>OX421416.1:15457465-21249965 GCA_949126915.1 Musotima nitidalis
GGTCAAAAGTACCTTAAACCAACGGGCGTGTTTGAGGAGGAAAATTAGTGTGAATGAAGCTAAATGTGTGTGCCAAGATCGTAGCAAGTGGAAAGATGTGATCTCTGCCTACCCCTACGGAAAGAGGCGTGACATTATGTATGTATGTAAGTACATTCAATAATGCTTCAAAGGAGCCCAAATTAAATTAAAATTATCTGCTGAAATGCATCAAACACAGCGCCAGTTACAATCCAAAAATATAGCTTTTAATTAATTCTGCCTAATAGAATCTTATTTGAGCAACTGATATAAAACAGAATTGGGTTCTCAGTCGCCTTCCTTGAGCAATACATGAGTTTTATGATCTCATACCGGTCATATGTTCTTCGTCGATTGAATGTTCAATCGTTCACATAGAAGAGCTCAAGCAGAATGCATACGATAGTAATTCAATCGAGAGTTCAAGATTATGCTTTAGATGTAATATCATAAGCGTTTTCATTTTATGTCAAAGAGTTCTTAATATGTTTTAACATAAACAAATTATGTTGCTTTGCACTTATTTAAATTCAGTCCATGGATGATCGTTTGTGTGGCATTTAATATCGAGGGCATCCGTGCCCTTGTCAGCCATGTTAGAGACTAAAAACATTCTAATAGCAGAACGCCACACACATACCTACGTCAAAACCTACTGGATCCGATATTTGGAGTGAATACCTCTGAACATTGTTCACCCTCGGTAGTGGAACGCTGATGAGCTAAGATGATGATGATTATAATATAATAATATTTGATCTTTATTATTCGATTTTTTTTTTGCATTTATTTAATCAGGATTAAAGGTGGCCTGAGGGAATTTTTATTTGCGACATTTTTACATTACATTACATCTACCTACATAGTAGATAACAATCATACAAAATAAACAAAGGAACAGCTAAATAACTTAAATAAACTACCTTAACTCAAAACTATAAATAAAAGATGTCTTCCAACTGTGGGCCCATGGGTATGGTGCCGAGAACGCTGGCAACATTTCCTCTTTGGATTGCCAGGCTAATACGCTGGCAGAAGTAGCAGCCAGCCTTCTTATCACCGGAGGCTTCAATAAGGCGAGTACTTAAATGCCTGACAAGCTGCTTTGCCTCCGGCCCCCATGGACCCATTGTCTCCACCGCAAACGGAACAAATAAATAATTAGTTCCCAGGTTCGCGTATTTGTTCCGTTTGCGACTTTCAGCACTTACCGCAGCAGCAGCAACTGATGACTTTGACCATAACAGTTCCATAGAACATAGACAGACTTCTTTATTGAAAATAAGAGTACTAAAGTGTTCCTTACATATATTTTTACTGAAATACACTAAACAACAAACCTCCAAAAACACCAAGGTATGTCCGAAACGATTAGAGAAGATTTAATTGATCGACATTGATCATTCATCACCGTCACTTCGTATCACAATGGCGTAGCGCAGAATGATGAAGTATGGCGGTAAGCAACGACAATACGCTAATTAATCGTGTTATCAACAGGTCACCGGTGTTACAAAGAGGTCAATGCCGCTGATCTCACTAGAGCAGGTTACGGCTGATCTTGTAACATTCACCTTGCGTGCTGAGACGGTTTTCAATTGTTTGACAACAAGTCGTTTGTTTCGTAGATCATTCTTTTGTCAAAAGATTTAAATTAGGATAACTATTTCGACTACTGTGTTTGCTTTTTTTAGTCCCCATTAAAACCTCAGACCGAGCTTTTTTTTGAGATCAGTTTCAATACTTTTTTCAACAAATAACTATTTAGTTTTAGTTACAACAGCAATAGTGAAAGAAACTAGGGACCTTGAAAAGCTTTTCTTTTGTAAGATAACGCTGACTTTTATGTAATTCCGTAAAAATGTATGTTCTCATAGGATGTAATGTGCGCGTAGAGCAGCCAGTGGAGGCTATAAATTGTGTTTTTATTTTTTTTGGCTAATAATGGCTTCGTGCGTCTAGCACATCTAGCCAGTGTCAAGTAAGTGATATATTAATAATATATAATTCATAGTAAATGACAATGAGTGATGATAAAGATGGTAAATGCGATACCCTCCCCTAAACCCCTTGAGTCCTCAGTAACGATGTGGGACTATACTGAGATCTCACGTGGACTACTTGAGAGAATTGATTGTTGTTTCGTTTGATTTACCAACACTCATGTACGTTCACAAACACTTAACGGTTAATAATCCACCTTTATTCCATATTAATGTTTAAAATATCACAAGTTTTACAAAATTTTACAAAACTGCAAACATGACGCTTCACTTTCCCGCCAAGAAGTCTTTTTATATACTAGTTAATTGAATAGCATATAATTTTTTTAAAGTTTTTCAAAACAGTGACTTTAGATTACTGCCAAATACCTTATTAGTAATTTAGGTCCCTTTTTTGTCATGATATGTTATGCCTAGTAATTCACATACAAAAGTAATGTATTACTTGTTTAGTCCAACATATAAAGAGGCGTTTAGAGGGGAAGAGTTCTAGATCGAGCTCAGTGGCGTGCAATTGAAAATACGCATACGAGGATGACAGGAGGCTGATGAAGATGACATTTACACAGACATACATACGATCACGCCTGTAGCTCCGAAGGTGTAGTCAGGAGCATATCACACGCAACTTTCGCCTCCTTCGAAATTATTCTGTTGGCCCCACAAACAAGGTGGCGAGCCTATTGCCACTTAGATGGAACTTTAATGTTTGCCAAAGCTTCCTCTATTGATTGGCAGGTGCACCACTTGCAGGTGAGGTTGGCTTGGGCTCCTAAGATCTTGGTAGGCAGAAATAGATCCCTATGAGGCTACATAATTAATGATGATGATGAAATATATAATTTTCTCGAATACCAGGCCACTTCCCACCACCACCACTTATTAAAAGAGCCGATTGTCGGAATACCCACTTATAAACAAAAGTAATAGATTTAAATTTAAAAACTACTATGATTCAACCAACATTTACCATCTACTTATCGGATATTTATCGAACCACATTCACTGAGAAATGTTAAATTATAATTTAAATACAGAAACTGCACGATACAGATTTGCATTTAAGATTAACTCCGTTACGACTTTGGCACTTGGTTGCGTAACCGACTATATCTTTCATCAGTTTTATTTTAATAGCTTCTAAATTACAATGTGCTAACTGAAAAAAACAGACTGGGTTCTTACGGTTTTGGTTTTACTGTTAGTGGCATTTAATTTACTTGGTATATAGACTAGCCCGCGTTTAAATGTATTATGTAGCCGTGAATTTATAGTTACGTGATAGATAGTTTCGTCTAGTATGAATAAAGCGCCCGCGTCACTGCTGTTACAGACATTGGATAAATTACCATATATTAAATAAATATTTTCTGACAATTACACTAACTATTTAGTTCCAAGATAAGTATCATTAAGAACTTGTGATATGGATACTAAATAACGGATAAACAAAACTACTATATATATTTTTTGTAAATACATACTTAATATACATAGTAGGCATCCAGGCCTGAACAATTATTATTATTCATGCACTCTCAGATTTGTTTTGCGTGGGAATCGAACCCACGACCTTAGGAGACGAGAGCGGCTATTCTCGCCACCACGCCATATCGGTCGTCCTAATATGTCATCATCATCATCACAGTCCATTCACGTCCCACTATTGAGCACGAGCCTCCTCTCACATACTAAGGTGCGAAGGTATTGGGTCATACTCCACCACGCAGACCCAGTGCGGATTAGCGAAGGCAGGTATGGCGACCTTCTGTTAGGACCTGGCTGATGTCTATATCGAGCAAATAACTGTAATAACGTTGAGAATTTCATACAAAATTCACGGTCGAAATGTAATAGGCCTTTTAAATTGCGTTATAATGATTATAAGCAAGCGTATCACTAACTGTTAGGCGAACGAGTTTCTCGTTATTCTATGACAGATGTATAATTTATTCCTTATCATGGCTTCATTTTATACTTAACTATTTTGGGTTCTTATATGCAACAAATATTTTAAATTTATATTAAAAAAAATTAAATCATGTGTATAGTCATTATTATCAATTCAGCCATTTGAGGTCCCCTGCTGAATATAGGCCGCCCCAATTGTTTTCCACATTGATCGATCTTGTGCCGCCTGCATCCATCGGCTTCCCGCAGCCTTGACCAGATCATCGATCCATCGGGTGGGAGACCGCCCTGTACTACGTTTGCTAGTTCGCGGTCGCCATTGAAGAAACTTAACGCCACATCGGTTGTCGCTTCCTCTATATATAGGACGATACGGCTTATTTATACGATATCTATACTCCGAAGAACTTTCTGCAGGATACCCTTCGATTTTGAGATGAGCTCCCAAGATTTTCCTAAGAGATCACAGCATTAGGTACATCTGATGTTTCAAGCATCGAAAGGCTGCGTTCACCACTTCCCATCAAACGTGCCGTATAATTGAGGGCCACATTGTAGTATAAAAAGTATAAAGGTGAATAATATGAATATAAATTTATAGTAAACTGTTGAACACACTACCAGTAGGAATGCCATTATAGTATTATTATAGTACAGATCAAACGGTCAGTAAGTACGAATTAGCTAATCAACCAATCATAAATGTAAAAAGTACCTACAACAACCAAATTGAGCCATAATAATTCAAGCCACACAGCTCAGTAACAGATATTACGGGTAATATTGGTTTAATGTTATTGCGGCCTAGGGCTTACTTACTGTACCATAATTCTAGTATTAGCTGCAATAAATTACTTATAAGGTAGCATAATAAGGTATGATTCCTTTATGAAAAATATGACTTGTTTTTACAGACAAACAATTATAAATTACTGAATTAATTTATAAATTAATCAGGTCCAAGAGAATAATGCTGGAGTCGAAAGGGTTGAAAAGAGTAATCCACAGAACAATAATCACACAGTACACAACAATAAGCGGGAAGCGTTAAAAAAGGACTGCGCTGATACTACGCAAACAGTGCTAAGTGGCCTTAAAACATAAACTTTTTTATTTTTATTTATTGGCTATTATCTAGATTTCTGCGGGATGGATTTTTTCGATACCATAGAAGAAAATGTTGTACTTGAGCTTATCTTTCAAACGAAATATGTGGCAAGCTTAGGGGCACACTTTGCTTTTTTGGACCAAAAAAACATTCTCCTTTAGTGCAACAAGCAAGAGACAATGAACTCAAATTTTCCTCTATGTTTATTAAGAAGTGACGTCATAATTGTTGACTTATGTCATTCAATATGTAAACATGGCTATTATAATGCCAGTTCGCGTCAAAACATCACAGTACCACATAAATGAAATAGACCGCTATTTGTACTTTTTATCCCAAAAAAATTCTGTTGTATTTCAGTAAAAATCCAAAAAGGTGTCAGAATTTGTACAAAATATTTATGCATTTACATTTATAAAATTTGGTTCCGTTATTTTAATTCTAAAAAAATAATGTTAGGTTGGAAGTAGTATATAGATGCGACAACACTATTATAATTGTTAGTTACATTAATTTATTTTACACAAAACCATAGTTAAGTACATCCCTACACTATTAGTTTACGAACCATTGCACTAAGCCAAGCTATTAGACCATTCCAATGAACATATAGAAAACAAAACCTAATAATGGAGTGATTTGTGGAAGAGCAGCATTAGGCTAAATTAGGTAATTATCCCCGCAGTAGCGAAAATTACATAATATTATTATGATAAGAACCTTAATAATCGTTTTTTCTTGATATAAGTATATATTTAAATGACAGTCATCTTAAAAATACACTACACAGCAAACGCCACTTCAACTGCTATACATTGATAGAGTGAGTGGCACTATTCTAAGTATTATTATTACATACATGCAGTCGAGCCTATTTCCTCGAAGGGGTAGGCAGAGGCATATTATAACACCACTCTTATCGTTCGTCCCATGCAATATGTTGCGAGTCTATTGCTGCTATGTTCTGTTCGCCAGAGCCACGTCTGTTGATCGGCAGGTGCACCACTTGCAGGTGAGGTTGGCTTGGACTTCTATGATTATAGAATATCAGGAAACTATTAAACACGACACGTGTTTCGCCCTGACACATTGGCATCTTCAGGCTATATATCAGACAAACAGCCTTAGAACAACGATGTCATCACGGAAAACTAATTGGAACAAAGTAATTATATAAACCATCACTTGCCTACAATGGATATCCGCAAAGTAACGCCTGAATCAATAAATTATTTACTGCCCTGATAGTTTGTAAGAAGCTTTTTAAAAGAGATAATAGTTAGAGGAAGGTATGACACTTATCATTTGGTGAATGTCTCGCTCGGCTCGGTGAATAATTGATATAAAAAATGCCAATCTTATCTAAGATTTAATATCGATGTATGCATGTAATATGAGACATCTTATTTGATTGGCATAAAGTTTGCTGAGGTAAAAATTGACATGTTTGACCAAGTGAACATTATTTCTTTGACATAATTGTTAATGTCACTGTTTGGTTACGTTAGAGCTGATGATGCGATGAAATTAGCAATATTTTAAACTAGACTTTCATTAGAACTATTAAATGAAAAGTAAATATTTCATTTATAAAGACTTATTTTCTATGTAATACCTACACAATATCCGATATTCCCATGATAAAGTAATGATTAAGTTAACTAAAATGAGTCAAAGTTAATTTACCCTACAATATTTTCGTAATCAAAGTTACAAAAATAAAAACCTAGAAATAATGTTTCAGAAACCAAACTAAGATAACTTTTTTTTTCTGGCTTATATAAATACAAAAAAAAACAATAAAAACTTGAGAAAATGTTAAGCGACCTTTTTACATTTAAATTTTAATTTATACACTCAATTGATAGTAGTTTTGCAAACAGAGTTTTTCCTACTCTAATTAACATCGTTTCCACCAATTGCCACATACAAAAAAAAACTGTTACCAATACCGCGTCGTTATCTCATGTCCTGCAGTTTTAATCGCCGTTAATCTATTTTACTATCTGGCTGTTAGGTAAAAAACGATGGAAGTCACAGTATGAGGCTATCTCATAAATACGTTTTTAAGTGTCGCGGTATTCCACTTAAACCCACGCGCGCAAGTATTGCGTTGTCGCAAAACTGCGCACGCGCAGATCCGTTACGAGCGTGTTTATTGGCGTAATTTCAATTACCTACTTTTAGGTTAATTTTATAATTATTTACTAACCTAAATACCAACTGTATGATCCTCCGTCAATACTTACTGGCTACGCGTGGTGTATTTTGAATCTCTTTTAACCTGATTCGTGAGGGGAGTGTCGTGCTCAGTAGTGGGGCGTAGTTTGTGGACTAAGATGATAATGAATAATGATGATATAATAGGACTGTGTGTGTGTTTGAAGGCTTGTAGAGCTATAATCTCTATGATTGGCGCATGGAGATACTACATCGCGGGTAAACTCCGCTGGCAGGGCAGATGGACGTACTTCAGACGCGATTCCATGGCGACATGGAGGGAACGACTGTACCACCTTAGGCGCTGGCTTGAGGGCGGTGAATAATGGGTAACTCGCCGCCCAGCGATAGTGTCCCACGCGCGCCTCAATAAGTCGTCAGCACTTTGAGTGGTCCCCGGAAAAGAGCTATACCTTACGGGGTTGCGGAACTGCTCGAAAGGGTTACCACGGTCCCAGGCCTTAGCAGACTCTAGAAAAAATATGAATGGCCTTTAGTCAGTAAATATCAAAATACATAAATAAAATAAATATTCTCTTACAATCACACCAATTTTTTAGTTCCAAGATAAGTATCACTAAGAACTTGTGTTATGGATACTAAAGAACGGATAAACATACTTAAATACTTTTTTTTTTGTAAATACATACTTAATATACATAGGAAAACACCCAGACCAGAACAAATATTCATGTTCATGCACACAAAGATTTGTCGTGTGTGGGAATCGAACCCACGACCTCTGGAGTGAATGGCAGGTATACTGACCTCCACGCCAAATCGGTCGTCAAATCTGACACACCATCCCGCCCACCCACAGCGGTTGAAGGTACCTATATCCATCAGAAAAAAAAGAAAAAAGGGCTATAATATAGGAAATGTTTACCTTTAATCTTTCTATAGTCAAATCTATAAGGTTTTTAAGAAATGGCAGGTCCTCAGTATCCTTAACGTGAAGGTCAATGTGAATGAAGCTAAAAGTATGTACCAGGACCGTAGTAAGTAAAGAATATGATCTCTCCCTACCCCTACAGGAATAAGGCATAGTAATATGTATGTATGTCTAAATCCTTCAAAATCTTCTCTCTACTGTACTCAGGCCTCCTCTCGCAACAGTAAGTGGGCAGATATGGCAGGGCTATTGTTAGATTTTTTCACTCGCATGAACGCAAGTGCATCTTACTCGGCCTTACTTGCTTTCCTAAGCACTGATACGCTCGATGTAATACAAAGGCGCATCAAATCAAAACCGCTCTCTTGCTTATTAGCAGCAAACACTTCCGTGCTTTGGAAGGCACCTAAGTGAGAAGCCTTATTGGATAACTTGAAAAAACTTATAGAAGGCCGCCATACACCTGTCTTTTTTTATCTTCGGTAAAAAAGTGCTGTTTACGCACTGCCTCTCGGCCAATGAGGGTACCTAGGGGGGAGTGAGGGGCTCACTGCGGCACACGCGACTACCGCAGTTTTACCCACTAAAAAACTTCACCGCCCACTGCTGTTGAAAAGGGGCGAGGGGCCAGTGACTGAGTTTATAGCTTCTGGCACCCCGCCCGGCCACACACCTGTCTATGCCAATCGCACTAAGTCCGCATTTTTGGATTATGACCTGAATACGTCCAACTTGTTTTGTGAATGAAGTCCAATATTGGGACGGTTAGCTCAGGTGATTAATCTTATTAGACTAGCTATTACCTATCATAATTGGTCTTATTATTTTGGTCTGTGTCTAAAATATAGCCATATAAATTAGCATACCTACCTAATATTCAATTATGTTCTCATTTCGTATTGATAATCTCTTGTCATAACCTATAATCATTTGTTGCGATAAGCAATAAATTTATTGAACTAACCTCACAAAGAGACGTTAAACTGTCATAATGAGACTGCAGTGATGAAATTATGCATGATAGAGAAATAAAAGAGGAATTAAAAAGGCCACTCGACTATGATATTGAACGATTCATCTAAAATGATGATTACGTTGCGATATGATTAATATTGCCATTGATTTATGATTAATAATTTAAGATAACATATGTTCATCTAGCCCCATCTAGTATGAGTAGTAGACAACGGATAAACAACTATCTAGATACCTACTGTTATAAATAAATACTTTGTAAATGCATACTTATAATTTATTGGCTATGGTTTGGCAAATCAGTCTACATTTATCTACATTAAGGTAAAACGAAAAGTGCCAATTATCATAATATTTTACCACAAAATACTATTTTTATAATAATGACACGCATTTGCATAATTCTGATATAAAGCTAAACCTAGTTTTTAACTATTGATAATGTCATGACCAGACATGTGCCGAACCATTGAGGAATATCTCAATACTCGATAAATCATCAAAATCTGTTCATAATTATAAAGTTATCCGCAAACACATAAAAAATATATATACAGTCAACTTGAAAAACCTCCTCTTTTTTTAAGTCGGCTTAAATTAAATAAATAAGTCTACATAAAAACTGTTAATTTATTTTATACTTGAATTATGAATCGCAAGCAAATCATAAAAGTACAAAAGATTTTTACCTAATTGCACTTAGCGGTCTTTTTAATCTTGCAGATCGATTGTGGCCACGAAAAATGCGTTGAGAGTGGGTCACTTGCTTCCGGGCATTCGCTCTCGGTCACGAATATCGCTTAGACTTACGACATGCCATCGCTGGTCGGGTCCTGCAGTTTGTGTGTAAATAACTAAGGCAATTTATGCGATACACTTACATAAATAGGTATTTATTGGTATGTATGAGCATGGCTGAGTTTTTATTGTGCAGCCTAATAATGGAAGAAATCGCATAGGCTTACGACACGCCATCGTCTAGGGTCCTGCAAATTGAGTGTAGGGCAACTTCTTTCATAAGTGTGTTATCAAAATCTCCTTACTGCTCACTAAAAATACTAACTCAGTTCTCAATTTTCACATTTCATGCTCAACTAGTATTTTTGATGCACAATGAAGTCTTATTTGAGTCCCAGTTTATTAATTAGTATAGTTTAGTTTAGTACCTATAGTAAGTGTTCCTTAAACAAGAAGGTACGTATTATTAATATTGTCAATAAGTGTCTAGACACTTATTGGCTATGCTAGCATAGCTGTGTTTTTATTCTGCAGTGTTATCCATTATTTATGCAATAGGTACTGGAAAATAAAATAGAAATTGCTTTTTCTATGTAGGTTCCATTGGAGCACACGATTATCAATATATAAATTATAAACTAACCCATTCACTGCGGGTAGGAGATTAACTGATGAAGAATAGAGCGAGCAACTCATCAACTCTGTTTCGGTTTTCCCAAATAAATAAATTAATTAATTAATATTTTCTGACAATTACACCAACTTTTTAGTTCCAAGATAAGTATCATTAAGAACTTGTGTTATGGATACTAAAGAACGGATAAACATACTTAAATACTTTTTTTTTGTAAACACTTACTTAATGTACATAGGAAAACTAAACTAACAGATAATAAATTTATTATTATCCCTTATATTCTTGGTCTATTTGAACTATATTTTCAAACACTTGTTGGCAGCTGTAGAAGTAACGAGTTTGTTTTGAAGTATGTCACTGGCGAAAGATTTATATTTGTAAATGCGAAATTCTAGTTTGAAATAAATTTTAAGTAAGTAAATTTTTTGCTCATCATACTTTGACGAATTACTGAGCCGTTTTATATAAATAAAGAAATGTGAAGCCCTAGAATCTTAAAACAGGAGAAAAATATAATGCATTGTTCTTAGGGGACTGTTACTGTGTATATTGCGCGTGAGACGACTTACTAATAATAACGTTTGTTGCTTTTATAGCTTCCAGGTCTAGGCAATAGATCAGATCGTAAATACGGATATTTCTAGAATAATGGCTTGTTACTTGGTCAATTAAAATTGATCATCACGTTTTCATGATTCGTGATTTCGTTTCTTTGATTGCAAACGCTTATTTTTGGTTTGTTTATTTAAACAAAAGTACTTACATATCTAGCAAGCAACTTAGCAAAAATTATCTCTTAGGGTGAGTGTTTTATTTTGCTGTGTGGTACTAGCATATAATAGTGCAACCCTCTCTCATCTTACGGTGATTCGTAAGATATGATCATATGACAAAGAGACATCCTACCAAAAAATGAGCAGCAGCGTCATCCTGTGTACTGACTCGAACTCCGATCACCAACCCGCCTGCCCATAGTAATGTTTATAGGCAAATCGGACATTCAATATAATGTAATCTATTGGTGTGGCTAATGTTCAGCAGTGGATTTTATAAGGTTGATATAATTAATGCTGAGTCGTTAAGAAGGCGGATGAAAGAAGCATGAGTTAATCATAAAGATGGGTTGGTGATCGCAGTTTAAGCCAGTACGCAGCTGTCCCTTCCTCCTCTCTGCTACACTATGCTGTGTCCGACAGAGTCCACAAATTGTGGAACGCAATAAAGTATTGAGTATTGACCATCATTTGGTAGGATTTCTCTTTGTCGACTCTTACGACACTCCGTAAGATGAGGACGGGGTGGCACTATTCTGGCTGGGTACTCCTTAGCGTTCCACTTCATACAATAATGGAGTTCTTACTTATCACGGATTTGTATATTCCGCCTTTCATCTGTGGACCGCAGGTTGACCAATTGACCTGTCTTCTCAAAAAAAAAATGCAAAGAAATACGTGTTTTGTATTCTAGAATCGCTTTCATCATTTACAGAATACAGCTAGCTGTCTCATAAACCTGTTTATTTCTCATAATCATCCACAGTAGTCATAATCTTAATACAGCGTTAGTAATAACCGTATATATTTCGGGTCTCATATTAAAGAGCTTTCTCTATTTTTGTATTCAACTCGAAGCGTGACTAAATGTCCGAATGACACTCGAATCAGCACTCATTATCTTGAAACGCTCATTTAATTTGCATTGATAAAGAAAGTAATTTGTGAGCGTAATTCTATTATTGTTTAAGAAAACTTTTGGTATGATTTGTACGTTTGACGCCTAGACAGATGACGGTAGACGGACGGTGGAATGCATCGTATATTCATTTATAGTAGAATTAATTAATGTAGTAAATATATGACCTCTTATTTTCATGGACTGCATCGACTGCTTACCATCAATTAAGTTGTGGTCGTTGGCTCAACATTAAAGTATTTTTTTTATCTTATTATTCTTATACCTAAAATGGTTCGCACGAGATTTCGTTCGCGTGAAATTTGATTATATCGTGCTCCAAAAATGAAGATTTTTCACCCATACTTTGATCCTCTATTTCTACCCCTCACAATATTTTTATTGCATTAAAAACTAGCCCATGTCCTTTCCTGGGCACCAAACCATCTGTGTATCAAATTTAATTTCAATTATTTCAGTAGTTTTAGCGTGAAATTGAGACAGGCAGAGTTACTTTCTCATTTATAATATTAATATATTTCATACAAATAATCTAATAACATTCAATTGTGATACAACTGAATTAAATTGAAAAAACAATCTATGTATGTAAATAGATAAATTTGTGTTACAGGCGCTGGTACTGTCTCACATTTAATATATATTTAGTGTTTTGTATATTATTCACACATGGTTGTCCGACACTGAATGCTCAATAGTACAAAATCTACATCTTGTACGATTTAGTGTATTTTGTACCTAATCATTAATAAATCGTTATTAATTCAATTAGAGAACCATGTCACAGTAAACATGCCTCGAAATTTATATTCGGACGTTCCAAACGAGGTAAACTTTAACATAAGCCTTAGACTTTAAGATAAATAAATCCAAATATCACTTAACAACGTGCATTGGAACCAATCGACTGTCTATAATACAATAGATTGAATTATTTATGTGTGGTAGTGTCATATTTAATCAGCTTTCGATTTAGAGTTAGTACTTTAATAACAATTTTCTTAATAATTTGAATATGAAGCGTTTATAGCCTATTTGTTGCTTGAGAATTTGCTTTTGGTTTAGTAGACCAGTAAGTATACATAATTAATAAAATAACTTAATTAAAATTAAAGTTAAAAGTATTGTGAATTTAATGAATTTAGAAATTATACTAACATTAATTTTACTGTCTATATATACAAATATAATACTATTAATATGTAAATAAATACAAATATAATACTATTAATAATACTACCAAGCTTGCCATAATGTCATACAAATTTTTAAATATATTTTTTTGGGAACTTCCAATCAGCTGTATAAAGTAAATGTAGGATTTAAAATTTATTAACATCAGTTATTATATCCTAGCATTTATGCCGGTTATGCCCCAGAATTACATCAAGGAAAATAAATAAAATATACTTTATTTTCAACAAGATCGTTTAAGTTTGTCTAATTTTCACAAACAAAATAAAAATTCAATAATTTTTTTAATAACAATGAGAGAGATATGTGCTGCACCATTTTTTAGTTTTTCTGTTTGAATATTTCTGTGTGTGTACTAAATAAATAAGAAAAAATTATAATACTAAATCGATTTCTAATAACAAACTTCCACTCTACCCGCACCATCTATCTGTCCGATTTCCTCGAGGGCACAATACCAGTTACCACTGACGTATTCATTACAACACGATGCGATTATAAAAAGCATGACAAACTAAGAAAACAATTCGGGTTATGTTATTCGACTATAATTTTCGCAATTCACCTTGCCCACACAATAGAGGCTATCTTAACGCTCTGTATACATTTCATTGTCGGAGTTACCAACACTGTGACACGGTGTATTAATGGATAAATAGTTAAAGGCAATATTTTTTTCTGACAAATCGCATTGAAGCTGATTCGACAAACGGAATGAGATTAGTTCATTGGAGTTAATTGTGATTGAGATATGATTGCAAAAGTTGAGTCAGAAAGCTTTACATCATGTCAGTCATCACCGTTATAAAAAGAGGAATAAGATAAATAAATCGTCTGATTTGTTTTATGATTAATTTTATTTTAAAGACATTTTCTTTAATTTTCTATGTCAACTATAAATAAGAAAATCCGGTCCAACTTATAAATTTGAAGTAACAAAAATTATGATACTTAAATCTAAATTTTGGTGGAGGTTTTAGGTTCTCATTCATAATTCAAAATCATTTATTTAAGTTTGGCTCAATAGAGCTCTTATGAAAGTCAAACTTAAAATTTACATACATATATGTACCATAATTTGAATTACCAAAAATTTTAGTTACTTGAATCTAATCACGCCTGTATCCCCGAAGGAGTAGGCAGAAATATATTATACGCCCACATTTCGCCATTTTAATTTTTGATCCCACTTAATAAGTGGGGAGCCTATCGCCGCTTACCGGGAACTTTTATGCTTGCCAGAGCCTTTTCCGTTGATACGCAGGTGCACCAATTGCAGGTGAGGTTGGCTGTGCTCCTAAGGTCTAAGTATTAAGTTCTTGAGAATAATAGTAGCTAAAACAGTTACTAAAATTTCGGGTTTTTTGGCTTTTGCTTGAAAACGGTAAGATTTTGAAATCGAAAAAGTATCAAAGATAAATATTTCAATGTACCTTACAGATTTTTTCTCTAAAAGCCACCACTAACGATAACGTATTGTAAGAATCACGTTCTTCATAATATGTACAGAACAAATATGCAACGAATATACTATATCCGTAGTACTTTAGCAAGCAAAAATACGTAGTTGTGTTTCTTTTATGTCTGAACTACTTTAATAAAAGTCTAAGAAAATATATTTTTCAAGGACAGTAACTATAACTCTAAAAATCGTGAAACAACTCAAAACGACACGTGTTCTGCCCCTACATTATCTTCAGATAACAATATTAGAAAACCTAATAAAGAACAGGATATTTTTGTTATACCTATCTCTTTCACTCTCTAGGCACATAAGTGTCAATTGAAAGGGATGGGTATAACGCAGTTTAGTTTTTCGTTGAATTAGAGTGCCCTCTGTTGTGACAACAGTCCTTGTCATAAAGTTCCGTGAACACATCCTACCACTAAGCTTAACAGCTTCTACTTAACGCAATATACGCTTTTTGTACAGTTAGACATATTTGCACAGTCGCGAACAAAGTCAATAAGAAATGCATTAGATATATTATATTAAAAATAATGAAAGTAATTGCAACAGTTAATGTAATGGCTGGTTTTGAGTTGTGTAGTTGAGGCTTGTTGTGTACTTTTTGAGTTAGTATTGAGAATATAACTTGCCGAAAGAATTATGCAACATGATATTATTTTAATTAAAGTTGAATTTGTGGATATTGATTATACATTTATAATACACAATATTATATAATACATACTTTTGTAGTACACAATATATAACTGTTTTTGTGTATTATGTAGTAAAACAAAATCAAACAAATATAACATCTAACTCAGCACTTACTAAGTCTTCGTTGTTTTGCGTAATAACTTAATGTATACAATAACCAGCCGTGTCATGGCAAGTAACTATTCAATTATTTAACTGTTGATCTAATTTGAACTAAAGTTTAACCAATATTCTACTACTCTGCCCTAGGGGACCACCAATTTTGGCCTTACGACATTTTAATAAGGTATCTGTCAAATATTGAAAGGTCGTGTCAAGTTGACAGCGTAACCTTGTACTAAGGCCCCTGGGTGATATGCCATGAATTCCTTTAGACCATGAATGAAATGCTTGGTCAACTGAGTTCAAGAATGAGTAGGTATCATTAAGCTCGTAATTATAACAATCAGGGGCTCGTTCGATTAGACTTTAGGTCTTAAACGAGCAAATATTGGGTCTAGATAAAGATATGATGTGATTTGAGTTTTTCTTTGTTACAATTTTTGGGTACCTAGCTATTACAACTTTTCGGTAATAATAGGTATTGTACTTATTTATATAAGTGTTGTACACGCGGCGAAGATTATAGTGCTTGACTTTCGCATTTTCAAATAAATACACTAGCTAGTACGAAGCGCTCGTAGGTCCGCGGTGCTCGGTGGTCGGAAACGATCAACGAAGTACAGCAGAGTTTACAGAGGTCAATCCTTGGATGGGTGACCGTTTGTGGCATTTGATATCGAGCGCTTCCGAGCTTCGGAAGAAACGTTAAGCCGTTGGTACACCTATAACGAAGGACAATCCGCCATTTACACCATTAGTCGTTGGATATGATTAGTTGCTCGATAAAAAGGGTACTTTAACCTGTTCTGAACTGTCTCCTAGGTAGTGAACGCGAATCTATTGGAACGTAAAAGCTTTATATATGACAAAAGGCTTATGCCCGGTGGAGAGTTTAACGGCTGATTTGAGGATTCCCAAAATGGATGAGTTCCAAAATTCCGATCATCGCAGCCATTCCACAGTTGATCAATCTTCATGATTTTTCATGACATTCGTTTATGAGAAAAGACTCGAATCTAGTGGAATGTCAATAGGCTGACATGATGATGCCCAAAATACTGAAAGAATCAACATCATCATCTCAAACATTAATGCATATTTCTTACAGATATAGATAATGCAAATATCACGTATGGAAACCAAGCGTCGGCACGCTTTTAAAAACCTTTTGTGACGTGACTGATTTAGTGACGGGAAATCCAAAATTATTCATCTACACTGATGCCGCTGATGATAAATATTTCACATGAAAGTCATGATACAGTAATTAAAAAACCAAAACATACGCGCGCGAAATGTAATAGGTTGGGGAAAAAGTCTTTTCGTATTTTTGTATGAAAAGTCAAGACATTTTTTTCAAAGTTTATTTACATTTATTTACAATATATATGTACCGTTTTGTTGAATAACTTTCTGCCATTTTGTGGGCAGAGACATTATCCCGTTACTGTAGAAACTTTGGGACTTCTGATCAAAAAAACGGGACAAATAGTTTTGGCAGTCCTCTCTTGAGGGCAACCTTACAGAACCTAAAGAATTCTGCAGAGACCGAAACAGGTGAAAATCTGAAGGCGCAAGGTCAGGGCTATATGGTGGATGCACTAGGACCTCCCAGTCGAACTCTCTTAATTTTTGCTGAGTGGCTAAAGATGTGTGTGGTCTAGCGTTATCGTGATGAAAGACCACACCCTTCCTGTTGATCAATTCCGGCCGTTTTCTCTCGACTGCTTCCTTTAATCTCATCAGTTGCTGGCAGTAAAGATCAGAATCGATGGTTTTGCCGGGCGGTAAAAGCTCATAATAAACAATGCCCTTCCAATCCCACCATACACACAGCATCACCTTATTTCGTGTAAGGCCAGGTTTGGCCACAGTCTGTGAAGCCTGGCCAACTTTCGACCACGACCTTTTTCGCACGTTCTTGTCGTACGTGTGTAATCTCTTCAAAAACGGCTCGGTTTCATTACGTCTCAATAATGAATCGCAAATGAGTACACGGTTCATTAAGTTTCTTTGAGTGAGCTCGTGTGGCACCCAAATATCGAGCTTTTTTGTATAACCAGCTTTCTTCAAATGGGTCAAAACTGTTTTGTGGTCAATTCCCAGTTCTTCAGCTACATCGTAACTACTAATATGCCGATCTTGCTCCACTCTTTCAAAAATGGCGTCCATTTTATTCGTAACAGGGCGACCAGAGCGAGGTGCATCTTTAACATCAAAATTTCCGGACTGAAAACATTTGAACCAAATTTGTGCTACTCTTACTGACACTGCATCAGGTCCATAAACATCACAAATTTTTTTCACTACTTGAGTTGCATTTTTGCCTTTTTTATAATAAAATTTTAAAATGTATCGAATTTCTTCATTAGATTCACTCATTTTTACGGAGAGAAAAACAAATGAAAAATAGCGGGAAACAACTTTTTTTTATTTTTTTCTTTTCTTCATAATGGAACCTTTTTAATGTTACCAAAACCAGCCAGACACAAATAGTACAGTCAAAAAAATTTTATAATAAGTTTATACCTACGTTATGCGAAAAGACTTTTTCCCCGACCTAATATGTAGCGGCGGCCAACCCCGACGATTGGTCGGGGTTTGGACACGCGAATCACATTCATGTGCGTTATCTTTTGTATGTAATATCTATGTGTGGCCTCTTCACTTGCAGCTATTAAGCCCACATCTGCCCATAAATAATTAAATAAATATTCTTTAACAATCACACCAATTATTTAGTTCCAAGATAAGTATCACTAAGAACTTGTGTTATGGATACTAAAGAACGGATAAAGATTTTTTTTTGTAAATACATACCTAATATACATAGGAAAACACCCAGACCAGAACAAATATTCATGTTCATGCACACGAAGATTTGTCCTGTGTGGGAATCGAACCCACGACCTCTGGAGTGCAGATATACTGACCTCCACGCCATCTCGGTCGTCAAACTTGTATTTCAGAGTCGATAGATCTCAAGCCACCTGTATCCACCTGCCTTAGTACCGGAAACATAATTAGGGCTACATATTCCCCACAAAATTGCCCTTAAAAGCCACAAATAGTAGATTGTATAAGTAACTGCAAAATATTTCCGTGTGGTTTCCTGATCGCTGTAATGGCTTTGAATATGTAAGAAGCACATTAACAGAGTCTAATTGAGATATTTGATTGCATAAAACTCATTAACATATCATTAGAAATTTTGCACATAAGTATTAAGAAGCAACATTGTGGAACAGTATTTGAGGAACACTATTTTTTACTAAGTATCCGATAATTATTTTTTCTTCATTAATGATATACGGATTTTATATAACTCAAGTTTCTCTCATAATCGGGTTTCGTCAACATTGTGATGTTTAAATTAAGTTTGTTATAAAAAGGCGTAAGTTCTATATTTGTCTGTGTATATCTTATTTTCAACGTACGGCAATCTATTGGTCAAATAGCTGGTAATAAATATTTTAATTTTTTTTTTATATTAGCACCATTTACAAGAATTTGTGTTAAAGATACGAAATAACAGATACACATACATAAATACTTTTTATTGTAAATATATAGACCAGGCCAGAACAAATATTCATATTTATGCACTCTAATATTTGTCCTGAGTGGTAGCGGAGTGTAAACCACGCCACATCTGTCGTCAAGGTGAGTAGACAAATTCATTAGGAATGGGATAAGTATAAAACAGTCCTATACTGAATACATTGTACCTTCAATATCCATTTATCATCCTAGCATTATATCGGTGTGCCCTTTTTTTTCTTTTTATTTACGTCGGTAAAAAAAAAGCGCATTTACGCACTGTCTCCTGGCCAAAGGGGGACCGAGAGAGGTGTGTGGGACTCACCACCGGCAGACACGACCACCAGCAGTAATACCCACTAAAAATCTTCCGACGACGCCCGCCGCTTGTTGAGAAAGAGACGGGGCGCCAGTACCTAGGTTGCAGCTCTGACACCCCGCCCGCGGCCAAGTCCCCCGGACCAAACCGGGAGGACCTCCTCAGAGAGACACAGTGGACGCGCCCCTCCTACCTCCTTGTGCGACCATAATATCGGTGTGCCCTAACTTAAGCTCATTTATTACACACATTGGGAATGGTATAAAGTATAAAACAATCTGAACTTTTATTTAATCAACATCCTTTGATCATCCTAGCATTATATCGGTGTGCCCTAGACTTAAGCTCAAGGTTCAGGGTTTGCGCACCAGATTTGACTTTTATATCGGATGAAAAACCTATTACCGTCTTTAGGTGGAGTGGAGGGTTAGTCTGACTTTTACGAAAAAACCATTCAAGTTGCATCTTAAGCCTGTTATGTCCCGTGGCCGCAGTATCCTTCTCGAACAGACCCGCAACCCGCAACCATATTTGGCTGAATTAAGTTATTACATTTAAAGCAATTTCCATGTGTAGATACGAAAAGAGTACATTGGGAACTTGATTCTTTTCCAATAGGATTCTTTTATAATGTTGGCAAACGCTGATTATTCACAAACAAAATCACACGCTAAGGATATTCGTGTGTTATTTTACCTGTCTAAAGTTGAACAAAGACAAGAAAGGGAGGCCCAGAATTAGGACAAATTTGCAAGGCAATAAAAATTAAAAAATAATGTTATTTTTAAAATATTAATTTATTTCATTTACACATTGTATACTAACTACGCGCAGTTACCGTAAATACAGTAAATTTATCATCAAAACACATTTTTTGCGAACATACTTTAAAGTATGTCTTAGAAAAAGTATTTTGGTCGTTACCTTAACTTAAACTTAATATAAGTAAAATTTAAATTAAATTTATTTATTTACATTTGTACTATGCGGGTCTTGCTTACTTAAAATAAATAATTTAACCTATCTTATATAATTACAATAAATTATTCTCCCGTCATGACCTCAAGGAATTCTGAAACAAATAAAATAAAGATTTAGTAATTTTATTTTTTCATATTGGCTTCGTGCGTTTAGCACATTTAGCCAATGTCAAGTAAATTATAAATAAATAATATTTAATTCGTAGTAAATGAGACTGAGAAGTGATAAAGATGATAAATGAGATGCTCCCCCCTATAGCCCTTGAGTCCTCTGTATAGATGCGGGACTATACTGAGATCCCACAGTGAACTATTTGAGAGAAATTAAAAAGTGATGTTGCACTGTTTTGTTTCAGTTACCAAAACTCATGTCCGTTAACAAAAACTTAACGGTTATTAATTCACCGTTATTACATTCGAAATATTACAAATTTTAGAAAATAAAACAAAACTGCAGACATGACGCTTCACTTACCCGCCAAGAAATCAGTATTTTATTTATTCACTTCAAATATAGAATACTTTTAACTGTTACTTCAAGTCGTTAACGCAAGGAGTATAACTTGATACCAATTCCTTAACCCTCAGTGCGAAAAGAAGTACTAAGTTTGTTTGACTTTATTTAAGACACTTCTACCCCCTTTTTTATAATAGAATGGTTATTTTTGATCCAGGCATGTATATAATACTACATAATATATAATACTAATACTTTTAAAATATTTTTTTGAAAGTATTGAGCCGCTTTACACATGTTTATAAAAACACAGATTCTACTGTTTCTGACAGAAATAAGTAAAATAAATAGTCTTATTTATTATAACTTAATCAGCAATTATACAATCGTAAGAGAACAATCGTAACAAGCATACGTTATAGGACAAACTAGGCAGCCATTGGGATGTAACTTGGTTGAATTATGATTAAATAAAGTGTTTGATATAAAATTGTATGCGTGCCCTTGAGTAAAAGGCGAACATTTTAACTGTGTTTATTTGTTACACGCCAACTTTTTATTCACTAGCTGGCCAGTACCTACATTCTATTTAATGTTATATCAAAGGAAATACCTTCAAAATCAACAGTGCCTGAGCCGTCAGAGTCAATCTCCTCAATCATGGTGTCTAAGTCATCAGTGCCAATGGTATTGTCCAGCTCCTTGAAAATTTCCTTCAGCACGTCCGTAGTTATGTAGCCGTTACCTAAAAATCATTCATGATAAAATAAAATAAAATATACTTTAATGTATTTAAGATCAATAGGGATTTCTTGGCGGGAAAGTGAAGAAACATGTCTGCAGTTTTGTTTTATTTTCTAAAATTTGAGATACGTCGAATATTAATGTGTAATACATGAGTTCTGGTAAACAAGACAAAACAGTGCAACATCACTTTTCAAATTCTCTCAAGAAGTCCTTGTGAGATTCCAGTATGGTCCCACATCTTTACTGAGGACTCAAGGGGCTTAGGGGGAGGGCATCTCATTTACCATTTATCATTTTTATCTTTCATTTACTATAATTTATATGCTATTAATATATCTCTAACTAGCTAAATGTGCAAACCGCACGAAGCGATTATTTAAAAGAAAAAAGAAAAAGATTAACAGGATCATTTAGATTTATCAAATTTGAATTTAGATGTTTAGGGATCCTACTAACATCTTAGGTGCCCAAGCCAACCTCACCTGCAAGTGGTGCACCAGCCGATCAACGGATGATGCTCTGGCGAATATACAATGTCCCGGTAAGCGGCAATAGGCTGGTGGAAACCTATTACGTGGGTCCAACAATATATTTGGCGAAATGTGGGCGTACCATATGCCTACCCCTGCCTACCCCTTCGGGAAAACAGGCGTGAAATTATATATTTTATGTAAGTATGTAAATTTGAATATTCACAAATTTTGTTTAATGAATATATCTGAAAAGACTGGAGTGATCGACATAGCATGATATGTTTTCCGGCCGAAATTGTACTGGACTAGCTCAGAAATCTGACGCTATATAGAATTTTAAGATTCTAAAAGGGCAATTGTAATAAAAGACGACCTCTCATCGAATAAACCTATGATATTTTTATGTAACTCATTATAACTAACTTTTATTTTATTTTTTACTTTTAGTCTGGTATATGGCTGAAAATCAGTGTTTGCTCGTTAGAGTAAAATTTCACTGAGCCATAACCATATTGCACGGCTGCAGCGCACTTCCCTATACTATTTAGTCAGTAAGATTATTATTTAATTTAAGATGTGTATTTTTTTTTGTATTTTCGGTGTAATTTTATTCTATTGTATAAGTGTGTTGTATCTATCTATCATAGTGCCCACATCCTGCCTGATGGTATGCAGACAATGCAGTCCAGAAATATGTCTGTAATATGCAAATCCTACTAATATTATAAACGTGAAAGTTTGTATGTGTGGATGGATGTTTGTTACTCTTTCACGCAAAAACTACTGGAGCGATTGTGATGAAACTTTGTGCGTGTATAGCTGCAGTCCTGAACTAACATATAGGACACTCTTTATCCCGATATTTTCACGGAAACGGGGACCACGCGGGTAAAACCGCAGCGCGCTTCTAGTAAGTCCATAAATGCGCACCCGACCCGCACCGAACACCGACCCGGGTGTATAATATTGGAGAATGCTGAAGACAAACGGTCTGAAAGAGGACCAATTTTTTAAATTTCTTGTTACGAGCTCTGATGGTCTGCGCAGTATGAGGTTTGTTCCAAAGAGCAGCACAAGTAGTATGAGGAATGTAATTAAGCGGAGTAGTACCTTCTTTGTCGTATAATCTGAAAGCTTCCTTCAATTCCTTGACCATGGCCTCGTCGTCCTCCTCCTCTTCTGTCAAGAACTTGGACGCTAGCTCACAGAACTCGCTGAACTCCAACTGACCGGAACCTGGGTAATTAAATATTTCATTGTATTTTAGCTTTCAGTTGATTATGTCTTTGAACGCCATATTTTTGACAAGGAATAGTACTTTCTTGTGTTGAAAGGCTTCGGCGATGGCGTTGAAAGTGTTCAATAAATCAATAATAATTTTCTGCATAACGATATTTGTACCGTGCGGGTGTCGAACCAAAGACCTTAGAAGCAGGTTCTATCTCTGTCCTATATTATCGGTCGATAAATTAATAAATGTTGTAAAATCTTTAGTCAAAATAGGTTTATTTTAATATATAAACAAGTGCATAAATTTATTTTACTCTCACACTAACAAAACTCACGAAGCCAAAATACTTCTAACTCAGGTACACTTATGCAAAAAAAATATTACACAAATCACAGTAAAATATGTATTACATATTTTCGCTATGTCCAAACAAGCCTCTACAGCCGTGATCGTCTAGTGGTTAGGACCCTACGTTGTGGCCGTAGTAACCCAGGTTCGAATCCTGGTCACGGCAATGCAAACGCATTGTCACGGAGAGGCTCTTTTTTGACAACATATTTAATTTTTTTTAATTTTTAAATATTTTTCTTACGTAGGAAGCATAAAATCAAGAAAACCCATGTACTAAAAAAAATTTTAACATAATTATTTCTTAAATTTTATTTTTCCTTAGTTTTTTTTTACAAAAAAATAGCCAATAGTAAATAAAAAAATAACTAAAACTAAAATGCAATACAAACGAAATAAAATCCACACAGTAAGTATTTTTATACCCGCGCCATCTAGCGTTATTATATTGAAACATATGGTGTAACAATAAAAGCACACTTCTGCCAGTAAAGCAGGAAGGTCGGCTCTATCTTATTGTGTTTCTGACTAAAGACGAAAGATGGCGCCACAAAAAAAACTTTCACCCTGTTTTTTTCATAATCGAAATAATTTATTAAGTTTGACATTAACATGTCAAACATATAAAATATAATAAATATGAATAGGTATATAGGTATTTATTTATTTATATTTAAAAAATCTTCTTACCATCTTGATCAACTTCATTAATGATTTCCTTTAGTGTTGCTTCGTCCAACTCATGCCCCAGCATCTCCAGGATAGTGCCAATCATGTCTGTGCTGATAACTCCTTTCTTTTCGTGGTCAAACGCGTCGAAGGCATTCTTGAGAACTGAAAAAAGTTACATTGTCATAGATACATATAAAGTGACAAAAATATAAATTTATTTGATATGAGATTTGATATAAAAAAAGAATTTTCAAATTTTATAAAAACTTTATATTCTAAGGTAATTAAATTTATAATCTTGAAAGATAATGTATAAAATATCGTTGATCTAGTTGTATCTGAATTATTGGTTTTATGAAACTATAATTGGGAATGATTAATTCGTAATGTTACTATAAAGTAAATAAAATTGTATATATAGTTGATTTAACTATATCTGCTTAGTTATTTTTAAGCAAAGACAGCTTAAAATAAAATAAATTTAAGCCACCATAATATACTACAGACTTACTTTACTTTTATAATTATCGGGAGTATTAGTAAAAATTGTAAGTAAAGAATTGATCATACAACAAAAATTTCTATTCATAACTAAAAATAAAGTAAATTAAAAAAATATATACTTACGTAGCAATTGAGACTTGTCTAACTCCTGCTCCCGGTACATTAAACAAAAAGATAATAATAAAAACATCATTATCAACACATTAATTAACAATAGAAAAATTATAATTTTCTTATAATTTTGATTTGGTATATTTTTCAAATAACTTATTAAATTATGCATTTACAAAATAATTACTCTTAAAAAAGTGCACTTTAGACAAAAATTAAGCAAGTTATAAAAAATATAGCACCCACCATTTTTAACTATCTTTATTTATTTATTAGATGTATGAACACAACGAATAGGATCACTCCTGCCTGTAAAGTACTTTGATCCAGACTTTCTGAATCTAGGCCGTTTTATATATCACGAGATCGATGTTTTCCGCCTAGATAGAATTTTTCAGTGCTTGTAAACCTTTTTAAAATAACCCTTTTTTGTGCTACTTATTACGTGTCTACCAATAATCAAAAACTGAATTATGTGTTTCTAATGTTATAAGCCGCCTACCGGCAGGTACCGGCCTACAATAGTGCCACCCCCTTTCATCCTACCGGATGATGGGCAGCATCGTCATTCTGGTACTGGATTTTACTGCGATTACCAACCCGCCTGCTCAGCGTGGTGATTATAGGCGAATACCCCCAATATAATGTAATTTATTGGGGAGGCCGATGTTCAGAAGTGGAATTTATAAGACTGATATGATAAATGTTTAAACCAATCCTGTTTAAAATGTAATGCATTTTTAAAATGTAAATAATAGCAACTTTTGACACCAAGTTCTGTTTGTTCCGGCTAACAATTTTTTGGCTGAGAAGCGCTTTTTAGGCACTATTGTGCAAGATAATCATAATATATTTAAACAAAACATTCAATGTTATTCCTATAGAAAAAGGTGTAGTTTTTAAGAAAAGACCTAATGTAAAAGTTTCTGGAAAGA
This sequence comes from Musotima nitidalis, assembly GCA_949126915.1. Taxonomy (NCBI): domain Eukaryota; kingdom Metazoa; phylum Arthropoda; class Insecta; order Lepidoptera; family Crambidae; genus Musotima; species Musotima nitidalis. The sequence goes on from OX421416.1 coordinate 15,483,443, forward strand.
ATGATATGTATAAAACTAACGTTTTTAAAGAAAAATAAACTGAATTAATAATACAATTGGTAAAGGGGTTATTTAAACGAAGTCAAGGCTGGGAAATTTCTAAATCTCTTATGGAATCTTAATTTAAGTAATGCACTTATCGTTTATTTTTATTCACTTGCTGGCCCGACAAACGTTTAAAAGTCTTTATCAAGTAATTGTGTCTGTTTTGATTAACATTTAAATCTCCATAGACAACAGTTTGATACTTTACGTATAGCTCTCCAATTCGATGAACTATATCAGAAACTCAGTACCCCTCACGAGACTTCGTTAGAGTAGGGCCCGTGCTCTGTATTTGGACGTTAATAGGCTGATAAAATGAAGTTTGTTCGTATCCGTAGGCGATATCTTCTCAATAAGGGCTCAATTAAGAAATGCCCCCTGATTTTCTTTGTAATGAGCTAAACTTAGGTATCTTAAGTTAAAATCTTTTTAATATATTTTTATTAAATAGAGGTTAAGACTATAAGAAAATACTTATAGAGCTATGTTTCTAAATCCTATCGAAAGATATCACATACATTTTCTAATTTAAAATTATAGTTCAGCAGATAATTTATTTATTTCCACGTTCTTTCATGAAATTCACATGCATTATAACTCAAAAGCCAAAATAACTATCAAACATCATCGAGCAGCCATTGAAACATGTCCAAGTATCTGTCGCATTTTGTTTCAAAACAAATACGAATAATTAATTAGTTGAAGCTAACCGCAATCTGATATAAATGATGCCCAAAATAATAATTGTTGCACGGTAAATTTATCAGCTGGTAATTAATGGTTTTCTGTATCGAAATGTTGGTCGCCCCTGCCTGCCTGCTCAGGAATCCTAGTGCGCTGTGACACCGTCCAATGATATTGACACGGCTAGATTTAGAGTGCTATTAATAAATTGCAGTAATGATACTCAAAACGGCTATAATGTTTGATGCGCATTAAGGTGCGGCACGGCTATTAATCATTAATTGATTCGGCAATACTCGTGCGGATACTTAGAGATAAATAATGAACAAGTTTGGATCTTACTTAAGCGTTTTCCTAATGCATTTAAAAACGTCACAGATTATAGAAACCATGCAAATACTTTTAACTAACTAAATCGACATTATGATAATTCTATATCAATTTAATCAATATTATTTAGTGTGTTTTGACAATGTAATGCCATGTTAAAACATAAAGAATATTTAAAAAGTTATTTACAGAACTACTCTGCAAGTTTTTTTTCTCTTACAAATAAACTTATTTTCCTAAATATTTTAACATTTTGCGAGTAATTAGGAAATACTTCGATAAATATTCTTCTTACAATCACACCACATATTTAGATCCAAGATAAAATATTTTCTGCATAAATATTTAATATGGAAAAAAAAGATTCAGATGAATGGGAGGCGATAAACTGTAGATCACTAGGCAGGGTGGATGGAAGCTGTTCTTCAAATTTAAAAATAGGTTAATAATGATGGTACCAACTTTTACTAATAATTGTGGTTCAGTTTGGCATTTACCTTCGTGACAAGGTCACCTAAATAAGTAAATACATAACATCCAACCGCAGTGCCAAATATTCTGCCGCCAAATAGAATGCGCTTTACGTAAAAAAATTATTCCGGTTTGTAGGATGCTGTGCTAATCATAATCATTATAATATGATCAATATTTAAATAATGATCATATCTAATTTATTTATTTTTTTGTTAATAAATAATACCCAGATCAAGACAAATATTCGTGTGCATTCATACACGGCAGTGTCTGCCGGTGGTGAGTCCCACACACCTCTCTCGGTCCCCCTTTGGCCGGGAGACAGTGCGTAAATACATTTTTTTACGGACGTGAATAAATAAAAAATGGGTTGCGGATTATGCAACGTTTTTCTCATGAACAGTCTCAAGTTAAAGTTGTACCTTTATAAAGTATGTCACGTGTACATTAAAGTACTACATACGTAAATACTTTAGGGCCTCTATGAAGTTTTATAATCAAAACGTTACATCTCAATTTGCTATAATATGTCAGTTTTCTACGCTTGTGTACGTTTTTAAGAAGTTGTATATAGAAATCATCCATATTTAGATATAAAACTCGAATTTACAAGTTTTCTTTTTGCGTTGACGCTCTTTGACTCCAGCAATTTTCTTAATGAGCAGTAATGCCTAAATGAAGAAAACCCCTGTAAGATAGTTTCAAGAGCTGGCAGCTACTTCCTGCGCCGATTAACCTGCAATGGCGCTATATCCGGCCTCGTTATGTCCTCAGAGCGTGACGTCGCGTCGGAAATGGTGCACACCGATAGAATCGAATTCCCATTTCCTGAACATTGAGAGTGACATGGTTCAAGTCTCAATCGACAAGAGATTTTATATGAACTTGACTTTACATGAAATTTGTTGAGCAGTCTTATGCAAAAGCTGACGTAATAAAAACGTAATCTAAGGGCCAATGTTTTAATTGTTACGTTTTTTTTTTGTGATAAATAAATATTTTCTGACAAATTATCTCGTTCCAAGATTAGTACCATTAATAACTTGTGTTATGAATACTAACTAACGGATAATTTTTTATTTTTTTTGTTTTACATGAACTTAGTAGTACTCGTTGTTAGAAAACACTCAGGTCAGAAAAATATTAATGTTTGTGCACACAAAGATTTGTTCTGTGTGATACTGACCATATCGATCGTCTTTTTTATATAAAGTTATACTAAGTACAAGATGGCCGAATGAGAATGACTGAAGGTATATCATATTTGGTAAATAAACGATAACATTAATCAGTTATTCTTATAATATTTTAATAGCTTTATTTAAATAATAACATAAGGACTTTTTATTTGTTTCTCAAACTTAAATTCATATTGTATTAAAAAGTTCATATAAATTCATATGTAAGTTCATACTGGAATTATGATATTTAAAAGAGAGAAGTGGTATATATATTTTAGGGAGAAGGAACGTAACCTGATGTTGGATTTTAAATTACTATCGGGCTTATTACAAAACAAAATCTAAAGTTAAACCGAGTTTAAAACTAGTGCTGTTCATTTTATCAAATAAAGGTGACAGCATTAGGTTTAAATCTGCCTTAAGTGTTTTGTAAAAATCCCCTATAGGTTTTTCATCATTAATATAAATCGTCATACATAACAAACCATTTTAGCATGACTGTATAGATCTGTATAGATCAGCAGATATATAGGAAAGCCACAAGAAAAACATAAATAAGACATAAAAGTTTAAGCTGGAAGAAAAGATTATCTAGCGTCATGAATTATTTTCGTATTCAACTAAATAATTCATATGGACGGCTTCTACGTGTCTCACGGATGTGGCGTTAAGTTTTCGTATTACATTTGTGTCGGGTCCCGAATAGCGCGGGACGTCATATACGCTTAGAATACTTTGAATTTAGAGATTTGTAGTAATACCTATTACTATTGTATTGTTTATAAGTAAAAATGTGAATAGGGACACTACTTCTAAGGAGCCCAAGCCAACCTCACCTGCAAGTATTTTTTTTTTTGTTTTACGTCGGTAACAAAATGCATTTACCGCCGCCGCTTGTTGAGAAAGAGGCGGGGGCCAGTACCTGGGTTGCAGCTTCTGACACCCTGCTTGCGGCCAACGCCCCTCGGACCAAACCGAGAGGACCTCCTCAGAGAGGTGCAGTGGACGCGCCCCTCCTACCTCCCCGTGCGACCATAGCGTCTGTGGCCGACTTCCCGGAGGGTCCATGGTGAGACAGCAAGGGCCCCCTGCCCCCACTGCCTAGACCCTCCTGGCGTTTCTGAGCGGGCCCTCCTGGCCCGCCTGCTGCGCCCTCCACAGGTCCCTCTTAGTTTTTCCCTTGGTAGTCAGTACTAAGGGCACCCAGAGTCGTTGTCGGTCTCTGGGTGTTACCATTTCCCGGCCTCCGGGAGGTACTCAGCCCCCCTACCACGCCAAGGTGAAGCCCTGTTCGGGGGGGCAAGTGGTGCACTTGCTGATCAACGGACGATGCTCTGGCGAAGTTAACAGATTCCGGCAAGCGGCAATAGGCTCGCCACCTATTATGTGGGACCGACGATGTAATTGCCTTCCTTCCAATCCTTCGGGGAAACATGCTTGAATGTATTTATGTATGTATGTTTAATTTAAATAGATCTACGTGTAAACTTATAAATATTAGGTACATTTGACACCCCTCTTTTATCGCTAGTCCATGACCAAACACACTGTATAGAGATGTAACCCAAAAATTATCGTAAAACTAGTAGCATGCAATGAAATGCGCGCAACAGACCGCTTTTCTCTGTGGCCCAAGCGTGTTATATTTTGGCTATTTTAAGAAGAAAAAAACTTAAAAAATAACGCTTAAAATTTGTTTAAAATATTTTTTTTAATTTTAAATATTTTTATTTACAGTGACTCTACTTTTTTTAAATGCCTAGAACATATTAGATTTGGTTGTAATGGAAAGGAAAGCATAGATATTTAAAGTTTAACGGAATATAAGAACAATATTTGCCTAATTTATCTTTACATACATGTATTTGAAGCGCTCGTAGCTCTGCGGTGCTCGGTGGTCGGAAACGATCACCGATGTACAGCAGAGTTTACAGAGGTCAGTCCTTAGATGTGTGACCGTTTGTGTGCCATTTGATACCGAGCGCTTCTGTGCTTGGGAAGGCACGTTAAGCCGTTGGTCCCGGTTATCACTAAATGTGATAGTCGTTAAGCCATGTTAGAGGCCTAATGGGCGGCTTGATAAATTCTAACAGCAGGACGCCATACACCTGCCTCCGCCAATCCGCACTGGGTCAGCGTGGTGGAGTATGACCCAATACCCTCACACCTTGATATGTGAGAGGAGGCTCGTGCTCAGTAGTGGGACATTAATGGGCTGAAATGATGATGATGACATGTATTTTAATGTAACTAAAATTAAATTTAAAAAAAATTAAAAATTCATTTATTCAGGTTTGGCTCAATAGAGCTCTTATGAATGTCATACTTATAAACTAACGCGCCCATTCACTGCGGGCGGGAGCTTGATCGTAAAAGAACGGGCAAGAAAATCGTCAAGGTTGGTTTTTTCTCCCGCCAGTTACAATTAAAATACATAATATTAAAACAATTGTGTTCTGCAGTCACAAGATTTGAAAAAAAAAAGGGAGACAGAACTCTAAAGTATGGCCACATTCTGTCTAATGTTAGGCAGTAGATGAGGTTAAAAAAAGAGGAACCGCCCCATAAGGTGGAATAAGCACAGTTACAACCGCACCCTGTTATGACGACTTGCATGAACCGTTTCACAAAACACATGCTCTGGAAGTCGCTGCTTAAGGTTCTCAAATAAACAATACTATCTAATTCGCAATTTCTTAATTAAGCTTCGCCTTTTTATAAGTGTAATGAAATATATATATATAAGACTTTCTGAGATAAATCACTTATTTATCTCAGAAGGTCAATCGCGTTTTACATACATAAATTCTGTTTTCTTTAGGATTATTGCCATGCTGCAATTTGGTAGCTATTTTTGATTTAACACCTTGGGTCACATTATTGAAGACTTCGACAATCGTATTCGTAAATCCACAATTTTTCTAGAAAGATATAACCTATGCTACCTTACATATCATAATCAATCGGGTAGCTTAACAATTTATTTATAGCTAAACATAAATAAAAAAATACGAGAAAATTATTTTACACCTTGGCCGCTCTATTTGAGTTTTCGCGGATTTTTTTGGAATATCAGAAATTCATCGAGACTTCAAGAATTTCTGAAATTCGTCAAATGTTTTATTCATTACAAACATCCAAAAATATAAATACGTCATCTCACTAATATTACCATGATTTAGTATGTATATACAACAAAAACAATACTGCTACAATGTATTTTATTACTTGTAAAACATTAACATTATCTTAGTGTTAGCAGTAAATCTGCTATTTAGACATCGCGGTGAGTATGTTGACAATATTAACTGACATTTGAGCAATTTCCACGTTGGCACCGATTCTAGACATGTTGCTGCAATTATAGCGCATGTGAAAATGAACTATAAATATTACAAGAGACAGTATGACAGCAAACGCTAGTGCAATTCAGTTGGTTGCACAGAAATGTTACGTTTCAATAATCTTTCAAAATTATGGGGCATTTTTAAACTGAGGCGTGAACAGTATTTATTGGTTCTGTCGTGAGTTTGTACGCTTATTATCATGCTTATTTTATTATTGAGATCTTTAAGGGGCTAATTACAAAAAATATCTATAAATAAACCTAAATTAAAACTAATGCTGTCTTTTATTTGATAAACTAGTTTTAAACGTGGTTTAACTTTGGATTTTGTTTTGTAATAAGCCCCAATATGTTCATTGGCTGCATCGACTGCTTACCATCAGGTAGGACGTAAGCCATATTACTAGTCACCTCAATTAATAAGGCAGTTTTTAAGTCGTTAAAGGTATGGATTGTGCATTGTTTGAAACCTAATAGGCACCAAGTTCTGACCTGGCCGTAATTTACTATTTTAAGTAATCCTTAATGATATACAATGAACGTTAGTGCAAATATTTGGCCTTTTTCAATGTGTCAAGTTCACCGTTATTTATTATATTTATCTTTAAACTAAGAACAGTTATCTGTATGTTTATAAATAAAGTACCTTAAAGTTTTGGGTTAACGAGGGCTCCATGAAACAATGCTCTATCCTTAGATTATACGATAAAATATCTTTTGAATAATTAGTGTAATATTGTCTTCAAAATGTATAAAGGAATAATTCCTTATTGACTTTTACTTTTAGCAATACCAAATATATATAGACATTTAGGGTCTTATTAGATCTAAAGTTAAACTAGGTTTAAAACCAGTGCTGTCACTGTCTTCATTTTATCAAATAAAACTGACAACATTAGTTGTATACCTGGTTTAACTTTAGATCTTTTTTTTCTATTGAGCCCCATCATGATTTTTCTCATTTCAACATAAAACTAATAATTTATATTGCATATTATCACTATTATTAAAAAATCGAGTATCAATATCATAGAGCAGGCGATGGTATTTTGTTTATCAATAATCTCAAAACAGGTAAGAATGCTAATAAAAATGTTCTGCACTAAAGCAACATATTTGTTGCATTGATTTGAGTTTTAAGTAACGGGTACGAAATCCCACTGTTACCTTTCCCTTGTCTGTCATCTCGCAGACCAGCGCCCGTAGTAATTTTATGGGTGGTAACAAATAATGAATTTTGAAATAAATAAATATGTGTCTATTGGAAACGTCACAAAACTTGTAAGACACCAAGAACAGCAAGTGCTTTTCTCCTGGGGACATTAAAGGGTCATCAAACTGTGTAGGAGTCGAACTTACGAACTCAGTAGCGGAGTGCAGCATCACTGGCTTAAACCATCGATATGTCATTAAACGTATATATTATTATATTGTCGGTTCTTAGTAGTATATTATTTTATATTATTAATATCTATTTCTTCACAGTGTCTCGAATTGGAAATCTATATTTTAAAGCTTAAAAATACTTTGCAGGGAATATTAGAACGCCTAATATAAATTTAACTCTAATTCATCATTAAATTTCAATTGATCCCAAGAAACCATATGGACATAAATATTTCTCCAGAACCCACAATCTAAGAAGCTATCGAAGAGTATATTGCGTAAAATAGATAAAATAATAATAATAATATCAGTCTTGAAAATAAACAGCAGTGAAGTAATGAATAGGATTTATTTATAAAAATATCTTATGAAATAAATTAACAATAACTTAATTTTTATATTACTGTACGATTTTGTTTGATAATGTTGTTTAAGTCGAACTTTAGAAAATATTGAATATGATATAATTTTGACCGTTCCATGCATTTGGCAACGAAATTTCGCTGTAAAATTACTTGATTGTTTAGTTTGTTCATATTTAAGAGTTTTATACAAATGTATTTTTTATACATAAGTATTTCTTAAAAATTAATCTTAAAAATGTTTACGGCCGCCCGAAACTTCATCTGGGTGATAGAATCAAAGTTAGCAATTAAGGGTTCTTTTGTGTGAATATTATAACAAATATTGATAAACAAACAATCAGATAGAGTTATTTACTTTTATGTAGATATTAATAAAATAGATGTTAAACGGAAGAAGATCAGTCTGTTGTTTGGAAAGAATTAACTTCTGTCAAAAGTGGACATATAATATGTTGTCAATTATTGAAAGGATTCGTGAGTATCTTCAGTTCAAGCTTTAATCGTCTCCGCCCGTCATGACTTCCATGAATTCTGTAAATAAAATAAAAAAGAGAGATTAAGAGAGAGTAACGTCTATCAATAAATAAACAAAATATTATCAGGTACATTCCACGGTTGACCAAACATTTTAGATGCGCATATTATAACACATTATTGGGTCGCAATTGAAGTGCGGCGTGGGGGGAGGGGGGGGGGCATAACTATACGACAATGTCGCTACGCTCTCGCCCATGAAAGTGAGTAAACAACTTATTTTCTTTCTACTTTTTGTCTACAAACAAACAAAAACAGTGTAAACAACCGCCATTTTTATTCAACTTACCTGCCGACTACTGTAGACTTGCAGATTTTAATTTAACAGAAGACGCTGTATGTATAGTCGATTAAAAAAATATATGAACCTTTTTTAGTACAATGACGCGCCTATAATTGGGTCATGTAATAAAGTCTCATCCCATCAACCTCGATCTCTCGTCAATAAAATCCATACCTAAGGCACTTCAACTCTTTAGTTACCTACTGACCAAAACTTACTATTTGGGAGTGATCATTTATTGCTTTGTGCCGTGTGGTAGCGGCCTAGAATAGTGCCACCCCCTCGAATCTCATGGAAAGTCGTAAGAGTCGACGAAGAGAAATTCTACCGGATGATGGGCAGCAGTGTTAGCGCACTGGCTAAATCTGCCATCACCAACCCGCCCTGCTAATATTTAATTATGGGTAAATACTTCCAATGTAAAAAAAACTATTGGTCTGCAACGTTCATCAGTGGACTTTATATCGCTGAAATGATGATGATTATTTATTGCATGTTATATCGATAAAGTACTGTCTTATACAATGTAAATTCGTGGTCATTCTGTGGTACATACTCATATTATACTTAACTAGCCGTGCCATAAGTTCCCAGACACAATTAAAATCCTATTGTTTCAAGAGTCTCGAGAGTTGCTCGCTACTGCATAGTTTTAATGCAGTACTCGGGCAAAGAGGCTCTTCGGTGCTTGGTGATTGTTTGTGAGACCTTATACTTATTTCAGCTATATTCAGTCCCAATACTAGCCTTGGGCCTCCCTTAACAAACATTGATGCGAGAAAATCTATTCATATTTCATCAGGCAGACCTTATGAAGATTGCCGGAGATAAGAGAGCGACGTCTTTCTGTTAGAATGGTTGTAATTAACAATCATCAGTGATAGAGTGCTCGTAGCTCTGCTCGGTGGTCGGAAACGATCACCAAAGCACAGCAGAGTTTACAAAGGTCAGTCCTGGGATGGATGACCGTTTGTGTGGCTTTTGATATCGAGCGCTTCCGTACTTCGGAAGGGAACCGGGACCAACGGATTAACGTGTAATCCGTTGGTCCCGGTTATCACTATACTAATGTGGTAGTCGTTAAGCCATGTTAGAGGCTTAATGGACGGCTTGAAAAAATCTAACAGCAGGACGCCACACACCTGCCTCCGCCAATCCGCACTGGGTCAGCGTGGTGGAGTATGAACTAATTCCCTCGCACCTAGATATGTGAGAGGAGGCTCGTGCTCAGTAGTGGGCTGTGATGATGAGTGATAGACGGGACTATATACTTAGCGTGTCATTTGAAACTCTAAAAAAAATTATTTAAAATTTCAGTTTAGTGTTTACTCGTTTCATGACTAATCTGCATTGCTACTTCATTTTAATGATCGTTCTCAACTAATTTTCTGTCTGCACCAAATGCTAACATAAGACACACAAGGATATTCAGATCATGTCTTAGGCGGTGGGGGCAGGGGTCCCCTACCGTCTACCTATAGACCCCACGCGAAGTCGACTAGATACGCCAGTGGTCGCATAAGAAGGTAGGGGGGGCGCGACACACTGCGCCTTTCTGAGGAGGTCCTCCTGGTTTTGATCTGGGGGACGTTGGCCGCGGGCGGGGTGTCAGAAGCTTTATACTTTGGCACTGGTCCCCCACTTCTTTTTCAACAGCGGTGGGCTTTATCGGAAAATTTTAAGTGGGTAGGACAACTGGCGGTCGGGTCTGCCGCAGTGAGCCCCAGACTACCCTTTCGGTCCCCCTTTGGCCGGGAGGCAGTGCTTGTTAATAGGTAAATAAAAAAAAAAGATATTTAGACTATCATTGGTTAACACTTACCATCATAGTCCACGGTGCCGGAGCCGTCAGAGTCAATTTCCTCAATCATCATGTCCAGCTCTTCAGCGCTGATCTTGTCATCCAGCTCTCTCAAGATCTCTCTGAGGACGCCAGTCGTAATGTATCCGTTTCCTGGAAAATAGATGTTTTCTAAAGTTTCACAAACATACGAATTTAATGTCGTAACTTTTGATCATAGGACTTTTCTTTTCATTAAGATTTTAATTTTCAGTGTTCGAAAACAATCACCGAAGTAAAGCAGAGTTTATAGTGGTCAGTCAATTGATGGGTGACCGTTTGTGTGAAATTTGATATGGAGCGCTTCCGTGCTTCGGAAGGCACATTAAGCCGTTGGCTAACCCGGTTATCACTAAATGTGGTAGTCGTTAAGCCATGTTAGAGGCCTAATTCGGCGCTATGTTAAGTTATAACTGCAGGACCCTACGCCAATTCGCTCTAGGTCCGCGTGGTGAAGTATGATCCAATACCTTGGTATATAACAGGAGGCTCGTGCTCAATAGTGGGTCGTTAATTGAGATAAGCTATTATTTTATTTCTTACAGTCATTATGGGAAACTTTTAATAGAACGACTTGAAAACCACTTTTGTGTTACCTAATAATGAACTAATAATTAAATAACTGCTTTTTTGTTTGTGTATCAAAATAAATAAACTATATTATAATCATAAACTGTATATGAATTTACTTCTCTAACTAAAAGACAACTGTGTGTGATTTGTACTTAAAACAAAAGTAAATTTATATGCAACCGTTACATCGACACTACAAAAGATATAAAAATGTCAAAAGAGTACCTAGCTATCTTAAAATAAAAGGATCATGAGACACCTCTGTTTCAAATATGTGATTAAAAACGCTCAGTGATGTCACTTACCTCTTAAACGGTGACGCTTATAATTATGATATTATAATTATTATGTATGACCCCTCGTAGTCAGATTTTAAGGGTGAGTGAATCACGTCCGCATAGGGTCGGCAAGGTGTTTATGATAGACTAGACTAGAGAAATGTAATTTTTATTTTCCATAAGTTCTGATTATAAGTCCAATAACAAAAAATTAAGTGTAATCTATTAACATTACCAAACAAAAAGATGTCTGCGGGTGCGGACCGGTTTTAGTTACGTCATCAGACCAAGCTTGGTGTTATCAGAGCCACGTGCAAACCTAATCTTATTTTCGTCCCCGTGCATCAAGGCGCCGTGGCTTAGTTGGTTAAAGCGCCTGTCTAGTAAACAGGAGATCGTGAGTTCGAATCTCGCCGGGGCCTGCTCCTTGTGAATGGAGTATGATTTTTGAGCTTTTTAATCTGAGTTTATATGCTCTTTGTGATTATTATATTTTATTGAACTTTACATAATACAATTAATTATGACTGACAGTATTAATAAGGTTTATTTTGTATTTTACAAATGACTATCATAGTTTTCTATGTTTTGATAATATTAGACAACTATTATTGTTGAAATGGATAATATAAATTCGTGCGTAAGTGTGATTAAAAGATCACTTTGTATTATTATTGTAACAAATTAACTCATGTTTAATTAGCATATATTGTTTTTTTATTGGTTACAGTTTAATTCTTGATTAACCATTAAGTAACCACATAACAGCGTGGTTCACAGTCATAGTCCAGTGTCCTTTTAGCAGGGCGTGAAACGGCATTTATGTTCGCTTATTACTGTACTAGTTTCACGGAATGAAACGCAATTTTTATTTGCTTCGACTGCATACCGTAAGACAGGATGTGATAATTATGACGTGTCACAATGAAAAAAAAATGTTAGAAGGATTTGAACTCCGTGCCAATCGGCTCGCCTTTACTTAATATGGTTTTTCTCGGTAAGAATGCATACCTTCTTTGTCATATAATCGGAATGCTTCTTTAAGTTCCTGCTGCATCGCCTCAGCGTCCTCTTCAACCATGAACCTGGATGCCAATGTTACGAATTCCTCAAATTCCAACTCACCAGATCCTAGAAACAGATTTATATGAAATTTCATTTATTTAAATGATTACCAATATCATAAATGACATTTTATTTATAGGTAAAACTATTATCGAAAATTACTACATAAACAGATTTGTTTTTACAAAAACAAACAATTATATAACTGAACATAAAAACATTACTCTATGGAGACTAAGATTAAAAATATCCAAAAAAACAGCATAATTTCTAATTAAAGCGTATGATGAGTTATTAATTCTGTATCGAATAAAAATATACAATTATCAAAAATTTTGGCTTGTTCGAGGTTTGCAAAATTTTCAATATAAATAAATAAAATAAATATTTCTGACACTTGGCTGTAAACGAAAATGGGAAAACTATTATAGTGCAAAAAACAAAAAAGATACGCAAAAGAGAACATTTTTGAAAACAAAAGCTATCGATAGCATAAAAGAATGTTGAATGTCGTTAAATTTAAATTCAAAACTAAAGGTCAAATGACGCTTAAGAAATTAAAAAATGCTGAGATATACCACCGCGAAAGCTTAGATCACGCAGTAAACGCGCATGCTGTTTTTGACAAATAATAAACAACAATAGAGAAAAAGCTATAGAAACTGCCAGTATTTTAATTTAAGTCTTACCTTTATTTATCTGTATTGTAAATGATAAGATAGTAAGATTCATGTTATAATAAGTACAGTATCACGCGCATGCGCTTCTTGTCAAAATATTATATTAAAATGTCGTCGGACAAAATATTTATGTATAATGTTTATAAAATGATAATTGCGTCGAAGCCTGGTATTAATATGCATATACACATTTTTTATCGGAAGTAATTATTTAAACATGGATTCTATGTATATTCTTTTTAGTACATGTATGCAACTTTTTTATGCTCGCTTTTCACATGGAAGTTTCGTATAATTTTATATCGCAAGATATTTTAGTAACATTCAATAAGTCCACTTTAAAACTTAAATTTTAGTTAAATAACAATAAATAAATACCAAGATTATTTATTTATTGTTATTAAATGTCACAAACCGCTTCTAACCCCAAACTAAGCAGAACTGGTACTATGGATACTAGACTAGAGAACGGATAACCATAGGTACTTAAATATTTTATTTTTGTACATGTACAAACAAAAATGTAAAAAGATAAAATATTTAAGTATGGTTTTCCGTTCTCTAGTCTAGTACCCATTTTACAAGTTTTGCTTAGTTTGGGGTTAGAAGCGGTTTGTGACATTTAAATAAAAATAAATAATATATGTATACACACTTAATAGTCTAAAGGAAAATATTCGAATCTACATACGATTTAATGGCTTGCACAGGAATTGTCATGGGTTCAGAAGTCAGATCCTGAACTCCATATCAATGAACGATCGACTTCGATATATACTTTTGAATATTTTGTATCCCTGTATTTTGTTTGTTTATTAATAAACAGGGTACATTGGAATCCTAGCAAGACTTTAGAGGCCCAAGCCAAACTCACCTGCAAGTGGTACTCCTGCCCTCCTTATATAATTGTTTGTTTTCGATCAACGAACGAGGCTCTGGCCAACTTAAAGATCCCAGTAAGCGGCAATAGGCTCGCTATCTATTATGTGGGGCTAAAAATATTTTTGACCAAAAGTGGGCGTTTGAAATGCCTCTGCCTATCCGTTCGGGGAGCCAGGCGTGATTGTATGTATGTCTGTTTTTAATAAGGTATACCAACCGTCAACGTCCACCTCGTCGATGATCTCCTTGAGGGTCTCGTCTGTGACCTGGTGACCCAGCATGCCCAGGATTGTACCCACCATTACGGTGCCGATACATCCCTTCTTTTCGTGATCGAAAGCTTCGAACGCCTTCTTCAAGACTGAAAGTAATATTTCATTTAATAAACTTTTTTCCAACTACAATAAATACTAAACATTTATTTCTACCTTTCTTAGATAAAAAAATATAGCGCGTTAAAAAGAACAGAACTCAAACATTAGAAGCGTTGTATTTGACTTAAAATTATTATATTATTCCTCTGACAAAGCTTTTAAGTATGTAAAGTAAATATTTAAAACAAATTTAAGCGAACTAAGATTAATTAAAAGAGCTCTGCTGTACACAGCTAACATATTAATATTACATATATTTTTTGTCTACATTACTTTATTTAGCATGGAGCAATCTGTTAATTTTACAGTCTCTCTAAATTAATATGGCAAAAGTAAAACTAATCACATACAGCGCATAGTTTTCGAATCATTATTTATAATAAGCTTAAATAAAGCATTTATTAATTTGAATGATAATTAAGTCTGGAAGTAAATGAAAAAATATAGAATAATGTTTTCATTATTAAGTTTTAAGGGAATATTTTTTTTTGATAATAAAGATCTAGTTGATATTCAATTGAGCTTTATAATAACGCTATAATTAATGAGAAAGCTAAAAATTATATAAAATTTGGTATAAAAGTTTCAGTTACGTTATATTGTAATAATAATAATGTTTTGAGTAGGTAACCATCAAATTTTAAATGTATTTTGTAAAGCATGCAGTCATGTAATATTTCATCACACACACAACTATGCGAGCTTTTTTTAATCTAAAAAAAACTTAAATTAGGCTCAGTGCCATTCAGTGCCATCAGTTCATTTTATCAAAAAGTTAAATTAATAATCAAAAAAAATATTGCTTATAGTTCTGCCTAGATATTATAAAGCTCACTCGCTTATCATAAACAAAATACAAACATACAGGTAAGTATTATGCTAGATACTCACTGGTGATTTGTTCCTTGCCGAGTTCCTCCTGAAAAATTACAGAAAACAAAAATAAAAAACTTCCACTTCAAATAGGTAATCCAATCAAGTACGTACTGTAGGTTTATTCAATAACGGAAGCTTTTAAGCTTTGGATTAGAAACACAGCGTAATCATCCACTTAATATCAATTAAGGAATTTCCCAAAAAGTAAAAAGAAGAACAAAATCCTCACCATGGTTCACTTTCACACTGTTTTTTGTCAAAAGTACTGCACAAAATAATACGCAATATAGAACCAAAGAGTTAGGAATACAAGTCCTTCTAGCTGAATAGACTGAGCGACTGATCGCAGCCGAGCATCGATGTCACCCAGGTTGGCTCGGGTTTGATGGAACACAGGTTCATATCCCGTTTCGAGCCGCGAGTCACAAGCTTTTGGCTTCTCCCAGCGCTTTTAACTCTTGTTGTTAAGGTCACTATACATTATCGCAGTTGCCGGATGTCTATCGGTACACCTCACTCAGGCAGGGCCAAGTGCGTATTTCAATTTTAATAATTAATAGACCGCAACGAACAATTTACGAACTAATAAATTTTATACATCGTCATCGTTGGATAGATGCCACACCTTTTGTAGAGAAATTTACACGTATTTAGCAAATAGTTAATAATAAGACAGTAAATGTTTTATAAATAGCTATGGTAATGTACGAATACTTGGTAATCGATAGTAAAATTATTGGTGGAGAAATTAAGTTTAGTAGTTTGAAATGCAGCACATAAACACAATACTAGTTTCTGTAAAGTAAACCAATTTTAGTTTTTTTAATCTGAAAATTGGTGCACAGGTTATACATACTATCTTTTATTGGTAACCCACTGAATAGCAATCTCTCACATACTTAAGTACTTTCCCATATTGGCTTGTTAATCTTGCTACAAAGGCAATAAGTCGTCTGATAGCCAGTTTTTCAGTTAAGGTTGAGGTTGTAACACCAAAAAGCTCCAAGCTACTTACAACTTGAACAATTCAAAATAAACGTATACAACAATAGCTTGTAGTATCGTATATAAAACGAATGCTAAAACTTATATTATATTAATTGTACAATTATGACGTCGTAAAAGCTAAGCCAAAGCAAGTATTAACCAGCTATGCCATCCAGGATGCCGTTTGCGCTGTCACGAACACGACGAATCAGAGAGGCAAAAGTATATTAAGTATATTCGTTTGCGATCAATAGACTCAAAAGAATCTATTTCTGATTCCGCGAACATCCCAGATGTGCTACAGAGTCGTAGGAGCCCTAACAGCATCCCTGAAAGCCCTTGGAGTATAATCGATCCACCATTTGCAAGAGTAAAAGCTTTGACAATAGCCTTAAACAATGTTAATTTAACACCCGTTCATAGAGTTATTGAGCTCACCAATCAGCTGATTGAAATTCAGATTAAAGAGCTTAGGTGAAGTAATTCTCCCCCTTGTCTAACCCTCCAAATCTGTATAGATTGGAGTGTGTATGTGCCATATGGCTCAGACAGTGATCCTGCTCACCTTACAACATTGTCCTTGTGACCCATACCAGAACTTCAGCAAATGTATGATCTCACAAAGCAATGTTGTGTCACCGCTCAAATTCTGCCACAGATTATTGTAACATACAAGGTCAAAGGCTTTAGACAGATCAAGAAAACCCGCCTAAATTATTGTCTTCCTGTCAGTATGAAAAGCTGTTTTATTTTATTTGTATCGCACAGTGTTTTTGTTCTTAACATGTTTTTGTTCATATTACAGTAAATTTCTAGTGGAGAGTGATCAGACCAGCTTGTTGTACCATGTGCATCACTAACATAGGTATAAGTGTTTGAAGTATGCCCTAATAGTTCTACATCTGCACACATTTTTGTTCCAAACAAAAAACCACTAAGTTCATTTAAATTTTTAAAAAAACAATGAAAGCGGAATTTCATGAAGAGTCTATATAGGCTTACAATTCGATCGAGCCAGTATACATATTTAAATAACATACGACAGCGCAGCCCTTAATGTCATACATGAGCATTTTCGCTTCAGTTCAAATATGTATTTTTTTATTAAAGCATGTTTTGATTTTTATACTTAAGTAAAGAATATCCGATATGTTTATTGATGATGCTGAATATCATTCGGGCGCTGCAGTAACACCAGCATTAGCATTACGCTGATGGATCGCTCTTTTGATAGGTAATATTTACATACAGTATTTAGTTTAAGTATAGACATAATATTCTAATGTTTTTTAATACTTGCATTTTTTTGTGTAATATTATTTTTGTGAATAACAAATATTCTTTTCTCTATTCCTATTTTATAAGAGGTTCTATAATAAAGAACCTTGACATAATTAAAAAAAGTATCACTTGCTATATACCTAGTTGATTAAAAGTTCTTTGGCGCCATCGCGGCAACGTTTTATTTGCCAAACCTAGAGTAAATATGAGTTTTTATGTGTAAATATTGTGGATTTGTGGACATAACTTCCTCAGCAACGTATACAAGTGTAGTGCGTAGTATATTGCAGTAAATTGTGATTTTCCGTGTTAATTCCAATACTCCATAGACACCTCAAGTAAAGTATTCACAAATTTACTGGGGTAGGACTTTGACTTGACTGGGATGGACTTTACTTGACATGACTAAATGACGAAAACGCTACATATTGTTGCAATTAACTTGAACTATGTAATTACTTGACAATGGCAAATACTCTAATCGAGTAATTCATATTTAAGAAAAAAAAAAAAATAGTTGATTTGAACCTTAAAGTCAAACTTTAACTGGCAAATTTATAATTTTCCCAAACCTTTATTGCTTGAGAATCTTATTGGTGCCTTACAGAGTGTAATAATATCCAAATTGTTCAAGCTACAAAACGCAGAGCTTCTTTTATTAATTGTAAGCCAAACGTGACATTTTCATAACGTATGAAACCGTAATATTTTTCTCGCGTCAAATATTACGATGATATCGCCATATAACTTTATACGGAAAATACTTTTAAAAATATTGACAGTATGCAAACATTTATTTCGTCATTTATTCATTTATTAACGTTATCAGTAGGTTTCTGCTGTCAATAAAAATACGCTGCTGCATTTTTAATAACACCTTAATCATTTAATTTTGCATGAGCTTTTCTATTTTACAGTAGATAATTTTTATTTGTCTTAAATTTTATTTAATTTTATATAATTGTAGAGATAATTAGAACGGAATTTAAAGCACGGCTCACTGTCTACGAGTACGAGTTTTAAGTGACAATAATGGTTTTACATATTTATATATTTCAAGGTTATTTAAAAAGGATAATTGAAACATATACCTAGATACTTATATCTAGGTATATGTTTCAATTATCCTTTTTGTGATAAAATTAAAAAAAAAAACGTTTTTTTATGCATTGATTTTTAAATAGAAACCTAGTTAACTATAGTTGTACATTCGTGTGTTATTGTATAACAAATCAAATTTCTCTTGGGAAACTTTATACTAAAATAATCTTTTTTTTGATAAAAAAACTTCATGGACCCGCCAGTGTAACGGACATCATGTCATGTAAATGATCACAAAGTTGTTAATGAGGGTTGCGGGCCGAGGGGAGTCAGGTGCCCGCGTTCGTCGACAGTGACATATTTTGTTGCATGGCGACGTTGCCAACTCCCCGGCGCGTAGGGAAGCTAATGGAACAACGTAGAATCGAAATAGTTATAGGGTAAACAACAGTAAGCTAGCATAGACAATTAAATAGTTAAGCGATATGTTTGGGTGTCTGTTTAGTGTACCTAACACATATCTAGATAATGTAAAGTTGTTTATTTCAGAAGTAATTTATAGGCCAGCACGGGTAGGAATATGTAAACATAATTTACAGTTTATGCATAATTTTGTAATATCTGTCTGTACACTTACTTTAGAACAAGTTTAATCAGAATGTGTATTTTCTATCCATTGTATCAATAATACATTGCAAAACCTTGTTTTAGCATAACAAACTCAATTCGTACTTTTATTGAAATAGAACGGAATACTGAATATGACCCATATCCCAAAGAAATAAGCGTACTGGTTTTAGGGTAGGTACAATTTTGAAAAGATTTTTTGAAGAACTAGTTATCAAAATGTAAAGTTAATTAATGTCCGTCGCGCCGGCGGCGGCAGCAATAAGAACGCGTGGGATGCGTCGGAGTGCCAACCACTCGGCTGTTTAAAACTAAGACGTGGTAAGCTATACTGTTTTAATATCTACTGCTGATATCATTCGAATATTGTTCCTTCAAATTAAAGTTATTTCCCTGCGAACAAATAAAGATTTAGTATATTTACTTTTAAAAAATAACTTGTTGTTTTGACCGACAACTGCCAATGGTGGAAATTACTGAAACAACATAAAATACCATTCATTATCGATATGTCTTGTGTGATTTCGTGTTTGAGAGGAGGCCTATACCCAGTAGTGAGACGTGAATAGGTTAAGAAGACAATGATAAGAAATTTCTATATTTTTTGAGCTCTTTAGAAAAATGTCCTTTTACTATCTAATCTATTCCTCATGAAATAAATCTACGTTTTATTTAAAAAAAGTGACGAGTTCGGAAACAAACAGGTTTTTTACAAATTCATTAATCATAAAAGCTCAGCTTTTTAAATGTACATAATAAGTTGTTCGGTTCATCCATAAACAATCTTAATGGCATTAGCTATGTTTTATTTTTGAACAATCGAACTGCTTTGTCTATAAAGCTTTATTCTACTAGTACTATGATGTTATGAACATTTGTCATACAAAACATCATTACATTTGTTTGGATCTTATGCAACAATTACAGAAATAATGCATTGTATGAGATCAGAGGCAGCTAAATGCGGAATGCTTGTATTCTTTGCACGCACATCGACTTTACTTTCATTGATAACATTAAAGTCAAAGCCCAAATTATTTATTTAAGTTGGCTCAATAAATATCTTATGAATGTCAACCTTAAAAAAACTAACGAGCATTTATTATCATAGCTCCATATAGTGTCACTACAGGCACGGGCCTTCTCTGAGGGACTCGGTCATACTCCATCACGCTGACCTAGTAGGCAGAAGAAGTGTGGCGTCTTGCTGTTTGAGAACTTTTCAAGCTGCCCAATAAGGCCTTTATTAGGCAGAACGACTACCATCTATAGCCGGTGATAGCCGGGATCAACATCTTAACGTACTTCGCGAAACACGGAAGCGCTCGATATGAAACGCCACAAAAAAGGGAACTCGTTCAAGGACCGATCTCTTTAAACTCTGCATTACGTCGGTGCCCATTTCATGACCGCTTCAAGAACACTTTACAAGTGATTATAATCATATATATCTTTTGGCGACTACCGGAGACTCAGCTTTTAAGGAATTTTGATATCATATTTTCACTAGGAAGATTGGTGATTTTAAACGGTAAAAAGTAAACTGAGTGTTGGTATATATTATAAACTCTATTTCTGATAAATTCCAGGACAAAAGCAAAGCAAGTATTTTAATGTAATTAAGTGCTTGTTTTGATGAAACCTTTGGAGGTTGCATCGCATCGGACTTGACTAGGGTCAAGTCCGATGCTCGAAGAACTAACAACAGATGAGTTGATGGGCAAACCAAGAGTATAGCAATACTGCAAATAGGTACAGGTCATAGAGAATGACCGCCCACCTGATGATTTGGTCAAGTCGGCGGAAAGCCGGTGGATGCAGGCATATTCAACGGCGAGGGCTGAAATAATGATGAAGAACGTTTCAAATCAAAGTTGAAAAGAAAAAACATCTATAAACAACAAACAGCTTTAATAACACATTTCAAAGCGAACACGAAAATAATACAGTCAGAAAACAATAGTAAGCCAAATGAACGGTAATAATACACAGTACCTGCCAAAATGGTTTCAAATGGCGTGGCAAGTCTGCATCGGAGACTTTTGTTAAAGTGGGGTTGGAAGTGTGCTAGCCTGTCACTATTCTTGTATGAAATTGAAACGGATGGTACTATGTCTAAATATACAAAGGGAAAACGTGACTGACTGATCTATTAACCCACAGCTCACTGCATGGATCGGATTGAAATTTTATATATAGTTTCTAGATTTTATAACGAAAATAGGGGCCCGCTAAGAAAGATATTTTAATTGCATTTTGTGAAATAACAAACATGAAAACTTATTCTAATGATTCAGTACGTTCTATAGATACACAAATAATACTTAAAAATAAAAAAATGCCTTAGTATCAACTATTCAGTGTTGAATTAAAAATAATAATGTTCATATACTCGTAGCATTCACAATATTATTACATCGTAACTGTTTAATTTTAATTTCACGTTGAATTTTGTGTCCGTTAGCTTGACAGTTGTTAGTTTACAAGCTCTTATATGAATCCTTTTTAATAATTATCTTTAACGATGATCTTTAGGCTTTTATTGAAAACTCAGTATGATACACTTTTTGATCAGTCCACTAACACAATATTAGATCGGCTTCTATCACGTGGGATCAAAAACAAACTATCTGTATAATATTAGGCGCAGTAGGCGTGGTTTTATGTCTGTACATAAAATTATATACCGATACCAAATAATAAGGTTTTATATGATTCCTATCTGTACATAGCTTACAATTTTGTTCAAAGTCCCACAAGCTCTATGTCTGGTCACCATTTTTAATCTCAAGCAGTCAACGCCTTTGTCAAAAGTCTGTAATTGCACAGACAATACAGACAGACAGAGAAGGACACCAAACAGTGGTGCTTAAGAGCTTCTAAGAGCTTTGCAGAATTTCCTTTCTAGGTAAGATACCTATATTCTTCAGATTCTGAATGCTGAAAGTTGTAAAAGTAATTGTTTATCCGTTGTCTAGTACCCATAGAACAAACTACTGAGTGTAAGGCTAAATGAGCTGAGTGAGCATTCCGTGAATATTATTATTTTACCAGAGATCACTGTCTAATATTAATAATCAAAACAAGCACCAGTTTCAACAGTGGAAATAAATGAGTGCGCACGCGCAGAGCCGGGCGCGCTGGCACCGCGCGTCGCTAATTCAATTAATGGAGCCACTTCACTCATCATTTGTACAGGTGTTCTACAATTAATACACCGAGAATAAAAAAACAATATCTTTCAGTTGTATTTATAACACTGCTAAAGGTTCCGATTGAAAATTAAACTTAAGATTATAGTAACGAAGATATTTTGTGTTTATTATTGTAATACATTTTCTCGTTGACCCTCGTGATATTTTGTATGATTCATTACATACATACATATAATCACGCCTTTTTCCCCGAAGGGATAGGCAGAGGCATATTATATGCCCACACTTCGCCAATTATGTGGTTGGTCCCACGTAATTATAAAACGTGGCGAGCCTATTGCCGATTTTCGGGTTTATAGTCGCCAGAAGCTCGTTCGTTGATCGGCAGGTGCACCACTTAAAGGTGAGCTTTGCTTGACTTTTAAGATATCGGAAAGAGCTCAATACACCTATAAGATCCATTGGAAAAGTGAAATTTAAAAAAAAAACCTAAAAAGAAAACTTCTTGACATCACACAATTCCACCTGGGTACTAGAACACACATCGCTTTCATCAATATTGAATTCTGTGACGAAGCCTCTGGACACGTTACTATGGTTAATATAAACGTGGGGTTTTAGATTGTCAAATATATACCATAAAAACATTATGCTCTCAACCTTGTGGTCCCTAGAGAGCCGGGAGGAGTTGCAAACCAGCGCAGCCCAAAAACCAAGCTCCCGCCGATAGGCCGAACTTTAAAAGTAGTAAAAAGGTTTTATTGTATAAAATATCATTGCATTTTTTTAAATTGTAATGGGGTACAAATTCATGTCAACTGAGACAAAATAAAGACCATAAACGTTTCTTATTTCTCCTTTGAAAAATCATTTATGTCGATAACATACTAAAATGTAAAGAAAACATAACGAAAACAGAGAAATAGAACAATACATATGACACGAACAATATTATTGGGCATCATTTGATGAAATATAGTAGATGTTACTTTGCTAACACATTTGGGCTATTTTAACTACAAAAAATGTGCAATTTCTCTGCCGTAATCCTCTGCACGCGTAACTGCGGACAAATGCAAATTTATAAAAAAATTATACATTGCCAACTTAAGCTTAAACTTAAAATTTCCCATTTGATGCTCAATTTATATTTTTTATACACAATCTGAGGGCTTTTTCAACGAAAGCGACACTTCGTTATACCTGTTATAGATAGGTATAATGAAGTTTCGTTTTCTTTGAATAACAGTAGGCCCTCAAATATTTTAAAAAAAATGTATAAAGATAAGACTTTTATTTTATATAGTAGATTTTAACTAGTCATAAAATCTACTACTAATCCTATGATGTAAGCTCGGAAAGCTTTATAGCTCTTATAGCCTCTAATCACAAATTAGCATATCTCATAAAACACGTCTTAATAAAATATTTTTTCTATCTAGTACATATTCGTAATGACTAATGACGATACAATTTGTCGTTGCCAATCTTACAATGTCATTGCCAAGTGCATTGTTCTTACGGAAGCGTAGGGCTGCCAAAAGGGATGAGACGATATAATAGAAATACCGACTTGGATGTCAATAATATATGTGCGGGTTTTGGTATCAACATTACAAAAACATAAATTAAATAGGCAGTGCACTGCTTCGAAACTGTATGATATCTACTAACGAGTCAAACGTAAAAAGAAGGGATACTATACTGTTAAACATTGGACCATGGCCCGGACCATAGAGTATTATTCAATACTCAGAATACGCTGATGGACGGGCGTGTACCCGGTCGTACCGAAAGACATGAAGGGTAGATCAGGGTAGATCCGGACAGAAGAGATGACGTTTGGGCGCAAGTTGATAGAGTACCCATCATCAAGTTCCCGAGCGATAACCAGAAAGACTGGAATACCACGGACTGCAGTTGTAAGATTACTGAAATAGATTATCTTTTTTTCCCAATGATTTGACTGATGGTAAGCGATCACCGTCACCCATGGACTGTGACAACAGAGGGATAGCTGATGCGATGCCGGCTTTACGAGAATACGCATATTTCTATATATCATATAGTCTTTAAGTCGTAACCATCATAAAATAGTATTTATTATTACTGTTTTGCAATGCAACATTTTGTATCGTAATTATGATCCAGCTGATCCAGTTCTAACGAAAATGCCCAAGTCCTATATTGACACATCTAAGCTTCGCGACTAGCATCTACAACCTTCAGACTACCCTAGTAGAGATACTTTCTGCGAAAAAATTATGCAGAGGTCTCGGAAAGACCCAGAAATATTGAATGGAGAACTCGTTGGACCTTTCGAGCATATCGACATCAAGATGAGCTTTAAATGGAGACACTGACGGTATTTAAACTTTTTGCAGACCTCACTGATTTATAGATTTATTTATTTACGAAAGCCAAAGATAATTGCTTTCCGAAGAATAAACTATTTTTTTAAGACGTTGTCTATTGTGTATTGAAGTTGAAGTGCATAATTTTGAAAACTTGTTGTGAATATTTGTTTAATTGCTATAATTTTTTTTCACGTGTTTTTCAACAATTAGTAATTTTTTTTATTTTTATTATTGTTTTGTTGATAAAATGATGAAGTTTTTTAAAGTTGTTTGAACCTACGTACACCATTTAGTATTTTTAAGAGCACGCTTTCGACCCTTTTTCTTATAAGATATAATATTGAGGTTTGACATGATATAAAAGAGTGAATCAAGACGATAATAGTACCGAAAAGAAAATATGCTTATTATTAACCAAGTTATGATTCTTTTAGTGCATTGAGTTAAAAATTTGCAAACACACGTTTAAATATTCATAACTTTTAAACTATCAAAAATCGATCAAACTCAAGTGAGAGGATTGAACAAAAAAAATTCTACTTTGTATAATTGATAGGTTAGATAGATACCACACGATTTTTGGTAATATATTGTATACATTAACAAGAATCGTATACATCATCGTTTCAACCACTAAAAGTCCACTGCTCAACATAGATATCTCGTCGTTAGATCTCAAGACACTTGCATTTATCGGATTCCCCTCATTTGACCAGATTATCGGTACATCAGAAGGGAAGCCCTCTTATACTACCTGTATAAGTTTGCACTCGCTGTTGATGTGCCTTGTAGCCCACTGAGGGCTTTGAAATGTCATCACCATCGATTATCAGTTCGAGCAGCAGGCACAAGAAGGAACATGAATGGTTTTTATTCAGTAAAAGTCTGACACACCCAGCCGCTCCACCCACAGCGGGAGAAGGTCATTAGATAATTTTCCATCCGTAAAAAAAAGGGCGGCCACTCCAGTTCTTTTATGGATTTCCTCATTCCTGACTCCATGTCGTAGAGACATTATGTATGCATAGTCAAGATTCAGGCACCAAGTCTCAGTACCGTTAATAATATTCCTGATAATAGAAATAAATATACAATCACTTTTATCTGGTATCTGTTTTGAAATTTTTGATCGTGATTTACATCACTACAAATGATTGCAGTTCGTTTCTATCTATTGTTAGGTAACTCTTATAGTATTTTAAGTAACATTGTGTACTTCCTATCTTTTCTAAAATCTATTTATAAGAGTTTGGCAAATTTCAAGACTAGTAAATAAAGTCAGTCATTTCGATTTCAATTTAATAAACAACTTATGGGATGTCATTAGTTCTAGGTTAGAATCAAACTATATAGATAGGTACCAATATATTTTGTAATATTTTGTAAAAGTTAGAATAATCACAAGGAAACTTACCAATTCAGTCAATAAGTTGATTTTAATACTCATATTAACTTCATATCTAAATATCTATAATATTCTAAGGAATAAAAAGGCCACTCTTTCATATTACAGCTATATTTTCTTTAAATAAATAATATTAATGACATAATAATACTGCAAATGCATATCGACATCAAGATACTACCTTGATGCTTGATGATATTAGCTTATAATAAGATACAAGTAGTTTTAAAAAAAATCTTATTAACCCTAAAGATAACATAAATATTTCTACTAACATATGATTTTTGAAATATTTGTTATATTTATTTTATTTTAAGTGATGGTGAGTTATGATGTCATTAGGAACCCTCATAGTAATCGACGTTTCAGATAATGTTGACGATAAGGGGCCGTCGTTTTGGAAATGATGCCTAATGCGCCATTCAGCTAACTGCGCTTGAGTGGGCTGCAGAACAGATATATAGGTTGGACTGATACTTTTATCGCTCCTTACTGAATTAGATCTTACAAGTTCACATGGAAACGAGATCTTACCATCTTCTGAAATAGTGTAAATCGTTTTCACATCTCTGTTTGATAATGAACTAATTAAAGTATCGCTAGATCGTAAGGGTACTTTTGGTGGTAGAACCAATGCCTCGACGGATTTATGTTTCACAAACAGTAACCTCTTGCTACCTTTTAGTAAAAACGGATTCATTCTTATAATCATATACACAATGACTGCGCCAAGCGCCAAACACAACACACCAGTAAGAATATACATAAGTGGTTTATCAATTAAGGGATTATCTAGGTTTTCAACTACGTCTGATGAATTAAAGCGTATACATTTGTCGGTATCGACATAAGCGTTACTAATTTCTATAGGACAAAACGTATAAATTGCCCCGGAGCTTAAACTATATAGTCTTAAGACATGAGGTAACATGTTAAAGCAATATACTTCGTTCGGGCATTCTGAATGGTACCAAATAAGGCCATAGTTGCTCGACAAAGGATTTGTTTCCATTTCCAACTCCATCATTGAAAAAGTGCTACGCTGAATTGTGAAACTTGGATGCAGCCAACCTTTATCTTTGGACTTGTTTGCTGTGCCTGTTTCTAAATTATTTCGTATCTGCCGATTAAAATTTCTGAAAAAGCGCAGTTGGCATTTAAATTTTGTTAACGGTGAGACAATTACCATTTTAAGTGTCATTTTTCTAACATCTAGCTTACAAGTTCCAGCATCTTCGAAATCGATTTGCCTATTTACATTTACACTACGAAGAGATTGATGTTCTCGTTCTGGTTCCTGATTTTGATTTTCTATCTCACTTTTGCCACAAATCTCCTCAAATCTAGAAAATGGTATATTATTAAAAGATTTTGGATGCTTGCAAATGGGATTACCCAATAACAAATCATGTATGAGAAGTTGTGTTATGAATTCTTCTGAACAATTGCAGTTCCAATCATTGCTGTGCAAATTTATTTTTGGCCTTAAAGCTAATTCAAAATCGAAAAATATTTTAAATAAATTTGGTGATAAAGTCATTAAATGATTACTATTTAAATGTAAAGTCTGTAAGCTGTTCATATTGTCAAAAGTGCCTTCTCTAATTGATCTTATTTTACATCCAGTGAGTAACAAAACACGACAATATTGTAGATTTACAAAACTTTCAGGTCCAAGGCGGCGGTTAAAATTGTTATAAGGTAAATTTACTACTTCCAATTGTGCATTATTTGGTGATCCTGTAACATTATCTGGTAGCCTCAAATCAATAGCAGACAATGTTACAGATTTAATAGTATTAGCAACAGCTCCCAAGCAGTTTTTTTCTATTTTGTCTATCTTACAGTTTTCCATGATTAACGATTTCAGACTTGTCAGTCCCTTCAGTGTTTTCGATGTCCATGCAGATAAATGAATGCTATAAAAAACCAGGTGCTTCAAACTTTGTGCAAATGGAGTCACAAAAGCATTATTGGATATATAGCTCATGTTTCCACCTACGATAGTCAGAGATTCAACATAATTAGGCAATTCATTCATCCAATGGTCTGGGATGATATTGTTGTCGAATATTGGATGCGAAATAACTAGTTCAACATTTGAACATATTGGATAGGTTTCCTGTAATAAGTAAACACATTTCAATGAGTAATCAGTTCTATACCTCTGTTAGTTTTGTTATTGCAAGGCTAAATTGCAATTACCTTTATTGTGAAAGCTATTTCTCTTTCATATTGAGCGATATAAAAACATCTGACCACGCACGTATTGGAATCAAAGTTGCAGACATTTCCCTTTGATATATGAGAGCGAGATCTTCCTATGGACATAACGGTGATAACAACAAAACAGCATATAGTGAAGGTGCCAAAAATTATCTGCATGACCAACCGTAGCCAGCCTCTGCTCCATGATGTGTTTCTGTAGGCATAATGGATTGAATTAAAGCCTAATTTTATATCTATTTTTACTACTGTTACACAAGTTAAAATATAATTTTCAGCATGTTTGACTAACACTTGAGCAAAGTCGTCAAACTATAAACAGCCATTCAGTGACCGTTCGACGTCAATCACATTTTCTTAACTTTATTGTTGTTTTAGCAGCCTTCAGAAGCAGAAAAGAACTCGAGAAATTATTTTATTTAATTTTTAATATTTTACATATACGCCTGTTTCTCCGATGGGATAGGAAGAGGCATAGAGATAATTATTGATCCAATGTAATAGGAGGCGAGCCTATTGTCTACTAGTGGGAACTGTATACTAGCCAGAGCCTCGTCCGTTGAACAGCAGTTGCATCAGTTGTAGATGATGTTGGCTTAGACTCCTCAGATCTTGATAGCATATATGTGTGGCTTTAAGAATATTTTGGGCAAGAAGGCCTCTAACATAACGACTTCCACATTAATAACCGTGAACAATAGCATAACAATCCTACCGATGCATGCAAGCGCTTAATGTCGTTTGAAATACTTTTTTAAAGTTTATCCAACAATCAATGCTTATGAGTTATAATAAATTAACTATGTAAGTAATAGTTAAATTATTTTTATAACTTAGATTTTTTTGCATTAATAATGCTATATTCAGTTCTGAGAAGTTTACTAGAACAATCCCCAGAAGTCTCCGGTAGGTTAGTTAGAGCAGTGGACTGGTTATTCAAAGGTTGTCAGTTTGATTATTGTCGTCTACTCGGGCCACCGCCGTTAGCTGTATGTTATAAGTATAAATAAATCCTAAGGCCAATAATAAATCATAACGTACCTTGCTACAGAAG
This sequence comes from Musotima nitidalis, assembly GCA_949126915.1. NCBI lineage: Eukaryota > Metazoa > Arthropoda > Insecta > Lepidoptera > Crambidae > Musotima > Musotima nitidalis. The sequence continues at coordinate 15,512,772 of OX421416.1, forward strand.
TTATAGTAGTTTTTGAGAAAACATTCGATTTACAAAAAACCTGTGACATCCTTTGGTTCCATGTGAGACAGATTTTCAGATTATCGCAAATTAAATGTTATTGAATTAAGCAAGTATCTCCCCAATAAGTTCTGAATTTTTTTAATATGCTTTCAGTTATTTATAACATAAAACAAAATTTCACAACTTCAGACTTTACCACCATTTGGTGTTGTAAATATTTATCTGAGTAATATATCTGTCAATCAGCATACAGAGTGCTCTAGATAAGCAATGACAATACTTTCATATCACTCCATTAGACCTAATCAAGAGATTATCGAAGCAAATAAAAGATTTCATGTGATTTTTCATTATAAGCTGTTCTGTCCTTTATTAAGATCAACTAAACAATTGTGCAAAGAATGCAGTAGCTTCACTTATTTTTTTTGTTATTGTTTAAGCCCGTGCTATTCCGAGTTTTCACCATTTGAAACAAAAGAATAAATCTTATCTTATTTTATTTATTACAATGATCACCAAAATAACAAACATTAATTGTACAAAAAAAAAACAACCATAGCAGTATTTAGCTAAATGTCATTATACTTATAGGAGAAGACAGCATGCAATTAAAAATAATAATAAACTTAATTTCCTTATAAAAGTCACAGTTTAAAAAGACTATAAAACAATAACAGTCTATCACAAATTGAATTGCATTATGAAAAAATCTAAATTAAAGATATCATGAATGAAATAAGATAAAAATAAAAATGTCAATTCTATAAATTGCAGACATGTGGGGCGAGACCTTCCTCTTGTCACATACATTAGTAGGTACCTAATCTCTCGCCCATAATATATTATTTGAGGTGGACTGAACCCCCATTCCTATTTATGGTGCTCAAACTATAACCTTTGAAATAGTTGTAGTTTCACAATGTACTCATTCAGCACAGATATATCTAGATAAAAAGTGGTCAAATTCTGAGAAGTGGCTAACCCTTTGCTCAAGAATAGTCGCTTTCTACCCTCCGAAACATGGGATATTCTATTGTATTTTTCCAATGTTTACAAATTTAAAACTTTGCAATTAGTTCAACCACTTTCTCTTTCTTCCGATTAAAGTAATATTGTGATAGTTAGGAGGTAGTTTGGAGGGTATTAATTGGTTTGTTGTTGGCAAACTTAGAACTATACATTTGAACTAGTTTGCTCATGACAATTTTAACAACTATCGGAACATCTAAAAACATCTGTCTGAGGAGGTCCTCCCGGTTTTGGTCCGAGGGACGTTGGCCGCAGGTGGAGTGTCAGACGCAACTCAGGTACTGGCCCCCGCCTCTTTCTCAACAAGCGGCGGACGTCGTTGGAAAATTTTCAGTGGGTATTACATAGCGTAAATGCATTTTGTTACATACATACAATCACGACTGTTTCTCCGAAGGGGGAGTCAGAGGCATATTATTCGCCAGTATATTTATTTCGCAAGTTATGTTGTTGGTCACCACTATATGCATATGCATGCATACGCAATTTGTTACCGACGTGGAACAAAAAAAAAACTATATCTATCGTTTAGATAGTCAACTGATGTGAATTGGGTAATTGTTTGTAAAATATAAAAAAAAACGTTTTTGTTAATATTACATTATTCTTTATTGTTAATAACAAAATAAAAATAAACATTTGAAATAGATTTTATAATACTAATATATATAAGAATATTGTTACAAAAAGTTCCTCTACATATATTTATGTCAATTATATTTATTTTTAACAGGCTACTTGTAGAAATTTCAAAATTAGACATTTCACTTGTTTGCCGAGGTAAAAGTACCGGGATAGAATAGTGCCACCCCTCTCATCTCACAGAGAGTCGTGATAGTCGACAAAGAAAAACCCTACCGGATGACGGGCAGCAGCATCTTCCTTCGTACTGGCTTGAACTGCAATCACCAACCCGTCCATGGTGGTGATAATGGGCAATTATCCCCAATAATCTATTAGGAAGGCTAATGCTTAGCAGACGAGCTTAGGCTGTTATGATGATGATGAATAAAAAGTTGCAAAGTTTGAAGGTCCATTGTAAGTACAGTAGACAACACAAAAATATTAATTTGTACAGATAACGATTGTAACGTTTGTGTATAAAGTTGGCGAGAAATAGTGTAGACAGAATCAAGGGTTTTTTTAGTAAACATGTATCGTTAAATTGGCCAGATCATAATATGCCTGGGCGTTACATAAAATGTCAAATCAAATCCAAGTATGTATTTAAATAAAACATAGTGCAACGGTAGTTGTTACATTTATATGGATAGTGTCTCATATTTTTGCCAAGATAACGTGCAATACAATGTTAAAAATATATCGGCATCGGTATTGATGTTTCTTTGCCTTTTTCGGCAACATGAGAATGACATATATAATTTAAGAATCTATAGGCGACATTGTCTCTCACAATTCCACAAAATGGTTGATGTACTCGTTTCAGATGATATAGACGAGATTGAAGCCTCTGTATGGAAATGATGACGTAAGCGCCATTCTGCCATTTGAGCTTCAGTGGGCTGCAATACTGATATGTAGGTTGGACTGTTACTTTTATCGCTCCTTACTGAGTTAGATCTAACAATCTCATTAGTAAACAAAAATTTCTCATTTGCTGAAACAGTGTAAATATTATTTGAATCAATATCTGTTAAAGCACTCGATAAAGTTTGGCTGGATCGCAATGGTACCTTAGGTGGAAGAACCAATGCTTCGACTGACTTATGTTTCACAAATAGTAGCTTTTTGCTACCTTTCAGTAAATATGGATTCATTCTAATGACTATATATACTATCAATGCGCCAAAGGCAAGACACAAAATCCCTGTAACGACGTAGAGTAACGGTCTCTCAACATTATCATAGGGATCAGGCGCTATTTTTATGTCTGATATATTGTGAGATACGCAATTATCGATATCCACATAAGAGTTATTTAATTCTATTGGACAAAATGTGTACTTCGCTGCGACGTCTATGTCGTACAACCTCAAGATATGTGGATATATATTGAAGCAATAGAATTCGTTAGGGCATTTTGATTGATACCACAGAAGTCCATAGTTACTGGCTAGAGAATTCGTACCTAATTGCACCATTGAATAAGTATTCCGCTGAATAGATAAAGTTGGATGCAACCAACGTTTTTCGTTAGACTTGACCGCGTTGTTTTTTTCTAGAAAACTTCGTGTGTTTCGGTCAAAATTTCTTGTATAGTATGTGTCACATTCCAAATGTGGGGATAGTGAAACTAATTGCATTGGGAACGGCATAATCTTGGTACCAAAGTGACAAACACCAGCAGATTTGAAATCAATTTGCGTGTTTGGTCCATCATGCTTCATTCTTTTTTTGCTTTTCTTAAACATATCGTGATTACAAATTTCAACGAACCTCGAAAACGCTATACCGTGATATGGGATATTACTGCAAATAGGATTCCCTATTAGTAAATTATTTGAAACAAGTTGTGAAATGAATTGTTCCGCACAATCACAGATCCAATTATTGTTACGTAAATCGATTTTTGGCATATCATCCAAATCAAGATTAAAAAAGTTGTGAAATAAGTTTGGAGATAACGTTGTTAAAAAGTTATCATTTAAATATAGAACCTTCAGACTAACCATGTTGTCAAACGTGCCTTCTTCTATGAATGTTATATGATTTAAATTTAGGAATAAAATTTGACAACTGCGCAGATATCTAAAGCTTTTAGGTCCAAGAATATTACTAAAATTATTATTAGACAGACTCACAAATTGCAGACCGGCTGCGCTTGTAGACCCTGTGACATTATCTGGTTGCCAGAAACTAATTCCAGATATTATAATGCTATCTATTGTGTTAGCAACAGATGATAAACTGTCTTCGTCTATATTTTCAATTTTGCTATTTTTGATAATTAAGGTATTTAGGTTCGACAAGCCAGCGAATGTGTTTGAAGTCCATGACGATAAAGTAATATCTTCGAAGCTTATTTGTTTTACACGTGTTGCAAACGAACTAGCAAAAGCTCTGTCAGATATGTGCATTAAGTTGCCACCTACAATATTGAGTGTGTCTATCAAAGGTGGCATCGTGTTCATCCAGTTTTCTGATAAAGTATTGTTCTCAAAGATTGGAGCCGTTAAACTCAGTTGTACTTTTCTACATTCCGGCCTAGCTGCCTGAAAGAATAATAATGTATATAATAATGGCATGATATAAGCAATATTATTAGTAAAATAAATGTTTAAATTACCGATACAGCATGATATATATCTCTTTCATATTGTGGTGTGTAAAAACAGGTAAGTATGCAAGAACCAGTGATGAAAAAGCAGACATCTTGTTGTAGAGGAGATTTCCTTAATGCCATGACAGTGATAAGGACGAAGCTTAATATAGTGATACATCCGAAACATATTTGCATGACCAGTCGGAGCCATCCTCCACTGCACGATGTGTTCCTGGAGTAAAAAAAGGGATTTATTTATTTATTAAATTTTTAGGAGAACCAACAGCTTGGTACACGATAAACATATAATCTCAGAAAGGTACAGTAAAATATGTTAGAATTTAATGGACAAAGAACCTGCTACTTAATTTAGATAGAAAGATATACATCTATGAATGTAGCTATCTATTGTTGTAAAATGTGCACAGAACTTTATTTATTAAAGTGATTGTAAAGAAAATATACAAATCATTACGTTTATTCGGTCAACTTCATACATCTCGAAGTTATTTTATCAAAAGTCCTTAAAGTTAATGTAGATCTTTGAAAACAGTCCCTTCGATTTTCTCTTTCTTAAAGTTGTAAAAAGAAGACAAAATTCAGCAAATGACGTCAATGATTTCAAATATTATTATAGAAATTGTAAATATCTATAATGCATATTATATAAAGTATTTTAATAATATTAAACTAATTCACATATTTAATTTATTTTAAAAATGTAAAGTAGTTTAATTATAATAGACATATTAGACCCACAATAATTATAGAACAAACCAAGTAGATTATTGAGAAATTAAAAAATCTATACCTTGCAACAGAATTTATTGTATCCGTTGTTTTTGTTAAAACACAAACCCTTGCCATCTTCTGTTTCCTTGTAACTGTTTCTCCACTAAACTTTTTTCAATACAATTTATCAAGTTATACTTATTAAGACATTGATTAAGAAGTTCACGAAGTTCTTTAGTGTTTTCCAATGAAGTCGACTGCCATCATTTAGTGTCGAAAAGTAAGTACCGATTCTCATTAGCAGGACAATCAGCGTACAGATAACCGATGCATGACAATAGCTTTTATCGGACCATTACTGTCAATCTGGAGGCTGATAATCTATAAAATAGAACCCTTACTATAAATTGTTATTTAGAAACTAGACACAATAACCACGTAAATCAAACGAACTTACCAGTCGCTAGATGATTTTTTAAAATGCTCAATTAAATTCCTCCACTGGTCGATCGACTCTGGAAGATATTTTAACTTGGCATTATTTTTCTCGTTAGCATTTAGTAGTAGTTACTGGATCTTTTAGATTTATCGCTTGCTCCGTACCTCAGAAAACACATTACGACGTTAGTCCCAGTTGTCATGAACATCTATGGCAGTCTTTATTAGGAAATCAGTGCCTTCTAACATCCTGACGGCTGGTTATAATCATAGAACAATGTTGCGAAGGTCAGGCGGCAGTCGCTCCATTTAATATCTGAAATTTTTGCCAAATCTGGTTGAACCAATAAGCAATAAGCTGAGGTTGAACCAATAACCTGAGCCCTAAGCTTAAGTCTAGGGCAACCGGGATAATGCTAGGATATGATGAATGGACCTTTTAGATCTAATTTTTTTAGTTTTATTCAGCGATTAAACGCGAGCGTTTATGTATACTTCTCATAAGATCTCTATTCAAAATTATTCATATGAAGCCATTATACCGAAAATCGAGTCTATACGAGTGGTGTCGGAAACAGAAAATGTCCTAAGCGCATAGAGCGAAGTACCTCCTAATAATCATAACTATTAGACTAAAAACGCTTATTGGTGAAATGAAAAATCAAATGAGTGCTACTTAGGACTTTACATAAAACCAATAAATATATAAAATAAGTAGGTATAGCTTCAAATAAATAAATTTATAGATTTAAAAAAAAATCAATTGATGAAAGTGGGAATACTGTATCATCTATTTGATATTTTAAAGAGTTTCAGAATCAAGCAGCTGCGAACAAAATGATTTCACCAATACCCTACGACGACAATAAGATATTCACACCTCTTAAAATTAGGTATCTACCTTTTGTTTGAATCCATAATCTACGAGGTTTAAAAAGAGTTAATTTTATGTTTTAATAAATGAATTTCAGATCGACTTTTAAAACTATTCGAGTTCAAATCGAATTCATTTAGTTAACAATATTCGCATTATAGAGTATATAGAGCCTCTTTGATCGATGAATGTGCCGATAGTATAATATCCATGTAATAAACAAGGACAATTATTACTGTGCCAATGTGTTTTTGTACGACATATAAATTTTCTTTATTTATTTATTTTTATTATTTATTTATTTATTCATTCATAAAACTTACTTACTTCTTGTCTAATTATGTCTCAGCTGAGATTACTTATTTTTCAGTCTAACTATGAGTTTTTAGGTTGCTTGCGAATTGGCGAAAGCTGACGTGAGTCGTAGAATATATAATTGTATCTCCAAAGCCTTATCAAAAGCCAAATCACGCTTGTTACACCAAAAAATCGAATTGAACCAGTAATCTCAATAGCGCCTGATTATCTTTTCGCTTCAAGCGATTCTCGTGCTATGCTTACTGGCTAGATAAAATACGACCTCATTGCAGGGCACAGTAATGGCTATAGAGAAAAAGTTACAGCAACACTGCTCATATTTTTCATCAGCGCGGGGCGAGCGGGCGTGATGGCAAATGGAGAGAATATTGCAATCAACGGCATATAGTTCAAGGGACGGACTGAACTCGCTCCATGCAATCAAATACTAACTAGGTTAGTTTGTAGAAGAATCTATGTTTACGCTAATAATACTGACTAATTTATGCTAGTAATGTAAAAGCAATTGGTTTATTTGTAAGTTGAGGGCAAGCTTTAGAATTCAAAACACTAATACACAATTAATTATATGAATTTAGTGAAAGTCATAGTCGCAACTATTACTTTCATATAATGCATGGTGTATCATCAACAGGGTGTATATATTCCTACGGCAATAGGCTCGCCATGCTGATATTTGATATCAACAATATAATTGGCGAAATGTGGGCGTATGATATGCCTCTGTCTAACCCTTCGGGAAAACAGACTTCGATATTAGCAATACGGGGTTAAGTAAAATTGCAGCAAGAAAAGTGTCAGGCGGATTTAAACAAAATTTTGTCGAAAACTGAACGACGTTTAAATTCTGCGGAAAATTTAAGATATTTAAAAGTAAACTTTATTTCACAATGAAATAAATTGAAATCACATACTGTCTGATACTAATTAATGTGTTTCCTTACCATACTGGATTTTTGACGTCGTCAATGAGCATTTTATCAGCCTTATAATGTCCACCACCGAATATGAGCGCCCCAATAGATTACATTCTATTGGGGGTATTTGCCCATAATCACCACGCTAGGTAGGATAGGACCCAGTGTTGGTGATCGAAGTTCAAGCCAGTATACAGATGATGCTGCTGACCATCATCCGGTAGGATTTCTCTTCCTACTCTAACGACTTCTCGTGAGAGGGAATAGTGCCAACTGTTCAACCAAACGGCCCATTATAATAATTACTGAATAAATAGATATTTCTGACGCACTTTTTTCTTTAAACGCCCTGAAACTATATGTTTCATGGATGCCTGAGTAGGTGCCTTTCATGTATTGAAAAGTATCCCTATAAATATTAACTTAGGTTGTTTTTCGATTTCGCTAGTTTTTGCTATTCTGACCGAGACACCAGTATTGCGGGACCCGTTCGCAGTTTTGGTAAGAAAATAAATAGTTTTCGCTAGTTACAGAATATAGTATTGTGTATAGTGCAACTATAGTTCGATAGAACTGCCAGTACTTCGTCTTTAATATAATCATATCGTCCAAAGGGGAGCCCCTCCTAATGTTATGCCCCCCCCCCCCCGCCTAATATTATCAATTCTACATTTATAATATATTATTAAATAGCTATGATATTATTAATAAGAAAGCTTAAGTTTGAGGAAGGAAATGTCATACCTTTTGTATTTAGCCTTTCTACAACGGCGGTCTTATGCGGGATACCTCATCTACGAAATTGAGTTTCTGTAATTTTCACAATTTGGTGAAAAGTTAGGCCAGGGAGCGCAAAATAACTTTAGGCTGTGCCCGCGGTACAAAGTATGCATGCATTACCACTTAACAAAAAGATACGTCTTTAATATTTAAAGTTAAACGTGGACAACGTGAACTTGACGACGTAAATAATGCGCTCTCTAGGATAGTCCACTGGTTTAGTGCTAGTAATTTATTATTAAATCAAAATAAAACTAAATGTGTCAGGTTCACCTTACCTAATGTGCGGCTTGTTCAAACCAGTGTCAGGGTTAGAGACGATGATATAGAATTAGTTAATGAGACGGATTTTCTGGGTATAACACTAGACTCTAGGTTGCAATGGGGGTCTCACATCGGGAAAGTTTCGGGCAGACTGAGTTCTGCAGCCTATGCCGTGAAGAAGATCCGTCAACTAACGGACGTTAAAACAGCTCGTCTAGTCTACTTGAGCTACTTCCACAGTGTTATGACATATACCTCCGCCACACACTGCACCTCGCGCTGCTCCTCGCCTTGCTCATCGCGCTGCCGCGATGTTGCCCTCTCCATCCACACACTGCTCTACTCGCGCGAATAATCGCGACGCTACGCACTTGGATACTCGCCATTGCAGAGCAATGGACGTATACTTGCTGGCTCCGAAGACAATAACTCTATAAACAGTAACGACTTCTCGTTACTCCATTCATCGGCGCACGCGAGTGTGTAGCAAGGCACTCGTGCTCGTGTTGCCGGTCCTTTGACTCGCGCCACATTTACCGACAATTTCGGGAGCGATGGGCAGGACGAGAAGCAAGACGAGGAGCAAGACGATTACGCTGCCACACGACGTCTCTGCCCACTTCCCTCGCTACTTCCCTCGCTCCTCGACGAGTGTGTGGCGGAGGTATGCATACTCATAAAAATAAAAATAAGTTGAGTAAAAATAGTAATAGACATAAATTTAACTTAAGAAATAAGAATAAACTGGCTATGCCCAAGTATAGGCTCCAGAAAGTTACAAATTCTTCTGTGGGGAACAGTATTCGCATGTACAATACGCTGCCAGATGATGTGGCAAATTTATCTATAAATAAATTTAAAAATACATAAAGTGTAAATTGTGCCCGAAGGCTTATTATAGTGTGAAAGATTTTATGAACTACAAGTCTGCCTGGAAGTGACATGAATTGCTCCTTTCTTTCTTAAGATAAGATGCGATATGTATGTTAGATATTAGATTTTGTTAGTTTTAAGAACAGCGGTAATCTTAATATTTTATTTCTTCAATTGTATTAGATCTCAAGACTTGATTTGAGAAAAGTCGAGATGAGTTTCTTAAGGCATTCTTCTCAATCTCGTTGCCTTTTGGAAGCCTCGTTAGAGTCACCGACAGACTGACTGACTGACGGACAATCCCCTCCCTCCTTTAGAATCACGACAGGCTGACTGACAGATCCCCCCGATAAGAGTCACCGACAGACTGACAAATCTTGAGAAAAACTACAACAAACAGATAAACCTTGACAAATTCTGACATATAACCCAATTGCTTTTATTTCTTTATTATGGTACCGCTCATATCTCTTTCATTGATCTTAAAGACAATAAAGTATAATTTATTTTATTTTTTATTTTGTCATGAACAGCTATGGCAGTCGTTTCTAGTAAGTCAGTTCATTCTAACATCCTGACAATTGGTTTGATCAAATAATGATGTTTCCAACTTGCGGAGTTCAGCCAGCATGTAATAACTGAAATTCAGCCAAAATCTGGTTAGGCCCATAAGCAGACCCTGGGTCCTAAGCTTAAGTCTAGGGCAACCGGGATAATGCTGGGATATGATAAGAGGATTTTTGGTCCCACGTAATAAGATGCGAATCTAGTGTGGAAGTCTTAATAGGAATACAAATAAAACACCATTGAATAATTATTATACTTTTATTTGAACCGAAATTCACATATCTATACATTATATCTATACGTCTGTTTACCTACACTTAACATATAATAATAAATGTGACTCTAAACTCGCGATAAACACACAAACACTAGATTATATTTCAGAAAACACTACATATAATTAATTTAGAATATTCTACGTTACATCGGCGATATTTGAATTAGACATTGTTTTAATATATTACTTTAGATATTAAAATTATTGCTTTGTAACACAATATTAATTTTATAAGAAATATAGTTTATCGTAATGTCAAGGGCATATAAAATATATTTTTTTTAAATATAGATACACTTTATCAGGGCTTATTAAATAATTCTGCATTAAAATATATAGGTATTACTTTTACTTACAAAATAAAAGGGTTTTTTTCATGTTAGCTTAGGCACTGTGAATATTTAGCACAGGGCCCTTCAAAGCAAGCTTCTTAAAATTGAATAAAAAGAAAATCTTTAAAAACGGCATAAAATGCACAAATATAAATAAATACAATTCTTTATTTAATGGTTTTTGATCTAGACACGTGGTGAAAGAAACATTGTGATTACAGAAACAAATCAAACGGAATCATACTTGAGAAAATCAGTGGCAATATCATTTAAACGACGTTTTTTTAAAATGTCGCCCCATCCCAAAAACAAATTTCCATATAAAAATAACAAATTTCTTTTTTTATTGCATTTCATATGCAATATTATTCTCAAGAATAGCGTGCCACCAATATGGCTCGTTTGAAAACCTCTTAAATTGCAATTACCATTTTCTTCTTTGAATGGGTCAAATTACGACAATAGTCTGATATACGAAAACTGTAAGATTTATATTATGTTGTAAACAAGTAAATGTAGTCTTGTAAAACAAGTGTACTTGGAATGGCTTAAAAGGGTTATAAATTCGCAGTTACACTAATTAAAACACTTGGATAACGATCATCAGTTAACTGAAAACTGAGAAGCAAGTTAAAGTACATTTTATAGGCACATCGTAAAACCTTAGAAAGCCGGTTTCGGCCAACTTTTGATTGGAAAGCTGTAATTTAACCCACAACATTAAAGGAATAATTAACTAAAGTGCCTGTTTAAAAAACAGATTGCTTTTATGGTTTTATGCTTTAGAGTTGAGTGGTTTTAAATTCTGTCTTTACAGAATATATGAAAAATTATTGCAAATTAAATACAAAAGGTTTGCAGCTATAATGTTGAATGGATAAAATAAATTTTGTAAAAAATTATTAGAAGGAAATCTGATATAAATGTTAAGATTGAATCTTACTTACTAATACGATTACAAGATACAACAGTGAATAAGCCATACAAGTTCATACAACATCCAACATCGATAAAGATATCATTAAAGATAAAGACTATTACATTGACTTATAGTTTATTGATATGCAAATATTTGGCCTGACGTGGTGCCGTTTTCTTAGGGTACCTACTCGATATGTTTTTCTGGTTCCCTTTTAAATCCATTAAATGTTAAATGGATTATATAATACATTTAATAATTATAATTTTTAGATAAATATATGTCACAATTGACAAAAATTTTATGTGTATGATATTATTATTATCCTTAATTTTAACTTGCGTCTGAATATTAAACGGCAAATATTACATACATTGAGATAAATTTCAAAGTTACTTTTAACACGACATTATATAACATAGAAATGTTAAACAGTGATAAATATTTTCACTACGATTAAAAGACGGTATATGTGTAATCCTTATTTTTATCAGGTTTTCTTGACTCTGATTTAAATCTAAGTTTAATAACAATAAAGATATCAGTTTGTGCATAACATTAAAATTGTGTATACATTGTGCATTTTTCTACTGAAATATGTGATTATAAAATATGTGTCAACATTAATGCTACTCTATGTAATTTTATACTTTTTTTTTAGAAAAAAGTTATATGTGTTTGTAAATGAATATGTTATATATTCAGTCTCGCGTCTTACTCCCACGTAAACTTTTTTCTAAATTTAAAACCTTATTTTTAATATAAACGAATGTTTACGTAATATGGGATTAAATATTTATGTGATAAATCATTTCAATTAAAATTGGTCTTTTATTTTACCTCACAATGATTAATTCTCCCAGATATAACATGGTCGCACTTGTACATATACATTTTACGCAGATTTTATTTTTTAACTTACTACCTAAATTCAGGCTAAAAAGATATGTTTTTGGTTACACGTTTATCACTTACGAAAATTCATTAATATTTTATTTATGTCACTTGTACTCAAGTTACTTGCAGTTGACTAAAAATGCGCATAATGAAGCGTTTTTTTTAAATTTTAATATTTTTTGGTAGTTAATAAATCTATATTATATATAGTATAGACCGTTAAATACGTTTCTGCTATAATTAATATATTGCACTTTAAAAATTATTAATGCAATAGCCGGCTATATACGGAATGTTTATATAAAATCATTTTTCGAACGTGCAGTTTTTTGGAACCCTACGATCTTGACTTATACTTCCTTTAACTATTTCAATTAACTTGAAGACAGTATTTAATTTTGTAAATATTTATGTGGCAAACATTTTAAATTATAAGGCCAAATAACAGCTTTAAATAATTTCACAGTTTATTGTAAATTAAAAAAAACATTCTTCAGCTAATAGACGATGCCTATAGTCACATTTATTATTCGACTTTAAGACCTAGACATAAATTCAGTAATTTTAAATAACTTTAAATACCTAAAGTAACAAAAAGTATTAAAAAGCTAAATTAAAATAGTTTAAAAGCTTCCTTTAATACTTTTTTAATCTTTTAAAAAACAAAATTATAACGAAAAATTATAATAAAAAATAATGATAGTCGACTAAATTTGATTAGCGTTAAACATTATTCATCAAACTTATTTTTATTTTACTAACATTAACTTCCTACCTATTCTAAAACTACATTGAATCGATCAACTGTTTTATAGTAGATATTTTTATTTAAAGAGCATTTTTACTATAAACACTCCTTTTTCTAGAGAATAAATACACTGAGTTTAGAAAAAAAAAGTTTAATTGTTGAAAAATATATTGGACGCTGCTAGTAATATAATAATATATCAAATAAAATTAGCTGCTGTCTTAGCAATATAAATCGGTTTTGATAATGAATTTACGAAGGTATATTTTGAATCTAGCTACATTTTAACTGTAGGTACGAAGATAGATACAAAGAGTACATAAATATAGCTTAAAACTCCTTTCACAAACTCTTATTAGTAGGTATAATAATAATATTTTAATAGTCAACATCGTAAATGCATAAAAGCTTATTATAATCACTATCTTAAAGGCAGGGGTAAATTATAAAAAATATGATTATGAATTGATTTCTAGACCATTCTAGTTCACATTGAAAAAACAATTTAGTGACATTTATTTTTATTATTTAGCTCTGTGCTTTGTTCGCAATACCGCTAATATGCGATTTGAACTCTAGCTGTAAAAGCTTTTTTTTAAATCCACGATTAAGATGTTGTAAAATTTCACCCACTTTATGGTAAATTACTCTTAAGTAAGGCTTACCGTAGTGGTTTCGCTAATTTCGTAAAAAACCCTTCATCACACTAACTAACTCGCCTCAAAACCATCTCCTTATCAAGCTACCGCTCCACAATTTTAACACTATTTTTCGTTCAGCCCGAAATTGATATGTATCGTATTTTATTGCACGAAATTCATCACGTTATATTATTATTACTTTTTTAACAAAACTTATAATCTGGCGAAGACTTTCGGTCGCACTATCCGGCCACAGCTAGCGCGACTGTCGGTCTTCACTTCAACATAATAATAGGATAAATTAAAAATATACATCATTCAATGTAGGTAATTTGTTAAATCTAGAATGTACTAATAAAGACAGTAAGAAGAGCGTTCGCAGCGATGCTAAGTGCTTTGCAGGTGGTTGCGCTGGAGGTTCTTCCGTAAGTGGGTTTCCGTTTGCAGTTCATTTTCTCAAGGGGCATCTTGGCAACGCTGTACTCTCTGTGCTCATTGACCATGGTGCATACGGTCCGCTTTTTCTGCATCATCTCGTCGTCGCGGTCTCTAAGGCCGGCCAGCCAGGCCTCGTACCAGGCCAGCTCGCACTCGCATATCAACGGGTTGTCTGTATAAAAAGAAACCACTATTTTAGAAATCCTTTTCTAAAACCATAAAAATAATTATCTATCACACCATTTATAAGTATCGTTATTAACTAGCGTTATTGATATTAAATAACGGGTAAAGGTAAATAAATACTTTACTAAAAATATATGCAGTAAAACACAACACAACAGCAACAAAACAGAAGAAAAACCCAAAAAAGTAGCGTAGTTGTGGAAATTGATATATTAAATAACGGAAATGCAGTGCCTGTATTCTACTACATATGGCATCATAACCATATTATAATTATAGATAATAATCACAATTACGAGTGAAATAAATTTGTCAAACACCTGTCTACCTATTAATTTATAATAACGAACAAATTAGTAATATTCCTCGTTTGTAATATATAATGGTATTACATTAAATACGATAATAACTATTGGGTTTCGTTATTGAAATTAATTATTCAATAGATTAATGAATATTAAATCTTTTAATTTTGCCTATGGTAAAGTCAAGGTATAATTACAGTTGTATCTATATAATTATAAAAAGTTATTAAATCGGTAATCTGATATTGCAGCATATGATTTCGTTAAAATTACACTGGAAGTTACTAATACGATAGCGCCTGTTCAATTTTCCATAGGATTTGTTTTTATTTTTTACCAATAACAAAATTACAATTCTTTATAGATGACGTGTAAGCAAGTGGAGACTCAGTAAGTATTTAATAATAATTATATAAGAATGCAGACATAAAATTAAAAAGCAAATCTAGCGAAGTAAAGGTACTTAAGTACTAATGCATAAAATAAAATTCATTTAGTTGGAAACATAAGAGAGAAAACAGAGTCTATAAAGAGATCTAAGTGCTCCACGAGTTCCCCTGTGGCCTCCATAATAAGAAAAGTTACAAGAGCATTAAGTTTTAGCATTTAGTTAGTTAAAGACATTGAAAAATATATCGAATGTTCACCCATAATATCCACGACACGCAGCGTGTCCAAAATTGGTTCCATAATTTCCTCGGGAATGTGTTGCAGCTTGTTGTTTTGAAGGTTCAGAGTTTCCAAGGAGTTCAGGTTGTCGAAGCCCATAGTTGGCAGCTGATGAACCCTGTAACAATTTACAATACATCAGTAAGCTGGAATCATTAGTAGATTTTCCTCAACCGGTAGGTATCATGAGTTCATCACGTCATGCGAAATACTGATAATCTATTAGAATAAGACCAGATATCGATAACAAAGAGAAAAGGGTTGACGCTGAAGTTCGATTTGGTATTTAATTATTATACTCTTTTGAAATAACAAATAGAAACTACCTTCTGTGAAAACCGAATGCAATTTGGTTGCAAAATGCTGGCAACTATTAGTATTTAAAGACAATTATGTCATAGCGATAAATGTGGCGTAAGAACAGCAACCTTAAGAAAATGGCATCAAGCTTTTCCGCTTGTATTGCTAGACATTTATTATTTCTACCAGATTCATAATATTATTGTAGAATATTTGATTTTCAACATAACGATATTAGCCACGGACGTAATAGAAAAATTAGGCTGTCTGAAAGTTTGCGTTCCAAAACTGTATAACTCTTTCGATTTCTTGCAATATTTATATAATATACTATACATTAATGTAATATACTATTGCTTGCATACAAAATAATTAGTGTGAGTTTAAAGTTACTTGAAAAGACCTTATCACTTTTCCCAGAACTAGAAATTTGAGTGCAGGTAATTGTGCAAAATTGGTCAATACTACTCATAGCTAAAAATGCACACAAACCCCGGGTATTATAAGCCTTTACTGTACAAAAATAAACCCACTAGCAATAATAGCCAGTAATAAACGGCTGGAAGCGGCCAAGGATTACGTGATATTCCACACGCAAGCCGTACAATACCGCATTGAATATTACTCAACTTGCCATCACGTGTTAGAAAAGCTGTGAACTCTAAAGTTGGAGCAAGTAATATGTTTTGCAAGAACATTTCTACTGCCTCACTTGTTACTTACTCACTAGATTCAGACAATATACCATACAATCACAGGGCATGTACTACATGACTACTAAAAAAAGGTCAAACTTGCTTGAATGAATGCTTTATAAATATTGGTTGAAATTACCACATGTAGATTAAGGGTTAGTAACAAATATTTGTCTAAGAGCACAGTTTATTCCTATGGTTTATTAGATTATTAATTTCAGAACCTACTAGTTATAGCTGTATAGCTCTTCGTGTATTAATTTTATTTCTGTGCCTTCAATCTATCTGCTACCATCAACTTCGTTTACCGCGAAAATTAATCAAACCTATCCCAGAAACAGCAGCGAAATTTATCTCAACTCCAAATAATATGGACCCTTGCAAAATTCAAAACTCAAATAAGAAACGTTCAAACTGATTTGATCTTGTTTGAAACAACAGCGCTTTAACTTCCAAAAAAAATTCAACTAAATGAAACCATTTAACTTCAAGTAAATTATCGGCTTGGGTGTTCTAATTTTGTTTATGTGAGATTTCGTTTGTAACTTCTATATTTTTAGGACAAGTTTCATTTAATTATAAGTATTTGATTTATAATACAAAAGATACAATGGTTGTGTTAAATGTTTAAAAATAACACATGAAAAGTTTATTTCTGTGAAAAATTATTCAGGTATAATATGTTATAGACCTTTTTTACAATTTTTTTCGTCTACCTGTATAACCTATGAACTTATAGGACGACTTCATGAGATCAGAAGCAATAGAATTTGATTTTATTGGACAGGGTTTATTTGATGTTACTAGCGTTTAACAATTAAAATATATGTTATCCCTTCTCGACTCATTAAATTCCCGCTACTGGGCTTGAGATGCCTCTCAAACATTAAGGTGAAGGGTGAGTTCTATTCATCCTCCACCGAGTGGATTGCTATTTGACGAAAAAACGTTTGTAGCGATTTGTTGTCAGCATTTTTAAATCGCCCAATAAGGCCTCTTTATGTAATATTATCGCAATAGCAGTATAATAAATCATATAAAGCACAAACCCGCTTGAAATCTAATGTCATATAAACAGTAAAGTATTCAAAGTATGACCTCTGGGAACGCTTTTCACCTGTTTTATTTCTAGCACCTATTACGTTTTTCGAATCATCATCATCGTTATTATCTGCTACTGCTCAGGTCCCAGTTTTTCTAGTGTCGACTCATCCGCTCCACCCTCGACCATCAAAAATTCTTCACGTACTCAATCCATTTCTTTTTATTTAACATATTCCTCTCAACCAGTTATCATTCATATTTATTTCTCTTTCCGTCACATGCTGTCTGTCTCTTCTCATGATATTCATATACCATAAAAAACGTTTTTCATTACTTTTTTCAGACACAGGTGCTACTTGCATACTACCTCTAGCATATTCATTCCATATCTTAGTTACGCCATATATCCATCTTACCATTCTCATTTTCATTATATTCATGTCTCTCGTCCGTCATTTTAATAGCCCTTAATTATGATCCGTATAACACGTCTTATCACGAACTGTTAATTTTTAATTTCAACTTTCATCAGTGGCTCGCATGTTGCTCGCACCTTTTTACTAATATTACCGTAATTTTGCACAAGAAACCCGATAAAGTGGGAACAAAAATATTTAGAGGGAAAGTGCGATAGCTGGACCTGCATTCTGTTTTGGTTCTACAAACTTTCAAGCTAACTTTTCCTGCGCACATTTGGAAGTCTATTATTTAACAAAATAAAACAATTTTATTGTTTATAAAAATATGAAGCTTTTACACCTTTCTATAGTACGTATAAAAGTTTATGATCTATATAAAAACAATGTACTTTTGTGATAAAATGTTGTGTAATGTCCATAACGTAGCCAAGCCATTTCGTTTTCAAACGATCTAGCTGTGAATTCACTTTCAGCTCACGTTTCATTTCGTCCCACAAATGCGATCTTTAAGCTGGACGTGCTGTTTTTTATGATAGTCAATACATTATTTCTTGATCAGGATCGTATTATATCCCTAGTAAGTAAAGGTTTAAAAAAAGTTTGTGATAATTCTCGCGCAACTTTAATCTCCCGAATAATCGAGAAAACAACTTGACACGACACGTGTTTCGTCTTCACACAGGGCATCTTCTGTTGAGAATCTTGGAAATCCCCAGAACACCTTATTCCTTAACCTGGGATAAGCATAGGTTATGTTAGAAACGACTGAAGAGACCTTTTGCTTAGCAGTACCTACTACTGTTTAATCCAACATAGCAACAAAAGGATATGAACTTGTGACTTGGGGTTGTGACGCCGCCGCCTAATTAATATCCTATTATTGCCATATGGCAGAAGAAACCGAAAAAGAAAGATCACTTACATGTTCTTTTGCAAGTTGAGGAAGGTGATGGAATCTCCGTAACCGGTAAATGCGTCTTCACTAATATAAGTGATGTTGTTAGAGCGAAGGTCCAGGTGGCGAAGGCGATGCAAAGGACGCAGTGCTTCCGACGGAATCTCATGGAGACGGTTGTCGCCAAGACGGAGGTACTGCAGGTTTTCTGTGGGAAAAATAATAAATTATTAATAACTTTGTCATACAACATCACTTTTCAAATTCTCTCAAGAAGTCCATGTGAGATCTCAGTATAGTCCCACATCTTTACTGAGAACTCAAGAGGTTTAGGGGGAAGGCATCTCATTCACCATTTATCATCATTATCACCACTCAATCTCATTTTCTATAATTTATATGTTATTAATATGTCTTAAGAGATATATTCAAGTAAACTTGACTCTGGCTAAATGTGCAAACCGCATAAAGCCGTTATTTAAAAGAAAAACAAAAAAAAACTTAGTCATAATCATCACCATTTCAGGCGTTTGCCACCCAATGGGCAAAAGGGAAATATGTACCTTTATTCCCACGGTACATACTGCTCTATACAATGGTGCCAATAAGCCAAAATTACAACTCTAATCCAAACTAAGCGGTATGTAACGGACGATATTAACTCATTGCGAGTATAAATTGCGTGTAACAACACAATAAACAACAGATCGTTTTGAAAGATGGCCGGCGTTCTAGTTCCATTTTACTAGTAGCATCGATAAATGTTTAAAATCCTTAAAGATAAATAAAAATGAAGGAAGTTCTTTAATTTTCTAGTACCTTCAAGTCCAGCGAAAGCTGTCTCATCGATCCTTTGTATTTGATTCCCTTCTAGCTCCAAGGAATTGAGGAAGGTCAGATGTGAGAATACTTGGGCAGGCACTTCCCTCAGCTGATTGTGTGCTAGACCTAAAGAGTCTAAGCTGCGTAGACCTGAAAAAGGCGTTTTCATTAGTTGATTCAAACACAAAAACACGGTTTCAATATGTAACATATAAATGGCTTAAGAAAATATTCGTTTCAGACAGAATATTCTAAGTAATATTCACTTGAAAAATTATTGTGAAAATATAAAATACATTGACGACCGATATGGCGAGTATACCCGCACTCCGTTCCTAAGGTCGTGATTTCTATTCCCACACAGTACAAATTTTCGTGTGCATACCTAAACATGAATTATTGTTCTGGTCTGGGTGTTTCCCTATGTATATCAAGTATGTATTTTATTTATGTTAATCCGTTATTGAGTATACATAACACTAGTTCTCAATGATACTTATCATAGGACTAAATACTTGGTGTAATTATCAGAACATAATTTATTATTAATATTTATTAATAAATGACCTTTATGTGGAGGGCACTTCAGTAGAATAGAGAAATGAATGCTCTTTCAGCACACGTTTCTTTCACTTAAAACTATTAAATATCTATTGTACCAAACTACAGCCCGATTAGGCCACTTATGCGTGAAAATGAACTTGTTGTGTAGTAATTGTAATCAGTATATTTTTGTCAAAACGTGGCGGGCAATGTATTCTATCAAATCTAATCATTTCAGTATTACAAGTCAGGCGTATTAAAGCACGCTGTGACGGCCTGTACGAACTATAACTTATAGAGCGCAAGAAAAATAGAAGTGCAATTTACATATTCACGTACAATTTGTAAGCTAAATTATAACATAAGTTTTATCTGTTTTATGTAATTATAGTCATTCTTTTCATGCATCGTAGAAGAACTTATATCACAATATATTAACGTAATAAATCAAATCAAATCATTTATTGCAAGTCACACGTAATTAAGTTGTAACACAATATTCAGGTGACGCTTTGTGACGCCCCGTAGGGGAACTGCAACATTTATAGAGTTCAACATACACATACAGAGTGCTATATACGACATATGTATAGCACAATACATATTTACAGAGCAATATAAATGATAATTTAGCTTATATCACAGATTTAAATGAATATTTAAATTAAAGTGATTAGTTGTAATTTCTGAAATATTACAAATACACGAATAAATTCTATTCATTCGACATATTGCTTCATTAATGAAATGAAACCTTTATCGCCGAGAGTAAACTCTAAAGTTCTTTGGAAATTCGTTCTTTTCTCTGCCTACCTTTGATGTTTTTATTGTTCTCCTCGGCTAAGGGTTGTCTGGAAACTTCTAAACTTTGCAGTCAGAAGGGAATAAATAATGAAACCAATTTGGAAGAAACAGAAATTACAGGGATCGCAAAAAATATTCAAATTCAGTAACGAAATATTCAATAAATACTCTTGGACGTATGACACAGCGCTTTTAACTTAAAAACATATTTGGTTAAGCCCCTGAATGTAAAGGTCGTCGAGGATTTCGTACTTTCGTTGCTTGTAATTGTGTCTATAGTGTACATGCGTAATACGCATTGTGTTACGTAAGAATACTAAGATGAGTTCTAATGGTGTGTACCTTAATTAAAGTCAAAGTCAAAATCATTTATTCATGTTTGGCTCAATAGAGCTCTTTCTTATGAAGGTCAAACTAAAAATTTGACGCGCCCATTCACTGCGGGCGGGAGCTTGATCGTAAAAGAACGGGCAAGAAAATCGTCAAGTTTGGTTGGTATCAATTTAAAACAACATCATCATATCAGCCTTATAAAGTCTACTGCTGAACATTGGCCTCCCTAAGAGATTATATTATATCGAGGGTATTTGTCCATAATCACCACGCAGAGCAGTCCGGTTGGTGATCGTAGTTCCACACAGTAAGCCAGATGACGCTGCTCTCCTTAATTCGGTAGGATTTCTCTTTGTCGACTCCTATGTTTTCCCGTGAGATGTGAGGGGGGCACTATTCTAGGTAGGTGTGTTACCTATAGAATTTATTCAAAAGAATTTATCGGATCAGCACTAGATTTTTATGGAACAACTCTGGATCTTTGGATAAACAAAAGAGTTGGAAACGATCAGCACTTATTAAAAAAAAATTTGATTCAATGTTTCTCTATCCCATCCAAGTACCGAATCTAAACATAACAGAACAATCAACACCAATCATTTTAGACAAAACCATAATGATCTAGTAAATTGGTAAAGCCGATTAGCTCTTAAGGGCCGGGGTTGTAACACTCTATATAATTACGTAAACCTCCGTTATGTCGTTAACTGTAATATATATTAACCAAACCGCCAATATCGCAAAATTGTGTTATACAGATATGTCGCAGGCAGATCATAAAATCCAGCTGATTACAGATCAGCTAAGTAAATAATAAGAATATGGAATATGTTTGTGTTTGAGGAATAAACATAGTAGCCTATTTTGAAGTGTTAGGAGAGCTTTTAAATACAAGCACAATTTCAAGTTAAGTTAAGTTCATAACTTAAGCTATGACTTTTTATCGTCTGATAAGATTTATACAGGTAAAGATAGATTAGTGAAGAAAAATTAAGATTCATTTGTAAATTTTTTATTGGAAAAATTAAATATATAATTACGTTTTCTGTGCGGCTATAAAAAAGTGGTCACTGAAATCTTTTTGAATTTCATTAACAGCATATTTTATGTTTTCAAAATTTGTAATTATCCTATATCCACATATTTTGGATTTGTAAGCGTCTTCATTCTATATCATCCCAGAGATAGAAGTCTATTTATATCTTCCGCAATCTATAGCAATTTAATTTTTTTTAAGTCTATTTCATTTGAGTTCAAATTAATTCATATATTATGTCTTGTTCATATTTAGTTTTAGACATATTGATGGCTCAACAATAGTTAATACTTTTACTACAATAAATATAAAATCAACTAAGGATTTATGGGGAATCTCAACCAACATTATTAAATCTTTCATTAATATTATTACTCCTCAGTTGGCCT
The DNA here is from genome assembly GCA_949126915.1 of Musotima nitidalis. NCBI lineage: Eukaryota > Metazoa > Arthropoda > Insecta > Lepidoptera > Crambidae > Musotima > Musotima nitidalis. Next base: position 15,535,482 of record OX421416.1, read on the forward strand.
TTATTTTTAATTAATGTATTAATGATGGTTCATTTCCAAGTTAAATGAAATACAGTAAAGTAATTCCTCTTTTTAAAGCTGGTGAGAAATCAGATCCTACTAACTATAGAACGATATTAGTACTCCCAGCTCTTAGTAAAATATTTGAAAAAGTTATATTTAATCAATTACTTTGTCATTTCTCGCTGAACTCCTTATTTCATTCTCAGCAATATGGTTTCACTAAGAGTAAATCCACAACAGTTGCTGGTGTAGCCTTTTTTTATTTTTTTTATTATAGTCTGTAAAAAAATGCTGCTTACGCACTGTTTCCTGGCCAAAAGGGGGAGACCGGGAGGGGGTGTGGGGCTCACTGCGGCCTACGCGACCACCGCAGTCCTACCCACTAAAAAACTTCAGACGACGCCCACAGCTGTTGAAAAGGGGCGAGGCACCAGTGCCCGGGTTTGATACTGGTGTAGCCTTAATTAAGCATATTTATGACGCCTGGGAGGACAGGCGAGATGCGATTGGAGTAAATTGTGATCTTTCGAAGGCTTTCGATTGCGTTGACTTGTGTTACTTTGTTAGCTAAATTGACATATTATGGTGTTTATTTATTTATTGAGAAAATCAACAGCGTATACACTAAAACAATTAACATAAGAACTTAAAGCTAGTATGGCCAATAACAGGTTTCCCTAAAATTAATTAAGTCTTACTTGAGTGACAGAACTGAAAAAGTTGTTATTAATGAGTGGAGTCTTCTGGCGCGCCATTGCTTATGGGAGTTCCACAGAGTTCGATTTCAAGCCCATATGGTTTCTCATTTATATTAATAATCTACCTTTCTTTATCAGAGATATGTGCGAAACAGTTTTGTTTGCTGACGATGGTCTCTGATATTTAAAGTGAATAGAGGCAAAGATCACTCGGACGTAATAAATAATACTCTTGCGAAGGTTTTACATAGGTTTACGGTAAACATCTATCTCCTAATTCAAGTAAAACTAAATGTGTAAAGTTCTCATTGCCAAATGTTACACAAATCTCGACTAACTTGAAAATAAATGGCAAGAATATTGAGTTATTAAATGACACAAAGTTCTTAGGCATTAATATAGATTTAAATTGCAGTGTTCGGAAGGCTTAGCTCAGCATGCTATGCCATAATAAAATTCCACAGGAATTAATTGATCTACCATTACTAACTTTTAAAACTTTTAAAACTTTTTGAGCTTGTATTTGTGTAAATTAGAATAAAAAGTCAACCAGATCATTGTCGTGACCGTCCCTTATTGTACAGGCTCCCTCAGTTTCACATTACATACTTACTTGACTGTGATGGGAGGTTCCCTTAGTGCTACTTTTTTGGTTACGGCATCTGGGACCCTTTCAATATCTTCAAATATTCACTATGTGTGTTCCGTATTGTTATATTTGATTGATAATTTAAAAGAGCATAAGCCTTTGAGTTTCTTGTTAGTTCTTCTTACAGAGCGGTGGCTCGGACTGGAACTTAGATTCGCTTACACTTAAATTTTATTTATTTGCATGTAAATGAATCTAAGCTTCGTGATTTCATTGAAGTAATATTTAGTTTTTTTTATTTTTATAATCCTAAGTTAATTTTTATAATCCTTTCTGACTTTGCGGTACACATGAGCCGACTAGTCCAAACTTGACGACCACATGTTCACGAGTATGGGTGTGTAAAGCATTAATCATCCATTGGTTCGCTTAATCATATGTTAGGGAATGTTACAACCCTACACACACACGACACACGACGCTATCGCAGAGGTAAACAGAAACAGCAATTAATCAAAAACGGCTGTTCACATCAGTAGTTAATTGACACATTGTCATATTCGTAGATCGAATTTCCAATTTGTACCTCCTATCAACATTTGGCCTAATAGATTCTAGAAACGTTATATTAATTAGTCTCTTTGACAAATTGCACAATGTCCTTAGTAGATAATATACAACGGAATCGATAGTATATTAACGTTCCAGTGCTGTGTTCGGACCTGAGCAAACACGCAGAGCTGGTAAAGATAAGAAAGGATAATTATTATTGTAAATTTTACTATTTTTAAGGTATGTGTTTGCTGTTAGGGCCCGAAAAAATGTTTGTTCCGGTGTGTGACATCCTGGTGGTAGAACTTCTTGTTAAAGTTTTTTTTACATACATAAATACATACATATTATTGTTAGCAAGCCTTATTTCAGTAGCGGTGATTATTCGTCAACTCGACACAAACAACTGAACACACATCAGTCCATTAATCAAAACAAACTCAAAATTTGCATAGTTATTATTAACTGGACTTATCAGGGGTACCTGTCTGGTCTATTCGACAAAATCTTTAGTACATACTCGTATATAATGAAATCGATAGCCTTAGTGATCGTCTCTGCATTTTAACGTTCTAATACTGTGTTCAGATCTGATCAAACACGCAGGCTTAGTGATTTATAGAGGCAAATGTTTGACTACCCGCTGCAAGAGGTTTTACGCAGCCGTTGTTATTTTTGAAGAGACTCGAAAAGCGGTAGTATTTGACAGCAGAACAGAAAAAAATAATTACATCCCATAAATTAAAATGGAAAATCACGTGACTGCAATAGTTATTTTAGGGTCTGCCCTCTTCACCTTCTCCCTGCTTACATTGTGTGGGCTTCCCGTTAATTATCTATACAAAGGTAATTCACATTGGTATAAATAATAGGTTGGGGAAAAAGTCTTTTCGTATTTTTGTATGAAAAGTCAAGACATTTTTTTCAAAGTTTATTTACATTTATTTACAATATATATGTACCGTTTTGTTGAATAACTTTTTGCCATTTTGTGGGCAGAGACATTATCCCGTTACTGTAGAAACTTTGGGACTTCTGATCAAAAAAACAGGACAAATAGTTTTGGCAGTCCTCTCTTGAGGTCAACCTTACAGAACCTAAAGAATTCTGCAGAGACCGAAACAGGTGAAAATCTGAAGGCGCAAGGTCAGGGCTATATGGTGGATGCACTAGGACCTCCCAGTCGAACTCTCTTAATTTTTGCTGAGTGGCTAAAGATGTGTGTGGTCTAGCGTTATCGTGATGAAAGACCACACCCTTCCTGCTGATCAATTCCGGCCGTTTTCTCTCGACTGCTTCCTTTAATCTCATCAGTTGCTGGCAGTAAAGATCAGAATCGATGGTTTTGCCGGGCGGTAAAAGCTCATAATAAACAATGCCCTTCCAATCCCACCATACACACAGCATCACCTTATTTCGTGTTAGGCCAGGTTTGGCCACAGTCTGTGAAGCCTGGCCAACTTTCGACCACGACCTTTTTCGCACGTTCTTGTCGTACGTGATCTACTTTTCATCGCCAGTTATCAATCTCTTCAAAAACGGCTCGGTTTCATTACGTCTCAATAATGAATCGCAAATGAGTACACGGTTCATTAAGTTTCTTTGAGTGAGCTTGTGTGGCACCCAAATATCGAGCTTTTTTGTATAACCAGCTTTCTTCAAATGGGTCAAAACTGTTTTGTGGTCAATTCCCAGTTCTTCAGCTACATCGTAACTACTAATATGCCGATCTTGCTCCACTCTTTCAAAAATGGCGTCCATTTTATTCGTAACAGGGCGACCAGAGCGAGGTGCATCTTTAACATCAAAATTTCCGGACTGAAAACGTTTGAACCAAATTTGTGCTACTCTTACTGACACTGCATCAGGTCCATAAACATCACAAATTTTTTTCACTGCTTGAGTTGCATTTTTGCCTTTTTTATAATAAAATTTTAAAATGTATCGAATTTCTTCATTAGATTCACTCATTTTTACGGAGAGAAAAACAAATGAAAAATAGCGGGAAACAACTTTTTTTTATTTTTTTCTTTTCTTTATAATGGAACCTTTTTAATGTTACCAAAACCAGCCAGACACAAATAGTACAGTCAAAAAAATTTTATAATAAGTTTATACCTACGTTATGCGAAAAGACTTTTTCCCCGACCTAATATACAGACGTTTGTGGGTTTTTTTTTAACCTTCGACGTAAAGAGCATTTTATTCATATTACTTCATAAGAACTTTATTTACACAAGTAATTAAATTTACTTAGTTTAGGTAACCAAAACATAAATAAACTGAAATGCTAACCCATGTTATATATTTAGGCTAAAATTATACAAAAGTAAATTATTACTATTTTTTAGTTCGATTTTTTGTTGATATCTTCTGAGCCAGTTGAGAATCATTTATTAGGAATCTTCTTGAAGAATCTTTTTTACAGTTCTACATGTGTTTAAGATAGCGGCTTTCTGCATGGTCATGTAGGTTTTGTGGTAGATATAGTATTTGTTATTTTGTCTTTTTCAAAGCCAATAGTGACCCGCGCATTTATATGCTTGCGAGGGGCCGAAGCCAACACGTAGAGCCCTCTTAGACAATTTTAATCTAATGACTATGTGACACCAACCGGCGATTATCCCTATTTGCACTATAGAAATAAACCTAAGGACAATCCCCCAATCGGTGCAGTACTATTGGGATAGGATTGTATCTACACTGGCCAGGTTTTTCGATTAAAAATATGTAGGATTGAGGAAATTGGACTATGGATAGGGGAAACTACCGGACACCTGGCGTCATCATCAGTGTTAAATATTTGTAAATAGCAGGCGGTGACTAGCCAAGGACTAAATGGGCCGTAGTGCATCGGCAGGGATAATTATTTAAAATGGAATTGCTTTTTAATCCCCTTCATCACTTAAAACTAAAATAAACATCAAACCGTAACTTATGTACAAAAAGAACATAAAAAAATTATTTGCACAGAGTCTTTAGCCGAGTTGCTGACAGAAACAGTACCATGGTCTTTCAAGTCAAGTTGACTCTACCTTGAGTCATTATTACAATTTTAACCAAGTTTACATATATTATGTTGTCAATGAAGGTAGATAAATCTATAAAAAAGTAATGACAGTACTAGTAAAAAGACTTTTTACCTAAGTCACTTTTAAAAATAAAGTTGAACGAAAAGTTATAATTCAGTGTCTGTTCTCTATTAATATAATTGTTGCAAAATTAATTATAAACTTTCGAGTCTTAATTAAGTTTAATTAGAATAATTGTTCTCACCGGCGAAGTCTCCCTCGGTAATGGTCGCGATGCGATTTTCTTGCATTTCCAGCTTCTTCAAGTTTTCCAGTAGAGCGAGGGCTTTCTGCGGCACCGCTGTCAAGTCGTTCCCGCCAAGATTGAGGCGCTTGAGCTTTCTATAACAAAGAGGTTATTGTCAGTTTTTTTATTTGTTTTGAGGATTCGTCAAATAATTTGTATCAATATTATAAAGTTTGTTTGACGACTGATATGGCGTGGAGGTCAGTATATGTGCACTCCGTTCCTAAGGTCGTGAGCTCGATACCCACAAGGGACAAATCTTTGCGTAACTGGATCTATGTACAATAACATATGTTTTTCTGTAAGTTAGTATCCATACAAGTTTTTAATGATGCTTATCTTGGAAGTAAATAATTAGTGTTATAGATTTTATTTATTGATTTGAAGTTAGATATTTCCTATAATTAACAGCTCAAATAAAACTGCGGGTTTCAGTTGATGTGATTGTCTTAATATATCACTCCTAAGGTTGATTTGCATATTTGACGTCTTTGGAGCTGCGTTTATAGGTCTCGTAAACAACGTTAAAGGTTCGATAAATCGTTTCTTTACCAGACAGTCTTGATTTGGTATAATTTTCCAATTCATTTAACCTCTACAAACTCTCACCGTAGGTTAGGTTGTAGGTGCCGGCATTGATGCCGATGTGGCTATACAACGCTATATTATCGCAGGCTAGCGAGTATAGCAATCTTTTATCATGATAAGTAGTTTCCTTAACAAAACAATTAGTCAGAGTCAAGTCCAAATCATTTATTCAAGGTGGACTCAATAGAGCTCTTACCTTCAAACTTATAAACCATTTACTGCGGACGGGAGCATGATCGTAAAAGAACGGGCAAAAAAATCATCAAGGCTGGTTTTTCTCCCACCAGTTACAGATTATATTAGAACAGAACAGAAGTCTACAAAAACTTGTGTGCTACAGTCACAAGACTCAAAAGAAAAGATAAAAAAACCTAATATTAAAAATAAAGAACCATATCTACAACGCTTTTAATTTTTATTGTAGTGTACCAATACATTAGACACGAACGCACTCAGAAACGCACGGATACAGACAGGCCCAGATACAGACACGAACACACTAACCTACATACCTATACACACACACATAGAGGTTTATGGTGTTAAACTGCTTCTTGGTGTTAAGTTAAACAGTTGAGCTGATACTGTCTTTACTAATCCGTATACATAAGATTAATGTTTAACGATGATGCAAATAATTGTGACCCTTGTAACTACTGCTTTTTGGTGTTAATTTAGACTGTTGAGCTGATAAATAGATCCAGTGGGAATAAACCCATATGTCGTCGGTCCCTGTCCTTGCGATAAGGTTTTAATTGAAATTTGATAGCTATTATCTCCGTCGTTAGGTGGTATACGGTTAATCACATGTCTATAGACGAATCAATAGCTCACAACGTTGACGGCCTATCAATAGTATAATCTCACTTGAATAAATTAACTCGAACAAATATGTGATCAATAGGTATACGGTTTAAATAAATAATACTATTTATTATACATATTAAAGATTACCACACATTGAAATGTGTGTGTGTATACGTAGGTTAGTTAGTGTGTGCGTATCTGGGCCTGTCTGTATCCGTGCGGTTCTGAGTGCGTTCGTGTCTGAGTGCTATCATGTTTGTGTGCGCATGTGTCTTTGAGCGTGCATGTGTATGCATGCGTGACTGAGTGCTCGAGTACATGCTAACTTGCGTGAATGCCTGCGTCAGTGCCAGCGTATATGCGTGCATTCGCTTGAGCGCTTATTTGCGCTAGAAATGGTTTCTTACAAACTTCGTGATTCTTCGTTATTGCTTATACGTAATACGTCTATCTATGAATGTACAAAAAAATAAGTAACATAAATCCAAACACAGAAACCTTACATACGATTTAAATTCATCAATGCACCTCAAATATTTAGCTATCCATTAAATTTAAATCTGATAATCATTAGTTAGTACGAAATTCAAATGTATTTTCCCAATTACACAAGTTAGTTTAACTACGAAAGCAAAGCGGTAATTCAACGCGGACTGTAATTTGTTCTCTCCCAACCGACAACAATAATGTCCTACACACGGGCAGTTGTACAAAGTGCCACCTCTAATTTTGTCTGCCATTTAATTTGCCGATATCCAGTTGTAGCTGACACTGTCGAGCACTGGATTGTTACGTCAATAAGAGTCTATGTTTACTGGTTGATGACGGCCATTAATGCATTCAGCGCGACAGGGTGGTTTTATGCAACATTTTATATTTACGTATGAGGTCTATGGACAAGCTACTTAAAAGTTTATTTCCTCTGACATTTCAAAAATATGTTTCCTCATTTGAACTACACTGTGTATTAAAAGTTTTGGACTTCGTACTGTGCATACTATAAGCACTCGAACTAAATATTAAGTGCTTCAATTCTTTGTGAGACGATCCGGCTTTGGAATTCTCTTATATGTGTTCCTTTGCAGGAGTTTTAATAAAGGATTATTCCCGGGTATAATGCAGACCATCTTATATTGGTGACCTTATCGACTGCTTACTATCACGCAAGACGAGTCACATTAAAAACAAAGAAAGTTCTAAGGTAAGCAATGCTTGTACTATGGGTACTGGAAATGGGTACATGGGATGGGATAGACATGCTAAGTCTGTGAAGTGAACCCGCACTTCACAGACTTAGCATGTCATCACCTTACAGGTATGTCAAGTATTAGAAGAATGTAAAATTTAAATAATCTGCTCATTTGTGTTTTGAAAAGTTGTATAAGTATTTACTTATGATACATGGAAAATATCGAAGGCAAAATGAATGACCCATGACTTTTAATGCTAAGAATGGATTTCCCCCACATGAATATAAAATTAGAAAATCTGCCTTTTTTACTCATTGGAAGTGCTTGAAATTTTAAAATAAAACTAATATAATCCTTCTGCCGCTTGGTCACTTTTGCATAAGCCATAGTTTACGCGTAGCTAACATTAGGGCAGGTAAAGCCAAAACTAAATTTTCCGGGCTGGGACCCATTTTGCATAATTATGTCCAGTCCCCTGTTTCCTGTCTATCCGGATTCGATCTGTTTATTAGATTATTAAGGTTTATTGTCATTGTATTGAGTCACTCCAATTGACTTTTAACTTTAAATGGTTCTTTTGTGAAAGAGGACGCCCACATACAAGCATTTAATTGGCAACAGATTATTTTAGTGCCAGATATTCTACGGACGAATCGTAGTGTTTTGCGGATAAATACTATACTTCGAGTTAAAAGTTTTTAGGCATGAATAAATAAACAGTTCTTTGTAACATATATTATTCTTAATATAGTAATATGATGTTATAACTGTTTTAAAATAAAATAAATATTATTTAATTCTATTCATAATCTTTGCTTGTAAAATTTTCATGTGTGACTGCACACAAGAAAATTTTAAATAAGATAATAAATCAAACTCTATGACTTATTTGTAGTACACCAAACACTACAAGCACTTCTATGACTCTCAAAACTCTACGTATAATAAAACAAATTGAATTCAAGTCACGTCACTGAAGCAGAGAAATAAAAAAAATGTCGTCGTAACCTTGTTGAGTTACGTCTACAATCGTATAAAAGAAGACTGAAGGCTACTTACTTCTCAAGCCCCTTGAAAGCCTCTCCGTCGACCACAGATATCCGATTCTCATAGAGCGTCAATATTTCCAAAGTATCCAAGCCCATGAAAGCACGATTATGCACTGCAGTAACCTTTAACAAAGAGGTTAGAATTAAAAAGATTCATTAGTTTAAAAACCTAGTACCTAAACGATTATTGTAATAAGATAATGTATTATTTTGTGAATAGATAACTAAATTTGCACACTTAAATATAAGTAGATTTTGACGATACAACTAACCTGTATAAGACCTTTATGTAAGCACGCAAAATCAAAGCAAACAAATCTATTTAATTTCATTACACTCGCGAGCAACCTAATTGACTTAACCGCTAAGCGCCGAAGTTTTAAGCTTTCAAATGACTTTTTTTTGTATACTTTTATTTAAAACATTTATTAAAGTTTTTGGATATACTTAGCGGTTTAGTCGATTGGGTTGCTCGCGAGTGTATTTTTACACCCTCTGCCACTACACCCTGCAAATACGTCATGAATGCTATTTCGGTTTCTCCAGTTTTGCTACGAGTTTTCTCAGTCTTGCTTCAGGGACACTACGGGCATAGCTCTCTGCATGCTTATAAATTTTAATATATATGTGAAAACCCATCATTACTTTCAACACACGTATCATTATTTTTATTTAATTATTAGAGTGGCGTGAGACATCTCCCCGCAAAATTAACGTCATAAGTTCTTCTTTTTATAAACTATGTACGTAGCACTTGAAAACGTAAAATGAAATATAACTACACTGAAATCACGAAGCTTAGACAAAAATAAGGCGTTCAAATGTGGAACAACTTACAGTCAACATTTTTTTTTATTGAATCTTAAGTGAGGGATAAGCTGATAAATGTGAATGGATGCAGATGCCTATTGGTCAGGTTGGAAATAATTCAGAAGGCCTATGTTAAGCAGTGGACTTTATTCATAACTGCAATTGATTGCTAAGTGCAAACAATCTACTAGTTTAAAGCATTTTCTTCCATTATATTATTTAAATCTGTACTGCGGGAGTACAAACTGGACAAGTTTCTTGCTCGAATCCACTTGGCTCCCGTCTGCAGTTAATGGGCACGTTAGTTTAAGTTATCTTGACTTTCTCAAGTGCTTTAACAGGGCGAAAATTTGATAAATTCGTTTCAACCGAGATTAAATAAAGTTTAAGAGAAATATTTTAATTGTAATTTTTATTTTCACTTTTGTTTTACAAAAAAAAAAATTACACTCAGTCTTGTGGTGTAAATAAATTCAAGGAATCAAGTTACCGGCTATTCAGACTGTTGCTTGGCAAATTTTACTGTATTATGGTTTAAGAATTATTCAATCTATGTAAATGTTATACAGTCAAACTGATATACATATTTTTTTATATAAAAAAGTTTATATAGCCCACAACCTTTTCAAGTTGTTTCGTGAGAAGAGAACCGTACTCAGTACCTAATGAGACGGTTAAGGCTGAGAAAAGGATGATACATTATGTCATGGCCGTCTGCGTGTTTTTAGTATATATTTTCACTATAGCGTTAATAAAAATAACAAAATCATAGTAAAATTTAAATTTTAAAAAGCCACTCCACACCTCTCAATAATTAATTAATACCTTATTGTGATTCATGTTCAATATCAGCAGGTGGTTGAGATGCGTGAAGGAAGAAGTGGGTATCGTTGCCAAGCTGTTCTGAGATACGTCGAGTTGCGTCAATTTGTTGCCTGAAAAGAAAATTGTATGTTAGAACAGCTTCCTATCCAGATAAAACGTATATAAAGTGAAGTTAACAAACTTGCCCTTAGAAAGCGTCTAGATTTTAATTGGGACAAAGTCTTGCTGCTTCACTAAAAATATTATAGCACAAATGAGTATTAAGTCAAAAATGTGATAAACATTATTTTATTTTATAAAAAAATAAACAGAATTCAATATGTCGTATTTTTGCTGAGCTGAGAGCTGCTTACGCAGAGATAATACTCGTTCAAAATAATTAGTACTCAAATAAGCTACGGCCATCAATAAATTATAAGGCAAATATTTTATTAGCGACCCATTTTTATTTATTTAACAATTTATGTACACACAAAACATACATAGATAAAAAGAAATTTTACAACGATATACAATGGAGCTGCTTATTCCAAAAGGAATCTTTTCCAGCAGTCCGAAATAAAAGAAAAGCATTAAACGGCAGACGACATGAGTAAACAAAACAATTGAAAAAAAAAAACAAATAAAACATGCAAACACTTCATTAACAAAAATATTCGTAGTAGTCGTAGCTAGTTTAATCAGTCGTTATCAACATGTGACATAGCTGTGTTCGACCACAGTGAGTAGACTTTTTCACATAACTGGTTTTCATTTGCACATGCAACCCTTACTATACCTGACGATCGATATGGCAAGGAGGTCAGTACACCTGCACTCCGTTTATGAGGTCGTGGTTTCGATTCCCACACTGTGCATAAAAAATTGTTCTGGTCTGGGCATTTTCTATGTATGTTTATACGTTATTTGGCATTTATTCACAAGTTCTTAATGATACTTATTTTGGAACTACATAATTGGTGTGACTTGTGATTGGTGTAAGCAAAACTATTATATTTATTTTCATTATGAAATTAATGTTCAATATTAATTACATCTTGAACTTAAGACACGGTAAGAAAAAAGTATAAAGATCCCTTACAGTTTTTACATAAATTACACAATTAATTAATTATTAAATAAATAAACACAGTTCTGCAATGTTAACCGTAAATAATGCATAATTGTATAGTAAAACTAAGGCTGTAAGAAATGATCTGGGTTATAAACTAATAAAAAACTAAATTAAGAAGAGTAATTTGATGATATTTTTGAAAAAGGTTGCATCGATTCGATATATATAAACATATCTTATCTTTAGTCAAATATGTAGTAATCAAAAATGTGATCACTTACCAATAGAGCTAAGAGAGGAGTCTTCAATCACGGCAAGACTGCTGTTATGCACGGTAAGGTGACGGATGTCCAGCCCCAAAAATATGTATGCCGGGAGTTTTGCCAGGTTATTGTGCCTCAGCTTCAGATAAAAGATTATCATGGGTTTAGACCGGAGAGTGTTCATAGCCTGCAAAAATACACATATTTTGTAGATACCTTGAATTTTGCAGAATCAACCTCCCATCAAAACCTTTCAAGTCTTATCTAACGAAATATATAATAACATATTTTTATTCCCTAACCTATTCCACAGTACTTGAAAACGTCAAAATTTAATATAAAAAACAATCGACAAATGATGACACTGAAATTACGAAGCTTAGATTCTCTTACATGCAAAAAATCAATTAAAAAACAAAAAATATTTCAGTGTAAGTGAATCTAAGTGCCAGTTCCAAGCCACCGCTCTGTAAAAAGAACTAGCATGGTGAAACAACAACAAGCTTAAACAGTTTAGGCGTCTAAATGTGGACAAATATAGTTATTTTTGCTTGATTGGCTATTATCCTGTGTCACCATCATTACAGCCATATAAAGTACACTGCTGAACAGTGGCCTCCCCAATAGTTTAATATATAGGAGGTATTTACTCATAATCACCACGCTGGGCAGGCGGGTTGGTGATCGCAGATTCAGTCAGTTAGATGACGCTGATGCCCGTCATCCGGTACGATTTCTCTCCGTCGACACTTACGACTCCTCATGAGATGAGAGGGGTGACACTATTCTGGCACGGCACAGATGGTTTTTCTGTGTAATTACCTAATAATTAAAGTAAATAAAACTGCATGAATATCAACCATATTGCTAAACTTGTGAGTATTTTTTTATGCATATAGTTATATTTGAAGTAATGACGCAATTTTTTGAGTTAACAGTTCTTACGTAAAAGAAGTATCACGGGAAGTCCGTCGCGTCGTCGCCACGAAATGGTTTTTATGTCTTATAAGTTTATCCTTAGTCTTGTACCAATATTACAAGTTCAGCTAAAAGTGGTGTGTAAAATGGCTAAGGATTTTTATTTTATTGCCTTCTAGAATTGATCCAACCCTCATACTGTACGCGAAGCTTTAATAGAAACCGTAAAACTGTGGGAACATTCATCTGATGGTTTAACGGAAATCGGGAAATGAACTTTCCCCAATTGAAAGCCGTTGTGATTGGTCATTTACAATTCAAATTGATGATTCATAGTGATTCGGCAATATTTTTCCATCATATTGGTCAATTTACTTTAATAACGAATATTGAAATTAAAAACTTTGGTGTTATATTTGCTCGGTAGTTATTACAAACACTCCGCTCCTGTGGTCGTGGGTTCGACTGGACAAATATTTATGGAAGTATGGATATTAGTCATGGTGTTCAATAAAATTTATTGATATTTTTTGTTTGTTATTGGGATTTACAGATATACCACTAAAACTCACTTGTTATATCTAGACCCAATATAAGCTGAGCGTCAGTTACAGGGTAAATATCTATGTGCATATATACAAATGCGTTTAGTATAGAGAGTTGAAACCGAGATCTGGGGAGTGGAAAGTTACTACACTGAACTCCATGCAATATCAATCGTTAACGTAATACATATAAAATTTAATCGATTAGCTTAACTGGAAAAGCGTCACAAGGAAACGCAATTTCGGATTTATAATCACACCTAGATTTCATTGACGTTTATGTGTCTAAATAAGGGATGCATATTGATAAATTTATTTCAATTTGCCTTTTACTAAGTATTCAGTACTTTCATAGTTAAATAAAATATTCACAAATAATAGCCAGTCAATAATTAACTCAAGGCACATGAAGCTACAAATTGAAATTCAAGAGGCAACTTCTGGGGAGTGCGGCAGACATCCACTCGAAACTTTCTCGGAGCTTTCTGCGTAACGGCGGAGTGACAAGGAATCGCGGAAGGCTGCTTATATTGAATATTAATTGTATTGTTTTCCGTTCATTTGTTGATCAGATTGTTAATAATAATAATAATAGTAATTTATTGGTGCATCATAAAATTTGTGGATACAAACTAATTACAATAATAAACAATTCATTGTATGATGCACCAAAATGACCCATCTCAGCATTTGCTAGGATAATTTCCCAGCGCTGGTTTTCAGTTGGGCCATTTTGGGTGCAGTGCGGGACATAAGGATTGAAGTGTTATAAATATTTACAAAATGTTTTTAAAACTAAGTAAGAACTAAGTTGTTAGTTTGGTGTCTTTGATGAAATAACATTTTCTACGGGCTTAACTCCGCTTATAAGGGGTTTTTAAAGATATGTCGCTTATTTGATGACACCACAAATACGCTGATTAATTTAAATCACCGGCGCGTGCTGAGTAATTGGGGGAAAAGCTGATGTGCAAGTAACTTGCTTACTGTATGTGTCGGTGCTGAGTAAATTCGCAGAGTATAAACTGCAAATCAGAATCTCAGTTACGATGTTTAAACTGAGATTATTAATAATAAAACTATTGTTCACTTGCAAAAGCTGCATGTCTGTTTCTTGATGATAAAACTACATACACTGATAGTTTAGTTTATACTGGGAACTGCTAAATAGTTCGAGAAATATACAATAGAGGCGTAGAAGAGATGTACGTTCTGTACCTGTTGCTGTTCGGTAAACGCGCATAGTATATCGAGCCTATTTGTCTCCATACTCCTTGGCGGTGCAACTGCACGGCGATATAGTTTAGATCACTGGAAACGAATAAAAAGTTTCAAAAGCAGTTGATGTATACCAATACCTTCTGTATATGTTGCTGCTCAGTAAACTCGCAGAGTATATCCAGCCCATTCTTCTTGACGGTACAGCTGCACGGCGTGATGGTGTTAGGCGCCGGGCATTGCTGAGCGCCCTGCGGGTGTGCGGGCCGCGCGCACAGCACCACGCAACACACCAGCAGCCAACGCGGCAACATCCTGGGGCTACCTACAGGAACAAAACATATAAATAAGTTGGCTAGGAAGCGCTCGTAGCTCTGCGGTGCTAGGTGGTCGGAAACGATCACCGCTTGGATGGGTGACCGTTTGTGTGGCATTTGATATCGAGCGCTTCCGTGCTTCGGAAGGCACGAAGGTCCCGGTTATCACTAAATGTGGTAGTCGTTAAGCCATGTTAGAGGCCTAATGGGCGGCTTAATAAATTCTAACAGCAGGACGCCATACACCTGCCTCCGCCAATCCGCATTGGGTCAGCGTGGTGGAGTTTGACTCAATACCCTCACACATATCACATCCTCACATATATGGGAGGAGGCTCGTGCTCAGTAGTGGGACGCTCTGGCAAACGTGAAAGTTCCTGGCAAGCGGCAATAAGCTCGCCACCTAGCCTAGTAGCGCCTAGCACATAATTAGCGAAGTGTGGGCGTGTAATGTGCCTCTGCTTACCCCATCGGGGCAACAGGCGTGAATGTATGTATGTAAGTATGTTAGTTTAGAGGTTGTTTTTTTCCACGTATTTTTCTGTTTGTTCTTAAATTGTTGAATAATTAAATAGGTATGCAGTCAGCACGAAAGTTGAACACAAATAGAAATTGACCGCACTGTTTCAATAGGAGACTGAAGAAAGAAATTATTCGAAAGGGTTACCGCGTCTTCGGAACGTAATGGGCTAACAAAGGAACATATCATAAATAGTTTTTAGTCAGTAAGAGTCTGTCACACCTTTTCGCTCCACCCACAGCGGGAGATGATTATTAGATTATTAGATCATATTAGATGGTAATTATATGTTTTTACTTCCGAAAAAAAAGGCAAAGAAAGGGACAGAAAGTGACAAAACGTAAGAGTGCTAATGTAGCGTCGCCGCGTTGCTTTAGTTCCGCGTCACATACATTGGGACATATGTTTCTAACAAAATTGAACTCAACCGTTAATCGGCAGGTGAACCACTTGCAGTTGAGGTTAGCTTGGGCGCCTTAGATCTTGGTAGGAGCCCTATACACCTACATAAAACCACAAACAAATAATTTAATTAATTATCATGAAGAAAACAAAGAACATTCATTTAATTTTTTCTGTTAATGATTAAAAAAACTTAGGATTAAGTATTGTATAAAAAGACCTATACCACGCCTATGAGACCAACCTAAAAGTAAACAATCTCTGT
The DNA here is from genome assembly GCA_949126915.1 of Musotima nitidalis. Lineage (NCBI taxonomy): Eukaryota > Metazoa > Arthropoda > Insecta > Lepidoptera > Crambidae > Musotima > Musotima nitidalis. The sequence goes on from OX421416.1 coordinate 15,551,413, forward strand.
TGAATTGACTTTCAGACGAAAACTAACAGCTGTAAAGCGAAGGGTAGTAAGTATTCCTACTATTCGGTCCTTATACTATGTTTGCGAAATCACACAGAACAGTTACAGTGACTGCTCGGAAAAAGGACATGAATTTTTAAGCCAGTCAGACCTCAAATCAAAATCAAATCAATCTTTATTAGCATACTAAGTGTGTACAAATGTAGGTGTTTTACAATTTTACTAGATTCTAAGACTTGGCTACTATTTGTTTATTTTTTCAAGGTCTACTTATTTAATTCAAGTTAGGCTCAATACAGCTCTCACGAATGTCAACTTAGAAACTAACGCGTCCATTTACTGCGGGCAGGAGTTTGCCTTAAGACGAATCAGGCAAGAAACTAGTCAAGCTTTGTTCTCCTACATCTTAAGTACAATAGCCTCTTATCAAGTAGTAGTTATAGTCAACAGTACAAGATTTGCGTAATATGGAAGTAAACGGCGGTGTGAGCGTGTTTGAGAATATAAATGTTAAACTGAACTTTGGATACAAATAGGGTATGGTAAATAAACTAGAATTTTGCAAATATTTCGATCATACCCAACGCGGGCTTATAATTGTTGTGATTTCCCTGCAAAGTTCGAAAAAAGCTGTTTTCAGCTATTATGAGAACACAAATATTACAAACGATATTATTTGTCATTGAAAGAGGGACGGGTAGCAGTCACTTTTTAAAATCAATTCCTCTTTCTAGCCATAAAAAAATACACGAGCATCTACGTGTGTCCAGTCTCTTTGACCCCAAAACATTCATATTCAATTTGGCAGCAGACATTTCGCACCCTTCTTATTTACATAACGCTGATTAAACTCGTCCGCTCCTAAGCCGAGGGAAAAAAATAATTAGTTTAAAACTTTCCCCGGAATACGAAACAGAAGAAGGAAATTAATTTTCGTCGAAGAATTTTTATTTCAGAAGCATATTCAGAGAGTGTAGAAATTATTATTCTTAATAAGAGTTGAAAATCACTTTATTCACTGAAAGTAAAAGAGGATTTGTTTTAGGTAAATGAGTAGGTACCTAAACACAGGGTAATTCAAATAACACATTGTTAATAACGATAATACAATTAAAAACTTGAATATCTCACACACTGTTTCAAGCCCCATATTGAGTAGAGCTTGTAGATACTATCATCAATCAATCAATCAAAAATCATTTATTTCACGAACTGTTACATAGTACTTGAAAACGTCAAATTTAAATAATAAATATAAAAAAACAATCAAAATATTATTACATTTAAATCACAAAGCTTAGATTTACTTACGTGCAACAAAACAATTAAAAAACAAAAAAAAATTAAGTGTAAGTGAATCTAAGTGCCAGTTCCGAGCCACTGCTCTGTAAGAAGAACTGGCAAGGAACTAGAAGACACAGGCTATGTTCTTTTAAATTTATCAATTGGTTTGGTACTTGAATTGGTTTGGTACTTGTCTATGAAGCTATACAATGGAATATATTATAACACAAACAATATTCATATTTTAAGTCATTCATATTAGAATAAGGTAAACGCAGGTATTACCGACCCTGTTAAGACATTTTGAAAATCGATGAAAACTTTTAAGTATGGTGATTGGCTTCACACTCAATTTTTTTTTTTTATATGAAACTTTTGTTTGTAAAGTTTATATTTAAAGGTCTAAATTGCCCTTATTAGACAATAATCTTGAAATAAAAAAATAATTAAGTGAACAAGTCTATTGTTTGTATTACCGACCCATACGAAAGGCTATGAAGCTATTTACCGATTTTTATGAACCTATTACCGAGTGTAAAAACAGTCAGGTATTTTGTTTAAATAAGAAGAAACACCTGTGGTGTTTTTCTTTCTGAAGTTCTTTTATTCTACCTTTCATAAACAAGGGTAACTAAGACACTTCCTTGGAAAAGTCACTTAGTTACCCTGGTCCATGCTGTTCGACCGAAGATCCTAAGAAAAGTCGAGCACTGCACTCAGGATCTTCGGTAGCTACATTTCCTAATCCGATCCATATCAGAATCTTTGGTGCAACAAGTACTGTAATTAGTTTAGGACTCTTTTGATCCAGAACAGAAAATTTAACCAGTAAACTTCGGCGTTCTTCATGGTTTTAATATTTTAGACGATAGACTAAACTATTTGGTACCCCTGGTATTGCCAAAGTCCATGAGCGGTAGTTACCACTTACCATCAGGTGGGCCGCTAAAAGATTTAAAAAATAAGGCTGGTTGAAGATGAAATAAGTACTTAATCTACATTAGTCACAGCTGAACTGTAATGTCACCAAGAAGATGATGGGGAGCAAATGATACAATTTTATTGTTTAGAAAAAAAAAATATTTTTAATAAAGTTATCAAACCAATATCTGCCAGGTACAAAAAGAAAAAGTTCAAGGAAGAGTTCCTTTTAAAAGGATTTGGACGCTCCAAGTTATGAACTAGCTTGGTCACAGATTCCAACAATTGCTGTTTTGTAACAGGTAACCCAGATTTGACAAGATAGTGAATCCAATCAACAAGCTGTTTTTCTTCATTTAAATTCAGTACCGGCTTAATACCACATGTTTCGTTATTATATTTTTCATCCCATTTGCCCCGTAAAGTTGTTTTAGGAATTATATTTTTTTTGGAAACTTCGTAAACACTCATACCTGTATTTATTGCTTCCAGTGTTGCAGTGAGTTGTGCTGTGGTGTAAGCTTTCCTTTGAATTCGCCTGTCCATAGTTCTGCTACAAGAATTTTATGTGTTTTGTCTTCAAAATTATTTTTGTTCTTTAATAAGCTAACATTTTATATAACTAGTGTAATGTCACATAAATGACCACGATTTGTATAGAATCGCTAATAGCTCCCCCTAGCTACTATCACCGACACATATAGGTCGGTAATATTCGATAAAAACACAATTACGAAACGGTATCGCCGACTCTTATAAAGTAGATAATATGTATTAATTTGATTTTTGTAGCCATAGCAGAGATTTTTAAATAAATAATTTAGCAAGTAATATTAATAAATGCGCCCATTGTTTTCCAATAAAAGTATTTTTATAATGTTCCTTTTTATTAACAATTAATGATTAAAGTTGTAATTGGTAGTAAACATAAAACGATTAAATAAATAAACTAGACCAAATTGTATAGATCGGTAATGGTGTGTTACAAAGGCTGATTATATTAGATTAAAATGAAATATTAAAATAGTTGCTTTATTGTCACATATCGACGAGAAAGAGTTGAAACTAAATTGAATATGCATCGCAATCACCGACCCATGAGTCGGCAATAACTTCTACTATTAAAAACATTGAAGGTATTACCGCTCTATTTAAATGTTAAGTTTTATAATATTAAATCAATTAAACTTTATAAAATACTATACGAAATTAAGATCTCACACCTAAATTAAAATATTCAATAATACGGAACAATAACAGGTTTCGTATATTTCTTAAAAAAGTCCTAAAATAAATTTAGATGAGCTTACCTGTAAGAACAAGGACTTGTACCACACGACCGGCAAAGTTTGCTATCGTCACAGAAACTAACCAATTTCGTCCCTTTAACGCGATGCCACGCACAATAACGTAAGTATTTGCGATACTCAGTGAACGAATGTGCAAATTTCGTCAAATGTCTCTAGCATAAACCGTTCAGGTAACGTAAAAATTGCAGTTTAATGGAATGGATCGGTAATACCTGCGAATTTTCGTTGGGTCGTTAAAAGCTGCGTTTACCTTAGCCTGTATGAAACGGCAGTTTAATCCCAAGCATTTTTAGGGACTAGATTAGGGATAAACATGCATTAATACTTTTGTTTTGGGATTACATACTTATTCCTATTTCATTTCTTATGTGGGAAACGTATGTTTGTCCTGTGTGGGAATCGAAGTCTTTGGAGAATAATGCGTAGTGGAAATATGCCCTAATATTGATTGAACATTGGAGCGTTGCGCGTTGTCTCAAAATAAATGCAACTATGAAGACTTTTAGTTAGATACAGTTGCTTCATAGCATTATGAATCACGATAGTCAGTTGCAGGGTTTTCTCTACTTCAGTGGGAAAGTGTAATTTATTTTTATTGCATTTTGTTGTTTCTAAATAATATGGAGCGTTGCGCGTTGTCTTAAAACAAATAAATGCAATTATGGGGACTTTTAGTTAGGTACGGTTGGCTCATTGCATTATGAACCACGATAGTCAATTGCAAGGTTTTACTTCACTGGGGAAATGTAGTTTTGTTTTATTTGTATTTTGTTGTTTTTAAAAAATAAGTATAATTATTGGGACAAATGCCTCACTAGTAGTTTTAGCCTCATGTCTCCTCAGACATAGAACCGCAAGGGTCAAATGCAAGCCTTCTTTCTATTCAACTTTCTTCGAATTTTTCCCTAGGGAGTTTGACCCAAATTTCCCCATTATTTTTTATTGCTATGACATTGAAACATTTGCTTGAATACTTACTTACTGTTTTTATTACTTGAAAAACATACATAATTTGGAAAACAATGGGTGATGTAAGTGCAACTCAAAATACAAAACCGATTCATTCATTTTTAAATACTTGCAGTCTCTTTAAAATCAGTTGCTTTTTAAATCAGTGACAATCTTTTCTCTTTTATATATGAACATATTCACAACGCCTATTTGATATTCGGAGTTTTTGAACTCAAAGTTTTTCGGGGTTTCCTGCAACATTGCGGGAATTCAGAAAGAAATCGGTCATCTCAGTAAAAACAATAGTACCTTTTATGATAAAGTAAATAGCTCAAATCTGTGCTTTTCTGATTGTAATATTACCTGTTCGAAGATTTGATTCTCTTGAATTCCGTATGTAACATTTCAATATTTTTTGGAAATAATAAAATATAAATATTTACTGACAAATACACCAAGTATTTAGTTCCAACATATGATATTATTAGGAACTTGTGTTTATGATACTAAATAACGGATACATATATATAATCACGCCTGTTTCCCCGAAGAGGTAGGCAGAGGCATAATATACGCCCACACTTCGCCAGTTGTGTTGATGGTTCACGTAATAGGTGGCGAGCCTATTGCCGCTTACCGGGAACTTATGTGTTTGCCAGAGCCTCGTCTGTTGATCGGCAGGTCTACCAGTTGCAGGTAAGGTTGGCTTGGGTTCCAAAGATGACGGTAGGATCCCTGTACACCATTATTACTGAACATTAATTCCAATTGAGTAGGTACATTTATTGTGACATTGGTTTTGGTACAGTGGGTTATAGGGCTTCTAGTCAAGCTATTATCGTACGACTCAAAGTACAATACGTTTTATCATACTCCATACCTACCGAACTCGTGACCACGAATCACTGTAAACGCATTGTAAAGTTAGCAAAAGAATATTACAACAAACCGCGAATTAAACTTGTGAAATCTGTCTTACAAATTGATTAACTTTTTCTTATTGCTTGATAGGCTTTCTCGACTAAACAAATCAAAACTTTGATGAATTTTGAAATAAAACACAAATTAGCGGTAAAGTTTGTCCAGTTTTGCAATGATTTATGCGGAAAGAGTCTAAGCAGCCTGATTCACACTTAAACAGAGAAAATTAATCAGTGAGGCTCTTATGCAACATAGAAAACAGTTTGCATAATTTTCGGATTGGTTTTTAAAACTTATTTTACCTGTCCCTGTATTCATTAAAAGGGATAAGTACCTAAGTAAGTTTTCCGATTGTAATTATTATATTAAACACTTAAATAAATGTTTTATCTAAATATTAGTTTAATATATTTATTTGGAATAGGTGTAAAGGGATGCTGCCAAGACCTTAGGCGCTCAAGCCCACCTCACTTGCAAGTGGTGCACCTGGTCATCAACTGACGAGGCTCTGGCACACATAAAAGTGTAGTGCCGGTAAGTGGCAATAGGCTCGCCACCTTTCACGTAGGATAATGCTATTGACGAAATGTTATTACTCCATAGACGATTTTTTAAAAGACAGAAGTTTTTGAATTAGTATTTTCTACATTGACATAATATTTTTTTTTTCATTGACATACATATATATTTTTCTTTTTAATTAGACATTTTTACTTATTAACTGATGAAATCTATTAAAAATTCATATTGTATTTAAAATCACAAAAATAATTTATTATGTAATGTATTTCTCTAATTGTTACAATAGTTGCATATCCCAAAGGGATAAAAATGTGAATGGAACTTTTATAACATTTTGACTGTACCATCTGATATTGTACCCACATTTGGCAATAAAACTGATTCTGATTCTGATAAAATTACAAGTGGCGAAATGTGGGCGTATAATATGCCTCTGCTGATCCCTTCGGGAAAACAGGCGTGATTGTATGCATGTTTATTTATTCTAAAGCCTTTAAGTATTTAAAGTAGCTTAGCGCGCCACTGAATATTAGAGTTCCTAATGACATTATTCAATATAAAAACTAAAGTCATCGACATAAGCCTTTGAATTAGTAAGCTCAAGCGGCAGTGAACATTTCAGCGGAACCAACAATCGCTTAGGCAAACGAGCTCTCGTGTGGAGACCGCTGAACGGCAAACGTAACGTTTAGACTAAGTGGAGCTTCATCAGGTGGCTGGCAAGAGCTGAATGGAGTCTCGCCCGACAGTTTGTAACTATAGAGGCCTATGACTAGCAATGAATTGTTATTGGCTGGCGATAATAATGTGTTACATTAGCAGAAAAGATCATTGTTAGTAATAAATAAAATTTACAGAAATTAATAACAAGCTCTACAATAAGTATACCATTGAATAAATTGTAATATTCGAACAATATTTTTTTAACCTGAATAAAAATATTTCCGTATTTCTCGCGCTCAGTCTTACGAAAAAGTTCATATTTAATGGGAAACGCAAAAATCCTTCTATTATTAAATCTTTGTTAAAATTCTGTGGCAAATTTAGAAAGTATTTACAGACGTCTTCAAGATAACATAAAGGATGTTATTATATTATGTAGACCTATTTCATTATTTCATCAAATTTGATAAGTCGTTTCTTTGTAAGACTATTAAGCTTTGGAATTCGCTGCCGGCTCATGTATGTCCTAATTCCTATAATCCCGGGTCTTTTAAGCGGGGCGTAAAACGTCATTTTAGCAGGCCATCAAGAGGTCAGATGTGAATGCGCTTTGTACCGTGCTTACGCCACGATACGAAGCGCCTTCACATTTTTGGACTCCATCGAGTGCGTCAGGTATTATCTTAGTCATTAAGACGTGTCAATTCAAATAGCAAGTGAACTTGAACGACTTCCAGCTTCCAGTAATTTATTTTATAACACAAAAACTTATGATAGCAAGAAATATAGAAGTGCATATATTTGTAAGCTTCCATAATAAATAAGTAATACGACTTTCATGAATGTGAAATTTCATCGTTTGACCTTGAATTTTAAGTAGGAAATAAATTTAGCCTTGTCTTCTCCGAAAAGGACTTCATTATCGGAGAACCCACGCAACGCAATATTTTCTTTATATTTAAAGATTTCTTGTAAGGAAAGATACAATTTTCACCTATATAACCTGTTAATGAAGCGCTCGTAGCAGTCGTAGCTCTGCGGTGCTCGGTGGTCGGAAACGATTACCGAAGTACAGCAAAATTTATAGAGGTCAGTCCTTGGATAGGTGACTGTTTGTGTGGCATTTGATATCGAGCGCTTCCGTTCTTCGGAAGGCACGTTAAGCCGTTGGTCCCGGTTATCACTAAATGTGGTAGTCGTTAAGCCATGTTACAGGACGCCATACACCTGCCCCCGCCTATTCGCACTGGGTCAGCGTGGTGGAGTATGACCCAATACCCACACAGCTTGATATGTGAGAGGAGGCTCGTGCTCAGTAGTGGGACGTTAATGGGCTGAAATGATGAACCTGTTAATAATTAATAAATTAAACATTAAAGTTACATTAAAGCTTATCTGATTTATTTTATCATTATCATCTTAGTTATATGGTGGTCCGTCGGATGGTAGGCCGTTCTCTAATATTTTAGATTTCTTTGTTTCTATACCACAATATTGTCTGCATGGCAATATTGTGTTTCAACCACTTCGGAGTGTAATTTTCATGTTAGGTCCATACATATTCTGGCGAACATGACAGTGCCCGGTAAGCGGCAATAGGTTTGCCACCTATTACGTGGGACAAACTATATAATTGGAGAAGTGTGGGCGTATAATATGCATCTGCAAAGCCCTTCGGGGAAACAGGTTATATATGAAATTTATGTTTTACATGGTACCTGGTATCTTTTTTGGGTCAACTTTCGGTTGGGGCAAGATTTGGGCTGATATATGAATTTAAAACTACTCAGTCCAGAACTTTGTGTTCGCACTAAATATTGCGATATCTGGAATGAACATAGTTAATTGACGGCTGGTATGTCTGTACTTAGTATGTAAACTTGTAACGTTAATGGGATCGTAATTTCTCAAAAACTTTCTACATATAAAGATTGTGTTGTGTGATTCTGAAACAATACTATTAGTTTTTCAGTATTTCCAATACATTCAAACCTAAAAGTTATAGCAAATAAAATGCCACAAACAAAATTGCTACACAACACGTATTCACTCCACATACCAATCCCCAATTTCGTTCCCAAAAATAGAATCGGACTGTACTCATCACCATATACATAATAAATGAGCTCTTTACGAACAGAACGCTCAAATGTATATAAAGCAAGATTTGAATAATTGCAAATAGCCGTGCATTAAATATGAGTCCATCCTATTATCGTTTCTTTCAAATATGCTAAATAGACCGGAATGAAAATTATTATAAACATTTCGTTTAGTGCTTGACGTAAAAACATTTAATTTGAATAAATGAAGTAACATTCTTTGTATAAAATGTTGACACGGTACACAATCACATATTATTAATTACTTGATAGTAAGTAAATATAAAGGAACGGTAAGGCAATATTTATTTTCATAACTACAATCTCATATATACATTCACGCCTGTTTCACCGAAGGGGTAGGCAAAGGTATATTATACGCCCACACTTCGCCAATTATACATATAAGTAGTTGGCCCCACGTAATAGAGGCCGCTGACCGGGCAATATTTCTATCTTGAAAATTTTTAACACTTAAGGGCGGTAAATATATATGCACTTTATTGCCTTTGAGATCAACAAGATCATTAAGATTAGTCAAATTTATAAAAAAAAAATACGATAATACAAAAGTCTTTCTCCAACTTCTTTTATATCCATTATCGTTTTTACACTGAAAACTCCTTTTACAAACCTTCTGACATAGGTAGGCTGGGTTTCATGTCACTAAATGGACCAATCACGGATTGGCAGAAGCGCTTTTGTGAAGTCTGTCTAATTCCGGTGATCGATTCCGGAAACCTAGTATCGCTACGTTGCGGGGGCTGTCTCTGCCATTCCGCAATGTTTTTGCCTGTTGGCGTAATATCATTCCCATTACTATTAGGTAATTTTAAATCTATCGAAGTCATTCCAATTTAGAAATTCATGGCTGCCCGTATTATGTCCAGACATACCGGAAGAATGGAAGAAAAATATTTTACGGTCTCTTCTGATGTGAAAAGGAAAGATATCATGTTACATGTGGAGGCATACGCTGGGGTAACCACTTTGCATCAGGTTTTTTTTTTTATACCACAAGATGGCTCTCAATCGTGCGTAAGGTGTAAAAAAATAAAATAGAAAAAAGCTCAAAGTGTAGACTGTTGACTGATAACCAATCTATTAATTCTAGCGTTTTAAATAAAACAATCTTATAAAAAAATTGCTTAGATTTATGATAGTATTTATTTAATTTTGTTGAGGATTGAAAAGAACCATGCATTCTTTTTCCTGTAAATTTAGATTCACGTGAGTGATTTCGTAAGTGGTTGTTAGTCCTGTATAAATTATGCATGCGATCAAAGATTAGTTAACACAGTCAACGGGGCGGGACACTGGCGAAAACTCTTTGGCAACTTCAGTTAGTACTACAATACAATATCGAATAATTATTTGTTTTTCTTACTGAGCTATTTTTCTTGGTTTTCGTATACTAGCTAAACAGCGTTGGTATATGGTCTTAATGTCTTAACAATGGCGTATTATATTACTATTGTTAAATGTACTTAGATGCAAACTATCAGAAAAGCTGTGCTCATAGTGTCATATTGGTGCACGCTTTGTTTTATGTGCCAAGGATTTTTTGGAATTCTCGATTCAACTGCATATAAATGTAAGAAAATCACCCGCTGTGTGACTTAGGGACTGTGTTTTATTTATTTATTTATTTATTTATTTGTATTAGTTACACGGGTCTGGCCCAATTACCATAACTAACTCTGTGAGTAATTTTACATGCATATATAGTTAAAAATATAATTAAAGAGGACATAATATTCACAAAAAGACGGCAATTTTGCCTGGATTGATTCCCAGCTATCTACGAATATGTCACAGTCAGGGTACTGACCAATTACAGTGTTGACATAGGGGCGTGGAATTAAAAACAGGTCTACAAAGGCAGTGTATCGAGATGGCCGAATGCAGTCTAACTTCGAACATAAACAGAAATTGCTGAAACAAATTTGTCACGTCGGCATGCCAATATCAATTTGTTATCGCTTTAGATCTCCGGGACTGATGTGCCGTTGCATTCGCCCTCGAATTCCGTGTGCTGTGTGACGTGGGTTAAGTGATACTGACGTAACTGACGTGTGTTGGGCGTGCGGGTCAGGTCGGCGAGCGGTTGTGAGGCGCGAAGAGAGGTGGCATGGGGCACTAGGTCATGATCGCTGGAGCCCTTCTTCCAACCTGTAACAATGTAATAATAGTCAAGTAATTATGTTATTTAGTCATTACTTACACGCACAAGACTATGTTGTTTTCGTCCAGAAAATGTTAGTAAGATTAAAACTTTAACAAAGGTTCATTCATGTGTTTTTAGTTATACTGGTTTCGTATTTTTGAAAAAGGTTAATTGTATGTTATAAGGGTATTTATTCATAGTGGGATTATCAATTACGAAAATGCGACACGAATAACATTCGTATGTTATCCGTGTCGCATACACAAATACTATTTCGACCTATGAATATGGAATGCAAACTTATTAAATATACCACAAAATTAATAGAATATGTGTATAATGTAATGTGTATAAGTATAATGTATGCGAATCTACAAATTTGATTTTTTTTTCCGAATTTCATGTTGCGACAACTACGTACTTACTTTAAGAAATATACACCCTGTTTAATGTACTAGAAGCTAAATACACACTTCAAGCCGTTTCCGCCCGTGCACCTGGGAAGCAACCCATTTCCAGATGTGTGTTTTAATGCGTAACACGCATTAAAAAAATACTCATGTTTCATACGCAGTGAAATTTATCTGTGTTCCTTAAATGGGACGTTTGAAATACACACATGGGAAGAGTTAAATATATATACTTGTCCCACATAAAGAACGGTACGTTTTAAAATATTTACACGTGTTGAGTTTTTGTTCCAAATTAAAATCAATGGGGAACTTTGACAATAATTATTTTTATCAATATCAAAAGAGAAGTAAAGTAGGAAAAATTGTTCCAACATGATCATAAGTCTATTTTTTATATACAGTAATATAAATGAATATAAAAAAAATAGTGTGTGAAAAAAATTATACAGTACTAAAAATAGACTTCTGCGAATCTCAATGAAAGCCATTATTTTTACACATTTAATAAAACTGCAGTGCCACAGCTGGCCTAGTACTTCCACATTAATACGTCAACGCTTTTTCAACAAGCAACGAACGTATAGAACGAATTATATAATAATTGGTCATAAATCTATCGCTCACACGCGACCATTAAAGTTATCAAAAAGGAATGGTTATAGCAGTTCGTGTATGACATAATACAAGGGCCAAAGCTGCAGTCGATCTACTATTTCGACATAAGGTTGTAAAAACCCTGATCAGAGCCAAGAGGTACGTATGCTGCCCAGCATTTGGATATTTTTTTCTTTCAGACTAAAGCTGGAAAATCGATAGCCTTAAAGTTATTAAAGGTCGAATATGTAATAAAAATTCTTAGCTTTTTATTGAAATATATTCTAAGCAAAAAGTTTTTATTGACATACATTTTAAGCAACAACTTTTTATTGAAATACATTTAAAACTTTTTTGTTTAAAGTTGTATCAGCACGCTTGGGCCACACAAGCACACGCAGAAACGCGTTTTGTTGCTTGTAATGAATGCATGCTACTGTTTGAAATTTTTCCTACATCGAAATATGAAAATCGTTTCCGAATAATAATTTTTGCGTGAGAAGTTCACCGGCAAGGATGGATGACCTGATTAAGGTCGCATGATCATTTTGGGCTATCGGTCACATAGGAAGCTTATAAAGAAAGCCTATTTAAACCAGTGGTGATCCTTGGGTTAATGATGATGAATAGGGCCTCTAATATGGCACAACGAATACCACATATCCAAAATCTTTGCGTCCCTTCCGAAGCACAGAAGCGCTCGAAATTAAAAGCCTCGAAAAGTTCACGAATCCGAGGACTGATCTGTGTGAATTATTCTGCTTTACTTCGGAGATCGTTCCTGATCACCTAGTGTCGCGAAGCTTCGAGCGGTTATGAGCCTAGTTCACTTTAATTAGCAACAGACACAGTACTTAGTTAAGTTCATTGTCTTTGCTATTTTGGACAGGTTAGAACTCGGGGCCTACCAGCTGTAAACAGAACCCAAAAGCAACATATTATTACTCAGACCGCTCACTTAAGCACACAAACCTACCGAAATTATTAAAATAATATTTATTGACTCAGTATTTTCTCGAAGAAATAATTTAAAATTGAAGCGACAGACTAATAATTTATTTAGATTATATAGCGCAAAGTAAGTACGTTTTAAACTTGGTTGGCCCTTCCTTTGATAGCAATTTACTACAGACTTAACAAACTCTTTGGCATTACCTTTCATTTGATCCCAGACAAAGATACTTGAGAGCTTATTACTTAAAAGAATTATAAGTTGCTTATTTCTTCAATGAAAAGTAAACTGTTTAGTAGAGTGTGATTTTTCTTGTAATTTTGTAAGTAAACATATCTAAGGACATTTTTATTTAAACTGAGCGAGAAAGTACCTACGTATATACCAGCTTTTCCCGCGGTTTCATTTAACTTTTATTAAGACCTTCTTCGGATTTAAGGCAATATTGCAGGACAAAATGCTTACCGGAATATCTACTACCACTAAGATTTCTGTACCAAATTTCATCAAAAACGTCTAAGTTGATTAGGCGTAAAAGCAATACAGACAGACAGAGTTACTTTCGCATTTAGTATAATTATATGTTAAAAAGTTTTGACATATTTAAGTAATGAAGTCTCTCTATTGAGCCAATGATTTAAAAAATGGTCAGACTGTACATTAAAAATATGCTTTTTCAGCGTTCCGTTATCATTTAACCTCAAGAACTTTTCGAGTAAAAAGGGCCTTTTGACCCCGAGCACTCAACTCTCATTTCATAATTAAAGCGAGTGCTATGGGATCAATACTTTATCCATACAACGTGATATCGAAACACCAAACACCCACTAAAGATCCCCAACTTTGAAAGCAACTTTCAGTGCATCTGCAATCTGCTCAAGTTTCAATTAACGAGAGGAGCGGATGGGTAAATTATAACACTACTGACTGCTCGCAAACTACTTATGTCCTGCTAATTTTCATTTGTATTCGTGAGTTGAAAATGTTCATCACGTTTTGGTCAAAGTTTGAAATGTAATTATTAAGTGGCGCTTTGCATTACATTTTGCAAATGTTTAATTGTTATTCTAAAGCAGGATTGAACTAGGCGTGTTATTTCTATTACATTTAGTTTACTAAATGGTGGATACGTGATCGTCTGCTTATCATTAGTTTAGTGAAATAGTGGAAAAATATTATTTGTTATAAACGATTTAGCTTACAAGTAATATAATACGAGTAATAAGGGATATTTTAAACAGCCTTAGATTAAGAGGAGATTATTATTATTATTATTGAGGAGCTAAGAAGACTTATACTACAGATACTGCAAAGACAGATAGCGAAACGTCGTCAAACGCCCCTACCAATATCACTACATGAGGACTAAGACCAAGAAGACTACGACTAAGAAGAAGGAAAGAAAAGTATTCCATGTCCAGACTAAGTGAAATATCTATTTCCATGCTCCCTTGGGACAATAAACGAGTATGCTGACCTTTTTGCTATACCTCTCCAACTACACTGCGCACGTCTACTCGAAACATATTTTAAATCTCAAAAGATTCCTTTACACCAAAACCCAAAAAAAATCTATATCTTGGATTTCACTGGCAAATGTATACGAGTATTTGTGTGCAACAAATGTTATAGGTATTCGTCTTGGGTGTTCCTGCAATGTCTTTTGATCAGCAAATATATAAATAATATCCTAGCATTATATCGGTTGCCCTAGACTAAAGCAAAGGGCCCAGGGTCTGCTTACAGGCCCAACCAGCTGTGGTCAAATTTGAGTTATTACACAGAGCGACTGCCGTCTGATCTCCGCAACCAAGAGGGAGACATCATTCCATGGTTAAACCAGCTGTCAGAATGTTAGGAAGCTCTGATTTCCCAATAACGTCTGCCAAAGATGTTCATGACAGCCGGGACCAACGTATTAACGTTCGTTCCGAAGCACGGAGAAAGAGATAGAGAAAGACATACACCCTTAATTTCGAAAAAAAAAATAAGAAATAGATACCTCAAAAATGTTCAGAAAAACTATCCATTTTAGAGCTGTTGGATTGTTGTTATGATATAAAATAGCACTGTGTAAATTTTAACAAAATGAATTCCTATGCTATGCTTAAAATAGAATTGAAAATTATCGTTATTGAATAAAATGGGTGCCTAATAACATAGTTTTGAATTCCTCAGTAGTTCATAAAGATAAATAAGCTTTTGATAAAATGCACACTGGCAGTCTGTAAATGATGTGGCTATAACACTTGCAGTTTTATTTCGGCAGTCATTGTACCCCAACTGAAGCTAGTGATCTGTCGATTAATTAACAACACAGCTCGTCTCATTGAGAGGCAAACTATTCTGATATCAGTCTTGAATTCATCGTTGACTTCGAGCTGAATGGCTATTTAAATAGGTGTTTCGAACGCAGGAAAGACTTTACAATCAATAATGTAATGATATTTTTTAAAACCATGAAGTGTGTAAATAGCCTTAAAAGTATCATTGAGAAGAAGATATTATTTTAGTGTTATATCACTTTAAAGAGATCCCTAGTAAATTTAGATGCAACCATTCTCATTGAATTGACATAGTTATATTGACCAATTTACCTCAATAGTTTTAGCTAGATGAATAAAACTTCTGATATAATAAACTCAGGCAATCTGTTAGTGTTGTGGCTATAACACAGTGTTTGCGGTTTTACTTCGGCAGTAACATGTGTCCCGGCTGAAGCTAGTGATATGTCGATCAATTAACATGAGTGAGTACCCGGACCACAGTTCGATTCAATGAGAGGCACACCATTCGGAATTCAGTGTTGATTTCGAGCTCAATGGCTGTTCATGTAGGTATTTTGAATGCAGGGAACACTTTATAATTATCAATGTGTTGATGTTTTATAGAACCATGAAGTATCTATTGAATTTTAATAGTTCGGACTGACGGCTACGAAAATAGGTGATTAATTTAGTATTTTGTCACTAACTGAACCGCTAGTAGACTTTAGTTGAATGATATTGTTGGTGACATAGTTCTAAGTTGTTATATAATAGATATAACAGACTTTGTGATTTTGAAGTTGCTGATGGTTTAATAAATATATATGATTGCCCAGTCCACTAATAAGTACATGTTATAAATGTAAAGAAGTGTCCTGTCTTTGCCAGTTTGTCTGTTATCGTTTCACACTTAAACCACAGAATCATTTCAAATAGGGACACAAATAAATACTAATTATTTAACATACCTATGTAACTAGCTCACATATTTTCGCGAAGTGACCTTCTCCTTTGGATAGTACAGTAGTATTGTTTCCAAAAAGCAAGTGCGCATTAAAACGGTAATTCAAATAAATATTTAAAAGAGACTACTCTTTTGTTCCTATGTATTTTAAATGATCTACATAAACAAATATCATTTTTATGTAGGATAATTATCTTCATACTTACTCATGAGATTAAACTAAATCCAAACAGCGTATCCTTTGAATCAAAATAAGCCAAACACAGGAAATACACAAAATAAAATGTAACCCAGCACTGTTATATTACACTTTGGTCACTAAGTCTCTACTGTCACTCTGTCTCTCAAATCACTTCCGTGGTCCAATAAGAGCCACGCAATTTTGATTGTTTTTAATACTAGAGTTACGTGGTCGTGGCACTCCTGCGCATATAGACGGACGACTGCTCAGGCCCCTTTGTGAACCATTATAGTTTGATGGGCCATCTCCGTTTAGGTCGTGTCATTGTGAGTTTCATATTATTACTATATGTTTTTGTTGCTGATACTTACAGGGTTTTGTATTGCTTGTAAGTCGGTGAACTCGTTAACTTTATGTGCGTAATTAATTTGATGGCAATCTTGTGAGTGGCTATAATCATTAATTTCATGTACCTACGAAATTATATAGAAAGGAAGTCGTTGCATCATTAAAAATGTCAACCCAATGACGGTAGAATTTTAAATTGTAAATTAGCATATTAGGGATTGTTTTACGAACTTTAACCTTAATTGCTTTTTTAATGATTTTAATAAATAAATAATTTCTAACAATTACACCAATTTAGTTCCAGATAAGTATCATCAGGAACTTGCGTTATGGATACTAAACAACGATAAGCAAAAATTTATACTTTTTTTTAGTAGCGGGCATTCGCTGCTTGTTGCAATATAAAGAAAGCCTATATCGTCGTCCATTCGCCTTTGAAATTCCCTGCCGGAGCATTTATGCAGGCCGTCATGCGCTCTTATTTTTCACTTGTAGTTTCTGAAACTATGTGATAAGTGAGTGAAGTTATTTTCATATATACAATATATTATTCATAGAAATATATCACACTAAACTGCACTTTATGCATATACCCGGTTGGGTATATATGCATATGCATGGTTATGCACATAGCTGTTTACGTAACATATTAAGATCGCGACGGTAAACGAAATAGTCCCCTTACTGGAGCAGAAACTTGTTGGGAAGGTAGATGAAACGGCAAGACCGACACGACTAAATATTTAAGCTCAGAAGGTCAGCTGTAGCTAAACTTGATTGCAGTTTCTAAACTCGAACGTTAGCTTTCACTAAATATTTAATGCTAGCTAGCAATACAATGTTATATGTAACAGTATAAATCGTTTTAGGTTAAAACCCCGTCTCATCATCATACTAGCATTTATCATGGTTGTGAACTAGACTTGCGCTAAGGTATCAGGGTCTGCTTATTTTTTTTCGAAAACACACATATGAAATGACACATCCTAATTACCACATTATACCTGAAGGTAAGACGTCGATGCAGTTCAATAATATACGAGCAGACCATACCACATATAGAAATATACAATAGATAACGTAAGTATCACTATGACCACAATATTTTGCGTGCTCTTTTCGAGTAAATAAAGTACCATAATAGTATATTAATATTGACGACCGATATGGCGTGAAGGACAATATACCTGCATTCCGCTCCTGAGGTAGTGTGATCGATTACCATACAAAACATGTTTTTGATTTTGTGTGCATTTACATAAATATTTGTTCTTGTCTGGGTGTTTCTTAAGTGGACTTACATTTCCAACCAATAGATATAGGATTAGAACATGCATATATTTTGAAATCAACTTATTCAAGTTCATCTAGTAAACAAGCATTAGAACGAAAAAAAATTAGGTGCTGTCTTTACACAACAAGGTTCTATGTTCGTCGGTAGACGTTATGGTTTTTTCTTAAAACCATCTTTTTCAATTGTGGGCTGTTTTGGAAAACTGACTATTTTATCTTATCAATTATGTGTACTATGTAATATAAGTGTGTTTTTAAAATACTTTTAGAGACAGTTAACATTTGAACTAGGTTTAAATTTTAGTATAAACTTAGCCTTCTGTACACTTTGATATCGTGTCTCGAGTCTGATAGGATTATTTTAGAGTCGCGAGGCGTCCATATCGATCGCGCCAGTGTTACATCTGCGATTCACGGTATGTTCGCCGCTACGCCGAGAGTTACCTCATTCTGGCACAATGCTTCTAAGGTCGCAAACAAAACTTAATTTGTGAAGTCGTGAATTGACACAGGATACGAAAGGGCAGTTTTGTTTGCTTACAATAAAACGGTAGAAAGATAAACTTTTTATCGGAAAAAAGCTAATAAAAATAATAAATAACAATTGTCAATCTAGGCTGTCTTATCGCTAAAAGCCATTTTTTCCAGACAACACGCAATAATGAAGAGAACAGGGAACAGTAGTCAGAGCACAAAAACTAGTTCATAGTAAAACACTGACTTCATTACAATAACAAAAAAAAATCCAAAAACTTGTGAATCATTTAGGATTAACTACAAATAACTTGATATCCGATTCGATTTGATTCCACAGAAGTTTCTAGGTACGGTACTGTGCCGTGTGGTACCGGCCTAGAATAGTACCACCCCCTCTCATCTCACGGGGAGTCATAAGAGTCGACGAAGAGAAATCCTATCAGATGATGGGCAGCAGCGTTATCCTGCGTACTAGCTTGAGCTGCGATCACCAACCCGCCTGCCCAGCGTGTTGACTATCTATAATGTATATGTAATCTTTAAGCGAGGCTAATGTTCAGCAGTGGATCTTAACATCGGATAGTCATATAATTAGTATGGCAATTAAAGCGCTCGTAGCTCCGCGGTGCTCGGTGGTCAGAAACGATCACCGAAGTAATGCAGAGTTTACATAGGTAAGTCCTTGGATGGGTGACCGTTTATTTGACATTTGATATTCGTGCTTCGGAAGACATGTAAGCCGTTGGTCCCGGTTATCACTAAATGTGGTAGTCGTTAAGCCATGTTAGATGCCTAAATGGCCAAGCAAGAAGGGCAGCTTGAACAAATCTAACAGCAGGACGCCATATATCTGCCTCCGCCAATCTACCCTGGGTCAGCGTGGTGTAGTATGACCCATAAGGCGAAGGCGAAGGCGAATTGGTGAAGATCCCAGACTAAATATAAAGTTTCAAGCAAAAAACTGGTTAGCATTGTGAATATTACCAGCTATAAAAAAGAATTTTGCAATAATAAAGAAATAAATATTTTCAGACAATTACACTAATTATTTAGTTCCAAGATAAGTATCATTAAGAACTT
Source organism: Musotima nitidalis (assembly GCA_949126915.1). Lineage (NCBI taxonomy): Eukaryota > Metazoa > Arthropoda > Insecta > Lepidoptera > Crambidae > Musotima > Musotima nitidalis. The sequence goes on from OX421416.1 coordinate 15,570,823, forward strand.
GTGTTATGGATACTAAATACGGGTAAACATACATAAATAATTTATTTTTTTTGTAAATACATACTTAATATACATAGGAAAACACCCAGACCAGAACAAATATTCATGTTCGTGCATACAAAGATTTGTCCTGCGTGGGAATCGAACCCACAACCTTAGAAGCGGAGAGCGGGTATTCACGCCACCACGCCATATCGGTCGTCAAATGCTATGCTATGAACTCAAATACTACAAGTAATAATAAAATCAGCTATACGAAAACCAAGTATGCGATAACTCGCAACGTGAACCATGACGTAACTAAAAGAGTAAATCTTTTTCTAGTGCACATCAGGCATATCAGGTCATCTAAAGCCCCCAAAGTCCTAAGAAAATAACAGCATGGTGTTCTTCAAAAATAGCATGAAACGCGCTATTAGTGCCCATTATTTTTCGGATCAAATGTCCTTCTTCCGCTGTGGGTACAGCGGCAGGTTGTGTCAGACTTTTACTGATTAAAAACCATCCATGTTCCTTCTTGAGCCTATAAACCCAAGGCGGTAACCCTTTCGAACAGTCCCGAAACTCTATCAATGCCCCTATTATGCAAGAGTTTATAATTTGCGATGACCATTTTCCGTCAGGTGAACCGCTTGAGTACTACCTTGTGATAATAAAAAAGTATAAATGTAAAATTTAAAACACAAGCGCGCTTCTGCTCATTTCTATTAATAATATATTTGACCTTCCGTAAGCATAACGAAGCCAATTCAATTGTCATCTTGTAATTTAATAACTTCAGAGCCTTAAAGTTATAACATTACATCCCCAATAAAGCCTGGAAAATGTTTTATTAAGTTTAAGAGATATTTCTTAGTGGGAGTTGACAAATATTGAGCTATTTTCTTTCTAAGTGGAGACCTCCTACGATCGTGACAGAAATAAAATATTGGGCCATTTTATTTCGAGCCAATTGATGTTAAGACAAACGAAACATCTTTTAAATGGCATTGTTCATGAAAGATAATTATTCATCCTACTGCAAGAACAAGTGCGGTGGCTCGGAACTGTCACTTAGATTCACTTACATTACTTTTTTGCATGTAAGTGAATCTAAGGTAATTAAGGTTGTCTGGAAGAAATCGCTGTAAGCGATAAGGCCGCCAACTGTATCACTTTTCTTATGCAATTGTTTTCTTGTTTTATTTTAATTTGGTGTACAATAAAGAATTTTTTATCTATATTTCTAGCTTTCAGTGTGTTGTTTCGATTTTTTTAATTTCATTTCATTTCGACGTTTTCATACTATTCTATGTAACAGCTTATGAAATAAAGGACTTTTTGCTTTACTTTACTTTTTTAACAGTTAATGCTTTTTCAACTTACGCATGTGACGGTAGCAAAATGTTACGTCGTAACGTTAACGTTATTTTGACTAAGATGAAGAGTTTTTGACATTAGGCCTACTAGAGTTAAAGCATGTAGATTTATAATTTGAGCTCTATGAGAATTTTTTAAAATTTGGTATGGATTGTTTAGTTCCCAACACGTCTACATTTCGCCACATTTTTTTTTTGCTTCTACGTTATAGGTGGCGATCCTATTGCCGCCTATAGGGAACTTTTATGTTTGCCAGAGCCTCGTCACGTCCTTTGCAGGTGAGATTGGCTTGGGCTCCTAGGGTCTTGGTAGTATCCTTCCAGCCCTTAATAGGGTTATTAAAATTGTATGTAAATATAAATCTCTGTGCCAGTTTTATACTAAGCAATGCTTATGAGGAAGAGCAGACCGTGAAGACGAAAATAATTACACAACTTCGGAACGTGCTTTGTGTCAGCGCGAACATCTTTTGTCGACAACTTTATGGTAATAGGATTAAAATAAGTTATCCAGACTCATTGACATATACACACCACTGCGTAACTCTTGGTATGTGCCGGAGACGTGTTCAGCTGCAAATCTATGAATGTAGCTAATTTTCAGCAATATTATATTCAGCTTATCTCAACGTAAGTTCTGTACTGGTGTAACATAAATATCAGCTTTACTACCTCGCTTATATCTGGTGGAAAACTCACACTAAGATGCACGTGTTTCGAGTATGCACCGTCAGTATATTTCGGCGCGTTTTGAACCTTGTGTCTATATGTCTGAATCCTAGGTTACTAGCGAAGCTCTTAAATCTTTACTCACTCACTAAGCGAGTGATGGTTTAAGAAATTACATTTTTCCGTTACTGTTTCTCGAAAAATCGAGACACATTTCAACACGACATTGGTTTCGCCCTTACACAGGGCATCTTCATATCAGACAGACAGAACAACGATGTCTTTACGACCAACGCTGAAACGAGAGTACTCTTAACTAAAAATATTCAGAGTGAAAATATTTTCGTGTTTAAAAGAAATATTTTCTATAAAATGACCTGTGATATCTTTATTATCTATAAAATATATTTGTAAATTTTTTATCATCTTTTAACTTTTTAAAAATTGTTGTTAATGTTACTGCAATAAAACAAATAAACTTTCTTTTGTGAAACCGTAAAAACTATAGTAGGATATAACTTAACATTAACTCCCCCACCATATCTAAAAACTGTAACTTTCCCAGGGACGAATATTAAAACCCGAAACAAAACAGGCGAAGTCATGGGCGATGAGCTATTAATTATAAGTTTTGGTACATAACATACGCTTAAAGAAAATTATCCGTTTAAAGCATAAAAACCCGTTACGCTTCCATTCAGAAAAATATGGAAAACAAATAATCCAATATTTATTTGGTAATAAATTTTTCATAGCTTATGCTTGAAAGCTTCGGAAATATTTAAAAAGTATCAAATTTTATTTTCATCAGCTTTTTTTTTAAAATGCACTCAATGTCAGTTTGTGTTCGTATAATTTATAAATGGTAGTTTTACTTACGTCATGTATCCATATCTCTTAGCTTCCGAGAGGCAATCCGAATCCTTAAGTGGGTTGAAATTGTAATTAGGATATTTTAATTAAATAGGTAATATCTTATTGTCCCATAATTTGATATACAGGTTATGATATTGTTAACATACCTAAAGCGTGTAATATTTCTAAAAAATTATAATTATTAGAAGCTTCAGAAGACCTCTGCCTATATCAAAAGAAACAAATAAAAATGAAACCAACAAACATTCAGGATTAGTAATACCAAATGTTCATTAGCGAATTGTTAACTCGTACCGAGAAATTAGTAGGTTTATATTACATAATTACACAATAGACCCGTGTTAAATACGAGGGGCTAAGTTTACCACACAGGAAAGCTTGCCAGGCATTAAGGCCCAAGTTTGTCGCTTTATGAGGCTACCATATGTATAATAAAGGTTTATAACGAGGGCGGATGCCGGTTCTGTAATAACATTGTTCATTTTGCGTGAGGCCTGCTGTCTGTGAGGTTATAACAGGGATAATTTTCTAGCTTTACACTTTATTCATGTTTTTTGTTTCCAAGTTCGAAGTTTTTATGTCTGCTTATGTAAGTAACACGTTGGGGGAAAATATTGTAGGTTTTATTGTCATCTAGAGGATATAGACGGGCTTACTATATGACTATACTACTTTTCAGAATACGCAGAAGTGGAAACCTGAAAGATATTAGAAATTATTTTATATTCTTTCTGATATTGATAATCGGTTAATTGAACTAGGTATTAACCGAAATTTGACAACGTTCAAAGTGGTCGGTCTTTTGATAGGCGGCCCTATTTGAGAAATGTACCACTTGATTATCGCTTGCTCCGTGCTTCAGGAAGCACATTAAGCCGTTGGTCCCGTCTATTATGAAAATCTAACTTTAAACATCCTGACAGCTGTTCGAACCATAGAATGATGTTCCGTCATGATTGTGGAGGTCAGACGGCACTCGCTTCGTTGTAAGAACTGAAATTCAGTCAAATCTGCTTAAGCGCTAAGCTTATGTCTAGGGCAACCCGGATAATGCTACGATATAATATTTACTTTTTAAAAGTAAGCACTTCTGTCTCTCGAAATACACATTAAGCTGTTAATACAGTTTAAGGTAATGTTAAGCCAAGGCATATTCGGCGGCTAAAAAAAACCATACAACAGGACGCCACATCATGCCTGTCTCTGTCAATCCACAATGGAACTACGGGATGATATGCCCTGAATCGCTCTCAAAATAGTTTGGCAGTGATTACCTGTTATTAAAACTCGTGAGATCAGTATCTTCCCTCACAAACCAATGTGAATATAATTTAGGTCTGATGTCTCTTGGCAATCATCTGCTGCCTCACAAGTTAAAGGGCTGTAATGATGTAACTAGGATTTCTCAGATACCTACCTACTCAAACTTCAATACACATTATATGATGACACATATTGAATGCTATAAAGCAGAACCACACATCGTTTCTACTTAAAATTTAAATGTTTTGTACGTTGTAAATCAGTAACATGTAGTGAATTTAAAATATAGATACTGATACTTCTGATTCTTGTTGCGGTCTTCTTTTATACCAGACATGCAAGTTTCTGTTGCAAAACCTAAAGTCATCGAATTCTTATGCTTTATGCAAAGGCTAGGTTCTTAAGCATTCAAATTGTTTCTTGCATGCAACCTGCTTTTAAGAAACACTGCTTTTAAGTTACTTCGCTTAATATAATTTACTTTAACGAACAGTTATATGTTTTTAATGGCTTTATTTTATTGCTTGGGAATTTTTTAATGCATTTATTCATGCTAGGCTTATTACTGATATACTTGTAAACGTCGAAAATAGGAGTATCACTTCACAAGAATAAAAGGTAAGTAAGGGTGTATAACGGTCCTATTTAAATATTAAGAGTCCGAACCTTCTTCTGCCTTCCCCTTCGGGAAAACAGGCGTAATTGTATGTATGTAGAATGATCTAATTAGAGAGATGGGCTCTTTATATCAGAAGTTTTAAAAAAAAAATTTTTGAAATGTGAGCTGTCGTTTTATGGTAAGCTACCAAATATTATTGGTAAATTTACGCATAGAAACTTAATAAATTTATTTTTAGTGTCTAATTGTAGTATTTAAAACACAAAGTGAAGGAGAATAGATTAACATGCCGAAATTGCTATAATGTCACCTTTTAATTTTTAGGGACAGACAGACCTGTTAACTTAGTGTTACTTAATCAAAATTTGTTGTCCCTTTATCTTTTATAGTATTATGAAAATGAAATAATAATTTAGATATTTATTTTTGATGCCTAGCTAGTCCCCGCGATTTCGTCTGCGCGACCTTGAAAACTTGGAATCACAACAATTTACAACAATTTTCTTTCTTTTCTCGCCTTACATTGGAACCACACTAATTTACGTTTACGTTTTCCTATGTCATATTTTCCTTAATCATAACAGAAAAACTAAATTAGATAACCGCTTAAAATTAGTTTCATTGTTTTACAAATATAATCGATTGAAAATATTGTTATAGGCCAGCTGCGAGTGTTTCTTACAAATAATTTTAGCAGTTTTAGAAATATTTTGTTCCATATCGACGAGATGCCTGATTCAAACGCTAAGGTTTTCAAGTATCAAGATTAATAAATGCTCATAATTCACGGAATATATCACTTTATTACAATTGAGAACGTTGTTTTGTAAAAATGGTAAACTTTTACATATAACTTTAAAAAAAATCCATTTTGATACCAAACAATGCCGCCAACGCGTAAAAATAAAACCCAATATCCCGCCTTGGTATCCATGTTTTTTTTTCTTTTAAATAATGGCTTCGTGCGTCTAGCACATCTAGCCAGTGTCAAGTAAGTGATATATTAATAATATATAATTCATAGTATGAGTGATGATAAAGATGATAAATGGTTAATGAGATACCCACCCCTAAGCCCCTTGAGTCCTCAGTAAAGATGTGGGACTATACTGAGTTCTCACATGGACTCTTTGAGAGAATATGAAAAGTGATGTAGCACGGCTTTGTTTAATTTACTAACTCTTATGTATATTCACAAACACTTAACGTTTAATAATCCACTGTTATTACACATTATTTAGTTAGAAATATCACAAATTTTAGAAAATAAAAATAAAACTGCAGACAATGCGCTTCACTTTCCCGCCAAGAAGTCGGTATCCATGTTAAATTGACACTTTCGCAATTCATTTTAAATTTATATGAAACAAACTTTTTGCTGCTCTCATTCACATTGCATTAAGTCCAGAAACGAAATTAGTAAATGAAAATGAGTGGTTATAAAGATGACAAATGGTAAAAGAGATTCCCTCCACCCTTGAGTCCTCAGTAAAGATGTGGGACTATACTGAGATCTCACATGGACTTCTTGAGAGGATTTGAAAAGTGATGTTGCGCTGTTTTGTTTCATTTATCAACACCCATGTTCGTTAACAAAAACATAACGGTTCATACTCAACCGTTATTATACATTAATGTTAAACATAACACAAATTTCATAAAATATAACAAATACATTTACATTTACGCTTCACTTTCCCGCCAAGAAGTCCCATACTCAAGTTTTGCGCTTAGCCAAAATATATTTTTATTAAATTGCATCCAAAATAAGCAAAGGTACAGTTAAGCATACAGCTGTAATAATACTTGTGTTACTTTTTTTTTCTGTTTGTATAAAATCGTAAAGTATGAAAATTCTTTGCCCGATTCCATTAGCCTATCGGCAATAGAGTTATAGGAATTATACTTAAGTATTGTTCTTTTTCTTTAATTGGATCTTTTGATGAATATTACTTTTACCTTACCTTATAATTGGCACCTTTTTAAAAAAGTATACCCGAATAAACAATGTTCAGTGGACTCCAGAAGAAATAAAAGATACTTCAATTGGCTGTACTACTGAAGTTAAATATATATTTACCTAATTTAGTATCTAGATAAGACATTCCATACAAGGTTTACCTTGTATGGAATTATAGATACTATTAACCAAATTGTATCATATTTATAACCAATAAAACAATTACAAATTATAAAATTTAAAGTAAGATCACTATGTAAAGTGCAAATGAGAAAGTTATATCTACTTAGAATAGTTATAGTGTTTTTTTTCTCATTTGAATAATGGCTTCGTGCGTTAAGGACGTTTAGCCAGTGTCAAGTAAGAAATATTTTAATATTATATACATCATAGTTAATGAAAATAAGTCGTGATAAATGGTAAATTGGATGCCCGCTCCCTACACCCTTGAGTCTTCAGTAAAGATGTGGGACTATACTGAGATGTCACATTGACTTCTTGAGGGAATTTGAAAAGTGATGTTGAACTGTTTTTTTCATTTACCAACACTCATGTACGTTCACAAACACTTAACGGTTAATAATCCTCCGTTATTACACATTCATTTTCAAAACATCACAAATTTTAGAAAATAAAACAAAGCTGCAGACATTTCACTTCACTTTCCCGCCAAGATGTCTGTTATAGCGATATTTGGAAGCAATTTTTTTTTCATTCTATGTAATGATGTCGTTCTCCGATCGTCAAATCAGATAGTTCATAATAAGCCTGGTCGTTTTTATAAAATTTTGCTTTTAATGGATCAATTCTCGATGGATTCTAACAGAACCAAATATTATTTAGGTATTATTTTATGGGTTACATAAACCATGAACCTAAAAAATTAGTTGATCGACATACAAGCTTAACTCTCTAATTAAATCATTCTATATATATATATACTAGCAAGCCTGTTTTCCTAAAGGGGTAGGCGGGAGAATATAATTTACGCTCACATTTTGCCAATGATAATTTAGGTCCCACGTAATAGGTGACGAGCCTATTGACGCTTACCTTAAACTTTTATGTTTGCTAGAGCCTCGTCTGTTAATCGGCAGATGCACCACTTGCAGGTGAGGTTAGCTTGGGCTCCTTAAGTCTTGATAGGATCCCTAAATTCCCATAGTATTTGATCTGCTGCAACTTTATTAGGCATTTCATACGATCTGGCCAACTTAACGATAAAAAAACTATAATTATAAAAGATAAACGTAAAAGACTGCTTTACCAACTCACACATGAAGAAAGAAGAGAAGAAAAGAAAAACTGAAGTGTCTTCTTTCAGTAACACAACTGCAGCACATTAAAACAGAACCTCTATTTTCCTTAAAATTTATTGCCTCATTCATGTGTATGTCAATTAACAACTTTCTCGCTCGTTTTATTAACCATTGCCGGTTCGGAGATGAAAGTTCAGTGTTCACGTACTAGTACATGAAACAATAAAAGGAAAACTACGAGAAACTATGAGAAACTGCGGGAGTGTAGAATTTAAAACACTTTTTGCTCATAGTCAGGGAGATACGGAGGCGTCCCTAACTGACCCATGAATAAAACATAAAGCGACAATGATAGCACGTCCCATGCCCCAGGACAATTTTAAGAAATAAATACCTTTTTCTTTGTTTTGAAAGCTCTGAGTTGGAAAATTATAAAAAGGAAAACGAACATGCTAAGAACTGTCACAAATTAATTGTTTTTTTTTTAATTAATTGGAACAGACCTGTCTGACACTCTTTTTTACAAATTTATTAGTAAGTAGGTCACCATCATTATATTCAAGCATGATCCCCGTTCCCCTAGACTTAAGCTCAGGGCCCAGGGTCTGCTCACTGGTCTAACCAGATTTGGTAATTTTCAGTTATATATTGTAGGTACTTGCTGATAACCTCGGGTAACTGGGAAATAATTAATATTGCAATCATTTTCCCGACATTAATCTAAAAACTAAATAAGCTTTGACTGACCAATCAAGCCAGACATTACGTCTCAAGCTATCGTGTACAAACGTAGTGTGGGTAGGTTTGCTTCCACTCTTTCCTTTTCTCTGTGACGTTTGCTCATTATTGTGGTTGACATGGGACCAGATGGTTGTTGAGGGATTGTTCGAAAGAATCACCACAGCAGCGGACATAACAGGCTCACAAAATATCAGGAGGCCAAGCCACTGGATGCAGGCTAGTGAAGCCTAGGCTTGAGCCGGGGACAAATATACAACCACATCACACCTGTTTCCCAGAATATGTAGGCAGAGGCTTATAATATTATAAGCCCACATTTCACCAATTTTATTATTGGTCCCACCTAATAGATGGCGAGCCTATTGCCGCTTACCAGATACTTTTATGTTTGCCAGAGCATCGTCCGTTGATCGGCAGGTGCACAACTCGCAGGTGAGGTTGGCGCGGACTCCTAAGATGTTGGTTATGCATAGTTACAGCAATATAAGATAAAAATACGACCTACTTAGACCTACTTTTGGCTCACTGCGTTTATCAATTACAGGTTAACCACGTAATGCATTAAAATTTTGAGATCATATTTAATTCGATACAAAAAATAAGTGAAATTATGAAATTGTAGAAACAAAAATAAAATAATGAATGTTCATTAGAAACTATGTCATATTGAAAAACTAACTAGAACTATCATTAGAAAAAGAAATCCAACAGGTAAAAGTTGAAGCGCAAGAAATCCTGCGCAAGTTATATAACTTCATTCTTTATTCTCACTGCCGACTTTCAAGACTTTCATCTTGTTATCTAAATGACAAATTGTGCCTTTATGCACGCTTCTTCCCGGTATAATATCGTCGTTTATGTCCTTTCAAGACTGGGACACTGGAGTTGGCAGTGAATTTATGTTTTATTTCATTTACGAGTTGATTGCGATATCGTCAACATAAAAACTGAATTTTCTAAAAAAATACCGTTTATACAACTTGTTGAAACTTAAGCTAAATAAACGGTGCAGTGCATGATTTTTCGAAAGTAGATGAAAATAATTTTAATAGAGTAACTTTTATTTTGCACTTTAAAAAATACTTCCTAATTGGAAAGTAACGTAAATAAAAAAAACGGTTCAAATTAATAGGTTATGGACGTTCCAACGCAGTCAGCATTGAACGCTTTTAAAGTGCGTTCCTTAATTTTCTGTCACATTTTTGAGTCTGTTTGTATATTTTCATTAAGTTCAGGATTCACAAATCACATATACTGATACTTTTGCTTCACTTTATTTATTATTAACACACACTTTGAAGGAACATACCAGTAAACAAATAAGTCACTGTCTTATAGTAAAATAAAATGGAAACGATTGCGCGATTCAAAGTACAAGTAGCGACTTCTCTTGGTGGTTTTGAAGAAACAACTATTAACATGACATTATTTTTGTTGACAATAAAATTAAAAAATTGTTTATTATTTAAACACCTTAGTAAATTAGACATACCGCCCACCAAGGACGAGTCCTTTAAAATAAAAACTTAAACATTGAAAGCACCAACATGACAAGAATTCTTATCATAATAAAATCATAACAGCAAACTAATGCTAAAATCTAAAAAAATAAACAATAATATAATTAAAACCTACCATAAACCGCCCACTGTGAATAATCAATTTACTTTGGCAATATACATATTTTACTGAGAGGACGTTTCATAAAACCGTTTTTACATTTGATAGTAACTACGCGAGTAACATTGTCATATCCAACGTGTTTATTTACAATAATACCCATGATCCATTTACACGGTGGAATATTTTCGTCTCTTATAAGTACAACATCATTAACATTCGGCTCAGTTTGCTTAGAATTCCACTTGTATCTCTGATTTAACGTAACTAAATATTCTTTTGACCATTTTTTCCAAAAAGTATTAACAATTTTTTGTACTAACCTCCATCTATCTAATGCAGTAATATTACATTCTGAGTAATTCTCATCATTAATGTTAAGTATTGGTTCTCCAACCAAAAAATGACCTGGCGTCAATGGGAGTGGATCGTTTGCGTTTTCACTAAGTACCGACAAAGGACGCGAATTTAAACAAGCTTCCACTTGTGACAATACTGTTGCTAGCTCCTCATATGTAAGCGTACAGTCGCCTATAACTTTTCTTAAGTGACCCTTTACACTACGCACACCTGCTTCCCATAAACCTCCGAAGTTAGGTGATTGAGGTGGGATAAAATGCCACGTCGTTGATTCTAATGTAAGCATTTCCGCGATTTCATTTGGCAAACTAGATTTGGCTTTATTGAACATCTCTCGCAACTGTTTATCAGCCCCAACGAAGTTTGTGCCATTGTCACTAAAAATATCCTTACAATGGCCACGTCTTGATGTGAACCTTCTAAAAGCAGCTATAAATGCTTTCGCTGTCAAATCAGTAACGGCTTCTAAATGTATTGCGCGTGTGGACATACAGACAAAAAGACAAATATATCCCTTATAAGATTTCGCACCGCGACCTGGAGAAAACTTAATGTTGATTGGTCCTGCGTAATCAACACCACTAGATGTGAAAGGCTTAGCTGGCGTAAGTCTGGCTTGTGGCAGTTGCCCCATTAATTGAGTTCTCGCAGTTTTGGCATGCCTAGTACACATGGTACAGTCCCTGTAATATTTTTTAACCTGTTCGCGAGCCCGAACAATCCAATATTTAGACCTCAGATAATTAAGCATAATTTGTGGTCCACCATGTAGAGTTTTTATATGAGAATCCGCTATTACGAGCCGTGTAAGATGATTTTTAGCAGGCAAAATAATCGGGTGTCTTATGTCATAACTCACATTGGCCTTATCAATGCGTCCACCGACTCTTAAAATTCCTGCTTTATCTAAAATAGGACAAAGGGTATGAAGAAGACTCTTCTTAGGCAAATCTCTTTCTTTCATAATTATTTTGATCTCTTCTTTAAATTCAAAATTTTGCACTTGTCTGATACATACTTCTAATGTCTTGTTTATTTCTACCACTGTAATAAATTCTGGATATTCCTTAAGTTCGGTCTTTGTCAATAACACTCTTCTACAATAAGATAATACCTTAAGCATTCTTCTGAGATTCGAAAATCTTTCCCACTCCAAATGTTCTTCTTTATTCTGTGTCACTTTTAATGATGTTACTCTTTCTTCTTCATGTGTTTCTATATCTTCTTGTTCTGTTATCTCTATTTTAAATTTTCGTAACCAATCAGGTCCGTTCCACCATAATGCGTGATTATCTATTGCAAAGGGTTGCAAACCTCTTGATGCACAATCGGCGGGGTTGGTATCAGTAGAAACATGTCGCCATTGATTGTGATCCATTATAGATAGTATACCTGATACTCTATTACTCACAAAGGTTGTCCATTTGCTTGATCCGCCTTTAAGCCACGCCAATACTATTGTGGAATCAGTCCACCCATATAAATTTTCCTTTTGTATATTCATGACTTGCGATATTTCGGACAGCAATTTCGCTGCAAGATGAGCGCCACACAATTCTAAACGAGGAATAGACATTTCTTTTTCTAATGGAGCTACTTTTGTCTTAGCTGACAACAACGTGACTTGAATCTGTTGATCTTCATTAACGACACGAACGTACACTACTGCGGCGTAGGCTACTCTAGACGCGTCTGAAAACGCATGTAATTCTAATCTGCTTGAATTTGTCGACTTAATCCATCTAGGTATTCCTATTCCCTTGATTTCTTTCAATTTGTCGCGAAAGTTCAGCCATTCTTTTCTCAATTCTTCTGTCAAATCATCGTCCCAATCTAACTGTGCTTTCCAGATTTTTTGTATTATAAGCTTTGCACATACAACAACTGGTGCAATCCAGCCCATCGGATCGTAGAGTCGAGCGATGTCGGAGAGAACTTGCCTTTTAGTTATTGGATACTTTGGTTCTGGTAAATTAACTGTATATTCAAAATTATCGGTATGTTTATTCCATTGTATCCCGAGTACTTTTAGAGTGTCATCAATCTTTATTGGAACTTCATTGTTACGCTGTCTACTTTTATCAATATATTGAAGTACTTCTTTGCTATTACTACTCCACTTTTGAAACCCTCCGGAATTCATTAGTTTATTCATTTCTTCGTAGATTCTTTTAGCTTCTTCTTCTGTGTTACAGCCTGTCATCATATCATCAACGTAAAAATCTCTTCTTGCTATTTCTGCTGCTACTGGAAACTTAGCTTCTTCTTCTTCCGCTAGCCTCTGTAGGGTTTTGATTGCAAGGTAGGGTGCACACGCAGTACCAAAAGTTAAAGTTAGTAACTTATAATGTTGAATGGGCATGTCTGGACGAGTTCTCCAAAGAATTCTCTGGAAATTAGTATCATCGTCATGCACACGTACCTGTCTGTACATTTTAACCAGATCTGCAATTAAACATATGCGATGAACTCGCCATCTCATTATTATATGGCGCAAGTCCTGCTGCAGTTTAGGACCTACCAATAGGTTATCATTTAGAGAAACACCATTACTACCCTTACTTGATGCGTTGAAAACAACGCGAACCTTTGTTGTTTCCCTATCCTCACGAACAACTGCATGGTGAGGGAGATATACGGCCTTTTCATTGTTCAAATCATTTGACATGACAAGATTCATGTGGTCCAAGCTCACGTACTCAGCCAAAACCTTTTTGTATTCCTCGTAGAGATTAGGATTTCTTCCCAGTCTCCTCTCTAAAAACACTAAGTTTTTTCGTGCTCTTTCCACCGATTGACCATATTGAACTTCAGGATCTTCGTCTCTGAAAGGCAATCTTACTACAAATCTCCCATCTTTATTTCTTGTAGTTGTGGCTTCATAGAAATTTTCACATTTTTCCTCTTCCTTCGATAGCTTTTTCTGAATACTGTCTGGTTCAGCCTCTAATTCCCAAAACTTTTTGAGCCAATTTTGTTCTTCTATGACTTTTAAATGCATGCTTGTAACTTTATCTTTCCCTGCAGTATCACTTAATATTTTTCCTGATAAAACCCATCCAAAGACCGTATTCTGTGCTATGAGATTTCCTTTGGGGTGTTTAATCAAGCCGTTCAATAAAACTTCGCCATGTACTTCTGCGCCTAATAAAACATCTATCTTTCCTGGTAACTTAAAATTTGGATCAGCTAGCTCCAATCCTTTTAATTCAAGCCATTCAGGGTCTTCGAGTTTGTCACAAGGAAGCAACGAAGTAAGTGAACCTAACACATATGCAATTACTTGAATACTAATTTCTGGATTATGACGCGATTCTAAACAAAATTTAACAAAATGTTTTATACGCATTTGTCCTTCTCCCAGACCTGACACCACACCATTTACTGGAGTGCGTTTAAGACCAAGTAATTGAACAGTAGCTTCGGTCACAAACGAAGCTTGTGATCCCTGATCTAACAATGCACGAATTAAACATTTATTCCCATTACTAGAACGAGCCTTTAAAACTGCTGTTGCAAGTAAAACATTGTAACTGTGATGCTCCTTCTTTGAAAAATTTACAACTATTTTTGGTTCTGCTGTTGATGTACTAGGTTGATTTGTGTGTTCCTGTTTCAGTTTTATGTTCTCTGTGAATCCTTCTCTTTCATAATGTAACATCGTATGATGTCTTCGGCTGCATATTTTACAGCATATCGGTTGACGACATTTTCCAACCACATGACTCGATTTGAGGCAGTTAAAGCATAATCCTTTTGTTTGAACAAAGTTCCGTCTATCTTGAACTGACATTTGGCTAAATTGGTTGCATAAGTTGAGATAATGATTTCCACTGCACTTAACGCATGTTAATTCGCTCTTCTGGTTATCATCATGAATAGCTGCGTGGAATGTCTTTGGTTTTCCTATAGATTTCTTTGGCTGCAATAATGGTTTATATAAGTTCTTGCCAGAATCAACCATTTCTAAACTTCTAAATCTTGCCTCTAAGAAATCGACCAATTGAATCCATGCAGGCGTCTCATCGATCATCACATTCATTTGATTTTCCCATTGTCTATGGGACTCCACATCCAGTCTTGAAATCACCATATAAATGATAATAGGATCCCATGATTCCGTACTAAATCCCATATTTGTTAAAGCCTTCAAGCATGACGTCGTAGTATCAAGTAACTGCTTTATAGCCAGTGCATTCTCCCCAATGACTTGTTTTTGAGAAAATAAAATTTTAAATACTGCATTCGAGTTATATCGTTTGTTGGCATACCGTCTTGTTAATTGTTTCCAAGCCTCATCATAGTTTTGTTCAGTTGTCGAGAAATTTCGTAAAAGTTGTTCCGGTTCCCCAGAAACGCTACTTTTCAAATAGTGTAATTTTTGCACCTTTGATAATTTTACGTTATTGTGTATTAGTGAAACAAACATATCGTAGTACGTTTGCCACTCCTCATATTTCCCGTTAAAACTAGGCAATTGTATTCTTGGAAGTTGAATTTCAGCACATGTAGACATATTTGCTGCCTCATTTCTATGCACGTTCTCCTTTAACTTGTCTAGTGCATCTTTGAGATCTGCCATGTATGACGTATATAATTCTTCAAACCAATCATATTTATCTTCTGTAAAATAGGGTAAAATCTTTATTTGTTCTTGGGGTAAGTCTTCAATAAGCTTGACATGATTAGTTTGGAAAGCCTCACATAAGCTTTGCAACGTTTGTATTCTTGTCTCTATATATGATTTAGTTATTTTCACTCTTGGACTCTTCTTAAAGTTTTTCTCTGCTTTTTCTAATCTCGAGCAAAATTCTAATTGCGTCTTTATTCCTTTATCTGTCATAATGAATTATATTGACCAACAACTGCTCTTAAGTAACGAAGAAAATGTTTTAGTATAATGTATCACTGTTTGCTAAGTGTTTTTCCAATGAAATTTTTCTAAGTCCATAGAATGAGATCATAAAAATTTTACAAGTCCTTTTTCGATGTAAATTCTTTTAAGTCTATAGAATAAATCGAAAAATTTCACAAGTCTTTTATGATGCAAATTTTTCTAAGTCTATAGAATAAATCGCAAAATTTTACAAGTCTTTTTGAATGCAATTTCCTTTCCAAATATTGAATATATCGAATTTTTTATAAGTCTTTTTTTATACACTTCATATCTAAGTTCTAATATCACTCACGATTACAAGTCCATCTTCATTCCATTCCCGGTTTCGGCACCATGTATATTTTCATTAAGTTCAGGATTCACAAATCACATATACTAATACTTTTGCTTCACTTTATTTATTATTAACACACACTTTGAAGGAACATACCAGTAAACAAATAAGTCACTGTCTTATAGTAAAATAAAATGGAAACGATTGCGCGATTCAAAGTACAAGTAGCGACTTCTCTTGGTGGTTTTGAAGAAACAACTATTAACATGACATTATTTTTGTTGACAATAAAATTAAAAAATTGTTTATTATTTAAACACCTTAGTAAATTAGACACTGTTAATATAAGAATTAATTCAGTTAATTTCCATTAGTTGGTATGCAATGCTCAGATATTATTATGTTTGCATTTAATTAACAAACTGCAAACGGTTTACTGCGTTTTTGCTAGTTTCTTAATGAAAGCATTAGGGTAAAATGGCGTACAACTGCTAACACAAAATAATGTTGAGTTCACTCGTAATGCTTTGTATACACAATCTGCGAGAGCTTTCAAAAACAACAGAGATGCTGCTATATTTTACAGTGTTAACTATGTATTTTGTATATAAATAACTATTTAGATAGTTTATGTATGTAGAAACTAAATTTACGAAAGGTAGAAAGTGTAATAGCGGTATCGAAAGAAGAGTCAATGCTGCAAACATGGTGAACACTTTTATTAACAAACCGAAAATTACCAAAAAAGTACATTTGAGTGTTAATGGAATAGAGGGCTTATGGAATAGAATGTTATATGACAGAAAAAGGATGAAGGAAAATTAATGCAGTGGAGATGAGAGCGCTTACAAGTATTCTAGAAGTAAACCTAATTATTTTTAGGATTGCGAAAGGTATATAAATTTTTGTTTGCTTTAGTTTTTAACCTTTTGGTAATTAACTTAAATGTAACTTTTTTCGTGGTTTTAGAAACTTATAGACCATAAGAATAATACTTTTTGTCAAATTACTTCCTTACATTTTTTTTCAAGTATTGAACTAATATTATTTTACTTTAGTATCGTGATATTCACACCTGGTTTGTAAGTTTACTCGTACCCGGTCGTGTCGTTTGTAATGGCATGATAAATTGTTTTACTTCCTTCTAAAATATCTGATCAAGGAGTTTATGAATAAAAGTATCAAAAGTTCTGTTTTATATTGGACCTCGATTTCATTCATATTTCGCTGTGTTGTAAAGTAGTCGATATTAAAAATAACGATCCATTTACTTTATTGAAGACCGATGTGGCGTAGAGGTCAGTATATCTACACTTCAATCCAGAGGTCGTGGGTTCGATTCCCACACAGGACAAATATTTGTGTGCATGAACATGAATATTTGTTCTAGTCTGGGTGTTTTCCTATCTATATTAAGTTTATCCGTTGTTTAGTATCCATAACACAAGTTCTTAATGATACTTATCTTGGAACTAAATAATTGGTGTAATTGTCAGAAAATATTCATTTATTTATTTAAGGCACACAAACGGCATATTGTAATTTATTTTCTAATGCTCTATTATCACATATTTTTTATTTCTTAGCGTTTACAACACTTCCATAAAGTCTTGAAAAAATCTAACAGCAGGACGCTACACACCTGTATTCGCCAGTCCTCACTGGGTCTGCGTGGTTGAATGTAATCCGAATCCCTTTAACCATGATTCGTGAGGTAGAGCCCGTTAATGGCCTGATATGATGATGGCATGCATTCATTATTTCAGTTTAAATCAAATGTGAAAGAAAACAAAAGAAACAGCAATAGAACTCGAACCAACAATTAGATTTATCCAATCAAAACCGGTTTCAATTGGAATTGAATCATGCTGAATTGGTTATTTTGAGCTGGCCTCTCGAGGCCAATAAGCCCGATCTATCGTATAGATTTTCAGGTATTGCCCGGGAGACTTATGATTAACTAACTGGCGGCCGTGGCTCTGCTGGAAATGGTTTTGTACTATATCGGTTTTCCTTTAGGAGTTAGATATTTTGCAGGTATATTGCATCATAAACATTTTAGTCCGACTATTGAACACGGACCTCTTCTCATATACCATGGTAAAGGGATCGGGATGAACATAATCCGAAGCCCGTTCTCAGTTATAAAGATAAGGTTGATATAATTAATATAACTTGTGCTTACAAGAACTCATTAGTGCTAAATGGAGATACAATATGAGCAATACAGGAAAATTGTGTGTTCGTCTTAGCAATTTCCTGATTTGGATTTACGTAAGCGGGCTATAGGGAGCGCGGGGTAATAAAAAGGGTCTCCTTAGGGATTGTGTGACCTACATTACTTTCAGGACCTCGGCTTATCGTAGCAGAAGTATCGTTGTGAAGTTAAGGAACCTTTGCCCCTTAACCAAAGTTTTATTTGATAAGCACGACTTCTGGCAAAGTTAGGCTTTATTTTACATAAATATGTCGAAAAGAATACACATTTTACGGATTTAAATCGCGGTTTCTTTGACAATTTTTTGCCAATGCTGCGAGTACTTTACAGTAATTCGTGGTCGTGGGGAGACTGAAATACATGGTGTATGTAAAGATAAAGTTACAAATTTCAAACTACCGTCACTACAACATTAATTAATTAATACATAAGTTCGGATTCACAAATTGTTTAATTAATGTTTCATTTGATTTTTCAAATTATTTGTTTAAGTTTGGATCAATAGAGCTCTTATGTAGGTCAAACTTAAAATTGAATGGGAGCTTGATCGTAAAAGAACGGGCAAAAAAATCGCCAAGGTTGGTTTCTTCTCCTGCCAGTTACAAATGTACTGAAATTAAAACATAGTGTACAAAAAAAAGATTAATTAATGATTTGAAATTTTGATCAGTGACGTTAGTTTTAAATAATCCGCGGTTTTAAATCGTAAAATGTTTTACATTTTAATGTATAAATAAAAGCTCTCTCTCTCTCTCTCTAAATCGCTTAAATAAAAGAAAACAATATGAAAATTCTAATGTTGTTACGTTTGTTTCGCCATCACGTTTCAATGACTTTCTGGCTTATGCTGAAATTTGACTCGCATTTAAATATTGATTTACTTTTCATCCCGTTTTTGTGCTCTCATGGGATAAATATTCATCGACCTGTTTAGCTGAACTCTAGCATTACAGACAAATCTGGTTAAAAAAAAAATAAGCCATAAGTTTACAAAATATATTTCTACTAGCTTTCGTTTAAAGCTTTGTCCGCGTGATTTGATTAGGTTTATCAAACTCAAACTCAAAAACTGAAAACGTCAAAATTAAATATTAAAAGCAAAATTTAAGTGTAAGTTAATCTAAGTTCCAGATTCGAGCCTTTGTAAGAAAAACTTAAAAAGAAACTCACAGGTTACTTTAGGACTAAAGATTTTAGATGCACCGAATGGCACTCCGACGAGCGAAATACTTCTGATTAGAGATGCAGGCTTAAAACTCACTAGTATAGAGGCAGCCTTATTGACTACTGCGGTACTGTCCGAAAGGGTTACCGCGCCTTCTGGACTTAGCAGGCACAAGAAGGAACATGGATGGTTTCTAGTCAGTCCCGCTCCACCCACAGCGGGAGTAGGTCATTAGATGATTTTCCATCCGAAAAAACAAGCCCTATTGACTACATGTTTAGATCAAAGACAGACAAATTTTCCATTGTCACTTTCATAGCACACAACTATAGGTCACATAGCTTAAATCTACTGGAATAGCATATCGCCAAGCTACCTTACACATCTTTAGTGGCAGCACAACCTTAGGGTGGTGATACTTTTTGGAATCATATCATAATTACCTAATAAATTCTTTTGAACTTTTTTATGTAAATTACATTTTACTCACTTTGATCTAAATGCCAAAAACACAATACAATGTCCTATCGAAATTTGTATATTCATTGTGATTATGGTTCAGTTTGTGGCAACTTTTGGGAGGTTTAGCAATTGTTAATTCAGTTCTGGAAGTAACAACAGTTATGTTTGAAGCGATAGTATGCTTGCTTTTAAGTTACGACAAAAGTAATTAGCTACATTATAGTATGGGCCAATAAAAGTTAAAATATATAGTGTAAGGAATTATACATAAATGTACAATACTTATGTTCATTGATTTTGTTTAATATGTTTAAAAGGACACTCACTTGCAAATTAACTAGATCACTCTGTTGTTTCTACCCAATTTATTATTATTTGTATTATTTCTGTTTATTCTAAGATTTTCTGAAAAACATTGCTGCCGGCAATAAGGCCGCAAAAGATTTGTTTATAAATATGGTGTTCAATATAGTATTCACCCGCACTCCGCTCCTCAGGTCGTGGGTTCGATTTCCACACAGGACAAATCTTTTTGTGCTTAAACATAAATATATGTTTTGATCTGGGTGTTTTCCGATGTACATTAAGTATGTTTTTACAAAAAAAGTAAATTTATATGTTTATCCGTAACTTAGTATCCAAATCACAAGTTTTAATAATCTTGGAACTAAATAATTGGTGTAAGTGTCAAATTTTCAGTAAATAATTATTATTTTCAATTACCAAAAGGGACATATAAAAATAAAATCAAATCTATGATCAGGTAATATTAGAAAGAAGTAGAATGGCACAAATTTCAGCTATTTACTATATCATAAAAGGTAGTTTTCAACTTCTCAAACATCGATTAAAAAATATATATTTATATTACTAGTCTACAGGTTGCTACCAATATGCACTAATATTATATCTAGAAGTGTTTTTTTTGTTCCGCAATTACAGAAACAACGGTTACGCCAAGTGAGATGAAATTTGGAACAAATAATGTTTAAAACTTGGACTGTCGTATGATACTTTCTATAACATGAAAATCTTAAAATATCGAAAATTTATAAATATTTTAATACTTTTAATCTTAATAATTTTATTTTTTCATAATTTAACCTTAAGGAGACTTTAGGAGTCCCAGCCAACCTCACCTCCAGGTGGTGCTCGTCGAAGAGGCTCTGGTTAACATAAAAGTTCCCGGTAAGCAGCAATAGGAGGTCTCTATTATGTAGGCCTAAAATATTATTGGCGAAATGTCGGCGTATAATATGCCTCTGCCTTCCTCTTCGGGGAACAGGCGTGACCGTATGTATGTATATATAGGTCTGAATGCTAATACGACTGAATAAATAATATGTTTGAATATACAGTTAAATAAATACAGTTTCATAACGCAAACATTTTCACTTTACATTTAAAGCGTAAGAAGTTATTCCTCAAAGCCACATCAAACAAAGGTGTCACACTAACTTTGAACATTAATTCTAACTTAAATAAAGCCTTCAAACAGACCTATATCCAATTACTTCGCTTCGTCACGTATAAGATGTGTAACTTCAAAATTACTAAAGTACCTATGTTTGACCGCCCATTGTATTAAAAGTTATAAACCTTCGCAATAAACCTACTGTTTAAAATTTTGTTGACTGACTGAATATAAACGAGGAATTAACGTTTACAAACTACTATATTTATAGCAGGCGTGAACAGTAGGCTCATCTTTCACTAGATATTAATGAACTAATATAGAAGAAATAGGGCTGTATTAAATGACTTATTATAATGTTTTGAGCACTGAATCCTCATTTGAGAGATACTTTATTATAAAAAAAATACTTTATTAAAATATACATAAAGAAATATGATTATGAGAGAAATTAGTCATTTAATATACAAGACTATTTAATGACAAAAAAGGTCAAGAAAACTCTTCTAAAATGTTCGATGTAATATATTAATAAAGGTTAAGTTAAAAAGTGTAATATATTTTTAGTTGACCCCTACATTGTTATACCCTGGCAAAGCATCTTATATAGTCATATGAGGTATGTAAATCTTTTTATTACTTATCATTTACTGTGAAATTCAATAAACGATTTTTGATTTGATAAAAGTAAAACATCTGCCACAAGTCCCATTAGGCACAAAAGTTACGACTAGTTCACTAATTTAAATTCTCTTAGCGAGTTATAGAGAAGGCTACGCTTGGTATTTCTTTGAAATAGCTTATAATAATGGGCGCTCCTATAATTTAAGTGCTTGGGGGTGAAACCAAGCTTAATATATTAGTTTAAAATTTTAAATGTCAGATCGGGAATAAGGTTATTCGACAAAAACTAAAGTAATCTACGTAGCCCGAAGAATTAGTATTTTAAAGTGGCAGTGGGCCGGGCCGACCGGCCGTTCGGATATACGTGTTCTAGAGTGGAGACCACAGCGCGGAAAGCTTAGTGACGTTTGCTTTGGTTCCCTTAGTGCTACTTTATTGGTTACAGCTTCGGGGGACCCTTTCAGTATCTTCAAATTTTCACTGTGTGTGTTTTGTAAAAAAAATAATGTAAAAGAGCATAGCCTGTGAGTTTCTTGTCAGTTCTTCTCACAGAGCGGGGGCTCTGAACTGGCACTTAGATTCGCTTACACCTAATTTTTATTAATTTGCATGTAAATTAATCTAAGCTTCGTGATTTCAGGGTGTTAATATTAATTTTATTTTTATGTATATTTTGTTTTGACGTTTACAAGTGCTATATAATAGTTTATGAAATAAAGAACTTTTTACTTTTACTTTTGCCGTACCGTCGTGAAAATACACGCAATGCAGCTGGGAGCGGTTGGATTCAAAGAGCTGAAGATTTAGCTCAATGGAATGTTCTTGGAGAAGCCAAAAATTGCCTGATATGAATAGGTTACGAAAGACAATTTTATGACAATATTATCTCCCGGATTCGGATTTAATTTGTTGAATGCAAATTGACTAAAGTGAATGAAGTTTTTTGATTCACCAACTGATTATGACACGGAGGGTACCACAATATTTGACATACGAAACGAGCATGTTATGCAGTGATAATTATCGTTAGTAATTTAAACCTGTCTATAATTAAAAACTATTGGAAAACGTACCAACAAGTAAATCGTGGGGCGAAATTCACTACCAATTACCGAATTCATGTTTAAATTAACGAACAACTTCCAGTCTGTGTTATTGAAATCCAATTGTTTTGTGGATTCATTCAACGAAAGGTCCTATGCCAGCAAAAGTTATATTATTATAACCATTTCCCTCTAAAAGTTTGCTTTCGATAAAAGAATTAAAAACTTCTTAAACATCAATATAAAAAATATATTTATATGTTTAGTCAACAGGTAGCTAATAGCTACCTGTTGACTAAACATGTACTAATATTATGTATAGAAGTATTTTTATTTATTCCTCAATTACAGAAAAAACGGTTATACCAAGTGAGATGATTATACATTGGAACAAATATTGTTCAAAACCTGGACTGTTGTATAATAATTTATATAGCATGAAAATATTTATGTCCGATGAGAAAGCAAAAGCAAAGCTAGTAAATTATACCGTTAGTCTCGGTAACACTGGTAATATAATTTTGCCCTATGAACCCTTTTAACACTTTTTGTCGCAGTATCTGACAAGAAAAAGTACTGTAGAACATTACTCTTAATAAAGACGGCAAAAGAAAAATGAAAGAAAACACTTATATTCAGCAAATGTCAGGTACATTGCTAGGAGTCCTGTTTAGACAAGGTACAAATTGCTGTTACGGACAACAAATAAGGGACGTAATACGCAGAAATAGAATTTTGAAAGAAAACTGACAACTATATATCAATTATAATGTATTATTTTAATTTGCATGATAAAGTGACCTCCTGACTATACTCTGATATACAATATATATATAATACATAAATAATAATAAATAATAAATATTTTCTAACAATTACACCAATTATTTAGTTCCAAGATAAGTATCATTAAGAACTTGTGTTATGGATACGAAATAACGGATAAACATACATAAATACTATTTTTTTTGTAAATAAATACTTAATATACATAGGGAAACACCCAGACCAGAACAAATATTCATGTTCATGCACACAAATATTTGTCCTGTGTGGGAATCGAACCCACGACCTCTGGAGTGAAGTGCAGGTATACTGACCTCTACGCCATAATAATATTCCGCCTGTTTTCCCGAAGGTATAGGCAGAGGCATATCATTCGCCCACATTTCGACGGTTATATTGTTGGTCCTACGTTATAGGTGGCGAGGCTATTGCAGTTTACCGGGAACTTTTATATTCGCCAGAGCCTCGTCCGTTGTTCGGCAGTTGCACCACTTGCAAGTGAGGTTGGCTTGGGCTGCGCAGATCGTCCTATACACTTTCCCTATACACCCTATTATAATAATAAACTCAATAGACAACCAATAGATCAATATTCACAAATCCTAGCACTCTTGTAATGCCGTAAATGCCTTTGGATAGGTGACCGTTTGTAGCGCATTTGACTAATACACACGATAGCTACCCCGGTTCCGGCCCCAGTTATCCTAAATATACAGCATGCCATATACGTGCTTCCGCTAATTAGCACTGAGTCAACGTGGTGGAGTGAACTCATCCCTCTCACTTTGGTTAGTTAGATCCCAGCAGTGGAGCAACAGACTGAGATCATGATGACCCATTTACTACAATTTATTCCCCTACAATAAATATCAAATTCAAGAGGATAGAGAGAAAATTTGATAGGAAATAAATGCAAATTAAGAGAAATGCGAAGTGATAACGACACGGTAACTCGAATTTATGCTACAAATAAAGAGCGGGAGCTTACGACCCCAGGCTCGGTTTGAAGGCAACCTAATTTCGTGCCGAGGTCGCCACAGGACACAAATTATGTACACTTTACAAGTATACAATCTGCGAGTCCATCGTGATTGCTCTTACGTTGCGTCCGGGAAAATACGAACACTTTTTCTCGAACTACCAGTATTTTTACAAGGCTGAGGCTTGAACTATCTGATGAGAACTGAAGCGAAACATCTACTTGTAGTCTAAAAACAACAAGAAATGCAATTTAAAAACCTATAAAATAATTTTTATTTATGATTTTATTACGTTACTTATTATTTACATTTGTAATTAGTTAAATTTTTATTTGTAATTAAAAATTCAGCTTATTGATGAAGTAATTTATTTTTTCAAATCTAATAACTGCAACAACACAACTTTTGTAGTCCTATTATTATTCTAAAACATTACTGTATGTGATATAAGGAAATTTGTTTTGATGAGGAACACAGGATTGTACAAATTATTATATGAACGTTAAGACGGAATAGCTATAAATTATATCTATACTTACTAATATTATAAAGAGGAAAGATTTGTATTTTTGTATGTAACGAATAAACTCAAAAAGTACTGGACCGATTTTAATAATTCTTTTTTCATTAGAAAGCTACATTATCACTGAGTAACATAGGCTAAATTTTAATTTGGAAAAATTTTGGGTTCCGTAAGGTTTTTGGGTTTTTCGGACACATAGTGCAAAAAATCAACCAGTACAGTTACTCATTTTGCGTACGCTGCCTAAACTACAAGAGATAGAACCATAAAATGTGCTAACCGCTAGTTTTTCATAAAACAAAAAATATTTCTGGTTTGCAGCACTAAATTTATATTTTTCCTATAAGCCAAACATGAATAAACATTTTGACTAATGACAATAAAAATATGAAATCCTAGAGGTATAACTGAAATTTTTAAAATATATATATGTTTCCTTCGAGTAGAAAATCACTATACATGCTTATTAAAATACTTCTCATCTCATCATATTATTTCATAGCCTTTCAATCTATTATAACTAAATGTGTCAGTAAGCTTTACGAAATACTACTAAGGAACACTGACATAATCAGTAAATAACACACCGATATAGTCTGTTTTGGCGGCAATCAACAAACCGATAGATCAACATGAAATGCTTGTTACAATAAAATCCGATAGTTTCTCACTGACGTTAATCGGCAATGCAGTGGAAATTTCCGAACTTCAATGGAAAAGCTGTACCGATACTGTCAGTATTGAACTGAAACTTTTAAATGATAATTCCCCAGGCTGTAATTGCCACATCGCTGAACTCGTGTCGATGGGTTACGAAATGAAAGTTTATTTTACTAAAATTAACATTGACATTTATTATTACAGTAAATATCAGAATTTTCCGAATTTAATTTCGGTAGTTTAAGTAGGTATCGTATCGGTTAAAATTAATGAGATAATTTGTACGTAATATCATTTAAAAAAAATTTTTAAACCAGTTTTCAGTGGGATTTTTCTGTGTGACTCATTTTATCACAAGGGGAACCATTTCAATGATATTGTGTACGTAATACATTTTATAATTATAACGTCCGATATTGCGTGGACGTCAGTATATCTAAGGTCGTCTATTCGATTTCAACATAAGACAAAATTTGGGTACATACAAAATTTGTCTTGCTCTGGGTATTTCCTAAGTACATAATTATGTGTTTAGTATATTCACGCTTAGGTATATGTACATGCGTAGGTATGGGAAGATAAGTTTTTAAAAAATATTTTTTTTATGCTAACTTCAAATTATTAAGCCTGACTGTTTCCAATATAATAAAAATGATACTATTCTAGTAGTCTGTGACTTTATCTCAATGTCCCAGAGGAAACGTTGTCAAGCCATCCCACAATCCCTGGAGATAAGCAGATCAATCCGTCTCTCCGTTTTGTCGTGAAACAAGCAAATACTTTTTTGCGCTTATAATATTGTTCGCTGTTGTCTGTAGTATTGCTCGCGTAAATATTTTTGCCTTCTCATGGCTGAAACGTATTAAACACTATAACACGTGTCTCTACTTGTAAATAACAAAGTTGGTACCTTAAAAATGTCAGTTACTTTTAAGGCTAAAAGCAACCTTTTTTTTTTTTTCGGGTGGAAAATCATCTAACGTATATTTTTCCTATATAATATAATACAATATAACATTTTCTGACAATTACACCAATTATTTAGTTCCAAGATAAGTATCATTAAGAACTTGTGTTATGGATACTAAATAACGGATAAACATACATAAGTACTATTTTTTTTTATAAATAAATACTTAATATTCATAGCAAAACACCCAGACCAGAACAAATATTCATGTTTATGCACACAAATATTTGTCCTGTGTGGGAATCGAACCCACGACCTCTGGAGTGAAGTGTAAGTATACTGACCTCCACGCCATATCGGTCGTCTAATGTATAATATGTATGTATAATGTTTACTTATGTATAATTACTTGGAGAAACATTTCCAAAAGTCCATAAATTTTAACAGACTACATTACTACAGAAATAGTTCAGCCTAGCGAATAATAACTGTGATTTTCGTTAATTTATACCACTACGTAGTTATCAAAAGATTATTAAGTTTATTAATTAAGGTAATTAAGGTTGCCTGGAAGAAATTGCTGTTAGCAATAGGCCGCCCATTGTACCATATATTTGTTTATGTGATTTGATTACTTTTTTTATATTTAGTGTACAATAAAGTATTCATTCAAATATACGAGACACTTTATTCAGAATTGTTACCACAGCCTAAGAACGTTTGCAATACCAGGGACATATCCACAGGTTAAATATTCTATTTCAAAATATTGTAGCTAGAATAATAAACAAACATGGAACCATAGTCATATTATTCCATTGCCTTTTAATCTACTCTAACTAAATGTGTTAGTAAGCACTACGAAAATTACTATGGAACTGTCACATATGCAATAAATAACACACCTATATAGTCTGTTTTTAATCATCGCGTGCCCTTTTCGATTCGCGGCAATCAACAGACTGATAGATCAACATGAAATTCCTGTTACAATAGAATCCAATAATTTTTCATTTACATTAATCGGCAATGCAGTGTAAATATCCAAACATCAATGGGAGAGCTGAGTTGTGATTAATACCATAACCATACTAAATATATTGTTATAGAGTTGAATATTCCATTTCAAAATGTTGAAGCTAGAACAACAAACAAGCACGGAACCGGAACACTAATGAGTGTGGCTATCCACATCTCATCTCCCAACTACTCGGCAACACACGGCTCATTTAGAAGTTTCGCACCTAACCACCTCTTTAACAATAACTCACCGAGCTCGCCACATTCTCGAAACATCGTTCCCCTGGGCATCAGCGGACTTAGACCTGTACTTTTTTCAAGCCCAACCATTTTCGGAGATTTATTTTGCCAACTACTGTTTGGGTGCTTTATAAACTACAATATTTGTATGTTGGTAAAGTACGATTGAATACGACGATACGATTGTGTTTTGAATAAGATTGTTTTAAAACTGTGTGATTATAAAAATAAATTTGATATATCATTTTACACGTTTGACTCGCCACATTACAAAACTCACTCTCCTGGGAACCAGCGGACGTCGGCCGGTATTTTTTTCAAGCCTAACTATTTTCGGAGATTTATTGTTAACTATAGTTAGTAACTGTTTTGGTGTTTTACAAACCGCTCTGTTTGGTTTATTTAAAAAAAATTCAATCGTTTTTTGTATAATATTTTATGGCTTTGCAATCATCATCATCAGCACCACGACGCCCACTGCTGAACATAGGCCTCCCACATTAGCTAAATCAATAACAATGATAGTGTACGTAAAGTCCTTATTATGCACAGTAATATGTTCTATATTTTTCATTCACGATACTCCGAACATCACTCCCCTGGGCACCAGCGGATAGAGGACGGAATTATTTCAAGCCCTACCATTTCGGAGATTTATTTTGTCAACTATAGTTAGTTACTTTTTGGGTGTTTTACAACAGCACTGCTTGTTGTAATACAAAAAGTAACAATTGTTTTTTAAAAATGATTTTTAATAAAAAAGTGTGTTTTGAATTAGATTGTTTTTACACTTTAGGCTGGATTATGGATATTTTGCATTGTATAGCTTCACAGACAAATGAAGATTGTAATTCAAGTACCAAACCAATGAATAAAAGAAAGAAAGAAAGATAAAAATTAAAAGAGCATAGCCTGTGAGTTTCTTACCAGTTCTTCTTACAGAGCGGTGGCTCGGAACTGGCACTTAGATTCACTTACACTTAATTATTTTTTGTTTCTAAATTGTTTTGTTGCATGTAAGTGAATCTAAGCTTCGTGATTTAGTGTAATAATATTTCGATTTTTTTTGACGTTTTCAAGTACTATGTATAATAGTTTATAAAATAAATGTTTTTTTTTAATTTACTTCACTTTACTTTTACATAAGGTTAATTTTATGCACAGTACTATATTTTACACGTTTGATTCGCTTTTATAAACATAACTCTCCTGGGCACCAGCAGACAGAGGCCTGTACTTTGTTAAAGTCCAACCATTTTCTGAGCTTTTTTTTCCAACTATAAGTTGGTTACTGTTTAGGTGTTTTACATTTTACAACAGCTCTGTTTGTTTTGTTTTAATTGAGTAACAATTGTGTTTTAAATAAGGTTTTTGTCGTAAAGTAACGATTGTGTTTTGAATAAGATTGTTTTTACGCTGATATAAGGATATTTTATGTAAGATCCTTATTATGCACAAAAATATGTATTACACGTTTCATTCACCATATTAAACATTACTCTCCAGGGCACCATTGGACGTATAGTTTTTTCAAGCCCAGGCGTTTTCGGAGATTTATTTTGCCAACTACAGTTAGTTATACTTACTGTCTGGTTGTTTTATAACACTGTTGGTTTTTCTAACAATGCAACAATCGTGATTGGAATAAGATTTTCAGTAAAAAAACGGTTACGTTTTGAAAAAGTTTTTATGTAAACTTGACGACTTTTACAATAAGTCCTTATCATGCAGAGTAATATATTTTACGGGACCCTTTTTTTTTGCATAATGTCATTGGTCCTAATTTCGTTAGGCATAACCGGTTAGGCATATTTTTTTTAGTCATAATCGTCTTTTCGCATAATGGTTACTTGACATACTGTATTACTTAGCATAATGCTTATTTAGCCCAATGTTGTTTGCCCTATTCTTGTGTATCATAATGTTTTTAGGCATATTGGTTTTACGCATAATAAATATTTGTGTCATGTATGATATGAAGCCATAGGTAATGGAAACATTATTTAGTTATTTTAAAGTATTTATTTCATGCTTTGTTTATTAGTGTAATTATGTTATGTTAGTTTAATGATTTACTTTTTTTTACATGCTTTTATTTTTGGGTTAGGTTGAGGTTATTTTTTTTTTCTTACCATTAAAAAGTATTTTATTACAACAGTAGCCCCCCCTGTATGTTTCTTTTGAGCAATTATTGTTTTGTTCATTTATGCTTATATACTTGTATGCGTTTCTTCAGTTCGGCTTTGTGATAGTATGCCTTTTAATTGTTATGCTTAAAGTGTGTATGCGTTGTATTATTATTCCTTACCAGTTATGCCTAATGACTATTATGCGTAACGATTATTATGGATGGTAAAAATATGCAATGCGTATTTATGACATAAAATTTTATGCGACAAAATAGGGAACCATATTTTACACCATTCATTCGCCATATTAAACATCACTCCCCTGACAGACTACGAACAGCAGTTGCGCTGGTGGTTAATAGTTTTTTACTTATACAACGCTAACCTTTTTGAAGATTTATTTTCTAAACTACAGTTACTACTGACGATCGATATGGTGTGGTTGTCGGTATATCCGTTTATATCTGGACAAGCGATTAGTTCGTGAATATTTTAATGCGTTTATTTTTATTATGCGTTGTAGAGATGAGAATAGGGTTGTCTGTGTGAAATTTCCTTTTTCTAATCTCAGGGCAAGGCAAATGGTGACTCAGACCGGAGACTTGCAAACTACAAAGTTAAGGTGTAATAGTATACATCTTTAAAATAACTGTGTAATTGTAACCTTTTTAAAAATGCAGTAAATTATTATTCTTATGCTTCTTTTAAACATATTACCATAGACATCAGGTGACGGTTTCAAAAACTCAACAAGTTACAGTGATTTTGGTAAATATATTTTATATCAAAAATTACATCGACGACTTTTAAAAAATAGCAGCCTACAATTGCAACTTACCAGGCCTATTGATAATATTATTTATTTATCACTGACGAAATACACACCCAAAACCGAACGACTAGCACGATATGCCTCTCTCTCTATAGTCGGTCGTTAGCATCGGAGTAACATCTGGAGCGGATGATCTGCTTCCACCGGTTCCAATCCAGCGCGTCTTTCACGACCGCGTAGAATTTGGAGGACGATGAGTCTTTCACTTGATCGTTCCATCTGGTTGGTGCACGACCACGCGATCGTTTGCCTTCTGTGTTTCCAACGACAATCAGTTTTTCCAGGCTTTCATCGCCTTTGTGCGCTATGTGGCCTAAGTATGAAAGAATACGTTATTGGCATATGGTCGACAAGCGGGTTTTTATTTTTAGTTGACTGAAGATGGAGGCATTAGTGCGTTTTGCGGTCCAAGGTATTCTAAGTAAGCGCCTCCAGCACCACATCTCGAATGCATCGATCCTTTGTCGTTCTCGGGCTAAGATCGTCCACGTTTACACTCCATACAGAAAAATAGGGAATACCAGGGCTCGTATTAACCTGATTTTGTTTTTGATTGGCTAATATTAGAATAATGTTTTTAACCATTAATAAAATATAGTAAAAATATTTATTGGTGATATTAATTCATCCCATAGATTTATAAGAGTTTTAAGGCTTTTAGATATAAGCCCTTACCTACATTCTAAGAGTTCAAAACATAACATAACCTGTCAGATGTGTAAGCGCCTGCCCGGAAATAAAATTTCATAAAATAGATCTTAGCTTGAAAGGTACACAAAAGTTCTTATTAAGGAAGCAAAGTATATAGTTTAACTTTCACCAGCTACCAGAACGAAACTATTAAAAGGAATCTGAAGAGGAAACATTATAGCGGACGTTCCTACGAGCCAGCCGTGGAATTCTCGCCACGTTTGTGTCTCTGTAACGCGATTTCCTGTCGGGAAAAGCAATTATTTGTTACCTGTCCCCAAATATGCCTCCCTCCTGCCATACAGACAATGACAATTGGATTTATTACGGTCAACGAACATCGCGGGATGTGACTTAATGCTATTGAGCTATTTACGAAACGTTACTATCATTTGTGGTTTCTAACATTGTGTGTGATAAAAATAACTTAATTAATTCTAGCTGTAGCTCATTTATTTTTGGAGCGTGAACAACGACAGTTTTTTTTCTAATTTACGATTTATATAAATTTTATGGCTTTCCATAAGCCTGAAATGTGGTTGTATTAAGTTAATATTTCTTTGCGCATTTTCTCTCTCACTTACTTCTCAAATATAAACCTGAACAGAAACATATCAACAAACATTGTAGTTTTTCATCAACTAACATTGCATAACACTAAAGGAGTGTAATTTTTAGTTAAGGCAGGCATACTTTTTTATATAATTAGCCCACTTCTCTCCTTACTTTTACTTATCTTGGAACTAAATAATTGGTGATTGTAAGAGAATATGTATTTATTTTATTTATTTACTTAACAAAATAAAACAACATGAATAACAGTAACTTCAACTCAAAATAATGGGTTATGATTGAAAGCAAGTTATAAGTAATATACTAAACAATAACCTAAGAAGAAATAAATATTCAGATTAATCCGTCTGAAAAAACACAAACATATTGCCTAAGCAGAAATAGATAAAAGCTGCTACAATAAAACTTGAATTCAAAGAACTATTCAACAACACCTAGGCTAGAGCTCAATGTAAAGTATTGACCTGGTATATAAGGCCTGTGCAAGTTGAGTCAAACCAATATTTCTAGCGGGGGATGAAATAACAGAGGTCTCAATTAAAACTTAGTAAGTAACCCCACGATGTTGTTTTGCTTTATAATTAATATTCCTATTTGAATATTATATTGAGTACATAAAATTTTAAGTATGATTTTGTTTAATTTTTTGAATTGAAAACTTATGTAATACAATACAAATATATAACAAATTATTACGATATCTTTTATATCAAATTATTTGTATCCTATATCGCGTACTATATTTTTTGATATCCGATTTATGTTATTTCCTAAGGTTAATAACATAATACCAACAACTCCGTCCCATCCATAGAAACTTTAATAATATTGTAATAGAAGTTGGTCACCTCCACGGCAAACTTACGAATCTGCAGTTTTTGTAAACTTTTGTAAACTTCTAAGTTTGAATATTATCACACCTATGTAGTACAACATAGGGTGCATTTTTAAATAGAAATGTCAGATTTACAAAAACTGCAGATTCGTAAGTTTGCCGTGGAGGTGATGTCCTGTTCGTGCGTAAAATCGCTGGCATACTGAGTTATCGTATGACACCAGTGCATCCAGACTTATTAAATACACTGTCAATTAAGTTCGTTAATCTTAATCGTACCTCACTACAAACAATCAATGTATTGTGTTCAAGAATAACTTGTAGTCCGTAGTGAATGACAGCAACGTCAATATCGAACTTAAATTTTCAAATCAGCGACATACAACAATCCTTTCCTAATTGGCGACATGTGTTCCGATAGTATTACGCGACACATACCATTTCTAATGTCTTATTATTTAGACCTCTACAGCCCTATTCATGTAGCAGAACATGCATGAACTGTGTTTTCCCAAACAGGTTGTTTATCCGAGCGTATCGACGTTATTGCAAAACGTACTCTCCTAAAATAAACTGTGGAATGGCTATATTTACGAACGAACGACAGTGAACCTACAAAACCAAGTCTACTATAAAATAGATATTACTGGACATATGACCCATCACTTGTACCTCCAAACTAACTGCATGTACTTTTATTAGTTCTAGACAACAGATAAATATACGTCCTTAATTTTTTTGTACCCAGACCACAAATATTTGAATACACTTACACAAATATTTGGGTATCGAACATATGACCTCAGAAGCGAAGTGCTGGTATACTGACCACCACATCGTATTGGTTCTCTATCACAAGACAACCAACGAAACTGAGCCAACAACTGGAAAGTGACGTCATAACGCGGACTTGGAACGCAAATCAAAAAATATTGGAAAAAGTTTACGTGTTTATCAGACTCCCAATCAGACTTAGTGGTAAGAGCAGTGAGCCGGTTATACACAGATTGTTTTTTTTTTTTTATGCCATACCTTCCTTTGCAAAAGAAAGTACCCCATATTGACTACAATCTAGTCTAAGTAAAGACGTAGTTTTCTTCTAACCTAAACTTCTACATATTTTAAAGTCAGAATTTGTCCAATAACACTATTCTTATTGTCTCTATTAAGGCGAAGACACTTTCATAATGTGTTGTTAGTCAAATCCACAGATTGTAAAATCGATTCTCACCTGGGCAACCGAGGACAAGTTGATTTTATAATGTAAAAATTTCATCTTATAACAATTTTGCATTGTTAATGCGAAAACTATCAAAACAAAAAAATATATTTATGTAATTTATTTAGTAGTATATTACCACATTGTAATAAAATAGATTTTCTGTAATCTTATTATGAAAACAACAATACTTTGAACAAAAAATAACTTCATATTACCAGTTTAATTATTAATTCAATACTGTGCTGCGCCAGTTTCAAAATTCACGGAAAGAGAAATGTTTTGTTTACACGTGACTGGAACATTCTAGAGAGAAAATACGACTTTTCCTTGACAATAAAAATGTACGCCGCTTCTCTTGGTCAACCGCTCGTTTGTTCTATTCGAATCATTATTATAGAAACTTCTCGAATGAGTTCTCGTGCTCAATGAAAACTTGAAGCAAAGGAAGTTGAAGCGTAAGACAAATATTTTTATTTCTTCGTGTTTTGATGTATGAAAATACGGCTAAGGCTGGTACGGGGAATTGTATAATTTTGAAGTTTTTATAACGTTTTTCATAACATTTTTTTGTAATCTAAATATCGTAAAAATACCGTAGAAGGTCTTCTGCCTTTTAATGCGAACATTGTGTTCAATTAGAAGGGCTTATAAAGTCTTAGAACAAGAACACATTTTCTAAATACAAATTTTCATTATACTTTTCCTTGACTATTACTCGAAACCTAGTAATGTTTACTTGCCTTAAAACCTGCTTATGCAGTGTTTTAGTCCAAAATTTAAGACAAAATCTTTGTCAGAATTTGTCAGTTAATCTGTCTGTTGTTATTTTTTTCTAAAGATTTCTGAGTCTATAGGTAACTACGGGGGATTTGTGTGTTGTGTCAGCCTGTCTCGATTCTAAAGGGGGAGGGGATCGTCCGTCATTCAGTCAGTCTGTCGGTGACTCTAACGAGGCTTCCAATAGGCAACGAGATTGAGAACAATGTCTCAAGAAACTCATCTCGGCATTCAAATTATGTCTTAAAACCTAATCAATAACATTAAAGAATATTAAGATTACCGCTCAGTTGTTCTTAAAACTATCAACATATAATAATTATCTACTTAAGAAAGAAAAGAGCAATTCATGTCACTTTCATATTCATATCATGTCGTTCATAAAATATTTTACACTATAATAAGCCTTCTGGCACAATTTACACTTTATATAGTTTTTAAATTTATTTATAGATAAATTTGCCACATCAGTTGGCAGCTTATTGTACATGCGAATACTATTCGTTGGCGTCAAAACTCTTTTTCACATGTCATATACCATTGAAGTGACTTTTTTCCCATTACCCATTTCACAGGTAGAGGGAAACATATCACTTGAACCAAAAATTGCTGAACCCACTCGCAATATTTTTTAACGTCCGTATCGAAAAAAAAAACATTCTCCATTTACGTGTTACAGCGGTTCAATAAAAATGTTGTCCTCGTAAAACTACATGCTTTGTTTCGTTATATTTCGTTCATTAATCTGGCTTTGACTATAGTGATGTATAATTAGGTAGCATAGACAATGATGTGCATAAATGTACTTGTAAGCCAAAGGTAATTTTATTTAAATTGTTATTTTAGTCTTTAGCTAGGCGCGATGTTAAAGACAGTTTATTATTTTTTTCTTGTAGGTTATTTACAACTGCTACGATTGGCTGGTAGAGATATAGAGGAAGTCTACTTTTGAACTATTAATCTTATTAACATTTTGTAACCTTGTTTTTCCGTGCAAATAATAATTATTTAACACATTGACCAAGCAATCAAAGGTTTTCTACTGAGTCTCAAATCGATAGTCTTCAACGTGATAAATGCTTCTTGAAAGAACACTGCCGCAAAAAAACGTGTTCACAAAGTCTTAGAATTATTGATAACTTGTACGATGTACCGCGACACCGAAACACCATGACAACCTCATACATTTTTAAGCTATTTCCGCTTTACTTCGAACTCCAGAGTCGCGTAATGCTCCGACACTGGTTCAAACATCTTTAATTATGAAACGTTACAGCTCTGTCGTACACAATGACTACAGGGTACACTGTCGTAACTAGGTTTGTCAAAACTCTCTCATGCTCTTTGACTAAATGCAGTATGCATCTTGTGAGCAGACAGGGTTAAGATTAATGATATGCCGTGAATGAAAGCACGCTGTCTGTATAGGTATCTCAAGGGTATATTTTAGTAATGAATGCGCTTATGCCGCCGGGAAATTAGGTGGTTTACAATTATCGATGCCAAGCAGCATTTATAAATGACGAGCGATATAGCGTAGAAGCGAGTATAGCTCCGCTCCTGAGGTCGTGAGTTGGGTTCCCACACAGGATAAACCTTTGTGTACACAAACATGAATATTTATTCTGGGCTGGGTGTTTTCCAATGTATATTAAATATGTACTTATGTTTAAAAAAAATGAGGTATTTATGTATATTTATCCGTTATTTAGTATTATTAAACCATTAACAGTAGGAATAATTAATAACTAGGTTTCCTCGTTCTGCATATAACATATTAAATTAGAAGTTTTATTCTGCTTAATATTTAGCATGCAATAATTCTATCCTCTGCTAATCCGCAGTGTTTCATTTTTTTTAATGCGACGCCTTAAGACCATTGTGATCTTTCAATAGGCTGAGATAATGATGTCTTGTTATATCGTAAGTTCTGGAATATTTTGAAACGCATTACGCAAATAGGCCGGCAAACCTTATACATAACTTTTCTGATCGTAAGGCCTCACCTTTTATCGGTATCTATTGAAATATCCTGTGCCAAAAGTCGGGTTTAAGTTATAAACTTTGTTCAAAACCCAAGGCTCTATTTTATTTTCAAAATACAGAAAGTCATTACGGATGCAGAATTAAATATTTATTTGTGTTCAATTCATACTTAAGCACAAGATAATCTGTCTAATATTCCTATAAAACTGTAACAAGGAACTTTATATCGCAAATATCCTTATCATTTGTGAGGACATACCATCAAAGTAAAAAAAATCCTACCACAGTACACCTTACAGTACAGAATAAAAACCTTAAAAGGAGCTTACACAATCACGGGTCATTAAAACCTTTTCTAAAACAAATATTATTACACCTGGGAGCAGACAGCAAGCAAGATTCCTGTAACAAGTAAAAGCTCTCAGCATCTCAGTAGAAATACTAAACCTCTTTACAGACACTAAAAAAAACACATAAGCTGTTAGAGGCAATATATCAAGCTGAATGTGGTGCTACCCCGCATTCGTCCCAATCCAAGACTCTATCCTGATGTCAACTGCATTCCTATTACCAAATAGCTAGAAACAAAACACGGCAAATATAGCTACACTCAAAAAACATCAAAAAAAATAATTCCTTAATACCCTTACAGTACATAAGAAAAATCTTAAAAGGAGCTTACACAATCACGGGTCATTAAAACCCTTTTTAAAACAAACATTATTACACCTGGGAGCAGACAGCAAGCAAGATTCCTGTAACAAGTAAAAGCTCTCAGCAACAGAGTAGAAATACTAAACATCTTCACAGATACTGAAGGAAAATAAAAAATAAACAACACGTAAGCGGTTGTAGGCAATTTATCAAGCTAAACGAGGTGCTACTTCGGATTCGTCCCAATCCGAGAGTCGGTCCTGATGTCCGTCGCGATATTTCTCTCGGATAACCTCTCTGGAAGCCAATAAATAAAATTGGCCGATAGAGCCCCGGCCGATAAAGAATGTTCCCAAATGTCAATTTTTATTGTGTCTATTATTGAGTAATTTTTTGTACTGGCCTGCCTTAAAAGAATATTGCGCTCCTATTTCGTTTTTCCAATGTTTAGTCATAACTAATGGTTAATAGGTATTATTTTAGTTATTTCTAGTAATCACAAAGATACAATTAAAATAACCTATTAGCTAGAAGCATAGCTAATTAAGATTTAATATCTACGTTAAGTTTTGTAATTATAAAAAATGTACAACAATAAATAATTAAACACAATGAAAAATCTTTTGTATAAAAAAACGATTTACATTTTGCCATTCTAATAAGAATGAAGTCAAACAAACGATATAAATACTAATTCAAAGACAAAGCTGCCACAGACAATCCACAGGAATAAATTATTCATCTTGCTTTAATCGCCTTTGCTTAAAGCTATGAAAAAAAAGAAAAACGATTTGATAGGTACTGTTCTTTTTTCAAACACAGAACAATTTTGTTTTGTATTTAAAAGATAGGCATTAATAACGGTGAAATAGGAGTTTGGGGGCCAACGCTTTACGAGATTTTGTGTGTTTAATGGTGAATATTTACATGTAACGTTCTCAAAAAATACGCAAGTATATATAACATAAAACATATAACCGTGAATTATGATTGTCCTGAGTTGAACCCAAAAATGTTTATAAGCTTAAGTCTCCACTACTTGACTGTATAGTGAAGGACTTAACAAATAAAAAACTCAAATTTACGCCAGTTTTATAAAATGATAAAAATCTCGAAGATTCGTTTTCTTCGTTGGCGCCAAAACATCTCGTTAAAATTAATAACGTGTGAAATAATTATGACACATGTTTTGTTTTGGCATTCAGCGAGTTGGTTGTGAAAAGCAAATAGGCGACATATCGGGGAAGATAGCTCAGGGGCGCGCTTTGTGCGTGAACAATGGGTGGTATTACACGAGCCGCCTGCCTCCAACCCTCTCACAATGGGCAATCAGTCCTCGGTCGAGCGGGCAGCTTCGTTGGACTTTATAAGCTATATGTTTTCTCTGGAAAATAAAGTGCACAATGCACTGAACATACTAAACTGCTGTTTTTTCGAACACACAATGATTACGCTCTGTGTTCGAAAATAATGATAAATCACAGCACAGAGTTAAATTCAGGGGAAAATAACTGGATTTGTTAAGTTACTTGACACTGGCAACAATCAAAAGTTAGTTTTTAATAGGGTGTGAAATAAAAGTGACACATTTTTTTATTTCAGCACTAAGCGAGTTGGTTGTGAAAAGCAAATAGGCGACATATCGGGGAAGATAGCTCATAGGCGAGCTTTGTGCGTGAACAATGGTTGGTATTACACGATCCGCCTGCCTCCACCTGCCTCACAATGGGCAACCTGTCCTCGGTCGAGCGGGCAGCCTCGTCGGACTTTAAAAGCCATATGTTTTCTCTGGAAAATAAAGTGCACAATGCACTGAACATAATGCAATTTTTTTTTTTCGAAAATAACAAATTGAGGAGTCATTGTTTCAACAAAGGCCCTAATGGCAAGGAATTCAACCGGGGTCTGGCTGGTAACTATAGTCCCTAATAGTCCTCATGTAAAAGGGATTTTTTTTAATGTATACATAATCTCACCTCCTAACATCCCATTTTGGGAGAGCATAGACCACAGATCTCAGAATGAAACCTGTAAATTGTATTA
Organism: Musotima nitidalis; assembly: GCA_949126915.1. Lineage (NCBI taxonomy): Eukaryota > Metazoa > Arthropoda > Insecta > Lepidoptera > Crambidae > Musotima > Musotima nitidalis. The sequence goes on from OX421416.1 coordinate 15,610,505, forward strand.
GCCCTCGTTGTAACATACTTTTAATTACATTCGAAAAGAATTTTTTTGTTATTATGGCAGGGGGAGTCGTAACAGTCGACGAAGAGAAATCCTACCGGATGATGGACAACAGCGACATTCTGCGTACTGGCTTGAACTTCGATTACCAACAGCACCAACCAACCAATCCAGCCCAGCGTGGTGACTATGAGCAGAAACCCTCAGTAGAATGTAATCTACTGGGAAGGCTAATGTTCAGCAGTGGACTTTATAAGGCTGACTTTATGATAATGATGTATTTCAAATATTATTTAGTTCTAGTCTCAAAAAAATCGCTTTGTAGTATACATACATACATACATTCACGCCTGTTTCTCCGAAGGGGTAGGCAGAGGCATATTATAAGCCCACACTTCGCCAATTATATTGTTGGTCCCACGTAATAGGTGGCGAGCCTATTGCCGCTTTACCGGACACTGTTATGTTCGCCAGAGCCTCGTCCGTTGATCGGCAGGTGCACCACTTGCAGGTGAGGTTGGCTTGGGCTGTTTAGGTCTTGGTAGGATCTCTATACACCCGCTTTGTAGTATTTATGTACCCTATTTTATGTGATTTGCATAAAATTCATTAAAGTAGCTCAATGCAGACTATATAAGATTATGTTGCCGAAGTTGCGTCGTCTTAACTTTCCCATTCTATTGAACGCAATCTTGTTTTATTATCCAATAAAAATAAATCCAAAAGAGAAAGCAATATTTAGAAAGAACAATAGGAAACAATATTTCCGCTAGGCCGTTTCTGCAGGCTTATATTGCGGCGTGTATGAACTACAGTAGGTGCTCGGTAGCTCGGACAAACAATAGAGGCGGCACCTGTGAACCCGCAGCTTAACACTAACGGGGTACTTTAACAAAATAACATTAGCTTTATAACAAGACGCTTAGAGAAGAACTGATGTACCTTTCCAATGTTTTGTTCACATACATACATAAAATCACGCCTGTTTCCCCAAAGGGGTAGGTTTTCAATTTAATTACAAAATGTAATTAAATGGGAGCTAAGTCTGCCAACAAACTGCCGTGCAATTTGGCAGAAGTGTAAAATTTCTATACCAGCATGTTGTTAACCGAATAAACACTTTTTCTTTTTTTTTGTTATTATACGCCAACACTTCGCCAATTACATTGTTGGTCCCAAGCAATAGGTGGCGAGCCTGTTGCCGCTTACCGGGAAAGTTCGTCAGAGCCTCGTCTGTGAATCGGCAGATGCACTTTTGCAGGTAAGGTTGGCTTGAGCTGCTTAGATATTGGTAGGCTCTTTATCATGCGTTAAGTAAGTTGTCAAGTTTATTTCATATAATGATTTCATCATATCTTGGCATTATCCCGGTTGCTCCAGACTTATGCCCAGGACTTTTTTTATTTGTTTTTATAGCACAACTACATTTAGCATATTACACAAAAAAAACCTTTTTTTTAACGGGCTTATATCTGATAAACTTAACAATAACGGTGTAAATAACATTTACTATAATAAAGTATTTTTAAAGTGCCTATTGCACTTAACTATTTTATATTAATATGGAACTATAAACTATTTTAAACTATAACTATGTGTTACAATTATTTAAAGGCTGGAAAGTTAAGAATAAGCAAAAGTATTTTTTAATATAGTTTTAAAATTGTCAAAACTTATTACTAAATATTTCAACGTTTGAATCGCGACTTTGGAGAGTATTTTATTGATCAAAGATTCTGTTAATAGGTGATTACCGACCTGAATTGGTCCCACAAAAATTTGTATGAAATATTTTATGTCTGGGATAAGAATAAGGTACCTTTGGCTGAACTCTTTGTAGAAGATAGTTGCAATTTACTTTGTTATGAATGGTTTCATGTAGAAAACAAAGGTCAGAGATTCGTCTGCGATTATAAAGGCTTCTCATGTTAAACTTGGATAACCGTTGTCCATATGTACTCCTACGGGAGAAGCCGCTACAGAAAAGGCAAGTGTTCTAGTTAAAGCCTTTTGAATGCTTTCGATTCTTTGCGAGTTAACAGCATAGAATGGTGACCATACCGAACTAGCATATTCAAGTGTACTTCGGAAAAGAGTATTATATAAACACACGTTTGTTTCTTGTTTTTTTTAAATCCTACTGTGTTCCTTCTTAGAAAACCAAACATTTGAGTAGCCTTTGTAACAGTCCTGTCAATGTTCTTAGTAAACGTTAGTCCAGTATCTATGATAACACCCAAATCACGGATTTCATTAACCTCTTAAAAAAGAGACACCGCTAATCTCATACCTTGTAACAAGTGCTCTTTTTTTACGAGTATATTTAATGTGAAAGCATTTATGAACATTGAGAGTCATACAGTTCATAATACACCAGTCTAAAACTTAATTTAGGTCTTACCAGGTTTTAACTGAACTTAAGTTATTATATAGAGCGACTGCCGTCAAGACTTCCACAACCCAACGAGAAACACCATTCTGTGGTTAAACCAGTTGTCAGAAAATCAGAAGGCACTGACTTCCTTATGACGACTGCAATAGATGTTCATGACAGCCGGGACCATCGGCTTAACGTGCTTTCCAAGGCACAGAGCAAGCGATAATTACACACATATTTTTGAAAAGTCATAGCCACCACCAGCAATTGTTCCCTCCAAATAAGAAGTCTATGGTTCTCGCCACTGGGCTATCGTCGCTCTCTGTCTATCATTTCTATTTTTAGACTACTATTGATAAAAGCATATTAACATGTAAGATGCCAAATTATTATAAATGTCTAACGTGACCAAGAACTAAAATATGTTTGCAGCTATGAAAAATTCTAAGTCGCACACAGCTCAAAGAGAATATAACAAGAGAAAACACAGTAATGTGTGAACAGTGAACAATAGGTGATAATATTTGCGTTACGCATTGCCTAGTAAAATTAAATTGAGGCGAGTGTAAACAACGAAGGGCGCTGTAGCTCCGGCAAACATTACACTTGACACCTGTGAACCCGCGGCTTAACTCCGACCAGTTGAATTAAAACACCTACTAATGCCTTTAAAATAATTTGCTAGAGAGCTAAATTAAATATTTATTATTATGCTCCGTTCATTCATTGCGATACCTTTTATCGCCATTGATCCGACAAACAAAAGGTTTAATGTTGTGTTGAGTATCGACAGTGTGTTTTCTGAAGTATGTTGGTAAGAATACTAATAATATTTGTTTAAAAACAGTTAGGCAGGTACGTAAATTTTTGCATTAAGTACATAAACTTTATAAAACGAGGTTTTAAGGTGATTTAAATCATACTCCTTCAAACGAAGCCAATACGGATTGGCGTAGGCCGCACAATGGAGCTTCTAATTTGGTTTAAGTGCTATCATATAAAGTGATCACTGTAAATACTACATATTTAATTTCGTATAGGTACTTGGTTAGAATTATTATGGATAATAATAATACAACCACAAGGTATTTAACGTAATAAATTGTTTTATGTCTTATAACGTATTAAAATATAGTTTATGATATATGTGACTCCTGCAATAATTAATACAATATATTTTTCAATGAAGAACAATTTAGAAGCAAGAAGTCAATTGAAATATCACAAGAGCAAATAAGACAATGCTTACAAAGTATTTTAAAACATTTTTTGCTTGAGTATAATGGCGCTTGCAAGCAAGTGGTGTTCAGAAGCTCTTGCTACAAACAATAGACGCTACACATGTAAACCTGTAGCATAACTCGACACAGATAGTAATATATCTATTTGTTATTTAGACGACCGATATGGCGTGGTGGCGAGTATACCCGCTCTCCGCTCCAAGGTCGTGGGTTCGATTCCCACACAGGACAAATATTTGTGTGCATGAACATGAATATTTGTTCTGGTCTGGGCGTTTCCCTATGTATATTAAGTATTTATTTACAAAAAAAAAATAGTATTTATGTATGTATATCCGTAATTTAGTATCCATAACACAAGTTCTTAATGATACTTATCTTGGAACTAAATGATTGGTGTAATTGTTAGAAAATATTTATTTATTATTTATTTATTTATTTGGACAATCCAATCATTCGTTTAGAAAAATGATTGTCTGGACAATTGAGTTGAATATTTAATACATTAAATCTTACATCGTTGTGTAAGTCAATGAAAATATCACTAAAGCAAATAAGACAATACTTACAAAGTCAGTATTTAGAGACAATATTTGTTTGAGCCATTGCCGGAGGCTTATATCACGGCGCGTGCAAACAAGCGGTGTTCAGTAGCTCGGACAAACAATAGACGCGACACCTTTGAACCCGCGGCTTAACTCAAACCGGGTAATTTAAAACACCCACTCATTGCTTGGAAAATTTATAGTCTAGATAGTTTTTATTTTTTAATAATGGCTTCATGCGGTTATCACATTTAGCAAGTGTCGAGTGAAATATATATCAAAAACATATTATAATTCAAAGCAAATGAGACAGAGTGGTGATAAAGATGATTAATGGTAAATAAGATGCCCTCCCCCTAAACCCCTTGAGTCCTCAGTAAAGATGTGGGGCTATACTGAGATCTCACATGGACTTCTTAACACAATATAAAACTGATGTTGCACTGTTTTGTTTCATTTACCAACACTCATGTACGTTCACAAACACTTAACGGTTAATGTTCGAAAAATCACAAATTTTAGAAAATAATACAAATCTGCAGACACTTCACTTTCCCGCCAAAAAGTCCGTCTGGATAGTTGAGTTGGATATTTATTGGTTTACTTCTTTCATCGTTGTGTTAGTTAATGAAAATATCACTATAGCAAATAAGACAATGCATGTCCGCTGGCTTATATCGCGGCGCGTGCAAACAAACAGTGTTCAGCTGCTCGTACAAACAAAAGACACTTGTGAACCCGCAGCTTTACTCCGAGTGGGTAAATTAAAATCATGTTGACAAAGAATTAGAGACAATAATTGCAAGAGGCATCACAGCAGGCTTATAAAGCGGGTTCGCAAAAAGCGGTGTTTAGTAGCTTGGCCTTACACCTGTGAACCCGTAGCTTAACTCCAACCAGTCGAATAAAAACATCCAGTTGGAATATACTTAACTACTTTGGAGGATTACCGTTAAGTTGCTGTACAGTATTTAAAATTTAAAGCTCTTCTTCATGAATATGAAGAAACTACGATCCTAGCTACCAATAGCACCAGTATTTTGCTTAGTTAAAAGTCTAATCAGGTGACATAATAAATATATTCTATAAAAAAGATACGATAAGAGAGATAATAAGAGATAATCATCCCGTGTGTGCGCGGGTACAATTTGGGTACACTGCATAATCCATCCAACATAACTAAAACTGACATATTATAGGATACCTAGAAATATGCAGTACCTACACGTTATGCTTAAGAGTTTGAATGAGCTGTGAGCTTTAAGTTGTACTTAAAACTGTACATACTAAGTATACACCTTTTTAGTTGCCAACGACTGCAGACGAGCCGGGCGAACAATATTTTTAAGTAACTTACATACATTTACAAAAAAAATAAAAAGTAATAACAAGAGAACACTCTTACAGTATTCTCTTTATATTATTACTGTTTGTAATAAGTGTTTTTTCTAGAAAACAACTTATGAATGTAAAATTATATTTATATACGTTTTTTACTTATGATTTAGGAGTCGCAACTATTTTGACAAAATTGTTTGTTTTATATTTTAGTTTTAGTTATGTAGTCGACTCGAACTGCGTCATTACAAACGTTAGTGGTTTAAGTATCCGACTCTTTAACATGCTATGTAATATTTTGTAATATGATAACGAATAAAAAAAATCGCCTGCATTCACCGGCCTCCCGCCGCCTTAATCAGATCATCGGTCCATCGTCCCACCCGATCCGGCCGTCCTCTACTACATTTGCCGGTACGCAAATTCTCTTCGCTATGTCGGTAAAGTAACATAAAGTTCGAAAATAGCATAAGACTGATGATAAAAGAAAACGAATAGAAAAATAAACATAGCCTGAGCGGGTGCGAAACTATTTTGCATCGACGCGAGTTCCCTAGAGCATTCGCTTTATTTTACAAAACTTTCACAATTCCGCATGTGTCAAACTATGCGGCGGCGGAATGAATGGAAAACTAAACGAGCTTGCCGCACAAATGTATGTACGTATTCGTCAATACTGTTGGACATTTCATTTTAGATTCCTAGTTACCTACAAAGTTGTTTACCCACATGACATACGTATACTATATGTGATACTTTGTTGGCAACTTTAACGCATTTATCAATGCCATCACCGCGCGATACTCTGTTGAAAACGAATATTGAAGTAAAACAAATTTTAAAGAGGTCAGTCAAGAAATACGTAACCATTTTTGGCTTGTGTTATTGAGCGCTTACGTACTTCAAACGGCACGTTAAGCCGTTAGTGTCAGTTGTGTAGCAGTTGTTAAGCCAAGTTAGAGGGCGTGTGAGGCGGGTCGACAAATATAAACAGCAGGAGGCGTATATGGATCTAACAACATCTAAGGAGCTCAAGCCAACCTCACCTGCAAGTGGAACACCTGCTGATCATAAGACGAGGCTCTGGCGAGCGTAACAGATCCCGGTTAGCGGCAATAGGCTCACCATCTATTACGTGGGAACAACAATATAATTGGCGAAGTTTGGACGTATAATTTGCCTCTGCCGAAGGGGTCTTCGGGAAATCAGGCCTGAAATTATGTATGTAGGAGGCGTGGTGACCTGCTTGCGTCAGTCCGGACTGGATGTTTTGAATGCCCAGACACCCGCTCTTCTACCTTGATTTATCAGAGGAGGCCTCCGATGGCTCGAGCCCAGTAGTGGGATCTGATATCTCCAATCCGGTTACTCAAGGTAGCTTTCATCAGCAAATGGTTAAAAGGCTCCACGTTTTAAAACTTATCTCAAATTTTCAACCGCCCCTCTGTTCGAAATCACTATGACTCCTGATAAAATTCTTACTCCCCTAAAGCATTATTAGCTGCTAGTCAGTAACATAAAGCTGACCGTTTTCGAGGCACTTTTCTATGTGGAAAAGACAAGCTTTTGTTACAAAGCGAACCTGTTGCTCTCCGGGCCTCAGGTTGCAACGCCGAGCTGCTGTCACGACAAAAGATACAGTTTTCAGACGGTTATTGTTAACTTTGCTCTAAGTTGTAAGTTCTAAGCTTTAAGTTTATATGTTGAGCAACTAGGAAGCGACAACATTTACGTAACTGAAGCATTGTCTCATGGCCACAACATGTAACTAAGTAACCAAATAAGTAACTAAATAACCGTTAATTTTGAACAAGCTACCGAACGAACTAATGGCAAAGCTAAATAAAGGCAATGTCATCGCCTTTAAAAAAATACTTAAAGAATATTATTTGAGCGCAAATAATTAATACCTACACTATAAACCGGCAGTATATACCTACACTCTACACGTTTACTATATACTACATACCTATATTATATTTTACACTACATACAAAGCTAGTATATATACTGGCAACATATTAAACTTAGTTTAAGAGGCGACTCAACCTTAGCAAATAAACCACTGTGCGGTTTACGTTGAGGTTATATAAATGTACCCTTTGTTTTTGTAATTTTTTATATTATATAATAAAATAAAAAAATAAAAAAAACCATAGTAAGGCTGAACACAATTTTAAATCTATATTTGATATGCACGGATCGGGATGTTAGGTAAATCAAGGGCGACGTCATAAAATTAGGTACGTAATCAGTGCACATTTAGTGGACTTTTCTGAGCTTATATTTTTATAATCAAAAGTTCTAATAGAAATGATGGAGACTTCTAGTTCGCTACAATGTGTCTTGTCACATATAGTTACAATTGCCACTACTGAAAGCGATTTTTACTAATTATAATGTTTAAGTTGGCATGTCTTACAAAAATATAATAATATACAAATATGCACTTGCATAAACAGGAATATTTAGGATGCATACAACGATGATACACAATTCACTGTGCATTAGAATAACACAGCTAAAGAGACAAATGTAAAGCTATTCAAGATATACAATACAAGTGAACGGGTGCCGCCAGTGGGGACTGGTCTGCTCAAATCTACTATGTTTATTAGTAATTATGCTTAAAGAACTAAAAAATAAATCTTCTTTTATTTTTAATCATGTGACTGCTGAACACAGGTTTTTGTACACTTGTCACATTGTTTTACTATTAAGTACATTTTCTTGTAAATGGCAGGAAAAAAAACTAACCTATACAATTTTCTTGTCCGTTTTTTTAAGATGAAGCTCCCGCCCGCAGGAAATGGGCGCGCTAGTTTTTAATTCTCAGCTCAGAGTCAAAATTGCTCAGAAGAGCTGAGCAATTTTGACTCTGAGCTGAGAGCTTTAATGAGCCAAACTTGAATAAATAATTTTGACTATACTTATTTTAAATAAACAGTCTTCTTCGCCATACTTATTGTCTCACTATAGGTAAATGTCTCCTTATTTGGTTACTTTAGATCTCGTTTTATAATAAGCCCCCTAATGTTTAAACATCAAAAGGACGATATGAAACATAACAATGAACTCAACAGAAACATTTGTTGTCAAGTATCTACAAATCCAGTTTCACCACCACCATCTCATTGAAAACACCACCTTATTGCAACTACGATAAAGACTAAATCAACAGTATAAAGTTCAGCCACACATTGACCAACTCTAGGATCAAGTTGAACCTCAGTTAAATGTAACAATTCCATATATTTCTCGCCTACATGGTTTAGTTAATACATTCAGAAATTTCACATCCCACAATCATCCCACACACGAGCACAAGTAAATGTTGAGAATTTGAAAAGCATAATGTCTCGTAAAGTTTCTTTTCATATGAATACCGACGCGAATTAAAGGGATGTCTTTTTCAACAGTAGAGTGAACATGATCTTATTTTGCCTGAAATAACTTAATAAAGTCTTAAGTAAGCTTATGATCTCAGCTGGAAGTTCACCTTTAAATGTTATATTAAAGTTGACCTTGATACACCTACGATAACATAAATCATCTGTTAATACAAAAAATTTAATAACTGATGTATGAACTAACTTTTTATTTCACGACCGATATGGCGTGAAGGTCAGTATACCTGCACTTTCCTCCAGAGGACGTGGGTTGGATTCCCACACAAAACAAATCTTTGTGTGCATAAACATGAATATTCTGGTCTGGGTGTTTTCCTATATTAAGAATGTATTTACAAAAAAAAATGGTACTGAAGTACTTATGTTTATCCGTTCTTTAGTATCCATAACACAAGTTCACAATAATACTTATATTGGAAATAAATAATTGGTGTATTTGTAAGAGAATATTTGTAATTATTCATATGTTACATGAATAATGATTAGATACAATAATTTTCAAGAGGTCAGTCTAGAAATTGGTGAACTTTTTTAGGCTTGTCTTATTCCGTACTTCAAAAGGCATGTTAAGTCGTAAGAGAAGGTTATGTAGAAGTTGTTAAGCCAATAATTTTTTAGTCGATGCCGTGAATACAAGTTTATTCGAATTTTTAATTAGGGTGAATATCTTGGTTATAATTAGCATTGATTTTATCATCTTGTTAGTTTAAAGTTTGGCGTCAGGGTTATACAGACATAATTTTTATTCGTAATAAACTACTATTTTTATTTGTAATAAAAATTCAGCTTACTTAAACTTATAACTGCGCAACATAACTTTTGTAGTCCTATCATTCTCCTAAATCTTTACTGTGTGTAATATGAAGTAAATTTTGTGCTGGATGTATAAAATGTAGACACGGGTTATTTGAAAAACAGTGAACATTCGTTAGGAGGAAAAAATCGCACTTTTCTACCGACAAAGGTCGTATTTCTATATAATTTGTTGTTATAGAACGCACTGACTGCCTAATAAGGACTGCCATGGATGTTTATGACAGCCGAGACCAACGGATTAATGTACTTTCGGAAGCACGGAGCAAGCGATAATTATGCACATAACTTCGAAAAGTCATCAACAGGGTTTGAACCCGAGACCCTCTGAATTAGAAGGCAACGGGTCTCGCCACTGGGCTATCGCCGCTCCGATAGCTGTAATAACTATATATACATAATATCCAATAGTCCTACGACAGATTACAAGTAAAATTAGGCATCAGACACGTATTGGATCCAAACACGCAAACACAGAAACGAGCTAATGGAATTCGAAATCAGGTCGCGTTTGCAATTTGCTTACCTACACTGTATTTATAGCTAGGTAGCTAAACGATGGCTATGGTGTGAGACCCGTGAGTAAGATCGATGAACATCGTTACGCATATCATAGTTATCAAATTAAGCCGTAAGCTGCTTATGCGAGCCGACTTTGACACCGATAAACACGAAATGGTTCGTCGGTTCTTTAATCCAGAAGATTTAAACTTTGATCTGATTAGCGGCATAGCATTTTTTTGACTGCTATCACTGCTGACAAATCTGTCTCCTTAGAAGGTATATTCTTCTATTGAAATGTGGGCAGTGTGGTACCGGCCTAGAATGATACCACCTCTTGTCATCTTTAGGGTAGTCGTAAGAGTCGACGAAGAGAAATACAACCTGATGATGGGCAGCAGCGTCATCCTGCGTACTGGCTGAATCTGCGATGCCCAGCGTGGTGATTATGGGCAAATACCCCAAATATATATAATAAATAATAAATATATCAAACTATTGCAAAGCCAACGTTCAGCAGTGAACTCTATATGAATTAAGAATTTTCGTTACTAACTTTTTAAATAGCATGCTGTCTTCGCCTGTAATTATTACACAGAGCTAAATACTGCTATGGTTGATTCTTTTTTGTTATTATTAATGTGTGTTATGTTGGTGATTATTTTAATTAATAAATAATATGGCTGAAATTACGAAGATGATAATGACTGAAATATGCCAAACTTATTGCGTGCCGCATAGGGATCCTGCTTACATCTAGGGAGCCCAAGCCAACCTCATCTGCAAGACGAGAACAGACGAGGAACTTAACAGATCCCGACAAGCGGCAATAGGCTCGCCACCTTTTACGTGGGACCGACATTATAATAGGCGAAGTGTGGGCGTATAATATGCCTCTGCCTACCCCTTCGGGGAAACCGGCGTGAATGTATGTACATATGTTGTATGTATTACTTATCATTATGTCGACATCTCTTTGACTACAGTATGCAGCATTCAATAGCATCATATTTTTTGTCATTGATCCTAAAAATCGTAGTGAATACCAAAATTTCCTCAATGACATCACGGGCGGATCTCACCTTCGATCGCAGTGTGAGAAATTCAATCTAGATTATTTTTAACTGACATTGATATGAGCTAACTTTTATTCTATTCAACTGAAATATGTTGAAGCAAAGCCATTTGAATGCGCAAATAATTTAATTATTAGTAGATAATGTAAGCTACTAGCACTTGTATGTGCAATAATTAACCCTTTCTTTCTTTTATTTCTGTCTATTTGACCAATACTAAAATAAATGACCTGAGATCAGAAACACAAAGGATTCCTTTTATCCAGTTATTGTATTCCCGTGCGACTTTAAAATGAAAAATCTTATTACCCAGGAGATACCGAGCGCAGGAATATTTGTACAAAATTGTCAATATTCATAAATGATTTTAAGATTCAAGGAGTAACAGAAATTATAAAGATATGTGATCCTTTATGTAAGTTAGGTTGTTGATATTGTTTTGGTATAATAAATGGATGCATTGCTATTATGGGCGAATTTGCGGTAATCAATGGTTATATAATGGTTAATCAAACTGTGCACACCTGAAGATGCCCTGTAGGGGGCAAAAGACGTGACAATTAGAGTTATTTCTAAAACTATAAAATATTACCACTTCGCGGGAATTGTCACTCAGTTATTTTAAGCCTTTGTTTTTTTTTCGGACATACCTTTATACAACCACTCCTGTTTCCCCGATGGGAAGGCAGGGGCATATTAAAGCTCACACGGTGGCGAGCCTATTGCCGCTTGCCGTGAACTTTTATGTTTGCCAGAGTCTCGTCCGTTAATCAGCTGTTGCAGTACTTGTAGGTGAGGTAGACGCGACCACCTATATATTAGTGGGATCCCTTTACACCCTTTTTTCCCCATTTCATTCTTTGCGTGACAAAAGAAATAAAAAAACGTTTAAAATCCAAACCATGCATTGGATAATATTGCATGCATAAGTTTCACTACTAATTATGACTTCGCAAGCAGAGCATACGCAACGAATGCGAGTATTGTTATAAGCGTAGCTATAGTAAGGTCTTTGATGCTTTGCCTGTGCCAGGCATTGGCTTTGCAGGCGGGTTCCTTGTAAAAGAAACGCACAATAAGGCGTAGGGAAGCCTTTGTGCTGCCTTTCGTGCGGTTGGCATTGTAAGCGACCCGAGCAAGAGTTCACTGTGCAATACAATTTAACCCTACCAATGTTTTCAACTTAATCTTTTTATATGTTTTAAAACATTTGATGATAGTATATTTATTTTCTGATTTATAAGACAATAATCATACAGATTTCAGACTACAGTTCTGTAAAACATAGAGGATTTGATATAGGTAGGTATTTTTTGTCTGACGGATAAGACATTTCTTACTCTTTGAAAGAAGGTATCATATTAACTACTATCCAGCCCAGGTAAAAAGGAATTAAAAAATAGATTTGTAATCAAAACTTTGAATTATTATTAAGATTTTTACTCTGTTTATCTTGTTTCTAAGTAGGAAAAAAATTTCGTATTTGTAAAATTATAGAGGTTCAATAATTTAAAACTATGTTGACAGCGCTGCACGCTGACACCACCGATATAAAAAAAATCTTAATTGGCCGTATGGCAAAAGATAATTTACGAATTGTATGGTATTTTCAAAACAAGACATTATAGCATATACAAATCAATTCCCCCAATCAGGAACCCGGCGACCCGAAAAGTGTAGATAAATATTTTCCCATAGTTTCCGAGTTCATGTCATTCAAACTTTTTCACAAGCGAACCCAGTGAGTTCGCGTTGCAATATCCCTGGATGACCGGCTTCTGCATAATGGAGAGAGAATGCTCTCATTCAAACGAGATCGTTCGCAACAGCGATTTTCGTGTATCAAGATGAATATTGCTCGGCGCCCCAGTTATCGTGAATGAGGCATTACGCAGTTCAACTGGTGTTTCTCAAGGTTTTATTAAAAATCTGTGAAAGGCCTTCCTTTTACATTCAGAATCTAAATATTCTTGTGTCTTGATTCTGATCGGGTTTTGTGGTGTAACTTATTGTGTAAATTATATTCCAGATTGAATATTTATTTATTTCATAGTTTAGTGCACATTTAGATTATTATAAAACAACACGATAAACACTAGTCCAAAATTAATAAATAATTTATTGATTGCGAGCTAAAAAGCTATTCAATAGTTAGGCTTAGGTTCAAAGACATTTATTCTCATAAAAACAATAAGTTCACTTTGATGAGATACATAATTATTGTATATTAATAATTATACCTCTGGGCGTATTCACAACCCCTTACTAATTTATAGTTTGGCATTAATAATATGCTGCTTTTGTTTAGTTTTAAAAATACTTATATTTGTACATTATTTTAAGTCATTTGGTAGATTATTGTAAAGTTGCACTCCCGTGCAACGTAAAAAATCACTAACAGTGATTTTTTCCCGTAGTTAGTTAATGACATGAATGAATTTATTGATACTGGCAATGTGAGTTAAATGTTAAATATAATTTATTTTTGTTTTTATGGTATGTGCCTTTTAATTGTGAATTATTGTTAGTTTATAAGAATAATAATCATATTTTTTTTGATTACACAACTTTAATAATTTATATTCGCATGTGATTTGTATTTATAGAAATGTTCCACACAATGTATATTGTTGAGAATAAATGATTGAATTGAATGTAGCTTTTACTGCTTAATAAATTATTGCGATACTGGAAATTTCCGTATAAGTTGTGTGATTCTCAGTACGTATCTACTAAGTTGTAAATGAAATGAAAATAGTAACATTTCTGACTACCGATAAGGCGTGGAGTTTGACAAACCTGCATACCAAATTAATATTGTGGATTTATTTTTACACAATGGATACATATGGATATTGGGGTCTGGATGTTTGCTAAAGATTATAAGAAATTTACAAAAAAAAGTATGTACGTATTAATCTGTTTTCAACTACCCATAGCCAAAGGTGATCTTTGCTTGGGGCTAAAAACGCCGAGTGAGGTATCTAAAAACATTGTTATAATATATATTTAAACTTTTTTGTAAGGAAAATCTAAATTAAGGTGAAAATTCAACGCTGCAGTGTAATCACAACAGTGCTTTTATTGTGGAGCCTCCGAGCAAAAAGTGGCATACTCCATTAACAAACCAAGGACGTTTAAAAGGTGGGCGTATCACCCCACCACCCCCTTCCTCCTCCCCCTTTTCACCTGCTCATAAATATTCAACTACGTTGTAATGTCCCGCAAACTTATATTGGTTCGCTGTGACAATTCAGTTATTTTGCAATGAAAATAAATAATTCTCAAACAATCACACCGATTTGACAGTTCTGAGATAGCTATTGTTAAGAACTTGTGGTATGGATACTACGGATCATCATCATTTCAGCCATTAGATGTTCAAGCTTAAGAACTCAAAAGTCCTAGCTCCCGCTAAAGTGAAGTGGCGCTATATATTTTACTGACGTGCTTTGGAATGAAGACATGCTTGCAAGAAATGGTTTAAAATTTAAATTGAATTGCTGAATATCGGCCTCCCCAATTGTTTTTCACATCGATCGAACCCAAACCGGCTACGTCCACCGGTCTCCAGCTTAACCAGATCATTGTTCCACCGAGTGCGAGGCCGTCCTCTACGGACCAAAGGATATTATAAACATATATAAGTACTTTTAATGTATGCATACATACATATATATTATCACGCCTGTTATCCCCGAAGGATTAGGCGGAGGCATATTATACGCCCACATTTCGCTAATTATGTTGTAGGTTCCACGTAATAGGTGGCGAGCCTATTGCCGCTTACCGGGAACTGTTATGTTCGCCAGATACTCCTCCGCTGATCTACAAGTGCACCACTTGCAGGTGCGGTTGGCTTGGGCTCCTCAGATTTTGATAGGATCCCTATACACTATATATATTTTTTTGTTGGTTTCTTTTTTTAATTTTCATTCGTGGGGCCACTGGTGGGCGGGCTACTGGACGAATTATATTTTGAAATAAGTCCGCCCCTGTACTAGTGCTTTTTATATGATGTTTACACGATTTGAATTGTGTACCAATTTATGAAATATAATAAATAATACCAGTACCTAGTCAAAAATGAAAATTATTATAACTTACCTTCTGCACTGTTGCTTCGTGTTCAGAGACGTCTGATGTTATGGGTACCTGTAAATATAAAGAAATAATTAGTTCGTGACCTAAATGTAATTTATAAAAAGGAATAACAAAAATAGGGTGTAAAGAGATCCTACCAAGATCTGAGGACCAAGCCAACCTCACCTGCAAGTGGTGCACCTTTATTTTTAATATATGTATATGCATGCCTATGTAGGAAAACACCCAGACCAGAACAAATATTTATGTTCATGCACACAAAGATTTGTCCTGTATGGGAATCGAACCCACGAACTCAGGAGCAGAATGCGGGTATACTCGCCTTTACGCCATATCGGTTGTCAATAGACTGACACTTTAAAAATGATAATAAATAAACTAGATAATAATCTTTATTATATTTCTACATGAATACCAACCACATAAAACAATGTGTCAAAATAAATAGCCCCTTATTTCTTTTTGTAGATAAAACCAATTTCATTAAAGTATTTCTCTTTTCTAAGCTTTCGAATGAATTATTACTACATAAAGTAACAGTTAAGTTGTTGTCACGCTATCAGCCAAGGTTGTTTTGTTTACTTATAATTGGACTTCAGCCTTTACCAGTGTTTTTGTAAATTACTATCAAACTGTTTACTTGGACAACCCACTTATTACTGTAAAGTTATTATACAAAGAAGTGAGCCGAAGCTTAAAATAAGAGTAAAATAGACACGCTACTAATTTAGTTAGATAAGACCACGGATATAAATTTACAATAGGTAACGCAAGTATGACGATTTGTATTGAAATCAAGCGTGCCGACTTATTAACACCTACTGTGACGTCATTGTCGAAGTTTAGTGACGGGAATCTGAACTGATTCGTCGATACTGATGCCACTGATGACAAAAATCAGTGAACATGACATCAGCCACTGATGATAAATATTTCACACGTAAGATCGTTCATGTTATAGTATTTTCAAAAACAACAACAGACGCGCGCGGACTATAAGTGGCGGCGGCCAACCTCGATGATTGGTGGCGGTTCTGACACGCGAAGTATATGCATTTGCGGTATTTATTGTATTTTTATGTCTGTGGATAAGACAGCAAATTGGAAAACTGTTGAAAATGCTAACTACGCAACTTCGACTTATTTTTTGATATTTATGTATCTGTGACGATGAATATCTACAGAGTAAAGTCTGAAAAAAGTTGTAAAAACAGATTTTACATTTATTATACATACATACATACATTCACGCCTTTTTCCCCGAAGGGGTAGGCAGAGGCATATTTTACGCCCACACTTCGCCAATTATATAGTTGGTCCCACGTAATAGGTGGTGAGCCTATTGCCGCTTTCCGGGCACTGTTATATTCGCCAGAGCCTCTTCCGTTGATCGGCAGGTGCACCACTTGCAGGTGAGGTTGGCTTGGGCTCCTTAGGTCTTGGAAGGATCCCTTTACATCCCATTTATTTATTATCAATGTAAATAATTTATGAACTTCATATAATTCCTATCCTCTTAAATACCTACTATTGTGCCTGACAAAGAACTTAGCTAACCAAAACTTTAAGAACTTTCATTACACTGTGGAATGCAATTACATCGATTAACTATTAGGTCGGGGAAAAAGTCTTTTCGCATAACGTAGGTATAAACTTATTATAAAATTTTTTTGACTGTACTATTTGTGTCTGGCTGGTTTTGGTAACATTAAAAAGGTTCCATTATAAAGAAAAGAAAAAA
The DNA here is from genome assembly GCA_949126915.1 of Musotima nitidalis. Classification (NCBI taxonomy): domain Eukaryota; kingdom Metazoa; phylum Arthropoda; class Insecta; order Lepidoptera; family Crambidae; genus Musotima; species Musotima nitidalis. Next base: position 15,627,648 of record OX421416.1, read on the forward strand.
ATAAAAAAAAGTTGTTTCCCGCTATTTTTCATTTGTTTTTCTCTCCGTTAAAATGAGTGAATCTAATGAAGAAATTCGATACATTTTAAAATTTTATTATAAAAAAGGCAAAAATGCAACTCAAGCAGTGAAAAAAATTTGTGATGTTTATGGACCTGATGCAGTGTCAGTAAGAGTAGCACAAATTTGGTTCAAACGTTTTCAGTCCGGAAATTTTGATGTTAAAGATGCACCTCGCTCTGGTCGCCCTGTTACGAATAAAATGGACGCCATTTTTGAAAGAGTGGAGCAAGATCGGCATATTAGTAGTTACGATGTAGCTGAAGAACTGGGAATTGACCACAAAACAGTTTTGACCCATTTGAAGAAAGCTGGTTATACAAAAAAGCTCGATATTTGGGTGCCACACGAGCTCACTCAAAGAAACTTAATGAACCGTGTACTCATTTGCAATTCATTATTGAGACGTAATGAAACCGAGCCGTTTTTGAAGAGATTGATAACTGGCGATGAAAAGTGGATCACGTACGACAAGAACGTGCGAAAAAGGTCGTGGTCGAAAGTTGGCCAGGCTTCACAGACTGTGGCCAAACCTGGCCTAACACGAAATAAGGTGATGCTGTGTGTATGGTGGGATTGGAAGGGCATTGTTTATTATGAGCTTTTACCGCCCGGCAAAACCATCGATTCTGATCTTTACTGCCAGCAACTGATGAGATTAAAGGAAGCAGTCGAGAGAAAACGGCCGGAATTGATCAACAGGAAGGGTGTGGTCTTTCATCACGATAACGCTAGACCACACACATCTTTAGCCACTCAGCAAAAATTAAGAGAGTTCGACTGGGAGGTCCTAGTGCATCCACCATATAGCCCTGACCTTGCGCCTTCAGATTTTCACCTGTTTCGGTCTCTGCAGAATTCTTTAGGTTCTGTAAGGTTGACCTCAAGAGAGGACTGCCAAAACTATTTGTCCCGTTTTTTTGATCAGAAGTCCCAAAGTTTCTACAGTAACGGGATAATGTCTCTGCCCACAAAATGGTAGAAAGTTATTCAACAAAACGGTACATATATATTGTAAATAAATGTAAATAAACTTTGAAAAAAAGGTCTTGACTTTTCATACAAAAATACGAAAAGACTTTTTCCCCAACCTATTATTTTCCAAATTCAAAAGGAAAAAGAATACGCGTAAGTAACAAATAGTTACTTAAAAGTTTCCATAATTTGAGAGTATAGAGAGTAGTCAGGTTATATATTTTTGTTATATTTTAGGTCAACTTTTTTTAGACAGTTTTAGATTGATACAAAAAAAAATCGACTTAGTAATGCTATATTTATTTTTCTTACCGTATCTCTTAGTCAATCGTCTCGCAGGTGTAACCACACCCTATTAGGAGAAATTTCAATATCAAAAGTGGGTAAGTAATATATTTTTTACCTGATGGTAAAAAAGCAAATACTTCTAAATACAAACATACAAAAAGATTTGTATTTGATATAATTGCGACACATAAAACAAAAGAACCTTGACAGTATAAATAAAAATGTGAATACATAACACTAAGGTGTATCAGCTGCATCAGAAGAAATCTAGTTCAGCATGTGTCAGACGACGGTGAAAAACTTACTTGCTTGCTTGTCAAATGACGATATCAAAGTCATATAAATGTTTCAAACTTAAATACGTAAATAGTTGGTTTGCACTTGACAATAAGGGATAATCCGATTTTGGTAGTGAATAATTGATTAGGGTCCGACGGGTACAGCAAAGAGCTAAGCGATATCGAACAGGTATAATTCAGTGTTAAAACTTTCCTATATATGAATAACTTCCTATTAATTGTAGTGTCCCACATGAATCATATGGTTTTTCGAGATAAAAAGAAGTCCACAAGGTCTCATATAGGTGTACTTATAGAGTTACATTATGGAAATCCGTAAAAAATCTGAGCTGCGTCATATTATCGTTCTCATCTCATCATAAGTTTTCCATCATATAATTTTATTTGCGTAAAATGTGTTATACAGAGTTTCTCTACATACATATAGTTTCACCAAATATTGCCTGTCACATTCGGCATGCAAAATCTATATCTACTAATGAAATATATCAACCAATCTATCACAAATTAATTGTTCAATATTTCAAAATATTAAAAAATTTTAAAAATATCAGTTACAAAATCGTCGCTCATGCAACAATACCGCGTAACTAAAATTTTACAAAATTTCTTTACACGAGATTGTATGGCGGACTGACAACTTGTGCGGTCTTCACGATAACACTATTGCGTTGCGTTGGGTGCGCGTCAAAAAGATTTATTCGATGCTATGTAAACCATAAAATATCGACTTGGCCCTTATTGGTAGCTAAGCGACAATACGTAATATTAATTAAAAAAATTATTTTATAAGTGTAAGGAGGTCTGCGCCGAAAGTACGTTGCCGATTTCGGTGGTAAATTATTCGGTCCAGGTATTCTGTTCAGCATGTCAAACCAAACGCGCCGACCGTAGTGTCTCAGCGTTGTGCTCGATTGGAAAAATTACATGTGGTCAGTGTCGGTTAGTGTCGTAATGAATAAAACTAATTTGCCTAGCTTCTTTTTAATACCATAATGTACTATTATATTAAAAATAAATGAATTAAATTCAAGTCTATAAAACGGTCCAATATGCGCCTCAACGGAAGCGTCTGCTAATTGTTGTACTACACACGGTAAAATTTCGTCGCAAATGCACCCCATATTGTCTCGCTTGTTATGCAAAATGCATAGAATGCGTCCTCGCGTAAACGGTCACTAGACTAGGTTCGCTGCTACGCTGAACGTAATATTGGCTAATGAAGTTGCATACGCCCCTAAAAACAATCTGAGTGTGTTGCGCTGAACTTTCGGCGATGCACTGCCAGCAGAGGTGTCGCTACACTGCCTCTAATACCATTGACAAAGGGTAGTAGATCATAAATAATTTATTGATTCAGGCGTTACTTTGCGGAGATCCATTGTAAGCAAGTGATGGATTAAAAATATCTTTGTAACAATTCCCGCGCTACTATAATTTACCGAAAAATCGAGAAACTACTCCTCGTTTCAGCGTTGGTCGTGAAGACATCGTTGTTCTGAGGCTCCTACCTTACCTGAAGATGCCCTGTGTAAGGGCGAAACATGTGTCGTGTTGAATAGTTTCTCGATTTTTCGGGAAATTATAGTAGCGCGGGAATTGCTACAAAGATATTTTTAATCCATCATTTGGTAGTAGATCAATAAAAACGTCAACATTTATAAAGTCATTAAACAATTCAAACTGTAGTGGTGCCTTAGTTTGTCGTTTTAAATCTAGCAATGGATGTCAATGATGGATAGCTATTTAAACGGGTTACGGTGAAGCTTAAAACACACTATTGTGTAGTGTTTGGTGTTCTGTTGTGTCAAGTTGTGTTGTGAAGTTATGACTCGTATGGATTTCATGCTTTTAGTATGATTAACAAAATATAGTAAAGTCTATGTACTAAGCCGAATTGTGTTTCTAGCTTAAACAAGGACTGAGAATGTTGACCGTAAGTAAATATACCGTGAAATGGGCGTAATTGGATATTTAATAGCTTTAATCTTGGCATGTAAGGGATGACTTGGGACCTATAATGAAAAATTACCCAATTTGCTGACATAAGCCGCTGACATTCATTAGCATATAAACAAAACAAAAGCTTTCTAATTAGTTTCCAAGGCACACCCAATTTCGCTCAGACATTTACCAACCCTATATAAAACAGTGTGTAAAATTTTTAAATATCGCCACCGCGCCGCCCTACCTCAATTATGTCCAAAGGCAATTTACCTCTCATATTATATGAATTTTTAAAGCGGGACCCACCTCCACCGATTTCACGTAGACAGTGATTAAGTGAAGTAAGTGAGTAAATTTAATTATATTCCCAGCTTGTCTTAGGTACGTGGCCGTCTTCAAACTGAGCGCGGTCTTCGTGTCGCTTTTCCTTTTAATTTTACGTCACTACACTACGAAAATATACATTGAGTAATAAAAAATGCATGTTCATTACTACATACTACATTTTTGGTTAACGATCATTAGCACTAATAGCTATATAAAAAAATGGTTGCCTGTAAAGTCGTTTTTACGGGCGAAGATTTTACGTGACAACGTCTTTTTCTCGGTAGAATATTTATTGATATGAATATAATTAAATTGCACAATAGGAACAAGGAATTGAATGAAAATAAGAATTGCACAAATTTTAACTATAGAAATATATTTTGTTTACTAAAACATTGTACACTAGTGCTGCGCGCGCGGCAGACCGATCATAGTTGAGTGGGAGAGAGACGCAAGGCATTCGCCGGGCCTCTCTCTCGTTCGGTGACTCATCGTAACGTTACCGAGCGTTACACTTTTTCATAAGTGACTCCCAGCCGCAACCTAATTTAAGACGTTGTCACGTCAAAATGTGTAGGTTCTGCTACATTTGCCTAAGTATAAAAGAACTTGTTATATAATTAGAACAATTGATACTATTGGGCCCAGAATCATACTTCAGAAGCACTTCAGTATTACTTTAGGTAAATATTTATATCGAAACTATTTTAAAAAAGAAGGTGTAAACAACGAAGCGCATGCTGCTAGTATACTTATTCCAGTAGAAATAATAAGAGTTTTATAAAATGTAACGATATTGCGAGCTTTCTTCTAATACCTTTCTTTTATCAGCATTACAGCTAAGCCCAATTGAGCCTGTTATATACCTCGCTTTGAAATTGCCAATTTAGAATCGTGTCTCAGATGCCCGTCCTTATTTGCAACCAAAATATGACACTACTGTGCATTGTTTAGTACACTAATGAGCGAATGATGGATAAAACCTCATGAACCCCGTTACACTTTTTTGTCGTAATATTATTTTGACCGTCTCCCGCTGTGGGTGGAGCGGAGTGGTCTGACTTTTACTTACTTAAAACCATCCATGTTCCCTCTTGAGCCTCCTACGTAACTCTTTCAAACAGTCACGTAACAAATTTTTACTGGCTCAAACCATCCATGTTCCCCCTTGAGCCTGCTATGTAACTCTTTCGAACAGTCACGTAACAAAATTTTACTGGCTCAAAACCATCCATGTTCCCTCTTGAGCCTGCTAGCCTGACAGGCTAAAGAGTACGTTAGACTAGGTTTGTAAAAGGGGCCCTGAGAGACTACGTCCGGTAGTGACGAGTTATATAAAAATACAAATAACAATGATTAAATTAAATACAGCATGCATTTTTCAAAAATATTTTATTTCGTTCATAATCACAGACACTATTTATAAAATGTTAGATATACATTGCGTTATAGGCTTCCTATATTATTTAGTTTATCCCATACTGTTCCAACAATGTACAGTAAAATATTCATCCTACCGTTCCTGTTTCAAAACATGGATACGCCCTCTGGATTGTTCTGGGTCAAACGAAACTATCTAACCGTTATGTGTCCCACAGGCTAAATAACGCAAAGCCTAACGGGTTCTGTTCCACGATTTCAGTCCCTTCTACACTGGTATCAGAGGTCGGTTTTGCATAAAAATCACTTTGCAGTAATTCAGGGAAGGGATATAATAACGTTTTACGACATTAGCAGGTAAAAGGAATTTGATGGACCCTGATGTGATTACAGGGGGCTTTTCAGCAACATAAGATGCCGCATTTTTAAATAAAATGACTTTGAATAAATGAGTAAAAGGACGGTAGCATCTGTGCCAAACTAATCATAATCATAAATTCTTTATTAGGAGCACTCAACGTTTTCATAATTAGGTTATTTTTTGTATTTATTTGCGACCTACCTTATAATACCATATTTTATTCAATCTTTATTGCACACTAAAAAGTAATACAAAGGCGGACTTAAAAGAAAATAAAATAAATGAAGTTATTCTTCACCAGTTAACCTTAGGATGGCAGAAGGGTGAAAGGCGGTGCTACAAACTAAATGAATGAAATGAAATGAAAATACTAATAAAGTCAGTACATACATACATAAATATATTCACGCCTGTTTCCCCGAAGGAGTAGGCAGAGGCATATTATTTGCCCACACTTCGCCAATTAGATAGTTGGTCCCACGTAATAGGTGGCGAGCCTATTGCCGCTTAACGGGCACTGTTATGTTCGCGAACCAGAGCCTGGTCCGTTAGTCGGCAGGTGCACCACTTGCAGGTAAGGTTGGCTTGAGGCTCCTTTGGTCTTGGTAGGAACCGTACAGAATTTTTAAACAAGAGCTGTTGTGTTCGCCACATCCTCGTCTGTTGATCGCAGGTCAACCATCTGCAGGTGAGGTTGGCTTGTGTATGTGCAATGCACCTTAACTGTACCTATGTGAATTTATTCCATAGAAACTTATAATAATATTCTTAGACATCTCACACTGTGCTTCTAGGCTCAAACTAAGCAGTGTTTGTACTAATAGGTACACAACATACATAAATCGTTTCCAATTCAAAAAATATTTAACACATATTCTTATTTATGCTCACAAATATTGGTTCTCGTGTGAGAATCTAATTCACTACCAAACTTATTAGCGTGCAGACATAACATCACAGTACTGAAAAAGTCAGTTTGAACTGATTAATTGCAGAATTTACTATTCAAAGGTAAAAATAAAGATTTATTTAATTGTCAAAACATGAGTTGGTAATAATAAAACATATATATTAATGATTATTTTAGGATGTTTTATTTGTTTGTTATGTTAGGTTGACATTGCAGTTACTGAGTAAGCACATTATATATCTAATTAGGTATCATACTCTTATCAACAATTAAGAAACGTTCAAAAAATAAAAATTATCCAAAAACAATACGAATATAAAAATGCAAATTATAAAAATATAAGAATTAATAATATTTATAGCCTATTTGTAATTTTGGTACCGGCTTTGTAAACGCTGACTGGTTTCAAGCTGGTCTCTGTTATAAATTTTAAATGCATATGCCAACGCGCTTATCATTTGTAAATATATTCTGATGCAACTATGTAGTAAAGTTTCATTATAATCCATTCAGTACTTTATGTGTGAAGCTAATATTCACACAAAACTTTCGCTTTTCTAATATATTAATGTTTTATGTTGTAGAGAAACGTATACAATCAAATGCGGCACTTTTGGCTTGAGTTTGTCGTAAGTTAAAGCCCCAATTTTGCCATTAAGCCAAACACACGTAACACAACTCTAAGCTTACAGCAGACGGATTTACAGAAAAGTTTATAATGTGTACCGCCTTATTCGGAATATATTTAATTAAAAATAGGAATTTACCAAAAGTATTACGTATTGAAATTCGGAAATAATTTATCAATTTTCAAAAAAAGTCCCAGGGTATTACTTAATTTAAATTTTAATGAGCTTTTTAAGCTGTTAAAATTGCAAAATTACACGTTATCCAATAAGCCTGATAATTAGTGAAATGTTTTTAATGAGTTGTTAATGCTTTTGAATTTTAACGAGCGCAATATTCTTTGTGATTATGTTTCTCCAGTACGTGTTTCCTCATTGTCGTCATCTCAGCCACAAGAAGTTTACTGCTAAACATAGGCCTTCCAAATTTATTTTTCTTTTTTACCACAAGGTGGCAGTCAAGTACCTATGCGGCCTCATCATCATCATCATCATCTCAGCCATCCGACGTCCACTGCTGAACATAGGCCTCCCCAATAGATTTCCACATTGAGCGATCCTGAGTCGCCTGCATCCATCGGCTTCCCGCCGCCCTGACCAGATCATCGGTCCATCGCGTGGGAGGCCGTCCTCTACTACGTTTACCGGTTCGCGGTCGCCATTGCAGAATGTCCCAGTGCAACTGCTCTATTTCCACTTCCAGCTCGTCAATCTTCTCATCAGTCCTCAGTGTGCGTGTGTTGTAGGTTGCCAGGTGCAGAAGTCGTTTAGGATGGTAGCCGGATCTCTGCCGGTGATTCTTTGCACCCCCTGCCCCGCCGTTACCAAGACCGCTACCGTAATCTGGAATAGCGGGGCCGCCGGGGACTGGGGGCCGTTTGTGTGTATGTGCCATTCTATTAGGGGTATTTGCCCGTAATCACCACGCTGGGCAGGCGGGTTGGTGATCGCAGTTCCAGCCAGTACGCAGGATGGCGCTGCTGCCCATCATCCGGTCCTATTTCTCTTCGTCGACTCTTACGACTCCCCATGAGATAAGAGGGGTTGACGCTATTCTAGGCCGGCGCCACACGGCCAATGCGGCCTATGCGGCCTATCTGATTGAAAGTAGTCACCACAGCTGTAGGAACTTGCAACACCAGAGGCATCACTAGCACGTTCCAAACCTATTCAAACCCGTTTCAAGCCCCTTAGGTCCGATTTCGATTAGATTGATTTCAAGCCATTTGCATTTCCGGCTTCTAGCACCTTTAACCACATCATAGTCCCGTCGGATAAAAGGCCTTCACAAATAGTAATAGTATCAGACTACGTTGTTTGATTACAGACTAATATCATGTACCATCTAGCCTGTGAGTTTCTTGTCAGTTGTTCTTACAGAGCGGTGACCCGGAACTGGCTTTTAGTGTCACTTACGCTTAAATATACTTTATTTTAATTGTTCCGTTGCATGTAAGTGAATCTAAGTTTTGTGATTTTAGTGTGAAATTATCTAGATTGCTTTTTTATTTAATTTTTACGTTTTCAAGCCTTACACAAAAACTTAAATAGTAATAACAAAATGAGTATTCTAAAAGTGATTTTTCAAAATAGTTGGTGTTGAGCAACTATTAGTAGATAATTCTTTAGACATCTAACACCGCTGTAAGCTTATACTATTTGTACCCACTATACAATTGATAAACTAATTGAATTACTTATGTTTTGTAGAAACATACAATATCAATAATCCAACAACAATGACCTTTGGAGCTATGAGAGAAAGAGTACTCCGCTCTCCACACATTACCGATCATCTGTTTTTTTTTTTAATTCAATTCTTACATGACTGCTGTCTACAATATATTCTTAGATTGTATCTATATGAGACGAACATGCATAGAATAATAAAATAGCTATAAATATCTAACAAGTCGTAAGTACAAAGAGACGTAGAGCAAAGCCACTCTAACTTGGGCAGCTTTGAATTCGAGACTGCACGAAATCTGACTGGGAAATTGGCTGAATTTAACCAAACACCCGAGTACCGAAAATATACGAGTGCCTTGTTTAGTGGAAGACGACGGAATCTTAATGGTTAGACAAAGAGGTCAGGGTAGTCTGTTGTGGCTTGTTTGAGCGTCTGGTTAAATGGCAGTTGGCACAGAGGTTATTTTCTTTCGAATTTTTTACGGCTCATGTGATTCCCAGCTCCTAAAGTCTTCTTCAAGGTCTATGAAGCGGCATTTACGCTGGGCGTCATGAGTGTGTGTGTGTTTGTAACCATGGTCATTTCACGACTAAAACTTTCATTTTATTTTGTCAGCATCGACTGCAAACCAACAGGCGGCATGTGTTTCTAATGCGGAGTCACATGAAAAAAAACAATGCATTCATAATATCACGCCCGTTTCCCCGAAGGGGAGGCAGTGGCATACTATACGCCCACACTTCGCCCTTATATAGTTGGTCCCACGTAATAGGTGGCGAGCCTATTGCCGCTTTCCGGGCACTTTAATGTTTGCCAAAGCCTCGTCTGTAGATAGGCAGGTGCATCACTTGCAGGTGAGGTTAGCTTGGGCTACTTAGATCTTGGTAGAAGCCCTATACACCAAACCAATAAATTTGTAAAATATCACATACTCAGAATCGGTACATAAGAAAGTCGTGCATCGTTACAAGTTATTCAAGATTAAATTCGTTTATATTATTCAAGATTTATACACCTAAATAATAATAAATAGCTCACTAAATAAATATACACCCAAATAAATGAGGAGCTCATCATCATCATCTCAGCCCATTAACGTCCCACTACTGAGCACGAGCCTCCTCTCACATACCAAGGTGTGAGGGTATTGGGTCATACTCCACCACGCTGACCCAGTGCAGATTAGCGGAGGCAGGTGTATGGCGACATGCTGTTAGAATATTTTAAGATGCCCATTAGGCCTCTAACATGGCATAACGACTATCACATTTAGTGAGTAACGGCTTAAAGTGCCTTCCCAAGCACGGAAGCGCTCGATATCAAATGCCACATAAAAGGTCACCCATTCAAGGACTGACCTCTGTAAACTCTGCTGTACTTTAGTGATCGTTTCCGACCACCGAGCACTGCAAAGCTACGAGCGCTTCAAAACATGAAGACATTTGTGTCATGAGGAGCTCAACATAATATAGAATTCTCAAAGGAGTTAGATGCACTACGCCGATATAACGCCTGAGAGATGTGTCATTACTGCACTCCTCTGAAGAGGTTTTAATATTTATTATACTACAAGGGGGCACTCAGGCATGCCGCCTACCCGATGGAAAGTTATGTAGCCTATTGACACAACACCATGGGCATCACTAGCGCATTGCCGCTATTTTCTATTTCTGAAGAGGACTTTGCAGCTGTGGAGGTCATGGGCTGAAGAGTGACCATGTACATGCCCCATGCCCACGTCAACAAGTGGCGGGGCTTATACGTCTTCAGTCTTCATCACATCTTACTTATACCCGTAAATGCATTTTACTAAATAAATAAAAGTAAACGAGAAGCTGATGTAATCGCACTTGAAAGCGAGATCGCAGCCAAGATAGAGGATTGAGGTCTGAAGTGCTCGAGTGCTGTGCTCATTAACACAAATGTCTTCATGTTTTGAAATGTTTCTAATAGACTCTCCAAAAACACGAGGATGCCAAGATTTAACTCTGCAAGGATAAACCATTAATTCTGCAATTGCTAGTTCTCTTGTAATTGGAACGACAGAAAATTGCCTTATATGATAAAACAGTATAAATAATTATAATAACATCTCACAAACCATCATCTAGCGCCAAAACTAAGCAGCGCTTAAGCTATGGGTACCTTATAGTTGCAGTTGAAAGCTTCATATGTCACAAACTGATTTTCAATTGGAATGTAGGATTACACACACACACACACAACAAATATATCTTCCCATATTGTAAAGTTCGAGCAGGAAATTCTATAAAAATAATTGTAATTAACTTATGTTATCACTTTGGCAGCGTATTTAGAAAGATGAATTGCTTCTACTAGGATAAAGTCTAACATAAAGTCTCTAAACAGACAGGTGGAGATGGCGCAATTTTAAGGATACCTTGTTTACTACTGCACTAGGTACTGCTTAAAATCATATTGTGTATCAAAGAAAATTACACTATTCCATAGCCCTTCAAACTCCTTAATATTTTTCAATAAAAATGGATTAATGCATTCGAAACAATTTGGATTCACTAAGGGTCGCTCTACAACCGATGCAGGTGTTGAGCTTTTAAAACATATATTTGATGCTTGGGAAAATTCTTTGGACGCTTTAGGTATTTTTTGCGATCTGTCCAAAGCTTTTGACTGTGTTCCTCATGAAGCATTGATAAAAAAATTAGAATATTACGGAATAAGAAACTCCGCATTGGATCTTCTCACTTCATATCTAAGTGATAGGATTCAAAGGGTTGAGGTTAATGGAAAGCGATCTCAGGGGTCTGTTGTAAAAATAGGGGTACCGCAGGGCTCGATTCTCGGTCCGTTTTTGTTTTTGATTTATATTAATGATTTGCCATATTTTATTAAAGAAAACCACGAGATAGTTTTGTTTGCTGATGATACATCATTATTGTTTAAGTTAAAACGAAATCAGAATTTAGACGAAGTAAACGGTGCGATCTCGAAGGTGGTGCACTGGTTTGACGTTAACAATTTGCTATTAAATGGGGCTAAAACGAAATGTATTAAATTCGTGATGCCTAACGTCAGACAGGCAAACTCTACTATTATGGTAAAGGAGGATGAGTTGACCCTTGTGGATACTACCAAGTTTTTAGGGATTACTTTAGACTCTAAGCTACAGTGGGGCCCACATATTGGTGAATTGTCGAGTAGACTTAGCTCTGCAGCATTCGCGGTAAAGAAAATTAGCCAATTAACAGACGTTGTAACAGCTAGGCTAGTTTATCATAGCTATTTCCATAGTGTTATGTCCTATGGTATTCTTCTGTGGGGTTGTGCCGCAGACATTCAAACTATCTTTGTGCTGCAGAAGAGGGCTATTCGAGCAATTTATAATCTCCCGTGTGGACATTCACTAAGGGAAAAGTTTAAAGAAATTGGTATTTTGACAGTGGCCGGTCAATTCATTTATGATAACCTGGTTTATGTACATAAGAATACTGATCAATTTAGTAAGAAAAGCTGTATACATAACCTAAACACAAGGAATAAGCATAAATTAGTTGTACCTGCCACTAGGCTCCAAAAGATAAACAAATCTTTTAAAGGTCAATGTGTACGATTCTACAATAAAATCCCAAGCAACATACAGCAATTGAGCCTAAATAAATTTAAATTAACCATAAAACACAAGCTGTCTTCAAAGGGATACTATTCTGTTAAAGACTATATGGCAGATAAAAATGCTTGGGATTAAACTGCCGTTTCAAACAGGCTATTCTAATATGAATGACTTGAAAAAATAAATATTGTTAAGGTTATGTTATATTGCATTGTATAGCTTCACAGACAAATGAAGATTGTAATTCTAGTACCAAACTAATGGACATATTTAAAAGAGCATAGCCTGTGAGTTTCTTGCCAGTTCTTCTTACAGAGCGGTGGCTCGGAACTGGCACTTAGATTCACTTACACTTAATTATTTTTTGTTTTTAAATTGTTTTTTTGCATGTAAGTGAATCTAAGCTTCGTGATTTAGTGTAATATTATTTCGATTGAATTATTTTTTCATTTGTAATCATGACGTTTTCAAGTACTATGTATAATAGTTTATGAAATAAATAATTTTTTTTACTTTACTTTACTTTACTCCCTAAAAATAAAGAAAGTCTATAGTCGAGCAAATTATTTTCTACAACCAACTTTCGCTATATTCAATTCCTTAGCGTTTAGAACTTAATACAAGGCACACAAAAGGCTTAACCGATATCGCTTGTTTTGAAACAATCGCCCGCTTGGCGAAATTCCATTTGATCCCAGTAGGTGCTCACGTATTTGCGTTACGGAATTTTATTAAGAGGGTGCTTGCTTGAATAAATTGGCGTACAGGGCTGTTCAATTCGTACTGCCCTTTCGTTTCCCTTTTAACATCAGGGCATTCAAGAGGGTCCTCTTGTGTTTTACGTTGGTCAAATTGAAAGATAGCCTTTTGAAACGTGGTTTGAATATTAAACCTGTTTCTTTGTTTTTTTTTGTCATGTCGATTTTGTGTTTTCGTGAATATTGACTTCATTCACAGTTAGCGAAAGATAAAATCAAATATTTCAAAACGAAAAACGCGGAATGGAATCCGGCAATCATGCAAACAAACCAATTTAAAAACGATTACTCCGTAATTACTTACATTTTAATATCAATCCTAATCATATTTACATTTCAAAGAGGCGTTGTTCTTACTATCATTTCGACACCAAAGTACCTTAGTTATAATAGTTATATTACTGAATCATACTCGGCGACGAACAGTTTATTTATTTGGAAATTCGGTTAACTACGGCTTTGTATAAATGACCACTGATATGCTCAGGAGGCTAAGGTTCGCTTCCCAACCAGGACAAAAATATTTGCCCTTAAAATGTTGTTTGTTCTAGTTTAGATATTTCTATGCGTTTTCACAAGTTTTTATTTTCATACAGTTATAATAACTAATTGCACTGTATAATATGTTTAAGAACATATGTATATTTAAATTAATTTATAATGATTTGTTATGTAGCAACTCTGTTGGGATTAAACTGCCGTTTCATACAGGCTATTCTAATATGAATAACTTGAAAACATAAATATTGTTAATGTTATGTTATATTGCATTGTATAGCTTCACAGACAAATGAAGATTGTAATTCTAGTACCAAACTAATGGACATATTTAAAAGAGCATAGCCTGTGAGTTTCTTGCCAGTTCTTCTTACAGAGCGGTGGCTCGGAACTGGCACTTAGATTCACTTACACTTAATTATTTTTTGTTTTTACTTTACTGTAACTGGCGAATCTTCAATTTATATCAACAAGGATCTTAGCAAATACACTCGTTAATTGATTTGAAAGAGTGAGAAATACGAGTTTATCTGTATATTTTATTATGTTTATCTGGGAGGTGAATGGCAGAATTTTGGCAATTTTGGATAAAGGCGAGAATGTGAAGACAATGTGGATCAGGACTGACATAATTTAAAAGTAATATGAGGCCATTAAATATGTGGCCATTTTTAAAATATTTTCCTACTGTGCGTTGGAAATTCTATAAACAATTATTCAACATGCTCTACCGAATCATATCACCCTCATAAAATAACATCCACTTTGGTGGACCAAATGACACCAAAATCAGCACAGAAACTTATCTGTCACAGCATTTACAGCTTTCATCGATCAAATTCTAACAAAATCTGCTATAGGCTTCAAAGTGTAACAAAGTTATATTCATATTTACAATATTAGTAAAGAGAAAGGATTCTATATTAAATCCAATTTCGTTTGATTCCATTCAGCGTTTAATTGAGCATTCAGCGTGATTAGGTTACACACATTCAATCCGACCCTCTCATAAATAAAGCATTTATTATATTATTACTGGATTTCGATCTTACCTGACCGTTTTAATTAATAATATACACACACACACACACAAACACATATACATTAACATACCGACGACCGACGACCGATATGGCGTGGTGACGAGTATACCCGCACTCCACTCCTGAGGTCGTGGGTTCGATTCCCACACAGGACAAATATGTGTGTATAAATATGAATATATGTTCTGGTCTGGGTGTTTTCCTATGTATATTAAGTATGTATTTACAAAAAAAATAGTATTTATGTATGTTTATCCGTTATTTAGTATTCATAACACAAGTTCTTAATGATACTTATCTTGGAACTAAATAATTGGTGTAAGTGTCAGAAATATTTATTTATTTATTTATGTTTGCTATTTCTGTTCCTATGATTATAAGTATTATAAATAAAATGTATCTATAGTAGCAGGCATTTTTTGCTTAAAAGGTGACTTCGGTCACTGTTCAGAGAATGTAAACCAAAGTTTTGAAATAAATTATTATTATCACTACATAGTATAAAACAAAGTCGCCTTTTCTGTCCCTATATCCCTATGTGCGCTTAAATCTTTAAAACTACGCAACGGATTTTGATGCGATTTTCCAATAGATAGAGTGATTCAAGAGGAAGGTTTATATGTATAATACATGCATAATATAGTAGTGGAACACTGTCAATTTGTGAGATTTGTGATGTGATGTCGTAATTCAACTCACTTTTTTGCGCTTATATTGCAAACGCTGGCCAAACCCTACGAGATTAGTCAAAATTATGTACTACAATATTGTACAACTTATAAAAATCTTCAAAAAGTCGCGATGGTATATGTCTATCTCTCAAGAATACCCCACAATAACCAATTTTATCTTTTACTTTTTACTAAAAATAATGGCTTATTAACGAAGCCATTTTAAGTATGTATGACATTAATTCTTATCTAAATGAACATGTCAGTAAGCTTGGACATTAAACATAGATTAAATTTGTCTTTTACATCATGTAATTTCGATCAGTACTTTACAAGATATCAAACGAATAAACTTACGCTAAATCGAAAAATTATGGTTGCGGCGGTGGTAGGTATTCGCGGCCTTTATAGAGACATTCTGTAATTATGTATTATACGTCACTATTCATATTAGCATACCACCCGTGCGAAGCTGGGGCGGGTCGCTAGTTATTATATAAATAGATCCACGTCACACCGGCCTAGAATAAAGCTACCTCCGCTAGTCTCACGGCGGCGAGTCGTTAGAATCGACGAAAAGAGATGGGCAGCAGCGTCATCCTGCGTACTGGCTTAAACTGCGATCACCAACCCGCCTGCCCAGAGTGGTGATTATGGGATTTTTATAAATACCCCTAATATAACGTAAACTAATGGGGAGATCAATGTTTAGCAGTAGACTTTAAGACCCTCTGTACCAAATGAAGCAATAAAGATTTATTATTATTATTACTATTTGACGACCGATATGGCGTGGTGGCGAGTATACCCGCACTCCACTCCTGAGGTTGTGGGTTCGATTCCCACACAGGACAAATCTTTGTGTGTATAAATATGAATATTTGTTCTGGTCTGGGTGTTTTCCTATGTATATTATGTATTTATTTACAAAAAAAAAGTATTTATGTATGTTTATCCGTTATTTAGTATCCATAACACAAGTTCTTAATGATACTTATCTTGGAACATCAATAATTGGTTTAAGTGTCAGAAATATGTATTTATTTATATGGCTGACATAGTTATGTAGTTCTAAGATAAGCTATTCTGTTATGAATACTAAATAACGGATAACATACATAATTACTTCATTTGGTAAATATATTTATATTTCAAAGCAAAAACTCAGCAAAAAACAGATATTTATGTTCATGCACATCAAGATTTTGGGATCTTGTGTGAAAATCGAACCGATGACCTCATGAACGGAGTGCAGGTGTATTGACCTCCACACAATATAATCTGTTATCAAATCGTAAATGAATATTGCAACTATATGTAACACCATGTTCAAATGTAAACTTAAAAAATTAATACCTACCTTTTTCAGTCCATGTTTGTATATATTTGCATACAATTTGTATTATGTACGTATTCCGATGTTTCGGAAACAGACACAAAAAATATGTTATAAGTATGATTCGGGATCCTGCCGTTTTGCCAAAACTATTTTGACAAAAATTTATAATCCAAACAAATTTTAGCAAACTTTTTTTACACCAATGCAACGTTGCGAATTATTTTAGTACGCAAATTTTCATTTGGTCAAATTTTTACTCGGCAGTATATTACTACGGATAATGACATTATGGCATTAGGTTTTTTAACAAGTAATTTATTACGGCAAACAAACTTTAGACAAATAACATTTAATCAAATGATTTGTTTGGACATAAAGTTTTACGTTTATTATTTTAAATAATCACAAACTAAGATATTAATACTAAATATATACTAAAAATAAAATAGTATAAGGAATGTTTGTTTAATACGTGTTCATAATTTTAAATTAACGTGATGATGATGAGTGAGGCTTAGATACATATTGGTTAGGTTAGGTTAGAACAGGGCCGGCGAAGCGCCAGAAAATACTACTGTTGATTTATGTATGGCCAATATTTGTAGATTAGTATTAATAGTAAAGATGCAAATAGAAATGGTTATTTGAAAAGTTTCGAGACGAATTATTTGGCTTATTTTATTTTGCGTAAAATATGTAATACTAACTGAGTTATTGTCGAAACGTTCACTTGGAAAGCATTACGTTTACGATACAATTATTTGTGAAGAGTTTATTTGCCAAGTAATAATTTGGCAAATGAAATTTTACAAAACAATATTTGGGAAGTGATAATTTGTCAATTTTCTTTTGGTGTAACTAGGGATACCCGTATGATTCGTATTCTCATTGTACGTCAACTTCGATGTTTTTATGAGAAATGTACTCATTAAACCTTAATCAGACTTAAATATTTTAAGTTTATGTACATAAGAATACTGATCAATTTAGTAAGAAAAGCTGTGTACATAACCTAAACACAAGGAATAAGCATAAATTAGTTGTACCTGCCACTAGGCTCCAAAAGATAAACAAATCTTTTAAAGGTCAATGTGTGCGATTCTACAATAAAATCCCAAGCAACATACAGCAATTGAGCCTAAATAAATTTAAATTAACAATTGAACACAAGCTGTCTTCAAAGGGATACTATTCTATTAAAGACTATATGACAGATAAAAATGCTTGGGATTAAACTGCCGTTTCATACAGGCTATTCTAATATGAATGACTTGAAAACATAAATATTGTTAAGGTTATGTTATATTGCAATGTATAGCTTCACAGACAAATGAAGATTGTAATTCTAGTACCAAACTAATGGACATATTTAAAAGAGCATAGCCTGTGAGTTTCTTGCCAGTTCTTCTTACAGAGCGGTGGCTCGGAACTGGCACTTAGATTCACTTACACTTAATTATTTTTTGTTTTTAAATTGTTTCGTTGCATGTAAGTGAATCTAAGCTTCGTGATTTAGTGTAATATTATTTCGATTGTTTTTTTTTTCATTTGTAATCATGACGTTTTCAAGTACTATGTATAACAGTTTATGAAATAAATAATTTTTTTACTTTTACTTTACTTTAACTTTGAAATAAATTTACATTTACCGAATGTTTACGATTCTAGCTTCATAGTAGAGGGATACTAGATTAACGCGCTTGCTAGTGTACGGAGAGATCAGGTATTAAGCCAGGGGTTAGGTCACTGGATAATTTACCGCCTATGTGGGAGGGTAAGGTTCACAGTATTAACAATGATTAAAGCACAACGTTCGCGTTGTACGTTGGCGTTCTGTGTGCATTCACACTTTAATGCAATAAGCAGGTCCGTTGTAAAGGTTATTTGATCGTGTATTAAACGCTTTAGAGCTTTAAAGCATATTTTTTATTTCACACTAGCTTTTCATCACGGCTTCTCCCGCTTGTCATACCTACCGGGTGTTTCAATCAAAAATACCGAGTGTTCTCCATGTATATTAAGTACGTATTTACAAGAAAAAATAGTATTGATGTATGTTTATCCGTTATTTTGTATCCATAACACAAGTTCTTAATGACACAACTTTAGTCTTTACAATTAATTTTGTAACATTGATACGTATTATATTTTGTAATGAACACCATGTTATATTTAAAATTCTAATTTATTTCTACAAGCTTGGCTTAATTCCAAAGCACTTGTGAACGTTACTTAAATCTAGAAGCGTCACTTCATTAGAGCTGAACAAAAAGTTGGCAAGATTCTCGGCAACTTATATATAATTATATATACTAGCTGACCCGGTAGACGTTGTTATGCCTTAAAAAAAACTTGCCACCAAACTGTGCGGCGGTTTGTTCCAACGGTAAACTGTTTGTTCCAAACGAAAGATTTAATATTTATGTTTATTATTTTTACATAAACTATATCTCAAGAATTTTTAATGTAAGAAAAAATACCTTACTGATTGTAAGTATGTACGGATGTGGTATGTAAGTGAAAAAGGCATGCAGCGCTGTTAACGATGAGGGAATATAAAATTAACAATACACGAAACAGGAGAAACCATTACACCAAATAGGAGAATCAGAAGACTGTCTTCGGTCCCATCCCTACTCGGTGCTGTTTACTGGGAAGTGGCACCGGTATAGTCGGGCAAATGAGTGCTGATCCAGTAAAAGCTAACATGTTAAAAATCTCACACTGGTAACACTAATTATAGCAGGAACAAATTGTCTCGGGGAAAACCTACCAAGTGATAATTGATCAATTATCGAGCGAAATAAAAAAATATGAAATTACTAAATTACTGATAATAACTATATGTGAATTGTTTTTAAACCTATTGGTTGGTAATAGAAGGGTGAAAATGTAGGGTTGTATGTATTTTATAACGCCAAATTACATTAAAAATTGGAAAAACTAATTTGACCAAAAAATGTTAGGAGTGAACAACCCTTATCACTTAGAAGTATGAAAAAAAGATAGTAGCCGAGATTCTCAGATCTGATTAAATATGCAAATAACATTTCATATAAATCGATCAAGCCGTTATGGAGGAGTATGGTAACTAACATTGTGACACGAGAATTTTATATATGAAATTTATATCTTATAAATAAATATATAGATATAAATAATCATAATTATATATCATTTTACCGATCTTCTGTACCAAAAGCCTTACGGATGCCCAATGCAACAGCGAAGGCTACGGATGGGCGAGGCACAATATCCGGTCATGACCAAATAGCATGTTCCAAAAAAGGTACTTAGGTTTACTCATTCCAGCCAATTTAATGAATTAACAAGTTAGACAAGACTTTGTCCTGGGCGTTTCATAAAATTTCGCATTTTTATATATCACTTATTGACAGATTGAACCCATGGTAACCGTTTGAAACAGGGTCAAATATTATTTTATTGTAGCAGTATTTTATGGGCTTTAAACCTAAAATGCTAGTTGATGTGTCGCGCTTTTATTAGGCATATCATAACATCTGACCAATATACACCAATTACGCTTTTAAATTTATTTGTTAAATTTTCTAAGGTAAGTAAAATGTAAATTCTTGTTTAGAAAAAGGTTAGGTCCTAAACCACAATGTAACGTCCGGACAAGGAAATAATATATGAAGATAGATTTACATAAACATTCGGGAAATTTCCTTTGTGCAGAAGGAATGGCTTTCGATTTAAAATTATGACGATACGGGCCATAAGTCTATTTAGAAAGGTTATAAAATGGCATGAGCTGAAACTGGAACCCGAGCTGATATCTAGCGCAGTTTGAGACATTAAAATGTTTCAATTTCAAGTCGGCATATTTTTAAATTCTATTGAAAACGAATATGTTGCGAGCAGTAAAGTTTGTAATAATAAGTAGTAATGTTTTTTTAATAAATACTAAAGTCTGACTTATTTTTTGGGGTGAGAAGTATCCGATGCCGAAGTTAATACTAATAACTTTAGGCAATATCAGCTATTTACCAGTGAAGATCCTGTCAAAATCAGTTCAGCTGCTACGGAGGTAAACCATAGCCAGACAAACAAACAGACAGATGCATAAATATACAGATAGATAGACAGTCCAATAATAAAATAAATGTTATATTGTTATAAGTAGATATCTTATTAGTGCTTTTAATAAAAATCTCTTATCTTACTTGGTTTTTATCTTGTGCCCTGTGGTACCGGCCAGGAATAGTGTCACCACCTCTCTCATCTCTTACTGGGAGTGAAAATCAAAATCAAAATTCATTTATTCAAGTTTAGCTCAATAGAGCTCTTATAAATGTCATACTTATAAAGTAACGAGTAGTAAGAGTCGACGAAGAGAAATCTTTTAGGATGATGGGCAGCAGCGTCATCTAACGTACTGGCTTCAAATATAATGATGATCTTATCTGACATTATAATCAATCAGGCCCTTCAATTGTATAGATTACTATACTCTAACAGATAGAAAATAGGAGTTCCATTTGCGCTCGACGTAAAGTATTTAAAAGCTTTTATAAAACCTTGTCTATTGATTGTCTAAAGTTAAACACTTCTTAGGCACAGTTTAAATTTAATAAAATCACGCATATTTTAACATGTGGTATAAATACTTTATATTTTATAATAATAAACTCCGTTAAGTCAAAAATGATTTGCTAAACACGGAGTGTGAAATAATAAATGAAAGCCCGTTTAATGGACGTATCGCTTAAAAGCTGTATTACTTAACTAAACGCTTGCTAAACAGTGTTTTGTAACAGAGATAATTTGTAACATCGCTTAAATTTTTAGATACTATTTAAATAAACACATGTCTAAAGAGTGTTTAAAGTATATTTTACTTATTACACTGATTATGTCTAAAAAATATACTATTTCATTTCATTCATTATGACCCAAAGTAATACTTTAAGTAAGACTTTATCATATATTTAAGATCAGGCCAAGTTTTGAAACCTAAATTAGAATCTCTATTAATTTTAACTATACAAAGAAGAACTCTGGCAGCTCGTTTATATATCGTCTACGTGATATCCCACTGAGAAATTAAATTACTTAACGTTCTGGAGACGGTTTTCGTGAAAACATCATTAAAATGTCGATTCTGGATACTCGACCTAAGATATTAGTGAAAACATTGATTTACGTAACTAACGTTAGTAAAGTCAGCTCTTGACTAATAAAGACGTGTGTCGTTCTTCATGGTGCTTTGGCTGTTACCACATTGACGCTGACTGCACATGTCAATTATAGTTTTCGCACAAAATTATTTTTTTTAATCCCATCGCTCTAAATTGCACTATGCCTAAGGGGCTATCCATAAATTACGTCACACAGTAATGGGGTGGAAGGGATTGACGAAGTGTGACATGGTGTGACAAGGGGATGGAAGGGATCCTAAATTTCGTGACGCCACTTTTCAAAATCCAGGTCCTATAAACATTTTGGAACTGCTGTTATAATGTAATCATTTCTTGCTGTACATCACACTAAGGAGGAGGGAGTCTCACAAGTGTGACCAGCTGTGACAAGTACGGAGGGGGGAGGCCAAAAGTTCACAAAATTCGTGTGACGTAATTAATGAATGACCCCTAAGATACGTATTTAGGAAGAGAAAAAATGGCAAAATTAATAAACTTTCATGACAATATGTAATCAAATATAGTGTTCAATTAAAACGCACCCTACCTTGACATTAAGCGTGGGCATCGTGTTACATTACGCCAACGCCCTAAGGTAAAACGGAGGGTGCCTTCGGAAGAACCTTTTAGGACCAACCCTGCTGCGTTCCGGGCAAAGGGCTTTGTAATTTGTATTATCACATACAAAGATTAATTAGTATTTACACAGCTGGTATTTTGGAGCATTTACAACGTAAGCTTTAATGTACTTATTTCGATTTAATTTTGAGGTTACAAATCACGTCACAGTCACAAATTGTAGTTTGTTAATATGTATGTTTCTTGAGGCGTTCGACTTAATCTCGTTGCCTTTTGGGAGCCTCGTTAAAGTCACGGACAGACTGATTGACTACCGGACAATCCCCCCCCTCCTTAGAATCACGACAAGCTGACTGACAAATCCCCCCAATAAGAGTCACTGCCAAAAAAATCACAACAGACAAATTAACTGACAAACCTTGACCAATTCTGACAAAGAATCCATTTTGTTTGTTATTTCTTGATTATGGTAATGATTATATCTCTTTCATTGTTTTTAAAAAAATATATTGTATTCCCATTCGGTTTATATAAATTTAACGAGCCTAAATTATCCTGTTGTTCTTAAATACAATAAAGTATATTTTATTATATTTATATAAACACTAATTATCTGATTATTAATTCTAATTATTGCTATCCCACACACAATGTCTTTTATCTGATTCTAGTTAGGGTTGGCTAGAAGAAATCTATATGAGAGATAAGCCTTTGTTGATTTTTAGGATATATTATGGATATATTTAGACTGCAAAACAAATCACAAAGCTGGTGTTTGTAATGAACACTAGCTGTTTAGATAATTACAAATTAATGTAACTAAAGCTATAGCCAAATGTCTCAATTAGTTATTTGAGGTCGCTTTTATTCTTATAGCATTACAGAAAGCCTGTCGGATGATGATTATATATCTAAAACATGCTGTATAATATGCCAGCTTGATGCTTGTGCAACGTTTGCAACTTCAACTCCATAATTTTATGAATAAAACTCCTCAGTATTGCTGTATTCTAGTAAGTAAGTAGTAAATATTTGTATTAAAAAATACTGCATTTAACGTTTTTTTTTGTTGGAATTCATCAAACCCACGACCTTAAGACATTGTATGTTAATTCAAAAATACATACATAAATTTACGCCTATATTACGCAGAGGCATATTATACGCCCACATTTTGCCAATTATATAGTTGGTCGCACGTAAGAGGTGCCGAACCTAGTGCCGCTTGTCGGGAACTTTCATGTTTGCCAGAGCCCCGTCAGTTGATCGGCAGGTGCACCACTTGCAGGTGAGGTTGACTTGGGCTCTTAAGATCTTTGTTGGTCCGACGACCATACTCCAACATTATTTATTCGACATATAATTTATATTTAACTATGATATGCACAGTGTTTGTATACAGACAAAGAAATCATAATATTTTTTTTATAAACCTTGACGACATTTGCCAGTAAAAGAACTAGTAAAGTTATTATTTTATACCCAGTGTCGGTAGTCTAAGCGAGTCTTATTGGTATAAATCCCACGTTGATTCGTGTTGGTCTAGAGCATTTTACCGTGTTTACTTGCCTTCCACCGATCCGAGTCGTCTTTGCCAGTGTACATTTTACTCGGTAAACTAATTTTGATAATAACGTTGGTATCTGTTTGTCATATTCAAACACGAATTGTAAAGCGTGGAGGTAAAACCGGCTTTTCGGTTCTATAATAATGGGCAGGACAGCAAGGTCTATTATTTTTTGTGCATGCTAGATTAATTTTTTACGCCTATTTTATGTTCACCCATTGTCACCCACGTAATAATAAGTAAAAATCTTTTATTTTTATAAATACACTTTCCAAAACATTGACAATAACTCGAAACTAACTGATACAGTAGATCAGATATATTAGGGACGTGTATTTTTTTTATTCTTTCATAATTAACTTTCCATTACATAGTACATGCTCTTCGTTTGGGGCTAGAGCACAATGTGAAATGTGTAACGCATTTAATTATTCTTGCTGTCGGTCACTGCAGTTTCTATGGATTTCCTCAGTCTAGTTCAATTATGAAGAGTCAATCCAAGCATGCCTCTCTCCGTTGCACACGAGCTTTACTTTGGGGCCCATATATATCCATATATATACTTCTGTATCTATACTAATATTATAAAGAAAAAAGATGTATATGTTTGTAACGAATATTTTTAATAACTACTGGACGGATTTTGAGAATTCTTTCAGCATTTGAATGCTATATAATAATAATAATTATCCTTTATTGCACATACAATATAAATTTCGTAGTTTCGATTCCCACACAGAACAAATTTTTGTGAGCATTAACATATATTTTTGTTCTGATCTGGGTGTTTTCTTCTGTATGTTAAGTATATATTTACAAAAAAAACGGTATGTAAGTATATTTATCCGTCATGTTTTATACATAACACAATTTCTTAGTGATACTTATCTTGGAACTAAATAATTGGTGTCATTGTAAGATAATATTTATTATGTATTTTCTCTATTAAAACTTCAATAATGTAACCCTAAATATAAAATAGCTGCAGAGAAGGCGCGCCACTAGTAGCCAAATAAATAGCTTAATAGTCATGACTATTCACTATTACATACAATTCAACAACGCCTGTTCTATTGCCTATTACAGTCCTCAAAGTTTACGGATTTCGGATAATGTCCATTTGTAAATTATTAAGGCCTCAAGGGCGTAATCATACTAGCGAATCGCGAGCGTCCTCATAGCGGATCGGGCGCGCAACGAACACGGCGCGCATGCGCAACGCATTCGTTGCGGACTTATGTCATGCGTAACGACGAGATATGCATGTGAGAGAACGTACTCGTATAAATCATTATGGCATCATTAGAAGATTCAGATATGAGTACAGAGTTATTTATAATTGAAATTTTAAGTCGGTATGTAAAACAACACAAGATAGTTGCTCTCTTTCATTCGATTAATCTTGAATTGATCCTCCCAAAATCGTTGATGCTTTCATATTCGTCTCTGGCGTCTTCGAAGTAAAAAAGTCAACAGCAGTGTTTTCTCCTCGAAATCCATTTTGTTACCGAGTGTACTGTGCGAGTCGAAACAATTGCGTATCAGCTACGCGTCCGCTACATCCTCGCTGCGGCGTGTTCGCAACGCATTCGCTGCGAGTTCGATCCGCGCAGCCGCTGACAAACCGTTAGTATGGATAAGGCCCTTACCCAAGCATAACCTAAAATAATAACTTTTCGGATCCTCGGCCTATTGTCTGCGGATATCCTATGAATATTTTATTGTTACTGAGTAAGTTGGTTGACTTACTAATCGAAAGATGAATTAATAAGACGGCATGTTTTAGGCTGATTGTAGTGGGATAACATTCGTGTTGTGTTTAAAAGATCATACAAACTTTTAAAAAACGCGCATGCAGCGAGACCTCTCTTACAACGCCAGTGGGTAATCATCATATCAGAAATGTTAGACGCTGAAGGATGATAATGGGCCTGGGTATGCTGTATTAGTAAGTAGCGGTAGCAATATTAGTGGGTAGCGGTAGCAGTAGTAACTGGTGGGTATAACTTTTCCACGCTGATCGATCTTGACTCGCTTGCATTTACCTGCTTTTCGACGTCTGATCATCGATCCATCGGAGGGTAAGTCGTACTCTACGTCCAATACCCTAATGTTATTTTATTATTGAATTTTTAAAATGGTATTATTATTAGAGAAATATTCAGGCAAAAACATTTATTGTTTACTTTTATTACAGAGATATCTAGGTGAAACATGTAAAATTGTGTGAGGTGGATCCTTCGCCTACATTACGACCGATATGGCGTGGTGCCGTATATACCGGCTCTCCGCTCCAAGGTCGTGGGTTCGATTCCTACACAGGACAAATAATTGTGTGCATGAACATGAATATTTGTTCTGGTCTGGGTGTTTTCCTATGTATATTAAGTATTTATGTACAAAAAAAAAATAGTATTTATGTTTATCCATTATTTAGTATCCATAACACAAGTTCTTAGTGATCTTGGAACTAAATAATTGGTGTGATTGTAAGAGAATACTTATTATTAACACCAGACGAAAACTAATGCCCTTTGAATATTCAAACCATTTTCTAAACTACAGAGGAATGTAAGTAAATAACTCTTTGTGAATAAGTACCACTCGAATTCCAATCATGAGAGTAAACATCCGATCCCAGTGAAATTTAATATTGTTCAGTAACGGCTCCGATAGATCAAAAACAAAGTTAGTTTGTCACGTTCTAACATGAGCGTGAACTGGTAGCGTCGACTAATGAACAAAGTAACTTTTTATTTTTTGTGTTTGTTTACAAATATAAATTAATTTTGAAAAATTATGTTTTTGCTTTTTATATGTTAAGTAGGTGCCGTGTGGTACCGGCCTAGAATAATAAGCTTAGCAGTGACAGTCGACGAACGACGAAAATCCTACCGGATGATGGGCAGCATCGTCATCCTGCGTACTGGCTTGAACTACGATCCCTAAGGCTCATATTTAATGTGTCATCAAAATTAATAAATTACCAACCTAACCTAACCTTTTTGTACATCAAAAAAATTCTGATGGAGCACCTAATCCCCTATTAGATGCTAGATCAGTATTTTTGATGATCAAAAAAGTATTTTTTAGAGGTTCAGTTTATTATATTCCGATCCCTAATAATTTATTGATTCAGGCGTTACTTTGCGGAAATCCATTGTAAGCAAGTGATGGATTAAAAATATCTTTGTAACAATTCCCGCGCTACTATAATAGACCAACGGTGAAACGAGAGTGAGTGAAGTGAGCGTTGGTCGTGAAGACATCGTTGTTCTGAGGCTTCAATCTTACCTGAAGATGCCCTGTGTAAGGGCGAAACACGTGTCGTGTTGAATAGTTTGTCGATTTTTTGGGAAATTATAGTAGCGCGGGAATTGTTACAAAGATATTTTTAATCCATCACTTGCTTACGATCTCAAACTTGAAACCGCCTGCCCAAAGTGGTGATTATGGGCAAATATCCCTAATAGAATATAATCTATTAGGGAGGTTAATGTTCAGCAGTAGACTTAACTAGGCTGTTATGATTAGGTTCAACATCACCAAGAGGATCTCAACTAACTAACGTAAGATCAGACCTTATTTTTACATATCAAGGTGAGATAGATTATACTTAACCACGCGTACCCAATGTGAATAGACCGAGACAAGTCTGCGGGCGTCCTGGTGTTAGAATTTTTCAAGACGCCAAATAGGGCAGGGGCCCAAGCTAGAGAGCTTACCGTATGGCAACCCACATACAGTGCTAACCGAAAGCTACGGTGTAACGGCGGAAAGCGGGTGGAAAGCAGTCTAGAAAAGATGGAGAGCTCCGTACCGCGCAACCATCACGGTAACAAGCGCACAACTCATGACGGCCTGAATAAATGCCATTTCATGCCCCGCTTAAAAACCCAGGACTATAAGACTGGAAAATTAACGTTCGTGAAAACCATTCCAAATCATTTTGTTTCTGCGGTGACGCACGCAAAAAACAAAACAAACAAGTTTTGTTTTTTGCATGCGTCACCGCAGCTATGGATGTTTGGAACAGGACATTACTAGGTTGCCGACCTATTAAAAACCGTTTCACGCCCTTCTTGAAGAGCCCTATGGTGTGACCTCATGGAGAAACCTCGCCAGTGAATTAAAATATACTTTGACTAGTGAAATTTATGAAGTAAGACAAAATAATGGTACATTTTACGTTTATCTATAGTATTTTGTATTACTCTGTAGATGATAGTTTGCAAGCCAACTCCAGTTTTCCTCAAGCAATACAGAGTTAAGAAAGTATCTTATTGTTCCCCGTTGACGAAACATTGGAAAAGATGGAAGGCGATGCTCGCTTTAATGTTTTCGAAACAGAGCTTTTCATGCAGATCTTTTTAGCGTTGAATGTAAGAAGTTTTAAAAATTCTAAAATGACTTTTCTTTTTAGCAGAACTGGAACAAAGGTACTATAATTATTAATGGCTTGTATATTACGTGTCATCAAAATTTTTAAATTGCCCAACCTCACATAATCTTTATGTACATCAAAAATACTGATTGAGCACCTAATCACTATAGGTTTGACGACCGATATAGCGTGGTGGCGAGTATACCCGCATTCCACTCCTGTCGTGGGTTCGATTCCCACACAAGACAAATATTTGTGTGTTTAAATATGAATGTTTGTTCTGGTCTGGGTGTTTTCCTATGTATATTAAGTATGTATTTACTAAAAAAAAAAAAATTATGTATGTTTATCCGTTATTTAGTATCCATAACACAAGTTCTTAATGATACTTATCTTGGAACTAAATAATTGGTGTCTGATTTTTTTTTTTATTTTTTTTTTTTTTTGATGATTAATAAATACCTACATTTTTAGAGTATCAGTTTGTTATATACCATTAAGCCCTATAAATTCTAAATGGATTTCTTCATTTACCAACACTATAATTGCTGGAGTAATAGATAACAGCCCAGCTGAAAACCAACGCCAGAACATTTATTTGTTTAATCTTTATTGCACACAAAGAGTAATACAAAGGCGAACTTAATGCCGAAGGCATCTTCTATTAGTTAACCATTGGGTTAGCAGAGAGGGTTAAAGGCGGTGTTACAAACAATAAAATATATAGTAATAAGCTTTCATAAATCAACACACTTAAGAAAATACTAACAAAGTACACTATATATACATAAAATACATGATACATGATACATGCAAGATGATAGTAGGAAGACTTAAAGCGACGAGGACTCACTCAAATAGCAATCATGCAAAATAGTTTTAAAGATATTGTTACTCAATACTACTGAGATGGTTAATTTTGAGGCATCATATAAATATTTGTATATAATTTTTAGCTTTAATTTTGATCTCTAGGATCACTCATAAACAGTTTTATTATTATATATTATTAATTATATCCAGGTCTACTGTAAAACACCCCATACGTTGTGAGACTATTTGTGTTATGGATTGTATTTTCAATTAATTAACTTACTGGCATTTTGGTCCTCACTGTGAGCTAGTAAGTGCACTTGTTTTGAATAAATAAAGACAATATAGCCAGACTCGTGAATAAAAGGAAGGATAAAAGAAAATAAACAAATGTGGTCGGAAGCGATAATCGAAGTTAAGCAACATTCATGTGAATTATATGTGTCAAGATATATCGTGACTGACCCTTGATATTAAACGGTTGTGGGAATCGTTATCTACGTCGTACGTGACTTTCTAACATAACTACATATTTATAAGAAGAAAAATCTAATACGCCACACACCCGCCTCCTTCAATCTGCACTGGATAGTGATTGAATCTCATTTTGATGAAAAGTGGATCGATTCTAGTGGTCGTATATAAATTTTCTTAGTTTCGTCGATATTTAGACGACACTGACCCAACTAAAATACTAGCCAAGGAAGAGCTTAATCAACACTATTAATAGTGTTAATGCTGGGAGCCAAAAACAGCGTAAGACCTTCCATTACCAACTCGAGATTTTGGAGAAAGGGCAAGTCAAAAGTCTACTCTGCCGGCATGTCATCATCATGTCTTAGAATTATCCCGGTTGCCCCAACTTAAGCCCAGGGTCTGCTCACTGAACTAACCAGATGTGTCTGAACTTCAGTTATTACATGTAGCGACTGCCATCTGATTTTAGTAACCCAAAGGGAAACATCATTCTCTGGTCAAACCAGTTGTCAGAATATTGACATCATGACAGCCGGGACCAACGGCATAACGTGCTTCCGAGGCACAGAGCAAGCGATAATTACGCACACAACTTCGAAAAGACATAGCTGCGCCTCCAGGGTTCGTTCTCGAGACTCTCTGAATAAGAAGCATAGTCTCGCCACTGGGATATCATCGCTACAAGAAGAGAAGGTTTATCATCAGTATCATCCTGGCATTAATCCCAGTTGTTTTATAATAAAACTTAGGGTCCAGAGTCTGCTCACTGGTTTAACCAGAACTGGCTGAATTACAGTTATGAGAGATGAAATAATATAAAAACTTAATGCTTAAGGTTAAAGCTGCCTGCCCGTACGGGAAGAACGCGGAACAATATGTTCCTAAGTACAAAAAGTAGAATGTATGTCATTCAACGACAGCAATGTTTAAAAAAGCCCATTTGATATAACTCAATGATTAAACGTCCTCTTTTGTTATAAAGCAAACCAGTTCAGCCTAATATCCAGTTGCGCAAATCCACTTAACTCCCAAATTCGTCTCTGGGAATTGGTTGAAACAGCAAAATTAAAAAGGTTCAATGAGATTAAGGAATTTCCCTGTCGTACTGCCTACAGGTTAACTTTTTAACCTTTTCAGTGCTCTTTGAATTTCGTTTTCGTATATATTTGTTGATAAAACTGAATGATATTATTATATAATGCACCTGCGTTACCAATTTTTTTTTGTTATTGTATTCTAAAAGAATAAAAAAGCCAATAAGAGCTTATGATGTTTTTTTAAGATATAATAATATTGATAAAACTCACAAAAGCATATAAGTGCCCTTCCACACACTCATATACACCGCAATAAATAATATTTTTTTACTATTTTTTAACAATTACATCAATTATTTAGTTTCAAGATAAGTTTTCATTCATTAAGAACTTGTGCTATATATACTAAATAACAGATAGTAATACATATATACTTTTCTATTGTAATGCATACTTAACATATATAGGAAAACACCCAGACCAGAACAAATATTCATGTTTATGAAAACAATGATTTGTCCTGTGTGGGAATAGAACACACGAACTCAAGAGCAGAGTGCGGGCATAATTGCCACCACGCGATATCAATAACTTACGTGCTTCCAAATTAACTTATCATTTTTTCTCTATACAAGCATTCTGTAACTCATAAATCTTTAATTTTATGGTATAGCGATGCCTCCCTACTACTGATTTGTATTTTTCTGAGAAAGTACATATAGATATATACACTATGGTATCTTTATTCATACACTGTGGTATCTATATTTTCTGGTAAACACTTTGACGGGTATTTAAGTAATGTATTCGAAGAGTTATGATCGTACACAATAGAGTAGTCATGAATATAAAACGTGTCTAAGGGAATTGATAACCTGATACTGATGCTTTGTGAACGGCCTTCTTTTGTGTATATTGTGCTAGTGGAGTAGGCATTTTACTTTCACTCAATTCACATTTTCACTGGTAGCCTTTTACATGCAAAATTTTGCTACAATTGTATTAATTGATTGATGTCTCACGTTTAGCGTTTATCGTGTAGAGGTTGTTGTGCTGGGGTTGTGTAATGATCTTACCTGGAGATACTCTGTGCGGGATGAATAACTTACGTCTTAATATTAATAATAATTTAAATCTTTTAGAGGGCGATAATGTGGATATTATACCACTTGAATTGAAATCAAAATGTACAATAGAGGATCTAGAAAGAGATAGAACGATAGCACTTAAAAATTCAATAAAATCTCACGATTATAATAAAAATAATTTCGTAGTTGTTAAGATTCGTCTTGATTTTTGAGACATTAATAAGTCCTTTATACAGGTAAATTACACCCATGCACAGAAAGGAAAACAACAAGTAAAAAATATAAATACGATACAGTTAATTTAAATAAATTTAGATAATTGCAGTTGTGCGGGAATTGACACTATAAATTTTCACTGCCTTAAATTTGAATTTAAAAATGTAAAATCTAAAGCCATTCTTACAAAAGTATTTTTTTTGCTGTCTTCCGGTAGTCATTTTTCAACCAGCCTTCCCATCTTTTACTTTAGGACGATGAAGGTAATTTAGGGTTTAATCTTAATTTACTATAATGGCGGGGATAGGCATATGCTTAAGAATTTTACAAGCCACGCAATAGGACAATTGATATTAAATGCCAAACAAACAGCCACTAATACAAGTACAGACTTGTGTGAACGCTGTTAATCTTTTATAATCCGAGCTTCGAGCCCTAAGTCCTGCGGTAGGACAAGCTTTTCGTTCTATATAGAAGAAAGACACTAATTACGTCTTCATTAAGTTTATTTCATTCAAAAAAATCGTAAAAGATTCAAGTTGCTCTTGAAGAAGCTGACTATAAATCTTCAATAAACATAAAACATCAAACGGGTCGAGTTTGCTGAAACCAGTTTAGCTTGATCTCTATTAGCCTATGAATTCTCGGGGCTGGACCATCTGGCCAATCGGGACGATCGATACTCGATATCTCGCTATAAATCGGGAGCTAACACTTTAGCAAGGTATAAGTTTCGTATCGGATTACTCTTTAACGATAATGCTTCTCGTGAATTTAGCTCAGGCAATTATTAGGAAAATTCAATGTTTAATGAACCATCCATTCTTGGTGATTACCTACACTTTGATCATTTATGTTAATTCTTCTTGGTCAATTCATATTTATATTTATTCCATCAATCTTCATAAAATTAATTAAATAAATAATTTGATGAAGTAGGATCAATCAATGTAACCTTTTTTTAGGATTTAAATTTGCATGCTATGTAATAATGTAGCTAAATAGGCAGAGCTCAAATAGTTATAATAAGATCCACAATATGTAACATTATTTATGGCAAATAAATGAATATGAATCGTTTGTGGCTTTTGCCGTGTGAACTAAATGTCATTGTATAACATCTCATCTGTCTCTGTATCATCATCTATCTCATCTTATATATGAGAAAAACAAACAAATAGAAGGGGAGTTACGATAATTCGCAAACAGCTTAATCTTGGTAAGATACATATAGTAAAAGTAAAATTAAAAAGTAAAGGTAAGGTAAGGTACAGGTAAGTAAAATTTATTATCCGTGATTTCAGCATAACGGTAAGTTTAATCTTAAAATTTGATACATAAACATTGTACATCAGATAGTTATCAGATATATGCGTAACCAAAATTAAACTCGTCAAACATTTTAAAAATGAAATTAGTTAACCAAGCCAACCTCACCTGCAAGTGCTGCCGATCAACGGACGAGGCTTTGGCGAATATATAAGTACCCGGTAAGCGGCAACAGGCTCGCCACCTATTACGTGGTAGCTGGCGAAATGTGGGCGTATGAAATGCCTCTGCCTACCCCTTTGGGAAAACGTAATAAAGGCGTAATATTACATATGTTAGATATATAAACAACTACTACGATCAAACTTACCGTTTTGCTAAAAACAGCTGAAAACATATTCTCTGAGCTTTGATCCTCAATATTTTTTTATCCAAATTTCGAAATGATGAGGACTTGTTACAGATTTCATTGATTTTAGCGTTTCGAATAATCCTATCAACTTTTTGCTGTGTGCGAATTATTGTACCTTCGGATGTGTACATTGACCTCATTAAAAGACTTCAAAAATTCGAACACACCACAAACCTACCAATCCGCAATCGTTCCGTGTGGTGTGAATGCCTGCGATCAAAGGTTGCACAATAACGAGCTGATGATAATAAAATAAAATAAATGTGTCATCAAATTCTTTCAATCTTTTGACACTGTTTTACATAATCCATATAAGTCGATTGATTGTGTTGTCAAATGTTAGTAATTTTCTTTATTGACTCATTGTTGATTGACTCAATGTTTGTTATAACGCTTCAGAATATGAAAGTGGCATACAATTATAGTAATGGCACTTCCATATGATTGAGTAAGATAATTTGACGTAACCCCCATTAACCCTTTAATAAAGTAGTTATCACAGTTTACGCATTATAAAGGGGTAATCAAATATAAATATCTTCGTTATTCCAATGTTGATGTTTTAGAGCTCTATGTTTCATTAAATATGGCCCGGGAAAAAAGCTTATTGTCGCTCAGCGTGCAAAGGAAAGAAGATATACTCGGAGTGTCCTTACAAAATTACAAAATCCGTTAGAGAATTGGAATTATGGACATTGCAAGCTAAAGTAAGTCGAAGAACCGACGACTGATGGAGCGCGAAGGCTCTTTAAAGGCAACCAGAAACCGACAAAAGTTGCAAAGGAGAGTTTCCTACACGATGGGTTAATGGTCCCGGTGGTTCAATATCAATTGTGTGGAACATAATTGGAGGAACCTATGTTTAACAGTTGACTTGTAGTCGATTCTGAGCGCGCCACCACACCCATTTTATGCCTCTGCGCGCAGTTTTGTCCAGGGTCGTACCGAGACCAATACATTGCTTTGAGTTCAAAATTCAAAAGAAATTTATTAAATTTTGGCTCAATAGAGCTCTTATGAACGCTAAACTAACGCGCCCATTCACTGCGGGCGGGAGCTTGACCGTAAAAGAACGGGCAAGAAAATCGTCAAGTTTGGTTTTTTCTTCCGCCAGTTACAATAAAAATACCTAATATTAAAACAATTGTGTTCTGCTGTCACAAAATCCAAAGGAACACAACACAAAACTCTCTCTAGCAATATTAACATAATTACGGACAAACACAGCAGACATGAGAAGACGCGTTTCGCTTAACCATATTTTAGGGAACGCAAGGACCCGACGCATGACGCCACCACCGCAGTAACATATAAGTGAGCGTGACATACTCAAGCCACAGGATAAAAAGATTTTAGTAAAAATAACATTAGTATTACAAGATTGAATGAAATGTGCTGCAAACCACAATTTTATTTTGTTCGTTCAGCATTTCCTGAAATCGTTGCAGTAAGTTCAACTGCAAAATGATTTCATCTACAAATGAAAGGTGTGAGAGTAGGCTTGCCTATAATAATAATAAGCTGACCAATTTTGTATATAGCTCTGTAAAACGGCATTGTTTCTGTTTCGCTTTCTTGCTAATTAACAGTAATCTTGCTAGTTAACAGTAAAAGTTATAACAGTATCGCCGCAAAGTATCAAATACCTCTCGTCCAATTGGTTGTCGAAGAGCTTGCATAAAGGAAAACCTTAAGTCGTCATCCCGAACCACGCTACCATATTTCTCTTTTAAACTAATAAGTAGAGAACGAAAAGTCATTCTTATAAATAATTTCACATATATATTCTTACACGCTCTAAATTAAAAGATTCAAACGATTGATCGTCAACTTAAACCCATTCTCCAAAGTAATTACATTAATGTATATGTAATGGCTCGAGTTTGTTGAAACCAGTTTAGCTTGATCCCTATTAGCCTATAAATTCTTGGGGCTAGATTATCAGGCCAATGTGGACGATCATTACTAATAACTTCGCTATAAATCGGGAGCTAACACTTGAAATTATATTTATGTGTATACCTTAATATAAATTTGACAGCAACGTAATCGATTTCCAAGCATGTACTTATTTGCCGATTCCATTATAATGCCGATATTACGTCTTCTGAAAACTCAACAAGCTAATACAAGAGTGATTGACATTTAGTGAAACGAAAGAACGCTGTTATAAACAGAAGATATATTTAAGCAGAATTAATTTAACATTCACTCGAGACGAGGTTGGAAACGAGCACCAATATTAAGCAGTTTACACAGATGTGATGTTGTACTAGTTCGTAGAGAAAGATACTTAGAGACCCCCGGAAAGTACTTTGACGTGATGGGAGGCTAAGAACCTCCCGGTAGGGCGGAGGAGGCCGCTTGAAAAAGGTAACACCCAGAGGCCGGTGACCCTAGTACTGACTACTGAGTGGGGAAACTAAGAGGGACCTGTGAAGGGCCAGGTGGGCCTGCCAAGCAGCGCCAAGAGTGTCTTAGGCGGCGGCGGCAGGGGGCCTCTGCTGTCTAACCATAAACTCTCCGAGAAATCGGCCACACACTCTATGGTTGCACACGGAGGTAGGAGGGGCCACTCCATTGCGCCTCTCTGAGGAGGTCCTCCTGGTTCTGGCTCGGAGGACGTTAGCCACGGGCGGGGTATCAGACGCTGCATCCCAGATACTAGCCCCCGCTCCTTTCCGTCAACAAGCGGCGGGCTTTGTCGGAGGTTTTTTACGTGTGAAGAAATACGAATACAGAAGCTTTGTAATTGGTTTAAAGAGAGACGCATCAAGTGGTAACTGGAAACCATTAGTGATAAACCGAGAGTGTGACCAAAAGTCATTTGCTGGATAATTTGCATTTGGTTAAATGTTGTTTGTCGAATGACTATTTGTCAATATTTTTTTGCTCAAACATTAGTAATCCGATAAACCGTTATGCGTCAGTATTTAACCCAATCTAGAGAACCCGTGAACCTGCTTTTTTTGTATATCAGCTCAAATGTGATTATAATTATCTTGTTTTCAATATTTCTGGTATTGTACCGGATTTTCTAAATTGATTTAATCCGCTCAAATATAAACCTATAAACTTTTCATTAAATAAATAAATACTTTGCTAAAGAAGACTGATTAACCCATATTGGATCCTAACTAATTGTCGTCCGAAAGAAATAGCGCTTTTTAAACACAATATTGTGCTTAAGTGACAACTAACATTGGCACGAAGTAAACTGCACAACACAGAACTACTTTCATAGAAACTTTATTCTTTGAATAGACTGCTTAATGTAATTTGTTTCTATTTTAGAAGAATTTAATGTTTTATTTTGAATAATGACTACATCCATTTTTTACTTTACGGTATCATTTTTGATCGCCACGTTGCGAAAATGGCACCTGGCGGCGGTCGTTCAAGGTCTCAAATTTGAAATATTACTGAGGACACGAATATTTTCAAATCAACCTAATTTCAGTTCTTCTTGAGTTTTTGTTGCAAAAGCCCCTTTTTATGGCTCTACTGACTGGCCATTAGATTATGATCTCAATTAATATACTGTTTAGTCAACGCAATACTCCTTTCAAAGCAGTGTAAACATATTCGCCCTATAAATAGGACAAATTCAATGTACCTATGTTTGTAAAATTTTAAGATTTACTTCAATCAAGCAATGTACTTATTATCAGCCAGTTACAAAAAGGTAATTATGCCATAAATGAATTTATTGATTATGGCAATGTGGGTTAAATGTTTCATATCATTTATTTTATTTTATAGAATGTGACTTTATGCTGTGAATTGTTAATTAGCGAGAATAACCTTTATACTTTTTGTTTTTGACAACCATAATAATTCGACATTTGCATTCGCATGCAATTTGTATAATAGATTTTTTCTTGATTTCTTCAGTAAGAAAATAACTGAATATCCCCCATTTTTGTCTGTAAATTACAACCGCAAGCAGTACCTAATAGTCCTTGGAGTTTAATCGTATTTCCTTAACTTGCACTTTATAATGAAAACAAATCTTTTAGAAGCACAATTGATCCGTTGTTGCACAATAAAACAGCACTGGCTAAGCAAACTTTGTGTCGAAGTGGAAAAGAACATTCGCTGTGTAGTTTACTGCACAAACTGCAACGAGTGAAATAACACTTAAAATACTCTTGAGGGTAAAAATATAAAAGGAAAATATAAAGTTTATATTGGAGAACGAAGAGACTTGCTATTTAACTGGTACGTATTATATGGATATAATACCAATACATACACACAAGATGCCTGTTTTTCCTATGGGGTAGGCGGAGGCATAAATTACCCACATTTCGCCAGTAATTTTTTTTGACCCACGTAATAGGTGGAGAGCCTATTGCCGCTTATCGGGAACTTTTACGTTTGCCGTAGCCTCGTCCGTTAATTAGCAGGTACATCACTTCAAGGTGAGGGGTTCCTAAGACCTTGGTAGAAGAGGGGCTTCTACTATTGAACCATATAATGTTGAAGTGAACAGGAATTGCAATAGTTTGGTCTTATCAAGGTCAAGACCTAACTGTGTTAGTTCGCTTCACTAGTTGGAGATGCACTCAAAGAAGAAAATTGGTGTCTATTTTTAAGTTGGCTGATTATAATATTGAATAGTTCTAATATTACTTATTAATAATTATGACGGGTTACATTAAAATACAGAGCATGTTAAAGGCTTTTAAAATATCATTAGAAATACCAGTTAAAACGTCCGCTCTGTCCTTGTCCTTCTGGTCCTATCTTGTTTCTGTCTTTGTCGTTATATCTTTACCACATGGCCTAGAAATTGGCTAATGTGATAATGCATAACAATTGAAGAATCTAATCACAAATGAGAAAGAATAGACAATAGTTTTTTATGTGTTTAGCTAATATTTAAAAAATCCACATTCAAATTCTCTTTTAAACATTTATATTTACAAGTAACGTTTTCCCCGCTAAATTATTAGCACAAAGGCTTTATCTCAGATCGCTCCAAGTTGACCGATAGAACAACGATCTCAACTCGGATAAACGTTGACGTTCGGAGTCAGCTCGCTTCGGGAACAAAGTCGTGTCAGTGAGACAAGTTGTTATCTCAACGGCGGGAACGACACGGATTTAATAGTTTTCGATGTCCCACTCCAACAAACATTCCTCGCCTACTCGAACATCGATATGAAATTTAATTATAACACTCTAACTACTTTTCCCTTTATTTAAATTGTCTCGTATTTCGCATCAGATAATGGCATCAATTCACACAAAGGAATTTAGGTCAACAAAGTTAGTCGCATCTATGAAACTGGTTCCCGAGAGAACGGGCGGTGCGGTCTTGTAATCAACAAAACTAATTTAAGCCACTCTCAAGACCTGGCAAGCTACAAAGTAATATGAAAATGGAGGCAAGATCACGGAATATATTGTTTGGAGTTTACACACCTGAGACTTGTGCCTGCGACGACTGCTCACTGTAAACTGCTGTGGAGTCGACTTCTGGGGTGAAAATATGCACTACCTTCTATTTCATCTTATTGGCTGCTCTTGAATGCTGTCACGATATAGGACACTCATGCAGAAATGCAGCTCTTTCACAGCTTCAAGGAACAATTTTATTGGCAGGCAATAAGGCTGCCTCTTTCCTGTAGCTTTTAGACAGATTTATTATTCACCACGAATAAGTATTGTCTATATTAATAATATACTTATAGATTCACTAAACCGATTTTGTACGCTTCTGTTGATTTGTTTAAACCAGGGTCAAATTTATATTTTTAAACTGGATTCGGTTGGATTGTTATTTATTTATTGGACTTCAACGGGCTGTTGTAAGTCACTATTAAAATTGAAAATATCATTTTTCACATGTTTATTTTACTTTTATATACTGTTAAGTGCAATCAATTATTATGCTGGCACCAACGCACAATTATGGACGCCACGAACTTTTTTCCACCAATCCGCACTATGTCCGCGTGGTAGCGTATGAATAATAATAATAATAATAATAAATCATTTATTTCATAGAATATGGTTATCGTATACATGTTCAGGTTTCTTATTCCAACATATTCTGTCGCTTTTCGACGTGGAAATATTAGTCAAGTTATATTAGTCATTAATTGTGTACAAAATATATAAAATAATTAAAAAATGTAGGAGCAAAATTACAACATAAAAAATTAAAACAAAAATTCAGAAATCATATATAAAATAACAATAATAATATAACACAAACACAAATCCAACAAGATAATTATAGTTGACGTTCACAAATAAGATTCAATGTCAAGCAATTTTATAATGTCATTAATAATTACAAGTATTCAAAATATATCAGTAAAAAAGTCATTAATGTTATAATACAGTTTATCAATAATTAATTAGAAATTTAAATAGTATTGTTTTAAATTCATTATGTGGCCTTTTTTTAATGTCCTTTGGTAATTTATTGAAATTTTTTACACACATACAATATACATTTTTTGAGTATAAAGCTAATTTTTGATTTGGAACCACAATGTTGGTTCCATTTCTGCCTCGATAATCAGCATTATTCTTATTAGTACAAAATAAATTCATATATCTCCTAACGAACATTGAAATTTCAAAAATATATAGACAAGGCAGAGGAAGAATATTTAAGCTTTTAAACAGTGGCCTACAGCTATCTAAATATTCAGCACCGCAGATTGATCTAATACATTTTTTTTGTATTTTAAAAGCTCTAGGCATGTCTACAGAATTTCCCCACAATATGAGACCGTACCGCAATAAGGATGATACGTATCCGTGATATGCCATAATCGCGATTTCTCTAGATGCAACTTGTCTGATCCTGTTTAAAGCATACACATATCGGTCTAATTTAGTTATTAATGTGTCTATGTGTGTAGTTATTAATGTGTCTATGTATGACTTTATCCATCTTACCCTCAATTGTGAGACCTTACTTTGAGTAGACCTGTGGTCAACACTGAAACGTTAGTTAGCTGAGATAACAATTGCATTTTTTTCATAAACAGTTTTGTTAATATTATGCTTTTGTTAGGTTTAGCTACAGTGATAGTTCTTAAAATAGATAGGTATAGGTATAGATTTTTTTGTGTAATGTCTTCATCTAAAATCGTTTAAATTAAAGCATCCTCTCTAATAAATGAGATATTATCACTTTAAACTAGTCCTTATATAATATTGCTATGATATTTTTAACAAGAAAAACTATTTAAAATTTTAAGTTTGACCTTCATTAGAGCTCTATTGAGCCAAACTTTTATAAATAATTTTGACTTTGACATTGCCTTTATTCTTATATCTGTATCACATTTTAATTACTTTTATTATTTAACTACGCAATAGGATCTCAGTTGCGTTTATATTCACGGGTTATTATCATAATAATCTGTCTAATATTATAAATAAATATATAATGTTACTAAAATCGTGTAACCAACCTTGCCTTAGCATTACGGAAGGAAGCATATTCATATCACGATTCTCAAATAAACTCACAATATAATTCTAACCCGAAGGCTGCCGGGTTTCAATATCTAACACAATCTGTACGCTATCCTTTTCCCTCTCACTAGTGCAGTGTCTAAAACATAAACTGCTCTCTTTTTCACGCTGTGTTAAATTTTACGATCGCAATCTTAGATCTAAATACGTATACGTAATAAGTTAACACATAAAAGCCAGTTATTTCCAGTTAAGTCCGGACCGTTCCCAATTTTACTGCTGATAAATTCGAAACGTTCAACTGAAAAATGAACTTCAAAGCTAAAAGAGACTCATCAACCCTAAGGGAATCGTTCAAGTGTTTACAGACAAAAGCAATTACTTACCATCGGGCGTCCCGTCAGTTTTTCCGCCATTCTGTCGTAACAAAGAGGCAAAAAAGGATTATTTGAAGCCGGGAAATCCCCGCGCGGGCCGTGAATCAGGAAAAGCCCGTCGTCTTACCGCGGCTAATCTTGCGCTTCAAAACTCGACGACGGACGGAATTTTAATCGCGCTTAGATGCAATTCCTTTTAAAATTAAAACGACATTGGCGGTAATGCCATTTCACACTACACTAATGGATACGTAAAAAATGTTTATTATATAAGTTTATTTGAATTTTATCAACATAATAAAATAGCTGGAAGGTATTTCTTCATATAATAAGCTGTGCCTGCCCTATACCATTTTTTTCGTATTATAAGATTTCTCGATACCTTTGTAAAAAAAAAAAAAAATTTGTCTAAATAAATAAAATAAACATTTTATTTTGTGAAGAACTCAATATATTATTATGTAATTTTTTTTTTTCAGTTTAATTTATAATTGCGACTTCTAAATATGTTGTTATATTATTCTGTGTAAACTTGATTACATAAGGAACAGTGGTATAATCCTTTTAAATAATTTGAATATATATTAAAATTTCCTAGGTATTAACGATCCACATGGAAATATCTGTAACCGTGTCATATTGTTACATGACACTTATTCTGTTGAATAAGTTCTTATCCTTACCTAACTTACCATTAGCTCAAGTGTCTAAAAAATATATCTATTTTTTACACCATATCTGGTGTTAATCGTGCTGTGAGGGAATAACAGGAGGACTACCACAAGCTATTGTTTTATATCGGTTGATAAAGT
The DNA here is from genome assembly GCA_949126915.1 of Musotima nitidalis. Lineage (NCBI taxonomy): Eukaryota > Metazoa > Arthropoda > Insecta > Lepidoptera > Crambidae > Musotima > Musotima nitidalis. The sequence continues at coordinate 15,670,051 of OX421416.1, forward strand.
AGGACAACGCTATATTAGCTGTAAAGCGGCGTCGCACTCTAACAAACCGTGTTTTGCGTAGATTAATATATTATTCGAAACACCCAGTTTGCAAGAACAGTTTGGAAGCTTAACAGACCTTGTCAAATGAAAAATATCAAAAAGCTTTGAATCAGTTTGGTGTGATCTTAAATTTCGAAGTGCTTCTGGAACTGAGAGTTATTTAAATATTTACAAACGATACTGCTGCTTTATTTCTTTAGAAGTTCAAAAAGTTTTTATAGTCTTAGTTAAATAATAAAATATTTTCTAACAAATACACCAATTATTTAGTTCCAAGATAAGTATCATTAAGACTTGTGTTATGGATACTATATAACGGATAACCCTATATAAATACCTTTTTTTTGTAAATATTTACATTATAATATATACATAAGATAACACCCAGACCAGAACAAATATTCACGTTTATGTACATAAAGATTTGTCTTGTGTGGGAATCGAACCCACGACCTCAGGAGCGGAATGCGCATATATTCGCCACCACGCCATATCGGTCGTCAGTTCGCTATATATTTGACACTTTAAACCTTAGACTATATTATTGGAGTTTTACTGTTACACACAACCCTACACGGCACTTACTGCAAAAGACCGTGCGAAGTGGTGAATAAAATGCATTTGATGATACCGATGCTTATGTTACTCACAAATAATGTGAATTACTATCATACTTTTTATGCAAACATAAATCATTCCTCCTTTTAATATTATAGTTTGAAGTATTATTAGCTAAGAAAATAATTAAAACTCGTTATCCAGTAGGAGGTCGCATAAACACCGCCCGCGGAGAGTCACGCTCCGCAAACTCCACTGGAACTAAGAAGATTGCGCAAGAAGCTTGTTCTAACGCCTCTGCTGCCTTAATAAACTTTTACTTTGCTTACTGATTAGAATAGATTTAGACCGATCGATATACTAGTTTCATCGTTTGCTCTAAAAAGGCGCCGATATCCCAGTGGCGAGATCCATAGACTTCAAATTCAGAGGGTCTCAGGTAAAAACTCTGATCGACCTTTTCGCAGTTATGTGCGTAATTATCGCTCGGTCCGTGTCTCGGAAGCACTTTAAGCCGTCGTTTCCGGCTGTCATGAGTATCTATGGCAGTCGTTATTAGAAAGTCAGTTCCTTCTAATATCCTGATTGTTGGTTTAAACAGAGAATGATGTTTCCGTCTGGGTTGCAGAGGCCAGACGGCAGTCGCTTCACGTAATAGCCAAATCTGGTTAGACCCTGAGCCTGAATCCAAGTCTAGGTCAACCGGGCTAATGCTACGATGTGATGATAGATTGATCTAAGACGAGAAGGCTGCAGAATCAAGTCCCGACGCAGGTCTGTTTGGTGGAAGGACGTAATAGGTATCTCATTATTTTTAGGTTCGCAACTTCTTAGTGATAACAATAGATGTAGACCTTGGATGTAGTGCCTAGTTCGATCGCACATTCTAAAACCGATTCTATTGAATGCCTATTTGAATTTAATTTAGTCATACCAAATCAAAAAATACTCTAAACGTTGAAAAGTTTATAATGATGAATAGATGTTTGTTGCTGCTTCACGAAAAAAAATCGGTTGAAGATAATAATATAGAGATGAAATTTATAATGCAAATAATTAATGTCTTAAGAGAACCAGGTTGCTTGTTGCCGTGAATAATACGCCATATTTTTATAGGATAACGCAATATACCTACACAAAATCAAAGACACAGAACAGAGGCAAAACACGCGGGCAGAAACTAGTATCTAAGTAAACCGACAAGATTCTCCATTGTAATATATTTTACTACTAGAACTGTGGTTCCTAAAAAGTAATTACACACAGTATTTTAGGCAGAAATGTAAATGTTTGTTATGAGGAAGTATATTTTTCAAATTAAGTATTCAGTCAAACGTTCTTCGCTGTTTCGGTTTCAATGAGAATTCTTTTCTTTGTTACAGTTTTAATGACATACAATTGTACGTATATATTAATTTATTGTTGTTGATTTTATATATGAAAGTGGACTGTATTTCTAGTACCTACACTTTTATTCGATGTTATTCATTTTTACAATAAAGAAAAAAACATAATGTGGTACAATACTCTTTCTTTTTGTATGTAACATTATATACTTATAATAATATTACAATACTTAGTATCATTTCTTAATAAAAACCTCAAAAGCCTTTCATAATCCAATCGAGGCATGAGCGTAGAAATGTTTCTTTTTATTTGATGTCCAATTGCTTCTCACAGTCGGAATAAAAACTAATACAATTTCCGCTGCCACTATGAAAATTTCCTATCATAAAAAGCTGCTTTCACTGCTTGCACTTACGGAATTCATTAGACTAGGGCGAGTTGCCTTTCAGATTTTTTATTACATGTCGATACAAGAGGATTAGTATACAAAATCAACATTATGTAACAGATTATAAAATGGCTTTTGGAAATTATTATTACTAAGCAATCAATTTAGAGTAGTAAGGAAACACAAATATTGTGAATTTCTGTTACATAATTATGCTGGTTTCAATACTTTTGGATTTATTTATCTAAGCATTATTTAGCAACAGCGAATTCAAATAGAAAATATTAGTAATGTATTATTATTAGAATAGCGTCACCCCCTCTCATCTCATGGGGAGTCGTAAGAGTCGACGAAGAGAAATAGGACCGGATGATGGGCAGCAGCGCCATCCTGCGTACTGGCTGGAACTGCGATCACCAACCCGCCTGCCCAGCGTGGTGATTACGGGCAAATACCCCTAATAGAATGGCACATACACACAAACGGCCCCCAGTCCCCGGCGGCCCCGCTATTCCAGATTACGGTAGCGGTCTTGGTAACGGCGGGGCAGGGGGTGCAAAGAATCACCGGCAGAGATCCGGCTACCATCCTAAACGACTTCTGCACCTGGCAACCTACAACACACGCACACTGAGGACTGATGAGAAGATTGACGAGCTGGAAGAGGAAATAGAGCAGTTGCACTGGGACATTATCGGGTTATCTGAAGTCCGAAGACAGGGGGAGGATACGGTAATCCTCAAGTCCGGCAATCTGCTCTACCACCGGGAGGGCGACCACCTGTCCCAAGGTGGTGTCGGTTTTATAGTCCGGAAGTCCATCCGTAACAACATCGTGTCTATAAAGAGTGTGTCGACTAGGGTAGCGTACCTAATACTCAGAATCACCAAACGGTATTCGCTGAAGGTAATTCAGGTCTACGCACCGACCTCGACACACCCTGATGAGGACGTAGAGTTATTGTATGACGACATTTCTGCCGCCATACATACTTCACCAACTCACTACACGGTTGTTATGGGGGATTTCAACGCAAGGCTAGGCCAGCGAAGTGGTGACGAGCAGAAAGTGGGGCAATTTGGAGTTGGGCGAAGGAACCAAAGGGGCCAGCGGCTAGCGGATTTCATGGAGAAGGAGGGACTTTTTATGATGAACTCCTTCTTCAAGAAACCTCCGCAGAGAAAATGGACCTGGATGAGTCCTGATGGTTTCACGAGGAATGAGATAGACTTTATCATGACCACTAAGCGGCAAATATTCAATGATGTCTCTGTAATCGCTAGGGTGAAAACCGGCAGCGATCACCGAATTGTAAGAGGCACATTGAATATAAATGTCAAGCTTGAAAGGTCCCGCCTGATGAAGTCTACGCTCCGACCCTCAGTTGCCCATATTCAAAACCCCGAGTACTTTCAGATCGAGCTTCAAAATCGCTTCGCAGGTCTAGAGGACTGCGTGTCCGTCGACGACTTAAGTAGCGGGCTAGTTGAGACTGTCCACGCGGTGGGGTCCAAATTTTACAAGACCAGACCCCGAAATAAAACCCAAAAATTATCGACTGAGACTCTTGATCTCATGGAAGCACGACGACATATGCGATTGCAGTCTTCAGCAGATGCATTCTCTTACCGGCGTATCAATAGACAGATCACGAAATCCTTGCGACTTGATATTCGCAGATTCAGTACTACGTGTATTGAAAATGCAATAGAGAGGAACAAGGGTTCGAAAGTGTACGCACGAGATCTGTCTATTGGCCAGAGTCAGTTAACGCAGCTGAAGACCAACAAGGGCAATCTAGTCACGTCGAAACCTGAGATCATGAGGGAAATCGAAGGGTTTTATGGGCAGTTATATACTAGTACGCAGAATCCCGCTACTTGTTTGGCTAAAGATCCTAGAGCCAAACTAACCAGGCACTACACCGAAGACATCCCGGACGTCAGCCTATACGAGATTAGGATGGCCCTGAAACAGCTGAAAAACAACAAGGCACCGGGTGAAGACGGGATGACAGCAGAGCTTCTGAGAGCGGGTGGTACACCGGTACTAAAGGTACTTCAGAGGCTCTTTAACACCGTCATCCTCGAGGGACGTACGCCACAGGCGTGGGCCAGTGGCGTGGTTGTACTTTTCTTCAAAAAAGGTGACAAATCTCTTTTGAAGAATTATAGGCCAATCACGCTACTGAGCCACGTCTATAAGTTGTTTTCACGGGTCATCACGAACCGTCTCGGTCAAAGGTTTGACGACTTCCAGCCTCCCGAACAAGCCGGTTTCCGAAAAGGCTTTTCAACCATAGACCACATTCACACGCTGCGGCAGGTTATACAGAAGACCGAGGAGTATAACCAGCCACTTTGCTTAGCGTTTGTGGACTATGAGAAAGCCTTTGATTCGATCGAGAGCTGGGCAGTGTTTCAGTCCCTGCAGCGATGCCGCATTGATCATCGGTATATCGAAGTTCTGAGGAGTTTATACAGAAACGCCACCATGTCCGTACGAGTACTGGACCAGTGCACGAATCCTATCCTCTTGCAGAAAGGCGTGAGACAGGGTGATGTCATTTCACCGAAACTGTTCACTGCTGCTCTGGAGGATGTTTTCAAGCTACTGGACTGGGAAAACTACGGCATCAACATTAATGGCGAGTATATGACTCACCTTCGATTTGCCGACGACATAGTGGTCATAGCGGAGTCGCTTGTGGATCTGGGCACAATGCTCGAAGACCTCGACAGAGCTTCCCGAAGGGTAGGTCTTAAAATGAACATGGATAAGACCAAAATCATGTCAAATATCCATGTTGTGCCTACCCCAGTAATAGTGGGAAGCTCGGCCCTCGAAGTTGTCGACGAGTACGTATACCTGGGACAAAAAGTCCAATTAGGTAAGTCCAACTTCGAGAAAGAGGTCAATCGTCGAATCCAGCTCGGTTGGGCTGCGTTCGGGAAACTGCGCTATATCTTCTCGTCAAAAATACCTCAGTGTCTTAAGACAAAAGTCTTTAACCAGTGTGTGTTGCCAGTGATGACGTACGGTACTGAGACTTGGTGCCTGACTATGGGCCTCATTAGAAAGCTCAAAGTCGCTCAGCGTGCAATGGAGAGAGCTATGCTCGGAGTGTCCCTACGTGATCGAATCAGAAATGAGGAAATCCGTAGGAGGACTGGAGTGACCGACATAGCGAGGCGAGTTTGCAGGCTGAAGTGGCAATGGGCGGGGCACATAGCTCGAAGAACCAACGACCGATGGGGCGTCAAGGTTCTGCAATGGCGACCGCGAACCGGTAAACGTAGTAGAGGACGGCCTCCCACGCGATGGACCGATGATCTGGTCAAGGCGGCGGGAAGCCGATGGATGCAGGCGACTCAGGATCGCTCAATGTGGAAATCTATTGGGGAGGCCTATGTTCAGCAGTGGACGTCAGATGGCTGAGATGATGATGATGATGATGATGAGTAATGTATTAGGCAATTAATAAAATAAATTAAAAATTGGTAAACAAAAGTATATATTTTACTAACGCATATTCACCACATTTCTCAAAATTATTATCACCAAATGTCTTTCAAAAAAATATGGTAATTTATGAAAATGCAGTATCATTGGTTGTACATTACCTTTGTTTATAGGCAGTCCTTTGTGTTGAGCAAAAGAAGAATTGAACAATATTGAAACTGATATAGATAACTATTTTCCTATTCTATTATTATACTTCAGAGGCAATACAGTAAACGGCCCTAACAATAGATAAGTGGTTACCTTGCCCGTTATGCTATCATACGTTGCCCATTGTAAACGGCCGTGTGATAATAAAATAGGAACAACGTTCCTGTCGATTCCAATCTTCAAGTGCTGTAATATTTTAATATGGTAAATAGAAAAAGAAATAAAAATCAAACGCTTTATTAAATTTGGGCTTCAATGGAACATCTATAAATGTCAGAAATAACTTAAACACGACTTACAAACCTTATTCACTACTGGCAGTTTTGAAATAGTATATAAAAAAAACGTTGATATACTGAAAAAAATTAAAGAGGTCCAAGTACGCTGCCTTGTAATACAACATGCACATATGATATTCGTTTTAAAGTATTCATGCTATCCAAATTATTCTGGCGTAAAATAATCGAAAAGATCGGTGTAATAAACATTAAGCTTATTTAAAAGCGCAGTTTGTTTACAGCTCATTAATTTTGAACAGACACAACAAATTTACTAACAAAAACCTTCTTGTAAAGTGAGTTCGTGTTTGGGATTTATATGTGTACGTTTTATATGTGTACATTGTTCATGCGATCACAATTTCAAGTTCTATCCCTTAATATTAAATATTATTTTAGATAAGTTTGGAACGATGCTAAATATCACAAAAAGTACTACAATTTTCTGAAGTTCTATTCACGATAATAACTTAGCACGAATATGTTACGAAGCTTAACGTGCCGTGTTAAATTAAGCTCCATTTCCATTGGGTCTACACATCATAATTAACCTTAAAGAAAAACAGTGGAAGCCCTCCATAAATATATAAACGATTGTAATTTTCCAACTGAAATTAAAATAATAAAACATATAAAATGCGAAATATAACAAGACCCCAAAAATATAAACTAGAGTATATTAACTCGGTAAACAACTTGATTTAAATAAATACCGTACCACGTTAATAGCATGACAGTACCCCCAAGGACCATTATAGCATTTCCCTATTCACTATCACTATTATACGGAGCAGGAATTCATACTGTTTGCAATAACTTTTCTCTCTATATTTTTTACTCGGTCTAGTTGCAGAAGTCTGAAATGGGGGAGAAAACTTTATTATTACTTCGAACGTCACGAACGAACCCATCCGCCGCTTTGCCATACACTTCATGCAAATAATAATATTTATGTTGTGCAAGAAGCAAGCTCGGAGAAACAGTTTTAAATATACCACGACGCCGCCGCTATAACTTTTCTGCTTGACAAACCCAATCTAGGTTGAAATTCTTGTTTGTTTCTTTCGCTTCTATTAGTATTGGGATCCCACTGCTAAACATATGCCCCACCAATCGTTTTCTACGGAAGAAATCATAAGCCTTCTGCATCCACCGTGTTTCCGCTCTCTTGACCAGATAATCGATCCCTCCGGTAGGAGGACATCCTCTACTCCGTTTGCCGTTTCACGACAGACGACATATTAAGCGATATTTAATTACTTAGTAAACAATATGTTATTCAGTAGTAGCTGACCTTGACCCACACTATGTTTAGTTGACGTCTGATGTAGCTCTGCTTGGTTTGGGGCTAAATTATTTAGCCCTCTAGTATGTAAAGTTTTACTAAATCTTCTGAACGATTGAAAGCAAAGTTCTTAATTTATAGACGACATATTGAGCGATATTTAGTTACCTAGTAAATAATATGTTAGTTAGCACTAGCTGACCTTGACCCTCACTATATTTAGCTGACGTCCGATGAAGCTCTGCTCGGCTTGAGGCAAATTATATAGCCCTCTAGTATGTAAAATTTTACTAGATCTTTTGAACGTTCGAATGCAAAGGTTTTAACGGCTTTTAAAGATATTAACTCGGCATAACAAAGAAGCATAGGAAAATATTATAAGTAAAAGAGGTAGATATCGCACTTGCCCCTGAAAAGTAAGGCGTTCAGAAAATAGTCGTTTATTGATTTAGCGCTATACTCGAATTTATATCATTAGAAACGTATTATCTATTTCATTTATTGTTATTACCAAAGATACGTCTGAGGTAAATAATGTATATGTCTAGAATAGCTAAATCTGGGTACGCCGAAGTATGAATATTGAATATATCTCACCTCTAAGTAAAACATCATTGCAGAGAAGGTATATATCAAATATCTTCATACTTACATACATACATAATGTCACACCTCTAGGGGTAGGCAGAGATCACATCCTTCCACTTGCTACGATCTTGGCACACACTCTTAGCTTCATTTACACTCATTAACCTCATACACACCCGTCGGCTTAGGGTACTTTTGACCTACCCTTTCTCCAAAATCTTCTCTTACCTAAATGTTGTGGTGGGGAAGAGACATGTTTAATATACAATTTCAACATACACTTCGCTCATTTTCTGAAAGTAATCTTCTGGCAACTCCCTTATACCAATAACTTTCTGACGCTACTGTTGATTGCTTTGTTTCATTATTACATTAAAAACTTATTTGCATATGTTCGTTTCATTCGTCTGTTAAATTCAGACTATTTTAGTACATAATGTTTTAGTAATGTGAGTCGTGAATATTCCAGTATTTCACAGCAATTTAACTCTATACATCAAAATTCAAGGCAACGTTCTCTCTAGTTATGCAAGACGAAATTTCAAGTCGGGTCGTTAAATGCAGCTGTAGACATGCGACATGTTTAGAAATGAACTCTAGTAAATATGTAGTGTTGCATGTATAAAACTTCAAGTTTGTGCTTATCTTATTATTCCAGGAGACCGATTCAGTCAGCATTTTTCCATAAGCCTGTGCATGCAAACTTAAATCACGTATCTTCTCTAGCAAAATCTATGCATGATATAAAACTGCTGCTTTATTCATGGGTTTTATCAGTATACTACTCTGTCAAGAAAGTATCGGGAAAAAATTTATAATTCACAAAAATTTTGTTAGTCATCCAAATTTATTTTATCACTCTGCTCATGCTCCTTCAGAAACGATACACTTACGCCAACAAATAATCCAATCATCAAAACATTTTTTAAAAGCTGAACTGGAATCTGGAATTGAGTTCAGTTCTCGCCGCGAATTCTCCTTTATGTCTCCTACTGATTAAAAACGGGTGCCACGAAGTGGTGATTTAAGTGTAAAAAAAAGAAAGAAGTCGGCTGGAGCCATATCTGGTGAATATGGTGGTTTGCTCGATAGTATTTTTGAGAGTTTGAACAAAAATTCGTTCACAATGATGGCCTTCTGCGAAGGCGCATTATCGTGATGCAAAATCCATATTTCTCCGTATTTCTGTCACCTTCTTGTATAATTCACTTTGCAATATTGACATCTCTTACTATCGGTCCAAATCAACCTCTCCTACGTTAGTACCTTACGCATAAATGAGTTTGCGTCAAGAGCGATATGTTGTAGATAACATTGCGTCGCGTCCCTCACCTATATTATTTATAGAACTACATACCACTATGTATTATTATTTAGAAAACCAACGACGTCAGCAATTCAGTCACGTCAGCAGTTAAAAGCCACCACAACAAAGTCTAAATCGAGTATATCCGCTAAAATTAAAGGGAGAATGCTAGGAAACGTCAAAGAAGCACTTTATCTGAAAAAAGTAAAGATGAAGAAAATGTTTACATGTTTTTTGAATCGCCTGCATGAATTGTCATAAATGGGCACATTGTAGCTGTGCAGGAATCGACGATGAAGTTGACATATGGGGCAAGTGGTAAAAAATCTATACCAAAATGGCAAAAAACGGGACACTAGGCTGTATCTCATGAATATAGGTAGTCACATAGTTGAATACTTTACAGATGATATATTGTTGGTGCTATAACAACAGATACTTAAAAACAGAATAAAATTAATTTTAGTGAGCTCCCACACAACAAACGTGTTATTGTTTTCGATATTGATACGGCGCTTGACATTTCACAAAATTTTTAGTTATACATCCTCTGTAGTAACAATTATGAATAGAGCAATAGATTTAACAACAAATAAAATTCAGTACCATTGTTTTGCATTATGTACGGGACCCTTCGTGCGCGAGTCCGACTTGTACTTGGCCGGTTTTTATCGCTTCGTTAGACGAGTAATAATTGTTAAAAACAACAACTGGTAAATCTCTATAATTTGCATAATCATGAATAAAATGTTCACAAAATTCTGAAATACCTTTTACATGAAAGGTTGAGTTGAGCAGCAAAGCTCTTAGAGCCTTCAGAACATGCACGTAAGTGCTGCCGAGTAATTATTTGTGGTCGGAGCGCGCACCATGCTGAACCCGACCTCACTACATGTTATTATAAACGCCAAGGGATTTTTCTCATGCACATTTTGAATAGAAATAACGAATGTTTACCGAACAATATTGTTGGGGCTTTACTAATTTTTGAATAAGAAAATATCATAAATTTATTGCAATATTAAAATGTATGTACCAATGAATAAATAATTAAACTTTTTTTTACGACAGATATGGCGCAAAGGATTTTTAGCTTCAAAGAAAAAGTTTGAATAGCCTATTAACATTTAACTTAGCGTATCACAAACTGACTCACACGTGGTAACAGGTGAGTGGCGTCCTGATATTAAATCTTTTGAAGCCGAACTTGTTTTTGTTAAAATTTTCCTCTTTTTTAACTTATTGACCATAAATAATGAACACATACCAACATTCAACATTCCTTCTTAAACACAGATTTGCTGAATACTAAATGACACAAATGGCCACCCATTCAAGGATAAGAAACAGTTAATTTCCTTATGCTAATGGGAAATCATTATGACAAGGTAAGAAAAACTATTAAGAATCTGTCCCATCCCAAAGCCAATGTCAGCAACATTTAGTTTTCCGTAAAAGCTCCTCCGGATGTTAGCATAAAAGATTTTTCACCATTTGTACGAGTCAATACTAGGAAATGGAGAAAAGCCATTCGTCTTGGCCCGGGCTTATGTCACGCCTGGAAAATTGAAGTGAAAATTCAGGCAACAATTTTAAAGCTACTCGAAGGTTTTGAATATATATTTTTGGTTCAATCGTGTCGTTAGGATTTTTTTACGATATCACTTTACTTATAATAATCATTAAGGTATTTTAATTGTCCTATTAGTTTATTAAAGCTAAACGGCAGCGTTAAATTTTTTTTTCTTTTATACATATAATGGCTTCACGCTTCTAGCACGTCTAGCCAGTGTCAAGTAAGTGATATATTAATAATATATAATTCATAGTACATGAAAATGAGTGATGCTAAAGATGATAAATGGATGATAAATGAGATACCCTCCCCTAAAGCCCCTTGAGTCCTTAGTAAAGATGTAGGACCATACTGAGATCTCACATGGACTCCTTGAGGAGAATTTGAAAAGTTATGTTGCACTGCTTTGTTTGATTTACCAACACTCATGTATATTCACAAACACTTAACGGTTAATAATCCACCGTTATTACACATTAATGTTAGAAATATCACAAGATTTAGAAAATAAAACAAAACTGCAGATATGACGCTTCTCTTTCCCGCCAAGAAGTCCATATGGAAACTTAACAATCATTACCCTACAATTTTGTTTTTAATGTTATATCTGCAAAAAAAAATGTTTGAAGTTAAAGTTTAGCTACTCAAAATTATGTATTCATTATCATCACCATCTCAACCTAATTAACTTCCTTCGGTATGAATATTAGCCACCTTTACAAACAATTTTAAAACATAGGACATGTGACGTCCATCTGTTAGAATTTTCAACCCTAAAAAAATAAATAGATAGATATACTCTTTATTGACCAAAATAACTTAAAAACTACAGATTACAATGAATATTGAAACACAATGAAAAAGCCAATCTAGGCGGTCTTATCGCTAAAAGCGATCGCAAAATCTCTTCAAAGGAGAGAACAGGAAAGCAATAGGCAGAGCACAAAAACTTTAAAAAGAATAAACACTAAAACTATTAAACTATAAATAATATAGGGCCTCTGGCTTAACGATGTCTATATACCAGCCTAAAGGCTTAGCGTGACCTCTGAAACACGGAAACTAATAATGAATACTGAATCAAAACTAATAATCATTCGAATACAAAACTGTAGTATAAATAAATGTGTTTTTTTTCATATTCATTTTTATAAATTTCTTAATCATAAGGGTTTTTAACTATATTTTTGAAAATCATTATGTGTATAAGGAATTAAATGCTACCAGACAATAATGTTGGGTTAGGTAAAAACTGTGACCCCAACCGCGGCAGCGGCCGATAAAGCACAAATGATGATGCTTCTTATTCTATTCCACCCCTTTACTCCTAGCATGCTTTTCTCCATTGCCCTTTGGCAAATAGCAATTTTATCAGTTGTATTTTTTGTTTTGGTTAAATAATTATTAGTACTATGTTGTAAATAAGTATATTATTATTGATGGGCAGACCTTATCAGAAGCAGCACCAACCGCTATTGAGGTAAGTTTGCCTGACCAAAGTAAGTGCCTAAAAAAAAGTTGAACCTACCATATTAAAGTTTATTCCAAAACATCTATGAATCTGGTGTTTTTCTACCTATCAGCAAAACTGACACTGAAAAATAATCGAAGGAGAAGTAGGTAAATTTGCAATATTGGGCACATAATAATGGTATTATGTTGATATAATCAATAATAGTTTTTACAAAATCTGGAAGGCCGCGACTCAACATGTAAGAATAAAAGATATTGCCAAAAAATTCATCAAAAGTAATCACCGAAATCTCGAAAATAAACTCGCAAAAATACCGGTACAATTGTACAGAACATTCCCAAGGGAACAGGGCACCAACTAATTGGCTCACATACGACATTACATGAATACGAAGCGACAAATTCATGCTAGAGGTACAGATGACGGCCGACTGTCCCGCTGGTTAGCTGAGCCGAACGTAATTACCATCGAGCCCAGTAATTAAAAAGGGCACCCACGCTGTAACTGGCACGAGCTACGGGCCCCCAGAGCTCAATTGAATCAATATCGATTATGACAAGTTTCATCAAATTTTGACTTTATTTAAGCTGGTTACTCAGGGGATGATTGGGGAAATGAACTTAATATCAAACTAGGTTACAATTAGCTAGACACTCGATATTCTGGCGCGGCGAATTTATGTCGTCGCCTTGAGCGGCCAAACCGGATCACTTACGCTAAGCAGTTCGGTCTAAATTAATTCAATAATGTGTTATTGTTACTGAATTCTGATAGGAGTATTTATTATCCTTTGAAGATATGGGTATATAGACGTGGTTGATATTATATTGTTTTATGGCATATGCTACTAGACAATATAGTTCGAAGTCTTCTAAAAAACGGAAATGAAAAACTGGTAACGTTTACAAGTTGCGCACCATAGTTTTCTTTTCTTTTCACATAGGTTGTCTGGTAAAATAAGGTTATATAGTATCTGATTAATGCTATAGTTTACCATAACACCCTTGAAAATAACCAGTAATATAAAGATATTTATAACACTCCAGTTTGATGATATACTTAATTAATGAGATTGTTTCAAGTAAATTTGATATTTCATAGTATATTGTTTGTTTTACTTTTGATTTTGTTACGATAGATACTAATCACCTTCCTGTTCTTCTTCCAGTTTATCTGATATCAGCAAAACTTGTTTTTTCTATAAACTATGAACAGTAAAGCATAATTCAACTAGATGACTCGATAGCCTCACTTTGTTCAATGGTTAAGCTAAGCATAATTAGGGAAAACTTAATCTGACTTAAGTTAGAGCTAGGACCTAAGTGCAACATTCAAGCCTGATTACTCAATAATCGTATTGGAAAATTAATCATACATTCTGATATTACGATGACAGGAATTAAAACACAGAATTTAGAATAATAAAACGAAAGTATAATCCATTACAATCTGAACTCAATTATTTCTAAATTACAATATTAATATATAATATTGTACTAACAAATAATAACAGCGCGCATCAGAAACTGGTCACAATAGTACAGCGTCATCTATTGACAGACATTCAAACTGTAACGAACACATATATACTTTCACGCCTATTTCTCCGAAGGGGTAGGCAGAGGTGTTTTATACGCCCACACTTAGCCGTGAAAATTGATTATAATTAAGACAAATCACCTTAACCTATATTCCCTTATGATGGTCTTATAACTGCGAAGTATTGTATTTCCTTAATCGGATAGCCCAATGCAACTTTCTCGTCACGTAGAAGCTCTGTAACTCCTACGAACGGAGTCGGGGCACATATTGGCAATTTTCCACCCTGTGTTGCCAGTCCATCGGGAAATCCCATAATGTCCACAATGTAAATGTTGTTTGGAATTTTAAGAAAGCTCTTGAATATTCTATGTTAGTATTGCGAATTTTATACAGTGCTTATGCACAAATCATCAATCAATATATTATATATAGGGGATTATATAGAGGGGGGGGAGGGGATATTATTGTCATATTAAATTAATAGCTTTTTTATTTTTGTACCAGAGAATTGAATGGGTTTTAGATTTGTGTTATTTCTAGAAACATATTCATCTTAGTTTTTAACTGAGATGGCGAATATCACGACTGTATCAGTTCTATTAAATTACGAGCAGTAAGTAGTTGTAAAGTATAAAGTCACTAGTCCAACTTATTAAATTTCCTAGTTAAAACCTAGCTTTCTTAATGAAGTTCTCAATGATACTTATCTTGGAACTAAATATTTGGTATAATTGTCAGAAAATATTTCTTATTTATTTATTTATTAAACCTTTTTTATTATTAAAGGCGTCTTAACAAAAATAAGACAACTAGAAATCCAGACTGTTTTGTCAGGTCAGGTTCAGGTCCCCAAAGAACATCTCAGTAAACCTAGATAAAACAGCCCAGTTTTTATCCATTTCTACGTGAACTGGTCTCACTTTTACCCAAATCTTTTCATATAACCCTCGGATATCAACCGATAAAATCCAACTGCGGGGGTAATTAACCTTGCCCTGTCAAATGCCCAAAGATTATATAAACTTTATCGAGTTTTATGAGCATATTGCTCACTTTTACAACGTTTCCAATTTGTTGAAGCCCTCGCTTCTAACGGGCTATGTACTTTATATTGATTTCAATAAAAATATTAAGGTTGAGAAAATAAAAAAGATATTTTTGTAATAAACTTTGTTTTATAGCTGGTCAGTGATATAAACTGTGATATAAAAGAGTGAAATGTAGGATTTTAAAACGACGGTGTTGCGAGAATAAAAATAAGTAATCGCTTTATTTGAAATGTTATGGTCAGTTAATACTGTTCTGTAAAGTGGTTCTGTAAACTGGAAACAATGTTATGGCTAATGAAGTCTTTTCTGTGTGAAGTGGCTGACTATAAAATAAAATTTAGAAAAAAACAAGTGATATGTCTGTATACGTTAACATTAACTAATTACATATAAAGGAGCCCTTTTGAGCTCACTCAGTTAACAAGTAAAAACATCTCCGCAATTGCAAGTCGGCTGATGATCTGTAAACGATCACCTATCAGCCTTCTAAGCTTAATCGCGAAGTTCAATCCAAATCAATATATTTATTTGCTTCAGTAGTGAGATAGAATGTCGAAAAAAAATACAACTCAATTTAAAAAATACCATTGCTGTGATCGAAGGCTGTACCAGTCAGACAGTTCAAGTTCGAATTCTCCATATAAAACTTTTGTCGCATATTTTTTTGTGCTTTTGAACAGTTTTTTCTTTTTCTTATGGATTCAAAAATAACGCTTGAATTTTTGATCGGCCAGCATAAAATTTATTATTCAAAACAACAGAAATAAATCCAGAAAAAAAATTATGCCCTGCGAACCGCAGGCTTTTATCTCGTAACGCAAATTCGAACTTAAACTGTAAATATGTAGATTTCTAATCATTTTTATTTTGTTATAGACTATATACTTTTATATACCTACAGTAATAAGGCGATTCTGAAGTTATTCCTCATGTTTGGTGAAATCTGCTCCGCCCTGGTGATTGTTTTCAATGACTTAGTCTCACGGAGCTACGAGTGTTTATAAAGACGAAGTATAATATGACTGAACGTTATAATGTTGTTAGTAAACTTAAATCAGTAAATGGACTCAATGATGTCGTATTATATAATAGATAATAGAGGTTCGCCCACGTGAAATTCTATTAGATAGCGCTTTGGCAAACATATAAGTTGGACATATAATATGGGAAACAGGCGTGATTGAATGTATGTATGCAAAACAGTTTCACGATTCAAAAATTTCCCTTTAAACTTTGATCCCCTATTTCCTACAACACAACCATTACAACCATTTTTCCCCGCTAAAAAATTGTCTATGTCCTTTCTCAGGCTCTGGACAATCTGTATACCCAATTTCATTTGCATTGGTTTAGTAGTTTTGGCGTAAAAGCGAGTCATATAAAGATACATTTGCATTTGTAATATTAGTATAGACTTTTGCAGAAGCAACTCTTAACAAACGATTGAAAAATCGAAGCTAAGTATTCTCATATTTACTTTAAGATTTGATTAAAAAAATGATGTGTGGCATTTTGTACCTAAGCAAACACGCCATGATACCCTTCTCCCAATATTTATGTTCATCCCTCCCGACCCAATTTGTGCGGCTAATAGATGTTGATTACGGTAACTGAACAAGGTGAGGTCACGTACTGACTTGTAATTAAATTAAATAAATTGTTCTTTAAAATGTAAAGTAAAACAAACAGGCCTTGGATTGGTGACCGTTTGTGTGGCATTTTATACCGAATGATTATGAAAGTCTAGATGTGATCAGTATATCAGCTTTATAAAGTCCACTGCTGAACATTAGCCTCCCCAATAGATTAAATTGTATTGGAGGTACTGCCTATAATCACCACGTCTTGGTGATGATGATGAATCTTTGACGAACTACACTTGACACTCGTGTACTCATGTTACGGGGAAATGTAGCAAATTATTTATGTTGTTAATACCTCCCGGTAGGGCGCAGAGGGCGCTAGGGAAAAGGTAACACCCAGAGATTGGCGACTCTGGGTGCCCTTAGTACTGACTACCGGGGGGGAAACTAAGAGGGACCTGTGGAGGGCGCAGCGGGCGGGCCAGGAGGGCCCGTCAAGCAGCGCCGGGAGGGTCTCAGGCAGCGGGGGCAGGGGGCTCCTGCTGTCTAACCATGGACCCTCCGAGAAGTCGGCCACACACGCTATGGTCGCACAGGGAGGTAGGAGGGACGCGTCCACTGCGTCTCTCTGAGGAGGTCCTCCCGGTTTTGGTCCGGGGGACGTTGGCCGCGGGCGGGGTGTCAGAGCTGCAACCCAGGTACTGGCGCCCCTCCTCTTTCTCAACAAGCGGCGGGCGTCGTCGGAAGATTTTTAGTGGGTATTACTGCTGGCGGTCGTGTCTGCCGGTGGTGAGTCCCACACACCTCTCTCGGTCCCCCTTTGGCCGAGAGACAGTGCGTAAATGCATTTTGTTACCGACGTAAATAAAGAAAAAAAAAAAAAGGGCGCAGAGGGCGCTAGGGAAAAGGTAACACCCAGAGAATGGCGGCTCTGGGTGCCCTTAGGACTACCGGAAGGGAAACTAAGAGAGCCTGTAGGGCCTGTAGAGGGCGCAGTGGGCGCCAGGAAGGTCCTAGGCAGCGGGAGCAGGGAGCCCCCTCTGTCTAACCATAGAAACTCCGAGAAGTCGGCCACACACGCTAAGGTCGCGTAAGGAGGTAGGAGGGGCGCGTCCACTGCGCCTCTATGAGGACGTCCTTTCGGTTTTAATCCGGGGGACGTTGGCCGCAGGCGGGATGTCAGACGCTGCAACCCAGGTACTGGACCCGCCTTTTTCTCAACAAGCGGCAGGGGTCGTCGGAAGATTGTAAGTGGGTATTACTGCTGGCAGTCGCGTCTGCCGGTAGTGAGTCCCACACCCCCTTTCGGTCCCCTTTGGCCGGTATGTAGTGCGTAAATGCATTTTGTTACCGACGTAAAACAAAAAAGGCTTTAGTGGGTGGCTTATAATTTCATTGTCTTTACCTACCCTCCCAACTCACACTGGGTTAGCGAGGTGGTATGACCTCAGAAATGGGACTGATTAATGAGCTGAGATAAGGAAAATGTTCTTTGCAGTTTCTTTTTCTCACATTTTACGACTTTATTTTCAGCTAACAATGAATACTTATTAGGTTTAAGATCTTCTTACAATACATAATTCATGAATTAAAATTCTACTTATTCGGTATGTAAACGTTTCATTCTCATCATCATTACCATTTCAGCCATTGAAAGTCCACTGCTGAACATAGGCCTCCCCAATTGCTTTCCACGTTGATCGACCCGTGCCGCCTATATCCGGCTACCCGCCGCCTTGACCAGATCATCTGTTCATCGGGTTGAGGCCACCCTCTATTAAATTTGCTAGTTACGTTTATTTATTTATCTTGTTGTTTATTTATAATATCCTGTGCAGATAATGAAATGGTCTTTATTCAAAACAATAAGAAATAAGAGTTGTCGAGTTTAATAGGTATTGAGGACGTATTGTCACGGAGGCCGTAACAACACATCCTCAATAAAATATCAAAAGTAAATGGACGACCGAAATAGCGTGAAGGCTAGTATACACGCACTCCGCTCCTGAGGTCGTAGATTCGATACCCACGCAGGACAAATATTCGTGTGCATATACATGAATATTTGTTCCGGTCTTGGTGTTTTCCTATGTATATTAAGTATGTATTTACAAAAAAAAGTATTTAATGTGTGTTTATCCGTTATTTAGTATCCATAACACAAATTCTTAATGATACTTAACTAGGAACTAAATGATTGGTGTAAGTGTCAGAAATGTTTATTTATTAATATTTATAAATTAAGCTGCCCAATATTCCTGTCATATGCAATTAAAACCGTGAATCAAATCAAAATTCATTTACTCAAGTTAGGCTCAATAGAGCTCTTATGAATGTCATACTTATAAACTAACGCGCCCAATGAATGACAATGTAACTTTTTTTTTTCACGTTTTGACACGTCATTTTGACTACATCCTGCCTGATGATAAGCAGTCGATGCAGTCCAATAAGAAAATGAAAGCGCTTTATAACGTGAAATAAGCACGGTATAAAGCGCATCCACTCATGTCGGCCTGCTAAAATGCCGTTTGACGCCCCGCTTAAAAGACCCGGGATCATAGGAGATAGGAAACACCTGAGCCGGCAGTGAATTCCAGAGCCTAGTGGTCTTGCTCAGAAACGACCTCCCAAATTTCTTGGTTCGAGTGCTGATATTCTGCACAGTATGAGGATGGTTTCGAAGACCAGCAGCGGGAGAGGAAAGCAGAGTGCGGGATGAGATCGAAAAGCTCCTCAGAACACTCGCCATAGTAGTTCCGGTAAAAAACACTGAGTGATGCAATGTCTCTACGCAGCAGCTGCTTTAGATCTTCGAGTGAGTATGTTACCTCAGCATCCCCTATAATGCGAACCGCTTGCCGTTGCAGTCTGTGCGTCGAGGAGGTACTTAGCAGAACCGTCCCAAAGATGGGAACAATACTCTACACTCGATCGCACTTCAGTCTTGTACAACAAACAGCGCTGCTCGGGAATAAAAACCGCCTCACCTTATTGAGTATACCCAACTTACGGGAGGCAGTTAAAATAACACCCTCGATGTAGCATTTTGGATTTAGGTCCTGGCCGATGTCCATGCCGAGAATGCTGAGATCCGCCGAAATGGGCAACGGAGTGTTCTGAAGAGAGGGAGGACTAAGGAAAGGAGTAACCTTCGACGAGAATGCACAAACCTGGGTTTTGATGGAATTAAACTCGACCAGTTTTTCAGATCCCCACTGAGTGACACGATCGAGAGTCCGGTTCACTTTGGCAACCAGGTATTGCCTTTGCACCAGGATATCGGCTTGCTTTGCTGCAGGATGTCCCAAGTACCGCTCATGTACCGTACTGTCATCCGCATAACAATGAATATTGCCCAAGGACTAGCCCAATATTGACTTGCATTCCAAAGTGTTACAACATTTTCGTAAATATGGTCACCCGTTTTTTAATATCCATAATACAAGTCCTTAATCATACTGATCTTGGGACTAAATAATTGGTGTCCTTGCCAAAAAATATTTATTTATACATTGTATGTTGCCTACAATATATTACTTGTACAATGTCCAACAAATTTATCCCAATAGTTTGCCGGGGGCAAGCATGTTATGGTATTAACCTTATTAGCGGCTTACAGTTTCAGATAATTGACAATAAACTTTTGATAAAACCTCCTCCGGTGTTTTGATAAACATGAGTACTAGGTATTCACATCAGAGCCTTTTGGTATTTATTTTGACTCAACATTTACAAAATTATCTTATACAAATTGAAGCGATTAAAAAATGAAGAAACGTCAGTAATTGAACAATAAGTTTTTATTCCTTATGGATTTACTAGTTTAGAGTATTTGCCAGTATTAAGTAATTAAATAAATCAAGTTTATCATATCCTAGCATTATCCCGGTTGTCCTAGACTTAAGCCAAGGGCCTGGGGTCTGCTCACTGGTTCAACCAGATTTGACTGAATTTCAGTTATTGCGTGTAGCGACTGCCGTCTGACCTCCGCAACCCAGAGGTCATTTAATCATCATCATCATCTCAGCCCATTAAAGTTAGTCATGGATTCGATTCCTACACAGAAAAGATGTTTGTCTGTCTGCTCTAGATATTTCCATAAGTACATGAAGTACATACTGACAAAATATATTTGTGTATTTTAACCGTTATTTAGAATCTATGTCACAAATTCCAAATCATACTTATCTTCAAACTAAACAACAGATGGGATTGTAAAAAAAATATATGAAGTTTCGCCAAGTTTTAATAGTTTCATTAAATAACAAGCTAAAATTCCCATTAAATTCTCAACAGACGAAGGAATAATTATTTAAAATGTGAATGGAATAATTTATGCATCCAACTAATTTCAGCTCACAGCTCTATTGGCTCAAACCATTCAAATGTTTACCAGCCAGGGATGCTGTTGCAATTCGGTACTTACCGACTAGTGAATATAATTAACTAAAAGCCACTTACAAACCACGCAATCAGTATTCGCAAAAAGGCTTCATCTCTAACTCTATATTGCATTAACAAACAAATCCGGTATAGCCATGATACTGATATTATAATGTTTTTTATTTTGTGTGCAATTGAAATTAGCTGCAAAACTGTTGGACCGATTTTAATAATTATTTTACCATTTCGAAGCTATATTATTCGCTAGAAATATTTATTACTATTTTTACTCCAAATTAGTAATCAGGATGGTACACAGACAACAAACTGTCATGCAGTTTCGAATGCAATAATATGTAAGTAACCAATGTTTGTGCCGTGTGGTACCGGCCTAGAATAGCATCTTACGAAGAGTCGTATGAGCCGACGGAGAGAAATCCTACCAGATGACAGGTAGCAGCGTAATCCTGCGTACTGGCTTGAAGTTAAGACCATACAAAAATATTTAAAAAAACTTTTGTTTGCTCTTAACTTCCCAGTCTTTAAATAATTATAACACTTAAGTAGTTATTGTATGAAATAGTTTATAGTTCCATATTTATATAATATAGCTAAGTGCAATAGGCACTTTAAAAATACTTTATTATAGTAAATGTTATGAACACATTATGTCAGATGTAAGCCTATTAACAAAAAATTGTTTCTATAATGTGTAATATGAAAATACGCATTTTATGTGGTTGTGCTATATAAATAAACTGTGATCTCCAGCCAGCATGCCCTGTGTGGTGATTATGAGCAAATATCCCCTAAAGGGGATTATCTATTTATTGGGGAGGTGATGTTCAGCAGTGGGCTCATAAGACTGATATGAAAATGATGAACCAATGTTTTTTGCTATTATGACTTAATAATAAAAGGCATGTTATTATTTATAATAATGAATCATTTAAGTAGGACTCATATTAATAACGTATTATTTAACGAATTAAATTAAACGCGGTCTATTGAAATATAATAGCACTTATGAAAATACTTGGGGCCTATTGCAGACTGCTACCGTATTACACCCCAGTGTGTTATTGGCTCCGAAGTTAGAGGGAACTGCCCGGACAGCAGTTCCGGACGGAAGTTGTCCGGTACATTGAATAATTAACGCCACCGTGCGCGGAAACCAGCCACTCAATAGACTACCTTCGCCTATTAACTGCTTTGGAGCGGCACTTCAGTATTAGTTTACGTATCTGCAAGATTCCGGTATTATACTTAGTAAGAGATGTATCTAACATATTAATTAGGGTGTTTTTTTCTAAAACTGATGTTAGGAGATTTAGTGACGAATGTTGAATTTTTGAGATGTTAAAACTTTAATTAAATATACGTAAATACATACATAATAATATCACGCCTGTTTCCCGAAGGGGTAGGCAGAGGCATACTACACGCCCACACTTCGCCAATTATATTTTCGGTCCCACGTAATAGGTGGCGAGCCTATTGCCGTTTTCCGGGCACTGTTATGTTCGCCAGAGCCTCGTCCGTTGATCGGCAGGTGCACCACTTGCAGGTGAGGTTGGCTTGGACGCCTCAGATCTTGGTAGGAGCTCTATACACCCTAAGAAGATACCCCTACGCCCTATATATATTTAATATGAAGGTAGACATTAAATTATATACGAGTACTATTATGTAGCTTTTATGAAGCAAGCACATCTTCAGTGTCAAGTAGTCCGACAGATCAGGGCTCTATGTAATCCGTCTTCATAGTGGCTTGATGTTTTGTAGATATTAATAAGTAAGATAACTAGTATTGTTTAAGCTATAACATTGGGACTTCTTGTCTGTAAAGTGAAGCGTCATGTCTACAGTTTTGTTTTATTTTCTAAAGTTTGTAATATTTCCAACATTAATTTGTAATAACGGTGTATTATTAACCGTTAAGTGATTGTGAATGTTATTGATTGTGAGTGGTGGTAAATGAAACAAAACAGTGCACTGCTTCAAATGTTGCAACATCATTTTGTGAGCTCATGTGAGATCTCAATATAATCCCATATCTTTACTGAGGACTCAAGGGGTTTAGGGGGAGGACATCTCATTTATACAAAAAACATTTATATGTACAAAAAACACCACTCATTTTTATTTGCTTTGAATTAAATAGTGTTAATATATATTTGACTTGACACTGGATAAATGTGGTAAAAAAGCTATAACATTTAAAAAGAAATGTTTCGGAAATATGCAGTGGATGGTTATTGATAACTTCGCAACAATCTACGTATTTTTAAGAGTTTAAAAAACATGGTCACGTTCTTTCGTATTTTTCTCAATAAATTTGTTGGGATTAAAAGTAATGATTTGACTAAAAAAAATTATAATAATATTCCCCACCTGCACCTTACAGACAACTCAAGAACCTTTGAGGAAAGTAACTTTTTCCGAAGCCATTTACAAAAGCTAGCTTTCAGACATGACACAAAATGGTACGCTTCAAAAATTTAACATTACCTAAGCTTTTCAGTACAACGACAAAGTTCCACTGTAAATAGCGATACAAAAAAAAAGTGACACGTCGTCCGCAAGCTTTCAAGAGCAGGAAAAACCCCGCTCCGAATTCTGTTACAAAATGAAATGAAAATATCGCCGAGTAAAATGCGTTGTTTTATCTGGCGGCGCAAGTTTGCCGTCAATCCGGGTTTAATATTTAATTGGGATCGTTTGTATCAGAGTTCACGGTTGCCGGGACAAAGGGACGGATATGTATTCAATGTTCCATGGCGTGGTTGAGCAGTCTAGCGTTCACACGAATTGATTTAGTATTCTTTCATCTCTAGGAACACAGCGAACATCTGACTTTGTAACGCAGCAAAATAATATACAACTCCGTTCGTCACATATGTGAAAAAATTGTAAAAAAAAAAAGAAAATGCATACATACAATCAAGCATGTTTCCCCGAGAACCCTCTCGGGGGTACATGCTTGAAATGGATATAAATTTTGCCAATTATATAGTTAAGCCCAATTCTGTACCGGGAACTAAATTATTTGCCAGAGCCTCGTTGGTTGATCGGCAGGTGCACCTCTACACAACAATAGCTTAGGATAAATAATTTCCTTATACTAAATTCAACTACCAATTGGCCAGTCTAAGAAAACTAACTAACTAAAAGGTCGGCATATTGTTTGCATATAAATAAATAAATATTTTCTTCGCGTATATTCTAGATAACCAGTTCTTATTTTTCTTTGTCACTTTTTTGTTAATACTAAGTACATTAAGCTGCGAAGGTATGTTTGACAAAACAATTATAGGGGAGTACCATAACTTAAGTAATTTATTAGTCGCCACGTAGCACAGTTCTTTTGGATGTAAATGAACCTTAAATTGCTATCCCGTGAAATGTAATTTCGTACACAACAAATTAATCGCACGTACAGCCTAAAAACCTAAAAAGAGATGCTTTTTTCTGCTTTTGAATATATTAGTAGTTGGAAAAAAATAATATATTTTTTTTAACTACGCCTTTCAGAACAGACATAAAAGTTTGTTTATAAAATTGTATTCAAAAAAGAATATTCAGTAAAATTTGTATTGTGGAACAGGTTTTCTTATAATCTTGTGAAATAATTAGAGTAAATTTCTTTGTTCGACTTATTCCCTTACAAGTCTCACTCACAATAGAACATATTCCTTCAAACGTTATTTATTCTTTATTCTCTTAATTTTGCTAAAAGGTAAATAAGATCTAGGTTAGCTCGATGCCTGTCAAAAGCCGATATAAAACTCTATTCGTTTTACCCTATTAATGTGCTTCGGAAGACATATGAGATGTTAGGCTCGGTTATCCATTCTTATATGTGAAAGTTTTTAAGCCATGTTAGAGCACGTGGCTTATAAATTTTAACAGCAGGAAGGCAGAAACCTGCCACCGCCTCTGCAAAAGGTCCACATGGTAGAGTATGATCTGAATACCTCTAAGCTTAGTTCGTGGAGGCCTGTTCTCAGCAGTGTGACGTTAATAGGATGAGATGGGGATTATGAGGAAGTTTATGATCCGTCAATCGATTTATGAGAGAGTATTAGAGTGTATAGAGATCCTACCAAGACCTAAGGAGCCCAAGCCAACCTCACCAACGAATGGTGCATCTGCTGATCAACGGACGAGGATATGGCGAACATAATAGTGCCCGGTAAGCAGCAATAGGCTCGCCACCTAATACGTGGGACCAACTTTATAATTGGCGAAGTGTGGACGTATAATATGCCTCTGCCTACCCTTTCGGGTAAACAACTTTATTTTTAATCACTGGAGTATACTTCTGGAAGTTTTCGAACACTTTTGCGAAATGAGTTAACATGGTTTTGCGCGTAAAATTAAGTTGTTTTTGAAATTACTTACTTGCTGTGTAACAAATTTGTTAACTTTTATAAGGTAACCGGTAAGCGGACCGGAAACTTTTATGACTAGGCAGGTGCACTACTAGCAGTTAAGGTTGGCTTTGGCTCCTCAGATCTCGGTAGAAGCCCTATACACCCTTACATATAGTACAAGTAATAACCGCGTTCCGTCGCGTAGCGCTGTGAGGCAGATTTGAACGATGCAGGTACTCAGTTCGTATAGAAAACTCGCATAGCACAACACACCAAGCTGGTTTACCGGTGCACCGTGTAGTGGGCAAACCACATAACCTATGTCCGAAAACCATCGCAAGTGAATCACCAAATCCTTATAAAAAAACTAAATTAAGTCGGTCAAGCCGTTATGGAGATAAGTAAAAACGTTCCAAGTGTTCACAAACACACCCCTCTCCACCCTAAACGCATATATCTTTACCGTACCGTCGTGGAACAAATAGCTCTTAAGCAATATTGATTAGTAACCAACTTAAAAGCGGTCGTATCGTTTGAGCGTTTAAGCAACCACTCGGCACCGAGTTCAAACCTCGTCCTTAAACTACGGATCAGAACCCACTTGTTACAGAAGCGGTATACTAAGCATAGCACGATGGGTTAACGCGCATAAAAACAACATGTTTATAGTATTTATTGAAAAAATACTATCCAATTCTCGAGGTAAGTATGTAAAAACTTGTCAATTGTTTTTTTTATGTTACTCGTAATTGTGACCACCTCCTGTCTGATGGTAAGCAGTAGGTGGAGTAAGCATGTGATTAAAAACTAATGGCGGTCTACATAAATGCCATTTACGGCCCCGCTGAAAACACTCGGGACTATAAGCGCTGGAAAACATGCATCCGCAGAAGATTCTAAAACCCAATGAGGAATGACGAGCGCTGATAATTTGCACAGTATGATTGTGATTCCTAAGAACAGCACATCTAGTTCGGGAGAGGAAAGGACAGAGCGGAATCATATATAAATGTTCTACAAGACACTCTGCGTAGTAATAACAGGGTATATCATCATACGAGCGTTATCCCAGTTACGGCCTTACGGTCTCGGGGTCCCGCTGAGAGAGTATAATATTATTTCACGAAATGCCAAATCATGATAAAACATCAGGTTTGAGTACATTAATGATGTAACATTTTCCTTATCAATGTTTTAGACGATTCGCAATTATGTAAGATAAAAGGAATATTTACCAACTCGTTCTGAATTTCGTGGCGAGCAACGACGAACTAAATGTACATAATAAATTAACTTTGATCTGCCTTGATTTCCTATAATTTGTGTTAGATGTTATTTACCTATGTAGATACCGTCACTTACAATCCACACCGTAATTTAGGGTCAAAGTAGTACCAATAATTGAATGTTGGCTCAATTAAGCTCATAAAAATGTCAACTTCAAAAAAATAAGGTCACGTCTATATTTTTTTACTATATATCACTTTCACTATAATGCAACTAATACTGTTCTATATAACAAAATTTAATACCTACTCATTTTCATTTACGTGCTTAGATAGTAGTATAGACCATTTTTGTATTTAATTTATCGAAATGCTTTTAGCTCGCCCCTTGTCAGGCAGACATCGTCAAACGTTGTAAACGTCACTTTGATATACCGTGTACCGCCCCGTCAATATATCGACTTCGACCATTCAAAAAAAAAAGGGACAGAAGGTCAGCTGCAGTAATACTATTGGGAATTCATAACTTCTCGCTCATATAATTATCCACTAAAGCCTTAATATAATTTTTAAAATAGGATTTATATAGTGGTCGCAAAGTTTAGTTTAAGCACATATATCTCTAAGGGAAACGTGTTTAATAGTAAGGGTGGCGAGCCCTTTGCCTTCATGGACATGTTAACCCACCTCCAACCCATGGCACATACCAACCTGAAGGGTTATTGTGGCCGAAATGCTTTGGGGTACATTCGCAGTCCCGCATTTAGCTCTGCTGCGGATGTTGACCCCGACAAACTATTAAGGGAACTATTACCAGTCCCTATGCGAGTTCTCCCCTTTCTGGGGCCTCGTCTAGCGTCTGAAGAAGTTAATAAATACTAATATATAATAAAACCACAGCCAGTATTCTGTACAAGCGCCGTGAGGCGGTATATAAGGTGTTAAGACTGTGGTTCTAACCGTCGATCTGGTCTTTCCTTCTATGGTGCCCCAATCGCTCGAAGGATCGAAAGTTCGCCTCACACGAAACAAGGTCCCGGTAGTAGATCGGGCCGAACTCCGCCGCTACGATCCCATCCATCATTCTCTCTCGCAGGGCCGCATACACAGGGCAGAACCATAGTACACGATGTCTGTCCTCATCCTCCATGCCGCACTCACACATGCTCTCGCTGCATAACTTCATATCGATCAAACGTTTCCTGAAGCATCCGTGACCAGTGAGCAACTGTAAAGTTACATAATCGGGTTCGGCCCTGCGTGCGCCGAGCTTCCTCGCCACGTCCGGGAAGACTTGATGGAGTTCTCTTCCTTTCGTCTCGTTGGTCCTTGGTCCTTGATCTTTCCTGCCACACGGCGGCTATGTCCTTCCAAATGGCGCGCTTCCGCCCGCTCAACTCGTCCTGTCGTGCCACCTCCGTCCTGCCTGCCTGAATTACCTCAAGGTCGGCCGGTAACACGGCCGGCTTATCTCGTCTATAGTCCATGAGGGCCATTCCCTTAGTCTCCTTCTACGATAACCTCCTTTTTCCACCAACACATAGGTGGAAAAATCTTTAGGAGGTGCTGCAACATCACAGCACTTGGGAATACACGCATCCACTCAAAGGATTTTACGTTAGTGTTTTAATCTCAAATCTGATAAAAACTTCGCCAGAAAAATAGTGACAAGAAAGAAATTCCTTTAATTTTTTAAAATCTTTTTGATTATCTCAAACCTTATTTGCATGGAAAAGTGAAAAAGCTTTTAACGATATGCACTTTATAGCGTACATTAGCTTTGGCATATCTTCTTTTTGCATAGTGGTTAAAGCACTCTTTTATTCTTTACATTAACGGCATACATTGTGCTCTTATCTTATATACATTTACGCCTGATTGCCCGAAGGAGTAGGCAGAAGCTTAATTATATAGTTGGTCCCACGTCATAGGTGGGGAGCCTATTGCCGCTTACCGGGCACTGTTATGTTCGCCAGAGCCTCGTCCGTTGATCGGCAGGTGAGGTTGGCTTGCAGGTGAGGTTGGCTTGCAGGTGAGGTTGGCTTGCAGGTGAGGTTGGCTTGCAGGTGAGGTTGGCTTGGGCTCCTTAGGTCTTGGTAGGATCCCTATACACCCTCATGCTCATAAGCAAATTTTTCATAACCTCATGTTTTATCACCATGAGTTTGTGAAAACTATTTTTAGATGGAGTCAGGTTTCTGCACCTAATATTTTTGCGTCACAAGTTTCTGACATGGCATTTTTTCTCCGTACTTTCGTCTCAGGAAGATAATAAATCTCTAGTGCGGCAAAGACGTACAAATCGATTTACCTCGCAGCAACAGTTTGCTATTGAGGGCAAGAGATCACTCTGTCTCTCCTTTCCTGTTACAGACTTTTCTAAATGTTTTCTATACGGCGCCGATATATTTTCTACCATCCTAATTGATATTTTAACACATAAAAGTGGATGATAGTTCTCTTTGTGAATAGACAGTTTTTGTGTCATATTTTTTAAACGCTGTAGTGCCAGATATTCTGTCGCTACTAAATATGTATTCATTTATTACATGTTTCATCATTACAGCCACAGTCCACTGCTAAACGTTGGCCTCCCCAATACCATTGTATTGAAGGTATTTATTTCCCCATAATCGCCAAACTTGGCGAGTTGGTGATCTTCAGATCAAGATAGTTCGCAGGATGACGCTGCTGCTCATCATCATCATATCATAGCATTATCCCGGTTGCACTAGACATAAGCTTAGAGCCCAGGGTATGCTCACTGGGTCAACCAGATTTTGACTGAATTTCAGTTATTACGTGGAGCGACTGCCGTCTGACCTCTGCAACCCAGAGGATAACATCATTCTCTGGTTAAACCAGTTGTTAGTCTGTTAGAAGGCACTGACTTTCTAGTAACGACTGCCATAGATGTTCATGACAGCCGGGACCAACGGCTTAACGAGCGTCTCGAGACACGGAGCAAGTGATAATTACGCACATAACTTCAAAAAGTCATTGGTGCGCCACCAGGGTTTGAACCCGAGACCCTCTGAATTTAAAGGCATGGGGTCTCGTCACTGGGCTATCGCTGCTTCTGCTCGTCATCCGGTAATATATCTCTTTGTCGACTCTTATGACTCGCCATGAGATGTAAAGTGGTGGCACTGTTCTGGGCCGGTACCGGCACATACCTATTTACATTTTCAAATTACACATATTATGTTTTTTTTTATTTTTAAACATAAAAGTGTTATATGTACGGTCAACACTATGTACTGCTACCTGTTGCTACACAAATTATTGCGGTCAAGTATTAAGCTTGTAATAAGTACGTGGTACTTTTCTTTATGACAGTCCGTGTCTATTAGTTAAAGAGCTTTAGTAATTCTGCCGCTACGAAATAATAACATTAAAGTAAAAATGTACATTTATATGTGTTAGAAGACAACATCACCAGTATTTACTTCTACGTTATAAAAAGACAATGGAACAAAAATGCCAAATATTTCCTTGGTCGGATGATGCAGTTATGGAATTTTCGGACCCATATTCCATCTACCGAGAGATTAAAACCTGAGAATGGCGTGAAATGGCCATCAAAAGCTATCATAGGTACGGGATCAATATTTCAATTAATAGTCACAGTTATTTGATTTTGAAAATGATATAGCTCGCCGTTGGTTCTGGATCGCTTTGTCAGCTTAACTTCAGGCCTCAGGCAGGCCGTTTTGGATTGCATGACTCTAATTGTCCCGGGTCTTTTAGGCGTTCATGAAATGGGAATTATACATACCTTGTAAACGCTCCGCAGCACGCTTTCATCGTGATGTGGACAGCTATCACTTTGGAGATTGCTTCAGCCACTCAATTTCGGGCCGAGTACTAATGCCGTCAGCATTACAAAGAAGCATAATTTATGAAACATCATACATAAATACTGTCACGCCTGTTTCCCTAAAGGGGTAGGCAGATGCTTATTAAACGCCCACACTTTATGGTTGGTCCCTCGTAATAGGAGGCGAGCTTATTGCCGCTTACCGGGAACTTATAAGTTTGCCAGAGCCTCGTCCGTTGATCGACAGGTGCATCATTTGCAGGTGAGGATAGCTTACATATATAAGAATGTACATATATCAGAAAATACTTATAATTGTACATAAAGCAAGGTCGAATCATTATTAATCTTATCTTATCCAAATAAAGTCACAGTACTGGGCACGTGGCCACAGGCCTTCTCTGTGAAATATATTTGTAAGGCATAGAATTACAACTGCTTTACTCATCATTATACACTGAAAATTGTTAATGAATGTATTATTTTACTTTCAGGAGTTTGAGCTTATGAGAGTTGAACCCCTTCCATATAAAGACCCAGATTTACAGATTGTGACGGCTAATATGGCGGAACCGTTATTTAAATAAGCCATGGGGTAGAACAGGTCATGGTTGTTTTACACCAACTTACACGATATTACAAACCCGATGACGGATAACTTATGAGTTAATGACCCCGTTCAACATATTTCAAAAGCTAGTCCTTGGATTGAATTTAAAATTATAAATTAAAAAAAGATATATGAATTTATATTTAAAAAAAGTTGCGTAACAGATTTATTCAAATAAGAGTTTACAATAATCTTACCAATAATCCATCAATCAGAACCTCTTTATAGTTATAACTTATAACACTAGTTTCTACACTAAATTTGTATGTTAATACTATGATTTTCGTGAAGTCTTTAAGTATATATTTTAAAATTAAATTATAACACAACTCAAACTGTAGTGGCAGTTGACAATATTGAGTAAAACTAAAGGCCTTTGGGAAGAAAAGTTCTACAACGGAGACCCTTTGACGGAAAGCGAGTCTGCGAGATAGACATGATAAAGTCGCAGGTTACGCTCTATGCAGGCTGCAATCGGTCACGTTGAAAGTTGATAGGAGAGTTCCATGTTCAGCATTGGATTTGTTTGGGCTGAAGCTGATGATGATAACATAACCTATCATCATATCCTAGTATATTCAGTTGCTCCAGACTTAAACCAAAGGCCCAACTCACTGGTCAAACTAGATATGGCTGAACCTTAGTTATTACATGAAGCGACTGCCATCTGACCACCTCAACCTAAAGAGAAACAACATTCTATGGTTAAACCAGTTGTCAGAATGTTAGAAGGGTCAGTTCCTAGTAACGGCTGCTATAGATGTTCATTACAGCCGGGACCAACGGCTTAGCGTGCTTTCCGAAGCACAGAGCAAACGATAATTATGCACATAACTTCGAAAGATCATAGGTTTGAACGCCACCAGACTTTGAACCCTAGACTCTCTGAATGAGAAGTCTATATATAAATCTTGCCACTGGGCTATCATCGATGATGATAAAACTCAAAGTATACTTGTTGTCTTTATACTAGAGCGATACTGTTCGATTGTGTTCATAAAAAACTTACTTAAAACTTATTACATAAGTCTTATAATATAATCTTATGTGATCAAAAATGGCATAGATCAACTCGAAGCTTATTAAAAATGCTTGCTTCTGAAACTTATGAATCACCAGAAGGAAGATTTGAGCTTGTAATCGGATAAAGCAATCTACGGTTAGATCAAGGTTTTTTCATTAACGTAATAAGCTTCCCTGGCGTTCCGTGCACAGAGATTATTATCTTTAATAGTCTGAGCTACTGAACACACGCCTCTCTTACTACTGTTTACTGCTTCCTCTAAAGAGAAAATATCTTTGAGCATATTATTGTTACCAGTTTTAGAATTAAATAATTTTCAGTTCTTTTGAGGACAAAATATTATTTGAGACCTAATTGTACACCAAATGAAACAAAAAAAGAATTATGATTATTAATGTAATTAACTGTTTGAAATTGATCTTTTACATTGAATTCCAAAAAGTATGTTATATCATCATCATATTCTAGAATTATCCCGGTTGTCCTATGAATTGGCTGAATTTTGTTATTACATGAAGCTGCCGTCTGACCTCCGCAACCCAAAGGGAAACAACATTCCATGGTTAAACCAGCTGTCAGTCTGTTAGTAGGCACTGACTTCGTAATAACGACTGCCATAGATGTTCATTACAGCCGGGACCAACGGC
This sequence comes from Musotima nitidalis, assembly GCA_949126915.1. Taxonomy (NCBI): domain Eukaryota; kingdom Metazoa; phylum Arthropoda; class Insecta; order Lepidoptera; family Crambidae; genus Musotima; species Musotima nitidalis. Next base: position 15,702,828 of record OX421416.1, read on the forward strand.
TTATCGTGCTTTCCGAAGAAGCACGGAGCAAGCGATAAATACGCACATAACTTCGAAAAGCCAGGGTTTGAACCGGAGACCCTCAGAATTTAAAGGCAAGAGGTCTCGCCACTGAGCTATCGCCGCTCAAAAAGAAAGTATCTTTTAGATATGCAAAAAAGCGAGTAATTTTTTTTGTCTCGTTAATTTAATTTTACCAAGCAAAGTCAAGTTTTGGACCTTTTTCATTTAATATAATTGTATTTATTAATATTTTGGTTCCTGCCATCAACATTGGAGCCAAAGCCAACCTCACCTGCAAGTGGTGCCTGTGAAAAAAAATCCATGAAAAAAAAATATTTCATAAGTGTTAGCTGTTTGTATATTTTCTGTTTTTTAGTTTTATGTATCTGTATTTATAAGCTCTAAGAATTTTGGGTACCCACGGAAGATCAGCGTCGTGACATTAATTGAAAGTCCGACTTTTTGCCGAGTGGGTATCATTTTAGTACTTAAGTCTTCTATGTTATAAAATAACTATGATAAGATTTTTGGAAGTGCTGAATAAAATTATTTCTTTCTTTCAAATGGAAATCGTCTCTTATTATTCCAAGCGGTTCGTACAGATATAAATTGACAAAGATACGGAGAATTGTTTTCTTATAATTATAAGTTTGATCGCTTTACTTATTTTTATTTTATGTGCTGGAAGTTCTCGTGGCTCCGTTATACTAATCAGAAATAATCTCTGATATAAAGCAGAGTTGTAATACAATATTATTTAATAATTGTAATATTACATTGTTTGTTATTTTAGTTTTTAAGTTTTGTCTACAAATGTATTACTCTAGTATTATCTACATATTATAAAAATATTACGCTTTAAGTGAACTGATTTGTCGGTTTGTTTATAGTCGCTACTAATTAACATTAAAGAAAATACGGAGATTCAGTAGCGCATGAAAGTAAAACTTTGACGACCAGAAAATCAACAAGAAATTTCATTACCAACGTAATAAAAAAACAAAAGTTAATATAACAAGAAAATATCGAAAAGAATTTTTGAGAAAAGTATTGTACTTCATTAAGTTAATGAGGCTATGAAACGACCGCCCCTGGGACGGTTATCCGTAACAGTCGCGTAATAGGGGTTTAGGAGAGAACTGACGATATTTCGGAGATCTTGTAATCGTTTCCATTTAGCTAAGTAATCATATTGTGCGTTCGCCAGGGGTAGGAGTCACCAATTGTGAAAATGCTCAGGTGTTTATAAGCAGCATGACACGATCGCCGATATCATGTAGTTCTAAATGGTCAGTTTTTGCTCAGGTGACCGTTCGCGTGTCCATCAGCACAGACATGTTCACGTTTAGCTTGGTATCTGTCCATGAAGAGAACTTAAGACACTCTTCGCGAACAATTCAATTAAGCATGAAGACTGCAAGCTTGTTGAAAAAGAAGTTACTGATTTTTACGGGTTCAGCGGAAGCTCAAAGCTTCCATCCTGACGCAATTAAGTGTACATACATACTATAATAAGGTCGGCAGAGGCATATTTTGCCCACACTTCGCCAGGAATATTTTGGTCCCACGTTAAAGGAGGCGAGCCTATTGCCACTTACCGGGAACTTTTATGATCCTCGTCTCGAGAGCCTCGTCCGTTGATCGGCAGGTGCACCACTTGCAGGTGAGGTTGGCTTGGGCTCTATAGGTGTTGGTAGAATTCCTATACACGCTATTAAGTATATGTAATAACATACTAGTGTCTATAATATTTTGTCACATACACTTAATTCGATCGTTGGGTTAACTGTTCAGTTTTATTGTTTTGTCTTAAGCCACGCATACATACAGTTCATTCGTGCGCGCGTTATTCAGCTCTTTGCCCCAACAACTCACTCCCCACACTTTTGCAACGAGCGCAAATGTCGATGCGAACGGTTGCGTGCACCGCGCCATATGTTGTTAATGTAGTTAATTTATTAATTGGTTAAAATTTTATATTTTCTCTCATTTACTCTACTATTTCATTATTATTTTACTTAAGTTAAGCTAACTATACCAAGTATTGTGTTTAGTTACTTATATTCATGAAACCAGTAGTGAGTAGATTTCCCTTATATCTTTTTAACAAAGTGATAACTCGCCTCCAAACTTAGAGACTGAAAGCAAGTTAGAAGCCATTTACTACAAACTTACGAAAGTTAGTGTCCCCAAAGATCAAACTATCGTGACTATAGGTGCAGATTTTCGAATCGAACGAACTTATGTCTTTGTCTATAAATTATATATAAATTGATGTAACATTATTTGACAACAATCTCTACTTCTAATATGATCTTTTAATTGTACTAAAGTGTAGTGGAAAGTGAAATACCAAAAAAAGGAGTAATATAGATATTATTAAATAATGCATTACGTTTTCACTGCAGTCAGTAACCTCGATTTATTTTAAGCGAATATTTTAAGACTCTTCTTAAGTTTTTTACAATTTTCTACTTTCTAAACAAAACTATAAAGAGCTAATTATAAAACAAGATCTAAAGTGGTTTAAAAATAGTACTGTCAGTGTCTTCATTTATTCTATGTTAATTAAGTATATATTTACAAAAATATGTTTATCCGTTATTTAGTATCCTTAACACAAGTTCTTAATGATACTTCTGAGTCACAAGCCGCTTTGTCTAAGATTAAATATATTGTATAAGAAATGTACCTACAATGTAACTATTATTATGTTGAAAAATTGAAGACAAATAAATTGATTTTATTAATATTATTATCTTGGAACTAAATAACTGGTGTAAGTGTCAGAAATATTTATTTATTTTTAAAATAAAAGTGACTGCACTAGTTTTAAATTTGGTTTAACTTTAGATTTTCTTGTGTAATAAGGCATTAAGTCCTTTTTATTTAACGAATTCATACTTTTTTAACTTAAGATTGTACAGAGCCTTACAGCAGCCATTTACAAAAGCAACCGAACGAAGGTATGCGTCTTTTTTGATGACATGAGCTACAAGCATGCTACGGAGATTAGAATCAGGCCCATTATCCCTATTGCGGTGCTCAGGATTTCTCCCATTCAACAAAGTGAGAAGGGCATTGGTGGGCATTGGACGAAGGCAGATGTGTGTGTTTCATCTATTATTTATTGAGCTGCCCAATATTCCTGTTATATGCAATGATAACCGTGAATGACAATGTGACTTGCCTTCAAGCTAAGTGCAAAATTTACATAACATTTCCATATAAAGGATTTATTAACTGTAATAAAATAATCAATAATATGTATGTAAATATACAATCTGCAAGCATACTGCCTGACTTTAATTATACAGTAACAAGATATTCCTCTGAATAGACAGATTTATATCAAAATTCATATTCCCATTGTATGTTACCTCTAAATAAGTGCCATTTGTAAGATAACGAAACAACACATAAGCACACAAGGTACCGCCATGTGTTTATACCACCTTCGCAGTGCTCCGTGTTGTTCGTTTACTTTATGTCGCATCCCTTGGCAAGTCTACAGTGTAGGAGTTGGGGCAGTATGGAGAAGTATATGCTAATACATTATAATTGCTTCAATTTACACCGTAAAACAATTTGGGTCTTATTACAAAACGAGATTTAAAGTAAACTAGTGCTGGCACTTTTATTTGATAAGATAAAGACAGTGATAGCACTAGTTATAAATCTGGTCTAACTTTATGTCTCGTTTGGTAATAAGCCCTTTTGTGTGCATGAAAAGGAATATTTGTCTTGTTTTAGGTGTATATCATTTTACATAAAAAATAATACCTGTATGTGTTATGGCAAGTGATGGATTAAAAATCTTTGTAACAATTCTCGCGCTACTATAATTTCCCGAAAAATCGAGAAACTATTCAACACGACACGTGTTTCGCCCTTACACAGGGCATCTTCAGGTCTTCAGAACAACGATGTCTTCACGACCAACGCTGAAACGAGAGAAAAGACTCTCGTTGTTCTGAGGCTCCTATCTTATTTATTTATTTATTTAGTACACACACAAAAATACTAAAAAACTAAGAAACATTGGGTACAGGGCACAGCTTATCCCAAATAGAAATATCTTTCTTACCTGAAGATGCCGCGAAGAAACACGTGTCGTGTTGAATAGTTTCTCGATTTTTCGGGAAATTATAGTAGCGCGGGAATTGTTACAAAAATATTTTTAATCCATCACTTGCTTACAATGGATTTCCGCAAAGTAACGCCTGAATCAATAAATTACCTATACATATGTTTATCCGCTGGCTAAGGTCGCACAAAGTTTACTTAGTTTGGATTTTGAAGTGCTGTGTCATATATCGTAAGGTATATTTATTTGAGAAGTTGAGTTTCGAGAACACCTTTACAACTAAGCTACTGTGACACATTGGATAAAATTTGTGCCCTAAGGCTTAAAGACTTAATTAATTTTTAAACTATGACATTTTGCGAATAAAAACTGACGCCGCGTATAACAATATCGTTGTAATGGCATAGCTGTAACGGAGAGCTAATTTGTATGCTACAAACTGGCACTCAAGTATACGAACCACCTGATGGAAGCCGGTCTCAGATGGTAGTCACTACTAAGTTCATTTACACTGTGATGTTTATTTTACTTACCCGAGATCACGTAACAGGAAAGCGGGGTCTATTTTATTACTTCCGACTGTGTTGCCGGTTGGAGCCCTACTGATATAATACTACATTGCTACGAAGTATAGCCATTATATCACACCTTAGCTCATACTAATAATTATCAGTATATTCACCTGCTTGTTATAAGCATGTGAAAGAATACACGGTAATCGTGGCAAAAAAGTCTGTTTTTTCTGTCCGGGTACTGTAAGAATTATTATTACTTTTTCAGGAAAATAGATGAGAATATATGAAGATATTTGCCACTTTCAGAAATCCCTGAAAATAACACACACACGTGAGGGTAAAATAGCTGTAATACGATTTTTTATCAAGCAGACTTAAGTGAAATATGCAGTTTTTTTGCCTGTTATTAGGTATTTCAAATGTTGCCAACTGAAGAGCACTTTGTTATGTTGCGAGTGATTTTACTAATTCAATTGAAATATCGTAGCTTAACACGTTGAACACGATCAGCCCTAGACATAAATAGAAAACTTTGGCGTTCAAAGATTTAACAGTTAGTATTCAGTAAAATATTTAAAAACTGATTGATAAGTCCTTAAATCTCTGCTTAACTTGTGTTTTTAAACATATAGTCTAAATTTTGAGCTATACCTAAGCCTAGCACCTAACCAATTAATTATTTAAAAGAGCTTAGCCTGTTACATTCTTGTCTATTCTTCTCGCAGAGCAGTAGCTTGGAACTGGCCCTTAGATTCACTACTTACTTAGATTACTATTATACTACTTAAATTATAACGTTTTTAAGTACTATGTAATAGTTTATGAAATAAAGAACTTCTGATTTCTGAAAACCAAAGCTACGATCGGTACGATGTAAGTAGAATATAAATAGACATAGTACTCCCTGAAAGTCTAGTTCTAGCGTTAATATGAGGAGAAATTACCTATTTCATGGTTGCATGGCGGCCGTATTACTCACGCACGTCTTAACCCGTTCACTGCATAATAGTTAGGTAGCTTATGATGGAGTAGAACCGATAGCGATCGACACGGAGAATACTAGTAGGTATTGTAGTGCTGCTCTGAGGTACCATGATAATTAGAGTTATTTTAGGACTTTCTAATTGTACGTTTATCATATAATTTAGGATTGTATTATGGTCTTCCAACATCTTACACATGACATAAAATATTAATTCATCAATTCATTCATTCATCTTAAAAGTCCAAGCAAGCCTCAGCTGCAAGTGGTGCATCTGCTGATCAACGAAACAGGGTCTGGCAAACAAGTTGGGAATTTTTATGTTTCCCAGAAACGGGCAATTACGTAAGACCCATAATAGAATTGGCGTAATGTGCGCTCATTATAAATATGTCTCTGCTTACCATTTAGTTATTTTAGATCGGCTAGTAATACATTCTGAAATTTTGCAAATTTATCCATAATATTATGTATTTCTGTTTGATTGTTTTTTAGTTTTTACGGTGCTTTTTAAAGTATAAATCACTTGACTCATACAGTTTATAAGAAAGACTAGAATGCAAACTGCAGGGTGGCGGCTGACTGACAGAAGACAAAAAAACAATAAACAACAACTCTGTCTGCAACCCACTTTCAAATATTAAAGTTTATTGTCAATCTAACTGGTGACGTCAAAACGGTATGAGAAAAAGAGACAAAATAAAAATTCGATATAAAATGCGTTTACCTTTCCCCTCTCTAAAGGTGAAGACTGACTTGAACCGTTTGTTTGTAATGTATCATTCGAGGCGATCTTGTTACAATACGGCGACACAGACTGACTTGTAACGTGTGTTTGTAATATATCATTAGAGCGCTTGGCTCAATAGCGCTCCATCCATTTTGGATTATAATGTCCAAACGTAGAGGTTGTGTGTGCTTTATAAATTTTACAAAGTTAGTTGGAAAAACTAGATGGATTCAGCTTGCGACTTGCTCTCGCGACGAAGCGACGTGCGCTGACTTGTAATGTAACACTCAAAGGAATTCGCGGAAAAACCGACAGTCGAGTGGAGCACGCAACGCTTGCCGCGAATAATACATTACAAACTAACGTTACAAGTCAGTCTTTGGTTTCAGTTACACAAACGCGATACATTACACCAAAATGTTACCAGTCAATCTCCACCTTAAGGTTGCTTAGATTCCGCGATCGATATCCGCCGTTAAGCTTACGCGATACAGCTATATTTACCTTAACTAAAGACATTTATCACGTCATTCGACAGCTGCGGTGTAATTCCAATTCCCGAGTAAATTTGCCTTAATGAAGACGTATTTGCTTTAAATTATAACTTTATTAACAATAAATTTATTTATTCAAAGAAGTCTCATAACGGATAGTAACAAAGGAACTGAAGATTTTGTTGGTGGATAATAACAAGTTAATAATGTGTTGTTTTTAGATTTTTGTTATTGTGAGTTAAGTGCTGAATATGCCGAAAAGCGTAAGGATAAAACAACTATATATTTTCAGTTATAAGTAAGAAGGGTGTATGAAAACCTGACATTCATCACGTGACTCGAAGGCTACGGGTTTTATTCCACTTCCCGAGTAAATTTACCGTAATGAAGACGTATTGGCTTTAAATCATAACTGTTCGTTATGATGACCATAATCAACAAGCATTGCAGTCTTTTGCTTACAAGGGTAATGTTCAAAGTTCAAAGATAAGTCCTTTATACACCGAAAAGAATAAGCGTACTATATCTTCAATAATGAGTAAGGATGATGATAAATCTGAAGTGCCGTGTGGTAAAGGCCACCTCATCTCCCAGGGAGTCGTAAGAGTCAACAAAGAGAAACCCTACCGGATGATAAGCAGCAGCGTCATCCTGCGACCACCAACCCGTCTGCCCAACGTGGTGATTATGTGCAACACCCCCAAGATAATTTAATCTATTAGGGAGGACAGTGATCAGTAGTTAACTTTATAAGGTCGATATGACACAGTCATCACATCAACCTTATAAAGTAATTGAATGTGAATCGACACCAATGGTGTAATTCCAATTTTGGAGTGAATGTACCGTAATGAAGACAAATTTGATTTAAATGCAAACTTTTTTTTAATCGTGATAAAAACTTCTAGCCATGCAGTCTTTTGATGATATTATTCTTGAAAGTTTAAAGTTATAGTCGCTTAAGTATATACCGAAAATAATAAGCGAACTATATATTTTCAAAGATACGTAAGTGTTATGACAAATCTGACATTCACCATGTAAAACGACAGCATCAGTATAATTTAAATTTTAGAGTTAATTTACTGTATTGAAGCCGAATTTCCCTTAACTCATAACCATTCCGTTATCGTGTTTATAACTAAGTAACTAGCCTTTCAATATTTTGCTTATAATATTAATATTAAAAGTTCAAAGTTGAGTCTTTAATATGCGTAAAGGGCAAGCAATGTATAATTATCTAGGTATAACTACGTGGGATATATGACAATCTTTTTTTCATTATGGTCCCTTCACTATCCATCAGTGAACAATATTATAAGCTTCCTGTCACGCGTGTTGACGCCCACATGCGTAGCCGCTTGCATGCATATTGCCTTCTATATGCGTGCCTAGTCAAGTTCAAAATCAATTATTCAAGTTTGGTGCAATTAAGCTCTTATGAACGTGAAAGTTAAAAACTACCGCGACAATTCACTGCGGGCGGGAGCTTGGAGAAAAGAACGGGCAAGAAAATCGCCAAGGTCAGTTTTTTCTCCCGCCAGTTACAAGGAAAAGTACGTAACGCTACTCGTGTAATCGTGTACTAGTTTTTTATTTTTATATTTTATTATTACGCTTTATTCGTAGCTCCGCGTTGCTCAGTGGTCGAAAACGATCACCGAAGTAAAGCAGAGCTTACACAGGTAAGTTCTTGGATGGGTGACCGTTTGTGGGGCATTTGATATCGAGCGCTTCCGTGCTTCGGAAGGCACGCAATTTTTTTTTTTTATATAAAACGAAATTAAAAATTTTATGCATTTAATTACAAGTATAATATTATTAATAGAGCGACGAAAATAGTTATTATAATTTGAAAAGACAACGGTATTTACAGTTCTTGACTTAAAAAAATTTAACTTTTCATTACCCGGTCTGGAGAGCAGTGGACGGGTTATATACTCCGTTAGGTTATAGGTTCGACTCCTATCCGGGTACAAGTAAATTTTTTGTAGCAAAAATTCGTCTCAAGCATTGAAAATACAAACAATATTGGCAGTAATTTAAAAAAAAATACTTTAAAGGATTTAAATACCTTCTACTTGTCAATGTTAAGTATAAAACAGTATATACCTAGGCAAAAATAAAGACGAAATTTGAGATTCTTACAGTGAAATTGTGCTTTGATTACGTCTGTCAATCAAGTCCTCCATTTCTTTGGGACTACGAGTACAAGGACTGAAACGAGAATGAAATGGAATTGTTAAATGAAAACGTAACTGGTGCCGTTCGATGCGAAGTGACACGAGATTATGTAACATATATTGAGCAGCCTCCAAAGCGTTCAACCATTGACAACTCGTAATAATGATCAATAGGAAGATATTTATGTCGAACGGAGGTGTTGAACGACTTCACTTTATTTTAATATGTATTTTTTTTTTAAATTGCTAGTGGTCAAAAATAAAAAAGTATATGTAATAATATAATTGCTTAACTCCTGCACGAAGGCGTTGCTAGAAAAGGATGATTAAATTAGTTCCTGAAATATATATTCAAATACGAAGTATATTAAAGTTTGTAAAAGTCGTCTTTACACTTTACTTACAATCGTTTGAACTTGATCAATGCAAAAGATGGAGTCCAAAAATTAAAAACTATGATTTGAGATAGCGACAGTGAATGTACAATGCTAAATGTATGATCTTGTTAAAGACTAATGACTGTGAAAGCCCAACCCTATTTCACTAAGTTTGTTTCTTATTATTACTCAGCAAACTTTAAATATATTTAACCAAGCAATCTCTTTTGCAATGCAAACTTATAGAAACTTCTCAGATTCGTGTCGCTAAGACTACTTTTTTTTTTTAATGTGACTCGTGATTATCACTGCCTCCTGCCTGAAGGTAAGCAGTCGATGCATCCAAAATAAAAAGAGGCGCCTCATGTCATGAAATAAGCGCGGTATAAAGCAAAACCACAAATGACAACCTGCTAAAATGCCGTTTCACGCCCCGCTTAAAAGACCTGGGATTATAGTAACTGACAAACACATGATCTGGCAGCGAATTCCAGAGCTTAATGGTCTTACACAGGAACGACTTACCAAATTTCTTCGTTCGAGTACTGATGGTATGCACAGTATGTGTACTTTCAACAAGACGTAAGCTGCGATAATCCATTCAGTGCTTTTTGAGATTACCGTGACCCCCCAATACTAATTTTTATTATCAGAGCAATGTGCAAGCATTTACAGTTATGTTGATTAGAATGCACCTGTTATGAGAATGACATTTTGACTGCCTTTGGGTAAAAAGCGAGGAAAATTGGGCCAAACTGGTTGGCGACCAAGACTTCAACAGAATCGTCGATGCAATTTGAAATATATGATCAGAAACATTTTATTCTTTTGTAAAAACTTTTAAATATAAGAATTGTGGCAATTCATTATGCAAAAAAGTAAACAGAACAAATGCAGGTTAGTTTCTGAGACTCAAATTACACTAAACAGCAATTAGATGTAACTGAAAGATTAAGAGGAGCCATTTGTGTGGCGTCTTGCTGTTATGAAAATTTCAAGCCGCTTAAAAGAGTCTAACTTGGCTTATCAAGTCCCACGTGTAGTGATGACCCAGACACGTTGGGTGCCTTGCAAAGTAACAAAAGTATTCGATCTCAAATGCTACATTTACCTAACTAAAATCTCTGCTGCTTGTCTGTAATTTGTTTATCGTTTACGACCACCTAGTCTCGCGGGGTTATGAGTACTTATAATGAACCCATAATAAGGCAAATAAAGTAAAAAATTTGCTAATTAAAGATTTAACTTAACTTCCAGTATATTCTGAGCCTAATCAACGATCCCTGTACGATGTAAAACAATTTCACGGTCTGATTGTATTAAGTTTACGTTCCCCCGTTTTCTCCCAATGGAACTAGCCGTCAACATGATCTATTAATATTTAATACCTAAGAACTGCCATAAACCTGTTTACAAATTACTCAAGGACCTTCGCCGGAGCCTTTACTTTTAATATGAAATAGATAAACGTTTTCTGACAATTACATTAATAATTTAGTTCCAAAATAAGTATCATTAAGAACTTGTGTTATAGATACTAGATAACGGATAGATATACAAAAATTCATTGTTTTTTTTGTACATACATACTATATCGCACCTTTGGTAAGACAAGGGCATAATTGTCAAAAATTGAGAAAATTAGTAAGGTATGCAAAAGTGTTTAAAAAATTCCTTTTCAACTGGTGCGACAAAGACACTATAATGTATAGTTTACTTCATGTACAGGATAATTACTTTAGAGTAATATTAAGTAAACAAGATCGCATTGTGCGCTTAAAAAATCTCAAAGTGGCTCTCCTGTAAAATTGCAAATATTTCAAAACACCGAAGTTTTGAAATCTGTCGATAAGAATATTCTTATCGACAGATTTCAAAACTAATAAAATATATATTTCATGTGCAAAAAAAATAATATTTAATTAGTTAAGAACGAATCGGAATAACACCTATATGAAATTAGTGCCTTAACTATTAAAAATAAACAGTTCTTACTTCCTCTTCTAAACTTTGCTCAAAAGGACATAAGCAGTTTGAAAATTAGACTGACGATATTATAAATCCCTTCATGCACATAATTTGGAAACAAAATAACACAGTAAGAAAAACAATGGACAAATGCGAGCTCTAGAAGATTATCTACATTTTCAATAAGTCATCTCCATTCTAAATACAATATGTTGCGGGTAGTAATACTTCGAAGTATGGGTGAAAGACGCTACTGATTGGTTTTTAGATAATTACACATAATAAATTATACATACTGTACGATCGGGCATTGAATATTGAAGGAAATATAGTAAAATGAAATTATTTGAATGATTGTTTTTCTGTACCAACTACATATTGTCCTATTGTTTCAAACATTTGGGGCTTATTACAAAACAAGTTCTGAAGTTAAGCCAGGTTTAAAACTAGTGTTGTCACTTGTATTTAAATAAATAATTAATATTGCCTGACAATCACACCAATTATTTAGTTCCAATATTAGTATTATCAAGAACTTGTGTTATGGATACTAAATAACGGATAAACATATATAAGTAATTTTTTTTGTAAATTCACATGTAATATACATAGGAAAACACCCAGACATTTATTTATTCACACAAAGATTTGTCCTGTGTGGAAATCGAACTCACTACCTCAGGAGCAGAGTCCAAGTATACTCGCCTCCACGGCATATCGGTGGTCAATTTGATATAATGAAGCTGTCACTAGGTGACAGCACTAGTTTTAAACCTGATTTAACTTTAGATTTTGTTTTATAAAAAGATTATCTTTGTTAATCTATATTGTGCACTTAAAGTCTATGAATTCTAATCAATTGTTTACAACATTTACAAGAAACAAGGTTTTTTTTAAATATTATTAATTGTATCACAGTTTAACATGCAATTTTGTTTAATATGGCTTATTGTAAGAGAAGTATTATTTGTTTATTTCATTTTATTTATTTATTATTATTTATTATAAGAATATGTCCGTCAATCACAGCAAGAACATCAGTTAGAAAGAGTTTATCCTATTGGATAGCAAATATCAAAACGGAATAACCTTCGTAGCCGAGCCCCTTTCTTTTCTACGTAGCATATAGTTATGTTTTACCTTCCGCACCCAATTAAGTTGTTTCTCTGAAGTGTTTCCTTGCAATTTATTTTGTGTCATTATTTGCCTGGCCACACATACTTACCACACATACACATACACGCTCTTGTTGAAAAACTTTCCCAGGTACATTAAGCAATCAGGAACACGCATCTAAAAGAAATTGACCAGAAATATTAGCTTACTGAAAGTAATTTAAAAAATAACAATTAATTGACTTTGATTGTTGCTTTTATAATATCAAAATAATACAAAGAGCTCTTGTTGAAAAACTTTCCCAGGTACATTAAGCAATCAGGAACACGCATCTAAAAGAAATTGACCAGAAATATTAGCTTACTGAAAGTAATTTAAAAAATAACAATTAATTGACTTTGATTGTTGCTTTTATAATATCAAAAAGCCAAATTCATTAAATTCCAATTAAATAATAGGTTTTTTTTGAACCCAACTTGCAATGATCAAAAATAAATTAGAGGCGGTCGACCGCCGATAAACATGAAGCTGTTGATTTCAAAATTGTATCCAGTTGTTAGACTAATAGGAAACTGCGGCCTAAAGCCGGGTCCCAAACGAGTGATCAAAAGAGAAGCGATATTTTTGAAATAATAATTCTAAGCTAAGTCAAAAAAACAACTATGTCATATTTTCTTATTGCGTACTGTTGCCCCGTTAGTTACACACACGTAGGACTGTCGGTGAAACGACTAACACGTCACATCTGATCGTCGAAAAGACCTCGCAACAACGTAGCATAATACGCGTAGACTTACAACCTAAATGTAGGGTACAGATCACAATAATTAGCCAGTAATTCGAACTAATGTCGAAATAGAATATACTGACATAATTATTTAGGCAATATCAGGACAATACCACAATTTGCTCCTCATCATAAAATGTTGTCAACCTCAAACCACATCGAGCCGCCAAAGTTAATTTGCAAATTTAGATGGGAAAGCCAAAATGTTCATTAATTAACATGTTTGTTGAGCGACACCGACTGAACTTGTATTAGTACTTTTACAAAGTAATTTGTTACGACTACTTTATAAACTACTTGTATCATGTGTCTTGACCTTGTCACAAGTGCCTTTACATTTTTTGAGGTAAAAAGTAATCGAAACTTCTACATATAACATCAGCTACTTAAAACAGAAACTGACATAAAAATTCATACACCTTTAATTTTAACCCACATACATACATAATATCACGCCTGTTTCCCCGAAGGTGTAGACAGAGGCATATTATACGTCCACATTTCGCCAATTATATTGTTGGTCCCACGTAGTAGGTGGCGAGCCTATTTCCGCTTACCGGGAACTGTTATGATCGCCAGAGCCTCGTCCGTTGATCGGCAGGTGCACCACTTGCAGGTGAGGCTGGCTTGGGCCACTAAGATGTTGATAGGTACAATAAATCCCCCTGACAGTGGAACCACCACCTTGCCGTGTGGGCTGAGTACCTCCCGGTGGCCGGGAAAAGCTAACACTCAGAGGTTGGCGACTCTGGGTGCCCTTAGTACTGACTACCGGGGGGGAAACTAAGAGGGACCTGTGGAGGGCGCAGCAGGCCCGCCAGGAGGGCCCGTCAAGGAGCGCCAGGAGTGTCTTAGGCAGTGGGGGCAAGGGGCTCCTGCTGTCTTACCATGGACCCCCTCTGAAAAGTCCGCCAAACACGCGATGGTCGCACAAGGAGGTAGGAGGGGCGCGTCCACTGCGTCTCTCTGAGGAGCTCCTCCCTGTGTTGGTCCGGGGGACGTTGGCCGCAGGCGGGGTGTCAGACGCTGCAACCCTGGTACTGGCCCCCGCCTTTGACTCAACAAGCGGCGGACCCATGTATATTAAATATGTATTTGCATTATCATTTAAAACTTCAACCAATTGAATTGGTAAAAAAGCGTTTGTTAATCAAACTCATGAACTTTTATATGTAGAAAACAAGTTAGATTACTTTCGACCCTACAGCTATCGCAAAAATAATTAATTAATTTTCTTGTACTGAAAAATCACCCTAATTAATTCACTACAATATGAAGACACGGATCTCATTAAAGTTCTAATTAACTAACCGTTAAAGTTGTTTTATTTGTGGGGATACCTATTTACCTTAACAATTTGCTCAATGATAATTGTATTGTACTTTAGTATTGCTTTATTTATTCCAGCAGTTTGTTTGTTAATTCAAACGTAGTTTTTTTTGTTGCCTAAGAATTGCCTGCTCATTTATTTAGGAACAACAGACGCAGGCGACTTTGTCTCTATTAGCTAAAGGAGCGTACCTTCATTTAAGCATCATCCCGGTTGCCCTACCCTTAAGCTTAGTGCCTAGGGTCTGCTTACTTATCTATCCAGATTTGGCTCAGTTAATACTTGCAGTAACTGCCGTCTGACCTCCGCAACCCAGAGGAAAAAAGTAAAAAACCATACTATGGTTAATACAGCTGTCAGGATATAAAAAGTACCGAATATCTAATATCGACTGCCATAGATCTTCATGACAGCCGGGACCAGAGCTTAAAACCGAGATCCTCTGAATTACAAACTATTGGGTTTACCACTTGGCGATAGCCCATAGCTGCTTCTTAACTAAAGAAACTTACAAGTGTATAATTTTTAAAGGTGTGTTTTTTCTTTGCCAGACGTCATAACTAAACATATATACTTATTTTTGTAAATGTCTAAAACAAATATACAAGTACTTGTACTTGACAACACATGTATTGTGGGTTGGGAATCGAACCCACGACCTTAGCAGCTAACTGCGGTTTGACTGACTTCCACGCTATCAGTCGTCAATAACAGATTTTTACAATTTAACCTTAAAATGTTATACACAAACAAACAGACAATGTAACATTCTCATATCAGTGTCAGAAATTACTCAATTTGTAATTGTTTCAGTCCATTAACGGCCTCACCAAATGAATCAAAGAGAGACGGATTGAACTCCATTATACAGTTATGTACAAACGGTTTGTGGCGACGCAGGACATTGCGTTAAAATATTTCATGCCACCCAATAGTCATTCAACAATGATAATGAAGGAACATTGGCCTAACGTGCCTTGCGAGACACGCTTCCGTTTTGCCGCTCGATACAAATTTCCACACAAAACTCACTCTGCTAACACTATGTGATAAATCTTGCAAAACTTATTTTGCGATTATAATTTGAATAAAATTCGAAAACAAAAACAAAACGTCTTTAAATTACAGAGTACATAAATTATAGTAGCATCTTAAATAAATATAGAGGCCACCTCAAGTAACACGGGTATAGTCTTATATTCTAAGAGCTGAGTTACAGCCCGGCTGATGATAAATGATTGCCGCAGAATACAAAAGCCCGCAAAAACAGGGGTATTTCGGCCATGGTCTTACTTCGCCTAAGCTATCTGGGTGGTCACGTTTTATTCAATGTTCGTCTTTTTCTTTACAAGTAATTGTTCTGGCCAGCTACAGTTTTCTTTACGTAGATTTATTTTTAAAGAGTACATACTATTACTTTGTTATAGATGACGCCTACTCTGACTCCGAAAGACGTTTTAGAAATGAATAGTATTTTTTATGTGTAGGTTGTAAAAATATTGAAAAGGTCAGATTTTTTTATGAAGACATGTCGAATAATTCCCGTTAAATAAACGGGCAGGCTTTGCGTTAAGGTAACTGCAAAGTAACACAGGAACAGATATATAAACTAATACTACATTGCGTAAATAGGGTTCCTACCATGATCCCCAAGAAGCCCAAGCCAACTTCACCTACAAGTTATGCTCCTGCTGATCGACGGACGAGGCTCTAGCGAACATTAAAGTTCCAAGTAAGCGGCAATAGGCTCGCCAGCTGTTCGCCAGAGCCTCGTTCGGCAGGTGCCCCACTTGCAGGTGAGGTTGGCTGGGCTTCTTAGGTCATTGCTTTTTTTATTTCAACAGTACTTATTGAGAAAGATGCGCTAGTGGCGCCACTAAAAAAGATTGCCAGAAAAGATCATCTATGTAAAGCACCTTTACATTAGTGATTTCTAGGCTGGATGGATGGATGTAGGAAAAATAGACAAAAAATCAGGAAAAGGTAAAAAATATTTTTTTTTACATCAACAGCATTTTTTGCAAACCTACAATGAATTATAGAAATTTCAATCATATTACAAATGTATTATTATAACCATACCATAAAAACAACGTATATTTCAAATTATAATCCAACTCGACATTCTTAAGTGCTTAATTGGAACCCAAATTGTGTAAAGCATTTTTTTATTATCACCTATTGTTCCAAGAAAATTCATTTAAAACATTTCTGAGTCGACCTTATAATAAAGCGTTTAGCAAACTCTGCGGATAATCTCTTCGCCGTTAATCATCATCTTAGCCCACGGGTATCCTCTCATAAACCAAGGTGATAGAGTGGTTTGCCGACTGATATGGCGTGATGGCGGAGCGCAGTTCTCCGCTCCTAAGGTACTTATCATGGAACTAACTAATTGGTGTAATTGTCAGAAAATATTAATTTATTAATCTATATATTTTTGGTTCCTTCCAATTGACTGAGCCTATGAACATCTCACTACTGGGTTCAGGCCTCCTTCCACAAACCAATGTGAAAGGTATGTAAGGTCATACTTAGCCACGCGGAATCTGTGCGAATTGGCGGAGGCAACTATATGACGTTGAACATTAAATAGGACTTCTAACATGGATTAACGACTGCCTTATTAAGTAAAAACCAGGACAAACAGGCACGAAGCACTGGAGTGCTCGATATAGACTTTAACGTTATTGGTCACCAATCCAAGAGCTGACCTCGGTAAACTCAGCTTATCTTTAGTGACCGTGTCCGACCCCCGCAGCCTCGCAGAGCTGCAAGGGCTTTAAACCTCTTCAATATCAGAACAGAATTATAACAGTTGCTCTATTTAGAAGAACTTCCTGACTAAGTAAAGAACCCACAAAGATCGTGTACATTATTATGAAGACTCGCACTGATGAATTTAACTGATCGAGCTTTTCTCATTATTTTAAAACTTTTAACTATCTCTTTTCAATACAAGTTGAATTCTCTTTTCTCTTAAGTTCTTATTATTCTGTTCTTGATTTGTGTTAACTATATTTTGTACTTATTTTACGTTTTTTTTTGCAACTTGTATTGCATAAATATTTTTCTTTCTTTTCTTAAAATATAATAACATCTTAACATCGAGCATATCTTTTATGACTCAGCAACATTGATAAATTTATTCGTATTGAGAGAGATGCTCTAGTGGCGCCACTATACATTCATATTTTAATGATCATCTCTATAAAGAAACATTTATAAAAGTCAGGCCTAGGCTGGATCACCGTTTTGTTGTTGGCAAGTGATCGTTTATCGTTGGTCCCGGATATCATTGATCTTTAAGCCAGGTTCGGACCTACATTGAGAACGTTAAACGGTAAAAAGTTCTTACGGTGGCATCTTGTTGCGCCTGGCTGCGTGGAACAACCCGTTACCAACCAACCAACTACTTAGGTATTCCTGGGTGTATCTCTCCTACTTACTGGGACACCCTTCAAGTGGATGACCTAGTCCAGGATTGGGACATTGATAGTCTATGACCAAAATGATTTACATTATTCTAGTTCATTGCATGCTAATGCTGAATTTCACTTACATATATTGACTTTCCATTAGCAAATGAACTGGAAGTAACATGTCATAAAATAACTAATGTTCCTTTGTTCCGGCAACAACTTGTTTTACAAAGTAGGAAGATCCGACAAATGTAGGGTAGTTGGTGAATACTTGGAACTTCTGTGAATTGAAAGAAAAGTCACTATTGTGTCGCATCAGTACCTTCAATGGCTTTAAGAAAAGCTTCGAATTAATGTTTTACGTGATTAATGTTTCAAATTCTGAATGGAAAAAGCCACGGAGTACACCACGGAGACAATTGAATGAGGAAAAAACGGTTTCCAACTGCTAAATTCAAACTTACACGTCCCATTAGTCGTAGAAAACACATTGAAATTCCTACAAAAATAAGGAAAGTGGTATTAGTAAAACTCATAATAAATTCCAGCCACACGTCGAGTTTGGTAAGGTAATGCCTCCACACCTTACACAAAGCAGATTAGGCGCGCAATAAATCGTCAAAATAAAACAAAATTGTGAGTACTTACCCGAACCCTGAGGGAGCAGTTCAGCTTTGTTGTAGCAACAGGTCCGAAATATGCGGGGAACACTCACAAGAGAACTATGGACATTATTTCACATAGGTATTTGCACAGAATTGGGAAGAGGTGGTTGGTAGGCGGCGTGTTTCGCCAGCGGTCGCGCGGTCGCGTCTGCCGCGCGCCCCTCCCGCCCTTCGTCAGCTCCGACGACGTACGGCGGTTCGCGCCCTTTGTGACACTCGAGACCGTTTCACCAATGAACCTTTTTGACAACGGCTACACAAATACTTATAGGTGATCTAACAAAAACCTTTCTCACGCTCTTCTGTGAGATATTTTCATAGGTATATTTAAAGAAAATATAAATTCGTGATGTTTGGCTTATTCACAATTTTGTTTACGTACGTCCTACGATAAAGGCAAATAAGTAAGCGCTTGTGAAAATATTTCAATATGCACGATCCAACTCGTAAATTTTCCTCAAAAGCTTAATGTTAATATCAATTTCACATAGAAGTTGAATTATACATAAGCGTTCTTGAATCGACCCTTTTGACAGGAAACGTAGCGTGAGTTGTCCAACCGCAAGATGGACGGACGACTTGATAAAGGTCGCGGGATCACGCTGAATCCAGCAGGATACACCTGTAGTTGGTCACATTGGAAATTAATGGTGGAGGCTTATGTTCTGCTGTGAATATCCTTGTCTTGGATGTATCCTTGACGAACTACGCTTGACACTTGTGCTGCCGTTTTATAGCGAGAAAGCCGCCATCTGTCAGTAGGTAATATTCGGAATTTAAACGCTGCTGTAATACAATGGAGTTTGTATTTCAGAAATTACCTACTGACAGATAGCTGCTTTCTAGCTTTAGCACGGCAGCAGGTACTCATGTTACGGGGAAATTTAACAAACTATTCATCGCATTAACCTTGTGAAGACCTTTGGCCTCCCAGTAAATTACATTATATAGAGAATATTTGCCCGTAACTACCACGCTGAGCCGGTGGGTTGGTGATCGCAGCCCAAGCCAGAGTGCAGGATGACGCTGCTGCCCATCATCCGGTAGAATTTCTCTTCGTCATCTTCCCGTCAAGTGAGAGGGGGTGAACCTATTCTAGGCCAATAACACATGACACCAAAACAAATTATTAGTGTATGGAAAAAATCACTACAGCACGGCAGCTACACACGCTTTTATTTAAGCACATAGTTGACACTGGGTCACTTATTAAGTGACAAAGCTCAATCTGATTTATTTATTCTGACCACCGATATGGCGTGGAGATCAGTAACCCTGCATTCCGCTGCTGAGGTCGTAGGTTCGATTTTCACTATAGGACCAATCCTATGTATACTAAGTACGTCTTAACAAAATAAATTTGTTTATCCTTTATTTGGTATCCATAACAAATTCAGAATGATACTTTTCTTGAAATAAATAAAACAACAAAATTATTTTAGTTCTACGTTGTTTATTTAAAGAGTTTACAAAATAAATGTAATGTAAGGAGTTTATAATAATGGCGATCCAAGTTTTCAAAAGCTTACAATGTGAATATCAAATTACACAAACACCGATTTGATTGTTATAGAATTATTACGCTCGTTCATAAACATTCAAATATTGATAAAATAAGTAGACTAATTCTACATAGTTACATACATACATTCACGCCTATTTCCCCGAAGGGGTAGGCAGAGGCATATTATACGCCCTCACTACGCCAATAATATAGTTGGTCCCACGTAATAGGTGGCAAGCCTATTGCCGCTGACCGGAAACTTTTACTTGATTGGCAGATGCACCACTTGCATGTGAGGTTGGCTTGGGCTCCTCAGATCTTAACATATAACAGTAAATAAATCACGCAAATATAAGCAGTTTCTATTTTTAAATAAGAGTTCTACCGAACAACCTCTAAATATCCTCTGAAGTATAGAGGTAAATCTGTAGAAATCAATCCCATAGCAACCACGAGGGAAATCAAAAAGGGTATAGAATTAACGCCAAAATGCTTATGCCATCCATCATAGTCCCGTTTGTTTGTTTGTTTGTTGAGAGAAACGGCGAGCAAGTTTATTGCTTTTGTAAACCAAGCTTTCTCATGATGAATCGATTTAATATTTACAAAAAAAGTGGTATCCATCTAAAATTAAATGAATTTGGGAATAGCTGCAACTATATAATTTGTATGTATATACATAATTTATATATATAGGGTGTATAGGGATCCAGTCAAAACCTAAGGAGCCCCAGCCAACCTCGCCTGCAAGTGGTGCACCTGCCGATCAACGTACGAGCCTCTGGCAAACATGAAAGTTCCCGGTAAGCGGCAATAAGCTCGCCACCTAGTGTGGATTTGAGCGTACAATGAGGCATATTATACGCCCACACTTCGCCAATTATATTGTTAGTCCCACGTAATGGGTCGCGACGCAGGTCTGCGAGCCTAGTGTGTTTATTACACACTGTAATTCATTTCTTTGTTATATGCTATATTAATAAATAAACTGTTATTATTATATAGTCAGTTCATCACTAAGAAATATTCGCCACCTGTTTCGTACTTGCAGAGCACTCGATTGTAACTAAGTGGTGTCCTTAATTCTGTAGGCACTCAGTAGGGAAACCTTTCATCTGAATGATCTCGGAACTTAATTGGTACTGTTTGCTACATCAAAAGCCCTTTCTTCAAAGCGACATAGGAAGTCATTTACAAGAGGTTCCTGAGGAAAATGTATTGTTTCTCACTCTTTATGTAACTCAAAAAGAATCTTTTTTCGGTCACCGTTTGTTGTGGTCGAAAGAGGATTTTTATCTTTTTTTATATGTATATACAATTCTACTGTGCATGTGTATGTTACTGACGATTTGAATGATCTTTTTAGTATACGTTTTTGGTGGTGCCCTGGATGGTGTAGATTCACAAATCTTTTAATCACAAGGCTTTAAAATTAGGTATAAAAGAAATAATTAAAAAATTATGAAAAGTTTAAACTATTGGTGAGACTATTGGCCATAAAATTTTCTGACAATGACTTTTCATTGCAACCATGGTGTTAGACTTCTTGGCGGGAAAGTGAAGCGTCATGTCTGCAGTTTTGTTTTATTTTCTAAAATTTGTGATATTTCTAACATTAATGTGTAATAACGGTGGATTATTAACCATTAAGTGTTTGTGAACATACACGAGTGTTGGTAAATCAAACAAAACAGTGCAACATCACTTTTCAAATTTTCTCTCAAGGAGTCCATGTGAGATCTCAGTACAGTCCCACATCTTTACTGAGGACTCAAGGGGCTTAGGAGAGGGTATCTCATTTACCATTTATCATCTTTATCACCACTCATTCTCATTTACTATAAATTATATATTATTAATATATCACTTACTTGACACTGGCTAAATGTGCTAGACGCACGAAGCCATTATTTAAAATAAAGAAAGAAACCATGGTGTTTGACATTGCTGTCAGTCGTTTGACATTGCTGTCAGTTTCAAAATTACCGCAAAGAACAGAAAGAATCCTAATAAGACAGGACAACGGCCTGATTGGCTCATGAGTCTTTGTGTATATTGCTCGCGATCTTGTTTTTTGGACATTTTACTATTAGTACCTTACTTTCTTGTCGAAAGTTCAAGATTATGATGGACCAAATTATGACGGCAAAATTATTTTGCAGTCATTATATCCTGGCATTATCCCTGGTTGCCCTAGACTTAAGCTTGGGGTCCCCCTTGGGAAAAAACAAAAAAAAATACTTAAGCTTAGGGCCCAGGGTCTGCTCACTGGTTCAACCAGATTGGACTGAATTATTAGTTATTACGTGAAGAGACTACCTCTGACCTCCGCATCCCAGTCGGAAACATTATTCTTAGGTGAAACCAGCTGTCAGTATGTTAGAAGTACTGAATTCCTAATAACGACTGCCATAGATGTTCATGACAGCTGAGACCAACGGCTTAACGTGCTTTCCGAGGCACCAGGTATTGAACTCGAGACTCTCTGAATTTTAAGGCAAGGGGTCTCGCCACTGGGCTATCGCCGCCAAAATTATTTCGTAGTCTGTAAGTTATTTGCAGACAGATAGACTTAATATGTACACGTCGTGGAGGTCAGTATCCCTGCACTTCGCTTCTAAGGTCTTGGTTTTACACTTGAAAAGAAATCACTGCGGGCGGGATTTTGATCGCAAAAGACCGTCCAATAAAATCGTCAAAGGTTGTTTTTTCTCCCGCCAGTTACAAAGGATATGTACTTAATATTAAAACAATTTGATAAGTCTACAAAATCTTGTGTTCTGCATTCACTAGACTTAACCCTTAATTCGACGCTCTAATAGATACATATGAATCTTACATTCAAAACAGTACTGAGAGAAATATTTTATTTAATACCAGCAGCTGTAATAAATATTAAAAACTTTCCCCTTTTTAACTTAATAAAATTTCCTGTGCAATTGCGATAAGCTACTCGTAGCTCCAACTAATGCCAAGAATTCATGTGCTTTATGTCAATTGGATTATAGCATATTTCTCCCGCTACGCTGTGCTTCTCTCACTATGTGTTCTGAATCTCATTAGATACTAATGTTAATATTACACTAAACTAACTTTTTTTTTTTATTTGTGGTTCGGTGGTGGTCGGTATTCTCTATATACATAAAAACATAATTTTATGTGATTACTACTATACATTAGTATTGGCTTGGAAAGTATACATGAGGCTAAGAATACCAAAAGATATTTAGTCAAAACCAACTCCGCACTAAATGTTATTAAAACCTTTGGCTTAGATCCGTATTCATGATACACAAAGAAACTTATTTTCTTTTTTATGAACAGACTACTGAAAACACTGCCAACTGTTGCAAGGAGTGAGAGATAAAAAAAAAAAATCTAAAAATTTTTGACATTTTTCTTTTTTGTAAACTGTGTTTTTAGTTTAAGTACATTTGTAACTGGCGGGTGAAAAAACCAAACTTAACGATTTTCTTGCCCGTTCTTTTACGATTAAGCTCCCGCCCGCAGTGAATGGGCGCGTTAAATTTTAAGTTTGACCTTCATAAGAGCTCTATTGAGCCAAACTTGAATAAATGATTTTGAATTTTGTTATTTTCGATTTGAACAATGAAAATGTATTGTTTTTGTATAATTTTTATTTTTTGTACGTTTTTTGTTGATATGATTTTGATATATTATTTACCCAATCACTAACTTCAACATTTTTGTCATATTTGTACACAAGTTATGGTAATACATGTTTATACTATGTGCTTTCTATCTTAACATCCTAAAATAAGCATTATAATGTGTGTTTTATTATTAACAACTCAAATTCTTTTGGCAAATAAATAAATCTTTATTTTTTTCTTCGTGATATCCAGCGTGTTAAATAACTTTTTTTGTTTTAGATCATGGATTATTTGTTCTTACGATCCAATGCGGGTAGTTAGATTATTGTTTTAATGTTAACGTTCTGTATTTTTATTTTTTAGGTCTATTATCGTAAGTAGTTTTAAGCTTTCCATGCTTTCAAGTAACTCGTCCATTTTTTCATTGTATTTTGTGAAATCTAAAAGAAGTCGCGTTTCATCGACTTTTCCATTTTCGCTGATATGTCGTGTAGCAGTTATTTTATGTCGATTGGAGTCTATGTAATAGCTGCGTCAGGAACGCTGATATTGTGTTCGTCATCTGCATCTTGCATCATAATAATAGAACGGCGTTTTAGTGATTCCCGGAGACACTCCAGACACATCCCCTTCAGTGCTTCTTTTCCACATAAGGCAGCCCGGACCCATAGCACTCTGGTTGTTTAATGAACCAGTCTTTCACAAGAGCCAAAAACTGCCATGCAGTTTGGCGATAATAATATTTAAGTTAATAATGTATTATGTTGTTATGAGAAATACATTATGAAAAAAGGGCTGGTTTTGTTCTGGTTAAATTTTTCTCCAATTTGTCGCACTTTGCCATGTTAAGGGTATATGGGTATTAAGAAGTTATATGTAACATCTATCGTTCCGTTCGTCACTGCGATGCAAATGTGATTCAACTCGCGACTCGGCTAGAAAGACATATACAAAATATATTTATTTAGACTAACACATGTAGCAGGACACCAACAGCCAATCCCTATTAAATAATTATACAGCATGTTATACTTTTCCGTACAGGTATTTTTTCTAAGTCGCTTTTTGTTCATAGTCCTATTAGTTATCGTTTTTCTTAGCGCGAAACCTCAAAAAATGTATAACGGAAACGACCAATATATTAAACTTCAATATAGTTAGACAAATCTAGTGTAGGTATTCATACTAATAAGAGTGTTCTTGTCCGTTAGTTCCGTGAGAACCGACATCCGGCACACGAAACTCGTCGTCGTGGCGACAGCATTTAAATTCCCCCAGCATTTGTTCATCACGAGAGTTGAATTCTGAACATCTCTATTGAATAGGTAAATCCTCACTCGATGCCTAGATCTCGTTAGAAAACTGACACTTCGGAACTTTGTAGCAGAGAATAACTAAGTTTTAATCAACATAAACAAAAGAACGGTGCTAACTTATACTGAAAGTTGATGTTTAAATAAAATGCATTTCTTTTGAAAGCTTATTTTTTATGAAATTACCTAAGTATATGATTTTTTTATAAACTATAACTAGCCAAGAGTAACCATAGAAAGAGGTTTATCTTTGGTTTGCGGAGGTCATACGGCAGTCGCTCCATGTAATAACTAAAATGCTCAGTAAACAGACCCTGTGCCCTAAGCTTAAGTCTAAGACAACCGGGATAAAGATTTGATTTTGACGACCGATATGGCGTGGTGGCGAGTATACCCGCATTCCACTCCTGAGGTCGTGGGTTCGATTCCTAAACAGAACAAATATTTGTGTGTATAAATATGAATATTTGTTCTGGTCTGGGTGTTTTTCTATGTATATTAAGTATGTTCTATGTATATAAGTATATACTTATCTTGGAACTAAATAATTGGTGTAAGTGTCAGAAATATTTATTTATTATTTTAAACTAACCATATAAGCTATAGTTTGATGGCTGATTTGGCGCGAAGATCAGTGTACCAGGTCCTGTCTCCGAAGGTGGTGGGTTTTATATCCACGAAGTAAAAAAATGTGTGCTTACACTTCGATATTTATCTAGGTCTGTGGGAAATCTATGAGTCATAATTTAAAAAAAAAAAGTATGTAACTATATTATATTTGTCAAGTATAAGGACCCATACCACATCTCTGCTTAGTTTTTAGTCCTATGGTGCTTTGGTTTGGGTCTGAGTGTATTCTATATATTATAATTAAAAAAATGAAAATAATTTTAGTATATTTGTATTGTCTAGTACAAGAGCCTATACTACATTCTCTGCTTACTTCCCTGCTTAGTTAGTAGTCATTCTTTGCTTAATTTTGGCGTCTATTTCGCTTTGTTAAATTTGCGAGATTAACACAAAAGAATAATATGTTGGTTTTCGCATACGATTATTTATATCAGTCACGGGGTTTCCTATCTATTTTTAAAAATAAAGAGATTTATTATAATAAAAGATGTTTATAAAACAAGACATTTATAATGAGGTATACTTAATTGTTATTTTTTTCTACAAAGCCATGAAGTTGTTGTTTGATTTATAAGTCGAAACAACGTTTATTGAGACACAAGATCCATTTACAAAGCAATGACAAAACAGAAATCAACTCTTTTACAAGTCATAGATAATAATAATCCTTTATTGCACATAACACAAAAATAGATTACAAAAGGTATTTGAAAACTAAAAGTACAAAGTTGGACTTATCTCTAGAAGAGATCTCTACCAGCCAACCCTAGGCAGCAGCCTTATAGCAGTTGTGAATTAATTTATACGTACGGGATTAACATTGATTAAAGATCTATGTTAAAAAAATATATGCAAAATGTTATACAAAACGATTATTTTTTTACAAGTCAGAGCGTCAGAGCGATATGGCCCATCTGATGTATATGAACACCGTAACCTGAGATACTAAACCAAACAGAAGCCTTAACAGGGTCAATAGTAGGACGTAATTTATTTTATATTCCACAAGGTGTCTCTGCAACATGTACGTAGTCACCGCAACCTATGGACGCTTAAAACAGCAGGGAAATTACTAGCTCGTGGCTGTTCACTTAAAAATCGGTTCACGCTATTTTGAAAAACCCCATGCTGTAATCTCTCAGGAAAACCTTGCGACGGAGCTTCACTAGGTTTGAAACTTCTAAAATATATTTTTAATTGATGTCTGTACCAACTTTTAACCTTTCTCGTTAAAATTATACGATTTTAGAGCAATCACTTTCATTTAACTTTTATATTTTTAGAGTAATCAATTATTTACTCTCAATTAGAATTATAATGTTTCTTCCGGGAAGACATTAGCAATTTCAGTAATATACAACATGATTATCTAACTAAAGTAACAGGCGCCATTAAATTTGTTAGCGTGGGCCATTACACGTGCTTTCATATTTATGAACAAAATCAACACCCCTTTCCCTTTTTGTACTGATAAAATGAGGACACATCAAAATCTGAAAAAATTCATCATTTATTTATCGTTTACACAGACCTAGTGAGAGAACTAAGAAGGACAAAACCTTTCGAGTTAGTTCAGTTTATTGTCAGTAAATTGCAATACTGTGTCTATGTTACTACAGTGTCTTCGCCTTAATAGATGTCTCTATTGATAAGAATAGTGTTATGAAATAAATTATTTCTTAAAAATATACAGAAGTTTATGTTAAAAGAAAATTAAAAAACTTTTATTTCATAAACTATTAAATAGTACTTACTTGAAAACGTCACATTTTAACGTAAATATAAAAAAACAAACGAAATATGCAATCACAAAGCGTACATTAGTAATTAGTCTTTATTTATTCTCGAGTACCTATAGATATAATGACCTCCTTTCAAAATGAAAAGTGTAACATATTGTTTTAAAAAACCTACTTATTGAGACCATTATTTCGGACTTTTTGGCGGAAAAGTGAAGCGTCAGCCGGCATTTTTTTTTATTTTTTAAAATTTGTGATATTTTGTACATTTAATGTGTAATGACGCTGGATAAATAACTGTTAAGTGTTAGAACGTGCATGAGTGTTGGTAAATGAAACAAAACATCGAAGTCTCAGTATAGTTTATTGTCATTTTATATAAGTTAAATTATCTTATACTTGACACTCGCTGAATGTGCTAAACACACGAAGCCATAAAAGAAAGAAAAATCCAATTTCCATGTTTTAATTTTCAACGAGCTCATATTTCTACTTTTTCTATTTCATTTATTTTATCTCCTCATTTTACTGCTACGGGAAAGTAATTAATTTTGATTGTATAATTATTTTTGCTTTCTTTGAATGTTGATTATGTTATTTTTAGACAAATAAGTAGATGTTATTATTTTTATTAATAACAATTTCTAATGAAAAATGCACTGATTTGGATTGCAGAATCCAAACAATGGGTGTATAGGGATCCTACCAAGACCTAAGGAGCCCAAGCCAACCTCACCTCAGTAGTGCAGCTGCCGATCAATGGACGAGGCTCTAGCAAACAACAGTGCCCGGAAGCGGCAATAGGCTCGCCACCTATTACGTGGGACCAACTATATAATTGGCGAAGTATGGGCGTATAATATACATCTGCCTACCCCTTTGGGGAAACAGGCATGAAAGCATGTATGTGTTTAATCCAAACAACAATTACCGAACAGTTCTGTCACAAATTTATTTAATAGCTCGAGCGGAGATTATATATTCCACTCATTCCATCGACTCGTTTTAATCAAAAGTCCGCCTTTAGTATAATTTATACTTATACGATAAATTATTAGTAAATAAATCTATGTAAAACGTAAAAGAAATTTTTGATATATTCAAATAATAAAAACCGTTTTCCGTTAACGTATTGGTTGACTTGTCGTTTACACCCAGCAATAGCCTCCTTCAAAAGCGATTAGAGGCGCTCATTTAGCAATTCTCTAAGGATGCATAATTACACAGGACACTCTTTAGATGCATGCATAAAATGTGTAAAACATGTAGTCTAGCGTATTTGCTTCTACAGTTTTCTAGGAGTATGGAGAAACACAAAACTAATCAGCAAATGTATGAGGCTTATTGAATATCCACTGCAAGATAAATTATGACTAAAGCGATGGAGTGGATCGAAAAGACCTCGGTGTCGCGATGGACTGAATCGATAAGGGAGTTTAAACGGACTCGACAGAGCTACCGACGCCGCTTGGCGTTACGCCAAACAGATTGTGTTGTCTTCAACAAACGCCTTTTCTTTTGTATTTTTTTAGTCGTAATTTAAAACTCCTTAAAAGTTAGAAGTAGTTTATTCTGAGTCATAATTAATGGGGATCTCATTTATTTCTTGACTTAATTACGCACATCTAGTAGTCACTGCAGCAGTTTCAGCTAACTTTACCCCAAAATGTATCTTGTAAAATTGAATCAACAAGTTAGCCTTTTAACATGTCGATACTGGATCCAGACTTACTGACACGATCAAATTTGTGTTGGATTTTGACAGTGTGAAATTAGTGTCTCTCATATTGTGAAGAGTGATTAAGGTTAAACTCCACCACGCGGTCCTAGTGCGCTTTAGCAAAGGCGTGTGGCATCCTGATTTAATATTTTTTTTATATTAAAATGGGCTTAAATACCACATAATAGTAACAACCAGAACTAAAGCCTAGCGTGCTTCCAAGTGCTTGAAAGGAAGCGGAACCAATAAGAATCTAGGCCACAACGTGTCAATGTATAAGTATCTTAATCTTGAATTTTACGTAAATTCTTCGATAAATTTCAAATAGGGTACGATAGATAACTTTATACGTAAAGCATTTGTGAATAAATTAACATGGTTATAAAATGAGCAAAAACCGCGATCACATAAAGTTCTCTTGAGGTCAAATCCAAACCTTAAATGAAAACACTTAAATAGGTTTTCATCAGAAATAACAAACCTTTTTACAAACATTTGAGTGCCCCTAAACTAGTTTAACCTAGCGGCCATACAAGTTATTTCCCACTAGGAAACAGAATGACATCCTACTTATCTATATGTCTTTAGTACAATTAGTTGCTCTGTGCTTTGCGTTTTACGGCGCAGACTTATAGCTATGCGTCGTTCAGCTCAAAACGTCTGAGTTCAACGTTGGCGATCCTTAAATGAATGACACTCTGTGAAAAGTGCATGTTTAAGTGCTTATACTTGTTCTGCCGATAAGAATACAAAAGAGATACGCTGAGCTATTCGTAAAGAACATAAGAAATTCCTTAGCTCCTCTAATTAAAATATGTAAGTTTATTTAAAGCGCGTATTGACTATGTGTAAATTAGATTAGTTGGCACCGAGTTTTTTTTTGTGGGTGTATAGAGTATACCACCATCTTAGGAGCCCTTTTTTTTTGTTTTCCGTCGGTAACAAAATGCGTTTACGCACTACCTTCCGGCCAAAGAGGGACCGAAAGGGGGTGTGGGACTTACCACCGTCAGACGCGACTGCCAGCAGTAATACCCACTAAAAATCTTCCGACGACGCCCGCCGCTTGTTGAGAAAAAGGCGGGGGCCAGTACCTGGGTTGCAGCGTCTGACACCCCGCCTGCGGCCAACTTCCCCTGGACCAAAACCGGGAGGACCTCCTCAGAGAGGCGCAGTGGACGCGCCCCTCCTACCTCCTTGTGTGACCATAGCGTGTGTGGCCGACTTCTCGGAGGGTCTATGGTTAGACAGTAGGGGCCCCCTGCCCCCACTGCCTAAGACCCTCCTGGCGCTGCTTGACGGGCCCTCCAGGCCCGCCCGCTGCGCCCTCCACAGGTCCCTCTTAGTTTCTCCCCCGGTAGTCAGTACTAAGGGCACCCAGAGTCGTCGGTCTCTGGGTGTTACCTTTTCCCGGCCTCCGGGAGGTACTCAGCCTCCCCACCACGACAAGGTGGAGACCAGTCGTGGGGGATCATCTTAGGAGCCCAAGCCAACCTTACCGATGTGGTGGTGCCGATCAACGGACGAGGCAATCGAACCCACGACCTAAGGAATGGAGTGCAGGATACTGACCTCCGCGCCATATAATACGTCAAAATATAGAATATATTTATATCGCAATGATACCAAATTTGAATCAACATATCAGCCTTTTTATTACACTAATTATTTAGTTTTAAGATAAGTATCATTAAGAACTTGTGTTATGGATACTAAATAACGGATATACATACATAAATACTTTTATTTGTAAATCATCATCATCATCACAGCCCATTAACGTCCCACTACTGAGCACCAGCCTCCTCTCACATATCAAGGTATTAGGGTATTGGGTCATACTCCACCACGCTGACCCAGTGCGGATTGGCGGAGGCAGGTGTGTGGCGTCTTGCTGTTAGAATTTTTCAAGCCGCCCATTAGGCCTCTAACATGGCTTAACGACTACCACATTTAGTGATAACTGGGACCAACGGCTTAACGTGCCTTCCGAAGCACGGAAGCGCTCTATATCAAATGCCACACAAACGGTCACCCATCCAAGGACTGACCTCAGTAAACTCTGCTGTACTTCGGCGATCGTTTCCGACCACAGCACCGCAGAGCTACGAGCGCGTATTTGTAAATACATCCTTAATATACATAGGAAAACACCCAGACCAGAACAAATATTCATGTTCATGCACACAAAGATTTGTCCTGCGTTGGAATCGAACCCACGACCTTAGGAGCGCCTTCTCATTCCGCCCTCTTCATTCCTCTCCTGAAGAACACGTGCTGGTCTTACCAGGAATTCCCGGTAAGCGGCAATAGGCCACCTACGGAGAGTATTGTAAACATGAACTCGCTGTCGCATTTTTAATATCAGTAAGAACGAACATCGCATGATTATCATAGGGAACCTATCGCCGCTTACCGGGAATTTCTATGTCTGCCTCTGTTAATCGGCAAATGCACCAATCGCATGTGAGGTTTGCTTGGGTCCAATGATGATGGTAGGATCCCTGTACATCCGTATTTTCTTGAATATACAATAATATACATAAATACCGGTACATACAAATTATTACCCAACTTTTGTTCGTTGTTATAAACGGGTACTAAAAGAACAACTCTGTAAGTTAATGAATTATGACTTTAAGACAAATGGCACCTTGGATAAATTATAGGCAATCCTTTATAATTTCAACATAACTATTCCCGGTTTCTAAGCAGACAAAAACGCAAGCAGTTGCTATGTAGGTAGCTATTTACATTTGCTGTGAGGTCCGATATGGCGTGGAGGTTAGTATACCTGCACTTCACTCCAAAGGTTGTGGGTTCGATTCCCACACATAACAAATCTTTGTGTACATAAACATGAATATTTGTTCTGATATGGGTGTTATTAAATGTATATTAAGTATATATTTACAAAAAAAAAGGTATGTAAGTATGTTTATCCGTTCTTTAGCATCCATAACACAAGTTCTTTGTGATACTTATCTTGGAACTAAATAATTAGTGTGATTGTAAGAGAATATTTATTATTATTTATTTTTTCATCGGTTGTTCAAATTCGTAATCGTCGTCTGTGAATAACTACCACTTCTACATATGATTAACCCAATTCCCTAACCAAGGCCAAATGGATGAATCGCGTGACTCAGTGTCTGTTAGTAATATAATTATACTTAGTTCAAAATATGAATGTGAAGGCAAAGAGACCAGAGTGAAATAATTTATGGCTCGCTTGAAACCACTCTTTTATTTTGGGTATTAATTTGAAAAAAAGGAAGGTGTATTTTTGTCTAAAATCGATGACGTAATTTCTTTGTAAATATTGAGAAAATTTGTAATTTTTTTTTTTTATTATAATTGACTGGGATTTTATTCTGCACAAGAAGAATAATATTTACGGATATGTAAGCTTTATTTAGGTTACAAATTTGATAGTTAATACAATTCGAATTTATATGGCAAATTATATTTATCTATTTGTAATTCTACTGAACGTGTGTATGTCACTGAACTCTTAAACGGCTCTATATGAATTTTTTTGTATGCCTATGAGTCGCTCCTAGTTTAGTTTCACAAATCAGACCGAGGCTAAAATTAAGGATAATTAAGGTAGGAAAACACCCATATCAATATAATCACTGAGCTAATCAAAATATAATCATTAAGCTTGGATTGAGTAATTACCATTAGAGTCTGTTGCTTTTCAACGCAAATCAATTAGAATTATTTTATATTCACATACGCAAAAAGCGCTTTGAGCATTTTTTAACTTTTACATACATGTCACGCCTGTTTCTCCGAAGGGGTAGACAGCCAGTTATATTGGTTTCCCGCGTGATAGGTGACGAGCCTATTACCGCTTCCCGGGAAGTTTTATGTTCGCCAGAGCCTCATCCATTAATCGGCAGGTGCACTACTTGCAGGTGAGGTTGGCCTGGGCTCCTTAGATCTTGGTAGGAACCCTATATACCCTATAATTTTCTAACTTTTTCAGATTACATAATCTTAAATCAATCATTGTATGCACAGTGATTGATTTAAGATGATCATAAAAAGGTAGTATGTTTGTTACAATATTAAACGAAAATGCGCGATGAGGAATTTCCCATTTCGACAGAAGATATTAATGTAATTGAGGTTCGAGATATATTTATTTCCCATAAGAATTACAATTCACTTACATGAGAAATATTACAGCTACATGCAAAAACTTTTTTGGATACGTTACAGTTTTTGTTAACATAAAATATCCAAATTTA
Organism: Musotima nitidalis; assembly: GCA_949126915.1. Taxonomy (NCBI): domain Eukaryota; kingdom Metazoa; phylum Arthropoda; class Insecta; order Lepidoptera; family Crambidae; genus Musotima; species Musotima nitidalis. Next base: position 15,736,266 of record OX421416.1, read on the forward strand.
GGGTATTCACAAAAAAATGTTTATGCAAATCTTAAAAATACACGGAGTATGTACTCATAACTGGAAGTGTCATGAACTAAGGTGCGCTCGGTGTATTAAAGATATGTAATTTTAAGTGTTTTTAAGCACTGTCGTGAACTTTGTATTTTTTATGATGTTTGGTAATTTATTATGCAATCTTCGTACATAACTTTATTTTCATTGTTAGTGCGTGATGAGTAAATATGGATTGCCCAGCTAATTATATTTTAAGTACCATTAACTAATAATTACATAAGTAGGTAGATACGTCGTTTTTTTAGTAGTTGCCCTACATTAGGTAGGTCTGTAAAACTATTATGCAGTCCATAATTAACTTTGAATCTAACCAATCCTTACTCATTGCAAGTGAGTTTGTTTATTCGAAAAACTGAAACGAGAGTTTATCTAATATTCTAATCTATAGATGCTCTGTGAAGGGCAAAATACGTGACGATTTGAACAGCTTTATTGCCGCGATTTATTCCAATCAAAATTGTTTAAGTTACTTTTTATAAAGTGTTTTTTTTTTGACTTGACACATAAAGAAAAGATTTTAATGACCAAATTGGTACATGTCACGACCTAAAAGGCATTGCAGTATTCAGGTTAGTGAATGTGAAGCCAGGCATAGACATTTTTATATATTGTTTAAATCAGTCATTATTAACCAGAGTTCAAAAGAAACCACTAAGTGTTAAATGATGTGCCATTTAAGTACTTCTTTCTGGTAACATTTCGTTCGTCCCGTCACTGTTCAAAATAAAAAAAAAATCTTAGTACTTAGTCACTGCACTTAACTTTTACTTCTCACTGACATATAATTTTTTTAGCAGAACTTCTTGATCATTATTTTGTTTCTCAGCCGGCTGTTATAAAGACCAACCTATCGGGCTATTTGGGTCATCCTTCTTAATATTATGAATGCGAAGAAACTCTGTCTGTCTGTATTTTCTTCACGCCTAAACTACTGAACTGATTTGTGTGAAATTTGGTAAAGACATAGTTTGAAACCTGAGAAAGGAAATATAGTTTTTATACCAGAAATCCCGCGGGAGCGGGAACTTCTCAAAAATCCCACGAGATCGGAAACTATGTAGGTAAAACCAAAAATCTGCCGAAAGTCACTATTTCACGCGAACGAAGTCGCGGGCAATAGCTACACTACTACTGCTTTAGTTCTTCTACATACCTTATCATTTCTGATTCGATGTAGTTTTAACAAGCTTTTGCCCGCGACTTCGTTTGTGGAGAAAAAATGTCTGGCCATGGCACCGCCGCCCGGCCGAGGTAGATTGGGCAGGCTCAAGAAATGCTGGCTTGACGTCGTAAGGGATGACATGCGTGCCAATATCGTATAGACCAAGGATGCCGAAGAACGTGCGAAGTAGAGAAGAAAATGTAGGAAAGCGGACCCCGGGCCTGTAAGGCAGCAACCGGGATACCGCTAAGTTGAAGAAAGATCCATTATTTAGTATCCATAACAAAAGTTCTCAATGACACTTATCTTGATACTAAATAATTGGTGTAATTGTTGGGAATTATTTATTTATTCTCAGTATTTATATCAGTATTGTTTAAAGCAACCTTTGTCAAAGCTCCTCTGAGTGGCGACAGAATATTTTAAATCATTCACAAGTACATCTAGAGAATAGTTTATTAATTAAATGAAACTCCAGTAATGTTGATGATGTGCTCCGCTTCCTCTTTTATGTATACACTGGCCAAACTCAATAAAACACCAAAAGGCTGTAATGTACAAAACGAAATTGAAAGTAATAACAGATAATTAAAATGCAGCTGACTTTCTCTCTAAAATTATTTGAAACCTATTTTTGGAACAATTATAATTGGATTAGTCTGGAAATTTTCTTTTGTTACAATCTCAAAGCATTAAAGTAATTTAATGCTCTAAGGTTACACTGGTCTATATTAATGGTATAAAACCTTTTTCATCAGAAAAAAACTAATGTAACCTTTATTAATAGTATTTTTATTACGCTTACCATCTATTTTTGTTATGTTCAGGTTTGATGCTTTTGCTTGTGTAAATTATATATAATTATAATTTGAACCATAGTCAGTATTCATCATTCACTATCAGGCAAGATTCATCTATTCTACTCTAGTTATGTCTGCATGAAATAAACGACGGTAATACATTCGAAATGCAAACGAACAATGGCAGAAACAGTTACTATTATTAAAATACAAACACATCAAGTTATACTGCAAACAATGGCCAAAAATAACTTTAGAAAAGTAAATGTTATAAAAAAAGCTAAGTTAAATTCTCATTGCAAGTAGATTTAAAACGTGATTAACGCACTATAGTCCGTCTTGGAGTGATACTTAAGTTGTCTTGCACAACGGGCACTAATCCTGGTTAAAGCTAAATCTATTTAAAACACCCTTCTACCCTAGAGAGGGACCTCTCTACTTTTAACAAATGACTGAAATGCAATTACATTTTAAATCAAATTAAGAACTGATGTACAAGCCGCCCTTATTCTCTTAGACTTAAGGTGTATCTGAACAGTAAGATGATCTGTGTATAGTGGACAAAAGAGTATTGATCGTCGTGTAAAAAGTGAAAGCACCGCTCGTTGGGTGTAAGAACAGGTTCCGTTTTTGTTTAAGGCTTAATCCACATGATTGATGCGTAACATCAAAGTTTTAAATGTGTAGATGTATTATAAACTTTCATATTACATTATTAAATATCAATAAACCATAGTCAGTTGTAATTACAGTTCAGTGTTATTAAATGGTACTGCTCTTTCATTTATCTTAACAAAGCGATATTTTAAAATGATCAGTGTAAAGAAATCGAAGACTCCAAAAAAGGAGAATTGTGAAACCTTTTTGTTTTTTAAGCTTTTAATATTAAGGTAACCACACAAACTTTAAAAAAAAGAGAAAAGAAAGTTTTCATTTTTCTATTTCAAAGTCAGCATACAATGAGTAAATTATTTTTTGATAGGAGATAATAAGTACACTAACATGACATGACATTAAAAAAAATTTAAGTACTTATTGTTCCAAATTTTTATTTTACCGCTGAGAATGGCTTAAATAAGCAAATGTATATAATCCGGTCTCTATATGATTTATCATCCTACAAATTTCGATCTTATTAGTTTATTAGACTACTATCATCTATTTCTAAAATATTACGCGAAATAAAAGTAAACTAAAATAACTGAATTGCTGTCACTTGGTTATAAAAAAAACCTTAACCGAAATTCTCTATATTTGAAGTTTTAAACAAGTTGTGAATTGTTTGGAAATATATAAAAACATAACAGTTGGAAGCATGGTGAAACTTGCGTCGACAACACTACCCATGCTCGCTCAATGACCGCCGGTAAACTCAATGTACCCAGAGTATACAATAATTATGGTGACAAGACTGTAAAAAAACGGCTTCCATACCTTTTAAATAGTATACCTGAAGCCATTAAAATGGAAATAATTAAAAACAAGTTCAAAGCAAATTGAAAAGAACACTATACTTATTTATTTTATTTATTTAACAATTTATGTACACACAAAACATATAAAGGAAAAAAAAAATATAACAATGTACAATGGAGCTGCTTATTCCAAAAGGAATCTCTTCCAGCAGTCCAAAATAAGGAAAAAACATTCAATAGTAGACGACATGTGTAAAAAAACAATTAAAATAAAAGGAACAAAAATAAACAATATGTATGCTACCACTTAAATTAACCTACCACGTATGACAACATAGTATCGTACTTAATGCTTTATATAATTTAATGATTAATAACTCAATGACTTGATATAATTCATCAGTCATGTAAGAAATGACATCTTACAGCTCTCTTAAACAGGCCCACATTTTTGCAAGTGCGAATATTAGGAGGCAACGCATTCCACAGTCTAACTGCATGAACAGAAAAGGAATAGGAGAAGAAGTCGGAACTGTGCGAGGGGAATTTAAGAAGAAAGAGGACATTTGACCGACACAGAGCGTCGGGAGGACGAATATAGGAGAATCGTTCCCGAAGGTAGGAAGGGTAAGATGGGTTAAAAAAGGAATTAAACAACAAACACAGGATACGGGAATCCCTACGACGACATATTGGAAGCCAATTAAGCGTCTTGCAAAAGGAAGACACGTGATCGTACTTTCTTAAGCCAAACACGAAACGAATACACGCATTTTGCAAACGCTCAAGTCTACTAAGAAGCTCTTCGGTAGCATCCAGAAAGCACGCATCAGCATAATCTATGATAGGAAAAACAAGTGTCTGTACAAGCAAAATTTTAGTAGCCTGGGGTAAGTATCCTTGCAAACATTTGAGAGAATGTAAAGTGAAATACACTTTACGGCTTATTTCATTAACTTACGTTCTCCAGGACAGGGTGGTATCTAAGTAGATATATTATATATTGGTGTATGTGCAAAATTGTAATTTATTTATTTATAAAATTAGTTGTAATTAGTATAAAATAGACTGTGACCCACAGACAAACCAGTCAAACGGTTTTATGGGATATGCTTTTATGTAACTTGCATTATTTAAAGAGAATAAACGTTTTATCTATCTTTATGCAATATAGACTATTTCGGTCAGTTTCTCTAAAATCCTGCAGTTAAGAATGGCAATCGAAGACCCCACTTCACAAACTACACAAGTTAGTTCTTTTGCAAATACCATTGCAAAGGTTGGACCGAATTGCCTTTTTAATAATGTGATTTTATAAATAATTGATTTGGCATAGTAATTTATATTGTTCAAACCTCTGATTATTCGTTTCTTATTTTACTGTGTGGTGTTATTTCATATAGATGTTTTGTTTTGGATTCTCTGGATGAGTCTCATAATTTTCATGTTTTTTTAATAAATAGCCAACGATATTCTCGACAGCGGATGACAACTATATTAACGAAAGAAGATATGTAGACCCTTACCCAGCACAACAAATGCAAAACTCACCCAGAAAGAAGCGATCAACAGTTTATCCACTCTTCGGTGAAGCCCGTTAGGCTCCTTTTAGATTTTTAGAACGGTTGCCAAAATGAAAATTAGACGTAATGCGCCTAAACCATAATAGCGGGTATTCCAAATCGCTGAGCTCAACGATTTCAAGGACATGAATAGGATTGTTTAAGATAAAGCTGCATTTTTCAATTGACACGAAATTAAGAGCGCGTAACGCAAAGACTTTCAGCTCTTACCACGAAGTTTAAACGACAATTGTGTCATCAAGGTCCACACTCATACTATTCCATTATAAACTAGCTAACCCGGCAAACTTCCAATGCCATTTTTATTGTGAACATTTTAGTATTTATTACATACCTTGTCCCGACAATAACGCAAAGAATACACAATTTTATTTACTTGAAAATTATTTGGTTCAGCTGTTCGCAAGTGATGCGATATAAATACGTTTCGGCGATTCTTTTTTATTTATAAAGAAGACACTAGGCCTGTATTACATTTTCACGCTTAAACCACTGGGATTGTAATGTTATTAGACCCGACGAACAGACGCTTACGAATCTAAATCTTCGAAGCGAACTTATTATCACGAAAAAGTTCTCATACATCACTCGGACACACGCTAATTGTTTATCATCATCATCATCATCAACTCAGACCCTTAACGTCCCAATATTGAGGACGGTTTTTCTCTCACAAACAAAGGTGAAGGGGATAATTATTTTTACAACGGGGCTATGTGGAGTTTCCATAACTCTCGGATAATATAATAATGGACTTCTTGGCGGGAAAGTGAAGCGTCAAGTCTGCAGTTTTGTTTTATTTAATTTGTTATAACGGTGGATTATTATGCTTGAAGTGTGTGTGAACGGACATGAGTGTTGGTAAATGAAACAGATCAGTGCAACATCTCTTTTCAAATTCTGTCAATTCTATTCAATTCAATTCCATGTGAGATTTCAGTATAGTAAGGGAAATGCGATTTACCATTTATCATCTTTATCACCAATAATTTTCATTACTATGAATTATAAATTATTGATATAAATTATAATATGGTAAATGCACAAAATTAATAGACAAATATGCTAAATGCACAAAGCCATTACTTAAAAAAAACTGGTAGTACTAAAAAAATCCAAGGAATTATTGCTTCTTTTTGAGTAATATATTTTTTATTATGGTTTATTGTATATAAATTTTAATTCCCCTTTTGTGTGTCCTTATTTTTATGTTCAAACTTACTTCAGTTGTCAGTTCTTTTACAATAAGGTATTTGACATGAATATGTAATTTAAATTATTTTTTTAGAAAAACCAAAAATATTTTAATTTAGAAAAATCTTTTTTAAACAAATAAAAATGAGTATACATTTCTCAATATAACTGGTCTCGTCAATACTTCTATGTGAACGTAAATTATATAATCTTTTAAATAATTGAAAGTCCACTTGAACACTCAGCTTTAAAACACCTAATGGACTTCTGTACTGTATACTTCGTGAAAAGGTTGGTAATCATCCTTTTATCAACTTGTCATTAAGGTCAAAAGGTTTTTTCTTATGAATATATAACTTTAATATTTTGAACGCTGCGATTTCTATGAATACCTGAATGTTTGCTGATTATGACGAATTTTCTCTTTACTTAAATATTTGGACAGCTTATTTGACACAACGTTTAAACGAGTGGCTTTCACAACGGTAATCAAAATACTGTAAAACACATTACTGACAGAAGGGAGTCATCGCAATGTCGATAAAGAACCAGCTGATACCGAGGTGACTTATATAAGTATAAACATTTCATAGTGTATAGGGATCCTACCCAGGCCTAAGGAGCCCAAGCCAACCTCACCTGCAAGTGTTGCACCTGCCGATCAACGGACGAGGCTCTGGCGAACATAACAGTGCCCGTAAAGCGGCAATAGGCTCGCCACTTATTACGTGGGATCAACTATATAATCGGCGAAGTGTGGGCGTACAATATGCCTCTGCCTACGTGTGCGAATGTATGTATGTATAAAGATAGAATAAAAATATGTGTACAAACATTGTAAAAAGTATATGTCTACTAAAAAGATGCAACAGAGCAACACAGAAATAAAAAATATATTACAAGGAAGTAGGTATTGTATGTATTTTGATTAAATAGTTCTAACTAAAATCCTTAAAAAATCTCTCGATCTGTATTTCAATAACATGCTATTTAGAAAGGTAATGTAAATATTTATTATTAAGTTATAAATGTTTAACAGCTTAAGCAAATGGCAAACAACAGATTCATAAAAAATGGTAATCAATTAAAAGTCGTTAGTAATTTTCTGATATTAAAAATCATATTACTCATACTTCCCAAGGCTTCGTCTATAGAATTAATGACCTAAGCTAACTAAAATGCCATCGGAACGATAACTTGGGATTACAAAAACGCATGCAAATTACTCTATACGTTCAGCCATATCTATGGTTTTGGTTCGCACTCTTGTATTGTATGCCATACCTCTCTCTTGTTTTCTTCTTTTTTTTTTATTACTTGAAATAGTTTACTAAATAGGTTACGTGATATATTAGAAAAACCTGTTATTGGCCATCCTAGCTTTTAATTCTTATGTCAATTTTTGCTATGAACGCATGGTTTTCTTAATTTTCTCATATTTTGATCATATAAACATAAATAAAGTTTATCATGTATGCACGCGAGCCGCCACTCAAAATTAACTAGACACAATCACCCGAGTCGACACGAGTAATATCTACGGCGCGCGGACAACAAATTACCTACTTCCTCGATACATTACTGTATGAATTACGAAATGCTATTAACATTAAAAATATTAAAGTAAAGCCAAAATATTACTTCCTAATTTTCTTCTTCTTTCTTTCTTTCTTTTAAATAATGGCTTCGTGCGTCTAGCACATTTAGCCAGTGTCAAGTAAGTGATATAATAATAATATATAATTCATTTAAATGAGAATGAGTGGTGATAAAGATGATAAATGGTAAATAAGATACCCTCCCCTAAGCCCCTTGAGACCTCAGTAAAGATGTGGGACTATACTGAGATCTCACATGGACTCTTTGAAAAGTGATGTTGCACTGTTTTGTTTGATTTACCAACACTCATGTATGTTCACAAACACTTAACGGTTAATAATCCACCGGTATTACACATTAATATTAGAAATATCACAAATTTTAGAAAATAAAACAAAACTGCAGACATGACGCTTTACTTTCCCGCCAAGAAGTCCTTCCTAATTTTGTAACAAATCATAATCTATTTTTTCTTTTGTGTTTGTTTTTATATATATATAAGGAGTTATTTATGACTTAGCTTTATAAAAAAATAAAGCACACATTATAAACCAATGATTGGTTTCCGAAGCGCTTTTTAAATCTACTTTCTTAACGTATTCTGATTTTTATAATAAATAAATAAACTAACATGTGAAAAGTGCTCGGGGACCTGGGAGCGTCAAATAAAAGTTTCCCATTGCACGTATATTAGCTGGAACTCTAATTTAATTATGTGAGAGATGCGTCACTTACTACACTCTAGTAATCTATCTCCAAAAGGACATCACTTTTATTGCGTTACTAAGAACGGAGGTCTGAAAATCGAAGGTACTTTCTAGACTAAAATTCATTTATCCAAATGAAGCACACTAAAATAGTTACTTTTACATTCATCATCTTCATATATATATGAAACCATGTGGAACCTAAGCCAGCCTCATCTACAAGTGGTGACCTTTTTTTTTATTGTCGGTAAAAAAATGCTGTTTACGCACTGCATCCCGGCCAATGGGGGGACCGAGAGGGGAGTGTGGGGCTCACTGCGGCAGACGCGACCGCCGCAGTCCTACCCACTAAAAACTTCCGACGACGCCCACCGCTGTTGAAAAAGGAGCGAGTAGCCAGTGCCCGGGTTTGTAGCTTCTGGCATCCCGCAGCCTCAACTACAAGTGGTGACCTGCCGATCAACGGACGAAGCTCTGGCAAATATAAAAGTTCCCGGTAAGCGGCATTAGGCTTATAATATGCCTCTGCTTACCCCTTTGGAGAAACAGGCGTGATTATATGTACTTATGTGTTATCCAAAGTTATTAACTATATTATTGTAAAACTTTCAAAAGGCTCGAATCCTATTACGTGGGCCTAAAGGTTTCATTGGGGAAACGTGGGCGTGTAATATACCTCTGCCAACTCATTCGGGGAAACAGTCATAATTGTATGTATGTATTTTCATACGCAGTGTTTTATAATTTACACCCATTACCAAAACAGTAAACGAAAGTGAATAAAGTGAAAGTGTGATGTCGATCGACAAATTATATCGAATAAGCCTTTGTGCGTTCCAACTTCCACTTTTAATATAAGACTTTAATGTTGTGGTTGTTGTATCTACCTATCTCTTTCACTCCCATACTATTAATCTTTCCATCTCTACCTGTACGTATTCCATGAGTAATGGTGTAATAATAAAATGGTTATTATATTCACATTGATAAAAAATGGGTACAATATGGTTAGGTCCACGTTTGTTATCTTGAAATGTAATTGTAATTTTAATAGCAGTGTTGATAGTTACATGTTTTTTTTAATACCACAAGGTGGCAAGTGATGGAATAAAAATATTTTTGTAACAATTCCTGCGCAACTATAATTTCCCGAAAAAACGAGAAAAAATTCAACACGACACGGCACGGGAATTGTTACAAAAATATTTTTAATCTATCATTTGCTTACAATGGATTTCCGCAAAGTAACGCCTGAACCAATAAATTACCACAAGGTGGCTCTGAAGCATGCAGCCTAGCTGATGGATAGTGGTAACCGCAGCCTTCCATACACCAGGGCATCAGGCAGGGCAGGGCAGGGACACTAGCGCGTTGTCTGTCGCCATTAACAAACCGGGAGTGAAACGGTTTCTTGAAGAGCCCCATGCTGTACTCACTTGGGAAATCCTCGTCAGGAAGCTCATTCCACAATGCAAGGGTACGCGGCAAAAAGTTTTAAAACGCGTCGTACTTTATTTTTAATCTAAAAATAAATGTAAGCATTAAGGGGCTTGTTCCAAAACGAGACTTAAAGTTAGACCAGGTTTAAAACTAGTCCCCCCCGACTGGTCTCCACCTTGTCGAGGTGGGGGGGCTGAGTACCTCCCGGTAGGGCGCAGGAGGCGCTAGGGAAAAGGCAACACCCAGAGACCGACGACTCTGGGTGCCCTTAGTACTGACTACCGGGGGAGAAACTAAGAGGGACCTGTGGAGGGCGCAGTGGGCGGGCCAGGAGGGTCCGCTCAGCAGCGCCAGGAGGGTCTAGGCAGTGGGGGCAGGGGGCCCCTGCTGTCTAACCATGGACCCTCCGGGAAGTCGGCCACACACGCTATGGTCGCAAGGGGAGGTAGGAGGGGCGCGTCCACTGCGCCTCTCTGAGGAGGTCCTCCCGGTTTGGGTCCGGGGGACGTTGGCCGCAGGCGGGGTGTCAGAAGCTGCAACCCAGGTACTGGCCCTCGCCTCTTTCTCAACAAGCGGCGGGCGTCGTTTTAGGTTTAAAACTAGTGCTGTCACTTTTATTTGATAAAATGAAGACAGTGACAGCACTAGTTTTAAACCTTGCTTAACTTTAGATCTTGTTTTTTATAATAAGCCCCTAATTTTTTTTGTTAAATAATCTTATCATAATACGCGATACTAGGTGATCGAAAAAAAAACAAAAGGGGTTTGGAAACGATTACTAAAATGAATCACAGAGGTCTTTCCTTGGATGGGTGGCCGGTTGGGTGGCATTTCATATCGAGTGCTTTCGTGCTACTAAAGGTTTGTCAAACCATCGGTCCCAATTATCACTGTATGTCGTACTTATTAAGAAAAGTTGGAGTCTCTATTGGGTGGTTTCTAACAGCTGGCCTGCTGGACCCCTGTGACGCTACACATCTGCCTCCGCCTATCTGCAAGTGGTCCACCTGGTGAAGCATGACCAGCAACCAGGGTACATCCGTGAATTTTGGTCTAAAATTGGTCTAGCTGCTTCGAAGATTACAGTACTTTTATTTAACTAACAAACACAGACAGAAAAACAATAAAAGTGTTTTTTTCTATAAAAAGTACGATATTACTATTATGATGATTTAAATAAAAAGCTCTACTTTTTTATAGTACAAACAGACAGTTCGATTTTATTTATTTGTCTAGATTAAAAAATCCACTTAACAACAACGAATAAGCTTATGATCTTTTTTAGTGTAAGTCTATTTATATAATTCTTATCGTGTGACCAAGATCTATGAATAATAATAGACTTAATGGAACCTTCTCTCAGGCGGTATTAAATTAAGGCAATATAGAGCATTCTGTTAGTTTAAGACTGCGCATGTCTAAACACAAAGTTATATAAAAACGTCTAAAGATAATCACATGTTTATGATGTATGCAACGTGATATATAATTACTTGTATTTATTAAAATGCGCACCGTTATATCCAAATTCATTGTTTTGGACAAATATACGAATCTAGAAAGATTATTTTTTAGCACTTACCTCTAGACGAAAATTATTAATTTATGTCCTAATTTTCAGTACTAAATGAACCAATAATCTAGACAAAACGTCTAAAAGCCGGTGGATGCTGATGAGTCATGATTGTTAGGTGTTAAAAAGGTTGGGGAGGCCAATGTTAAATAGTAAACTTCTTGTGATTACTATCATCTATGTTCATCATCGTTTAGCTAGCTTATTTAGCTACTATAAGTAAGTAAAACAACTAAACCCTAAATCTTTTAAATATTTTGTACAACTTGTGTTTCCAATAAAACAGACAATATGGTTCTTTTACTTTCTCATAGGGCATTTGGTCAACTAAAAAACATTTAAAGGTGTTTAAAACGAAATGCGTATTCTTAATGCACTGTGATAAAGATCCAGGCGGAAACTGGTTGTTAGTATAATTTATTAATGCGCCAATACTTAGATGGTATTTTCTAGGAATTTACAGTCTAGTATATTCTTACTTTGAAGCGCTCGTAGCTCTGCGGTGTTCGGTGGTTGGAAACGATCACCAAAGTACAGCAGAGTTTACAGAGGTCAGTCCTTGGATGGGTGACCGTTTGTGTGGCATTTGATATCGAGCGCTTCCGTGCTTCGGAAGGCACGTTAAGCCGTTGGTCCCGGTTATCACTAAATGTGGTAGTCGTTAAGCCATGTTAGAGGCCTCATGGGCGGCTTGAAAAATTCTAACAGCAGGACGCCATACACCTGCCTCCGCCAATCCGCACTGGGTCAGCGTGGTGGAGTATGACCCAATACCCTCACACCTTGATTTGTGTGAGGAGGCTCGTGCTCAGTAGTGGGACGTTAATGGGCTGTGATGATGATATTCTTACTTTAGAAAAAAGGGTAATTTCGTTGCATAAGCAAGTGATGGATTAAACATATCTTTGTCACAATTCCCGCGCTACTATTATTTCCCGAAAAATCGAGCAACAATTCAACACGACACGTGTTTCGCCCTTACACAGGGCATCTTCAGGTAAGATTGGAGCCTCAGAACGACAATGTATTTACGACCAACGCTGAAACGCTCACGTTCAATCTTACCTGAAACTGCCCTGTATCACGACCAACGCTGAAACGAAATTCCAATAGTAGTCCAATAGTTATAGTAGCGCTGGAATTGTTACAAAGATATTTTTAATCCATCACTTGCTTATGAACGCCTGAATCAATAAATTATTCGTGGCATAAGTTTGACGAACGATATAGCGAGGGTGATAGTGTAATTACACTCTGCTCCAGAGGTCGAGGATTCGATTCCTACAAGAACATATATTTTTATATAAGAATACGATAAATATTCGAACCATTATATTATAGAGCATTGTGGGCATCAAACCCACGATCTTAGGAACCGTGTTTTGTCTGTACAATACTGACATCCACGCCCATATTTAAATTCGATATTACTTTTAAAAGTTTTTATCTTCTTGACCGACAAAAATAAAAAACATACCCAAAAACTGAAGGAGGAGGTTAAATATAAATAGTCTTATAGACGATTCGAGTTTTATACCTCTGATGATTTTAAGTCGGACAATCTATACATATCTCTTAGCAGATATTATTAATGTGCTGTTTGTAATGTTAAAATAACCGCTTTTTACTATATGCATATGGATGTATACCCGGTACAAATACCAAGCTAGACTTTATTTTATTTTTTGTCTGTTTTTTCCGGCTAATTTATAAAATGGGGGGATCAATTTTGACAGAACTTTCATTGGCAGATAAATTGATTTTATATCAGTATCAGTGACTTACGCTACTTTTTAACCCAAAAAATAAGAAAGTAGCTATAGACCTACAATACTTACCTGACTGACCTACGCGGACGTAGTTATGGTTATATAAATGTCTAAAGAGTTAGACAGATGGCCTAAAATAACAATCACGACCGTTCGTAAGCTGGCAATGATTGAACACATAGCTTGACTGACAAGCTTGAAATAGGATCCACAAACAAATAAAATGTTTGTTTAATGTTAGTCTGCTGGCTGTTTGTAGCCTTTGCGCGCTTATTGTTTTCAGGTCGTACTGTACGTGTCGTGAGAATATTTAAATTGACAACCTAACCTAACCTTAATACACAACAGAAATACTAACTCTTCATTAAATGCTCAATTAATTTGATTCATTAAGATCGTGTTTAAGCCCTGGTGACTTCTTAAAGTCTTAGGTACCTACTACTTCAGTTAGGTCACCTATGACTTTTCGAAGTTATGTGCGTAATTATCCCTTGCTTCTTGTCTCGGAAAGCACGTTAAGACGTAGGTCTCGGCCTTCACGAACATCTATCTCAGTCTTTATAAGAAAGCCAGTGCCTTCTAACATTCTGAGAGCTGGTTTAACCATATAATGATGACCCTTTGGGTTGCGGAGGTCAGACGGCAGTCTCTCCGCGTAATGACTGAAATTCAGCCATATCTGGTTAAACCAGTGAGCAGATCCTAGGCCCTGGGCTTGAGTCTGGGGCAACCGTGATAATGCTAGGATATGATGAAGATTTTATACATAAGCATACATAAAACTATGCCTGTTCTCCCGAAGGAGTAGACAGAGGCCAATACGCCCACATTTCGCCGATTTTATTCTAAGTATCTTCAGTTATTCTCTCATAACATCATCTTCTATTGATGATTCTATTAATTATGGAAAGGGATATCTCCTCCACTGTCAAGCGAAAGTCTAGATCACCTTTTCAAAAAATGCATAAAACATATGCCTAGGTAAAGACAAAAATATTATTATAATATATGCCAATTTCTCTTAACTATATCTAATTAACGAAAGAGCCACTGAGTTTGCTATTCATTCTTAACAAAAGATTGTCTGTGAAGCATGTACCCAGATCTCCAACCAAAAAAGCAAAACCATTGACCGCGAAGAGAACACTGTTGCAATATGACTCTTATTACAAAGACAGAAGCCACTCGGAACTCGGGAGCAATCTTTAACGCTTTCACATAATTTGGGGCTCGCGGTAGTCGCCGAAATCGACGTGGTCTTAATTTCAGGGTTGTCAACGAGTACAAACGGAATACAGGGTCTTCTTTAAGATTATAATAATATCGGTTTTCAGTCAGTGGGCCACTATAATAAAATTGCATATCGCAGTTACTATTACTACATTAATTGTAAAACAGAAAAGTAATATACAGTAAATCATTTTTTTATCTTATTTGTATGTGTTCTAATGTTCTTAAGCCCATAATATGGCAGCGCTTGTAGCTCACAGGCACTAGACTGTCGGACAGGATCACCACGAAACGATAGAGTTAAATATGGTTCATAAAAGGCAAGTCATGAACCGTTCTGTCGAAAATCGTTGACAGTTGATGATTTAATATCGATCGCTTTCGTTCTTCAGATGGTCCATATAGCTGTTAGCCCTGGTTATTACTTTAAGTGGTAGTCGTTAAGCCGTTTTGTGAACCCGGGCGGCTTTAAAAACTTACTTACTTCTCACAAGAATTAGGACGCCACACACCTGCCTCAGCCAATCCGCACTAGATCTTTAATGGCAGAGTAAAACCTCAAACTCTCCCTTAAGCTCTACCTTGGTTTATGAAAGATGGCCCGCGCTCAGTAGCAGCACATAAATGAGCTGGAACAATGACGATGATGATGAAATAATAATATATAAATAAATATCCTCTTACAATCACACAAATTTCTAGCTCCAAAAGAAGTATTATTAAGAACTTGTGTTATGGATTCTAATGAACGGATAAACCTACTTATACATTTTTTTTTGTACATACATACTTAATTTACAAAGAAAACACCCAGACCAGAACAAATATTCATGTCCAAGCACACAAAGATTTATCCTTTGTGGGAATCGAACCCACGAGCTCAGGAGCGGAGTATACTGATATACTGACCTCCACGCCATATCGGTCGTCAAAAATTAAAAGTATGTTATATTCAAAATACATATTATATGAAAATAACTATGATAGGCAACCCTATATTATTTCGTATTTCAAGTCGACTGGCGAATACATTCAGCTCTTATTTATCTGAGTTTGGTTCCACTAACCAATTGGAGCCGGCGAAAACGTTCGTTATTACGTGAATCTTATAAGGCCATACTTGCCTACTGCTATTGGCAAACCAAACAGGAAGTGGCCACGCCATCGCTTTAGCGTATAAGAACATTATGTAAGCCAGAGAAACTGTGTTTCTAGATCGCATTAATATGTATTAAATTCATGATTATAGTTATACGCAAATGATTTTTTATGTTTCATTTCAAAACTTACCTAGTTTTCCCCCTTTTGAGCTTAATTATACTATAAAAAAGGCTATATTATATCGTATAAGTAAGTTTATTTAAATCTAGGAAATAATCAGACGAGGCATCTTATTTTATAAGTACATGTCACTTCTGCAGTTGATGCCATTTTTATTTTGAGTGCATTTGTTTCGAACGTTCTAGATGATAGGATAGATCACAAGCACATCTCAAGAGGTGTCTGGTGTGCGAGTCATGTATACATGAATATGTAGCATATTTTTTAAATATAAATGGCCAGGTGCCAAAGTTGGTAAATATTTTGCCAAACTCTTCTCCGCTAAAGCTCCTGCCCGCAGTAAATGGACTCGTCAGTACGATTTATCTTACGATCATAAGTGCGCTTCATCGGAGTATAAATTTAAAGCATTTATCATTAAATATATTTTATTAATGTTGCCAACTGTCAATGAAATGCTTAAGGGCTATATTAATTGATTGAGTGTCAGCAGTAGCTCCTGTTATAAATCCATAACACTATGATACCAACAACAAACAAGTGGAATGAAAAAAAGTTTAAAAATGATTTAACATTTTATTTACAATCATCTTTACAGTAAAATGTCTTTTATAAAAGACGTAACAATAAATATTTATTTAAACTTACTAAGGATATTTTTACGTCACTGATATAGCCTCTTCATTAATAAGGTATCCTTTTACCAATATCACTTATGCTTAATTTATGTTCTTTATAGGTAACCATTGAAGTACTTACTTCATTGCGACTATATATTTTTTATATGTATCACAAATAACATCGACGAATAAAGATTTCGTTATTGAAAAAAAATATTGTATGTTACCTTAATCACTTATATCTTGTAATTAAATTATAAATATTCCTGCTTTTTGCTTATTACAACATCTTATTTCCCAATTAACTAATATAGTTATCATATTTTGTGACACCAGTAATTTTATAATTTATCTTTGTTAATATTCCCCCACTGAAACAACAAATATTTTGTCGTCTAAATATTACATCAGTCTATTTCGACCTTACTATTAAAACCTACTCCAAGCTTACTTTTAAGTCAGGGTTCGGTAACTGATTCCTGTTTATCAATAAAATATATGGTAACTGTTAAAAGTATTGTTTGAATTATATCAAAAAATACTCAGGGCCGACGTATGAGCCGCATTTGGGAAAATCTGTAGGGGCTTGGACGAAATCCCTTTCCTCGCCTACTTTAAGTATGAAATCTAGCCCCCTAGTCCAGTGGCTAGATCTCTCATCCCTCATCATCCAGTACCCTGGATTATCGGCTTTGAAGCGAAGCGCTACCGCTCCGAACTTGGGTATTACAATAGTATCCTTTATAACAGGATCTATTAGGTTTCTGTCGAACAAAGTACCGTCCTGGTTCATTTTCTTTATGTCTTCTAGATTGGGACGAGTGCTGAACTCCTTGATGCCGACCACGTAAAAACTGTAGCCGTGAAGATGAAATATGTGATCGGATTCACCTCCTGTAACAAATAAAACACATATTAATATTTTAAAAATGTCTCAGCTAGTAATAATACGAATGTTCCGTCATTAATTTTAGATTTGTTTTGCCACTATACATAAATAATATATATCGGAAAAAAACATGTTTTTTTTTCGTACTATATTTTTTTAAATAACATTTTATTCATCCATCGACCTTTCCCATTCATCCTCACACCTAAGGACGGAGGAGTGCCAATTATGCTTTTCGAAAGAAACTTTCTATAGCGTATCCTTGGGTTGTGGAATAAGTCCCTGGCGAGGTGAACCAGCTATTACAATGAGTCCACAGGCTACAGTTACCACTTTCCATTAGATGGCCCGTAAGCTGGAGTTCCACTTCGTATTATTTTTTTTAATTATTATATACTATATATATACATTATAATTATAAGATTTATAAGTTAATGTGCTCTGCCTGACGACTTTACATTCAACAATTTTATTTATTAATTTATGATCAAAATACATATATAAGTTTATGATGAAAAATTTCGATGCTAAACGTGTTCAAGATTTGCATTAATTAGTGATAACGAAGGTGTTATAATCATCAATTATTTTTCTACTGACTTTCTCTCGAGCCGTTGTCGCCAGCCATGCCAAGTTCACTAATAAGTAAAAATTTAAATTTCAAATTAATTATATGTTGTTTTACTACAAGCATGAAGTATCAGTAATTAATCATATATTTTCGTTTTTTATAGCCTAGTCACAGGGGTAAAGATATTAAATGTTAAGAAAGTATAAAAACTATTGTCTATCAAGTTACACCACTTGAATACAATAAATACATACATACATAATATCACGCCTGTTTTCCCGAAGGGGTAGGCAGAGGCATGTTATACGCCCACATTTGGCCATTTATATTGTTGGTCCCACGTAATAGGTGGCGACCCTATTGCAAGTGTGGTTGGCTTGGACTCCTTAGTCTTGGTAGGAGCCCTATATATCCTATACACAATAAACGAATATAATTATGACTACCTCCTTAATAAAAGATTTGTAAAGGATAGACCTGGCTGTATTTGGAAAGGACATTGGTCAGTTATTTTATAACAAGTCCGGATCACATATAACAAACAATTGTATGCCAGGGGCTTCATTTAAAGTAATTATGGAAAAGATAATCAATAGTCAATTTTCAAAGGATACCAATGTCATAATTTGTATAGCTAATAGGGGTACAGTCACAAAAAAAACTGTTGCCTACTATATAGAAAAATTGTCTATGGTCACTTGTAATAAAATAGTTATCTTTTCTTTTCCTTTTAGTAAGAGCTTATCTCAAAAAGAAAATTATGTTAGATATAATTTAAATCTATCAATTGATAGTTTGACATTTTATTACAATAACAAATTTCATGTTATTGATATAAATAACTTAGGTATTAATTTCTATTTGACAAATGGTAATTATTACATACCTAAATATATTAAAAAACGATTAGCTTCTACGCTATATTATTACTTTTTTAACTTAGCCAAAAACTTGGCTGTGAAACCTGCTTTTATTGAGCAGAACATTATTAATAATTCAAACTTGGAATCAATTCCAAATAATTTAAATTTACTCATGGGACAATAGAGGAGTTCTCTTGCAATAGATTGACCAATGAAAAGCCGCTCTTAAATTTATTTCATCAGAATGTTCAAGGCATTTCAGGCAAAGATCTAGAATTAAGTTTGTTATTAGAGTCATTAAATATCCATGTAATGTGTATAACTGAGCATTGGCTAAATGTTAATGAGTCTCTACTGGGACTACAAAATTATAAAGTAGCTAGTGCATTTCACAGGAAACAATCTATAAGAGGTGGAACACTTATTTTAGTACATAATAGTTTAAACAATAGGGCTCGTAGGGATGTTGAAACATCTTCAGTTGAACGTGTTTTAGAATTGTCTTGTACAGAGCTTAACCATTTTATTGTTTTATGTGTTTATAGACCGCCTAGTGGCAATTATCAACAGTTTGAAACTGCAATGGAGGATGTTTTAGCAACCTTATGCAAAAGTAATAAAAAAGTTATAGTATGTGGTGACTTTAATGTTAATATTTTGGAATCTTCCTCAATATCAGTTAGGTTTTTGAATTTGTTCAAGTCTTTTAATTTACTTAATTCTTTTCTTGAACCCACTAGAATTACGCCTACGTCTTCAACATGCTTAGACAATATTTTTTGTAATTTTACTATTAAACATAAATCAATTGAGTATGGCGTAACTTCTGACCACAGTGGACAGATTATTAGTTTTGAATATAATTTTCAAAATTTAACTAAAAAAATATTAATTATACCAATAACAAAGAATCTGGTTTTGAAATTTCAAAGCAATGTCAACGAAAAGCTTACCACGTTAGAAAACAATTCCGCTATAAATTATAATAAATTGTTCGGAATTGTACAACAAGAATTTAAGAATAACTTTAAGCTGAAAAGTGTGGAAATTTCAAACAAAAGGAAGTTTTGTGATTGGGCTACTCCCGGAATTTATAAAAGTAGGAACAAACTTTTTGATTTATATAGAGAAAAAAGTACTTCAACAGATTCAAATTTTATTCAATATGTTAGAAATTATTCAAAATTGTTCAAACTTGTTTGCACCACTGCTAAGTCAATGCATCTTAAAAATAAAATTATGAATTCCAAAAACAAAATTAAAGCTACATGGAATGTCATAAACCAAGAATCTGGAAAATACAAGAATAATCATAGCATGATAACTCTTAAAGTCGATGATAAAGATATTGTAGAAGAAGAAGAGGTGGCCAACGCATTTCGGAATTTCTTTGTGAATATACCATTAGAGACAACTCAAGCACTTGACTCCTCTACTCAGCGTGCAGTCTTTCTTCTTGAAGACAATGTACCTCTTTGTAGTGAATTATTTAGTTTTAGACATATTGATGGCTCTACAATAGTTAATACTTTTAATACAATAAATTTAAAATTAACTGAGGATTTATGGGGAATCTCAACCAACATTATTAAATCTATCATTAATATTATTGCTCCTCAGTTGGCAGTCATTTTTAATCAATGTATTGATGATGGTTCATTTCCAAGTTTAATGAAATACAGTAAAGTAATACCTCTTTTTAAAGCTGGTGAGAAGTCTGATCCTACTAACTATAGACCAATATCAGTACTCCCAGCTCTTAGTAAAATATTTGAAAAAGTTATTTTTAATCAATTACTTTGTCATTTCTCTCTGAATTCCTTATTTCATTCTCAGCAGTATGGTTTCACTAAGAGTAAATCCACTACAGATGCTGGTGTAGCCCTAATGAAGCATATATTTGACGCCTGGGAGGACAGGCAGGATGCGATTGGAATATTTTGTGATCTTTCGAAGGCATTCGATTGCGTTGACCATCCTACTTTGTTAGCTAAATTGACATATTATGGTGTTAATAGTAATTCTTTAAAATTAATTAAATCTTACTTGAGTGACAGAACTCAAAAAGTAGTTATTAATAGAGTCGAGTCTTCTGGCGCGCCATTGCTTATGGGAGTTCCACAAGGTTCGATTTTAGGCCCTTTATTGTTTCTAATTTATATTAACGATCTACCTTTCTATACTAGAGATCTGTGCGAAACAGTTTTGTTTGCTGACGATACATCTCTGATATTTAAAGTGAACAGAGGCAAGGATCATTCTGACGTGATAAATAATGCTCTTGCGAAGGTTTTACATTGGTTTACGGTTAACAATCTATCTCTTAACGCAAGTAAAACCAAATGTATAAAGTTCTCATTGCCTAATGTTACAAAAGTCTCAACTAACTTGAAAATGAATGGCAAGAATATCGAGTTATTAAATGACACAAAGTTCTTAGGCATCAATATTGATTTTAAATTGCAGTGGAACCCCCATATAATGGATTTGTCCGGAAGGCTTAGCTCAGCATGCTATGCCATCAAAAAGATAAGACTCATAACAGACGAAGAAACAGCTAGATTAGTTTATTTTAGCTATTTTCATAGCATTATGTCATATGGTATGTTATTGTGGGGATCTGCTGCGGACATACATAATATATTTGTACTACAAAAGCGCGCCATAAGAGCTATCTATAATCTTAAGTCCAGAGATTCTCTTAGAGAGATGTTTAAAAGAATTAACATATTAACGGTTGCATCTCAGTATATATTTGATAATATAATGTATGTTCGCAAAAACATTAATACATTTGATAAAAATTCAAAAGTACATAATTTTAATACTAGGAATAGAAATAAGCTCTCTCTGCCAAATTGTCGACTTCACAAAACAAAAAATACATTTTTGGGTAATAGTATCAGATTTTTTAATAAAATTCCGCAGGAAATAATTGATCTACCATTGGCAACTTTTAAAACTGTAGTTAAAAAGCAGTTTCTTCAAAAGGGGTATTATGCTGTTAATGATTACTTATCGGATAAACAAGCTTGGGCTTAACATTTACAACTTGTATGTGTATATTAGAATAAAAAGTCAACCAGATCATTGTGACCATCCCTTATTGTACAGGCTCAGCTCAGTTTCACAATACATACTTACTTGACTGTGATGGAAGGTTCCCTTAGTGCTACTTTATTGGTTACAGCTTCGGGGGACCCTTTCAGTATCATCAAATTTACACTGTGTGTGTCATGTAATAAAAATAATTTAAAAGAGCATAGCCTGTGAGTTTCTTGTCAGTTCTTCTCACAGAGCGGAGGCTCGGAACTGGCACTTAGATTCACTTACACCTAATGTTTATTTATTTGCATGTAAGTGAATCTAAGCTTCGTGATTTCAGGGTTGATATAATTTTTTTTTTCATGTTTATTTTGTTTTGACGTTTTCAAGTGCTATGTAATAGTTTATGAAATAAAGAACTTTTTACTTTTACTTTACTTTACTGTCCTTATCCACAGGCACTGTATTTAGATGTACATACGAGGATATAGCAAACATTTAATATTATTTACTGCGCCTTCTGTAGTTACTTAGTTATTTAAATGTACCTTCTAACATTACTTATATCTCTGTTCTTAAATGAAGATGGTCTGAAGTATAGAATTATTGTTATTAAAACTGCATTAGCCTTCGTAGTAAGTCTTGAATGTACGATCGTTTGTGTGACCCTTGACCCGACGTAAATAGCTTGTCAGATCACAGAATTAAAGCAACAATAGTTGAGACGTCTAACATCATATTTGTGACCGTTTCTGTGACTCTTGATATCGAGTGAGTGTTGCTCTAAATAACGTAAAGTCCGGTCCGGTAATGGCTAGTTTAAACGAAACTGATCGGCACCACATTCGGATTAGACTCAACGTAGTTTTAATTTATCGACATAGCCCTTTTAGCAAGCTGAAGTGGCTGTGGCTCCGTTTAAACCGATAACCGCTGAGGAAGACGTATCCTTTAATAGAAACCGCGGCTCGGGAAGCTCGGTAGGTACATCTATATCTGGTTGGAAGTGGAAAATGGCTGGCAGCGGATATAGGCGAAGATCTAAAGATCGATCTCGTGATGATCATGATCTTTATTAAGTTATATGTTATTAATAATTTATGAAGCCTATGTCCAGCAAATGGGCATGATGATGATGATAATTATTTAATTAATAAATTTTTTTAGAACGTGAACCTATATTTGTAAAACAATAGCACATCTCTACATGCAGTGAAAATCATAATTACTATAATAGTAGAATGGTCCTGACTATTCGAACTCACGTTTAAAGTGAAAACTGGGTCTAATGTTGATGGCGGTGACGGTGTGTAATTTGTGGTCGCATAGCTCGCACGTTCTCACAGCGGACAGCGACAAAGCTCGGGAAAATTTAAGTATAGTACCAATTACTTTATATTATAATACCCCTATTCGATTGACTTTCTCAAGAGTTTGAAGTTCATGCAAGCAGATTTTATCCATAAATTTCGTTTCGTTGCGTTTCGGATTAATCATGTAAAAATTACTGATGCATTATGTGTTTGAAGATGATACGATAGTCGGGGTGTAACATTGTAAAAGAAATGATTTATGTACGCATGCATAGCTAAAAAAGGGAACAATTAAAAAAAATCTAATTTGTGTCGTCTAAAAAATTTGTGTCGTTGAAATGCCTACTGTAATAATGCACTCACAGCAAAGCAGGCAATTGAAAATATATATGATAAAATTTTATTTCATTTTAACTGGATTGAAGCATTTTCTTGACTTAGCGCTTTAGTGTGTTATATCAAATTACATAGAACGGCGATATTTGATGACGAAACCTTACACTAAGATCGTGTAACAAGTGACTGTCGATCAGTGAGAGTTGAATTAATTGAGTAAACTTTAAGTGGATACAATTTAACTTTTACAACGTATCAAATTATTATATCTTTAGTTAGCCTCGTGTAGGTAACATGTCATCATATTCTAGCATTATCCCGATTGCCCTAGACTTAAGCTTAGGGCCCAGGGTCTGCTCACTGGCTTAACCAGATTTGGCTGAATTTTAGTAATTATATGGAGCGACTGCCGTCTGATCTCCGCAACCCAGAGGGAAACATCATTCAATAGTTAAACCAGCTGTCAGAATGTTAGCAGGCACTGACTTCCTAATAAAGACTGCCATTGATGTTCATGACAGCCGGGACCAACAGCTTAACGTGCTTTCCGAGGCGCGAAGCAAGCGATAAGTATGCACATAACTTCGAAAAGTCACAGGTTAATTTATATAGGTCATAGGTATAGTTTGATGACCAATATGGCGTGGTGGCGAGTATACCCGCATTCCACTCCTAAGGTCGTGGGTTCGATTCCCACACAGGACAAATATTTGTGTGTATAAATATGAATATTTGGTCTGGTCTGGGTGTTTTTCTTTGTATATTAAGTATGTATTTACAAAACAAAGTATTTAAGTTTGTTTTTCCGTTGTTTAGTATCCATAACACAAGTTCTATGAAACTTATCTTGGAACTAAATAATTGGTGTAAGTGTAACAATCAGGGTTTGAACCCTAGACCCTCTAAATTTTAAGGCAATGTAGGTAACATGTGACGAACAATATGATGCAGAGGTCAGTAATACATGAACTCCATGTCGTGGTCGTGGTTCGATTTCCACTAAAGACAAATGACAAAGTATTATAGGCCTTTGCCTACCCTTTTTGGGAAAACAGGCGTGATTGTATGTTAGTATGAACACTTGTTCTAGTTTGGATGCCTCCTGTTTAGTAAAAAAGTATTTAAAGAAGTCTGTTTTGTTTATCCATTCTCTAGTCCCCATAGCACAAGCTGCGTTCGGTTTCAGGCTAGATGGCGCGGTGTGAAATGTCCCAAGGATATATTTATACACGTGTCTGTTGAAAATTGGCTAATATTAAAAGGAGTCATGATGCGTATCTAGAATCGTTAAATTAATACGCTCGACCTGCGGCTGACTATGCACAGAATGTAATTCTTTCACGGCATATGAATATAGAACTATTGTTAGTATCTTTTATATGTAATAGGTACTATTATCTATAATTTTACTTAATATGAGGCCGCTCTTTGCTTTTAAGTATTGTATTAGGTCGGGGAAAAAGTCTTTTCGCATAACGTAGGTATAAACTTATTATAAAATTTTTTTGACTGTACTATTTGTGTCTGGCTGGTTTTGGTAACAATAAAAAGGTTCCATTATAAAGAAAAGAAAAAAATAAAAAAAAGTTGTTTCCCGCTATTTTTCATTTGTTTTTCTCTCCGTAAAAATGAGTGAATCTAATGAAGAAATTCGATACATTTTAAAATTTTATTAAAAAAAGGCAAAAATGCAACTTAAGCAGTGAAGAAAATTTGTGATGTTTATGGACCTGATGCAGTGTCAGTAAGAGTAGCACAAATTTGGTTCAAACGTTTTCAGTCCGGAAATTTTGATGTTAAAGATGCACCTCGCTCTGGTCGCCCTGTTACGAATAAAATGGACGCCATTTTTGAAAGGGTGGAGCAAGATCGGCATATTTGTAGTTACGATGCAGCTGAAGAACTGGGAATTGACCACAAAACAGTTTTGACCCATTTGAAGAAAGCTGGTTATACAAAAAAGCTCGATATTTGGGTGCCACACGAGCTCACTCAAAGAAACTTAATGAACTGTGTACTCATTTGCGATTCATTATTGAGACGTAATGAAACCGAGCCGTTTTTGAAGAGATTGATAACTGGCGATGAAAAGTGGATCACGTACGACAAGAACGTGCGAAAAAGGTCGTGGTCGAAAGTTGGCCAGGCTTCACAGACTGTGGCCAAACCTGGCCTAACACGAAATAAGGTGATGCTGTGTGTATGGTGGGATTGGAAGGGCATTGTTTATTATGAGCTTTTACCGCCCGGCAAAACCATCGATTCTGATCTTTACTGCCAGCAACTGATGAGATTAAAGGAAGCAGTCGAGAGAAAACGGCCCGAATTGATCAACAGGAAGGGTGTGGTCTTTCATCACGATAACGCTAGACCACACACATCTTTAGCCACTCAGCAAAAATTAAGAGAGTTCGACTGGGAGGTCCTAGCGCATTCACCATATAGCCCTGACCTTGCGCTTTCAGATTTTCACCTGTTTCGGTCTCTGCAGAATTCTTTAGGTTCTGTAAGGTTGACCTCAAGAGAGGACTGCCAAAACTATTTGTCCCGTTTTTTTGATCAGAAGTCCCAAAGTTTCTACAGTAACGGGATAATGTCTCTGCCCACAAAATGGCAGAAAGTTAATCAACAAAACGGTACATATATATTGTAAATAAATGTAAATTAACTTTGAAAAAAATGTCTTGACTTTTCATACAAAAATACGAAAAGACTTTTTCCCCAACCTATTACTTAAGTAACAATTCAACTGTATTCGTATACTAAAATGAGGTAAGTATTCTAATCTCCAAAAAACGTAAATTATAGACACAAGAAGAATTGGTTCGTGTCTATGGTTTCGGGGATTACTCAACTAAAATGTTTAGATAATAATTTTTTGGTCCGAAAGTAGATGTTGTGACTTTTATGATCGTCCCATGTTAACGGAGATTGGACCTTGGACTTCGAAGACGCATCACAGAACTTGTCAAAATCAAATATAAAATGTCGACATTTGACACATTCGCAGGTTTATGACAATTCTAACACAAGGTGAGAACCTAAGAATGGTCAAGGACGTTTAAACAACTTGAATTGCAAATGCACATCGCAATCTTTTAAACGACAAACATCTTGTGTGTGTAAATATGTTATATACGCAACTGCATAGCCAATATAATTATTTATTTATTTAATATACATTGCACATAAGGACCATAGACAAAGACAGAAGTTATGAAAGACATGTACAATGGCACTGCTTATCCCTGAAAGGAATTTCATCCAGCAGACCGAAAAAGGAGAAAAAGCATATACAAAGTAAACACGGGCACAAAATTCGTTATAACACCGTTAACTATCATACTAAAAAGACATAAAAATTATATCAAAATACTGAAATCAAACAGTGACATACTAAAATTAAACAATTAGATAAAAACGTACAGCTATCAGGCAACAAAAAGTATCTATTATAAAAAAAGACATCTGAACAAACGTACGCTAAAAAACGTACTCTAAAAACGACCGACTTAAAAAAACAGAAGCTATATTCATAAACATTTAATTATTGGTAGTGATTTGGGGCGATAAAAGCTTGGGCAAACGTTTAAAATTTTCATGCAGATGTGAATGGGTATTGGTTGTTATTCAGTAATTATTTTAAAAAGAACAGATACGGCCAAATTTTAACGTAGCCAATAAATTACAGGTGTGGACTCGTCAAGATCATGCACTGCACTGGTAGCAAATCAATCAATCAGACAACAAAACATCATATTTAATTACACGGCCAACCCGCGAAATACTGTTGAACCCAGTCATAACAGTAGACCTAAATTGCACTGGGATCAAATCAATTAATCTGACAACTAAACGACATAGTTATATTTCGTGATAGCTAGTAATTAATATTTTATAATTTTGTTATAATGTATGTACATCACATATTAATTGACTCATTGAGATAGACCAATTGACTAAGAGAGAGTATTAACTAACAAAATAATAAATCTGTCAGAACGCGTGAGTGAGTGGTTGGTGTATGTTTTTTACGTATTGCACGTCAAGCTTTCAAATATTGTTGTAACAGTTGCCGTTAATTTCACCGTTGGATCGCGATAACAAGAATATAACTATAGAGTAACTGATAAAACTGACTCGTGGTTTAATATCACTATTCCGGTTGCCTAGACTTAAGCATAGGGCCCAATGGCTACTCTTCTTAAGGGTTCCATGGTTAACCATAACTAATAATACTGACTAAAAATAAATTAACCTAAAAATGGGGAGAAATAGAATATTAATTATATTATTAATTATATATACCTGTGGATAGAAAGGTTAAATTAAAATGACACAGAGCTTTTAGTCCGAATCTAAGCGGATCCTATACAACGGGTACTAGACGACTAATAAACATACATTTTTAAGTTCAATCCTACGATTTTGTACGAAAAATGTGTTTTTTTGTGTAATTTAAAAGATACTTTATTCAATTTGTGCTCAGTTGGATTTTTTATGCACATCAATATAACTTGATTCGCGTTGATTCTAACGGACAAAAGGAAAGACAAATTAGTCAAATAATTTGTGATGTAAAATAATTTGTTTTTGTCAAATAAAATTTTCTCTTTCTTAATACACGAAACAACCAGATCAGAACAAATACCTACTCATCTTCATGCACTTACAGATTTTTATTCTATGGGAATCGAAGCGTAGTGAAGTTATGTAGACCTCCACGAGTACGAATACATACAGTATTCGTAGTCGTGGTCGTGAATGTACAGAATAGTCGTAATACTTTACTTTCAATCCTTCACTCAGGTTGTGGCCTTTTTTTTTGAGTGGTAATGCATTTACGCATACTTTGCACTGCGGGCACTGCGTTTGCACTCGACAGCACAAAGTTATGTCGGGCTCCCTGGCCGAGATGGTGGTGGCCAGGACTACCGACTAAACCCCACTATTTCCTGCTCCACGTAAGGTGCCAAGGAGGTAACAGAGTAACCTTATCCTCCGTTGGCACTGCACGCCTGCCTGTGTAACAGACCCTTTGTCATATTTCCGGGAGACAGTGCGTAAATGCATTTTGTTACCGACGTAAATCAGAAAAAAAAGGTTTTAAGTGTACTCACTGCTTCCTGGAATTTAGATATTTATTTATCTAGACCAGAAACAGATATTCTGTATGTTAATGGTACCTTAGATTTATACATTTATTTAAAATAAGTTTTAGTGGGAATAAATAATATATAACATATTAAGAATACTTGAAAGTAACTAATAGCCATTTGTCCAGTTTTTAAAATGCCAAATTTGACGCCGGTATTACATAGAATTTTACAAAAAAAATTACGACCAATATGGCGTGGTGACGAGTATAGCTGCACTCCGCTCCTAAAGTCGTGGGTACGATTCCCACACAGGATAAATCTTTATGTGCATAGACATGGATATTTGTTCTAGTCTGGGTGTTTTCCTATGTATATTATGTATGTATATATAAAAAAGTATTTGTGTATGTTTATTCGTTATTTAATATTTATAGCACAAGTTCTTAATGATACTAATCTTGGAACTAAATGTTTGTTGTTATTTTTAGAACATATTTATTTTTATTGGTACCAAAATATTTATTTCCTGAATAGTTATTTACATACATAAATATATTCAAGCCTGTTTCCCCAAAGGGGTAGGCAGAGGCATTAGTTATTTAATAAACAGTAAAAACCAATCTCTCTTTTAAATTATATGGCGCTGGGAAAATAAAAAGCCTACAATAATATGTCATACAAAAGGCCGCGTGAAGGGCAGCTCAACACTCGAATATAAAAAAATGAAAGTGTTTATTATTGTTAAAATTTCTCAACGATCGAGAAGCTATAAAGTATTGCGACACTATTTGCAGTATGAGTTGCCAGTTTTTTATATAGCTGATAATGTACCTAGTAGCTGTGGCTGTGACTTCTCTCGCCTTTAAAGTGACTTCACATTAATTGATGAGGTGAAGGTCTGTGTAACTACTCTCCATTTAGCGGTCGTGGATTCGATTCCCACAAAGGAAAAATATTTGTATGGTATACGTGAACTTGAATATTTGTCATAGTCCAGACTATGCACACAGCACCCAGGTGTTGTGAGTGAATTATACGTAAAAAAAGTGTTTTTTAGGCAATAAGTTTTCTATTTTGTCTGCGACTAGTGGTTTTCCGCCACTGCATAAATGCAAAAATAGTACCCTAAATCCACAATGATGACATTAAAGAACATGTGTAATGATTTATGGGTAAGATTTGAGCACAACACTAATTATTCTAATGAGAACTAAGAGTTGTAACCTTCAACCGCATTTGTTTTGGCAAAAAGAGATAAAAACCTGACTTAAATCGTAAACCTGAAACTTAATAACAAAATAAAAGCTCTGTATTCTCTGTATTGAATATTTAAGGCTACCTTAAAAGTATTTGGTCGTTAGTGATATCCCAGAGGAAATCTTGTGTGATAGACGGTGAGAAAAACACTAAAACCTAACACAATATCAATAAAAATGCTGCAAAATGCTGTCAGGTATCTAGGGACTTTAACTAAGACTTAACGACTCTCAGCTTTAAGAACTAATAAGGTAAAACTTGTTAATTATCAAACTAAGGGTATCTTGCACAGCGGTCACTAACCCTGATTAGAGCAAAAATTATTTAAAACATTGTTATGTTCCTTTCATCATTAAACAGATGACATTTTAAATCAAGTTTAGCTTAAATCAAATTTAGAACAGAGGGCCTACTCAAATTCAATGATAACGAAACTTTGTTTTACACCTATCTTTTTCACTCTCTAGGTATATCAGTATCGAGTGAAAGGGATGGGTATAACGAAATTTCGTTTTCGTTGAATAAGAGTAGGCCCTCAGATGTGCAAGCCGCTCTAAGATTTCAAGATTATTGGTGGTATTTAGAGTAGCTTGGAAGACGAAAACAGTTGGAGAGTTTATTTACCTTCAATCTGTATTGATATTGTTTTATTAATTGGTTTATATGGCGTGGAGGTCAGTCTGGACTCTCTAAAAGTATGTAATACATTAATGATTGTACTATTTAAACATTTACAAAAAATCTTCTTGAGTTTTTATCATATGTACTCAAATATTAAGAACTTGAAAATCTGTGCCTAGTTGAGATTCACGTAAAATCCACACACATAGTACGTGTGTGGATTATACTATATTGTAACTATGACAATGGTAAAAGATGTTCTCTCTTTACATTTACTAAATACACATCCTTGTGTCAGCAACTCGTCCTAGTCTGTCTGTCCGTTGTTTGCCATAAGAATATTGACACAAAATATAACTTCCGTCAGTCTCACCGGGTTTGACAAGGCTGTGAAGCTTTCTACGTTGTTAATGTTGGAATAATTGCAATTGTACATTTTTTTGTGTGATGAATTTGTAACCGGCTGTCGTAGTCAACTCGATAATGCTTCATTTGCTTTTTGTACCACAAAGTGGCAATTAAGTATATAGCCCACCTGATAAAAAGTGCTTTGCCAACCTTTAAAACACGTTGTAAACCTTTTTCTAAAATTGGTGTCATTTATTTATTTATTTATTTATTTATTTATTTAATTAGAACGGAATAAACCAATTACACTAATTATCAAAAACAGTAAAAGTTAATATAATATTAAAATCTCACACTTAAAAACTTCTTTTATCCCATTCTCTCACAATACCTCAGACACACTGACAAAATCTCAGGCCATCCATCCGCAAACAAATCACAGTCGGGTGCTGTTTCCAGGATGGCATTAAGTGCGTTGAGTGTCCGCGGAATGGGTGATTTTGAGCGGGCTACGGTTCGGCAGGTAGGCCCAGCAAACAGTTTATGTTTCCTGCTCCTATAATAATTATCGGGTGCATAAAGTCGACACAGCTCACCATGAAGATCAGGAGAGTCTATACTACCACGTAAAATTTTAATTATAGTGATGATTTGATCACAGGCTCTTCTCACCTCTAAAGAATTGTATTCTAATTGGCCAAGGAGAAACTTGGTAGGATACATATAAGGGTAGTAACCGTATCTACGTTTATACAAAAACCTAAGGAATGCCTTCTGAACTTTTTCCAAAAGCAGTGTATATTTGCTTTCATGTGGATGCCACACACTTGCACTGGCTTCAAGTTTTGTTCGGACCAGCGCACTAAAGATTAGTTTCACCACTCCGTCAGTCCTAAAGTCTCGTGAGTTTCGCAATACAAAACCCAAACGTTGGTACGACTCCTTTGCGACAGCGGTTATGTGGTCATGAAAAGTTAGTTTTCGATCGAATGTTACCCCTAGATCTTTTATGACTGTAGATTTTGTTATTAAATTTGGGCCTAATTTGTACTGAAATTCAAAAGGGTGAAACATGCGTCCGAAAGTCATTCCATAGCACTTGGCACAGTTAAATTCCATTTTATTAGTGACACTCCAATCGTTAACGGCGTCGATTTCCCTTTGGAGCAACAAGCAGTCCTCAATGGATTTAATTTCCATGAAAATTTTGAGATCATCAGCGTATAAAAGCGATCTAGCGTAACGGACGACTGACGGCAAATCATTGATCATTAAAATGAAAAGGAGGGGACCAAGTATTGACCCTTGACTCACTCCAGAACGCGTATGATAGGGCTTAGACTCATAAAGACCGTGCTTGACAAACTGCTGGCGATTGCGAAGATAGTCTGCAATGAGATGAAGAAGACTAGGAGCGAAACCAATCGCACATAGTTTTTCCAGCATAATATCATTGTTAATCCTATCAAAGGCCTTCCGGAAGTCGAAGTATAAGACATCTACTTGGCCTCCACGGTCGAGGCAACTGGCAATATAGTTCACCAAGGTAAGGAGGTTACTGTTCACCGACCGTTTGTTTCTAAACCCATGCTGTTCCATACAAAGGTACCTTTCGACCTGTTCGTATATTCGTTTATGAAGAATACCTTCAAATATTTTACCCGGGCACGATAGAATTGCAATGGGACGATATTCTTCAACATTACATTTATCAGTACTCTTCTGAATTGGAGTTACCCTAGAAAGCTTCCATTGGGGAGGGTAAATACCACTTGCTAATGACAGATTAAAAATATGACAAAGGGGTGTGCAGAGCTCCTCCTTAACCTCCTTTATTATAATAGATGGAATATTATCCGGACCTATAGAACTGCTTGACTTTAATTTATTTATCCCAGAGATTACATCGGACCGTGTAAATGCAAATATGTTAATATAATTACTGTTGGAACAATAATCAAGATGGTTTGTTTTTTCTGCATCAAGTGCCGGTACTTCGGAAAGAAAAACACTTGCAAAAAAATTTGCAAATGCCTCTGCAGCTTCTGGGCCAGAATAAGAAACACCCCTATATTTAATACTCGGTTCAAACCCCCCCTTTGACCGTAAACTCGACACATGCCGCCAGAAAAGTCGAGGATTGGATTTTATATTATTCTCAATGTGAGCAATATAGGACTCATATGCAAGAGCAACGCGAGATTTTAAACTTTGCCTGAGTTGTGAGAACAGCTTATAGGAGTCTTTACAGTTCGTACGTTTCCATTTAGCATGTAGCCTAAGTTTTAACTGTGTGTCTTTGATTATTTCCTGAGTGAACCAAACAGGGTAGCGACGGCTCATGGATTTCGGCCGATGCTTTTTTGGCATACAAATATCGAAGATAGAATAAACTAAATCATAAAACTTTTTAGATGCACTGACTACATCTTTCGACTGAAGAACATCATCCCAAGAGTTTGTTGAGAGTAAATGGAAAAGTTGATTGTAGTCACATTTCTTAAAATTCCAATCTTTACAAGGATTAATATTACTAGCAGCCATGTAGTCCGAATGGTGAGCCGTTTCAACTATGACCTCAATATCCAAAGGTGGATGATAAGCATCGGGAGGAACTATACCTTCCGTAGCAGTAACTGTGACGCCGCGCGCGAGATCACCTTCCTGGACCAGCACGACATCTAACACTCCTCCATGCGTATTCACCACTTCATTTCTCTCAGACAAACTACAAAATGATAAAAAGTAACAATAGTATGTAATGATATTAATGGATGCACTTCTCATATTTAAATCACCTAGTACTATTAAGGGCCCATTCAAAATAGTGACTACACTTTCTACCTTACAAAACCATAGCATGTATTCTTCATCGCTTGCACTTGGTTTAATATACACTACACATACATAAACCGGCCGACCTCCCCATGAGAAACTGGCCCATAGGTCTTCTCCTGTATCAGTTTCAAAATCAGTTCTTCTGCGGAGTGCAATAGGAGCACGCGCAGCGAGGAGAACACCTCCGCAAGGTGTACCTCTGTCTCGTCTTAGCATGGTCCAATCTCCAGTCAATAGCTCAGCATCATTTACAGTATCGTCGAGAAAAGTTTCAGTGGCCGCCACTAAATCTTGTTCCAGCAACCCCAAGCCATTTCTCCACACTCGCATCTTGGTTTTGAGGCCGCGTACATTTTGGTAGTATGCTTTAATAGTGGTTTTCTTATTGCGTCGCTGTTGGACTACGAAAGGACCGCTGATAGTTTTGGGCCAACCTTCGAGAGCCAACAGGAATCTTGTAGGTAATCCACGCTTTTATTCTCGCGTTGACTGGCCAGACATCGTTGCTGTAACATTTGTCATAGTCAGCTACCGGGACGCCGATTTTATAAGACTTATAGGTACCTTTTGGGGTTAGTTCTTCTACAGTACAAGTACCATTTGAGCAAAGCTGACTGAGATAATCAGCGATCTCAGCAGCACTCGACTCCATATTCCAGAGGTGCAAATATCTTCTGGCTTCCACCGCTTTCAGTGTTGTAATTGCAGGACCAGCAGTCCCGCATAGGGATAGTGGCCTTCTGTTATTCCTCTTTACATCCATCCATGGTTGCGCCTCGATATCAGAAGGGTTCTGCTCCACAGATTTCTGCATCTCACAATCAATGGGAATCTCAGGACATTGCGACTGATCAACTGTTTTTGTGCACTGCTTTCTTTTCTTTCTCTTGTTCTGTTTAGATTTCTTAACACTCGATATAACAACTGTTTCAGCTTCATCAGCGGGAGAACTTAGTTGCAGCAGAGGCTTTGACTGGCCTTGTCGCTGCGATTCAGGTTGCAGCTCCCGCTGTGGTTCAGGTTGTAGCTCCCGCTGTGGTTGAGACTTAGGTTGAACGAGCGTTGTAGAGCCTGCCGCGTTGCTGCTACTAATGATGGTTAATTGTCATGTGATAGCGAGACCGTTAAATTCTACCATATCTTGATTTGGATCTGAGATTTTGTCAATGTGGATGAAGGGCTTACCGCTTTTCACTATTAGACAGGTTTCACTGGAAAAAATTGCTGTGAGCAATAAGGCCGCCCATTGTACAATGAATATTTGTGTGTATAAATATAGGTGTTTTTCTATGTAAATTAAGTAATGTATTTACAGAAAAAAAAGTATTTATATATGTTTATCCGTTATTTAGTATCCATAACACAAGTTCTTTATGATACGTATCTTGGAACTAAATAATTGATGAAAGTGTCAGAAATATTTATTATTATTATAATTTTAATTCAATTTTTCCATTGCTTTATTTCTCTTTATTTTGGTGTACAATAAAGTGTTCATTCATTCATTCATTCATTCACCTAGAGATCTATGTTCTAAAAGAACTTTGCTAGAACTATTTAGATCAGTTTTAGATAGTTGTAAGAAAGTTTCTGCCTACATCAAATAGAATAATGGAAGTGGGATTAATGTATGTAAAATGGTAAGGTAATTGATATGTTAAAAATGGTAAATTATTTAATTGATGGATGTGTGTTCGTGAATGGGGTATCGTAGTTTGAGAGCTCTTGCATTCAATAATATTTCAATGTTGAAATAATTACAATAGTAGGTACTTTTTTAGATGTATGTGTATTCGTGAACGGGTATTAAAGTTTGAGAGCTCTTGCATTCAGTAATATTTCATGTAATGGTGAAATAATTACAATTGTAGGTACCTTTTTCTTTGATGGATGTGTGTTCGTGAACGGGTATCATAGTTTGAGAGATCTTGCATCTTTTTGTGAATGCATTCTCTTTGTGAAGGCTCTTTAACCTTTGCATTTTTAAGTTTACTTGTAAGAAACTAGCTCTTTTATAAATTTATAAAATACATCTTCTTCTAGAACAGGGTTTTACCAGTAATGCATGTTTAAGGTGTGAACTTCTGTGAAGTTATTTATAGATATTTATAAATTGTATATACCGCTATGTTCTCTATTTTTTAAGATGATTGATTTTTATCACTTTTAACGAAACAACCTATCGTACAAGAACCACCTGATGGTCACCGTAACCTATGGACGCTTGCAACACCAGACTTTTATAAAAATGATTATACGTGTATTAGCGCCATCATATGAGGCAAGGAAAATTACCTTATCGTATAATGGGTTTGATACCGTCAGTCTAAAGTGCTCCAAAACTCCAAAAAATGTAAAATTTTACATTTAATGCCTACTAGTAGTGTATAATTTCGAGATCTATCGACTGGTACATCTCTTAAGTCCCGTAAATTAATATTTGATTAGTTACGAACGAGTTGGAACCACATTTATATTCAATTATTGCGTTAACTATGAAAAATAAACAGTTTTTACTTGTTTCTATAAAGTTAGCTCAAAAGGCCATAAGCAGTTTAAAAATTAGACTGACGATATGTAGATTCGAAAGCCGACATAGCGACACTGTTATAGCGAAAAAAGTTACAAATTGCCTCTTGTAACATTAAAAAAAACATTGAATCGAAACAAATTTCTATAGCGAATGACTTGCTAACAAGCCTATTGCGTAAAACCTATTTTAATATAGATGAATAGTCACGATATCAACATTAATTGTTGCAAATATTGTTTTAAAAGTAGGAATACAGTCTGCAGGCTGCTTCAAGCTCGGAATATCCTATTATTAAATAAAATTGGATCTCTTTTTTTTAATGGGAGTCGTTATGAACACTATATCTTGCACGCAAGCAATCGATGCAATCCTTAAAAATTAGAGCACTGTCTTGGTATAACTAATCACGGAAATTTTAAATCAATCATTTAAAAATGTGTTATGAATTTGATACTGCGATATATGAAGAAACTTTTCCCCGATACGACTTGTATTAGGTATTTGTACAACCGCGACAGTATCGTATCCGTCGATCCAACAATAAATCATAGTAGGGGCATATCGTGAGCGGGCCCAGATACAATCTATATGTCGCAGGCAGTTTGAAGAAAATCGGGCTTTTTATAAAACGACAAGCGAAATTGTGAATTTATAGGAAACGGTTTTTGTGTAAATAGCATATAATGCAACTTATTACCACACCTGGCTTTTGGATAATTGCGCAAGATAACTTAACAAACCCACAAATTGAGACCTACTTGCTTTCAGTGATATTTAAAAATTGTTCATCATAGTTAATTTATTTTCCTAGTCGTTTGGTAAAACGACTCGTTCTACAATCTGCCTACGACATATACATGCTCTGCCGTCTCAACCGCTATTGCCTAACTTTTGCGTCGATCATAAACTTATTGTGTAACAACGTTATGTAAGTTAGACTTACAACGTGTTTCTGCAAACTTAGAATAGAAATACCACTTGATAGATATTTCTCAGTCGGTATAATAAATTAATTTAATTGGTTGTTAGGTTTTGGTACATAGTACATAGTATAGGAGTCTAAGTCAATCTCACCTGCAAGTGGTGCACCTGCTAAACAACGGACGAGGCTCTGGCTTACAAAATTTCCCGATAAGGGGCAATCGGCCGCCATGTTTTATGTGGCACCAAAAATATAATAGGCGAAACGAGGGCATATCATGCATCTGCCTATCCCTTCGGGGAAACAGGCGTGATTGTATGTATGTTGTAAGTTATCTTGAAGTGCAATTGCTTTGGAAATTTCGTTAAGTTTTTGAGTTTATTGATAATTTGTGATGTTACCGCGTGACGGAACTAAAGGTCAAAGCCACTTACACTTACACCTCTACGCTTTGACGCGCCAAAAATAATATAATTTAATTAAGTGTCCCTCTTTCTTTTTTCTTTCTTTTTTGTAAGCGGTTAAGGATCCATTAGACAACCCATAAGAAAAACGTAAATAACAATGTATTTACTTTGTATTATAGGTATGGCCAGTTTTGTGTTTTTAATTTTGTCCAAGTAAGTTCCCACCAGCGTAAACTTAACAGATTCCTAGTCTATATGTAACTGTCATTTTAACTGCCGAGTATTTCTTCTAATTAGACAGACCCATTGTGAATTGTACGTACCTACTATTATCTTCATAATATAACATATCATTGAGTGAAGCTTAACTATTTTGCAGCATATTGTCTGGCGCTAACTTTCAGTACAACCTTACATATCGTAGGTACTCATTACAAAGCGAAACATTAATTGTATACTTTTGAAACAAATTTACCTTACACTTTTTATCTATTTATGAAATGGAAATAATAATGACAAGCGCAATGACTGAAAACTCTGTCTACAAACAAGCTACACAACGCTTATGGGCAATAGCGTTTTTTGTATGGCACCAGTTATTTATAATAAGCTTCCCAAAACATTGAAAAATTTGACAATTTATTTATTCAAGAAAAATATTCAAAAATTACTATGAGACAAATTGTAATATCACATAAGCGATTTGTTGACAGATACACTTTAAGATTAATTGTTAATAGGTAATTACCCCTTTTTTTTGTAATTAAAATGTTGACATATATTTAAATTTTATTGTATTGTGTAATCTTAGATGATTCACTTTTAATAATAAATAATTATTCTACTGACATTTAATGGGGAATCATAAAACTGACATTTGCATACCGCAAAATGGTTAATGTGTTGAAACTTGGTCGAAAGACTTTACTGTGCTACCATATTTTGTTACACATGTTTGGGAAAATTAAATATTTAATATTTGCAGGTATTTAATATAATGATTATTAAAGTTGTATTTTACTGAATACGACGGCTTTGAGTTGTCGTACAGGTAATTCACCGTTTGATGTACCTAGTCAACCGTAAGTGTTTTAACAGCAGATCATTCGTACCCTGTGACGATTGCTACATTAGAATGTTCAATCATAACTATCAAACATTCATCTAGACCAAAACATCATAACTTCGATCAAATAATGCATCGATCAGCGATTTATCACAATTGTCACCCGTCACACTACCGGATTGCTCGGAGCAAACCCAAAACTGGTACAAAAGCTTTCAATATACAAAAGCAAAAACAAATAAGAAAGCACTTCGGATACACATATCGTCAGGCGTAATTTTCAAACTGCTTATGTCCTTTTGAGCAAACTTTATTATAGGAGGAAGTAAAAATTGTTTATTGTTCATAGTTAAGGCACTAATGGAATATAGGTGTTACTTCAATTCGTTCATAAATAATTCAATATAAATTTATGAGACTTGAGAGATATTCTAATCAATAGATCTCCACGTTTTACAATAGATGGCAATAAAGGTCAAATTTTTGGGGTGATGCAGTTTGAAAATTATTTATCGTTCCTGTCTTATTTTGTTTTTTACACTGCACAAAAATAAGCTTGTAGCTATTTTTTATATACCTAAATGTGATTACCGCAGCCTATGAATGCTTATAACACCAGGAGAAACACAAGCGCTTAGCTGTCCCTTTAGAAACCGTTTTCACGCCGTTTTAAAGAGCCCCATATAGAAATCTCTTGGAAAAGCCTCACCAGGGAGCTCATTCTACAACACAAGGGTACGCGGCAGAAAGTTTATTTAGATACGCATTCCTGTCATTTCCCTCTGAATGCTCGTTTACCTTCTCTTTTCAGCTGATGGCAAGCGGTTTGTGATAAAAAGACGTCATTTCACTCTGTTCTTTCGACCACGGTGCAGTAGAACCACGATGCACGCACAAAGCGGAAAACCCTTCTCATCTCTCCTTAGCCATAAAAGTTTAATATCAGTTGCAAGCTTGGGCTGTATTCTAGCTATACATATAACAGTACTATAATACTAATCTTATACAAAATTAAATAACTTACCCTGATCAAACATAATAATTTCTACGGTTGAATGCAGAGGCACCGCCTTCACATGGACGCACTCTTCTCCCTGACCTTCTGCGTCCGGACAGAGAGACCCTGGACTCACGTCTGCTCCTTGAGTAAGCAGCGGTGACGCGGGGTATGTGAACCGGTGTCCGTCAGTCTGGCCCCAGCTCTCTGGAATAATCGAAAATAACTGTTATGACACTTTTCATTATCATCTCAAATCATTAACGTCCTACTAACTGGAGAGAATAAGATAAGAGAATTGTTAATTCATTTGTAATTTTGTCGCTACTAATTAAATAATTTAAGTAAGTAACTAAACTAAGTAAGTAATTTTTAAAAATGATGAGATATTTTGGAGACTTCTTTTAGAGGTCATAAACTTTATTAACTAAAAAAAAATTATTTAAAAAAAAATGTGTCCCATTTAGACTGAGGTTTTGGCGAATTCTCGGCGTCTTATATAATATGTGTTCGATACCCGTAATATCAATATATCATATGGACCAAAACGGAAAAAGCATAATGTAAGGACTATTATTAATGAATTATTTATTACGTCACTATAATAATAATGTGGACGGCCAAAGTTGTTCAAAAAATAATTTATTTATTTGTTGACGCATAACATACAAAAATGATATATCATTTAATAATGCTTCTTCTTTTTGAAAAAATAAAAAGACTGTACGTATCTAACTTAAATCTGACCTGCCTACTAATGGGTATATGTTCCATTAAGCCATCGTTACGTCAAATTCAATTTTATTATAGAAGACTAGAGTAATGGTACATTAACGCAATACAATATAAATAATGCATGTCATTTTATCAAACTTACTAAAATGCAGTGCATAGTAAAAATAGAGATATGCACCGATGCCAGTTCTTGAAAATGGTCACGTATTCCTCTACTGGGATCGATCCATCATCATCACGGACAGGACTATTCTCGCCAATAAGCCTGATATTGTTTTGGTGGACCGATCAAAGCTCCGGGCAACTCTTGTTGACATCCCAGTTCCACTGGACGAATATCTCGTGAAGGCCGAAAAGGAAAAATTAAGTAAATATCTGTACTTGGCCCACGAGATTTCTGCCATGTGGGATGTGGACTCAGCGACGATTGTCCCGATAGTGGTTACATTCAACGGGTTGATAGCGAAGATGTTAAGAAACTCAAGCTAGGTAGCTGGGTTAAGGGTCAGATACAAAAGGCAATTACTCTATACGGCGCGCATTGTCAGGAGGTTTCTTTCTCTGCAGCCCTAGCCGCCAGTCGTTTGGGTTTTATCTCGCGGCCGGTGGTCTTTGTTTTTTATATTTTTTACAATATTTTATTTTTTTTGTTATATAATAATTGTGAAAAATATAAATATGTGTGAATAATGTATAAATAAAGTTCGATAGAGACCTTACACCATTTTGTTTCATTTTGTACTGAACCATAAAGAAACGAAATGTGAAATTTTGTACGAAAATAATTCTAGATAATAAAATAATATAAGACTTTTGATGAAATATAAATCCAAGCAAGAAAGAAGTATAAGACACTATTAACACGTAAGAAAAAAGTGCAAATGCGGCTTAGGTGTTTGAAATAAACTATTCCAGATACAATTTTATGTAATAATTCGGAATGCTATGGGTATTAAACGATATATTCTTTTCTCAAACAATAAATCAAGATAATCGATTTTATCACATCTTTGGGCCATACCTATTTTTTTCGTCTTTTTTTTTACATACTTCATAAATTAAAACATAAAAAATGCAAAAATAACACCGATGTTCAATGAACTACAATGGACTACCTACGTTTGATTGATTTTAATAGTGGGATACTCGAAAACAATTGAATTTTCTCGGATACTTAGAATTATTGAAAAAACAGAATGTTCTTCTTTAAATTTATTTTCATAATACAAAATAATACATAGCATGTTAAAGAGTCGCAAAAATTGCATGTCAATATAGAAGACCATTTGGCATAAATTATGTTGTGCAATATATAAAATTACGGTTCTATGGTGTATATGCCGAACGCTGTACTTGTAACTTTAACAGCTAGTATAAGATTGAAAATGTTCGCATCTATTGTGTTATCTATTCTCATCAAATTTTATTTTCTGCAGATTGGTTGGACAGTTGGTTCTCAGGGTATCGTAAGAATACTTTAACAATGGGTGAGCTACCAAACACCGAACTGTTACAGGTCAAAGCTTTACTGAGTTTACCACAGACCTATCGAATTGGACTTTTGCGAATGAGGTCAGTTTTTAACTGAGCTATTGTTGTTTTGCTTCTTATCTTTCATTTAGAAAAATCAAACAAATCAATCAACAGATCAAAGCTCTATTGGTCGGTTTGACATTTTTTTTAGCTCACTCTCTCACTCATTCTCACCAGGTCAATGTGGTAGATAACCTTTGTTTATAAGAGGAAGCGGGAATCCAATTGTAAATAACTCAACACTTTACTCTGCGCTTTAATTATTATTATTTTATTTTATTAGGACAACTAACAAGATTAACACTGGCACGAAAGAAAAAGTAAAGCTACACAAACATAAACTTAAAGCGAAGTGTCACCTTAATTACAGGTTGCCACGGCATGCAAAGTGGACGATACATATGTATTTTTTTTAATACAATGTTCATATCTTCGTTCAAATATAGCAATATTTGACGCCTAAGCTTCTGTGGCTTATCTGCAAAGATTTCGATGTCACATTTTTATGTTGCCCCTGCCATCTGTTCATGGTGGCACATGCCTTCCAACCACATAAACCTTGGTGTGTACATTGAGATTTATTAAGTGTAACAGAGAGGAATATTCCGTGTTTCCATTGGATATCTTGTGGACATTCATTAAATCTAATAAGAACCTACGATCTCACAAACTGTTTAAACTGTGGTCAAATCGAAAATTAAGTTTATAGCTCACTGAACTTGACTTGATATAAGGGAAAAGGCTCTAAAATTATCAGTTACATTTAAACCCTACTACGCAGTACGCGGTTCCTACATCTCCAAATAAAGTAAGTTTAAAGCGCTACAATACTTTGGGTTCCTGAGACGTGACAGAACGTAAATGCAAACAGCAACAGATTCAAGTGGTGATCGTTATTCTATCGGACACTTAAAAAATCCTACCAGCGAAAGACCCGAGTCAATCAAGACCTCAGGCCTCCTAGCGTCCGGCAAGCTATCAAGTACCCTCTTCATCATATTCTACACTTATCCCGGTTGTCTCAGACTTAAGCTTGGGGCCAGGATCTGCTCACTAACCAGATTTGGCTGAATTCTAAATACTACGTTGAGCGACCGCTTCTTTACCTCCGCATTCTTCATAACATCATAACAGGCACTGACTTCCTAATGACGACTGCCATTGATGTTTATGACAGCCGGGGTCAACGGCTTAAAGTGCTTTCCAAGACACGGAGGAAGCGTACTGCGCTTCAAGCTTACCCTATTTGCTAAAAAATATAAGTATCATCTCATCCATTTTAACCTACTTTCAACTAATATTATAAATGCGAATGTTAGAGAGTATATGTTTGGTACTCTTTCTCGCAAAAACTATTGATCAGATTTAGATGAAATTTTGCGAGCAGTTAGTATATAACTTTTTATATCGATATATTCACGGAAATAGGGACAACGCGGGTAACACTGTAGGGCGCTGCTAGTATGTTATAGTATGATGCTGAACAGACACACCGTCTGCTTCATGTTTCTGTCCTAATTTCTTGGCAAATTATTTGAACGTTGGCCTGCCTATCTAAATTCGTGTTTGTATTATTAGTAGTTTAAAATGATTAACAGCCGTTGTTGGATGTACAAGTGTTTAGTTTTGAGATTCAGCTCTAAATGTAACTTTTTTAAGTGAAAGATTTAAAGGTAGGATTATAATAATATCGGAAAAGTTTTATCGACTTCACATTAGACAAATAGACTTACTAGACAAGATGACTGGTACTGATATAGCACTAGTTTAATTATATATATTACATAATTCTTTAATATTAATTAACCCAAGAAACCAGTTAAAAGATTTACAAATTATTACTCTACTCCAGTTTTTTTTTTAACTTTTTGTCATACACAAATGAATTTATATAAAATAGATATAATCTTACACAACCGCTCTGCGAATTATAAACCTCGATTTTTTTATACCACACGAAAATCTTGTATATTTATAAACGATTTACCATGAAATAAATAATTTATAAATATATAAAAAAGACCATTGCGGTTTTTGAATCAAATTCGTTTTTTTTAACAGTCGTAGTTTTAGTCGTAATTGTAAATAATCGCAATTTATTACGTAATCTGTAGAGAAACGTTCGAAAGCTAAATTGACGATCTTTTTAACATCAAAGATAAAGATAAAGTGTTAATGTTGTTTCACATTTAACTGTAGTGAGCGTCACGTGAAAATTTTAGTAATTCGAAAGCATAAACGAGGCAATTCAGAAAAAGCGGTTGTCTAATTCGCTCCGAGGGATAATCAAACCGAACCTTCTCGCAGAACTTTCGCCATTAAGCCAATAAGGAATATACGACGGGTAGCTAACATCTTTCCGCCTTAAGAGCGTTAAGCCGTAGCAGTGGCACATGGCACTGATGTTTTTTATATTTACTAATGTTCTAATCTATTGTACATACATACATACTTTCACGCCTGTTTTCATAGGGGTAGGCAGAGGCATATTATACGCCCACACTTCGCCAATTATATTGTTAGAGCCTCGTCTGTTCATCAGCAGGTGCACCACTTGCAGGTGAGGTTAGCTTAGCCTTATACACCCTATTTAATCTATCGTTCTAATTTAAACAAAATAAAATATACTTTATTGTTGTCATATGGGGTATGGGTATGATGATGAAAGTAGCACCTATGGCATAAACATTATAAGAAACCATTCGTCTCACTTATTTATATAAAAACACAATACGCTTGTAACATACTCTAGTAAAAATAATAACATTTTGAAGATTTTTTTTGTGGTGGCACTGAAGTGGAGTGACAACCCTTAGTACTCTGAATAAATAACAATGCCTCTTTATTGTGTCT
This sequence comes from Musotima nitidalis, assembly GCA_949126915.1. NCBI lineage: Eukaryota > Metazoa > Arthropoda > Insecta > Lepidoptera > Crambidae > Musotima > Musotima nitidalis. Next base: position 15,780,922 of record OX421416.1, read on the forward strand.
CAAAACAACTAGATAGGATTACAATTCGATCAAAGTAGGCCTCGTAGTAATTGAAACGTTACAATTCAGGATTCCTTTCTTTGAGATAAATTCTGAAGGAAATGTACGCCTTGTTTGTTTCGCTGCCATTTTACAAAACAGCAACAGCTGGGTTTAAACATACTTTCACTTTATTTGATGACAAATCTGACGTGGAGGATGCATTACACCTGCATCTGAGGTCGTGGGTTCGATTCCCATACAGGACGACTTTTTCATGCATACCAAGAAAAACAATATTTGTTCTGGTGTGAGTGTTTTCTACGCATATTAAGTATGTATTAACAAAATTTATGTTTTATAAGTATGTTTATCCTTTTTTTAGAATCACAACACAAGATTATAATTATACTTATCTTTTTACTTAAATAAGTGGTGTGATTGTAAGAAAACATTAATTTAATACATTAGAGAGATTATTATTAACCCTAATCTGCTATAGCCTCATAGATCAACAGCTGTTTTGTGTTGCATAACAAGTTTCTATGAAGCGGTGCAGTGAAACCGCAAGCAATCTAAGAAGTATTGAAGCTCTTAAATCAATCTTTAGAAGGGTGAACTTTTGAGTTGTATTTCATATTTAGAGATTTTGAACCTCTAAAAGCACCTTGATCCAGGTCACCTTTATGTAAGGATTGTCAAAAGCCTCAATTGGCGGAACGAAATATTCTGACAACAGACTACCATTTTAAAACTCTTTGACTTTATGGCAAATTAGCGATTGACGTCATTAAGGCACCAATAAAGCTACATACGTAACGCAAACAGATTTTTATACGTCTATCATATACATTATAATAATGTGTTTATGTTGCGATTATGCCTCGTTTCGTAGTGCATCAGCGATTTTGGCAGAGGATTGATACTTGGTGGCTATTAACAACTGGTGACTATTAACAACCATAATTCGCAAAAACCACTTCTCTATTCCATCAGTGCATCAATTATTTTGGCAGAGGATTGACACTTGGTGGCTATTAACAACTGGTGACTATTAACAACCATAACTCTGAAAAACCACTTCGCTATTCTGCAGGGAGCGGGGCAACTGCAATAGCATTCAAACTTCAATAGCGGATTGGTACACGTCGTCTCTGTGGCAATGCCTGGTGCGAAGGGTGATCAGGCAAACTCACAAGTTTTTTCCATCATGTTCAGTACATAGGTTACTCATGTACCGATATAATCTACAGCAAAGTGACTGGAGTTGAATGTGCTCACCAACATAGATATAAGTTTATACTAAGATAGCGAGAGGTAGATAGTGGGGGCGGCCTGCCACCCGATGGACCGATGGTCTGGTCAAGGCGAAGGCAAGCCGGTGGATGTAGACGGCATCGGATCGATCAATGTGAACAAGGTTGGGAATGCCTATATTCGGCAGTGGACTTCAAATGGCTGAAATGATAATAATGACTAAGATATATTATTATGTGGATTTTTAAATATCAAATACTTTTTATTTCATAAACTATTACATAGTACTTGAAAACGTCAAAATTATAAAAAAAAAAAAAAAATATAATTATACTAAAATCACGAAGCTTAGATTCACTTGCAACCAAACAATTTAAAAAAACAAAAAATATTTAAGTGCCAGTTCCGAGCTCTGTAAGAAGAACTGGCAAGAAACTCACAGGCTATGCTCTTTTAAATTATCGATTGGTTAGTTACAATCTTCATTTGTCTGTGACGCTATACAATGCAATATAATATAACATTAAGTGAACTGTAATATTTTGTTCTTTTTTTTAATTATTTACTATTAACCATTCACTCCTCGTAAGAAGCCTGATACGCCATTGTAACGAGTGTAGATACGAAATCAAACCCTCTTCCAATCTGTTTAGTCGCATAATGCACTAGTCGCAAAATGAAAATGTTTTAAGAAAATAAAAGGAGCCCAATAGGTTTATAACCAAGTGAAAATAATAAATTTAATGCAAAATGATTTGAGAATCAAACATTTTATCGACGGGTTCCGTATTCGAATTGGGCGATTTTCTCCTAAATACTTATCATATATAATTTTATTTTAAATAATTTAAAAAAATATTTTATTTTAAATATAATTTTAAAATTTAATGTATAAAACAATATTTTTTTAAACTGAAATTTAACTGGAAAGTACAGTGGACACAAAATGACCACTAAGCGCAAGTTTCTTTACACGTGAAAATATTTAAGCTGTCTAGATTTCTAGTTTCACCGTTAGGTTGTAAAATTTCTAGTGTCATAGATATGATTTTTAAACTTACTAACCTCATAGAATAGTTTACAACATTAACCGCATTTTGGAAATAGTATGTTGTTTATACAATAAAAACATACCATACATCAATGTTGTTCAACATTTTTCTGAAAATTTTTATAAGGTAGCATTATTAACGTATTTTTTCTTTAGCTTCTTCAACGCTCATAAAACTATATTAATGTTATACGTATTAATTTAAAACATGTACTGAAAAATATTCAAAAACAAAAAACAAAGTCTCGTTGGTCACAGGGCACAGCTTATTCCATTATGAAATATCTTTCAACCAGTTTGCGTATCGGCGTTAAGGCCGACAGGGTAATATGAAATTACTTCTTTTATTATATTTGTTACACCGAAATGGTGAGCCCTTGCTCGTCACCACTAAGGGTACAATAATTTAGTGTAATAGGTGGCGAGCCTTTTGCCGCTTATTAGGAACTTTTATGCTCACCAGAGCCTCGTCCGTTGATCGGCAAGTGCCCCACTCGAAGGTGAGGTTGGCTTGGGATCCTAAGATCTAGACAGGATCCCCATACATATACTGATATGATGTCATATGAGGTAACAACAAATGTTAAAATAATTATTTAAAAACTGGTAATGAGAACGTAAATTTCATAAAATGTGCCTTAGATCTCGTGGTACTAAAGTTCATTGACACTGTCAGCTGATCAACAATTCGCATTGTTATTTAAATACGCGATATCAAGTTCGCTTTCTTTTAAAAAGTATTCAAAAGCCTTTTTTTTTACAATTGAATAGTATCTAGAAATAATATATAGACTGTCTTCAACTCTCTCAACCACCAAAATTTACAGCGTTTATGCGTTATGATTTTGTTTTATGTATGCATTCATAAGTATTTAAGTATGTGCGTGGCCTAGCCATTCAGCTTAGGTTTTCTAAATTGTGCCTTTAACGTTTCGCTGCCAGAATTTATTATACCATCTATTTTAATAGCTTTTTTATTTAACTCTATGCATAAAATAAACATTTTACATTGCTAATTTTTTTATTGCTAAGTACAGGCAGGGTCATTTAGTTGTTGTTGTAGAACGAGTCTACGTCTCTATTCTCAAGTGTGTAAGGGTTTTTTCCGCTATATATGGCGCTTTGGGTGCTAACAACAATTGTTCGCTGACTGTACGCATTTTACTTCAAAAAGAATAATCTAGTGCAATTGTTAAGTATCTACCATTACTTTAATTGGACTAATGCCTTGATAGTGTGCAGTGAGTTTAATGTTACGGTGTCGTGTAGCGAGTGGAGTTCGAAGAAAGTGAAGCTAGTGACAGTGAATGGCCATAATCGGGGCTCCGATACGCAAACCGCATAAACATACTTTCTTTATGTTTTATTTTAAATGATTTAAAGATCGTACGTACTGTTTTCACTGCGATATAATAGGTTGGGGAAAAAGTCTTTTCGTATTTTTGTATGAAAAGTCAAGACATTTTTTTCAAAGTTTATTTACATTTATTTACAATATATATGTACCGTTTTGTTGAATAACTTTCTGCCATTTTGTGGGCAGAGACATTATCCCGTTACTGTAGAAACTTTGGGACTTCTGATCAAAAAAACGGGACAAATAGTTTTGGCAGTCCTCTCTTGAGGTCAACCTTACAGAACCTAAAGAATTCTGCAGAGACCGAAACAGGTGAAAATCTGAAGGCGCAAGGTCAGGGCTATATGGTGGATGCACTAGGACCTCCCAGTCGAACTCTCTTAATTTTTGCTGAGTGGCTAAAGATGTGTGTGGTCTAGCGTTATCGTGATGAAAGACCACACCCTTCCTGTTGATCAATTCCGGCCGTTTTCTCTCGACTGCTTCCTTTAATCTCATCAGTTGCTGGCAGTAAAGATCAGAATCGATGGTTTTGCCGGGCGGTAAAAGCTCATAATAAACAATGCCCTTCCAATCCCACCATACACACAGCATCACCTTATTTCGTGTTAGGCCAGGTTTGGCCACAGTCTGTGAAGCCTGGCCAACTTTCGACCACGACCTTTTTCGCACGTTCTTGTCGTACGTGATCCACTTTTCATCGCCAGTTATCAATCTCTTCAAAAACGGCTCGGTTTCATTACGTCTCAATAATGAATCGCAAATGAGTACACGGTTCATTAAGTTTCTATGAGTGAGCTCGTGTGGCACCCAAATATCGAGCTTTTTTGTATAACCAGCTTTCTTCAAATGGGTCAAAACTGTTTTGTGGTCAATTCCCAGTTCTTCAGCTACATCGTAACTACTAATATGCCGATCTTGCTCCACTCTTTCAAAAATGGCGTCCATTTTATTCGTAACAGGGCGACCAGAGCGAGGTGCATCTTTAACATCAAAATTTCCGGACTGAAAACGTTTGAACCAAATTTGTGCTACTCTTACTGACTCTGCATCAGGTCCATAAACGTCACAAATTTTTTTCACTGCTTGAGTTGCATTTTTGCCTTTTTTATAATAAAATTTTAAAATGTATCGAATTTCTTCATTAGATTCACTTATTTTTACGGAGAGAAAAACAAATGAAAAATAGCGGAAAACAACTTTTTTTTATTTTTTTCTTTTCTTTATAATGGAACCTTTTTAATGTTACCAAAACCAGCCAGACACAAATAGTACAGTCAAAAAATTTTATAATAAGTTTATACCTACGTTATGCGAAAAGACTTTTTCCCCGACCTAATATATAATTACATGGCTTATGAATTTATTCTAGTTGATTCACAGAAAACTTTTTCATTTATTAAAAAAACACATAATTTAATTAGTGCATTATTTGTTAAGTTACATAATACGTTTATTTTATTATAAGTATTTTATTGTATACATGTTGAGTTTTCTATAATATGTATTTCATTGTTTCGTTGTACGTGAATTTGGCGTTATATTTATAAGCTATATAAGAAATAAAAATATAGTCTGAAGACAAACATAGATAATCTATTATAAATGGGTGTATAGGGATCCTTCCAAGACCTAAGGAGCCCAAGCCAACCTCACCTGCAAGTGGTGCACCTGCCGATCAACGGACGAGACTCTGACGAACATAACAGTGCCCGGCAAGCGGCAATGGGCTCGCCACCTATCACGTGGGACCAACTATATTATTGGCGAAGTGTGGGCGTATAATATGCCTCTGCCTACAGGCGTGAATGTATGTATGTATGTATGTCTATCATAAATCATGTTGGCACTCTTTGTATTATTATTACCAACCGTGCTTGTTTTGATCCACGGTATGGAGCGTTCTTATTTTGTTGACTACATTGATTCCTTACCACAGGTCAAGATACGGTTATTATGACTTGTCAGATAAAAAATATAATCATTTATGAAAACTCGAGCGGTTGCGAGACATGCGGCTGTTAGGCGCTCGACGACCGCAATTATTCCCATTACGACTATTCCTTGATTACGACTAGCGTATGCAATGCCAAAACAATTCTATAGCAATTGACGTTTTCACATGTTTCTAGCTATTTAGTTATTAACTAAAGTAGCAATAACTAACTACTGGAAAACTAGCTGCGAAAGTCTACTTGATCGGAATGGATTAGCGCAGTTAAGCAGAGTTTGCATAGCTTGGTCTTTGAATGGATGACCGTTTAATATCTGTCAATCGCTTTCATGATACCACTACATATTTTGGTAGTTGTGAAGATAAGGTATTATTAAATGGTTTAAAAAGTTACAATAACAGGACCCCACACTCCTGCCTCCGTCAATCTGCACTGGGTTCGCGTGGTCGAATGACCCGAATCCATCGTTTTGTTTTTTTTTTTAAACATAATTATTATATCAATTATTATTTGACAACCGATATGGCGTGGAGGTCAGTATACCTGCACTTCACTCCAGAGGTCGTGGGTTCGATTCCCACACAGGACAAATCTTTGTGTGCATGAACATGAATATTTGTTCTGGTCTGGGTGTTTTCCAATGTATATTAAGTATATATTTACAAAAAAAAAGTATTTAAGTATGTTTATCCGTTCTTTAGTATCCATAACACAAGTTCTTAATGATACTTGTTACTACTACTTGCTGTGCCCTGTACCCAATGTTTCTTAGTTTTTTAGTATTTCTGTATATATATTTCTGTGTGTGTACTAAATAATTAAATAATAAATACTTATCTTGGAACTAAATAATTGGTGTGATTGTAAGGGAATATTTATTTATTTATTTATTTTATATCAAACCAGTGCGAAGGATACTACAACTATTTAATACCATGCACTTCTTATGTTATGGACAAAATCGTCATAATTTTGGGACGGAGTAGTTCATCGGTTGAACGTCTGATTGAATAAAAAGTCCAAACCTCAACGACTTCAGACGATAACACACTCCTATTTCCAAACAGCTTTAGCTCACAGTTAGCTATAAAGGAGAATACTAACCATAATTAATAATTTATAATAATCCTTAACCATATCAGTTTGACTATTGAACACCGATACTACTTTATTCTAATCATTTAGCTAGAATACCCTTTTCTATTTCATGCATTATATAAACAATAAATACCTTTCGACATATAAAATCTACAAGAAACGTATAAAAGTAAACGTGATTCTCTAGTTTTTACTTTCACTTTATTGTAACGATTTTGTGTTTAGGTTTTCATCAAATGGCTAGGTCAGCTTTCTTTTGTTTTAGACTTTCTATATTTTTATTGATTCAAGTTCCGCAAAATATCAACGGTCGTTAAGCTTCGTACCGATATAATGCCGCATTTAATATTTTTTATACAGTTTCTTAAAGTAATATTTTTATACAGTTTCTTAAAGAGTTACTTTATATCTGTTAAAGATTTTTTTAGAATAGGATTGTATATTATTTCATATTTTTTGTACATAAAGAATGTTTGCATGCATCTTATTTGTGTTAGGTTTAATTTGTAAGTCTCTATCTCTATTTTATTTTATTTTCTTGTGATTCCTTTTTTTGTCATTTGGCCAAAGCCCTCTAGAAGATATTTCATTATATAATTAACTTTGTGCCTAATATTGCAGTGTCCTAAGTGTCGCCCTCCGTGTCCAGTACAAAAATGCTTTTAGGATAGTAATAAGGCTGCCCCGATATTGCAGTGCCTTAGGCATTTTTGCTGAGGCGCACTCTGACTGTTTTTACGCCAGTATGCTTAAGCCTCTTATGAGTACGGGCCAGCTCCAACATTGTCCTTGCGATGACTGCTGCTGGATTAATGGACTTCACATTCATTAGGCATTGTGTAGATAAACATGCTGCTTTGCTCAAATAGGAATCAAAAAAGTAAAGCCAAGTATATTTATTACAATTTTAGTTTATTTTTGTAACATTTTTTAAAAATTAAAATGTAATTTGATTTGAAATATATTTTTTTTATATTGGAAATAATGAATTGTAAATTACCTGTATTGTATTGTACCGATAAAAATAAAACACAACATTGTGCTAAAAAGTCAGTATGTTTACAAACCGGTCAAGTGTGTATAGGTTCACACGTTTACAATACACATGTCCTGCATGCATATTTAGGGTTCCGTAGCTTTTTTACTTTTTGTCTTTTAATGGTTCGTGATCTAATTATATTTTAAAGTGACGAAGTAGGTTGATTGTAGAAGAAAATTACTAAATATTATTAAAGTAAGCCATAGAAATATCTTTTGCTTTTTTATTTCTCATTGTTGTCATAATAAAAATTAAAAAACTTTACCAAAGTTTGACAGCTTTTCAACAATCTAAAACGGATGCAAAAAATAAGATATGAACTATATTTTTATCAGCACTATTTACCGTACTATTTACCGCACTAATAGCACTGAAACCATAATGGTAAAAGAATTCTGCAGAAAGTGTTTAGTATTTTACTGCGCATATGAAACTGAACAACAAATGTGTCAAATACTGGTCGCAGTATAGTGGCATAATTTTTTTTTTATTTGTTACACTCTTTAATAACAACATTCTGCCACAGATTTGATGGTAAGCAGTCGATGCAGAATTTTTAAATAATTTTATCAAAGTTTCTTTATAACTATATGGAGAAGGTCACATTTGTCCCCTCACTTAATGAATTAAAATAAATGACCATGCACAGACAAACAACAGAAAGTAATCAATTCCATTTATAAAACAGGATGAAGATATATCATGATGAACAGAATAATTACATACATAAAATCACGCTTGTTTTCGAAGGCGTAGGCAGAGGTATATTTAACGCCCACATTTCGTCAATTAATACTTTTGGTCCCACATTATGGGTGGCGAGCTATTGCCGCTTACTGGGAACTTTTATGGCGAGAGCTATTATAAGAGAAAGAAATATATGTATGTTTTCTGGTGAGCCCGTCATTCACTGACGTCTGACAACGTGTTAAAATATTCGACAGCGGGACCCTAAAATCCATCAATAACATTCTCAAACCTGGTACAGATAAACGTAAGCCAGCCTACTTAAGTTCCGGCTGGTTTCGAGTCAAACTTTCACATTTCATTATCATAATTATTGTGGTCATTATTTAAAGTTCTTTTATAGGTGTGTTTAATTAACTCAGTACAAGGAATATTGCCAAACCGGGAAAATGTACAAATAACTTGAAATACATTGGGATGCAATTGTACAGTCAAGTGAAACACTTTGACGTTTGTTAACACAAATAGGCTTTATAATAAAAAAATAAAGAACACCAACTGCTTTGTCTTTTATCGCCAGAGCCTCGTCCGTTGATCGGCAGGTGCACCACTTGCAGGTGAGGTTGGCTTGGGCTCCTTAGGTATTGTTAGGGTCCCTATGCAACTTATGCATATTTTGGCTTTATGAACATACTCTATCGGTTTATTTGTGTTGTTATTAACTCAATACAAACAGACATTTTATTTCATTTATATATTAACTAAATATATAGTCTTTACGAAGATATTAATTAATTTCGCTTCAACGCCATTGGATCGACAAACAATAGATTTCTTAATCAATCTGACCTTTCCTCACTTAAGCAAATAAGTACCTACTAAATAGCATTTGAAATAAAACTAATTATGCATTAAAAGAAAAGTCGGACAAGTTTTAATTTAGTTTGTTAGTATGTTTTTTTTATTAAAACACTGTGGGGCATTTTGCAACTCGTTAGTCAGTCAACGTATGGCCTGTGGGCATCCAAGCGTCGACTGTCTGACCGACTTTAAGAACCAGATTCACCTACTCACTGTTTCCATTGCTATAAAGTAGTGAAAAAATATTCAAATATTTTTTTGGACAATACCAGATTTTAGGTTTTATTATATTAAATTTTTTGCCTTTTTATGACTTATCAGTACGTTCATTAAATTATATCCTATTACTAAGACGCTTTTGTTATGCCGGAATGGTAATGATAAATCCACTCGGTTAGGAGCAGTGATGCCACAGATGGACTCATAGTCAGAGAAATTGAACCAATAACTCTTTTATTTGGGGAATAAAGTAACTACTCCTAAGACTACTCCCACGATTCCACCCTGATATAGTAAATACAAACGATTATAGAAAAAGAAAAGAAGGCCTTACTTAAATTGAACTTGGATGATGATAAATTTAGGGAATAATAAAATCCTGAATTTTTTTCGGCTCGCAATGCAATAGAACTTCAACATATGAATTTATTTAAAACAGAAATCAAAATCTAGGACATGGTCTACTGCGATACGTCTATATGATAACATTATTGAAGAAATTCTTACTATTGAAACTATCATATTAAACCGTACTCATATATTATGAACATTAGTTGTGTTAGTGTTACAATAAATTGGGAGAGCTCTGTTGAATTGTTGAATCCGAAAAGGGCGCATAAATATAAAGTGATATTTATATGTTAATATTTTTGTATCTACACTTGGTCTGCAATAAAGATTTGATATTGAGCTGTGCTCGATTATTAACGGATTGCATTGCAGATTATCAAACAGTTTATTAACTTTAATTATTTATTTAGACACTTGTAACAATTGGTTAATTTTAACTCTAAACTGGGTTACAGGAAAATTTTATTCATATAAATTGATCTTTTTCACAATGTCAGATAAGACAGATTTGGAAGATGAAACAATGGGTTTTCTAATTAATTCATTTCAAAACATAGTCTTAATCATCGAACACGTCAAACAACAACATAAAATACAGCCCTAAGTGAAGACGAAAGGAAAATGGCCTTGAGAATGTCCTACTTGATGTAATGGTCGAGCAAACACTTGTCTGTGACAACACCGCTATTTGGACGTAGTTATGCAAAATGGATCCAGCATCTAAGATTTTTTGAGATACTGTCATAAATGTCTAACTTATTAAAACAATACTAGACAGGAAGTAGAAAACAATACCCAGTATTTAACAGGAATTAGAACACAAACTACAGTTTTCATATTATGCTATATCAAATTTACTAAAACTCCTGTTATCTCGAAAGTAAGTTTTTGTAGCTGGATCCATTTTGCATAACTTCGTTCATTTGATTGCTGCCGTAAATAACGAAAGGTGTAGGAATGCAGCCTGATCGTGTTAGAAAAATTAAAGCATATACAAGAACCATACATGAACCCAGACACGGACAAGAGCTTAAGTGGGAAATTAGGGCATGAAACTTCTTAGTTTTAACTGTCTAGTTAAACTTACGGAGCTTTTTGTCCAATTGTCGCACACTTTTCAGAGCCAAAACTTATTTCTTAAAAAAACTGTGATAATTTGAACGCATGTTCACAACTAAAACAGTGTCATTTACATAAATTCCCAATAAGCATGTTTTTATGCCTAATTGTCCATTGCTTAGTATTATGAATTTTGCAACCATACAGCATCTTTCAACCCAGAATATAGTCTTATATAAAGCGCATAATATGTGGCACAATAGAAACTGCCGTTTAGTAAACTTGAAATAAAATACATTTCAAAAGCCTTAAAGGTCAGTGCTGACAGAAAATAGATGATCGTTCACTATTTTAACTTTAAAAAACGCAGTTTTATCTTCTTATTTAGATTCTTACGCTAAATGGAGCAATTTTAGTTAATTTAGTTTTAGTAGGTTATAATTTTTATTTAGTATTTTTGCATAAAAAAAGCGGGATCCGGTTTAAAAATAAATGTTAAATTACAGTACTCACCGACTCGCTTAGCCGAAATTTGCCTCGTTGAATAATTAAAGGGCACGTAGATGAGCATATCCAAGTCGCCAGCTAGCTCAGTCGGCAGCTTCGTTGGGGCGTGCACCTCCGTCAAACATAACGTTTTATCATCCGAGCACCGCGCACTGTTCACAGTCGAGAATTCGCGAACTTCAGGAACCACATCATCGTCCTTATGTAACACTTTAGTATCAACTGTTTCATACACAAGCTTTGCCTTCCCATGTAAATTATCCTGACAATTTTTGTCGCCTTCCACTTTCATTACATATTCTCCAGGTGCTCTCTTTGCTTCCAAGATAAAATCTGCCCTCTCGCCTCGTCCTAGTTCGATCGATTTCACCAATTCCGGCTCTATCATATGTCCATCTAATGCAACCAGTTTGAGAATGTGTTCTTGAATCGAGAATTTCATCGCACAGCTTTTTGATCCGCCGCCATAAGCCAAGCGGAAGCGATATCTTATCCCCTGTTTTACTTTAAAACTCGATAACGGAGCATCCGGGGAATCGGTAGTTTTTCCTTTTCCGTTTATAAGGAGTGATTCCGCATTTGGCACACTAGGCATCATACCTGCTAAAGGACCCATGGAATGTCCCCATTCTGTGATAAAGATGGTGTGGTCTGTGGAGTCCACGTCATACAATTTTCGAATTGGATCTAGGCGAGGTGATTGTCTGACTACAAAGGCACCAGCGAGTCCGTCAGCGGCGTCAGCAGCAGAATGAGCATGGTACATGTGGGTGCCTACAGCAGAAGCTCGGAACTTGTATTGGAAAGTGGTGTAGGCGGGCTGAGGGCATTGCGTGAGCATAGGGGTCCCATCCATGAACGGTGTCTCTTTCTGAGGCTGTCCGCGCCAGTGTATGGAAAGTGCGTGTGCGGGCGCACGATGCACGACGTCCACGACGAGGATGTCGTTCTCGCAGATGTGTAGCGCAGGCGCAGGCAGCGCGCGGTTAGCGGACAGCACCCCGCGCTCGCGCCCGTCTGCTGAAATGCACATTGCAGGACACTCGCCTCCATTTTTCTCCGTGCAACTGCCGCAGGATCTAGACAATAAAATAAATATAAACACGTCAGTAATGTTTTTATGATAAATAAAAGTTTTCATATAGATTCGGTACTATTTATTTCATTACTTTTTTGGTACGTTTACGACGTTCCGAATAAGTATGCTGAGACACAGATTGGCACGATCCTAAACGCTCTAAAGATACTATATAACAATAAAGAATTGTTGAATGTATCAGTATAGGGTAATTTATTTTTTCAGACAATATAGCTATAACAATATTTGCAATAAAAAACACCCACGTCTAGTGTATTTGAATTGCATTTTTTCCAGCTATCTTGATAAGTCTTAACACTCATGAAAAAACTTATAAATCATAATACCACACAAGTTCAAATTGTAACAATCTTTGTGATTATTGTACACGAACATTATTTCAATCTTAAGGAGCTTACGTAATAGTTATAGAACATACGTGTACCTACGAAGCCTCTCACTTTGTGTAACGTAGTCGTCAGTTGCAAAATTATCGTATGGTTGATGTTATTGCAAATAAACTTAATATTATTTTATTATAAATATTTCTTTAGCAAATAAAAGTTTACGTAAAATCGTAATTAAATTCTAAAATACGCTTTATAATATAATAGACGCATTAATTAATTTGAAATCTAATGACTATATTAAGTATTAATTTATTTGTTATTAAGATCGTAATGGGTACACGAAGCGCACCGCAGTACCAGTTGTTCGGAAACTATACAAAATTTAAGCAGTGTTTACTGAGGTGAATCGTTGGGTGGGAGACCTTTTGTGTGGCATTAAGCATCAAGCGGTTCCATGGGTCTGAATGTACATTAATCGTTGATCAAAATTTACCTCTATAGAGATTGTTATAGTAAAGTCAACTAAGAGTTTAGTTGAGAAATTCTAACAGCAGGGCGATACGTATTTGCCTTCGCCAGTACGCAATGTGTCTGCTTGGTAGAGTATGACCTAAATGTTTCTTACCTCGTTTTGTGAGAGGAGACCCGTCTCCACTAGTGGGACGTTAATCATATCATCAAATCCTAGCATTTTTTTTAATAAGATAAAGATAATTTATTTGTCAAAATACAGTACATTAAGGTGTTACATGAATATATTAGCATCTTGCGTTCTACCATTACTGGTGTACAAATATTGATCTTATAAACTAACAAATTATTAATTATTAACTTAATTATTATTGTAATTACTAAAACTAGTCTTTAAGTTGTGTAAATTACTAACAATTGGACCATTGTTGTCAAATAAATGAATTTAATTATTATTATTATTATTCCGGTTGCCCTAGACCCAGGGTCTGCTCACTGGTTCAACCAGTTTTTGACTGAATTTTAGTTATTACGTGGAGCGACTGCCGTCTGATCTCCGCAACCCAGAGGGAAACATCTAGACTAAACACTAGTGAGACGTTAATGGGCTGACGATTATGGTCATAATACATATCAAAGACTTTATGGCAGATAAGGTTATGTTATATTGCATTGTACAGCTTCACTGACAAATGAAGATTGTAATTCTAGTACCAAATTAATGGACATATTTAAAAGAGCATAGCCTGTGAGTTTCTTGCCAGTTCTTCTTACAGAGCGGTGGCTCGGAACTGGCACTTAGATTCACTTACACTTAATTATTTTTTGTTTTTAAATTGTTTTGTTGCATGTAAGTGAATCTAAGCTTCGTGATTTAGTGTAATATTATTTCGATTGTTTTTTTTTCATTTGTAATCATGACGTTTTCAAGTACTATGTATAATAGTTTATGAAATAAATAATTTTTTACTTTACTTTTACTTTATATACTATTAAAATGCACAAAACGAACTCTATGTTCTCAAGGCATTGGTTTGGAAATTATAGTAACGTGAAGAGTAAGAGAATAGAGTGTACATACTTGCTAAGAGTTTTGTAGACTTCTATGACTAGTTTGACTCGGCATATCATAGGCCAGTCCAATTCGTGGCACTCGCGATCACAGTTCTCGAAGTACTCCTCTGAAAAATACCAATAAAAGAAATCTTATTATATACCGCAACCCTAGATGAAAACGTCACTAACTCAAAAAAACTTTTTCTGATTAAGTGGCATTTTGGATTCCCGGCATGCCCTTAGTACTGACTACCAGGGGGGAAACTAAGAGGGACCTATGGATGGCGCAGCAGGTAGGCCAAGAGGGCCCGCCAAGCTGGCATTTTTGAATTCCCGGCATATCCGGAAATCCAAAAATGCCACTAATTCAGAATATGATTTTTTTGAGTTAGTGACGTTTTCACCTAGGGGTGCGATATTTTACTTTTAATATTTTTATTTTAGATTCTAATAACACTTTGTAAAATTATAAATGTTTATTTAATTTAACGCTGTCACGACCAAACCGTATGGGGCCAATCTTGATGAAATTTTGTATGGAGATAGCTTAAATTCCGCATACATTATTTATTGTTTCCAATAATATATGCTTGTGTCGTAGCTTTGCAGTTTACTTTTAATAAAACCTAATTGATTTCTTTGTAAGTTAAGAAAAATGCAACTAGTTCATAAGCTCTATATTTCTGAATAAATGGATTCACATAAAATTTCAAAAACTTTATTTAATAGAATTTTTTGTGATTGATTTGTAATGACAACGAAAGCAATACGTCAGTAAGTAGGTACTGGATGTCTGTTACATCAAAATGAAAGTAACTTCTTATAATAATAATTTCAATAATTATTTCTAACAGACCAATTATTTAGTTCCAAAAAAATAAAATATACTTTATTGTCTTTAAGATCAACATGATCATTTAGATTCGTCAAACATTTACACAAAATGGAAATTCCATATATTTTATTAACAACAATAAAAGAAATATGAGCGGTACCATAATAAAGAAGTAAAAGCAAATGGTTTCTTTGTCAGAATTTGTCAGTTATATATGTCCAAGATAAGTATCATTAAGAACTTGTGTTATGGATACACTTAATAACGGAATTTACAATTTTTTTTAATACATACTCAATATGCATAGGAAACACCTACACCAGACCAAATATTTATATTCGTGCACACAAAGATTTGTTCTGTGTGGGAATCGAACTCACGACCTCAGGAGCGGAATGCAGATACCTACTGACCCTGACGCCATTTCGGTCGTCAAATGATGTGATAATAACTAGACTTATCATAATAATTTTATTGTAATCCACTGCTAATTTGCTATTACCTGGCATCGGCGTGTAATACACCACCACAACAACACCGACAATTATAATAAACAACACGAATATCCTCTGCAAGGACAACAGCATGTAATTAGGTTTGAGTATCACATCAATATCTTCCACTTTCTTCTCCGACTCCATGTTTACTAATGATCAAGAGTAATAAATAACACAAAAAAAATATATTCCCGCGCGTGTGTGCATTCACATGTTTGTTTCGGAACGATTTGGTTGATGACGTTCAGTGAGCGGCTATACGAGCCGACCATCAACTGCCGACTAACGGCTGGTTGACGGAGGTTGCGTGGTCGCTTACACCACCAGTCCTTTCCGACCCAACTCCGTGGTGCTCCGTACGATCAAGCTCTCTATCTATCTCGGCCTGCAGTTATGCAACATTATGCAACGAATATTATACGTAGTACCTATTTAGGGCAAATTACATTTTTAATGGAATAAAACCTATTAAGTTGCGTCATTTTTGATATTCAGTGCTCCTATTTATTGGTAAGTAGGTTAATGGCACACAGTTAATTCATAACCACCTTAAACCACACTAATGGTCTTACCCCAAAAGTTTCTTGGTTGTCGGTGTGTATTATAATCCTAACATCCTATATGCCATATTACAAGAGTATTATAAGATAGAGAGAGAGAGGATGTATAAGATATTATTTTGTCTTTTATTTCTCCTAATGGCATTGGAATCAGACTACCTTTATTCGGTAAACACCAAATGTGGTACCAACACATTAAAAAAATTACATAGAAAACTGCCTGGCGTCAGATTAATTATATTATCAATATCGTCGCTCGTCGTCGTCAATATCGCGTAAGGTAAATTGTACGAGTTTTCAGGAGAGACAGGGAACATATTTTCTTGACACGAAATTATATGGCGGACTTGAGCTGTTTAAACTTTTAATTAACACTGTTGGGCGCGCGCCGAAAAGATCTATCCAAAGATATGTAATATGGACAAATTTTGCTGGAATTGCGCGGTATTGTTAGCTAAGCGACGATATTCGAAGAAGAATTAAGAAATTTGAGCCCAGCTTAATAATACAGCTTGTTAGCCCATGCGGTGAACGAAAATCCTTTGTATAGATTTAACTACAATTAACAATTTTACTTCGAATTCAATCAATTACACTTTTTTTAATTATATTACCTACTTCTTCACTTCGATCATTTCTTTGTCTGTCCTGTCATCCAACGAGACGCTTGGAGTCTATAGGTGAGTATAGGCCTGAGCATTTACTTAGAACAGAAAAACGATCCGCTCTATGATAAGTTATAGTGGTTATATTATCACACTTCACGAACCAGACGTCAAGCACGCTCACTGTTTTGTTACAACAATAATTGTAGAAACTAACGAGCGTATTTGTGTAATATGTCATAGAGCCTTTTGCTCACTTTGTACGTCCGATAGTCCGATAATTCAAGGAAGAATGAACGCAAGGTACAATTAAATGTTACGGGTAAATGCTATATATACGGGTAAATATTATATGGAAATGCTTTGGAAACTGAGATTTTACTTGTATTGTACCATTCGTAAGGAGGTTACATTACACAGTAATGCTCGAAAAAATGCTTTAGTCTACCATAAAACAGAAGATGGACACAGAGACAATTCTTTTAACTACCTTACTGACAACGTTAAGTTGGAACTACTTTATTAAAAACAAAAATTTCGGTTTGAATTACGTTGACATAATTTTATATTCAGACCAGACATTTGTTCGATTTTACACCAAAATATAATTACACTCGGCGTCAAAAAAATCGCACCTATTAAAAATCTTTTATAAAATTTCTTAAACCTTATTTAGAGGATAGTCTTAAGCGTCGGTCGGTCGGTGGTTGCAGAAAAGACACACTCTCGTCTCGTCTGAGAAGAGATCAGCACTCCACCGCTCAAAGGTCCAACCGACGTGGTCACGAGCAATCTGCAAGCGGGCTCGCCGATGCGCTGCAGTCAATTTTGGACCCGTAGCAGCTCTGTGGGCCGCTATCCTTTTCTCCTTCAGTCTTTTTCAACCCGTAGAGAAGTTCACAGTGCGTCTGCAAACTGCCTGGAGCTACTGTTGCAACTCAACAGCGTTGGATTAGTATTATATGCTGAGATACTGAAACAGACAAAATAATTATAATCACTGAATTTCATGTTAATCTGGTTGGACCAGTAAGCAGACCCTGGGCCTTATGTCTAGGGCACAACCGGGATAATGCTAGAATTATGATCTATGCTAAGATTCTGCACTTGTGTTAGGTTTCAATAGGAAGTAGATAATATTTTTTGATACTAAAAATATTGCGGGTGTTAGCAATTGTTCGTGCTGATGAAGAGTCAATAGCTAACTACCAAGATAACGTAATAAAATAAATCGACATAAATCCTATATAAAACCACTTATGTACTTAAAACCTAAGGTCAATAAAGGTGAAAAAAGTAAATAAGCCTACAATAGGTGGCCTGGGCTGAGCTGCACTTTGAAAGCTTAAATGACATCAAACAAAACTCCATCCTCCAAAAACCTCGCACAAAGAGCGCTGGAGAAAAAACTCGTGAGAGTAACACACAGATATAGAAGAACCAATATGTAGCCTTGGAAAATCATCGACCTTCTCCCGATGTGGGTGCAGCGGAAGGATGTGAGAGACTTTAACTGACTTAAGAACGGCTCATATTTAATGTGTCATCAAAATTAATAAATTACCAACCTAACCTAACCTTTTTGTACATCAAAAAATTCTGATGGAGCACCTAATCCCCTATTAGATGCTAGATCAGTATTTTTGATGATCAAAACAGTATTTTTTAGAGGTTCAGTTTATTATATTCCCTTAAGAACCATCCATGTTCCTTCTTGAGCCTGCTATGTTCCAAAGGCCCCGGTACCCTTTCGAACAGTCCGGCAATCCTGGCAGGCCTAGCTCCTATACCCGGGGCCCCCAGTGCGCTGACATCTCTATGAGGCGCGCGTGGAACACGAACGCGCTATCGAAGCGGCCTGTCGCCTATGGAAGTCGGACGGGCGGCGAGTTACTCTTTACCCTCCGCTCACAAGCCAGTGCCTACAGTGGCCGGGAGTCGTCTCGCGGCTCCCGTAGCCTTGGGCAACCACCGCGGCGATGCAGTTGCTAGCATGAGCGCTTCGCCAACTCTCTCTAGCTCCGGACCATAGCCTCTACCGGGACCGAACGCGAGAACTATTAGCGCCAATCCTGCAAGGATGCGAGGCAGCCTCGCCGGAGATCGTGCTGATTAGGGGCTATCAGCCGAGTGGCTTGCCGCTTCAAAGAACGCGCCCATATCGGGGCCCCGTAAAGAGCCATGGACCGCAGGACCTCCGCATAGATCTCCGGCAGAAGGTTGGGCAGGAGCCCCTTGAGGGCGCCCTCGGTCCGTCGAAATGGTAGAGGACGTTCCACCGTCTGCCGAAGTGGCCTTGAAAGCAAAGGCAAGTCTCTGACATGGTACGACGCGTTGCAATGCTAAAGTTGCAATGGGCTGATCATACAGTGAGAAAATCAGCCTCCTCTTGCAGAAGAAGGAGATCTCATTTGATGATAATGAGTCAAAACTCCTATCACTTCATTTATCATTATTTTGCCCTAACAATCACTAATGCAATGTAAAACTCTAAGAGATTTTGCAATTTCAATATTCAACATATTTTAGAAATAACTCTGCATTTTCCTATCCTCATTCCAAACTATGAATATCATAATCTAGCTCAAATGACCTACAGTGATATTGTTACCTAGAAGCCAAACCTTGAGATCAAATTGAGTCGTACTAAATTTGCACAGCTGTTTACATATTTGCTCGTCCTGCTACGATTCGTCTGTACAGTACCGTGATGACCAACTATCTGCCAGAATTACAGGAAATATTGAAAGGTCATAATTATATAACGCTCCGGACTAGTTGGTTTCAGTATAGACTCGAACAAAACAAAGCCATTTTCAAAAAATATACTGTACCGACACGAATAAGTCGCTGAATGGATCCTTTGTATGTATCATCATATCAGCTTTATAAAGTCCACTGCTGAACATTAGCCTCCCCAATAGATTTCATTCTATTAGGAGTGCCCATATAATCACAACGCTGGGTTAGTGATCGCAGTTCCAGCCAGTACGTAGTGCTCATCATCCGGTAAGACTTCTCTTTGTCGACTCTTACAGCTCCCCATGAGATGAGAGGGGAATCTGTATTTCTTTAAGAACAAATTTAATTTAGAAAATTTAAAAACCTTTAGTGTTTTTTCTTTTTCTTAAACCAAACGAAAAAAATATAGTATTTTATATGATTGAAATTAGGCGGTATTATAAAAATGTTTGCCCAAAGCTGTCAATGTTACTTTCAGACTGTCAAACTATTTTCTGCTTTTTTTCTAAAGTAGGTATTGAAGATACAAAGTATTCAACATTCTGCATAATATCAATAAATCATGGAAATAACGAAGAAGAATTTCGCCGAACAACTAACAAACATTACTGATGATTTAAAACGGTGTTGTGTTGTAGGTTTTGATGCGGAATTTACATCAATTTTAGCTAGTGATAATTTCAAGCACAGGTACAGCTAATTCCACTGTTTTTATAAATTTCAGGTCTTTCTTATAAACTAATTTTTCGAAGCCCATAGTCCAGAACTTTCCCCTCTTAGTCAATTCTAACCTATGTGCTCTCATTTGAGGCTCTAGCTTGGTACTGGTAACATAGCATCAAGCTCATTAAGCTTGAGTATCTGGAAATATGAAATATGAAGTAAATTTTGTACTGGTGGGAATTTGTTTTTGATTAGGAACGTATATTATTGTTTGAATAATTATAAAGATGTTAAGACGGAATTGCTGTAAATGATATCTTTCGTAAGACTAAAAATATTTGTGGTTTCATCACATTTCATCAATATAATGTTTTTTTTTGTTAAAATTCTTTTATCCTGTAGCTTAAGTATGTCATGCTCACTCGCCTCTACCGCAAAGATATTTAATCTTTGCGGTGGAGGCGTCATGCGTTGGATCGTTATGTTCCCTAAAAAAAGTTGAGTAAAACAATGGCTAGTTCATGCGTCATACTCGTGAAAGGGTGCCGCCAGTGGGGACTGGTCTGCTTATTTCTACTACATTTATTCATATTCATGCTCATATAACTTAAAAAAGAGTTATTTTCTCCTTTTATTTTCTATATTTCTATTCTATTATAAATATGTAACTGCTGAACACAGGTTATTGTAGATTTGTCAAATTGTTTTACTACTAAGTACATTTTCTTGTTACTGGCAGAAGAAAAAAATGAACCTTGACGATTTTCTTGCCTGTTCTTTTACGATCAAGCTCCCAAGGTTTTGACTTTATCATTGAATAAAAAAATATTTGTTTATATTACAGTTTATTTGACACATGTGAAGAGCGCTATGTGAGAATGAAACATGAAGTGGGTATGATGATTATGTCGCAGATCGGTCTTACCATGTTCCAGTATGACAGAAACTTGGACACCTATGAAGCTGTCACCTACACGTTCTACCTCTGCCCCCAAACTATTGGTGACATTAACCAATCTTTCATATTTCAAGCATCAACTCTAAAATTTTTATGTACAC
The DNA here is from genome assembly GCA_949126915.1 of Musotima nitidalis. Taxonomy (NCBI): domain Eukaryota; kingdom Metazoa; phylum Arthropoda; class Insecta; order Lepidoptera; family Crambidae; genus Musotima; species Musotima nitidalis. The sequence goes on from OX421416.1 coordinate 15,802,258, forward strand.
ACAACTTTGATTTTAATAAGGTAGGTGTGTAAATATTTACATTATGTGCTACTTATAATACAGGTATGTGTTACCATGAATCCAAGGGCTTTTTGCTTATCTGGAAAGGTAATGGTTTATCTTTCTTAGGGATCCAGTGGATAAACTCTCTTAGCTCTGCCAACTACAGAATATACCAATATGAAAAATATTTTTGTTTGTATGTTACAAACCAAAGTTGGTTTCAGGAACCACCTATGGTTTGTAATTAAAATAACATGGTTGTGCAGCTGTCTAGCCATTAATGATATGTACTGAAACATTTACTCAACTCAATATCAGAAAGACTCGATTTCACTGTTCTATAAATGAATTCACAAGAATAGCGCTTTATTGTTAGTGTTTTTGTGTTTAGTTTTTTCCATTTCGTTAGGTTAAGGACTTGTAATAATAGATAAATAAATATAAAGTCACTGATTATATGTTCATTAGGTGATTATAAACCCAAAATCGTTTGAATATCTTCTTTTATTGTAATTTTCTTTATTAGCTCCTGACTAAAATATTAAATAATTTACATTTATCAGAGAATCTACTTTAAACTTCAGTTCTTGTATCTTTATGCAGATTAATACACTGTCTGACTTTCATAAATGATAAGATATTCCTGTTTTTCAAATATCTTGTATGGGACCTGAAATTTTCAGTAGTTTCCCTAATTAAACTTACATGTTGGTGGACAGTACTGTTCACAGACATAAATACTTAAAAAGTGAATCGACAGTATGCCTTTCAACGTAAGAGTTTAAGCGAAAGTTAGTACGCCCTAAGATGAATAATTTTTCAAACAAATATTAGCAACAGCATGCTGTAGGGTCACTGTAGAATTGACCAAGATTATTATAATATGTATTATGCTTATAGACGTAATTTCGTATTACATATGTGTTGTTAAACTACGTCTATAGGCAATGTATGAAATAAAGTAGTGACAAAGCAGTAACAATCAATACAGTAGTAGTGTAAATCAAAATTTTAATTAAATAAATTTAGCCTATATATTGAAAGCCATGTTGTAGTAATTTTGATGTACATGAGATATTAATTATGGACAATAAATATTGTGATATTTCTAACCCTCTGTATTTTCTTACCTTTCAGTTTATATACGAAGGACTTCCATATTTAAGTAAAGCTGATGAAAATCAATTGCGACAACAGATTAAGGAAGACACATTAGCAAAAAATGTCTTGCATAGTTTAGAAATGGCTGAAGAAAAAGAGTTGCAAGCATACTGCTCTGAAGTTTCTAAGTAGGTACTTTTTGTAAAGACAAACTATACAATCAAAAGTATTGCCGTAAAAAAGATTACGTACTGTAGAAAATAATTTAGAAGCTTTTAATAAAAAAGTAGGACACTAAAACCTATATGTCAAATACAAAGAAATTTTCAAGCAATGTTTTCTGTAAATTTTACGACTTTTGATGGTTACCAAAAAAACTAATCTATTTATAATTTGTAAAGTTATTCTATTCTATTCTGTTCTAAAGTTAAGTATTATAATATGGATGTTTGAAATATTATAAAATGGAATTACAAAGCGCTTGATGAATCGTATAAATATTTAGGCCCATAATCTTAATCAAAAGATGGACATCCTTTTGCTTTTATCAAAAGGCGTCTAAATCAGTTATAACAATGGTATAAAGTTTTTTTGTTCATATCATATTATATAAAATATAGATAGCTTATTTTGTTGGGACAATTTGTTACGAAATCATGTGTATCTATAAAATCCAAATCATATTTATTCTTTGATTTAAACCAAACCTATTTACATTTGAAACATATGTCATTTGACCACAAAAATGTTTTCATAAAGAACTAAAATTATGATAAATGATATTATGTTGTAATATATAATTTGTATAAAATTTTATTCCTAGGTGGCTAACTATGAGCAAAGAGGGAACCATGTATATAGATGTCAAAAACCCATATTTAAGATATATTCTTCATAATGAGCTCAGACTAAGGTTTCCAGATGTCCTCACTACAAATAGCTTAGGTAATAGCAATAAGGTAAATTGTAAACTTAGGGTAAATTTTGGAAGTACAATTATTAGTGGGATCTGGTATCAAATTTCAAATAGCTATTATTGCATGGAACTAATGTACAATGTAAAAAATAACAACTATTATTTTAAATAAACGAAAAAAAAAATCAGTAAATCACTACTGGGTTTTTATAATATTTTTATAAAATAGATAGAATAGCTAGCCTTATTATAGTAATAAAGCAATAATAAATGTTTGAACCGCTACATTATGTTCCAGCAAGAAAACTTTTGTTGTATAAGGCATAGAGTTGACATTGGTTAATCAACTAAGTTTGTTAGACGAATTGTTAAATAGAAGCTTTTAGGGAAAGGTTTGTGGTGAACGTGATGATACGCAATGTTAAAGTGTTTTTTAATTCCTTTGCTTATTTCCAGGTTCTAATTTATAGAAACAAAGATGTAGAAGGAGCAATTAGTGCTCCTAAAGCGACACTAGATGAGAACCTAATGAACAGTTTACTAGGATTCTCACAAATAATCTACCTCTTGGAGACTTACAAGAAGCCAATAGTAGGCCACAATTCATTTCTGGATACTGTTCTCCTGCACAATCAGTTCATAGGACCTTTACCAGATAAATATTCTACGTTTAAGAAAAATATTAATAACATGTTTCCGAATATATATGATACTAAATACATATCACGCGAAATGTCCAAGAAGCTAACTTTTGATGAGGTGTGGAGATCGAATGCTTTACGAGAGTAAGTGTTTAATTATAGTGATAATGTTTATGTGCGTAATTATTTCTTACTCCGTGCCTCTGAAAGCACATTAAGCTGTTGGTCCTAGCTGTTTTGAACTTCTATGGCAGTTGTTAGTAGGTAATCAATTTTCAGGACTTGAGCCTTATGATTAAATCTAGAACAACCGCGAAATGCTGGGGATGATATTATAATAATTTCTATACATTTTCAATTCGACTATCGATATGGCTTTGAGGATAACCTGCACTCCGCTTCAGGTTGTGGGTTCGATTGCCGCACAGGACACATATTTGAATACATGAATGTTTGTCTTGGTCAGGAGGTTGTTGTATCTATTATTAGAATGAATTTACAAAAAAACAGAACCTAAGCAGGTAATTTTATTATCCATCAATTTATTTCAGTTTATATGAGTTCTTTGCTGAGGGAAAGTGTAAAAAATTGGAAAAAGGTACCAATCCTATCAGACTGAAAACTCCATTACAAGGAAAGCAATCATACCACGATGCTGGCTGGGACTCTTATTGCTCAGGTATTACTTAAAACGTTCAGTAATCTAATAAGTCTACTGACAGATGACATATGAGGCGGTCAGTGTTCAAATACTGATCGCGCACCTATGGCTATTTGAAGTTACGTGCGTAATTATCGCTTGCGAATTCCCCCTTAAAGCATGTGAATCTGTTAGTCCCGACTGTCAGTAACATCTATGGCAGTCGTTATTACGAAGTCAATGCCTTTTGATATCCTGCCAGCTGGTTTAATCATGGAATGAGGTTCCCCTCTGGGTTGCGGAGATCAGACGGAGCGATTGCCGTGTATATATGAAGTAAAATTCAGCCATATCTGGTTAGATCATGGAACAAAACTTGGGTCCTAAGCGTAGAGCTTTTCTATCAGAGATTTGCTGCTCTGAGCAGAAATAAGTAAATAAAGCGATTCTATTAATTCTTTACAAACAAATCACCTTCAACGCAACACACGCATCTTTGGTAGAAAAGCAAATTAAGTGTAGGGCAAAACCGGGATAATAATAGGGAAAAACTGAAAATCAGTGTTTACCCATTGTCTAGGGTAAAACTCCACTGAGTTTATTTAATGTTTCAATGAATTGTTATGTATTGTATCAATATTCTATTGTGAAATATTCTGATCGTTTTGTATGTAGTGTTCTTAATGATACTTAATCTGGAACTAAATAATTGGTGTAATTGTCCGAAAATATTTATTTATTTTCTGTTAAGAAGCAAGTGTGTGTAAGCAAGACCGAAAGTTAATAAATTATCTATCTGTCTAATAGGATAAGTATACACGTCCATCGCTCCAGAGGCTGCTCGAATCCCACTTAGGACAAATATATATTTAAATATAATAAATAAATATGAATATTTATCTTAGTCAGTATAAGTATGTAGTAACAATAAAAACTATTTGAACGCTAAGATACGCTATTTGCATGACTATCGTTTTATAATAACCTTTTTAAATTAAAAAAAGAATTCCCTTACAATTACACCAATTGTTTATTTCTGTCAGCCAATCCACACACAGGCCGACCCGCCTAGTGGAGATTGCCCCAATACCTTCTTTCCTTAGGTTGTAAGAGTAAGCTTGTGTTCAGTAGTGGGACGTTAATGGGATTAAAGAATCGAACCCATGACCCCAAGAGCGGAGTGCAGGTATATTAACCTCTAATCTACCATCGATCATCAAATAAGGCAATTATAATGAGGCACCTGCCGAAGATTGTAAAATTTTGTAAGTAATCAACCGTTTGTTATGCCTGCATACATTATTGCAGGATATTGCTTCCTTCGCTTGGGGCATTGGGCTGCCTGTGAGCTGAGCGGCAAGAGAAGACCAGTGGGACCCACAGAGCAGTTTGCTGCTCTGGCGCCCTATTGTAACAAGATCAACGTTATCCGAAGCGCTGTATCCCATATGGTAAGACACGTGACACGCCTTTAGATAATTATGTTAGCTGCAAAACACAATTACAATACTGAGAACAAACACAAAGATCTAAGAATCTATGCAGCTCTAATTCTCAACTATACCTACTAACTATAGTCTTTCATCTTCATTTTAGCCCAATAACCCAGCCTTCTGTATACATTTATTAATGTGCTATGTTTGTAAAGAGAAACCCAGTCCTATTTCCCACCATATCTGGTGGTCAGTTGAAGAAAATTATACGTCATGGTCACAAGTTATCAGTGCCTTCTTCTAAAACCGCACTAAAAAAAATAGCTTATACTATATGGCTCCTAAGATTTTTAATTAGTTGCCAAAGAAGCTAAAATACGCCAATTATTTAAACATGCACTTTCTGTTACTGACGACTGACTTTTATTAAGCTTTTATTGCACGTAATACATTAAGCATATGTTACAAGAGATGGCGTTAGTAGTTTGTTACTAAAATATAACATTAGTAAGCAAGGCTTACTACACATTTATCTTACTATGTTATTTATTATAAGTTGTTTTTATTGAATTCTTTTGACATTTAATTTATAATTTAATCAATTAAATTTTAGAAAAAAAATTAGTTTTAATTTGCATATATTTATAGAAAATTTGAACGCCTACTAAATATAAAAATATAGTGATACTTACAATGAATCCTAAGACTGCTTACTATTTATGTTTTACAAATAAACGATTATGATTTGAAAAAATATATTAAGTTCCCACGCACGGGCTACCTCTCATGAACCAAGGAAAGAGGGTGAGGGGGTTTGGGTCGCACTCCATCACGCGCACCCAGTTCGTATTACGTGTGAGTGGCATCCTCCTGTAATAGTTCTCAAGCCGCCCAATAGAGCCTGTAACATGACTTTACAAGTTCTTCATATAGTGATAACTGAGACTAACATCTTAACGTTTCTTCGGAGCGCTCGTTTTTTAAGGTCACCTAAACTTTGACTAAGTAGTAGCTGTATTAAATTCTGCATAGAAATAACACGAAAAAAAAATAGAGTAATATTTGACGCAAGGAAAGAATAGCACAATAAACTGCGATATAAATTTGTTAAATATGTCCGTTTTATTTACTAGTAATATGTAAATAATTGTTCACATTTACTTGATATCGTTCGTTTTTTTTAGAACTTGGATAAAGACGACCCCCCGCCCAATCGGCCGAGCATACTTCAAATCAAAACTATAAAAGGAAACGCTATTAATATCAGCAAGGTAAATATTATTTAAAAAACCGCAGAAACTCTCGCCCCGCACCCTTGACCTTATGGCATAACGTCGATCCTTAGTACTACGGTATGTCTTAACAGACAAATTTGGAACGCATGCGACATTCGTATTTTTAATACTGAGCATATGGGGATCCTACTAACATCTAAGGAGCCCAAGCCAACCTCACCTGTGGTGCACCTGCTGATCAACAGACGAGGCTCTGGCGAACTTGACAGATCCCGGCAAGCGGCAATAGACTCGCCACCTATTACGTGGGACCCACAATGTAATTAGCGAAGTGTGGGCGTATAATATGCGTCTGCCTACCCCTTCGGGGAAACAGGCGTGAATGTATGTATGTAATACTGAGCGTTTTAGGGAAGCGGAACAAGGGCTCCAAAGTTTTGCAAGACACTCATCTGTTGGGAAGAGCCGGTTGACGAAGCTAAAGACGGAGGACGGCATTGTAGCATCGATGCTACCAGAGATTTTGAGGGAAATCGAGAGGTTCTATGGACGTTTATACCCATCGGTAGCCAAACCCGGTATTTTACTTTACTAAAGATGTCACGGATATGAGATTAGGATGGCCCTTAAGAAGCTCAAAAACAACAAAGCGCAACTAAGCTTCTGAAGGCTGGTGGAACACCAGTAATCTGAGTACTGGTGTTCCACTAGCCGTTCTCCAGTCCTTCAGAGGTCCTTTAACTCTGTTCTGCTCGAGGGTGTAACGCCTAAGGCGTAGACCAGATGCGCGGTGGTACTGTTTTTCAAAAATGGTGATAAAACCCCTTTGAAGAGCTACAGACCCATCTCGCTTCCGAGTCATGTCTATAAGCTGTTTTGAGGGTTGAGGGTTGTCACGAACCGTCTTGCACGCAGGTTTGATGAATTCCGAACAAGCCGGTTTCCGAAAAGGCTATAGTACCATAGACCACATCGAAACGCTGCGGCAGATATACAGAAATCCGAAGATAATTTCCCACTGTGCTTCGCGTTCGTGGACTATGAGAAATTAATTCGATCAAAACATGGGCTGTGCTTCAGACTCCAGCGGTGCCATATTGACTACAGGTATATCGAAGTGCTGCAGTGTTTATACAATAGTGCCACTATGCCGGTTCGAGTACAGGAGCAGAGCATGAAGGCGATTCCATCACAGAGGCGTGAAACAGGGAGACGTTATCTCTCCGAAATTGTTTACAGCTACTCTAGAAGACGCCTTCAAGCTGCTAGAATGGAAAAAAATCGGCAATAAAGTCACGGGCGAGTGCATCATTCACCTTTGGTATGCCGATGATATCGTGATCATGGCAGATTCGCTGGAATACTTAGGCATTATGCTCGAAGACCTCAACCGAATCTCCCAACAAGTGGGTCTCAAAATGAATATGGACAAGACTAAGGTCATGTCCAATATCCCCCTGCAGTGTTTGTTGGGAACACGGCTCTCAAAGTTCTTGACGATATGTCAACCTGTCTACCTAGGACAAGTTACCCAATCAGGCAGGTCGAACTTCGTGAAAGAGGTCAATCGGCGAATTCAACTCGGCCTCCTTCTCGTCCTTAGTGCCTAAAGTATAAAGTCTTTAATCAATGTGTGTTGCCAGTAATGACTTATAGATCCTTATAAGGCAGCTCCGAGTCGCAAAGCGAGCAATGAAGTGATCTATGTTGGGGATTTTACTGCGAAATCGAATCAGAAATCAGGATACTCGGCTAGTTTTTTATATGTTATCAAATAGCATAGCAATCATAGAAAACATCGTAAAAGAATCACTGTAGCTTGAGAAATGTCTGAGATGTAAAATAAATCAAAATCAATGATTTCCTAAAAATGCTTCATTCAAACAGCTCCAAAATTCTGATGTCACCTTTCTCTAGTTTATATGTGTCGCGTTGGAACTTTTATAAAAAGCTGAATATGGAATATTACGTTTATTAAAATGGCTTCTCTAAAAAAGTTGCTATAAATTGTGGTAGTTTTAGAAGAATACTTACTTTTTAATTGTCTATCCAACTTTAAAGGGCTAAGGAGGACTCATTTTGCTACCATTATTAATAATTTTTATTATAATTTCACAAACAGGTATACGTAAAACTAGTTCTTACTAACTGTGGAATTCAATAATTTTTGTGATGTTAAGAGATTATTTATATCTGGAGAATATAAAATAACATGCAAAATTGAACACATCGGTCATTACATAAACCCGAAATGCTACATCGAGATTTTAACTGCCTCCCTTAAGTTGGGTATACTCAATAAGGTGAGGCGGTTTTTCCCTCCCGAGCAGCGCTGTTTGTTGTAAAAGACTCAATTGCGATCGAGTGTGGAGTATTGTTCCCATCTTAGGGATGGTTCTGCTAAATACCTTCTCGTACATCTTTTCTCGAGGATCTACAGATACGTAGAGACATTGCATCTCACAGTGTCTTCTACCGGAAATACTATGACGAGTATTCTGAGGAAGTTTTCGATCTCATTTCGCCCTCTCCTTTCCTCTCCCGAACAACACGTGCTGGTCAGTAGAAACCATTCACATACTGTGCAGACTATCAGCACTCGAACCAAGAAATTTGAGAAGCCGTGTCTGAGCAAGACCCTGCTCCAGGAATAAGCTCTGGAATTTGTTGCCGATTCATGTGTTTCCTATTTTCTATGATCCCGGGTCTTTTAAGCGGGGCGTGAAACGACATTTTAGCAGGCCGTTATAAATGGGTTCGCTTTGTACCGTGCTTATTTTACGGTATGAATTCCGCCCTCACATTTTTTAGTGATCATAACGTGTCATATTCAAAAAAACAGTGTCAGTTAACAAGCCCACTCTCTGCTCGTGTCACCCTCGGGTATAATAAGAATCAGGGAGTCTCGAAATTAAAATTTTCGCAAAACTTTTAAAAAATATAATTAAAAATTTACTAATTCATATAAAATGTAGACACTGTCCCATGTGACACAAACCCAATTCCATATTATACATTCATACATACATTCACGCCTGTTTCCCCGAAGGGGTAGGCAGAGGCATATTATATGCCCACACTTCGCCAATTATATAGTTAGTCCCACGTATTAGGTGGCGAGCCTATTCCCGCTTACCGGGCACTGTTATGTTCGCCAAAGCCTCGTCCGTTGATCGGCAGGTGCACCACATGCAGGTGAGGTTGGCTTGGGCTCCTCAGATCTTGGTAGGATCCCCATTGTATTTGTCAATCGGAATTCGTAATTATTTTGTTTGTAAATGAATAAAATTAATTTAATTCAGATAAGCATTAATAAACCCATTATGTAGTGCGAATATTAACTTTACGTAAATACTTTAAAAAATTGTTATTGGTTATTTTGTATCGTTTTGTTCATAGCATGAATACCTTTAAATATATACATATAAGAATACCAGTCCCATCATGGCAACACTGCTGCAGAAACAACTTCAAGGATTAATACATTTTTATGTTAAAGTTACTGTAAAAGAATGTTGGTCATATTTCGAAGAGGGACGAAACTAATGATATATTTTCTGATTGCAAGGGGCACATATACCTATATATATTTACAAAAAAAGTAAATATCGTCGTCGTAGAGCGATATTCACTAAATACCTAGGTGGACCTACTAACGTGTTTTAGAAATCAGACTTAATAGAAATGTCGAAAATATCGAAATTGTGCTGAAACATTTTAAGAGCTTAATAATGTGTCTCACAAAATTTTGGCCAAATGTCTACTTAAAGACCTATTGCTTGACGACACCGATTTGTATGTTTATCCATTGTACCAGGACAATTTTTGCAAAGTTTGGGGCTAGAAGCGCTGTGTAAGATGTAAGAGAGTTCTTATTATCTTAAGGCATATTCAAATCTGAACGATATTCGCTGCTGCTGTAAGTAAAAGAATTTATCACGTGGGTTACCTTTAGGTAATTAAGTAAGTATGACGTTCCGGGGTTAAAGAGAAATATATTATTAGATGAACAGATTACAAAATACCACTCGATATTTTTTACCGCGGGCGTATTATATTTCCCATTTTCTTGTTATAATAATGTTTATGTTAGGTATTAATAAGTGAAGAATACCTTAGTTTGACGACCGATATGGAGTGGAGATCAGTATACCTGCACTTCACTCCAAAAGTTGTGGGTTCGATTCCCACATAGGTTAAACCTTTGTGTGCATGAACATGAATATTTGTTCCTGTCTGGGAGTTTTTCTATATATATTATGTATGTATTTTAAAAAAAAATATCTGAGTATGTTTATCCGTTCTTTAGTATCCATAACACAAGTTCTTAGTGACACTTATCGTGGAACTAAATAATTGATGTGATTGTAAGAGAATATTTATTTATTAAGTGGCTATGCCCTTGTAGATCTTTTATTTGTACCATCTAAGTATCATGTAATGTGACATGCAATAAATGATTTAATGTAGAATATTATTTAAGCGCTTCTTTCACAATGTCGAATTAGAAGATAGATTAAATTTCTAATTTGACGACCGATATGGCGTGGAGGTCAGTATACCTGCACTTCACTCGAGAGGTCGTGGGTTCGATTCCCACACAGGACAAATCTTTGTGTGCATGAACATGAATATTTGTTCTGGTCTGGGTGTTCTCCTATGTATCTTAAGTATGTATGTACAAAAAAAAAAGTATTTATGTATGTTTATCCGTTATTTAGTATCCATAACACAAGTTCTTAATGATACTTATATTGAAACTAAATAATTGGTGTGATTGTAAGAGAATATTTATTTATTTATTTAATGGTTAATGTTACTCGCTCTTTGACTTCTTCATGTAATTTGTATTTTTAACGTTCGTTAAATGAGTCCCGTATCTTATGCAAATTTGACTTAAAGGTTTTGACAGTAATTAATTACCGTGTGGATGCTATTATATTTCAGTCTGACAGCCACACAGCGAGAAATAGTGAGCATATTTCAGAGTTGATTGACGGCATATTATCTGATACTGCGGTGGACATATATAGATGGCCTTTTGTGCGAATTGGCCATCAACCAATTCAAACTTCTTTCATGTATTACCAAACACAATCCTCGTAAGATTATCACAAACGCACATAAGTATTCTTTATATAATCGAATTGTTGATTCGATTACAAAGCTTTTTTGTGACGTCTTTTGTAAAAATAATGCTTTTTTATGTCAGTGAAATTCTTCATACGCACTGTGACGCAAAGCGTCGTCAATCAGGCGCGGGCGCAACTGCTCGCTGACGTCACGCTCGTGACAACTGTACGAGATATGAGCAGACGTCGCGAATTTCGTCTCATCACTTGCCAACATTATTTATTTCTATCGTTGCCGATATTCATTTTCAGTTTTTCGTCATCGTAATGACATTCGTTTCCCTCATGTAGCCGATGGTAATAGAAATGTGCTCTAAATTGCCAGCAAACCCCTCTATTCACAGCCCATGTGTTAGCTATATCCGCTAAATGTTAACACGCACAAAACTACCGAGCCGCGCCAGTAATTACATCCTGCAAAACTCGTAACTTTGAATGGTGCAATTACAATCAAAAACAATGTTAGCCGCAAGTCTGCCAGTTCAAAAGCTGTTGCATAACAAACGGAATACAATGCTACAAAAGCCGTTGTAAACAGACGGGCTGGTGGCTGGCCATCCGCATTGTCTCAAATCTGAGCCAAAATTAGAAGCCATATGTTATGGAACAGTTATGGCCGTAATAATTGTCATCTCGACTAGTCGAGTGCTGTTTGTAATACGCAATTCCAAACACGTATGATACTCTAGATATTATACTGTATCATACTCGTTTGAGAAGGATTGGTTTTGTTCGCTTTTCAGTCGAGATTTCATTTAATCCGCAGACAGTAGCAGTGACACAGGTGTAGCTGGAACACGGTTGACGATTGGCCCGCCGCCAGCGAGTCCACACTGCACACATTCGCACACAACACCCACACACGCATACCTATCCCGCTGTGCACATTTCGAGTCAAACAGATTGATAATGCCCAAGTGTCACCGTTCGTCGGCAAAACGTTATTTTTGTCACTCGACGTTTTTTTAAACGGCAACCGGTGTTTGATTTTTGTTATGTACGAAAACCATTTTTCATGCCACTGTCAAGGTTGATTTAAGGTTAGGTTATAAATACATTAATCCCCGAGCGAGTCGCCCGAGCTATATTTCAATATGCGTTAGAAGCGTTTTATCACGACACGAGCGCTAAATATAGCGTGACACTAAGGCCAGTAGTACACAAAGGTAATGTTGTGCTCCCAATAGGTGGTGTCGGCCCTGGCCAGCTTTGGATCGATCGACATCAAACCGTATGGCACCAGCACGGCCCTTATAGCAACTGCCACACAGTTTACGTAAGTATATCCAATTATGTAATAACATTTATATACTCGTATAAAATCTTAAACGAAAGCCTGCCGTGTCATATTGTCTGATCTATTTATCAACTCACATGAAAATATGACGACAAAGCGCTTATAAAAGATTTAAAACTATGAAATCCTAAAAGGTGTGACGTAAATAATGTTGAGTACAAGTATGTAATTTTTAAAGCATGAACTTTATATATTTCTGTTTATCTCACTCACTCAATTTTTATATTTTTTCTCATTCATTGCATTTGAATAGACTTGTAATTATTAGATAGCTCCGACCACTTTTATGAAATGAGTTTTAATGTTTTATTGCAACTATAAGCTGAGACCCCCTTTTACAAACATTACAACAGCAAACTACCATTGTGAAAACGAAACCTTCAAAAAATTTTCATACTAGTAGTTTTTTTTTTATTGCACATAAAAACATAATCACATTACAAAAACGATATTTAAAAACAAAAGTACAAAGATGGACTTATCTCTAGGAGAGATCTCTACCATTATCATCATAACAGCCCTTGAAAGGTTACGTTATTTAGGGGAAGCTCGTGCTGGGATCTCTTTATTCTGTAAGGGATACGCCTGTCACTGTTCAACGTTCAGTCTAAAGACGTCCACAGTTGAACATAGGCCTCCGCCATGAGCTTCCAATGCGGTCACATTTTGGGAATGGCCTGCAACTAATTTATTGATATGCAGAAAAAAATCCCAGCTTCATAATTGTTTCTGTAATATCATACATTGTAGGGTATATGATAAGAGACCCAAACAACAATATAATATGAGTTCTTATTTATTACAGTGCAGATAAAATATTGAAGCAATTCCAGAATAACCAAGAGTACCGGGTGACTGTGTACAGCCGTTACCGACACGGCACAGCGGGCCGGGTGGCCTTTTGGTGACTATTTATAGTTATTTAACCTTAGGGTAATAACGCTTTTGCGGGACTGTTCAAAAGGGTTACCGCGGCCTTGGTGTTACAGGCTCAAGAAGGAACATGGATGGTTTTTAGTCAGTAAAAGTCTGACACACCCTTCCGCTTCACCCACAGCGGAAGACAGTCATTTGATGATTTGCTATCCGAAAAAAAAAAAGGGTAATAACGCTTACAATTGTAGTTTTGTTCCCAGTGTTGTCTAAATTGAACAAAATATAAGATTAATATATGCATACGGATTTTGTGTACAAAGCCTGCAATTTTTTGTAGCCGAATGATGCTCCCCAAAAGTAAATAATAATAAATTTTAAGGAAAGTGTACCGAAAAGTCTTACTTACGCTAGACTTTTAGGTACACTTTCCTTAAAATTTATTATAACGACGATATTACGAGATATTAAACTATTTTTGCGTTCTTTGTTCTTTAACACTTCACTCCTAAACTCCTAGGGGCTTATTACAAAACAAGATCTAAAGTTAAAGCAGGTTTAAAATTAGTGCTGTCACTTTTATTTGATAAAATGAAGGATTGTGTTTTGTCTTGCTTAATCTTTTTTCAAATAATTGTTATTAAATCAATATTGTTGTAAATTTTGTTATGAATACTTCTTAAATATTCCATTTCTCTATAGACATTTAAAAACAGCCCAAAAAATAAGTGGAACGGTAACATAATTTTTTAGTATTTTGATGGTATGACTGATAAGATTATTAGTTAGTTTTTTTAAATACATTAATAGAGCAGAACGGGTATAGAAGTAGTAGGTACGCTGGCCGCGTTAAATTTTGATGACCTGTCTCGCGGTAATTAACGGTTCATTTTTATTGCAACACACATTCAAACTCCGCTGATGCTGACCCTTTTAAAGGCTTAATATAGATTCAAAAAAGTCTAAATACTGACAGTTCGTTGTACGGAACGTTGATTGTTTCATCCTTAAGTAAGTAACTTAAGGTGCTATAAAAGGCGGTCTTTTTACACAGATGTTTTTTATTGGAATGTAGTCCATACAAATTAAATACTTTACTGGTGACTGGTATAGCGTGGTGGCTAGTATAGCCGTACTCCGATTCTGAGGTCATGGGTTCGATTCCCACACAGGACAATTATTTGTGTGCATAAACATAAATATTTGTTCTGGTCTGGGTTCTAATTCGTCTTATGCGGTTCTACTTTATTACGAACACTGGTGTATTTACAACAATTATAATTATGCTATCGATAAAAGCAGCCACTGGAAACCTTAGAATACACTGGATAATAATACTAATTTATCATCGCAGTTCCAGTTATTTTTTGTGCCACTACCTGATGAGGCTTAAAAGATGAATTAATTTTACTAATACCTACAATAAAATATAAAAGATATATAAAAAATAATAGGGCCTTATTACAAAACAAGAGCTAAAGTAAAACCAGGTGTAAAACTAGTGACAGCACTAGTTAAACCTGGTTTAACTTTAGATCTTGCAATAAGCCCATATAGTTTATTAATTAATTAAGTGCGCTTCACTCCAGAGGTCGTGGGTTCGATTCCCACACAGGACAAATCTTTGTGTGCATGAATATGAATATTTGTTCTGGTCTGGGTGTTTTCCTATGTATATTAAGTATATATTTACAAAAAAAAAGTATTTAAGTATGTTTATCCGTTCTTTAGTATCCATAACACAAGTTCTTAATGATACTTATCTTGGAACTTAAGAATTGGTGTAAGTGTCAGAAATATTTAATATAATATAATCTTAGGTAAAGTTAGCATTTAATAGATGTATAAAAATGTACTTTTATGTTGTTAATATTTTTTATTTCTTTTTCAGGGGAGGTGCGCTTATAACTGGAGGTCTAGTTTTGTATTTTCTTAAAAATAATATTAAGAGTAAGTCATAATCATAATCGTAATTCTTTATTGTTTCAATTGGTATACAATTAAGTCTTAAAAATAACATTTTGTCATTAAGTCATGTATCTGACGAATCAAAGTCAAAGAAATATGTCCTAAATATTAAAAGGATAATAGTTTTGTTTGGTACTTGAGTTTATTTTATAAGTACTTAGTAGATTTGTACTAATTTGTTATTGTAAAATCATTGACTAAAGTAAATATTTTTTCATAATACATATTTTTTGTTAAAATTGTTGTTTGTTTTTATTTGTGTAAAAACCAATATAATTACAAAAGAATAAAGCTGACTACGAGCGTTCGTTGCTAGGAGACAAGGGGGTGATAAAAAAAGTTAAGCAACGTTTAAAACGGCCCCCCTTGACTGATCTCCACCTCGTCGTGTTAGTGGGGGTCAGTATCTCTGTTGGACAGCAAGGTCGAGAAGACCTCAGACTCGACTTTCCTTAGTACTGGCTGCCGTGGACGACAAACAAAGAGAGATCTGTGGAGGGCTGCGTCGCCGCTTAACACTTTATAAGTAGATTCTTTGGTCAAAATCGTCACCATTTCAGCACAAGGAGGCCTTTAGTAACTAAATATGAAACTAACACTGGTTAGCGAAAGGATGCTCTTTGACGAACATACTACTACTACGGTTACTAAGGGCACCCAGAGCCGCCAACATCAGGGTGTTACCTTTTGGTGGCGAGAGTAACTGCCACCGGCGTCGTAGTTGGCCGGCAGAGGGCTGTTGGTGACTAACTAGGGGTCGTCACCACCCGCCTTTTCGTATAGCCCTCTAGACGGGGGAGGGTCCTCAGGCTCCCGTCGATTGCCCCCCGGCGAGGGGGCACGGACGGTTGTAAACACGTTCCCGTGATCCCCCTCTTTTTGCTGCGCGTGTGGCAGTTGGTCCATTTTTTAGAATGTATTCCGCCCCCGCTTCAAAAAAAAAAAAATAGAAATAGGTGTTACCTTTTCCCGGCCTTCGGGAGGTACTCAGCCCCCCCACCACGCCAAGGTCGAGACCTGTCGTGGGGGATGAATAATTTATACCTATATTGGGTTGACACAAGAGAATATATAATTTGGATAACAGACTAATTAATTACTTTGAATATATTATTTATAGAACGCATCACTTAATGTAAAATAGTCAATAAAACACCTTTATAATTGACCACATACAAACGATTCGTTTCCGATTTAGACTGCCGTTATTTTTATATCGAAAATGTCCTTTCTTCTCCTTTCCACTAAAGTTTTACCTACTAAAAATTAATACGACTCATTAATCCTGCTGAGAAGTGACGACGCATAAAAATGTATTTAGAGTAATCGTTCATTGTGGAGCCCAAACAATGGGTAGACTAAACATACTTTAATAACCATTTTGATGTTTACAAGGGACTTCGCTGAAACGCCGCGGCTATTTGTGAATAGTTTATTGGTGCTCTTATATGATTCTATTAGATACACTCATTAGTGTACATACTGTATTTTTGGATATTTTGAGAGGAATGATATTACCGTTTATTTTTTTTGTAGTAATATATCGTTGTCATCTGTGATATTAATCCTTAGATAGTTAATTTATAAATGATAAAGGTGAGTTTCTGGGTTTGTTATTCTGTCACGTCTAGAACTGGGTTAGGGATAAATTAGTTTTTGAAGAAGAATATATAGGATGTAATTATCCCGAAAACAAAATTTTGTTTCTGTTTTAACTAATATTAAACTCAGCTCATGTGGAACTGGGAGAAGGCTTTACGTTATCAGCCAACAAATGCTTACATATCTGACTCTCTGATCTTTTTAAATTCGCCTTACTTCTATGATAGTTCCCGACCAACTAGTATCGCGGAGCAACGAGGGTTTCAAAATAGAAGTATATTCACATGCCAACTCATTACCAAAAACTATGTGCTGGTGCTGTCATGTAAATATCGTACAAGTCGCCGTGGCTAGAAAAAAACGACATATTTTTAGACATTCGTTATGAAATCTTAATAATAATTAGAGTCAAACTAGACGCTTGACACTCATCATTCTATAAACAATTTGCTTTTATGCTTCATAAATCTTGTCTTGCATTAAATATTACTACAATATTTAAAATGTTAAAGTTTGTTTGTTTATATGTGTACGCTTGACGTAGGTAAAATTTGAGCGGTATTAGTTGTAATTTAACACATAGATATAAATAGGACTTAGAAAAATTATATGACCTAAGATATCCCGATTTCTTTGCGCCCGGGAATATAGGTATTTACGTGGAATAATTACACGATGTTAATGCCACTGAAGCCACGGGCAGGGGTAGTCAATAACAAATTAATGTCCCGATACGACATAATACGATAAACAGACACCTCATGTAAATTAGTGGTCGGCTGCATGGCTACGATCAGTTGCTCAAATCCTAGTGTTTGTATTGCCAACAACAATATTTCCGTGTACCTACTATCGTTTATCGTAAAATACCAACATTGTTATGTCGTTTACTATTGCCAGATGACGGAAATTGGCGTCCAAATACTTGCGTATATTTCATGTCCTTAACGGCAGTAAAGTACCGTATCACATAAAGTTGCTTTCTCACCAGAAGTATTCGCATGTAATATATCATTACATATTCTCTGCACAGAAATACGTTACAATACATACTGTCTTCCTGGTTGACGAACATTCGCCTATAATGAAACATTTCGAATTCGGTCATGAACATCTATGGCAGTCGTTATTAGGAAGTGCCTTCTAATCTTCTGACAACTGTTTTAACCATAGAATAACTGGTTTCCCTTTATGTTGTGGAGGTCAGACGGCAGTAGCTCCATGTAATAACTGAAGTTCAGCAAAATCTGGTTAAACCAGTGAGCAGACCCTGGGCCCTGGGCTTAAGTCTGGGGCAACCGGGATAATGCTAGTATATGATGACGTAAATAAAGATCTTATAAACGTCACCTTGAGCTTGATCAGAAAAAAAATAGAACAAGAAACTTGTGAAGGTTCGTTCTCCCGCCAGACAATCTACAAGTAATTTTTACTAAGCCGATAGTCGCATTGAAATGCCTGAGCGCCATCTATCGTGCGAGATGTTGGGTGTCCAACGCTATCAGGGAACATGGTCGCGACGCGGGCGACAAATGGGCATGCACAGCCGCGGCGCGCGTCACGCCCGGCCTTCCCACTGCACTCATTGTTCCACAACGTAGGGCCACCAACACGTTTATCTTTTTAATTAATTAATTAAATCGATATCTTTGCGTGTCTCACACAGTGGTTTTTGTCCCAAACTTAGCAGAGCTTCTTGTATGTCTAGTTTCAGAAATAACTTTAGTAAGTCATAGTTAAAGTAAATTTGGTCCTGATTCCCTAATATCATAGAGCATCATCATATCCTAGCATTATCTCGGTTGCCCTAGACTTAAGCTTAGGGCCCAGGGTCTTCTCACTGGTTCAACCAGATTTGACTGAATTTCAGTTATTACGTGTAGCGACTGCCGTCTGACCTCCGCACCCAGAGGGAAACATCATTCTATGGTTAAATCAGCTGTCAGTCTGTTAGAAGGCACTGAATTCCTAATAACGACTGCTATAGATGTTCATGACAGCCGAGACCAACGGCTTAACGTGCTTTCCGAGGCACGGAGCTAGCGATAATTACGCACATAACTTCGAAAAGTCTTTGATGCGCCACCAGGGTTTGAACCCGAGCCCTCTGAATTTAAAGGCAAGGGGTCTCGCCACTGGACTATCGCCGCTTTCCTAATTCTAACATCATAGAGCAATAGATAATAATGTTACGTGTCTAGGAAGCAATTTCTTCTATACACCGATAGTCGCATTGAAATGCCAGAGCGCTAATTATCGTGCGATCTCACACTCGGGTGTCAAACATGGCCGCGACGCGGGTAACAAATGGGCATGCGCAGCCGCAGCCCGGCCGTCCCACTGAACTCATTGTTTCACAACGCAGAGCCACCAACTAAAACCCTAGTAGAGTAATAGAATATTTTTAATAATTAAGTATTACTTTAAATATCTGTCGATGCCAAATCAATGATCAGATAGGGTGTTAGTCATAACCGTTGTGTGGATATACACGTGTAGTATTCTTAGGTTGCTACACTTAATAGTTTGGACTGAAACTGCAGATTGTCTATTATAATTTTTAATAATAGTACGAAATGCAAGAGCATCATCTATCGTGCGATAAAAAAAGTCGTAAGAGTCGAAGACAAATCCTACGGGATGATAGGCAGCAGAGTCATCCTGCTTACTGGCGTGAACTGCGATAACCGCCTGATTAATGTGGTAAATATGGACATATACCCCCAATAAGAATCCCCAATTGGTTATGCCAATGTTCAGCAGTGGACTCTATCAGACTAATATCATAATGATGAAAAATTTTAAACCAATAAGACAAACGATTATACCTTAACATGCTTACGCACACAAAATATTTTCACTGTGTAAAAATTAAACCCACGACCTTTAAAGCAAAAAACGGGTACGTCTATACGACATCCGTGCCACACAGATTGCCTGTGGTGCACTTTAACCCGTAAGTCGAATCTTTTGTGCATCCCCTTGCTTTTCACTCCATGTCTGCAAATTTTAATATTGTTGTCATCATCTTTATGACAGCATTTATAGGTACCTTTAATGTTAACTTCTCCCGGTACACACTGATAAATATTAACTACATACACATCATTCGGATTTTACTTTAAAAATCGACAGCATTTCGCTACTGTGTCGCAGGTTATTACTAAAAACCTTCCCTTTGATATATCCTTTAGAGAAAGATAGACGAGTACATCTCCAATTATTAATTACATTTACGTTATAACAAGCCTTCCCGCTAGCTTCACCTCCCGGTAAGAACGTATATTACTTTAAGCCTACGCCCTCTTAGGGGGATGACACCAAAAAATCGATTTTCCAGCTTGTTCAGGCGATAACTTAATAGAGTAACTGATTTACTAAACAACAATCTTTAATTTCCCACAATCTCACGATCGTTAAAGAATAACCTCGTTACCTTCACCTTTTTTACTATCTTACTTTAAGTGTCTATATAAAATACATAAGTACATAATATCACGCTTTGTCACTGTTTCTCCAAAGCGATATTTTATTATTGATCACACGTAATAGGTAGCGAGCCTATTGCCGCTTAACGGATTTTTTACGTTCGCCAGAGCCTCGTTTATTGTTCTGCATGTGCACCATTTGCAGATGAGGATGGCTTGGGCTCCACAGATCTTAAGAGGATCCCTATACATCCT
Organism: Musotima nitidalis; assembly: GCA_949126915.1. NCBI lineage: Eukaryota > Metazoa > Arthropoda > Insecta > Lepidoptera > Crambidae > Musotima > Musotima nitidalis. The sequence continues at coordinate 15,822,782 of OX421416.1, forward strand.
ATATAAAATAAACTTAATAGAATGAAAACTATCGTTACTCTATGTTAAAGTGGACGCCTTCTAGGGCATACCTACCTACTACCTACCTACCTATACTATATATAATACGAGCTGACCCGGCGAACTTTGTTCCGCCTTAATGGCAATAAATAAGCAGATTGTGTTTTTATTTTATTGGAAAATTACAAAAAAATTAAATACCTACATTAATCATTCATTATTATTTCTATATTTTATTACAAAGTTGCTCTTCACTTAAGTACTTTGTGATACACGTCATTTTTTTTATCATTATTATTTATTGAGAAGCACGAAGTCGAGCGGCGATGTTCACGTGCAATTTCTTGTTCTTCTTCAGTCCTTTCATTTCCAGTATTTCGTATTCTTCTTGCATTACGGCTTTGTCGGTAAAGATTCGATAGTCTTGTTCGCGGCATTATTAATTAAACTTCACTTCAATTCACCTAAAATTTCAAAACTCATATTCACATTCCCACCAAGAAGTCAGAAATAGTTTGAATATTGATTTCTTACAAATATCAAATTGTCATCCATACGTCACTACATAGCTGTCATTTGCGTTTTGTTATTCCAAGTCTGATTCTTTTTTGTTATATCACGTTTTATAGTGACTGACGTTTCATGTCAAGTCACACGGGAACGCTGTCGAGCGGGATAAAAAGTATCCTATGTCCGTCTCCTGGCTCTAAGCTACCTCCCTACCAATTTTCGCCCAAATCTGTTCTGCCGTTCTTGAGTTATAAGTGCTGTAACTAACACGACTTTCTTTTATATATATAGATGTATAGTATATGTAAGCTTTTGTGCTTCGGAAGGCACTTTAAGATGTTGCATACATACATACATACAGTCACGCCTGTTTCTCCGAAGGGGTAGGCAAAGGCATATTGCACGCCCACATTTCGCACTGTTATGTTCGCTAGAATATATAAATATTTCTGCTCGTCCGTTTATCGGCAGGTGCACCACTTGCAGGTGAGGTTGGCTTGGGCTCCTTAGGTCTTGGTATGATCCCCATACACCCTTTTAAGATGTTGGTCCTGGTTATAAGTACTAAAGTAGTTTTAATAGCATAACGCCACACACCTACTTTCTAACTGGGTACACGTGGTGGAGGATGACCAGAAATTCACTTAACTTGGTTGGTGAGAGAAGGCCTGAGCTCCTTAGTGAGACATTAAAGGGCTGAGATGGTCTGTTTGCATATCCAAACTTGCATATCTGTTTGCATTTCCAAAAATAGTTGATCGTCATTATATCAAAAACCAAACAACCGCCGACTTACCAAAATCCTCTGCTGTTGTGTGTTGTCAAATTAAAATCAACTACCAATTTTATTTAATACTTAATATTACTTAATACTTAACCAAAATAAAGATCTGAGAGAACATGAAATCAAACATGTTTCGAGAAAAATATACGATTTTTCACAATAATTACAGTAATTAAGATAAATCTTGAACTTATAGAGTCTGTGAAAACTTCGCGCTTGTTACCTAAATATGTAAATACGTACAAGTAAAATATAGATTTCTTGTGACACAAAAAAGTTCGATATGAAAAACTAAATCACGCGCAGTGGCATTGTGTAGTCGTGATACGTGTTTGTGTGACAATTAGTCATTATTTTTAAAAGCAGTCTAACTTGCAACCCTACCCGCGGCCCTGTCTCATCTATTGTTCACGTGTCTTCTCAACTGAAAAATGTACTCTATTTAATTTCTTTGGCAGCGCCAATCGTCAAGTATATTTTCATTCGGACAGTGCGTGGGCGGTGCCGCCGAAGCTCTAGCTATCTATGTAGGAGTCAGAGGCGATTTTTATTACGTTTGCGATTGCAATATCGTATTGTTTTACTGACGTCTAATATAAACGAAGGTGATGTTAGCTCACCTATTTTCGTGCTCACCCCTGAACAATGACGTTGTAGGCCTTTCAATGGACTACCATTAAAATTGGCTAAAAGTGAGTGGCAAGATAACAATTAGTGTTCTGTAGGTTTATTTTGTAAATTGCATTTTTACTGACGTGGAATATGCCCAAACCCAAAGTAGTATCGTGCTGAAATTGAGATTCAACAATAAAAGACAAACAAAACGAAATCCAACGCAATATAAAATATATGAATACTGCTGAGTAGGGTAGTTCAGCATGTTTTAGTGTATAAGGCTGATAGCAGATATTCAGTTTCAACTGAACTTTTTCAAAAGGGGGTGTTAATTTACAGAATCAACATGTAGATAGCAATACGCCTACAGTGACAAACAGCAAAGAATAAACCACAATTAACATACCTAAAATAATGTAATGGTAGCTCATCTATTTTGGTGCAAGCCCATAAACGGCTAAGAGTGATTCATTATATCAGCCCTATTATCTCCACTGCCGAACATTAGCCTCCGCAACAGACAATATTATATTGGAGAGGGGGCATAATCAACACGCTGGGCAGGCGGTTGCGGCAGCTCAAGCCAGTACACAGGATGACGCTGCTGCCCATCATCCGGTAGAATTTCTCTTCGTCGACTCATACAACTCCACATGATATGAGAGGACGTGGCACAATTCTAGGCCGATCCCACACGGCGGCTAACAGCGATTAGGGTAATTAAATTCCCCTTCGCAAAGTTTTGTAGGAGAAAATTTTTGGTGTATTTTCCAACAAACGTAATGTACAAAATAATTTTGAAGCTTCAGATAACATAATATTTGCTTTATAATATATTAATCAAAATAATAATTTATTGATTTAGGCGTTACTTTGCGGAAATCCATTGTATGCATGTGATGGATTTAAAATATCTTTGTAACAATACTATAATTTAAATACTAAATTCAATAATTTATATGCTAAAATTATACTATAATTTATAAACTAAAATCCATCAAATGCTTAATCAAAGAAGCCAAATAATACTTGACATCAGTCAGATAGAAAAAGAACCATCATTTAAATGAGTAAGTACCATTTACAACGGATCTCTAAGATGTCTATAAATAATATTTCGTAAACAGTGTTTCTTTTGACGTGGGAAAAGAAAAGTATAGTGGTTTATTCCGTGTTCCCGTCGTCTCAGGGTTAATAATGGTCAGTGACAGTGGCCGGGATATTTGTGGCAGCGCGCTCCCGCCGGCTGGGCCCACGAGACACATACAAAGAAAAGTTTTGCGCGCAATATTTTAGCCAGCTTTTGCTTTCGTCTAACTTTTTATCGCTGTATTTTAGCCGACGTCGTAAGGATTAACTAAGGTTAATTTTGACCTGAAACTAATTTGGAAGTACTAGTCTAGGTCACTCTGGCAAAGTCGTAGTTCATATTAAATAGACAATAGAAAAAAATAAAGAGAAAAAAATTAATAGTAAGAAATAAAGTTAAACAGCTTACAAGCGTGTAGGTATGCAAAACAAGAACGCATGCAAGGCATATCGGTTGGACTAAAAAGCAATAAAAGTAATATCAACAGTCTACGAATTAACGAATGTCTGTATATTTACATAGGTACTTAACATGCCCTGCAAAACATGAATGCATGAATTGCAATTTAGCAGATGCAGCATGCATACTGACTTATTTTAAGTCATTTAAGTAAATGAAGCATTCGCCATAACCTTTTAAAACTTTATAGTTTCAGTTTTATTTTTAATAACTTAAATACGTACGTTCCTAGGTACACTTTCTGAAACGTAATATAACCCATCTTGAGTGTATAGTTCTTTTTCAGTAGCTTATAATGAAGTGTTGGTAAAGGGCAATTTTGGCAAGATACGGGAGTCGTAAATAACACAGTGATTAATGTACTAAATTGTAATTTATTACATTTTGCTGAGAGACTGCTACATAATTATATAATAATATACTTTTAAATGTAACTTTTTAGTAAAATATATACGTATTTTAGTAACAAATTAGACTAAACTGCGTCATTATTCCTTGATTGGTGGAAGAGATTTTTTATGTGTCTTCTTAAGTTAATCTTTCTGAAGTAATTTTTTTTTGTGCAAGAAAGAGTTTTGCTGCTTTTACTTTGTGAATATTTCTTTTCTAACTTATATGCGAAGTTCATCAAACTAGGAGCATGTACTTACTTCGAGTTAGGTTACATTATAAATCTACATTTGATATGTTTTAAAGTCATTAAAGAGCCTGTTTTTAAAAAAATTATAAGCTATCCAGGTGTTACCACTTGTTTTCTTTTTTCACAAATGTGAAAGTTGGTTTTTTTTGTTGTAATAAATCTTTTTTATTGTTATTACTTTATTACAAACATTACTTTATTTTCTTGATCACCTCTCGATGAGAGTTTCTGGCGCACAATTTGACTTTCACTCGTGCATATTGGCCATGTCATGAATTCCTGTTGGTTTATGATACTTTTAACCAGCCCTTTCTCCAAAAGCTTATGGATTTGGTCATTAAATGTCTTACGCGGCTTACCCTCCTAACATTAACATATTTATCATAAATCGCTTTTATTAATCTATTTAAATTTGTTACCATTTATTAATGATGGTTTATTACAATTATATGACCTCAATTTGTTCTAGTCGTACAATAATTATGCAAATGTTGATGAAATTTGTACTAACTCGGAAATGTCACGTTTTCAGATTCAAGGTGCTTTCAAATTACAATATGGCAGGCGGAAATTGGCGGGAGAACAAACGAGTTTTATTCATCTCGACTCTGTAGAAAATGGGGTCGTTAGCAATGTTATTTTAACATGGATAAATACTCTATCGGATTACTAAATTTTATCGGTTTTAAATAAAATCTAATTACATGCCAGGAGTACAACGTAACATATAAAAAACTAAATAGGGAATATACTTCGCAATTTATTGGCAAGCCATGTTTTTCTTCATTTAACATATAAATTACACACCGGGTAAATAGATACATGGACACATTGTGGTTTTATTTTTACTTATAATACATTTCACGTATTTAAATTACGATTTACAACTGTAAACTGTCAGCGGACACGGTTTTCCCTACGATATAAATTATACAAAATGTTCGGAACTGAAATAGTCTGCGAATATAACCCGCAAAATGTTTTACTTAGCACATTAATATATTTACATCCGGAGGAATGCCAAATGGTGGCTGTTGATTTTCACAAAAAATATCCTGTGTAAGAATCGAACGAAGACCTTCATAACACTATAGAACAAGGCCGATCAACCCCGGTTTCATTTTAGTCGACAACGATAAGAAAAATCTAAAACTAATTAATACTTTACACCTACTAACCTCATTATACATTTTTTTTTAGAAATGGTTTTTAAAAATAAACAATTTTCGTACTTAACGAATGGATGGAACGATGTAATGTCTAATTTCTCAAATTTAATTTATTAATAAATATTTTTAATTTACTGCATTGACGTTTCAGCAATTATTAAGTGTTGTTTTATTAAATATTATTGTAATTTTATGATTAACCCACGCCACCATGGCATTAATATTAAGTCTAATACATAAATGAACAAAATCTGCTTACTCTTCTGAGAGTTGAATATTTTCAAACCTCAAGTAGGATTAACGCCACCGGGAACAATGGCTTAATTCGCCTCTCAAAGCACTGAAGCGCTCGATGTTATAAGCTACATAAACGATCGCCCAGTCAAATAACCTTGACTTAGAAAGTGGAAACTAAGAAGCTTCATCATTATCATCATCCAATCTTCATTCACTGCGGATCATAGGCCTCTCCAATGGCACGCCACTCGTAGATCTTCATCTCCTCGTCTCCAACTGCTGCCAGTTCTTTTGCGTATATTAGAGGACGTCTTACACTACTCTTACCGAGCTGTGGTCTCCACTATAGAACGTAACTTATAATTGATAATTACCTGTCTTCAACAAACTATGTTCATAGCAAATAAAATAAACATTTCATTTCTATAAAATGTCTTTAAAACATTTATAATTCCGAATACAATCTAAGCTGAAATGGCTAAGAGTGCTATAAATAATTACCGTTAATTTATTTAAGAATGAACACATGTAAATTAATTTATGTACTTTTCGTGAAACCATCCGTAGCCTATGAAGCTTAAAAGTTTATTAGTTTTAGTGGCTATAATTAAGATTTACTGGGGCTCACCGCGAGTCGTTATATGTTTTAATTAATAAGTTCTCGTTGATTTTATAGCACGATCGATAGCAGAGTCAATAACAATGCTTCTTGGCCGGAGTGCTTTTGGCGGCGTGTGCCAAACAATAGGAATACCTACCGACGTTTTATAAACCAACGTCAATATTAGGTGTAGTAGGTCGGCATTGGAAATGCTCTAAAATTTAACGACCTTAAAGTACCTAAACACTATTTAGCATTACATCAAGTATACAAGTAATATTATGAATTTGAAAAAATAAACAAAACGCAATATAATTATGTAATAGTTAATAGGTAAGGCCGCATATATTTTACAGATAATAAGAAATTGGTTAAATTCTAGTGAAACGTTCCACAGTATGTGTATGTGACATTAGTTGTTAAACAATAGTGAATTTATACAGAATGTTCAATAACCTTGAAATGTAATAACGTTTGATGAAACTGAGCATCGTTAAAAAAGAATGAGTGACCGTAGTATGGTCCGAGAGAGTACCGTTTGGTCTTACTGGACTTAGAAAGATACATAATTATTATTATATTAATATTTTTTATATTAAGCCTAGTCAGAGGTCTCATTAGTCAGATTAAACAATAGCTATATCCCACACGTCCTAACTTCCATCGGCATGGTGATAAAGTTGGATCTGTTTTACCTAAGTCCATAGGCGTAGCCAGCCATGGGGGCTCAGGGTGGGTCAGTCTTAAATAATATGTAACTAGCAAACTATAACCACGGTCTTAACCCGGTAAATTTTTTCATAAAAAAAGGTTACCCCCTATAGCACTCTGTATCTGAATGCATGTTTTGAATTATCCAAAACACTTTCTTGTTGCTCTCCTACGTACACCACGAAATCTTCTATTTATTTATTTATTCAATGTTACAATGTAGGTTAACAGATCAAGTCCAACACACCCACAATTCACAATCATAACACAAACCAATAATTTTTGAAAATAAAGTAAAACCCAGATAACAAAAAAGTAAATTAAAATGTCAAAGTTAGAAATTACATAAATTAATGTCAACAATGCAAATAACAATGTCCAAATTAAAATTTAAAAGAAATCAAGGGTGACCAAATTAAAATTTAAAAGAAATTAAGAATTATAATTACACATTCTATGTTTAGTAAGGTAGCTTACAGGTCAGAGCCAGGGTAGCAAGCGCCCCACCCTGCCCCACCGTGGCTACACCCATGCCTAAGTCTGAGGTAGAAGCACCCAGGAGAACTTTAATAAGCTGAGATGATAAATAATAGTGTCCGAATGAATGCAGTAACTCTGTGAAGTAAGAGCAAACGGAAGGATTAAAATGTTTCAAAATTTCATTTCGAAATTACTACTGGAAATATAGTCATTGACGTAGCTATGACGTAAACTTTCTATTAAGACAAATTGTACGCCGAGGCGCCCGCCCGCGATTACGCAAAACGTATATGTAACTACTGAGATCAAGATTTGAACGTCACTGAAATATTACATATTATAAGCTAGTGGCCGATTGAGACTTTTTCCTTATGAATGGTGTACATTAGACAAAAGAAAAGCGTATAGGCAGTCCTAGTCTTTCGGTTTTGCGGTCGGTTAACAAACTAATTGTCGCTGATATACAGGAAGGTAGGCCGATATAGTGTAAAAGTATTATAAGCAATGATGTCATATTATTCCTCTAACCATCAGTATTATGGTGATAGTTATTAACACATAACTTATGGTATTCGTATGTTGTAACATCTGATCAACTCCAACCGAATTGCCAGCACCGTTCTGTGCTATTATTTCTTCCTGTTCCTTAGACTGCTGTTTGCCCATATTGAACTCGGAAAATATCACAGTTAAAGTTCACAGATACGTGCAAATGGTCACTCTGTAACGAAAGCAATAATTGAGATCCTATCGTAATAAGTCTTTAAAACCGTCCACTTCACTCAATGTTTACATTAACGATGCCGTTTACGGACATACCACAGCGCTGACAGGGTCCCCCTATAAAGGTTCGATTCAGGAGAAAAATTTGAACACGACTTGTCAGTCATAAATATAACTCTTACACTATACCGATGAATGCCGCGGTCAATCAACGTAGGAAACTATTGGAGAGGTCTATTTTCAGCAGTGGACTTCATATGGTTCAAGTGCTGATGATAATGGCGCCAACATGAAATTATAAACTAGCGGCCGACCACAATTTCGTCCGTGTGACCAACTAAGACTAAGCCTTACACTACAGGTTATAAAGTGGCTTATGTTCTTCTCTTAAGGGTGCAAAGAGATCCTACCAAGACCTTAAGTGCCCAAGCCAACCTCGCCTGTAAGTGGTGCACCTGCCGATCAACGGACGAGCCTCTGGCGAACATAACAGTTCCCGGTAAGCGGCAATAGGCTCGCCACTTACTACTTGGGACCAAGCAATGGACTATAAGGCGTATAATATGCCTCAGCCTAATGCGTGAATGTATGTTCTTCTCATAAGTTTCTACTATTTCTATACCAAAACTTGCCAATATTAGTTAACTGGTTGAGTAATTACGTTTAAACCATTTTTACATCGATAAACTTAGTCAGGCACCGTGAAAACTAGATCATTATTTATATCGAGAGAGACTTTACGATTGTAAAAAAAATATCAACAAGGTTAGAAACACATTGTTAATTATCTCGTGAACACCTAAAGTTAAGACGAAATACAACTGTAGCTTGAGAGTGATCTTCAAACTCAAGACCTTTGGATAACCGGGTCACTGCTTAACTATCAGAATACCGAAAGACACACTGAAATATACGTCAATATGAAGTTGAGATTACCATCACAGTCGAGAAAACACTTGAGGTAAGCTTAAAGCGTGTGTGTTACGTTTTTAGTGAATGGGCGAAGCTAGAACTCGTAGTCCACTTGGCCATGATCGCCTTATTTAACTTTATATTTAAATTTTGCAGGCTTTATGTTCGGGAAAATTCTGCAAATAATTATATAAAGCACGCAGGTAGCGGTGAGGGGCAGAATACGAGCGTAAATGTAGACTGTCATACCCCGGTCTCGTCTTAGGTTTTCCCTAATGAATCCAAAAGGCTACGAAAGCACAAGTGTCCCTGGCTTTGAATTTCACTACTGAAGATAGTCTGGTTATAAGATGGTTCTGATAATGATGATGATGATTAGGTGAGAATAGAACTCACGATCTTCGGATCACCAGTCCACTGCTCTAACCAATGAGCTAACACAGATTTCGGGATGTGATGTATGGGCTCGTTTCCTTCTCGGGTAGTAGGCCGTGTTTTACTAATCATCACAACCCATTAACGTTACACTACTGAGCACAGTCCTTCTCCCACAAACCAAGGTAGAAGAGATTCCTATCATACCATACCCTGCTGTTAGAATCTTTCAAGCCGCTCAGTAGGACTTAAAAGAGGGCTTAATAACCACCGTATATAGTGATAACCTGGATAGACATCTTAACGTGTCTTCCGAGGCATGAAAGAGTTCTTTATTAAACGCCACACAAACGGTCACCCAATCAAAATCTAACCACTGTGAACTCTGTTTAACTTTTGTGATCGTTTCCGATTCGGAGTTACAAGCGATTTCTCTACTACATTAACATCATCATCGTGTCAGCAATTTGAAGTCCATTGCTGAACATAGGCCTGCCCAATTGGTTTCCACGTTGATCGATCTTGTGCCGCTTGCATCCACCGGCTTCCCACCGCCTTTTAAATGATACACCCTATAATTCTGACGAACAACTAAAAGTACTAATGTCAACATGAGTTGCTGCAGCTCCCAATTCGGGGCGATAGCGCAGAGACAATCTATGATGTATATTTACGGCAGTCAGGTGCCACGTGCGAACTTTTCACGGCCACTTCGTTAAATTTAAATTAAATCACCTGTATCTAGCTTGGTGTCTCTCTATTTATCTACCTAGCTCACGGAAAATTTACAGAAAACAACTATTATTAACACAAGGAACTGGTATTAATTCAATTCAATTCAATGTTTATTGCACTACATAATGATTTACATAAGGTCTTATATCTACACAAGTTACAATTATGGACCCTGTTGGGCACGGCAAACTTAGGAGAGAGGAAGCATACTAGGTCCTTTTTTACTATTTTAAATAAAGATTACATAGTTCACAACATCAATGTCCTAAATAACAATATAACCATTATTGGTAACTTAATTTTATGAGTAAGTATACTTAACTTAGATAATTATTAGGTATTTTTGTACTACTATCAAAATTGTATAGTTTATTTATTATTTTATTAATTAATAATTATTGTGCATATAATTTAGATGTCCCTAAATATATTATTATATTATTATTTAAAAATTTTCATGTCATATTCAAATAATTTTTTTATAACTTTAACTTATACCTATATTTTTATGTCCTTATCATTGAAATGCAAGCAATTGCGTATACTGAAAATATTCTCGGCCATTTTACGCAGCGCCATATCTCTTACTAAACAGAACTTGTACTTTGGTTACCAGATAACGGATAAACATATAACAATTGCCTGACCAATCATGCATTAAGTCCACCACTTAGTTTATGAATACCTTATAAATAAAATTAACACTTTTTTATAACTACTTAAATATGTTGTACGTACCGTTGTATGTACCAAGGCAAGAACTAATTTTGTTGATAACTATGAAATTCTCGGTTCTTTCTCGGTATTATGTAATGTTCCCCTGACAGGCGAAGGTTTTAGCGACTATAACGTCGATAAGCTGACCATTCCTAGACAGGATTTATGTCTAATAATCTTATTTTACAATGCAAATATCACGACCGATATGGCGTGGTGGCGAGTATACCCGCATGCCACTCCTGAGGTCGTGGGTTCGATTCCCACACAGGACAAATATTTGTGAGTATAAATATGAATATTTGTTCTGGTCTGGGTGTTTTTCTATGTATATTAAGTATGTATTTACAAAAAAAAAGTATTTATGTATGTTTATCCGTTATTTAGTATCCATAACACAAGTTCTTAATGATACTTATCTTGGAACTAAATAATTGGTGTAAGTGTCAGAAATATTTATTTATTTATTATTTATTTATTTATAAGAAGATATTGTGGAAATCTTTTAAAAAAGATGCATAGGGATCCTATCAATATCTTGGGACCCCAAGCCAAACTCTAGCCAGCCTGTGGCAATCATAAAAGTAAGCGGCAATAGACTCACCACCAATTACGTGAGACCAATAATATAATTGGCGATGGCGAATAGTCGTGATTATAATTATGTATGTATGTTAAAAAGGAGAAGTTGATTAATTCGACTGAATGTACCTTTTTTATTTTGATTATCTCCGTAAGTTGCAAGCCGGTTTTAAAAATTATTGTTTTATTTCGAAAATGTATGTATGCCCGCTAAGTGTTCCCATTGTCACCATGCTTAAATCTGAAATTTAGATATGGAATCCCAGAAAAATCGAGGGAAATATTCAAATGTTATAAGCATACAATGTTTGTGGTATATTTTCCAAAGTTACACCAATATTAGTGGTAGTCATCAGGTAGGTCAACGTTTACGAGTTGGGGATAATTTTTTGTTTTATATATAAATGGCGAGTGATATTTTTAGCGGAAAGTAGAAACTAAGTAATAACGGTATCTCCATTGGATTAAAAAGTGAAACATGGAATTAAACTTTTAAAACAACTAAAAACCGCCCTCAAAAAATGACACTAAATGTTAAAAAATCAATACATCTTCAAAAATAACTGATCTCTGCAAATTTTTGAGTAATGTGTGTAAAGTAAGATATGTATTATTTAGAACTTTTAGTTCGTTGAAATGTTGTTAAAAACAGACATAAAGAACAAGAAATAGTTTTTTTTTAAATGGAATTCTATGTTGACTTTGTCTATTTAATTATGTATATTGTTTAAGAAGTGTACAATGTAACCATTATTATGTTGAATAATTGAAGACGAATAAATTGATTTTATAATTATTATTATTACTTTACGTAATCTCATTGTTCTAAGACACAATTTAACCGCGCACACCGCTATACTCTAGCCCAGTGATTCCCAAAGTGGTCCAGGTGGACCCCCAGGGGTCCACGGGAGATATAAAATGTACCATTTTTCGTTTTTATTTTACCTATCGGAATTTAGGGACAGAACTCAGAAGCGACCCTTTTTTATTTTTTGGCGACTTTAAGAATGTGGTAGAAATGTAGCAGCAGGGGGTCCAGTAACATTTTGAAAGTGGTCCACGAGAAAAATAAGTTTGGGAACTACTGCTCTAGCCGTTCGATATTATCAGGTATTTTCTAATTGAAGAATGAATGTGAGCATTATTCATAGTCGATCGTAGCGTGTGTGCAAGCCATAAAGTATAAAAGGCGGGAAATAAAAGTTTAATTTTAAAAGTATCAGGAGATACTGAATTGAAATAAGAATTCAACAGTTTGTATTCTGTTAAGCCGCTCACAGCTCCGCAGACCGATGTGGCAGAAACGATCACTGAAGTAAAGCAGAGTTTCCTTGGATGGGTGCGCGTTTGTGTGGTATTTAATGCATATGTCTATAGAAAATATTACAAAGTAGCAGCAGTACCACGCTCCACTAATGACAAATTCTGTCTCGACCTTTTTCTTTCAGTCGATGGTCTGTCTTGATACTTTTAGTTTGATTATGCAGAAATTATTGACGATTTCCAGACTAGTTTTTGAAGTTTGAGATAGTAGATTTTCGGCGGCGGGACCACGCTGCGTAAATCGATGATCAAGCTTGACACATTTTCTATACCTACAGAAAATAATAAAGATTTCCAGACATAACCTAGTCTTCAGATCACTATGCGTGAGATGCGGCACCACGCTTTACCAATTCCGTTTCAAGCATTTTGTTTGAATCGATAATCTAGCTTGATACTTTTGCTACAGAAAATAATGATGATTTTCAGACCAGATTATCAAGTGTGAGATAGCCGAATTTCGGCGGCGGCACCACGCTCCACTAATGACATATTCCGAGCCGCCCCAGCGACGAAGGACGCCTCACCGGCTGGTCTATTTCCGACCGCGGCTATTCTGAAAGCTTACATTGTTTTATTTCTGTTCGCAACTGTCCACCGGGAAGTGCGTGCCTATTACTGGCCTTTGGCTTGCCACTTACACGTTCCTTATTATATAATATACCGGCAAACTGGCGCGTTGTCACTCATATGTAGTAAATTAATAATAAGAATAAGTATCTCACAATTACACAAATTGTTCAGTTGGGTTATTATGAAATTGTGTTATGAATACTAAATAGCGCATAATTAATAATACATTTTTTTTCTGTTATACATTCCTAAAATACATCTTAATCATTTATATAAAGGTTTTATTATAGATTTAGTTTTATTTTGCATAGTTAATTTATAATTTACAAAAAACATATGTTATATTTTTGCTCGCTCGGTTATACCTACATTCCTAACCACTTTTAGGCAATTTTTTTTTTAATAATAATAAAGTTCTATGTTCAGGGAAACATACCCATACTCAGATTATGTATTTATTTCAGACAATATTCAGTAAAAATAATAGAAATACAATACTTACAATTTATTCATTTTAACTTCATCACGTCATCATCATAAGTACATTTTTTTGTAACTGGCGGGAGAAAAAACTAACCTTGACGATTTTCTTGCCCGTTCTTTTACGATCAAGTTTTTAAGCGCGCTAGTTTTTAAGTTTTGACGTTCAAAAGAGCTCTTTTGAGCCAAACTTGAATAAATGAATTTGAATTTTTTTTTACATCAGCATAAAAGTTCTTGGTGATCCAACACATTACATTCTATTGGCACATATTTGCCCATAACCACCTCGCTGGGCAGTCAGGTTGGTGATCGCAGTTCAAGCCAGTACGCAGGTTGACGCTGCTGCCCTTCATCCGGTATGATTTCTCTTCGCCGTCTCTGACAACTCCCCGTGAAATGAGAGGTGACACTATTCTAAGCCGGTATCACACGGCATAATTTAACTGAATTAAATTTAAAATGATTTTGTTTAATTTCAAATTTCAAATTAAATTTTAAGTAAGCTAAATAATAATAATTAATAAAGATTAACAAAAAGAAACAGAAGTTTTGGTAAAAATACTTTGCTTACTTGACTTTGGTTTACTGTGGAACGTTATGTCTTCAGGCCGTAAGCGTTCCGCGTTGTCCTGATCCTATGGGTTTTCCATACTTTTGCATTACATTTTCTGTTTCATACATTGTAAAAAGAAAAAAACAGTCATAGCAATTGCTGTCTATCGCTAAAAGTTAAAAATGTTTCAAAAAGTTATGTCATACATGTATAAAAATATTGGCTAAATATAATTATATTATTGAAATAACTAAGGGTAAATATGTATGTATGTTATTTACTTAATGTACCTTAAAAAGACGTTAGGAGCGGCGATAGCCCAGTGGCGAGACCCTTTGCCTTCAAATTCAGAGGGTCTCGGGGTCAAACCCTGGTGGCGCACTAATAACTTTTCAATGTTAATTGCGTAATTATGTGCTCCGTGCCTCGGAAAACACGTTGGTCTCGGCTGTCATGAACATCTATGGCAGTCGTAATTAGGAAGTCAATGCCTTCTAACATCCTGACAGCTGGTATAACCATAGAATGCAGTTTCCCTCTGGGTTGCGAAGGTCACACGACAGTCGCTCCATGTAATAACTAAAATGCAGCCAAATCTAGTTAAGCCAGTAATGAGACCTTGAACCCTAAGCTTAAGTCTAGGGCAACCAGGATAATGCTGGATATGATAATGACCGTACAAAGTGACACTATTCATTAAATAAGTTCTTACTTCACTTTAAGGCCTCTGCCTCGAATTTTGCGGGCAGCGGGGCGGTGGCGGCGGCGGCGCGGGAGCGGGGCGGGCAACGCAGACCCGTTCTTGAAAGCAGCGAGCAGATCGCGCGCCATTATAGCGGCGTAGTGTTGTGTTCGTGTTTGTGTCGTTGAGATATTAGTTTTTATTCGCGAACTGTCTTATGATTCAAATTTATTTCTAACGCTCGATTGTTTTTGGGCAAAGGAAGAAGTGAATTCCTACTTTGTAGTCTGTAGTACTGTATTGCCTTATGGCAAGGAAAAGACAAGACGAATTATATCGAAATTATGAAGAAAAGAGATTATTTTATTTTATTTCTTCCCATAACTGATTATTTAATCTTCTATTTTTATGGTTCACATCTTGACTGTTCCATATCGGTGTCCGCTTAAAAATTGCTGAAATAATTTCCTCTAGCATGTCCAAGGACATTTCGGCACGTCACAAATATAAATTGCACACACAACACTGCGATGCAGACGAGCGGTGACCCGCTTGACTGGAGTGCACCGCTCGTTGCCCGCCCTCTCGCCGCTGCCGCGCCACTGTTTTCGAGGGTCGGTCTATTTGATTTTACGTATTTGATCCTGCCGCTCCCGCGCCGCCGCCGCCGCCGCCCCGCTGCCCGCAAGATTCGAGGCAGAGGCCTTAGACCTAATTACATAAGAAATCTCATGTTGAGTTATTTACGGTTGTTGTTATCCCATTCCTGCCTAGTTATAGGTACGTTGTAAAGCAGATTCTAAAAAGAATTCTTCCAGAGATCGTATAAATTATAGAGTCAATAAATATTAAAAGCCGTTGTTTCACATCAAATGGTTTTTTAACTGAAACAGCGTCGATAGCGTCGGGCTTGTCGGAATAATAGCATAGGTAGGATTCCGCTCGCTAGTTTGACAACTAGTGCTGGGCTGCTACCCGAGCAATTCACATCACCAGGTGAAGACTTCAACAGTAAGGTTTCCTGCTCGTAGTGTTTGATTATTGCGGTACTGCAGCCCAAAGTAATGACAAAGAATATTGTTGAGCCAGTCACCAGGGCAGGTACTTTATTAGGTAATTTGCTCGCTCATTTAACTAGACAGTTATACGAGCGCTGTACTCTTACCGGAGGAAACGGTGGAGCAATCCACATCTCCAGGTCATGACCAAGACGCTCATTATTCCCGTGAACCCAAAATTTTAATCCTATAAATGTATGGTTGTATGCAATATAGCAAATAAGTATTTATATATGTTTATCTGTTGTCTAGCAGGTATTTATACAAGCTATGCTTAATTTAGAACTATGATCGCTCTGTTAGATGTCCAAGACTGTTATTACACAATCTTATATGAATCAATCAATTTGTAAGAATACGGGTATAAAATTATCCTACAAAATGTTAATCAAATGAAAACGCAACAGTTGCCAGTAACAACGAACTGTTACTTATTAAGTTTTCAAAATCTAGGCTCTATTTAATATATAATATAGCTGTAGCATCTCAGAAATCTTGCATACTAAACAGTTCGGTTTTATTGCGGCCGGTCCCCTACTGATCATCATCATCATCATCACAGCCCATTAACGCCACACTACTGAGCACGAGCCTCCTCTCACATATCAAGGTGCGAGGGTATTAAGTCATATTCCACCACGCTAACCCAGTGCGGATTGGCGGAGGCAGGTGTATGGCGTCCTGCTGTTAGATATTTTCAAGCCGTCCATTAGGCTTCTAACATGGCTTAACGCCTACCAAATAACCGGGACCAACGGCTTGACGTGCCTTCCGAAGCACGGAAGCGCTTGATATCAAAAGCCACACAAACGGTCACCCATCCCAGGACTGACCTCTGTAAACTGTGCTGTACTTTGGTGATCGTTTCCGACCACCGAGCACCGCAGAGCTACGAGCGCTTCTGCTGGTGCTGGAATAAAATTATTGCAGAGTACTTACGAAGCCTGGGATGAGCCATATGATACTTATGGTATATATTGCAGTCCAGCATCAGGAGTTCGTAACACCGCTTTGCGTTTTATCACCCTTACCTAAGTAAAAGCCCTCTGCCTATCCCTTTGGGGAAACAGGCGTGAAAGTATGAATGTATGTTACCTAAGTAATTGGGTCCAGAAAGTAGTTATTAATGGTAAACAGTCAGCAGGTACTGCAGTAACAATGGGGGTGCCGCAATGTTAAATACTAGAACCATTTCTATTTTTAGTATCCATTAATGATCTTCCCCGCCTCATTAAAGACGATCACGAGAGTAAGATGACGTTTTATTTGCTGATGATACGTCCTTAATATTCAAAAGTGGACAACGTAAACAAAAGTTTGAGACGATTAAATAAAATTAGTAATTGAGACGGTTTCTTTTTTTTTATTAACCCTTTACCAGGCAGTGGTCAATATATGACCACCATAAATTGAACCTTATGCGGTTAACTTAAGGTGGAAAACCAATGAATTTTTCAACGTGCTCTGCCTGTTAAAGGGTTAAATCACCGGGGAAAACGTACAGTATTAAGTAACACAGTAATTAATTAACAATAGCACATAATACCAAAACAGTTTCCACATAAAACATTAACAACTTACATAGATCTCCTACACTCGACTTTTAATTGCAATTTAATTGGGGTCAATACTAATGTGGGGTAATGCTGTAGGTAGACGTTGAATGTATCTTTGTGCTGCAGAAAAGGGTTGTTCGTATCATCTTTGGTACGAGATTACGCGATTCATTTAGGGATAAGTTTAAGGAAATGGGCATATGACAATGTATTTACAGTACATTTATGAAAATTTATTACATAGTTATAAAATATAAAGTAAGTTTTGTAAAAATAGTGCTAGCCATAATTTTAACTTAAGAAATAAGAATAAACTTTATTGTATGTCCATTTTGTTTCTTTAAATAGATATGTCAACATATCTAAGATTTTTGACGTGACAACGTCTTATAAATTTGTTTGCCGGGTGACACTTCAAGAAACTGCGTTACGCTCCGCTCACGTTATGCGGTCACAATGAGAGCGAGTAAGAGGCACGCGTCCCTTCCACTCGGGCATGGTTAGCCCGCCTAAGAGCGAGAGAGACAGACATAAATATAATTCTTTGTATAAATAAATATTTTAAATTGTTACTATTATTTCATCCTTCTTCCTACTATACGAATGAATATTCACATTAAAATTATTTTACCACTCAAAGTCGTAGTCACGTAAAACTTTCGCCCGTATACCGACTTTACAGGCAACCAATTTTTAAATTGCTGTTTTGCAGGTGCAGCTTTATTTTTAATTTTTCTTCATCCTCCCCAATTGGCAATTAAAAATACTTGTTGATTTTAAGGACAACGAAGTATATTCAATGTTATTTAAATCTTAATTTTCAAATTAAGAAGTCGCATCAAATGTACAACTTTTTTTTTGTTTTTTGATAATGTTGATGTAATATTATTGTATGTAATTCGTCAACAATACATAAATCACATACAATTTATATCAAATGATAAAGAGGTGCAGCGTCTATATTCATAAGCATTTATCAGATTGGCACAAATTATTGGACCACTGCTTTATAGACGCATGATTTATGAGACCACCACAGAGTATAACCCTTTTTAAAACTAACTTTCAAAGAATTTTCTAAATCGGTAACACATTAAAAAGCTTCCGACCTCCTTTTTGGTGTCTATTAAAATCGGTACCGGTATAAACAAAAGCGCTTCAAAGAAAAAGGGACTTTATGAGGGCAATTATTTTACAAAATGCATGTATATAACCTATGAAGGTGTGCGTGTACATTGAGGGACCACATTCAAATTTTGAGTTTTTCAATGCGTCAACCTTTAGTAATAGTTCTCAAACCATTGTAAATTTAGGATTCGTATGTAAAAGTAACCACTCTCAAGTTGCAATCGGACAAAGGTGGACCGACAGACATTCGCATCTCGTAGCCTACATAATATTTACAACTGTTTTAAATGAATACTCTTGGTAAAAATTTATATATTAAATATCAACCATTTCCTAAAAAACAAAAGAAAAGCCTTGTAAATAACTTTATACAGCCAGTACGGAATTCTGGAAAACGACCAATACTTCAAAAACATCTCAAAAGTTACGTTTAAATCAATATATTGATAAAGGTTGGTGCTTTGATCTGAAAAACATTAATATTTGTATATTTGGTAGACCATTAAATCGCTCAAAGCCGAATTTTCCTTGTAACTACAAATATCGACAAAGATTTCAAAGATAACATTTGAGGTAAATATAAATCACATGAATATTCCCGGTACAAACGCTCGCACTGATTCTTGAAGAGAAACAAGCCCGAAGTGTTTGTAGAGCTCTACTGTAAACATACTATGACAGCCGAATCGAGAGACGTGCGCTATCTTAAGCCCTGAGTATTCATCATCACGTCACATAGCACGCCACTGCATTTTCGATTAAGCCAGGGATACATTCGGAGCCAAATGTCCCCACGACATGGATCAGCGACATGTCAAGCGTAGCCGGGCGATTTTGCTTGAAACATCTGGTTGTATCACCATGTTGTCAGCTCTGCCGAGCAAAGTCAGGCAACGTCGCTGGTGACACCTGTCGCAGAATATTTGACCCTCTGCCTTTTTTTGTTACAATTGACAATAAGGTAGTGTACTGTTACTCACAAAGTGTATCAAAATATCGTGGAGTAAAAAGAGCCTCCTCTCACTGCTAAACTAGGCCTCCGTCAAATTTTCTGCTTTCAGCAACTTTGATCAAATCATAGAACAAAGAATTAATTGCCATTGAGGCGAAAATATTCCTCGATAGCGACCATGTACCAGACAACAAAACGTGACAGGTTCTAACTATCTATCGAGAGTAACAAACACACCGACAATCAACTAAAGCATGACCACGACCATTCGCATGAAGAGTAGAAGCATGACTAGAAACCTTACTATGTCGCCAATACTGTATAGAAAATATTTAAGCCGGCTTTTAAAATGCTGGCTCAAATGTACGGTAAAAATTAATTTAAAAAACGTCCTCTGCATTTTTCTCTCTATAGTCTTCTATATGTCTAAGAAGAGTACCTTCGCAATACAATGTCAACACAATTATTTTTAACAGTCCCCGACATTACTGACGTAGAAAGGTTGAAAGATGATTAACAAATTAGGTATTCTAATATAGACGTGTGTTCGTCTCAGTCGTGCTGTGGCCAAATGGGTGACGGCCACGAACAATTTAGCCCAGTATCCAGGCCACCGATCAAGTTGCCCCTGCGGCCATGGTAGGACAGTAAGAATATAGATCTATTATCGTGCCTTTAGATTTAGATTAACTTACTAAGGTACAACACTCTTGTAACTCGTCACTCAGCCGGATTGACGGGCACAATTGAAACACTGTTGTTTTATATGCCTTAATGGTCGTGTTAGCACACACTAGCTATGAAGATTAAGAGCTGATCTGCTATACAGCTGTTCAAAAAAAAATCGTCTAACATTATAAAATAAAAGAAGATTAATATTTTACGCCGTTATCTTACATGAAAACGTCAACTTTCTTTTATGAACGACAAAGCACTTGTTATAAATTTGTTAAGAACTGTTTAGCTGAATTTTTATATGTAGCTTATGTAATTTACCTCGGAAGTAGCTGAGCACGTTATCAATTATTAAGTACTTTCTAGTTTATTCAGTAAGCTATCCACATGGAAACCTAACATAGGATTCAGTGTCTGCGTTGTATAGTGAAATTGTGAAAGTATCAATAAAGTATTATTGTTATTAGTTACTTTGACTATGAAAAAATACCAAAATAAACATTACATACAAACTATTTAGTATTATAGCTTTTGTTTTTGTTGTTATAGAGTTTGTTTAAAATACTTTCAAACTTAAACCACCGGACAAAGAAATCTGGAACCCATATAAAGGAGCTTTCGTAAAGACAATTTTAAAACCGTTTATTCAAGTCCGGCTCAATAAAGCTCTTATAAATGTCGACTTAAAAACTAACGCGCCCATTCACAGCGGGCTGGAGCTTGAATTGTAAAGAATTGGGCAAGAAACTCGTCAAGCTTTGTTCTCCTGCCAGATTTCTTTAATTCTATCGCCATAATTTCTGTATTCCGATACAAAAATGCATATGATACTAAATAACGAATAAAAATAAGTAAATACTATTCTTGTGTACATACTACATATACATAGAAAAACACCCAGATCTTGTACGCATCTTCATGCTGTGGGAATCGAACCCACGACCTTAGGAGTGGAGAGCAGGTATACTCGCCACCACCCCATATCGGTTCTCATACTACACAGGACAAATCTTTGTGACCCTGATCATATCAAACATGAATATTTGTTATGATCAGGGTGTTTTCCTATCTATATAAATAATAATAATAAATAAATATTCTCTTACAATCACACCAATTATTTAGTTCCAAGATAAGTATCACTAAGAACTTGTGCTATGGATACTAAAGAACGGATAAACATACTTAACTACCTTTTTTTTTGTACATACATACTTGATATACATAGGAAAACACCCAGACCAGAACAAATATTCATGTTTATGCACACAAAACATACATACAAACATACTAGTCGTAGTATGCTTCTACTTATGACTGCAACTGTGTACATAAACAACATAATAATGATTAAGTTATTAATAATAAACATTAATTTATAGAACCGGAAACTTATTATAATCATAACATATTTATTAAAGTGATTACCTCGTTATAATTTATAACATTGAATTTACTCATAAACTACACAAGATGTCTCGAATTGGCAGCCATCTGGCATTGGCAGTAATGTTTGCATATTATTACGGCATTGTTCCTTATTTTGTCAGAGTGATCCCAGTTTACGTCCCGGCTAAATCCGGGCTGCAGCGGCGTATCGAACTAAAATAGCCGAATATTATGCAGATATTACATTATATACGTTTACCTTGAGTGCAAATTTAGACAGCAAGATCATGAGAGCTCTACCTAGATCGTGCTCTAATATTTTTGTGTTTACATGTGAGGAACATATTTGGTTTGTGTTATTTAGTTCGGCTACTCTATTTAACTTCATATTTTTTAGAGAAGAGGAAATGTTTATATATATACTTCTTCATGGCAAAAACCATTGGCTGATAGTTTTAAATTTAACGGTAAATGAACTCCAAACGTCTACAAATCCCAAAACATAAAATATTTATAGCATTTTCATTATTGAATTATGACTGTCTAGGGATATATAAGTGAACAAAGCCAATATTAATGAAATTTCATTCGAAAAAAGTTTACACTAGGGAAATCTTTTTACCAGCAAAGAAGTGGTTCCAGCGATAACAGGCTAATAATGTAGATTTATTGGTAATCCACACGACGTTTACGTCGGATAAAAAAACCTACGTTTAATCGTAAACAATAACGTTTTGACGACCGATATAGCGTAGAGGCGCTCGAGTCGATGAGTTCGATTCCCATACAGGACAAATCTTTGTGTGCATGAAGATGAATATTTGTTCTGGTCTGGATGTTTTCCTATGTATATACATACAAGCATACATTCACGCCTGTTTTCCCGAAGGGGTAGGCAGAGGCATATCCGTCCACACGTCCACACTTCGCTAATTATATAGTTGGTCCCACGTAATAGGTGGTGAGACTATTGCCGCTTACCGGGCACTGTTATGTTCGCCAGAGCCTTGTCCGTTGATCGGCAGGTGCACCACATGCAGGTGAGGTTTTCTTGGGCTCCTTAGGTCTGGGTACTAACTACAACAAAAAAAGTATGAAAATCTATATAATCTATCCCTTATTTAGTACCCATAACGTATTGTTAGAAAATATTTATATATTTATTAATAAATAACTATCTATTGTTTCCAGCTTTCTGTTAAAAAAATAATGATTTTCATACTTATTGCAGTTTGTTTTGAAAAAAGATCATTTCTACTGTCTGCTTTAGTCTAAATATTAGTAACTTTTGCCCGAAGCCCGCTGCTGAAAATTCCGTGTAATGTATATCTTAATAAATGAGAAAATAATGGATTTTACTTCAGCAAACAAACCTATATGTAATCTTAAAGTAAGTCATTACGCTGCAATAAATATTTTAAGGCACTGCCACGATGTAAAGTATTTATTTATTTATAATCTTATGCTACCATTACAGGTTTCTTAACCTAATGCGATAGCATAGCAATTTTTATAATAAATACAATATTCTATCTTTTTAATTATCAATCTACAATATTATTTAAATATAATATAATACTTTTGAACTTAAACCACCGGACAAAGAAATCTGGAACCCATATAAAGGAGCCTTCGTAAATACAATTTTAAAACCGTTTATTCAAGTCCGGCTCAATAAAGCTCTTATAAATGTCGACTTAAAAACTAACGCGCCCATTAATAGTAAGATTTTACTATTCAGAAATAAACCACCAGGGGCTTATTACAAAACAAGTTCCAAAATTAAACGAAGTTTAAAACTAGTGCTGTCACTGTCTGCATTTTATCAAATAAAAGAGGTTCTTGTTTTTCTGTAATTAGCCCCTCAAAGTCTGGAACATGCTTAGTCAACAAAACAACCTTAAAACTGTGACTATAAAAGCTGCAATATAAAATAAAATGAAATAAGCTTTATTGTCTTTAAGATCAACATGATCATTTAGATTTGTCAAACATTTACTCAAAATGGAAATTCCATATATTTTTTAACAACAATGAAAAAAATATAAGCGGTACCATAATAAAGGAGTAAAAGCAAATGGGTTCTTTGTCAGATTTTGTCAGTTTGTCTGTCTGTTGTGGTTTTCTCAAGATTTGTCAGTCTGTATCTGTCAGTCAGCCTGTCGTGATTCTAAAGGAGGGAGGGGATTGTTCGTCAGTCAGACAGTCTGTCGGTGACTCTAACGAGGCTTCCAAAAGGCAACGAGATTGAGAAGAAGGCCTCAAGAAACTCATCTCGCCTTGAAGTAGTTAGTATGGTAGTACATTATCTATCTTTCTCTCTAAAAGTCTTTTATTGAGGGTCGCGACTTCCCTTACGATCTTTTTTTTTTTTTTTTTTTTCCATTTATTTAGGTAAACAAACAGTGACAATACATTATATATAGCAACTTAACTAATACAATTGGTAGAATTGCCACCAACACCGTTTACCACATAATTAACAAAAGACGTGTTGGCGAAGTAGTGCCTCTGCATATCTTGCAAAGCACCAAGTTAACAAATTATATTTAGTTACTATACAAGCAATACATCCGAACAATTACATTTCACTGAACACAATGTTGACAACACATACACTATCATTGTAACACATGCAAACATACACATACCTATAGATACATATTCATTTTTATACATAAAATCACACATATACAATTAAATATAGATGATACAAACACACAGCACAGTTATACAATATTACAGGACACCTGATCTTACTTCATAACGCACTTGACTACCTTCTATGAATCAACGCAACACAGTGAGCACCTATCGGTCTACTCACTGCGCCTCACCAACTCTTTAAGTACCATTGTTTTGAAAGTACCTGGGCTCACTGCCATCATGTCTATTGCATTAAACTGTGTATTAAATGTTGACACAATCCGGTTAATTGGTGATCTCTTACCAGCATTAGTACGGCATCGATTGGTCGCAAACAGTTGGCAGGGGTTACGGCTGTGAACCCTGGTAGGTATTTTATAACTTATTTTAT
Organism: Musotima nitidalis; assembly: GCA_949126915.1. Taxonomy (NCBI): domain Eukaryota; kingdom Metazoa; phylum Arthropoda; class Insecta; order Lepidoptera; family Crambidae; genus Musotima; species Musotima nitidalis. Next base: position 15,847,534 of record OX421416.1, read on the forward strand.
TAATTATTGGAATACAGTCGTATCTATTATGGCACAAGTCATAAAGCATACACATTTCCAATTGTGTACGTCTCTGGCTAAGTGTCAATAAGTTATACCTATTAAGAATCTGTTCATACGATTGGCGGCATTTAAAACATTTATATTGCATTGTACGTAAAAACTTTTTCTGAACGCTTTCGAGAGCCTTAGTGTATTTATTATAAAATGGATTCCAAATGGGCACAGCATACTCTAGCTGAGATCTTATTAATGCACTATATAGTTTAAGAAAAGTAGATGGTCTCTTAAACTCTCTGCCGACCCTTAACACAAAACCGTACATTTTATAACTCTTATTTATTATATTATTCACGTGTTGGTCAAGATGCAGTTTGGTATCTAGGACCACACCAAGATCCTTTATTGATTCAACTATTTCAAGAGGGTTACCATGAAAGTTGTAATTATATTTACTGACATACTTTTTTTTTGTGAAAGTTATAGTTTTGCACTTATCTATATTCAATCTAAGTTTATTATTAGCACAGTATATTATGAAATTGTCAAGATCCTGTTGGAACCGGCGATGGTCGTTATTATTCTCTATTGTATGGAATATTTTAGGTCATCAGCATACATCAAGAACTTACAGAACTTGAAGCACCTCTGCACATCATTCACAAACAGAATAAACAATAACGGGCCCAGTATAGAGCCCTGCGGTACTCCAGAGCTTATCGGTGTAAAGTTGGATTCATATCCATTGATAACCACTTTCTGCGTGCGATTAGTCACGTAAGATTTGAACCATCTCCACAACGACCCCCTGATACCATTATATGCCAATTTGTCTAGTAGTAGCTTGTGATCCACTCTGTCGAAAGCTTTTTTGAAATCGGTGTACACACTATCAACTTGTATATTATTATCCATATTTTCAAAAAGATAAGACGTGTAGATTAATAGATTAGTGGTGGTGGATCTCTGTCTAACAAAGCCATGTTGTTGTTGCATTATGATATTGTGTAAAGAAGGATATATATTGTTATGAATTAACCTCTCGAAAAGCTTTGACAAAGCGGGCAAGATAGATATGGGCCTATAATTTTCAACTCTAGTTTTATCACCACATTTAAAAACTGGGACAATGCGTGCAGTTTTCCAAATTAAAGGACATACGCCTTCGTGTAGACATAGGTTATACAAAAAATGTATCGGTTTGTAGATCGTAGCAGCAGTAGACTTAAGAAAAATGGGTGGTAAGTTGTCTACACCAGGTCCCTTTGAGATGTCCAGGCGCTTCAACTGCTCAAAAACATCATCTTCTTCAAGTTTTATTGTGTTTATTGAAGGGTCAACTGAGGGATTACTATAATCAATGTTATTGATTTCGTCATCCATAGTAAGAGACGATGGTTCAAACACGGACTTAAAAAATAAAGAATCTTCTTAGAGACTTGTCTTCTTAGACAAGGGTCTTACATTTATCAAGGTTTTAGACGACATGTCCGTACTGTCTGCACGCAGCATAAAACCAACTAAGTATATAATAAAACTTGTAAAAACCAACTTGAAAATTTTATATTTAATAGCAGACATGAAATATTTAAACAAACTTGTTTACTTAGCTATCCGAAAGAACAGTACATTGTATACATCTGCATAGTAAAACAACAAAACATCATCATAATGCTTTATTTATTTACATATAAACGTTCTGTCACGCCTGTTCTCCCGAGAGTTTTGACTTTGACATTACACATCATCCTAGCCACAAGAAATGATTGCTGAATATGGGGGTGCCCAAATTGTTTTCCAGGTCGATCGATCTTGATCTTGAATTTAATCTGTTTTTATCTTAAACCTAGATTTAAGCGACCCTTTAATTTTAAAACAGCATATTAAGCAATACAAATATGAAGATGCTTTATAATAATACAATCGAAACAATATATTCATAATTATTCTTCGTAAGTTACTGATATATAGCTCGAATGTTGAGTTCAAATTATCATTCAAATGGTCATTGATCATTATTTTTAAAAAAAAACTTAATTTTACATCAGTAATCAAATTTCCACCTTAGAAACGTTTGCTTTTTTTTAAAGTCTTTCAGTTTGAAATATGGACTCCAAACGATAAATTTTCCCAAAAAAAGACATTGCAAGCTCTTAAAACTCAGAAAGTAATACAAAAATTCTTCGTGCAATATTTGGCAGACGTTTCCGGAATACATCCGGGAGTAAATTCCAAAGGCTCCAATTAATATTCAAGGCCTGACAGAAGCTTCTATTATTGTTTACTATCAAGATATTTGTAGTAGTGGTAAATTTTACTGAAACTAGTTAACTCCAATTGGTCAAGAAAATCTATTCGTATGTCGTTCCCAACATGAAAATGTTATTGATTTCATTGATGATTCAATCATTACTGCTATAGAGGTATTTTGTTTTATAATATACCTAATAGTCATATTCTGAGCAAGATAATATTTTAATTATTCTGTAAAAAAAATACAAAACACTTTAGAGGTCCTAACTGGTACAAGCCGAAATCTCACGTCAATTTTAAGTGCAGTGCCACGAACTTGTCCGACCCGGTGGCTAAAATTGGAAATTAGCGTAAAACTGTGTAAATTTTTTTTGGCAGAAATACTAAATTTGACCGCAGCGACACCGTCACCGGCTTAGATAAGTTTGTGAAACTGTATTCTCCGCAGCGCATAAGTTAAACAATGACCTTGGGATGCGCAGACACACATTGTCGGGTCTCAATCGAAGTGCGGGATGGGGGGTGGCGCGCAACTATAGCAACCCTCACATGTAAACTCTTTTGTAATTTTTTACACCTTTCCTTTTAGTGTGTGTGTATAGGGATTGTACCAAGATCTAAGGAGTGCAAGCCAACCTCACCTGCAAGTAGAGCACCTGCCGAATAACTGACGAGGCTCTGGCGGACATAAAAGTTCCCGCTAAAAGGCAATAAGCTTGCCACCTACTTACAACAATATAATTGGTGAAATGTGGGCGTATTACATGCCTCTGCCTACCCCTTCGGGGAAACAGGTGTGATATTATGTATATATGAATGTATGTTATTTGTTTGTCTTCTATCGTAAACAAAAAAGAATCCCTGTGCTATCAATCGCCGTTATTGCTCGACTTACTTGCCGATTACTATACAACAATAGGCGAACATTCAGAAAAGGTTTTTTGTTCGCCACCCCCAAATCGAGAGGGGAAACCGCAGGCGGCCATGAATATCGCGGGCGGCGACGCCATTAACATAATGACCATTAGGCTGCATTTAGAAGAGTCCATTTAACGAGACATCCAACTAGGCGACGCCATTATCACTCTAAGTAAATAGAGACAATCTATTAAGGTAAAAATGAATGCCTTTAGTGTTACTGGGTATTACAGGTAAGTAAAAATATCGGAACACGAACAGTATTTCTAAATTCGTCTGTTTGACATAAGATAACACAAAGAGTACTAAGAAATGGGTGTTATTTAACGTGTCTTCAAAATTAATAAATTGCCAACCTAACCTAACCTTTTTGTGCATCAAAAATACTGATTGAGCACCTAATCACCTCATTAGATGCTCACTCAGTATTTTTGATGATCAAAAAAGTATTTTTTAGAGGTTCAGTTTATTATATTCCCTAAGAAATTGATATTTCAGATAGGCATACATATTACTATCGTCATCCCAAAGTTCCCCCATCCCAACTTCAATGAGAGCGATCGAAGACGGTCTGCATTCACCGCGATACTGTTATCTTTACCATGTTGATGCCACTTTGAAGCTGTATATTATATTAGGTCGGGGAAAAAGTCTTTTCGCATAACGTAGGTATAAACTTATTATAAAATTTTTTTGACTGTACTATTTGTGTCTGGCTGGTTTTGGTAACATTAAAAAGGTTCCGTTATAAAGAAAAGAAAAAAATTAAAAAAAGTTGTTTCCCGCTATTTTTCATTTGTTTTTCTCTCCGTAAAAATGAGTGAATCTCATGAAGAAATTCGATATATTTTAAAATTTTATTATAAAAAAGGCAAAAATGCAACTCAAGCAGTGAAAAAAATTTGTGATGTTTATGGACCTGATGCATTGTCAGTAAGAGTAGCACAGATTTGGTTCAAACGTTTTCAGTCCGGAAATTTTGATGTTAAAGATGCACCTCGATCTGGTCGCCCTGTTACGAATAAAATGGACGCCATTTTTGAAAGAGTGGAGCAAGATCGGCATATTAGTAGTTACGATGTAGCTGAAGAACTGGGAATTGACCACAAAACAGTTTTGACCCATTTGAAGAAAGCTGGTTATACAAAAAAGCTCGATATTTGGGTGCCACACGAGCTCACTCAAAGAAACTTAATGAATCGTGTACTCATTTGCGATTCATTATTGAGACGTAATGAAACCGAGCCGTTTTTGAAGAGATTGATAACTGGCGATGAAAAGTGGATCACGTACGACAAGAACGTGCGAAAAAGGTCGTGGTCGAAAGTTGGCCAGGCTTCACAGACTGTGGCCAAACCTGGCCTAACACGAAATAAGGTGATGCTGTGTGTATGGTGGGATTGGAAGGGCATTGTTTATTATGAGCTTTTACCGCCCGGCAAAACCATCGATTCTGATCTTTACTGCCAGCAACTGATGAGATTAAAGGAAGCAGTCGAGAGAAAACGGCCGGAATTGATCAACAGAAAGGGTGTGGTCTTTCATCACGATAACGCTAGACCACACACATCTTTAGCCACTCAGCAAAAATTAAGAGAGTTCGACTGGGAGGTCCTAGTGCATCCACCATATAGCCCTGACCTTGCGCCTTCAGATTTTCACCTGTTTCGGTCTCTGCAGAATTCTTTAGGTTCTGTAAGGTTGACCTCAAGAGAGGACTGCCAAAACTATTTGTCCCGTTTTTTTGATCAGAAGTCCCAAAGTTTCTACAGTAACGGGATAATGTCTCTGCCCACAAAATGGCAGAAAGTTATTCAACAAAACGGTACATATATATTGTAAATAAATGTAAATAAACTTTGAAAAAAATGTCTTGACTTTTCATACAAAAATACGAAAAGACTTTTTCCCCAACCTATTATATATGTTTATCCGTTGTCTAGCAGGTATTTATACAAGCTATGCTTTATTTAGAACTATGATCGCTCTGTTAGATGTCCAAGACTGTTATTACACAATCTTATATGAATCAATCAATTTGTAAGAATACGGGTATAAAATTATCTTACCGAATGTTAGTCAAATGAAAACGCAACAGTTGCCAGTAACAACGAACTGTTACTTAATTAAGTTTTCAAAATCTAGACTTTATTTGATATATAATATAGCTATAGCAACTCAGAAATATTGACGACCGATATGGCGTGGAGGTCAGTATACCTACACTTCACTCTAGAGGTCGTGGGTTCGATTCCCACACAGGACGAATCTTTGTGTGCATGAACATGAATATTTGTTCTGGTCTGGGTGTTTTTCTATGTATATTAAGTATGTATTTACAAAAAAAAAAGTATTTAAGTATGTTTATCCGTTGTTTAGTATCCATAACACAAGTTCTTAATGATACTTATCTTGGAACTAAATAATTGGTGTACCTACTGTTTTTACTTTGGATCATAGTTGCAAAGACAAAAAATAAACCAAAACGGCTAAAGTAGACTCCACCAGTTCATCAACATCAGGCGCCGCGATTTAAGATAACCACCAAAGTTATGCAGCGTTCTCAAGGTCCTTGGACCGTGACCGCTTGCGTGTGACATGTGCTATCGATTATATTCGTGATTTAAAGGACAGACACCTTTCAGACGTTGGTTCCGGCTTTCACTGTATGTGGTAATGGTTTAGCCAAGTGAGGGGGCTTCTTTGTGATTAATATCATCAGAGCCCCCTAAACTTGGTCTATAATCTAACGATGAATAAAAAATTATAAAAGTTCAAAATGTTAATAAATTAAAATGGGTCACTTAAAATATAACCTAAGGTACTTAAAATATGAGCTATTGCTTAAAAAAAATAGTTATTTCAATAAAAAATTTAATATTTTCTGAAAATTACACCAAGATGAGTATCATTAAGAACTTGTGTTATGGATACTAGACAACTGATAAACATACATAAATACTATTTTTTACGGTAAATACATACTTAATATACATAGGAAAACACCCAGACCAGAACATATGTTAAAATTTATTCACATAAATATTTGTCCTGTGTGGGAATCGAACCCACGACCTCAGGAGTGCAATGCCACCATGCCATATCAGCCGTCAAAAACATAGGAAAACACCATTGTTATCTGTTTTTTTGTAAGATGAATACTTTCCACCGCAGAGCTTTAATTGAAAGACTTCTAAGTTAACGTTAATAAATTCTTTTATCTGACATCACTTCGTTTACAACTCACTCGCAAAATCATAGAAAACAACAAAAATTTGCAGCAATCGTGCAGCCTTAATTATTAAACGGAACAGCGATTGGCAGACTCTGACTATTCAAATGTTTTCGCGTAACAGTCAAGTATCGTTTTGCACAAAAACATTATTCTAGCACTATACCCATTTCATGGTAAATTACTATTATGTTCTGCAAAAGAATTATTCAGTATATTTTTGTCAAATATTTTGTTGTTTTAGTTAAAACTATAAAGCGGAATGTTAGACAATAAATTCTCCATTCGATCGCATCACAGACGTGCGGATGGAAATATAAAAGATAAACATTCACATTTTCACTCTGAAAATATTTTCAGCGACGATAGCGAGTGTAGGTAGATAGATAGCCCCAATAAAGTGGACTCTCTGTAATACTTTGACTTTTCATCAACACTTTGAAATATGATATCATATTATTATTATTTTTGATAGATTTGTGACCTAAAAGGCATAAGAAGGAAATTTGGGAAGTCGTTTCTGAGCAAGAACACTAAGCTCTGTAATTCGCTGCCGGCTCATGTGTTTCCTATTTCCTATGATCCCGGGTCGTTTAAGCGGGGCGTGAAACGGCATTTTAGCAGGCCGTCATGAATGGATGCGCTTTATACCGTGCTTATTTTACGTTATAAAGCGCTTTCATTTTTTTTATTGGACTGCATCGACTGCTTACCATCAAGCAGGGTGTAGTTATTATGACGTGTCACATTAAAAAATTAAAAAAATTACAAGTAATTTAAATGATAGAGGTAGAATGAAAGTAGTACATGTGACTGAAAAATTATAGAACTTACACTCAGAACATACCTATATTTTGTTTGTATAAATACGCATATTTTTCTTAGAATATTAATTTTATACACACGGATGTATAAAAATGGTTATAAAATATAAATTAAATGGGATATCACCTACAGCGCTTCTTGTCCCAAGGTAAGGTCTTCTTGTACTATTTGCTCCTCCAAATTCATCAGGAAATAAAAATCTTTATAATTTTAAGGAGAGCCTATAATTTTACGATATTGTCTAGGTACATCCGGATCTGGTACACTCTTTCACGAAGACCATGCCTTTAACATAGATTCGATAGTGCCTCTGAAATATGGCCCATCTTATAGAAATTGGTTACCGAAGCCCAATTTGTAGTATTATCTTATGTGTTCATACTAATGTAATAGATTCGAAAGCAACGCTGTCTGGCAAATTGTCACTTCTAAAAAAGAAAATTAAAGAATTAATGTATGATTATATATAACTATGTAAAACCTAGTTTACGTACAATAGTCTACTATTCTATAGTCTAATAGTCTACTGTGCCCTGTAAGGTTGGTGCGTGTGTGGTGAGGGTGCGTTGGCTCGTGGGACGTTGGCCGCGGGCGGGGTGTCAGACGCTGCAACCCAGGTACTGGCCTACTAGTACTTTCCTACTACCCCTCCTACTAGCCTTTTTCTCAACAAGCGGCGGTCGTCGTCGGAAGATTTATAGTGGGTATTAATGCTGGCGGTCGTTTCTGCCGGTGGTGAGTCCCACACATCTCTCTCGGTCCCCCTTTGGCCGGGAGACAGTGCGTAAATGCATTTTGTTACCGAAAACAAAAGAAATTTTAAAAAATGTGTAATGGATATTCGGAAATCATAACCACGAATAATACTTACGTTAAAAAAGTTTTAACCTATGCACGCAAATGAAGTACCGAGCGGTTGCTAGTACACGAACTCAAGTACTAGCTAGACGTTTTCAAACTGAACAATAAACTTGGGCGCCATCTAGCAGAAAAGATAGAACACATTTATACAACGGTAAACGGTCTTAACGTTGTTTCTTATGACACCTGCAGTAATATAGTAAGGGTAATGGGACGCTGCGGCGATGCCTACTTACTTACATTAATATATTCTTACTACCTACCTTAGGGGTTACTTTTAGCTTTCCTTTTAAAATTTATGTATTCTACTTGGTGGAGTCGATATTAGTGGAATTGTTGTGAATTTGAAGGGTATTTTATCTATTACAGCCTTTAATCCGACAACGAACTAATGTCTTGAAGTGACAAATTTAGAACTCTGTGAATTTAGAGCACTGTCGCTAATGATGGTTAGTAGAATAATTTGAAAAAAACTAAAACAAATGTGGCTATAATAATAGTCTCAATTTCTATATCTAAAAAAATACATATTAATTTATATTATGCTAGTCTATAAATTTCTTAAGGCTTTTTCTCACAATCAATGCCTTGCTTAACAAGTATTACATGTAGTAGTAATAACCGGGTTCAATTCGTCCGAAGCATGGAAGACCTCAATTTCAACGGTAACTACTTAGAATAATAACATATTCTAAGGGTAACTATAAAATAAATAATTAAATTAAATAAATACTTTTTGACTCTACACCAATTATTTAGTTCCAAGATAAGTATCATTAAGGACTTGTGTTATGGATACTAAATAATGAACAAACATACATAAATACTTTTGCTTTGTAAATACATACTTAATGTACATAGGGTAACATGTTTATGCACACAAAGATATGTCCTCAGGAGCGGATATACTCGCCACGACGCGATACCGGTCGACAATAACCTATCCTCTGTGATCAGTAATCTCTACTTAACTTCAGTGATCGTTTCCAATCACCTAGACTAGCCAACAATAGGTATTCTGTTATACCTGTGACCGATGGCGTTAAACTTGTTCATCACGGAAGAGGTATTGAAACAGCAAACCTTTCATTCCATGCAAGCTTCTTCATTTCGAGGTAAGCATACTTACGTTGAGGACTTGCGACGCGGAATTTTTCAATGGCAACCTGCCAGCGGCGTTCTTTTCAATTAATTATTGTTTTACGCGCTCTAAACCATTCTATTATAACGGCACTCATACGCCGAGTGTGGGAGCTATTTCCAGACCAGGGAAAATTTACGACCATTTGATTTGCCCTCTTAATCTCGGACAGCCGAAACAAAATTATGTGTCAGTCTCCTTTATGGCTGTTTAAACGTTTCGCTTTGCTATTGCTTATGTGACCTGCGTATAATGCATCATTGTTTGCGTTTCATTTAGTGGCAATAGTGATTTGCACGCAGTTAATTTCCCACAATGTTGACTTACAATTGGTCAGTGAGTGCTATGAAAAACGCTTCCAATTTTGTAATTTGGTCGCTATCACCATTTCAGCCATATAAAGTCAACTGTTGAACATATGCCACCACAATTGTTTTTCACGTTAATCGATCTTGAGCCGCTTGCATCCCTTACTAGTGCAAATCAAAAGAATTAGTCCCGTGTCTATTTAAACAATTATATAAAATGTAAGAGTAATGTTGGATTGTGATACGGCGCCCGTGCAGCAGAAATTGTAATAATTTAATTTCGCCATAACTTCAAAACCAAACGTCCAATTTTGATTACGGATCCCTATTTTTTTCCAAATTAAAATTTAGCCTGTGTTACTCAGTGATAATGTAGCTATCTAATAAAAAAGAATTATTAAAATAGGTCCAGTACTTTTTACTGGATCTATTTTAATAATAAGTGTAGTAAGTGAGCGTGTGTTTTTTAGGTTACAGTAAACATTCATCACATACAAAAATACAAATCTTTTCTCTTTATAATATTAGTGTAGATAGTAAATCTTAACAGATATTATTATATGCTGCTGTATGTATTAATTATTTCGATAGGCGTACCAAATAAATAGCTTCACATAAAATATAAAACAGTAAATATATAAAAATTGCGGAACAATATAACGATATTTAAAATTCAGTGAAATAATATATTCGAAAATTAATTCGTCAAATAAAGAACAAAAAATAGAAAAAGTGCGGAAAATAAAGACACCTTAATGTTGAACAAGAAAATATAAATATAGCCTCATCCAAACAGCGACATTATTTCGCTGAGAACACATTTATATGTACGGAAATAATTTATAATAAACTATAAACGTTTTACTTTAAAAATTAAATCTGCCTACGGTAAGCCTGTCAGTAGCAGAGCCCCAAAACCAATGCGTCATTACAACACAACAGATGTGATTACAAAAATGATTTGATGCCCAGTTCACACATACCTGGCGCAGTGTTTACACAACCATCCTCATGCCAGTCGATTACGCAGTTATAATTGAACCGGGCCCAGAAAAATGATGACACGAAACGATTTGCGGAAATGGAACCGAGACAGAAGAACAAACATTCTATTTGTGCCGGAATGAGGTGCCTGTCGCGCGCTGTCTGCCACCGGGATGTAGTTTTAATGTTTTATTGTCACAGAGATTTGTTTTATTTTTATACTAGCTGGTGCACGTTGCTTTCCTCACGTCATCATAATAACATATTTAGACTGTAAATATAATGTATCTTTGAAGAAATTCAATAATTAGTAAATTGTATTAATTAGGCTTAAAGATTAACTACTTATCTAAATATACTCGCATTGAAATATTCTTTATATGATAAAAACGTCAGACGCTGCAACGTAGGAACTGCCCCCCCCCCCCCTTTTCCTTTTTCTCATCAAGCGGCGGGCGTCGTCGGAAGATTTTTAGTGGGTATTACTGCTGGCAGTTGCGTCTGCCGGTGGTGAGTCCAACACCCCTGTCTAGGTCCCCTTTGGCCGGAAGGCAGTGCGTAAAGACATTCTGTTACCGACGAAAATAAAAAAGGGCTTAGATCTTGGCAGGAACCCTATACAAAATTATAATGAAAACGAAAGGTTGTTCGTGAAGACATCGTTGTTCTGAGGCTGATATATGTGTGATGTTCAATTGTTTCTCGATTTTACGGATAAAGCTAAATACGCGGAATTGTCAAAAAGATATTTTTAATACATCACTTGCTTACAATGGATTCCCGCAAATAACGCCGGAAGCAATAAATAATTTATTAAGTATAAAATTATGTAAGATCAATAAAACCATATGTGACTGAAAAAATAAGAAAATATAATGAAATTTCTTTAGTATGGGTATGTAATGAGAAACGAAGAGCATGTGACAAAAGAATTTAATAAATGTTGCTGTTCCCAAATTGTACTATACTATACTATACTTGTACTATAAGCACCAGACACCTTATAATATAACAAAACATGTTTTACTAGACTAGGCGATAATGGCAAACAAACAAGTATATCGTGACAAAACGAGTAATGGAACACATTATTCAGGATGTTGTAGAAACTAGTGTGGACAAAAGTTATGTGTTAATAAAATAACAGATGTAGTTATATCATCACATAGTTATCTTAGCCTATTTAAATCCCTCAACTGGACAGAGGACAGGACTCCATTCCGTGCGTGTCGTATATTTATTTCATATACAGGGTTAAAGGTGAAGTCGACCTATATCCTTTAAGAGGGTGTAGTTGTCATCATTTCTGACTAATTTGACTATGAAACACCGTACCCCAAACTTAAGCGTTCTCAGGTTATAGTAGTAAATTTTTTTTTTAAATTGCCTTTTTTTGTTTTATTATCCTTTTTCATTGTTATGTAACACTTTGTATGAGCAATAATTAAAATAATTAATTCTTTATTCAGTATCTGTGATTAAATTTCTGGATTGTGATGGGGATTTTTTTTAAAGTAAACAAATACTTGTAGTAGAAAATCCGCGCTTTCCATACAGTTTATCATTGACAAAAAAAAAGATACATATTCAGAAAATCAATTCTCGCAAATACTTCTAACATACTTAAGGATATAGTTGAATGCTATGAAAAATGTAATTACAATAATTAACAAACAATAAATAAACTTAAAACCCATGCGAAATAATATTTTAATACAAAATAATAGACAAAATGTGTGTGTGTGTGGGTGTGTAAGTGAGCGTGTTTGTATGTGAATCTGTGTGTGTGTGCGTGTGTGTGTGTGTATGTAAATATTGATAACATTAATTTATAAATAAAATCATGCACGCCTTCATTTTAGAAAGATTTGTTGTATGAATAGATGAGCATGTATGAATGCAAATATTTGTCCTGTGTGGGAATGTGGAGCGGAGTAACGGAATATTAACCTCCGCGCCATATCAGTCGTTGAATAATAAAAATTTAAACACCATCTCAAAAAACATTGTTATAATATTTTAATGAGTAGTCTTTTTTGTAAGAAGTATTTGCAATAATGTTGTTACTATAAGCTAAGTTACTTAATAATGTGTCAAAATATATTATTACTTTGTTCTATCAACAGTTGTTACTACAAGCTAAGTTACTTAATAATGTGTCAAAATATATTATTACTTTGTTCTATCAACAGAATCCGGAAATCAGGGCTTTTACACGTGGAAACACTTCAGTGTGAGTGGGTCGAAATTTATACAACTTATTACAATACTAAATTGATTACGTCAACGCAAAAAAGTCTTATGTGATTTATTATAAAAACATCTCACGATGGCCCTGTGATGTACACGATAAAATAAAAATACTCGGCTCAAGGCAGATGGCTGTTGAGATTTGGACATCAATTTCAAGATTTGCAAACAAGCGTAGAAGAATTTCAGCTTTATATCTTATGCAAAAAGTTTTATTATGCATTCCGTTGGATGGTTAGTAGGCGAGTGTGGCGCGTAGGCAGAGGCACCTGGCAAGGCGCCAGGAATCACCTGCCGGCCGCCCGACCCTTGTACAGCGGCGTCAGAAGTAGCTGATCATTTTAGTACCCTGTCTCTCCAACTAGAACGCTAGCGAACTCTAATACAACCTAACTATTCGCAACGCAATAATTGGCGAGACATAGTCCCAAAGACTTCGGCTACTTCTAAGGCCGACCGTAGAACGTATAAAAGTAATTTTTTATTTACAGTTGTATCGTGCTCGCTTATTATTTCAGAAAACGGACGGCTTGGAGAACTATCAAACATTCAATAATAATGGGCAGTTGGCGTTATAGTTTTAAATATACTAGCAAGTGAACTATTACGTTGGATCATTAACCTATTGAAGATTGAATTTGTACCGATTTTATTGAAAAACAAACGTTTATACTTTTATTTTATTTACCTATTTACAAAAAGTACAATTTAAAAAATACATTGTGTTCTTATAACTAATTTCCTCGCCAAACATTTCATTTAAAGGCGAGAAGCGCTCTTTTCTCTTTCTCATTAACTTACTAAGAACTTTACCTAAAATAAAAAAATAAAAAAAGTACACATTTTTAGGGCAAAAAATTAGAGATTGCTATGATTGATACTAAACTAGCTTTGTTCGCAAAAATAACAGTTAATTAGTAAGGATGAATCGAATTATGCAGATTAAACTAGCTGTTTCTTATATCCCTAGGCTTAGATTACTTCACTCCACTTTACTAAGAATTCATGGTTTTATAAATCTGATAGAAAATAAAATATATTTTCATAAGAAAAAAAGTTTTTTTTTCCACGTCAGAAATCTTTATAGTTAACCTGTCAATTCTTTAGGAAATCTTTAATTAGGAACCATTTGAAACCTATTTAGGGCTGGAGGGCTGATAACCAGAGTTAACAGCTATTACCTAGTTTAGGTATCAGCCCAACATAATCAATAACCTGTCATTATTAATAGTATGTAACTGTGTCATTCATTATCTTAGGATTATGGTGAGGATAAAATTATTATTATTATAACTATAATTTTATTTTATTCTAGCTTCCGCTCGCGGCTCTGCCCGCCTGACCTACAGTTTACCACATCTTAAAGAAACCACTTTTGTATGTAGCTTAATTTAATTTAGCCTATGACCCTCTCCAAGGTACCATCTTCTATATGATACTTAGGTCACCAGCTAGCACACCAGTTTTGTATACGTAAGATAAGATAATGTATAGCCCCTTCAAACTTTCACCTTTTTTCTCACTAATGGTCTGATTTTCGAAATGAAAGCTATCTTTACAGACCCAAACTATCTATATACTTATATTTTTATATAGTTTTAGGTTTATGTGTTTATTTAAGTCGTTTAGCTGTTCCTTTGTTTATTTTGTATGTAATATTACTCTGTGTTCCAATCATTTCTAGCATATTTAATTTTAATTCGCTAAAACAGTTTTCATTTAATGTTTTGTGTTCCTTAATGTTTTAAGATAATAAAAAAACGGTTTAATGTTAAAAAAAGAAAACTATATTTTACATAACAAACATACTAGTAAATTAAACGAACGAATTACGAATTTAAATACATTTTACTCGGTTTAGCGATTTCAGCAACATAAAGTAACTGACAGGTTGAGTTTTGCCCATATTTTGACGCCATTAAAACAAACAGTAGATAGTAGTTAAACACTGTATTAGTTACATACTATAAAATACTTTATTACTACTACTACTCCATTACAAATACTCTGGCGAACACAGAAGTTCCCGATAAGCGGCAATAGACTCGCCACCTATTACATGGGACCAACAATGTAATTTGCGAAATGTGGGCATAAAATATGCCTCTGCATACCCCTTCGAGGAAACAAGCATGATATTATGTATATGTGTATGTATTATTTAATGGACATTGGGAAAAACGTTCGAACCACCAAAATTCAAGTTTCTACAAGACCTTCACAAAATAAGTCAAAAACAATTCATCATCATCATCATCATCATCATCACAGCCCATTAACGTCCCACTACTGAGCACGAGCCTCCTCACACAAATCAAGGTGTGAGGGTATTGGGTCATACTCCACCACGCTGACCCAGTGCGGATTGGCGGAGGCAGGTGTATGGCGTCCTGCTGTTAGAATTTTTCAAGCCGCCCATGAGGCCTCTAACATGGCTTAACGACTACCACATTTAGTGATAACCGGGACCAACGGCTTAACGTGCCTTCCGAAGCACGGAAGCGCTCGATATCAAATGCCACACAAACGGTCACCCATCCAAGGACTGACCTCTGTAAACGCTGCTGTACTTTGGTGATCGTTTCCAACCACCGAACACCGCAGAGCTATGAGCGCTTCCAAAAACAATTAGCATCAATAAAATTTTATTTACATAATTAAATTGATAATTGACGGAAAAACATTAACAAAATCTCAAAATGCTCTATCCGTATAAGGGGTTAAATTAAAACACTTATTGAGAGCAATAAAATAACACATAGCGTGTTGTGAAACAGCAGAGTTTATATACTAACATCGCGTTATATACGAGTACCCGTGATATATTTAGCAGCCAGCTAATCGAAAATAAATTTCTTTAACTGCTGGTTTTCAGCTGTCATGCATCAGAACGACGACCGGTGACATTTGTAATCAAACAAGAGAAGACAGAAACTTTTAATTTGCCTTCGTTTTGTTGATGTTACTGATTAATTACAGACAGAGATGCTTTGAATAATGTCGAAAATTTGCGTTCAAATAACATATTCTTAGTAAACCAAAAAAAAACATAAGTTTAAAATGTTCCTGGAAAAGAAGTCGGTGAAAATCGATAAATGAATCAATAAATATATTATATAGGGCTGTTTACAAAACAAGATCTACAGTTAAAACTAGTGCTGTCACTTTTATTTGATAAAATAAAGACATTGACAGCACTTGTTTTAAACCTGGCTTAAGTTTAGATCTTGTTTTGTTTTAACTTTCTTTACTTTAAAACCGTAATTTAGACAAAGGATAATTAATGTTTTCAAATAAATAAAATATAAATAGGCCCAGACTTTTATTCTTCCAGGATTTTTTCCACCCAAATCAATGTCATAACAGAACACAGAATAGGAACTAAAACTATCTGCAAAACAAAGAAGCAAGCAAACAAGAGAATTTACAATAATGCTAAAAACAGTATGGATAGAACTTTAATTTTAATTATGTAGTGATATTATGGCAACAGAAATACTAAAATATACTTTGTGAACATTTTGATTGTCTATTAGGTTTTATGAGATACAGCCCGTTCATATATTCAGAAGCATAGTCGAGGCACTCATTTGCATCCATGGGGTACGGAAACTAGCCGAGCCCGCCACTTCTGCTGTGTATTATATGTTGTTCAGCAGGATCCCTATCCTGCTGAACAACGAACGAGGCTTAGGCGAACATAAAAGTTCTAAGCGGCAATAGGCTCACCACCTATTACGTGGGATTTTTATAATTGGCGAAATGTGGGCGTATAATATGCCTCTGCCTACCTCTTCTGGGAAACGGGCGTGATTATATGTATGTGTGTACAAAAGATTTTTACACAGAAGACTACCTAATAATTCACAGAAAAAAACAAATTTAAAAAGTTATTTTGAAATAAACGTTACCTGTTTACATTACCGGAATGAAGCGGAGACAACTTTGTGGCTCAGGTGTAACGCTTCATAGGCTCTCGGAATTATAGCAACTCAAACACAAAATATATATGTAGGATAGTGACTACGAGAATATAGAATATCTAAGAGAATTTCACTGCTACAACTAATAAAGGTGAACAGCATATTGGACTTAAGCAGGATATGGAATACGATTTGTTTAGTTTAAATTAAAACAAAATCAAACCGTAGCTGCTATAACGTCCAATTAAAGCTACGCCGTAGCACTTCGTAGACCTCGTAGCCATTGACCGCCGCCATTTTTCTAAGCATAAAATTATAATAATTTATGTGATTCAGTTTTTCGGAGTGTTCGTACGTGATGGAATGCAGAAAAGAGGGAATCCGTACACGGAAGTTATATTTCTAAGCCTTGTAGTGACCGACATATTGGCATACATAGGAGTGGCAGTGAGCGGCACATAAATCGAAGAACCGACGCGCGATTAAGCGTGAAGGTTCTCCGAAGGCGCACGAACGAGCAAATTTAGTAAAGGACAGCTTCCTCCACTAGCATACCACGCCCCCCAAAAGACTGATAATCACGTTAATGAGGAGGGAACCCGATAGATGCATACTGCTCAGGATCTACAGACGTGGAAAGAAAATTGGGAGATGTTTAGATGCTTATTACTGAGATCGTCATATTCTAGCATTATACCAGTTTCCCCAGACTTAAGCCCACGGCCCAGGGTCTGCTTACTGGTCTAACCAGATTTGGCTGAACATCAGTTATTACTTGGATCGACTGCCATCTGACCTCCACAACCTAAAAGGAAACATCATTCTATGGTTAAACCAGTTGTCAGAATATTTGAAGGCACTGGCTTCCTAATAACGACTGCCATAGATGTTCATGACAGCCGAGACCAACGGCTTAACGTGCTTTCCGAGGCACAGAGCAAGCGAAATAAAACTTCGAAAAATCGCGCCTGGTGCGCCACCAGGGTTTGAACCTTAGACCCTCTGATTTATAAGTCTATGGGTCTAGCCACTGGGTTTTCGTCGCTATGCCACTACAACTATGTTTATGCCTGAGATGATAATGATTATAAGCTATTAATTTACTCAGTATATTGGCGAACATATATTTTACAAGACATATTAATAATAATCATCATCATTATAAACATTTTATCGCGAGAATTCTGGTCTGGTCACAATATCAACGGAATTCTACGAATTGGAAACACGGTTTTTGTATAATTTATGAGTGATAAAAAAATCTCAGGCTTTGTTTAGTTGGCACTGCCACCGCGTAACCGCTGTGTTTTATATACGCGTCGGAAAGCCCCGCCGCAATAAACTAGGTCAGGTTCTGGCCCCCGCCATACTTATGCAGTAGGCGTATTATACTAATCGTCTAAAAATTGTGATTATTGAATATGATACATACTTACAATTACGCCTGTTTCCCCGAAGGGGTAGGCAGAGGCATATTATACGCCCACATTTCGCCGATTTTACTGTTGGTCCCACGTCATAGGTGGCGTGCCTAATGTCGCTTATCGGCTTATCATCTTTTATGTTTGCCAGAGCCTTGTCCGTTGATCGGCAGGTGCACCACTTGTAGGTGAGGTTAGCTTGGGCTCCTTTATGTACCCCCCGACTGGTCTCCACCTTGCCGTAGTGGGGGGGCTGATAACCTCCCGTAGGCCGGGAAAAGGTAACACCCAGAGACCGATGACTCTGGGTGCCCTTAGTACTGACTACCGGGGGAGAAACTAAGAGGGACCTGTTTAGGGCGCACCGGGCGGGTCAGGAGGTTCTTAGGCAGCGGGGGCAGGGGGCCCCTGCTGTGTAACCATAGACCCTCGGAGAAGTCGGCCACACACGCTATGGTCGCACAAGGAGGTAGGAGGGGCGCATCCACTGCGCCTCTCTGAGAAGGTCCTCCCGGTTTTGGTCCGGGGGACGTTGGCCGCAGGCGGGGTGTCAGACGCTGCAACCCAGGTACTGACCCCCGCCTTTTTCTCAACAAGCGGCGGGCGTCGTTGGAAGATTTTTGGTGGGTATTACTGATGGCAGTCGCGTCTGCCGGTGGTGAGTACCACACCCCCTTTCGGTCCCCCTTTGGCCGGAAGGTAGTGCGTAAACGCATTTTGTTACCAACGTAAAATAAAGAAAAGGGCTCCTTGGATGTTCGTGGGATCCCTATACACCTTGAATTGCCTGTGTTTTTTTTAACTAAAGTAAAAATTTGTATTTTTTTTTACTGCAGAAAGTTGATTATGCTGTATATTATAGAGATAATAAATAAGCTGTGATATTTTTCCAACTACTTTTTAATAATTTGCGGTTAATGTTTAATCCAAACTTAACGATTATTCAAGCTCGACTCGACCGCAGCCGCTCATCCATATTTTATGCGCTAGCTGCAAACAGGGTGGTGTCATCTGCATAGAGCAAATTTGCAATTTTGCAGCCACAAATAGTAGTACAATCAGATCAGTTCTCCAGAGTGCATTATGAACGCATTTAATATGATTGGGCACATTATTGTTCACCAAAAAGGAAAATTACGACAAAAGGAAAAATCATTTTAGGCACTTGTACAATGAGCGGCCTTTTGCTGACAGCAATTTCAATCAGAAATCGTCATATAAGATGTAGCTATCAAATAAAATATAGTACTTATTTCTTTGGTAATGAAATGTTAATTTGAATACCAGTGTTAGAATATACACCTAATAATGACTTAATTTATTGCTTGCGTGGAAAAACCGAGCAAATTACTCAATATTTTGTTTTCCTATCTGTATATATAAATTTTCAGTAGCTGCTCTATGACGGCAATCAAAATTTAATTTATTCTCTGCTCCTTCGCTACCTGGAAGATCTCTCCACTTCACAATCGCCAATACGGGTTTAGACCCAAGCGGTCAACGGGTGATCTTCTGGCGTTCGTTACTCACGCATGGGGTGAAGCGATGGGATAAGCATGGCGAATCTTTGGCCGTAAGCCTGGATGTCGCAAAAACTTTCGATAGACCACAGCATCGTTCCCCTCTTTCCAAGAAGCCGGCCTTCGGTGTGTCGGCCTGTTTGTGCGCCTGGGTGGCTAGCTTTCTAGAAGATCGGAGTATTGTGTCCTGTGTAAGGGCAGTTCCTCCGAGTTCTACAAGGTCAATGCCGGAGTACCGCAGAGTTCAGTGCTTTCTCCTACCCTATTTCTTCTGCATATGCAATGACTTGCGATGACTTCTGCAATGACATGGTGTCCTTGGGAAATATTCATTGTTACGCGTATGACAGTACGGTATATGAGCGGTACTTGGGTCATCCCGCGACAAATCAAGCCGATATCCTGGTGCAAGGCAAGACCTGGTCGATTATAATAAATAAATAAATAAATAATAAATATTTTCTGACAATTACACCAATTATTTAGTTCCAAGATAAGTATCATTAAGAACTTGTGTTATGGATACTAAACAACGTATAAACATACTTAAATACTTATTTTTTTGTAAATATATACTTAATATACATAGGAAAACACCCAGACCAGAACAAATATTCATGTTCATGCACACAAAGATTTGTCCTGTGTGGGAATCGAACCCACAACCTCTGGAGTGAAGTGTAGGTATACTGACCTCCACGCCACATCGGTCGTCAAACCATATAATAATAATAATAATATAATAATAATATAATCATCGTATAATACCACCAAAACCCAGATTGCTGGATGATGTTGGATGAGAGTACGATATATGAGCGGTACTTGGGTCATCCCGCGACAAATCAAGCCGATATCCTGGTGCAAGACAAGACCTGGTCGAGTATAATACCACCAAAACCTAAATCTGTGTATTGTCCTCAAAGGTTCCCCCTTCCTTACTCCTCCCTTTTTGGTCCACCTGAGCATTCTTGCCATGGAATTCGTCCGGCACTTGAGCCCAAAATGCTACTTAGATAGTATTGTATTTAACTGCCTTTTTTTTTTTTTTTTTTTGGGATGGAAAATCATCAAATGACCTTCTCCCGCTGTGGGTGGAGCGGGAGGGTGTGTCAGACTTCTACTGACTAAAAACCATCCGTGTTCCTTCTTGAGCCTGTAACACCAGGGCCGCGGTAACCCTTTCGAACAATCCCGCAACCCCAGCAGGCTTGGCCCCTATGGGGCCCCTCGGTGTGCTGACATCTCTTTGAGGCGCGCGTGGAACACGAACGCGCCATCGACGCGGCTTGTCGTCTATGGAAGACGGACGGGCGGCGAGTTACCCATTATTCGCCGCCCACAAGCCAGCGCCTACGGTGGCCGAGAGTCGTCTCGCGGCTCCCGACGTCTCGGGCGTCCACCGCGGCGGCTGGGACCGAGACGAGTGATATTCTCCCTCTCTCGCTCTGCCGCCTCCTTTGCTAGCATGACTGCTTCGCAAAAGGAGGCGACGGCCCCCCATTCTCTCTCGCTCCGGACCATGGCCTCCACCAAGGCCGAACGCGAGAGATCGCCGCCGCCGATCGCCGCTACAAGGACACATCTGAGCTCTGCCCAAGCAGGGCAGACCGCGATGGTGTGCTCCACTGTATCCTCCGGCCGATCCTCACAATGGTGACACCCGGACGTTTCCTCCCGCCTGATTCTGTGCAGGAACCTACCGAAGCAGCCATGCCCGGTAAGGACCTGTGTCAGGCGGTAGGTGAGCGCGCCGTGGCGCCTCTCTAGTAAGTAAGGTCTTCAAAAGGGGAGGTGGTTTAACACTGCCGAGCATCTTTGCTTGTTGTATAAAACGCAAAAGCGATCGAGTATGAAATATTGTTCCTATCTTTGAGATGCTTCTGCCAAGTACCTCCTCGTAGCATTTGACAGAAGCGAGCGGTACGCATTTTTAGAGATGCAGAGGTCAGCCTCTCGTGAGGACCTCCAGCTGCTTCTGCTGCTTTGGGGTATTGCTTCTTTTAGTGTCTTCAACCAGATTTACTACGAGTGTACTGAAGATCTTTTTGACCAAATCCCGCCCTCTCCTTTCCTCTCCCTAACAACACGTGCTGGTCTTAGGATCAATCCTTAAACCGTGCAGTCTATTAGCGCTCGAATAAAAAAAATCGGGTAAAATAAAATAAAGAAAAGAAGTCGTTGCTGTATAAAATCCTATGGCTGTGGAGTTCTCTGCTGGTGCACGTGTTTCCCAACTCCTAAAGTCATAAGTCTTTGAAGTTGGTCGTGAAACGGCATTGAGTCAGGCTGTCATGGGTGCACTTGTTACCGAGCTTGTTACACAATGCGGAGCCTCCCCACTTTTTAGTACTGCATCAATTGCCTTCATCAGGCAGGACTATTACGTGTCACATTAAATATCCCCTCATATCCTAGCACTATCCCGGATGCCCTAGACTTAAACATAGGACCCAGGGTCTGCTTACCAGACTTGACTGTATTTCAGTTATTCGTAGACACATTAAAAATAAAAATATTTATGTTCTTCTTGCTTTTGCCTATATACATAGAAATCGTAATATAAATACGTAAAATAACCCGATTGGCGAAGTGTGGGCGTATAATATGCCTCTGCCTACCTCTTCGGGGAAAAGGCGTGAATGTATGTATGTATGTATAGAAATCGTAATAATATTGTGTTATTATTTATTGATAATAAATAACACAATATTCTTCGATTTTTATTTAGCTAAAGAATAGTTTTTCTTTGATCATCTTTATATAAAAAGGAATAAGATTGAAGTTTATAATGTCAAAATAAGATCTTTTAATGGAAGTTATTTATTATTAAAAAAAGTATTTTTTATCTGCTAGTTTGTTGTGGCTAATCACTGAAACAGGTGTACCGTACCGACTTTGACGAACTTTTTACTGGCAAAATGCTGATTTTATTTGGAGTAACTTAGGATGGTTTATATACCAGAAAATCACAATTTAACTATTGAAACCGTAGGTCACGCGGACAAATTAGCGATCGGCCGCTAGTCTCTTGAGGTTTGATAATAAGCTTGTAAAAAGTAACGTTCTACAACGAAACGAAAAAAAAATTGTATATATTCTCGTTTGGTTTATGTTTTGTTTACTTCCAGAAAGCATTTCATTAGCCACAATTTTTGAATTTAATTAGCGTGGTAATTATTATACGTGCATAATGAGTAAACGGGAATCGGCCGCCGTGTATCTGGCAGCGGCCCAGCTCTGGCCCGAAGCTTATAAAAGAGGGCTGCCATCTCAACCCGCGCCCGGCGCGTCGCACTTCCTATTCTATCCTCATGGGGCGCGCTAATCTCTTACGATAGTACCTAAAAAAACAAAATACATTTCTATGTATTGTTTCTAATATAGTTTTTTGGGACCAAGTGATAAGTGACACGGTAAGTCCAGTCCAAGTGTAGCCTCAGAAGATTCTGTGACATGTGAAAACGGTGTATAGTGATGCCGTCCTATGGATTGCAAGATATGGATGTTTAGTGATAACATGGACCCTCCACGTTTCGGTTAAAGTGTGCAACGGGCGGTGGAAACATATGTTGCCAGAAGCAAATACGAGTGCTAGTGAATCCTCAAATAAATCGTTCTGGATGCCAACAGTGTGTCGTCAAATTCCAATCATAACAGTATTTGTTCAAATAAATATTCTGCACTAATCTCAGTACTTTACATATAAAACATGCTTCTGGAAACATAGGTTTCTTAAACATCTAACATTTTTATGACTGCTCGACTTTATATTATGTGATGTGTCAATATTTTAACTGAAAGGTTCCCCCCTATATTTTAGTACTATGTTAATGTATGTATATTGTATTGATGTAACAACTGGCCGTCACACGTATCCATATCTTTTACGTCATCGCCAAGAATAGTCCAGAAAATAGGTAGCAAAAAGAATCTCTTTCATCGATATGTAAGAGAGTTGCTGGTATTGAGATGTAGCGCATAAAATTCATATTTGTTATGAATCCAAGGTCTATAATAAAATGATGCGAATCAAACGTAATGGCATAATGAAGTGTAAAAACGAGATTATGTTTACAGCATCCAATTTACTACCAGCTGTAAAAATAGTGTTACTAGAAGCAAACCTCAATTTTTTTCAATAAAACTTATACTCATCATTACTGACGTCATGGAGTTTTAGACAAATAAAATAAATTACATATTTCTTTATAATTAAATTAACTAGTAAATTATTAAAGGCGGGTTGCACAACAGTTCGTGATTTGATTTCAGCAAAATTTAAAGTGTCATTGCGTTTCAGTCATTTGTTTAAAGTTGAGAGGGGCAGAACGATGTTTTGATAAGTTTGGTAAGTGGTTGTAATTAATGCCAACCCGCGTATTTATGTGGTTGCAGGTCATGAACTATCTGTTATACGAATTGCAGATAACTACAGTTAGCCGTTAAACAGTGGTTAGGGATAATCAATCGAAACTATAAACGTTTTATTATTGAGAAGTATCTTTCTTTGATTCATCTTTCTTAGTAAAGATAACTTCAATGATATCGTTGATTTTTCACTTAATCTTTATATAATTTAACGCAAATAATCGCTTACAATATGTGAGAAATGTAAGCAAATATGAACGTATCTCTTCCAAGCCCATGACCTGTGAGCATAGTTCGGAAAACGTTTAAATAAATAGTTATATTAATGGTAAAAGGTTTATTGGCATACGTAGCGCCACCTAACGGTTTAATGGTCGAAACCACAGCCCGGAGTGACCGGAAAATTCCTTGAGACATGGTTTTGGGAACAATGCCATAACCTTCAATAATATCAAGGGTTTTATTTTAAAAATGACACAAAAGCAACTTACTAGAGTTTCAAAATCGTCGTAACAATGATGATAAAATAAAAAATGGAATGGAAAGCGAAAGTCAAGGTAAAATTTTAATAATTATATGAGTTTAATTTTGTAGCTTTTTACTTTTAATAACACAAAGCTGTAACATTATAAAACTAGTCAGCATATATAATAATGGAGATTTTTTAATGTTTTTCATATGAAAATATTATGTCTTTTGAATTTCATCTTTTACGAATATTTGATTTAGGTTAAACTTCGAGATTAATAGTTAAATTGTTTATGTTGTGTAAAAGCGATTGAGAATTTTGATTAATAGTCGGTACAAACTAACATTTATGTTTCCAACTCATTTGGCTTCTCCAATATATTTTATAATTGGCAACTGTTCTAAAACCCATGGACTGACGATTTTTATTCCTAATTTTTCATAAAAAATCTTATTTTAAAATATATTCCTATCCCCTGTGTTATTAACTTAATGTCTTGTTTTGTTATTGCGTTGACTATACTTTAAGCGATTTTAACGACCACGAGCTTTGAACGATCATTAGATCTATACCATTGTCCTAAAATCAACTAAGAAAACAATATTTCCATGTGAAACCATAGACCCAGTTGCTCGCTTACGCCTTATGAGGAAGTCTTGTTGCTGGGTCAATAGGCCAAGCCGATAGTATGGCCAATAGGCTATACGCTTTCAGTAGTAACCTTTTATTATGGAAAATCATGAAATTACCGTCTTCCGCTGTAGTTTGAGCGGCAGTGTGTGTCAAACTTTTCCTGACTAAAAACCATTCATGTTTTTTCCCGGGGCCACGATCACCCTTTCGAACAGTCCCGCAACTTAAACCGTCAGCGTATGTAAGAAATTTGTAAGAAAATTTAAGGCACATATGTATATAATTTTTTTTTCCTACTCAACCTTCATTCGCATCAAAATACTACAAAGCCCTTAACGTCTCGCCAGCTAAAACCTGCCAAAAGATATGGTTACGACACACTCAACTACACTATAATTCTATTTCGATTATTACCTTCACCGGTTTATTTCTAGATGACTGATCGCCGTACGAATGCATTACGTATGACTTACGATCCAATAGTTATCACAAAATAATACATCTAACTAGATCTGACAAGAAACAAGCTTGCAAGATGTGATCCTTCTAAAATCCAGGGTCATGATATACGTCATAAGTATTCTGGTAATTACTCATACTGATTGACTTCCGTCCTTGCTTTGTCATTTTGTCTTTGAAATGTTATAATGTATAACAGCTTTTGTTTTTTTTGAAAAAAATTAGAAATAATATTTTATACATTATTGTCTTTTTGTATATTAAACAACTTATTTGTCATTGACAAATTTCAAATTTATTTAATACTTTTGTTACGGTGTCATTCTAGAAAGAGACAGATTTTAAAGTGATCTGAGGATGACCTTCACAATCCTCTTAAAAGCTCTCAACTTCAAAGGTGCCTAAGTGGTTGGTGACATAGAACTCCCAGTTAGGTGCTCGATAGTCTGCCTCAAAAATGTTGCTACATTTCGGAGTTGTGCACAAATCAGTTTTGTATACTATAATAAGACTAAACGGTTCAGACGCTAACGTCCTATCTGCATATCGTCACCTCGGGAATACTATCAGATTCACACAATCATCATATCCTAGCATTATCCAGGTTGCTCCAGACTTAAGCCTAAGGACCAGGGTCTGCTCACTGGTGTAACCAGATTTGGCTAAACTTCAGTTATTACATGGAGCGACTGTCATCTGTCCTCTACAACCCAAAGGGGAACATCATTCTATAGATCAACCAGTTTTCAGAATTTTAGAAGGCACTGACTTCCTAATAACGACTGCCATAGATGTTCATGACAGACCAACGACTTGACGAGCTTTCCGAGGCACAGAGCAAGCGATAGTTACGCACATAACTTCGAAAAGTCATAAGTGCGCCACCAGGGTTTGATCCGAGACCCTCTAAATTAGAAGTCTATGAGTTTCGTCACTGGGCTGTCAGATTCACACAATGTTACGAGAAATATCAACATATTATTATATTTGCTGAGCTGCTTTTACATGGTCATAAACATAACCTTAACCTACTCTTCTTTATTGGTAGACTTTATGCCTATCGGACATTTTGCGACTAATCAGACAGAATTGAAGGATCTGGGTTATGTACTCAAAACAATGCTTTCTATTACAATACATAATAATAAGCTGATGGCTGATTCAGGGGCATTTTCCTGTCTTAGATTAATATCACCTCGTTTATATTGATTGAAATAAAGTACCTAAAAGCTTAAAAGACAAAGTATTACAAAATAAATTTGGAAGTAAAAACAAAAGTAATAAAAGCGGGTGAGTGTAATGATATTGTTTACGATGTGAATTAAAATATGTATAGCCTTATTTTTTTTGGTACATAAATATGCGGACTTAATTTGTGATCACTTGTTAAATAATAATAAGTAAAATATCGAATACTTGTTTATGTGTAATACCTACTAGCTGAGCTAATACATCCAGTTGGAAATTTTAAACAACGGAAACAGCTTTGCTTTTCATAGCAATGCCCTGAGATTTTATCACAACTTACGACTCACTCAACTTATTACAAAATACCGCAGTGCTTAATTAGTCTTTAAAAAAAATACATCTAAGTAATATTACTTTGTACTAAAATATATTATAATCTACTCTATTTTGTTAATTTAAGAAATGCCGTGATTTTCAAAGCCCGGCTGCAACTCAAAAACGACCTAACATTCCAAATATTAGTACAGCTGAGGTGCTTGGTTAAGTTACCGGCAGCAACATAGCATTAATGCAGCATACATATTGTATTGTATGTGAATATGACTGTGTTGCTGAATAAATAAATTGGTTTTCACAGTTTTATACAGCTAAAAGCGATTTATAAAATCTGATATAAGTAACAAACATGTTTTGTTAAAAATAACATTTCCATACAAAATAAGAGCAAAATGTTATCAATCGAACTTCAATATTCCTTTACACTAAAGAATTGACAAACGATAAAATAAAAAAAGCTTTGTCAGAACCGCCAAATAAATTAATCACCTCTCCTGGTTAGTTGATAATAAAATAGTAACCACTATACAGGATGCGAAGACCACCTTAAAACATAATAAAATCGATCACAAGCAGGATGTAGATTCTTCTTATTAACTGTCCATAAAACTATCATTATTATCAGAAATATATTTGCCTACATCCATAAATTCTTCCGTAGGTACGTGTATATGTCACTGAATTACTTTAAACCTTAACCGATTTTAATATTTTTTTAAATTATCACAATAGAGTTTGGAAGGTGGCGCTGTTGTCAAAACCTTTGAAAGTGACTAAAGCTAATAAAGGAGGCGTATGATTAGAAGCCTTAAGGCGCTATATGCTATATGACGTCATTTAAATTGTCCTTTTTTTCATTTTAACTAGCGGCAGTACAGTCGTTCATTTTAAAGTAACGTGTAAAGTAAAGAGTAAATCACAATTAAAATCTCCGCGTTTGTTTTAAACAAAAATCTTAAAGATTTTCGTAAACTCAGTCAGATGCAATCTTGTCTATTTTATTTTTGTATTCTTATTACAACTAAGGCACGTAGTATAAGGTACAAAGGCGTAAAAGTGCTCCATTTCAGCTTCAGACGGCTACCTGTATCACCTGTTTAATCAATACTTCGAACAGAAAACAAGCGATTATTTGACAACCGATTGGGCGCGTAGGGCGGTGTTTCCATTCTTACGCTTTTAAGTTTGTGAGTTCGATTCTATAAGGGAATAATTATTTACATGGGAATTTTTCTAGTTCTGAGCGTATTGTATGTTATAAGTGTATATTTTCAAAAATAAAAATTATGTACCTAACTTTATCCGTTATTTAATGTCCATAATACAACATTTGCTTAGTTTAGGGCTAGATGGCGTAGTGTAAAATGTCTAAGGAATCATTTATTTAATTATATATGTATTAATAACACAAAATACAAAGTATGTATACAAAATAAGCCGAAACTACAAAAGCTAGATAATTCTGAAAGATAGACAGATCTTGTCAGACGGCCAATAACTAAATTATTTTAATTAAACTATGACGTAGTTAAACTCTTTTAATAGAACCTCTTACATTAAAGATTTATGTAGACTATTTGCACTCTATGGGTTGATACGTCAATTATATAAAGCAGTATCGATTAGTTTCCTTAGAGTATGTACTAACGTATGAGGACGTAAAGGGATTTGTACTTTGTGGGAGTCGAACCCACGACCTCAGGAGCGGAGTACAGATATATCTACTAACCTATGCGCCATATCGGTAGTCACAAATGGTCTTCCAATATTTAAGGACTAATAAACTCTGTGAACGCTGCTAAACTTTGGTTATAATTTCCGTCCTCGTGAATTTCAATATCAGTTTTAATAGAAACTTTAAAAGACCCTTGGCTTAAAAATCATACATTTAATATAAAAAACCATTAGGTAAATATGTTTTTTGGGCTGAAAATCTCTTTGCCCCGTCAGTTAAAACTATAATAAGCCTGTTTTACAATATTACAAGAAATAATCAAAATATAGCAAAAATGTAGCATAACAAATGTTCTGACTGTGACAAATGCTAATATGAAAGTTTTGCCAGGTTCGTAGTTTTTAAGTTCCTGTGAGCTTCTCTAGGCATGTTCCGCATGTCAAATTTTATCAAATATACAAATTACTCTTTTCGTATTGCATTTGTCGAATGCAACTTGGCATCAGGGGCAAATCTCCAAACACAAAACACCCAGTAAGGTATAATTTATGCAAATTTCTCTCCTATTAAGGTTGAGAAAAGCTCGCGGTTGATAGTTAAATATAAAATCATGAGTAATTTGCATCAGTGTCCTGAAGTGCTATATGCCAACAAAGGTGGGTCTGGGACACTCGGCCAGGCTCCAATTGGATGTTGCTGCTTTATTTATTCAATCACCACGAACACATCTTTAATAACCGACCTAATTACCTGTAGCCGTTCTGCCAGCTTAATAATAATTAATTACTGAACTGCGCTAGATTACTGGTGCATGGTTAGTAGTATTTTTATTGCCTTCTGCTACTTAAAAATTGTATATATGAAAGTTTGTTGCGCGCTAGCTTTAGGTTTTGACTTTCAGAAAAGCTCTATGGAGCCAAACTTGAAAAAACGATTTTGACTTTGGATATTTGCCCCTTAAGCACGTAAAAACGGCTTAAAGAGTTTGGATCAAAATTAGAACTTTCCAATGGAGTACACAAAACCCAACTTTACGCGAGCGTAGTCGGACACGTAAGCTTGGTTTTTTCATAGTAAAAATTAATATTTATGTCTTAAAAAATTGAAAATTTTTCCAGTTATAAACTGAAGCTTTTTATCAAAATATCTTTAGGAAATAAATTTAACACACACCTTTTTTGTATTCCCACCTAATCGATCAATTGAAAAAATAGTGTGGCGATTTTGTGTTATACGAACGTTTTATAAAAAAACATTAAAACTGTCAAACTATGGTATGACTGTGCCCTTATTATTTTAATAGTAGATGCAAGGTAGGTGGTGGCCGGGTTACATAAAGAGGCTGTCGAAAATTCATCATTATGAAACTTTTTTGCGACGATGCCAATGTCATTTTGATGCCATTCGGTTACAAAATTAGGGCAAGGGTACACCCAGTTTGACCTAGGTACCTGCTACGATATGGATCTGTGCGTTATCGCCGAACGACAAAAATCTAAGATATCATGTCAAAATTTGCAATTAAAATTAGGATTCTTCTTTTTTATTACGTTATATGCGACCTACTTTGTAAAGGTAGGAAGAGTGGGTTTTTATTACACCCTTTGCTAAATAGCTGTTTTATTACTTTATGAAACAAAATACACGTTACCTAATTAGAATATTCCTTTCCGTTCCTTGTTACTTAAAAACCTACCCAAATTTGGTTTCTCCATGATGCCTCTCGGCTGCTTCCTTATTAGTTCGCAACAGTACCTACATAATCATTATGAAACATGTACCTTAATCCACCAAATTATATTAATGTCCTTAGTACTTCTTACAATAACATACTGAATGGTCATTTTATTTGCTGTCGTATAAAATTTCGCACTGTCGCATATAAAGTGTCACTTTAATATGAAAGACTGCAGTTCCGGTACCACATAGGTAGATTTCTTTTGCAATTCAATTTCTGTAATTTTTAATAAGGTTCAGCGACTTCTGCACAGCTGTTTGTATGTAGATATTTACTTACTGTGTAAGGTCAGGTAAGTAGGTAACATAATTTATTGCTCATAATAATTGAGATGTTAAAAATATGAAACGTCAATGATTGTTTGTCAGTCCTTTTGTATATGTACCAGCATCTGACATTCGAGGCATAAAATTCAACATACCTAATTATGTGAGATAGCTTCATGTTTGCTCAACGTTTATCGACGATTAATGAGGGGAACCCAGTTGTTATCGGCTATATCAGTTCCACTACACGTTGTAATCTAAATATCAGCATCGATAACTAAACAACTGTAAAAGGTTATGTTTTGATGCATAAATTCTGTAATGAACCTTTAGTAACCTTCATCGTATGAAGATCAAGGGGAAATCATTATCAATGTCAACTTGTCTTTAGTTAAAAATACAAAGTCTTCATGACTTAATTTGTGCAGTCATAGCCGTGGGAAACTTTTTTGCGCTTGTCTCCAGGTACGATTCAAAATTATAACCGCCAAGCAATCAATAACTATCACCGTAAGTCAGTATAAGTATGAGTAGTCATAGTAATAGTGAGCTCGACCCGGGCAGCGGCCGCTATAAAAAGATCATCATAGGACGGCCGCTGCGCGACATGCAACCCTGGAAAGCGACTCGGCAGTGCCATCGAGTACTGTTGCCAAAATAATTAAAGAAATCTCTGTCGGTATCCCTCCACCGCGCCCGCGCCGCTCTAAAATCGTCGCTCTTCGCCCGGGAGTCGCTACTCGGGGCGCGGAGGGAAAACATCTCCCGCGCCACTACTATTTCTTCTTTCCTTCTCGACGCTGTCGAAAAAAAATAATTCAGTAAGTTATAAATTCCACCCCTATAAAAAGGAAAAGATGTGAATGTGGTCAAATGAAGTGGAAAACTTGGAGTATGAACCATTTAAAGTGGATTTAGTGTTGTTTCAAAGTGAAAAGTGTTACATAACTCGAAACTAATTTTTAGATTTTTAAAAATACCGCAAATTTATAGGCGCCTACGGAACGAAAATAGCATATTGTCACGTGGTGCATTTCAACCTATAGAAATGCTCCACATTTATTAGAACAATAAATTGTTTTTCCTTTAACCGGAATATGAAAATAGGTGGAACATCAATATTTTCTAAAAAAATATTATTTGACGTTGCGTGCACTATTTTTACATCTAGTTTTGATTTTTTTGACTAAAAAGTTTAGCTCTTGATATAAATAGTAAAGTGACGTAGCGCACATGATAGATGGCGCCACAAGTGGAGCGGTTTCTTTTCCTCTGTCTGCCTCCTGTCAGTTTTAGAAAAAATGACGGCTAGATTGGATACGTGTTCGTGTGGTTTATGATATTTACGACAAAAAGTATTAACTTAGTACAAAATAAATTCTATTGTTTAAAATAGGAAATAAACTTTATAATTTAAGTGTAAATTCGCATTGGACTATTTATTTCTCATGTGTTAAAAAAAGACTTCGGTGAGTGATACTAGTAGTGCTCTCAAGCCGTGCTTCTCAAGAAGAAATTTCTCGATTCTATTAGTTACCACCAATATAACTTAGTTTGTCATAATTATCTGTCTTCGAATATAAATTATGAATGAAATTGAACGTTATTTGTCACAATTACACATTTCAGATGAACAAAAACTATGCAACCTAATTTTTGACAGTAGAGCTTTTTTTACTGCAAATTGCAGCAGCTTATAATTTTCGTATTGTTAAATATTTCGAATTACCTAAAAATAGTTATGGTATTTTTTTATTATAAGTTTTTTGATGACCAACCGACATAACCTCAAATAGGTACAGTTAAAAGATGACTCGTCATTTCTAACCTAATATTTTATTTTCTTGTCTTATAGAACTGACGGCAACGTAGTAATTCCACCATGGAGAACGCTCACTCGCAATCCGTGGAAGAAGTTTTAAGCTATTATGGTACAGATGCAGACAAAGGCCTTAGTCCAGACCAAGTTAAAAGAAACCAAGAAAAATATGGGCCAAATGGTAAGTTATTTGTTCACATTACATATTTTTTTATTAAGTTTACGAGATTGCAATTTTAATTCAATTCATTAAATATTGACTTCTATTTGTAGCTCTTTTGAACTTCATTCAAAATTCACTAGGGCTTGAATGAATAAAACAGTCAGAGCAATATGTTTATATCTTGTACTACTCAGTATAAAAATTACAAATTTGTTTCTTAGGAATAATAGAGGATTATTTCACAATTAAATAAAGTTATTATAGCCACATAAATTGAAATAGGTTCAGGGATTCAAACATACCAATTAGAAACATTGTAATTTAGTCGCCAGTATAAATAATAGTTAATAAGTGTAGGATGAGGATTTGGATTCTTCTTCCGTTTGGAACTAAACTTCTTAAAATTGTTAGACATTTACCATCATTAGGCAAGGTTAAGAAGGTAGTTAGATACAGAATTGTTATTTGATGCACCATAAGCAAAGCATTAGTCTATGGATAAATTCTCTAGTGTGTTGTAGTCCAATTTTCTGTTTTGCCCCATATGTTGTTTATAGAGCATCATGCTTGAGAAGTTGTTTCACTACAAGACACTCCTAGACAGACGCTTCTAAGGTCTGGAAAAGTTTTTTTGAACTTATATCCCAACTTGCTGGGGATGGGGACTAAAACTTTAGAGTTCATCATTTATTTTTGCTCAATTTAAATCCGGAAGATCACCTAGGTCATAGCAATTTCTTTACTCTTTATAAATATTTGTTCAAAGCTGAGACTCACAGAGGTTATGTACTAAAAATCATTCTACAAACAAGCAAGTGTTTATGTGTGACATATAATATTAGCATATTTGTATTGGCTTAACTGGAGTATGTAATGAAAAGAGTCATTACCTCTTAATACTGTTGAGTAATATAAAATAGCGCACAAGTTTTTAAATAAAAACTGACTAAAAATATCATCTCTAACACCATTTTCACTTTTTTGTATAACAGAAGTCAAACAAATTTTTGTTTATCTGTCTGAACATAATGCCACTAATCTTTTACTCCTAAACTTTAAACTAATAACAAATTTTGTAGGAGGATGTGTTATGTGAACAGGTAATAGTGTGGACTTGGGTAAATTTAATGTTTGTTAATACCAAACTATATATTTATTCATATTAATCATGAGTATCTTTGCTTCCACTTAGTTGCGTGTCCAACAGGGTCCACAGGAAATCATTTGTTTTTAATACTGCATAAATGCAATAAAATCTGTTTTAATCTGCTAAACTGTGAGATGCTGCCAATGACATAGGTAGCATTGTGTATAACACTTGTTAAGGCATTTATTGTCCAACTGTCTTTCAGGGTTGTTTGAACCTTTGCCAACTGAATATAGTTGACCATGAATCATTCAGTGTAGAGAACTGAGGTTATAATTAGAGAATGTCTGAGTGACAAGTAATTTAATTTATTTTTATTTCAAGGCAAACATAAATTTTCGTCTTATCTCTATTTTAAAAATATTTTAATCTAATACATGTTGTTAGGCCTTGCTCAGCACCCAGGTGGCTGTGGTCACGTCCCATCTAGGGTCTAGTCGTAGGTAAGGCTTATTTCTGCGAAAAACTACTGAGTCAAGCCAGTATACTTCCAGTTAAGGCTGGAACAGCATTAAAATAGAATACAGTTTCCGCTTGCCTTCAGGTGAGCAATGCTCTACCTTGAGTACCTAACCCTGATGTATTTACCAATAATGCAATTAAAGCAATATTGTAATATTATGATTTCATTAAAACAAATCATATGTTCAACAATAAACTGCTACAAATGTGACAAAGTACTGTGCTTAATATTTAACTCATTTATCCTGTAAAACAACTAACAATGCATTTCCTTGAGTAACCACTTGTTGTCAATTAGGCAGCCGTATTTTAGTTGCCATTACCTTTTGACTGTTTACTTTTATGAGAAAGTTTTTATAGTGTGGATTTTTTATCATTTATCATCCAAAATGAAAACTGTTATCATAACAACAAACAAAGGCTTGTGTAAAAGTTGTCACAGGAAATTTAGTGGGAATTGTCAGTGTGTGTATTTGGCAGTATTAACAAACAACTGTACTCAACAGTGTTTGTTAACAATAACTGTGTAAAGAGTGGAATGATGACAAACTCACTGTCAATGATATTTCTTGTGTCACATAAAGTCACATTACCACCTAAGCCTTGCAAACAAAAATACTTTATCTTTTTAAATCATGTTATATTTGTTGTAATATAATTTATTTATTTATGATTATTATGATAACTGTTGTAGGTCAACCTTTAATTAGATTAAATTTTAAACGCTTGCTTGCAGCTTGAAATCATTTGATAAATGTCACGTTTTTAATTATATATATTGCAAAACGTATTGTCACAAGCTTGTATGTGCTTATAAGAGAATACGTCTTAATAATTTCTTATCGGCATACTTCGAAACTGACCTACTTTTTCTGATAACTTAAACAATTTTTTATCTTGCTAAAGACACATTAGCACGTTGTACGCCATCGGTCACAGATTCGTTATAGCTACATATTGCATAAAGATTTAAAAAGGAGGCAAAAACAACCTTTACCTTTGTATGTTTTCATAATTAGCTGCCACCTTGTATGACAAATCGGTGGTGTGAGTTTATTTATAGTGTTAGGTTAGAGGGTGGAGGTGGATTGGTGCGTGAGCCCGAGCACGGGACAGGGGGCGCCCTCAGGCGTGATACTCGACGGCCTGTCACCTCCACCGATATAGGACGGCTAGCACAATCGCTTAATGCATGAATTCACCACATTACAGTACTCTGCGACTATAAAGAAAATCTGATGTGCGCTTTTAATAATCATTCTATTTATTAGTAATTTTCTGATATTCGCGTATAAGTGTAAGTTATCACATGCAATGTTATTATTAAAGAGAGATCTATACTAGTCAGTCAGTATTTATTCATTATACATCTAATATATTTTATTATAATATTCTAACCTTGCAAATCACGGGTATCTAAACCAGATTCAAGTTGTATTATTTCCAGTCCAGCATATAGTGGCC
Source organism: Musotima nitidalis (assembly GCA_949126915.1). Taxonomy (NCBI): domain Eukaryota; kingdom Metazoa; phylum Arthropoda; class Insecta; order Lepidoptera; family Crambidae; genus Musotima; species Musotima nitidalis. The sequence continues at coordinate 15,883,360 of OX421416.1, forward strand.
AACATTTTAAGGTATCCCCGAACAGTATTTATATACAGTGTGTATATACAGTGTACATGCCAACTATAGTAAAAACAAGACGCAAGTATGTTAAACTAAACTAACAATATCAGACTTATAACAAATGTTATAAATTATAGCCTATCTTACATAAGAAATCTATTAGGCAAGGTGCCGTGTGGTCCCGGCCTAGAAAACCCCTTCTCATTTTTCGGAAAGTCGTAAGAGTCGACGAAGAGAAATCCTACCGGATGACGGGCAGCAGTGTCATTCTCCGTACTGGCTTGAACTGCGATCACCAACCCGCCTTCCCCGCTTGGTGATTATGAGCAAATGGAATTGTAATTGATTGGGGAGGCTAATGTTTAGCAGTGGACTTTATAAGGCTGCTATGATGATACATAATAATGTCAGAAATTAAATAATTATAAAGAATACCAGTTTCTTATATAGCAACTAAAGTATTCCACGAAGAACAATTACTCTAATTTGAAAAATTTACGAAAAGTATCGGCAGCTGCTAGTTGATCAGTCGTTCCTTAGACAACACCTCCAGTTTATTTTTACTCGGCCTTGCTCTTTAGAGAGTGTTCACTACTTTTTCTTAGTGAAAACATCGTATCTTAATAATATTATAAATGCGAAAGTTTGTACATTAAGGTGTTCAAATGATTGTATATGATGATTGTGTACGAATGAACGTGATAAATTGTAATTTTGCTTATTTATATAGTATAAATAATCTTAGATGTTAATCTTACTTAAAACATACGATAAATCTTTTTGTAGAGTCAAACTAGATATTTGGAGTATTTATAAATTTCTTCGATGAATTTTGAAAACGAAATCGCGGGAAAATTTATAAAGTTTTTGTCAAACATACCTCCCAAACATTGTTAAAAACAAACGTATTATTCAATATCACATGACGAAAGGAAATGATAAATGCAGTCTAAGGTTTTTTGACAATGACTGAACTGAATGAATGACATTTATCCACGAATGGACTAAGGTTGAGAAACAATTTTTCCGTAAACGTTCGGCCTTGTATTCTGTCAGACTAATACATCAATACAGTCTGTTCTCGCGGCACGGTTAATATGAGTGCAATATGTACACGGCAAACCAAATGCCACATAACCCGCTGGTTTTACGAATGTTGATGTTTTGGAACAATCATAATTGAAGTAATGTCTCAATTAAACTCAGTAGGTGTTACCTATACATGTTTGAGAACAGCAAAGAAACACGAATACGTGACTATGTAACCATCTTAACTTGATCAATATTTCTCATAAAAGCAATAAAAATCATTAGTGTAAATAGTGTATTGAAAAATCGATTTGTCGATTTTGTTTATCCTCAAGCAATAAATTAATGTTTGAAGCAACTACTATTCGATCTGAATTACTGTCTTATGAATAAAGTATTTTATTAGATAACCGTTTCCTTTGAACATAAAACGAGAACTAGCGAGTGTATCATGTGGTATGTTGTATTTATTATTATCATTGTTTGGGGCAGCTGGTCGTGCTCCGTGTATCATGCAGTGATGTTAATGGAGGACATAATCTAAATGTTGAGTGCTGGCGCTCCCGTGTTCCCTACTGGTTGCATTAGCCAACGTTTCGAAACTGACTACGTTGGTTATTTTAGGCTAAACAGAAGGCTATCTACTAAAGACCCGCTTGATATCTTTACTTTCTTCATTTTAATAATAAAATGGAGTTCACTCACGCGAATTATTTTTGCGTTATAAGAAATTTATAGTATTGACTTCATCTACATTGACTTGCTATTTATTTAAACTATTATTGATGATATTGAAATTTTATAAAGAAAAACGAATCTGCATTGGTACTTCTTTCATCTCTTTTCGCGAGTAGGTAAAGTTTGTGACCCAATTGCCACAGTCGTAGATTGTATACTTTGAAAACTGTTGTGAGACCGGCTAATTAAAGCTTCACGATTCTGGCCCTGACTGTACGTATCGAGTGTATTTTTGCTTTTAACTTATTTGCGCCTAGTTATATCTCAAGATTAACTCAAAAAATCTACGCTAGAGAATTTATGTATCTTTGAATTTTTTGATTACATTCATATGTTCTAGAAAAAGCTTCGTCAAAGCTTTTTCTTGAGTGTGTTTTTGGCACTAATTTAAAATCGAAAACTTTCTATTTCCAATTCTCATGAATTTTAAACATTCAATTCTTATTGTAGTTCTCGGGCGACTACACCGCTGTCATGCTTTCACCGAACATCGAAATAACAAATAAAAAGAAAAACTGCAACTTTCATATTGAAAGTAATTTTTTGTTCTCGTCCGGTTTCCTATGTATTATTAAAAGCCAATTGTCGTTTCGGAAATTCGTTTTAAGTACGGCATAATTGATTGATTGGATTGGACGCTAAACGATTGGCGAGTTGCAGTTTAACGTCACAATTAGAGTCAAGGGCGCTTCAATCCACCTGTGGACTACAAACAAACTAAACTCCACTTATTTCAGTACTAAACAATTTGCACATTTGTCACGCGTTCTAAAATAATGTGCCTATTGCCGGTCATCTATTGTTACCTATATTGACAAAGCAATATCTTTTCGATTTTATGATCACTGATATTGATATTATGTCAACATATAAAATCGTTATATTATGTATTGTTCCGAAATTAAGGATTCAAATCACGTATCATTGTGTAGGTAGACGACTGTGGATTGCAACTTCTCTACCTATTTGAAAAACTGTCCTGGTAATAACATTAAATAATCTTTGTGCTGCCTATCAGTCTTTTCTGTGTTACGTTTATTTACGCGCATTATAATTAGCGGCGCACGACACATCGAAGTCCATAAATAAACTGTTTAAATTAATAAAAATATGTCTTTATCGATGATCGACATTTCGCAAATGGGTACATCTATCGGCATCTGCTGACACAGCGATATCGATGCGTTGACTAATTGCTTACATCAGGAACTGCGAAGCTGCCAATCGCGGAGCGTTCTAGGAACGCAAATAGTCAGCCATCACTATCAACGATTGACTTAGCGCACGTTGCCCGATCACCTGCCGCTGCGGCGTACACGCATCTCTACAAGATAAAGATTACATTGATTATTAAGTTCTTACAGACAATTGGTTCCGGAACGTTAACAATCGCAATTACGTCAAAGCTACGCACGTAGTGAGGTCATTGTACATGTACAGGTCACGCTACCGACGACGTGGACCAATGTCCGTCCTCGACGGTTACTTTGCTTATGTGACATAATACTGAGCAGTTCTTTAAATTAAATATGCTATCTATGTTAAACCGTTGCAAAACGAACAACAGCTACGGTGAAATTATCACATTGCAATACGATAATACGAGAACAGTTTATTTTCTGCATATAAAATTTTCACTGCAATCTAATGATTAGAGCACTTGTTTACCGAGGTTAAGATTAAAACATGGTCGTAATTTTATTTTCGAAAGTAATTAAGTTCGTTGATAACGAGCAATATGTTAAATCTCTATAATGTCTATGAACTGCTTAGGAGATTTAATAACTGATAAGGACTGCGAAGTTATTTACGCACAAATAACATTAGCAATCAGAACTTAATAAGTCGGTCTATATGATTAGGCGATTTACGTTTGTTTGCAAATCGTCGCCCGCTGCGTAGTACGTAAACCTGTTTGGGTAAACTGATAACGTGAGGACTAGTCGGCATGGTGAGGCAGTATTCGACTGCGGCGCCGAGACCATTTGACGTCATCATGGTCGCCCGGCCGTATGGCTATTCGCGATCGAGCGCAGCGGGCGCGGGCGCATGTACGATCGTAACTGACGAGATATATCGCATGCCTGCTCTGACTGTTTTATCGTCTGTAAAATTTACCTCTTTGATGTTTCATTCAAAACTCTAATTATGATTCTTTTCTTTTTACAGAACTCCCTACGGAAGAAGGTAAGTGATTGTGCTGCAGTTGTATGAAAAGTAACACACGTAAATTATTCCACATACGACTTTTATGGAAGTCACAAGTCATTTTAATAAAACGCAAAACCAGCCTTATGACAAACCAACATGAAACACCATGTCAAGGCCGCATGAGACGTATTTTGTTAGTCCGGCAACCTTGCAACTTCTAAGTAATGAATACGCAAGTTAACGGTGCTTTTAAAACGTAGTTGACATGATAATACAGAAATTTATGCATACTAGCCATTATTGATAGTGCCCCACAGTGCACTGAATATTGCCACCTTGACTAGCATTTTGTTATCGCTAGACTAAAGTCAAGCAGAATGTTATCAGTCGCCTATAAGGGCTTATAATTTTATTTATGTTGCCATGACTACTCAAGGACATATGTGCGACCCGACCATGTAAACATTGCGCGTTTTTAAGCCGCAAATGTAAATAAAAACTACTACTATACACACATCATTTACATCTAATAAAATAATTTAAACTTGATAAAAACACTTATTTTTATCTTTATTTTTACAGGCAAAAGTATATGGCAATTAGTCCTGGAACAGTTCGATGACCTTTTAGTAAAGATTTTGCTATTAGCTGCTATTATTTCTTTCGTAAGTAAAATTAGATAACAAACTCATAGAGCGTTTTATGATTTGGGGGTCCTTAAATTAAATTATCATCGTTGTTTTCAGGTTTTAGCTTTATTTGAAGACCATGAGGACGCATTCACGGCGTTCGTAGAACCCTTTGTAATTTTACTTATTCTTATTGCTAACGCCGTTGTAGGAGTATGGCAGGTAAATATGACTACAAAAAAACTATGCATACAGTATGTTATCATTTACACCCATTATATGAGTCTTCTATTATTTTAGGAAAGAAATGCGGAATCCGCCATCGAAGCTTTAAAAGAATACGAACCAGAAATGGGTAAGGTAGTCAGAGGAGACAAATCTGGCGTCCAAAAGATAAGAGCGAAAGAAATCGTCCCCGGTGACGTCGTAGAGGTGTCAGTCGGTGACAAAATTCCCGCCGACATCCGTCTTATCAAAATTTTCTCTACGACCATCCGTATCGACCAGTCTATCTTGACCGGCGAGTCCGTGTCTGTCATCAAACACACAGATGCTATTCCCGACCCTCGCGCTGTAAACCAGGACAAGAAGAACATCCTGTTCTCCGGTACTAATGTCGCTGCTGGCAAAGCCCGCGGTGTCGTCATCGGCACTGGCCTCAACACTGCCATTGGTAAAATCCGTACCGAAATGTCTGAGACTGAAGAGATCAAGACACCCCTGCAACAAAAACTCGATGAATTCGGTGAGCAGCTGTCTAAAGTTATCTCTGTGATTTGCGTTGCCGTGTGGGCCATCAACATCGGACATTTCAACGACCCCGCTCATGGCGGAAGCTGGATTAAGGGTGCCGTGTACTACTTCAAAATCGCCGTCGCTCTGGCCGTCGCCGCCATTCCCGAAGGTCTCCCTGCCGTCATCACCACTTGTCTCGCCCTGGGCACCAGGAGAATGGCCAAGAAGAACGCTATTGTCAGGTCTCTGCCTTCAGTAGAAACCCTTGGTTGCACATCCGTCATTTGCTCAGACAAGACCGGAACCCTCACCACTAACCAGATGTCTGTGTCTCGCATGTTCATCTTCGAGAAGGCCGAAGGTAACGACAGCAACTTCCTCGAATTTGAAATTACTGGCTCCACTTACGAACCCATCGGTGACGTCTACCTGAAGGGACAGAAAGTCAAGGCTTCAGAGTTCGACGCCCTACAAGAGCTCGGCACCATCTGCGTTATGTGCAATGACTCCGCTATCGACTTCAACGAATTCAAACAAGCTTTCGAAAAGGTCGGTGAAGCCACCGAAACCGCTCTGATCGTTCTCGCCGAGAAAATGAATCCTTTCAACGTAACCAAGACTGGACTGGACCGCCGCTCGACTGCCATCGTGGTCCGTCAAGAGATCGAAACTAAATGGAAGAAAGAGTTCACCCTCGAGTTCTCTCGTGACAGGAAATCTATGTCCAGCTACTGCACACCCCTTAAGCCTTCCCGCCTCGGAAGTGGACCTAAACTGTTCGTTAAGGGAGCGCCCGAAGGTGTTTTGGAACGTTGCAGCCATGCCCGTGTTGGAACAAGCAAAGTACCTCTTAACTCTACCTTAAAGAACCGCATTCTTGAGCTGACCCGCACCTATGGTACCGGCCGTGACACCCTCCGTTGTTTGGGCCTGGCCACCGCTGACAACCCTCTGAAACCCGAAGAGATGGACCTCGGTGACTCCACCAAATTCTATACTTATGAAGTCAACCTTACCTTCGTCGGAGTCGTGGGTATGTTGGACCCTCCCCGTAAAGAAGTTTTCGACTCTATCGTCCGTTGCCGTGCTGCTGGCATCCGTGTAATCGTCATCACTGGCGACAACAAGGCTACAGCTGAAGCTATCTGCAGGTAAATCCTTATATAATAATATATTTATTTAGTTACCATATCATCATTTCCTTACTTACCATAAACTGTTCTCTATGAATTAATATCTCAGTTCCTTTTCTTAATTTGAGACATACATTAGTTTATCCTCCGCCAATCTGGGTCGCGTCCACGTGGTTATTGACTTGGAACAACCGGTCTTATTTGTGAGAGAAGTCCCATTCTCTGTAGTGGTACCTGAGATATTAATTAAAGTTGTTTAAGTTGTAATAAAGTATTTATTTGATCAAATCCGTGTGTATAGAGTTTGACTGAGAATACATTTGCAGACGTATTGGCGTGTTCACTGAAGATGAAGACACTACTGGCAAATCCTACTCTGGTCGCGAGTTCGACGACCTGTCCCTTAGCGAACAACGCGCCGCTTGCGCCCGCGCCCGTCTCTTCTCCCGTGTGGAGCCCGCCCACAAGTCCAAGATTGTTGAATTCTTGCAAGGCATGAACGAAATCTCCGCTATGGTGAGTTGAATATATATTAGAATATTTTTTTTTTACTAAGTAACGTATATATATGAAATTAGATAATATCACCCAAACAACTTGAAACAAAGTAAAATTATAATTGAGCGGTACATGTTACTTGTCAAAAGGGCCATATATCAGCGTAATTCTGCTGCATCTGCTGACACAGCAGCACTGGTGTTCTTGCTGCGCCCTTTTTGAATATTATAATATTTTTTCTTTACACACTTCCTTAGTTACCTACTTCGTTAGGACGTTCGGAATCTCGTATCTTTAAGTACACCCACTTTTATTTTGTAAATATGTGACACATCATAGATGCCACATCCTGGCTGATAGTAAGCAGTCCAAAAAGGTGCATAAGTGCAAAGGAATGAAGAAAATGAATAATTTATTGCTTGTTTAAAAAACCTTCTAACATCAGAAGACGGGACTATATATTTTCTTCTCAAACTAAGCAGAACATCTACTATATAGGTTTAGGTTTAAAGACATTTATTCCCATAAAATACATACATACCCATAGATCGAATACCCATGTTCTTGCCCGAAAAAAGACTTGTATGGAAATCTAACAAGCGAGCATAGAGCCTAAGAACGAGTATACTGAACCCCGCCATCTAATCAGTTTTTATGATGTGTTTCGCGTGCAGAATTATACACATTCATATTTACCAACTATTCTAGTGTTAGTAAAAGCTGCATGCTGGCTTTAGTGTGGTAAATATCAACTAATTATAGTAGTCACAAAGTAAATAGTAGCACTTACAGTGTAGTGCATTTACTGAATTGCTACTTTATGTTAATTATTATACCTTAATTGACAATAATATTTCATGTTTTTAATTAGTTATAAATTATTTCAGATGTATCGTATAAAAAGGATATTTTATTATATTATTAGTACATTTAAATTTTATTATTTGACAGCTATTGACACAGTCATTTGAAATTTCCCAATGATTAAATATAAATTCATTATTAATGTGTATTGTTAGTTAGATAGTAGGACACGAAAAAGAAACTATACCAGAAGTAACTTTGACATACAAGTCAACAATAACCAGACGTTTGGAAGTACTATGTAATAGTTTATGAAATAAAGAACTTTTTGGCTTTGAGAGATTGAAAAGCTAAAAAAATTTGGACTACATACACTGCTTACTCTTATGGCGGGATATGGTTTTATGACTAGTCATGTAATAAAAATACATAAAGTATTTACGAATAAAAAATAAAGGCTTAATAAATCTGATAGGTAACATTTCTTATAGACCTAAATCTATATTTAAACCTTAATATAGTATGTTTGTCTTAAGCTTTCATACATGCTTGAAGACGACTAGTTTTCTTTAGAGCTATCTTTTTCACACCACATTCCAAATGTTAGAGTTAAAATAACATGTCGAACTGTATAGCTGATATTATGTTATTGTTTGTAAAATACCAGTAATAGTAAAGCTTTAATGTTTACGTTAAGGTACTGGTGTTTATAAACTCACTGTACTCTCTATTTACTATAAAACTGAATAGGAAACTCTTTAATGTAGTCATTTTGTAGTGTAATGTTTCTTTAACCAAATTTTGAAGTATTAAAGAGACTGAATTTGAGAACAAAGTTAAGAGTTATGCTGGTCTCTCTTGCTCTTGACTCCAGTAAATGGGCACGTTCGGTTTGGGTTTACTTTTAAATTCCTTTAAGGATAAGTATAGTACCGTTGTAAGTAGGGTAAAAGTAATTTTAAAAAATACCATCCGATATCCGAGTCCATTACACTAAGGAAATACGATGTCACAGTATAGGAAGCGTTTCTCGTAAACTCCAAAAATTTTATATAAAAATTGTCATCAGCCAGGCAGGTTTTAACGCTGAAAAAGTGGTTCTTGCACAAAGGTTTTTGTAACTATGGTATTTTTTGTTTGTAACATGCAAACATAACTGTTGCTTAATTATTTACGTCTGTATTGTATTTGTAGACTGGTGACGGTGTGAATGACGCCCCTGCCCTCAAGAAGGCCGAGATCGGTATCGCCATGGGATCCGGAACTGCCGTCGCTAAGTCTGCTGCCGAGATGGTGCTCGCTGACGACAACTTCTCCTCCATCGTAGCTGCCGTTGAGGAAGGTTCGACAAATTACTCTTTTTTTTTTAAATTTATATGACGACGAAATATGTAGCTATGTATGCTAGTTTAACCATTTATAGCACAAATGGTCAATATATTGCCACCATTTAATAAACCTTTTACAGTTCTCATAAACTAGAAAACTAACGAACCACTTGCTCCATTCGTGTAGGGGTTATACATATGATGAAAATTGACAACATATAAGTAAAATATTTTTAAAAATATATCTTGGGTTATCTTGACATACACAGCGTCATAAACTCCTATATAAGCAAAACTTGTACAATGGGTACTACAAAACGGATAAACATACTTTTTTTTTCGTGTGTTTTCATAAGTAACACATAGACGAGAACAAACATTTGTGTTAAACCCACGACTTCAACCAATATGTTTGAAGGATAATTACAACAATGTTCAAATGTCATTTTGTTAACAATATATGAAATTGTAGCTATAACGAAACAAGTCCCTAATGTTCCAAGTTACAAGAAATAATCGGCCCTTGAATAATCCACATTTTATTGGTTTTTTGCACTACAAATCTTAATAAGGCAGGGACACAAGGGATCTACATAGTTTTCTAGCTAAGTTCTATCACAGAGTTCTCTGCATGAAACGTGTCTATTGGTGTAAGATGGCTTTGGTCCACAAGGACACTATACAAGATCCCATCCCCTCAGATACGGTAATGGAATTGTCGGCACCACACACGGCCAAATTTTACCACGTTTATTATAGTAATATAGATAAATAAAAAATAAAAATGTCATATAATCTCCCCAGGTCGTGCCATCTACAACAACATGAAACAGTTCATCCGTTACCTGATCTCATCCAACGTCGGTGAAGTAGTGTCTATCTTCTTGACTGCCGCCCTCGGTCTGCCCGAAGCCCTGATCCCAGTACAGCTGTTGTGGGTCAACTTGGTCACTGATGGTCTGCCCGCCACCGCCCTCGGTTTCAACCCACCTGATCTTGACATCATGGACAAACCTCCCCGCAAGGCTGACGAAGGTCTCATCTCCGGATGGTTGTTCTTCAGGTATGAGACTTTTCTATAGATTATACATACATACACGCCAGTTTACCCGGAAGGGTAGGCAGAGGCATATTATACGCCCACACTCTGCCAATTATTTAGTTGGTCCCACGTTATAGGGGACGAGCCTATTGCCGCTTACTGGGCACTGTTATGTTCGCCAGAGCCTCGTCCGTTGATCGGCAGGTGAGGTTGGCTTGGGCTCCTTAGGTCTTGGTAGGATCCCTCTACTCTATTGATCATATCGCTACTTTGTTGTCTAGTACGTTACTTCTTAACCCTTGTAGTTATTATTTATTAATTCAATCTTACAATGTAGGTTAACAGATCAAGTCCAACACAGCCACAATTCACAATGATAACACAAAACAATAATTTTCGAAAATAAAGTAAAACCCAACCCAACCCGGACAACAAAAAAGTGAAATAAAAATGTCAAAGTTAGCAAATTACATAAAATTATGTCAACCATTCAAATAACAATGTCTTAATTAAAATAAGTCAAGGTCACATTAAGAATAATAATAAAATAAGAATTAATATGTCACTTACAACTACATTAGATATTATAATTGGATAAATTATTAATTTCTAACAATTCCAGCAATTACTTAGTCCCAATAGAGTATCATTAAGAACTTGTGTTATGGATACTAATAACGGATAAACATAAATACATACTTAATATACATAGAAAATATCCAGACCATAACAAATATTTATGTTCATGCACACAAAGATTTGTACTGTGTAGGAATGGAACCTACGACTTTAGGAGTGAAGAGCTGGTATACTGACCTCCACGCCATATCAGTCGTCTAAGGGATATAACAGGGCTGGGTGGATGGAGGATATAACAAGGCTTAACGCAAATAGTATGATATACCTTTTGATAGCACCCAACATGATCATAAATGCGTTGAACGTATTATATTATTGGCGTTAAGGGTGTATAGAGATTCTACCAAGACCTAAGGAGCCCAAGCCAACCTTACCTGCAAGTGGTGCACTTGCCGATCAACGGACGAGGCTCTGTAAGCGGCAATAGGCTCGCCACCTATTGCGTGGGATCCTACTATATAATGCGTAAATGTATGTATGTATGTACGTACTATGCAGTTTCTTCATTTAATCAGGAGATGGTGAAAACTATTTAGACGTCAGCTATTTTCTATTAATTTCTTCCACCTGTTCCATACTCACTACAAATCTAATATTAGCTCTGTTTAACTGTTACGTTTATACACGTAAAGTGGCTGTTTATACAGCTTAAGTAAGGTGTATAGGCCTATCTATAACAGTATAAATTTAAATGATAAAAGCTTTATGCAATTTTAGTTCTAATAGAGCACTTAGGAATACCTAGATAGTTTATAAACATGCATTCATTGACCAGGTACATGGCCATCGGAGGATATGTAGGCGCCGCCACCGTCGGAGCTGCCTCATGGTGGTTCATGTACTCGCCACACGGACCCCAGATGAACTACTGGCAACTCACCCACCATCTGCAGTGCATTGGCGGCGGAGATGAGTTCAAGGTATGGTCCAGCCTCCTAAGAGTATTGAAGACTAACATAAAGTATATTATGTTAATATTATAATAACTTTCATCTATGGGCCAGCTGTCAAAAAAAAGAAAATAAGGAAGTGTGTCTAACTTTACAGTGCTTTGTATGTTTAAAATAAAATGTATGTTGCAAAAACCTGACAGCTTAAAATGTAATAGAAAGGCCTGCTTATTTCAAAGACAACAGTAGACATTTTATTCATGAAAATAGAATTAATATATTGAAATGATTTCTTTCCACAGGGAGTCGACTGCAAGATCTTCACTGACCCTCACCCCATGACGATGGCCCTCTCAGTACTGGTCACCATCGAGATGTTGAACGCCATGAACAGTTTGTCTGAGAACCAGTCTCTGATAGCCATGCCCCCATGGTCCAACATGTGGCTGGTCGGCTCAATGGCACTCTCCTTCACACTCCACTTTGTCATCTTATACGTTGAGGTCCTCTCGGTAAGTGTAACACTTGTATATATTTTAACCAGAATGTTTGATTGTGTATTTATTCTACTTTAGAAATAGGAGAAAGGTAAAGGGTCTCTGCGATGGCAAATTGGGGTGAATTGTCATATAATTCAAACCTCAGTCTACCACAATGGGTGTGTATACAAAAATGTTTAATATTTTTGACTTCGCCTGTACCTAATAGATGTTTTGTGGAAGAAGCTTAAATTCCACATCAAGGAATTTCTTTTATCATCTTAAATGTTGAATAGTATTAGATAAAAGGTTTTTATAATTCACTTTCCCTGAAACTGAGTTAGTTATATTGCAAGCAATTTGCATCAAATTGTTCCTGATCATCTGAGGCATGGCATTAAATTATACTTTTTAGTGAGGAAACACTTGGTGTTGAAACGTAAATAAGAGAAACACTTTTTATTACATACATATTTTTAAGCACGTTTGTCAATTACCATACAAATATGTGGTATTAAACAAGAATATTACACCTTTAAAATAATACATTAGCTTTTTGGTCATCCTGTTGGATATCCTTTCCACTTACGAGTGGTTTATACTCATACTGTGTACCGCAACATGTTCACAGGCCGTGTTCCAAGTGACGCCCCTGTCCATGGACGAATGGGTGACTGTGATGAAGTTCTCCATACCAGTGGTATTGCTGGATGAGGTGCTCAAGTTCGTGGCTCGCAAGATCTCCGACGGTAAAGACTCGCTGGCCGGCTGGCTGATCGGCATGCAATGGATCGTTCTTATGTGGGCCGTATTCTTCGGCATCATCCTATACGGACCCATATAGACTGCGACTCTGGTCCTACAATGCCGACTGATTGATATGAGACTAGTGCGGTGGAGTTGTGGACTTTAAGTCAGTTGCAAGTATTTGGACAACTTATTCCTAAATTATATGTTACCAGTACAATGTACACTGTTACCATTGAGGGTAGTTATATAAATTTTGAAAAATTATACACTATTGAGGGTACTTACATTGAAGAATTTTATACCTATGACTTTTGTAACACATTCATAAAAATTCAGCTATATATCAGCACAATTTGAGTCGAAATTTTTCTACAGATTTACATGACTGGCTTAGCTCTAGCGCTGTTTTCAAGTAGATTGTATTAATAGACATTTATTACATAAGCGATTTTTAATAAAGTTTTTAATGTATTTACAGGGTTGTAGTATTTATAATTGATGTCATAATTTATTGACTTGACTTAATTGACCAGTGTTGTTCTGTGCTAATAATAATATAAAAGTCTCGTTCGTAAGAGTGTGTTACAAAATTCTTGTAAAAATTCCATATTCAAGTGAAGTAGGGTAGAATGAGTTCTTGTATTTATTTATTTTAATATGTGTAAATTCGAATATACCGTCATTATGTCTGACTACGTGAATAACATAAAAGGGCATTGACAGACAGACAGACAACAAAGAATATAGAGATTACTCTTTTCATTTACTATGAATAAAATAAAAATGAAAACTATATCTGCTAAATTTGTATTATCTGTCTGTGTAGCATCTGTCTTATTTGATTATCAGTCAAACGACACCATTCAAAGCTAATTCAAATAAGGGTGATATATTAAGTGAATTAGAGGACCGATCTCCTTATTTACTTAACACAATTGACACAAGATACCAATGAAACAATAGTTTCCTATCTCTGTGTTAGTAAAACTAGCTAACTATTTTTTATTACATTAAAATATGACTAAGAAGTTTGCATTGATTTTTATGATGCTACTTCTTGTTCCGTCCGTGCATCAAATACATTGTAGGAAGAAAGTCCACATACTTGCAACTGTTTGAGTAGTCCCACAACATGAAAGCTAAAAATCCAAAAGGCATTGTTCGATCAAAGCGTACCCCTCCTGCCCTGTGGAAACCATAGACTATGAGCTGGCCTCCCACAGTAAACCTCTAACCGATGAATGCTAAATCCTGGTGCACGGCGTGTGAGTGAACTTTGGCACGCCCGGTGGCGGACAGTGGGGCGAAACTACCATCGGTCAACGAGTACACCACCTAATATATCTAGCATATATTACCGTGTACTGACGACTCGCGTCATACATTTTTTACGTGCGAGACAATAATTTTGGAGCTCCACCTTCTATCCTCTAGTGTCTTACAGAAGACATGGTTAATTTTAATTTCCTTTTTTTTATATTTATTTGTAACTAATGGAGTGGCTGTGAAGACCTTCATTGTATAAGTGTTTACACTATAACATCGAGAATCGGTTGAATTCAATGGGTATTATGTAAAGTTTTTCGCGAGTAATAGTTGATAGTTTGTATAAATATTTATAGCAACCAAACTCCATTTTCAATATATTATAATAGTGGGCTCGCACACAGCTCAGTACTCTGTCCGTGTGGACTGGTATCAACTTATATTATACATTAAAAGTTCATTGTTAGTGCTTAGTGTAATTTATTGTAAGTGTACCGCCAGGGAAGGTTGACTTATTATTTCATCGACAAACTTCTTGATAGGAAAAATAATTCTGCTCTGTCCTTTCACCTGTGGCCGCTTGTTAACATTCCTTATGCATTTCAATTTGACCTGAATAGTATACTTATTACTTACGTATGTTATTTTGCTCTTTTTCTAACCCCAAGATTGTATTTTTTATGCATACTAATATTGTAAGTTTTCTTCATTCATCAATGCAGATATCACGTTTTATAGGGTTTATGTTGAAACAACGAAAGCTAGAGCAAGATTTTAATTTACAAGGGTTAATGTCCAGTGCGTTTTATTTGTAAAATGATTTATAGCAATGTAGTCAATGAATGTATGTCGAATGTATTGATAATAATGTTCTAATTGGTTCTTGATTAGTTAAATTTAAGTTTTCTATAAATTCTTGGGATTGATGCGACATAATAATACCTACAATAAGTTAAATGAAATCTGGAAGGTAGTTTTCGTTATGGTACAAAGTCTGTACCTTCATAATATTAAATTACATTTTGCATGAGTTTGTACGCATGTTATTGATTTATGAGTGCAGTTTGGTTTGTTTAAACTAAACAATAAATTTATACAATTTTGAATAACTTTTTATTACTGTATGTGTATCTCTTAAGGGTCGATTCACATTGAGGCGGTAAAGTGCAGTAAAACAGAATTCTTTTATTTTTGATCTTCTACAACACAGATAAAGCACATGATGCTAGTTACATTTTGGTTTTTCTATCTGAATATTGTGCCTTATGTGTTAAAGGTAAGAATCAATCCCTTAAAAACATTTTAATATTTTGTTAACGTGCTTTGACTGTCTCGACGTGAATGTAGACCACGTAAGACCGTCTCCGTAGGCCGGTATGCTAAATACAACCATTTTTACACACTGCACAATTAAGGGCATGCTCAAATCCCCTTATTACTTTCACCCCCTACCTTCTCCAAATGTAATAAAATATGAATAACTTATTTAAAATGTACAGTCGTTTATACATATTTTACATTAATTAAAAATATCAAGAATTAAATTTGTAATTGTTTTTCTTGCAACCACTCCTGTTTGCCCTCGTAACAAACTGGTGACCAACAACTGACTGAAGACCTACACTTAACACCTCCAGCGAGCACCACCACACCGACAAATGGAACTAGTCTACAGAACTAACAACTATCAATTCACGTGTGTTTTAATGTATCCTGTACCTAACAAATTGTGATAACAACGCTGAAAGTTTTGCAAGCTTCGAACTGCTATTTGGCTATTAGTTAAGAGAACTTTTATGAAAATATACTCTTTTGTTGAAATTATTTGCAAAACTTTATGACCCTTGGCCCCGTACCGCTCGCGTGCCGAGCGGCTTCCTACCCGCATGCACTGACTGGCGAATGTTGTCTGATCCCCAGCCCAGCCGTCGTGGAAGCTGTAGGTGCCGGGACCCCGCCGCAGCGCCACTGCACGCATTATTCCATGAACACTCATTGTTTGTTGTGATCCCGCAGTGAAACTACACATTAAGTAACTTCGACACGGTTGTGATCTCTGCATACGAATCCTAAGTAAGTCGGACGGCGGCTTCGCGCGACCGACACACTAACGCTCTCGTTGTTTTGCAGCGAACGAGATTGTCATTGACAAGTGGTAAACGCCACGGAGTCATAGTTCCTCATGCTTCTCTCTGCCACTTCAACCGCTCTCGTCTCCCGATAGTATAACCGGTTGGAATTTAGATGTTAAGTCGCTATGCGTGCCTCGCCGCCCACCCGGCGGCGCGCGTAGGCGGGAGCGGAGCGCCAGTGACTGCTCATCTGTGCTAGTTCACCAGAGAGGACTCAAGTTGTTCATAATGTGTATATACTACAGTATGCTTAGGAGGTTTAATCATTGTTAAATTACATTGTTCTAATTTAAAGACTACATGGTGCCCGTCGACAAAGGCAGTGCGATAGACTATTTGTACTTAAGTTGACAGCACTCTTATATTTAATTTATTGTTATATTTTTATTCTATCTAGTTTTGCTTATATAGCGCTGAGTCTGTTTCTATTAGTGCTGACGCCTCGACGAGCAATATGGTGTCTGTAAGGGAAGGATATACATATTGTCCAGTGTTTGGGACGTAATCGAGTCCAAAATTTAAACATACCTGTACATTTTAATGTATTATTGTTTTGTACAATAAACCGTTAAAAACAACTCTGGTTTAATTTACTTGAACTTTCAGAACCTATATAATTTTAAGCTTAACAAACATTTATTTTTCATACATTGATCCTCGTGTAATTTGTACTTTTAACCCTAGTTGAATGACGCTGTTACAAAATGAATCCAAAAGAGAAATTTCCCATTTTATATCAATCTATAGTGTCGTCAAGTCAAAATATGGCTTGGCCCATAAAGCCACTATTCGCTGTTCGACCACATTATATCTGATTCCACAAGAAACTGACTGAATAATTATATTTAAAAAATAAGTACAGTTTCATCCGAAAATCATCATCTTTTTCTTCTGGGGTAAGGCTTTGCTTAAAGTAAATTTAACAATTTTTTGTCAAATCAATCGGTCGTAAAATTATAGTTACTTTTAGTAACTATAATTTTCAGCGCAGTCAAGAATAACATTTCGACATCGTCAAATATCTTATAAGAGTCGACTGATGGCCATCTTATTAAACTTTATCTTAAATCTAGAAATTCCGAGTATTTAATCAATTTTATTATCTTTGAAATGTTACCTAAGGTTTTAAAGTCAGCGCTTGTATAATTATTTAACTAACTTTGCAGTTCTAACTAAGGCTGTCACTGTCATCAATCAAAAATTGGAACGGTTTTATTTCTATGCGTGCGTGCGTTCAATAGTTCTTGTTTATTACCTACCCGCCTATGTAAATATTATTATAATTATTATTTTTCAAGTATTAATAAATTTTAATGGCTATTGATTATTAAGATTAATTATGGAAGCGTCTAGGTAAGTAGCAATTGACTACTTAAATAAAAGACGGAAAATTGTTCCTTCTTCATTTTTCAACTTTATATAAAACTAATATGATAAAAAGTAAAAAATAATTAAATAATATTTCAGACCAGACGCTGAGTTGCCTTTTAAAATGGCCCATTTAGATATAATGGAAGTAGATGAATCACAAAATGATAAAAACTACGACTCGTCCAGAGTGTTACGAAAAAGGAAAACCCTTTTGCCTGAAATTTCTAAATCTAGTAACCGCAGAGTCAGCATGAAACCTCGAAAACACAATATGTCTGAAAATGCAAATCCAAAACAAATCGAAGCTCTGTATCTCAATAAGAAAGTGAAAGCTTTAACACAGACTTTAGAGACCATTTATGAGGAACCTAAGACTGATAACAGTTCTACCACAGAGACTTTAATAGGTGGGAGAAAAGTAAAAAGACTGCTTACATTTCAACTAGGCAACCAGTACACAAAAGATAAAATTAAGAAAAGAAGATCTAAAATCAAGAAACTTCTTGGAAACAAATCCTTTTTGAATCGTAAGAAAATACCCATGCAGGTTTTTCTTAAAAATATTGAATGTTTGGAGTTAGATGAAACAGTACAAAGTGAAACAAAAATATTAGATAATATGAAAAAAACTGAATAATGAACTCATTCTTTAGTTACCTGAAGTGGTATTTTCTCATTTGTTATGTAAGGGTAAAAATAAATCAAATTAATGGACTTCAATAATAATCAAGCCTTTATCTGAACTTACTTTATTAAGTGAAATAAGTTTACTATAATATTACAGTAGTACCTATAAGGTAGTGGCCATATGCTTCATTTCAATTGATCAACTGTGTACAAACCACTTATACAAAGTAATTGATTCCCTTTCCTACCTAATTTCTCTGGTGTTTTGCATATTTTTTCCTAAGCTAAACAATAACAAGGTCTTAAAAATTTAGGTTTATTCTTCTTCTAAAAAGTTACTATTTAATTCTAATGAATCTTTTTTCTGCAGACTTTGTAGTTTTTTTAATAGCAGTTGTTCCTAAAAAGATTAAATTCGCTAGGTAGGGTCATTACATAAAAAAATCCACTAAGCATGACGTAATCAATAAAAGACACATAAAAAATACAACTTAATACACACACACACATACATACATTCACACCTGTTTCCCCGAAGGGGTAGGCAGAGGCATATTATACACCCATATTTCGCCAATTATATAGTTAATCCAATGTAATATGTGGTGAGCCTATTGCTGCTTACTGGGCACTGTTATGTTTGCCAGAGTCTAGTCTGTTGATGTTATGAGCTATTATTTAATTTAATACCTATCATCAAATATTTAGTACTTCTAGTCACAGTGAAAATTATACTTCTTAAGGATGTAGTAATTCTGATATGCCTAGGCTACATATTTTCATAAGTAGTTGTTTTTTCTTTTAAATAATGGTGCATTTAGTCAGTGTCAAGTTATAAATATATTAGTAATATTTTATACATAGCTAATGAGAATGAGTGGTGATAAATGAGATGCCATCCCCTTCCTTAAGTCCTCAGTAAAGATGTGGAACTATACTGAGATCTCACATGGACTTCTTGACAGAATTTGAAAAGTGATGTTGAATTGTTTGTTTGATTTACCAACACTCATTTACGTTCATAAACACTTAAATGGTTAATAATCTACTGTTATTACACATTAATGTTCGAAAGATCTTTTAGATAATTAAACTAAACTGCAGACGTGATGCTTTAACTTCCCGCCAAGAAGTATATTTAAATTCATATTCATTTATTCAAGTTTGGCTCAAAAGAGCTCTTATGAACGTCAAAACTTAAAAACTAGCGCGCCCATTCACTGCGGGCGGGAGGGAGCTTGATCGTAAAAGAACGGGCAAGAAAATCGTCAAGGTTAGTTTTTTCTCCCGCCAGTTACAAGAATATGTACTTAGTAGTAAAACAATTTGACAAATCTACAAAAACATGTGTTCTGCAGTCACATGATTTAAAATAAAAGAAGAAAATAACTTTTTATTTTAAGTTATACGAGTATGAGTACGAATTAACATAGTAGACATGAGCAGACCAGTTCCCACTGGCGGCACCCGTTCACGAGTATGACGCATGAACCAGCCATCGTTTCGCTCAACCATATTTTAGGGAACGCAACGACCCGACGCATGACGCCACCACCGCAAAGACATTTGAGTGAGCATGACATACTCAAGCTACAGGATATACTAATTTTAACAAAAATAACATTATATTAATTAAATGTGCTGCAAACCACAAATATTTTTGATCTTATGAAAGATATCATTTACAGCAATTCAATCTTAATATCTACATAATCATTTGAATACTATGCATTCCTAATCAAAAACATCATTTAGGAGAATGATAGGACAACAAAAATTGTGTGTGCAGCTATTAGATTAAAAATAATATTAACTTTTTTCAGTTAGCTAAATCTTTAATTACAAATAAAAATAGTAGACAAGAGCAGACCAGTCCCCACAAGCAGCACTCGTTTACGAGTATGACGAATGAACCAGCCATCGTTTCACTTAACCATATTTTAGGGAACGTAACGACCCGACGCATAACGCCGCCACCCCAGAGACATTTAAGTGTGCATGACATACTCAAGCCACTTTTTCATTTTCCACTTCCACATTTTCATTGTTTGATATTAAAAGGTATATTTTTTTAAATATTGCTACTGATCAAAGGGCTGTATATATTTCTCTCTCTCTAATATATTTGCTTGAATCCTACTTAACTTTTGGTGTTAAAAAATTAGAATTGGTAATAATTACACTCCTAAAACTATTTTTTTCAGTTGTTTAACTTAAATTAAAACTTTGGTAGACAGTTGCTAACAGTGAATGCACTGACAATAACTAGCTTCATGCACTGCTGGACATAGGCCTTTCCAATTGCCCACCACTGAGCACAATCTTCAACTCTTCACCTCCAACCACTGCCAGCCGTTATACGTATGTCGTCACTCTACCTAGCTGTAGTGCGTCCTAGCTTACATCACATTAAAGAAAATAAATAACAAAAAAAAAAATATTTTTTGCACCTTTTATTGGGATTTTGAGTAGGAAAATAAATTATTTTTATTAATTGTAAAACATTTTTTTATGTTTTACTTTTAAGTTATTTTAATTACATATGAAAATACCTACAATTGATATAGATTTCATTGAGAAATGGAGAGTATTTACTATCAAAGCTGTAAATATAGCTAAATACTAAAGCCATTAATTCTCATAATTAAAAAATATCCTTATTACAAGGTAAAAATGAGGGTACAAATAAAGAAATATAATTTGAGATTCGATTTTTATTAAATTCTTATATACTAATACCACTGAGTAAATCTTATCTATTTATAAAAAAAATACTAGTTTGGAATGTAACATGAATTGGAGGAGGCAGAACAATTGTCATACTCTTTGTAGAGTCCTGTTTGAGGTTGATTGGTTACGTTGACACAGACACAGCGTGGTTTCTCTTCACCAGGTGCGTATAGCTGACGTGGCATTCCCGCCCAACTTCGACTGATTCCACCACTGAAATAATATTGCAAAAAAAAATTAATACCTACCTTGGCATATATAACATAGGCAACAGAATATTACACTAAAGAGGCTAATGCTATCTTAAATCTCTTTGATAAGTTTTAGTTGGTCAAACTATACTAGTTCAGTAGTGAACAAATATGTATAATAAACTAGGGGGCCCTGCGTGGTTCCAGTGGAAATAATGGGATAAAAATGCTATGTACTAATCCAGGTTATAAACAAACTATGTGCTAAATTTCATCCAAAATCTGGTAGAAATTGCTTATGGCCGGCGGCGGGAACCGATGAATGCAGGTGACTAAGGATCGCTCAATGTGGAAATCTATTGGGGAGGCCTATATTCAGACGTCTTATGGCTGTGATGATAATGAGAGATTGTTTAAAAAATTAACAAATATTTGCATTCATAATATTAGTAGGATTTTATAGTACATAATTATACATGAATTTAAAAGAAAGCAGTTTCTACGAAATGGACTTTTTGAATGTTAAAGAAACAATATTCAAAATAAAATCACCTGGATTTGGTGCACCAAACTCGAGTGCCTTCATCAGCATTCCATGAAATGTTACAAGGTGGATGTTTTTTCTCTGCTTTCCTGGCTTCCTCTTTTACTAGCTCACATTGGTCAATTCTTTCATAGAACTGCTTTAAATAATTTGTTTCTTGACCTTCGTTATCAAAGTACCTACCATTGAGGGTGCCTATAACAAAACAATCAATTTAGAATCATATTTAAAACTATGAGACACTTAACAGTTGAAATTACAGTTTTTTTTTACTATGTGTAAGTGTAACATAGAAGTCATGTAAATGGTAATGGGAATTAAATAGGAGATTATATGGGAATAATATAGTGAGGTAAATAACAATCTTTTTGAATGAAATGCTTGTAGGACTGCAAGGTTGTTGGGAATGATCACTGAAGATAAACAGTAGAAGTATGCTTTGATAGTTATTGTGGCTTTTGATATGAACAACTTCAATGGAGTAAAATGATTTGGGGTACTGTAGATACTTTTAAAATGTCATCCTATGTTTCAGCACATGGTTGAATGTCATATTTTGCTTGTGTACATTTAATTGTTGCTTTTTTTGTGTACTTAATTCCTTTATTTATTTGAACTGAATAAATTTATTTTCTTTCTTTTTTTCTTTCAAATAATAATAATCAGGAAATGACAACATTTTAATAATTGTTTATTCTTTTTCTGTTAAATTCCATTAAAAATAATTTTGAATACTTGCCCACTTATAAATAGATTTTGACGATACAATTAACCCGTATAAGATCTTTATGTAAGCATGCAAAATTAAAAACTATTTCATTCAATGCCTAGAAAGGCATGGTAAGTTGGTCCTTAGATAATAACAGGTACAAGTTAGATCTAATGATTGGCCCATTAAGGCTGTTTAAAACTTTTTTTACAGAAATGGGGTATGCAATTATTATTCATCTGCCTCCGTCAATTCAGACTGGGTTTGAATGGTTGGTGTATCTATCTCAATTCCTTTCACCATGGTCTGAGAGAAGTGGAGCCCAATTGTCAACATTAATAAGCAGAGGTTAAATTGATCTTTACAATATTGTATGTATTACCAACATGAGGATATTTTTCCATGAACGTCTTCTTCCAATTTTGAAGCACAAATAACTCGTCACAATTCAAATCAAGAATATGATCTTTGTTGATACTTTCGTCTTGAAAGTTTCCGGAGATTAAGGCTCTTGACCCATCTTTACCTAAAATATCATCAGTAATAACAAAGTTATGAGTAATTTTTAGGTATATTAAGACTTAATTCTATATAAATGAAAATATATTTTTTTAACTCACCTACAAAGTAATTATATGGAGACCCTTTTCCGTAGTGCTTGCTACCTTTGCTCACATCAAATATGGAGCCCATTATAGCTAAATATAATTTATTTTTGTTAACACCGTCATAATGGCTCAACTCTTCGAGAGTAAAAACATTGGAATTACTAGGTCGAGCTTTCAGTGCAAATTTATTGAAATAAAGTTCTAAATGATCTTTATACAAAATTCCTAGCAACAAAATACTTATTGTCAGAATGATTACTATAGTTTTACTCATGTCTCACAACCTTCGATTCAGCTTTTATTCAAGTAAAATAATAAACAAATAATGACCATATTGACGCATGTGACGTAAGCTAAATGATGTATTATTTTTTCTTTTAAATAATGGCTTCGTGCGTCTAGCACATCTAGCCAGTGTCAAGTAAATGATATATTAATAATATATAATTCATAGTAAATGAGAATGAGTGATGATAAATGGTAGATTAGATACCCTCCCCCAAGCCCCTAGAGTCCTCAGTAAAGATGTGGGACTATACTGAGATCTCACATGGACTCCTTGACAGAATATGAAAATTGATGTTGCACTGCTTTGTTTCATTTACCAACACTCATGTATATTCACAAACACTTAACGGTTTATAATCCACCGTTATTACACATTAATGTTAGAAATATCACAAATTTTAGAAAATAAAACAAAACTGCAGACATCACGCTTCAATTTCCCGCCAAGAAGTCAAATGATGTATTATTTTTATCTTATAGTGGATTAGTGGAGCATGAAGGGTAGAGGTAAGGAGAACCAATGTTTGTCATTGTGCGTTGAATGAAAGTGGCGCTACTGTAGCAGGTGGGCTTAAATTAACGTAAATGAAAAAACCATTAAGCAAATTTCACTTAGTCTTACAACTTAATTAATTTTTTTCTCTCTTGCTATTGCCAGTTTAAAGGAATTGAGATTTGCTATTTACAGCATAAAGCTTGACACTTGCAACTGTAATACGTATAAGATAATTGTACTTTTTTCCATACTCCCAACATCCATATATATAATTTAAATATAGATAGAATTTAAAATTAGATATATAAGTTTTAAAGTTATAAAAGTGATTTTCAAAAATAGCATAGCGAATAAAAAAGAACAACTAATATATTTTTGTTTTAGGTTAAAGTAATATCTAGGTCTTTATTAGGTTAAAATAATAAAGATAAAATAAGTCTCACGATTACTTTTGACGTGACAACGTCTTAAATTAGGTTGCGGCTGGGAGTCACTTATGAAAAAGTGTAACGCTCGGTAACGTTACGATGAGTCACCGAACGAGAGAGAGGCCCGGCGAATGCCTTGCGTCTCTCTCCCACTCAACTATGATCGGTCTGCCGCGCGCGCAGCACTAGAATTCCTTGTTCCTATTGTGCAATTTAATTATATTCATATCAATAAATATTCTACCGAGAAAAAGACGTTGTCACGTAAAATCTTCGCCCGTAAAAACGACTTTACAGGCAACCATTTTTTTTACTTTTTCTTATATTAACCGTTGTACCTATGGGTTTAAATTAGGAATGCACTATAATAGATCCAACCGTTTATTTTCATTTTGACAGCACCAATATAACGTAACAGCGTCATGTTACGCAAAAGTTCACTTTAAAATGCGAGGTTTTAAAAATATGACAACCGCCTAAGTTTGCTCCTTGGTCCCGTATAATAATCATCTTTGACAAATTGAATCCATAAGTGCAGTAGTTTTTTATGGCTATCAACATAGTGATGTTAAGATTGAGATATCGATATTGTTTCTTGACTAAGTATTTTTACACGGGTATAATGTAGCATTCCAATGTAGTATAAATGTAGATTGGTATGAAATGATATGAAACAATTATTGTGACTTTTATTTATTTATTATTCAACATCAGATTCATCGTATCTGTCACTCGAGCTATCGCCGACATTTACAATTAATTGGTGATTCATATTATCTATTGCCACGTGTTTATCCCAATCTGCCATTATAGTTTCTTGTGTTTTTTGAATTACATTTTGCCAGCTTTCCGCAATTACTTCCACACATGCATTTTTTATTGAATAAAGCATTTTGTTTGCCGTGAATGGGGGTCTTGTGTTATTTCGAGCGGCTTGTGTTATTTCCTTTTACTTGAGCCCATAGTAATTCAATGGCATTATATTGACAATGATAGGGTGGAAGTCTAAGAACCCAATGACCATGATCTGCAGCTATTTCGTCGATCACATATCGTTTTGGGAAGAGTTTTTTTGTTCCTAATATATTAAGTAATTGTACTTTTAGTGAGGAGGTATCAATATTTGATAGAAAAATGAATTCATATCGTGGCTACTATAATCACTTGATCACAGCACTATAACTGTCAAATAAAAGGTTAGAACTATTAAAGCAATCACGCACACCTTGTGGTTTGCCACTTTTTGGTCACTGACTTCACTTTAAACTATAATTAGATCTTTTTTTAATTATTGTAATTTATATAAGAAGGATGTGGTAAGAAATGTTTAAACTTGTTTTCTTATATATAAATAAGTATAGACTGAGCAGTACAATCATCCTTAGCCTTTTTCATAAGACTTTTAAAAAAACAAAAAGTTCCTAATAAATTTTTTGTCAATCAGACTTTTGCTAATCTGCTTCCAACGCAGAGCCGGTTCAACTTTATCACTGATTTTGTTTTCATATATACAGCCTAGGTACTATTTTTGGTCCTTAGAACAACGGACGGATAAAAATTAATATGAAAAGTCCTACCTTTCGACAAGTCAGGCTGCTTTCAAGATGTTCAACTAAACGAAAGGTTGTTGTGACTGGGTTAGGAGTTGTAAGTCCACTTGGAACAGGCACAGAATTAGTATGGCAAAATCTTCTGAAGGGTCATTGTGGAATAGTTTCACTAAAAGATGAGCGATATTCAAAGTTGCCATGTAAAATTGCAGGAGTTATTCCTGCAGATCAAGATAGCATACAACAAGCACTATCTAAAGCTAACTTGAAGTCGATGGCCCCAGCAACTTGCTTGGCTCTTGTGGCTTCGCAAGAGGCACTAACTGATGCAAACTGGTTGCCATTATCTGAATCTGACAGACAGAATACTGGAGTGGCTTTAGGAATGGGAATGATTGATTTAAAAGATGTATGCGACACAAATGAGGCCCTGAAAGTAGGTTACAACAAAGTAAGTCCATTTTTTGTTCCAAGAATACTACCTAACATGGCTGCGGGGCATATTAGTATAAAGTATGGATTCAGAGGACCAAATCACGCTGTTTCCACAGCTTGTGCAACAGGAGCCCATTCAATTGGTGATGCTTTTAGATTCATCAGAAACGGGGATGTTGATGTAATGGTTTGTGGTGGAGCTGAATCATGTATAAGTCCTTTGGCTATAGCAGGGTTTTGTCGGCTGAGGGCCTTAAGTACATCATTCAATGAAACACCTTCAAAAGCCTCAAGGCCATTTGACAAAAAAAGAGATGGTTTTGTAATGGGTGAGGGTGCCGCTGTATTAGTTTTAGAAGAATATGATCATGCTTTGAAACGTAATGCCAAGATGTATGCAGAGATCTTAGGATACGGTCTATCTGGTGATGCATCTCATATAACTACACCTAGAGAAGATGGCAGTGGAGCTATCTTATCAATGAGTAGGGCTTTAAAAGATAGTGGTATAGAAAAGGAAAATATCACATATATCAATGCTCATGCAACTTCAACACCCATCGGAGATGGTATTGAATCCACTGCAATTAAAACTCTTTTCAAAGAGCATAGTTCTAATATATCAATATCATCTACTAAAGGTGCTCATGGCCATTTACTCGGAGCAGCTGGTAATTTGGAATCAGTTTTTACTGTTCTATCTTGCTATCATGGCTTGTTGCCACCAACAATAAATTTAGACGATCCAGTTGATGATCTAAAATATGTTTTAACTTGCCAAAAATGGGAATCAGATAGGAGAATAGCTCTCAAGAATTCATTTGGATTTGGGGGTACAAATGCAACACTATGCTTTGGGCAAATTTAAGGTACATGAATATTATTATCAATTTTTAATAGTTCATAAGACAATTCACTATTTAATTATCAAGTGCATACATATTCAATTTACATTGAATCATGTAATGTTTTGAGTTCCACTCAATATTTTCACTCATATGATTAGCTTTAAGAGTAGAATGGATTAATAGATGAGTTATTGCCTAACTCTCAATCAATCAGCCTAATGGTACCAGCATTCAATAAGACTTAGCAAATAATTCAAACTTCTCCAATATACTACAGATGAATAACTTTTAATAAAAGTGCTTGAAGGTCACAATGTTATCACAAGTGGTTAACGGGAACATTGATAAGGATTCCTGTGCAAAGATAATTCTTGATAAACAAATGTGGACTTCATTACATACCAGAGATTTTACAAAGACCTTGGCTAACTATCAAAATAATAATAATTAGCATGTTAATTTTTTTTTGTATTTATAGTACGATGTTTGTATTTTATTCGCTGGTGTTGTATATTTCATAGTCTGTTTACTATTTGTTACAGCAGTTTTCTCACAATTATAATATAAATATCAACTTATGTCCACTACTCCTATATTCCTTATTTTAAGTTGTAAAATGTACTAATGGAAATAAGTACTAATTACATATGTTATCAATAATGTTACCAAGTTTGATTTTATCTTTTATGCATTGTTGTAAGATTAGCAAACAACATGCTGAGTGGCCATCTTAATGAATGTTTTGTCTGAATTAAACTACTTATGACTAATTAAATTAATTTTACAATTTGTTAAATTTGTGGGTTTGGTTTCCACTTAGGATAAATAATGTTTTATTTCAGTTGTTTTCCTATCTATTTGAAGTATTTATTTACATGGAAAAACATTATCTAGTTTTATAGTCTCCAGCTCTTCTGCTGTTCAGAAATATTTATTAGTTTTGTAAAAGGAAATTAGGAAAAGACGAAGTCACTGTATTATAGTATATTTAAAACTGAGTTACAAATGTTTTGATTTCAATAACAATGGCAATATAGCCAAGGTAACTCCCGTCCTCTGCTTTTAGAAGCTTTTTCATAACGAGCAATAATTAATTCATCATGTAGCACATAATATTGAGTCACATAAGCACAAATTGTTGAAAATAAAATAATTTGATCAAAAAATGCTACTTTAAATACTTCATCACTAAGCCTTCTAACAAATTTAAATAGTATATTTAAATGCTGGGCTTTATCCAGTCAATTTTTACTAAAATGTTTGGAATCATTCAACCTGCACTTTGTTTTATTACACCTTAAAATTAAATTTGTCCCAGGTCGTAAACATGATTTAACAAAAGAAACAGTATCACCAATATTAGATTTTTATAATATCATCTACAATATCTGTAATAACTAGAAGCACCCGTTAACTTCATCATTTCAGCAAACAGTAGGTTTTAACTTAATGTGAATACAAAGATTGTGTTTAATTTACAATATTCACACTTGAATATGCCCATTACAATTATGTTATTAAAAAACTCTATAAATATAATATCTTTATGATATTCGCGCTTCTTTTTGGATAGTTTTTTACGGTTGATTATGATATGATTTTTCGGTTTTACTATTCTAGAAAAAAAAAAGTTATTCTTATTTACTTTAAAATTGATAAATGAAATAAGGATTTACTTGGATCTACAAAAAAGTAATTAATTTTTCAGGTTTTATATAAAAAAACATAACATTACATACAACAAGATTTATTTCAAATGCTGTTCTTTGTATGCAAAGCTTGTCCTTAATTCATTAATTACTGTATGAAGTAAACAAATTACATAAATATTTACTTTCGTCATGCTCAGACAAATCCATGTTAAATAGTTTACGCCAATTGGCTATGGAATCCAAGTATATATTATAAAATAGCAATAAAAGTGGAGTCATTAGCAATAATCAAGGCGAATATTGTAAACACACACAATCTATGTCAGAATCAGCTGTCCGTAGAAGTGTGAGTTTTTGTTACTGAGTAAACTCCAATGCATTACAAGACTGTTTTTCTACTGACCATTATGCGGCTATAGGGTGTGCCATCTGGGAGATAATGGCTATATATATTCTTATTTAGACAGAGCAGATGAACATGGATCCCGCACAGCAGTTATGCTGGTTGCTTAGGATTGCTCACACAAAACTGGGCAAACTTTTGTCGCAAGTTCTGTCTAAGCTCCTGTCTCTTTTCCGTTATATTTCTACGAGCCCTAAATTCTAGAACCTCTTCTATTGGAATATAACAAGTGTCTTGTTCTTCATCTGATGAGCATGTATCCTGGAATAAAATGACATTTGTTGTTAATTTTTTATTATTTAAGTTATGCAATGTGTGAAATGTTTGTTTAATAAAAATTTATAGTTCTAAAAAAGTTAGGCATCGCTTGAGTATGAACATCAATCAATGATGTGTGGTTGATCTAGTTAGACGTTACATTTTATTCACACACTGATCTTGCTGCATCAACTAAGCTTTCAGTTTTGCTTTGAATACTTATGACAGAGCCAAACACTAAGACTAAAGACCGATATGTAGATGAGGTTTGTATTATCTGCACTCCCATCGTGAGGTTGTGGGTTTACCATACAAAGTTAAAATAATTTAATCATAAGTTTGGCTCAATAGAGCTCTTATAATGGTCAAAACTTATTAAACACGCGCCTATTCACTGCGGGCGAAAGCTTGATGGTAAAAGAACGGGCAAGAAAATCATAAAGGTTAATTTTTTCTCCCGCCAATTAGGCAGAACAAACATTTGTCTGTATTATGTATTAAATAAAGTATATCCATTTTCTAGTACTCATAGTAAAGCCTCTATTTAGCTTTGAGCTAGAAGCGCTGTGTCATATATCTGGGAATATTTATTTATAGATAGCGGAAAAAATATATTTTTTTACTATTAAAAGTACAATGAGACAAGAGTTATTTGGCAGAAACGAGGTTTTGTAATATATTAAGTAATGTAAAAATATATACGAACCATTAACATTTCTTGTAAAGACAACGTAAAACCAGTGCAAGACATTTTGTCGTTCTTAGTATCTAGACAGTCCCCACGTTCGTGATTGCAGAATCCCTCCGAGCAAGCGACCTCCGACCCTTCTGGGGAGCTCATGAGCGACGATGACCCTGATATGTTTTCGCAACATCCGCCATTGTTCCCTGACGAGTAGCCGCAGTCTTGAGAGTGGTAGTTGGGGGACAGGTTGCCGTTTTTATTCCTTTTCTTGTCGGTGTTTGGCGATGCGCGTGTGTCTGTCTCGTCTTGACACGAGCTGCACTCGTTGCCGTGTCCGTCGTAGCACTGTGGTCGGCTCTCGTAGTACTTGCCGCGGCTGTCGTAGCACTGCCCGCACTCGCGAGGCGGTATCAATGCGGTGGGAGTGTCGCGTTCTTCCAGCATGCATTCTTCACATTGGCACTTTTCTTCTGGCTCTTCGGAGTCAACTTCCTATAAAAGTAATGAAAACATTTGTTATGGAATTCTTTGTCTTATATTAACATATCAAATAGATAAGATTAATTTTACTGCTGATAGAATATAAATGAACACTTAATTGTACACTAAATATAAAAAAAAGTTATCAAATCACATAAACAAATATATGGTACAATGGGCGGCCTTATTGCTAACAGCAATTTCTTCCAGGCAACCTAAATATGAACCTAAGTTAGTAACCAACATTACATTGCTGAAATAAACTTTCGCCTACTCCCCCTATCTGTGGCTATAGTATAGCGAATTTAGTCTAATTAATTGCATTTTTGAAATAACTAAATTCTATATTCTTTTCTTGTAACTGGCGGGAGAAAAAACTAACCTTGACGATTTTCTTGCTCGTTCTTTTACGATCAAGCTCCCGCCCGCAGTGAATGGGCGCGCTAGTTTTTAAGTTTTGACGTTCATAAGAGCTCTTTTGAGCCAAACTTGAATAAACGAATTTGATTTTTTTTATATAAAGTACTAGCTGTTACCCGCGACTTCGTCCGCGTGGAATAGTATCTTTGGGTAGCATTTACAACACCCTTTTCGCAATAAAAAGTAGCCTATATCCTTTCTCAGGGTCTAGACTATCTGTATACCAAATTTCATTTAAATCCGTTCAGTAGTTTTGGCGTGAAAGAGTAACAGACAGACAGACAGACAGATAGACAGACAGACAGAGTTACTTTCGCATTTATAATATTAGTAAGGATAATAGGAAAAGAGGCACAATATTTTATGAACTAAAACTCTGTATGTATTTTTTAAAATAAATAATATACAGTAATTGCTATTGTTAATAACTACTTAGATTAAATAAATAAATAAAATTGATTAAAGCAATTTTATTTGCGCTATTATTATGTGACATGATTGTAGCAAGTGGAATAATGTGATCTTACCTAATAAGTCGTGAAAATAGGTATGTAGTATTGATGAAAGGATATCTGTGTTATAACTGAAAAATTCAGTCAAACCTGACGGCCTACTCTAATTCAACGAAAAAGAAACTTCGTTATACCTATCTCTTTCACTCTCTAGGTATATCATTATCGAGTGAACGGGATGGGTATAACGAAGTTAGGTTTTCGTTGAATTAGAGTCGGTCCTCTGGGCCCTAAGCGTGAGTCTAGGGAACAACCAGAATGACTTTTTTTATTTATAAATAATGGCTTCTTGCGATTAGCACATTTAGCCAATGTCAAGTAAGAGATATATTAAAAATATTTAATTTATAGTAAATGAAAATGAGGGATGAAAAAGATGATAAATGAGATGCTCTTCCCCCCAACCCCTTGAGTCCTCAGTAAAGATGTGGGACCATACTGACTTCTTGAGAGAATTTTAAAAGTGATGTTGCACTGTTTGTTTAATTTACTAACACTCATATATTTACAAACACAACAGTTAATAATCCACCGTTATTACACATTTATGTTCGAAATATCACAAATTTTAGAAAATAAACCAATACTGCTGACATGACGCTTTACTTTTCCGCCAAGAAGTCGCGATGAGTATTACAAAGAAAAAAGTAATAATAAACAAACCTTGCATTTGACTTCGACCGCCTGTCTCTCTTTCTTCTTGCGCCTCTTTAGTTTCTTCTGCTCCTTGCGCTGCTGCCGGCTGAGTTCCTCCTGCGTGATTTCGTCATACAACAGCTGAAGCTTGGAAACCCCGCTCTTGTGTTCGACGGCGGTCTCGAATTTTCGGTACAAGGCCTCCACGGCTACAGCGGCCAACATTTGGCACGTGCTTTCCTCCTCTCGCAACCTCAGAGAAATTCGCTGCAGTCGCTCATAAATGCATATTCCGAGGCAGATCAGTACCTGTAATACGTAATTTTAACTTTATATACATTCTGATGTGAAGTTGCAAAGATAATAAAACTCAAGTTACGGATAATACATAATTGAAACTCAATATAAATTTTGATTCGATTGAGGGCATAGCCTATAAACTTTTAACAAAGCTTATTCAGCTTAAGCAAAGAAAACAATATCAGATTTCCATTTACACAAGAATCTTATTTTTATCTCTGCATTGACAATTCAATATAACTTATACTAAACAGATTTGAACCCCAGTTTACCGAGTGTCAACACACTACACAGGTTGCAGTGACTAATCATACGTTAATAGGACATACCAGTACATTAATCGCCAATAAGGAACCCTCACACACAAACTTTGTCAGCTGACGATGAGACAAATTATCACCTATTGAAGTATTGCGTGTGTACTAAAAGTTTCCATAATTTTTTTAGGAATGTCAAAATTTGGTGTTTAACTAATTACACTCAAAAATACTTTAAACACAAATTATGAAATGAAATAAGTTTATTCACATAAAATAGTTACATGTGGTTGTTTTGTTATATAATAGAACATCTATTTTTCCAAACGCAAGGCGTGTGAATGTCAATATAAAATCAGTGGAATTAGAATTCATTGTAATAATCATAATAAATTAAAATTCATGTCAAAATAACGAATAATATCAAATAATATAATAATTTTGGTATTAAAATATTTTGCGACTGAATAAAAACACTTCATTTTTAGCTATAATTAAGTTTTGCTTTAAATATGGGTAAACTAAGATATTTCATTGAGTTTGGTACCTTATTAAATATCTTAACACAGTTTGAATAAAAATTCCTTTTATAATACTGTGTGTGCGTATTAGGCAACATCAGCTATTTGCATTTTTGAATTTAAAATATAGGGATGAGTCGTCACAAACATACAATATTCTAGAATGTACATGGACGGAACGAAGAATAAGTACATTCAGTTTTAGGAAATAGCTGTCTGCACGATGTCATTGACGAAACGTCACATACAGCTCGAATTCATCGTTTTTGAGACACAAATGCTTTAAACTTATTTCTTTATTAATAGCTTTAAAAAAATGAGTACAGCTTATTCCATACATAAAGAAAGAAGAAATGTCTTCCAGCTGGCCCACAAAAGGACAGACTTAAGATAAAGATGACTAGCATGTGCATTACATACAAACAAAAACTTACTTCTTCTTGAGCAATTTCTAGAGTTTTGGCATGTCTTTCACGATGATTTCCGAGTAACTCTGGTTCGGCCCTGGCTATGAGATGCGCTATGTATTCTGTCTTTGCTTGTAGGTGTAAATGTTTGTCCAATAAGCACCTTTTGATTCCGCCGTATAATGCTCCAACATAGCCTTTCTCTTTCTGAGGCTCCTTTTCTTCGACTAATAGCTGATATGCACGTAGTACCTAAAAAAAAATTATTTTAATATTATAAAGTGACAAAAGCCTTTTACACTTTTATATAATCCTTACTATCAAGTTTCTAAAATGCATAATTTTTTATATAACTTGCTATGACGATGATTACAATTTTTAATAATGTTTACAGAGTACTTTCGTTATAAATGATAACTATATAATTCATCGAAATTGTCTGTAAAATCATCACATTTATTACTGGTAAAATTACTACTAGAATATAGGATTCCCAAGAAGTTTTCAACATTCTTATTCAAAGATATACAAGCAACACTATATGTATGAATAGCAGTTAAAATTTGTGAAACTTCGTAGTGGCAGTGTTGGATCATTGAGTAACTAGTTGCAGCACGCGACTTTTCTCACGTGACTTACAGCTACTTTGTCATTTTTTAGGGCATAAAAAGTTACTACGAATAACATCATAACTAAAACTTAAACTGCTTATTTCAAAATATGGAGCACCATTTATTATTTGTCTACATTAACTGCTTACCCTTAGCTAGGAAGTGAGCATTACCAATATTTTATTCAAAAAATTCTATTAAACTCACTTTAGTCTTGCAGTCAGTACAAAAGCGGTGTTTCCTGAGATAGTTATGCAGAGTATCGTGTAGTGTGGAGAAGTGCACCAGAGTGACATGGTCCCTGGCCGGGGTGTGCATGTTGTCCCAGGCGGCGCGCCAGGCCATGCGGCCGCCCCATCCGCCCGCGCCCGCGCCGGCGCCCGCTCCGCCGCCGCTAAAGCCCCACCCCCAACACCCTGCACCCCATCCTCGAGCTCCGCCTGCCTCCAGCGAGTGCAGTGTACACCGTTGTGATTTTTTCCATCGAGGCTGACTGAGAATCAGGCACTCTATTCCCGTACTGAAATTGCAATAACAACTGTAATGCTTCTCATGAAATAAACAAATATCCTTGAAATGACATAAAATTTTATTTAGACATAAAAACATTACAGTAAACAATTTTTACACATAAGTATATATACAGTGGACCCCCCCGGTAAACCAGCCCCTGTCTAATCCGCCAGCCCCTGTAATCCGACGTGCTTATCACTGTTGAATGTAGGAACACAAACATTATTTTGGAATCTTCACAAATAAAGGTTTTTTTTATTTTTTATATATCTACAATCAGCCTTTTGGCTTTAATCAGATTTTTTGTTGCTATTTATGACTTTATGAGTGCACATCCTGTGATGTGTCAACTCTTCCTTCTTTATTCCCGCTTAACGGGTCTATATTGACGCTAGTCGCATTCTTTTCAGCCGAGATAAGCTGCTGCTAGGGTTTAAGAGCTGTATAGCCAAGTGGTTGATGTGTCGCTCTAGGCGTTGTTTATAGGTTACAATAGAACTCTTTATTTCTTCTTTGACCGTTGGGATCTCTAAATATTCATGTACTTCCGTGTTACGTGTGAACCACGGCGCGTTGATCAAGGTCTTTAGCACTTTGTTTTGGAAGCGCTGGAGGATTTCAATATTTGAGTGTCTTGCTGATCCCCAGAGTTGTATGCCGTAAGTCCAAATCGGTTTTAAGATACACTTGTAGATAAGGACTTTGTTTTCTAGGCTTAGTGTAGATTGTCTACCTAGCAGACAGTACATATTTTTAAATTTCTTATTTGCTTGCTCTTTTTTAGCTTTTATATGAGCTCGCCAAGTGAGTCTTTTGTCTAGGTGCATGCCTAAGTATTTAACTGTCGTGTCTGTTGGCAAGACATCGTCGTCTAGTGTCACTGGTGGGCAATCCCCTCTTTTAAGTGTGAACGTTATATGAACCGATTTGGCTGGGCTGGCTCGGATTCTCCACTTTTTTAACCATAGTCCTATTGCGTCTAGACATTCTTGTAGTTTGGCAGAGGCTGTGTTCGGATCTTTACTACAGGAGAGTACTGCGGTGTCGTCTGCATAGGTAGCATTCACAACGTTATCAGAGGTGGGTAGATCAGCAGTATAGACTGTATATAGAACGGGACCCAGTACCGAACCTTTGGGAACTCCTGCTTTTATTTCGCAAATACATGACAACGAGTCCTCACATTTCACCTGGAACAGTCGGTTTTGGAGATACGACTTCAGGAGCATGTACTCAGAATGTGGTAGGTTGAGCTTTAGCTTATATAAGAGACCCTTATGCCAAACGCGGTATCGTATGAGCTACTCGATGTATTTGTTCTGTCGTTGCATGGTGTGCGCGAAAACCGAATTAATGGTCTGGTATAACTTCGCGGTCTGTAAGTATTGGTAGAAGGCGCTTTAGGATAAGTTTCTCGAATATTCTTCACAAATAAAGGTGATGCATGATTAAACAGATTGCAACTTGTATGCGCCACTTCATATAATCTTTTAGTTTTAAGCTGTAATTTGTCAAATTGCAAGGTACTCTTTATCAAAAAAATCCGGACTATAAGGGATTTTGGGTACTCTGTAGTCCGACAAATTCGATAGTACGACAATGCCCAGCAACACGTTTGTCGGATTACCGGGGGTCTACTGTATATGCCTAAAAAGGACTTCACTCAGCATGTGCTAATTCTTCATGCATGCATGAAGCATGATCTAGTCTTAAGCCAATTAAAGTTTTGTTAAATGGGATAAACACACTAACAAACATTTCTATATTAACATTATTATTATAGCTTATGTTAGAAAGTGGGTGAGATAAATCATTTAGTGTCGTCCACCTATGAGTTCTCTCTACAGCTTTTACTATACATACATGTATAACTTTTGATAAAACAATTGGATTTCTATTGTTACTATTTGAAAGGTTTAAATCATGATTATTTTTACTCATTAGTAACTTTTTATGACAACACAGTATAAATTTATGTCAGGTAAAATGCACAAACGATTCTCATTTTTACAGAAGGTATTTGGTAAATTATAAGGTGATACATAATCCATAAAAAAGCTAACCTACAGTAAAAATTCTATCACGAGGAACTAAGAGATTATTAACCAACTAATTTACACCTGCTTTTTTTTCAGCATATACAACGAAATAAGGTTATTCAAAATTAAACTACATTCTATATGTATGTATATTAAACATTAAGTGTGATTAAGTATAAAATATCTCCCACTTTCAGATATTAAAATATTGATTTCCAATTTAATTAACACATCAAAAAATTATACCTCACACTTAGGCTTAGCTAGACCGGTAAATAATGGTACTCCCAATAATGGTGGCATATGATAATTTGTAAGACTAGATTTATTATAAAAGAAATCATGTGAGAACAATAAACTATACCATTTCCACACCAGTTTTATAATTACCATAAACTTTTTATTGACACAATTTTTTTTTTACCTGTGGCCATTGAGTAGTGTAGCTAAAGACTGAGGATGCACTATTTTATCTTCTCTAATTGTCAATATTTCATCTGTGGTCAAAACCAATGGATCTAGAGTTGGGTGTCCCGATTTGCATAACTGATAAAATAGGCGCTCCACACTGAAAATTAAGTAATGATTTCATTATTGTGCTATGGGTAGTACTAATTTATTTGCTCTATGTTCCTTCACAAAAACTGACTGTTTTTATAAATGTGGATCAGATCCACTTAAATCTTGTATTTCAATAATAAAGTGATAATTTAATTATAAGCCAAACAGTTCACATAGCAGGATACATTAATAGAATGTTATTTTCATTCATTCTGCCGTCATAACTAAGAATGCAGTAATTGCGAGATAAATGCAAAAAACTAAGTTTTTATGCAAGTATTGCAAAAAATATTACATAAAAAACATACTTCAAGTGAATTTCTTTATAAAAGTATATTTATTTCATGTACATGAACCTCTTGGGATGCCATTTCTGGAAAAAAGTAAAAATCTCAAAAATATTGATTACTGCATTCTTTGCTACCAGGGCAGTATTCTAAGTAAATAAAAAGCAGGAGGATGTTTAGGTGTAACATAACTGCAGTCAGCCTGAAAACTTTAGCGAGAGGGGTGGTAATTACCACTTCAGACAAAAAGTACTTAATGAGGCAATTATTTAGAATTAAGCACTCATAGATCTATGTCTGTTATTTTTATTTTATGTGGTAGCTATCTATACTTATTATATTTGATCATATTATTTATATAGCAAATAAAATATGGTGATATCATTCATCATTTCATAGTCTAAGTCAAACTATGAATTAATTTTGATAAGAAAATAAACTTGACAAGTTTTTGTCTAACTCTTTTCCAATCAAGCTTCTGCTCTAATGCGAATATGAAATTGAATGTTTAGTATCAACATTTATCAGTGTTTCAAGCCTTCAGTGAAATTCTAAATTATCTAGTAAATCTCTAATTCAGTGATTATACGTTTCATATCTTTTTGATTTCTACATTAATCAAATCTGAGTAAATCATATTAATATATTTATTAATCGTCAGGTATAGTTTAGTTTATATAACTTGATTGTTTGGTGACAGAATAGCCGCGTTTGTTATAAGACATATATAAAATCATAGGAATGAACACAGATAAACATGAAGACAGTTATTAATTATGTAGGTAATAGAGTGACTCCTATTTTAAAAGTGGGAAAACATAGAAGTTGTACATACCTTCTCCTACAACCCACACAAGGAATGCTTTGATTTAAAACGTTAAATATATCGGAGGCCTCTACTCTGAGCGCCGATATCAGATCGTCTGTCGAAAGAACTTTGTATTTCCGCATGAACTCATCATATTCCCGC
Organism: Musotima nitidalis; assembly: GCA_949126915.1. Classification (NCBI taxonomy): domain Eukaryota; kingdom Metazoa; phylum Arthropoda; class Insecta; order Lepidoptera; family Crambidae; genus Musotima; species Musotima nitidalis. The sequence goes on from OX421416.1 coordinate 15,921,943, forward strand.
CCTTTCACTTGAAGATTATCACAAATCAATCCCATTGTGTTTAAATCCATAATCATCTAAAATAACAATGACTAATTACATTTAACAAAGAAACAAATTCATAAAAATAAGGTCATGCAGTAACGTCACAACTTTCGGTAGAAATCAATGAATTCCACATACCCAGTTGTCATAAAATTAACATTTTAAATCAAATTTTAATAATTTAATTTTATCACTGTTATCATAAAATATGTAACAACTACAGCCGTAGTTAAATAAAGATTGTTTTTATTGTAACATAAAAATAATCTACGTTTGTGGTAATGTCAAAGAGCAGAATCAGTTAGGTACTTACGGTAAGATTTTCATAAATATTTATCGGCAATTGTCGCCGTTTGATAACAGGATCTTTTTCGGTATTGTATATATCGACCAACTTCGCCATTTTAATGATTATCACATAAAAATTGCCGACAAAATATATAAATATTACAAAATGACGGCCAGTTTCTCAAGAAATACACGTCGTGTTGCGTCTGATCTGACACTTTTCGGCAATATTGCCAGATTTGCCAATATGGTGTCAATAGAAGTTTGCCAGCACTAAAAATTAATAATATGAGGCAGGGCTTTTGTGCTTTTAAATACGTCAAGCTAATGTTCTTTCCCAACAGCCCTTCAAATATAACCTTGATAACAGAACATATTACTTATTTAACTTTTTATTTCACAATTTCATATGCATCTATAAGTTTCGGTTATATTCAACTCATTAATAATATATTTTAATGATCCATGGGATAACAGCATAACCTTTTTTTCAAATTTATAAATGTAGGATTCAAAATTATCAGGGATATACTTACTAAATATACAATTTCTAAGAGTAAAGCCATTTTAGAATAATCGATAGAATTTTTAATATTATTACATATTTTGGTAAATTCGATAATAATAATTTGTTGAATTGAATTAAAATAATAATAATTATTCATTAAACTAATATTTATACTATAAAAAAATACATTTAGTAATACTAATTATAATTTACCAAAATCTAGCATTACGAAACTAGGGGTTGATTTAATGGGCAGGTAGAATTAATACTGGTACAATTCTATACATTCAAAAAATTGAATTATCTCTTGTTATGTAATTTTTAGTTTTTGTTTTCTTTTCTGTGCTTGGGTATAATTTACCCGAATAAAGAACTTCTTATTATTGGCTCAATACACAACCGTCCGTGACATTAAATAGGAAAAACTCCATTGGCTGGCTATGTCAATGATGTCAATCTTGACATAATTAAATTTTCATCAAAATACACAAAATGTCGAAAATATTTACACCAACTAACCAAATAAGGCTCACTAATGTGGCGATCGTAAGGTTGAAGAAGGGTGGAAAACGTTTTGAAATAGCATGCTATAGGAACAAAGTAGTCTCATGGAGAAATAAATTGTAGGTATAAATTTTCCGTACCCACTTTGTACTACACGAATGTTACTTTAATTTTCTTATAATTGTTTTAAAATATTCCAGAGAAAAAGATATTGATGAAGTTCTACAAACACATACAGTATTTACCAATGTGTCTAAGGGTCAGGTTGCTAAGAAAGAAGATTTGGTAAAAACGTTCGGCAAAGATGATCATACCGAAATATGTAAAGAAATTTTGGAAAAGGGGGAATTACAAGTATCTGACAAAGAGAGGCATTCACAGATCGAGTCATTGTTTAAAGACATTGCTACTACTGTTTCAGACAAATGTGTGAACCCAGAGACAAAACGGCCTTACCCTGTGTCCATTATTGAAAAAGCAATGAAAGATATCCATTTCTCTGTAAATGTAAATAGAAACTCGAAACAGCAAGCTCTTGATGTTATACAGCTTTTGAAAAAAGAAATTCCGTTAGAAAGAGCTCAAATGAGAGTAAGAATAATACTGACTGGCAAAGATGCTAGGAAAACAAAAGATAAGGTGGTGAAACTAGCTATGAGTGTGGAAGAAGAAAATTGGGATTCTGGAACAGCTACCATTATATGCCTGATAGACCCTGGCAACTTCAGAAGCTTGGATGAAATGATAAGAACTGAAACGAAAGGAACTGGCCAATTTGAACTACTAAACTTAAAAGAAATGGTAGAAGGAGACCAGGCTTTATGAATTGTTTAAAAATACTGATGAATAAGCATATTCCATCTCACAAAGTGTGGTCTAAAATGTACCTAAGCTAAAAAGGAAATCGCTCAAAGCATATATCTACAGAACTTTGTATGTCTTACATATAACAATCAAGACTTACAAGATCAAGAGCAAATAATTATAGCTCAAACTTGAAATGTATATGTACAACTGGCATTTATAATGTAATATGTTAGAAAGTTATAGAATTTGAGCAATATTAGCAATAAGTAATATGTGTCAAACAATACCTCTCTCATTTTATAATTTTCTGAATGATTTATTGTAATTTTTTTATATTGAGTGAGGACCCTGAAATTTATATAGTCTCAGTGGAAATTGATTATTTTTCTATAAAATAAAAGTTTTAAAAAATGTCTTGGTTTCTTCTAAAGTTGTCTTTCACTGATATGAAAATAACTTAATATTTTTATAATGTTATACTTATTTAATTTATCTGTTACTTTCTTATCAACCTATTTCACTTTTATAGTTCTGTATAAATTAATAAATAGTAGGCAGGTAGGGAATGAATATAGGAGTCGATAATGAAAATGATGGATAATTTTCCTCTAAACTGGTTGCTGTAGCTAGCAAACTCATAGGGCTTAATCTTTAAGGAGGGGAGACAATTTCGTCTAGATACCCGTATTGAAAGATAAATAGGACTTTACTACGAATATTTTAACCAGTGCATTTCAATGCTAATCAGAGTATTACCCAAATGGCATAACACTGGTTATAGGCAGGCGTAGGTTAGCTACGTTCATGCATTAATGCACAAACTAACTGTTAACTGAATTTGTTATTTAAAATATAGAGCAGTCATTTCTTTTGTGACTTTTTTGCTTGATAAACCTTGCTATTAGGGCGTATCTGGAATTATATGTATAAATTTATGCATTTTCTATATATTTCGTGTGTGTAATGTTTTATAGTGTGTATTTTAATTGTGCCTAAAAGTCTTTAATTGCTTAATTTGTGCTCATACACTTCAACTTATCACGATATATATTTGTATAGGGCTGTTAGTAGGGCTCCTACCAAGACCTAAGGAGCCCAAGCCAACCTCACCTGCAAGTGGGGCACCTGCCGATCAACGGACGAGGCCCTGGCGAACATAACAGTGCCCGGTAAACGGCAATTGGCTCGCCACCTGAGGGCCTACTCTAATTCAACGAAAACGAAACTTCGTTGCATCTATCTCTGTCACTCCTTGGGTATATCATTATCGAGTGAAAGGAATGGATATATACGAAGTTTCGTTTTCGTTGAATTAGAGTAGGCCCTCTGATACGTGGTGGGCGAAGTGTGGGCGTATAATATGCCTCTGCATTTTATAGCCTCTATATTTGAAACCCGTGTATATAAAATCCGTCATTAGCTATAAGTTTCAAATAATATTCTGTAATTTATCTTTAAGAGCTGTGGATTTTCAATAAATGATAAATAAAATAATAGCTAAAGCAGTAAATGGTGCAAATAATATGGAGGTTGATTTGAGAAAAAATTGATTCATAAGAAAAAGTAGTGGTCGGCTCAGAAGTTACAACAAGAACTTATTAGGCTAACCATTAAAATAATGTAGCATAAATGTCCCTTATAAGGGTTTGAAAAAACTTTTAGATACCTACATCATTATTTAACAACATACTTACGCACTAAAATAAAAAATACTGTTTTTCACAAAATAATGAAGTTTTATTATATAGTAAGCTAAGAGTAATCGAACGAATACTTAATGAAAGAAACAATATATTTCCTTTTTTAATTACCTATCGCAAATAATTTTACAAAGATTTGACTTGTTCAAATTTGCCGCTATTTCAACCAATCCATAACCACTCACTTAGCCACCATACCGCACTACATGTCCGCAAAATGACAACGGACCACAGACTATTAACACAAAAAGCGTTGAGAACTTAGGAACTAACCATTGATTGTGCCTTATATAGATAATCTAGTTACCTAATTCACTATTTTTATGCGTTTTGTTCATAAAAAAAGACTTAAAATTTCATAAATCATTTGATACCGATGAACATGATGACTAAAAATATAAAATTATTAATAATTTGCGATTTTATTAAAAACCAGTACTCAACCGTAGCGTAAAATGAAACGCAAAAGTGAATGTACTTATCAAAATGACAAATTAAAAAAAAGTTTTATTTTTCTTATATTGGTACGGGATTTTATTGATTGTTTTCTTTCATAAAAGATTTTCGGCCAGACGGCGACTGAAATTGCAAGTTACTGTGATATATTTATTTTCGTTATTTATCTATTCTTATCAACCAATTAAATGAGCAGGGATATCGAGTTATGTCTATAAGTAATGGAAGGTACAGAACTGGGTGGCGACCAGCAATTCTGTTTGAGATGGAACAATTTTCAAGCAAACATTACTTCTCAATTCGAGGCTCTTCGCGATGATGAGGACTTTGTGGACGTCACCCTGGCATGCGAAGGTCACAGGCTGGAGGCCCACAAAGTGGTCCTCTCTGCGTGTAGTCCTTATTTTAAGGAATTATTCAAAGTAAGTCTATCTTTCACTCCCCACACTTTGATGTGTCACCATTACAATGACTCTAGTGAAAGTTGTTATGTATAAAACACTTGATCTACTTACAAATGCCATGTCTCGCGTTCCGGTTAAGTACTCGTGATTTCATTTATTTGTTCCTAATTTAAAATTCCGTTTTTACAATTTCTAATTGACTCATTATCATTGCCTTTATAGATTAAATTTATTTCTTGAGCTAAGATATTGAGTTCCTTATTGACCATTCCTATACAAAAATATATTATGTGTAATCAAGTATAGGCAATTACTCTTTTTTTCCATTTCTTATCTAACTAAATATTTCATGATTTGTAAAGACTATTGATGATGCATGTTTTCAGTGGTTTAGATTTTTATGCCATCAACATGAATAGAAGATTTCTTTAGATTTATCTTTTTCAACTATCTTCATAAATAATAGACTATAGCTTAACTAATTAGTTACATTAATTGTCAAATATTATGCTACAACATCTTAATTGCATAAATTGACCACATTTTTTCAGACATGATAGGTAGAAGACATGAAATTTTTCAACTTTCATCTTGTAGAAATACCATTTCTTCTTTCACTGTTTTGTATGGAATGTTGTTTCTTATTATGATAGAATTGTAACATTACAGGTAGTCAATTAAGGTTCTTCTTTAATATTAATAGCTATATTCTGACTTAAAGGTTTCACAATTAAATTTGAAATATAACAAAAGAGTTTTATCATAATAGTAATCATTTGCAAAATTTCTCTGATTCCTTTGACAGTATACTGTCATTAAAATAACAACATGGAAATTAATATCACCAATGCCCATTATAACATATTGTTAATTGGAAAGTGATTAGCTTAATCACTATGACTTTGTATTATTCCATTAAAGAACCAGCCCCATTGGATTATTATAATTCAGTGTAATTTAAATTACAAATTCTTCTGAATGACTTCTAAATATTGAAAGCATTGTCTAATTAGTTTAGTACGATGTATACATTAAAAATTTATTTGTTTTAAGTTTTATTTGAAATTAGACCAAGTGCAAGTTTATTTGGAATTTCTTAGTCCTGACATATTGAAGAATTCCATGTACTTCTTATAACACATTTATTAACAAAGACAAAAATATTTAAATTATATATTGATGTTGCTTATTTATGTTATGTTATGCAAAGACATTTTTGTTTTTATATGTGACATAGACAATTGCTGCTTAATATTTAATATTCTAAATTCCTTGCATAATATCGCACCTCCGCACTATGGGACGAAACAGTATGTTCCTCAATAATGGTTTTGACGAAAGTCGTAAATCCAAAGATTCCTTTATCCAAAGGTTTTCTACTCTGAAAGGGTGGATTTTACTAATAAATTACAAAAAAAATTAAATAACTTAGTTTTAGGTTTAAAAAATGCACCTCAAACATTGGGCATAAATATTTTCAAGCCAATTAAATTACCGTTAAGGAAGTTCAACACAAAATTATTCGGAAGTTTTCCAAAAAAGTATATTAGTGTTATACATCATTAGATAGCTTAAAATGTACACTTTGCAACCAAGTTTAGTATTTGTAAAAGAAAAAAATGATTATATTTTTTTTAATTCTTTTTAGTAAAGTAAAGAAAATTTCGTTTTTGTTTATTTCAATTGGAGTTTTCCTTGTTGCCGAAGGCTGCCAGTGTCAAGTTAATCACTCTATTAGTGACCTTACCTATTCAGTAATAAGAGGATTAAAAAAAATCTTGCGCGTTTTTTGCGCCAATTGTGACTTATAAGCAATATGTCAAACGAGAGAAAGTAAAAAATAACCCGAAAATTACAGTTCTTTTTTTATGAAATATCTTATATTTAATTATTATATTTTGATGTCTATCTTGTATTCTTTATTTCTATGATAGAGCACACATTAACAAATTAGACTACAGGAATCTTCCCATGGCACTTTTGTTAACGCTGACCACCTTAACCACAAGTATGATATTTCTGTGGAAGTTTCATTTATCTGTTGTGGTAATTTATTACTGATAACACTATTTCGATGAGAACTATTATAATCAATTGTCCCATGGTGTTTGCACGAGGCACCAGAATACTGGTCCTTTATAAACCCGTGTTATCAGCCTACTATTAATCAGTGTTCAGATACTTCTTTTCAATAACAACTAACAGACAAAAATATATAATAATTTAACAATGACTGAATTCGTTTGTGTTCGACGCGATATTTGTGATCAAATAATAAGAAGGAAAAGTACTCAAGACCTCAGACAATATTTGTTGAATAACTTTCAATTATCGGAAACTGACGTTAATACTGTAATAGAGAGTATTCAAAAAAATCTGACATCAAGTTGTAACCAGAAATGGACGAAAGCTCAAAGAAAACCAGACAGGTTCGAGAGTCTATACTCAAATTGGTTAAATGGTGAGTTTAAAGTACCATTGAATTCTTGCAGTACCTCAACATCTGAAAACTCTGGCTTGAATACTTCTAGCGATCGTGGTAGACCAACAAAATATGACGAGTGTTCGGAAAACACACAAAAACGAAAAAATATGGAACTGGTCCAGGAGTATGGAATGGGACATGTCCGTAACGCTTATGTGCAAAGTTTGCGATCCATGGGTGAAAATGACGAAGCATCGATTGTGACTATTATCAGAAATAAGGAAAAAGAAGAGAAAAAACTAATTCTACAAAACATACTAATCCAAATAATGCACTTTCCTTTACAAAAGAGGAGGCATTAAGTATGTGTATTGAAACAGATCTAACCAAAGCCCAATATGCGTACCTAAGAAAAAGGCTCGGTGATAAGAATTTAAGTTCTGTATTGCCTTCGTATCAAATATTAAGTGAAGCAAAACAGGCTTGCTATCCACCTGCATCCAGCATAACGGTGACCAATATAAGCGCAAAAATCAATCTGCAAGATCTTTTAGACCATACAGTCTGCCGTATTGTAAAGATAAACTCAGGATCAACAAATTACAATCGTCTTAAGTTGTTCACTAAATGGGGATGTGATGGATCCTCCGGGCAAAGTGAGTACAAACAAACTATCGGAAGAAAGGGAACAAATTTCGGATTCTAATTTGTTTATAGTATCCCTTGTACCACTGCGACTAGTAGACGAAGAAACTTCTGCAGTTATATGGCAGAACCCTACTTGCTCATCTGTAAGATATTGCAGACCAATTTAATTAGAATTTACAAAAGAAACACCCGAAAAAACTACAGCGGTTGTCAGTGAAATTGAAGCCAAAATTAATCAATTGATTCCAACTCTTTTGGCAATGGACGACAAAGTCATTGAAGTTAAACATGAGCTATTTATGACAATGATTGATGGGAAAGTTGCTCAAGTGTTAACAAACACATTATCCAGTGCTACCTGCACTGTTTGTGGAGCAACCCCCAGACAAATGAATGATCTTTTAAAAGTTACAACGAGAGTTGAAAATGAAGATGCGTTTAAATACGGATTGTCGACACTACACGCATGGATAAGATTTATGGAAATGATCCTCCATATATCTTACAATTTAGGGTTTGAGAAGTGGTCAGCAACAACTACAGAAAACAAGCAACTTAAAGAAGACAAGAAAAAATATGTCCAAAAACGTTTCCGAGAAGTGCTTGGTTTGCACATTGATAAACCACGCCAAGGTTCCGGTAATAGCAATGACGGAAATACGGCAAGGAGATTTTTCCAAAATTACCAATGTTCTGCAGGTATAACCGGAATTGATGAAGAATTAATCAAGAGATTCTATATAATTCTTCAAACTATGTCATCGGGATTCCCTATAAACGCAGAAAAATTCGGCCAGTATACATTGATAACAGCGCAATTATACGTAAGCAAATATAACTGGTACAACATGCCATCTTCGGTCTAAAAAACACTAATTAAAAAAATGTAATGTTATTGCATGCATGTTTATTTAATAATAATAATTTCGTTTTCAACTTATTTTAAGCAAAAGTGTAAGTGTTTATTGCTATTTTATTTTAACTGTACAACTTTTTGTACGTAATTTCGTGTAACTTTATCTTTGCCATTTTTTTAGGACAAATATATATGTTTTATAACGATAATGTTTATTTTCTTTAATTGGCTAAATATTCATTAATACGTAAAAAAAAATTCAAGGAGTAACATCACAAAACAAAAAAGTTATCGATTTTTGAGATGAAAAACACCAGTTCGTCCCATAGTGCTCTGGTGCGAAACAGTCACTTCTGCAAATAATGTAATCTTCCAGGAGAAGCATTTCAAAATTAAATATCTTGGTATAAAGTATAGCTCTTCTTAATTTAAGAAATTAATTAGTTATATTTAAGCCTCTTTTGCAGACTTCATTTCAAAGTAAAACGAAACTTCTTACAATTTGGTACATTAGCATGCACAAAATTGCATAAGTGACGTTGTAGCACCGTAGGTGCAATTTTAAGTTTCTACCTTAGACTATGATTATTTTTTAACTTAATTAGTCACAGAAGAATTAGAAATATTATGAAACAATATAAAAAACGGTGTCTTGGGACCTTAATTTATTATGGTTGTTATGTTAGGTTGTAAAGAGTTGAATTTTTGATTCATACCAAAATTGTTACTTCCTTGATTTCTTACAAACCTTGTACTATGGAATCAAGTAGTTCTAAACAACTTCACTTTTTAGAAATTTTACTAGCATCACTCACATCACTAATTTTTTTTACAACAAATTGCAATAGACATTTATTTTTAAAAATACAAAATGTTTTTGCTTTTTCATTATTATAATTTTAGCCATTTTAAGTCCACTGCTGTACAAATGTCTTTCACAATTATCAATCTTGTGCCGCTTGCATCTGCATTTTTGATCCATCCATCCATCCATAAACATTGAGAAATATACTTAACAAATATTGATTACTACTATTATATAAAACTTGTAGCCTCGAGGTATTATAGGTGGTTGAAAACTATCACCGAATTTAAGCAGAGTTGCGGCATTTAATATTGAGTGCTTCTGTGCTTCGTACGGAATGTTAAGCTCTTGGGCGGTTATTACTATGTATGTGGTAGTCGTTAAGCCATGTAATAAGTCTAATGGGGTAGTCTAAAATTTTTTAACAGTAGGTAGGACGCCACACATCTGCCTCTGTCCAACCTTGGTTTGTATGAGCAGGGCCCGTGAAGGGACGTTAATGGTCTGGGATGATGATGATTGTTCATTAAAATTATATTCATTATCATACTAGTACTAGTAGACACAATTAGTAGTAGTAGTAGTAATCGTAGCTACTATTTTGTCCCCGAATTGGTTTTCGTATCACTTCCTTACAAGATTAACACACGTATCACTCAAAATCGTAGGTCTTAGATTTCTAGAAAACTTCATGTGTCTAAAAAGAAATGTAGCAAACATTTTCACATTATTATGTTGTTTTATTACCATACATTTTCCGTAAATATAACAGAAGCAGTCTGGAGTATAAAGACTTCGCGGTTTAAAATTATTGTGCTATTCTAAGGACTAATATCTACGAAACTTGCAAGTTCGATGATTGGGTCAACTAAATATATCAATTAATTAGATGCCTTATTTCCAGAACAATCCATGTCCTCATCCGATAATATTCATGCGCGACTGCGAGGTGTCGCACGTGCGAGCGCTCCTACAGTTTATGTACGTGGGCCAGGTGAACATTGCGCAGGCGCAACTCAGCGCGTTCCTGCGCACGGCTGACGCGCTCCAGATTCGCGGCCTCACTGACTGCTCGCAACACAACGACAAAGTAATGATCTTTATATTTTTATGTCTTAAAATATTTTTACAACATTTCCTAGCCGATTTCCTGATTTCCATAAATAAGTGAGTTTAAAGTATTTGTCTGTAACGATCCATTTTCTCTTGCAGAAAGTAAACCGTAAATCGCCTCCTTCCCAACTTCGCAATTTGCTCAGCGCCAAGCCGTCACATTCTACCTCTTCCTCCAAAGCCGCAAGCCAAAATGTCGAGTCAACTTCTGCCGAAGAACAAGATAAAACCGCGAGTCGCCGCTCTACAAGAAATTCTCCTGATGTTGCCAGAAATAATCTCAACGAAGAAGCTCCTTTTCAAACTTCTAGTCAAATGAGGCCTAATAATGATGACTATAGCGAAACAAGTAACTATCCCACTTTAAGGGTGAAAACTGATCTCGAAGCGTCTGAAGTAAAAAATGAAGAAGGCGATATACTAATGGACCCTGGGGATGCAGAACGATCAGACAAATGTCAGGAATTTAATGCATCTGATCTTTTGGAACCTAAAATGGAAGTAATGGAGCAAGAAGCTAGTGATGAAGAACGTTCCAGTTTTCCTCCTATATATTATGAAAATAATTCGTTGGCTAATCCTTTTGCTACTTTGCAAGGTGTGTTTTCTCACTTTCTAGAATACTGTTTACTTTCATCTAATTGTAAAATGTATATTATATCCTTTTTGTTTTATGCAGGTAATGTGGATCTCATGAGCGGAATGAACGCCGAGCTGCGAGAGGACAGCACCGAAGGTGAATATAGCCATTGAATCATTTCCATTCACTTCATTGTCACACGCACACGTCGACTCGGACAGCCGCGCCCCCGGCGAACCTTTTGAGTAGAGTTTCCTTTCGGTCGTTTGTTGCAAGAGAGCGCGCGGTCTCGCTAGTAGTCAGGTGGCTAGGCGCGCGGGTGTCGTGGCGACGACCGCACCCTCGACGCTGCCGCTCGCTTCGTCGCCCACTATCATGGAATCCTCTCATCGTCTCTCGTGAAAACGAGCGCTGAGACCAGTTTCAAATGCTAAACAATATTAACCACCCAAAAAAGTTGCTTCACATTAAATATTGATTACATAGTTTTTTTCCTGGTAAATTCCTTCGGTATTCTTTTGACATAAATCGATATCAATCTTCCAAAAACTTTTTCACTTAAATTTCTAAAAAGTTAAGTACATAGACCCATCGATGGGAAATGTCATGCCAGACTTGATGAGAATCAACCTTGTTACTTGATAATGAATCAGTTTATTGATATGGCGTTTTGTTTATAAATGGTTCAGTAAAAAAGTGTTTTTGATAAATAAGTTTTTCGATAAACAAGTCATGGGATCGAATCCGGTTTTTTATGGTCTCGAACGATATGTGATAGCAGGGTGGTTTAGCATTTGAACCCGGTCGCGTCGCGGACGGCGCGGGGCGAGCGGCGAGCGCGGTCGGAGTGCGAACGTGGTGTTGTTGGCAGCGGGTGCGGGAGCGGGGGTGGCGGGCTCGTGCGGGGCGAGCGGGAGCGGGCCGTTCGCAGGCGGGGTGCAGTGCGGGCAGTGCGGGCGGCGGTACAGCAACGCGTCCAACCTGCGGCAGCACGTGCGGCTGATCCACGAGGCGCGCCCCGTCGCGTGCGCCACGTGCGGCCGCAGCTTCAAGACGCCGCTGTACCTGCGTCGCCACACGCTGGCGCAGCATCCCTCGCGCGCCAAACCGCCGCCGCTGCCCGCGTTAAGGCCCGCTCAACGCTTCACGCAGTAGCCTCACCTCTACTAGACTCGCGCGCTCTCTTAGGGCTCGAAACATTACGACCGAAACTCCAAGCTGTGTCGCGACGAGGCATGACCTAAGTCTGCAATACGAGTCATCTGCAAGTTACTTAAAATTTTGTTCTATCTATTTACTTCTGTTGCGATGCGGTTTTTTTCGTGTTGCTTTTGAGATCGTTGCATCGCGGTTTTGAGTTTCGGTGCTTACGTAACACCAGCGATGACTTTTTTGCCGTAAGTACGTATTACTTACTTAGTACGTAGCTTCCGAATTTACATGGATGTTTTCCAGACGCAGATTGTAAGGAGAAATAGTGTATAAAAAAACTAGCAAGATTTCAAACAGACTGCACAGTTGAGTAAGGACATCCCAACCTGCTATAAGCTAACTCCTAAAAAAAACCCAACTTTTACATAACATTATGTAAGGAAGAGTGCTAGTCCATATAGTTCTATAGAAAGTGGGACAAGGCATTTAAACCGACCATCCAATCAGAGATGAGCTTGCATCACAAGGTCCCTAGCAAATTCAGTAATATTGTTATAACTGGGATCTGATTGTTCCATCTGGACATGTATATGGATCAGCCTATCAGCTTACTATCGTACCAAAACTTTATGAGTATTAACTCGCAAGAATACATCTTACTAATCTTGTAAATGTTAAAGTTAATTTTCTTTATAACCAAAAACGACCTAATAAATATATGTTGTCTCGTTATAAGTCTACCGGTGACAGTGTCACCATTTTTAAAAAAATACGCGAGGTTAATTAAAATCATAGTCCGAAATTACAATAATTTATACAAACATATAGTTAAATACATTTCATTGGGTGTTAATGTACAGCGGGTGACTTCAGCATATTTGTGAGTAAGTTCCCCCAACCATATGATGAGTAGAGTAGGCTATGGGTCTGTTTGCATAGTCCAAGGAAACACAAAATTAATACATTAAACTAATATGATGACATAAAGACCGAGTGAAGAAATGAGTCATTTCACGATGGAATAAGCAATTAGCTTACATTTTATAGCTATAATAGCCATAACAATGACCACATCGATTTCCCAATCGTGGTCCAACCTGATGAACTTGATTCAACTAATGGCTTGCCAAAACAATTCCGAGATCGCGATGGTTTTCTAACCAGTTACGTACGACTAAATGCATATGAATGACCCATCGCTGGTGTTATGAATAGTAAATGTGGCTGAGCTCTTGCTCACGCGAGGGAATCGACACGCGGCTGGGGATGCAACTACGCCTCCCCGTCGCCATATCGCTTCTCATATCGCAGAAGGAAAGCCAGCGATTCGTCAAGTCGACGTCGCTGCAACTCCTGCCGGCGAGACCTTCAACACGTGGCTTATAAAGTTGTAACGAAGACTGTCATTATAATATTATCTAGTCTGTGATCGCAGTTTCGCCGGGGGCCTTTTTCCGTCACACCTCTCCGCTTATTGCGTGCCTTTCAATAAATATACCGAATGCCATATGTGTTATATTTCGCTTTAACGAGGCACGTTACTGTACGTCATTTTCATGTCCTAACTGCTTGTTAACATTACACTTAATTATTTAAGTAATGGTATTTTACAATAACGTATTAACGGAATTCCATGATTTAGTCACACTTTTCTTGGGATTCACAATGTTTTATATACAGTCATGTGTTTTATGACTAACCATGCCTCGTTAAAGGGATTACAGGCTACCTTCCTTTTTACAATAGACTGATTGTTGTTAAGCATTTGTTGCAACCGGTGCTGATTTTACAGAACATAGATTATTTACTGGTTACCTACGTAGTACTGTACATACATACATTATACATACACGTTATCCACACCGGATCGCCGCTTTCGGCCGCATTCCTAGTAGTAAATATTAAACCATATTTTCATAGTAGAGTATAGTTATTTTATATCACAAATGCGGCTGAGAATTGCGATCTTAACAGTTTTTATTTGTCTAAGCGCGATGTTATGTAACCAACAGATACATTAAGTCGCGGTAATACAACAATAGTGATATTTTTATACACAATACAATAGTTTTATCTTTACACAGTGTTATATTGTTGAGTGATAGGACGGCTCCCGGTTAATAGTTTGTACAAAAGCTCATATGGATTGGTTGAATGTCTCCATTGATTAATTAGTGTATTGATAATTCAGAATATTATTATAGAAACTTGTTACTCACAAGTTTTTTTATAAAATATTACAAGTCATTGTAGCATTTGATTGCTGTATGTAAAGAAAACTCTGTTATAATGTTAGAGCTTACTTTTTTTTTAAATACATCATTAACAATTTATTATTTGAGGGTCAATATTTTTGTTGGGTGTTACTTTTTTACTTAGATATACTTAAAAAATTGCCATATAAAAAGTATCTAGTCATTCATTGTGACAAAAAATATTAAAAAGGACATTTAAATAAAAAGTATGATTAGGGTTGTGAATAACAATATTAGTTTATTATTTGAAATGAAATGTTTGATGGACTTGAAAATGTGTGATCTCAAGTGTGTATCCGTGATCTCTAAAATTACACTAAAAAAACGCATTTATTTTGATCTATGTTAGTATTTAAAATTACGGTTCGAAGTGGATGCAATAATAATTAATCTTAAAATAATCGCTTAATTATATTATTAGAAACTTGAAAATAAAATAAGCACTATGGACTTGACTTAAATGACTTATAGTCCCAATGAAAAATAAAGGCGCAGCTTTCTTAATGTTTAAAATGAAAATGTAATTTTTGTATAGAACGAAGTAATTTATCTCGACACATTCTGAAAATAAATTAAGAAATTTATGAAACTTAAGTATATAAAAAAATTATTATAGCGATAGTATCCTTATTAAGTCTACATGCAAAATGTAATATATTAAAAATTGAAGAAGCTTTGCATTTGGTTTCAAGTTTAAAATCAATTTTCGACTTGTCACCTTGTATTTTTTGTCTTAATCATTATTATAATGTATTGAACACTGATTTATATTTTTTTAAGAATTCCCTGTTAAGTAATTGTACTATAATAATTACTTTTCGTATTGCTAATAATAAGTGTCCACCTTTTATTTATTTTTTTAATCCGAGTGTCCACAATAGCGTTATATTTTTATGCTATTGTTTGCACAGAATTCAGATGTATGTTACATAATTAAGTGTAATTTTTTTACTAAATATAAAAATAAAGTATTAAGTACGGCAATGTAAGAATTTAATTTCACAAATACATTACAAAGGTGTACATATAATTGAAAATATTCATTCAGGTCTAGTTTTACTTTTGACTGTATTTCTCTAAACAATGTAAAAATAGGAAATAAGAAATCTAGACAGGTTAGTATTATGCAATCTTACTTTATTATGAAACCAATGGTTTGAAATTATGTATATTTTAAAGACGTTAGTGATGCTTACTTAACAGCCCAAGAGGATACCGTAGACTATACGCTTACAACACCATTTTGTAGGCCCTATTGCAAGGTTAACTAATTTAGCAGATTTAAGATCCCTTCACACTGTACACACTCATAACTTTTATTTTTATTAAATGGCGTAGTAAAAATCTATGGTAGATCTTTTGTTTCTTAGTGTCGTCAAGAAAGCAGCAAAATTCTTTGACTTCCTGACTGTTCGAAACCTCTTGCAATGTGGCCAGCGTTAATGGACAGTTTATTTATTACTATTATTATTTTGTTTGACAATGACATTAAGTTTTACATTCTTTTTTTATGGGAGCACGTTCAGCGACGTTTTCGTTTTTATTTGGTTGCCTTTTGATTTTATGGAATGATTTTTTGATATACGTGTATAAGTATGTATGTATTGTATATTATCACTGTAAAATTGGAGGTTTACAAAGGTAGTTTTATTTGAATAGCGTTGTTGTGTGGTGTAGTAGGGCGGTGGGACGGTCGTCGCAATCGGCCAGTGCCGGATGCGGTCTGGCTGGAGCAGCATCGTCGAGCCCTGCCCTTCGTGCTCAAGAGAGAAAACGAGAGAGGTGCCACTGCACCAAGGCTGGTGAGTCATTCTTCTATTTATTTCAGTACATTAGAGACATTTTAAAATTGATTTTACTTAGGTCATTCACTGTAAGCTCCTAAAATAACAAAATCACATATCTCTCAGATAGAAAGTGGTATTCTCATAATTTTTAATTATTTATTTATTTCATCATCATCATCATCAGCCTATACTAGTCCACTGCTGGAAATAGGCCTCCCCCAAATCGCGCCATTTTTCCCTTGCTTGCCGCATCCAGCATCTGCCAGCGACCGCTCGCAAATCGTCACCCCACCTGGCGAGTGGACGTCCTACACTACGTTTGCCGAGTCGCGGTCTCCACTCAAGAACTCGTTTGCCCCATCGGTTGTCGGTCCTTCGACAGATATGGCCAGCCCACTGCCACTTCAGCTTGCTAATCCTGTATGCTATGTCGGTGACTTGGGTCCTCTGTCGGATAACATCATTTCTGATTTTATCTCTCAGAGAGACTCCGAGCATAGCACGCTCCATAGCTCGCTGAGCGACCTTGAACTGGCGAATCAGTCTTACTGTGCGTGTCCACGTTTCGCACTTCGATATAGCGATAGTCTACTTGGCACCGCTGCAAGGATTTCAGAACTGACCAGATCTCAACAGAGTCAAAGGCCTTCTCATAGTCCACAAATGCCAGACACAGAGGCTGACTATACTCCTCGGTCTTCTGTATAATCTGCCTTACTGTGTGTATGTGGTCTATGGTGCCATATCCTCTGCGAAATCCGGCCTGTTCCGGTGGCTGAAACTCGTCGAGTCTTCTTGCTAGACGGTTCGTTATAACTCTAGAGAACAGCTTATAGACATGGCTCAGGAGTGAGATGGGTCTATAATTCTTAAGAAGGGTTTTATCGCCCTTCTTAAAAAAGAGAACCACGACACTTCCGCTCCACGCCTTTCGCATTTATTTATTTAGTATATTGTATTACATATAAGTTAAAACATAGATATATCAGTGTGTTGTTATAATTCAAAGTTTTCTTAATGTGTTTAGCCATCACTAAATGTTAGGTGGTAAACGTTTTGGGAAGTCGAACCTACCGCCTTAAAAGCCTATTGCTAACCCGCTATTATATGGTTCATTAATGAAATACAGTAAAGACCCACTTGTTAAGTCTAATAATATGAAAACCCAAAAAGTTCCAACACTTTAAAGTTTAAAGGATTACATGTAATTCTTAACCTTTCGAGCAGTCTATGGTATATGGGACTTATCATAGTTACAACTATGTACTTCATAAGTTAAAAGTTTGATTAATATTACTGGTGTTAAAGATAACTACGGTTGCAGATAACAAGTCTAGAACCAAGTAATAATTGTTTCATAATTTTTCATCAACAGTAATGGTTTATTTTGTTAGTTACCATCAAGGACGATGATAAAGGCTAGCTTTGTTTTGTTACCCTAGCTAGACTGTAGAAAATGGAATTATTTTAATTGTTATACATATACTAACACCAGTATTTCCGAGTATATGCACTAGTAATTCCCAAAGAATACGATTACACGTACCTTACGTGTTACATACAGTGTGTTCGGTCATGGACTACCGATATTTTGTAAATAATATTCAAATGTAACTAATATTATCGTCATTAAATCACAAAATTTTAAAATACATTGCCAATTAGATAAGATTAGTTTTAAAAACTGAGCACATGTTTCGCCAACGAGTGAAGCAGGTGATTATTATTATTACTTATGTGTTTAGCTATCTTTTTGAATAGTAATTAAATTCGTTTACCATAACAATGCGAAAGTAACTGCAAAGTCTTGAGTTACCGTTGTTACCGTGACAAGTAATCCATGTAAATATTCCCAAAAATTCAAAAATTATTTTGCATATTTTTGACAACATTTCCAATTGCTATTACATTATTATAATAAATAAATAATAACGTTAATTGCTTCCTTTTGGACTATAATCTGAAACACTTAAAATTTTTGAACTTGAACCCTTTGTTTGAGCTTGGGCATGGCCGGTGATCGTGTTAGTTTAGTAAGACATTTTTGATATCGAAAATACAGGTTCATTAAGACTTATCCTCTGATGTCTAGGGATGACACAACATTATAGAAATAAGGTTTATCCTTAAATTACGCATAATTATGAAGAGCATGCGTATCACATAGCTAATGTTGACTCACTCGTCGGTTTAGTCCCATAAAAAATAAGATAGTTTTCTCAATAAACATTTCTAAAACACTTTGCGTGAGGAGAAACTTGAAGAGTTTTTTGCCCGATTCTACTCCACTGAAAAACTTGCCCGTTGAGAATGGGCACTTAAGATAAGTTTTGGTTACATTCATTAGTGTCCAAGATGAATAAAACATTTTCATTCTAATTTTCACTTTCATATATAATTCTGAAACATAATGGTGTACACATATCTTTTATCTAACAGATATCTCAGGAACTCGCCCACTTTTATCGCGGTTGCCATGGGCTTAAAACAAATCGATGAATCTTAGCCTTATACGCATAAGTATGTACTTTGTCTTATCGCCAATAACGTATTGTTATTCGACAATACCATATCTTGTAGACAATCCTTTATATTAGTTCAGTTGTCATGTTTTCCCATATAAATCTACTATTATAGGTACTTATTTATGATTGTGCATGGATAATAATATATCATTTGTACTTTGGTACCAAACCAATTATTCATTTATTCATTTTTTTTTATTATTAATACATGTCAGTACAGTCTCATCTATCAGTTGTAGTGTTATATTCAGTCAAATCACATTGTGTCTAAAACACTTTCCATACAATAGTGTGAAATAAAACTACGATTTAACCAAATATCTTTAGATTACATATAGATACTTTATCTTCTTAATACTTTTTTTTTAAAACGTGACTCATATTGACTACATACTGCCTGATGGTAAGCTATCGATGCAGTCCAAAAGATGAAGGCGCCTCATACCGTGAAATAAGCACGGTTAAAAGCAAGCCGTTAAAAGACCCGGGATTATAGAAACTAGGAAACACATGAGCCGGCAGCGAGTTCCAGAGCTTAATGATCTTCCTCAGAGACGACTTACCATATTTCTTGGTTCTGATAGTGTCTGCACAGTATGTAGATGGTTTCTAAGACCAGCACGTGTTGTTCGGGAGAAAAAAGGAGAGGGCGGAATGCTTACAGTATGCAATTTTTTTTAAGAAATCTGCAATATGTACTGAACCATAACTGCAAATGTTTCATACTATTTGTCTTACCTTTTTAAACTAGTATTTTTTTATATCATTGTACAAATGATTTAATCTGTCTTGAAATATAATCCTGGTAAGATTAGTACGGGAGCTGCAAGTAGGTAAATCTAAAACTTTTAAATAGGTTGTTTTGCAGGGCTTAATAGAATTTACAATAAATTTTGTTCGCTTAGTTCACACTTGTTCTTAATACAATTTTTTATTTTTTGCAGCCAAATGAACCGTAAATATACTAGTATAGAAGATGTTGTCTACCTTGTGGACTTAATCAAATATCCTAATTTAATCTCTTCCTATCAAAAGCCTGGTGAAACTAGCAGTGGTATTAAGAAAGCTCTGTTTGTGTTCATTTGTATTAGAAACATTTGAGAAACATTGAGCGATCATGAGCCGCCTGTATCCACCGGCTTCTCGCCGCCTTGGCCAGGTCCATCGGGCTGAAGCCCTATGATTGCTGGTTCGACGTCGACATTATTTTAATATGTATGTGTAGTTTTTTAGTTATTACAAGTGTCAACTAAGCCATCGGCATTGTTTCTAATTCAGTTAAAAAACACTGACAGAAAACGAATCTCAGCCAATCTTTTAAAGTGACATTGTTCAAACTTTGGGAGTTTGTTGAACCGCTAACTTATTTATTATTGCGTTCGCACTGACTGATAAAAGTGAATGAAGGACTAAGTTGAAAATCTTATTTAGTATTTGAATGGTAAAATACCTACTCGTGACATAAGTAAAAAACATAAATGATGTAGTAAGCGTTATCTTTTGTTTGTGTAAGATATTTCTGGTTTCAAATAAAAATTGCGCTTGTGGACAAAAAGTAGATACTACTAGGCCGTAATTTTATTGATTTTCGATAAAAAATTGGTCAAAATCATATATTTGTGAAAGTATGTTTGTTATGCTTTCAATCCTAATCAGCTTAAATAATTTTAAGTACTTTTCGTATAAAAATAGGCACTATGAACTTATCATTGGGTTTTGCACTCAATCTATGGGTTATGCGGAAAGTCGCGGTCAGTCGGATTCCACATTCTGGTGTTTTGCATTCTTGAGACTTGAGAACATCTTCCATGTTGGTCGAGGTAAACAAAGACGACTCGTTACTATGCTCCCTGGATACATTATGGGAATCCTTCATAGGAAAACATGTTTAATTTTATTTATTTAACAATAAATTTATGTACACACAAAACATATAAAGGAAAAAAAAAATTATACAACAATATACAATGGAGCTGCTTATTCCAAAAAGGATCTCTTTTAGCAGTCCGAAATAAGGAAAAAACATTCAACAGTAGACGGCATGTGTAAAAAAATAAAAAAGTAAAGTGTTTTCTTAAACAGCATTGTCAAAATTTCGTTTGGTGTGTTATTATAATGTATTTTAATGTTAGTTAAAATAAAATACTGATTTTACTCTGGGGGACTTCTTTGGATATTTATAATCATTAACGCTTTGTCCTTAATTGCCAGTACCATTGGCATTATAGATATTCCTGATGTGTAACTAAACATGATTTCTCGTTGTTTCCAGATAAAACTGGGCGAAGGTGTGGAGATCCGCGAGGAGTTATTACGTGGAGTCAAATGGGGGGATTACAGGAAAGTGACCCGTGGTCTCGCGGCGGCCCTGTTTTCTCCCATCGAGCTGGCTACGTGCTCGGTGACGGGGCAGCGCTGGTCTCGAGCCGGCCAAGAGTCCCGGCCCACGAAGCCACCACTAGACAGGCGTCGCGTCCACGCGCTCATCTCATACGTCAGCCGCCACTTCCCAGACGTTGAAGTCAGCCGGATCAAGCAGGTGCTAGCCTACAAATGTAAGGAGAACTGCGCCGCACTCCGGATGCGAACCGCCAGGTGAATATTCTTATAATAGACCGTTTCAGGTTAGGCAAAACTGGTACCATTGTATTTATTTTTGTAGAGGTACTTGGTTGTTAATTACATGTTCCAAAGGACTCCTACACTTACTAAAAAAGTACATTCAAAAAAAAATTTAAATTGGAAAACGGAATAAAAATTGGTTACAAAATACCAGCAGCAAGTATAGATATTATTAAATGAGTTAGTAGCAGCTGGGTAGGAACTGGATGCTGTCTTCTTTATTGGTGCTGCTCTCATTGCTCATGGCCTCCAGTTTGGATAGATGACCATTTATTTGATATAAAGCGATTCCGTGCTTCAAAAGCGACTAAGCCGTTAGTTTTGGTTATCTATAACGTATCACATTTGTGCTAGCAGCTAGCAGTTATTCACCAGGACACTTACACACCTGCCTTTGCCTATCCGCACTGGGTTCGCGTGGTGGTGTTTGACCGGAGTATCTTGCGAACCCATGAAACAAGGATGCTTAAACCCAGAAGTTACACAGATAGATAATGGAAGATAAAGTATAAAGACATCCGGATTCCAGCATTTGTTTTACCTAATTTTTGATTGAGTCTCGTACTTCAAGTATTCAATATAAAGCTACCTACATAACATTAAATTCTATGTTTTAAACTGAATGGAACTGAAACGATTGCATACTTGCTAGTTTGGGATAAATAATGAAGCAATGTTTGGTTAAAGTATTACAAAACATTGTATATTTGTAATTTATGTCCAATCTATGGAGTTGGGGCACAAAAGAAACACTTAGATGTAGATAGGATTTGACCTTTGCTCGTGAGACATTAAACAAAATTATTACCAGACTTGTATTTTATTTTACTCGCTGCTCATAATAATGTTTAATTGCACATCATTAGGGGTATGGGTATTATTTAATCAAGGTTTGCTTTGGCAATATAACTCTTATAATGGAAATTTTAAGCGTGACAGGTGCAAAAGAAAATTATCATTTACAGTGTTACTAACGGGGTTCGCACGAAGTGCACTCGTGAGTAAGTGACCGCAAGCGATTTTCGAAGTTAAGCAGAGTTTTTAGAGACCAATCCTGTGACCGTTGGTGTGGCATATACTATCAAGCCGTTCCGTTTTTGGGAGGAACGTTAAACCATTTTTCTGGGTTCCAGCTATTTGTTGTAGTCGGTAAGCAATGTCAAAGGTTGTATTGAACAGAATTAAAAAAAAACATTCTGAACAGCAGGACGCATCATACTTGCCTCCCCTAATTGGTATTTGGTCCGGTGGAGTAGGACCGAAACTCCTTCCACCTTAATTTGAGTTGGTAATGCGATTAAATTATTTATATCATGAGGTGGCACTCACTCATACTGCCCCCCGAATTAACGAAGTGGTTACATATCCCATGGATGCTTGCCATACCGGGGACAAGCGCGTTCTAGCGCGTTACCGATCTTTTAAAATCGGTCCATGCTCTAATATCTTATTTTATAACTAAATAATGTTAACCCGGGCCTTTGGTTCGGTTGGGTTGTATGTGCCTTAAGTGACAATCCTTTTGTAATGATATAATTTTAAACTGCATTTAATCATACGTTTATATTGTAAACAAAATTTATTCGGTTTTTACAGAAAATATATTTTTATTCGCACTTAGATAGTAAGAAGAAGAATTGAGTAAGAGGTTAAATGCAAACACTAACTTAAACATCACCTCGACTACTTACTATTGAGCTTTCGAGTTATTCCTTTCCCCACGACGCGTCTCGAGGCAGTAATTAAATTTGAAGTAGACTCTCGAATTGTTTCAGCGAGTCTACCAACTACCTGCTGAGCGCCGCCGCCCGGCCGCCGCTGCCGTGCGAGGATGCGCCGGACCCTGCGCCCGGCGGCAGTGCCCGGCACAACTACCCGCATTTGTACGTACCGAAGAGATTCAACAAAACTTTGATAGCCAAGTTTTACCTTTAATTATCGATAAACGAAAGAACGCTCGTATTTTACTTATTGCCTCGTTTAGAAAGTTAGAGGTAGAGAAAAATTACGATATCTCAAAACTTCAAGTTCGAAGTCGTTTTAGTAATTACTAAAACGTAACTTGAGCTTATTGGATGTGTATTTATTGTTGCTTACATCAGATCTAACATACTGAGTATAGATTTCTCTGTAACATATATTTATACAGCCGAAACTTGACCTTAATGTTTTCGTTTTATGAATATAACAAGTGTATATCTGCATAGTAACAATAATTATTCTGTATTACAGTGATACTTTGACATTACATACTTAACTTAAGTAAAATACAGACTTTCGATTTTTTCTAACTGAATGAATATTGTTTATTTAGGCATGAGAGATGTATTTAAGAATAATAAATACAATGAGTAATATATAATTCATGAACATAGTGTAACCATTATGAACATTTAATATACATAATGATATTCTTATAGTTAATATGAATAAGAAAACGAAAAATCCAAGGTTGTATATATACGTAGCGACAAAATTGGTGTGGACCTTACTATTATTGGTGGATATTACCTATGGTTTAGAGGATGCAAAAAGCAACTAGATAACGACACGACAGGTGGAGGTGATAATTATTCTAGTGTACTCGACAACTCGGGAAATCAGGAGTACTAATATTTATTATTATGAAGAAAGGTATTATTGTACTGGTTCATCTATCTCATCTCTTTTTATAATTTCATCAAATCTGTACCTTTCTTATATTCTATGCTCAAGCCCCTGACCGTAGTGAATGTGCGTATTAATATTATCTTGACATTCATAGTTTCTTCCGAATTGATATAAGCATTTTGAAATTTTTTAAGTAAACAAATAAATATTTCTGACAATTACATCAATTATTTAGTTCCAAGATAAGCATCATTAAAAACTTGTATAATGGATAAACATACACTTAATATACATAAAAAACACCCAGACCAGAACAAATATTTATTGTTATGCACACAAAGATGTGTAAAGTAACTGCAATTGCATTTGTAGAGTAACTGCAACTGTTCTAACGGCAGGATCGGATTTGATTATTCAGTTTCCGTGGCAAGCAGTCTCAACATATCATGCGGTCTTATGTATTATTCGACTTAAGAAGCTCGCTATGCAATCGCTTAATGTGTTAGCGTTTTAATTTTAAATATGACTATACTCTCATGGGCCGTTTGATCCATTATTAGGTGCTTGCTGTGTTCCGTCCTCAATGTTTTAAATCAAAAGATAAAATCCCATAAACTAACATTTGTATGTAAATGTTATATTGCATCTGAAATGGAACATGGCTTATATTCTTGATCAAACACAACAACACATAACTTACAGTGGTCATTCAACTTTACTGCGCAAGTTGGCTGACTGCCATTTCGAAGAAATTTCTCTATATCAACATGTCAAAGCAAAAGCATTGTAAAGTTAGAAAGATCAGTAAATTGCATTGAATTTTCTATTTAAGTATATATAAAAGGCAAGTTGTATGACAAGTATTGAATATGAGTTTTGGGCTTAAATGTCCCTATCCAAAAATATTACAATTTTATTAGGCGTTTCGCCCGGGTGTATTTAAATAGCGTGCGTAAATGTGTAGTTCGCTTTTCGCGGTGTGTACCTACAACACAATCAACTACCACATTTTATTAATTTTAAAACTTAAGTTACTAGTTTTTCTAGATTATAGATAGCACGAACAGTTCCTAAGTTGTCACGTTTACTGGAGTCCAGAACTTACAGTATTTTTTATGATAATTTAGTTTATAATAGTCAAGTTAGTTAGTTGTTTCAGATAATTTTTTATTTTCTAATAGCCACTCTTAGGTGTAAGCTGCCCTCATCATACAAACAATAATGCATGCTTGCGCCAAAGCAGAAAAAGACACATCGTGTCAGTATTTTATTTTCCAAAACTGATATAAATTCGTTTTTAATGAGTAACATGTTTGTATTTTAGCAATAACTTATTCAACAACGCACACAATTTTAGGAAAGTAGCATACTATAGTGAATTGTGAATTTCTGTGTTAACTTCCAAATTTCATACTAACCTAAATAAAATCTGTACAACTGGGGTAGGATTTCGACTTCACTGTCACTTTACTTAACTTAATTATGAAATGGCTGCATAATGTTGAATTTATATGGAAATTACTTGATTTATCATATTAATTGACACTGGCAATTACTCTAAACGTCACACGTCCATACTTAGGGATAAAATGCTTAGTGTATTACTAACTCAAAACTAAGAACGGTTCATAATGTACTATCACCTCATCTACTATATATCATATGGCTCAGCACATTTCCCAAATGTATTGCAGGTTTTTTCACACCCTGGCACACGAGAATTTGTTCTTTAGCTTGCGCTTAAACTATGAAACCAAGTGTATTTAGTCCCTGTTTTCCGAACGTACTATTGTTTCCCCTCACACCTTACAGACTGCGTTTTAAACTACTATGTGTATTTGGGCTACGGATCCTTGAAGGCTATGGATCTCGCAACTGGGCTAACAAAAGCGGCGGCTTTTGTTAGTAAACTGTATAGTAGCTTGTATAGAGTTCCTACCAAGATCTTAGGAGCCCAAGCCAATCTCCCTGCAAGTGGTGCACCTGCCGATCGAGGCTGTGGAAAATATAAAATTTTCCGGTAAGTGGCAATAAGCTCGCCACCTTTACGTGGGAAAAACATTATAAATGGCGAAATGTGGGCGTTTATTATGCCTCTGCCTACCGCAGGTAGGCCCTTCGGGGAAACGAGCGTGTATGTTTGTAGTAAAATAGTATTTTTTTTCTTACAGTGAGCCGGCGAAGGGCCCAGACGAGGCCGGCGCGGGCGAGGAGTCTCGCGGCGCGGAGGAGGGCGCGCCGTGATGCCGCACATCCGTTGCATATCACTTTCATAATCTTGTTATTTTTTACCAAAAAATAAGAGAAATCAAACGATACTCATCGGCCGCCGAGCGCTCGAACAAACAGAGATATATATATTTATTGCAGCGGTCGCGCCGGGACGTCGGTCCGTCGGCGAGTTCCGCGTGTCAAATATTCATATTTATTTAGGTGATATTTTTCTATTGGCTACTGATAAGATTTTATCTCGTTATGTATCCGCCGGCCGCGCCGGGGTACATTGTCGTATGTAAGGAGGATGGGAAGGAGTCGTGCCCGAAGCTCTAGCAATAATTTATCAGGTTCCTAAGACATGTTTCGTAGTTAGGTTCTATTTGCACGAATATATCGCGAACACTGCCGCTTTTTCTAAATTTTTTCGATTATATTAGTCGTTTAGTCGCTTTCTTTTATGAAAAGTCAATAACAGAGTTGCGTTAAAATTTGTATATGAAGCATTTAAGTGCTGTACGAGGGACCGTTGCAATTGCAAAGTAAATTTATCAAAAATGGCATAATTTTAGGACTAATATAGAGATATTATAGTCATTTCGTTTTATAGGTGTAAATGATAAAGAATTTATTTTGGAGTGTCAGGTTTGGATATTGTAAAGTCTTTGGAGAGCTGTGATCTTGATGGATATAAATAAAGCAGTCATATTTTTAAAATATACATTAAGGGTTATAACGTAATTAATACCAAGTGTACAGATTATCTGTACGATATATTATGGACGTAAGTGGTAGTGAGTCAGTCATCCGTTACTTCTCACCGCCCAATGCACGGCGCCGGGGGAGCGCCCGGGTACTCCCCGCGTACCGTACGCCAGTACGTCTACGCCAGAACGCCACGTCAATTCTAGGTGACAAGTGACAAGCGGTCCTAATCATCGCGCACGGATGTATTTATCATATCAATAAAGCAATAACTATTATTTGATAAAACTATTTTTAATTTTTAAATATTTCTATTTTAAAGTTGTTATTAACGTAGTTAGTAAAATAAAAAATATCTTGAAGTCCACAGTCATTTATATAGTTCTTTTGAACGATAACTAAATCCTCATAATAATTATGTATAAAATATCTCACATTAAATACATCATATCACTGTATAATCTTAAGTTTTTTGACAATTTAATATTTGAATGCTTTATGCGAGAAAAATGTGTGATCCGGCCATGATAATGTAACGTGTGTGACACTGCAGTGTCATTTAATATGGCGTCTAGTTAGTGGCCGGCTCAGAACCGCAGCTTCAACACATGAACAACAATCCCCATATACAGAATTGAGGAGCAGCTAATACCGTCGCCCTTATGCAGACGTGTACTAACTGCACATGTGCAATCGCCCTTTCAATATTGGTGTACCTATGAATAAGTTACAGTTACCAGAATTAGGATATTTTTGTAGTCACTCAGTGCTACGTAGTGATATCTCACTAATTTGCGATGCCAATCAAAAAAGGTCTTAATGCTCAATTTTGCCAAATTTTACTTGCCGAAAATTTTCTTGTCTGTTATTTTCGTGTATTTATTATACTCGTACTATTAATAGTACTGCCATTCCCATACCAGGTTATATATAATTATTATGTCTTCTAGGTAATTTATTAAAATAGTGGGAATGAGCAGGTTGCTCAAAATGGAGTGGGTTAATGTATAATATCATTACATTGAATTGAAAATTTTGGCCCAAAAGTTATATCATTAGGAAAATAAATTTAAATAAATAAATTTTAACTATAAATTAGGAAAGAATTAATTGGGAGTTCTAAAGAATTTGCAAATATAAACACATATGTGACGAATGTTCGAGATGCAATATGTTAATTTAGTGCCAAATGATATAAGTTAACTCGTAGCAATAAATTGTATCCTAATGCTCTTGTGTAATTTCTCACGTAGTGTTAACGACCTATGAGGTTTTGAAGGTTTCTTTTACAAGACTATAATAATATATTTATACAGGGAAAGTGTTAGGTAATGTATTGTTGTTCGGATCTAAGAGTGTTGTTGGGGTATAATACTCATTGTGGCAGGGTGTAAAAATAAATGTGACTTTCCCAACTGTGTAATACGTACGTCTATGTGATTTGTCAAAGACAAAGCAGTACTCGACCTTTTCTACCCTAGTCTAGTGTTTTGATAATGTATATAAGGTGACATTGAATATCCTACAGTGAAATAGTAAGCTGGAACGCATCCATTCGCCGCAGAGTTGTTTCTATCTGATTGTAGCCACACGTGCCGGATATATTGTGTCATTATTTTTACACTCTGGTCTATACATAGCACTGAATGAGCAATGGAACAAGAGAATTTATTTACTCAAATAAGTTTTTGTTTTTATTTACGATAATATTTTTTTTACTAAACTTTAATATACATTATTTTGCATTTTATTATTATAATGGCAGCTGTCCATACATTTTGAATGATCAGACTTTTTATTATTTAGGGTTTCATAAATATGTATATTTAAAAATAAAATAACAATACATCGAACATGACACATTGGGCACAAATATTTTTAACAAAATGTTTTAATTTTATTAATGCTTGCTGTATAGAGAATATAGTCAATCTCTGTAATTAAGCGAAACCCTATTGTCATGTTACTTTTAGCTTAACAAAAAAACTGTTAAATCTTATATAATAAAAGAACAACATCGATGCATCTGTGCTTGTGAGTGCACAGCGTTGTGCCAAAATTACGTACTAGTCTTAAAACAAAATGTTATCATTTTTCAGATTTTATTTAGTCCAGAATGTGTTTGTTCCTGTGCTGTGAAAAATTATAAATTATGAAACAAATCAACGCGAAACTTAGTCACATAATGTTGTTGTTGTTTTAATAATCATTTATAGTCATTCACGCAGATCTGTTTAAAGAGTCTAATACATATATTTTATTTATATGTGAGCGACCATAATATGTCCTAAATTAAAATAATTATTTATCTAGTGCGATAACTAATAATAGTTTTGATTTATCAAAACTGCAACGAAACACATGTTTCTTTGTAATGATTTCGATATTTAAATTATATTTTGAATATACAAATGAATTATAATATTTGCGGACTGATAAAATTCCGATACGAGTAAAATAGGGGCTTACATTGCTTGTGATTTAATTAAGTGTTTTAGTTACATGTCACATAAATATATAAATTTCTATTCAAGAAATACCTTTATCAAAATTGTTTGTACAACTTTTTGTGAAAAAAGTGTTGATTTGTTGTTATGTTTAATAATAATATATTTATATAAATGCACATTATTTAATTTAGCTTTGAGCTTGTGCAATATTATTCCAAATTTTTATAAAAACCTGTTGTACATTTTTCTTAATTACATATTTTTGTAAATATAAAAAAGACAAAAACAACTTAAATATTATTTTTGTTGTGCATTTATTATAAAAATTGTATGAATTATTATTTAATCAAACTCATTGTGGACTGTTATGTCTGCGCCTGTAAAAGCCTGATTAAAGAGGTTAAAGTGCAGATACTTTTTATATATTAAATTTCTGATATTGTGAGTCAATTCTAGTAAATTTTTATATTATCATTCTTGTTTGTTTAGAATAATTACTTTTTACGGAATCGACTAAAATAATTGCTCAATGAAGATGCAATTAAAACTTTTTTTAATCTTATAACTGCAATAAATAGGATGGCGTCGAAGCCTTGTCGTATAATAATAATTTATCTGATGTTTTGAGTTTTTGTGAGTTATGGCAGCGCATGTTAGATTTTATGTTTATTCTAAGAGAGGCCAAATGTTGACTTGCTTATGTGAGACTGTTTTGCCAAGAATCAGAAAGTATATGATTACCTACATTGTTTTAAAATAAATGCTTTTATATAAAATATTGTCTTTTTATTTCAGGGAGACTTTTTTTTCGCATACCCTTGGGTTGTGGAATGAGCTCCCTGGCGAGGATTTCTCAACATATTGCATTGGTGCAGATGGGAAGTATGCTTGAGTGCCACCCAGTGATTAAAAAAATAAAGAACGCAACGAAGTATCGCTTAATCACAAAAGTTCAATTTAAAAAAATGTGATTGTTACGAAATATTTTAATACCTATATAAAAAAACAACACATCCATGCATCAACTTTGGCCATGAAGTCCTCATGTTGGATAAGTATTACACGATGTCAAAGGTGACTAAGATTTTATAACAATATCATTAAAAACACTTGAATCAAGTACCGTCTCTAGATCGTGTATTATTACGAAGGAAAGTCTACTCACCCGATGATAAAAGACTTTCCAGCTGAGAATCCATGAGCGTGTGCATCATGTGGACAGGCTTTATAAATAAACAAAATGATTTAAGGAGAACGATCTTTGAAGGATTGATTTTGGAGGTCGAACGTTCGATCCATGCCAACAAGAATGGCTGGGAACGTTTACATTATAGCTCTGAAACGCTGTTTTAATGTTGCGGCACATACTAAGCGTAGAAGAAAGTAATTCTTATAAATACGTCCCACTATTTGTAGTGAAAAACAAACCAAAGCACAAGGTCAATAAGAGGTGAGAAAGACTTTGGTCAAACCCTATGTCACAAATGGGCGGAGGCAGGTGTGTGGCTAAGATTTTTCGAAATCGCCTTATTATTTGAAGTTCTGCTTATGGTGTCTTCCGAAGTGAGGAAACGCTCATTATTACATACAACAGATACTTTTATTCATCCAAGGAAAGATCTCAGTGAACACTACACTACAGTAATCGCTTCCGATTATTACCTTTATCCAGGTACCCTAATATAGCGGAGCTACAAGCGCTCTCGTACGCTCACTGTAGTGTTATGTAATCTATGCGATATTACCTATATCCGGTGAAGTTTAAATATAACTGATATAACACAACATGTTCTAACTTTTTAAAATCGCAAAAGAAGATTATAAAGACAATGAAAAATTTGACTAAAGTTCTTATGAGCGTCCCCACGAGTCAAAGCGAATGCAAGGAAAAATTTTCAAGTCTGAACTTCATGTTGTCGCATCAGGATAAAGTACTATGTTTAAATAATAATCGTTTTGTCTGTCAATGCTGTAAAATAGACATTGCACATTATCCTTTGTTCACTTGCGCACTTATACAAGAACAAAGTCCAAATATATTACGTTATAATTTTTAAAAATTAAATATGTAGTTTCTTTTTAAAAAATATAAGCTATATACTAGGCAGTATGGTCTGACACTTTAGCCTATTAAATAAGTAACAGTATATTTAAAAAAAAGTTGTTGTCATCATATGAGAGCTCGCTCGCTCCTCATTCCATCGAATTCAATAGTGTTAGTAAATAAAATTAATTATATTACTGTAATGATTTTTACCACGTTTTTACTTTTCAATTAGAATAAATGGCGTTTTCACAACCCAACGCACAGAGAGGTTAATAATTTTTATAGTACTTTTAAGTTTTATAATTTTACTATTTGTGTGTAAACTATTGTAATTTTCTTGTCTGTTAATAGAATTGACGAACCGAAAGATTTTGGAGGAACTCCAGCTAAAAAAGCAGATGCTTTTGAAACAAGGTGCTGTAACCCCGCTCACAGCCACATCTATAACACTGGCTCAGCCGAACCCTGTGAGCCAGCTGCCTATGTGTTCTATTCCACCGGTTTCTGCGATAGCCGTAAGTGAAACCAAATTTTAGTATTTCAGTCATCATGATCCTAGCAATAATCCTGGTTGTGCCTTATACTTGCTTAGGTCTGCTCACTGGTTTAACCATTGAGAGAATTTCCTTTTTTTTCAAATAGGAGAGACTACCGTCTCACCTTCGCAACCAAGATTCCACATAATAGTTCTATTTAAGTCAAGTTTATTTCTAACTGGCAATATGAAAATGTTTAACATAGTTTCCATGTAATATTTTTTTATTCAGGGCTTTCCTCAACTACCAGAAGCAAATATAGTAAACACAAGCCACCGGGCCGCATTACAACACGCCAACGCTACGTCCTGTGGGTTTTTTGTGTCACAAGATTCATCTTTTGGCAACCAGATATTACCAGTATTACCAAGATTTGATAGTAAATAAATTAGAAAAAATGTCTGCTGTGATGAAATTAAAAACTTTGGAAGGACACCTTCAAGCATTGAATAGCTTCACAAAACCAAAAGTTCAACTAGAGCAGTATGAAACCCCACCACATATTGCAGCGGTTATGCTGTATACAATACAAGTAAGTTAGTTTAGTGTACACAATAATTGATTATTATACCTAACTTTTCTAAAATAACACAAAATTTGATGCCTTGAGTCTATTATTATTTAATAATGTCTTTCTTACATTGGATGAAATTGCAAGAAAACTTGAACATAATTTTTTTATTCGTTTACTTTATAAAAATGTTTTTAAAATTTTAATGTATATTTTGTACTAAAGATTCATGTTCTGTCAACTCAAATTGATAAATTTGAGTAGTCTCTAGAGACTTCATCAGTGATTTTCATTAATGATTAACTATCAAAAATCACTTCCAGAAAGCCAATAAAATTCAAAACAAAATAAAAAGTACAAAGCACTTTTCTTCTTACTAATATGAAAATAATAATTAAGATCTTTTTCAGAATAATTATGTTTTCAATTTTAGACTAAATATGAAGCATTAGAAGGGAAGATGGTACTAGATGCTGGTTGTGGTCCTGGAGTCCTAGGCCTGGGTGCCGCCATGATGGGAGCAGACTTTGTTACAGCTGTGGACATAGATAATGCTGCTCTTCAGGTCTTTCAAGAAAACTTGGAAGAGCTTGAGGCAACCAATGTAGACATTGTACAATGTGACTTTCTCAATTTTTCAGTTTTCAAGTAAGTGTTTTAGTAGATTACATTGATGCAAAATCCTTTAATGAGCAGAACATACATTTTTTATTTGAATTCTACCCAAACTCAATGCTATAAGGTACAACATATGATGGGCATATGTTCTAACTATAACAAACTTTTTATTCAGCCATTTAGTTCTAAGATAGTCAATCAGAGCAAAAAGTGTTAAATAAATGCATATTAAAAAGTTAATGTTTCTTTCAGACAGGATAAAGTTTTTGACACTGTGCTCATGAATCCTCCATTTGGCACTAAAAATAATGCTGGTATAGATATGAAGTTTCTTCAAAAGGCCCTTTCTTTGAGCTGTGATAGTGTCTATTCATTGCACAAATCTTCAACCAGGTAAATAATATGCTGCACTTGTGAGATAGCTTTACAAAAACTTAAATAGTGAATTCAGGACATAATAAAAAAATACTAACAGTGAATTTATAATATATATAGAAATTTTTCACAGCAAAATGACAACATTGTCCTCAGTTTTTTTTTTAAATTTTGACTTAGCAATAATTATGCAGCAGCAATGATTTAAAGATAATTATTGCTGAGTATTTTGACTCGGCAATGGATATCTTTAATAGTATGGCTAATGTTTGAGGCAACTTCAAACTTAATATTAAATATGTATTTTTGTAGTGATATCTGTGGTTTATAGCAACGTCATCCATTATGAAAAAAAGTTGACTTAGTCAATCTTATTATGTAATATATTACATAATAAGATTGGTAGTATAGTATTATATACTTTTATAGGTCACACATACAGAAGAAAATCAAGGAATGGGGAGCCAAAGGAGGTGTAGAAGCTGAACTACGCTATGATCTCCCAGCTACATACAAATTTCACAAAAGTCAGTCTAGAGACATCGCTGTTGACTTGTGGAGAGTCTACCAATCATGACATTTCAAAGCTCATTATCATCAACCTGTCTTTGTCCACTGCTGTACTTAGGCCTCTTTGGTACCACTCAACTAAACTCCATCGTCAGCTCTTTGCGTCTGACAGTTTTGCATAGAACGTCGCTCGACCTTGATGAAAGGTGTTGTATACTACGATTTCTGAACCATGATCACAGATCTAGCCCAGCAGTTGTCGCTTTACAGTAGATATGATCAGCTCACGGCCACTTCAGCTTGCTTATCATTAGTTTAATGAGTTTAAATTTTTGAAATTGTAAATAATATACTTATTTGTCAATCAACTGTCTCATTTGTGAGATATTATTTACTGTAGATAATTTTATAGCATTGAAATACTGAGAATGAACTTTAACATAGCTAATGTCTTGGTGTATATTTTTTTTTAAACAGACAACAATTTAACTGTAAGTGAACATAATGTGGATAAAATAAAACTTTTGTAAGAATAAACTTGTTATAACATTTTATTTATTACAATCAGTCTTTTTCTTTTGTTACATAGATTAATACCAAAACTGAAATGCAACTTAAAAATTTTGTAAGATTTATTTCATCGGTGTAAAATGCCGATGGATGAAGCCGGCGATTTTTGACTGCCCATCTGCTGACACTGCTGTTGATATATACTCACTGCCAAGGCCTGATGGAAGCTGCAATGTACTAGGCATTTTAGCCGGTACATGCTAACACTAAGATCTAGGGTGATACACATTGTAGTAAATTTTGAAGTAGCAGTTTGCTCAAATAACATAACTTAAAAGTATATTAAATCGTAATTATTATAATACATATAGCATATTGATGATATCAAATTCTTGTAGTATTTATTAAAATCTTGAGATGGAAATTATATATGATTGTGTGAATTATGATTATAAACAAATATTTAAGTTACTTTGTTTTAGATAAGTTTTTGGTTTTTTCTTTTTTCTTTAGCCTTATTAAAAACTATTTGGGATAATTGTATATGAAATTGGTGATTGAGTCCCTGAGAAATCAGAAA
This sequence comes from Musotima nitidalis, assembly GCA_949126915.1. Lineage (NCBI taxonomy): Eukaryota > Metazoa > Arthropoda > Insecta > Lepidoptera > Crambidae > Musotima > Musotima nitidalis. The sequence goes on from OX421416.1 coordinate 15,957,068, forward strand.
TTTATTTTTTCGCAATTATATATTATAATAAAATAGTAATTTAGTATAAATTAAGAACTTAGCCTCTATAAAACATCAGGGTCATAAAATCATACTATTCTCGTCTTTGTCAAAGCGCCTTGATGTGGTGCTTTCAATAAAGATAAAACAGTTTTTAAATACGGCAGGTACAATGATTTTTTACTGGTCACCGAACTTGATGTTCTGGGCCAGCTTGATGGTGCCGGAGTAGTTGATGGTGACGGTTGCGCGGCGCATGTAGTGCCTCCAGGAGTCGGAGCCGCACTCCCGGCCTCCGCCCGTGGCCTTCTCGCCTCCGAAGGCGCCCCCGACCTCGGCGCCGTTGGTCGGAATGTTTATGTTCACGATACCGCAGTCCGAACCGTGGGGGCCGATCCACTGAGGAAATATATTCATACATTCATATCGTTTTTTATTTCAGCTCTGAATATTTATTTTATTTTATTCTATTCAGGATACAAACAGTCCTTACTCATAAAAGTTAATTTTAATAATAATTTGCTTAATACTAGACCTACAGATCCCTAAATTATATTATTTCAGAGTGGAAAGCGGTCTGAATAGTAGGTGAATCCTACTAAAAAAAGTGAAAGTTTGTATTTGTTGTTTTTTATACCACAAGGTAGCACTCAAACATGCGGCCTACCCGATAGAAACGGATAGACGCTTGCAATATAAAGGGATCAATCACTGATAAGTTGCCAACTCTTTGAAAACAGTTTCATGCCCTTTTCAGACTCATGCTGTAATATTTGGGAGCTTATTGTGTCCCAATCACACAAAAAAAGGCACTAAATATAATTTAAATTTGGATATAGATAATTTATAAAGCAGCGATAGCCCAATGGTTAGCATACCCGGTTTAAATCGAGGTGGTTGGGCACCTAGATAGATAGATAGATAAAACGTTTATTTCCTTTAAATAATACAAGTTATATAAAAACATATCCCACAAAACCTTTTGATTTGGTTTGTCTGTGGGTCACTGTCTCTTTTATACATTACAACTAATTTTAAGTAAGTTTATCATCACCATTTTAGCCAATATGTCCAGTGCTGAATATAGGCCTACCCAATAGCCACATTGAGTGACTCTGAGTCGGCTGCATCCACCGGATTCCCGCCGCCTTGCCCCGATCTTTTGGATTCTAAGTTATACGTCACGACGTGTTTAATAGTGTTTGAATAGCTATAAAAGTTAGATTAAAAATACATACCTTGAAAACATCACCAAGATTCTCAGTGAACAGGCTGGAAGACAACCCCTGGTCGACCTCGTTGTTATACTGGATGCCAGTGTCTAGATCCGGGATCTCCACGCAGTAGACGATAGGCGCGAAGCACTCCGACTTGACCAGGGGAGAGTCGTGTGCGAGGCCGGTAACTATCGTTGGCTCTACGAAATAGCCTTCGCGTTCAATCACCTGTGGATGAAATCCAGATTAGGTATTGTATCTTGTGAGGTGGCTGACAGATTCACAAAAGAGTGAAGGTCTTCCATCGGGCAAATATACCCGGGGCCGGGGTAACCCTTTCGAACAGTCCCGCAAACCCGGCAGTTCCTATATGATTCTGCTTTCAGATGTCGCTCCGGATGTAATGTTTCTGTTTTGCTCGATGACCTCTCCTATAGTTCTCAGCTCGTTTGTAGTTTTCGACAATGAGACTAGACTTGTGCGCTATCTCTTTACACCTCTAGACACCAACCTTTCCTCCGAACTCGATAGTCCCGCCTTGCTTGATGATCTCTGCTATGGTCCGCTTGTAGGCCTCGACAGCAGCTGGCGTGTGCAGCGGCCCGATCAGAGATTCTGCGTCCAGTGGGTCACCGATGCGCGATACTACACCAGCGTACGAACTCTTCAGTCGGGATACAACTTCGCTATACACCTGGTGGAACAAACAAATATCATTTTCAATTTCTCTCTACAAATAACTGGTGTGATATAATACAAAAGATCTTGTAGACCCTGATCTCCTCCATTCCTGATAGAGTTTAAATTGATCCCTTCTCTGTAACTTAAAATAGTTGTACAATACCTATTCGGTAATGGAATAGAGATGTGCACATGGAATCAAAATTCATATTTTTCTCGATTTTTGGGCAATTCTTAAGGCTTTTTTTAGACAATAACAATTGGAGAATGACGCTTAAGGATATTTTTACTAAGATAAGTTGATAATAATACAGATTAGACTGAAAGGATATACTATTTCAGAGTTAAAGCTACCTTCTTATGAATGAGAAGTCTCCTAGTAGTGGTGCACCGTTGTCCCGCGGTGCCGGCGCAAGCGAAAAGGGCGGCGTTGAGTAAAAGGTCCAAGTTCGCGTCCGCGTTCACTATAATCGCGTTGTTACCGCCCAGCTCCAGGAGGTGGCGCCCAAAACGACGCTGCACTTCCACGCCCACCTATTAAAAAAAAGTTTTTATAAAAATTTCCGTGAATACCAAAATTCATGCCATTTTCAGTGACAGGGAGTGGGCCGCCTCTTTGTGCGATATTTATACATATGGTATGGTATATTACATGGTAGGGGTAATTCTTTCGGTCAATAGACAGTCAAAGGCTATTTTATGCTTCCTACTTAGGACCCCTATTTTTTGTAAACATCGCTGATTTGGCCTATGTTCTTCTAGTCTATTTTCTCTTCTGTAGCGAGAGGAAATCAAGTCTAGTAAAGCATCAATATTTACCGGTTAAGAGATCAAATGCCCCCAGGTCTGCTCTTTGGAAAATTGGCAATCTTCAACAACTCGCCCATTCTCAGCTTATAACTGCTAGAAGTTGATGTTTGCATAACGTTCGAAAACGAGCATTCGATGTCGGCGCAAGCGCAATCTAAAATTTGTTGCCCCCCACAAGAAGGAACATGGATGATTTTTAGTCAGTAAAATTCTGACACACCTTCCGCTCTACCCACAGCAGGAGAAGGTCATTAGATGATTTTCCATCTGAAAAAAAAGGGAATTATCAGTAGGTATTAATTACCTGTTGACCGACAGCCGTGCTCCCTGTGAAAGAGACAAGTTTGACGCGATCGTCCTTCACAATTTGCTGTCCGACAGAAGCGCCACCCACACACAGCGAGGCGATCGCTCCAGGAAGGCTGTTCTTCTTCAGCACGCCTTCAACGATCTTTGTGACAGCAACCGCTGTCAGAGGCGTCGTATCTGAAGGCTTCCATACACTCACGTCTCCGCACACCTAAAATAAATTATTTATTTGAATAAAACATGGTACAATAGTTATTGTTACATATAGGCATCTCATATTTTGCCAAAATAGCGTGCAAATGTTTTACAAATATGTCTAAAAAATTTTTTTTAAGTATGTATATAATGTCAACCAGTCCACCTAAAAGCATTAATTGTCTAGCAACCATTAATGAAGTTTTCTCTTGAATAACACCAAATTGAGGTTTTATAATCTTTCAGGAATATTATTATATACCTTTACTGCCATAAAGTGTTAGGCGAACAAAAACGATTGTAAGTCCTACTCCGAAGGCTCTTTACTCTAACGTCTTTGAGGGTTTCAAAATATTCGTTGTGCTGTTTCACAAACAATGCCAGCTGCTTGATATATAGACCAGTAAGCGTTAATAATTTTAACATTCTAAATAATAGGCAAAAAGATTCCAAGTAGTGAGCATCTAACACAATAGTTTTTGACGACCGATATGGCGTGGTGGCGAGTAAACCCGCTCTCCGCTCCAAGGTCGTGGGTTCGATTCCCACACAGGACAAATATTTGTGTGCATGAACATGGATATTTGTTCTGGTCTGGGTGTTCCCTATGTATATTAAGTATGTTACATCTATGGATATAATTAAGACATTCAATACTCTTAGTGTTATGAAAGCTGCAGACCTCTGGGGCAATTCCATCGTAGTTACCAAGCCTATCATTGTTTCGGTGGCGCACAGTTTGGCTCTAATATTTAATAAATGTGTAGATTGCGGCTAATTTCCCGATCTAATGAAAGAAAGTAAAATCATTCCATTATATAAATCAGGCAGTACAACAGACCCAACAAATTTTCGACCTATCTCAGTGCTGCCTACATTTAGTAAAATTTTTGAAAAACTTGTTTACAAACAGATGTTAATATTTTTCAATAAAAATGGATTAATGCATTCGAAACAATTTGGATTCACTAAGGGTCGCTCTACAACCGATGCAGGTGTTGAGCTTTTAAAACATATATTTGATGCTTGGGAAAATTCTTTGGACGCTTTAGGTATTTTTTGCGATCTGTCCAAAGCTTTTGACTGTGTTCCTCATGAAGCATTGATAAAAAAATTAGAATATTACGGAATAAGAAACTCCGCATTAGATCTTCTCACTTCACTAAGTACCTAATAGGATTCAAAGGGTTGAGGTTAATGGAAAGCGATCTCAGGGGTCTGTTGTGTTTTTGATTTATATTAATGATTTGCCATATTTTGTTAAAGAAAACCACGAGATAGTTTTGTTTGCTGATGATACATCATTATTGTTTAAGTTAAAACGAAATCAGAATTTAGACGAAGTAAACAGTGCGATCTCGAAGGTGGTGCACTGGTTTGACGTTAACAATTTGCTATTAAATGGGGCTAAACGAAATGTATTAAATTCGTGACGCCTAACGTCAGACAGGCAAACTCTACTAATAATAAAGGAGGTAAAGGAGGATGAGTTGACCCTTGTGGATACTACCAAGTTTTTAGGGATTACTTTAGACTATAAGCTACAGTGGGGCCCACATATTGGTGAATTGTCGAGTAGACTTAGCTCTGCAGCATTCGCGGTAAAGAAAATTCGCCAATTAACAGATTTTGTAACAGCTAGGCTAGTTTATCATAGCAATTTCCATAGTGTTATGTCCTATGGTATTCTTCTGTGGGGTTGTGCCGCAGACATTCAAACTATCTTTGTGCTGCAGAAGAGGGCTATTCGAGCAATTTATAATCTCCCGTGTGAACATTCACTAAGAAAAAAGTTTAAAGAAATTGGTATTTTGACAGTGGCCGGTCAATTCATTTATGAAAACCTAGTTTCTGTACATAAGAATACTGATCAATTTAGTAAGAAAAGCTGTATACATAACCTAAACACAAGGAATAAGCATAAATTAGTTGTACCTGCCACTAGGCTCCAAAAGATAAACAAATCTTTTAAAGGTCAATGTGTGCGATTCTACAATAAAATCCCAAGCAACATACAACAATTGAGCCTAAGTATTTTTTTTTTGTATATTGCATTGTATAGCTTCACAGACAAATGAAGATTGTAATTCTAGTACCAAACTAATGGACATATTTAAAAGAGCATAGCCTGTGAGTTTCTTACCAGTTCTTCTTACTGAGCAGTGGCTCGGAACTGGCACTTAGATTCACTTACACTTCATTATTTTTTGTTTTTAAATTGTTTTGTTGCGTGTAAGTGAATCTAAGCTTCGTGATTTAGTGTAATATTATTTCGATTGTTTTTTTTTCATTTGTAATCATGACGTTTTCAAGTACTATGTATAATAGTTTATGAAATAAATACTTTTTTTTACTTTTACTTTACTTTATGTAATTACAAAAAAAAAGTATTTATGTATGTTTATCCGTTATTTAGTATCCATAACACAAGTTCTTAATGATACTTATCTTGGAACTAAATAATTGGTGTAATTGTTAGAAAATATTTATAAATATTTATTTATTTAGTTACAATGAATTTGTTAGAATCAGTAGAAACTTTGCTTATCTTACTATCATTACTCGATATCTTTTCATCTAATATGACGTTCACTGCTAAACACAGGTCTCCCCAATATATTTCTACATTTATTCTGAGTCGTCTGCATCCTCCGGCCTCCTGCCGCCATAACCAGATCATCGGTTCATCGGGTAGGGTGGGACGCTTTGCTCTACTATTTTGCCGGTTCGCGGTCGCCATTAAAGAACTTTAACGACCCATTAGTCATCAGTTCTTCGTGCTATATGCCCTGCCCACTGTCACTTCAGCGTACGAATTTTATCTAACTATATGAAATCAATTATGCATTGCATTCATGAAATTCAAATGCGACACAGTTGATCCTATTTCAAGGGGATATTTTACCTAAATATCTTATTTTATATATCTTTTTTAATTCCAAATATTTTTGAAATATCTATCGTAAAAAAAGTGATACGACAAAAGAATTGTGAGGTTTGTTTTATACCTACATCATAAATTTTTTCTTGAACAATTTATTTTGCAAAGCTGTTGAGTGCTTCTAAGTAGACAACATCACGTTATGATTACTTATGATAGGACAACATAATGTCAGTTTATATTTATTTAACGATAATGGTACGAAATGTGATAAAGAGTGGATTACTTTTAACATATTTTCCACAACATTAAGTACATACCTACACAATAGAACAGACTTTCGAGATATTTTTAAATGTTGCCAGGTTAGATAACAATGTATAATTAAGTATCAATTGAATTTCACTAGGTGAAGATAAGACGTACACACCCAATGCTGTGATTGAGTTCCTATCTTACTATGTCGATATGTTAAATGATTATTCTATACCTACTCTAACGAAACTATATCACACCTCCTATACAACCTAGTACATGGTACCTACCTAGCACAACTACACTTTTTAAGAGAATACGCCCTAGCACATAAAGCCGGTTTACTAATATATATATTAATCATATCATTTATAATATTATTATTGTTTACAAAGCTCTCCCGTGCTATTTACAAAATGACCGTTCTGATCGTTTGTATCTACAAACTTTTTGTACACCGACTTAATATGCTAGGGCGTTATTCTCGTGACTAGAGTAGTAGAGTCGAGGATGCTCTATATCTTCATTATATAGCCTGCAACTCAGGATAGCTTTTACTTTGACACGTTCAGGCAAAATTCGGAAATAATTGCTGGGTTACTTCAAAAGAGTTTCTGAACATTTGTGCTATCGATTCAATTGTTAGTTACTGTAGAAATGACAAATTAAAACGATCTTAAATTTGGAATGACATAAAAAGAAGCAGGAATCAGAAATATGTGTAAAGACTAACCATAGCAATAGCGCTGTTCCAGCCAAACACGGCAACAGGGAAGTTGAAGGCAGTGATGATACCGACGAGCCCCAGCGGGTTCCACTTCTCTATGAGCACGTGACCGGGACGCTCCGAAGGGAACACCGTCCCGGGGAGAGTACGGGATAAGCCCAGAGCCAGGTCGCACACGTGAATGTATTCCACCACCTCGCCTACAGCTTCGGGGAGGATTTTGCCTGGAATAAGACGGGAAATTGCTTCTTAGTGTACCACAATACAATAGAGAATATAATAAGACTAGTATGTGTTATTGTGCATAATTGTTATGTTAACTAAATACAACCATTTGAACGGCAAATGACCGACACGATAGGTCTTCTATTGGTACCGAATACGATCAACGCGCTAATGGTCGATTGTTCAGCTCGGTTATGCCGTTGAAAGCCAAACTACTTACAAACAATAAATGTTCGCGTTCAATGTGTTATTTTAGAGTTGAAATAATTACCCATTTCCAAGGAGACGAGCTGCCCCAAGGGCTGCAGCTTGTCCCGCAGCGCGTCCCCGATCTGGCGGACCACCTCTCCCCTGGCTGGCGCCGGCATCTCGCCCCACAGATGCCATGCGTCCTGGGCGGCGCGCACCGCGTGCTCGTAGTCGCTAGGACTGGCTCCCTGCACCTCCGCGATCACCTTCCCGTTAGCTGGGCTCACTGATTGGATAACCTACACGAAGGAAACAAATGTATAGGTACAACATACTCGTAAATAACAACAGGATCAAACGCTTATGTTATTTTCAAATTTAAGTAGGTAGTAACGGGGGCTCGCAACGTTTGTTTATAATCGTACTCTCACTTTGGCGATCGACTTTCCGTTAGCTGGGCTCACAGATTGGGTAACCAGGATCCCAAAAGCTTTAGACCTCGGAATGCAGTATTTGCGCTCGGTGGTTCAGACGCTATTGATATTAAAAGACACTGATCTTTGTTATATCGGCATATCGATTTAAACTATATTTCTAGTATTTTATTAGACCATGCGCTCAAAGAGAGTATATTTATAAACTGATATATTGAACACTTCTTGTCAGAATACTGATAGATGACTTTAAAATTGCGTTAGTAGAATAGCTTTAATGCCTCCTATTTCTATGAAGACGAACAACGCTTGATATGCTACTTTGTGTACATACTATGTAATAAGTGTGTAAAAAGCTAAATTTTATAGCCAGATACTTTTTCAGTTTTCCTACTTACTTCTGTGTGTACAAACTGTCTCTGCCTTGTGTACTTCATACTATATAAATTAAAAGCTAAAATTATAACTAGATAGGTACATCTTCAATTCAATACTTACTTCTCCATTAGCTTCCCATTTTCCATTGAATACACCGACATTCCTCTCTTGAAGCCCCAACTCTTTAAGGAAAGAGTATTTGGGGTCTTGAATCAGGAATGTGGAAGCGCTTCGAGCCATAATAAGACTTCGGGTACGATGCACTGACACTACACCGCTAAACAGTATGCGATTCATGTGTACTACTTCACTTTCTATCGTGAATTAAATATTCTGCTCGGAGTCTACCCGCGGAGTCAATAGCATTATCTTGTTTGTGACAATAATTACTATAACGTTGTGGCGTTATCTGAACGATAAAGCCAGTTGCTGGGTCACAAATATTTTGAATTGTTATCTGGGTATTTGCTTTATTTTAAAGTCATTAATTTTAAATAAGTATTACCTACGTTTATGTCCAATGTTGTGTACTCTCTCCACGGTCACACTTTAGAGGTCAAGTTGTGGCATGTTTATTTTTTTTCTTAAATGCCTATTTGTTGAAGAAGAAAAAAGAATATAACTTTAGAGTTAAGCTGATTTTTTAACCGCTTCCATATATATAGTTAAAAATTTGCTCCCATATAGGTACCTACAATGGTTTCTTTAAATAATTAGTAGACGTACACGACCGATAAGGTGCGGTGTTTAGTTACTTACCTACACTCCGCTCCTATGGTCATGGGTTCAATTCCCACACAGGATAATTATTCGAGTGATCCAGTATTATTATGGTCTGGGTGTTATTAATAGGTATTTTACTTATAAATTATTTTTAAAGTATGTATAACTTTTATGTGATAGGTAGGTATCCACAGAATAGAAATGACTTATCTCTGTTCTGTGTAGGTATGAATAATAGTTTGGACTTTTGTACCTAGATGGCGCTGTGCAGGATTGAAAAATATTTTATTTTTAGTCCTACCGATTAGATACCTACAATAAACTCTGTCGAGGTCTCCGAGCATTGTGCCCAGATCCACAAGCGACTCCGCTATGACCACTATGTCGTCGGCAAATCGAAGGTGAGTCATATACTCGCCATTAATGTTGATGCCGTAGTTTTCCCAGTCCAGTAGCTTGAAAACATCCTCCAGAGCAGCAGTGAACAGTTTCGGTGAAATGACATCACCCTGTCTCACGCCTTTCTCCAAGAGGATAGGATTCGTGCACTGGTCCAGTACTCGTACGGACATGGTGGCGTTTCTGTATAAACTCCTCAAAACTTCGATATACCGATGATCAATGCGGCATCGCTGCAGGGACTGAAACACTGCCCAGCTCTCGATCGAATCAAAGGCTTTCTCATAGTCCACAAACGCTAAGCAAAGTGGCTGGTTATACTCCTCGGTCTTCTGTATAACCTGCCGCAGCGTGTGAATGTGGTCTATGGTTGAGAAGCCTTTTCGGAAACCGGCTTGTTCGGGAGGCTGGAAGTCGTCAAACCTTTGACCGAGACGGTTCGTGATGACCCGTGAAAACAACTTATAGACGTGATCTTATTGTTTACGTACAATATATTATATTAGCTCCTTATTTCGGACACACAGGTAAATAGCATTAAAACATGAAATTCACATCTGTCAGTGTTCAAGGTCATCATCAGTTCAAGGACGTTCACTGCAGTGCTGAACATATGCCTCTCCCTAATACTTTCCATATACTGGTTTTTGGCATCCAGCATGATCCCGCGACCTTTATCAGATCGTCAGTCCATCTTGCGGTAGGACGTCACAAGCCTCTCAAATGGTCTCCACGATTTAAAACTTTTCTGCCTCAACAGCCTTTTCTTCATCCTCGTTCCTTTTGCAGTTCCGTTCAGAGAGCCCCCTTAAACGCGGGTATATACATAATAGTTAGATTCCATTTTTCATAATGATTTATGGGCTACGAATGATCTCTTGTTATTAAGAACCACCGATCTTCGAACAGGAATGCCCCAGCATCTAATTCTACTTATAGCATTAAATAGTACCAATGGCTTAACGTGCCGAAGTAGGGAACCGCTCGATCGCAGACACAGAGCAATTCTTTCTGCATCTTGACTTACCGCAGACGGCAGAAGACAACTCACTGGATTGCTGAGCTTCAAAGGACCGGTCCCCGACCTTTGACCTCGGTCTAAGGGGGTAGTGATGTGGCGAAACAGTACAAGTGATGATAGAAATCCTGAATCGCGCAAATAATAGTGTCCCAAAAAATAGTGTCAAGCGAAAGTCCAGAGCTAGAGCACCTATTGGAGTATCCGAATCACCCCCATGTATGTTCTGCGATTATGCGTAGTTTTCTATAAAGAATTAGTGTACGCCAAAGACATTACAAACGTCACAGTGTTAAGAACGAAATTAAGACAAGCAGAAGAAACAATAAAAAACAACAGAACTGCATTTATAAATTTAAAAGACAACTTTTTTAGACGATGTAGAATATTTATTGAGCACGAAGGTCGGCATTTTGAAAACTTTCTTTAAGTGGTTGAATAATAAATACTTTAAAAATATTTTTTTCTTTCATTTATCAAGTAAGAATAAACCATCAAATGTTATTAAAGATAGCCGCAGGAACATTAATTTTTACCTCCAAAGAATAAATTTTTAGCTTTCTGTAATATTTTTTGGTTGATTAATAAGCGATTCCCATTATCAACTTAAAAAAAATATTATTATTTAGATGTCGAATTTATTGAAATTTTCACCTCTCTTTAATGGTCGATTTATGCCAAAGTAGCCCCATTAAGTACTTCTTGTTTTAAATTATTATGAAAGCGGATAGTCTAAAGAAGTTTTTAGACATACTTAGACACTATAAATTTGCCTGTTTAGATTTTTTATTTGAAGTTGATTTTTTAACAAATTATTCACTAACGGTAAAATTTTGACTTTACACGAATATTTTCTTAACTGCCACTAAAGTTTCGAAGCTGATTATTATGGACAATAAAAAGTACCTTTTACGATGATTCAGTAGCAAAAAGAAAAACACTAAAATGTGTTCTACTTTTTTTTATTTGAATTTTTGAGATATTTAGACCGATATCTTTATAAAAATCAGAAAAAAAATTACCTATAACTCGAAAACTACGCATAATCGCAGAACATACATGGGGTGATTCAGATACTCCAATAGGTGCTCTAGCTCTGGACTTTCGCTTGACACTATTTTTTGGGACATCCTGTATATACGGCACCCAACCATCATCACTAATAACTCTTCAGTTGAAATACTTTTAATATTTAATCTAGGTTTGAGGCCCTCAGTCTCGCCTTCCCTAATACATTCCGGTAACGGCCATCAGAGGCATGCAGCATCCACACACATGGAATTTAGCCGGTCGGCCCCTTATGGATCATCCCTGCATAACCTACTCGCCGGCGAGAGGTATGGCCACGGCGGTGAACCAAGTTAGCTAGCATGAAGTATACGCATCTTCTTCAAAGATGCCCGTACTTTGCTCCGGAAGCGCACGCTCGGCTCCGTGCATGCGTGGATTGCAGATTCTCCATGCATAAAAAAAATAAACAAATCACCAATAATCCTGCGGCACCGCGCTACGTGACAACATAACATTAAATCAGAATTCCTCTCTTCATTCCTATGATGGTATGGTAAGGAAATATCTACATTTAAATCTGGGCTTCATTAAGGGCTTATGATTAGCATAGGTAGAAAAAGATGAGATGAAATATTTCATGTTTTATTCTATTAATTTAGTAATTAAACTAACTATCTACAATCAGCACTACACCATAGAAATCTAAATAATAAGACACTAGAAATGGTATGTGCCAACACATGTCGCCAATTTGCAAAAGAATGCAAGTTGCTAATTTTGAAGTTTAAGTTCGAGATTGACGTTGCTGTCATTTACTATGGACTACAAGTTATTCTTGAACACAGTACATTGGTTGTTGAAGTGAGGTATGATTCAAATATAACGAACATAATTGGCAACGTATTTAATAGTTATGGATGCACTGGTGTCGTACGATACACAAGTACACCAGCGATTTAAAGCGAGCACAGCACTTCTATAGTTCTGTTATTAAGATTTCTATCATCTGCAATAATTACATAATAGTACAAAATCCACTGCTAGGACTATCAAGTTTTCCTTCTTTCATTTCCTGCGCTACCTGGGCGAAGTACGAGTTTTCATTCCTGTTGGCCATCCATTCCGGTAAAGGCTTGTTCCAATCTGCAGGTGGTTCAGCTCGTTTCTTCCAAGTGTCATTTCTATAATGTGCTTTAAGTCTTTCTAGCCTTCTTTCTTTTTCACTCTCTACTATTGCATTCTGTAATAAAGATAAGTAGAATCAAATTAGCTGTGGTTTATAATTTCTAGTTCCTTTTGAGATGTCTTAGACTTCATCAGACTATCTTCGTCATATGGTGCAGGTCTGCAATGGCATGCCGCTGAGCTTGATCTTCAGCTTATGCTATTCAGATTCGCGAACATGTGGTCTCTTAGGCTCCCTTTAAGTATAAAGTAAAATTCTGATACTTAATTAAATATAAATAAAATTTCTTTTGAATTTGTGCCATAGGTACTAGCCAAAATTCCTCTTCTCTGTAATCTCGTTGGGAGTTGACAAAGACAAATCATACAGGATGATCGGCGGCAGTATCATCCTGCATACTGGCTGCAACTGCGATCATGAACCCACCTGCCCAGTGAGGTAATTATGGGCAAACATGGTCTATGGGCATTCATGACTGAAATTATGATGAATGATAAATAAATAATTATTAAGCTATTTAGATTCTTGTTAACACTTACAGCTGCTTTAAAGTCCTTATCATCGACCCATTTGCAGCAATTGTTGTAGTCCTTTTTCCATTGGTTGCAATCTATGGTTTCTCCATAAATAAAATATTGGTGAAACCTTGCTTTGAATTTGGTACACTCTTTGTATTCATCTTTGTAAATATCACAATCTCGTATCTGGAATGATAAAACATTATTAATTAATAGAAAAATATTTATTAATATTGTTAAAATTTTGTCTTCACTCCAAAAAAACAAATCCAACCATTTTGTTTACTTGTTAAAACTATCAGATAACAAAGTGAGCACTTAAGTTCGTTTATTGGCAAAGGACACCAAGGTCGGTAATATTGCAATGTTAGATTTTCTTCCATCAATTATGTCATAGCAGCATACTTTTTTGGTGTTATTGTATAGGACACACATTACAGGCAAGCCTGAGACACTAACAAAAATATTGTAACATGTTGCTATTGTACCCAACCATTATCAGTTATGCTATGGCATTGGTGAATATTTATCATTCTGGTGGGATATTCCTGTTGGTGCAGAGAACACCTCTGCCCATATATAGTTTTGGTTTGAAGGTTGCAGAACCTTGTTGATATCAAATTATATATCAACAAGTTAATTATAAAAATAAATTGATGTATACCTTATTGGTACCAAGTTATAAAAGCTGTAAAGACAATTAAAAATTTAATTTACTTTCATAAAGGATTAGACTGTAGGTTTAAGGCTAACCTATTTAAGCCATACTGTTTATTAAGAACTTATTAAGGGATGTATAGGGATCCTACCAAGACCTAAGGAGCCCAAGCCAACCTCACCTGCAAGTGGTGCACCTGCCAATAAACGAATGTGGCTCTAGCAAACATAACAGTGCCCGGTAATCGGCAATAGGCTCGCCACCTATTACTTGGAACCAACTATATAATTGGCAAAGTGTGGGTGTATTATATGCCTCTGCCTACCCCTTCAGGGAAACAGGCATGAATGTATGTGTTTATTAAGGGCTTACAAAGTTTTAAAACATTTTCATTCACGCCCGTTGGTTACGGTACATTTGTTCTGACCTTTTTCTAAAAACTTCTGGATTTAGTCATGGGAAATCTTGCGTAGTCTTCCCTACCCAACACTTCACTCTTCCATCATAGATCGATGTTTATTTCTACATTGAAAATATATATTTAAATAACATAGCGAATTAATATAACATCTGAATAAAAATAATATTACATATTAAACTTTATTCTCAACTAAACAAGATATTCAACTGTTTGAATATGGACAGTTACGAAGTGTACGAAAAAACTATTTACACTTAAAACTATTAAGAAATAGTCAATGGAAAAAATTGGTAATGCAGACCAGCCATGAGTCTTCCTGTACAGTGGCTTCAAGGCTCGCCACATCTTCTTTTTCATTATTCAGATTTTCGCTATTTTCTTGATTTGGTAACATAATGAAAACTGATCGTATAACCTCATAGAAGTAACCTGTTAAGACTCAAAACCTGAATCAACTAAAAATATATAAAACAGAAAGGACAATTCTTAGTATAATTTTCATAAGCGTTTATATATTTTTTTAATAATTTTACTTATTCTTTAAATAAATTTGCCGCTGTAACATACTGCAGACTGACAGTTGATGAACCTGCCTGTGACACTGACTGCAATTACTACTACTGCCGACGAGCGACTGACACACATACACTTTTTTCCATTTTTCTCGGTATAGGGACGTTAACTACCTTCTCTTGAAAAACAGTTTCGTCAAACTAGGCTTTTTTTCTAATCATTTATAAACGTTAATTATATCTGTAATTACTTCGAATTGATGAAAAAATAATAACTACAAGGGTGAGATATGGTGAATTTGTAAGCAATACGAGGCATTTATTTTCTGTTTCTATTTGCGCATGACTTTTTGGCGGAGGCGGAGGTGAAAGTGGATATAAAAAATATATTAATTTATGGTATAATAAAAACCTCGTAGACTTCTTGGCGGGGAAGTGAAGCGTCATGTCTGCAGTTTTGTTTTATTTTCTAAAATTTGTGATATTTCTAAGATTAATGTGTAATAACGGTGAATTATTAACCGTTAAGTGTTTATGAACATACATGAGTGTTGGTAAATGAAACAAAACAGTGCAACATCACTTTTCAAATTTTCTTTCAAGGAGTCCATGTGAAATCTCAGTATAGTCCCACATCTTTACTGAGGACTCAAGGGGTTTAGGGGAGGGTATTTCATCTTCGATTTATCATCTTGATCACCACTCATTCTCATTTACTATAAATTATATATAATTAATATATATTAATACATTATTTGCGGGAGAAAAAACTAACCTTGACGATTTTCTTGCCCGTTCTTTTACGATCAAGCTCCCGCCCGCAGTGAATGGGCGCGCTAGTTTTTAAGTTTTGACGTTCATAAGAGCTCTTTTGAGCCAAACTTGAATAAATGAATATGAATTTTGAATTTTTTTTGAATATCACTTACTTGACACTGGCTAAATGTGCTAGACGCACGAAGCCATTATTTAAATGGAAGAAGAAGAAAAAGCTCATAGGACTTCTTGGCGGGAAAGTGAAGCGTCATGTCTGCAGTGATGTTGCACTGTTTTGTTTGATTTACCAACACTCATGTATGTTCACAAACACTTAACGGTTAATAATCCACCGTTATTACACATTAATGTTAGAAATATCACAAATTTTAGAAAATAAAACAAAACTGCAGACATGATGCTTCACTTTCCCGCCAAGAAGTCGTCAGTCACTTAGCCGACAAGACATAAGCAAAGCATTAGTGCTGTATAACGACTATCCACTGCTGCTATATATCGATAGTATCATATCGACTGTAATGGAGCACAATAATAAAATTTGGATTGTTATAAATTTCGTATATATCAATACTATAAATAATATACTACTAATGGTTAGAATATTTTTTTGTAAATAACAATTAAGTATAGAATACTTATTAAGTTGAGGCACTAAATTGTAAAGGTAATACACCAGTCCACCTGTCGAAATTTTACTACAATTTACAAAACTAGTAAACTTATACTTACAATGGTGTGTTTTATAAAACAGTTTTCCCTACAAATATGAGACGATTTACATTTCGCCTGTACAGAGAAAATCTTTTTTAAACAGAAATATTCAAAATTTTTGGTACAATTTGACCGTTTTGTAGATTTTTCAGCATTGTACACTTGTAAATTATATTATTTATTAAGCAGAAACTTGCAGCCCGCAAAACACAAATACAATTCCTATGTAAGCAATTATCTTACTTTCATATTTCCTTCACTGAAAGATTATCTTAGTGCTACTTTATCGGTTTTACATTTCAAAGTCTTAGGCGTAATAGTCGTTTGCTCCGTGTCTCGGAAAGCACCTTAAACCGCGGTTATGAAAGTTTATGGCTAAATAGCTATTATCGATATATGATATTCGCAACATAAAAATCAACAAGTTTATCATATATTAACTATAAAGTTGTGTTTCCCTCTTGTTCTCAGACGGCAGCCGCTCTGATGAAACGGAAAGTGGTTTGGCCGGATACCAGATTTTCGGCCAGACATGAAGCCGGATGTTCGGCCTATTGTTTTCGCTACCTACCAGTTGGATTTGCATGTTGGCGCGATGAATATGATATTAATTTCTTTAAGACATCTCGAATCAATTGCAATCACGACCCTTATATTAATTAATTTATACTAATCATACTAATTTGAATCAGTACCCGCATTTGTCAAGGTTAGATAGAGTTGATCTTTCGACACCTAGCAGAAGCGTTTAAAACGGAAAGATATTTTCAGAAGCTAATCTGGCCTGCGGTTATAAAAATAATCGTTGTGCATAACAGAAATGATAAGTGTGAATTAAGTTAAGAGTGTGTGCTGAGAGCGTAGCAATTGTAAGAATATTATTGTGGTCTCTGCCTACCTCTAAGGGAAAGAGGCGTGACATTTTATATGTACGAGTATGTAAGGTTGTAATGGAACTTTACCTCCGCCTCCTTTACTGCGGAAGCTCCGCAAGAAATCGTACCTCCGCATACGCCATACGCCTCCGCAAAACATATGCGGATTTATAACGGAGGAATATTTACGTTAATCGGTACAAAAACGCGCGAGCAGTGACGCTCGACGACGACCTAACCGTCTGCCGCCACTCTTGTGTGTCAAATATAATTTGCCTCTTCTTAATTTTGAATACTTATTGATTAAATAAGTAATTAAAGCGTACTATAAATGAATGTACCTATTTCATTGAAATACGAGCTTTTTCTTCTTTTTTTTAAAAAATGACTTCGTGCGGTTTGCACATTTAGCCAGTGACAAGTAAGTGATATATTAATAATATATAATTCATAGTAAATGAGAATGAGACATGATAAAGATGATAAATGTTGAATGAGATCCCCTCCCCCTAAGCCCCTTGAGTCCTCAGTAAAGATGTGGGACTATACTGAGATCTCACATCATCTTTATCACCACTCATTCTCATTTACTATGGATTTTATATTATTAATATATCACTTACTTGACACTGGCTAAATGTGCTAGACGCACGAAGCCATTTTTTAAAATAAAGAAAGTAAGTGACTGACGTGATATGTCATATTTTATATTAAATCGCAAAAATCTGAATTTCTAGTTTTGACTTTGTTATTTCCTAGTTTGGAATAATCGGGGAATGGACTTTGTTCGCTCGTCGTCAAATTTATACTCGGCTCGATATAAAACTTCGTGTTTATATTCGTAAAATTATTACTGCAATAAAGGGCAGACGATATCTCCTATGTTATCTGACAACAGTGGGCAAACGGATAACTGTTATCTTATTTTGAATAAGTTTAAGTTAATCCTCATTCGCTGTGCGCTGTGTTCAAAAGAAAAAGGACTAGAATCTGTTCAAAAATGTCATTGAACAAATTAATTGGTGGTGATTGTGGCGGTAATAATCCCCTCGTCCAGCTTTCAAGTATTGTAAGTCGTGATGCATCGAAGCCTGTTTCTCATGCTGACTTGTTTGTACACGAGTTTATGGCTCAAAACTCGCAACCAGCGCAAACCTTCAATATGAATTCCCTTTTAAACAATATACCGAAAGTGGATGAGATTCCAGGTAGTTCACAACAACATCAGGTGAATAGACAGAATCAAGTGCAGAGCTATTCATCACAGTCAAGCATGCCATGGATGCCTGGACCATCAGTCTCATATATGTCCCAGAATACAATGAGACCATATCAACCAAATCTAAATCCTATGTTTCGCTCTGCTAGACCCAATGTACAAATTGAGTATATGAATGAATCTGAACTAGACAACACCAATGTTCAAGCAAAAGCTCAGGAGTATGTAAATAGTGTAAAAGGTGATGATGAACTTGCTTACAATGAATTTATGTCTTTCATGAAGAAAATCAGTGCAGGAGAACTGAACTTCACTGAATCTGCAAACGGCAATCAGAAAAGAATCAGTAAAGAAGAAATTATTGATGAAATGACAGAGAAATATAAAGACGAATGGGCTAAACTAAGTAATGTGACAGATTATTGGTCTTCAGAAGAAGCAAATGACATTTCTAAGGAATACGCTTTTACAGACGGTAATGTAATGCTTGAAAATAAAAATGCTCTTGATATTGGTAAAGAAAAATTGAAAATGGGAGATATACCAGGGGCTGTTCTCTGCTTTGAGGCTGCAGTGCAGCAAATGCCTGAATCAGCAGAAGCATGGTTTCTTTTGGGTATGACACAAACTGAAAATGAACAGGATCCTGCAGCAATTACTGCATTAAAAAAATCTCTTGAAATAGATCCAAGACAATTAGAAGCCTATATCACTTTGGCAGCTGCATATACTAATGAGAATATGCCTAAATATGCTTATACATCTTTGATAGATTGGTTAAAAGCAAGTCCAAAATACAGTGACATGATCCCTCAAGATATTGATCCCAAAAGCATGCATATGAAAGACTTAGAAAATTATGTAAAATCTTTATATCTGAAGGCTGCCCAATTAAATCCCACTCAAATAGACTCAGATGTTCAAAATGGCCTTGGTGTTCTATTCAATATTAATCAGGAGTATGACAAAGCTGTAGATTGCTTCAAAACTGCACTTAGTGTTTCTGCTGAAGACCCGAGATTATGGAACAGACTTGGTGCTACAATGGCCAATAGTGACAGATCTGAAGAAGCTGTTGATGCATACCACCAAGCTTTAAACTTAGAACCTGGTTTCATTAGAGCTAGATATAATGTTGGAATCACTTGTATGAATTTAGGAGCACATAGAGAAGCAGCAGAACATTTTCTTGTGGCTCTGAATCAGCAATTCAAGTCAAAGGCTATGCACCCTGTCACATCTTCTGTAGACACTAGTTCCTCTACAATATGGACAACATTAAGAATGGTGTGTTCATTTATGGGCCAACATGATTTTGCTAAGTTGGTTGATGAGAGGAATTTGGCAGAACTAAACAAGCATTTTGAAATGGAATAAGGAAGGGAAAAATAAAAAAGATAAGAGAACTATAAAAAGGTTAGAATTTATAGCAGACATATAAGGGGATTGTTAATAAATTAAGAGATATAATTCTCATTGTATAATTTTAAGTGAAGGGATATAATGTATATTAATAATTTATGGATGTAAGGAAAGAACTGAATTTTAAATAAACATATTTATGTAAAAGGTGTTACATATATTTTTAAATATTTAATTTCATTTTATTTATGCATATAACTACAGGCATTATCTGTAAGGGGACACCCCTGAGGGTGATTCTTATAAAACCAACATAACTTCACTTTCACTTTGACATCTGATTTTTTATGAGTTTTATACACTTCATCCACAGTTCTGGGGTACCTCAGCTGAACTTTTCCATTGTTGACATTAAAAATGTGATAGTTATTTTTCAATAAAGTTTGCAGTCCACCGCACTCTTCTTTCATAGAGTTTAAGTCATTTACAGACAACAAAGCAACTAAGTTTTGAATGTCAACAGTATTTCCTATATTCCACTCCCCATGTAAAACACAATCTTTTAGTAAATATTTAGAAATAACATCAACAATGGATTTGATTATCTTTTTGTCTATTTGAGTACAGTTTCTTACCCGTTCTACTGGATCTCTTGTCTTTAGTTCTGACACCCACTGTGTCTGATCCTGCTCATGTGTTGAGCCCTCATCAATAATACTTTGAATCCTAATATAATTTTCTTTTTGCTCTGTTTCTGGATAAGTTCTTTTCCCTCCAACCAGACAAATTCTCTTTGTACTAGGAATTTTAAGCCTATCAATACTGGTTTCAAACCCACATTCAATCGATAACTTTTTTATATATTCTAAGTACTCAGTGTACTGGCTTTTAGAAGAATCTTTCCTTTGGTATTTAGTTCCATCAAAATTGTAAGCACAGCAAGGTAATAAAAAATATTTACATTCATATGAGCTTCTAGCTGCAATAACAGGTAACCAGGGAGTGAGTTCATCAGAGTGGTTACCAATCAGCCATTGAGCTTCAGGAAATAAACAAGAGTCAGACGGTATTATTGTGGTTTCCTGGAATAAATAATTACAAATTTCATACACAGGCCTTCTCATAAAAAAAGGTGAGAGGGATTCATGTCTAAGCTATATTGAACCCATTGCATATTGATGGAGACAGCTGTGTGGCTTCCTGCCTTAGCACATATTAATTATTAAACAAATTATTCAGCTATTTTTTTTTCAAGATAATATACATCTTGTTTGTACACAGATTGTTGTATAAATAACACAATTCTAGCCAAATTAGTCCTTAAAATAAAATGCAAAAGCTATAAATAAATTGGCAAATCGTTTTAATAATATCTTACTTCTAATTTTACTTCTTTGGGATACATATCCCAGATTTTTCTTTTTCTTACGTCAATCCCTACTCCATTATGTCCTTCCATGGTTAGTATATATACTAGTAAACCATTTCCACAGCCAAGATCTACAAATTTAATGTTTCTTTTTTGAGGGTCATCATTTTCCCATAATAATAATAAATATGTGGCAATAGCAACATCTTCATAAACAAATTTGGATGGGTCTGTAGTTTCAGGCCATATCTGAAAATAAATTGTTATTAAACTTCATGAGAATTATTTAGTTTAAAAATTATTTTTTGAGAGGCAACTTTTTGTAAGTTTTTTAAAAATATTTTTTTAATAAGTACCTTCACCATTTCCTTTCCATATTTAATTTTAAGTTCATTGTATTTTTGATAATATTTATCTTTTGATATTAAACTTAATGATTCTGTACATGTTATTATCTGGTGTGTTTTGTTATCGTCTCGACCCCATTTCATGACCCCTGGTAAAATGGTGTCCACAAGCCAACCATATGATTTTGTACTAAAATCTGAAAAACTTTAATTAGGTGCTGCATTGTCTTGTCTTAGGTTATAAATGTAATAATTTACTAACAAACCTGATGGTACTTGTAATGTAAGAGTTTCTAATTCCAGTGTAAATGAATAAGTAAAGTTTGGACATAAGTTTTGAGCATTTTCTAATGGAGTAATATCATAAAATGTTGCTATTGTATTATGTTTATCTAAACAAACTAACTGGAAGGCCTTCTTATCAGAGAATTTTTTAGGAAATAACTCCACAATAACTACCTCAATAAAGCAATTATTTGAAGTCGATTCTTTTAATAAGTCCAAAATATGTATTTGGGATAGAACAAAGTTCTCAATATCCCCATCCTGAAGTTTAGTCAAACTTGTTAGAGGTGCTTGCCAGTTTGTATGAAGAGACTTACAAGGATGTCTAAATATAATTTTGCTACTCCACAATCTCTTATTTATAACATTAAATTTTGTTAAAAGAATATTTACGGCTTCCCAGAAATTATCCTTGCTCATGTTTACATAAAAATGCTTAACTTTTATTTCATCCATTTTTAAATGACATGAGAACTGAGTAAGAAATGAAAGTTAAGAAGCAATTTTTGAAATTCTACTTGTTTAAATAATTTTTTTTTTTTTCTTCTTTATTTTGGCTTGCACGGTTTGTGCGTATGCCACGACGGTGTTTAAAGGTTGGGATAAGGGTTAAGGTTCATGAAAAATACGAGAAAATTACAATACAAAAGGAGCAATAGGACCAGGATTCAAGGGATAACAATAAATAAGGATATGATTTTTGGATATTTCTATAATAAGTGATCAATGAGATGAAATGTATACAATGAGTGGAACATTTATAATGATGATATGTAAAATGTATTAGGCTATAATTTAATATTATTTTTTTGAATAAAATCCGTTATTAGTCTATAAATGTCATATTCCATGGAGTATAAAAGACAAGGCATCGATGTTGGCAATGAGACACCTAAGGTAATCAGATTATTTAAAAAATATGTGCAGTCGTGAGATAGGCAATTAAAGAAAATATGATTGAGATCACCTACTCCATTACCACAGCTGCAGTCGCTACTGTCAACAATATTTATGCGAGCTAAATGGGAAGGTGTACAAACATGGCCTAGGCGCATTCTAATAAGAATAGTTGTGCCCACTTTATCAAATCTCATTGAAGAAAACCAAGGTTTTTTTGAAATTTGGGGCTGAATTTTCGAGTAATTTCTTCCTTTCTGTTCTTTACTGATGCTCCAAACTTCTTCCCAAGAATGATACATCTGGTCTCTTGGAAAGGAAACAATATCTTGAACCATGTTTTCATAAGGAAATTTATCACCACAGGTCACGGCCTCGTGGGCTAACTTATCCGCAAAATCATTACCAGGAATATTCTGATGGCTAGGGATCCACGCAAATTCAACCTGTAGGCCTCTAGAATAACACTTTTCCAACAAAGTTCTACATTCCATAATGACTGAATTGTTAGAATTTGTTTTAAACGGGAACTTTACTAAAGACTGAAGTGCGCTCTTAGAATCAGAGAAAATTATAGTTTGTTTAAGATTTGCGAGAAGAGTATATTCTAATGATTTTAAAAGACCGAAGCACTCCCCGGTGTGCACCGAACTTTCGGGAGGAAGTTTAACTTTCTGTACTATTTTAAATTGCTGATGGTACACTCCGACACCAACGCAATCCATTGAAGACTGTTTAGAGGCATCGCTAAATATATAATGCCAGCCAGGCCAGAATTGCTCTATTTGTGTGTAGAAAGACACAGCTGAACATTCATATTTTTTTAAATCTAAATCAAATTTTACAGTAGGTAAAAGAATAAGTGCATTATAATTAGTACCAAAAATAGGGAGATATTGAGAACTATGGGTGGGCGCTTGGAGGGAAGTAAATTTACGAAAGCTAATTATTAAACAAGGGCTGTTTTTATGTCGCCAGTAAGGCGCATTTTCAATATTTTCAGATAAAGTTTGCAACATTTTACGAAGAGGGTGTTTTGAAAATTGAAAAGCTCGAAATGAATATTTGTCACATAAATATTGGCGTCGTAAATTCAAAGGCGGTTCTGAACATTCCACTTGTAGTGCATTAATTGGGCTAGAACGCATCGCTCCCGTCACTATTCGCAAAGCTTTAGACTGAATGTTATTTAATTTTTTTAACCCAGCTGAACTACAGGGCTCCAGAAAATAACTTCCATAATCTAACACACTACGAACAAGGGCATTATATAACAGTCTTAATGTAGATGGATGAGCGCCCCACCATACACCTGTCAAACATCTTAATATGTTTAGATTTCGTTCACATTTATTAACAATAGCATTGCAGTGAGGAAGACCAGTTAATTTGTTATCTAAAATAATGCCGAGAAATTTTACTTCTTTACATTGAGGAATGAAAACTGAGTTATATGATATCACTATAGGATAAGGGGTGCGCATTTTAGAAAATAAAACTGTTGAACTTTTTGAAACGGATAATTCAAGTGAATTATAGTCAAGCCATATCTTGAGGTTCTCAAGAGAAACTGTTATGGATTTTATTAAGTTTTCAACTGATCGACCAGCTATGTAAAATACTAAGTCATCAGCGTATTGTAAAACCTTAATATAACCTGGAAGAGAGTCTACCAGGTCATAAGTATAAATATTGTAAATCAATGGGGATAAAACTGATCCTTGCGGAAGACCTTTCCATACAGTTCGACGAACAGATGAGTTATCGCAGTTTACCTGTATGTATCTTTCTGAGATAAGGTTTATGATAAAATTGGATAATATTAGTGGGACTTTTAATTTAATAAATTTTTCCTTTAATATAGTTATATCAACATTATCGTATGCAGAATGAATATCTAAAAATGCCGCAAGTAAGGATTCATTTTTAGAAAAAGCTAATCTAATGTCAGTAATAAAAATACCCAAGTTGTCCATGGTGCTTCTGGCTTTCCTAAATCCGTACTGGCTAGTATGTAGCAAACCTTGGTTTTCTACGTACCATTCCAGTCTATTTTTTACTAAATGTTCCGTTAGTTTACAAAGAATTGAGGTTAAAGCTATGGGACGATAAGACCTTGGGTCTGAAGATTCTTTATTATGTTTTAGTATGGGAATAACTTCCTGAATTTTCCAAGAGGGTGGAATTTCACCTGAAATCATTATTTTATTTACAATGTTCAAAAAGTATATAAGACTAGGATCACTAAGATTAATAAAAAAAGAATATGGAATTCCATCTATTCCAGGCGCAGAGTCTTTAACGTAACTCAAGACGCCTTTTAGCTCTTGGAGACTGAAAGGGGAATTAAGGTGGGAAAGAGTTTCATTCGGGGATATGGAACAAGGCGTAATAATATTTAGAGGGGCTGAAGGTGGTGCCAAATTATCCATCAAAATCTCTGTAAAGCTCTCAGGCAGAATATGGGGGTTTGTTTCTCTGTAAGCAGACCTGTAACGACGTATGTTACGCCAGACAGTGGAGGAAGGCACGTCGGGTGATAAAGACTCACAGAAAGATTTCCATCCTTCCCATTTTTTTTGTTTAAATAGTTTTCGAGTTTTTTTTGTAGCTTCACAAAGGTTATCAAAATTTTCTGTGGTGGAATAATTTTTGTATAAATTTTCAGCCAATTTGCGTTCTTTGATAGAGGCGGAACATTCAGAGTCCCACCAAGGTGGAGAGGGAATTTTTCTGTGATAATTACTTTTAACAGGAAAAACTCTTTCGGCAACTCTAATCAGAAGTGAGGCAAGAGCATCTGCACATTCAGTCTGGTTGTCAAATTGTGGGAGTAATATTATTTCTTCGTCGACTAACGTACGGTATAATGACCAATTTGTGTTATTATTTGATATCCTAAACTTTAATCTAGGAGGACGGGGTGTGTATGGTTTGGTGAAATTAGAGGGAAATGTAATAATTATAGGATAATGGTCGCTGCCAAGAGTTGAGGAAAAAACGGCCCATGTTAATGTGGATGCTAAATTCGGCGAACATAAGGATAAATCAGGGGCGCTTAGTCCTTCATAGGGTTGAGAACGGCGAGTAGCTTCCCCATTGTTTAAAATGCATAAATTAACACTATCCGCCATGTCAATTATTCTCGACCCAAAACTGTTTGAAGAGGAACTGCCCCAAGATTGATGTTGAGCATTAAAATCTCCCATCAATATATAAGGTTTTGGGAGTTGAAGGAGAATATGTTCAACTTCATCATATATAACAGACGAAGGATGAGGAATATAAACTGACACAAAACATATATTATAAATTGATACAGCTATTATGGAAAAATCAATATTATGACTTGGTAAGGGGACATGTGTATATGGAACCGAGCTGCTTATAAGTAATGCAACTCCACCATGTCCATCACTTCTATCTTCTCTAACACAAGAGTAATTAGATACTTTGAAATTAAAACTTGGCCGAAGCCAGGTCTCTTGTAAGGCAATTAGAAAAGGATTAAATTTATTTATCAAGTATAAAAGTTCAGATTTTTTACTATTAACACTACGACAATTCCACTGGACTATTATTGAATGACTGTCCATTAAAATCGTTTTTATTTAAATTATCTTTATTAAGAGTGGCAGCGTTGGACGGTTCAGACAAAGTCTGATTATTAGTAAGTAGATTCAATAATGCTATGATTAATTCTCTAGTTGTCATATGGGGAATATTATTTTTAAATACAGTACCAACTGAGGGAAGGGGAATATCATATTCACTAGTTAATAAAGCATGTGTTTCTCTGTCATAACCCTTGCCAATTGATGGCAGTTGTCTGGGCTTTGAAAATACAGTTTTTTTATGTGATGATTTATTTGGCATACTTTCTGATAATGAAATGAAAGACTTTTGGTTTTGCATTATTTTCTGTGAAGAAGCAAAGGAGTTTTTGGGAGTGTAAAGAACATCAGCATAGGACTTTGATACAGGAGGGTGTAGTTTAAGGGCTTCAGCATATGAGATGCAGCTTTTTGCCATAGTTTCTTTAACTGCTTTTTGTCTTGCAAATTCTGGGCACTTATGGCTAGTTGCATAGTGAGGTCCAGAACATAAACAGCAAATTAAATCATCTTCATCAATGGAGCATTTGTCAGCACTATGACCTTGACCACACTTATAACAGCGAGGGGTGGATCTACATTGACTTTTTACATGCCCATATCTGCAGCAATTGAAACATTGTATTGTTGGGTATATATATAAATCAACTGGCAAAGAATTATAACACAGAAACACACGTTTAGGCAGAACTTGGCCATCAAATGTGAGAACAACAGTCTCAATCGGTGTATACGTTGGTTTACCATCTACTATATTTTTCCTATTAATTCTACGGACTTTTATAATTTTTCCACAACCTATTGGTACAGAAATGTTTTCAAGCACAACATCATCTGCCCAATCTGCCGGTACTCCTCTTACAACTCCCATTCGGGTTATATTAAAATTAGGAATAAATGCCTTATAGAAAAATCTTTTTAAGGCTTCACTTTCTAAGAAAGCATTGGCATCTTCAAATTTATTAAATGAAATACACAGTTTATTTCTACCTATTTTTTTTAGGCTGCCATTTACTATATTTTTGAAAGAATGTTTCTTTAAAAAATGCCCGAAAGCAACTGGGTGAATATTTATATTTTCTGAAACTGATTGTTCCTTCTGAATGTGAATTAAAAATGGAGACACATCAGTTGACTCATAATGAGTCCTACCAATATGTACCGGTGATTGAACAGATGGTTGTGTTAATTCTAGGACTGCAGGTGGCAATGGAGCAAGAAATTCTTCAGATTTTGAATTTTTTTCTGCTTTATTTTTTTCATTTATTTCACAATTGCATGAAGATTCTGTAGATGTTTTATTATGTTTCCGCTTCTTTTTATTACATAACCTACATTTTTTGTGTGCAGAAACTCTTTTTCGGCTAGATTTTACATTGTCTTGTGAAGCTGAACAGTCAGTATCTATATGTGACCCTTCGGTGTCCATCTCCGATCCATCATGCCCATGACCAATGGTTATAACATTAGACACCTGAGGGCCTGAGCCCCCAGGGTCTTCGGGGTCAAACATAGACCCACTAGAAAAAGAAAATAACTCACCAGTTTCAGGAACAATTTATATATAAAATGAAATAAACAAATACGTAAGAATAAAATAACAGTAATCTGGCCTTATTACATTCACTTAAAAAATAAATAAAAGTTATGAAAATTTTAAGTTGACCGCGAAGTTTACCCTTTCCCGCGCTTTCTTGTGTTGTCTCGTTTAAATAATTAAATTTATATTCGGAGATAAGAAAGAGTACGCAGCAGCAACATAATGTGATTGACATGACATTGACAGTTGACTGACGCGCACAATTATAATAAACAGTAGAGTTGCCATATAGTGCGACTAAGTAGTAGTATATGAATTTCGCTCATCAACGGCACACTAATTTCACAACAACAACGGCACTGGTGTTCGAAGACGAACGACGAATAATCGGAGCTGACCCGAGGAATGTGCTGCAAGCAGCCATGTTGCTCGGTGGTTGCCTCGCTAGCAGATCTTGGTACAGCACGTGTAGATAGTGATGGTGGGGCAGCAAGGGCCACAGCAGGGTGGTCCGCAGCAAGGTCCGCAGGGTCCGCAACACATTTTGATTTGATGGGGTTAGGAGTACTGGAATAAGTCCAAAATATCGGAAAAATCCGAAATAAAGTAATAGAAAATAGAGTTGAAGGATAATAAAATGAATTTAATGAAGAATTTTAAATATTTAAGATTTTTTAAATCTTTTTTAGGTATGTGTATCAAGCAAAGGATTTGTTAGTACTTCATAACTTACTACAAATGCTTAATTAAACTACTTATATATATAGATATAAACAGTATTTGTTTATATCAATTGTAACAGAATATTTGAATCCAGCCATAAATTTACACCGGTGTTAAACATTTGGCTTTTGATGAAACTGTAAGCAAATTCAAAGATTTGAATCTAGTATATACTTCTGTTATGAATATAATATGCGTTTAGACATCTATATAATATTAAAAAGCACACCCAGATCCAAGCTGGCGCGCTATTACTGTCTTTATAAAAATAGTATACATATCTAGATTAACGCACTATAACACAGTAGTCTTATTCTGTGTTATATGATAATTTGTCTTCTCCGTCTACGTTATATAAGATTCCGGCAGGTAGTATTACTCGGTCAACCTTTCAGATCTCTTTACTCTATCTCTGACTAGCTTTACTGCATTCATATTGCCCTATTTTCATGATAAATAAGCAATAAACTAATTTGCGCTCGTCACCCTCAAGTCGGTCCAAGATAAAAAGTTAAGTTCAGCTTTATTTTCTTTCGCTAATTCGCACTGGAAGTGGTGGGATAAATAAATGGTCTCAACAATCAGAGCTCAGTAGCTTACTATTAAAGATAGAGGTTTGTGGTCTATAATAATTTACGAGTGGAATTTGGTTCTGTATGATGTCACGATTTATATTAAGGAATTAAGTTAAGTTTTCTGTGTGTTTCTAATAATAATAATAATAATTATCGTGCATTAGACCACGATTACCACGTTTGCCCACACATAGACGAAATTTGGCCTTAATGGGAGTCCTGAACACTTTGCTAGTGCCGTACTTAAGCACAAGTAAAGATCTTACTGATACTCATTCGATCCTTTATTGTGGAGCTATTGCAGCATGTCAAGTTGCCCATGTAAAGTTTGTCGACACTCCTCGTGCACAACGTGCAGTTCCTAGTGCTCCTGCTTGGCAATTGAGGATCGAACGACGTATCAATACGTTTAGGACTCTCATTGGGAAGCTAATCTGTTTCAGGGAGGGAAATCATCGACCTCGAGTAATGCGCTTTGTGTCACAGGCCTTTGCCGGGACCGGAATCCGATCATCGGATTATTTGGCTTGTGTCACAGAACGGATTGACTTTTTGAAACAGAAAATTTATGCTTGGGCAAGCCGTATTCGTCGCTATAGTTCCCTATGTGTGTGTGCGTGTGGATAGATACTGGCAGAATCGTAACTTCCAACAAGATCAGAGGAAGGTATACCGGATTTGGGAGAGACCTAACCAACGTGTACTAGATGATAACTTACCGGATGTTGATACCATGAAAAACTTCTGGCGCAGCATTTGGTCGGTACCGGTCGAGTACACCGAGGGTGACTGGATGAGTGTTGTAAGAAGCAGATGTGAGTCCATAGAAACCATGGAACCTATTACCATTGTTTCATTGGACGTAAGTTGTGCAGTAAGTTCTACTCAGAACTGGAAGAGTCCTGGAGTTGATGGACTGCACAACTTCTGGCTGAAATGGTTTCGTTGTGCTCACTCACTACTTGCAACACAATTCCAGCAAGCCCTCGAGGTTGGATCTCTTCCAAATTTTTTAACAACAGGTGTTACTTTCCTGCTGCATAAGTCCGGTGGTACCGCGGAACCAAAAAATTATCGACCTATCACATGCCTACCTACCATCTATAAGCTCCTTACATCTATTCTGACCAAAAAACTTAATATGCACATTGTGGCAAATAAAATTTTGGCCCCTACTCAGAATGGATGTAAGGTTGGGTCCCGCGGTACTAAGGAACTTCTCCTCATTGACATGGCCATTTGCAATCAGGTCAGGAAAAGACGAGGTAACCTTTCGGCTGCTTGGATTGATTATAAAAAGGCTTATGATTCAGTGCCTCATGCGTGGTTGGAGAGGGTCTTAAAACTGTATAAAGTAGATACAAAACTAAGATCTTTCCTTAAATCCTGCATGAGACAGTGGACCACAGTCCTTTGCCATCCGGGCACCCGAGGGGAGCTCTCGGCTTCTCAGGACCAGATTAAAATTGAGCGAGGTATTTTTCAAGGCGACAGTCTGAGCCCTTTATGGTTCTGCCTGGCTCTGAATCCTCTTAGCACCTTGCTAACGAATTCCGGATCAGGCTATCGCCTTCGAAGAGGGGGTGAGGTTATCTCTCACTTGCTGTACATGGATGACTTAAAACTTTTCGCGACCAAAAATTCAGAGCTAGTGTCGTTGATGAATATCACTCAGATATTCAGCAACGACATCGGCATGGAATTTGGTATCGACAAGTGTGCGGTCATGCAAGTACAACGAGGGAACGTTGTGAATTCATCAAATTTACAACTTACTAGTGAGATTTCTCTCAGATCTCTCTCTGAAGGTGAAACCTATAAATATCTTGGTATGTCAGAATCGTTGGGTTTAAATTATGGGGACATAAAGCAATCAGTGAAGGAACGTTTCTTTGGTCGTCTTACAAAAGTACTTAATAGTCTTTTGTCTGGTGGTAACAAGGTACGTGCCTTCAATGGTTGGGTTATGCCCTTGCTCATTTATACCTTTGGCATACTAAGGTGGACTCAGACTGAACTAGACGCCATTGATTGCAGGGTTCGCCAACTGTTAACGGCACATCGCATGCGACACCCGCGTTCGTCGGTAATGAGAATGTACATCCCGCGAAAATTTGGTGGTCGGGGATTTTTAAATGCTAAAACACTCCACAATCGCGAGGTGTACAATCTCAGAAATTTTTTCCTTACCACGAATTGCGTGATGCATCGAGATGTTGTGGCAGTTGACAAACACCTTACCCCACTCAATTTAGCTAATGAGAACTGGCGTAAACCGCTTACGTTAAGCATTCAGGATCGCAAGGAGATATGGAAAAGCAAGGAGCTCCATGGGCGATTCTACAAGGCCCTTACAGGCCCAGATGTAGATATCTCCGCTTCGGTGAACTGGCTACGTTTTGGGGACCTCTTTGGGGAAACTGAAGGGTTTGTCTGTGCAATTATGGACGAAGTTATCAAGACGAACAATTACCGAAAGTATATACTGAGAGATGGAACTATTGACATATGTCGGGCATGTCATCGACCCGGAGAATCTCTCAGGCATGTGGTTTCGGGTTGTTCGCATCTTGCTAACGGCGAGTATTTGCACAGGCATAACCTTGTAGCCAGGATCATCCATCAGCAACTTGCTCTTCGATATGGCCTTGTCGGACCTGAAGTGCCATACTATAGATATGAACCGGTGCCAGTTCTTGAAAATGGTCATGCATTGCTCTACTGGGATCGATCCATCATCACTGACAGAACTATTCTCGCCAATAAGCCTGATATTGTTTTGGTGGATCGATCAGAGCGCCGGGCAATTGTTGTTGACATCACAGTTCCACATGACGAAAATCTCGTGAAGGCAGAAAAGGAAAAATTAAGTAAATATCTGGACTTGGCCCACGAGATTTCTGCCATGTGGGATGTGGACTCAGCGACGATTGTGCCGATAGTGGTTACGGTCAACGGGTTGATAGCGAAGAGCTTCGACCAATATCTTAAGAAGCTCAAGCTAGGTAGCTGGGTTAAGGGTCAGATACAAAAGGCAGTGCTTCTCGATACGGCGCGCATTGTCAGGAGGTTTCTCTCTCTGCAGCCCTAGCCGCCAGTCGTTTGGGTGTTACCTCGCGACCGGCGGTCTCCGTTTTTTATATTTTTTACAGTATTGTATTTTTTCTTTTTTGTTATATAATAATTGTAAAAAATATAAATTATGTGTAAATTAAATAAATATATGTGAATAATAATAAATATTTTCTGACAATTACACCAATTATTTAGTTCTAAGATAAGTATCATTAAGAACTTGTGTTATGGATACTAAAAAACGGATAAACACCTACTTAAATACTTTTTTTTATTTGTAAATACATACTTAATACACATAGGAAAACACCCAGACCAGAACAAATTTCCATGTTCATGCACACAAAGATTTGTCCTGTGTGGGAATCAAACCCACGACCTCTGGAGTGAAGTGTCGATATACTGACCTCCACGCCATATCGGTCATCAAAATATGTATGTCAAAATATAATGTTTTTTTTTTCCTTTTAAATAAGGCTTCGTGCGTCTAGCACATCTAGCCAGTGTCAAGTAAGTGATATATTAATAATATATAATTCATAGTAAATGAGAATGAGACATGATAAAGATGATAAATGGTAAATGAGATACCCTCCCCTAAGCCCCTTGAGTCCTCAGAAAAGATGTGGGACTATACTGAGATCTCACAAGAACTCCTTGAGAGAATTTGAAAAGTGATGTTGCACTCCCTTGTTTGATTTACCAACACTAAGGTATATTCACAAACACTTAACGGTTAATAATCCACCGTTATTACACATTAATGTTAAAAATATCACAAATTTTAGAAAATAAAACAAAACTGCAGACATGACGCTTCACTTTCCCGCCAAGAAGCTCCTATAATGTTTTTATTAATATGTGAATAACATTAGTCAAAGTTACAAACTCATAAAGTTAAAAACTTTTAAATTTATTATTGTGTCTCCTTTGAGATATATTTATGAAATATTATCCTTTTATATCGTAGAATAACGTATTCAAGCGGTATGCCAAGTTTCAACCCAATAAGTTCTGATCGTTTATGGACAATTATGGATCATTCTCCTCCTTAAAAATTAAATATACTCACTTATAAATGTTGCAGGCCAATTCAGCAATAGAATTTTAATTGCATTTTAAAAATAGTATGTTCTAGAGACTATGATTAGGAGTTTGACGGGAAAATGTAGCACAAAATTTGTATTGCTAGGCGAAACAATTGTGTTTCCACAAATAATGGGGATCTTTCCCTCGCCATGTAAACCGGGTAAGGCGACAGGACAGCAGTAAGTTCTAATGACATTACTTTGGTGCAAGCTCCCAAAATAAATTTAAATATCCTTTGGATTATTTGGCGATTTATCTTAGGTAATCTGTAGAATAATAGGCTGGATAATGGGATTCATGGGCAGCAAAAATTTCAGCCAAAATTGAAGCAAATCCAAAGTAAACCAAAACGTCAATGTCAGGTCAATAAAATTGTCATCTCAAAAATATTTTCCAGTTCTCTCTCTCTCTCTCTCTCTCTCTCACAGGACTCTATTGGAAATGTTTTGATTTTTCTTTCTACTGTGTGAGGTGTAAAATTTATTTTAACAATAGGGAAGGTTCATTTTGTTATTCGCCCAAATAATTTTTATTGGTATATTTTTTTTTAACCTTGATGAAGTAGGTAATGTCATACACTGAGTTGGAACATGGTTATCAAGGGTTGCGGCAAGCTACTCGTCAACCACAGTTTTACGTTGGGGATGATGGTAATCTTGTCCCTATAAGGTCACCGGTAAGCTTGTTTAATCTGGTAGTCACTATTACTAAGCCTAATGCAAAGTCAGCAACATACACAGATAACGTTTCATGTTTTGAATTACCTACCGATGTTGTTTTAGGATATTGCAATGCCAATATTTGTTTTCCTCTTTACATACTTACACATAACAGTTACAGTTCAAAAGTTGCTCAAGGCTGCTAATGATTTAGTAGTATTATCACAGTTGAGCACTAATATTTGTTTCTTATCTGTTGCTTCAAACTAATGTGCTATAAATTAAGATGTTAAATATTCTACATGGAATGTTCAAAGAATATCACTTTACATAATTGGAGGATATTGTAATGCAACAAAGACACATCACAGATTATTTATAGATACAAGTCATTTACTGACAATGACAAGTGAGGTAATATGAATATGATAATTCAAGTCAAGTTTATCTCGGTTATCATGCATGTTGTTCAGACCAATCAACTACAAGGTTATTGAATCTACTTATCACTATTTTTACTATCGTGATAAGAACAAAATAAGTGATTGTGTGTGATGGAGTGGCAGTGGTTAAAGGACTGGTGGCGCCTTAAACGGTGGAGGAGCAAAAAGAAGAGAGAGCAAAATGATGATGATTTTTGTTATTGTGATGAGTGTTTGCAGGATGTGAGCATTTTATGTTTATTGTAATGGTTTTCTTGTGGTCTGTTTGCTATCTAGCTTGTTTTCAGACAACCTCATTTGCATTATTACGTAAAAGTTGGTCCATTTGGGTTTATGACTGCAGTGGAAGATTTTAAAGTCCCATAAATACTTCTAAGACTTCCATATATTCAACAATCTATCATAATAAGTTTATTTCACCATAAGTATCTTATCTCTAGTGTGTTATACTTCATATATTTCATTTGTATTATTTTTCTTTTTATTGTTTTATCATGAGTATTGTAGTATATTTTCAATTAAGACAATATTGAGATTCATACATAGTTATTTACCACTTGCATTGTTTCAAATTATATGCTAAAACAGAGGGGCAATCTGAAAATTTAGAGATTCATGAGATTTTTTAATACATTTCAGAAGAAATCTTGTTTATTGAGTATGTAAAATATGTGTATCTCTGGGTTATTGTTGAGTGTTGCAATTAAGCAAAGCAGTCAACTTTATAAAGCCTGAGTGACTTCAAAATCAATCACCTGGTATGCTTACTTAACCAGACCAATGGTGGATTAAGTATAGGACATACTTAAACAAACTTAGTTGCTTTTCTGAGACAGTACTAATAATATTCTTTCTTCTTATATTATTATTATAAATTTCATTTATTGAGCAGGGCATGAAATAGCATTTATACAGGCTATCATGTTTAGTGGTTTTGGTGGTTTTTACTGTACTTGTTACACGGTATAAAGCATAAATTGGTTGGCTGGTAGATATCTTTCCTAGAGATAAGTCCACCTTTGTACTTTTGTTTTTAAATACTATTTTTATTATGTGATTATGTTTTTATGTGCAATAAAGGATTAATAATAGATTTGTTTTTACTGCAATCGCTATTTACCATCACGCATTACGATTGCTGTCACATTGATATGACGAGTCACATTATAATTTATTGTGTATTAACAAATTTATATTCGCAAGATTTCCTTTTCAACTGCAATTAGTCTTTTCTAATACAGACTGACTCTAGTCCCAATGAAAGCATTGTACCCTGGTTTCGGAGAATTGCTTAAGTTGTTTAGCAGCTGGGATGATGCCAGTGAAGATACCTTTGTGTTATAATTATATTGTTATGAGGGCCACCACTAGATAAAAACCTCTTTTTCTTTCTAGTATTGTAATATTATTATACGATATTTAATCTTCATACAAGAGGGTAATATCTAACATGACATGGCATCTGTAGGTAATTATATCAAGAACACAGCCAAATCACAATATTCTGTGATACATCTACTCCATCTCTAAGTTCTAGTAAATATTTCAAATGATTACTGTTTGAATGTCATCATTATCCTTACCTTTTAGTGTTCTATCCCACAAACTATTCATTTAGTACCTTTCAACAACACATCCATTTTTTAACATGAAACTGATCTCAACACTCTGAACATGTCATATGTAAACAGTTTTGTTCAAGTCTTTTACTTGATTTTTTTATTTTAGTTGCCATGACAGGGCTGGTAGTACTTTATAATATATATTTTTATAGAACCTGTTTCTTTCTTTTTATATATATTTTCTATAAAGCATGGTGTTCTTCTATAGCTAATCTACTTTTAGCATGCATTTTGCATTCCACTGATTTTAAAAATAGGTGAACACATAAACCCTCAAAAGATAACTGAGAAATGTGTCTTCAAAGATTTAGTTGCTATGTTATATTAGAGTACAAAATTTCAAATATACTTTACTGACTAAAAGCCGTTATGTCCCAAGGCCCCAGCAACCTTTTAAACAGTCTCGCAACCCCAGAGATTTATTTTGATACCTCGATTTTAATACTTTCAGCACTAACACCATAAACAGGGTTAAATGCCAATATTGATTAAAAAAATTAAACAAATAATCCTAGTTGGGGTTTATTAAAGCTGACACCACAGCACACGATCAGAGGAACTTAACATAGAGACTCACTTCCTTTATGCAGTTTATGTCAAAGACATTTAAACTGATCGTCCTTTGTTCAAATAATCTTTGTCGGTCCTTCTGAACAAGATTCAAGTATTAGCCCTAATATTACCTAATCTAACACTTTCAGTGTTATTTATATTACCTTTATCAGGTTTGGATTGACTTATGATTTTTTTAAAATTTGACTGATAAAGTCCATGCATTTTATTTATATATAGTTGAAATATTTGCGTTTTTAGGCACTTATCCCACTGCAACGTGCACTGTCGCATTTTTAAGTAGATAATCCGCTTTGTCAATGTGTCGGACCAAGCGGGTTTTCTAAATAAAATATTTGCATCCTACTTAAAATCTGCAGTATAGAGCTAGACGACGGAGTACGGTGCAATTGGTTATGCGCCTTAGAAATACAAATACGCTCGACAGATAATGCACGGGCTCGATAGGTCATAAAGTCAATCGTCTGCGTAAGTCATTAACCAGATGAACAACAACATACAATGACAGTTGTTGACCGAACAATTGATCCATTTATATCTCATGTTTTTTGTTACAGAGCGAATTGGATCTGTGCGATTCGTTAGAACACTGCGATGGCGGTG
This sequence comes from Musotima nitidalis, assembly GCA_949126915.1. NCBI lineage: Eukaryota > Metazoa > Arthropoda > Insecta > Lepidoptera > Crambidae > Musotima > Musotima nitidalis. The sequence goes on from OX421416.1 coordinate 15,994,173, forward strand.
GCAAGAAAGTGGTGGTCGGCGTTTGCGCCATGGCCAAGAAGTCGCAATCGAAACCCATGAAAGAGATCCTCACTCGCCTCGACGAGTTCGAGTACATCAAGATGCTCGTCTTCCCTGAGGAGGTTATCCTTAAGGTTCTCCAAAATATCTAACCTTTATAGTGGAACAAAATATGCCCTACGAGCATCACGTCCTGCAAATAAAAACTGTTGTTTATGTGGCTTGGCTCATAGTCCTTGTGTTATGTTTTATTTTGGCATTAAGAAGTTCATTGTTGCTATTTTCCAAAACAATTATTTTGTTTCACTATTCTCTGTAGATTTTGAGAAGATCTTTATTAACCTGTACATATTTTGGTGGAAAGTTGTAGTTAGTATCAGTGAAACGCAAATTATGTTTGCGCACGTCATCGGTTACATTGAATGGCTTCAAGATTTATGTTTGCTTTGTTGCTCGCGAGAAGTATCATTTTACAAACCGAAGATCGCTTCCATACATTCATATGCTTTATTAGTTAGCACTGAACATTCTCCAGAATTTGAATCGAGACCACCGTAACCGCATGTGTCTGTTTTAGTTGATAAAAAAAATATAAATTTACGTTAAATAATTCTGATTTTAGGAACCAGTGGAGGAGTGGCCTATATGTGATTGCTTAATTTCATTTCATTCAAAAGGCTTTCCGTTAGACAAAGCCATCCAATATGAGAAGTTAAGGAAGCCATACGTTATCAACAACCTTCACATGCAATATGACATTCAGGTATGTCTTTGGCATGCAGATGTAGTACATTCATTTTTAGTAACTATCTATATGTGAAAGATGTGCCTTGTGTTTCAGGATCGTCGGAAAGTGTATGCAATACTGGAAAGTGAAGGAATAGAAATACCGAGGTACGCCGTATTAGATAGAGATTCGCCTGATCCCAAACGTAAGTCGTATAATACTGCCGTGCTATAGCTAGAAAGCCGCTAACTGTCATTAAAACATAACCTCTATTGTATTACAGCAGCGTTTAAATTCCAAAAATACTGACAGTTAGCGGCTTTCTAGCTATAGCACGGCAGAATAGCATACCACATAAGCTTACGCCCATATCGACGCTGGAAAGCAAGGTTGCCTTTGCTTATGCGCCAAATTTGCGATAATTAGTTATATATATCATTAGAATCGCCTGATGTTTTTCTATCTGCAGATCTCGGTTTCATCCAATTCTGACCATTTTTGACATTCATTTGACTGACTAATATTCTGACAAAAAACAAATTTATTTATATTTTTTTGGAAATTGTCATTCTTTGAATCGCTTTCCTGTAAAGTAGCCAAATGGTGCATAAGCAAGGTTGCCTTTCCAGCGTCGATATATTGTATCTGGGGTGGTACATATTATTTTATTTAAAATAAATCTTTCAAGTTGTAGCAATGGTCATTTGTAGCACTCTAGATACGTGTCAAATGGTAAGATGTAGATACCCCTTCGACCACTACACTAGTCGAGATCCCATTCATAATAAAAACATTGTAGAATTTTATTTTTATGAATAAATATTGTGTTTTCCAAACAGACCACGAGTTGGTGGAGTCGGAAGACCATGTCGAAGTAAATGGAGTAGTATTCAATAAGCCTTTTGTAGAGAAGCCTGTGTCTGCCGAAGATCATAACATATACATTTATTACCCGACTTCTGCAGGCGGTGGGAGTCAACGCCTGTTTAGAAAGGTAATTATTGTGGATTATCTTTTTCGTATGTATAAAAATAAAAACCGTATATTCTTTTTGAGGTTATCCTGATTAACATTATTAAATAGAAGGTGAGTTAGGATTCTTTCGCGCCTAAACAAAGATCCGATTTTAATAAACTTAAGAATTAATAAAAATAATTTTATCCTAAAAAAGTGCATGCAAAACATTTCTATCGGACTCGGAGGTAAAGCCACAGACAGAAGCTATTTTATTTTAAGTACTCACTAGTCAGATAGAAGCAATTTACACTGGTTTTTGCAAAGCCTATGATAAGGTGGATTTTATCTTTTGTTTTTATGAAAATATAAATTGCGAAATACATGACTAAATAAATAATAAGTTAAAATATTTTCTATGGCGTGACAGCAAGGATACCCGCTCTCCGCTCCTAAGGTCGTGGGTTCGATTCCCACGCAGGACAAATCTTTGTGTGCCTAAACATGAATGTTTGTTCTGGTCTGGGTGTTTTCCTATGTATATTAAGTATGAATTTACAAAAATAAGTATCTATATATGTTTATCCGTTATTTAGTATCCATAACACAAGCTCTTAATGATACTTATCTTATAACTAAATAATTGGTGTGTCAGAAATATATATTTTTTTTAATTTACTAAAACTACTACATAGTAAAAATCTTTCACGATAAGTAACACAGGCTTTCCATTTATAAAACCGAGACATGATCTACTGTGTGATGCAATGATTTTTAAATTTATATATTAATTTCAGATTGGAAGCCGTAGTAGTATTTATTCTCCAGAATCTCGGGTTAGAAAAACGGGATCATTTATCTATGAAGACTTTATGCCCACTGATGGTAAGATCCAACATAAGAGTGCCAAGAGTGAGTTGCACATAAAAGTACGAAATAATTCATAATTTATTTAATTGACTGACGTCAATCGTATCAATGTTGTATTAGCGAAAGTGTTACTTACTTAAACTTTAAAAACATGTGATTCGTTGTTGTAGGCTGCGTAAGCACTGTCACTTTTAGGGCATAATCACTCCTACTCACAAATTATGTTTCATAAATTTTGCCTCTAGATGGCGCTGTTTCAATCCTACACAAAATGGCATTTATGTAGTTGTTAAAACTCGCATTGTCCACTTGAAAAAATAAAAAGGACAGCTTTTTATCTCTTATCTCACGTTCTTGATGTTGATATTTTTTATTAGATTAGAAAATATCTGATGTGGACGGAAATGTTGAAAATCTAAGAAATAATGTAGAATGTCGTAGTTTTTGCGAAATAATTAAATGTTTCTCTTACTATCACACCAGTTATCTAGTTCCTTACTAAGCATCATTTAGAACTTGTGCCTTTGATATTAAATGACTGGTAAAAATACTTTTGTATTCTAAATAAATAAGTATATACTTATTACGCATAGTAAACACCCAGACTAAAACAAATATTTATGTTCGTTCTAATGAAGATTGGTCCTGCATGAGAGTATAATGCCACAACAAGTGTTAAATGCCAAATTTTTTCAATTTTATGACGATTCTAAGTTTAAAAGTAAAATTATTAAGCAATCTAGCTCACGTGGTTGCTACCATAAATTGAACCTTATGAAGTTGAGTAGAAAACCAGTGAAAAATTTCATTATATTCGGCCCGTTAAAAGGTCAAACTGTGTGTGTAACATCTACAGTGGGAACTTGTGAAGCGTTAGTTGCTCCGCGAGTCTAAATGATCGGAAGCGGTTAGTGAAGCTAAGTAGGGATCACAGAGGTCCTTGGAGCAGTGACTGTTTCTTTGGCATTTCATTTTGAGCGGTTCCGTGCTTTGGAAGCCGTTGTTTCCAATTATTATACAACAGCCTCGGCCAATCTACTCTGGGTCAAAGTTGTAAAGAGCCTATTGCCGCTTACCGGGAACTTTTATATGTGCCAGAGCCTCGTCCGTTGATCCGCAGGTGCTCCACTTGCAGCTGAGGTTGTTTCGGGCTCCTAATATGTTGTTAGGATCCCTGTACACCTTTTCACCTATATGGAACCCATTATTGAGACGTTAATAGGCTGAGATGATATATAGTTGTCCTGTGAAATTGTGAATTTCATTGACCGTCGTAAGAGTCGACGTGGAGAAATAGTAACGGAAGAGTAGCAGCAGCCAGTAGCTTTTTTCTGCGTACTGGTTAGAACTGCTGTCACCAATCAGCTTAGCGAAGTGATTATGGGCAAATAGCCCTAATTTTATAAAACTCTTAGGGAGGTCTATGTGCCTGATGTATGTATGTTGTGGCCACTTGTGGCGACTTTTACCTGACTTTTTTTAAATGATGTTATGAACTTTTAGTGAAACGGGTTCTAGATACAATGCCTGACTTTATTGAGTTTTAGGTACGGATGTGAAAGTCTATACTGTGGGACCAGACTACGCACACGCTGAGGCACGCAAGAGCCCAGCACTCGATGGGAAAGTGGAGCGGGACTCCGAAGGCAAAGAAATCAGATACCCTGTGATACTATCCAATCAAGAAAAACTAATATCTAGAAAAGTCTGCTTGGCTTTCAAACAGACTGTGTGCGGTTTCGATTTATTGAGGTAAGACTTAGAGCTACAGTTGGTTAACTAAATAAGCTTTCATAACAGAAATACCAATTAATAAAATAAAATGAGAAAACAGTAAAATTATATTAAAGCCTCTAGTAAATTCTCCAAAAATTCTCTGGTGCAGGACTATACTGTGATTCAATGACGAAAACGCTGCATAATATTGAATTTGCAAATAACTTGATTTATGAAATTACTTGTCACTTACAATAATAATTACTCTAAACGAGTAAGTATCAATTTGTTAGTCAGATGCCAGTTTGTGAATTTAAAATGGATATAAGTATTGCATAGTTTTCTAAAATGAGTCGTTATCTTAATTCAGGGCAAACGGCAAGTCTTTTGTGTGTGACGTGAACGGTTTCTCATTCGTGAAGAACTCAAACAAGTACTACGATGATTGCGCCAAGATTATGGGGAATATGATCCTGCGGGAGCTGGCTCCCACGCTGCATATTCCCTGGTCGGTGCCTTTTCAGCTCGACGACCCGCCAATAGGTGAGTATTTTTTATATTCCACAAGTTTTAAGCGCTCAAAGATGCGGCCCATCTGGTGGAAGGTATTCACCGCAGCTATAGACGCCTGAAATACCAACGACATTACTAGCGCATTCCCAACATTTTAAAAACCGTTTCACGCTCTTTTTATGCTGTAATCTCATGGGAAAACATCGACAAGGAGAAGACTGGAGCTCATTCCACTATCCAATAGAACCCAGCAGAAAGTTTCTGTTGAAATAATTTCCATTTATGATAACAGTAACGTAATACAGTTTTACAGTATTATCTTGGAATAAATAAATATAAATCTTTATGATTTCAAGTCTTATCTCGGATTAGCAAATCTGAGTAATATAAATCTATTCCATCAGCGTATATTTTTTCTCGAATACCTTACCTTTTGTAAACAAAATTAGTTTTGCATATATATTTTCTCCTTATTTTATCCAGACATTTCGAATACTGTGATCTCTGGTGTCTCGATATAAAAAGTCACTAATGCGCTTTGTCTCTTAAAACTACAATTGCATTAAGTTTATATGGTAACTATTCTTGAGAGCTTAAATATCGCAAATCAGCAATATTTTTTTTAAAAGAAATATGTTTTTCTATTTTCCGGTTTATAAATGTTATGTTTTTAGTAATATTGTTTTATAGTAAACATACAACACGAAAACACTGTGACTTTTTAGTATTTTTCTATTTAGGTTCGAAAAAACGTAATTATTAAGTGTACTTTGAGAGCTCTAACTCATAAATGCTTAACGACGTCGTAACGTGGAAATCTACGATGGCTTCTAAATATTGGGTCTAATATATTAGAGTATAATAAGTATATGATAATTATTCACCTGTAACAGTGCCTACAACGTTTGGCAAGATGATGGAACTTCGCTGCGTGGTGGGCGTGATACGACACGGCGACAGGACGCCCAAACAGAAAATGAAAGTTGAAGTGCGACATCCCCGGTTAGTCGCCATTGCAAATCCTCACCCTAATCTACTAGTTCGGTTTTTTGAGCCAAATAATACAATATAATACCTCACAAAAATATATTTAAAGCGTGTATATAAGAGAAAAAAAATTCTGAGATTTGGTATATTCCAGGAAAATTTTATGAAAACAGATAATTTCTTAATATATATATAGCCAAATAATAGCAAATTCTATGTCATTTATTGAGTAGAGTGAAGCATAATAAGTCTTTGGGCTAAATGCTGAAATTACGTGATTCATCATCAGTTCTACTTTAAATCTAATGTAATATTCCCATAGAATACGTAAACTCAGTTATATCCAATAATTATCAGTGATAGCAGTTTCAGTAGGAGATGTAACTACCTACTACAAGGAAATTTTAATGTTGTTATGCAATCATTTCGTATCTGTCTGTACAGATTCTTCGAAATATTTGAAAAGTACAAAGGTTTCGAGCGGGGACATGTGAAGATGAAAAAGCCGAAGCAACTGCAGGAAATCTTGGACATCGCCCGCGCTCTACTGGCAGATATCCACACGCGACACGCAGACCATGAGATTGAGGAGAAGCAGAGCAAACTCGAGCAGCTCAAGAGCGTACTGGAGATGTGAGTCGATGATGTTTTTTTCATCAAATAATCATCATTATATGACTGTTCACCCATGAATGCTATGGATGAAGCTGAAAGCAGTGTCAGTTTATTACTGACTAAATACCATCCTTGTCCCTTGCGCCCGTTCTGGGGGCGCTGTAACCCTTGCGACCAATCCCGGAAACACGGCAGTGTTGGTCCGCTCCCCGGAGCCCCCTCAGTATTACTTGACATTACTTTGAGGCGCACGTAGAACATGAACGCGCCGTATGCGGCCTGTCGCCCTAGGCTCTGAAATAAATTTTTAGATTTAATTACTTCGGTACCTTTCATAAAGCTCAATTTAAAGAATTTATACCTTCATGGTTCTAAATTGTTAACGGGGTTAACCTTTTGTATTAGGTACGGCCATTTCTCAGGGATCAATCGGAAAGTGCAAATGAAATTCCAGCCGCGCGGTCGGCCACGAGGCTCCAGTTCCGACGACGGTAAGTAGCTCAGCATACTAATATTGTTTGTCTTCTACCATGTTTATTTCGAAACAATCACCAAGTAAAACAGTTCTCAGAGGTCCGATTTGGGTGGCACGTTTAAATCGGTTAACACTATGGTATGATGGTAGTAGTTCTTAATACCATTGGGCTAATCGCGTATTTAATCATATGCAAGTAAACCACAAAATTTAATACAAGTGACACTGCTCGGGCATTGCTTCGGTTTTACACCTTGGGTTAGATTATTGGAGTTTTTGGAGGGGTCCCTAATTTAAAACAATTAATAATGTAGCCCGTTACTCACAAAGAATGTAGCTTTCTTTTTCTGAAAGAGTTTTTAAAATCGGTTCAAAAGTTACGGAGCCAATTTTTTCTTAATGTTAGTGTGATTAATTTTTTTTTTTAAATAATGGTTTTGTGCGTTTAGCACATTTAGCCAGTGTCGTAAGAGATATATTAATAAAATATAAAGTATAGTAAATGAGAATGAGTGGTGATAAAGATGATATATTATTATGGTAAATGAGATGCCCTCCCCTAAACGTCTCACATGGACTTCCTGAGAAAATTTGTAAAGTGATGTTGCACGGTTTTGTTTCATTTACCAACACTCATGTACATTCACAAGCACTCAACGGTTAATAATCCACTGTTATTACATATTAATGTTTAAAATATCACAAATTTTAGAAAATATAACAAAACTGCTGACATGACGCTTCACTTTCCCGCCAAGAAGTCTGATTAATAGTTAAAATTTTAGTTCGATTAATAGTTCAAATTTTCTAGTGGGCAGCGCGGGGGAGCCATCTTTAGTGCTGATATTAAAATGGGGCGGCGAGCTGACTCCGGCGGGCCGCATCCAAGCCGAGGAGCTGGGACGCATGTTTCGCTGCATGTACCCAGGCGGGCAAGGTCGCCACATTGCAGGTGAGAACTACACTATACTCTATTCACCGAATGAACCAAGCAAAGCGCTTTCTCTTTCTGACATTTCTATATAAACAGATAAGGACAGAAAATTATTTTGCTCCGCCCAGTACCGCTTGCGACAGGTTTGAAACCTTAGGTCTCGTTCATATTGCTAACGTAAACAATATTATGGAGTTATCTACCTATATTTTATTTCTGCTGTTTGCACAGTTAGACAGGAATTTTAAGGTGGAATTTTCAGGAATAAAGTAAGTGATTGCTGTTAATAATTATTTATTAACTTTCGCTTTCCGACGTGCCACTGTCATTTCCAACGTTTATAATAAATATTTCACTTAACCCGTCGAAGTTATGATACATTTCGTTAATTTTTGGTTCAATTATATTTTCCACGTGCTTATAGTGCTGATATTATTGGGAACTACGCTAGACCGCCATATTGCGAGTTAAAACTACCCTTGGCACGCAGTGTATGTATGAGAAAATTTATTATTGTTGTAAGAGAAAATTTGTTTAAAAATGGTTGCAAAAGATATTATTATGGTAAGAGAATATTTGTTTATTATATTTACACATACATACAATCACGCCTGTTTTCCCGAAGAGGTATTGATATATTGTTGGTCCTACAGAATAGTCTCATGTTTGCCAGAGCCTCGTCCGTTGATCAGCAGGCAGTGGAGCAATAAAAATCTCGAGGAAACTAATCAAGTTTAACACAAGGGTTTACGTAGTGAAACTTGACTTCAGCCCCATAAAATACGAAATACTATACAAATACGAATAAATACAAATAAAAATAATTAAAAAAAATTAGGATCAGGTGTTATTTTGTCCGGTTTTCGATTGCTTCATGTTCTTTTTTCTTGATTGTCGTTTGCCACTATCAGATTGCAACAAGAAAGTGTAAATTTGTAGTGGCTATTCGTCTCTGGAATTCCTTACCTGTTTCCATTAGACAGGCTCAGACAATGAACTCTTTTAAGGACAGGGTGAAGTCTTACTTTTTAAATATGTCTGATTAGTTTGCATAATTATTTTTTCTATATTATATATAGATTTTATATTATGTATTGTATTGTGTGATGTGTATATATATTTATATTTATGTATATTTGTGTATTTTATTTATATTTAACAAATAGTTTTAGTGTTTATTCGTTATAAAGTTTTTGTGCTCTGCCTACTGCTTTCCTGTTCTCTCCTTTGCGTCGGGTTGTCTGGAAGAGATCGCTTTTAGCAATAAGACCGCCTAGATTGGCCATTGTGTTTCAATATTCATTGTAATCTTTAGTTTTTAACACTTTGGCAGCGGGCGATTTAAAACGCGGTTAGACCCTCATAGCGGGCGATTTTCCTCATATTTGTGAATGCCATATAAACGTAACTAAAATAAGTACATAGATAATTCTTTTTGTGTTGACAAGATACACTATTGTAGTTTATGTGTAATAAATAAAAATACATTGTATCCTTTAAGTTATATTTATAAAAAAAAAAACAAAATAGCTGTTTTTTCAACGAAAAAAAACTCTTACATAATAAATGTTGTACACTCAGTTTACTCGCCGGCGACGGACTGAGCGGGATCGCATGTTATAACTCTCCTGTGCGCGCTTCTTACCTGTATTGCATATGTGTGCGTAGCTTATAAACTCAGCCACAACTACGTACAAAGCGAATCACGGCTAGTGGACGTGATTTTCTAATAAACGGTATGAACCGAGCCCTGGTCGTGATTCGCTAGTTGGACAAAATTATGAATGCCGACCTATGGTCGTGATTAGCTGTGAAAGTGTTAAGTTATTTGGTCAATAAAGAGTATATCTATCTATCTATTTTTTTAGGAATTTGACAGCATTGTTTAAAATGACTTTTTTGTACTAACTTTTCCTTATCTTTATTAGGTGAAGGAGGAACCCAAGGCCTAGGCCTCCTCCGCCTCCATTCGACGTTTCGCCACGACCTGAAGATATACGCGTCAGACGAAGGCCGCGTCCAGATGACGGCGGCGGCCTTCGCCAAAGGCCTTCTGGCGCTGGAAGGCGAACTGACGCCAATATTGGTCCAGATGGTCAAGTCTGCCAATACTAACGGTCTTTTGGACAACGACTGTGATTCTTCTAAGTTGCAAAATATGTAAGTAAAAAAAATACAGGTTAAGTATACCACACGGAGTGTTTATATGACTTTAGTATTAACTTTCAGAGTCAAATGGATGACTTGTACGTAAGTGATGTATACGTATATTAGTCCTGCGTACGCGCCACACCCACTCTAGTAATACATACAATCACGCCTGTTTCCCCGAAGGGGTAGGCAAAGGCATATTAAGAGTATACGCCCACACTTCGCCAATCATATAGTTGGTCCCTCGTAATAGGTGGCGAGCCTATTGCCGCTTATCGGGAACTTTTATGTTCGCCAGAGCCTCGTCCGTTGATCGACAGGTGCACCCCTTGCAATAAGGTGTAAATAGGGTGTATCACCACAACCTATTTAAAAAATTACATCCAATAAAACTGATTCATTGATTTGTTAAAATTTGGTATTGAGACAGATGAGTTCTTGAAATCTTGGACATAAGTTTCTTTTGACGACCGATATGGCGTGGAGGTCAGTATACCTGCACTTCACTCCAGAGGTCGTGGGTTCGATTCCCACACAGGACAAATCTTTGTGTGCATGAACATGAATATTTGTTCTGGTCTGGGTGTTTTTCTATGTATATTAAGTATGTATTTACAAAAAAAAAAAAAGTATTTAAGTATGTTTATCCGTTCTTTAGTATCCATAACACAAGTTCTTAGTGATACTTATCTTGGGAACTGAAGAATTGGTGTGATTGTAAGAGAATATTATTTATTTATTATTATATTATTTTGGACACGACAAAATTTAGTAGGTAGGTCACGCAGGCAGCATTTACATTAAACAGCAAATTATTTTCTGTTGTCGGCAACCGATTGAAAAACATTAATGTCTTAGCCTAAGGTCTTTAATGTCTGCCTTATGGCATCCAAAGTGTTAAGAAACGATAAATAGCGTACATGAAACGTATAGCATTCGATTCTAAAACGGACATAACTTGTCAACTTCAACTTTTGGAGTAAAGAGTTCGCTGTTGGCGCAGGGCGAAAGCTCGCTTGCACGAGGCGATGCAGGTGGACCGCGAGTTCCTCCCTGAAGACCTGGCTCGCATCAACCCGTGCCAGTCTCTCAGCATCGCGGCCGCTGCGCAGTTCGTCAAGAATCCCGTGCGTTGCTGCGAACACGTCCATACGCTGATACAGCGGCTTGTCGGCATTGTCCTGGTTAAACGTGACGACCCGAAAACCAAGGGTAAGTATTTACTGCCAGTCTTTTGGTTCAGTTGGAAGAATGTGAGGTATATAGGTCCAAATACTTTGCTATAATTTTAGTAACTATTGCTCGATTTGTACTTTGTAAGGTGCAATGGTTGTTGTCTAACTGTCAAAGTGAAGACTATCATGAAATATTTTGATGTAATTTTATATTATGAGCTAGTTTTAGTAACATAATTCAAAAGTCATCACTATAATTATGCCTATTTTATATTCCTTACATACATAACAATATGGAATATATTTTAATTTGGAAACTATAACCTAACTATATTTTTGATTAAAGTGAACTTTTAAGAATATAAGGTAATGTTACAATGGTATATTTTGATTTTATATCTTGGAATTCAAAAACAGATACAATTCTATACCATGGCGAGACATGGGAGCTCATGGGCCGGCGATGGGGCAAAATCGAGAAAGACTTCTGCACCAAAAGCGAGGCTTTTGACATCTCCAAGATCCCCGACATTTACGACTGCATCAAGTATGACTTGCAGCACAATCAACACACGCTGCAGTTTGAACAAGCCGAGGAGTTGTATATGTACGCGAAATATCTCGCAGACATTGTTATACCACAGGTGAAAATTACATTTTATTGTATATAGGGTGTACAGGGTTCCTTCCAAGATCTAAGGAGCCCAAGCCAACCTCACCTGCAAGTGGTGCACCTGCCGATCAACGGACGAGGCTCTGGCGAACATAACAGTGCCCGGTAAGCGGCAATAGGCTCGCCACCTATTACGTAGGACCAACTATATAATTGGCGAAATGTGGGCGTATAATATGCCTCTGCCTTCTCCTTCGGGGAAACAGGTATCATTATAAGTTTGTATGTTTTAAAATATCAGTTGTGAATATGTATGGACGACAAATTGGTTTTTGCACAAGAATTAACAATAGTATGCTCTTTATTTATTTAAAAAGGTACACTAACAGCATAACATGCACATACATTATTGAAACTTATTAGCTAAGGGTACTGTTCTTACATGCATGCCTATTATAGGTCCTCTTGAAATAGAAAAGCACAATAAATTATACAGCATGTCTCAATCTCGTCTCAGGAATGGAATCACGTCTAGTTTCAATATGTTCCAGCCTTATTTACGAAGGGGTAGGCAGAGGCATATTATACGCCGACATTTCGCCAACTATGATTTTGGTCCCATGTAATAATGTGGCGAGACTATTCCCGCTTACCTTATTACGGGAACTTTTATGTTTGCCAGAGCCTCGTCCGTTGATCGGCAGATGCACAACTTGCAGGTGTGGTTGGCTTTAGATCCTTAGGTCTTAGTCGGATCCCCTTTCCCCCTGATTTTAATGATTTAAAAAAAACAATTAAAAATGAAGTTATGAGCTGTATAAATAATGTGAAGCGATACCTCATCCAAGTTCCACTACTTGCAAAGACATAGCGGTTCGTATGTTAATTTGATGTGTAGTACGCATTAAAAAATTATGTCCTTAGTGTCACACTATATGGCGCATCGTAAGTTGTCTAAAGCATTTATTAATACTTATTATATCATCAACGAATGTTTTAGGAATACGGCCTGACAATGCAAGAGAAACTAACAATAGGTCAAGGTATCTGCACTCCGCTTCTTAAAAAAATACGTGCGGATTTACAAAGAAACATTGAGGAATCGGGAGAGGAAACTGTTAACAGACTAAATCCTAGGTAAGTAATCAAATGACGACGTAAGTTTTAGAACCTTAGCACCCGCTTTATTTTACGAACGTTGTTACTACTTTTTGAGAGATTTAACACGTTTGTGTCAATACAAATGTATAAGAGTATCGATTCAAATGCTGCATTTTGCTGCGTTCAATTTCTGGGCGATGCCTACAAATACAATCGCAATAGACGTGTGCAAAGGGTCAACGTGACTTTATTCTTGCTTTGCTGAGAGTTCTGATTGCGTTCTTCGCATTGTCAGCAGTATATGTGTTGTGAAAAGGCTCTAAGAAGGAACAGAAGGAAGGTTTTAAGTCAAACTTTGTCGAGTTTCTCGCTTGATTCTTCTCGTCTAAAGGCCTTTCCCCTATAAACTGGCAATGTAAGGGTCTATTTAAGGGCCACGATATTGTGAAACAGGCCCTTAATAAATGATTTTAAATTTTAACACAAATGTCATTCCGCAGGTACAGTCATGGCGTGTCGAGCCCAGGACGACACGTACGGACGCGGTTATACTTTACGAGTGAGAGTCATGTGCATTCACTGCTCACTGTTTTGAGGTTCGGCGGCCTTCTAGACGTAAGTTACTTGCTTGTTATGCTTAGGTATTTATAATAGCAACGATAAAGCGATTTTTCCAGTAAAATAATAAAATAAAAATAAATCTTAAATGGAATGCAGAACTTTTTAATTCTGATGGAAGGGACACAACATATAATGGAAAAATGTTTTAAAGGTGTGTCGTCATCCGCTATGAGGCTAACATGAGTACAAGATATCATAATGTTTCCACCACGCTCCCAAACCTAATTGTGTGGACATCATTATTGTTACTTTTCATTTAAGACTAATTTTAATTCCCTTTTCACAAATGCCTTAATTATATCCTAAGTACAAACTTAAAAGCAAAAGCTGACTTAATTAGGGATCATCCCTATTGGACTCGACAAGATTTTATAATATAAAATGATGCGTATATGTGTACATTAATACAGATGAGAATGCGAATATAGTCTTCATAAAAAGAAGGTTTTAGATGGAGAAATAATGTATTTTGAGTTATCTACTCTCCTTTCCCTGCCTATACTATTTTATCGTTTATCCTTTCAACTTTCAAAAGTTGCGAGGGAGTTGAGACTTCCTATAAGCCTGGTAGGCATGAGTTCGATATATATAAAAACGTAACTAATAACCGATATGAGTTTTATACCATATCATATCGATATAACGTTTTTACGTAACGGATATTGCAAAAACTATGATATCGAAACAATATCAAAACACTTAGTTATGACGTTTGAAACGATATAACTAAAGTTAACCAAAACGTAAACCGTGCACAACCGAATGTACTGATATTCGCTTTTTCTCTTTCTTCGCGGTTGAAAAGAGATGATGCGAATATGAGGACATTCGCTTCTTCTCTGTCTTCTTATAGAAGTGTAAAAGAGATAAAGCGAATTTTGCTTATTGGATGCAATGCTTGAGAAATATTAGTTTTAGTACCTAGTTATGATTTGTTTGAGAGAGTTTTTTTTGTAATAGTTTTTATGCGCCCTTGACCTTGGTGACACGTGCCATGAAATTAAGAAAGTAAACATTGCGTTTTGTGCAACTTTTGAATTTGTTATACTGTTATTAGAAAATGATTACTTATAAATAAATATTATGATAGTTTTAGTGACTTGTTTTTACGAATTTGTAAATAGTTAAATTCGTTTGAACGTAGTCTAAGGTAGGTAAGTAGGTTTATAGGATAGATATTTTTATTAACAATGTCGCGAAAGACAAAGGAAAAACGCCATAACTAACAAAGCGAGCGGGATCTGTATAACATATCAATAATTATAAATAACTCGATAATACGCGCGTTAAGTTTTGTTATTAGTTTGCCGTAACTAATAACATAACATAACGCATTTAAGTTATGAAACTCTACCTACTGATATCGATATTTAAAAACGGTTATCCATATCGTTATGAAAACTATATATCGGTTACATATCGGTTTTAGTAAAATAACGAAAACGCCCATGTCTAAAGCCTGGTAAGTAACTAAGAGGTCTCAGTTTAGGGAAGTCTCTAAACGCACTATAAGTGCTACTATTGTAACTAAACACACAGCGCGCGCTTTAATTTTACTTCTGAGCCTTGATTTGTTTTGTTCAGGTATTAAATGATGAGCAATGGCGGCGGGCTATGGAGTATGTTTCAATGGTGTCGGAGCTCAACTACATGTCCCAAATCGTCGTAATGCTCTACGAAGATCCGACTAAAGATCCTTTTTCTGAAGAAAGGTTAGTTGGTTTTACGACGTTATATGACGTTCAGCGCAAATTTTGAAAACCTCATAGAGTAAAGACTCTTTATTATTTCTCTAAAATTTCCTTAACATTTCTGGCCAGATTAGCTAAACAAGGGCTTATAATAATTTCATTGACTCCAGACAGGAGCTTGGTTACAGAATTTGGGTTGATTTAAATTCGTCAAATTAGTTCTCCTGCTTTTACAGATAGAACTTATAATAAGAAAGATGTTAGATGCCATTAAATCTGTAATAATAAAAAAAAGGTCTGTGATGCTTTTAATCTATCATCATAAAAAAACGAGGCTGTGTTTTGTACTAGACTACTTAATTGGAATTGGAAGCGCTCGTAGCTCCGCGGTGCTCGGTGGTCGGAAACGATCACCGAAGAAAAGCAGAGTTTACAGAGGTCCGTCCTTGAATGGGTGACCGTTTGTGTGGCATTTGATATCGAGCGCTTCCGTGCTTCGGAAGGTACGTTAAGCCGTTGGTCCCGGTTATCACTAAATGTGGTAGTCGTTAAGCCATGTTAATGGGCCTAATTGGGCGGCTTGAAAAATTCTAACAGTAGGACGCCATACACCTGCCTCCGCCAATCCGCACTAGGTCAGCGTGGTGGAGTATGACCCAATACCCTCGCACCTTGGTATGTGAAAGGAGGCTCGTGCTCAGTAGTGGGACGTTAATGGGCTGAGATGATGACTTAATTGGATATATTTTCAGATTCCACGTGGAACTTCACTTCAGCCCTGGCGTGAACTGTTGCGTACAAAAGAACTTGCCTCCCGGCCCTGGATTCCGTCCGCACAGCCGGAATCACTCCACTGCCAACAATTCGGTATAAATATTTTACTTATCGATACTTCTGTTCTCATTAAATAAATACCATCATTAGTTTCATACCAATTCATACAATACGGTGCACAGGTCGTGGTGGTCTGTTTCATCCTGTGTATGGCTTATTGGTGTATAGGGATTCTACCAAGACCTAAGAAGCCCAAGCCAACCTTACCTACAAGTGGTGCACCTACCTATCAACGGACGAGGCTTTAGAGAACAACAATGCCCGGTACCTAAGAAGCCCAAGCCAAACTTACCTACAAGTGGTGCACCTGCCGATCAACGGACAAGGCTTTGGCTAAGCGGCAATAGGCTCGCCACCAATTACGTGGGACCAACTATATAATTGGCGAAGTGTGGGCGTATAATTTGCCTCTGCCTACCCCTTCGGGGAAACAGGCGTCAATTTGTGTATGTATATATATAGCATATTCTATGGCTATATCCTGTCATTAGCAGCATCGCATATTATTATTTCGTGTATATGTGTTTCACCTGTATAAAATTATATTTTAATCAAGTTAAATGTTTTAAAAAGGTTATTTCAAAACATCTTTGATTTATTTGGCCTAATTGAAAACGATTCTCTTTTAAAAATAAATATAATGATAATCACTATAAACTAAACTAAAACCATGAAGAGTAACCTTCGTAGCATACTTATGTGCTACCGTGGAAGTTTTCCTACTTACTCAGTTATTAAAACTTCAAGAGAATTATTAAAGATGGGTCAAACCGCCAAACAAAATAATACCCCAATAGATTTCCAGATAAGGCTTCCCTCCGCCTTGACCAGAGGCCGTCCTCTATTACGTTAAATAAAATAGGGCATACCATATTGTTATTATTAATAATGTGGACTTGCATCTTTTCCCATTTTCTCCGCGGCTCTAATTGATGTTTCATATGATTTATATTTGCAGAGTTCCTCTGACGAAGTTAAATGTATAGAAGAGGAGAGCGAAGACGACCAAATGGCTAGTCAGGAGACTTTACAACCTGTAAGTCTAAATTTTTCTAAGTATATTCTTAATAAATACCGATATTTTACAGCCTTAAACTAGTCCTTAAATAAGTGATCGTTTAGCGCTATTACGCTTAAGGGCATCCGCTAGAACCAGTAGCCCTAATTAGCACTTCGGTAGTCTTAATCCGTGCCCGTTGGATTTACTGACAGACGAGACAGATTCAAATCATTTACTGGCTACCGACATAATAATATAATATGTTTTATAGGGTGAGAGTTGGGTGTTTTTGTCACAGATGATTTTTAGTAGTTTATATATTAATCAACAAATTTAATTTTTACCAAACTTACGTACTACACATTATCCACCCTAAGCAATAATTAAAAATTAACGACATTAAATCTTTAAACTTTTTTATTATAATTGAAAGCATATATCGTACTCTCTTCTACTTGCCGTGCCCGACAGGGTCCACAACGAACTGTAATATATATTAATATCCTATTGTAACTGTTTGTGGAAAGCATAAAGATATTGAGTATGGAATATAACATTAAAGTAGGTATATCAGGTATAACCACTACATGGCCTACACTAAAATATACCTATATAAGCATGTGCATTTTAAATTAGTGCATTTTTATCGAAGTAAAATATCCAAATGATTACAACTTCTGAATTGGGACTGCAATGGATTTCACATTTTCTGAGGGTACTAATTTTTTTTGTGTTATATTTTCAGGACAATGTGGACGAGTTGGATAATACGTTTTCGCCTAAGAAGACAAAGTCGAAAATAAGGCCATCAGATCCCATACCGATTTGGTAAGTAATCTCGGAACATTTTCTAACCAAATACTCGCTGCACATTGGTCAGGATAGGTCTCCTATTTGGAGTGCTATAATTATGACGATTAAGGTATTGTCTCGCCCCCGTATCAACAATCTGAATATTTACGGAAGTTCTCATGCAAACTGAAGCTCTAAATAACTGTCCTGATATACCATCGCTTCTGCAGTGTTGATATTTATTTTAATTTTTCGTTTAGTATGAAGATTCGTCTGGATAATTATATTCAAGACTTATTTTATCATATTTTTGCAAAATCGTTTGGACTAAAAGGTGAAAGTATGCCGCAGCCGTGCCTGTGACCCCCGAGAAAGGATCTTTCATATTTACGCAGCAGTATCGAGCTGTCCTCTATGCATGTACGGTGTGCAGCTTAGTTGACCACGTAACACCGTTACACACCACACACACGACATACACAACATAATAAAGAAATAAATAATACAATACATAGGACACGTAAAGGTTGCATGATATCGAAAAAGGCCCCTGCTCAGTATTTGCAGTGAGTCTGTGAACAAACCCACTGCACTGATTTTCAGCAGGGGCCAGATTCACCAGTACCAGTACCAATACGATAGTTGTAGAGTAGATAGTTGAAGTAGTAGGATGAGCGAAAGAGATGAGAGAAAGATCACCGAAGTTTATATAAGTATAATAACGTAAATTACAAGTAGTTAAGTTGGCAAGTCTTCTCTTGAGTAGTGACTGTTAGGACAGTTATTTACGTACTAAATTGTATGAGGTATAAAGTAAGTAATTCCTTACTTACTTTATACCTGTGTTTGCGCGTGCGCCTAAATGTAGGTCGTAAGCATAAGCAAAAGTATGTACATTGGCTTACCCTGTGGGTTTGCCCGTACAATGTAATTGAGGAAACTTCATAGTTTAGTTTGTTATCCAGCAACCTGCACTACACAGTAAGCGGGCACGAAGCGTCTTCACTGGCGGCGCGACTCACTGCCGAACTGCGCTCGCGTCGACAACCCGCCGCCGATAACGATACGGTAAACATTAACTAGCAAAAAATATACTATTATATATTTGACGACCGATATGGCGTGGAGGTCAGCATACCAGCCCCCCCTTCTGAGGTCGTGGGTTCGATTTCCACACAGGAGAAATATTTGTGTGCATGAACATGAATATTTGTTCTGGTTTAGGTGTTTTCTATGTATATTAAGTATGTATTTACGTATGTTTATCCGTTATTTATTATCCATAACACAAGTTCTTAATGATACTTATCTTGGGACTAAGTAATTGGTGTAGTTGTTAGTAATTATTTGTTTATTTATTTATTTATTTATATGTATACTATTGCTGACTACGACGACTAACGAAATTTTGCCACTCTTTGGCATTTCCAGTGGGATCGCTTTCCATTAGGCGGACCATATGTTTAATTGCTATCGGACTGTTTTTTTAGGAACAAAACCTGGAATAATTGTTGTATTTTGTTAAACGTTTTATACATTTCTAAGAACCGGTATCAGCCAAGCTAATCAATAAGCAACGTTTATTTCGCCTGTGTCCGGCCGGCAAATTAGCATCTTGATTGCATGCTTGGCGATTTTTTTTTTTGTAGTAAAATTCCAGTACTCTTTAATTATATATTTCCTATATTATTGTGATAGTTATACAGAAACTAAAAAAAATACCAATATGCTAATATTTTAACAGATTTTTCTAGACCGATTTCAAAAACGGCTATAGATCGAGCCACAGCTGTTTACAGACGGCAGTAGTTTTTCAAAGTACCTACTATTTAAGAATACATAATCAGAACCAAATGTAATATTATAGTGTGAAGAAAAAGACTCCAAAGAGGCAGAGGAAGCTCCGCCGCGGGCCCGCAGCTACGACCAGCATAAACAGAACAGCGACAACGGTAAGTATGTGCGCGGGCGCAGGCCAAGCTTCTCTGGGTGCCTACTAACTGTAATTTTTTTCTCAGCTGACGTTATGAGACTGATCAGTAGTTTCTGTAAATATTTTTAAACATTTTTATTATTCGTAATATTGAAAATTTTGTGATTTTAATTGTGTGGATTTTACTAAGGAACATTAAAATTTTTAATAGCTGCATCATTGATTTATTTTAAATTAGATGTATAGTCAAACTCTTTATGAATTTGAGATATTTTTGTTACTGAGATCTTAGCTCAGTTTTCTTAATTATACCAGATGTTTTCTAATATATATATTTCTTGTAATGTCTACATAATTTCTACATCCTACCTATCCTGATGGTAAGCAGTCGATGCAGTCTAATAAAAAAGGCGCTTCCTACCGTAAAGTAAGCACGGTACAAAGCGCACCCACTAAAGACGGCCTTTAGTCGTAGAAATAACAATAATTAAATAAGTTTATTTCTCTATAACTTTTTTTGATAAACGTCATGTAGTATACTCAAATAAGGGGATTGACGTTGCCTGTTCACAAAACACAGTAATTAAATTGATGAATATTTAGTAAAGAAATAAATTGAACTAAATTCGAAATGGTAAACCATATTTACACTCAAGGTTTGTTTAAAATTAAGTGCACTTAGTGTTGCTAGATGTTTTAGAGAACTGATAAATGTTAAAGTTTTTAAATCAGCATGCAACCGAGTAGTAGAGTCGGGTTCCATGTGTTATGCACCTTTGTCGAAATAGCTCAAGTTATAGTTGAGGCTATTGAACTATAATAAAGTTATACTATAAAAAATTGGAGTTCGCTGAATGCCTTTCTTCGCATCTCGTACTAATGAGGTCAGGTTAGAAAAATTTAAAATTTCTTAAATCTAAACTATTCCAGTGTTATAACCAGAGGTCGGAATTAGGTAGAGTTATTTATGTACTTGCATCGAAATGTTGATATTAATGTGGACCTTCCCGGGATTTCAAATGCAAAATTTTGCAACTTCGGTCATCCAATATCATTGATGTAAGTTTGGCAACGTCGCGCGTGCAGTAGTCTAAATTAAAAAAGTAAAAGTAAATAACTTTTTATTAAAAAGTAACGGGATTTTTTCTATTCTTTAAAATTAATCCCGGGATTTGAGGCATATCCACTATATTCTTTCGCTGTGTGAAATCAGTGTAAGTACATGAATAACTCTACCTAATTCCGACCTCTGGTTATAACAAAAATGTCAAACAGATGTTGAACACGCGTTTAAAAAAAACGCTATTACAAAACCTTGTCTATTGATTTCCAAAAGTTAAATACTCTTAGACATTGTTTAAATTTAAACACTGGCTGGCGCTTGTTTAGGACGCTTTTAACCTTAAACCGTTACATTTTTGTGTATTGCTGCTGCTTTTTAGTCAAAATAATAAACATCTTTAACCACGGATTTAAGCCTTATCGATATGGTAGATTTAGATTATATGCATACCTATCGTGACACTCAATAAAATGCACATGAATAAATCCGAGTGACTTTCGGTAGAAGACTATTTAAATTGTAACGTTTATTAACCTCCATATTACATAGTAATGAATTGTTCCCATTGTTTTTGAATATATGCAATTAGTTTACAGATTTTTATGTATTATATTTTAAAGGATGACAGCTGACAACAGTGACGTTCCGTTTTATGCTCCATTACGCTTATTGTTTAGAAGTAGGTAGGTATTATATATACCTAATATGACCTTTTGTACACATAAAAGTTGTTTAAATACATAAAAAGATTATTTCACTAAAAATCACACATTCTTAATATGTGGAGTATTCATAATAATGAACTTAAATTTAAATTTATAATAATGAACTCCGTTAAGTCGAACAAGATTTGCTTAACACGGAATGTGAAAGAATGAATGAATGCCCGTTTAATGAACGTATCGCTTAGAAGCGGTTTTAAGTAAACGTTTGGTAAACAGTGTTTTGTAATAGGGAAAGTTAAACGCATGTCTAAGGAGTGTTTAAAGTATTTTTTGTAATAACACTGTACATCGTTAATTAGCGCTGTTAATTGTTAGCAAGTTATCAAATTATAACTGAACTGTTTTTTTTAATGCATAAACAAATTCTAGTCATTGTATGTATTACATTTATGCTTTAAGTGCTATTTAAGAAAAACTTATTCTTACTGGTAAAGGTTATTATAAAATGTAATGTTTCGCGCTGAACGGCATCGACGCATGGTAGCTACGTAGTTAGAGTAGTACCTTACTACCGACTCATAGCTATGGACTTGGCTTTTCACTACTACACGTGTCTTTGTCGTTGTTAGAGGTCACCTCTGGTGCACCCAAATAACCATGGAATGAGGGAAGAAAAATTAGCAGTTGATATATTTGTGAGTTTGATTAGATAACTGGATATTTAGATGTCTGTATTTCGGTCTGTCGCTCAAGCAAAACGGCTACATATACCGTGTGCAGATTGAATATATAAAACAACGAAATTCACCCTGTGAACATGTACTGAGAGTATATTAAGAAGTTAGTATTATTTATTATAACATCAAAAATAAAACTATATATAGGGTGTATAGCGATTCTACCAAGATCTTGGGAGCCTAAGCCCATATCACCTGCAAGTGATGCATCTGCCGATCAAAAGACCAGACTCGTGCAAACATAGTGGTTCCCGGTAAACGGCAAAAGGCTCGCCACCTATTACGTGGGACTAACAAATAATTATTTACGTATATGTCTTTGCCTACCCCTACAGGGTAACAGGCGTAATTGTATGTATGTACTTATACAAACGCAATTTTAAATTTTTCAAAGGGCTTTTTATATTAAAAAATCTATATATTACGCTGTGCTGTTTTCGATCGCTGAAAACGTTTCCATGGTTATCTGCGTGCACGTTGCTGAGACTGCGATGTACTGTGCTATATTTCCGAATTGTGTTTTGTCTGTAACTTTTGACTTGTGTTACTTTTGGAGTTCGTAGTGTGTGGCGGCGGCGTGGCGTCTGAGCTCATTCTGGCCGGTGATTTTGTGTGTGTTTGCGTTGCATTCTTGCACCTCACTTTCTGTGTTCAAGTTTGACTATTGTTTGTTACGTGCATGGTTTTAGATAACAACACTAACTGTATAGTCCATTTGTTTATTGTAAGCTCTCCTCAAAGAACTATAAAAGCGAATTAAAAAAACAGCGGAAGCTATTGGAATTCTGTTTTGGCAAGACTGATGCTCCGGGCTATAACTAATAGTTGAATTTACAATTATAAAACTAACTTTCTTCTCGTCATAATATTATTACTAATTAATTTTGACTTTGATAACCAGCTTAATTATTTACCTAGGGCTTCAATGTACAGAATTTTTGAGGACACTAAAACGGTTCTGGATGGACATGATATTTAAGCCAAACTATATATGTATTACAAAATATATAACTTCTGTTTTATATTTGTAACTAATTGGACAAATGGATTGTGTATTGTTATTGTATTGTTAAGCTTCATTCGGGTCGGTGTCTTTAGTCGCATTTTAGTCCCCCGATCACATTGCAACATGTGAACGGAGGGGTAATCTGCCACTATATAAAGTGCCGCCCCGAGCCAGCCGAACGAACAGTCGTCAAATTGCACCGGGGCATCATCGGTGTGTACTGTCCGCGATCTGTCACTCCGAGCACGCTTTATTTATTTTTATTTATCTAAGTAACTCTGTCTATGTATTCTTCTTTTATCTATTTTATTAATCCGTACTTTCCGTTTCTCCTTCACCCTTCTAACACATTCGCACGTCCCTCTCACGTAACGTCGTCGTCGTCGTATCATGGTGACTAACGTCGGCGCTGTAGTCGCGCCGCTGTCCCCCCCACTACTAACCCTGACCCCAGAGTGCCTAGAGTCCGCCACCAACGAGCTTCCCCTGTCTGCGCTGTCGTTCGGGGGAGGAGGGGAGAGGGTGGGGCGGGGAGGCGGGGATGACGGGGAGGGGGGACAAGTGGGCGCATGGTGTAGCTCGTCCCGGGGCACAGGGCGGCGTCAGCGGCACAGCATCGCCGGCCAGATGAGCTACCTGAAGATGCTGGGGCTGGCGCGAGGCAAGCCGCAGACGGCCGGCCTCTTCAGCACCGCTGTCATCTCGGGGTCCAGCTCCGCGCCCAATCTCCGCGTCATGATACCCTCCAACGCCGCCAACAACAGTAAGTCTAATGTCGCTGCTATACTAGGTCCCGATGGTTAAAGAGTGTCTTAAATACATACGGCGCTAAATGTATTATTTAATAATCGTGCTATCGCTACCAATGAATGAGGAGTTGGTATAAGCGTTATAAGCTCTAGTGTCTTTGATACAAAAGAAGTCGTTGTAATTTTGCAGCGCCTTGATAATTTCGTAGAGCCTTGTGGCTAAAATGAAACGATTCGCAGAAAATCCATTTTGTATACAGTATTGTAAACATATCAGTCCGCTGCGAATTTAAATATGTCATCATATACACATATGCATGAAACTCTTTTCTAAATGACAGTAGCAGCTCTGGAAGGCTTCGGCGGCGTCCCGGCGATTCGTCCGCTGGAAACGCTTCACAACGCGCTGTCTCTGCGGCAGCTGGACGCGTTTCTCGAGAGAGTCTCCGCCGCGCCTGTACTGCTTAACACGCCGCCGGCGCACCCGCTGCCTAAACAACCCTCGCCTACTAACAGTCAGTATAAATAAATCATTTGTTACATGTCACAATATACGGAACATAAATGGTACAAATAATAGGCCTACATGTTTAAAGGAACATCGACCCATTAATAGATAGGTCAGGTTTGAGTTACGTACTTATACAATCTTCGATCGAATCAATGTTAATCAAACGTTCAAAACACAAGCAGAATTACTAATTAATAAATCAGTATCACTTTAATGCGCGTAGAAGTAGGACAAGTATTCTTTCGAAGATCTTTTTTTGTGATGTCCCAATAATCGTCTTATTTGAGTTAAGTCACTATTCCATTAAGCATGCGACGTGACGTCCTGCAAGGCGTAGCAATTAGGGAAGGCTTACTAAGAGCATTCTTCACTTCTAGATTACTAGCGGCCGCCCGTAACATTGTCCGCGGGTTTAACATAATTATAAACCTTCCGTTTGAATCACTATCTATTAAAAAATTCCGCATCGAAGTCCGTTGCATAATTTTAAAGATCGAAGCAGACGGAGAAAATATCCATTATATTGTGTACATAATATATTTTAGTGCCCAAAATACCAGGACAAAAACTCATTGCACACGTTATAACCATAATACTTGTTAAGTTGAGCGATATTTTTTTTAATTGACATTTCTTTGAAAATCGAATGCAACGTCAAAATTCCGGGCGTCGCAAGGTAAGTTAAGTCATTAGTCCTGGTTATCACTGGGACTCTAGTAATGTAGAAGATGCAATTTTGCAGGCGTAGGGTGGAGCGGGCCATCTTCGCTGATGTCTTCGGGCGAATTACCCAGCGCGCTTTCGTCTGCCGGTCCTTCCTCTCCAAGCAACTGTGCCTCCGACCATCGCCCCGGGGACAGGTGACACACAACAAATTTGCCCCGATGTTTTATTCCTACAGTTGAGGAGGATCTATTGTGCTTGAATTAGCCTTCTGATCTTGGGCAATTTGATGCAACTGTACAACAAATTTTCCCCGATATTTATTCCTACAGTCACGTATAGTATAAAACAATTTATTGTCACGATCTGCCTTTTTTATGTGACTCCTCATAATGTCTCATAATGACTACATCCTCCTGATGGTAAGCAGTCGATGCAGTCTAAAAATAGAGAGAACTCCATATCGCACAGCACGGTAGCAAGCGCATTCACTCTTTACAGGCCGTATGAATGACATTTCAATGTCCGCTTAAAAGAACCAGTACTACAGGAGCACACATGTAACAAATCATAATTAATGTAGTATGGTAAATGACGGGTGCATGTAATGATTAACCGTAAAGTTTCTAACGTGGAAATGTAAACAAAGATCTCTCTTTGAGCAGCAGTTAAGTTTCTGTTTCCCATGTTCGTATACATTTCCAGTATGAACTTGTAGTGGAATGGTCTAGCTAAAGTGTTACTTTATCTTAAAATAACAAGTACTGTAATTTTTCAAATATAATTAAAAAATCGAAAAAATAGTAACTGTAAGGTTTTGATATTACGCCCAAAGGTATACCGAAGTTCTATCTATTTATCTAAGGATCTACATCCTTACTATACTTAGTACAATTTGGAAGAGTAAGGAACAGTATTCTAAACATTGTAGACATGGCCTTGCAGAATTAAATTAGGTTGTAAATAAGTCCTTTCTAAACTTGTAATATCATATAGTGGGATGTTCTAGAAAGGTATTAGGGAAATCTTGTTGTGTCTAACTTTTGAAGCCTGTCTCTAGTAACCACTACAATATTGAAGTTAAAAAGCCTACGATTAAATTCCACATTTTTAAACGGTGGAGGACATAATTTACAGCTAATTACATAAAATTTATCCGAAGTGGACAATAATTGTGTGAACGTGTCGTATTGTATGTGAACGACTTCATTTAAAGGTTCTTAACTCTAGCGTTTGTCCAGCGTATATATACGCTATATTAGACGTATATATACGCAGTGCGTGTTACTTTTGCGGACTCTTTTCGACGAACGTGTAACATAATGAATAATATAGGCAAGCGTTGTTATGAAGGCAGTTGCAAATGTACAGTCGACGACAACAAGCTTAATAAAAATCGAAAAGTGCCTTACAACTTAACTTTACAACCGTTTTTAGCTGTTTGTCCATTGTCCATTTTTTTCACTAGATTTATAAAATGATGATTTAAATTACTGATGTCTCAAACTCGATTGTAGCAGTTATTATGGTTGGGCTTTAGTTTAATAATAAATTTAGATCATGCTTGTTAATTGAGAACCACTGATAAAAAAGAAACATTTCGCATCAAAATGTTGGCTTTAAATTTCCGAAAAGGATTTCAGTGGTTGTCAAATAAGAATCATGGTTCATTGTTGTGTTTTCGGTTGGTATTTTTGCTAGTTATATATAGCTTTAACTGGTTTTAAATACTGTTTGGTGTTTCTAATCATTTCGAATCATTCATCTTTCACACAAGTGGCTAATATCATTCATGTCATATGTATGATATTCACGCATTCAATTCTATTCTACATGAGCATGTAATCACTCAGTGCTGCTAAATTACTTTCACTGCTAGTGAACTAAATAAAACATCTTTATTAAAAAAATTTGCAGTTGTCTCTGCTTTATATGATCTACACGACATTTTCAAAGTTTCTAAGTTTTGTCTCTTTGCAATTCTTTGGCTGCTATTACTACATTGAATTCTCTAAAAACTATAGATATATGCATGAGGTTATAAATGATTCGACTTGGGCTACGGAAGATGTTACAATTTGAACAGCAGTGAAGATACGAGTAGGTATAGTATGACATGACATGAAATGTTAAGATAAAAGATTTTAAAGTTCGGAATCCTGGTATATGTGCTGGTTTGAGATATATATTAGAGTATATTTAATATATATTAGTGTCGACACGATGTCGAAACGATTTCGATTCAGCCATTTTCATGTCGTTCTCGTTATCCCCAGGTTGAAAAATCTTTGTAGACAAATCTTAGATAGTAGTAGAGTAAGTTTTAGATTAGGTGGATTGAGGCGATCTTTCTAGGGCCACTAGCAAGGGCTATATCAGAGTAGCCGCCGATTTCTCCAGATGCGCGTTTTAGGAGATGATAAATAAGAAAAAATTTGCGATTTTCTTATAGGCAACCCATGAAAGCGTATCTAAAATTTTCCTTGAATGAGCGTGCACCAAGAGCAGGATAATATCATAATACTGTAAGGCGAGCTAAATCTATCCAACATTTAATGTTTACCTTCTCCACGGTGACCACTACCGTTCGGATAAGAGCGTTGCGAAGAGTAAGAAGTATATCTAAAATTTTATACAAAGTTTAGAAAAATCATTCAGCACCCCAAATTAGGGAGTACTCCGCACGTTTAATTCATGCAAATATCCAATGTGACGTGCTTTACACGCTCATGTTTATTATACAGATGCAATTTGTTAGCAATATATGATCTTAAAACATAAAAAAATCTTAAAACATTCATTTAAACGCAGAATCAAAAAATCGGTAAACTATGCAAACTGCATTTATTTAACTTGGTTATAAAAAAAACTTTACGTATATAAAGGTATATTTACATCCGGTTATCTTTTTGAGAAGTTGACATGAGAAACTTTTGAGTCGATTTGTTCGGAGTGACCAGTTTTTAAGGAAAATATCCACCGAGTTCATTTATCATGATCCCGTAACTAAACAAAATCAGTAGTGTTTCACTTGTGTAAAACTGAACGGTGGAGTGAATAGTATGCAGAGTTGGGGGGTAAAGTGAGCCGTTGGTTCCAGTAGCTACTGGAGTAGGGCGGCGCCCAAGCTCCCCCAATGGGACGCGGAGGCGGCGCCCCTTACTGCATACGACGCCGCCCTGCATCAGTACTTGCCGCACTCCGCCCTCACCACAGGTATCATCGCCACACTGTTTAGTCAGCACATATATGGGAAATATAATTTTTTGAAAGTGAATCATAGTACAAGTCACTTTAGAGCTGATTTAAATTAATCAACAATAAAGATTTACTATAACTGCTATGACCATGACTAATATGACTATGATCAACAGCATTCGGAGATATCTCACGACGTACGCATCCTTTCGATGGACTATAGGATGCGTACAGCGTGCCATACTTTTCGCTTTGTATGGAAAATCGTCGATGATAGTCAATCAATACGTCTCGCCACTTAATGACAAAAATTACCTTACTTTAAAATGTTTATAATCAATAACTTTTTTTCGTTTAATGTACAATTAGGACTTCTTATCAAGAAATTTTGTTTAACGTTGTCTGGTTATTTATTTAGCATTGCTATATCCACTTTCAAAAAATAGGACGAATTTCCGGATATCCTGTAAACCTTGTGTTATCCAAATTTCCATCATATTCATGGTTCATAAAGCTAGCGTACTTCAAACCCATTCCCATTTTTATGGAACCAACTCAAATTCACCATTTGGTTTGTACGTTAGCTATAAGGACTTATGGATAAGCCAGTATCAATATTTTAATCGACTAAAGAATTAAGGTAATGTACTAATGTTGCAGTTACATTAGACAGGGCTTTTTAGGCGCTTCTTCACCTGAGCATTTGCCTGTAATTTTACATTTCAGATTAGATATTGAGTATTAAATTACAATACTGCCCTGACGACGAGCATTCGCCTGAAACGCTCATGCAAATAATACACTTTGAAGTTGTGCACTATAATGCTCATTTGTCCTCCCTCACTGCAATGACGAATCTGCAACGTTACATTACAGGCGAAAGCTCCCGGTGAGAGAGCACCTTTAGATAATTAATTTAGTTAGTTAGTCATTGTCGATACCATTGGTTGTGTGTCAGCATGCCTTGGATTGCATGCTGTATTTGAAATTAAAAGTAATTTTGATGTTTGAATTTGCTGTATTATAATTAGCTTCTTTGAAATGTTGTGTTAGCATTTCTACTATTAATAGACAATTTACCTTTAACGGCCTTACTTTAAAACACTAGGTATACAATACATGACTTAGTTGAATAGTGTTTTGGCTTCCATCTTATAACACCATTTGAATTTGAGCTAAAGAGACAAAATAATGTTTAACCAGAGATCCTTAAATTTAAAAAAAAAATAATTTAACAAAGTATAAAACGACCGGATGTAAAATGTCTTTGATAATTCCGTAAATAGATGATAACATTACAGAACTTATCAGACGATTAAAAACTCTGAGCTAAGTAATGCATAAATAGTGTTTGTAAGTAATACCGTGAGTGTTTATATCAATATTCTATTACCTATGCGCTAGGGAACTCTATAAGCTATCCTATTGCAAAAGTGCGCAACGACAAAATATGCATCGTTATATACAAGACAGCAGGATACGATAGCTAAATTGTAGGTAAAATTTGAATTATTGACAAAAAAGTCCCTAGGGGAAAAATGTTCTACGACACGGTGTCACTTGAGTTGCGAGACTTCGCTCGACATGTCTGGCGACATCAACTTCGCCTGACGTCACTTTAGACAAAAGTCGAGCGATGTCGCCAGAAATTTCAAGCAAGATCGCTAGCTTCGCTTGAGAAGTCTAGCGATCTTGCTTGAAAGAACTAAGGATCTTACAGTGATGTACGGTCAGCAGGTTCATCTATTAGCGGCGACGTGACGCCGGTGTCGGTGGAATGTAACAGCAACGAGGCCACAGCGGGCTCCATCACAGATCACGATTTACTGGTGAGGACAATTTCACATCGCCTGCTGGAATATCAGCCCTGCCCCATTAATTTCATCCCTATGTATCATCTCAACTTCTTGACGGGAAAGTGAAGCGTCATGTCTGCAGTTTTAATATAATATATTTATTTCATTATCCAATTTTTACATAATAGTTTATGATCAAAGTCACCTTGTAAGCAAAAATTGCCTATATCAGGTGACTAGGCTCTTTTATAGGTGGTGTCATCAATTTTGTTTTATATTCATACATATGTGATATTTCTAACATGAATGAGTTAAATGTTTATGAACGTACATGATTGTTGGTGATTGAAACAAAACAGTGCAATATCACTTTTTAAATTCTCTTAAGAAGTCCCTGTGAGATCTCAGTACAATCCCACATCTTTACTGAGGACTCAACGGGTTCAGGGGGAGGGAATCTCATTTACCATTATTTTCTATGATTTGTTGATATATCTCTTACTTGACACTGGCTAAATGTGCTAAATGCACAGTTCTTATTTTTAAAAAAATGTATCATTTCAGCCCATTAATATCCCACTTCTAAACATGAGTATTTATTTATGTCAGAACGCCTATTCAAGTACTATTCGAACCAGTCTCACACTGGTTGTGATTTTGATCTACTGTGATCACCTCTTGCTTACAGTTCAACTCCAAGTCTTGCACCTTTGAGGTATTGCAGTATATTTGCTTGATGTTTTTGCTGGGGTCAAGTCAATATAATTTTTAATCAAACAAACAGTATAGTAGTATATCTAAAATTATATTATTGGTTTTATCATAGAGTGCAGAAGGTGAGGACGACGAAGAAACCCTATCAGTGGACCCTGGATACACCAACCTAAGGCTGATCAAAAACGAGCTGAGTTCGCAATCCGCGAAGTTCTCCTCGGATCTTGGCGAACCGGGCCCCTCCACCAGCCGTGATTCGGACTTCCACGGCCTCAGCGCTCACGACATCAAGGAAACCTTCCACAAGAACTTACTAGAATGTTCCACTTCCAATAACTACAATTTAGACACCGACTTCAAAGACAAATGCTTCAAAGGCGACGCCAATATTTCAGACTCTTGTATATTGCAAAGCAAAAACGAATCGAAGTCTACAAAGAAAAATGAAACCCTCAATAACAATAGGAGATACAGTGATAGTAGTGCACAGAAATGTAACGTAGGGTCCCAGGCACCAGTCACCGGGACTAGATTCAAGACTACGTTAGTCACAGAAGAATTATTGAATAAGACGAGTAAGTCGAACACTACTTTGCCTAATTTAGACGCTGTTGAACTTGAAGTGCCATTAGTGACTAGAGCTAAATGTACTATAGTGAAGCCTGGCTTTACTATAGACGAGGATATTATTAAATGAACTTTATATGTTTGTATGTCATTTGTGGTTCTTGTTTAAGTCTTCTTATGTTATATAATGCACAAAAATGTATGCAATCATTAGGAATTATTGTAATAGATAATTTGTACTGTACAGGGTAAAATTTGGTTTCGATTCGTTAGTTTCAATCCTGTGACGTAATGGAAAATGGTGATCATTACTTTTAAATATCTGATTAAATTTGGCGGCTTTAAAGCGAATTTAAAACCATTTTTACTTCTATTTTTCGTCCATGAGTTGGGCAGTTTCTTTCATTCTTTGTCTTATATATCTCCTTTTTTTAATGCGTATGAATTAAACCACCAGCTCGCAGGATTGAAACTTTACTCCAAACTTTACCGGGTATACTTTAAATTTAAGTAAAAGCACTCTATCTATGGCATATGTTTATTATGTGTTTGTTAATGCTTTTAATGTGATCATCACCATTTTACTATGTGTCTCTTGAATCATTTAAAACTATATTGTTTATACTTGTAGCCTATCTTAACTCGAATGAAAACATATCTCGAAAATTGCGGCTATTTACAACTTAATTTAATAGTGTAATACCCAATTTCAGATAATGACCTCCACCCAGACTCGGCAGAAGTGTCACAATGAAATAGACGCTATTATGTGCAAATGACGAAAATAAAATGTTAAATTTAATAGTTCAAGTAGTTTAAGCAACATTATAAATAAATTTTATTCTATATACAACACACGTTTTCTTATTGGGTAACCTATTTTACATTATATAATTTTCTATTCAAAAATCGTTGGACCGCGTTTTATACGATACGTTGTTCTGTTTAAATAAGTGGGATTATAAAGTATACTCGGTGCAACATCTCGCTGCACGCGAAGTCATAAAACATGCTTAGCGCAGTGTTGTGCTTGTCGAGCACGCTATCGATAGAACTAAAATATAGTGACTAAAGTATGCACTTCAAACAAGTAGAAAGGATAACTTTCCCTTTCATTATTTATTAATTAATGAGAGTAATATTAAAACAATGAACGCGAGGATCGTACAGAAAAAAACAGTTGTCGTTTTTTATTCATTCTAATTTTTTAAGCATTTACCTATAACGTATCGATACGCGCATTTTGTTTCACTGCGTGTTGCCATAAGACCCATAAGGAGAAGTGGACGAGCAATATTGTTCTCGGCGCTTGCACAGAGTTATTATGATCCGGCGTGCAGAGATATTCCGGGGATATGGCTAAATAAAGTGCTTGAACTAAATTTGAGAAACTAATATTGGATTTTAAGTGTAAAAAATGTGCTAGAATTATTACCGATCAGTTTTTGGAGCGACGTTGTCCAGTAAATAAAAATCTATGGTGGCAGGATTTAAGTATGTATATTAGGAACCAGCAGCCTATTTTCATTTTAGAATATCAGTAACACTACTGTTTTGTAACCACTTCTTAGTGGGGCATGCACTTGGTCTGACTAAGATGGTTAGATAAAAGACTGTTTTCCTGGCTAGCAACTACACGCAAATGCCGATAGGATGTGGAGGTAATACCTGAACTCCGCTCCCGAGGTCGTGGGTTTGATTTCTACACAGAACAAATATTTGCGTGCATGAACATGAACTGGGTGTTTCCGTGGATGAATGATATATAAGTTATGAAGGCATCTTATGGGTTTATTTAAGTTATAAGAAATCTCATACATATACTATTGTAAAGGAACAGCTACACAACTTAAATAAACTACCCAAAGTATGAATTTGCAAAATAATAATTTTATTAATTACTGAGTACCCCTAACCAGGTACGATTAAAAATGCCTCTGTTTAGCAGTGGACTTCTACGACTTATTGCTTTACCATCAGGTGGGTGTCAAATCTGCCAACTAGAATTATACAATTAAAATGACATAATAAGTGCATAACATATTATTATCTTATCCACCATAACAAGGGGCAATCACAACTAATAGGTGTATAGAGTTCCTACCCAGACCTAAGGAGCCCAAGCCAACCTCACCTGCATGTGGTGCACCTGTCGATCAACAGACGAGGCTCTGGCGAACATAACAGTGCCCAGTAAGCGGCAATAGGCTGGCCACCTATTGCATGGGACGAACTATATAATTGTCGAAGTGTGGGCATATATTATGCACTTACCTTTGGGAAAAAAGGTGTGAATGTATGTATGTATTGAAACACAATTAAAACTTCAGATTTATTAAGATACACTTTTAATTTAACCAATAAAACCATGTTACAATGCACTGCATTACTAACTTTTTAAAGCTCAAATTATAGATAAGCTTAGCTTAAACTTATATTTTACTGACCAGACTCATAACATCACATAAATTAGAAAACCTACATAAACTAATGAGATTCATACTTTTAAAATTACTCTGACTTAACCATTTTGGGGGCCAATTTTAAAATGGACATTAGTGCATTAAATATTCCACGATGTTGGATGCCAGGCCAAAGCAGCATTACCACAGACAGAACATACAGCAGGAAGATGTTGTTAATGGAAGACGCTATCCATGCCAGCGTGCACAACATACTGATAGAAATGACATAATACTGAAATAGAAAAACAATCGTTTAGATTTGTTAAGGTATCAAGGTTTCATTTCAAATAGAAATTGTTTCCTATTTAATTTTTTATAAAAACTTACAAAACTAATCTGCCATAACAGGGGGCAATCATAGCTAAATTATTTTATTATTATTACTGTTACATTAATTATGTAGTTTGCATATTTATATTGAAACTCATTAAACCAGCTACTGAATAAGAATACTTTATGATAATAACTTGTATGGAAATGAAAACCTGCGTGAAACAATTTCAACATACTGTTTCTTTATTAGTTAGCTGTTAAGTGTTAATAACTTAGTATAACTTACCATGCAAGGACTACTGTCTCTCAAGGAATAGAAAGATCGGATCTGTTGTAAAGTTGTGTGGTATTGACATACAATACTCTTGCAAATTTCTTCAAAAACCTTTTCTTTCTGGCCAGTCCATGCACTGGGACCATATAACGAATTGCAAATAACAGGAACAATAAAATCAACAAAATTAAGGATGAGGCCTACCACAGCAATAGTTGCCAAGGTGTTATAATCAAGAAGCCATATTACAAGGTAGAAAAACGTCATAGATCCAATTATAGCGCATGGATGCCATTGCTGCTCCCACAACATAACAGACTTAAGAGGTATCAATGCCATGCGCCATCCCTCCAGAATTCTTTTCAATTTTTTTACTTGTTGTTCCTGAAACGTTTTAAATAAGTGATGATATAACATATCCAAATCGCCTGGTTTCACGCAAAAGTTAATTAATTTTTATGTAGTGGGTAGGTAGGATAACTACCCTAAACCTACTTACTGAAGTAGATTTTCAAAAAATAAAGTAAGTAGTTTAACAGCATGTTAATGTTAATTAAATTTACTTTCATAAGAGCTATATTACCCGTAATGGCTTATATTAAAAGAGTATTAGAATTTTATGTACCTGATCTTGTAGGGCACCTTCTGCCATTTTCAAGTGAAATATGTTTTATGATATTGATTAACTTGTATGCAACTGATATGCTATAGAACATACGCAATAACGTATATATTAAGCATGCAAGCAAACTGGAAATTAACCCAAATTTTAAACCTCAAGTATTTTTAAATACACAACGAACTGATTAAAATAATCAATCACTGACTGAAAAGGAAAACAACGGGCAACAAGGTACGAAAGGTCGATCGTCTGGAGTCCGAACGTCCGAACCCGTTCACGAATACAATCCTTACAACCGCAAAACCTGGCAATATTTTATTATAGTGCCAATTGTCACTGTCAAAAGATTTGTTATTCAAAATTGTTGCCAGGTCCTGTGTTTTGTGCTTGAAATATTGTTCGGTAGCGGTAACGTTCGGTAAACCGGTCACGTTACAATGTTACAAAGTAAAGCGAGACCGGGTAACAATAATAATGCTTTGACAGTGACAGTTGTTACTATGAAAATTTATTGCCACTTCTTTACAATTTGGTACTTTTTCATGTATAGTATTTTTAAAATGGAGCATTAAAGAGAAAGAAGGGAAATGAATAAAATGCTTACGCATAATGTGTCTTATTAAATAATGATTATGCAAATGGGCTTACGGGTTAGTAGTGTACTTTATTCACTTTGGAATTAAATCTCCTATACTTTATTCACTTCGCCTTGAGACAAAATGTAAACAAATAACAAAAAAGGTTTTTTAATGTGTCACTTTTAACTGTAACATTTTAAGATTAGCCAAAATAATAAACGAAACCAAATTTTGATAAAACAACATAGGTTCTATTGTTTGGAATTGAAAGTCAGAATTTATTTATTACAATATTGAATTGAAATGTGCAACATTTCTATATTTATTTTTATAAAAATAAAATTAAGTAATTTAGAAAATAATATATAAAAAACCTTAAAATGTAGCGATTCCCAAAGTTGGAA
The DNA here is from genome assembly GCA_949126915.1 of Musotima nitidalis. Taxonomy (NCBI): domain Eukaryota; kingdom Metazoa; phylum Arthropoda; class Insecta; order Lepidoptera; family Crambidae; genus Musotima; species Musotima nitidalis. Next base: position 16,030,160 of record OX421416.1, read on the forward strand.
CTTATTATAATACCAATAAATGAAAAGTACGGCGAGTATAAACGTTTTACAGCGCAATGAATCATTTTATTATAGCTCGGGTTATATTCGCCATTTCCACTCTCTGTCAACTGTCAGCTTTCTTTGTTTACCCTTTGTCTCAAGCCTACGTGATTAGGGTATAGTAGGCTTTATATCACCAAGGTGCACTAACTGGCAGCACTGAGTGTCCTTTTTTCACCTAGGCATCAATGCACCAAGGTGAACAGAGGCGATTCCAACTTCTACACTTACATAAAAAACAGAATTATTTTTTTTATAATCAGATTATTACTATATATGAACGTAAGAATATTACTTCACATTTAACTTATTTTACGGTTAACTGACGGCTGGTACATAGCCGAAAGTCATATTGTCCGGGGCTGCCACTTTCGGTGGATACCGCGATCAAGGCGATCAGCAGGCATAGTGTTTTGTCGGGTAATGGTTTCAGGTCAGATCCTACTAGGTCTACAGATTAGGGTGGATACCGCGATTAAGGCAATCAGCAGGTCGTCAAGAGCTGCCGTCGCCATGCGCCCAGAGCCTCCGTCTGAGCGTCCCTTGCTATGGTCACGTTCCTCACGTTGCGAAGCGTTTGTGCAATGCGGCGAATGAGGGGTTCTGGAACACGCTGAGCTGCTTCTTTTCTGTTGGTCCTCACGTACCAGACTGGAACTACATAGGTGATAAGGGGCTTAAAATAGGTCCTTTAGACCCAGAGCTTTACTCTAAATGCTAACGTCGAGTTAAGCACTGGCCTCGGCCTCGCAAAGGTCTATCTTTTGCGGTAAATGACCTGGTTAGACCATTTTACGTGTTGTCCGTGCAAGTTGGAGAAGTGGTGAGAATTTGAAGTGGTGTCGTGTAATAGTGGTCTGGGTCTTCGAGACGTTGACTGGGAGACGCCATTCTAGCAGGGCGCCGTGGTCAGCCCGGATTACGTATAAGCTGTGAGATCAGTTAAATGTGAAGTAATATCTGAATTTCCAATGATATAACGTTAGGTATTGCTCACTAATAATCTGATTACTATATATAACTTTACTGGGCGGATATGCTGTCTATTATGTCGCCACTAATCGTCACATAATTATAATATAGTTTTACACATGATAACATTCCGCTTTCGCATAGGTCGAGTGCCCAAATGCCTACCCTGGGGGCCTACCGCCAAATTCGATGGATTACCGGTAATCCATCTAGATCAAACTTTGTTTTGCGTTCATTAATCCGTACCGGGGAATCTACCGACAGCCACCTCTCATTCATGACCTTCAGTCCGTGACAGACCAATAGGTAAATGGAGAACGCCATTTTGTTTCGATTTCCATGTGTTTGGCGGTACGACAGAATCAATTCGAAATCCATTTTGCCTTATAATCGATTGCCATCGAACTCGGCGGTAGGCCCCCTGGTTAGGTATAGTTTATGACGTCCGTTAGGTACGTCAGTCCTGGGGGCCTACCGCCGAATTCGATGGATTACCGGTAATGCATCTAGATCAAACTTTGTTTTGCGTTCATTAATCCGTACCGGGGAATCTGCCGACAGCCACCTCTCATTCATAACCTTCAGTCCGTGACAGACCAATAGGTAAATGGAGAACGCCATTTTGTTTCGATTTCTATGAGTTCGGCGGTACGACAGAATCAATTCGAAATCCATTTTGCCTTATAATCGATTGCCATCGAACTCGGCGGTAGCCCCCCTGGTAACACACATTGGTCTAAGACTGTGATATTTTGGAGAAGGTATTGCACAAATTGCGGTTTAATAATAACAAAAAAGTTCGATCATAAGCATTCACTTAAGTTAGGACGAGTTCAGATTGTTAGTCCTTGGATGAGTCCCAGAATGTGACATTTGACATGGACTAAGTGCTTCCGTTTATTTAGTAGTCGGTACTAAATAATCGACCCGATACGCCAGGTTAGAAGCTCTATTAACACTTTCTGTGCCAATCCGTTTTGTGGAGTGACTTGCTGTTTCACCTCGATTTGTAAAAAGAGGCCAGACCTAGTAGCGGGACGATAACAGGTAGACCTACTGGGCTCTGGCCTCAAGATTATGATAACTTACACTTATTTCATTAACTGTTTTCAGTACCCAAAAACCATTCACAAGAATACAATACTCCGATTCGTAAATCGATAAAAGCTCGTACTTTGTTGCATGATGTATGATGCATTTGTCCGAAGTCTAAACCATAAAATAAAACGCATAATTAAGGTAGAAAAATATATTTAAAAAATATAATTTTTACAAATTTGTATAATTGTTAATTTGTTCGTGAATCAAAGGCTTGTGTATTTAAAATTATTATTTTTCCAGTCCATTTACTTGCTATTGCCAACCACTATAGTTAACTCGTCATGTAAACTACAATAGGCAGTGCATTATTATTTGTTGAATAATGACCTTGCATGCGCAGAAAATACATAATAGGATGTCATTTGAAGTGCAGAAATGGGGATGAAGCGGAACTATAGCAATGCGGTGACACATCGCTAGCGCGCATTCATTTTGATATTTTGTTCTTTGGTCTACGATTGTAACTCTGCAAACAACTCCCATTTTCGTTCAACTTTCATGCCGAGTGCTGTATCACATATAAAACAAGACAAAAAAATTCTAATCCCTGTTATTCTGACAGGATAATATAACGTTAACTTCTGAAAACTCAGGTGAACAATTAAAAAACTCCAAAACACACATTGGCACTGGCAATTTTTGGATGGATTGGGACTATTTCATAGCTATTCGTAGCACGGAAGTAATTTTTTTTAAGTCTTAAAGACAACCACAGCAAGTATATAAATAAAGTCTTTTTATATAAATTTTACTTTTAAGTAAATTAATATATCTCTGAAACTTATCATTAAAATCTTTTGTTGAGCCTGTTATTCCTTCACTCTTCGGAAGTACCTTTTGCCTGCCGTTTCAGCGTTGGCGTGTGTCAGAGTCTGGAAACAGAAATCTAGTTAATACACAACGATTTTCCTTTTGACAAACAAACAATAATAATGTTTAAAAGCTTTTTCAACTGGTATAACCTAAATAATTAATTTTTTTCTTTAGTGATGTAACCTGCTTATAATTTTTATTTGTATGTGTTGTGCAACTAATAAGCAGTTCCTTTTTTGTTTCTTAAGTTAAATTCAATACTTACTATGATACACTCGTCATCGCTGAACAAGTAATGGCGTCCACATTTTACCTCATTTTCAGGTATCACAGAATTTGTCACCATTTCATTATCGTTTACTAATGTAGTGACACTCTGCAAAAATTAAAATGCATTAACTAACATAAATTATTGAACTTTCATTTTTTATTTCTTTTTTTTTTCATTTTAATTGAGTGTGTTCTGAGAAACTAATTAAGTCCTTCAAAAATGAAGTGTTTATTTGTTTATTATTTGAGTGTTTGTTTAAATGCGAAGAAAGTTTCTATTAACCATTGAAGGTACTAACTTGGCCAGTTATTATTCATTTAACAATTAATGCACATAAGGAATATACACAAAGATAGAAGTTATGAAAGACATGTATGATGGTACTGTTATTGACTAGATTTGTGGTCTTTAAGTTAACTTTGTAATATAAATAGTAAAATAAATACTTTAATATTATTCAATAAAAATAACCGTTATGGTAGTGTTAGGCATGCTCTCAGTGTATTGTTCACCCAGCTTGAATTTGTGTTCCACAGTTCTCAGGAGTGATGAGTTCTTTATAGTCATTGTCTCTCCGTCTAATGTGATCTCTAATAGTGGTGATGACATGCCCATCATTTTTCTTCCCACGTATGGCACACCTGAAGTTATATTATTGTTAAAAAGAGATGCTATATTAAACACTATACAGTTCATTAATTAAAATGATTATTAATGAAAAAAGCCATGAATGGAATTAACACTTACCAACAGCTCTGAAATAGTCCTCAACATTTTCATTTTTGTAGTGCTGATACTTTCCAGGAATTGGAGCCATATTGAACCTATAAACCCAAATTTAAATAAACTATTGCATTTGTTATAAATTTAAACATAAATGCACAATTATAACCCTTTTTATCAGCACTCTAACCTTCAGATTCGGCAACTGCAATGTTTAAGCGAGATAATGAAATCAGTAATAATAATTAATACCACTTAAATCATAATTATCAAATAATCTATCACGTACGTAGGTAAAGTACTGTAACTATGTATGCGATTGATAATTTGATATTTAAATTTGTACAGATTCAAGGTAACTAGCAGGTACTAAAGTAATCTAGTCTCTAGATATTGAATCGACCGACAACAATTCAACACGTAATTTTGTAAACAAATAACACAGGCTAAAGAAAAAAGAATGTAAACTAGAATTTGACATTGGCAGTCCAACGAGTACGTGTTGCTAGTGATTAGGTAGGGTACTAAATTATTGGTTTATTGCGGGCCGTATTCACTATTACATGTGTAGGTTTCCGCACTTAGTTCGATTGGTATACCATTGTGTTTGGGACTTGCTTGACTTGACTTGGGAGGTGCTTTCCAGAAACTGACCAAATCCCCAACCCTGGTTAAGACTTTTGTAATAGTTTCTGGTGTTCCTATTGTAGTTTTTCTGGTGTCGACCACGCCTGCGCACTCGAGCCTTGTCAGATCTTTTAGTCTGGTCGGTCAAGTGGGCAGTTTCACCAGATGCTGGCACAGCCAAGAACTTTGCGCACTGAGTTTTCTCCTCGCGTACTCGCTCTTAATGGTACGTTTCCGCGTCCGGACTCTTTTTGGCGTCCTACCCTACTCGCATCCGCCTGCGCGCTGACCTCATACAGTTTGCGCATTCGGCCTTTGAGTTCCCTCTCTCTGGTCAGACTCTTCCCGCGCTTATGATTCTGCAAGTGGATTTTGTCGATAGAATCAGAGGCAGCACTAACGGAACCGCTGTCCTTCGTTATGTCTCTTAGCCTGTCCTTGTAATTTGCACGCTGGGTTGTCAGCGCCTAAAGTTCATGTCCAAGGCTAGAGAGAAGTGTCTCGGTGGTGTCGTTATCAAGTGTTTGGTTGTGTGGTGATGGTTGGCGCTTAAGCAGCCGGCCGATCAAATAGTTCGGCTACATAATGCAGTCATATGCTACCCCTCATATTACAATGGGAGCGGACCAACGAGTCGGTTTGGGATTCCCCGGCTTGAGCGGAACCCACCTGGAGACAAAAATATTTTTGCCGTCCTGCATGTTAAAGTACAGTTGAGTTTTTTAGAAAGCGAGTTACCCTTCCCATAGTCGGTCAGTATGCCAGACAGTCTCTCCACAGAAGTAACAAGTGGTCCTGTGTTGTCACAGCTGAGACAGGACCCCGAGTTATAAAGTAAATCGAGCAAAGGAGAGAGCTATGTTCGTAATGAATGTAATCTAAAGACTGCAGTACACGTTGGCCGAGCGTGCTTGGCGATTGCGTTTGGCCAACATGTATAGGGTCATTTTGTGACACCAGACAGATCGGCGGCAAGCGCCGATCTTTCAAATTTTCTCATTCAAATATTCGCCCTAGCGTCCATCTTCATAGCGATTCTTTTTTGACGTGACAACGTCTTAAATTAGGTTGCGGCTGGGAGTCACTTATGAAAAAGTGTAACGCTCGGTAACGTTACGATGAGTCACCGAACGAGAGAGAGGCCCGGCGAATGCCTTGCGTCTCTCTCCCACTCAACTATGATCGGTTGAACAAAATATATTTCTATAGTTAAAATTTGTGCAATTCTTATTGACGTGACAACGTCTTAAATTAGGTTGCGGCTGGGAGTCACTTATGAAAAAGTGTAACGCTCGGTAACGTTACGATGAGTCACCGAACGAGAGAGAGGCCCGGCGAATGCCTTGCGTCTCTCTCCCACTCAACTATGATCGGTCTGCCGCGCGCGCAGCACTAGAGAATTAGGCGCATTGAATCGGCACATGCTTGTGTCTCTGTCTTTGTCTTTCTCGAACGTTCTTGGCGTTGGAAAAACAAGAAAGCGTCATAATACAAGTTCACACGTTCATATCAATAAATATTCTACCGAGAAAAAGACGTTGTCACGTAAAATCTTCGCCCGTAAAAACGACTTTACAGGCAACCATTTTTTTTTCATTCAATTCCTTGTTCCTATTGTGCAATTTAATTATATTCATATCAATAAATATTCTACCGAGAAAAAGACGTTGTCACGTAAAATCTTCGCCCGTAAAAACGACTTTACAGGCAACCATTTTTTTTTTATTATGGACTTACTCTATTAGTGCCATTGTTAGGTAATTCTGTAATTTATCTTCAAAAGCTGTGGATTTTGAATAAATGAAAAATAAAATAAGTTAATTGCAATAATGTGCTGCGTTTTCGTCATTTTGTCACAGTGAATTTCATGTCAAGAATAGTCTACCCCAGTAAAGTAGTGTAGACTTTACCCGAGGTTTCTATGGAGCTGCAATGTATTACTTTCCTACACTTATGTACGTTGCTGAAGAAGTTGTGTTTAAATATCCACTATTTTTAACTCAAATTTACACTAGTATTGAAAAATAAAACCTCACCGCGATGTGTCTTTTTCTGTGTTGGCGCTAAAACCTGCAATATTCTACACTTGCTTATGTTAAAATACTTGTTTAACATCAAACAATAATGTTAATTCTGAGACTATATCAAACATAGTTGGTCTTAAACAATATAAGTTTTACATATTGTTGCAATTGACTGCAGAACATATATATATACTCAGAATTTTACTGAATAATTGATTACTTTGATTTTATCGTAAAATTTTATTATTTATATTTTAAGAGTTTCTGTGAATAGGTAGTTAGATATGCTAGTCGTAGCATTTTACATAGGGGGTAGAAGTTACAAAAAAAAAAAACAACGTCATGTCATATGTATGTCAAAATAACGTCTTCGACTTCGTATTCTGTAGGTACTTAGTTGGTAGATGTTTTATTGTACCTACAAAGTGTTACATTTATGTTTTGATTATTTACACATAATTTTAACCGGAGGATGTAAATAGTTTTGGATAATAAGTGTACTTTTTTGAATAACTTTTTCCCAGTGCTTTATTCAAACAGTGATGTTCGTGTAAATTATAGATACATTGTTACTCCAACGAGGATTGTTAATCGATTGTATTATTTTTTTGGATAACTAGTGACCTAGTTTTGTTTTTGAAAATGGGTGATAAAGAGGACTATTTAACGTCTTATCGGATGTTTTTTGAGAACTTTGCGGCTACTGTTAATCCTGAAGACCAATTGCCTGTGCATATTGCTGGTTATACCATAACTAAAGCAGAATTACCTGGGGAGGTTCTGTACTGGACTACTCAATATTTGACTGAAAAGTAAGTGATTATAATAAACGATTGTTTTTGTGGGTAGGTACTGCAAATTTAATTAAATTGTAGTCTCCTTGTCACATAGTAATAGATCTCTAAGTGCAAGAAACAGATGGGGCGGTGTCTTTTGAAACTGAATTCAAAAAGGTGCTTATTTAAAATTGTCATCTTTAAAAATTTATGCGACTTAAGACAATTAATTCCTATTACTTACATCATTGTGGAATCCAACAATGAAATATTTAATAATCCTTTAAGAACATCCTAAAATTGATTAAAACAGGAAAACAAGACTATTGTAATTAATTGAAACCAATTACATATTCCTGTTTTTTATGTTTATTAAAATCACATAGTTTAATGGAAGTAAGTTATATATAGATATTATTTTATAAAAAGGACACAGAATTTAATTACAATATGATTTTTGATATATATATTTTAGTAATAGTAAATACATATAAAGATTTGTGAATTACCTCCAATTTGATAGATTGTTTGTAGTAAGTTTAGTAAATTTGTTTTTCAGTAAAAAAAATATAAAGCTCTAGGAAGTTTTTACAACCTTATTGCTTATATGCCATCCTCTATTTGCTGATTATGTAATACAATACCTAATAAAATAAATAGATATAAGCGTAAATTTATCTGGTTCCGAATCTGTAGCAAATTGCTTCATAGAAAAAAATGGTAAAACAAATATTTCTTTATTCATGTAAATTGTACCTATACACAGAAAACAAAAAGATTCTATAAAAAATAATAGTACAATACAGTTAATTTACATTAATTTATTTAGTAAATATAAAAATAAATAAATATAATAAAAATGCTTAGCATTATGTACTTATTTATTTTTATTTAATTTCATTTTAATAATGATCTTCCTGGTTTTTTGCCAAGTCCACTCAAGTCTTATTTGCATAATTTCTTTACAATTATTCAATGAACCTATATGGTTCTTGTTATTTCGCACTCTGCTCATGAGGTTGTGCGTTCGATTCCCACACAGGACAAATCTTTGAGTCAGTAAACATAAATATTTGTTCTGGTCTGAATGTTTTCATATTATATTAAGTATATATTTACAAAAAAAAGTATTTAAGTATATTTATCCATTATTTAGTATCTATAACACAAGTTCGAAATGATACTTATCTTGAAACTAAATAATTGGTGTAATTGTCAGAATTTTTTAATTTTTTTTTGTTTATGGCCATATAAATGTATTTGAAGAAAAAACTGTTGACGCCTAACTGATTCACGTGTTATAGAAACTCAGGCTGTCTGCTAGTGTTTTATAAAAAATGCTTCATAGATTTAAATAGTTTTGCTTGGAGAGAAAATAAAATATTCATAATATGTGAATTCAACTTGAAAAAACATCAGTATTTAAATATATTGTTTCTTTAAACAAAACTTTGAGGCAAATGCAGGCAAGTTCTACTTAACAACTTTAAACTAGTAAAGTAAATCTCAATTCAATATATTAAATCTTATTATTCTAGAACCAAGACTAGTTTAGTTATTAGTCTATGCTTAACCTACAGGCAGGTAGGTTGCCTGTGAAGGTACTATTTTCTAAATCACGTCTTAGCTTAAAACCAATTTCCTTAGACTTAGGGCTCAGGGTCTGCTATCTTGTCTTATCAGATTTGGCTGAATTTCATTTGTGTACTTGTATTGTTGTTATTTGTGCACCAGGTAAAATGGTACATGGAAAAAAAGGGACTGAGAGCATGTGCTTTAATTAGTATGAGACCCTTGAATGAGACTTAATAATTTATTACACGGTAGTTGTTTAACTTAGAAGCTGTGAACTGACCCTTTTTTTTTAAAGATCAGTGAGATATTCATTCTGTATTCCGGAGAAATCATATAACAAACACATACTTGGTCAGTGAGAGCATATTCTCTTTGTAGTCACAGCCTATAGCATAAATCAGTTTAAGAATCGTCTAGACAAATGTCTTGCTAACAATAATAATATATGTTGATGTAGTATCTAAATGAATAATAGATCAGCAAGGTTACATCACTCTGTTGTTTTTCACGTGTCTGCTTGAATAATAAAAAAAAATTAGTGCTTGTTGGTAAGTGTAATTTGGCCAATAATTTCACTATTTGCAGCACATACACATTCCAACTTAAATCCTAGACAAAGTTACAGCAGATCCGTAATAAGTTTTAGGTACTTCCAATAATTTTAATAATATTAATATCATATCTAATTTTAAAAAAACGGTTTAGTATTATTTAATGGTGCAAACTGAAACATCTTATTGAGTCTAAGGAATTCAGGTTCCCCCACATCCTTTGTCACACTCTGTCAACCTCCTCTCACCCCTTTAACGTGTCATGTAATTGGCGTGTAATAGATGGCGCCTTAGATTTTATTGAAATTAAATGAAAATGAAAATGAAATGAAATAAAATTTTATTTAGACATAAAATATATATAAACAAAGGACAGAAATCAAAACAGTAAACAATTCTTACACATAAGTTTACTTATAGTATGCCTAAAAAGGACTCCACTCAGCATGTGCTGCAATGGAGGACCACAACAGCGCTGGTCTTCCGTGGAGACCTTATTGCGAGGTAATTTACCTTAGGATTTAGTAATTTACATCTTACCACTGCCACTCCATTCTCTCTTAGTAAAAGGTCTGTGTTCGCAACGGAGTTCATTTTTTACGTGTCATGATTTCATGAATACCCAAAATGACATACGGCGACCACGTTGTTGTTAGTCCTATTTCCTAGTAAACTTTCAAGGGTCATTTGTGAATTTAATCATACTTCCGTTCTGTTCTGTCTGTTCGTTTATGTGACAATCATCATCATCATTCCCGCCTTATAAAGTCGACTGCTGAACATTGGCCTCCCCAATAAATTATATTTGCTCATAATAACCACGCTGGGCAAGCGGGTTGGTGATCGCAGTTCAAACCAGTACGAAGGATGACGCTGCTGCCCATCATCCGGTAGGATTTCTCTTCGTCGAATCTGAAAACTCCCCGTGAGATGAGAGGGGGTGGCACTATTCTAGGTCGGCGACCGGCCACAACTCGGCGCTGTGTGACAATACTGACAGTTATTGTGAGCGAGGATGTAAAATAAATATTTACACATAATATTTATTTACTCATATTTATTAAGCGAAATTAACTCCAAAAAATTAGATTTATTATATTTCAAAGCACTTCAGGTTCCCGGTCACTAGAAAACCTGAGTTAATTAGGTACGTGAAAAATCAGGCGTGTAACTTGATAAGACACCAACCACATCTTGCTCTCTCCCAAGCACGTTTCACCTACAGATCCAACAACTCTGAAGATCCATTTTGCAAGGTGGCCCACCCCTAATGGCATATTTGGGCATAAAACTGTGTATATAGGGTTGCCATCCGTACGGAATTCCCCGGATTTGTCCTAGTTTCAAGGGAGTCGGGGGTCCGCCCGGGAATTTAAAATGTCCGGGAGAAACCTGAACCCTTTTGTTGTCAAGGAAAAAACACTTTTTTTTTTTGAAGAAAACGATTGATTGATGATAATCTATTAAGAAATTATTAATTTTAACACAAAAAATCGCACAAAGTGAACCTTCCATCACATTTAACCGAGTTAGATGCAAAAACTAAAAAAACGAAAAACCACGTTCTAGCGTAGTATACTCAAACTACATTTTTAAATAAATATAACGAACTAATAATAAAACCAATTGCCAAATTAGAGAACAGTGACCGCCCGACCATCAGCTATCGCAAAACGTGGAAGGTCAAGGACAGGTTAAACAGGTTTACATTTTGGTATTTGCTGGTGTAACAACGGGTGTTAAATTAAGTTATATTATATAACACGTCTCTGATGAAGAATGGCATTAGTCATCAATCATCATATTAAGTATTTTTATCTATAAATATTAGATGCGCGCTGGAAGACAAAATAAAAAAAATTTCAACCCCGCTTGAGAGGTTTTCATGAACCCAGTAAATAATTTTTCGTTAAGTTAAACTTCATATTTTCATTTACACCATTTCAAACACCCAGCATATAACTTTTACTTATGCTAGTAGTTCGTGAAAAGAGAGGAAGGGCATCTAATTAAGAGGCAGAGTAATGTTACGAGTTAATACGAATGTTAGCGGAGTGTGTATGATATGTTCGAGTCGAATAAGACAATCTGCGCCGATTTCAGATTACCTGGAAGCAAGTCAGGAGTATGATGAGTATTCAAAAGTATTTTGAAATTGATTGATTATACTCGAATAGGATATTTAACTCATCACTTGTTCCTGCAGTCCTGCGTTGTTTGAACAAGTGTAAAAAACGTAATGTTATGCCTTTAACACGGCGTCTAAACGTAGGTACACAGTCAAACTGTAGACGGCCGAAACGAAATCCGGAGGGTGGCTGTCTAAGAAACTTTCCGTATCCACTGGACCGTAAATGCCAAAACTTGGTCTTATAAAGGTAAAATTAAAAAGAAGCAAATTATGATGTTTTAGTTGTGTGTGATTTATTTTAAAGTTATAAATAAATGAATGTTGACTAGTCCTTGTGCCGGGATCCTTTTCTTTTTTTTTTGTTTTACGTCGGTAACAAAATGCATTTACGCACTGACTTCCGGCTAAAGGGGGATCCCGACAGGGGGTGTGGGACTCACCACCGGCAGACGCGACTGCCAGCAGTAATACCCACTAAAAATCTTCCGACGACGCCCGCCGCTTGTTTAAAAGAGGCGGGGGCCAGTACCTAGGTTGCAGCGTCTGATACCCTTTTTTTTCCACGTCGGTAACAAAATGCATTTACGCACTGCCTTCGGGCCAAAGGGGGACCGAAAGGGGGTGTGGGGCTCACCACCGGCAGACGCGACTGCCAGCAGTAATACTCACTAAAAATCTTCCGACGACGCCCGCCGCTTGTTGAGAAATGGGGCGAGGGCCAGTACCTGGGTTGCAGCGTCTGACACCCCGCCTGCGGCCAACGTCCCCCATACCAAAACCGGGAGGACCTCCTCAGAGAGGCGCAGTGGACGCGCCCCTCCTACCTCCTTGTGCGACCATAGCGTGTGTGACCGACTTCCCGCAGGGTCCATGGTTACACAGCAGGGACCCCTTGCCTCCGCTGCCTAAGACCCTCCTAGCGCTGCTTGACGGGCTCAACAAGCGGCGGGCGTCATCGGAAGATTTTTAGTGGGTATTACTGCTGGCAGTCGCGTCTGCCGGCGGTGAGTTCCACGCCCCCTTTCGTCCCCCTTTGGCCGGAAGGCAGTGCGTAAATGCATTTTGTTACCGACGTAAAACAAAAAAAAAAGAAAAGGATCCCGGCACAAGGACTAGTCAACATTCATTTATTTATAACTTTAAAATAAATCACACACAACTAAAACATCATAATTTGCTTCTTTTTAATTTTACCTTTATAAGACCAAGTTTTGGCATTTACGGTCCAGTGGATACGGAAAGTTTCTTAGACAGCCACCCTCCGGATTTCGTTTCGGCCGTCTACAGTTTGACTGTGTACCTACGTTTAGACGCCGTGTTAAAGGCATAACATTACGTTTTTTACACTTGTTCAAACAACGCAGGACTGCAGGAACAAGTGATGAGTTAAATATCCTATTCGAGTATAATCAATCAATTTCAAAATACTTTTGAATACTCATCATACTCCTGACTTGCTTCCAGGTAATCTGAAATCGGCGCAGATTGTCTTATTCGACTCGAACATATCATACACACTCCGCTAACATTCGTATTAACTCGTAACATTACTCTGCCTCTTAATTAGATGCCCTTCCTCTCTTTTCACGAACTACTAGCATAAGTAAAAGTTATATGCTGGGTGTTTGAAATGGTGTAAATGAAAATATGAAGTTTAACTTAACGAAAAATTATTTACTGGGTTCATGAAAACCTCTCAAGCGGGGTTGAAATTTTTTTTATTTTGTCTTCCAGCGCGCATCTAATATTTATAGATAAAAATACTTAATATGATGATTGATGACTAATGCCATTCTTCATCAGAGACGTGTTATATAATATAACTTAATTTAACACCCGTTGTTACACCAGCAAATACCAAAATGTAAACCTGTTTAACCTGTCCTTGACCTTCCACGTTTTGCGATAGCTGATGGTCGGGCGGTCACTGTTCTCTAATTTGGCAATTGGTTTTATTATTAGTTCGTTATATTTATTTAAAAATGTAGTTTGAGTATACTACGCTAGAACGTGGTTTTTCGTTTTTTTAGTTTTTGCATCTAACTCGGTTAAATGTGATGGAAGGTTCACTTTGTGCGATTTTTTGTGTTAAAATTAATAATTTCTTAATAGATTATCATCAATCAATCGTTTTCTTCAAAAAAAAAAAGTGTTTTTTCCTTGACAACAAAAGGGTTCAGGTTTCTCCCGGACATTTTAAATTCCCGGGCGGACCCCCGACTCCCTTGAAACTAGGACAAATCCGGGGAATTCCGTACGGATGGCAACCCTATATACACAGTTTTATGCCCAAATATGCCATTAGGGGTGGGCCACCTTGCAAAATGGATCTTCAGAGTTGTTGGATCTGTAGGTGAAACGTGCTTGGGAGAGAGCAAGATGTGGTTGGTGTCTTATCAAGTTACACGCCTGATTTTTCACGTACCTAATTAACTCAGGTTTTCTAGTGACCGGGAACCTGAAGTGCTTTGAAATATAATAAATCTAATTTTTTGGAGTTAATTTCGCTTAATAAATATGAGTAAATAAATATTATGTGTAAATATTTATTTTACATCCTCGCTCACAATAACTGTCAGTATTGTCACACAGCGCCGAGTTGTGGCCGGTCGCCGACCTAGAATAGTGCCACCCCCTCTCATCTCACGGGGAGTTTTCAGATTCGACGAAGAGAAATCCTACCGGATGATGGGCAGCAGCGTCATCCTTCGTACTGGTTTGAACTGCGATCACCAACCCGCTTGCCCAGCGTGGTTATTATGAGCAAATATAATTTATTGGGGAGGCCAATGTTCAGCAGTCGACTTTATAAGGCGGGAATGATGATGATGATTGTCACATAAACGAACAGACAGAACAGAACGGAAGTATGATTAAATTCACAAATGACCCTTGAAAGTTTACTAGGAAATAGGACTAACAACAACGTGGTCGCCGTATGTCATTTTGGGTATTCATGAAATCATGACACGTAAAAAATGAACTCCGTTGCGAACACAGACCTTTTACTAAGAGAGAATGGAGTGGCAGTGGTAAGATGTAAATTACTAAATCCTAAGGTAAATTACCTCGCAATAAGGTCTCCACGGAAGACCAGCGCTGTTGTGGTCCTCCATTGCAGCACATGCTGAGTGGAGTCCTTTTTAGGCATACTATAAGTAAACTTATGTGTAAGAATTGTTTACTGTTTTGATTTCTGTCCTTTGTTTATATATATTTTATGTCTAAATAAAATTTTATTTCATTTCATTTTCATTTTCATTTAATTTCAATAAAATCTAAGGCGCCATCTATTACACGCCAATTACATGACACGTTAAAGGGGTGAGAGGAGGTTGACAGAGTGTGACAAAGGATGTGGGGGAACCTGAATTCCTTAGACTCAATAAGATGTTTCAGTTTGCACCATTAAATAATACTAAACCGTTTTTTTAAAATTAGATATGATATTAATATTATTAAAATTATTGGAAGTACCTAAAACTTATTACGGATCTGCTGTAACTTTGTCTAGGATTTAAGTTGGAATGTGTATGTGCTGCAAATAGTGAAATTATTGGCCAAATTACACTTACCAACAAGCACTAATTTTTTTTTATTATTCAAGCAGACACGTGAAAAACAACAGAGTGATGTAACCTTGCTGATCTATTATTCATTTAGATACTACATCAACATATATTATTATTGTTAGCAAGACATTTGTCTAGACGATTCTTAAACTGATTTATGCTATAGGCTGTGACTACAAAGAGAATATGCTCTCACTGACCAAGTATGTGTTTGTTATATGATTTCTCCGGAATACAGAATGAATATCTCACTGATCTTTAAAAAAAAAGGGTCAGTTCACAGCTTCTAAGTTAAACAACTACCGTGTAATAAATTATTAAGTCTCATTCAAGGGTCTCATACTAATTAAAGCACATGCTCTCAGTCCCTTTTTTTCCATGTACCATTTTACCTGGTGCACAAATAACAACAATACAAGTACACAAATGAAATTCAGCCAAATCTGATAAGACAAGATAGCAGACCCTGAGCCCTAAGTCTAAGGAAATTGGTTTTAAGCTAAGACGTGATTTAGAAAATAGTACCTTCACAGGCAACCTACCTGCCTGTAGGTTAAGCATAGACTAATAACTAAACTAGTCTTGGTTCTAGAATAATAAGATTTAATATATTGAATTGAGATTTACTTTACTAGTTTAAAGTTGTTAAGTAGAACTTGCCTGCATTTGCCTCAAAGTTTTGTTTAAAGAAACAATATATTTAAATACTGATGTTTTTTCAAGTTGAATTCACATATTATGAATATTTTATTTTCTCTCCAAGCAAAACTATTTAAATCTATGAAGCATTTTTTATAAAACACTAGCAGACAGCCTGAGTTTCTATAACACGTGAATCAGTTAGGCGTCAACAGTTTTTTCTTCAAATACATTTATATGGCCATAAACAAAAAAAAATTAAAAAATTCTGACAATTACACCAATTATTTAGTTTCAAGATAAGTATCATTTCGAACTTGTGTTATAGATACTAAATAATGGATAAATATACTTAAATACTTTTTTTTGTAAATATATACTTAATATAATATGAAAACATTCAGACCAGAACAAATATTTATGTTTACTGACTCAAAGATTTGTCCTGTGTGGGAATCGAACGCACAACCTCATGAGCAGAGTGCGAAATAACAAGAACCATATAGGTTCATTGAATAATTGTAAAGAAATTATGCAAATAAGACTTGAGTGGACTTGGCAAAAAACCAGGAAGATCATTATTAAAATGAAATTAAATAAAAATAAATAAGTACATAATGCTAAGCATTTTTATTATATTTATTTATTTTTATATTTACTAAATAAATTAATGTAAATTAACTGTATTGTACTATTATTTTTTATAGAATCTTTTTGTTTTCTGTGTATAGGTACAATTTACATGAATAAAGAAATATTTGTTTTACCATTTTTTTCTATGAAGCAATTTGCTACAGATTCGGAACCAGATAAATTTACGCTTATATCTATTTATTTTATTAGGTATTGTATTACATAATCAGCAAATAGAGGATGGCATATAAGCAATAAGGTTGTAAAAACTTCCTAGAGCTTTATATTTTTTTTACTGAAAAACAAATTTACTAAACTTACTACAAACAATCTATCAAATTGGAGGTAATTCACAAATCTTTATATGTATTTACTATTACTAAAATATATATATCAAAAATCATATTGTAATTAAATTCTGTGTCCTTTTTATAAAATAATATCTATATATAACTTACTTCCATTAAACTATGTGATTTTAATAAACATAAAAAACAGGAATATGTAATTGGTTTCAATTAATTACAATAGTCTTGTTTTCCTGTTTTAATCAATTTTAGGATGTTCTTAAAGGATTATTAAATATTTCATTGTTGGATTCCACAATGATGTAAGTAATAGGAATTAATTGTCTTAAGTCGCATAAATTTTTAAAGATGACAATTTTAAATAAGCACCTTTTTGAATTCAGTTTCAAAAGACACCGCCCCATCTGTTTCTTGCACTTAGAGATCTATTACTATGTGACAAGGAGACTACAATTTAATTAAATTTGCAGTACCTACCCACAAAAACAATCGTTTATTATAATCACTTACTTTTCAGTCAAATATTGAGTAGTCCAGTACAGAACCTCCCCAGGTAATTCTGCTTTAGTTATGGTATAACCAGCAATATGCACAGGCAATTGGTCTTCAGGATTAACAGTAGCCGCAAAGTTCTCAAAAAACATCCGATAAGACGTTAAATAGTCCTCTTTATCACCCATTTTCAAAAACAAAACTAGGTCACTAGTTATCCAAAAAAATAATACAATCGATTAACAATCCTCGTTGGAGTAACAATGTATCTATAATTTACACGAACATCACTGTTTGAATAAAGCACTGGGAAAAAGTTATTCAAAAAAGTACACTTATTATCCAAAACTATTTACATCCTCCGGTTAAAATTATGTGTAAATAATCAAAACATAAATGTAACACTTTGTAGGTACAATAAAACATCTACCAACTAAGTACCTACAGAATACGAAGTCGAAGACGTTATTTTGACATACATATGACATGACGTTGTTTTTTTTTTTTGTAACTTCTACCCCCTATGTAAAATGCTACGACTAGCATATCTAACTACCTATTCACAGAAACTCTTAAAATATAAATAATAAAATTTTACGATAAAATCAAAGTAATCAATTATTCAGTAAAATTCTGAGTATATATATATGTTCTGCAGTCAATTGCAACAATATGTAAAACTTATATTGTTTAAGACCAACTATGTTTGATATAGTCTCAGAATTAACATTATTGTTTGATGTTAAACAAGTATTTTAACATAAGCAAGTGTAGAATATTGCAGGTTTTAGCGCCAACACAGAAAAAGACACATCGCGGTGAGGTTTTATTTTTCAATACTAGTGTAAATTTGAGTTAAAAATAGTGGATATTTAAACACAACTTCTTCAGCAACGTACATAAGTGTAGGAAAGTAATACATTGCAGCTCCATAGAAACCTCGGGTAAAGTCTACACTACTTTACTGGGGTAGACTATTCTTGACATGAAATTCACTGTGACAAAATGACGAAAACGCAGCACATTATTGCAATTAACTTATTTTATTTTTCATTTATTCAAAATCCACAGCTTTTGAAGATAAATTACAGAATTACCTAACAATGGCACTAATAGAGTAAGTCCATAATAAAAAAAAAATGGTTGCCTGTAAAGTCGTTTTTACGGGCGAAGATTTTACGTGACAACGTCTTTTTCTCGGTAGAATATTTATTGATATGAATATAATTAAATTGCACAATAGGAACAAGGAATTGAATGAAAAAAAAATGGTTGCCTGTAAAGTCGTTTTTACGGGCGAAGATTTTACGTGACAACGTCTTTTTCTCGGTAGAATATTTATTGATATGAACGTGTGAACTTGTATTATGACGCTTTCTTGTTTTTCCAACGCCAAGAACGTTCGAGAAAGACAAAGACAGAGACACAAGCATGTGCCGATTCAATGCGCCTAATTCTCTAGTGCTGCGCGCGCGGCAGACCGATCATAGTTGAGTGGGAGAGAGACGCAAGGCATTCGCCGGGCCTCTCTCTCGTTCGGTGACTCATCGTAACGTTACCGAGCGTTACACTTTTTCATAAGTGACTCCCAGCCGCAACCTAATTTAAGACGTTGTCACGTCAAGTTTGCCAAGTCCACTCAAGTCTTATTTGCATAATTTCTTTACAATTATTCAATGAACCTATATGGTTCTTGTTATTTCGCACTCTGCTCATGAGGTTGTGCGTTCGATTCCCACACAGGACAAATCTTTGAGTCAGTAAACATAAATATTTGTTCTGGTCTGAATGTTTTCATATTATATTAAGTATATATTTACAAAAAAAAGTATTTAAGTATATTTATCCATTATTTAGTATCTATAACACAAGTTCGAAATGATACTTATCTTGAAACTAAATAATTGGTGTAATTGTCAGAATTTTTTAATTTTTTTTTGTTTATGGCCATATAAATGTATTTGAAGAAAAAACTGTTGACGCCTAACTGATTCACGTGTTATAGAAACTCAGGCTGTCTGCTAGTGTTTTATAAAAAATGCTTCATAGATTTAAATAGTTTTGCTTGGAGAGAAAATAAAATATTCATAATATGTGAATTCAACTTGAAAAAACATCAGTATTTAAATATATTGTTTCTTTAAACAAAACTTTGAGGCAAATGCAGGCAAGTTCTACTTAACAACTTTAAACTAGTAAAGTAAATCTCAATTCAATATATTAAATCTTATTATTCTAGAACCAAGACTAGTTTAGTTATTAGTCTATGCTTAACCTACAGGCAGGTAGGTTGCCTGTGAAGGTACTATTTTCTAAATCACGTCTTAGCTTAAAACCAATTTCCTTAGACTTAGGGCTCAGGGTCTGCTATCTTGTCTTATCAGATTTGGCTGAATTTCATTTGTGTACTTGTATTGTTGTTATTTGTGCACCAGGTAAAATGGTACATGGAAAAAAAGGGACTGAGAGCATGTGCTTTAATTAGTATGAGACCCTTGAATGAGACTTAATAATTTATTACACGGTAGTTGTTTAACTTAGAAGCTGTGAACTGACCCTTTTTTTTTAAAGATCAGTGAGATATTCATTCTGTATTCCGGAGAAATCATATAACAAACACATACTTGGTCAGTGAGAGCATATTCTCTTTGTAGTCACAGCCTATAGCATAAATCAGTTTAAGAATCGTCTAGACAAATGTCTTGCTAACAATAATAATATATGTTGATGTAGTATCTAAATGAATAATAGATCAGCAAGGTTACATCACTCTGTTGTTTTTCACGTGTCTGCTTGAATAATAAAAAAAAATTAGTGCTTGTTGGTAAGTGTAATTTGGCCAATAATTTCACTATTTGCAGCACATACACATTCCAACTTAAATCCTAGACAAAGTTACAGCAGATCCGTAATAAGTTTTAGGTACTTCCAATAATTTTAATAATATTAATATCATATCTAATTTTAAAAAAACGGTTTAGTATTATTTAATGGTGCAAACTGAAACATCTTATTGAGTCTAAGGAATTCAGGTTCCCCCACATCCTTTGTCACACTCTGTCAACCTCCTCTCACCCCTTTAACGTGTCATGTAATTGGCGTGTAATAGATGGCGCCTTAGATTTTATTGAAATTAAATGAAAATGAAAATGAAATGAAATAAAATTTTATTTAGACATAAAATATATATAAACAAAGGACAGAAATCAAAACAGTAAACAATTCTTACACATAAGTTTACTTATAGTATGCCTAAAAAGGACTCCACTCAGCATGTGCTGCAATGGAGGACCACAACAGCGCTGGTCTTCCGTGGAGACCTTATTGCGAGGTAATTTACCTTAGGATTTAGTAATTTACATCTTACCACTGCCACTCCATTCTCTCTTAGTAAAAGGTCTGTGTTCGCAACGGAGTTCATTTTTTACGTGTCATGATTTCATGAATACCCAAAATGACATACGGCGACCACGTTGTTGTTAGTCCTATTTCCTAGTAAACTTTCAAGGGTCATTTGTGAATTTAATCATACTTCCGTTCTGTTCTGTCTGTTCGTTTATGTGACAATCATCATCATCATTCCCGCCTTATAAAGTCGACTGCTGAACATTGGCCTCCCCAATAAATTATATTTGCTCATAATAACCACGCTGGGCAAGCGGGTTGGTGATCGCAGTTCAAACCAGTACGAAGGATGACGCTGCTGCCCATCATCCGGTAGGATTTCTCTTCGTCGAATCTGAAAACTCCCCGTGAGATGAGAGGGGGTGGCACTATTCTAGGTCGGCGACCGGCCACAACTCGGCGCTGTGTGACAATACTGACAGTTATTGTGAGCGAGGATGTAAAATAAATATTTACACATAATATTTATTTACTCATATTTATTAAGCGAAATTAACTCCAAAAAATTAGATTTATTATATTTCAAAGCACTTCAGGTTCCCGGTCACTAGAAAACCTGAGTTAATTAGGTACGTGAAAAATCAGGCGTGTAACTTGATAAGACACCAACCACATCTTGCTCTCTCCCAAGCACGTTTCACCTACAGATCCAACAACTCTGAAGATCCATTTTGCAAGGTGGCCCACCCCTAATGGCATATTTGGGCATAAAACTGTGTATATAGGGTTGCCATCCGTACGGAATTCCCCGGATTTGTCCTAGTTTCAAGGGAGTCGGGGGTCCGCCCGGGAATTTAAAATGTCCGGGAGAAACCTGAACCCTTTTGTTGTCAAGGAAAAAACACTTTTTTTTTTTGAAGAAAACGATTGATTGATGATAATCTATTAAGAAATTATTAATTTTAACACAAAAAATCGCACAAAGTGAACCTTCCATCACATTTAACCGAGTTAGATGCAAAAACTAAAAAAACGAAAAACCACGTTCTAGCGTAGTATACTCAAACTACATTTTTAAATAAATATAACGAACTAATAATAAAACCAATTGCCAAATTAGAGAACAGTGACCGCCCGACCATCAGCTATCGCAAAACGTGGAAGGTCAAGGACAGGTTAAACAGGTTTACATTTTGGTATTTGCTGGTGTAACAACGGGTGTTAAATTAAGTTATATTATATAACACGTCTCTGATGAAGAATGGCATTAGTCATCAATCATCATATTAAGTATTTTTATCTATAAATATTAGATGCGCGCTGGAAGACAAAATAAAAAAAATTTCAACCCCGCTTGAGAGGTTTTCATGAACCCAGTAAATAATTTTTCGTTAAGTTAAACTTCATATTTTCATTTACACCATTTCAAACACCCAGCATATAACTTTTACTTATGCTAGTAGTTCGTGAAAAGAGAGGAAGGGCATCTAATTAAGAGGCAGAGTAATGTTACGAGTTAATACGAATGTTAGCGGAGTGTGTATGATATGTTCGAGTCGAATAAGACAATCTGCGCCGATTTCAGATTACCTGGAAGCAAGTCAGGAGTATGATGAGTATTCAAAAGTATTTTGAAATTGATTGATTATACTCGAATAGGATATTTAACTCATCACTTGTTCCTGCAGTCCTGCGTTGTTTGAACAAGTGTAAAAAACGTAATGTTATGCCTTTAACACGGCGTCTAAACGTAGGTACACAGTCAAACTGTAGACGGCCGAAACGAAATCCGGAGGGTGGCTGTCTAAGAAACTTTCCGTATCCACTGGACCGTAAATGCCAAAACTTGGTCTTATAAAGGTAAAATTAAAAAGAAGCAAATTATGATGTTTTAGTTGTGTGTGATTTATTTTAAAGTTATAAATAAATGAATGTTGACTAGTCCTTGTGCCGGGATCCTTTTCTTTTTTTTTTGTTTTACGTCGGTAACAAAATGCATTTACGCACTGACTTCCGGCTAAAGGGGGATCCCGACAGGGGGTGTGGGACTCACCACCGGCAGACGCGACTGCCAGCAGTAATACCCACTAAAAATCTTCCGACGACGCCCGCCGCTTGTTTAAAAGAGGCGGGGGCCAGTACCTAGGTTGCAGCGTCTGATACCCTTTTTTTTCCACGTCGGTAACAAAATGCATTTACGCACTGCCTTCGGGCCAAAGGGGGACCGAAAGGGGGTGTGGGGCTCACCACCGGCAGACGCGACTGCCAGCAGTAATACTCACTAAAAATCTTCCGACGACGCCCGCCGCTTGTTGAGAAATGGGGCGAGGGCCAGTACCTGGGTTGCAGCGTCTGACACCCCGCCTGCGGCCAACGTCCCCCATACCAAAACCGGGAGGACCTCCTCAGAGAGGCGCAGTGGACGCGCCCCTCCTACCTCCTTGTGCGACCATAGCGTGTGTGACCGACTTCCCGCAGGGTCCATGGTTACACAGCAGGGACCCCTTGCCTCCGCTGCCTAAGACCCTCCTAGCGCTGCTTGACGGGCTCAACAAGCGGCGGGCGTCATCGGAAGATTTTTAGTGGGTATTACTGCTGGCAGTCGCGTCTGCCGGCGGTGAGTTCCACGCCCCCTTTCGTCCCCCTTTGGCCGGAAGGCAGTGCGTAAACGCATTTTGTTACCGACGTAAAAAAAAAAGGTTAGAAATGTGATCCCAACAGAGCGCGAGCCGAGCGAGCGAAGCGAGCGTGCCGCGGCAGCAGCCATCGAAGCGCCAGAATTGATTTGGTCATTCAAAAATAAATTGTTCATATAATAAAAGTTCTTGCCTGTAAATTATTTGTCCAAGGTAAAACAAACATCTATGCAGCAGTGTGTTTTCAAAATTGGATCTTAAACTTGGAATACTAGCTTTTTCGAAATACAAAATGCAGCGTTTTGGTGTCACGTTTATGTTGTGCTCCTGTCCGTATTCTGCTAATAAATCAAACATGACATCATAAGTACGTTTATTACTAATAATTAAGTGTCACTTTGGGAAACGTTTTTGGCCAAACGTCAGTAAACCCTATGTGCCGTGTGGTACTGGCCCTGAATAGTGCTTCCCTCTCTCATCTCACGGGTTGTCGTAAGAGTAGACGAAAAGAGATGAAAATAAATTTACTCTGCTTCAACTTATATTTGGGCGTGAGATTATGTATTTAAATGTAAATAACAAGATTAGAAGGTAATTAAGATCACAAGAAAACCTAAATGAAACATATTTATCTCACGTAGCCATCTCCCCCCGAGTAAGACTCACCGTTGTCCGGTTTTATTTCAACATGGGGCGTCTGTGTCTGGATAGGACCGACATAATTATATAATAAGAAAAAATGTATTATTATTTTACAGGGTAACAGGTCGACCATCTGTCGTACCTTGATTTGCTTGGTCATCCTTGTTTCAGCATTTGTCGTGTAGACGTCATTAGTCCCAGGTTGCCTAATAATGTTACCTGAAGATGACCTGGCTGGAGGCGAAACACGTTATTGAGTCGTCGTTACTCGATTATTTTACATTTTACAGTTGTGCAGGTGTTGTCCCAAAGATATTTGAAAGCTTCTCTTGTTTACAATGGATTTTCCCAAAGTAACGTCTGAATCGATAAATTACTTTATATGCTTGCTCAAAATCGGTACAGCATACTAAGATAGACTTGATTCTTAAAGATGCACCACAAAACATCAGTTTGCAAGTCTCAAATACCCGCATAGTCCTTAATTATGAATAAATGATTTATATATAAGGCCTTACCATAAGGTATGATGATAAGGTATGATAACATACTGACGGTTTACAAGTGTTTTCAATTCGGAGCGAAAGCGCAGCGAAGACGTTACCGCCCCGCAGCTATACGTTGCAGCCGCGTAGCGATCACGCATTGAAAACGCTCGTAAACCGTCAGTATGATAAGGCCCTTATGCACACATGATATACTCATAATAGTCTTAAATTTCAGTTCAGTCCTTGTGAATCTAATCGTGACAGTTGATATTGAAATCGATCGACGTTACATTCTCGAAATATATTTACAACTCATACTTATACATCCACTGCTCATACATATTAATTAAAATCCTATACGTTTTATCATAGATGATCTGATAAGCTGTTGGTTTTTACAATAGGTTCGGCTTTTAGATTTGGTGTGGGTTTCCTGCTTGCGCAACAGTTTTATGGTCCGAGGGATAAACATAGAGCAGTAGATCATTAATTGAATACACTGCGTAACGTGGACAAACCGCAAGTGTTAAGTACTCAAGAGGACACCACCGGCTTCAATAACAATACATACATGCAATATCACGATTTTTGTCCCGAAGGGGTAGACTGAGGCATATTATACGCACACATTTCGTCAATTATGTTTGCTGGTCCCACGTTATAGGTGGCGAGCCTATTGCCGCTTACCTAAAACTTTTATGTTTGCCAGAGCCTCGTTCGTTGTTCGGCAGGTGCAGCCCTTGCAGGTAAGGTTGGCTTGGGCTCCACAGATCTTAGTAGGATCCCTATACACCCAATTCAATTACCCCCTATCCCTAAGTACCAAAACAATATTTTATCACTTATTTGTTTCAGTGCTATTTACTTCCAGTTATCTCGTATTGTTTTCAATTAATGTACCAGTTTTCGATATTGTTAGTTGGTTATGCATAAAATAAAAATACTTGTTCTTTTTATGACATGATACGCTTGGATAGCTACAGTCCCGGAAGTAGTTGATAATTTTAATACTTCACCACTCTCACAGAAGGCTATGTCGGTGAGAGTGGTGAAGTATTGAAACTGTTAGCGGCCGACTGAGTTGCAAGACTGAGAGACCGACGCTGCAAACTGCATATAGTGAGCGCAAAACTAGCAGACTGTGGACACTCCATTTCAATTATATGGAATGCGTACTAAATCGGTACGCCGCAAACTCTGTCGGCCGCTAACAGTTTGCCTACTGGAGACACAGCCTTAGTTGCAACTTGTGCAGTGCCGCCTTTACGCAATTGATGATGAGATGAGTCATCTCAGACTTGATATCTCGGGGTGACGAATGCAGTGACTAGCTAATGAAAGATTAAATTGTGGATAAGATAAGAGTCGACGAAATATACGACGTAGTACATAGTGCTATTCATTTTCGTGTATGCAGAATACAACTTATGTCTAATTCTGAAAAAGGTATTGTGGGGTTATTCTTTTGGAATTAGGTCTTAATATCTATACTACAACTTTAGAACAAAATTCATAATCATTTATTCATGTTCGGCTCAATAGAGCTCTTATAAAGGTCAAACTTAAAATTTAACGCTCCGAACCGGCTTGAACTCAACCGAAATTAGCAAAGTAGCGTTCTGAAAAAAAGAGAAGACAAGAAAAGGGGCAAAGCAGAAGAGTCAAATGAAGCACAGCAATAAAATACCAGTGATAAGTAGCAGAAACAGTGCAGACGAAGGTACAGAGTCCTGCGACAAAAGCATGAAAACATCAGACAATATCTTTGGCTCTTAGTAAAGACATCTCTCTTCCAGTTCTGGTTGCAGGGCCGTTCAAATGGATATATTACCATTATACCGTGTGGTCTTTAAGGTTAAACGCACAAGCCTCGGGTCCTCAATCCACCCACACAAGGCACACAGCTGACACTTGTCTGGCGCGGTGGCTTCCACAAAAACGTGTAATTAGACGCTCCATTTCCCCCAACTCAAGCCGTAAGAGAGCGTAAATAGTGTGTTACGATTACGATGCTATCCCCCCTTGCTGTTACGCGGTGCGGTCATCCACGGCCCCATCTTGCGTAACACCCTACATGCATATACAAATCAATTTCAGTTGCAAGTATGTCCATTAATCACTTTGCACCGTATATCAAACTAGAATGTATACAGTTTTATTTCATGTTAGTAAGTGCTTGCCGCGCGATGCTTCCAGTAAAAAAATGTAAACTTAGAAGAAGGCTCTGTTTGTAGCTCATCATATCAGCCATCTGAAGTCCACTGCTGAACATAGGCCTCCCCAATTGCTTTCCACGTAGATCCTTTGCCGCCTGCATCCACCGGCTCCCCGCCGCCCAGACCAGGTCATGGGTCCATCGCGTGGGGGGCCGCCCTTTACTAAGCTTGCTGATTCGTAGTCGCCATTCAAGCACTTTAACGCCCCATCGGCCGTCGGTTCTTCGAGCTATGTGCCCCGCCCACTGCCACTTCAGCTTGCAAACGCGCTTCGCTATGTCGGTCACTCCAGTTCTCCTACGGATTTCCTCATTTCTGATTCGATCACGTAGGGACACTCCGAGCATAGCTCTCTCCATTGCACGCTGAGCGACTTTGAGCTTCCTTATGTATGAGGCCCATAGTGAGGCACCACGTCTCATTCCTTAGTCCTGTTTGTAGCTATGATGACCGAATTAAGCTCATGTTTAAGGGCTAGTCAAAAATCTTTACGCCCATGGGATAGACGGGAAACATTTCATTGGAGTATCTGTACGTGCATCTTTCTGTTTCATGTGCGTTTCTGAGCTAAGCTCGGGACGCGTATGGCAAAGTTAGTACCTTAATTACTACAAAACCCCATAAAACCACGCAACATAACTTCATGCTTTGTGATATGCTACATGAAGTTTTTAGCGGGGTGCTTTATTCATGTTCCTACTATATTGGCATAATGCATGCTGTGAGAAAAAAACTTCACGAGTTGCTTGCCCAATTCTTTATATTAGCTTCAGTTCAAAACAAAATATACTTTATTATATTTAAAATCATCAGAATTCGATTTGTCAAATTTTCACAAATAACATGGAAATACAGATTTTTTTCAACAACAATGAAAGAAGGCGATATCATAATCAAGAAAATAGAGAAAAATAAAAGCAAAATGGATTCTTTGTCAGAATTTGTCAAGGTTTGTCAGTTAATCTGTCTGTCGTGAGTTTTGGTCAAGATTTGTCAGTCAGCCTGTCGTGATTCTAAAAGGGGAGGGGATTGTCCACTCATTCAGTCTATTGGTGACTTTAACGAGGCTTGTAAAAGGCAACGAGATTGAGAAGAATGTCTTAAAAAACTCTCCTCAGCTTTTTTAAAATTATGTTTTAAAATCTAATACAATCAATAGATAAATTATCGGTAAGATTACCGCCCAGTTCTTCTTGCCTGCAGTGTTTGGGGTATATTTACTTTTGATTTGACGTTTTTTTTGAATAAAACTAGCATAAACTGTTTTGATTGAGAAATATCAAAGCAACATAATGCATCTAGTTTAGTCATGAGGGATTTGCCGTTGAATTCAGTGTTTTTCCTGGACTCGTATCTACCACACACACGTTGAGTCACCATCGCAGTACTATTGATCACGTAATGGCGTGCCGTCGACCGACAACGCACGGAAAACAAAGCAATGGTTTTATGGTGTAGATGTGATAAATTTAAATCATGATGCCATTTTGAGGCTCTGCAGCCAAATGTAATAAACTGATTCTTTTTAGATTCTTCCTTGCCTTATGTTACTTTTACCAACGTAAAAGTAACACAAGGCAAGGAAATCCTTTCTTAATTTTACACTGAATATTAAAATTGGCTTGAGTAATTGGGTGCATTTCTGTGTACTTATATATTTTTAGCCTTATCATTCTCTATACTACTTTAGTTTTCTTATGACACCTGAAGGTCATCTAGGTTAACGTAGGTATTCTAACGTTACCCCATTAATCGTCGCGTCGAGTAGTTAAGGTGAATTCAGAAAACTAACAAATGTTAGACCTGAAATGCTTGGCAGTCATATAAAAAAAAACGTGATTATTACTCACCGAGTGATCAATCAAACTTGACCTTCAGATAGTTATTACTTATGATGACACAAGCATCCGTTAAGAATGGATTTTTAAAAATTCAACCCTTCAAAATTGAGAATATAATCCATATTTTTTTTAAAAACTGACTCATTCATGTATTTTTTTTTGGATTTATGATATAAAAAGTATAAATGTAAACATGCAAATTTGAAATGATAAACTTAATAAACCCAATCAAAGTCTTCATATATTATAAATTTTTAGTTTTATTTTGTAAATGTAAATTTTTAGTTTTAATTTTAAATTAACTTTGTCATGTATTAACCCACATAATTGCTGAAATATATTGACAAAAGTGAAACGAAACGTAAACTTTATTCACTGTCCAAATTACAATTTATAATGTCCACGCAAAAATAAGTATGGCGCATAATTCATTTGAGAGGCGCTTTCTAATTAGATGCTTTTATATCTACAGACAATTTCGAGCATTGTGGGTCGGGTGATTTCTCTAGGGTCTGTGGGTGGAATGAGGTCTGAGACTAGTCCGAGAGATGGCATCCATTTTTGAGTACTTATGCCAAACTTTGGAATGCTCGAAATTGTCTGTAGATATAAAAGCATCTAATTAGAATCCAAAGGCAAGCTGTAAATCAACTTCAAGAATATTGAATTACCTCAAGAATATTTTTTGCAATTTTCAATTGCATTTGTATCTTTGAAAACGGTTGATTAAGCCCCACTCAGATCTTCAGTTATGAGTAAGGGGAATTTAGAAGCCAGACATATCAAGACGGATTTTCAAGCTGAAGTGGCAGTGAGCTATGTGCCCGTGGTTACGACGTTCAAACGTAGTAGAGTCAAGTCGAAGGAATCCAGTATTTCAGCGTGGCACAAGATCGATCAACGTGGAAAACTTTTGGGGATCTATGTTTAGCAATGGACGACATATGGCCAAAGTGGTACCTATAGGATAGACATAGGAAACGTTTTTAACCTACCTGAAATCATCATCTCAGGTTTATCACACCCGTGGAGCACACTACCACGGTCTGCCCAGCTTGGGCGGAGCTGCGACGTGTCCTCGTAGCGGCGATCGGCGGCGGCGATTTCTCGCGTTCGGCCTTGGTGGAGGCCATGGTCCGGAGCGAGAGAGAATGGGAGGCTGCCGTCTCCTTTTACGAAGCAGTCATGCTAGCAAAGGAGGCGGCGGGCGGAGCGAGATAGGCAGAATTACACTCGTCTCGGTCCCAGCCGCCGCGGTGGACGCCCGAGACGTCAGGAGCCGCGAGACGACTCTCGACCACCGAAGGCGCTGGCTTGTGGGCGGCGAATAATGGGTAACTCGCCGCCCGTCCGTCTTCCATAGTCTACAGGCCGCGTCGATGGCACGCTCGTGTTCCACGCGCGCCTCAAAGAGATGTCAGCACACAGAGGGGCCCCCATCGTGGGGGCCAAGCCTGCCGGGGTTGCGGGACTGTTCGCAAGGGTTACCGCGGCCTCGGTACGTAGCAGGTTTAAAAGAAGGAACATGGATAGTTCTCCACCAAGTCATTTGATGATTTACCATGCAAAAAAAAAGATTATCCCTATTGTGTCCTAGACTTACGCTTAGGGCTCTGCTCACTGTGTAACCAGATTGCTTGATTTTATTTATTACACGGAACGACTGCCGTCTGACCTCCGCAACCCAATGGAGAACATCGTCGTTTGGTTAAACCAGCTGTCAGGATATTAGAAGGCACTGACTTCCTTATAACGACTACCCCAGGTGTTGGGTGTATACTGCTCTATCCTTACTAATATTATAAATGCGAAAGTAACTCTGTCTGTCTGTCTGTCTGTCTGTCTGTCTGTCTGTCTGTCTGTTACTCTTTCACGCCAAAACTACTGAACGGATTTGAATGAAATTTGGCATACAGATGGTCTAGACCCTGAGAAAGAACATAGGCTACTTTTTATTTCGAAAAGGGGGTTGTAAAGGGTTAAAAAAGGGGAGGGAGTGAAAAATTGTATGGGATTTCTTAATTTTAAAAGATAAAACTATGAAACTTAATATTTAAGCACTTGATAGGAAATAAATAAACATTTGTTCTAGCGTTTTTGAAATTTCGTCGTGTGAGAGATGAAATAGGGGTTGAAAGTTTGTATGAAGTTCGAAATTTTTGAAAATAAAAATATAACATTTTGTATTTAGGCACTAAATAATGAACAAAAAATCGTTTGTTCTAGCATTTTGAAGTTTTTACCGATATGGGGGTGAAATAGGGGTTGAATGTTTTTATGGGTGTTCTTCATTTTTGAAGATAAAACCATGAAACTTGGTACGTAGGTCTCTTAGGATGTGCAGAGATTTTCTACAAACGGAATTCTCGAAATTCGAGCGGAACGGAACGGATTCGGCACGGAAACTACGACGCCAAACTATTCTAGGAACATGATATTTAAAAATTTTGGGTGTATCAAGTTTAAAAAATATTTTGGCTTTTGAAGTTAAAGTTCCTTTTAATGAATTCTCTGCATCGCCGCCGCTGATATCTACTATACCTACTAATGATTATTATTAAATAATAAAAATGCTACCCAAAGATACTATTCCACGCGGACGAAGTCGCGGGTAACAGCTAGTACTGTATAATTATGACTAAATTCGAGTATAGTGTGTCTAGTTAAGTAAGGCAGTTTGTTTGCTTCATGTAAGCTTGCTTCGATTGGCCACCTAAAATTGTGTACCATGAACCATCTCTCCTACTATAAAGGATCCCCGCGTGGAGATGTTATATTAAATTGAACAAGCCCGTGGGCTGCCCGTTGTCAGCGCGGAAGCTGCCGATAATAGCG
Organism: Musotima nitidalis; assembly: GCA_949126915.1. Classification (NCBI taxonomy): domain Eukaryota; kingdom Metazoa; phylum Arthropoda; class Insecta; order Lepidoptera; family Crambidae; genus Musotima; species Musotima nitidalis. The sequence goes on from OX421416.1 coordinate 16,061,413, forward strand.
GTGCGGTGTCATCGCTCCGTCCGTCTCTCCGTCATCAACAAAAGCGCTCTGTGCTCTTCTTCATTTATTGGCTATTTATCCTGAAATTATTTGTAGATATTTTTTAAATTTTTGACACAAAAGAACAAATGAAGGGCCAGGTTAAAAACAAGAACATAAACAGGATTTTGTGTAGTTAATATTTTAATGTTTCAAAGTGTACAACTTTTTGTTATAACGCTTAAATATGGATGGTATTAAGGAATCTACTTGCTTCAACGTTTTTTCATTTGATACATAAAAATACGCGGGAAAACTAAATTTTGCCATACTTATAATTCCTTTTGACTTAAATATTGTTCTACTCTGGATGTAGGTATCTTATGTATATTAAATATGTATTTACACAAAACAAAAGTATGTATGTATGTTTATCCGTTATTTAGTATTCATAACAAAAGTTCTTAATTTATGGATATTAACACTGGTCAACTCAAGCCTTAAATTATTACTTACTTTATTTTAACCACATAATGTAAATTTGGTGGTACTAAATTCACCATTGCCTTATTATTTCATTTTGGTATTAGCGAGATCTCGTCTTGTGTGGCGAAATTTCTATGAGGCATAATAGATAGTTGACAATTGATGTAAGTCGAGATTTTGAAATTTTTTCAGGGACTGCAACTCCCATTAGTGTATATTGTCTTGTTTTAATTTTTTTGTACCCTATCGATTGCTACAGAGGCAGGATGTGATTTGATTCCAAATATGAATATTGTGTTCATACTTCAGACTTAAGATTTTAGATTTTTACTTCTTTTGTTTATTTCAATTTTATTTTATCGTCGTCCGAGCATTGTATGTAGACAATTTTAAAACGTATCGGGTACCCACAGGACAGGCTTGCCTAGTGTGAGGCCACTGTTACCTCTATTTTGTAAACTTTATGGCAATAAACAATTTTTTTTTTCTAAATTTTAATAATAACATTAGGTTGCGTGAGAAAATTTAGACATTTGTTTTCTGATATTACACCCTGTATTCCTATTTTTATTGTGACTCGTAAATGATTACTCCTAGTCTTGTATCAAGCGAACACAAGGATGCAATCGGAAGTAAAGCTGTACACGTCACGACGAAAGAGTGTCGGGGACCTCTCACACCCTTAATGGCATGCATAAATACCAGAAAGCCAAAAATAAACTACAAATATACCTGCACGTTTGTAGTGTAAAGAATTTGTTTAAATTTCACTGTGTGTTCGCGTCCCGGTCCCAACACTTAACCAAATAGGAGCAGTAACCTCTTTATGCGTTGTACAGACAGACAGACATCCGTTAGATACTATGACTGTTATTAAAATTGGTTTTGGAATGTTTATATGTATATAAAGAGATATTCATTTCATTCACCCGAATTGATAAAAACGATATTGCGTTTTTCTGTAAAGACATAAAATGTTTTTAAGTCTATAACTTATATCAATTAAGTTATAACCACAAACAATATATTACACAATAATTATATAGAAAAACATTCACTCACCTGTAAAGACATAAAAACAACAATTAAACGCTTTTTGAAAAATCAATTCATTTTAATCTGTCGTCAACAATGACAAATAAAATAATAAATCTATCAGATGACAGTAAAAGTAAGAAAAGGTAAGTAAAGAGGTTTTCTATATTTCTAATGTATATATATATATAGATATATATTTATTATGTATTTCCTATTTTCACGCTCCGTAGTTTCAGTATAAGTCTATCCTTATCAGAACCTAAAGTTCTCTTTTCTTAATTCGTTTGTTTATTTGAATGATTTCGCTATGGTATTGTCATATTCTTAAAGTGGCATTTGCGTACAACATAAAAGTATGGAACCTGCTAAATAAATAAAAGTCTAATGTGAGTGCAATGGAAATTGGACGTAAAAGTGAATGGCCTTTTTGTTTACACTTTCTTTCTTCAAGCTATTTGGAGTTCGGTGTAAAAATACTGTCTGCATGAATTCAATGTAGATAGCAATCTTTAACTGTTATCTTTTGTTTATTCTAATGATTGTGTTATCGGTGGAACGTTCGAACGATAACGCTACAAGTCGTAATGTGAAAATAGAACGAGCAATAACAAAGACATGTTATTTATTAAAATGGTAAACATGGCTAAGAATGTCTGCTATGTCCCGCTAAAGACGTGTCGTTAGTTCAATTTCTGCACAAGACAAAGTTGGTTTTGTCTAGGAATTGTGGATACCTTAGGATGTTAAACATAAACTATTCTCAAGCCCATTAGGAGTGGGCAGAAACCATGCTACAACTATTTAATTTGGATCTGTAAGGTTGTGGCAAAATTCACGATTAGCACAGAGATCTCTAGATGATACTTGGCGAATGGTGAATGGTGGCACTTAAGCATGCAGACTAACTGATGGAAAATGGACTTGGCAGCCTATAAACGCTTGCAACTCCTGGGGCATAACTAGCGCGTTAAAACTGTTTTACGAGCCCCATGCTGCCACCAAGGGAGCTCATTCCACAATGCAAGGGTACTGCAAAAAGTTTCTTATGTATTTTTTTCTTTTTTTAAATAGTTTCTAGGGCATCATTAGCGCATTGCCGACCCATTACGCCCTTTTTGAAGAGCCCCATGCTGGAATCTCTTGAGAAAACCTCGCCAGAGAGCTCATTCCACAATGCAAGGGAACGCGGCAGAAAGTTCTTTTTAAAAACTTACTGTACGCGCATTCGTTACTTCTAGTTCTAGTGAGGCATGAAGCTCCCTGCCGATGGCAAGCGATGCGATGACAAAAAGAGGCCGGTGGCATCATTGACACTAGACCCCATTCCCTTAGGATGCTTACTTAATATTTTGTTTATACTTCTTTTCGCTCCAGTTTATTATCTAATTAAACTCTATTGTATCCCAAATATCCCGCGGCAATAGGCTCCAAGCTAACAATATGAAATACCTATTAATTAAAGGCACATTAAATGCTAGGTATAACTTCTAACGTTGCCATTGTATAGTCTCATAAGCAGTGATAGGAATAGGTAGTGCCTATTTGCCTAAACTTCGAAGAACAGAGACAAGAATCGGAGACTTCCTTAGGACTAAATTTTTTAAAAATTTTTATAAAAAAAATTTATTTATTAAAAATTTTAATTTTTTTAAATATTTTTAAAGTCACCTAATAGAGTGCGTTTGTTAAAAAACACCTTTCCCCACATGCCGCTTCCTCCAGAACCCGTTATTACAAGATGGGGTACTTGGTTGGAGGCGGTGTCATATTATGCAAAATATTACGAACAAATTAAAACAATTGTAAATCTTTTAAGAAGTTCTGACGCGCTATCTATTAGGTGTGCCAAAAATGTTCTTCAAAAGGAAAACTTAAAATCAGACTTGGACTACATTGAGGAATATTTTAAAGATATACAAATTGGGTTAAAGAAATTACAAAAATCTAATTTAACTCTAACGGGATCCTTTGAAATATTTGATCACGTGAGAACTGTGCTTAGCTGGTGTTCGTCTGATCCTATAAAAAATAAACTCGAAAATGTTATGGACAGAAATCCCGATCTAAATAAAATTAGAGACATATGTGACGCGATAACAGCAGAAAGGGATGAGCGATCATACTATATGTACGCGCCTTTAACCTCAGTCGATGTTGAAAGGTCGTTTTCAACTTATAAATGGATTCTTATCATAAAACGAAATCGCCTGACAGTTGAAAATATAGAAAAAATTATGATTGTGTATTTTAACTTAGATGAGTCATCTGACAAAGAAAATTTCGGTTCTAATACTGAACTTGACGAAACGAATCAAGATGATTAAATTAAAATTGTTCATTGTTTTTTATGGTATTTGTAACACAAATAAAGATTTTCAAATTCTTAGCAATTTTGAATGCGTCAAGATTGTATCAAAACTGAACAGTTAGTAAACTATTTAAACTAAATGTTATACTTTAAAGGTTATTTGGTACTTTGATTTAAGTTAGAATTGCACCCCTCAATGTCCTTAAAATAAATGTGACATAGATAAAACTAAATTTGTAACTTAAGTTTTTTCCGTCTGTACCTACATTTGGTTTCATGCTTTCCAATTACGTCATTTTAAAAAAATAATATACATAATATATATTTGTTACAACAATATTCTATGTGTTTTATTTTTCCTTTAAAGTCCATTAACATAAAGCGATATCGACCGGCGATTTTTGTGCGATGTGCTAATCCACACCTTATTATTTACCACAGTTATTATTATGGAGTTATAAATTATAAATGTTATGTCTAGTCGCAAACTTTAGGTGTGTAGCATATTTTTTTAATGTATTTAAGTGTTGTCCCGAAAGTCGGGACAGAATGTCTCGTAAAAAAATTTAGTCCTAAGGAAGTCTCCGATTCTTGTCTCTGTTCTTCGAAGTTTAGGCAAATAGGCACTACCTATTCCTATCACTGCTCATAAGACCTTTTAGCACGCATGTTTCCCGGATGGAACTTGTAGGGTGTATAGGGATCCTACCAATATCTTAGGAGCCCAAGCCAACCTCATCTGCAAGTGGTGCTGCCGATCAACAGACGAGGCTCTGGCGAACAAAAAGTTACCAATAAGCGGCAATAGGCTCGCTACCTATTTCGTGGTACCAACAATGTAATTGGCAAATGTGGGCGTATATTATGCCTCTGCCTACGGGGAAACAGGCGTGGATGTATCTATGCATCCCAAACCAGTTTTTTTTAAAATTAGGATGCAATGGAGTGGGGACGTACTAGAACACCTAAAATTAAAATATCTAAAGTTAAAACCCCGATGTTCAAAACTCCTAAAATTACAATACCTAATGGTTCTAATAACCTAATGATGAAACCCCGAAGTACAAAACAACTAAGTTTGAAATTTCTAATATCCAAATCACCTAATAGTTCAAAATATTTAAGGTCATAATAATACAAGTTCACAATGTCGTAATTCAAAACATCGAAAGTTAAAATACCTACATTAAATATGAGAAGATTGAAAACAAAATATATTTAACAAATGTGGGTACCTACAAAGAATAATGACGTTGCGGTTGATATTTCTGTTGATATTCGATTCGGTTAGGTTATATCGTGACCACAATGCACGAGCCGAGCGAGCGAAGCGAGCGTGCCGCGGCAGCGGCCGGCGAAGTGCCAGAAAATACTTTGGTCACGTTATTCTCCTCCTTTTATAGTGAACATAGTGAATCCCAACAACTGGCTGGACTCCTTAAATAAAAAATGTAAATTTATATTTGAAAAAACGTTTAATCATACATATTGTAATTAGGTCACTAAGTTTAAGTCAAAACTTATTAATGAAAAATAAAGTTATTTAAAAATTATTAATTGACAATTAAAGATTCGAAGCGATATTCAGCGAAATTGTTATATGGCTATAATTATGATTATTTTGTATTGATTATAAATAAAAACTACTTTTACATTAAAAACTTTGATTATTTTGAATTTAGATCAACCTACCATTAGGGATTATATCTTTAGATATTTCAAGTTTAGGTATAGTGAAGTTAGGGTTTATGGTCTTCGATATAATAATCATTCGACATTTAGAACTTTCATTATTTTGAATTTAGGTCAACCAATCATTAGGTATTGTAATTTTAGGGGTTTTGAACATCGGGGTTTTAACTTTCGATATTTTAATTTTAGGTGTTCTAATACGTACCCAATGGAGTACAAAGAAAGTTCCAAGGAAAGCCCACCTGATCCGATTTTAATATTTGATACTCTCCGGGCCTTGGGGACTGCTCGCCTTGAGACCGGTGTTTCGCTACCCCTGTGCGGATAGTGAATTATTTGTGAATAGGCCGCGTGTCGTATACGTCGGCTCGTTTGAAATGTTTTCTTTTAATTAAAACGATAAATTTTTTGACATTTAGAGTTAAAATATTTCTTCGATACCAAGACATTCTCGTGAAAACAGCGCCACATTGGTCGTCAAATTGATTGTGACCAATTTTATTTTTTAACTATAACCGGTTTAAAGCAAACTGTTAGGTCAGTCTTGGATGGGGGATCATTTGTGTGACATTTGACATCTAGACCTTAACGGGCTTTAAAAGAAACGTTAAGCTATCTATGTAGGTTATTATTAGGTATATGCATATGGTAGTAGTTAAGCCTTATTGGGCTTAAATAATCCTTAAAGCAGGGTGCCACTTACCTGCCCCCCGACTGGTCTCCACCTTGTCGTGGTGGGGGGACTGAGTACCTGCCGGTAGGGCGCAGGAGGCGCTAGGGAGAAGGTAACACCCAGAGATTGGCGACTTTGGGTGCCCTTAGTACCGACTACCGGGGGGAAACTAAGAGAAACCTGTGGAGGGCGCAGCGGGCGGGCCATGAGGGCCCGTCAACCCCCCCGAACAGGTCTCCATTTTGGCGTGATGGGGGGACTGAGTACCTCCCGGAGGCCGGGAAAAGGTAACACCCAGAGACCGACGACTCTGGGTGCCCTTAGTGGGTGACTACCGGGGGAGAAACTAAGAGGGACCTCCAACAGTGCGTAAATGCATTTTGTTAATGACGTAAATAAAATAAAAAAGGGTGCCACTTACCCGGCTTAGGCTTAGGTTCGCTGTGTAGAATATTTCACAGGTTTGCGAGCGGAGGCCTGAACCCAGTCTTCATCTTATAAGACCATTAACGTCCCATACTGAGCACGAGCCTCTTACATGGTGAGAGGGTATTGTGTCATCCTCCGTTACGCGGGCCAAGTTCGAATTGAAAATAGTAGAACATAGTATTGTAATCGGTTAGTTGTAGAACACAATATTGTAATCGGTTAATTGTATAACATATTATTGTAATCGGTTAATTGTACTTTCCAGACAATGTCCGCCGACGCTGATGACGCCGCTGCGTCGGATTATACTTGACGAGGTGCTGGTCGCATCGAAAATAACACCCAACGAGTTTGGATACAAAACAGAAGAATCAGGTGAGATACGCATCCCATTTTGGTTTATGAGATCTATATCTATACTAACATTTTATAAAGGAAAGTTGTATATATGTATAAACCTCAAAAACTAACTACTGGATAGATTTCAATAATTCTCACCCTTACAATGATACATTATTCCTGACTACCAATAGGATAATCTTTTACTCATCATCATATCCTAGCATTATCCCAGTTGCCCTAGACTTAAGCTTTGGGCCAAGGATCTGGTTTTACCAGATTCGGCTGAATTTCAGTTATTAAAGAAAGTGACTGCTATCTGACCCCCGGAACCTAGAGGGAAACAACATTCTATGTTCAAACCAGCTGTCAGGATGTTAGAAGGCACTGACTTCCTAATAACGACTGCCATGTCTATGTCATATACATCTGTATATGACAGCCGGGACCAACGGATTAACGTGCTTTCCGAGACAAGGAGCAAGCGATAATTACGAACATAACTTAAGTTATAGGTGCGCTACCGGGGTTTAAACCCTATGAATTTAAAGGCAAGGGACACTGGGCTATCGCTGCACTCCAGCTCGCTTTCTTTAAAATAAATAATTTTATAGAATTAAACGTTTTTATTAAAGTTCTGTACACTAATGCTTTAATTGGTAATTTTGATTCAACGAAGCTGTTATTTTACAAATATTTAGTAGTTATTTCTTATTTTTATACCTACCTAATCTACTTCATAGAAGCAGAATTAAGTTATGTAATTCGATTCACATCAGTTAATATCGATATTAGTGCCTTTTAATCTAGGTTACTGAACACAATATTATTAATTTCATCATATTTTAACATTAGAATTTAACTGTCTCGAATCTTATCTGCGCAGGTCTTAACTAATGGGGATACGTCAGCCTTATTATCAGTGTAGTGTCATTTAAGGAAAATCTCGATTAGTGTTTAACTACGCTCGTCTCGCTACTATAGCACACTTTAAACACCAACAACACAATATGTCGATAATATAACGTTGCATAATATCAGGTGCAGTTTCCGATTTTCGTCACTATACAGAGGGCCTACTCTAATTCAAAGAAAACGAAACTTCGCTATACCCATTCCTTTCACTCGATAATGATATACCCAAGGAGTGACAGAGATAGATGCAACGAAGTTTCGTTTTCGTTGAATTAGAGTAGGCCCTCAGAAGTGTCAAAATTGTATAATGTGTCAGTAATAAAGAAAAAAAAATGTTTTATTAAACAAGAAGAAAAACTAGTACTAGAGTAATAAATACCATATGACTCAACGAATGTAGGTTCGTAGTGCCAAAATTTGTATGTGACTATTTTCATATTCACATACATCGTGCCGCCCGCGACTTCTTCCTCGGGACCCAATGTTTTGGGGTTAAACAGTAAGCAAATGGGGCCTTATAACATAAATATATAAATATATTCTGACAATTACACCAATTATTTAGTTCCAAGATAAGTATCATTAAGAACTTGTGTTATGGATACTAAATAACGGATAAACATACATAAATACTTTTTTTTTTGTAAATACATACTTTCCATACATAGGAAAACACCCAGACCAGAACAAATATTCATTTTCATGCACACAAAGATTTGTCCTGCGTGGGAATCGAACCCACGACCTTAGGTCTTAGAAGCGGAGAGCGGATATTTTCGCTACCGCGCCATATCGGTCGTCCTTATAAAATTTATCAATCCCGTCAACGCCTGTGAGATAAGCCACTCAGACAGGCTGATTGAAATTGGTTTCTTGTATTATAGTACTGTATTACTTCTAAATGCGTTTAATAAACATCTCTTCACATCTTAATTACAAACAGACACATCAGCTTTATTTATTTGTATAGATTTAATTTCATTAATCAGCGTCACCTATAGACAGTAGAATCGCATTTCAGTTGGCACCTGCAAATGCATCACGTCATTGATGAATCAGCCTCATGTCTATTTCAATGTGACAATAAGATAAAAGCGATGAGCTCTACGATAGTGCATGATAAGGTTAACGCAATCTTGTGTATGTTTATATATTACGTCACCAGCGGCTCTAGCTCTATAGAATTGATGACCGATATGATCTGGAGTTCAGTGTATTTGCAACGAGCTCATTTCGATTACAGCCCACTTAGGACAAATAATAAATGCAATTCATGACCTTGGTCTGACCATTCCTTTTTCTGATGGAATCTGATGGTCTTCTTTCGCTGTGAGTGGAGCAGGAGGGTGTTTTAGATAGACTTTTATTAAAAACCATAGCATGTTCCTTCTTGTATTTCTTTCCCAGGGCCGCGGTAACTCTTTCGAACAATCCCGCAACATCTTGTTCTGACTTGAGGACCTACTCTTGTTCAAGAAATCGAAGCATCGTTATACCTATCCCTTTCACTCGATAATGATATACCTAGAGAGTGAAAGAGACAGATATAACCAAGTTTCGTTTTCGTGTAACTCTGGGTGTAAAATTAAAAAGATTTTATAAGTATATATTGAAATACGTTTATCCGTTGACTTGTACCTTTTTTTTTTTTTTATTTACGTCGGTAACAAAATGCATTTACGCACTGTCTCCCGGCCAAAGGGGGACCGAGAGAGGTGTGTGGGACTCACCACCGGCAGACACGACCGCCAGCAGTAATACCCACTAAAAATCTTCCGACGACGCCCGCCGCTTGTTGAGAAAGAGGCGGGGCGCCAGTACCTGGGTTGCAGCTCTGACACCCCGCCCGCGGCCAACGTCCCCCGGACCAAAACCGGGAGGACCTCCTCAGAGAGACGCAGTGGACGCGCCCCTCCTACCTCCCTGTGCGACCATAGCGTGTGTGGCCGACTTCTCGGAGGGTCCATGGTTAGACAGCAGGGGCCCCCTGCCCCGCTGCCTAAGACCCTCCCGGCGCTGCTTGACGGGCCCTCCTGGCCCGCCCGCTGCGCCCTCCACAGGTCCCTCTTAGTTTCCCCCCCGGGAGTCAGTACTAAGGGCACCCAGAGTCGCCAATCTCTGGGTGTTACCTTTTCCCTTGCGCCTCCTGCGCCCTACCGGGAGGTACTCAGCCCCCCCACCACGACAAGGTGGAGACCAGTCGGGGGGGATCCGTTGACTTGTACCTACCTCTAGCACAAGCTATGCTTAGTTTGAGGCTAGATGACGCTGTGTTGTAAGGGATGTCCCAGAGTTTATAAGCTGAGTGTGTAATGCCCAAGAGAAACAAACTAAATTGCTGATTAAGCAAGCCTAGAGCGTGTACTTTCTCCGTACTGTACTATAAAACTGTGTAGATAGCGTGTTCAACAGAGGGCTATAAGGGGATTTTTAATTGCAACAACGGTAGTTTAATGACGGCCATTATGATTGGGTTTATAGATGCTCGAAAGCAGTGCTACTTAAACACAAAAGGAATCAGAGACACAAATTGTCCGTAGAATTTTGAGATAGATTATTTCTATAAAAACTGAACATGAAGTTGGTATTTATAAAATCCTTAATTAATACAGCTTTAATTTTACTACATACAGAGTTTTTTAAATACAACATGTAAAATAATAAGGGTTACACCAAGAAAGTAGTTTGTTATAAATCGGCTACTCAATCGATTAAAAATATAAAAAAAATAGGTAATTTTTTTAAAAAAAATTTTTTTTTTTTTTTGCGGCACTTTTCGGTGCTAAGCGATGTGTGCGTGCGTGTCTCTCTATGTGTGTAGGTCTGTAGGCTAAAGCGCTAATATGCCCATACGATTTGCCCTCGATGAGTATAACTAGTAACTTAAATAAATCATATTTAATTAAATAAAAGTAAAATTATTTTGCATGTTTTTTAATTATAATTAAATATTCTAATTGGGGTGTCTGAGGGTGTGCGTTAATTCTGTGCCATGTTGTATATATCGATTTATAATAAATAAATTAATATTTTCTTACAATTACACCAATTAATTAGTTCCAAAATAAGTATCACTAAGAACTTGTGTTATGGATACTAAAGAACGGGTAAACATACTTAAATACCTTATTTATTTGTAAATACATACTTTATATATGTAGAAAAACACACTAGGCATTTATAAAATATATAAAAAGAAAGGGGGGGGTGATTAGTACTCAACGCATATTAATCTACTAGGCTAAGACTGCCGTGTGGGACCGGCCTTCAACAGTGCCACTCCCTCGCCATTCACGGGGAATCGTAAGAGTCGACGAATATATAGAACCAGCCTGCCCAGCGTGGTGTTTAAAGGCAGATACCCCCAATATAATATAATCTATTGGGGAGTCCAATGTTCAACAGTGGACTTTATAAGGCTGATATGATGCTGACGATGATTCTTAAAATGGCAAGGCCAAGGCCAGGTGAAGGTTTCATTAAATATTTACGAATGTCTTGTTATGACATTAGAACGGCCACGTTGTATCTCAAAAATTCATGAAGATTGAGAATAATGGACAAATAAGCAAGGGAAAATTAATTTAATTTTTAATTAAAAAATTATGATTTTTTTAGGGATATTATACGTTGTTATAACATATACAACCACACCTAATTACGTGTTTTTTACTGTTTTCAGTCTACATAGCGCTACGGCTGATGCAGGCAGTTTTAGCGCGTGTCAATGCCATTTGCTTGCGATACCTTGACAACTCACAACTGGACTCGTTACCACCCCCGCCTCCGACACCCCAGCGAGATATCAAAACAGTCTCATGTGCGGCCAAGAACTCGCGAAGAGTCATGGAGGACAGACATGTGGAAATCAACAACCTGGAAGCGCTTTTTGGAATTGAAGTAAGCTTGCAAGCATATTCATATTCGATTTGATTTCTGTGTAGGTAGTCATCATCATCATCATCTTAGCACTATCCCGGTTGCTCTAGACTCAAGCTTAGAGCCCAGGGTTCGCTCACTGGTCTAACCAGATTTTACACGGAGCGACTGCCGCCTGACCTCCGAAACCCATTGAGAAACATCATTCTATTAAACCAGCTGTCAGGATATAAGAAGGCACTGACTTCCTAATAACATACATATATTTACGCCTGTTTCCCCGAAGGGGTAGGCAGAGGCATATTATACGCCCACACTTCGCCAATTATATAGTTGGTGCCACGTAATAGGTGGCGAGCCTATTGCCGCTTACCGGGCACTGTTATGTTCGCCAGAGCCTCGTCCGATGATCGGCTGGTGCACCACTTGCAGGAGAGGTTGGCTTGGGCTCCTTAGGTCTTGATAGGATCCCTATACACCTCCGGACCTCCGTGGAATTCCTAATAACGACTGCCATAGATATTCATAACAGCCGGGAACGTGCATTCCGAGGCACGAAGCAGTTGATAATTACGCACATTTTAATCATTTGAACAGTATTGTTGCGTATATAAATTTCTTCCCAGCTCAGGCGAACTCAACCTAGAAGAGAACTTATCACCAGAATAATGCATTTGTTACAAAACTCAAATTTGTTCAAGTGATATTAAGAATGAATTTTAGCCAGTGCCAACAGCAGCAGTTCAATTCAAAATTAATAATATCATCACATCATTGACTTCACTTACAGTTAACTTTAGAGGACGATCTAGTTAATATCTGAGAATCTACCCTATCTCGAATAACCTAGATAATAATTTCACGAGTACAAATTTTTATATGCAATTTTTATATTTTACAGACCAGTGAACCTACAAGTTACTACGCTGTATACGACGGACATGCCGGCTCTGCGGCAGCGACGTACTGCGCGGCACATTTACACCAGTACCTAATAGAGAGCGCCCACTTCCGCACAGACCTCTCCCGCGCCATGTATGACGCGTTTATGCGCACTGACGATGAGTTTGTGCGCAAGACTAACCAGGAGGTCAGTATTCTTTTTGTGAAGTCCACTACCTATAATGATGCACTATGTGGGTAGTCCTGCCCACTAGAAAGTCAAATTAGAATTACAAATTTGCATCAATATTTAGTAGTGAGTCCACTATTTCTATGACGACACGACTGATCATCTGGTCATAGGCGAAGGTTCTTTAAATACACAAATGCACTAATCTTTGGTGGTGTCAACTATTGCACAGACCTAACTTGCCCCTAATTTGACTCGGTTTTATGACGACAGCACCGACCGCTATGTCAGAAGGCGTGGCGTCTTTAATTAGACACAATCACTTATACTTGGTGGATAATCCACTTTTGCACAGATCTACTTCGCGCCTATTGTGTCTCGTTTCTGTGACGATAAGACCAACCGGGAGGGCAGAAGGCGTGGTGTCTTAAATAAGACACATTCACTAATCCTTATGTAAAAATACAAATGCATAAATATGAAGCCCCAAAAAACTAAGGTCTTAGTATTTACATTATCGGCTACATAATATGCAAAAGAAACCAATTGAATATGGCGTAAGTCTTCTTTTTTTTTGTTGTTTTACATCGGTAACAAAATGCGTTTACGTACTGCCTTCCGGCCAAAGGGTGACCGAAAGGGGGGGTGTTTGCACTTACTACCGGCAGACGCGACTGCCAGCAATAATACCCACTAAAAATCTTCCGACGACGCCCGTCGCTTGTTGAGAAAAAGGCGGGGGCAAGTACCTGTCAGACCCCCCGCTGCCTAAGACCGTCCTGGCGCTGCTTGACGGGCCCTCCTGCCCTGCCCGTAGCGCCCTCCATAGGTCCCTCTTAGTTTCTCCTACTTGTAAGCGCATTTAATTGAAACTGATTTATTAATTAGTAATTCTGCTTGTGTTTTGAACGTTTGATTAACACTGATTCGATCTCAGTAAGAAACAGAAAGACTGTATAAGTACGTAACTCAAACCTGACCTATCTATTAATGGGTCGATGTTCCTTTAAGCATGCGATGTATATGTTTAATGCCCCACAGAGAGTGTGCGGCGGCAGTACGGCAGTGGTAGTGACGGTGCGCGGCCAGAATCTACTGGCGGCCTGGGTCGGGGACTCCCTGGCACTGCTCGCCAAACGAATGGGTCTAATGCAGCTAGTGCGCCCTCACAAACCAAACAGAGAGGTAACATTACTGCGCTACTATTGAACTATACTGCCGTCCTTTAGCTAGAAAGCCGCTAATTGTCGGAGGGTATTTTCTGAATTGTAAACTCTATTTTATTACAGCAACGTTTCAATTCCAAAAATTAACCATTCTAGCTAATGGACGGCTGTAAATATGACGACCGATATGGCGTAGTGGCAGGAATACCCGCTCTCCGCTCCTAAGGTAGTGGGTTCAATTCTCACGTTGGACAAATCTTAGTGTGCGTGAACATGAATCTTGTTCTGGTCTGGGTATTCTCCTATGTATATTAAGTATATATTCACAAAAAAAGTATTTATATATGTTTATCCGTTATTTAGTATCGATAACACAAGTTCTTAATGATTCTCCATAAGCTTCTAATGTGACCGATTGCATGCGGCCTACATCCAATGCGCCCTTTATCAGGTCGTCCGTGAATCTTGCAGGTGGACAGCCTACGCTTCGTTTCCTATCAAAGTGTCTCAATTTCAGAACCTTCTTTTTTTATCCATTTATAACTAATAAATAATTCTAAATAAAATTTAACGCTTTGCAAATTATGCCGTGTGGTGCCGGCCTAGAGTAGTGCCACCCCCTCTCCTCTCACGGGGAGTCGTAGAAGTCGACGAAGAGAAATCCTACCGGATGATGGGCAGCAGCGTCATCCTTCGTACTGGTTTGAACTGCGATCACCAACCCGCCTGCCCAGCGTGGTTATTATAAGCAAATATGTAATCTATTGGGAAAGCCAATGTTCAGCAGTAAACTCTGTATACAGCTGATTAGATGATAATGAAAATTTTACGAATAAATAAAATAATTTTGATATTTATGTGTGTGAAGGACGAGCGGCATCGAATAGAGTCATCAGGCGGCACAGTGATGCACTGGGGTACTTGGCGGGTCAACGGACAACTCGCCGTCTCGCGGGCTATCGGTAAGTATACTGCTCTGTCATCATCCGAGCATTATTCCGGTTGCGCCCTACACTAACACTTAGGACCCAGGGTCTGAACAAGAAAAAGTACTCTTAATTGCCACATAAAAATAAAACAAATAAAGATAACATAAACACATGCAAGCGACTCAGGATAGCTCATTGTGGAAATCTATTGGGAATGCTAATTATTCTTCAGGCGATAAAGAGTTTTGAGGATAACTCTTTAGGCGATATCGGTGGCACAAGTTCTTGAATCGGAGAGAGGTCCGGTGGTGGCACCTCTTTATACTGCTTATTCAGCAGCTCGTGGAAGTATGAGCGCCAACTCTACTTCACCAGAAGGTTACACAGGAAGTCCTCGCATAACAGGTTGCCAGGATCCTTGACACCGCGACTGTTGGAAATATTCTCTGCTGCTTTAAACCTGGAAAGAGCAAATTTGTAAATGAGTTTCCGACTTATCGTACATAGGCTATAACGTGTATGTAGCTCCTTTTGTAGCGTTATATGTGACACGATTCTTATGAAGAGTTCATCGCTTGCCACTAGGGATTGCAATCCGGCGTCATTTTCAATGCGTACCGGATTTATTAAATTTTTATTTCAATCAACATAAACCGTTGGTATGAAAAGTGTAAATTTAAATAAATTTCATCGTCGAAACTAAAACAGAAATCAAAAATTTTAACTCAAGGTAATTAAAATCTTTAAAAATAGTAATGTAATTCTTAATTAGGTATCTACGTAACGTAGGTGGTGGTTAGTAGTTATGTCCCCCAGATTAATTAAAGATCATAATAATAAAGATAATAATTGACATTAAATATATCTTAAATATAAATGTTTACTTAAATAAATGTAAATTATTTATTCCCTCCATCATTAATGACCTAATAAAATAATTTAAAAAATCAAGAGCCCTAATGAAACAAAAACAAACAATAAATAACCAGGTTTTAGTTTGAAAAAACGAGAAAGAGCAAAACAGATTACACTTATTTTACTCGAACGAATCACAAACTGATTGAACTGATTCGACATAATCTCACTATCAGCACTCGAACCATGAAATTTTGTAAGTTGTTCCCGTGTATTCGGTTTGGAATTTTCTGCCTGTGCATGTATGTCCCAGCTACTACAGTCCTGGGTATTTTAGGCGGAGACGTGAAACGACATTTCTGCTGCCGTCATGAATGGGTGTGCCTGTTACCGTGCTTATTCCACTGTATGAGAGCAACCTTAGTTTTTTGTAATACATACATTGTTTGCCATCAGGCAGGATTGGATAATTATGACATAAGCACTTGCTGGATTAAAAATATCTATGTAACAATTCCCGCGCTACTATAATTTCCCGAAAAATCTAGAAACTATTAAACACGACACGTGTTTCGCCCTTACACAGGGCATCTTCAGGTAAGATAGGAGCCTTAGAACAACGATGTCTTCACGACTAACGCTGAAACGCCTGAATCAATAAATTATTTAATTATGACGTGTCACAAAGAAGAACTGAGCGAACATGTAGCGGCACGTTGCTGCGTTGAGGTATTCAACGGTCTCATACGCGCAATGCAAGCAATTAAAGTACATACTATTACAATCGCATGACAGCGCGATTATTTTCCAACATATAAAGACATCGGATCCGGTAGACGTAAAAATGAATCGGGTTCCGCCGGATTACTGGATCCGGTTTTTCAAATTGCAATTCCTAGCCTGTACTGTGTCGTTCTACCACCAAGTTTCTTTGTCACATTTGTGTTTACTCTTAGACACCCTTTGCCGTCACACTGAATGATGACCTGAGACTTGGCTTCATCAAGCATCCATCAAGTTGATTTTGCGTTGACAACGTTATAAGTGTGTTTTGTATTTCCGCTTTACACCGAGATACATGATAAGTAGTCGTTGTGCAGTGAAGCTGGGTAAGACCTTGAAGTAGGCCACTTTGCTGATGTTGTGTCCCCTAGTAAATTGTAAGTCGATTTGAGAGAAGTTCCTCCCGCTCCAGTAGGTGATCAAGTAGTCAGGTTTCTTTTTGAAATATGCATTCACGATGGCCAAGTCAGCTGCGGCTAACGTATAAAGGATCTCATCCCCTTCCGCATTCCGGTGTCCATATCCCCCGTGGACACGTCCAAAATCCACTCCCATCTCACCCATATGACCGTTCAGATCACCACCCAGTTTGTATCGCACGGAAGCCCGCCCGCGGCAACGGAATGCAACAAAGCAAGATTAAAAACAATATGTTATCGGCATTGTTACAAACGCTCTGTGACTCGTATACACTTGAGAAGTTCACTTGAACCCCCTCTATAAGCAACTTGACTACCACACGTCTGTCGCTCAATGAAATCCTTCAAGGTAACTAATACATAGGGGACAATATGATATGGTCACAATATAATTTTATTCTTAAACTTTTGCGTTCACAATACTGAGACGATTTTTTTTCTAAATTTACTATTATCTTACCGACTTTATTATCTTATTATGGCGAGTATACCCGCACTCCACTCCTGAGGTCGTGGGTTCGATTCCCACACAGGACAAATGTGTATAAATATGAATATTTGTTCTGGTCTGGGTGTTTTCCTATGTATATTAAGTATGTATTTACAAAAAAAAAGTATTTATGTATGTTTATCCGTTATTTAGTATCCATAACACAAGTTCTTAATTATACTTATTTGGAACTAAATAATTGGTGTAAGTGTTAGAAATATTTATTTATTTATCTTCACCCAAAAAAATCTCTTCCTCTTCGCAATGCTATTGTCAGAGTGGTCTTGGTCATCGTGGAGAACACATGTAATTGTAGGCAGATGTGACTCGCTAAAATAACGCTATCTTTCTCTTGTTTTTAATGCACTCATGCAAACTAACGCCCACAGCAGACTTAGTTTAATCCATCGCATGTGTGACCTTCCATGCGGCCTACCCTCTACTCTCCTTTTAATAACAAGGCGTTCTATAGACGTGGCCGAAGTGCTTAGAACGTACTAGGAATACAAGTCTGAACCAGAACTAATAAACGCTGTTTGATGCCGAGTTCTTGAAGTATGTATGCATTGGAACGAAACTATCTACGTTACTCCAAGCATTCATCTCCAGTACTACATTTCTAGAAAGTTTTATTTTATTTCGCAAATTTCCTCTATTTTTTTTTCAATCATTCATTTTCATTTATCTGTAGCAAAGAGAAATATTTAGAAAACTAGTGAGCTATAGAAAACAAAACAGTAGTCTAAAAACTTTCTTTATAAAAATATTGTAACTTTATATGATAATATATAATGTAATATTCTTAATAACGTAAGTATAAATGAATTAATTTTTTTAACTTTATACCTTTACGAAAAAAATACCGCCGTATACCGTATATTTTTTCGTAACGAAAATGTTAAATATAAACTTAAATGCTATAAAATTTAACGCTATCAGTGAAAGAATCTAGAACATAAAGTGCGTTCATGAAAAATAATGAGGTAATGATGTTCTTACTCAGAGGTATATGACTGTCAGGAATATTTAAGAGGCGGCTCGTTACGAAAACCGGCTGTAAGTTATGGCAAAAAACTACACCTCAATTCTGTTGTCATTTTAATTATATGTTAAGTCAAGGTGAATGTTTAACCGTTATGATGAAATTTGCAAGCGTGCTAAAGACCAGCATAAAATAATTGTCCTATTGTAAATTGTCTGCGCCCATTAAAGCAAAAAGAATTAAATTAACTATAAGTTCATACATACATACAATCACGCCTATTTCCCCGAAGGGGTAGGCAAAGGCATAATATACGCCCACATTTGCCAATTACATTGTTGGTCCCACGAAATAGGTGGCGAGCCTATTGCCGCTTATCGAGAACTGTTTGTTCGCCAGAGCCTCGTCTGTTGATCGGCAAGTGCACTACTTGCAGATGAGGTTGGCTTGGGCTCCTTAGCTTTTGGTAGGATCCCATTACACCCTATAAGTTCCATCCGGGAAACATGCGTGCTAAAAGGTCTTATGGGACTATACAATGGAAATGTTAGAAGCTATACCTGGCATTAAATGTGCTTTTAATTAATAGGTATATATAGGCTTGGAAATTGCAGCCAATTGTGACCCAAACACATAATCTTCGAGTTTGAAAGAAGATAAATTTGTATCTAACCAAAAGTCAGTCCCAATTATGCATCGAAACAAAAAGCTATAAGGAAAAAGTCACAGATCTAGCAATAAATTGTATTTTGTCCCGTGTTCAAAACCTAAGGTACATATGTACTATTTTTACATCAACTATGTAGTTCCAATATAAGTATCATTAAATACATACATACCTACATACAATTACGCAATGTCACGCCTCTTTCCTGTACGGGGTAGGCATCACCTTCTTCCACTTGCTACGATCTTGGCACACACACTTAGCTTCATTCACACTGATTAACCTTCTCATACACGTCGGTTTAGGAAACTTTTGACATGCCCTTTCTTCAAAATCACCTGGATTTGGTCATGGAAGGTCTTACAAGTCTTCCCCTCCCAACTAATTCATGTGTTAAGAATACAAAATAACGAATAAAAATACTACATAAATACTTTTTTTTGTACATACATACTTAATATACATAGGACACACCCAGACCAGAACAAATATTTATGTTCATGAACATAAAGATTTGGCCTGTGTGGGAAACGAACTTACGACCTACTATATATACCTACGAGCCATATCTCTTCATTTTTGTATGTACACTTTGTCTGCAATAAAATATTTGTATAACTAGAATATACTATTATGAGAATTATGGGTTGAAATACGTAGTCAAAACTATAAGCGTTTCTGTTTTTACTGGATCAACCTGAAAGTAAACAAGACTTATACAGTTAATAACACAATGTAAGTATTATATAAATTTTTACCGAATTCTGTTAATGCGGCTCATTAAAAGAGATTTTATCATAAAGGTTAAACTGTATATTGCGTGAAATAAACGTTAAAGAATTGTGAGGTAATGAAAATAATATTTGTCATGTTTTATTTTTAATTTTTGTAGCACTCAAGCATATACCGACAAACGGTTTGGTGGTTTGATTTAAATGTGAAATGTTTGTTCCAAATAAATATATTAATTAAATTACGCTTTTAATAAAATATAATTGTGTGACCTACCTGATTTAAAGATGTCGCTAACTTAAATAATGTAAAAATATATTATTTAGCACAGAATGTATGTTATCCGCACAATATGATTACTATATGGGTCACATGTAGTACTAGACGATCTAAATACAAATTATGCTTTTATTAATTATTATGTTGGAAAAAATCTTGCCAGCTAGGTGCTTTACTGGCGTGCGCCACGTAACCAATAGAGTTAATTAATATCTTCAGTCACGCTGAAGTCGCGCTGACAAAGCTGCTAGTGGCAAGACCAGTATACTTAAAATTTAGTGGGTCACGGGTTCAAACCCTGGTAGGTGCGCCACCTATGATTTTCTAAGTCCTTTGCGTATTATCGCTTGCTCCGTGCCTCGGAAAGCACGTAAACCGTTGGACCCGGCTGTCATAAACATCTATGGCAGTCGTTATTAGGAAGACAATTCAATTCTTTATGACAACTGAAGACAGAAGGCAGGGCCTTCTATTACCCTGACAGCTGGTTTAACCATAGAATAATGGTTTCTTTTGGGATGTGGAGGTCAGACGACAGTCGCTGAATGTATAAGTGAATTCAGCCAAATCTGGTGAGACCAGTGAGTCCTGGTCCCTAAGTTTAAGTTGAGGACAACCGCCCGCAATGCTTGGAAATAATGACTCCATAATTGGCAAGAAATTAATAGTGTAATCGATTACAATGACTTCCTTTTAGAAATTCAGTATCCTGCGTTGTTCATCATCAATCTCCTGTCCTGTTCCAGTTTATCTGGGGGCACGTATATTCTTTCAATCCACCTCGGTTATCAATAACTCATCCACTCCTTTCTCATTCACGTCATCATTTTTCGGTTGTCCTCTTCATGTTCACCCGCTAACATTCATATTCATAACTCTTTTCGTCACATGATCTTTGTCTCTTTCACTTCTTCAGTTACATCACATGTGATTCTTTCATACTAACTATAAAATATTCATTCCTTAACCCCTTCTAGTCTCTCCACGCAAGTTCACACGTAGTTAATCATAAAGAATCCCATCGTCACACCTCTGCACAGCTGAATGAATCACAATCAATAGCTCGGTATCCCAATAAAACAAAGGGCGTTCACGAGGGTTCCAGTAGTGCGTTAACGTCAAGTTAATCGGTCGTTTTATTGTTATTGTGAGGCGGCGCGCGAGTCGCTTCTCACAATGAGCCCGCGCGTGCCGATCATTAAGCTGTTAGGATGGCAAGGGATGAGAACCCATTAGTGTACGCCAGCCGCAATATTAGCCACGGCATTAATCTTGGTCGCGAGAATAATAACATGGAAAGGTCACCGCCTCTTGGTTCACGCCCGAAATTTGAAACCAATATTACATAAACGCCTAAGTATCTTGGTTTCAAAAGTTCTTAAAGATTTAAAAAAAAAATGATTTTTTGTCTATCGCAGATAGCCGATTTTGAATCGAGATAGGTTAATAATTTCGGTCGTTATTAGTGTTTACCAGTGTGGGTGTAGAATATGTCTGGAATACATGTCTGCGTCAACCAAGTCTTACCTATTGGGTAACTTAAAAGTGAAGACGTCGACGACGACTTAAAAGTAATAATTAACTTGACCTAATGACTAACTTATACAGTGATAACCAGGACCAACGTGCCTTCCGAAACACAGAAGTGCTCGATATCAATTGCCAAACGAACCGTAGTCATCCAAGGATTGACACCTGTAACTTGAGACCTTTGGGAATTTCAATGGTTCAATATATGTTTTTGGATACATTGTACAGAGATCTGGAATTACTGAGGTTCTTCGTTAAATATGCCAAATTTAAAAAACAAAAGATACAGAACTGGTGATAATAAATAAATAATTTCTAACAATTACACCAATTATTTAGTTCCAAGATAAGTGTCGTCGAGAACTTGTATTATGGATCCTAAATAACAGATAAACATACTTAAATACTTTTTTTTTGTAAATACATATATATATACTTAATAAACATATACATGTGATGTACTTACCTTACAGAAATTTTGAATAAAGGATAGAGTTATAAATGACGAAATCTTTGCTTGAAACTTTCGTTAACACTTCTCTGTTGGGCAAGAACCCCCTTTTACATAGAGGATAGAAAGATTTATCCAAATTCATTCATAATCTTGCAACTGTTGAATTTAATCATCAGTAACATCCCAGCATTACCCCAGTTATGCCTTCAACTTAAGGCCCAGGGTCTGCTCACTGAAACAGTTGAATTTAATATAATTTTATAAACCTTGATAAATTTATTTTGACAAGACATGGTCGAGTGCACCGTGTAAAAGCGGCAAGTAGTGAGTAGCGTGTCGTGTAGCGCCATAGGCGCCGGTAAGTCGTGCGGAGCGCCCCCTCGCGGCGCGCCCTTCGGGGCCCACTACCCCACTGCACCCGTATCGATCACCGCTCCGCCTACAACTGCACCGGCTAGGGTTGACTAGAAAATAATCTTGTATCGATATTTTCAACATATTTCATCTCATGTCTAGTAGTACGAAGTCAAAACTATAGCAAGGATAGCTCAGTGGCGAGACCAATAAACAGCAACGCAGAGGGTCTCGGGTTCAAATTCATTTTATGACTTTTCTAAATCATATGCTTTATTGTTTATGAACAACTATGGCGGTCGTTATTAGAAAGCTGATGTATGGTCTGTGAAATCTATGGTCAAGAATTATATTGCCCTCTGAGTTGCGAGGGTCGGGCGGAAATCGGTTCGCAGAATAACTGAAATTCAGCCAAATCTGGTTACACCAGCCAGACCGGGTCCTTAGCGTAACTCTGGGGCACAACAGAGATAAATGCTAGGATGGTGATGACGAAGACCAAACTGTCAGTTTATAAATTTTGCTGGAGAACGTTTTAAATATTCACTTGGTCTTCAACGCCACCAATTTTAGTACAAGTGCCATAAAAGCTAGATAGCGCATCTTTTAGACGACCGATATGGCGTGGAGGTCAGTATACCTACACTTCACTCCAGAGGTCGTGGGTTCGATTCCCACACAGGACAAATCTTTGTGTGCATGAACATGGATATTTGTTCTGGTCTGGGTGTTTTCCTATGTATATTAAGTATGTATTTACGAAAAAAAAGTATTTAAGTATGTTTATCCGTTGTTTAGTATCCATAACACAAGTTCTTAATGATACCCATCTTGGAACTAAATAATTGGTGTAATTGTCAGAAAATATTTATTTATTTTAAATTATGATCAAGAAATTCTAAATCTTTCTGGTATATTCTGGCCTTGTGAAATGCTACTTGCTGGTTTGGATGATAGATGCATCAGTTATAATATGAAACATATTTTATTTCAAATAATAACAGTGTTAAGGAGATTTTTGTCTCTAGCATTCATAAACTGTTGCGTTCCGGGTCATGCATTTCTTATCGATATTCTCATCAATGCGTTCTCCACTCTAATATCGATGGATGGCTGACAACATCTTACTTCAATATAATGTTGACATTTTCATCCCGGCTCTTCGTGGCCAACAGCGCAGCCTCCCTACTATTTGGCAAAATCCGATCTATTCGCGTTCCACGGGAGATTAACTTCGGAAACGTTTACGTTTACGGAGACTTCGATTATTCCTAATACAGTGGACGGGATTTTCATGCAAGATTAGTTTGGAGATGTTGCTATTTGTGGTCGGAGAGGCAGATCACCATGACATGATCCATTATTGGGAAATGTAACCATTACATCAATTGAACCACATTTACTTCTGCTGTTACCCTTTGGGGAGGAAATATTAAATCTTAAATTAGTCGCTTCATTTGCTTTTTGTTTGTATAACACATTTTATAGATCAACTAGCGGTTAATTTCAGCGTTCCTCTGTCTTGCATGGAACAGCATTCCTGTGTTTTCCACCTCTTTTCAAAATCGTCAACTAAATAAGAGCTATGTTGTACATACAGCAGTAGTCTAAAGATAAAATGGTTTTTTTTTTTTAAATAACGTGATTGATTATAAATGTTGTTCAATGAACTATTTTTATGATTTAATAGTAAGTAGAACCAGTAATCATTTATATACCCGCTTTAATAAATAAATACCTTCGTATGTTTTCCTCAAAAGGCACAAAACAATTTTGTGACAAGCTTTGGCAGTTTCGGCTTTGCAGATGTGAAATAAAACAATGTTGACTGACTCATAAGTAAGTGAGGCGATGAGTCAGGAGCAGGGCATGTTTTACTTATATTACATTAGCTAAATAAATATATTATAGGTTTTAAAATACATTATTAACTAGATTTATATCTTTAAAGTTATAACATAGAAAATCCTATGCAAATTAACCCTGAATACATTCTTGTTTCAATGGTGACAAATATTAAAGAGACCAATTCTACTAATATTATAAATGCAAAAGTTTGTGAATATGAATGTTTGTCAGTTTTTTACGCAAAAACTAATGAACAGATTTGGATGAAATTTGGTTTACAGGTAGTATATCACCAGTATAAGATACTTTTCTTCCTGATATTCCCACATGAACCCGTTCATGCGGGTAACACCGCGAGGCGCTGCTAGTAAGATGTGCGATATTTCTGTATGCTATTTATTATTGTTTATTTAAAAAGCGTTTCATTATTGATTTAGTTGTTTCAATTGTATTTGAAATCAAAATATTACTCAATTGGTTTTCGTCTTTGTTCTTTAAACTGCCAGTATCGTATGAGACGTAGTATTTTGACCTTGGGCAAAACCTGGACAACAGGATGTTTGATGTGTGTCTTAGCACAGCTCATATTCGCAGTATGTTTATTAATTACCTAATCATTCCATTAACGTCCCACTACTGGGCAAGAGCCTAGGTCTTACTCGACCACACAGATCCAATGCGGATTGGCAGAAGCAGCAGAAATACTTCTAAGTGGGATCTCAGGCTTAAAAATTGCCACACAGACGGTCACCTATCCACACAGAATTTCTCTGATTTCTAACGTGTTTAAAATAAACGAAGATTCTAACAGTTGGTATTGTTTTAGGTGATGCTCAATATAAGCCGTTCGTAACTGCGTGGCCGGAGACGGCAGAGGTGGAACTGGATGGAGACGAAGACTTCGTAGTGGTGGCCTGCGACGGCCTTTGGGACTTCGTCAGCGAAGACGCCGTCGCCCTCACCGTCTACAGACAATTGATTGCCGACCCAGGTAAGTACCTTACTTATCGTCACATACTTCAGAACTGTTCGTCAGCTTCTAATAACTCACTGCAGGACTCGGTCCTTCACCTGTTTCCCATTCATCATAGTTTCCCAATAGGACTAACTTGGCTTACCCTTTATCGTGACATATTTGATTGCAGCTGAAACCTTAGCATGTTAAAGCTATGTTTGGTATCTCAATATGTCAGCGAAATGCATTAATATATAAGCAGATACGGCAGCTATAACAAAGATTTCTAATTCGATAATCTAATCCAATCCTTCCTTTAGATGCTAAATGTAATTTATATGTAAATTCCAAAGTTTTCCTCTGGGCGTATGGAAATTGAGGGATCTAGTCAGAGTCAGCCATCCGTGTGGTTATTGCCTAATCAGGCGTCACGTTCTTCCAAGCCTTCGGGGTAAAGGGACGAGGCTTACCTTCTGACCGCAAAGTATTTGGAACGAAAAAGATATATCCAGGATGTCCCTGGTTACTTTGGCTTTGAAGTTTCACGGCATATTTGCGTTTTTTGTTGACAAATAGTTATAAGTTGTTAATGCAGTTACAGAAAATGTTCATTTTCAATAAAGACTTGTAACTCAAGATCATTCAGTTGCCGTTGACCTTGTGTTTAGAGCGTTGTTTTTACTTGACAATAACACTGTGAGGTTTGTGAGTCACTGTCTCTTGTACAGGAATATGAAAATGCATTTGGCCACCACTACAAGGTCACAGTTTCTATTGTTAGTGCTAAAAGTGGCACAATTAAAAACATTGATATAGGCCTCACGTCTTAACTTTGTTATTGTTACATATTCAATGAATATAATCGTGTTCAATATGTAGATTTTAGTAAGTGCACAAGCATTATTAGACCATGAATACGACAAATGTTTAACTGTCTTTAGAAAAGGGTGTTGATTAGTCACATGGTTGTGTCAAATCATAAGCATTGTTGTATAAGCTGAGTGTGCTTGTTTAACCAATGCCACAAGACCCTTGACACTTGATGGAGGGTTTTAAGTTGCGTTGTTTCGCGTTATAATGGCCTCGTCAGGGGAGACCTCTAAACATAGTCGGTCGTAGGAACGACTTCACGGCGCCCTCGAATTTCTGTAAAGTGTCTTTAATGGAACCCAACGCTCCAACCGACAATCCTTTTATGTTTTCAATTGTGTCCTTGTTTTGGATGTCAGAACTTTATTGTAACTCTGTGTGGAGTGGAAGTTTTTTCTGTAGATTGTTTGTGTTTCCATTATCCCTGTTATATTGTCACATAAACTTTTCGTTAATATAGTTTTTAAATTGAACGCTCACCAGAGAAACAAACGATTTTTGTAGCAACCATTTTGTTTTAGTTATGGTAATCGGAAAAATGCTTTGTCATTTCCGTTGTCACCTAAAAAGTGACACGGGAAATGAATAAATGTAATGCAAATTGTTTTTACGATTTCGTTTTACAAATAAAAATGTGAGAGGGTTCGCAATATTATGATAACACAATATTATGGGCACTATAATAGGGTAATAAAGATGACGTAATAATCCACGTTTTCGACACTTGCTTATAGAGGGGACGCCGTCGCCTTCTCCCCTATTCGTCAACTTGTCTGCCAGATTGTACAGATTTGAGTGCAGATTATCTGTACTTCTGTTACTAAATTCTACCACACAATTTATTAATGCAGTAAGTGCCACTTAATGTAAGGATATACCACTTCATTATGCGGTAATAATGTTATAAAAGTGTTTATTGTTTGATAGTTGTTTACAAACACCGGAACCATAATCTCTGAAAATACTGAGTCGATTTTGGAACGGAAAGCTATTTTTTCCCCTAAACTAGTGTTGGCTATGTTTTGTTTTGATGAGCAAAACCACAGGCGACGATAAGTGTTTTATAATAGAGCAATATTAGGGTAATTATAATGTCCTGTTTGCAATTTATAGCACTCCAAACCCACTGCAGAACGTCGTGCACCATTATGACCACTGAGTGGAAATAAAACACCTGTTGATTTATATCGTTCGTCGATTAGACGAGTACAGGTTTCTTTGTTTCAATAGGCCTTGCGAAAAACACGAGACGAACAATGACTGTATATTTTATGTTCCGTAACGAGATTGCAGCAGCGGTGCCTAGATTCAGACGGCTGCGGTCAGTCCACAGCCCCACGATGTTGTGTCGTAATTGCGTCGGAAGTGGGGAAGTGGAGATATTGGATACTTTGTACCCCAGTTGCCCCGGCCGCCCCCGACGGCCCCCCCTTTCACGCCACTCTGCTTTATCCTTTCTAATCACTATTAAACTTTTAGAACGGGCAATGGATAACTCATACATTACTTTACTAATATTGCTGTATTGATTTAATACAAAATTGTTATGTTTTCTGTATTTATAAATTTCTCACCTCAGTTTACAGCCTGATAATCAGACAGTAAGCTGCTTAAAAAATGCTTCCCTCTAAATGATCCAATGCTGATTAAAATAAGGCCAGTGGAAGTAGTGTAGGTATTATATCAACCATTTTTGAACATACATTAAATCACGCTTGTTGCCCGAGAGGCATATTATGCGCTCACATCTCGCCAATTAATATTTTTGGTCCCACGTAATAGGTGGTATTGCCGCTTACCGGGAACTTTTATGATCGCCAGAGTCTCGTCCGTTTTTCGGCAGGTGCACCATTTGCAAATATGAGGTTGGCTTGAGAGTCATAAGATTTTGGTAGGATCCCTATACACCTTATTTACTGTTTTTTTAAAAATAATATACGTTTTAAAATTTTATATAAAGAAAAACCATACCATACTAAATGTATTTAAATTTATAAGTTTATACTCACATTTACATAGAGCTCAGAGATATCTATTGTATAAGCAATACATGCCGTTATGTCTAGACTAGAGGCATTTGAGTGTTATTAGTTTACGTACCCAATGGCGTAGCCCAATGTAATAATTGAAATTATCCAATTTTTAACACCATCATAATGTTATTCGTTTGAAACAAGACAATTCTAATGATTCCTTCTAAAAATATTTACATAGGTACGAAAGTTGATTTAAACGTGTTATTGATTTTCTGTACAAATAGTAAGTTTAACCCTTTCTGCTGTCTTTCAAATTCACGCCCGGATGGACAGTCGGGCTGGTTCATTGGATTAAACGATTTACGGGTTTAATTGTCGCTCAGTATTCAAATAGGGGCGAGTTCTGGACAGACAGGCCTTAATCCTCTCGGGGTACCTCGTGTTGGTACAATTCCATCTTAATTTTTGTCACATCACAGTAAAGGCCAACACAGACGGCGGACTTTTTGTCCGATCCAGACTGTGTATGATCTCTATTTCTAAGGGCATAAAGTTTAAACTATTTACATGCGCAGGTGCCTGACAATCAGTTGACATATGCGGGCATTTTAAACTCTTTGTTCTCATAAATACAGATCATGCACAGACTAGTTTGGACAAAAAGTCCGCGGTCTGTGTTGGCTTTAAGGGTTGGTTTTGCATAGCACGTGTGGTGCTTAGTAAAGCGCTGGGTCATATTGCACGTGAAGTCCCGTCATGTGACACTGCACGGTCCAATTTCATCATCAGAAGCTTTGATGTTTAAACTTTCATGGGCCTCGACGCGAGTTTTGAACTTTTGTATGATGTGTGTTGACACCAGGGTTTTTTTGGTTGTTTGTTATTTTGCTAAAATTGAAATTTGCCCAATTTCCGAAACATTTGGTTTAGAAGGTAATGAATTTAAAAACATTACTTGTGACGCTATACAATGCAACATAATATAACAATATTCATGCTTTAAGTCATTCCATATTTCGACGGTAGCAATTAACAATGTCGTAAGTGAAAAGCCGTTACTTTAAACAATGTCGTAAGTAAAAAGTAACGACTTATCACTTAATATACTTGTGTGGGTTTGATTTATCCTTAGGATGTTTGTGTGCTGGAATGTGAACTCATTAATAATTTATTTTGTCATGATTATAGATACAAAAAAAAGTAAGATGTATTTGCATAATTTTATACTTTAAAATGTTCCATTTACTATGCTATATATTGCTTACTTGCTTGCGGACGGGTTGATTTTCCTAATAAAAACTTCGTCTTATAGTATTTTCGTATGTTTCTTCGATTGTCTAGAACCCATAATAGTAGTGTGGGGCTAAAAAGCGCTGATGATATAATATTTATACCACCACTTCTGGCTTCAACTTGTCAATAAACTCATCTAAATAGCACCTGATCAAAGTGCGTAACATTCCAGCTAACACAGCGGCCCCGGGTTCAGATCTCGCCCAGATAACATTGTAACGCCGCTATCGCTCATTCTGGTGCCTGACAAATTGATCACCGGTCCTCGGTGCCCCTCCACAATTACCATACATCTATATTCATATCGTACACAACTACAGGCGTCAGTGAATTACGAAATTGCTTCGCATTAACATTACAGTGATGACGGGAAAATTTGAATTTGTCGGATGTATTTACGTGCAATTTTGTCTTAAATGTACAGAGTGTCGATGCCAACTACACAATTTTTGATATATGACTTTCGATCACAATACGTTTGTCATGTTTGGCACAATACACCTTATAAACTGACTACCTCCGCCCTCTATTTCGTCCGCGTGTAAGATTTGTGTTCTATCTTGTTATAACGGAAATAACCGCTCATGTTAAATTCCCAGACCAAGAAAAAGCATTAAAAAGTGCATGCGCAGTTTATGCGCAAAAATATTTTCACGTCAAACTAATTGTCGTATATGTTACCATTCTCCACCAATCCCCACGAGTCCGCGTGGTGAAGGCCTAAACCCTTATCAGATAGGTTTCTGAAGCCCGTTTTCAGAAGTTGGAAGAATGATGTCACTATCACAATGTTTTTTTGTTTTGGGGGGTTTGTTTTTTTGTATAGTTTTCTTTTATGTTCTAAGAGTATTAGTAGATTTTTTTCCTGCTATACTGTGGTATGAATATTAAGAGATTATACCTACATTATGTTGCACTGTGTTATTGAAGCGCGCATTAACCTCGCCGAAATGCGCCCTGCCCCGGTGACGCGCATTTTGGCAGGTGCTCTTTGGAAATGTGTGTATTGACGATCTTGACACTGAGAAACACGTGTTATCTGCCAACATTCATTCATAGCCAATATATTCGTGCTAGTGCAATAATCAAGATCAAATAAGAGTTATTGCGAATAAATTATTACAAAATTTTCGATTATATGCTTTCATTAGAGTTAGATATTATGCAATGTTATTTTAATCTTGTTTATGTAGCTTGGCTTGTTGTTAAGAAATTCAGCTTACATTCCAAATTGTCGGAGATAATCAACTTAGCCCAATACCGTCCCACTAAGCACGTGCCTCATAATCATAACCTGAGTTCGGAAGTGCTAGATATTAAACATCAAACAAACGGTCATCCATCCAACGATTTACCTCTTGGAACTGATGATATTTCTGAGTCATGTTATTGTTTCATTATTTCTAATATGTAATTGTTTTAATGTTTCAGTTGATGTCTAAAAATTTAAGCAAAGAATTATTGTTTTATAACTAATCGTCCCCAACTGCAGTGCCCTTGCAGGGCGTCACATGTAGACCTATTATATCTACCATCTATGTATCATGTAATGTGACATGCAATAAATGATTTGATTTGAACTCTGCTTTACTTCGGTGACCGTTTCCGACCTTTTAGTAAACCGTTGAAGTAGTTCCGCAACGAACACTTAAATTGTCAGTGATACTTACAGTCTAAGACAGAAGCTGCTGTCTCGGACAGGTCTACGAGTTAGCAGGACATTAAATGTTGGAATCCTATTACAAGGCTGCAAGGTTTATTTGACGTCTAATACTAACTCCAGCTTGTTTAATATTCATGAGATAAGGGGTTGATATCTGGTACAAGCAGCCACAGATTAAGCCTTACACTTATTCAGGTTATTTATTGAATAATATCGATGAAACCACCCTCAAAGTACCGTTTAACTAACATAGTTAATTTTGAGATATAAAAATTTAAGATTATGTCTCTACAAAGTTTTAGTTGAAATTATATCGAAAATAATATAATTAATTCATCAATCATTCAATATGTTATTAACTTATTATGTACGTTACCGGAGAGGAAGAGGGCGACTGAAGAGATGGATTGAGTATGTGGAGAATGATATGATTGATCGAGTTGATTGATGAGGTGAATTTAAGGAAAATACATGCTGCACCGACACTAGTTAATCTGGGAGCAAAGCAGGAGAAAGATGATGAATATTAATCTCATCAGCCCAAGGAATTCCACTGCTGCACTTTGCATTACATATAGTATGTGGTGTATAGGGAATTCTACCATCATCTTTGCCGACGACTGACATGGCGTGGAGGTTAGTATACCTGCACTTCACTCCAGAGGTCGTGGGTTTGATTCCCACACAGGACAAATCTTTTTGTGCATGAACATGAATATTTGTTCTGGTCTGGGTGTTTTTCTATGTATATTAAGTATGTATTTACAAAAAAAAAGTATTTAAGTATATTTATCCGTTCTTAGTGATACTTATCTTGGAACTAAAGAATTGGTGTGATTATAAGAGAATATTTATTTATTTAATATTTATTATCTTTGAAGCCCAAGCCAACCTCACCTGCAAGTGGTGCACCTGCCGATCAACGGACGAGGCTTTGGAAGTATAAAAGTTCCCGAAAAGCGGCAATAGGCTCGCCACCTATTACGTGGGACCAACAATACAATTGGCGAAGTGTGGGCGTATAATATGCCTCTGCCTACCCCTTTGTAGAAGCAGGCGTGAATGCATGTATGTATTCTTAAATAAAAATAATCTTTTATACCAAATCAAACCCTCGACGAAACGCTCCTAGCTTCGGAGTCGGAAACGGAAGAGTTCCTAGAGCTCATTCCTAGGATGGATCACAGTTTGAATGTTATTTGACATCGAACGCATCCGTGCTTCGGATGGCACATTAAACGAAGTAAGTATAATGGGTGGCTTGAACAATTCTAACAGCAGGACGTCAAACAGATAACACACCCGCCTTCTCATGGTTGAGGATGAATACCTGAATTTCTCTTATATTAGATTGCAGGAAGAGGCGCAGCAGTAGGACGTTTTAGGCTGCAATGATGATTGTAATCGAATGATGCAACACTTCTTAAACATACGCTCAACAAACACGCATCCTAATTCGCTGTAATAAGAATCGTTTTTCAACGGACCCGTACACTGTTTGACACCTGGCACGAGATGCATATAAATACAAGCTGTATGTGGCCATCAGTACATACTAACGCGGTTAAAGTTTTAAGACACTGAATGGCTGCAACATGGGAGTCGATGCGCTAAAACGAACGCGGGCCCATTAGAGAGCACTTTACGAGAACTGTTTTCTCACTTGGTTAAGTACTTATCTCAAGTGAACTTACGAAAAGAAATCTAAATGTAACAAACAGAACAATTTATGCTAAACGCTGCTGTTGCCTTTTAAAATTGTATGTAGTTTTCTAATTTGTTCAGAAAGTTAAATTTTTTGTCTTCTTACTTTTGAGGGTATAATTGTATATATTGTTGTACTAAAACTAGTTTAGGAAAAATTATTTGTTTTTATTTAGTTAATAATAGGCATGAAATTTAATAATAAAAAGATAAAGTTAGATATTTAGTTAACCGAAAGCCCTAAATTATGTTTTAACACGCAGTCTATAATCAAATTAGATATTTATTAATGTGAATGCTGTCCCACTTGTTAAACTAGGCGTGGAGTATTGCCTCATTAAAACGTATTGCCGGAGATAGCAGACAAAACGTGGCCCTTTCCTCTATCTTCGCTTCAGATAGTGCAGCCTCGACTTGAGAGCTGAAATGTAATGTGCCATGATATGCAGTCCATTTGTGTTTCTCGTCTTGCTCGGAAATTGCATACGAATGCCGGCCGACTGATCATTTCCTAAGATTAAGCTATTACTGGTGAATAGCTAATAACGGTATTGTTAGATATAATCTATGAAATTACATTAATAATATTCCAACAGCCAGAACACGTTAGCTATCTTGGATCGGTGTTAACATGTACTAGTACTACTAGTTTATTGGTAAATTGAGGTCTGCACGCGACTTTGTCCGTTCTGACCCACGGGGAGAGTACATTTTTAGGAAAATAACTTTTGTGTGCGTGTTAGACGCTCGTATTATTAATTTGGTTAGAACACATATCCTAAGGGACGCATTTCGTCTAAATTTGTAAATGTAAATCGATTCTGTCCAATAGTTGCTTAAAAGTTATGCCTAAAATTTCCCGTTATAAAATGTAAAACAACATTTTTGAATTTTGAAGCAAGCCACTTTCAAAGTGAGTAAGGTATTTTACATTTAAAGCAAAATAGACATTATCATATTTTTTAGAAGTCGTTTTCTTTTTTTATATATTTACCTCATTCAAAAAGTTAAGTTAGGCAACGGATACTAAAATACATAAATTTTGGTTTTGTAAATACATACATAAAATTTATAGGAAACACTCAGGATAAGATAAATATTCGTATTATATTTGTCCTGTGCAAGAATCGAGACCACGGCCTTAGGAGCTGCTTCTAATACAAATTCTACATATAATCACGCCTGTATCCTATATTTCGTTAATTGCTTGTTGGTCCCACTTTATATGTGGCAAACCTATTGCCGCTTACCAGTAACTTTATGTTTGCAGTGCCAAGTCCGTTGATCAGCCGGTGCACCATTTGTAGATGAGGTTGGCTT
The DNA here is from genome assembly GCA_949126915.1 of Musotima nitidalis. Lineage (NCBI taxonomy): Eukaryota > Metazoa > Arthropoda > Insecta > Lepidoptera > Crambidae > Musotima > Musotima nitidalis. Next base: position 16,095,492 of record OX421416.1, read on the forward strand.
GGGCTCTAAAGACGATGGTAGGATTCCCTATACACCACATACTATGTATAATGCAAATTCTGCTACAGATAAAAAGTTGTTGGCTGGCTCCTAAGACCCTGGTAAAATCTGTATAGACGATATACTTTGTGTAATGGAAATTCTGCTACAGATAACGGTGTACCGTGACCGTTCGAATGATGCCAATATCGCACCGCTCGCTATGAATATATTTTATTTAAGGACGTATTTTTCATGAAGTTAACTTTTGAATGGGAAAAGATATACCCATACATATGTGTATTGTGGTCGAAAGTAACCGAGGCGCAGCGTAGATAGTTTGTTTCCTATGAAAGTGTACGTAGTCTCGCTCCATATGACATGTCGGGCACGCGCATGCTCGGTTTGCATTATGAAGACTGACACTCTTATAACTGTGCACTGTGGTGAACAGGCCTTTAACCATCTTTTCTAGATCTGTCTTGAAACATTTCTATCTATTTTCTGTCTTATCAAAATTTTACGGGATTACTACGGGGAACACTCACTATTTAGGTTTACGATATATGCACAATACCTATGTACACAATATGGTAAGCAACAGTCGATACATTCATACTTAAGTAAATAAATACATGAAAAATCATTTATTGCTTTTAAGGGATACATAAACATGACAAAATACAAAATTAAAAATAGTAATAATCTTAAAAGCAACTGGAGTGAGCTCAACTTAAGCTGCACAGAGTATACTGATCTGCGCAGCGCTGGTTTTCAGCCCCCCCCGTACATAACGTCTATATACTGCATTTGGGGTGAGCAGAAACCTTGCTATAACTCTAAGCATAGAGATTTCTGACCGTGTCGTGTCAAATGACCACATTGCCACTATATAAGATCACATTCCCTTGCGCGCCTTATACGATACCAATAAGGAAAAAAAAACCGGCCAAGTGCGTGTCGGGCCACGCGCAATATAGGGTTCCGTAGTCACCCTTTGCCATAATGTCGCTATATGAACAGGTTCAGCTATTCCCCGATAGATATCTGCTATATGTTGCCCTCCTTTGGGCTTCTTAAATGTCACAGCACCAGCTCGAAGTGCACCACTGTCTTTTACTACTACTTCTTTCTCCTTTGTACTGCATTTATTTATTATTTGGGAAACATACAATATATTATTACTTATCTTAGAATACAATACATATGTCAATAAAGTTTCCATCTTTACATAACACACACAAGTAACAGACACAAATTATTTAAAAAAAGAAGAAGATGTTTACTAAATGACCCCCTTAACTATTTACCAATATTAATTACTAACTCGTGAATACAATGTATTAAGGGTTTTCTTATAGAAAACAGGGTCCAAGCCAGGGTATGATAGGATGCGCACGATCAACTTTTCCACTGGCAAAATGTGTTAATTTAAAGTGTATAATGGTAGCCCCATTCCGGCAAACTCAAGATAGACGAATGACTTCGCGTGGTGTGATTACAAAACGATTTGTCTCGTTATTGTGGTCTGTGGTGGAGTGGTGTGGGTGTGGGGTGCATCCGCAATAAAGCAGGCTCGGGACAGGAGGGCGCTACAGGCCTCTTTGTCGCTCGCTTGGCTTTGTATCGTGCCACCCTCCAAGTCGACTACTGTCATTGTTGTAAAAACTTCATATTCGTATACCGGAAAATGTACCCGCATATTTTTTTAACAAATAGTTTATTTTTAGCGGATAAATCAGCACATGTTAGTTATTAATTCCTCATCAAACAGGTTTTGTAAGACAAATCATTTTGGAACGAATAGTCTTGATATTAGAATGTTCTTCATACGTTTGTTTTTAGGAATTAGTGTCTATTGGTTACTTGACAAGTTTAGATAAAGTATAAACAAAGAAATGCTGTATCAAGCTCATTTGACCTCGCTCCAAGCGAGATACTTTTACTAACGCGCCTATTAAATACAGGCAGGAGTATGAGTGGCGTAGAATTGGTCAAGAAAGTCGTCAAATTTATTCTCTCACCACCTACACAAAGAAAGTATTTATAAGAACAGATAATAAGTGACTCCTTTATCCCATACGTCGTAAATGGTTGTTAATCTTGTGTTATCTTCATTTGGCAATTGAATGTTGGCATTTCAAATTCTAACAAATGATCATTTACAAAGCTTTCGTGTTGGATATAAATCTCAATTAAAAGCAATAATACAGTCTATTGTGCGAAATCGTGGTGCTTTGTAAGAGGAAAGAGGTTTCACTTCCTCAATTTGTTTTGCGGCGCGCCCCTCTGAAGGCTGATAAAGAACACTGTAATCCTTTCAATCGTATGGCGGGAGATCACAGGCGGGGTTAAGTAAACCTTCCAAATCTGACCCGTAACGCAATTTGCCCTTTACAAAACGTTGTCCTTTTTCTTGTAACAATTTTGCTGTGACTCGTAATCTCACACTTTTAGGTTATTTCTAAGATGCATTATTATTAAGACTACACAGTCACTTATATGCGTATGTCAAGTTTCTTATTTAGATTATTAGTAGGAATTTTTTGTCAGTTGACTTTACATTCACGGTAAACTTTTCCTAAAGCTCACTTTAAAGCCCGTGAATGACCACCTTATGATACTCCTGCTCATATGCCATCACAAGACTATTTTAAGTTATGTGACTAGATACAACACTAGTACGCATAGACAGATACTGTTTAAGTATTCTTTAAGAGATGCAATCGTTTGTGCACTTGACCGGTGTCTGATAATGGTGCGAGTTGATGACGCTGTGACGCTGGACTGTTAATGCATATTTACAGTGAGTGTAGTCGTAAATCGTCCAATTGGACCTCGTCCAGCCGGCTGCCGATGGGCGCCCGAGATCTGCGTGGGTGGTCCTGCTCGGTTATGTTCACGATTACAATCACAACTTTGCCACATTGGGAACTCCTCTAAGTATTTACTTTGTAAGATTTATGGGTCTTGGCCAAAGTATACGTGATTTCCATTATATTGGTACTTTTGTTACGGCTTTAATATCTTTGAAACGAAACGTGTCTAATAAATATCTAAAAATGGACCCGATAGGCGTAGTCCAACATAAAGTCTTTGAAAATGCATTACCCTTGTTCTGGGTGTTTCTTCGGATCTATTGTGCAACCCCTTGCCACCCTATCTTTTTAAAACATCAATCTTTCGGGTAAAAATTACCGTAAGCAATACCCGATTTTGACAATTTTCGGCAAATTTTTATCAAAAAACAAAATCTAAATCAGACCAGATGTCTAGTGATGCGTTTGTTAACAAACAACATTTTATTTTTATTTATTCATATCGGTAGACTACCGTGATATAGTCATAGACTACCTATGCTCGTTGTTTTTTCTACGATCTGAAATCATAAATTATCATTATGCCACGGGAAATATATTACCAGGATAAAAAGTGTTCTGAGGTCATGATGTATGCGGGTGCTGAACATACATACATACATTTATAATGTAAGTACAATTACGTTACTCTCGATGATATCTATAATTATGTTCTTATTGATATCTACTAAGATAAACTGAATTTATAAGCTGAAATGCAAAAGTTATGTAAATATTTGAATTTAAACAAACCAACGGTGCTCGAACCTGAACAAAACAACGAGGAATGTCCTTATTTAGCTGTAGGTTCACGAATTATTTTGGGAGCGGGAGAGACTGCACATTGTCAACGCGGTTTTTTTCGTCCAAGTTCCTTATTTGGCTCGGGCGTGGGTTTGCTTGCAGCTCGACATTCAGCCCTCTTACAACAGTCGTATAAATAATTCATCGCGATCTCGGGCACGTGTCGAGCGACCTGCCGCCCGCCATAGTAGTGTGTTCAACCCTCACTATATGCATAGGTAGCATTGCTGAAATTATGCATTTTTTTGGTGTAGGTTGCAAGCCGACAAATTTTGTTCCTGATTCCCAGAAAGACAATAAATAAATAACTATTCTTTTACCAACTCTTTTTAGTTCCAAGATAAGTATCACTAAGAACTTGTGTTATGGATACTAAAGAACGGATAAACATACAAAACACTTTTTTTTTTTGTAAATACATACTTAATATACATAGGAATACACCCAGACCAGAACAAATATTCATGTTTATGCACACAAAGATTTTTCCTGTGTGGAAATCGAACCCACGACCTCTGGAGTGAAGTGCAGCTATACTGACCTCCACGCCATATCGGTCGTTAAGCTTATTACCATCATCAAAAGATAAGTGCCCCCCGCCTGCCTATTTTAATTACATTGTATTTTCAGAAATATATTGGAACTGCACTGCTGTCTTCGAACAGTTGTCTGTATCTTACATAGATACCCTGTAACCATTCAAAGCAGAACATAGGACCTTTAGCGCTACTATTTAGCATCAGAAGAATATCGTGGACGGTAGTTTAACAGTCTTGTTTAAAACTCATACATACATAATGTCACGCCTCGTTCCCGTAGGAGTAGGCAGAGATCACATCTTTCCGCTTGCTACGATCTTGGCACACACTTTTAGCTTCATTTACACTCATTAACCTTCTCATACATGCCCGTCGGTTTAGGGTACTTTTGAACTGCCCTTTCTCCAAAAAAAACCTCCTCTGTCATAAACTATCACCTTATCATGTTAGCCCATTTTAACTAGCCAAGGCTAATGGGATTCAAGTCCAAGATCCAAGGCCTAGTACGGATTAGCAGCTGACAGTTAGGGAGACTAGAAACAGCCACCTGGAGGGTAATTTACGTCAAAATAAATTAAAGAATGTACCTATTCAACAATTAATTCCATTCGAATCGTTAAAGCTAGACGAGAAAGTGAAATGTGGATATGGGTGGTTAAGTTACTTCACATGCACAAAGTTCTTTGAAGAAGCCGTCTTGAAGAGAGCACAAGTTCTTGTTTAAAATAACAACTGCATTTCGTAATGAAACGGCGTTTTATGCGAGGATTTATGACAAGACTTGTTAATAAACTCGTCTATTGTACATTCTATTCTCTACGTGGAATGTATGGAGGAGTTAGAATGTGTTGTTCGTTTGATTGTAATTGGACACTAATGTTGTTGCTATTTTTCAGCACTTCAGAACTATTTTTAGGTAGAGTTTTGCGACCTGTAGTAGTAAAAGAAAAAAGTATCAAGAAATAAATAAAAATACCGCAAACTCAACATAAGTAAAATAAAAATGGGAATTAAATATGGACATATGCAGCTAATTCCGATGGTAATTTCCATACAAGCCAAATGTTCCAGAATCCCAAAAAGATAGTCAACGCCAAATCAAGGGACGGCCCAATGTAATAGCGAGAAGTCGGAGTCTTGTATTTTCAAAATTATAGGCATTTCAAAAAAACAAATTTGAAATGTGCACACGCATCGACGACACAAATCTTTACTTTCTGGATTTTTTTTTAAGATTAACAAAAAATATACAGTTCAAAAGTAAATGTCAATTATTAGCCAAATAATAAATTTACCTTTAAAAAAAACGATATTAGTGAAGGAAAAATTCCTGTTCTCCGAAATATTCTCACTAAAGATAGGTTACAAACTGCACAACTACAAAATGTTAGCTGGTTTAGCTACGGTAGTCTTACTTATAAGTAACTAATTTTATGTGCCCATAATACATTGCATCTGTAATTACACAGCCTAGTACTAAACTTAAATACTATCTAAATTGCTTAGTGCGTCTTTCACCGGAATTAATAATTCAACCTTAATGAGAGTTTGAGAAATATTAACGATATTGCAATAAGTGGTACTAACTGTATTTTGTATTACGCTATAAAATAACATATTTCACATAAAGGTTGTGTCTGCACATTTCATATATGAACATAAAATCGGGTTATACCATAAAAGGAGGATAACTAAACAAAAAATATCTAAATTAAAAAAAAAATACTGTGTGTCTGTCTTGCTAATCTACGAAACGGCTAAACGGATTTCCGTGCTAGTTTCCCCATCAAGGTCCCTTTCAGATTGGCCAGATGAACTACATAATTATCGAAATAGAATGTCGAAAAAATTCTATATTAAAGGTGACTCCTTTTGAGGAGGTTGAAATTACAAGATAACTTTTTATTGTTATTATTATAAATTCACTGAAAGGCGATTAGAAAAATATTATAGGGTAATTGTAAGGATTAAAAATTATTACTTTTATTGTGTTTTTTGGTGTTAAGCTTCAAGCTAAAAAGAATAATAATCTATGCACATTTTTACAGTACATATTTCGAGGTAGCGTTTATTTGTTTTACTCTAGGCTCCGGGTATTAAATTAACAATACTATATATTTTTTTAATTAACAAGAAGGAATTACGTCTATTGATACCGTCTTTAAACAATATAATATGAATGTACGTGTATTATTATACCGTAATTTATTTTAAATAATACATGAGTACAAAGGAATTGTTTTAATGAATATGACTTACAACTTATAAGAGTTCAAGATAATTATTGTAAGAAAAAAAATATATTTATGTGCCTTGAATGTCTCTATGTTAGACGACTGACTTAATTGGCCTATTAACGGCCCACTACTGAGCACGGGCCTACTCTTAAGAACCAAGTTGAGTGAGAGGGATTCTAGAACTATTCTCAGTTGGCGGAGGCAGGAGTGTGTGCGCACACTGCGCCTCTCTGAGAAAGTCCTCCTGGTTCTGATACTGGGTACGTTGGCCGCGGGCGGTCGGTCAGAGGCTTTAAACTTTGGCCGCCCCTTTTCAACAGTTGTGGGTGGGACTGCTGCATGCTGGCGGTCACGTCTGCCGCAGTGAGCCCCACACTCCCCTCTCGGTCCCCCTTTGGCCGCGAGGCAGTGCGTAAAGGCATTTTGTTACCGACGTAAATCAAAAAATAAAAGGCAGGTGTGTGGCGTCCTTCTGTTATAATAATCTCCAATAGGAGATATAAAACTGAATTAACGATCGCCACATATATTAATAATCAGTACTAAAACTACCTACCTCTTCGGGCGTGAATGGATGTATGTTTGTAGAAATAAAACTTTCTTTCCGAAGCATGGAACCACTCTCGGATGCCACATAAACGGTCATCAATAAACTGACCTGAGCCACTGCAATAGATGTCATCATCATTGCAAAGAATTTATTTGTCATGATTTCCAATAAGCTGTCCCTTCATACTTCAATAATAAAATGAATCAATGAAGGAAAATTCATGTTTTGTTAATATAATTGATGAACAAATAACTACTAGAAATAGCACCTTATATACATAGATCCATACTAATTATTTCATTTATTTATTTAGTACACACACAGAAATATACATACAGAAAAAAATTGAGTACAGGGCACAGCTTATTCCAAAAAGAAATATCTTCCAGCTGGCCCGCCATAGTAAAGACTTAAGGTAAAACAGGATAGCATGTGCGTTGTGATAGAATAAACACAGAGACAAAAAAAGACAATTATACATCAAAAATTATTATTGTATAAGGGTTGCAAGCTCTAAAAGTGATTACGCATGCATTACTTTACTTGCGTAGTGGTCGCGGCCCGGATCGAGAGGAACAGGAATTAAAAAAGTCGGCTCTGCTGGTAATTTTTTTGCACTTTTGTTAAACAAATTTGCATGGCGGGTTTTGAAGTCGGAATGCAATATTTGTCAGGCTCTGTTTGCTTGGTCCGTGCTTGTGAAGTGCAATTGTGCTGTCATGTCTGAGCGCTCTTTAGAAGGTTTCCCAAATTCTATAGGAATTAAATGATATCGCAGTGTGTAATCTTTGAATTTATCTGAATACATGAATGTAACCGACGACGTGGAGTTTTTTTTTGGGGTAAATTTTGCGGGGTAGTATTTTAAAGGTTTAATGCTACTTGGCAACTAGTTCTACACTGGATAAAAACAAAAAGTGCTTTAAGCATACCAGTGCTTTAAGATTACCCCTCAATTCTAGAAATCCTCAAGGTCTGTTAATATTGTTTGTAGAACATTACTAATAAACTTTTTTAAAAACACGACGATAACATTTTAGTGTACCCAGGGAAATTAATTATGGTTGTTATTTATGCGAGATGCTCATCTCCAAATATGAACATAATGAATTCAGACTATTTATTCTTACTATTATTTTGTGGACAACTTCAAACATTTGCCATCTAAAGTAACAAAGCTAGGTAGGTATGCATAATAATTAATTACTATAAAAAAGTAAACGCTCTAGCAACTTCGTTAAACATAAACTAAGCAATGTGAATCGTAATACACTTAAGAAAAGAAACAGAAACGAAAATTACTTATGCAACGAAATTTTCACTGGTAAAAACGCGTGAATATATTTCACTCGGTTTGCAGAAACAAGATGATAACTAAGAAGAAGGTACTTCGTAATATTCAATGATGTATAAACAGACTTAGTAGTTGCGTATACTTTTTTCACAACAGACAGTATTCTTATAGCAGCCGGCCGCGAGGTCAACAGCCGAAAATTAGACGATTACATTGCGGCTTTTATGATCCAAAAATACTAGTAGTCTCGCCCCCGTTTCACACGGGCATACTTTAATGTTTGTCTCGACTTTATGTCATCTAAGTAGTGGTGTAATAGCGTGCTATAGAACTTTAGACTCTTCAAATTAGCCTGAACACATCAAGCTTGTATGGCTGCATGTAGTCTTAACCAATCGGAAATAGGTGAATACAAATACGAGCTCTTAAAAATATTTCACTGAGATACAGTCGAAATTCTAAGCCTAAACGCGACCGGTCACAAATTTCAACGAGAGAAAATCTTAAAGACTGTTTATATGGCAACCAAATTTATCAAGAGTGGATTGTCATTAGTCTTGTCTACATTAAGTTACCGATATCTTTACAATTTATAATGAATACATATCATTATTGATTCTAAAATGTTAGTTTATTATATTTATAATTTATATTATTCGTGTAATTTATCAAAACACAATTAACATCATGGAGAATTAATTAATTAACAATAGGGTCAGATATCTTTTTAAATTAAGAGGTGCCATTTAAATATGACTATCAGCAACGTGGTCGTTTGAACTATTGTGTATATTAATAATACTTATTAATAAATATCACACGCATGAGTAATGCTCCTTAATTGGCGACAGAGGCTATCGCTTCGAAATGAAGACGTCGTGACATCCGCTAGCTAACCGTTTCTTTATCTTTCATAGTTGCTGATGTATTTATTTACTTCCGACTAAAGGAAAAAACATAATTTCAAGGTTAAAATACACCTAATTTAGAAGTATTCGCTTAACACATTGTTAACTTTGTTTTAATGTGCTTTACAAAATGCTTATGTTGAATCTGAGTTGCGTGGAGCATAGGTTTTTCCTGTAAGACAGCACTTTATTGCATATCCGCTAGGGTATGAAACCGACTTAGACCTCACCTTATTCGGAACCATTGGTAATGTCTCTATTGTTCTACAAATTTGGGTAATCCGCGAATATTTGTATGGATACATCATTATCATCAATATCATTAAAGAACAGACATGAATGTTAAAAGAACCGTTGTTTCAAACTCCAATGCACTTATTTTCCATGGCTCGTTACAATTAGGCCAATTTAGGTTGACTAGATTTGGCGAAAGCAAGGCTGCTTTTGAAAGGCTAAATATCTCACGACAGTAGTCTTGTAATGCAGACTTCACACGGCACTCTTTCGTTTTTGACGATTAAAGAGTACAATGATGACTGACAACACGTCAGCCCCTCTTTATCCAAACGCCTTCTGTTATGTTCAGCTGTCTTTAGACATTATAACATCGGCAGCAAATCCTTACATTTTCATTCTACATTAATTGGAAGAAGGTCGTTTGGCTAGAGGGGTGGTCCCTAAAAAAAAATGTTTTGTCTTTCGCATCTAATCCTTTCTTAATCAATCATATAAAACTACCCATTTAGTACTGTATGAATCTTATCATTATTGTTTTCAGTTAGACATATCAATGTCGCGCAAGCATGGAGAAAGGCGTGATTTAATATCCAGACAGAAAGAGATAACTCGTCGCAGTAACTTACCTTCGAGACTGAAAAAATGTGATATTTCTAAAGCTTTCTTTTAGAAATAGATTAGTATAATTTATTGATTCAGGCGTTACTTTGCAAAAATCCATTGTAAGCAAATGATGGAAAAATCGTTTCAGCGTTGGTCGTGAAAACATCGTTTTTCTGAGGCTCCTATCTTACCTGAAGATGCCCTGTGTAAGGGCGAAACACGAGTCGTGTTGAATAGTTTCTCGATTTTTCGGGAAATTATAGTAGCGTGGGTATTGTTGCAAAGATATTTTTAATCCATCTCTTGCATAGATTAGTAGGTATGATTTGATACACTGGAGTGTTGTATCGGCCAGTAGTTGGTTACGTCAGTTTTGCGGTAATTTCACGGCTCGCGCTTTGAACTGTTCCTTGTGGAAAAGTGAAGTGCAAAGTTTCGGCGAGGCGGCGCGGCGCTCGCAGCGCTGGAGCGGAACCGCGCGGGGTCGTCGGCTCGGCGCTGTCGACGCAATAATCGCAGCCAACATTTTGCAGCTTCGTATTGCTAGATATTATATCTTAAAATCATCTTTATCATCTTCATCAATATGATTCACTGAAAACATAATTCTTCTAAAACACATCTCTGACGGCCTTGCCAGGTTGAGAGATTTGATATTTATTCCTCTGTAAATATGGTAGGAAATCATTGATTTTTGTGGAGAGGCTATCGGAGATTAGTGCAAACATAGTGAACGGCCAGTTCAGGCACCTGGTGGAGGGCGCAGTGCGCGGGCGTTCGAGGGGAGCGGCCCCGCGGGGTGCGCCGGGGCTGCGGGCGCCGCACGGGGCTCCGGCGCGCGGCCGCCAGTCCTCGAAACACCGGCCGTGCGAGCGGCCACCGCGACGTCCTCCTCCGCGCCCTCTGATCTCTCCGCCGCCCGCCCAGCACCAGCGGCGCTCGCTCCCCGCGTCCCACACATGTGAGTCCATCATCTAAATCCTTCGAGCCAGATTCCACAAACCGCACCAGTGTGGCGCTACTATTGCCCATATAAACGAATCCGACCGTCGCCGGCCGGCTTTTTGCTTAACCTCAATGTGCGGATTTCAATATTGTTTTAAAAAGTGATTAGTGTATCGTGTTTATTATAATAGTTTTTTCAGAAAAAAAAAATTGATTATGCGTACCCCTGCGTGATTTTAATGCTTGAGGTAGTGAGGTTTTATATATTTGATTAAGGAAACCTGAAATTGAAACATTTTACAAAAGTCCTGTCACCACTATTTTGTATAAATAGAAATTTAATTTATTTGGGTGTTTTTTAAAAATGTAAAATAGAGAATCCATAATTTGTATACTTTCTAAATCCCAACAACGGATGGTCGTGGACTGAACCTAGCATCTAAAATTTCAAAATGTTCATACCTAGATGCGTTTCTGCTTCCTAGATGCATAATACTGTAACAGTGGTCCTACACGAAATCTGTTGAAATTTTTAGCGTGGCTGTACTCAATAATGAATTGGCTATTTTGAATAGTTGAGGTTGATATGATGGTTATGTTGTTGATGGTCAATTTTCAATTAGATTAATGAACGTAATGGTAGATACGCGGCGCGAACACGCGAGTCCACCAAGTCGGCGGGGTCTTCGAACCTGCACACTCCACGCCGCCGCCGCCGACCATCCAATCGGCATGCCATCCGCCACCGTGGAAATGGGATTATTGCACGATGGCTGCGGCTGCGATTTCGCGCTCTCTATGTCCGACTTAGTCTCAATAAGCTATCATGAAAACTCATTACATTTCCGGTTTCTGGCAAATTGGTTTTGGGAAACTTACACATTATGTGGTTAATGAAATACGATCTAGCATTACATGGTCGTGCAACTTCTTATAATGTTTTGTTCGCTAATAGAAATGGTTATTCTAATTTCTTTTCAAAAACTTCTTGAATATACCTACTTGAAAGACCCCTGCGTAAAAAAATCAGATAAAATTTTAGAGTTTATTTGGATCCTCCTCTCCGAAATCAATAATATACCTAACTTCCCTATAATTTTTATATATTGTATAACGGCTTAAAACAATATGTAAGAATAAAACTTAAGAATTTTTAAACATCAAAGTATCACTATGTTATGTAAGTTACACTTTGAAGTAAAGTAAATAATTGTGCATTTTTCCGGAAGCGGATTAGCCAACTTTTTTCCTCAAGAAGCGCTTAAAATTAGTTTACTTTCAGATTCTAATCAAAATTATTACTTTCAGATTGTAATCAAAATTATTCTAGCATATCCAATTGTCGATGTAGATTGTCTATAGATTAAGCATAATATTCACTTCAGCTTTAATCGCCTTATTTCACTTTTTGTGATTGATATACTAGTTCACTTAAACAAGCGGTGTTGTGACTTGTTTATTGTTGAGCGACGGGCCGGAGTAGATGGATGAACGTCCTATTGAGATGTCAGGAGACAATGCACCACCTGAGAAACTAGTGCGTCCATGTTACTTGCCAAAATACCGCTCTGTTTTGTCTCGTTGTGTTTGTTAGACAACGGAGTTGTCTAGCTACAATTCAAAATGTCTCGCTCTGGTGTCTTATTATTAAAGTTAATGAACTTTGTCTGAACTTGAAATTAGAACTTCTAGCATTTGTCTAGTTCTATATTGTTAATTCAGGTATCGTCATTATGTTTCAATCTTCACAGGTATTTTCTTTTTTATAAAGTAATGTAACCATAATAACGCTGTTGCTAATGTCTGTGTCAAATCTTGTACTTTTGTTGATCAGCTTTTGTTGCTTAGCGTATAAGCGCATCCGATACTTTAAGTTAAGTTCAAAATTGTTAATATGTGGATAGTGCGTTTGACTACATATTTACCTTATTATTTCATAAATCAACATCATTTTGTAAAACATTATACTATTTAGTTGTTTGCTATTCCAAATAAAGAGAAAAAAAAGAAAAAAACAATGTCATCATCAGAACATCACCACAATACGTCCACTGCTGAATCCCCTATAGGCTTTCAATTTTATATTAAATATGAATTGATTTAACAAAAATGCAGTTTAACATAGTTGGGCTTGCCTAGAGCACGAATAACTTCTATAATCTATAATACTTAGAAATTGAGATACAAAATCATTGAAACGAAAATAAATGGGTTTTGTTATATGTTTTCTACTTACGCCTTTTTATCTACGTATCTTTTTAACAATTGTTATTTTGTTTAAAAGATTTAATATAGACAAAGAGTATTTGTTTGTTGAATTCTGAAACAATACTTCGTCAATTTTATTAACGTTGATTTGGCAGATTAATAAATTTCAAAAAATAACTTTAAAATATGTTGTCATTTTTTTAAAAATTATGATTGGATGACAAATTTTGTGTTAGTAAAAATGAAGATTTGAAGTTGAATCAACTTTATAAGTTTGCGTCGACTCACACAGTTCACACCACAGCGCACAACCTGCACAAACATACAGTGCATGACATGAATAGCTTTTGTATTTATAATAAGTAGTCATCGTTCGTGTTTTCAGTCTAAACATAACATGGTGTTACTCAGGACGGTTTATAGTTTTTAGTCACCGATAGGTATTACTCGGACGCCGCGCCGCCACCACGCCCGCCGTCCCGGTACAAAAACGGCATCTTAGTCATGCATGAATTAATCTGACTTAGAGCCCGAGAGGGCTACTGAGAAATCCAGTAAAAACCACAATTCATGCGAACAACTTTCAGAAAGCGGTACTTTTTGCAATATTGGAACAATGTTATGTTCTATTTGCATATCAGAGTTGTAAGCGTCATTGTTTTGGCTATCTGATCGCACTTATCTCGTGTTGTGCACGTTAAACAGTCGGAGTCTGAGCCGGGTTCCCAGACTTACCGTTGGCAGCATCATTAGATACAGTTGCACGTGAAATATTCTCGTGATATTTGAGAGTACAATTTGGAGTGCGGGCCGCGGCCGAGTGGGTGATGAGAAGTCTCGTCAAATCCGCTACCCGGCTACGGTACTTTCTATAGCCCGCATTTGCTCTTTTCACTTAACTTCTCGGCTGTAACTATATACTTCGTCAATTAATCATTGCAAGACGTTTTTCGACTGTTTTTTTTTCAAAGTAGTAAAATTTTAAAAAACAGCAATAACAATGAATGTTTGTCATAATTGTTAATTTTATCTAAATGTCCAAAAGAAAAAAACACTGTATGTTTGCTTGAATTATTAGCTTTAAATATTTCTGAGCTAATGTTGTACCACATTAAAATGCTAAGTTTATTTTAACAGTTGTCCAAATTGGCCGGATTTGTGTTCCCATAACTGCTAACCTACGTCAAATGACTAAGTACAACATAATATCTTACGATATTATCATACACGAGGACATGTGGTAACCATATTTTAACAGTTGCTGGGAAACTGGACTGTGGACAGCAGGAAGTAGGGTACGAATTGTTTTGAAGTGTGAGCACGAGGGCGGTGCGGTGACGTAATAGACAGCTGTAGGGCGGGTGACGTCACGTCTCGCCGGGGTCGATGATCCCCTGCAACCCTCCAGCGCTTGGCGCGGTCTACCTGGCTATCATGAATAACTTATGTGATACAACATATAGATAGACAATCACGACCTGGGGCAACATCCACTAGAAAACCTTTGCATTGGGAAATTTTATTCTCGTTTAGGCCTAGTTCATAGACGATTTTCATAATTTAGTGAAATGAATGATAGAGTTAAATGTTAGCTTATTAGTAATATACAGAATATCTAGTAATCATTAAAAAGTCTTATCAAGATTATGTTGTTCATAATCAGTATTTTTTATTCTTATAAATTGACATCTCTTAATTCCTTGTAAATTAAACAGAAATTGTTTCTAAGCTCAACGGCTCTACGGCTAAAGGATAAAGCTATGATTTAGACCGGTATGTTTAAGCGTCTCAATCTGCTCTTCTTATTATTCATTAATACATCACATAATACATCCATAGTATGTAATCACAATAAACCAATGTAATTGAACATCACTATAAAAAGTTAAAATGTTTATGTATTGTACTTGTGAGTAGGTAACAATTTCGAATTAAATTTTCTAGTTTCATTATTTTTAAACTGTGATATTACAGTAGCAAGGTTTTATTTGTATTTCACGAAAACGCAGCGTTGCTTTCGTATTTTTTCCCATTCATTAAATTTATTATTATCAACAAGACCAAAAGCTCGTTCTGTTTTATGGACCGACTCCTCGCGCGAATGAAATGTATTCTGGATACACCCCACCTGTACCTGGGATTTCTCCAGGGAGCCACGTTATGTGTCCTTCAATAAACGCGAATACACGCTCTCCCTTCCTTTTTGTGTTCAGTAATTCTGATTTAAGATATTGCCAACACAAATCACATTAAATGATAGAATCGGATAAGAAGAATTCTCGAAAATTAAATATACTGTATTTATTTTGGATTTTATACCATGAATGTTAAACAGGCGGCAAAGGATCGTGGAAAGCAATTAGGGATGTTCAGCAGTGGACTTCGAATGGCTGAAATGATGAATGTTAAACTCATGCTAACACACCCATTCGACACAGGAATAGCTTGATTGGAAATCGATTGACAATTTGTTATGTTGCTAATTCAGATTGAAATAATAAAAGAGGAGAGTGTTCATAGTTCTGTAAATTCAGGTTTAAGGTGCATACATACTATCTTTACTTATTTCTGATGAAAAACCTAGATCTAGAACAATAACTTTCTATATGCATTCGAGAAGTTTATTTCGTATTTGATCAATAATCAATGAATAATTACTCTTGTCCAATATTCGCTCTCAAACAATTCTCTTGGTTTTGAATCTTGTCGTTTTCTAACAAAAGTGGTCGAAACTGCGCCGAAAGTTTAGAACATAATATTGTGTGGCACAACAGCCGAGAAAGTCTTCCGTAAATACGTAAATGTGCAGTTTTAATAATTGGCTCTTTCCAAAACACGGCAACGTCACGCAACTTGACGGTGTACATAATCTGATCTACGCTAGGCCATTGCAGTTCCGGACATTATGCACAATATTCATATGCTTAGATTAGAGAGGAGTAATTAAACACTTTCGTTTTTAAATTTTTATTTTATTCGTACAAATAACTTCATCTACGTTGCTTTAATACACTTTCATCTGTTATTTTAAATACAACACCGTCTGTACGATTCTTTTTCTTTTGCTTAATTAAATGCACATCATATAATTTTTGTACATTATTGGTTTTTTAAACTCCAAAAAGCGTTGCCACATGTTCAATAGCATCTGCCGATGTAGTATAAAAAGTCAAACTTTAAAATACATCGTTTTATTTTACCAGAGTGAGTGCACGCACCTGTATTGATTTTTCAACAGCAGGCGCGGCGATGCCAAGCCGGCTTCGGCCTGTATCAGGTATTTCGCCCACGTTGTTCCGCTCCTGAATGGGGCTGCCTGCATGCTATTCGACTACGTGACTAAATATCCCTCCCGAAGCCTTATCGATTTTAGGATTCCGATGTTACAATTCCACAAAGTTTGATGATTGACTGATGACACTGACTTTTCTAATAAAATTGTAACAGTTAAGCCGTCACTCTAATCTATTTTGACATGGATGTATCATGATGAATCATCTTACTAAGTAGTTAGTCTCCAGTCTGTTAAAACACTTGGTGAAGTGGGCCACTTAGGATGCATGCAAGGTTGTATAAAGATTTTATTTTCTGCGCTCTTGCAAGACTTTAAGTATGTGCAAAGACGTTAAAACAAATTAATTAAGTATTTAGCTTTTCAATTATCATATTATTGCTTAGTAATAATTTTTAATTGATTGATTTTCCTTTTACTAGCCGTCGATAAACTTAATGACGATCTTTCTGCTGAGCATCCATAAAGTAGAAAGTAACATCAGCTTCGCTCGGTACTTTTTACATTAATTGGTTTTAGCTTTGCTACGGGTGTAGTGGCGGATATCTTTGGTCGGGAGGGGGAGCTCAGCGCTTCATTAGTGCGCTGGGTGAAGTGAACTATAGATATTTTAATTACAATCTCTATTATGTGCATTTTCTCGTTCTCTGTGAAAAGGTCTCTAGCTTTGTAGGTTTCTATGATAATTTTAACAATATTATTTTTTTTTCTTAGGCATACATTGAGGTATAGTTCGCCTAAAATAATACCGATAACTATTACGATAATCAAATCAAACTGGCGAGTGGGATACATAAAATGTTTAAAAATCACCATCACACCAAGATTTTAGTATGGGAGAAAATCTGAAAGCGATCTCTTGGATGTAAGTCTTTTTTTCCATAATTATAAACTTATTAACTATTATAACGAGAAAGATTTAAGTCGTTTTCATTAAATTAATGAAAATGAAACAGAAAATAATATAAGTTTTTACACTGCCTCCGTGTTTACTTATATATATATATATGTACGTAGATTTTCATCTATGGGAGAGTGATGGAGATTAGCGCGTAAAAATAGTTCCCCACGTGCCCTCACGGCACGGCCCTCACGCATCTTTGTTTACCGAAGCCACGAACTCTCGATCGCGGTACGTGATTGCCCTGTAATTATTTCACAAAGCACTTGAAGCGAGCATGATTTTTTCCGCACCAGCAGAACAAGCCACTTGTAATAGGTAGTTTAGCTGTGGATTTTTTTTGTGGTTACATTGGTTTAGTCGCAGAATATTCCTTTCGCAAATTGTCCGCTGTAAGAAACACGTCTAATTCATGAGAGTTCTTTGACAAACATTGCCTAGTGTTGAAGGATTGAGTGTAGTCTAAGTTCAGACTCAAAGTCAAAGACAGCTCTATAAATGTGGTTTAATCAACAGCTTTAAGTCCTAGTCGTTTAAATAAGTCTGTACAAGCACACTGAGATTTTGTTTTTAAGAAATGTTATGAACTTACGCATGCTTGTGCATTTATCACGTCTTTTTTAGTTGTTTCAGGTGACGTGACAGTACAGTAGGGTTGGATATTAATATTCATGTGTTAGGTTCATTATCGTCATCAGAGGCGGTGTGGTGTCGCATGTCGGGCGTGCTCGGACATATTTACATGTCGTGCGCCGGAGCGGTTTGATTTACTGCCCCACGGCTTTGGGCGGGGGCTTGAATTAGTGCTCTAGTGTGTCCCACGATATTTTGTGGTCCTCTTACCCCTCCCGGCTTTATTGTTTTATTTTAATTATCACGCATTTCATCTGTATCATTACATTACGTGGGTTTATTACCATTGTTTTTTATTTGGACCCAGTATATGAGTTATGGTTTAGCTGCCAAATAGTTAAAAGCGCTAATAGAGCGCTTTATATTAAACCGAGCAACATAGTAAATATATTAGAAAAACATCTTTTACGATTCAAACACTGTAGTAATCCAATCGATATCTACATCTATAGACACCTTACGATAAGCTGGCTTTGCGGTAATTCACATCAGTGACACGTACGTTATTAGCAATGAGAGAAATTGACAAGATAAATGGAGTGGGTGAGCGTCAGTGACGTGAACTTCAAAAGAGCGGGGGAGACGGATCCTCTGTCCCGACCCCTGACGAATCCCAGAATCAATTCGGTAAAGTCGATCTCATTTACGTGTCGCACCAATCTGGCAGTGTCATTGATATATTGAATCTAGGATCATCTTAAATGCCGTCATGATGTCTGCTGCTTTACGTTTGTATTACTGCTGGGGAAATTAGAAACTGTTTATGGACAAGCTCTGAAGATTGTTTTTTTATTAATAAGCAGCACCTAGAAATTATGCGTTACTGGCATCTACTGAAGATAACATCTGAACCGTTATTCATAATTGACTCTTTGCACCACTTATGAATAAACTTATATTGATAATCCAAACATCCAAAATGACATTTTCTACGCTCTACCATTGGCGAAGATTTTTTTTAAAAGTTTACTTAACGAAGCTTATATGAACTTCAACTTTAAAACAAACGCACCACAATATGATTTTAATACTCAAATATGTGAATCCCTTGTGATAACTTTGAAGTGCTTGAAGTAGGAGTGGGTTGTATCTGATGATGAAAATGCGTACTTAATGGTATTAAAAATACGACTGCAAAGGATAATATTTAATGGTGACATCAACCAATTCGTAATCGGTCAGAAACACAAAGCGCCATCGACAAATGTGTCTGACGCTGGCGCCACGTACACGCGACCATGTGTCGCCCCAACCAGACTTTCTCCCTTTCTTTTTGCAATACTATATTGAGCAACTGCACTGAGAAATTTTATGTGAATTTATTTGGCGCCGTTGAAGAATAATCTTTTCAATAAATTGTACGGTATTCGTGTCGTGCGCAGCACTCTGCAATACCTTCGTCTTTAATAGCGTTATCAAAAGCTTAACATTGGAAGACAATAGATAGAACAAAGCACATATGGTGATGATGTAAGCGTTGATTTCCTGCGAGCTATAGCGGTGTGTTTGCAAACGAGGAGCGCGTGCCATGTCTGCCTGCTAATTAGCCGGCATGACCTCATCGCAGGGAGCTGCGCTGGACTGAGGCCGGCATTATCGGGAGCCCTCGCGCGGAAACGACAACGACCGCGCTTTCTCTAACTTTGCAACAACAACACCGTTTCCATTATATCTGGTATCCTTCTATACTAGAATATTCTATAAAATAAAAATATTTTTCTACTTTTTGAGTTAAAAGTAGATTTTTGGTGCGACAAATACTGATACTTCGTTTATCAAGACACTTACAAACTCAACCAACGGTTTCATATTTGAGAGGGTTCGATAACAAATCTGGTACATAAAAATTAAGTTATAATTATCTTCTCGAAGCTACAGCGGAAGATTACGATTAAACATCGCCATGATCGGAATTGATAAAGCAGACGGTGCTCGGGCGCGTCGCTGAGCGTGACTCATGTTAATGGCAGCAATTATGGTAGCGAACGGAGCGGCCGATGGAGGCGCGGAAGAAACGCGCCACGTGCCCACATCGCCTCCAATGCAATCACGAATTGCTTCAAACTAGAACAACAATAACAAACGACCGCCGAACAATTTCTGGAATTTTCGAATTTGTTTTATCTTCATTCCAATTTTCTATGAGTGGCATGGTCGTTTAAAGCGCTCTAGTAAAAGTAGTAGAAAACTAGAATACACCTGGGGTTTTTTAGCTATACATATTTCAGTAATTTTAAAACCAAATGAAACGGAGTTACTATCGTAGAATCATCTAGTTGAAATGTTAGTATTTGTTGTTGAAGGTCGTGTAGTTTCGATGCAATTACATGGAACTGAAAAAAGGGAAATCACTTTTAATCTAGCTAATAAGGTCGGACAAGTGCCTAAGAAATAAGATAAAAAAGCCTGTATTGGTACAAGTGGCTAACCGCTAATTGCATGAAAATGTCCTATTTTCCTAAACGTTTTTCACAGGCAATTGCTTTTTGCACCTTTTTGCTCTTTTTCTGTGGTGCAATAAGTAAGACGTCGCAAAAACTAAAGTGTTTCGTAACACTGTACTTAAAGTGCATCCTGAACTTAAAATTGTTGCTTTTGGTCATAGTTTCATACTTTTATTTAAAACTCCTTGTAGACTGCCTTGAGCCCGTGCTCAGTAGTAGAACGTTAATAGGCTGAGATGTAGAAGCATTTAAATGCTATGCATATTGAATAGGAGGTTTTTGAGTTAAAGCGAAGTTTGAAGAGTGGGAAGGTAACACGGCCCATTTTATTTATTTCCGAGAGAAAGACCAGCGATCTAGAGGTTGAATAGGGTTCCTAGTTAATAGGTCTGCACGGACAGCGTTAGGAGGTAAAATAATTATAACTCAATATGATATTTAAACCAACACATTGAAAATTCTGCTATCTTTAAGCTTATCTGAAGCTTTGAATAAAACTTTCTAACAACACCATGTCTGCATTACGCAAAATTATGAAATTTTCCACAAATATAACGATCGGCCTGGCGGACGCTCTAAGCCACAGCGCATTGCCTTGATTTATTTTATCAAAAAGGAAATCACTTATCTACGGGAACGAAGGTTACATTAAAATTGGTGTAGTGGTGTTCCAGTGGTGTAGACTGGAGACATGCATGCTTAACAGACACAGTTTCTTTCGCATTTATAATATTAGCAGGGATAAGACGATCAATAACATAACTATGTTACTGTAGACTAGCCGAGGAAACTTAAGAGTATTGTAAATCGTGCTGTAAGTGGATTTAAATGTCACGCGCTCTAGCCGGCCCGTGAAAGGATCTGCTCGGTGAACTGAATGCCATCACGATCTTTGTTTTGGATTGTTAAATGTGATTCAGTGCTTAAACGCTGTTTATCTCCGTCTAGCTTATTTATGGTGGTATTAGAACCCGCCGAGTGTGATTCATTCTCATTCAACCACGTTGGTGTTTGAAGTTCATTTATTTTCTTTAATTTATTTACAAAATCTAGGTATCTCATAGTCCCATCTTAAACAGAGCTTATAAGTACTATAGGTATACCCATTGGCATACCATACAAACATAAATATTTTTTATCTTTGTAAAGTAAATATTCTTGGACATCTAACCTAGCGTTTTAAGCATCAACCTATAACTCATATTTCTTCTCTTTGAGAATCGAGATCATTGGAAACGGATTGCATATATACTGACTCCACACCCTGTCTATCATCAATATAACAATAGAGTTTTGTAACAATATGAATAGCTGTACAAAAGCATTGTTCTAACGTATTGTGATTTCGGTAACTTTAATTTCAGTACTCCTACGTTAATTATTCCACGATATGCCGACTGCCTTAGACATTGCTGCGGAGGCGAATAGGCGCCTACAATAACTTGTTCTAAGTCAAGACATGTTTAATGGTTACCTGTACATACTAAAAATTACTCTCGTTGACTGGTTTTTCGCAGTCAGAAATAGATATGGGTCCCATATGGGAATGGATATATGTATCATCAAGTACTTAGTGCAGATCGGTCTGGTTATTTTCTCTTCTAAATATACTTATACAGTGTGTAGTAGTAGTGACTAGGATATTTTCTTTCTTTGAGACTATACCTAGTAAATTTATACTTTAAAGTTAACTATTGTCGAAGCCTTAGAACTATTATCAAGATTTTTAATTTAAAAAGAAATCAATTTTTTTTCTTAAAATCATCTCACGCCTATTTCGAAAATTCTTGTTTTGGTATTCCTATCTGTAGGCCCATTTTGTAATTAAGCGTTAAGTGTTAATATTACTCATTTTTCATCGCAATCAGTAGATAAAGTGCAGAGCCGTCCGCGTCCACCCACTGGTCCCTAGCAGCGATATTGCAGCACACTTTATTGCGGATATTCGACTCCCCTACTAACTTATAATTTTCTACACCTCACACATAGGTACATACATAATATCACATCCATGTGTCCCATTTGGGGTGAAATTTGAAGAATTTGAAGGATAAAATGTGCCAAATAGTCATAGGTGGCTAGCTCTTTGCCCACATTGCCACTATTCTGTGTTTCCCTGGGTTGCGGAGGTCAGACGGCAGTCGCTCTATGTAATAACTGAAATTGGACCAGTCAGCATATTCTGGGCACTACTTAAGTCTAGGGCAACCGGGATAATGCAGAATATGAGGATTAATAGAAAACCCTCAGACCAAGAAAAATATACAAGTTCATGCTCATAAATGTTTGTATTGTGTGGGAATCGAAACCACATCTGTAGTAGCCGAGTACTGTTATATCATCCACCGCGCCATATCATTCGTTATAATCAGTAATAACATAAAACCCGTTACGCAACAGCATATTAATAAGCAATTAATAGTTAGTACTTAAAGATTAATAGAAGCACATAAATCATATTTTTAAGTGATTGTAATATTTTATACTACCTTATAACTTGCATATTCTATATAGTTTACGCACACCACGTCTATCCTCCCACAGTCTCGAGTACCTTTATTGCGGATATTGGACCTCCTTCCTAACTTATTGGCTATCACCTGCATGGTATAAGTTATTGGCAAACTTATTTGCCTCAGGTCAGGTGACTGAGAAACTACAGTTCATTCACTTCCAACTATGCCTTACTAATATTGATTGGTATTTCATAATAACTCATTACATTACAAGTTCGTGATATTATGCCAATTTAAAAGTTCTGTTATTGAACATAACATTACTCATCCACTTTATTTATGTAATCTGGTAGCAAAAAGTAAGGTAGTAATTTACTTTTTGCTTAAGCGTAGTACACAGTCAATTAACCACATTAAAAATTAGATATTGGTAACTTCTGTTTATTTATTGATAAAGAACAAAATTTAATTTGTTTTACGATATTAATGTTGTAATATAAGGCTTTATTCCAATTGTAACAAACACTATTCTTATCAGATGGTTGGATCTCGAATCTACACAAAACACGTACTGAAACATGGTAGGCAGTATTTTCACTAGAACAGTTAATTACAACCCGGGCCGGTACATGCGCACGAGTACAAGATGGAGCCTAATCGCCTATAAATAGTCGAAGGCCGTCTGGCGTCTGTGGCGTGTTGTCCGCTTCGTTTGCAGAAAGTGTTCGATTTAATAAATAAGTTGCATGACCCAAACAGGTTCCTGCCTCCTGGTGCAAGTTGCCCACGCACTCGGCATCATCCATTCCTGACCCCACGCGCGCACGCTGACTCATAAACAATTTGCTGTACCACAGAATTACCAACCTTTTCTTTTAGCAATACTATTATGTTGGAAATTAGATGGGCTTTGTTGTCTAAGTCACTTTACACCTACGACTCATTCGTCACTGTTTCAGCGCTATACAATAATTATTATATTTAAAATAAATATCCGACATCTTAACATACTCAACCTAAGCTTACTTCACTTTGATTTGAAACTTGCGTTACTTTTAGATATTATAGTAATGCTTCTAAAATGTGTTCAATTACAAACTTTTTTTTTTGAATATTGCATTATTTTTTATTTCTTTTGGAACATAGCAATATGTGTTTATGAATATTATATCAATTTTAACTGTTGTGACGAGTGTTTTAAAGTTATTTACAAATAAAGTAAATAAATAATATTAGCAGGTGATACTTGAAACCAGTTTTGTGTTGCAGCTCTTAACATTCTTCTTACAACATTTCAGAAGCGCTATATTATCTGATGGTGACTTGTCTAGATGTTGTCTTTTAATTGAAAACGTTCTGTTGTAGTTCTCACGCTTTCTCGGAATGGTCGCTGCGGGTCAGATCGGTAAACGTGAACCTGTAACAATACTGAAACATTGTTATTATCTATCTCTAGAGCATTACAATGATATTTAAGCTTCAGATAATGTACACCCAGACTTGAGCCTCCCGCTGGAGTTTAATTAAAACTGATGACGTCATGTCGATCCTTCATTTTGTTAGGTATTTAGATAGGAATATTTGTGTATCAAGCGGTGACTAATCCGTATTATGTTGCTGAAATGGTTCAAACCAAACACTACATTTTGAAACCAAATCATAGAACAAAATATCTGGAAAAACTTTTGGTGTGATGTATAATAGTTAAATAATTGACGTTTATATATTTTAAAACCATTGAGAACGTAATCGAAAGTAAATTTTAAAAAAAATGCTGCAATCATACAAAAAAGTTGTATAGGCGTCTTATGTAAGGAAAAACTTACACAAACACGTACTTATAGAAACACATATTATTATCAGCAAAGTATTTTCCCGTGAGTCTGACATAAATTTTTTCAGCGTGTTGCAGTCTCATACTCTAGTGCCAGCGAGAAAATTAAATGATGCACGCCTCGACTGCCGCCACAGCCCTCCT
Source organism: Musotima nitidalis (assembly GCA_949126915.1). Classification (NCBI taxonomy): domain Eukaryota; kingdom Metazoa; phylum Arthropoda; class Insecta; order Lepidoptera; family Crambidae; genus Musotima; species Musotima nitidalis. The sequence goes on from OX421416.1 coordinate 16,120,358, forward strand.
GTACATTGCGCTGTCGCGACAAAAACTAACATGTGCTCTTGAATTTCAATTTTAAATTTTGCTTTCCCGTTGGTGGACAACTGCTGTGGTCAATACTCGCAAATCCGTAGATGGCGACGATTTCTCAGATTTAGCGCGACCCGTCGAACAGCTTTCGGCAGAAAGTTTTAAGATACGCTGCGGTTTTTATTTGATTCAATACACATTACAACTAACCTCGGGCTATATTATAATGCTAATTTTATAATGAAATCGTAAGAATAAATCCCCTACAAAATGAACCCATAAAACAATGCAGCCTGTCACTGATCTGCGTCTTTATTAGTACCATATGTGATTTTTAATGAGTATACTTCCAATAAAGCTATTTGTATAATGATATCTTTTTATGGTATCTTTCAGTATAAAGCTGTAAAACTCTTTGAAGTCGGGCGACACTTGAGGTACCTTACACGTCCTTTGAAGTGTAATTTTGCTAAAATTAGCCTATATAGTTACAAAAGTTTTACTATAAAACTGAATTGTATTAGTAACGTCATTAAGCATTAAACATCCTTCTGGTTCTCGTAAGTCAATCTTGATAAGGTAGTTGATGTTATTCGTCGCGTGGCAACCATCTGGATCATTGCCCGCGCCATAGCCGATGTTCCGCAAGTAATGCCGGCCATAATATCTCGGACGTTAACGACACTTCTCGCGAAATATCCAGAAATAACCATCTCCCCCCTTGCACCGGCGATAATTCTGTCGGTGTACAACCAATGCACTTCGCCGCTGGAGATATTGGTTCTATTTGAAACCATCCCTTTAATGCTGTACGAATCTTTTCTCGACATTACTGCCTATCTTAACCCAATGCTACCTATGCATGTCACTTTCTTTTGTAATGCAATCTTGGTGATTGGTGGGTATCAAATTATCTTTCAAGTCTCCGTTTACATTCATTAGAATGTCATTGTATATGCAAATCTCTTGATTAGAAATGTCACTATATATCTTATTTGCTTGTTGAGATATTTGGTAGCTGCAATTTAAGCATCGTGTAAACAGAAGTCAGTTCTTGTATGATTAATTGTTTGAGTAGCACATTATAACGAACAGTTTCGTGTTTCAGAAGACGGACTCGGCTATCACTATGTACCGACCAATATCTGTAACATGAAGTGATTTTTTATGCCTTTCTTGTAAGCTTGAAAATAATTAACATAATCTCCATCAAACCGCACTGCCCAGTGCTTTTAAAAGCTTTTCTATATTTCCAAATAATTATCACATCACTGAGGTAAAATATAACACTTGAATAATTGCAATGACAAGTTTGGCACAAAAGCAAAGCATACACAGATTCAATAGTAGCCACAGCCACAAGCACGTTCAAATAGCCTCAAAAACTTAAGTAAGTTCCCAAACTTACAAAAACAAAGAAATATTTTATTTTAACTGACCTAAAAATAAACGAGCGTTTGGTTTGAATCGATTTCTCTAGACGGCCTCGGCATGAAACACGCACAATAATGCATTCATTCGTGCATCACGCTTCGCATACAACTTACGAAACTATCTTACCGATTCGTACTTCAAAAGTCCTATTGTAAAATTTAAACAAGTATCAAATATTATTTGTAAAAAAAGGTTATTTGAGGACAAAATATTGTTTTTAAGACCTAATTGTACACCAAATGAAACAATAAAGAATTATGATTCTGATTATTCTTTATCATAACTTTTAAATTGCCTTTTAAATCTATTCTTTTAAATAAATCAAAGCCGGCCGAACAATTTTTGCTTTGATAATAATAGGGCAATACTTTTGCGATTAATATCATAATGTAAACATTTCATCCATTATCTTTCCTGATAATACAAGTTGTAAAGTTAGCGGCCCTCTCCGACTTTGATGAAATTATCACAATATTCTCCAATATATTGTTTATTGGTTATATTAATGTTGGTTTACTTAATCAAGTTTTACGATCGTTTGTTATAATGAATTCATACAATATGATAAACTTTAAATGATAAGAAAGGTATTTTTTTTATGGACGATAGCCAAAGAGTTTCTAAAGATTATGCATGATATAATAATATGTGTGCCTCTGATAAAGGATACCTGAGTCTTTAAATTGGGCAATCCTTTTCAAAGTAATAAATGTCAAAGCTCCTCTCGTTCAGCCGGCATTAGCTATATTTACCATTATTATCAAAACATTCCACAGATTCTCACGCTTGGTATCTTCTCAGCAATCAATTTCGATTCTCAATTCAATTGTCTAATCACTTGCTTCAATAACCTCTGTTAGTTTAATAATTTGAACTGTGACTGCTTTGTGAGGAATGCTATGGCCATTTATATGAGACGATTGCTTTACCGTTTATCCTATTTTGTTCAACAGTCTGGATCTCAGCAATTAGCGTTAATTGTGTTTAAGTAACTAACTTATACCAAAATAGTTACAATTGGATAAAGCAAACAAAAAAGGTTTTTAGTTTAGTCTTGCTTGCTTCGTCCGAAAAAGTTTTGGTAGCTAAATTTTATTGGTGCTGTGGCTAGTAAAATCACTTGACAGATGAAACTGATCAATTCATGTTTCGAGTGACAGGGATGTTCCCATCTGAAATTTAATTTACTTAAAAAAAAAATTTTTATTTAATATGTATAGTATTATTATACATAACACACTTGTTCTGTTCTTGTTGTGAGTGGATTGGACTGTCAATTTGTATTGTATATGGTATCTTAACAAGATGAATCATCGACTGCTACGCAATAGCTCTTCGGGCTAACACATTTTTTATTCAAGTTGCTTAACAATTTAAGAGCCCAATTGCAATGCGGCTCAATACGCGTGACTCACTGGTCCGTAAAGAGATGTGGTTAAAATGAAGACATCGATTTACTCATGTACCTACATAATGTCTTATCTTTTTAGTCTGATGAAAGGATTACCTTTGTTCTTCTGTGTGCAATGACCCGAACACAAATTAGTACTTGTTAAGATCTTAATAAAATACGTTCAGACGTTTCTGTAAACTATAATGGAATTTTCCAGTTCTTTTTTTTATTTTGGAAGGTTCTATGAAAAATACAATAATGACTGCGTAAACTTAAGATGTTGGATAAATGTATACGAAGATTGTGGAGACGATTGATTGTTGTCAGTAAAAAGTGGTGTTGGTGCGTAGCGAGCGACGAGTGTTCGTGAGTCATACAATCGCAATGTAGGCCGTCTGTCGGCGCCGCAGGCACTGGCATGGCAGCAGCGTAATGTGGATTACTGTGTTGTGCGATAGGATTACCTCCCTCGCTCGCGTGTTTCAATTTATTGCAAGTACATATACATCATATATCTGAATTCGTTCAATTTGGAAACTCGCTAATCCTTGAATCAGCTATCAAATGTTTTTTTTGCTGCCGTATTCATTGCGCTGCCATATTAAAAAGCGTAACGATAAATATAATCATAAGAATATTCAAGTTTAAGTAGATAAATATCCTTAGAAAATTTAAATAAGTTATTGCTCGAGATGTAGCTATGATAACCCTATTTGCTGCAAGGTATGGAGGTGCATTGTCCGATTGTATGTAAAGAAGGCGCGGGCGGGAGGGCGGTGCAGACGGCCCACTCTCCATTGCCAGCACCTCGCCGCCTTCCAGCCGAGAAAGCATCAGCCGGGTGGACTGTGCGCGCCCCACTTGCGGTGCATTTACACAGCTACAACCATTTCCACTGACTTTTGATCTATTATACTAGTTGCCAGACATGAGAGCTAGCTAAAGAAAGAAACTCGTTATTTTATAACGTCCGCCTGCAATTTCAATGATGCAGCAACTCTTTTTTTCCTATTTCCATTTTGTCAGTGTTGGTTAACAAAAACGACACTTGTAATTGCTGATCTTGATTAGTTGTCAGAAACTACAGTTTTTAAACGTTTTAACGCGATCATGGTAGCTTCCCCAGTAATTTAAACGTTTGTATCTCAATTGGTTAGTGATATTCAAGACAATAATTTGATACCATCGAGCTGATCCAATGTACTAGAAGCGAGAAGGTAAATGGCACTAATAAATTTTGATCCCGTCCCGTCTGCCAGTAGGTAGTATTAAACTACCCATAATTCAATACAAATCACTGTACGGTATTTCAGTAAACAATATGCTTCCCTCCATAACTGTTCTGTTCTGGCTTAATGTGATTTAATCTGAACCACGTCCGTTATGTGATTTATGTCGTGACGAAGAGATCATTTCAGATTTACGAAAAGATAACTTTCATTGCAGTGCGAACTGATATGAAAGCTCGATTTCTTAAATGAATAAGTGCATTTACGATTGTTCGATGTTTATATTTATGATCAAGGTTATTGAGGTTTATTTTTAGATTGTTTGGTGAAATTGTTGTGAGATCGTTTGATATGAACACGTTTAATATAAAAAAAAAAATGGATTTTGAAAATCAATAATTTATTGAATAGTTATCGGTTTTTCGGGTAGCGCAGGAATCGCTACAAAGATTTATAATCCATCACTTGCAAATCAATTCTAGTTTAAGTTTATTGATATTTTTGTAACACACATTTGCATACACGCATACTTAGCTTTAACTTCAGTTGTTAAGGTTAGCTGAAAGATTATATTTTATGTCTACAATTTGTTGTGCCTATAAGGTATATTTGATTACTCATCCAAAAATTTTGAAGGTTCTGTTTTAACTATTTTACTTTGGAAACCTACACGGTATTAAATTGTAAACACACTCAATTCCAGAGTATCTTACTTTTCGTAACCTAATCTGTTTCTGATTGTAAACAACACAAATTTATTTTATTTATTTTATTTTATTTTATTTAATTCCATTCTTTATAATGTTGCACTACCGTTTGAATTGTTAGTAGTTGCTCAGTTAAATATCGAATCGAGTTTAACGAAGCGCCGAAATTATTGGCACATGCGTATTGGCTTCATTCATATCAGCTATGAGCTTTTAGATTATAAACTTATTTAATTATTCTATGTAAAATTGAGGGGTAGATAGCGATTGATTGTGCGCACGGTGTTGTTACTATAGCAGCGAATGTTAAAACAATATAAATCTGCCGGAGCGTAATAGATACAACCCATGAGTAAGTTTGAAATATTGAAACTTAATAATGCTTAAGAAAGCATTATGCAGTTGCAATTTTTCAAGCAACAAATTTTGAATTCGTGTTCTTTTTTGCAACTATAATTCAGATTGCTCAAACAAATGCAAATGTTAAACGCTTTAACGTGGGAGGAGCTGTAAATATTTGGATATTTGTATCGGGTTCAACAACCGCCGCCCGCTCTGCAATTTACTCAAGGTGACACAAAAACAATATTTTTTCCAAAATACTACACCCACCAAGTTAAGGGTTATCAAGTTTTCGTGGTTTAGTTAGACCAGCAATTACATGTAATCACATACAATATTGCCTAAATACGGCACAGTTTTTGGCAATCTTTTTAATTCATACTAGAACAAAGTGAAACACACAACTTTAAAATGCATTTGTGCCGATGAAATTGGAGAATAATGATGGCGGACGTATGTTCGGAAATGGCATTGATTGCACAGAGCGAAGAGCCCCCGTAGCCGGCAAACGAGCGGATCGGAGAGCAAATTGAGTCACATTCGCAGCAAGCGTCCGGCGTGCGGCACCGGCTATATCGACGACGTGATTACCGGATGCATAGGTGATAGGGTTATCGATCGATCCTCCCTCGTATAAGGAAATTAAAACGGACTTAAATAGACCAGTTGCCGTTTCTAATGATTAGCTATCATATCTCTGAATCTGACTAGAGAATGGTTAGATCGATTGGTCAATTAAAGCGTTTGTTTGTCTTGCCTTTGAGTTATCGGTGTTTATGTTAGGTTAGGTTGAGAAAACTTCATTAGAATTTTAATCTTCTGTCACATTGATAACTTGACTTGTTCTTTGTTATCATCAACATAAGATAAAACTACCAGATGTGCAGGATGCAACACCCATTATAATCATGTCCAGTTATGTCTGATGAGTGTCCTACATACAGGATATTACCACTACTTCAAGTTATTTCTTTAACTTTCAATTACATGTGCACATCATAGTTGATGTAGAAATTCCCATCTTCTGTATCATCAAAAATGTCAAACTTATTTATTTTTCTATATTACTAAAACATAAAATTTAATTAAAACATTATTCGTTCGATAAATTACTCCATTAATTAAGTAACTAATATAAATTGAAGGCGTCGTTCCCCCTTCAACACGCCCTCGCAAATATTTGTTTCTTGCTACACGCATTTCGCATTAACACCTACTGCAACGACTGCATTTATTAAACTGGTTTTATCTATATTGCCATTACCATTTATCTGATTGACACACGATAAACGAGATCTAGTTTCAAAATCATCAGCATTAATGATTTTCATTATGATATTGATTAAGATTTAAATTCACTCTGGATTTGATTATTAAAATTAACTTAGCTTCGATTTTATCTAATAAAATAAGATGCGATTTCATTAGTAATGTTATCTCTTTTCGGAATAGTAATACTTCTAGTTACATGTAATATTCGGTTGTCTTATACTTTTTTTTTTTTGGTAACTAAAATATTGACCCTGTTGCTTTATTCTTTGATTCTTTATTTACTGGCTACGTTTACCAATTTTCGCCAGGTGGGCAGTATAATTGAGTGTCACCCTAATGGTATAAAACACTATTAAAGTTAAATAACTTAAGATAGAGAAATGAAAATGCTTGCTTAATCAAGGAATGTTGCAAACTATTAAATATAACTATATCATAAATAAGTTTGTTTATATATACGTACTGTTAAAAAATCATGGAATGGTGATACAATAATGAATCTCTCATAGTTTCGTTGTTACTGTATTATTGCATGCCATGAATCATGTATGACTAGTATTTTAACACCATTGTCATCAAGAGTTTACGCATCTGTGTGCAGGCAGATGCTAATTCATGTTTATGCTATAAAATGAGTCTTATGTCCATGAAGGAAGACCTTTGTTGATTTTGCTTTTAAAAATACTTTGGATTCAAGAGGCGATTTGAGGTCGGCGTCCGCTGCGATGCCGATGCCGAGGCGCTCGTGATTAGACGCAAAAGCAATTTACGTCAGGACGCTATGAAGAAATGAGATTTGTACTTGTACTGTACGGTATGGGATCTTATCGGTGGAATAAATCTAATGAAATATACGATGACGATTTTTCTGTGCGAAATTTAAGTATAGATTTCAAGAAAACTTTTTAATTATGCAGGGCGTCTCACGGCTTTGCCTTAAAAAAATAAAGTATGTCATTTTGATTTTGAAAACAATCTGACCTGTCTACTAGTAAAATTAATAATTCAAACTTCTTTTGATTACTTTCCTAATTTTTACAGCCTACGCTAATCCTTGAGGGACAAACACACTAACGTATGTATGTAGATAGGACTATAATTAAAAGGACATTGCACGGGTCTCACCCGTACTACCCATTGCGACCCGACGCAAATGGCACTTGTTGCGTGGGATCAGCCTGTTCAGGCGTGATTTGCTCCATCAGCTATGAATACCACACCGAAAGCTAATAGATACCTTCAAAAGTGTTCCTTCAAACATGTTCATATAATTTTCATATTTGACAACCGATATGGCGTGGAGGCGAGTATACCCGCACTCCACTCCTGAGTTCGTGGGTTCGATTCCCACACAGGACAAATATTTGTGTATATAAATATATGTTCTGGTCTGGGTGTTTTCCTATGTATATTAAGTATGTATTTACAAAAAAAAAGTATTTATGTATGTTTATCCGTTATTTGGTATCCATAACACAAGTTCTTAATGATACTTATCTTGGGACTAAATAATTGGTGTAAGTGTCAGAATATATTTTTTTATTTATATTTGAGTTTCCATCTTCCATACTCGCTAAATGTGACAATAACAGACACTTGGGAATTGGAACATATTTTGTGTAACATCCCGGAACTACGTACTCAACAATGGCCAGTCACAGTTAGTGTCACCTTCCTCATTGTTGTTTCCAACATTGTGTTTCTTTAATGTTTTGCATTTTGGCACACAGAAACCAATATTATGAAACCATATTAAAATAGAGGTAATGTAAAAAATTTAACTAACTTACATAAATCGGTTAAAATTGTTCAAAGTCCCTTGGGCATTTTTTTCTGCTTATTCGGCCGTATGAAGAGGTGGACTGCATAGATTGATGCAATGGAAAAAGCTTTGTTGGTTCCCGTATGTGGTCGTCTATTCGGAACCTGCAGCATTCGAATGCTGGGAACGGTAATTGGAAAGATTCAGTAGGGCACGCCCTCGTACATTTTGCCAGGCATGTTCGCAGACCAATTACCGGCCCACTGATGAACGCCGAGCGTGTACGAAAGTTCCCACTCAATTTCAGTACGCTTCGCTGTGCGCTCTAACAATTAGAGAGGTTTCTATAAAGTCGCGATTCATCGTAAAGCGCAGTACGTGTTTCTCGGTATTTAACCGTCTGGTTATATTCTAGACGAGAGCAGGCAGCTCTAATTCCTTACACACTATAAACTACTGTTAATGAGATCAAGCTCACGCTAATCTGGGTTGGAACAATTCAAATCGACATTTCAGATATTGGATTAGCCAGTACATTTCTTGTCTTTTGATATATTTTTACAATTTACTACATAATCGAGATAGACCCTTCAAGTCTTTAAGCGATAATGCATCTGTAGGCAAAAGCGGGGTGCCGACTTCTTTTCTATGGAAAAGCATAGGCTTTGTTAAAGTTTACCCGTACGTCCGATTAACACTTCACACTTTAAGTGTTATTGACACTATCGGTAATGGCTAATTCATGTTAAAGTTTGTTGAGTATATTATTTGGCAGATATATAGATGATAGATGCAGGCATGATGCAATAAATGCGTTCTAGATAGTTGCGGTACTGTTAGACCGCAGCGCGACGGTGCCTACGGTGTCGGGTTCGATTCCAGCTTGCTCTAACATGCACATTCCGCGCACCTCTCTCGTCGGTTCTATGTCTATTATGAACTGTAATAGCGCTTTGGAATTTCATCAATCTGATATAATCACGAAATAGGCACTTCGAAATGCATTGCAGCCATTTATTTAGAAATGTGCTGCCTGTCTTATTTAAACTTACTTTATTTAATTTTCTTTCTGTAACGGACTAATTAGGTATATATATTCATTCCGTCCCGTTTTTAAGTAAAATTATTTTTATTTTCTCAAACACAGAAATACTATTGTATAAAATTCTATAGGAATAATTAAGTTCGAAATGAAAAGACTATATCTTTTATATGAACGGCGTTTGTTATAAAACATTAACTTTAACGCAGACTTTGGTTAGTTCGTTGGAAAATGAAGCTTTTATTCGTAATCCCTACTGGCATTTGATGTAGTTAGGCTCAGACGGCGGAGCAAGCGCTTTGAGCGAAATTGCTCATCAGTCGGGGGAGTTTTGGCTCATTCTTTAATATAGTTGCGTGTACCATCGTCTGGCTTATCTCCTCCTCCTTATACCTCATCAATGTAGTAATTACTTTGAAATAATAGTTTCTCTCGGGTAAACTGTTATAACACATATCGTACACATTCCAATAACTTAATTGTTAAAGTTTTTTGAAACACAATAAAAAAAATTATATAATTGTAATTGATTTCCTGTTACTAAACGCTATCGATATAGTGTTATGTATGTCTAATAAATATTATCTTTATTTTGAATGAACTCTGAAGGAACCAAATATTACTCTTACAAAAGTTGTTTTTTTTTAATACTTGTTTGAGAACATATCTCATGCATTTATAAGCATAAACTGATATAAGTATTAATTCAAGACAAGATTTTGACACAATCAGATGGCTAGGTATAACTTAATTAATAAATGACACACTCACAAACTCTTCCTTTTTTTCTTCTTAGATCACAAACGTTCGTACCAAATTCTTTAAAATATTTGGTTTTTTAGATGTTTGATAGTTTTAAATTAAGAATTATTACAGCCTTTAATTAAAATGTTACTTTTCGGTTGGCATCAGTTTAATGTTAGCGTTGGCGATAACTATTTTCAAAGAAGGGACCTTACGTAATCATTGATTATTAGGGATACCATGACAGGTGCATGCGCGTGCTCAGCGAGTAAGTATGCGGCGGCTGTTGATCGGCAGTCCGAACAGATCCGTTTTTGCGCGTCGTCAGACGGAACAATGGCCGGTGCGCATTCCTTCCTCGGCCCACCATCGGCATCCACTAGCACCGTTAGCCCACGCCGGGCGCTAGTAATGACTTCTATCAAACGACCGACATTGGATTGCCTCCGCACACCGCATCGCCCGCGAGCTATCGATAATACCTGTCTTTTAGAACGATATGAACCATCATTGTAGATACATAAATGGGTTTTACGTCCAATATCTCTTTGCTGACATCGAGTTCCGTACTATTACCATTGCTAATTTCAGTTATCTAAAGGCTTTCAAAGTAGCTCGCACTAGGATTTGTTAATATATGTAATGGTTTTGTTTTGAAATATAAATGGAAAATACACCACATTTGATAATTTTTGAAATTTCTGTAACTTTAATTGACCTTGTGTGTAATAATTATTAGTTTATATAAAGCTAAGCCTCAGCTATAAAAACAACAGAGGTCGTACCAATATTGCCAATTTGGCACAAAGCCAGAGCAAAGAGGGCACAAAGCAAGTGCGGCAGGACGACAGCCGACCGCTCCTCTCATTTGCGGATAAACTGACAAATTCAAGGCGTGTTGTATTCCCACATTGTGAGCACACTAAATGCCACAGTACACGCATCCCTGCCTTACCCTCTAGTCCTTCGGAGCCGCCTCACATGCCTAGACTAGCGGCACACCTATTGAGGTGTGTCAGCACATAAAATAATGAAAGTTCAAATAGTAGTCTGACTTCGAATTATTAAAGCTACCTATCTGCTAATAACATTACAATGGCGTAATTTTTATTTTTGGAAGCAGAATAAGCTCACGACCTGTTTTGACATGTTTATTTAGAGGTAACCTTCCTCACCTGCCACTCCTTTTTAACGTTAGTGCTATAAAGTGAATTGAAATTTAATTCACATAAACGGCGAAGATGTTTTCTATTACGCAAATCGTATCACGTTCAGTAAAGGGGCACAATACCGGTGAAGTGAGTCAGCCAGCCCGAGACGAAACAAGGACACCCTAACAGGCTAGTGTTGGCGACGCTGTGGCAAATCGAGACACAAACATCGTTAGTCCATATCCGTCTGCGCTATTCACCATTGTGCCACAGCAAATTGCAGACATAATAGACTTCGCAACACTCCAACTTTATGCTAGATGACACACTCATAATTTAAGGCTTAATATAGTAGCGTTGAGAAATGCTCACGGCCTGTTAATTTTTCTACATATGGTATCTGCTGCAAATATAATGCATTTTTGCTCTGCCCTAGTCAAATATTCTATCAATCTGCTATGTAGACTATGAATATTAAAATGATTTAATGTTTTTTCTCATGATGTAGATACTAGGATAATATTATACACAAAGTGTTACAAGCTTTAAAGATAAACACATACATCCATACAATCACGCCTGTTTCCCTGAATGGGTGGGTCGGCAGAGGAATATTATATGCCCACATTTCGCCAATTATTGTTTTAGTCCACGTAATAGGATGCTCCTCTCACCGGGAACTATTATGTTCACCAGAGCTATGTCCGTTGATCGGCAGGTGCACCATATGCAGATGATTCGTTTGGGCTTCTAGGGTCTTGGTAGGATCCCTATGCACCTAAGATAACCACCAAATTAAAAAAATGGAAATAATACTAAAAGCATTTTATACAGCTTGGAGACAACGTATATGTAGTGTCAACGTCGTACCAAGTGGAAGGATGAGATCTCTGCTACCCCTACGGAAAAGAGGCGTGACATTATATACGTAAATGTCGGCTAAGTTACATAAGCTATTAATGCATTTTAATAGTTTTGGGATTGGATTATTTGCTCCCAAAACTGATCTATGAGGGTAGGGAGGATTGTTCTAATCTAATCTTCTTGAATGACATTACTGTTTTGTTTCACAGATGACTTGAAGGCGGTGACGAAGCGTCTGATAGTGCAGGCGAAGGAACAAGGCTCTGGAGACAACATCTCCATAATCGTGGTGTTCTTGAAGGACCCGCGCCTCATCGCCGCAGACAACAGCCCGCCCATGGATATTGGGTAAGCTTAATTTCCTTTTACAAAAAACGATGTGGTGCAGTAAGTGCAAAATTTACGAACCCTAAGACCGTATTTTGGTATCAATTGACTATTGAAATAAAAATAGTCTAATAGCAATCATTATGATATTGATAGTCATTATTATAACGTACATGACTGTTGGTAAATAAAACAAAACAGTGCAACATCACTTTTCAAATTCTCTAAAGAAGCCCATGTGAGATCTCAGTATAGTCCCACATCATTACTGAGGACTCAAGGGGCTTAGGGAGAGGGCATCTCATTTACCATTTATCATCTTTATCACTACTTATTCTTATTTACTGTTATGTATATTTTATTAATATATCTCTTACTTGACACTGGCTAAATGTGCCAACAGCACAAAGCCATTATTAAAAAGGAAAAAAAAATAGCAACATGCTACGTCACAACGTGGAAGCCGTTTGAATGAAGCGTCTTTTGGGAAAGTCTAAACATGTGATATTAAAAAAGTGATATCTATCAAGAAAGAAACAACTATGTTCCTGATGCTTCTATGATTGTAATGTTCTTAGATAACATGCAAAAAAAAACAGATCGCCACCCTATTGTGCGATATTAGAATCCACTGATTGATTTGTAACCAACTGTATCAAATAAGGTCCATTGTTTATTCATTTTCCTTTTCATTTTAAAAATAGTATACATTATACATAATTATTTTTATCTTTGATTATTTTTAGTTGGTTGAGGAAAAAGTGTAGTGCACATAATTATTTGACTCGATTTTCATTTGATATTAGTTATTTATGGACTAATGAGAATTGGACCTTACCATAATAATACTCTTTTGAAAACTCTTTGGCTGCCTTCCGGCCAAAGGGGGTCCCCCTTTTGGCCAGAAGGCTCCCCGCGTAAATGCATTTTGTTGCCGAAGTAAAAAAAAAATTAGCAGACCCTTAGCCCTAAGCTTAAATCTAGGGCGGCCGGTATAATGCTAGGATATAATATGATGATCCACGTCCGTATAATTATGGTAAGAATTTATGCATAAACTAGGTTAGTAGTTAAGTTATCACTAATATAAAAATAAAAGACACCACAGTAAGTTCGTTCAACCGGTTTTACTCCTGTATAGCTAGATAAACTTGATAAAGACAGAGTGGTGTGACGCAAAAATATGGCGATCCCGGCGACCTTGTATTTTACTAACTGCTAACTGCCTACCTATCTCGTTACATTATTCACGCAGCTAAACTTGAGAAAAGAAAACGTTTCCTTACGTCATCCTCTAGTCTACATCTTATGTCTATAAAATTGTCAATTCATAAAAGTATTAAGTGTACACCTAACTTATTTAATTCTTTATTACAAGAAAAAAATTAGAAAATTTTAACAGAAAATAGTTGGTTACTTGAAAAATTAATGAATTTCTGATAAAAATTGCCGAACGTAAATATGTAGGTATATTGTTTCATAAGTAATAATTTCTTATGTCTTCTTCTTAATCTTAAACTAAGCTAAATATGAATTTTTTAAAAAAACAAATTATACCAATAAATTTAAGCTTTGTATATAAACGTATAATTAATTATAATATAATATATTCTGGGGTTGAGAATTTAATTCCCTTAATTATTTTGGATATTTCCTATCTATAACACGTTAAAAAAATTAAGAGATGAGAGCACTTAGAAGTTCTAGGTGTGAAATTGAGTGATATGATTAGGAATGAAGTAATTGGGGCCGAAGCTGGTGTAAAAAAAGATTTTAGAAAGGTATTGTTAGATAGTTTGGTCATGTTGAGAGGATGAATGAAAGAAAACTAACGAAAGTGATTTATGATGGACAAGGGAATGGAAGTGGGGAAGGGGAAGACCACGTAAGGTAAGAGTGTGTGCCACGATCGTAGCAAGTGGAAGGATGTGATCTCTGCCTAAAGAGGCGTCACATTATATATGTATGTATGTATATTTACAAAAAAAGGTATATTTATTCTTTGTATAGCACTATTACTACACGCTTTGCTTAGTTTGGGGTTGGAAAAGCTATGTGAAATGTTTAAGAACATTTATTTGTTTAATATTATCACAAACACATTATCAACATAAAACTAACAAATATACTGACATTCTAAGCAGTCTTTACGTTACCGATAACATTCAATCTCTAATGAAGTGAACGTGTTTCGTTGGTGACAGAATTCATAAAAAATAAATATTCGTTATCATTTATGCAAATGTTAATTCATTTTAAGTTATGATTCCATCGGCCAATTTAAAAGTATTTTTTCAAGTAAGATCTTCAGTGTGAGTCATGTGACTCATGTGTTATTTATTTATTATTAAACTCTTAGCTATCAGAAGTCGTTGAGTCATGTTAAGAGGCCTAATGGGCGGCTTGCAGGACACCATACACCTGCCTCCGCCAATCCGCACTGGGTCAGCGTGGTGGAGTATGACCCAATACCCTCGCACCTTGATATGTGAGAGGAGGCTCATGCTCAGTAGTGGGACGTTAATGGGCTGTGATGATGATGATGAAACTCTCAGCCGATCCTTAATATACCCACTGGAAATTTTCAATCAACGTTTCTGCCCTTTAGAATGAAAGTTTGCCTACACCTTAGCTAAATGGCTATGACATACGAGACGTTTAACTGGTCACTTCTTGATAAATTAATGGCAGTGCCATACAAGAACAAAAAAAACAAATATAACTTCTGTGAGCTCTTCACCCCAAGATTTTATTGAAAGGCATATTAGACCAGTAATTGCAGTACTCAAGCAACCTAAAAACAGGAAGATAGTATCGCGTAAAGCCATCTTAGTCAACTTAGGTGTCCTCTACTATAAAGAAAACAACCACATGGCATGAAAATTTATTTTACGATGTAAAACAGTAGTGTTTTTTTGTAAACAAAGTTTCTTCCAACTATAAGCAGAATGAAGAAATGAAAAACAAATTAAAAAGCACAGCAGATGCGCGCACTAAATACGTTCACAAGGACTCTTCGGATCATATAATTAATATGTTTCTCATGTTTTCTATGTAACTAATGTTTTTTGGTTAGCTTTTAACTGTGTTGTTTATGTTTAAGACTTATTTAATAGTGCTTTTTCCTTTAGGCTGGACAACTCAGTGGCGATGGCGACCGTGCCGCCGCCATTCGGCCTGGAGGCGGAAGTGTGCAAGCTCCCGGCTGAGGTGGAGACCAATGGTACCGCCGTGGAGCCAGACAATGGCGTAGAGCACTCAGACAGCGACAGCGACGACCTCGACCTCGGCCCGGAGACCGCGGTGGACGCCGACGATTTGGACGCCGATGTGGACACTTCCTCTGCCGCAGCAGCCGTGCAACACCCCGCGCCGCCTACTCCTCCAGCTGATTCAAGTAAGGTCACAATACTTTCAATTGGACAAACTATACAAAACGGAAAGTTGACGGCGTACAGGGCAACAGCACCGATCGAGCGCTTCCGTTGAATTTGAGCACTATGGTTACTATCATGTTGTGATTGTCGTATAGCCTAATTAGAGGCCTTAATGGGTGACTTCAAAAATTCTACTAGCAGTATGTGGCAAGATAGAAAATATATCTTGTAGAATATGTTTTTTATACAAACTAGTTAAAGCGTAGCGTAGACAATATTTAAAGAGATAAAATAAAAACTAATATAACTATGTTAGACGAATGAATCCTTTTTGGATAAGTTCATCCAACTTAATAAGTAGTTAACGTTGTTAGCCCGTTATTGGAGTGTCTCTTGTTAACCTAAAATTAAAAGTTGAAATCAGACCGTCAGCTGATTGATAAGTCATCTGTTATTTTGAACGTTGGGATTTGTACCTTTAAACTTAGTTAAAGCGTCTCGAGTTTATTAGTTATAATAGATTATGAAGAAAGTTGGAAAAATGATTTATCTGTTAAACAAAGTGTAAATTTAAAAAACCAAAGTCAAAGTTTGAACTATTCAAATCCGATTGTTCAAGTTTTGCTCAAAACATATACATGTGCCTATGTAACTAGCAGATGCAGTCTGGCAGAAATCGGGTATTCTATATATTTTTACTGATGAGTCAGAGAATAACCCCAAACAAACCGAAAAGAATTAATTGCATTGAACGGGAATCCCCCAAATCGCAACTAATGCTACTTATCTCTGTTTGGGAAAGTCATATACGCTACAACTAAATCATATTTCAAGATATATATAGTGCACAAATAATTAGAAATAGTCCGAAAACAAAAAAATAAAGAAAGCGCGAAAACAGAACCAACTATGCTATGATCTAATTTACATCACAATAAGTTGAGCCACATCTTTGTGTCATTAGTACTATTGATGCAACAAAAACAAGGCAAAAGTGAACTATGTATTATTTTCTTCTGCCCTACAAAGTTATAAAATTTGATAGCAAACTTCTACATACCAACTATAGTTAAATATGGTACTGTCATGCACATTTTTAAGTCCAATCATTATTTTTGATTGATACAGCAATAGATTGGTAGATGGAAAAAAATTAAGAACTATATTAATTTGGAGTGAAACATAACAAAAAAAAATAAAGTAAAATTAATTAATAGTTCACACCACAGAAAAACACTGCTGTCCTATGGGGGGATTATATCTGGAGCAAAACATTCACCTATTATTTTTACTTAAAATAGACCTTTCAGTTTAATTGCATAGCTATGAAATTATTTCATAACAAGACAAAAAGAAAAAGTAAGCATAGAATGTGTCACAGTTTATTTAATGTCTACCCACATAGGTGGACAATTTGTCATGCGCGATTGTTTCTAATCAGAGATGCCCGTTGAATCAATTCAAAGTAATTTGTATAAAAAGTTCACAATAGGAATAGGGTGTATAGTCATGTAGATCAAGCTCGTATCTTCGCTCAAACCATAAAGACAACACATTAGTAACAGTTGAGCATTGCACTTAAGTGTTTTGCGTTACATATATCTCGTTTTCTTACATTGATAAAATTTATATTATTACCGATAGATATACAGAACTATATCACAGAAATGGAAAAAGGGGCCCGATGGTCTTAGCCCACTTTAATGCCTTCGATTTGGTAAAAATAACTCTTTAACCTACTATAAAAAACTTAGTGCGTCAAATGCAAAAAATAGTAATTAACCCTTAATAGGGTGGAGATAAAAATTATTGAAAAACCAGGTTTTCTGCTATTATTTATTCGTATAATAGGACAATTTTTAGCATTATTCATAATAATTAAAAAATATGTAATCATTAGTTACGCGAAATTCGGTGGTAATCATTTTACCATTGCCTGTTTACGTTTATGTGTTGGTGGTAATTAATTGACCTTAGCCCGTTAAACTACTAGAAGCAGAGCTGCGACAGTCAATAACTTCTCCTTCATCTGGAGCAATGTGAAAGCTTTTGAAGCATGGTGTGGTACATAAAGCTACTTTACAGATTGCGGTGGCAAATGATATTTTTGGTGCTGCAAAATCGGCATCTAGTAAATTTAACTTGGTCTTCTGGGTAGTGTTGCACAGAAGAGCGCCTGATTTCAGCGGGTACCCCGAAATTTCCGCCTTGTTTGTTCCTAAAAATAATACTAGTGGCTCTTTTTTTTACTGTGAATCCATCTATAAGACTGCGACCCAAACACAGTCTGAAATCACGATGTGTATGAACTTTTTTCTTGTATATTTGAGTGTAGGCTATTTACGCGGTATGACAGCTGCATCGAACATGAAATAAAATAGGCGCAACCAGTTGCGTCTCGATTTTCGGCTGATTGGATTAGAGGCTCGGAAATGATCAAAATGATCCACATCTCTTATGTTCACAGTATATTCAGCAATAGCAGTGGGGTTAGTAATATCCTTCTTGGAACCATCTTTCTGTCTTCGTTTGACGGTAGACACAGATTTAGGATTGTCTGCTGTTGTCAAAATATTCACCAGTTGTTATCCATCCACTGTATAGCAGAAACTGGACTTTTGGCTTTATACATAAACTCGTGATTTTCAAGTTTATCCTTTTTGAGTTTATTCTTGGGCAACAATTTGGTAAGCCTTTTCTATTCAAGCGCACGGTACCAACGGCATATATTCCTTTCTTTATCAGCAAACCATTCATTAGCTGAATGCCAGTAAAGAAGTTGTCGAAAGCTACAAGAGTATTGCGTGGAACACCTTGACATAGTTTCATTATGACATTATATCCTAAACCTTCCTCACTTGATGCATTTTCGTCTGCTTCAATAGGCGATGTTTTATGTGTGACGCGCATATTTACTGTCTATTAGCTGTCTATCAAACTTTGGTATGCTATGGTTTGGAATCTTATTTGACCAGTTACAAACCACACAAATAGGCCTACTAGATATTGTGTCCGCGCTTACCGCCTCATTAGGCTGCGCTAAGTTAGACTGAGCTGAAGTTGAGCAACTTGTTTCAGAAAGAGCATCCATAACGACGTTTGAATCATAGTCACTTAGCGTACTTACTTCCCTCACCGGTGTTTCAGTGACTGGTTCAAAGCTTTCCAGAAATTCTACAGAAACACGGGGTCCTGGAGGATCTTCAAAATTCTGTAATATTCTCGGCTCCAACTCAGGCTCTTCACCAAATATTCTTGAAAGACCTCGTGAAACTTCATCGTCGTAATCCAGTACGCTATTGGCTCCTCCGAGTCACTTTCGTCATTACTTTCAATATCGAAGAGGTCATCTTCTAGAATACTGGCGATAATAGTCTCATATAACTTCTTTTTGTTCGACATTCTCCTAAAATAACTAGTACGCGAATGAGTAAAGGTAACTATATTACCACCAAATACTACTTTGTTGATCTAAACGGGTAATGGTAAGAGTTTTACCACCGAGTTTTGGACGATGGTACAATCAGCACAAGTTTCATTTCAAAAATTATTGTACGAGTCATGCAGGTCAATATAATAAATTATCCTAAAAAAGATCACAAAATCACTTACTGGAATCTTTTTAGTACAAAATTTCAATTTTTTTGGCGCCAAACACAGTCGATTGTCAAAATATTATGATTTTTTTTTCTAAATGTTTGTATCTTGCAAACTTTGACAGTTAGCGTAGTTGCCAGTACTAATAAAAGTTTTATAGATGTTTTTGCATTGAAATTATAGAATTTACGTAAGTGTACCATAAACGATCCTTGCTCTGTGGTCAAAAAGCTAAGGTGGTAAACAATTGTCCTTTGCCCTATTAAGGGTTAAAAAGTTATCACGATGTACGCCATCGGTCTTAGACACAATAGGAAAACTATTGCGTTTCGGTCGTTTGGCGTTCAAAGAAAAAAAAAGGAATAAGCCTTGATGTCACAAAAAGAAGTACTTAAATACAACAATGTAGGGAAATTAAATAAGAAATGTAAATTCGTATATTTATATTATAAATAAAATAAAATGTATACTACAGCAACAATAGCAGGTATAAATAACTAGCAAGCAGGTGACTATGCAAACTTGGGTTTTATTGTGAAGGGTATCAGCTGATGGCTTACAGATAAGTAGCTTGCAACGTAAGTTTCTAAAGTACCCTGGACGAATAGATGGAGCGTCTAATATACCAGTAACTTCGCTAGCTACAGCACCTTTCAAACAATTGATTTATTCAGCAGTGGGATACATTACACAAAGTAATAGCGACCGATAAGGTGTGGAGGTCAGTATGCACTCCGCTCCTGAGGTCGTGAGTTCGATTACCACAGTGACAAATCTTAGAATATAAATATATGTCATACAAGTGCAAATTGACAATTGATTTATCGAGATAACGCAACTATACAAAATAATAATATGACTACCTACTGAATAGGTGTATATTTTTTTTAAAATATGATCTATTTAAAGACTGTTTGATAAAGTTAAATAACACCCCTAGTTGTAGACAGCATTATTTTCGATCATAAACACTACCAACGTCTTTAAGGTATACAATTATGCTGACATACGTATGACACGAAATATGCATGATGGTTGAAGTGTAGGTGGATATAAACGAAGACAGCAGCTAGTATAAAAAGAAACGCTTCATTATGAAAGTAGGTACCTCTCACTTTTTGCGGCAAATGAAAAGGTCACTGGTCTGTGGATTTAAAACCGTTTTATAAAACCCTACTGTGTAACAGTAGTAATCATTAAGTACCTTTTATTACTACTTTCAATAAAATTATACAGTACCCTGTAGGTTTTATATGGACCTTATTGCAGAGAAAAGGCTACTGAAGAATAATAGCCAACATGGTCTGTACAAAAAGAAAATAAAACTAGGAAAAAAAACTCTTTTTAAAATCTTACGTTTTTACGTCTTTTTATCCGGTTTTAAAATTATGTATGTTGAAATAAGTTACATTTGACATATAAATTACAATTTATAAACACATTAGGCAAAGACAGTTCCCGATTTCTGAAAAGTGCGCGGCGCGCGCCCCTCTTGTCCTCGTCTCGCCATAAGTCATCATCCCTCCCGCCTCCTGCCCGCGACCCGCTCCCGCCCGCCAGTTGCTCATCGAACGCCCGTGAGTTTAGTGTCGTCTTGTGCCGTTACTCTGCTATTGTTACCGGCCCTTTTGTCTACATATTTACGAATTCCGTCATCATAACACCAGTGAAAAATAATCCGTGTAGTGCTTTGTGGTATGTGATTTATAACAAGCGTTGTACATAATTAAATCACTATTCAGATCTTGGTTCTTTTTGAAAGGTTATTTCTGTGTTGATTCATGCGGAGTGGTGTTCTGGAAATAGCTCGGTTCGACTAAAGGCGCATCCCTCAACGATCGGGAAACCCACAGGATTTGTACATACGTGTTAGAAGAATCGAACTATTATAATGTTACTGTTTTCGATACTTTCGGGCGTGTCTCCTTGGCCCGTTCTCGAAATGGCGTCCGCGAATGTCTCGCCAAATTTTTAAATCGCGCAACGACCGGTAAATATTGTCGTTAGCACGCCTATTGAAACTCTTCCGCCTATGTAGGCCGGTATATAATTATACAGCGTTATCGTCACACAGAGTGTATATTCCTTTCGTAGTTATGATTTTTATAACACAAGGGTGTGTCACCTGTTGCTGCTTGGCTCACAAAAAAGTAAGGGTGGCTCGCCTCGCGTGTTCGCCCCCGCCAGGTGTGCACTGTTTACTCGGCGTAATCTAAATACGGTGTTTTGTGGTGTGCAGTGGAAGAGGGCCACGTCGTCGACGGTGCTCTGGTGGATAATGTAGCTGAGAGCGGCGAGGAATCCGAAGACGAGTGGAACTACTTCAAGGGCGAAGGAGAACGTGACGACCACAATCCCAGCGAGGAGCCCGACGACGTGCCACGCTCAGACACCCCCTGTCAGGATAATGTGAGTTACTTTTCTTTTTTTTTTGATCATTTCATTTATCTTATTATACATATTTTCATATTTAAATACAGAACACAATTAAAAAGCATTTGTTGTGTAATAATTATTCAGTGTCACTTAATTAATTTGTTTTGCTATTTGTTGTGTAAGTGTGTTGCTAAGCAAATATAAAACAAAGCAAAAATAGAAAATAAAATTCAATAGAACTTTATTGAAAAAATTGTTATTGATCAGTACCTATTACATAATGTTTTCTATATTAGTATCTGTAAACAGTTCTTACAAATTGATTATTTATGTTATTGTTACACTTTGTATTGTTTTTAAACTGAATTAATGCTTATACCCAATAACAGTTTTAGCTGCAGTTAAATTATTCATAACAGTCCTTACTTTGAGTATATAACATGAAGCAACTGGTTTTCTGACATTATTGTTTTGTTGTTTGTCACAGACCATAAAAATTACTTGTTATACACATTGCATTGGGTTATGTTAGCTAAAGCTTTTTGAAACAGGTTAGAGCTCAGTTTTTTATATTTTAAGCCATCCACTTTACAGTACTCATTATTGTTAATATTTTGGATCTGATAAGTTGCACAGTACAAATGTATAATTACAGAATCATATTTCTTCCTTCCATTTCCTTCAAGAGCTTAGCTGACCTAATTTAAAGTAATTTAAAAATATCCATCTGGATTGAAGGTGCATTTACTTTGTTCTGTTTCATTTATGCAAAGTTTAAATACTAGGTCATACTTAGACTGAGTTCCAACATGCCAACTAACATTGATAATCATTTCATTTGATTTATTATGCAAGTCATAAACATTAAGTGTGTTCTCTCAAACTCATTGTGTTAAGCTCATACAGCATTATGAGTATTAAGTTTATATAATATTTATAGTAGAATCTAATTCATCACAATTCTCACAAACATCATTTTAATTGAAGTCTTATTCCTGACTACTTAATTTATCATAGGATATAGTAATGCAAGAATGCACTATAAGGCAACAAAATTTTGTATCTATTTTAGTGTTAGTTATATTGGGGAAAGAGATAAGAACATAATTATATAGCTTTACTGATATGGTTTATTGCTATGCACAAATTTTTGTGAAAGTAACATGTGATGCTGATAAATATGTTCCATTGTTTATGTTCTCTCTTAATGACAAGAAATAATTTATCTTTTCTAAGTTTGTTTTCATATTCATAAAGTATTAGAATTTGTATATAGGGATAGGGTATATAGCGTGAATAGGATCCTACCAACATCTAACGAACCTAAGCCAACCTCACCTGCAAGTGGTGCATCTGCAGCTCAATGGATGAGACTCTGGCAAATATAATATGCTATGCTTAAATTTTTTTTGGTTTAAAAATACAGTCATAAATATGTAAATATGAAGTGATCTAATAAGGAAAACATTGAAAAATGCTTCAGCGATGAATAATGTATCACATTATTAGTAGTTTTGTTCATTGTTTTTGTTTTATTGATTTATTTAATCCTTGTCCTCACATGCTTCAAGCTGGTGAATAAGTGTCTATATAGATTTAATTAGTGAAGCTATTTTAATGAGTGATTCTTGAGATAGGAATATATTTTATTTTACCAAATAGTTTAAAATAAAATTCTAGTAAAGTTTGTGGGTTCTGTTACAAAATTTAGGAAGTACTATTTAATGTACATATTGATATTTCTATTGATTTCATAATGTAATGTATTTAGTAATATTTATTGAACAATTAAATAAAAGAACTCATGACTGGGTATGTAGGTATGGGTAAGCTAAGCCTTGTTCACAGAGAACAGTCCATAGGTGTGTGACCTTTAGTGTGGCATTTCATATTAAATTTTTCAAGAGTCTGAGTAATCATGGTATATTTGCTAATTGAATTTAAACCTCTTGGTCCCTGAGAATTTGCAATAGATCTGAATAACTATAATAGTATAACACTGATGGGAAAGTTACTTATATATTTGAAATATGAACATTGCAGTCTGCGTGGGAAAGCAGCTCCGTAGACATGAACAGCTCGCCACTGAATCCAGACGCGCCCGTGTTTGTGCCCGGCACTGTGGGTAGTGACGTGCTGCTGGCTGAGTCTCCTCGCAAGCCTCTCCCAATGGACGACATTGAGCTACCCAATGAGTCTCAGTTCGAGACTGAAGCAGTTGTACGTCCCGCTGAGCTGTTCAACTTAGACAATTGCGATCAGTTGAATGGCCATCATGTAAGTTTTATTTAATATAACCATTTGTAAATAAAATATTTGCAATAAATGTTTATCATTATCATCTCAGCTTATGTACATACCACTTATCACTCCCCTCTTGAAACAATTTAAAATAAATTCAGGTCATACATACTTCACCACATGGACCAAAGGATAAATGTGAATTCCGAACCACGGAAGTGCTAGTGTATTAAGATAAACGGTCACCCATCCTAGGACTGACCTCTGTGCAATAGTTCACAGCTGTTAATTTCGTAATGTTTTAGTGACTATTTGTGTATCTTTCATATGGAGACATTTTAGTCTGCCATAGATGTTCAATACAGTCAGAGGCAACGGCTTAACGAGCTATCAGAGGCACAGAGCAAGCGATAATTACGCACCTAACTTCGAAAAATCTTAGTTTTAACCTGAGAGTCCTCAGACCCTCTAAATTTGAGGGCTATGGGTTTCGCCACTGAGCTTCCAATTATAGCTTTTACTACTAATCACATCACTAATCCCCAGTGGGTACTTTAAATTATAATTTAAATATATTAATAAATGTATTCTTGGTCTTTACTTTTTCAGAATATATCATTAGATAATGCAAAAGAACAGTTAAATGGCAACAACAAATTCAACATGGATAGCTTAGGATTCGGCTTCAATGTAGGAACAGACTCAGAAAAAGTGGCTGACACATTCATTCAGGACTTTGAGAGAATACAGAAGGACACTACAGACTTTTGCAATATACAGGTAAGTGAATAAACTATAATAATTGTTTGTATTTATCTCAGATCAAGTAAAAAAAGGTAGATAGCACATGGCCATTGATAGCACTGAAGTCAAAAAGTCAAAAGCACAAAACTCAGCTCCTTTATGTAAATACACGCGCTTACGCATACACATGCGTATAACTATGCTTATTTCACGTTAGTATCTCCCGTGACGCCGTGTAGTATAAAATGCCGTCCTGTGTAATTAAATGATGCAAAAACAACACCAAAGCGTATATTTTCATAATTTGTGGGTTAGTCAGAAAAAATATAAACAAAAGAACCCAGGTTGACGCAACCAGAGAGTGTTGCTAGTATTTATAATACTCAACAAAATGTGGGTACTAAAATAGGGGTGTGCTCGCATAATTTCGGCATAATCATTTTTAACTTTGTTTATAATTGTCAGTAGGTTATGACAAAAAAATGCGGATTTCATACCAATTTTTTTATGAAATATTATGTTATAGGTTTCCAATGAGTATTGTAATAAGAGAGGAATAGGCAGCTTCGGTAATAGTAAGCCGAAATGAACCTCAGTAGTAGCCATCCTCATCTAGTGTGGCTCAGATCATTTTAAAAGAAGATGTATGTACGATTATTATTTTTGCATAATTTTGCCCCTACCAAATATATTACTTTTTATATGAAAAATACTTTACAAAAGCTGTATTTTTTTACACACTATGGTACAGTTTTAAGAAAATACGATATATACATACCTTCCCCGTATACCGCAAAAATATTAATTTTTTTTATTGCATTGCGTATGTCAAATTATACTAAAAGTATTGTAATAGATACTAAATTACATTAATTGTTTAATTTAATTAAAATTCTACTTCATACCCAGATAAAAATTGCAATAAACATTTAAAAAAAAATCCACTATAAATTGTTTATATGGGAGTTTGCCCAATTGATTATAGTAAATTTATTACGTTAATATTTATCTTTTTATATTCGTAGATTGACTGAGTTCTAGTGTTTAAGTATACTTGTATTAAATGAGGAGATTTTCAAAAAGTGGCAGCACTTCAGTCTCTTACACATAGTTAAGAATTAGAGATGCGCCGAATATTCGTTTGTATTGGTATTCGGCATATGCGGCATTTTCTACACTATGTGTATTCGTCCGAATTATTTGTTTTGATTATTTTTATTTTCCTGGCTACATGACATGGAATGGAACTCAAAGACAAGCACAGATTTATGTTTTTTAAGAATAAAACTTTCGAAGAACGTTTTATAAAGCTAATAAATGAAAGAAATTAAACTTGAATTCGACATGTATTTTAACATCTCAAGCCCACATATTTATTTCTTGACCTATAGTATAGTTAACATTCATTTGATAACTTAATTCAACATTTATGTTTAACCCCTAAATCAATATTCATTTTACTATTTATTTTTAACATACACACTCTTTTTTAAATTTATATTGATATAAACCTTTGTTTTTCAACCTCAGATCAACATTTTAAATAAACACACTTACATAAAAAAATATTATAAATTAAAATATTAATCTTTAATAGACACTCTAACAGAGATACCTTAGAAATATATAATAGTAATCAGAAATAAATAAAAACATATGCAAAAAGGAACATATTTATTCTAATATTTATAATGTATTAATGGTAAATGTTTTAAAGGCGACAGGCGGCGTGCATATTAGAACCTGTTTACGCGGGAATGCAGTACATGGTAAACCGAATAATTCGGCCGAATATCCGGTTCAGTAAAGATTGAACCGAATAGTATTCGGTGAAACCACTATTCGGCGCATCTTCAAAAATATGACTTCACTTTCTTATTAGTAATAAAGTATCTATCTACCTTTTTTTAATTGATCTGAAGTATTTATATACCAAATGACATCCATCAATCGAGTTATAAATTTGATGTCTGTTATACGTATATTTTTACACAACTTCTTGAATTCATAATTAAGACATCATTTTAGAACCGGTTATCATATATATCAAGAAAAAAATTATTATATCAGGTCAATTAATTATTTATATGGACTGATTGTAATTATGGCTTAATTTAATATTTCACATTAATTTTGCATATTATGTTATGTATAAAAGTATACATGGAATTTATATACTTTTGTATTTTCTTTTTTGAACATGAATCTTTTATCAAATTTAATCCCATACTTACAACTTAATTCACCACTGCTAGGGTTGCCTGGTAGAGATCTCTTCTAGAGATTTAAGTTTTTGTTTATATGCAATGAAGGATTATTATTATATGAATTATTAAGTGGCAATTCAATTTAAATCAGGCTTTTAAGTTCAAATCAACTTCGAAAAATTGGCTCATCATAACCTTGTTTCTATCATCATCATCATCTCAGCCCATCAACGTCCCACTATCAGTAGTATTCGGGCTCAGGCCCGAGCCTCCTTTCACATACTAAGGTCCGAGGGTATTGGGTCGTACTCCACCACGCTGACCCAGTGCGGATTGGCGGAGGCAGGTGTATGGCGTCCTGCTGTTAGATTTTTTCAAATCGCCCAATCAGGCCTCTAACATGGCTTAATGACTACCACATTTAGTGATAACCGGGACCAACGGCTTAGCGTGCCTTCCGAAGAAGATATCAAATGCCACACACCCATCCAAGGACTGATCTCTGTAAACTCTGCTTTACTTCGGTGATCGCTTCCGACTAACGCGAAGCTAGGAAATCTTGTTTCGATATGGTATAATATACTATAGGTTAAATATATAATGAATATTTATTGCCTCTTTAGAATTTGATAAATTAAAGTTAAATTCAAAGTGCAGTATCTGCCTGCTTTATATTATTTATGTTTTATTTTGTAATTGCCCACAGGTCTTTCAAACACACACAGAATCAAATCCTTTTGCATCAGATGACAATGATGAAGTATTAGAAAGGCTGAAAAATAAGGAAAGGGACCCAATGAGCATGAGTTTTTACCAAGAAAAAGATGATGATACTTGCGAAAGGCTAAAAAATAATTCCCATGTAGATTTAAATGCTGTGCAAACTTTACCCGATAGTGATGATGAGGATCTGCAACAAAATGGTGTATGCGATAATATAAGTGAAAATGAGAAAGAAAACATAAGTCCAGAACAACAGTCAGATTTATTAGGAATCGATGCTGGAGCTTCAGAACCAAATAATGATATAATCAGGTTTGATGATAGGAAAGAAGCTTTATCAAACAATACCGCATTAAATTTTGCACAAGGAGACAATTTCATGGATTATAGTGTCAATAACAGTAATAATTTACAAAGTTATTCTAATATTGAATTCGATTCCAGTAACATACAAGACACAGTAGCGCACACGGATACACCCGAATCTCACAAATTATTATTCGAGCAAATTCCAGAAATACCTGATGGCAAGAGCTCAGAATTAGGTTTCACAACAGATGACCTTTTGGAACAGACTGAAAGCGAAAGAGACATGAGGGTTCTCACTCCGCAAGATGACATCTCACAGGACGTCGATATGGAGAGCAAAAACGAGGATTCTGCATACATAGAAGAACCGGAATTGATATCTAAAGAGGACGACAACATCGCCGAAACTCAACTCCTAGACGACAACAGAAGCGATGACATCGTTCTAGAGTCAGAATTATTAGGCGACAACGTTCTGACCGCTTCTACCGAAAATTTACCAGCTTCACCAATGACCTCTGATGATAGGTTATCAGAAGTGATCTCTCCCGACGTTGCTCACAATGTAGAAAACAACGTCGAAGTAGACATTCATCAAAGTTCCGCGCAAATGGTGGATTCGAACGTCATTGACGAACTTCAAGAAGTCGCAGAGAGTACAGAGCAACATATAACACTTGAAACTCCAGACGTAAAGTTAGACGCAGTGGATCCGGCGAGTGACACAGAATTAGAGGATGTTTGCGAGCGCCCCGAAACCTCCCCGCTTCCCGCAGCATCGCCGCTTCCCGCAACGTCACCGCTCCCTGCAGCGTCGCCGCTCCCTGCTGTGTCGGAATCTCCACTTCCCGTGGAATCTTCGCTGCCCGTAGAATCACCTCTTCCAGCGGAATCGCCTCTCCCATCCGAGTCGGCCCCGTCTCCTCTCCCCTCGGCGCCGCCCGCAGAGTCTCAAATGGAATTCTCCGCCGCCCCGGCGAAGTCTCATCCACTAGCGGAGTTTTCATTCGAATCGTCCGAACCGACCCACGCGCCCGTCGAATCGGTCTCCGCCCCGTCGAGATCGTCGCCGCAGTCCCCCGAACCGGCTGAATCAGAGGTCCCGCCACAGTCCCCCGCTCTCATCCCGAGCTCGCCCGTGCCCCCCGCTGCGCCCGTCGACGTCCCACCTCCCGTCGAAGAGACCTTCACAAAAGAGCAGGTCGCCGCCGCTGCCGCTGCCCCGACCGAGACGCTGCTGCCCAGCGACATTGCGGCCGACACAGACGCGCTGCAGGAGCGGCTCGCCGAGGGCGCCCCCGATTTGGTGGCGGCCACACTCGTCACCGACCTCGACGTGGGCGTGCCCGAGGCGCGCGCGCAGGAGATCTGCGTCCCCGTCACCAGCGAGATCCGGCCTGAAGACGCGCTCGCCGCGCCCGCAGTTGACCCCCCCGCCGCCGCAACACCCGGCGCCGCGGCAACAGTGGCCGCCGCCGCAGTCGCCGCCGCAGCAGTAGGAGCAGCCACCGTCGCGGCCGCCAAGAAGGCGACTCCAGCGAAGAAGCCGTCGACGCCGGGCCGCGGTCCCGCGCCGCGCCCACCCTCCGCGAGCAAAGCCCCTGCCGCGCCGCGCACCACCCCCGCCAAGCCGGCGCCGATCTCGCGGACGTCCGTGAAGGCGTCGCCGACCCCCGCCAAGCCCTCGCCGGCCAAGGCGCCGAGCGCGCGGCCCGCCACGGCGCCCGCGGCCGCCCGCCCTGCCCGGCCCGCCGCCGCGCCCCGCGCCCCCGCGCCGCGCCCGCCTATCACGCGACCCACAGCCGCGGCGCCCGCCAAACCGAAGCCCGCGCCGACGGAGGTCAAACCCAAACCGATCGAGAAGAAACCATTGACGAACGGCGAAGCGAAGCCGGCGCCTCGGCCGGCGGTGCGAGCGGTTCCGCGATCAGCCCCCGCGGCCCCTGCGCGACCGAAGCCGGCTGAAGCGAAGAAGCCCGAGAGGAAACCGTTGACTAACGGCGACGCGAAGCCGGCGGTCCGGGCCGCGCCCGCCGCCGCCCGGCCCGCGCCACGCCCGGCGCCCCGCGCCGCCGCACCCCCGGCATCAGTCAAGTGAGTACCATCTAGGCATGTTTTTGTTTTATGTGCAATAAACAAATATATGTTATTAAATATATTTTAGTAAAGTGTCATTTTGACAGTAATCAATCCCGTTTTAATATTAAATCCATGATCTGTATTCTTGAGTTTACATATGAACTATTTCGAGAGAACCTCACTGTGCTTGAGCTACAAACGTGCGAACTGAGTCTAAAATCATAATGTGGTAGGAATGTGATATGCTGCACAAGTCGTTATCGACAAGTGGATGCTGCCCCGGCGCAGGTAGTAGCTGAGTTGAAAACTCCCTTTTTACCGTATCGACTATCGACAAAGCCAAAGCTATATTTTCCATAAGGCCTGCTGGTGCAAGCGAAGGGTCCGATAATATTATTTTTTAATCTGTTCGCACGCTTGTAAAGGCGTATAGGCATAATTTTGTTCTCCATTTGATGGCCATACCTAAGGGACATGTTAAAAATGTAGTTTTTTTTAAATATCTTATTGTTATTGTCATAGAAATACGAGCACCGTTACGCGAACGTCTGCTCCCCGGCCGCTCGACAAACAGAGCAAGGACTTGGCCAACAAGCGGCTCACAGCGCGCGCCGCGCCGCCACGGACCGCACCCATCAAGGTTAGGCTTCTCACCACACTATAATTAATTATTTATTAATTATTATCATCATCATCATCATCATCATCATTCACTTTGACGACCGATATGGCGTGGAGGTCAGTATATCTGCATTTCATTCCAGAGGTCGTGGGTTCGATTCCCACACAGGACAAATCTGTGTGCATGAACATGAATATTTGTTCTGGGCTGGGTGTTTTCCTATGTATATTAAGTATATATTTACAAAAAAAAAAAGGTATTTAAGTATGTTTATCCGTTCTTTAGTATCCATAACACAAGTTCTTAATGATACTTATCTTGGAACTAAATAATTGGTGTGGTGGGGTGTGATCTATGCCCCCACTACTGACCAAGGGCCGCTTCTCACAAACCTAGACGATTGGGTCATACTCCACCATGCGAACCCTTTGCGAATTGGCGGATACAGGTGTGTGGCATCCTGCTTTTAAAATGTTTTTTAGCCGCCTAATTAGACCTCTCCATCACCAGCATCAGCCCATGTGTTTCTCATAACATAACAATTTCATACTATAACGTTCATTAATCTACAAATTGAAGATAAATTTACTAAAATTTGCGCTTTGCAAACATTACATTATTATGCATTGAGTACATTCTGTAATTAAATATATTAACGAGCCGCTTGTATTTTTGGCAGGCTCCCGCCGGTCAAACAGTTCCGACGAAGGTGTCCCGCGTGGCGCCCCGGCCGGCGGCCGGAGCCCCCGCGGCGCCCCCCGCAGCCCGCAAGACGCCGCCCGCGCCCGCCGACGCAGCCCTGCCTGACGTCATCGCATAGGGCCGCCCCGCTTTCATATGACCACCATTTTAAATGGACAGGATTGTGGTTCCGGATGGCCGCCCTCTGTAACGTGGCCTCCGCAGCAGCCGCCGTAACTACGGACGTCCGGACCAGGCGCGGATCCAGCGATCTCCACCACCAGAATAATCATTGTTTTTTATTGTATAAAGGCATTCGATTTAATATCATCAGCCTATTAGACCAAGTGTAACGTCACAAATCTAATAAGGTTGTGGGCATGCCCATTGTGCCCCAAGACGGTGGATCCACGCTTAATCCGAACGCCAGCCAGGATTGTCGTTTGCATTATTCCGCAGAAAATAACAAAGTGGAGTACGTTCCGATATGGATTTAAATGTTGTTCGGTCACGTCTTACCATGTGTAACCTATTGTGACTACGGTTAAAAAATATAAAGATCGTGACAATGTACATTTCCTATTGTGAGACGTGGCCGGACCTGCCCATTTGTACTAATCTCTCGAAGATCGTGCATGCTAGATGTTAAAGAAAGTAATCGCTTATGTCGGTAGTATTTTTTTGTTGACGCCTCGCGTTGGGGGCTTAATATGATCTAATAGTAATTGCGTCTGTTTTTGAAATTGTGTCCATATGAAAATGATATCCGCACGATTCCTATTATTTCCGCTTGAATTTTGTGATTTTCTATAAGTGTATGATAGTTTTAAGGTCGCTCGAGCGGCGAGTCGTTAGGTGCGGGAGTCGCCTCCCATTTTTATATTATAGAGTCGCTTTTTATAGATGGGCACGGAGCGGGCGCGTCCCGCCCGTGCGTGGTTATTACCCATTATTATCCTGATTATGAGTCTGTTTTAGAATTTTATATTACCAACGAACAATTCTTGGCTTCTAATTTATTTTCTTTGTATAACCGTATTATTTAATAAAATGTGAGGAAGGACTGAGATAATTGTTTTATTTATGGATGGGTTCGAACTTTTTTAATAATACGAATCGTTGAATTAATAATTGTTTACTTAATTCGTAATAGCTTACTGTATCAATGTAAACTTTAAATATCATGGCGTTACAAAGAAATACTAAAAAATATAGCATTTTATTCGAATAATAAATAATTATCACACCGTCTTCACTGTTTTTTTTCTAAATGTGGAAACCGTAGATCTGAATCCTTGAGATTATCGTCCATCCAGCGCTCCGCCTGTTGAGTCATTTCCTCGTCAAAGTAGTCCCGCCATCCCCCTGCTTTTCCTGAAAAAGAAATTAATGGATTTGTCTGAGCTAGTCAATGCGTTTACAAGCAGTAGTCTTAAAATGGTGTACGTTGTCCCAGCGGAAAAAGTTCGAATTTCGAGTTCATCATATTTTCGGTGTATGACGTCGTGTAATTGTGTATGGTAAGTAAAAACATTTGTGCATCCAACGAGTGTTCATCAAAATCTGTTTCCGCTGCGACGTTACCCCAGCGGAACTTTTTTATTCCAAGAACGTAGGAGAAAAAGAAATTGGTATAAAATTTTTGTGTGACATGATGTAATTGTGTATGTATGAATGAAATTTGTGTAACAATATACTGCGAAGTTATTCGAGTTTGCGCTGCGGTAACGTTTGTTCATTTGCTAGATTTCAAATAAAAAGCTTATTTATGTAGGGAGCTGTAAAATGGTACATGTTCAACTGGGGAAACGCACTCTTTTAACTTTTCTAGTAGTAATTATTTACAAGAAATTAAAAAGTTTGATGTGATAAAATGTGGAGCATAATAAATGAAAGAACTAATAAAACCCCTAAAAAAGGAAAAATATCGTTTCAGAACCTACACAAGTTTTATTATTATATAGTATTTTTAACAATTTTTTCGCATCTACAGGTCAACAAAATCCATCCAATAATATAGTCAATATAAATAACTTCATAACTCAATGTAGAGAAAACTCATTATTTTGAAGTCCAATACAACCCTCTGAGGTATATAATATAATTAAAAGCCTAAAGAATAAGAACAGCCTAGTATTGATGAAATACCGATAAGTCTTATAAAAAACTGTGCTGAACAATTGCCTTTTCGCTTTACTTTTTTGATTAATCAAACCTTCAGTGAAGGTGTTTTTCCTGATATTTTGAAAATAGCACTAAAAAACCAATACATAAAAAAACGATAAATTAGATCCCACAAACTATCGTCCCATTACCTTATTACCAAGTGCATCAAAATATTTGAGAAAGCAATGTGTAACCGCGTATATTTTTTTTGCGAAAAGTATACAAGTTTGGATGACTCACAAAATGGATTTCGAAAGAACAGATCAACAGCATTAGCAGTCCACAAATATATACAAGATATACTTAAAATAATAAAAATATGCAATAGGTATGTATCTTACTTGATATGTCTACAGCATACGATAAAGTCAAATTTAATATACTGTACGTAAATTTTATAAATGGTTACATCAGTATTCATCGAATTACTTAGGTACCTACTTGTTTACTTGATGCAATAAAGATTTATGATTTAGTATAAGTAGGTACTTAAAATAACTTTTACACTAGGTAGTACTGTTGGTAAATAAATATATAACTGTTGGATAATATAAGGTTTCTATCTTATAATATAATCTATAAGACTATTTGTGAACGGTAACCTTAATTTCCATGTTACCTTTTCTGATGAAGGATTCTTCTCCTCGAGTGCTAATGCCCAGTTCGTTCATGACGTCATAGTTGACAGATTTGTTGTTCTTAAAATTGTCAATGCTGAGGTGGTCACAGAGTTTGGCAACGTCCTCGTCTGAGAATGATTTGCCCAGGAATTTTGATACTCTGTGGACAGCGGCAGATAAATCCTGAAAGGAATAATACAAATGGAATATAATTAACTGAAGATCGAAAGACTTGACCGTGCAAATAAAACCCCAATTGACATCAGTCATCATATCCTAGCATTATCCCGGTTGCCCTAGACTTAAACATAGGCTCCCGGAGCCAGGGTCTCCGCCCCGCACCGGACACTGGTGCGGTGGCGTAGAGACGCTCAGACATAGGCTCTGGGCGCATGGCGGCGGCAGCTACACAGGAGCGCCGAACTACGTGCCGAAGGATCGAGGCGCCGTATCCTCGAGGCGGTCGGGCTCATCTTAGAGCGATGGGTCGGCCGTCGGTGGGGGTCGATGACTTTCCGGCTCACGCAGGTACTTTCCGGGCACGGGTGCTTCGGGAAGTATCTGTGTGACGTCGTCGGGGGGGAGTCGACCCGGTGTTGCCACCACTGTGACTGCGCGGAAGACACCGCGCAGCACACTTTGGTGGCGTGCCCTGCGTGGGCGGGGCCGCGGTTGACGTTAGCCGCGGCCCTGGGTGGAGTGGCTCTCTCGCTGCCGACCATCATGCAAAAGATGGTCGACAGCGAGACGGCGTGGGAGGCGATGGCCTCCTGCGAAGTGGTGATGTCGCAGAAGGAGGCCGCGGAGCGGGAGAGGGAGCGGGATCTGCTCTCTCTACGGCTACGCCGTTGGCGCAGCGGGCGGGCCAGGAGGGCCCGTCAGGCAGCGCCCGGGGGGTCTTAGGCGGCGGGGGCAGGGGGCCCCTTCCGTCTCGCCATAGACCCCCCCCCCGAAGTCGGCCAGTTACGCCATGGCCGCACATAGAGGTAGGGGGGGCGCTGCAAATTGCGCCTTCCTGATGAGGTCTCCCCGGTTCTGATCCGGGGGACGTTGGCCACGGGCGGGGTACCAGAAGCTACAAACCCGGGCACTGGTGCCTCGCCCCTTTTCAACAGCGGTGGGCGTCGTCTGAAGTTTTTTAGTGGGTAGGACTGCGGTGGTCGCGTCGGCCGCAGTGAGCCCCACACCCCCGTCCCGGTCCCCCCCTTTTGGCCGGGAGACAGTGCGTAAGCAGCATTTTTTTCCAGACGATAATAAAAAATAAAAAAAAGACTTAAGCATAGGCTGGGCCCTACTCACTGGTTAAACCAGATTTGACTGAATTTCAGTGATTGACATCAGTATCACACTTAATAGTTTCCAATAATATATCAGCTAAAATTGATAAAATGTATTTGTGTTAATGATTAGGTCAAAATAATTTTAGATTTCTATGGGTCACTTAGTTCATACCTTTCTATACTAGAGATCTGTGCTAAACAGTTTTGTTTGCTGACTATACGTCTCTGATATTTAAAGTGAACAGAGGCAAGGATCATTCTGACATGATAAATAATGCTCTTGCGAAGGTTTTACATTGGTTACGGTTAACAATCTATCTCTTAACGCAAGTAAAACTAAATGTGTAAAGGTCTCATTGCCTAATGTTACAAAAGTCTCAACTAACTTTAAATTGAATGGCAAGAATATCGAGTTATTAAATGACACAAAGTTCTTAGGCATCAATATTGATTTTAAATTGCAGTGGAACCCCCATATAATGGATTTGTCCGGAACACTTAGCTCAGCATGCTATGCCATCAAAAAGATAAGACTCATAATAACAGACGAAGAAACAGCTAGATTAGTTTATTTTAGATATTTTCATAGCATTATGTCATATGGTATGTTATTGTGGGGATCTGCTGCGGACATACATAATATATTTGTACTACAAAAACGCGCCATAAGAGCTATCTATAATCTTAAGTCCAGAGATTCTCTCAGAGAGATGTTTAAAAGAATTAACATATTAACGGTTGCATCACAGTATATATTGTATAATATAATGTATGTTCGCAAAAACATTATAATACATGTGATAAAAATTCAAAAGTACATAATTTTAATACTAGGAATAGAAATAAGCTCTCTCTGCCAAATTGTCGACTTCACAAAACAAAAATTCATTTTTGGGTAATAGTATCAAATTTTATATTAAAATTTCGCAGGAAATAATTGATCTACCATTGGCAGCTTTTAAAACTGTAGTTAAAAAGCAGTTTCTTCAAAAGGGGTATTATGCTGTTAATGATTACTTATCGGATAAACAAGCTTGGGCTTAATATTTTCAACTTGTATGTGCATATTATAATAAAAAGTCAACCAGATCATTGTCGTGACCATCCCTTATTGTACAGGCTCAGCTCAGTTTCACAATACATACTTACTTGACTGTGATGGAAGGTTCCCTTAGTGCTACTTTATTGGTTACAGCTTCGGGGGACCCTTTCAGTATCATCAAATTTACACTGTGTGTGTCATGTAATAAAAATAATGTAAAAGAGCATAGCCTGTGAGTTTCTTGTCAGTTCTTCTCACAGAGCGTGGGCTCGGAACTGGCACTTAGATTCACTTACACCTAATTTTTATTTATTTGCATGTAAGTGAATCTAAGCTTCGTGATTTCAGGGTTAATATAATTTTTTTTTTTCATGTATATTTTGTTTTGACGTTTTCAAGTGCTATGTAATAGTTTATGAAATAAAGAACTTTTTACTTTACCTACATATGACGTAGGCAAATTGAAGAAAGGTGGCATTTTACCAAAGAGATTTAATATAGTAATAGTTAAATGTCTTTGCATTTTACGAAATGGCTGACAATGTGATGATAAGTTTTGTTTACATGTGTACACATTTTCGGGTAATGTTGGACAATTGCGCAAGGTAACTTAACAAACCCACTGATGGACCCACGTGCTTTTAGTAAAAAAAAGTGTTTAACGTTCTCTATTTCTCTAATCGTTTTGTTAAACGACAAAGTGTATAAACGGCCTCTGATATATTTTTATAAATTATAGGTCTAATCACCTTGGCTAGCTCCTCGTAAAATAAGAACAGCATGTGTGGGTGATGCCTCTGCGCCCATGCTTCTTTAAGGTGCTCAAAAAATGGTGTCCAGTGATCTGAAATATAGACAAATCGATATGAAAGTCATACCTACTTTATGCAAACTATAGAAATTGTTGTCCTAAAACTTACGCAAATCTTTAATGAAGAAATTCCAATAAGTTTTGAGATCCCCAACGTAGCCTTGGGTCCTCATAAGTCTGTTAAGGTGGTAGAAGGATACCACTACATCCCTTGGGTCTCGAGCCACATATACGACCTTCGCAGTTTCGAGCAGGTTCGGTGGCAGCAGGGACATTGGCAGATGGGTCTTCACAAACCGCGGGGAAGGCGTCCTCGCCAATAACTGGGTCGTTGGCTGCGTTACTTCTTCTAATAACTTCAATTTGTCTTCTGAAGCCTTGTTTTCATCTATAAATCTATGTTTCATTATCGGGTGAACGAATACGGAGAACCTGAAATATGTTATAACATAACCTATTAACGTATGCGAGTTTTGTGTTGTAGTAAACTAAATTACTGAAAATGTTTGTTTCGGGTTAACGAGTATTGTGTGCATACAAATATTTGAATTCACATTATATCGAATTGTAGGCTGCAGGTACGCCGATGAATGTTTCGCCGCTCGATGGAACAGAAAAAGGATGTGAAACAGTTTTTAACGGGTTTTACTCGTGTTGCTCACATGGTATTAATATGAATTCACAGGCTGCTGTGAACATAAAAAACGTAGACAAGTTTATTATATGTCCTGATAAA
This sequence comes from Musotima nitidalis, assembly GCA_949126915.1. Taxonomy (NCBI): domain Eukaryota; kingdom Metazoa; phylum Arthropoda; class Insecta; order Lepidoptera; family Crambidae; genus Musotima; species Musotima nitidalis. The sequence goes on from OX421416.1 coordinate 16,158,242, forward strand.
ATACTTACTCTAAAAATGGATATCTCTCTGTTAAGGGTATCTCGTTTGATTTTTCGTAATTTAAATCATTTGCTATCATCCAAACTAACTCTTGTGTCCATGTTGTACCTGAAATTTAATAAATAAATAAATATTCTCTTACAACCACACCAATTATTTAGTTCCAAGATAAGTATCACTAAGAATTGTGTTATGGATACTAAAGAACGGATAAACATACTTATATATACTTTTTTTTGTAAATATATACTTAATACACATAGGAAACACCCAAGCCAGAACAAATATTCATATTCATGCACACAAAGATTTGTCCTGTGCTTTTAATTATCAGATAACCATTGCATATTGTGGCCTGGTAATGCGAATAGCTAGGTTATATGCAACTCCAAGAGTTCCATCACATAATGGATCGGAAACCATCTAAGCACCAATTTATAAGATTTTTTCACTTGATGCGCTGGTTTTGTACAATCAAACTAATAGTACTTATTAAAAATGTAAAAAATGTACCTAGTTTTGCTGAGTTCTAAACACTGACCTGACCGGGGATAGCTCGTCACGAAGATATCGTCTGATCTAATAGGCATGTTGTAAATATTGGCAGCTTCCTCTCGGTATTTGTGTGGCAGGAAGTATCCCTTGGGACCTACCCGCACGAAGCCCGTGTGCTCACCTGAAAGAGTTAAGTAGGTACAGTCAGCGTGGGCCGCGGTCGACGTTAGCCGCGGCCCTGGGTGGAGTGGCTCTCTCGCTGCCGACCATCATGCAAAAGATGGTCGACAGCGAGACGGCGTGGGAGGCGATGGCCTCCTTCTGCGAAGTGGTGATGTCGCAGAAGGAGGCCGCGGAGCGGGAGAGGGAGCGGGATCCGCTCTCTCTCCGGCTACGCCGTTGGCGCAGCGGGCGGGCCAGGAGGGCCCGTCAGGCAGCGCCCGGGGGGTCTTAGGCGGCGGGGGCAGGGGGCCCCTTCCGTCTTGCCATAGACCCCCCCCGAAGTCGGCCAGTTACGCCATGGCCGCACAAGGAGGTAGGGGGGGCGCTGCAAATTGCGCCTTCCTGAGGAGGTCTCCCCGGTTCTGATCCGGGGGACGTTGGCCGCGGGCGGGGTTCCAGAAGCTACAAACCCGGGCACTGGTGCCTCGCCCCTTTTCAACAGCGGTGGGCGTCGTCTGAAGTTTTTTAGTGGGTAGGACTGTGGTGGTCGTGTCGGCCGCAGTGAGCCCCACACCCCCTCCCGGTCTCCCCCTTTTGGCCGGGAGACAGTGCGTAAGCAGCATTTTTTTTACAGACGATAATAAAATAAAAAAAAAAAAAAAAAAAAAAAGGTACAGTCAGCGTCCATATCATTGGTCACATCCAACGCGTTATAAAGATCGACACAGGTCTCTCGTCTCTCACGTTTTGGATTTTGTTTTTACGTTTTTGCAGTGCTGTCACTTTCATTTTATAAGATAAAGACAGTGACAGCACTAGTTTTAAGCCTTTTTTTTTTACGTTGGTAACAAAATGCGTTTACGCACTACCTTCCGGCCAAAGGGGGACCGAAAGGAGGTGTGGGACTCACCACCGGTAGACGCGACTGCCAGCAGTAATACCCACTAAAAATCTTCCGACGACGCCCGCCGCTTGTTGAGAATAAAGCGGGGGCCTCCTCAGAGAGGCGCAGTGGACGCGCCCCTCCTGCCTCCTTGTGCGACCATAGCATGTGTGGCCGACTTCTCGGAGGGTCTATGGTTAGACAGCAGGGGCCCCCTGCCCCCAGTGCCTAAGACCCTCCTGGCGCTGCTTGACGGGCCCTTCTGGCCCGCCCGCTGCGCCCTCCACAGGTCCCTCTTAGTTTCTCCCCCGGTAGTCAGTACTAAGGGCACCCAGAGTCGTCGGTCTCTGGGTGTTACCTTTTCCCGGCCTCCGGGAGGTACTCAGCCCCCCCACCACGACAAGGTGGAGACCAGTCGGGGGGGACTAGTTTTAAGCCTGGTCTAACTTTAGACATCGTTTTGTAATAGGCCCTCAAGTTTTTAATAAATGACAGAAAGAAGATCGGTTAAATAATATTTGAGCGACTGCACATTATGCAGGCCCCTACTAATTTTACTCTTCACGTCCACTGTGTAATATTAGGTATACTGGTTCTATATTTTTTTATAACGTCGGTTAAAAAATGCTGTGTACGCACTGCCTCCCGGCCAAAGGGGGACCGAAAGGAGGTGTGGGACTCACCACCGGCAGACGCGACTGCCAGCAGCTCATAAAGGTTCATAACATATTTTTTAGGCATGAACCTGTAATATCTGATGACTTTCGTTAATAATTCAATGTTATTTTAATGTTATCATTCCTAAATTATTAACTGTAATACTAATATCAATCATAAAATAAAATGGGTTGTACGCAATGAATATCAAATTAACCACTATAATAAATGGCATAAACAATTAAAGCAAATAGATTTTTCGACTGAATTCAGATTTTGTCGTGATAATTTAGACACTAAATTTAGGATTGACAAAATGTACAAACAAATAATAAATGCACTGTGCACAGCCGCGTCAAATAGTTATGTGACTAGTAAACCTATTAAAAAAGCATGTTCACAGCTGGATTTCTCATGTTCATGAGGCTCACAGGATAACTAGATGTAAGTTTCGGGAGTGGGACCTTAGTGGTAAACCGCGGAAAGGAAGTGCTTGGGAAGAGATGCGCGAAACTAGAAGAGTTTTCATAGCCCGTCTTAAATGGTGCCAAAATCGTCACAGAAGTCTAAGTGGCGTGGCAAGTGGCATGACTTTTGTAGCTTTTGGAAAACCACTAATAAACTTTACCGGGCTTACCTATGAGCGTCAACTCACACTGAAGCCGGTTTATGAGTATAGTAATCCGAAGTCTATAGCTGATTTATTTAGGGACCAGTTTACTGTGAAATCACCGTTAAGAGCGTCACAGACTATCAATGGAGTCGGTCCCTAGAATGAGTAATACATCAAAGAACATCAGAAGTGCTATTAAGTCCATGTCGAAGTGCTAGTAAATCTCCAGGACATCACAGTATTAGTATTTGAACACCTAAAGCATGCGGGAGTATATCTACCGATGGTCCTAGGTATGTTCATACTTGCCAGCTAATATGCTTAAGACTGTGGTGGTCCCAGTGGTGAAGGACAGGACTAGGGATTTGAGGGATTATAACAACTATAGACCGATCTCACTTGCCACCGTGATAGCGAAGGTATATCAGTATGCTAAACACTCAGCTCGATAGGTGCCTTAGCATCCACGACAACCAATTTGGTTTAAAGTCTTGACTGTCTTCCTTGTGCTCTTGTCGAATCTTGTGCTTAAAACTGTCAGGTACTACACCGATCGACGCACTCCTGTGAATGCGTGCTTTTTAGACCTGTCGAGAGCGTTTGACCTGGTTCATTACGATCCTGTGGCACAAACTATATGACATATCCATGCCCCAGGAACTAATTTATATCTTACAGTTCTGGTATCTGAACCAGGTTAAATATGTGGCTGGTCGAATGTGTTGTCGGAGCCGTACAGATTGGAGTGCGTAGTGAGGCAGGGGGGGCTTACCTCCCCACGACCTTTCAACCTCTACGCCAACGCCCTGATAGGGGAGCTCAGCAGCACACGTGTCGGCTGTCATATTGATGGTATTTGTATCAATAACATTAGCTACGCAGACGACATGGTGCTGCTCAGCGCCCCCGCATTTGGCTTGGAAAGATTAGTAGGTATTTGTGAAGCCTATGCGTTAGAACATGGTCTAGTATATAACGCAGGGAAGAGCGAATGCATGGTCTTTTCGGCTAAGGGAAACTGTGCCGATAATGTACTGCCCATTAAACAGAACGGTAGGGTTCTTAAAAGAGTCGAAAAGTATAAATATCTTGGGCAATGGGTGGCCTCTGATCTGAAGGACGATGTTAACGTTGAGAGAGAGTGAAGGGTGTTATTCGTTAGGGCCAATATGATAATTCGCAAGTTTGCTCGTTGTTCCGATGACGTCAAAATAACTCTATTCAAAGCATTTCGTACGTCGTTTTATACCTGCAGCCTATGGGTATACTCAGAAACAGTTCAATGCCATTTGTGTACAACACAATAATGCGTTCAGGAGGCTGGTGTGTGATCTCTAGTGTGCAGGGTTCGGGACAGCCCCAACAGCATCTTGAAAATGCTTGCGCATAGGTTTGACTGTCAGTAACCAACAACCATCCACCATGTCATCAACCATGACTGAATGATATGAATCAACCATGGTTCTATTCTATTAACCAGTCTTTGTTTCTAAATGTGGCCAAAAATATTTTAATTTCATAAGTAATTAACGTACGTTGTCCAACTGACTACCTACTTTCAAGTTTCACATTTAATATTCTATGAACAATAGAAAAATAACAATAAAAATTAATTATTCAAACGCGCTAGGTATTTGGTGCACACTCTAAACTTTCGTTAGAAAACTAGTGCGTAGTAAATTACCAGGAATTTATTTTTTAAAAAGACCACCAATTTCTTCGGACGTCAGATCAGAAATTAGGACATCTATAGAAGAACTAAAGTCCCCGATATAGCAGAGGGACTGCTGTGTACAAAGCTGAAGTGGCATAGTGGGCAGGGCATGGAAAACTGACGGCTCAACAGATCAGACATTATTTTAAATGACCCTTTTACTGAAAGCGTGGCTTGGTAGGTTGTATATGCTATTATATTGGATGTATAGGGCTCCTACCAAGATCTGAGCTAAGCCCAAGTCGACCTTACCTGCAAGTGGTGCACCTGTCGACAACGGACGACAGACGAGGTTCTGGCGAACATTAAAGTTCCCGTGGGACCATCAATATAATTGGCGAAATGTGTGCTTATAATATGCCTCTGCCTACCCCTTCGGGGAAACAGGTGTGATATTATGTATGTATGTATGGCTTAGTAGGTTCACAAGATCCACGATTTGACAAATGTAGCAGGATCAGCCTGGATGCAGGCCTACAATAGGTCACATTCGCAATTTATTGGGAGGTCTCTGTTCAACAGTGGACTTCCTTGGGTTGCTGATGATGACCACTAATTGGGCAAACAAAATGAAAAAGATATTGATTTTCTATTAATATACCCTTTATTGTACAATATTTTCATCTCTCAGTCATTAGAAGTCCAATGCTGCATATAGACCTCCCCAATTATTGTTGGGAGAAAATTACTATAGACGAGCGGATAACGCTGCATAATGCTTAGTGGAGGTACCTACCTAGTGGGATAATGAAAATGATACAACAATCATAACAGTGATAAACTTGATGGTAAGGGCGTGAAAAAACGCACTTTATCTACAATTTTTAACTTGGACAGCCCAGTGGACTGCGTGTTGGGAGATCAGTCAGAAAATAAGTATTTCCATTTAATTTTATATATACCTATGACCATTTTTTTTTTTTTTCTACTATCATCTTAGTTAGCACATTACTGTCTTCAAACTGAGTACGGGCCTCATTATAATAATTAGCAGCGATACCATTTTAATAATTAAATGCAAGACCTGTCACTTTTCGAAATTACGAGCGTAATTATACCTTGCTCCTTCTAAATCCTCAATATCCTGATAGCTGGTTTACCCATAGAATATTTGTTCCATGTGAGTTGCGATAGAGTCGCTCCTTGTAGTAACTGAAATACAGCCTTTTTTTTTTTTTTGTTTTACGTCGGCAACAAAATGGATTTACGCACTGCCTTCCGTTCAAAGGGGGACCGAAAGGGGGTGTGGGACTCACCACCGGCAGACACGACCGCCAGCAGTAATATCCACTAAAAATCTTCCGACGACGCCCGCCGCTTGTTGAGAAAGAGGCGGGGGCCAGTACCTGGGTTGCAGCTTCTGACACCCCGCCTGCGGCCAACGTCCCCCGGACAAAAACCGGGAGGACCTCCTCAGAGAGACGCAGTGGACGCGCCCCTCCTACCTCCTTGTGCGACCATAGCGTGTGTGGCCGACTTCTCGGAGGGTCCATGATTAGACAGCAGGGGCCCCCTTCCCCCGCTGCCTATGACCCTCCTGGCGCTGCTTGACGGGCCCTCCTGGCCCGCTCGCTGCGCCCTCCACAGGTCCCTCTTAGTTTCCCCCCCGGTTGTCAGTACTAAGGGCACCCAGAGTCGCCAATCTCTGGGTGTTACCTTTTCCCTAGCGCCTCCTGCGCCCTACTGGGAGGTACTCAGCCCCCCCACCACGACAAGGTGGAGACCAGTCGGGGGGGAACTGAAATACAGCCTAATCTAAGTAGAACAGTGAGCTGACCCCGGGCCATAAGCGTAAGCCTAGGGTACAATTGGGGTAATGCTGGGCTCATCCCAACATTACCCCGTATACACACCTACACATATTTCTCAATGGCATATGGTTAAGATATTAATTATTTGAAATATTTGTTAAGTCTGAAACTCTGTCTGTGAGACGGGCGCTGATAAGGTTTTTTTTTCGGATGGTAAATCATCAAATGACCTTCCCACCCTGTATGTGTCAGACTTTTACTGACTAAAAACCGTTCCTTCTTTTAAGCCTGCTCCGTACCGAGGCCGCGGTAGCCCTTTCGAGCAGTCCAGCAAGGGCGCTGATGACTGCGACACTGTCTCTGACTGAAGCGGTCATTAACGCAAAAAAAAATTGTTTGTAAATTAATGTTATGGTTTGTAGTAAATCAGCCGCCTCTCACGACTCAATAATATGCTTAATAGCAAAATGGGAAATAATTTTTGGACGTCCTTTATATTTTTTCTTTAATAAGTAGGTAATATCGATAATGCAGTTATTTACTTATATTTTTATATGTAAATAGGTAACCAAATACGTGGTAATATTCAAATGTGATTGCAAAAGAGATCTCCGAAGGTTGGCCTGTAATTGAATACGTATTATATTCCTTGTCTTTACAAATATCCAGTGGCCTCGCAACAAACACACTTTCAACAACAGTCACGCACCAACACGATAGACCTAGCAAAGCAACATAATAGCAAACTGAAACTCATAAGAAGTTCGTTTGTACTACAAAAAACAACTTCCTAGTAGTATTTTTCCGAAGCAATCACATCAATAAATAACACAAACGCAAAAAGAGATATGACCTTTGTATATACTATACGAATTAATTGTCACAAACATCCCTAACTCATTTTACTGTGTGTGACCCCATGATTAATAAAAATAATTCGCTGGCAGTACAAGCGAAGCCATCAACAACGAAGCTTGGATTTCATTCTTTCTTATTCACTAGCAGTGACCCGCAGTGTCAAATTTGGGAATATCGGGATAAGTATGATGGTGGAACAACTAGGTTGACACTACTTACTAACTCAAGTATTTCTTAAAATAAGTTCCAAGCGTCATCATGAAAACGTTAGACATTATGTCCAAAAATCTACCTTTTTTACACAAAAACTTGAATTTACATTATGTTTAGGAAATGAAATAGATATCTATTTACTCTTTGGTTTCAAAAATTTTTTCTTTATATATCTCCTTTATATAATTTTATAGCTAGATAACACGGGATATAATAAAGTTTCTAAAAATAACTTATCATAGCGGCGACAGCCCAGTGGCGAGACCCTTTGCCAAATTACGGCAATTAAGGCAATTCAGTCATTATGGTAATTCAGTCAAATCTGATTGAATTTGTGAGCAGACCCTGGGCCCTATGCTTAAGTCTAGGGCAGCCGTGATAATGCTAGGATATAATGATGATCGCAGATGCAAGAATGTGGTCCTCTTCGGCGGACCGCGCATCCATCATACTATTTCAACTATCGTTTGACCGAAAATAGTTCTGTTCGGTCGGGCTAGTTAAGTTGTGTTGGAGGTGGCGAGCCTATTGCCGCTTACCGGCAACTTTTTTATTGGCAAGAGCTTCGTCATTTGATCGGCATATATTACATAATGTGTCTTATATTCCCCAAACCAAATAGATCTTCTACCTCTGGCCATCTTCCACATAAAAATATATAAGCTAGTAAAATACATTTTGCTTTAGAATGTTATCATTAATAACACGTAATAACGCGGCGAAGAATCTGTCGTAATAAAATAATTTCTTATTTACTGACCTATTTTCCTGTTATCTCGCACAAGTAGTACTTATATTGCATGTTCTTTGATAATATTTTTATGTAATGCATAACATAGAATTATACAATGACTCTACCTAAGAGTCAATGACTAGCAATATCGTATGTAGGATATTATTATGAAGTTACATTAAGATGTGTCAGGTATGAGCAAAATAACACAGTGTTGTATACGTAAGAGTTGAAACACAGTATACGTATGTAGGTAAATAATATTTTGTACCATTTGAGTACCCTATGTTGTTGTGTTGTGATGTGAATTTTAAGTTCATACTTTCATTAATTTAAATTTTTATACCTTCAAAGAGACGTTGTTTTTTTTTGTTTTCGTTGTTATGTATTTAAGTGCTGAATAAATATATATATTTCTTAAGATCTCTTTGGAAGATCAGCGTAGTGACATCACAGAGATGTCCGAAAAATGCCGAGAGGGCACTATTTCAATACAAGTTATCAATATGTGTTATAAATTGTGTATACCTTATACCTCTATCGTAATTTTTATTGTATTTTATTAAATTTTTCTTTCTTTCTTTCTAATCAATAATATTAAAGACAACATTGTTTTGTTTATTTTAGCAAATAGTCTTAGAAAGATACAATTAATGTTACACTATCAAGCAGATGATACTGAAAAGGATTACTCAAATTTAATAAGTATCGACTTTAAGTGATGCGAGAAAATAAATAATAATAAATAACTTGTTAAGTATCCAAACTCTTAAAACTTATGTCACAAAAACAACCCTTTGTAATTTAACATTAAACCGGCACATACAATTTAAAAACGGCAAGTCATCATCATCATCATCATCCCAGCCCATTTACGTCCCACTGCTGAGCACGGGCCTCCTCACGGTGTGAGGAGGCCCGTGTATCCCGAGTATCAAGGTGTGAGGGTATTGGGTCATACTCTACCACGCTGACCCAGTGCGGATTGGCGGAGGCAGGTGTATGGCGTCCTGCTGTTAGAATTTTTCAAGCCGCCCAATAGGCCTCTAACATGGCTTAACGACTACCACATTTTTGTGATAACCGGGACCAACGGCTTAACGTGCCTTCCGAAGCACGGAAGCGCTCGATATCAAATGCCACACAAACGGTCACCCATCCAAGGCAGTCCTTGGACCTCTGTAAACTCTGCTGTACTTCGGTGATCGCTTCCAACCACCGAGCACTGCAAGGCTACGAGCGCTTCTCAAACGGCAAGTACAATTTATAATATATAAATACAATAATAACAGTATTTAAATAAAACAACTTACCAGTAAAATATTTCATAAGATGATTTGCCTGCTCCTGAGGGATATCCACCATTTCCAGAGGAAAACTATTGTTTTGTTTCTCCACCATGTTGAGATATTAATAGCATCTAATAAATAATAATGTATTCGTAAAACTGCCGAAAACACGTCAAAGAGTGAAAGTAAGCGTGCGGCCGAGTAACGGGCTGGCGAACGACTGCCACACGAGATAAATTGTCCAAAAAAAAATTACTAAAGGTTGAACATGATTGCAGGGACTGTTTATCTACCAATAGTAACCGCATAGTATTATGTTCGTAAACAAGGAAGCTCGGTTAGCTAACCAGTGATTATAGTGGCATGCTAGAGCTGGTCGGATGTGTTCTAGAACTAGTAATTTTCTAGTGCGTTAGTTTTCAAGTTGACGTTTATGAGTCATGAACGCTTTATTAAGTCAACTTAATTATAATTGCTGTAATGCACTTAGATACAAAAAAGGTTTTTGTCGAACTGAGAAATGTATTTTTTTTTAATGTCATTGCATATTGTATTATTTATATTTAGCGAATTCATTAAAAAAAAGACAGAATAAGAAACTTTATTATTTAAAATCATTTAAAATATTGACTACAAGACAATGATAATAAATTATCTTAATTTTAGAGTGAACATTTCTATATGTCAGAAGTTCAGACTCCGAATAGACTAGTCGTGTCTTTTTAAATATCTATTGGATAATTTACTATAGTGGTACTTTAGGAAACGTGTAAGGACGGTGCATGTAAACAACAGTAATATTACCGCCAACAGATGAAACCCGTTTTAAATACCACAACCAAACACAGTTTATCCTCGCTTTATCTGAGATACAGTTTCATGTTTCAAGATTTCAAAGACCTGTAATATTCCAAATGAGTAGAACATGGCCACACATAGTGATTTTTTAATAGCTTTCTTTATTTGCCAAAGCTGTGTAACTATACCTACCTATAATTGGCATTTTATGAAAACATAATCTTTATCTAAGAATATTATTTTGGAAAGTGTATGTGGTTGGTGTATCTTATAAATAAAATAAGATACCAACGGCTTATGTACGACTTATTGTGCCTTCCGAAGTAATAAGAGCGGTGTTAAATGCGACACAGCCGACCACCGCCCCTGTGATCGTTTCTCATCACCTCGTGTCTCAAAGCTACGACCACTACAGGAAAACTACTATGAAAAGAAAAAATATAATGTATGTATTTACAGTCAGCGTCAGGTGGTTACACCCAAAGCGACATATCGCACCCTCACTTCAAAACCGTTACTACACAAAAAAAAAATTAGGAGAAGCGATTATTATTTATTTGTAGTATTTGTCGATGTAAAAATCATGACGATATTAGATTGTTTCCGTAAAAAATTCATTTAGTAACGGTTACGAAATAAGGGTGCGTATATCATCAACTCATCAATCAACATATTATTATATGGAAATACGCTCTTGAGAATAGACGATGTGCGTCGATCTTTATGGCGTTACCTACTAATGACACTTACTGTAGGTATAGTGAACGTCTACTAAACGAATACTTTTAAATGCCGTTTTGGAAAACAACGACATACATTACATACATTATATCACGCCTGTTTTGTTAGGCAGAGGCATACTATACGACCACACTTCGCCATCCATATTGCTGGTCCCACTCGGTGGCGAGCCTATTGCCGCTTTCCGGGCACTTTTATGTTCGCCAGAGCCTCGTCCGTTAATCGGCAGGTGCACCACTAGCAGGCGAGGAAGGCTTGGGCTCCTCAGATCTTGGTAGCACCCCTAATTCACCCAACACATGTGAAACAACGAAACTACAGAAAAGTGTTTTTATCTTAGTAGTAAAAGTTCATAATAAATTGCCTCACAATTTGAACTCTTTTGAAAGCTTTAAACACACACCTAAATAAGGCCTACTACTCTGTAAATAAATTTCTTAATGATAAAACAAATTAATAATTTGTATGACTTTATTTGAAAACAATGCGCTGTTTCGGGGTGACGCGGAGGGGGAGGGACGAAAGGCGCACTCGGTCCGCATTTACCCGTAACATAACGCCGAGCATTCGCAGGAACGTTACATTACATGGGAATGCTTTGGAAACTGAGCTTTTGCCTGTATTGTACCATTCGTAAGAACGTTACATTACACAGAAATGCTCCAGAAAATGTTGTAGTTTATACCCACCTTTAGACGTCCACCTGCAAGATGGACGAACCAACTAATAAAGGTCGCGGGATTACGCTGTATGCCGGCCGCCTGAAATCAATCACACTGGATGTCTATGGGTGAGGCTTATGTACAGCATTGCAGGTATGATAAATGTTTATGTGCATATAAATACGTACATAAGTTAGTTAGTAGGTTAGCTTAGTGACAAAAACGCGGTCATTAAAGTTGTTGCTTTCATATTGTATCGAAAAAATGTCGGCCAATAACAGTGAACATGTCGCGGCCTCCTTTTTAAATATAAAAAGTTTTACTCTGCTTTAAAGCTTTTTATGCTTTGCCAATTTCATTTATTTTTTAATCTTCAGTAAAATGCTGTCCAAATAGTTTTAAATAAGGTTATTTTTCATTGTAGATAGTGGCTCCACAGCTTTCTAACAACGTAAGCAGGACATCCGACAAGAAATCAGTCAACAATAGAGTTGTACAGCAATCACGTCGCTGCGAACCTCTCACTTGACACCTTAGACAGCATCTGCAAAAATCAGCAGTTAAGATGCAGTTACCAATGAGATCTACAACTGTAAAATAAAACAACAAGAATTAATATAAAAAATACTATAGAAATAAGTTCTATTGAAGTGTCTATATCGTATGTCGAAATAAGAGGCGTCAGAAAAACTATACTAACATACTTATTAATTCTAAAAACAACAGTCTTGTGAAAAAAAATTCTACATAGAGTTAGAGAGTTTGCAATTTTTTTTTGAATTGAGGTATCGATTTAGTTTATTTATTTAAAAATCAATTATCATGAGAATGGCATCAAATAGACATCAAAATATCTCTTAAAAAATTAATATATAAGATTTGAAACATTATAAACATTGAATATAAATATAATATTGTAAGTTGAAGGCACTTCAGGAAGACAATATATCGCACATCTAGTTCTTAAAAGTCGTAAATGTTGAAAAATTCAAAATTGAGTCAACTGTTGTATGCTACAAGTTTCTTTTTAAGTAGGTGCAATAAGAATAGAAGCGCTTGTAGCTCTGCGGTGCTCGGTGGTCGGAAACGATCAACCTATCACGATGACCGTTTGTGTGGCATTTGATATCGAGCGCTTCTGTGCTTCGGAGGGCACGTTAAGCCGTTGGTCCCGGTTATCACTAAATGTGTTAGTCGTTAAGCCACGGTAGAGGCCTAATGGGCGGCTTGAAATTCTAACAGCAGGACGCCATACACCTGCCTCCGCCAATCCGCACTGGGTCAGCGTGGTGGAGTATGAACTAATACCCTCACACTTTGATATGTGAGAGGAGGCTAGTGCTCAGTAGTGGGACGTTAATGGGCTGTGATGATGAGATGCAATAAGTGCTTATAGGACTTTTTTATAATTCGTTAATTGTTCGATAGAGAGCGCCAAACACCAAATCAAGTTAGTTATTGTTCTAAAAAAAATAAATTAAACCGTTCTATTGTAAAATTGAGAAAATGACATTTACGTCTTTTAAGACCTAGACGTTTGATATATAATATAGAAAAATAAATAGCGTCAGAGAAGCAGCGCCAGTAGGTAGTTCCAAATTAGGGCAGCTCGCGCGGAGGTGAGTGGACTGTCGCGGTCCCGTTGACTTCCCGCGGACTCGTCTCGTCCAATCTGCCTCATTACCATAACCTGGTCAATGTTACATTTATTTTGTACGGCTTAGCTCTTGAGTCTTGAGTCTGCAGCAATAGTTCCTTTCCTTATTTTTATTTTATTTAATAAGGTACACCAACAGCATCTTATTTTATCTTATCTTATCACGTGGGCCACAGATTGTTCGTGGCGCACTTTGAACCTTAGGTACCAACACCAACAGCATAACATGCATATACATTATTACAACATAGTATACACAACACTTAAAATGTGATAATTATAAGCATGTTGAAAACAAATAAATTTATTCGGTTTAATACAATATCATGGCTCCGCACATCCAATATGTTTCAGCAGTTTACTCCTTTGAGATAATTCTTTCTTAGCCATTGATATCATCATCATTATCAGGTATCTAAGATACTCACCATTATACAAAAAATACTATTATGAATGTATTCTACAGCGATTTTTTGTCGGGCTTATGTTTGAAAGCGGCACTTCCAGCTAATTCTATCTCCTCAAATCTTGTACGAGGGTTTCGTAGAGTAGATGACGAGTAGACGAAGAGTAGATCTCGTCTAAAGCCACTGCTAGCAAAGGGCTATTTATTCTAAATACCTTGACATCTCGGAAAAAATTTCAGGATATTCCGGTCATTAACGAACTACAATACTTTCACATTAATTATAAATTATTTATTCAATTGAGCACGTGAAGCTTACATTTAATAAAAAATAATACCCAATACTTTATTGTATGGTATCAATTACGGACCCTGTCGGACACAACATTTTGTAACTAAGAACATCTGACAATATTAAGTTTTCTATGAAAAACTTTTTTTTTGTTAAGATACCTTATTGAATATCCTCATTACTATAATCAAATATAACAATTAATTAGATAATAATTAATATTATTTTTTACTTAAGTATACCGTATTTTCTGTACCACCTCATTTATGTAATGTGATATGCAATAAATGATTTGAATTGAATTGAATAGTTTTTAATATTTTATTGGGACAGCTGCTGGTTGTCCCAAATAAAATAAAATATTTCAACATAGTAGGAGAGAGGACGGAACTTATTTTGTGGGTTGTACATTTGCTCATTTAATAAATCGAATTACATAATTATATCATCATCATATCGCATGGCGTTGAGCTGCCTGAATCCTAATTTAAATTTCTAGTGTCAGTTGGCGTAGCCACTTCTCAGCAGCTGGAGTCAGAAGATGAAGTTCTTCAAGACCACCGGGAAAAGAGTACAGCGGGCAATCGTTCACAATATGGGCCATAGTTTGATCTGGCGCTACCAAAATGAATCCTAAGAAAAGCCCATATCAGAGCTCCACAAAAAGTGACACTTCTCGAAACTCAAAGAATAGCACTCCACACCGTCGTCTGGAAACCAGAAGCATCGGACCTTCAGTCCGAATCTTGCAGTTAAACATTGAGGGATCGTCCCAGAGCAAATGTGAGTGCTTGGCTAGAATTGCACACTATTGTATTTACAATATAAACAATTTTATGTAATGCTTTACTAAAATATCACATATCAAAATTTAAAGAAGTCAGTTACCTATGTATATAACATTTAAAGCTTGACTTCTGCTGTTTAAAGCCAGATATTAAAGTTAACTCAAGTGCATTTAACTACATAGTTAGGTTCTGTTCTTATGCAGTAATTCTAGAGCAGTGATCTTATAATCGGAGGCTAAGGGCAAATAAGACTAAGTAGTGGGTTTACCGTTTACCGCACGCCTGTGGTACAGTTAGGCGAAAGCTGCGGTAACCGCTCGTTGTTTTGTGACGCCGCCCATGGTTTATATATTACTTTATTTATTTACCAATACTCTTGAAAAGCTATTTGATATCCCTATAGTATAAAAAAAAGTCGCTTCCTCTGTATGTTCCTTTGTACCTATGACCTTTTAAGCTACGCGACGGATTTTGATGCGGTTTTTTTAAGTAAGTTGATAGATTATTCAAGAGGAAGGTTTAAATGTAGGTCATGCGGCCGAAGTCGCGAGTGGCCGCTAGTCTTATATTAATTAACAATTCCCGCCAACAGAAACCCGTCAAGTTTGTTCAAATTCAAATTCAAATTCATATTCATTTATTTAAGTTTGGCTCAAAAGAGCTCTTATGAACGTCAAAATATAGGTTAGTTCGCCACCACTACTAAAGCTTAATTGCAATGATAATACTTTTGAATCGGAGCACTCAGTCGGAAATGAAAAGTCGCATATCATTTCGGGACCCATTACCATGACAGTTATTACTTAGTGACAAATTTGATTTTAAGCTCAATCCCAATACCGGTCATTACAGCATGGTTTTAATTATTCAGTGCCTATTTACTAGTAAGGAAACCCGCGCGAATGCGCTAGCTAGAAAGTAAGATCATTTTAGATTCTTAGGGATAATCTAGAAAATTACACCTGAACCATAGTTTTCTTGTTTTCCGTCGACACGTAACACGCCAAGTAGAATGTAATAAGATTTATTTGTAATAATAAGATTTCATCATCTCAGCCCATAAACGTCCCAATACTGAGCACGAGCCTCCTCTCACATACCAAGGTGCGAGGGTATTGGGTCATACTCCACCACGCGGACCCAGTGCGGATTGGCGAAGGCAGGTGTATGGCGACCTGCTGTTAGAATTTATCAAGCCGCCCATTAGGCCTCTAACATGGCTTAACAACTACCACATTTTAGTGATAACCGGGACCAACGGCTTGACGTGCCTTCCGAAGCACGGAAGCGCTCGATATTAAATGCCACACAAACGATCACCCATCCAAGGACTGACCTCTGTAAACTCTGCTGTACTTCGGTGATCGTTTCCGACCACCGAGCACCGCAGAGCTACGAGCGCTTCTACGATAATAAGATTTACCAAACATAAAACACAAATTAAACGAAATACAGTAAATTCAAATTCAAAATCTATTTATTCCATAAACTATTAATTACTTTAAAACTATTAAACCGTTAATTTGGGACCTTAAATCAGCATAAAAACTTAAAATTAATAAATCTTCCTATACACATGCCATTCAAATAAAATATGCAATGAAAAATCGAAACCTAGAAACGAAACTCCAACTTTCAATAAAAATCTAGATTTGTATACTGGTTCTACAGCTACAAACAACATCTGAAATCTAATCTATCGGATGTGAACGAACTTCGTGTAAATGTGTGTCACCCACAAATCTATTTTAAACTAACGAGTTCATTGACAGTGTTTTGTTTATATCAAAACGGTAATCAAAACATTCGATTCGATGCGACAACTACGATGTCAAGTTTTAATAAAATCAAAAATTTTACTGAAAAAACTGATCGTATGAGATGTTTTTTAGATCTCTGTAGATTAATTGAGCATAATAGGTTGGGGAAAAAGTCTTTTCGTATTTTTGTATGAAAAGTCAAGACATTTTTTTCAAAGTTTATTTACATTTATTTACAATATATATGTACCGTTTTGTTGAATAACTTTCTGCCATTTTGTGGGCAGAGACATTATCCCGTTACTGTAGAAACTTTGGGACTTCTGATCAAAAAAACGGGACAAATAGTTTTGGCAGTCCTCTCTTGAGGTCAACCTTACAGAACCTAAAGAATTCTGCAGAGACCGAAACAGGTGAAAATCTGAAGGCGCAAGGTCAGGGCTATATGGTGGATGCACTAGGACCTCCCAGTCGAACTCTCTTAATTTTTGCTGAGTGGCTAAAGATGTGTGTGTTCTAGCGTTATCGTGATGAAAGACCACACCCTTCCTGTTGATCAATTCCGGCCGTTTTCTCTCGACTGCTTCCTTTAATCTCATCAGTTGCTGGCAGTAAAGATCAGAATCGATGGTTTTGCCGGGCGGTAAAAGCTCATAATAAACAATGCCCTTCCAATCCCACCATACACACAGCATCACCTTATTTCGTGTTAGGCCAGGTTTGGCCACAGTCTGTGAAGCCTGGCCAACTTTCGACCACGACCTTTTTCGCACGTTCTTGTCGTACGTGATCCACTTTTCATCGCCAGTTATCAATCTCTTCAAAAACGGATCGGTTTCATTACGTCTCAATAATGAATCGCAAATGAGTACACGGTTCATTAAGTTTCTTTGAGTGAGCTCGTGTGGCACCCAAATATCGAGCTTTTTTGTATAACCAGCTTTCTTCAAATGGGTCAAAACTGTTTTGTGGTCAATTCCCAGTTCTTCAGCTACATCGTAACTACTAATATGCCGATCTTGCTCCACTCTTTCAAAAATGGCGTCCATTTTATTCGTAACAGGGCGACCAGAGCGAGGTGCATCTTTAACATCAAAATTTCCGGACTGAAAACGTTTGAACCAAATTTGTGCTACTCTTACTGACACTGCATCAGGTCCATAAACATCACAAATTTTTTTCACTGCTTGAGTTGCATTTTTGCCTTTTTTATAATAAAATTTTAAAATGTATCGAATTTCTTCATTAGATTCACTCATTTTTACGGAGAGAAAAACAAATGAAAAATAGCGGGAAACAACTTTTTTTTATTTTTTTCTTTTCTTTATAATGGAACCTTTTTAATGTTACCAAAACCAGCCAGACACAAATAATACAGTCAAAAAAAATTTATAATAAGTTTATACCTACGTTATGCGAAAAGACTTTTTCCCCGACCTAATATAATGGGGTATTTAAAACTCAATCACGTAGGTACTAGACTAGGTAGCTGTTTATGTTGTAATTATCTTTTAAATTAAGAGACTTATATATTTATAACAAATATGGCGACTTAAATAAACTACCTAACCTTAAAACTATAAATAATAGATGTCTTCCAACTGTGGGCCCATGGGTACGGTGCCAAGAATGCTAGCAACATTTTCTCTTTGGATTGTCATACGCTGGCAGGAGTAGCTGCCAGCCTTCTTGTCACCTGAGGCAATATAAGGCGACCACTTAAATCCCTGACAAGCTGCTTTGCCTCCGGCCCCCATGGACCCAATGTCTCCACCGCAAACGGAACAAATAAATAATTAGGTCCCTGGTTCACGGACTTTGTTCCGTTTGCGACTTTCAGCACTTACCACGGCAGCCCCGACACGAAGCAAGGTCACGCGTACATGCGAGGTAGCCACGGTGTCTGCACAGGTGGCATCCCACACCAGCGGCCTTCCAAGCTTCCACGGTCCGATAGTCATACTGTCAGGTCTTTTACCATCACTGCGAGAGATACCAGCTGGCTCTAAGACAGCTGATAAGCCAACGGTGACAAAAGTAATGCAGATGATGCTGTTTAGTGAGGAGTGCGGTAACTTACGACTACGGGCGCATGAGAGGCCGTGGTGGCTAAGCTCATTAGCGGCCTCCCCACAAACACAAAGTTGAGGGTGGACTAACCTGGCGCCAAGGCGGAGGCAAACCGCTAGCGTGAGAGACGGCCTGTCCAACAAGGTACCGACATTAGCAGCGACTCACCTGACTCTCTCTCTTCTGTGATCGCCAGGGTGAAAACCGGTAGCGATCACCGAATGGTAAGGGGCACATTGAATATTTATATAAAGCTTGAAAAGTCCCGTTTGATGAGGTCTACGCTCCGACCCTCAGCTGCAAATATTCGAAACCCCGAGAACTTTTAGCTCGAGCTTCAGAACTGCGTAAACGTTGACGAGTTGGTTGAGACTTTCCAAGTTGAGGGGCCCAAATATTATAAGACTCGACAAACTAAAACCCATAAACTGTCGACTCAAACTCTTAATCTCATGGATGCGCGACGAGACGAGAGATTGCAGTCTTCAGCGGAAGCGTCTTCTTACCGGCGTATCAATAGACAGATCTCGAAATCCTTGCGACTCGATATTTGCGAAGATGCAGTAGAGAGGAACGGGGTTCGAAAGTGTTCGCACGAGATCTGTCTATTGGTCAGAGTCAGTTGACACATCTAAAGACCAACGAAGGCAGTCTAGTCACGTCGAGACCTGAGATTATGAGAGAGATCGAAAGGTTTTATGGACAGTTGTATACCAGTACGCAAGATCCCGCTACTTATTTGGCTAAAGACCCTAGAGCCAAACTAACTCGACACACCACCGAAGACATCCCGGACGCCAGCCTGTACGAGATTAGGATGGCCCTGAAACAACTAAAAAACAACAAGGCACCGGGTGAAGACGGTATGACAGCAGAGCTTCTGAGAGCGGGTGGTACACCAGTACTTAAGGTACTCCAGAAGCTCTTTAATACCGTCATTCACGCTACTGAGCCACGTCTTTAAGTTCAACATAGTGATTACCTGGATTACTTTCCTCATAGAAATCTACATATACCTACTTATTTTATGATATTATTTTTTGCAACTTGTATAAAATTTTTTTTTCTTTCTTTCAGTGTTCAAGCTCCAAAACCGTACATTAGTATAGGCCGTATCACGGTTTTATAAATACAGATCTGATATCATATCATATCCCAGCATTATCCCAGTTGCCTCCGCTACCCAGTGGGAAATATCATTCTATGGTTAAACCAGGATAGATACGGATCTTTGTGTTTCTTCATAAAAGCTTGGACACAAATACCTTATGTAGAGCGGTGGTAACGCAGGGCATTTTGGACCCGGAGCTCTGTCTCCTCTTCCCGACTGCTCGTGTCCGTGAAAAGTGCAGTTAAGGTATTCAATTCGGCGACCCCCTTGTAGACACTATCTAAAGAAATATTTAAATTATCTAAATTTAAATTAAGAACTTCACGTTTGGCACAAGCATTTTTGTACCGTTACATATTATGAAGATATTCTGTTTTCTCGTGATTATCACTTTTAAGAATATTACTTTTCAAGGAGTGATTTTCTTTTTTTAAAGAAACGACATTATTCGGTATAATAATTATTCATTCATTTATATTATTGCCTATGTTAAGATTATATTCTAAAGTTAAAATCAAGATATATATAATATTTACTTTTATGATATATTTTACTTTTACTTATTTTTTTTAAATAAAGATCTATACAGCTTACAGTCGACATCGTCGTCACTAATTAAACTTTTAGTTGGAGTAGTGCAATAGTTGACTGTAGCTGGTTACGATGATTGACATTAAACTTCGACCGTATTGGGTAATCATCAAGTTTATAGCCTGTTACTATCTATATATTACATGTGTTTTATAAATATTACAACATATTAAAAAAACTATTTACGTATGTTCATCCTTTCTTAGTACCTTAGTACATTACACAAGCTCTACTTAGTCTGAGACTAAATAGCGCTGTGTAAGATGTGAGAGGTTTGTTCGAATATTTAAGTAAATGTACTTTTAATTATAATTAAATACAGATTGATATTTTTAAGGTAAAACTTTAAGGTAATAAGTTTGTGCTAAGTAATTTTTCTCCATTAGAAATTTCTCTTGTTATTCGGGGTCTCGCATGAAATAACGTTATTATTCGGGAATTTCCCCAATAGATGATTTGTCAATTAAAAATGAAAACAATGAAGAATAGTAATATTGAAAAGTTGCTAAGGTTCTGGCCATACCAGTTTAGTCGGGACGAGTAGTGCGGTTAGCCGACGCACGCTGCCGGCGGCGGCGCGGCGGTACCGCTATCTCCGCGAATAAATAAAAGATGCAGCCGAGAGCGGGCACATAGCGGACCCGGGGTTCACAGACGAGTGCGCAGTACGACCAGGGAACGCGCTCACGATGGTCAACTACAAGCGAGTTGTGTGCGAGGTGGCGATGCTGCTAGCGGTGGTGGCAGCGGCAGTAGCGGCCCCCGCAGCAGACTGCGCAGAGCGTCACTACGACCAGCGCCAGAACGGCTCCGAGAACTACCGCCTCAACATCGACGGCGTCGTCATCGCAGTCGCCCCGGCCGACTCGCTTCTCGCCGCTGCTTCAGACATCGACATCAGCGACCTCCTCGACTTGGAGGAGTTCAACGAAGCCACCAAGCCCAAACCCCCGAGCGGAGACACCCTTCTGAAGCCCCCGCAGGTCGAGCCCAAGCCTGAGGACGCCAAGCCCCAAGACTCGAAGCCCGAGTCGCCGCTCAGTGATGTCAGCCTCAGTTCCGATCTCAAGGGGCAGAAAAAAGATGCGTCCTCAAAGAAACAAGAAAAAGCTCAGAGGTAAGGTAATAGTAATTTTAGATTTTAATTATTTACACGCCACAAGTTATGTAAATTATATAGAATTATTATTATTAAAAAAAAATCAATAATATTTTTTTAAAAATTACTTGGTTGAAGTCTTTTAGAAATTGTAGCATCTATTTTTTTATTCTTTCCAGTCATTTACATTTTAATTTCTATTGTAGCTTTAAAATTTCTTTTATTTACATCTATACAACCTATACTATACATTTGAACAAACTAGATGTACAAGGAGTTTATCTTACTTACAATATCTACCTACACAGGAACCTACAATAACAAGAAAATAAAGCAATTTTCTTTTTTCACAGATTGAAAAACAGGATCGCTCACATTCTGCTGCCCCTGCTGAGACGAAATCGTCATCACTGAGCCACTGAGACTGATATCTATACAAGTACAAGTATACAATTACTACTAAAAATTTGTAAAATAAAAAAAAATGCGTGTCTTTGTGTATTTCGTACGGTTAGCAGCTAAACATACTTGCACCTACTTTAGTATCAAACGGAAGTTGCACTAAGTAACAATGTCGATTTTTAATTTTGTTAATTAATACCGTGAGTGATATTAGATATTCCTGCTTATAATTTAATGTAAAATATAAACAGGCATATTGGAAAGGAACCAGAGTTAAATTAGCTAACTCAAAAAGTTTTGTGACGATGTTTTAATCACTTGTTAACGTTAAAACTAATTTCAGTTCTTTTCATAGTCATGAAGTCATAAATATACTTTTCGGGATCCTAAGCAAAATTGCATTTCTGATTATATATTTCCTTGTGCAGCCTTCCGTTCGTTATTAGCAATATTTAATAAAGAATACCGTATACAACGAAGGTACAATTATTTAAAAGTATTTTCATTGCAAGTGTATGAATACGAGTGATATTTTATGCATTTAAAATAATTTATATTTCGCTTAGAATAAGTAAGTATCATTAATTAGGTTTGTAAATTGTTTTGTTGAAAATAAATGCCTCTAATTTTTATTGAAAAATCCATAATAATGTATTTTTAATCACTCCTTACTTTTGTAAACCTCTTAGTTGAATGCCACCTATAGGTAGATACTTTTTTCTTTTCACACTATGACTACAGATAATTGTGTGATAGAGCCGTAGACAAGTAAAATTAGCAGAATTCTTACACTGGGTTCAATGTTTTGACGACCGATATGGCGTGGAGGCCAGTATACCTGCACCGCTAAATCTGCTAAATCTGAGCTTGTCCGATTATATGCGGCCGGCAGCCATCCAGCGACCCATGTCAGAACATCCATCTATCTTACTGTAGGACGGCTCACGGCCCCATCAAAAATTGTTGTGTGATTGGCGGTTTAACCGTAGAAACTTAAGAGAAATAAATGTATTAAATTTGTTGTAGTTTAGTTTTAGATAAGGACGACCTTTATCAGTTCGTCCGTCCTCGAAGAGTCTCTGTTCCTAAACTTTGCTGCCCCAACGGCCATCAGTTCTATGTGCCATGTGCCCTGCTCACTTCCACTTCAGCTTATTCTGCTTGCTCTTTGGGCTATGTTGGTAACTTTAGTTGTTTATGTCATCATCATCATCATGTCAGCCCATTAACGTCCCACTACCTGAGCACAAGCCTCTTCTCACATACCAAGGTGCGAAGGTATTGGGCCATATTCCACCACGCTGACCCAGTGCGGATTGGCGGTGGTTTATGTAACACTTCATAATTACCACATCCTGCCGGATGGTAATTGAGTAATTGATGTTTTGATGAACGCATTCTGCTCAATATCCAGCTATCCATTATTTTATCAGCTTTCGCCTCCATGGCCAACCCTTTATCGCGTTGCACAGGAAACACGAATTATTTCGTGGTTTAGAAGGCACAACAAATAAGTTATTACTATACGTGGTAGCCGTTAATTTAAGTTAAAGATCCTATTTGGACGGCGCGTTTATTTCAGTTTGACCTTCATAAGAGTTTTATTGAGTTAAGCTTGGATAAATGATTTTGAATTTGAATTTAATATTGCGCTTAAGATACTGAAAGATTAAATATAAATAAATAAATATAAATATTCTCTTACAATCACACCAATTATTTAGTTCCAAGATAAGTATCATTAAGAACTTGTGTTATGGATACTAAAGAACGGATAAACATATCTACTTAAATACTTTCTTTTTTTTTTGTAAATATATACTTAATATATATAGGAAAACACCCAGACCAGAACAAATATTCATGTTCATGCACACAAAGATTTGTCCTGTGTGGGAATCGAACCCACAACCTCTGGAGTGAAGTGCAGGTATACTGACCTCCACGCCATATCGGTCATCATTCGAAAAGCAGGACGCCACACACCTGCTTTCGCATTAGTAGGGGGATTGTAATAGTCTGATATGTGAAATATGGGTATATAGGGATCCTACCAAGATCTGAGGAGCCCAAGCCAACCTCGCCTGCCAAACAATGGACGAGGCTCTGGCGAATATAAAAGTTATCGATAAGCGGCAATAGACTACCGTAATACCAACATTATATTTGGCGAAATTGTGGGCATATAATATTCCTCTGCCTACTCCTGCGGGGAAACAGGCGTGATTTTATGTATGTATGATATGTCAAATAGCTTTACCCACCAATTCTTTAAGGACAAAGTACTTCGGGAGGTATCTACTTTTTAAAATTTGCTGCCCGTGATACTGAATTGCTTAAGTTTCGCAAGGCTATCAAGAGTTAAAGTCTAAGCGCCTGTTTCACAATGCCCAATAAGGAGACACTCTACAGTTAAAAATACAGTCTCGTATGGGCTATTTGTCAAGTAACTGCTAATTGGAACTTATTTGGTCATTGTGAAACAGGCCCCATATATCGTTAATTTGTTTCTATTCTTTACACAGAGAATATTAACAGTATCCTAAACTCATTACTAAAACTCCCGTTGAGGTAAGCTTTAAGCGCTTATTTACGCGTTTACTTGATATTCTAGGCGAAGTTTAATTCCAGTGCCAACTGGAGCTTAAGTCTATTAAATTAAACAGTTGAGACACTGAGGCAACCGCCAACTGTTTTGTATAGTAAATTTTACCGTATGCTCAAAGCTGTTAGCTCTAATGTAGAATGACTGTAACTGTATTTTTGCAGTTGCATCGCTGGGGGCCGTATAACTACTTAGTTTCAATCTGCGCTTGTATGGTTCTAATTCCCATGCAGTGCTCATCGTCACAATTGTTTAAGGTCGATAGAACACCTAGTATTGCAAGCGTCCAAATGCTGCAGTTAACACTTTCTATAGAGGTGGTATGCTTTAGTGCCACTTTGTGATTTAAAAAAAGGTAGCTACTTTATTTGATAGTTAGGTCCAAGTTAACAGTACCACTGGTTAGGGTTTACCGTCAAGTCAGTTATAAGTTGCAAATCAGTGTTAAGTGCGATTGTACCTACTAGTAGTAGGGACTAAAGGGAAAATCTTTCATACTAGTAGTAGGGAGCGGGTGGCGTTCTCACCACTAAAGGGAAAATCTTTCACCAGGCAGATGAGAATTGGCCCGGCTGCTGCGACCCCACCGATGATGGTTGGTTGTTGTATATTTAACAACGAGCAGGAAGGAGGATTTAATTCATCTGTACGTTATTCATTGCTTGTACTGTACGGTGGCGCCACAAGTGTTATTTGTAAAATGTATTTAAAAAAAACTTATCTTATAAATAACTATCTATATAATTATTAAGAAGACATATAAAAGAAAATTGCATGCAACTGAGATGAAAATGTTAAGATAAATGTATGGATCGGGTGACAGTGGGATAAGATATGGAATGAATATGGTAGAGGTGGTATGAAAGTAAGGTTCTCAATATATCGAATTGTTAATCTGAATTTGCTATTATGTAAATATTTACACTACAATCCCATAAGTTTCTTCTTCTTCATATAAATACATAATATGCCACTTCATCCTTATCTTAACCTAATACGAGTGATTGTAATTAAACAATGTAAGCGAGACCTTGTTTTGTTTAAACAATGACATATCAGTCCAGACAGGCGGAGCTCGGTTATCTGACCAATGACCTGCGGTCACTGTCACGAACGTTGCATCGCGAACACGCTTCACCGCGCGCATGCCACCAGCGGCGCCCAGCTGCCCGCGGCCCCGCGTTCTTACTACGCTTTGTATAGAAAGGACTCGCTTATGTCGGTCAATAATCAATTTTAAGGCAGACCGGTCGCTCAGTAGCAGCTTCAACGACACAATTTTTCCTTAATTATTATAATTTTAACCATAATACAGATTATTAGATCCCGTTCGCAGCTGGTGACCCGCGGTCGCGTTAACCGTTACAGTGTGCTCGATTCAAGCGGGAGACTGGTTAGGGAGTGCGCGGTAAAAGCGGCGGCGAGTGGGTCGTGGCGCAGTGCTCGCCCGGAGAGCGCCGACGCAGCACGCCCGCACGCCGCCATGACCCCAGCCGCGACCGCACTCCTCGCGCTCCTCGCCGCAGCGCTGACAGCCGCAGCGCCCGCGACCTATGATCAACGGCAAGATGGAGATTTCAACGTGCGCGCTGACGTCCAAAACGTCGTGCTTCTGGTCGCGCTTCCCCAGAAGATGTCAGTTCCGAGCAGCATGTTCGACGGCCTCTTCAAGAGTTTGAAGCCGGCCGGGGATTCCGAGGTGCGGGAGAGGGCAGACGTGCATCTTATGGAGGCTTTCGTGGAGCCGAGCACGCCGTACAGGGTGGAGATCGGTTCAGGGAGGTTTGCTGACGGTGACGGACGAGCAGCCGAGGTGGTTATAGCGGGGAGACGGCGGCAAGTGGAGTCGGCGGATGTCTCCGCGGAAGTTGATGACGAGGAGCCGAATAAGCCGGTGGATGCGGAAGGTGATGGTGAGGAGTTAAAGCTGCTGGGCGCTGCGGAGAACTGCGGGCCGGACCACGAGAGGGACCCCGCGTCGCTGACATGCCGCCCGAGACCGCTGGCGCAGGTGCAGCCTCAATCCATACCCGTCTCATCTTAACTTTGATCTCCGCGGTTAATTCTAGTTAATTTATTATCGCTCCTCTATATGCCATTGTAATTTATTGTATATTATAAGGATTTAAGTAACGTGTAATTGGTTTTTTTTATCATTTATCTCATTACTAAAATACTAAGGTTTTTCTTTAGTATCAGTTAAAAAGTATCAATATTATTGATTATATATAGTTACGGCTGCTCTTATTTGTATGGTTAAAAGTATCTCATAACTTTTAAACGTCATGAATTGATATATTAAATTTAAAAACACAAAATATGGCAACATAATCTAGACTTTTAAAATGTATCATGGTTGCCTTCAATTCTGATAATAATTATATAGATAATAAAACAGCCAATACTGCAGCGTGATACCTGAGTGCAAGATTTGAAATGTATGTTCACTTGATATTAGCAAATGTATCTTAAACTAGCAGTCGCCCGCGGCTCCGCCCGCGTGGATGTCGGCTACCGCTGTAAAATGCCTACCCAGAAAAGACACGGTCAGCAAAATGATTTCCAGATCAATTCACAGACACGGACGCTAACATCGACGACGCAGTCATTATCCGCAGGCTGCATAGATTGTCTTTATGTGGATGTTGAAGTTGTTAATGATGAAAATATTTAAATCTAATTAATACTTAGTTTTTACTCTTACCGGCAGTCCCGGAGAGCAACCTGTTGTTTTGGGATAGATAACTAAAGCGATTATTGTAAATCTTCCCCATAAACAACATTTGACATTAAATTATTTTTAGGTGACCAAATAAACTGACGGGCGGGAGCCCCGACCCGTGATAGGGCGCTGTGCAGCAGAAATCGTAATAGTTTAAGTTCGCCATAACTTCAAAAACAAACGTCCAATTTTGATCATTCCAAGACCAAATATTATCTACATAAACTGCACTTAGTGATGAAATAATTAATTTTGATAGGGATTAATAGCATAAGTAAAATAAATGCGTATAAATATAGTACAAAAAAAAAATCAAGATTTTTAAATAAAAAGGGTTGTTGTGCCTCACTCGCCATATATAGGTATAGTTTGTCGCGGACTTTTTAGTAGGTGGTATAAGATCTTTAATTCATTCATACATTTTGTGGTTCTATCTTTTATAGTTTAGGCAGCGTACGCAACTGTTCTGGTTGATTTTTACACTTTGTGTCCGAAAAACCCAAATATTTTACGGAACCCTATTTTTTTCGAAATTATAATATAGCCTATGTTACTCAGTGACAATGTAGCTTTCTATTGAAAAAGGAATTATTAATATCTGTCCAGTAATTTTTGAGTTTATTCGTTACATACAAAAATACAAATCTTTCCTCTTTATAATATTAGTATAGATTACATTGACTCCCCCCCCCGTACCACCCCAGTGACGCTTACATGGAGCCTACATCGCATGCTGGCTAGCTGAGCGCGGTGAGCGGCACCACGCGACTTTTTTCTAATACTTGCATTTTTAAACTCGTGATATCTTCCTAATGAATTGTCCGAATTGAATAATTCAAAAAGTTATAAAAAGGTATTAAAGCCGTCTTGAATACATAGTAATTTTTTTTGATAAGGATTAATACCAAGGTACAAATATAGAGCCTTTTCAAGCGGCGGCATATAAATTAAATTTTTAGAATAAAAAACCGCTTACTGTGACGTAACTATAATATTTAGACATATGCTGTCGCGACACTTTTTGTAGATAATGATGAGTACTGCAAAGTCGTAGTACATAATTTTGTTCTCTCATCAATAGTTTTCGCTGCGCACGCTATGTAAGGAATTTATCAGGTCATTTTTTTACACCTTGGGTTACATTATTGGATTTTTAGTAAGGATCCCTAATTTTTTTAAAAATATAATATAGCCTATGTTACTCGGGGATAATGTAGCTTTCCAAAGGTGAAAGAATTTTTGAAATCGGTCCAGTAGTTTCAGAGCCTATTCATTACAAACAAACAAACAAACAAACAAACAAACAAATCTTTCCTCTTTATAATATTAGTATAGATATATAGAACCCATTGAGAAAAATGAACCTAAAATACTCATAATGTCTTTTGAGTAAAGAAAGCACACATTTTCTTAAAACTGTCAAAGTTGTAGAATCTATGCACCTTAATCACATAGCTCCTATATCGTGACACGCAAAAATAACAAATAATTAAAACACAGTAGAATCGTATTCATTTATATATTTATGAAATTATCAATTCTTGACACTAAACTAAGATAACGTTGAAAATAGAAACACAGTTGAACATAATTATGCAAAATAAACCCAACAACAAACACATTAGTAAACAGCTACTAAATGTAAGCTTATTCATATTTAATAATTGTTTGAATATTTATTCAATAAATATTCAAATAAATTAAAAAACAGGTATAAAACAACAATTTAAAGCAACATCTTATGATATTTAAAAAAATCTATGTTATGGTCGAATTAGTATTTATTTATCTTTAAACAAGCAAATAAGTTTTTCCGAAAACTTTGGTTGATCCATTTTGCATAACGCCAACCACTTATAATAAGTAAAACATACCTAAATGAAACAATACACACACATCAAAGAAAAATACATACTCGCAACGTGAAAAAGCACACAGTCTTAACCCAATATTAAATTATCTTTTAACACAAAGATTATTTGTATATGCGCTGCATTTACCACCTATTAAAATAATTAAAAGTCGTATTGTAAATAAAGAAAAAAATAACAATAGAAAATAATATCGAATAATATCAGTAATTAATATTTTTATAACATAGGAAGACCAAAATTGTGCAAATGTCATAGTTAAAAATATTAATAGAATACAATTTGAAAGAAAACATTATAAAATGGTCGAAAACCCAGACGACACTTAACAGAAGGTCAGAGAGGTCGGGTTTGCTCAATATTCAACTATTTAGAATATTTTTGTGCAACACTTCTTATAATATTCATGACGTTCTTTTTAATGATACAAACCTATTAAAAGCGAAACGAACGAAATATTGAAGTCGTTACTCAAGACATTTACTATTATATATTTTAAAATTTTCACTTGAATAGAAATTTATTACATAATATTTAGTTTTTAATAGTGTTTATTACATAACGTTTATATTACAAGTACTGTAATTTACTTTAAAAAAGGAAGGAAGTGAAAACATACTAGTTTTAAACCTAGTTTAACTTTAGATCTGTTTTGTAACAAGTTCCTATTTGGTTATATGTTGTCAACTCTTTGAATTTAATTGCTAAAGTGGATATTACTAAAATTGTGGTAATCGTTGAGCCAAGTAACAGCCTCTATTGGGCGGCATCTAATATGCCATCAGCAGGCATTTGGCCTATGCCAACACGCGGACAAGTGCGTGCGAGATGGAAAATGACCGGAGTTCCTCTCACCTTAGTTTGTAAGAGGCCCGGTTTTCTCTGATACTCCGCTGTGAAATAGGGATAGAGATTCTGCCGACATCTTAGGAGCTAAGCCATCTGCATCTGCATCTGCAAGCGGTGCACCTGCCGATTAACAGACGAGGCTCTGGGGATTGTAAAAGTATCCGGTAAGCGGCAATAGGCTTGCCACCTATTACGTGGGACCAACTATTTAATCGGCGAAATGTGGGCGTATAAAATGCCTCTGCTAACCCCTTTGGGGAAACAGGCGTGAATATGTATGAAATTTACAAAATGACGACTCAACCATAATCTTAATTTCGATACCTTAATTCCGAAACCAGCTAACTCAACTCAATCAGATGGTTAGCAACGGTGATTCAGCATAAATTGCAAAAACCATACCTCCGCTAACAATTTATCCTCCAATAACAATTCTTTCTTTCCGATAATGTAAATAAGTTTTTATTATTAATATACTATAATAACATATTAATCCTAAAAACAACAGTCTTCTGAAAAAAATGTCCATATAGAGTTAGAGAGTTTGCAAATTTGTTTTAATTAAGGTATCGATTTAGTTTAATTATACAAAAATCAATTATCATGAGAATGGCGTCAACTAGTTATCAAAATACATCTTAAAAAAATAATATATATGATTTGAAACATTACAAACATTGAAAATAAAAATATATTGTACGTTGAAGGCACTTCAGGAAGACAATATAACACTATTATACAACTTAAGCTATAAAAGGCACGCTTTAAATCTAATAATACAGTTCTTAAAAGTAAAACATAATTATTATTCAACTTGTACAGTTTATCATCATCGAAAATATTGGTTTGAAAATGACACTGTCTAAAGGTTATCTTAACAAGTTTAACAAATTATTAACTGTAGAACTAACAATATATAGCTATTATTTAATATAACCGAAGAATAATATTCAAAATTTACTTTGCCTAGGAAATTTTTACAGGAGTTTCAAGTGTAGAGCTCCAAGTGAATGTTTTTGGTAATACAACTTATAAAGCTAAGAACAAGAAACAAACTTGATAGATTTTTATTATTTTTATGAATTAGTGCATACCAAAAGGCACGCGGGGTTAAAAAGGTCTGATAACTCTTATAGCACTTAATTATTAACAAAAAAATAATAATATCATTTTGTTTTATTCTTTAAGTAAAATTTTGATTGGAAACCAAATATCACATCTTTGACAACGTGTATAATCGACACATTCTGCCCGAGCCGATACGAGGCGGTGTAACCATACTCTCGTGGCTTTAACACTTTATATCAATAGCAATAAAGATTATAGGGTGTATAGGGATCCCACCAAAACCTAAGGAGCCCAAGCCAACCTCACCTGCAAGTGGTGCACCTGCCGATCAACGGACGAAGCTCTGGCGAACATAACAGTACCCGGTAAGCGGCAATAGGCTCGCCACCTATTACATGAGACCAACTATATAATTGACGAAGTGTGGGAGTATAACATGCTTCTGCCTACCCCTTCGGGGAAACAGGCGTGAATGTATACATACATAAAGTATGCAATAAAGATTAATTTCCAATGACAAATTATCATCTCCGCTTCTGTTATCCTTTTGGTTGATCATTAACAATAAACAAACGGGTTTTACCGCTCTACGAAATTACATCGACCATTATTTTACCCTATATATTAATAGCAAGTAATACACATTCTATATATAAAAAAGGTATTAGTTTTTATATTTTAACTGTTGAGACATTGAAAAAGTAAATAAACAAGCTGCAAATAAAATTGTATAACCGAAACCGGCTAAATTGCTTTATTGTATTTTTTACGTCATATTTTAATTATAAACATGTATTGCAAATTGAATAACGTTGATAACTTTCGTGTTTATGTCACGTTAAACAATTAACGATTAAATGTACCTACGCGTGGACAATATTTTCTTAATTATTAAAAAATATCTTGAATTCATAACTACCAAAAAAATATAAAAATGTTAAATACCCTATAGTTCACTTTCAATACATAACCATACAACTAAAATGAATATCGATATTTTTATTTCAGATGGCTTCAATATGAATATTTGTATTCTATATGTGTTTTCTAGCTAGTAAAATGTGTAATAAGTTATGTAAAAGAAATTTACCAAAAGTGTATGTTCGTTCATAGATTTCTTGTGTGTGAGTTAAATGTAAGAGGCTGACCTCACGCGTCGTTTTACAGGATAACATGACGACTCTGCCCGCCCTCTTCACTATTACTGGTGTCTGTTTCCGCACTTATTCCGATTGGTGGACCATTGTGCGTTGCCCATTGTGGCTGTGTTGTGAGGTACACCTCACTCTAGTCAGCCCACCTCTCCAGAAGTGGACCAAATCCCCAACCCTGCTTAGGACTTCAGCTCTGCCCACCCTATAAACAATATTTATTTATAAATAATATAACTGAGAAACTAGCTAACAATAATCACCAAACTAAACCAAAGTTCAGAGGTCAGGCCATAGATGACCGTTCGTGTAGTATTTAATATAAAGCGCTTTCGTGCTTCGGAAGACATGTTTGACTGTTGGTTCCGCTAATGGCAATATGTGATAGTTGTTAAGCCAAGTTGAAGGTAGTATAGTAGCTTTCTACGATTTATTGGAATTTTTTTGATGGCTGCATAGCTTAATACCATACACTTTACACTTATGGTATACTCTTTAGTAAAAAAATGTAAGTTGCGGCACATTTAATTCATTCTTGTATTATTTATTAAAATCCTTTTATCCTGTAGCTTGAGAATGTCACGCTAACTTAAATGTTCGCTAAAATATGGTTGAGCGAACGATGGCTGGTTCATGCGTCATACTCGTCATGGGTGCCGCCAGTGGGGACTGGTCTGCTCATGTCTACTATGTTTATCCACAATTATGTAGTATTGCTAAAAAGAGTGTTGTCTCCTTCTCTTTTAAATCTTGTGACTGCAGAACACAGGTTTTTGTTGTTTTAGTAATAAGTACAGTGTAAACTCTATATAGCGACACTGAAGGGACTGTGCATTTTATGGCGTTATAGAGAGTTGTCGTTAAATGGAGAGAAGAAACATCAGAATTAGAAAAAGAAAAAGTTTATTTCCGACTATTGTTAGTAGTTATTTGTGCATAAAAAAGAATGTTATTTGAATGCTTTGTTGTTTGTGAGCAACTAAGAATTTGATAAGGTATAGATAATCCATGACTCCTAGTTATGAGTCATGGTCAACAACAGTCTACACATGCAAGCAATCCCAATTTGTAAACAAAAGAATGAATTTCTTAGAAAGTTCGGTATGCATGATGCCGACAGTCGAAATATTGCGGGCTCGAATAATAAAGCGACAATAGATCGTACACAGCTGCGCAGTTTTTACTAATTTTAGCAACTTAAAAGGTACTTTTTATTACTCAATTCTTGTCGTAATTGAGAGTGGGTGTAATGCTGTATAGAGTGAAACATTGTATGAAAGACAAGCTAAACCAACCAAAGCCAATTGATTTCGACGCTTAAGGGAGTTTGTCGTTAAATAGAGTGACGTTACATGGAGTTTACACTGTATTTTAATTGTAACTGGCGGGGAAAAAAAACCAATCTTGACGATTTTCTTGCCCGTTCTTTTACAATAAAGCTTATAAGTATGACCCGTTAGTTTATAAGTATGATATTCAAAAGAGCTCTATTGATCCAAACTTGATTAACAACATTTTGATATTAATTTGATTTTTAAAAAAATCTAAGAGCAGGATGCCACTCCTGCGTCTTTTATTCACACTGGGCCCGCATGGTGAAATATGCAGTGAATCCCTTTAACCTTGATTCGTGAGGAAAGAACCAATAAATATTAAGCCAGATATAACGCTGATTAGTTAAAGCTTCTTAAACAGAGATGAGATTCGAAATGTATAGGCACAAATTGAAAGAACAGTTTTGATAAATGAAGGCTCTTAAACTCAAAGACATTAAATAAATAAATATTTCTGACACTTACACCAATTATTTAGTTCCGAGATAAGTATCAATAAGAACTTGTGTTATGGATACTAAATAACGGATAAACATACATAAATACTTTTTTTTTTGTAAATACATACATAATATACATAGAAAAACACCCAGACCAGAACAAATATTCATTTGTTCATTTGTCCTGTGTGGGAACCGAACCCACGACCTCAGGAGTGGAATGCGGGTATACTCGCCACAACGCCATATCGGTCGTCAAACACATTAGACTCAAACTATCCTCTTTCGATACGAAGTAATAGAATCATAACGCTTTTCTTAATATATATCGTAAATTATACTTCTTTATTAGACCGTACTCAATGGTTGAAAGAAAATGGATAGGTACCTAAGAAACCCGCCTCTGAAGCACGTGCCGATAGCAGACGCCGCTTCTTCGTCGCCACAAGGCCGTGCCCAGATAACGCTGAACCTTGACAGCACACGCGGCAGTCGCGGCGCCGGATCCACACAAATCAGCTGACGCGACACACAATGTGATTGCTTCACGCCAGAGCCGCGTACCCACTGTCAACAAACCTATTTATTAAAACCTTTTTCTAATTAGTTGCACACAGATAATGTTAGCGACACTAGAGAGAAAATAATTTAAATTAAAATGACATACATAATAACACGCCTGTTTTCCTCAAGGGATAGGCAGAGTAAACGCCCACCTTTCGCCAATCATATTATTGGTCCCACGTAATAGCTGGCGAGGCTATTGCCGCTTACCAGAAACTGCTTTGTTCGCCAGAGCCTACTCCGTTGATCAGCAGGTGCACCACTTGCAGGTGAGGTTGGCTTGGGCTCCTCAGATCTTGGTAGGATCCCTGCACACCCCATATTGAATTGACAACTTGTTTAAATGCGAGCAGTTAAGATTTGGGTTTTTACTTAACGCTTAAAAAATATTAGGTCGGGGAAAAAGTCTTTTCGCATAACGTAGGTATAAACTTATTATAAAATTTTTTGACTGTACTATTTGTGTCTGGCTGGTTTTGGTAACATTAAAAAGGTTCCATTATAAAGAAAAGAAAAAAATAAAAAAAAGTTGTTTCCCGCTATTTTTCATTTGTTTTTCTCTCCGTAAAAATGAGTGAATCTAATGAAGAAATTCGATACATTTTAAAATTTTATTATAAAAAAGGCAAAAATGCAACTCAAGCAGTGAAAAAAATTTGTGATGTTTATGGACCTGATGCCAGTGTCAGTAAGAGTAGCACAAATTTGGTTCAAACGTTTTCAGTCCGGAAATTTTGATGTTAAAGATGCACCTCGCTCTGGTCGCCCTGTTACGAATAAAATGGACGCCATTTTTGAAAGAGTGGAGCAAGATCGGCATATTAGTAGTTACGATGTAGCTGAAGAACTGGGAATTGACCACAAAACAGTTTTGACCCATTTGAAGAAAGCTGGTTATACAAAAAAGCTCGATATTTGGGTGCCACACGAGCTCACTCAAAGAAACTTAATGAACCGTGTACTCATTTGCGATTCATTATTGAGACGTAATGAAACCGAGCCGTTTTTGAAGAGATTGATAACTGGCGATGAAAAGTGGATCACGTACGACAAGAACGTGCGAAAAAGGTCGTGGTCGAAAGTTGGCCAGGCTTCACAGACTGTGGCCAAACCTGGCCTAACACGAAATAAGGTGATGCTGTGTGTATGGTGGGATTGGAAGGGCATTGTTTATTATGAGCTTTTACCGCCCGGCAAAACCATCGATTCTGATCTTTACTGCCAGCAACTGATGAGATTAAAGGAAAAAGTCGAGAGAAAACGGCCGGAATTGATCAACAGGAAGGGCCACACCCTTCATTCACACATTTCTTTCATCACGATAACGCTAGACCACACACATCTTTAGCCACTCAGCAAAAATTAAGAGAGTTCGACTGGGAGGTCCTAGTATAGCCACCACCATATAGCCCTGACCTTGCGCCTTCAGATTTTCACCTGTTTCGGTCTCTGCAGAATTCTTTAGGTTCTGTAAGGTTGACCTCAAGAGAGGACTGCCAAAACTATTTGTCCCGTTTTTTTGATCAGAAGTCCCAAAGTTTCTACAGTAACGGGATAATGTCTCTGCCCACAAAATGGCAGAAAGCTATTCAACAAAACGGTACATATATATTGTAAATAAATGTAAATAAACTTTGAAAAAAATGTCTTGACTTTTCATACAAAAATACGAAAAGACTTTTTCCCCAACCTATTATATCTATCTCATAAAAAATATAAATATCTCTTTTATATAATATAACTATTAAATATAGTTCACTATATAAGCAATTAGTAATTGATATACAAATAAGTCAACAAGTAGAAGAATAGTCGATTTCTTAATCATGTGACGTCATGCCGTTCATTACGTCGTGATGCCTGTCGTCGCCCTTGAAAAATTCTAACAGCAGGACACCACACATCTGTCTTAGTCCGCACTGGATCCGCGTGGAGGAGCATGGCCTGACCCCTGTTCATCTTGGTTTGCAACAGGAGGCCGTGCTAAGTATTGGAAAATTAATGACGACCGATATGGCGTGGTAGCGAGTATACCCCACTCTCACTCCTGAGGTCGTGGGTTCGATTCCCACACAGGACAAATCTTTGTGTGTATGAATATGAATATTTGTTCTGGTCTGGGTGTTTTCCTATGTATATTAAGTATGTAATTACAAAAAAAAAGAAAGTATTTATGTATGTTTATCCGTTATTTAGTAACCATATCACAAGTCCTTTATGATACTTATCTTGGAACTAAATAATTGGTGTGATTGTAATAGAATATATTTGATTGGGTAAGATGATGGTAAAATTTAAATAAGATGGTAAAGGGTGGACTTACGGAAATGACGCAGGTCTGGACAAGCCTCCCGCGGTAGGGGTCTTAACCCTGGCGTCGCGCCCGTCGACACAAGCAGCGACCCTTCAAGGGCACACTTCTGCACCGTTTGCTCCACCTCTGTCCGCAACCACTAAATCAATAAAGGTACAAATAATATAGCAGACACTATTATGTACTATGACAGGTGACTTTCAAACTTGAAAGAAAGAGCTATTAACCACCGACGACCGATATGGCGTGGAGGTTAGTATACCTGCACTTCACTTCATAGGTAGTGGGTTCGATTCCCTCACAGGACAAATCTTTGCGTGCCTGAACATGAATATTTGTTCTAGTCTGGGTGTTTTCATATGTATATTAAGTATGTATTTACAAAAAAAAAGTATTTAAGTCTGTTTATCCGTGGTTTAGTATCCATAACACAAGTTCTTGATGATACTTATCTTAGAACTAAATAATTGGTGTAATTGTCAGAAAATATTGTTTTTATTTAGTATCCATAACACAAGTTTTTAGTGGTACTTATCTTGGAACTAAATATTTGGTGTGATTTTAAGAGAATATTTATTTATTTAGTTATTAAGGCAGCTCAATATCTCAAAGGTATCTTCCAAGTAAGCATCATCTGCTTAACAGCTGTCCACAACCACAAAATCAATGAAGATTTAGCAGACAGCGCCATGCCCGTACGTCCATTTCGGGTAGAGAATGTCTTGTGAAGCGCTCGTACTTTCATAAGATTAGGTGGTCGAACTAGAGACATTTTATTTAACTAGGCTCAGAGTATGCAGTGCTTATATTATGTATGGTGTTCACGTCATTGTTAGTAGACAATATTTACAAGACATATAATAATTATCTTATAAGCACACCAATTATTTAGTCCCAAGATAAGTATAATTAAGAACGTATATAGAATCTTATGGAAAACGGCATTTACTAACTTTAACATGGCGGGAGAATAACCTTGAATATCTTCAAAAAGATCACAATTTACGGATTAAGTCGCAGTTTACAACAATTATTGAGAAAGCATTCAAATTTTGAAGCGCTCATAGCTCTGCGGTGCTCGGTGGTCGGAAACGATCACCGAAGTACAGCAGAGTTTACAGAGGTCAGTCCTTGGATGGGTGACCGTTTGTGTGGCATTTGATATCGAGCGCTTCCGTGCTTCGGAAGGCACGTTAAGCCGTTGGTCCCGGTTATCACTAAATGTGGTAGTCGTTAAGTCATGTTAGAGGCCTAATGGGCGGCTTAATAAATTCTAACAGCAGGACGCCATACACCTGCCTCCGCCAATCCGCACTGGGTCCGCGTGGTGGAGTATGACCCAATACCCTCGCACCTTGGTATGTGAGAGGAGGCTCGTGCTCAGTAGTGGGACGTTTATAGGCTGATATGATTTAAATTTCAATACTTAATAATCCAACCTCATTGTACGCTGGGCTGACACCCGAAGCAGATTGTCTCTTCCAATCATCTCTGATCACGTGCAACTTATAAGCGGTCGGCACGTGCTGCAACAACAAAATAATACATCAAGCGCCTGTTATAACAAGCGAGACTATATGATTACTATACGAAACAAAGTCAGTTGTATAAAGTATTTTTGCGCCTATTATTTTCTTGTCAGCAAAACTCACTGATGAATTCATTAACAATATTGAATGTATTTTTGCGTCTATCATTTTCTTGTCAGCAAAACTCACTGATGAATTCATTAACAATATTGAATGTATTTCAAATAGTAATAATGGTCATATCATAAAGTCAAAATAATTTCTTCACGTTTGGCTCAATAGAGCTGTTATGAAAGTCAAATATACGTAACTTAAAAAATAAAAACTACATATTACTAAAAATTTATTTTTTAGTAATATGTAACTCATTATGTGTGTGTTTCTAACACATTATGTGAAAACAGAATTTTAGAGGCCACGTAAAGGAGTTTTTAACGTTTCGGTAAATGAGAAAGTAAAAATATTCGGCTATGTATTAGTTCCTGACCAAATTGGCATAATATTATATGACATAATGTTCTGCAAATGTTTGTTATTTGCAGCATAGCCACCTCACCAGGGTTGCCTGTTCCGTTGTCCTAAGGGTGCATAACTATTACGGAGACGGAACACTTGGCAAACGACTGTCTTATTTCATCATCATCATCATCATCATTTCAGCCATCTGAAGTCCACTGCTGAACATAGGCCTCCACAATTGCTTTCCACGTAGATCGATTCTTTGCCGCCTGCATCCACCGGCTCCCCGCCGCCCTGACCAGATCATCGGTCCATCGCGTTGGGGGCCGCCCTCTACTACGTTTGCTGATTCGTGGTCGCCATTCAAGAACCTTAACGCCCCATCGGTCGTCGGTCTTGTTTACTGAACCCGAAATTGTAAACACTTGTAAAACAACATTTCAGCATAAATTAAAATATTATCTTCTAAACAATTGACCTTAGTTCCATTTACTTTTTTATTTTGTGTAATTTAATTAATTTATTGTTATAATTTAATGAGTTCGGACTTGCAGAGGTATAGTTTTTTTAATGAATGTGTGTGATTAATAATTTCAAATTTATTACTTAAACTTTGACACTGCTTATAATTAA
Organism: Musotima nitidalis; assembly: GCA_949126915.1. NCBI lineage: Eukaryota > Metazoa > Arthropoda > Insecta > Lepidoptera > Crambidae > Musotima > Musotima nitidalis. The sequence goes on from OX421416.1 coordinate 16,197,526, forward strand.
TACCAGCGTTTTCATTGCAAACCAAGTATAGTATTGTACTTTTTGCATAAAATAATGTTAACTGTTGTTTAGACAGCAGACAAAACTAAAATTGTATTTGGGGGGTTGGGTCAATTTTATAAAACTATACCTTTTTTGATATTGAATTTGAAATTTATATTGATATTTGAAACTGTTTTAAATGGGGTTTAAAATTGATGTTGATGGTGTTGCAAGGGACAATAGAGTGCAATGGGAGTTTCCAACAGCCCATCTGATGACCAACTAGCTTAAGTACCACTTTGTGGAATAAACAGAAACACAATGAAATATCTCACGTTAGTGTCAGCCATCATCAGTATCCTGTGCACGTGTGGCTGGTCCGTGGTATCAGGTGAGAGTCGGTTAAGGCAGTCCGGGTACAGTTCTGCGAGCACTACACTTCCCTCTCCACCCAGCTTCACTTCCTCATGCTCTTTGATAGCTAGCTCATCTAGCCTGTCGTATATCAGGGTGGCTATTTTGGGTTTCACACCTGAAAAATAAACAAGAGTAATTAGATAGTTAAAAACAATCACTTGAGAATGGTAATATAAATTTTTATTTTCTTTTTGTTTAAATCTACTGTAAGAGAAAGGTATAAAATTTCACAATTTCATATTTGCAAACTCATTAATTCAATAAATGAAAATCAAAAAACATGCAAACTAATTTTAAGAAACAGTCTTAAATGTACATTAAATTCATAATAATAATAAACCATTTATAATTCCAATTTTTTTTAATATGATAAAATTAAAAATTTAGTTCTATATTTAAAACATTTAACAATTGCTAATCTATCCACAGTAACCACCATTTCTTTAAGAAGTAGTGACGTCATAAGAGATCAATGGGGACAGTACAAAGCGCAAATTGCAATGAGCTGCTCTATTCTTATGTACTATAACTTAAAAAGTAACCTTGTTTACAACTTACCTCACTGCATTCAAATGATAGCATGAAAGTATTAATCATCATTTATATTCCAAATTCACAAAAAAATCTTAAAATATATTATACAATATTATCATACATAGCCAGTTGACTGGAAAGTCCAAATTAATTATATCATCATCATCATCACCCTGATGGTGCTCGACAGACGCTAGACCCTGGACAGGGACCCGCATTCTAATTATGCGCAAATACCCAAATTGAATGTAATCTATTGGGGACGCCAATGTTCAGCAGTGGACTTTATAAGTCTGGCATTACGAATCATTAAATCATTAAAAGACGTATATACTTATTATGCTTACCAAAATATTCTGCAGCGGCAAGATAGTCGGCATCCTCACACCACACCAGGATCATTTGAAGCCCCTGCAGCAGGGAACACTGCAGTCGCAGGAAGATAGAATCGGTCCGAATCGGCAACCTCTTGCCGCACCCTTCACATGACCACTGTACTCTAGAAAAAGAAGAAAGAAAAATTCTATAACATATGGCTGCTAAGCGCTTTAGGAATCATTTAGAGGCATCAGGCTCCCGCTCTGGGGGCCTACCGCCGAATTCGATGGATTACCGGTAATCCATCTAGATAAACTTTGTTTACGTTCATTAATCCGTACCGGGGAATCTGCCGACAGCCACCTCTCATTCCTTCAGTCCGTGACAGACCAATAGGTAAATGGAGAACGCCATTTTGTTTCGATTTCCATGAGTTCGGCGGTACGACAGAATCAATTCGAAATCCATTTTGCCTTATAATCGATTGCCATCGAACTCGGCGGTAGGCCCCCTGGTAAAGTGGCACTTCTAGATTTAAGTGACATTCACACGATCTTCTAAAGAATACTTGTCCTGCCATCTGAAGTCCACTGCTGAACATAGGCCTCCCCAATTGCTTTCCACGTAGAACGATTCTTTGCCGCCTGCATCCACCGGCTCCCCGCCGCCCTGACCAGATCATCGGTCCATCGCGTTGGGAGCCGCCCTTCGATCTTCTAAAGAATACTTGTCCTACTTGTAAGCGCATTAAATTGATACTGATTTATTAATTAGTAATTCTGCTTGTGTTTCGAACATTTGATTAACATTGATTCGATCTCAGTAAGAAATAGAAAGACTGTATAAGTACGTAACTCATGGACGGTTCCAAGACAAGGAAAGGTATAGGTTCAGGAGTTTTCTCTGAACACCTAAACAAGAACATTGTGATGCCACTCGGCAAGCTCCACACTGTTTTCCAAGCGGAAAACGTGGGAGTGCTCATCGCGGCTAAGGAAATAGCAAACAGGAATGTAACAGATAAGCGTATTATTATTCTTTCAGAATCTATTTTACAGGGATTAAATCGTAGTATTACAAAGTCTCGTCAAAGAATGCCATACAATCTTAAACGAAGTAAGGCATCTCAATCAACTAATCCTCAGATGGATTAAAGGGCATAGTGGCAATAACGGTAATCAAATTGCGGATGATTTGGCGAAAAGAGGGTCTAACATCCCGGAACCAATCTTGCCACTACCCAAAAACTGGCTCAAAAGCAGATAAATGAACATACTTCATACCTACACAATCTTCTCTGGGCAGGCCTGGAGGATTGCAGGCAAGCTAGACTCGCACTACCACAGATCGAACCACGCTTCCCCAAAATTTTGATGCAGATTAATAAACCTCAAATACGCCTCACAAGCGCTCTTACGGGTCATGGTAGCTTTAACAGACATCTTTTTAACATAGGTATAACAAACAGTCCTCTGTGCAGAGCATGCATGGGGACTGAGGAGACAGCCGCACACGTCTTGCTGGAATGCAGTGTGGTGGCTGATTGCCGGGCGAGATTCCTGAAAACACCAGGCAGCCTTCCGGAAGCCTTCCGCGACGTTAAAGCGCTGATAGGATTCCTGGAGAAACTGGGATGGCTGGAGTAATCCAGCTCTCACCCTTCTACGCAAAATAGACGCATGGGATGTCTAATTGCGGTAAAAGCCTGCACGACGAAGAAGAAGAAGTATGTAACTCAAACCCGACCTATCTATTGATGGGTCAATGTTCCTTTAAGTGTGCAAAATGACAAAATGTTATTCTTAAGACCTAATTGTACACCTAATGAAACAATAAAAAATTATGACATGATTATGATTATTACTCATAAAATAGTAAATAGCATGACTTTGTCAGTGGTCTTATAGTATATTAATATTATAGTGGTTATATCTTACCTATCAACAACTCGGGCAGGCTTGCAAATCATATTACAATTAGGCTTATTGGAAGGGCATTCCAAAGATTTGGGTAAGAGGCCAAGATTCTGCATTTTCTCCACAATTTGTAACTCAAAACTTTTTGTTCCATTATTTTGAGTCAATTCTAAATAAAGTTTTAGGTTACTGAAAATAAATAAGAAATCAAGGTATTACACATAAATCAAAAATAGATGAGATGTTTCAGCTCCAATATTAGAAATGCTGTAGAAAACCATAGCAGATATATCTACAAAAATAAGGCTTTTGTTTATTTTTGTTTTCAATGCTATATTAGGTTATAAGACGAAAATTTTACTAGAAGTAGTGGACTGATTATCCAAAGGTAGTGAGTTTGATTTCAACTCAAACCCATTAACAAGTAGATTTTTTCTAGTAAAAAGTTTTAAAAGAATACATGTAGGTACCTAAGTAAGCAACAAAGTATTGTTAGACAATAATGCCCAAAAGCAAGGCCTTATTATGAAGAAATGCACAACCCTAATAAAGCAAAAAGGCTACTTTTACTACTAAGCAATGTGTGAAGCCTGTAACATAATAAGTTTATTTAGACTGAAGCTATACCTGTAGAATAGAATAGATCTTTATTGCTAAGACTGTGCACATTTTGCTGGTGTTCATGCATTATATTAGTAACAACAGTGTATCCGTTGCAGGCATGCAATTTATATAAAATACAACTAGTTACTTAATATTATTTGTAAAAAAGTATTCATTTAAGTTGTAAAATGGTCTATTCATTAGCCAGGCTTTTAATTTAGTATTTAAACTTTGGTAGACTTAATTCTTAAATCTCCAGAGGCAAATTTTTAGAATATTGTGTAAAAACAAATTGTGAGTGTTATGATGTTGCATGAATTTTGTCCTATGTGGTAATCAAACTAACAACCTCAGGATACCTAACAATATAAATACATAGTACAATAAAATTACAATGCATTGATGATAATTTTCATCAGAAATGTTATGTTTTAAAATAATTCCCTGATTATATATTTTTTATAAGCTTTACTTACTCAGGATGTGTTGGGAACGGAATTGATTTATCTAAAATTTGTGGAGTTAAGTTCCCTTCAAAAGTAGTAGAATCAGCTTCCATTATTTTAAGTAAAACCTGAACAATATTTAAAAATTCGATTTAAATAAAAAGAGTTTTTGGGTGTATTACAGTAAAAATCAAAGGACATATACATTGAGACAGTAAGTAATTTACTACGTAATTAATATTGCTTATCCAACTTTTCGTAAAGAAATTTACTATGAAATGTTAATTTAATGAAAGACTCAATGAATGTCAACAAACTAGCCAGGGGTTACGGGCTACTAGTTAAAGAAAATAATACAGATGACAGTGACAATAAAACAGAACAAAAACCATAAAGCCTACTCTTTCTTGTAAATGTTTTCAAGTTTATTTTGAAATAATGGATTTGATTAAGTGCTGTTCAGTTTTGTTCTTTCGCCAATTTTTTGAACATTGTAATATTCCATACTCCACAATCCACTGACTATCCTATTAACAACATTATGTTTACAACAAATAACGCGTATAATTATTAATATTATCTATAAACAGGGTTTATATATGATATAGATGATATAAGCTATAGCATCTTGCATACTGCCTTAAGCTGTAATCTCCAACCCGCCTGCCAAGGGAGGTGATTATGAGCAGATACCCACCATGGAATGCAATGTATTGGGGAGGATTTTGCTCAGCCTAGGACTTTATCAGACTCATTTGATGATTAATACAGAAGCTGAACCCTCTCACTATGAAACAAAAACATCTCATAATTAAGAAAATATAAAATATTGTGTTCAGTATTGATAAAAAGATGAAATCAATGAAGTGTTATTATAATGGAAGGAGAGACGGGCAAAACTAAAAATAAATTATAATCTGTGGGCAGAGTATACATTTTAAAGCTACTAGTTCTTAACTCTGTGGCAAAATTGACATTAAAGTTTATGTCATAGAGAAATATAATAACTAGGTAAGTTTATGTGCCCGGAGCGCGTTGCGTTTGTTGGTCTTGTTATAAATAAATTTTGTATTGTGATTTCTTTACAAAAAACTAAATTATTTTACAACTGTTAAGTGTTATTTGATAGATATATTTCTGAAAATATTTACCAAAATTACAAATATTTATATTGGGTGCAGAAATAAAGGTGTGCTGTGTTGATATACAGGTATGTAAGGAATATTTCTTTAATTATTATTTTCAATATATACTTAATAAAAAAACATCCAAAATATAGGACTATTAATGTGAGAATGATGAATTTTTAAATATCTAGCTTAATGCAATGCTAATGCATTACTATGCTTCTAGCCGGATAGGTTTCAGTGATTAAAAGTAAATCAAATTTTATATACATTGAATAAAAAAACCCTACAATTATAATACACAACATCCAGAACCGTCATAATATCAGATTAAACTATTTCCTATTTAACCATCATGGTTCCTGTGGGACACAATAAATAGTAAGGCTGTTCACCCAGAGATGGAAGAATACAAATTGGTCCTTTAGGGTCCACTCAATAAAGAACTCTTGTATTCTGTTTCCCTACAGCAGATAGTAGATGGTTTGGACAAGTCTACCTTGAAGCATGTGTTTATTAAATGAGGTCTGTCTGGCACCAGGCTTTTAGCACATTAATATGGGTTAAACCTAGCATTATCCTAGTTTTGCCCTTGACTTACGCTAAGGGTCCATGGTCTGCTGGTTTTACAAGATTCAGCTGAAATTTTGTTATCAAACTAAAATGAGTTAAAACTAAATGCTCTAAAAATAATTTATTTTTTCGATATGAAATATGTATAAGTTACACGATCTTGGGCCCAACAACAACTCACTTAGTGAGTAAATACACAGACCTAAAAATAAAAGTATATACAACATTAGTTTTGTAAAGATTGATATTATAAAATAAAGACCAGCACTTCATCTGAATTGTTCTCCAGTCATATAAGAATAGGACTGTAAGATCAATTCAGACAGTATTTTACAGGCATCCATGACTCAGTTATTTTCCTACATTGGGTCCACAGGACCTTTACATGTTGTATTGTAATTATAATAAAATTAATATCTTCGGGTCTGAGTAAGTCATATTTATCATGTCAAATATTCTTTACTTAAACTAAATGGTGTAAATATAAATTAAAATCCACATCAGTTAGTAAAAATTTTAATGTCTTCTGTGTTGTATGTTCCCCATTTCGGTGTCTTAATTCAATATTAAGTTTCAATTGACTTATAAGTCATGACTTATCTAAAATTAATAATATAAAAACTATCCTATATTCCTTCTATTATCTAAAACTATTTCTACACCAAACTTCATCTAGATTGTACATGCAGTTGAAATGTGGAATTCGTACTGCATGAATTATAAACTGACATTTTACTTACCTTACTGTCAGATAAATTGTTATGATATATAACACATAATGTTGTATATAAAATAATTTTGTGGGGAGCAATGGTGGCCACTAAAAGAAAGAACATGAGGACTTTTATAAACTCTTGAAGAATAGCATAGGGCTGCGATGGAGCTATTCCTATTGTGAGAGGAGACTCCTCTCCTCAGAAGAGATAATAGTTCTTCTCATAACAGACATCCGGTCAGTAGCGGTCGGACACCGCGGTCAAGAAATCGGCGGGCTGAGGGGCGACTAAGGAACCGGCGCACGAGCTATTCTCTTCAATCAAGCTATGTCCGCGTGACTGTTGTGTTTAAAAAAATATATAAAATGTTATTAATATTTTAAAATCCGAATTATAATTATGTTATAAAATAAACCTCTCACACACAACATATCGTTATGCCACGCCGAGCCGCAACGCTTCCTGCGGCGCCGCCTCTCATCCCGCTGACTTCGAGTCCGTATCCTTAGGGAGTTGGGGACACATTAAATAATTAAAAGCAATAATTCCGTTAGCGAGATTCAGAATTGCCTCAATGACGTGTCGCTTGTTTGTTCGATGGCGCTAAATCACTTTTCTCCTTACAGCACAATATTTCATCCTTAATGTTTTATAGTTGATCATTAATTACGTTAGGCACTGCAATGTTGTAGATTTGTTCCAGTAGTTCATTTTGAGATATTCTGCAGTATCAATTTGGTAACTATTCATCCGATAAATAAATTTCATTATTGCTTTTCGCTAAACACAAATGACTAGACACTAAAACGAAGGATATTTTCTCTGTTTTGTACTAATCGTAGCTTTTATTCAAATTTAACCTTGTCAGACAAAATAAGTCATACGACACGCAATCCTAAAACAATTCACGAAGATGTTTCGTGTCTTTCGGTCGTCACAAAATAATGTTACAATCTTTTTGTAACTAAAATCAAACGAGCAATTCGCGTTATACTATTTAGTTTATGTTGTCTTAAATCTGACTCTTAAGTTAACTTTTTAGTATTTTACCATGAAACAGCGTTAGTATATTTTTATTTTTTATTTGTAATTAGTAGCGAATATGATCAAAAATCTGGATAAATATTTTTTTTTGTTTTTCTTGTAGGTCCAACTTGTCTCGGTACCCAAATTTATCAGATTTTAAGTGGTTTAAGCGTTACAGTGTAACAAACTCACGTACCTACGCAATGTTATTTTTAATCTCTTAATATCTGAAAGTCGTGGCCACTTCCGTCCGTGATTTTTATCTTAACAATGGTACCCCATCCTGTTTTATCTCCAGCTATTCGGAGAGCACCGTAGATGATGGAATTGAGAGTCGTGCAAATCTTGTCAAACCTACATACTCCGGGCGCCAAGATCTTTGGGGTTAAGCCAACCACACTTGCACCTTGTGTGTTGTGCACCTGCTGGCTGACGGACGATGCTCTAGCGCAGGCTTTCTACACACACACACACACTTCCACATCAAATGGAAAGTGTGATGATGACTAGTTTTCGAGGTTCCGTCTTTTCTGGCAATGTGACAGAAGTACTCTTAAATTCGCTTGAACCGTATTAAAAAACCAAGCCGGTCTTCTGCTGAACGCATTTATCCGGTACCAGCCACCCTTTACAGGTTCATCTTGCATCTGCGGCAAGACAGCAAGACCATTATTAAGTTAACAGTAATGTAAAACTGTTCATCGATAAATAGTGTAATCGCCAAGTAACTTGAAGTAACTTTACTTTCCTGTTTGCAAGTTGCATCGGCTCGCTATCGACCTGAATTTATAAGTTATTGTATGAAACCATTATTATTTATAGGAACGTAGCCATTACTAAACGCCAACCATTATATTACAAGTTTGCACGACTGGCGCCCATATCACATGACTCCATGTAATGGAACATATTATTATGGGAATATAATAAACTGAACCTCTAAAAAATACTTTTTTGATCATCAAAATTACTGAGTGAGCATCTAATGAGGTGATTAGGTGCTCAATCAGTAATTTTGATGCACAAAAAGGTTAGGTTAGGTTGGCAATTTATTAATTTTGAAGACACGTTAAATAACACCCATTATTATGTAATATAATATACATACATACATAATGTCACGCCTCTATCCTGTAGGGGTAGGCAGAGATCACATCCTTCCACTATAATCTCTATAGCTATAATATATATAGCTATAATAACTCTTAGAAAAGAATATAATAATATATACTAAGGTTACAGCCTCTCTTGAGGACCTTCAGTTGCGTAGGTACATTGCTTTCTTTTAGTCGGAATTATTACGGCGAATGTTCTGAAGAACCTGCATCGACTGCTTACCATCAGGCAAGATGCGGTCATTACGACGTGTCAAAAAAACAATGATCTCAAACTACGACTACACCTCATCTAAAAAGGGGTCTGCGCGATAGTTTTCCAAATATACAGAGTTTCTTTCTTATTTATTAGTATTTCGATACCTCCTTCGTATAACATGTTAACTAAGAAAATGGCATTTTCGCTTCTTTCCATCAAAATACCTCTTTGTGATAATCCGATAATATTATTAAAAAGGTAGTATAAAAAGGTATTTTTATAAAATGCCATTTTCTTAGTTCACATATTATACGTAGGAGGTATCGAATTTTTATATTAGGATTATTAATATTATATTATACTAAATCCAACACTTAATTTAGAAGTAGTAGGTACATCTATTAAGTACTGATTTAACTGCATTATAGTGATGCATGTTTGCTCCAACTGTTTCGACCTTCACACGATTGACTGCGTATTGAATTCAGCTCATATTAAATCATGTACAAAAACTAATTGCGTACAATAAACCTGAATTTATAATAAAAAGAAACTGTGTAAATAAATATGTATAATTACATTAATTAAATTCCTTGGGGTGTTAATTATAATCTCTAGCAGATTTTGTTTAGCATTTTGATTAAAATAAATGAATTATAATCAATCCTGAAGATTATCGTGTCCTCATCTCATTGGACCTCTGATAACCCAATAAGGATACCCGAAGCTTGAGAGGTTAAAAGCTCATTGATAAACATACATACATACAATCACGCCTGTTTCCCCATAGGGATAGGCAGAGGCATTTTATACGGCCACATTTTACTAATTTTATAATTGGTCCCACGTGGTAGTGGCCAGCCTATTGCCGCTATCGGGAACTTTTATGTTTTTGCCAGAGCCTTGTGCGTTAATCGGCAGGTGCACCACTTGCTGGTTAGGTGGTACACCCTGGCTGACTGACTGATCATGTTTATTTATGATAAACATAATCAGTCTAAGTGATCCTCTCACAAAGCGCATCGCAACATAAAACATGAGAGTAGATGAAGTATCTATTTACGATACAGGAACTGTTTAAGAGCATCTTAAATAGTTTGTCGATCATATAAGTAGTGCTCTTGTTGATTTAATTTGGTCCCGTTGCCTGGAAGCACGAGGCACCGGCTAGGCACGCGGAGTCACTTCAGGTTATATTTAGCAGCTGTCCTTTGTGGAATGACCGTTCCGAATTACGATTCCGGGAACTAATTTATAGTGCATAAGTACTATAATTGCAATGAGCGCAGTAATTTCAAAGAACATTTTCCGTCTGTGCTTGTGTCGTGTAAATGTTCAAAACTAAAAAAGAATTGAAAAATTATCTGTATGTTTGCAAATAATTACAGCTTAAAAATAGTAAAGTAAGTCATTTAAATTATATACCGATAATATAAAATGCTTTATTGATTAATTACAACGAGTGATAAAAGGTCGCAAGGAGACTGAGAAGATAGATACTACACAAGTTACAAATTTAAAATTATAGTCACATCATGAAACAAACACAAAAGGACTTCTTGGCGGGAAAGTGAACCGTAACGTTTGCAGTTTTGTCTTATTTTCTAAAATTTGTGATATTTCGAACATTAATGTACAATAAGAGTTGACTATTAATCGTTAAGTGTTTGTAAAAGTACATGAGTGTTGGTAAATGAAACAAAACAGTGCAACATCGCTTTTCAAATTGTCTCAAGAAGTCCATGTGAGATCTCAATATAGTCCCACATCTTTACTGAGGACTCAAGGGGATCAGGGGGATTTACTGTGATATATATATACTGTGATATATATTACTTGACACTAAATGCGCTAACCGCCCAAAACAATAATTAAACACAAAAGAAAGAAAATAGTTGAAAAAGTATCATTACTTCTTCAAATGGTTATCATACAGGTTGCAAAAATATTCAACAAGGTTCTTCTCATCGTTCAACAGAAGTACACAAAACGATTTCTACACGTTAGCGACTTGCAAATAATATTCATTGGTTTTTTTAGAAAAAATACTGCTGTCGATGCTTTTTATCATCAACAGCCAAATATAATTAAGATTTTTAAGATTTTATTACGGCGAATGTTAATTAATAAGGTCACTTTTTCTGTTAAGAAAAAGTAGGTATACTTTTTCTTTTGTTTCTCATAGTGAAAAACCTGTAGGTGGCCAATGGCCATGGAAAGATAATCTTGTTATAATGAAGAATCATAAACTTTGACACGATCTTAGTTATCATAAACAAACAAAAAACTGACTTTTTAACTTAACATGCTGTCTACTGTATTTTTAACTAACATACCTACTGTCTACTGTATTTATTATTTATTTATTTAGTACACACAAAGAAATATACAAACAGAAAAACTAATAAACATTGGATACAGGGCACAGCTTATTTCAAAAAGAAATATCTGGCAGCTGGCCGTATCTTTTATACTTTGAATTACTTACATTTTCTAATTTCTAGTGAAAATTTCGACAGAAAACATACTGCCGTTAATAAATACATGCCTCCGTTAAATAGAATTGCCTCAAAATCGTTGATTACACAATTAACCATCATAAGAATAAGGTTTAGAAGTTGATTGCCTAGTAAAACGTTATACAAACTATGTTTTAGATAAAATGTGTCTTTTCGTAACCAGTTACGGCTTGCGGCTTTTCAGTGGTTTTATTACAACTTTCCGTAACTAAAGGCCATGAGTTAATTCGGTTAGGATCACTTTCGGTTACAATTCCTTGTGCAAGTGAACTTTAAATACAGGTTGTACAAGGTTAATTTTCTTAAAATTTTTGAGAAAATGTTTATTGTTTGATCATATTCCATGGGGTTGGTATTGAACTTTGCTGCTGAGGTCGATTGGCACACAGGACAAGTAGTTGTTTGCTTGAACATGTTTTTTTGGTAATCAGGTTAAGTTTATCCGTTATCTTGTACGACTGCATAATCTCTGCTAAGGTCGGTGTTATACTCATATATATAGCAAACTGTAAAGAGCACGCACGCGTGAAATTTATAAACGCAGAAAATTTTATGACGTATCTTACGAGTAGATAAATAGTTAGATTTGTTGCGTTACCGTACGTTTCTAAAAGGTTTTCTAATGAAACATGAAGTACGGGTTTACCATTTTATTAAACCACACAGTGACAATCATGCACACGGCCTGACGGAAAGTGCCTATCGCAGGCCGCAGCCTATGGACTTGGACTTTTGGGTTCAACCTAGCATTTATACCGGTTTAGCCTTAGACATATTATGCTAAGGATCTACTAAAGTCTGCTCACTGGTCTAATCAGACGCAGCTAAATTTCAGTTATTACATGAAGCGTCTGCAAACTAAACTGCAAGTGGTGCATGCTGATCAATGGACAAGGCTCTGGCGAACATAAAAGTTCCCGATAAGCGGCAATAGGCTCGCCACCGATTACGTGGGACCAATAAAATAACTGGCGAAATGTGGGCGTATAATATGCCACTGCCTAACCCTTCGGGAAAACAGGCATGATGTTATGTATGTATGGAGCGACTGCCTCTGACCTTTGCAACCCAAAGGGAGTCAATCCATAGTTAAACCAGATATAAATGTATAAATATAAACATGGTCTTATATTGTATGCTTATTACTTTCATATGTATTTACAAGCGTTTTAGTTGACAAAGTACTAAAATTATCAGCTACGTGTACATAATAAAATATAACTCGTCATAAAGGTCTTAATTTATACAAAAGCTTATATAAACAGAGAGGCCCAGCCATCCACGTGTTGCCCCCTACACGAACGTCGTTGACGCGTCAGGAAGATGCGCGCGCGCATGTCCGCATTCGTTAATTGCTCTGCAACTCACCCGACAACAGCCAATTGCATGTCAGAGAAAGTATATCATCAAAACGATCACTTGCTAAGATACTTGTGGAAATTATTTGTTTCTTAGTCATAGGTATTTTAATTTTCTTTCAGTTTTATTAGTTTTATCATGTCAGCCTTATAAAGTCCACTGTTAAATAATGGTATTTTCCCAGAATCACCTCACTGGGCAGGCGCGTTGGTGATCGTAGTTCAAGCCAGTACGCACGATGACGCTGCTGCCTATCATCCTTTAGGATTTCTTCTCGTAGATTCTTACGACACCCCATGAGATGAGAGGGAGTGGCACTATTCTAAGCCGGTACTACTCGGCACCTACTTTACGTCTTTTTTGGTTTAACAGCTTCTTTATGAGTTACTATTGTTCTTTTTGATTATAGAGAGTAATTTTATAAGTTTTTTAAATAGAAAAAACTACACTATTCCTGATATATAATCAGGCTGAATTTTATTTTTAACGTGAGCGAATCCGCTTATTATATTATGTCGTCTGCGAAAATTATTAAATAATTAATATAAAAGACAATGGGTGCACGATTGAACTTTCACCCACACAATAGAGCAGGTAGAGCATTAAATCAATTTTTTTAACAACTTGTGAACAATCAATTATATCACACATTAATTGCGCTTGTGTAATTTCCGGGATCGTTCCATGAGAATGTGTTACGTAGCGAAGGTTTTGTTATGTTCAGCACTACCTCCTTCTATATGTAACATATATGTTTTTACTTTAGAAAATACTAATATATTTTTCTTTGGAAATAAATCTCACACAGCGCTTTTAGTTGGGTAACTATAATGCTCTAACTATGGGAACGTACTAGACAACAGCTAAACATGCATAAATATTTTTATTGAATTAATCTATCATACATACATATATATATCAGCTACCTTTCTCAAGTCTTCCATCTTCATCTACAGATTGTCCAACACGTTTGCCCTAACGGGGTCTTCACTCTAACATATCGGCTCCATCGTCAATAAGACAAGACCACCTGGAGACATGATCGGCCCATTTCCACTTCATTATACTAATCCATCCTGCTTTATAAATACTTTTTCTGGGTGTATAAAGACAATAATTCATGCACACAAGTATTTTGCTGCGTATTCTAACCAGAATACGTGAGAATCGAAGCCACAACGGCAAGCAATCATAACGACCACGGCGCAATACTGTCTGCAATAAAGCCTATTTTGTAAACATTTAGTAAATTCACTTAAAGTGGTGTCCAAACTTGCCTTGACAATTAAGAAAATTGCATCGTGCAAGTGTTGTGTGGAGGCAACATTTTGGTTTCGGGGTCACGGTCCCACACGGCGACCTCTGCGGACATGTCGCGTGCGGTGCGTGCGATGCAGCCTCCGAGATCTAGGTCATTGGGACGCCAGACGCCCCATTCCGGACCCCCGAATGCAGCAATCTGTGGGTCGATTTCATATATTTCAGTATTAAATTGGAGTTATCATGAGAATATTAATAATGTTGAATTTTATTACAACACTTAGGAATATCAAATCTAGACCCCCAAATGCCCCCCCAGCCACTCGCTGTTCGCGGTTCCTTTTTACACATTTTAGCATTCAAGTATAACAGTCAACAAGTAAAAAGTCAAGTAAAAGTAAAACTAAAAGAAAAAAAATTAGTTTAAACCATAATATTGCGTGAATAGATAGATCTTCTTGTACTATTTAGAACATATAGAATTTTATTATATTCTTTTAGAAGTACTTTTTTTCGTATGCGCCGGTCGTAGCCGAAGAATCAGTTGGCACCCAGTTCAAACCTCATTTACTACGGGCATAAACTCAATCGTAAGACAAGCGCAATACGCTTACCACGGTACTGTACCGTTATTTCCACTAATTTAACTATGTGTTCCAATTTGGTTTTACAAAAAGTTAATGATAAATTCTTACAGGAAACACGAATTAGTTTGTTGTGTAATTTTAATTATTGATCAGAACTTTTTGATTGCGAATTATATTTTAACTATGTTTTCGACATTACTATCAAGCTAGTAACAATAAAATTTCTCGTAGAATTCCAAAAGTATACTCACCAGTGTAATATTTTTTCTTCCTTATTTTTTATCAATACTACAAATAATTTGGTAATTATATCCTATGATTTGCTAAAAAAGTTAAACAATCAGCGTGTAATTAAGCTAAGTCACAATGAAATCGGAATTCGATTCGTTTTGCGTTAGTCAATGTTTTGTATCCAATTGACGATTCGTTTTATACGTCAACTAATTATTTTTTCTTTTTTGTGGAGTGTAAACTTTCTGTGTAGACCTTTCCGTTATTACATGCCGGGCTGGGGACACCGGGTGTCAGACAACTACGAGAATCTGGGTGCTACGATGAAAAGCATATGTAGCTGCCGATTGCTTCTTTCACTAAAATAATATATTAGGTCCTTGGAAATGGTTTTTTTCGAATTGGCCACTTTGATCTCAAGAATTCGGCGTTTGGCTAGGAGTTCCAAATTCAAATTTATTTCAATTGTGCTTGACTATGTGTGTTCTGAATGTCATAATTCATTTGTTTGCGCGCCATTTTATTTCGTTTTGACATCGTTCTGTGCTCAATATGGAAAATTTAAAACACTGCATTATTTTTGAATACGAGTAATAAACTCCGCTTTACTAAGATGGTCGGAAATCAACCCCGAAGTAAACCAGAGTTCAAAGAGGTCAGTTCCAGAATGGTTGACCCTTTTGTTTGGCATTTAAAATCGAGCAGTTCCGCTTAAGCTGTTGGTTTTGGTTATCACTATATGTGGTAGTCGTTAAGCCATGCTAGAGGCCCTATTCGGAGGCTTGAAAAATTGTAACTCCTGCCTTCGCCAATCAGTATTGTGCTCGTGTAGTGGAGTTTGACCTGAATCCCTTAAACCTGGATTCGTGAGAGGAAAGTGCCGTGCCCAGTAGTAAATCGTTAATAGGCTGTGATAATGAGCCTAGTAATAATTTGTTACATTTCCTGATTACTTGAGTAGGTACTCAAGTGTCAAGCTAATGTTCCTGTCAACGTAGCAAAATAATTAAATACTTAAGAGAGTTCAAGTTCTATACTCACAAATTAAAAAAATAGGTCTACAAGATATAAAACACTGAGCTTATTCCAGTAACAATTTGGAGAATCATTTCTCTCTCGTTTTCCTTTCGGAGTGATAAATGGCGATGTCAAATTGGTTTCCATTTGAGCATTGGCTGGGAATTGTGTGATATTATCGCGAACGGATGTTTATCCCGATAGTCCAATAATATCTGAGCCCTCAATAAAGTTCTTAGAAATGTTTCTACACATAACTCTAACAAAATTATTGAGGGCTCAGAAATTATCTGTACTGTTGCTTAAAGCAGTTCGGAACTCCTCCAGAGTGCTTTATAAACTTGATATTTATCGTAATTATATAAATATATATAGAAAGTTATTATGTGGAGCGACTGCCGTCTGAACTCCGCAACCCAGAGGAAAACATCATTCTATGGTTAAACTTGCTGTCAGTCTGTTAAAAGGCACTGACTTCCTAATAACGACTGCCATAGATGTTTATGACAGCCGGGACCAACGGCTTAACGTGCTTTCCGAGGCACAGAGCAAGCGATAATTACGCCTATTTAATTAATATATATTATATTTACCTGCATAATCGCAGTTTATAAACGGTTTACTACTGAGCACGGGCCACTTCCTCACAAACCAAGGTGAGAGGGATTCAGTTCCTGACCACGCGAACCCTGCTGTTACAATTTTTGAAGCCGCCAAATAAGCCCCATGGCTCAACGACTTCCACAAATAGTGATAACCGGGACCTGCCTTCCGAAGCACGGAAGCGCTCGCTATTAAATTCCACACAAACTTTAACACATCCAAGGACTGATTCAGTAAATTCTGCTTTACTTGCGTGATCATTTATACCACCGAGTAACAGAACAACGTTGACTGAAAATTGTGCAAACTTATCTCATGGTCAATTTATTTTTAGAATTTAATCAATGTTATCCTGGTGTTGAATGCATGTTTTTTTTCCGAATGTCGAAATTGTGTGGGGTTTTTTGTTGAGCGTCTCTTTTTTTCACTTTTTCAGCGATAACAAACGCTCAGTCAGAACTGTGCTCTCCTCGCTATTCAATTTGCTGTAGCCTTTACTATACAACTCTGTCTAGCTAGTTAGTTGTGCGTGTGTTCACGTCGGCGCCGGACGTATAAAGTTCCCAGCGTGCAAATACTGTGCTTTCATAGTAAACCTTTCAAGTTTTCTAAAATTTAATCTTATTTCTTTTCTCCAGTGATCTTATATTGTGTTCTCGGATATTTATTCAAGTGATTTGAATTGATTCTCGGATTTTTAATGTGTAAGTAGTGTCAATACATTTATTTTCTTTTTATCTTTTACTTATCATATCTAGTTATCGTAAGTTTTTAATCATTAGATAAAGGTTGTCTTTATTTGTTTCTGTTAATTGATATTGCTTTATTAAAACCTTAATTTATATCCTGCGTAGTTTAATTAATCCTGGTTTAACTGGCTAGTTAACTAAAAGTTCAAGCTATTTTTAGAAATAAATAACGTCATTATTACCAACGTATTATCTTGACAACTTTTTTCCGTAATTAATAAAATAATATTTTAATTGATAAATATATCGAATTCTATTTTGTTGTAAGTTTAAGAATGTTATGACAAGAGAACAATGTCCTACAATAATTTTATGTAGGCTATTGACGTTAATAGGATATTTTTACCGACTACAGCCAGTTCGCGACTTTGTCTGTTTGACCTTTAGGTACTTTGTTATTTGTTGGCTTAAAAGTGCCGAGGTGGATGATGTGGTGGAGATTAGCCGCAGATTAAAAAAAAGTACATTGTTTATGTAATCATATTGGTTTTCATAATTATGCAAATAATAAAAAAGCACTTATTTTTATAAAACAAACAGACACTTCAATTCTGTTTGTTTTAAGTCAAGTATAGTTTAATTTTAATTTTCCAAGTGAATTCTCGTCCTATTCGTGCTATATTGTATTTATTTAGTTGTCGATTAGAGTAGACGTATGTCACTGTTCCTTATTACAGACCGGTTGGAAAGTGAGGGCTTTTAACGAAGTAAGCGGATTATTAATTGTACGCACATTACGACTGGGTGTAATGAGCTGTGCTTTAAGTTTCACCTGGATTCTTTAAGTTAGTGTTATATTTTCCTAACGAACATTAAGTCTTACGTCTTAAGGAAGACGGGTTTTAAACGCTATTACTTTACTTATACATTGGGACTTGGTTTTTTTATGTCAATTGTCTATTGCTGATCTAATGTCGATGATTCTTGGTTGGAAATAAAAAGCCACCATATATGTTTTAAACCAGTTTTGCCTGTGATGACCTCTAATATCTTATTACTCATTTAAATTTCCATAACATTTATTACATAATTGAATGAATAACTCTTAATAATCTACTTACTTACATAGTTATTAATAATAATAATAGATTGATTAATAGCCAGCGTGCATAACATAACTTATTATTATTATTAATCTATTACTCATTTTGAATCTGCGAAAAATTGGGTCGAAATGTTATATCATTAATTCAGGGTCTGTCAGCATATATCTAACTTAACAATGTAGTGTCAATGTAGTATCTATTATAATCGTATTTCCAAAATCATAATTGATGAAGCACAGAGAATTAAGCAATATTCGAAATGGATGTTCCATTTTCCAAAGTAGAATTCAATGAAAAAAAACAATATTGTGATCCTTTTATTCCAAAGTTCCAAAACTCATTTCATGTTTTGGAATCTGATATTCTTTGCCTGTGACATTTTTTCTTTTCTGTACCGTCATGTTTACTCAGGTGATGTCAATTTTGAATACAAAGAGATGGACAATGGGCACAGTATTTTGCTTGTGTATACAACAGAGACGGGATCCTGCCTTTTCGCCGAAAATTGTTTGGCCGATTATCACTTGCCAACCAACGTTTCGCCTATTCTTCACTTTGACAACTAACGATTGTCAAATTTTTGTATGACAACGTTTCATTTGGTAGAATTATTGTTATGCTGATTATTATAATGACACAAAACGTTTGGGACATTTATCATTTGTCAAATCTTTCACTAGGCCAGACAACTATCAGACAACCCTTTTTAGGATGCTGTTGAAATGTAAGTATATTTCAGATTCCTCAAGAAAACTGAGTGCTAACAAACACTTTACCTCTTTATTAAACTGTATGTCGCTTGCATATCTTTTGGCGAAACCCTGGTCTTGAACTTGTCTGAAAAAATAAAAATAAGTTAAGCAACAGAAATCTAAGTAGGTAGGTTAGGTTAGGTTAGAGTATGTCAAACAACGCACGAGCCGAGCGAGCGCAGCGAGCGTGCCGCGGCAGCGGCCGGCGAAGTGCCAGAAACGAATCGCTTTACGCTAACTAAAACATACTGCTACTTAAAAGTTGGCGTTTTGAAAAGTGTCATAATAAAAAAAAGAACAAACGTGCAGTTGGTAACTGTGAGGTTGGGAAATAAGACAAAATTATATGATAAGTTGGCAAATGATTATTCGGCGAATTAACATTCTGCGAAACGTTAGTTGGGAAGTGATAATCAGCCAACCAATTTTCGGCGAAAAGGCAGACAACCAACAGAGACCGATCTATTCCGATCCAATACCATCATCTAATACCAATGGTATTTGTTTTTGTACTTTTTTATTTTATATTCCGATCGGATACCACTCTTTAAATTAATTTTAATAAATGTACGATCTATTCCGAACTAATACCAAAACATGAATTTTGGTACAGTCAGCTAGAAACAAATACCATTGGTATTAGATGATCAAAATGTTTTTATTTATAATTATGATGCGATTGTAGCACAATGCCTTTCTTGTACTTAATAGTAAGTACTAGACTATGCTAATACGCTATATAATAATATTAACTTTAATCCAATATTTTTACATACAACTTATAGAACAAGTTCAATTGAAACCTTTTGTTTAAAAATTTTTACCTGCGAAAAAGGGTGAGTATGCTACATTGTTTTCGTAAATCCGAAGCAACCAATCAGAGACAGTTGCAATAAACGTTTTATTGTGTCGATGGCACAAACTTAAATCAATGGAATAAGGTCCGTTTTTCTTCTAATTATCTGTTAGTGCTGCCGGTGCGCATAATTATTATTATTTCTAATAAGCTCTGATCCTGATAGAAATGTTATCTATTTCTCAGTACTTTTCCGTGCGGTGCATACGTAATAATTATTAGTGCATAACTCAGTGAAGTGTCTAGGAAGGAAGTGATATTTATTTATTAGGTGAGTATTTTAGTGAACTTTATGCGAATTTTATTTTATTCAAAATTTCCTTTGGTTTTAAAATGTTATTTAATAATACAGTGCTTATTTAAAAATGTGTGTAGTCCAAAATTAGAGGTAAATAATTTATTTGTAGGGTACTAAGATATATTCACAAACTCATGTTGTGTATTTTTATCTCAGTAATGTCTGAAGAAGCTGATCAGCCTTCAACAAGTTCGGGACCAGGAGAATTGACTTTTATAAAACGAAACGGTGGTTTGGTTTTATTGAGAGCTGGTTACCAGTACACAAAAAAGCGGGAAACTAAAAGTGGATGGAGCCATTGGAGATGTGTGAAGGTCAAAGAGTGCAGTGGATCTTTGCAGATAAAGGTATGTATGTTACCAACTACTTACATAATTTTATATTTCTAGGGTTCCGTACCCAAAGGGTGCCAACGGGACTCTGTTACTAACGCTCTATTATCGGGCTGTATCTCATGAACTATTATATAGTCTGTAATGGGGTCACCCTCGGAATGTGAAGTAGTAAGCTGAATGCTGAATGCTGTATGTATGAACCTGTGTTTTGCCATTTTAAATGATGTGTAAAAAAATCTGATATTATCTCGTGTCTGCGTCTTGACGTTAGGCGTCACTAAAATATTTGTTTTCATACCCATTCCATTATATTATAATAGAAATAAAAAATAGATAAAAAATTAATTATGATAAATACTTTTGTAACATGGTACGGAACCATTCGTGTGCAACTCCGACTCGCACCTTGCCTCTCTTTAGTTTTCAGTCAGTCAAACAGTATTTTAAATTTTTTTTATTTTGTTGTTCTCGCAGAATGGAAATATTGCTAATGAAAAAAATCATAGCTGCGTGCCCGATGAAGTAAAGAATTTAATAGCGAGGAAGTTAAATGATCTCAGAGAAACAGTATTGAAGTCTGATTTCGCCCCAATACCAAATATTTATAACACATTTAAAACTCAGTTCTGTGACGCTGGATTGAATATAGTGACAAAAATCCCATCGTTTGTGAACCTTAAATCAAAACTATATGATACTAGAAACAAGGAAGCTGGTGTGTCAAAAATACAGTGCAAATCAGTTGCTGAAATAGAATTTCCTTTACAATTTCGAGCTTTTGTATTTCATGATCATAAAGACGAGTCTTCTAATACCCGAATAATCATCTTGGCCAGTCCAACTCAAATAGAGCAAGTTCAAAAACTGAATTTTTTTGAATGTGATGGAACTTTCTATTGCTGTCCTCAACCATTTGTACAGGTATATACAGTCCATGGAGATCTTGGAAGTGACGAAGATCATACTCGCATGGTTCCTTTCATTTATGTTTTACTAAACAATAAAACAGAGCAAACATACAAAAGTTTATTTGAAATTTTGAAACAAAATATTCCTGGATGGGAACCCGCAAAATTTTTGACAGATTTTGAACAAGCTGCAATGAACGCCATTTCCTCTGTCTTTCCATCAGTCGTGGTGAAAGGGTGCTACTTTCACTATTCCAAAAATGTATGGAAAAAAGCAAAAGAGTTGCATCTGACAAAAGATTCTAACACCCGCAGACACGTAAGACTTTCAGCGTTACTGCCTTTACTTCCTCGAGAATTTATTTCAGAAGGATGGTGCTACATTATGGAAGATAGCCCTGATACTGACGCAATTCAAACATTTAATAATTACATGGTATCACAATGGCTAGAAGACGAGAGTTTTGTAAATACTTGGTGTGTCTATGGTGAACGCCATCGAACTACAAATGCCGTAGAATCTTGGCATATGAAATTAAACACGAGTGTCCCAAAAAACGCCAATTTATATCAGCTTTTGAAAGCGCTTAAAGAAGATGCAGATTTACAAACAGTAGTTGTAAACCAACACAAATCAAATGCACCACCCGCAAAACGATGTGCAACAAAAACTGTTATAAGCAATCGGTGGATTAAATACGTTACTGACCAACTCCTCGAAAAGAGGATCTCAGTTGGTCACTGTTTAGAAAAATTAAGGGTTTAGCAACCAATTGTTAATATATAAAACATTATTTTCATGTAATGTGCATGCCAAAATTTTTGCTGTTTATAACTAAGAACTTGATATTTTTCAAAGTTGATTGCTTATAATACTTTGTTATTGAACTAATCGTGTACTTGCTAGATTTTAATATTAAAAGTTGATTGCCTGTGATATTTTGTTATTAAACTAAACGTGTACTTACTATATTTTAATATTAAAAGTTGATTGCCTCTGATATTTTATTGTGAAACAAAACATATACCTACTTACTAGATTTTAATATGTAAAGTTGATTGCCTGTGATATGTTATTTTTTAATTAAACTTATTATACTTACTATATTTAACAAACTTAAATATAGTAAGTATAATATGTTTCATTGGTTTTTTTAATTTGGTGAAACTAATTTTGTTAAATAAAGACAACTTATTTTCACAACTAAAAGTTTTTTTATTGACTGTACCTTATACCTACAAATTGGTTTTGGTATTCGTTTAAAAAGTGGTATCCGTTCGGAATAGAAAATAATAAAGATTTAAAACAAATACCATTGGTATTAGATGTTGGTATTCGATCGGAATAGATCCAGAGACCGTGTAATTTGAAGTATTATGTACCTACAAAATGATATATCTATTATTTTGACCGGATACGACAGTAATCGGCATGTCCATGATTGTCTTTCGCCAATTATCAATTTCGACGTCGCTTTCTTTTTAAATTTTTTTTACACGAACGAGCCATCTTGTCTCATTTGTTTATTTCAAACCGTATACCTATAGGAAAATGAACAGAAATACAGTTGTTTGTATAAAGTGTTAAAATCCCTACAATAGGCTTTGGAAACGGGCATGACACTTTTAGCTTGTTTTTAATGTCCCTATGAATTACGCGGAATATGACGCAGGGTTTATAAGGTTCCTAACAAACACCTAAGAAGCCCGAGCCAACCTCGCCCGCTGATTAACAGACAAGGCAAACGGCAATAGGCTGGCCACGTATTACGTGGGACCAACAATGTAATTGGCGAAATGTGAGCGTATAATTAGCCTCTGCCTACCCCTTCAGGTAAACAGGTATAGAAATATTATTATGAATATAAAATAAGAATGAAGTGATAAAATACACTAAGAAGGACTTCGATACTAGTCTATCGACAAAACAGATTATCATCTTAACCGAAGAGATGCTGGGACAAAAATACATACAACGCGTAGTGGTGTGACGTCAGAAAGACCTCCTTATGCCTGTGAGAAAATGGACAGTAGTGGATTTTAGCTAGAGCCAGTGCATAAATATGGATAAGTAGTATTTTCTCTGTAATCATAGCCCATCAGCTAAACGTTTGTAAAGAGACAGCGCATTAAAACCGGCTGATATGTCCTGCTTACCATTAGGTGTCATGCACGCTGGCTATTAATCAATCTATATCTCAAACAATTTTATAGACATTTGTAGCCCATCGTTTGGGTGTCCGGTGAAAAGCCAGTTGGCACAAAGTTCAAACGTTACTGATGTACTGCAGACCGTGAAAGCTTCACGGAAATGCGATCGGTTTTGCACCGCACGTTCAAGTCGTTTATTGGTTTAATTTTGATTGATTAGATAGTGTTTTGTGCTACATAGCTGTATGCTTTAAAATACAATGTAGGATAAAAAGCAATAAGTAATTGAATACTCGGAAATCCTACATCAGCCAACGGCCATCGAACCCGTTAGATCATTTTTGGAGCGACGACCTTGCGCGAGATTTAGCTTAGATTTATACAAGAATTAAGACTGTTTGACATAGCACAAAGCTTCACTCAATTTATTTTGTTAAGCTAGAATACAATTTTTAAACAATTATTTCTTTAAGCTAAGCTAAAATGGGTTTGGAGTATTTCAATAGCTTGAATCAATGTCACAGTAATTTTGTTTACGTTCTGCATTTTAACCGTATCAATTCTGATGAGGTTATGTATAGAAAAAGATGAGACCTTAAAAAGGGTTAATGAGACGGCCGGCAATATTGATACAATGTTTCATTAGTCCAACTTAATAATAAGCTTTTTAGACTTAGCACACTTTTAGTTACTCGTAACTTTGAAGAGAAGGAAGGAGATAGTAATAATACCTCTTAGAAACGCATTATCCATTCACTGCTATACTATGCCACATATACCTAGTCACGATTCGAGACTTTGTTTGATTACAACATGTTCACGGATATTATTCAAGAGACAAAAACTAGCTAGACAGACAGAGATGACGCCATTCTTATTTGGAGGCTTTATTTTTTTCAGTGCAATAAATACTTGATTTCGTCTTATATTTTAGGCTGCACCCGCTCGCGTATTCGCCTGCGTGACCTAGGTACTTTGTTATTAAGTATTGATTGTAAATAAAAGTAGCCAACTTATAACATCAGTTATCTGCCAGTGCAAAATCCTGAAAAAATCGGTCCAGCTGTTTAGGAGTCATGTGGCTAATGCCACAAAAGAGATACAAAAATTAAATTTAGTTTTTGCCCTTGTAAGAGCTGTATTACTTTCATGTACATCTCATAAAAAGCTCTTGTTTTGACAATACAAACATACACACTTTGTTTGTACATGTAAAACATGATGGTGACAAATTTTTTGCCCAATTCTTCTCTACTGAAGCTTCTGCCTGAAGTCAATGGGGCGTAATAATATTAAGTTACCTTAACAGCCAAAACCTCAAAAGCTTGTTTGTAATTTCTTGCCAAATTGACACCTTGCTGCATGCAACGATAGGCGTAACTAAAGGTAATTGTTGGGAATTTACCGGAACAATGAAGGCGGATCTTCCGGACTTAAACCACGTTCGTAAAGTCCCATATCAAACGGTTTCCTGCTGCTTTCGCACGCTAATTAGTAATGTAACCTTTTCTATGTCGATATTCAAACCACTCTTTCAAAGCTTTAATTCCTAATGAGTCTATGTCGAAATTCAAACCACTCTTTCAACCAGCTTTAATCTCTAATGAGAATTCATAAAGGTATTTTGGTTACTTGTTGATTTAGTGCAATAATATTGATTTCAAATCGTGATAGATATTGGTAGAGATAAACTACAAAGACCAAGAAACAAATATTGTTAGCAAAAGCATATTAAAGCAGCCGGGTATCAAGTGCCTGCTTTACTTCAACCATTCTAGTATTATCCCGATGGTATCCTACCTAGATTTACAACGCACTTCTGGTCTAACTAGATTTGGCAGCTTTTTGCGATAAATGCATACCTAAAAACCTTCATAAAGAACTGAAGAAAAAACTGCGACAAAAGTGGCATTATAATAGTTATACTATGTGTTCACATATAACACAGCTCTTGCATTCTCAGAATATACCTCACAACTGTTCCTGGCCTATTTCTCTTTGAAATGATGTCTAGTCATACAATGGTTACCGCAGAGTCGTACAGAGTGTAAGCTTGTCACACTTCCACTGCATTTTATGATGAAAATGCTATTTAAAATTTGTTTTATCTTAGTTGTAATTGGAATTTGCTATTATATATGAATAATTTGAATCTATACGAATCAGTCCAATCTCGCTAGTAAACGTTTATTGCAACACTTTTTTCAATTCCCAGTAAAAAAAGTGATTTACAATTCTCAATGCAATTGATATTCTATATGACTAATTTGGCTCTATAAAATGATTTTGATCACGGTAGTAACCATATTTCATATTACTAATAATATACGACGTGGAAACTAGAGTAATTGCCTCATTTTAATCGGAGATGGCCGCTAACTGGGCCGCATGTGTTACGTGCAATTATTCAATTTGCATAGTAACTGCAACATAACCATATTTTGTAGTTGTTTTTGTCGTTCTTCCAAAACTTGGTCGCTTGTTTTATAATAACTATTGGAATATACATCCGGTTTGCGAAAAACTTGAAGGCTTTAAATTTTAACCTATATTGTGTAAAATCATTTCAATTTCTTTTTTTTCTGATGGAAAATTGAAAAAATTACCTTCTCATGCTGTGGGTGGAGCAGGAGGTTGTGTCAGATTTGTAATGACTAAAAACCGCTCATGTCCCTTCTTAAGCCTGCCATGTCCCTTTTTTTGGCCAACACAGCGCCTCCGGGCCAAAACCCGGAAGACCGTAGAGAGGCGCTGTGAACGCGCCCCTCCTACCTCCTTGTGCGACCATAGTGTGTGTGGCCGACTTCTCACAGGGTCTATGGTTAGACAGCAGGGGCCCCCTGCACCCGCCGCCTGAGACCCTCTTAGCACTGTTTGGCGGGCCCTCCTGACCTGACCACTGCGCCCTCCACAGGGCCCTCTTAGTTCCCCCCCCAGTAGTCAGTACTAGCTTAATTCATTTGACAAAATCTTGTATGTTTTTGATTACATAAGTTAAGTTATTCATCATCATTGTCTTTATCTTTCCGTCGTGCTCCCAGTTTATTCGGTCTTGGTCGTTTGTCATAGACGACAATATTCATCAATGTTTTATGTATATAAATAATTAGCAATATGATAAGGTAAACTTCTGCGAGGTCATTTGGCGTTGAAAATATTTTCTAAAACTGTTCAACTCGATTCATGACTCACCTTTTGGTTTACGGTTCTTTTTCGATTGTGTGTATATAGCTGTCATCATTATTATTATAATAATTGATTAACACCTTAATGTTAATCCTTTGACTTTATGAAAGTTTTAAATAGGTAGGTTTTTGTCCTTGTTGACTTCGCTAAACTTAGTACAGTTATATTTATGTAAATAAAAACAAACTTCAACAGTAAACTTGCACTAAAAGTATATGTAACAATAAAATTATTATCTACATAAATAGATTAGACAGAATAATCCCTCTTTTTAGAGTAGACGACGCGCGACGCCGCGCCGTCTATTTAGTTTATTGAACTTTAATTCGGGTGCATTGTCTGGGTACCAACTCAATACATGTGTGGGTGGGGTGTCTTGGAAAATTTTCATTACCGTTTCGTTAATATAGGACCCATCTCGAGTATAACAATTGAATAAAAAATCGCTTAAATTGATATTCAGTTGGCGAAGATATCGCATAAAACCATCTCTTATTGAAATCTGTTGAAAATGATGACCGATATTTTTGAGCAGCTGCACTGCTCTAAAGGTTTATTTGACGAATGCGGTTTTTCATATCGCATTGGAAATATGCCAGCAATATTCTTGCAACCTTTTAGTAATAGAATATACTCAACCATCGACTGATTAAGTAAAATCAGTTTGCAGGATCTCGCTGTTTATTTGTCGATGTGTATTTCTGTCTTGTTTTATCGCACGGACATGTTTATCGCCTAGCAATGGGCACGATCGTAAAACGATGGCGGTTTATGGTTGAAAACTGATGTGTTTGGTTTCTGAACTCGGCCGCCACAAACTTTGATTGGCCGCAACTTCTGGTTTCAATTCCATATCCCAAAACAGGATGTGTTAATTGAAAATGACGATTTCGAACGTTGGTGGCAAATTGGTTATAAGAATATTTCTCAAATATTAAATGGTACCATAGTGGAATAGAAACATCTCGATATTCTTAGAGCGACGACGTCTTAAGGAATGTTTCAGTGATATTCTATATAATGTCACGAAATTATGTCGGCGCCGGATAGTCGCGGCAGCGGCTGAGTTTCGAAACTAACTTTAATCCACTCCACCAAAGCATACCTACATAGGTTATGGTAACGAGACCATTGAAAATATCAGCCTTTGGAAACTCGGGAACCTATATGCTGCCTCAGTTGATTTATTTTGCAATAAATCTTATTCAATGTCGTAAATCGGCCAGCGATTTTGTACCCTGTGCATAATTATATTTACTCCCGAATGTAGAACAATTAGTATTCTAATTTATTAACAGTTTTTTTGAATTTAGGTCGTATATTTTTGTCTAAATTGTATACTTTATAAATAAGTTTTGCTAACACCATTCCTTAATTTTTTTTTAAAGCTATGAAGAATAAATTTATGTATTTTTATCTTATTTTCAATTTCTGGTATATGTCCCAAGTCTATTAATGGAAGCGTCTAAAATTGCGCCTATTACCGCAATATTGTAATAGGCGCAATTTTATATAGTCTTTTTTACAAAAGTTGATAGACTCGTTCGCAACTTTAAGGTTGTCAGCGATTTTTCGCTGCATAGTGTTCTAATTCTGCCCTCTTGATGCATACAATCTTTTTGATTGTCTGCCTGGTGACGCAATATATAACGAGCATTGTTATCTGACTGTACAATTGAAATGTGAGATATCAATTTTTGACGCCCCAAAAGCTGAAATTTCTGTGCTTGATAAAAACTCATTATTAGGATAGTGCTATAGAAATTATAGAATGTATTTTTTAATTTGATTAGTCATAACGATTGCATCCTGTCTGATTCTAAGCAGTAAATGTAGTCCAAAAAAATGAGAGCGTCCATGTCATAGCATAAGCACTGTACAAACGCACCCACTTTTGAGTGCACAGAAAATAATTCCAAATCCGAATTGTGTTACGAAATAATAAATAATTTATATTGGTATGAGACCTGTTAGTCTGCACAGTGTGAGGATGATTCACTTAGCTAGTAAGACATACATATATCTTAAAGTTAGTAAGAAAGCTCGCAATCAGTATGCCGACAACGATTCCTTTAAGTTCAACGCAAAATGACGGACAATGAACTTATCCCTCGCCTTAAATGAAGTTGCTGTATTAATTTCACTCTTCAATGATCATTCTGGTATTGAAATACAATTGTTTTATTTCCACGTTTGCTGCAGGATTTTATAGTGTCGATATGGGACTTACGACTTTATATTCAATAACGGTATATTAGAAGAGTAGTATAGTAGTAGAAGAGTAGTAAGAGTAGCTATATTTAGAAGAGTAGAAATAAGAAATAGTTTAGAATTACACTGTGAAGTATCAGAAGTGTTTACATTTTTAGCAGATTATATTGGAAATAACTTTTAACGATTGATGTGGCCTGAAGGTGAAAATAGTACTAATTGGAGTTCGCTTCTAAAGACAACCGCAGCTACGAGTCCTGTAAAGGACAAATATTTGTGTGCATAAAAACAAGTCTTGCCTAGATTAATTGTTGCAATAGCACAAATACACATTCTGCTTACTATGAGGAATAAAAGTGCTACGTGTTCAAGACTTATATTTTTTTTATTTATATTTGTACCGAATAATGTTGTTATAGTAAATTTAATGGTTTCTTAATATGCAGTAGTTAACGAAAGCTTTCGAAAACGTGTGCTCGACGATATTGCCCGTAAAGGCAGCGGTCGTGCCGATATCGATGTGTTGTATTTTGTTTTACTTTCTCTTCATATGAAATTTTGTTGCAATCGAAATAAAAATTATTGTGGAAAGTGTTCTTTCTACCTACGCGTAAATTGTTGATAGTAGTTTAGGTGTACTGATATTTAACAGCAAATACTTCATCATTTTATTTATTATCTGCTTTTTTTATTTGTTTGTTAGGTATATAAGAAACCTGCAAAAACCATCACTCACAAAGGTAACATTTATAGAACCTTATTCAATTAGACGTTCATCATCATCATCTCTGCCATCTGACGTCCACTGCTGAACATAGGCCTCCCCAATAGATTTCTGCATAGAGCGATCCTGAGTCGCCTGCATCCATCGGCCTAGATAATTAGACGTTAATGTATCGTTTAAAGAATTTAAGATTTTTTTGTATAAGCAACTTTAAGGTGCACGAAGTAGAAGTTGATGACTCAATTCCAGTTCGGCTATTTTGGCGCGGAACATCAATAGCTTTTCATCCATCTATTCGTCCATATTTGCAAAGTATCGAGTTTATAATTCTAACTTATTTTCACTGGTTCTGAGATTACATAGTAAGGTGAGGTGTCTGTCGTGGTGGATTTATGCCTTTATCACTACAAGACGCACTTCTTCTCTTATTTGAGTCAAGAATTTGAGGATATGTGTCGTTTATCATCTTCATTCTCATCTCGTCCCATTAACGTCCCCTAATGAGCACGAACCAAGGTCAGGGGATTCAGCTCATAACCCACGCGGATCCAATGAGAATCGGCGTAGGTGTCCTGCTGTTCTTCGTACAGAACTACGTTCAGAACAGGTTGTGCAGAACTTCTGAATCCGCCCTATAGGTTCTCTAACATGGCTTAACGACTTCCACATATATAGTAGAAACCCCTCACCGGAAGCGCCACATAAACGGTTAGTCGTTTAAGGACTGAACTCTTTGAACTCTGCTTTAGACTGCCTGTCCACTGATGCGGAGCAAGGCAGCAGAGTGAAGAATCAATATTAATCAATGGGATTCGCAGACAGGAGATGAGCAAAGGTTTCATGCCTTCCCATTGGGTAATGTTTGTCCGTTTCTCCGCTCCACTTACTTCAATGGGAGGCAGCCTTACTTTGGTAAACGTTTCTGACCACCTAGTACCACGGAGCTACTACGAACGTTTGTACCAGACTAATATATAATTTATAATATTAGTAGATCTTGTAGTATCGTAGCGCTGCATGCTGATATTCTGTTTGTCAGTGAGGCAACACTATGTGCAACGTTTGGATAAATTTCTGGTAAAATTCTAGTCGGTGCGCGTACTCAGTTTTTGTAGCAGCATTATTCTTGCATATGTTATCTATGATCTACTAATTATTTTTATTCTTTTTGATTTTTACACGATCTAACACATTTGATTGATACTATCATAAAATGTAATATCATTTACCTGAAAGTAAATGTAGTGGTACTTTACATGATAACTACAATATAATTAGTTATTACGTAAAGTTATAATCTACTAAATTTTTTACACCTATCTACTACAATATTTTGTACAGTAACAAAAGACGAATCCTTATAGAAAAAAAGAAAAACGTTTATTCGTAAACATGTACAAAAAGAAAAAAGAACGTAAAACCATTGTACATGATTATTCTCAGCATATGCCGTAGCATCTAAGTAATGCCTCGACGCTGGTCTTCCGTAGAAATTAAATTCTAATCTTCATGAAATAAGTTTCAAAAGTTTAATAAACCCGTGTCATCTTTGACAGTTGGTCATTAATGTTTTCATTACCATCATATATAACATAAATTAAAAGTGTTGCTATTGGAACATTGTATTACTCATACATAATACGATAATTGTAAACTTCATTGTTAATAATAAACTTTAGTTATTTCCTGTTGGTGTTCATGTAAACCAACTGCTAATTATAATGTAAAATCGTTATAATATTAATTATAATTTTTTGCGGGACTGTCTGGAGGTATTTTAATTAAAAGTGTGAGCATAATTTGTGTGATATTTTCTTAATGCTTGGAATGTAATATTAATGAAAACTTATAAACAGAGGTCGGAATTAGGTAGAGTTATTTATGTACTTGCATCGAAATGTTGATATTAATGTGGACCTTCCCGGGATTTCAAATGGATTTCAAATGGGAGTGCTCCGCATTTTCGCTATTGTATTCTTTTGTTCTCACAAGCTATGTAGTGCGAACAATAAACGTGGCAACATCGCGCGTGTGCGTATTGGAATTTTGCAACTTCGGTCATCCAATATCATTGATGTAAGTTTGGCAACGTCGCGCGTGCAGTAGTCTAAATTAAAAAAGTAAAAGTAAATAACTTTTTATTAAAAAGTAACGGGATTTTTTCTATTCTTTAAAATTAATCCCGGGATTTGAGGCATATCCACTATATTCTTTCGCTGTGTGAAATCAGTGTAAGTACATGAATAACTCTACCTAATTCCGACCTCTGCTTATAAATGATAAAAAACATTGTTTTCGCTTTTGAAATACAATTTTATTGTTAATATCTCGCTTGATCGTAAAAAAAATATTCGATAATGTTTTAGATACATTAAAATAATTTTAATTACCTAACATTAGCTATTTAAAATCTGGAAAAACATATAAGTTTAAGGAAGATAGTTAAATTTATTACTGACCTTAGTTCAAGCTGAACAAATACAGATGAAATAATAGTAATTTCCAAATCAGCCAAATATTTAACTATTTATCTAGATCTTCACAAGACCAACACTTCAAAAACAACTTTGAGAAAAAAACCATTTGGTGCGGGCGTTCGATAGTGCGCATAACTATCATACGTACATACATTTCGACGAATAACTTATATATATTAAATATAATGTCGAAGAATTTGTTTCCCTCTGGGTTGCGGAGGTCAGACGGCAGTCGCTCCATGTAATAACTGAAATTCAGTCAAAATCTGAGGGCCTACTCTAATTCAACGAAAACGAAACTTCGTTGTACCTGTCTCTTTCACTCTCTGGGTATATCAGTATCGAGTGTAAGGGATGGGTATAACGAAGTTTCGTTTTCGTTGAATTAGAGTAGGCCCTCTGGTTAAACCAGTGAGCAGACCCTGGGCCCTAAACTTAAGTCTAGGGAAACCGGGACAATGCTAGGATATTATGATGATAATGTCGAAGAAGATTTTGCATAGCTTCTTTTGGTTATGAAGACAAAAAAGGCCACCTAGAACATTATATACTTCTTGGACGAATCGATTAAAGCTTATCGCAACGATGATGGTGTCGTTTGATTTGCGGCAGGAAGTCGCCTATTTCACCATTAGTGACAAGTGCCGTGATCATTACGATCCATGACTGGGTTCTCGATTCTACTTCGAGTAGCATAAATATAAAAGACGACAATGTACTTAATCGTCGATAATGACCTCGAGAAATCAGCGTCGTCGAAAATGGGCGCCATTTGATAATTTATTGAGACAGGGTCCTTTGTCATACTGATTCAATGGCACCTTCCATCTTTCTTATATTTTTTAATAAATCAATCTGCCTGGCGAAAGGACAAACTTGACGAATTCCTTGCTCAATATTCTTCAAATAATTACTGTGTGTGTTCTGTATTGTTATATTTAATTGATAATTTAAAAGAGCATAGCCTATAAGTTTCTTGTCAGTTCTTCTCACAGAGCGGTGGCTCGGAACTGGCACTTACACTCAATTTTTTTGCATTTATGTCTTAGCTTCATGAATTCAGTGCAGTAATATTTACTTTTTTCATATATATTTTTTTTGACATTTTGAAGTGCTATGTAATAGTTTATGAATAAATAACTTTTTTTTTATATACTTCTACACTCAAGCTCCTGCCATAGTAAATGGACGCGTTAATATTAACTTTTCTCAGCATAATTTACAAATTGATCAATCGGGGCCCATTTATCAGACAGAGCAGATTGAAAACAGTTCTTTGTTATACTACCTTTAGTTAACGGCATCGTAAAATGAATCTTATTTTATAGTAGCAATACGGTCACCACAGTCCTTTTAAGGGTAGGCGATCGTTAACTTTGTGGCCATTCTGTATTCTACAGCAGAATCTAAAATAATCTGGTCACAGATATATTAGGTTCGAAGAGAATAATAGGTTACTTACATACATACATTCACGCCTGTTTCCCCGAAGGGGTAGGCAGAGACATATTATACGCACACACTTAGCCAATTATATAGTTGGTCCCACGTAATAGGTGGCGAGCCTATTGCCGCTTGCCGGGCACTGTTATGTTCGCCAGAGTTTCGTCCGTTGGTCTGCAGGTGCACCACTTGCAGGTGAGGTTGGCTTCGGCTCCTTAGGCCTTTGTAGGATTCCTATACGCCCAATAATACGTTCTGGAATTTGAAACCAGGTTTTCTGTTCTAAAACCAAGTATTCTGGATAGCATTTTACATTATGTGATATGCATTATGCTTACTCCTAACTAGTGACGTCACTTGAGTCTATTCTCAGTATAAAGCCCATTAAATTTACCATGGCTAAGATGAGCACGTTAAGGATTTTCCAGTTATAACCTGCACATTTTAAATAGAGGTTTGATACGAATGTTAGCCTCTCATGTGATGTTTGTTTTCGTTGCTGTCGGTACCTCTGACCTTCACCTGGCCGTCACAATGGCAGCGCACCATTATCTCATTAAACTATCCTCTTTGCAGTTGTATTTAGATCAATGATGGTTATATGTATGTTTACAACTAAAATGTAAATTTTGTAACATTGTTTTTTTATGTGACCCGTCATTAAAAACACATCCTGCCTAATGATCAGCAGTCGATGCAGTCCAGAAAATTAAGAGCGCTTCATACCGTGAAAAGAGCACGATAACAAGCGCATCTACTTAGGGCGGCCAGCAAAAATGCCGTTTCACGCCCCGCTTAAAAGACCTCTGGTATACAATTGAGAAAGTTTGGACATAGAGGTTTTTTTAGGACTACCAAATTTTGGTTGAATTAAGCCCGTGAATAAATACAGAACTAATGTAGGATTAGTGATGGATTTCCTAGGGATGTGGTGTAATATTTTCAGATTGCGACGGAAATGCATATCTGAGGCGACGAACTCACAAAGTCCAACACCAAACATGGACGACGAGATGAAATATTGGCTCGGCTCATTCGTATCCGACAGCTAACATGTAGTATTCGTATTTTATTAGTTCCTCTGTTTCTGTAAAACCGACAATAGTCCGCAAATAATTCCACCATTTATTTCAACAAATTGTAAGCATGATCAGTTTTCTCTGTTTGCTTACTGCGGATCTGATGAAGAAACTTCAGGACACAACGTAGTACTTATTCATGTTTTATTAGCAGTGATAGGAAAAGGTAAAATATATTTAACTCAAATTCATGACGAGACAACCATGGAACTGTACCGCCGAGTTTGATACCAGTATTTCCCGAAAACTTTAGGTTTTTTTTTCTACTCAGCAAGTTCAGGTTGAAAGAGTTTAGAATTCTTACATTATAATCTTTTTTTAATCCTAATTGTTCTGAGTAAATAATTATTTTTAATGAATTACTTAAGTATACTTATCTATGTTCTTTAATATCAAAAACGTTACACAATAAAATTATACTACATAATATATGCTAAGTAGAAAAAGAAACCATAGCTCAATATTATGTGTAAATAAAATACAGTCTGCTTATTCCTATCACTGTTTATTAGTTACTCTGTTTGTCTGTAAAACCAGCCAAAGTCCGCAAATAATACCACCATTTATTTCCTTCGATGTTTTATTTTGTCTGCACCGAGAAAATTACTTCAAATTAGAAGCGAGAGAAGGGTGGGTTTATACTCACCCGTGAGAGGTCGGAGGGTAGATTGTGAAATCACTTTTAGCTTACATGTTCAATGAAAGACAGACATTGAGATTTTAGTTAGTGAAATATTATATTGTTTAGTGAAAGATAAATATATTTTCATCGAAACTAATGATCAGACCATACTAATAATAAACTAATGATTATACCATTAGATGTTGTTTGATTACATATAGCATGCTTAATCGAATAGTGACTTAACTCAAAAAAGACGGTTTTTGGGACATCACAAAAGAAGATCTTCTAAAGAATACTTGTCTTACTTGTAAGTGCATTAAATTGATACTGATTTATTAATAAGTAATTCCGCTTGTGTTTTAAACGTTTGATTAACATTGATTCGATCTCAGTAAGAAATAGAAAGACTGTATAAGTACGTAACTCAAACCTGACCTATCTATTAATGGGTCGATGTTCCTTTAAGCATGCGATATACATAATCTCACGCCCATTGAACATTGAAAAGAGATCCATTTATTAGTTGTCACTTTTAGGACAATAATCTTTATAAAGGTGGCACTTCGCTTACATTAACACTTGACTAGATTCCTCATGTTGATTCATAATTATGCTTTTGGAATTAAAAAATAAATGTGAGCTACTTGACGTAACATTGTAGTTCGGGTTGAACAAAATACACACGAAACTGTGACATCAAATGCGATCAAAATAAATTGCTTACTTTCACACTTCCACTACTTGTTCGTTACGATTATTTGCCGCGTTTGGCCTCACACGTACTTTAAATTATGATTGTCATAATTCTTGTACATTCCATACTGCTCCTTTATCTAGCCTTTGACTGAGCAATACGTGTACTACTTTAACACTTAATTCAAAATGCATGCAAAATTTGTAATGAATAGGAAACATCTAGACTAAACAAATATCCTAGCACACATTTTTTATAATGGCTTTCGAACCCACGACATTAGAAACAAAGAACGGTTAGCTGACCTATCGGTCTTCCAATTTCTCCTAAAATATGTCTTAAAATCGTCTAGATAGATTATGTTTATGTCAGTGGCTGTAAAACATCATGTCTCAGCCTCCCAAGAACGCTAGGTATGCGACGACAACGAGTGGCCGCTATAATTAGAACTGGCGTCTCGAAAACCAGCCACTTTCAGTTATTTGCCCTAAATGAGAGCCGTTTCATATATTTTCATAAATAATGTACATCATCTCACGGCCATATATACTATTTGGGGCGGGCAGAAACCTCCAACGATTTAAGGGATCTATTATATTAGTTGTAGCATAGTTTAGTTTTAGAACACAGTTTCCTAGTTAAAACGTGTAAAATGGAGGGTGGTGGATAGACCTTCGTCCACAAAATAAATAATATATACTTTATTGTCTTAAAGATCAAAATTATCATTGAGATTCGTCAAATATTATAATTTTTTAACAACAATAAAAAGAGATATGAGCGGTACCATAATAAAGGAGTAAAAGCAAATGGGTTCTTTGTCAGAATTTGTCAAGGTTGGTCTGTTGTGGTTTTTCTCAAGATTTGTTAGTCTGTCGGTGACTCTTATCGGGGGGATCTGTCAGTCAGCCTGTCGTGATTCTAAAGGAGGGAGGGGATTGTCCGTCAGTCAGTCTGTCTGTCGGTGACTCTAACGAGGCCAAAAGGCAAAGAGATTGAGAAGAATAAAACAAACAAACTCATCTCGGCTTTTTTCAAATTAGACGGGATCCCATACCCTGGGTCGCTTTTCTTTGGGCATAACATGGTGTGGTACAATCCTCTTAGGGTTCCGCTACCACACGGCAATATTTTTTTAAAATCACATAATGAGTAATTAAATAATTACACTGCGTTATTCAACGTTTAATAAAAGCAGTATTAATTACCGCGTATTTCATTTCGATATTGTAACGGGTTTCGATAATTTCATTACATTAATTACTATTACGTCTATTGAAAAACAAAGAGAACCATTAAAACATTATTAAATAGCATTTTTACCAACATTACCTTGTGCGGTGCGATATGCATGCAGCGGGCTTCTTTTACGTAAGACGCCTTTGACTGCAAAATATTTTATTACCTACGTTGCAAGTAAGAACCTACTTAACTATAGCAATAGTAGGGTAATTTTTGTAATCTTTGAAGCGGCCTTTCAATTTGCAAATTATCATTTACAAACCTACTTACATACATTATCGTTGAGCCTTCATTCCGTAGGGTTATACTGAGATCACATCCTTTCAATAACTACAATCCTGGCACACATCTCTTGCTTCATTCGCTAAATAATCTCCTTATACACTTACATCAGTTTGCGGTTCTTTCGACTTGCCGTTTTTCTAAAAAGTTTGGTCATGGAGGCGATATTCCCCTCCCAGCATTTCAATGAACCATAATTAATCTCCATCTAAGTTGGTAATGTTGCTTTCTCCTTTTGTGAACGAGATACTCAGACGCAGGGCTTGCTTTTGTAATATAAATCAAGTGTGGAATAATCTTCATTCCAGATCCCATCGAAAAGTTCTCATAGAACCAAAGATGGTATTTAATGCATGTTGGCTGATCAAGTCACTGATACTCGTGTATAGGCGTCACGCTGTCTTGGCTCAAGGATCTAATTGCAATAGTGTTGGAAAAGACTAGAGTTAATTTTCTCAGTTCTTTATTGAATTCTTAAAGCAATATTTGGAGCGCAAGCAATAAAAGGTCAAATACTGTTACAAATGGTAGGACTTATAATCGTAATATGAATTTGTTTTCAAATCTTTTGAATTTCTAATATTATGTGAGATCATTGCTAATTTCTGCTAAAGATATATTATTTCGCTAAAAGGAAGCAATTTTTTTATAAGTACGTAACCTTAAAAGTTCGTTCCGAAAATAGTATGTGATACATATACACGATTATAAATATATCTGAAGTCTTAGAACATTTAAACCTTATGTTTGCGAATTTGAGTCTTATATATTCAAGCTCTGGCGAACAAAACAGTGCCCGGTAAGCGGCAATAGGCTCGCCACCTATTACGTGGGACTAACTATATAATTGTCGAAGTGTGGGCGTGTAATACGCTTCTGCCTACCCCTTCGGGGAATCAGGCGTGATTGTATGTAAGTATATTTAATACTAGTAGCAGAGATAGGACTCGGAAAACCACGAAGCGACTCCAGACTGAGTACCCTTCCAAATTAAGCATAGTAGTGCTATTTATTATAACTTGTAAGCCATTCCCAGCACTAGTTAATGGTTCGATCAGGTCAGCTTAATGACACGGATGCTAGAAGTGGACTCGCTGTCTTGCGAATAACTAATGTTGAGTGCGCATCAACCGGCGCGGCCGCAGACACGGTCAAATGCACAACGGTTCTCTGAGTCATAGATATGCAACATTTAATTGATATCTTTGTTTAGATAATGAAGTACTTAGATGTGTCGATCAATCAATTCTATCAAGATTATACTTCAACTAAATCTGCAAGAAATATTCAGTTTTATTGCAACTTTTAACTATTACGCGGTACCAAGTTTAAGTTACCACTCTCTGAGTGAAACACGCAAGTTTAAGAAAAACTATTTTAATTGCGGTTCTTAATCAGTTGCAAGTATTGCGTCTATTAAACCGACAAGGTTTTGTAACGCACGTAATTTTAGGACTTGTAAAATTGACTTAAATATCTGTTGGAATTTTTGAAGCAATATACAAAACGTTCATTGACACAGATGTTCAGCATTATGTAATGGCATTCTTGTTAATTAGGATTTCTGGTTACTGTTATTCTGTACCTGTATACTTGTGTTGCGCTTGCGATATTGTCTATTCAGATTTTGGCTGCAGTTTTTTTAATTCCATACGTTCTACTAATATTATTCCTGATACTTATTTTTATTTCCAAACAAATTTCATCATTTAGTTAGACACAAAACAGTGTTTGGATGCTCGCACTTACTGTAAGCATTGCCTTTACTAGACAGTGATTCAAATGGCCTTGTTGTTGCCGAGTAACTAGAACATACTAAGATGGATGTTACTTGCCCTTTACGACATCTATTGCTAAGAATAGGGATCGATCTATTCCAAACTGGTATTCACACGACTTATTTCATTACATACACGATTTTCGTGCAAGGCTACTTTGAAAAAACGCGTTGTCGTGTCGAGACAAATCCTTACCTTGTAAGGGAGTGGTCTTGCGAGGCTAGAATCACAATATTCACCATATGGACACTGACTTTACCGGTCAAGGCCGAGTTGACCCTGGTTCAAGTAATTTTTCTCTTAACTTTACTTCGAATAAAAACAAACAGTCCAATCTGTTTATTATTTTTTAAAGTATTCCTAAAGATTAAATTTTTTCAATTATTTGGAACCCAGTCTCTTCTCAGATAAAAGCTTAATTAGAGAGGAATCAGTTAAGAAACTTGTAAAGATCTTTTCTTCCGCCTGTGCTGTTTAAAATATGGAAAGTACATTTGGATATATCAATCTGTTTCAGGGTGCCTTTGTCCCTTTTTTTCTTTCTCTTTCTTTCTTAGAGTTAGTTACTTTTCAATTTGTTTTGTTGAATTAAATATAAAATTCTACAATCTCTTATGTAACTGATAATCTACTAACTTTGAA
Source organism: Musotima nitidalis (assembly GCA_949126915.1). Taxonomy (NCBI): domain Eukaryota; kingdom Metazoa; phylum Arthropoda; class Insecta; order Lepidoptera; family Crambidae; genus Musotima; species Musotima nitidalis. The sequence continues at coordinate 16,237,552 of OX421416.1, forward strand.
ATAACCACAGAGGTTTTTTTGCTTACTTACCGTCCAACTAATACAAAAAGTTATTTATATGTAATTAATGATCATTATATACTACCAGCATATAATTATACTACCTTGTTACGGTAGATGCATCTAGTAATACCGAATGCAAGCTAGGATTGCTTTCAATCGTCAGTAGACTTTCCGCAATCAGTTTTCTTGTTCATTAGAGGGATAAATATGCTTGCAGCTAGCAGTTCTGGAGTCAATCCAATCACCTAGTTAGGGCCAATCCGGTAGAAAGGAAATAAAATAACGATTGCAAATGCCCCGCACTAACTCCGTATATTAGATTGACTGGACAGGATATTAACTCGTGACTCGTCTGAACTCTCACAACTCTAGTATTTTGTGAAAAGAACAGAAACTATTTTTTTATCACTCAATGAATTAATGTTTTCACACGTTAACAAGGTAAAGTACTTTCAAAGTGGATGTGTGGTAAAAATTACAACAATAAGCATTTTAGTCCAACCTTGTTTTTGTGTACATAATTCGATTCCCACACTTTATTTTAATTATTATGAGCTATTGTTTTATTATTATTTATTAAGGTGTGGTATTTAAATGTTTAATTTTTTCAACTGTTTCAACTTTCATAAGTACCGTTCATCTGTTGGCTCTCAATCAGTGGTCATCTGTTTCGTCAATCACCATAAAAATTGCTTCCCGGCATGAAACTTCCTCTAGCAGCGTTATGAAATTCTTATAGAATTGTTTACTCTCAATATTTCGTTTACAAAATTTGTGGGAGGAGATGCAAATCGTGGCGCCATCATGATTGTACCCAACGAACCAGACGGCTCTGTAATATTCGATGCGTAACATGCAAATAGGATATCTAGCGGCAAATCAGTTATAGCAATCACTTGTAAACTGTTTACTTCTGCGCATTGTATCATCTCTACATATTGCACGCATTATGTGATAAATGAGCCGGTCTAACGGATTGATTATTTAAGTATGTGATAAAATTACACCACATATGATTATGGAAATGTAATTATTGTTTCGAAAATGAATTTCACGTTAATTTATTTAAACAGTTACGAACAGGCTAAATGTGTGTCCATAAATTAAGTTAATCAATGACTTACCGCCACTATATGCATTGTCACCAATAATTAAATTTCTCTCAAATGTAATACTAAAGTTTGCACTATTTTACGTAAATAGCTACTATGTACTGGAAGACTGTATTATCTATAATTTTCGGTTTAATTTTAATTTCTACGAACATTTGTATTTGAATTGCCGTCTGATATGGGAAAGAAAATAATAAAAGTCTTTGCTAGCAATAGCAGCTGCCGTGATGGTAATCAACTCGTGGAAGTATTATAACCTTACCACGTGAAGGAGATAGGACATTCGCATCGTATGAAATTGCTAATAGAGACGAGCATGTGGATCGGCGGGCTCGCCGCACACATGGTGGCACCGTGGCACGCCAGCGCTCCCCTCGGGTCGTCGCCTCCATCGCCTCTTTTATTTGGTAGTTAGTTTAGTAGTTTCATCCGTGCCGGCAGCGGATATCGACGTGTGTGCTATTAAAGTAATAATTTTATTGCAAACACCGCTACTTTTATTGGATTATAAAAACACCGTGAAATTGTAGATTGTGTTTTGGATTATTTGGAGACAATCTTCGACATTCTGGTAAATTTTTGTGTTTTGTTTATAAACAATTACGTACACTTTAGAGCTTTTGGTTTGAATACTCATACATTCAATATTGTATTGAAGAGCTTTTCAAGTCATTGCAAACTTTCGAATAAAAAGTTTCTTGTTGTACCTATTGAATTATAGATACTTGTGTCAGTGTTTACTTTTTAAATTGGTTGTAAGATAGTTATGCTCAATTTACTATTACTAATAAAATTTTCGGTTTAAGGGATAGGTAGACAATGGGATTATATAATATTTTTAAGGTTAAGGTTTGTATGCCATTTGCTTACCTTTGTTTCGCCCTTTGCCGGGTACCACTTTCGCAGTTTTGCGTGCCACTATCAATATTTAGAAGTTTGCGAAATTTCCTCGTAGCCATTACTTTTTGTTTTAGTAAAGTTTAGTATAAAAATACTTAGTACATATAAAGTTGTCCACAAAGTGTGGAATATTTGCATCAGATTTCGTGTTATTTGCGAAAAATCAATGGGGACTTAATTGAGCATTCCCTTCCTGTAGCGTGTACTTGGGGTTATAATAGGCGGGTATATAATAGGGGGTGTGCATTGAGGGATACGGTGTTGATTATACTTGGGAAAACACCGTTGTTTTCTGTGACAACTCACGCCTATTATGTGGGCAGACTTTTATTTATGAATTCGATTTTGCTTTTAACATGGTCAACATTTTTAGTCGACCCAATTTATATCTTGAACAGGACACGTACTTATTACATCTTTGTTATTTGATAACGTTTTGGAAGAAGCTAGGGGGATATTATTCCAAATAGCGAAACATTTATAATTCTTATAAAAACGATGAATAAAGTGAAGTTGAAGCTTTGGTTTGTGTATGTTGTCATTGGGGTCGTTCAAATGGTGCGGACTCTACTACTTACAAGAGGGTGCGACCGTTCTAAATAAATTCTATTGCCCTCATTATGTGCGTGTCCCGTTCAATATATAAATAAACTTAAATTGGGTCGATAGACAGGACAGGTAATTTATTATAGTATTAAAAATATATGTTTTGCCTTCTCATTCTTCGCTTCTAGCCACAAACTCAGTGCTTATAATATGGTACGGATATACACCTACGAGGGGAGTGCATTCATACTGACCTATACAACGTATTTCTCCGTTTACAATAAGTCGTCATGTTATAAATATACTAAAGCTTGTAATAAAAAAATCGTTCTTACAAGTGGGTGTTTTTAAATATTTTATTTGATTCCTATCTCTTATATCTTTACAGTATCAAAACAGAGTTCTTGTTTATAAACGGAAATAATTTCAAATTGTATAAAACGTCAATAGCAAAGTTGCCGCCTTGCAATCAGACAGCCCTTCATTTCCGGCCGTGCCCTGTCTGTTCCGCTAATGGAAGAGCAGAAAGGGTTTTAACAAAGCCACACTGTTGCCAGGAATAATAAACATCTAAACCACTCGCCTCTTTTATCTGAATCAGTTTAAAGTTCATTAAAATCCGTTAAACCTTGATTGATGTCATTTGGAAGTACAATCAATCCATCAATGATGTTGTTATGATGACTAGATTAAAAAAAAATCTTATCGTGTTATACCTCATGGGCGTTAAATATTGTATTAACTTAAAACTAAGAAAACATTGAATTAATCAAATCTATCTTAATCATAATTCTACATTATACAAAATGTCTACTGCTATAAAACAAATCGAACCCTGTGCGGGAACTGCGATCACCAACCCGCCTGCCCAGCGTGGTGTTTAAGGGAATATATTATACCTAATCTATTAAGGAGGCCAATGTTCAGCAGTGGACTTTATAATGAGGAGATGAGAAAAGGTGGCAGTTTGGTTTATAGACCCATTTGATGGAAAATTGTAATTATTAACTTTGGTCTCTTCCTATACAATTAGCTCTATATCAAGTGTTTTGCCTTCAAAATCAATATAGCTTATTCAAGTTTCTCTCAATTCTAGCAGAAATTGTCAAAATACTCGTCGAGTTTGTTTGGGCTACTAATTAAGCTTTGGCTTACCATATATAAGGATTTGATAATGAGTTTACTTAAATTTGTATATTTGTACCTTTGGACTCTTTTAATGTTAAAGCCCAAACAATAAACGGGCTCATATACTTTTTATTGCCGGAACACGGCGAGTCATTATGGCGCCATACATTTCGCAACTATTTCTATCTACTTACATGGTTGATATCTGTGGCCAAGGTTTATGAAATGCTCAGCTGAAACTTTGCAGATTTACTTAGTAAGATTGCATCATCAGCCCAAGCTTGCTGAACATAGGCCTCCCTCATAGACTTTTAATGTGACCGATTATAAGCGGCCTGCATTTAGTGTGTTCCTGAGACCTTTTTCAGGTCACCTCATTCACCTCAAGCTTGTAGGATTTAGTAAGATATTTGTAATACTGACTGAATAAATATAGAAGCTAGTTTTGAATAATTTGCTAAGACTGCACGGCTAACGGTTCTCTGTGGGTGGGTAGTAAATTCATTGTCTGTCGCACATGTGTTTATGTCGGAGCTCGGGCTTCGCCCAGTATGGTATCAATTTAGTCCATGTTTTGTCTGTTGCTTTACTTTCGAAATTGTGTTACTGCATCTGTTTCATTATTATTAATGTCATTGTCTTATGATTATTGATTTTAGATGGATTTTGTGGTGCATTTAGCGCATTAAACAGTCGACAAGAAATTATAGTAGAGGTGCTATATTGTAGTAATTGAAATTAGCGCATTTTTTCTACTAGTTTATTTATCTATTGCCTTAAGTATTGTTTCAATTATGTAGGAGAAAGATCATAAAAATTACAATACGGACCCTTTTGGGCACAGCATAATTAGGGGAGAGTAGGATATTTAAATACGGAATCACATAATAATAATAATATACATTGATTTATATTTTTGTGTAAAATTTGATAATAGTAATTATTATGAAGGCGTCCCTACGCTGCCATTATCATTTTCCATCAGGTGGGCCGTGTACTTGAGTTAAAATTGGCTCTGATGTGTCACAGCGCACAGGAGAGCATGTTTAAAGCACGCAAAAACAATGTTTCCATTCAAATATGGAGGGTAGAGGTAAGAAGAACTGTCTCATATAGGAAAACGGTTGCAATATGTCCAACTGTTAATCTGTTAATAACAGTTTCAAATCCCCTTAAAATGGTGCTAGACCATTAAAAGAGAATTAAATTATTTATCAGATGTGGACAGTGTAAAGTGCTCTGAGTAGTTTTAGCGTTTTCTTTATATGAACCAAAATTTTACGCATTTAAACTGATTTTATGCATACATACTCTTTACCTATAGCCTCCATCCAATTCCAAGTAACAATGTATTTGTTAGTTAATTTTGCCACGTATGGCGTGGAGTTGCCGACATTCACGACTGTTTATAATTGGTGTCAAGTCCTGCGGGACGTCACGATAGCAGTCCTGTTATATCTGCATGTACTGTAGCAGGCAATAGGTTAAATCCATTGTTACTGAGACTAGGCCTTTTTTAGAATAAAGACTTACAATCTACACACGTTAGTTCTTAGGTCTAAATTATATCAGCCTTACAAAGTCCACTGCTAAACATTAGCCTCCTCAATAGATTACATTCTATAAGAGGTATTTAGCCATGATCGACACGCTGGGTTGGTGTTCGCAGTTCCAGCCAGTGGGTACGCAAAATGACGCTGCTGCCCATCATTCGGTAGGATTTCTCTTTGTCAACTCTTACGACTCCTCGTAAGATGAGTGGGGGTGGTTCTATTCTAGGCCAATACCACACGGCACTGACCATATAGTAAGATCTATATTTGCACTTGTAATGTATACATATATATCATTGCACTTAGCTGTATAGGTGTGTCGATATTTTTGACTGTTACCAACTATATTACGTTGACTGAACATACGGATATTAGTTTTTAACAAATCAATAGCAATGATTTACCAATAATTAAGAACTCTTAATGTTATTCCATTACGTTACAGACAGTTTTGATTACATGAAGGTCGAATCATCAACTTAGCTGCAGGCAAGGCAATTATAAACCGATTAACCAATTCATAAACGCTGTACTCGTACGAAGCGGCTTTTACGCTATGAAGAGTAACATCGATCAAAATAGAGATATTTATGAGTAGAGGCACTCAGATAGATCATAAATCCGGCTTGCCTATAAATACTATTATGATGGCAGGTGCAACAACTAATAACTACTACGTAATATTCTTTTTAGATAGAATATTTCAGTAAAGAGAGTCAGCGTGGTGGAGCGTAGCTTAGTATTTAGAAGTTAATATGCTGAGATGATTTATTGAGTCGAGAAATTACATTTACGAATGGTCCTTTGGCCCTATTAAAGGGGAATAAGTTTCCTTGCTTTCATTTCCGGTTCACTCCTTGCAGCGTGATAGGTATACGTTTTTGTTTAATTGTTTAATTTGAGTCTTTACGTATTTTTATTTTTTAGTATGTTTGTTAACGGTGTTGTAACGTATTTTGTACACGTGTCTACTTTATATATGTTTTTTTCCTTCTTCGGTCCGTTGTACATGGTTTTATAATTCTGTCTTAGTCATCAAATTTAAAAAGTACTAAAACTATTAGATAAAACTATGTAATGTAAACTTAATGCCACCCCACAAGGTTCATAAAAAGTTCGTCGGAAGTAAAGTAATAAAATTAATGATGGGATTTCGTCCAATTTCAGTAATTAGGTTAGCAAAAAGTCCTTCTGTGGCAGGATCATGATATCACTAACGAACGTCATCGCTCCTTATAGAACTCAGTTGAAATAAACCTCTACCGTCCGCTCGTAATTATAACAAGTTCTTTAACGACCAGCATAAAAAGATAAATGAAAAATATTAAACTTAAATATTTCCTTGTACAAAAAGCTTTAAGTTAGCATATTAGGCACCAACTACATACTCGAAGTAATAAACTTTACTTCCGACGAGCATTTTATGAACCTTGTGTCTTTTGTATAGGTTAAGCTTGAGGTTTACATGACATGCTTAATGCTTATATGTAGTAGTATTAGTACTTTTCAGTTTTTATTATTGGTGGTAGCCGCTCTTTAGTTTTTATTCAGACTAAGTAGAGTCGGAGTAGTCATTTTTGATCTATGATCTGACAATCTGACTGAGCAAGTAGCTTACAATTTACATGATGGCTGTAACTAAATTACGTGTATGAGATGAATAATCCGACGAGAAAGATTATACGCACTTCACCATTTTGTTTTATTTAGGAATTTTTGTAACCAAACTAAATATATTAAACTGTTTCAAATACCTGCACCACTCTTAGCTTTTTCTAACAAAATATGCATCTGACGATTTATTAATAATAAAACACATACATGGCCGTATGGTGCCGGCCTAGAATATTGCCTCTCATCTCACGGGGAGTTGTTAGAGTCGACGAAGAGAAATCCTACCGGATGATAAGCAAAAGCGTCATTCTGCGTACTGGCTTAAACTGTGCGATCACCTACCCGCTTGCCCTATGCATAGTGGTGATTATGGGCAAATAATACCAATAGAAAGTTATCTATTGGGGATGCCAATGTTCAGCATTGGACTTTATAAGGCTGACATGATGAAAACACATAAATACTTAACTCTGTGTATACGAACACCCTACCACACACATTGACACTGTGGGTATGACCGCGTGCGGGTAGCTGTGTGATATGACAGCGTAGACAGCTTGTCAACAACGATCAGCGGGTTTATTTATTTAGTGCCCGGTGACTTGGTGACCTGTATGAATGATTGACGGTGCTAGGTAACTGAGGTACTATTATTTAATATATAATCAAATAATTTACTGTATGCCAGAATCTTAAACTATGTCATTTTTTTTTCCTATGAGCGCTGTTGTGGCATAGCTATTTAAAAGAATAGGGGTTGAGTCGACTGCTTGTGACTTCAAGTCCCACAGGAACTTACGAATCAAGTAATTTCCATTTCTATTCTTCTCTTATAATTCAAAATGGGTCTGCTCTTGTATATCTTGATTGTGATCCACTTGTACTATGTCTAGATTGCATTGTATAAGTTGCAAGTAGTTTTTGCATACTTATTATAACTAATTGTGTTTAATATTAAGTCTTGCTGAAGGACAAAACTGAATAAGTTTCTTGCTCATTTGTCTTACTTTAAACTTAAGAACACAGTGAATGCAAATGCTACAATGCAATCATAAAGCAATGTACCTAGTTTCATATATCTGTTTCTCAGCTAAAAAGTACTATATTATGTACGAAGCATTTCAAACAATACCATGTAAATTATATTATAGTAATAAATGCAAACAGGAACAGCGCAAAACTTATTTAGACTTTGACTAAGAAATAATTTAAATGATTACAAATTTAAAAATCATTTTTTGTATTTTATAATATAAATTTGTATCTATACAAAAAGTTCGTAGAGATATTCTGAACTTAGCTCTAAAAATTATACAAAACAGTTCGTCTGAGAGTTACCACTGTGCGCCGTGTGTGTAATCAGTATTATATCTTCCCCTAGGTCTGTAACGTAAACAAACAAGCTTAAAATACCCTGTCCGACGACTAACAAGTCCGTCCAAAATCTTTACTAACCTTTTTTGCATTTTTGATTACAGAAAAGACTTAAAATAATAAACAAGTCCGATTATTCTGTAATGCATGCAATATGTAAAAAATTAAGGAATTTTTTTTTTTAAATTGTGGCTTTACTTGTGTTAGAGCGTATCAAAAGAAAACTGAAGCACTTGTACAGGGCGTTTATAAAATATATAATTCGGTCAGAAAATTAACGGGCATTATTAGAAACTAAGGAGGGTCCACTGCTAAACGTTGGGTCTGCCTAACTTAAACGTTGATCTTGCGCTGCTTAAGATTTGTTTACCAGAAAATATATACTAAATTCTTATGTAATCTTGCCACTGGTTGTCTTGTGTCAATATTATTATTGGCATTTCGTTTAGTCATTGTGGCGTAAATCCAATTAGAAATAGTACTTTTATAACCAAACATCTTTAGATGGAAGCTAGCCTATGTCCAAATTCACTGACATGAAATCTGTTGTTATAAATTCCGCCACTTACTCTGGGTGATAATTATGACGAATACTTGCCTGAACTGGTTTATGTCCTTATTTTAAATAAGACCTAGGTACTTCTTCACTAAATTCAGGGAATATTATTGTACCATCGTTGTAAATAAAAGAGTGGACTGGATTGTAAACGTGGCCATTCTCTGTCCTAAAACCAAGGTTAACTGTTAAGAACTGACGTACATTCAAATTTTTAACGCGACACTGAAGATTTGATTAAAAGTTTTTCAAAAGCGTAAGCGTGCATTCTGAACCATTTTCAGATTTACGTCAGTCTTCGGACAGTTTTACCGTGAATACGTTATTTATACGTAATTAATACAGTTTTATCAGCGATCTTTGATTTGGCAGTTTAATAGATATAGTATTTAAAAGCATTATAATTATACGCCATAGAACGAATTGTTTGACCTGTGATAAGAAGTTACTAGACGACCGATATGGCGTGGTGGCGAGTATACCTGCACTCTACTCCAGAGGTCGCGGTTTCGATTCCCGCACAGGATAAATCTTTGTGTGTATAAATATTGATATTTGTTCTGGTCTGAGTGTTTTCCTATGTATATTAAGTATGTATTTACAAAAAAAAAAGTATTTATGTATGTTTATCCGTTATTTAGTAGTATCCATAACAAAAGTTCTTAATGATACTTATCTTGAAACTAAATAATTGGTGTAAGTGTCAGAAATATTTTTTTATTATTTATTTATTTAGTAGGTACTTTCGCAACATTCTAATGAATTCTTCATTTATCATTGTTAACTCTATCCCTGCAGAAGAGTCTGAAGACACATCCTTTATAGTGTGTTACTAAATCTCATACACCCATCACGCACATCATACGAATATTATGATACGTTTAATAATCTGATACACTAAAACACGATTGTTTCTCCTCAGTCGCTTTATCTTGCCGTAAACCTATTTTGGCCATATATGACTTTGATGTCCGCTCTATATCTACAGATTTACGACAGCAGACGTTAGAAAATACTATAAAATTGTTTGCCTTTTTATAAATAGTATCTAAGTTAATAAATTATGCTCTGAATTGGAGTTTGTGTGCATCCAACTGATCGCTTCGCTACACATTATATATGACTTTTTATAGAACGCTGAATGAAGTTTACATAGTGTATTCAGGAGTGAAATTGACTGTGTTGACACTGTGTTTAGTGTATTGAACTTCCGGATTATTTTAATGTTGGCAGACATACCTTGTTGTGGCTTTCAATATCAAAGCCTAAACACGTACAGAGATTTCGGGTAGGGTATGCTGTACGTATCGCCGGTAGCTTTGTGGGACTGGTCGATCTATATAGCTATCGGAATTTTATTTAGCTAGGCCTAGGGTATGCAGTGCTTTTGTGCTTGTACGATGTGCACACTACTGTACAAACGGTCACCAGTCTAAAAACTAACCTCCTTTGATTCTAAATTACATTGGTGACCGTTCTCAATCACCTACCCTTATGAGGTTAAGAGGACTTCGTATTCTATACAGATATCAAATATAACCGTCCTGACGCCTACCCAAGTTGTAAAGTAAGAAACTAGCTATATAGAGAAGCAAGAAGAATTCGTAATTAAAACATGCAATCTTAAATTATACGAGCTCGTCTTTTCAGCAAATCAAACCTATTCAACCCAGTATCCAGACACAATTAAATGTCTATTGTTTTCTGCTAATAATAATACAAAACAGCATGTAAAATAGATTACAAACGAGTGCTGTATAAACATTTTTTCCGTATTTCATTATTTATGACAGCATAGATTTTAATATATATAAAGATACATACAATAAAATCTATGTACAATAAAACGCGAATTGAGTGTTAAAGAAGAAATAAAAATTATAATAGCGTGCAGAAAAGTATTCTGCTACTTTAACATTAAATTCTTTTACCGATTTTATCGGGTACACGACTTACATTGCCTTTTCATTGGTTGGAAATAGAAATGTTCGTAAAATTGCGAAAGTATATGTTTTAGTAGTTTCTACCTACTTGCAATGTAATTGAAGCACTTTGCGAATACAAAACAGTTTGTTTTTTGTATTTTGTTCGTCTTCTCCGCGGAAAGTTACTTCATTGGTAAACTAAAAAGGTTTTATGTATGTACAGACTATAGATACAACCGACTACAGGTCACAAATAACCATTTGCCGTTCGTAGGCACCTTAACTCGTTGTCATAAGAGTCAGCTTTGAGTTTAGCTGTTACGCGTGGGGTGGCAATATGCAGAATGCATTTGGATTTATTACAATTTAAACAGAATAAAACAGATTGCTCAACATATGAACAGAGCTCTGCATGGTATAAACAATCAACCCCCCCGGACAGGTTTCCTTGGCGTGTTAGGGGGGCGGAGTACCTCCCGGAGGCCGGAAAAAGGTAACACCCAGAGATTGACGACTCTGGGTGCCCTTAGTACTGACTACCGGGGGGAAACTAAGAGGGACCTGTAGAGGGCGCAGTGGGCGGGCCATGGGGGCCTTAAGCAGTGGGGGCAGCCGGCCCCTGCTGTCTAACCATGTAGCCGTCGAGAAGTCGGCCACACACGCTATGGTCGCACGGAGAGGTAGGAGGGGCGCGTCCACTGCGCCTCTTTGAGGAGGTTGTCCCGGTTTTGGTCCGGGGGATGTTGGCCGCAGGCGGGGTGTCAAAAGCTGCAACCCAGGTACTGGCCCCCGCCACTTTCTCAACAAGCGGCGGGCGTCGTCGGAAAATTTTTAGTGGGTATTACTGCTGGCAGTCGTGTCTGCCGGTGGTGAGTCCCACACTCCCTTTCGGTCCCCCTTTGGCCGGAATGCATTTTGTTACCGACGAAAAACAAAAAAATGGTATAAACAATCCACATAAACACTGTTTCTGAAAATAAAATGCTTAAATTTCTTTCAGTTGGAATATTCTCTTACCGTGTAAGTTTGAGATTGACAGAGATATAAATAATATAGTCAAAACTGTTTTTATAGGTTGGGTCAATTTTGCATTACTATGTCCAATTGGTTTATGCTATAAAACCTTTTTATGACTTTATTTAGAATGGCTGGATTACCTAAGTTTATCGCAAGACGTTAACCTAATGTTAATTCTTAATAGTCAGTTCGGAGCTCCGCAGTTCTAGGTTGTCGGAAACGAATACTGATGATCTCTGTATAAACCAGCAGAGTTTAATACCGAGCGCTTTCTTATTTTCGAAGGTTAGCACTATATGTGGAGTTGTTAAGCCATGTTTTATTAAGAGCGGGACGCCACGCACCTTTCACGGCCATTTTCACTGGGTACTCGTAGTGGAGTATGGCCGAAATCCCGTTTGTCGTAGAACTCGTAGATCTTGAGAGGAGGATCGCGCTCAGTAGTAAAACTTTAAGACATACATAATATCTCGCCTGTTTTCCCGAAGGGGTAGGCAGAGGCATGCTACGCCTACATTTCGCCAGTTATATTGTTGCTCCCACGTAATAGATGGCGAGCCTATTGCCGCTTACCGGAAATTTTTGTGTTCGCCAAAGCCTCGTCCGTTGGTCGGCGGGTGCACTACTTGCAGGTGAGGTTGGCTCGGGCTCCTTAGATCTTGGTAGGAACCCTAAACACCACAAATCCGTAGGCAGCAATATATTGTCTATTGAGACTAAAATCATTTGCTGCACGAATGGTTCTGTACTAGGGGTAACCCCAAGACATCATAATCATATCTGCCACTCAAGCTCACTGATGAACATAGGTCTACTTTTGACGACGGCAGACATTTCCAGAGATTGATTGTGAACCACTCAAAACAAATAATACCGACCAATAATAATATTAAACAATAAAAAAATGAATTTTTAAATTCCACATATCTTAATTAAATCTATCAATGGCCTAAAGAGCAATTTTTGTGTTGAAAGTCAAAGGTTCATTATTTTTTACATTGTGTATACTTATCCAGTTATATATTCAAAACTAGAATATATTTGTGCTTAACTAGAAACTAAAATATTCAGAAACCTGTTAGATCATAAGATTCGGTGATATGAATTGTATGTTTGATTCTTGTCATGTCTGGCTAATACACAAATTATAGATATATTCTTTCAATTTGAGACCTTCGCCGTGGCCTTTCTACTTCAACTTGTTTAATTTATCATTGGCTGGGCCAGACCCCTCTGTAATGCGGCCCGGTAAAAATAAACCATGTGATTAATACACGGGTGCGCATGCGCTGTTTCATAGTCAAGTAGCAATCAGCAGGGTAATTCTAATAGAAGCTACCACTTCCACACTTAGTTCCGCGATACTAGGTGGTCGGAAACAATCACGGGATTAAAAAAGTCATAATAATCTAAATCATTTATTCAAGTTTGGCATAATAGAGCTCTTACGAAAGTCAAACTTAAAAACTAACACGTCCATTCATTGCAGGCGGGAGCTTGATCGTAAAAGAAAGGGCAAGGACTTCGTAAAGTTTTGTATTTTCTACCGCCCTATAAAAAAAGTAAAGCAGAGTTCAAGAAGATCATTCCTTGGCGTTAACCGTCCCGGTTTATATATATTTGATAGTTAGCCTATATTAGGGCCTAGTTGGATAGATCAGAAAATACTAATACTAAACCATGGTTCATGACAAGAGACCCGAGCTTTGTATTGGTCCTTATTGAAAATGATGATGATTATTCTAAAATACTTTAACCGCTATACGGACCGTTGTAAAAGACCTCTTCCTGTAAAATATGGATTTGTAAATATCTTCAATTGGCTGTAATTACCGTATTAGAGGCAAAAAATATATGTAGGTACAAATTAATCAAGAGCTTGTGCTGGGACAAACTTACCCGGCTTTACTGCAATACTGTGTAAAAATGACCTATGTTATGTGCAAATTGTCTCTTAGGTCCCTATTTATTTAAGCAGTAGGGGGCAAAAAACGTTACAGACCGATTTACTCTGAAATTTATTATTGCAGTATGTATGTTATTTATATTGACTAGTTTTTAAGATTTATAATAATTTTCCCTTTAAAAAAAGTATAAGGATAACTTTCAAAAGGTTCAAAATACCTCTGTATAGTAATTATTACAGAGATATTTGACAGTCTTGGTTTATTTATGTACAGTTTTCACAAATAAAACTAGACTGTATGCGCTACTGCTCTATATACTTAACTACGGTTGCGCGTACGCAGACGGCGCGTCGCGGAAGCTTCGTGATAAATCAAACTGAGCCTCCACACTGTCTGCCTGTTCCTGCTTTAAGCCTGTGATTAAATAGATTATACTCTGTAGTAAATATCATCGTTCCCATAACTCCTTTGGTCAAAAAATATAAACTACAATACTTTATTATTAGACTGACTGTTACGGCCTTTTTTATTTGACATTACAATGTAGACTTCTTACATGTCAAGTCTAGGCAAATCGCAAACATTACATTACAAATTGAGTTCTCATTTAAGTCTTATTTAAGTTTGCACTAAGTCAACAAATTAATAGAAACATTAATAGAAACCTAAGCCCATGAATGTACCGCTTAGCCCAAGTTTAGAGATATCCAGGTAACACTTCAGCATATGGATCCAGAGTAGACTGTATAAAGTATTAAATTAAGTCCTCTTATTTGGCTTAACGACTACCGCACACAGAGATAACCTGCTTTACGAACTCAAGCGCGTTAAACACTCACCCATGTTAGGGACCTTTATATATCCTGCTTAACTTTCTTAACCATTTCGGACCACCTAGACTATCACTTTACATCCTTTCTCATTAATCAGAATTATTATTCCATTAAAAATGCCAATTAATATTTTATTCCTAAATTAGTAATAGTATGCAAATATACAATTTGATTTCGATCGATGATGAAGACATTTTTTGGTGTATAATGTCATTTTATTTCTTTCTGTGATAAGATACATGATAAATAAGGTATCTATACAAATTTATGATGCAATAAAACTTTCATCGCTGTGGTAAATTATCTTTGTTCTTTTAATTATCAGAAAACAATCGTATGTCGATAAATAATGCTATCGCATAAGACATCAGCTGGTGCCCTACTTGTCGGCTGTTGACCATTTGCATTATCTATTATATATAGATATTATCGAATTATCCAGCCACTATTGTAATCGATGAACTGATTCACATGTATTTGTCGTTTCGTTTCCAAACCCTGCTGAGCCTTGTCTGGGAAAATTATAATTTCTATGAAAAAATAAAGTTCTAAAAGCGTTTTATTGTAGTATGAATGAATGCGCGAGGTCGATTGCGGGCCGCCCGCGAGCTATGGGAACCACTCATTGTGCCATTCTCCACCCATCAAAGAATAGTTGCGTCGCTTGTACGGCGGTTATAGGCTTTTCTTATTGTTACTAGTTTCACTACTCGGTATTCTATAGACACGCTTTTTACCTCTGCGTTGAACAGGTTTTATGTTGCCGCCTGGAAAATGCACCTGTTGTATTTAAATAATTAATGTTTTATGCCATGTTTTGTATGCTGTTATAACTGAACGAACAGCTGTTTCGTGACTTGGTCTGGGTGGTTAACATGAACTTTAGAACGTTAATGTAGCCTAAGGTTTTCTATTAAGTCCCGTAAATCTTAATACCAAAATTTATTAAAGTAGGTTTGGTGATTTTGGCGTAAAAAAATATGAGCAGACTTACCATCCGTATTTTTATTGCTCAAGTGATTTATTGTTATTCCTGTATCTTTGGGTTAAAAATTAAAAGCGTAACAAATATAATTCGTGTTTATAATATAAGCAAGGATGTATTGTTTGCACAATTGAAGAGGAAGTATACAACGACACGAGTAATAATAGACAAAACAATAGAAACTCAGTCCTTAGAGATTGCATTCAGAAGGAACTAGGATTGACCTAGATTTATTTATTTATAGTCGTCATTATACTAAACTGTTATTTTTGTTATTGTTGCAGAACATGTGAGATAAAGTAAAGATATGGAAGAGGGAAGTGCTACAAACGGCCCGGTGACCTGCGGTTCAGCAACAGCCGAATCGCAGGTTGATGGTGAAGTGAACGGCAACGCAAAAATATGTGAAAACGGAGACCTTTCAGATAATCATAGCAAAACTTTAGACAGTGCCGATAACAACGTCGAGATTAATGGCAAAGATGAGAGCGGAGTTATTGTAGATAGTGTCAACGTATCTATTGATGTTAAATCTTTTATTGAGAATGAGCACAGTGAAGTTCACGACGATGCACGGTCACTAGAGGATTTGGATAGCTTACCCGCAGGCGACGAGCTGGCTCTTGCGGCCGCGGGCAGCGATAGCGGCGTGGAGGGATGCGGCAGGGCGCTCAGCAGCGGCGGCGGTTCGCGCTCTTGCGCCTCCAGTGTCGTGTCCTGTGGCTCCGGCTGTGGCTCAGAGAGCTCCTCCCTAGCAGGCGCGCCTCCGCGACCCCGTCGCCGAGTTAACGTTACTGTCACAGAACCTAAACGAAACTCGCCGTTAGGATCATCTACTCCGCGACCTGTAACCGCACCCAGAGGACCCAATCTAGCCACCCGTGAACGTGCGAGGAGTCGTGAAAAGCCCGTAGTTCCCGAGAAGCCTCGCCCTCTGACCCCTAAGCCACGAATCCGTCCAACTACCGACTTACCGAATTTAATCCGAGAGAGTCCAGCCTTACGTGCCAAACCTACTAAAACTTCCACCGCTAGATGTAGAACTCCGAATTCACCTAGTGAAGAAAAAAGATGGCCAATAAATGGACCGCGGTTAACGACGTCGGCAGATGCCAGTGCTACCCGAGTAGCCGCTGATAAGTACGGGACGCTGCCACGAAGAAGAACTAGGGATCCCGATGCCGATGGTTCGCCCAAGCACGAGAACACTCCCCCATCATGCAGACGGCCCACGGTGGCGCGGTCGTTATCCTCACGGTCGACGACGAAGACTCGGGTACGGATATACGCAGAGAAAACATCACAAACCGTTTTAGTTGGATCTGACATTGAATCGGCTTTTGCTGGAGTAGTGCCGAATATTGATAGGTAAGCTTTTATTGGAATATTTCAACAATATCATATCAGTTTCTTATTCAGATATATAAGGCAAAGAATCAACTACGACAATTCATTAAAAAAGTAAAATAGAAAAATTATTTCTGCTATTTAAAATATTAGACAAATAGAGCAAAGGTCATATTTACAGTGATTCAAATTAAATTTCTTGATGAATTAGGTTTTAGGTTTGTTTCCTTTTTTAGTAGAACTTACTTATCTATTGCAAGGCAAATACTTAAATAGATCTGTATTTTGTTTCTAGTCGCGTCGAAGTAACTCGTTGCCATAAGGGTGTTCAAGCAAGTTCTCGCGACACTGAGCTGACGCGGTTGACGACAGCGGCGGCGACGGCGGAGGCAAGCGCGGCTGAGGAACGCGAGCGGAGAGCGCAAGCGGAGACGCAGTTAGCGGCCGAGCGTGCCGCGCGTCTCGCAGCGCTTGCCGAGCTCGAGCGGAACTCGCAGCGGCTGCTCGAACTGGCCGGATCTGGTAAGTCCACACTCAAATACACCATGACGATCCCAGCCCAAACAGTATCTACCACTGGATACCATTTTCTGATAACATTTTCTGAACACAATTACCTAATGCCCAATTTTTAGGGACCATTGTATGTTTAACTCATCAAGGAGTATAAACATATGAATTAAATAAAACAATTGAGCCTTTGCTCAGCAATTAACTTCTTATACCTGATTTGATATTTTTGATGATATAAACTAGTCTCTGCCTAGAAATTCTATTTTTGGTTATCACCCGGTTATTGGCATTTTGTCTGCTAGGCCTTTAGTCTAAGATTGTTTGCAATCAAGACAAAATTATATGTTATTTAACAAAGTTCTGTGTTGTGTATCAGGGGCTGATGCTGGTGCGGAGGGTTGCCTGCGCGCACTGGAGGAGCAACTGCGGGCGGCGCGGGAACTGGCCGCCACACAGCGAGCCGACACCGACGCGCTGCGGGAACACTGCGCCAAGCTGCACGTTGTATGTACTTACTCCTACTTACAGAAGCTATAATAGTTCTTAAGACAGTTCACAATTTAGAGACGAGCTTTTCTATTTTCTGAATTCGACTCGAAGGACCATAAACAAACCATAGTCTAACCTTTACGCCCGTGTTTGTATGCTAAGCGCGATAACACTTATGTCACCGCCAGTGCGATGGCCTAAAAGAGTCTGATACGAGTACTGCGTGGACGGATCCTATGGCCCTTATTGGATGGAAAGCGATATCTGTCGCACTAGGCTTAAGTTCCTTTGCAAATTAATAAAAAAATTAAAAATAAATAAAAAGTAATAGTTTCTATCACTTTTCTTTACAGGAATCGTGCAGTGCTCGTGAATCAGTGCGATCGCTAGAAGCGCGTCTTGCGGAGGCCGAGCGTGAAGCTGCGGAAATGCACGACTTCTTGGCGGCCGAGACCGCAGCCCTGGGGGACTCCCTACGAGACGCCGAGGCAGAGTCGACGCGTCTCGCTGTGTGTCTTGAGCGCAGGTATATATACTTCAAATTATGATACATGGTATTTTTGTACTGGACCAGACCTTGGAGGAGTCACTAAAAGACGCCCAAGCGAAGTCACAAGTAATTAATACTACATTGTTTTCTAAAGCAATCAATTAATAGAAACTATTTTAGCTATAGGAAGTCATTTTCTGAAGAGGAGAGCAGAGGACAGATGATGCTTATTTACTTGTAAACTTTCACACTTGTATGCGAAATTTAGCAATTAATGTCAACAACATTTCATTTGGATACAATGAACTGAAAGCGCTTAAAAAAGATTGCTGTTTTCAGTACAAGCACTTATTGGATATTAAATGCTATTATTTACTTTTATGTGAATGATAAAGTTGATAAGTCCTATATAGTCAGCCTAATTTACAAACTGCTTATGTCCTTTTCAGCAAAGTTGATAGAATGAAGTCCTGTTTATTTTTCATAGTTAAGGCACTAATTGACTATAGGTGTTAATCCAATTCGTTCATAACTAATTAGATATTAATTTATAGGACATGAGAGATCAAAACTAGAAAATCAAATTTTGTATTTTTCTGAATATCCGGCGAAAATAAAAGCTCCCAGTGAGCGGCAAAAGGCTCGCGACCTATTACGTGGGATCAACAACATAGTTGGCGAAATGTAAACTTGTAATATGAAAAGGAAATGAAAATTAAAAATGTTTATATTGTAACTCAAGTATCATTACAAACTGGGATTATAAGTTTACAAATGTAGAAATATAAAAGCTGTAATATGCCTCTGCCTACTGACTAAAAAGGCCTGACTGCATGTATGTATTTTTTGAAGTTACGATATCGACGGTTAAGAATCAATAGTGTCTATCTCAATTTTGGCTGTTTTTACTTTTTTAAATTGATACATTTAAAGTCCAATTTGGCATATTTTGTGCAAACAGCCATCTCAATATTAACAGTATTTCTAGCATTTATTTACTTTTTTTATCGATTTAAACATTTCTGTAAACTTATTTACTAAAGCGAAAAAATGTTTTTTTTATCTACTGTAAAGTTGACTTTTTTGAGATAGACATTATTGATTCTTAACCGTCGATATGTTATCTATATGTCCGCAGCCGGGCGGAGTGCCGCCAACTGGTGCGCATGTGCGAGCAGCGCCGCCAGGAGGCGCTGGCGGCGTCTGCGCGGGCCCGCTCCAACACGCGAGCGTTGCACGCGCTCGACGCGCTCGCCAGGCGCTTACGGACGCTCACCAACGCCGCGCGCTCTCTGCCGCCTTGCAGGTTTATAAATATTATTTGAATTTAGAGCTGGTTAATTCAGGACAGGACCTAGGATTTGAGATTTGGCGCCAACGCGGTAAAAGACATCGCGGCAGTATTTTAGTTTCCAAAATAAAGTAAATTCGAGTTTTTATGATTTTTAAAACGGGCAGGTCAAAAGTACCCTAAACCGACGGGCGTGTATGAGAAGGTTAATAAGTGTGAATGAAGCTAAAAGTGTGTGCCAAGATCGTAGCAAGTGGAAGGATGTGATCTCTGCCTACCCCTACGGGAAAGAGGCGTGACATTATAAATAAAATAAATAAATAAATATTTTCTGACAATTACACCAATTATTTAGTTCCAAGATAAGTATCATTAAGAACTTGTGTTTTGGATCCTAAACAACGGATAAACATACTTAAATACTTTTTTTTTGTAAATACATACTTAATATACATAGGAAAACACCCAGACCAGAACAAATATTTATGTTCATGCACACAAAGATTTGTCCTGTGTGGGAATCGAACCCACGCCTTCTGGAGTGAAGTGTAGGTATACTGACCTCCACACCATATCGGTCGTCATATTATGTATGTATGTATTATTAAATATAGTGGATTTTTAGACATAACTTTTTCGACAACGTACACAAATGTAAGAAAGTAGTATATTTCAATGAAATATGATTTTCCGTGTTGATTCTATAACTTCATAGAACCGCTAGTGAAGTTTACAATACTTTACTGACGTAGTACGTACGACTTTGAATTGACTCGACTGTGATGGACTTTACTGGACTTGACTGTAACTGTAAATAAATGACGAAAACGCTGCACATTGGTGCAAATAGCTTAAATAATCAAATTACTAGACACTGGCAAATACTAATCGAGTGACTCCATACTAAAAAGAAAGGACGCAGCGTCACGGGGTCAGGATCTTGTGGAAGACGCCTATTTCCAGCAGTGGGCGTCATTCGGCTGATGTAATGGTGATCATTATGTGTCCCTCTCTTATGTTGCAAATTTGTATAGCGAGTTCATCATCATTCATTTTTCCCCAGTCGCAGCGAAAGCTTCGAAGCCCAAACTCCAGAAGAAGAGCCTCGTGGCATCCTGGCGGCCGTGACTCGCGCGCTGCGGTCGGCGCCGCAGATGTTGCCGCATTACACACAGCCGCAGCCGCCAGCATTGAATGAGGATGACCGGTCTCGGATCTCCGATGAGAACGACAACTCCGCCGATCTACTGGACTCCGAGACTGAGCCCTGTTTAGTCACTGACCCTGGTGAGTGTAATATTACCATTATCTCAGCCCATTGTTGCCGCACTATACACAACCGAAGCAACCAGCACTTAAAGACGACGATTGGTCACGGATCTCTAAAGAGAACGATAACCACGCCGATCTACTAGACTCCGAGACTGAGCCCTGTTTAGTCACTGACCCTGGTGAGTGTAATATTACCATTATCTCAGCCCATTGTTGCCGCACTATACACAACCGAAGCAACCAGCACTTAATGACGACGATTGGTCACGGATCTCTAAAGAGAACGATAACCACGCCGATCTACTAGACTTCGAGACTGAGCCCTGTTTGGTCACCGACACTGGTGATTCCAGTGTAGTTACTTACCATCAACTCAGTTCATTATTGCCGCACTGTACACAGTCGCAGCAACCAGTTCTTAATGACGACGATTGGTCACGGATCTCCGATGAGAACGAAAACTACGCCGATCTACTGGACTCCGAGACCAAGCCCTGTTTAGTCACTTTCTCTGGTGTGTGAGTGCAGCCCATTAAAATCCCAATACAATTCAATTCAATGTTTATTGCACTCCATAATGTTTTGCATAAGGTCTTACATGCTGAGCACGGGTCCGGCTTCCTGGCGGCTAACTGCTAAAAGGCTGTGTTCATTATGAGGAATTAGACTTATTGCATGACTAAAGAGCTCTGTGAAGTCTTTAATTTCTTATAGCGTCACAAAATAATAGTTGGTAAATGTGAATAAATATATTATTTTTATAGAATACGCTGAAGAATGGTGGTCGGGTGCTGAAAACGCGGGCGCGTGGAGTGCAGACGAACTGTCGCCGGAGCGGGAATCTGTCGGCGATGACAAAGGTAAAAAATCAAGTGTATTTTAATTACTCTTTTACGCTATCAAAAGTATACAGGGTATAAAATACCCTGATCATAGGCTTCACATACTTTATACCACAACAAGAGACATATCAAATAAGTTGTAAAACGGTTATTATTTTTTGGTGTTTAAAAGCTAAGCATGCAATAAAGCCCCACAGACCGCGTCCTGTATTTGTGGCCCACGCGAGCTGACCAGATTTTAAGAATTATTGCTGAAAATTGGAATTAGCGCTGTTGGATCAGTAGCTCTAGTTAAATTAAAATATTAAAAACCCTAAAATAATATCAACCTCCGTTGCTTTATGAGTGTTAAATCAAATTCGAAGAAAAGGTTTAAAAAGTCTCTATATAAAAAACATGTTCCTCCGTGCCGAATTCTCGAAGTTAGTTATTTGATAACAACACATGGATAAGACATACTTTCGTTGTTCTACATTCACCATGTGACGTCACGAAGAGGTCATGCCGCCTCGTGACATGGTCAAATTTACGACGTCACGAGGCGATGCTCAATTAAAATGAGAAGGACATGGAAGACACAGATAAGATATATATGCGGGTTTATAGAGTTAACTCGAACAATTACTTAATAAAATTTTAAATTTGTTAAATTATTCAAAAAAAATATTTAGGTCAAGTCTTGACAAGTATTTCATAACTCACAGGCTTGCCAAGCAATTTTGATCGTCTAGCGGACTCGTTTGCAACTATCCTAACGTCACCAAGATCATTGTCGTTACCATCCCCTATTGTACAGGCTCAGATCAGTTTTACATTACATACTTACTTGACTGTGATGGATGGTTCCCTTAGTGCTACTTTATTGGTTACGGCTTCTTCAATATCTTCAAATATTCATTGTGTGTGTTTTATATTGTTTATTTAAATTATATTTGATTGATAATTTAACAGACATAGCCTGTGAGTTTCTTGTCGGTTCTTCTCACAGAGCGGTGGCTCGGAACTGGCACTTAGATTCACTTACACTTAATTTTTATTTTTTTGCATGTAAGTGCATCTTAGCTTCGTGATTTCATTGTAGTATTTTTTTTTTAAATTTATATTTTGTTTAAATGTTATATAATAGTTTACCATATTTGTGTGTGATCAGACGCGGAGTCAGCGTCTGTGTCTGAGCGCGACTCTCTGCGCAATCTATCGGCCGCCATCGCACAGCGGCACCGCTCCGAGGAAGACGCAGGCTCTCTGCTCCTGGACCGTGTTCTGCAACTGGACGCAGTACTGCAAGACTTGCTGCCCACCACAGGACTGGCACACATCAGGTACTTCATAACCTAAATATCTAAATCGTTTATTTATAATACATAGGTTTAGGTTCAAAGACATTTATTCTCATAAAAACAATAAGTTCACTTATAATAAGATACATAATTATTGTATAATAAGGTAATAATAATTATTATAATACCTCTGGGCGTATTCACATACATTGAGGGTATATCTAGCTTACACTGAGCTCCGTCTCACCAACGTACATCAAGCTAACTTTAGGGAATCACTAAACAAGGTTTTGTAATAGTGTTTTATTTAAACGCGTGTTCAACATGTGCTTAACTTATTTGTAATAACACCGATAAGGTCTTATTACAAAATGTGATCTAAAGTTAGACTAGGTAACCTGTGTTCTCAATAAACTATTTTGATTGATTTGATTGATTGATTGATTGAGGTTTAAAACTAGTGCTGTGACCTTCATTTGCTAAGACGAAGACAGTGACAGCACTAGTTTTAAACCTTGTCTAACTTTAGATCTCATTTTGTATTAAGCTCCATACAATCCAAGTATGGTAGTAAAACACTTTGATATACTGGCTTAATTATATACCTATAACAAATCGTGTCAAAACTTACACATCTCAAAGAATAATGAATTTAATCGTTTACGTCATAATGTGTGCGTTCGTATCTTGAAGACTACGTGCTTATATAGCGTACTGTTTGTTGACTTTGTTGAAAGTGTTTGTAGTTTTCCATCCAACCAAAATCTTTTTATTACAGAGATAAAGCGGACCCATCTGAAAAAATGGCAGCGGATGTGATGCTGAAGAAACTGGCCGAACTAGACGCTAGCAAGGCCATGGTAGAGCATTACCGAGCAACTGTCGAGGTAAGAGTGCCTTGATGTTATAAACTGTCTTTTAACAGAAGTAGTTTTTCATTTTTAGGATCTGAAATTATCCTGCTATCAATATAAAAAGTTCATTATTTTATACTAGTTGGTGCCCATAAAATGTTTGCGCAGGATTAATATCAAATTAGTATAATATCTTTAAAAATATGGCTATATAATGTTCTGATGTATAAGCTATCATTATTGCAAAGTTTCAATAAAATTTAATCGAATTTTTGCGTATAAGAGTAACTAGCATCCATATATACAGACTTTTATAACTCTTTTTTTATAATAGATAATAATTCGAACCACTGTAATGCATTAAAATTACAAATATTAAAGAACGCACGATACATGTATAAGATAATTGAAACAAACGTTGTTTGCACGATTCAGAGCCCGTTTGGAGATCTCAAGAATTTCAGGATTCGTCAGGATTGAAGATTAAAGGTTATAAACCGTCTAAATACCTCTTCACCGCTTTCCGATGCACTCTGTCACACGTCTATTAAACTTATTTGTTGTAATATAAGCTTCTTGTAAGATTTATTCAATTAATTCTTAGTTTTACATAATTACAGTCGGCGTTATGGTTGGTGGATGAAAAATAAATGTTTTCTGGTTCTAATGGTTATAACTTTATACGTAACTTGTAATATACTAAATGTGGGGAATATTGGACTGTGACACCCTGTATATAATCACCAAGCGATCGGGCTTCTTTCGGCGACTAAATAAATAAATATTCTCTTACAATCACACCAGTTATTTAGTTCCAAGATAAGTATCACTAAGAACTTGTGTTATGGATACTAAAGAACGGATAAACATACTTAACCTTCAAGCAGGCGCGCGTAGTCGAATCGACCGCGCTTAGTATATTTTCGTTCGTATTAATATCACTACCCAACACATTTATTTCTCATTTCTAGTAGCCTGTCGTTATGTCATTGAGAGTATAATAAAGAATAAACCGTCGCGCGGGGCGCTTCCCACACTTCACAAATTGCAATTGTTTTAGTCCCGGCGAAGTCGTCTAAAAGACTACACGCGCCTGTCGTCGAAAAGGTTACGTGCGACTCTCAACGCGAGATACTCGTTCACGCCCGTAATAATTCTTCGGCCATTATTCAATATTATCAAGTAAAGTTTGGATTTTTTTTATATAACATGAGCCGTGGACGGTTACCACAAAGTGCAATCGAGGATTTACTAAGAGAAGATGAAGAACAGAGTGAATCAGAGCTCAGCGACCATGGCTCTGAAACTTCCGACCACATCATTGCAGAGGAAACTCGATTTGCTGACAAATAATTATTTTTATTATTTTTTACTCGTAATTTTTATTATTAGATTAGGTATAAAAACTAGTCTTAGATATATAAAAGATTTGTGTTTCTAATTTTTGTTTTGATTTCTATAATGTTTGAGTTATGTTAATTAATCTAATAATTGTTACTTTTTTATGATTTACATAACTTTTTTTTGAAAAATTATGCTTTAAAGACAATGATAATAAATCTGAGTACAAATAAATAAATAAATATTGAATAATTAGTGCCTTATTACTCTTATTAATCCCAAAGGTCTTTTCGGTTACGCGCGCCCGCTCCCGTTACAAATGACCACGCGCCCGCTTGAAGGTTAAATACTTTTTTTTGTAAATACATACTTAATATACATAGGAAAACACCCCGACCAGAACAAATATTCATGTTTATGCACACAAAGATTTGTCCTGTGTGGGAATCAAACCCACGACCTCTGGAGTGAAGTGCAGGCATACTGTCCTCCACGCCATATCGGTCGTCGAAATTCGTAGTGCTTACGATTTCAATGTTTGCACTAGCAGCAAATTGTCGTTTTATTACATCAT
The DNA here is from genome assembly GCA_949126915.1 of Musotima nitidalis. Lineage (NCBI taxonomy): Eukaryota > Metazoa > Arthropoda > Insecta > Lepidoptera > Crambidae > Musotima > Musotima nitidalis. The sequence goes on from OX421416.1 coordinate 16,263,298, forward strand.
AAATAAAGGGGCTGCTAAGAAGCTACTAATTACTACTGCTAGGTTTTGTTTACATTTATAAATAAGTGTAACTAGATCCAAGTTGATTTCGTCAGTCAAGGCAAGCTTAACTCTTTGACGTTGTTAATCCTACATTTCTATAACACATGTCAGCTTTTTTCTACTAGCGGCTGTCCGCGACTTCGTCCACGTGATCTACATAAGCAGTATTGTTACATATTAATAAACACAGTTTACAATAGAACTATATTTAATTTTAAACAAAAACACGTAAGATTCCACCTCAGTCTCATTTGCGAACACGCGGCAGTGCTGCGGTTCAACTCATAAGCAAAAAGTGTTGAGCACACATTTTGTCGAATTTACTTTAATGTCAATACCATTCAAACATCAACAAGCCTCAAAAACAATATACCTCAAGTATCCATCCACTATAGCAATTCTATATGTTCCCGTCGCCCGGCATTCGTCTGCCACCTCGCAGATTTAATATGAATAAAGAAGTACTCAGTAAATAAACAAATCTTTTCTAAAAATTACACCAAATATGTAGTTCCAAGATAAGTATCATTAAGATCTTGTGTTATGGATACTAAATAACGAATAAACATACTTAAATACTTTCTTGTTTTTTTAAATACGCCGCTATATCGGTTGTCTATCGTCGTCTGAAATCTGTATGGGGACGTCTATTAATTACGTGAGTCTAAAATAGGGGAGAGGGGGTCCGGCCACACCTCACCAAAACTCACCATGGGGGGGCGGGGGTCAGTAAAAATCTCACGTCAACTTTTTAATTCAGAAAATATACATTTTCATACCACAGTAAAATTTTGTATTACAATATCAATACCGGTCATCATTCGTTATAGTGCACCTAAAACGTGGTATCATTATTCTCCTATTATTTCACAGAAAAATGTAGTACATAGAAGACAAATCAAATAAATTAAATTATTTAAAAATATTGGGTAAATCTCACGTGAGGGGGGGGGGTCCGACCACATCTCACCAAGGTGGAGGGGGGGGGGGGGGTCCAAATTTTTTAAAAAACACCTCACGTGATTAATGGACGACGTATAATAACTTACTTACTTGAAATTATTGGCAAAAAAGGATATTTCATCTCAATAATCTTACCCCAGCATCAACTTTTGATCGCGATCCTAACGTTTTATTAATTCTAAATTGACATTGTTAATTTCATACTTTGTAAAATTTTCTACAATAAATTCAGCATTATAATGTTTTAATATAATATCCTGTGTCTCTAAACTGTAATTTACATTTACATATATTACCTTTACTAAATTTAAATGTTATTTTGTAAGTGGTATCACAGAATTTAGTTACTGTTGCTTGAAAAAGAATTGGGTGCATTTATTATTTAATTTTTCAGTCACTCAAAAAGCAATTGGCGCAGGCCGCTGAAGAAGACAACATTGACATTATAGAAGAGGTGAGTACACATACATACATACAATCACGCCTGTTTCCCCAAAGGGGTAGGCAAAGGCATATTATACGCCCACATTTCGCCAATTATACTTTTATGTTCGCCAGAGCCTCGTTCGTTGATCGGCTGGTGCACCACTTGCAGGTGTCTTGATAGGAGCCCTATACACACCCTGTTTTATAATTTATAAATATAATTTTAATTAATAGATTTCATCGTGTATTTAGACGATCTGAAAATATACTCTTAGGATTATGTTTCTTAGTTGATGTATGTTATAAAGCTTCCTTTTGGATATCATGCAAATTTTAAAAGTTCATATATTTTGAAACTTACCAGAGCATGTACTTGGGGGACAAAGGGTTAACATACTTAAACGGTTTATATTTTGTAAATACATCTTTATTAATAACAGATTGAAAACACCAAGACTCGAGGTAGATCTTACGTGGTCTTCCCCTCCCAACACTTCCCTTCACTTGTCCATCATAAATCACTTTCATTCATGACTTAATGACCAAACCATCTAAGCATACCTTTACAATTCTTGTCACTATATTTTCTTTAACACCAGCTTCTTATTTATAATAACAGCGTATTTTAATGTGTTCGGAGCAGGAATTAGCGCAGTGTGACGAAGAGGAGCGTCGGGCGCGCTACGAGGCTCTCGATGCGGCGTCTGCGGCGCTGGCAGAGCGCGGCTCGTGGCCGGCGTTGCGGCCGCTGCGACTGAGACTAGAGCGGCTCGCTCTGGCAGCCGCCGCCCCGCGAGCCCCCGCCCCGCGACCCCCCGCCCGCCGGCCCGGACCACACTCAGCCGCCACCACGCCTACACATGCGTCCGCCACGCCCGCCTAACGTACTCACTACATACACCACGAAACTACAATACTGTGCCTCTTAGGGGGGTATTCCATAAATTACGTCACACGAATTTCGTAATTTTTTGACCCCTTCTCCGTCCTTGTCACACTTGTGAGACTCCCCCCTTCCTTAGTGTGATGTCACATATTTTGCAATTGTACAGCAAGAAATAATTATCTACATCAAAACAGCAGTTACAAAATTTTTATAAGACCTGGATTTTGAAATGTGACGTCACGAAATTTTGAATCCCCCCATCCCCTTGTCACACTTCGTCAAACTCCCTACCTCTTCCTTAAAGTGTGACGTCAATTATGGATAGCCCCTTAAGAAAAGTGGGCAACCAGCCGCGCCCTACTTATGTACCAACTACTTCGGACACGACGGAAATGCACTACTGTGTCTCTCACTTTAGGGCGAAACAGGAATTTTAAAAAGTCAAATCATTAAGTTTTCGCTCGTTAATATTATATTATTTTTATTTGCACGGGAAATAAAAAATAAAATTACAAAAGAATCTGAGTACTTGTGATTTGTAAAGTTTATATATCAAAACGCCCGGGAATATGACTACATAATTAAAGTGGCTTGAGTTTGAATTTGCATTTAACTTAACGTGCATTAGAAAATGCAAATAAATAAAAGTATTATCTGTAAAAACAAAATTAAATTGGGTCACAAAAAGGGCCACATTTAGTATTATTGACGTGATATCTTCCTCACTCGTGTGGGTTTTCTGACGTCACGCATTTGTAGTGACACCACTTGTGTCATTGAAAGGTTAAAAAGCTCTATAGATATAAATATAGTCCCCAGTACAACTGCCATTAATTTTTTTACACAGGCAAATTTAAACCTTTTTAAGTACCTTTTTAGCGACCAGTTTGACAATTTTCTAATGCGAAAACCTACGGCTTTGCTTCGTTTTTGAATGACGTAATATCGACATTTTCGGGGTGCATCTCCATACGCAGCATGATTGTTGTCAAACAAGTTGACCACTATTTTTAAAATTAATTTTACTAAACAGACACATACACACATTTACGCCTTTTTCCCCGAAGGGGTAAGCAATCATATTATAAGCCCACACTTCGCCAATTATATGGGACCAACTCCACGTAATAGGTGGCGAGCCTATTGCCGCTTATCGGGCACTGTTATGTTCGCCAGAGCCTCGTCCGTTGATCGGCAGGTGCACCACTTGCAGGTGAGGTTGGCTTGGGCTCGTTAGGTCTTGGTAGGATCCCTATATACCCTAAACCAATATAACAAATCACTTAACTAATTTTTTAAAAAAATACTGGTATTTACGGGAAGTCACAATGACGTCATGTCGTCATTTTCAGGGTGGTGGTTACCCTCTATACGCAGCATGACTCCCCGTATATACCTACAAGTTGTACTGGGAACTAATACTTCTGTTGGGTTTTTTAAAATGGCTGCTTGTAGTTTGTATTTTTTTAAATATTTTTGACTTCTGATAGTGAGTAACAAAAAAATAATTAAATTAAAACAAGTTAAGGCGAATTTTTTAAAGCCACACCGGTAAGGAAGATAGCATACTGCTCTCTATATGCTCATAAAAATTATATTCCTTGACATTATTTTAGATAACATACTAATTGCTATCTTTATTTGATGACCAAATTTAATTCTGTTTTTATAAAAGAGCATTTTTATATTTACTTACTAAAAGCAAAATCGAATCTTAAGACATCGTTCCTATTAAATCTGTAAACCGGCGGGTCACTATGTTCCAAACAAACGTAGAGAATCCGCATTAAGCTGCATTAAGTTGCCTACTAATATTTTTTGATGACTGTACTCTAACAAAAATAACTTCTGTATATACCATTACAGAGGCGAAACGAAAGTGAGATTTCACTACAAAAACACTATAGATGTGGAGTTGAGCAGGTGTTATTTGGCATGAGATCTACCTTGCTATCGCGACCTGATTAGACAATTAACATTAGAAAACCGTCGAAGTCTTGTGTAATCCTTTAAATTAAACTAAATGAACAAGGGAATTAATAAGACCTGTTAATTAAAAGGTTTCTTATATTTGATTTTAACCTAGATCTGCTCAGCTTCGCCTCTATGGTAAAACCTATAATAATATGCATCACGTCACCATATATGAGGCCTCATGCGCAGCGTGCCTTAACTAAAACTAAGTGCATCATTATTTCCAATGAAATCGCACTTATTTAAGTACACTTTAACCAAGTCGTACTTTCAGTTGATGATTCTAGGCTAAAACAAAACTAAGATTACCAGTGAAACAATATTATTGATAATTATAGAAAACTTTGTAGGTAGCTCAAGGGCGTAAGTTAGGTAAGTGAGAGAGATAGTATAACAAAATTTACAAATATAGCAAAACCTTGTTTAAAATGTGGGCTCAAATGGTTTCTTGCCCAGAAATGTCTTAACTAGATGTGTTAAAACTATGTATAAATATTTGCCTTCATCATACCATGGAGACCTACTATTATGTGCTTGATACATAAATCCTATTACAAATTTAAGTTGCAGGACATTTAATTTTAAAAGTTACATAAACCAACTCCTTTACTAAGTTATTCCTAAAATATTTCTTTTTAAACTAATTTGATTTTAACCTTATTACATGTTAAGTTATTGGGCTGGATAATTTGATTCTAGTATTCAAATAGTTGATAAATGTTATTGAAATTTTTACACATGTTTACACTCATGTTTGAAATGAATGTCCAGAGAAATGATGATAAATTGCTTATCTGAAGATACCTAATATACTTAAGACACATGAAAAATGTTATTTGCAATATCAATAATAACTTGTGTCAAACTTCGTCAAATCTCCTATGGTTTCTGTTGGTCATTTAACAATATCTTAATCATATCAAAAGAGGTTTATAGCAAATTAATTACTAAGAATAAAATTCTTTACTTTATACTTAAATAACTAAGTGCAGGTACACGATAATTCACTGGTCCTTATAAAGAATTATTATGTGAAAACAAAATAAATATCTAGATTGTATTTAGTAATGAGAAAAGCATATATTTATTAATAAGTGACATTGCAGTAAGAGCTACATCTATGCTTTAAATATTTATATAAAAAGTAAGTTCTGTCATTTGCTTAATATTATTTGCGTAGTCTCTCTCTTCGTACCATTGAGTGGTATTGAACTGAATATTATTTTATTTAAAAAAGAAAATCAGATTTGTGTAATTAGCATTTAGCTTATCCGTCCTAAATTTTCACAACAGCTTGCCATCAGATAATATGTAGTTTTATTGTACCTTTTATATTAATAGATGCAAACTAACGCGTGTGGATCTTACAAATATTATGTCTTATGTCACAATACAGTAGGTAGTGTTAATTATTTAGACAGTAACTTATTTTATTATTGTGCATATTTAAGTCCGCGGCGCATAAGTTGAACAATGACCTTGGACGCGCAGTACAACGCAGGCGTGTAACTGCAACGCATCACTCGCTAATGCGTTTAGTCCCTTTCTTTCTTTTGTCTACGATTGTACCTGCGCAGACAACCGCCATTTTTTGTACAACTTAAGTTCCGCGTCTATGCCAGGTGGGTTACAGGATGATTGCGTCTCGCTAAGAAGTTTTTACAATTACGTGGTTGATCTCAACATTGTAAGGAAAGTGCAAAATATGTAGTTACGTATTCCTTCTTCTGATGTTCCAATATTATTTAGTTTTCAAAGTTAAAATTCCTTAATACATAAGTTGTATTTCAATTCTTCATTCCTAAATGCATTTAAGTCTTTTTTTTCTTATTCTAAGCAATATTTGTATGTAAGTAAAAATCATAGGAAAGTATTGAACGTGCCATTAGTGCATAGAAGGGAATAGTTTCCCATTACAGTGACGGTATCTGTAAGAGTTAAAACGATACAATTACATTAAATTATACAATAATTAAAACATTTTAAATATCTAGTCAAATCATCCAATTATTTTGGTTAATTTGTAAAAATATATATGCCTATTCGAATTCTATAAAAATTACGTTCAAACGTAATTCAATTTAGCATTTTAATTAAATACAAAATAGGGTAAATAAACAAATAATTAAATCAAGTGTACGATACGATACTTTGTTAATACGTACTATGATCACGAATTATTACAATAACAAAATAGGGAAAAGTAATATAATGAGACTGATATTGTATTTACGTTGAACATTGTTGAAGTTTAGAACGTTTGAGTGATGAGATTGTGGTACTAGGCCAGAGTTTGTCCAATTATAAATGCTTCCTGTACTAAAAATTGTTTAATTTATGCAAGTACAAAAGTATAATAGCACTGCACGCCTTGTTCAGTCATAATGACACTTGCTATAGGTGCTAATGTCACTTAAAATTAACATAATACTAATAATTATAATGCGATTTATCATTGTAAGCAATGCCTAAATCGAACCAGCCGATTGATCATTTAATTTGTTGCTGATAATTTCTAAAATCATGCGTTGTAAATAAAATATACAATGTAAATAAATGTATTGTGAAATATTCATACAATTTTTTTATTTATTACCTTCCATTCATGTAGATACTTTTTATCCATTTAAATAGTGGCTTCGTGCGTTTACATTTAGCCAGTGTCCAGTAAGATATATATTAATAATATATACATCATAGTAAATGAAAATGAGTGTTGTTGATAAAGACAATAAATGGTCAATAAGATGATAAGATCTCACATGGACTTCTTGAGATAATTTGAAAAGTTGTGTACTTCAGGGTGACGGCTGTACACGTCAAACATGAAAGGATTGTGCGTCAAATTTGAAACAATGTGCTTTTAAAAACTAGTGTAATTTCAGAAAGTTAGTGAGCCGCCAATTCACCCTTAATTCACCACGAACTCTTAACAGTTAATAATCCACTGTTATTACACATTAATGTTCAAAATACACAAATTTTAGAAAATAAAACAAAACTGCAGCATGACGCTTCACTTTCCAGCCAAGAAGTCTTAATCTATCATGTTGACACATAGAAAGGTATAGAAATGAAAGAAATAAAATAATGTTTTGAGACATTTAATCGACATAGTACTCCATGGTTACAATTCGAATATGCAGAAATAATTTGACTACACAATGTTGAATTCATAGATTGATCTACAATTAACTGTACACAGTACAAACTTCAAAGACAGTGATTCACAAGTTAGGAAATACTGAGAGTACAGACACTTCGCGGAGGTGCAAAGCTGGACGATCGAATTGCCGTCCAGGTAAAACGTGATTATTAACAAGTTAACATTTAAATATTGGCTTATATAACTCATAAACAATTACCTATCGCCTTGCAGCAGTCATGGTCTAACAAGCTGAGATAGGATGAAAAGTCAACCTACATTATGTACTTACATATAAATAGTATAAATATATCTTGCTCCAATTATTTATAAATAATCTTTTTTGCTACAAAAAAAGAGGGGGTTTTCGTTCCCAGCGAGGCATTTCGAAATAATTTGAATTGCCTAAATTTCTGCAGAATTAAATTGTGAAGTATAAAATATTTTTTTAAATCCAATGAAGGAAATATTTACTATGCCCCTCTTAATTCTTAAGTTGTTGCGTGCTATTTTAAACGACGTGACGAAATTGTAAATCGAAATTTAAAATGTAATCTAATATTTCACACCTAAACTGAAAAATAAATATCTAAGCGGGGGTTGATACTTTAAGTCCTAGTTTTCGCTGGCTATGATCAAGTATTTCCGTTACATATTTACATGTCCACTATTTCAGGAAAGACTTGGAAAAAATACACGGTGGTCTAATGGTCTTTCGCCAGATAATCAGTTCCGGTTTTTGACTATCTTCAGCTTTCTACATTAAAAATGTGCCATAAGCCCAATGAAACGTTTAAACCTAAAATACATAAATATTATCAGTCAGTGGGCTGTTAGCTATTATATTTCCCTACCTACAATATTATAATTACAAAGATGGACTGGCCTAGACGCCTAGTCGCCCTATAATATCTACACTTAAGTCAAATACAATTATATAATAATCATATAAAATACACAAAGTATATTCACTTGTTCGATTTCATGATATTCTTCTTATTTATACAACATCAATATAATATCTGATATACATGTTATGAGAAATGCATTCTTAATGTGATAATATGCAATCGCATGTACAAAATACTTAAATACATGGAAAGCAATTTACAATAGGAATGAACGTTAAACAGCTAATACAATATAAGTTATAGAAGGTTAACCTTTAGGAAAATAGGCATAAGAATCAATATAGGGCCTAATGCCGATGTTGTCTGAATATTTTACTGCCTTACAAATAAAGTAAGTTACTTATAAAGTGGTGGAAAGTTATTGTTTTAAACCTCCTTTCAAATATGTTAGTGTATCGTGAGATATAACAGAATATAAATTAACAAAAACCAGGTTAGGAGTACGATTGAAAGAACATAGCAAAATTGTATTACACGCATCTTCTTAAAGACCACCAGCCTGAACAGACATGCCATAGATCAATTGGTAATAAAATCGAATAATATTGAGAAGCGTAAAGTAGACATGACGTCATACCTACTAATATACCCTTTGCCAAATTTTCAATGACAGTTCGATAAGCCTTCTGTGAAATTTTTCATATTTTGGCAAACTAATCTTTGAGAAATGTATTTAGGTTCGGTGGTCTATGCTATCTTTTAACAAAAGTGTATATTAATATACTATTATAAATATTTAAAAAAAAGAATTGTATCAATACCATTGCCGTTAGAAACTTCTTAAAAGCAGTACTTACATGCTAAGCACGAATACTTATAATGAGAATACACGAAATATTATTTTTCAGAATATACTCTGTAATTCTGTATTTGTTTAAATTAAACTAATTTATCTAGCATATACCTGAAGAATGCACTTCATTATTTATTTTAGGGCTTCGGGTATTTTAAATACCTTTATAGTGGTAGATCAAAACAAGTCCCGTCAAAATGAATATTAACATTAAGCATTACAGTACACGGCGGTAAATATTGCACATGTACCTTAAAAAAAGAAAGTATTTTATAGTTTAAACGAAACTCAAATCAGGATAACAATAAAGTACTTAGTTTTGAATTATGTCATACTATTAAATCTAATTATTGATAAAAATTATCATTCATATATTCGGAATTGTGATAATTGTCGAAGTGCAATATTAACCGCCGGGTATACTGTACATGATTTAGAACTTCTTTTCAATCTAGGTACATTTATTTAGTAGGCAGAGACCTATAAGATTCTCAAGTGCAAGATATCGTTCTTTATTTGTGAACACATGATACCTTAAGGTGGATTAAATTTAAGTCATACATGTGGAACAGTAAAGTTCATAATTTGAATCTTACACTAGTTTAAATTAACACATTTATGCAGAGACAAATGTTAAAACTAGCTATAGTAAAACTCTTAAAGATTTGTTTTATTTACATATTTCTAATACATCTAGTATTCCAGAAACCTGGCAATTGTGGTGAATAGTCGCTGGAAAAGCTTTCAATAAGCCATTGTACTAAATTACAAAGTCGAACTTAATTAACTTAAACATTAACAAGTAAGACTAAGTGAAGCGTGTAGTACAGTATACAGCAGTACTTATCTATGTATAGTATGGTATAGTATACAGGGTAAAACATTTAGTCGTTTAGGTCCTTTACCCAACAAGGTATTAATATTATCGATAAGATCACATAAAAATTTAAAGTCGTTATTTATAAGTGCACGCTGAGAACAGTTTTAATACATACATAATGTTACGCCTCTCTTCCGTAGGGGTTGACAGAGATCACATCCTTCCACTTGCTACGATCTTGGCACACACTCATAGCTTCATTCACACTCATTAACCTTCTCATACACGCCCGTCAAACGAATAGTTTTACGAATAGACAAAAGAGCTCGCGATGACACGCTTTATGTCAGTGACTTTAAGTTCAATTTGGGTTCAAAAATTCCACCTCATTATTTATTTAACTTTACGGCGGTTAATAGACCGGATTACCTTCCTATAACATTAAGAGGACAAAAGTTCAACCTTGTATACTATAAAAAGTTTATTAATATAAATTTCACTTTCTACCACGATTCTATAACAAGAAATCGACTATTCTATAACTGATCGTCACTACAATATAAGTGACTGTGTCAATGTGTTATGTATGTTGTGCCGCTGGATAGGTACTGTAAACACAGACTATATTTACTTAGTTTGTGTCTATACAAGTATTTAGCAAACTATAGCATTCAGTGTAACATAAGACGATCTCTGGGTAGAAATAATAAGTGTTAACACTAGGGGTGCGATCGAGAGTTCCGATATACCCATAAGTGTGAGCGAGAAGTAAGATAAAAATGATTTATGACTCAGTTCGCACGTTTATAATGCAAAGCGCAAGTATAGTTAACAATAATGTGCTAATAGATAAACACGGAAACCTTTGTAGCTACGAATTTGCAGGAATGCTACCGTTTCATTACTTTATGATCATTAGAATCCACCCTTGTACTAGTAGTTACATTGCAATATAAAACATATGATTTAAAAAAATCAAATAAAGATCCAACGCACTCCTTATGTCTATTTATATGAAAGAAAAGACATTGTATTGTAACTTCTGCTCTTCCATCTTTAAATACAGGATATAAAAAGACCTTGATCGAAGCCATACGCAAAAATTTCCCAGATGTGGTGTGTCTCTCAATAGAGTTTGGCTCTCAACATCTTTATAGACACTAAATATTTATTAAAGAGGTATGAGCGCGAATGAGATGAGACCCGCGCAAGTAGGTACCGACACTGCGCGATTTTCTGGGTATTTCTACATCCTATATAAGGCCTGGTTTACAATATCTGATTAGGAGATACTCGGCTGTTAATATAACAGTTTTTATACGAACTATCTGTTAAGTAACGGCTAATGGATAATTTCTTGGCCCTTAATGTTTCATATAACCATTCAGGTTCATTAATTACACTGATTTGACGTTTGTATCACACATATTTACTATCTCAGGTTTTTTCAAGTTAAGTATTCTGCTGTATAAAGATAGAACGATCACTCACTCTTTACAACATACCCTTTCTATCACTTCTTTCAAAGATTTCAATACAGTACATTTAAAAAAAATATTTCCTACACATACACATATTTACAATTTACTTAGTGTCAGATTTAAGCGAATACCACGCTTCACTTTGTACATACACATTGGTGGTTCAGTATTTAACAACAATGACTCGTACAGTCAGATTGGAAACACAGTCAGTTTTCAATACGAATGACCTAATTTTCCGCATTTTTTGACAGAATTTCGCTGACACTAACCTATTAAAATCACCGAGTCAAATTTATTTGAAAACCATTAAACGTTCAATTGCTTTCAAACAACTCATCACTAGATTTAACTACATGATTTTACCTGTAGCTTCATCAAATATACATTGGTGTGTTAAAAAAATTCACAACGTATTCCGTAAGAGATCTATTTTTTAATGTCAATAGTATCTAAGTGATTTCGTTATTATTTATAGTCCCACTACTGAATATGAAGGTGTATAAGAACCTCATAGTCCCCGTTAGCCGGCCGCCGCGTCTGTTGTCGGCGATCGTTCATACTCATAGCCGTGGTAACTTCCATCAGATTATCTGGAAAGAGAATTTACAGTTTAATCATAAGCATAATTTTGTATTGTTTCGTTTGGTGTCAATTAGGTCTTAAAATTAATATTTTGTCCTCAAATGAACCCTGCACAATTTCAAATAGGGACACACTTCTTCCTTATATTATATATAGAAATTAAATACATTGGAAAATAAACAACTATAAAAATTAATTCACTATACATACATTCATATTATGCTATACTGCATTTATTCCAAGAGAAGTGATAGTTATGGTTTCATTCATTTCATTTCAATACATACATGTTTACATAAATAACCTGACATACTTGCTACAACTGTTTAAATACATAAAAACAATCACGCCTATTTCCTCAAAGGGGTAGGCACAGGCATATTAAAAGCGTATTGCCGCTTACTGGGAGCGTTAATTTTTGCCAGAGCCTCGTTTGTTGATAGGCAGGTGCACCACTTGCAGGTGAGGTTGGCTCCTAAGCTGTTATAAATTGTTCAAAACTGATTTAAAACAGAGATCTCTGGATGAAACGTTTTAAATGGTGAGACGAGCTCTTTGCCCGTATTGACACGAGATTTATTTCCCTTAGTCGCTTTCTCCGACACTCACATGCAAGACATGGGATGGCTCAAATACTTATTAAGAATCTAATATCTAATTTGCGTTAATATCCTCGCGAGACGACGTGTTCGTTTTCGATCACTGCAGTTGAGTAGAATTCAGAAAGTTCAGTCATTAGAGGTAGCAGTTTACTAAAAAGTATTGTAAAGTTAAGATATTCATACGTAATGTCACTCCTCTTTCCCGTAGGGTGAGCAGAGATCACATCCTTCTACTTGCTACGATCTCGGCACACACTTTTAGCTTCATTCACACTCATTAACCTCCTCATACACGCTTGTCGGTTTAGGGTACTTTTGACCTGCCCTTTTTCAAATTTTTTTTGAATTTGTTCATGGAAGGTCTTACGTGATCCTCCCCTCCCAACACTTCCAATCACTTGTCCATCATAAATCACTTTCGTCAATCTACTTCCATTCATTCTCTCAACATGACCAAACCATCTAAGCATACCTTTCTTAATTCTTGTCACTATATCTTCTTTTACACCAGCTTCGACCCTTATCACTTCATTCCTAATCCTATCACTCAATTTCACACCTAGAATACTTCTGAGTGCTCTCATCTCTACTGCATTAATCTTACTTAAGATATACCTTTTGTTTAGAAGGGCTCACTGAGCCGCTTATATGGAGAGATAGATTATGATAGTCTTCGGCGCCCACAGATAGAGATATACATATAACGCAATCATCACGATTTATATTGAAATCGAGCGTGCCGACTTTAAACACCTACTGTGACGTCACAGCCCATATTTGGAGACAAAAATACAAAATGATTCATCGAGACTGATGCCATTGATGATACATACTTCATACGTGAAATAGGTCATGTTACAGTATTTAAAAAAACAACAACAGCTGTATGTAGCGGCGGCCAACCTTTGACGATTGGTTCGGACAAGCGAAGTACATATATTTGCGTTCTCAACCGATATGGCGTGGAGGTTAGTATACCTGCACTTCACTCCAGAGGTCGTGGGTTCGATTCCCATGCATGAATATGAATATTTTTCTGGTTTGGGTGTTTTTCTATGTATATTAAGTATGTATTTACAAAAAAAAGTATTTAAGTCTGTATTTACAAAAAAAAAGTATTTAAGTATGTTTATCTGATGTTTAGTATCCATAACACAAGTTCTTAATGATACTTATCTTGGAACTAAATAATTGGTGTGATTACAAGAGAATATTTACTTATTTATCTATTGTGTATTTACGTCTGTGTTTGCGAAAAACGCCGCGTTCGGCTTGGGGCACTTTCTCTGGCGCGTTTTTAGGCATCTTCCGTTACAAACTCCCAAACAGAAAATGTGATTTTACCTTTATTCATAAGTGCCAGTGAGCCGCTTATGTGGAGAGATAGAGGCGGTGGTAGTCGTTGGCGCCGAAAGCCGCGTTGCACTTGGGGCACTTCCTCTGGCGCGTCTCGTAGCGCGTGCGCAGGCAGTCCCAGCAGAACACGTGGAAACACTTCGTCAGCACTGCGTCTTTGCGTTTCACCTGCAAATTACACCAATGACTTAAAGTTTTGGCACCATATTTTGTTTTTAACCGACGTTGAATAAAAGAGGTTTTCAATTTAGTTGTATTTATTTAAATCAATGTTTTCAAAATGTTGTAAAAACCAGCGTACAGGCAAAGGCTTTACATTGGCATTTTCCCAGGACAGTGTAGAGTGTATTATTAATAAATAATAAAAATTAATTATGAAATATACTATATTTTTTTGTCTTTATTTTTTCATATCTAAAAACACGTAGTTATGATGATATGATCAAGTCAAGATGATCTGGTCAAGGCGGCGGATGGCCGTAGGATGCAGGCGTCTCGGGATCGCTCAATGTGTAAATCTATTGGAATATGCTATGTTCAGCCGTGGCTTCATATGGCGTGATATGGCTGAGATGATTATGATAGACAAGCTTGCGATTACGTGTATAAGTCTATGTTTCGACAACAGAAACAATGTTAGTTAGTTTGCTTTCGTATATAAGTATGACATTCGTAAGAGCTCTATTGAACCATACTTAAATAAAACTATTTTGATTTTATGGGAACGAGTATATTTTGATTTTATGGGAACGAGTATATTTTGCTTGTGAGACTGCGTGGACACGAGACCGTTAATGCACTTTATCGTTACAGTATGTCATAAAAGAGGTTTACATTTTTTCATTATCATAACAGCCTCATAAGGCATTGAACATTAGCCTCCCCAGTAGATAACATTCTATTAGGGATGTTTGCCCATAATCAGCCTACTGCGTACGCAATTCCAGCCAGTACGCAGGAAGACGCTACTGCCCATCATCCGGTAGGACTTCTCTTCGTCGACTCCTACGACTCCCCGTATGATGAGAGAGGGTGGAACTATTCTAGGCCGGCACTACACGGCACCAAATTTTTTTGGAGAAATATATATTTTTTAAATTAAATTTGACTGATATCGGTACCTTGCAAGAGGGGCACGTGAGCGTCTCCTTGTACTCCCGAATCTCCTCGAGTAGCACTTCGTCCATGCTGCTGCCGGCTTGTTCCATCTTCTTCATTCGTTCCGCTTTCCGTCGCAGGATCGCTAGCTCCTCCTACAAACACACGTCAACTTTCAATATCACAAGCAACACGAAGCTAATATTTGTACAATGATAAATGGTAGATTGTCGGAACGATCACCGAAGTAAAGCATAGTTCTCAGAGGTGGGTCCTTGGATGGGTGGCATTTAATATCTCTTGCGTGTTCCTAAAACGTTTGTCCCGGTTATAACTATAATGTAATGTAGTAGTCGTTAAGCCAAGAGGCCCTAGTAGGATGTTTGACTCTCTATCAAGAGGACGCTCTCACACCTGTCTCCGATAATCCGCACTGGGTCCGCGTGGTAGACCTCACCTTCCTCCTCACCTTAGTACGTGAGAGGAGGCTCGTGCTGAGTTTTGGAACTTTAATGGCCTGAGATAATAATGATGGAATCTAATTCAAAATGTATTGGTAAGAAATCGGTTTATTTTTTGGTAGAATTTCTGACACAGCGTCCAACCAAGTTCTCTACTTGAGAGAGAGAGAGAGAGATAGAGAGAGAGTAAGAGAGAAAGTACTACCACCTAATAACAGTTGCATAAACTTATTATTTATAAGCTATTTATATGGACTCACATGTAACCGCTTCGTCCTGTAAGCCTCCGATTCCAGCGCGCTCGTCTTTTCCGCCACTACTTGTTGCGCCTCTTTCATCTGCGCGTGGTATTTTTCTGATAACAAATACATAAGGATGACTATCATTTGATTTTAATAGACAGTTAATATTAACTAGCCTGGTCTTGGTTGTGCCATAGAATTACGCTTAGAGCCCAAGTTCTGCTCCCTGGTCTAACCAGATTTGGTTAAATATCAATTATTACACAGAGCTACTGCATCTCATCTCCACGA
Source organism: Musotima nitidalis (assembly GCA_949126915.1). NCBI lineage: Eukaryota > Metazoa > Arthropoda > Insecta > Lepidoptera > Crambidae > Musotima > Musotima nitidalis. The sequence continues at coordinate 16,279,374 of OX421416.1, forward strand.
CCCAGAGGGTAACATCATTCTATAATTAAACCAGCTGCCAGGATATTAGACACTGACTTCCTAATAACGACTGTCTTGATGTTCATGATGGCTCAACGTGGTTTCCAAGGCACAGCGCAAGCGACTATTACGCACACAACTTCGAAAAGTTATAGGGGCCTACCGCCGAACTTGCTGGTAATCGATTTTTAGTCAAAATTGATTTCGAATTAATTCTGTCGTACCGCCAAGCACATGGAACTCGATACAAGATGGCGTTCTCCATTTAGATACAAATTTTGAAGGATTAACGTAATATTTGACAGTCCCTATCTGTGTTTGTTTTAAATTATAGTACAAATGATTAATATTTAGGTAAAGATGTATCATCGAAACACAAAAAATAAAATATAATAATGAAAAATTAAAATTGCTGAAATTCATCGAATTCGGCGGTAGGCCCGAAGGGCCTGACCTTGAATCCTTGACCCTCTGAATTTTAAGTCTATATATAAGTCTAGCCACTGGGCTATGGCCGCTTTAAATTTTCCTGACATGTTAATTAGATGTTGTCTTACTAGTGGCTACTAGGGCGAGCGATTTTAAGGTAGCCTAAGAACTTTTTAAGCCGTCTCTCGCATGTATGGATGATTAAATTGAATTTACATTTTGTTAGCACTAACCTAAATGCAGTTTGAGATCAGCGGCGGACTGCGCAGACTCTATGGCTTTCCTCTTGTGCATTTCCATGGCCTGCTGACGCAGCAACAGTTCTTTCTCCACCGCGCTGAGGGTCGCTTGCAGTAATCGCTCTTTTTCTTCTAGACGCCGCGCTACTGCGCCCATTGACTCTATTTGTTGGTCCCTTGTTAGTACCTGCAGAAACATTAAAAAATACTATTTATATCACGACGTTTCGAATACTTTACAGCTACGATATATACGTAAAATAAATTTTATGATAAATTTATATTCGCGTAAAAAGAAGAACAAATATAAATAAATTGAAAATGACTCAAATATGATGTGTAAATTATGCACACACCCTAATTTAATATAGTCAATATAACAAAAAAATTAAGACGATTAACACTTCCATAACGTGAAAACTGGCTGAGCTCGATAAAAAAAAATATGATGGCGAAAAAATTAGTGAAAACTATAATTTTTGAATATATTTAGTCAGTACTTTATTAAGATACAGTATTAACAAAATGCCAAAATGTTTATAGGACAAACCCCCTTAAGAGCCTGGTTCTTGTCAAGCTCAAATAATTTTGATGATTTTCCAGTTTACAGTGAAACTATTAGGTTGTGGAATCAGTTCCATGGCCAGGTTTTACCAATAATGGCGCTATACAAAAGAGGCGTAACACCTATTTTAAGCGCTTGCAACACGCTAGGGAAGTCTCTGCAATCGTCTATGCCTATAGTGTTGTTGCTTGCAGTGTATCATCATCATCATCATCATCTCAGCCATCTGACGTCCACTGCTGAACATAGGCCTCCCCAATAGATTTCCACATTGAGCGATCCTGAGTCGCCTGCATCCATCGGCCTCCCGCCGCCTTGACCAGATCATCGGTCCATCGCGTGGGAGGCCGTCCTCTACTACGTTTACCGGTTCGCGGTCGCCATTGCAGAACCTTGACGCCCCATCGGTCGTCGGTTCTTCGAGCTATGTGCCCCGCCCATTGCCACTTCACTTCTTGCAGTGTATGCTTGAATATAAAAAAACAAAAATATATAAACCAACCTGTTCCTGTAGCAGTTGCTTCTCTTCCCTGAGCAGTTTATGCAAGGAGTTCGCTTTTATTCGCTCCGACATCAATTTGAAATTAGCGTCGTCCTTTTCCCGAAGTTGTTGTATAAGACGAGAGTTTTGTTCTTGCATGTCTTCAAATGCTTGACCCGTAACTTCCATCTCGTTAAGAAGAGCTTCTTCTTCCTGTAATAAAAAAAAAATATTTTCAAAAAAAATGTGGAAATGGTACAAGAGACAATTTAATACTGTCAAAATTATAAGTAACAATTCAATATTAAATCTTTGAATGCCAATTGACCCACGAACAATATATTTCCTATTGTGTTTGGGTCCGATGACGTTAACCGTGCTAATTAACAAAATCATTGGTAAGAAAGCTATATAAACTGTCTGGTTAGTTTCATATTGTAGCTTGACCGGTAACGCTGTATAGCGAACCGTTGTTAAAGATTGGCTTCTTAGTGTGAAAGATGGACTTGTTAAGTCTCTCAATTGGCTGTGATTATCGTATTATTTAGAAGGTAACAATAGTCAATACTCAATACTATCCAAAGACAAAACAATTATGGTTTCGGAAAGCGGTACAGAGCAAAGTGGTCAAACTATAAGTATTGTTTTTGTTCCCGGTTACCGGTGATGCGTGGTCGAAAGTTCCATCTTAGGTAATATTTGTGCCGCTGACCTGTACTTGTGAGCGTGTAGCTCCAGTTCTATATTTTTGAGTTACAGTTTGGTGCCTGTTAGCTACAGTGCTGTACTTGTAAGTTACAGTTCTGTACCTGTTAGCTATAGTGCTATACTTGTAAGTTACAGTTCTGTACCTGTGAGCTGAAGTGATTAACAGACCTTTACCAGAGAGCTACAGTGCTATACCTGTGTGCTACTATTCTATACCTGTAAGCTACAATTCTATACCTGTGAGTTACAGTTCTGTACCTGTGAGCTGCAGTGCTGTACCTGTGAGCCCGCGAAAGGGCGGCTGAAGGCATGCAGCGGGTCCGCACTGGGCCGCGCACACGACAGCTGCTTCTGGAGCTCGTATTTCTGCTCCTCGAGCTGTTTAATCTTCCTTAGGGCATCTTCGTCAGCTAAGCGACGCTCGCGTTTACTTTCCTAAAATATAATTTCTATAAATTTATTTCATGTAAATATTGATTGATTTAGGTGAATTTATCAATAGGAACTTAAGGAATTTCAGGTTAGGTTTAATTAAAGTCAAATAGTCTTGTACAAGTGTTAACATGTTATGCAGTCAGGGAACATGTTAGTCTGTTGTTCGTAAGGACTACTTCCTTTAAGGTTAAGGTTTTACTTCTTTATATCGTAGTAATGGTAAATTGGCCGGTACAATTTTAATTCGCGTAGCCTTGCGTCGGTAAGTGTATTACGCGATAATGACGATGACAAATTCTAAACTACAACTTCTTAAAATTTTTGACTGATATAGCGTTGAGGTCAGTGGGCCCAAATCCGCCCCTGAGGTCCTGGGTTCCATTGTCACAAAGGCATTAACATAAATATTCGTTCGGATCTGAGTGTATCATAATTATGTATTTTAAGTGTGTGTTTACAAAAAAAGTTTTTACGTATGTAGTATCCCTTATTTAGTATTTATGATACAAGTTCTTAATGAATTAATGAACACTTTATTGTACACTAATAATAAAAACCAATCAAATCACATAACAGATACTTGATAAATAATTAATTAAAGAAGAATGAATGATTAAATTATTATTATAATGATACTAAATATTTAATCACAATTATTTAGTTACAGCGAAAATTAATGTTTATGTGTTAATGCAATGAATGCACAGTTAGTAAGTACCTGCGCCATTTTGGCCTTCTGCCGATGGTCGTCCAGTTCCTGCCGGGCTTTTCTCTCAGCCGCCATGAGCTGGACTTTGTCGCGCTGTTCCTTACTGACTCCCTTGTACATGTCCAGGAGAAGTTTCAGCTCTTTCTGCTCATTTACTGCTTTCCTGCAAGAGTTACAAAGTAGTTTCTAAAGATCTGTCCTGTTTTTTTTACGCCTTTTTCAGAAACCTTGCTACTATTACTTAAGGTGGGGAGTTAAGTAAGATAGCTAAAATTGCGATTTCTCAATTTGATTTTGAGAAATCTACATCATATAACACATAAGAACGTGTGGTTAAAAATAAAATAACCCGTTTAGTTTCTCATTATTACTTATCGCACCCCTAGATGAAAACGTCACAACTAAAATATAAACTTATTCTGATATGCCGGAAATCCGAATTAAATTAGTGACGTTTTCATCTAGGGATGCGATATGTAAAGTTGCGTCTCGTCTTTTTTTTTGGGCATTTTAATTCCAAGCTATTAATCACAAGTACTTTTAATTACTCCAAGTTATTAGTAGATTAAATACCGAATAGACTGTTTGGTTGTTTTTGCCCAATTTCTTTATTAATTATTTTTGATAATTTTTTATATGCAATCGATGCACGAAATTTATCTGGAATCCCCTCTGCGGGCGCAGAGACGCCCAGCTGGGCTTCTGAAAGTCAGTAACATCCACCGTCCTCTTAAAGGGGAGAGTATTTAGTTCTTTTTAGCACAGAAATCTCTAGACGATACGTTTTTTTTAATTCTATTTTTCTTATTCTCCTTTTTTTTCAGGACTTTTGTCTTACAAAGACATGTCAGTCCTTGTTAACATTGATACAAAATCCAAAACTTACAATACTAATTATTCAAAGCTTCAAGTTTACAGATCATATTTACACACTCCGAAATGAACTCGGACAGCATTGTTTGAAATAACCCAACATCGATGTTGCATAGTTAAAATTTTATAATCAACTCCCGTCTAGCATCCCTGTTCCGGACACACTCCGTCATCAAGTGTTGCAGGTTTTCCACCACACCAGACCATTAGACGATACGTATTAATTGGTGAGAGTTGCTAGCGTGGCACAAGAACACAAGATGAGATTCAATTCCTTTAGTATTCAAAAAATATTTACATATATCTGTTATTTAGTATCCATAACACAAGTTCTTGAATTTGACGACCGATATGGCGTGGTGGCAAATATACCCGCACTCCACTCCGGAGGTCGTGGGTTCGATTCCCACACACGACAAATATTTGTGTGTATAAATATGAATATTTGTTCTGGTCTGGGTGTTTTCCTATGTATATTAAGTATGTATGGAAACACAAATAGCAACTTGAATTTAAGATTTTTATATGTGACACGTCATGACTACATCCTGCCTGATGAAAAGCAATCTGTGCCGTCCAGCAAAATGAGAGCGCTTCACACCCTGGAGTAAGCATGGTAACAAGCGCACCCACTCATGACGGCCAGCATGCCGTTTCTCGCCCCATTTAAAATACCCGGGACCGCTGGGAAACACATGCGCCGGCAGTATAATGTTCCTTCACAGGAATAAATTATCAGGAGGATATATTAAGATGTTTACTTGAGCTGCAGCTTGAGATCCTTGACCAGCTGTTCCTGTTCGAGTAGCTTGGCCCGCGAGTGGTCTTTGTTGGCGGGAGGCTTCACGTCTGCCGCGGCACCACTGCCTCCTTCTTCACCCTGAAACCATAATTATTATCTCAAGAACATGTTCAATGGTGTATCATAATCATACTTATAATATAAGGGTCTGTGTCCCAATGTCTGAATAAGAAATACTCGGAAGTTAATATATACATATATTCACGACTATTTCCTGCGAGTCTATTGCCGCTTACCGGAATCTTTTATGTTTCCCAGGATCTCGTCTGTTGATCGGGAGATGCACCATTTGCAGGTCAGGCTAGGGTTCCTGATGTCTTTGTAGGATCCCAATATGGGATTACCCAATTACAAATGAGTTTTGTATGAAATATCTGTCAAGTAAATTCTAAAGGGAACTTATTTGGACATTGTGAAAGAGGCCCTTAAATCTACATATTCTAAACAAACACACAAACAACAGTTTGTTAAAAAAATATAAATAAATACTAACCATGCCGTGAGAAGACGCCTGAACCCAGTAGTAGGACGTTAATAGCCTAAAAGGCTTTGATACAAGTGATAGACAAATGAGTTATATAGAAGTGTGATTGAGATTAATTACAATATAAAGACACATCCCATATAGCTCTCTGAGCAGGTAAGAAATAATAAAGTTTAAAGATATGGAAGTCATGAATTGAAATTATACTAGTCTATAAGTAGTTGTCCACTATCTTACTTATTACATTGGATGACAACGAAGCGATTTATTGACAAACTATATCTTTTGTTTTCTTTATAGTCTATAAATTAATCATATAATTACATTGCATACTAATAATGAAAAAAAAATTGTTCATAAGCAAACTCAAGTACAATATTAAGTGTCTATTTTTATTTCACAATAGTAAAGAAAACAGGCAAATATCTGATGGCAAGCGACTCGCTCTCTCATACTCAGTACATATTGTGTTTAAGTAAAATACTGATCGACACTTCATAGCGCTTGTCACCAAATGATTTTTCAGTCTCATTTGTATGTCTTATATTGCACCTCTTATAGACGTAAATACAGTACCTACAGCGTAGTTTCTAATGTCTTCTGAAGTGTACCAATTAATGAAATCTGTAAGTGATGGTTTTTATTTGTTGACAGAAGAAATAGGACTCTTCAAACAGGTACACAATACAAAGTGAAGTTATCTAGATATCGAAATGTTCCATAAGAAAACGCTGAGTGAACTTATTATTTAATAATAACACTAAGAAAGTAAACAATCTTTAGTAAAAAGTGCAATGGATGCTGACCTCAGGATCTGGCTCCTCCTTTTTGATAGCGAGCGGCTTTTCCTCAGGTGCCTCCGGGTTGGCCCCGCGTCCCGTGCCTTCTTCGGTTTCCTTACGCAACTATTCAATTAAATTTACAATTAAATTCAAAGCGACACATGCAGTCACATCCACATGCTCGCAGCTTCTGATTCTTCTTCAATCGCACTGTTTCGCATTTCAAATATATTTATTTCATGAACTATTATGTTTATTTAGTTTTAGTATAAATAGTTGCTAACATAGCTTGAAAACGTCAATTAATTATAAAAAAATAATCAACAAATTCCAGCTTAGGTTTTGACATTTTACTACAAGGGGTTGAAAATTCCTCTCAGCTTGATTTGTGAGAGTTAATGGGACGTTTATTGAGCTGAGATCATGATGACATTTATTTGATTAATAAAAAGTTATCCCCTGGGATTATATTAACTTAAGTGGAAGTTAATATAATCCCAGGCAATACTTGATAGCATATTTTCTTATTTTTTTAATTCAATGAATGACTTTAACTTAACGAGTGAAATTTTGTTATTAAATAACTATTTAAAAACTTAGTTAGCAACTGCTAACAAAATTTTATTAATAGTAAATCAATTCCAATGAAATTTTAATTTATGATCCACATTTTATACCTCTCTTTTTCCTAAATATTTTTTTATTACTGAACCTTTATGTAAATTGTTAAGAGTTTTTGCTACGCCGCATGCTCTCTCATCACATTCACTTATCTTTAAGTCAACCTTCTTTTACTGATATTTATGAATTAACATCAAAAACACATTCACTTTAGGCTTTCGAAAATCCTATTCAAAATTATCACAAATCTAAAACAATCAAAGCACTTGCATTGTACATTTAACAGAAATATCCATTTAAACAGTTTGAATGCAAACTGACCTTATTGAGCTCCTGACTGGTGTCCTTATATTTCCTCTTGTACCTGTGGACTTCGCCTTTGAGTTGCTGGTTGTGATTCTGCAGGGATGTTATAAGGTGCCTCATTTCCCTGTTGATAGGACCCGTCTGTTCGTTGGCAGCTAGGTTCTGCTCGAACTCAATACGAAGCATCTCATATTCTTTCCTTAACTGGCCCAATACATCTTCTAGCTGTATCATCTCGGCTCTGAGGGCTTTTTGTCTGCCTAGTTCTTCACTCTAAAAATAATAAAATAAAATAAATATTTTCTGACAATAACATTAATTATTTAGTTCCAAGATAAGTATTATTAGGAACTTGTGTTATAGATACAACGGATAAACATACTCAAACACTTTTTTTTGGGAATCGAACCCACGTCCTCTGGAGTGAAGAGTAGGTATACTGACCTTCACGCCAGATTGGTAGTCAAAATTGTATGTAATTGTATTTGAATTATTATTTTAATACATGACGACCGATATGGCGTGGAGGTCAGTATACCTGCACTTCACTCGAGGGGTCGTGGGTTCGATTCCCACACAGGACAAATCTTTGTGTGCATGAACATGAATATTTGTTCTGGTCTGGGTGTTCTCCTATGTATCTTAAGTATGTATTTACAAAAAAAAAAAAAGTATTTAAGTATGTTTATCCGTTATTTGGTATCCATAACACAAGTTCTTAATCTTATCTTGGAACTAAATAATTGGTGTGATTGTAAGACAATATTTATTTATATTTATTTATTTATTTAATTAAAATTAAATTAAAAAAATAAAAATTCTTTTATTCAATATATAGTACATATATATATTATGAATCTTATCTCTAATACTATGTATTATATATACATATATATATATATATATATATATATATATATATATATATATATATATATATATATATAATACATAGTATTAGAGGCACTTAAGTTACTTTACAATAATACCACGAGGGATTTGGGGTTAATAATATTATGCACACATAATCATCAGGTGTATAGGGATCCTACCAAGACGTAAGGAGCCCAAGCCAACCTCACCTGCAAGTGGTGCACCTGCCGATCAACGAACGAGGCTCTGGCCAACATAACTGTGCCCGGAAAGCGGTAATAGGCTCGCCACCTATTACGTGGGACCAAGTAAATAATTGGCGAAGTGTGGGCGTATAATATGCCTCTGCCTACCCTTACGGGGAAACAGGCGTGAATCTATGTATGTATGTACATACACATAATCATTATTAAAGCAAACTTACTTACATGTAATGTAACTGTATTCAAATAACACAAACTCTAGAGGTGTAACCAAAATTTATATTTTATTTATTTTATAAAGACTTATAAAATATACATATGACGCCCCGAAAAGGTACATCAATTTAGATGGGGTAACTAAGAGCATATAATATAACTTATAACATAAGGTACAAACCTCCATCATCTCAATCTGCCTCATGTGTAGGTTCTTGGCGTTCTGCAGTTGAAGCCGCGTCTCGTCCAGGGCAGTCTTCATCTGCATCGACTCGTTATACAGCACCGAGAACTGACTCTGCAGGCATTTGTACTCTGTTGTCTCCACTATCACTGATTCTGGTAGTTGTCGGATCTGTTGAAATGTGTTTAAAATAAATTATAGAGATAAATCAAAAGTTACAAGAAAAAAATCGTATTGGAAGATCTATTTTAAGATATTCTGAACTGTATTTACAGATATTGGCAAATTTTTTTTTTTACATTTATTAGGACAATTGACTACGTAGTGGCGTAGCTCTTTGAGCCATAAATTTAAACGTTGCTAATTTCATCATTATCATCATCTCAGCCTATTAGCGTCCCACTACTGAGCATGAGCCTCCTCTTACATACAAAGTTGTGATTGGGTCATACTCCACCACGCTGACCCAGTGCGGATTGGCGGAGGCATGTGTATGGCGTCCTGCTGTTAGAATTTTTCAAGCCGACCAATTAGGCCTCTAACATGGCTTAATGACTACCACATTAAGTGATAACCGGGACCAACGACTTAACGTGTCTTCCGAAGCACGGAAGCTGGTGATTTATGTCTGATTAATCGTGGCTAGAAAACATAATGTTAAAAATTTACCTTCTGATGCCTATGCCACAAAGTGAGTTAGATTTTAAATGTTTTTGAATTAATGCAAAATGCATTAAATGCATAAAAAGATGCGAATATTCGTAAATCACCACTCTCAGGGGTATATTGTAGGCATTTTGTGTATTTCCAAAATATTTAATGAACTTAGTTTAAACTCACGTCCATATTAAGTTTCTCGACGTCCTTGAGCGTGTCGCAATGTTCTCGATGCAGCCGGTCCAGCTCAGCCAGCCTGGTATTGGCCAGTTCTCGCTGCTCATCCAACTCCGCCAGAACGTCCTCTAGCTTGGCGCTGGCTGCGGAATGAGGAGCGGGCGCGGGGCCAGTACTAGCGGTCACTCCAGACTGGTGGTAGCTTTTTAACTTCTCTATGGCTTCTGCTAAATGATTCTCCAGTTTATCATTACGGGAGCGTACCTGAAATTATACAATAAGAATTGTGAGCTATCAAATCAAATCATTTTATTGTCATCAAATCAAATCAATTGACACCGCTATCCTGGCAAGCAGCAAGGATCCGATCGCAGCATCCATCCACCACCTTGCAGAATAGCCTTGACAAGGTCGACAAATGGACTAAAAAATGGAGAATCCAAGCCAGCACAACTAAATCCGTACACGTCACATTCACGCTGAGGAGGGAAAGCTGTGCTCCGGTAAAGCTAGGCGACAATGTCCTACCACAAACTGCTCTGTCCGATACCTCGGTATCCACCTAGACAAAAGGCTGACCTGGAAAAAACACATTAAATCCAAGCGAGACGAGTTGAACATGCGATTTAAAAACATTTACTGGCTGATGGCACGTAACTCTAAACTGTCGATCGACAACAAGCTACTCATATACAAGATGATCCTAAAACCAGTATGGATGTATGGTGCACAGTTATGGGGAAGTGCTTGCGACTCCAACCTTAACATTATTCAACGGTTGCAAAATGGCATCTTAAGAACCATCTCAAATTCAGCATGGTTCGTCACCAACACAGAGATCCACGAAGCACTGAACATGAGAACTGTTAAGGAGGAGCTAAAACTGACAGGGAGTAAATATAAAACACGCCTGGAAAGTCACCCTAATGACTTGGCTACTGCACTATACACTAAACGACTGAAACGCCATGACATACAGGGACTTGGTGACAGATGGTGAAGGATGAGGTGTCTCCTGCTGAGGGGCTCCTTGGACACGTTAAGGAACATGGAACAGATCTGCTTATAGTTTGCAACTGATTGCAGATAATCACAAAAAACAAAAATCAAATCAATCAAATCATTGAGCTGTTGGTTTACTTATAACAAAACCGTTATATTGTAATCATAGTACATTATGGTGGATGGATTTTATCTGCATTTCTTTATGTCACAGTGCATATTGTTTTCCAAGTAATTATAATGGTGTCAATAAATTGTAACCAAATTATTGATAGAGGGAATGAAAGAAATAAATAAATTTATCCACTTAAAAAATTCTTATCACAGTTATTTTGTAACATATAAGGCTTGAGTACTTAATTGGAAAAGTTCTTATGATGGCATGCTTTACATGCCCGAAAGCGCTCGATACAAATTCCACAAGAGGCACTCCATTGTGGCCCGAGTTATAATAAACTGTCGTTGAAAACAATGACTGAAGCTAATCATTTTTGATCAACAAGTCCCATGTATCGCTTTTTTACTATTAACAGCTTAAACGCCCAGCCGAAAATACTAGTTTACTCTATGGGCCATGGCAGCCACCATATGTCCGACAACCCTTTTGTTATTTTTCAATTAGCCCATTGATAAAACAAACTGGCAGATAAACGGTGTCTGCCATGGCGTTTAACGTGTTAACAAGCCGACACAGCAAACTTCGTACCACTATATTTTATACTGTCAAGGCTTTGTTAATACGAAGTACTCTTACAGTGTTTTGTCTCATTCAATCATTTATATTTCATGTAGTGAGATTTAAAAATTAAACATGAAAGAAAGCATTATTTCATTTGATAAAATAGTTACCTTTAATAGTTCATACTGCAGATCATCAATCTGATTCTTGAGCTCAGCATTTTCGGTATCACGGCTGTTGACAGCGTCCTGCAGCTGCGCCACTCGTAGAGTCATGGCGTGGTGACCCTCGTGCAAGGAGGTACACAGAGCCTGCAGGCGACGGTTCTCCGCTGTCACTTCCTCATTGGTTGCCTGGACTACACCCTCCAACGAAGGCACAGACCCACCATCTGTTTCCAAACATCACCATCTCAGTCCATCAATGACCCATACTGAGCACAGGGCCGCCTCAAGGTATTCGGAATGCAAGGTGCTTTGAAACTACAACATGGCAGGAAATAGGCGGGAGAACAAACGATTATTATGCCTTTATTTACTCTTACTCTATAGTAAATCAGCGCGTCAGTAATAAGTAATACACATACATACATTCACACCTGGTTAAGGCGTGCCTACGACTCCTAAGGGGTAGGAGAGGCATATTATACGCCCACACTTTGCCAATTATATAATTGGTCCCACGTAATAGGTGGCGAGCCTATTACCGCCTGCTGAGCCCTGATATATTCGCCAGAGCCTCGTCCGTTGATCGGGAGGTGCACCACTTGCAGGTGAGGTTGGGTTGGGCTCCTTAGGTCTTAGTTGGAACCCTATTCAACCCACACAGTAATAAAATATGTTTATCAAAAATGCTCTTTCGAAGCTTTCACTCAATCATCATCATCTAAGCTCACCTCTGAGAACAGGCCTCCAATAAGGTAAGATATATTTAGGTCCTACTCGACACGGACCTAGTGTGGATGAACCGAGGCAAGTCTGTGGCTCTTAGAAATTTTTAAGCCTCCAATAGGCATGCCTCTAGCATGGCTTAGCGGCTACCACATATTAACTGGCGTATCCAAATAGCGTAAGGTGCCTTCCTAAGCGCTCAACAATAGCCATTCAACAACTGGCAAAGTGGCCTTATTTCCCGACTACCTAATACCACGGAGGTATGTGCACTTCATCAAATAAAATGAGTAAATTCAAAATTAATAATTATAAAATTGCACCTAATTGCTTTACACGCTTTCAATCTTACCTTCCCCATCGCCTTTGATGGCCCTCCATATCTTTTCATTCCTCTGCTGCAATCTGTCAAAAGCCTGCAGCACTTTGGCTACAGCTCGCTTGCTAACTTGAACACGATTAGCTAATTGGGCATCAAGTTCTTCTTTGTCCCAAGTCGACAACTGCATCAGAAACGACGTTGTAGCTTCATTCTCATCTTTAACAAAAAAAAAATAGTTTTCACAACTATGGAAAAAAAAAAACCTGTGGACCTGTACTGACTTTAACATAGTAAGCAGATAAGTACTTGAAATGTATCAGATTTTATACAGTCTGCTTACACTTTCATCAGATAAAGAATCAGCGCAAACAGAGCAACAACAAAGAGAATAATTTTTCCATCAAAGTAGACTTAAACTGTAAAGCATATGGTTGAAATTGGTTGACAATAAAAATATTACAAACGTCACATTTTAAAGACGCGCTTCACTCATGACCCTTATACATAATAATGTTTCAAATTTATTTCGAAACCAGGATGTCATTGGTCTCTTCTGCATAATACATTTTAATATTTGACGTTAGACTGTTCTACTCTATAGCATTGCATTTAAATGTTTCATTTTACATTACGAAATTTTATATATTAGTGAGAACTCAAAACAAAATTTAGATGAAATAGATTCCTATTGAAGTTGGTTATATAGAAGTATGATCCTTTCTAGTTACTTGCAGCTAGGTTTCTATTAGTTTTATTTGTTTGATTACTATTATAATTTAAGTTATATATATGCTTTGGGTGTACTTTATTTTGTAATTATAATTTATATTCTATAAGCCGCCTAACCATTACTGATTTTATTTATTCGCCACCTTCATTATCTTTTCCTTTGTGCTAGCTAAAGTTTGTAGCTCTAGAATGCCTCAAATGTCTTTCTAAATCTTTTTCTTTAGTATAAATTACTTATGTCTTACATGAAAGATATTCCATATTCCACATCGCCACCTGGAGTCTGGGACACTAAGGAGATTGCAGTATTTCTAAGACCTAGGCAGTGCGCGTTTTAAGACCTCGGTGCCCTTATCCTTTGACCCTAATACCAATATATTTTTTAATCTTTAACCTTTATAATACAATCATTTATAAACAATCTGCATTTTCTTTTATTGAATTCTTAATGCTACAATGGTTGATGTCTGTGAATAAAAGTTACAAAATTTACTCAATAAAGAGTAGTGCTAAATGTATGACTCTTATCTATATGTTCACATTAAAATCAAATGCAACACAGACATATTATCATCTTAACCCATTTATGTTCCACAACTGAGGATTGGCCTCTCACAAACCAAGGTGAGAGGGAATCTGGCCATTCCCCACCATGCCTACCCAGTGTGGATTGGCGAAGGCCAACATAGAAACATAAGAACCTTTTTTTACTTATTATACCAATAAAGAATTTAAGGGAATACATACTTTTATTTTCTGATTCATCAGCTGTCTCCGCATCAAATCGTTGCAATATTACTCTTATATCTTCGTTCAATAGGTTCCAGTATCGATTGACCACACACAACACAGCGTCATCCTGTGTCTGCCTCTTTTCTAACTGCTCTATTCTTGCACGAAGTTCTGCCTCACATCTGTGTCTCTGTTCTATTCTCTGAAAAGTATATTTAATTATTAATAATATTATCCTCTATCATAAAACTTAGGGTACTACCAGTGTAAGATATTATACAACCAGATACTGGTGATTTAGCCAGTACTGCCATTAATTTAGAGGCTTGTTTGACCACTTAAACTAATGGGCATATGAGACTTGACTAGTAATCATTGCACAAATCTTCTAACACAACATAAGTAATCTTTAGGAACTATTCTGGAGACATAAAAACTGTGGTAATAAAACTTAAATTATAATAGGTTGGGGAAAAAGTCTTTTCGTATTTTTGTATGAAAAGTCAAGACATTTTTTTCAAAGATTATTTACATTTATTTACAATATATATGTACCGTTTTGTTGAATAACTTTCTGCCATTTTGTGGGCAGACACATTATCCCGTTACTGTAGAAACTTTGGGACTTCTGATCAAAAAAACGGGACAAATAGTTTTGGCAGTCCTCTCTTGAGGTCAACCTAAAGAATTCTGCAGAGACCGAAACAGGTGAAAATCTGAAGGCGCAAGGTCAGGGCTATATGGTGGATGCACTAGGACCTCCCAGTCGAACTCTCTTAATTTTTGCTGAGTGGCTAAAGATGTGTGTGGTCTAGCGTTATCGTGATGAAAGACCACACCCTTCCTGTTGATCAATTCCGGCCGTTTTCTCTCGACTGCTTTCTTTAATCTCATCAGTTGCTGGCAGTAAAGATCAGAATCGATGGTTTTGCCGGGCGGTAAAAGCTCATAATAAACAATGCCCTTCCAATCCCACCATACACACAGCATCACCTTATTTCGTGTTAGGCCAGGTTTGGCCACAGTCTGTGAAGCCTGGCCAACTTTCGACCACGACCTTTTTCGCACGTTCTTATCGTACGTGATCCACTTTTCATCGCCAGTTATCAATCTCTTCAAAAACGGCTCGGTTTCATTACGTCTCAATAATGAATCGCAAATGAGTTCACGGTTCATTAAGTTTCTTTGAGTGAGCTCGTGTGGCACCCAAATATCGAGCTTTTTTGTATAACCAGCTTTCTTCAAATGGGTCAAAACTGTTTTGTGGTCAATTCCCAGTTCTTCAGCTACATCGTAACTACTAATATGCCGATCTTGCTCCACTCTTTCAAAAATGGCGTCCATTTTATTCGTAACAGGGCGACCAGAGCGAGGTGCATCTTTAACATCAAAATTTCCGGACTGAAAACGTTTGAACCAAATTTGTGCTACTCTTACTGACACTGCATCAGGTCCATAAACATCACAAATTTTTTTCACTGCTTGAGTTGCATTTTTGCCTTTTTTATAATAAAATTTTAAAATGTATCGAATTTCTTCATTAGATTCACTCATTTTTACGGAGAGAAAAACAAATGAAAAATAGCGGGAAACAACTTTTTTTTATTTTTTTCTTTTCTTTATAATGGAACCTTTTTAATGTTACCAAAACCAGCCAGACACAAATAGTACAGTCAAAAAAATTTATAATAAGTTTATACCTACGTTATGCGAAAAGACTTTTTCCCCGACCTAATAAATTTGCTAATCACTTTAATATGCATTAATATTAGATCTTTACTGAATCTTCACATTTAGTCAATAATATAAACGGAGCAAACAGGTTTGAATATTGTGACCATGTCCATTTACAATTAATAATAAACTGAAATAATAATAAAAGCATAGCCTTTATACTATAAATGCTGATAACAACAAGTATCAAGCCTTTTGGGCACTTTAATGATACGTTGAGAAGCCTCAAATAAGAACATTAAAACATGAAAAGAAAATAATGCACTCATAAAGAGTTTGGGATTCATCTTTAACATAAATGTTTCTTGGCTTGAATTGTACACTGGTAATTGCATTCTACACATTAATAAGTGGTACATTGATATGATAGGATTATGATTTCCATTGCATTACCATTAAATAATATTCTTGTTGTATGAAAATGAGTGTGAAAATTGTATTTTATCAACATACAAACAACACTGTCAAGGTGCAAAATTGACAAACAGCTGATTAATACAACAATCAAATGTCTAGATTTTAGTTAAAAACAACATTGTTACTAGACAATTAATCTTATGGATAACAACCTGCGCCAGTTTCTTATTCTGAAACTGAAGAACTTTGATGTCCATTTCTTCGAGAGTGGACACAGGTCCAATAAGATGGGGCTCGAAATGGACTTTTTTGATGGGAGGCTGGCTGCTGCTGCCATTTCCACTTTCTTCCGCTGTTCGTTTCGACATTGTTACTGAAATAAGAAATTGAATCAATATATCTCGGAACAAAATGCAATTCCGTTAGCCAACAAATCAACTATGTACACGATGTCTACTGAAATTTACTTTGCCTTGACGAGTCGCTCAATACCTGTATGCCAAACCGACACTGGATAATTTATTAATCAACAGAATTATAAATTAACTCAAAATTATAAGAGTGTGTAACAATCATTTTGCTTTAAAATAAGGCGAATTCAATCTATTAAGAGAGGTAAATTATAGCTTGTGAAAATTGAGTTCGATGTAAAAATCCTCCATTTATCCAATCGCTTCCAGTAACAAAAAAACGAAACGTACAGCTTGACAGACTACATAAATGTATGGCGAGAGCGCTATGACCCGCAGTGTCAGGTCAATTCATAGACAGAGTATATTATTCTATACATAGACTAATGAAAGAAGGAATAAAAAAAAAAGAAAATACATTAATTCAATACAATTAATAAACACAGTAAGTACACAGAATGATTTTCATCTATTGCATTTACGATAGTAAACGGGAAATAGAATGCTATGAAATGTATTTATTTCTTTTTGGCCTGACGATAATTACATACTCCAAACATTGTAAGTGGACAATAGCAAATGCAAAATTCAAATTGCCTGTTTCAACATAAAACAGTCCATAATAAAGTTAAAATTTTATGCAGTTGTAGGACATTTCCATAACGTAAGTTAACAAAAAAAAGGTTCCAGTAATCTTGGGCGTTTTTACTTTGGGCAGGAATTATGGACTGATAGATATTCTCAATAGAATGTTATCGTTTGGGGAAGCTAATGTTCAGCAGGCCTTCTAAAGAACGCATGTTGTAGATTTATATTTGATGTTCCGCCTAGAAGCCACATTACACCTTTTTTAAACAATGCATCTATTCTCAATATGGAATAGCGTAGGCAGTTTCATCTACACTGGACAGCAAATAAACCGGGCCACCCGCTACCTTAAAACTCTGATTCGATGTTCTCAAAAAGTATAAACCTCACAACTATCAAACTTACACCTACAAAAAGTGTGTATATAATACTCTCTGACGTCGATCACTTTCTTGTAGACTCACCCTGGTCTCATCAGTAAAGAGTACATTGCGCCACTGCTCTAACGTCCAATCCCTATACTCTCGAGCAAATTCAAGTCGTGCTCTACGGTATGCTACGGTCAATTTTGGGCCTGTAGCAGCTCTCTTTGAAGCCAGATTTCGTTCAGCAAGTCTCCTTCTAGCGGTATCTGAACTTATGACCACTTGGCGTTCGTCACGCAGAATTCGTTGGACTTCAACTGCGTTGAGGCGGCGATTTCGCAAAACAGTAAGTTGGATATAACGATCATCTGCTGCTGATGTAGCCCTAGGTCTGCCCATACATGGTCGGCGATCGAATGCTCTAGTCTCTAAGTATCGTCTGTAAGCTCGTTGTACCAAAGATCTGCTGATTCGAAGTCTCCGAGCAACTTCACGTTGCGAAACGCCTGCTTGAAGTAGTGCTACAGCTTGAGCTGCTTTTTGAGGCGTCGTATCCATTATTGACCATAGAAAATAGCAAAAATACACGCGTCTGAAGCAATTAATGGATGGCAACTAAAGAAACCATAAGAAAAATCCGAATATCCTCATTTAGAAAAAAAGAACGCTAATCGCAAACTCTAGTCAAAACAGAGCAAATCGTTGGTATTGTGTTTGTTGCTTGATTGCAATGTGAATTGAGGGTACTTTGGATAAATTTGTGGTCATTTCTCAAACAACATGAAACGCACTTTTTGTAGACGTAAGTTTGATAGTTGTGAGGTTTATACTTTTTGAGAAAATCGAATCAGAGTTCCAAGGTAGCGGGTGGCCCAGTTTATTTGCTGTCCAGTGTAGTTTCCTTCCTACGAATAATGTATCATAAAGAAGTGTACCTAATTCAAACAAAAAAATGGCACTGAATGATGCTTGGCGGGAAAGTGAAGAGTCATGTCTGCAGTTTTGTTTTATTTTATAAAATTTGTGATATTTCTAACATTAATGTGTAATAACGGTGGATTATTAACCGTTAAGTGTTTGTGAATATACATGAGTGTTGGTAAATAAAACAAAGCAGTGCAACATCACTTTTTAAATTCTCCTCAAGGAGTCTATGTCTCATTTACCATTTATCATCTTTATCACCACTCATTCTCATTTACTGTGATTTATATTACACTTACTTGACACTGGCTAAATGTGCTAGACGCACGAAGCCATTATTTAAAATAAAGAAAGAAAGGAGGAGAGACTTCTTGGCGGGAAAGTGAAGCGTCATGTCTACAGTTTTGTTTTATTTTTTAAAATTTGTGATATTTCTAATATTAATGTGTAACAACGGTGGATTATTAACCGTTAAGTGTTTGTAAACATATATGAGTGTTGGTAAATCAAACAAAACAGTGCAACATCACTTTTAAAATTTTCTCTCAAGTAGTCCATGTGAGATCTATGTGGGACTATTCCCACATCTTTACTGAGGACTCAAGGGGCTTAGGGGAGGGTATCTCATTTACCATGTCTCATTCTTATTTACTATGAATTATATATTATTAGGTAATATATCACTTACTTGACACTGGCTAAATGTGCTAGACGCACGAAGCCATTATTTAAAAGAAAGAAGAAGAATGGATATCTACCGCGGAAGGCTTAAAAAGGGTACCGCGAGACACATTCAGCTAGCCACCTAGCGTTCCGCTTAGTGTGCGCCCTTCAGCCAAGGCTTCCCGCCTTCCAACATGCGCCACCTAGCATTCCGCTTAGTGCGCGCCGCGTCGTTGCGTCCCTAGGGATATGGTATCGGAACAAAAGTACTCGATACTTTACTCATGAGTAGTA
The DNA here is from genome assembly GCA_949126915.1 of Musotima nitidalis. Lineage (NCBI taxonomy): Eukaryota > Metazoa > Arthropoda > Insecta > Lepidoptera > Crambidae > Musotima > Musotima nitidalis. The sequence goes on from OX421416.1 coordinate 16,298,807, forward strand.
TCGCAACGAAGGTATCGATACTGGTATCGTACTTATATCAAAAGCATCGAGTTACTCAGGTATCGAGTACTTTTTCTTGAACATTCAGTGTAAATAAAACTGGAAAAAATGGTACCGTTAGCTATTTATTAGAACAAATAATAATTTTAATTACAGTTAAATATTATAAAATAATTCATTTAATATTTAAAATCCCCAGTCATCAACCGTGCAGTCGGATAAAAATAAGTTCGGATGTCATTCATAAATTGGGATTTCCCCGTGCATAATGATTGTCAAACACATATATAATGTGGTCGGGAATTCGCTCGAATCCCAAGATACTGCCATCTAGTGTCATTGCGTTTTATTATGTAGTGGTTATCAAAAAATGTTTACAAAGTAATGTAATAGGTGGCGCTGAACGGTAGTTGAAAATTAGTAGAAAATAGGATTGAAACAAAAAACAGACACCAATGTGAAAACAGCAAATCTACTGTTAAAACAGTAGGGTTGGTAACACTGGTTGCCAGAAAGAAAAGTATCGAGTACTGCAAAAAGTATCGATTCTTACTCAGTATCGTATTAAAAGTATCGACTACTAAAATACTCGGTATCGTTAACAAAGTATCGAGTATACTCAGGTATCGATACTTTTTGCGTATCCCTATGCGTCCCCAGGTGCCGAACGCTTCAGATGTCGCCTTCACGGTAGAAATACTAATAGCTATTACAGGGAGAGGTTTAGTCGGTTCAAGTCCGATATAACCACACACACCGGGTGTGTGGTATGCGGGGGCATAATCTCCCTCCTCCCACCGTGGGGGGTAGTTCCAAGTAGGGTTGTTGTTGTCTTTCTGGAACGCAAAAAAAAACACTTTCAGTCAGTCCGCTCTGTCACGCGTAACGTACGGTTGTCTCTGGGACCAATCTGTCAGTGTGTTTTAATTCTGTTATCGCGTTAATTATTCTTTGAATATGCCTTCATGTGTTGTCAAGTGGTGAAATAACCATACGGACTTAGAATAATTACACCTAGAAGCCCAGTACGCGTCCTCAAAGTGAGGCAACTCAAACCTAGCCATTTTGGCTAAGTTTGTTACGCGGCCCGGCAGTGCTCAAGGTCGTGTCGTATTGAAAACTACTCCTGATATTTTTATTAAAAATGACGGTTTGAGCTATGAACGGATATCACAATACGTCGGAAAAGCACATTAAACATATTAACATAACATTACACGGGTAAATTATGCGTTTGAACTTAAATTATTAAGTAAAATATTCATTAAAATGAAAAAAATAATTTCAATATTTGTTACGTGACAGTTGATGAAAATGTTGCCATTAAGGGGAAAAAATCTCCTACATTTTGTTGTAAGTGAAACACGTCTCAATAAGACAATAATTAAATTGCACAAAATGTTATTTGACAATTATCAGCTACTATCTTCCGCCCGCGACTTTGTTCGCGTGGAATAATTTCTTTAATATACAATAACACAAAAGTCTTTATTTTTTCATTGATTGATTGATTTCAATTGATATGGCATAAATCACATCTTAAAAAGGTGTAATAGTTTTATCAGATTCTGGTCTATCTACATAATACAGTTGACTAACTATATCAATTTAAGAGTTTCATAGCTCTAAATATATGAAATGAATAATTAGTGAAAATTAATCACCCCAGGCAGGATAAATATGTATACATTTTTAATGAAATTATAAAGTAAGTGGTTTTTCGCATAAACTAAATGCAATAAATAGCTAAGCTAAATTGTAAAAGTTTAAACTTCCCTACTTTTAGGGAAAATTGAATGAAATGACAACATGATTTTTTTCACTGTGTGCGTTTCGTCGAGCGTAAATACAAGTATCTTACGCACACATAGATTTTTTTCTTGCCTCGCTTTTGAAAGACCGCTTTGGAGGGAACTATCGTTCTAGGTGTTATTATTCTAAGCATACGGATATAAAAAGACGCTGGAATCACCTTCCAAAGATGAGTAAATCTTAATTTTAAAATCACGTACTTGGCTATGTTGATAGGTGATATACAACATGAACGCAATTCCAAAATTAAATATGTTTCAGGCAGTATTCAAAGTATATTAAGTCCTAATATTATATTACTAGGATGATAATATGCATATAAATTAATTTATAATACGGATGACTCAGATTCCCTACAAATGAAGTCCAGCGTGAAAATGGGTAAATGCAGTTCGTTTGGAAAGACATGAACGTGATTAGATGCCTAGTCAGTACAGTAAAATATGCAGCATACACTTTTAATTGTTGACAATGAACACACCAAATAATGGAAAGGTTAAACGATTAAGACAAACTGCAGTGCTTATTTGCACTGCAAGATATTTTTATGTATTTGCAATTTATAAATTTAATAATAGAAGTTAAACTGTTCTTATTTAAGTAATAACTGTTTTATTTTTATTTTTTAGGTGGTTAGTGCACTACAATCATCATCTGGTGATTTATCTGGACCATGTTCCGTCAAATACTACCTGCAACTGAGCGTGCCGGACCGGTGCGTGTGGCGGCGGCGGCGCCCGTGCTTGCTGGCTGTGCCTGTGGCCAGGACCAACCTACTAGCGAAAACGCCACTTAGGCTGCCTGTCCACTGAAGCGGAGCGAGGATGCGGAGCGGAGAAACGCACAAATATTAACCAATAGGATTGCATGAAATCTTCGCTTCTTTCTGTCCGCGAATCTCATTGGTTAATAATTGTCCGTTTCTCCGCTCCGCATCCTCGCTCCGCTTCAGTGGACAGGCAGCCTTATCCGCGCGTTTTATGTTATAAACACGGTTCATGACACGGTGGATATAATTATTTTCATGCACTTTTAGTGAATTCGCCAGAACTGCGTTAAATATAATAAGTTATCAGTTACGTTAGATTTAGAACTTATTTTGTAAATATAGGATGTAATACTAAAGTTATATATCAGGTAGGCTAGTTTATGTTATATTATATTTAAATAATATTGTAGATTAATAATTAAAAAGATAGAATATTGTATTTATTATAAACATTGCTATGCTATCTCATTAGGTTAAGACACCTGTAATGGTAGCATAAGATTATAAATAAATGAGAAACTAATCTTAATGTACAGGTATCGTAGGACGGGATCATAGCAATTTTGTTATTATTTTTCTTTTCATTGAACTTATTCAATAAAATAAACACATAAACAAGCTGTCTTATTATTGTACAACACTATCCACGCCCGCCGCTTCGTCACTATACGGGTAGGACCGACCGGCATGACCATGCGCGACCAATCGCGTACAAGTGTTCAACGATGATAGTGCGAGTGTATTGCTATGAAACTGTTGTTTTTTAGTGTGCGTAACTTACTCCAAGATTTTAGCGGTTACATTTCTATAGAATTCATTATTCGTAGTTCCTTAATGTTTTATGTCCATCTATTTTAAGTCTTTATTATCTATTTTCAAAATTAAAATGTATTAATTATAATAAGGTATATAATCGCGAGGCTATGCCTGTACGTCCGCAACGCGTAACGTACGTAAGTAGTGTTGCAAAGGACTCGAGTCTTTTAGTCTTGTAGATAGACTCGACTCAATTTTCTAAGACTCAGTGAACTAACTGAACTCGGAGTCTTGAGTCGAGCCGAGTCTGAGTCCTACCATGAAGACTCGAGCGCCATTATTGAACTCGAAACCTTAAATAGAACTCGAGAGACTCGAGTCTTATAAAGAGCTTGAGTCTTAAAAGAGCTCGAATCTTAAAAGAGCTCGAGTCTTCTTCAAACTGGTCTTCGAAATGCTGACAGTGATTTATTTAGAATAAATGTCTATACTTTTATAATAAAGCTGTTTAATGTGACTAAAATTACATTTGTTTAATTAATGTTTTCTTTTGTAATAATTTTCATGATCATAATTAATTAAACTGATTTTTCATGTTAATTAAAACTTTAATTCTTTCATTAATTTTTCGACATCTCCTTCTGGTTACACATGATTATATCTCACAAAAATAGCCTTTTATTGGCTGCTTTAAAAAGAATGACTCAAAGCGGAAAAGAACTCGAGCGCGACTCGGCGCGTAAAAAGGACTCGAGCGCTAAAGAAGACTCGAGTCTCGAGTCTCGCGTTCAAGAGCTCATATAGACTTGAGTTCTTTATTCTTAAGAGTCTTATTGTTATGAGTCGAGTCATGTAATGCCGAGTCGAGCTCTAAATTTAGGACTCAAAGACTCGAGTTCTTTACAACACTATACGTAAGTACGCAACATCACCGAACGGCAGCATTTACTGGCAGTTTTCGCTACCACGCAACGAAGTACTGGAACAATATTCCTCCGCCTCTTAAAGCACTAAAATTCAAATCATCTATCATCATCATCAAATGAAAAGAAAAGGTAAAAGCACAAGATGTGCAATCAAAAGATATGAATACCAAAGCGATTTGCGTAGGTGGCAAAAACATGCCTTTTATGTTACGAGTTGCGTTTAAATACCCTTTATGAGTATATTAAGACCCTTTTGAGTAATACATATTTCATGCTTGTTTTTGTAAGTTGTAAATTGAGTTGAAAATTAAGTTTCTTATTTATTTATTTTTCTTTTCCTATATGGTTTTAGTTTTTTTTTACTGTTAATATTTTGTATGTGTGTTGATTTAGTGCAATAAACGTTATATCTATTTAAAAGGTTGATATGATGATGATGAATTCTATAGCACCCAAAATCCTTCCTTGCCTCTAGATAAGCAGCATCTAGGGGATGCTGAAATTGAAAAAAAAGAAAACTCCGTCTGCTTTTTTTTTTTACAAAAATCCCTGTATTATTTACTTATCATAATAAGTATTTTAGCACCTAATAACTTTATTTCTTGATATTCTAACATTTACGTATAAAAAGAACAATTCACGCCTTTGTTTTAACCTGTAGGGCAAATGCACTTGTTCTATATTATAATATATTATTTTACTTTTAATTGTGATAGATAAAATTTACAAAAGCGAGATTCACTCTGGTCCCACCACGGAGCAAACATAAGAAGGAAATGGCCTAAGTGCACTGTAATTTTTAGATAGGGCCTACTTCAGCCATTTTCAATATGGACTAAAATCAGCCTCTTATTTAGTCTCATCCTGTAATTACTGCATAACAGCTTGTGCCTTGTATGTGGGGCATACAATTCTGTTTGTTCAATTACACATAAAATCTGTGTATGTAAAAATTTTAGTGTTCATATTAAATTATGTATTACAACGAAAAATTGTTCAGATGTATCTTTCTCATCAGGCGTTCATAATACTTCTATACTTTATTTGATCTTGAAACATTCTTAGGAAAACTGCGTATTTTTTATCATGAAACGCCTTTATGCTGGCGTTAGGTTGTATCACATCAGCTTTGCCACCCATATTTTGTATAGCATTTTGTACATTGGGAAATTGTTGGGATGCGCATGCTCCTAAGATTGCAGACCCAACCAATACTGAGTCCTTTTCATGTGGCTTCAGTATTGGCAAGCCCACAGAATCGGCTTGTATTTGAACGAACAGCGGGTCTTTCGATATTCCTCCGCAAATCAATAATGATTTGAAATTGCTGTAACCACTCAAATGGAGCGCGTCTATGATATGTCTTGTTCCGTACTGCAACAAACAAAGTAATAACATGAAGGAATGATGTATAATTAGTAGGGTGGTGACTTAAGTGTTCAGGTTAACGTTAGTCCCAAACACAATAAGGTTAAAAATTACGATCTAAAAGAGACCAGTGGGTGGGTGACCGTCTGTGTGGCATTTAATATCGAGCGCTGCCCATTCCGAAAGGTATTGGTGGTTAGCACTATATGTGGTTGTCGTTAATCCAAATAAGAGACATATAAAGCATGCGATTATAAATACTTGTTGTATATTATCTAAAATAATTTTAAAATTATTTGCTAATTTAACAATTCTATTTAAACATAATTTCTAAGTCTGAGATCTCCCTATACGCGTCCAAACATCTTGCTGCGCGCGTAGTCTTAAAACATTTTTTGTGCAGTCTTGTGCTTTCGTCGAGCACGCGCTATTAATAATCTATATCTATACTAATATTATAAAGAGGAAAGATTTGTTTGTTTGTTTGTTTGTAATGAATAGGCTCCGAAACTACTGAACCGATTTCAAAAATTCTTTCACCTTTGGAAAGCTACATTATCCCCGAGTAACATAGGCTATATTATATTTTTTTAAAAATTAGGGATCCTTACTAAAAATCCAATAATGTAACCCAAGGTGTAAAAAAATTACCTGAAAAATTCCTTACATAGCGTGCGCAGCGAAAACTATTGATGATAGAACAAAATTATGTACTACGACTTTGCAGTACTCATCATTATCTACAAAAAGTGTCGCGACAGCATATGTCTAAATATTATAGTTACGTCACAGTAAGCGGTTTTTTATTCTAAAAATTTAATTTATATACCGCCGCTTGAAAAGGCTCTATATTTGTACCTTGGTATTAATCCTTATCAAAAAAAAATACTTTGTATTCAAGACGGCTTCAATACCTTTATATAACTTTTTGAATTATTCAATTCGGACATTTCATTCGGAAGATATCACGAGTTTAAAAATGCAAGTATTAGAAAAAAGTCGCGTGGTTGCCGCTCACCGCGCTCAGCTAGCCAGCATGCGATGTAGGCTCCATGTAAGCGTCACTGGGGTACGGGGGGGGGGGGAGTCAATGTAATCTATACTAATAAACTCAAACTACGAATAAACTCAAAAATTACTGGACCGATATTAATAATTCTTTTTTCATTAGATAGCTACATTATCACTGAGTAACATAGGCTATATTATAATTTCGAAAAAAATAGGGTTCCGTAAAATATTTGGGTTTTTCGGAAACAAAGTGTAAAAATCAACCAGAACAGTTGCGTACGCTGCCTAAACTATAAAAGATAGAACCACAAAATGTATGAATGAATTAAAGATCTTATACCACCTACTAAAAAGTCCGCGACACACTATACCTATATATGTCGAGTGAGGCACAACAACCCTTTTTTTATTTAAAAATCTTGATTTTTTTTGTACTATATTTATACGCATTTATTTTACTTATGCTATTAATCCCTATTAAAATTAAATTAATTTCATCACTAAGTGCAGTTTATGTAGATAATATTTGGTCTTGGAGTGATCAAAATTGGACGTTTGGTTTTGAAGTTATGGCGAACTTAAATTATTACGATTTCTGCTGCACAGCGCCCTATCACGGGTCGGGGCTCCCGACCATCAGTTTATTTTGTCACCTAAAAATAATTTAATGTCAAATGTTGTTTATGGGGAAGGTTTACAATAATCGCTTTAGTTATCTATCCCAAAACAACAGGTTGCTCTCCGGGACTGCCGGTAAGAGTAAAAACTAAGTATTAATTACATTTAAATATTTTCATCATTAACAACTTCAACATCCACATAAAGACAATCTATGCAGCCTGCGGATAATGACTGCGTCGTCGATGTTAGTGTCCGAGTCTGTGAATTGATCTGGAAATCATTTTGCTGACCGTGTCTTTTCTGGGTAGGCATTTTACAGCGGTAGCCGACATCCACGCGGGCGGAGCCGCGGGCGACTGCTATAATAAGTAAAACTTAAAATAGCGAATAAAGTACGCGCTTCAAAACAAATAGAAAACGATCAAGGATAACGGTCACTTCAATTATTTATTTGTTAATGAGTGTCATATTCAAACCGTGAGCATGTGAACCCTACAAAGAAATTGGAACTTTTGTTTTAATTTATTCTGCATTTGCTACCCATCGATAACATATCGATACGTGCGTTTTGTTTCACTGCATGTTGCCTTAAGACAAATAATTGAGAGTGGGAGAGCAATATAGTTCTCTGCAATCGCACGTTTTATGATCCGGCAGGAAGATATTGCGAATATTGCGATAAGTAGAAAATATTATTGTATTTGCTTTCGGCAGCACGCCACAGGTACCTAAATAGTTAACGGGATGGATGCAAGATGGCGTTACAATATAAATAATAAATTTGAGCAATTAGACTTATTTCATTATGTTCTTTGAAGTTCTTTGATTCCGACACACAATTAGGACAGAAGGTGGTAATCGCGTGGGTGATTCAAGAGAATCCCAAGGTTAGCGGCGTATATCACAGTCTTAACCTTTTTGTATAATGACACTTAGTATAAGGCTTTAAAAAACATGGGCCATACAACATAACACTTGGGAACATATAAAGCAGTTATTTACTGTTATATAAAAAAGGAAATTTACTTACAGATAAACCTTGTAAAGTAGCCAAGTAAAGCAATGCTAAATTATCTTCACTACTGTTTAGTGATAGTCCCACAAGCATTCCTTTCATTGATGGATCTGCCAAGGGTGATCTGTTTCCATGAAAATCAGGCCACACATGTAAGTCCCTTGTTAACAAGCTCACATCACTTAGATTTTGAGCTTGAGCCATTTTTGTCAGCAGACTTCGAAGATGATTTCTTACACTGAAATGACAAAGTTAGAGCGGTATAGTTTTTGGTACAGTTAGCAGTATAAAGAAACTACTGTGCTCAGTACTACTTAATTTAATTACTTATTAACATTTAAAAAAAGAGCAATGTTCACTATATTGTCACCATAAAATTATTCTTACAGAGTTAACATAAGTTTAAAAACTTTAAGTAAACATATTATGTCAGTAAATAGTTCTTATATTAGTAAATAAATATTTTAATTATAAATTACAAAAACTGATGAACACTTACTCTCCAGTAGAGTATTTTTTCAAAAGTTCAATTCCAGCTGGATGGCTGGAGATGATGTAATCCAATAGCATCCCAGAAGCACTTTGGCCAGCTTCATTAAGCCACATGTTTGGTACCATTGCACTAAAGTATGGGCCCCACACCCCTTGAACCAGAACTGCTTTGTTGTTTACAGCCATATGGCAAGTTGATGTGCCACATATCAAGCTCAGTCTACTTGACATATTAGTATCAATACCATCTCCTTGGGCTCCTATCATACCCAGACCTCCAGCATGAGCATCAATGATGGAAGTAGCCACCGCTGTACCTGGCACTAGGCCCAAAGTTTTAGCAACTTCGTCAGTCAATCTACCACATAACTCTCCAGGCATTAAGACATTATTACCAATTTTTTTAAACTCATTATCAGCTAAGTCCTCTAAACCAATTTCACGGAGAAAGCTTCTGTTCCATCCCCTTTTTCCATCCAATGAACATTCGTAATTCCATTTACAAACCAATGAGCACAAGGATCTGCTGAGTGATCCAGTAGCTTTCCAAGTTAAAAAGTCTGGCAAATCAAAGAAATAACCAAACTCAGACCATTTTTGGGGCAAATGTTTTTTCAACCAAAGTAGTTTCGGCATCTCCATTTCCAAACTTACTTTACCACCAACATATTTCAGAACTTCGTGACCTGTCTTGTTGATGAAATCTGCCTCCACTTGCGCTCGATGATCCATCCACATAATTATATTTCTTTCATCATCACCTGAATTGCTGACTGATAAGGGATTGTACTTCTTATCAAGGGTCACTAAAGAGCATGTTGCATCAAAACCAATACCTTTAATCTGCGTTGGTTTTACATTTGTAATCACATTCTAGAAGTAACGTTAATGACATTGATAAAACTTATTGATTTTTAATAAAAGCAATTTTATTTTTGTAGAGTAACTGAAGTTTAATATAGATTTATACTTACTTGAATCACATATACACAGCAATTCCAAACATCAGAAGAAGATTGCTCATAGTAGTCCACCTTTGGCTTCCAAGTCTGTAGTTCTTTTACGGAAGACCTTAGCACATGACCCTTACTGTCAACAAGAGCTGCACGAACACTTCCTGAACCCACATCCACACCGATAAAGTAAACTTCTTTTGTCATAATTTTATCTTGCTTAATTTTTGAGAATTTATATCAAATTACAGCACTATTATGCTAGCTTCAGTATGTATATTGCTGAGATAATAAATGAGATGTTTTTAATTCTCAAGGCGTTATCAAGTCAATAAAATGCGACCTTGGGCTTGGTGTAGATAAATTTCTCGGTCGACTTAGCTTAGAGACCACAGGGCTTACAATTCTTGTATTTGTTAGTTTTGTTGAAAGATAGGTTATGTCCCTAAATCTAGCTCCTCTATTACAAAGACTTAAAATCACATACAGTTAATTAATCTAAGATTATGAACAGTAATTTATTACTGAAAACAATAAAATCTGTTTAAACATAGAACATATTTCCCGCTTCGAAAATTATTATTTTACCGAAAAATATCAAAAAAAGTTACTGAGCCTATCTCTAATTTGAAATTATTGTGCCCTTAAATTATTATCCACTAGGATAGGATTCTTTTGAAAGTTTATCAGTCCATGAGATCGTGACATATCAACAAGTGTTTCATTAAAGATTTGAAATATTGAGTAAAGAAAATCAATCATTAATGAACTTATACTGAAATAAGGCAGAATGAAAGGTGTCCTTTTCGTACAAACAAAAAGTCGCACGCAATCTCAGAGCACAGCTGATTTTAAGTTATTTTTATTTTAATAAATTATATCTAAATAAATTGAACCAAATAGTTACAAGTTACAACCGAAACTTTGTATAAAAATAATGGTCCGCTTTAAAAATAGGTAATTTTAATCTCTGAAGTCAACATACAAAGTTAGTGGTTTGTTGTAGGTAATTTTGTTTTCTTAATGCGAATTTTATATTTCAGATATATTACGGTGGAAATAACATCTTCGCCAACCCATGAAGATAAGCCATTAAGTCTTAGGCCAAGAATATTCCATGATACTGTTATAAACAAAATTCAACAGCTTCATGGTGACTTTGGAGTAGCCTCAATCAGAAATGGATTTTTAACAAAATATTGCAACAAAAATACTCGAATAGCAATAATAAGGGCAAGACATGGACCCCATAGATTTGTCACGAGTACTTTACCTTTTATTACAAAGATGGATAAACTTGATGTACGGCTGAACACACTGCATGTTGGTGCAACCTTAAAGCACAGTTTCCTATTCATTCAGAAGCACCAGAGAGCTTACTTAGACTCGATGTGGTCGAAATTAAAGACAGATGAAGATAGAAAAAAGTTGGAAGCTGCAGTAATGGACTTTACAAAGACTGATGTTAATATAAATATTGAAAATATAGCTTAATTTAGAGAAAATATTTTTTTTTGTGGCTCAAATACATATAAAGTTTCTACTCTACATATGAAATTGATGGTTTTTTATATAGAAAAAGAAAAACATTTTTTTTAAATTGTTTTTGATTCATTCAGTGCGGTGCGGTGGCTCGGAACTGGCACTTAGATTCACTTACACTTAATTATTTTTTGTTTTTAATTGTTTTGTTGCATGTAAGTTAATCTAAGCTTCGTGATTTAGTGTAATAATATTTCGATTGTTTTTTTAATATTTTAATTATGACGTTTTTAAGTACTATGTATAATAGTTTATGAAATGAATATTTTTTTACTTCACTTTACTTTATTTAATTAAAGTATATACCTAGAAGCTATAGTGGATGACACCAATGCTGGTCCACCGTACATAAACCAGTAGGTACCTTTTTTTGGGCAGGTTTTGGCTTTCCTGGGTTCGACCACTGTGATGAGCGATTCCAATTATCGTTTAGGATCTATTTTTCATCACAAGTAATGATACGATTTGAAATCCCCTCGTGACGAAGCAGTCGATGCCTGTTTGTTGGTTTGCTTCACTTACTTCATCAGGCTACTTCACTTTTCCAATTGGTTTTAAATGATCTAAGATGGTTTTATCATTCACACCGAAGCCTGCAGCCAACTCTGACATGGTTCTGAATTCCTCATCGACAACTTGGGCCCCGGCCGCCCACGAGGTTTGGTCTAAAAGTCAAGCTTTTCAAAACGAAAGCATTGGAACCAAATGCGTACTGTGTTTTCTTTTACAGTGGTTTTGAGCATTATTAATCCTTTGAGCTGTTTCTGCAGCGCTCGTGCCACGATGTAAGTCCTATTCATAAATAAAGCGGTACCTATTTTAAATTTTTTATATTGAGCCTAGAACGATGTCAAAACAATTAAATAACGCAAAAACAAATGAATTATCACATTTAGAACACGAGTAGGCAAGCATTTTTTTTAACTCGAAATAACTTTTAGTTTTGAATTCTTAGTCAAACGGCGAGATTTTGAGATCAAACAAAGATAAAATACTAACAGCTTCTCCCCCCCTTCCGCCCTTTACTTTGACATGGACGTCTTGGTGTGTACCTCCCGGTAGGGCGTCCGGAGGCTACAAGAATATGGTTGTGAATGTACGTGTCATCATAACAGCCTTATAAAGTCCACTGCCAAACATTAGCCTCCCCAATAGGTCTCATTCTATTGGGTGTACTTGCCCATAATCACCACGCTGGGCAGGTGGGTTGGTTATCGAGGTTCAAGCCAGTACGCAGGAAGACGCTGCTGCTCATCATCCGGTAGGATTTCTCTTCGTCAATCAACTATCATTTATTTCATAAACTATAACATAAGTACTTACTTGAAAACGTCAAAATTAAAAATAAATATAAAAAACAATCGAAATATTATTACACTGAAACCACGAAGCTTAGATTCACTTACATGCAACAAAGTGATTAAAAATATTTAAGTGTAAGTGACTTTTACGACTTCCCATGAGATGAGAAGGGTGGGCACTATGCTAGGCCGGTACCACACGGTACGGAATGTACCTACGTGTAATGTACTGAATCTTTTAGTAGTTCTTAGTGAACGGGAATTAGCCCATTTTCACTTGTGTTAGGCTCGCCTCCTTATCTTTTGCAACTGTAATTGGTGGTGATTCGACTTTATGGAGTGGTAGGAAGTCAGCAGTTTTCCGTTCTTTATGCGCTGTTCTGATCCACGAGAGCTGTGCCCTCTTTCAAGACGTCTTGTTGAAGACGTCTGCTACGGAACATAGGCCTCTCCTGCAGATTTCCTCATTAAGCGATCTTGAGTTGCCTGTCCATCGGCTTTTCGCCGCCTTGACCAGATCATCAGTCCATCGCGTGGGAGGCCGCCCTCTACTACGTTTGCTGATTTTTGGTCGCCACCCAAGAACCTTAACACCCCATCGGTCGTCAGTTCTTCGAGCTATGTGCCCCGCCCACTGCCATATTACATTACTACTATAACTGCCTGCTACCATTTCGAGCCGCTTAAAAGACCCGGGATTACAGGAACTAGGAAGCACATGAGCCGGCAGAGAATTCCAGAGCCTAATTGTCTGACAAAGAAACGACTTATCAAATATCTTGGTTCGAGTGATGATAGTCTGCAAAGTATCTGGATGGTTTCCAAGAACAGCACGTGTTGTTCGGGAGAGGCAAGGAGAGGGCGGGATGAGATCGAAGCTAGATCCACACTCACCATAGTAGTTGCGGTAGAAGACCTACTATAAATAATTTCATATTAGGGAATACTTTTTGTCCCGAAAAATAGTGTGGGGTCTACGGGATGGGCGCGATAATTAGCAACGCAAGCGAAAACCGTGGTCGGTTGCTAATATAACAATAATTCGATGGCACTTATGTTTTTAAACTTTGCATTCAAGTTTCCTTGAATAATAATGCACAATTACATACGTTGTTATATAAGTCCACGTAATGTTTAGCATCGCTCAATGTTAGTATCGAACATCAAGTAATAAGATGCCGAGAGTTTTTAATTGGCGAATTGTCGTAGGTGTGCTCATTTTGGAGCAATATTCTCTTGGTTGTGAATTAGGGAACTCCACATTGAGTCCTGGTCAACGGCAGTTATGTGAGTTCAGCGAGAAGCATCCGGTATGTGACATTATGTATAGTCCCAAAGTGAAATATCGTTGGTCTAGATGTCTAGATGCCTGTAACTAATTTTTTTGGTATAATTACATTTTGGTTTTTCCGGTAATGGCTCGCAAATGTCTTGGGCAATAAAAATAAATTATGAAGGCAAGAAACATTTATTAAATCAAGTACACTTGCGAGCAAAAGTATGGAATCACTTGCTTGAATTTGATTCCACGCGATCTTGAGTACTTAATAACTAAATAATAATAATAAAAATGATACCATTTTAAAGGTTAAAATGTAGTCTTTAAATTGATATCAAATTCATTCAAATGGCTCTATTATTTCTGGAGCTATCCTGGATTAAGTGAAGGAGGTAGGAAAAGGCAAGGATAACGGAAAAATTATGAATGAAAAAAACAACAAAAATTAATAAATAAAAACTTTATTTCGCCTAAAAACTTAATGTCAATACTTAGTGTTCCCCCCCCTCGCCCTAAGGAGAGCTCGGAGACGGTTCTTCATGGACCTGATGAGCTTCCGTATGGTATATTGTGAGATACCTTCCCACTCTTCAATCAAAGCCGTTTTGAGCTCATATGTGTTTGAAGGAGTAGGATTTCTGGATCGAACCCTCCTCTTTAGTTCATCCCACACGTGCTCTATTGGATTCATGTCCGGGCTAAGCGCTGGCCAGTCCAATGTGGCGATGCCGACTTCCTCTAGGTATTCGGTTGTGGCACGGGAAGTGTGACAACGAGCGTTATCGTGCATGAGGACGAAGTCATCACCGATATATCCCGCATAGGGAACGACATGTTCCAGCAGAATATCGGAAATGTATCGGTCAGAAGTTAGACCGCCTCCTCGTCCCCCGCCAGGCACGAAAACAAGCTCCGTTTTACCGTCGAAAGAAATGCCGGCCCACATCATTAAAGAACCGCCTCCATAAGCCACTGTCTCAGCGAAACAGCACTGCACAAAGCGCTCCCCAGGCCTCCTGTAGACCCGACCTCTTCGATCGTTGCCGTGTAAACACATTCTGGTCTCGTCCGAGAACAGTACACGGCTCCATTCCTCAACGTCCCAATCAAGGTGGGAACGAGCGAATCGAAGGCGGGATTGTCGATGAGCTGCCGTCAGTTTCGGGCCTGTGGCAGGCCTTCTTGGGGTTAAATTAGCTTGCTTGAGTCTTCGACGAACTGTCCACTCGCTAACAGCGACCCCGCGAACATTTCGGAGCCCCTGCTGGACGTCAACACCAGTCAAATGCCGATTTCGGAGAGAAGTTGACACGATAAAACGGTCATCCCTCTCCGATGTGCACCGGCGTCGTCCAGATCTTGGTCTCGGCACAAAGCCACCAGTCTGCAGAAAGCGTTTGTACACTTTCGAAACACAAGACTGACTTATGTGGAGCTGACGTCCGACAGCTCGCTGGCTAAGCCCTTCTTGCAATAGGGCGACGATTTGGGCTGCTTCTGTAGGTGTTGTATCCATTGTCTTCGAAGTTCAAGGGTCCAAAGTTGCGGAGATGTGTACCGGTCAACGTGTGAAAGATGATTGATAAAAATCTAACCTTTCATCTACGTGTTCCCCTGTTGGGGGAACACGGCGCGGAATCGGGGCTGGGCCCCCTGGCCGCGGTGTCATTCTGCGTCCGTAACTACGGACGCGGCGTTGGGGTGGCTGTGTAGCCAGTGTTAAGTCCGGTGTCATATCCGGTGGGGCGCCGCGATCCAGCCCTGGGCGATCAGCGCCCTGGGGCGATCAGCGGCGCGGGAGTCTTGTCCAGTAGGCTTCGTCAGTCCTGGGTATCCTGAGGGATGAGGCTGCGGGCGTAGGCCCTGGCCTCCGGTGGACGCGCATGAAGCGGCGCCAGGCCTCGGATGTGTTCGTGGCCTGACGCGTCCGCACGCGCGAACATCGGTCCCGCCAGTCGACCCACGAAGGCTTCTTGATTGATAAAAAAAACCGGTAACACGTCTTTTTATAGGGGATGAAGGGCGCGCAACTGGTGACGGGTTAAACAATTGAAACGCATCTTTTTTCACTTAGCCCAGGATAACTTCTGAAGTACTGGCGTTATCTGAATAATATTGGTATCAATTTAAAGTTAATTAATGAACCTTTAAAATGGTATCATTTTTATTATTATTATTTAGTTATTAAGTACTCAAGATCGCGTGGAATCAAATTCAAGCAAGTGATTCCATACTTTTGCTCGCGAGTGTATATACTATATAGCTGGCCTATATAGGCCAGCTATTTACTTAGCTTATCTACTTGACATTTAAAACAGTTTTTTTCTGACGAATTGAAACAAGAAAAAGAAAAACCAGTTTATAAAAAAAATGCTATCGATGACATGAATAATTACCGACCCATTTTAATAAAAAATTAAAATCATATTACTGTACAATATCTCCAGTGTTTGAAGAAGTTTGCACTAGAAGTATCGCGAATGGAATATTTTTACTGTTCCTGTCATAAAAAAATTGTTTAATTGAAAACTACTTGGTTTTAAATACGAATACCATTTATTTATTTTAAAAAAGAGTCTGGGACTCGAGAAAATTCAAGAGCGATGATTTATTATGACTTGCGAAGTGGTTTAACACAAAAACAGTATATTGACCAGATGATTTCTGCATTTGGTGATGAAGCCCCAACTAAAACCACAATTTATCGCTAGTTTGCTGAATTTCATCGTGGACGTGACAAGCTCAGTGATGATCCCCGTCAAGGTCATCCAAAAACTGCAGTCACCCTAGGAAACGTTGATGCTGTGCGTAAGCTGATTGAGGAAGATCGACATGTGACATACTGCGAAATCAGAAAACTTTAGACATTGGCATGAGTCAAATATAAATAATCTTGCATGAACAATTAGGTGAAAAATAGTTAACGCTCCGTGAAGAGCAAAAAGCGGCTCACGTTACTTGGTTCGTCAGAACTCTCGAAAGAATCCACGCAGGATTCTCAAATTCTGTATACAACATCGTATTAGGTGACGAATCCTAGATGTACGCGAACGAACCCGAAACATAAAATCAGTCTCGAGTTTGGGTGTTCGATGAGTTAAAGCCAACAAAAATTGTTCGTTCACGGAGTGTTGCACAAAAAAATGGTGGCCACGTTTGTCTCTAAAACCGGCCATGTTGCGACTATTCCTCTTGAGGGACAAATAACGGTTAATGCAGAATGGTATGCTAGCATTTGTTTGCCACAGGTCGTTTCTGAAATCCGTAAAGAGAACTGCAATCGCCGCATCATCCTCCATCACGACAATGCGAGTTTTCACACCGCGCACAGAACAAAAGAGTTTTTAGAGCAAGACAACATAGAATTATTAGACCATCCGCCGTTCAGCCCCGACCTAAGCCCTAATGATTTCTATACATTCCTAAAATAAAGAATAAATTTTGTGGTTAGAGCTTTTCATCACCTGAAGAAGCTGTGGACGCCTACAAAACGGCCATTTTGGAGCCCCCTACTTCCGAATGAAATAGTTGCTTTAACGATTGGTTTGTACGGAAAAATGTGTCAGAATTCGCGGAGAATACTTCGAAAAGCAATAAATATATTTTTAAATAGTAATGTTGTGTAATCACTTCCTAGATTCCTGAAAATTTCTGTGCCGCCCTCGTATGCAACAGAATTACCTTCTTCTTAGACAAAAATAAAACATAAAATTCAAATCGATTTGGTTTTCAGAAATAATAAAATACGACCCTAGCTTTGTTTAATAATTTGAAACAAATATGGACCGACAATGACACGAAATTATCATGGATCTTTCCAAAGCTTCTGACTATGTAATAGATAAAACACTATAGTACCAATTATAAAATATAGGATACGTGGGACAAAGCAATAATACGTTAACAGTAAAATAGAAATAAAACAGTAAAGAATAAAGATACATCATGGAGACACATTGTATAAACCTTTTTTTTTTTGTTTTACGTCGACCGAAAGGACCGAAAGGGGGTGTGGGGCAGACGCAACTACCAGCAGTAATACCCACTAAAAATCTTCCGACGACGCCCGCCGCTTGTTGAGAAAGAGGCGGGGGCCAGTACCTGGCTTGCAGCTCTGACACCCCGCCCGCGGCCAACGTCCCCCGAACCAAAACCGGGAGGACCTCTTCAGAGAGGCGCAGTGGACGCGCTCCTCCTATCTCCTTGTGCGACCATAGCGTGTGTGGCCGATTTCTCGGAGGGTCTATGGTTAGACAGCAGGGGCCCCCTGCCCCCGCTGCCTATGACCCTCCTGGCGCTGCTTGGCGGGCCCTCCTGGCCCGCCTGCTGCGCCCTCCACAGGTCCCTCTTAGTTTCTCCCCCTTAGTCTTACTAAGGGGAAACTACTTAGTCAATACTAAGGGCACCCAGAGTCGTTGGTCTCTGGGTGTTACCTTTTCCCGGCCTCCGGGGGGTACTCAGCCCCCCCACCACGACAAGGTGGAGACCAGTCGGGGGGGACATTGTATAACCTGTGGTTACGAATAAAGTTATTATTATTATTATTATAAAACTTTGATAATATTTTTTTACTGTGCAGAATCTTGGGACCAATTTGTTTCTGATATACATCAATGAGCTACCCTTAACAATCAACCACTTATCTATATTATTTGCTAATGAGGCTACTATATTTATATGTGAGAAAAAACTGGATAATAATTTAAAAAAATATATCATATTCATTTATTCAAGTTTGGCTCGAAAGAGCTCTTATGAACGTTAAAACTTAAAGACTAGCGCGCCTAATAGATTCGTAAATGAAATAAATAATTCATTACATTTAGATATAAGTTGACTAAACTCTATAAACTTAATAAAACAAAATTAATTGATTTTTCAAATTATAGGAAAGTGTCACTACAATCAGACATTAAAATTTACGACAACTAAATTTAATTGATAGCAGACAAACAATTTTTGGTGTAAATATTGATACACATGAATTGTTAATCACACGTTGAAAAAGTTTATAAAAGTTTCAAAGTTTAAAAAAAATATATCAAGTAGCTGTATGCATTATCCATACTAATTAATGTTACTTCATCAGACATAGCAAAAAAATATTATTATGGTTATGTGTACCGAGAATTATCTTTAACCTACGTTATAATTTTTCGGGGTAACTCTGTTAATGCAAAAATTCCGAGAGTTATTTTAAATATATTCAAAGATTTGAAGTTGTTTACCCTATAAATATACCAGAAATTTGCGTGTTTGTAAATTGTAACAATGAATCGTTCTGTGGGAAAATTGAAATCAAATTTAATCTGCGTTCCCCGTATAAGTAGATGTCCAAATAAATTATCAAGTTATACAAGTAGAAAAGGTACATTGATAGCGGGAACCAACATTTGTTACCATTTGCCATTAAGCATTCATCATCATTATAATTTCAGCCATTTGAAGTCCACTGCTGAACATAGGCCTCCCCAATTGTTTTCCACGTTGATCGATCCTGTGCCGCCTGCATCCATCGGCTCCCCGCCGCCCTGACCAGATCATCTGTCCATCGCGTGGGAGGCCGCCCTCTACTACGTTTGCTGATTTGTGGTCGCCACTCAAGAACCTTAACACCCCATCGGTCGTCGGTTCTTCGAGCTATGTGCCCACTGCCACTTCAGCTGCAAACATTAAGCATAAAATCATTAGAAATCCCTCAGTACAAGATGAGGCTTAAGGAAAGGTTGCTATTAGAATGTTTATATGAATGAAATGAATTCTTTAATTACCCCAATGTCACCAATTAAAATATCACAATTAAAAGTTACTAATAATCTAATGAAAAAATTACACACATTTTATAATATTGACTAATCATTGTAGCATTGGCAAGCAGACCTTGAATAATAATCTAGAAATTATTACACAAGAATCTTTGTAAATCAAGTAATGCACTGCCCACATTAATTTTATTATTGTACGCCCGAAATGGTTAAACTGTTGAACACTATGAACTTTTGTACACAGTTTTTGACAATAAACGATTATCTTATAATTGTTCATCCTTATTTTTATTCGACTTTACTGTAGGCCATATTGAAATATATACAAGAGTAAAACTGGCAAGAATTTTATTTCTACTACTAGCTGACCCGGCAAACTTTGTTCTGCCGTATAGATTATAATAGGAGAGGTTTTTTTTGCGGCGATAATTTTAATATGAATCAATTTCCCTCATTTTCCGCTGATTCTGCGCTCCCCTAGGTCGCAGCGTGTGGCAAAGTGAAACAATTCGGTATTATTAATCGGTTTTTAACAGGACTCTCTACGAAAAGAGAGAATCTAATGTAAAGGGGGTCTAATAGGGCATTTATAAATTTCAGGATAACTTACTATGTAAATTAAAAAATATATATCGTAATATAACTAAGTATGCTCTATAACGAGGCTATAAGGTAAATATTCGTCATCTACACTTCTAAACTAGATAATTTTTCAGAAAATCTTAATTGGCGTAGTCTAAGCCTAAGCGTCGCACAGGTTTTGAGACTTATAGCTCTGATCTCTACAGTACAGTTTAGTTAATGACTTAATTGTGAAATACTTTTCAGAGACCGAGGGTCCTTTCTACAACCGCGGGTCGAGCAGTGGATCTTCGGGAGACCATTACCATCAACTCAGAAATGTTTTCCAATGAGTTCATAGCCGATACGATGCTGCACTTCGACAGGGAGCGAATTCCGGAGCGAGTGGTGCACGCCAAGGGTACCGCGGCGTTGGGATACTTTCAGGTCACGCATGACGTCTCCAAGTATACTAAAGCAGACGTATTTAACGGCATCGGAAAGAAAACGCCTGTCACCGTACGATTATCTACAGCAACACATGGGATAGGAGGCCCTGATGTGAGTATGGACCAAAAAGGAATGGCCATAAAGTTCTATACGAAAGAAGGAAATTTGGACTTACTATGCTTGCAAACGCCAGTTTACATTTATAGAGACCCTTTGTTGTTTAATGCAAATTTTCATGCGTTCAAGAGAAATCCAGCCACCAACGTGTTTGACGCCACTAGTAGATGGGACTTCTTTACCTTGCAACCGCATGCCCTACACTCGACGTTATGGCTTCAATCTGGTTACGGAACGCCTACATCATACAGAAATATGGACGCCTTTCCAATTCACACTTACGAGTTGAATAATAAGAAAGGAGAAACATATTATGTAAGATTCAATTTCAGAACAGAACAAGGCCTGTCAATTCTCACACCGGAGCAGGTCCTGGTTGTCAGTCGGGACTTGGACTACTACACAAGAGATTTGTATAATAATATCGCCAATCATACATATCCATCATGGCGCCTGGAAATGAATGTGTTGACATTAGATGACATAAAGCATATCGATTTTGATCCTCACGATGTTACTCGACAATGGAAGAACGGAACTTATCACACTGTGGAAATTGGACGATTAGTCTTAAATAAGAACCCAGATAACTTCTTTCGGGTGTCTGAGATAAGTGCTTTCAGTCCCTCCAGTTTGGTTCCCGGAATTCTTAGCCCCTTAGATTTCTTGTTTAAAGGACGTAGGATCTTTTACCGGGACACACAGAACTACAGAGTGGGTATAAACCACATGAAGGCTGAGGTCAACATGCCACTATATGCGAAGACATACACTCGAGATGGAGTGCTGCCTGTGCGGGAGAACATGCGGGATACGCCCAACTATTTCCCGAACTCGTTCCATGGTCCTGCGCCGGTGGTGGATTCCTCGTGGCCTTCTCGACGACTGAGAGTGATCGAGAGCAACGCTGTGGACCTGGGACCGCCTGCCAACTTCTACAACCACGTGCTGGAGAATGATGCTCAGCGCCAGCTGCTCGCTAATAATTTAGCAGTGTCTATAGTCTCCGTTACAGAACCTACGAAAGAACGAGGATTAGAGATTTTAACACTAATCGACAAAGATTTAGGTAATAGAGTGAGAGCAGCGCTGAAAAAATTAAGTCCTGGTGATGTGTTTATGTAAAACACTGTAGTATGTAGTTCAGGTACATATCCAATTTATTGTTATATCCATTATATTTTTTGTTTCTGGAAACATCAGCAAATAAAAAAGAATGTACCAGGTGTGTGTAGTAAATCCGCAGAATTAACTTTGATTTTATCTATTAGTTAATAAGTCTTCTTGTGATATATCTCCTATTTTACAAATAAGTCCCACGTGCATATATATGTGCAAGTCTCTAAGCAAAAAGGCCAAAATTTCGAATGGGTTCCATATCAATATCTCCAAGCTATTTAGCTCGAAGAAAGACATAAAGACAGGCGTCATACTATCATTTGGTGGTAGTAATGTATACCACTACCACTAAATGGTGCACCCCGCTCCTAAGGTGGTGGGATTGATTTCCATACATTTCTATGAGTGCATAAACATAAATATTTGTTTTTGTCTTGGTGTTTTATCTATTTCAAAATAGGCTCTTACCACAAGGCATTAAGGTGTGAACAAGTATAAATGTTACCGCTTAAACTGTGCTTGTACTTTATGTAAAATATATAATAATAGTAAATAAATATTTCTGACTCTTACCTACACCAATTATTTAATTTTAGTTCCAAGATAAGTATCAGTAAGAACATGAATTATGTATACAAAATAACGGATAAACCTTCCTTCCTTCTTTTTTATTACGTACTTCATATAACAAAGCACCCAGACCAGGAACAAATATTCATGTTTGTAAACAAAGTTTTTTCATCAATTTCATCAATCAAATCAAATGTTAAGCTGAACATTTAGTATTTGTCGCGACAAATGCTTCCATTAAAATCTAAGGTTGCAACTTACTGAACTATATAACTTCTTTTTTTTCGTTTTACGTCGGTAAAAAAATGCATTTACGCACTGCCTTCCGGGCAAAAGGGGACCGAAGAGGAGTGTGGGACTTGCGCCACTCTTACCTTCATATGCGACCATAGCGTGTATGGCCCACTTCTCGGAGGGTCCATGGTTGGACAGCAGGGGCCCACTGCCTAAAACCCTCCTGGCGCTGCTTGACGGGCCCTACTGGCCTGACCGTCCGGGAGGTACTCAGCCCCCCCAACGCTAAGGTGGAGACCTGTCGGGGTGGACTGAACTAGCTTCTAGCTTAAGTGACAAAACACTAACAAGAAATATACTTCTGTAACCGACTGAACTTACATGCACATGTATATAACATGTCAATTAACTTTAAAAACGGCTTTATCTTATTTATAAACAAAAACAACTACTATGTACAAGGGCAGATCAATTATAGGCAACCGAAAATAACACGATGCACATAATTATCATTACCAACTTTGTTTCGCGCATCCTGCTTATCGAAGCAATAAAACCTACACAAAAACTATAGTGTATATACGATACAGCACCAATTACAGCTGTAGTGAGTAATTAAATAGTATTCAATTTTCTATTAGAAACTAATCAGACAGAATGCACAAAAGAATTAGCCCAGATTATTAAATAAAAATAAATCATAACAATCGAGTTATTTATTAACGACGAATTAGCACTTATTTTGGTAATTGCATATTTACTTGATGTAGATAATGATTCTATTAGTTAAATGTACATCTTTAATTTGCGGTATTAGATTTAGTTCAGTTGCACTCAAACCATACCAACCAAAAACAACCGCTTTTTTTTACGCCTGCCCATCTAGTGAAAAGTATGACAGACGGTGGAGGGACGCCTATTGCCGAGTCTTCAGAGCGAAAGCCCGCTGCAGTCATCGCGTGGTAAAGCCTCGCAAGTGAACTGGTTCCACAATCCAATGGTGCGCGGCAGGAAGTTGACAGAAAGACGTTTCCGACTGACTCCTTGAGGTAACCCGAGCGTGAGCGACATGTAAAGAAAAGGATTCATTTATGTAGTAAGATTAACGAAAATGTTTGAGTTCTGTGCTGTGTAAGGAGATTTAACGGAACATTATTAGGATTAGGTAGATTGGTTGTCCACTTTGAAGGTATATTAATTAATATATTATATTACAAAATCAATCAGGAAACAAAACTCTATCTACTTTTTGAAATCTAGATGTAAGATATGAAACTAGCAACCTGTAAAATGACCCTTCATGAAACCGTATTGTTGTCTATGCAAAAGTTCTTTTATGTAAAAGTATGCAAATATGTAATCTAAGTTATTTTTTCAAAGACTTTACTTAAAGTTGGTAAAATTTAAATAAGTCTATAGTTGCTTTTATTCTCTTTTGAGCCAGCCTTAAGCTTAAATAGAGCTTATTCCTGCTCCTAGAATTAAAATTATTTATTTATTTATGTAAACTTTATCGCACTAATAAAAATTAAAATATACAAAAGGCGAACTTAATGCTGCAAGGCATTCTCTACCAGTAAACCTTTGGGTTAGCAGAAAAGTATGAGGCAGTACGAATAAGAAAACATATAAACTCACATAGAATTAAATATGTGTTATTAATAAACTACATATACTTACCTATACACAAAATTTATAGTAATTATGATATGTAAACTCAATCAGATGATAACTCCTCAAAAAAGATTTTTTAAGCAACCCTTTAAAAGTAGGCTTGCTTTCTGCCAACCTTAATCAATAGGGAGGGAGTTCTAAAGCTGAATAGCTTTTATGCTGAAAGAGCTCGACATAAAACCTGAACTGTGTTGTGGAGCGGCAAGGAGAAAGTTGTCACACGAGCGAAGCTGCCTAGAATGAGTAGAAGAAAGAGTTCTGAATTTGGAGCGTAAATATGCAGGTGACTCAGGATTACGTAAAATGGAAAAAAGGGTAGTTAGAAGCCTTACTTGGCGTCATGGAATCATCAATAGAGGAAGAAGTAGACTCCTGTCATAATTATAGTGATCCTGGCCTTGTACACTCATTCACGACACTTTGGAGACCAAAGTCGTTCAACACATTTTTGTGTTTGGTTACCCTAGGATTTTCTTCTAATAAGTTTATATTCATATCACCTAGCAAAAACCAATTCCTGGTTCTCAGGGATTCGCCTTAAAAATTTGTGAAGTTCCTCAATATAGGATGTTTTGTTGGTACTCGGAGGTCTATAACAAGCCAGAATATGCATAACGGTACCGTAATTTTACAGTTTACCATACGATAACTCCATCTGATACAGTTTTGGGCAGGGTTACGTTAATCTCTAGATCACTCTTAAAGTAGGTATACATCTTGTGTACCTTGTGTATCTGGTATGTCATATAATGGCAAATCTATTATTTTTACATTAATTTCACTTAGTATTAATATATCCATCCAAACTTACATTCTTGTAACAATAGTAGTAATTAGTTAATTTTTGTTGTCTCAATAACCTGATATTTTAATGGGCAATTTTCAAGTATTTCTTTGTGTTTATAATATACACTTCCCAATCATGAATATTCGAAATCAAAATCATTTTCTTCGTCGGTTTATCGAATTTTAGTTCCTAAAATTATCAGTTTGAGTGTACTTATGAATCGACGAACATAATGCATACTATTCACTATCTGTGCGGATAAAACATAGTCTAGTTTAATTTATTGATTCAGGCGTTACTTTGCGGAAATCCATTGTAAGCAAGTGATGGATTAAAAATATCTTTGTAACAATTCCCGCGCTACTATAATTTCCCGAAAAATCGAGAAACTATTCAACACGACACGTGTTTCGCCCTTACACAGGGCATCTTCAGGTAAGATAGGAGCCTCAGAACAACGATGTCTTCACTCTCGTTTCAGCGTTGGTCGTGAAGACATCGTTGTTCTGAGGCTCCTATCTTACCTGAAGATGCCCTGTGTAAGGGCGAAACACGTGTCGTGTTGAATAGTTTCTCGATTTTTCGGGAAATTATAGTAGCGCGGGAATTGTTACAAAGATATTTTTAATCCATCACTTGCATAGTCTAGTTTATTTAAACTTTATCGCACAAATTAAAATTAAAATGTACAAAAGGCGAAATTAATGCTGCAAAGCATTCTCTACCAGTTAACCTTTGGTTTGCAGAAAAGTATGAGGCAGTACGAATAAGAAATCATACAAACTTACATAGTGTTATTAATAAACTACACATACCTATACACAGAATTTATAGTAATTATGATAATAATATGTAGACACAATCAGATGATAACTCCTCAACAAAGTATTTTTTAAGCAACCCTTTAGAAGTAGATTTCCTTTCTGCCATTCTAATATCAATAGGGAGGGAGTTCCAAAGTTGAATAGCTTTTATGCAGAAAGAGTTTGACATAAAACCTGAACTGTGTTATACAAATACAAATTATTTATTGCTAAACCATAATGTGTAAATAGGTGTTATACAATTTTGGAACCAATTTTATGGACCCTGTCGGGTACGCAACTTTAAGACTGAAGAGATAATAATCATCAAAATACTTAAAACAAATAAAAAATTAACATTAATAAAACTTGTTAAAACAAAAACTTACATCTTTTAACTTTTTTAATTCCACTAACTATCTCCATCGTTTTGTGGCGTGGCAAGGAGAAAGTTGTCACACGAACGGAGCTGTCTAGAATGAGTAGAACAGAGAGTTCTCAATTTGGAGCGTAAATATTCAGGTACTCAGGATTAGGTAAATACTCAGGATTGCATAAAATGGAAAAAAGGTAGTTAGGAGCCTTACTTGGCGACGCTGAGGAATAGATAACCATTTAAGTTGAAAACTATAGCGAGAAATGTGGTCATATTTACGGACCCCGAAAATAAAGCAAATAGTTCTATTTTGTAGACGGTCCAATTTTAGTAAAAGGTCTTTGTTTAAATCAGGAAAGCATACATCGGGATGCTTTCCTGATTTAAACAAAGACATAATCAATAATGGGGATAATTAAAGACTGCACTAACAAAACTTTGGTGCTTAAAGGAAGAAAATATTTTAGCCTATGAAGGGCACGCAAAGCACTAGTAATTTTTGACGGAACGGCAAGAACGGCAGAAGAATGAAAGCGGAACAGTAGCCAAATCCAACTTACAGAGCTTTCGATACCTATCAATGATAATTGCTTGACATTTTGAAGGGTTTACCAATAAGCCAAACCTACTATCTACCTATTATCTAATAGATTATTACCTAGCCATAGCTATTAGCAAGGTCACATTCATAGTACAATTGTTGGTCATTAGCATATAGATGGTAAGAGCAACCAAGGTAGGAAACCAAAGTATATTAAACTTTTGTGCTACTTTTTTGATAATATTTTTTATATTTTGCACTTTGTTTTTCTTCTAATCCCGCTATTTCTATACATTTCTCCACTTCTTTTTGCTCCAAGTAATGCGTTTTTCCAGAGCATCATTCTCAGTTTCTAAGTGTTTGTTCATGTTTTCTAAGTTGCATAACTTTTTCTCAGCGTTATCTTTAAAGAGTTTCATTTCTTAGTATTGCTCAGCATAAAAATCAACAGTAGCAGTCAATTCTTCGATGTTTTTCTGCGTTTGATAAATAATTACTTATTTATGATTAACCTCTGATAACAATGGTTTTACTGATGCCTTTTAAATGTCGATATTAATTGTTGGAGGCACAATTTTTGGGCTGTTTTCGTTTTTGAAGCATGATTCACACATCTCGTTACGTTGAAACTGTTTTAAATTGACTGATTGCACTTTTTATGAAAATCTCCTTCACACGGGCCCTTACACTTAAAACGTCATCTTTCGTAGTAGGTAAAAACAGCTTACATTTTTTACACTGTACCTTTATGATAACTTAACAGTACCTACTTTTTAATTTTTACGAAAAAATAAAAAAATAAAAAAACACACCAGCTAAACATATTAGTAGCAATAAATAAATGTTTTCTTGCTCTAAAAACTCTCGTTTTCTGTGCGCGGTGTGCATTTTCGTGATGGAGGATGATGCAGTTCTCTTTACGGAGTTCGGAAACAACCTGTGGCAAACAAATGCTATACTAAACGCAAAGACTCGTGGCAGGCGGAGCAATAAAACGTGCAAAAGAGACAGCGCATATCATGTTCTCTCTCGCACTTGCACTGTTTATGGATGACGTCATACAGACACAGAGATGCGCTTGTTTGTGTACATGCATTTATCGATAAAATATTGGGGATATTTGAAATGCCATAAATAATAAAACTGTTTATTGGTATTATTAATTTATTCTTATAAAATTATTACAGGCTAATCGTCATCATCATCGTCCGTGTCGCTATCATTGACATTTATTATTAGCCGTTCGCATAAAAATGATTTTTTCAGCTGAGCTCATATTTTGTGTATCGATTAAGTATATGCATTCCATATTATCGATAATCTATATAAATTATAATTATAGTAATTAGCACGTGCACATCCCTTTAACAAAAGTGATTTATGGCCCCGACTGCCACGAGTCTTTGCGTTTAGTATAGCATACCATTCTGCATCAGGGATGTTGCGAATATTCGCATCCGCATCCTGCAAATGCAGAACTTCCGCATAGATTTGGACATCTGCATCTGCACACGCATTTGCATTAATCAGTGCGGATGTTCATGTGGATGCTAATATCATGCAAGTAGCGACAAAAACGATTTGGGCAGGGCCCGGCGATTGGGGCGCGTGCCGGCCGCACGTGACAATGTCCAATGGGAGCAAAGAAATTGGTAACAAGATTCGACACGATACAAAAATAAGTGTTTACGTTTGATTATTAAATCAACAATGTAATTATACAATAAGAATATTAATCATTCATTAATAGACTTTATTTACACAATATCTTAAAAATCTGGATGTGAGCCTTCAAAACTACGAATCCACATTCGCATCCACGGATGTAAAAAAATCTGCATCCGCAACATCCCTGTTCTGCATTAACCGTTGTTTGTCCCTCAAGAGGAATAGTCGTAACATAGCTGGATTTGGAAACAAACGTTTATTTGTTTTACCACACTCCGTGAACGAACAAGCGAAGCGACGACCCTGACGGGGATCATCACTGAGCTTGACACGTCTACGTAGAAATTCAGCATACCAGCGATTAATTGTAATTTTGGATGGAGCTTCATCACCATATGCAGAAATCATTCAGGCAATACACTGTTTTTGTGTTAAACCACTTTGAAAGTCATAATAAATCATCGCTCTTGAATTTTCGAGTCAATTGCATTTTCTCAACGACTCTATCTTGACATATTTGTTGGTGACACTACCATGGTCCGCGCGGGTGGTGGGGGACGTAATAATTGATGACCGTTACACAAGGTACGATTTACTTTACGAATATGTCTGAAGATATCCCTATGAAATATCTTTCATTGCCTAAAATAATGGGATTTGTTTGTTATAAAACTGTCTTTGCCCCGCGACATCGCTCGCGTTTAATTAAAACTACAAATTCTTGGACAAAATTAAAAATAGGAGCACTGTAGGTATATTTGCAAGGAGTTGAATGTACAATAATTAACCTAAGTCCTTTGCCAATATTTGTCAATATTCCACGTTCATTGATTGACATAAATGTCTCGTCGATATAAAATATTGCTCTACCTTCATTTTGTTATTTTTTGAAAGCTAAAAGGTAGTGCCACCTTAAAGAAGTAATGTCAAAGCGCTCTATAAGCATTTTTCGTTTGGACTGGCATTTTTTATATGTAAAACCCTCTTCAAAGTAACCTTAAATACTCCCGAGAACCATCTTATATACCATCTTCATTTAAATCAGCGTTTATTTTTCTTAGGGTAGGGACTTCCTTCTTAACGGAGTAATATTGTGTTATTTTCCTCCGAATAACACCTTCAGCAAAGTTATCAATCATAATACGTTTCTTTGCAATTTTGTTGGAAATTTGAAAAAAGCAGTACCATAATTTTCACACAGCAATTTTCCTTGGCAAACAATGTTCCTCACTGTAGTATTTGATAAGCCTGTTATATTAGCAACTAAGTTTGCCAAATTAAAATCATTTTGAAATTCAGACGAAGTTGGATCATCTTTGCGATTTTTAAAATAGTTATACTTATACATTGTAAGTAATTTGTTAGCTTGACGTCCAATAACTTTGCCTATAGGCGGACTCATGTTCATATGTTAATATCGTGTGCGTTTTGTTAAGTGCGACCGTTGTCAATACGTACTGCGCCAACACCGACGGCCCGCGACTGAAGACATCCTCTACCCCGCGTTCGTCTCTACTACCCCCCGCTGCCTTTCGTTCTCCGCGCCCGCAGACCATGGGAGTGTCACGAACGAATATGTCGGGCTATAAACAAGTTTGGCAAGACCTTGTGACAAGACCGAGATTCTTTTTTTAAATAAATAAATGTTATTCGATATTTAAAACCAAGAAGTTTTCAATTAAAAAGATTTTAATATGACAGGAACAGTGGAAATATTCCATTCCCGATACTTTTAGTGCAGCCTTCGTGTCATAATATAACTCAGTTTTCATTCCTCAATGTTAAGAAGTAAAATTTCTCGGCATTAATTAAGATAACCAATTATTTGGTCTTCCTCACTGTAAGCTATTGTTAATAAATGTGAACGAATTCCAAACATATTAAGATGTTTGATGTTTGATGGTGGGCCACCAAACATTTTCTGAGCTCAAATCGGACAAATCATCGTCAGCGTCATCGTCAATCGTCATCACATCTCTGTGCAAGTCATGGAAAATGTCATGACAAGAGTAATGACCTGTCATCGGAGCCGTGGGGGTCATTTGACGGATATTTTATTCCATACTTAATGGGAACATGTCTTTTTATCCTACTAATATTATAAACGTGAAAGTTTGTATGTGTGGATGGATGTTTGTTACTCTTTCACGCAAAAACTATTAGAGCGATTGTGATGAAACTTTGTACGTGTATAGCTGCAGTCATGGAATGACATATAGGACATTTTTTATCCCGATATTTCCACGGGAACGGGGACCACGAGGGTAAAACCGCAGGGCGCTGCTAGTAATACAATAAAAATATCACAACTCTGTCATAAAACGCTTGTTTTTTTTTTTAAAGAAAAAGTGCACTCTTACTGAGACACCCTTTGTACGTGTGCGTGTGGACTGAGTGATCTTTTCAAAAAACTCATCCAACCACAACCAAATTATAAGAGGATTTAGGAAATAATTGTGAAAACTTCATAGTAAAATAAAAAAATTGTGAAACCTAAACAAAGAAAGTTAGAACTAATTAACTGGATCACTCAATCTGGACACCTGAAGAATAAGCCATAACGCATATCCAAGAATACACAATCTATGTGTTTATGATTTGCATTTGAAATAATTGTAAAAATTTGTGAAAGCTGCTTAACAAATTTTCGATTCGTTTCCATGCCACGTTTTCGATTTAGAACGGATTTTAAGGATCACTCAGAATGCACTATGTTCAGTTGAGTGATCTTTTAAAACACCACCTTATACTGCAAACGTATGAAACAATGTCATGTTTATTACAAATTAAGCTTCTGGGAAAATTTGTGAAACAGAGATCATGATTGACATCTTACTGATTTAAGAGAAAATGAAAATCTTATTTTTTTCGATCGTCCGAACTGAGTGATCCTTATCTTGAACTTTATTTAATAAACCGAAACTTATAGGTAGAAGGTAGTGACATCAGAAATTGTGAAAAATGTTGCTCTAAAATCTAACGAACTGATCGTCCCCGTAAGTGATATATTTTAAAAGATATCTAATTTTTTACAATTCTGAAGGAAAACATTGAGTAGGGTACAGGTACTTTTTTATGTTGTCGGATTTTTTCTCGATGGGTAATCAATTCATTTTTTTCAAATTTGGGAAGCTGACGGCGTTGTGCAGTGAATTTAATGCTAGTTTTTTTAAAATATTGCTGTAGTATAAAATTTAAAAATAATAACAACATTGTCAGTGTTTCCCTTCAATGATAGCTAATAATTGTGCAACTTACTTAATGTTATTCAATATTCAAACCATCATTAGTACATTTTTGTCGTCACATTAGAATAGAATAGAATAGAATAGAATATTTTTTATTGACTAAGCAACACACACAATATCATACAATGGTAACAAAATACAATATAACAACACAAATAACATTAAACAAATACTAAAATATGAAATATGTGTGCAACCTGTCAAAAGGGCGATACATCAGCGTAATGCTGCTGCATCTGCTAATACAGCAGCGCTGGTGTTCCTGTAGCGCCCCTTTGAGGTACAGTGGCTTTAATTCTAAAAAAGTAAAATAACCAAAAAATAGAAAACAAAAAAAAAATAAAAAGGAATTTATAGTACTTAATTAGAAAACATTATATACAAAGAAAAAACTATAGGCTGAACAAACAATAACAAACAAAAACCAACTCCTTTAAGGTACAGTGGCTTGAATTCATAAAAAGAAAAATAATCAAAAAATAGATAACAAAAAAATAAATTATAAAGGAATAAAAAGTACTTAATTAGAAAACATTACATACAAAAAAAAAAAAAAAACTATAGGCTGAACAAGCAATAACAAACAAAAACCAACTCCTTGGTACAGTGGCCTTAATTCATAAAAAAAAAAAGAAATATCAAAAAATATGAAACAAAAAAATAAAAAGGAATCTAAAGTACTTAATTAGAAAACAAACATTAAATACAAAGAAAAAACTATAGGCTGAACAAGCAATAACAAACAAAAACAAAAAAGAAAAACCAACATAGATATATTAAAATGCCAAACATTCAAACAACAAAACAACAATGTGCATTACAGAAACTCACGATACATTATGTGTTTATAATTTTAATAAACTGCAAATTATTATAACAACATGCCTAACCACACAAAAACCGAACAACTAGACCAATCAAAGTCACAATTTATAAATATGGGTTATCATTTTTTAAATATGGTTTTAAATAAGAACGAGACTTCGTTTTTTGAACATTAGAAATTGTAAAATAAGGCGGCAGAGGCAGTAAACCTTTTTACTTAAGTTTTTTAGCATTATCCTTTGTCTAATAAAATAAAAGAGCAATATGGTATTAAAAATATTGATTGCGCCTGCAATGTTACATATATATTTAAACATTTGCTAAATAATTACATTTGAAATGCTGTTTTTAAGAAACAGTGCTCCAACGAATCATGTTATTCTACCAAATCGAGGCAGATTGCATTGCTGCCAATCAATATAGATATATTTTCTATGATTGGCATTTTTAAGTAATTTTTAGTAATGAAACTAAGACATGTGATTTGTGTGATTATCAAATTTATTAGTTATGATTTTTTTAATTTGATATCCTTTGATTTGAACAGATGTGATAAAATTAATTTGAATGATGTACCAAGTACGATTTATGTAAGAAACAGACGCTACAAATTATTAGGCGGTGTAGAATTTCTTCCTTCATTAAGTCCCGATAATATTGGACACTACAGAGGACATGGTGTCCATAAGAACGACGAAATAGTCTGTATTGATGATTTGAAGAAGAATCAGTTATTTTACATACTTTGTCCTACGGATTTATCGTTTAGGTTACATCCTGTGTGTTATATATAACTATGAATGTTGTTAGAAAAAAGTTAACATAATAAAAAGTTACTTTCTTTGATAACTTAAAAAATTCTGATTTTTTATTGTGTGTAGAATTCTTTAGTAAATAAAAGATAAACCTAATACAGTGTGACAATACATACCTAACTTTGCTCAAACTTGTCACTTAAAAAATGTAAGTATATGTCGAAATTATGTTGTAAATACACTCTAAAAACGTGTTTAAAACAAAACTCGGAAAAGTCTCGGTACTCAAATAAAACAATATCTATGGTCACCCTACTAAACGTTTTCCTTAAGAATTGTAAAAAATTAGATATCTTTTAAAATATATCACTTACGGGGACGATCAGTTCGTTAGATTTTAGAGCAACATTTTTCACAATTTCTGATGTCACTACCTTCTACCTATAAGTTTCGGTTTATTAAATAAAGTTCAAGATAAGGATCACTCAGTTCGGACGATCGAAAAAAATAAGATTTTCATTTTCTCTTAAATTAGTAAGATGTCAATCACGATCTTTGTTTCACAAATTTTCCCAGAAGCTTAATTTATAATAAACATGACATTGTTTCATACGTTTGCAGTATAAGGTGGTGTTTTAAAAGATCACTCAACTGAACATAGTGCATTCTGAGTGATCCTTAAAATCCGTTCTAAATCGAAAACGTGGCATTGAAACGAATCGAAAATTTGTAAAGCAGCTTTCACAAAATTTTCACAATTATTTCAAATGCAAATCATAAACACATAGATTGTATATTCTTGGATATGCGTTATGGCTTATTCTCCAGGTGTCCAGATTGAGTGATCCAGTTAATTAGTTCTAACTTTCTTTGTTTAGGTTTCACAATTTTTTTATTTTACTATGAAGTTTTCACAATTATTTCCTAAATCCTCTTATAATTTGGTTGTGGTTGGATGAGTTTTTTGAAAAGATCACTCAGTCCACACGCACACCCTTTGTACTACTCTGTCAAGAGAGTACCGGGAAAAAATCAATAATAAGCAGTCTATGCAGTCCAAGAAAAAGGCGTTTCATATCGTGGAATAAGTACAGTACAAAGCGCGCTCATAACGGCCTGCTACTATTTCACCGCCGCGTAAAAGACCCGGGATTACAGGAACTAGGAAACACATGAGCCGACAGAGAATTTCAGAGCCTAATTGTCTAACACAGGAACGGCTTACCAAATTTTTATGGTTCGAGTGCTGACAGGCTCCACAGTATCTGGAGAACACACTCACTATAGTAGTTCCGGTAAAGACCTACTTTAGTTTCATATGTGTGAATACTTTATGTCCCGAAAAAAAGTGTTGAGTCTACGGGATGAGTGCGAAAACTAGCAACGCAATCGAAAACCGTGGTCAGTTCAAAAGGTCAGGTGGGCTATAAACAGTTTTTCACCTTTCAAAGCAGCAGGCACAGATAACATTTTCCCTGCACTATTACAGTGGGGCATTGAATGCATCATCGAACAACTTACGAGCATTTTCCAAGCCTGCTTAACACTCCACTATACCCCGCTCGCCTGGCGAGAGGTCAAAGTAGTTTTCATTCCAAAACCAGGTAAAACAGATTATACTAACCCAAAATCATACAGGCCAATTAGTCTTACATCCTTCGTGCTTAAATGCCTGGAGAGACTGTGCGACAGACATCTGCGTGATGGTATACTACGCAGACACCCAATTCACCCAAACCAGCATGCGTACTGCGCTGGTAAGTCAACAGAATCAGCTCTACACCAAGTCATAGGTAAGATCGACTTTGCCCTACAAAATAAACTGGTTTGCTTGGGGGTCTTCATTGACATAGAAGGAGCCTTTGACAGGACCAATTACTCCAGCATTGAGATAGCACTGGCCAGACATCATGTCCCCAAAGCTCTCATCGACTGGATACTCAACATGCTGAGGTGTAGAATAGTGGAAGTGAGTGGGGCAGGAAACAAGCGTGCAATAGTCGCGAGAGGATGCCCTCAAGGTGGAGTACTGTCACCCCTACTGTGGAAGCTGGTCGTTGACGACTTACTCACCCAACTTAACTCCAGGTACTTCTACACGATAGGCTATGCAGATGATTTAGCTATTTTAATAAATGGCCAACTAACAAGCACCACATGTGACTTAATGCAAACTGCACTCAGGTTAGTGGAAAGATGGTGCAGAGAACATGACCTGAGCGTAAACCCAGGTAAGACGGAACTGGTCATGTTCACGAACAAACGTAACTTAGGGGATTTCCGTCTTCCCACTCTGTTTGGTACTACCCTAACAATCTCAACTGATGTCAAGTACCTTGG
This sequence comes from Musotima nitidalis, assembly GCA_949126915.1. Taxonomy (NCBI): domain Eukaryota; kingdom Metazoa; phylum Arthropoda; class Insecta; order Lepidoptera; family Crambidae; genus Musotima; species Musotima nitidalis. The sequence continues at coordinate 16,334,485 of OX421416.1, forward strand.
GATCAGAATAGACAGCAAACTAAGTTGGAACAGCCACATTGAGGAAAAACTAAAAACTGCAGGCATCGTTCTATGGCAATGCCGCAGAATGATAGGTAAAAAATGGGGACTGTCCCCAAAAATCATTAGATGGCTTTACACTACTGTAATCCGACCTATGGTAAGTTACGGATCACTGGTATGGTGGCCCAGAACGAAACTAACGACTGGTATCAACAAACTACAAAGTTTCCAACGCCAGGTATGTTGTGCAATTACAGGCTGCATGAGAACCACGCCGACCACTGCCATGGAAGCCATGCTCAACATTCCGCCTCTTCACTTGTTTGTCCAACAAGAAGCGGCTCAATCAGCCTTAAGACTACAACAGCTCAAACTAGTAAGATTTCCGGCAGCTCAACATTTTCTGAACCTAATACAGGACTGGGCCAACACACAAATGGTGGAAGCCCCGTGCGACAGAATTGAGCCCGCCTTCATCTATGATAAAAAATACGACATACAACTCTCGGAAATGGATGACCCAGCAGAATTTCATAGGTCTCTGATCATCTATACGGACGGTTCGAAGACAAGTAAAGGTACAGGTTCGGGAGTCTTCTCTGACGACCTAAACATTAACATTGTGATGCCACTCGGTGAGCTCCATACTGTTTTCCAAGCGGAAAACGTGGGAGTGCTCATCGCGGCTAAGGCAATAGCAGACAGGAAGGTAACAGATAAACGTATTCTTATTCTTTCAGATAGCAAATCTGTTTTACAGGCTTTAAATCGTAGTATTACAAATTCTTGCCTCGTCAAAGAATGCCATACAATCCTAAACGAAGTAGGGCATGTCAATCAACTAATCCTCAAGTGGATTAAAGGACATAGTGGCAATAGGGGTAACGACATTGCGGATATTTTGGCAAAAAGAGGGTCCAACATCAAGCCATACGGCCCGGAACCAATCTTGCCACTACCCATAAACTGGCTTAAAAGCAGAATAAATGAACATACTTCGTACCTTCACAATATTCTCTGGGCAGGCCTGGAGGAATGCAGGCAAGCTAGACACGCACTACCGCGGATCGAACCACGGTTCTCCAAAATTTTGATGCAGCTTAAAAAACCTCATATGCGCCTGGTCACAAGCGCACTTACGGGTCATGGAAGTTTTAACAGACATCTTTTTAACATAGGTATAACAAACAGTCCTCTGTGCAGAGCATGCATGGAGACTGAGGAGACAGCCGCACACGTCTTGCTGGAATGCAGGGTGGTGGCCGATTGCCGGGCGAGGTTCCTGAAGACACCAGGCAGCCTTCCGGAAGCCTTCAGCGACGTTAAGGCGCTGATAGGATTCCTGGAGGAACTGGGATGGCTGGAGTAATCCAGCTCTCACCCTCCTACGCAAAATGGACGCATTGACGTCTGATTGCGGAAAATGCCTGCACGACGAAGAAGAAGAAGAAGAACCGTGGTCAGTTGCTAATATAACAATAATTCGATGGCACTTATGTTTTTAAATGTTGCATTCAAGTTTCCTTGAATAATAATGCACAATTACATACGTTGTTATATAAGTCCACGTAATGATTAGCATCGCTCAATGTTAGTATTGAACATCAAGTATTAAGATGCCGAGAGTTTTTAATTGGCTGATTCTCGTAGGTGTGCTCATTTTGGAGCAATATTCTCTTGGTTGTGAATTAGGGAACTCCACGTTGAATCCTGATCAACGGCAGTTATGTGAGTTCAGCGAAAAGCATCCGGTAAGTGACATTATGTATAATCCCAAAGTGAAATATCGTTGGTCTAGATTTCTAGATGCCTGTATTCTGTATTTTTTGAACAAAATAGATTTTAATGCCTAAAGATTTAAGGAGTATTTCCGGTAATAGCTCGCAAATGTTTTTGATGACGGCAAAAAATTATTTTAGTGACCCCTTTTTGTAAGACCGTATTAGTTTTAAAAAGCATTAAAAAGCTGCATTTAGGAGCTATCTATCACATCTAGACCGAAGATTTCATAATGCTACGCTTCCATATTTCTCTAAAAAAAAAAATTTTTTTAAAGAAGTAACTAAGAATAGTCGTCTTATAATGACGACGATTCTTAGTCTATGCATGACGGGCCCTCCTGGCCCGCCCGCTGCGACCTTCACAGGTCCCTCTTAGTTCCCCCCCGGTAGTCAGTACTAAGGGTCTCCAGAGTCGCCAACCTCTGAGTGTTACCTTTTCCTCGCCTCCGGGAGGTATTCAGCCTGTCTCTCTGTCACCACGCCAAGGTGGGTCCTGTCCGGGTGGGACCCAACTCTTACCAATGATACAATTTTCTGGGGTAACTCTGTTAATGCCAAGTAAACATTAGTTCAACAGAAAAAAGTCTAAGAAAAATGACTCAAATATATTCAAAGATTTTTAGAATTTACCAAAAATTATCGTGTTTGTAAAATGTTACAATGATCCTTTCTGTGGGCACATTGAAATCAAATGTAATCTGCGTTCCGATATGTAGATGTCCAAATAAATCATTAAGTTATATAAGTAGGAAAGGTACATTGATAGCTGAAACCAACATTTATAACCATTTGCCATTAAGCATTAAATCATTAAGCGCTCGTAGCTCTGCGGTGCTCGGTGGTCGGAAACGATCGCCGAAGTACAGCAGAGTTTACAGAGGTCAGTCCTTGGATGGGTGACCGTTTGTGTGGCATTTGATATCGAGCGCTTCCGTGCTTCGGAAGGCACGTTAAGCCGTTGGTCCCGGTTATCACTAAATGTGGTAGTCGTTAAGCCATGTTAGAGGCCTAATGGGCGGCTTGATAAATTCTAACAGCAGGACGCCACACACCTGCCTCCGCCAATCCGCACTGGGTCCGCGTGGTGGAGTGTGACCCAATACCCTCACACCTTGATATGTGAGAGGAGGCTCGTGCTCAGTAGTGGGACGTTAAAGGGCTGTGATGATGATTAAATCATTAGAAATGCCTCAGTTTAAGGAATGGTTGCTTATGAATTATTTCATTCACGCAATGTATTAGAATATCACAAGTTAAAGTTATTAATAATCTAATAAAATTTTTTAATAAATATTATAATATTTAATAAGGCGATAAGGTAAAGAATCGTCATCTACATCATCATCATCTAAACTGGAAAAATTTTCATAAAATAAAAATTATTTTAGTTTAAGCCTAAGCGTCGTACAAGTTTTGAGACTTCTAGCTCTGATCTTTACAGTACAGTTTTGCTTATGACTTAATTGTGAAATACTTTTCAGAAACCGAGGGTCCTTTCTACAACCGCGGGTCGAGCAGTGGATCTTCGGGAGACCATTACCATAAACTCAGAAGTGTTTTCCAATGAGTTCATAGCCGATACGATGCTGCACTTCGACAGGGAGCGAATTCCGGAGCGAGTGGTGCATGCCAAGGGTACCGCAGCGTTGGGATACTTTCAGGTCACGCATGACGTCTCCAAGTATACTAAAGCAGACGTATTTAACGGCATCGGAAAGAAAACGCCTCTCGCTGTAAGATTCTCTACAGCAACACATGGATTAGGAGGCCCTGACGTGACTAGTGACCTGAGAGGAATGGCCATAAAGTTCTATACGAAAGAAGGAAATTTGGACTTACTATGCTTGCAAACGCCAGTTTACTTTTATAGAGACCCTTTGTATTTCAACTCATTTGTTCATGCATTCAAAAGAAGTCCAGCCACAAATGTGTTTGACGCCACTAGTAGATGGGACTTTCTTAACTTGCGACCGCATGCCCTACACGCGACGTTTTGGCTTCAAGCTGGTTTCGGAACTCCTACATCATACAGAAATATGGACGCTTTTCCAGTTCACACTTACGAGTTGAATAATAAAAAAGGAGAAACATATTATGCAAGATTCAATTTTAGAACAGAACAAGGCCGGTCAAATCTTACACCGGAGCAGGTCCTGGTTGTTAGTCGGGACTTGGACTACTATACAAGAGATTTGTATAATAATATCGCCAATCATACATATCCGTCGTGGCGCCTGGAAATGAATGTGTTGACATTAGATGACATAAAGCACATCGATTATGATCCTCACGATGTCACTCGACAGTGGAAGAACGGAACTTATCACACTGTGGAAATTGGACGATTAGTCTTAAATAAGAATCCAGATAACTTCTTTCGGGTGTCTGAGATAAGTGCTTTCAGTCCCTCCAGTTTGGTTCCCGGAATTCTTAGCCCCTTAGATTTCTTGTTTAAAGGACGTAGGATTTTTTACCGGGACACACAGAACTACAGAGTGGGTATAAACCATATGAAGGCTGAGGTGAACATGCCACTATATGCAAAGACATACACTAGAGATGGAGTGCTGCCAGTGCGGGAGAACATGCGGGATACGCCCAACTATTTCCCGAACTCGTTCAATGGTCCTGCGCCGGTGGTGGATTCGTCGTGGCCTTCTCGACGACTGAGAGTGGTCGAGAGCAACGCTGTGGACCTGGGACCACCTGCCAACTTTTACAATCATGTGCTGGAGGATGATGCTCAACGCCAGCGGCTCGCTAACACTTTAGCAGCGTCTATAGTCTCCGTTACAGAACCTACGAAAGAACAAGGATTAGAGATTCTAACACTAATCGACAAAGATTTAGGTAATAGAGTGAGAGCAGCGCTGAAAGCATTAAATCCTGGTGATGTGTTTATGTAAAACACTGTAGTACAGGTAGATATCTACATAATACGTCTTGTAATTATTTGCTTCAAAAGTCAAATTCAAAACTTAACTGGAAACATCAGCAAATAAAAAAGAAATTACCAAACTGTGTATTATAAATTCGCACAATCCACTTTGATTTTTCATTTTATGTAATAAGTGCCAACTTGTGAAATACCCACTGTTTTACGAATAAGTCCCACGTGCATAGGTAGGTACATTATATCATACTTAAAGTTCCTAAGCAAAACAGCCAAGATTTCAATGGGCTTAACAAACCTGGTACACCTGTATTGATATCTATCTCCAAGCTAAAATAGTGGTGGTGAAATGAGATTGATTCCCATACAGATTAAATCTGAGTGTGCATGAACATAAAATTTGTTGTTGTCTTGGTGTTTCTCTCTTTCAAATCCAGCTCTTATAACAAGGCACTAAGGTATGAATATATATAATTTCAACCGCTTAAACTGTGGCTTTCAGTACCTAATGTTGAACTGAAAATTTTAGTATACCTATGTCGCGACAAATGCTTCCGTTAAAATCTAAGTTTGCAACTGACTGAACTAGCTTACTGAACAATTACTATGTACAAGGGCAGGTCAATTATAGGCAACCGATAACACGATGCACATATGTATCATTACCAACTTTGTTTCGCGCATCCTGCCTTTCGAAGCAATAAAACCTACACGAAAACTATCGTGTATCATTTACGATACGGCACCAATTACAGCTACAGTGAGTAATTTAATAGTAATCAATTTTCTATTTGAATTACAAATCAGACAGAATGCACAAAGGAATTAGCCCAGATAAACAAAAAAATAATCAAAACAATCGAGTTATTAACGACGAATTAGTACTTATTTTAGTAATTGCATATTTACTTGATGTAGGTAATGATTCTATTAGATAGGTACATCTACAATTTTCGGTATTAGTTAGACTCAAACCAAACGATAAAACGACCGCTATTTTTTACGCCTGCAGCTCATCTAGTGAAATGTGATCACAGCTGACAATGAACGCATTACTAGCGCATTGCCGAGTCTTCAGAGCGAGAGCCCCATGCTATAATCGCGTGGTTAAACCTTGCAAGCGAGCTGGTTCCACAACCCAATGGTGCGCGGCAGAAAGTTGACAGAAAGACGTTTTCGACTCCTTGAGGTAACTTGAACGTGAGCGCATAGGTATATCTCGCTATCCTAGGTATATCGCGTAAGAATATCGGAAAGCTTGAGTTCTGTGCTGTATAAGACCGAACTGAACATTATTAGGCTATGCTAGATTGGTTGCCTGCTTTGAAGGTATATTAATAAATATATTATATAAGGTCGGGGAAAAAGTCTTTTCGCATAACGTAGGTATAAACTTATTATAAAATTTTTTTGACTGTACTATTTGTGTCTGGCTGGTTTTGGTAACATTAAAAAAGTTCCCTTATAAAGAAAAGAAAAAAATAAAAAAAAGTTGTTTCCCGCTATTTTTCATTTGTTTTTCTCTCCGTAAAAATGAGTGAATCTAATGAAGAAATTCGATACATTTTAAAATTTTATTATAAAAAAGGCAAAAATGCAACTCAAGCAGTGAAAAAAATTTGTGATGTTTATGGACCTGATGCAGTGTCAGTAAGAGTAGCACAAATTTGGTTCAAACGTTTTCAGTCCGGAAATTTTGATGTTAAAGATGCACCTCGCTCTGGTCGCCCTGTTACGAATAAAATGGACGCCATTTTTGAAAGAGTGGAGCAAGATCGGCATATTAGTAGTTACGATGCAGCTGAAGAACTGGGAATTGACCACAAAACAGTTTTGACCCATTTGAAGAAAGCTGGTTATACAAAAAAGCTCGATATTTGGGTGCCACACGAGCTCACTCAAAGAAACTTAATGAACCGTGTACTCATTTGCGATTCATTATTGAGACGTAATGAAACCGAGCCGTTTTTGAAGAGATTGATAACTGGCGATGAAAAGTGGATCACGTACGACAAGAACGTGCGAAAAAGGTCGTGGTCGAAAGTTGGCCAGGCTTCACAGACTGTGGCCAAACCTGGCCTAACACGAAATAAGGTGATGCTGTGTGTATGGTGGGATTGGAAGGGCATTGTTTATTATGAGCTTTTACCGCCCGGCAAAACCATCGATTCTGATCTTTACTGCCAGCAACTGATGAGATTAAAGGAAGCAGTCGAGAGAAAACGGCCGGAATTGATCAACAGGAAGGGTGTGGTCTTTCATCACGATAACGCTAGACCACACACATCTTTAGCCACTCAGCAAAAATTAAGAGAGTTCGACTGGGAGGTCCTAGTGCATCCACCATATAGCCCTGACCTTGCGCCTTCAGATTTTCACCTGTTTCGGTCTCTGCAGAATTCTTTAGGTTCTGTAAGGTTGACCTCAAGAGAGGACTGCCAAAACTATTTGTCCCGTTTTTTTGATCAGAAGTCCCAAAGTTTCTACAGTAACGGGATAATGTCTCTGCCCAAAAAATGGCAGAAAGTTATTCAACAAAACGGTACATATATATTGTAAATAAATGTAAATAAACTTTGAAAAAAATGTCTTGACTTTTCATACAAAAATACGAAAAGACTTTTTCCCCAACCTATTATATTAAGATGTATAAAGTGTAACATAAAATGAAGTATTCAAAAAAGTTCGTCTATTAATATGACGGTTGACACGGTTCATTAAGTTTCTTTGAGTGAGCTCGTGTGGCACCCAAATATCGAGCTTTTTTGTATAACCAGCTTTCTTCAAATGGGTCAAAACTGTTTTGTGGTCAATTCCCAGTTCTTCAGCTACATCGTAACTACTAATATGCCGATCTTGCTCCACTCTTTCAAAAATGGCGTCCATTTTATTCGTAACAGGGCGACCAGAGCGAGGTGCATCTTTAACATCAAAATTTCCGGACTGAAAACGTTTGAACCAAATTTGTGCTACTCTTACTGACACTGCATCAGGTCCATAAACATCACAAATTTTTTTCACTGCTTGAGTTGCATTTTTGCCTTTTTTATAATAAAATTTTAAAATGTATCGAATTTCTTCATTAGATTCACTCATTTTTACGGAGAGAAAAACAAATGAAAAATAGCGGGAAACAACTTTTTTTTATTTTTTTCTTTTCTTTAAAATGGATTCTTTTTAATGTTACCAAAACCAGCCAGACACAAATAGTACAGTCAAAAAATTTTTATAATAAGTTTATACCTACGTTATGCGAAAAGACTTTTTCCCCGACCTAATATTATTTCATTCTTTTTAAATATGTAGGTACCTAGTCATGGTTCCTTATTTGTAGGTGCACCTACGCGGGTTATGATTCTATACTGTAGCAAATAAAAGAGCTGATGACGGGATTTAAAATCCAGGAGTGGTAATATCTAAAATGTTGAACTGGTCGTTATCAGCCAATGACCAAACCCTCAGCATCACTTAAATTTATTAATCAGCCCTAGAGTGAATTTCTACGTAACTACGTCATTACCGGTTTCCAAACGCGCGATTTCGCCTCCTTTTTAAAATTGCGCTGAACGAGTTAGATAGATAGATAGATTTATTTCCTTTAAATAATGCAAGTTACATAAAAACATATCCCACAAAACCGTTTGACTGGTTTGTCTGTTTGTTTGTTTGAGTTGTACCTAAAATTTCACACTCATTAGAAGCAATTAAAGATTTGAATGAATGAATGAATGAACACTTTATTGTACATACAGATTTCGATTGCTATATTTTTCTTCATAGACGTATGTAGTCTATAAAGAAAAATATAGCAATCGAAAAAAAAATACATTAAAATTTATTGTACAATGGGCGGCCTTATTGCTCAGCAATTTCTTCCAGGCAACCTTGGGATGGACAGGACATGATAAGAAGTATACACGTAGGATTTGCTTATACACATATTATAAACGGTTACCTAAATAATTTCGAGCAACCGACACGATGAAATTAGATGTTCAAGTAAGTAATTAATTTCGCTGGTATTTATAAGCAAAAGGAAATCATAAGAAGTTTAGACGCGCGCGGATTCCAGTATGAAGAGCAGTGCAATGCTGAACCCTATATTGTTAGTGGTAATTGCGGTTCAAGTGGCAAGTGGCTGTGAATATGGAAATGTCACCCTGCAACCAGCTCAGCGGCAGCTCTGCGATTACAGTGAAAAACATACGGTACGATATAAAATGTTTTCTTTTTAGCCTAGCAAAAAGTAGGTTATGAGTCCTTATCTCGAAAAATATATATTATGTACCTAAAAACCTAGGCCTTTTTGTCGGATGAAAAGTCATTTAATGACTGCCTCCCGCTGTTGGTGGAGTGGAAAGGTATGTCAGGCTTTTACTGCCTAAAACCATCCTGTGCCTTTTTAAGCCTTTTATGTTCCGGTGCCGAGGTAACTCTCTTAATCGATTGAAATGTAAAGATTTTTTGGGGTTAGCGTGCGTTTGTCAATGGACGCAATTTTATATTTTGCATATGAAAGGGAAAACTAATATGGCGTTCTCTGACTAGTGCAACCCCAAATGTAAGATTTCATTGGACTAACTATTACGGAAAATCCCGCAACACCTAAAAGGAAAAGTCTATATTTTGTTTTAAATATTCAAGTTGAGTTTTGTTTAATTTGTGATTCGAAGTAAATTTGATTCGAGTACAAGAAAATTTTTCATTATTATTTTTTTATGAATATAAGTTCCATTGTAGGAACTGCTCTAAACGGGTCTATCTGCTCCTAAATGACATGTGGCAAACGTTCATTCTTATTGAGACCAACACAAGTCCCTTATTACCCGGACCATGTTCTTGACCGCCTTCATAGTTTTCATTAAAAAAATTACATTTAATTTTTACTTAACTAAAAAAAAATAATGCTTTCTCTTTTTATATTTAGATATTATGCCAAATTTATACGTAAGGGTCTAATATTTTTATCAATTACCTAATTATGTAATACCTGTTAGAATAGATAAAAAGTTATATTCGTTTACCTACTACAAACAAATTCATTATTTTTTAAAACAGATCCCAATTCTGACTACAACCGCGGGTCGAACGGTGGATCTGCGGGAGACCATTACCATCAACTCAGAAGTATTTTTCAATGAGTTCATAGCGGATACGATGATGCACTTCAACAGGGAGCGAATTCCGGAGCGAGTGGTGCACGCCAAGGGTACCGCGGCGTTGGGATACTTTCAGGTCACGCATGACGTCTCCAAGTATACTAAAGCAGACATCTTCAATGGCATTGGCAAGAAAACTCCTATGGTCGGCAGATTCTCAACAGTATTACAAAACTTGGGCGGTCCAGACGTATCGAGAGAGCTAAAAGGATTGTCATTAAAATTTTACACAAAAGAAGGCAACCTAGATCTCTTGTGTCTACAAACGCCTGTTTATTTATACAGAGATCCTCTTCTTTTCAATTCAGTGGTCCACGCGTTTAAGAGAAACCCAGCCACCAATTTGTTTGATAGGACGAGCCAGTGGGATTTTATAACATTGCGGCCACATATGCTTCATACTTTCATGTGGGTTCAGTCAGATTTCGGCGTACCCAGGTCATATAGAAATATGGACGCCTTTCCAATACACACTTATGAGATTAATAACAAAAAAGGAGAAAAATATTATGTACGATTTAATTTCCGTACTGAACAAGGCCTGCTAAGTCTTACCCCAGAAGAAGTCGAAACTGTTAGTCGAGACATCGATTTCTATAATCGGGACCTCTATAATTCAATCGCCAACCAAACTGATCCCTCCTGGAAATTAGAAATGGACCTGTTGACATTAAAAGATTTGAAACATCTGGATTACGATCCCTTTGATGTAACTCGGCTGTGGAAGAACGGCACGTATGAAACTGTGCAAATTGGAAGACTTGTTTTTAATAAAAACCCAGATAATTACTTTAAGGTATCGGAAGTTGGTGCGTTTAATCCGGCTAGTTTAGTTCCAGGGATTCCAGGCCCTGCCGATTTCCTATTCAAAGGACGTAAAATATTATACAGAGACTCTCAAAATTATCGGTTGGGGATAAACCACATAAAATCAAAGGTAAACTTGCCTCTGTACGCGAAAACGTACACTCGGGATGGGAAGCTACCAGTGCGGGACAACATGCGGGACGCGCCCAGCTACTTCCCGAACTCGTTCCACGGTCCTGCGCCAATGGTGGACACCGGGCGGCCGTCGCGGCGATTACAACTGCTCGAGAGCAACGCTGTAGACCTGGACCCACCAGCGTTTTTCTACAACCATGTGTTGCAGGACGACGCTCACCGCCAACGCTTCGTCATGGCGTTAGCTGGCACTTTAGCTCCTACGACTCAGCCAGTTAGAGACAGGGCCCTTGACCTATTAAAAAAGGTTGACAAAGATTTGTTTGAAAGAGTAAAACTTGCTCTTGAAACTAACAATATTATTTAGTAAAGTACTAACCCTATTTTATTTAATACAATGTGATTGTTATCATGAGTTCAAAAATATCAAAAAGTTTATGTCGGAGCACTGCATCGTCGCGGGATTTTGGGAGATAAATTAATATGAATGGATGTAGGAATGGATTACGTTTTATGACTATTGCTTTTAATTACAAAAAGTGTTATTACAAAAAATACTTTATATACTGCTTAGATATATGTTTATCAAAACGAAAAGTTATGTTTAACTTTTTATATCACAAAACACCGGTTAGCAAGCCTTTAGTTAAAACCGTTTCTAAGCGGTACGTTCATTCAACGGGCTTTCATTCATTCTTTTACATTCTGTGTTAAGCAAATCATGTTCGACTTAACGGAGTTCATTGTTATAAAATTAAAATACTTCACTTATAAAAAAATGGGTGATTTTAGTCAAATAATCTTTTTGTGTATTTAAACAACTTTTAACTCTAAAAACGGTCATGTTAGGAATATAAAATACCTACCTCTAAACAATGAGCGTAACGTAAAAAAAACTTAAAATTTTGTTAATTTTTATTTATTTTTATAAGTTTATGTAATAAGACCAGATAAGTGTTATTTTATTCTTAAGTATTTGATTATTTCATTTTACATATAAATTGGTCCTGAAAATGGGAATTTTATTTCTTTTTCTTATGGGTCTAATGTCTTATGTTGTAACCAATGGTCATGGGCATCATGGATCGGAAATCGACTCCGAAGGGTCACACATTGGCACATATTTTTCAGCTTCACAGGTAAATGAAAAATGTTGTCGTAAAAGAGTCTCTGCACACACGTTATGCAATAAAAAGAAGCTGGTACATGCTAAAACACCTACGAAACTTTATTCAATTAAATAGTAAAGAAAAAATTCAAAATCTAAAGAAAATGTAATTAATAGTAAAACAAATTAACAAGTTTACAAAAACCTGTGTTCTGTAGACACAAGATTTAAAATAAAAGAAGAAAATATCTTTTTTAGTTATACGAGCATAATTACGAATAAACATATTAGAAATGAGCAGACCAGTCCCCACTGGCGGCACCCGTTCACGAGTATGCCGCATGAACCAGCCATCGTTTCGCTCAACCATATTTTAGGGAACGTATCGACTCGACGCATGGCGCCACCACCGCAAAGACATTTAAGTGTGCATGACATACTCAAGCCACAAGATAAAAAGATTTATACAAATAAAAAAGAACAGTAATATTTTAAAAACTTAATGAGAGAGAAGGAATTCAGACCACTTTGTTTGTCCTATGATAGATATAATTTACAGCCATGCCGTCTTATGATCTCTATAATCTTGCGTACAATAGTATGCTTTCTTAATATTTTAACTACTTACTTCTACTACTTAAAATTTGTGTAAGAAGAAATCCAATGCGAAATTTTGTTGAAGTATTTCATACCTTGCCCCATAAAAAACTTTAGAATTTTTTTGATTTTCAGAAACGGATTAAACAGTTTATTTTTATTTCTTGTGTTGAAGCTGTGACGTATGGAAGGGACAAATTATCAAATTAAAAGTACCACTTATATTATCATAAACCTCATCTCAGAAACATACATACAGGTAAACTGCGATAACTCAACTGTTCGTCGAACTGTATGGAAAGGTCGTCCGCAACGATAATTTTTATCACCATTGCTTTACAATATTTATACTTATGACCTGGTAGAATATCTTGCAGGTTATATTAAGGTTTTCATCATCTCAGCCCATTAACGTACCACTACTGAGCACGAGCCTCCTTTCATATACCTACCAAGGTGCGAGGATATTGGGTCATACTCCACCACGCTGACCCAGTGCGGATTGGCGAAGGCAGGTGTATGGCGTCCTGCTGTTAGAATTTTTAAGCCGCCCATTAGGCCTCTAACATGGCTTAACGACTACCACATTTTAGTGATAACCGGGACCAACGGCTTAACGTGCCTTCCGAAGCACGGAAGCGCTCGATATCAAATGCTACACAAACGGTCATCCATCCAAGGTCTGACCTTATTAAGAGCGCTTATTAAGGTTTTATAAAAGGTTATATATTAGGTCGGGGAAAAAGTCTTTTCGCATAACGTAGGTATAAACTTATTATAAAATTTTTTTGACTGTACTATTTGTATCTGGCTGGTTTTGGTAACATTAAAAAGGTTCCATTATAAAGAAAAAAAAAAAATAAAAAAAAGTTGTTTCCCGCTATTTTTCATTTGTTTTTCTCTCCGTAAAAATGAGTGAATCTAATAAAGAAATTCGATACATTTTAAAATTTTATTATAAAAAAGGCAAAAATGCAACTCAAGCAGTGAAAAAAATTTGTGATGTTTATGGACCTGATGCAGTGTCAGTAAGAGTAGCACAAATTTGGTTCAAACGTTTTCAGTCCGGAAATTTTGATGTTAAAGATGCACCTCGCTCTGGTCGCCCTGTTACGAATAACATGGACGCCATTTTTGAAAGAGTGGAGCAAGATCGGCATATTAGTAGTTACGATGTAGCTGAAGAACTGGGAATTGATCACAAAATAGTTTTGACCCATTTGAAGAAAGCTGGTTATACAAAAAAGCTCGATATTTGGGTGCCACACGAGCTCACTCAAAGAAACTTAATGAACCGTGTACTCATTTGCGATTCATTATTGAGACGTAATGAAACCGAGCCGTTTTTGAAGAGATTGATAACTGGCGATGAAAAGTGGATCACGTACGACAAGAACGTGCGAAAAAGGTCGTGGTCGAAAGTTGGCCAGGCTTCACAGACTGTGGCCAAACCTGGCCTAACACGAAATAAGGTGATGCTGTGTGTATGGTGGGATTGGAAGGGCATTGTTTATTATGAGCTTTTACCGCCCGGCAAAACCTTCGATTCTGATCTTTACTGCCAGCAACTGATGAGATTAAAGGAAGCAGTCGAGAGAAAACGGCCGGAATTGATCAACAGGAAGGGTGTGGTCTTTCATCACGATAACGCTAGACCACACACATCTTTAGCCACTCAGCAAAAATTAAGAGAGTTCGACTGGGAGGTCCTAGTGCATCCACCATATAGCCCTGACCTTGCGCCTTCAGATTTTCACCTGTTTCGGTCTCTGCAGAATTCTTTAGGTTCTGTAAGGTTGACCTCAAGAGAGGACTGCCAAAACTATTTGTCCCGTTTTTTTGATCAGAAGTCCTAAAGTTTCTACAGTAACGGGATAATGTCTCTGCCCACAAAATGGCAGAAAGTTATTCAACAAAACGGTACATATATATTGTAAATAAATGTAAATAAACTTTGAAAAAAATGTCTTGACTTTTCATACAAAAATACGAAAAGACTTTTTCCCCAACCTATTAAGTTGTTTATTGGTCTAAATGTGAACGAAAACTAAACGTAGATATTAAGATGTTGACATGTGTATGGTGGGCCACCAAGATCGAGCAATTTAACGCTGTGTGATTTTTCTCTTTGGGGTTTTGTTAAATCACGGCTTTATGCGAATAAACACAAAACAATTCCTAAGCTCAAATCGGAAATCCAACGCGTCATCACATCTCCATGCAAGTCATGAAAATTTCATGACGAGAGTAATGGCCGGTCATCGGAGCCGTGGGGGTCATTTGACGAATATTTTATTCCATACTTAAATAATCAGAACATGTCTTTTTTATAATACAATAAAAAATCACAACTATGTCATAAAATACTTGTTTTTATTTTAAAATGAAAAAGTACACTCTTATTGAGACACCTTTATATCTTTCGAGCATTTAAATTTTCGAAACAAACCTATTCGTAAAATGTTGCACTTATCTGAAAATATTGAAAATGCGCCTTACTGGCGACATAAAAACAGCCCTTGTTTAAAAATTAACTTTCCTCCAACTGGTACTTATAATAATGCACAAATACATACAGCAATTCTGGCCTGGCTGGCATATTAAATCTACTGATGCCTCTAAATAGTCTTCAATGGATTGTTGGTCGGAGTGTACCATCAGCAGTTTAAAATAGTACAGAAAGTTAAACTTCCTCCCGAAAGATCGGTGTACCGGGGAAAGCTTTGGTATTTTAAAATCATTAACATATATTCTTCTCGCAAACCTTAAACAAACCATAATGTTAAGTTAGCCCACGAGGCTGCGAAATTTTTTTTTAAATAATTATATTACAAAAAATTATAACATTAATTATCCTAATCCCAGTGTCACAACATTGGTTTTACTGGACACTGAACTGTGGTGATAAATCATCATTTCATCATTTCAGCCATTCGAAGTCCACTGCTGAACATAGGCCTCCCCAATTGCTTTCCACGTAGATCGATTCTTTGCCGCCTGCATCCATCGGCTCCCCGCCGTCCTGACCAGATCGTCGGTCCATCGCGTTGGGGGCCGCCCTCTACTACGTTTGCTGATTCGTGGTCGCCATTCAAGAACCTTAACGCCCCATCGGTCGTCGGTTCTTCGAGCTATGTGCCCCGCCCATTGCCACTTCAGCCTGCATACGCGCTTCGCTATGTCGGTTACTCTGGTTCTCCTACGGATTTCCTCATTTCTGATTCTATCACGTAGGGACACTCCGAGCATAGCTCTCTCCATTGCACGCTGAGCGACTTTGAGCTTCCTTATGAGGCCCATAGTCAGGCACCACGTCTCAGTCCCATACGTCATCGCTGGCAACACACACTGGTCGAAGACTTTCGTCTTGAGACACTGAGGTACTTTGGACGAGAAGATTTTGCGTAGTTTCCCGAACGCAGCCCAACCGAGCTGAATTCGACGATTGACCTCTTTCTCGAAGTTGGATTTACCTAATTGGACTTTTTGTCCCAGGTATACGTACTCGTCGACAACTTCGAGGGCCGAGCTTCCCACTATTACTGGGGTAGGCACAACATGGATATTTGACATGATTTTGGTCTTATCCATGTTCATTTTAAGACCTACCCTTCGGGAAGCTCTGTCGAGGTCTCCGAGCATTGTGCCCAGATCCACAAGCGACTCCGCTATGACCACTATGTCGTCGGCAAATCGAAGGTGAGTCATATACTCGCCATTAATGTTGATGCCGTAGTTTTCCCAGTCCAGTAGCTTGAAAACATCCTCCAGAGCAGCAGTGAACAGTTTCGGTGAAATGACATCACCCTGTCTCACGCCTTTCTGCAAGAGGATAGGATTCGTGCACTGGTCCAGTACTCGTACGGACATGGTGGCGTTTCTGTATAAACTCCTCAGAACTTCGATATACCGATGATCAATGCGGCATCGCTGCAGGGACTGAAACACTGCCCAGCTCTCGATCGAATCAAAGGCTTTCTCATAGTCCACAAACGCTAAGCAAAGTGGCTGGTTATACTCCTCGGTCTTCTGTATAACCTGCCGCAGCGTGTGAATGTGGTCTATGGTTGAAAAGCCTTTTCGGAAACCGGCTTGTTCGGGAGGCTGGAAGTCGTCAAACCTTTGATAAAATGATATCGTTGGTGATAAATATGCTTATGAAAACATGGTTTGAGATATTGTTTCCTTTCCAAGAGACCAGATCTAAATAAGCGCCTGCACGTGTTTAAATTTAAACTTTGTCTAAAAAGTCATTAACTTTAAGCAATCAACAAAACATCTAACTTATATATAATATCCCTGCTAATGTCTTATTTTGACAAATATGAATGTGTAGGTAATCTATTTTGCCATGAGGATTATTTAGGTATACCTAATTAGGCCCTGTGTTTATTTTTTAGCTTCCTAAAATTACTGTGACAATATATTTTTCTAAAAAGCTATATACAGCTATTAACCATCATAAGGTTCATAATAAGCTTCATAAGGGAGGACAAAACGCTCGTACCTCCACGAGGCCAGATAATAAAAGATGATCATCGGAATAAAGCACATTTTACAGATCTCAAGTCCTTGAATAAGTGATCATTTGTGTAATAGCATAAAAAAATTACTTGCGGTTTGTTCCATTTCGCTGCATTTTTCCACCAATACTTACCCATTTAATGTGTAAGGTATATAATAATAAAAAAACATTTTAATTTTTCAGTAAAAAAATATAATTTGAACCGTAAAAGTAAATAATCAAAATAAGTATATAAAATCTGAAAAAGTGTTAAATTTAATAAAAACTATGGATTCGCCTAACTTTACTAGATAATAGCTAGGTCCATATTGGTAACATCTTAACAAATCAATGAATAATATGGTATTTATTTCACATATATACTCGGCTACTCTCTTATCTTATACCTAAATAAATTGCTGAGTTTACATTAAGACAAGTAAAAGTTTCCACTAGGCAACATTGACGCGCATCATGTGGACTATCATGATGCCGTTCGTCATGTTGAGCGTCGACGCGGCACTGTTGTTTAGCAACGTTGTCTGTCCACATTATATGATTAATCGGTAGTTCACAACTTGTCGCTAGATTAGTTGAGCCAACGATACACCACTAGGAGGCAAATGTTCTGCAACATGTGTCGCCAGCGACGTCGGGTGAAGTTGTGCGACGTTGTCGGACTTCGTTGACATATTATATGGCAGGCAACATTCCGCAATACGTGTTATCAACGACGTCAAGTAAAGTTGCCAGACTATCCATCGTTAAATTAACACTTGTTGCTTTCTATAAATGATGTCGACTGGTCATACTTTTCAACATGATGAGTAAAATGCCGCTCGTCAAACGAAGATTATTCCTGGTCTGGGTGAATCCTATGTATTAATTTAATAAAGCAATCATCTAGTACCCATACTTCAAGCTCTTGGGTTGGTTGAGTTACTCATACTATGCAGTGGGTAAGATGTCCAAGAATATTCACCCCACCTCTCTGATATTGTTACATATTATTATTGAAGGAATTGCAATTAGATTATGCTGTCAGCAAATCCAGACGAATAGAGAATCACTATGTCTCTAATTGAAACAGATAGGCAGAGCTCACCAAAGATACGCAAAACGTAGGACTAAACAGGGCACGCCCATATTGTTGACTTTAGGGTCTGGTTGACAATCATAATATATAGTTACTAAGGCCAACTCGTCTTTTCATTTGATCCCTAGCTTATATTTCAACTGCCATTCATATTAATTAGGTAAAAATATACATGCAATCAAAATAAGTATACATACTAAGTTAAAATATTGCATATTATGTTTAATGTACAGTTATTAGTTCAAGAAAAATGCTAGAATAAGCTGAGTAGGACTACTTAGAAAACACAAGTCTGTTTTTATTCAAGGGCAATATTTTCTTTTGAAAAAATGCTTGAGTTGACTGACATTAAACTATTATGAAAATACACATTGCACAAAATGCTAATTCTAGTAAGTTAAATGTAGTAAACTAATTATTTACTTATAATTAATGTGGAAGTACTGCCAAAATTTAAAATTATCTTTAAAGTGGTTTTGCATGCGTTATTAGTTATTTATATTCAAATCACAATTTCAACCAATAAAATGTTTTTTTTGGTGTGTAATTTTTAAGCATATAATAGGTTGGGGAAAAAGTCTTTTCGTATTTTTGTATGAAAAGTCAAGACATTTTTTTCAAAGTTTATTTACATTTATTTACAATATATATGTACCGTTTTGTTGAATAACTTTCTGCCATTTTGTGGGCAGAGACATTATCCCGTTACTGTAGAAACTTTGGGACTTCTGATCAAAAAAACGGGACAAATAGTTTTGGCAGTCCTCTCTTGAGGTCAACCTTACAGAACCTAAAGAATTCTGCAGAGACCGAAACAGGTGAAAATCTGAAGGCGCAAGGTCAGGGCTATATGGTGGATGCACTAGGACCTCCCAGTCGAACTCTCTTAATTTTTGCTGAGTGGCTAAAGATGTGTGTGGTCTAGCGTTATCGTGATGAAAGACCACACCCTTCCTGTTGATCAATTCCGGCCGTTTTCTCTCGACTGCTTCCTTTAATCTCATCAGTTGCTGGCAGTAAAGATCAGAATCGATGGTTTTGCCGGGCGGTAAAAGCTCATAATAAACAATGCCCTTCCAATCCCACCATACACACAGCATCACCTTATTTCGTGTTAGGCCAGGTTTGGCCACAGTCTGTGAAGCCTGGCCAACTTTCGACCACGACCTTTTTCGCACGTTCTTGTCGTACGTGATCCACTTTTCATCGCCAGTTATCAATCTCTTCAAAAACGGCTCGGTTTCATTACGTCTCAATAATGAATCGCAAATGAGTACACGGTTCATTAAGTTTCTTTGAGTGAGCTCGTGTGGCACCCGAATATCGAGCTTTTTTGTATAACCAGCTTTCTTCAAATGGGTCAAAACTGTTTTGTGGTCAATTCCCAGTTCTTCAGCTACATCGTAACTACTAATATGCCGATCTTGCTCCACTCTTTCAAAAATGGCGTCCATTTTATTCGTAACAGGGCGACCAGAGCGAGGTGCATCTTTAACATCAAAATTTCCGGACTGAAAACGTTTGAACCAAATTTGTGCTACTCTTACTGACACTGCATCAGGTCCATAAACATCACAAATTTTTTTCACTGCTTGAGTTGCATTTTTGCCTTTTTTATAATAAAATTTTAAAATGTATCGAATTTCTTCATTAGATTCACTCATTTTAACGGAGAGAAAAACAAATGAAAAATAGCGGGAAACAACTTTTTTTTATTTTTTTCTTTTCTTTATAATGGAACCTTTTTAATGTTACCAAAACCAGCCAGACACAAATAGTACAGTCAAAAAAAATTTATAATAAGTTTATACCTACGTTATGCGAAAAGACTTTTTCCCCGACCTAATATTAAAGATATAGCTTATAAATTATATCTTCAAGTAATCACCATCAGGAAACATCTTTAAACAATCATCATCAGTATATCTTTGGCACATACAACATTTTCTATTAGTTTCTCTCATGATAATATGCAAAACGAAAAATTACATAGTTTAAAAAACCCCTTCATATATTAAACCAAATAATTTAAGCATTAGGAATTCGGAAAAATAGTTTTTTATCTAAAGTGTGTTCTACTCTTGGCAGCTGTTCACACTTTAACTGGACACAAATTTTTTTGACATTGTATATCACTGTGGTGAACACATCATGCACACTGTTGTCACTATGATTTTTGATTTCATCACATAATAGTTGGATGAATATAGATCCCATTTTTTCGTTACGATATGCTGCATAGTTTGGAGCAGTCGCCCAAAATTTTATAGTATCTGACTTTTTAATATGATATCTTACTGACTTTGGACCATCAGCAACAAGGTTTGGAAACGAAGGCACTTCAACATCTTTTACCTGACAGGCTTGTAATATCATTAATTTAGGCTTATTTCTAAGGTTGACCAAGTCATCTGAATCTAATAAGGCCTCAATATCATCAACATCTACTTTGACTGAATTAGCAGCGAAAATATGACCTCTAGTGCCATGTGAAAGAACACACAACATAAACATACTGTGTTCTTCATAAACTCTATACTTTAATACATCCTTGATTTTTTCAATCATATCTTTATGGCTCAGGTTATCATAGGCTATAACCTCAAAATTAAGTTCCTTCATGGTTTCTGTTAATTTCTCTTTATCTTTGGTAGATCCTAAACGGTCTTCCAAAGGCTTCCTTTTAGTTTTGTCATAAATGCTATCTTTGGACGGATAAAATTTTTCCTGATTTATTATAAGGCAGACTCCAACATTCTTAGGGTTTTTTATCTCATAAACATTATTATTTAGCACTATGTCTGATTTTAGCATTTTATGGGGTTTTAGTATTTCTTTTTCTGAAAAATTGAAGTGTTTAAATGATTCTTCAAATGCAGCTATATACATTTTGTCTTTTTCCTCTTGAGTTGGGGTGGTTTCAGTCCTGTTTGATGGATTGCTAGTTTCTAAACTTGTTTTTGTCTTAGATTTATCAGGTCTTAACTCTAATTCTCTCAGACTTTTAGCAAAACCTTGCAGGTCAGAAAGGGATTCAACTATTGTAGCAAAATTTTCAATACCCGGACCAATAATGGTGGATGTACCATCAGGCAAAGTTATAAACTTCCTACACATTAACTCTAAAAGCACCATTTCACAAGTTTCATAATCTGTAGTATCAATATCAAATGTACTGAGAGTCTTCTTCAATTTGTACAAGTTATCAACCTTGATATTTTCACATAAACGATATAGAGCTACTTTCATGGGGCTCAATAATGATTCATTAGTAGTCATAAAATATTGCTTGACTTCACTTACAATGAGACCCATTTTCCTAATAATAGAATATAGTTGACATACATATAAAGCTTCAATAAATTGTTTCTTCCAAGTATTTCTAGTTTTTGCATGAGCAGCCCAATCTGATAGGAGGTTCATTTCACTTTCATCTTTTGAAATCCTTTGGTAGACACTAAGCCGCTGTAGAGCAGTATCAGGTGTGTCATAGAGCAGAAATACAAGTGAAATTATATCACAAGGCTCTATATCTCTTTCTATGTGTGGTATTATATCAATGCTTAAATTGTCTACATTTAGTAAATTTCTATATCTCTCGTGTTCAGCATCTGACTTAAACATTTTTTAGGTATGTTATTAATTTATATTATTATTTAAGCGAGGTCCTTCAAGGAGACACTATTTTCAAAGTTCTGAGTAGGAATATAGTTTACTTGTTTCAAAGTATACTACTTTAATTTGTTACAGTTCGTTTCTGTAAGACATACGAAATGTATTTCTCTAAAGATCAAGAATCCGAATTTGTTTTGTCATGTTAATGAACATAGTTTGCAGCACAGACGGATGGTAATCACTCACATTTTGAAAGTTACTTTTAAGTTTTAACCGCAGATATTTATGCGGTTGCAAAGATTTACTTATTAGCACTAAAATTCACTAAATTAGCAGATATTTTGATGAGTAGAATAGGTAAGTACATAAACAATATAAACATATCTAAGTACAGAACTGATAGAACGAAAAATTCCCCTTCTTTTTTTTATGGGGTAAAGGCACAGAGACCTTACTGCATGTGCGTAGTGGTAACTTTCTTAACTTTTATTATTTTATATGCATTTTTCAACCATACGCCACGTAAAAAAATGCTAAAATAGTCTTTTGATTAACTGCTCAGTAATATCATTGTAATTTTTGTTTCTTGGTACTGATTTTTTTTATTGAAATTATTTTTCAAAGAATTATCTGGCTATAACTTATTATTATTTTAGGCCAATTGATAAGTACTGCAATGCAATAAATGCATAACAGACATTGCATGTGTAAGTATATTTGTGAAATAATAATTATACCTCAGATGAATGAATATCAATAGATGAACTGTTGATGACGTCATACCCTACTACCCAAAATGTCATTTCGACTCCTAAAGACTCCTATCCAAGCCACCAAATAAAAAAGGCACTCATAGCATTTTACTACCATGGTAACTAATTCTTTTCAACTCGGTCGCTTTATCACTTGTTTCAAGTTTTGCCGTTGCTAAAGAACGCATCGCCAGAAAACAGCAATTTTTCAAGGAAATTACGCAAAATTGTGGTTGTTTCACGTGTGTTTGTGCAAGAAGTAAGAAAAAGAAATGTCTTGCATCGTGTGCGGTTGTAGATCGCATTCGGGAAACAAAGAAAACTCAGGCGAAAATATCAGTTTCCACAAGTGAGTACCTACAATGTTTTTATGTTGAAATAAGCCACAAAATACTATGGGCATAATAGGCAAAATACCGCCGATTTCTTATATTACTAAACAATGACAATTTCAATTATTTTAGAATAAAAATCGTGAATATAAACAATTCAGATTTGAGGTTATTAGTGATGTGAAAATGGTTATCGATTACTTGTCGAAAACGGAACGTGCTATATAGATATTCCGAAATTTTACGTTAGGCCGAAGTGTACAATATTGCACACTTATTCTGCGCGCTGATTAAAGCTTCGCTAGGCGTTAAAGTGCTTTAAAAGTTAGACTCAATTAAAAGAATATTAATATTCGTAGCATTATTTCCGAAGTAATATATTTTCTTCACATACGTTGTAATTTATTTTAAGTAAGTTAAGGTAGTAGAAGTAAGTAAGTAGGTAAGTATTCGACAACTGCAAATCGATTGGAATAGAATAAAAATGAATGAAAATGTATAAAACTGACATTCACAGCTAATATCGTTTCAATAAATCTAGCATTTCTTTAATTACAATTCTAGAGATCAAAAGCCGATTCGCCTGACAGTCGAATTGGAATCTTCGTATTGTCTGTAAGAATTCAAACCTACACCAAAAGGGCGATAAACTCAGTTGAAGGCGGGCGAAAGTCAGAGTCAGGCGTGCTCGCTTCTTGTCAACTAAAAAGTACTATTCAATAATAGATTTAGCTTATGGTTCTTCACACTTTCTTTAAGGTTTCCCAAAACTGAAGACATTCGCAGGCGATGGTTCATTGCTGTTGATAGGAGTGAGAAGCAGCACAAACACTATTGGAAAGTATGCTCAAGACATTTTAATCCCGAGTGCTTTGTGGGAGGGAGCTTATTGCGAGCTCGCTTGATAGAAAATGCAGTACCTCCTTAAGGCGAGGGGGGGGAACACTAAGTATTGACATTAAGTTTCTAGGCGAAATAAAGTTTTTATTAATTAATTTTTGTTGTTTTTTTCATTCATTATTTTTCCGTTATCCTTGCCTTTTCCTACCTACTTCACTTAATCCAGGATAGCTCCAGAAATAATGGAGCCATTTGAATGAATTTGATATCAATTTAAAGACTACATTTTAACCTTTAAAATGGTATCATTTTTATTATTATTATTTAGTTATTAAGTACTCAAGATTGCGTGGAATCAAATTCAAGCAAGTGATTCCATACTTTTGCTCGCAAATGTATTATATTCAAAGGTCAATAATAAATAATTGTAAATATGATTCTAGAGTATATTAATATAGGAATTTTACAATCCACTTACCACTACTTCGCTAAGTTTCATTCGCAGAGAAGAAGTAGTAGTAGCAAGAAACTCATACGGATATATTGTTTTAATTCATTGTTTGTTATTTACAAATTATATTTGTACGGTCACTAAATAAAGATGTTGTGACTTGATTGTTGGTTTAAAACGTTTTAAGTTATTTTTTGACGTGACAACGTCTTAAATTAGGTTGCGGCTGGGAGTCACTTATGAAAAAGTGTAACGCTCGGTAACGTTACGATGAGTCACCGAACGAGAGAGAGGCCCGGCGAATGCCTTGCGTCTCTCTCCCACTCAACTATGATCGGTCTGCCGCGCGCGCAGCACTAGAATTCCTTGTTCCTATTGTGCAATTTAATTATATTCATATCAATAAATATTCTACCGAGAAAAAGACGTTGTCACGTAAAATCTTCGCCCGTAAAAACGACTTTACAGGCAACCATTTTTTTCTGTAAAATAAAGCTATATTTATAAGAATAATTTGAGTTTAGTATTTTATTGTAGAGTAGCTGTCGCCCGTAGCCTCGCCCGTGTGGCAATTAATGTCCGTTTCGTGTTTCCCAGCTATCGCTATGCTAAATTATAAAAAGTTCGGCCTAGTAGTTTAAAAGTGAAAAGTTAACAGACAGATATAATTACTTTCGCATTCATAATATTAATATACTTTTTGAACTTAGAGGAAGGACATAATTTTTTTTTTTTAAATATTAATTCTCAACTTGTTGGTCCATTCGACTCATATCGATATCGATTAAAACTAATTGTTACATCCCTGGTTGCTAGCGTTTGACAGATAGGGCTGTAGGCGGCTAAAAATCGACATAGTGATAAAAATACTTCCATCTTGTTTTTTCGCCTGTACAACTTCCATTAGCGTAACAAGGATGGCATTACCGTCGTAGCTCCTACTAAGTTACACTTCATCTATTGATATTCATTCATCTGAGAATTATACTAAATTAAGTACATACAATAACAAGTTTAACATATTTTATAATAAAATACATATAGACTAGGCAGTATGTGTTAACAGTTATTGTCAAATAGAATATGTCAAACCGTACAAATTTTATTTCTCCTGCAATTAATTATTCTATCGATCTGAGATTCAAGAAAAGCGCGGGAAAGGGTAAACTTCGCGGTCAACTTAAAATTTTCATAACTTTTATTTATTTTTTAAGTGAATGTAATAAGGCCAGATTACTGTTATTTTATTCTTACGTATTTGTTTATTTCATTTTACATATAAATTGTTCCTGAAACTGGTGAGTTATTTTCTTTTTCTAGTGGGTCTATGTTTGACCCCGAAGACCCTGGGGGCTCAGGCCCTCAGGTGTCTAATGTTATAACCATTGGTCATGGGCATGATGGATCGGAGATGGACACCGAAGGGTCACATATAGATACTGACTGTTCAGCTTCACAAGACAATGTAAAATCTAGCCGAAAAAGAGTTTCTGCACACAAAAAATGTAGGTTATGTAATAAAAAGAAGCGTAAACATAATAAAACATCTACAGAATCTTCATGCAATTGTGAAATAAATGAAAAAAATAAAGCAGAAAAAAATTCAAAATCTGAAGAATTTCTTGCTCCATTGCCACCTGCAGTCCTAGAATCAACACAACCATCTGTTCAATCACCGGTACATATTGGTAGGACTCATTATGAGTCAACTGATGTGTCTCCATTTTTAATTCACATTCAGAAGGAACAATCAGTTTCAGAAAATATAAATATTCACCCAGTTGCTTTCGGACATTTTTTAAAGAAACATTCTTTCAAAAATATTGTAAATGGCAGCCTAAAAAAAATAGGTAGAAATAAATTGTGTATTTCATTTAATAAATTTGAAGATGCCAATGCTTTCTTAGAAAGTGAAGCCTTAAAAAGATTTTTCTATAAGGCATTTATTCCTAATTTTAATATAACCCGAATGGGAGTTGTAAGAGGAGTACCGGCAGATTGGGCAGATGATGTTGTGCTTGAAAACATTTCTGTACCAATAGGTTGTGGAAAAATTATAAAAGTCCGTAGAATTAATAGGAAAAATATGGTAGATGGTAAACCAACATATACACCGATTGAGACTGTTGTTCTCACATTTGATGGCCAAGTTCTGCCTAAACGTGTGTTTCTGTGTTATAATTCTTTGCCAGTTGATTTATATATATACCCAACTATACAATGTTTCAATTGCTGCAGATATGGGCATGTAAAAAGTCAATGTAGATCCACCCCTCGCTGTTATAAGTGTGGTCAAGGTCATAGTGCTGACAAATGCTCCATTGATGAAGATGATTTAATTTGCTGTTTATGTTCTGGACCTCACTATGCAACTAGCCATAAGTGCCCAGAATTTGCAAGACAAAAAGCAGTCAAAGAAACTATGGCAAAAAGCTGCATCTCATATGCTGAAGCCCTTAAACTACACCCTCCTGTATCAAAGTCCTATGCTGATGTTCTTTACACTCCCAAAAACTCCTTTGCTTCTTCACAGAAAATAATGCAAAACCAAAAATCTTTCATTTCATTATCAGAAACTATGCCAAATAAATCATCACATAAAAAAACTGTATTTTCAAAGCCCAGACAACTGCCATCACTTGGCAAGGGTTATGACAGAGAAACACATGCTTTATTAACTAGTGAATATGATATTCCCCTTCCCTCAGTTGGTACTGTATTTAAAAATAATATTCCCCATATGACAACTAGAGAATTAATCATAGCATTATTGAATCTACTTACTAATAATCAGACTTTGTCTGAACCGTCCAACGCTGCCTCTCTTAATAAAGATAATTTAAATAAAAACGATTTTAATGGACAGTCATTCAATAATAGTCCAGTGGAATTGTCGTAGTGTTAATAGTAAAAAATCTGAACTTTTACACTTGATAAATAAATTTAATCCTTTTCTAATTGCCTTACAAGAGACCTGGCTTCGGCCAAGTTTTAATTTCAAAGTATCTAATTACTCTTGTGTTAGAGAAGATAGAAGTGATGGACATGGTGGAGTTGCATTACTTATAAGCAGCTCGGTTCCATATACACATGTCCCCTTACCAAGTCATAATATTGATTTTTCCATTATAGCTGTATCAATTCATAATATATGTTTTGTGTCAGTTTATATTCCTCATCCTTCGTCTGTTATATATGA
Source organism: Musotima nitidalis (assembly GCA_949126915.1). NCBI lineage: Eukaryota > Metazoa > Arthropoda > Insecta > Lepidoptera > Crambidae > Musotima > Musotima nitidalis. The sequence continues at coordinate 16,361,757 of OX421416.1, forward strand.
TGAAGTGGAACATATTCTCCTTCAACTCCCAAAACCTTATATATTGATGGGAGATTTTAATGCTCAACATCAATCTTGGGGCAGTTCCTCTTCAAATAGTTTTGGGTCGAGAATAATTGACATGGCGGATAGTGTTAATTTATGCATTTTAAACAATGGGGAAGCTACTCGCCGTTCTCAACCCTATGAAGGACTAAGCGCCCCTGATTTATCCTTATGTTCGCCGAATTTAGCATCCACATTAACATGGGCCGTTTTTTCTTCAACTCTTGGCAGCGACCATTATCCTATAATTATTACATTTCCCTCTAATTTCACCAAACCATACACACCCCGTCCTCCTAGATTAAAGTTTAGGATATCAAATAATAACACAAATTGGTCATTATACCGTACGTTAGTCGACGAAGAAATAATATTAATCCCACAATTTGACAACCAGACTGAATGTGCAGATGCTCTTGCCTCACTTCTGATTAGAGTTGCCGAAAGAGTTTTTCCTGTTAAAAGTAATTATCACAGAAAAATTCCCTCTCCACCTTGGTGGGACTCTGAATGTTCCGCCTCTATCAAAGAACGCAAATTGGCTGAAAATTTATACAAAAATTATTCCACCACAGAAAATTTTGATAACCTTTGTGAAGCTACAAAAAAAACTCGAAAACTATTTAAACAAAAAAAATGGGAAGGATGGAAATCTTTCTGTGAGTCTTTATCACCCGACGTGCCTTCCTCCACTGTCTGGCGTAACATACGTCGTTACAGGTCTGCTTACAGAGAAACAAACCCCCATATTCTGCCTGAGAGCTTTACAGAGATTTTGATGGATAATTTGGCACCACCTTCAGCCCCTCTAAATATTATTACGCCTTGTTCCATATCCCCGAATGAAACTCTTTCCCACCTTAATTCCCCTTTCAGTCTCCAAGAGCTAAAAGGCGTCTTGAGTTACGTTAAAGACTCTGCGCCTGGAATAGATGGAATTCCATATTCTTTTTTTATTAATCTTAGTGATCCTAGTCTTATATACTTTTTGAACATTGTAAATAAAATAATGATTTCAGGTGAAATTCCACCCTCTTGGAAAATTCAGGAAGTTATTCCCATACTAAAACATAATAAAGAATCTTCAGACCCAAGGTCTTATCGTCCCATAGCTTTAACTTCAATTCTTTGTAAACTAACGGAACATTTAGTAAAAAATAGACTGGAATGGTACGTAGAAAACCAAGGTTTGCTACATACTAGCCAGTACGGATTTAGGAAAGCCAAAAGCACCATGGACAACTTGGGTATTTTTATTACTGACATTAGATTAGCTTTTTCTAAAAATGAATCCTTACTTGCGGCATTTTTAGATATTCATTCTGCATACGATAATGTTGATATAACTATATTAAAGGAAAAATTTATCAAATTAAAAGTCCCACTAATATTATCCAATTTTATCATAAACCTTATCTCAGAAAGATACATACAGGTAAACTGCGATAACTCAACTGTTCGTCGAACTGTATGGAAAGGTCTTCCGCAAGGATCAGTTTTATCACCATTGATTTACAATATTTATACTTATGACCTGGTAGACTCTCTTCCAGGTTATATTAAGGTTTTACAATACGCTGATGACTTAGTATTTTACAAAGCTGGCCGATCAGTTGAAAACTTAATAAACTCCATAACAGTTTCTCTTGAGAACCTCAAGATATGGCTTGACTATAATTCACTTGAATTATCCGTTTCAAAAAGTTCAACAGTTTTATTTTCTAAAATGCGCACCCCTTATCCTATAGTGATATCATATAACTCAGTTTTCATTCCTCAATGTAAAGAAGTAAAATTTCTCGGCATTATTTTAGATAACAAATTAACTGGTCTTCCTCACTGCAATGCTATTGTTAATAAATGTGAACGAAATTTAAACATATTAAGATGTTTGACAGGTGTATGGTGGGGCGCTCATCCATCTACATTAAGACTGTTATATAATGCCCTTGTTCGTAGTGTGTTAGATTATGGAAGTTATTTTCTGGAGCCCTGTAGTTCAGCTGGGTTAAAAAAATTAAATAACATTCAGTCTAAAGCTTTGCGAATAGTGACGGGAGCGATGCGTTCTAGCCCAATTAATGCACTACAGGTGGAATGTTCAGAACCGCCTTTGAATTTACGACGCCAATATTTATGTGACAAGTATTTATTTCGAGCTTTTCAATTTTCAAAACACCCTCTTCGTAAAATGTTGCAAACTTTATCTGAAAATATTGAAAATGCGCCTTACTGGCGACATAAAAACAGCCCTTGTTTAATAATTAGCTTTCGTAAATTTACTTCCCTCCAAGCGCCCACCCATAGTTCTCAATATCTCCCTATTTTTGGTACTAATTATAATGCACTTATTCTTTTACCTACTGTAAAATTTGATTTAGATTTAAAAAAAAATGAATGTTCAGCTGTGTCTTTCTACACACAAATAGAGCAATTCTGGCCTGGCTGGCATTATATATTTAGCGATGCCTCTAAACAGTCTTCAATGGATTGCGTTGGTGTCGGAGTGTACCATCAGCAATTTAAAATAGTACAGAAAGTTAAACTTCCTCCCGAAAGTTCGGTGCACACCGGGGAGTGCTTCGGTCTTTTAAAATCATTAGAATATACTCTTCTCGCAAATCTTAAACAAACTATAATTTTCTCTGATTCTAAGAGCGCACTTCAGTCTTTAGTAAAGTTCCCGTTTAAAACAAATTCTAACAATTCAGTCATTATGGAATGTAGAACTTTGTTGGAAAAGTGTTATTCTAGAGGCCTACAGGTTGAATTTGCGTGGATCCCTAGCCATCAGAATATTCCTGGTAATGATTTTGCGGATAAGTTAGCCCACGAGGCCGTGACCTGTGGTGATAAATTTCCTTATGAAAACATGGTTCAAGATATTGTTTCCTTTCCAAGAGACCAGATGTATCATTCTTGGGAAGAAGTTTGGAGCATCAGTAAAGAACAGAAAGGAAGAAATTACTCGAAAATTCAGCCCCAAATTTCAAAAAAACCTTGGTTTTCTTCAATGAGATTTGATAAAGTGGGCACAACTATTCTTATTAGAATGCGCCTAGGCCATGTTTGTACACCTTCCCATTTAGCTCGCATAAATATTGTTGACAGTAGCGACTGCAGCTGTGGTAATGGAGTAGGTGATCTCAATCATATTTTCTTTAATTGCCTATCTCACGACTGCACATATTTTTTAAATAATCTGATTACCTTAGGTGTCTCATTGCCAACATCGATGCCTTGTCTTTTATACTCCATGGAATATGACATTTATAGACTAATTACGGATTTTATTCAAAAAAATAATATTAAATTATAGCCTAATACATTTTATATATCATCATTATAAATGTTCCACTCATTGTATACATTTCATCTCATTGATCACTTATTATAGAAATATCCAAAAATCATATCCTTATTTATTGTTATCCCTTGAATCCTGGTCCTATTGCTCCTTTTGTATTGTAATTTTCTCGTATTTTTCATGAACCTTAACCCTTATCCCAACCTTTAAACACCGTCGTGGCATACGCACAAGCCGTGCAAGCCAAAATAAAGAAGAAAAAAAAAAAAAAAAAATTATTCTATCAATTCTATGATTTAGTTTAGGTTATTTATTAACCGATAGTTAGAATAATCAAGGTGAGCTCCTTTATTAAATAGAGTCTATCAGAATTTTATAGAATGTAATTTTGAGAAAAAAAATTCTATTTGTCATTTAACGCGGACGATAATAATTTTACTTTACAGGGTATTTGCTTTTATTAAAAATAAATTAACTGGCTCGGTTTAGCTAGTCTGGCATTTGTTACGTCTTTTTCTTTTTGTTATATTTGCAAACACTTAATTGAAAAAGATTTACTCTGACCCTTGTATAATTCAAATATTTTTTTTTTAAGTATTGCTGCAAAATTCTTGAAAGATATACTTTACAAACAAAGAACAGAATAGTTTAAATTTTGTTTCAATAGTTGCAGATAAAGTATGACTGTTGCTAGATCAGAAGTACTAGTACTATATAAAAGTCTAATGAAATACTCCAAATCATTGAGTTTGACTGACTCTTCATACTTCCGGAAAAGGATTAGCACAGAATTTAAAAAGAATAAGTCATTGAATGGTACACAGGAAATAACATTTGCATATCAGGTATGTGTAAAATTCTATACTTCTTTTCTTTTGTTGCAAAATAACATAGGCATTTGATTACAGTAAGCATTGGTTTTTGCTTTGTAAGATGTGGCATAAAGAATGATTGTTGAAGTTAATTGGGGTCTCCGTATGGGTGGCAGTTTGTGTAGCATTTTGTTTGAGGCAGTTCTACACTTCGGCAATGATTTCATGTGGTTGTCGCTAAGCCAAGAAAAAGGCCTAATAAGGTAGCTTGGAAATTCCAACAGGCCTAGCCAAAATAACGGCCTGTGTTGGACCGATGCACTGATGTAATTTTAAGCTTTTACCATATGACAAACACCAGGTGCTTACATATCTTACCCATATCTAATTCAATTACATTTTATGTGTTAACATAAAACCTCTTTTATGTTTTTCAGAAAGGGCAAGCTCTATTAACACGAGGGTCTGTGGTCTAAGATGTTGAAGTACTCAAAGTTCTCCTATGTGCCAATTCAGCGATGTTTCTCAGCCTTAAAACATTCTATTGATTATACTTTAGTCCCAAAGATCAATGAGTGTGATTTGACGGAGCAATTTGTCCGTGGAGGAGGTCCTGGAGGTTCGGCAGTGAACAAAAATTCTAATTGTGTAGTTCTTACACATATACCATCAGGTACAAAACAATATAGTATAATTTTCTTATAGATTGGTCATTCACTACTATTACTTAACTATCGACATGGAAATCAGGGGAGTTGATGATCCTTATATCCTAGCACTATGGGGGCCTACTGCCGAACTTGCTGGTAATAGATTATTAGGCAAAATCGATTTTGAATTGATTCTGTTGTACTGTTCAGCACATGGAACTCAATACAAGATGGTGTTCTCTATTTAGACATAAATGTTGAAGAATTAACGTAATATTTGACAGTGTAATTAATTTATTGCCTCAGTAGTCTGCCAAGTTCATGAATAATCTATAGCTTTCGGCAGATTCCCTGGTAAGGATTGATGAACCTCAGAAAATTTTGATCTACATGAAATAGCTGAAATTCATTGAATTCGGCAGTAGGACCCCTGGTTGCTCTAGATGTAAGCTGTGAAGGAAATATCATTTAGACTTTTAGCATGATGTTCAGTCCATTATGATTAGTGCAATAAATATTTCTCTTCATTAACATTATACGGGACTGCCCTTGAGCATCATCACAACACATAGTTACTCACATGTGGCTAAATTATCATAACTTTCAAGTTAGACTAGCTAAATGATAATAGCCCCTCCAACACATTTTTTATTTGTTTAGGAGCCTCATTATGATGAATCGTGTATATTATAATGTTAAAAATATAATTACCAATGAAACAATTATTATAATTCTATTACAGGTACAGTAGTAAAATGCCATTTAAGCCGGTGTCAAGATGATAATAGAAAATTAGCTAGAGAAATGTTGATTGCAAAACTAGATGAAGATATAAACGGAGCTAAATCTATAGCTGCACAAAAAAAGCAGTTGGAGGCAATGAAGTTCAAAAGAAACGAGGGCAAGAAGAAGAAAATGGCACTTCTAAAGAGTGAATGGAAGAAACGAGAGGGTTTAGTGTAGTGTACATATTAATGGCTGTTAATGTAGTTAGGAAAATATTATAGTTAATAAATGAATGATATAATATCAGAGGGTTATAATATCTTTCATCATATCAGCCTTTTGACTCCACTGCTGAACTTTGGCCTCCCCAATAGATTACATTCTTTTGGGGGTATATGCCTATGATCATCAGGTTGGGCAGGCGGGTTGGGGATCGCAGTTCAAGCCTGTACGCAGGATGACGCTGCTGCCCATCGCCCGGTTAGTTTTCTCTTCGTTCTTTCAAGACTTCAAGACCCCCGTGAAATGAGGGGGTATGATACTATTCTAAGCCACACAGATTATGTTTTCTGCTTAATATATTATTGAAGTTCTTGTAGATCTTACAGGTGGTCACGAACTATAATGATGAGTTACAGAGATCAGTTGGCTTGTATAGCTTCACAGACAAATGAAGATTGTAATTCAAGTACCAAACCAATGGATAAATTTAAAAGAGCATAGCCTGTGAGTTTCTTGCCAGGTCTTCTTAGAGAGCGGTGGCTCGGAACTGGCACTTAGATTCACTTATACTTAATTATAAATAAATTAATATTTTCTGAAAATAACACTAATTATTTAGTTCCAAGATAAGTATCATTAAGAACTTGTAAAGTAAAGTAAAAAAAGTAAACAAGAACAAATATTCATATTCATGCACACAAAGATTTGTCCTGTGTAGGAATTGAACCTACGACCTCTGGAGTGAAGTGTAAGTATACTGACCTCCACACCATATCGGTCGTCATAATATTAAGTTACATTTGGGCCTGGGTTTGTTTTAACACCCGTCACTTTCTGCACTTGTATTGTTAATTAAAAGCCTACTGAAACGGCTGAATAAACTTTATTAAGTAGTTCTTCAATGTACTTGACATGTGTGGAACCAACCTAGGCGTAATAAGAATGAGTTCGTAGTTTACTAAATAGTTTAAATGAGGGTTACTAGGTGTCACAAATGAACCTGTAATAATTTAGTTCTTTGTTATAATTATAACCAATTTACATTAGGCTTGGGATAATTCAAGTGTTGTATCTACGTAATATACTTATGAAGGAACCAAACATAATCTCTCTTAGCTGCTTCGTATGTAAGAGCAGTGGCGTACCCATTATACATGTAAATAAACTCTGCATACCCTGATAATAGCTTAATATAACTCCGAAATCTACTTAAATTTGACCACCCCTCTTGGAGCTACGATCACTACACACTACATATACTCTACCCACGTGGGACATTATTAGGCTGAGAATCTCAAACAGAAACGCTTACATTTTAATAGGGCCAATATTGCGGCATAACATGTTTACTGCTCTTTGTTAATAAACCTACAATGACGGGGCTCTTTCATTCGGGAGTAGTCAACGCAGCTATTATTCGGGTTACGATCGATGTTATAGAAGAATAAATCTAATAGGGAGAACTATCTAGAATTTATAGATTATAGGGTGAGTAGGAGCGGGGAGGGGATGGTTTGGATAATTTGGTTTCTGGGAAAAGTGGTCAACGCTACAGTTAAAATGATCATGGCGATGATGAGCTATGCATAGCTGTAACTTACAAACAAAAATGCCGTTTCACGCCCCGCTTGAAAGATCCGGGATTATAGAAACAGTTTTAATAATAATAATAATAATATAATACGGGGCGTAAAACGGCATTTTTGCAGGTGGTCATGAGCGTTCCGTAGCGTAGGTACTCCACGATGTGAAGCGTCTTATTTTTTTTGGACTGCATCGACTGTTTACCATTTGTCAGGATTTATAATATCCATTATGTATTATGAAGTGTCACATTAAAAAATTATACAAAAAAACTTTTTTAAGAAAGTTTTAGAAAGCAAATTTTAACTGTCTACTTATAGCCTATAGACACAATTCATAAAATCATAAAAGCTTGTTGCGACGTTTGCGTAAGTAGGCTAGGCTATAAGTAGACAGTTAAAATTTGCTTTCTAAAACTTTCTTAAAAAGGTTTTTTTGTTTAATTTTTTAATGTGCCACCTCATAATCCATAATGGATATTATAAATCCTGACAAATGGTAAACAGTCGATGCAGTCCAAAAAAAATAAGACGCTTCACATCGTGAATTACCTAAGCACGGTAAAAAGCGCTCATGACCACCTGCAATAATGCCGTTTTACGCCCCGTATTATATTATTATTATTATTAAAACTGTTTCTATAATCCCGGATCTTTCAAGCGGGGCGTGAAACGGAATTTTTATTAGTAACTAAGTAGACAGTTAAAATTTGTGAGTAAAAATTTATTTCCTTCTTTTTAGGGCATTTAAATAAAAGCTTTCTTAAAATGGTTTCTTTGTTTAATCTATTTATTACTTTTTAGTCATCGCTAGCTAGGTTTCTGAGTATGTTCATCTCATTCAACGCATCATTGTTGCAAGGTCCAACAAGGTAAAAACAACATATTGTAAAAATGCATTAAAATCACTATTCCCCATCTTTGATGTTTCGCCATCTTTGATGTTCCGCCATATTGGATTTAGAATGACGTCACATTACATTTCGAGTCACTCTCAACAAACCCTTTCATATGTTACCCATGCTGTAGAAATGCATTAAAAATGAGTGTTCTGCCATCTTTGATGTTCCGCTATATTGGATTTAGAATGACGTCACATTACTTTTCGAGTCACTCTCAACAAACCCATATTGTAGAAATGCATTAAAAATGACCGTTCCGCCATCTTGGATCGTCCCCATATTGAATTTAGAATTACGTCACACATCTAATCGTGTATTGTCATCTGACATCCATCAATACGTGCATACAAAATTTCAGCTTAATCGGTTGATAGTATCTGCTTCAAAATCGGGTCGCAATATTCCACCCGAACATCCTTATATAATAGGTTGGGGAAAAAGTCTTTTCGTATTTTTGTATGAAAAGTCAAGACATTTTTTTCAAAGTTTATTTACATTTATGTACAATATATATGTACCGTTTTGTTGAATAACTTTCTGCCATTTTGTGGGCAGAGACATTATCCCGTTACTGTAGAAACTTTGGGACTTCTGATCAAAAAAACGGGACAAATAGTTTTGGCAGTCCTCTCTTGAGGTCAACCTTACAGAACCTAAAGAATTCTGCAGAGACCGAAACAGGTGAAAATCTGAAGGCGCAAGGTCAGGGCTATATGGTGGATGCACTAGGACCTCCCAGTCGAACTCTCTTAATTTTTGCTGAGTGGCTAAAGATGTGTGTGGTCTAGCGTTATCGTGATGAAAGACCACACCCTTCCTGTTGATCAATTCCGGCCGTTTTCTCTCGACTGCTTCCTTTAATCTCATCAGTTGCTGGCAGTAAAGATCAGAATCGATGGTTTTGCCGGGCGGTAAAAGCTCATAATAAACAATGCCCTTCCAATCCCACCATACACACAGCATCACCTTATTTCGTGTTAGGCCAGGTTTGGCCACAGTCTGTGAAGCCTGGCCAACTTTCGACCACGACCTTTTTCTCACGTTCTTGTCGTACGTGATCCACTTTTCATCGCCAGTTATCAATCTCTTCAAAAACGGCTCGGTTTCATTACGTCTCAATAATGAATCGCAAATGAGTACACGGTTCATTAAGTTTCTTTGAGTGAGCTCGTGTGGCACCCAAATATCGAGCTTTTTTGTATAACCAGCTTTCTTCAAATGGGTCAAAACTGTTTTGTGGTCAATTCCCAGTTCTTCAGCTACATCGTAACTACTAATATGCCGATCTTGCTCCACTCTTTCAAAAATGGCGTCCATTTTATTCGTAACAGGGCGACCAGAGCGAGGTGCATCTTTAACATCAAAATTTCCGGACTGAAAACGTTTGAACCAAATTTGTGCTACTCTTACTGACACTGCATCAGGTCCATAAACATCACAAATTTTTTTCACTGCTTGAGTTGCATTTTTGCCTTTTTTATAATAAAATTTTAAAATGTATCGAATTTCTTCATTAGATTCACTCATTTTAACGGAGAGAAAAACAAATGAAAAATAGCGGGAAACAATTTTTTTTTATTTTTTTCTTTTCTTTATAATGGAACCTTTTTAATGTTACCAAAACCAGCCAGACACAAATAGTACAGTCAAAAAAATTTTATAATAAGTTTATACCTACGTTATGCGAAAAGACTTTTTCCCCGACCTAATACGTACATTGCAAGTTACATAAAAGCTTTTAAAATAAAATGATTCTCTTATGACGGTCTGCGTAAGTTCCAAAGCGCAATGGTGTTACGGAGGAACGACTTATAAACTCGGGGGCTGATTTCGGCCAAACCAATTTTCAATGTGATTCGTCATTATGATTGCCTCCGCCTACCCCTTCGGGGAAACAGGCGTGATATTATGTATTTATTTATGTATTTTATTAGGTAATTACGTGATACGTAGGTACTGTTGAATAGTTCCAAAGTCTACAGCCAAATGTATCCCTCACCCGATACAAATTTAATGGGACCTTGGAGTATAATTGACTGTTCTTTCCAAACAGTTTTTGTATTGTTTTACCTTTGACGAAAATATCGGTAAACATACAAGAAAAAAATAAAACATACACATGGACAAATAAAGAACCTTTTTCTATATTAAAGTCAGTTAAATCTTCGACATGGCAAAATTATCGACAATCAATTGCTATATTATCGACAATCAATAGCAAAATTATCGACAATCAATTGCAAAATTAACGACAAACAAACGAGTTCCAATTGTACCTATACTGTCTTCAACGTGTTATGAGATGGGACGTGACTGTGAGTGGTTTAAAATAAAATCAACGTGTGTGTCTAACGCAGCGTTAAGTCACATTTACGAGGAGTATCGTAAACGTGCTATAAAAGCAGGGCGGCTTTTATATTATGCAGTGTTGGTAGTTTGGCTTGGGGTGGATATAATATTCACCAACCTTTATATCTATAAAAGTCACCTATTTATCCACATGCGATGTTCTTTGAAGTAATTTTCTGTATACAAATAAAGTTCAATAAAATAAACGGTTTTAAATTTGATAGATAAGTATAATGATCAGAATCGGAAAATCGCTTTAGTTCCGCGAGGCTTGTCATAAAATGATCACTGAAGTAAGCAAAAGTGAGTCCTTAAATCCGGATGACGGCGATCACTGTATTTAACTAAATCCTAACTGTTCATCACGACTGCCTGCGGTCCCCCCGACGATTGAGCAACTGTGGGCAATAATTCGGAGCTTACCGAACACGGCACCAGGGATTGATGGGATATCTGCAAGGATCGTGTTTCATGTGTGGAAAGCGGCTTCGACAGAAGTACATCGGGTGTACGAAAAGTGTGTAGAGGAGGGAGTGTTTCCGGATATATGGAAAAAGGGACGGCTGATTGTGTTGCCGAAAGGAAATGACAAACCACCGACTGACCCTAGGGCGTACCGCCCCATCACGCTTCTCTCGGTCCTGGGCAAAATTTTGGAGCGCGTAATGTTAGTCTGCGCCCCTCAGATCCAGTGGGATCTGAGGGATATCGGACCGCCAGCACGGGTTCACTCCCGGTCGGTCGACGGCGACGGCGCTGAACACCATCATAAGCGCCGCCAAAACTTCCACATCGAAGTATGTACAGGCCGTCTATCTTGACATCTCGGGCGCCTTCGACAACGCATGGTGGCCTATGATTATGGCCAAGGCTAAGGCTAGGGGACTTCCGCCTAACATTTACAAAATGTTGGCGGACTACTTCACCGGGCGCCAGGTTGGCTTCTTCGTGGGCGCCGAGTCGCTGTGGAAGGAGTCCACTATGGGATGTCCTCAGGGTTCTGTCCTAGGTCCGACGTTATGGAACGTCCTACTAGATGACTTGCTGCGCCTTCCGATGCCGGAGGGGGCGAGTGTGGTGGCATATGCCGACGACGTCACTATTTTGATCGAGTCCAACTCGCGAGCCGGCATCGAGGCCTCGGCCTCGGTAGCCCTAAGTAACGTCGCAGACTGGGGCGTCCGGAACAGACTGGGCTTTTCCTCTGTCAAGTCATCCACGATGACGATCAGAGGAAAACTCCAGCGACCCCCAGTCATTAGATTCGGTACGGACTCGATCCGTAGTGTTAACGCGGTACCCGTACTCGGCGTCGTGTTGGACAGCAGTCTTTTGTTCGGTCCGCATGCACAATCGATAGTAGATCGCGCGGCCAAATGCTTCGGGAAGATGTCGCGTTTGTCGGCGTCTTCCTGGGGCATTCGTTATCCTGGCCTACGAATTTTGTACCTCGGCACCTTTGTTGCCACGATTGTGTATGCGGCCGCGTGCTGGTGGTGGTGGTGCGGCTATGGTGACGACCATCAGCAGGACTCTGTTAAAGGGCCAGAGGACGTCGCTCATTCTTCTCACGAAGGCGTACAGATCGACCAGCACTGCAGCCCTGCCGGTCTTGGCCGGCGTATTACCGGCCGACCTGGAGGTAATCCGTGCGGGCAGGACGGAGGCGGCGCGACAAGGCGCGGCCAAGGGCGAGATGGGCAGACGGAAGCGGGCCGTCCTGGAGGACATAGCCGCTATATGGCAGGAGAGATAGAAAAGTGATACGAAAGGAAGGGAACTCTATCAGTTCTTCCCGGACGTGGCGGGGAGGCTCAGCGCACGCTGGGTCGAACCCGATTATATAACCTCACAGTTGCTCACTGGTCATGGATGTTTTAGGAAGCGCCTGAGTGACATGAAGTTGTGCAGCGAGATCATGTGCGAGTGTGGTATGGAGGATGAGGACAGGCACCATGCTCTATGGACCTGCCCTCTGTATGAGGACCTGCGTGAAAGAATGATGGACGGGATAGTGACGAAGGAGTATGGACCGGTCTATTACTGCGACTGTCTATTATTACTGCGCGTGCACAAGATTGGGTCGGTGGTTTCGCAGTAGACAGGACCCCAGAAAGGGGAGAACCTGATGATGGGACTGGACTTTGAATTTAAAATTTGTCAGGTTCAAGCAACGATCCGCAGCAGAGCTAAATGCGTGGCTGCGGACGTAGCCCAAAGCATTTCGGCCATAATAACCCTTCTGGTTGGTATGTGCCATGGGTTGGAGGTGGGTTCACATGTTCATCACGACTTTTTTTGTTAAAATTATTGTATTCTGTAGCTTGAGTATATCATGCTCACTTAAATGTCTCTGCGGTGGTGGCGTCATGCGTCGGGTCGTTACGTTCCTTAAAATATGGTTGAGCGAAACGATGGCTGGTTCCTGCGTCATGAATGGGTGCCGCCAGTGGAGACTGGTCTGCTCATGTCTCAAAAAAATTTATCTTGTGATTGCAGAACGCAGTTTTTGTAGACTTGTCAAATTGTTTGCCATTAAGTACATATTCAAATTTTTCAATACAAGTGGCGGGAGAAAAAACTAACCTTGACGATTTTGCAGTAAATGGGCGCTTTCGTTTTTAAGTTTTGATTCATATAAGAGCTCTATTGAGCCAAACTGAAAGAAATGATTTTGACTTTGTTAAGATCCTATTGCGCGGCTGAACTAAAGAATCTAACAGGAAAACGAAACAACATACCTACACTCTTATTGCCTCCTTTTGCAAAGCGGTCATGCTAGCAAAGGAGGCGGCAGAACGAGAAAGGCAGAGTGCCTCTCGTCCCAGCCGCCGCGGTGGGCGCCCGAGACGTCGGGAGGAACAAGGTGACTCCCAGCCACCGTAGGCGCTGGCTTGTGGGCAGTGAGTAATGGGTAACTCGCCGCCCGTCCGCCTTCTATAGGCGACAGGCCGCGTCGACGGCGCGTTCGTGTTCCACGCGCGCCTTAAAGAGATGTCAGCACAGTGAGGGCCCCCAGGGAGGGGTCAAGCCTGCCGGGGCTGCGGGACTGTCCGAAAGGGTTACCGCGGCCTCTGGACGTAGCAGGCACAAGAAGGAACATGGATGGTTTTTAGTCAGTAAAAGTCTGACACACCCTTCCGCTCCACCCACAGCGGGAGAAGGTCATTAGATGATTTTCCATCCGAAAAAAAAAAAAAAAATTTTTAATTAAATGGTTAGTAATAGAAATTCGGCATACATTTTCGGCATACAAATTCGGCATAGCAAAGAAAATATCTACGAAATAATCTCAATTCTTATTTACGAATATTTCATAATTAACGTACAAAAAAACTAAAATTAAACATGTCTCCTGAAAAATTTGTACATAATATGAAGTTAGTGATACCTTAGTTCGGAAACTGAGCTAAGGTATCACTATCACTTTGTGAAAATAAGAGAACAAAAAAGTACTTCTTGGTGGGAAAATAAAGCGTCATGTCTGCAGTTTTGTTTAATTTTCTAAAATTTGTGATATTTCGAACTTCAATTTGTAATAACGGTGGATTATTCCCCGTTAAGTGTTTGTAAACGTTCAAAAGTGTAGGTAAATGAAACAAATTGTGCAACAGCACTTTTAAAAAACTCTCAAAAAGTCCATGTTGGATCACATTAAGCCCCCCACATCTTTACTGAGGACTCCAGGGGTTTAGGGGAGGGCATCTCATTTACCATTTATCAGCACTCATTCTCATTTACTATAATTTATATGTTATTAATATATCTCTTACACTGGCTTAATAAGCAAACCGCACGAAGCTATTATTAAAAAATCAAGATAATGTTCAAGAGCAAACATCGCAGTAAGTGGATAGGTAAGTAAGTATAGTATTTATCTCTTCGGAGAAAATTGAATTTCCATTAACGGCTCAGACCGTCGTCTAGGGAATCTCTCGCGAATCTAGTGAATGGTTATTATAGCGGAGCTTGTGTATTTTTAACTTTATTGAAAACATTGCGTGGATTAAGTTTTTTAATAAACTAGCGGCACGCTCTTGCTTCGCTTTCGTAGCTAGTTAACATCTTGGGTTACGTTATTGAAGTTTTAGTAGGGATTCTAAATGTTTTCTAGTATACATAGCCTATGTTACTGAGAAATAATGTAGTATTCTAATGGTGAAAGTTAGAAAGGAGTCCACTATGTTAGTGAACTCCACCTCTAACTGGTGGAGTTCACTAACTCAATTGGAGGTGGGAAGTGTAGATGCCGCTGTATTTCCTGCATTATTGATTTTTAGAACTGCCATTGGAGAAGGGGAAGAAAAGGACGTGAAAGAAGAGCTGTTTGACATTACTGTTGCAAATTTAGATGAACCAAGCGAGAGTCTTGCGCTTCAGCGAGTGCCGTAACTAGCCTTTTATGCACCCGGTGCCAGCTTTCAAAACTGCGTCCTTGAAAAATACTCTGACCAGGCTCTGAAAATACTAGCCAGGTACAGTAGGGCGCGTCTACACCATGTTCGCAATAAAACAAAATGTACCTACTAGCTACCATGTATGTCATAAAACTAGATACTAGTCTGGTCATTTCTGCGCCCCTCCAGGGTCTGCGCCCTACCAGAGGTGTCGCGGAAGGAGAATCCGCGACGAAGCCGAGGTGGACCGGCTCTACGCCGCCTATAGAGAGGCGGTGAGGGCCCTTCGCGGGGCCATCAGCCGGTCCAAAGCCGCAGCGTGGGACGAGTTGCTGGAGGCCGTTGAGGCGGATCCATGGGGCAGGCCGTACAAGATAGTACGGCAAAAGCTCCGAGCGTGGACCCCTCCCGTCTCCAGCAGCCTCGAACCGGCGGTACTCGGTAGGGTGGTTGAGGCACTGTTCCCAGACAGGGGAACCGACTTTGTGCCTCCCGCCATGGCGGCGCCACACGTCACCCATGGTGACTCGGGCACTGAGGATGTGCCCGAGCTCACCCAGGAGGAGGTAGAAAGGGCCGTGCTACGCCTGAGGGGCAAGAGCACGGCCCCAGGTCCCGACGGCATTCCGACGAGGGCGTGGGACCTGGTGTTGAGCGGGGAGGAAGCGCCTTTTCTGCCCCGCGTGACCTCCCTCTTTGCTAGGTGTCTGCGGGATGGGGTTTTTCCGCGGCGCTGGAAGGAGGGCCGCTTGGTACTCCTTCCCAAAGAGGGACGTCCGGCCGATGACCCTTCTGGTTATCGGCCCATCGTGCTGCTCGACGAGGCGGGTAAGCTCCTGGAGCGTGTCATCGCCAACCGCCTCGTCGAGCACCTAGAGAAAGAAAGAAAGAAAATAAATTTATTCAGTACAAATAAACATGGAAACATAAACATAGAAATTAGTACACAAAAAAGCAACGATTAAATTTACACAAGCAAAATACAACATTAAACCATGTACTGAAACGGTGTCCACTCAGCACACTGTCGGACACCATAGGATGCCACGACGCTGATCTTCCGTGAACACCGAGGCATGAAGTGTTACTACGCGCAGTATTTGTGAAATGCATCTATTTAAATAATTAAAAATAAATTATCATAAATATAATTATAAAGTAGTTTGGTAATAAAAAGTTTAAATAAAAGTATTGAGTATACATACGAATATAATGAGAAAGAAGAAGAACGAATAGTAGTAAAATGCAGATAACTTAACCAAATCGAAGTAAGACAGTGATAAACTACGAATGACACAACACAGGTATAATTAATCTTTTTGCGAAATCAGTAAATATTGTTTGTATTTAAATTTAAAAGTTTTAATTGAAGCACTATTTATTATTGGTGGGGGGATGTTATTCCAGCATTTCGTAGCAGAGTAACGAAAACTGCCACGAAATGCTGCTGTGTTGTGTCTAGGCACCACGAGAATAGGAGCAAATCTTGCTTCACGTCGAGAAAAATTTAACTTCTCAAACAGATACACCGGTTTTTGAGCCTTTACTACACCAAACAGCAAACACGCAAAATGCAGAGATCGTCTCGACTGCATGTTCAGTAAATTTCTTTGGTTTAGATAAGGAGTCACATGGGCGCGACGTGGTATCGAAAAACAAAATCGAGCACATGCGTTTTGCAATCGCTGCATAAGTCTTTTAGTATACCCATACAGACAATTGCCTATAACTGTATCGGCGTAATTTAATTTAGAAAGTATCAAAGTCTCGCAAATATTGATTCTAAGTTCCTCGCTTATATAATTTCTAATTTGGTATAAGACCTTCAGTCTATAAAAGCAGTTTCTTACGGTTTCTAAGATATAATTATGGAAAGAAAGATTGCTGTCAAAAACTACACCAAGGTTTCGAGCCTCAGTTACTTGTTCAAGTAAGGTATCTGCTATCTTGACTATGGGGTTAATTATTGACAACTTGTTGACTTGTGCCTTAGAGCCTAAAATCAAATATTTGGATTTATTGGGGTTCAGTGCCAAACTGTTTCTAAGTGCCCACTCGGCAATTCGTGTGAGATCTTTATTTAGGTCCTCAATTGCAACTATAGTATTGCCAGGTTTAAAATATATGTATAGTTGGAGGTCGTCTGCATATAAATGATAACTACATTTGTGTATGTTACTAGCCAGATCTGCAGTGTACATAATAAAAACGATTGGTCCTAATATGGATCCTTGTGGAACCCCCCGATTCACAGATGCAGTTTCTGAAATTAACATAGTTCCTGTACCATTGTCAAACTCAACACGCTGTAATCTGCCTTTTAGATAAGAGGAGAACCAATTTACAGTTTTTGTGTCGAAGCCGTAATATAACATTTTGGACAGAAGGAGACTGTGGTTAATAGTATCAAACGCGCGTGAAAAATCTAATAGACTCAATATAGAGACGCAACCAGAGTCTTGCTTACTCAAGATATCGTCTACTACATCCAACAACGCTGTAGACGTGCTATGATTACTCCGAAATCCCGATTGTTTAGAAGGTAATATGTTTTGATCGTTTAAGTATGTGGTTAGCTGTTGACAAACAATTTTCTCTATTATTTTGGACATATACGGTAATATACTGATAGGCCTGAGATCTTTTAACTGAGCTGGGTTATTATTTTTTAGAATGGGTTTAATTAAAGCAACTTTCCATAGGTCTGGAAATATTTCTGAAGACAGAGACTTATTTACTATAGATGTAATTACCTGTAGCGTACGCGGCAGAGTAAGCAAAATCATATCACGATTTATACCATCACTGCCTTTGGCATTGCTTTTTATGTCTATTATTATTTTTGCAATAGTAGATTCATCGACTAATTTCAGGCTAAAAGTTGAGGAACAGTGACGGTTTTGCTCAAAGAATGTTAAATAAGAAATGGGAATATCGTCAGTACCGGGCACATCAATAAAGTATTTATTTAAGACATTTGGTTCAAGTAAATGAGAAGGTATATTGTTAAACGTTTGTTTATTTTTAAAATCGGCAACATTATTTTTTATATTTTTCCATAACTGCTTAGGTTTATTTTTAAGTTGGTTGATGTTGTGGCAAAAATATGCAGCTTTTTCTGTTACTAAAGATTTTGTTGCAAATGATTTTAATTCTTTATAATAATACTTCTTATCTGATTCTGCACCAGAGATACGCGCCTTCCTATAGGCTTCATCCCGAAGTTTTAAAATGTGTTTTATCGTAGGTGTTATCCAGGGATAACATTTATTTTTTATAACTGATTTTATCATGGGAGAGAAAATATCAAAAATATGTAGTATATAAAAATTTAATTCAAATACAGATTGGTTTACGTCATCATAATTAAGACTTTCCCAAGGAATGGTGCAAACGAATGTATTAAATTCGCTTAAATTAATATGATTCAAAGGCCTGTAATATATATACCTTGGGGAACATATAGGTTTCTTGATATTTAATTCAAAGGAAACGAAGGCATGTGCAAACAGATCCGGAATATAATCTACGAAAACATGAGGTATATTGATAGAGCTACAAACTAGGTCAATTAATGTTTCTGAATGCGCTGTAAAATGTGTAGGTTTTTTGACAAATTGTTCAAGGTTGCTGTATTGCATGAAAGCCAATAATTTTTTAGTATTTGGTATATCAGGATTAAGAATATTAATGTTAAAGTCCCCTAGTAAAATAATTTGATCATAAGCTGATAAGGCCGCCACAGTTTCGGTTAAAACGTCAATGAAAGTATCGACATTAAACCATGGTGGTCGGTATGCAGTTCCAATAGCAATTTTAAAGCCATTAAGTGATAAAATTAACCACATTTGTTCAACTGATGATGGTTGTGGTAAAACAAACTGCCGCGCATAAATATCATTACGAATGAAGAAACCTACACCTCCCCCACGAGCACGGACACCGGGCGGTCTCGGAATATGACGTAGTCTATAGCCAGGTGGGGTTGGCGCACGCTTGTCTTCACCCTCACGTAACCATGTCTCATTAATGGCCAATATATCTACGGAAGTTCGTTCTAAAGCCGCTATGAACTCATCGTGCTTAGTACCAAGTGACCCTGCATTAAATAAACCGAGTTTTATTCGGTTACGCTGAATAAATAAATAAACATAAGCACATGCAATATAAACAAGTTTCAAATTATTAAAATATTTTAGGTATAGTATTATGTGTCGCCTATTTAAAAACCGGCTAATCTTTATAACTATAAGACAGTGGCTTAAATAAATTAAATATTTACTGTTGTGTATATAGGCAATAAATCTAATAGAAAAGAAAAACATGCTTGTATAGATTATATTAAAAGTCAAAGAGAGTTTATAGCCGATTTGAGTGTAAGTAGATGCTTGATATAAGGCAACTAGAAATATTATACTATACTCAAAAAAAAATTATGTATTTTTAAAAAGACTTAATGAATTATGTGACTTGACAAGTTGATGATACTGCGTCGTATAATACTTTTGCCAGAATAAACATTAGTTCGTAAATTGTAAGCTTCTTTAACATATACAGTTTTACTAATTACAAATAAAAAAAATACAAAAATACATTTTAGCCTCACACAATATAAAAGTTTTTTAGTGCTACACATTGTAAGCTTATAGCAAAAAAACACATTTATGAAATTTATTACAGCTATCATAAAGGACTATATATAATAATAAGAAACAGATAAAAGTGAAGGTAAGTAAGAAGATATATAAATGGTAAGCAATAAGTATTATCAACAAATATACTAGATTATTATGTATTTTACAATACTTTGAGGTATTTCTAAAGAGTTTAGTTTTTCGAACACTTTTTATTAACTTTAGGTAACTTTTGCAGTTGAGTGTGATACAATTAAAGTACAATAACAAAATGCGAAACTTCAGACATCTAACCACAATTTTTTTGATTAAACAGACAAAACTTTTAAAACAACAAATAACTAAACTTTGTTTTCTCTTAAAAAGAAATATGAAAATACAACACCATATTATAAAATTTACAATAAATAACATTCTATCCAGTAATAAAAAAACAAAAACGTAATATGAATTATGACAATATCGTTAGATATTTATAATAAAAAGAACAAAAGTTGGTAATTAGTAGTTGTACTTGATTAAAATAATAAAACATTATTTTTAAAAAACATTCTTTTGAATTGGTTTTATTTATAACAGTGAAATCAGTCGCCACTAACTGCGGCTGAGGCAAAAACGTCGGACCGGATTTGTCCGACCTCCAGTTCGGGTTCCGCCGCGGCCGATCGACGATTGACGCGATCGGCCGCTTGCGGGACCTGTCTGAGAGGGCGGTTTCCCGGGGTGGGGTGTTGATTGCGGTGTCGCTCGATATCGCAAACGCCTTCAACACCCTGCTCTGGCCAACGATAATGGAGGCGCTCCGATTCCACGGGGTGCCTCCATATCTGCGGAGATTGTTGGGGACGGGAGCTACCTGTCGGAGAGGGCGGTAGTCTTCCCAACGATGGGCGGAGGAGGCTGTCGTCGGCGTATGGTGTGCGGTGTTCCACAGGGGTCTGTCCTGGGACCACTCCTGTGGAACATCGGATATCATTACGTTCTGCGCTGTGTGAACCTGCACGGCGTGGACGTGGTCTGTTACGCCGACGACACTCTCGTAACATCCCGGGGTTCTGACCTCCGGGATGCGAGAGTTTTCCCCACCGCCGGCGTCGCGACGGTGGTCCAGAGGATACGGCGGCTGGGGCTCGAGGTGGCACTGCACAAATCCGGGGCTATCGTTTTTCATGGTCCCCGGAGGCGGCCGCCTTCAGGCTCCAGCATTGTGATTGGAGGAACTCCCATCCCTGTCGGGAACACGCTGAAGTATCTCGGCGTCCTTCTCGACAGCAGATGGGACTTCGAAGCTCACCTTCGGCACCTAGGACCAAGGTTGGTGAGCACGGCGGGAGCTCTATCTCGCCTGCTCCCCAATCTCGGGGGGGGTGGCGGCACTTGCCGTCGCCTTTACATGGGAGTGGTGCGGTCCAATGCCTTGTACGGGGCCCCAATTTGGGCGAGCTCCGTATCGGGTCGCCATCGACGGATCCTGCGGCGGCCGCAGAGGGTCATGGCGACCCGTCTCGCTAGGGGGTATCGCACCATCTCCCATGAGGTGGCATGCGCGCTCGCCGGTTCTCTTCCCTGGGACCTCGACGCTGAGGTTCTCTCGGCGGTGTTCTGGCGTGGCGCGCAATCCCGGAGCCAGGGTCTCCGCCCTGCACCGGACACTGTGGTGCGGTGGCGTAGAGACGCTCAGACGCAGGCTCTGGGCACATGGCGGCGGCAGCTCTTGAGGAGTGCCGAGGGTGCTGAAGGTTCGAGGCGCCGTATCCTCGAGGCGGTTGGGCCCATCTTGGAGGGATGGGTCGGCCGTCGGTGGGGGTCGATGTCCTTCCGGCTCACGCAGGTACTTTCCGGGCACGGGTGCTTTGGGAAGTATCTGTGTGACGTCGCCGGGGGGGAGTCGACCCGGTGTTGCCACCACTGTGACTGCGCGGAAGACACCGCGCAGCACACTTTGGTGGCGTGCCCTGCGTGGGCGGGGCCGCGGTCGACGTTAGCCGCGGCCCTGGGTGGAGTGGCTCTCTCGCTGCCGACCATCATGCAAAAGATGGTCGACAGCGAGACGGCGTGGGAGGCGATGGCCTCCTTCTGCGAAGTGGTGATGTCGCAGAAGGAGGCCGCGGAGCGGGAGAGGGGGCGGGATCCGCTCTCTCTCCGGCTACGCCGTTGGCGCAGCGGGCGGGCCAGGAGGGCCCGTCAGGCAGCGCCCGGGGGGTCTTAGGCGGCGGGGGCAGGGGGCCCCTTCCGTCTCGCCATAGACCCCCCCCGAAGTCGGCCAGTTACGCCATGGCCGCACATAGAGGTAGGGGGGGCGCTGCAAATTGCGCCTTCCTGAGGAGGTCTTCCCGGTTCTGATCCGGGGGACGTTGGCCGCGGGCGGGGTACCAGAAGCTACAAACCCGGGAACTGGTGCCTCGCCCCTTTTCAACAGCGGTGGGCGTCGTCTGAAGTTTTTAGTGGGTAGGACTGCGGTGGTCGTGTCGGCCGCAGTGAGCCCCACACCCCCTCCCGGTCTCCCCCTTTTGGCCGGGAGACAGTGCGTAAGCAGCATTTTTTTACAGACGATAATAAAAAAAAAAAAAAAAAAGGGTCTGCGCCCTGTGCCTGGGCACTGCTGGCACCGCCCTGGTTTCGGCACTGGCTTCAGCATTAGACGAGCGTTACGACCAAACCTGACACGCCGGACGGAACGGCCTCCATACCCTCCCGGAAGTCCAGTTAACTACTTACTTAGCTCCGGTTGGGTCCCTGTACTATGCCGCGGGCGGCCAGCTGCACCACCGTTTCTACGGGTCACCCTGGCCGGCGAGTCGAGTCTCGTCTCCCGCTTAACGGTTCCACGGCAGCACTCTCTGGTCCACTCTTTGCAACAATACCCCTCCTGGCTCCGGTAATGCGGCGCTGTTCCTGGAACGCGATCTGTGTCGAGCACAGATTACATTCCCGGCGTACACAACTGCACGGTGGTCGGGCGAACAGGGCTTTACTAACAGTTGCTCAGTTAGCACCATCCAGGGGTCACATATAGTGTCTTGAGGATAGTGTCTTGAGGATAGTGTCTTGAGGATAGTGTCTTGAGGATAGTGTCTTGAGGATAGTGTCTTGAGGATAGTGTCTTGAGGATAGTGTCTTGAGGATAGTGTCTTGAGGATAGTGTCTTGAGGATAGTGTCTTGAGGATAGTGTCTTGAGGATAGTGTCTTGAGGATAGTGTCTTGAGGATAGTGTCTTGAGGATAGTGTCTTGAGGATAGTGTCTTGAGGATAGTGTCTTGAGGATAGTGTCTTGAGGATAGTGTCTTGAGGATAGTGTCTTGAGGATAGTGTCTTGAGGATAGTGTCTTGAGGATAGTGTCTTGAGGATAGTGTCTTGAGGATAGTGTCTTGAGGATAGTGTCTTGAGGATAGTGTCTTGAGGATAGTGTCTTGAGGATAGTGTCTTGAGGATAGTGTCTTGAGGATAGTGTCTTGAGGATAGTGTCTTGAGGATAGTGTCTTGAGGATAGTGTCTTGAGGATAGTGTCTTGAGGATAGTGTCTTGAGGATAGTGTCTTGAGGATAGTGTCTTGAGGATAGTGTCTTGAGGATAGTGTCTTGAGGATAGTGTCTAGAGGACACCTATGGATGACACACAGCAATGTTAACTTCCAAAAATATACAGATGTACCTACTACAGACGTAAACTCATAACACAAGCTATATATAAAAAAAACGATTTAATTATGTTTGTGTGAATTATCTAACTTAACTATAGTTTGATAAAAAACAAATGTACTTAGGTAAGTGGAATGAACATAGCTTTTGTGCTGAGCAGAGCAGCCCAGGCCTGTAATGAAAGGGACGCGGCCTACAGCATCATGTGACGTCACCGACCATGACCTAGTCGAAAACTGCCAGGCCCTACCACGGAAACTCGAACAAACTCTTGCAACAAAGGACCCCCCGGACTCCAGGTAGCCTTTACCGATCTAATCGACTTAATTATTCATAACACGAACCGATACTTATTTAGCTTTTTGATAAATTACCCATAAGTACCTGACCCTCATTTCTTACATTTTGATATAAAAAATGATTAGTTTAATTAAAATTTTGATGAAAAAAATTAAAGGGGTAATCTCATATTGTGATCAAATTTGTCTTATGTTTTGATAAATGCTTGTTTTAAATGTGTGCTTATGTTCTTCGGAACACTAAGATGAGCATTTTCCCTAAACAGCTGGAGGTTCTCAAGAGAGGCTGTAACCTCAGCATTCCCAATAATGCGTACCGCTCGGCTTTGCAATGCCCTTTTGCAACTCCAAAGGTCTGAATAAACATAATTATAAACCGTTCACGACTAAATGTATCTACTTTATTTATATCAGACAAATCATTAGCGGAAATAATTTACTAACTACTTTTCATTTCACTCGCAGCAGACTTTAAAACGAGTGACTATAGTAGGGTTTGCAAACGCAAGACAAAATAGGTCAAGGATATTACGTTATCCAACCAAAAACCTGTCTATAGCGCTTTACAGACGTTTGAAATATTAGTTCCATTATATTTTACCTACATAAGTTACGGTATATATTGTCGAGGTCTTCGTCTTCCCTTTTCAACTACTACTTAAGCTCCTGTCGGCAGTAGGTATATGGGGCCGCCAAACCAATAAGTTTAACTTGAAAGAAAATATTCACTTGGTCCAAACCACAGAGAAAAACCGGCCAGGTGCGTGTCGGGCGCAATATAGGGTTCCGTAGTCACCCTTTGCCATAATGTCGCTATATGAACAGGTTCAGCTATTCCCCGATAGATATCACTACTACGGTATGAATGAAATTTTAATACATTTAATACAAAAAATTATTTGATTGTCGTCTATTACTCGAAAACTAGTCAAGCCTACTTAGCCGTGAAAGTTCTCCTTTTAACTTCATTATATATACTACTATTGTGAATTTTTTCAGCCACTCTGAAAGTATCGTTTACCTGGTGGGGGGGAGGGGGGGTCCGGATACTTAACTCTATAAATTTTTTCCACTTTAAAGCTTAATATTTCGAAAGCGGATCCTTAAATCGAAAAATGGTTTTAAGAAACTCTTATTACTTTTGAAAGACCTTTCTAACGATACCCAACATGATAAGATAGACTCGAGAAAAAAAAAACATTCCTACTTTACGTGTAGGGGAGGTACGTTAAAAAACAATATTTTAAAAAAAATTATTCTACAGGTTTGTGACGTGACCAATTTTCAGCTGTCTAATGTTAATAGTCTCTGCGCTAACCCGCGGACGGACGGACGGGCGGACGGACATGGCGAAACTATAAGGGTTCCTTGTTTACTACGGAACCCTAAAAAGAGGGGTGTTATTAGTTTGACTTTGTCTGTGACAGAAAGAGCGATTACACGGATGATCGCGGCTACGCACAGCATCAAAACATTTATATATAAACTTTTAATAAAAAAAATAAGTAATTTATGTGAGGATTGTCTTAATTTTTTTAAAGACTAGCTACAAACCGATTTTGTGGCAAGCTGAAACTGTCTATTCTACTGTGTGTATAAGTAATCTCATGTTTTGAGATATCCACGTTACAGCTTCAATTGAAGTGTATCTACAAGATGTCTTTCTTACTTTCTCTACCCGGAAATAGCCAGCCACTATGGTGACCGAGTTCAGTGTCAGATCGCTGCCGATGAATAATCCAACAAATAAAAAGCACTAAAACGAATTTTGTACTACAAAAAATCAACCTTGCAAAAAGTGTTTCTCTCGAATGTGAGGGTAATCTTAATTTCACAGTGACGTAATGACGCGTGCTTGAAACGCAAAAACTATAAGATAGGTACTGGAAAGATACACATGGTGTACATGGGTGTCCTGGTAGCTCAGCGCTTAGAGCAGTAGGCGGGTTATCCAATTCGGGTTATAAGTAATCCAAATATCCAAAAAAGCACGGCTGCCGCGGACGACGGGTTGATTTTTTATAGTAAAAAATGCATTTCATAGTAAATGTAAAATGTTAAGTATAGAAATTATAAATAAAAAGCTCTTTTATTAAACTGTGAAATTCTTTGTCCAAGCACTTTGTTTTGCGGGTAGTCAAAGACGTTACGTGGGAATGTCTTACACCGACCTATCCACTAAAACCTCGCGGGATTTACCTTATCTTATCGCTGCTCTTGTCACTTAGAAAGCTCCAAAAAATTCTATGATTTATGTCAAGTATAGTAAGCCCCCGCTTACCTACCCTCGTCAGAGATACTAAGGAACAAGAAGGCGCTTGTATTGTACCTACTTATTAACTAATAAGTTCTACAGAATACTGTAGGCCAGCGCCAAAAAACGAGCTACGTGACTGACAGATATGGCAAATTTTTAAAGTATCACAGTTAACATAGAACCTATAGTTTCGCCATATATTTCCGTCAGTAGGTCCGCAACTTTACTTAGAGACTAATACTCATCCGTATTATATTTTATTGAATAGATAAATGTTATAAAACGATTTTAAAAACCAATCGCTTTGTTTGTAGTTTTAAGCAACTAGCAATATTGCATATCAATTTCAATATACATTAATTCCATTGCACACAAACACCAACCGGTTTGGTTTAAAATTTATTTTTTGGCAAATAACAATATTGTAAGTAGATGTAACTCTTTATATAATTTATTCTAACGAACACAAACAATTTAATAGGAATATCAATGAATTTATTTGAGATTTTAACCCATTAGCTGTATTGTTTTGATACTGGGCCATGAATATTTAAGTGCTATTTAGAAGCAGGGCGTGTTTTATCAACTAGGAATCTACACTTCGGTTCGGTAACTCCGCCGCGCCACAGCACTTAATTAAAAAATAATGTTTGCACAAGAAGGTAAGTATCTATTACCAAATGAATAAAAACTGTAAATAAATATGTAATGGAACTTGAGCGCTAACTC
Organism: Musotima nitidalis; assembly: GCA_949126915.1. Classification (NCBI taxonomy): domain Eukaryota; kingdom Metazoa; phylum Arthropoda; class Insecta; order Lepidoptera; family Crambidae; genus Musotima; species Musotima nitidalis. The sequence continues at coordinate 16,388,309 of OX421416.1, forward strand.
GAAAAAAGACACATTGCGACAGTATTTCGTATATTTAACTTTTTATTGCATCAAAAAAAAAGGTTTTAAGAAAACTTATCTCTATAAGAGATCTCTTCCAGTGTTTTCATGAGGTTTTCATTATTATTTTAAATTCTCTCAATTACTTCACTAAATTAAAAAAAACAACAATCTAATTTTCGTACTAATATAAAAAAATAAAAAACATATATACGCTTAATAAATATACACTATATATATATACATATATATAAAGGCTGTCTCAGTAAGAGTGCACTTTTTCATTATAAAATAAAAACAAGTATTTTATGACAGAGATGTGATATTTTTTATTGTATTGTAAAGAATACATGTTCCGATTAAGTATGGAATAAAATATCCGTTAAATAACCCCCACTGCTTCAATGACAGGCCATTACCCACCCCACAAAGATTTAAGAAGCCCAAGCCAACCTCACCTGCAAGTGGTGCACCTGCCGATTAACGGACGAGGCTCTGGCGAACATAAAAGATTCCGGAAAGCGACAAAAGGCTCGGCACCTATTACGTGGGACCAACAATATAATTAGCGAAATGTGGGCGTATAATATGCCTCTGCCTACCCCTTCGGGGAAACAGGCGTGATATTATGTATGTATAGCATGCTTAATGGAATAGTGACTTAACTCAAAAAAAACGATTTTTGGGACATCACAAAAGAAGATCTAAAGAATACTTGTCATTCTTGTAAGCGCAATAAATTGATACTGATTTATTAATCAATAATTCTGCTTGTGTTTTGAACGTTTGATTAACATTGATCCGATCTCAGTAAGAAATAGAAAGACTGTATAAGTACGTAACTCAAACCTGACCTATCTATTAATGGGTCTATGTTCCTTTAAGCATGCGATATGTATGTTCTCAAATAAATAAATACATACTTACATAAATCCTGAGAAACCAATTTAAGAAGCTGGACGTGAGCCAGCTTGCAGCTGCTTAAAACTTTAAAATCTTGATTAAAAATGCTTTTTGGCATCGCTTCACTGACCACTTCATCGATTTTACACAAATCTGCGCGATCAAATGGTTTCGTTAAACTTGTTGACTAAGCTTTTGAACCTTCATTATATTACTCAAGTAATTGGATTGGAGCTATGTTTTTGTTTTATGTACAAAACACAAATAATCGCTACTAAACTACCAATAATAATCCAAGACCCCAAGACTAATATTGTCAGAAAAAAAAATCTCTGCAAGTCAACCTCACCTGCAAGTGGTGCACCTGCCGATTAACGGACGAGGCTCTGGCAAACACAAAAGTTCCCCACAAGCGGCAATAGGCTCGCCACCTATTACGTGGGACCAATAATATTATTGGCAAAATGTGGGCGTATAAAACGCCGCTGCCTAACCCTTCGGGGAAACAGGCGTGATTGTATGTATGTATTTATGGTTGTGTAACTTGTTTAGGTAATGTGCCTTCACAAATATAAGTAAATAAGACGACTTATTTGACAAAAGCGAGGCCGCTACAGTCTGAATAATTTATAATTATTAAACATTCAGTAAATCAACGCTGGCTCTCAGTCCATAGGATTTAGGATTACTTCCAAAAATATCATCGTCTAAATGTACCTAATAACTAGTCTACATGGAACCAGCTTCCATATATTCAGATCTCAATGCTTATTAAGGGATAACCACTGAACCCAATACTAATACTTAAGCTTTCAAACTTAAAATTAAACCCATAGGTGGCATTTGACTACCTATTGTTATGTTTATTAAGTTATATGGTAAGAAGGGTGCGATATATTATAGTATAATAATATGAATAAATATTTATTGTGTCCATTAAACAATGTTGTATTCAATAAATCATCTCACGAGGAGTCGTAAGAGACGACGAAGAGAAATAATGCGCAGCAACGTCATCCTGCGTATTGGCTTGAACTGCGATCACCAACCCGCCTGCCCAGCGTGGTGATTATAGGCGAACACCCCCAATAGAATAGAATCTATTGGGGAGGCCAATGTTCAGCAGTTAAATTTGTAAATTTGATGTAATGATAGGCTCTGGAACTAGTAAAAAACTGTGTTTCAGGAACCAGTGAAATATACTTAATTCAAAACTTGTGTGTTACTTACCAAGGAGCATTAACTACCTACTTTGATGATAGATGTGCCTTGGAGGTCAGTACACCTGCACTGCACTTCGCTTCTGATGACTTGGATGGGCAACAACTTGTGTGGCATTTACCAAAGAGCGCTTTCATGCTTCGGAACACACTTTCAGAACCCTGCATTTATCCTACCAAGACCTTTTATTTTTTTTTGAGTTACGTCGGTAACAAAATGCATTTACGCACTGTCACCCGGCCAAAGGGGGATCGAGAGAGGTGTGTTGGACTCACCACCGGCAGACACGACCGCCAGCAGTAATATCCACTAAAAAAGGCGGGGGGCCAGTACCTGGGTTGCAGCTCTAACACCCCGCCCGCGGCCAACATACCCCGTACCCAGGAAATTGGGAGGACCTCCTCAGAGAGGGGCAGTGAACCCGCCCCTCCTGCCTCCTTTTGCGACCATAGCTAGTGAGGCCGACTTCTCGGTGCCTAAGACCCTCCTGGCGCTGCTTGAGGGTCCCACCTGGCCCGCCCGCTGCGCCCTCTACAGGTCCCTCTTACTTTCCCCCCCGGTAGTCAGTACCAAGGGCACCCAGAGTCGCCAATCTCTGGGTGTTACCTTTCCTCTCGCGCCTTCTGCGCTCTACCGGGAGGTACTCAGCCCCCCCACCACGACAAGGTGGAGACCAGTCGGGGGGGATCCTACCAAGACCTAAGGTGCCCAAGTCAACCTTACCTGCAAGTGGTGCACCTGCCGATAAACGGACGAGGCTCTGGCGAATATAACAGTAACAAAGCGGCTATAGGCTCGCCACCTATTACGTGGGACCAACTATGTAATTGGCGAAGTGTGGGCGTATATAGGTAAGCCTCTGCCTAACCCTTCGGGATAAAAGGCGTGAATGTATGTACGTATGTAAAAAACATTTTAAACAGTTTGAAAGGATTCAAATTCTCTTAGATGAAGATCGGCAAAGTTTCAGAAGAATTCATACTTATTTTATTTTTTTAGTAAAATTTTTATACTGTTTTTGCTACCAAAAATGGGAGCGCTCTATGAAATTGCTGTGTCAAAAAGGGCGACAAAGTGTTAAGTGCAATTTTTATATTGACAACTTTATATCGTACAACCAAGCCTGTCTCTTTGAAGGGTTAGTCTGGTAGGGCTGCAATCCGTCCGGGATTCGCCGGATTTGTCCTACTTTGAAGGGCGCCCGGGGGCCGTCTGGCAGAGAATTGCAAAAACCTTTTTGTTGTCAGGGAATACGATAGCAAACACGAAAACGATAAATGGAAATAAACCTTATTTCAAATGTATTTAGAATAACCCAGTAAGCAATAATTAATTACAACAATGTTTTATTTTGTTGCTATAAATGTTTTTTCAGGTGTCCGAAATAGCCATATTTTGCCCAAATGTCCAGGACGTTGACGTGTCTATCCGGCGTCGGCAAGTTATGTGATGGCATCCCTAAGCAGAGGCATATTAGGCGCCCACATTTCGTCAATTGGATTGTTGGTCCCACGTAGTAGGTGGCGAGCCTATCACTGCTCACCGGAAACTCTTATTTTTGCCAGAGCCTCGTCCGTTGATCGGCAGGTGCTCCACTTGCAGGTGAGGTGAACTTAGGATCCCAAGATCTGTACAGGATCCCTATACACCCTTTCAAGTATCTTCACTTAGTCTGCAATAAAAGATTTGTATATATAAGTTAACATGTTGTGCAAAATCATAGCCGAAGCTCAGTTGGTCTCTTAAGTAATTACTAGCAACAAGCACTAAGTATCATAGTTAGGTCAGTACCTATTCCATTCCAGTGGAATGGAATGCCTTGTGGGCTTTCCATGCTAATTGCACCGTGACAGTGAGGCAAATGCTAAAGTTACCCACACCCGCGCTGCCCACAAGTAAGTACTCACTGTCCCATCTCAATTTAAGTTTAGGAGGATAGCGATCCTCCCCTAACTTGAATTAATTATTCCTGTTTATACTCCGCTCTGCTGATTAATTAAACCGGTCCCGCGCGTCATGAAGTAAAACAATTTGGATACTTATCACAATACTGAGGCACTTGGTGCGTAATAAACGTATGCGGAATTAACTTCTGTATTCTATGGATTTGGGCTTGAGTAGATTCAAATATTTACTGTTATCATCATCATAACAGTTATAAAAAGTCCACTGCTCAACATTAGCGCCAATATGTTACAATCTATTGGGGGTATTTGCTCGTAATTACCACGCTGGGCAGGCGGATTGGAGATCGCAGTTCAAGCTAATACGCAGGATAACGCTGCTGCCCATCATTACCATGAGATGAGAGGGGGAGCAGTATTCTAGGCCGGTACCACACGCCAATAATTTTTTTACCTTGTCACAATACAATAAATGAGATAGTTAATAGTTAAAAGTTCCTTGTACATCCATACATGCCACATAATACATGTGGCACCCTTATGGCACCTTTAAGGGGCAACTACTTGTTTCCCTGGTTTAGCGACTCGAAGCAGATGTTGGCCTCCAAGATACTCGAGTGCAATGCCATAATACATAATCAATAACTTGTTCGAAATCCGAATTGAATTCCATAAACAAGTATAGTGCAAATGGGTTTAATCCAATTTCGAACACATGTGACAGTTTCGTTCATTATAGGTTTATACCCTTGGAATCGGGTTTGATACCCAAAGTCAATAATCGTATGATCAACGTTGAAATAATCAACGCCCTAATCAGCAACAGCAACTTAAAAGTCCAACGATTCACAAGATCGCCAGATCAAAAGATTGTCAGGCGAAATGACAAAATTTCGGTATAATATAGAAATTGTGTTGATTAACACATTTTTCACTAAATTGTCTACTAAATCTGATCAAAGAGTTCGAGATATCCAGCCAGTCATTCACTTTATTTATTATTATTTATTTTTAATATAATATCAAGGAGTGTATAAATGTGAATCTGTGTATTTTTAAAGAAATTAAAGTTTTTGTTTGTGAATAACCTAAATTACATCATTATGATATACGACTAAAGGACATTTGTGCAAAAGTATATTCGGCTTAGGAACAATTTAAAACCTTGAGTAGGACAAAGAATACTTTTATTTCGGGAAAATCCGTGATTCCTATGGGAAATCTTGTATCCATATAACCTAATTCCTCGACATCAGAGCCGAAGCGAAAGTAGCTAATAAAGTCAAGTCAAATAAAGAACAAGAGGCAGTGCTTAATGGCTCCTTGCATCCACTAGGCGCTTAGGTCTACTTCTGTACCTAAATTTAATAAGTCATCGAAAAAATATTAAACGCTACACCTAACTGTGTATTGTCATCAGCAAAAATATTCATAACCCATAGTATAATATCGTAGCCGCATTTAACAGTCGTATCCCTACGCGCTTGCCTACTAGTCTTGTTCTAAATAGGTTCAGAACAGGATACGGACGTTCCAATTACCACCTTCATAAATGGGGAATAAAGGAATCTTTAGCCTGTGATTGTGGAACGCTAGATCAAACTGTAGCCCACATTGTCAACGATTCACAGCTGTATCCTCCCTATAGATTTTCCCTATGGGCTTAAAGAACTTCATCTTCTGACTCCTGCTGAGATTAGGCTACGCCAAGTGACACTATAATCAGCTCGGCGAACCTTGATCCCTATGACACTGACAGTTATTCCCACGACACAACCTTGTAGTAGCGTCACCGTTATATTATAATCGAATTGGCGGTGTCTAAAAATGATATTTATTAATTTTAGGCAGATATATGCAATTACAATAATTGTCAATCGTCGCTCGTTATAGTCGATATCTTCCAAACGGAGTAACTTTTGCAGGACGTCAACGTAAAGTCTGATTGAGATAATTTCTTGTAAGTGTTAATAACTATTATAATTCCAACGGGATATTATTGTAATTGCATATATCTGCCTAAAATTAATAAATATCATTTTTAGACACCGCCAATTCGATTATAATATAACGGTGACGCTACTACAAGGTTGTGTCGTGGGAATAACTGTCAGTGTCATAGGGATCAAGGTTCGCCGAGCTGATTATAGAAATTTAAATTAAGAATCAGGCAGCTAAACGTGATAAAATATGATGACCTCATTATAAGAAAAACATAATTAGTTTCTACTATGTTATACCGATTTAAAGTATTTTAGCTAGTTTAAAGCAACACACACAAACGAAAACTGAACAGGTTGACGCTCTTGGAAATATGAAGTAAATAATATAAAGACTGCGCTTTATCCCTGAATGAATTATTATTACGAATAATATTAGAATCCGTGAGGTTGAGCTTTACTTTATTAAATAAGATTCAACCTATTTCAAACGTAAATCTGAAATTCGCTTTCAAATTATTCCGTACTGTAGCGGCTAATAGACTTATATAATTCAAGCCAACGAAGACAGGAGCTTGGGCGTCTTATACATAATGAAAGTTCTGTGTAATCCACGTTTATTTACGTACCAAATAGATGCCTTTAAAGCCTTTACAAGGTCGACATTGGCACGTCCACATTGTTACTTAAGCTACAAAGTGGTAATACTGTAATGGAATAAATTATGAGTAACGGGTGGGTCCATTTTCTAACTATAATCTTATAATAAACAAGAGTCGGAACGGGTGAAAGTTGAAGGAACATAATAAAGATTACGGAGTTCTTAATTTGCTATGAGATATTAAAAAATATATTGCACCACCCCTACTATAATGTGATTTTAAATTTTTTTATACTCGGTAGTTAGAACTAAGGGCACCCAGAGTCACCGAGAGGGTCTATGGGTGCTACCTTTTCCCGGCTGCCTTCTCAGCCCTTCCAAGAGGTGCTAAGCCCTCCACCACGTCAAGGTAGAAACCAGTCCGGGGAGGGGTGGTTAAAGGAACTATGTGATCTCTATTTAACTTCTTTGATCTTTTCTGATCATTTTCGCGGAACTACGAACGCTTGAAATTAAAATTGTTTTTTTTTAATGTATATTGTAGGTATTCATGTAATTTAAACCTTATATCTATTAAACTTAACACAGCCTTTAGGGTAGAGAGCATAGATACCTATAAGAACAGGTTAGACCTAGTTTAGGTATTTAAGTGTATTGTGAAAATATGTTTTGTTCAATAAACTTTTTATTATTATTATGAATATTCGACATTGACTTCAAATATTTTTCACTTCAATAACATCAACTTCTAAAGACAAAAACACATACATGAAAAGTAAGCACGTATACTGTACCAGGTGTGTTCAAAAAAGGTTCGCGTCAACTGCTTGAAGCGACACGTTTAATGTCGTGCCACTTGGGGGATTGAAGTTAATTAAGTGAAGTTCAACACCCTGGGCGTCAGTTTGGGCAACAGTTTTAAATATTTAACACGTAATCACGTCGGCAGTTGGACCCTTGTCTGCCAAGAGTTCACTCGAGAGCTCGTAATTAAATTTTTATTAACGTAGGTAGGTACAGTCAGCATAATAAAATAAATAATAAACAAATATTTTCTGACAATTACACCAATTATTTAGTTCCAAGATAAGTATCATTAAGAACTTGTGTTATGAATATAAAATTATGGATAATCATACGTAAATACTTATTTCTTTTTGTAAATACGTACTTAATATACATAGAAAAAAAAGAACCAGAATAAATATTTATGTTTATGCACACAATACATGGTCCTGTGTGGGAATCGAAGCCTCGTGAGCGGAGTGCGAGCATACTCGCCCCCACGCCATGTCGTTTGCGTAATATAATATAAGTTACATCCAAAGTTTCATAATGACCGACACACGTCTCTATGGTCAAGAGCGTTAAAAGGGTGCTACAAACTATTTGAAGCTGACTGTACAAACTGTTTTTTTTGTTGATATTTTAGCTGCAGAACTAAATCAGATTTCAGAACGTTTTCAGTTTCGTGATTAATATTACGAATTAAAGGAGAATCCCTAATTTAAGTAGTATGGCGCTTGTGATCTTTGTAATGCTTAACGAAATTAGACAAAAATAAGGTGTTACATTTTTAAATTATGATGGGAAAATGGTGTATGGGGTACCGTAAAATTCTATTTTCAATGTTCATGCGTAGAGCTTTTACTGTGACAAAATTACGAAAAAGCTGCATGTTGAATTCTTGACACTGACTTGACACATTTTTTTTGTCTACCGATCTTATAAAATCTAATTCTAAATAGACGTTGAAAAATCTTATTTATCGAAACGTAATTTTAGCGTTTTTAGTTTTACAAATATGTTAATGGGGTTCCTACCAAGATCTGAGGAGCCCAAGCCGACCTCACTTGCAAGTGGGCACCAGCCTATCACCGGTCGAGGCTCTGGCGATCATAACAGTGCCCGGTGAGCGGCAATAGGCTCGCCACCTATTACGTTGGTCTATATAATTATTGGATAGCCTCTGCCTACCCCTTCGGGAAAACAGGCATGAATGTATGTTTGTATTTAAGTATGTACTTACCTTTTTTTCTTGTACATTTTTTTAAATTAAGTGTTATGACGACGGCGTAACAAACCGATATATATTCCTAGATGCTATATCACCCCTGCTCCTAAATAGCATTTAAATCATACACAAATCCTATTAAACTGTTTGTGCAATAAATATGAAACTATTAAAATTTATTACTACGATCTTGGCACACACTTTTAGCTTTATTGGGTGCCAAGATTGACTGGTAATACGTAATAGTTTGTGTATATTAGGATATATTTGTATTAAAAATTATGTGCAACATTGCTATTTGTTTAAGACTTCCAACCAATTAATTGGGTTTTATAATCGGGTATTATGATTTACAATCTATCCATTTATCCATTATAATATAATCTAGACTCAATTTGTGATGTTTAAATTGAAATGAATGACTAAAATTTTTGAAGGATTGACGTTTACGATTTTCTTGCCCATTCTTTTCCGAGCTCCCGCTCGCAGTGAATGGGCGCGCTAGTTTTTAGTTTTGTAATTTTGACTTTCACAAGAGCTCTATCAAGCCAAACTTGAATAAACGATTTGGACTTGACTTGAAGTAAGTGAGTAAAAATCGGATTAAGTTTATTCATTAATTTCTATATAATCTTTGCAGTTGTAGCGAAGTTGGTTTTTATTTTAACCATTGTGATTCTTAATTATATAAAAATGTTTCTTATTCTACTCTTTTAGCCCAGAGATCTCTAGATGAAGCTTGTCAAATCGGCTGTCCAAAACCAAAACCTAGTACATTTCTTTAAAACACGTTTTGTATTACTAATCGTAATAATTGTGAAAATATTCATTTTAAAAAGCGTGTTTAATAAATATATATTTTGCTAGGTTTTAGTTTTCTACAGCCGAAATGGTGAAAGGTGGCTAGGTCTTCACCGATACTAGACGAGAATTAATTCCCTGAGTCCCTTTCTACGACAACCTCAATCATCTTCATTATGATGAACTAATACATTAATGTTGCATTGTATTTTAATTTTTTGAACATGATGAAAGAGACTGGCCTCCACGACACAGGGAATCCTAGTGTGGAGACAAGTAACATATGTTCTAACTATGTATTTTTTTTGAACAATAAAGCATTATTATTATTATTATCTCGGTTGCCCCAGACTTAAGCTAGGGCCCATTATCTGCTTGTTGTTGTAACCAGATTTGGCTGAATGTCCGTTATTACATGGAGCGACCATCTGACCTCCACAACCCAGAGGGACACATCATTATATGGCTAACCCAGCAACGACTGCCATAGAATTTTATGAAAGCCGGGACCAATAGCTCAACCTGCTTTCTGAGGCACGGATCAAGCGATAAACACGCATATATCTTCAAAATGTCATAAGTGCGCCACTAAGGTTTGAACCCGAGCCCCTTTGAATCACTGGGATATAGCTGCTCTTACTATCTACAACACCCTCGGTAAACCCTTACCAAAAACATGGGATGGTATCTCTGGAGAATAATCTAAAAATCAACGAGTAGTATAATATCATATTGACTTTGTAGTAGGTATATAATACTAAACTCTAGCTGGATATCCCTGACAAGTTTGAACATTCCTCTCATGACAGCCGCAAGTTGCTTTTGAACTATTTAGCAGGAAATGTATCAACATTTCCAAATTGTGCCACTAGCCGTTGTGACTTTTGGACAGTCAACATAGTATATTAGTTATATTTATACATTTCACCTCATTTCACTGTTTGACATAAACATCAGATCTGTTTAACTATTAAAACAAATTTAGTTTTATTTCTATAATAATAATAGTAAAAAATAATCTGACAATTACACCAATTATTTAGATAAAAGACATGTATCATTAAGAACTTTTGTTATAGATACTAAAAAACGGCAAAATATACACAAATCCTTATTTTTTTGGAAAGACATACTTGATATACATAGGAAAATAACCAGACCAGAACTATAATTTATTTTTATGCACACAAAGATTTGTCCTGTGTAGGAATCGAACCCACGACCTCAGGAGTGGAGTGCGGGTATATTCCCCACCACGCCATATTATTCGTTCCATACTTTTATTTTGCACACTTGTTTATTCAGTAAATATTAATAAATACATGTTTGGAGGGTATTACTACTCGATAGATATTAAGTTCTAATATAACAGTATGTAAATTTGTACTTACATACTTACCAATGCGTTAAAAAGTACAAAAAATAATTGTATATATTTGATTGGAAACCATACTTACCCTTGTAAGGACAACATTATCGTTGGCCTAATTTTCAAACTGCTTGTGTCCTTTTGAGCAAACTTTGTGAGAGGAAGTAAAAGCTGTTTACTTTCCATAGATAACGCACTATTTGTACATTTATTCCAATTCATTCATAGCTAATTAAATGTTAATTTATGGGACTTGAAAGATATTCCAATCGATTGATCTAAAAATTCTACGCTAGACGGCATTAAAATTAAAAAAATATATTTTTTGAAGTTACGCAGTTTAAAAATTAGACTGACGATATTATAATCTTTTTTATATATCACTCGTCATTCTAGGATTATTCTGGTTTCGCCCGAGACTGAAGCTTGGGGTCCAAGGTCTGCTCTTATCTTATCACGGGGGACATAGACTGTTCGTGGCGCACGTTGACCCTTATGTCGGATCTTTTGTGCATCCCCTTGCCTTTTACTCCAAATCTCCAAATATTATTGCCATCATCTTAATAACAGTCTTTGCAGATTGGAGCCCATAGTCTCTTGGCTGTGGGTAGGCCACACCCAGGAGACCCATTCAGCAAGCAGCCACACAGCAGGTGTTCCATAGACTCCTCTCCGTCTCCACATATACGACATAGCGGTGATTGCAAAGGTCTGCTTACTGGTCTAACCAGATTTTGGCTGTTCTTCAGTTATTTCTTTATTATTGTTTACTGTATATTTTTTAGCAGGCCGTCATGAGTGGGTGCGCTTTGTACCGTGCTTATTTCATTAATTTTTTGGACTACATCGAGTGCTTACCATCAGGCAAGATGTAGCCATTATGAAGTAACACAAAAAAAATTGCATTTACATGAAGTAGAATCGTTTAGTTTTATTTATTGGTTTTACGAATTGCATAAGCTACATTTAATAATTGATTATTATGTAAGTACTGTAGCTGAGAATGAGCGCAAAGTTCTAATAACAAGCGACTGTTAATTATCAGCTTTAATATTCAAACCGCCAAACAGCTGGCCCACACAAACGTTAAAACTTTTTTAATCGTGTTATATGATGGAAATACCAACACAGATACCTACTACCTTTCGAAGAATTTTTAACCTAGCGGATTAATAATGTTTTTTTTGTTGCTTGGGATTATATTTTTCGCCTATACAGAAGACATTGAAGATAAAAATAAAACCTTGTACAAAGAGTAAAAAAGCGCTCCCAGTTTCATTCATTGTGATATCTAAAAATGTTGGAATTTTCGCCAAGAAAAGTTGGTAAAAGAAATTGTCTTATATTTTTGGATGTAAAATATTCATACTTTAACTTGTAATAACAGAATGCTCGTTAATTTTACTTTCATATTAAAAATGTTGTTACTACATTTCGGCAAATTTCATGTGGATCCGGCGGCTTATAATGGTCTTTTTTAAACTACTCAGGCAGCCCAATTACTTATGCTGTCCCGGCTGCTGTCCGCTACCATATTGACCGTCGTCTAATTAATTTATTATAAACACTTATATTGTTTACAAAATTTCATTATTTTTTAATCGAAACTGCCTGAAATGTAGAAAGGCTTAGAGTTCTTTTGCCTATTTGCCAGAGAAAATAACGTCAAAATCGGTCTAGATGTTTTGGAAATTTGCCACAGAACAAACAGATCTAATGATATTATATATTTAATTTAAAGGTCTTTTTAGGCATACTATATGTAAACTGTGTAAAAATTGTTTACTGATTTGAATACTGTTTTTTGTTTATGTTTATGTGTCTTATGTCTAAATAAAATTTTATTTCATTTCATTTCATTTCATTTCATTAAAGGTGTTATCTTGACATGACGAAGAGACACTTAAATTTTATACAAATATGTTGTATGTAATACTATACCAAACATTCCCGTTCAACCCATTCAATCGTATGAAACATATTACAAAATTTTAATAAGAAGTAAACATACATACATTCACGCGTTTTTTCCCGAAGGGGTAGGCAGAGGCATATTTTACGCCCACACTTCGCCAGTTATATTGTTGGTCCCACGTAATAGGTGGCGAGCCTATTGCCGCTTACCGGGCGCTGTTATGTTCGCCGGAGCCTCGTCCGTTGATCGGCAGGTGCACCACTTCCAGGTGAGGTTCGCTTGGGCTCTTTAGGTCTTAAGGAGAAAATAGCGCATTGTATTATTCACTGAATTATTTTCAAAGATGAGTTCCATTTAAAACAGAGCAAGTTTCCAATACGGGCAAACGTGTACCTGTATGTACCTACCATGCAAGAATCTATTATCCCGGTACTCGACGTATCTCGGGTATGGCACTCGGTGGCTATATTGACACAGTGCATCAGAAACAGACAGTTTGCAATAAACTAATTTTATGTTTATATTTATGATTTAAATATCATGGTTTCTCATTTTTAAGCTCAATACTTTTTAATATATCTTCTTTGTTGCACATTATTACAGAATGATAAAGATACAGTCAGATAAAAATACGTCTAAGGGTGAGATTTAATCATTTTGAGAGAACTTCAATAACTCTCATTTGCCTTTATTATCATCATAGCCCATGAACGTCTAACAACTGGGCACGGGCCCTTCCTCAGAAACTAGATATAAAGGCTTAGGTTATACTCCACTGAGTGATAGTATCAAGACATGGACGCAGGTCAGATATCAATCTTTAAACTTAAAAAACTTTTGGTTCCATAAACATAGTACTTGAAAACGTCAACATTTATTACAAATGTAAAGATTGTAAAGTGATGTAAAGAAACTAGATTTTTTCAAACCTTTTCAAAATAGCTAACTAGTACCATTACCAAACCAAATGGCTTAACATGCCTTCCAATGCGCAGAAGCTGATATTTGAATAACCACAAACAGGCACCCATAAGGACTAACCTAAGTAAAAACATTTGTGAACTCTGCCTTACTTCGGTGAGGGTTTCAGACCATCCAGACTCGCAAAGCTACGAGCATTTCAAGCAGCGCTTATGCTATAGACATTCCAGAAGGGAATCATAATATCAGCCTATTGAGGTATTGACGTTGATGTAACGTACGTGACGTGACTTGGTAACGTACTAAGCCCGTGCTCAGAAGTGGGAACCGACGTAAGCGGGATTTTTATAACAAACATACATATAATTATGCCTGTTTCCCCGGAGGGATAGACAGAGGCATATTATACGCCCACAATTCAGCAATTGTGTTATTGGTCCCACGTAATAGCCACGAGCCTATTGCCGCTTACCAGGATCTGTAATGTTTGCCAGAGCCTCGTCCGTTAATCGGAAGGCCCACCACTTGCGGTTGAGGTTGGCTTGGGCTCCAAAGAGGATGGTCCAGGGATCCCACTTAAGAATACATCTGTAAGTATAATGCTAAAGTGATATCCCTGTTATGAACTAGCAATGGTACAGAAAAATGGCAAGGTCGTGCGGCTGCGGCGAGTCCAGACAAGCTTATTGCGAGCCGAGCACGACACGACACACAACAGCCAATATAGTTTTCAAATTACCTTTTTCCAATAGTTTTTCAACATCCACCAACGCAAGGTTTACTTATGAAATTATCCTTTGATTGTTGTTTATGTACTTTTTGTTGTTGAAAAAGTTTAACAGATTTTATACGAAATATTATTAAATATTGTTAAAAAGATTTAGTTGCTATAATAGAAGCTAGGAGACGGTTACGTTTCTATCTGAAAGCTTAATTAATTAATGCTATTTGTACAATTTTCACCATACATTAAACTATAGATGTCACACGGTCGGTGACGTTTTATATTTAGAATTTGCAGTACAGATGTCGCTGTACCTTTTTGAATCGCGCAAGTGTTTTGTATTTACGTTCGCAAATATACCTCGTGAATGCATGTCAACCACTAGCAACTATTGCTTTTCACCTCGATAAATGGCTCCGTGTGAAGTGGCCCTAATATTTATTTATGACTCATCTGTGTTTTACACTATTGATTGCTTCGTATTATTGAAAAGACGTCGTTTATACCATTTCTTTGTTTTTTTATTTTATTTATTATATGTTGTTTAAAAGGAAGACAAGTTTTAACAAGAACAGTTTCATGAACATATAACATAGTTTTACATTCTGAAATTAGAATAATTACATGTAATATGAATTGAGTTTGCCTTTTATATTTATAAATGTTGTATTTTTTGTAATGAGGTTAGGAAGAGATTTTATATTATGACAGAGATGGGACTAGGGTTTACTCTCGATAAAATGAAAAATATCTTACCTATTATCCATAGGGTTGACACCTGTTGCATAGAATGAAATAAAAATAAAATAAAAATAAAACAAAACAAAAAGATGTAAGTAATATAGATTAATTTAGGGGACGGTCATCTCATTTACCATTTATCATCTTTATCACCACTCATTCTCATTTACTATGATTTATATATTATTAATATATCTCTTACTCCACACTGGCTAAATGTGCTAAATGCACAAAGCCAATATTTAAAAGGGGAAAAAATGCAGTGCGGCGTGCGGCATCCCTGGTATTCGGCAACTTGGCCGGTTCAAACCAATTTCTACCGCGGTCGGAGCTTAAGAGACCTCGTAAATATAAGCTCATGCACACATCGCCATTCATTGTCTGAGTAAACCTATTTTGGACGGTTACTATGAAGTAAACCTTCTGGTCTATTCTGTGTTAATTCTGTGCTGCTTACCTAAGAAGTTACAGTAACGAATAATATCTCTAGATGCATAGTATAAGTGAAATTCTTTTGAATTTACTGTGTAATGTATGTATAGCCTAAAATAAAGCAATAAAAGATTTCTACACTTTCTTATATATTTCTATACACATTCTTAGGCATGTTAGACATTTATTAATAGCACTCTAAATAGGATCTAGCATAATTCCTTTACTTGTTGAGTTATTTATAAGCTATGGTCTAAAGCCCAAGTCAGATCAAGCTGCTTTTATAAGGTTTTCCGTTCCTTTTCTCACGACACATATAACTATTGTTTCCTTAGCCGGCTTATGGCGACATTCTTAGGACTTACCTACACAATAAACTTATGAGCTGTCGCCTAAATAATAAATAGGATTTTTTGATATACTGTTGACATTGTATTGGAATCACATTTTGCTACTATTTTGTGTTTATTTTTGTTAGAAGTTTATGTTATACATGATGTAAAATAATTTTGTAAGTTTGACTTCTTAACCTTTTTAAATATTTTAGTCAAAAATAAAAAATAAAATTAAGTTAGCTTATTTATAACATATCTGTTGTTGACTACATTATTTGTAATTTTAAGAGTAAACGCATTTTAAGTGTAATGTTAAATTTCCTTAGCTAATAGCTAATAACTAACTCGTTAGAGTCACCGACAGACAGACTGACTGGCGGACAATCCCCTCACCCTATAAAATCATGACAGGCTGACTGACAGATCCCCTCTATAAGAGTAACCGACAGACTGACAAATCTTGAGAAAAAAACCACAACAGACAGATAAACTGACAAACCTTGACAAATTCTGACAAAGAGTTTATTTGCTTTTATTTCTTGATTATGGTACCGATCATCTCTCTTTCATTGTTGTTAAAATGGAATTTCCATTTTGTGTATAAGAATTTGACGAATCTAAATGATCTTGTTGATCTTAAAGACAATAAAGTATATTTTAATTTTTAATTTAATTTTACTAATCTTTGAACCGATAACCGGGGTGTATAGGGATCCAATCAAAATATAAGGAGCCCAACTGCAACTGGTGCACCTGCCGATCAACAGACGAGGCTCTGGAAAACATGAACGTTCCTGGTAAGCGGCAATAGGCTAACCACCTATTACGTGGAATCTACCATATAATTGGCGAAGTGTGGGCGTATAATATGCCTCTGTCTACCCTTTTCGGGGAAACAGGCATAATTATATGTATGTTTGTTATAAAGATCCCGCTTACGTCGGTTCCCACTTTTGAGCACGGGCTCAGTACGTTACCAAGTCACGTCACGTACGTTACGTCAAAACCTCAATAGGCTGATATTATGATTCCCTTCTGAAATGTCCATAGTATAAGCGCTGCTTGAAATGCTCGTAGCTTTGCGAGTCTGGATTGTCTGAAACCTTCACCGAAGTAAGGCAGAGTTCACAAATGTCATTACTTAAGTTAGTCCAGTGCACGAGCACGGGCCAGTACGTTACCAAGTCAATTGTATGTATGTATGTTAAACCGATAATATAAAAAATATATGAAGAGTATATTTTTTTGTACAATTAAATGTCACTTAAGCATGCAGCCCATCTGAAGATAAGTGGACGTGGTAGCCTATGGAGGCTAGAAACTCCTGGGGCATCACTAGCGCTTCGCCGACTCATTAAAACTGTTTCACGCCCTTTATAAAGACCCCCATGCTGTAATCTCTTGAAATAACCTCGCCAGGGGCTCATTCCACAATGCAAGGGTACTGCAGAAAGTTTTTATGTATTTTTTTTTTAAAAAATAGTTTCTAGGGCATCACTATCGCATTGCCGACCCATTAAACATGTTTCACTTGAGGAGCCCCATGATCTCTTGGGAAAACCTCGCCAGGCAGCTCATTCCACAACGCAGAAAATTTCTTATGTATTTTTTCTGTTTTAAAATAGTTTCTAACAATTACACCAATTAGTTAGTCCCAAGACAATTATCATTAAGAACTTATGTTATGGATACTAACTAACGGATATACATACATAAATACTTTTTGTTTTGTAAGTACATACTTAATATACATAGAAAACCCCCAGACCAGAACAAATATTCATGTTCATGCACACAAAAATTTGTCCTGAGTGGGAATCGACCCCTAGACATCATGAGACGTCATATCATATATAAAATTTTGTATAAAATATAATATATAAAATGTCGCGAATCAGGAAACAACAGAAAACCATAATAACATAATGATTTCTGGATATTCATGAAGTTCAACTACATAATATTACTACTACAAAATTAGTATTAGATAATCATTTGCAGAAACATATAATTATGTCATGCCTTATCCTTGAGAAAGAAACATTGGATTTCTCTCCGCAATAAGAAATCTTAATCTACGAGATTTAACCATAATTGCATTCCGTTAATGAAATAAAATTAATTACTGTTTGTTCTCTTGAGGGAACACAAAATTGAGTTGGTTTGTATCTTACTTAATAGAATGAAATGTTTTACGAGGCCTGGTTTGCAGTAGCAATCATTTAAGACTTGTAGAGTTTACGTATGAAGGATTAAAAATGAGTAGCTGTTTGCGTGGGAATCGGAACGCACATAATGCTGTACATACATACAATCACGCCTGTTTTTTTAAAGGGGTAGGCAGAGGCATATTATATATTACATATATATTATATATTACACTTCGCTAGTAGAAGCGCTTGTAGCTCCGCGGTGCTCGGTGGTCGGAAACAATCACCGAAGTAAAGCAGAGTTTACTGAGGTCAGTCCTTGGATGGGTGACCGTTTGTGTGGCATTTGATATCGAGCGCTTCCGTGCTTCGGAAGGCACGTTAAGCCGTTGTTCCCGGTTATCACTAAATGTGATAGTCGTTAAGCCATGTTAGAGGCCAAAATGGACGATAGGATTAGGAATGAGGGTCGAAGCTGGTGTAAAAGAAGATATAGTGACAAGAATTAAGAAAGGTATGCTTAGAATGGTTTGGTCATGTTGAGAGAATTAATGAAAGTAGATTAACGAAAGTGATTTATGATGGACAAGTGATTAGCAGTGTTGGGAGGGGAAGACCTTCCATGACCAAATTCAGAAAATTTTGGAGAAAGCGCAGGTCAAAAGTACCCTAAACCGAAGGGCGTGTATGGTGAGGTTAATGAGTGTGAATGAAGCTAAAAGTGTGTGCCAAGATCGTAGCAAGTGGAAGGATGTGATCTGTGCCTACCCCTACCCTACCTATGACTACGGGAAAGAGGCTTGACATTATGTATGTATGTATGCAAGTTAGAGGTGTCATAAGGCGTTTCGAAAATATCTAACAGCGGATCAGAGGCCACGCTACATGAATCGATAATGGTTGGGGCCCGAACCTATATGAAGCACTTTGTCGTAATTTTGAAATTATTGTACAGTC
Source organism: Musotima nitidalis (assembly GCA_949126915.1). Taxonomy (NCBI): domain Eukaryota; kingdom Metazoa; phylum Arthropoda; class Insecta; order Lepidoptera; family Crambidae; genus Musotima; species Musotima nitidalis. The sequence goes on from OX421416.1 coordinate 16,407,237, forward strand.
TAGACATTAGTTTTAATTGTGAAAAGTTATTATAGTAAATTATTTATAGTAAAAGAAATTATTCATGCTTTTTGTTTTACTACGGATTGGAATGACATTAATGATAGTGGAACAACTGTCTAAAATTCCTTGGTTCACCATCAATGCGCTAACCGCGGAGATTTTCTGTTATAAATTTTACGTATATCAAAAGCCTTATTTAATCATCTAGAAAAGTTTCATACTATATACTCTTCATCTCGTAAATTGCGAGTTTAATGTTAAAATCCTTTGGAGGCAGCTTTCATCACGCCTTAAAGCCGTATCGCTACGAACACAGTCTACACGTAGCTCGTAGCAGCGTAGTGGCGCTACGGAATATTAATGTGCTACGAATAGCTACGAGACTTCTAGCGTGATATTTTAAATCTATTTTGCGAAAAAAAGTAGCATATTATAATTTTCAATTAATTTTTTCCTATGAGATAGAATAGACGAATAGAGGTGAAATTGTTTTAAATTCGTTCGTGTGTTGTATAGCTCGAAAATTACTTTTCGTTGAATTTGTATTCACATCAAAATTAAAACAACTTAAAAATAAGATTCTGGTATTCGCAATTTGCATGAAAAAATAACTAAAGTTTTTTGAGTTTAATTTTTATACACGACAAATTATTATAAATGTTATTGTTGTATCTGCTGTTGATAGCATTTAACTGTAGTTAAAAGTTAAATATTCGAAACGTTGGGACAAAATAATGCAATTAAACCGCGGTTGTAATATTTAGTATCTTGTAAATAGCTTAGCTCATATCCTAGCGTTATCCCGGTTGCAACAGACTTAAGCCTTGCGCCCAGGGTCAGCTTGATGGCCTCACCAGATTTGGCTGAACTTCTGTTTTTACATGGAGCGACTGCCATCTGACCTCCAAAACCCAAAGGGAAACATCATTCTATCTAACCAGTTGTCAGAATATTAGAAGCCACTGACTTCCTAATAGCGACTGCCATAGATGTTCAGACAGCCGGGACCAATTAACGTGCTTTCCAAGGCACAGAGCAAGCGAAAATGCCTGTTATCTATAAATATATTTTGACGACTGATATGGCGTGGAGGTCAGTATACCTGCACTTCACTCGAGAGGTCGTGGGTTCGATTCCCACTCAGGACAAATCTTTGTGTGCATGAACATGAATATTTGTTCTGGTCTGGGTGTTCTTCTATGTATCTTAAGTATGTATTTACAAAAAAAGTATTTATGTATGTTTATCCGTTATTTAGTATCCATAACACAAGTTCTTAATGATACTTATATTGGAACTAAAATAATTGGTTTGATTGTTAGAGAACATTTATTTATTTATTATTTATTTATATAATCATGTAAATAGCAAAAACAATATGTCAGAGATCAAGTCCAATACTACATCGGTCTCAAATAAACCTAAACTAGCGAATTAATCATAACTCCGAACCCGAGCTTTGTTAAATTAATTTCTTGTAAAGTAAAGTTGGGGCGAAAGCGCGCACAATTAGAATTTGCATGTTTAATAGCGCGCATAACATAAACTACGTATGGTATCATATATTTATGAATACATATAGCGTAATTGTTTATATCCGCCATTAGCCATTTAAATTATAGTTGCTAAGTTATTCTGTTGTATTAAATAAGTGTGTTCATTTAGAAGTAATATCTTTTTATTAATAACTTAGAATTATAACAAATTATGAATCTTAATTATCTAATAAGTAAGTATTAGATAATACTTACTTATTATACTATATACTTTGTATTTTATAATACAAATAAAAACTATAAATAAAAGATGTCTTCCAAAGTGTTCAATTGTATTTTCATTGTGATTGTTATCTATAATTATTGTAATTGGTACTTTACACTATTTTTATTAAAGTAAAAAGAAAAAATAGCTGCAACGTCATCTAGTCGTTATCCCGTTAAACAAATTACGGATCCGTAAGTGATTGTACAATAAAAGTCTTATAGATAAAGTAATTAATACTTTTGATTACTATCAAAATAAGACTCTACTACCTTTGACGGCCGATGTGGCGTGGTGGCGAGTATGCCGCACTCCGCTTTGAGGTCGTGGGTTCGATTCCCGCACAGGACAATTAGTATGTATTAACATGAATATAAGTTCTGGTCTGAGTGCTTCCTATGTATATTAAGTATATATTTACAAAAAACGTATTTATATATGTTTAACAGTTATTTAGAATCCATAACACAACTTCCTAATGATACTTATTTTGGAACTAAATATTTATTATGTATATTTAACGTGACGGCGAATATATACATTTTGCCATTTAAACTCAATAGCATACACAATGAAAAAAAAGGACATAACAAGATTATGTGTCAAGTGTTAATGGTGTGCAGGATACATACTTAGACCTGGGGGCTTACCGCCGAATTCGATGGATTAGCGGTGATCCATCTAGATCAAACTTTGTTTTGCGTTCATTAATCCGTACCGGGGAATCTGCCGACAGCCACCTCTCATTCATGACCTTCAGTCCGTGACAGACCAATAGGTAAATGGAGAACGCCATTTTGTTTCGATTTCCATGAGTTCGGTGGTACGACAGAATCAATTCGAAATCCATTTTGCCTTATAATCGATTGCCATCGAACTCGGCGGTAGACCCCCTGTTCGTAGTTAACAGCTCTGAAAAAAACTAGATAATGTATTTGAATTAAACTTGAGCGTCATATACCTTATAAATACAAATAGCATATAGGCTATTGTGTGAAGTGCGTAGACGAAGTCGCGAGCACCAGCTAGTATCATATATTCAAGCGATTAAAGAATTATTCTCTGTTTCAGAACTGTTCACTAGTTTTAGCAATTGACTGTAGTGGAGAGAGCTTTCTGCTCTGTAATTGAGGCTTAAATTATCCGTTGCGCGGTCAATAGCATCGACTTCGCCGGTACTGGCTTCGACTGAGAAACTACACAATACACTCAATTGTACCTGTTTTCTGTGCAGTACCTGTAGCGTATAATACGTACCTGGGGACTAGTTTTGCTCTGATGTTAAGAGATTAAATTGTTTAACACGTCGTTTCTCTTTTAACTTTTGTTTTCTTTTTTACATTATTGTTACGCCTGAGGAAATTATACGCCTACATTTCGACATTTCTATTTTTGGTTCCACGAAATAGGTGGCGAGCGCATTGTATGTTTGCCAAAGCCTCGTCCGTGGATCGGTAGGTGCACCACTTGCTGCTGAGGTTGTCGAGGGTTGCTAAGGTCTTGGTAGGACTCTATCTTTTTTCTAAAGCTTGTTTTTAAAGAATTTATTTATCATAAAAACATAATAGTTCACTTAAAATGAGATACAATAAATTATGTAGATTACTTACTTGAATTAACAAATAAGGTTAAATTATATACAATTTTAGAAAGTCCGGTACTTGATGATACGTTTACAAACAAAGGTATAATAAACTTAGTTGTGTGACAAAGCATGTTTGGATAATGTAGGACACAAAGAAAAAAAGAAACAAGCTACACCGGGTGAATCAACCAACAAAACTTACTCCAACCACCTTCATTAACAAGCTTAAATAAATGGCCTGAATTATGTTTCCATTTTCACATTGATGGTAGTTTCTTTACTCCTATACTATGGAAGTCTGTTAAACAGGAGGCTATGAAGTCAGCAAAAGCGTTTTGTACTGCCTGTTGGGTGATGAGTTTGAAAGTAGAAATCTATTGGGATATGGTCTGGAAAGTGCGGTGCTACGGTTGGGTGTTGGAGTGCTTACAACTGTAACTTTAGTAAAGAGTGAGCTTCCGCTTTGTTTTGGAGACGCAATGGGGAAGAGCGATTAAGTTAAAGATGTTTAATAGCAAACTTCTCCATCATAGTTTGCAGATTTTGGCAATAAACATCTGCCATCTGCAAAAGCAAAACGCCAACACTGCCTTCTCTAATAACCATTAAGTCTCCGCATTTAGTCAGCGCAGTGAATACCTTAATCACTCTAACCTTGGGTCGTGAGAAGATGCCTGTGCTTAGTATGCGTAGGTATTAACCTAAGGTCTAAGAAGATGAGACATCTGCCATCACTATTATCACTCATCACTGCCATTTGGTAAGAAGCAGTGGTGTACAAGTCCGCAGATATATTTAAGTGCACAGCTTAGGGTTTACCCAGAGTAACTCGCCGCCCGTCCGCTTTCTATAGGCGACAGGCCGCGTCGACGGCGCGTTCGTGTTCCACGCGCGCCTTAAAGAGATGTCAGCACAGTGAGGGCCCCCAGGGAGGGGTCAAGCCTGCCGGAGCTGCGGGACTGTCCGAAAGGGTTACCGCGGCCTCTGGACGTAGCAGGCACAAGAAGGAACATGGATGGTTTTTAGTCAGTAAAAGTCTGACACACCCTTCCGCTCCACCCACAGCGGGAGAAGGTCATTAGATGATTTTCCATCCGAAAAAAAAAAAAAAAAAAAAAAGGGTTTACCCAGAGACAAGAACGCTTTAGTTATCTATTATCAGTATCCATCGCAAGAAACAATTCCATTAAGAATTGCTTCGTTTCTGTGTTGACTTAATAATAATCCGTCGATTACATGACGAAAGCCTAGCTGATACTCGCTTAGTTCTAGTAGCACCCACTTTTTATCTTTCCAATTTGACGCAAGTGCTTCAATGTTGTTTTGACATTAACTTCGAAGCCGCAGCTAGCCTGCCCGTAGATTGGGTTGGATCCGTTTTTACTACAAAGTTGTGTCTTTCTAAACATTTTCAGGTTTCAAAAGGTGGAACCACGGATCGTGTTTATACAAACAATAGTAGGCGAACATTTTATGCATTTTCATTTTGATTCCAGGCCCCAAAATTACTTAACTACCATTTCAAAACACTATCCGATAACAAATGTTCAAATTTGAAATAAAAATGCATTTCTTTCGGTGGTTTATTTCGTTGGAAGACTCGTTAAATACAAATTAAAATGGCATTTTATTCTTATTGGGAAAATAGTTGACATTCAAAGAAACCTTCATAGTAGGTCATAGTACCTTATTATTTAGATTTCTATAGTAATCTTTAACGCGTCATTAAAAAATAATAAATTCCTAACTTTGAGGATCAGTCTAATATATTCTTAATAATACCTAAAAATGCTTATTTTTAAAATCTCAAATATTAAAGATATCAACCATATCAGAAACCACCCGATATTTTTAATATTGAAATGAAAATGAAAAAAAAAATAACTACACAAAGACAAAGTTACCAGACTTAAATAATGATCAGTGTCTCCTTTTAAGATTATTGAAGCCTGTGACAGAAGACTACTACTACTAGCTACTCTTCCTTATGGAATGTTAACATAGAAATTATTTTTAAAACTTATACTAATCGCAGAAAATATTAGTTATTATAGTGTAGAGTGATAGTGATGTGTGTAAGTGTGTGTGAGTGTGTTTTTGAATGTGCGTGCGTACGTGCGTGTGTGTGTGTGTAAATAATTGATATTTTATTTTATTTGGAAAGCTTACGGCTGTATTTATAAAATAACAAACTTATAAAATAATTATAGGCTAATTACAAGCTTCCACATATTAGCTTTAAACAAATTTGACAAACTAGCTTCGTCAGATATATAGACTATATCCAGATTGAAATGTTTAATTTATCTAGTACAACTTCAGTTTCGTCATTTGATTTATGTGCTAGCCATATATTGAGTAAATGTTTGCAAGCACGTACTGTCTTGCCATATAAACATATGTCTTAATGAATTTTACTATAAAAATGTACAAACCTCTTGTATTAATACTAATCTTTAAGCAACAAAATATACTCAACCATACGCCATCTCTAAAAAGGATAGCAATATGACTTTTAAGTAAAAACCCTAATTACAAGCACGCCGTTCGCAGGCGGCTGACTCGTGCGTATTGTCTATTGTGAGAGATTATCTGCAAGCCCCGACCTCTGAATAGGCCATCGCCGCTGTTTTGTGGGCCTAATGAATTCAGCTCGGGACGGACAAAGGACCTGGTTTTGAAACCCTTAACTTGTACCCCGAGGCTTTTTCGACTAGAACTTGATAAAATTTACCGACTGCTTAGTAGGTATTCGGAGAACTTTGTTTTGTCGGTTCAACTTTAAGAAACGGTAGCTAAGATGTAGAAAAAAATATAACTGAACTTTGTTATGCGGTTCTTCTTCTTCCATTTAAGTAATGGCTTCGTGCGTCTAGCACATTTAGCCAGTGTCAAGTAAGTGATATATTAATAATATGTAATTCATAGTAAATGAGAATGAGTGGTGATAAAGATGATAAATGGTAAATGAGATACCCTCCCCTAAGCCCCTTGAGTCCTCAGTAAAGATGTGGGACTATACTGAGATCTCACATGGACTCCTTGAGAGAAAATTTGAAAAGTGATGTTGCACTGTTTTGTTTGATTTACCAACACTCATATATGTTCACAAACACTTAACGGTTAATAATCCACCGTTATTACACATTAATGTTAGAAATATCACAAATTTATGTTATGCGGTTAAACTCAAAAAGACTGAAGTTTAGGTTAAAAATAAAAATAAAAAATATATAACTGACAGCAGATTTCACTAAAGAGTTTCTATATGCATGTTATGATTTTTTTATTACCGTCACTAAAACTCTAATTAATGCACACATTTGAAACATAGTAGGTAATCCATTGCATTAAAATGTTCATTCAATTATGTATGTATGTATAAAAGGACATTATATAAATATATCTCGACTCAAACAGAGCACAATCTTGTATGTTATCTTTTACTGAGCTCAGCGGCATGGAGGTATATTTTCTTTTCGTAGGTAAATACTAGCACACTTATTCCTGAAAATGCACATAAACTGCTTTATTATTTGTAGCTAAATATTTCTGTCACTTTTCTATTAAAAATTAAATCCTTCTACTAAATTCTATTAAATCCTTATTACAGGTAAAAACCTGTAATAAGGATTTTTTGCTTGCAGCAAGCGATACTTTATTCAATAATATCAAACAAAACACTAACGTAGCCACGGAATAACTAGAAAACATTTACAAAAGCCACAGCAGCCATGAAACTGTACTGAAAATAAAGTCGGTTAGTAAAAATCATATAGGTAAAAACAATTCAACCAGAATGCAGCCAGCTACACTCATTTAATAGTCGGCCAACATTCGGCCATCAATCGACCACGGCAATCGAATCGACGGCCGAAAATGGAGCGAACGTAACCGAAAATCTGACAGAAACTATTTGTTTGCTCTTAGAAATTACGATCGAGAATAATTCAGCGAGCATTTTATAGACACCTTGAACCTAAAATATTAGTTCATTTGCCGGGACTAAATAAAGCACATTATACTATCTGACCAATTTAACTATGGGACCTTGACTCATACATATTAATGTCAAACATCAAAGACTTGCTACAATTTTTTTTACAAAAACCACCGCAATAATAAAACCGTACCGTCATAACGGTCCAAAGAATTCAATATTTCAGTTAACTGGAATGCTGGGATGCAGGGCATGCAGCCACACTAATCTAACAGTCGGCTATCAATCGACCACCGCAAGCGAATCGACGGTCACAAATTATGCGAATACAATCGGAAATCTGACAGAAACTATTTACAACTGTGCTTAACAATCGCACGATACCCGGACTACCCGGGTTATATATGAGTATTTAGTGCCAGTCGAGAAAGTTTTAATATGAATAGGTTTTTTATTTGCATTTATAATCGTACCTAAATTTACATTCATCTAGAATATCTCACACATTCAAATTCAAATTCATGTTCATTTATTCAAGTTTGCCTCAAAAGAACTCTTATGAACGTCAAAACTTAAAAACTAGAACGCCCAATTCACTGCGGGCGGGAGCTTGATCGTAAAAGAACGGGCAAGAAAATCGTCAAGGTTAGTTTTTTCTTCCGCCAGTTACAAGAATATGTACTTAGTAGTAAAACAATTTGACAAATCTACCAAAACATGTGTTCTGCAGTCACATGATTTAAAATAAAAGAAAAAAATAACTTTTTATTTTAAGTTATACGAGTATGAGTACGAATAAACATAGTAAACATGAGCAGACCAGTCCCCACTGGCGGCAACCGTTCACGAGTATGACGCATGAACCAGCCATCGTTTCGCTCAACCATATTTTAGAGAACGCAACGACCCGACGCATGACGCCACCACCGCAAAGACATTTGAGTGAGCATGACATACTCAAGCTACAGGATAAACTATTTTTAACAAAAATAACATTATATTAATTAAATAAATGCTGCATAAAATGCTGCAAACCACAAATATTTTTGGTCTTATGAAAGATTTCATTTACAGCAATTCAGTCTTAATATCTATAATCAAAAACATCATTTAGGAGAATGATAGGTCAACAAAAATTGTGTGTGCAGTTATCAGATTAAAAATAATATTAACTTTTTTCAGTTAGCTAAATTTTTAATTACAAATAAAAATAGTAGACAAGTGCAGACCAGTCCCCACAAGCAGCACTCGTTCACGAGTATGACGAATGAACCAGCCATCGTTTCACTCAACCATATTTTATGGAGCTTATTACAAACCGGGATAAAAACTAATGCTGTCACTGTCTTCATTTTATCAAATGAAAGTGACAGCACTAGCTTTAAGTCTGGTGTAACTTTAGATCACGTTTTGTAATAAGACCCTATCAGTTTAATAAATCTACTATTGACATCATATCCCCAGAATTATATGTAACTATCATGTTAAAAACCAAATATAAAATAAATAAGTTAAAAAAATTACGAGCTCTTGTAAATGAAGATCCAAGTAACATCAATAAATCGATTATTAAACTAATTTAGAATTTTTAATAATGTAGGTACCCAATATGATTATTACAAAAGACATGCCAATCCACATTATGGGTCCCTGTGATGTATTATGAGATTTATGAGTGAGATCTCAATAGTGAGACGATAATCTGAGATGATGATAATAGTAGTAACGATCTAGTCGATCTATCTGAATATTTTGGACATTATTCTTCGTATGGCAAAGATTTTATTATATTTTTAACACTCACTTTTCTATTATCAGGAACCAGTAATCATCTATTCCTTATAAGTGGGTTTATAATATGAACAAGGCCCATAATTAAATTAATTAACCTACCTCTGTTGCTTCATTATTTGAGTTGAAGGAAAGCCTGTGTATATAAAATTCGTCATTAGCTGTAAGTTAAAATTTTTTAAGTAAATGAAAAATTAAAATTAAATAAAAATGTATATTGAAAATTGTATATTATATATGACATATTTATTTGCCATTCAGGCAAAAATGTGACATATAAGCCATTTCGGTTTGCTCCCTGAAATAATAAAGAACTGTCAACAATTAATATGGTATCGGACTTCTTGGCGGGAAAGTGAAGCGTCATGTCTGCAGTTTTGTTTAATTTTCTAAAATTTGTGATATTTCTTACATTAATGTGTAATAACGGTGGATTATTAACCGTTAAGTGTTTGTGAACATACATGAGTGTTGGTAAATCAAACAAAACAGTGCAACATCACTTTTCAAATTTTCTCTCAAGAAGTCCATGTGAGATCTCAGTATAGTCCCACATCTTTACTGAGGACTCAAGGGGCTTAGGGGAGGGTATCTCATTTACCATTTATCATTTTTATCACCACTCATTTTCATTTACTATGAATTATATATTATTAATATATCACTTACTTGACACTGGCTAAATGTGCTAGACGCACGAAGCCATTATTTAAAATAAAGAAAGAAAGAAATATGGTATCCTCAATTGACACATGACATTTTTTTTTTATTTATTTATTAGGAACAAACAACAGTTACACAATATATATTACTAACAACACTTAAAACTAGTGTACAGCATATGAATCAAAATGTATTAAATAATTGTGTAACCAGTAACATTGTTCACATATTACTCTAAGTTTTAGAATGTAATCAAAAAGAGAAATAAATCAATCAGAGTATATGAGAAACAAAACACATACAAATTCTCAAGTTAACAGGTGTCTTAATAAACTGGTAAAAAAATAATTCAAGTTAGTTAGGTGTAAAACAAATATTGAATAAGGGTGTCTTGCACACCGGTGACTAATCCTGATTAGAGCTAAATCTATTTTAAACATTGTTCAGTATTTCTTAACTTTAAACAAACAAACTTTAAACAAATATCTAATATGCAATTAATTTTTTTTTTAATTTAAAAGAACTGTTGTGCAAGCCGCCCTAAATGAATACAAAAATACTGTTTTTGTGTTATGATTTAATGTAATTTCTTTTAAACGTAATTAATTAACTACGTAAATATTGTCTAACGAGAAGACTCGCTGGGGTGCGCTGTTGAAAGAGAGATGGGAGATGCGATATTATGATTCAATTATCGACAAAATTCGAATACAATGCGTTGAGTCGTGTAGATGTGTTCGTGTCGATAACGTTGGGCCCATTCAGCCGGAAAGGATTGATTAGGGCATTCTGCGTAATTGCGAATCACGATGAATCGAACGAGTATAGAGTATATGAATTATTACTAGGTATATAAGGTAATCGTTATGACACGTTAGCCCTATTGGGCGCCCTCCCCCCCTGGCTGCTCTTCACTTTGACTTTTTACTAAGAGGGACCTGTGAAGGCCTGGAGGCGCCAAGCAGTGACAGGAGGATTCAAGGCGGCAACGGCAGGGGGCTCCTGCTCTCTAACTAACGACCCTCCGAGTAGTCGGCCACACACGCTATTGTCGTACAAAGAGGTAGGAGGGGCACGTTTACTGCGCCTCACTGAGAAGGTCCTCCCGGTTTTGTCCCGCGAATAACGATGAATCGAATGTTTATAAAGCGAAAATGATTCCTCAAAGGACAACAGCTTGAAAATTTAATTCCGCTATGTTTAAATTACAAGAATATTTTAATTTTAACGTTAGTCAAAAGTACGATTTAGGAACATTTTAGGTCGATTCCTACTCAAGACAAATCTTTATGTGCATAAACATGAATATTTGTTCTGGTGGGTGTTTTCCTATGTATATTAAGTATTTATTTACAAAAAAAACACCCTCCGCCAATCCGCACTGGGTCAGCGTGGTAGAGTATGACCCAATACCCTCACACCTTGATATGTGAGAGAAGGCTCGTGCTCAGTAGTGGGACGTTAATAGGCTGGCACGACCATGATCCAAAACACAAGTTCTTAATGATTTTTATCTTGGAACTAAATAATTGGTTTAATTGTCAGGAAATATTTATTAACTGTAGTGGTAAATTAATTATCATGAGAAAAGGTTTTATATGATTTTTTTTTAATCCTTACAAATACTAACATATAAAAACGCGAAATTAAATGACAATAATTTTGTGCTTTGCGGCATTTAACATTCACGCAATAAACTTACAAGACAAGTTTCTCACTCGAAATCATCTTCGCGCTATAGTCACTGGACCTATCTATTCGCAATTACATTGAAAAGCCGGTGGATTGAGCGACTGTGAATACTTCTTGGTAAGGTTGATTTAATTAGATTTATTTCTCGCTAGCTATGTCCTCGTCAATAATACTTAAGTCAAGCTATTTTCCTAAAGGAACATATTATGGGGTGTCTGAAAATTATTATATACCTACGGTAACCCAGATCCTGGACTGTCTGAGCTTACCTGAATTCCTACTATATTTTTGATAGATATTTCTACGATAATAGATATTTATACGTCTTTACGTACGTACGTTTTTATTACGTACGAAGGTTTTAAGCGAATATACGAAACTAAATAATATTGGTGTAAGGATAAAAAATTCAATAAGATTTTTTTATTTACGCCGACATTTTGGGGCGTAAAGGTTAAAGTGGGTGTTAAGACTACTAAAAATAAATACTAAACCCCTTACGTTTATATAAATCCCTTGCCGTACAATTTTGCTAGTTGCCGCAAGCCTATTGTCCTTTAAACAATCTGAAGAACATTTTCCAAGATGAACATTGGACGAGAATTTGAAAATGTTTCTACAACTTCTATTGAAACAAGCGAGAAAATATAAATTATTACACTGAAACCCACTTTAGGTTGGCCCACTGAGATCAGGAACTTAAAACTATAAAAAGTGCTACTGAATAATGGTTATAAATGTAGAATTTGCACTTCTTGGCGGGAAAGTAAAGCGTTACATCGGCTGTTTTGCTGTATTTTGTAAAATATATAATATAATATATATAATATTTTGAACATTAATTTGTATTGACGGTAGATTACTAACCGTTAAGTGTTTTTGAAAGTATATGAGATGGTAGATGAAACAAAACAGTGCAACATAACGTTTTAAATTCTCTCAAAAAGTCTATGTGAGATCTCAGTAGTCCCACATCTTTACTGAGGACTCAAGGGGTTTAGGTGGGAGGGCACTTACCACCTTTATATATAACCATAAATTAAATATTAATTGTATATTTTTTACTTGACACTAGGCTGAATGTGCAACACAAACGTAGCCTAAAATTAAGAAGAATTAAAAAGAAAAAAATATTGTGAAAGGTTGCGTGGACGAATTAAAATGAAGCACGCGTAGTTCCGCTATATTGGTCGGAAGCGATCGCCGAAGTAAAGCAGAGTTCACTGAGGACGTCCGGAACATGAATGACCGTTTGTGTGTCATTGAATATACATAAATATCGATAGTCCCTTGGTCCTGGTTATCACTATCCGTAGAAGCCATATGAAAGGCTTCATTTGGTGGCCTGAAGAATTCAAACAGCAGGAAGCTACTCACCAGCAAAACGCAATGGGTCCGCGTGGTGTAGTAGGTCCCGAATCCTCTCCCTATTGTTCGTGAGCTCAGCCAATTTCTAAATCCTTCTTCTTCATCTTGACACGAAGACTCTCATCTCGTAGTATTCTCACTAACATGAGGCCAACATGATGATGCCGATTAATAAATGTGTCACTACGACTCGGGTCATAAGCTTATATAACTACTCAAAAATATATGACACAATTAGCGATTGTTTCTGCTTTAAAATAGTAGAATTTATTTGAATTGAGCGTCCCCTAGCGGCCTGCATCATTTATCCTACGTCTTTTATACTGTGCAATATACTTTATCGATGAACAAACTGGTATATCCTTAGGGAACATGCGCGCATCATGCTTATACTTTCAGAACTGATATAAACCCGTCTGAAAATAACTTTCATAAAATAACCAACTCTATTCCCGAACGACATTAACTTTAGTTTTATGTAAAGAAAATTCCTACAGCATTGAGATTACGAGTGGTCGTTATTCAGAACACATTTAGAAAAAAAAATAAAAAATACTTTATTGTCTTTAAGATCAACAAGATCATTTAGATTCGTCAAATCTTCACAAAATGAAAATCAATAATTTATGAAAGAGATACCAAGGTAAGAGGTATAAAAGTAAGTGCGATTAGGATTCTATCAGTCTATATAAAAAACTAAAGATTGGCACCATTTTGAATACCCCCCATCTCATCTCACGGGAAGTCGTAAGAGTCGACGAAAAGGAATATTACCGGATGATGGCAGCAGCGTCATCCTGCGAACTGGTTTGAACTGTGATCACCAAATTCGCTTGCCCAGGGTGCTGATTATGGGCAAAACTCCCAGGATAATGTATTGGGGAGGCCAATGTTCAGCATCATTATGATGAATTAAAATGAACAGCCAAAATGTACGCGCATAAACTTTGAATTAAATTTAAAAATTCTGTTGTTGGTGTCAGAATAGGTACAATAAGAAGAAAAATCGGTACAAAATTCGACGCGCTTTAAAAAAATATTGAAGCTACGAGTATTAGCTAGAATTACATATAGGCAAGTGCCTATTTAAGTAAATTCACTGCTGATTCCCCGAAGGGGTAGGCATAGGCATTTTATACGCCGACACTTCGCCAGGTACATTGTTAGTCCCACATAATAGGTGGTGAGCCTATTGCCGCAGCTAGAATTCAACAGCAATTAATTATAGTCCAATGGCGTAGTTGTGAAATAACGTTTTCTTCATAGCCTTACACTGACCTAAGTAATAGTCATCACGAAAACAGAGATATAATATTATGCTTTCGTGATATTATAAAATGATTAAACAATGTTATGCAGTCTATTTTTAAAATGAACTATACTATTATTTACAATACTAGAAGTATTTAAGTTATTAAATATACCTACATAACGTTTTTCTTTTAGGGTGATAAATCGATAAATATGGCACCCAGCTTACCTGTTACCAACCTGACACCCTAAAAAACCTGTACACAACTGTGTTTTATGTACAAAATACATATTTTTTACTATAAAAAAGGCTTGTTATCAAAGAAATGACAAAGTAAGCTAGCAGGCAATGCTAATTGGACACTGAACACCCTCCTAACTTCTTTTATATTCAACATGAGCAAAATTGCGTCTTATTACAGCGAATAACCGTCGGAACTCGGGGTACCTGTAATTAATGCGTGTGATTATGGGTTTTTACGAGTGGTTCATGTAATTTGCGCTTCTTTCTACCCTACCGAGCGGAATGGCTGCCATAATGTCCCGGCGAAACCTATCTAGTCTCTTGAATATGTATGTTTGGTATGTAAATTACCTTTAAGAAATTGCGTTATTATCAGAGATCGGAGTTAGGTAGAGTTATTCATGTACTTACACTGATTTCACACAGCGAAAGAATATAGTGGATATGCCTCAAATCCCGGGATTAATTTTAAAGAATAGAAAAAATCCCGTTACTTTTTAATAAAAAGTTATTTACTTTTACTTTTTTAATTTAGACTACTGCACGCGCGACGTTGCCAAACTTACATCAATGATATTGGATGACCGAAGTTGCAAAATTCCAATACGCAATTTGTTGTATGGTATGTGTATCTTTGTTTTATTTGTCTATCTATGATGTTTTTATTATTATTTATTTGTAATATTGTTGGCCACACGGGATTGTCCATTTGAAATCCCGGGAAGGTCCACATTAATATCAACATTTCGATGCAAGTACATAAATAACTCTACCTAATTCCGACCTCTGGTTATTATGCTAAGTATTATTCATTACAGTATGTGAAGCCGTTAATAAAATAAATGCAGATTTAAGTAATGTAAATAATTGGTCAAAGCAAAACTGTTTAAATATAAATCCGCTCAAATCACAAATGTTAGTACTTGGTACAAAAAAACAAATCAAATAAAACATTTGCAGTTAAATTTTTGCGTGTTTACTTTTCGTTTTTGCTGAAGTGTTAACTTGTAATTTCTGTTTTTCTACGTGTTTACTACTATGTTGCGAACCTAATGAAACGGGGGGGCTGAAAACCAGCGCTGCGTAGAGTAGCCTACTCTGTGCAGCATAAGCTGAGCTTACTCCAGTTGCTTTTAGGATTATGACTATTTTTATATTTTGTCATGTTAATGTATTCCTTTAAAGCAATAAATGATTTTTTATTTTATTTTATTTTATTTTATGTGCCATGTACTACAAGTACATCTCCTGAAATTAGTTACTCTATTAATTAAACAGGAGACAGGGGAGATCTGCTTAGTTTAGGCTAGGAGGCACATTTCAGGGAATATTTATTAGTATATTATAAGAGTGCCGCGTGGTACCGGCCTAGAATAGTGCCACTCCCTTTCATCTCACGGGGACTGGTAAGAGTCGACGAAGAGAAACCCTACCGGATGATGGGCAGGAGCGTATGTTTCCCTCTGGGTTGCGGAGGTCAGACGGCAGTCGCTTCATGTAATAACTTAAATTTCAGCCAAATCGGCTTAGACTAGTGAGCAGACCCTGGGTTTTAAACTCATGTGAAGGTAAAACTAGATAATGCTAGGATATGGTGAAAGGAAACCTAACTTTTGCAGCTACCATATATAGTAATGTAATTACAGGGGCCAATGGACTTCTTGGCGGGAAAGTGAAGCGTCATGTCTGCAGTTTTGTTATATTTTCTAAAATTTGTGATATTTCTAACATTAATGTGTAATAACGGTGGATTATTAACCGTTAAGTGTTTGTGAACATACATGAGTGTTGGTAAATCAAACAAAACAGTGCAACATCACTCCTCAAATTTTCTCTCAAGGAGTCCATGTGAGATCTCAGTATAGTCCCACATCTTTACTGAGGACTCAAGGGGTTTAGGGGAGGGTATTTCATCTTCGATTTATCATCTTTATCACCACTCATTCTCATTTACTATGAATTATTTATTATTAATATATCACTAAATGTGCTAGACGCACGAAGCCATTATTTAAAAGAAAGAAAGAAATAGGGGCCAATGGCCTAACTTAATTCCATATACACAAACGGTTAGGTATCTAAGATCGTGGTGACCTCTGATTAACCTTAGTGATCATTTCCGCAAATATAGTCTCGTGGAACCTTTAAATTTTCTCATCAGCATTCCGTATATCAGTTCCTCAGTCCACCTCGTTGGGGACTTGATCACACAGCAAGGTTCGGCTATTGAAGTGACCCTTCCGACCAAACGGCGAAAACATATATCAAACGGCTTCTTTTCATAAAATAAATTTAATATAGAAAATATTTCCAGGGAATATTACACGAAATCACTGATCATAACAAATACATTGAAATATATTGTAGGTTTTGCATGAAGGTTGGGTATTTATTAAAGGATGTCTTTCTAAACTTAGCTTGATCTATTTGGTATGACTACCAGAATATCGTATCATATTTATATACCCGCAGAAAAGTGAAATGTGTCCGGTGTTTGTTTTTTATTAGAATCTTAAACTTTCACATCACTTACGTTCCTGTTTCAATCTTACATACATACATTCACGCCTGTTTCCTCAAAGGGGTAGGCAGAGGCATATTATACGCCCACTCATCGCCAATTATAAAGTTGGTCCCACGTAGTAGGTGGCGAGCCTATTGCCGCTTACCGGGCACTGTTATGTTCGCCAGAGCCTCGTCCGTTGATCGGTGCACCACTTGCAGGTGAGGTTCGCTTGGGCTCCTTAGGTCTGGGTAAGATCCCTATACACCTACCATCCACCACCTTGCCAGTCAATACAATTAATACAACAGGTTTGAACTAAGTTTAACTAACTTAGTTCACACGCCTTATGTTATTGTCTATTCGTGTATCATCATCATCATCAGTTCAGCCATTTAAAGTCCACTGCTGATCACAGGCCTCCCCTATTGATTACCACGTTGATTGATTTTCGTGCATACGAAATTGGAAAAAGCGTAAATTGTACAGTTAGCGCGCCATTTAGGTTAGGAAATGGGATAGCGATATGACCCAATTAGAAATATTGATGTCTGTAGGTAGTATGACGATACCTTAACAGGCATTATCTTAACGGGCACATAATCGCAAACATTTCCATTAACCAAGTTTAAAAAGCGAGCTGTTCTACGTCAGTTCTTGTCATTTTCATAAAGTAACTAATAATAAATTTTATCACATATAAATAAAACATACGATATTAAAAAAATATAATTTAAAAACAAAAAATATACAAAAATGTATCTGCTCTAAATACTCTTATCTGCCATACACAGACAAAGTACCTATGTTCAACACATTTTTCAGATTCAATGTAAAGTAATATTTTAAAGTCTGTACTTTAAAAAAGCATGCATTGTACAGTTTTTGAGCTAGGAAATGGGCCTTGGAATTCTCTACCGGGCTAGTGTTTCCCAGCTTATAGTCCCAAGACTTTAAGCGGGGTGTAAAACGTCATTAATGCAAGCCGTCATATGTGAGTATGCTTGTGTATTTCAACGGAAAGGAACGTTATATTATTGTTCATAATTGCCTTTATAATTATTTTAGCATCACTATTGTTTATATAGCATACAATTCAGGGGCATTTTAAGAAGGTTAGGCTTCATAGAAGGTTCTTATGACGCCTAACTTGGGTTGGCTTTTTGATAACTTTGCTTCCAGAAAATTCCAAAATGATCAATATACATAGCCCAGCCGTTTTGCTTTCAAAAAATTCTTAAATGTTTACTACTTGTTTTAGTCGTTTTGCTTTCAGAGAACTCAAAATGTTTACTATTTGATTTAGTCTCTTAGCCGTTTTGCTTTCAAAAAAATCCAAAATGGTTACTATTTGATTTAGTCGTTTTGCTTTCAGAGAACTAAAAAATGTTCACAATGCGTTTATTAGTCGTTTTGTAATATAAGGTCTAAATAACAGCGAACAAAACTAGCAGTAGGAACATTTTGTTTTGGAACGCGAGTCGTGCGATAACTAACTACAGGTAACTGCTGACGGTAATGCAATATTGGTATTATGTAATTAGTCTGCGAGTAATGTCATTACGACCCAGCCACTACTGCACAGCACTTATGAAATTGAGTTATGAAGGGTTCTTGTTGTAGTCTAAGCAGAACAGAACCATGAAACTCATAGTATACTAAGGACAACAGGGCTACTGTCTGGGCCGTCTGACCTCCTGTAACTCAGAAACATTATTCTGTGGTTAAGCCAGCTATAATATCAGAAGGCTGACTTTCTCTTAACGACTTTATAAGGTCTCCACGGAAGACCAGCGCTGTTGTGGTCCTCCACTGCTGCACATGCTGTGTGGGGCCCTTTTTAGGCATATTAATATAAACTTATGTGTAAAAATTGTTTGCTGTTATGTTTTCTGTTCTTTGTTTTTATGTAATTATGTCTAAATAAATTTTTCGTTTCACTTTGAAGCCCTGTATGGCGCGGAAGTCATTATACCTTGACTGTGCTACTAAGGGCCTAGGTTCAAATCAAATATAGGACAAATATTTTTTTTTAAATCCATATTTTTGGGTGTTACTTATATATTTTGAGTTATAATATTTTATCATTATCATATAAGCGCACTTAATATGAAATTAAACTCAATTTATCAATAGGGAAATGTCACAATAATATTCAACCCTGTTGAAGTTTTAGCTTTATACCTACAATTTCCAATATAATTCAATTAATAAGGAATCTGATAAAAGCTATTACTCCAAAAAGGCATATTACTAACTACATCATTCTAAACACGACTCTCAAACGTCTGTTTGAAACAAAGTAATTTAAGAAAATGTTATATTAATGGCATTTTTATTATTTTGTAATGAAATTCCAAGAACGAAATTGATATTTAAATGGTATTGGAAGCGACTCCGACGCTGGGCTCCCTGTGACTGCGGTGCAATATCTGAAGTGGTTTTGAATTTACGAGCCGGCTCTGAAATGTCAATTCCATTTTACTGGGTTGTAACTTCAGTCAGGAAATCTAAATAACTGTATTATAATATCTTTCTGTATTTATTTACAAGCGCTCGTAGCTCTGCGGTGCTCGGTGGTCGGAAACGATCACCGAAGTACAGCAGAGTTTACAGAGGTCAGTCCTTGGATGGGTGACCGTTTGTGTGGCATTTGATATCGAGCGCTTCCGTGCTTCGGAAGACACGTTAAGCCGTTGGTCCCGGTTACCACTAAATGTGGTAGTCGTTAAGCCATGTTAGAGGCCTAATGGGCGGCTTGATAAATTCTAACAGCAAGACGCCATACACCTGCCTCCGCCAATCCGCACTGGGTCAGCGTGGTGGAGTATGACCCAATACCCTCGCACCTTGATATGTGAGAGGAGGCTCGTGCTCAGTAGTGGGACGTTAATGGGCTGTGATGATGATTTATTTACATATACATACCACGTTAAGCCGTTGGCCTCAGCTGTCATGAATATCTATCGTAGTAGTTATTAGGAAGTCATTTTCTTCTAATATCCTGACAGCTTTAACCATAGTATGAGGTTACACTCTGTGTTGCGGAGGTCAGCCGGCAGTCCCTTCGTGTAATAACTGAAATTCAGACAAATTTATTTAGACTAGTGAGCAGACCCTGGCCCCCTTAGCGTAAGGCAAGGGCATAGCGGGGATAATTCCAGGATGATGAGGAGACATAAATAGATATTGTCATTTCGTATTCCCGTAGGAGTAGGCAGAGATCATTGACTTCCCGTGCTACGATCTAGCACACACTTTTAGATTAAGTCACTCTTATTAACCTTAACATACACTCCTGTCGGTTCAGGGTACTTTTTAATCAATCAGCGCTGGCTCAGCGACCCGAAGGGGATCTTGGCCTCCGACACGAGATTTCGCCACTCTGCTCTGATCTCAGCCACCTGTCGCCAATCCAGCCGTTGCAGATGACTTAGAACTTTTTCGAAGGGTACTTTTGACCTGCCCTATTTATTAAATATTGTTGTATATACGCATGTGTGCGGTCTGCATTCCCGCTCAGGTTGACTGCAATAAAGTAGTGTGCAACTAACTACCGTGTTTGTCTGATATACTCACCTCCTGTCACTACCTACAAGTACACAACCTAAACGAGAATTTACTTGGTAACATGGACACCTGGAGGGGAAGATAATGATCGAAAAGGGGGTGAATGAGTCTATTTGTAAATTGAGAAAAAAAAATATAGTTATTTTTTCAGGTAAATTACACCCATGCACAGAAAAGAAAACAACAAACCAAAATTATAAATACCGTACAGATAATTTACATAAATTTTGTTCAATTGAAGTAAGGTGGGTGGACCATGGAAGGCCATGCTCCTTTGAAGGCCAACTATATAAAAGTCATATTTATAGTCATGTGATGACAAATTCCTTCCACTCAAACAAAGCTCCATCATAGTCAAGGACATAGACGCGGCGGCGTGTCGCTCGCGTTGCTATTTTGTCAGTGGGATCCCTCACTTCGTAGACTTCGTTCGGCGACGTTAAAATTGTAATTTACGCGCTCAGCTAAAGGTAAGTTTTTATGTAAATAACCTAATATAATCATATTCTTTTTACTGTAAATTGTTATATAAGGATTTTTTGTGGTACTAACGAAAAAATATCATAATTTTGCTTTAATTTTAGTTGAAATATCGGTAGTGTTCCTATGAAAGCCGGCGGTTCCTTTTAAGGCCAATCAAAAATTTGACGGTTGGCCTTGCTAGGAACTAGGAACTAGGGTACATGGGCTTTGCTAGGAACGTTTGCTACGGAAAATATGAAGACGTAGTTTTTCTTATAAATACGAAGGTACCGGGAAAATTGAATCAATGTTCATTGATTATTACTTTATTATCTATAAGGATTATTCAATTTTTAACTTTAACTGTATCGAGGTTTCCTTAATTATTAATTAATTATTTTACAGTTATATCTTTAAATTTTTTTTTGAGAAGGTCATGTCGATAAATATCGCTATAAGAATAAATTGATAATTGAACAGGTGTTTACATTTTTTACGCATAATTTCAGATTTCATGAATGTAAGGATCAAGACCTAGATAAAGGGAGGAAACATTTAATACTCCAAGACGTACACTTAGAAACTATTTACTAAGCGGTAACAGTACCTACTAATAAATAAATAAAAATAATATTGGGAAGACAACTGTGCTTACAAAACAATTAAAAGAAGACTTATCGCAGCGAATAAAACGTTTTGCAAAACTAGGTTTACCTCTTACTCCAAAATTTATCCGGAAACAAGCCTTTTTATTTTGTGAGGTTGAATGGCTGGACGCAAATGGCTTAAAATGTTTTTAATTCGAAACCAATATCACAAAGAAAACCTGGCTAATGAATCCAGCTAGAGCCCAAAAAAATTAA
Source organism: Musotima nitidalis (assembly GCA_949126915.1). Lineage (NCBI taxonomy): Eukaryota > Metazoa > Arthropoda > Insecta > Lepidoptera > Crambidae > Musotima > Musotima nitidalis. The sequence continues at coordinate 16,428,933 of OX421416.1, forward strand.
TAAGCCCATTTTGAAACATCATTTTGAAGAAATGAAATAACTCTGCGAAGAGTTAGACATTATTGCACATCCACAACGCTTGTATAACATGGATGAAAAGGGGTGTCGCATTACGGTCCACAAACAAAACGTAGTTTTGGCAGAAACTTCTTGTTGCTTTAGAGCACGCTGAGAACGTTACTATAAATGCTGTCAGTAACCTCATTATTTTTAAAGGGATTAGGTACAGATCAGAATTAGGGTCAAATTTGCAAGGGTAAGGGTAAGCATGGCATCCAAAGGCAGCTTGACCAGTAGCTGTTCGTAGAGTTCATCAAATATTTTGCTCAACATAAAGCACCCGGAAAGTGTCTGCTAATCTTTAATGGTGCAAAGTGTCATTTAACGTATGAGGCTCTGGAAGAAGCAGATACAAATAATATAGTGCTGTACTGCTTACCTTTAAACACTACGCACGAATTCCAACCTCTAGACAAATCAGTTAATCGGTCCTTCGAACATCACTGAGTAAATCCAGTAAAGATGCTGGTGTAGCCCTAATGAAGCATAATTTTGACGCCTGGGGGCACTTTCAAAGGCATTTGATCGCGTTGACCATCCTATTTTGTTAGCTAAATTGACATATTATGGTGTTATTAATAATTCTTTAAAATAAATCAAATCTTACTTGAGTGGCAGAACTCAAAAAGTTGTTATTAATAGAGTGGAGTCTTCTGGCGCGCCATTGCTTATGGGAGTTCCACAGGGTTCGATTTTAGGCTCATTATTATTTCTCATTTATATTAATGATCTACCATTCTATTAGGTCGGGGAAAAAGTCTTTTCGCATAACGTAGGTATAAACTTATTATAAATTTTTTTTGACTGTACTATTTGTGTCTGGCTGGTTTTGGTAACATTAAAAAGGTTCCATTATAAAGAAAAGAAAAAAATAAAAAAAAGTTGATTCCCGCTATTTTTCATTTGTTTTTCTCTCCGTTAAAATGAGTGAATCTAATGAAGAAATTCGATACATTTTAAAATTTTATTATAAAAAAGACAAAAATGCAACTCAAGCAGTGAAAAAAATTTGTGATGTTTATGGACCTGATGCAGTGTCAGTAAGAGTAGCACAAATTTGGTTCAAACGTTTTCAGTCCGGAAATTTTGATGTTAAAGATGCACCTCGCTCTGGTCGCCCTGTTACGAATAAAATGGACGCCATTTTTGAAAGAGTGGAGCAAGATCGGCGTTACGATGTAGCTGAAGAACTGGGAATTGACCACAAAACAGTTTTGACCCATTTGAAGAAAGCTGGTTATACAAAAAAGCTCGATATTTGGGTGCCACACGAGCTCACTCAAAGAAACTTAATGAACCGTGTACTCATTTGCGATTCATTATTGAGACGTAATGAAACCGAGCCGTTTTTGAAGAGATTGATAACTGGCGATGAAAAGTGGATCACGTACGACAAGAACGTGCGAAAAAGGTCGTGGTCGAAAGTTGGCCAGGCTTCACAGACTGTGGCCAAACCTGGCCTAACACGAAATAAGGTGATGCTGTGTGTATGGTGGGATTGGAAGGGCATTGTTTATTATGAGCTTTTACCGCCCGGCAAAACCATCGATTCTGATCTTTACTGCCAGCAACTGATGAGATTAAAGGAAGCAGTCGAGAGAAAACGGCCGGAATTGATCAACAGGAAGGGTGTGGTCTTTCATCACGATAACGCTAGACCACACACATCTTTAGCCACTCAGCAAAAATTAAGAGAGTTCGACTGGGAGGTCCTAGTGCATCCACCATATAGCCCTGACCTTGCGCCTTCAGATTTTCACCTGTTTCGGTCTCTGCAGAATTCTTTAGGTTCTGTAAGGTTGACCTCAAGAGAGGACTGCCAAAACTATTTGTCCCGTTTTTTTGATCAGAAGTCCCAAAGTTTCTACAGTAACGGGATAATGTCTCTGCCCACAAAATGGCAGAAAGTTATTCAACAAAACGGTACATATATATTGTAAATAAATGTAAATAAACTTTGAAAAAAATGTCTTGACTTTTCATACAAAAATACGAAAAGACTTTTTCCCCAACCTGTTATACCAGAGATATGTGCGAAACAGTTTTGTTTGCTGACGATACTTCTCTGATATTTAAAGTGAATAGAGGAAAAGATCACTCGGACGTAATAAATAATAATCTTGCTAAGGTTTTATATTGATTTACGGTAAATAATCTGTCTCTTAACGCAAGTAAAACTAAATGTGTAAAGTTCTCATTGCCAAATGCTACGCAAGTTTCGACTTACTTGAAAATGAATGGCAAGAATATTGAGCTATTACATGACACTAAGTTCTTAGACATCAAGATATAACTTTCTTATCTTTTAGTTTTTTAACTATAGGAATGGTTAAAAATATTTTTGACTTCAAGACAATAAGTTTGTAATAATTAGAGAACTTTGTAGTATCTATTAGGTATTTGATTAAATATAAAAAAGGATGTCATGGATGATAACTGTTAGTTTGGCCTTCTTAGGAACATTTTGGCCTTACAAAGAACGGACCCATAAGAAGGCCAATATAAATAAAAAAAATATTAATAATTTCATTGTAAAACGTATTGGAAACTTGTTTGTTATCGATATAATACCCATTACTATCATTTTTACATAATTTCCATAATATATCCTTAGTTATACGATGGTGTCCGAGGAATGTTCGTTGAGTTTTTTAAAGAAGATTATAATGGGTTAAGTATTTAATTTTTGATGTAAATAAAAGAGTTTTTACTGTGGTTTTAGTAAAAGCAGGTGTTATGATTATTAAAATACTAGTTTTAAGTTTAACGACTGATTTATAATATTGGCCTTGTATGGAGCCATGTTCCTTACAAGGCCGTTTAGAAGAGCTTTATAAAAGTTAGGTTTAAGAAATAACTATTACATCTAGAATTAAAAAAAGAAGTTTATATGATACACAATAATACAAAGTGTTAATTTAATGATTCGTTTCTTTCTTTTATCCAGTAAATGAACTAATAAAAGCTGTTTATTCGTTAGAGTGGCCTTTCATGGTCCACCCACCTTATAAATTTACAACGAAATTACATCTTAATTAAGTTAGATTATAATAGTTAATTAATTGTAAGTAAAGAAAAACCTGAATTTTTTATAAAAATACGTCACTAAAATGGTTTACTAAATATTGTATCTAAATATTGACATTTTACAAACAATGGTACGTCATTGAGCGAAGAAAAGAGTTAACTGGCAAGGTTAGTACTAAATATTGACTAATCAAGCCAACACAATCTTTGCTCTACGTGATCAGATTACTAACGATACGCCAAATAAGTGCCCTATCAAAGTAAATAATATCTAGCAGACAATCTTGTCTGACCACTTCTGCAAACCCCATAAAATGTGATTATGAATAGGGTCAAGATTAGTTAAATAATGTGTCATGTATTACCGCATGCTTCCTATTATTTATTTATTTAATGTGACACATCATGATGACTATATCCTGCCTGAAGCACTGATTAACGATACTTAAAACTATAAGCCAGTGATACACTAGGAGTACACCTGACCCTCCCCCGGACAGGTCTTCACCTTGGCGTGGGGGGGGGGGCTGACTTCCTCCCTGTAGGACGGAGGCCGGGAAAAGGTAACACCTAGAGTACTAACACTATGGGCACTCAAAGCAGCCAACCTCTGGATGCCCTTAGTACTATCGAGAGGGAAACCAAGAGAGACCGCCATCGACGCCACGCGGCGACAGACAGCGGGCTAGGGAACGAGATGTCCTCAACCGATTTCCCTGTATCTGCACACACGTAGGAACAGCACCTAGATTAAGGATGACCAGGCCTGCGCGTTCACGTTCTTGGCATTAAAGCCCCCAAGTAAACGCACGGGGAGTGGATGGCTCCTGACGACGTCCTTTAACTCCATGAGAGAGAAGTCCCCTAGCGTACCCCTAGCGTCCCCTGGCTTATAGATTTAAGTGACGATCGTAGTGAACTTCAGAAAGAATCCTGAGGAATTGCTATGACTTTACGAATTGACTACGAATATCATGATTACATGAGCAGAGTTATGGCCCCCGGACGTGTATCGCAAATCGCCGGAGGATTGGATTTAAGCGTCCACGTAACGCGGCGATAAGAGAGGGATCAATTAAAACTTCTGGCATCGCGGGAGGGACGTGGCTGGCCCAAATTTGAGCGGTGTGCTGCCTAATTGCTCTTTGTATGTGTGTGTTTGGACATTCATATCCCACATCATTCCCTCCTTATATAAAAGTTTCTTAATATTTTCTTTTACGACACAAGTTCTGCATAGCTTAGATGCTGTGGCGCTAAGTGAGATGTGTACGATTTTTTTATAACCTTAGTTTACTTGATAGGCTACTTACATGTATACACATATAATCACGCCTGTTTCCCCGAAGGGGTAAGTAGAGGCATATTATGCGTCCACATTTCGCCAACTTTATTATTGATCCCACGTTTATCAGGTCTACTACTTGCAGGTGACTTGGTTGGCTTGGGATCCTCAGATCTTGGTAGGACTATTAGCTTGCTACTAGATAGGAGTTACTTTACATCAAGGAAATAACAAAATCCATGAGAGACATACACAAATATGAACTACCTATATATAACGGCTCCAATACAAATATTTGCTGTCATGTTATGTTTCAATTACGGCAAACATGATATTGTAAGAAATTTCCTTAAAACATGCCAATCTCGAAAATAAATGCAAAAATATCCCAGCTTAAAATGTTGATGCACTACGCGTCGCTTAAACCAGAAATAGGTAATTGCGATACTAAAATAATATTCTGTAACATCACAGCGCTGTGACCGAATGTCGGAAGACCTGATCATACGTAACAAGTGGTTTTTGGTGGGCCTACAGCGATGTTAAGGCGCCAGGGTTTCCACGAGGAGCTGGGATGGCTAAAGTTATCCAGCTGACACTCTCAAACCTCTCCACGAAGAAGAAAACACCCGTTAAACAAACTGTGTAGACCTAAGGAGCCCAAGCCAACCTCACCTGCAAGTGGTGCACCTGCCGATCAACAGACGAAGCTCTGGCGAACATAACAGTGCCCGGTAAGCGGCAAAAGTCTCGCCACCTATTCCGTGGGACCATCTATAATAATTGGAGTAGTGTGGGCGTATAATATGCCTCTGCTTACCCCTTTGGGGAAACAGGTGTGAATATGTATGTAATTCAGTAATATGTCGCTTGATAAAAAAACCGAAATTGAACAGTTCATATATAATTATAACGACCGATATGGCGTGGGGTCAGTATACTTACTGTCCACTTTTAAACTCGAGGATTTGATTCCCACATAGGAAAATATTTGCGTGCATGAACATTATTATTTAACTTTGTTCTGGTCGGGGTGGCTGAGTTCGTAGAAAACATGGTCAGTAAATCTGCTTTTATTTAAACATTAATTCGTCGAATTCCCATAAATAATTCAGTGATTTGTTCTCCACGATGATGACGCTATGATTGTGATGAGGGCCATCTACGGCGAGGGCGCCAATTCGACTGAGTGCTGTCATAATGGGCGCCATCACACGTGACACGTAAGTGTCCCCTTACACGAAACGGGTAACGACCAGCTTATCTATCCATAATTTTATATGGCTAGTCGCATTTTCTGACGCTATTTCACGGTATCCAGTGAAATATTAATAATAGTAATTCTAAGGCGGTGGAGTGGCGATATATTTGTAGGTATCAAAAACGTTAATCCACTCATATATTACCGACCAATACCAACGTTGAGGTAAGGATAAATCCGCGGAACGATGATAGTATAAGATTAATATGTAATTAAATTATCACGGACAGTCTATACATAATAAGTTGGGCATATTTAATAAGTATTTATCAATTCATTAAATACCTTACATTCCAAAACTTTATTACCAATGAAAATTAAATACTCCTTGCAGCCGACCGCCATTGATTCGGCCACAAGCTTTAGGGTTTTTAGGTTACTGTTATTTCTGCACGTTCATTTAGGCATATAGCCTTAGGGTACTTACAGACTAACGTTTAAAAGACGCTTTCACGTGCGTCACATTTTGCGCTTAGCAAAAGCGGTCACGCGCACAGCCTCTTATTCTGTTATGCTTGAAATGCTGGGAAAGAACGCTCATGTCCTGAGCTTAGAGTCAACACTCGTACTTATTGAGCGTATAGAAGGCACGTAGAGTCTATATAAACTTATACGCATCAAAAAAGGTTTCAATAAATTTATGAAGCCATAGCAAAAGTAGCACATTATTTAGCGAAGGCTTCTAACTATCGTTTAAACTTATTTTGACTAAGCTCTCTGGTCAGAAGAAGAGAACTTGTGCAATTTCATGAATTCAGGGAAGTGCATGCGGCTGTGAGTGAGCTTACATATTCAAGTGCTGCTAATAATGTGCCCCCTTTTTTTATGTAAACTATGTTTTTTTAAGTACATTTGTAACTGGCGGGAGAAAAAAACCAAACTTGACGATTTTCTTGCCCGTTCTTTTACGATCAAGCTTCCGCCCGCAGTGAATGGGCGCATTAAATTTTAAGTTCGACCTTCATAAGAGCTCTATTGAGCCAAACTTGAATAAATGATTTAAAATTATGAATAATCACTATGTCAATTTATGTTCTTATGTGATCATAAAGTTTTGTAAGGAGGTAGGTAACTTTGGCCGCTACAAGCTTTTAAGCATATTAACATATCGATTATAGATAGTATGTCTACCTATATGTATAATGCTTTTGCTGTTGACACTATAAGACATCTGAATTCAACCCGTTTGTGGGTTTGGAGTATAGCCCGAATGCTTACATAACATTATGAATTTTATGAATCATATCAGCCATATAAATACTGCTAAACGTTGGCCTCCCCATATAGTTCATTATACTGAGGGTATCTGCCCATAATTACCACGCTGGGCAGGCGGGTAGTTGATCGCAGCTCCACCCAGTGCGCTGGATGACGCTGCTGCCCATCATCCGGTTGGATTTCTCTTCGTCGTCCCCATTAGGTAAGTGGGGGTGGCACTATTCAAAGCTGGCACTCAATAACACGGCAAGAGAATTATCAATGCCTTTATATCGTACTTAAAATTTTTGTGCGCATCTTGTAGAACTCTTAATTTATTTTCATATTATTAGCTACCTAGAACAAAATGTTTCTACAAAAAAGGTATCCATTTATAAACGAACGAAATTACAAAAAAGAAATTAAACGAGTCGAAAAAACGCAAATCTGCAAGAGAGCCTTAGGCGTTTCAACTTTAGTATGGATAGGTAAGATACATTTTAATACGTTTCCCCGAACGGGAACCCGCGAGATGAGGTTTCCTTTCAAATCAAACCTACCTCTCCGCTGAATTGCCATAGAAGTTTTTGTCCGTTTCCATTAGAATGAATATTACAATTTTCTTTATGCTTTTTATCTAAACAAATAGAACTTTAGCAAAGTATCTATACACTAAACGACCACTGAAATCTTTTTAAGTTTCTTGTTTCAGTTGATACGGTTAACGGGAGGTGAAATTTAAAAAATAAATTTTACTACCCACTAATCAGTTAGGTCCATATGATGTAGTATATTGATAACTCTACTACTAAGTATCTGAAACCTAATTGATCATAGTAGGTCTAAAAATAATAATTATTACCTTTTATAGAACCGTCCGGTTGAAATTGAAAGATTAAAACACCCACCCCCCTAAAAAAAAAAAATTTAGAGATTATCCAATTTTAGTGCGAAGAGACGATATCCCTTTTAAGTTGTTGTAGCAATCTACCCACCCATATTAGGATTTAAGGGCATGAGAAGTATGTACCTATCTATAATATAAATTAATAATTACGCGACAATATTTATACAATTATGACAAATTATGGAATTAGAATCTCCGATAGGTCCAAAAAATTAAGAGGATAAAAGGTACAATCCAGAACAAGAAAATCTAGTATGTACTGAAGAACAGATTAAATAAAACAGTTCGAGTTGACTTCGCATCTATCCTGAAATACCTAGACAACAATAAATTACATTCTGAAATAGATTAATTACATTTCTAGCCTGAAATTTTCCAGACAAATGACTTTAGTAAATTGCACCTTTTTTTCGGAGTAGAGACTTATTTACTAATTACCCATTTCATTAATCTTCATGATTTATGTCAGTTTTTAAAAACTTCGTTCTTAACAATTTTGCCGACAAAACTTCTCAAGTAATAATGATTTTTCATATATTTTTAGTAAATAATAAATAAAACATGCTACTACGAATTAAAAAACATATAAAATTGATAATCTCATTAAATCTTGGCGAATATATCAAAAGAACGTGGGTTCGATTCCGGGCGTATATTTGTGTTGGGCCGTATTTGGGCCTTATTTGTACCGGGCGTATGTTTGTAAATGAATACAAATATTTGGCTTGGTCTGGGTATTCTGTGCTAAAAGTGAACTTAGCTACAACCATCTAAGATCCCCTTAAAATATTTGTAGCAAGGTCACTGCCCTCCCGAAATGGAATATATTAGGTCGGGGAAAAAGTCTTTTCGCATAACGTAGGTATAAACTTATTATAATTTTTTTTTGACTGTACTATTTGTGTCTGGCTGGTTTTGGTAACATTAAAAAGGTTCCATTATAAAGAAAAGAAAAAAATAAAAAAAAGTTGTTTCCCGCTATTTTTCATTTGTTTTTCTCTCCGTTAAAATGAGTGAATCTAATGAAGAAATTCGATACATTTTAAAATTTTATTATAAAATACCCATTTGAAGAAAGCTGGTTATACAAAAAAGCTCGATATTTGGGTGCCACACGAGCTCACTCAAAGAAACTTAATGAACCGTGTACTCATTTGCGATTCATTATTGAGACGTAATGAAACCGAGCCGTTTTTGAAGAGATTGATAACTGGCGATGAAAAGTGGATCACGTACGACAAGAACGTGCGAAAAAGGTCGTGGTCGAAAGTTGGCCAGGCTTCACAGACTGTGGCCAAACCTAGCCTAATAATAAGGTGATGCTGTGTGTATGGTGGGATTGGAAGGGCATTGTTTATTATGAGCTTTTACCGCCCGGCAAAACCATCGATTCTGATCTTTACTGCCAGCAACTGATGAGATTAAAGGAAGCAGTCGAGAGAAAACGGCCGGAATTGATCAACAGGAAGGGTGTGGTCTTTCATCACGATAACGCTAGACCACACACATCTTTAGCCACTCAGCAAAAATTAAGAGAGTTCGACTGGGAGGTCCTAGTGCATCCACCATATAGCCCTGACCTTGCGCCTTCAGATTTTCACCTGTTTCGGTCTCTGCAGAATTCTTTAGGTTCTGTAAGGTTGACCTCAAGAGAGGACTGCCAAAACTATTTGTCCCGTTTTTTTGATCAGAAGTCCCAAAGTTTCTACAGTAACGGGATAATGTCTCTGCCCACAAAATGGCAGAAAGTTATTCAACAAAACGGTACATATATATTGTAAATAAATGTAAATAAACTTTAAAAAAAATGTCTTGACTTTTCATACAAAAATATGAAAAGACTTTTTCCCCAACCTATTATTATTATGGGCTTGAGGTTATGTGTGTATAATTTCTATTTTCACATTGCATGATACATAGATGATCAAAATCGACATCGGAAAATTAAAGGTGGACATGTGACGCCATGCAAGGGCATAGCAACTAAGGAATGCTAACTAAGAGAATTCTTAACTTGTTGATAAATATTTTTTTTAAATAAATAAACACTTTGGAAATATAAATATGGCAAACATAATAATAATTATGGTGACAGGACTATAAAAAACGGCTTCCATACCTTTTAAATAGTATACCTGAAGCCATTAGAATGGAAACAAACAAAAATAAGTACAAAACAAATTTACAAAAAACACTATACATATTGGTGTAAGTGAAAAATTGTAATTTATTTATTAATAAAATTAGTTGTAATTAGTATAAAAGAGACTGTGACCCACAGACAAACCAGCCAAACGGTTTTGTGGGATATGTTTTTATGTAACTTGCATTATTTAAAGGAAATAATCGTTTTATCTATCTATCTATTTGTGAAGTATCATCGTGCCCTGGATTCCGTGACGTCAAGGATGGCCCGGATCAGCTTAGCTCTTCGTTCTACTTTCCACCGAATAATAAGTTGGGGTATGTTACCGAACTTTCGGAACGGAATAACTAATTGTAGGTACTTTAACTGTCGGCAAGCTTCCAGGTTCTATTAGTGGAGGGACATATCAACATTACTTAGCTAACATTACTTGGAAATTATATAAATAAATAAATAAAAAAAAAAATTGTTGTTAAAAATTTACACATTTCATTAAATACTTTATGACGGTTTGCTTACTGCTTCGCAGATTTGTCCATAGAAAAATTATACATTATTCAAATTGGGTTCTAATGGAGCAATTCTGAGTGCCTGAATAACTTCTAAACTAACAAGCCCATTCACTGTGGGCAGAGTCTTGCAAGGGTTTATGCAAGTACTTCAGTTAGTTTCGAAAACCCGATTTATGCAACCACTAACCAAGCGCGATTTCTATACGTTTAACTTTGCGGTCATGTATCTACAGCTACGTCAAAATTTATGATTTACTTGTATATCGAGATCCACAGACAAAGCTTTAAAAATTCGCGTCTATATTACAGGAATTGTAAACGACATGAAAGTGGCAAATAATTCAGTGTTGTAACTCGAAAACGCGACGCAATTTTGGAAAATACAGGAATCCTACACTGTGAAGCAGTGGAATAATATTGTTATTCCATTTGCTACAGTTTATTTGGGCTCAGTCAGACAAAGGCTTACAGAGATGGGTGATGTGAATCCCTTTATCCTCAAACGGCTGTCTGTCGACCGTTCATGTAGCACTAAACGAATTAAAAATTAACTCGAAACATCAATGAACTTGTTACACAAAGGTGTAGCCGAAAATGTAATCTTTTAATATATTTGACTTCGTTATTTCTTAATTTAATTTTCTATGATTTAAAATAAATGAATATGTTATTTTCTGTTTATGGGTAAAATTTACCTGAATAAAGAACTATTTATTTATTATTGTCATCACAGGCCTCTGCGATAATTTTCTAGCGAGCTATTGTAGGCGGCCTACATCCACCGTTATCCCCTTTATTAGATTATTGTAATAATAAGAATGTCTTAATGTCAGATATTATTTTTTTGTTTTAAATATCGCCATAGGTCATCACCATTCATATATCAGCATTCTCTTTCACAAATAGCCAGTACAGATGTTAGCAATCTATCAAAGAAGTTAAAAAGCGTTTACACACGTGCATAGCAGTCCGTAAGCACTGGTGATTTTTGTCTGCGTTATAGATACTACCTACTTAATGTTAGACCTTTTTAGAAATTATATTCTATATACAGGGTATATTAAAAATAAATGATTTTTTGATGTTCTTCCGTTCCGGAAACCAAATCTTCTGTTGTCATAATTATAGTCGGGCTAAAACAAGTCTTATCACCTCAACGCTATAAAGTCCACTGTTAAACATTGACCTCCCCAATAGATTATATATACATTTAGTTGCTCATACATATTGCTCTCATCGAGGGCAAAATATCACTTAGCTTTGGTCCCTTTGTGTCACTGCTACACACATGCTATGGAAAGCACACTTCACAATTATGGTTTTTATAAAAATAATTTTTTAAAATATTTCTGTTCTTGTTTGAGTATTTTTATTTGATTGTTATGTCTATATTGTATATGTCTTTTTATTATCTTCAATTATTATCTTATCTTATGTTATAATGTCACGCCTCTCTCACCTCACGTAGGGGTAGGCAGAGATCTTTCCTTGCTACGAACTTGGCACACACTTTTAGCTTCACTTACACTCATTAACCTCCTCTACCTACCTACACGCCCGTCGGTTAGGGTACTTTTGACCTGCCCTTTCTCCAAAATTTTCTGGACTTGGTCATGGAAGGTCTTACGTGGTCTTCCCCTCCCAACACTTCTATTCACTTGTCCATCATAAATCACGTTCGTTAGTCTACTTTCACTCATCCTCTTAACATGACCAAACCATCTAAGCATACCTATCTCAATTCTTGTCACTATATTTTCTTTAACACCAGCTTAGGCCTGTATCACTTTATTCCTATTGAAGGTATTTGCGTATAAACTCCACGCTGGGCACTGTCGCAGTTCAAGCCAGTACGCAGGATGATGCTGCTGCCCATCATACGGTAGGATTTCTCTTCGTCGACTCTTACGACTTCACGTAAGATTAGAAGAAATTACACTATTCTAGGCCGATATACCACGACACCGTTAGTTAAAAAATATTATTTTTGTTTCCACTTTGCATATTGTCTATGGTTGCAAATGGATCATCAAAGAAAAGAAGTATAGAAAGAGCGTTATATCTACTCTCTATCTATCGCTAGAGCAAAAAAATACATCAATTAAGTGCTATTTAGATAGGATCGTCATTGGATAGTTTGTAACTCAAAGTTTCTTACAAAAAAAGAAGTAGGCAAGCAAAAATGAACTCACGCAAACGTCTCAATTAGGATTAAGCTTTTGCAGCGAACGAAAGCGTATCAATTACTTGCAGCTATCTGTCTCACTTTGTATAACATCAGTATTAGAGAAGGGTACTCCAATTGGGTGAATAGGGATCCTATCCGATCCTACCTACCAGCCCAAGCCACCGCTCCTGCAGGTGGTACACCTGCTGATTAACAGATGAGGCTCTGGCGAATGTTACAGACCGCGATTAGCGCCAATAGGCTCGCCGCCTATTACGTTGGTACAACAATTTAATTGGCGAAGTGTGGGCGTAAAATATGCCTCTGCTTAACCCTTTGGGGAAACAGGCGTGAATAAACGCGTGTACTATAACTGTTATGAGATCTTATTTTCCCGTTAAATTTTAAGTTTGACCTATTAAAGAGCTCTATTGAGCTAAACTTGAATAAATGATTTTAAAATTTTTGAATTTTTCACTAAATCTTATTTTTTAAAGATAAATTAAAGCTTTATTACTCTATAACAGGCACAATAATGATATGTATGTGTATTACATGAACGCGGAGATTATATAATACACTTCTCTTACTCAGCGCTCCTAAAGCCAACCCAAAATTACATTTTCATTTCTTTTCTGAAATATTTGTAATATTACCTACCTTAATTTATTTTGCGGTTACTTACACTGCAGCAAATTATCTATACCCAGTGCGTTATATCAGTATATCGATACAAACAGCAATTAGAATAATATGCTAGAGTATATGAAATTAAACTGCCTAGTATGACATTGATTAGTTAATGAAATAATGTTTGCCAATTTGGCTCTTGATTTTTTTTTTATTGGTGTCCAAATAAAATATTATTTCATTTCTTAAATACATCAAAATTCAGTCGCATAAGCTTACGCTGCAGGAATGTTTTTATACTTACCCAGAGCGTTACATTTATCGAAACAAAAAGCAATTAGAATATTATGCTCAAAGTATATGAAATTAAAGTGCCTAGTACGACATTGATAAGTTAATGAAATAATGTCTGCCCAAACTCGCGGGTATGACACCCCAAAACCCGATTACCGAATCGAATCAACGCGAAAACCGTCGCGTGTCGCAGTTACCTAGTGATGTCACTAAATGGATATCTCTAGCTACTGGCCAACATTATTTTTACTATAAGATTATATAGGCTCGATTTCTAGCGTAAAAAGAGAGAAATCGAGCGTAAAAAGTGGAGATGGGCAGAACACATTATCAAAATGAACCACTGTAGTTGGGTGAGAAGCTTGTAGCAAAGGCGACCCCGCGGCAGAGGACGACCACCTAAAAGATGGACTGACGACGTCCAGCTACAAGCTGGCAGTAATTGGATGCGGGTGGCGGGAGACCGTCAAGATTGGAGAAGCAGAGAGGAGGCCTATGTCCGTAGACGAACGGTTGAAGAGCTGCAAAGCTAGCTTGTAGAAGGAATATTGACGCCGAAAGCAAAAAGTCTCTAAGTCGACAATTGACCAAAATATAGCCAAAAAGAGACCATATCACATTTTCCTGCATAATTTTAATCTTTTTGACATAATTTGTATAATAAGATATACAACCATATACATACATACATCAATACATACATTTACGTCTGTTTCCTCGAAGGGGTAGGCAAGGGCATATTATACGCACACACTTCGCCAATTACATAGCCCCACGTAATAGGTGGCGGTTATGCTCGCCAGAGCTTCGTCGGTTGATCAGCAGGTGCAACACTTGCAGGTGAGGTTTGGGCTCCTTAGGTCTAGGTAGGATCCCTATACACTCTATAAAACCATATAAGTAATTCGAATTATCTCATATCAAACGAAGTTAAAATCATAATATTTTTACTTTATAAAACTTTAAACTATCTATTACTATAACTCAAAATACGTATAAACCTATTCGGTGACTTTTTGCTCTACGGCAACGATATAATTCAAATACTTATGTGTGTTACGTAGATCTTTTATTTTCCTTAAACAGGATTAGCATTTTAAGTGTTGACCTTACAAGAGTGCATGTACACGTCAAGAAAGGTTAATTTTGTGTTTGCAATATGTTTAAGTCTGCCCTATTAAGGGTTAATGTCACTGGGCAGCTAACGTTGTTTACGTTGTACACCTACTCTTTCAAAAAGAGATGCCACTTTTTCCGTAATTCGTGTGAAATGTACATGTTACGTAAAGCGTAGTAAGTAAGTAATATATTTGCATTGCTTAACTGCTAAGCGGAATTAGCTGAAATGGTACACGTGTGGACAATGACAGGAATTAAAACATGTGGATATTTATAACCGCGTTGAATCTCTAAGTCTCACTGACAGACCGTTGTCGCTGGACTGTTTGAAGGGGTTACCGCGGAGCATAGCAGCCCCCCTCCCGACTGGTCTCCACCTTGTCGTGGGGGGGTGGGGCTCAGTATCTCTCAGTAGGGTGGAGTAACTGCTAGAGAAAAGGTAACACCCACAGATTGGAGTCCCTTAGTACTGACTACCGGCGGGGGAACTAAGAGGGACGCAGGAGTGTGGAGGGCGCAGCGGCAGTGCCAGGAGGGTCTTAGGCAGCGGGGGCAGGGGGCCCCTACTGTTTAATCATAGACCCTCCGAGAAGTCGACCACAAAAGCAGTAGTCGCGTAATGAGGTAGGAGTGGCGCTGCTCCTCTGTGCTAAGGTCCTGCCGGTTTTGGTACGGTAGCTGTTGGCGGGGTGCCAGGTGTTTATCAAGTTGCGATAAACAAACAAACCTGACAAAAAGTCTGATTTTACTCAAAGAAAGAAATTAGAACTTTTTTCGCTGTGTGTGCTATGTCAAGCAGTGGACTTCATAATGCTGAGATGATGATAACGGTAACTCTAGAGTCTAGCTCAAAGGCATAAAGAGAAGACAGATATTAATTTACGCAGACAAGCCGCCGGTAAACGTAATCATGCAATCTGATGAGGTTCTTTATGAAGTTAGACAAACCTAAGCAGAAAAATATTTTTCAAAGCTAACAAACAGTACTTTACAGGCTTCAATTAGACTTAATAAGTATCTTAATCTGTATTATAAGCACTAAAAGAACATAGATATTATCGCAATCTTTATTTTATTTTTCATTAAATTGTTATATTTTGCCATAACCTCTATTCAATCATCATACGCTGTTAAGATCAAGCGCCTTCGAGCTGCATAATGCACGTTTAGCCATTGTTTCTAATTACTATAAGTGGTATTCGGTAAGAAAAGTTTGCTTGTGCCTTTATAGGCGGCTTCGAACAAAGCAGGACGCCGTTATGCAGCTGCCTCCTCCATACCTGAATCGGCGTCGTGCTATAAAACCAGAATACCGCTCACCTTGGTAGGTGAGAAAGGTATCAGCCCAGTAGTGGGGTATTAAAACAGATTAACTTGGTTATTCATTCCATCCTTAGCCTTAATTGCAGACGAACACGTGGGCACCCAATAGTTACAGTAACAAAGCCCTCTATAATTTATCTACATAATATAATAACGTAACCCGGATCCCGAGGCGATGCTAGCTACCCTAATTACAGTGGCCTTAATTGCTGCGATACTTAGGGCGGACTGCACAACAGTTCTTAACTTGATTTAAGGTAAATTTGATTTAAAATGTCAGTGCATCTCTGTCATTTGTTTGAAGTTGACAGAGACGGAATGATGTTTTAAATAGATTTAGCACTAAACAGGATGAGTGACCGTTGTGCACCCTTGCACTTACGCCACCTTAAAAGCAACAACTTTTATATCAACTAGAGTGAGCATGTAAATCAGTATTTCAGTACCCGTCATCCTTACATCGTGCTTAGTTAGATTTTTAATAGCTATAACAGTCTGTTGCCCCATAGCTTAAATTTATTTATTTATTTAATAATGGCCAAAATTCAAAACACTAAAACACAAAAATATCACGAAACAATCATAAAATTAAAATTGCATTCCGGTTAATATAACAATAACAGTAAAAAATTACTACGGCGCTTACTAAGCGCATAATGAATTTCTTACTATTAACAAATTAATAATCAGCTTAAATAAATTAATAATTTCTGACAATTACACCAATTATTTAGTTCCAAGACAAGTATTATTAACCCTATACTTGGCAAAAAAAAAAAAAGTTATATTTCCAAATGATTTTAAAAACACAGCTTATTTATGAACCTAGGGTCTACGGAAAAATATTAAAAAAATTACCACATTATTATAAAATAAGATACTGAATGTATCTCTCAGGATACGTTGCCAAGTTACCAGAAAAATTAACTCAAATTGGTTAGTATCCTATTAGACACATTGCCAGGTTATGTGAAAAAAAGAAAGAACATTTTTTAATATTTTTTTTTGATAAGTGCACTTAAAATAATTACAACTTAAGACAATAATTAACTAATATTGCACATATACCAGGAAAATAAATGACTTCTCATGCTAACGAAACAAAAGATACCTCACAATTGTCAAATAAATGAAAAAAACTACATATAAAAAAATTTACAAATTATGAAAATGAACAAAACAATTTCGTTCTGCTTTACAGCAGAGGCGCAGAAGGCACTTTGAGCACGAAACTAAAGTTTGTCCCTGAGTACAAAACTTACACCTTCCTTTTGAACCAAATATTGGGAAATGACCAAAATTATCATAACGTACATCTTGCGGAGGTCTTGGTTTTACAGGAGCTTGGATCACTTTTCGCGGCGTTGGTCCAGGAACTTCATTAGTTCTCATTTCTCCCCGGCCGCGCTTCAAAAGGCTCTGTGACTTCTGTGACAGTTGATATCTAAACCTTTTCAGGAGCATTGTTTTTTCTTGGTTGTGCCGTCGATATAAGATCCAACTATTGTTGACGCAGATAACGATCAACTGCGACACAATAGGCAAATAACAGCGATAGCCTCTAAAATCAGTCTTGTAGAGGGCAACCAACATATCCGCTAAATCAACACCCCCCATATGGACATTATAATGCTTGATTAATTGATTATGTTTGGGCAAGGTACATCAATCTTTCTTTTTGTTACTTTGTCGTAACGTTGAATGGTTGTTACAGGTTCAGAAGTTGCATAAATGCTAACTGTAGTTACGCATTTATTATCTAGCCATTTTACAATGCAGATTTTATTTTTATTATGAAATGAAATGAAATAAATTAAATTAAATTAAATTTTATTTAGACATAAATACACATAAACAAAAAACAGAATTCAAATCAGTAAACAATTTTTACACATAAGTTTACATATAGTATGCCTAAAAAGGACTCCACTCAGTATGTGCTGCAGTGGCCGTACAAATGTACGCGAAATTAATAAAAAAAGTAAGTAGGTATATTACAAAAACTCATTGGAATATTATTATGTTGTGTGTAATCATATACCCTGTTATTATATACCTACTCGCATGAAATTATTGCCCAAAATCTAGATTTATAAAATTGTTACGTTATTGGTAATGTATCTAACAGCATACGTTACCCGGCAAAGCAAAATCTTAGGATACCTAGCAACGTATCCTACAGGACACGTTGCCCGACCGAATAAAATCTTAGGACACTTGGCAACGTATCCCGCAGGACACAGTCAACTTTGATGTTAGTTTACAAAGCCAATTGTAGCTACTATTGTTATTTTATTACTTTGCAGCATAGACACGGACATAGAAAATAACATAAAACCAGTTTCCAGTGTAATTGTCTATGGTAAATTACTAATATAGATATGTACTTACCTTCTTTCGCGGAATAGCACCTAACCGGCTCGCCATTTTGACAACTTTTGAATGAATTTGACAATGAGGTGTGTCTAATGTCAGTTCGGAGCGTTCGGAAACGTGTTCGTTAAATTAAAATAACATTGCGTTTAAGTTTTACACAAATAATGATTAAGGGTTATTTTTTTAAATTCACTGTGTCCTGAGAGATCGTTACCAAGAAAAGGGTTAAGAACTTGTGTTATGGATACTCAATAACGGATAGCTATACACTTTTTTGTAGATACATACTTAAAATACTTAGGAAAACACCCAGACCAGAACAAATATTAATGTCTAAGCACACTAAGATTTTTCTTGGGGGGGAATCGAACCCACGACCTCAGGAGCGGAGTACCGTTATGCATGCCTCTACGCCATTTAAATGTATATGTATAAATATTGCGAGTAATAATTACCTATCATCACCACTCGGGATAGGCGAGTTGGTGATCGCCAGCCAGTAAGCAGGTTGACGATGCTGTCCTTCATCCGGTAGGATTTCTCATCGTCGACTCTTACGGACTTATGAGATGAGATGCGTTGGCATTATGGCCACTAACACACATTAGTCCGCGTAAAGTATGTATGAAGAAACTAAATACCTCTCACCTTCGTTTGTTAGACGATTCCAGTAGTGGGACATTAATGGCTGGTTTAAACATCAAACATCAATTGTACTTAATACGTCAAAAAAATAAAAAAACAATCAAAATATGATTACACTAAAATTACGAAGCTTAGATTCAATCACATGCAACAAAACAATTAAAAATAAAAAAATAAAAATTGTAAGTGAATCTAAGTGCCCGTTGCGAACCACCGCTCTGTACGAAAATAGCTTGTTTGTTTACAAATGCGAAAGTTTGCGAAAATTAATAGATGTTTTTTAAAATTTGTATTGTATATTAGTATAATAGAGCTATTTTAACGCTTTGTGGTTTAATTTTGACCGTTATTTAATCAACATATTTTTGATTGCCTTAATATAGAAAATGTGATTTATTTCTAGCTTACTACGCCAATTCCATAGAACCTTCGTTCTGCAAAGGGAAGTTTCATTCTATGCTGTGTCTAAAGCACCACGACAAATAAGCGCATTTCTTTTCTCAACTTTATAACCGGAGTGTAGATGTCATATTTCATCGCTCAGCAAAACGCATCTGTTATTATTGACGTTGTTTGTTTTTCTCGAAGTAGTGTAAACAGGGGCGCTGTCGCAATGTATGGAAGCTAAAAATAGGGCTGAAGTGCTCTTTGTCACATACGGTTTGAGTACGGTCCGAGGAGCACAGTGGTCCGGAAAATGGCTTTCCTTACATAGAAATCAAAGTAAGTGTAATAAAATATTCCACTTTTGTCTTTACTTTTTGGAGAGCGGGGTCTGGAACTTGAAGACATATCTTAAGGATATGGGCTGAATAAACTAACTTCAGTACTTACTTGTTGTCTGGTTTAGCGGCAACTTTTACTGGGGTAACACGTAGGAAACCGAGCCTTTTTAAACATTTGAGGTCAGGTTTTACTCCATCATGCGGACCTACGGCGAATTGGCAGAGGCAGATGCCCTGCAAATGACGCCCTGCCGTCATATTTTAAAAAAATAACATCGCTTTATGATTTCCAATACCGGGGTACCTATCGGCATCAAAAGCCTAGTGTGAACATTGCTCAACATCTCTGATCGCTTTCACCTACACCACCTAGATATAGATATATTTATTTGTTCTAAACATGTGTAAATTACAGGAAATGCTGATATCCTATAACAGTTCTTAGTAGTTTCTCTTTTAGTGTCAACATGCTTTGCCTTAAGTGACGGTACAAATGATCAAGATATGAATGAATAACAGTGAATTTCATGCAATAAAATGTCATAATAATATTATAATGTCTGTTAGTTTTTTTAAGTGTCCCTTAAGTACTCATTAATGTTATTATAGCATTTATTTAAAAGTAAATCTTTAACTCTATTCTTAAAACTATTAACATTTAAATTTCTAGCGAGGAATGACGCCACGAGTGAAGCTTCATGTGCTAAGTACTGTAATAGCGCTGGATATACAAACTCTGCGCTCTGCTGAGCTCTATGTTCGTAGGGAATTTGAATTTGGTATTTCAAAGAAAGAATATCTTGGAAGACCATTGATTGCCATTGCACTTTATAACGAAATAAGAGAAAGGCGTTTCGACGCTCCAATCCGTCCGAGCTTTGCTTTTCCCCAATATTATTTTATCTAACCAAGATTAAACTATAATTTTAAATTCAAGCCATTTAATTAAATAGAAACCAGTTCACATTACACACTAAATGCAAATACTAGTTTCTTTTCATCAAGAGAAGTATCCCAAATCAATGCCTTTGATTCAATCAATTTTGACGTGACAACGTCTTATAAATTGCTTTGCCGGGTGACACTTCAAGAAACTGCGTTACGCTCCGCTCACGTTATGCGGTCACAATGAGAGCGAGTGAGAGGCACGCGTCCCTTCCAATCGGGCATGGTTAGCCCGCCTAAGAGCGAGAGAGATAGACATAAATATAATTCTTTGTATAAATAAATGTTTTAAATTGTTACTATTATTTCATCCTTCTTCCTACTATACGAATGAATATTCACATTAAAATTATTTTACCACTCAAAGTCGTTGTCACGTAAAACTTTCGCCCGTATACCGACTTTACAGGCAACCAATTTTTTTAACTTATCTTGATCGTACAGGTATACACTCGACGTCAATATAAAATAAAATCGCTGCCCACCGCATAACAGGGAACCCAACCGCTTTTAATTAATCTCGACAAATTACAACGGTGTGGCAGCGGGCATTATCATGCATTAAAGTGAACAAATTGCCAACAAATCCCGCATATGGGACCAAATGCTCTTCCAGGATCTCTGTTATGTTATCTGTAAAATAATCAGATGATTATTATTTTAAAGTTCATTTAAATGCACTTTTAATCGATACCAATATTACTTGAATAAAACATATGCGCTGCCGACTGGGCGTGCATTATACTTATGTGCGGACAGGTGCTAGTTTTGTCACGCCGAGTGTACTTTGAACAAAACTATTTATATTAGCTTTACAAATGCATAATATAATCTTCACGGGATTCAATCGACCGTAGTTTTACCGTTTTTAGTACGAATAACTATACTTTGAAAAATTGACAATTCTAAACTTTCTTTACAAATTTCTTGCGTATGTAGTAGTACTTGTAGTAGTCGAAGACGGAGTATCATTCCCCGCACAAGCGAAGATTCAATCATCAGCTGAAAAATACTTATATATTCGAATTTTCCTTTTACGTTAGACGCACATTGGACATTTCAGAAAATGTGCACTGTTCGAAGACACAAGGCTTTTGTGTCAGAATTTTTTATAACCAATTAAAAGCAATTTCGTTCATACATATAACTAAAATGTTACCCCGGGCAGTTCGGGCATAAGGCGGGCCGTAGAAAGGACAGTTTGCTAAATTTACATTTTACATTTTGCAACTAAACGGAATTGTTTACTTTTATTTGTTTCTAAGTCACAATGCAAAGATGGACTTCTTGGCGGGAAAATGAAGCGTCATGACTTCAGTTCTGTTTTATTTTCTAAAGTTTGTGATATTTTGAACATTTTTGTGTAATAACGGTGGATTATTAACCGCCAAGTGTTTGTGTACAAGAAGAAACAAAACAGTGCAACATCACTTTTCAAATTCTCTCAGGAAGTCCATGTGAGATCTCAGTATAGCCCTACATCTTTACTGAGGACTCAAGGGGTTCAGGGGGTTTATCTTATTTACCATTTATCATCTTTATCACCACTCTTTCTCATTTATAATGAATTAAATATTATTAATATATCTTTTACTTGACACTGGCTAAATATGCTAAACGCACAAAGCTATATTTAAAAGAAGAAAAAAATGCAATGATGTTATTCCATTTCACAGCATACCTGCTCTACGGTCATTGGGGTAGTAGTCAATCATCATCTACTATGCATTGGCATCTTCCCAACCATGGTGTGAGGAATTCATGTGGCACTTCACCACTCGGATAAGCGGAAAGTGGTCATCCTACTAATATTATAAACGTGAAAGTTTGTATTT
This sequence comes from Musotima nitidalis, assembly GCA_949126915.1. NCBI lineage: Eukaryota > Metazoa > Arthropoda > Insecta > Lepidoptera > Crambidae > Musotima > Musotima nitidalis. The sequence goes on from OX421416.1 coordinate 16,451,387, forward strand.
GTGGATGGATGTTTGTTACTCTTTCACGCAAAAACTACTGAATGAATTTCAATTAAACTTTCCAATAATATAGCTTATACATCAGAAAAACACATAGGCTACTTTTTATTCCGCTATTCCCATGGGAACGGGAGCCACGCGGGTGACACCGCTGGGCGCTGCTAGTATTCAATATAAACGAGTAGGTTCACCTCAGCATATTCGATAAATAAAACAAAAAAGCAATAATTTGATTTGATTTTATTTTAGTAATATTTAACCGTTGACAGATAACAAATGATCTTACAATATCCAATTTGTACATGACGATGACTTAAGAAAATATGGCAACACTCATATTTTAACAATAAAATACGCGATGGTAATTAATATTTTGGTGTCGTAATATTTACGTGTCTGTACGTCCACTTATGCATTTTAACATTAATTAAAAACTCTATATTGGAAGATGTATGAATATTTTTAGGTACTTACCTATTTTATAGAAAATTAAAATACTATGTTCTCTGCTCCTATTGCTTGGAAGTGTATAGAAAACTGATGTTGTACTAGGTTGACTAAAAACTGATTGTTTTATATAATTATTAGCTGCATCTGAACCCCAGTATAGCCCACGCAGACTTTTAATCTTTCAAGTAAATGTTTGATCTTTATTTCTTAGAACGCAAGGTTCAAAGTAGTTTAATCTGTCCGCATTTAATTTCGCGCAAACAGGTGGTTAATTTGAACTCTATTCTAGTAATTATAAAGATTATGTATAGTATAGGATTACGTCGTCAGCGTAGGCCATTATTAAGATATTTTAGGAAAAGTGTACAATAACAAAATAATTACATTATTTAACACTAGCAACGATATTGGTGTTTTTCTTGTTTAAAGTATTGTATAAAACACTTTTGAATGAACCCTTTCACAGGCAGAAAAGGTTGAAAATTTTCATTGGATTTTCTACCTTAGATCATATATAAGGTATTTTTTATTGGTGGGAATGTGTTACCACTGCCTTGGAAAGATTTAACACGCTATCATATATCTGAAATAGAAACAGTGTAGTATTTTGACACTGATTTTTTAATAAGCAAAAAAGAACCCTTAATTTGGAAGCGAAAGTTTAATTGTTTTATTAGTTTTCAACCTTTAACTCCATAAGGTTCCATATATAGTAAGAACAAAACTTCCATTGTCCAATTAAGAGTTAATGAGCACAACAAAAAGTATACAAGTGTGGAGGAGCAGGACAGTACAACAAATTCAACGTAAGCTTTGGGTAAGTATTGAGGCAGTATGAATTTAAAATATTTCATATGAGATTAATTTTAACTTGTTCGAAAATGCTTAAGAATCCGCTTATACTCATACAACATAGAGGAAATATCTACTAATATATCACTATATTAGTAACCCCGTGCCACATAGCATTGTGTTAGTTATGAAAAAATACTAAATTGATCACAGAACATCATGAAAACACTGTCTTTTATGACACTTAATAATAACGATAAGCTATAAATTGCTAATAAAATAATGATATAATGATGGCCGATGACGTACTATTACACATTAATGATGTACTTAGATTCGCTTTAGCGAAAAACATTTAATACACAATAGTTTATTTTATAAAGAATTTCACAAAATCTCATTCATTGCTATATCGAGTCGAAATTTTATTCCATTTATAATTCACTTTTATTTTAATTCAACTGTAATATTTTGAACAGATACAAAAATATAGATTTCCAATGCAGTAATGCAAAATTTTAATAGGTAAAATGCAAATTAATACTTATGTTACACATTTTAAACAGTAATATTGAAGATAACTTATCCCAAATTTTATTATTACGTATTACTTTTTAAAGAAATTGAGATGAGAACACATCGGCAAATCCCCCTTATTTCGAAACATGGGCTTACATAACATAAACTTAGTTATAACATATTGTAAGTGCGCAAATGTAAAGATATGATTTGGTGAACATTTCACTTTTTCATTATAGAAAAATGGGTCCTTAAAGCAAAAAATGTTGTAAGGGCCAATTTTTCACTTGTTAGATTAATGTAGTCAGGGCCTGTTGATAGCAACTAAAGCGAGATACATATTGAAAAACGCTCTAACATTCTTGACATAGAGACGTTTGTCGAGTGTCGATCTAAGGCGCTTTAGATTACTATGTTTAATTGGATAGTTTGAGACAATAAAAATATCGATGCTTAGACAAATTTGTATTACAAAAATATTGATTTGGTACTAACAGGCGCTTTGTTTGAAAATAAGGGGGATTTTGAAACATTGATTTTTACCAACTAAGTATAGTTAGATTAAATTTCATAATAACGAGAACATTCCGAAAGATTTTAAATGTCACTAATATAATGTAAATACCAACTTAGCTCCACGGCATCAAGATCGATATTAAAAAATTTAAAAACGCTGAACAAACTTTAAGAGAACGATTCAATACAGTTATCTAACATGAGTCTTAAATACTTTTTAACAGATACTAAATATTATTCAAGTCTTAAATAGATCGTAAAAATAGACTGTGGTCATTCGTAATTAATCGATTAGTGACCATCATTGAATATTTAATCATAGTAAAAACAACATAGAGGTCCAAATTTCACAAATTCTACCATTCTCAACTGCAGAAGCCGAACATGGCAACACATTTTTGTACCATCTGTCACTGTCAAATAAAGTTGTAATATTTTATTGACAGCATTGTATATGCGTGACATGCACACATAGCTACAATTTGCGTAAATGTCTATAGAATACAATGTAAGCCTCTAGTTTGTTTATACTAAAATCTCACAGGAAACTCGAGTCAATAACAATATCTTACAGACACATAGAGCAACAACAGACAACCACCTATGCTCCCAACCCCCTCCGGGACAGTCGTTGAAAACCTTGACAACAATATAACCGCACAAACAAGTAAATTTCAACACTCCTTTAAACATCTGATTTGAAGAATCAACTATTCTAAATTTTGTCTTGTGCGCCAACATGCTATACAAGGAAGACGAGAATTATTATCATAGTAATAATAATAATATATCATAGAAACTTGCAAGCTTTTCAACGATCCACCCGCCTCAAGCAGAGAATACCTTTAATATTATAAGATCACATCAGAATTAATGATCAAAGTTTATGTGCTCGAAAATATGATTCTGTGTCACGACATAATACATCAATTCGAAATGTCAAAATATTTACACCATCCTTTGACTAAACACAATGTACAGTCAAATCACTTAGTTGTCCAATTGTAGTAGTTTTACTACTACCTACAGTATAATAGTCAAGTACTTTAGAATTTAGGCAATTGATCATGAAACATCTCTGTAATTACAAAGTAGTTCTCAAAGAATTCGTCAAACCTTGTTGAGACAACTAGGAGACATGACTTTACTTTAGAAGCAGGTAAAGTGCCGCCCTTTAAAGCATGAAACACTTGACTCGGTCGATAGTAGCAAGAAGCCGAAGAGCGCTTTAAACGAAGCTTACATACCCACAAAAACAAACATTGGTACACAACAACTGTCTCGATATCTATTTATACTGAAAAATGAAATACACTGATATTACACTAATTTATTCGTTACAACATCATATTTTTTCTAAGCGTTAATTTTTCGATCATACCGCAATCTCTCCCCGGCATAACACGAGACCTGAATTGATCAGTGTACTATTGTGTATTCTCGTAATACTGCAAGTGCGCCCACGAGTCGGCACTCTCCGCCTGCACCCCACCAACGCCGAACGTGTTTTCTCTCTTTTAGAATTGTTACGACTAGGTATTTTTAACGTTTATAAATTTGAGAAAAGCCCTATCTATAAACCTACGAGTAGTCTAAGATTTTAGGCTACCGCTGATCCAGTCATCATTCTTTTTCTCTTGATATTTTTCAACAATTATTCAACAAAAAAACATTAATCTAAATAATTAATCGAGCAGGTTTATTTTCAAAACGTTACTCGTGTTTCTTTTAAAATTGTAGCTTAAGTTATTTTATGCTAACTTGGTATGTGTCAGCGGTTTTTGGCCTCTTTGTAAAGAAAATACTATTATAAAGGAGAGTGTATAGATCGCCTAATGACCACCATCGCCATACTTTGCAGACGTCAAACGCGACAGCCCCTCGCACATAGCCAGCTAAAGTTCAGCTTCATGGTTCACTAGCTCCGAATAGCGTCAATGAAATGTCTCACATTGTTCAAATAAATTGCTGGATAAGTCAAATCATTTCGTTGGAAACGAGTCAGTCAGAAAATTTAATATTGAGAGAAAAAAATATACAATTTGAAAGTCAACCTTTTTTCTAATTTGTTTACCATTATTTTACATCGACAAATTCAAATGGAGTCAGACATAGCGTCGGCGATCCTGCATGCAAATACGATATTTCCTCATTTCATTACCTTCTAAATATAACAACGTTTTGATAATTCTATCCTTACATATCATCGTACTGTTGATTACAAGTAAAATCGCAAATAACCGCGATAAGATACGTGTCTGTGAAGTTATGTTTGATAATAGTGTCTTAGTCATGATTCACCGGTGTAGCTGAGCGAAGATTGCTTTTCAAATATTAAATAGGAGGAAATGAACACTGTTTGCATGCGGAGTTCGCCTTGCCGCAGAATGCTGAGATGGGTTTACGGGCCTTCGTTCAGCTGCTTATACAGTAACGTCTCCTCAAAGATGTACTTCTTGAGAACCTCTTTCGGAAGGTCGTCCAGCTCCATCGCGAACCGGAACGGCTCTTCTGCCACAGGCTGCGAACAAAACAAATTGTTTATTTACCACATTGAGAGCAATTGGAAAAAAAAACATTAAAATATTTTTTTTTTATTTCGAACGTATTAAACCTTCTAGGCTACGCGGCGAGTCGGCCACTAGTAATTGAAACAATACTTCTGTATTGGTAATAGATACGAGTGCTACTGTAATATGTTATTAAACTTTAAGTTACTGACTGCGCCAGCGCGGTGTCGGTGCAATTAACAGACCATTTTCTTGTAACTGGCAGGAGAAAAAACTAACCTTGACAATTTTCTTGCCCGTTCTTTTACGATCAAGCTCCCGCCCGCAGTGAATGGGCGCGCTAGTTTTTAAGTTTTGACGTTCATAAGACCTCTTTTAAGCCTAACTTGAATAAAGGAATTTGAATTTTAAATAGTTAAGTAAAGGTTTCTTTATTAAAATGGGATCGGGTCGCTTCAAAGAATCACAGACCGTTAAACTGCAGTTCACTTTAGGAAATGACATTTTAAAGAACATTTCAATTAGGAAACTCAGTGTGCTTCAGGCAAAAATATTTATTCACGAAGCTCTTCTTCGGTAACAGATTGCCAGCAGAAAAGGTTTCCAGAAGTGGTTTTCTTGAATATAAATAATTTAAGGAATAAACTGTACAAATATTAAAAACTGGATAAAGGTCAATATTAATGGGAACTGGAAGGATACAGGCTGCCGTCAGTTGTTTCAACTGCCTGTCTGTCAATTACAATAATACTTCAGAATACCATCATTCTAGCATCTATCCTGGTTGTGCTCTAAACTAACGTAAAGGACCCAGAGGCTGCTTACTGCTCTAACCAGATTTGGCTAAATATCAGTCATTACGCGAAGCGACTGCGGTCTGACCTCGCTACCTAGAGAAACATCATTTTTTGTTTAAACTTTGTTCGACGTTTTCAAGTACTATGTATTATGACTGTAATAGTTTATGAAATAAAAAAGTTTTTGAAGTGTGAAATTTAAACCAAAATTTTTAAAAGATCTAATGGTAAATTGATTCGCGCACACAAACTAGCAGAGGAGATACGAACAAAAATATTTTTGTTATCACAGGACGGCACATGTACCCGTACGATGATATTATAAGATTTTTCCTATTCGCACCGTCCTAAACAAACACAGTTAGTTAACAACCATGAAATTAATGTAAATTTAGTGTTTACATTCATGAATGTTTACGTTCGCTCAAGTGTGTATTATGTACTGTAACAGACAAATGTTTTGGTGCAGTAATTTGAAGATTCAGATTTCGACGAGAATGTCTACCATATGGAGTGATAACAGAAGCCAACGGAATAATGTGACTCGCGATTCACGGAAGCCATTTCAGTGATGTAAATGAGCGATTTAAAATGAGCGCCGTGTCGTGCCTGCCTAGAACAGTGCCACCCCCTCTCATCACGGGGAGTCGTAGGAGCCGACGAAGGGAAATCCTCAGGATGATGGGCAGCAGCGTCATTCTGCGTGCTGGCTTAAACTGCGATCACCAACTCGCCTGCCCAGCGTGGTGACGGTGACGTTTGATGGCCAGTTATCTTAAAAGTTTAGATACCCCTGGTAACTCATGTGTAGATGATTTAATTGTATGATTCATAAATACATACATACATTCATGCCTGTTTCCCCTTAAGGGGTAGGCAGAGGCATATTATACGCCCACATTTCGCCAGTTATATTGTTGGTCCCACGTAATAGGTCGCGAGCCTATTGCTGCTTACCGGGAACTTCTATGTTCGTCAGAGCCTCGTCCGTTGATCGGCAAGTGCACCACTTGCAGGTGAGGTAGGCTTAGGCTCCTTAGGCCTTGGTAGGATCCCTATACACTCATATATTATTCACAAACAACAAATTCATTTTTATTAAACATATATTGAGGTAACTTATTGAATTAACTTTTACGAATAATAATTGATCTGTTATTCTATCAACATACTATGTTGTATGCAAATAAATATTAAATTGAATAACAAAACCCAACATATAGAAAGCCGGCTCGAATACAAATAGCTCAGCTATCGGTATTACAATACAAATAGTATCTTTTTATAGATTCAATCAATTCTGTTTCAAACTAAGATTATTTTTATGAACGAAAACAAACATATTATTTTCAGTATTGTACAACTCTGCAAGGGAATGAGGCAATTGAGTTTGTTTATCGTGTTTACAATGAGATAGTTCTGAATACTGTAACTAAGGTTTGTAGTAAGTTTTGAATAATTTAACTATGGTATGTAGTGTCCAATATGTTTTACATCATCATAATTTCAGCCCATTAACGTCTCACTACTGAGCACGAGCCTCCTAACACATATTAGGTGTGAGGGTATTGGGTCATACTCCACCACGCTGACCCAGTGCGGATTGGCGGAGGTAAGTGTATGGCATCTTGCTGTTAAAATTTATCAAGCCGCCCATGAGGCCTCTAACATGGCTTAACGACTACCACATTTAATGAAAACCGGGACCAACGGCTTAACGTGCCTTCCGAAGCACGGAAGCGCTCGATATCAAATGCCACACAAACGGTCACCCATCCAAGGATTGACTCCTGTGAACTCTGCTGTACTTCGGTGATCGTTTCCGACCCCGGAGCACCGCAGAGCTACGAGCGCTTCTTGTGTTATGTTTAACATATTGTTTCAATATATTGTAACCATAAACGTAACGTTGTAACCATTTTAATTAATCATCATCATCTCAGCCATATGACATCCACTGCTGAACATAGGCTTTCCCAACAGATTAGATTTACACACTGAGTGATCCTGACACGCCTGCATCCACCGGCTTTCCGGCGCCTTGACCAGATTATCGGTGCATCGCGTCCATCCTACCTGCTTACCTAGCTACAATAATTAATAATACCCCGTTCTTCGTTACATTTTTGTAACTGCTACGATTGATACATTTGTCCTAATGTGTGTTACCGTACATGTATAAATATTTCAAGTCAATTAAACGGTTTCAGTAAAAACCGGTTAACCAGTATACCGGCCTGAGTTTCCTGTCACTTGTTCATCAAACTTTTATAGAAAATATTTAATTTAAGTATAAAACACTTACAGACAAATACATACTTAAATATTTACGTGTGTACTTGCTCTGTGAGCCTCTGTGTGTTTTAGCTTTGGTTTAGTTAAGTCAAGTCAAATAATTACGCAAAACGAGCTACCTACGCTTTGAGAGGTTAGATTAGACTTCAACTTAACCACTGCATTGTCCAAAGTGTCCAATTATACTATCTTCTTTATTAAAATTAAGACGTTTTCTGATTTCAGTACGCGCACGAATTATTTTAGTAAAATACATCTAATTTTATTTTCATCAGCCTATATTCGTCAATTTCTGGACCTTCTTTCCAAAGGCACGCCACTAAGCGCGATCTTCAGCTTTTCGCCTTCGATCGCTGCCATATCATCATCATCATCACAGCCCATTAACGTCCCACTACTGAGCACGAGCCTCCTCTCGTTGCCATATGTTTTGCGTAAATCCTATTAAATTTAACTTGGTAAACAACAGAGTTAATAAAGGGAAACGATAAGACATTGAATGTTCAACAATATCAGATTACTGTGTTTACATACAGTCCCAATTCAGAAACGACTGTACATTAATTTATTATTCTCTCTCTGAATGTCTTCAGCTAGAATCTACTACCCTCATTAACTGTATCTGACGGTTGTGATATATATTTGTAGTATTTGCAAGTAAATATTTAATTAATTCCTTTTAACAGATGCTGAATGTGAACGCTGCTGAAATATTGTCGCGTTCTTAATTAATAACGTTATTACGTTATTTATTAGATGTCAGTAATTTACTGTGTGTGTATTATATTTAAAAGAAAATTATATTTGAAAGGAAATTGTTCTCATATATGTCGTATTCGGATCGTTGAATAGGTCAGATGATATGGCTAATTTACTTGCGGCAAATCAACAGCATACATTAAATGGTGTAAATGAAATAGTTATTTTATTCCTACTTGGTGCTTTTTCGTTAGAAATAATAGTGTCTAATTTTAGGTTTCACCATAATTATTACAGATAGATAATATAGTGTAACTACGGAAAAGGTCGTAAATGTTTAACCGAGTGAAGTAAAGGTAACCGAGGTCTTTGGTAGGGTAACCATTTCATAAAGCGATTCCGTTCAATATCAAAATCAAAAATTATTTATTTCATAAGCAATTACATAGTACTTAAAGACATCAATATCAAATATAAATATAAAAAAACAAACGAAATATTATTACACTGAAATCACGAAGCTTAGATTCACTTATATGCAACAAAACAATAAAAAATTATTTTATAAGTGTAAATGAATCTAATTGCCAGTTCATCAGAAGATACAGTTGTTTACATGTGGTAGTTGTTAAGACCAATTAGAGGCCTTAGCTTGGCTTGAAAAAATATGACGCAGGATAAACCTTCACTCTCCCCCGACTGGTCTCCACCTTGTCGTGGTGGGGGGGCTGAGTACCTCTGCTCGAGAGGAGAGACCGACGACTCTGGGTGCCCTTAGTACTGACTACCGGGGGGGAAACTAAGAGCGACCTATGGAGGGCGCTGCGGGTAGGCCAGGAGGGCCCGCTCAGCAGCGCCAGGAGGGTCTTGGCAGCGGGGGCAGGGGGCCCCTGCTGTCTAACCGTGGACCCTCCGGGAAGTCGGCCACACACGCTAAGGTCGCAGGGGGAGGTAGGAGGGGCGCGTCCACTGCGCCTCTCTGAGGAGGTCCTCCCGGTTTTGGTCCGGGGGACGTTGGCCGCAGGCGGGGTGTCAGAAGCTGCAACCCAGGTACTGGCCCCCGCCTCTTTCTCAACAAGCGGCGGGCGTCGTCGGAAGATTTTTAGTGGGTATTGCTGCCGGCGGTCGTGACTGCCGGTGGTGAGTCCCACACCCCCTTTCGGTCCCCCTTTGGCCGGAAGGCAGTGCGTAAATGCATTTTGTTACCGACGTAAAACAAAAAAAAAAAAGGATAAACCTTCACCTGTCCATGCTGGTTACTTCGTTTTGCTGTCGGTCCGTGCCTGGTAATGGGGTTTTAATGTGTTTGAAGCTTGGTTAAAGAAATAGAGAGTTCTATTGGTTTTACACTAAAATGACTACTTAAGATCAATATTGACGACCGACATGGCGTGGTAGAGTATACTCGCACTCCGCTTCTGAGGTCTTGGGTTCGATTTCCACACAGGAAAAATCTTTGTTTGCATAAACATGAATATTTGCTCTGGACTGGGTTACTTCCTATGTATATTAAGTATGTATTTACAAAAAGAATGTATTTATGTAAAATTATTCGTTATTTTGTAAGCATAACACAAGTTCTTAATAATAATTATCTTCGAACGAAGAATTGGTGGAATTGACAGACATTTTTACTAATTTTTACTAACATTTATATGAATGTTAGAGGACGGTAAACCCAAGAGAACTCTTTTTCGCCACTTCTTATAACTATTTTATAACACAGTTTCAGTGTTGATTACTTCACTTATTTTTTTCTATTCGGCTTACTTACATTACAAAACTCTGCCAATATCTTAGAGCTTTTGTCTCACTAATAAGTACTAAGTATGAAGCAAGTGATGGATTAAAAATATCTTTGTAACAATTCCCGCGCTACTATAATTTCCCGAAAAATCGAGAAACTATTCGACACGACACGTGTTTCGCCCTTACACAGGGCATCTTCAGGTAAGATAGGAGCCTCAGAACAACGATGTCTTCACGACCAAGACATGTTCCGCAAAGTAACGCCTGAATCAATAAATTACTACGTATGAAGATAACAAAGTCTTAAACAAAATCTTAATATACTATACCATATCTTTATAGAATTCACGTGCTTAGTACTTATTTAGAAAGTTAGTGAGGAACACTAGTTTGTTTATTCAGTGTAGAATTCGTTGAACGAAAACGTGCCTTGGCCAGAACCAATTTGGCTTAGCGACTTTAAGCTATACCCTCTTAGTGTTATCTTCTTGATTTTATTTCTAAGGTTTACTACACACAATCTTGAAGACCATTTAAGAAAAAAACACTATTTATTTTTTATATCAGCCGCTTGGTGGGGTAGGACCGCTTGTTGAGGTAAGACCTTAATTCTCTCATGTTGGTTTCTAAGCGGCAGAGTGAGCACAGCGAGTTCAGTCCACTATTGTCCTGCAACTAAGCATAAGCCTCCTGTCAATAACGAAGGTACAAGAAATTCAGGACATATTTCACCACGCGGAGTCAGTGAAAGAAATTAAGGGGACTTTAATTGGCTCATTTAATGAAAAAAAATAAACAATTACACGCCATATACTTCAGTGAGCTAGCTATTCCAGCAATAAAATGTTTTAAGTTATAACATCGTCAAGGAAATAAATCATAGTTCACAGGTAGTCTACCATAAGGTAGCCTACACTTCATATCCACCAAATGAAAAAACAAATAGGTGTATAGGGCTGCTACGAAGATCTGAGGAGCCCAAGCCAACCTCAACTGAAGTGGTGCACCTGCCGATCAACGGACGAGGCCCTGGCGAACAAAAAAGTGCCCGATAGGCGGCATTAGGCTCGCCACCTATTAGTTACGTGGAAGCAACTATAAAATTGGCAAAGTTTGGGCGTATAATGTGCCTCTGCCTACCCTTATGGGGAAACAGGCGTGAATTTATGTATGTAGGAAATAATAAAAATAACCTTTGCCCCTTCCTTTTTTCGCACGCAAAACACGATGATCGCTCATTTTATTAATTTCCAATATGAATTGCTTCAAAAGGGCTCAAACAGCGCTTTGCAAACAGAATGGCTCGTTAGAGACGCCACAATGAATATTCACGAGGTCTCGTGACAGGGGAACATAAAACAATGAAAATGGGAAAAATATTCGCGTTCAGAATAAATACAGGGCGCTAGAGCCAGTATTGGCGACCAATCCAAATAACGTGAAAGTCCATTCGTACGATCTAAGTCGTATCGACATATAGTCGTTCGTCGTCGTAGGATCGAACACAATGATTCCTTAATCGAGTTAACAAAATTTTACCAGTAATTTAATATATACTAATATTACCATGTACCCATAAAAAAATATTTGACTATTAGAATTAATTACATTATGTGTTCGCTAAGAGTTAGAACGACAAACTGCGAGCCCCCGTTCATCGTAGGGTCACATTTCAAGAAAACCGTTTTAGGTAACAATGTTATGTCCCTATAATATAGTACAAACTACAATTTGTACATAACATACCTTACCGCGAGTTTTCTGAAATAATTTTAAGCGATTAAGTACTTAGGTACTATACGGCACAGCGATAAAACGATTTCAAAATATTTTTGGTTACATGAATACAAATCGCTACGGTGACGCTACGTTGACGCTACGTTGACGCTACAGGGACGCTACGGTGTCGCTACAGTGTTGCTACGGTCTCGCTTCGCTGTCGTTATGGTATCGTAACAACTTCGTAACAGAATTGCTCTACGGGTACATAGACCGTCAGAAGTGCCGATCGATGCGACTGATCGCGATGGGAGCAATATATTACGATTTGTACTACACAGAGTCAGATAGTCCCAAATTACGATTTATTTATGAACAACAGGAAAGCTAACTCCAAATGCAATCTATGATATGTACACGGTAAAATTCTGCGTCGTTTTTATTCCCGGGGGGAATTTATCCCAGCTATGAGATAGTATCGAATGTTTACATATAAACGATTTTTTTTTTTTATATATACAGGAGATAATTGTTGTATGAGAATGAAAACCGCTAGTATTTATTAATTTTCCTATTAATACTAAAAAGTACTACTATAGGTAGAAGAAGAAGAAGAAGTCCAGGTCAGTGATTGTATGTTGATTGTTTTTATTTCATTTTTGGTTTAGTTAATGTGTTCTTGATTTTTTATTTATTCTCTTTACTTAAATAATGTGTGAGGCAAATTTATTGTATCTACTAACAAGCTATTGACATATGTCTGAAAATAAATAATCTTCATTTTATTATAGTTATCCTTCGATCCATTAACAGTTATTTATCGGTATATTTAGTATAACAGTGTTTTAGAATAATTGTGATAGTAATTAATTAGCAAAGTAACACCCTGTGTATAAAAGAGGTCCTCTTACGCTTGAAGTCCCTTGATAAAACAAACACTTTTAATCTAACGGCAATATCACTTAGCATTTAATTTCATTAGTTCGTTCGGGGTAAAAGAGTACAGTCAATTAATGTTGCAGTTAAAGTCAATGGGGAAAGCATTTATTTATTTTTATTATAAATCGAAATTATTTGAATACCAGTGGATTAAGATTTTTTTTTTAAATATTATAATAAGTAACACTTTTTTTGTGACTGTACCTTCGTCACTAAAAAAACATCATATTTATATTGTGTTCTTTGAAACTACTTAGTACTATTTATATACTGATTTGCACTAGTTATTTGTTGTTTATGATATCTTTATAATAAATATGTCGCTGAACTATTTTTAAGTAAATGTGCTTTTAGTGTTAGAATTGATGGTGCCTTTTTTATTATAGCGGATTTTTATGATGAAGGACCATTGAATTCTACCACCTCATGTCTTGCCCGAGGGTGTCTTAGGGGCTATCCATAAATGACGTCACACGTTAAGGGGATGGGAGAGATCTTAAATTACGTGACGACACTTTTCAAAACCGAGGTCCTATGAAAATTTTGGAACTACTGTTTTGATGTAATTATTTCTTGCTGTACAATTGCAAAATATGTGACATCACACTAAGAAGGAGGGAGTCCCACAAATGTGACCAGCTGTGACAAAGACGGGAGGTGGGGGGGTTAAAAAATTACGGAATTCGTGTGACGTAATTTATAGATGACCCCTTAGAAAGGAATGAAGGGGATTTAATCTCGTCTAGTGTCGTGTGGGCGAAGAGCTAGCCACATCTCACCATTAGTCACCTACACATCTCTGCGTTAAAAGTGAACTTTGCTACAAATACACTCGCGTGCAACCAAATCGACTCAGCCGCTAACTCTAAATTCAAACATTGTTTTAAGTAAAAGTATACAACATTTAAACAAAATGTCATTTAAAAGCTTGAAACTGAAGCGTTTAAATTTAAACAACTGTAGCAAGGTTTCTCTCCACCCAAATGGGATATATAAGCTTGAGAGTATTTATGTGTGTGGTAGTGAATGGTTTAGATTTGTAATTATCCCCAGTAGGGGGGCGCTGTTGTCGAGAATCCCGGAAAACCTACATCGGGTGATCTCGTTAATTTATTATCTATTGATAAGTTTTAGTAAATTAATCATAAAGATTACACTCGTTTGTACTGTACCGGTTATCATTACACTACACGTGACGCGTTAAAGAGTTGTATTAATTAACAACTGCGAAGCGGAACTGATCACTTGTTATTGTTGGAATATAACATTTCCATAACTGTTCGGCTATCTGACTTAAGGCGTTAAAATTAAGTCCACCGTAACCTATCGGTTTAACGTTCAGTTTAGAGAGTGCCATAAAATGGATACTGAGTTCAAACCCCGTCAACACACTTGTGTTTACTTAAAGCAAATGTTTCGTTTTGATTTGATACTACAGACTTCCGAACTTCAACGAATACGAAAATTCGTTATGCCCATCCCTTTCACTCCATAACGATATACCTAAAGAGTGAAAGAGATAGGTATAACGAAGTTTCGTTTTCGTTGAATTAGATTAGAGCAGGCTCTCTGGTCCTCCCGTGTGGAGTTGCCAGACTCCCATCGGGCGCGTCCCCAGGTGGCGGATAGGGGCATGCCACACATTGTGGTACCGGCAATTTTATTGTAAGTCCGGCGCGGACCAAAACTGGTGGGTTTTGTGGGGCGCACCCCCGGTCGCATTTCGCGGCTGGAAAGCGGCCCAGTGGTGCCGTTGTCACACGGCGTAGGGTGTCGGCTGCTCCCAACACGCCTCAGCTCATCTGAGGTGGCAGGGGATGCAGCCCATTTTCCCAGTGGAGGCGAGGCGTTTTGGCGCCTTTTGTTTCGCCCTTTCGAGGGCAGTGGCCGCTTTCATGCGGCGGTGGGTGGCAGGCCTGCAAGGCCTGCGGCGCGGCGAGTCCGGCAGTCACATCCCAGTGGCTGTCGGGGGGGTCTCTTGACTCCCCGTCGGGCAATCCGTAATCCGCAGTCTGCGGACCGGAGGTGCCGCTCACTGAGAGCGGTGCCGTGTGGAAGAATACCACTATAATAAATTACCCCAATCCCAAGGTGAGCGGATCGTGCCGAAGGGATGCATGGCTGGAGGGAGTCCAGTCGCTAGCGTGCGGGGGAGCTCACCCCCGAAAAAAGAGATGGAGTTTATCATAATGTTCACAAGGAGTTTGCAAATAATTCTCCGGGCAGGTCCCCGAAAGGGGGAATCCCCGCCCCGTAGTATACGGAGGGGGCACAAACTACTTCGGGGGTCAGCAGGCTGCTGATTCCCGCCCCGACGACTTTGGCTTTCTGGATACGGTTTATGATTCTGCAGAACGATGTGGTGGTGTATTGCGCCTTAGGGGCGGTGGAGGGCCGGGCCCGCCGAGGGACGAGCATGGCAGGTTCGTCTCGACGCCGGCGCCGGAGGAGATTCTCTCCGACGGTTCGGCGGGGACCATGGATACTGTGGGCCCCGCGAAAGCGTCGGAGACGTCAGAGATGGAGTTTGGCGAAGGCAGTTCGTCTGGGGTTCAGCCCTACTGCCTTCGCCAAAAAAGGAAGAGGTCCCCCTGGGCGAGCTCGGTCAGCGAGGCCGACATGGCCCTGGACGACGTCAGAGTGTCGACGAAGCGCGGCCGATCCCGTGGCCGCGTTTCTTTCTACGGCCTTACGGTCGGACTCAGTGAGGCCAGGAGGGCGCTGAGTGTTGACCGGGCACAGGATAGGCTGGAGGTTGAGCGCGAGAGAAGGGATCGGGAGTCGATGCCGGGCCCCTCGCGCGCGCCCAGATCAGATTGTGCCACAGACTTTCGGGCCATGACAGCGGGCTGGGACTCGATGGACGACGTTTCGTCGCACACACTGGCGGACAGGCTATCAAAATGCCTGACCGCCATCGACGAGATGACGAAAAGGTCCTCTTCGTTGAAGGGGACTTTCCACGGCGGTTTCAGCCACGCTGTCGAGGTAGGGAAAAAGTGCCTTAGTGCCATGGTGGCTCGTCCCCCGACGGCAGAGGAAGAGATGCTGCGACAGGAGGTGGAGCGCCTGAGGAGTAGCAATGAAGCCGCAGAAAAGACTTCGAGGCTGGAGAACGCCCGCCTCCTGTCGCAGCAGGCTCAACTCATCAGAGAGGTCTCCTCCCTTCGCGAGGAGGTGCGGAGGCCTGTGGATCTGACACAGGTAGAAGAGCGGTTCGGGCGGGATTTGCAGGAGCTCCGGGCACGTCTGGATGCGCGCTTCGAGGGCCTGGAGGTGTGCGGCCGCCTGCTGCCCGAGAAGTCAGTGCGTCCCCCGCTTCGGGCCAACCGGGCGGCCCTTTCGCCGCAGCCGGGCCCATCTTCGGCCCCTGCTGTGGCTCCGGCACGGCCCCCTCCTAATCGCAAGGGGAGAAATTGGGAGGGCTACCTCTGCGGGGCTGGGGGCCATTGTGGTCTCCTGCCCCGTGGCGGTCGCCAAAAAGGTCGCCAGCGGGCGGCTGTTGGTGGGCTGGGTATCGGCCGGGACGACCCTTTTGGAATCTCGCCCCGGCCGATGCTTTAGGTGTTTTGCGCTGGGCCATATCGGGGCCCAGTGCAAGTCTTCGGTCGACCGCAGCGGAAACTGTTTCCGCTGCGCTCGACCAGGGCACAGAGCCCGTGAATGCTCTGCCCCCCCCCACTGTCCCCTCTGTGAGGAGGCTGGGAGGGTGGCCGACCATCGCCCTGGGGGTAAGGCCTGCGCCCGGTCCCCCAAGGCCAAAAAGAAGGGCCCCGGCAAAGGCGTGCTGCCATCGGGCCCTACCGCCGCCACGGATCGGCCGTCGGGGGAGGTTGATATGGAGACCCACTAATTTATGGCTCTCCAGCTCAACCTTCTACAGGCGAACCTTAACCACTCTGCCGCGGCCCAGGATCTTCTTCTTCAGGCCATGGCGGAGTGGCAGGTCGGTCTGGCAGTGGCCGCTGAGCCCTACCGCGTCCCGGTCAGTTCCGACTGGGTCTGCGACGCGGACGGCTCAGTGGTCATCATTCAGCGTATGGCGGCGGGCACCCCCCCTCTCGTCCTCGTCGGGAGAGGGGGAGGTTTCGTAGCCGCTCGGGTCGGCGGGGTGGTGGTCGTGGGAGTCTATTTCTCCCCCAATCGCCCCCTCGTCGAGTTCGAGCGGTTTTTGGTCAGGTTGGGCGCAGTAACCCAAGGCTCTTCTCTCCCCGTCATTGTGATGGGGGACCCCAACGCCAAATCCACGGCGTGGGGCTCCCGGACGACTGACGGGAGGGGGACGGCCTTGGAGGAATGGGTGACAGAGTGTGGGCTGTCCATCCTCAATCGCGGTTCGGTGGACACGTGCGTGCGCCGCAACGGGGGGTCTGTTATCGACATCTCGTTTGCGGCGCCCTCTCTCGCGCATCGTGTCCACGATTGGAGGGTGCTGGAGGATGTGGAGACATTGTCTGATCATCGCTATATCAGATTCAGTGTCTCCACATCGGTGCCAGCGCCCAGCGGAGGTGTTAGAGAGCCGCGATTGGACGGCCCACGATGGGCGATCAAGCGCCTCGACAGGTCTTTGCTGCGGGAGGCAGCCCTGGTCGAGGCGTGGCCACGGGAGCCACCGCTGGTGGACGTGGAGGGGGAGGCTGCGAGGGTGTGCGCGGCCATGGCGCGTATTTGTGACGTGGCCATGCCCCGTGTTCGCGCCCCCCCGCGCAGATCCCAGGTCTACTGGTGGTCGCCGGAGATCGCCCAGCTCCGGCGAACCTGTGCGGTGGAGCGGCGCCGCTACCAGAGGTGTCGCGGAAGGAGAATCCGCGACGACGCCGAGTTGGATCGGCTCTACGCCGCCTATAGAGAGGCGGTGAGGGCCCTTCGCGGGGCCATTAGCCGGTCCAAAGCCGCAGCGTGGGACGAGCTGCTGGAGGCCGTTGAGGCGGATCCATGGGGCAGGCCGTACAAAATAGTACGGCAAAAGCTCCGAGCGTGGACCCCTCCCGTCTCCAGCAGTCTCGAACCGGCGGTACTCGGTAGGGTGGTTGAGGCACTGTTCCCAGACAGGGGAACCGACTTCGTGCCTCCCACTATGGCGGCGCCAGATGTCACCCGTGACTCGGGCACTGAGGATGTGCCCGAGCTCACCGAGGAGGAGGTAGGAAGGGCCGTGCTACGCCTGAGGGGCAAGAGCACGGCCCCAGGTCCCGACGGCATTCCGACGAGGGCGTGGGACCTGGTTTTGAGCGGGGAGGAAGCGCCTTTTCTTTCCCGCGTGACCTCCCTCTTTGCTAGGTGTCTGCGGGATGGGGTTTTTCCGCGGCGCTGGAAGGAGGGCCGCTTGGTACTCCTTCCCAAAGAGGGACGTCCGGCCGATGACCCTTCTGGTTATCGGCCCATCGTGCTGCTCGACGAGGCGGGCAAGCTCCTGGAGCGTGTCATCGCCAACCGCCTCGTCGAGCACCTGGAGGAGGTCGGACCAGATTTGTCCGACCACCAGTTCAGGTTCCGCCGCGGCATCGACGATTGACGCGATCGGCCGCTTGCAGGACCTGTCGGAGAGGGCGGTTTCCCGGGGTGGGGTGTTGATTGCGGTGTCGCTCGATATCGCAAACGCCTTCAACACCCTGCCCTGGTCAACGATTATGGAGGCGCTCCGATTCCACGGGGTGCCTCCATATCTGCGGCGGTTGTTGGGGAGCTACCTGTCGGAGAGGGCGGTAGTCTTTCCAACGATGGGCGGAGGAGGCTGTCGTCGGCGTATGGTGTGCGGTGTTCCACAGGGGTCTGTCCTGGGACCACTCTTGTGGAACATCGGATATGATTACGTTCTGCGCTGTGTGAACTTGCACGGCGTGGACGTGATCTGTTACGCCGACGACACCCTCGTAACATCCCGGGGTTCTGACCCCCGGGATGCGAGAGTGTTGGCCACTGTCGGCGTCGCGGCGGTGGTCGAGAGGATACGGCGGCTGGGGCTCGAGGTGGCACTGCATAAATCCGGGGCCATTATTTTCCATGGTCCCCGGAGGCGGCCGCCTCCAGGCCCCAGTATCGTGGTAGGAGGAACTCCCATCCCTGTCGAGAACACGCTGAAGTATCTCGGCGTCCTTCTCGACAGCAGATGGGACTTCGAAGCGCACCTTCGGCGCCTAGGCCCGAGGTTGGTGAGCACGGCGGGAGCTCTATCTCGCCTGCTCCCCAATCTCGGAGGGAGTGGCGGCAGTTGTCGCCGCCTTTACACGGGAGTGGTGCGGTCCATAGCCCTGTATGGAGCCCCAATCTGGGCGAGCTCCATATCGGGTCGCCATCGACAGATCCTGCAGCAGTCGCAGAGGGTCATGGCGACCCGTGTCATTAGGGGGTATCGCACCATCTCCCATGAGGTGGCATGCGCGCTCGCCGGGTCCCTGCCGTGGGACCTCGACGCCGAGGTTCTCTCGGCGGTCTACTGGCGTGGCGCGCAATCCCGGAGCCAGGGTCTCCGCCCCACACCGGACACTGTGGTGCGGTGGCGTAGAGACGCTCAGACACAGGCTCTGGGCGCATGGCGGCGGCAGCTACACAGGAGCGCCGAACTACGTGCCGAAGGTTCGAGGCGCCGTATCCTCGAGGCGGTCGGGCCCATCTTAGAGCGATGGGTCGGCCGTCGGTGGGGGTCGATGACCTTCCGACTCACGCAGGTACTTTCCGGGCACGGGTGCTTTGGGAAGTATCTGTGTGACGTCGCCGGGGGGGAGTCGACCCGGTGTTGCCACCACTGTGACTGCGCGGAAGACACCGCGCAGCACACTTTGGTGGCGTGCCCTGCGTGGGCGGGGCCGCGGTCGACGTTAGCCGCGGCCCTGGGTGGAGTGGCTCTCTCGCTGCCGACCATCATGCAAAAGATGGTCGACAGCGAGACGGCGTGGGAGGCGATGGCCTCCTTCTGCGAAGTGGTGATGTCGCAGAAGGAGGCCATGGAGCGGGAGAGGGAGCAGGATCCGCTCTCTCTCCGGCTACGCCGTTGGCGCAGCGGGCGGGCCAGGAGGGCCCGTCAGGCAGCGCCCGGGGGGTCTTAGGCGGCGGGGGCAGGGGGCTCTCGCCATAGACCCCCCCGAAGTCGGCCAGTTACGCCATGGCCGCACAAGGAGGTAGGGGGGGCGCTGCAAATTGCGCCTTCCTGAGGAGGTCTCCCCGGTTCTGATCCGGGGGACGTTGGCCGCGGGCGGGGTTCCAGAAGCTACAAACCCGGGCACTGGTGCCTCGCCCCTTTTCAACAGCGGTGGGCGTCGTCTGAAGTTTTTTAGTGGGTAGGACTGCGGTGGTCGTGTCGGCTGCAGTGAGCCCCACACCCCCTCCCGGTCTCCCCCTTTTGGCCGGGAGACAGTGCGTAAGCAGCATTTTTTTACAGACAATAATAAAAAAAAAAAAGAAAAAAAAAAGGCTCTCTGGTCCTCTAACAACAACATAACTTAATATAACTTTACGACGTGTGAAAGTGGGTCTTGCAACCGATTAGTACTGGCAAACATTTAACTTTAACCTTACCCGCAAAAGGCCGACAACCTTACGGATTCCGAATGCCTAAATGGACATAAAAAGCTACGTTCTCAGATAAGCCTCTGCCCAGTATGTAGCGAAGTGGAATATGAGAATCAAACTCGTCAGGCGCCAGGGCAAGGAGACAAGGGTGAAATAAAGCCAACTGTACTTAGGCAATAATAATTTTTTTAATCATGAAAGTGGCCAACAGGCTCTATGATTTATTACGGCAACCTCAATTAATTAATACGCCAATGTGTTCCCCAAAGGATTTGAAACATAATTACTTAAGCCTTAAGGCTGAAATTGGGTTGCACGCAACTGACAGCAAGATTTGTACGGCATCATACTGCCAATATCGCCTGTCAAGTGTTTTTTTAGTTTGAATTGCAGGCATCTCGGCCTAGCACTATGATTAATCATAGTGCTAGTGGGACGACCCGCTACATATATTTCTAGCTAGGTAATTCGAGTAAGTCACACTCCACCAAATAAACCCTGAAGCTTTCGCACTCGATCTGCTAAGACCTAATAGCAGCTCCAGGTAAGGATGCGGCTATCGGCGGCGGCGAACTCTCGCGTTCGGCCCTGGTGGAGACCATGGTCCGGAGCGAGAGGGAATAGGATGCTGTTGCCTCCTTTTGCGAAGCAGTCATGCTAGCAAAGAGAGGCAGAGTGCCTATCGTCACGGATCCAGCCGCCGCGGGGGACGCCCGAGACGTCGGGAGCCGAGAGACGACTCCCGGCCACCGTAGGCGCTAGCTTGTGGGCGGTGGGTAATGGGTAACTCGCCGCCCACTATAGGCGACAGGCCGCGTCGACGGCGCGTTCGTGTTCCACGCGCGCCTCAAAAAGATGTCAGCACACTGAGGGGCCCCTGGGGAGGGGGCCAAGTCTGCCGGGGTTGCGGGACTGTTCGAAAGGGTTACCGCGGCCTTGGTGTTACAGGCTCAAGAAGGAACATGGATGGTTTTTAGTCAGTAAAAGTCTGACACACCCTTCTGCTTCACCCACAGCGGAAGACGGTCATTTAATGCTTTTCCATCCGAAAAATAAAAAAAAACGTAAGGATGCCCGAGTGCTTGATCGACGGTTACTTGCTTGTAATGTTGTGAAGCCGCACAAAGCTTCCGCTCTCAACCTGCTAACAATATACTAACAAATGAACATACCTGATGAGTTCAGCGCTGGTTCGCGCTACAAATACAAATACAAATACAAAATATTTATTCACAAAATACAGGTTTGGTTGATACAGGTGGACCCACCTCCCTTTAAGTTAAATAATAACTTGTACCGGGAACGAGCCGCTCTTCATTAAGAATAACTACACAACTGTATTTAAAGTTCTTTAAAGAAATACAATTTTTAACAATTTTTGTAAGTAAATTTAAAGGAATTAATCTTATTTTAATTTTTAAAAACTTAAATAAAGATAGATACAAGAATATATATACATAATAGGTACACATACATAAATGTAATACAGGTTCAACCATACTCACAAACAACGTCGTCAGTAAATTATATTAGATTTAGTTTTTTAGATAAGTATCTCTTTATATTTTGTCATTATTTTGTTACTTTTTGTCGATTTTTTTTTTTTTTTAATTTTTATTATTTCTGCTAACTATGCTTTTTTTTGTAATCAAAAAAATACTTTATAATGAGGAAAATACTTTATAACGACCACAACGTAGTATTGCTTAAGGTAAGGATACGATATTGCTACCTCGTCACTTATTTGCTTGTAAAGGTTTAAAAGCGTCAAACTTCGGGAACACGTTGCCGAAGGCTTTGACACTCGACCTGCTTACACCTTTAGTATAACAAAAGAAATGACCTTATCGTTGGTGTCGTAGTAATGCTCCTGGTAAAAATGCGACCTTGCCGGGTCTGCGGGATTGTTCGACAGTTACTGCCGCCCGGAACACAACGGGACATGGTTGATATTTAGTCAATAATAAAATAAATATTTTGTAACAATTACACCAATTATTTAGTTCCAAGATAAGTATCATTAAGAACTTGTGTAATGGATACTAAATAAACGGATAAAAATACATAAATACTTTTTTTTTTTGTAAATAAATACTTAATATACATAGAAAAACACCCAGACCAGAACAAATATTCATGTTCATGAACACAAAGATTTGTCCTGCGTGGGAATCGAACCCACGACCTAGGAGCGAAGAGCGGGTATACTCGCCATCACGCCATATCGGTCGTCAATCAATTTAGTCAATAAAAGTCCGACTTACCCCTTTGCTCAACTCGGTTATTTGCTTGTGCAGGGTCGGAGGCGTCACAAGGCTTTTGCAGTCGACCTGCTGATACTTCATAGCTGGAGTCGTGGTACTGCTCTAGGTAAGGATGCTCAAGTACCACATCGACGGTGATTTGCTTGAAGGTGCGAAGCATCAGACCCCGGAAAGATGTCGCGTAAAGATTTCGCAATCGACCATTTAAGACCTATAATATAACAAATGACTTACCTCATCATTTGGGTCGTAGTACTGCTCTAGATAAGGATGCGCAAGTGCCTCCTCAACGGTGATGCGCTTGTGCGGATTGAAGGTGAGCATGCGATGCAACAGGTCCAGGGCACGAGCGTCCGCGCCCGGGAACAGGTCCGTCCAGGGTACGCGCGGCTTGAACGGTAACGACTCCAGGTAGCCGCGAGCCTAGGACAAATAAAAAAATCATTAAAAATATAATGTAATATTTATATATCATATTATAGTAGTTATAGTAACAAAGATGATTGAATCATATAAGATACAAATTTTGATTAAAAAAACTTGTCCGAGTAGTAGTAGCTGGTAGTCTCTATAGCTTAGTGGTTAGAGCAGTGGACCGGTTATCCAAAGAACATGGGGTCGATTCTCAATCGGGCAACCGCAGACGTAAATTAAATTTTACATGTAAATACGAAAAATATAAAATCATAAAAATATTAAATTTAAATTATGTTCATTAACATCTTGTTGCAGATCGGCACTTCTCTCATGAACGCCGATAAGACACCTAAACCTAATGAAGCGGAACAGCGGAGGCAAGTGTGTAGCTTTCTGCTGTTACAATATTTAAGCCGGAACTCAATAACAGTATAAGTTCGCGCCTATTTCGTTTCGTTACGTTCTGACGTACATCGATGAGCTTTGAATAATCTATTTGCCTTTACTGTCAGTTATGAACCGATTTTGAATAACCAAGAGGCCTCAAAACCTATCAGTAATGACCTAAATTGAAGCCCACTTTACTGCCAATTTTATTTTTTTCCTCCGCACGCGGAAGCTTTAATATTTCATCTCAAAATAATGACTGCTCATTCGTTGGTCGGTAAATGTCCATAACACAAGCTCTGCTTAGTTTGAGCTAGAAACCACTCCAACCAGGCCACTCATAAAACCTTCATGTATTCGCCTGAACCTTTAAGAACAAGAAAGAAAAAAAAACAAATACAACAAGAATCCTTTAATCGGGGAGAACCGCGTAAAAGTTCTTTTAAGTATGGAAAGACTCGTCTTTACGACGGGAATGCGTGTTTTTATTCTTTTGGTATGAACTAACTCGATTTCTGGGCAGGGTGAATTAATTTAATAAATATACTTAGTTAGATTGCACATGACTTCAATATTATGCATTTTTGTCGTTTGGCCACAGTAAAGTAAAGATTTTTACAGTCAACTAAGGTCCGTCACAGTCGAGTCGAAGTCCTCAGTAGTTAAGAATTTGAGGCTTATTATGGAGTTCTGGAATTAACATGGCAAATCACAACTGATGATAATATTTCATTTTCCTATAATTGTGTACGTTATCGAAGAAAATCCTATACCTTATAAAAAAACATATCGCAGCTTTCCTTCTATAGGAGCACATCTCAAAAAAAAAAATAGGGGCTCAAAAATCTTTTAACTCGTTTCCCAAAAACATGATTTTTCGAATTGGGCCCCTGTAGGTGCGATATTTACACATGAAAACTCAAATTTTCACCAGTTTTCCAAAATGAAACACTGCCGCGATATTTTTTTATAATTTTACATACTCCACATGATATGCTGACGACATCAAGTACGAAAGAGACGCGTGACTTTAGCGAGTACTCGACATTCGTGGCAATCTCGTTCCACTGATTCCAATTCGACAGCGCGTTTGACACCGCATTTCATCCCAATTACTCACACTTCGGATGTGGAATATCAATGTGGAATAAATCTTAAAGGGATGTCATGATCCTCTGTAACTGAAACTGAGATATGCGGATAAAATAAATATCCGTAACATAATCTGATAAAAAAAACCAATATGGGCAGACCGTTTTTGATAGATTCATGTACATAATAGGTTGGGGAAAAAGTCTTTTCGTATTTTTGTATGAAAAGTCAAGACATTTTTTTCAAAGTTTATTTACATTTATTTACAATATATATGTACCGTTTTGTTGAATAACTTTCTGCCATTTTGTGGGCAGAGACATTATCCCGTTACTGTAGAAATTTTGGGACTTCTGATCAAAAAAACGGGACAAATAGTTTTGGCAGTCCTCTCTTGAGGTCAACCTTACAGAACCTAAAGAATTCTGCAGAGACCGAAACAGGTGAAAATCTGAAGGCGCAAGGTCAGGGCTATATGGTGGATGCACTAGGACCTCCCAGTCGAACTCTCTTAATTTTTGCTGAGTGGCTAAAGATGTGTGTGGTCTAGCGTTATCGTGATGAAAGACCACACCCTTCCTGTTGATCAATTCCGGCCGTTTTCTCTCGACTGCTTCCTTTAATCTCATCAGTTGCTGGCAGTAAAGATCAGAATCGATGGTTTTGCCGGGCGGTAAAAGCTCATAATAAACAATGCCCTTCCAATCCCACCATACACACAGCATCACCTTATTTCGTGTTAGGCCAGGTTTGGCCACAGTCTGTGAAGCCTGGCCAACTTTCGACCACGACCTTTTTCGCACGTTCTTGTCGTACGTGATCCACTTTTCATCGCGAGTTATCAATCTCTTCAAAAACGGCTCGGTTTCATTACGTCTCAATAATGAATCGCAAATGAGTACACGGTTCATTAAGTTTCTTTGAGTGAGCTCGTGTGGCACCCAAATATCGAGCTTTTTTGTATAACCAGCTTTCTTCAAATGGGTCAAAACTGTTTTGTGGTCAATTCCCAGTTCTTCAGCTACATCGTAACTACTAATATGCCGATCTTGCTCCACTCTTTCAAAAATGGCGTCCATTTTATTCGTAACAGGGCGACCAGAGCGAGGTGCATCTTTAACATCAAAATTTCCGGACTGAAAACGTTTGAACCAAATTTGTGCTACTCTTACTGACACTGCATCAGGTCCATAAACATCACAAATTTTTTTCACTGCTTGAGTTGCATTTTTGCCTTTTTTATAATAAAATTTTAAAATGTATCGAATTTCTTCATTAGATTCACTCATTTTTACGGAGAGAAAAACAAATGAAAAATAGCGGGAAACAACTTTTTTTTATTTTTTTCTTTTCTTTATAATGGAACCTTTTTAATGTTACCAAAACCAGCCAGACACAAATAGTACAGTCAAAAAAATTTTATAATAAGTTTATACCTACGTTATGCGAAAAGACTTTTTCCCCGACCTAATATGTTATTTATGATGACAAGTTTTTTTTTGTGCTGCCGAGCCAGCTAACACACTAGACCCACGGAATCTGTTTGTATTTTACTTTAAAATTCCTTCAACACCTAAAAACCGTAACAATAACTATTCAAACTTCATATTCTTAACCGTATCCTAAACCGTTGTAATACATACATTCACGCCTTTTTCCCCGTAGGGATTGGTAGAGGCATATTATACGCTGTGGGCGTATATATCCCCGACTACATTGTTGGTCTCACGTAATAGGTGGCGAGTCTATTGCCGCTTACCGGGATCTGTCATGTTCGCCAGAGCCTCGTCTGTTGATCAGCAGGTGCACCACTTGCAGGTGAGGTTGCCTTGGATACCTAAGACGTTTCCAAGACAGTTGTAATATTATTACTATATCCGTATTCAGATCCAAAATGTCATATCCCTAACATCTCAGAAATCCCTGTCTCTACAGTAAATTCTTTACACCACGTAATGCGAGTTGTAGAAATTCCGCATCACAAATTTTATTGTTTAGCTGAGAGATTTTACATAATATCAGCTATCAAGTTGCTTACCAACGGATAATCCGAAATAATTTCATATCCTTAACCGTACATGATGTATTATTATTGCTATATTCGTGTACAGATACGAAATGTCATTCCCTAAAATTCCTGAAATCAACGTCTCTTCAGCCAGATCCGAGAGCGTGTATTGTCAATACGTCATGTTACGTCACGAGTTCTACATCTTTATTTTTAATGTGACACGTCATAATGACTACATCCTGCCTGATAGTATGCAGTCCAAAAAAAATTGGTTGCCTGTAAAGTCGGTATACGGGCGAAAGTTTTACGTGACAGTGATCAGCTTGTTTACCAACGGATAATCCGAAATAATTGTATATTCTTATATTGATATTGCCGTAACCGTAACCAGATCCGAAATGTGATATCCTAACTAACATCCCTAAATTCTCCGTCTCTAGTTCTCTACAGCCAGTTCCGAGGGCGTTCCGCGTAATGTGAGTTCTACGTGTGGAAAATCTGCACTACTGCCACAAGTTATGTTTTGTTGCTAGATTTAACATATAAGCTTTCTTACGCTATCTTGTTTACGCAGTTTTGGTAAATAATATGTCTTTTTGATTTCGTTCTACACTAGAATTACTCTTAGCAATATGCCAAGCTTGTTTACATGTAGTTTTGAAGTTTGTAATGAATTTAGTGTTATGTATTTTACTATACACGTTATATATTTTCAGTTTTTTTTTTACTTTGTGCTGATTTAAGGTAATAAAAAATAAAGTTTTCTTTTCTGTGTAGATGCTTTTTTTAGCCCCTAGTTAACCAATTATTTTTAATTAACTTGTTTGTAATTTCGACATTTAATATTGGAAAACACATGTTGTAAAATAATATTAGGGTTTCGTGAAAGATATCAAAAGCTCCAACTTCTTCAATTTCATAGACACCATTAAATGAGATTGCAATAATGGAGCCCAAAAACTTGTTTAAGTTTTCAAACCTAAAGTGTTAAATTTGTGATTTAATACTACACTACCTAAGACTCAAACGTTATAGTTTAACCTTTTACATGATCTGATAGTGCAAGGAACGGCGTATTTTAAGTTACATAAGATAAATTACTACGTATGAGATCTAAACAAGCATATTTTCTAGTTAGCGTTAAGATATGATTTTTTAAATTATATTTTTTTAATAATGACTGCAGCTCTTTGGGTATAAGATTTCTTTTTGGTTTCTTTGAGATTGAATTGATCAGTTCATTGAGGCGTTTAAAATATATTGTTGCCTTATCATTTGGTATTCTATAGATATAAACGACATACAGTTTCAAAGACAGTATTTCAACACCACAATATTCAAAATTAAAAGGTATAGTTTTTCTAAAACTTAGTGGTTTACAATCTAGGCAGTTCTTAACAAGGATACAAGTGGTACTTATACTTCCGTTGATCTGTTCTACAGATGAATAGACTAGCCTATATCTATCTAGTTTGAGATAAGACTACCTCATCATTACCGCGCCTTATGAATGTATCTGATAAGCATATGATATTAATTTGACCATCCTGTTTTTTCCAATTCTGTGATAGTTATTTCAAACAATTCCTTTTTATTGAGAAGATGAAAAAGAGTGTAGTTTTGTTTTTAAAACTCGAAAAAAAATACTTTCTTTTTTATTATGTAGCATGGAAGTTACTTCTG
This sequence comes from Musotima nitidalis, assembly GCA_949126915.1. Lineage (NCBI taxonomy): Eukaryota > Metazoa > Arthropoda > Insecta > Lepidoptera > Crambidae > Musotima > Musotima nitidalis. Next base: position 16,479,738 of record OX421416.1, read on the forward strand.
AATCATAATAATTATTAGTCGGGTATGTATGAATGTCTACTAGTAAGCGCTGGAAGATATTTTCATAAATATATTTAATGTCTTAGCTTATGAAAAGCGCTTAATGAATGATTCTGATTTGAGTCAAAAAAATATGCGTAATTATAACAGTGTATATCCATTCAGAGTAATTTATAAAACATTTCGACTACATGATATACAGCCTTGCGCTGTTTCATTAAACCACGGGAGGCCGACAGTTTAGTACATTATAAAGTAACCTAATACCAACCTACGAAAATTTAAATTTTGTAGATTCTGGTAATGAAATCTTGTAAAGGAATTAATTGTACTTGGAGTTTAATATATTATTAACAAAATGATGCAAAGTATATAATTTTACATTACAACGAATTTAAAGCATTACAACGTAAGAGCAAACCTAAATTCTAAATCTTGTTTGCTGAATTATTGTTCACAAAATATGATTATTGAAACATGAGAGGTCGGCCACACACGCTATGGTCGCACAAGGAGATAGGAAGGGCGCGTCCACTGCGTCTCTCTGAGGAGATCCTTCCGGTTTTGGTCCGGGGGACGTTGGCCGCGGGCGGGGTATCAGAGCTGCAACCCAGGTACTAGCTCCCCGCCTCTTTTTCAACAAGCGGCGGGCGTATCGGAAGATTTTTAGTAGGGAATTACTGCTGGCGGTCGTGTCAGCCGGTGGTGAGTCCCACACACCTCTCTCGGTCCCCCTTTGGCCGGGAGATACTGCGTAATGGCATTTTGTAACAGACGTAAATCAAAAAGGATCCCCATACATAAATTTATTACGGCCTGCACGAATGCTGTTACACGCACCGCTAAAAAGACCCAGCACTAAGGGCAGGACACTTGGGAAACCAATGCACCGGCAGAAAATTCCAAAGACAAATGTTCTTATAGACTCTTCCTTCCTCTATTCATTCAGTTAACTTACTTACCCAATTTCTTGATGTCAATCGTCGGGATAAAATAGTCCATACCATGTCAATTAACCATGACTTTTATTTCTAACGTGTGATTGTTTAATACTAGTGGCACGCCCTCCTTTTCCTTCGGTTCGGTTCGTCGGTTTTGGGTTAGTTTTAGTAGGTAGTCAAATATTTTGTATATATTAAAAACCATAGAATTTTACTACAGAAACCATGGTGAAAGAATTATGGCTATTCGTCTAGTAGTTTTAGAGCTTATAAATAACATCATTATCATCATCTTAGCCATATGACGTCCACTGCTGAATATAGGCCTCCCCAATAGATTTCCACATTGAGCGATCCTGAGTCGCCTGCATCCATCGGCCCGCCGCCTTGACCAGATCATCGGTCCATCGCGTGGGAGGCCGAACTCTATTTCGTTTGCCGGTTCATGGTCGCCATTGAAGAACCTTGACGCCCCAGTTCAGTTCTTCGAGCTATGTGCCTCGCCCATACAAACATATAAATATAAATAAATAAAATAAATAAATAAATATTCTCTTACAATTACACCAATTATTTAGTTCCAAGATAAGTATCATTAAGAAATTGTGTTATGGATACTAAAGAACGGATAAATAAATATACTTAAATACTTTTTTTTTTTGTAAATACATACTTAATATACATAGGAAAACACCCAGACCAGAACAAATATTCATGTTCATGCACACAAATGCACACATTACAAATATTTCTTATCCCTAGTAATAGATAGTATAAAACAAAGTCGCTTTCTGTCCGTCCCTCTATGTATGACTACTACTTTAAAACTACGCAACGAATTTAAATACGTTTTTTTAACAGATACAGTGATTCAATATTAGGTTGACTTACATGTCACGGGGACGAAATCGCGGGCGGCCGCTAGTATTTAATAATCGCGTAAATCAAAGGAAATAATACTTAAGCTAAAATTTGGTAGGCGTCTTCTCTATATTAGTATTAGACGGTAGATTAATACCAGTAGGTACATTATTAGTATTAGACGATTATAATACCACATTATTGCCAAAAACACATTAAATCCTCCCCTTCTTACCACTCAATGATGATTTCTTCACAACAGTGAAAACGACAAAGATGCTGGGTATCATTTATCTTACTTTCTTCGTATAAAACCTATAAATACCGGCGACCCGTATCACAACACGGCCCAACATAGCGTGACAAGCATAAATCGAAATAAGAAAGAAGTTTCATGGAGTTTGCTCGTGTGACCAAAAAAAAAACATTTGTCACAATTTTAGGGTCGTATGTTACAAGTACAGGTATCGGTTACACAAGCAATTATTTTATACTAGGTTTTGCCCGCGGCTTTGTTTGTGTAGGATTAGAACTCCACACAATCATATCACTATATAGTATAAAACGAAATCGCTGTCCGACTGTCCCTAAAAATATTTTCTGACAATTACTTAGTTCCAAGAAGGATTGAATTGCAATGGATTTTGATGCGGTTTTTTTTAAATAATAGGTTGGGGAAAAAGTCTTTTCGTATTTTTGTATGAAAAGTCAAGACATTTTTTTCAAAGTTTATTTACATTTATTTACAATATATATGTACCGTTTTGTTGAATAACTTTCTGCCATTTTGTGAGCAGAGACATTATCCCGTTACTGTAGAAACTTTGAGACTTCTGATCAAAAAAACGGGACAAATAGTTTTGGCAGTCCTCTCTTGAGGTCAACTTTACAGAACCTAAAGAATTCTGCAGAGACCGAAACAGGTGAAAATCTGAAGGCGCAAGGTCAGGGCTATATGGTGGATGCACTAGGACCTCCCAGTCGAACTCTCTTAATTTTTGCTGAGTGGCTAAAGATGTGTGTGGTCTAGCGTTATCGTGATGAAAGACCACACCCTTCCTGTTGATCAATTCCGGCCGTTTTCTCTCGACTGCTTCCTTTAATCTCATCAGTTGCTGGCAGTAAAGATCAGAATCGATGGTTTTGCCGGGCGGTAAAAGCTCATAATAAACAATGCCCTTCCAATCCCACCATACACACAGCATCACCTTATTTCGTGTTAGGCCAGGGGGGCAATCGCGCTAATGTACAATCGACTGAACCGCGACTGAACCGCGAACGAAACGCAACATTTCACTCATTTGGTATTGCGTTAACTTTTTGACAGCTAGTTGAGACGCAACTGGAACACAGTTGGACCGTTAACAAAAAGTTCAAGCGACGCTACTTTTTTTGGATCGTTCGTTGAGGTATTGTTGTAAATTAAATAAATTTTAAGTAAAAAATGTATAACGCGTACATTGATTTAATAGAAAGGTCCTATGAATACGATATAGGAGTGGCTAGAGCGAAATCAAAGAAGAACAACATTCAGGGAAGACTGAAATATAGCTTAGATAATATGAGCGACCGGCAGTTTGTAAAGAGATACAGACTGTCGAAGGATTAATTTTATTCTCTAGTGAATGAATTGATGGTACTTATGCCACCAACTCTACGGTCAGATGCTTTGGATGTAGAGACAAAGGTAAGCCAGCAAATTAAACTTTTAACCCGAAATTTATAATGTAACCTCACTGTAACTTTCTTACTTTTAACTCTATTATGTAGCATAATTAATTTATTCTAGGTTTTGGTGGCATTAGCATTCTATGCTAGTGGGTGGTAACAGACCTTAGTTGGAGACAGCCGGAAACATTGTATTTCACAAGCCAGTGTGTCCAAAGCTGTCCGACAAGTGACAATGGCGTTAAATAAATCGTCCATCATTAATAAATATATTGCTTTCCCCTTTCGCCAACATGAAAGGGAACAAATAAAAAGAGAGTAAGTTATTATGTATATTTTTCTTCTCTTATTATGCAAATGCAAGTGACTAATGTAAACAGATTAATGAATAAGTTTATTTTTAGATTTTACAGTCGGTTTAGGATGCCGGGTGTGCTGGGTTGTATTGGCGGGACACATGTTGCTATTGTGCGACCAGCAGTTAATGAAGAAAGATTTTTTAATAGAAAAGGATACCATTCATTAAATGTTTTAATTGTAAGTCAGACAGATTTGTTTGTTTTTTGTTTGATAGCTATATTGAAGACCTTTAATACTGTTTTTTTTTGCAGGTTTGTGATTCTAAACTCAACATAATGTGTGTAGATCCAAGTTATCCCGGTTCTACACATGATAGTGTTGTATGGCTAACCATTCCCTAAAGCAGTATGTAGAAAGACTTCACACATCTGGAGAGGATTTACATCTTTTAGGTATGATATAATTTATGGATTATTAATAAATATTATATTATATTTAATATTCTTATCAATTAATTTTATTTCAGGGGATAGTGGTTACCCATTACGGCCCACTATGATGATACCTGTATCGGATCCACAACCAAACACACCAGAGGAACACTATCAAAGTTTGCACCTGACTGCCAGAAGTACAGTTGAACGATGCATAGGAGTTCTAAAAGCCCGCTTTAGGTATTACATATTTTAATTTAAAACAACTGAATAAATCTGAAGAATTTCTTAATAATGGATTAGTCCAACTTAAATGTGTCTAAGGCAATAGAGCTTGAATGATAATAAAACAAATATTTTTTAAGTTAATATATTATTATGTATAATATTTGTCAATCTATTAATATACTAAATCTATCAACATTTTTTTAGGTGTCTACTGGTTGACAGAAAGCTGCATTACTCACCAGAGGTTGCAGCCAGAATAACCAATGCATGCTGTGTGCTGCATAATATAGCACATAGAGCCAACACGCCGTTTACTCCACTTACGGCAGAAGAGGCGGCTCGCGAACGCGGGCTGACTGATGGGGCCAGTGGTAGTGGTCGTGGGCCGCGTAGGTCTCTCGCTCTGACGAATTTGGAGCTAGGCCGTGCGCGCCGACAAGCTCTTATTAACCGTTTGTGGACAAACAGGGCAATAGAATAGTAACAAATGCATTTAATGAAATATATTTATTTTTAACACCTATCATACTACATAGATAACTCAGACTTACAAATAATTAACAAATAATTGTTGAAATACTTTTCAAACTACATAATTCTATCTTACACAATGCTTAAATATTATATACTATTTTTGGTAATACTTTTTAATGTTTGTTTCTAACTTATCCTACTTAACTTTAAATATCATCAGTCTTCTTGACAAAACTGAAAAAAAATTAGAAATGTGTTAACTTTCAGAATTACTTTGAACTATGCGTGAATATATAATTCACTTATATAATATTTAATTGAATATTTAGATTTATTAAATTAGAAATGAATACAAGTAGTATACATAATTCGATTAAAATTCGACTTCTAAAGTAGAGAGGGTAACATGTATAGTTTGGCGATGCTCGATGTCTCAGAAGTCCCAGGTTCAATCCCAGATGAATGTCCAATCAATGAAAAAATGAACTTTTCTTTTTGTCTGGGGTCTGAGTAGGTTTGACATTAGACGCTTTCGCGTCGTTGTTTCCGATTTCCATAACGGCTATTATGCAATTTATATGATGTTGTCCACTTTAGTTATTATTAAACAATATTAGCAGAAGACTTATAAAAATACCTTTCGACTTATGCGATCTACACTCTCGGCAATTAATTTGAATGATTCAGCCATCATCTTAAATGCCTCTGCATTACGCATCGTCGCCTCAGCTTTTATGCTCTCAATAGTGAGAATCATTGACCTCGACTCCTCTAAAGCTGTTCCTGAAAAGAAAAACAATAATTAAGTACAATTATTTTAGTACTTGCAGGATAACATTAGCTGATAAGTTTTTATTATAATAAATTAATTATTCTATCATAAAGTCCGTTTGTATAATATTAATAATGCAATTGAAAAATCACAACTTACTCATGATTGGTCGACTCGGGTTTGGAAGTTGTGTCCTTCTGCGTTCTCTGCCTCTACGCCTAACTGTGTATAAAGTAAAAAAAGTATTATGTTATAGAATAAATAAATAATATTAGACATAACAATAATTATAAAAATGTAAGTCTGTAAATTGCATTAAATTTATTGAATTTATTTTTAAAATCAGTTAATAAAATAGTAACAATAAAATTTTTGTGTACTGAATAACTTTATATCTGTGTAAAAAGTGTGTAATAATAATAGGATTTTTTAAAACATTTTTTATTTCTTTCCCATTTGCCAACCATTGTTTCTGAAACCCTGGGGTAACTCCGGGACAATGTAGATTTTTTTATTGTCTTGGTTTGGGGTAAGATGGTCTTGGTGTCATGACAAATTATTTGCAAAATGTCTTATAATAATAAATGTATTATGACTTTTTCTTATCTTACCGGGGCCAGGAGGTGTTGTTGGCACCTGTCCTGTCAAACTAGGTGATGGAGGAAATGATGCAGCATTCTCCGTTTCATTTATATTTAAGTTTAATCTGCAATAAAAAAAATTACATAAGTTTCAAAATAACAATAATGTTTAAGCAATGCAAGTCAATGATTTTGTTTAATATTTTAGTCTTACACAATTGGAGGTGAAGTATTTTGCAATTCATGCACATTATCCTGCACTTCGTCTTCCACCACATGCTCCACAATGATTTCACCCTAAAATATTATCAATAAAACATTTTCAACAGTCAATATTAAACTAAAATTTTCTCTGCATAATATTTACTTAAAATATCTTACATACCAATTGGTCTTGGCTAATGTTTGGCATAGGACCTACATCCCTGCCTAAAATATCTGCTACTCTCTCCTCCAAAGCTGTTAATGATGGAGCATTTGAAGGTCCACCCCCTGTTGCCCTCTGGTTGGCATTAATCGTGACCAACTTTCCTCGGACTTTACACTTTTGGTCATTCCAAACCTACAATTACAAGGTAATGTTAACAATTATCTTATGTAAATTTTAAGGACATGTAAGTACCACCTACCTTAGACCACTCTTTGGCGGTTCTCGCAGGCCCCTCCGCATTTAATATTTCGGCGCACTCACGCCACAGTCGCGATGCAACCGATCGAGCTTCTTTGGATCGCACTCTCCCAAGGGCGAGGTCTCTACGTTCCTCGAGGAACTCCACCAGCAGTTCCAGCTGCCGGACAGTTGTAACACGGCGGCGCTCTTCCATTTTCTTAGGACGAAGTTTTTTGTGAAACAAATTCACAAAACAAAGTGAATTAATTAGTTTGGCTAAAATATTAGAATTTACACTAAAATACCAAAAAACTTTACTTACCTGTTAATCAATCCTTTGTTCTAACTTTATTATAATAGAACACTTGCTTTCCCACGAAATGGCACGAAACTCATAAAAGTTTGAAACTTGATCGTAATGTAAACAAACAATTCAAACAAACATCGCCCGCTATCATCTGTCAAATAACACGTAGTGATGTGGTAAAATGGTTTAGTCGACCATCGATTGTACTCAAATAGCAGAATATCAACAAAAATACTATGATCACATCACTATCGCCTCAAAGAAGGATTGGTCCAATTCCGGTTCAACTCTGGTTCAGTCTTGAAGTTTAACGCGATACGAATTTCCTGCCCAGCTGAGTTACAACCGGAACACGATCAGAATTGAAACACGAATGAACCTAAACATTTTAAAATAACGCGATTGGCCCCCAGGTTTGGCCACAGTCTCGGGCCCATATTGGAGCGATGGGTCGGCCGTCGGTGGGGGTCGATGACTTTCCGGCTCGCACAGGTACTTTCCGGGCACGGGTGCTTTGGGAAGTATCTGTGCGACGTCGCCGGGGGGGAGTCGACCCGGTGTTGCCACCACTGTGACTGCGCGATGGATGATGCGCAGCACACTTTGGTGGCGTGCCCTGCGTGGGCTGGGCCGCGGTCAACGTTAGCCGCGGCCCTGGGTGGAGTGGCTCTCTCGCTGCCGACCATCATGCAAAAGATGGTCGACAGCGAGACGGCGTGGGAGGCGATGGCCTCCTTCTGCGAAGTGGTGATGTCGCAGAAGGAGGCCGCGGAGCGGGAGAGGGAGCGGGATCCGCTCTCTCTCCGGCTACGCCGTTGGCGCAGCGGGCGGGCCAGGAGGGCCCGTCAGGCAGCGCCCGGGGGGTCTTAGGCGGCGGGGGCAGGGGGCCCCTTCCGTCTAGCTATAGACCCCCCCCGAAGTCGGCCAGTTACGCCATGGCCGCACAAGGAGGTAGGGGGGGCGCTGCAAATTGCGCCTTCCTGAGGAGGTCTCCCCGGTTCTGATCCGGGGGACGTTGGCCGCGGGCGGGGTACCAGAAGCTACAAACCCGGGCACTGGTGCCTCGCCCCTTTTCAACAGCGGTGGGCGTCGTCTGAAGTTTTTTAGTGGGTAGGACTGCGGTGGTCGCGTCGGCCGCAGTGAGCCCCACACCCCCTCCCGGTCTCCCCCTTTTGGCCGGGAGACAGTGCGTAAGCAGCATTTTTTTACAGACGATAATAAAAAAAAAAAAAAAAAGGTTTGGCCACAGTCTGTGAAGCCTGGCCAACTTTCGACCACGACCTTTTTCGCACGTTCTTGTCGTACGTGATCCACTTTTCATCGCCAGTTATCAATCTCTTCAAAAACGGCTCGGTTTCATTACGTCTCAATAATGAATCGCAAATGAGTACACATGAAAAACAAAAAATGTCTTGACTTTTCATACAAAAATACGAAAAGACTTTTTCCCCAACCTATTATAAACTTAATATAAAACATACACAAGTCTAGCTACCAATCGCGAGCCTACGTTCGTGGGATTCTGTTTGTTAATAACGAGTTAGTTTTCTTTACGCATAACGCATAAAATAACGCATTTTGTAATATTAAATGGTGTTTTTATCGTGTAATTTATACTTATTTAATTAAAAAAAGAATGAAAAATAAGATATATGAGAATCCTTTTAGGCCATTCTTTTGATAGATTAATTAATGAAGATATTTGTCTTTTTTTACACATTCAAATAAATGGGTTTACATAAGTTCATATGCATTTGAGTGAATCGCTTTTCATATAACTGAGGTAATAGGGTGCATAGGGCTCTTCAAAATAACTCAGAAGCCCAAGCCAACCTCATTTGCAAGTGCCGATCAACGAACGAGGCTTTGGCTAACGTAAAAGTTCCCGGTAAGCGTCAATAGGCTCGCCGCCTATTACGTGGGATCGATAACATAATTGGCGAAATGTAGGCATATAATTTTCTTCCCCTCCCCCTTCAATTTCTTTCCCCTTAGGGGAAAAATTGTAAAATGTGTTAATGCGTGAATGTATGTGTTAGACAGCAAAACATTTTCTATAAGACTTCCCCGTTTCAAATTATATAAATCAAAGAGTCTTTATAAGAAATTAAATATTACTCATAAATACAACAGGTTATTCCAAATCACTCAATTTATTATAAATGTGAATTGAGAATACGACCTTATGAAAATTCCTTCAGATACCAAACATAAAGAGCGTATAATTCTATTGAATTTCATGAATAAAACAAGACTGGTTGTACGTTTGAGGGGAGACGGTGGAATTTGGACCCTCTTATGGCAACTCGCAATAATCGAAAGGAAATTATAATAAATGTAATGTCTTTCGGAGACGAAATCCCAAATTTAAAAAAGAAGTTGGTATAGCTTGCTCCTGCAGAAGTCTTCGAGTAAGTTACTGAGCATGATTTGCTTTGTAAGGTCCGGCCCGTAGCGAATGGGTGCTGTATTTTTAGCAAACTATTTTAATTAACCAATTTGACTTTGATTAATCTATCTACAGAACCTAACCGGTTACTAATAAATAAGACATTAAGGGCCTGTTCACTGCCACGATTTATGAATAAAAGATACTTAGCAGTTAAAATTATAGTTTTGTATAGACTATTTCCCGCTTTTTTACGGTTGGCATATCATAATAACCGCCTCCCGCTGTGGGTGCAGCGGAACGATAAGTAAGACTTTTTCTGGCTAAAAACCATCCATGTTCCTTGTTAAAACCTTTCCTTTCCTTTAAGTTCCGGGGCCGTGGTAACTTGCTACTTAGTATACATGAATGTTTACTTGAACATTGTAAAACAGGCCCTCCGACAGTTTAAATTTTTATAAAGTATAAAAATAAAGTATAAAGAGACAACTCCCCAATAATCACTAGCAGCTACACGGTTTGGAGTTTGATAAATATGGGCTACCCGCGCCGATGACTGATGGCCTATTGGTCCTTCGCAATATTACAATTCGAGGCTTTTGGGGTCACTTATATAATCATCCATCAATTACGGAAAATTAAATGTCTGTCCTTACATCAACTGGTATTATTTTCATTTAGTACAAGCGGGTGTATAAGGATTGGCATGGGCTCCTTTGGTCTTGGTAGGGTTACCAAGACCGGCCTACCAACGGACGAGGCTGTGGCGAACATAACAGTGCCCGGTAAGCGGCAATAGGCGCGTCTACTAAGTGTGGGCGAATAATATGCCTCTGCCTACCCCTTTGGAGAAACAGGCGTGAATGTATGTATGTAGTAAAAGCGCCATCTACATAAATTGTTTGTCTCATATACCAATTAATGTTGCTACCTACAAAACCTTTTAAACCTAAACTACCCGGGTGTTGCCTAATTGCAATATTTTCAAGCATTTTTTTTCTTGACAGTGACAACTCCCCAATAATCCCAGGCCGTCAGACGGTTTAGAGTTTGATAAATATGTCTGCGGCGAGTCGACCATATGCAGGAAAACATGAAATGCCCGAGCGATGACTGATGGCCTAATGGTCTTCTGGAGTAATATTACTTTTACAAGACTTATCCATCAGTCACGGAGAATTGAATGTATGTTCTTACATAACTGGTATTATTTTCATATAGTAAAAGCGCTATCTACATAAGCTGTTTGTCACATATCCTCAGCCTAATAAATTTAAACTGCTAATGTTCTTTTGAGCAAACTTTATAGAAGGAAGTAAAAACTGTTAATTTTTCATAGTTAAGGCACTACTTTAATATAGGTGTTATTCCAATGTCATCATCATCATATCCTAGCATTATCCCGGTTGCCCTAGACTTAAACTTAGGGCCCAGGGTCTGCTCACTGGTTCAACCAGATTTGACTGAATTTCAGATTTTACGTGGAGCGACTGCCGTCTGACCTCCGCAGCCCAGAGGGAAACATCATTCTATGGTTAAATCAGCTGTCAGTCTATTAGAAGGCACTGACTTCCTAATAACGACTGCCATAGATGTTCATGACAGCCGGGACCAACGACTTCACGTGCTTTCCGAGGCACGGAGCAAGCGATAATTGCGCACATAACATCGAAAAGTCACCAGGGTTTGAACCTGAGACCTCTGAATTTAAAGGCAAAGGATCTCTCTTGCCACTGAGCTATCGCCGCCGAGGTGTTATTCCAATGCGTTCATAAATAATAACATATTAATTTATGGGATTTGATCGATATTCCAATCAATAGATCTTAAAATTTTACACTAGATAGCTTAAAGTCAAATTTTGTATTTTTTCGAGTTACACAGTTTGAAAACTGACGATATACCAATTCATATCGCTATCTGCTGAATCTATCAATCCGAATGAACTTGGTTACAACAAATAAGAGATAAAACTTATATTTTAATAATGTTATATATATAAACTAATATTGTAATTTTCCTGGACAGTGACTATTATTGATAATAACCGGCCACTAGACAGTTTGTAGTTTGATAATATATCTGCGGCGAGTCGATAATACGCAGGACATCATTGGCTGCCCGCACCGATTACAAGGCTTATACAATCATCCATCAGTTACGGAGAATTGAATTTCTTTACCGGAAATTGTTAATCATGATTTTGTCAGGCTACATTATTAACTTAACATATACTCAATAGTAATCATGTTAAGGTCTATTTTATTGTTAAACAAACATCTATCCTAATAAGGTCTATGGTTTTATTATTATAAATCACAATGTGTTTATCGCATTATTCATAGCTTCGTTAACTTAGGAAGCTTGTGTTAGAAGTAATACGTCTATGTCTAAGATTTCAAGAACAAGAATTTAAAGAACTCAAATCCAAAATGGCCTAAATCGAAAGTTCAATTCATAAAGAAATTTACATAATGCCTACTATTATTTGATAAATTATAATAATAAAAAGCTATATAATCTGCAACATTGCCTACATTAAATATAACGCCAGTCCAGTGTAAATTTAATACTTTAACTCTGGTGCACGTCGGCAATATTCTTCCATTTCGTTTCTATATGATATAAGTTTAATGCTGATGGGGTAAGTAATTGTCTTCCGAAATATCTTTACTCGGGCCGCAAGTCATAAGGCTTTTAGGGTCTTATATTGTATGTCGTGTAGCAGTGGAACATTGGAATTGTGATCTTATAGAAATTACATTTCTTTTATCAAAACTAATAAATAATTCTTATTGAGGTATTAATTGAAGACGACTTCATTGATTAATTGTTATTGACAATACAATATTAATACCTCTTATACATTGTTATTAATAATGGTATAAGCCGGATATTAGGTCATTGCAAATATATAGTATTAATATAATAAGAGGAAAGATTATAATGCTTGATAGTCGGCAATATAATATATATTGATTTATTGAGATAATTATCAGACATAAACAGCTTGGTAACGCACTATAGGGTCTGAATCGAAGTGCGGGGGTGGGGGAACTCGCGCGCATTTATATGTCCTTTATTGCACATAAACATTCATAAAAAACACAGTATCTCTTCCAGCCAACTAGGCTCGCCACTTGGAATGTGGGACCAACTATATAATTGACGAAGTGTGGGCGTATGCCTACCCCTTCAGCGAAACAGGCGTGAATGTATGTAACTATGTATGTTGTCTGGATTGAGGAGGCTCCGCAACTACTGGACCTATTTAAAAAAACTGCCTTTATTTACTATACTTTACTAATAGAATGCCCCATTGTTTGTGAGTAACATAGGCTAGATTATCAAGCGAGTCGTTGTCACTTAAACAAGAAGACTAGTTCAAACTAGTCCTTTGTTTAGGTGACAACGTACTAAAATAAAATGACCAGTTTAGAAGTGATCAGCTACATCTGAAGACGATTAAACACCACTAGCAACCGCGGATCCAGTCTTCAAGTAAAAGGGTGTGGTCACAGCTACCCAAAGATCATTGTATTTAAAAAAAAATTACATCAGAAGTTTATTAGGGTTGTGTGTATCATGGCCACAACAGTGGATAGGCGCTTGACCAATAGTCCTGAGATTTTCAGATTTTGAACATACATGTATTTCTCATTTGTATATAGAACTGTCTGTAGACTAAGTAATCGATAAGCAATATCTGGAAAGCTACACTTTATCCCTTGTTTTGATGACTAGACAATAATGTGACCCAAGGTGTAAAATCTATATATATATATATAAAAGGAAGTCGTGTTAGTTACAGCACTTATAACTCAAGAACGGCAGAACAGATTTGGATGAAAATTGGTAGGGAGGTAGCTTAGAGCCAGGAGACGGACATAGGATACTTTTTATCCCGTTCGACAGCGTTCCCGTGTGACTTGACATGAAACGTCAGTCACTATAAAACGTGATATAACAAAAAAGAATCAGACTTGGAATAACAAAAAGCAAATGACAGCTATGTAATGACGTATGGATGACAATTTGATATTTGTAAGAAATCAATATTCAAGACTATCGAATCTGCCGACAAAGCCGTAATGCAAGAAGAATACGAAATACTGGAAATGAAAGGACTGAAGAAGAACAAGAAATTGCACGTGTACATCGCCGCAATAGTATGGCCCGACTTCGTGCTTCTTAATAAATAATAATAAAACAAAAAATGTCGTGTATCACAAAGTACTTAAGTGAAGAACAACTTTGTACTAAAATACAGAAATAATAATGAATGATTGATGTAGGTATTTAATTTTTTTGTAATTTTTCCAATAAAATAAAAACACAATCTGCTTATTTATTGCCATTAAGGCGGAACAAAGTTCGCCGGGTCAGCTCGTATTTTATAAAAAAAGCTTCCTCGCTAGCTTTTCTACTTAGTTCTACTAATCTGTGTATAATTCTTTAGACTGTACTAACGTACCAAACTAATCATGTAAACGATTTTTTCTTCTAAGCAATTCCAACAAAATATTTGATTATATACCAAGTAGTTTAACTTGTGCAGTTATTTTACGATAAAAACAAACTTTAATCAAACGTCAGCTCGTAATACAACGGCACAGCCATCAACGCAACCCGTTGAAATGAATATTTATAACAAAATAATACTTTCTCAATGAAAACTTTGCGTGGCCATTTGTCCAAAACCCGACATGAATTTTCATTAAAATGAACAAATTTCGTGTTCTCTGTTAGAATTTCCGACAAAACTTGGTAGGGTAATTAATCACTCATATTAATCAAATTCCTGAAAACAAAGTTGATAACAACTGTACCTACAAACACATAACAACAGTGTACGTATCTCATATTTGAATAAGGTGTAACTTTTATCACAATACCAACATACACATAGTATTAGATCAAATTAAAATACAATTTATGTTCTGTATAAATGCTAGGTACTAACCTAGAAACCAATAAAAATGGATTGTTACGCGAATGAATGGATGAATAGCTTAAAAGTATTATTACCACGTAAAATCGACATCTAAACACGACAAAAATTTAACATAATATCGAAATATGAATGACGACGAGACGACGGAAATCCAAGACGGAAATTGTCCACAGCCGACATCAAGGGGTGGGTTGTGATCGAAAAATACAAATATCGAAATAAATTTATAAAAAAATAAACTAAAGCATAAAAGGAAATGTAAAGTTCTGGCTCTCGTCACACAGATACAAAAAATACGATTCATAAAATCACTTATAGAAACTATTTGAAGTGGATCACCAGAAACTAGTAGGACCCTTGCTTTCGTAAGCCACATGTTTCTACAAGCAGGGGGGTAAAGGGGCTACCCTACGGTGGAAGTGACATATGCAAAGTCATGATGTGCAAGCTGAGGACGTCCATGTTGCTCTTCAGCCATTTTGAATTAAATGTCCCCCCATTTAATCCTTTGTCTAGTTACCGCCTGCTTTTCTTATGTAGCAGTCTCCTATATCCATAGTCGAATATTGCTAATCCTTTAGCTTTTTAACCCTAACCATAGTACATTTTTTCCTATCTCAATAGCACAACCCCAACCAGGGTAGCAACCATTATCTCTTGCCTCTGGTATATTCCTGTAGAGCGCAAAGGAATAATTCCCGGTTGGTGTAACATAATCATGAGATTAAAATCACCAAAGGGGCTGTTACTAGGCCTCTAAGTGTTCGACACCTTTGGTACAAGTGCCATTAACTTTAGAATATATCAAAAACTCACCTGAATTCCATCTAACTTATCAACATATCACAATAGATATTTCCGTTAAACATAATCTATAGAACAAAATATCATTATGCCATAGAGCTAGAGAGATTGGTATTAGTTACTTATTAATTAGTCTTAAGCACCTAATGGGTAGCTAGTTGGAGTTGATCAAAGCTTTGATGTGCAATATCCCAGCGACCTAAGTTCGCTAATGGAGTCAATTTAGCCCAACTTTGTGTAGATTTGTGGTTCAGCTTAATAAGCCGTGTGTGTTTAGGCCGGGCCGAGTCACATTGCACCTTTATTCGGGATTTCTAACACATAATATATGTCTACGCTATAAAGGAACACGAGGAAGTTTGCTCATTCTTTTTGTTTCATTTTCGCAAAGAATATACAAAATACAGCTATTTGTTTGACTTTCATTTCTTCTATTTTTCATTATGAACAGACTAAGGCTATTTATTTTACTTATTGGAATAATTGCAAGGTTTATAGGCAATAAATTCTGCGGAAATTTGAGGTGGAGTGGATATACAAGAGAACTTTCGAATTGCCTTGTATGTTTGCGACATGTTGGTGTGGTAGTACAAGCAATTTTTCTTACACTAGAAGACTGCGGTTTTGTTTTCTTCTTCGGGATTAGAGTTCAAGTATAATTTTTTTGTTTGTACTGTTTCTCACAGCCTTTTTTTTATTTGACATGTCAAAATTACTTTACCCTGTCTGATGTTAGGCAATCGATGATCGATAGTGACAGCAGATCAACATAGCGATAATAAAGGATCAGGGTCCACCCTATTATTTTGATGTGGTGATAAACACCTATGAATAACTTATGATAACCGTTTCAAGGTCCACTTCAAAGTTGTGTTGCCCCGCAACTTTTAGGTGGATCTTGTTGGTGGTGCGATACATGAGACGGGTGAGATTACCCAAGTCTGACAAAGGTAAGAGAAACGAAACTTTCTAGTTCGTGTCTCCACATGCTTCAAAATCATTTATTCAAGTTTGGCTCAATAGAACTCTTATAACGGTCAAACTTGAAATTTAACGCGCCCATTCACTGCGGGCGGGAGCTTGATCGTAACAGAACGAGCAAGAAAATCGCCAAGTTTGGTGTTTTCTCCCGCTAGTTACAAAAGTACTTAAACTAAAAACATAGTTTACAAAAAAAAAAAAAAAACACTTGTGTTTTGCAGTCACAAAATTTAAGTAAAGATTAAAAAATATATTAAATAAATAAATAAATATTTCTGACACTTACACCAATTATTTAGTTCCAAAATAAGTATCATTAAGAACTTGTGTTATGGATTCTAAATAACGGATAAACATACAAACATAAATATTAATCTCTCTATCCTTAGCAAGATGAACATAATTAAGGATAAACATAGAAGAAATAAGCAGACCAGTCCCCACTGGCGGGGACCATGTTTTAGGGAACGTGACGACTTCGGCAAGTTATTTCTAATAAATCAGTCCTCGGTTTAAGTCTCCCGACTATCATCTTGTCTGTTTTATGTATATGTAGTACACTACATATACATAAAACAGACAAAAGTAAAGTACACTTTAATAGTATTTTCTTAAGTTAGTTGATATTTCTTTTCTTTAGTTTGTAGCACCGCCTTTAACCCTCTGTACTAACGCTTTGGTTAACTGGTAGAGAATGCCTTCGGCATTAAGTTCGCCTTTGTATTACATTTTTGTGTGCAATAAAGATTAAATAAATAAATCAGGACTGCAAAAGAAAAAATGGTATAAAGACAAAAAGCTGTTCAGATAAGGAAGATAAGTACAGGAAGCTACATCATTACACACCTGCAGATTCTCAAGGAATTTTGTAAACTCGGTAACTCTAATAATGCTTTTATTTTCTTTGTATAGAAACGTTAAAAATCGTCGGTGCCTTCATATAGAGAAATGCTTTCTAGTTTAAATTTAATATTACTTGCTAATAAATTATACCGGAGGGTATTTTGTTAATGAAACAAGGTATACAATGTTATTCATTAAACTAGTTGGTTTCATTGTTGGTTAGGACGGGCCCCAAGAGACAGGGTTATGTAACCCTAGAATAAAATTCGTAACTCAAAATACGTGAGCAAATTCTATAATACCAATCAGGACCACTTCGGTACGGGATCGGAACTATTCGTGAAATGTCTCCTGAAGTAGCGAATAATTTGTAAAAAATATCATATCTCTTGCAACCGGTCTGAATTGTTGGAATCTCTCGTGGCACTACGTGGTCGCAAAGTCAATATCATTTATTCAAGTCCGGCTCAATAATGCTCTTATGAATGTTAACTTCAAAACCAACGCGCCCATTCGCAGCAGGAGAGAGCTAGTGAGCTTGATCGTGGAAGATCACCTTCTTGGATGAGTGGCAATAGACAGCGCTTTCTTTTATTTTCGACCCCGGCTATGAACATTGAAGTGTGTATGTGGCAGATGATAAGCAATGTTAGAGGATCTATTGGGCGGCTTGAGAACAGCAAGATATCAAACACCTGCCTCCGCCAAAACGCAGTGAGTCAGCGAGGTGGAATATGTGTATGATCTGATTCGCTTTTAACACTTAAGCAATAAATGTTTTGATTTGAATTTGGTCTGTTTCGGGTGCACAGGGATTCTACCAAGATCTGAGGAGCCCAAGTCAACCTCAACCTGCCGATCAATGGACGAGGCTCTGTAAAATATAAATGTTCCCGATAAGCGGCAATAGGCTTGCCACCTATCACGTGGGACCAACTAGATAATTGGCGAAATGTGGGCGTATAATATGCCTCTGCCGACCCCTTCGGGGAAACAAGCGTGTATATGTATGTATAAACTTTGTTCGTGAAAAGAGACTGATGCTCAGTAATAGGACCTTAACGCTTTGATGATGATGAATCGTTGAGAACTTAGAACACATATTTTTAGGTCTAAACAAAGTCTATTATTGTGGTGTGGAATGGAAATGAGTAGGTAATTTTACCTTCTCATTGATGATGCAGTCGAGGTCATCTCGGCTGGGGGAGCCCAGCACGCCGAGGATGTGGTTCAGCTGGTCGAGATAGTGCTTGCCCGGGAAGATAGGCCGGTTTGATAACATCTCCGCCAGGATACAGCCCACTGACCAGATGTCTATCGACTTGGTGTAGCCCTGGGGAAGAAAACACACATTAAATAATGCTATTTTATTAGGGAAAAAAATGGTTACACTGTAAAAAAAAATGTACAATGGTGAACTTATCTCTGGAAGAGATCGCTGCCAGCCAACCCTAGCAGTTGTAAATTAAATAATTGTACGTAAGTTTTTGTTTTAGAAAAGTATTAATGTAAAAAAACAATCATTAAACACCAACTCACAATTGTTATAAAACCAATTACGCTTGCGATATTATATTCCTAATATTATTATATCTTTAATCTAAGAGGTTTAGGTTGGCTGTCGAAAGACAGGCGACAATAGAATAGAATGCCTGCTGCATTCTACAAAAATACTTTCTATAAATTTATCAATTACATTTCTCTTACACATAAACAAATTGTAACGCGATCGCTTTATAGTACTTTATTTTGCACTACATGAGTAAAAATATATAGAAGAGATTTAACACAGCATTTGTTAGAAAAATCCTTACCTCACGCTCTAGAGCGCTGTTCAATTTCGCTTGAAGTAAATTGATGTGGAATGGTAGTAATGCAGAAACCATGTAATGGTTTAAAGTGAGACAAGTAACTAAGCTCCCATTCCCTGGAACGGTAGCCATTTTTCTAGTTTACCACAGCGTGTTTTTTTACTGAGATAAAAAAGTAAGAAAATATATTTGAAAAAACACTTTCATGACACGTAGGCTGTAGATTGATTTTGGCAAGCCTTATTCTCGGAAGTTTAAGCAGGGATCACATTTTCTACTTGCTAAGATCTAGACACACTCACATCAACGCACACGGGAAGACATGCAAATAACACCATAACATTTTGTTTACATAAGCGACAATGCTTTTCCAGAATTATGTATATAAAAGTATATTTTACAATACAATTTACAAAAGTTTTAAGAGCATGTGTGAGGTGCAGTTTTAACGTAAAGTATAAGATTAACTAAATCCTTCCTCTAATTATTGTATGTAGGGCAGTCTTACAATACATACTATATACAGTGGACCCCCGGTAATTCGACAAACGTGTTGCTGGGCAGTGTCGGACTGTCGAATTTTTTGGATTACAGAATTTACAGAGTACTACCCCAAATACCTTATAGTCCGGATTTTTTTGATAAATAATACTTTGCAATTCGACAAATAACAGCTCAAAGTTAAAAGATTATTATGAAGTGGCGCGTACAAGTTGCAATCTGTTTCATTATGCATCAGCTTTATTTGTAAAGATTTTCCAAAACATTCAACAGTGATAAGCACGTGGGATTATAGGGGGCGGCGGATTAGACAAGGGACGGTTTACCGGGGGTCCACGGGGGGGTGTAAGACCATAATAATAATACCATTTAAATATGAAAACCAGCGTCAGCTTAAAACACTGACACATGCTGAACCAGATCCTTTTGGTGCAGCTTGGACACCTTAGTGTTTTATATTTGCTTTTTTAAGCTATTGCATAGCTTCTACCGCGGGCCTTGAGCGTGGAGACCGAATACAGAAATTCCGTAACGTAAAAAACCAAACCCCCCCCCCCCCCTTGACAAAAAATTGTTTCGACTTAAGAAGCTCACATTTAAAAAACAAAAAAAAAATAACTTGTTTATTTTCAAACTTTGAATATAATGTTTTTAAAGCTCAAGATGTTTAAAGTAGAAAAGCAAAAAAAATCTTTACGTGACTTTAGTCGGGTGCAACTTCTACGTTAAAAAAAGAAAATAATAATAAACAGCTCAAACTATATTTGAAATGGCAATTTTCTCCTCTGGAATTTCAATATTCTTTATCGGGTGGGTTTCAGACAATACCTTACACAAATATATCTTTATAAGTTTTTATTCCCTATAGTGTCTATTCATAACTTTTCGCAACTATCACCAATTGTCTGCGCTATTTTTGAGTGCCTGTTTATTTTATTCTTTTACCCAATTATATCTGTAATTTATTTATAATTTATCTCGGCTAATGTAAGTCCACTGCTAAAAATAGGCATCTCGCATAGATGGAATGGAATTATTTATATGAAACTAAGACCGTTTTTAGGGTTCCGTAGTCTACTAGGAACCCTTATAGTTTCGTCATGTCTGTCCGTCTGTCTGTCCTGGCTCGTTCTCCGCCGTTTCTGCACCGATTGCCACGAAAATGCTAGAGAGATGTATACTGATAATCCGAAAATTGGTTTTTAAAATTATCGAAAAATAATCATTTTATCCCCCCCCCTGCCATACAGCGAAAAGTTAATTCGAAAAAAAATTCGACTTACCGCATCGTGTGGGGTATCGTTAAAAAGGTATTTTTAAATACAACAAAAATTGCCTTAAACCCATGTGGATCAAACCCCCCAGTCTCAAAATATATTAATACTTAAAATTAGAGCGTCCCCCCCCCTTAACTTTTGAAATACTATTACAATAATTCTGAAAAAAATGTGCTGTATACCTCCAAGTAAGTACTTTCAACGAAAACTATAGCAGACTCTGTATCATACATAGTTATTTTTATACAACTTGACCAACTTACGACGTGCAGTTGCCCTAACTAAATGGTAATGTGTGGAAATAACGACCTACAAACTATGAAAATAAGTAGGAATGTTACATACCTACATACAGAAGTGGGCCAGGGTAGAAATACAGATTGCTAAATTTCAGGACTGACCATTGAACTTGGCACCCATTTAGATCAAATTTTTTTTGTCGTTGAAGTCAACATCCAAGGCAATTATCATAATATTGAACTTGGCTCTCATTTCATATTTATGTTCGCAAATTGCTGTTACTAGTGCCTGTTAATTCAGTAAACAGCGCGCGATGCAAACTCGCAGGCGGCGCGCGGCGCGGAGGGCGCGAGCCGCTAAGGACTTATTACCATCTTATGGCTACGGAACCCTTTCATGTGCGTGTCCTACACGCTCTTGACCGGTTTTATTATATCAAACCAACAATGAATACCAAATTAGAGAAATAAACTTTTTCTACCAAGTCGTTTTAAAACTACCAGCCTGTTTCAATATTTGGACTATATTAATTTAATCAAAAAGATAGTGCTAAAACCTTTTCTGGCACGGTAAACGCTAAAGCCAATACTTGAAAATCCGAGCGGTATTAATCCATACAACCTGAACAAATGGACTTGTAACAATAAAACGGTGTTATTAAAGGCATCGCTTATTGTGTGAAGATATTATTAAATTCCACAAATGGTAGCTTTGAAATTGTTTGTTGGAGGTCAGGTCGAGGTCAGTCCTTGGATGAGTGACTTTTGTTTGCACTGCAGAAGACACGGTATACGGTTGAACCCGGTTGAGGCATGTGGTAGTCAGGGTAAAGGTCAGAAGATTTTCCACTTCTGCCTGCGCCAATTTGTGCGAACTTACGCCAATAACTTCGTCTTTACTTATGTTTTTGATGTTTAAGGGGGTCCGAGCTTATCTGTGGTGTACGCTGAGATGCGATGATAAACTTTAAGGGCAGTTTTGTCATTGGTATCTAAATCTGTTCTGGTACTGTGATAAATATGATCTTTTTTATATTTTTTACGTTCATCATTATCATTATTCTGCCCCGCTCCAAGTTTATCTGGATCGGGCAGCGTATTTTATCTTCCATACACATCTGTACTCTGTTATCGACTTGTCTCCCTTTCGATAATAATTATTAATCATCCGATACTGAAAACATTTTTTTTTATATTCATTACTCTAGCCATAAGCCTTTTCTTTCTTCTCATTACATATCTGTACCATAAAAAATGGTTTAATTGATTTTGCACTAACAGGTGCTACTTTTATACTACCTCTAAAATATTTATGTCTTATCTTATCCTTTTAAATCTCTCTGGACATCCATGTCAACCTCCTCATCTCCGTAGCTTACAATTTTCCTTCAAACGCCTTCTGAACGACTCAATATTTTGATCCATTCAATACGACAGGTCTTATAACTGCTTTGATTTAAACGCGTAGATGGTTGTGTAGATATATTATTTATTTTATTATCTAACAAAAGGCAGAACGGAAATTGTTCGGCTGACAAAGAAAACATAATAATGATCGAAATTAATAAGTTCCATCTAACTTCGGAAAGGCGAGATTTGGCCAAGGACTTCGCTGACTCTTGCTATCGGGAGGGTTACTTTGAAATCCGATAGTAAAAGATCCGTTATACGTCTGCCGGAATGTTTCGCGACAGATATTCCCACAACTCTAATATTGGTGTGAATTTTCCAAACTTAAAATACAAATCATAAATTTGTACTTTTTGCTGACACTGCACGGAATTTTTACTGAATATTTCGCCACAAACATGGATGTGATGCAACCAAGCGTGATCCTGCAACCTTTGTACGGGTATCCATCTATTTTGTGATATAAAATATTTTAATAATATATTTATTTTTGTATTGTACACGGATGCGTGCTATATTAATAAGGTGTAGGAATTAACAATATTTATCCAATCTTAACATACTTCCTATCACATTTAATGCAACAGCTAGTAAGTTTTAGGTGTATATGAAAGAACTGACTTAATAACGCGTTATACTTTAGCGCTTGTTGCCGATCACCTAGTCTAGCATGGCCACTAGCTTTATACTGCGCACTTAGCTTAACCAATTGCTCGAGGTCGCGAAAGAAACAACTATTATTTAATAGCTTAGTATAAATTCAGTGCATAGTTATGTAGCTATCTTTTAAAGTAATCCTTCTTTTCTATCTTAGGGTACTCACCCATCCTCTAACACAAGACACGTATTATTCATAATAACTCGGTACAGTCCCCGTCTGCGGTGCATTATCTGGAAAATTCTCGCTACGAAGTCGTCTGCGCGTAGAAAGCACTGACTAAAACTAATTGACCTTTCTCTACTAGAATGTTCTCCACTGCAGTTGAATAACTTAGCACAGTATACATTGCATTGCACTCACATCTAATTCAGTTAGAATGTTAAGTCTCCAGTCGGCATTGGTTACTGAAACCCCACTTGAGCAGTTGGGTATTTTCGCTTATCGTAGATTTTTGCTAGTTAAAAAACTAGAAAACATACGTCGCCTAAACAACTAGAAACGCCCGTCGGATTAGGGTACTATTGACCTGCCTCCAACATTTTCTGGATTTGGTCATGAAAGGTCTTACGTGGTCGTAAGACGTCTTTTACGTCTTACTAGAAAACAGTGTATAAGTTTATACACCTACCTAGTACCTGGTTGTTGATTCTTGTACAGTGTCGTTCTTTCATTGAAGGGAAAATGTTGGACTTTAAAAAAGAAAAAGTCCTTGAGCAATATATATTTTTTTTGGTTCGAGTGCCGATTGTTTGCACAGTATGAGAGTCGTCATTAATAAGACCAGCACGTCTAGTAGTAGTTCGGTGAAGACTATTCTCTCAAGGCATAAGGACATTTGTAAGGACAACGACTGCAAACGACATCTCCGTAATACTCTGTATAGTAATACAAAAAAAGACTAGTCGTCGTTTCCAATACTACTGGCGCTACGTTTAATACGTTAATATTAATATATTATTTAATACGTTTTTACTAATAAAGGTTTAGTCAGTTTTCGAAATATCTGAAAACTTTAGAGCAAATTACCGCATTCAAATAGTAGACTCGAAACTTTCTGATTAAGCGTTCTAGTTAAAGTGAAGTACAACAACGAACAGCAACGGTACAAGATTATTGGATGTCTGTTCTGCTTCAGACATGTTCTATACTTGGTCATGTTTGGTTTTAGACATGTTCTATACTTGGTAAATTTTGATTTCAATTAAAGTATTATCTCTATTATTATATGAAATACTCAAGTTATCGTTTTCTAATACGTATACCGTTTTTTGTCATATTCTGCGTTCGTACAGTCCTATCTAGGTTTATAACAAAGTACTCATGGCATGAATACGCGTAATACTCGTACAATGAACAAGGAAAATCTATTTTTAAACACCATTAAATAAGTTAATTACAATTACACAGAAGTCGCTTTGATTTGTTTTCTACCTAATTCTACTTAATGCAACTATAAATGGGACGAAGTTATGCAAAATTGACAAATCCACTATAGTTATGGTTTATCTGTCTTAATAGTCTATATGTTACCTTTGTATTAAATTTACATATTCAATTTGCGGTTTGGTACACTACTTTTATCCCGTCTGATATTTTATCTGTTTGTGAAGTCCAAAATAGTCTTACAGACTACAGAGTCTCAACACGTAGTATGTGTTTGACATTTTGTGTGAAAGCAATAATTTCACAATAATACATTTTGGTGAAGGTAGTTTAAAATTTGTTCCTTTGACTATGAACTTATGGAGACACCGGTTATGTCAGTCTAACCACGACCAACAAAGCTCATTTCACCAAAGAAAAACAATTTCACTAACTTATAATAATTGATAAAAGCATTCTTCAAAAGCAAATAATTTAAATTTTTACATTGTGAGGTGAATTGGACCCATTTTGCATGACTTCGTCCAATTATGCTAACAATTGTAAACAAACCACTTGTGCTATATCTAGACAAAACTGTGGTTATATTTTTATATACTTGATACAATAACAACTGGCAGACTATTGGGAATATCACAATAAAAATAATTTGGTCTCAAGGCATTATATTATTTTGTTGTTAAATACTCCTTGGAGAAGAATCTGGATTGGCACATGTGTGTTTGTGGTGCCCACAAAGCCGCGATCACTATTCATTCACAATACAAAAAATATTTGACGATAAGATTCTTCCTCATATCCATTTTAATCATCATCATTATCCACGGCTGAACGATGTCCTTCCCAATACATTACATTATATCACCACGCTAGGACGGGAGACAGGTTGGTGATCGCAGTTCCAGCCAGTACGCAGGATAACGCTGCTCCCCAAAATCCGGTACAATTTCTCTTCGTCGACTCTTACGATTTCTCGTGAGATTAGTGTAGGCAGTACTATTCTAGGCCGGTACCACACGGCTTTGGCATATCCACTTTACTAATGATTAATGAAACTGTCTTTTCCGCTGTCTTGCCCAAACCGCTGGGCCGGTTAAGATACAATTAAGTACAGAGATAGATAGGAAATTTAAAAATGAGCAGCTTGTAATTATTTTCTTATCTTTTGGTCATATTTTCGTACCATATATTGCTGTCTTGAGTTATAAAGAGTTCAGATTATGCTGATTTTACATAATAATAAATAAAACTAAATATATCATCTTATGTTTTAAATGGCCGCCGTTTCTCTCCCATAACATACATCAACTAATTCTAATCAGTAAAGTTATCCAAACTTTGTGGAATAATAATAAATTGTAAGGCGGGGATATTTGAGAGATATTGAAACACCGAATGTTGAGACAATACTGGCTTTATTGTATAGAAAACACATAATATAAAGTGTTTAAAAGAATACAGATTATTAGGGTTAGTACACACTATAATAAATATACTATGTTAAGGTTGATACACACCACACCTCCTTACCATAAATGAAAAAAAAAATACAAAGTAATTTTTTTTTTCAAACTTAATACTTAAATTGAATATAGTCAATCGTATAAAAATTGGTACATAACATTGTTAATAATTGTCAATGATTATAATATTTGATTATATAAATAGAAGTGAGTGTACATATTAAAATTAATTATTAGGTGTAAATAATTTTGTGCGATTTTTATGGATTATGTCCAATTTACCATTTTTATTTACTTGTACATTTGGTGTCATATCTTTGACGACAATATAAGGACCTGAATATACGCTTTCCATTTTGTTAGAATTTTCATTTCTTATTAAAATTAAATCATTTGGTTTATACACCATGGGGTTAATACACTTATCATACACTAATTTCCTAGCTATTTTACTTTTGAGTAAATTCTCTTTTGCCTCTTTTTGCGATAGCTGTAGGCGATATTTTAATTCATTAGGGTAATTGTCATGATTATACAATGGCTCTACTATATTGTTATTTAGATTACTTGGTAGCGAACAGACTTTTCCAAATACCAATTCGAATGGAGTAAATTTAGTTTCAGTATGTACGGAAGTATTAAAGGAGAAACACCAATATGGAAGCCATTGGCTCCATGACTCTGGATGACAATCTGTTTGAATACGCAAGAATGAGTTTAAATGTTTGTGAGAATTTTCTAATGCACCTATAGTTTGGTGATGGTAAGCTGTGGAACTAAGGTGATTTATTTTTAAAAGTTTACAAACCTGTTCGAATACTGCAGACATGAACTCTGCTCCTCTGTCAGTTGCTATCGCTCTGGGTATCCCATATTTAAGGATAAAACAATTTACTAAGGCTTGAGCCACTTCCTCCGCCTGTTTTGAAATTAAAGGGTGAGCAACAACATATTTTGTTAATTCGCATTGCACGGTAAAAATATAAGAATAATTATTGTAGTCCCTATCTAGTGGTCCTACTAAATCTATGTATATTTTATCGAATGCGGTGTTAGCCGTAGAAGTAATAACCATTGGTTCCTTAACCATTCTAGCATGTTTATATTTTTGACACTTCTCACATTTTTTAACAAATTGTCGCACATCTTTCTCTAAACCTGACCAGTAAAAATATTTCTTAATATTATTGAACATCCTTCTCATGCCCGCGTGGCCACTTGTGGGCAAGAGATGGAAGTCATTCAAAATGACCTTCCTGTCATCTACATTATCTATTCGTTGAACGTCGTTTAATATATAAAATCTTAGTGCGCACTTATTTCCTAGTGATTTAACTTCATTTAATAATTTATCAACAAAAATCTTATTATTCTTATTTTTCAAAATATAAATCTCGTCGACGTTTATCTCTTTACATAATATTTCTAACTCCCTCACGAAGGCGGCTCGCGTCAATCGCGATTGGAAGTCGGAATTAATAAAAATTGTTGACTTATTTTCTACATAGCATAACGCGTTTCTTTCCACATTTATTATATTTTGTCTTCTTAAACTCTCTAATTCATTTTTTTCTATAAATCTCAACTCTACCGCTTCCCTCGGTTTCGTATGACTTCCAATAACACTTGGTTGATCAGGCCAATTGCAGTTAGAAGTCATGTCACGGGGAGACTCTTGTAGTTTTCGAGCTTGTGCCCTAGTCGTTACATTAATCTGATATTCACTCATATTCTTTAATTGTTCTGACGTAAAAGTAGGAATCCGAGATAATGCATCTGCAGCTGCGTTATCCGAACCCTTCACGTATTCTACTATAAAATCGTACTCCTCTAATATTAACCGAAATTTAATAAGCCTACTTGACGGATCACGCATATTGAATAGATAAATTAAAGGACGATGGTCTGTTATTATTTTGAATTTACGACCATAAAGATATGGGCGAAAATGTTTAATAGCCCATACTATTGCTAATAATTCTTTCTCGATAGTTGGGTAACGGTGTTCCGCAGTATTTAAAGTTCTACTTGCGTACGCAATAGGATTATTATTGCTATTACTTAAAACCGCACCAATTGCGTAACCCGAGGCATCCGTTTGCACTATAAATTGATTTGTTTCTGAGAAGTCTGGATATTGTAACACTGGGGGAGACATTATACACAGTTTTAACGTTTCGAACGATTTTTGACACTCCTCATCCCACACAAAAGGCACATTCTTTTTACATAATTTATTTAATGGATAGGCTTTTGCCGCGAAATTTGGTATAAACTTTCTGTAATAATTAACAAAGGCTGTGAAACGCTTGACCTCGTCCACAGATTTTGGAGGGGGGTAATTTTTAACAACTTCAATTTTTCCTGGATCCGGCAAAACGCCATCACGAGATACTACGTGTCCCAAGTAAAGCATTTCTTTCTTGAAAAAGTCACACTTTACTGGGTTAAGTTTTAAATTGACATTTCTTAACCTCTCAAAAACATCTTGTAAATTTCTTAACTTTTCAGATAAATTTCGACCATATACTATTAAATCGTCTTGATATACGAGGCATTTTTCATAAGTGAGACCCGCCATAGCCATCGTCATCATTCGTGAGAACGAGGATGGACTAGTTTTTAGCCCCATAGGCATTCTTGTTAACTGGTATCGTCCTGAACAGAAACCTGTGTATTTTCTACTGTTTTTATCGAGTTCTACATTATGGAAACCTTGATATAAATCTAAATGGCTAAAGTAAATACATCCTGATAAAGAATCTAATATTTCGGTAATATTCGGTAACGGAAATTTGTCGTCTTCTATGCAATTGTTTAATTTCCTGTAATCTATTACTAACCTCCATTTTTTCTCGCCACTAGAATCTATCTTTTTAGGAACTAATAAAACAGGACTGCTCCACTCGCTTCTACATTCTTCTATAATGCCATCAAGCAACATTTTTTCTATCTGTGTATCTATTTCTTTTTTCTGTGAGTGCGGTAATCTATATGGCTTGGAAAATATAGGTGTTACGTTAGGTTTTAAAGTTATGGAATGTTTATACACGTTTGTGGTAGTGAAACTATCGCCTGGCAAATAAAATATATCGTTATACTTCGCGCATATATTTTCCACAGACGATTGTTCCTCGTCGTTCAAATGTTTTAAGTGCAATAATGATAATAGTTTTTTAACTCGGTTTGCATTTGATTCGTTTCGCGTAAAAGCACATACGCTATAATTACTAGCATCATGTATAATAGGTTTAAAATCATTAAGTGTATAATGTTGCTCAGTAGTGTTTAATATTTTTATAGGTATTCTGCCACACACCGGTTGAACTAAGGCGCTTGCTAAATATATACCATCGCTGATATCCGACGCACAAACTATACATTCATCTGTAAAATCCGTAGGAATATAATGAATTGATTCGCACCTAGGTGGAATTTCTAATTGCTTGTAATTAAATGTAGAGAACGACAAATCAATCTTAATATTAGACGCAGTCAATGTTATTATATTATGATCAAAGTCCAATATCGCCTTGTACTTAGTCATGAAATCTTGACCGATGATGCCATTCGCCATAATTGGTAAGAAGTCGAGCACATAAAATTTATGTCTCAGTTGATAACCATTTACGTCTAAGTTTAAATAACAATACCCGAGAGTTGTTATTTTACCACCTATACCTGTTATAGAAATCTTATCATCGTAATATGAAATTTGATGTTCTAATATATGTTTATACTTTACGACCGAGATGGATGCGCCCGTATCAAGTAACCAATTATACACGTGATTATTTACTGAAAAATTAATAGAGCAATTACTGCTACATGACAAAATTTTAGTCACGAAAAAACTTATTTTCTGTTTCCGTGGTTTCTGCTTTTACTTCCGACTCAGATAATATGTTAATGTTGTTGTTGCGCATCCTTTCATTTCTGTTATTATTATAATAAATTCTACCTCTGTTTGGGCGACTGCGCGTAGGCACCTGATGCAGCTGTTGGCGCTGGTTAGAGGGCCGATTCGATCCACCCCGACGTCCGCCGATGTAGTTGTGAGTGCCGCCTCGCTGTGGTGTTCGCTGCGAGTATGTTGGGTGTGAATGTCCCCGATGTCCTCTCGTAAAATTCTGCCTGAAACCCCTTGAACCTCTGTGATTATGGTACATACCAAAGACTTCACCAGAACTCGCAGACGACGCCGTCTCCTCATCTTGTGCGGCTTGCACAGCATCCTGAATTGAGCTGAAATTTCGGGCGGTTATTATTGTGCTTAGTCTACGGTTCCGCAAACCATCAGCAAACTTTTTAATTGCATGTTGCTCATTAATTGGTTTTAATAAATTGTAACTTTCAGAGTTGCCCTTGGCCTGCGAAATGGTAAGGTTAACAAAAAGTTCGGTTACTTGTCTACCATAGTCTTGGACACTTAAATCGTTCTGCTTTATGGAATTTAATTTAGTTTGGATTGCTGTTGCTGATTTTTGAGGTAATAAAACCTTCTTCATGTCAGCTACAAGATCTTCTACAGTAGCGTAATTAGAAGCCAATCGTAATTTGGCTGTCTGGGATAGTCTACTCTTTAGTATGAAATTAATTAATTGCATTTTGCAATCAGGAGTTGTAATAATAGAATTATAGTATTCGATATTATCAATTAACTGTTTGGTATTATTCTCCTCATCCGTCATGAGTGGTAACAAATTTATAGCAACTTTAATATCGAACTTAGCCATGGTTGCAACACTTTGTAATTGACAAGGTTTGCATAAATCAATTATATCGCTATATGTAGACTGGAACTTCTCAATATACTTCTGAATTAATTCGGAATCACTACTCGAGATCTTGCCCTTTTTAATATCATATAATACTTCAGATACATAATTAGTATATCTCGTAAAAATCTCATTTGCCTCAATAAGTTTTTTATTTAGTAAGTTCTCAGTTCTACGACTTGAACCAACTTTAATCAAATATACTCTAATCTCTTTAATTTCATTACACAATGCCTCTAAGATAGATGCCATAACTTACCACTATAAGTACTACAGAATACATTTTATTATACTAACTGTACCTCCTTTTAACGTAATCTGAAACGCGAATGATTGTCTTTAATAGTTCGTTGCACTTTTATCGAATATATATGTATAGTTATAACCGGCATATGAAAAACGTTATGTCTGCGCTGGAACCATATAGTTATTTATATTTATTACCACGTTCATTAACCGCACTTGTATTTTACACTTCACTAAATGCCCATTATTATTTTTCACTCATACACTGACCTCAGCCGCGGAAACTTTAGGTATTGCGCGTAGAAATGACCGACGGAGCGCATGGTGATGAAATTGCTGGTCAATCCACTGGAGATGACACCTCCTATAGATGCGATATGCACCGTAAAGTAAGCCCAACATCATCAGAGCGAGTATAACCGTCAGGATAATATTTGTAGTCCCGATATGTGTCCTTATTTCTTCAACCGAGGCCTGGTTGCTGCCTCCAGCCGCGTTCTGGGCAATTATCACTTCTTATTTGGATTTAGTGGTAGCCATCTTCTTTATTGATAACACTTATTACCGGATAACGCGTGAAATTGTGTGAAAGATTATCGAATCTTATTCGCGCATCGAACATATTGTAACTTTAGTCTAATCCTTATACGGTAAAGGAATTTTTAAACAACGCTCCGCTGCCCGGACTTTGGCAGGGTCGCCATGTAAGGCGGGGATATTTGAGAGATATTGAAACACCGAATGTTGAGACAATACTGGCTTTATTGTATAGAAAACACATAATATAAAGTGTTTAAAAGAATACAGATTATTAGGGTTAGTACACACTATAATAAATATACTATGTTAAGGTTGATACACACCACAGTTAAGTTCAGTAGTTCCAAAGATTATAGAAACACAAACCCAATTGCACCGTACAGTACAAAAAATAGATTGTATATATAACTCTAATAACACTAGATAAACAATGTTGTAATATAAGTTATAAGTGATTTAAAACAATTATCTATGGTTATCTTATCTGTGGGCGGTTAACTTTACACGCTCATAATTTTACGCAATTAAATATACACAAGATTATCTTTGAAACAAATAATATAACTGCAGTTTGGTATTTTGGCTCATCAGAACGTACCATTTTACCATTTTAATATACCATTACTAGAAACTTTGATGGTTGGTTATTGAGGTCATAGAAATTTCAAAACCCGACAAAAAAAGGGGGTCTACCAATTTGTGAGGTGCATAAGTTTGGCGTTTCTGTGTATCCATGGCATTGTAGATCCTAAATCATCATATACAGTGGACCCCCGGTAATCCGACAAACGTGATGCTGGGCAGTGTTGGACTGTCGAACTTTTCGGATTACAGAGTACTACTACATCCCTTATAGTCCGGATTTTTTAGATAAAGAAATATACCTTGCAATTGGACAAATTACAGCTCAAAATTAAAAGATTATCATGAAGTGGGGCGTACAAGTTGCAATCTGTTTAATCATGCATCAGACTTATTTGTAAAGAGTTTTCAAAACCAATGTGTGTGTTCCTACATTCAACAGAGATAAGCACGTCGGATTACAGAGGGCGGCGGATTATACAGGGGCCGGTTTACCGGGGTCCACTGTATCATCTGAGCCTATTAACTAGGCAGACCGTCATATTATTTGAAGTAGACACACTTAATAGCATGTAGATTCTCATCTAGTACAGTAGCTTTGTCGCTAATACGCTACTGTTTATTCAGTTTTGCATGAATAATTTATTAGTTTAATCATTTTTGCATGAATAATTTATTACTTTGCAGAAATCCATTGCAAGCAAAATTTTATAAGAATTTTGAGACAAATTATCTTTCTCTTCAGCGTTTGTAATGTAGACATCGTTGTTCTGAGGTTGTCTTATATTCTAACTTAAAGATTAATGTGGGAGCGAAACACGAGTCGTGTTGAGGTGTTTCTAGATATTTCGGAAGATTATAGTTGCTTGGAAATGGTCACAAAGTCACGTTACACCTTAAACTGCTTTTAGTTTTGCATAGTTCTTTAGAGGCACACGGACTAATATGTACACGGACTGCCAGTATACCTAATCTACCTCTCTAAACAAAAAAGTAAACGACCGATATGGCGTGGTGTCAAATATACCCGCACTCCGTTCCTGAGGTAGTGGGTTCGATTCCCACACAGGACAAATTTTTGTGTGCATATTTGTTCTGGTTTCCTATATATATTACGTATAATTTACAAAAAAAAAAGTATTTATGTATGGTTATCCGTTATTTAATATGCATAACACAAATTCTTAACGGTACTTACATTGGAACTAAATAAATGGTGTAGGTACCTAATTGTCTGAAAATATTTATTATTATTATTATATAAAAAAACATAAAACAACATTTCATCATTACATAAGAAATGGCGAAGAGATTTAATAACAGAATTAGATTATAACAACTTAGTCGGAGTTATCCGAGAGAGTAATTAAAAGAAAAATAAACATACCTTATCAAACTGAAATGCTCAGTGAGGTAAATCAATTAAGGGCACAACTTTGCTACATCGCACCTCACCCCTGCACTTTATTACTTTTAATTTAGCAAGATATCGATGTCGTAGGAATTATATAAAGAAAAACAAAAATGTTTTGATGATTACTGTTCTATAGTTCTATTTCCCCATTTGAAAGCTCGGTCATCGAACTTGTCAACGAGTATGTATACGATTTTCAAATTACGTAACTCCAAAAATACAACATTTGACTTTTAATGCAATCTAGTCGAAAATTTCTATCGATTGGGATACCTCTCAAGTTCCATAAATTAATATTTAATTAGTTATGAACGTATTGGACTAACACATATATTCAATTAGTGTCTTAAATATAAAAAATAACAGTTTTTACGTCCTCCTATAAAGTTTGCTCAATACGTCTATTTGCACTCGAACCAAGAAATTTGGGAGGTCGTTTCTGTGCAAGACCACTAAGCTCTGGAATTCGCTGCCGGCACATGTGTTTCCTATTTCCTATGATCCCGGGTCTTTTAAGCGGGGCGTGAAACGGCATTTTAGCAGGCCGTCATGAATGGATGCGCTTTAAAGCGTGCTTATTTCACGTTATAAAGCGCTTTCATTTTCTTGTTATTTTCTTAGGCTGACGTGTTAAATCTCTGTGCATATGCATTTTGGAAATTAGTCCAGCACTAAATGTAAACAATTATGCGACAATAGCCCAGTGGCGAGACCCTTGCCTTTAAATTTAGAGGGTCTCGGGTTCAAACCCTGGCGGCGCACCTATAACTTTTCGAAGTTATGTGCGTAATTATCGCTTGCTCTGTGCCTCGTAAAGCAAGGTAAGCCGTTGGTTCCAGCTGTCATGAACATCTATGGCAGTCGTTATTAGGAAGTCAGTGCCTTCTAACAGACTGAAAACTGGTTTAACCATTTAATGATGTTTCCCTCTGGGTTGCGGAGGTCAGACGGCAGTAGCTCCACTGAAATTCAGTCAAATCTGGTTTAACCAGTGATCAGACCCAGGGCCTTAAGCTTAAATCTAGGGCAACCGGGATAATGCTAGGATATGATGATAAAAATGTTGCATCGCTATCACCGACTCTTATTATTTCTACCACCCCTTGTCTTGCTGGTTTAGTGTCGATTTGGGCGGAAGGCTGTCAACATTAGACACGTTTTCTCTCGAGATATTTATGCTAAAAGTGAACTTTTATACATGTTCCTTCTAAAATTCTAAATTGTTGTAGCAATGTCTTTATCCATCCTAAATGGAAAGACAGTGGATGATGTGCCGTGTGGTACCGGCCTAGAATAGTGCCAACCCCTCTCATCTCACGGGGAGTCGACGAAGATAAATCATTCCGGATGATAGGCAGCAGCGTCATTCTGCGTACTGGCTTAAACTGCCCGCCTGCCCAGCGTGGTGATTATGGGCAAATATCCCCAATAGAATGTTATGTATTGGGGAGGTCATGTTTAGCAGTACTCATAAGGCTGATATGATAAAATGGAATTAATGGGCGAGAGATTATGCATCATACAGGATTAAAATTGAATGAAGGTCCAAAAAAAGCGCTCCTAGAAGATGCATTTAATTAAGATTCAACATTTTATACTCCGTTCCTGTAATAAGTTTTCTGCATTAAAGGCACTACTCGAGGCGAAGTTGACCCCGTTACAACCTTTTACACTTTATTTTTCAATTTGCATATCTTGGAAAAAAGTCGCTAAGCTAAGCGTTCACTCTATCTTCCACCAATATTTCAATGATATGAATTTATTATTGAAATAATAATATCCCTATATCAAAAAAAATATGATAGGATCCCTATACACCCTATTAAATAAGCTTTTAATTTTGTCCACAATCACGGTTTACCGGCTTAACGAAATTTTATGAGGGACGAACAGATATATCATGATCTGGATAAACAATTTTATAGTAGGTAATCAATATTATGGGTTACAGAAAATATAAAGGAAATACTTGTACACAAATAACTATGTTAAGGAGGCGGAAACATGAATTAATGCTGGTGCTAAATAAAACCTTGTAAAAACATTTATACTTCAGCGCATTTGGCTCTTCTGAGTGTACGTATATATGGGTATATAAGGGTACATTAGTTGCATTACTAGAATTGTAACAAATGTACACTGTGTTAAGAATAAATTGATGGTAGCAATTAATAATGTCGTAAGTGAAAAGTCGTTTCTTTTAACAATATCATAAGTGATTAGTCGTTACTTTTCACTTACGGCATTGTTAATTGCTACCGTCGAAATGATACGGGTCGTGTGTGCAGAGAACATTTACGTTATTTGAGTAGAGCTGAAACTGGTTGGTTGGTGCCGTGTGGTAGGTACCGGCCTGCAATAGTCACCCCCTCTCAAATCACGGGAAGTCGCAAGAGTCGGCGAAGAGAAATCTTACCGGATGGTAGGCAGCAGCGTCATCCTGCATACTGTCTTTAAATACGATCACTAATCCGCCTACACAGCGTGTTCATTATGGGGGCATGTCCCCCTAATATATTTTAATTTAATGGAGAGGCCAATGTTAAGGAATGGACTTTAAAAGGTAGATATGATGATAACAGAGAAATCTTGTTAGGCCAGTGAGCAAACCCAGTGGTCAGCGCAATGGTCCGTAGCGAAAAGTCATGGGAGGCAGTGCACCGCTTCTGCGAGAAAGTTATGTGTGAAAAAGAGGCAGACGAGCGAGCTAGGGAAGAGAGCCCAACAGCGGGTTACGTCCGACGACGAAGGAGAGGGCAGCGCCGGCGTGCGTACGCTGGTGCGCTAACCACATAGCCGGGCGTGCGGGTACAAGTTCGGGGAACATCCTACTCGCGCTTTTCTGCAGCCCGAAGAAGTAGAAAGCGGCACAAATGTTTACCGAATCCAGGGGCAGGAAAAAATTAATTACGAAGGGTCTGTTACACAGGCAGGCGTGCAGTGCCAACGGAGGAAAGGGTTACTCTGTTACCTCCTTGACACCTTACGTGGAGCAGGAAATAGTGGGGTTTAGTCGGTAGTCCTGGCCACCACCATCTCGGTCAGGGAGCCCGACATAACTTTGTGCTGTCCCCGCGGTGCAAAGTATGCGTAAATGCATTACCACTCAAAAAAAAAGTGAGCAAACCCAGTGTCCTTAGCGTAAGTCTAGGATAAATGTTAGGATGATGAATTACGTTACCTTGGAGTTAAGCATGATCTCGGGGGCCCGGTACCAGCGAGTGGCGACGTACTCGGTGAGGAAACCGGTGTGGTCGTGGTCGGGGTCTGCTACCCGAGCCAGGCCGAAGTCGCAAATCTAAAACAATACACACAGTCATTTAAAACATGTTAGACAAGGTTTAAAACTAGTGCTGTCACTGTATTCGTCTTATTAAATGAAAGCCCCAAAATGTAACTGAAACGCAACTTTGTCAGCGTTTATTTTGCTTATCATGTTGCTTTTTAGAATGGAATATCTCAAATTTTAGTTAATCTGTTAAACATCACTTGTATAGTATAAAACAAAGTCGCTTTCCTTTATCTGTCCCTAAGTATGCATAGATCTTTAACACTACGCTAAGTTTTTTTTAATAGAGTGATTCAAGATAGAGGTTTATATGTAGGTCACGCGGTCGAAGTAGCGGGAGGCCGCTAGTCTATCATAAGAAACAAAATCTCAAACATACTTGTTTACATTGTACATACCCACATATAACCAATTGTTGGACATAACATATCTCTTTACTTAATAACATTGTTGTTGCCTACAGGTGGTCTACGCGAGTAAGATTTACGTTGAAAATGGAACGCTGTAATATTTATGTCGGCACGAACACAACGAAATTTTGTTCAGAAAAAAATACACAAAGAAAAGAACATAACTATCTCGCATTAGGACTAAAAATGCTCGTGCTGAGTAAAGTATAGATAAGAAGAACAAGAGTTCAGAAAAGCTGTGTAAGATGTCCAGAAAAGTATATATAACATAAATTTTAGCTAAACTTTTAAACGTCCGTTTAATCTTGGAGCGCCTCTTCGCTAGGGCGGTAGTTTGCTTTGAGCAGCAGTTGGTTAATTAATGTATGTATGTAAATACTTATATATTCGTATTATAGTATTTTTGGCATAGATATGCCCAACAATACTTTTATAATATTTAATAGTTACAAATAACAAACGTTATAAATAACTGCTAAGCCCGAATAAATAATGAATAAAATAAATAACTTACTAAACTGCTTACTGCTTTGCCAGATTTGGCTGTTTTTTAGATATAACATGAAGCGACTGCCGTCTGACCTCCGCAACCCAGAAGATAAATAACATCATTCTATGGTTAAACCAGCTGTCAGGATGTTAAAAGGCACTGACTCCCTAATAACGACTACCATTGATGTTCATGACAGCCGGGACCAACGGCTTAACGTGCTTTCCGAAGCACGGAACAAGCGATAATTACGCACATAACTTCGAAAAGTCATAGATGCGTCACCAGGGTTCGAACCCGAGACCCTCTGAAATTGAAGACTGGGTATCGTCACTAGGCTATTGCCGCTTTTATTAAATACATTAAACAACATAATGTTTCCTTAAATAACTCAAATTCCTTCAATCTTCCAACAAATAATAGCGCCTTTATCGTTCTGAATTTATTATGTTCCTCTGTTGATAAAAAGATTAAGTTACAGTTTAGTTTCTTTCGATGTTTGACAAGAATATAATGTTTTAATATTATATTAGAACATAGACCTCTTACAAAATATTACAATACATGTTATAAGACATTTTGTAACTAATGTACTAGTCTAGAATTTTTTAATAACCTACATAACTTGTTAAGATTAAGTATATTTTTATTTTATTAAATCACAAGGGAAAACATACAGTATTTAAGTAACACAAAAGTACTTAACAGTAAATAGGACACAATACCTAAACAGTTTCCACAGAAAAAAAAAGTATAGTTAGTAATACTCGTATACTTGACAATAGTTGGCAAACATAACAGTGCCCGATAAGCGGCAATAGGCCCGCCACCTATTACGTAAGACTAACTATTAACTAGCGAAGTGTGGGCGTATAAAATGCCTCTGCCTACCCCTTCGGGCAAACAGGCGTGAATGTATGTATGTATGTTAAATAGTTATATACTGGACATTAATATGTAGTACTATAGCTGTAACATTTATCATTACCATCCATTGCCATGTTATTTATATTGAAGAGGCATGTTATCGAAAAACTGAATGTTATTGCTGGCATTCTAGAAGATTGGAGGATTCGTGTCTTGTGTAAGGGCAGTTCCTCCGAGTTAATGCAATATTTAATTCTATGTAAGTTTTTATGTTTTCTTGTTCGTAATGCCTCATACTTTTCTGCTAACCCAAAGGTTAACTAGCAGAGAACGCCTTGCAGCATTAAGTTAGCCTTTAGTATATTTTTTTTAATTGGTGCGATAAAGTTTAGATAAACAAATAAAAGCCAGAGTGCCGCAGGGTTCAGTGCTCTCTCCTACTATTATTTCTTCTGCATGATGACATGTTGTCTTTGGGAAATTTTCTATTTTGTGCATTCTCGTCCACGGTTACTCCCTTCCTTACTCCTCCCTCTCTTCAGACCTCGCCGTTGCCCATTTCGGTGGCCATCGGCCAGAACCTAAACCCGAAATGCTATATAAGTTGGGTATCCTTAACAGGGTGAGGCGGTTTTTTTCACTCACGAGCAGCGCTGTTTGTTATACAAGACTGAAGAGCGATCGAGCGTGGAGTATTGTTCTCATCTTTGGGACGGTTCTCTTAAATACCTCCTCGACGCACTTGACAGACTGCAAAGGCGAGTGGTTCGCATTAAAGCGGACGCTGAGGTAACAGCCAGCACTCGAATCAAGAAATTCGGTAAGTCGTTTCTGTGTTAGACCATTAGGCTCTGGAAAAACTGCTCATGAGTTTCACAGTTCCCAGGGGCGTGAAACAGCATTTTAGCAGGCCGTAATGAGTGGGTGCGCTTTGTACCGTGCTTATTTCACAGTATGAAGCGTCATCTTCTTTTTTGGACTGCATCGGCTGCTTGCCGTTTGCCACGATGTAGTCCATAGTGACAGGTCACATTATTTAAAAAAAAAAAACACTTAAAACAGCTCAGTTACTTTAAAACTTTTGTCAATTATCATCACCAGCCCATTGGCAAAGGTTGCACTATATAATTTTGTTTACTACCTACAGCCTCATTTAAACCAAAACACAGTATTAGGTACGTGAAACAAAAAAAAATAATACTCGCCCCAAATAATTTTTTAAAAGGCAAAACCTTAATAAGAAACTTTAATTCTGTGTAGCACAGTAACTATTCAGCATAATTATAATTACTACAGAAACAACAGACAAAAGCTATTAGCAACCCAGAGAGATTTGACCCCAAACATTATACGGCTTCAGTTTTATGCTACAAATGTACAAGAATTTCCACTTACTAACGAATGAACCCACATGTAAAATATAATGCAAAATATTAACGGCCATAGGGATGAGGCATACTTATCGGAACAGCGAAAAATAACAGCTCCGAAAAAAAGAAAGGTTATTTATCATTTTCACCTCATTTATAGCATTGAAACGCAAAATGACCAAAAACAAAAGTTTGAAAATTATGTCTGTACTTAATAAATAGTAAATAAATACAATATTTTCTGACAATTACACCAATTATTTAGTTCATAGATAAGTATTAATAAATAACTTGTGTTATGGATACTAAACAACGGATAAACATACATAAATACATTTTATTTTTGTAAATACATACTTAACATC
Organism: Musotima nitidalis; assembly: GCA_949126915.1. Lineage (NCBI taxonomy): Eukaryota > Metazoa > Arthropoda > Insecta > Lepidoptera > Crambidae > Musotima > Musotima nitidalis. Next base: position 16,519,981 of record OX421416.1, read on the forward strand.
ATAGGGAAACACCCAGACCAGATCAAATATTCATGTTCATGCACACAAAGATTTGTCCTGCGTGGGAATCGAACCCCCCACCATAGGAGCGGAGAGCGGGTATTCTCGCCACCAAGCCATATCGGTCGTTGACTAGTAAAGAGAGCGGTTGGGTTACACGGGTACCAACAACTTTGTCGCAAATTTAAGAAGAACAGAAACTTTTTAACAAATTTGGTAAAATTTTTTTTAATTTTATAAATGTCTAAAATATATACCTTTTTTTTTTTTTTTTTCGGATGGAAAATCATCTAATGACCTTCTCCCGCTGTGGGTGGAGCGGAAGGGTGTGTCAGACTTTTACTGACTAAAAACCATCCATGTTCCTTCTTGTGCCTGCTACGTCCAGAGGCCGCGGTAACCCTTTCGGACAGTCCCGCAGCCCCGGCAGGCTTGACCCCTCCCTGGGGGCCCTCACTGTGCTGACATCTCTTTAAGGCGCGCGTGGAACACGAACGCGCCGTCGACGCGGCCTGTCGCCTATAGAAGGCGGACGGCGGGCGGCGGCTGGGACGATCGCGAGAGGGCGCCGCCACCGATTGCCGCTACGAGGACACGCCGGTGCTCCGCCCAAGCGGGACAGACCGCGGTGGTGTGCTCCACCGTGTCCTCCGGCCGATCCTCACAATGGTGACACCCGGACGTTTCCTCCCGCCTGATTCTGTGCAGGAATCTACCGAAGCAGCCATGCCCGGTTAGAACCTGCGTCAGGCGGTAGGTGAGTGCGCCGTGGCGCCTCTCTAGCCACTCCTCAAAGAGGGGACTTACCGCCACGATTGTGGCGAGCCCTGCACGGGGTTGCGACAGTCTTACCCTCCATGTCGCCATGAGATCGCGCCGGAAGTCCGTCCGCTGCACATCGAGCTGCCGTGGCAGCGAAGTTTCCCCCCGACGTAGTTTCTCCACGCGCCACTCATAAAGGCGCGCAAGAACTATAGCCTCCAGATCCCATGGCGGCAATCCGGCAAGGAGGCTCGCAGCCTCGCTGGAGATCGTGCGGTAGCCCCGGATTAGCCTAGTGGCCACAACTCTTTGAGGCGCGTTCAGGTAGTGAGCAGCTCGTCGCTGCAAGGAACGCGCCCACACTGGGGCCCCGTAAAGGGCCATAAATTTCACGACCCCCGCGTATAGCTTCCGGCAGGAGGCGTTTGGACCCCTTAGGTTGGGAAGGAGCCGCTTGAGGGCGGCCCCGGTCCGTTCCAACTTAGGAGCCAAACGTCGGAAGTGCTCGACGAAGTTCCACCGGCTGTCGAGAACAAGTCCCAGGTACTTCATCGTCGACTCGACGCCGATGTAAACTCCTCCCACCGTCAGCCGGGATCCCGATGGTGGCGCATTCCGAATACCATGAAAAGTCATGGCCTCGGACTTGTGCAAGGCCACCTCGAGACCCAGTTGCCGTATTCTCTCCACGACTATCGCAACCCCGCGTGTCATCAATTCGGCCGCCGCTTGGTGCGAACTCCCTTGTGCCAAGACAAGAGTGTCGTCAGCATAGCACACTACGCTGACGCCACCAGGGAGGTCGGCGCGCAGCACCCAGTCGTATCCGATGTTCCACAGAAGCGGCCCCAGGACCGATCTTTGTGGAACACCGCACGACATTTCTCGCCGATTCCACTCTCCGCTGCGACCGGGGTAGATGATGGCCCTATCCGTCAGATAGGCCCCGACTACACGACGAAGGTAGGTCGGCATTCGGTGATATCGAAGTGCCTCCCTAATACAACTCCAGGGCAGGGTGTTAAAGGCGTTGGCAATGTCAAGGGACACCGCCAAGACGACCCTGCCCCGGGACACCGTATCCCCCGTCGTGAGGGCTCTTACGCGCATGATGGCGTCCACCGTCGAGCGGCCCTTGCGGAAACCAAACTGGTTATCCGCAAGATCCGGCCCATTTCCCACCAGGTGCCCGACGAGGCGGTCTGCAATAACTTTCTCAAAGAGTTTACCCACCTCGTCGAGCAACACAATGGGCCGATATGCGGACGGAGAGTCCACAGGGCGCCCGGGCTTCCGAATTAGGACCAGTTTCCCAGTCTTCCAACGTACTGGGAAAAAATATATACCTTTGTTCTATCTATTAGTGATGGTGGTTTCCGCACTTAGTCTTTGCTATGGACATTATTGTGAGTGCGCCGTATACCGTACCATATGTCTATGTTATGTAAAACAGAATAATGTGTATGTTTAGTGTGATATTGTACCTCTATTAATAGTTTTTGACAGAACATTTCTATTAATATCAATGCATGTACCTAATAAATAACACGCAATTAACTAAAACCAAATACTAATTAACATAAGTAGTAGAATATTTAAAGATATATCCAACAGTAGGACTCGATAATGCGACACGAAATTTCGTCTAGAACAAGCTAGATCGACAAAAAGTTAGCAACAAATTTCCAGGACTCAATTCTTATAAAACAGCTTTCCTTTTAACTTCTAGTCAGCGATTTAGAATTCGGCTAATGAAAGAAAAATTATTATTAAAATCGGAACTTAATTTTTCTCTTTCGTTTTTTGCTGAGTATTTTTGACTATTATGAATCCTAAATATGCATTACATATTATTCATAAATTAACGGCTTTTCGTCTGATATAATGATACAATATCGCTGTTTGAATTAGTTTACAAAAAAAATATTAGTGATTATCTACATCGCGCATAACTTTAGAAAGACTGTATCAAATTTGATAACTTTTAATTTTAAATTTTTTATTGTGTTCGTTATTGTCATGACAGGTTTTGTGTCACGGACAAAAAACAAATATATTTATTTTTATAATAACTGTACCTTGTACCTAAATGTTTCCTAAATGTTCTCTTGTTGTTTTGAGTTTTTCTGTAGTTCTATTTCTATGTGTCTACTAAATAAATAAATGAAATTGATAAAAGCAAAAAACTTTTTTAATCTGATAATATAAAAATTAAGTGAGTGAATGAGACAGAAGTCTAAGATATCATTAATTTATTGCCAAAACATTGAACAAAACATACTAGCTATAAAAATACTAGCTGACTCGACAGACCGTTGTGAAGATTATTTCTGTCCATGGCGCTAACTGTCAAACTGTCAGCAATGTCAAACGCCATGGTTACAATGAAAAGTTTATATTTTCACAAAATTTAATAAGGTTAAGTTTTCATAAATTTTGAAATTTTTCCTTAATTTATAATTTTAATGCCGGGCTGATTTGTGAATCTAACTAAACCATCCAGAGCGTCACAAAAAAACATTCAAATTGCTCCAGCCGTTTAGGAAGAGTTCAGTGACATACACATGTACAGTTGGATCATAAAGATTAAGTTTCGTTTAGAAAATATTGAGAGCACACTGGAGTTTAATATCAATTCGTGTCGTTCTTACTGAGTGGTCGTGGCCTGTCTGATAGTCACCTCTGACGACCTCTGCGGTGAACCCTCAAGAACGTGACGGATAACTCTCAGGCTATAATCCTCCCTCACATATCATTATATCTTAGTGGACAACTGACGTACCAGGAACAGGACTATTGGAATAATTTTTTTACTCGAGATCTACTACTGAGCGAGTTGCCAAAACGATTAGGGACTTCTGACAGATATAGAGTTTCCATAGCCTTTGTAGGTTTGAGAGCCTTCTGTTAGCCGTAAATCTAGAAATATTTATTTAGGTGACATATACGAAACATCACATAAATTATATGATAAGGATCAGTATTTAAAAATGTCTTATAATTTATCTCTTAGTAGTTTTTCTTCTTCAATTTTTTTTATTAGGCTCGCAGTTTCAATCGTATGAATTACCAAGTATTTTTTATAGATAAAATTTCTTATATATCTCATATTTTTTATAGATTTCAAAATAACTATCGTATTTACAATATGAGTAAATATATTAAATGACCTACCTTGAAAATCAACAAACTGTTCCTGCGGAACAGGTATTTCATATATTACCAACATATTACATACAACGTATATACTACATTTCACACGATATCCCACATCCGGGCGATAAGATGGGTTTAAGAGACCCTTTTCACTCAATTCAAACATTTTGAAGCGGGAATATGAGTGGCAGGTAAATTGATTGTATGTACCTAAAGGCATTTAAGTGCGGTTGCCCAATGGGCCAGCACTAACGCGGAACATAAGAGGGAAACGTGTGTTATGGCCGCAAGGTCACGCTTGACAAGACTAATATTTGTACTGTTTACTAAATAAATAAAAACATTACGTTGATATTAGTACACGCGTATATGATGCGTAGCGTAAACTTGTTTGTCAAAAAAAGTATATACATGTATGCTCGGGCATCTTAATCAACGGGGCCTTCACAACGACTTGACGACCGATACGGTGTGGAGACACCCGCACTTTGCTCTTGAGGTCGTGGGTTCGATTCCCACACACGACAAATCTTTGTGAGCACAAACATGAATATTTTTTGTGGTCTGGGTGTTTTCTTATTTATACTAAGTATGTACATATTTACAAAAAATAAAATATGTACCTATATGTTATGTATGTTGATCCGTTATTTAGTGTACGAAACACAATTTCTTAATTATATTTATCTTGGAATTAAAAAAATGGTGTTATGGTCAACTATTTTTTATTTATTAATATTTATTTACATGATTGTTTGTTATTACGCAAGTTTGCACTCGTGCACACAGCTAACCTAATGGAAAGAGGTCACCGCAGCTTATAGAAATTTCGTTATACCCATCTCTTTCACTCGATTATGATATACCTAGAGAGTGAAAGAGATAGATATAGCGAAGTTTCGTTTTCGTTGAATTAGAGTAGGCCTCAGGAGCTTGTTTAATGCGCGGAGATTACTAATACCGTTTTTTACCGCGTTTATTTTTGAAGAGCCCAATTCGTATCGTATAATAACTAACACAAAACTGCAAACCTAAGACAGCTAATAAACTTACAAAAAAAACGAAATTGTATTTTAGGCAAGTTATAATTAATAATCTGGCTTCTTTATTTTTTCTTTTTTACATATTTACTTTAAAGGGTAAAATTTTCTAATATTCTTTTTCTGATATTCCCGATAAAAACAAAAAGTAATACTACACAATACACATGAACAGCAATAACGGTATTTTTTTTATTACTAACGTAAACTAAAGAGTTCCATCATCATCTTCATACAGTTTTAACTGTTTTAAATAATAGAAATAGGTTGATGTTGATATTATTGGTTAACTAAGGAAAACCTATAATTAGCTAGGATATAATATAAAACTGTTCCATAATGTATTTTTTTATAACAGCTGCTGGTTTTCTTAATAAATGAATAAATAAATAAAATAGGTACATGGATACTTTCGTATGCTGAGCTGATAGAAGCTTATCGAGGTTATATTATAGAAACATTTCGGAGCTCTATTCTTTCTAATTGAATTCTGTTTACAACTAACGATGACGAAAAAATAGAAATATGAATCATATATCGAGGGTTCCGTGCTCAAACCCGATAAGTGTTTTTGGGCTTAAAACAGTACTTAAAAGAATTTATCGGTTAATTAAAAAAAATTCAACTTAAAAGGTTTACTTATTGGATTATGAAGTCCTCAGTTTTCAGTCTTCTTTTCTGAAATCGACTTATCTGATAATATCACAAGAAAAAGCGGCAGAAATTATGTATCTGATGTTGTCACTTATCGGGTTTGAGCACGGAACCCTCGATATACATGTGATATACAGCTATTTGGACAAGGAATCTTCTCTTTTTCTCCGTATTAGGTTAACAATTTAAGGGGCAAGACATGTTGAAATTTTTCATTGAAAGCATACGTTATGTCTTAATTTTTCTCTATAAGGTTTTTTTATAGGACTATATTTACCAATGCCTTGTGAAGGGGTTCACAATCAAAAGACTGGCGATCAAAGAAAGCAATCATAAAATTAAGTTGCAATTATTGAACTGTCAGAAACAGCAACCCGCCTTGGAGGCAGCCAAGGCCCAAACAGGGCAACGAGAAAGGGATTTGGGTTTAAATATTCTTACTTTACCAATAATTTCGAGGACTTTAATAAAAATATGTAGTTCTATAAACTTACTATTTACAATGACAGTATTATCAGTGTTATATCCGTCAAATTATTTATTAGGAATGTTAGATATGTGCTCGTTGGAGATGAGGCGACACAGAGATTTACTGTTATCAAACTTCAAACTTAACAACGACCGATATGGCGTTGAGGTCAGTATACCTGCACTTCACTCCAGAGGTCGTGGGTTCGATTCCCACACAGGACAAATCTTTGTGTACATAAACATGAATATTTGTTCTGGTCTGGGTGTTTTCCTATGTATATTAAGTATGTATTTACAAAAAAAAAGTATTTAAGTAGATATGTTTATCCGTTGTTTAGTATCCATAACACAAGTTCTTAATGATACTTATCTTGGAACTGAATAATTGGTGTAATTGTCTGAAAATATTTATTTTATTTATTTATTTTATTTCATAAACTGTTACATAATACTTGAAAACGTCAAAATTGATTACAAATATAAAATAAAACAATCAAAATATAATTATACTAAAATTACGAAGCTAAGATTCACTTACATGCAACCAAAAAATTAAAAAAAAACAAAAAATATTTAAGCGTAAAGGAATCTAAGTGCTAGTTCCGAGCCACCACTCTGTAAGAAGAACTAGCAAGAAACTCACAGGCTATGCTCTTTTAAATTATCAATTGGTTAGTTACAATCTGCATTTGTCTGTGAAGCTATACAATGCAATATAATATAACATTAACAGTATTCATGTTTAAAAATATCAGCAATTAAAGTGCTGCGTGGCCGGATTCAGAGCCCAGAACTCCTAGAACTAATATCTCGGCTTAACAATCAAATCTGAATCAATCCAGGCTAAATTGTCATCTTTTTGTGAATATAAATGTACTCTTTCATTATATTTGTAACTTTATATGCATGTAAGATTACTCACTGAGTTAGTTATTGTAATTTGGCCAGACCCGTGTAACTAATACAAATAAATGAATATTCTGGAATACTTTCACAAAGTGCCATCTAGCTACTACTAAGCGCTTGTGACACTACAAAAGAAACTTAAAGAAAGCAATTACAAAACTGAGCTCGAATTATCTATAGCACTCTTCGTAGTAATTCCGTTAGAAAAACCTAGAGGATCAATGTCCTTATGTAACTGGAGGTCCTCAAAAGAGGCTGTAACCTCAGGATCCTCCAATATCGCATACCGATTACCGCTCGCCAAATACGACAAAGGGATATTAAGCGCAACCATCCAAAAGCTGAGAACAATACTCCACTTTTAATCGAACATTTATTAGAGGTTTTTTTTTTAAATTGAGTTGAAATACGCTACAACGTAAACTTTAAGGTTAAAGTATTCTGAAATGCTGAATTTACAATAGGTTATTTAAGTCATTAACGATAAGCAATCGCCTTACAGATATCGATAACCACAGTTGCATACAAGGTCAACTACACGTACTCGGTGTCTGTGTGCTGTGTTTTTCTTCACTGTTCTGAATATCCACACTCTATTGTCGATGCCTGTTCGGTGAGTTGGCCAGATCGTATGACATCATGACTAATAAAGTAAATTAAAGTACCAATCGATTGGCTAGTATAATAGGTTCAAACTTGTTTTAATCTATACAATACCTACTTAAATCATTTCTGGTCCTGTTTTCTGAGGAAGCAATAATGGACTAAATCTATTTGGAATCCATTAGCACCAAAATTTTAGAAAAATCTAAATAACGATCTTGCCAATTTAACGATGGACCAATAATATACATACAGTTGTCCACTTTTTGATGTAAGAAATCTTAGAAACACAAAATTGTTTTTTTTTTCTAACGTAAAAAAATATTTATAAGGGTTTAAACACACGACCTAAGCGTCTACCGTGTCCCGCGGAAGTCAGTCAGTTTTTAATAAACGTTTTCATTTAATAAACTTCCACGTGCTGAAACATGGTTAAAACCATAGAAATAATATAACAATAGAAGTGGTGTGCGCGCGTAAAATCCCTGGCGCTCTAGTGTATCGTATAGCACCAGTGCATCACTTGGTGTTAAGTTGCCCATTTAAAAGTTTTGCTACGTGAGCAAAAATGCCTCTGCCTTCTCCTTGGAGGAAACAGGCATGACAGTATGTATGTAATTCATCCGAATTATTAAATAATAATTTGCATGCTAAAGTCAATAAATGTGTCGGCGTTTTCAGTTTACTAGTGTTTCACCATAAACGAACGCATTTTTAGAATTTACTTTGTAATGGTTGGAGGCGTGTTTTTCTGATTGTTCACAGAGTGACGAGATAATCGGCGACTAGATTTTATCAAGCAGAATTCCATCATAAAGATAAAAAATATTGAGCTACTTCAAAGCAAAGCCAGTTCTTCACAAATGAAAATTGTCAAAGCTAATGGATTATAACACCATTCCTTTCTATTTCCCCTCAGTTGGGGTTTCAGCATTCATAGCAACCCTGTGACACAAAGCCGAAATTCAACCCCAGTCTCGACCCTGTCTTGAGATATTCTTTGTCTTATCGCGGCAAATTTTCGGAGGGCGCGTCGCGTCTCTGATGAAAGGGACTTTTTGTAAATAAATAACAATCTTATTACGTGCTGCGCTCGGGTTGACAAACAAAGTTTAATCCTCACTAATTGGAATAAAGATCAAAAAACAAATAAATTTGCTTTTTATGGTGTTTCTGAAAATGTCAAGGATTGCTTAGGAAATTCCTTCATAAACTTGAAACAGTAAATACGAGTATTATAAGAGCGTTGTGACAATAAAACGATAATATGGAAAATAATATTATTATGCAGCTTTACGACATTTCCTTTTTTGTGCCATGGAAGGAACCTTAAACCGTTGATTACGGTTATCATGATTTGTGTTAGTCGTGGAGCCAAGTTAGAGGCACTAATGGGCGGCTTAAGTAGTTCTTACGGAAGAACCACACGGCCACACACCGGCCTCTACCAATCTACACAAGTTCCGCTGGTAGAACATGTTCTACCTATGATAGAACTAAAGGAACTTTTTGAGCTTAAAAAACTTTTGTGAAAGTCTCCGATGTTCTGTGTGTATCTGCATAGATACAAATGTCAAAGAGATGATGATCATAAAAGTTTTTGAGTTGCATAGTAAAGCGGCAGGTATGTCACGGTCAGCGCAAAATCAATAGGAACTGGCAGGCGTGTGCATGCCTGCTGTTTATTGGAATATTCCACTCCGATTCGGCCCAATGCAGCCTTGAACAATTTGTGACCACCACGTTCACTAGTAGGACAGAGCACAGGAGCTCTTGATGGCAAATGATCATTTATTTAATGATATAGCTCTGCGAATGATAATTATATTCCCGACCATCTGTATTGGCGGCTCATATATTTTTATTCGAACTGCAGTACAGAACTTGAACTTGCCAATATTATAATGAAGAATGAATTATAGCAGTGCGATCTATCTCGGAATATAAAAATGAATAGTCATAGTTCTAAAGTATTTGGCAATGACAAATGATCCAAAAAAAATAAGTTCCTAGTTTAGGCCTTGAGAATAGTAATTTGTTCTTCAACGGAGACCTGAGATTCAAAATGAGAAAGTTTCTCAGAATTAATATTAATGGGTTTGCTAATGAGAAAACTTTTCTTTTTCTTTTGTGAGTTTTCTTAAAGTGATTCTCCTTTTTCTTGTACATTGAAACTAAGAGATTTGTAAATTTAATATGTATAAAAAAACTAGTACGAACAAAATTAATGATGTATTTTTAGGAATGTGAGACTTAACAACGTTTTTCCTGATGACCAGTACTTTTAAATGGCACTAAAAAGTAATATTAAGGCAAGGCTTAATGTCGAAGCCAATGTAAATGTAACTTAAATCTAGGAGGGCCACTTTACTAGGCAGATATAGGCACGAAACTCGGCTAGGCTCTTTCTCTCTACATGAAGTTTAGAGTGTTCACTTAAAAGCAATAACTCCTTAATATCTCCCCTATTCCTAGGGAATTAAAGTAGTCATTGGTAGGCCAGACGTCGTAACACCTGCCCCTCCACGTCACGCGGACACGGTGCAGGTTTACATAAGCGGCAGGCATTCTGATGCTAACATTTTTCAGTCGCTCCATATGGCCTTTATCTTTTCTTCTAAGACTACCATATATCACAAAAAAAGGAACAGTACCAACCTTGCTCAGTTGTCCGACGCTCAGCACGGATTCCGTCCTGGGCGGGGGACAACGGGTAACTTACTTGAGCTGATGTCGCATCTGGTACCGGCAGTGGATGCAGGGCTACAGGTTGATGTCGCCTACTTTGATTTCCGAAAGGCATTTGACACAGTCGACAATGACATACTTTTATCCAAAATGGCCGGTATGGGGTGCACCCCACACACGCTCTCATTCTTTGCCTCTTATCTGCGTGATAGATGTCAGTATGTCGACTGTGGCGGATGCTTTTCGGACCCCTACCCTACAAGGTCAGGGGTCAGTCAGGGTAGTAATCTGGGGCCCCTATTGTTTATTTTGACAGTCAATGACCTCCCGGGTGTAGTAGTTAATTGTAAACCGTTATTATATGCAGATGACCTAAAATTAGTTTCGATTATAAAACATAACTCAGATCATGACACATTACAACAGGACATCAATAGGGTACTCATGTGGAGCCAAGAGAATAGGTTGTACTTTAATGTGGCTAAGTGTTCCGTGCTATCTTTCAGTAGAGCGCGCAGCCCAAGCCAGTACAAATATGTAATGGACGGTTCACCATTAAAGCGCATCACGGAGGTGAGAGATCTGGGCGTACGCTTTAATTGCAACTTGCTTTTTCGTCAGCACATCATAGACGTATGCAAGAAAGCATACCGACATTTGGGGGTGGTATTGCGGCAGGCTAACAAATTCACTAATGTAGGTGCCTTGAAATCACTGTACGAAGCACTCGTAAAAAGCCACTTGGAGTGCAATGCTGTCGTTTGGTCTCCACACGAGGAAAAGTATAAAATAATGATCGAACGAATACAAAATAAATTTCTTAGGTTTTTATACAAGAAACAATATGGCGTGTACCCAGGCTACCCTCTGCTGTACCCTAGTCTGTTTATTTTAGGTATGGTGGGATATTATAGACTCGAGGTGAGACGGGAGGTTGCGCTTGCCACCTACATATTTAGTGTTTTACGCGGTAAAGTCCACAATCCGCGTATTTTAGAGACGGTTCAGCTTTGCGTACCGAATGAGTACGTAGGACGCCGCCGGCGGCCGACCCTGCTGGCGGTACCCAGCGCGCGCACAAACCTGCTGCAGCGCGCCCCGCTCGTGCGGGCGCTGCGGGTACTCAATGCACTGTCACTGTCCGACCAAATAGATTTATTTGCATGTTCACTGAACGAATTCGCAAAAGCAGCATATTGCTTTTGCAGTAGATGTTAATGTAGTAGTTTAGTAATTAGTAGATAAGAATTATGTGAAAGTCTTTAGTCATATATTTAGGTATTGTAAGCTCAGCTACTCTATCGTATTAGGTTTGGTGCCTGTAAAGATAGTTGTAAGTTTTATGGATGAATAAATAAATAAATAAATAAATAAATAAAATTGTTGATGTTCCTACCTTTAAATCATAGTTGGTATTAAGAAATAATTTTAAGGGCGGCCTTTTCAAGTACACATACATACATACAATCATGCCTATTTCCCCGAAGGGGGTAGGTAGAGGCAGTAGGTATAATATACGCCGTCACATCGCCAGTTGTATTTTTGGTCCCAAGTAATAGGTGGCGAACCTAATGCCACTTATCGGGAACTTTCTTGTTTGCCAGAGCCTCGTCCGTTGTTCGGCAGGTGCACTACTTGCAGGTGAGGTTAGGTTGAGCTCCAAAGATGATGGTAGGATCTCTATACACCCATAGTACTTCCACATATAGGGACAAAATCAAAAAAATTCTTACCTTTAAATCACAGGTGGTGTTGAGTAATAAGTTCGATGGCTTCAGGTCTCTGTGCAAGACGTTTGCGGAGTGGATGTACTTCAGCCCTCGGAGTATTTGGTACAGGAAGTAACAGATGTGATCGTTGCTTAATTTCTGAAACAATTTCCAGGGTCAATACATGTTTTCTCTTCTACTTCTACAGATTATGGTCACACGTGGACGTTTTAACACGATAATAGCTTATGAGAAATATGTTACCTCCATGGGTAAATGTTTTTATCTTTTAGTATCTCAATCAACTCAATGGATAGAGTCAACAAACCGCTATAGTTCAGATTAATGTCTATGCACTAACTTTAAGACCCCCAAATTAAAATATAAAAGCATTCTTAAAGCTAAAGCATAATTTTTTTGAGTACTATAATTAAACTTATAAGGGTTTAGTTTATATTTGACAAATTCTAATTTTGATATCATAAAAAAACATAAACCCATTTAAGGTTAAGTCTATGCGAGTCGGTTAAGGTTTTTTTTATTTTATTCATATATTTATTCCTGATCCAAAAATGATTGTGGGATATATTGTCTAGGTTACTAACAAGGATTAACAATGTAGTTCTTGCTGCCTAAAAGAATAAAAATCAGAGCACAATAAAATAATCTTATCGTTTAGAACCAGTTTGTCTTAAGCTTTAACTTTGCTTTTATACTTCAAACGTGACACAACAATAAAAATCTTTTTAAAATTACTGGCTATTAGGAGATGACGTATAAAAGACAAAAAAATTAACTGAAATATACCACAAATTATTATTATACGATTATAGACTTCTAGTGGCTAAAATGATGATGAAGATTCCATAAAGATTAATCAAAGAAACTGGAAAACGCAAAGTTAAAATCTTTAATATCAAAATCCGCTCGACGAGGATAAACCGCGATAATTTTCAGGAATTAGACTATAATTTTAATCTTTCACAACAAATCTTGCGCCAAGTAATTACGAAATATAAAGTGTAAGGGCATAACATGCTTTGACGCCTCGGGCTTTGAAAGTTTTGAAGTAAGTTGAGATTAGATAGCCGATAAACTTGAGTACGAAGGTGTCTATAAATCCTTGATGGGCCATTTGTGGCCTGCCTCGTCTATATGTTACTGATAAGGGTGTGTTCGCTATTCCGGACAATATATAGTGTAGACATTCGGATTATTGCTTACTTGCTGTAATCCAACGCGGCCTTACTATTTCAATAGTTAATACATACTTAGATTCGCTTACACTTTATTTTTTATTTTTTTGCATGTAAGTGACTTCAGTTTTTTTTAATCTATTTTTTATTTTGATGTTTTCAAGTGCTATGTAATAGTTTATGAAATAAAGAACTATTTACTTTACTTTCATTATTGTCACATAATTTAGATTTTCTTGTTGCATTATATAAGTGTTTATTTTTAAGGGCCTTACAGAAAATTATCAGATTTTCTAATTAAATAAGATATACTTAAGCCCCTCGCAAGCGTTAAATTTTGAGCGCAAGCAATTAAAGGTTAATATAAGCGTTGAATTTTAAAGGAGTTCTTGTTAGTCTATTTCTAATCAACTTCCTAAAACAGAGTCTAAGCCTTTCTAAAAAAAATATGCTCGTAGCTTCAACATGTCAAACATTATGTTGAACTTGGGATGGTTATTAAAAAAGGATTTTCCAATATTCCACCCCAAAACCGCCCCCGCAATCATGTTGTAATGGCTTAAGTATGCCAAATTTGAAACTGATCCGATTACTGGTTCGAGATGTGCGTGGATAGATCAATCAGTCTGACATATTTTCGATTTGATTAAGAAATTAACTTCTTTAACATAATATTGTGTTCCAGGCAAATGTTATATTATTCTCGGCAGAAATTAATCCATTTCAATTTCAAAAAGTTAACAAACAAATTTAATTTCACATTTTCTTTCTACGTGCCATCTTGTGACATGTACGCTTGGTGCCAGGGCAGGAATCGCTAGCTTGTTAAAATTCAAAGAAATATACTCGAATAACACATTGATATATTCAAATAATAAGAAAAAATAATTTAATAAAAATATTTACCTGTGTTTTTAACAATTTGTATAGGTCCGTTTCCATTAAACATTGCACAATGTACACATCTTTCATTTGATCAATGGTTTCAGCTCTTAAAATATCCCGAATATCGATTATCTGAAACGAAACAAACACATTATAAAAACAATATTACACATTTTAAAAAACAATATTAGACTTTATGCCATTGAAAACAAGACAATTCATCGTCCTTGTCTCAGGCATTAACGCTAGATTCCCACTAATGAACACGGGCGCGAACCTCCTCTTCTCATTTCATCAATTCCTTGCGAACTAAGTTGAGAGGGAGTCAGGTCATGGTGAGACCTGGGGAACCAGTGCGGATTAGGGACGGCAGGTGTGTGGCGCCCTGGTATTACAACTTGTCAAGCCGCCGAATAGGGCCTCGATATTGGCAAAACTACTATCACATATAGCGAACGCCGGGACCAACATCTTAATGTGCCTTCCGAAGCATTGAAGCGCTTGATAATAGATGCCACACAAAGGTTTACCCATCCAAGATCTGACATTTGTGAACTCTGACCAACTTCGGTGATCGTTTCCGACACCTAATACAGTGGACATACGAGCGTTTCAATAAACATAATAATATAAATTACATCATTCAAGTACGATATATTGCAGAGTCAACATACTGTTAATCTTTCTAAACGAAAATGGCAATTGTTTCTATGAAACGGGAAAATTGGTAAGGAAGTGCGAAAAGTTTCCTTTCCTTAAAAAGGTATATTATAAGTTGGATATCATCAATCTTGAAAGTTTGATGAAGAGAAGAAGCAATAAAAAAGTTGTTGAGTAGCACTTTGAGCTTCTCATTTTAACGTAACAGATAGTTGAAATATTTAAGGGCAGTAAACGTTTTATATGTAGGGGTGTGCCGTTTTGCTATTAGAATTTAAAAGCCGTATAATAGGGCCTCTAATTTGACTCAAATACTAGACACAGGGATAGCCTACTGAGGTTACAGCCTCTCTCGAGAATCTACAGCTACGTAAGGACATTGCCTCTCTCAGTGTCTTCTACCGGAGCTACTATGGTGAGTGTTCTGAGGAGCTTTCATCCCGCTCTTTCCTTGACAACGTGTGCTGGTCTTAGGAACATACTGTGCAGACTACAGCACTCGAACCAAGAAATTTGGTAAGTTCCTATATTAACCACTGGAATTCGCTGCCGGCTTATGTGTTTCCTAGTTCCCATAATCCCGGGTCTTTTAAGCGGAGCGTGATACGACATTTCAGCAGGCCGTCATGAGTGGGTGCGCTTTGCACCGTGCTTATTTCACGGTATGAAGCGCCTTAATTTTTTTATCAACTGCCTACCATCTGACCTGCGGGTGTAGTCATGGACGTGCCAAATTAAAAAAAATACAGCTTAATTGCCATTTATTTGACTTTTTTTAGTTTTAGCTAAAACAGTAGAAACGAAAATTTCTTACTGAACGCTACAATCCAGGCATTGGCATTATTATTATGTTAATTCGATTTGAAATACGGGTTTTAATATGAAATCCGATATACCAACTTGAATATTTTTAATAGGTATCGCATGACCCATTTTCCGCAAACAATAATTATTAGTTTATGAACATAGAACTGTAATTCATCAGGCTGATATTTCAAGTAAAATTTTAGGCAGATAGAAATTTGAAGCTTTTGCTATAAATTGGATTAAAGTTAGCATTGTGCCTGTTGGTCAATTTTGAAAACATAACTAAACTAGTGATAGTCAGATAGATTGGAACCTGAAAAAGGTTTATAAATACTTTATGTCTATGGCCTAAATTGATCCTATAGAATATATTTTAAAAGCTCTTGTGACTCCCCGCTTGCTTCGGTCGGTAATGATCAAAGAAAATAAGCAGGCATAAAATTCAGTGTTTGCACAGATGACCATATACTGTCTAATTGTGCGCTTTAATTATTATTATTGAATGTTAAGCTGTTTTATCTGGATCATCATCTCATTTCTTTACGCATTATATAATTTATATATATATCATCATCATCTCAGCCGTCTGACGTCCACTGCTGCACATAGGCCTCCCCAATAAATTTCCACATAGAGCGTTCCTGAGTCGCCTGCATCCATCGGCTTCCCGGCTCCTTGGCCAGATCATCGGTCCATTACGTTGGAGGCCGTACATATATTTAAAAATAACGGGAATCGAGTTATTAACGTTTGGAGAGCCGAATACGTTATCTGTATCAATACGGTAAAAACAATTTAAAAAATATTATACTTACATTTTCATGTTTAAACCTCGTTAGAATTTTGATTTCCCGTAATGTCCTTTGACAATAAGTTTGGTGTTCGAATGGCGATATTTTCTTAATGGCGACTTTCGCTTTCTTCACATTATCGAAGGCGGACCTGGGGAAATAATGGAGGTCGTAAATCACTTGATAGAATCGCCTCTAGTGAACTCACAAGGCATCATTTTCCGCCTTACATACATATTTCTCTATCAAATATCCAATGAACGTCGCATTGTTTTTGCATTACGTTGGATATTATTAGGCAGAGATATAATACCATATATTACATGACATAAATAAAATAACGACAATCATTTACGGTACTCTTAGTAACGGTAACTTAAAACTAACTATTACAATTAACACACATTATTTTAGCTTTACAGAGAATATGTTTTGATAAGTAACTGCTTGGTGGAACTTCTCTTTAACACTATACTTATCTATTACTAGATAGAATAGTTAAAATTATGACAAAAAAAAAGATTTTTGAATTAAGAAAAAACATAAGCGGCAATAGGCTCGCCACCAATTACGTGGAATCAAAATATAATTGGCAAGTGTGTGGGAAATATGCCTCTGCCTACCCTTCGGGAAAACAGGCGTGATTTTATGTATGTATGGATTAATTTTCACAGATATATTCAATAGAATGCGATCTAAGGGAATATGATCTTGTTTAGTTTCAATCTGGACGAAAAGCCAGCCACCTCCGATTATTTGACACGTAAGACACATTTTTCCTAGAGATTTATGTGCCAAAAGTCAAGTAAGTTTTCTACAACTATATACTTAGCTCCCTTTGAAATAGTTGTAGAACCCCGAATGGGATATGGGCGTGAGATTATGTGTACATATTTTTATGTACAGTAAAATAATGTCATACGCCCTGAATGACCTGGAACCGTTGATATTTATGATGCAAAACACAGTGATTCCTGTATATTAATCCATCCTAAAAATACCAGACCAATTTGTTACTACAAAAACACAGAAACGGCATGTTTGTTATTGTGTGCCTCCAAAGCGAAGCAACGTGGAGAGCAATCCAACAAATGTTTTCAAAACTAATGTATTACTGTAAATAAACAGTTTGACTACAAGTAGGTACTGCTCGGTACAAAAACAATTTCAAGTTTAATGACAATACATAGCATACACAGAAAAATACCTAGTCATTCAATTAAACTTTTGTTCTAACTGGATCTGAGAAGTAAATTTTATGACATTTCAGATAATTCTGCTGTTGTTATATTTTTCATGTTTCTCCAGCTGTGCTTCCAATTTATCTGGAGACCGAGCAGTATCTTGCCTTTTTTCCATTTATCTCGGTCCTTCGTTGGAACTTCTTGTACTTTTATTAGACGTAATTCAAATTAATAAGAATGATAATTATCTTTTTGTCTATCACGAAAAAACATCTTTATATGGTAAGATTTACATAAAATTTATCTCATTTATCGTTTGGAATCTGGAAGACCCCTTGACGTGCCATACATTTTTATTCACTCTCAAACTAAGAAAACACGATAAAAACTATAATATGAGTATTACAACATAACAGTGCCTGGTAAGTGGCAATAAGCAAGAGGTGATGACCTCACCCACGTGGGACCATTAATATAATTGGCGAAGTGTGGGCGTATAATATGTCTCTGCCTACCCCTTCGGGGAAACAGGCTTGAGAGTATGTATGTATTAGGTCGGGGAAAAAGTCTTTTCGCATAACGTAGGTATAAACTTATTATAAAATTTTTTTGACTGTACTATTTGTGTCTGGCTGGTTTTGGTAACATTACAAAGGTTCCATTATAAAGAAAAGAAAAAAAATAAAAAAAGTTGTTTCCCGCTATTTTTCATTTGTTTTTCTCTCCGTTAAAATGAGTGAATCTAATGAAGAAATTCGATACATTTTAAAATTTTATTATAAAAAAGGCAAAATTGCAACTCAAGCAGTGAAAAAAATTTGTGATGTTTATGGACCTGATGCAGTGTCAGTAAGAGTAGCACAAATTTGGTTCAAACGTTTTCAGTCCGGAAATTTTGATGTTAAAGATGCACCACGCTCTGGTCGCCCTGTTACGAATAAAATGGACGCCATTTTTGAAAGAGTGGAGCAAGATCGGCATATTAGTAGTTACGATGTAGCTGAAGAACTGGGAATTGACCACAAAACAGTTTTGACCCATTTGAAGAAAGCTGGTTATACAAAAAAGCTCGATATTTGGGTGCCACACGAGCTCACTCAAAGAAACTTATGAACCGTGTACTCATTTGCAAATCATTATTGAGACGTAATGAAACCGAGCCGTTTTTGAAGAGATTGATAACTGGCGATGAAAAGTGGATCACGTACGACAAGAACGTGCGAAAAAGGTCGTGGTCGAAAGTTGGCCAGGCTTCACAGACTGTGGCCAAACCTGGCCTAACACGAAATAAGGTGATGCTGTGTGTATGGTGGGATTGGAAGGGCATTGTTTATTATGAGCTTTTACCGCCCGGCAAAACCATCGATTCTGATCTTTACTGCCAGCAACTGATGAGATTAAAGGAAGCAGTCGAGAGAAAACGGCCGGAATTGATCAACAGGAAGGGTGTGGTCTTTCATCACGATAACGCTAGACCACAAACATCTTTAGCCACTCAGCAAAAATTAAGAGAGTTCGACTGGGAGGTCCTAGTGCATCCACCATATAGCCCTGACCTTGCGCCTTCAGATTTTCACCTGTTTCGGTCTCTGCAGAATTCCTTAGGTTCTGTAAGGTTGACCTCAAGAGAGGACTGCCAAAACTATTTGTCCCGTTTTTTTGATCAGAAGTCCCAAAGTTTCTACAGTAACGGGATAATGTCTCTGCCCACAAAATGGCAGAAAGTTATTCAACAAAACGGTACATATATATTGTAAATAAATGTAAATAAACTTTGAAAAAAATGTCTTGACTTTTAATACAAAAATACGAAAAGACTTTTTCCCCAACCTATTATGTATGAGTATTACAAACTCTGCTAGACACGCAATAAAGAACAGGAGAAAAAGAAGAATTCCAAATTTTGTCTATAGATTGCCTAAAATTAAACAATTCTTAGACATTACTTAATATAAAAAACAAAAAAAGGTTTATGGAAACAGTCGAACACTCAATGTAGTTCAGAAGTCTTAAGAGTACGAAGGTCAATTGTTCGACCTTTGTGGTCACAATGCTCAGAACACTAATAGACTTGTAACGTTACACTTTCACTGTCTATTGAGATCGATAAGCTGATAATATTATATCCAATGTCTTAATAAAATAAAAGCAAAAGCTTTCGGGTGGTTCTGATCCGCTCTAGAATTTAAAAGAAGCTGTATTTTTAAGAAATCCGTTACATTTGAAGACATAAATTTTACTTTCATTAGACTAGACATACATAAATGCTTATGGAAATTCTACCTTCAAAAAAGTAAAATTGGAAATTTCGACGCCAGAAACGCCTCCGGCAGCCGTCAGTGTTTTTATATATAGATTTAAAACCGTGTTTGTTAGTCATATTTACGTTTTATTGAAATTCAAACAAACATTGTACATGAGATAAGAGAAATAAAATTTAAGGTATGTTTAGTGTAATGGCACGTATTATAACATATCGAACTAGACATTTAAGACTAGTTTTCCACTGCTTCACTCTTATAAAATAGAACGCAGTCGGAACATTTAGTAACAAATTTAATAGCTCAACCAGTAACATCATCATCATCACCGTCTTTTCAGCCGCAATAAATCCACTGCTAATATAAGTCTGCCAAAAAGATTTTTAGTTGTCATTCGATCTTGAGCCACCCATATCCACTAGCTTCCTTTCGCTTGGATCACATCATCAAGGAGGAGCAATTCTTTTCTTTATTTGCTGGTTCGGTTGTCCAATATGCATAAATACTTCCACATAGAAATAACAATGACCAACGGTTTAAAGTACCTTCCGCAGCACAGAAACGCTCTATAACAAATGTCACTAATCCAAGACGTTTGTCATCATCATATCCTAGCATTATCCCGGTTGCTCCAGACTCAGGGTCTGCTCACTGATCTTACCAGATTTCGTTGAATTTCAGTTTTTGCAAGACGTCTGTGAAGACCGCTAAACTTCATTGACTACTTTCGAACACCTAGCCTAGAAGAGATACTTACGAGAGCTCCTTATTTCATATCACCGTTATTCTTTGTTCTCGCGGATTGTGCTTTAATATTTGCAAAGTAAAGATAATGGTACTACTTTCCCCTCCCTCCCTAGTCGATGCTTTACTTAGCTAACAGTGCGGCGTAACTTTACCCTAAAAGCGTTATTAAAGGGACCAATCAATTAATAAGACGGAGGCAATAAAGAGCGGGTTCAGGTGTTGTGTTTCCAGATCAATTAGACAAAGTGGTAGATGTTATTTTCGCGACCAGCAGCAAGGTTGACATGGATCCAGCTGATATTGTTAATTACGCTCTATCCATATACTTCTATATTATTTTTATAAAGGGGACAGATTTGTATATATATGTTTGTGAATAAACTCAAAAACTACCGAATGGATTTTTATAATTCATTTACTATTAGAACGCTGCTTTATCCCTGATTTTTACTAGAATACATTAGGGTTATCTACTAAAACTTCAATAGTAACCTAAGATTTATAATAGCTAGCGAACCGAGGCCACTAGTTTCTATATACAAAAATCGAATCGATGCTTTAATATTTGCAAAGTAAAGAGAATATAATAGGTAATTGAAACGTCATCAAGATCAATTAGAAAATAATTTTGGTGATCTGATGGTGTTAATTACGCTCTATTACTTTATACGAAGGTTGTCTTTAGAGTGGCACTTATAACTGGCACTATGTAACTTAAACAAATTGTTTTATTGTGCTTTGCTTAAAATTCTGTTATCATAATACCGTAAACCCTTACCTTACCCTTACCAATTACTGTTCATACCCTTTCTCTATTATTTTATCTACTAGCTTTTCTTCTCAGACGAAGATATGAAAATCAATCTAAATTTGCTGGTGTCCAAAACTTCGTTTGAGCAGGATTAGAACTTCACAGAATATCCTTATTAGAAAACGTATGAGTTACTCACGCTATATCGTACGTTTCAGTAAAATATCATCAGTAGTTTTTGCGTAAAAAAGTAATTTGCGTACTAACATTAGATTGCCTGGAAGAAATTGCTTTGAGCGATAAGGCCGCCCATTGTATATACCTATCTGTTTAATTTTCTTTGTTTTTATGTGTAATCTTTATCATGGTGTACAATAAAGAGTAAATTAATATTATTAGTATTTATAATATTAGTAACAAAGATAACACGTTATCATCCATTTAGTTACGTCTAATATGCAGGTCACAAATAAGATTTTTAGGCACTACGTAGTGTGAATACTTGTTGCATCTAGTAAAAATAGCTGTAAGCTACCACATAGCATTAAATTATAAAAAAACGTTGCAAAGATTCAATTGCACGAAGATATTATTATACAATATTATAGTAATTTCTTACTAGGCACATATAATTATTATGCACCTTTAAAAGTTCTCAAACAAAGGAAAATTAAAGTAAAATTCTTTCTAAATTTTCCAGGAAAAATACCAGTGGTTTCCAACTGAGATAAATACGAAATTCGTTCGTTCATTTAAGGAAGCTGTCCATTCCACGTTGTATCCTCCTACAGAAACAAAACTTTTTAAAAAGCATTTTTTTTATAAATATTTAACGGAAGTAGGTCGTAACCAAGAAAACGGCTGTCGTATGGATAAAACTTTAGTGGGTGTTTGGGGAAGTCGCCAAAAAAATGTCATGATAAATACATCCAAGATTGGGCTTTTGCTCATCTGTTGGTTTCAATCAAGTTCAGAGTTTCCTTTGTGGGACAATAATAATAAACGCCTTGTCACAGCAATGTTTACATATTTCAAATATAAAAGAGAAAATGTGATGGACAACTATCCATAACTCCACCATATAAATGTTTCATATCTGTCAGGTTTTCACCTGACACATGCATATATACCTACATTCACGCCTGTTTTCCCGAAGGGGTAGGCAGAGGCATATTATACGCCCACACTTCGCCGATTATATAGTCCCACGTAATAGGTGGCGAGCCTATTGCCGCTTACTGGGCACTGTTATGTTCGCCAGAGCCTCGTCCGTTGGCAGGTGCACCACTTGCAGGTGAGGTTTGCTTGGGCTTCTTAGGTCTTGGTAGGATCCCTATACACCCACCCTATTCCATCACATCCCCTGACACATCTATTTCAATTTGTAGTATAGATAAAGCAATTAACATTAATTTGTATCTAATTATTTATCACACATTAACATTCGTTAATTTACCAATATATCCCACAAAACAGCCTAAGCTAAGATATAGAAAGGGAGCTATGCATCAGGCCATATTTTTGAAAATCAACCCCTAAGATATGGGTCACACAAACAAAAATCTATTGTGATTAGTAATAAAAAAAGCAACCAATAAATTATATATTAGCTGTTAAACTTTCCTACGAACATAATGCATGTTTAAAGAAACAACTACCCATTAATAGATAGGTCAGGTTTGAGTTACGTATTTATACAGTCTTTCCATTTCTTACTGAGATCAAATGAATGTTAATCAAACGTTCAAAACACAAGCAGAATTACTAATTAATAAATCAGTATCAATTTAATGCGCTTACAAGTGGTTCTTTAGAAGATCTTCTTTTGTGATGTCCCAAAAATCGTATTTTTTGAGTTAAGTCACTATTCCATTAAGCATGCGATAAGTCCCTACTTGGACAATTCAAGTTAAAAGTGCTCGCAAGGTCGAGGCTAAGCTGACCTATTTCCCGCTTCGGGAGATGTAGTGATTTTTCGCACAGAGCTAAACAGGCGATTACTGCTTTCTTTTGGGATAAAAATTACGCAACGGTCCGTGAATTTTTTTAGACAACAAGTCAAGTGATTTTTATGAGGCGATATTAGAATTTTGTCGCCAGTTTTGTAAGAATATAGAAAGTCTTTTTTGAGAAAATAGGACATTTATCTCTAAAATATAGAAATTGCTGCTACGATTTTTCTAGTTAAGTAATTAAAAACTAGTTGAAACCCGCTGTGTCGCTTTGACTTGACATATAGACCTATTTGTTGAAAGGACCTTATACGATGTGCTCAGGAGAACCGATTAGTATACTTAAATACTACAGTGACCGAAGTTGGTGAAAAAGAAAATATAGTGACAAGAATTAAGAAAGGTATGCTTAGATGATTTGGTCATGTTGAGAGGATGATGGAAAGTAGACTAACGGAAAAGATTTATAATGGACAAGTGAATGGAAGTGTTGGGAGAGGAAGACCACATAAGACCTTCCACAAGAGTTTGGAGAAAGGGCATGTAAAAAGTACCCTTAACCGACGAGCATAGGTATATGAGAAAGTTAATGAGTGTGAATGAAGCTAAGAGTGTGGGCCTAGATCGTAGCAAGTGGGAGGATGTGATCTCTGCCTACCCCTACGGGAATGAGGCTCGACATAATGTATGTATGTATGTAAACACTAAAGTTTCTACCATAGATTCAGAACGTACCAAAGAGAACCCGCTCTTTCAGTGTACAAAACATGTTTTATTTTCAATTCATTCTAATCGATCAAATTATTATTAATCAATATCAAACAACCACCATTTATAAGTTAAAAACTTTTTATCAGAAGCCAATTTACAGACCGTTACCTTGTAAAAGTAATGGAGATAGGGAGTTTAAAACCTATTTGCACAAACTTCTTTGTTGAACAAGCAAAGTCTGGTTAGCTAAGTCGAAGAAGTGAAAAATTAACAATTTAAACAAATTACGCAAAGTTTTTGTACTTGTAAGTTAAATGATGATTTCAAAGGCCAAAATTGAATTCCTGGAGCCGTTTGTATTGAAACAATGGAAGTACAAACTGTTGATGGTAAAGTATTTATTACGACTTAAAGCCGTTTTTCTTTAGGTTTAGGGTTGCCACATTTCAATTGATTGGTTGATGATTTTTTAAGATCTTGTATGGATTTGATGTAGTCGATTATGTGAGCTGTCATGGGTAGGTAGTTAGGCATTCAGCAGGTATATATGCTCTATATATGCAATAGTTGAAAAAAAATAGTACGCGATTAAGATTCTTTAGGAGATGCGATGCTTGTAGTCGTGGTCATTGTATTGGCACCACCACCTTTGGGCAAACTAGTTAAAGTAAAAAATCAAGAAATAAGTGACATAGGGTGTATAGGGGTCGTACCAACATCTTAGATGCTCAAGCCAACCTCACCTGCAAGTAGGGCACCTGCCGATCAATAGACGAGGCTCTGGCGAACATAAAAGTTTCCGGTAAGCGGCAGTAGGCTCGCCACCTAATACGTGGGACCAACAATTTATTTGGCGAAATGTAAGCGTTTAATATGTCTCTGTCTATCCCTTCTGGGAAATGGGCGTGATATTATGTATATAATTTTATAATTGACATACTCTTTCCTTTTGGGCTGACGCAACATCAATTTCCGTCACGGTAAATCCGTTACTGCACATTGCAGACACACTTCCATATTTGTTGCTGAATACTTAGGCAGTCTCTCTCTCTCAGCGAGTTGTGGCCTACGATAATATTTACATACAACTTGACGATGACGGAGTATTTGCTCGCGGAGACGAAGCGGTAATCAAAAAAGGCTGTAGACATTAGGCGATGACTGTGACATGCAACATAATATACGGCGCTCTTTATGGAGTAATAAGATCCAAAGAAATGTGGGTCTACCCTTACAATACCACGAATCTTAATGGGGCGGAAACAGTAAGTCAAAAAAGTTGTATTTACAGATCGCAGTCCATGCATGTGTAAGGCGTTTTATATCGAAGGATTCTGTACTTCGAAAGACAGATCTGTTAATTCTTACAATTTTACTGTCAGACCACAGGAGGCGCTGCAGTTTCACAAATCAGCTCTGGGTTTGCGAGTACATAAGCAATGTGACGATAACGAACTGTTAATGGGCGAGGTCAAATAGACAACCACTAAAAATTATACATGTAATTAAGTATTAAATAATTGCATAGACACTTTAACCCACCAAGTAACTCTTTTTTATATAGAAAACTGTTCTTACCCCACTATGCAGACCCAATATGGATTGGGCTGCCATCCGTTTGAATTTCCCCGGATTTGTTCTAGTTTGAAGGGCGTACGGGGTACGTACGGCAGAGGATTTATAAAATGACGGGATGTCAAGGAAAAATCATTTTCTTTTCAAAGATGAACAATAAATTGAAATACATTTTAGTTAAAAAATCATTTATTATTTATAGCGATGTTTTTATTTTGTTGCAAAAAATAGTTTTTAGAGGTGTCTGTGGAAAATGTCCGAGATTTGTGCCGTGTTTATTCGGCGCCGGCAATTTGGGTGATGGCAGCCTTGAATATGGATTGAACAGGGCAAATACGCGTGGTTGGAAGAAGACTATAGATTAAGTTTTTAATATCGACTTAAACTTATTCAATTTACATTATAGAAATATCGACAACCCTATTGTGTACTCAACTTTCGCCTTTCAATTAAACTTGGTGACTTTTGTAAAGAGCTTTGAGTTCGAACTTCAAGTAAGATATCGGATTTAAGATCGTTTCAAGCACTTGACTTATTTGAATTAAATAAAATATTATTTTTTAATATCAATAACAGTATGAAAGATTTAAGTATCGTGTAGCAAAGAATTAATTATATTAAGAACTGGTGACACGCTCTCACTCGCTTTGCTATTTAATAAATATTATATATATAGTTTTTATAAGGATCCCTTCTTTTTCTTTAGTAAAAAAAAGGTATGTTAGTTAAAGATCGTTATTATGGTAGATAAATGTAACTCAGGAATAATGTGGTATATCGGCCTTCATACATTCCTGTGTCAGTACCCTGACTTTGATATATTCATTATCGCTGGACATATTTATATAGCTGGGAATCAAGGCAAAGTTTTCGTCTATTTGTGAATATAAATGTCCTCTTCAATTATATTTTTAACTTTATATGCTTGTAAAATTACTAACTGAATTAGTTGTTGTAATTAAGCCCGGCCCTTGTAACTAATACATAAATAAAAAATAAATAGATATCTAATGATAGAATTTATCAAATCGGTCCAGTAGGTTTGAGATGTCTTCTCTCTTTATAATAACATATAAAAAATAACACAGGACCGAGCACGAGAAAAACGTTATAAGGTTGTGTTATTTTCAAGAAAACATACTTGTTTTGATTTATTTATCAAGCAACGAACATGTCAGGTTTCTGTTCCTAGAAAACATCTCCGAACATTCTTAATTGAGATAATTATTATGGCCTCCCTCGCTCTTATATTTTAAGACTTTAATTTAATTTAATAAGCTACCAAAATTTGGCGAATATTGTTTACTAAAATGAAACATTTATTTTGTATGGTATTTATAGTGTTTATGTGAATGAAAATAACTTGATCAAAGTTAGAAGGGTTCTGAACATACACTACCACACAGATCTAGTGCGAATTGGCAGCAGCACGTATGTGGCATTCTGCTCTTAGAATTAGGACCTGTTGCTGGATATAACAAGTACCCCATAACGGGGACCAATGGCATAAGTTCGGAAGGGCTCGATCTTAAAAACCACACAAACCGACACCCATTCGTAAATGTGAAATTAATTAAAGTATATATTACATATATACAATTATGAACAAATGGATAGGCAGAGGCCTATTTTACGCCCACCTTTCGCCAATTGTATTGTTGGTCCCACTTAATAGGTGGCTAGCCTGTGGCCGTTTACCGGGAACTTTTATGTTTGTCAGAGGTGAGGTTGGCTTGGTCTCCTTAGAACTTGGTAAGATCCCTATACAGTCAGCAATAGCAATATCAGCACGAAATAAAGAAATTGGTAAGTCGTTCCTTTAGCAAGATTTTGGCAACGAAATTCCCTTCCGGCGCATGTGGTTTCGCAGCTCCCGGGTTTTTAATTAGGGTATTAAATGGCAATTTTCCGGCCGTTATAAGTCGGTTAGCTTGATGTACCCTAAGT
This sequence comes from Musotima nitidalis, assembly GCA_949126915.1. Taxonomy (NCBI): domain Eukaryota; kingdom Metazoa; phylum Arthropoda; class Insecta; order Lepidoptera; family Crambidae; genus Musotima; species Musotima nitidalis. Next base: position 16,547,437 of record OX421416.1, read on the forward strand.
TATGACGCGCTTTATTTACTGCATCTGCAAATGGGCAAAAAGTGGTCATTACGACGAGACAAATAAAAAAAACATCTAAAGATACTTTCCAAAATATTAATACAAAAAAAAAATCTCAACAACTTGTGAACCAAAAATGAAATGCCAAGTAAATAAACAAACAGTTAAATAAACAACAAAAGATCACTTTTGATCGAAGTGTAGTTTGCCAAACGTAAACTTTCGATAAAAAAAATACTTGAATCTTCTTTAAAGTTGTTTCAAGCTTATTTTTAAAGGAACCCCTATGCTACTCGCCACCACAAGCACCGGGTGCTTTACTTCACCACATCCGTCAAACGTGTATTTAATGGGAAAAGTCCTCAGGAAGCCTTGCCAATGTCAAAACATTTTATTGAAGTTGAGCCAAACTTAAATAAAAAGCTTTCTAAAGCTACTATGAACTACAACTCAAAAATTAATGCTATATATTCACGACGGGCAGAAGTTTGATTGGACCAGTGATCTACTGATCCAAAATTATTTATTCAAGCGTAGTAATGGCTAATACTATATAGTACAAGAGAGTGAGAGAGAAAGAGAGATTTACTTTACGTATTCAATACGGCTGAATACAATAAAAGATTTTGCCAATTTGAAATGGGTCAGCTTTCATGTTAATTATATTTTGCAATTAGTTTATTCTACAAATATTATATTATTACCTACTTAATGTATTATTATTATGTTTATTGTAGCTATTTGCATATTCATTTATTTTAGCTGTAGGTCTAAAAAACGCAAAAAAACAGTAAAGTAAATTAGCGGTCATATAATATACCTCGCGCGTCTTTATCGACTTAATGGAGAAAGATGGACGTGTTAAGTCCCTCAATTGACTGTGATCACCGTATTATGTGCAAGAGAATAATGTGCCACTTGGTCATGACCTGTTTCTGGGACTAGCTCATTTCTAGTCTTCCTTATTGTCTCGGGCAACGGCACCTTTATAGCTGTCAAGTTATGGTGTCAAAGTGTATAAGTATAGATCCTGTGTGAAGAACTAGAAAAATACAGTGCAGACGTGCAATACAACGATGTTCTCAAGGCTGGATTAGAATATTAATAATCTCCGTCGTCGTCTGTATGTTATTCGTAGATACAACATATGTTTTAGTCATTAATTACGAGTTAAGGTTTTGATAGCTCCGTTTCGCACATTGTTAATTTTTTCGTGTCGCTTAATTAGTAACCATCTCGCTGATATCGTCTCGCATATATTCGTCCCGTCAAAAACTCATTAATTTTTTGTGCCTCAAAGCGTCCTTTCGTCTCTTAGTAAACTAAACAAAGAAAGCTGATTATTATACGACATTAAAGATTCATAGCCTATGCCTGATCTAGGGTCTGGTTTATTCATCCATATACAGAACACTAGTCGCACATCCGCAAATATCGACAACAGGAAAACGTTAGCAAACAATAGGTAAGATGACGTCACAACATGTGTACAGAGATTAATGAGTCGATGATGTAATAGTTCATCATATCCTAGCATTATCCCGCTTGGCCTAGACCCAGGATCTGCTCCCCGGTATAACCAGATTTTGCTGAACTTGACATATTACATGGAGCGACTACCATCTGACCTCCACACCCAAAGGGAATCATCATTCAATGGTTAAACCAGGGGTCATAATATTAGAAAGCCTAGTCTTGCTAATAACAATTGCCATAGATATTCATGACAGCCGGGACCATCGGCTTCACATGCTTTCCGAGGCACAGAGCAAGTCACAATTACGCACGTAACTTCGAAAAGTCATAGGCTGAACCCTCGGAATTAGAAGTCTATGGGTCTCGACACTGGACTACCGTCGCTCCGACGATGATGTAATAATTATTAATAGGTCATTGAAATAACTTGAAGAATGGAGAGAAAGAGGGTGACCGAAAAAGAGATGAAATCAATATATTAGGTCGGGGAAAAAGTCTTTTCGCATAACGTAGGTAAAACGTATAAACTTATTATAAAATTTTTTTGACTGTACTATTTGTGTCTGGCTGGTTTTGGTAACATTAAAAAGGTTCCATTATAAAGAAAAGAAAAAAATAAAAAAAAAGTTGTTTCCCGCTATTTTTCATTTGTTTTTGTCTCCGTAAAAATGAGTGAATCTAATGGAGAAATTCGATACATTTTAAAATTTTATTATAAAAAAGGCAAAAATGCAACTCAAGCAGTGAAAAACATTTGTGATGTTTATGGACCTGATGCAGTGTCAGTAAGAGTAGCACAAATTTGGTTTAAACGTTTTCAGTCCGGAAATTTTGATGTTAAAGATGCACCTCGCTCTGGTCGCCCTGTTACGAATAAAATGGACGCCATTTTTGAAAGAGTGGAGCAAGATCGGCATATTAGTAGTTACGATGTAGCTGAAGAACTGGGAATTGACCACAAAACAGTTTTGACCCATTTGAAGAAAGCTGGTTATACAAAAAAGCTCGATTTTTGGGTGCCACACGAGCTCACTCAAAGAAACTTAATGAACCGTGTACTCATTTGCGATTCATTATTGAGACGTAATGAAACCGAGCCGTTTTTGAAGAGATTGATAACTGGCGATGAAAAGTGGATCACGTACGACAAGAACGTGCGAAAAAGGTCGTGGTCGAAAGTTGGCCAGGCTTCACAGACTGTGGCCAAACCTGGCCTAACACGAAATAAGGTGATGCTGTGTGTATGGTGGGATTGGAAGGGCATTGTTTATTATGAGCTTTTACCGCCCGGCAAAACCATCGATTCTGATCTTTACTGCCAGCAACTGATGAGATTAAAGGAAGCAGTCGAGAGAAAACGGCCGGAATTGATCAACAGGAACGGTGTGGTCTTTCATCACGATAACTCTAGACCACACACATCTTTAGCCACTCAGCAAAAATTAAGAGAGTTCGACTGGGAGGTCCTAGTGCATCCACCATATAGCCCTGACCTTGCGCCTTCAGATTTTCACCTGTTTCGGTCTCTGCAGAATTCTTTAGGTTCTGTAAAGTTGACCTCAAGAGAGGACTGCCAAAACTATTTGTCCCGTTTTTTTGATCAGAAGTCCCAAAGTTTCTACAGTAACGGGATAATGTCTCTGCCCACAAAATGGCAGAAAGTTATTCAACAAAACGGTACATATATATTGTAAATAAACTTTGAAAAAAATGTCTTGACTTTTCATACAAAAATACGAAAAGACTTTTTCCCCAACCTATTATGAAGAATGATGTGATCGAGGAAGCGGTGGATGAATCGATGACAAATGACCGGAGTGAATAGAAGAAAAGAAAGACATGCTGCGCCGACCCCAGACAAACCGAAAGAAGAAGAAGCAGGGGTATGAAGATTCCCTGCCGCAGCTGGCCCGAGATGTAGGGTTCAGTGGGCGCGGCGCGAGGTGGCCGCCGCCTTCTCACGAGGTGTGGTGGCTGGGAGCTGCGGGCGAATACACGGGGAGGTTTTCGCCCGCCTTGTACGGCTCCGGGACGGAGGAGTGGCCCTTAACACAGGTCCCTCCGTTGCGGCTCCTTCTGCGAAGTGGTGATGTCGCAGAAGGAGGCCGCGGAGCGGGAGAGGGAGCGGGATCCGCTCTCTCTCCGGCTACGCCGTTGGCGCAGCGGGCGGGCCAGGAGGGCCCGTCAGGCAGCGCCCGGGGGGTCTTAGGCGGCGGGGGCAGGGGGCCCCTTCCGTCTCGCCATAGACCCCCCCCGAAGTCGGCCAGTCACGCCATGGCCGCACAAGGAGGTAGGGGGGGCGCTGCAAATTGCGCCTTCCTGAGGAGGTCTCCCCGGTTCTGATCCGGGGGACGTTGGCCGCGGGCGGGGTTCCAGAAGCTACAAACCCGGGCACTGGTGCCTCGCCCCTTTTCAACAGCGGTGGGCGTCGTCTGAAGTTTTTTAGTGGGTAGGACTGCGGTGGTCGTGTCGGCCGCGGTGAGCCCCACACCCCCTCCCGGTCTCCCCCTTGGCCGGGAGACAGTGCGTAAGCAGCATTTTTTTTACAGACGATAATAAAAAAATAATAAAAAAAAAAAAAAAAAGGTCCCTCCGTTGCGTGTGAGCCTGCCTCACGGCGGGCTGCGCGGAGGGCGGACATGTGTGTAATCCGAAAGGTGGTCCCTTGTCCGCTCTGTCCGACCGCGCGAGTAGGTGTTCCTTTGTTTTTTAGTCGGTGCGAGTCCGACATATTGATGGTAATTCATGACATATTTGCTACAATCGCTATTACAGTCAAACTTGTTAAGTTTGACTGCTATAGGCACAATAATGCTCCTATGAACGTCTACTTCAAAACCAATGTCATGCCATAACTTTGTTTGTACTAATTAACAGAGTAACCAAGTCCCCAATTTCACAGCGGGTTTCACTATAACCATCAGCATTATGACAATGATAATCGTTTGGCGTGGAACACGTGACGTCAGCGCGGATGGAGCGATAACATTAATTATGCTTCATTGAAAGTATCGAAACCAACATGAGCCCCGCTGAGAAATGGAAAGTTCTAGTTTCGACGTAGGAGTGCCCAAAACGTGTTAGGGAGACACGCGATGCATAAATCATCTATTTATACTATTAGCATACATACATATGTATGTACGATCACGCCTGTTTCCCCGAAGGGGTAGGCAGAGGCATATTATACGCCCACATTTCGCCAGTTATATTGATGGTCCCTCGTAATGGATGGCTAGTCTATTGCCGCTTACCGGGAACTTATATATTAGCCAGAGCCTCCGTTGATCGGCAGGTGCACCACTTGCAGGTGAGGTTGGCATGGGCTTCTCAGATCTTGGTACTATTAGGTAGATAGATATATTCTTTATTGACCAAAAATCTTAAAAAATACAGATGTAAGTAAACCACAATTGTCAATCTAAGCGAAATTATCGCTAAAAGCTCTTCCAGCCAATCCGAAGCAAAGGAGACAACAGAAAACTGTAAGCTAAGAAGAAATATGATTCTATCTGTGTTTTTTAATTATAAGATAACAAAGAGCAATACATCCATACATACATAATGTCACGCCTCTTTCCCGTAGGGGTAGGGGGAGATCACATTCTTCCACTTGCTACGATCTTGGCACACACTTTTAGCTTCATTCATACTCATTAACCTTGTCATACACGCCCGTCTGTTTAGGGTACTTTTGACCTGCCCTTTCTCCAAAACTTAAAGATTAAAATTACAGAATCTGTCGCTTTGTCTTCTCTTTCAAAAACCATAACTTTCGTCTTACTAAAGTTTACTTTCATTCCTTTCGCTATTAAAGACTCTTGAACTATTGTCACTATTTCCTGCAACTCCTCAGCCGACGACGCAAGCAAAACTTGTCCATCAGCATAGAAGGCATTTGATGAGCGACTCGTTCATTCTCAACCCTTTAGCACACTCTTTCAAAGCAGTAAGGCAATTGTCCAAAAATAGGTTGAGCAGTCAGGCTAACGCTACACATCCCTGTCTTGTTAGACGTCTTGTTAGACCTTTAAAGCAGTCCGTGCACGTCCCATTAATCCTGACACAGGCGCTGAAACCCATATAAAGAGATTTCAACGCCCGTATCAGGAGCAAGAGCAATGCTAATGCTATACATACTATATTTAAGTGTTTGTACTTAAGTAGTCGTTTTGTTATTGAAGCTTTGAAAGCTAGATCATATAACAGAACTAGGTACTTGTGATACAACCACAAAGTACCTATTTGATAAAGTGAAAACATTGTTAAAACTAGAAGGGATAAATCAATTTGAAGACAAAACTTAGTTCATTTAGCAGTAAAATGTACCCCTGTTTAGCCGCCACTCGGCGTACGGTCATTATACTAAATTCCGGTCCCTATACTATGAGTGGCCAAAAGACTCGCAGGACCTAAGTATAAGCTTTAAGTATTTTCATCATCATGATCATCATATCAGCCCCATTACTAATCCACTTATAAGCACGAGCGGCTTCTCACGAACCAAGGTTTCCGAGAATACAGGAGAGGTTTAAGATTTTAACAGAACTAAAAAGCCACAACCAAGCCCAAACTTTGTAAGAGAGAAATTAAATTTCTAGTTAACACTGTCGGCGCCCGATTTATCCTTTTTGATAAACTCTGAGACGCTGAATATTTTATAAAGATACGGATTAGCTCTGGCCCTGGAGAACACACCAGTTCTTATAAACTTACGTTCTTGTATTTTTAACTAAAAATATGTTGAAAATTTTTAGATAAAAACTTGGTACGTTTGTCCTCCCTGGTGGTTAACAATCGATGAATACTGCAGTCCAAAAAAAGAGAGCTCCATATCACAGATATAATATACAATAGAAAACGCAAGTATCTCGATTTATAGGTAGTAGGCGCGCAATTATTTAAGTTTTGACCTTCATAAGAGCTCTTTTGAGCCAATCTTGAATAAATGATTTTTGTTTTTTTATTTATTAAATTTTATATTAAACTCAAGCGTGCCGACTTTTTAACACCTACTGAACGCTGATAATCTGCACAGTATATGGGTGGTTTCTAAGACCAGCACGTGTTTTTCGGGAGAGAAATGATAGGACGGGATTACATCGAAAAGCTATCACAATACTCTACATAGTAAATTTGGTAAAAACATTGAATATTGGATGTCTATATTTTCTTATGCTGAAAATCCTAAGAGGTTTCTTCTCCCTCTATTTTTGTTCTCATCCCAGTAGTTCACTTAGTTCTTAAAATATGGTTCAACAGAATAATCTTACAATTTATGGGCGCCTACGCAAATAAACAAGTATAGCGACGTTTCATTACCATATAAATCCGGCGTAAACCGGTTTTATGGCACCAAGGGGACACTATGTGACCACCAATACATTGACACACTTTGTCTAATGTCTTGTTTTAATAGGTCATCTAGCTGTGTTTACAGTTGAATGTGTATATAATACTGTGTACTGGTATAACACGTCTACTCCAACTGGTTTTTATTTATTTTAATTAAAAAACAAAATCTTTATGAGACTCGTAGCTTTTTGTTATTTTAATTTAAAACCAATTTTTATACATTGTCTAGTTTTAAGAAAAAAAATATAAAGCATATTTTGCAATTTGTGACGATTATACTACATATTAGCGTCAATAAACACGGTAAAGTCAATAAAAATGTCTATAAAAACTTTTCTATTCTATTCTATTCTATTCTAAAGTAGAAGGAAACTTAGTGAAAAGGATCCCGTCTAGTGTGAATGTGGGCGGATGAAATTTGGTTTTTAGGTACATTACTGAGCATGCTTTTAAATCTCGAAGGAGGAAGTGGATAGACAGGCATTATTATACATTATACTTTGCAAAGTAAAAATACAACATAAAAAATACTTTGGAAATACTGCGGTCACCTAAATCCTATAGTGTAATGACCTTGATCATATTGTTGATATAATAATATGTGCACTAGACACATTATTATGTATGACAGTCACTTTGAACACCATCGGTCGCAAACACAAAACAAAAACTATTGTTAGTTGGTCGTTTGGCGTTCAATTATACATACATATAATCACGCCTGTTTTCCCGAAGGAGTAGGCAGAGGCATATTATATTATACGCCCCCATTTCGCCAATAACATGTTTTATAATGATAATGCAATAATAAAGAAATATTTCCTATAGCCATCGTGTAAGATTTATGTTTGCTATTGGGGGACATCGGGTGGGTAATACTAACGGATAAGGCGGCAAATTGGGGTGAATAGGCTGAATGGAGTCAATCAAGGTCGTCAGGTGAAAGGCGTTGACGGGGTGACAAGTTCACAACCGTATTTGACACCTCAGGCCACACCTCTCCGATGAGAAACCGCGCCACCCGTTGTAAATAAACATTTGACCCGACATACTATTAGTTGTAGTAACGCAGAAGTACTTTTTAAAATAAGTTAAAATATTTGTGTCTATGACGCTGTGCGCCGTATTGTAGGTTTGGGTAAAGCTCGGTAACAGATGTTATTTATAAATAGATTTGTTTATCTTATTTACGTCTTAGAACGATTGAAAAACAATAGTTATCTATTGTGCCTGGGACCAATGGCGGTAAACGTGTTATGTAACGACATATTGAAAAATATATGTTGGAGAAATAAACTCATTAATTTGAATATTCCTGCCAAATTTCGGAAAAGTTAGAGGAGTTCTAGAATGCACAGGAAGCTTATTAATTTAAAATAATTCATTTGAAAAAATATAGAGTTAATAAAATCAGATTTTTAAAGGTAGACTTATTTTAGAACAGATCTCTTCCAACCAGCCCTACTCGTAGCAGTCGAAAAAAGCTGAACTCTTCTCATCTTGGAATTTGTTAGTAAAATAATGTCAGAGATTATAGTTACCTCAGACTTGTCTATAAGACCATTCTTTCATAAACATAAGAATAAGCCCAGACTGGTTAACAATTTCCATCTGGGTTGAGAAGGTCAGAAGAACTGCCTTCGCAACCCAGTAATTAATGAAAATTAGCCTAATCTGGTTAGATCAGTGATCACAACCTGGGCCCTAAAAAGTCTAGGCCAACCGGAATAATGCTAGGATGATGATAACAATTAGGCCAGAAACAATTGTAGCAAAGAGACAAAGCGCCCGCTCAGTTTAAGTGCGATTTATAAATTTGGGCTTTGATGGGTTGAGGGAACTTTAACAATGGGGCAATGGGAAATGCCAAAAGGAAAGGCTGTCGTAATAATGATTGTGTTTGCTGTGTTAAAAAGGGTTTTCAGGCTGATCGACCATCCTAAAGGGTAGCAAATTGTAAAGATTCAATTAAGTAATGCTGTAAAATTAATCTATCATAAGTTAGAAAGATTTTTTAGGTACGTTCCTGGAGAGTCTACCTTCGTACGTTTCGTCGTTTACTTTCATAATAAAAATCGGTTTAATGGCTTGAAACCATATTATTTTTTTATTTTTGTATTACCCGCCTGCAATCGGTCACACTGGAAGCTGGGGGGGAGCCTATGTTCAGCAGTCTTTGGGCTGATGAAAATGATGATGATGATTGATGTATTGTAGTGGGTATTATAGAGTACGAATACGTGAGTAAACTAAATCTGTGTTCAAAATCAACATTCTAATCAGTAATTTAAGGTTTGGGTTAAGAATTTCCTCGAGTTATTTCTCAGGCGAAGGTTAACGTGTACAGTCTATGAAGTTTAATATGTACTCTATTATACGCCCCAATATTAAGGGTCTCTATGTAGATATGCGGTGATAGGTTGTAGAAAACAAGTTATTAAGTTGAGAAAAGTTTACAGAGGTCCTTGTATGGGTACCCCCGACTGGTCTCCATCTTGACGTGGCTGAGCTGAGAGGAGGTACTCAGCCACATCAGGGAACTAGGGAACAGGTAACACCCAGAGACCGGCGACTCTGGGTGCACTTATAAACCGGGGAAAAACTAAGAAGGACCATAATCATATCATAATCATAATTCTTTATTGTTTCATTTGGTGTACACTTAGGGTCTTAAAAATAATATTTGTGGACCTGTGGAGGGCGCAGCGGGCGGGCCAGCCAAGCAGTCCCAAGGGACCCCTGCTGTCTAACCATAAATCCTCCGAGATACACACGCTAGCAGTGAGTAAATGCATTTCGTTACTGACGTAAAAAAGTAATATCCCGGTGATCAATATATGTGATAGCTGTTAAATGAAGATAGCCCTAACAGCAGAATGCTACCCACCTACACTAGGTCCGCTTGGTGGAATATATCCTAAATTCTTCTCATTTTGGAATTTGTGGGAAGACCCATGCCCAATAGTAACGTTTTACGTTAATAATATTACCTTTCTTCCAAAAGTTGTGAAACATTATTATAATGTATTTTCATATTCCATTAAAGTTGATAAAAGTGCCATCATCAATCATAATTGTTACCATAAAGATATTGAAATTATTTTGTGAACGTAAGTACTTTGGTAACGTTTATTATTGTTATAGACCCAGCGATAATACTTATAGAAAGTTAAGAAACCGCCGTAAACTTTCTATATAAATTCTTGAGTCGTTAATATTCATAAATCATGGTTTAAGGAACTGTAATTTTATTGGAAATTCAAATTATTTTGATATTACTAATATCTCAATAGATATTACCTTGTGTTGAATCTTAGCTGATTTCAGTGTAGTCATATTTTATTTTGAAGTTTTCAAGTGCTACGTAATAGTTTATGAAATAAGAACTTTATATTTGTGATTGTACTAACGTTATTGAATATCTATCAGCTCCTATAGACCTGGGTCTTTTAATCTAGCCGCTTGCTCCATGGTATGAAGCGCTCTCGTTTTTTGGACTACATCGACTGCTTACCATCAGGTAGAATGTGGTTATTTTAGCTTGTTACATTAAATTTATAGTCGGTCTTGGATGTACCTGAACACTTACTTTGGAACTGTATCGCGCCCTATGACTGCGTTCAAATTGTAGGTAAGCAACTTATTTATTTATTTATTCATTCATAAAACTTACAACTATCTTTACAGGCACCAAACCTAATACGATAGAGTAGCTGAGCTTACAATACCTAAATATATGACTAAAGACTTTCACATAATTCTTATCTACTAATTACTAAACTACTACATTAACATCTACTTAACAACTTAGGTGATAACATAAAAATATGGTGATGATCTGATGAGTTAAAGTACAAATAAAATAATATATTTACAATACAATATAAATACATTTAATTCAATAGGTATAGAATTAATTAAATTTTCCATATAAATATTACTGTATAATAAACCGAATACAATAATCTAAATTTAAACTAATCTCAATATTAAAAGCTAGCATCCTCCTCTCTTCTAAGTTGCCATACCCTACAGGGTCCATATTGTATCTGTGATATTATAAATAACATCTTTGTAATGGAGTGAAAAAAAGACATTGAGTATTGAGTATTTTTTGAGGTATAGACGGACATAAAAATTTATTTAATGTAAAACTATTCTCATAGGATCAAAGAACATCTTATTACCAAACACAGACTAGTAATAAAACAATAAAAGAAGCCCAAATCCTAAAAAAAAATATTCTGCCTTTGCAATACTTTTAATATCCCCTCAGGCGTCGTCTACGTGATTAGAATTATAGCCCTGTTACATGGTTCCCGAGAACAGAGCGAGCGCATCCGAATACATTGTATAGAAATTTATTGTATTCAATATAGGAAAGAAACAGTCTGGATGAGAATTATTTATAACTATAAGGTATAAGTATATCGAACATCTAGTTCCTAAAAATTTAAATGTAATTCTGCTAAATTTAGAGTACATTTTTTTTGTCATAACTATGATACCATTTTCGATTTGGTGTTTAGCGTTCTCTGTTGTCGGACAGTTCTCGGATTATAATAAGATCTTTGAGCACTCAATGCATCTTTATAAAAGGAAACTTGTGGCATAGTTAACTCAATTTTGTATTTTTTGACTTTTAAAAGCTAGATGTGCGATATATTCTACACTCTGCTTTGTAACTTCGGATGTTGGATATAAACTTTTGCGGTATTTGGAATATTTCCTAAAGAAAGCCGATATCCTTATGCATAGGAAGACCTGGTTGCCAAACTTAACCTGATTCTCGATTGAGTCTCTTAAGTGGGGATCTGGAAACCGGGTCGAGTATAATGCCAACAAAACACAGGTCTGTGCATTTTCGTTCAAGGTAACTTACTCCTTCCTGTCTTCAATGCTCTCCGTTACACATTTCGGTGGACCTTAGCATTCATCACGGACATTCATCAGGAACCTTAAAAAGATGGATTCTTTCAAACAGGTGCACAAAGTGGAATAATCCAATAAGATGAGGCGGTTTTCAACTACCTTACAGCGTTGATTGCTGTACAAAACTCAGATTCAGTACAGTTCTGCTAAACACCTTCTCGACGCACGCGCTAGACTGCAAAGATGAGCAGTAAGGATTATTGGAGATCCCGAGGGAACTATTTAGGTCCTCGACCTGCTTAGGGATATCTTTTTTCAGTGTCGGAATTACGGAGAGTTCTAAAAAGCTTTTCGAACGATGACCCTCGAACCAAAAAAATTAGTAGGTCGTTTCTCTGCAGACCAATCAACTTTGGAATTACCCATATGTTGCCGAGTTTCTATAGCCTCGGGTCTTATAAGGCGGGCGTGAAACAGCATTAACGTAGCCCGGCATGAAAGACTGCGCTTGTTATCGTGCTTATTCAATGGCGACAAGCGCTCTCATTTTTTGGACTCCATCGACTGCTTACCAGGCAGGATGTGGTGAATATGAGGTCGGACATTATGGGGCACATCAAAAAAACTGTCTAGGTTATATAAGAACAGTTTAGGTTGTTCTTTACATCGTGCTGTTACATTGGATGTTGGATGTGGATTTAACCTAAAAACTTTATGAAGCGTTTCATACGATCTGGCCAATTTATGATAGCGCCACGACATCTATATTATTACATTCATTAAGTAGACTAAACTATGTCTGTGTATGTTTAAATAAATAATCACTATAGTGCCCATGCCGTTAGATATAGTCGCATCCTTTAGCCACACTAGCCGACACACAGACGGACGTAGGGGAGCAATACGGAGAAATTCCTGCGGTTTAATCCTTTTTCTTATGTGCCACGTCATAGCCACATCCTGCCTGATGGTAAGGAGAGAATAAAAATGCGCACCTACATGGCGGCCTGCATAAAAGCCGTTTTACGCCCTGCTTGCACCCAGGACTTACGGAGCTGCGAAACCAATGCGCCGGCAAAGAATTCCCAAATTCGTACAGAGGAACGACATCGATCCTAAATGGGACTGCCCTTGTTAAAAAAGTCATCGGTTTTGAAGTCTAAGTAAATTTTGCTAGCTTAAAACCGCAATATCGTATTACGTAAGGCGGTTTTGGACCTAAACATCCCGCAACATACCTACCAAACCTCCTACCTCCCTCATACATAAAGGCGAAATTCTGCCTGTAACATTCTCCATTATACTCGTAGTTAAAGTAAATTATTAGGACTTGTATTTAACGTGTCATGTATAATAAATTGCCAACCTAATCTTATTATATATCAGTAATACTAACTCAGCAATCCCCTAGGTGCTCAATCAGTATTTTTTATGTGCAAACAAGACATTTTTAGAGGGTCAGGGGGCCTACCGCCGACTTCGATGGCAATCGATTATAAGGCAAAATGGATTTCGAATTGATTCTGTCGTACCGCCGAACTCATGGAAATCGAAACAAAATGGCGTTCTCCATTTACCTATTGGTCTGTCACGGACTGGAAGGTCATGAATGAGAGGTGGCTGTCGGCAAATTCCCCGGTACGGATTAATGAACGTAAACAAAGTTTGATCTAGATGGATTACCGGTAATCCATCGAATTCGCCGGTAGGCCCCCAGTTTATTACATTCCAATTATTAATAATTAAATAAGACCAAACAGTGGTCCTCTTAGCTTTTGGGCGAGTTTTTTGTGGACACTACACATTATCATACACTATATGTGGATAAAAGATATTGCATAACATACATACTACATTATATAACCCATTTTGACAGGGTGGAAAAAAAAGCTATAAAAATATTGTCAAGCAGTTAGTAGTTTAATGTTTATCCATACCAGTTTAAATTCTTATCTCTAATGTGTTGAAATGATATTTCATTTTATCATGTTAGCATTTTGGCTATTTGAGATAGTAACCTTATTTTTAAACTCTGATGCTAAAAAGTAGTTAATATATTAGTTGTCTCACAGTTATTCATATGTTAATATATGATTTAAACACTTGAAATGTGATGACACTTAAGTCAATAGCAACCATGACTAATGGTCTTCGCTAAGGGCTATGTGTTGAAACAATGGTATACCTATTTTCTATATTGGTACTGATGAACAAAATAAGGGCAGGTCAAAAGTACCCTAAACCGACGGGCGTGTATGAGGAGGTTAATGAGTGTGAATGAAGCTAAAAGTGTGTGCCAAGATCGTAGCAAGTGGAAGGATGTGATCTCTGCCTACCCCTACGGGAAAGAGGCGTGACATTATGTATGTATGTATGTATGTATGAACAAAATAGTCAATATTGCTCCAATATGCATCATATAATTTTATTGTCAAAACATCCTTTCCTTAAAAAAAATGGCCTTATATGAACTATAATCTAGCCTAATTAAAAACTACTTATTATTACTTATAAATTTCTCAAATGACAATATTATTATTTTCTCTATTATGGCTAAGACACTTTAGTAATGCATCATCATGAATAAACAATTCTGATTACATAAACAAATTCATAATTTTCATTACCAACAGGATAAATATAACACAATATGCTATAGATTTCTGAGCCAACATCGTTGTTTTAACACTTTTAATAAATTAGTTTATACAGACAAGGGTTAGAATAGTGAGCAGACCCTGGGCTCTGATGGTAAGTCTAGGGCCCAGCTCGAAAACTATATTGTTGTTATTTCTAATCCAAATATCTTTAAGAGGCAAATAAATTTACTTCTTTAATACTTATTATTTTACATTTTAATTTTAACAAATCAGTTGTACTTCTTACTTTATCTACACTTGATCTTAATTTTTTTTTTCAATTATATCCAGAGATGCATGTTTTGGGTAATAGTTACAACTTTGAAACAACTTAAATAACAATACCAATATGGCCAACTAGCAACGTAAACCCCCAATAGAATGTGTGGAATTGGAATCTATTGTTTTTGAAGTTACCCAAACTTTGTATCATAAATTTTTTTTTGTATAAAATCTATACTTAAGTCATTTAAAAAGAAGAGTGCAAGTTCCATGTATGCTTACATGAATCAGACTACAAACTGATAAGTATTTTTTCTTACAACACCTAACACAAGAAACAAAAACATTATTATGTATGTTTGTTGATATACCTAACAAAAAAGACCCCTAAAATTATAACTAATGAATCAACATAAATTAGACATAAATAGAAAATCTCAATCAGCCTGCAGTAATTGGAAAGGAATTTAATTTGACATTCATAGAAATCTTTATTGAGGGAAACCTATATAAACTTTATTGACTTTGACCACAGATAAGAACAAAGTTTAGATAGTTATTTATTTTTTTCACTTTGATGAAGTAATTATTGACATTAACCCAAGTAGATACTTGTAGGGTTTCCTCATCATCTGATGATCATAGGCTGATGCCTAGATTCGGCCACTGCTGGGCCTCTCCAACTGCACGCCACTGAGCTTAATTTTCAGATCTTTGTCTTCAACTACTGTCATGTGTTTTGTTTCATATATGATTAAACACAGGGTCTAAATTTGATACATTATGCAACTTAAATAGAATAAAAATAAAATTTAGGTTATGAGGTCATGACTTTAACTGCCAATATCATTCTTATATGTTTTCCTGCAATTCTTATTGTAACATTTTTATGGTATTTCATTTTAAATTCAGATTGGCTAAAAAAGCTGGTAATCATAACCTCTAATATTTTACATTAGTATAAGTGTCTGTTCACAATAACCAAAAAAGTTTAAAAAAAGTTATTATTATTATTATTCAACAACAACAGATTATACTATGAATACATGTAAATAATGTCAGTTCCTACACTTAGAACTTATACAAGTAGAAACCACATAAAGAGTCTCCTGATTTTTAAATAACAGTGCCTAAAAGTAGACCACACAATAAGTTATTATTTGACTAGATATTCTACTAACAAAACTTGTTGGTTAAGTTCAGTTCCTATAGTTGGAACTTGTACTTGTAATGATTGTATGATTGAGGAATGCCAGATTTCTTTAATATGGTACAGAAGAGAATGAATTCACAGAGTTACTTAATTTCTTTAAGATAATTTAGAGTGTACAAATAATAACCTAAACATTATAAAAGATAAGTTCCACCAAGTATAAAAAGTAAAGTAATTAATTAAAATACTATTACATGATAGACATAATGTCTCTACAAATGAGTTATATCCACTCCAACTATACATTTACCTAATTTATGATGTCAAATAAGACTTTGTTTATTTTGTAAGTAGGTACTTACACAACCATTCCATAGGCGCCTTCTCCGATGTACTGCAGGTTTGTGTACATCGGGCCGACCTCGAACACCTGGCCCCGGATGATTTCTGCATTGGGGTTGGTGCCAGCAGCACCTGCAACCTCGGCCATCGTGACGCGCTCCAGCCACACTCCACAAAACTGTTCACTACAAACACCTTTTCACCAATACGCACAATTTTAACACTAATAACACTTTATGCCTTCATGTAATGAGAATTAATTGTTTAAAAATTAGTGGCTGATAAACAAAACAAACTACTTTTAGCCAACCCACATAATTCACTTGAGAACAGATCGTACACTTGTCACTCGCGCTGCTATCATTCCGTTCCGTTCGTCTGACTTACCAGTTCACAACAGATGAATAGATGAAACAGAAACCAAACCAAGCAAAGCAAGCCACGGACACTCCCGTACATACAGCCTATCTACCTTTAAAAGCCAAACGACAGTACCACGACTACGCATGTCACGAAACGCATATTTTCATAGGGTTGTAGGATAGTATCGGATTTTACTATCGACATCGATAGACACGTACACCACATAATTATACGACACATCGCTGAACTATGTCAGGCTCAATTTGCTGGTATTATTTTTAATGTTGCAAATAGCGTATCGTATGGTTGTCACTGGGACCAATATGTCAGTGTGTTTTAATTCTGTATACGCGTTAATTATTCTTCAAATATGCCTGCATTTGTTGTCAAGTGGTGCAAAAACTTACTGACTTACTTACTTGGCGAAGTGGAAAGGTGATATACAACATAAAAGCAATTCCAAGAGTTAAATATTTTTAGGCAGTAGTAGTATTATTTTAAACCCTTTTTTTTTTGTTTTGCGTCGGTAACAAAATGCATTTACGCACTGCCTTCCGGCCAAAGGGGGACCAAAAGGGGGTGTGGGACTCACCACCGGCAGACAAGATTCTTGCATTGGTTGCAGCTTCTGACACCCCGCCTGCGGCCAACGTTCCCCGGACCAAAACCTACCTCCTCAGAGAGGCGCAGTGGACACGCCCCTCCTACCTCCCCGTGCGGCCATAGCGTATGTGGCCGACTTCCGGAGGGTGATGGTTAGACAGCAGGGGCCCCCTGCCACCACTGCCTAGACCCTCCCGACGCTGCTGAGCGGACCCTCCTACTTTATAGGAGTTACATTTCTATAAAATACATTATTCGTAGGCTGTAACATTTCTAGTGAGTGTATATTCATAACACCTAACAATATACATTCACATGTTTATGTGTTTTGTAAATATAAACCACCTGGCAAAGCCAATTAACGGATTGCTTAAAATTTCACCACTCAAAAATATTCCCTGAGTATGTTGACTAGTACTGTTATACTGCGTAGACTGACATACGACGGATTAACTGCTCCTACAATTTGGGTTTTAGTTTGGTCTTAGTCATTATGCTATAAATACTAGGTATAATGGGTAAAGGTAAAAAAAATTGGAACGGCGTTTGCGCGAAGATCCTGTTAATATATGGGACTGTATCTTTATACCAAAATATATAAATATTATTACAACATTTTAAACATGACCAGATCGAGATGCATATATACAGTAGCACAAATAGCACAAACAAAAGTTACAAATCAAATATTGAAACGGAAGCCAATTAGGGTAGTAATAGTAGTGGTAGGGTAGGGTAGTAGTAGTAGTAGATATAAAATGCCTATCGACAAAAGATACAATTGTTAAAAAATAAAAACAACATAGGTAACAACATACCTTCAATATTGTGTACCATATTTATTATAATAATATATAAATTAAAATTTACTTAAACTCATAGTATTATTCAGCGCTACACAATTAATATGTAGGTACAAACAAAACTACAAATGAAAAAATATAACGACATATGAATAAGATCACAAATGGGCTTCTTGGAGGGATAGTGACGCGTCATGTCTGCAGTTTTGTTATATTTTCTAAAATTTGTGATATTTCTAAAATAATGGTGAATTATTATACGTTAAGTGTTTGTGAATACACATGAGTGTTGGTAAATTACACAAAGCAGTGCAACATCACTTTTCCTTCCCTTCGAATATATGTATATATGTCACCGTAAGATTGTAAATAACGTTAAATTATAATCTATCCCGCGATATTGTAATCTGTCGAAAAATTGTGATCCGAAACAAACTGCTCACAATTTAACGCATTATTTTTCGATAGATTATAATCTATCGAAGGCAAACCGTTAAATCACAATCTGTCGCGCGTTTAATTGTCAACTGTTTAAAGCCTGTCCATGATTGGCTGGTCTTGCCATCAAGACCAGCCAACCACTCTCTTATTTATTATTTAACTGCACTTCTTTAGGTTATCACAGGTCCGTTAACACTCCCTACAACTTATTATAATACAATGCGTTATTATTATTAACACAAAATCTGTTTTAAATCACCAAAACACTGTTTACATTTCACAACGAATGAATTTTGACTAATAACAACCGAAGATGGCGACGACGGGCGGCTGAGTGGGGACCATGAAGTTCAACCAATCAAAACGCGAGGTGCGTTCTTTCGCATGCCTTTTTACAATCTGACGGTTTGTCTTCGGTAGATTATAATCTATCGAAAAATAATGCGTTAAATTGTGAGCAGTTTGTTTCGGATCACAATTTTTCGACAGATTACAATATCGCGGGATAGATTATAATTTAACGTTATTTACAATCTTACGGTGACATATATGTTGGTTTAGCAATAAAGTATCCCATTGAGTTATATTTGCCCAATTATTTATTACATATCTAATTTACCGATAACCCCTGTGTGGCATTCCTATTTTCAATAGACAACAAAGAGGCATTGCTGCTTTTTGCAGAAAAGTAAAATGTTAATGTGACATTGGCAGTGACAGTTTACTGACGTGTAGATTATGACAGCTAGCGAAATTAAATAATATTTTGTACTTTGTAGGCATTCAGTTCTAAGAAATAAATAGTAATTATTAATAGTTATAAATAAACTGGTAATGATATCATCATTTAAAAAGAAAGCTACAGAAAATATACATCTCCCCATAATCATATGGAATGAATAATTAATGAACTGTGAAATTTGTGACCTCGTCGCCTCAAGTCGAAGTACTATCGTGCAATTTGTTTAGGTATGTCGGTTTGGTCAGCCAGTACTGTTGGAAATAACTACCGCAGTGTACACCCAGCCGATCGCTACGGTCAGGGTAATAATTGGTGTCCAAAACAGAGCAAGGTAATATTTCACTTGCCGTCATTACCCAGTACCTATCATTTGGTGACTTGCCACTTGCAAACTTTTGTTCAGGCTTAAAAACAAATTTATATTTATTCCAGTATGTACATTGTTTTCTTTTTTATTTTATTTTGATTTTAAATAATTGCTTCAAAATGTAAAGTCCATAATATAATCGCAGATTAACAGAATGTAAATCTGCCTTTAAAATTATTATAAAGTTTTTGCCTTTTTATTAATCTATGATATCAGAAAATCATTGCATAACATTCATTTAAATAAAGTTAAAAATTTGTTCTCTGCTCACTGACATATTTTACATTAATTATTTCAACAGCACTTTTGCACAATCTAAAAGGCAAATCTGTTTTATAATTATATTAAATAAATATCTGTTTACTATGATTATTTATTTGTATTTATTGTTTTTTTAGTAGTGACGTAGGTGTCTTATAGTTTGAAACACAGCTGCAAAGTATCCTCTGTTCCGTGTAATCAGTGAGTTCAATATAGAATATTTATAAAAGGGGCTTATACAATGCTGTATTTCTGTAGTGGTGTAGTCTTGTATATATTATGTCTTGTAAATGTGCAGAATAAGAAAAAAAAATTTTGTCATCTCTCACAGTGGGTGAGAAAAAGGAAGATTACAGAACATATTGGTTTATTTTCTTTATTTCATTGACAGCACTCACTTCTTTTTTCTAACCAATTAATAACATGCTTTGAGTATGTATGTGCTAGGTAATTTAGATTTTGCTATTTTTTTTTTACATATAAATATAAGAACAATTGTGTATATTAGGTATATAGTTTTAAATTTATTGCAGCTGACTATACTTAGTACCTTTTCAATTTGAAGAAAAAGGCTGCATCAAAGATATTTTTTTATTTCTGTATATGAAACATTTAGTTATTGGTTAGAACACTACAACATTCACTAATCCTGATTAGCTCTAAAATCTAATTAAAACATTGTTCTGTCCCTCTCAACTTTAAACAAATCACGGAATTGCAATGACATTTTCAATAAAATTTAGCTAAAATCAAATAAAGAGCTGCAAACCAGTGTGCAGCTGGAGTGTTATGTGAGAATACCCTAATTGTTAATTTATTAAACAAATTTAATTTCAAATAGTTCCACAGTACTCTGTTTTGATATGGTCTCAATAAAGTTATTAGTAATTTATTCATAATATAAAGTAATAATAACTGATTAATTGCAGACAAATACAATACGTAATATTATTTTTTTAATCAATAAACATATCATGGGTTACCATTTATTTGAAGGTATAAACTTATTTCTTAATTATGGTACGGCTCATACCTTTTTCATTGTTGTTAAGAAAAAAGTGATTTCTATTTTGTTCGTTAATTTTTGACGAATCTAAATGATCATGTTGGTCTTATTTACACTTATTCATTCATTATATCATTATCTTATTTACACTTGCAACCTTCTATGGTTCTGCCTAGTGAAGAAGAATAAAGAAGAGAGATAATAAGGAAATAAAAGAAAAGCCACTCAAGTCATCCTGATTCCCTCTCTTTTGGCTTAAGAGAGGATGCCCAACCAAGTATTGGAATCTCAATAGTTAATGGAATAATAATATAATAACTTGAATAATGGAAATATTTACACTTTAAAACATAACATGACATAAAGTATACAAAAATAGGGGTAATATTCTGTAATGTTCAGTAATTTGTTCATAGTTGCAACTGCTTTAAACAACTGACATAAGGAAGAAATTGAATAAATGTGCCTAATGTAAATGTAGTAAAGTTTCTATCACGCACTTATCTTCATGCTCCCCTATCATTTGCACCAGGTGCATTTGCTAGTTATATGACATTTCAGATTCGATTTTCAGCATTACATTACAATATTGCTTCTCTGACTTCCCAAGCATTCACCTGACAATCTCAAAAACGTATTGCGCATTATGTTAAAAGTTGTATTCAATATTACACATTGCATCATCAAATTGGGCGTTGTAATACTCAATTCTCCTCTGTTACTAATGTAACGCTCGAATCTGCAATGTTATATTACAGATGATTGCACGGGTGTGTATGGGAGTACCTTAATTTCACCTTAAAAGCATAATTTTTTCTATTCTGTCAGTTACTCTCCTGTGTGTTAGAAATATAATTTTAAATTTCTTTGCTTTTATCATTCTATTGTCATTCTGATATCTCATTTCCTCGTAATTATCCATCTCTCATCAATCATCATAGTCTCCATTCTAAATATTATCATCATCATCATTTTATTTATTTCTTTCTTTCTACAATAACTTAGTTTCGTGGGAATAATGTTTGTAATCCTAATCTGTACTGAACAAGAGGTGTCTTACTGATTAATGTATTAACTTTATTTATTTTTTAAATTATTGTTATATAACAAAATATTATAACATTACTTATACTAATACCAGTGTTACAAAAACCAACATTGGTTTCACTGGACACTGCAATGATGGGATAATTACATATTTGACTTACTGAACTATTTTTTTTTAAAGTTTTTAACATTATTTAGGGACTTTTGTTATTATTTGACCATGCCAGTACCATTATAACTATTCTATGTACCAAACAAATAAAACATATCTCTTTGTTGTCGGTTTTACTAGAATTGGGCGATACATGCCTATATCCCACCGATTCATCTTGTACTGTATACAAAAGCGAAGAATAATAATAATAATAACATTGTACATTTTGGGTCTTGAAACTTAAATATTGCACAGGCATGTTTTATCGATCTATTTGTCGTAGCAAATTTGTCGTTATGCAAATTAAACATTAAACATTTGCAAAAAATAACAAACACAAGAAAAAAAGAAGCAATTATAAAAAACGCAGTATAACATTACTCAATAAATTAATTAAATTATAATAAAATGTATAATGGTCCAGTAATTCAAGGAATTGCCAATAAAATAGAAAATTTGAATTTTCTATTTTATTTGACGTTTAAATTGAAATTTAATTTATTAACATACATACTGGAGAGTGGCGTGACATACATACATAATGTTACGCCTCTCTCCCGTAGGGGTAGGCAGAGATCACATCCTTCCACTTGCTACGATACTCGGCACACACTTTTAGCTTCATTAACCTCATCATACACGCCCGTCGGTTTAGGGTACTTTCGACCTGCCCTTTCGTGGTCTTCTCCTCCCAACACTTCCAATCACTTGTCCATCATAAATCACTTTCGTTTGTCCACTTTCATTCATCCTCTCAACATGACCAAACCATCTAAGCATACCTTTTTCAATATCTTCTTTTACACCAGCTTCGACCCTTATCACTTTATTCCTAATCCTATTACTCAATTTAACACATAGAATACTTGTGAGTACTTTCATCTCTACTGCAATCACCTTACTTTCATGTATACTTACTTACTTTAATCTTACTTAATTTATTGGCTAGTCTATTAAAACGTCCGTTACGGCAAATTAATACAAACTCACCTATGTTATAAAAACAGAAATCTTATTTGGCACATTCTATCCATAAGTGCTTTAGTATCTATTTAGTGTCATTAATCTATGATTTACTAATGTTATTCCTGTCTCTCTGTCGCTATGAATAAAACTGCTACAATTAGTTGATTAAGCTGCAGTCTTATCTGCTTACTGATTTAACACTGTCTGTATGTAAAGTAACGCCTATTGTTCTTACTATGTAGCTAATGATCTTTGTGCAAATAAGATCTTTGTAGGTAGGTATGACTTACTTTTAACTAATAGAGGTTTTAAAATCTTCTGGATATTTATCACTTTAGTTACCCTGTGTAGCATTCCTAACTTACTTATTTCTTTGTCATCACGAATGATTAATTGCTAGATTTTAAATCTGAACAAAATTTATAAAAAACATCATTAGGATTTCACGTTTCTTAGGATTCGACATCAATAGATGCCAAATATATTATAAATAAATAATAACTATCCTCTAACAATTACACCAATTATTTAGCTCCAAGAATGTATTATTAAGAACGGATAAACATACTTATATTATTTTTTTTGTAAATACATACATACTTTATATAAACACTTCGACCAGAACAAATATGTATGTTCAAGCACACAAAGATTTTGTGTTCGTGTGTTTAAATTCCTTAATAAATGTGGGCATATTTAGGTAATTAATATAGGCATGTGGTGGTCACTAAAATGTTGTGAAAGTAAATCTACACTTGATATTCATTTTGCCTAAGTGTTTAATCACGCTTAAACCGCAGGCCGCGGTATCGGTCGGTCGTGCGTCTTTGCCGTGGCGAAACTTAGGTATTATAAAGGCATTCGTGTAGTTTTGTACATATTAATTTTATGTAGATAATATTTTTATTATCTCAGTACCATCGTGATTTGTTGCGTTGTTATTAATATTAAATTTCCCTTAAAATGGTGTGGTTTAATAAAGCAAAACGAAAAGCTTTTTATTGTTATTAGTGGCCCGCATATCGATCCCCTTCAGGAATAAGATCGTAACCTCCATTTTGCATATTTTACGGAAATATATTTTTTTAAATATTTTTCTCAAAATTTAAAGCATCAATTTGATACGCTTCAATTTGATGCGCTTACAATGTTTTTCCTGAAAAGGCTCGCTCGATATGGTCTAACGTAGGTGTTTTAGTGATCCTGCATTCCGTTGGGTCCTTGGGTCCGTTATTGTGCAACAATAAAAAATAAAAATTGTTTATTTGTAACACTATTCCGCTTTTATTGTGCCATAAATGTGTAGTAATGGTTTCGGGAATTCTATTTTGAAGTAAATAAGTGGACATTTTAAGAAGACGTGGTAACTTTCCGCCTACAGCACAGTTGCACGATGTCTGGAGAGACCCCGATCCAGTCCGCTGATGGGTTCCACACCCCGGCGTATCTTTCCTGGAGGAAGCTTCAGCTCAGCCGCGCGAAGCTAAAGGCCTCGAGCAAGACCTCCGCTCTTCTCTCCGGCTTTGCTATGGTAAGTTGTCTACTGAAATATTTATAAGGCACTTCTATCCTGCCGTTTGTCTACTGAATTATTTATAAGGCACCCTGTCTTGTTCCCAGTTAATCATTATATTATATCCGCCGTGCATATCTTATACCACTTTATTTTAATGAGACTTGTTAATATGACCTTGTCTAGAGATCTTAACAGAATTAACATCGGCCCCAGACGCAATAGAGAATCTATTATTTGTCGGGTCAAGTTGCGTTTAAAGGCTTATTCCGTTTTTCATCACTTAATACATTTCAAGTAGGTATCCTACATGTCCTAGCATAAAGTATAAACTTCTACAAATCTCGCCTTTACTAGACGTAAAATTTATTCTACCAAACACATGCGATTCTACATTAACCGGTTTACATTAATTTTAAACTAAAATAATATAAGTTTTTTGTTACTTATATTATAATAGCCCGGTAAGCGGCAATATTTTTTATATTTTTTTTTGTAATTTATTTTATTTAAATATTAGAGTGGTACACGTTTGTGTCGAAACATGTACCTCTCTAATATATACGTTACTATACGTAAACATAGGATTAGAACACTCTCAAAATATACGTTTTCCCGCTTCAAGATAGTGTCTCGGTGATTCTATGTTCACAAAATCAAGTGAAAGTCCCAACATGTTAGAACGCCGCAGTCGGAACTACACTAGTACTAGCAAGTAGGTACTCCTAAATCGTATCCAATGTACACGCTTCAATAGTATTCGAAAGGCCGGGTTTATTCGTGTGTTCTCAAGAATCTAGAACCCGTCCAAAGTGCGGAGGTCCGTAATGAATTACAAATTCTTAAAGTGCAATTCCTAAAGTGTTATGAAATTCCGACAAGCTTGTTTTCGTAACTGTTCTTTTGCTTAAAAAGTTCTAAGATTTTGATGATACTTTGTTATTTACTTAGGGCGAAGCCGAACCCAGTCTGTATGTTTAATTTTATTCCCGAGTAAATTGCGCTATTGTCAAGATATTTCGAGACAATAATATTCAAAAAATATTTCGAGGTAGTATGACTACGACAATGTTATGCCAATCGTTTTTTTCATAATTAGCATTGTAATAGACATTCGTATTAATTATCTTTAGGAGATAGTCTAGTTAGTGATGTCACTCTTTTAAAGAAATACTATAGAAAAGTAATGTTTCAGGTAGCTATGGTGGAAGTACAGTTGAACCCGCCAAATTCGACGGCAGTGCCAACAGAGATGCTGGTGGCTTTTACTGTATGCACAACCCTGCTGGTGGCCGTCCACATGCTGGCGCTCATGATCAGCACTTGCATCCTACCGAACATCGAAGCCGTCGGAAACCTCCACAGCATAGCGCTGGTCCACGAGTCTCCGCACGAAAGACTTCACTGGTATATAGAAATCGCGTGGGCCTTCTCCACACTGCTAGGCCTGATTCTGTTTCTAGTCGAAATAGCAATCCTTTGTTGGGTTAAGTTTTATGATTTAAGCGCTACAGCCGCTTGGTCGGCGTGTGTAGTCCTCATCCCAGTCATGATAGTCTTTCTAGCATTCGCCATACACTTCTATATGTCCTTGGCAACGCACAAGTATGAGGTGACAGTAACTGGTATCAAGGAGTTGGAATTGCTCAAAGAACAAATAGAGATGGGAGACCACGACGGCAGGATGAATAACCTAACGTTGCTCGACCAAAGCCGTGTCGTTTGATAACCTTTTTGCTCAATAATCAGTTATGAATGTCCTCCTTGGAATGTTTATTAGGTTTGACAAAATATCCGATTGTGAGTTTTGTACCCATATTCCTATATTATTATTAAGTTACCAAATGTATACAAAGTTGTGTAGTAGGTAATTTAGATTTTTGTAAGTTTGTACTTATTGCCTCACTTGAGATCTAGCGGCCGTTTATTTAAGGCCCTTAAATCAAATCGCTCTCAACTGTAAGAGCGCTCTTGAGTTGTTAAGTAATGTGAAAATAACATACTTTCTTTAACTCCGAACTCATATACGTTAGTGAAAACAAAAAATGCGCAATAAAACATGACTCAGTGACTGTACATTTAAATTTGTCACTTATGAAGACACCACGAGTCACTGTAAAAAAATCGTAACGTCACAATAAAAAAGTACAGTAAACAGCGACTTAAATCTGTAAAACAAGTCATTTATGTTAGGTATACACCACATCATATGAACAATCAAGAGCGCACTCATAGTTGAGAGCTATCTTAAAAGGCGGCTTAGAGTCAATTCATAAGACTGTTGACAAGTCATCGCATACGTGAAATCATCTTCCAGTTATTAACATTGTTACTTATTTTCCTTCAAAAGCTCTTCCTACTACTGAGCGACCTGCTCTCACATATTCAGGTCATCCTCCACCACGTGGACCCAGAGCTGATTGGCGGAACAATTGTAATATTTATAATAAACCTTTTTTTAGTATCTATAAAAAGCAATTAAATTTGTAAAGAGGTTAGTTAAAGGACGAAACAGTTTTAGAATACAAATGGTTTTTCAACGATAGAGAAAATGTAAGTAATGATAAAATTTTGATAATATTGTGATCTATATAAACAATTTAAAGGAATTCATTAACTAAATTCCATGAAGCCATGAAAAACTAATTTGAGAAAAGCAATTAAGTAGTTTTTTTTTTGTTTAAAAAAATACTTTTTTAATGTAGGCTGATACCCTGCGCCTTAAACCTGTACAAGATTTTAACAAACTGAGCGTACTAATTGGAAAACTAGTATATAGTTTATTTTCATACAAAACGATAAGTATGAAAATAAACTTATTAATGTCAATATTGTAATAATATTATCCAGTACTTGTAAGTTTATTTATATATAGCTTTGTATATACCGCCGCATAAGTTGAACAATCCCCTTAAATACATAGTAACTATATCGGGTCTTATTTGAAGTGCGGCATGGGGGGCGTAACTATAGCTACGCGGCGAGCGTTGAAATTATCGCGCATGCGTTTAGTCACTATCTATCCCTTTTTTTGTCTACGATTATGCCTGCGCGATTACGATTTTTCAACTTACGTTCCGATTGCTATAGTTTGATATGACAACGACGAATCTCCTGCGCATACGGTCTTACTTGATTAGATCTAATTAATGCAAGGCAGAACCAATAAATTACTAATTGACAATTCGTATGAAGGATTGAACGCATTACACGTATTACGATTCTACTTAAATTTTGATATCGATTAACTCTTAAGGTACGATGTCTAAAGTTAGATCAGGTTTAAAACTAGTGCTGTCACTTTCATTTGATGAGATGACCTTTAATATTTTGTTCATTACATTAACTCTTTACTTATCCGTATTCCTCCTTATAATTTTCATCAGTAACTAAACTTTAATAAGATTTGGTTTAAATTGGGAACTCTTTATTTGTGTAAAACATCAGTATTCTATAAAATTAGAAAAGTTTTTTATTTAAAGGTTGAAGGTCGCCACTTGAAGGTAACCAACGGTGACTATGGTGTGGAAAATAAATAATAAGAAAGCCGCTATACGAAGTAATGTAAAACGATGTGCTTCTTAGATGTTATAGCCCAACTGTGTTAGTACTTAGTGCTTTCATACTTTGCATTGCCGGAACACAGCCAGTCATCATGTTCAGATCCTTCTTTTTTATACCACAAGGTGGTACTTTTCTGTAATATTTACATACTTAGTATGCGTGTGTTTGCTAGCCGGTAGGGCTCAGAAATTCCTTCTTTACGAGCGGTTTAAGCCGGTCTATAAAAGTTTATATCTATAAAATAATTTATTAATAAAAATTAAATAACAATTTCTTTGTCAAATTCGATCAGAAATATCAGATGCGCTCGCGCATGCATCTGCTATTTTGAGCGATAAAATATTCATCAACTGAACTAACAAAACTCATTTCATATTATTATTACCTATAAAAAGAAAGAATCTGGTAGCAGTTAATTAGTAACACTAACTATTCACGATTATTATGTTAATTAAGTAGGTACTTATGTAACAAATACTTTTCATGATTATATTGTTCATACTTTCTATGTAAATTTTAAGACCTGAGTGGATTAAGTATGTTAAGGTCTTCCTTGGATATGATAAGAGTTATATACCCATGAATTCCCCTAACCTAATTTCTCCCCTTAAATTGATACTTTAAGGCGCTCATAATAATTGACAATATTGTTTGAATTGCAGGATCTATGGTATTGTGCAAACCGGTAGTCTAAGAGGCCCAAAGTCTGCACATAATGGAATAAAAATAATTATAAAACATTTTCCACTTACTATCAGGTAATCCAAACTCGAAATTGATATATCTAAAAGATATTCAACTCCAAATGCAAATGTCGGATATCTTTGCTTAGTGTTACTTAAAAACCTAGCTGACGTCATTCCTAAAAGCCTAATCTAATAAGGCATCAAATAATGTGGTAATTTACGCATTGTCCGGCTTACATTATACCTTCCCATTGTTTTCTTTTAGCGATAAAACCAAGGCCAAATGGCTAGCACGTTTTGTACACGAATTTCTAGGTACTTACTATTCATGGGCTCATCATAGCACGCACTAATACGTATCCAAGAGTAATTTGGATAAAGAAGGGGTAATAGGCATTTCCATTGTCTAAAACTAAAAAACTGTAAAAAAAAACTGTAAAAAAAACCGTCAAAAAAAAACGAAAAATGTTGCGATAGCCTGTAGTTTTAAAAATAAAGTAGCGATCCTGAAAAGAGGTTCTGATGGTATATAAAAACTACGGTATTTTCCATTGATTGCTTCATAAAGGTTAAACATTAAAAACAGTTGAAAATAGGCCTATAGCGACAATATTGTAACATAATAATGTGGCGATATCGTGACTTTTGAATTATGTATTTTTTTGTTTATGCATGTTAAAATAACTTCTCTATTTTTTATGACTATCAGGTCTCAAGGCTGATTGATTGATAAGTCTACCATACCGTGCAATAAGCTACACTTTAGTAAAGCAGATTAAGTTATGATTTATGATTTTATGCAAATTTTGTAAAGCGCTTCTTCTAGAGAGTTGCAGTACTAATATCCTATTTGAGTTATGTAAAATAGAGGTAAGGAAAACTATCTCTCATGAAGCAAAAGTGTCTAGCTTTAGTTAAATAACAGTCCGGGATCCCACCAAAATGGCTCTTTTGCTATTGCAACAAAGTTCACTTTCAGCACAGAAATCTCTGGATGAGACGTGAGGTGACCATTCGAGCTCATTGACACTAGGTGAGATTACAATCACAGTCGGTTTAAACGATAGACTAGCACGAACGAATTACTAGCGGCATGCCGGTGTGTTAGATGCACTGCTCTGTAAGCCGATATGTCAACCTGTATTGAATAAATAAATCCCTCAGGCATGGCATTGGGTGATGGCCATGCCGCTACCACGCGAATAGAAAGAGAATATTTTTATATGTTAGCATTTTGGAGGTATGTGTTTGATAAAATATACATTTGCTACGTAACCGCTACAGTTTAACAACGCCTTTTGACAGACTCTTATAGTTTTTCTTTCCCCTCCCTATTTTCAACCCTCCGTAGTTTAAGAGTTAATTTGTTCCGCAATCTCAAAAATTACTACAAATGGAATGTTAATATCATCCCAATCAATGTAATGTAAATGTTTAGAATAATTTAAAAGACAGTTTTATTAAGTTTTAAGACGTATAGAGTCGCTCAGTCGCATCTATGAACTCTTTAGTACAGTAACTACTTACTGTCCATTATTTGCTCAGCTAATTTCAACTTTAAAAACATGGGTACCTTATGAATGTCTAATAAAGTGACATTGTAACTAAAAAAAGCAATATACGATATTGACTGTTTGTTACTTAATTCAATAATTAAAAGTACTCTGTGATATAATAATGACATATTATAAATTGTTTATTAATAATTATTGTTCGTAAGAATATCGTTTATAAAATTAAAATTTAGATACAAGTTTAGAAGCGTAGTACCTATTTAATATGTAGTTTTAATTTTAAGATACGTATACAGATCTGTTTATTGAAAACTAATAATACATTTGATCAATACAATATTTCAATGGTTGTTTCATGTGCCCTATCCTTTGCGTTAACCAAAATTCACTCTCTTCTAAGATTCTTCTTGAATTTTGTAGTTGTTCCTGAAAATATATAATAATAGTAACGTGTATTTTGGGTTAATAATAGTAACGTGTGTTTGGGGTGTATAGGGATCTTATCAAGACCTAAGGAGCCCAAGCCAAACTCACCTGCAAGTGGTGCACCTGCCGATCAATGGACGAGGCTCTGGCGAGCATAACAGTGCCCGGTAAGCGGCTATAGGCTCGCCACCTATTACGTGTGACTGTGTGACCAACTATAGTTGGCGAAGTGTGGGCGTGTAATATGCCTCTGCCTACCCCTTCGGGCAAACAGGCGTGAATGTATGTATGGGTATTTTTGACCAGTCGTAACGCTAAAATGACATTCCGTAAGGTCCAAATTTGTAAAATTAAAATTATCGCAACCATTCACAGCAGGCAGGAGCTTAAGTTGGGATTGGGCAAGAAGACTCATTTATTTTGATCAACGAGTTATTTTAGGACTTCAATGTGGCACATAATCATACGGCTTACCTGACGGACAGTAGTCACCGTATCCCACGAACGCTGCAACCTTTAACTCTTAATCGGCCACAATAATTAGTTTTCTACCTTAACTTAACCCCATAAGGATCATTACGTAGTGGGAACATCTCACCTTTAGAATTGAGGAGACCTATCTAAAAGACTAGTTTTTGGGAATCGGCAAGGAAATTAATCATGGACGGAGTGGAAGAGACGAAGTATGAGTGTCTTTCTGTCTACGCTGCTATAGGTCTTTGCTTTAATTAAAGTCTACGCAAATGGTTGTCTAGCTAGAGTCGTTGCATAAAAGTAAGTCGAAACCATACAATTTCGGATTAGGTCTTTATAGTTGGGTAAGGGTAAAGATGCGATGTGTCCTATTGGCCAATCAATGGGTTAAAGCCAATTTCTTGCCTTTTTGAAGAGCCCCATACTCCTTGGAAAAACTTGGCAAGGAGCGCAGTACATACTACGCAGCCTACAACCGCAGTTATAAGTTAATAAGCTAGCAAAGAGAGCTTTTGTGGTTTTAAATGTATCTAGTAATAATTTAGCACAATGGGGCGTTAAGTTTCTTAAATGGCGAATACGAACCAGCAAATGTAGTGAGCGTCCTTTCTCCCGATGAACCGATATCTGGCCAAGGTAGCCGGTGGATGCAAGCGGCACAAGATCGATCAACGTCGAAAACAATTTGGAAGGTTTATGTTAAGCTGTGGACTTCTAATGGCTGAGATTATGATGAATAACTTAGTGTTTACTAACCGGTGGTATTGAGTACTGGGTGGGCAGTTCGCAGCACTGTCGTATGAGGATATCGCTCATCTTGGATTTGACGCAGAGGCCCTGCACCCAGCAGCCTTCTTGCAGCTGCCCAGTGTGCATGTGGTAGAAGCGGCCCAGGCCATGCTTCACATCATCTTCCCAGCAGCCTTCGTAACGGTTCCCGTCCTCTACGTATAGGAATACACTATATACGCATGCTTAAATGAACATTGACCTATTAATAGATAGATCAGGTTTGAGTTACGTACTTATTATTATTTTATTAGTCTTATTATATTAGTCTTTCTATTTCTTACCGAGATCGAATCGATGTTTTAATCAAACGTTCAAAACACAAGCAGAACTTCTAATTAATAAATCAGTATCAATTTAATGCGCATACAAGTAGTTCTTTATCTTCTTTTGCCCAAAACTCGTCTTTTTTGAGTTAAGTCACTATTTCATTAGGCATGCGGTATGTCGCAGGCAGATAAAAAAAGGCATGTTTAAAAAATTATGTTTTTTTATAACACTAGATAGCACTTAAGCATCGCTGCGGGGCTGTTCGAAAGGGTTACCGCGGCCTCTGGACGCAGCAGGCTTAAGAAGGAACATGGATGGTTTTTAGTCAGTAAAAGTCTAACAAGAGTACCTTACACCGACGGGCTTGTATGAGGAGGTTAATGAGTGTGAATGAATCTAAAGGTGTGTGCCAAGATCGTAGCAAGTGGACGGATGTGATCTCTGCCTAAAGAGGCGTCACATTATGTATGTATGTAAGTCTGACACACCCTTCCGCTTCACCCACAGCGGAAGACGGTCATTTCATGATTTTCCATCCGAAAAAAAAAAGGTAGCGCTAAAGCATGCCACTTTTCATGTCGGATGAAGTGGTTACCGCAGCCTATGTACGCTGGCAACCCCGAGGGCCTCACACTCACTTACGCGTTGCCGACCCTGTAAAAGCCGTTTCTCAACAAGCGGCGGGCGTCGTCGGAAGATTTTTAGTGCGTATTACTGCTGGCAGTCGTGTCTGCCGGTGATGAGTCCCACACCCCCTTTTGGCAGTGTGTAAACGCATTTTGTTACCGACGTAAAACAAGGCAGGCAGGACGCCACACATCTGCCTCCGCCAATCTGCTTGGTGGAACTGAATCTCTCTTAACTTGGTTGATATGTGATTGGAGGCCCGTGCAGCAGCAGAAGTTGAACGACACTAGGCCGGGAAAACACTTAACAAAGATATAAGTGTCATTGCACCTTCTTTGAAATACGGTAATAATGTAGGTAGATTCTCGTTATCTACGAGTAAACTGGAACATACTCATTAAATAATTAGATCTTCATAAAAGATTTCAGATATTAATCGCGATAGATACGGTGATATCGGTAAGTAGTCTTCACGTATAAATAAGCATTTCGATTAACCTGACAAATTAGAGCCTACCTAATTAAGTGGTTCTATAAAAGCAAAATTCCGAGATACATAAAATCACACCTGTTTTCCTCGAAAGGGTAGGCAGAGGCATTCAGCCTATTATATTGTGGGTGCCACGTAAGCGTCGCGAGCGTATTTACTATTGCCGCTTACCAGGAACTTATATTTTTGCCAGAGCGTCGTCCGTTGATCGGCAGGTGCACCACTTGCAGTGATGTTGACTTGGGATCTTTAATTCTTGATCCCCATAAATTAAATTCCAAATGACGAATGAACTTACTCTGTACAAACATGCCAAGTCCTGACTTGAGGCCCATGTCCCAGTAGCCCACGTAGTAAGTCCCGCTGGCGTACCACATTTTCCCATAGGCGTGCCGCTCGCCTCTCCTCCAGAAGCCGAAATAGACATCGCCGTTGCCGTAATACCACCAGCCCACGCCTTCTGGTTTCCCTCGTACCCAATCACCGCTGTATTCCAGCCGGAATGTCCCGTTTTGAAGACGGTAACTCAGTCTGCCGAAGCCGTGTCTGATAGAGAAGATACTAAAGTGTTGCTACTAATTGAAAATAGCTTAATGAAGATCCTATTAGTCGACAGGCATACATAGAGATTTCGAGTTAGTTAAACAGTGTGTACGCTTTGTAGCTTAGTAGGCCGAGTAGTTTTTGGAACTTTATGTAAGCTTGGAGAATACAGTACTTTTATTTAAATATATTGAAAACAAATTGAGTTAACATAATAATGTGTAAGCACATAAAGCTGTAGCATACAAAACAATCATGTTTTTCTATAGCAAGCGAGGCGCTCAAGAAAGTATCTTAGCAAAAATAATTTTCAATGCTCGCAAGCTGTGGAGAAACTGTGGAATAGCATAATCTCGCAAACATTATTTCTATTAGGTTATAGGTATATATATAATTGTTTCTTTTTAAGTCTCTTATATGTAGTGCTCGCTGATATAGTGTTAGTTTACATAATTATTTTCTATTGGATGGACAGATTGAAGGGCCGAAATTCGAAACAAGTTACTATTATCTTTATGAATAGTGACATTATTAATTGGAATCATACCTGAACCCTTTATACCAGTCCCCTTCGTACAATTTTCCAGTATGGGTCAGAAACAGTCCTTTACCTGGCGAATATATTTTAAACTAAGTAACTCTTTAATTATTTTCAGTACTTATTTTTAGAATTAATTATCTACTCCTAGCGTGCCTGTAATGATGTGTCTGCCGATGATGATGTGTATCAGGATCTAAAAAAGTCCTAATAGCCTAAATACTTCTCTTAAGTTCCACCTACCCCTGCTTTAGCAAGCCCCATTTAAATTCAGTTAAAGTGTGGAGACGTAGCCGTTAAGCCATGTTCCAAATTCAGCGGCTTGAAAAATCCTAGCAGCAGGACGACATCTACCTCTGCCAATACGCACTATGTAACCACACACCCCATACTCCATCGAGTATGATCCAAAACTTACCCTCTCACCTTGGATTGTGAGACGATGCCCGCGTTGAAGCCATGAATAAAATGAAAATATAAGTACAAAGCAAATTTAAAAAAAAACACTATACTGGTGTGTGTGCAAAATTGTAATTTATTTATTTACAAAAAATAGTTGTAATTAGTATAAAAGAGAATGTGACCCACAGACAAACCAGTCAAACGGTTTTGTGGGATATGTTTTTATGTAACTTGCATTATATAAAGGAAATAAACGTTTTATCTATCTATTATCTATCTCAGCAGTGTGGTTTAGATGAGATGATTACGTCTGGTAAATTTTAAAGAAAAAAGTACCTTAGAATTACTGGTTAAGTGGGCAATTGAAGTTTAGGTTGCCATACAAGTAAGTTATCAATAGAAGTTTTTGAAAGCATGGCATGAATTTATCCTTACAGGAATTTGTTTTCGGTTACAATGTGATGTAGTGTTCAATAAATCTTGCGAAATTATATGCTTACCCTCTTTTAGATCGCTTTTCCAATCACCGACATATCGATCGAATCTGGACGTAAATATCGCGTGGTGCAAACCATTTTTAACGGCTTTTTTCTCCGCATCTATCAGTAGCGGAGTGAAATTCTTTGGTTTTCTATAAAATGGCATAATTTTACAAAAACAAACATACGAATTGTTTATAAAAAATAAATTTAACAAAAAACATACAGGACCTTCTCCTTATTTATGCTAAAGGGCTGTCAAAATTGATTGTCGCTAATGTCAGTATGGGGTTGATTTACAAGGAGTTTGTAAGCAAATAAACTTTTGACCATGACTTTATGCCGTTACTTAAAAAAAATATAATTGTTCTTATTAATTTTTTATGGGAAATATTAACTTAAACCTAATTCAGTAAAATCTTCCTAATTTGATTACCATCCATATAATCTTTCTCTTTGACATCCCGCTTGTAAGGTTTTCACGCTTTTCCGTAAAAATAAATCGTAACAATATTGTTGGCTTTATAAAATGAAACGAAATATTTACAAGACCTAATTAAATTTAATCAATAACATTTCACAACTAATATCTTAACAAAGTAATCACGCGTTTCCATGTGCCTTCTTCAAACCCCGGCTGAGGTCTACCATCTGCTGGTAACTCTCTCTGAAGCCTTGCAATGCCAGTTCATGCTGACTCTTCATTGATGAGTTCTTAATTATATACTGCTCGATACACTCCATGCATTTGCTGTCCAATTGAATGTCTTCTTCGGTAAGTTGCTCCGGTTTCACAAGTTCAAGCGGCGTCTGTAGAACCTGAAAATATATTCAAATAATTAATCAATTATTTATTATACAGAAAAATACGTAAACTGTGTGATTTGTAAAAGAAAAGGTAGAGCATGCGAGCCTTAACAGTCATCCAACAAAGCACAGCGAAAACAATTGTCGAATGCGAAAAAGGGCAAATGTGTGGCCTAGCCTTTCGGGATAACAGGCGCTTATGTATGTATGTCAATCAAACTAGTCCGTTTCTGAGGTCTTTTTATTATATTCCATGTTAAACCAGTTATTGAATGCGAAACGAAACGGATACTTTCGTCAGGGTCAGCAGTCAGGTACGTTGTAAGAAACCGTAGAGATTTCAAACTAGACACTTGAGTACCGAGCACATGGCGAAAGCTAAACTCACCATCGATAAAATCTTTTAACAATCAGTGAGAGAAGACTTACTTACATCACAATGTACCTTTTGTGCTCAAAAAATCAAAAAAAAAAATAAAGGCTTCTTAGGTCTTGGTAGGATCCCTACACCTCACACCAATTTTTTTTATTCTCATTGTTTTCTTAATAATCTTTGTACACAACAGAGTACTTATTATCGTACTACTATTATAAATGCTATTTTACGCAAAAACTTGATAAAGTTTAGCATACAGATAGTTTAACTTGGAAAACTATTGCACACCAGGCAAAAAAATTAATGAAATCATAAGTAATATAAAAATCCAAGACATTATTGATGCAAAAAATGTTATTATATTGTGTGGTGACAGTCAGTTGGTAAAAAAGAGAGACATTGTCCAAAGTATTAGTGATCTGACTCAGTTACAAATGGATACTAATTGTAAATTTATTATAAGTGCATTTCCTTATGCACAAAACTTAACCTGGGAACAAAACCAGAAAATATTTAATTTAAATTTATTAATTTATAATTTGACTTGTTATAATTCTAACATTTCATTTCTTGAAATGAATAATTTTATTAAGAATTTTCAATTGACCACAGATACTATGTACCTACCATGGAGGTATAAAAATCAGACAGCTACTCTGTTAGCTTATACTTTACAAGATTCTGTTATACAGATGACTAGTTCTAATATTAATCTTATACAAAATGTTAGTACTGTTACTAATAATAATTTTTTGACTTCTCCCATTTTAAACTGAGAGGCAAGACAAAGGCCAGGCCCTTGGACCTAAACATAATACACCAAAACATCCAGGGCCTGACTGGCAAAGACCTTGATTTTGAACTGTTTTTGGAATGTCAGGATACATCTGTCATTTGTATTACTGAGCACTGGCTTAAAAGCAGTGAATTAAATTTTAACATAAATAATTTTAAATTAATAAGCTTTTTTGTACGAAAAACTGCTATTCATGGAGGATCCATGATATTTGTCAAGAACAGTTTAAAATGTAAAGATCGATTAGACATTGTAAATCTTTCTATAGAGCGTAATATTGAATTGTCATGTGTGGAATTGGAAAAATTTGTTATAGTATGCGTGTACCGGCCACCATCTGGCAACTTTTCTACCTTTAAATTGGCTATGGAAGATGTATTAAAAAAATTAAAATCCAAAAGTAAACACATTATAGTTTGTGGCGACTTTAACGTTAATCTTCTTGAAAAAACAGTGACAACCACACGCTTAATTTCATTATTTCAAAGCTTTAATTTAAGAAATCAGTTTTTAGAGCCAACCAGGATAACAGCACATAGTGCAACTTGTCTAGACAACGTATTTTCGGAATGTAACCCGTCTTTTAAGGATCTATTGAGTTGCCTACCGTCTGACCATTGCGGGTTATTAGTGTCATTTAAATATAATCAGCCGGAAGTTCCTAAGTTAATAAAATATAGACCAATAACAAATAATCGTTTGGAGTACTATCAAAACAGTATAGATAAAAAAATAGGTTCAGTCCCATTTTCGCACAGCGATCCGGGTGTTCTTTATGCTAATGTTTTTGGCTTAATTAAAAATGAGTTTAATAATGTTTTTACCCTTAAGTCTACTAAACGTTTTGAGAAGCTTCAATTTTGTGAATGGGCTACAACAGGTATATATAGGAGTAGGCGGCGACTTTATGAATTGTACAACTTAAAGAATTGCAATCATAATCCAGGTTTTATTGAATATGTTAAAAGATATTCTAAGACATTTAAAAGGGTATGTATTGCAGCAAAATCCGATTTCATAAAAAATAAAATAAAGTCGTCGGATAGTAAGATCAAAACAACGTGGAATATTATAAACCGCGAATCTGGCAGGCGTGCGCCCAAAGATGATACCTTTGTCCTTAAAGATAATGATATAACTGTAGAATGTAAAGCAGAAGTAGCTAAAATATTTGGCGACTTCTTTGCGAAAATACCAATAGAGACAACTTCAAGTCTAAATTCGTCTCCTTTAGTTGCTGTATCACTTCTTTCGGAATATGTACCAGTCTGCAATTCCATCTTTGAATTTAGATATATCACATATGTAGATATTTTAAAATCCTTTAAAGAAGTAAAAATTAAAAATACGGGTGATTTTTGGGATCTGTCCACTAAAGTAATTCAATCAATAATACATTCTATTGCCCCATACCTTGCGTTCATATTTAATGAATGTATTAATCAAGGGTCCTTTCCGGACTTAATGAAACTGAGTAAGGTTATTCCTTTACATAAATCCGGTTGCAAAGAGGACAAAAGTAACTATAGACCTATTTCAATCTTACCAGTTTTAAGTAAGGTCTTTGAAAAAATTATTCTTAATCAGTTAACATATTACTTTAATTCACAAGATCTTCTACATAAAAAGCAGTACGGTTTTAGAAAGAGCCGTTCTACGGCAGATGCTGGTGCAGCTTTAATGCAGCATATTTTTGAAGCTTGGAAGTTATCGCAGAATGCTCTAGGAGTTTTTTGTGATCTGTCTAAGGCTTTTGACTGTGTTGACCACCAGACTCTAATTCTTAAATTAAAATACTATGGTATAGGAGGCTTAGCCCAAAAGTTATTGTCATCATATCTTTGTTCACGAATTCAGACGGTAGATATTAACGGAACTAGATCACCCGGGTCGTCTGTGCGTATGGGGGTCCCTCAGGGTTCAATTTTAGGACCATTTCTCTTTTTAGTTTATATAAATGATTTGCCATTTTTTATGAGTAGGCGTTGTGAGATGGTATTATTTGCTGATGATACTTCTTTAGTATTTAATATTGATCGACATAAAAAGGACTTTAGCGATGTAAACGATGCCCTTGCAGAGCTGCTTCGTTGGTTTACTGTTAACAACTTACAGCTAAATGCTAAAAAAACGAAATGTATTAAATTCACTGTTCCAAACGTAAGGAAACTCGAAACAAATATCATTATTGACGGTCAGACGGTAGATTTAGTAGATTCTACTGTTTTCTTGGGAATAACTATAGATGAAAAACTTCAGTGGGGTCTACATATTGATACTCTTGCTGGCAAACTTAGTTCCGCAGCTTATGCTATTCGCAAAATTCGCCAATTAACAGATGTTGATACGGCAAGAATGGTATACTTTAGTTACTTTCATAGCCTAATGTCTTATGGTATTCTTATGTGGGGACTAGCAGCAGATATAGAAACAATTTTTATTTTACAGAAACGGGCTGTAAGATCTATTTACGGACTAAGCTCACGGACAACTCTTAGAGAAAAGTTTAAAGAAATAGGTATCTTGACTGTTGCCTCTCAATACATTTATAATAGTATAATATTTATAAAACGAAACATAGAAACCTATAACAGGCGCTGTGATGATCACAGTTTTAATACTAGAAATAGAAATAAATTATTAAATCCATTTTTACGCCTGCATAAAATTCGAAAATCGTTTATGGGGCAGGGTATACAATATTATAACAAAATTCCAAAAGATATTTTAGATTTGCCTTTTGAAAAGTTTAGGCAAACCGTTAAGACATCACTTACCAAGAAAGGGTATTACACGGTTAATGATTACGTTAATGACAAAAACGCTTGGATGTAACATTTACAATGATAAAAGTTGTGTTCTGCGGCCCTCTTTACAATATAACGATTACTTACATACATTGTCTATGTAATTTTATAATTTTATTAGTTCTGTCTCCCTTTTTTTTCAAATCTTGTGACTGCAGAACACAATTGTTTTAATATTATGTATTTTAATTGTGACTGGCGGGAGAAAAAACCAACCTTGACGATTTTCTTGCCCGTTCTTTTACGATCAAGCTCCCGCCCGCAGTGAATGGGCGCGTTAGTTTATAAGTATGACATTCATAAGAGCTCTATTGAGCCAAACTTGAATAAATGAATTTTTAATTTTTTTTTTAATTTAATTTAATTTTAATTAAAACATAGGATACTTTTTATTCTGCTATTCCCACGGCCCGGTGACTTCGCGAGTGGCACCGCGGGGCGCTGCTAGTGTTGTTATAATACCAACCTGCTGAGCAACAGGCAGCGCGCTTGGGACATCACCTTTCAAGGCATGTCTCAACGCAGCCAACAACACAGCGTCTCTCGCTGAGCCGTTCTGAAGGAGCTGGAGCAAGAGACCATCTGCAAAGCCGTGCCATGTCAGGTAAAATGACATGGGTCCGAAGTGGCGTGTCGATCTGGAGGATTGGAAAAAATACAGTATTACAAATTATCTTACATAACTTTTTTTTTTAAATAATGGCTTTGTTCGTTTACCACATTAAGCCAGTGTCAAGAAAGAGATATGTTAATAATATATAAATCATAGTTAATGAGAAATGAGTAGTGATAAAGATGATAAATAATATGGCCTCCCCCTAAACCCCTAGAGTCCTCAGTAAAGATGTGGGACTATACTGAGATCTCACATGGACTACTAGAAAGAATTTGAAAAGTCATGTTGCACTGTTTTGTTTCAGGTACCAACACTATGTACGTTCCCTAACACTTAACGGTTAATAAACCACCGTTATTACTTACACATTAACGTTCAAAATATCACAAATATTTGAAAATAAAACAAAACTGCAGACAGGACGCTTTACTTTCCCGCCAAAAAGTCCCTAAATAATTTTATAAAGAGCAGTGGTGGGCTGTACCAAAGCAAAGAATTTCCATGGCTAAACGAAAGTTAAAAACCGACGACGGTATCAATAACCGACGTACTTTAATATTTACATCAGCACGATTTAGGATATACATGTACATGTGCATGTGACGCGTCGCTTAATTGAATCAACTTTTCTTTTAATTGCCACA
This sequence comes from Musotima nitidalis, assembly GCA_949126915.1. Taxonomy (NCBI): domain Eukaryota; kingdom Metazoa; phylum Arthropoda; class Insecta; order Lepidoptera; family Crambidae; genus Musotima; species Musotima nitidalis. The sequence goes on from OX421416.1 coordinate 16,588,610, forward strand.
CGGAAATGAAGTTAACCAAATAATCAAAACTACAATAGAATATTTATTTATTGTCATACATAACTGTGTACTGTGCTAGTATTATGGTACAAAATCAACTGTTGAGTTTAATATTTTACTTATTACGAGATCGGATCAGAAATTAAAAAGGAAGGAAACGAAAATATTGAATTTAACTGTAATATTATTCTTGTACATAACTAATAATAATATGTATCCATCCGCCTTTATGGACACTACAATTATTCTAACACTACCTTTAAAATAAACCTAAAAAATTATTTACCTGAGTTTATCATATTTTTTATTCATGTCAATGTGCTGGTAGGCAATGCTTGTTATTTTCTGATAGGATGGTTCATCCGGTTCGTACTGTATGCAGGCTCGGTCCAACACAAACTCGTATTCCTCCCGATCCAGCAGGCTGTGCAATTTCTCTTCATTACTGAACATAGACGGCTCTTTCAGTTTGCGGCCTGTCATTGGGAAGTAGGTCTGAAATTGTTGAATTTATTTTAGAAGTAGGTATGTATATAGTTCTGAAATTATTTTAGATTTATTTATGTAGTTAAAAATATAAAACAAAGAATTTTTTAAGAATATGTCTGAAATTACTTAAAATATAAAGAATAAAATCTGCAGAAGCCATATCAAAAGAATTAGTCTATTTCATACATACATACATAATTTCACGCCTCTTTCCCGTAGGGGTAGGCAGAGATCACATCCTTCCACTTGCTACGATCTTGGCACACACTTTTAGCTTCATTCACACTCATTAACCTCCTCATACACGCCCGTCGGTTTAGGGTACTTTTGACCGGCCCTTTCTCTAACATTTTTTGTATTTGGTCATGGAAGGTCTTACGTGGTCTTCCCCTCCCAACACTTCCATCCACTTGTCCATCATAAATCACTTTCGTTAATCTACTTTCATTCATCCTTTCAACATGACCAAACCATCTAAGCATATCTTTCTCAATTCTTGTCACTATATCTTCTTTTACACCAGCTTCAACCCTTATCACTTCATTCCTTATCCTATCACTCAATTTCACACCAAGAATACTTCTGAGTGCTCTCATCTGTACTGCATTCATCTTACTCTCATGTTTCTTCTGACATAACCAACATTCGCTTCCATACATTAGTGTAGGTACCAACACACCTCTATGAACTGCCAGACGTGCCTTTTCAGACACTTTCTGACTGCTTACAAAGGCGTGAAGTGCCCCATTTAACATGTTTCCAGCATTCACTCTTCTTATCGAATTTGCTTTCACACTTTCCATCTCTCGTAAATTTCGATCCCAAATACACAAACTCATTCACTTGTTCTACTTTCTCACTTCCAATTAAAATTTCACAATCTGTCACTTTGTCTTCTCTTTTAGAAACCATAATATTCGTCTTACTGACGTTTACTTTCATTCCTTTCGCTATTAAGACTCTTGGACTATCGTCACCATCTCCTGCAACTCCTCAGCCGACGACGCAAGCAAAACTTGGTCGTCAGCATATAGAAGGCATTTGATGAGCAACTCGTTCATTCTCAACCCTTTAGCACACTCTTTCAAACCAGTAAGGCAATTGTCCAAAAATAGGTTGAACAGCCAGGGTGACGCTACACATCCCTGTCTAACACCTTTACAGATGTTAAACCAGTCCGTGCACGTCCCATTAATCCTGACACAGGCGCTGGAACCCATATAAAGAAATTTTAACGCCTAAATCTATTTCATAATGCCATGCAAAATATAAATTTAAATATAGTGTGTATGGCAACTGTTAATAATTGATACTACTCTTTTAATTTTGTTGTTGTTTCATTATTTGCATAACAAGGAAGTATGAAAGAGAAGTGTCCACTGGTATTCTACAAATAAATTTAGAAATAAAATTTTCTGACACTTACACCAATTATTCATGTATGTTTATCCATTATTTCGTATCTATAACACAAGTTCTCAATGATACTAATCTTGGAACTAAATAATTGGTGTAATTGACAGATAATATTAATTAATTTATTATTTAGTTCCAAGATATATATTTTTGATAACTAGTGTTATATATATTAAATTACAGATAAAAATAAATATGTACTATTTTTATGTAAATACGTACTTAGTATAAATAGGAAAATACCCAGGGATTATAATGGTTCAGTACCATTGTACATTATACTTACAGGGCCATAGTTATAATATGCTTAAAATCACATGCCACACAGATAATAACTCAGAAACCTTCTCTGCCTCAGTTATGTGTTTGTTATCACTAGCTAGACCTACAATCACTTTAGTTTAAAACATCATCAAAGTATGTTCTATTTACCTGATTTAATCTTTTTCTGATTTCATGGTCACAGCTGCGTAAAGTACCATCTGGATCCCTGATCATAAAAAAAGTGATTAGTCTGTTTCACACACATATTTTTTCTAATAAATAAAATTGTGTACAAATATAGGTCAAGGAGTCGCAATAGAAGCCTTCACATTTGGCACATCGCAGCTACTGCGACAAATTCTACTATTGTCACAATACTAACCTAAACCACATAAACCTGAGTGGTTTTAATTAATTTCAGGTTCATTTAATTAATATTTTCATTAAAAGTCCTCTATGCTATACTCCAATCAAAAGGTAAGATAGTTTATTAAATTTACAATACCTTTCAACAATCAATCTGTGTTCATTTGGCACTCCAAATGTGATATCAGTAAACAAGTATTTTGCAGTGTCATATCCAACCAGAGCTGGATCTTCAGACAGAACTTCATGTATTGGCTGATGTACCTGCAAATTAAGAATTATTTAGAGATTAACCTTATATCCTTTCTTTTGTGGTATAGCTATAGCTGTAAGCATAATAGCATGCTTATTTGGTTCTTCTTCTAAAAACAAGTTGAATATTGATTTTACAATTCAATTTATTTTTAAACGTTTTTTTTATTTTTATATACTGATATGCTTAGATGACCACCTTTTAGTGATGTTCTTTAGAATAAAAAATAGGGAAGTTTTGAAATCAGTTCACAATTGATAAAAACATCGCTGAACATTGTGAGAAACACGATTAATAATGTTAAAAAAGAGACTAGACACCTATCTCTAATATAATAATTATAATTTTCTAAATCCTAATTCAGAACATTATAATAGGCAAGTTTTGATTCCTTATCTATATAATATAAAAATAATTTCAATTTAATATGTGACAATAGAGTAAAACTTACTTTTATTACTGGAGGCATTTGAAGGAGTTGGTCTGCTCTTCTGTTTGCTTTAGCTATTTCTGCTTCAAGCTCTTCATTTGTTAGGAACTTATATGTAGGGGTTCGTAGGACAGTCAAGCCGCTGTTTGTCCTCTTTCGGAATACTTTCTCAAAATCTGGCTTTGTAATACGTTTCAATAAAGCTTGTACATTTGTCGAAAAGAACTTGGGGGCAGGATCTTCTTTACCATCTTAAATAAAAGCCTAAACAATTAGTTCATGAATGCAAAAGAAAATCTATTAATAATACTTGTTTCATACAAAATAACTAACCATAAATTGAAGGGACTATGCTCAACTTCCTGCAGGATAATGTTAAAAGTTGAGTCTCATAATTGTGTCTAGTCAATATGATTTTACATACATTTTGAGGTAATTTGATAAATAATAAACTCATTTTGATACACAGAAATTGTCTTTCATAACCTAACTTTATGAACTCTGGCAATATTATGTTATGTACTACATTTTGACGTCCAGGCTAAGCATCACAGCATATACGACTTAGGTAGTCATTAATATCAAGTAGAATATTTTTATATATTTCAACATTTTCAGACAATATTACGAAATAAGGTAAATAAATATGTACTATTTTCTTTAATTCTAAATAAACCTATGAGATAATAATAGTTAATACTCACATCTAAATTAAAACAATATAGCCAGATTATACAAGACTTTTTAATATGAGGTATACAAATAAATTAATTAGGTGATTTTTACATTAAAAAAACATAAATTCACAAAAGCAGTTACAAAACTGATATATTCCAAGAACTAGTTTCGGGTTTGGCTGCATGCCCCAGTACAAGTGCAAGTACATGTTTTGTCAACTAACGGTGTTAAAATAATTTAAGTTTGGTTGAAATTTTTTATACTGAAAAAGATTTCTAACTTCTAACAGGCACACGAAACACATATACAATTTTTTTAACAAATTAAGGCCGCATACTATTTTGTTTATCGTGTAAGTAAAGCATAAGTATAAATGTCATTAATTTTGACATTTGAACTGCCCGATTAGACTGCGCTTTTGTATTTTATTTTGTAAATTTAGAATTTATTTAGCGAATTTATAAAATATTTTCGGACATAAATCGTGTTTATGTTGTAACAGAGTAACCATGTCAAAAAGAAAGGCTGCTGTAAATGATATCATTTACGAATTGGACAACGATGATATCGAAATCAGCAGTGAAGATGAAGCTAAAGAAGCAAAAATTCAGCGTTCTGATAAAAATACAAATACTACAGAAAAAAACCCAAAAAGTTTAATTCAACAAGAAGTGGTAATTATTGATGAAGTCCCTAAACAAAAAGAAATACCGCCACTAAAACCAACTATGCCCCATATTGGAGGGAAAACTTCTGATAATGCCCTGCCAACTAACAAAATTACCCAGAGTAGTGATAGCTCAAATTTTGATGAAACGGATTATGAGCCGTATAGTGAGGTGTCTAATAGTACAAGTGGAGCACACAATGCTACTATTTACCATGAAGATATAGTTGTTGATTCCCCTGCATCTAATATTGACTTGGGAGTAGTTGGCTGTGAAAATCGAACTCCCTTAATCACAGTTAAGTTTCGAGATAAAAAAATTGCTGCTAATTATAAAAGAAAATTAAAAACATTTATGCTGAACCTTATAAAATTACATGAAGTAGATTTGTCACCAGATATTGAAAGTGAGACTGATATAGAGCTAGATATTTGGCCAGAAGACTTGGATGATGTAGAACAAGTTGCTGAGGAAAAAGAAGAGGATAATTTATTCTTTGTGGACACAGCTCCATGCTTAAATTCATTTGAGGAAATACCAGCTTACAGTCAAGTAAGTAAAGTATGAAAAATGCACTGATTTGACATTGCTATGAAAGATAAAACCTTTTTTGTATGTTTTAGTCCTAGGTATAAAATATTTTGAAGTTTTAAATATTTCAATGAAATAACAGTCATTCTAACATCTTTATATGCATTTCATACTCATGCAGATAAAGTCCTGATCATCCAAAACTAGGCCTTAAAATGGCTTAGTTCTACATATGAATAAAATAGGTAGAGAATAGTTCTGCTTGTGATTTTTTAATATTCTTATTCATGTTAAAGTCACTAAGCTGAATTTCAAAATTATTTATTTATTTCATCTCTTTGTTCTATGTTAGGTGATGGGTTTTATTTACCTCATTGGTTGTGAGGTTGTGTTATTTAATGATGGCGTTTAGCATTCCCTCAGTAAGATTCAAGAACTAATTTAATTAATTAAAAAATATTTAATACAATACTGATTAGATCTTCGTATCTTGCCAGGCCAGATATTTACAGTTAAATGGCACAATGAGAAGAGAAAAGTGTAGAATAAGTATGTAATTACTTCATAGCTAAAAAACTAAAATAGAATTTTTGTGTAGATTCACTAAGGTTTCAGAAAATAAGACACTAAAGAAAAGAAAAAGAACAGAATATTTTATTTTTCTTTTAAAACTTTACAGACAAGTGAACAAATAAGGTACAGTAAAACGCCGATTATCCGAATGCCGAATTGGTCCTAAGCTTCATACAATTTTTTTTAAAAAAAGTAATTTTTGTTTTGTTGTAACAAGTTGAAACACGCTCGAGTCCAGATACCTTTCAACTGTAATGGTATGGTTGAAAGCTAGAGACAAGATACTACATGTATCGCGTCGCGCGTCTTTCGTGAAACTTTGTTTTTTGATAAGGCCTGGTCGGGTTACAACTTCATCTGATCGAGATGTTCAAGTGAGCGTTATTGTAGAACTGTTTTTGTTAAACTTAATAAAGTTTATTTGATGTGTGACAGTTCGTTTTTCTTTATTACCAGTCTATGTGTCCGATTCTCCAAATCGACCTCGGTCCCAATTACTTCGGATAATCGGTATTATATTGTACTTTTCTTTTTATTGCCTCCTGTATGATGTATAGAGTATATACATTTCAACTTTTTTTCACTCTGTATTCTTTGTTGCAAAACTTTATTTATTCATGTATGTATAATTGTTTGTAGGTTTCTTCTGTAATTACTAATAAGTGTGAAGAAGAGCCAGTACCTCCAACATTTCGCCGTGGTCCGATTTGCTTCAATTGCGACGGACCTCATATGATCAGGGAATGTACTGAACCTAGAAATTCAGCGAGAATTGCAGAAAAAAGAAAAGCTATGACAAAAATGGGGTTAGTATCTTCTAGCAGTATGACTTAATTTGCCGGCACCGGATAAACATGAACCGAACCGAATAAAAAACATTGTTTCCCTGGACAACTATAAAAAAATATTTTTTGCAAAACAATAAAAATTTCATAATAGTTAATAAATTTTATCTAAGATACATTTTAATGTATGGTTTATCTGTAATACATAGTTATTCTCTGCCAACAATTTTTTTAAAATCCCTGCCAGACAGCACCCAGACGCCTTTTAATCTGGGGAATTAAAAGGCGTCTGGGAGCCGTCGGACCCGTCGTCGGCCTCAGACAGATGGCAGCCCTACCCATGAGTATGTTACTCTAAAACTATGAATATACGACACAATGTATCTAAATACTGTATTGCTTTTTAATTAATCCGTAAATTATATTTTATAGTAATTTTATTTTGGCAACCTTTAAAATACTCAAGCAATATTTAACAAGACAACTTATTATGTTAAAAAAAACATTAACATATTAAAATAACCTTTAATCATTTAACATTTCGCTTCTGTTCTTTTGAAGACAAGTTAAGCCTTTGATCGTAGTTATCAATTTATGTAAAAGCTAATTTAAAGATTAGTAAAACATGCTATAAAAATATTTTTAAAGTGATTTTAAATTTATTTATATTATAATTTAATTCCTTTTTTACAGGCGTTATCATGTAGAAGATGAACAGAAGTATGGACATCTAATACCAGGGCGAATATCTGGACAACTACGCTACGCATTAGGACTGAAGAGAAATGAGATTCCCCTCTACATATACCGAATGAGACTGCTGGGCTATCCACCAGGATGGTTAGAAGAGGCACGGATATCTCATTCTGGGATTACAATGTTTGATTCTTCTGTTAGTATGCAATCAGAGTACATTTTTAATTTCTTTTTCATGAAGAAATTGTATTATTTTCAGTTTTTTCAAAGAACATATTAATAAATTAGGTTGAAAGTTCTCATTCCACTTGAGGTTGTAGGCAGCTAAGCAGGATTACTCTTCTGAAATTCCTGCGGTGATTTTTTATTTTTTGCCATTTATTCGAAATATTGCATTTTTATGTTATATAATTAAATTTTCTGTATTTACAAGATGTTAATTTTCAGGGTGCAGCCATCATGGACCCAGAGGAAGAGGAGGGCGAAGTCTGCGAACCGGGGTGCAAGGATAAATTTGACATTAAGAAAATATTAGACTTTCCCGGGTTTAATGTTCCTGCCAGCTCTCGTTATATAGAGGTACAATTTTTAAATAAAAGGTTTCTTTTGGAAAGGTTGCTGGAGCAAAGTGGAGCAGCCGTAATGGCTCCCGCACAATGGTCCACCATCGTTTTTGGCTAACACAAACTTTTGTAAGGAAGGTTGCACAAAGCACACGACACATTTAAAGAAATGTAACTCTTGTTGCATCATGCAACTCACCTTAAATGTAACAAAGACCAGACAAAAACAATTTCTTGTATACATGCATACAAATAGGACTGAATCTTCGGACTGAAACTTGAAAGTAAAGGCTTCAATTTTCATGAATTTAATTTTGTTCTTCGACAGGAAAGTCATTTACTCGGAACACCACCAATGTCGGAGCAGGACAGCAAAATAGCCATGCTGCAGATGTTAGCCCCGAATGCCATGAAAGCCTACAAGCGGAAAAAGCTTACTCTCTTCCCTTCCGCTAGTATAAGTACTATTACACATGAGGCCGCTGAAATGGAACTGGATAGCGGGGATGGTAAGTGTATTTATATACTTATCAGGCTTGAAGGACCAAGAATTTGATCTGATCATAAATCAATTATTAGTACCTAATTTTTAAAAGAGAGAGAGAGGTAGAGGTTTTTTTTTGATGTTATTAAATAAATAGATTAATGGTATAGAATTAAACAAATTACATTATTTTGACTAATAAGTAAAATTCAAATGCTTTGAGTTTTAACTGTACGCATTTAAAGTCCCGCAAATCGGATAACATAGGAGGATAGAAATAAAGACCATGCGTGGGCTTGATTGGAAACAGAGTCCATCGCCTTTGTAGGCTCTAATTCTAAACGCAGATAGTAATGGAATATTAAATCGTTTAATTCACAGAAGTAGCGGTATTCCCATCAGTACCACCACTGCCGGATGAAGCCCCGCCTCCTCCGCCGCCGCCGCCCCCGCAAGCACCTCCTTCCCCTCCCCCTGAGCCGTTTGAAGACCTAAAAGTATCTCCTCCACTACCCCCTGATGATCCACCTGAATCACCACTACCTACTCCAGACATATCAATTAACTCGCAAGACAATTCAGTATTGTCTGAACTGCCTTCAGAAGGGTTAATAACGTCATCTCCGTTGCGTTCTCAAGACACAAATAATTTGTCGCCTTTTTCTTCTCAAGATGTTCCTTCTTCCCCGCTCCTGTCCAATGCACCAAAGACACCACCCAGAAGCGATATTACAGACTCAGAGCCACAAAATCCTGAGTCAGCTCCAGACCAGAGTTTAAATGACGACCTACTGGTGGTAGAAGTCCTGAAGGTGAAAGACATTCCAGTGCCAGAAATTGAGACAATCAACATTGATGAAGAGGAAGAAGTAAGTTGGATCTTGTTATTATTATAGGCGGCACATAAGTTGAACTAAAATGGCAAGATTTTTGCGCGAACAATAAAACAAATTGGAAAGTAGCATCATCGCGTCGCTATAGTTTATCGACACCCCCCCATGCCGCACTTCGATTTAGACCCGATTGTGTTACTGCGCGTCTAAGACCATTGTTCTACTTATGTGCCGCTGATTATACTATTGTTGACTGCACGTGAGGCGCCGCCACATGAGTGATGCGTCCTGCATCGCGTTAACGAAATTATTCAAGCACATCGGTTCAAATACAATTCTCAACCAACGTTTGCACTGGCACTTAATAAAAGTGCCCGGGAAGGTATGAATGGTATCTTTGGTGGGCATTTTTATGACTTACGTAATTTATAGAAAAGACATCCCTATTTTACATAATATATCGAAGTCACAAGTTACAAGAATGAATTGCTTCGTATTTTTTACAAATGTTACAACTACAATATCACCACTATAAATCTAGAGTATTAAAATTTTCGAAGCAGCAGCAGAGGGTACCTGTTGAGATTTCACCGATTATGTAACGTTTACGGCTTTTATTTAGTAGTTTGTCGTATTATGTAAACTTTTTTATATTTACTGTAATAAATCATTAAATAACTTCTCAAATCAGGATTGGTAAATTGCCATTTTTAAGCAAAGCTATTCAATTGTCAAAGTCAAAACCATTTATTCAAGTTTGGCTCAATAGAGCTCTTATGAAAGTCAAAACTCAAAAACTAGCGCGCCCATTCACTCCGGGCGGGGGAGCTTGATCGTAAAAGCACGGTCAAGAAAATCGTCAAGGTTAGGTTTTTCTCCCGCCAGTAACAAGTAAAAACCTGTGTTCTGCAGTCACAAGGTTGAAAATAAAAGAAGAAAATAATGCTTTATTTGGTTTATTAGTACTAAAAAATAACTATTATTGTTATAATTTATCTCTTTATTTCGTTTCAAAGGCGATTGAGTTCAGTTAAATACACTTGAAGAAAAACAGAAAAATGATTAAATACAACAAAATGTTTTAGGTTCTAAAAATACCTAATAAATTATTTATTTTACAGTTGCCGATTAGCGGTCGTGTTAGCCCCAGCCTAAATGATCTTGAGGAGAAAAAACGATTGTTGCTCAGTGCACTCGGTGAAGATGTTACTTCAATCAACAGCATGGATGCAGCAGTAGAAAGTACAGACAACAAAGCCCATGATGCTAAAGATAATGAGGAAGATAAGCCTGAAGAACAAAACATTGAAACTGTTGGTGAATCAATAGATTCTAGCGTTGCAGATGAAAGCAAATTAAGCACAAGAAATGTCTCGCTAAATGAAAAAGTAGCAGCAGATGTTTCCCCTCCAGAATCAAAAGCGGGAAAAGTCAAAACTACTTTATACGGCACACCAGTATTGAACATTGTATCCCCTTTCATGAAACTACCCAGTGACGACAAGTTTGCCAAAGACATATGTGACGTAATAAACTTTGAGAACCTCCCCAACTCAACGGGGAAGTATAAAAAAATTTGCAGTTTGCTCAAGAAAGTTAAAAGCGAGGTGGACAGGATACAGGACTCATGATTTTCGAGTCCACCCCAATGAGGTGACCGTTTTGTGAATGTATGTACATAAAAGTTGACATAATTGTTGTTATTATAACCTAAAAAGTACTCTTTACTCTAAGTCAATGTTAGTTTATTTTTCGAGGTGTTATGAAAATAGACTTAATTCGGAGAAAGACTTAATGTATAGTGCATATTATGGTTAGGTTAATTGAAAAAACAAAATTAAATAATGTTTAATAATAAAATAAAAAAGATAGATTTATTTAACAACATGAATCATCGCTTTGACGATGATAAATATGCATTTGTTCTTTTAATAAATGTCTTTTATGTAATCGTTTTTAATTAATTACATTTAATTTGTAACTATATGCAAGTTTTTGATATTATTTTAATTGGTTAGGTTGGTGTCATGACAGGTCATAACAGACTTAAAATATGAAACTAATCGCCAAGCAGTAACGTGTATAGAACGTCAAAATGTTTTGTCTATGGCGGATGGTACTTACATGATTTCACGCCCATGATCCTATTTAATTTTGGGATAGGCTATTTTTATAAACTATTATTCTAAAAAAAAAATGTTATTTTTATGATAGTCGTTAAAATTTGAGCAAAGATTATACACTCGCGGGCACTTGTAATTCATTTCGCGCGGCACGATCTTGAGCTCTATTTTTTAAAGGTTTAACTCTTAGTGTCTAAAAACACGTTCCGCATGATTACGCCCGCAATGCTATTTAAATTACCGACGACACATTATGTCGAAATTACGTTACGTTATAGCGTACAGCTTAACTTCGGTCGGGCGTAAGTTCAGCAGCTACTTATTCTGAAGAGCACACATTATACGCGACCAAACGACGAAAGTTGCACAACTGAAATTCTGCCGCGTAAGTTAGGAAGCGCTCGTAGCTCTGCGGTGTTCGGTGGTCGGAAACGATCACCAAAGTACAGCAGAGTTTACAGAGGTCAGTCCTAGGATGGGTGACCGTTTGTGTGGCATTTGATATCGAGCGCTTCCGTGCTTCGGAAGACACGTTAAGCCGTTGGTCCCGGTTATCACTAAATGTGGTACTCGTTAAGCCATGCTAGAGGCCTCATGGGTGCCTTGAAAAATTCTAACAGCAGGACGCCATACACCTGCCTCCGCCAATCCGCACTGGGTCAGCGTGGTGGAGTTTGACCCAATACCCTCACACCTTGATATGTGAGAGGAGGCTCGTGCATAGTAGTGGGACGTTAATGGGCTGTGATGATGAAGTTAGGCACTTATAAAATCAACCGCGAAAGTTCGGTCGCGTGTCTTCTGCATAGTGTGCTTAGACACTTGACTTTAAATTAATACCAATTTCATTGAAAGCTTGAAAACGCTGACTCTCTGTGGTACACAGCTGCCTTGGACTACAGAAGTTCAATATCTAGGTGTAATCCTAGATAAGGAACTAACTTGGAAGTCACATGTAGAACAGACCCTTAAAAAGGCTCTTAGGAGCTTTGGATTGTGTCGTTTTACTTACGGAAAAACTTGGGGGCTAAAACCAAGAATCCTAAGGTGGATTTACACAGTACTGGTGCGGCCTATAGTGACCTATGGGTGCATTGTATGGTGGCCTCGAGCGAGGCTATCTATTTGTAGAAATGAGCTCAGTAAGGTTCAAAGGGTGGCATGTATGGCCATTACTGGAGCATTCAGATCTACACCAACGGCAGCGATGGAGATCCTACTGGACTTACCGCCGCTGCATACTGTTATAGAGGCGGAGGCCTGGAAGGCAATCCACAGATTGAAAGTGGCTGGTCTGTGGGATCCGTCTAGTAACCAGGGTAAACATACAAGATGTGAGGCTAATTCCAGCCTCAAAAGGCTCATGAGTATGGGGACTGATAAACAATGTCCTGTATTCATGTTCAAAAATAAATTCAAAACAAAGGTCCCCTAGGGATGAATGGGAGCAAGGGCCACCTACTCCTGATGTAAACAGCCTTGTCTGGTATACTGATGGTTCCAAAATGGAATCTGGTACGGGCGCGGGTGTTTATTCCAAAAATCATGAAATTTGCCAAAGCTTAGGCGAATATGCTACGGTTTTTCAGGCTGAAACATATGCAATAATCATATGTGCTATGAAGATCCTCGACCTGAACATCAGGGACCGAGTGATTTACATACTCAGCGACAGTCAAGCAGCACTCAAGGCTATCGCCTCAGTGCGAGTAGACTCAAGGCTGGTACTAGAAGCTGCTCAAACCCTTAACAGACTGGGCCGGACAAACAGGGTAACCCTCATGTGGATACCAGGCCACGCCGGATTTAAAGGGAATGAGCACGCTGACAGGCTTGCCAGACAGGGCTCGGAATCGTTATTCACGGGACCGGAGCCATGCATTGCACTCTCTATGAGTACAATAGCCATGACGCTAAAAAAGTATATGGTGGAGAAACATCTATCGGAATGGCAGCTGCTACCGGCGCTTAAGCATTCAAAGGCCTTCATCGGGGTGACAGGGAGCAGCTGGTGTAAGGCTCTCTGCGAAGGTAGCAGGAATCAAGCCAGACTGATAATTGGGGCTCTAACAGGGCATTATGCCACAAACAAAATGCTCCACAGGATGCGACTAGTGCAATCACCGCTATGTCGCAGATGTGGTGACGAAGAGGAGTCTATGGAACACCTGCTGTGTACCTGTGACTCGTTGGCTGCTTGCCGAATGAGTCCCCTGGGGGTGGCCTACCCACAACCAAGGGACTATGGGCTCCAATCTGCAAAGACTGTCATAAAGATGATGGTAACAATATTTGGAGATTTGGAGTGATAGGCAAGGGGATGCACAAAAGATCCGGCATAAGGGTCAAAGTGCGCCACGGTTAGTCTGTGGCCCCCGCTATAAGATAAGATAAGATTGAAAGCTTGAGCCAGTACCATTATCTAGTACTCAAGCTCGCGAGGAACCAATTTCAAGTAAGTGATTCCAATAATTTGCTCCTGAGTGTATATTTAAGATTACAAGACATAAATACTTATTAATATGGAGAATCTGAGTGCCTGCAAAACGATTTTATCGAGGGACGGATAAGTCGATGACGAATAACCATGTCAAACGGCACTGATAATGTCTCTGCCCACCCCTCCGCGGAAACAGGCGTGAATATATTTAAATGGCATTGAAAAACATGGTGCGCCGACTGATAAACTGGGAGCAGGGCAGAAGGACCGTGATAAAAATAATTATTAGTAAAATAAAAGATAAAAATTTAGTTATAATAATTTATTCGCACATTTATAATACAATCTCGAGAGATGCTCTATGAACATATTCGTTATTTTTTACAATGATGATAACTGTAGGAAATGTGTAAACTAAACCCGACCCCAAGAAAACAAGACTGCTTTGATTATAACGATTAAAAGCCTTTGAACACTAAATGGCCGAAATATAATATATTTTCTATTATTTTTGTGACTAACGGCGACAATATCTACTTTTTGAGTCTATTAGTAAATATTTTTAAGTTTTAAAAACACAGAAATAAAACACGAAAATATCTTTAATTACCGTTATCTGTACTATAAAAGTGCTAAACCACAAAACAAACAGGTGTAAAATAATTGATTAAAACATATAAATACTATTTAATTTTTTACAGTATAGAACTTTCGTAATACTTCTCTGTACGAAAGTGAACAAAAAAAACATTATAAATAATATTTTATTTTGACTCAGATCTGGAACTATTCGCATTGTGTTTTTTTTTTGACAAATCTTAATTTTACATGTATTTTGTGACAGGTAAATGTTTTTATTTATTTTATATTTTTCAATAAATTATTAGCACCGTGAGTACAAAACAATATATATAAGGTAATAACGTTTTTTACAAAATGCGAACAATCATCGACTTTGACCTTAATAGAAATAAATACTTTGAAAACTGCACAATGCCAATAATTTCATTTACGCTAAACATATACTTATTATATTAATTTATATCTATAGACAGGATCTTATTGAAGTTGCTATATCGCTTATTGGAACACGTATGTGCAACTCTTCTAATACTTTCTATAACGTCATTACATATAATACAAATAACTGGAATCCAAACAGCATGATCCCCCGTGCACGCCACATGAGGGATTAAATTCGCGGGGGAGTTGGTGGAGCCCCGTCACGGTCCTGAAACAAGTAAACATCATACATAATGTCACGCCTCTTTCCCGTAGGGGTAGGCAGAGATCACATCCTTCCACTTGCTACGATCTTGGCACACACTTTTAGCTTCATTCACACTCATTAACCTCCTCATACACGCCCGTCGGTTTAGGGTACTTTTGACCTGCCCTTTCTCTAACATTTTTTGTATTTGGTCATGGAAGGTCTTACGTGGTCTTCCCCTCCCAACACTTCCATCCACTTGTCCATCATAAATCACTTTCGTTAATCTACTTTCATTCATCCTCTCAACATGACCAAACCATCTAAGCATACCTTTCTCAATTCTTGTCTTTTACACCAGCTTTAACCCTATCATATATTTATAAGTAATACTTTATTATTTCTCTCACATTACGATCAGATAGAATGTGGTCATTGGTTTGTGAGAGGAGGTTCGAGCTCAGTAGGGTTATGCAAATCCGAGTTTTCGATATACGACCCTAGCCTTTGCGATGTAGCCGCTGGCTTGATATGCTCTAATCAACAAGCAAGCGACTGGTCGCCAATTACAAAAGGTGACTAAACCTTTCTTATTTCTTTGACTTACTTTGGGTAATTGGAGTAAGTAATTTGAAAATAACATTTCCGATGTTTCTAACCTTGGGATTAATTGAATTCAAAAAGCTTTACAACTTTTGCGTACAACACAAACGAGTAATATTCTTCAGCCAGTTGCTACCTAGCCAGTAGTCGCTCGCTTACATGTGTAAGGATCATTGTCAGTTAAGTCTTATCGTAACGGCAGAATGCGAACACGCTGCATATCTCAAGATAATTAGGCCATCAGTTTTACGCAAAGGAAATATCATTAATATTTTGTTGTAATTTCTTTAAAGGTACAGTATTCAACTGCGAGTATTTACTAGTGCTATATTAACTTAAATACATTTTGACTTTATTGAATATGCAATAAAACATATTTAAATTCTGTTAAATACTAATATGAACGAACTATTATTGAATTGACATAAACCGAGAAGAGTACTGCCGAGAAGTTTATTTAAGTAGAATACGGGAAAGATTCGTGATATTATCATCATCATCATCATCATTTCAGCCATTCGAAGTCCACTGCTGAACATAGGCCTCCCCAATTGCTTTCCACGTAGATCGATTCTTTGCCGCCTGCATCCACCGGCTCCCCGCCGCCCTGACCAGATCGTCGGTCCATCGCGTTGGGGGCCGCCCTCTACTACGTTTGCTGATTCGTGGTCGCCATTCAAGAACCTTAACGCCCCATCGGTCGTCGGTTCTTCGAGCTATGTGCCCCGCCCATTGCCACTTCAGCCTGCAAACGCGCTTCGCTATGTCGGTCACTCTGGTTCTCCTACGGATTTCCTCATTTCTGATTCTATCACGTAGGGACACTCCGAGCATAGCTCTCTCCATTGCACGCTGAGCGACTTTGAGCTTCCTTATGAGGCCCATAGTCAGGCACCACGTCTCAGTCCCATACGTCATCGCTGGCAACACACACTGGTCGAAGACTTTCGTCTTGAGACACTGAGGTACTTTGGACGAGAAGATTTTGCGTAGTTTCCCGAACGCAGCCCAACCGAGCTGGATTCGACGATTGACCTCTTTCTCGAAGTTGGACTTACCTAATTGGACTTTTTGTCCCAGGTATACGTACTCGTCGACAACTTCGAGGGCCGAGCTTCCCACTATTACTGGGGTAGGCACAACATGGATATTTGACATGATTTTGGTCTTATCCATGTTCATTTTAAGACCTACCCTTCGGGAAGCTCTGTCGAGGTCTCCGAGCATTGTGCCCAGATCCACAAGCGACTCCGCTATGACCACTATGTCGTCGGCAAATCGAAGGTGGGTCATATACTCGCCATTAATGTTGATGCCGTAGTTTTCCCAGTCCAGTAGCTTGAAAACATCCTCCAGAGCAGCAGTGAACAGTTTCGGTGAAATGACATCACCCTGTCTCACGCCTTTCTGCAAGAGGATAGGATTCGTGCACTGGTCCAGTACTCGTACGGACATGGTGGCGTTTCTGTATAAACTCCTCAGAACTTCGATATACCGATGATCAATGCGGCATCGCTGCAGGGACTGAAACACTGCCCAGCTCTCGATCGAATCAAAGGCTTTCTCATAGTCCACAAACGCTAAGCAAAGTGGCTGGTTATACTCCTCGGTCTTCTGTATAACCTGCCGCAGCGTGTGAATGTGGTCTATGGTTGAAAAGCCTTTTCGGAAACCGGCTTGTTCGGGAGGCTGGAAGTCGTCAAACCTTTGACCGAGACGGTTCGTGATGACCCGTGAAAACAACTTATAGACGTGGCTCAGTAGCGTGATTGGCCTATAATTCTTCAAAAGGGATTTGTCACCTTTCTTGAAGAAAAGGACAACCACACCACTGGACCACGCCTGTGGCGTGATATTATGTATGTAGGAAATACAATACATCAAAGTTTACAGGGGTTAAACTAAATAAAATAGGTATTTATTCGGGAAAGTCACATAGAACAAATTGATCTTCCAGTTTTATTAATTTAAAATGTTGTGCCCCTATTGGCCTGCACTGATGCTATAAAAATGTCTTAAAACAAAACAGAGCGAAATACACACTGTGTATTTTTGTACACGCGCAACTGATGATAGTAGCAATAGACTAGTAGCAAGCTGAGTTCAAACTCTGGTGAACGAGACCCTTTGCATTGCAGTAGCCAATGTCATATTGCAGAGGACTTTTAAATAACCTTTGATGTGTGAATTATTGAGATGTTTTAACTCACATGGAAGTCAGGCCTGGTTGGCTTAGGAGCATCTTGTATCTGCGCACGACGTGGACGCATAGCATACATGGCGACGGCCAAGGCCATTACCAGGAACATGGTAAGGAAGCTGTTGCCAGCAGACGTGGCCGCCGGCATCCCGGGAAGCTGCTCCAAGCACTCACTGTCTGTACAGTACGACTGTCCTTGTCGCAGCTGGAACCAAAACCAAACTTGCTGTTACACATCAAAATTTGTAATGTCTAATGTGGTAATAAAAGCATTTGTCTCCAAGAAATGTCCCCAGTATAGAGACATCATATGGACATTTAAGGGTGGTGGACACCCCATTAACAGCATGACTGTGGACATGTTTAGTAAAATTTAATTTTAAAAGAGTGGTTAACTTGTTCGACAAATATCGATATAAGGTCATTTGAAAATGCAGCAGCACCGAAAGTTTTCGCGTTAGAAAGTTTTAACGGACTCGTCACAAGAGAGGCAATCATATAGAAAAATAGTTATGAGTTAAAAAAACTAAGTTCATTGTACTAGGGACTAATTGTGATGATCTAAGAAGGCTCAATTATTTCTGTATTCTGACAGTCACAAAAAGTTGACAAAAAATATCTTTCCCTATCAAAAGTGCTTTATCTCGCAATAACAGTACATTGGAATCTTGTAATACTATTAACGTCATGAAAAGATAATAAAAGTAGTGGTATGAATATAAAGGGGCTGATGGTGGAAATTTACTAACTACCATTTCACAAACATTTGAGAAAAATTATATCAATGTTATTTTGCTAATCAGAATATTGAAGTATGATTTTTGCTATTGAGATCAAATAAATTTCTTGTGATAAAACACCTCCCTCTATTTAATTATTATCACATTCCATCAGCTGTGGTTACAGAATAAAGAATTCTTATACTTTTATAAGAAATAAACTCAGAGCTGTAAAAGAAAAAATTGTTGTTTTCGAAAGATTAAACAAGCAAGATTATTGCAGCCCAAATGTTATTAATATTCAGTATGTATATTGATAACTTTTTATAAGCATTTACTAGCAATTTACGACTTAAAAATAATTTTAGTTGTTGTTTAATCAGATTTTGTTAGACACATATTGATACCTTCGATCTCAAAGGACGTAAAGGACATAACATAACATGTCCTTTACATCCTTTGATATCGAAGGTATCGATATGTTTAAAACAGTGTTTGCAGTGAGTTCACTATGAGTGTGTAAAGCCATAGATATAACATGTAAGTAATACTTCATCCATCCTTATATACCAAAACCTTTACATAAACAGTACCTTATAATTATAGTATATATTAAACAGTACAAAAAAATAGCCTACTAAAACTACTTGAGAAATAATTTTTACTAAGTTCTATTCCCATAATATGAGCCCATTTATAGAATATTACAATCATAACTAGCAAGACAGTAAAGTAAAAAATTTAATTATTTTTTAAAATAAAGTGAAACTATTTTTATTAAGTTAGTTTATTATTTCATACAGCAGTAATAACTTCGTAGCAATTACAATCTAAATTAATTGCCATTTTTATTCCAAACAAGTTTTAGACCTATACTTCCAAATATAGGTTTAATTAAAAAAATTTAGTTATGTTTAGAATAATATTATTATAACAAAACAGGTCACTCAATGTATCAGTTTGATAGCAAAATGTTCAGAGCAATTTACAAATAATGTTATTGGTGTACATATGAGGAAAACACCCACTTGATTACATGAGCCAAGGTCATAGTATGATAACTCACCAGCGATATAAGCCGTCGCATTGCCAGCTCATGATTCCACAGACATTCACAAGGATCCATCTCGTCAGCCATTTCTATGGAAAATTTACAAAAAAAATAATCTAGGTTTTAGAAACCTTTAAAAATATGAATTTGATTGATTAAAAATTATCACAATAGCACAAATACCGTTACCAATATGGTACACTTAAATTTTGGTTACATCAACAATGAAAACGTAAGCAGTGGGTTGAATTGTTTTTATTTACAAATACAAAAAACATTGGACAAGTCAAGGATCATCTGTCACAAGAGAAAGTACGTAAATTTTCACGTCTGTCCTCTTACTAACCTTTACTTTGTTACTGACAAAAGTTCCAAAATAAATATATTTTAAAACTAAATTGAATTTGTACACTTCAGTTTGATATCGTCAAATAAATGTTCTAATTGAAATCACCTACGACATATACGACGACATTTTTTTACTGTGTGTCTGGAGATTTCTGATTGGTTGTTTTGTTGAAAACTGGGTGACCATTATTACAAAACTTAGTTCTAACAAACATATAATGTTGCTAGCTTAAATTTTGGCACTACTTTAGAAGTATAAATAAAGTACACATTACAATTTTATGAAAAGAGTAATGGCCTGTCATCGGAGCTGTGGGGGTAATTTGACGAATATTCCTTTCTTTTATCCCTTTTCTTTACAAAACATTTTAAAAATCACAACTCTGTCATAACATACTTGTTTTTATTTTAATATATAAAAAAATGCATTCTTCCAGTGAGTCATCCTTTATTTTGTGCAGCATACATTTTCTTCAGATGAGATTGGGTGGCACTATTCTAGGCCGGTCCCAAACGGCGACTCGGGCACTTAGGGTTGGATTATCCAATAGGTATATACTTTTGGTTTATTGTACTATTCTAAACTATTACTAAATAACTACAAAGATATTTAAGATACAAATAATGGCATCTTAGTTTAAACACATATTTAATTCCTACGTTTCGAATTCTTTACTACTGTACTCTACTGAGTTGAAATAATTAACATTCGCAATCATAATTTTATACCAAAGATCTATTATTATTACATATCATCGTCGAAACCTCGTCCGCTCTACTAAAATCTAGTAGGTATGTATTAATAAAAACTAAACTGTTTAATGCCCATAAAAAGGCGAAGCTGTTCTTATCCGAACATCTGACGGCCAAGGGTTTCCGTCTCCACTTCCTGGCTCGTGACTTGGCAAAAACTAAGAGTTATCGTTTTGCTGGACGAACTACGGCAAAGTTTATGTGAGAAAAAGCGATCAATCTCCTATAATACTGATTAGAAGCGTAGAACAGGTGCACCATCTCCTTCAGCAAGACTGACTATTGTTAATTAGGAATCACGGCTCAATTACACAGTCGCCAAACTTTATTAGTGTCCCGAATGTTACTTGTGTTATTTACAATTGTGTTTCGTTGGTGATACGGTTGGTATGTAGATGCAATGCATATTACTATTTTCTTAACCGACAAAGACTAGTTACAAACGCCATATTACAAACACCAATGCGCTTACACACATATTTACAATGCATTCATATTTATGAATTTAATTTTTGCCACTTACCTAATAAGTCTCATAAACATATTGTTTAATGTGTGATACCATTTCAGCAGTGCATGCAATAGATGGCATAGAAGTGGCACGTTCAGTCCAGTGTGATGTAGGAGAACTCAAAAAATACAACCAGGTTAAAAAAAAGTGACTAACCTTGTCCGATCTTAAGTTTGAAACAGATGTTATAATCTTAACAGAATGTAGAATTAATATAAACAAATAAATACCACAGCTTCCAAACTATCAAGTATACCATACTAAATGTCAGTTGAACCAGAATGATGGAGTTGTGGTGTATATGTATTAACAATTCCTCACAGTATAAAATAAAAGAAATACAGCTTAGTCAGGCATCCTGTCTCCAACTTGCCATTAAATAACACAATTTTTCGTATATACATTTCTCCCTCCAATAATAACGCAGATAGTTTTATTGACGCTCTGAGTTCTCACTAAGATGCAGTAACGTCGGCAAAGAAGGGCGTCATAATTGCGCGAGATATAAACATTAATATTAGGCTTAAACCATCTGAATTAATTACTGTAACATGTTGGCCACACATTAACAACTAGGGAAATAAATTGCTTGGACCACTTTATGTTAAAACTAGCGGTCGCCCGCGGCTCCGCCCGCGTGGATGTCGGTTAGCGCTGCAAAATGCCTACCCAGGAAAGACACGGTCAGCAAAATGATTCCCAGGTCAATTTACAAACACCGACACTAACATCGACGACGCAGTCATTATCCGCAGGTTGCATAGATTGCAAAAAAATAAACTGATGGTCGGGAGCCCCGACCCGTGATAGGGCGCCGTGCAGCAGAAATCGTAATAATTTAATTTCGCCATAACTTTAAAACCAGACGTCCAATTTTGATCATTCCAGCACCAAACATTACCTACATAAACTACACTTGGTGATGATATAATTTGTTTTGATAAGGATAATAGCATAAATAAAATAAATGCGTTTAAAAGTAGTCCAAAAAAAAAACAACATTTTTAAAATCAAAAATGGTTATTGTGCCTCACACTCGACATAGATAGATATAGTGTGTCGTGGACTTTTTAGTAGATATTTAAGATCTACAATTAATTAGCACGTTTTGTGGTTCTATCTTTTATAGTTTAGGCGGCGTATGCAAAATGAGTAACGGTTCTGGATGATTTTCAACACTTTGTGTCCGAAAAACCCAAATATCTTACGGAATCCTATTTTTTTATACTGTGTCTATCCCTATTCTTGTACACAAGCTAGAACGAGTAGGTATTTGGGGTATGCCATTGCAGCTTCTTGTTGATTACTTATCAGACAGAATACAGGAGGTAAGACTAGGGAACTTGACAAGCTACTGTGTAGAAGTTTCATACGGCGTTCCTCAAGGAAGCGTGCTTGGTCGTGTGTTTTTGGTCTATATCAATGACCTTTGTAATATGCAAATAAATAATGCAAAAATATTCTCGTACGCTGATGACACGGCTATTGTTATCACTGGAGATAATTGAGATACAGTAAAGAATAGAGCTGAACTGGCACTTGAAAGGGTAAATATATGGCTATGTAACAATGTCCTTACATTAAATACTTCCAAAACGAATTATGTGTGCTTTAGTATCTTTAATGACACCCAACCCTCTAATGATTACACTATTAAAATATACGACTGTAAACATGCATTGACCTGTAACTGTGACTGTCCTAGTCTTCAGAAAGACATTAAAAAAATATATCTAGGTGTTGTGTTGGACCAGCGACTCTCCTGGTACGCACACATCGAACATGCTATTCTCAGAATTAGAAAGTGGACTTGGATTTTCAAATCGCTCAGACACGTATTACCAAGAGCAGGGGACATAGCCCGTTATCGTTAACCGACTAGACCGACCTACTAAGGGTGGATTTCACCAACATCCAACTTATACGAGAATAGCTATCCCAGTATAACTTTACTCTTAGGATTTAATCTACGGCTAACTTTGGTTTCATTTCACCAGATTAATCTATAGATAAGTTACTCTCGCATAGTTACTCTGTGACGATGAATGAATGAAACGAACAAAATTATTAACCACCAAGCATAAAAGTACATTCAGTGGCATACTTATGCAATGGCGCTGCGTATTTTTAATTTACCTGGGTAATATGCATGCTTGACGTTTTGAATAACCTCAAATATTGTGTTGTGTTGATTGTTCGTTGCTGTAGTTGTATTGTTTGTTTAAAAAAATATTATTTTAATTATTTGTTAAATAACGATGATTTTTGTCAACAAATTATACACAGACGCTTTTGACAAACGAAATCTTATGGCGAAATCGTTGTCGTCGTAATCTTCAAAGTAATATGCCCTTTCTTTAAACCATCTTGGGCGAGGGCCAAAATAATCTTCATCACTATAGATTCGTCAATAAATTGATTCAAACATAACGCCATTTTGTTAGGTTAGGCACCTATAAAATTTGTACGTGACAGTTGTTATGACGCAACTTATTCTTCGAATAACAGCTAACTCTGCCGAAATCGGCGGTATAAGAATTAACTCTAGTATAGTGAATTTATCCTTGGGTTAAACGTTGGTGAAATGTAAAGTTCGTTTACTCTCGAGTAATTAGCGATTTACTCTCGGAATAAGACTTATACTACGTTGGTGAAATCCGCCCTAAGAGAGATTTATGTATCTCTGGCACAGTCCATTATGGTATACTGCATCCCCATTTGGGGTGGTGCGGCAAAGTCGCGGTTCATTGAGGTGGAACGAGCACAGCGTAACCCTCTCAAAATCATGTATTTTAAACAGATTAGATTTTCTACTGAAAAACTTTTCCACATTTCTAAAGTACCTACTCTCTGTTAGGAAACTGTATGTGCTTTATTCAGTCCTGAACAGACACAAAACACACCATATGATGCCAGTATAATCTAAAACAGCCAGTAATAAAAGATATAATAATCCGAGTTCTTCCAAATAAAACTTCTGCTATTTGCCAGTATGCAATACATTAAGCGTTCAGCACATCTATTTAACTTTATGAACAAAGAACTGGACATATATTATAAAAAATATTACGAAAGTAAAAAAACTATACCGTTATGGCTAGAGACCAAAAATTATGAACAAATAGAACAACTTTTAGAAATAAAACAATAAACAATTTGGTACGCTCACTAGCGCCTCAGTCTACGCGCATTGGATTTTGTACTGCTCTTATGTCGTCAACATAACTGTGAGCAATGCACTATAAGTGTGTATCGTCATGTGCTGCTAGGTGCTAGTACATTTTTCAAGGAGTAAAACATAAAACAAAAACTTTTAAATATAATTTATTTCTAGTGCATACACTTTACTTAAATTACTTAAAATAAATTAAGATAATGTGTTTTATATAACGTAACGTTGCATCGTTGCATCGTTGTCTTATCACACATAGAATTACCATCAATTAAACTTCATAGCACACAAAATCTAAACGTACAGTTGACGGCGCGTCGGACCATATACTTTGGTTGATTTTTATATTATCTTGCATTATACGTCTTAGCTGTAATTACATACAAATTACTATAATTACATAAAGAACACTTCGAATGTGTGAACTGATGTGCCGACGATAGTACACTCACAAAACAGAAAACCACACAAAGGGGAAAATTAATTCTTCAATTCATTCATAACTCTTATTAATTATTAAATCAAGAATAAATGCATATCTAAAACAAGATACCTTTACTGCTGATGGTACAGCAGACTAAGTATCTTGTGAGGGAGGGGTCCTGCTGTTTGACCAAAAGTCAATTGGACCAAATTACACTTGACAAACAACGTTTGGGCAAAATAATGGTTTCGCCATTGATCATTTTACTACTAATCATTTTACAAACGAATCACTTTTCCAAATGATCAACACATAAATTTACAAATAATTACTTTACATAATGAGCACTTAACAACTGGGTTATCTTATTAGACAAAACTAACTACTATTGGTCTAAAAAAAATTTAAAAAATGTATTATTTGACAAATGTTTCGTTTATTAATCAACCTATAAAAGATGTGGCATGGGTCAAATTAATACACAATATTTGGGAAATCATTATTTATTAAGATATTAACAACGTTTATTATTTCAAATAATCACAATCTACGGTATTAATACATTAGTGTTAGGAATGTTTGTTTTATATGTATTTATAATTTTAAATTAACGTGATGATAATGAGTAAGGCTTAGATGCATATTGGTTAGGTTAGGTTAGAACAGTGACCACAAAAAGCGCGAGTAGCGGCCGGCGAAGCGCCAGAAAATACTACTTTTGATTTATGTATGGTCAATATTTGTAGATTTTGAAAAGTTTTTTGAAAAGATCACTCAGTCCACACGCACACTAGTATTAATAGTAATAATGCATTTATCCTCAAATGTCAGTGCATCAAATTCATTCTCACGGCGGTACGAGGGTAGCGGAATAAATTACCCAACAGACTACATCGTAATGTTAAAAAAGAAGTGCTTTTATAAAATAATATTTTGTTAAATGACATGTGGACAAATTAATAATTTGCAAAACATATTATTTGGTGAAATAAAAAAGGTCAATTGAAATTTTACATTTGACAAGTAAAGTTTTTGCCGATGGATCATTTGCTAAGTGAGTTTTTGTAAGATGATACTTTTGTCAAATGTCTCGCTTGCCAAATGAACATTTGGTTAAACGTTGTTTGTCAAATGACCATTTGCCAATAGTTTTTTGGTCAAACATTAGTAAACCATCTTGTGAACTTTGATCCGCTCGACTGCGACGCGTACCTACGTGTATTTACTGCGCGGGCAAGCTAACGTTGATTCATACCTAATTTGCAGTGCCTTGCACTGGGCACCACGGCTCGCGCGCATATTCACTCAACCTTTTGATATGCATTGTATCTATCTTTAACCTTTTAACCGCCAGCTTTAATATCAGTTGTCGTGCCGTCAGCGCCAAGCACATAATACCTACAACAAATAGAGATGTTCAATGGTATATCGATAGGGGACACAAACACAAAAATCCCTTCAAACACCGGACTGGCTCGATGGCGCATTAGGTAGTAATCCTATCCTATGCGCAAAAGTCGTGGGTTCGATCCCCGCTTAGGAGAAACATTCATTGTTCATGTGATGAATATTTGTGTTTGGTCTGTGTCTGGGTGTAAATATTATATGTAAGTAACATATTTGTAATACCACTGTAGTTTCTTATGAGATCCGTCCGTCCCACAAGTGCTTAACCAGTTCGATGCATAATGAAACAAAAAGCATTTCAATACCTTGAAAGATTTATTGATCAGGTACCTACCTCACAATAAAATTGATCATGAAAATCACAGATAAAATTTCTTACAATTATATACCTAATCAGTAAAATAATCACAGGCTTAACTTCATATTGCTTATTATAAAAAAAAAAATTGTCATTTTTGGGAAAGTCGTAGAACAAACTTTCTTCAGGGTCCCCTATTAAACACGTATCTGCGAGGGTTCGTATATACTAAAAATAAGCTTGTATAATGATGAGTAATGATGACAGATAACTTACTATTATAAAGTCAGTAAAATAATCACAACTTCAGCTTTTTATTTAAAATAATCAGAGGTTCAACTTCTTATTGCTTATTGTAAGCAATAAAAATTACTCTTCATTGTTGTTGAACTCTTCGTCGGATACAAATTGTTCGTCTTCTTCCAGAATATATATTATTTCAGCAGTAGTCATACTGAATCATGTTTATCAATAAGAGCATAATAACAATAATAATACGCATAGGCACAACAATAATGGAAAGTTCCAGAAGGCGGCACTCGCTTATGACGTCAGAAGCGGTCGTCTTTTTCCGACCGTGGCGCCAGGTGTACTAGTAACATTCGTTTCTAAACATGCAGGATAGGATGAAAATTGTCAGTTCAGTTACTGGCATTTTTAAGCTTTATTTATTATAAATAAAATAAAATAAACACATTTATATTCATAGTGGCAATTGCTTTATTTGTGTTTTTATTAATTTAGTAAGTATTAACAGAAGTGGTTTAATTTATGGATATTTCCGACACGGGCGTTGGACATCAATACACTTTTTGAAGAATAATATCAGTAATTTCTGTAACTTTAGACATTATTTTTTATATGTTAGAATGAAAAAACTAAAGTTTAAGCAATTGTATATGATTACTGTGTTCAATTATTTACCACATATGAATATTATTTTAATATTATACACTGTGTGATATTTGGTCGTGAAAATCCGACCTTGGCGAAATGACCCCAGAAATTTGTGTCGAATTAATCCGACCTTGTCGGTAATAGGTTAATAGGCATTATAAGCGTTTTTGTAAAGCGCAATGTATTAACTATGGCGTTGTCTAGCTTTATGTTGCATTTAATGATATCTTTACTTATACCAAATTGCTTATATTCATTAATATTATCTACCTATTCTCACTTAATAAAAATCAAAATATACTAGAATTTAAATAACTTGTAGGGGGGCTGTCGGCAGCGCGTCGGAGTACATAGGCTTGTCTCAAAGACATTTATTAAATCTCTTTGGCTTGTCCACTCCCTTTGTTATCGTCATTACTAATTAATACTACATCTTGTGTACCCTGCCGTACTGTGAATTGTAGGTACCTACCCACTTACTTACTAAACTTTAATTTTATTTAAAAAAAAAATTTTTTTTTAAATATTCTTTAATATAACATTGTTATTTAACATTAACATAAATAAAACTGTTTGTCTAACACTAATATAAAATTGTTGCTCAAACCAAAACTTAGATTATGTGTTATCGAAGAGCGGTGTCTCCCGACACAGGCTTATTCAAGCTTAAAAGGAGGCACACGCTACTAGATATTCTAATGTACCAGGTTGATTATGAAATAAAGAAAAGAAAATTCAAGGAAATTAAAGAAATTTACTACAAATAAGATTGATCATAATTGCTAAAATGTATTCTGGCTCATTAGCTAGGTCATTACTTACGTTTGCGTCCTGCTGCAGCTTTCATGTAAACTAATCATGATCGCATTGGTTTTCGTTGCACAATTTTTATTAAATTAAGGTAAGTACCAATGATAACAGGTGATAAAGAATGTTTTTGAATTAAGTAATGTACTAGCCGAAATAGCAGTTTTAATGCTTAATTGGTTAGTAATTTAACAAGCCATTAGGCTTGAATATAACAGGCGTGTTTAACATTTAAAGTCCATATACTAAACATTTTACTGATAAAAAGTAATAATTGCGTGTACAAGGAATATACTAAACATTTTACTGATAAAAAGTAATAATTGCGTGTACAAGAGTGTACAAGGATGATATTCCACAGTTTGTGATTTTTATAACTGCCAGTAAAGTCTAGAAATTCCAGACATCTTAAAGTTTTACCTAGATATTTTTTTTGCATTAGCCTAAACAATTTCACCTGTAAGCGGCACACCTTATAAAACTAGTGGCAGTGGCATCGTCTAAATTTATAATTAATCCATTCCGATGTCGTGCAGTAACAACCTGGATTCAATTTGAGCTGATTAAAATACCCGAACCGTCAAGGTCCACTTGTGGACGTACTCAATTGCATAGACTTCAGACTAGCCTCGTATTCAGGCTGAAGTGTTTCGTTAACCCGATTTGTTTATTTTTAATATATCGCACCCCCGGTGCTACAACGTCACTTCTGCAAACTATTTAATCTTCCAGGAGAAGCGTTTCCAAATCAAATACCCTGTTATAAAACAGAGTTCTTCTTAATTTAAGAAATTAACTAGTAATATTTAAGCCTTTATTTCAGACTTCATTTCACAGTAAAACGAAACATTTTACAGTTTGTTATATTCGTAATTTTTCTCATAATCAGATTTATTTTGACAAAATTGCATAAGTGACGTTGTAGCACCCGGGGTGCGATATAATTATTAAGCTATTGCATAGCTTCTATCGCAGGCCTTGAGCGTGGGTGGAGTCCGAATCCAGAAATTCTGTAACGAAAAACCTAACACCCCCTACTCCGACCGGCACAGCGGTGATACTTTTTAGTTATTCCATCTATCGATAAATATCAGAACTTTTAATGACTTAAAATCTCACGCTTGTCTCTTTAGCCTTTAGGTGGCAAAGGTAAACTCGGCATAACCTACTGCAGACTGTTTCTAGTCCTGCTGATATGAATTTCTCCTCTATCTTTGACCAGCGCCATAAAGTGCCTTAAAGAAAACGGATTATAATTATTATTTGACGACCGATATGGCGTGGTGGCAAGTACTTATATCCGCACTCCACTCCTGAGGTTGTGGGTTCGATTCCCGAAAATCTTTTGTGTTTGTGTTCTGTTTTCTTATGTATTATTTTAAAAAGAAGAAGTATTTTTATGTATGTTGATCCGTTATTTAGTATCCATTACACAAGTTCTCAATGATACTTATTTTGGAATTAAATAATTTGTGTAATTTTCAGAAAATATTTATTTGTTTAACTATACTTAAAATAGCGAAAGGTCACTCACTCAGTAATAACGACTTCTCAGAAGGAGTCTCAAATTTTGCATGGGGGTTCCTTTTAGGACATGGATCCTAACAAGGAGTAGAGACTAACAAAGAGATTTTGCGAAATTCTCCTCGGGGGGTAAAATCTCATATGCAGAGGTGAAATGGTGTGTAAGTTTGTTTACAAAATCTTTTATTTAATTTATTAAAAAAAAAAATTTTAGACGGATAGTCCGCTGGTATATAAAAATCTTATCCGAAATGGCGGAAGCTTATCCGTAATGGCTGGCCTGGTTTGACAAAACTTTTAGTAACATATAGCACATTTTTTTTATTATTTACGTGAGGATGCGATAGTATTAACATAATGATAAACAAACAGCCAACTAAGCGTAAATTTGATATCACTTGTACTTTATTTTACTCTTGATAATTATTGATTTCTTTTATGTAATTATTGAGACCCATCCGTGTTGGGTGACTTGACTCGTCTGTTAACCTACATTGTAATGTTGAATAAATGAAATGAACCGACCAATGAGGGATCTTTGTAAACTTTGAAGATCGTTTTCACCCACTTAGTATAATTTATAATATTGTTTACCAAGTTTTTTTGACGACCGATATGGCGTGGAGGTCAGTATACCTACACTTCACTCCATAGGTCGTGGGTTCGATTCCCACACAGGACAAATCTTTGTGTGCATGAACATGAATATTTGTTCTGGTCTGGGTGTTTTCCTATGTATATTAAGTATATATTTACAAAAAAAAAAAAAGTATTTAAGTATGTTTATGCGTTATTTAGTATCCATAACACAAGTATACTTATCTTGGAACTAAGTAATTGGTGTAATTGTCATAAAATATTTATTTATTTATTTATTTTACACTCTTACTTTGTATCTAGATTACTTCTCATATGATTCTAGCAAATATAACACGGTTTGATTTTACAGGAGATAAATTTGTCTCAAAGCAATCGCATTTTTTTTAGCATGTAAGTGAATCTAAGCTTCGTGATTTCAGTGTAGTAAAAATAAAATAAAAATAAAATACAAAATCATTATTGCTTTTAAGGAATACATAAACAACTAAAAAGTAATATTTAGTTTTTTTATATATATTTTATGTTGACGTTTTCAAGTGCTATGTAATATATTTGTGCTATTTATGAAATTAAGAACTTTTTACTTTACTTTTACTTTAAAACAACATATTGCCTCTAAAATGTAAGCTCAGGGATACACGCTTGCAGAATATGTGAGACCATACAGTTTATCGTACAATACACGTAAGTATTGCATTTTTCTTTTAGATTTAATGGAATGTGAAAAGTAGATACTTATACTGGAAAAGAATTTTATGGTAGGATTTTGATTGCGGCATGGAAGGCAGGCATGGCGGCTGGTCCCGCCCCTCGCGACGTGGGCGGGCGCCGCCCAACACTAATTGAATAAATATTATAAGTAGCTTGTCTTTGGGGGGTCCTTGCTACCATCTTTATCTTCCTCTATCTATAAGTAAAAATAAAAATGAAATACTTTTCCTTGGCAAGTTAAAACTTATGTAACTTTAAACGTGGGTTGATTTCGCTGGAGTCAAATATATGCGTTCAAACAAAGTATGAATTAAGTTTCTATAGGAAAATGAAACTTCGAAAAGACACCGAACAATGTGATAGTTACATACGGAAAATAATTTAAGTATCTTTTTTCTAATAGAGTTTGGTATGAGCCCAACTTGTACAGCACAACGGCTAGTTATTTCGTACCAAATTAAAGAAGGCTGCTGAGTTACTGCAGTTACGGGTGGCCGAGTTAGTGTCTCGAACTCTCGATCACAAGTTAACCAGTTTCTATTGGGTGCAAATTTCATCACAAAGCTCTTTGTCTAGCCTCAACTCAATTATAACCAGTTCCCATCCATATAATATATCACTAGCGGCTAAACTTTGGCAACTGTAAAGCAACCATCGAAGCGTTGATTTAAATGCAAGCGCAAATGATCAAGAATAAAACAGGCAATGGATGCAAAAGTAATAGCGATATTAAGACACGGTAAGGCCCTACAAAACAGTCAATCAGCATCATATCCTAGCATTATCCCGGTTTCTCTAGACTTAAGCTTAGGGTCGGCTCACTGGTCTAACCAAATTTGGCTGATTATTATCAGTTATAACATGGAGCGACGTTTGACCTCCGCTACCCAGAGGGAGACATTCCGTAGTTAAACCACTGACTTCCTAATAACAACTAATACACTGCCATTATTGTTCATGACAGCCCGGACTAACAACTTAACGTGCTTGCCTAGACACGGAGCAAGCGATAATTATGCACATAACTTCAAAAAGTCATAGCTGGGCCGCCAGGGTTTGAACCAGAGACCCTTTGAATTAGAATGCTATGGGTAAAGTAAAGTAAAAGTAAAAGTAAAAAGTTCTTTATTTCATAAACTATTACATAGCACTTGAAAACGTCAAACAAAATATACATGAAAAAAAAAAATTTATATTAACCCTGAAATCACGAAGCTTAGATTCACTTACATGCAAATAAATAAAAATTAGGTGTAAGTGAATCTAAGTGCCAGTTCCGAGCCTCCGCTCTGTGAGAAGAACTGACAAGAAACTCACAGGCTATGCTCTTTTAAATTATTTATATTACATGACACACACAGTTTAAATTTGATGATACTGAAAGGGTCCCCCGAAGCTGTAACCAATAAAGTAGCACTAAGGGAACCTTCCATCACAGTCAAGTAAGTATGTATTGTGAAACTGAGCTGAGCCTGTACAATAAGGGATGGTCACGACAATGATCTGGTTGACTTTTTAATCTTATATACACATACAAGTTGAAAATGTTAAGCCCAAGCTTGTTTATCCGATAAATAATCATTAACAGCATAATACCCCTTTTGAAGAAACTGCTTTTTAACTACAGTTTTAAAAGTTGCCAATGGTAGATCAATTATTTCCTGCGGAACCTTATTAAAAAATCTGATACTATTACCCAAAAATGAATTTTTTGTTTTGTGAAGTCGACAATTTGGCAGAGAGAGCTTATTTCTATTCCTAGTATTAAAATTATGTACTTTTGAATTTTTATCAAATGTATTAATGTTTTTGCGAACATACATTATATTATCAAATATATACTGAGATGCAACCGTTAATATGTTAATTCTTTTAAACATCTCTCTAAGAGAATCTCTGGACTTAAGATTATAGATAGCTCTTATGGCGCGCTTTTGTAGTACAAATATATTATGTATGTCCGCAGCAGATCCCCACAATAACATACCATATGACATAATGCTATGAAAATAGCTAAAATAAACTAATCTAGCTATTTCTTCGTCTGTTATAAGTCTTATCTTTTTGATGGCATAGCATGCTGAGCTAAGCCTTCCGGACAAATCCATTACATGGGGGTTCCACTGCAATTTAAAATCAATATTGATGCCCAAGAACTTTGTGTCATTTAATAACTCGATATTCTTGCCATTCATTTTCAAGTTAGTTGAGACTTTTGTAACATTAGGCAATGAGAACTTTATACATTTAGTTTTACTTGCGTTAAGAGATAGATTGTTAACCGTAAACCAATGTAAAACCTTCGCAAGAGCATTATTTATCACGTCAGAATGATCCTTGCCTCTGTTCACTTTAAATATCAGAGATGTATCGTCAGCAAACAAAACTGTTTCGCACAGATCTCTAGTATAGAAAGGTAGATCGTTAATATAAATTAGAAACAATAAAGGGCCTAAAATCGAACCTTGTGGAACTCCCATAAGCAATGGCGCGCTAGAAGACTCGACTCTATTAATAACTACTTTTTGAGTTCTGTCACTCAAGTAAGATTT
This sequence comes from Musotima nitidalis, assembly GCA_949126915.1. Taxonomy (NCBI): domain Eukaryota; kingdom Metazoa; phylum Arthropoda; class Insecta; order Lepidoptera; family Crambidae; genus Musotima; species Musotima nitidalis. The sequence goes on from OX421416.1 coordinate 16,621,989, forward strand.
AATTAATTTTAAAGAATTACTGTTAACACCATAATATGTCAATTTAGCTAACAAAGTAGGATGGTCAACGCAATCGAATGCCTTCGAAAGATCACAAAATACTCCAATCGCATCCTGCCTGTCCTCCCAGGCGTCAAATATATGCTTCATTAGGGCTACACCAGCATCTGTAGTGGATTTACTCTTAGTGAAACCATACTGCTGAGAATGAAATAAGGAATTCAGAGAGAAATGACAAAGTAATTGATTAAAAATAACTTTTTCAAATATTTTACTAAGAGCTGGGAGTACTGATATTGGTCTATAGTTAGTAGGATCAGACTTCTCACCAGCTTTAAAAAGAGGTATTACTTTACTGTATTTCATTAAACTTGGAAATGAACCATCATCAATACATTGATTAAAAATGACTGCCAACTGAGGAGCAATAATATTAATGATAGATTTAATAATGTTGGTTGAGATTCCCCATAAATCCTCAGTTAATTTTAAATTTATTGTATTAAAAGTATTAACTATTGTAGAGCCATCAATATGTCTAAAACTAAACAATTCACTACAAAGAGGTACATTGTCTTCAAGAAGAAAGACTGCACGCTGAGTAGAGGAGTCAAGTGCTTGAGTTGTCTCTAATGGTATATTCACAAAGAATTTCCGAAATGCGTTGGCCACCTCTTCTTCTTCTACAATATCTTTATCATCGACTTTAAGAGTTATCATGCTATGACTATTCTTGTATTTTCCAGATTCTTGGTTTATGACATTCCATGTAGCTTTAATTTTATTTTTGGAATTCATAATTTTATTTTTAAGATGCATTGACTTAGCAGTGGTGCAAACTGCAAAGTGGTGGGTCTCGCCACTATCGTCGCTACAAAATATATACATATTTTATTTATAAATCAACATACTATGCCTGCTGAGCGTTCGGTTGGAGAGCCACTTGGTACTGAGTTCGAACTCGCAGATGACTTGGGCCCACTCTTAGAGCTTATCACGTGGGAAAAGCGGCACGTTCAGTAATGTGATGCCAAGATGGTTAATTATCTTTCATAAAATCGTCACATTTATAGTATTGCATTAACTCATGCACATATCTTGAGAACAACAATTTCTTTTGGAGTGGGAATTAAAGTCAATGACGGGTATACTCTGATTACGCCGCGCCAGATCTTTTAAGTACGTACATAGTAAAAATAAAATTGAGGTTTATTGAGTCGTGTCCAGTCCACGATTAAGTGAAACATTTTTTATTTACTCGATAAATAATTTTACTCGATATTAAATTTTAATGAATACAACAGAAAATAAATAATCTTACTATATTATAACTATAGTAATGATAGTTTTTTTATATTTGCTGCCGCATTTTCGAAGACCGGGTTAGTTGGTGCAGAGAGCACTACAGCAGGAAGCCTACCAGCAGTGCTTTTGGCTGATTCGTTTTAACCTCTTAAAGTGAGAATGTTACAATGATGTATTTTTTTACAAGTTGCGACCGCGGCCTTGATGCATTGCAGGCTCCAGAAGGAACATGAGAGGACACTTCTGCTTCACCCGCAGCGGAAGACGGTCATTAAAGGATATTCTATACGAAAAAAAGGTAGTATTTAACAAACTTCCACAGTGAGTTTGCTACGACGATGGTAATCAAATCATACGTAAGGCAGACTTTATAGTCTCGCTTGTAGATGCTCGTATGATTAGCAGTTTTGACTGAGGCTGTTACTTCTGAGGACTTCAAATTATAGCAGCACATTATACGTCTTATTCACAGATATAGTTATACAATAGGTAACGCAAGTACCACGATTTGTATTGAAATCAAGTGTTCTGACTTTTTAACTCCTATTATGACGTCACTGCCGATGTTTTGAGCCGAGAAATCTAAACTGATTCATCAAGACTGATGCCGCTGATGAAATCATCATACGTAAAATCGTTATTTTTACAGTATTTAAAAAACAAACTGCGGCGCGTATTGCAAGAAGCGGCAGCCAGCCCAAACAATTGGTCGGGGTACGTACACGCAAAGTATATGCATTTGCGTGATCTATTGAATATTTATGTCTGTGGTACTACTTATAGAGGTATCCTGTAATGCTTCTGGGATGTACCCCGAAGACTGCGTGGTGATTATTCTGGTTGATCAGTTTTAATTGCTATCTATGCAAGCTTATATAGGTCTATCAACGGCACTTTCAAACTTGCTTGTACTTTAATCAGTGATAAAGGTAAATTCATCATAAAACTCAAACTGGCTTGTATCCTAAGTTCTGATTAGAGGTTAATTCATCAGCTTTTACACGTGGTTGAAGAAACTTTTATTTCAATTACAAGGCTCATTGAGTGAACGCCCTGTTTAATTCTTTTAAATATCTAACCGCATTATTAAGTTCCCAAGTGGGTGTCTCGTCGGAAAGCCCGCCTCGCGCCGGTGTCCGCCCCTCGGCGCCGTCCTCGCAGCTCCATGTCCGCGGATGCTCGGGGCTTATGGCGCTGCGACTGCCGTCACTCTGGTCCGGGCTCCGCGCCGCGTGGTCATGGCGCGACAGCTTCGCCCGCCGAACCGCACGTGAGTACTTCTTAAAATTATTTATAACCGTTTATAATTATATTTATAATTACCAAAGAAGCAGCAAATGTTATCTAAAGAGTTGACAACCGGAAAGGTGTGGAGGCGAGTTTATCCGCACTTTGCTCCTGAACCTACTAGGTTCGATTCCCACACAGGACAAATATTATATCATATATGGATATTAATATTTGCTCTTGTCTGGGTGTTTCTTATGTATTTCAATGTGCGTGTGCATTGGGTGAGCACCCTTTAAAAATGAATAAAAATTTATTCACCATTTAGTAAAAGGTCTAAAATAATTGTAAAAACAATCTTGCATTTTTTAAAACGATAGAACCAAAGGTATTTAATGAAATGTGTGCTCACCCAGTTCTCGCAAAGGGTAAGCCGTATCTCCGTATGTAACGACTGTACAATTACCAATAGTGTACTAAATTTCAGTAAAAATCTATTTTAACTAGGGTTTCAAATTTCAGTTTCACAAGATCCGTAATAAAAAAATTACAAATTATTTCTAGTGCTCACCAAATTCTCACGATATTAAAAAAGGCCGATATTCTAGCAAATTAGCAATTAAATGGAATTTATAATTTGTATTGTTTTAGTGGACTATAAACATGATTTAGTAAAACATAAAACAAACCACTATCACTGTGCGTTCTTGAGTAATATTTTTTTGAATGTGCTCACCCTTACCTCTCATTTTCGTAAAGTGAACAACGTTTATACCTCTTTGTATCTAAACGTCGAAGAAAAAGTAAATATGTAAAGTTTTAGTAAAAAAAATACAAAATGCTCATATTCATACATTTTGATATTTTTATCTACTTTAGAAGATATACATAATTCATTGATTGTACTGAATTCTATACAGTAGGGTGTTCACACGTTACAAAATAAAAAGACAATGTTGGTTAAATTTTCTTATTTATTGCGTTCGGATTTATACTACTTAACAATGACATTTTTGAATTATTGTGTTACATATATAGATATTAAACATCCTTAATTTCTTTACTTTTTTGGAAATACATATTAATACACTGAATTCTTCACTATAAATTTTATTAGAAAATTGCATAACGTGAATCAAAGATGCCTAAAAACAGTTTAATTACTGTATATTTGGGACTTGACAACTGTTGTCTTTATCAGGTGCAGGCCAGTCAGTAAGAAGATCAACATCGCAATTGTTTCAACCGACAGTGCAAATATAGCTTAAGGCGTGTAATAAGATGTTTTTATCTGTACTTTTGTGAATTTTGGTGCTGTTTTCGTTATAGCAGTAGACAAAATCATTTGATATGAAACGACCCTTACAATGGCCGATGCCTGTTAAATCTGCAGGCGCTACAAATTCAATTGCTCCAATTATTCGGTTTAAATTATGGTATTATTTAATGCATATAATGTTCGGTTCCTAATATGGTTATCTATATTCGTTATTATCATTAGATTAAATAAGCGCTAATTAATAGAAATATTACTATATTATGATAAAAATAATACATAACATTTTGGCCGCTGAGAGAGTGCATTACTGACACATGCCAATTCGTCATGACTAGTGATGTACCGTAAATAACATTATTATTTCGTAATGTTATTTAAAATATTCATTAAGAATATTTATTCAATGCAATATAATATTCACATTGTTAAATGTCCTAAATCCAAATGTTTATTCTAAATAACTTTAACCGCCATTGTACTCCTCGTCAATATGCGCAAAATAAAATAGTTATGAATCCATAACTTAGTGAATTATCCTTTATTTTGTAACGTATGAACACCCTACTGTATAGTATTCAGTACAAAAAATGAATTATTTATATCTCCCAAAGTATATAAAAATATCAAAATGTATGAATATGAGCATTTTGTAATGTTTTACTAAAACTTTACATGTTTACTTTTTCTTCAACGTTTAGTTACAAAGAGGTATAAACGTTGTTCACTTTACGAAAATGAGAATTTGGGTGAGCACTTTAAAAAAAAAATTACTCAAGAACGCACAGTTTTTTTATGTTTTACTAAATCATGTTTATAGTCAACTAAAACACTACGAATTATAAATGTCATATCGATCTTCCTCAATCAGCTTACGCACAGCATCAACGTTTTCTTGAGTGACGGGGATCATCACTGAGCTGGACACGTCCACGTTGAAATTCAGCAAACCAGCGATAAATTGTGGTTTTGGATGAGGCTTCATCGCTAAATGCAGAAATCAACCGGTCAATACACTGTTTTTGTGTTAAACCACTCCGAAAGTCATAATTAATCATCGCTCTTGAATTTTCTCGAGTCAATTGCATTTTCTCAACGACTAAACAAGTTTACCAAGACCGAGATTATTTATTTAATTAAATAAATGGTATTCGATATTTAAAACCAAGTAGTTTTCAATTAAACAGATTTTAATATGACAGGAACAGTGGAAATATTCCATTCCCGATACTTTTAGTGCAGCCCTCGTACCACTAATTTCAAAAATTTATAGATCCGTTTTAAATAGATATAGCTAGGTTTTTGCTCATCCCGAATGGGAAGTATGGTCGTGGAGTGATGTATGTAGTTCGAATATACAAATAAATACATAAATATTTTCTAACAATTACATCAAGATAAGTATCATTAAGACCTTGTGTTATGGATACTAAATAACGGATAAACATACATAAATACAATTTTTTTTTGTAAATACATTCTTAATATACATAGGGAAACACCCAGACCAGAACAAATATTCATGTTCATGCACACAAATATTTGTCCTGTGTGGGAATCGAACCCACGACCTTGTAGAGGAGAGCGGGTATTTTCGCCACCACGCCATATCGGTCGTCTATATACATATACATATTAAAATTACAATGATTGATAGGGTAAATCAATTTAATTAAAATAATCTATAGAAAATGTAGTAAAGTGGGGCTAATAATAAGATACAAGAGTTTAAAGGTTAAACTTCCCCTTGACGAAAATTTGTAGAGTTATTTATACAAGAATAAGCCTTATCTATTTGGAAGATTTAGATTATATGCATACCTGTCGTGACACTCAAATAAAATGCACACGAATTACACTAAAATCACACATTTTTGAATATGTGCAGTGTGAATATTTTATAATAATGAACTCCGTTAAGTCGAACATGATTTGCTTAACACGGAGTGTAAAAGAATGAATGAAAGCCCGTTGAATGAACGTATCGCTTAGAAGCGGTATTAACTACACGCTTGCTGAACAGTGTTTTGTAATAGAGAAAGACTTTTTAACTAAAGAGAAAGAAAACAGAGAAATAGAGAAAGTTAAACAATTATTTTTTGTAATAACACTGTTACACGCTAACACTAGAGCAGCAAGCATTAATTAGTACATATTACTAAATACTATTTGTTATACAAGCGGGGGAAGCAACTGACTCCTGTAAAACAGGTTTTACCTAACTCAGGTGTCAGGGCTTCAAATGAATTGTGAGACTTATTTTATGTGATTAAAAAAAAGTTATGATAAGAATATAAAATAAATACCTATCACGATCTGGCCGTTTAAGGATCAAACGATAACAAATTAGTATAGTAATATTTTTATGACTAAAACATACCCATTACCGCGCGTTGTTTAAAAGTTACGTTTTTTAATTATCATATGTTTTCCCTATTTAAAGTTTTGCAAAGATCTTAAGTAACCATTTTATTTACATATATGTTTTTATTATATCAAGTTGATTAGTGTTAATAATCATATATAGTCGTTATATATACGTACCTAAACACAAAACACGGCCCTGTCTTTGCAAGGACCTTAATTAACAATCTTTAAAAAGTTAATTTTATTCTTAGAATGGTTTAAAATATGTATACTTTTTAAATTTTATAACTACGTTATGTGTTTTGCTTACTTGAGAAAATCCTTTTTTGTGCATTGCAATGCACTCCTCATCTCAGAAGTGGATTGTATTAGGTATCAGTTCAATTCCTTAGAATAGAAAAGAAAAGCTATATAAATCACCCTGTGCAACCTTGTAGGAGCGTAGCAATTTTGAAAAGAACCTTGGGCATATAAATGCTCCATAATCTCATTACATAAATATCTCTTCTTGAATAATATTACAATATTACGCTTTAGTCATTGGACGATACTAGTCGCCCTAGAAGTGGTTTATTGTGTCTCATACGAGTATGCCCAGTAATGGGTCGTGCGTCAGTTTATTTTTCTTTAAAATAATGGCTTCGTGCGTTCAGCACATTTAGCCAGTGTCACTTGACACTCATTATACTATAGTTACTATAGTTAGTGATATATTAATAATATATTAATCATAGTAAATGTAAATGAGTGGTGATAAAGATGATAAATGGTAAATGAGATACTCTCCCCTAAGCCCCTTGAGTCCTCAGTAAAGATGTGGGACTATACTGAGATCTCACATGGACTCCTTGAGAGATTTTGAAAAGTGATATTGCACTGTTTTGTTTGATTTACCAACACTCATGTATGTTCACAAACACTTAACGGTTAATAATCCACCGTTATTACACATTAATGTTAGAAATATCACAAATTAAAAAAAAAAACAAAACTGCTGACATGACGCTTCACTTTCCCGCCAAGAAGTCCTCTCGGAGTGTGACAACTTTACGTTCAATACACCTTCTTCTTTTGTCTGTCAAACTATAGTTCCACAGCAAATGGTGGGTTTTTAAGAAATTTTCCTCATGCTGTTGAGTCTATCGACACTTGAAACAAGAAAAGTAATGAGTTGATTATTTTTAAGACCGTTTTTGACTTTCCGAGCTTATTCTAAGCCGTAGAACCGAAGAATCTACGTAATAAAGCTCTCTTATTTTTATAGAAATTTAAATTTTAAGACTTTTATTTCCAGATTACAATAAAATTTGAATACATTCCGCCAAACTGCATAGCAGTTTGTTGGCAGAAAAACACTCCATATTTATATTTACATTGCATGTCAAAATACAAAATTATCATCATTCACTCATTAATTCATTTATACAATTAATACATTGTTATTATTTACTTATTCTATATTAATAAATTAAATTACTATTACCTTATCCTCCAACCTATTCAGTAAGAAGCGAAACAAGGAGATGCAAAAAAAAAAAAAATAATAAATATGGGGATTATTACTGACTAATTTCTTTTGACACAAATCTATCCAAAAAGAAGTTTTTACACCTACGTTTAAGCACAAACTTGCACAATGCAGGAATATGCTATTATGACGAGTACTTTTTAAATCAAAAGTCAAGGAGTTTCTTCTTCGCTGTTGCCAATTTGCGTCTTTCTGCCACAAAACCGCAATGGTAAATTTCAATAATTTGTCTAAGTATGTCAATTATACTAGTTTTAAAGCTTAATTTCCAAGTGGCATCTACCTGCAAAGGTTACAATAGTATGTGAGTCTATCAGCAGTTAAAACAAGAAAAGTAATAAGTCGATTATTTTTAAGACCGTTTTTGACTTTCCGAGCTTATTCTAAGCCGTAGAACCGAAAAATCTACGGTATAAAGCGCTCTTATTTTTATAGACTTGCACAATGCAGGAATATGCTATTATGACGAGTAATTTTCAAATCAAAAGTCAAGGAGTTTCTTCTTCGCTGTAGCCAATTTGCGTCTTTCTGCCACAAATTTCGCAATGGTAAATTTCAATAATTTGCCTAAGTATGTCAATTATACTAGTTTTAAAGCTTAATTAGCATGTGGCATCTACCTGCATAGCCGAAAGGTTACAATAGTATGTACAAACATGCCTGATGGTCCTCCAACCCGTCTCATGGCGATGCGTGGGCCGAATCCAATTTGTGGAGCTGTGCAGCCCGCTCGAGCCGTGACGTCAAGCTTTTTCGGACCAAATCTGTTGGTGACAGCCACTCGCAGCGTTCAAGCTAGGGTTGACAGTGTTTACACTCAAAATGACAGATAGAATATAAATATAAGTAGTCATAAAAAGTCGCACTCAATTCTTTTTCATATTTTTTTTATGAATAGATTATTTGAATTCCTTTTCTACGCTACTTCTGCCTCAAATATATAAAAATACGATTTGTGATAATTTAATAACATACGATTGTTAATAACATACAATATCCAGTTTTTAATTTGTTTTCCCTTGACGTTTAATCCATGTATTTTCATTAACCTAAATTGCTCCGAACACTGACATATTGAACATTGAAATACGTTTTTTTGTTTATGGAATATGCCTCTTTGCACACCAAAATAAGGCGATACAATTGATGAGACAGAGAAGTATCCCAGCTCCTCGCTCATGGAATTATTTTGACGATGATGAGGCGTGCAAACAAGATTTTTTAATGTTATTATAGTTGCTACTGTCATTAAATATTTGTAGCCCTGTTACACATAATCTTAAATGTTTCTTATTTATAGCTCAAATAAAACTCTCCACGTCTACAAATTAACAGTACTGTCGAGGAGTCTCAGGGACATGTTATGAATCTTTTTAAAAGCAGTGGTTAGAAGAGTTAGAAATTGTCATTGATAAAGTTTGTTGACCGATATGGCGTGCAGGAGAGCTTACCCGCACTCCGCTCCAGAGGTCGTGGGATCGATTTCCACTCATGGCAAATGTTTCTGTACATAAACATGAATATTTGTTCGGGTTTGGATGTGTCCCTATGTATATTAAGTATGTACCCACAAAAAAAAGTATTTATATATGTTTATCCTTTATTTAGTATACATAACGCAAGATCCTTAATGATATTTATTTTGAAACTAAATAATTAGTGTAAAAAAAATATTTATACTACTGTCTTTTTACTCCGAGAATTTACTATTTTTCGAAGTGAATAAAACGCAGCAACCCTACTCTTAGTCCGTGCCTCCGGTCAGCTGAGTGGCAGCCCTTAGCGACCGCCGCCGCGCGCCGAATTAACGTTTGTCGCTTAATTATCTCACGACACGCGGACAGCCCTACAACCAAGTGGATAATATCAGTGTGGGTAATTAGCCACCACATTATTAAATATGCCGTGTGCATTCTTTAATTTAAACTAATATAAATTTGAGTTTGATCTAAAATAAGACGATTTTTCCTTGTTTCCTTGAGTAATTAATGCCTAGTTGACTTGAGTACCTACTTGAGTGGAGTTTTGGCCTGATATTCTTTATAATAAGGTCGCGCTCTAGGAAAATGGTGATTCTAAAAATGAGTGACATTTACCAATGCTTCTTTGAGAAGCATATAGCCTGAAATCTAAAGCCGTAAATTAGTTTTAAAGCGTTTGCAATGCGCTAGTGATAATTCTGGTACTGCAAGACTACATAACCTGCTATAATAATCTTCCAACAAACCGTGTTGCTTTAAAGGCAACCTTATAGTATACAGAAATCATACTTTGAAATTTTGACTGTCGTATACTACATACTCGTATCACGCGCTTCTAAGCGCTGCCTTCGCGAATCCGCACTATCGCGTGGTGAAGAAACTCAGATCACGCCTGGATTATTTTTCATTGATATGCTTGACCTGCCTAGTTTATAGGCCTAAAAAGATACCAAACCCAATATGGGCCTTAAGACGAGATTATTAGAGTTACATATAAAAACAAACGGGTGTGTAGGGATCGTATTAAGCCCTAAGGAGCCCAGGCCAACCTCACCTGCAAGTGGTGCATCTGCCGATCAACGGACGAGGCTCTGGCGAACATAACAGTGCCCGGAAAAACGCTCGCCAGTAGGATCAATTATATAATTGGCGAAGTGTGGTCGTATAATATGCCTCTGCCTACTCCTTCGGGGAAACAGGCGTGAATCTAGCGTTTGTATGTCTATATAAAAACAAATGATTATCTTTCTTACCTAAACTGTAGTTACCTCTTACCATCTGAACTACTTGGCGAGTTGTGTTGGCAACTTGAGTAATCTTGATGGTTGTTCCAGGGTGTGGCGGCTTCGTGTGAAGAGTTTGTAGGATGGCAGTGAAGAGTGTGACGCCCGCGGCGGCAGCCGGCGAGCGGGAGACATGGGGCAAGAAGGTGGACTTCCTGCTGTCCGTTATCGGGTTCGCCGTCGACCTGGCCAACGTGTGGCGGTTCCCCTACCTCTGCTACAAGAATGGAGGAGGTCAGTCTTACTTCTTAAATTTGTGACGTGACAAACGTGAATTTTTACAGTCGATTTTGTGCTCTCAGGAAAGGGATTGGCGCTATTATTTTTTGTATTAATTTCGTGTTAATGTACATACAGATTATCTGCAATATAACCATAACCAACATTTCCAAGTTGTGGACGTGCTTTATTTTTAACCAGGCTTCTTGCAAAAACCACACTAAGGAGCTTCCATGTTATGTGAAACGCCTGCCTAGCCATAACGATAATCAAAACGCGTTGGATGTAGATGTGTGTTACTTTTCTTACCCTGCATATTAATATATATTCCGGTTATAATGATATGTAGTAACTTAATAAAGATAATGATATCTTGCTTAAAATAAGACATCTAATAATACTCGGGATCGAAATGGTTCTGAGTTCTTGTGTTGGCCTACACAAGCCGAATAATGGAGCCGTAGCTGGTAGAGTTCGTGAAAAATACCATGAAACTACCACGGCAAGTGGTTGTAATAAAAATAAACTAATCTGGAGCAAGATGGTGGAATTTCTGATATCTTTCATTGGGTTTGCGGCCGCCTGGTAATGCGTTCAAAGAGACGGACCTTGATTGAGAGACAATGTAGAAAAAGAAAGGTAGGCTGTACAGTTGATTTCGGTTATCATATTTTACCCTAGTAAAAATTGGCATAAAAATCTCTGGATGTCAAACATTTGTCTCGACTTCTTGGCGGGAAGGTAAAGCGTCATGTCTGCAGTTTTGTTTTATTTTCTAAAATTTGTGATATTTCTAACATTAATGTGTAATAACGGTGGATTATTAACCGTTAAGTGTTTGTGAATATACATAAGTGTTAGTAAATCAAACAAAGCAGTGCAACATCACTTTTCATATTCTCTCAAGGAGTCCATGTGAGATCTCAGTATAGTCCCACATCTTTACTAAGGACTCAAGGGGTAGGGAAGGGTATCTCATTTACCATTTTTCATCTTTATCATGCCTCATTCTCATTTACTATGAATTATATATTATATATATATCACTTACTTGACACTGGCTAGATGTGCTAGACGCACGAAGCCATTATTTAAAAGAAAAAAAAAAAACATTTGTCTCCGCATCTGAGGTCTCCGCCAATATTTTAAAAGAGCCTATAAGTTTTTTGCCAGTTTTTCTTACAGAGCGGTGGCTCGGAACTGGCGTTTAGACTCACTTACTTACACATTTTTTTTTTTGTTGCATGTAAATAAATCTACGCTTCGTGATTTTAGTGCAATCATATTTCTATTATATTTTATTATATTTAATTTTGACGTTTTCAAGTACTATGTTATGAAATTATTTTTTTTGATGTTAGATGATGTTTTGCCTTTAAAAATCATCCGTTATATTCTCAATATAAAAAAGTTCACGAATTTCTTTTATATTGTCTTTCTTCACGGGAGTAGGCGTGATATCGTCATCCCCTCTTACCGAGGGCTAAGCCTCTCTAAGAGCCTCAAAGTGCCTCTTGTGAGGCTAATTGGCCTCCGTTACATTACTCTCAAGACGTTCCTACAACAATAGGTAGATACTTCATTTTATTATAATGCGATGTAGGCTGAGAGAGTTTATATTGGCTATTATTTCTGCCTAGTAATTGGAATTATTAGAAACACATACTAAAACTTAATTTTACTTATTTAAAAGTTGAACTTAGACTTTACTTAAGTGTATAAAAAAGTTTTCTGGGTTATATAAAATGAATGTATTTTAATAACACATAAATTTACTTTCATAAAATTTATTGTGTCTTAAATTTTAGTTAATTTATTACGAATTCTATTGTTTTGATACAATTTTGCAGGTTTATTTAATATTTCAATTCAATCGAAAAGGTCTAAAAATTTTTTTTTGATCATTATATATTTAAAAATCTTATTCTGTATTTTTTTATTAAACTGCAAAGCGCATATAAACGTAAAAAGTAATAAATTGGCAAAACAAAATCATACTCAATAAAAACTATTCGAAAGTCAAACATCAGTTAACAGAAAACATATATGTTGATGTACCTATAATAGTTGATTTGCGGCGACTTTTTTAGGCATATCATTGATCTGGCCAATAAAAAGAAAACTAAATTACATTAAAACAGAATCAGGTCTTTTTTATAGAATCGGGCATTACTTTGCGGAATCCGCATATGAAAGACCCAAAAATTTACGACAACGTACTAAACTAGCACGAGTAGAATCTAAATTACAATTAGTACACTCAGGACCTCATGACCTCATGACATGGCGGTGAAAATTTACAACAAATTACCGGATAGTATTGAAAACGAAGATCATTTAATTATATTTAGAAAGAATCAGAACATTTAATTCAAAACATTTTATTCATTGCAAAAGTTTTTTCAGTAAAATAATATTTTTTTTGATTTATATTAGAATATTTTAATTGCATAACATTTATAATTTCTTAGTATAGCTATATTTTTTTCTCATATTTTATTTTATTTTGATTTAAAATTTAATTTAATTCAATTTGTTGATAACAATAATAATTTATTTATTTTGCTGTGCCCTATCCGGGTCTATGTTTGATACTAACTTTTATAAAACATCTGTATATACAACATAGTTTTGGCAATAAATACTTTGACTTGACTTTATCCATTGTAAGCAAGTGACGGATTAAAATATTTCAATGACAATTCCTGCGCAACCCACCAACGAGAGAGATCTCTCTCGTTCCAGCGCAGCTGATATCTGTGATACCTGAAGATGCCTTTTCTTAGGGCAAAACACGTGGCGTGTGATTTTTCTTGTTTTTTCGGTAAATTATAGGTACGCGAGAATTTTCTATCGACTTTTCGGGAAATTATAGATACGCGAAAATAATTTCTCGACTTTTCGGGAAATTATACTTACGCGGGATTGTCACTAAAATATTTTAATACATCACTTACAAAAATGTTTATTTTACTTACTAGATAGGGGAAAGTATTAACTTCAAACTGAATCCGGTTTAATTACACTATGTTTTTAGAGTCATGAGCACATTGATAAGTACATTAGAGGACCTAAAACATTATAATTGAAAATTTACAAAAAAAAAAATATTTTAACGTTTAATATTTAAAAAAAATATTTTACGTTGTAAATATCCTGATATAGATACAATTCACTTACAAAAGAACAAGATCTGATATCGAAAAGTGGATATCTCAAGACTCACATGCGTAGTAGGAACAATTAAATAAAGCCGAGAATCCAAGTTACACGAGCACATCGGTGAGTTCATTAGAGGGCCTTCAATGTGGTTGTGAGGCCGCAGTTCCTCTCGGCTGGTCTGAGGGCCCTTCACCCATAATAGTCGGTTAACAATCGCCTTGTGGCTCGAGAGGTGCACTCCCTTACACCTGCCTCTTCTAATTCCACCGTACGTATGGTTGGCATGTGTTATAGTGCACTGCGAGCTTTTATGCATTTTATCTGCTATTTTCTTGCAATATTTATTGAGATTAGATTTATATTCATTTACACCATATAATAGCCTGCAAAAATATTGTCCGGTATGACAATACGTACGTACGTACGTAATACAGAGAGCTTTAATGCATTCTATCTGCTATTTTCTTAGCTCAGCTTTAATTACTGACTCTATTGTTATGTGATGTGGTATTTATCCACAAATATCCGCGAGTCGCGTGCACTGCGATATTTCATATTCCTAGCAGTAGAACTAACTTGGGCCTGCACCATCCGCTTTCTAGAATCTGTTCCGCATATAACACCATAAATAAGTTAGCTGAAATCGTTATCTTTAAGGTTAATTTGAAAGAATTCAAAAACAAATATAAGTAATTAACAATTATGTATATTTTTTTTTGTATAAATTGTAATCAATTCCGTTGAATTTTATTTAATGTTATATAATTTTAGTCCCATATCATTTATTTTAATTGATTCTGTTATTTTTATTTTGTGTAAATTAATGTGAGCTCTGTATCAACAATGTTGTGTACGCCTGTTATCGGTCTCATGACTCTCATGTGAGTCCGGAACCTATACCTTTATTAAATGTTAAAGTATGCATGTGAACTTGTTGGTGTACCTATTTAAATAAATAAATAAATAAAATAATAAATAAATTAGTACTGATAGGAGCGGGGGACACGTTCATACAAATATGCACTTTTTGTTTATATTTAAAAGCTAAAATTACAAAAGTAACAAATGTTCTCAGTATCATTTATAAGGACTTCACAGACTAGTTCGGATAGTAATACTAGTAACTGTCACTATACACACAACATTTATTCAATAACTTAATATTGCAATTTTAGTTCTCTTCTAATTCCACCGTACGTGGTGGGCATGTGCTATTGTGCACTGTAACCATTTATGCATTTTATCTGATATTTTCTTGTAATTTACTATCCTTACCTACTAATATTACAAACCCGATAGTAAGATAGATAGATAAACGCTTTATTGCTTGCGATACAAAATATTAACAATAAAAAAATTAACCAAATACACTTAGTGGGCACACCAAACACCTTTTGTATTTTATCAGCTCCATAATATACCATAATATATTGTGATATTTAAAAGATTAATAAATGAATAAAATAGGAGCGGCTGGCACTTGGATACACTTCAAAGACTTAAGTTCGAATAGTCTGTCACTATAAGGTACCATTTGTATTTAATAATTTAAAATTGTAATTTTGTCCCATAGTAATTCAAAATTGCAATATTAGTAAGTATGCTTGGCATGTGACGGAGAGCTTTTATGCATTTTGTCTGCTATTCTTTGTAATTTACTATCTTTACTTACTTATAAAATAAACAAAATAAAATATACTTTATTGTCTTTATTCCTAAAAATCAACAGGATCATTTAGATTCGTCAATTTTTTACAAACAAAATGGAATTCCATATTTTTTCAACAACAATAAAAGAGATATGAGCGGTACCATAATCAAGAGATAAAAGCAAAGAGGATTCTTATCAGAAACCTGCACTATATACTGTGATATTCCAAGGTAAGTATACTAAATTCAAAAGGAGCAGCGGACACGTACTTCGTACATACAATGTTGCAATTTAGTTAGAAAACTAATAACAACTGCTGTCACTAAAACATCACTTTTTTAACATTTAAAACTTACATTTACTTTATTGCCAATTCTAATATTGTCATATTAACATCGTAAAGTTAATATTAACACATGATACAGTTTTGTGAACAATAAATTTTAGTCGCAATGCAAATTGATATATATCTATCTATATATATAAAAGAAAGTCGTGTTAGTTACAGCACTTATAACTCAAGAACGGCAGAACAGATTTGGGCGAAAATTGGTAGGGAGGTAGCTTAGAGCCAGGAGAAGGACATAGGATACTTTTTATCCCGTTCGACAGCGTTCCCGTGTGACTTGACATGAAACGTCAGTCACTATAAAACGTGATATAACAAAAAAGAATCAGACTTGGAATAACAAAACGCAAATTACAGCTATGTAGTGACGTATGGATGACAATTTGATATTTGTAAGAAATCAATATTCAAACTATTTCTGACTTCTTGGCGGGAATGTGAATATGAATTGAAGTGAAGTTTAATTAATAATGCCGGGAACAAGACTATCGAATCTTTACCGACAAAGCCGTAATGTAAGAAGAATACGAAATACTGGAAATGAAAGGACTGAAGAAGAACAAGAAATTGCACGTGAACATCGCCGCAATGGTATGGCTCGACTTCGTGCTTCTCAATAAATAATAATAAAAAAAAAATGTCGTGTATCACAAAGTACTTAAGTGAAGAGCAACTTTGTAATAAAATATATAAATAATAAAGAATGATTAATGTAGGTATTTAATTTTTTTGTAATTTTCCAATAAAATAAAAACACAATCTGCTTATTTATTGCCATTAAGGCGGAACAAAGTTCGGCGGGTCAGCTCGTTTAGTAATAATAATAATATTTCGGACACTTTACGGATACACATATAGCACTGCTTAGTTTGGAACCATGCTGTGTAAAGTGTCCGAGATATTATTATTATTTATAATAGTAACTAGTTCAGATATTTAAAAAAACGCTATCTAGCCCCTTTCATATGCATATATATTTTGAATTACGTACTTATTAATTCTAGAATATAATATCCTGTCTGGAAATTGACCAACCACATTGAAAAGGAGCTCCGGAGTCTTTATTTGTATCTACTATTTGCTGAATATAGGCACAGCCCTCCTTTCACTAACCAAAATTAAAGGCAGAGCAGATACATTGGCGGAGTATTTTAGTCGTCAAATAAAGTGAATCTTTACGACAAGCAATAATCTTAATTTAATAAACAACTAGCAGTCGCCCGCGGCTCCGCCCGCGTGGATGTCGGCTACCGCTGTAAAATGCCTACCCAGAAAAGACACGGTCAGCAAAATGATTTCCAGATCAATTCACAGACACGGACACTAACATCGACGACGCAGTCATTATCCGCAGGCTGCATAGATTGTCTTTATGTGGATGTTGAAGTTGTTAATGATGAAAATATTTAAATCTAATTAATACTTAGTTTTTACTCTTACCGGCAGTCCCGGAGAGCAACCTGTTGTTTTGGGATAGATAACTAAAGCGATTATTGTAAATCTTCCCCATAAACAACATTTGACATTAAATTATTTTTAGGTGACAAAATAAACTGAAGGTCGGGAGCCCCGACCCGTGATAGGGCGCTGTGCAGCAGAAATCGTAATAATTTAAGTTCGCCATAACTTCAAAAACAAACGTCCAATTTTGATCATTCCAAGACCAAATATTATCTACATAAACTGCACTTAGTGATGAAATAATTAATTTTGATAGGTATTAATAGCATAAGTAAAATAAATGCGTATAAATATAGTACAAAAAAAATCAAGATTTTTAAATAAAAAAAGGGTTGTTGTGCCTCACTTGCCATATATAGGTATAGTGTGTCGCGGACTTTTTAGTAGGTGGTATAAGATCTTTAATTCATTCATACATTTTGTGGTTCTATCTTTTATAGTTTAGGCAGCGTACGCAACTGTTCTGGTTGATTTTTACACTTTGTGTCCGAAAAACCCAAACATTTTACGGAACCCTATTTTTTTCGAAATTATAATATAGCCCATGTTACTCAGTGATTATGTAGCTTTCTATTGAAAAAAGAATTATTAATATCGGTCCAGTAATTTTTGAGTTTATTCGTTACATACAAAAATACAAATCTTTCCTCTTTATAATATTAGTATAGATTACATTGACTCCCCCCCCGTACCACCCCAGTGACGCTTACATGGAGCCTACATCGCATGCTGGCTAGCTGAGCGCGGTGAGCGGCACCACGCGACTTTTTTCTAATACTTGCATTTTTAAACTCGTGATATCTTCCTAATGAAATGTCCGAATTGAATAATTCAAAAAGTTATAAAAAGGTATTGAAGCCGTCTTGAATACAAAGTATTTTTTTTTGATAAGGAATAATACCAAGGTACAAATATAGAGCCTTTTCAAGCGGCGGCATATAAATTAAATTTTTAGAATAAAAAACCGCTTACTGTGACGTAACTATAATATTTAGACATATGCTGTTGCGACACTTTTTGTAGATAATGATGAGTACTGCAAAGTCGTAGTACATAATTTTGTTCTATCATCAATAGTTTTCGCTGCGCACGCTATGTAAGGAATTTTTCAGGTCATTTTTTTACACCTTTGGTTACATTATTGGATTTTTAGTAAGGATCCCAAATTTTTTTCAAAATATAATATAGCCTATGTTACTCGGGGATAATGTAGCTTTCCAAAGGTGAAAGAATTTCTGAAATCGGTCCAGTAGTTTCGGAGCCTATTCATTACAAACAAACAAACAAACAAACAAACAAATCTTTCCTCTTTATAATATTAGTATAGAAAACAAACACGGTTTCTCGTACATAATTAATTAATAATAATAATTGGTTAATCCACATTTCGCGGACGTAACATTATTTTGCCAGGAAATTTTCACATTTCGCGGACGTAACATTATTTCGCCAGGAAATTTTCGCATATAATATTTTTGTGGAAATGCGTGTCAAGTATATTGCTTTTCTCAAACTTTAATAACTCCACAAAGGAGCACAAACTTGTCTTCCAAGTCTTGTACATGACATGTACGAGGGGATAGCGTGCCGGAAATGAGCTGGAGACCAGTGGGACGCCAGTCTGGTTTGCTCCGGAAACCAGAGTAATGAGATCTAGCGGTTGATCTCACTACTATTAAATCATTATGATTTGTTCTAATGTTTACTGAGCGTGGAAATTATTTAAACGTAGTGATCATAGAGATCTTAATAATATATTATTAGGGCAGCATTAAGAAAACTTCGTCGAGTCTTTTCATTAAAGACTTTAATGAGTCATGACATACGGTGCCGAGACGTGGACATTGACGGTTTCACCAGGTTAAAGTTGCTTAGCGAGTTATGGAGAGGGCTATGCTAGGTATTTCTAGAAAGTCCTCCCGGTTTTGGTCTGGGGGACGTTGGCCGCAGATGGGGTGTCAGACGCTGCAACCCAGGTACTGGCCCCCGCCTTTTTCTCAACAAGCGGCGGGCGTCGTCGGAAGATTTTTAGTGGGTATTCCTGCTGGCAGTCGCGTCTGCAAGTGGCGAGTTCCACACCCCCTTTGGCCGGAAGGCAGTGCGTAAAAGCATTTTGTTACCGACGAAAAAATAATATGCCGTAGGTCCGATAACCGATGGGGTAGACGTGTTCTGCAGAGGAGAGGGGAGGAGAGAGAGGAGACGTGGGTCTCGATAAGCGCAGTGTAGGATGACATAAAAATAATCTTACTTCATAAAGTGACTTTATTAATAAAAACGTTAAGTATAAAAATAACAAAATAAATCTACTTTAAAAAAATTTAGGGCTAAAATGTTAAAAAGTTATAAATTGGGTAACAAAATTAGAAAAAACACAAGTATAGGTAAGGCAAAAATATAAGGCTATAAGTGTTACTGTAAAATAAAGTACCCTCTAAAAAAATCGGTTGTCTTAAAATACCTCGGAAATTGAATAAAGCTAAAATAAAAAATAAAAGCACGAAATGTCTACTTCTTCTTCTTCTTCTTATCCTTTTCGACTGGTGGCGGCACAGGCTCAAGTTCCGGTTCAGGCTCCGGCGGCGGTGTTACCGGCCGCTTCTTGTCCGGCCACAGTCGCCGCACGTAGTCGCTTATAGCTTGAATGTTAACAGTTTTCGACTTAGGCGTCTTCGGCCCCGGGAACAAATTGGCTATTTCAACAATCAAGTCTTCATCCAATGGAACATTATCCAAGCCTAAGCGATCTATAAATTCTTTAACATCTATCGGCTTTGGATACTCCTTCTCCAATTGTAAGAAGAACACACCGATATCTACACGTCTCTTTTTATCCTTCGTCCCGAGGTAGTTTGCTCTCTCCAGCACCAACTTCCTGGAGTCAGGCCCGCACACAGTCCAATCACCTAGTACTCTGTCGTATGTCACAGAAAACGTTTTACGACTCTTCATATTCTGTATCTTTTTCAAAGTTTCTACAAATGTTTTGTCCACAGGAATTCCGTCAAGTAGCAGAGTTTCTATTTTAACCCGAGGCTTTAACATTTTTTCCAATACCACATTTGCATCAATCACTGACAAAGGGTTGAATGATAAATCAAAAACTGATAGCTTTTTACTTTTGATTAGGCTTCCAGAAATAATTACTATAGCTGAATCTTTGAACCTGTTATTGCTCAAGTTAAGCACTGTCAATGTAGGCAAATAAAGAAGTTCTTTGATTCCACCAGCTATTCTATCGCCTTCAAGCGCGTTCCAAGATAAATCAAGTTCTTCCAAAAAATCGCTCATTGAGAGCTGTTCCAACATTTTTGTTGTAGACGGAGCATGGAAAAAGTTATTCCAAGATAAATCTAAATGTGTGAATTTGTTGCGATACTCAAACACTTCTGCAAGCGCGAAGGCAGTCAACCTTCCTAGTTCATTATAGCTTAAACCCAATCGCGGAACAGAAGCTCCTTCTGAAATCTGTTTCACTAAGTACTCCCCTCCTTTTTCACCCAAACAATTTCTTGCAAGGTTAAGTGATTCCAAACTTCGATTTGCAGATAAGGTGCTACCAAGACGTAATAACCCTGAGGAACCGATGCGACATCCTTCTAGAATTAGTTCTTTTAAAGTCACATTAGTGAGTAGCAGTTGTGCTAAGTGAAAGCAAGCGTCACCGTTTAGGAAATTGTCAGTGAGGTCGAGTGTCTGCACTGTTTTGTTGTACTGCAAAGCCCTTGTCATAGTTCTAACTGCATTTGGATCAACTCCATAAAAACAAAGATTTATTTTGTCAGTGAGCAAACCAGAATGGAACATTCTGATCGGACTCGTGTTCATTTCATTGCATAACGCTAAGTATAAATCCTGGCCGTTTTCATGGTATACAACAGGTAACTCCGGTTCTAGTAAAGCCTCTGTAATACCTGGATCAAGAACTGCTGGGTAATTGTAGTAGTGGTGTCTGAAGACGTCGCTGTCCGACATTGCTATGTATTTGCCGCATACTTCCCCACTACCTGGGGAGTACAGACCTCGTGCTGCGAGGACCCGCTTCTTGTTCACCTCAGGCAGTTCAACAATAAGCGAGGACCACTCGCTCATGGGAGGATCTTCGCCAGAGCTCTCTATTTCGACTGGAGCTAGAACTTCCTCGACCTTTTCCTCTGATTCGCTGCTGCTCGACATTTTGTTATAAGACAAATCTTATAAAAAAATAAATAATAGAAAAATAAAATGATTTACTATAAAAGTAAAATAATGCTTTTATCAAACGTGTGTCATTACTGGCATGTTGACAATATTTTTCTTTATTGTAATAAAAAAACATGACTCACAAGAAATGCTGGCAAAGATAACAGAGTTAAAAAATATTTATTAAACGCCTTCACAAACTAGTATGTGGGAACCTGTTGGTATCCTTTAATTTAAAATAAAGATGGTAAGTAAAGTCGGTAAAGTCGGTCTGTAGCTGAAAATAATCTAACCGCGAATTATTTTGTTAGGATTATCATAACATTAAAATATTATTTATGCGTATACGTGTTGATCATAAAAAGAACAAATTAAATTAAATTCAAAAGTCCTAATAATTTGATATGATGAATTTTTGTATTTTCGTGATAATGATATTTGTGTTTAGTAAATGATGAAGATATATAAAACTTTCATTTATTTTCGTATGTTATGCTTATGTGGCCAAATAAACTCCACGCTGTTGATTGTATCCTGGTCATTGCTTTGAGCACCCGTTGGCATCCAGAAGACTTATGACACCTAAATTACAAACTTATATTAGCTGAAATTACCGAAAAAAATATCATAAATTTTTCTGCACTATCCTAGGTAATTTATATCACACATAGTTTCCACTAAGATAGTGCGATGTTAATTAAATTACAGGACACAGACAACATAAAACAAGTACTCTTATAGGCCTGACACAGAAACTGTTCCACCAAGTACCTACACAGTCGCGGCAAATAAAGTTTCCTCCACACTGTTAATTGTATCCTGGTCTTTGCTTTGAGCACCCTTTGGCGTCCAGAAGACAGTAATTGACAATCAAAACGTTCCCTTTAACAGAAACTTAGTTAGCCCGTCGATGTGCAGGAAAATTAGTAACGCAATAATGGGAGAGGGTAATAAGCTAATGGAGTGGGGGGTCATCCGGTGGATGCGATCGGCACGTCGCCCCTGATCTAATTACTTGGCAATTCTCGGCGCTGAGGAGATCTTCACTTTGTCGCCGGTACTGATTGAGAATGAATTTTTTTTTCTATAGAGAAACATTTTGGGAAATTTAAAATATTTCTTTACTAAATTATAATAGAGAACAATAGTGGCGGTTAGCGGAGATTTGTGCAAGATTTGACCGAAAAAAATTAAAGCAAAGAAAAAAATAAAATAGAAATGAAAATGATTTTTAAAGATAATATAAGATATAGATACAATTTAGGTAATGATAAAATCCAAATAAAGCTAATTTATGTATGTAACCTTAATTGCACAATGAAAATTGTACAGTTAGTAAGTTGTGCTATTAAACATAAAGGCATTCTCTACAATGGTAGAAAAGACTAAGGCAGTAGATACGTAATGTTGGTGTATTTGAAACTTTAACTTAATTTTAGCGATTTAAACTTAAACAAAAAGGGTTTAGTACAATTGTACAAAATTGTATATAGAACAAGCCTGCTATTTAAAATAAGTGTTCATTTTATTCTTAGGTAAGTATAACTATTCGAAAATGATAATTTTACGTAATAATATTACTTTGATTGATTTTTTGGAACAACATGCATGCTTGTGGTTCTCATAATGAACGACCACCCGTCATTGCGGTCCCGTCTCTGTTCTGTCATTTTTAATTCGATTCGTCGTTCGATTATAAAAACGTACTAGATTGTAATAAAAACTTAGTCTAACTTTGAGCGGATTTAAAAAATATAAATAATGTACTGGTATCTGACTCCTAGATTTTTTTACAAAATTAAATAAATGATCAGGACATCGAACCTTATTACACGAAAAATCCCCAAATTCACAAACCACTCAGGCGAAAGCCATACCTATAGTTGTTGATAAAGTGCACCAACTGAAAGGACACTCAATATAAGTTTCCTTCAAAGCCACCATAGCTAGCACTGAGCACAAGCGGCCGGTAATGAGAGGACATGATGGATCGAGGTCGAGATGAAGTGGCCGCAATCAATTAGCGAGACGTGCGACGTCATAATCACCGGCCCAGCGCGCCGACCTCAAGAAGGATTACGGGGCTGTTACCGAGGAGGCCGAACACTGCTTACACTTACTTAATACTCACTTCCAAATAACGTATACGCTACGCTAACTTACGTACAATGTCGCACTTTTAATACAATAAGTTTTAGGAAAATATTTTAAAAAATCAAGCTGCACAATTTTTGTATGGAAAAATACGCTTATATCATAAGCAAGGCATTGAAGATATTGTTTATAAAATAGGCGTATTTATATTACCAACATTAAGAAGGAATACAGGGCTGTTACCAGCGCGAGGAGACCGAGCCATGCTCACTTTTACTTAATACTCAGTTCCAAATAACGTATACGCTACGCTAAGTACGGTATAATGTCGCACTTTTAATAAAATAATTTTTAGTAAAATATCTTCTTAAAAACCAAGCTGCACAATTTTGGTATGGAAAAACACGCTTAAACATGACATGATTACATTGTTTGTATAACAGGCGTATTTTTCATACCAACATTGTAAAGCTTGCCGATATTGTCCTAAAATAATTTTTCTAACAATTTTAAATTACTTAAATACCCGCCTGCAATGAATGGGCGCGCAAGTTTTTAAGTTTCGTAATTATGACTTTCATAAGAGTTCTATTGAGCCAAACTTGAATAAATTATTTTGACTTCACTTAGAGTGCGCGAATGCATGTGCTTGAAGCATGATACGTTATATTTCGATCGTTCTTTCCTTGCATACCCTTTTTTCTTTTTCGATAATGTATCAAAGCTATAAAATATAAAGAGGTCTAACTTGGATTCCTAGCTACTATTTGGAGCGATAACCAGGACCAACTGTTTGTCAGAAGCGCTCGAGATATTGAATGCTGTACAAAAGGGCGACAGTTTTTTGAATACAAAGTCTGATCTCTGTAAACTCTCTTTAAATTCCTTTCTTTTCATCTAGTATAGCAAAGACGCGAGCGCTTCCGAAAATATAAATACGATTAATTAAATTTGGACGCACTTATAAATGTCGAACTCAATATTTATAAGGGCTACCTTAATATAAGGCGCCCATTCTCTACGGACAATAGCAGGAGTAGAAAATTTTTTTGCAATCTATGTAGTCGTATCCATAACTATATATATACGTACTCGTTAGTATACACGTATATATATACATAATATATATACGTGTATACTAACTGTAGATATATTTTAAAATAATGTGCCATAAATAAAGAACACACGTCGCTCAAAGAATCAACGACCGGGCGTTAAGGTTTTTCAATCAGCAAACGTAGTAGAGGGCGACCTCCTTCTAGTCAAGGCGGCGGGGAGCCGGTGGATGCAGGCCGCACAGAATCCATCGATGTTTAAAGCAAATGACATAACATGTTCGACAGTGGACTTCAAATAACGAAAATGATGATGGTGATGAAAGATATGACATAACAAGTTTTTTCTATACAAAATAGCTAGACCCATTTATTTCATATCCTTAAACCTACCAAATTCTCTGGAATACCTTGCCGTTATAAATTGACTCCAGAACCCCAACAATCGATACCTTATAGTAAATAAAACAATAAAGCCGATAAATATCTGTACTGTCCTCGGATGATTTAATGCTTTCTCAAGATCTCATAATACCCAATCATCCCCCGGCTCCCTAGGGATCCGCTATGGGTATCGACTCCTGATTCGATTAGGCCGGAGGGTCACAATGTACAAATGTAAATTTCCGAAGCCGATTATTGTTTCAAATACCTTTTAGATCCGATTTAAATTTCATTTTTCAGTTTCTTGGATATCTTATCGCTTAATTCATTAAAAATCATAATCTTATAGTAGTTATAAGATTATATTTAAGATTTTTTTTGACCACCTCACTCTTACTTTTTAGATTGTTTTTTAAATCAGAAAAATATTATTGTACGTGAACATGAATATTTAGTTTATTTAGGACTATAGGAAAAGTCGGACTAGATATTTGAGTACGGTAATTGTTTAGATAATTGCTGATAGATTTAACTCTACTTATTACCAACTTAATACTTACTTATTGACCAAAAATGTATGTGGATATTAGTTATACGAGTATATTTAAAATTATTATGACAATTATATGTAATTGACATGTGTCTCAACGGTTCGTGAAGATACTAAGTCATAGTTTTCACATTTACTTAAAATTTTTATCGTTATTTTTTTTTTTGGAAATTATAAAATTATTAGACAGATTGACATCAAACTTTAATTCTTAACTTAGCTAAACTTTAATTCTCTTTTCACATTAGCAAAGCTTCTCTTTTGTTATTCGATAATACGAGTCTGGCTGACCTATCGTCACTACCCTTCATCATATAGTGGCATTAATTTAAAAAAGAAGAAGAAGTCATAATTTGTATTGTTTCAAACATTCATAGTTGATTATTGACGTACCAATCCTAAAATTATATTACTTGTACTGTGATAAGCTGAAGCGCTGAAGCGATTGATGAAGCGCTCGTAGCTCTGCGGTGCTCGGTGGTCGGAAACGATCACCGAAGTACAGCAGATTTTACAGGGGTCAGTCCTTGGATGGGTGACCGTTTGTGTGGCATTTGATATAAAGCGCTTCCGTGCTTCGGAAAACACGTTAAGCCGTTGGTTCCGGTTATCACTAAATGTGGTAGTCGTTAAGCCATGTTAGAGGCCTAATGGGCGGCTTGGAAAATTCTAACAGCAGGACGCCATGCACCTGCCTCCGCCAATCCGCACTGGGTCAGCGTGGTGGAGTATGACCCCTTACCCTCACACCTTGATATGTGAGAGGAGGCTCGTGCTCAGTAGTGGGACATTAATGGGCTGAAATGATGATGACTGTGATAAAATTAGTAATTCAAAATGTTCAAATTATATTTCATTTACATAAAAGTGATGCTTCAAACAAATATTGCATTTAATTTACACAACATAAACAGAGCTAAAATACAATCATTTTCTGATAACATGTTATATATATATTTCTTCCTTAAACATATTCAAAGTAAATATTATATTCCCCGTAAAGGAGACTAAACTTGGCACTGAATAATTTATTCCTGGTTAAAGTACCTCAAAGGACAGCCGTCAATGGGACGCGTAAAGAGGAGTAAAATCAGATTTCAAGTTGTGAAAACTTTAACAATGCATTGGTGAGCGCTCCATTGAGTCGAGAAATGTGCCGCACTCAATGTGGGGAATACGCAGGGCCACCAACTATGTAATAGAAATGATTTTCTTCTCATTTTATTACATACTAGCTGTTACCCGCGACTTCGTCCGCGTGGAATAGTATCTTCGGGTAGCATTTACAACCCCCTTTTCGCAATAAAAAGTAGCCTATATCCTTTCTCAGGGTCTAGACTATCTGTATACCAAATTTCATTTAAATCCGTTCAGTAGTTTTGGCGTGAAAGAGTAACAGACAGACAGACAGACAGAGTTACTTTCGCATTTATAATATTATATATAATATAGTAAGGATAAGGATTAGTAAGGATAAGGATTCTTTTTTTCATTCTAGCGGCCACCCGCGGCTTCGTCCGCGTTACCAACATATAAACCTTCCTCTTGAATCACTGTATCTGTTAAAAAAAACATACAAAATCCGTTATGTAGTTTTGAAGATCTAAGCATTCATAAGGAAGGGCAGAGGAAAGCGACTTTGGTTTATACTATGTAGTACATATAAATACATGCTATCACGCCTGTTTCCCCGAAGGGGTAGGCAGAGGCATGTTATACGCTAACATTTCGTTACTTTGATTGTTGGTCCCACGTAATAGGTGGCGAGCCTATTGCCTCTTACCGGGAACTTTTATGTTTGCCAGAGCCTCGTCCGTTGTTCGGCAGGTGGCCTACTTGCAGGTGAGGTTGGCTTGGGCTGCTCAGATCTTGGTAGGATCCCTATACACTCTTATACTATATAGTGAAACTAGTGAAGGTAATTATAGTTAAAAGAAAAAATGTCTTGTTCACAGACCGATTTAAATAAAAGCAGAAATAGAAAACTACATTTCTTTTTAGTAACATGAGCATATTATTAATCGATCGATCGAAGAATCGATACATTAGGGATTCATAGGAATTATCCAACAATGTAAGCTTTGAGTGAAACAATTGAGGACACGTGTGTAATACCGTGGCCATAGCTAGTATATGATAATTTCTCCTAAGTCGATTGAAAATGACTATCAAGTAACTCTTCTGCATTTGGGAATTGTAAGTATACTTGTAATGCATAGGAAAATAAAGAACTTTTTACTGGGGAGCTCGTCCGTTGATCGGCACTATTTGCGGGTGAGGTTAACCTAAACTTTTAAGATCTTGATAGGATATACAAAAAGGTCTTGGTAGATTTGGTAGCTGATACAAAACAAAATATATTTCGATCTGACAGGAACCAATATAACTTAATTGTAATCCAATTGCTTTGATTTTAAAAGAATATTCACTATCGGTCTGTGAAGTGGGTGTATAGGGATCCTACCAAGACCTAAGGAGCCCAAGCCAACCTCATCTGCAAGTGGTGCACCTGCCGATTAACGGACAAGGCTCTGGCAAACATATCAGTGTCCGGTAAGCGGCAATAGGCTCGCCACCTAATACTTGGGGCCAACTATATAGTTAGCGAAATGTGGGCGTATTATGTGCCTGTGCCTACCGCTTCAGGGAAACAGGCGTGAATGTATGTATGTATGATTTTAAAAGAATACACACTATAATATTGGAAAACATACGTAATATTTCGGACATTATGACATTGAAAGGAAAAAAAAATACTTAAAAGAAAGTCTAAGCATTGACAACCCTGAAGCGCTAAAATGACACGTTCCTCCGACTTAGTGAAGCTCTCTCCACTCGGGACCGCATTATACGCGACCTGTTGCACCCCGCCATAAAGTAAATCCGGGCATCTGCCCCGTCTTAAGGCGCGCAATATAGCTGCCTGCGGTGTACGATGCCTCTCAAAAGGGTGGCTAAGTTGGCGCTGGATATTATATTGAATAGATACTGAAATATTAGGTCGGGGAAAAAGTCTTTTCGCATAACGTAGGTATAAACTTATTATAAAATTTTTTTGACTGTACTATTTGTGTCTGGCTGGTTTTGGTAACATTAAAAAGGTTCCATTATAAAGAAAAGAAAAAAATAAAAAAAAGTTGTTTCCCGCTATTTTTCATTTGCTTTTCTCTCCGTAAAAATGAGTGAATCTAATGAAGAAATTCGATACATTTTAAAATTTTATTATAAAAAAGGCAAAAATGCAACTCAAGCAGTGAAAAAAATTTATGATGTTTATGGACCTGATGCAGTGTCAGTAAGAGTAGCACAAATTTGGTTCAAACGTTCTCAGTCCGGAAATTTTGATGTTAAAGAAGCACCTCGCTCTGGTCGCCCTGTTACGAATAAAATGGACGCCATTTTTGAAAGAGTGGAGCAAGATCGGCATATTAGTAGTTACGATGTAGCTGAAGAACTGGGAATTGACCACAAAACAGTTTTGACCCATTTGAAGAAAGCTGGTTATACAAAAAAGCTCGATATTTGGGTGCCACACGAGCTCACTCAAAGAAACTTAATGAACCGTGTACTCATTTGCGATTCATTATTGAGACGTAATGAAACCGAGCCGTTTTTGAAGAGATTGATATTGAAATAAGGTGATGCTGTGTGTATGGTGGGATTGGAAGGGCATTGTTTATTATGAGCTTTTACCGCCCGGCAAAACCATCGATTCTGATCTTTACTGCCAGCAACTGATGAGATTAAAGGAAGCAGTCGAGAGAAAACGGCCGGAATTGATCAACAGGAAGGGTGTGGTCTTTCATCACGATAACGCTAGACCACACACATCTTTAGCCACTCAGCAAAAATTAAGAGAGTTCGACTGGGAGGTCCTAGTGCATCCACCATATAGCCCTGACCTTGCGCCTTCAGATTTTCACCTGTTTCGGTCTCTGCAGAATTCTTTAGGTTCTGTAAGGTTGACCTCAAGAGAGGACTGCCAAAACTATTTGTCCCGTTTTTTTGATCAGAAGTCCCAAAGTTTCTACAGTAACGGGATAATGTCTCTGCCCACAAAATGGCAGAAAGTTATTCAACAAAACGGTACATATATATTGTAAATAAATGTAAATAAACTTTGAAAAAAATGTCTTGACTTTTCATACAAAAATACGAAAAGACTTTTTCCCCAACCTATTATGTAGGTACAAGTATCAAGATCTTAACACATTTACAGCTATCTGGTATAATATCTAATAGTATCTGTATATTAGTTTTTGAATCTTGTGTATGTTTATGAAAGTAAATACCTTATAAATGCTGGGCTATTCTAATATGAATCACTTAAAACATGAATGAATATTGATAATGTTATATTATATTGCACTGTATAGCTTCAGAGACAAATGAAGATTGTGATTCAAGTACCAAACCAATTGATACATTTAAAAGAGCATAGCCTGTGAGTTTCTTGCTAATTCATCTTACAGAGCGGTGGATCGGAACTGGCACTTAGATTTATTTACACTTTTTTTTTTTGTTTTTCATTGTTTTGTTTTCATTGTATTTATATTTAATTTTCACGTTTTGAAGTACTATGAAATAGTTTATGAAATAAATGATTTCTGATTGAAAAAATATCTTATTTGTTTGTGTACTAATAATAAACTAGCTTTCACATCGATTATTTACAAATTAAGCTATTCTTTTGCAATAAGTGTTTTGTAGCTTTATCCGAATTATTTTTATTTATTTACCGAACACCTTGATATGTGAGACTCGTGCTCAGTAGTGGGACGTTAATGGGCTGAGATGAACCGAATACCGAATAATATGTATAAATATATTAAAAAATCCAAATTATTTGCTTTAGTGCAGGTTTCCCAATGTCCAAATAATAACTAGCGGCAGGTAACTTGACAACTAACCCACATAAATCTGTAAACTGATATGACGCGTGTCTCCTTTTAAAATAGAATTAAATTTGCAACATGCCAGTCCCATTAAACTTTATTAGCTAACATTACAACATAATATGGCAAAATTTAAAGGTGCGTTTTACGCTACTTCAGACCCTTGTGTCACAAATCTCATGCCATCACGTACTTACTTTGAGTGGAATTAGTGTCATCAGCGGAAGTCGTCCATTGTACAAATTGACCGCTACTAATTTAGCTCCGTTTTACTTCAGATTGTTTCGTCATTGTAAATTTTTCTTTAATGTGCTCTGTACATCCGTGCGTAAGACCACTTGCGACTACTTAAATTTAATTTAAGTTGCTAATATAGTTATAAGATAATATTACATGTTTATTTGTCCGCCATATCAGCATAACATCGACTCTAATACATAATTCACATTACGTTTGTAATATAATTATAAAGTGTATAGTAATAAGTGTACTTATATAAAAACATTTTAAGAAATAATATATCCTATATCTTGATGTTAGATATAAAAGATAAAAACAAATGTGCAATGATTATATGTAGTGTTGATTTATAAATATTTATGATAAATAGTAAATAAATAGATAAATAGTATGTAGTAATAAACAATTTGCTATGTCCTTACAGGGCGCTACATTGTAATTAACATCTTTATGTATACACATACATACATACATTACATTATGTAACTACCCAATGTAGCAGTCAATAAATAATTGAAATTGAAACTTATGCAGGTGAAACGTGTTTATGTTCCTTTTTCTGACATTTACACCAATTATTTAGTTCGAAGACATAAATATACAATAGATAACGGAAATGCATATACTGCACGTGTCCGATGCTTCCGACGCTTATATGTGACGGATAATTAATAAAGGATTTTATTTGAATAAAAATCTAAAGAAACTCTTCTACTTCTCCGATATAGCATTCGCTTCGCTCCCATCAGTGTACCACGCTCTTAGCCGACTTGTAAGAAAGGTTTCAGTCTCGCAAGTAAATGGGGGCTCCTAAAAGGACAATTACGCTACAATTTGCCTGGGCGCCCTCTCGAGGCGGCGATATGAAATTATTGCGCGGATCGCGAGCCCGATGGCAAATTGCTTTGGCTCTCTTCGGGGGCGATCGACTGGCAATTTTTTTGTGCCCTAAGACGATTACTCTGTTCAATTTGCCGAGACAATAAGCCTTGAGATTAAATAACGCTATTCTTTAGTCAGTGGAATTAGACATAGGCGACGTTGGTAATTTAATATTAAAAGTCTGGAACTAATCTTTATTCATATAATTTGTGCTTTTAATGGTCAAAACTTATACATCTTTCATAGCTTGACATAAAATAAATTAAGTTACGTACGCCGATATGGCGTAGAGGTCAGTATAACTGCACCCCGCTCCTGAGGTCGTGGGTTCGAGTCCCCACACAGCACAATACTTTGTGTGCATGAACATGAATATTTGTTCAGGTGTGGGTGTTATCTAAAAGTATTTATGCATGTTAGCCTTTATTTAGTATCCATAACACAAGTTTATAGAGGGTTGCGGGCGGGGTGTCAGACGCTGTAACCCAGGCACTGGACCCCCGCCTCTTTCTCAATATGCGGCGGGCGTCGTCGAAATATTTTTAGTGGTGAAACTATAGATATAGTATATATATAACTTTAGCCTACAGATCTCGCGTTCCTTACCGTATTATTTGTTCCTCAGGAGCTTTTCTGGTGCCGTACTGCATCATGCTGGTGGTGGGCGGCATCCCGCTATTCTACATGGAGCTGGCACTGGGGCAGTACCACCGGAAGGGCGCCATCACCTGCTGGGGCCGGCTGGTGCCGCTCTTCAAGGGTATGTCTAGAACACAACATTTATGTCATTAACTAGTTTTTTTGTATCTTACTTCCTATATTAGAGAATGGGAGAGCCTTCGTAATGAGAAGTGTTGCAACTATAAATGGGCAGCTAAGAGCATTTACTCATTGGGCAAAAGTTGGCATTTATTGGGCACACTCATTTATATGTCCGATTAATGCCCATTTTTTAGGTTTTATTCCTAGAAAGAAACTAAGGTTCTGCAAACTGTATTCCGGTGAATTACTAAAATTAAACAAATTAATGGGCGGGGCACATAGATCGAAGAACCGACGACCGATGGGGAGTTAAGGTTCTAGAATGGCGACCACGAATCAGCAAACGTAATAGAAGGCGGCCCCCACGTGATGGACCGATGACCTGGTCAGGGCGGCGGGGAACCGGTGGTTGCAGGCGGCACAGGATCGATCAACGTGGAAAGCAAATGGGGAGGCCTATGTTTAGCAGTGGACTTTAAATGGCTGATATGATGATGATGAAGGTGAAAACAAAATAATAATAAAATAAGTAAAACACATAATATGGCATCTTCTAAAAGTGATAGTTTAAGTAGGAAATTACTTTCGAGCTACATGTCACAATTGCGACAACATTGCGTATCTAACAGAAAACAATACGTAGTTTATAGATTAATTACAAAATCATCTTAAGCTAACTTTTCAAAGCTTTTTTTTTTCTTTATTTAGAATAGCAAACAACTACATAATACAATGTTTTACAAAATGATATTGATTTATGAAATAATAAGGTAAATATGTAGTCAAACGCACTATCCACATATTAACAATTTTGAACTTAACTTAAAGTATCGGACGCGCTTATACGCTAAGCAACAATAGCTGATCAACAAAAGTACAAGATTTGACACAGAATTCAGCAACAGCGTTATTATATTTACATTACAGTTTATAATTGAATAAACATTTAGACACCTGCCTGTGCCAGCTGTAAGTAACACTAAACACTTAAGCCCTACAGTCCTACAGCTCAGGAGTGTACAGAGCAAAGAATTTATATTCTAGAACGTGCAACTCCGAAAAGGTTGTAAAATTTTACAGCCAAGAAATAATAGAAAAGCCCCACTGAACCGCGTTTTACTCTATAGATTTATCCTAATGGGTCACGTACCGGGGTACCGCCGTCATCTCGCTAGTTGAGACTTGAGTTATGACTAGCTCTCGAGAGTTGCTCTAGTCTGAGTGCTCGGGTTGAAATCTTATTGCAGTCGTTGTAATAAAAAATACTTATATTTTGTTCGAAGCGCTCGTAGCTCTGCGGTGCTTGGTGGTCGGAAACGATCACCGAAGTACAGCAGAGTTTACAGAGGTCAGTCCTTGGATGGATGACCGTTTGTGTGGCATTTGATATCAAGCGCTTCCGTTTTCCGAAAACACGTTAAGCCGTTGGTTCCGGTTATCACTAAATGTGGTAGTCGTTAAGCCATGTTAGAGGCCTAATGGGCGGCTTGATAAATTCTAACAGCAGGACGCCATACACCTGCCTCCGCCAATCCGCACTGGGTCCGCGTGGTGGAGTATGACCCAATACCCACGCACCTTGTTATGTGAGAGGAGGCTCGTGCTCAGTAGTGGGACGTTTATGGGCTGAGATGATGATGGTGATATTTTGTTCATAATATTTTATGACTTAATACGTGTATAGGGTTCCTACCAAGACCTAAGGAGCCCAAGCCAACCTCAACTGCAAGTGGCGCACCTGCCGATCAACGGACGAGGCTCTGGCAAATATAACAGTGTCCGGTAAGCGGCAATAGGCTCGCCACCAATTACGTGGCGCAACTATATCTTTGCCGAAATGTGGGAATATAATATGCCTCTGCCTACCCCTTCGGGGAAACAGGCGTGAAAGTATGTATGTATTTTATGCCTTAAGATTTTTACTAAAATTTGTTAATGCTAATGATGAATTGATATCGCTGAGCTGTGAGTCTTGTACTGTAGTTTGTAATTAAGTGTAGTTATTATTGAGAAAAACAGCCATCTATCTTTATATAAATAAAAATTAATCGCCGAAACGTATGTATGTTTGTATTATATTTGTATTACTTAGTCGAAATTATTTTTTGTCTTTTGTTTTTTAAATACTTTTGTATGTCACGATGTACTCTTCAGTGTTTTTCACTTTTCTGTCCATTTAAGGTTGCCTGGAAGAAATTGCTCTAAGCGATAAGATTGTATATATCTGATACTCATTGTATATATCTGGTTAATTTTCTTTGGATTTTTGTGTAAGCTGTTTCATGGTATACGCATAAAATTGCAAATCATTGATCCGCGACATCTAGGCGAGTACTTATTAATTTTTAAATGGATTAAAGTATCAAATATAGCATAAAATATAATCTCCAGAAGTAAATGACATCTAGGCGAGTACTTATTAATTTTTAAATGGATTAAAGTATCAAATATAGCATAAAATTCTCCAGAAGTAAATGACATCTAGGCGAGTACTTATTAATTTTTAAATGGATTAAAGTATCAAATATAGCATAAAATATAATCTCCAGAAGTAAATGACATTGTGAGCATAAATCATTACACTTTATTGATCCCCGGCAAGTAAGGAGGAACTTGAGTAACCGGACGGAAATTAACTCCATAATTATTTGATACACGTGACAAGTGTTCAAGCTAATACACACACTCTTTAAATATACATTTAGGAACGTATTAATATAATTGTTACTCATATTTCATACACTGAAATATGTATTTAAATATTTACTTAAAATTTAAAGGAGCATAGCCTGTGAGTTATTTGTCAGTTCTTCTCACAGAGCGCTGGCTCTAAGATTCACTTACACTTTATTTTTTTTATTGATGTAAGTGAATCTAGGCCTATATATAATATTATGTATGTTGTATAATATATATATAACATTCTGTCGCACACAAAGATTCAAACTCTGATGGCGCACCTATGACTTTTCGAAGTTATGTACGTAATTATCGCTTGCTCCGTGCCTCGGTAAGCACGTTAAGCCGTTGGTCCCGGCTGTCATGAACATCTTAGGAAGTCAGTGCCTTCTAGCAGACTGACAGCTGGTCTAACTATAGAATGCTGTTTCCTTTTGTGTTGTGGAGGTCAGACGGCAGTCGCTCCACGTAATAACTGAAATTCAGTCAAGTCTAGAGAAACGGGGAAAATAAGAATGCTAGGATATAATGATTAATAATATTGATACAATCATTCAAACTTCATCAGTCAAAAAGTCATTAATGTAATAATACAGTTTAACAATTAAAAGTTTAAATTATATTGTTTTAAATTCATTATGTGGCCTTTTTTTAAGAATATAATAGTTTATGAAATAAAGAACTTCTGATTTCTGATAGGTTTTATTGCTGATTTTTACCAACACAAATCTTTGGTCATATTGTCTGAAAAAAAGAATTATTATTATAAATCACTGCACTTCATTGATCCGCGACAACCAAGCGCTGACTTGAGTACACGGCACTTAGCCACCATAATTGAAACCATTTGTGAAGCCAGAGGGCGCGAATTATGCGGCGGTGATTACATTTGACGGGGTCACGTGTCGCTGAGTGAGCCTCTTCGCTATCCTTTTTGAAGAGGAATAAACTTGGTAATGGAATGGAAAGACGATCGCGGGACGAGAGAACTGTAGCCTGTTATTTAAGATTCTTGGAAATCAGCCTAAGAAATATCCAAAAGCATTATTTCTTTAAACATTGACCAAGTGCTTTAAGGAGGAGTACTTACGAACCGTAAGGTATGTATGAAATGTTCTAGGAAATGTTAGGTGCTTGTAACTGAAACATATGGAATAATAATAACAATTAATAGTAATTTATTTCAATAACTTTGGTTTACATTCTGTGAACAGTGACCGAAGTCACCTTTTAAGCGAAAAATGCCTGTGACAGGTGACTCCACTCTTCCATAACTACTACAGATACATTTTGTTTATAATACTTATAATATCATAGGAATCAACAAAAATAGCAAACATATGTTAGTATGTGTGCGTGTGTGTGTGCGCTTGTGTGCGTGTGTGTGCGTGCGCTTGTGTGTGTGTGCGTGCGTGCGTGTGTGTGTGTGTGTGTGGGGGGGGATGTGGGTGTGGGTGTGTGTGTGTTTGTACGTCTGTGTGTGTGTGCGTGTGTGTGTTTGTGTGCGTGTTTGTGTGCGTGTGTGTGTGCGTGTGTGTTTGTGTGCGTGTTTGCGTGTGTGTTGATTATACAAGTTATTATATGCGTTTGAGTAACATCTCCGTTTCCTCATAGTCTAAAGGCATTAAGAAATTGGTATTGGTTGGTAAGTTTATAAAATGACTCCCTGTATATTTTTCAAATTCTGTTTAATTCATTGTATAATTAGGTAGAGCGGCTACAAAAGTATTATGTATTTATTACGACTGGTATGAAGGGAAGTTTTATGTTTTCTTTTTTAGTTTTAGTATGGGTACGATTCCTACACCGGACAAAATGTTTTTATGCATGAATGAACAATCACATTTACGTATAGCACTATATTTAAATTGATTGCTATCAACAGAGAGTTCACTTTCTCATCTTATAATATAGACAGTGTGGTACGAAACATACCAAAAAAATCTTTCTTGCGCATACTATTTTATCATATATCAGTAATTTGATTTGAAGAATTGGGCAAGAATTATTAAGTATTTTAAAACTTATACATAATAAAATCACGCCTGTTTTCCCGAAGGGGTAGGCAGAGACATATTATACTCCCAAATTTCGCCAATTATATTGTTGGTCCCACAAGCCATTATAAGCATGGCATAGCATATCTGGCTTGGGCTCCTGTAATCTTTGTGCTGTAGGGTTACTATTCAATTAGTGGTTTACATACTGAGGTAGCATTTTTCAGAATGCGGCAAAGCTTTTTTTTTGTATAAACAATTAAGAAAAATATTGGTAGAGACCTATGTTCAGCAGTGGACTTCATTGCACCGATTGGTTATTCTCATACAGGTCAATTAACGCCCGATATGGCGTATAGGTCAGTATACCTGCATTCCACTCCTGAGGTCATGGGTTCGATTCCCATACAGTCGACTCGATTCGACAAATCTTTGTGTGCATAAACATGAATATTTGTTCTGGGCTGGGTGTTTTCCTATGTACGTAAAGTATAGGGTCCATAATTGTAACTTGTGTAGATGTAAGACGTTATGTAAAACATTATGGAGTGCAATAAACATTGAATTGAATTGAATATATATTGATAAAAAAAATATTTAAAGGTAAGTATGCTTATCTGTCCTTTAGTTTATAACACAAGTTCTTAATGATACTTATTATGGAGCTAAATACTTGGTGTGATTGTAAGATATTATTTTTATTGGAACAGGTATCGGGTACGCGGTGGTGCTGATTGCGTTCTACGTGGACTTCTATTACAACGTGATCATCGCGTGGGCGCTGCGCTTCTTCTTCGCGTCATTTACCACCATGCTGCCTTGGACCAACTGTGACAACGAGTGGAACACGCCCGCCTGCCGACCGGTAACTAAAACTATGCCTTTTCAATTTTAAAGGATTACGAGACCATTGAGACGCGCGAGACGCTCGGCAGTTGTTTAGTAACTTTTAAGCAGGGTATTCATACGCGCGAGACGCTCTGCAGTTGTTTAGTAACTTTTAAGCAGGGTATTCATACGCGCGAGACGCTCGGCAGTTGTTTAGTAACTATTAAGCAGGGTATTCATACGCGCGAGACGCTCGGCAGTTGTTTAGTAACTTTTAAGCTTTTAATTTGTCATTCAGCACGCAACGTACTATGTAACGTATCCAACCTTTAAGTGAGTACTAGGTATAGTCTATCGCGTAACTATAGTCCGGCAATCTCTTGCACGACCGTCCCGCGGGGTGACAGACGGCGGCGGGGAAGAGGTAGCGTGTCATTCTAGCACACGGCTACACACGAAGAGAAGTTCCCCCTTCCCCGCTACCCCACCCGGTACCCGCTGTCATCTTGTTTACCTCGTCCCCGCCACCGTCTGTCACCCCGCGGGAAGGTCGCGCATGAGATTGCCGGACTATAGCTGCGAGCTCTCATGGGCATTCTGCGAACTGCCTTCGTGCTAGCAGTGATACCGCCACTCGGTGGGTTGCGATCTTCATGCGAACCACTCGCGAGCAGCTCGAAGCGGGCTCGTGCCTTTGTATTACTCGATACAGTATCTGATACATTACACGTTACACGGCTAGATGAGTACCCTGCTTTAGTAAATATAATATCGAACTCACAAAAACAATTTGGTAATAGTTATTTAGATCATCATATCCTAGCATTATCCCGGTTACCCTAGGCTTTAGCTCAGGGCCCAGGTTCCGCTAATTGGTCTAACCAGATTTGGCCGAACTTCAGTTATTACATGGAGCGACAGCCGTCTGACCTCCGCAACCCAAAGGAAAACATCATTCTATGGTTAAACTAGTTGTCAGAATATTAGAAGGCACTGACTTCCTAATAACGGCTATAGATGTTGAGGGACCAACGGCTTAACGTGCTTTCCGAGGCATAGAGTAAGCGATAATTACACACATAACTTTGAAAAGTCGTAGGTTTTAACCCTAGACCCTCTGAATTAGTCTATGGGTCTCGCCACTGAGCTATCGTCGCTCTAGTGTAGTTATTTAGATCATCCCGTTGAATAAAATCATACGTTGACAACTGTAAAAATACATTTAGTACAACCAACAAAACCAAAATAATGATCTAAAAACGAAGTTAAAGGACACATGAAAGGAAAGGAAGTATAAGGCAATCTAAATTAGTTCAGCATTAAATGAAAGTAGCATTATTAATGTATGTTTCGGACCGTAGCCATTTTCGTAGCACGTTGCTATGATGATACTATGGCGTAGCAAACATGTTATTCTACATACTTTCTTAGTATAAAAACATCGTTATGAATTAGAATGTTTATTCTTCCTTCTTGACTGGATAGCTACCGATATTCAAATACAATTGAAATTATTTTTGATTCCTATTTCTCGGCAGTCGTTCGTCAACACACAAATTTTAACTCTGTCGCAAAGATGAAATCAAAAATTAAAGTTAGTATCATTTTAATATTTTAGCATTAGAGAAGCCAGTCTTGGTGTACAAGCAATTATTTTATAAATGTTTACTGTAAAAGTACAAAAGATAATTATAATGTAGATTAGATTAATATTCGATTCCCACACAGGACAAATCTTTGTGTGCATGAACATGAATATTTGTTCTGGTCTGGGTGTTCTCCTATGTATCTTAAGTACGTATGTACAAAAAAAAGTATTTAAGTATGTTTATCCGTTATTTTGGTATCCATAACACAAGTTCTTAATGATACTTATCTTGGAACTAAATAATTGATGTGATTGTAAGAGAATATTTATTTTATTTTATTTAGTAGAGTAGATTAATAATTACTTCAATATCTAAAAATTACTTCCATATTAAGGAATACCTACTTAATTGTTACCTATTAAACCATGAAGTCGCCTTGTTATATTGAACCATTTCAGTAACAGATGATCTACCATATTTTTGTTTTTGCAGTTCGAAGCAATATGGGAGGCAGCAAATAAAACGAAACTACGTCAAAACTCGTCGGTACCTCTCCCCTCACCACAAACCACTCCCTTCACTTCAGCTGCTTCGGAATATTTCAAGTAAATATGTGAATAAGTACATTCTAAGTTCTTAATTCCTTGCTTCAAATAAAACGATGAATTGTCAATTAATTTAGCTGTTTATGACTATATACATACTGGTGTTTTCCTATGTATATAAAGTATGTATTAACAATTTTAAAAAAAATATTTAATTATGTATGTTTATCCGTTATTTAGTATCCATAACACAAGTTCTTAATGATACTTATCTTGGAACTAAATAATTGGTGTAAGTGTCAGAAATATTTATTATTCTTATTTTGAATTTTTACTTAATTAGTCCGGTCAATTTAGACATTCGAAGTTACATAAAGTCCCAACAAGCTGAATTTCCGTGAAGTTGTTCAAAACATAATTATAAACAATGTGTAGAAGTTCCCCATCATTCCCCTGTAAGGAAAAAAATTAATTCAAGGTCAAAGGTCAAAAAAATGAGTTCATTGTTCTGAAAAGTTTTGGTTGCATTAAGAAACAGCCTCTTCTATTTCATACAGTGGCATGAAGTAGGAGAGGCTGGCTGTTGCTTTGATGGCTGCAAACAGCCAAAGCCGGATTTGAGCTTACTTGAAACGGTTTTAGGGGTTGGTTTCGCAGGCATCCATAGACTGCGATGATCAATTTTCATCAGATGGGACGCGTACATAAATGCCATCTTCTAGTATAAAAGAAATCATGATACAATTTGCTAACAGATGGCAGTGGCGCGGTTTTTATTAATTTGTATCGTAAATTCATGAATTACGATATTTGACTCTCGTTTCAGCGTTGGTCGTGAAGACATCGTTGTTCTGAGGCTCCTATCTTACCTGAAGATGCCCTGTGTAAGGGCGAATCGTGTTAAATAGTATCTCGATTATTCGGGAAATTATAGTAGCGCAGGAATTGTTTCAAAGATCCATCACTCGCTTACAGATATTATAGTTAATACAGTAAGCCATGTGGGACCGGCATAAATAACGCGCCACCCCCTCTCATCTCAAGGGGCGTCGTAAGAGTCGACGAAGAGAAATCCCACGTTATGGTGGGCAGCAGCGTCTTTCTGCGTACTGGCTTGATCTGCGATGCAGTACGAATTGCGATCACAAACACAGACGTGTCTGGGCAGGCGCCCAGCGTGGTGATTATAGGCATATACAACCAATGCAATGTTATCTATTGGGGAGATTAATGTTCAGCAATAGACTTTATGCTAATAATAATAAATGCCTTTATTCTCTGATCATTACACAGTTAAAAACTTATAAACTATTCTTATAAAACATTTTAAAACTTATAAACTATTCTTATAAAACATTTTAAAACTTATTTTCTATATAAACTTATATATATTATTAGCAACCACT
Source organism: Musotima nitidalis (assembly GCA_949126915.1). Classification (NCBI taxonomy): domain Eukaryota; kingdom Metazoa; phylum Arthropoda; class Insecta; order Lepidoptera; family Crambidae; genus Musotima; species Musotima nitidalis. The sequence continues at coordinate 16,663,386 of OX421416.1, forward strand.
TTGCTGGTCAGGTTGTCTGTCGACATAGGCCTGTTTCCACTTTTCTCTATCTTTACTGGACTTTATAAGGCTGATATGAATACGGCATGCAATGGTTGCTGAAGTGGCTATGTCTAAGATGTTATGTGATTTGGTAATGGTCGACAGCCGCGCGATTCTGGAGCTACACGGCAGCGAGGGCCTTCACGACCTGGGGCCCATTAAGTGGGATATGGCGCTGTGCCTCCTGGCAGTCTATATCATCTGCTACTTCTCGCTGTGGAAAGGCATCAGCACTTCTGGGAAGGTAAGCAAAACATTGTAGCAAATTCATGTTGTAGGTTACTTATTTATGTTATTTTACATTCTACCTATTTCTCTTAATATTCTATAATATTATTAAGGAGTCTGCCCACTACATCGTATCATACCATGACCGTAATAGGAACGTATCAGGCAAAAAAATATTCTTTGTATAGAAAAGCATGAGACTATGTCCACTAGACCGTTCCGTCACCGACTCGTGCCTTCGCGTGCCATGCACGGAGAGTTGATTATTGTCGGCGAGAATATAAGGACCGTAATAAACGCGTCTCAAATGCCTTCAATGAGTTTAGTCATACGTTGTCAGTTCAACAGAAGCACGTATTTATACGGTGTAAAATGGATGAAGATAATTTAATTGAACTCGTCCGTAAATATGAGTTTTTATATAATCTACAACACCCGAAATATATGGATACTACGAAAAAGGAAATGGCTTGGAAGGAAATTTCGAAAGAACTAAAACAATCAGGTATGTTTATTAAATTATTGTTTATTTCAATAAGTAATTTGATTACATGGTTATCCAGTCCAATTGGCCTTGAGTTGTTTGAAAGAAATCCGCAAATCGATTGCGTACTTCAAAAGCGTTAGAAACTGCATTACCCCCTTGGTGTCTTAGGTTTGTAAATTGTACGGGAGTATTTGTTTAGATAATATATATGTCTACAATTTCTCCGCGTCTTATAAAATTATATAAAATACAAGTTGTTAGTACAATTTTCTCAGCAAATTCTGGCTTCAAATGCAAACGTCTATTATAAATACGAAATTTCTGGCTTAAAATACCAAAAGCATTTTCCACCACGCGTCGTGTTCGGCATAGGCGATAGTTAAAGTGACGTTTCTTGTCATCGTTAATCGACTGTTGTGATGGATAAAGTCTTAGGAGATCATTTTTTAAAGGAAAAGCTTCATCTCCTAATATTACACACGGTGCACTTATATTACTCCCCGGGAAAAGTTTGTTATTCGGAATATTAAATTTATTGTCGAATATAGCTTTGCCCATTTTTGATTGTGACAAAATACCACCGTCACTATCTTTGCCGAGAGCTCCGACGTTAACGGCGATGAAGTTATAATTAGCATCAACCAAAGCTAAAATTACAATAAAAAATGTCTTTTTAAGAACCACTGTTAGGCGATGCTAAAATAATGACCTGCTTTCCGTCTATAGCACCAACGCAGTTAGGGAAATTCCATTTATTCCAGAATTCTTCTATATTTTTTTCTCATTGTTCTCTGCCAGGCGTAGGAATATATTCTTGCAATATTTTTTTTATTATAGCATCACAAACTTCCAACACGGCACCTCCTACAGAACTGATGCCCACTACGATAGCTAAAAGCAATGGTTGTAAGCGAATCACCAGTTGCTAATTACCTGCAAACAAAATATTATTTGACAAATTGTTATGTATATATTGTAGTGTATAAATGTATTTATGGATGTATGTATTTATGTATGTTTATCCATCGATTTTCCGAAACTATAAGTCAGAATGCAAATATTCTTGTTTTGGGTTAGGGTTAATTTGTAGTTAAGGAGTAGTGCAAGTTTCATCAAAATCGGTTAAGTACTTTTAAAGATATGGACTGTTGAAAAAATAGGCCAATAATTTACAAAAGTCTGTGATAAATATCGTTTTTACTTAATTCATGTCAATTGCATTAAAAATGCCTCTCTGAATCTTACAAACGCGAAGTTATTTCTTGGTTAGTGTATTTCGAATGCGTAATAACGTATATTAGTATTATGTTTTTTAAAATGTATATTCCTTTTTTTTACAGCTGCAGCTTGTAAACTAAGATGGCAAGTTCTAAGAGATGCATATAGAAGAGCAATGAATAAGAAAAAAGTCAAAAGTGGACAGGCAGCGAAGAAAATAAAAAAATGGAAATATGAGGATGAGATGTCTTTTTTGGCTTCGTTTTTAGTCGCAAGAAAAACTTTAGGTAGCGTTGAGATGTCGAATGACGATGAAGAGTCTCAAGAAGATGCTACGGAAGTCCAGAACCCTAACTCCGGCAATGAGATCAACAGTACCGACGCTGTGGATGTGGCTGCTTCTCACGTCACTGAAATTCGGACCGAAAACGACAGTATTGTTCGTAATATATCGTCACAACCACAACACAGTAAAGTAAAAAAGGCAAAGGCAATAAAGAAGGCGAAAGTTCAACCAAAACCGTCAGCATCCGCTGTTTTGATGTCTAGATTATTAGACGAGCAAATGAATGTTCCACGGCAGTGTGACCACGACGAACTAGATCGTTTCTTTTTGAGTATATCAGAAACAGCGAAAAAGTTTTCACCTTACCTACAAGCAATACTAAAAAATAAGATATTTAAGCTAGTTTCTGAAATGGAGTTACAGCATCTCGCACCACCTAGGTTTATTAAAACTCCGCCTGCCCCGTGGAGTTTTAGTTTATAATAAGAATATATTTTGTTTTAGTTTATAAACATGTTTCATTTATATTGAGGTAATATTTCTAAACGAATACTTGGACAATAATATAATGTATTTAGACATCGACTGTATCGATAGAATATTTAGAACTAATTTGAGGACAAACGCATTTATCTTTTTGCAAATAATAATAATAATAATATTAGTACGGTCTTTTATTTTTATAAATCTAGCTATAAGTTTCTGCTCTTACTAACTTACTAATGTTACTCAGTCAATGTTAAGTAAAACACCCTATTCAAGAATAAAGTAAAAAAATATAAGCATTAAAATTAGACTAGGCTTAAAACTAGTGCTGTCACTTTCATTTGATGAGATGAAGACAGTGAAGGCACTAGTTTTAAACCTGGTTTAACTTTAATTTATAAGCAAGCTGTGGTTTCCATCAATAGTAGAATAATTTATTAAATGCTCTTTGCAACCCCTTCATTAATGAGTAAAGGAATATAATGCGTAGTTGTGGTAAATAATTAAAGCTGTTTTAATTATAATCAGAGATTTATTACGATTCTACAACGTGAACAATGACGAACGGAAAAACGGAACAGAGACATTGACAACTACGGTGGCGCCACGCGCGCCTAAAAACAAAACTAATTTGGTTGCGTTCCTATTCACATTAACACCCTCCCTTGGGACGCAACCCCATCTTTGTGACACAATACAAATGTTTTTCGGCAGTAGTGCCTTTAGTTAAGTTATCAGCAATCATTTCCTCGCCCTTAACATAACAAAACTTTATATTTAAATTGTTAACATGGTCTTTTAGAAAATGATAACGAATGTCGATATGTCGTGATCTAGACAAGTAACAATCATTATTAGACAATCTAATTGCACTTTGGTTATCACTAAAAATTACGAGTGGTTTTTTTTTCTTCTTGCCCGAGTTCAGCATGTAGTTGTTGGAGCCACAGCGCCTCCTGCGCCGCCGACGACATCGACATGTACTCCGCCTCAGCCGTGGATAGTGCCACAGTCTGCTGCTTTTGGGATCGCCAAGATATAGCACCACCCTGTAACAAAAATATGTAACCCGTGCACGACTTTCTGTCGCGCGTATCGCTTGCCCAGTCAGCATCACAATAACCTGTGATTTCCTCATTACCATCTTTGGTGTATACCCCTTTATGACAAGCCTGGCCTTATATCTCATAACATTTCCAGTCTGATCTGTTTTTACTTTAAACACCCACTTATATGGAAGAGCCTTTTTACCTGGAGGGAGATCTGTCAAAATCCATGTCTTATTTTTCATGAGGGAAGTATACTCATCATCCATGGCCCTCTTCCATTCTGTAGCTTGTGGTGATGCAAGTGCTTGCTCAACAGTCTGTGGGTCAGTCAAATCAGTAAACAAACACAATAAGCCCATCTTACCATTTTGTGCCTCATCTTGTTTAGCCTGTGACCGTGCTGACCTCAATGTTACATTACTATTGTAATCCTGTCTTATTGGATATGGAGGATGGTAAGTTTCATCAAGTTCTCCTGTGTCAGTGTCATACTCACTTGAGTCTTCACTATTACCTTGTGTGTCTGGGTCTCTGCTGGACATCACAGGTGCAGATGTGGATGATGACTCCTGAGTGTGTATTTTGTTTCTCTCACTGCCTGAGTTTGCATTTTCTAATGAGCCGGAACTTGCAGTGGCTGTTTGGCTGTCCTTTACTGGAACATAAGTTTCACAATCAACTGGTACACTGCCAGTCTTATCATAGTTTTCAATGAAGGCAACATCTCTACTCTTGACAACCTTGTGTGATTTAGGGTCCATAAAACGATATCCTTTTGTATTATCACAATAGCCCACAAATATCATTTTTACTGACTTCTTGTCCCATTTTTGACGTTTTTCTTTTGGTGTAAGGACCATAGCTTCAGAGCCAAATATTTTCATATGAGATAAGTGAGGTTTCTTACCTTTCCACATTTCATAGGGGGTTTTACCTTGTATTGACTTTGTCGGGGAACGATTTACAATATATGCAGCTGTTGCCAGAGCTTCGGCCCAGTATTTCTTCTCTAGGTTAGCAAAAAACAGCATACACCGTGCTCGCTCGACTAAAGTCCTGTTCATTCTTTCTGCCATGCCGTTCTGCTGTGGAGTATATGGAGTAGAGGTCTGATGAATTATACCATGATTAGATAAGTACTTTTCAAAGTTTACATTGCAGTATTCGGTGCCATTCTCAGTACGAAGTTTTGTTATCTTATGATTCAATTCATTCTCTACTTTCAATTTGAAATCTTTAAATGTCTCTAAAATATTTAACTTATCTTTCAGAAAATACACAAAGACCATTCGTGTATAGTCATCAATATAAGTGATAAAGTATCTCATACCTCCGAATGAAGAATTCTCCATGGGGCCACACAAGTCGGAATGTATTAGTTCCAGTGGTCTTATAGCTCTAGAACCAACATTTGTGAATGGCGTCCTAGCTTGCCTACCTTCCATACAGTGAACGCATGTGACATTACTTTGTTCCTGAGTCAGAGTCACACCATCAGTACAACTGGGTAGCTTCTTCACATCTGGAATGTTCAAATGGCCCATTCGCAGGTGCCACAGGTAAGTGTTGTTGCTATTCTGAGAACTGGAGGCTAAATGTGCAACTTCTTTACTGGTATCTATGACATATAACTTGTTGGTCAATGTTGCAGTGCATACAACCTCGTCCTTTCCATTTCGAACTTCACAACCCTTGTCATTGAAAGTAACCTTATGTCCCTTGCTCACAATGGTGCTAACTGAAAGTAGATTGGCGGCTAATCCTGGAACATACAAAACATTGTTAACTTGTATTGCTTTATCTTGACCTGTGTGTATATCAACACAACCAACTCCCTTCACGGCTAATGGCTCTCTGTTAGCTACAGTAACACTCTTTATAGATGGCTCGGTGACATTGTAAATCCAATCCTCTCTGCATGTCATATGAATGGATGCGCCTGAGTCAAGAAACCACTTATTATCACAGGTGTTCTCTTTGATGGTAACTGAAAAGGCTGCTACAAAATTGGAGCTCTCTCCTTTGTTTGCCGATTTTGCCTGGGCCCATAACCTAGATTGTTTCTTGGGCTGTCTGCAATTTTTGGCAAAATGGCCAATCTTGTTACAGTTGTAACACCTAGGTCCCTTTGATTTCACCGACTGCGCATCATTTTTAGTCTTCTTAGTGTTTGTGTAGAAAGCAGTAGACTTGGATGTGTTAATCTCTTGTATGAGTTTAGATTTCACTGAGTCAGCGCTTATTTGAATACCAGAACTCTCTAATCCCATTATCATTGGCTTGTATTCGTCTGGTAAGCCTGCCAACATTAAAGTACCAAGCCACTCATCATTGACATCAAATCCAATATTGCGCAGTTTGTGTGCAGTGTTCATAATTTTACTCACATAGTCTTCAACACTATTGCTCGACTCCAGTGTAGTATTTATAAGATCTTTGAGTAGACCCACTCTTCTAGTTAAGCCATTGTCATCAAAAGCCTTTTGTAAATTCTCCCATACTTGTTTTGCAGTCTTGCATTCCTGAACATGTACGTAATTCTGTGGGTCCAACAACAATATAAGCTTCGACTTTGCCTTGACGTCTTTAGCAGAATCCACAGGTTTGTCATCGGGGCGTTCGACACAGCACCACAAATCCTCGTGTTCTAAATATGTTTTCATACTGAACTTCCACGTTGCAAAGTTTTCTCTTCCGATCAGTTTCTCTAAATTAAACATATTGGAACCCATCTTGTTGGATTTCTTCAACAAAATAAGAAATTTACACCGTGATCGTAATTTTCTTAACCTTAAATTCAAATTGTACCGACAATTTTTACTGATTGAAGTCAATTTTTCTCACTGATATTTCCACTGTACCACACCTGAACTACGCTCTGCTACCATAAAGGAATATAATGCGTAGTTGTGGTAAATAATTAAAGCTGTTTTAATTATAATCAGAGATTTATTACGATTCTACAACGTGAACAATGACGAACGGAAAAACGGAACAGAGACATTGACAACTACGGTGGCGCCACGCGCGCCTAAAAACAAAACTAATTTGGTTGCGTTCCTATTCACATTAACAATGAGTGATTACACGCCGAGTACAGCTGTTCGTGGCCCTTGCAGGTGGTGTGGTTCACAGCCTTGTTTCCGTATGCTGTGCTGCTGATCCTGCTGGTGCGAGGCATCACTCTTCCAGGTTCTGCCAACGGGATCCAGTACTATCTTAGTCCCAACTTTGAAGCTATTACCCAACCTCAGGTAAGCTATAATATTAATCCTATATATTATTCTTCTAAGCCGTTGTTTAATGGCACAGGGAATCGGGGTGGAGGGTACGTGAAAATTCCATTATTAAACATAACGGGAAGAATTAAAAATTCAATAATTTTGCGCATTTGCTCATAAGTCTCACCACGATTATTTATTTCGTAAGAATCGCTCGTAACTCCGCTATATTATATGGAAATAAATTTCTAAGTTAAAGAGAAGCCAGTTCTTAGATTTCTGTGGCATTTAACCTCTATCGTTTTCTTGCTTCGGAAATCATATCAAGGCGTTTGCGAAGTTGAGAGCGAGTTCTAGGTAAAATATCACCAAAGATTTCTTTCTTCAGAAAGCACGTAAAGGCTATATATAGGAAACAGCCAGACCTTGAACAAATATTCGTGTTCATTCACACAAATATCTTGTTTGTAAGAAACTTCTCATCAAATTAAGTCGTAAACATTAAAACGTAAGTTATTCATACATAATTGAAATTATAAATATGGTTTTAGGTGTGGGTGGACGCGGCTACTCAGGTGTTCTTTTCGCTGGGCCCCGGCTTTGGTGTGCTCTTGGCCTACGCTTCATACAACAAGTACCATAACAATGTGTACAAGTAAGTTTTCTGAAAATGTCTAATATTTTTAAGGTTTACAGGTTAATCAGGTGTTAACAGTTTTTTAGATAATAAGAGACAGTATACATTCGAGTCCACTGCTAAACATAGGACTCTTCAATTATTTTTTTATATCGATCGATTTTGAGACGCCTGCATCCACCGTCTTAACCAGAATATCGGTCCATTAGATGCCTGCACATAGCTCGAAGAATCGACGACTGACGGGGCGTTAATGTTATCTAATGGCTACCGCAAACCGGCAAAGTAATAGAGGACAAATAAATTTTACGTGTACAATTTTTTTCTTTTTTCCAGGGATGCAATACTAACAAGTGTGATAAACTCGGCGACATCATTCGTGGCAGGCTTCGTTATCTTCAGCGTGTTGGGGTACATGGCCCACGCGTCGGGTCGGGAAGTGCGAGACGTGGCCACCGAGGGTCCGGGGCTGGTCTTCGTGGTCTACCCGGCAGCCATAGCCACAATGCCCGGATCCACGTTCTGGGCTCTTATATTCTTTATGATGCTGCTTACTCTTGGATTGGATAGCTCTGTAAGTTAAGTGTAGGAAGGCCTTTTGCCAACTGTAGGATTAAAATCAATTGAAATGACGTTAACCAAGTTTACATTCTACTATATGCTGGATATGATTTTGACAAAGATATTCATTGTCAATTGAAAGGGACACTAAGCAATTGCTTGTCTACGTCCAAGTAAGTGCCAATTTAGTTAAACTTTGAGTAACACGAAATCAAAATCAAGTTTTGATTGTACAAGGATATATCACTTTAGAAGTCAACTTGGGTCATCTTGATTCATGTCTCCATTTATTGTATTTTCCAGTTTGGCGGCTCTGAAGCGATCATCACAGCTTTAAGTGACGAGTTTCCACCAATAGGCCGCCACCGGGAGATCTTTGTGGCGTGTCTTTTCACCCTCTACTTCTTCGTGGGCCTGGCGTCTTGCACCAAGGGTGGCTTCTACTTTTTCCAACTTTTGGATCGATATGCTGCGGGATACTCTATACTGGTGGCTGTCTTCTTTGAGGCCATTGCTGTGTCTTGGATATATGGTGAGTATCTCAGATAAAACTGACGGGATTAGTTTTTGAGACTTCTGCGGTTGCGATATTGCTATTTCTCAATTATGAATAGATTTTGATGGTGTCCTTAAACAGCGGTTCGAGAGTATTTCCACCAACACAATAAACTAGGATTGTCTGAAATGGTTTTAATCCTGATTTATGGATTCTGACTATTCTGTGTTCGATTAAGTATATTATAAATGCTAAAATGAAAGTGTTTGTTCTGCTTTCACGCCTAAGCCCCTGGGTCAATTTTGAGGATATCTTGAACCCTGAGGAACCATGAAACCCGAAAACATCTATGGTTCAAGTTGGCCGTAATAAATTATATCAGTAAGGTGCTGTTATTATCCCCAGGTACCGAACGATTCTGCGAAGACATCCGGGATATGATAGGCTTCAGGCCTGGCTTGTACTGGCGCGTTTGCTGGCGGTTTGCTGCACCAGCATTCCTCCTATTCATCACAGCCTACGGACTCTTGGACTACGAGCCGCTGCAGTATGAGGGATACCTCTATCCAGCCTGGGCTAATGTTCTGGGCTGGTGTATTGCAGGGAGCAGCGTGATGTGTATCCCAACAGTCGCTATTTACAAGATCTTGACTACCAAAGGAACTTTCGTTGAGGTACGCAAAATCTTTAAGTTTTTTCAAAAATAAATTAGAGAAATTCTTGGAAACTACGTGGATAGCTCATAAGCCCACGTGACACATCTGTGTTCCTGAGTGTTTTCAGGTGGTCAATATGATTACTGTATTTAGAATAAAGGCGTAGAATTTCAGTACCTGGTCCTATTATAGGTTTTAAGTCTTACAACTTAGTTGCTTGTGTAGTACTTAGTAACATCGGATCAGCCTAAAGTACGACAGCACATTGAATTTCAACCAAGTGAAGTACCTACTCCATGTGAAAATATCCTCACTGGAAAACATCTTAGCAATTACACCAAGCACTTATTCAAGTCATTACATTTTTCACATATAATTTCTGCCAATATAAACAATATAAAAATACCTTGTACCGTTTTCTTCCAGCGACTTCGTAAGCTGACGACTCCTTATGCGGATACCCTAGCAGCCGCTCCTGTCAACGGTCTCGTGGTTTCTGAGAGCGGCGTAGTCCGCCTGGCACCCTCCCCTCCACCTGTTACGACCCCCTCCTCCGGCCCCCTTCCCCCTCTCCCGTCCCCTACGACCAATACTATTCCGGCGCCCCATCTCGTCTGAGCATCGCTCTCCTTCGACGTCTACTACGTCTAACGCTTCTAGAATATTCTTTTTTGTTCGGACCTAGCAAGAAGTATCGCTTGTATAATATTAGTATGTTTGACTATTATTCAGGAATGAGTTTTAAAATTTATACGTGAGTTACTTACATGCTGTTGTCTGCTTCTATTGTTATATTTTGTTCTTAAGAAAAGTGAAAATATTTATTTTGCTCATTTCGTCTTAGACTTTAAAGTAAATGCATTGAATTAGAAATTTTATAGAATTAGACAACGTTAAGTTACCAATACTGTTCCGTGAGATACAATTTCTTAGTTTTACGATTTTGGCATTATACTGAGTAGATGTGAGTTTTCAATTCAATTGGGATTTTTTTTAAATATTATATTGAGAATCTCACAAAGCCCTGTTTTTATAAACACTTAGGACACGAAGGGGATAAAATATTTTTCATAAACGGAAGAAAATGTTATAGAATATTTAAAGGACTTGTTTAATGAATGAGATACCTATATATTTATTTAAATAATATAATATTTAAATTTTTAGGATAAAAAATCGTTAACGTAGCTTTTAATGATATAATTTTTTTTATTCATTAATGTAACACTTTGACATTAGTAATAATTCAAAATTAATGTAAGAGACGCAGTATATTATGCAGTATAATTACAACACATATAATCGATTAAATAATATAATTCAGAAAACCGTCGATGTGTAATAGATATAGTCGAAATTAGTGTGTATTACCAAGCAATAAGGTTGAAACTGGAACAAAATCAGTATATATTGCACAGATACCCAAATTTATTATTTTCACACAAAATATCCTTTTGTACGGGTTATTTTTTTAGATATGACCTTAAATACCTTAATACAGTGAAATATTTTCGATAAAATTATAATACAACATGCACATTTCGTTTAAATCCTCCAATATAGTACCTAAATAGTTTAGCATTTTTCTCAGTAATATTATGAAATAAAGTAAATTAGTGAAGTAGTACATAGGTGTTAGGTAATTGACATAACTTCTTAGTAGTTAATAAGTAAATAGATGTAATAATACATAAAAATATCGAAACACATAACTTTCGCCTACTAAAAAATACACAGAATAGTAGTTAAGATAATAGTTATTTGAATACCTAATCAACGGCTGTTTCACAGAGTTAGTGTGTATGTAACATTATTATATAGATTTCTTTTTAATTTTATATTTCCTATATTTTTACTGAATAGGTTTCATTAAGACGAAAACTGTTGTTTTTTCTCAAATAAAGTTAATAAATAATTCTTAGTGTAAGTATATGATATTGCAAAATGAATAAGTAATATGTATTCATTTAAAGTAAAATATATAATTGTGATTAAAAAATCATAAAAAATATTTTAAGGAAAAAAAAATGCTGTGTAGATAATAGAAACAGTAGAAAATAATATTACCTACGTAAGGATATTCATTATAAAAATCGAATAATTAATGTTATATTTAAGATATTAGTTCATATACCCACCTGCATAGTAGATAATTTTAAATAGGTATTCAAACTGTTTAATCAAAATGTTTTTTCTTCCTAATATAAAAAATAAATACTCTGTAGTTCAAATTTATCTGTCTTGTAGTATTTAGTGTACTGATTAGGTTTGATTAATATCTTTTAGGTGCTCCATTGCGTAATTTTAGTGTAAATGTGTGTGTAAATGAATTATAATTTTACATTAAATAAATACATTTTCATCAATCTGTCGTGGGCAATGCGGATTGATGAACAGTGCCTTTAATAATGATGATTTTTAGTAATAATTGTTTTATAGTTTACGCAAGTATATTTTACAAGTATGAGGATGTTTTAATGAAAGGGAAACACGCTACACACTCGCTAACTACATTTTCTGATCTCAATGTGTAGTGTTTGAAATATATACATAATATTTCTATGATATAATCGATCTTTCAAATCTTACATAATAGTGACTTTATTAATAGTCGTGAATATTTAAAATTTCAATAGTTAAATATATGAAGTTATGAACATTAAAAATTATATTGTGAAGGTAATTACTGGCCATAATTATTGTGAGTTCAAACAACTGATATTACCGGAATGACTAACGAACTTCAAGGCATAAACGACTTCCCTCAAGTGGTGATAGACACCATCAGGTAAACGAAACGTTTATGTCAGCTGTCATTACGTCATGCAAAAAAAATATATGCAAAAGTAGATATTTATTAATCCATCTACATAAATAATTTTGTAGTGATTATGTAGTTAAAATGTAAGTGTTTGATGTTTAGAACAATGTTATACCTATATGTTAACCATGTGACGTATTAATATTAGATGTTGATGTAAATTATTATTAAGCGTTTAATTGTCATGGCAGCCATAATGACGATTAATACTTGGTAATAAATTTGTTTATACTTACTGTGTATTGGTGTTTTACTTCGTATAGCCGTTCATGAGAACTATACATATTTAGTTTAATTTGATTTGTCAGCTCAAAGTCGCCCAGCGTGCAATGGAGAGATCTATATTCGGATACGTGATAGAATCTGAATTTAGGAAATCCGTAGGAGAACTGGAGTAACCGACATAGCAAAGCTATGCAAGCTGAAGTGGCAGTGGGCGGGGTATATAGCTCAAAGAACCGACGACCGAGGCGTTAAGGTTTATCATTGGCGACCACGAATAAGCATACTCAGTAAAGGGCGACCACCCACCCGATGATCTGGTCAAGGCGGCGGGGAGCCGGTGGATGCAGGCGGCACAGGATCGATCAACGTGGCCAATTCAATTCAATGGCCTTCAATTGGCGGTAATGGTGATAATCAGTAATAAAGACCATATATTGCCTGATAGTGAGCAGTTGAAAAATAGACCTGACTATCTATATCGTGGGATAATCCCGGTAACTAGCGCTTTCACTTATGGCAGTCTGCAATGGCCTACATACAAAATTAGTGAGGCCGCGGGAACCAATCGTGCATAAGCACGGGACTTACCACCGTAAGATTGTAAATAACGTTAGATTATAATCTATCCCGCGATATTGTAATCTGTCGAAAAATTGTGATCCGGAACAACTGCTCACAATTTAACGCATTATTTTTAGATAGATTATAATCTATCGAAGTCAAACCGTTAAATCATAATCTGTCGCGCGTTAAATTGTCAACTGTTTAAAGCCTGTCCATGATTGGCTGGTCTTGATGACAAGAGCAGGCAACCAGGGACAGGCTGGATAGAGTTAGGAATCAAACATAGGTATCAGTCAAAAAAATAAAATGCAAATTTAATAAGTTTTTTTAATTAAAATAATTAAAACAAATCTTTTCGAACACAAATTAAATATAAATTAAAAAGTAAAACATTAAAATTTTCTCATAGAAAATATTATCATAAAATAGAATAAAATAAATTACCAGACAAAATCTTTACTTATTGCAAGAGATATAAATGAATTTACTACGTAAAAATACACTAATGCTCACTTTTTGTTACATGTCAAAGAGCAGTCAAATAAAATAAATGCAAATAAATTCAATACTTTGTGTGACATCAAGTAGGTATGTAATAATTAATAATTATTGATTTTTAATTAGGTATTTGTATTAAAATATATATTTTACTCTTCGAACACAAATTAATTTTTCAACCGGATATTCCAGAGATTCCACATACAATAGATAAATAATCAATCTTCGTCAAGCCCAATCGGACCGGTCAGGACGTGAAGCATTAAATTTAAACAAAAAACGAAAACATTTTTAAATTTTCTCATGGAAAATAATTATCACAAGATAAAATTAAATCAATTACAAGATAAAATCTTGGCTTATTGCAAGAGATTAGAGTCCATCACACACGTTGCTATAATATTATATATCGAGCTATAAACGAAAAAAGCATGCTTTTATTGTGCTTTCAGTAAAAGTATGACAAAGCAAGTTAAAGGCATGCTTTTTTCGCATATAGGTCGGTATATTAATATATATTATAGCTACGTGTGTGACGGACATAAAAACACTTTTAAAAAAGACACCAATGCTCACTTATTGTTGCATGTCAAAGAGCTGTGGCACCTGGAGTTACAAAGAACATTGGCTTTCTTGCAATTACACTTATTGGAAACACATTGTCCTTTTTTTAGTTTTTTGCAATTGCATTGTTTCATTCCTTGTCCGCCAAATGATGAAAACATTGATGCTATTGTTCTTAACGGCAATGTTACCTGAAAAATATATTATAATGACTTTGTGCAAAGGCCGGATCCGTCTATACTACCGGATTTGTAGTAAGTACTTTGTAGCAGCAGAGATTTGTAGTAGGTAGTGTGTTCCAGTTTTAAAGCAAGATATAATATAAGAGTCTGATATAAAATGAGATCTGTTAAGAAAATATTTAAAGGTGATACAAAATCATTAATAATTACCTCTGGAATGTTACTGAGTAGTTCTGCTTTTGGAGATGAAAGAACAGCATTTTGAGGCATCCAATCTTTGATTATGCCAAAAGCAGTGCCAACTTGATATAATTCGTTTTTTTTCTCTAAAACTTTTCCAATCAGATTTTTACTGTCCAAAGGTCCCCTGTCAACTTTTGGGACTTCAACTAATACAGACGAACCAATAGCGATATCTTTAAATTTTTTAGACGATGTAGCCACCATTTTATCTGCCGCTCTTTTTAAATTTATGTGCGATTGTGTTCTTTCTTGTACGATGTTAAGTTGAATCACACACAAATTGCAAAGCAGTTGAGATTCATAGCCCTCATTTTCTTCAGATGAAACTCCACATATGGCGTGAACGATTTTCTTGCATTTTGTGCATGTATGAGCTCCAGATGCTTCTTTGTTGCATATGTTACATAACAAATTATTAATTTCTTCAATAATTACTATATTAGATAGTAAGTTAGAATCATTAGGTGCGGTGGGTTTGTCTAGGGTAATGATTTCTTTGTCAATATTTTCATATATGGCCTGATTTGGGGTGACGGTTTCTTTACTACCTAAAGACATTTTTTCATGTTTACTATCTGGATCATGAATAATAACATCCGCAAATACAGGTAAATTCTCATGTAAATCAAGAAGTAGTTCAGGATTTTTTGCTTCTAAGGTAATTATTTCACTACTTACTGTAGTTATTTTTTTTTGGTTAATCGTATGATTCTCAATTTTTTGAATATTTTTTGTGGTTATGTTTTCCTGTTCTTCCTCTTCTTGATCTTTTCCTGAATTTTGTTCTTTGTTATTATTAATATCTTCAAAAAACTTCTCCACTTCTTCTTCGGTTTCTAATTTAGATATTATATTTTTAGATAAGAAGGTTGATGCGAGTCCTATTTTTGGGTCCGCTCCAAACAAGGCTTTATATGGAGTTCGAGCAATTGTTGAATGGTAAGATGAATTTTTCTGGAACTGAACGAAATAACACCCAATGGACCAATTGGAAGATTTATTATCTGTCATCCAGGCTCGAATCATATTTTTTACATCTTGATTTGAACGTTCAATACTTCCTTGGCTTTGCGGATATCTGGGTCTTCCATTAACTATTTTACAAGCAGGCCACAAACTGACTATTTCTTTTAACACAGATGCTGTGAACTCGCGGCCATTATCACTTTGAAGGATATTGGGACAGCCAACTTCCAAAAATATCTTTAAAATTTCGATTGCCACTTCTTTCGCCTGTTTGCTTTTTAGTGGTCGCAAAAAACAAAATTTAGTTAAATGATCCTGATATTGTAACAACCATTTGTACTCTTGATCTGGAGATGTTTGAAAATCTACAAGATCTATTTGACCCCTTCTATTAAAGTCGTCAGAAATCAATGGTTTTACGACAATTCCTTTTTTTGGAAAGCTTTTTTTTGATAGACATGTTTTACACAAATTCAGGAATATTGTTATGGCAAATATTGGTATCACATATTTATCTTTCAAGGAATGGACAATTTTGTCTCGTCGTCCATGTCCAGTTGCCATATGCGCGTCGAGAATTGTTTGATAATACTCTTCCGTTGGAATGATTTGTACTACAGGATCTGAGATATTCTTTCTTTTCATAATTAAAACTTTTTGGTGACCAATATTCATTACATCGTATTTTCTTGCATGATGGTAATGCTTGTTTGTTGGTCGCCTATTTTGAGATTTTATTGTATTATACTCGTCTAACAATCTTATTACTGTTTGTATTCTATGATTTATCCATTCAATTTTTTTACTATTTTTACTATGCCCACTGTAGTAGTTTTGTAACTCTATGGTAAATTCTTCTTGGTTAACAATAACTGGTATTTCAGAGTTTTCTTGACAGACAGACTCAATATCCGACATTGTAAATATTATCAAATAAGATATTAAATGAGTTCACACAGGTTCACCCGCATAAAAAATATAAAAACACTGAAAATACAAATTAGGTTATGTTCGGTGACTAACTCTTATTCATTACTTAACTGCACTTCTTTAGGTTATCACAGGTCCGTTAACACTCCCTACAACTTATTATAATACAATGCGTTATTGTTATTAACTTGAAATCTGTTTTAAATCACCAAAACACTGTTTGTTTACATTTCACAACAAATTATTTTGACTAATAACAACCGAAGATGGCGACGACGGGCGGCTGAGCGGGGAACATGAAGTTCAACCAATCAGAGCGCGAGGTGCGTTCTTTCGCATGCCATTTTACAATCTGACGGTTTGTCTTCGATAGATTATAATCTATCGAAAAATAATGCGTTAAATTGTAAGCAGTTGTTCCGGATCACAATTTTTCGACAGATTACAATATCGCGGGATAGATTATAATCTAACGTTATTTACAATTTTACGGTGACATATACATACCTACTCGTCCAACACAACAAATTAGTAATCGAATATAGTTACACGAATTTTAAAACGTAAAATAAAGTCTCAGATGTAATTTAGCTTAGCAAGTGTATGAAGAACGGGTGGAAAATTTAGTATAGTAGTAAAAGATATCCTACTACAAAGATACAAATTAATTTTACCTTCCTATAAATATATAACATATCCAAGTTTGGCTACATTCAGTAGCACCTGTTAACTTCACATATATCTAGGATAGCCACTTTACCAGAGCAGGTGTCTATTATGAGATAAAGTAAGCAAGAAGCTTGGCAAGATTCAGTCTCTGGTCAAGACATTAAGAGTGGTGCCTTTCGGGCGTTGTTAAGTACATTAACAAATTACTATGTTTATGCACACAAATATGCAGTCTTTCGCTGAAATCGACCCGGAATTTAATGAAATCATACACCCAAAAGTTCAAAGTTCTTTATTGCATTCATTTTGTACATATACAGGTGTTAACAAAGATAGAAGGTAACAAACATGACCCTGCAAGGGCACAGCAAGTACATATTATTTTATATATTACAAGTAACTTATTATTAAATAAAATATAAATCGTAATAGTATTTTAACAAATTCTTAAAAAATACGTAACAATAATTTTTGTTGAAAAACATACCTACCTAATTAACTATTATCTAAATTATTTTTCACCAAAAAACTCATGCAGCGAATAAAAACAGATATTTCTCTGGAGATATTTTTTAATGTGAATTTAATTTTGGTTAAGTCCTTTATATCTTTAATTTCATTTGGTAAGCTGTTATAAATTTTGACACACATTCACTTCGAAACATTTTATAATTGCTGGTAGGTTGTGCTAATTTATTTTGTGGTCTCAGATTTAGTGGACGTTGGTGGTAAGGAAAGAAATCAGAAAGAAAGAATTCACAAGTGGAATAGATTGTTAAATAAAGGTTTGCAGCTATCCATAACAGATAAATTTCCCAATACTCTTATGCATCTCTTTTGCAGTCGGAATAGTTTAATTATTTCTGAACCTGATGACCCCATAATATTATGCCGTAGGTTAGCCAAGAATGTGCATAGGCATAGTAATACGCATAGTAAGCACTCATTTCAAGTTAGTTAGTTTTTTAAGTTCTTTTAGTGCATATGAGAATCAAGCTAGAAAGTTTAAGTGCCACTTTATTTATATGTTCTTTCCAGTTTGTATTAGAATCTATGCTAATTCCTAAAAGGGGGTAGTTGTTAACCTGTTAACCCAAGACCACACACATTATTTTATAACTGATAAGTTTATACACACTTAAACCATATTAAAGCGCCACATAACGTGGGACCAACACCACAATTGGCGAAGTGTGGGCCCGAACCAAGGCATTTCATAAACTTACATGATATATGAGCCGAAGATGAATTGGCCACATTACAGTGAATATATTTTCGCTTGGCTGCTCTAACCATCTGATTGCATCGATTTCCGGCTCTCACGATTTGCCAATTATCTGTGATCTTTCGCTGGCGCTTGAATTTTCGAAAAGCTCTGTAACGCCTGGTCATGGCCATGCGGACACAACGAGTCATGCATGGAGCAGGAGGAGGTTTTGATCTAACATGTTTTAAAGGAGCATGGATGAATCAAAGAGTGCAATAATAGTTCGATCGAAAAAGTCATTAACACGTTGACGGACACGCCGGTTATAACATTCATTAGGAACTTGCGCAGAATGACGCGCCGGTTATACCCTTCGATATTTTTTTGTACTCTAGAAGCACAACTGCTTTAGCAGACGAATTTCCATACTGCTACCATATAGTTCATCATCAAGTGCCCCCAAATTAAATTATTCGAATTGCTAGGTGTCACATAACATGTCTTTTTACCGCTTCCAACGTACTACTACTTGGAACATTTGTGTGCGCACTCACACTGACGCAGCGTTTATAGCAGCGGCCATTGTATGAGAATTTGTTCAGTTGGCTGCGGAGTGCGCCGCGGAGTGCACACGTCGGGAACGTGATTTACGCGCGGTTTCTGATCAACGTTTATGGTAAGTAGAATTGGTTTTATTGGAATTTTTATGAATAAATAATTAGACAATGTTAGTAATATTTAAATGAAACGTACTTTAGAACATAATAATGGATATAAATACAAATCCTTTTAATATTATAAATGCGAAAGTTTGTGAGGATGTATATATGTGTATGTGTATGTAGGTATGTTTGTTACTCTTTCAAGCAAAAACCACTGAACGGATTTGGCTAAAATTTGGTACAAAGATAGTTTATAACCTGGATTAACACAAGGATAGTTTTTATCCCGATTTTATGTTCCCGTGGGATAATTTTCGAGTAGTAGCGGGTGAAGCCGCTGCGCTGGTAACAGCTAGTATTTCATAAATCATTATTAATATAATGATAAGAGGTTTCAACAAATGATTTATCCTAAAATATTGATGTAAATGACTTCTACTTATAAGTTCTACTTTTCAGATGTCTCGATAACGACTGAGAGGAGGTAAACCAAAAAATAACGATCCATTCGAACGGGAAAATGAACGCATTATGAAATTGTTCAATGAGACCTCATCAGATGAGCTATCTTGTGGTTCAGAGGAACCAGAAATATCGAGCAATGAAGAACAAGGATCGGTATCAAGTGAAAGCGAAGAGTCTGAACAGGATCCATATGATGATTGTGATGGCGAATATGATTCAGACACAAATTACATACCAAATGAAGATAGCAGGTCATCAACAACTCACATATCTGACTCTGAAGAGGATGGTGATGGACAATTTAAACAGACAACTCAACGTATAAGAAGTGAACAAGTGCTTTCTGTTAAGTCTCCAGCTATCTCAAATGATTTAGGTGAGCAAATTCACATTCCTACTTCGGTTGAGTCATCAGGTGATTTGACAGCTATTTCGTCCCCAGCTGTCACGCGAATTGGGCGAGATTCTGATGCATATGTGCCTTCTGTTGAATCTACCATTACCTTAAAAGATTTAGGTGTCCACGTCTGTGTTCTGGCTTCAGTCGAGTCTCCAAGTGATGTTATTCCAACTTCGCCCCCGCTTATCATAAGAAATGCACTAGATACACACCAGCCACACTTAGACATACCTTCATATGATTCCGATACAACTCCACCAAGATCAGTTGAATCAATTACGATTTTACAGGATATTATTAGCTAGACGGACACTGAAAGTCCTGCATCGGCACAAAATATAAGGCAAAGGGTTGACGATCAGCAGCGACCTATGTTGCCTCTACTTGCAGACGCACAGAGCACTGATCATCAACGACCAACTACAACATCAGTTTCCGACGTATCTCGTTGTCCTCGTCAACGTTCTAGGTCATCTCCAATCGTAGAAGACGAATGGCAAGCAACAACCACTCCGATACCAGAATTTCAGTTTGATGACACCATTATTGGACCACAATTTCCACTTGATGCAAATACAGCTCCAATTATAATATTTGATCGTTTCTTTCCTCCGTCAGTGATTGAACAACTTGTAGAGCGGACCAATATCTACGGTGCTGCATTATGCCACGTCAACAGACCACATACTAGAGGCAGTCGCAAAAAGACCTTTAATCCAACTACAATAGAAGAAATGAAGCAGTTTCTTGGATTATGCATTTTGCAATCTCATATAGAAACACCCAATATTCGAAAACTTTTTACATATACTGATCCGTTATATTACCATCCCATATTTACTTACGGTATGTCAGGGAGAAGGTTCGAACAATTATTGAGATGTTTGTGTGTTTATGAAGGGAATGCCAAAGGTATAAACAAAATTTTAGGTTTCGCCAACCAAATGATTGCTATTTTTCAAGAATTATACAAACCGCAAAAGCAGCTTTCTCTTGATGAATCAATGCTCTTATTTCGCGGACGCCTGTCTTTCAGGCAGTATATCAAAACTAAAAAAGCTAAATAGAAATTTATCAGGGCAAGACTGATTCCAATGATCATATAGATATCGAAACTGCGTCGAAATCGAAGACAGAAAAGCTCGTTATGAGTCTGATGCAGCCATATTTATTTAAGGGCCACGAGCTCTACATGGATAATTATTATAACAGCGTGCCCTTATCTGAGAAAGGAAAGTTTATGTTGTGATTAAAAGGGTCATTTTTATGTTGAAATAACTATTGTAATGTCGTTGTAATTTTTCCTACATTAAAATAAATAAAACCTTGTGTTTTTATTATCTACTGGTGCTCTTTTTATCATAATTATTTTGAAACTTTGTAGAAGAAGGGGTTAAAAATATTGAAGGCTATAGTCGCAGTATGCTGTATTTGAGTAAATTAACCGTTTACTACTGACGTAACGGCTGATGCCTTCGGAGGCTATAGCCGGCGCGTCCTATTTATATAGTTAAAGACTACATACCTGTGACGTAACGTTTGGAGCAGGCGAAGGCTATAGCCGGCGCGTCCTATTTATATAGTCAAATACTACATACCTGTGACGTAACGTTTGGAGCAGGCGAAGGCTATAGCCGGCGCGTCCTATTTATATAGTCAAATACTACATACCTGTGACGTAACGTTTGGAGCAGGCGAAGGCTATAGCCGGCGCGTCCTATTTATATAGTCAAAGACTACATACCTGCGACGTAACGTTTGAGGCAGGCGAAGGCTATGGCCGGTGCTGTCTTATTTAAATACGTTGTCTTTTTTACCGGTGACAGTACGGCTAAAGCCTTTCATACAAAAATCTTGTGTCAAGATAGGGTTACAAAATCAAGCAAAGTGTCCGCGAACGTGTTAACAGTACTACAGGTTGCATTGGCTCCCAATTAAAGCAACCCTATTTATTAATGGAATCAACGTCAATTCTGAACCAGTTTTTTTTATAACCTCCCTAATTGGCATAGTTTTGCGTTGACTCCACAGCTGTTTTTCGTATATTAATACGTAGTTTATAACTAACAAGCAAAAGGTGATGTGCACGTATACGTATACGCACGCTACTGCCTGAGAGCGTTTATTGTTTAGTTTAACCTTGTAATATAGGTAATAGGGATAAATACAATTGTAACTACTAACGAGCATGCACAGATACTACTCTTTGCTGTACAACAACAAACTGTCATCTGAGAGTGTCACCATCAGACCAAAGCTGTCAATGTCAAAAAATGGAATTTGCTGTGATTTAGTTGCAGGTTGTTTCTATTCTATTGCTTGAATTGTTTTTCAAAGAATTAAAATCAATAAAATAAACATGGAAAATAAAAAAGATGGAAATCCTACTGCAGAAAAAACTATTTTCGACGCTATCGCACAAAATGACTTTACCGAATTCAAAAACATATTAGCGCAACACAAGGGTGGAGTCGATTTCTTTGACGAAAATGGTATGACGGCACTACAACACGCCGCTTATAAGGGTAACAAGGACATGGTACAGCTATTACTTGATAGAGTAAGTAAAGTTATAGCACCGTGACATAAAAAACAGTAATTTACTTTCCAACTCAACATTCAATTTACCTTTTTCCAGGGTGCTAATGTGAATTCAGGAAAACATGAATATAACTACAGCGCCTTACATTTCGGGGCTTTGTCAGGCAACTCCGAAGTGTGCAAGCTTCTTCTAGACGCTGGAGCTAAGCCCACAGCCACTAACTCTATGGGCCGAACAGCTTCCCAAATGGCTGCATTTGTTGGTAACCACCATACTGTTGCGACTATCAACAACTATGTCCCATCTGGTGAAATCGCATACTATAGTGTTATACAAGGACAACAAACTGAGCCTCTTCTTCCTGCATTTTTGGTGGAGCCGCTCCACAAATTTGTGCTGGGTGTCAATATTCATCCTATTAGGTTAGGACTTAACCTTCAACATACACCGTCTTTGCTTGAGAATGCTGAGAAAGTGAGCAAAGTTTTGGAGCTCATGTGCAAGAAAGAGATGACACGAGGTAGTGAAACAAATGAGGTTATGGCATTCAAATACCATTACCTCTCCTATATTGTGAACGAAATGAACAACATCAAGGACAAACAGAAACCATCATCAGAGAAGGAAGACAAGAAACATGATATAGTAGAAATATTCTCTAAAAAGTTATTGAAACCTGGCAAAGATGGGTATTCTTTAGACCTAATGGATTCATTTCTAAAGGACTGTGTGCGAGAGTTCCCTTTCAGAGAATGTACAACATTCTTCCAGATGGTTACCTCACTGACAAGCAAGGATCCTCCGCCAGCATTATCTATAATAAATTGCACCATAAATGGGCAGCGAGGGTTTGTTGATGCTATTCCATATTGCAGTACGTGCGGAGAGGAGAAACCGGCTAAGAAATGCTCTAAATGCAAGTGTGTGCAGTACTGTGACCGAGAATGTCAACGTCTTCATTGGTTTGTTCATAAAAAAGGATGCAACAGAGAGTCTAGCGTGCCAGCACCTACTACTAATTCCAAGTTGAATATTGATGCTAATGAGCTAAGTGCAGAACTCCAGAACCTTATAGCAGGATAATTTCTATGCCCTTTAGAAGGAGAATTACCTAATTGTATGTAATGAATGGTATAGTTTACTTATTTGTCACGTGTTGTACTATAATAATTATAAATGTAAATCACAATTTTTGTTTTTCTTTATTTTCAATTAGTAATAAAACTTGAGGAGTCCTACTGCTGCCTGATAAGACTTAAAGTAAAATCATTTATTCATTTTGAATCAATAGAGCTCATATGATGGTCAACTAAAAAACTAATGCATCCTAACAACTAACAACTTCATCATAAAAGAGACAGAAATATGTAAAAAGCATATTGTGTACATGTAGTGTGTACTAAACTAGTGTTACCAATATAGTGGGTAAACATTTGATTCAGTTTTAATCTGGTTAAACTAGTGAGCAGACCCTAAGGGTGCTAAATCTCAGGGTGTCATTGTGTGCTATTGTACCCATACATAGGGTGTTTATAATGTCCAAAGGAAACACTCAGAACAACAAATGTTCATGTTCATGCAATCAAAGATTTATCCTTTGTGTGAACCAAACACTATATTCGTCATACTATTAATACTTATGAAAAATAAAATCGGGAGAAGTCTACATCATTAGAGAAATATAAAAGTAAATGCTGAATTAAGTGAATGATCGTCTTCTTTATTAATTGAATACTAAAAACACCATTTTATAAATATAAGTAAAACTTTCAAAAATAATGTGTAATAAAATAGGTAGGTAAATTTTATTATTGTCACAATAACTATAGGTCTAAAAGCTAAGTACATTCCTGTAAATAGTTTGTAAACTTGAAACTAGATGGCAGCACTGATGTGCGTTGAAAATTTGTTTCACTTGCATTTAACTTGAAATAAAAGATCTTACACAAATGTGACGATTTTTTTATTTTGAACTGAATTTATTTCGTAATAATATTTTTATATGTAGAGAGAATTTGCCGACTGGGTAAAGGTAACGCACAGATACCGAATATATTTCGGTAACGCACAGATACCGAATATATTTCGGCTGTTGGTTCGCTGTACCAACCTACTGTATAAATTGAGATAATAACTGAAATCTACGGCTTTGAAAAGGGGTCCTACCAAGATGGAAAGATCCCAACCACACCTGCAAGTGATGCACCTGCCAATCAACGTACGAAGCTCTGGCAAACATTAAAGTTTCCAGTAAGCGGCAATAGGCTACCTATTGCGTGGGACCAAGTTTGTAATTGGCGAAATGTGGGCATATAATATGTCTCTGTCTAATGCACAGGGCGCAGACCCTGGAGGGGCGCAGAAATGACCAGGCTATATTTAGTTTTATATCTCATACATGGTAGCTAGTAGGTACATTTTGTTTTATTGCGAACACGATGTAGACGCGCCCTACTGTACCTGGCTTGTATTTTCAGAGCCTGTTCAGAGCATTTTTCAAGGGCGCAGTTTTGAAAGCTCGCATCGGGTGCATAAAAGGCTAGTTACGGCACTGACTTCGGTATAGCTGTCATCAAACGGTTTGGTGTGCTTAACAAGGCATTACGATACTTCACACAAATATAGCTGCTGATTTTTGGGAGTTAGTGATTTTGAAACCAGACTTAAGCAGAGTATGACATTTTATTTACAAATCAAAGAAATAAACATTTTTGGCAGTATTCGCGGAAATTCAACTCCAAGGCAGTGAAAAAGCTAACAAAAGCGATATTGCGGGCGCGCGCTGGTCAAATATATTTGTCTCTGATGAAATAAATAAAGCGAAGTAAATACATCCAGTAACAAAATGCTTATAGGAAATGGTTAGGTTAGGTTAGGTTATTAGAGGAATAGACTTTTATATTTTTAAAGTAAGTAGATAAATAATTATATTTTTGTAAATCGATACATTTAAAGTCGATAGATATCAAAAATAAAGGAGCCACCTTTAAGCATTACACATTTTCAAGTAACCCAACACCCAGGCTAACGGATTATCGAGAATCAACTCCATCCATCAAGAATGCATTTTTCAAGCTGAAAAGCTTGAAGATATAAATTGCACTATAATTTATGAAAAATACGTCAAATATGCAAATAATCTTACGCCCGTGAATCCAATTTGGGGTGGGTCGAAAGGTTGATACAACTAACTATCATCACAAGCGCTTTCCAGATTCCCTAACACGCTATCTGAACTCGAGTCCTACCATCGAGAGAATTCATCATCATTATCAGCTACATTCGGCCACACAGTGAGCTAGATTTTCAGCTCTCCATATGATAAGGTTGATACAACTAACTATTTAGTTAAAGCAATTTATCCTTTCAGCATAGAGATCTCTTGATAAACGTATCAATTGGTGAGAAGTGGCTAGCCCTTCGCTCATATGGGCGAGATTTTCCTATATCCCATCAGTTCTCATGCAAACTCATTTCCTAATTAACAAAATGTAAGTAGGCATAGTTGATATGTTCGAAAAAGCAGAACCTCTTGCAGACTTAACAAATTCCAATTGATTAAGTCTTTATGTAAGGAATTCTGGCGCCAACGCGGGAAAAGACACAACGAGGCAATGTTTTCTAAATAAAATTATATTCAAAAGCTAAATTTGAGTTTTGAGTGTAAATTTGAGTGTAAATTCAAGTTTTTATTTGTAAATGTAGTCAAGTTTGGTTTTTTCTCCCGCCAGTTACAAATTTACTTAAACTAAAAACATAGTTTACAAAAAAATAAACTTGTGTTTTGCAGTCACAAAATTATAAGCAAGATGAACATAATTAAGGATAAGTAGATAGTAGAAATAAGCAGACCAGTCCCCACTGGACGTTGCCATTGGAGTCAGAAAGCTATTAAGCGCCAAATATATATATATATATATATATATTTGGCTGAACAACACAAAAGTAATATGACGTGTATTTACTACAAAATTGGACGTTTAAAATTGCGCGCGCAGTCTTATACGCACCTATAGTGCGCAATTTTACACATGGCATTTTAAACGTCGCTATCGCATCGTCCTGCGATATCGTATGCGCAATTATATCGCCTGCGCAATCTTATACCACCCTACTCTATGATTTTCCGTGATGATTCCAAAACCCCATAGAGTCTTCACTTGTAAGTAAGTACTGGGGTAAGACTTTGACTTGACTCGACTATTACCGATTAACTTGACTTGACTTCTGACTGTGGCTAAGTGATGAAAACACTGCATTTATGCACATAACTTGATTTATTTAAATAATTGACATCGGCAAATACTCTAAAAAAGTGAGTTCATATCTTTAAAAAAAAGTGTTTATATACTAGCAGAAGTAGGTGCAAAACATGACGAGCTTCTTATTCAATCCTTCTCTACTCAAACTCTTGTCCGCAGTATATGTCTTATATACATTTTTTTTGATTGTATAAACGTTAAGTTTGCAGTCACTAGATTGTAACTAAAAAGAAATTCGTTCCGTTCAGATTACTGCGATTCAAACTCAATAATAGCTTGCGGCACGAACGATGACGCTATTTCATATACAAGTGATGATATCACTCTGAAGTTAATAAAATAAGTACTTCACTTGTTTTTAATATCAATTAAAGTAAAACAAAACTATACAATCTTTTTCTCTTTGTCATGCATGACACAAGATGATCCTGTATGTTATTATTCTTGTTATATTTTTTAATTGTGCAATCAAGTTTAAAGAAATAAATACATACTATTACGTCTGTATCCCCAAAGGGATAGGCAGAGGCACATAAAGTACGACCACATTTCACCAATTATATTTTGGTTCCACGTAATAGGTGGCGAGCCTATTGCCGCTTGCCGGGAACTGTCGCGTAAATAACACTAGTCAACACTTCTTTTGGTGCCCAGAAACTGTACTTTTTTATTAACTTAGGACTGCATTCTGATTCTAAACATATCAAAAATATTGACATTCTATGTGTAGTAGAAAAACAACATATATTGAGTTATTCTGTATATAAATACTTTATTTTTCGAGACTTTCGTAAATGAAGTGTATTAGGACAATCACATTGCAAACTCCAGCAGTAGTCAGCCATAATATGTCAATCCCATCGTCGGTGGTTCACGGGTAGAACAAAATTTTGAAACAAATACTTCCTCTGAATGTGGCATTTGGCTCATTTAGACAACTTCGTCGCGATGAAGACATGATGATAAAATAAATTAATTGCATAAATGTACCGATCATTTTGCAAACCGAATGTACTAACTACTGCTAATATTTAAAACTGAGGGTAACTCGATAACTACACGTAGGAATAAAAAAATAAAAAATTTAGTATTAGCAATGGACTCTTAGTAAAAAACCATTAAAATTATCTCTGCACCAATTTTTTTTTCATTTTGTTGACCAGTGTAATAAATGTACCCAATTAAATAATACTATTTCTATAAATTTGTACTAATTAGCGTCAAAATAAAGCAAGATTACATATCCTTTGTGTGTGGAGAAACAATAGTACCTAAGAGATTATGTTTTGTAAAATAAATCGTAAATTTAAGTCGCCTATAGAAGACACATGAAATTCCACGATTAACTCTTCTAATCAACAGCATTAATTCTTCTGATCAACCACCCGTCTCCTATATTCGCGTCTGTTTCATCAGACAGAGACCGATAAACAAAGGAAATTTTATTTACTCTCTTTTGGAAGATTCTTTGTAAACACTACTTAGATGGCTTAAGATCTAAACCACTATAATCGATTGATCGCTTTGATGTGTCGATCTGTCGGGATTACGAGTATCGTACTTCATATCAGCTAATAAAGTCCACTGCTGAACATTGGCCTCGCCATAATTACCAGACTAGCAGCGTCCTGCGGTTTTACCCGCATGGTCCCTGTTCACGTGGAAATATCGGGATAAAGAGTGTCCTATATGTTAGTCTAGGACTGCAGCTATACACGTACAAACTTTCATCACAATCGCTCCAGTATGCGTGAAAGAGTAACAAACATCCATCCACACATACAAACTTTCACGTTTATAACATTAGTAGGATTACATTCTAAGGGGCTATCTGCCCATAATCACCACACTGGCGGGTTGGTGACCGAAGTTCAAACCAGTACGCGGGATACGTAGTGTTGTCTTCTACGTGATCCCCCTGGTGGAGGTCACGGCGCGGTTTCGGGGCCAAGGCCCCCTGATCGCGGTGTCTGGCAGCGCCCGTGAATACGGGCGCGTCCTTGGGGTGGCTGTTCTGCCAGTAGTAGTCCGGAGTGTCTAGTCCGGTGGGGCGCCGCGATCGAGCCTTCGGGCGATCAGCGGCGCGTTGTGTCCTTCAGAGTCTTCAGGTCAAGTCCTGGGTCTCTTGAGGGATGAGGCTGCGGGCGTAGGCCCTGGCATCCGGTGGACGCGCGTGTAGCGGCGCCAACCCTCTGATGTGGTCGTGGCTAGACGCATCCGCACGCGCGAACATCGGTCCCGCCAGTACGCGGGATAATGTTGCTGCCCATCATCCGGTTGGATTTTTCTTCGTCGACTCTTACGACCCCCCGTGAGATGAGAGAGGGCGGCATTATTCTAGGCCGGTACCACACGGCAAGTTTTGTACTTACTATACAAGTACATAAACCTTTTTTTTCTTACACAAGTTACAGTATACCAAAGAGATAACGTGATCACATGTGGTTGATAAATAAATAATGTATATTTTTCAGACAACGCTTAGGTTATAACTTAGCTTACCTTATACTGTTTACATTAGAAACGTTACAGTACAAGCTACGCTTCTGGCACTACACTACTCTTTTAGCTTCTTTCTTCACTATTTTTTAAAAATTAATTTGGTTCATAATAACCTGGACGGTACAAAAATTCGTATTTATGCACTCAAATATTTGATTCCTGCAGGAATCGAACCCAATAAGACCTCAAAAGCAGTGTGAATACCTATACTATACTATTGACTGATTTAAGTATAAAGTTGTATTTTTAGCCATTCAGATTCTTTACTTTCTTTAAATAATTTACGTAGGTTTTCAAATAATAGATCGATCGAGTGAGTTCGATTCCCATACAAGATCTGAATGCATGTATAGAAATGGTGTTT
This sequence comes from Musotima nitidalis, assembly GCA_949126915.1. Classification (NCBI taxonomy): domain Eukaryota; kingdom Metazoa; phylum Arthropoda; class Insecta; order Lepidoptera; family Crambidae; genus Musotima; species Musotima nitidalis. Next base: position 16,692,819 of record OX421416.1, read on the forward strand.
CCTATGTTCATCATCATCATCCTAGCATCATCCTAGCATCTATCCGAGCTGTGCCCTAGACTTAGGGCACAGGGTCTGCTCACTGGGTGTAAAGGGATCCTACCAAGACCTAAGGAGCCCAATTCAACCTCACCTGCAACCGTAGCTCCTGCCGATCAACGGACGAGGCTACGAACTATATGGCCAAGTGTGGGCGTATAATATGCCTCTGCCAACCCCTTCGGGGATTCAGGCGTGAATGTAAGTATGTTCAGTCATTACTGCTGTCTGGCGTCCGCAACCTCTAGGTTGACAGTATTCTATAATAGGCACTGACTTTCTTCAAACGACTACCTTAGATGTTCATGATAGCGACATGGAAGCAAAAAAGAAATAATATTTAGGCACATTACTTCAAAAATGAGACCAAGATTTGAACCTGAGACACTCTGAATTGCAATTTATGTGTGATTTATTCGATGTGTATATGAGTATTCAGGACTTATATAGGTACGAATTCTTTCGGGTTTTGAATTTGTAAAAAAAAGAATTGAAAAAAACACATATTAGATATAAAAATACAGTTTATTTATAAAATTAGGCACTGTCTCACAACATAAGCTTGGTAGGTAGTTGATTTTTATATACAATATTTACATATTAAATTGTAATTTTATTATACAGAGAAAATACATGTTAGAAAAATACTTTAAACAGCATAAATTAAATTTAAAGACAAAAGAAATTATACATAGGCATTGAAAAGATTTATCATAAATTTATAATAAGAAAAAAACTATATAAGATATAGAATATTTTGTCTTAAGTTATGTAGTTAATCCTAAATAGAGCTATAGATATAATTTGTAATTCTACTTACTTACGTTGTAAGGCACTGTTATCACAATTAAATATACTTAACACGAATTTATTAAGTCTACGAGGTAGTGCTGACTTTACATAATTAATAACGTTATGTACAAAACAACTAAGTAGATATTGCGAATCAAGCCCATTGTACCACGATTCTGCTTAATAAATAAAGGTATAGAGTACGCCTAAAGGGTCAACCTTCTCCGAGTAATGCACTGATGGTAAAGCTCTTGATGCGACGGCAGGGGGCAGGTGCCGTGGGGGGTGGAGTGACGATGTGCGGGGGAGGGGGAGGGAGAGAATGACCCCAGGCAAAGTGTGGTATAGGCGGACTGGGCCAAAGACTTAAAGGCATCGCCATTGGCAGCTGCCCTAAGTACGGTAGGTCGGGGTAGAACGGCGCTGGAGGTGGGCTGATGTTCTCAGGGGAAGCGACAAGAGGTGCCGGAGATTCTGCAAGCGGTGGTGACACTGGAGAAGTGGAACGTAGGCTCCCTTCTTCGGAACAAGAGGAGGCAGCGTCAGAACAGGGCCGCTTGGGTTCTGAAGACTCGCTGTTGGTGGTTTCCGTGGTGCCATCGAGGCCCGAGTCTGTGTTCTTTCTCTTGCATTTGGACTGTCCGCAAGCTCGGAAGCCTTTGGCGAATGGGTTGTTGTCGATCTTGAGCTTTGTGATGCGGTCATTCTGCAGACAAAGAAAATAACATTTAGTTTTGATGCCTATAATTTTAAAATATATTTGGTTTATTCCTAAATTATTTAATAAATCATCATGACTAACCTAGGCGGATAAATAAAATCCACTAAACAATTCCGTCCCAAATGTCCCTACACTAATACAAACAGCACGGAAATATTCTTATCTTGTTTTGAGAATGCAATTTGAACATCCGTTTCCGCATACATCTCCGTGTCGCTAATAGCTTGTAAGGGATAATTGTCGCACATGTGGTGGTGTGTGGCGACAGGCCAATTAGCACCGCAGGCAAGCGTGTCGCCGTCGCCTCGAGGCAAGGCGGGCTCACCCACCCGTGCTGAGACTATGAAAAACCATGACGCCACTGAAAACCTCCCGAATAGCTGTCACAAGAAACCAGACACCGAAACACTTCTGTTCCGATTAAATGCTTTGCGACAAGACAACCCATTTTTCAGTGTATCGTAACTGAACGTGGCGCCTTAAACCAAACACGTTGCGAGTGCTTGCATTTTTTCTATCGACTTTCGACTCGTCGTAACGATTTTGTGAGGGTTTTTTGTGCATTATCTGGCAAAATTTCGACTGCAAATAGTGGCGATACGCGAAGTGACTTCGACTGTCTTGGGCAATTGTTTACATGAGGTGATAAGGCGGCGCCGGCGCGCGGCGGGTGCCGTTTGCCGAGGGTGCTGACGCCGATAGCGGAGCAGCCCGGGCAGATAGCGCGGAGTGCTAAAAGCCTGTTATTAGATGACTAAAGCGCGCATCCACGCTGGCCGGCGCAGGCGCCGCCCCCGGCCCGCCCTGTCGCCCGTGACGTCACGCCACAAACTTGCCGTCGTCCTTCTCACTTTTTGCGTGACTATTTCACATTATTGGCGACTGTCGCCACAGTTTTTTAGGGATGTATAATTAGGGACTAAGTAAATTTGCTTTATTTGTCTCGACGAAATTATCAGTTATGAGTTGGGAATAACAAACAAGGATGACAACATGATTTTAGGTTAGCATTTTGAAAGATTTAACTGTTTTTTGGTATTGAACTGTTGGTTGGATTGTAGTCGCGTAGGCAGTATGGGATACATTTCTGCCTCTATTTAAATTAGAAATCAAAGGCATGCGTTGGAACTTTAGTACTAGTATTTTGTCTTGCATTTGCTGTTTTTTTACTCATTATTTTCCATATTAGTTACTAGTGATTAATCTGTTTCCACTTTGTACTGTATTTCGTTTCAATTTCCTACTTTTTACTCTGTGTTGATATTTACCGTTTCTTTCCGTATCTATTTCTATTTAAATTCCTTACAATAAGTGTTTGGATTGTAACACTGACAGCGTGCCACCTAGTTACGCTCTCGTATAATAAGTCGGCATAGTTGAAAAGACTTTTCTAATTCGCTGATAATTCGCAACAATGGCGGGGCGGCGAGCGGTCGCCTGCGCATGGATAATGCGCAATGATACGCCGCCCGGCTTTGTCCGGCGTCCGGTCCCGTTACGCGGACAATTCACGGATAATCCCTCAAAGCTACCGATGTACGTAATTGTAATGGACGCGAGAGACCGTTCGCGCCTGGCTGAAGTCAGCCGAGGATACAAAGAGGCCGCCTGTACGCAGGCTAATTAAGAAGGGTGGATTACGTGAGTGGTCGGTTAGTAACTCGTATGTAATCTGTGGCTCGGTGCGGTGCCTGTCAAAGGCAAACGTTCGATGTCGGAAAACAAACAGCGGGAGTCCTTTTGGTTTATTGTGACAGATTTTTTGATAATACCTACTTACATGGGAACGAATTAATATTATAGGGGTGCAAATCACATTATCATGATACTTCGTGTAGGCTGTTAATCAACCTCTCTAAACGCATACAATAATGTTAGTTTGTAGTGGTAAACCTCTAAAACTAAATATACATAGGAAAACATCCAGAACATAACAAATATTCATGTTCCTGAACACATAGATTTGTATGTGTGGGTATTGAACCCACAACCTCTGGAGGGAGAGAAGGGTACGTGTACTGACCTCCACGCCACTTCGGTCGTCACTATTCATCAGTCGTCAATATTTATATTTCATAAAGTGCCTCATATAAGACGCCTGCCGAAAGTTGCCTCGAGCACAGATATCTCGTTGTACTAATAAATAAATAAAAAGTTACTGACTAACCACTTAATAATTATTAAAATATTATCAATGCAAATACTGATAAATGACTTTGTTAAATGTTATTAATATACTGTTTATGAGATTCTTAAAGGTAAAATAATGGCCGCGTCAACATTAAGTTATGATGACATTCATAAATGCTCCATCGAGTACAAATTGCATAAAGTATTTTCCTTTCGAAAACACCACTAAATGTCTTATGATTTGATACTACAACTTATTTTGACGACCGATATGGCGTGGAGGTCATTATACTGTAGGTATCGTGGGTGCGATTCCCACTCAGGACAAATCTATGTGTACATGAACATGAATATTTGTTATGTTCTGGGTGTTTTTCTAAGTATATTAGGTATGTATTTTCCAAAAAAGTATTTATTTATGTTTATACGTCATTTTGTATCCATAACACATGTTCTTAATGATACTTATCTTGGAACTAAATAACTGGTGTGATTGTCAGACAAAATGGTCGTGAGTCATACGTAAAACAATTGTTTGTGAGTTTGTACGACCAATTGCGTTTTACTATATCCCTTTTATTTATTAGTTATTAGTTTCTCCCGCGAGTACTGTAAACTATTCAAAAGGGCAGCATAAAATGTTGCAATGAGCAACGATTAAAATCCATAAAATGTTTTCACAATAATTAACTATTTTACATCCCAGTAGCCAGAAAGCCTAGTTAGTCATCGCGCCTACCTCTATAACGACTGTTATTCTCATTTGCAGGCCATCGACAAAGCCCCGACAGACAATACAGCCAAAAGGAGCCGGTGCACCTCACTAAATTAGCCGCCATTGTTTTGCTAAGAGATCTCCAACAATGCCCACTTGAGCTTGAGCGGTACATCGTATCAACCCCGTTTTTTTGTCTAGAAGACTGCGTAAAAGCTTTGGCGCCTCAACACGGCCGTGGCGGAAAAAATCGGCCATAAGTGCGAATTGGCGACTGTTCTCAGAAGCTGGCTGTGTTTTCTGAGAAACGTTGAGGGTAATGTGATGACGTAAGCTTTATTAACGGTATCCTCTTTTTGATGCGAGTCAAACATATTTATGCGTAAATTGTTACACTCGATTCGGTTGTTTTCGTAAGGAGGCTCGAAATGTTTGTTTTGTAAAGTAAAAGTAAAGTACTTGAAAACGTCAAAATTAAAATATGAAAAAAACAATCGAAATATTATTACACTAAATATTGTAACAGCGGCACATCGCTTAAACTTTAAAAATTCGTGAGCATAGCGCTTGTCCACTGTGCTTGGTATCAGGATTTTCACCAGCATTTATTGCACTCCAAATAATACAGAGCTAAGTCTCACATCACTTTAAATTTCTTCAGCTGCCTAGGTGACCACTATCATAAAAGAATTAACATCTAGTTATCATCATCATCATCATCTCAGCCATCTGACGTCCACTGCTGAACATAGGCCTCCCCAATAGATTTCCACATTGAGCGATCCTGAGTCGCCTGCATCCATCGGCTTCTCACCGCCTTGACCAGATCATCGGTCCTTCGCGTGGGAGGCCGTCCTCTACTACGTTTGCCGGTTCGCGGTCGCCATTGAAAAACCTTAACGCCCCATCGGTCGTCGGTTCTTCGAGCTATGTGCCCCGCCCATTGCGACTTCAGCCTGCAAACTCGCCTCGCTATCATCAGAGCATCTAGTACCCTTATTAAAAGTTGGGTGAGGTGTGTACAAACCTGGTAAGCGGTGACAGCGATGAACTCGGTCTCGGCGAAGGAGAAGGAGGCATGCGGGGCTCCCCAGGCCAGGGCCGCGGCGTCCCGCGCGCGCACCACCAGCACCCGCGGGCGGTACTTGTGCATCGACGTCAGCACCATCTGGGGACAAAGAGAACAGGCATGAAAAGAAGGTTTTATTATATTTTCCTTACTACAGCAGTCTTAAGAAAATTATGTTAAATGTTTTTCCATTGCATTATAATAAAGAATCTATAAAATATTTAATATGTAGAATTTTTCTATGTAAATTAAATATTTCACAGAAATACTTAGAAATAACAGTTAATATAAGAAATATATTAATAAAATTTATAAAGCATGAATATTGAGCAAATCAAATTTATCATATTGAAGTTTACTATTACAAATAAAAATATATTTTTTAACACTTCACTAACTCTTTAACATTTGATAATATAAAGTAATAATATTAGAAATAATGAGAAATATATAAATAAATAATATAATGTATTATATAATAATAATATAAATATTATCTATATAAGAGAACTATATAAGGTAATTTAATAAAAAAAAAAAATTAATACGAAATATACCAAATAAATATTGCTATCGATTTAAAATACTCGTCTATTTTTATGTGTTTTTTTTACTATAACAACATAAAGTGTGTTGTGTAGTGGTAGTAGGTACTTGACGCCGCTGCCGGCCGCTACCTGCGCGGGCGCACAGAAGTTACCACTTGAAGCGTAAAGGGTTTACGTTTACGCTCAAACTAAAAAGTAAAACAACTTTTTATTCTATTTCTACACAACTTTTTGTTTAAATACCGCACGGTCGGTCTGCGACAGTAATAATTCTTTTTTAGTTTTATTCATGCTTGTTTAAATATGCGGATTTAATATTACCCATATTTCTTCTGTGCAGATGTGGCGTTCTTATTTATTTTTATTTTACTAAGTGAATTATTTATAATTTTAGTAAATTAAGACCAATATTACATGATTTATCGAGCCGTAAAATATTAAGCGGCATAATTAGTAATAACATCATCATTTTACCGTAAAGGATTTTCGAACAACATTTTATGTTCGATTAAATCATATTTTATTTTATTGTTACTATTTTTATAGACTATTAGAAATGCGGCTACAAATTTATTTGATTGTAAATAACTATTACATTTTATAAAGTTTTTTTTAATTACCGATAATTTTAGCGATTTTTTTGGTGCAGAGTATACTCGTAGTCTCTCGACATTTCTACTACTTTTAGTTCATCAATAGTAAAATATTAATAAAACGAAAGCAATGGGGCTTGTAATAAGGTGTAAAACTGATGCTGTCTTCATTTTATCAAAAAAAAGTGACAGTACTAGTTTTGAACCTGGTTTAACTTTAGATGTCGTTTTGTAATAAGCCCCAATAATTTTGAGTTATTACGATGGCTTACTAACCGTTAAGTGTTTGAGAACGTGAATAAAACACAACAGAGCAACATCTCTTTTTAAATGATATCAAAGTCCACGTGAGATCTCAATATAGTCCCACATCTTTAATGAAGTCACAAAGGGTTTAGGAGGGAGGGCACCTCATTTATCATCTTTATCACTAATTTCTATTTACTATGAATTTAATATTATTAATATATCCTTTACTTGAAACTGGTTACATGTACAAAACGCACGAAGCCATTATTTAAAATAAAATAAAAAAAAGGTTTAAGGTTTGTCGTGAATTTCGCATCGTCGTAAGGAGGTAGACATAGACATGACTAATGAAAAAAAAGTGAAAACAAACATGTGACGTCTAGACGGGGACAGCCGACGTCTGACGCTTCGAGGAGCTTACAAGTGTACAATCAGATGCGATAATAAGTGATTATTAAAAATACTGACGCCTTATTTTTAAAAGAAAATTAGTAAAATATGAATTATTTATTAGCTTCAAATGTAGGACCCACATAATTATTTGTTTTCATAGAAAATTCTAAATTACAATGTAAGGATCACATTTATCCGATTCGCGCGATTGCGCTCAAAGCGCTTCTCCTCTGTAGTGCAGCGTCGAGTTTTGAACTCTGGGTCAAATGATTTTTAAATCAAAAGTAAACCATAAAAGTCTACGACACTCTTCAAAGTAGAAATTGTGTTATTTTCTTTCCTCTTAACTTAATTTCTAACCCAGTTAAAAATCTTACGATTTATATAAATCTAACGCTATATTGAATAAACTAGATTTTAGAAAACGTTAGCTTTTGTTATATAAATAATGTGTTACTACCTTCATTATTTGTATACGGCTTTATTTAGATGTAAGTTATATTGCAAAGGTCTTTAAAAGTCCTAATAAATAAGTATGTACAATATTGAATAAGCTAGTTATTTGTTAAGAACACACTACTCGCTTGCTCAACGACCGTTTCACCTTCCTCTACTTAATGACTGCGATTAATGATTTAACCGAAAGGTAATTAATACTTACAAAGTGGTGTATTGCAATTATAGTTCAATAATTATGTGCCCACTGCTCACAACCACTACACGAACAAGTTATCAATGGTATTATGTGCAAACAATAATGGTATCTAACCATTAATGAAGCTTGGTAATAATCTGCTCGACCTTTGCAATTTATTTCTATGTAACAATTTGTTTGTCTTAATATTATTCGTAGTCTATCTGTGAAGCGTTCGGTTAAGAGTGGAATTGTACCATATCAACGGGCATTTTAATTTGAATATTAATTTGTTTGTTTATTTGTCACACAAGACAGAGGTATATCATCATATCCTAGCATTATCCCGGTTGCTCTAGACTGAAGCTTCGGACCCAGGGTCTGTTTACTGTTTTAACAAAATTTGACTGAATTTATAACGTGGAGCGACTGCCGTCGAACCTCCGCAACCCAGAGGAAAACATAATTTAATGGTTAAACCAGATGTCAGGTTATTAGAAGGCACTGACTACCTAATAACGACTGCCAAAGGTGTTCATGACAGCCGGGACCAACGGCTTAACGTGCTTCCCGGGACACGGAGCAAGCGATAATTATACAAAATAAAACAGAGATACAGTAAGGACATAAATGTAAAATACTAAATTGTATAAATAGGCTGTATCTCTACTGACATGTGTGAACAGCATGACTACAATTTTCGCTGACACATTACATACGTGAATCTATTTATGAAACAAGCGCCTTAAGCTTACCACAATGGGTTAATATTACTCCATTTAGAATGGGATTTGGATTTTGAATGGAATGGGATTAACAAATTGTAACAGTTAATAACTTTAAAAAAAGTTAGACAATGCAATAGAGAAGAAGATAAAGTCGATTCCCTTCTTCTATAAGATCTAAGATTTTTCTAGATTAGTACTTGCAGTGGACACTTTATTTGCCCGAAAATTTAAAACGAATCTAATGAAAATTCAATCTTGACGACCGATATGGCGCGGAGGTCAGTATACCAGCACTCCCCTCCTGAGGTCGTGGGTTCGATTCCTACACAGGACAAATCTTTATGTGAAAGAACATAAATATTTCTTCTGGCTATATATTTCCAAAATAAAGTATTTATGTATGTTTATTCGTTATTTAGTATCCATTACACAAGTTCTCTATTATACTTATCTGACGGACTAGATAATTACTTTAACTGTTAGAAATTATTATTAAAAATTATATATCTGGCGACCCAAATATACCCATCTAGGTATATTCTCAAACTTTCTTCAAACCATTTAGGCGTGGGAGAATCTAAACTTCCTACATTTGTCTATGATATTTAATTTTTTTTCTCATTTCACAAAAACAAAAGCGATCACTTTTTCAACACGACCGAACACAGATTCCTTGAGATAAAGCTTACAAAAGGTTTTCACAAAGATTCCGAGGCGCATGACGCGGATTGACAGACAGACACACAGACCAAAGGCACGGCCGCGTTCGGAAGCTCGTTCATCAACATGATAAGTCTTCGATCAAACTCGATTGAAGTGGAGATAAAAATTAGGATTCCTCATTGTATTTTTTGCGCTGTGTCGCGCACAGTTCGACGTAATTTTGTTGACGTGACATAATTATTGTTTTTGTTGCACATGTATCACACTGCCTCTGCTTAATGAATGTAGAATACTTTTACGAGTAATACATACATTCACGGTCTTACTGGTCGCCCAAAATACGTGCGTACCCTAGTTTGGAGACCCCTGATACATGTATGTATTTATACCAGTCTGCGTACTAAATACTAAGTAATGTCCTGCTGCTCAGTGTTCCTATGTCATGTACGTATTTATGTATGTAGATTTATTTTATTTAAGTATTAGTATGTATTTTTGTTTTTGTTTATCAAAATAAAACTACGTATTTTTATTCTTTTCTACACCCCCGGTTTTCATTTAATTTTAAATCACTCTCCATCCTAAGGTTGCCTGGAAGAAATTGCTGTAAGCGATTAGGCAGCAAATTCTATCGCTTTTCTTGATTTAATAGATTTTTTTGTTTTATTTGTAATTTGGTGTACAATAAAGAATTTTCTATCTATCTAAATATTAGATAATATTTCTTGCGCCACAAATAAAATATTATTATTATTATGTTTTTATGTCTTTTACCCAAATATGGGTACAGGCCTCTCACAAGCCAAGGTAAAAGTGGTTCAGATTATACATCAACACGCGAAGTAGAATCCTACAGATGCTATGTACCTACGTTTAATGGACTTCAAAAGAATATTTATCACATATCGCAATATAATATCTGTAAATTAGAATAATTGTAAAAAACAACTGTCTAGACATAAAAAACCGCATCACGTGTATCGTTCACATTTCTTACATCATGTGCTCACAAAGCTGCATTGATGCAATCTGCTATAATTAGTGATGGTAGACCGTCACGGGCGTGACAAAGATCATGTCGGGCCGATAAGGAAGGTTGTGCGGTGAGCGGGACAATATGTTTCCGCAAAACCGGCGCAGGCGGTGCCCGGGAAAAAAGCAACCTCCGCTCTGATAACATCGATACAGTAGTCATACCGCCAAAGATAAACCACTATTTCCCTTTATAGATAAAAACAACTAAAGGTTTTATAGTTCTTCACTTCTAAAATAAAAACGGAACTTAATCCTCTATCGATTACCACAAACGTTTCTCACTTACAAATCGACAAAGCCATTAGATAATCCTTTCACTGTAATTGCCTTTTATTTTGAGAATCGTCATACAAATGAGTTAGTTGATAATTTGAGATGTTTTTTCGTAGAATTTTTTAAGTCAGCTTCAGTACTTGAGAACTTTAAAAAACAGCTAACAAAAAGGGTGAATAAGGTTTTTTGTCGCAGGTGTGTAATCCGCAAGTGGACAACAAAGGCTGTATAGTTTTCCGTGCGAATTTTGGAGGTAGTGTCTATAGTAGCCGACGAGTCGGTAGCGGGGTCTCGAGCCTTTGTCAGGTACACAAAGCCACCCCGCCGCGCTCGCCGCCCTCGCTCTCCCATGGAAACATGCACGAGGTCTGAAGTGCGCCCAACCGTGTTCACCCACCTATAAATTGGGCCTTCGCCTGTCATAATACCCTTCAAGTTTCGTAACCCGTCCGCTAGTCCGCGCCGAGTTTGTTTTGATAGATAAACGATATGTCGTCTGCTGTGCTGTGTTCTTTGACCCACGAACTACAAAAAATGTCTTTATTTTATAACACTGATTGATATAATATAATGAGACATTGACCATCGTTCTGCGTAACCGAAAACAGTACACACGAGGCAAGGTGCACCGACTACTACTTATTTTAACCCAGTACAATTCTGTGAAGATTAATGGCTAGTTATAACAAACACTGCATTAATATTAATAAAAAAGCAATTAATACACCGTTCACTACGTAAGTAATGAATTCTAATTAGACGCTACGAAAGTTTAACGTTTTGCATTAAGGTCGTTGTATGATGTAGATTGTAGACTTTCTCACATTTCTCAGCTATCCGTGAATTGTAGGCGATTACGACACTATTTGGTTGTTTCAAACAGAATCCCTGCATAACAACCCTGGAGGCAAATAAAGAGCTGTCATTTTTACGACATTCTTGTATATTTTTCATTGCTCTCTCTACAAACAAGGTAAGACAAACGTACTGTGCATATAAAGCCTAGACTATCATGCGGCTAGGCGTGAACCGCCCTGTCCAAACAACTCGGGTATAAGGGAGTACAGTTACATGTCGCACCACAGCCTCCACATAAAGCCTTCAGCATTTTGTTCCAGTCAAGAAATACTTATAGATCTCTTTGTACTCCGAGACTCCTGCGGCGTTATTATGAAACAGATCCAACATCAAAAAATAAACTCTACCCACTGTCTATAAAGTGTATTTCTCTATACAGAAACGTACGTAACTATCTTTTTTTTCCTAAGCAGTTACAAAATGTCAGGTTTATAATAGTTATTGGACTTTATTAGTGTGTTAACAAGATATGAAGTCGTGTGTACGGCGTGTGGCTTGGGGAAGCGGTGTTGTGGGAGGCGTTGCCGAAGCTAGTAGGTTGTACAATAAATTCACGAGTCAGCTAGCTTATACAAAACGCTTCTATAAAGTTGCAGCACACCGTTCACTTTTTATGTTTCCTATAAAACATTTAATTTATAAATGTTGTAAGCTTACTTAAAAAAGAGAAAAGAAATATTGACAGGAACGCCTTAACGCTGCCACCTAGGGTGGTTTCAAAGAAGTCTGCAGTTGCTATTTGATTATGTATTACAGTTTTATTTGTTCTTGATATTTTTTTAATGAATAACGCAAAAACCAGACACTACGGTTATTTGTAATGCGATCTTAATTTTATGTCTTGGTGTGTTTGGGGTTATGATTTCTGAGAAGTTCTTTTTTGTCAAAAGCTATTTTTTTGTAATAAACTTTACTTAACTGGATATAAGACTATTAGAAGATAATTAACGATTTTGTAAAATGCTTGCACATACCATAATTAAATTTACTACCCGAGGGTTTCAGTTTTTTTCTCGTGAGTCTAAGAAATCTAATTAATGTTGCTCGCTTTTTACATATATCTAATTAACAGTGTCTAATTAATGCGAAGTTAGTGTCACTGCAAATACCTTTGGTATAACTAAGGCCTATTCTAATTACCTTGTATTTCATGGCAGCTGTAGATTACTTTCCACAAATCTGAATTGTTCGTTAGACGGAGAGAAAGCGGTTGAAAATAATCATTTACTTTTCATTTTATTTAGGTTACATTCCTGCACATTTAATCTCAAAACTTATTTTAGAGAGCAACATTATTAAATTTACAAGCCACGACAGTCCAACGAAGATATTACTAAAAAACTATTACCTACATCAAAAACTTTCGCATTTATTGCGTGAAATCTATAAATTTAAAACAAGAAAACGTAAACAATTTTACAAACGTTTCAAAATCTCTCTATTGGAGTAAAATTCTGGAAATTTTCGTGACTCTGGCATGAGTCATAGTTATTCTCTAACGTCGAACAATTAAACCATATGATAATCTGTAATTACTTAAGGTACAACATTCCATCATGCTAAACTGGCAACCATACCACACACGAACGAAATAACGTCTTACATAGATAACTAATTGAGTTTCTCGAAATAATACTAACGAACTATAGCGCGAATCCTGCTCCTATGTACCTACTTTCTGTAATTTCTGTTCTGAAAATTAATTAAGCACAACGTTTAAAATATTTTAAGTGATAGGAAATACCAAAAGGTGTAGTGTAATTAAAGAGGATCAATTCAAAGAAGTATGTACTGTAAATTACTTAAAGGAATCATGTGGCTGTATAAGAGTTGTATTAAGAGCGTTGCACAAACTTGTTTTAGGAAAAACAACTTGTAAAGTACGTGCAAGTATTTGGATACTTCATATTTCGTCCTGGGAAATTATAGTTACCAAGTATTGAATAACTGATAGCCGTTTTTTAAAAATAATTTTTCACGTTAATGCCGTTAATTTGTTCACAGAATTATACGCATTCGTCATAGCAGTTCCTATTAATTTTATATTTTTTTTAACCTACATCTAATTATTACTGAAAAAGTTGGATGGCAATACTGGAGCGAATAGTTATAAGGTTCACATGGCTTAAAATACGTGTGTATGTGCTTATTTTGGTCTATGTCGTAGAAACCAAGGAGTTATTTAATATCACAAGGAGGCAATTAATCATCTTCCATCAGGTGGGCCCTATCGCCGAATTCGATGAATTTCAGAGATTTCATATAGGTCAACATTTTCTGAGGTTCATCAATCCATACCGGGGAATCTGTCGAAAGCCATAGATTATTCATGACCTGGGCAGACTACTGAAGCGACTAATTAATTAAATGATTTGCGTTTAGATGACACATTTTTACCTAAATATTAATAACTTTTAATATGAATTTTAAAAAAACACAGATAGAGACTGTCAAATATTACGTCGTTGGCGGGAAAGTGAAGCGTTGTCTGCAGTTTTGTTTTATTTTCTAAAATTTGTGATATTTTTAACATTAATGTGTAATAACAGTGGATTATTAACCAGATTAAGTGTTTGTGAAAGTCAAAGTGTTGGTAAATGAACAAAACAGTGTAACAACTTTTCAAATTCAATTCGCCAAGAAGTCCCCGAGTTTAAGCTGGATGATGTATCACTAGCGTGTTATTTTAATTAAGGTTAACCTTGCAAGAAGGTTCATAATAAAATAAGAAGAAATATAAAAACTACTTACATGTCCTTGTGCATCCATGGTATTATTGGTAAGCTTGAGCTTGCTGAAGGACACAGGATTGGCGGTCCAATGGTGTCCTGGAGCCGGAGAGTCAGGGTGCAGCATAAGCCGCCTCGGGCTCTGCGGCTCGGCCCCGCCGGCGGCTGTCCACGCTCCGCCAGCCCACCGCCAGCGCCGACGCCCCACCAGAGACAGCTCGAGCAGCACGCAATACTCCTCGCGAGGGTCCAGGCCGGCCAGCGACACGCGCAGCGATGGGAACATGCGTCTGTGACAACAAAAGAGGACTAATAACAAACAGTTTTAGCAGAGATCTGGCAGTAGTAGTCAAAAAATAAAATAATAGTAATGAAAATATAATAAAATTGTATAATGTTTGATTTCGCAGTTTAAGAGCCCTGAAAATTTGTTATTAGTGTTGTTGAAATGTTGAAAATTTGTTATTAGTAGATATATTCGTTAAGTTTAAAGAATTTTGCATCATTTCAACAAGATTTTCTTTGGTAGTACCAAGATTATTTTATATATTTGGAAACAATTCTACTTCCCTGATTTAGCGAGATTTAGTTATATAGAAATTATCCCAAGAAGCAAATATTATATAATAGTGCTGTTCTACCAATTCTTATTTACTGTCAAAGTTAACTATGATGCATTCCGTGTGACTTGTAAATTCACTTAAATGCTACAAAAGAATTGATCAAATAGTAAAAAAGAAAATATTCCCTTCTTTTGTTACATGTGTACTCGTATAATACTAGCAAGTCCCTTAAAAAAAAACCACAGGTCCACCGAAACTAGAAACAAAGAAGGTGACAATAAAATGACCGTCAAAGAGGACGTGTGATGTCCCCGCAATAGACATGGAACGCCAACGGCAGCACGCCCAATAAAACACTTCCCCACCGAAACGCTAATGCAGTAAAGATCAGAATCGATCGTCGGAAGCTTTCAAGGAGCTTTGAATGTTATCGTGATTATAAAAGCATGTGATAGAGTAAAAGTGTTGAACGAGGGCCTTTTGGCACCCGGCTCGCGCTGACCATCGCCTCATAAAACTGATACCACGGCCGCAGCCACAGGTTATGGAAAACAGCTTGTACATTAATTCTGATCAGCGGGGTCTGTTTGTGGTTGATTGTAAATTTAAGATGAAGACTTTTTAATATTATTCAAACAAGTCAATTTATACCAACAGCTTGTTACAGTAATATACTTATTGAATAAATATTATTTTTTGCTACCCACTTTGGTTTTATGGTAGCACATTTACTCTACTTTTAAGAAATAAATTAAATTCTCTCATTATTTCTATAGGTCTGGAAACACTAACCTTGACGACATTATGTAAAAAGAAAGATTTCTATAGTTAATTCACTTTTTCCAAATTTTCAGTTAACTTTTTGAACAAATATATTTTAGCCCCAGCATATAATTTTGATAGATAAATGAACTGTCTTTACGTGAGAGGCTGTGACCCGGCGCCATGTTATCTTGACGGAGACTGTGACCACCGCGGAGTGGACGTTGTAAAAGCCGAGGACACCATTGTCATATGATAATACAGTATTCTTTCATAACAGCTTCATAGCACAATACCCAGCTTAGAAGATATAATTAGTAGAATTATGGTGTTATGGGAATTCAAATCGCGCTTTTAAAATAGAGAGGATTGTTTCTTTTTTATGACAGATAAATTTTATTGCAACAGTAATAGGGTTTGATGGTTATGAGTATGGATATCGACCGCTTCCACACATACTTAATATCAAGCCTGTTTCCCCGAAGGGGTACGCAGAGGCAAATTATACGCCCACATTTCGCCAATTATACTGTTGGTCCCACGTAATAGGTGGCGAGCCTATTGCCACTATCCAGGAACCTATGTGTTCGCCAGAGCCTCGTTCGTTGATCAGCAGGTGTGGTTGGCTTGGGCTCCTTATATCTTGCTAGGAACCCTATAAACCGGACAGAAGCATAGACTAGAGTTATTTTTAAATGAAAAAAAGTTTGTATGAACATCAACGCAAAGACGCCCACTGTACTGAAACGCTTGTGAGCTTGTGTCCTCCCCAATAAACTTCCAATGTGACCAATTGCCAGCGACCTGCAACCGGCGTATAAAATATATAGGAAGGAAAATAAAAATATTTCATCATCATAATCAACATTTTAGCCATATGAAGTCCACTGCACAGAGGCCTCCCCAATAGTCTTCCGCGCCGATCGATCTTGAGCCGCCTGCATCTACCGGCTTCCCGCCGGATCATCAGTCCAGCGGGTAGGAGACCGTCTTAATTTTATTATTAATTAACGTTTATTTGCTACATTTAAACTATACAATTACTATATATTTTCCCAAAAATATCTACTCCACTCAAGAGACCATCCGTCATAACACGGTTATCAGCGGCCCCCGGCGCGGGCGCAGCGTAATGCAGCCCCGATAACGAAGCCATCGCATCAATTAACAACTAACTGAATTAGCCCCGTTTTAACTTTACGACACCCGCTACCGCCTTACGTGTATCACAGAGGTACCGACAGAAAAAACATCGTCAGTTCAGATATCTTTACGAAGTACTTTTATTTTGTATCGAGTAAATGGAGTTGAGTCAGTAATGGTGATGATCAGAATGTTATGTGTGGAAAATGGGTGAAATACGTGATTAGTAATGAAAGTACACAATTTGCATGTTCTGGCAGAAGACCTGTATTATATTTAGTTATATACACTAGTAAGGTAAGGCTAGCCACCTAACCAGCGAAGACTAGACTAGACGACTAATAAATTATATGTACAGAAAACTAATAACAAACCATGAAATACTTAACATGGGCTTGTTAGAAGAATACAATTCTCGTTCCTAAGGAAAGTAACGTCTTGTTTGCACAGATTCGCTCGATAGATGAATTGTCAAGCGACAAGAAAAGAACATCCTGTCGCCAGCATCCCTTTTATACACAACCAATGTTTACTACAACAAATTATCAGAGGTATAGTGCAAATAGAGAGACGACAAACACAGATGCGTATTTACGAGACACGACATCGATGTTGGCTGTACGTTGACAAATGGACGTATTCTGGCTACCGTGCGCCCGCGCAGTGAATCCAGTTATCACGCGCCCGTTATCGCCGCTTTGAGTGCCTCTCGCCGACAAAGACCCGGCCACGATACTACCGCAAAATATATGCGAGAGCACCCATCCAACCAGCTCTTATCTAAATGATTCCTTTTACTACTAGAATTTAAAATTTACCAAGCTATAAAACCTCATTTGTTGATAGAACGAAATGTAACAAGGAGGTTATAAAAAGCGGTTGTAAAGCCTCCACGAAATGGTGAGAAGGGTTTGCAATACAATGAATGGACCACCAGTATAGAATAAAGTTTAGAGTGGGTCGTAAATCGGTGAGTCGCCAATAGCGGCACGGGGGCGTGAAGCGACGCCGCATCCGTCCTGACATCCGTACTCGAAATTTTGACATTTTGCAGCCGTTTTTTTCTAAGTCACATTTTCATGATATCCGGAAGTTTGTGAGTTTGCATTTAGCGCTATTAAAGGCAACGGATTTATGTGTTTTTCATCTACAAATTTTTTAAGTGGACGAAGTTTGAAACAAATTTAATGGCTTTTATAAAATAGAAACATAAACAGTATCAATTATTGTGACGTTTACGCCGTTGTTTTGTCCTTTAATTCGTAAAAGAACAAATACTTTCGAAACATTGGCAGGTGCCACATGCTATGATATATTTATTACAAGATATAATGTCGTGTAATTGCGTTTCACACAAAACACACGGTATTAATGACAGCACGTATTACTTAATTACATGTCAATTTTCTATAATTTACATTCATTCGGTCCACAACTTCACATGTTCAATTCTCTTTAAAAAACCATTACGCTATAACAGTTTCAAGGAAGATTTCTGTTCTTAAAAGCGATAGTTCGCTTTTTCTCTGTTCCCGTCGTACCTAATTACACCATATAATGTCTAGAATCCTTGGTTTTTTGACAGCTGGTTTATAACAGAGTGACATGTACCTACGACGCTACATGTTTTTTAATATGTAACAACTAACCTACCCCACTTGACGCAACTTTATCTTTATTGCTAATTTCATGTGTGTTTTATCGTCAAGTTCAATGCCAGTAGTTGTGTTGTGTAAGTGACAAGACAAGGGAAGCCTTGTCCTGAGCATCTGGTACATTTATGCGGCATTAACTTTGGTAGATAAACAACAGATTCGTTTTTTGAGGCTGGGGTAATGTGTGCATTGTAAGCTCGCTCATTAGCGCCCGGCCGAGAGGTCCGGCCGGTTTTTTCTTGTCCCAGATGTGGCTTGGACAAACACTCCCCGACTTTTGTGTGGTGGTTAAAAAACCATACACCTGGATGTGTCAAAATGTTCACTCGGCCTGTGGGAGCGGCCCGTGTGAATCCGACTCGGGGTTTACACGACACTTACAAACATACCCTTTTTCATACATTCCGCGGAAGAGCAAAGTTCTGGCATTCTGAGATGTCTCACAAGAAAGTGGGAGCTCTTTCAGTGCCGTTTTTAATTTTGTTTTGTAATATTCTTATTGTGGTCAGGTTTGTTTGTTTCAATTATGTTGTTTTAAATGAACATTATTTAATTTATTTATTGATCATTTAATTTGTTGTTGGCTAACATTACCAGGTAGAATTTCCAGTAATTACAATTTTAAAACATAACTATGTAGTTCAGTCAGTTTAATTTTAATTTATTTAAAATTATCTTCAAAATAAAAGCTAAAATCTTGCTGTGTGTTTAATTAATGAGTCTGAAAAGGTAATACTTTGATAATAGTTTGGGAAATAAAGAAAACTAGTCATTGTAAAAGTATCTTCCTGATACATTATAACAGTAAGGGCCCTTGCTTTTAATTAATACTCTTAATAAAAAACAGACAGATTCATTAATTGAGCAAACACTTTTTCGCGTTGGAGATGATGAACACTGCTATCTAGTGAGACGATCTCAATACGGGCTTAAGGCGATGACTGTTATTAGCAATAGTATGATAAGAATAATAATGTATAAATAATAACAAAGTATGTAAATAATAATTTCCTTAAGTAGAATCTATGTGTTAATAGGTATAAAGACTATTTATTGGTTGATTACGACGTAGTTGACTAATTGATGTTTATTGGTGGTATGGCAATAGTTTATCCACAAAGGATGCTGAAAACCGTGCGTATTGAAAGCAAAAAAGCAAAAAGGCAGACCCTGGGCGCATAAGACGGCAACCGAGATAACGCTCGAATGATTATTTAATAAGTATTCATATTTATTATTTTATAAGTATTCTTTTTTTTTTTTTTTTTACCTCCGCCAATCCGCACTGGGTCAGCGTGGTGGAGTATGACCCAATACCCTCACACCTTGATATGTGAGAGGAGGCTCGTGCTCAGTAGTGGGACGTTAATGGGCTGAGATGATGATTCATATTTACAAAAATCAATCGTAAGACTAAGTCGATTGGTTAAAAAGTAACATACAGATCACCACATATTGTGAAAGTTGATTGGAAGTGCAAAAGTGTTTTTAAAGGTACTTTCGAAGGTTATTTGTATCGTGCTATGCGCCTTAACGCGCAATTGCCACAACAATTGAGGCACGCTGTATGACATACATATCGCATGCGCCGGCGCAGCTCATGCCAAACAAACTGTGGACAGATCGCGACGACATGACTCGACAAACATCAGTTGTACTACAAGTAATATGATGACATTACATATTAGAGGCGTCACTTTTGTAATTTAATAAACAGTACATTAATGACCTCTTAAGCTTATGTGATGAACGGATCGACGCATCAGCGGCAAGCTACTCGTAAAATGAAGTACTTACGAAAATGAAGTAAGTTATTCTAGCAAGAATTACCGCGTTGTTCATTCCTAGCGGCATGCGCCTACTGCCTGCGTCTGGGGAGCGGGTTGCACTCTTCGCCCTCCCAGTGGCGTCCACACTATACGTGCAAATAAGCAGAACATACACTCTCCGCTTTGCATTTTCTTAAAAAAAATATATGTCTCCTTAACTCTCACGCCTCGGCTTTTACTATGCTAAAATATTTGTCAATGAAACTTTAACGTCTGAACGAGTTACTTAAAGTTGGGCATTCATATTTATAATTTATATTTAGATATGTATAATAATTGGATGCTATTTATTTTTGACTGATTAAGACAGGAAACTTATGAACGTACAATTGCTTGAATAAGTAAAATATCGCAAAAAAAATTTAATTGAATTGCGTAACCACACTGCATTGGTATGTGTAAGGAATTTTGTTAAATAAGCACTAACACATATTTATTGTGAATACTTAAGACCTTGTGTCTTTCTAATTAAGTTTACTTAGTTTAGGTAGAAAAAAATAAAATTAACTGCATTACTAACCCAATATATGTTCGTAAAATAATGTAATTAGGCTAGTTATTATACATAAATTAAGTATTATTATTATCTTGAACGCAGTCCGCCAGCAATCTATCACATAGCCAAATTTCTATTTCCAAAACAAAAGTCTCATCAGGTCACAGACAGAGACGCGGGCAGCTGATAGTCCTAAATAAATCAAAAAAGTGATTGTTTGTCAAAACCCTCTAAGCCACTCCATAAGGTCGCCCCCGCAAACTAAGCAAACACGACTCATAAAGAAATATGTTTGTAACAAAACAAATAAACAATTTGGATCGTCACAAAAAAGCGGGCCATTCGTTCGAGAGTTAGCCGTGAATTAGCATATTGATCGACCAGCTGGATCTGTCGCTCTTTGTCTAAACCCATTGGCAGCACCTTCAATCATATGATTGTCATAAAAACTTGTGTTTCGTATTTCTTTTGCTGCGTTTTTGCCCTTGTCAACTACAGGTGGCGAATTATAAAAAATACTATATGTGACTTAGACGGTCCCTTGAATCTTGTTATAAGGAAATGTATAGGTGTTTTTTTTACTTCACCGTTTTAGAGGTAGAATCAGAATCAGAATCAGAATCAGTTTTATTGCCAAATGTGGGTACAATATCAGATGGTACAGTCAAAATGTTATAAAAGTTCCATTCACATTTTTATCCCTTTGGGATATGCAACTATTGTAACAATTAGAGAAATACATTACATAATAAATTATTTTTATGATTTTAAATACAATATGAATTTTTAATAGATTTCATCAGTAAATAAGTAAAAATGTCTAATTAAAAAGAAAAATATGTATGTATGTCAATGTAAAAAAAATATTATGTCAATGTAGAAAATAGTAATTCAAAAACTTCTGTCTTTTAAAAAATCGTCTCCGGCTAGGTAGGATTACAAAGTTTTCGCCTGAACACCTTCAGTTCATTTACTTCTCACTACGCGCAAACCAAACCAAATATATCCCATAATAATAATATAGATCACTACAAAACCCTAACTAACAGAGGAACAGCTTGACTTAATGCTCTATTATGTGGCACTAATGGCATTTATATAAACGTAAGCTGTCATAAAGAAATCGTCTAACCATATTTAAAATTAAATCATCTGTCTGATGTATTGAACATATCTTACTTTTACTTATTTTTAACTAAAACATTCAATTTAATATTAAACTACTAATTTTAATTATAATATTCAAGTCACAACGACTTTTGTAAAAAGACTGATTTAAAAATATATTAAAAGATAATGAAAACAAGATAAAAACTATTAACAACCGCAAGCTCAAAGACATCAAAGTCTCGTCTGATGATTTGACACGTCGTATTTGCCGAAAATGATTGTCAATAAATCAGTAGATCTCGTAATAAACGAGCAATAAAAGTATTGTGCAAGCATCGTCGCAGCGTGGGCGTGGCCGGCCCGGCGCACCCCCGCGGCGAGCACCTGCGCACACGCACACATCACTCCTCAACTTTACTACTTTCTCGACAACCTGCGGAAATGGCTCGGCGTTAAGGTGCTAAAACAAGCAGGCTGCAACTGCAGCGTGGCTAACTACCAAACCTTCTGGTTAGTATATAATTATAATGCTATGGAATCACTTACGAACACCGCGGCAGCTGCATGGCAGTCACACGGCATGGCCTAACTAATAGTTAAGCTACTATCAAACAGCTTTTTTAAATTTTCCGATTAGTCCCCAAATTATATATTTCAAACGTTCGTTCAAACTTGACTTCATTCCGACGCACTTGTGACTGTCATTTGAATCTAGGAGCGGCCTGCTGCAGCCAATAAGGCTAAACTTAATAAGTAGAAAATAATACATGACGTTTGATTTCCTGTCTGAAATAACTATTTAAAACGAAAGAGGCAAGGCCGTCTACTGTTTTTCGTTGCGCAGTGGCCGCGAGTGCCGTCACTGTCGGAATCATAACAACGCCATGTGCAAGGCATGCTGTCACGGAAGCTATCAGTTGCATACTGCAACGTGCTATAAAATAGCAGCTTTAATCACCCACCGGCGCCTACAGCGACTCAACCAATTGCACTGATAACACACAAATACCAAAACTCGATACACCTCGATTAAAATTCGGAAATCGAACACGGATCGAGATTATTAACGATGTCTTCAATCGATAAATTAAGGCGGCCTCTTTGGTGTTTTAAACGTTTTGCAATATGTGAACGGCAATTATGAACATGTACAATTTTTTCTTTACTATACACAGATGAAACTGAATAAATATAATACGTAGTGAGAGATCTCTTTGGTAAACTTTATGGGGATAAAAAGTAACGAAGAGTTCAGATCTGAGCGATATCATAAGGTAACCGCGGAGAGCAGTAAAAAGTTTTAATTTATAAATATAATGGTCGGTGGAGTTGGGAACGCAGTGCGCCGGCGCCGAACCTCCTGTGTGCCGTAAATCGCGGGCACGGGCAGACAAACGCGCCGCGGTATGGGTGACAGTACTGACAGTGCGTGAGATGCGACCGCCTGCCTCCTTTCTCAACGTACTCGCCATTATTACAGCGTCTTTCGACTAAAGCTTTTATATAGTAAAGCATCAAATATATTTTGAAAATTCTTTGGGTTTTTTTTAACAATATTTTTTAAGGATACGAAACTCAATAAGTATTCAAGTATTCAATCTTCAAGTATTTTTTTACTTCATTAATCAATGTTAAGCACCGTCTAAAACGAATGTTACAATTTGCTTTACAAATGTGTATTGATCACATTGTTTTGAGTTTGTTTCAAGTTATTTTTATTTGTAATTAGTACCTAGTTCAAAATTTATAGTTTGTTTTTATTTTATTTGAAATGAATTTGTCTTTTATTTATTAATTTTATTTTTAATTATTTTTATACATCACGACGTACTCCTTTGTGCCTTTCACTTTTCTGTCCATTTAAAGTTGCCTGGAAGATATAGCTTTAAGCGATAAGGCCGCCCATTGTTTATATCTGGTTAATTTTCTTTGTTTTGTGTGTAATTCTTATCATGGTGTAAAATAAAGAGTAAATTATTGTTATTGTTTTGAGTATTTTTTCTCAAAAATAATCTAGATAAACTGCATTTGCTTACAATTAGTGTCTATTAAAGCAATTCAGTGTGGTCACCCACATTGTTCAAAGACCGATGTCACAGAAGTTTTGCGGAGTTATTAGTGATTAGGGTTGTCAATAACGAACCATGAAATGATTAATTAAAACAAACTCAGAAGCAATTATAGATTATTTTTTACTAACGTGTTTAATTTAAACTATAAAATTATTTGTGTCACTATTAATTGGTATATTTATTCGAGCAAGGTTTCTTTCCGAAGCAGAAAGTTCAAGCGTAAAGTGTCTAAGGAAACTTGGTAAGGTTCAGTCTGCTGCCGGCCGTAATACGAATAATAAATTACGAATACTTTATAAGAAAGTAGGTTCCAAGCTTAAAGCCGGTTTCAATAATATTCAAATAACTTCCTCTTTTTGACAGAAAGTCCACTCAAAACAGTAATTTAACTACCGAGTAGATACTCGGTATCATTAGGAGATCCTAATGAGACACTGGGAACAGGCTCTTAATAATTGTACAGTATAATTTACAACAAGAAATATTGTGACAACCCTACAAAGGCATATTTAATGCGTTTTGCCGCCGCATAAGATCGCCGACAGATAAGTGCTACTCCAACTAGATGTATACAAGCCACGCGTAGCATGTCACACATTTGCAACGATCCGCTTCATTACGAAACGCATTCAACTATCTAACTAGCCATTTTGTTAAACTTATCTCTATATAAGTTTTATAGATATGTAGGAACGTTATCAACTATTCAGAAACCAAAAAATAAAAATACTTATAAAATATTTAAAACGTTAAAAACCCGTCGTAAATCTGTTTTGTTCTAAGACTATAATATTTCAATATATAAAAAATATGAAATAATATATGTTTAGAAATTTAAATTCATTAACAAACAAATCGTTTTGCTATTCTATTTATCATAGACATCGTTAATTGCAACAGCAAAAAAGTTTAACATATTAAGTCTCGGGTGATGAATAAAATAAATAACAGAAATGTTGGGTAAAATTGGCCATAATTTTATTGGGATGGGTGTGCGCCTGCGCCGGTCCGGTGGCTCGTTAGCTCCCGACCCCGCATAAATCAACGCGCTTTATGAGAGCTCCCAATTTTTTAACATCCAACCTAATGAAATGCGAGCGCAGTATGGGACCGGCTAGTGACATTAAAACACAGTCCTTACCGACAGTATCTAATTATAATCCTGTCAAAGCCGCGACGCAAGCGAAGAATTGATGATCACCTGAAAAGCGGTGATTTTATCTCGGATAGTAGCGATCGTGAAGATAGTAGCTGTTTAATTTCAATATATCATATTTTTATTTGTTCGGGCGCCATCCCGACGGGGCCCATAATAGGAAGTTGGTGGGTCCCATTTTGTCCTATTATTCGATGCTGTGAAATCTTTTTGAAAAACAACCGTTCCGAAAACTAACGTAATGTCAAACAAAAGATCACAACTGTCAACTCTTTAAAAATAAGATCTGGTTTTTTCTTGTACAACGTTTGGTTGGTTAATTTTCCTAATGTAAAATCTAATTCATAATGAATGATTACTGATTTATTGGAAACGATTCGATTTCTAAGGAAGCAGTGTACATATTTAGAATTCACACAAATACCCTTTTTGAATAGCAAAACAACCCACAGACAATAATCAATCAGGCACAGGATCTGCGCTCTTCCTAGCGTGATGCCGCAGTACCTAGCAACTTAGGCATTGAATCGGCCAAAACCTAATAAGAACTCTAAAGCCCTAGGCTACACGACTGAGGATCGAATCAAGGCAGCGAAGAAATGAATGGCGCCAGTATTTTAGGAAGCTGTTCGCAGAAACGAGAGGACGAGTACTGCGAATCAAAAGCGGCGCGCGCGCATACAGCGCCGACAAAGAGGCCGCCGCACGCGAGACTCCCGATTCACAATTAAGCCAGTGTGTGTTAATTGATATTAATACTGCGCGTATGCCGCAAGCATTGAACAAGTAGCGATAAAGGCACTGGAAAAATAACCAATTCAATAATTAGAAATTATTTTTGAGGCAAATCTTTTAAGTGAATTCGTGTATCCATTTTTATTCCTTAAGATATTATGTCTATGCAATAATTACGTGTCGCACTTTTCCTCTAACTTTCATGTTTAAAGTCAGTTCATTAAGAATGATGGGTAGTTTTTCAGGAAATTTAAGGTAGACCGAAAAACGCTTGTCACTTATGCCATAGGACTTCAGAAAACGCGTCAACTCTTTGTGAATAAGTGTCGTTCTCAAACGCGCCGCTCGCGTCATTGGCCAATTAGTGGGCGTTGCGACATCACCCTCCGTACTATTGACATTGAACCGTCGCATACTTACTTCACGGAATGGTCTCAGCGTCATGTGTCTCCGCTAATTCCTGCTCCCTTGAGCAACGCTTAATCAGAGGGCGTTGTGGCAACAATCAACAAGTGTCTCATTGCGCTAACGAACATCAAAGGCTAGTTTGACGACTTTAATGAAGATTGAACATAAAGGATTCTCGTTACCCACATGTCATGATTTCTCATGAGAAATATCTTGAGACATGTATCAGGTATGTGCTTCTAAAGAACAAGCAACCGTTTCCGCAAACCACATCGTAAGGAGGAAAGTTCTAAAAAAGAGTTTTGAGATTTTCTAGTTCAAAGCTTTGTGTTCTTTGGAAAGCAACTACATAATACATGAAACTATTCAGTATGCACCCTAAGCGTAGGCCCAATGGGATTCTGGAAATCTCAGCGGGCATCGGGGTGTTTTATGTCAGAGTCGTGGGTCGTGTCCGTGGGCGCTGCTTATCTGGATTCGGTAGCAAAAGTGGCCGGCCGTGGATGCGATACAAATCGGGACACGATGCGATGCTATCGGGGCAGGTCTGGGTGGCTCGGTCAAAGGGTTCCGTGTGACAGGTCGTCGTCTCCGGGAACGAATGTAAAAATTTTAGAAAATCTTGACTTTTTTATTTGAGATTCTATTTTTGGATCAGATTCTGATTTTTTGCATGGATTAATTTAACTTTTTACAGATTATGTGCTTCTGTTTGCTGCGCTTAGAACTAATGTGACTATGACTTGCACCTTCACCCAGATCATTTCCCGAAAAATAGTTATGATTGTTTGCCCAAATATAAATCTGTCTACAATCCTCATGGATTAGATTTCTATTTAAATTCAAGAAATGACATCTTAAGATCTATAGAGGACGAGTTTGGATCCTGGAAATGGCGCTTGGCGATGAGGCGATACAGCCGGCGCCACCGGCGACGCGGCTGCGCGGGCGCATCCACTCGGCCCAGTAACGAGACGACACAACACGACCGATCTTATCGCCGCACCCTTTGCTTCTAATATGACAAACATACCGCTTTGTTTACAAAATGATGCTTTACAATGCGTGGTTTTGTGTAGTTTTGTTGTCGAAATCTAATTGTTGTGGCAATTTATGATGTTTCTTATTGAATGAATTCGTTACTTTTATTCCGTCTCTTATGTAGAAGCAAATTCATAATTACTTGTATTTAAAATACCTGCATTAATTGATGTTCTGACGGTGACGAATTTCATTGATTTTGTTTTAAATTAGACTTTTTTTTTATGAAGTTTAATATAGTCATTTAATATAGTCATAATTATTTTCATTTAAAGAAATAGCCATTACCCAATAACAGATCGTACGAAATAGAAGTGGCCAACATAGGCTTCGTGAAAAGTAACAAATTAGACACGAGTTACAAGTTTTTTGTTACTTCGTGCGTGACGCGCCTTGTGGCTAGTATATTTATGATAGACGATCCACCCTACACTGTTGTTGCTTATCTACAAGATGCAATATGGACACGTACGAATGCGTGAAAACATGTGAAGTGTCGCCGGTGCGGTGTCCCACTGGGCTGATGGCCAGTAACATATCGGGTTACTTACATCGCCGTGTTACTTTAAATGTCACCGTTGCAATCATTCGCTTCTAAGCACGACAAACAGCGAGTTTAATCTTGTAAATTGGCGAATTAGGAGTTATTAGTGAAATAAGTCTGGTGAAGTTTTCTCAGCGGTTTATAGTGTTTATATAATCTCATCGTAATATGGGATTATGTGCTTAACATATGTGTAGTATAATAAGCTTAATGAAGCTAAGTAAGACGTTGTGATCAAGTAAGGAAATTTCTGGAAATCTGTAAATATACCACAAGAATAGTGTGCAAAATTTTAACCGGAAAAGGAACCTACATTAAACTTGTATTATGTTTAAAGTATCTCTATCTCTAAACTTTAGTGCAGAATGTTCCAAAAGTCGGAGCTGTCTTGATTGTTCAAATCACAATTTGTACCCACATCAGGCCGTGAGAATTATTCCCGGGTTCCACGTAACATGTTAAACGGTTGTATCGACCGATACCGATCTAACCCAAGCTACTCCTTGGCGCCATAAAAACAAAACATCCACAACACCACTTTCTTCCGTAAAATATCCGTGGAATTTACGACGATTCAACCGACAAAAATGTTATAACCTAATGAGAAATTATCATCAGGGTCGCGGGCGGCGCGGGCGCACGGCAAAAAACGAATCGTGCCCGCTCAACCAATACATGGAGTTACATCTTTTTTGTTCTTAATACGAATTATTGTGCTCTTTGTTTTTTCTTAACTTCGTCGATTGTTTTAAGGCTACAGTGGGCCAGGGCACGGGAGTCCTAGATGACTCTGCGATTCTTCCCATTCCGTTCGGCGACACGAATATTTCCGTAATGCAACAGATACATGGCGCGCTGTCCGAAGGAAATTGTCGAGTCAGTCTCCTTGATGACTGCAATGGAAAGCGTTCGGCCCCTGAATCTTATTGATGAATCGAGGGGAATCGCTCCCTTGAGATATTGCGATATGATCGCTCTGGACGGCGACTCCTCGGCGCGTGCTTCGGATTCCTGGTTGGTTCTCCCTGGGGCCGGAATTACCCATTACGTTAAATGACGTTACGCTTTTTGAGCCGTGACAATCTTTTTACCATTCCATCGAAGCTGTCATTACAGTAAACGTTTTCTATCAACGTAAAATTGAGCAAACAAAAGTGTTAAATGCACTATAGCATTTTGAGATACTTTAAGTTTATTTCATTTCTTTTTTGAAAGCAATTTAGACAATTTCAGTTATCTTTTTTATCAGGTTATAAAAAAATCTATTTAAATAAGACTATATATTTCAATCAAGTGTTGATTATTATTTCAATGAAATTGGCTGAAATAAGAATAATGATTCTTTAATGGTGAGATTCGCTATCACGAGATCAAAACAATTATGTCGGTGCGGTGAAAAAGTTTGCTAGTTCAAAACTATTAAGCGAAATCTTATGTCAAATTGCTAAGAGACAGTGAAGAGTGACGCGCCGAGTGGAATCGCTGCGGTGCGCTACAAGACGGCTGTCATAATCTGATAAGCGCTGCAAGCGCTGGGCGGGGCAGGCTGGCGACCGGCGCGCCGCAGGAGGTCGGCGCCCGGGCGCCTCTCGCTCGCACACGCGCCGCCGGCCGCGCGCCGGAAAGGGACGCACAGAACCCACGCACCGCTCAGGCGACAAACGACCCGTGGTAAAACAAAAGGAATGTTGCCGGCGACGCTTTGAGGCGCCGGCGCCGCTCCCCGCGCCCTAATCACCAATTTTAATTACGACACAGATCGAATCAATTAATCGGTATTTCTGTTAAAACAAGCGCCAGACGTGCATACCGCTCGTTACTGCTAAGAATTCATAGTACAGATTACCGATTACAAATTTTATCTCATTTAACATCGAAGATAACAAACCTTACGATCGATTGATGAAGCTCTGTTAAAATTAAATGCTCTCGAAGAGCAGTGATGATCCACTGATGTGGGACACCTTGCAACTTAAACAGCTTATGCTATGCTCAGACGTTTTTAATTATAACTTTTAATTTTTTCGACCAAATTTGGGTTCTCTCTTCCCATCGAAGAAAAGCATCAAAATGAATAACAAGTTTTTGTGTTGTGTGTTTGTTTTTAAAATGGCGGGAGGTCCATGCGACGACACGCGAGCGAGCTGCGCCCGCGCCGGTCGCCGCCGGCCGCGCCCCGACCATTTGTCATATTTCGGTTTTGGAAAAAAATAAATAACCAAGTCTATTTTAACCCAATGTTTGTTTGTACTACGATTATTGAGGGTTAAGTATTATCTATAAACAAGGGACAGTGCAGATGGAACATTTCAATTTGTTGAACTTTTTTAATTGCTTGAATACAAACTTACAGCAAAATGGTAATTAACTATGCAATGTATCATTCTGGAACAAGACGAATGTCGATGCAATTTAGCTTTACTAGGTATGTGATTAATAAGGTTCTTGACTTGTTGTTACATATTATAAAATTTTAGTAGTGACATAAACAAATTGAGAACAAAGAAAACTTTCGAGTTATTAGTCTCACGCCTAAATTATGTATGTATATGTTCGCTACGTATATAAGTACTCGCATGTGTATTTGAGCAATTAACACCTGCTCACAAGTGGGAGATTTGGGAACATTTTTACTTCGAATTCAGCATATAAACATCGGGTCAGCGAGTATGGCGGCCGCAGGTGTTAACTCCGACCTGGCCCGAGCAAACGAACCGCCCAAATCTCATTATTTGCCCTTTTCATTTGCCTCAGCCGAGCCTGCCCCTCGCGAACACCCCGGATAAAACAACGCTTTTACCTCATGTTTGAACAGCGACTAAAAGCGGCCGTACTATGTATCATGTTTGATGAGATCTCATAGACGTTCGGCTGCATGTCTTCGGTGGATTCGAATAACTCAATTACCGGGAACACGCACGAGCACGACTCGCGTTCAATACGAGAAATAAATGAAATATTTTGGAGGCATTTCGGCGGGATGGCGCCACGGCAGCGCGGGCGCCGGCGCGCCCCCGGCCTCTCTCACGCGGCGTCATTAATACAAAACAAACAAAAGTGACCTCTAGACGGGCGCGGACGGCTAACGAGATTCACCAACCGCCGGATAAAGCGGTAAATTATTGGAATGTTAACCGGACCGCGCCGCGCGGTGGTCCGCCACACAAAAAAAACGTGTACGAGATGACAGGAGCGCTGATGAGCCCGCCTAATTACCGCAATCGCAAAAAGCGGGGCGCGGGGACAGTGTGCCGGCGCGCCGCGACAGACGTGCCGCACGATCGCCATTCGTATGTGGAAGAATCTACTTTTTAGCGGCCATTTTTAATAGCGAGCTGTCGACACGAAGCGGCTCCGGGGACATAATTACACGAAGCTAATTACCGAATAAATGCACGACGACGCGATTTTAGTTATCGATCGAACTTTCTTTCTGCGGCAGGCCGGGCTGCCAGGGCTGCCACCGCCGCAACGCCGCAGCGCCGCCGCGTGAGCAGCCCCGGTGGGCCGCTGACAGGAGGCGGAGGCGCCGAACTCGCGAGCACCATGTAATTTCTTCACTGCGCTCCACTTTATCGACGAAGAAAAAAAAATAATTGAAGGGGTTCCGTCGTAAAGCAAACAAGCTTATAATAAGCTGTAATTTGTGCTCGGCCATTTAGAGAAATGCACAAATTGCGTCGAGGCAGCTGTTTGTTTTGTCTATGACGGAGGTCCGAGCCCCCAAATTATCCGTTAACAAGCTCCGCGTCAGATTCGGCAGCCCTAATGGGTTTTGTTACGTTTTTGTTGTAATTTATGACGAGTAATGTGTTTTCTCAAATTCGGTTCCCGGACAGCTGCGCCGTTTAATCATCCCGCTGAGTGGTTGGCGACGATCTTGTGGAAACTGTTATTACGGAGGTATTTGTTTTTCAGATGTTTAAAGTTTCTTTGGAGTGAGATCAGTTTCCTCGATAAATAAGAGAGATTGCAATTAACTGTTTTGTCCTTGATTATTTTAATGGCTAGCGAAATTGTTGGGCGTGTGATACCCAGCAACTGATGTGTCGGGGTGACGAGAGGACAGTTGACGGATTTCTTGCTCAGCGTATAAGTTAAGCGACACAAAAAGGAAATACCACCAGTTAAAATATGCGCATTTTTGCTGCAAATATTAGAGAGGTGGGGGGCTACTACATTTGGTAGTTACTTAAATTGTCGTTCACTTCTTGCAAACATATATCAAAAGTTAGCTTTTATTTGTTTAGGTTTCTTACAACATATTTAAAACCTAAGACAGGATTTAGCTCATAAAGTAGGATTGACTTAATTCCTACTGCGCATAATTTGGACAAGGTTTTAACGTTTACTAATACCAAGAATGGAAACAGCTTATTGGAAATGCTATTCGGATCAAGCTATTTCGATGTCGGTGTAATGGTAATTTTACAGAGTTAGACGTCCTTATGTGCATAAAGAATTATTTTTGTAAATAATTTATTTCTTTGAAAATTCTGTTTTGTTAGATAAGAAAGTATGTTTTTTTTAATTGCAGGTCACGCGGGCAGTTGTTTGGTGAAATAAGTTTTATTCCGTGAGTAATTAAGGCTCCTTCATAATAAAAATCTTGAGACATTTTACATAGCGCCGATTAGCTTCAATCTATCTTAACAGTGCTTGTACTTAATATACATCGAAATATACTAATAATATAATAAACTTAGACAAATACTTATGCACCAGAAGCTTATGCTCTGAATAGGAATCAAACCGAAGACCAACCGACCGTATCACCATATATACAAATTTACGCTTAACAGTTTCAAAAAGTCCATTCCAACCGTCATTTTTGTAAATTAATATCTTTTTACTTCCATTATCACTTGCTAAAATGATAATGATTATGATTATTATTATTCATAATGTTGCCGTGAGGTAACGGCCTCGAATAGTGCCGCCCCCTCTCTCCCTGATCTCATGGGGAGTCGTAAGAGTCGACGAAGAGAAATCCAACCGGATGATGGGCAGCAGCGTTATCCTTCGTACTGGCTTCAACTGCGATCACCAACCCACTTCTAAGCTAACATTTATTTTAATACAATACTTAATTCTATATCAGTAAGAATTACCAGTCATATTTGCTCACTTTTTCAAAATTACAGTACTGAAAAAACTTTTCTTTAACACCAACAAATATCGGTTTTGTATTTGCTATTTTTCAAATTCATATTAATTTATTTTAAAATCTTTCTCCACAATTGTTTAGAATTTGAAAAAGAAATTTACGTATGATATAGATGCGAATAAAGCGATCTACTCCTCAATAACAGCGTGGTGATTATGGGCAAATAACCCTGATAGAATGTATCTATAGGGGAGGCTAATGTTCAGAAGTGGAGTTTATAAGGCTGATATTAAAATTGTTCACTACTATTGCCCAGCGTGGTGATTATGGGCAAA
Source organism: Musotima nitidalis (assembly GCA_949126915.1). NCBI lineage: Eukaryota > Metazoa > Arthropoda > Insecta > Lepidoptera > Crambidae > Musotima > Musotima nitidalis. The sequence continues at coordinate 16,725,944 of OX421416.1, forward strand.
TAACTCTGATAGAATGTATCTAAAAGGGAGGCTAATGTTCAGTAGTGGACTTTATAAGGCTGATATTATAATTATTCACTACTATTGTTCATTTCATGTATACATATATACATAATATCAAGCCTGTTTCCCCGAAGGGGTAGGCAGAGGCATACTATACGCCCACACTTCGCCATTAACATTGTTCGTCCCACGTAATAGGTGGCGAGCCTATTGCCGCTTTCCGGGCACTTTTATGTTCGCCAGAGCCTCGTCCGTTAATCGGCAGGTGCACCACTTGCAGGTGAGGTTAGGTTGGGCTCCTCAGATCTTGGTAGGACCCCTTTACACCCTCTTGGTAGGACCCCTGTACACCCATTTGGTAGCATCCCTTTACACCCATTCATTTCATTATAATAATTAGTAGTTTTCTGGACCACAAAGTTCTTCTATTCTTTTCTAAATGGTTCTAGTAATGGTATTTTCGAGGCTTACCTGCCACCCTTGGTGATAATCATCTCGGTGCCGATGTCATGAAAGCGCCGCCAGAGGTCGCCGTTGAGCAGCCTCCCCTCGCATGCCGGAGGCTCTGCATCAGCGCCAACGCGGTGCTCTGCGAAAGTAAAATAAAGGTACAGGTACTTATTTCGGACCTTTGATAACAGTAGTAACAATTACAAATACTGATTATTTATTTATTTAATTAATAATAACAAAACGCATATTGTCATATTTGACGACCAATATGGCGTGGTGGCGAGTATACCCGCACTCCGGACCTAAGGTCGTGGGTTCGATTCCCACACAGGACAAATCTTTGTGTGCATCAATATGAATATTTGTTCTGGTCTGGGTGTTTTCCTATGTATATTCAGTATATATTTACAACAAAAAAAAGTATTTAAGTTTATCCGTTCTTTAGTATCCATAACACAAGTTCTTAGTGATACTTATCTTGGAACTAGTGTAGATCATATAAACATTTATTTACTAAACAAATTTGATATACTTTTTATCAAAAAATAAATAGATTCATCTTTAAAAAGTCAATTTATTTCTTGTCCTATGTTATTTGTTGAATTATAATTTAATTTTCATACATACATAAATTCACGCCTGTGTTTTTCTATAGCGAAACCTTTTGGGAAATTTGTAATGTTTCTTTACTAAATTATAATAGAGAACAATAATGGCATAAGCGGAGATTCGTGCAAAATTTGACCGGAAAAAATAAAGCAAATAAAATATAAAAAAGAAATGAAAACGTAACTAAAAATAATATAAGATACATAAGGTAATGTTACATACATACATTCACGCCTGTTTCCCCGAAGGGGTAGGCAGTATTATACGCCCACACCAATTATATAGTTAGTCCCACAATGGATACCTATTGCCGCTAATCGGGAGCTTTTATGTTCGCCAGAGCCTCGTCTGTTGGTCGGCAGGTGCACCACTTGCAGGTGATGTTGACTTGGGCTTCTTAGATCTTGGTAAGATCCCCACACACCTCAATTTTTTGTTTTTATTTCATTAACGCAACGATATAATCTTAACATCGAGGAAAAACAACATTGTAAGGAACAAATTTCGCTCCGTCTCAATGTCGCGAGATTGGTACCTATAGGTAACGTTCATCGATACTTTTTGTCGAATCGTTGACGATATTCGATCAAAGAGACCGCCGAGTGCGGCGAATCACCATTCAACGATATAAACTTAAACTTTAGTGCCCACATACCGTTTCAACGGGAACTTTAATACGCATGTGTAATGGAGTATTCATTATGAATGATTTGAGATACTATGCTAATGATGTGGAACCTATTAATCAAATGGCTCCACTTCATATCCAAATAATATAATACATATAAAAGATTGTGAGATGATAGTTTATATAACCTTGATTAATTAAAATACTTTTTGCCGCCAGAAGCGATCTTATTTCTTTTGAAGAAATAGATATGTAAATGTTCTAAGAATCCGAATCGATCTATATAGATAATTAACTGACGCTAATTATTATTATTATTTATTTAATAGTTATAAAATACACAATTTTACATAAATTGTCAGCGTACAACATAATTTTACACAGTTTTTTCGTGTACAAATAAAACTACCTTAATTATATAAAAGTTAGTTAAAACTATGTAATTAGTTACTAAAAGCATAATAAAGTATCGGGCAAGTATCGGGAATGAATGTTTTGTCTATGGTTCCAAAATTCAAATTTTTGTTTTTTTTTGTGTTGTTAGATTGGCACAAATGTTTTCCATTTTGGCGCGGAGTTTAATTTGCATTTGTCATGTATATTCAAAACAGTGCTGTGTTTAGTTTTATAGTATCTAGTGTATATTGCGAATTTCATTATGGACAAAAACATAGAACAATGAGTTTGTCTTTAATTTTGCATCGCCCATGGAATTTTGTGTTCGGAGACACTGAAAATGTTACAGAAGGCTTACGGTGAATCGACTTTATCAAAAACACGTGCTTATGAGTGGTACAAAGCGTTCAAAAGCGATCGAGATATGATGGAAGATTTGCCTCGTTCTGGTAGGCCATCCGAGTCTGCAACAACAACAACAAAAGTGAAGGAAATAGTGTTTGAGAGAGATGGCTGCTGAACTTTCTATATCTCACGACTCGATCCGTACCATTTTAACTAATTATTTGGGTATGAAACATATTTCCGCCCGGCTAGTCCCAAAAGACATAAATTTTCTCTAAAAACTAAGTCGCATGAGAGTAGCTGAGAACATAGAACGACCTACATTCATTAAACACGTTGTTACTGGTGAGGAGACGTGGGCTTACGAGTTTGACTTGCAAACTAGTCAACAAGTTTCGGAATGGCGCCTTCCAACTGAACCAAAACCGAAAAAACCACGTCAAAGTCGATTAAAAGTCAAAGTCATGTTGACTGTTTTCTTTGACTATCGCGGTGTTGTGCACTCGGAATTCTTGCTGAAAGGTAAAAGAATATTATTTAAGCGTTATGCGGTGTTTAAGAGAACAAATTCGACGAAAAAGGCCAGATTCGTGGAAAGAAAATTCTTGGGCTTTGCACCACGATAATGCGCCTTCGCACAAGGCCATCATTGTTAACGAATTTTTGTCCAAACGCTCAACAAATACCATCGAGCAACCACCATATTAATATAATAATAATAATTTATTTCTGTATGATAACTAGCCTAATTACAATATTTTACGAACATAAATTGGGTTAGTAATGCAATTAATTAAAGTGGTATCTACCTAAACTAAGTAAACTTAATTACTTGTGTCACCAGATATGGCCTTTGATTTGCCACTTCGTGGCCCCCGTTTTCAATCGGTAGGAGACATAAAGGAAAATTCGCGGCAAGAAATGAACTCAATTTCGGAAACAGCGTTTAAAAATGTTTTGATGATTGGATTATTATTATTCGTTGGTGTAAGTGTATCGTTTCTGAAGATGCATACTTTGAAGGTGATAAAATAAATTTGCATAAATAACAATTTTTTTGTGTATTATTGTTTTTTTCCCGGTCCTTACTTGACAGTGTAGTATATATTATTTTGCAACATAATAGCGCATTGCTGTCACCAACCAATCCAAAGCGGAATAAGGTAGCATACAGTTAATATACTAAGAAGATCACATATAAAATTAATAAAACGACACGTCACTTCAGGAAATTACTTTTACGAATAATTTAAAATATATATTATTAACATATAATAAAAAAATACTACACTTAATAATTTTACCAGTAAATAATAAATGATGAAAATGTAAAGAGCTATTTTTAATTAATATATGATTTTCTGGTAACTTTCACAATATAACAATATTTCTGACACTTACACCAATTATTTAGTCCCAAGATAAGTATCATTAAGAACTTGTGTTATGGATACTAAATAACGGATACACATACATAAATACTTTTTTTTTTATAAATATATACTTAATATACATAGGGAAACACCCAGACCAGAACATATATTCATATTTGTACACACAAATATTTGTCCTGTGTGGGAATCGAACCCACGACCTCAGGAGTGGAGTGCGGGTATACTCGCCTCCACGCCATATCGGTCGTCAAACAATATGATTAGAAGACGTACAACGTAACTTCCTAAACGATCTATTATAACATTGAATATGTAATAAAAAATATGTAAGTAATCCTTATATTTGTAGTAATCTTCGCAATTCTAGTAAGATCAACTTAATTTCAGAAGATATAACAAAACCAGTTACCAGATATTTTCCATTTTAAAAAGGTTTTAAGTAAACACTTACATAAAGATTCATTTAAATGAAAGCGTAACGGTTAACACCCGTAGTTAACTATAAATCGACTAAATAAAATAAAAACTGCTTAATATACAATTGTTGAAATTCTCAAAGATCTTATCAACACTTTGAAAAGGTCATGAATATATCAACGAATTAATTATTGTAACCATTTTACTTATGTGTGGTGTGTAAGGTTTCACGAGAAATTAGTTTAATGGCTAAGAAATTATGTGTAGGGAATTAAATTAAACGGTTACTGAAGCTTATATTTGCGTAATTCTTTTAAAATGATTCTTTATGTAATTTTGGCTCTTTGCATAAATGAATTTCAATTAACTTAATATAAAAGTCGAACTTACGTTACGGGCTTAAGATGTGAAAATTAGGACAAGAAAATCGTCAAAATTATTTTTATGTCACTCTTGTTGTTTTACTGTATTCATCATTTCAGTTCATTAACGTCCCTCTACTGAGCACGAGCCTCCTCTCACATATCGAGGTGTGAGGGTATTGGGTCATACTCCACCACGCTGACCCAGTGCGGATTGGCGGAGGCAGGTGTATGGCGTCCTGCTGTTAGAATTTATCAAGCCACCCATTAGGCCTCTAACATAGCTTAACGACTATCACATTTAGTAATAACCGGGACCAACGGCTTAACGTGCCTTCCGAAGCACGGAAGCGCTCGGTATCAAATGCCACACAAACGGTCACCCCTCCAAGGACTGACCTCTGTAAACTCTGCTGTACTTCGGTGATCGTTTCCGACCACCGAGCACCGCAGAACCACGAGCGCTTTACTTTACTGTATTACGTTATCAAAAATAAAAAATATTATTAATGTAATCTTGTAATAAAAAAAAAAACTTCAAACTAAATTGCAAAAACACTTACCTACTATAATTACTAGAGTTGATAACGTAAATTGTTATAAGGTCTTATTGTTTTAGTTTATAAGACCTTACAATAATGTATAATTTATAAGAAATTATAATAATTAACTTCATATTTATTTTATCAAGATTACATCAACGAGAATTACCATCTTGTAATGAACACACATAATTTTTTTGCTAAATGCAACAGAACGAAATTGTTTTTTTAAGTTTTTAAACAATAAATTAAGTTAGTATCGATTACGTAATAAAACGCAAATCTGAAGCCTTAGAAATAAGATCTGGAGTATTAATATCTCTTTCAAGATAAGAAACTATAATCCTATTTTAATAGTTGATTTTTGTGACAAACATTTTTTACATCTTCAAGATTACTGAGAAATAGTAGAAACATTCACAGCAGACTTGAATTTCGGGGAAATTAGGTTTTATGTCCGCTTTGGTTTAAAATAACTGAAAAAAAAATTTTTTGTAGTTTTTTTTTTATGGCCGTGAAAATATAACGAACATTACACGATATACCTTTTCGATGACCTTTTTGGTACAGTTTAGTTAGTATATAAGTTTAGTTGGTAATTGTGAATTGTTGGTGTACCAAATAAATATATTTTCTTTCTTTCTATATAAATCAGTTGATGCCTAATTATCTCTTGGCGTACCGTGTTGCTAGTGGATACTGGATCCGAAATACCAATAACATACTATTATTTTAATTTCCATCAGAGGGGTTAATTCTTTCAAGTTAGTTTAGCGTTTTGCCGGTAAAGTGCAATACTAATTAAGAACACGTTTCAATAGAGACAATGAAAATAATAAAAAAGTACTTTCTTTTTAAGTGTATTTTAAAAAAGAGTTACTACTTAGTATTTACAAAGGCTGGATTTCATTTTATATGAGATACTTTCTTTAAAAAATACGTTACATTTAGAACAAAACGGACCGTTCTTCTCATCATATAAAAGACATCAACGCGCGCACAAAAGTATCTAATTAAATTAAAAAAAAAAAAACAGTTATTTAATAACCGCTGGGACGTACACATACTTTAAATAATAATAAAACTAAAAATGTGAAAGACACGGTCCGTTTACTTGTTACGTTTTCACGCCCATGGTTTTACTGTGCCTATCAGTTTTAAGGTAAATGAATTTCCACTGAGAAAAAGTGTAATTTATATTACACTGCTTTATACAAGGCTTAGATAAAGTAAATTATGTGATAATTTACATCGGCTTCTGTCAACTTAATCATTTATATAAATATGCTTTAAGAAAACACAAAGGCCAAAACAGTTTTTAATCCTGTGTGGGAATCGCAGTGTCTCTCCCGCCCGCAGTGAATGGGCGCGTTAGTTTATAAGTATGACATTCATAAGAGCTCTATTGAGCCAAACTTGAATAAACAAATTTTTTTTTTTTTAATTTTTAATTTAATTTTTTTTAATTTAATTTAATTTTTTTTTTTTTTTTTTTTTTAATTTTAATTTAATTTCATATGCAAACTTAGCGGCGGAGTACAGCTATGCGGACCTTCATGCCATAGCAATCATAAGTTTTAGATTATAAATACATATTTCAGACACTTACACCAATTATTTAGTTCCAATATAAGTATCATTAAGAACTTGTGTTATGTATACTAAATAACGGAAAAACATACATAAATATTTTTTTTTTGTAAATACATACTGAATATATATAGAAAAACACACATACCAGAACAAATATTCATATTTATACACACAAATATTTGTCCTGTGTAGGGATCGAACCCACGACCTCAGGAGAGGATTGATTATTTATAAATATGAATAGAATATGGATAAATAGATAGATAGATAGATCCGTGTGACTGGTTTGTCTGTAGGTATCAGTCTCTTTTAAACTAATTACAAATTGTTATATACTAATTACAAAAGTTCATAAGAAAAGAGAAGACAAAAAAGATAAATTACAATTTTGCACATACACCAATATAGTATTTTTCAAATTTGCTTTGTACTTGTGTTTTCTAAATATATCAACATTAAGATGAAAAAATCGTTTGTATAACATTATTGGACTTTTCTACCTTATATACAGTATACTTTTTTGTGTCTTTATTGCACAAAAAAACAATAACAGAAAAAAAGCCTTATATGAAAAAGACGATGTACAAAGGTGAACTTATTTCTAAAAGAAATCTCTTCTAGTCAACCTTAACTGAAGTGGGAGAGATAGTTAGCATTTTATATATGTAACTCATTTGACCAAAATTTTGAAATCGGTCACTTTTGTTCTCAGCGTGCGATATGTCAATTTGAAAATTAGCACTGAATGGACATTTGTTCACGAAAAAAAAACGATTATTAGAATATTGCTGGAGTAACTAGATCATGCAATATTAATAAATCGTATTGTGTGGATTAGCAAAAAATCTAGAATCTTTTATGAATGTCTAATTGATTTTGAAATTAATAATTTATTATTGGGTTATTGTTAGTTTCCTATACTTAAAAAATAACTGATACATAAGGTTATCTATTACTTAAAAAAATAACGAATAAATGAATTAATCTACAACAGGTGCTTCTTAAAAAATATTTTTAAAAAAACTTACACATTGCGCGCTTAATAAGAAAATAGGATAGTTACTTAAAATTAATTTAATGTAAAATATTTTTTTACATTAATTAATTAAAAAAAAGATAATAACAGTATATACTGATAATAGCATGTATTATTAGGTTATTTAATAGACAAATATCACACAAAAATAAACATACTGCTGCGGAACTTGGTAACAAAACAGAAAATATGTACCAGAAATTCAACAATTTGTTTCAAACTCCTTGTTCTTATGTTAATAGAGTATGTATTCGTATTTTTATGTGCAATAACTTACGTAATCCGCTGAGTGACGCAGCATGAAGCATTTGCTGCCTCAGCAAATACTCTCCGAAATGAGCTTGATCCATCATCATGTTTCCCGCAAAATTAACTTTAAAAACTACACAATCTATCAGTCACTTCACATTAACATTGTGTTCACAGTCAATACGATTAAAAAGCACAGCTTCGCTTAAATGTTACCACAAGTTCATAATAGATATGTAAAAAGAACCGTAGCTTGAATATCCAGTAAGACGTGACGCCCGCTCGAGGGTAACGTTTACACTGAGGCTGTTGGTGTACGCAGGCGGCGCGTGCGCATGGCCCCGCCCCTCGCTCCTGATTGGTCGGCTGCCGGCTAATGGCGGCGCCACATAAAAGCCTCAATGAGTTCTCTATGCTTTCACTGAGCTTCCCGCCCGCCTTTTGCTGACAGGTGAAAAAAGAATTCCTTTTTTGAATTGTATGCGTGGGCGGCGATATCGATGAAAGCCCATTGTTATAATGGATTGGACATCGCCGTATTAGCATGTGACTACGAAATGATACGCTTAGTGAAATTTTATTGTGTAAGTAATAACACTGTAAAGTCACCGTCGGAGTATACGATCTTTTTTGTTTACTGAAGAGCACATATGGGATATGTTAAACATAAAATTACTTGTCGCCAGAATAATAAAACTTGACTTGTTAATTTTCTTACTGATTTGTCAGTGTCGGCGAAGACCAGACTGCAGACAGAGTTCAAAAATATTGTTTTGAGTCCTGTGCATAAGTTCTTGCGCATGTCCAAGGGGTCTGTAAAATTAAACTTTAGTTTCTTGGGAACATATAGTTTAGTATAAATTTAATTCATGTTACACAATTATAATGTAAATGTATTAAAAATAGTACTGAATGTACGTTACGCTATTTTTCACTGTGATAAATCAGAATTATGCATAAAGATCTAGATTTTCTTATCCTATCTGGGACAATAAATTAAACCTAATATATAAGAAGTTCCTGAATAAGTTACAATATAAATACTTTTAATGTTATACTACATATATGTAAGGTATGAGTGTATAAGGATTCTATCAAAATCCAAAGAGCCCAAGTCAACTTCACTTGTTCACCTGCAAATCGTGCACCGGCTGATCAACAGACGAGGCTCTGGCTAACGTAACAGATCCCGGCAAGCGGCAATAGGCTTGCCACCTATTACGTGGGACCAACAATGTAATTGGCAAAGTGTGGGCGTATAATGTGATTTTGCCTACCCCTTTGGGGAACCAGGAGTGAATGTGCTTGTATAATGTTATACTATATTTTACTAAATTTTATTATTCCGGTAAATGTTTTTTTTGGTTGTACATACTTATTCGTGTACATTAGAACCTTGTTTAATTAATCTTAGTCGTTTGTTGTCTCAATTACTTAAATTTGGCTATAAATGAGAAACGTGACGAAGGTATGTATGTATGTATGTATTTGGAAATTTTACGAATTTAGGTAGTTAGCTTGATCACTTGAGTTAGATTTATAAATAGACCTAGATTCCGATCTACATTAGATGATGTGAAGTTGTTCACTGCAAACATACTTGCGATTCATAGTTTAAAATAAAACTTATATAGGTACGGTTTTTATTAAATTCCTGCTCTTCGCTATCCTTTACATAAAATAAAAAATATGTTCACACTTTTAGTTAAAAAAAAACCTCGGGTTAATTTGGGAGATGACGGTCGGGACCACCGCGGGAAGATTGGAAAAACTATAATGAATACTTGGAAGGTTTGATACTTAGAGCGGCTTGCTCAACAGTTCTTAATTTGCTTTAAGCTTAATTTGATTTCAAATATCATTGCATTTGTGTCATTTGTTTAAAGTTGAAAGGGACAGAGCGATGTTTTAAGATTTTAGATTTAGGACTAAACAGAGTTAGTGACCACGAAGCAAACCGGTCTTATACTTAATATAACCTTTTTAGGTAATAATACTTGCGAATGCAATACCTTAAAAATAAAAAAATAAATTTTTTTAGACTAGAATAGAATTTATTGGTTTGTTAAACATAGCTATTTTACATTAAGGTGTTGCATACTTAATATGTGCGCTATGTTTTGTCGTTAAGACATACAAACATTAACAAATAATATTAGACTAATTATAATTAAAATTGTAGTAATGTCTTATCATCTAGGAAGTCATCTACTTGGTAATAACATTTTTCAAGTAGTAAGTATTTTAATTAAAAAAAAATTGAATTCATGCAAGGTAATAGACACCCCAGCCATAATTGTAAGTCGACGAATTAACGTGTCAAGTGGGCCAAACAATATGGCTCAGAACAATAATAAATATAGATAAATAATAGATAGTCTTTGCATACGATAAAAAAGCTATTCTTGACCGATCTCCATTTATACTCACTTCAACTTTTAGGGGTTTAACTAAATAAACGAAAACAAACGTAACTTGGTTAAATTTGAGGTACATATGCTTAATGATATTAAAGTATGTGAAAGTAAAACGATGTTTAAATGTAAACTTAAGTAAAGTAAGGAACTTTTAAAGTACAACAAGGTAAGAGCTCTTTACACCCTTTACATTTTAATAAACGAGGTGCTTTTATATCCCTGTTGTGTTACTGCTTTTCTTGAATGTTCACGAAGAATGTGAATCGATTTAAATAACTTTTTTTTTTGTAGAATAGTCAACTGTTAAAATTGATGAAACGACTACCAACAAAGGCAATCTGTCGTCGTATTTTTATTTACCAAAAATATTTATTGTGTTATACAAAACCCACACTCTAAAATCGTGAGAATTTTGCTAAATGGGTTCCAATCATGAAGATGATGACTAATGTTCCCAAGGAAGGGATTAAAATCAATTCAATTAAGTACCTACCTGCAAATTCATAGAACAGATTAAATTTTCATAAATTACTACAATAATCACTCATAGCCTTTACTTCATTAAGCTTTCCTTTTATAAAATTTGTGTAATAATTATATGAAATTAACTAATAATATTCATATGTCTGAGAAATTTAATTAGCGTATTATGTATCTACTTTTAATAATCATCTTTAGTAATTATATAAGATTCACGTGAAGTTTAATAAGTGTAAATAGTATTAGGAAATAACACACATATCTCTTTTTATGGAACCATAACCCAATCTTGTTTATATATTTTTTAGATCATTTTAGACTGGCTTAGGCAATTAGGTACAAACTAATCCCGATACCTAATTTGTCAGTATAAGCCGTCAGTATAAGGCTATATCGCCTTATTTATATCCTTTTTTTCTTTTTTTTGGGATGGAAAATCATCAAATGACCTTCTCCCGGGGAGCGGGAGGGTGTGTCAGACTTCTACTGACTAAAAACCATCCGTGTTCCTTCTTGAGCCTGTAACACCAAGGCCGCTGGCGCGATATAGCCTAGGTCTCAACATTTCACATCCGTAAAAATGCACAGACTTGACGTTGGACCCGAATATTTTGAGCTTAACTCTTCGGATAAGTTTGGTCCTGTCCTATACTGGTCGCAGTTGCGACTGCGACCAGTCAGTAGCGTAAAAGTTGCTCGCGCTTTGCCGATACTATAGTGATGTCCTCTTCTGTTCCTCCAGCTTTCAGACACTACGCTTCCTAGGTACGTAACTTGGTGAACATCTTCCACTACCTCTGTGTCAATCAACAGCGGTATAGAGTTCTTCACTATAGGTAAGAAATAGACATACATGGGTCATTGTCATAACCGCGTAAAATTTTGTTACAGACAGAAATCTAAAATTTTAATATAAAGTTGAGAGCTTATTATTATTTTATAGTAAAGATAATAATTCATTATGTATTAACGTATATTTATAATTACAGATTAAATGAAGATAAACTTTCCACAACACAATTATTATAGAAAAGTCAGCCTCGGTGGACTGTTACCGCTCACCCTCTTCAATATAAATTCTACCAATATAAGAACCTTCCAAATAAACTTAACATTTGAGTATGTTTTCCTAAATATAGTTTCTTTTGTACGTAAATAGTTGCACTTAGACGAATATAATGTTGGAATCAAACCCACAAACTTATATCTAAAGAATTCATAGTCGGATTTTCTTGTGAAAGCATTGATTAAACCTTATTTAACGTTGTAATAGCGTTCTTGTGTTTCCCCCCCGACTGGTCTCCACCTTGTCGTGGTGGGGGGGCTGAGTACCTCCCGGTAGAGCGCAGGAGGCGCTAGGGAAAAGGTAACACCCAGAGACCGACGACTCTGGGTGCCCTTAGTACTGACTACCGGGGGGGAAACTAAGAGGGACCTATGGAGGGCGCTGCGGGTAGGCCAGGAGGGCCCGCTCAGCAGCGCCAGCAGTGCCAGTCTTGGCAGCGGGGGCAGGGGGCCCCTGCTGTCTAACCGTGGACCCTCCGGGAAGTCGGCCACACACGCTATGGTCGCAGGGGGAGGTAGGAGGGGCGCGTCCGCTGCGCCTCTCTGAGAAGGTCCTCCCGGTTTTGGTCCGGGGGACGTTGGCCGCAGGCGGGGTGTCAAAAGCTGCAACCCAGGTACTGGCCCCCGCCTCTTTCTCAACAAGCGGCGGGCGTCGTCGGAAGATTTTTAGTGGGTATTGCTGCCGGCGGTCGTGTCTGCCGGTGGTGAGTCCCACACCCCCTTTCGGTCCCCCTTTGGCCGGAAGGCAGTGCGTAAATGCATTTTGTTACCGACGTAAAACAAAAAAAAAAAAAAAAAAGCGTTCTTGTGTTTATCTTGATTATCAAAGGTGGGTTTACAATCTCATAATCTTTTTGTTATCACAAATAAGTTTTTTAAAGTTTCATTTCATCTCCTTTATAAATATTTGAGTTATGGGTTACTTTTCTTTGGCCTAATGATAAGGTATTTTACATTGTCCTCGTTTCAACTAAGAAAAAATACATAAATACTGTGGTTTAAAATTTACATGAAACATCGACTAAACTAAATCTAAGCGAATAAGCACGCCACACAAAAATCTGTATAAATAATCAGACGCTCAAAAACCGTTAATAACAATGGGGAAATTTCCTTGCAAGGCAGTATATACTCGTACCTATATAATAAATATATGTATGTGCATAATTATGAAAAGCAGAGAATAAAAAATAAGGATGCCTTACAAAACACATAGGTATTTCCTATTGGGTCTCTTAAATTTCTTAAGCAGCCAATAATGTTTCTACTGCGGAACAAATAAACATCAGCTTCAGTTGGTCAATAATTTAAATTTTTCTTTAATTTAAAGTTATAGTAGGTAATCTTAAGAAAAAATGCATTGAATAAAAAGTGCAGCTTTCGACCAAATATACTTCGATGCCTCTTTATCTATTCCTGTCGTTATCACAATGTTAAGCCATTTTGAACCCGCCATGACCTAATCACCGGAAGCCCGACTAGCCGTGCTAAAACTAATGGCATGATGACATTCCTGCGCCGGCGCACAATCACAACTCGACCGCAGATAAGGGTTACTCACCACAAAGCTGATAAACTTCAGCTCATTAACAAGAAATGCGGACAATGCAACACTGTTCCTTGTGCAATTGATTTGCAAGTTATTAGCTGACTAATAGCCCTTTTATGGAAATGCGATAAAGGTATGTTAAAAAAATTATAAAGACTTTTATGACATGTATGAACATTGCGCATAGAACTATCTAGTATCCAGCCCTGAAATAATCAAGGCTTTTAAATTACGGGTGGTTACTAGAATATTTATCATTATAAACATACGTATATAATATCACGCCTGTTTCCCGAAGAGGTAGGCAGAGGCGTACTATATGCCCATTTCGCCAACTATATTGTTGATCCACGTTGGTAGCGAGCCTATTGCAACTAAACCTTCTAAGCACTATTTAACTAGCATGACACGCAGATACAAATTTTAGCTCAATTTGAAAACGGGCCGGACATATCTACCGCAGAGATGATGATGTCAGTTTTAGCATAGCATAACCTTCTACTCGTAGAATAATATGGTCTGCTCCATATCAGTAGAGAGTAGAGATACTTAACCGCTTTTCGCTTTTAAGTTTTTGGGTTTAATACTCTCTCTAAACAAAAAATCGCCTTGCTGTTTTCTATATACAAGAATTATATACTGAACCTTTGAGACGGCAGAGTATAGCCAGGTTTGAAACGCTGCAGTTAAAACAAAACATTTCTAAGAAACCAACATCATATCAGCCTTATAAACTCCACTGCTAAACATTGGCTTCGCCAATAGGTTACATTCTGATTCTATTGGGGGTTAATTGCCTATAATCACCATGCTGGGCAGGCGGGTTGGTGATCGCAGTTCAAGGCAGTACGTAGAATGACGCTGCTGCCTATCAACCGGTAGAATTTCTTTTCGTCGGCTCTTCGACTCCCCGTAAGGTAAGAGGGAGTGGTACTATTCAGGGTCGTCTTTAAACTATTTGAGGCCCTGGGCACGTTAGGATCATGGGGTCTCTATGACCTTGTGAAAGCTCACTCATTCCCACCTGTCAAAAAGTTCAAGCTATGTTGTACACGGTATAGCTATGCGCATGCAGCAAACGAAAGCTAATAAAGAAGTAGGTATTGGAGTAAGTCATTCTCATCAGATTTTTCAAAAATTTACGTTTTTCGGTAATACTTAAATATCGGTTATCATTTGGTAATCTGGCAGGAACTAGGGGGCCCCATTAGATCGCGGGGCCCTGGGCATGTGCCCTTAGTGCCCAGTGGGAAGAGGGGCCTGGTACTATTCTAGGCCAGTACCATGCGGCACCTAGGAGACTATATTAAACTTTAAATTTTTAATATTCAGGCAAGTGTGTGGATTGACCTGCCTTACACATTATTTATGTATTGCAATTTTAAGATATATAGTGCACAGCAGTCACGTTTTTGGTCCGGGGGACATTGGCCGCGGGCGGGGTGTCAGAGCTGCAACCCAGGTACTGGCCCTCCGCTTCTTTCTCAACAAGCGGCAGGCGTCGTCGGAAGATTTTTAGTGGATATTACTGCTGGCGGTCGTGTCTGCAGGTGGTGAGTCCCACACACCTCTCTCGGTCCCCGTTTGGCCGGGAGACAGTGCGTAAATGCATTTTGTTACCGACGTAAATAAAAAATCAAAATAACTGACCTAGTAATAATGAAACTAACAAAAAGACGACAGGGCTTAACGATATATCTAGTAATTTCCTAAACCAGCAGCTAACTACATAGTACCGCGGTGCTATGAGCGCATCTTTAACAGTATGCTACTCTCTTACATACATTCAAACATTCACGCCTGTTTCCCCGAGGGGGTAGGCAGAGGCATATTATACGCCTACACCTTCGCCGATTATAGAGTTGGTCCCACGTAATAGGTGGCGAGCCTATTGCCGCTTACCGGGCCCTGTTATGTTCGCCAGAGCCTCGTCCATTAATCGGCAGGTGCACCACTTGCAGGTGAGGTTGGCTTGGCTCTTTAGGTCTTGGTAGGATCCCTATACACGTCCCTATTTACCTATATATCCATATATACTAAAAAAAATATATTCTAAAAAAATAGATCTGATTGGCGTAGGTCCTAATTACCTCTCAGAGGTTGGCTTGGGCTCCTTAGGTCTTGGTAAGATAAACCCCATACACCCCACATGTTACTCTCTTCTTTATTTAAATTACATATACAATTATTTTTATTTATAATAAAGAGATTTTATGATTGTCAAATTTATATTTTCGTTTGTATTGGAATCAATTGTACATGTCATGGTTATTTCTAGCCACGTTCTGCCTCATGGGCGTACAATGTTACTGTTATACAACACAGATAAAAGTATATAACTTAGATACAATTATTTAGTTTTTTGAATTATGCTTTTTAAATTGGTTAGTACGTTCGTGAAAATATATCGGAATTTAATTATATTAGCTTATCAAGTTGTTATAGACAAATCTTATTATAAAATTTATTAAGATTGTGACAGCACTTTTCCACAAGCAGCTTGTATACTTACTTAATTTATTTTTGAAATTGTCAAAAGGACACAATGTTCTTGTCGCTTTGGGAATTTTTAACGATAGGCCTGGTCTTACGACCGCGATCTTTCTTTATGCTAATATTTAAAGGAAATATTTTTTTGGATATCTTAGGTTTTGTACTATTATAATCTGGGTACCTACCACAAGGCTATGACTCACTTATTATGAGTCAGTATTAATTTATTATTAATAAGGTGTATGAGTATCTATATTTGCTATCCTACCAATATCTTCGGAGTCCAAGCCAACCTCGCCAGCAAGTGGTGCACCTGCCTTTTAACGGACGAGGCTCTAGCAAGAATAGTTGCCGGTAAGCGGTAATAGGCTATCTACCTATTACATGGGACCAACAATATACTTCGCGAAATGTGGGCTCATAATATGTTTCTGCATACCCCTTCGGGGAAACAGGCGTGATTATATGTATGTATTAATTTATCAACATTTATCATCATCATCATCTTAGCATACTAACTTCTCTACCCTGGCCCCCTCTCACAGACTAAGGTGACAGATTCATGATATGTTCCACTATTTGATTTTTATTGTGCTATGTGCATAGAATAATAACACCGCTATGTGCCCCAGATGGCGACAACGTCACATAAGCAAAATGACTTTTTTCTTTTTTATATACTTGTAATTCTAAATTTATAATTCTCAAAAATTGCTATGCCCTTGCAGGGTGTCACATTGTACTTTATTTTCTATGTACCACCTTTATATTTACTGTGATATGCAATAAATGATTTGATTTGACTTCCGAGATAATTCATGTCTTTACTTTGTTGGAAATACCTAAAGACATGGGGTACCTCATCAGAAAAATAATAAGTCAATTAGCTGCAATGCATCTGAGCTGATTAATGTTCATACAGTTTAGTCCGCTGGCGTAATGCAATATTTTACCTATAAACCATAGAACTGTGTTCTCTAAAGTATAAGTACGTAAATCTCAATCAAACAAAGAGAAAATAATTGAACCTTTTACGTTCCATTATTTTATGACATCATACGAAACGCACTATGCTGAAATGAAACCAGGCATTATAAAACAAAGTTGTTGAATTAGAAAAATAAAATGTGGACACCCTCTAGCCTAAAGTAGAAATTCGTATTTATTTATTTCAATTGAACCAAAGATGACGACTGTATATTAACGTAGTTAAATAACCAGTTATATAAAAAAATATTAATTAAGTTATCAACGATTTTATATGACTACAGTATTTTATTTTGCTGAATTACATTGCTTATTTGCTTATACATTGGTCAAAGTTGGGTAATTTTTTGTCTAAGGTAATGGCAGTATTGTATATATGTCAGATTAATTTACTACATTTAGTAGTATCTGAAAAATATTTGATGAGTTATTTATTTTAGAAATTTTGTTAAAGTGAATAAGAAATGATGAGGAATGACATTTTTGATTAGTATTTTTATTATTCAAGTGGTATATAAAACGGCTAGAACCCAAAAACCATGAATGCAAAAATTATGTCTTGACAGAGACCACTGTATACATACAGAAACAAAGTTTATTTTTATGTCGGGTGTAATTTAATTAGTTTCGGAGATGTTTTCTAATACACAGACCAGTAAAGATTCATTCTTAGAGCAAACTAAAGCAGCCCGTGAAGAGCGCGCTTTGGAAAAGAAGCGAGAACAGTCTGCTGTGACTATCCAAGCTTGCATTCGAGGATGGCTAGCGCGACAAAAATTTACTAAAATAATATTGTAAGTATCTACTAGCTGTGTAAGCTGTATTGAAGTTAAATTCAGTGTTTAATTTTTATTTAGAAATTTTTGTGGCTCAGCCTACTGATTCTTGTCTCTCTTTTGCTTCGGATTGTTTAGAAGAGATTGTTTTTAGCGATAACGCCGCCTAAATTGACAATTGGTTTTTATCATTTTTGGTACCTGTAGATTTTTAAGTAGGTTTTTTGCCTATGGAGAGTAAAACTATCGCAGTTACGAATTTTACCCTACTTATGCTTTGTGTATGCTTTCATTAAAACTAAGTACGCACTACTGATACAAACGGTTTTACTATGATTTCAGAAATGATTTCGACCAGTTACTACCAGACAGTATAATAAATCCCAGTTCCAAAGAAGAAACCCCACAACCAGTAGAGTTACTTCCAGCCTTAGATGTCTATAGAGTTACTTGTCAACTATTTATAATATTCAAGCAACAAAGAGATAAAAAGAGGTTTGAGAAACTCTGCAAATACACAGTGCAAAGTCTACATTCTGAATCAGTGAAGCTGTCATATGTTGGAGTATTTTTAAATAAAGAATATAGGTAAGTCTAATTATATTTTCTTGAGTATTATGCAAGAATATTCCAATTTTGACATTGATGCGTCTTTCTGCTATTCTAACTGCTTGCTACTTGTAGTAGAAACATTATTGGATCACAAAAAATATACATTTCTAGTTCTTTGACATGATGGTTTGTAGAAATTATACTAACTCACTAAACGCATATGTTAGTCATGTTAATACTACTTAACAGACTTGAATGATATTAGGCACACTAATTCTGACCAGGACTTAGATTAACAGATACTAACTTTTTACCAATTTCCACACAAACAAGAGCTGTGACTAAAGCTTAGATATATAAAATATATGTTAGAAAGCCAAATTCCACAAAGCAGTTATTTATAATAAACAAAAAAACACTGTTTAAACATACTGGCTAGTTCTTTTAATAATTTTTAAAATTATTTATAAAACTTAATTTTTTCAGCCTAAGATGGATCACCCACATAAAAGATCTCCTGTACAAATGCTGCCAGTATCTAGAAGAACTAAAGCCAGAGTCTCCAGTAGACATGCAAAGTATTCATATACATCTCCACACTCTAGTAGCGTTCACGGCTACCAATACTTGGGCTCTCACCCGACTTAAGAAATTTGAGAAGTTACGAGGCGGTATGACTCAGTTATGTGCAAATGTAATGGGCTCCCTGTTTCATAAAGGATATTATTTAACATTGAAGGTAATTGATATAATCTTATCATGGGGGTTATGAGTTGCCTGCGCACTTTGACTCTTTATTGATACTATTATTATTTTATACATAAACAACCAAGAATAATTAACCAAGGTAATTAAAACTATTTATATTCCTCCTAGTTGTTACTGAAATTGGAATATTTTCATATTTTTGATGGATATTAAAATAGTTTTAGCAACTACAGATCTGAAAACATTACATTTAATTTTAACTTACAGAAACTTCACTTGCATAATAGTTAAAGACAAAGTATAAATTAAAGTATATATTTATTTAATGTTAACATATAAAAACAATAATAACAAAGCATGAAACAATTATCAGTACTGAATATTTTAATGGCCTTCCTTGGTCATAAAAAACTTAAACATTATTCCATCTCAAAACCAGATGTTTCTAGAGGTTTCTTGGCTTGCTGTAACCATCCTACCTCTTACAGAACACAAATCATTACCTTGAAGTTTAACAAAATACATGTGATTGCTTGTTAGCTAATAATAAAACCTTAAACTTCTTACTTCTTTTTTCAGTCACTTCTGCTCCGTGGTCTTTGCAGAGAAAAAGTGGCACTAAAGAATGTTGCTTTGACAGCAATCATGACACTGTCGTTACGGCCACTGGTTTCTGCCCAATTTTCTGAGAAACTTCTCACTATGTACATCATTCAGATTTTATCGGTGCCTACATTGGTATTTCATATGCATCAGATATCGCCAGAGGTATGTGAACGTTATTTATTATGTTAAAAGTAAAGGTAGAGAGTATAAATTTTTTTACGAATTAGATATTGCGCTGTAAAATTAAGTTGTAAAGTTTTGTCTGAGATGATTTGGTGATCAATAATGTACAGTTAAATATTCTTTACCATTATGAAATCTGCTCTTCTGTGGAATGCACTGCATATGCAACTAAAATGCATATACAAATTAAATTTGTTGAATACTCTGTAGTGATGGACTTACGTTAAACCATTTTAGCTAATACTTACAATAACTAACCCAGAACTGTCGCCTCCTTCAGTTTATAAAATTAAAGACAAATGAGATATTCTAACATTGTAAGTAAACCACATTTTCATTCAACTAACCCACAAAATACTTTTGCTTTTTCACAGTCCATAGCAACATTCAGAACCCACACAATGTTCGACAAATGTGTAGAGTTCCTAAGTACGGACCAGAATATGCGCATAGTATTTAACACGCTGGAAGGAAATTACGCACTCTGTCTGCTCGGAAACCTTGTGCAGTTGGCCCACTTGGAACGAGATTATGCGCTTCCTGAGTCGTACTATCCTACATTTGTGGTAAGTTACATACAAATCAGATGTCCTTACTAAATCCTTTTTACACAATGCGTAATTAATTGTTGTTTTACTTGGACAATATTATATAATTGCAGAGCAACCTTTGATCTATCAATACAGATATACATGATATTAAGCCTTTTTTGATTAATCAATCATCATCATCATATCCTAGCATTATCCCGGTTACCCTAGACTTAAGCTTAGGGCCCAGGGTCTGCTTACTGGTTCAACCAGATTTGACTGAATTTAAGTTATTATGTCGAGCGACTGCCGTCTGACCTCCGCAACCCAAAGGGAAACATCATTCTATGGTTAAACCAGCTGTCAGGAAGTTAGAAGGCACTGACTTCCTAATAACGTTTGCCATAGATGTTCATGACAGCCAGACCAACGGCTTAATGTGCTTTCTGAGGCACTGAGCAAGCAATAAATTTATTTTTTCAATATGTTCAGCTCTTAATATGTATTTATTTTAATCGAATGAATAATTTACCATTTATAAATTTTCTCAAAATTATATCTTTGTCTGAGTCTTATTAAGAAAATCCTAAACTTTTTTAAGGTCGTGCCAGATTGAAATATGTATGAAATATTTTTATTTTGTAAAGGCTCATAATTAATGTGTCGTCAAAATTAATAAATTACCAACCTAACCTAACCTTTTTGTACATCAAAAAATTCTGATGGAGCACCTAATCCCCTATTAGATGCTAGATCAGTATTTTTGATGATCAAAAAAGTATTTTTTAGAGGTTCAGTTTATTATATTCCTTTTGTAAATTGTGGAATAAACTAATGAACATTTTAAATAATTTGCCTTATGTTTCGTATTTCGCATAACTACCATAATACTATAATTATTTTGCAGCTAGTGGTAACCAGGTTCCTCGACTCATGCCAGCAGTATGTAGTGTGTAAAAAAGGCAACCTAAGCAACTGGCACCCTGTCCTCGGCTGGTTCTCTCAAGGATTTGACTCTTTCCTTCCACCTGCCATGACCAACCTCCGGACACAGCTGTCGTTACTATGGGGAGCACCGCTGTTGAAAAAGCTGCTTGCTACTCCTCTCAAGGTAAAATGTCCTATCAAAGTTATTTATAATATTTCTATGTAGGATAAAAACGGCTACTTTATTATCGCAGATCAAGCTGAGCTGAAGATAGATAGGCCTATGTAACGACGACAGTGTGATGATATTAATGAAATGCTCGAAGTGTGTATTTGGCAAAGCTGCGCAAATAGATGCGCATAGTAACGCCATCTCATTAGGCCCAGTATCTCTAGGCAAGCAAGGTTAATCAATTCGATAATCGCAAATGCATTGGATTAGGTAAAAATGCATGGTGACCTCGAGTGTCATAGCAACTGCATACAACCAAAAGTATATAACACACCTACTCATATAACGCATTTGCAATTTGAAGTGACATAGATTTAAACAAGAAGAAGAAGAGGATGAAATTGACAGCTAATGTCATCGCCAGTTTATAATTCGATTCTGAAAAGATTTTTAAGTCAACTTTATCACGATTTTTCATTTATTTTAATAAGGTTGAATAACAAAGCTGAATATTTTTTTGACCTCAAAATAATTTCTCTTTTATAGGAAATGTTAGAAGCTGGTGTAACAGGAGAGGAAGGCGCTGGTCCGTCAGGCCCATCCACTCCAGTGCAGGCCTCCAATCCCGCTGCCTTTATCAGACGAGCTATTGAAGCCAGAACTAACAGGTATACTATCTAATCTATAGAGTTTTGATAAATATTGGAATTCAATTAAATATGTTTAAACATATAGCATACTTCGAAGAACCGACGACCGATGGGGAGTTAAGGTTTTTGAATGGCGACCACGAATCAGCAAACGCAGTAGAAGGCGGCCCCCCGATGATGGACCGATGACCTGGTCAGGGCGGCGGGGAGTCGGTGGTTGCAGGTGGCATAGGATCGATCAACGTGAAATGAAAATGGGGAGGCCTATGTTTAGTTGTGGGCTTAGGTGTATGATGTTTAATTAAACAGCGACAACAATGAAGTTTCTGCTAAATAATATAGAAACTGTCCCCGTCTAAAAGCCTTTGCAATAGTATCCCAGGAGTAATCCTACGTAGCAATGATGTCACGTGCTTGGCTAGGCCCTATCATCCACGATACTGATATAATTTTATTTTTCAGAGGGAACTCCAATAAGAACTACCGCAAATTGGGGTCCCCAGATTGCACAAAGGCTGCTTTGATCTGCTGCATGTACCACACTGCACTGCAAACCATGAAGCAAGTACGACTGGATATATTGACAGGTAATGCAAATATGTTTTTTTAATGTGTCTCTTCATAATTACCACATCCTGCTTGTTATAAATCAAATCAAAATTCATTTATTCAAGTTTGGCTCAATAGAGCTCTTATAAATGTCATACTTATAAACTAACGCGCCCATACACTGCGGGCGGGAGCTTGATCGTAAAAGAACGGGCAAGAAAATCGTCAAGGTTGATTTTTTCTCCCGCCAGTTACAATTAAAATACATAATAAATAAAACAATTGTGTTCTGCAGTCACAAGATTTAAAAGAAAAGAAGACAAAACTCTTTTTAGCAATATTTACATAATTACGGATATAATATAATATAAATATAAGTAAGCTATGCAGACCAAAACTATGAGAGCGCACCGTACCGTACAATCGCGTTAACAAGCACACCAGCAAACCAGCTATCTGTACCTTAAAAGGCGCCAAATTAAAAACCTACATACATACATAAAATCACGCCTGTTTCCCCGAAGGGGTAGGCAGAGGCATAATATACGCCCACACTTCGCCAATTATATTGTTGGTCCCACGTAATAAGTGGCTAGCCTATTGCGGGCACTTCTATGTTCGCCAAAGCCTCGTCTGTTAATCAGCAGGAGCACTACTTGCAGGTGAGGTTGGCTTGGGCTCCAAAGATGATGGTAGGATCCCCGTACACCTACCCATCTCTATTAAAAACCTAGACAGCTCATAAACTGTTTATTTTCTTAAAGTGGTGCTTCCAATGGGGAACCCCTTCACCTGCCGAAGTTCAAAAAACGCATCGGCTCATAGTCGGATTGACTGATTGCAGTCAAAAGAAAGGGAAAAAAAACAAGCGCACCCCCTCCTGACAGCCTGTATAAATGAATGTTCACGCCCCGAGAGCGCTTTATATTTTTAAATAATTTGTTTGTGTATTTTTTGTTATTTTTTATACTTGATTGATTCAATTCAATTCAAATTTATTTATTCAAGTTTGGCTCAAAAGAGCTCTTATGAACGTCAAAACTTAAAAACTAGCGCGCCCACTCACTGCGGGCGGGAGCTTTATCGTAAAAGAACGGGCAAGAAAATCGTCAAGGTTAGTTTTCTCTTCCGCCAGTAACAAGGACATGTTAGTTATAAATTGAATATGTATGTGTGTACTTAAAATAAGTCAATGCCTATTAATGTAATGTAATGTATGTAATCGGAGTGCAGGTTTAATTATATAGTATTTAGTTTATGTAAGAATGATTCCTGATTTTTAATCTGTCGCTGTACCATAAATAAATTTATAAAATATTATTACTAAATGAGATTTTTTATTGTGTGTTGCCAGGGCTATGCAATCAGGACGAGATCCTCCACTCGCTGTGGCAGTTCCTCTGTACGCTGGGCCCCAGTTGCGGCCTCAAGTCATTCCTTGAACTCCTGGCCGTCAACAGCAAAACTTCCGCTCCTGAGTTCCAAATGCTTATACTTTTTGCTGATTGCATGACTCATTATGTCACGTAAGTACCTGCTTTCGAATTCTACCGGATTTTTCCGTCTCTTTCACGTGAATGTTAGTTCAAAAAAGACGTTTCCTGATATATCAGTGCACGCCTCTGTTAAAAAGGTGCCATGGCCCAAATAGTATCGATTGGTGAACTTAAATAATTTCAAAAAAAAAAGTTCTACTGGATCCAGCCCTCCTTTCACTTACCAATTGAGAAGGATCAGGTCAGGTCATACTTTACCTCGCGGACCTGGTGCGGATTGGCAGAGCGTGTGTCTGCCGGAACTACGGTGTTCCTTCCAAAACACGGAAACGCTAGAGATCAAATGCAAACAATCATCAAGACACCAATCCAAGAACTGACTTCCCTTAGTGCTCGTTTCCGAAAACGTAGTATCGGGGAGCGCTTCTTTATATTATGATATATTTTTTACTAGCGGCCGCCCGCGATTTTGTCTGTTGACCTACATATAAAGCTTCCTCTTGAAACCACTATCTATACAACCGCATCAAAATCCGTTGTGTACTTTCAAACATACATACATACAGGCATACCTATACCTATGTATATACATACAAGCATACATTCACGCCTGTTTTCCCGAAGGGGTAGGCAGAGGCATATCCGTCCACACGTCCACACTTCGCTAGTTATAAAGTTGGTCCCACGTAATAGGTGGCGAGCCTATTGCCGCTTGCCGGGCACTGTTATGTTCGCTAGAGCCTCGTCCGTTGATCGGCAGGTGCACCACTTGCAAGTGAGGTTGGCTTGGGCTCCTTAGGTCTTGGTAGGATCCCTCTACACTTTTAAAGATCGACGCATAGGGACGTACATAGTTAAGCTACTTTGTTTGATACTATGTCGAATCACCCCTGAACGTAAATAAAACAACCAATATTTAACCATGAATTAAAGAGTCTCTCTCTTATATTTCAGAATACTTGACGACATGGAGATGTATGAGCAACAGGAGCCATTCAAGCTGCAAGACTTCGTAAACATGTCGCAGTTTCTCAACATGTTCGTCTACAGGTCCATTATGGGACAGCTATTTGGTAAGTGCATTCAATAAATAGGTACCGGCTTAGTTACACCCACTCTCGTCTTACCGGATGATGGGCAGTAGCGAACTACGATCACTAACCAGCATACCCTGAGTGGTTATTATGAGCAAATACCCAATATGACGTAAACTACTACTAACCGTAGCGACGATAGCCCAGGGGCGAGACCCCTTGCCTTTAAATTCAAAGGGGGCTCGGGTTCAAACCCCGGTGGCGCACCAATGACTTTTTGAAGTTATGTGTATATTCTAAATCTAGGTTTTAATAAAAGGATAATGTCAAATTAATTATGCATGATGTGATTTCCTGTAACTGAGAAAACACGGGGCCAGTTAACATTTTGATTGATTTTATGTATTAGAAATGTGTATTTTTTGTTGGAGACCCAAAAATAAATAAATCAAATAAAATAAGCTTAATTATCACGTTAATTAAGCACGTTAAGCCGTTGGTCCTGGCTGTCACGAACATCTATGGCAGTCGTTATAAGGAAGTCAGTACCATCTAACAGACTGACAGCTGGTTTAACCATAGAATGATGTTTCCCTCTGGGTTGCGGAGGTCAGACGGCAGTTGCTCCACGTAATAACTGAAGTTCCGTCAAATCTGGTTGAACCAGTAAGCAGACCCTGGGCCCTAAGCTTAAGTCTAGGGCAACCGGGATAATGCTAGGATATGATGACCCAATATGACGTTAACTATTAGGGAGGCTAATGTTCGTCAGTAGACTTCATATAGATGAAATTATGATATATTTATTTTTAGACCATAGAGCGGCAGTAGGCTCGCTACCACGTAATAGGGACCAGAAATATAATTGGGGAAATGTGGGCGTATATTACGCCTCTGCCTACCCATTTGGGGAAACGGGCGTGTTTATATGTATGTATCTCTTATAATTTTAGTTATACTTAAATACTAATACTCACACGTCTTACGTTACAAAAAAGAATACAAATTATTAGTTATTAAAATTAAATTAAATTACAATATCATGAGGAATTAATAATTTCAAAATAAAAAGTGTCAATAACAAATGAATCGAGAAATA
The DNA here is from genome assembly GCA_949126915.1 of Musotima nitidalis. Lineage (NCBI taxonomy): Eukaryota > Metazoa > Arthropoda > Insecta > Lepidoptera > Crambidae > Musotima > Musotima nitidalis. Next base: position 16,752,244 of record OX421416.1, read on the forward strand.
TAAATGCAATTAATAAAAATTTCATTGCATATACTCCAGTGAAAATAAGTTTAATAGGTCAGAAGTTTTTTTTTATTATTCCATCTAATACTTGAATGACCAAAATAGTTCAATATATAAATATAAATTCAATATATTAGCTCTAGACAACAGAAACATTATCTAGAAATATGTTTTCAGATAATAGAATTCCTTAAGGAGAATTCTTTAGAGGATTTGGATTCTTAATATAAATATTAAAACATTTCAGATCTCAAAACAATCCAAAGTAACGAGCTGTTCAGCTGTATCCACACGCTACTGCTAGTATTGTACCGGCGGGACTGTCGCCGCGCGTACACCCCGCCGGGACACTGGCTCGTGCGGGACATCCGGGACACGCATTTTATGGCCGACTTGGAGAAGGGGAAGAAACCGCAACAAGTAAGTTACCCTTAATTAGAATATATTCTAGATCTCAAAACAATCCAAAGTAGTAAGCTATTCAGCTACATCCAAGAAACCGCAACAAATAAGTAAGTAAGTTAATGTTTAAAAAGGGCACAGGTGGTATATTATCCCATAAAATAAACCACTTACATAATTGAAACCCTTGGACGTCTCACACTGTACCATGTAGCTCCATAATATTTATGTTTGCATACGAATATTTGTCCCGGCTCCAGAAACGGATTATCTCATCAGAAACATAAAATTAAATGTGAAATGAGAGCCAAGTTCGATATTATGATATATGCCTTGGTTGTTGTGGCAAAAGAAGTGAGATTGACCATTGAATTTGGCACCCAGTCAGTCCTGAAACAGTGAACAACAAATTTATTTATAACAACATGAAATATCATTTCTGCTTATAACTTAGGATAATGTTTTGTAGCCTAAGGTCTGACTTGGCTAGTTTTCATATACGAAATATATTAAAGCCTTATCAAGTTCTAAACTTGTGAATTTGACACGTTTATGTGAACTAGTTTTTGAGTTATGAGGGGTCAAAAGTGGCCCGGTCCCCACATCGCTGCTCGCCAGTTCTGTTACTTGAACTTGGCTTGATACGCTACCGTGTGTCTAGATACTAACAGTCATATGTACTTTAGGGCCTCCGCTACGCCTCGGCAATAATATATAATGTAAGTTTTGCTCTTTAGACATATTTTATAGTGACAATAATAATAGTGAATAAATATTTTCTAACAATTACACCAATCATTTAGTTCCAAGATAAGTATCATTAAGAACTTGTGTTATGGATACTAAATAACGGATAAACATACATAAATACTTTTTTTTTTGTAAATAAATAATTAATATACATAGGTAAACACCCAGACCAGAACAAATATTCATGTTCATGCACACAAATATTTGTCCTGTGTGGTAATCGAACCCACGACCTTGGAGCGGAAAGCGGGTATACTCACCTCCACGTCATATCGGTCGTCAAAGTAAAATACAATGTAAAGTATTATCTGAGGAGGAATACTTAATATGTTACTTTATATGTAATATTTCAATTATATTACTTCGGCAAGGCGGAGCGAAGGCGTTTAAACATATTAGCTACATAATTGTGACCATATTCTGCAGTTATCACAATTTATAAAACGAATAAAAATACATCGCCTTGCTTAACCCTTAAACGGGCAGAACATTTTGAAGATTTTCATTGCTTTTCTACCTTAAATCAACTTCATAAGGTTCAATTTATGGTGGGAATATGTTCACCACAAGGTTTAAGTCGTCTGTACTAGTATAATACTGTAACAGAGATTAATATACTTGGTTTCAGGTGCTAGTACAGAAGACCCCACACATGATAGCTCACGGGGAACGAGTGAGACTATTCAGAAGAGCTGTTGCAGATGAAAAGGTGAGCACTTAATATATGATATCACGCCTGAATCCCCCAAAGAGTAGGCAGGGGCATATTACACGCCTATTCCCGTTTTAGTCTACGGCCTTACCTAATTCAGTGCTTTACGTCAATTAGTATTTCAAACCCTAATCTACTATGGTGAGTTTAATATTTTTTATTTCTTTAGTAAGAGTTTTTGAGTTATATGTTTAGTATGTTTGCTGTTAAAGTCGTGTATTAAGGTTTTTTGACGTTCTAGAGTTAGGTTGTACGTACCGGCAACGTGTGGTAGTTAAATTCAGTTGTTGGTTAGTATAACCTTATAACAAGTTCAAGCTGTAAGATTGCAGTCTTTACTCGTAATAGACATTTAAACTGCATTTTCCTGTTAAGAATAAAAAAGTATTATTTTGTGATAAAAGGCATAACTGGGTATCGGTTATTTATCTTTACTAGAGAGGTACTAGGCGTTCAGCTGATGTGTAGTGCCTTAGAGCCGTACGTTAGTTAAATAAATTACTAATTATGGGATGAAGGTTCAATAAAAGCAGGTTTTTAACCTTTTAAGTCACTGTCAAGCTAATAATTAAAATTTTCGCCAGTTATATTGTTGGTCCCACGTTATAGTTTGCTAGCCTATTGCCGCTTACCGGGTACTTTTATGTTCGCCAGAACCTCGTACGTTGATCGGCAGGTGGACCACTTGCAGATGAGGGTGGCTTGGGCCCTTTAGGAGGAACCCTTTACGCCCTATGTAATTTTCAATAGATATATAAAAATTTAAAAAAAAATCATATTCATTTATTCAAGTTTGGCTCAAAAGAGCTCTTATGAACGTCAAAACTTAAAAACTAGCGCGTATAATCTCATCTTAACATCTGTTTTCTGAGCACGGGAAGGGGGGCGCTTTAAACAATTCATACAATAGGACGCTACACATTTGCCTTCGCCAACTCTCACTGGATCTGGTGGACACCTGATTTTCTCTCACCTCAGTTTTTTTTTAAGAGGAGGCTCGTGCGTACTGATATGTTAATGGGCTAGAATGATGATGACATACAATCATCACGTCAGCTTTATAAAGTCCACTGCTGAACATTGGCCTTCCTAGTAGTTTACTTTCTATAGGGGGTATTTGCCAATAATCAAAACGCTGGGCAGGCGGGTTGGTGATCGCAATTCAAGCCAGCCACACAGAATAACACTACTCTCCATCATCCCGTTGGATTTCTCTTCGTCGACTCTAAAAGCTCTCCGTGAAATGAGAAAGGGTGGCACTCTGGGCTGGCATCTTACAGCGCAGTGAGGACATACAATACAACTACGACGACCGATATAGCGTGGAGATCAGTTACCTGCACTTCACTCCAGAGGTCGTGGGTTCGATTCCCACACAGGACAAATCTTTTTGTGCATGAACATGAATATTTGTTCAGGTCTGGGTGTTTTCCTATGTATATTAAGTATGTATTTACAAAAAAAAAGTATTTAAGTATGTTTATCCTCTATTTAGTATCAATAACACAAGTTCTTAGTGATACTTATCTTGGCACTAAATAATTGGTGTGATTGTAAGAGAACATTTATTTTATATTTATTTAACTACAAAAATATTGATAATAACGACATTCCAAAAGGTGGTGCTAGGTCTAACAGAACAAGCTTGCGGCGGTCGCTCCACTCTGGTGACAGTGCGCAGAGCTCGTCTGGTAGAAGATGGGTATAGGCAGTTAGCGGCTCTGCCAAGTCGCGCTCTCAAGGGATGCGTGCGAGTACGGTTCATCAACGAGCAGGGATTGGATGAGGCGGGCATCGATCAGGATGGGGTCTTTAAAGGTTAGATATGCTTTTAGTAGGGGGTGTCTTTATATTGGAGAAGCCCACAGATGTGCTGGGGTTGGACCAAGCAGGTATCTCTTAAGAAGGGACTTCAAAGGTAAGCAGTAGCCCAATATACTTACAGGAATGCTTAAATATCAAAGGAGTCCAATATCAACAAAGAAGGTTAGACAAAGTGAGCTTCTAGTGACAGTGCGAAGAGCTCGTCTCATAAAAGAGGGGTACAGGCATATAGCAGAAGCAGAGGCTTTCAATGGTGTGTAATATCGGAGGAGCATATAGTCAACCAGTTGGGGTTGGATGAAAGCATCGCTCGGGTTAGGTGTTGGTTGGTTGGTAATAAAATATGTAAGCAAAACCTGATGATATCAGTCAAGGGCTAAAATTTCCTACGGCCAAAAATCAGCAACAGTTTTATATGAGACATATCACTCAGGGTGAAATATTATTATTACAGGGATATTTAATGCTGAGCATTGGGAGTGGGGGTGCTTTTGTCAGATGAGATCAAGACCAGCAACATCAAAATTTACAGACTAGCGTAAAGACATTGGCTATATAGCATAACAAGTTTTACAAATTTTCAAAAATATTGCAACAAATTAAGGCTCAGTTCAAATCAATTTTTGAAAGATTTTAAGTACTAATCGCATCTTATTTATCGTCCAACAGAATTTCTGGAGGAAACGATAAAACGCGTGTTCGACCCTTCTCTGAACCTATTCCGAGCCACGAGTGAGGAACGCCTCTACCCAGCTCCCACATCCTGTCTGCAGGATAACCATTTACAACTGTTCGAGTTCATAGGCAGAATGCTTGGGAAGGCAGTATATGAGGTGAGCTTATAGAAAAAAATATGTTAGATTCAATATCGATATTATTTTAAAGTCACCAGCTGAAACTTGAATTTGTTTGTATTATTAGCCCCTTTAACCACTAGTGGTGAAATTAAAGCTGAATGTGCCTGTGATACGAGGGTGTAAAGGAATCCTACCAAGACTTAAGGAGCCCAAGCAAACCTCACCTGCAAGTGGTGCACCTGCCGATTAACAGACGAGGCTCTGGCGCCCATAACAGTGCCCGGTAAGCGGCAATATGCTCGCCACCTATTACGTGGGATCAACTATATAATGGGGAAGTGTAGGCGTAGAATATGCCTCTGCCAACTCCTTCGGGGAAACAGGCGTGAAGTCAGTAGTAAATCATGAATTATTAAAATAGCACTAAGGCACAAATTTGCTGATATTGAGAAGGCCCGCCAGTTTGCAGTAAAAGATACCCACTAGCTACTCTAGCGCCACCCTAACTTAGTTGACTGACTTACCCTGTCTTACATAGATATTGTTCTTACACAATCCAAAACTTCCACGTTTGCATGAGAGTTTGAAGGAATGTAAATGATTGATAGCTTTTCTTCAACAGGGTATAGTGGTGGACGTTCCGTTCGCGTCGTTTTTCCTGAGCCAAGTGCTGGGACAGACGCAGCAGGCTTTGTACAGCTGGATAGACGAGCTGCCTTCGTTAGATCGAGATCTGTATCGAAGTCTCACTTACATCAAGCACTACCAGGTATACAAATGCTAACCCTAAATAGAACATGTCAATCGGTTTTGTTTTATTGATTTTTTACCTTATTAAAGCCACTTAAGGTTCAGTATATAGTGGTAACATAGTCCCTATTGCCAAATACGGAATTATTTCTTTTTGTTTAGTTTTAATTGTACTTATCAGATAACATTATTTAGCACTACAATGCAACATAGCTACAAAATACTCGCTCAGGCACATTCACACACACAAGCGTACACACTCACACACGCGCACACATTTACACACGAACACACATTATATTTAATAATTTAAGCATGTATCATAGTAGATAAAATGTTACAAACATATGACCAGGAAGAGCGGGTTCCCCTAACACAGGTATATGTTTACTTAAAAGGGGTACCTAAACTCTGTTAACCTAAATGTTATATTGTTACTGAATAAATATTATTGATTTTTTTTTATTTTGAACATAGAGCTATAGGCGTAGGTTCTTTTAATATCTACACAAAGATTTCAAAATTAGTTTTTGAAATTAATATAAAACTAATTACATAAACTTCGTAATAATCTTCTAATAATTATATAATAGTTATTTTATCATTATAAATTAAAATTGCTCTCCGCCTTATCTGTTTAAGTTTCCTATCTCACTTCGCTACAAGCTTTTACAAGTAAATCCTTGTTTCCAGGGCGATATTTCGACATTGGAGCTAACGTTCTCAGTGGATGAAGAAAGGTTAGGGGAAATTGTTACCCACGAACTGATACCGGGTGGAAAAGTCATTCCTGTCACTAACGAAAATAAGTAAGTTTCATGTTATTGTTTTTTATTTTCTCTGAAACTACAAATGACCGCCGAACAATAGATTTTATAGTGCCTGTGATACATGGTGTTCAAAGTTAAAAACTATTTATAAAAATATGGTGTTTCCGGTTATTTGATTTTATTGCAACCAACTGACTTGAAAAAATATCTTTTAAACAAGAAGAAGGAACAAGAATAGTACAATATTAACTTAAAAATAGTAATTTGCAAAATGTTATAATCTTAAACGCTTGTCAAATTTCAGTTCCAATATCTTTATTGCAGCTATGTTGTACGAATAGAACTTAAAATAAATGATAGTCACAAACATAGACCCTGTTAGGGCACGGCAACATTGTAGTAGTTAACTAATTACACTTATTTGAAGCAGAGAAAAACACATTTACTAATAGATACGATTCTATAATATTTTATAAGGTTTTATATATACATATATGAGCTAGTTACAATATATTTTAAGTTATTGCAGATTATTATACAAAATTAAGAACAGGAAAATTTTTAATTGACAACGCCCCTCACCGAGAATTACCTGGAATAACTGTTTGGTGCAGTGGTTTCAAAACAGAAAAACGTACGTGTTGTAATAATTTAAATCCTTTTTTTTTCAGAATAAACTACATCCATCTTATGGCACACTTCCGAATGCACACTCAAATCAAGGACCAAACCAACGCGTTCATAAAAGGATTCCGGACAATCATAAATCCAGAATGGCTGTCACTATTCTCCACACCAGAGGTTAGTTACATTAGTTTATATAATACCGTACCCTAAGATTAACTTGCAGAGAGTGCGTTATGGCATTAAATTGGGGCTTAATAATGCTTTTAAGTTAAATAAAATATAATTTGAAGTAAGCTTAGTAGCTTATAAATATTACAATTATACTGTACCGGGAAAACCGCTCCCCGCGCCACTTCATGGTAATCATGGCTTACAATAATAAATAAAAGCTATGAGAGCAATTTTTCACGAAAAAAGTCTCGTCCGCGGTAACCCGAATAGTTCGGGATAGTCCTGAAGTTTTGGGTTCGATTTCCACACAGGACAAATCTTTGTGTAAACATGAATATATTTTTTTGAGTGTTTCCCATGTATATTATGTGTGTATTTACAAAAGACAAAGTATGTATGTATGTTTATCTATTATTACATACACACATACAATCACGCCTGTTTTCCCCGAAGGGGTAGGCAGAGGCATATTATACGCCCAAATTTTGCCAATTATATTTTTGGTCCTACGTAATAGGTGGTACCTATCTTGGAACAAAATAATTATTTATTTAATTGAAATAATTCGGCGTCATCCACAGCTCCAAAGACTAATAAGCGGAGACAACGTGCCCCTGGACTTACGGGACCTTCGCCGCCACACGCAATACTATGGCGGTTTCCATGACTCCCATCGCGTGGTCTGCTGGCTCTGGGATGTTCTGCAGAGGGATTTTACTGAAAACGAGCGAGCCATGTTCCTCAAGGTATTTTTTGTAGTATGCACTCGCTCATATAGAGTATTTTCCAGTTCCTCCCTAGAAGTGGTTATTTGGGTGTAGGCGTCTACCTGATGCGCTTAGCTAAAACTAGACCTGCTCTGGGAAGTGCGAGTCAGGTCGTGGGATATCAGAGAGCATGCCACGAGCGAACCTCTTCTATCCCGACAGTGACGAGCAGAAATACCGTCGGGTTTTAGTACCTACCATGGTCTCAGGAGCCCAAGCCAATCTCACCTGCAAGTGTCGCACCAGCCGATCAACGGACGAGGCTCTGGCGAACATAAAAGTTCCCGGTAAGCGGCAATAGGCTTGCCACCTATTACGTGGGACCAACAATGTAACTGGCAAAATGTGGGCGTATAATATGCCTCTGCCTACCCCTTAGGGGAAACAGCCGTAAATTTATGTATGTAATTAAGAAAATAATCTTCAAATAAGGATATATTTTACAATAAAAAATAAATATAACGCTTAATAATTAATTAGCAAATTATTTGTAAATCAGTCTTAGTCGCAACAGCGTCCTTTCTTTCGATGACAAGTGCGATTCATCTTTTAATTTTAGAACTGGACCAAAATATCATCTCCAACTAAATTATTTTAAATAATTAGGACAAATTAAGTTATTAGCTAAATTTAACATTTATTTAATAACAACAAATAAGGTACACTGAAAATAGGAATTTAACAAGGATGTATAATGGAGCTGCTTATTCCTAAAAGATTTTCTTCTACCAGTCCGAAATAAGGAGAAAAAAACGTCATTACGCATCTTTTTCGTCGTGTAGTACGTACGTACAAATCAAAGGCTTAACCCAGTAAAGTAGTAGGTACTTTACTGAGGGCTTCAAAATCATTCTTTTGTCATGCTCCCAGTTCATGAAATGAACTATGTGGCATGCCCACGTCTAGGCTACATTTTTGAAAAGGTGGTAATTTCAATAAATTGTATTTCGTTAACTATTACATAGTACTGAAAACGTCAAAATTTAATGTAAAAAACTAACGAAATATGATGACACTGAAATCACGAAGCTTAGATTTACTTACATGTAACAAAACAATTTGAGTGTAAGTAAATCTAGGTGCCAGTTCCGATTAGTTCCAGTAGCAATTTTTTTTTAAATTAATGTGATTTATTAGTTATCATCATTTACTTCTTCCACATTACAGTTCGTAACATCCTGTTCAAAGCCACCAGTTTTAGGCTTCGCGCACCTGAAGCCGCCTTTCGCAATACGATGCGTCGAGGTCGGCGACGATGAAGACACGGGAGATACTATAGGTATGAACAAAGATTACTTTTATATTCATTAGGATTTTTTTTAATTTATTTTACAAAATATATCAACATAAAATTTTTTATATAAGCCACTCAATTAAACTACCACGGTTTATTTTGAGTGGGAGTTCACAACTTATTTAGGTAAGATTAATTTACAATTTTGGATATATATATGTATATATTATGGATAGCTTCACAATATACAGATTCAAAATTAGACGTCTGTAAAGGTTATTAGAAGGAAAGCCTTTAAGTATCTCTGGTAGGGCTGATTTGCTATGTATTTGGTCAGTATCCCTTCCGGGATTGTATTTAATATCTTAGGCAACAAGTAACGAGACATTCTCATGATGATAAAACATGATGTCGTATGATTCATCTTACAATTATTTATTCTATTAGGTCGGGGAAAAAGTCTTTTCGCATAACGTAGGTATAAACTTATTATAAATTTTTTTTGACTGTACTATTTGTGTCTGGCTGGTTTTGGTAACATTAAAAAGGTTCCATTATAAAGAAAAGAAAAAAATAAAAAAAAGTTGTTTCCCGCTATTTTTCATTTGTTTTTCTCTCCGTAAAAATGAGTGAATCTAATGAAGAAATTCGATACATTTTAAAATTTTATTATAAAAAAGGCAAAAATGCAACTCAAGCAGTGAAAAAAATTTGTGATGTTTATGGACCTGATGCAGTGTCAGTAAGAGTAGCACAAATTTGGTTCAAACGTTTTCAGTCCGGAAATTTTGATGTTAAAGATGCACCTCGCTCTGGTCGCCCTGTTACGAATAAAATGGACGCCATTTTTGAAAGAGTGGAGCAAGATCGGCATTAGTAGTTACGATGTAGCTGAAGAACTGGGAATTGACCACAAAACAGTTTTGACCCATTTGAAGAAAGCTGGTTATACAAAAAAGCTCGATATTTGGGTGCCACACGAGCTCACTCAAAGAAACTTAATGAACCGTGTACTCATTTGCGATTCATTATTGAGACGTAATGAAACCGAGCCGTTTTTGAAGAGATTGATAACTGGCGATGAAAAGTGGATCACGTACGACAAGAACGTGCGAAAAAGGTCGTGGTCGAAAGTTGGCCAGGCTTCACAGACTGTGGCCAAACCTGGCCTAACACGAAATAAGGTGATGCTGTGTGTATGGTCGGATTGGAAGGGCATTGTTTATTATGAGCTTTTACCGCCCGGCAAAACCATCGATTCTGATCTTTACTGCCAGCAACTGATGAGATTAAAGGAAGCAGTCGAGAGAAAACGGCCGGAATTGATCAACAGGAAGGGTGTGGTCTTTCATCACGATAACGCTAGACCACACACATCTTTAGCCACTCAGCAAAAATTAAGAGAGTTCGACTGGGAGGTCCTAGTGCATCCACCATATAGCCCTGACCTTGCGCCTTCAGATTTTCACCTGTTTCGGTCTCTGCAGAATTCTTTAGGTTCTGTAAGGTTGACCTCAAGAGAGGACTGCCAAAACTATTTGTCCCGTTTTTTTGATCAGAAGTCCCAAAGTTTCTACAGTAACGGGATAATGTCTCTGCCCACAAAATGGCAGAAAGTTATTCAACAAAACGGTACATATATATTGTAAATAAATGTAAATAAACTTTGAAAAAAATGTCTTGACTTTTCATACAAAAATACGAAAAGACTTTTTCCCCAACCTATTATATGGAAATCGAACCGACGACCTCAGGAGCGGAGTGCAGATATACTGACCTTCACGCTATGTCTGTCGCCAAACACCTGTTCTGTATCTCAGCTCATAACGTTCCACTACTGAGAACGGGCCCAGTTAGATGATTTTTTTTTTAATAATGGCTTTGTTCGTTTAGCTCATTTAGCCAGTGTCAAGTAAGAGATATATAAATACATAATTGATGCTTCAGTCAAACTGTTTAAACAGTTTGGTCGGACTTTTTTAACTTATGTAAATATTTGCAATATACTTTGTAAATAAACAAAAAATAATAGTAAATGAGAATGAGTAGTGAGACAGATGATAAATGGTAAATGAGATTCCCTCCCCTTAAACCCCTTGAGACCTTAGCAAAGATGTGGGACTATACTGAGAGCTCGCATGGACTTCTTGAGAAAAATTTAAAGATGATGTTGCAATATTTGTTTCTATTCCCAATATACGTTCACAAACACTTAACGGTTAATAATCCACCGTTATTACACATTAAAATTCGAAATATGACAATATTTTCACAAATATCTTTGCGATCTTACGAAAGTTTTGCCCAGAAAATACTAATTATAATTTATTTTATTAACAGGTAGTGTAATCCGTGGGTTCTTCACAATCAGAAAGAAGGACCCACTAAACCGCCTCCCGACTTCGTCCACCTGTTTCAACCTTCTCAAGCTCCCTAACTATCAAAAACGAAGCACCCTAAGGGACAAACTACGGTACGCGGTCAATAGCAACACAGGATTTGAACTTTCTTAATTGGGAATAAGGTTTGGTTTTCTATTGATGGTATGCAAAATCAACAGTGAAAATTGTGCGAAGTTTTTAGTAGAAGCTTCTATAGAGTTTTCGAATCGACACGGCAAATCACAACCCACTTTAATATACCAGTTTCCTATACTCGTGTACGTTGTCAAAGTTGTTATGCCTAAAATTTAATAATTTTTACAAAAATCGAATTTACAATAAAATAATTTGCGCGTGCGCCAAAACTCCAAACGATAACTTTTTTGAAATGTTAAAAGATTCGTCTTTCGTCAGATCTACAGTGATAAAAAAAAATAAGTGAAAATTGTGTGATAAGGTGCATCATTAAATATTTTATCAAATAAACTACAGTAGTGTTAATCAATATTTCTTTAGACACTGAATTGTACGAATAAGACTTAGAATGTTGTCGCGATATTTCGGTTTTTCGCATTTTGCTGTTGGCGGTATGTATAAAGTGTGCGCATGCGCATACGCACGATACAATATAGATTATCTTATTCGTGTAGTGACAGTGTTGAAATGTGATAGAATTATCAGGATCTCTCTCCTATTTCAGAGAAGGCTAATAGGTACGTCTTCATCAGAAATACTAAAACTATAAAAAAATGTGTTCTAAGTATAAAAACGAATTAGTCTATAAACTAGGCACATGAAACTAGACTTACCAAAAATTTATGGACTAGCGAATGTATAGAATTTTTATTGTTATAAGAAACAGCTGATTGATATAATGTCTAAATATCAGTTTTTTTCATCAACATAATGTGTTTGTGTTTGAGTTAAATTAATCAATAATTAATGTTCGGGAAATATTGAATTTCAAATTACCTACTCGAGTAAAATTTATAGGCCGTTGGAGCAGAAAAGTTCTGGAATGAAGACCCTTTCACGGGTAAAGTAGCGTAAGCCGTCAAATTAAAAGACGGACGGATGACCTGAGTTCCTACTCTAATTAAACGAAAACGAAACTGCGTAATACCCATCCCTTTCACTCGATAAGGAAATATCTAGAGAGTGAAAGAGATAGGTATAACGAAGTTTCGTTTCCGTTGAATTAGAGAAGGCCCTCCGATGACGCAGAATCGTTAGGTATGCGTTAGATGCAGGCCGCACATTAAAAGTTTATAGAAGAGGCATAATGTTCAGCAGTGGACGTTCTAAGACTGATGATAATTGAATTTAAAATTCCATAAACTAAAAATGCAGGTTAATATCGGATTTATTTTATTTACTAACTTTGTAACTGGCCAGATCAGTTAAATTGTGTTCGTAATAATCCCTGGATGGCCTGATTCGGGTTATAATAAAATCAAATGGTGGTTTTTATAAAGAATCATTTAATTCACAATCAACCATAGAAAGTTGTAAAGGCACTGTTATAATTAATTTTTTCAGTAAAGTGCTCTTGAATTTTTAAACTCAAAACACCTAATGAAATTGTATTTTTCTCACGACTGCCAGTAATGTATTGTAATGTTTCCATTATTTAGTATGTATGATAGTTTCTTTATTTCATTAAAAGTTCTTAACGCCTGATGAGATTTAGATATGTGGCGTTCAATTATAATTATTATATTATCCGAGTTATATTGGCTAAACTTTATTTTTAAAAAAATAAGATGGCGGTTAAATGACGCCATTGTGATTGTTTGTGTTGTGCAGGTCAGTCGCAATTTTTTTAATTTAAATAGATAAAGCCTGTGCATAGACTAATGTTTAAACCAAACTATTTGTTTTTGAATGAGACAGACGTTTTAAATTACTGAATCATGATTTAAAAATTTCATGATTCGTTTTCATATAACACTGTAAAATAAATTACTTAATTAAAAACAATATGTTATTTAGTTAATAAAGATTTTTTTTTTCAATTTTCTTTTTTCGGTTTTTAGTCTTGCTTCAGGATAGCACCATTATTTGCAATTATATGGAAATAGGTATCTAACATATATTCAAGAAGATAGTAAGTAATAATGGAACCGAAAACCAGTGATGGACTAGAATTAACTTAGCTGCTAATATTTTTATGGGTGTTCTTAAATAAGTAAGTGTTAAGTTATAACGAAAAAAAATACATGCAATAATTTTGTTTTTTTTTTCAATTTTACATACATACATAAATTCACGCCTGTTTCCCCGAAGGGGTAGGCAGAGGCATATTATACGCCCAGTTATATAGTTGGTCCCACGTTATAGGTAACCTATTGCCGCCTACCGGGCACTGTTTTGTTCGCCAAAGCCTCGTCCGTTGATCGGCAAGTGCACCACTTGCAGGCGGGGTTCGCTTGGGCTAAAATTTACAAATCATTAAGTAAATGCACCACAAACCTTGTTGATAAGCGAATTATTTGATGTGTTTAAATGCCTAGCTTCATAATTGTTATAAAAAGGTATAAATGCAATTTATTGTATTTTGTAAATACTTATTCCATGCACTGCAAAAATGTATATCCCTTATTTTGCTACTAACTTCACACTATTTGCAAATAACTTTTGTAATACAACACAATGTTTTAAATATTTGAAAAAAATCTGTTATTGGGCGCCCGTATACTGTTTGAAAGTGATAACTAAAATAAAACAGCGTCCATAGTTCGTAGAAGGTTGATCATGTAATGAATGTCAAAAAATATTAATTTATTTCGTTCGTACTATTGTCATCAACATCTCAGCCAATTAAAGTCCCACTCCTGAGCACAGACCTCTTAAAAACCAAGGGGAGAAGATTCTATATTCATCATCATCATCATCATCATCTCAGCCATCCGACGTTCACTGCTGAATATAGGCCTCCCCAATAGATTTCCACATTGAGCGATCCTGAGTCGCCTGCATCCATCGGCTTCCCGCCGCCCTATATTCTATATCCATATGGTATGCTAAATAGTTAAATACTCTTTTAGTGTTTATTTAAGGCCTAAGTCATTAACTTTAGTTTGGTTTTCTATTTCTAAGTGAACTTTAAAAATTACTTTGGATAAAGGGATGACATAAGTCGATTAAAGTTCTGTTTCACAATGTCTGATTGGGAAATACTCTGCAGTTAAAATGACAGTTTTGTGTGAACTATCTAAACAGATTAAACGCTAATGGGAACTTATTTGGATATTATGTTAACAGCCTTTAAAAGTAATTGATACGATTTTATTTTTGGATAGATCGCCAAGTAATATGATTTTTAATGGAAGAAGTTGATTTTGCATGTTATAAAAGGTAAATAGGATCAATAAGAGTCAGTTAACAGTTAAGGTTTAGTTTTGCGATTACTACAACTGTTATAAGATAGAACTTAAACATAATAAAGTTCAATTTGAATGTAATATTGATATGGAAAAAATCTAATATAAATACATCGGTGCGATGATGACCTTGGTAACTTTTGGTAAACGGACCCATAGTAACGTCACTACCGTGTCGCGAAATTACACCGAATAATGAGTGGCGCCCTCTATCATTAAAATGATCAGTTGTTAGTCTTCGTGGGGATGGTTTTGGCTATACACTATCTATGTTATGCCACTTTATTGATCTCCAACTGGTGGTCTACCACAGTCCACAGATATCCCAAAGGCAAAATTCTTAAATTATTTTTATAATTACGATTGAAACTGCCTATACGCAGACCGGAGCTAATTTATTTAAGGTTTTCTAAAATCCAATTTTATTTTATTTATTTTAATATAATATTAATATTTAGACTGGTCGTAATTGTGTGTCTATATTTGTATGTAAATTTATATGTATACTTAATAACTGAATGTGTAGCATGTACTGATTGTTATTATAGAAATATGTTAAGGTATTCATTAGGAGAGGAGAACGAATACATTTATATTTCGGCCAGTGTACTGTCCAACATGATAGACGTGTGTATATAGACAATAACAGTAGATTTGTTACACTAGTATTTGTTGGTTATTCAACTTCAACGCAGAGCATTAACTTCATACGTCATAATTTTATGGAGTATATGTATATTAAAATATCTTGGTGTAAAATTAGATTTCTACTTTATTTTTCAACTAGATTTGTTAGGGGATGTACACACATGATCGGACCGCGCTCATGCGGCTTGCCAATTTCATAGTTAAAGTGAGAAAAATTTGAATTACTGAATTTTCTTATCCGATTATGTTGGTAGGCCCCTTACATATTTGGTAAACTTAGGTACTATTCATTGTTTACATGAGATTTCCTTTTATAAATAATATAAATAATTATCAGAGTTAATTTTGTAACGCTTACTTTTATTTTAGAAACGTTTTTATTTCTGTTATAATTTAATTTTAGAACATTTTTAATATTATTAGGATTTTGTTTGTACTACAAATGTTAGTGATTATAGTTTTCGTCTAAATTTATCATATTTTGTTTGACATAGGTACTAAAAAGTTTTAAGTCTTTTAAAACCAAATGACTGACAGAGGTAAAGATTTTATATGATAGTGATTGATGACATTAAATATGGCAAGAACTATTATCTGATCGATAGACCAGTATGATCGAAGACATACAGGCATGATCTCTCGCTCTACTGATACACTAAAAAACTTCTTCAAACTTCACGCTTAAGGTCGATTTTTGGATTAGCGTCAGTCCTGAAACTCAAATTACGGATAGTTTTAGTACCGTAAACGTTCAGCTTATGGTTTAACGCGTACATTCACACGTTATTGTTTCGAAATGTCAGAGTCACACTGACCCACGTCTCAATAAAACCTCTACCAATCAATCGTCAATCGACTGTACTAAGATGCCTAATACCTACTTCTAAATTTCATTATTTATCAAGATAACCTTTATGATGTATATCAAAGTAGAACCGGTTCTATATCCTATTAATTAAGTACATAAACTAAACTATATTTTAATTGTAAAAATTAAGAGGCAATATTAAAATATTTTAATGAACTTTCTTATTTCAGTATCACCACTGTTTTATCTTGTTCTGTGCAATTACTTACACTATGAAACACCTACCTATGTTTTTAATGAGTATAATGTACGAAATATTTCTATCTACTGTTTATCGATTTAAACGTCGAATAAAGATAGTGTGTTAGTAGTGTTTCTATTTTAAATCATACTTAAGTAGATAAGTGTACTCATTGATAAATTATACATATTATACTTAAAAGTGGATCATTGTGAGAAATATTTTGTACTAGCCACATAAATATGTTGTATAACACAATGTGATTCTCTGTGATAAAATAATTAATATTTATTATTGTTTGGTTTTATTTCTACTCCTTATTTAAATACAGTTTTAATTATGTTATCATCAAAATATTTATTACCCCTTGATATCTTTTAATGCCTGTAATATTTTCTATAGTGTGTGGAACGTATCAACAAAGTAAAACATACTCTATGAGCAGCCCTTGGGTGACTGTTTTGTGGCATTTGATATCATGCTCATCCGTGCTTTCCCGCGCTTTTAAACTCGTTATTAAATTTATAATTTAAATCTTTTTACGGATTGTAGGACAATAATGATGAAATATAATAGTAAATTACCGCTATGACAGCGTAACGTAACCCATAAACTATTGTTACAGGTAAAAAGACCTAGCACTTTTTGATTGTTATTTTTTAGAAACCTTACGCCTACTGTTTAAAGTTCTATCAATTCACATAAAAAATACCACACTCTGGTCCCGTTTCGAGAACTTTAATATAGAATAAACGTAATGTCATAGGTATCACTAAGACTAGAGTATATTTAGGCGGATCGCTAGAGACCTCTCACATGATGTTACATCTGCAGTCCCCTGTGCTAAAAATGAATTTTGCTATAACTACAAAGGTCCTTTTTTAAAAGTTTATATCACAAATGATTACGACGACGAAATCCGCACCGGCTTCATGTCCCTCCTAGCTGCTAGGTAGTAGAGTTCCGTATTTTGGAATGCATGTTAAGGCGACGGTCCTGATTAAATAAAATTATAATCCCAATTTCTTTTTTTTTGATTATTACTCTTACTGATGGCACTAGTATCAACATCATTGTTAAATTACACTAGATACTAACACAACTCATAATTTATCATTCCGGCATAATATATGCTACGTTCCTATTTGTAACGACTTTGGCGTCGTTAAGACTGCCAGCGTCATCTAGTGAGCTAATGAGTAACATTTTCGTATAAATTCTTAAAGCCACTTTGCGAATCCTTTCTTTACATTTATTTATTAAACAAACATAATGAACATAAATATAGACAAAATAGTTTCCGAGAACACTAAAAGTTTGGCGCGTTTTTTGGTATAACACATTATGCCTACAACATATCACATTAGAATACGGAAATTTAATATGATTGTAGAGGCTGTAAATAGTCCTTACTGCTTCCTTTAGCCAAGTAAGCAGGTTACAGCTACAATTTGATTGCAGTAATAGTAGTAAGGGAGAGGGATAAGCGTCACTTATCATCGTACACCAACATAGAAGCTAAAGCGAAGAAAAGAAAATTCATAATAATATTCATTGAAATTGGTATTTTAACAGTGGCCGGTCAATTCATTTATGATAACCTGGTTTATGTACATAAGAATACTGATCAATTTAGTAAGAAAAGCTGTGTACATAACCTACACACAAGGAATAAGCATAAATTAGTTGTACCTGCCACTAGGCTCCAAAAGATAAACAAATCTTTTAAAGGTCAATGTGTGCGATTCTACAATAAAATCCCAAGCAACATACAGCAATTGAGCCTAAATAAATTTAAATTAACAATAAAACACAAGCTGTCTTCAAAGGGATACTATTCTATTAAAGACTATATGGCAGATAAAAATGCTTGGGATTAAGCTGCCGTTTCATACAGGCTATTCTAATATGAATGACTTGAAAACATAAATATTGTTAAGGTACATAACCTTAACTTATTGCATTGTATAGCTTCACAGACAAATGAAGATTGTATTTCTAGTACCAAACTAATGGACATATTTAAAAGAGCAAAGCCTGTGAGTTTCTTGCCAGTTCTTCTTACAGAGCGGTGGCTCGGAACTGGCACTTAGATTCACTTACACTTAATTATTTTTTGTTTTTAAATTGTTTTGTTGCATGTAAGTGAATCTAAGCTTCGTGATTTAGTGTAATATTATTTCGATTGTTTTTTTTTTCATTTGTAATCATGACGTTTTCAAGTACTATGTATAATAGTTTATGAAATAAATAATTTTTAACTTTTTTACTTTTATGCTGAGCTTCTTTCCGAAGCATTAAAATTTGTCAACGTTACTTTAATCAAGCGCGAATCTAGCCGTCTAAAAAGGTTATGGTCACAGCCAGCCACTGATCACTGAAAATCATACCTTTCTATTTTATTAAGGCATTAGATAATAATATTATCAGCCTATCGATCTGAAAAGACCGTGATTAGTACTTTTAGGGTTGTGGGCATACCCACAACAGTGGATGTGCGCTTGGGCCCACTTCACTAAAGCGAAAGCTTGCTCAGGAAATACGTTTGAAAGACACTAGGCAAGCCACCACCCTTCCCACCTTGACGTGGTGGGGGGAGGGGGGGGTAGAATACCTTCCAGTAGGGCGGAGACGCCGCTGAGGAAAAGGTTACACAGGGTCTGTCGGTATTCATACGATGATTATAATGAAAAGAATGAACAATGTACGTTGCTTTTAGTCCTGAACCATTATATCTGCCTATTAACGGGCCTGAAACTGAGTTATAAGGCGTGTGTAGAAATAACTAAAGTAAGTTTTACCATATACCATACATATATATTATCAAACCTGTTTCCCCGAAGGGGTAGGCAAGCAGAGGCAGATTATACGCCCACATTTCGCCAGTTATATTGTTGGTCCCACGTAATCGGTGGCAGCCTATTGCCACTTAAGGGAACTTTTATGTTCGCCAGAGCCTCGTCCGTTGATCGGCAGGCGCACCACTTGCAGGTGAGGTTGGCTTGGAATCCTCTTCTCCTTGGATCTTGGTAAGACCCCTATACACGTTAAATTTTAATTTTCTTTTCAGTTTTAGCACGTGAATGGCCTATTATGTTTTTTACATAAGTTAGTTTCTACGACGCTCATATTATGTAGGTACAGTACAGTCGGTCTCGTGTCAGGCGAAACAGCTCATCTATTATGAATGAACTCTATAGGGGTGTATCCCTATACACATATCCCCTGATAAAACTGACAGGTAACTTATGATTTTATATACATTCTCATTCAATTTTATTTGAATTGCATCTGCCGAATGCTAGAGACGTTCGATTCTACATCTGAAGTACCCTGAAGCGTAAAACGTAGGTACTTAAAACTAGGATCGTTCAATAAATTTTGAGGTGATCATCCGCGTGTTCTTACTACGCACCAACAACAGTAATGGGAGCGAGAGTGGTTGGGACTACACACCGGTCACCCTACAGAATAGAAGGGTGAAAGTCGCATCGCTATCAAAAATGTCGCAATGATAAGTTAAAAAAGTGTTTAGTAAAAAATATTTTTTTTTTTCTGACAATTACACCAATTATTTAGTTCCAAGTTAAGTATCATTAAGAACTTGTGTTATGTATACTAAACAACGGATAAACATACTTAAATACTTTTTTTTTGTTAATATATACTTAATATAGGAAAACACCCAGACAGAACAAATATTCATGTTCATGCACACAAATATTTGTCCTGTGTGGGAATCGAACCCACGACCTCTGGAGTGAAGTGTAAGTATAACTGACCTCCACGCCATATCGGTCGTCAAATTTGCCTCTGCTGGTGCCTTTATGGGTTGTCTTATCTAACAGTGTCTTGTGGGGGGGTGACTATATATCACCAACTCGTTCATCATCATCATCATCACAGATCATTAACGTCCCACTACTGAGCACGACCCTTCTCTTACATACCAAGCGAGGGTGTGAGGGTCAATACCCTGATGACCAGATGACCCAATGGTTATACTCCACCACGCAGACCCAGTGCGTATTGGTGGAGTAAGGTGTATGACGTTCTGCCGTTAGAATTTTTCAAGCCGCCCAATTAGGCCTCTAACATGGCTTAACGACTACCACATTTAAGTAATAACCGGGACCAACAGCTTAACGTGCCTTTCAAAGCACGGAAGCGCTCGATATTAAATGCCACACAAACGGTCACCCATCCAAGGACTGACCTCTGTAAACTCTGCTTTACATTGGTGATCTTAATTCTATTTCTATTCGTTTAAGTCGTTCATATATCACAAACGCATGAATAATTTGTGCTGCGCGCCAAATCGTATTCATTCTGCCTTCTATTTTCTCTTTAATTCAAACTTTAATTTTCTTTGATTTCCCAGAGTCAAGTAATTTGATAATATAAGTTATTTGCATACGAATTCAACAAAATGCTGCATTTTCGTCACTAAGTCACAGATCGAGTCAAGTTACACACTTCTGTAGGTACCTACGTTAACGAAGTTATGCCAAGACTATTTTTAAAAATAAAAACCAAAAATTCACACTAGTTTTAGAAAATAAGACAAGCAATGGCTTGATGCGTTCCATGCCGCGTTAATGCCAATACTGTAAGATGTCGATTTTTTCTTCTTGACTAATTCTTCATCAGTAGGTATCTTAGTTGGTTGGTCTAAGGTAGGATTCCAGTGTTAACGTCAAGTGATTTATTATGTCAAGTTCATTGCTTAAGAATACGCAGCGTTTTCTTCTTTTAAGTTTCTCTTACCCCAGTTAAGTAGTGAAAACTTAAGATACTTTTACTCTTTCTTTTTTATCTCGTTTATTTGAGGCTTATGTAGAGTTTTGGAAGCAACACTTCCGTGGGTACCTGAGCGGCGATAGCGCAGTGGCGAGACCTTCAAATTCAGGGGGTCTCGGGCTCAAACCCTGGTGATGCACCTATGAATTTGCGAAGAGTGAGAGTATTGCTTGCCCCGTGCCTCGGATAGCACGTTTAGCCGTTGGTCTCCATTGCGATGAACATCTATAGCATCTATAGCAGTCGTTATTAGAAAGTCAGTGCTTTCTTACATCCTGACAGCTGGTTAAACCATATAATGATTCCCTCTGTGTTCCGGAGGTCAGACGGCAGTAGTTCCATGTAATAACTGAAAATCCAGCCAAATCTGATTAAACCAGTAAGCTGACCGTGGGTCCTACCTAAGCTTAAGTCTAGGGCAACCTAAATAATGCTAGGATATAATATGAAAACCGTAGGAACCTAATATTCAACTTCCCTAAACTTGTGCAGGTATATTGTCGAAAACGTCATGTCTAAAAATCTACTGTATGTTTACATAAAATCTCGAAACACAGTTAAAGAAAATAAAACTTGTACAATGTTTTGCTTCTTCCTGTGTTGGCGCCAAAACTGCCATTATCATTTCGCTTTATAAAGTCAACTGCTGAAAATTTTCCTCCCCAATAGGTTTTATCTATTGAGGGTATTTGCTGAAAATTACCTCTGGGCAGGTGGGTTGGTATTCGCAATGCGGGCCAGAACGCAGAATGACGCTGCTGCCCATCATCCTGTGGAATTTCTCTTCATCGACTCTGACGAATGAGTTACTGATGAGATGATATTTTGGTCTATAGTTTTAAATTTTATAGTCATAAAATTTTAAGATAAATCGCACATGCCATAGAAAGAAAGGACGCTACTGCGACTAAGATTGATGTACAAATAAATGTGCTTATTAATTATTAAGCGTTATACTAAATAGGACGTTAACATTAAACTTTACTTTTTGAGATTGATTATGCTTTTTAGCGTCAAATAACAACTACAAAGTAATATTTATTATATTTATTTTACGAAGGCTGCTAATAATTATAACATTAAGTATAAATGTATGTGTCCCAAGAGTTTTTTGGAATTTAAGTGTTACAGAAAGGACTATAAGTTAATTATTTTTGTTATGGTGGAAAAATATGATGTCTAATTCTCATATTTTGTGATTTATTTTATAGTCAAAGGCAAGTCTATAATAAATAGAAAGCGTATCTTACATTACATTACGACAAAACGAAGAAACGAAGGATGTTTCTGCGTAGATACCTACGTCTTTTCGACGTAGTATTTCGAATTTACTTATAATTTTTGCTAAGGAGAGATGAAAAATCACATTTAAACATATAATATAAATATTATTTAAATTTAAATATCGTCAGCCTAATTTTCAAACTGCTTACTTATGTCCTTTTGAACATAAATTTTTTTTTCTCACTCATTGGACTCACTAAGGTTGACTGGAAGAACAGATACAGTTTATTCATTCAAAATTCAAAATCATTTATTCAAGGTTCAGTTCTTACGAAGGTCAAACTTAAAATTTAACACGCCCATTCACTGCGGGCGGGAGCTTGATCGTAAAAGAACGGGAAAGAAAATCGTCAAGTTTGGTTTTTTCTCCCGCCAGTTACAAATGTACTTAAACTAAAAAAACAGTTTACAATAAAAAAGTTCATTCTCACGTGTTAAGAGTATTTGCCAGTGTCATCATCATCATCATCATCATATCAGCCATTTGAAGTCCACTGCTAAACATAGGCCTCTCCAATTGCTTTCCACGTATAGCGATCCTTTGCCGCCTGCATCCACCGGCTCCCCGCCGCCCTGACCAGGTCATCGGTCCATCGCGTGGTGCCAGTGTGAAGTAATATAATTACTGAAATTGTTTAGCACAGCACATTAACACGGAAAATTACAATTCACTGAAACTCTTTTAGCTTCTATGAATAATAATGGAACTGCAATATATATAACTTTTCTACATTTCTGTACATTGCCAAAGAAGTCATGTCTAAAAATCCACTAATAACTAGTACTAACATATAAAATCGAATTTTCACTACATAGCTTTGGAAAATTTAATACTGCCGCGATGTATCTTATTTCGCGTTGGCGTCAAAAACCCCAGTAAAATATTTCTTGTTTATAAATAATGGCTTCGTGTGGATTGCATATTTAGCCAGTGTCAAGTGAGAGATATATTAATAACATAAAAATTATAGTAAATGAGAATGAGTGGTGATAAAGATGATAAATGCCCTCCCTCTAAACCCCTTGAGACCTTGGTATAGATGTGGGACTATACTGATATCGCACATGGACTTTTTAAGAGAATTTGAAAAGTGATGTTGCATTGTTTTGTTTCCTTTACTAACACTCATGGACGTTCACAAACAACTAACGGTTAATTATCAACCGTTAATACACAATAATGTCTGAAATATCACAAATTTTAGAAAATAAAACAAAACTGTAGACATGACTCTTCACTTTCCCGCCAAGAAGAGGGCTAAAAGATTTTTTTTTCTTTTAAATAATGGCTTCGTGCGTCTAGCACATCTAGCCAGTGTCAAGTAAGTGATATATTAATAATATATAATTCATAGTAAATGAGAATGAGACATGATAAAGATGATAAATGAGATACCCTCCCCTAAGCCCCTTGAGTCCTCAGTAAAGATGTGGGACTATACTGAGATCTCACATGGACTCCTTGAGAGAATATGAAAAGTGATGTTGCACTGCTTTGTTTGATTTACCAACACTTATGTATATTCAAACACTTAACGGTTAATAATCCACCATTATTACACATTAATGTTAGAAATATAACAAATTTTAGAAAATGAAACAAAACTGCAGACATGACGCTTCACTTTCTCGCCAAGAAGTCCTAAAAGAATTACTGACTCGACTGATGTGGGTTTTTTTTAATAATGGCTTCGTGCGGTTATCAAATTTAGCCAGTGTCAAGTACAAGATATAATAATAATATGTAATGCATAGTTAATGAGAATGAATGGTGACAAAGATGGTAAATGAGATGCCCTCCCCTAAGCCCCTTGAGTCCTCAATAAGGATTTGGGACTATCTTGAGATCTCACATGGAAATCTTGAGGGCTTGAGGGAATTTAAAAAGTGATGTTGCTTTGATTTGTTACATTTACTAACACTCGTATACGTTCATCATCATCATCATCATCACAGCCCATTAACGTCCCACTACTGAGCACGAGCCTCCTGTCACATATCAAGGTGTGAGGGTATTGGGTCATACTCCACCACGCTGACCCAGTGCGGATTGGCGGAGGCAGGTGTGTGGCCTCCTGCTGTTAGAATTATTCAAGCCGCCCCATTAGGCCTCTAACATGGCTTAACGACTACCACATTTAGTGATAACCGGGACCAACGGCTTAACGTGCCTTCCGAAGCACGGAAGCGCTCGATATCAAATGCCACACAAACGGTCACCCATCCAAGGACTGACCTCTGTAAACTCTGCTGTACTTCGGCGATCGTTTCCGAACACCGAGCACCGCAGAGCTACGAGCGCTTCACAAACACTTAAAAGTTAATAATCCATCGTTATTACACATTTAACGAAATAAAACCAAACTGCAGAAATCATGCTTCACTTTCCCACCGAGAAGTCCCTTTTTTCTTATTCTGCTCAATGTTTTCGTAATATTTAAATCCAAAAAAAAGGCGTTCGGGCGGAAGTTTATTTTTCCGAAAAGGTTAACTTTAAAGTTGATTTTTGATTTTGTTCAATACAAACCAAATTATATCTAGGTCTTTATTATCCTCTTATTTTATTATTAGACTCAAACAGAATTCTTTTACTGTTTTAATTTAATCTACTTCTCAAGGTTCAAGCTACAAATACTTTTAATACATAATAATGACAGGGCTCGCCTTTTTGCCTCGCATTTTTATTTATTTAACGGATGCTAGTCCTTTCATTAACGGCTCACGACTATTTGATTTTCTTAGTTTTTAACTTAGCTAATTACCTATACGTGGGAGATGCCACTCTGATTTTTTAAACCACGGAGTTTAGACTGTATTTGCTTCGTGTTTCTTACCATACCATATTTTAAACCCTATACAATACAGAGGCATTATTTGCATTGCTTCACTTCTCACTGTGAACTGTGAACACGGTTTCATTGAGTTTTTTTTCAAACAAGCCAACCAACCAAGCAGCTGTTCAACGCGTCGCCGCCATTGTTATTTGCTATCTCGCTTCACCGCCGCGTCTATTCCTCCCTCCCGCGCCTCCCTTCCCCATCTCCCAGTTTCGCTCGATTTTCGTGGAGAGTGGACGGCTGCGTGTCGCGCCGTAAAAAATATCACGGCTTTCTTTGATTCTTTGTCCAGAGTCAGACAAGGAAAAAACAAATTGTCACACACTTGTATTTTGTCGTGATTACTTTTTCTTAACATAAAAATAACTTGTGAAATCGAGAAGTGTAATTCCATTCCTGTGGTGTGCGTTCAGTGATTCCCGCATAGTCGATCGAGCATGAATAATAAAGAAGTAACCGGTGATATCGTCCTGTGCTCTTTGGAAGGCGAAGGCTGGTGATAGAGCGCTGTGGGTGGGTGTTCGCGTGGAGTCGGCGTGTGATGGTGGAGAGGCTGCGGTGACGGCAGGTGGTGGCGCGGTTGGATGGCGGCTGTAAGCGGCCCCGCGCGGCACTCTCGCGCTTCCATGAGTGTGTCCATGTCGCTGATGCAGGGCGGAACGCAGAGCGCGCCTCAGGGCGCTATCCTGGCGGCAGCGGCGCCCTACTACCAGACGCCGGCCATCCCCACGGACGTGCAGCCCGACCGGCCCATCGGCTACGGCGCCTTCGGTGTCGTTTGGTGAGTCTTTCCTCTTCCTAATCTACCTACAAATTAAATAAGCTGAAAAGCAGGTTCAGTTCGTCATGTCAATATAAAATGTAATCTTTTATTTAATTGTTGTGAGTCCTTGACAATGATTGCATGGTGTTTATTTGTTTTTGAAATTTATATTTCGTCTCGTGTTGTTTACTGTGTTATAAGCTTATTTATCATTACATCTAGTTATATCCAGACAATTGTTGAATCTTTTCATCTGTGTTATATTTTCTTTAACTTGATTCATAGCATCTGGCCCCAGAAATACGGTAATCTAGTACCTTCAATTCATAATTTTATTGCTAAGCATTTTTCGCCTGTCCATTAAAGTGCCAATGTAACCTAGCCATATTTCTTATAAATTGCACTGAAATTATGACTATTTATGACCTATTTGATTCCCCAATTACCATTTTATATAGAAATTGTTGAAATCTGAAAAAGGGTTGGCAATATCTTAATCAGTGTGTGTTTTATTGTTACTATGTAAAATCAAATGGCCGCTTTGACCTCAACAAGTTATTAAAAACCATTATTTACATAAAACTGTGTTTATATAACTAAGTAGGTACTTTAACTTTATGACAGTTGTTATTATTCTCAATAAAAATAGATAAATAAATATTAACTAAAAAAATGGCAATAAACAAAAATATTATTGAGATAAAAATTATCAAATTGAGTAGCAATAGAAGTATATACCTGATCTCATGTTGTTAAAAGATATCATACATAGTGTGATAAGCAGAGGTCGGAATTAGGTAGAGTTATTCATGTACTTACACTGATTTCACACAGCGAAAGAATATAGTGGATATGCCTCAAATCCCGGGATTAATTTTAAAGAATAGAAAAAATCCCGTTACTTTTTAATAAAAAGTTATTTACTTTTACTTTTTTAATTTAGACTACTGCACGCGCGACGTTGCCAAACTTACATCAATGATATTGGATGACCGAAGTTGCAAAATTCCAATATGCAATTTGTTGTATGGTATGTGTATCTTTGTTTTATTTGTCTATCTATGATGTTTTTATTATTATTTATTTGTAATATTGTTGGCCACACGGGATTGTCCATTTGAAATCCCGGGAAGGTCCACATTAATATCAACATTTCGATGCAAGTACATAAATAACTCTACCTAATTCCGACCTCTGGTGATAAGATAATACCAGTTCCTTATTACAAACTTCAATTATTGTTATCGGGGGTAGGTACTCATTCATGGTTTATAATATAACTTTAAGGACAAGTTTGAACATTTCACAGTTGGTTATTATGATTTGACATTCCCAACACACCTTCATACACTTACTGCTATCCATTCTGTGTAAGTTGGCCTTTGCTATTGATTACTCTACCTTACCAACGCAACCTTTTTTAACTTTATGTTTTAATGAAGAAACAAAAAATTTTTTTTAACACATACTTACTTTCATCTTACTTTTCTGCAAAATAAATAAAATTATCTAAGACACAGTGCCCCATGTAGTCCTAAACTAATCTTATACCATGGCTAAAATTTGTCTTGTGAAGGAATTGAACCCACAACTCAATAATAGAGTTATGCACTAAGTGTTCAGTCATTTTAAATCTAGTACATGCAAACTATCTACCCTTTATCAGGGCTTTCAACTTTATAAACTATGATAATGTTGATAAAAAATTGTGTTCCTCGAAATTAATGTATTACATAAAAACATATTTTATTCATAAACTAATCATAGAATATCAGATTGAATTCCGGATTTTTTATTGCCTTAGCTATCTTGAAAAAGGCTTATATTAGTGAGATGGCACACAACTGCAGGAAAATATAATTTGTTATACCTGCAGCTAAAAAGATTTTAAAAGTTCGCAAGTGTTAGGTACATAAGCAGTTAAGTGAGCTGTATGCTTCATTAAACTAATATAGGTACTCTTTTGAAACCTCACCGTAGGGACTGAAATAAATACCTATATTTTGAATCATTGTATCTTTTAGTATTTTATTTAAGTACAACACGAGGGAGAAATACGCATTGTGGTGCTTCCGTCCCTCTCCGGCTAGGACGCGGAGCACGTACGTGGCAAGTTGTAGGGTAGATTGAATAGTTATTATATTATAGTATTTATAAGGAAAAAGTAGGAATCCTTGCTGTGAAATTCGCGAATCATCTATCCTGCATAAATTCACTGAAGAAATAAATATTAACCCTTTACAGGCCAGTGTCAAACATATTCCAACCATAAATTGATCCTTATGCAGTTGAGTTAAAATGCAAAACCAATTAAACATTTCAACGTGTTCTGCTCGCATAAAAATTTCACGTCAGTTGACTTAGAACTTCATGCCCAAGGTAAATTTTGCTTAATCCGCAGTTTTGCGGCATTAAGTGACCACCCTTAATTCTAGCGATCCTTTCGAATAACTTTTGACATGTAAAAATGTTGGTAACGTTTCTAAGCTACTACATTTATACTTCTAACATCCGCCAGTATGTAGAATACTTATTATCCTACGAAAAAATGCAGTAAAATTCGCGAATTACATCCTATCCTGCATAACACTGCCGGCATGAAATCTTGCGATTCTTCCCGAAGAACTTATGGACATGTAAACAAGTTCGTAAAATGTATAATTTAGGACGTCCATACTTTTAATTAGGATTTCTAGGTAGAATACCTAGTTATTATTGTATCCTAGTAGTAATAAGATTCGCGAATCACATCTTGTCCTGCATAACACTGCCAGCATTAAGTCTTAGCGATCCTTTCCGAGGAACTTTTGATATGTAAAAAAGTTTGTAACATGTGTGAGCTTGTCCATACTTCTAATCTGCGCCAGTTGCTCTATGTAAACACGTGGTGTCTCCAACAGTCTACGACGGGTATTCGATTTAGCGTCAACGACATAAGAGCGCTTTTCAATATTCATATTTCCTACAATTGAATGCACATTGCGTTCTCTATAGATCGCTGTTGTTATACAACTTCGTGCTCTATCGCTCGGCGTTTGGTTCGCTTTCGAATCGCCGGCGAGGTCTGTAGACAACGGTAGTGTGTTGGGTAAAGTGAAGCTTATGCTGCTGTGTTAAAGCTTCATTTGTAAGTTTGAAGGAGCTAGTCATGAAGTGATATGCAGCGGGGGTAGCTGTAGGTAGGTATGGGTGGATGCTTGTGTTGTCATAGTATAATAAGAGTAGTACGTTTGGAATCATATCTTACCAAATAAAACTTACTGTGCTGAGTCAGTTGTGTATAATAAGCGACAAGCAGAAACTTGTCTACTTACATGTGTATCGTGATTGAATACAAACTTTTATGTTAATATTTTATATGAGATATTAATTTCTTGTTAAGCATTGACAAACCACTGCAATGTTAAACCTTGAACTCCTGCGAAGAAAATAAGCTACCCTTTATACCATGTCACGCAGACGGAATTCCCGGACGGCTGCTGTTAACTTATAACTAGCAAAACGGGGGATGGGAATTATTTAATTTACCTTTATTGCCTGTTAAAGGCCTAGATTGGCATCCATGTTTTATGTCACAAGAAAACACACATTATACTATTCTCGTTTGACTACGGAGCAGCCGTGATGCGTAGGTAGGGCTCCGCTGGCGGCTGGCGGTTGCCTCGATCGTGTGTGAACGACCGCGAGGGGAAGCCGCTTGCTTGATTATTCCGAGCCGCGTCGCCGATCGAGGGCCTGCACTGGGGTCCCAGACTGCACTCCCTGTTCCTTCTCGTGCATGAGGCTCAATGTAAATGACTGATGTTGTTAAAGGGAACGTTTTTGTTTGTCATGTTTATTACTTGACAACTTTCTCTCCCTTCGACTCTTTTTCCTTTTTTGTACAAAACGTGGTATCTTAAATTCATGGTCCTGTTATTCAAATGAGATCAAATGTATATTGTTGCAGTAGCCGTTTTAAGAACTTTCGCTGTTTGAAAATTATTGAAATCCTTGCAATTTTCTTTCCCTTCGACTATTTTTCCTTTTCTATATGAAACAATGTGTCTTTAGGTCCATAGTCCTGTTTTAATGTTATTTGAATGAGATTGACTAACTACTGTTTGCAGAAGCCCTTTTCAGAACTTGTTTTTTTTAAATAATTTACAATTACAATTTTGTTATAATTTACAAATTATTGAATGCCCAATAACCTCTGTGCAGAGGTTTGATCTTTTGCCAACTGCTTCTCCGCTGGACTTAATCTCCAAAACGTTTAATTATATTGCTCTATTAAATATTACACTTAGCAATTCATATAATATTTTATTGAGGTCCCCAATTAAGTAATACCATACTTATTTTGGGTTGGCGTCTATTATGGGATCTAGTTGTAAATGCATATGCGTAAAGAGACGACCATACAACTCAGTTACTACATCAATGTAAACTAATTTTTCTCGTAAACAATCACACAGGAATACTACTAGGCAAACTGGGATATTTCGCATATCAAATTGTAATTAAATAATTTACGAAGTTCATGAAATATTAATTAATTTAAAAATGTAAAAAGTTAAACCTACAGGGGCTTATTAAAAAACAAAGTCTAAATTTAAACCAGGTTCAATTGTAGTGCTGTCTCTTTTATTTAATAAAATGAAGACAGTGACAGCACTAGTTTTAAACCTGGTTTAACTTTAGATCTTGTTTTGTAATAAGCACCACACAGTTTGTAGACGCCAAAGTTTAGCTTAAGAGAAAATGAAAGTTCAGTTACAATGCAACTAACTGCCTCATTTACCAGATTAGCCATTACGCAAAGAATACTTGATATTTATAACCGCATATCCATTATGGCCAGGGTGACCCTGAAAGGTCTTTCAATCCAAACTTCCAAACTAATATGATAAGCAAAGGTAACTGTCTGTCTTCTGTCTTTCTGTCTTTTCTTCACGCTTAAGCTACTGCACCGATTTGTGTGAAATTTGGTAAAGACATAGTTTGCACCTTGAGAAAGTTTTTTATTAGTTTTTATCTCGAAAATCCCGCGAAATCGAGAACTATGTGGGTAAAACCAAAATCTGCCGGAAGTCACTATTCCACGCGAACAAAGTCGCGGGCAAAACCTAGCGTTTATATATAATGTAAAACTTAAAATATTCTGAATATAATTTAATTATTATGTTTGTTAAAAGATGATTCAAATGTTACATCTGTCAGCTGTATTTTTACACAGGTTTAGCCTTGTTAATGTGACACACTCACAATCTTCTTGAACTAAAATTTGTTATAATATATAAGTAAATAAATTTTTTTTTAGTCTGTGACGAAATATTTATACTTTATTGTGTCAATTACACCTTATATTAAAAAATCCTTGTCATATTTTGTACGTAATAAAATTCTTTAAGACTATTGCTAATATATTTTACAAAAAGCTAAGCGACAACGTTTAAAATAAATATGGTATAGCTATGGTAAAATAAATCAAAAGAAAAACAAAAAAAAAGGATCCCTATATACCCAAATAGGAAATCTACTAACTTATTGATGAATTGGCATGCTTTTTACGGAAAAATCTCCATCATCTATCATTCCTCGTCTACCTATACTACAAGCATCACAATAAGGTAATTCCAAGCCGTACCTATAGCAAATTAATTACCGCAGTCAGTGGGAGGATGGATCGGCGTCCTGGCCCCTCTCTAGCCTGCCTAGCCGCATCTAATTGCTCGGCCTGTTGAAAAACTCAAGCCGCCTTTGTGCCCGGCTCCGAAAGCAGTTTTGAACGCTTTTTGTGAAACTGTTCTCTTGAAACTTAAACGCTAAGTATTACTTTCTCGTTTTTGGCTTCGATTTTTTATTATTTATATTTATTTGGTTTGGGAACACCTATTAACATTAAGACACGTCAAAGAATTGTTTTGTTATGTACTTACTCGATTAGAGTATTTTCCAGTGCCAAGTAATTTGATAAGTCAAGTTATTTGCAGATAAGCAGTATGCAGTGTTTTCGTTATTTAGTCACATTGAAGTCAAGTCCGTGATTGTTAATTCAATGTTTTAGTAAAGAAATGGAGACTTTACTAGAGGCTTGTATTTAGTTTTGGAATCAACAAGGAAAATCACAACATATAGTATGTCACATTCCTACAATTGTAGACGTTGTCAAAAAGGTGTGTCTAAAAATCCACCATAATTGCACATACAAACTATAATTTACACCAGTTTGAGACACTGAAACACTGCATCGATTTCTCTTTTGCAAAACAAATTGCATTTATTAACTAATACTCACTTTATTAATTGACACAAGACATTACAATTGGCATGCAGGAATTATAATAAAAATAAAAAAGGAAAACAGATTATCCGCGGTAATCCGACAAACACTAGTCAATTTGTCAGTCTCATACAATTTTTAAGAGAAAAATTGTTAACTTTACTATCTATTCAACTAAACATAAAGAGATTTTAAAATTAAGTTAGACAAAAAGATATTTTCGCCAACTTTTCATACTCTTATGAATACGGTCGACATTTCTGAAAGACCTATAGTAATATACCGTTATCTGTTTGGTACAATAAAGCCGTACCCTTCGTAAGGCCTTAGTATTACCTGTCCTACCCAAAGAACGTGTTCTTTTGTGCCCGTTTGTCCTGTTACCTGCTTCTTTACTGGAATTATAACAAAACGAGTAGGTAGGGTGCTGGCTTTGATTTGGGTTATTAGGAGTGGTCGCCATTTTGAACAGGTTTCATCGCTCGCTTCTCACGTTTGAATTTCAGCAAATGGTCGCGCCGATGTGTTATCTGTTGTTTGTTCAAGTTAGACATTAATGTTTATACAACTTTAAGCATTTTATTTCATATTGACCCCTGAATGTATCACGAATATCTTGATATAGTACAAAAACTATTGATAGCACTTTACCTGGATAGATAAAAAAAACTTTTTGACTTTTCGGGGCAAAATGGCCAGCTTCAATCTTTATTTGTATGTCAAATTCTAAACATGTAGTTTATCTTCTATTGGTTGGATAAATTATATCAAATGATTGTTTGGTAGAATCTAAATCAAAGATCCTCCCAAATAATCACATTGTGATTTTACGTACGATTAAAAAAAAGTCTTAAAAAAAATCTTGTTAAATAAATAAAATTTATAAGAATCCATCCATCTAACTATTTGCAGTGTTTATTGGTTCGTATAACAAGTTTTAATCCATGTGATTGATTGGACATCTTCTTGGATCACTTCAATATTGTTTTTCTTCGAACTCCAGCGTCTATAGAGCGATCTCGTAATGTGATTGATTCAGTTAAAGTATTACCGAGATACTAGGCTAATACAAATATTTTATATTATTACTTATTCAATTCGCATAATTTATATTGGTGAATAAGAAGCCTTCTGCAACAAGACTGGCAATAGTAACATCCCACCATTAGTCCTCTTATAAAAGAAACGTAGAAAGTTTAAGGTCATATTGCTTGCGAATTCATTGCGAAATTGCAAAGGCAAGATAGAGGCGTATCGCCCCGTGGGGTCTCTAACTTGGCTTAGCGATTAGCACAGTGATAAGTAGGACCAACGCAACGCCTTAAAGTGCCTTTAAAGCACGAAGTCACTCGGATTCGAATGCCACATAAAAGATCACTTATTTAAAGACCGATTTGTTCACCCTGCTTAATATCTGTGATAGCTACGGCAGAAACTCGCGGTCGCTTTTTGATATAAATTGTAGTAAATTTCAGAAACTTTTAATTCCATAAACTATTACATAGTACATGAAAACGTCAAAATTAAATATACTTAAATATAAAAAAAAAACAATCAAAAAATAATTATAATGAAATCACGAAGAATAGATTCGCTTACATGCAACCAAACAATTAAAAAAACAAAAAAATATTTAAGCGTAAGTGAATCTTAGTACGTTCTGTAATCCTTAAGACTAACACTATGCATTTAGACAAAAGGGCGTGAAACGGGTTTAAATAGGTAGGCTACGCGCTGGTGTTGCAAGCGGTGGCCACTTCCCATCACGTGCATGCTTTAGTTTTTATTCAAAAATTCCTGTCATCAGCACAAAATAGGAAATTTCGTAATAAAAATACTTCCTAGTATCCTAAATTCAATTCTATCGCTGTTACTACAAAAGCTAGTTGCGTTGCTTGTACACTCGAATATTGAAATAACAGGTCTACGACACCACAGCCTCACAGGCCGGCCTGGTAAACGGGGTCACGGGGAGCGGAGACGACTGTGCGTGCATTATCGCTGTGACGTGACATCATTAGTTTGACGGTTAGATAATAACCACGTGCTGCTTCTTAGCATCCATTAGGCGTCGTAATCAATTTATAAAGCATTGTTATATTGGCATCTTGTTTTGTGTCAAAGCCGAGTTCGTTTTGTGTTGGAATTATTTTTATTTTTAAAATTCTGGATGGACGAGACTGCATTTCAACTGTACACTGACTGCACTAGAGTTTGTTTGTAGATTACATTACAGTTGTCCTTACTGAAAATGTCAAGTCGAAGTGCAGTTGAATTATAATCCAAGTCCAGTATGTCTAGGCCCTAAAATAACTTTTTTTAATTTTTGCTTTGATACTACTAAATAGAGGACATTATCACTCCATTTGAACCACAAGAGTTAGTGTGAATATAAATAAATCCAGCCGTAATGCCGTCTGCAAACAATCCATCTCTCATTTCATTCAATAAAAAATTTGATGACTTTCTATTCCTGAATGTAACGTTAAAAAAGTGGCTTACATTTATTGAAGACAAATTTGTCATAATTTGTTTTCTAAAAGTTTAAAGTAGGTTTCTCCTGGGTTTCTGAATCTATTTAGAAATGAATTAAACACCGATTAGTTTAACCTATACCTTAACTACACGGTATTATCTGTGTTATAATACGGTATAATGACTGTAACCTTGTACCACTAAAATCGAATCGTCGGCTACTATAATAGCTTTAATTAGGTTATTGTTGATTACACATTGATAATAAATTGTAAGCCAACTAACAGTTTCATTAAAAACCCTGTTGAGTGTGAACTTGGTAACAGTTTATCGGCCACTTCTAGCAGCGTCATCGTCACCGATCATCTAACTATAGTCAAGTGGCAGCAGTAAAACTTCTTAGTTCTACCTCTGTTAACACACAGACTTCAAAACCTGAATCTGTACTGTTCACAACTAAGCTTACTTTGTGATTGTAATCGATTGGCAGTATAGATCGAACCTTCGTTTGTAAAAGAGTCGACGCCTATTGTTGGGATCGTCCACTTTCCTTGTAGTGGGCCGCATACCTGAGTATACCTTTGTTGTATAAAGAAACAATGTAATAATAATTATATCTAACCCCGAGGTATGCAAAATTAATTCTGCGACGTTAAAGAAAATATTCTATCAGAAACTATTTATTGTGAAATCCATATTTTGAGATGGGTATAAAATGGAAAAGTAATTTAAAATCAAAATTTTATGTAGTTTACACAAACTCTAAATCTTATTGCTAGTTTACATGAAATATGATTTCATAACTTATAGTTTAACCCTTTAGGCATTTTGAAAATATTTATTGGTTTTCCACCTTAAGTTCACCGCATAAGGTTCAATTTATAGTGGTCATATATTGACCACTGCCTGGTAAAGGGTTTATGTGTAGGGCCGAAGCAAACGTTCTTACTCTTTGAATTTGACTGTGGCCGACCTCTATTTATGTCGTGAGAACCTCCGTGATTGACTGTCTTGAAGATGAAACATGGAGCCATCAACGCCTACCGTTCAGTTTTTATCATTTTCTCAGGGTTACTCATATTTTCTTCACGGTTAAATGGGTGTTAAAGAATTTGGTTTAATTTATTTTCGGTGTATTGCCCGCGTATAGTTATGCTCGGCTCCGCATATTAATGTGCTGCTTCTGAGCTCAGGCTTCATTTGACAAACAACGGTAGGATTTAGGTCATACCCGACGCTGACCCAGTGCGTATAAGCAGGTGTGTAGCGTCTGGGGCGAAGTGCTTCAAGTTGTCATTACTAAAATCATTGTATAATGGTCTTTGTTTCCTATGGAATAAAACTTGCTATACCTAAAGCTTCAAAAAGAGTTTTACGTTTATTGTGAACTGATCAGTTAAAACAGATAAAGCCAAAATGATTTCCCCACTCGTTGACTTAAAAGGAGCCTAAGAAGCCCAAGCCAACCTCACCTGCAAGTGGTGCACCTGCCGATCAACGGACGAGGCTCTGGCGAACATAATAATGCCCGGTAAGCGGCAATAGGCTCGCCACAATATGCCTCTGCCTACTCTTTCGGGGAAACAGGCGTGAATGTATGTATGTATTTCTAGCAAGAATTATAATAAAAAAAACCTAAATAGGTATCGTAAATAAACGAAAAACAGTGTATTCAGTATTGTGTACACAATAAGTTCGTAGTCCTATCAAAGCAACAAATAATTAGTTTGGAACTAAGCAAGAGTTTCTAGTTACCGAATCAAGTTTGTGCACCTACTTCATTCGAGTTATCGGCTCGCCACTCGCCTCGAGGTGGGTAATGGCGCCCACTTGCGATAACAATTAAAATTCGTTGTTTCAAAGTGTTCATTCCACTAAACTACTTTGTACCGGTACTTTATGGATATTACGTAATTGGGTTAATCGCAAAACCGCTTCATGACGATTGACGTGTTAAATGTTGTAGAAAAAGAAAGCTGCTGTTCTGGTTGGTGGATAAAGACTTAAAAACTTAAATTAATAAGGATGATGGCTTAAGTTTCAATTTGCCTTATTCGTTAGAAATTGCGTGGAAAAATACCTTTTTGTGCAAACTAATCACAAAATAAAGATAGCAATAAATATTATAATAACCATATTCCTATATGGCAAGGAGTAGGAGAAGTTGAAATGCCGCTTCTTTTCTGTCTTTTGATATGTCTCTAGAACTTAAAAACTGTTCAATGAGAGGAGCTTGGTGAGTGCAACATGTCGCTCTGACATCTGACTCGTGTCGCTCTCATAGCTTATGACGTTTTGCCTTTGAGATCCCGTGTTAGTAAAATTTCTTAAACTTGTTCTGGTAACCTAACTGAAACCTATTTCAAATACCTATTGTAAGTGAGCCGATTATCTAACTTGAAATCATATTGCAACTGGCAATTACCGCGAAATCGTCGCTGTCAAATTTTTATGTTTTTTCTGTGTGTATTTGTGATCCTGATCAGTCTCGCGATTATGAGCAAATCTGTTCTGTGCTGATGTCATGCTGAGTGGCTTCCAATTGGAAGCTTCTACTCATCTGTCACCAACAGCTACTACCTGTCGTCTAGCTTTAGGATATGGTGACGTTTAAGTCTTTTCACATACTGCTCTATAGTGAGTTGGCGAGCAAGTTCATTAGGGTGATGGATTAATCGCTCTTTGTATTTAGAAGCCATACTCCGAATTTTCTCCTTGATGGTCGTAATTTCAAAATGCTCGTGAACTTCATTGTTGGTGAATGAACCCTCTGTGATCGTTCTTCGGATCTTGTTTTATTGGCGCTGTAATATACTTATTTTGGAGGCTGTCAAACTTAAATTCAAACAGTGAAATAAAACGACTCGCGTACGTCACGGTCACAAGTACCTGTCACTGGTTTTAAATGGTTTACGAGACGATCATTACCAAGAATGTCTTGTAAAACGACCTTATTATCATCTTTCCATTGACGTCTCAATTCTAGGCGCATGCCTCCTTACACAACATAAGGTATAAAGTATTCAGGTCAAACCTACACAAAGTCCGAGATTTTTAAATGATTACACAACAAAAAAAGCGCTCTACAAAAAATGCTTCAACTATGGTCAGAGTGAACTGACCTTTGAGCACGCTACTGTTCATCAGTAACCATTTCTAAACACTTATTCTCAAGGCACGTGCATTGCAATCGTCGGAACATTACTATAAAAATAGTACTCAATAGCAGATAGCTTGCTGTTGACATTATTGACAAGTTATCCAACGAAAACCTGACTTACATAAAACTCCCCCGCAAATGTTCCGATCACGAACAAAATAACATTAAGGCTCAGGGATGGCAATAAAGAAACGTAACTAGGTAAATGGAGGCTGCAGTCACGTGTAACAATTATCTAAAAATAAACGAGGGCTGCAACTGACTGCTAAGTTCAGCTACTCACTTAAACGAGCTAAGGATTTTCTACAATTTATATAGTAAGTTACAATTTAAAGTCATAGGGAATATCATATATAATCAGTGATTTAGTCGGTACTTCGTTATGAAACGCAGTAAGAAAACCAATTGGCTTGGTCTATAGATGGTGCAAAATTACAAACATCTTTATGTTGTTGTCTTGTAACGAAAAGTATCAGGCAAGTAACACCACTTTACTCCAATGAGTTCAAAGTCTGGTCAGCCAGTTTAAATGTAGTATAGACGTAAATAAAGCTTCAAGATATATTAATGATATGTTTCATACATAATATCACGTCTATTGCCCCGAAAGAATAGGTAGAGGCATATTATACGCCCACATTTCGCCAAATATATTGTTTGTCCCATGTAATAGATAGCGAGCCTATTGCCTCTTACCGAGACCTCTTATGTTTGCCAGAGCCTCGTCCGTTGATCGGCAGGTCCACCACTTGCAGATCAGGTTGGCTTGGGATCCTCAGATCTTAGTAGGAGCCCTATACACCGTAATATGTTTCATAACTAGTTGATAAACACGTTCACTTAAAAATTATAAAGCGAACTGTGTGACAGTTAGGACAAGTAAATAACTAGTGAGGCTGTTAGTACATGTTACTTAATGACACTTTATGATCTATTATTATCAAAGTTATTTTTTTTCGTCCCACCAGTGCAGTAGCACGTCTTCGTTTAACATAATATGTGAATTCGAACATTTGCAAATAGACTTGATATGCATAAATATGCTGATTTGTCAATGTGTTATGCGCAGCAACCGCTATTTTGACAAATCGCGAATTGTTTTTACTATATTCACAGATTATCGGTCGAAAATCGCTTAAAGAAGAAATATTAATAACAAGGAAGTTCCCCTCGTGATAAGCCTAAGGCCCTTGTGTGATTAGTAGGTTCACGTAAGTAGTGGTACCCTGACCAATAGATCCTTGGAGCTCCACGAACGCCTCCATCACATCAACCAAAAGTACAAGTTGTTCACTGGCAAGGCTTCTTCGTCGTATTTAAATGTGTACACTGCATAATTATGAAGTAGCTGACACGTCGGATTTGTTTTCGCTGAAACCTTGTGACAATAAGTCCGCTGAGAGTCACGTTCTGCAGTTGTGCGTTACCGTTATCGCCCTCCATTGGCAACCTTCGGTCAGCAACAGAACCTCTGTTGTATTATTTCTCTTTGTTATGGACTCACTCGTATAGAGTATGCCAGTGTCAAATTATGTAAAAAGTTATTTGCATATGAAATCACCATAATGCAGCGTTTTCGTTATTAAGTCAAAGTCAAATAAATGCTGTCCGAGTCAAGTCAAACGTCCGCTCGCAACTTTGCCTGTAAGGTTTATACCTTTGCCAATAATTATACCATAATCTGTTTTATTCATACGGACGTAAAACTCATTCCCTATTCATACAACTGCTAACTCACAAATCATTATCTAGCAACATAAATATACATCCAAAACTTTACATCTATCTAAAAACATTGATCCCATTTAGAAAAGAAATAAAATGAAGCTTAACAGTTGTTTTGCTATAAAACTACTTTTACAATCTGCGGAATTGGCCGAATAGGACATTAATGTCCTCTATTCCTAACTGATACTGATATTGCTAAACTATTACCTAGATAACATGATATCTTAACTTTTATCTAACATTTAAAGTTTCTAGATGCAAAAATTCAT
Organism: Musotima nitidalis; assembly: GCA_949126915.1. NCBI lineage: Eukaryota > Metazoa > Arthropoda > Insecta > Lepidoptera > Crambidae > Musotima > Musotima nitidalis. Next base: position 16,792,093 of record OX421416.1, read on the forward strand.
TTACTTAAAACTTTTATGGTACTAATTAATTACTAGTTTTAATTTGTTTAAGGCCGCTATAAATTTCAATTGCTATTTTAACAGTATCTAAATACAATTGTTTATGTGGTACAGGTGCATTCGCTAATTACCTAGTAGCTATTTAATTAATGAACCTGTTTTGAAACTAAAAGTTAATGATGAGTTTCTTGAAGGTTAACCACTGTTCAAGTTTGCACCGAGAAAAATAGTTTAGTGATAGTGAGTGAGTGCATTTCGTAAAATAATTACAAAAACTATATTATATTGTCTAGCTGTTACTAGTTCGTTTGACCACCGATAAGGCGCCGAGGTCACTATACCTGCACCCCGTGCTCAAGGTCGTGGGTTCAATTCCCACAAAGGAGACATATTTGTGTATGTTGAAAATGAATATTTGTTCTAGTCTCCGCATTTCGTATAAATTTTATCCTTTATCGCATGCTTAATGCAATAGTGACTTAACTCACAAAAGAAGATCTTTTATCCTACTTGTAAGCGCATTTAATTGATACTGATTTATTAATTAGTCATTCTGCTTGTTTTGAACGTTTGACTAACATTGATTCGATCTCAGTAAGAAATAGAAAGACTATAAGTACGTAACTCAAACCTGACCTATCTATTAATGGGTCGATGTTCCTTTAAGCATGCGATATGTGAAAGAATAACAAATAACGAATGTATTGACCTTCGCACATAGATCATCTTTCAGAAAACACGAATTTTCCGGGATGATAAATAATATTACTCCAATCCTTTGCCCCTATAACACAATTTCATGTTGGTAGTTTAGACGTGCAAAAGAACAAACTCGTTTTATTAAAATTATAACTTATCAACAAGGTTAGTAGGGTACATTTCCCCTAATAAAGTATTTTTCATGTGACCTCGATGGATATTTACAGTGTCGTTCAACTTTTTGTAAAAGTTTTCATTGAATGAATATCTGAGTGATATTTATTGACATCGGTCGCTGTAGGCGGCTGCCGTACGAGCAAGTTCAATCAACCTCCGATTTTGTTTATCGCGATAGGTATTTAGCTTCGGCTTGTCTATCATAATAACATTTGCAATCGTTCACGCGCTATTGACAGCCCATTTTAGATTTGCTACCTGTTTTAAATGGGACACGAACCCAATTTCTGAAAGGTTAGTGATACTGCTCGCGGTTTGCATGGTGTTCTATATATTTTACCTGTTTTACTTGTTTATGAAAATAATAAGATAAATATATATAGCTGCACAAGCCGGAACTTATTTATTTCTAAGAAAAAATGCAAGCGTCGGTGCAGTAAGTAGGTTAGGTACTAATAGATCGGGCAACAGTTTGAAACTATCCGATTATTTACTTTTTCAAAGAACTTTTAAAATATTTGGCCATAATAGTTCCGCATTTTTTAATTTTCTTTTTCGTGTTTGTATTTTTTTTATATAAAGAGTAAGAGAGTTTTATATAAAGAGTACCTACTTAAGTATTATATTAATTAAAAATAATCTTAAAAAGCTCTTTGTGTTTTTCTTATAATTGTTAGCTTAAATAGTTAACATGTAGATTATTTTAAAGGTAAAACTCAGTCTTAGCGATCTTCTAGGCAGAGACAAATTCACGACATACGTCATGTCGCGGTCCGGTTCGGTTATTGTTTTCACTGACCTGAAAGAACGGGGGCTGCTTCATATATTTATAACTATAATCATTAATACGAGTATATCTATGAAGAAAAGTCTTTGTACTCTTTTTAAAAAAAAAATTTTTTTTTTTTTTGTACAGTAACTAGTTTTCTGGCACAATTGAAATTATTCATGTTCTCGCGGCAGTCGTCACTTCATAAATTAAACACGTGGGCACCGTTCTGTGTGAGTTAATATAATTATATGAGTGTGTGAAGCGATATGGCATACATAGTATATTTAAGGCGCGATTGAAGGTAAAATTAAGTTGTGTTGCATACACTGATATCAATAAACTAATTATTATGATTACTATAGGTACCTGATTTTTGTTAAGATGCGCGATACAATTTTAAAAACAGTTTTATAAAAATATTATCATTCAAAAACTATAACCACAGAGTTATCCAATCCCTGTTTTTATTTTATCAATTACTAGCTGACCCGGCAAACGTTGTTTTGCCATATAAATAAATTTCAAGTAAATTAATAAAAAAAAATGTTTTGGGTTGGACTACCCCTAATATTTAGGGGGATGAAAAATAGATGTTGGCCGATTCTCAGACCTACTCAATACGCTCACAAAATTTCATGAGAATCGGTCTAGCCGTTTCGGAGGAGTATGAGAACAAAAACTGTGATACGAGAATTTTATATATAAGATTCCTCATAGCTAAAGTATTAAGTCATTGGCAACAAAAAACATGTCTCAATTCGCTCCGATGACAACGTATCGTTAAGCTCTGACGCATATATGTAGATAGCATTAAATTAAAAAATGTTTTAAATAGACCTGTGCCAGTTTTCAAAATAAAAAGGCTACGAAGCAGAGAAGAGCGTTGAGGAAAACTCTTTGACTGCTATCGTAGATTTATTCCCTTTATGTCGAGTCCCATTATGTCGAGTCTCGAAATCTATTGTTCTCCAAGTGTTGATATTTTACGCTTTCTATTACCTTTATGTCGAGTTTGGTGAACAGGTACAGTCAGGGATGTAAGTTAAAATCATAAAAAATGATTTTTATTTGTTTTAATATGTACTTATTCTCAAGTATATCATCTTTCTCAATCTTAACATATAAATCACAGTATAATCATCACTATTGTTGCAAATGTCAAACATCGTAAATTGCTTTAAAGTAAGTAAAGCTTTACAGTAAGTAAATAATTCTGTTAAATTAATATTTTTCTTCTCAATTAGCATTATTGATTTATGTTATTCCGTTGTATACTAGGTAGCATGTATGTTTTAAATAATGAAAAGATAATCACTTGTCAAATCTAACAGTTGAAAGGCGTTTAAGACAAATCATGAAATCAATTTTGTTAGTTGTAAAATCTTCAACTATTTTATTTATACGCAAATCAATAGCCAAGCATTTTTTTTTCCTTAGGTTCTGATTGTTGTCTTTGTAGATATTTATCTGCTCTATCTTAAACCTAGCTTCTGTGGCCTCATCTCTAAGTGTGCTAATGACAGTATGTAGCGGAGGTCTTTTACTAAGCTTTTTATTTAGCTTTTTATGCCATTCCTCTACTGGGTTTGTGGTCCTGTGGCGTTCGTTGTAACAACAAATCAATATTTTTGTTCATCCACTGCGATGTTACGTAGTCATTAAATGACTTGGCTACATTGCCTTCAGGTGCATTTTCTAATAATAACAGCCATGCTTCTGGGATGAAATTTTTGGGACGGTGTGCTGTGGCTGCACACATTTACTATTCCAGTCAGTTTTTCTAAATAAATAATAATTAATATATTTTATATTTATAAAATATATATAATATATTAACCAATGCAAATACTTCTTTAATAGCGTTTATTGCTGCAATCTCAAAATCGATTAAAAATTTTTTTGGTTGCAATTCTGAAATTTTATCTTTTATTATTTTAAACATAATATGCACATAGGTCGATTGTCATTTATCAGGTAACAGAACAAAAATGATCGGCACTATTACGGTTTTTTCTGCGGTACTAGATACCAATGTCGGCATGTATGGAATATAATTGATAGAATGGTCGGGCAATTGAAAAGAATGTCCCATCAACAAAGACCAGATCCGTGGACTGCAATGCATTTTCGCAATCATTTAACATAAGCATCAAAATTTTATGTACCCCACTACTTTCTACAACCAGAAAATCTTTTGCGATAACTGGTGAAATTTCTACATCTTCTAATTTCTTGAATGTAGTCTTACTACTAACATTTAAAAACATATTTCTTGAACGGTAGAGTGCATTTTTCACACTTTGGGAGCTACGAACTTGGTCGACGTAATCATTTTTATCTTTTAAACTCGCCATGGACATTGCATACATAGTAGGTATGGGTTTCAAGTCTGTCCGTACATCATTTTTACACTGATTAAACTATTTTTCAAATTCTTCTTATTTGTAATCTGGCAGACAAACATGATCTATTGCTCCGGTTCTTAGAATTGAATGGTTAAAGTTATAAGTTGTTTTTAAATCACTTTTTGTGTAAAAAATTATTCTAAATTTTTTTTTTTATTGGACACGACTGTACTTCCAAAATATGATATTATTTAACTCGACATAAAGGTAACAAAAGCGTGGTAAAGAAACTCGACATAGAGGGAATAGAAGCGAGACAGAAAACTAAACTCGACATAAAGGTAATAGAAGCGAGACAAGGTTTTCGGCTCGACATAACGGGACTCGACATAAAGGGAATATATCCTATCGTACACTGGATAATTTAGTTTTTTCTTCTTTTTACTGTTTGCCAGTTTGATAAAACCTCTTTCATACTATTCAATCTTGTTAGCAGACTTTAATTCTATTCTAATTCCCTCGTTTCTTTTTGTGGTCTACATTATATTAAATTTTCGAACTTCAGGGCAAGGCAAGGCAATCACAGTTTTTCTCTATTTCTCGTGATCCCGGACTCGCCTTCTGAATGTTTTGTTTGTATCTTTGTTTTGAAACTACCTTATACTATTGAAATTGAAATTTTAATTATACATTTATTTCGTTCTTTTTACAGACCTGCTGTAATTGCGGGTAGTTTTAGTAGTCTAACAAATACCAAGTACGCACAGCGTTCGCGATTTGTGCTACCAATCACAAATAATTCAGCCATAGCGAGCTGGTCGTTCAGTGGAAAATGACGTCGCATGTCGCGGTACGGTCGGACGGTTATTGCTCCTGATTGACGTGTCGAGCTCTGCCCGCGCTGGACCAAACCCGGACGGCCTGATTCACCATAGTCATTTATTTAAAATTGAATGAATATATTAGGGAGGAAGACCGTGTCAGAGCTTCCATGACCAAATCCATAGGGTTTTGTAGAGTTGCGGGACTGTTCGAAAGGGTTACCGCGGCCTCGGTACGTAGCAGGCTCAAAAGAAGGAACATGGATGGTTTTTATTCAGTAGAAGTCTGACACACCCTCCCGCTCCACTTACTGCGGGGGAAGGTCATTTGATGATTTTCCATCCAAAAAAAAAAAAGGAGAAAATTGTGACCAATAAATGAAATAATGACCAATTTCTGGAATTGGTCATTAAAGGGCCTTAAACCGACGAGAGTGTTCATCATCATCATCATCATCTCAGCCCATTAACGTCCCACTATTGAGCAAGAGCCTCTTCTCACATATCAAGGTGTGAGGGTATTGGAAGACGAGAGTGTTGGAGAAGGTTAATGAAGCAAAAGATGCCAGGATTGTAGCAAGTGGAAGGATGTAATCTCTGCTTACCGCGTTATCGGCCTGAACATATTGAATATTTGTATTGATTTTCTATACGAACTTAACTTCTCAAAGTTCAATATATAGTGGGAATATGTATGCCTTGCAAAGGGTTAAAGCGTGACAATACGTATGTATATGTTACCGGCCAAACCCGATTTTAGGACAAACTAGTAAAGCCTAGTCCGAACTAATTTAGGTAGGCTGCATAAAATGTTTTTCGAAGTATAAGTATCTCTTTTTGGGTTAGGTTGAGGTTTTTTTTTCTTACCATTAAAAAAACATTTTACTATAATAGTTGCAGCCCACCTAAATTAGTTTGGATTAGGCCATACTAGTTTGGCCTTAAATTCGGGTTTAGCCGGTAACATCTACATGTATTTATGAAACATTACTGTATGAACGTGTGTTCGCTCCCTACCTACAGCCGCCGCTTAGCACGCGTGAAAAGAATACATTACCGAGATAGAATGTAACCTATGTTAATCCAGGTCATGGATTGTTTGCCAAATTAATTTCAGCTAACTTCGTTTAATAGTTATTGTCTTACAAACATTCACAATTACAATAGGTACGTAAGGTAGAGCAGGGTAAGGGTAGGTAAGATTTTAATTTCCCGAAAAAATACGTTTCTAAAGCTGTACCATCAACACCGTTATATATTTATTAATTTTTTCCGTTTTTTGTTTCAAAGTTTTAGGGAATACTCGTATTGTTCATGTTAATTTTTCGCATTAACTTCCTAAAATAATCAAACGATTTACTATGAAATTAATATAACAAATATTTTTCTAATAAAAAGGTAAAAATGATGTTTTTGAAAAATGTTTTTGAAAAATGACAAAACAACAAACAAAAATAAATTGAGGTGATGTATAATTTTTTTTCGGTAAATCAAAGGTAAATTTTTATATTACCACCACCAACCCGCCTGCCCAGCGTGGTGATTACGGGCAAATAACCCCCAATAGAACATAATGTATAGTGGAGGCCAATGTTCAGCAGTGGAATTTGTATGACTGATATGATGACCATAAATTGGTATTCTTTCGTACTATTTCCCCAGACTCACCTCTTGTCAGGACCTTATTTCTAGCATTATCCCGGTTGTGTTGTGCCCAGGCAAGGCAAGCTTCTGACCCAGCCAGAGTCTGCTCAATGCATTAACTAAATTTGACTGAGTTTCAGTAGTTACACGGAGCGAGTGCCGGTTGACCTTTGCAACCCAGAGATAATTCTATCATTTTATTGTTAAATCAGTTGACAGTATCTACAACCTACAATACAACCTATTTACACAGGAGATTAAATAACACGACGCAGACCCCAGAGTTTGCTATTCAGTATACATAATCCACCACTGATTGGCGAAGGCAGGTGGGCGGCGCCCTGTTGATAAAAATTGCAAGCCGCCCAATAGAGCCTCTGACTTGGCTCAATGAATACTACATGGAGAAATAAAACGGAGTATAAATGCATGCTAGTAACTTTCCGAAGCGACTTATATCAATTGACGATCACCCATTCACGGGCCGACTTTGTGATCGCTGCTTTGCTTTCAACGATCATTTCTATATATTTCATCGTGCGAGCGTTATTTTTTGTTTACTAATATCAATAAACCGGGATGGATGCAAGGATATTGTTAATGACAAATATCAATTTTGAATTACTAACGATTATATTTGAAGTATTATATTAATTGATATAAACAACGTTTTTCTTGTCTGTATAAGGATGTACAACATCAGTTTCTGTTTTATTGGATCTTAATGTAAAAAAAAAAAGATATAGGTTCGTGTCAGGTTCCCGGCCCAACCAGCATTATCGACCGGCCCTTTGTGCGTGACACGACACGCAGCCACAGCTAATGTAAAACAAGTAGAGCATATCAGCGAATTAACACGTTCACTGCGAAAAACTACTAGACCAATCAATCATTCAATTAACACCTTTACGGAGGAAAAATGTTATAGTTACTAAAATATGGCGAGATTCCCTAGATCGTGAAATATACGATATAAATATTGTAGCACATCTCACGTCACCATCATAATTTAGCCTAGCATTATCCCGGTTGCTCTAGACTTAAGAATTGTGAAGCGACTGCCGTCTGACCTCCGCAACCCAGAGGGAAACTTCATCCCATGGTTAAACCAGCTGTCAGGATGTTAGAAGGCATTGACTTCCTAATTACGACTGCCATAGATGTTTCAGACGGACAGGACCAACGGCTTAATGTGCTTTCCGAGGCACGGAGCAAGCGATAATAACGCACATAACTTCGAACAGTCACAGGGTTTGAACCCGAGAATCTATGAATTTCAAGGCAATAGCACATCTCATGTACGGCCCCTATTTGGTAATAGACATATAAGAGATTGCACTACGGGTACAAGACCACGTGTTTTTGTAAATATATTTTGTATTGGCTGGGTGTTTCCTATATTGTAAATATGTATTTACAATTAATATTATAAGCTATATTTGTATGTTTATCCGTTGTAAATCACGATATCGTCTTAGTAGGAGGCTAAAAGCGCTGTGTGTACCAAATTAATAAATAGTCTTAATTATTAGATAAAATAAATAATTAAAAAAATATGAAGTTTTTTTAAAATAGTTTATTCAATTTGGGCTCCGATAGAGCATTAACTTACGCCCTCATTTGCTACGAGCAGGAGCTTAATTGGAAAAGAATCGGACAAGAAACTCGTCAAGTTTTTCTGTCCTCTGTAGTCCTCTCCAGACAAGAGTTTGCTGCCTGACTTCAATAGACTAGACAATGACGTAGGGCCCACGAACCCATCGGCGTCGTCCCTTCATCCCATCCCCCCACCAGCCCGGCCGCGGCTATCAATCACTTCCTAATCGAATTTATTAACAAACCTCTTGTTACTCTGCCTAGATTTCACCTAATGCCTAAGTGCTTGCGTCATCACCCTGTAATTAATGTATTTAACAAGTAATCAATTGATAGTTTTACTCTTACGAGACTATTAAGAAAATATTTAATTGAAAATATTTGATTGATAATTTAAAAGAGCATAGCCTGTGAGTTTCTTGTCAGTTCTTCTCACAGAGCGAGGGCTCGGAACTGGCACTTAGATTCACTTTTTATTTATTTGCATGTAAGTGAATCTAAGCTTCGTGATTTCAGTGTATTATTTAGTTTGTTTTTAAATTTATATTTTGTTTTGACGTTTTTAAGTGCTATGTAATAGTTTAATTTTACTTTTAAAAGTTATAGTTAATGTTGTAATGATTTAACATGATAAGACATTTGAATAGGATATCAATTTATAATTTTATTTTATTAAAATAAAAAAATATAAACTACTATCTACAAGTGGGTGATTGTAATGTCAAATTTGGTAAGAAATACATATGAAACACTGGCAGCGCCCAGCGGTGTTACCTGCGTGGTTCCCGTTCCCGTAGGAGTATCGAGATAAAAAGTATCGCATGTGTTATTCCAGTACTGCATCTATAATAATAATAATAATAATAATAATTTATTTCTGCATGATAACTAGCCTAATTACAATATTTTACGAACATAAATTGGGTTAGTAATGCAATTAATTAAAGTGTTATCTACCTAAACTAAGTAAACTTAATTACTTGTGTCTTAGGTATTCTCAATAAATACGTGTTATACATACCAAGTGTCATCACAATCGGTCCAGTAGTTTTTGCCTGAAGAAGTAACAAACATACACTCTTACAAACTTACGCATTTATAATATTATTAGGATTAATAAAATTAAAACAAAAAACATTTCTTTATTATATATTTACATGTAGTTCTGTGATAATATTCGGTTTTCTAAGTTCCGAGTGACCATCAGATTTAACGCTTTGCATCCTTGATAACTCTAACTATAAGTTACACGGTAGGTATGCTTGATCAAAATATCACTTAAAATAATTCTTGACGACGTTAAAAAAAACGCGATCATAATGAATGCTCAATATGGAGTTTCGATAAACTCATAACAAAAGGCAACCACCAAAATGACTTACGTGAAAGTACCGCAAAATCGTTGAACACAAAACTTTGTATTCACGCGGATATTCAAAGCGAAGCCTTAGAAATGCGGCATTATGTAACACAAGGTATAAAAATATATTTTCATATAATTACACATGTGTGATTTCCAACAGTTCAAAATAATGTTTGCGTGAAATCTGTAGTGAAAGGTGTTAATTACATACCAATTAGTAAAAAAGCAATTGTTTTTTGTCATTAACATCTGTTATTATATTATATTACAGAACTGATGGTTATCTGAGCTAGAAAGTGAGATAGCATGGACTTAAGGTTGCCCAATTTGTGTGCAACGAATGGAACTTTTGTATGCACAAGAATATTATAAATTTGTTGCGAAACACTCAAGGCTTTTTAGTTTAGATTTAGTGTAAGAGTTACTAATGTTCAATTGGGGCTACCTTTTCCTGGGGCAGCAAACAACGTAAAATGTCGTGAAAGAGTCTTATAAGGTAATTTCTTGTGTGAACTTTTAAGTAATATCTTCTTAGTATTGTGTATTAACGACCGACATGACGTGGTGGCGACTGTACTCGCATTCCACTCCTGAGGTCGAGGGTTGGATTCCCACACAGGACAAATCTTTGTGTTTTGAATAAACATGATTATTTGGTCGGGGTGTTTTACTATGTACATTAAATATGTATTTACATTTGTTTTTAAATATGTATGTTTATCCGTTATCATCATCATCTGTGTCCATAACACAAGTTCTTCATTATACTTATCGTGGGACTGAATATACGGTGTAATTGTCCGAAATATTTATTTCATTATTATGTATTTTTTATTTCAAGTGCTATCTTATGGTGGATTACATATGGCTTTTTATCTTTTTTAAATAATGACAGTATGCTAATAGCAATATAAGTAACTGAGATTAATTAATTCATGTGTTTACGTTACATGAACATTATTTCGAATTAGAGCTTAAGACACAAACACTAAGTGATTCACAAGTATCTAAAGTCTATAAGTAATTCCGTTAATTAATGGTGTCAATAGTTTACGCTTGGTGACAATACTCGTAAATCTGTCAGTTAGTTAGCCAGACCGACAGGTACATCTATAGGTACAAATAACATTCAAACAAGGTGTATGTGTATTGTCTTTTATATTATCACAAGCCCAGAGACGTCCACTGCTGAAAATAGGCTTTCCCTTAGCTTCTAATGTGACCGATTGCATCTAACTTGATCCTCGTCATCATCATTATGTCCTAGCATTATCCCGGTTCACCCAGACTTAAACTCAGGGCCCAGGGTCTGCTCACTGGTCTAACCAAATTTGGCTGAGCTTCAGTTATCACATGGAGCTACTGCCATCTGACCTTCACAACCCAAAGGGAAACATCATTCTATGGTTAAACCAGTAGTCAAGAATATTAGAAGGCACTGACTTCCTAATAACGACTGCCATAGACGTTAATGACAGCCGGGACCAACGACTTAACGTGCTTACCGAGGCAAAGAGCAAGCGATAATTACGCACATAACTTCTAAAAGTCATAGGTTGAGGGTTTGAACGCCAGACGTTCTGAATTAGAAGTCTATGGGTCTCCCCACTGGGCGGTCGTCACATCCAACTTGATCCTGCAACCTGTTATGTTATCTTTAAAACTACTTAATTTATTTTGTAGGTGAAACAACGAGAAACTGTTAGTTCAATTTGTTAATCATACTAATGTTATAACACTTTTTACTTCCCAAAATACAGATCTATCCTCTGATAGATCTGTATTTTTGGACTCAAGGCTACTAGACCGATTTCCAAAATTCTTCAACCATTAGAATGCTATATTATCCCTAAGTTACATCGGCTAGGTTTATTACTAGAAACAATTAGGGATCCCTACGAATACTCAAATAATGTAACCCAAGGTGTAAATATTTAATGAATAATGAATAATTAGCGAAGCGAGGGCGTGCCACTAATTTGTTATTAGTAAATAGTTTACTTAAGTAACTTTGAAAAGTACCTTATCTAAAGTTCAAATCCTTAGCTTGTATTGTTTCAGTTTGTAATAATACAAGTTAAGCAGGACACAAGGTTCGTTGAGACCTTGGTGATTTGTATGCAAGGAACGTAAGGCAGGTTTCCGTTTTCGGCCTCCATGTGAAAACGCTTGCACAATGTCAAATTGGCGGACTGTTGGGACTGTCGGTCTGTCGTGTTGCAAAATGAGGCCTTCCTGCGACACTCTTTATGTTATACTACCACTGGCTTGGTGCTTGTGTTAGATCAACATTTTTAATTTATATTACAAACGAATTACGAAGCTTGCGCTCGTGAAGTTCGGTTTTCTTTTGGACATGAATAAATACATTTTAATTTTATTTATTTGAAACTCCGAACTATGCAGAGCCTTTACTATGTATACATAGATAAATACTTTAGTTTTATGAATATTTTTCTTACGTTTATAGAAGTATCGAATAGAAGCAAATATTCTATAATAATCATGCACGTTTTTTCTGTATTCCATACAGAAAAAATGCCGTATTCCAATGTCTTATATATTTTGAACTTGCATAACTAACACCAAAATACTTATCTCAATTGCATTAAATAGTAATTATTATTAATAACTTCCTCCTTACAAAGACTCGAGACAAAAAGTACATTATGAAATGATACCTACTCAAATATAACGATAAAATGATGTGTTGTCCGTTTTCCGGGCAAACTACATTTGGGGAGCGTTAAGTATAGCCGGAAACTTTCGGTCATTGTGGTCACCGAATGACATATTGTAATGACATGTCATGGTGACATCACTTTGGCCGATTAAAATTACAGTGTTGAGTACGTCGACCCATGTCAAAGATGGCTTTGAGAACCCATGCATGCGAGACGCATCCCAGTTTTAGAAGTTTTGGATTACATAACTGTAATTTCGTCTCTTCTCAAATTGCCTCATTATTTAGTGAAATTATACGGATGTCTCAATAGGAACGTCTGTCTCATATAATTGTGATTGTAGTTTGATTGATAACTAATTTGTCGCGTGGAGCTCGGCTCAGTTCATACATGGAGTTCATTCCTAAGATCGTGATTTCGATTCCTAGACAGGACAAATATGTGTGCATGAATAAGTTTCTATGTATTTATAGGACTTATCCATTTATGTAAATGCTTAGTTTGAAACCAAGGTCATTGTATGGCATTATCCAAGAACATTCTGTCATTAGCAATAAAACCTTCTAAAAGTAATATACCTATAGAAGTTTATTTCAAAATTGTGACTAGAAAACAAAGAATGGCAAAATAGAAGATCACTCTTTTGGTATTGTCTAATTTTATTTGTTTCCAGTATATTTGGATAAAATCATATCAGTTAAGATTATTTTACGTCGTTTTCTACATGTTTTTCACAAATATGGCTAAAGTGTTCAATCATAGCTTTCTCGGAAAACTTATTTGTCTCCACATTTATATTCAGATACCAAGTTCCGCTGAATTAAATATTCGGAACGCGACACTGGTTTCCGCCATAGTGGCTATAAACTACACTTATCCGGATTTTATGATAGTCTCCCGGGAGTTCCACCTTCAGGGCTTTTCTCATTGTAATGAATGGTGCTCAGAGAGAGAGGCAAGTGCCTAGCAAGAGCTGTGATTTTTCATTCTATTTGTGGTTCGGTCGCCGATATTACTATTGTAGGTTTTCAGTTCAGACTTATATTTAAGGGCGTTTAAATAAGTGTGTTCTGTGTATATTTGTCAGTTTGTAGTAAAGCAGATGTGTAGCTTGGGAACGGGCTACAAAGTAAGCGAACCGATATTTCATTTGTAAAGTGACTTGATCGAGTCGTTATATCAGCAAAAATCTGTGCAAACCGTTTTTTGTTTTAACTCATATTTGTTGAGTAATAGTTTCAATATGTACTGGCAATGGAACAAACCAGATGAGTTTCTTCAGTTCTTCTTCACTCAAGCTTCAAGGAATGTTTTTCGGAAGATAACATCTCAAAGTTCATAAGTGGAGCACTTATGAATTTCGAGATATTATCTTCATCAGAACCCCAATTGAATAAAGCTTTTGTTTTTCAATATACAAAAATAAACAAAAAAGATAAACCTCCCCATACTAAGCACGGCTTGTACTAGAAAAAAAATTAAAGCAAGGTTTAGTTATACCGTACCTAACCTATGGTTTAGGACTTACATAATTATAAAAACATAAAAGTATGGACATACTGTTGATGACAAACAAACGAATACTTAAAACACTCGTTGGTTTCATCTGTATACTATTAAAGAATTCATAGTACATATTCAGTTTTTTCACATCCAATTAATTGGAGGCCTGAATTTGCTTTTTAGCTGATTTGAGCCGTGAACGCGAGTGGTGCAACCGTGAGAGCACGAGCATTACATGATGTTAAAAAAAACAAATAATTTTAAATATATAAAAAATATGAGCTTTTAGGTATTCAGTAATAAAGTTTATATGTCCTTGTTAGCACAGCAATCTGTTATAGACATTTAGCTATTATTTGTCTGATTATTCGGCAACGTACTCAGTAATAGTTTCTCTGTAGTCTAGTAACGTTTTATTTATCGTTGTCAAGTTATCATTAGATTTTAGAGTACATTTTCTATATATACATAATAGTATGGACATGCTTTATGCTTTTATGACATATCAAGAGATACTTTTTAAGGGCTAATGTATCGGATACATTATAATAACTTTTCTTATCTAAAGGTATTCTGTTGCGCTTTCACTAAGCCGATTCTGATTACGTATGGTATAAAAAAGGGTTAAACTCATCGCAATTACAATAAAAGTTTTTTTTTAAATCGAAACTGATTCTATGTGGCACGAGCTGATTTTACATATCAAGACCATTTTCTGCAGAGATACCGAGACTAGCAATGGTCGGAATCCTTAATTTTCACTGCGCACAGTGCATCCTGATTCCGGGATGGTAAGTACAGTTAGCATCGAAATTACTTGAAGCCTATAAGAAACAACGACGCATTTAATAAAGTTTCCTAATTTTTTGGCTTTATAACTACAAAGCACTTTTGAAGGACTACAATAAAACCAGCCAGCATGCTAGCGCTAGCTAAAATACTTGGCAAAGAACACGGAACAAGCGCATACAGCAAAATAATGCGGATAACGCTGTGATAATGACCCCAGTTAGTTAAATAAAAGCTAAGTTTAGTCTGAATCTGTCAGAGTTGCAGCACAGTTATTTTAATATTTATGTCTGTTTAGTTAGCTTTCCCAGTATGTTGCTTTTGGTAATCTTTAAGAGTAATATTAGGTCGGGGAAAAAGTCTTTTCGCATAACGTAGGTATAAACTTATTATAAAATTTTTTTGACTGTACTATTTGTGTCTGGCTGGTTTTGGTAACATTAAAAAGGTTCCATGATAAAGAAAAGAAAAAAATAAAAAAAAGTTGTTTCCCGCTATTTTTCATTTGTTTTTCTCTCCGTAAAAATGAGTGAATCTAATGAAGAAATTCGATACATTTTAAAATTTTATTATAAAATAGGCAAAAATGCAACTCAAGCAGTGAAAAAATTTGTGATGTTTATGGATCTGATGCAGTGTCAGTAAGAGTAGCACAAATTTGGTTCAAACGTTTTCAGTCCGGAAATTTTGATGTTAAAGATGCACCTCGCTCTGGTCGCCCTGTTACGAATAAAATGGACGCCATTTTTGAAAGAGTGGAGCAAGATCGGCATATTAGTAGTTACGATGTAGCTGAAGAACTGGGAATTGACCACAAAACAGTTTTGACCCATTTGAAGAAAGCTGGTTATACAAAAAAGCTCGATATTTGGGTGCCACACGAGCTCACTCAAAGAAACTTAATGAACCGTGTACTCATTTGCGATTCATTATTGAGACGTAATGAAACCGAGCCGTTTTTGAAGAGATTGATAAGTGGCGATGAAAAGTGGATCACGTACGACAAGAACGTGCGAAAAAGGTCGTGGTCGAAAGTTGGCCAGGCTTCACAGACTGTGGCCAAACCTGGCCTAACACGAAATAAGGTGATGCTGTGTGTATGGTGGGATTGGAAGGGCATTGTTTATTATGAGCTTTTACCGCCCGGCAAAACCATCAAATCTGATCTTTACTGCCAGCAACTGATGAGATTAAAGGAAGCAGTCGAGAGAAAACGGCCGGAATTGATCAACAGGAAGGGTGTGGTCTTTCATCACGATAACGCTAGACCACACACATCTTTAGCCACTCAACAAAAATTAAGAGAGTTCGACTGGGAGGTCCTAGTGCATCCACCATATAGCCATGACCTTGCGCCTTCAGATTTTCACCTGTTTCGGTCTCTGCAGAATTCTTTAGGTTCTGTAAGGTTGACTTCAAGAGAGGACTGCCAAAACTATTTGTCCCGTTTTTTTGATCAGAAGTCCCAAAGTTTCTACAGTAACGGGATAATGTCTCTGCCCACAAAATGGCAGAAAGTTATTCAACAAAACGGTACATATATATTGTAAATAAATGTAAATAAACTTTGAAAAAAATGTCTTCACTTTTCATACAAAAATACGAAAAGACTTTTTCCCCAACCTATTATAACTACTAACTTGTGGAGCGCCAGATCAAACTATGGCCCATGTTGTAAACGATTGCTCGCTATACTCTTTTCCTGGTGGTCCTGAAGAACTTCATCTTCTGACTCCAGCTGCTGACAAGTGGCTACGCCAACTGGCACTGGAAATTTAAATTAGTATTCAGGCAGCTCAACGCCATACTATATGATGAGTATAACTACACATTTATACTTATATAAAACTTTTGTAGCCTATTTTTTAATGTATTTTTTTTGTGTATAACTAGGTGGCTTATGCGTGAAAGAGACATACCGGTTACTTTCGCCTTTATTATAGAATATAAAAAAAAGGATTATTTATAACCAAAACATGACTTATTTAAAAACAATAGTTTGACATGATACATGATGCTATAAAAATATCTACTCTGTCGGAGCATCTCAGCCATGCCTCGTCTCTGATGCGAAAATAAAAATATAAAGTAAAGGTATAAAAATTGAGTATGGAATAAAAATATATTATAAAATTTATGAGATATGTTACCTACGACCTAAAAATTTCTTCGCGTTTGAAGTATTTATTGGCCGTTGAGTGTACGGAGCGTCCCGACGCGCCGGAGATGCACCCGGAATGGGCTTCCCGCCCGTGATTGCATTCGCACCCGCTTCGTGACTCCAAATTAATGTCCCATCTTACGATTCCGCTGCCGTCGGCTGCCTGGCGAGTCTTCACTCCGACGTCATTCCACTTTAACTAATTCTTCCATTGATGACATGATTTCCTTCTGATATGAAATTGGAGCTAGGTTCAGGCGTAATTCAGGCAATATAAGTAAAATAAATAAATAAATGTTCTCTTACAATCACACCAATTCTTTAGTTTCAAGATAAGTATCACTAAGAACTTGTGTTATGGATACTAAAGAACGGATAAACATACTTAAATACTTTTTTTGTTTGTAAATACATACTTATTATACATAGGAAAACACCCAGACACCAGAACAAATATTCATGTTCATGCACACAAAGATTTGTCCTGTGAGGGAATCCAACCCACGACCTCTGAAGTGAAGTGCAGGTATACTGACCTCCACGCCATATCGCTCGTCACAGTAGAAGTTCCGCTAGAGGGTTTGTTTTGGATCTCTAGGGACCGCTTATTTGAATCCTGCCTCGAGTTTAGTTGGTCATAGGACTTTCTGTAGTTCCCGAAGACCTAGCAAACACTCGCGTACTTAAATTGTGACTGAGTAATCAAGATATGAGAACAAGAATTCTACCAGTTAAGGCTGTAAGTTTCAAATATTGTATAGTATGATATGGCGACAGTACATTGAGTTTCATATAGGATAACCATAGTTACATTTACCTGGAGAAAGTACAAAATTTTACGAGTGTAATGCTCAGTTTATTTATACTTAAGCTCCTGCCTATGTTAATTTTTTTAGTTTATTCATGTGCTATATTGAGCCGATCCTTGGGGCAACAAATGTGAAGACACGGTCGTACGCTAGTGTGACATAATTAAAAAAAACACCCGGAAGAGACCGCCTGTCATATAGGCATGCATTGCATTCCCACTTTTGCATTTTGCATCAGTTCCGTGGTTTGTAATGAATGTCCCATCTAATTATTCGTGCTGTCGTTTACTGGGCGGCTGATTTGGTTCTAAATTATATAGGGTTATGTCCCGGCAGTAAAACGTTAATATGATGATATGTCGCGGAGGTCAATATACATGCACTACGCTTATGAAGTCGTAGGTTAAATTTCCACACAGGACAAATGTCTGCATGAACATGAATATTTGAACCAAATGGTCTGATCTGGGTGTTCCCTATTAACATATAATAATATAATAATAATAATATTTTCTGACAATTACACCTATTATTTAGTTCCAAGATAAGTATCATTAAGAACTTGTGTTATGGATACTAAATAACGGATAAACCTACATAAATACTTTTTTTTTGTAAATACATACTTAAAATACATAGAAAAACACCCAGACCAGAACAAATATTCATGTTCATGCACACAAATATTTGTCCTGCGTGGGAATCGAACCCACGACCTTAGGAGTGGAGAGCGGGTATTCTCGCCACCACGCCATATCGGTCGTCAAAACATATATTATTGTTAATTTTGTTAATATGTATATAGGTCTATGCATTATTTTGTTGAAACTCTTCTACCAAAACATTGAGGTCCGGAGAAACGTCTCAAACTTACGCTTGACCTAATGATATTGATATAAGGCTGACTGTACACGGCGAACTTGAAATGGTTTGAAATAAGTTTTTTTTGATGTCATTTTCTCTTAATCTAAACTGATTCTTTCATATGTTAAATCAAAAGCCTATTGACGAGTAGTTTTTATAAGATATGTAAGCTCATTACTTATGTTTTAGAAAAAAGTAATTGATAATTAATTTACCTTGTGTTTAAAACCAGTGTCATTAATTTATATATGTTTGTTTCAGGTAAGCAACGATGTGTTTCTATTACAACAAGCAATAGGGAATGTGAGTAACCTTAGATGACTTTTTGGTTTTAGCTAAACAGGTATAAACTAGGATGGCTGATATTGCGAGGAGGTCAGTATACCTGCTCTCCGCTCTGTAAACCTTATATTTATTAATCTATTTATGATCAGATCAACTTAATAAAGTCCAGCCTCTCCAATAGAAGTTCTATTGGGGTAGTCTGCCCATAATCACCATGCTGGACAGGCGGGTTGGTGATCGCAGTTCAATCCAGTACGCAGTACGCAATTCCATGACGCTGCTGCCTGTCATCCGATAGGATATCTCTTCGTCGACTCCCCGTAGATTTGAGGGGGTGGCAATGCTCTAGGCCGATACCAATCGGCATGGTACTAATCTATTTCTGTTAAGTATTAGTACAAAGATCTTAAAAATAATGAGTGTTATTTATTATACGGACCATGTTAAATATAAATTGAGTATACCGACACCTCGAACATACTCGTGTAGCTTTGATGAGATGCCTCTCAGAGATTTACATCGTCATTTCAGTATGTATGAGGTTGTAAAAGGTCCCTACTGGGAATCCGGTCTTAGGACTGGTCTTTGTTCCTATCGATTCCGGTATCTGTTCAGTGCCAAGCCTATCTGGTTACTGGTGTAGGGTTTCGTCAACTGCAAGCCCAAGGCACAATGGCGACACGGCTCTCTAGCCCTGTTCTACTGGATGTAATAGATACACGTAGTTCGTTGTTGTTCAAGGCGTATCTTATATGGTTGTTAACAGGTTCAGATAAGGTAGGGGTTTGTTAATGCATTTTACTACTGAATAGTTTCTTTGTATTGTCACAAAGTTAAATCGAAATTGTTTTATAAGACCAAGGGCTATCATTAACTAAGTATAACGCGACAAAATAATTTATCTGATTCGTTGACGATTTTTTTTAATGCGACACGTCATTAATTAAGGCGTTTCATACCGTGAAATAAGCACGGTACAAAGCGCACCTACTAATGACGGCCTGATAAAATGCCGTTTCACGCCCCGCTTAAAAGATGCGACACTGGAGGAACTAGGAACACTTGAGCCGGCATCGAATTCCAGAGCTTAATCTTACACAGCTGTAGATCCTAGAGAGAGGATTTTCGGTAAATGAGCGATAGATAACGTTAGACGATTAAACATCGAATTATAATTACCCGTTAAAAAGACTACCATGAAATGATCCTTCTGCCAATGAAAATAAATACTACGAAACATTTACTATAACTGAGTTTTATAATTATTTCCAATTAATGCTTTAATCTGAATGTTAGTAAGTATATAAAACGAAGTTAGTCTGTCTAGTTCATTCAGTTATCTTATTAGCGAAATTAACGCACAATTCTGGTTCACAGTTTATTATAGGATACATTTCTTCGGCCGTGCAGCGTTGTGGGCCTGCCAAGGCTCCGTCTGATTGATCAACGTATCAGACATCGTTGATGGAACCGAAGATTCGGGTCGGAACGGAATGTTTTGTTCGGCACGTTGACGTGTCATTAATAACAATAACCGGCCGTGAGACGTTGGGACAGTAATGCATGATTAACAGAATACTAACAGCGTTCAATAAAATTTTTCTCATCGCTACCACTTAGTTATTATGGGAATGAGTAAAAAATGAATCATAACTCACTGTACGATTAGAATTTCTCACGGCATATCGAGAAAATAAACAAGAGTAAAAACCGGAAAATTTTTCTTTGTTTAGTTGAGTTTAAGTCCTTATTGCACACATTCATTCACGCCTGTTTCCCCGATGGGGTAAGCAGAGGCATAATATACGCCCACACTTCGCCAATTATATAGTTGGTCCCACGTAATAGGTGGCGAGCTTATTGCCGCTTACCGGGCACTGTTATGTTCGCCAGAGCCTCGTCCGTTGATCGGCAGGTGCACCACTTGCAGGTGAGGTTGGCTTGGGCTCCTCAGGTCTTTGTAGGATCCCTATACACCTAAGTCCTTATTGGCTTAGAATAAATATATATGGACGTCTTACACAGCGCCTTGCAATTTCAAACTAAGCAGAACTTGTGCTGCGGGTACTAGAGAACGGAGATACATACTGAAATATTACCTACTTGTAACATCTGGAAACAGCCAGATTGTTATCCTGTGTCGGAATTGAACCCACGTCCGTAGGAGTGTGTCCCCTAATCAAAAGTCTAAATAACGTTTCATATTTATAGCTTTATTCGGCGAGGAAAGCTGCCGACAGGAAACAATAGAATTGCGTCTGGATCCCCGAGCCGTAAAGGTTACTTCATAACAAACTTTTTTCCCCTTTCTCACCTTTTAAGGGTAGAAATTTAAAATATTACATTTTATTTGGTTTTCTATACAGGACATTACACCTGAATTTTTTTTCTAAAATTTAATTTTCACACAGAACAAA
This sequence comes from Musotima nitidalis, assembly GCA_949126915.1. Lineage (NCBI taxonomy): Eukaryota > Metazoa > Arthropoda > Insecta > Lepidoptera > Crambidae > Musotima > Musotima nitidalis. The sequence goes on from OX421416.1 coordinate 16,813,022, forward strand.
TATATTTGTATTTTCTGAGTGATTCCTATGTTAACTATACTCGTCGTAAAAGATCTGCGCTATTTGAAGCTAAGAAGCGCCGCCGTGTTAGACGTCAAAGTATAATTATTTATGTCACCTGCAAAAAATGCATTTTTTGGTGGTAGTATATTGATTGACTACCATATAAGGGCAAAGCATTCGATGTAACAGTAATAGTTATCGCTCGACAATGATTGAATCTAGAGAACTATTTAGTCCTGTAAGACTTTTTGTTTAGGATATAATAAACTGATCTTCTCAAAAAGACTCAATTGTTCATTAAAAGTAGTTATAGAGCATTGGAGTGGAAATTGGGGACTGAGTTACTAGTATGTTTGAAGAGCTTAAGTGGCATTTTATTAATATCGATAACTCTTTAAACACAACCCTTTCATACACATGACGGTTTGCTATGTTGTATCAGCATGTAAGCGTGTAGGTAAAACATTTATTATACTTTCCGCAGCCAGTATTTTTGCTGAATCAGATAAAACTACCCTCAAGTAGAAAATGCACAGGATTTTGCAGCGTCGGCTTTCGCTTTAAACGACGCACGTTTCCTAGGAAGTAAGCTAGAATTCGCGCGAACTGAAAACTAGCTTTTCCTAGAATTCCTTCTACCTCCGTCTGTGTAGCGTCGCTTATATTGTTTATGTTGCCTATGTTTGTTGTGTATTCTTAGAAAATATTATTATCTAACACTAAGATTGTTCTAAACGCCGACAGTTCTGTGCAAATATGTATATTATATACGGTAAAGTCTTGCTTGTTTAATTAATATTAGCAGTATTTAATAAACAATAATATAGTTTCAAGATTGTTAGTTTCACTTTGTACTATGGGAACATTTTCAAAGCATTCTCTTACTGGTAAACATTGAAACGTACTGTTTATGAGCTGAGAGGAGGATAATCCATTTGACTGATGAAATAATGAAGACTTTTACTTGACTGTAAGTGATTAGGTTAATTAATAAGTCTTTGATAAATAACCTATCTCACCACATCTTACACAGAGTCTTCTATCTCCCGAATGAGGTACAAAAAACAATTATGTCAATAAATACTTTTCTTTTTGTAAATCTATACTAATATTATAAAGAGGAAAGATTTGTTTGTTTGTTTGTTTGTTTGTTTGTTTGTTTGTAATGAATAGGCTCCGAAACTACTGGACCGATTTTAAAAATTCTTTCACCTTTGAAAAGCTACATTATCCCCAAGTAACATAGGCTATATTATATTTTAAAAAAAATTAGGGATCCTTACTAAAAATCCAATAATGTAACCCAAGGTGTAAAAAAATGACCTGAAAAATTCCTTACATAGCGTGCGCAGCGAAAACTATTGATGATAGAACCAAATTATGTACTACGACTTTGCAGTACTCATCATTATCTACAAAAAGTGTCGCGACAGCATATGTCTAAATATTATAGTTACGTCACAGTAAGCGGTTTTTTATCCAAAAAGTTAATTTATATGCCGCCGCTTGAAAAGGCTCTATATTTGTACCTTGGTATTAATCCTTATCAAAAAAAATTACTTTGTATTCAAGATGGCTTCAATACCTTTTTATAACTTTTTGAATTATTCAATTCGGACATTTCATTAGGAAGATATCACGAGTTTAAAAATGCAAGTATTAGAAAAAAGTCGCGTGGTGCCGCTCACCTAGCCAGCATGCGATGTAGGCTCCATGTAAGCGTCACTGGGGTGGTACGGGGGGGGGGGGAGTCAATGTAATCTATACTAATATTATAAAGAGGAAAGATTTGTATTTTTGTATGTAACGAATAAACTCAAAAATTACTGGACCGATATTAATAATTCTTTTTTCAATAGAAAGCTACATTATCACTGAGTAACATAGGCTATATTATAATTTCGAAAAAAATAGGGTTCCGTAAAATATTTGGGTTTTTCGGACACAAAGTGTAAAAATCAACCAGAACAGTTGCGTACGCTGCCTAAACTATAAAAGATAGAACCACAAAATGTATAAATGAATTAAAGATCTTATACCACCTACTAAAAAGTCCGCGACACACTAGACCTATATATGGCGAGTGAGGCACAACAACCCTTTTTTTTATTTAAAAATCTTGATTTTTTTTGTACTATATTTATACGCATTTTATTTTACTTATGCTATTAATCCCTATCAAAATTAATTATTTCATCACTAAGTGCAGTTTATGTAGATAATATTTGGTGTTGGAATGATCAAAATTGGACGTTTGTTTTTGAAGTTATGGCGAACTTAAATTATTACGATTTCTGCTGCACAGCGCCCTATCACGGGTCGGGGCTCCCGACCATCAGTTTATTTTGTCACCTAAAAATAATTTAATGTCAAATGTTGTTTATGGGGAAGATTTACAATAATCGCTTTAGTTATCTATCCCAAAACAACAGGTTGCTCTCCGGGACTGCCGGTAAGAGTAAAAACTAAGTATTAATTAGATTTAAATAATTTCATCATTAACAACTTCAACATCCACATAAAGACAATCTATGCAGCCTGCGGATAATGACTGCGTCGTCGATGTTAGTGTCCGTGTCTGTGAATTGATCTGGAAATCATTTTGCTGACCGTGTCTTTTCTGGGTAGGCATTTTACAGCGGTAGCCGACATCCACGCGGGCGGAGCCGCGGGCGACTGCTAGTACATTATACAATGCGCCCATATTGGCTATAGAAATGTAGCGTGAATTTACCCTAAATAAATTCTAACATTATTATGATATTATTAAAAATACATCCGTGGAACCTGTTATTGTATGTGGAAGCGACCCAAAACGTTTATCATTTCCCTTAGATCGTTCTATAATCCATCACTTGACTTCACTTCTTATCTTTTATTAAAGTTGCTGGTATTGTGGAGTATCCAAGTTTTTTGTCTACTACATACATATATTCACGCCTGTTTCCCCGAAGGGGTAGGCAGCCGCAGCAGGGGAAGATTATATAGTCACACTTCGCCAAATATATAGTCCCCCGTATTAGCTGGCGAGCCAAATTGCCGCTTACCGGGCACTGTTATGTTCGCCAGAGCCTCGTCTGTTGGTCGGCATGTGCACCACTTGCAGGTCTTGGTAGGATCTCTATACACCCAATATCCCTATCATCATCATTCATCATTTCAGCCATTTGAAGTTCACTGCTGAACATAGCCCTCCCCAATTGCTTTCCACGTAGATCGATTCTTTGCCGCCTGCATCCACCGGCTTCCCGCCGCCCTGACCAGATCATCGGTCCAGCGCGTTGGGGGCCGCCCTTTAATACGTTTGCTGATTCGTGGTCGCCATTCAAGAACTATTCAACTAACTACAAAATATCCCTATATATCCAAGTAATAAATGTTCTTTAATATTAAAGTTTGCGTCACATTGTTGCAACAGTGACTTGCAAATGGTAGTCGGCAGATGTGTAAAAGGTCACCGCTACTGTGATCTTTCGGTCAAGGTTGTTTTGTCAGACACTTTTTGCTAAGATTCTCGTTTTCTAGCTAAGGTTTTTTTATTTTTTTTATAGATAAAGAAAGAGATATCTATGCAAATAAATTATCAGTTTATGTCAAAATAAGAGCTATTTTATAAAACGTATATAAAAGTAAAACAGTACTTAAAAAAAAACATTTTTATTTTTTGTCTGTCTGTTGTGGCTAATCTCCGATTTGATTTTGATTCGATCCGATAATAATTTTGACGGAGATTCTACTAACAAAAGGCTTGATGTTATAAGGACTTAGAGCGTTCTAATATTTAGCCCATAATAAATCATTACCTACCTACCCGGTCCACTAGTTTTTAAATACTCAAATACTATTTTTATGGTAATACAACATTATATTAGGTCGGGGAAAAAGTCTTTTCGCATAACGTAGGTATAAACTTATTATAAATTTTTTTTGACTGTACTATTTGTGTCTGGCTGGTTTTGGTAACATTAAAAAGGTTCCATTATAAAGAAAAGAAAAAAATAAAAAAAAGTTGTTTCCCGCTATTTTTCATTTGTTTTTCTCTCCGTAAAAATGAGTGAATCTAATGAAGAAATTCGATACATTTTAAAATTTTATTATAAAAAAGGCAAAAATGCAACTCAAGCAGTGAAAAAAATTTGTGATGTTTATGGACCTGATGCAGTGTCAGTAAGAGTAGCACAAATTTGGTTCAAACGTTTTCAGTCCGGAAATTTTGATGTTAAAGATGCACCTCGCTCTGGTCGCCCTGTTACGAATAAAATGGACGCCATTTTTGAAAGAGTGGAGCAAGATCGGCATATTAGTAGTTACGATGTAGCTGAAGAACTGGGAATTGACCACAAAACAGTTTTGACCCATTTGAAGAAAGCTGGTTATACAAAAAAGCTCGTTTTTTGGGTGCCACACGAGCTCACTCAAAGAAACTTAATGAACCGTGTACTCATTTGCGATTCATTATTGAGACGTAATGAAACCGAGCCGTTTTTGAAGAGATTGATAACTGGCGATGAAAAGTGGATCACGTACGACAAGAACGTGCGAAAAAGGTCGTGGTCGAAAGTTGGCCAGGCTTCACAGACTGTGGCCAAACCTGGCCTAACACGAAATAAGGTGATGCTGTGTGTATGGTGGGATTGGAAGGGCATTATTTATTATGAGCTTTTACCGCCCGGCAAAACCATCGATTCTAATCTTTACTGCCAGCAACTGATGAGATTAAAGGAAGCAGTCGAGAGAAAACGGCCGGAATTGATCAACGGGAAGGGTGTGGTCTTTCATCACGATAACGCTAGACCACACACATCTTTAGCCACTCAGCAAAAATTAAGAGAGTTCGACTGGGAGGTCCTAGTGCATCCACCATATAGCCCTGACCTTGCGCCTTCAGATTTTCACCTGTTTCGGTCTCTGCAGAATTCTTTAGGTTCTGTAAGGTTGACCTCAAGAGAGGACTGCCAAAACTATTTGTCCCGTTTTTTTGATCAGAAGTCCCAAAGTTTCTACAGTAACGGGATAATGTCTCTGCCCACAAAATGGCAGAAAGTTATTCAACAAAACGGTACATATATATTGTAAATAAATGTAAATAAACTTTGAAAAAAATGTCTTGACTTTTCATACAAAAATACGAAAAGACTTTTTCCCCAACCTATTACGTAACAGAAAAGAAAACATACATAATTATTAGAATTAAATTAAAATACAATATTATTAGGAATTGATAATTTTTAATAAACGTATAAGAGCTCCTATACTCTATATATCCCTATACTATACTACTATCTGTTAGCTAGGTTATTGTTTTATTTATTTTTATGCTTGCATCGTTAACACGTTTTCGCGTTAAGGCTATTAGGTTGATATCTAAAAAATATTTGTCATGTATTTTTATTTTATTATCCTTAATACAGTCTACATTATTTAAGGTAATAAGGAAGGCTAATTTAAAAGAGATTGGCCAGACAAAACTCGGTAAAGTTTTCCTGTAATATTTTAATATTAATTCATCAGGTGATAATTTATTTATGCCGAGTAATTTCGCTTGTAATTTTTAAATAAATAAATAAAAAAAAAATTTAAATTATAAAGCGTTACTTGCCGCCAAAATTGTCACTTCGCCGGTCTGCCGACAAAAAGACAACTAACTAACAAACTTGTAGCTATGGCTTCGTATTTTTTTTAAGCTTGTTACGCTAGTATGCTAATAAACACCTGCAACTGCTAGAAACTTAATTTAGCCGGTATAAGTTGGTCCTTAGTCGGTTATACTGTCCGCTCGTCGCGCGCACAACAAAGCTCGTAATAGTCCAAGGGCCTGTGGCTGTGACGGTCCTTGGTTATTTTATACTAGTCGACAAGTTCTCAACTCATGGGTGTATATCCCTATGAAACTCTAAAGATCTCAAGCCAACCTCACCTGCATATGATGCACCTGCCGATCAACAGACGAGGCTCTGACAAACTGGGTGATAAGCGGCAATAGGCTCGCGACCTATGTATCATATCAGCCTCATACTACTAGTCTACTGCTGAACATTAGAGTGTAATCCATGCGGGGTATCTCTGCCTATAATCACCACGCTGGGCAGGCGGGTTGGTAGTCGCAGTTCAAGCCAGTACGCAGGCTAAGGCTGCTACCCATCCTCCGGTAGTTGGGGTCGGATCCCCGAGGGTTGAGAGGGGTGGGCTGGGTACCACTCGGCTCGGCCACCTATTACGTGAGACAATATGATATTATTCCGCAGTAACAAATTTTTTATACATCGAGAAATTTAATTACGTTTATTAAATACCGTTCCTACTTGTGTTTAAAGCTTCGTTGAGAAACTTTCGCCGTCTATAAAATAACGAATGTCTGGCAGTCGCGGGCTCTTACTCTATAATGAAAACTCAGTTGGACAATAATTAGAACTGTGCACCTCATTAGTAACTTTTGCTTTAGTTTCTAACTCGGGCGCCATTGCGCGAATTACTCTTTCATTGCATTCGCGCATGTTTTGAATGTTGCCAGGTTGCCCTTGTTGAGAATGGGCTTGCGAAAGGTCACACGGATTCTTGTTCTAGTTTATTAAGCATGAACTGGATAAAATATGAATAATTATTCTTACACAATTTCTTTTATCCCCCAACCAAGCAGAGCTTGTACTATGTGTTATAGACAACGGATAAACAGATAGAAATACACAATGTACATTTATTATACATATTACCTATAATTAAGTGTGCGAGATTACTTAGTTAACAATATGAAGTAGTTAATTCGGATACGTTGTGGTTATGTTAAAGTTGTGGCCTACAGCCCGAAAAATTACTAAACAATTATAAGAATTGAAAAGATTAAATTAAACCGGACCTTTGTAGTGGTACCCAATAAAAGTATTAATTCATAATGCCGAAACATATTTGAAAGTCCTGTTAAGTCTATTGTTAGTTTAAAGCGGTTGTGTTTCGAGCGGGTTCATATCTGGTATCTAACTTACTTAATGTCAAAGTAGTTTAAAAATTTCCAAGATATGAACATCTTTAACGCGTTTTCCAACTGAAGTACTTACTTAAACTATAAACTTTATGCATGTAAATCACGATTAACTAGAAGTGAAGATCCAATTTTAAATTTAAAAATATCTTTAAACTACGTCATTGACCCTGTTTGAATGAAAACCTCGCTATACAATTTGGCTAGTATTCACGCGGTATTTACAGGGTATGAAAATGTTTGCATGGAAATTCGGTAATTCGCTCCGCTCGGTGCTACAGTTCAACTAGATTTCTAGCTATGAATTAAAACGTCTAAATGTGAGCAGCCCACAGTACCCAGAGGCCGTCGGAGGCGAGTTCGTGACTCGGCGGGCGTCATTTCCCCTTCGAGTGGTCATTAGTCGTCGGAGACAGGACTCTGTCCCATTAACCGTACACATAGTCACAGAGCTGCCTATATTTAAGAGTATATAGAAGAAACCTTTAAATTTATTCAAGTAACATGTTCTTTGACCTACCACAAGCTGTTACATAGCGGCGATTGGTCACGTTTTTCAAATGAGCAATAATGATTGATGTCATAATAACCCTCGGTGTCGTTATCTTGTACCTAGTATTTAAAGAAGAGTATGGCAATATTTGCAAGGAAATTTAGTGATTCGCTCCACTCGATGCCATAGTTCGAATAGATGGAAATTAAAACGCCGAAACCTGCAGTACCCAGAGGCAATCGGAGGCGAGTTCGTGTCTCGGCGGGCGTCATTTCCAATTTCGAGTGGTCTTTAGTCCTCGGAGACAGGACTCTGTCCTATGAACCGTACACAGGTCCACAGAGCTGCCTATGTTTAAAAGGACACTGAATCTAAAAATAGTAGTAATTTTAACAATATAAATGCAAATTATATATATATATACATATATACAACAAACCACTAAAATTTCACCATACCAAGTGCAATTAACAACAGAAATAAATATTCCTCGTACAAGCAAAAAACAGATTATGTAAAATTTTCTTAAAATTATAAGTACTTAGACATAATGTAAAGGTAAATATATTTTTTATTTAAAAAATACATTCATATAGATTCATGCACATTGGGCCTATACCCCACGGTGCACGTATTGATCGGTTGTTTTCAGTTGATAGCTCCCTAACTAAAATGCTTGCATGCCCAACTTCCTTTATAGCCGCGTTGCCTGTTTCACACGGAATCGTCCCTACACGCCTTTTATTGCTTTATGGGCCATACGTGCTTCCCTGAGCTTTATACGTTTATCTGGATAATTAACAAAGAAAATCATGTCAGAATATCTCTCATGCTTTTAGTGTCGAGTTTTTTTTATTTCAATTGCCAGACATGCATGTCGCGTAGGATTTTTGTGGGTAAGCTGTAAAAAACGTTTTAAGTTATTCCGTTAAGGAACCCTAATTCACGTGAAATACTCGTAGTATCACTTGTGGGGGGAAATCTGAATCTTAACAAGTTTCTTGTCCAAATATTATTTTCTCAAGCTTCTGACCACAGTTTATAAGGTGACAAATTTTTTATTAAGCTAAGATAAAAAAACAGACAAGGAAATATGTACTATTTTGGATACTCAATGAGTACATATTTGCGATTACTTTTAATGAAATAGGTTTATAAAAATGTAAAGCATTATTCTTGTAATATAAACATATAAAAAACCGGGTCGACTTAATCATGTCCTCCGATTTTTAGTCGACAACGTTTTACACGTTAAAATATGAATCAAATAATATAAAGATTTTGCTAGTTTAGTAAACTTTCAAAGAGTAATTAAATCAACGGAATTCAAAATTTAATATTTGAATAACGTTTCTACACTTATTTAGTTAGGTGTTCCGTCGCTCCAAAATAAAGTATAGCGAACATAATTTTGCTTTAGTAACAGTTATTAATGCGGGGGTGCTTTTGTGAATTTGGCGTGGTAGGTATCCGACTACCCGACCCTCGGAGGCGGGAACCGCGATCGATGGCGCCGCCGGGCCCCGGGCCAAACACCCACCTACCAACGGCTGTTGCCATTTAAATCATACACCGTTACACCGACCCTCCTGTCAACCGACCCTGACTGTGCACTTCACCAGCGTCTCTATAGCTACTCTCTAAAATCGACTATTCGGTTTTTTTATTTGTATTTCCCATAAATACATGCTGCTCCCTGCCTTTTGTTAAGCAGTCGCGGTGCACATAATGAGAGCGGCCCCTACACGATATAAAACGTTTCTTAAATGTAATAAAAAATGGTAAGTAATACAAATTAAAGTGTCAAGTATTGTTGCCAAAGATTTCTAAGAAAATATCCTGGTTTAAAAATAACTACCTAGGTTTATTTAAACTGCCGTGCTTTATCTTTGAAGAGGGGTAAGATATAATAACTGCATCCAGGGTCTTCCCTAGGGCAGAAGAACACTAAGAAAGAAAATGTTAATAGTGGACATAGTAAATAAATAAATAAGTAAAATAAATAAACATTTTCTAACAATAACACCCATTATTTAATTCAAAGTTAAGTTTAATTAAGAACTTGTGTTATGAATACTAAATAACGGATAAACATACATAATTTTTTTTTTTTATTGTAAATACATACTTAATATACATAGGAAAACACCCAGACCAGGACAAATATTCATTCTTATGTACACAAAGATTTGTCATGTGTGGGAATCGAACCCACGACCTCAGGAGCAGAGTGCGAGTATACTCGCCACCACGCCACATCGGTCGTCAAAGTAAAAGGCTTTATCCTCAGACCTTTATACTTTAACAATAAAAGAGATTATTACAAAATTATGTACATCCATAAATATCCCACTTAACACATTAAGATCCCAACAGTACTAACGATGCAGATAGCATCACGTCCATTTTATGATCTTGATAAACTCGGATCTTGTGGTTTGTGGGGTCTAGCAAACGCGTTCCATCACGCCACAGTTCGACATTCGCCAAATTTTCATGGCGTGCAAATGGAATAATCTTAAAATGTCTTACTCGTCGATATCAGATCGAGGCGGGGCTGTGAACGTTTCTTGTTTATTTTGCCTCAATTATTTCATCGTCGGTGTAATTTTCGGTCTGTTCTCTGAGTTGTGAGGGCGATCTCTCGATGTGCCGCGTGATAACGTTGGGGTTCTACGAACGGTGCCGGGCCTTTAGAACCAGTTTGCTGCAGGTACGCGGCCAAAAATTATACGTAGACAAAGCGAGCGCGGGCCACTGTCTCACGCGTAGGGTTATCGACAACTTCGAATCGATTATGATTCGATCATGTATTTTAATGCACGTCTGATATCGGACAGAAATTTTACTAGTAAGATAAGTTCATTTACAAGTTTATAGTACGCTAAAAACTAAGCTAAATTAGATTTTTACATTTTCTCTTTTGTTCCACTAGACTCAATTTATAAAAGAAGCAAAAGCACAACGAAATTGTGAATTGTGAATTATGAATTTAATAATGAATTCTCTTTCTGCCAACCCTAATTAGACCCGAATTCGGCACAATGCCGCCGTGGCGTTGGTCCTTTGACAAAGACGCATTCCTGTCGAGCATCGCCCTTGTCTAAGAAAAGCCTTGCCTTAATATCGAAGCCTCCGAAACGCCCTCAATGTATTTATTAATAGTTTCGCCTAGCCTCTATTATATTCGGGGATCTCATTTCATTTTGGTAGTATAGGCGAAAGTAGATGCACCAAATTTTTGGTTAGGTACCATTGTACATCTTAGTGCAGGTCAAAAGTACCCTAAATCAACCAGAGAGTGAGAAAAATTATGAGCGTGAATAAAGCCAAATGTATCGTATTATAGCAAGTGGCAGAATATAGTCTCTGCCTTCCCCTACGGGAATATAGCGTAAAAATATGAATGACTACCTGAGAACCCTAAATGAAGTATGGCACATTGAACATCGCTCAATGTCGTCAATCATATATTATGAAGTTATTGAAAAGACAAAATAATCTAAGTACTAATACAAAATAATCTTTGAGACACATGCACAATATCTTTACTAAATTCAAAATATTTTAAAGATACTTACTTAATTTTACGGATCTCGGTTTAATAAAACTATTTTTATTCTGAGTTTCGAATACTGTGAAGTGTTTAAGTCTTTAAAAAGGTTTTATTCTTATTCTTTTATTATTATTATTATCATTAATGTTGTGAAGATTATTATTAATCATCTTCTGAAGTACCATTCTCTATATTTAGACAAATATGCTTAGCCCTGGGACTGACGAACTATCTTAATGATTAAAATTAACCGGTGTAATAAAAATATTGAACATAAGTTTCTTGGTAGACGTGGGGAAACATAACAAAAATAAAAAGAACAGGACCCATCATGAATCTAAGTAGAGAGATGTATGTTTACCATTGCCTTGGACTTGAATCGGGATCGATACCGCTCCCGTCCTCGTCGTATCCTGTGAGTCACGCTCTCCCGGTATTTTAGGTAGTGCTTTTTGTGCCTTTTGTATAGGTATACGCGTGAGTAAAAAAAATAGACCCGACATTTATATAAATGTTTGTGATGAGTAAGAGCCGGCGGCGTTCTTTGCGATTATGATTATAGTTTAAGTTATAGAAGAAGTAGCGTACTTATAGAAGCTTGTAAAGTATAATTAAACGAAGTGGAATCAAATATCAGAATGACTTGTAAGACAATTAGTTAAAATATTGAAAAACTTTTGGATCTATCAGATGTTTTAAGTAGGTAATCTCTAAAAAGCACAAAATTTAAATGTTAACCTTTTGATAAAATGGTAATTTTGACTTAAAACTATTAGACACGTGCTGCAGTTGACTCAGTATTGAATTTTTTGAAATCAATCATGTTGGTTTACGCAAACATGTGGCCTTTTCAAGTAGTGGATACCACAGTGTATGAATGTTTCGCTAGAGATGTCCAAATAAAAAAGTTTTTGAACAACTCTATGATCTGCACATAATCTTTCAAGAAATTCTCGACATTTAATATGATTATGGTTAGAACGGAGAAAATAACAGAATGAATATAACGTAAAACCTATTAAAACCTCTGTATATGTCAATCCTGTTTATTTCTTTGCAATATGATCATCTAGTCTGTATTATAAAGTCGTTTCGTGCACGGACCGCATCAACAATACAATTCTAATGTGAAATAAAACATGGCCGCCGTGAATCAGAGTAGATCCTACTAAAAAATGGTAAAACGACGTTGAATGCTGCGCATCGTCTTCAAACAAACGCAGTTTAATAACTTTCTTTAATGTGAGCTCGTAAATAGGTTCTCGCGCTCGGCTCATGTCGATTTAACGACCCCTTAACACTATAGAAATCCGTATGAGACCGTCAGAAAAGTGCCTTACATATGGCCCTTTACCACGCGAACTCATTTTGTTAACGTGTTTTGATCTGACTACTCCCTGTGTTTGATAAAATAAAGTTACAGTAATGTTTTACGTTAGGTATCGTACGGGTATGGCGATGATTCGATCTTTATGCATTAGTATTTTTTTCATACCAAACTAAACCTTGTAAAATAAAGAGACAGGTTTTAATTTCATATATGCGCGACGATCATAAGCGAAGATCAGTATGCGGAGGTCGGTAAACCCGTTTATTGCTTCGAGAGTCGTGGGTTCGATTCCCACTCAGGTCATAGTATATTTGTGTGCATTAACATGGTGTTGTCTTTTTGTTCTAAGTACTTATTACAATATATTAAGTGATGTTGAGTACAATTGATCCTAAAAAAACTTTTTGTATAGGTAATTTATATTTGAAAATGATGAATATTTAAAACCGATCGTTGAGCATCATCATTAAGTTTTGGACATGTATTTATTTATATGACGGCAAATCATTTTAGTAATGTCTTCGAAGTAATATCTCAAAGTAAACAATTTTTTTTTGAATGATAAGTCGCACAAGTTCAAGTTTGTGAGACTATCCGACGAATGTTAGGATGGTTCTCCGGAAATTGCCCCCGGATTTGACCGGATTATGTTAGGTGAACTAGCGAACTGGCAGCCAGCACTAATACCCATTGGAATACGCTGCAGCTGGGAATTCAGTTTGCGGCAAATATATTATAATGCCTCTACTGGGCATATGATACTAATTATGAGGCACATCTTGGGGAGACGAAGGCAGAGCAAATAGAATTAATCTTAAAAGACAGTGTAATTAATATTTCATGTATTAAATAAAACCGACGGGCGTGTATGAGGAAGTTAAAGAGTGGATGAAGCTAAAAGTGTGTGCCAAGATCGTAGCAAGTGGAAGGATGTGATCTCTGCCTACCCCTACGGGAATTGGGTGTGACATTATGTATGTATGTATGTTTCTACATAGATTATTTGACAGCTTTGAAATGTTTTAAGTTTGAGGTAGTTACCTAGAACGTTAAAGTGGAATAGAGTCACATTAGCAGACGTTGACCCAATAACAAAACGTTCGAACAGTACTCTGTAATGTCCTCCGGCTACTACGTCAATGAGATAAGTCGCGAAATGTCAGCCTTCGAACAATATTACAAATATTTATATATTTTTATTTGCATCATGTTGGTACATAGCATGAAGATCCTAAATAATTAATGGGGTGTTACACGATCTTACCAACATCTCAGGAGCCCAAGCAAATTTTACCTGCAAGTGGTGTGCCTGCCGATTAAGGGACGAGGCTCTGGCGAACATAAAAGTTCCCGGCAAACGGCAATAGGCTCGCCATCTATTACGTGGGACTAACAATATAATTGAAACTGTATGTATGTAAATAATTAACACGTAAATGTTTTGAACTCAATAACATGGACCTGTAAAGCTATCGCAACAAACTTTAAAAATTTACACTTTTCTTAAAATACAATTTAAATTGTAATTCCCACATATCTACTTTCTTAACAATTTTATGAATAATGAAAAGAAATATTGCAAATATTTACAACTTAATAAGAAAGTAATCAATTTAATAAGAATAAAATAATAGCATATACATGAACTGAGATCATTAATTGCGTTTTTATCGTATGTTAATTAATTTATGCAGGTTCAAGTGTTTCAAGCCCAGGTGGGTCAGACTAACAGACAAAGGCCCGATGCAAGAATTATTGGAATGTCCTCCGGAAACTGCGTCATAATGTCGGGTAACTCGTAAACTGTCTTGCCTCTAACAGGATACAGTTCTTTATAAAATTTTCGATTTGTGTTACATTTCGGGACGAGTAAAGATTTTGATCGTTTTTAAATAACTTGGCAATTTTTATATGAACGCTTTAATTTTTTAAATATTTTTATTACCTTTATGTACCTTATTGCATGTGTTAATATCATAGTACATACTATTACTTTATAAAATTGGTGAACTTTTTACTTATGAGAAGGAAAAAGTGAGTTATAGATTATTTTCCTTTTACATACGATACTTAGAGCAATGATAATTTTGGTACTGCATTAACTAAAGTTAACGTAAAACACGTTTTCAGCGGATCGCTTTATTAAAATCGCCAAAAAATAAATACTTTTCATGTTTTAAAGCGATTGAATCTCTGTGAATGTAGTTTATATTAGTTTTCAAGAACTAAATCGCCAATCGTCGAAGCCAAAAGTAAGACTTAGCCAATATAATGTACAGAAATATATAAAGGCCTAGGTCAGATTTGGCCTTAGCACTTCATTCGTCCAATTCATGGTGCGCTCGTGGTTGACTTCCGAAAAAAACCAGTGAAGTTCAGTATGGCTGCGCTGACTATCGACACGACGCGACGGGACGCTCCGCCAGACTGCTCCATGTAAAATATCGTACTGTCATTTAAATGCTACCAACGCGCCGTCATTTATTATCAAGTTTTTATAAAATTATTCAATAGCATTCGTTTCCTCTTGTTATTCACTGTTTGTCAAGGAATCAATTATCAAAAGTTGCTTGACAACGCTATCAAGACCTAAGAAGATCCTTCATTTTTCCACCTCACGCACAGGTCTCAAGCTCTTTTGTTAATTAAAGCTGTTCTTGAAAATCTCACTGCGTTCGCCAGCTTATCTTGATTAAGGTTTCGGAGTTGTTGATCTGCAAAGGTGGGGTGTGAGCGCGAAATGAATAGGTACAAAAGGCCGGTTTCATATAACGAGCGAACACTGGGCCACACTAAAAAACACTTTATAATAACCTAATCGAAATCAAATTAAAACAAACGCTAATTTCAAAGCTATGGCAATAGCGTAACTGTTAATTTTGTCTGTGAATGTATGAATAAAAGTACTATATCGTGACAGGATGACAAGACGTACGTTTCAATAGGAATGAGCTCCTGTCGAGATTTTAGGACTGGTATTGCAGGCGTCCATAGGCCGTGTAGAACACTTTATTTTAGGTGGGCCGCATGCTTAAGGGCCTACCTTTCCCTATAAGAAAAAGTAAAAAAAACAAAGAATCAAAGGCATCTATTTTTATTTTTTATTGATTCTAATGCTCTTAAAGCCGCTATACTTCGTTTGAGGTTAAGTAATGAAATTCAGGTTCGGCTTGGCGTGTGTAACTGACATTCTGTTCCGTATCAGTTTTGTGGTATCCGCCCTTCCCCCTTCTCCCACCACGTCCTGCCCAGGCCTCCATCGACTTCCCATTCATTGGTAGCTGCGCCTTTCGCACCACCTACCTTTAACGATGAGACATGTGCTAATGACAAGTTTATTAAAATCACTGTCTCTTTTAATATTCATTACATTATAATCTAAATACCGTGGCTGTAATTTTAATGTGATATTTCGTGTTATTGCCTGAAAGTCAAAACATTTATTGCAATAACTATGTTGTAGATTACAACATTGTTATATGTTATATATATATGTCATTACAAATTAATTAATTTAGGATATTTTTTTATATTTGTTTGTTTTTAGCTTCTTACACACTCGAAACGAAGTGAAATCGAAAGAATGAAGCCAAATATAAATCCTATTATTTTATTGCGAAACGTGGCAAATGAAACGTTCAGCTGTTGTTAATTGACACGCTTTCCCTTAATTATTAATTAACACTGCACTGAATCCGAGATATCAGTCGTTAAATCTCATATGTCCAGTACCTGACGTAAACGTACAGTCGGACGCAGAAGTAGTTAAATATTTTAGTACTTTGTCACTCTAACTTAACCAATGAAATATTACTAGCTAGTAGGTATTGAAATGCAAATTCTGAAATCAAACAAGATTGCTAAGAGGGTTGTTTTATTTTACTAATTTATAGGTTTATCAATGAATAAAGACACTATATGTACAGTATACATATGAAAAAATATGTACTAAAAAAATAAACACTAGCAAAAATTCAAAATCACCCCAGAAAACGTTGCATGAAAAGACTTGTAATCTCGTATGATGTTCGCAGTCATTACACGGTGTAGTGGGTGGAAGGATTCTTTTGTCGCTAAAGAAAAATAACTCGGCCAGCTCTTTTATATTTCGCAACGACTTTCAATTGTTAACGGTCTGTGGAACAGTAAGAGTGTTTGGTTAATTGAGGAGAAATAATAGATTCGACGCACACGGTGCCTTCGGTTGGGAATGTCGTGAGATTAAAGCATAACTATCAGCGTTGTGTCAATTGTTAAGTGGAAGGCTGTAGTTTTGTAAATGATTTGTATCACGCGATTTTTCAAAACTCTTTTAATCAAGTTTGGCTCAATAGGGCTTTTATGAGAGCTTGATCGTTAAAGAACGGGCAAATCGTCAAGGTTAGTTTTTTTCCTGGAAGTTACAATGTTTTTAATATTAAAACATAGTCTACAAAAAACTTGTGTTCTGCAGTCACAAGATTCAAAAGAAAAGAAAACAATAAGCTCTCTCGTAGTCAATCATCAAATACCATATATCTATCTGTGTGTATTAGATGTAAACGGAAACCAGGATTTGGTTAAGTCAAGAGCATCGGATTTACCCAGTTACGCTTTCCCTACCACAGCAGTTTGAGTGATCGAATAATCTCCGATATCGATAGTTCCATTTAGGTAATTGTATTGTGTACAACTAATCCCTGAGTAATTTCATCGTGCCTATTTTATTATGTATAAGGTATGAATTGTGTTGAAATATTGTAATTTAAAATTAATTATTGCATCACTAATACAGCTGTTTATGCAACAAATTGATATCACGTGAACGAAAGTTAATTATTACGTTTATTATTAGACTATGCTCGTCTTTATAAGGTCGGAAGTTTAATTCTCTTGTTTCACGAATTTATCTGTCTGTCACATATGAAACGAAATTATTGTGAAACGGCTTGTTTTATATTCAAATTAAAGGTTCTTGTAAGTCATTACAAGGTATTTAAAGCAGGGATTTTAATATCTTGCTTGATATATATATTCAATTCGTACTAACTCTGTCTGTTTGCCTTATCTATCTGATACCTTTTCAGGCTTAATTCGCTGAACTCATTTAGATAAAATTCGGTATGGAGATAGTTGTAGCATAGTTTTATCTCAGAAAATGACCTTCGTGAAATGAATATTTCTCAAGTACCTAGAGGGTATACAACTCTTAATTAAGCATTTTGTAAGAAATAAGAATGTTTCGACTCGAAAATTTCCAAGATACGCGGGAAAAGGTAGTAAGTAAATAGAGTTTGAAATCGATATGAAACTGTTGAGTTATATTATAATAGTCCTCCAAAATTTTATTGCATAGTTACGAGTAAAGGTTCTCGTCCTATGCAAAGTTCTTAAAGTGGCTACCGGTTCTCTTTATTATATTAGGTCCTTACATATGAATTTGCCGTATTATCGAATTGGTCACTTTTTTTTGATAATTCATTTGTTTTCGCGTCATTCAATTTTGGTTTCACATTGTTCTGTGTTCAATATGGATTTTTTTAAATATTGCATTATTTTTAAATACGTGTTCCATCGTGGCTATAAAATGGCAAAAGTGCATAAATAATAACGGTACATCTTTTGATTGATAAAATTTTAAATATATTGTTTATCTTTTTCCATGTAAAACATCAATTTCATATGTGCGGATCCTATTATACCAAACTTTTCCATTCTCGGTATAGCTCTGGGTAGCCTAGAGGAAAGGCATCGTCTTTTGAGAGTGCTTCAGAAGCATTTATTTGTTTATTCATTTATTTCGAGTTCTACACTCATGTTGTGTCAGTAAATACATATATCTTAATCCTAGGTGTTAGTAATTACATGTAGCGCACAACATGTATTATTATTTATTTATATTATTATTATTATTATTTTGCACTAGCCAAAATGCAATACTACTTTATCCAACAGTTTTGTGTCAATAACAGGAAATAGTTACTAAACTTTTTTTTTACCTACCCACCCACAAGTATTTCATATTTATTTTTGTAATTATATTTACATCATTTTGGTATAGGTAGATAAGAATCAAAAGTTCACCAGCAGCTTAGGTGTATTCATAACAAGTGAACAGAGTTATTTTCCTTTTTATAATGCAAGTCCATACTAGTGAATCCATATTCTCTTTCATTGAGGTATGTCATCTTTGAACAAAATTCTTCATTCTAAGAAAATTTGTACATATCGTCGGTCTAGATGTGATAGCTCGTACATGCAAATTGCAAAACATTAAAGGACAGTCAAAAAAGTTCTTTAAAAACAAGTAGATACCACTGCTTATTATAAGGTGTCACTAAAAGTTGTTACCGTCAGAATGTTTTCTTAATGCTCAAGACAGTTGCATGCTATCTCCGAAAATACCCTTGAAAGCTTTAGCATGAATTCTAATTTTACGAAAAAAATATAGTTTTGTGAGTTACGAGCTATCACATCTATACCGACGATATGTAATACCATCTTGAAATATATGAAAAAAAACTTGCTGCAATTTTTCTATCGATTTTGCTACTAGCCCGACGTCCACTAAGTGCTGAAAGAGATTTCATGACGATATAAATAAATTCACATCAAATCCAAATCACCGGACGTGCAGTGAAACATCGAGTTGATACAAACTATATCAAATTGGACAACCCTTGTTAGTCATACGTGCTCGCATTCACAACATTATGGTTCATCTGTACCTACGGACGTAGGTCATAGTAGAAACAAATAAGTATGATATCTTCACAAGCACCGACCATGCATTTGGGCGCCTTCAAACATTGCGTCGTCGCACGCACACACTGACACAATTTATCGCTGCTAGAGGGGCGCTCGTTACGTCTCTGTACGAGTTAGTCGCGTTTGGTCCAATTCGCGATTAGCCTAATTGTGATTAAAAATAACATATTCTATTAGAAAAAAATATCTTAAACTAAAACGTCGGTGTAACTAACAACTTGAAATTTATAATTTTTAATGATCAATGTCGAATTGGAATAATCGCGGCTCAAGCCAAATAAATATAATACCGTCGCCTACGTGCGCTTGCGCTGTGCTGCCGATTGTCTATGCATTTTGACGATTGCGACAGCCCTACTACTAGTGTTTAAGCTATTATAGCTCATTTGGAGCTCGAGTTGGCTTACTAATTCGTTTCTACTATGTCCTCGTCAGTCGTTTTTGAGCGTTTATGTTTCTGTGTGAATCTGTATCGTGAGATTCTAAAGGCACGTCTGGTAGTGGTGGCAATTTTGCCGTGAGATACAAGAAATTTAATATAGTGCTTATGTTTGAAAAAATCAAACAAGTGCGGGTTGCACTTGTACATGTTGGTTCCATGTCCTCGTATAAGATTAGCCGGGGAAATCACGTTTCTTTTACTGAGATCCTCTTTTATTTCATATTGTTATGAAAACGGTAATATAACTATATACTTTTAAAAAATAACTGTCTGCAAATCGCTCTGCAGTACAAGTATCTCTTTTGGACTGACTTGGCTTCTCTTCGTGTTATATGTTGTTTTATTTTATAGCTATTGCAAAGCATTGAGCCTACTTTAAATAGCAGATGGACTACGTTTATTTCATGACGAAATTCAAAAAAAATTTAGAGAAGGGGCAGGTAAAAGTACTTTAAACCGACGGGCTTGTATGAGGAGGTTAATGAGTGTGAATGAAGCTAAAAGTGTGTGCCAAGATCGTAGCAAGTGGAAGGATTTGATCTCTGCCTACCCCTACGGGAAAGAGGCGTGACATTATGTATGTATGTAAGTTTATATATTTTTAACACCAAAAAATTAATCGTTATCAACTATAATTTTTGGTTATTCACTTGTTATGAATGCTAGTCATAACATAAAATATAATGAGACAGGCGATTTCCTATCTGACGGAAGCGCCATTGACGCTTAAATAAGACAGATACCGCTTATATGTAACGTATATACTTATCATACTTGTCAGTTTGCAAACAACAACATTTTAATACTTTTTACGTAAATACGTTTTACGTATTAAAAATGTCTGATCTCAATTATTTTAAACAAATAATATGGTAAAATTGTAAAAGGTACTGTACTATACTTTATTTCACTTGTAACAGATTCATATCTAATAATATTAATGAAGACGTTTTTGCCTCATACGGCAGTTAGTCTAATCATATAGTCATACTTTACGTGTTCATTAAAGGACACACATAACTGTCATGTGGAATCGGAATGTGGTGTAATATGATACTCGCGGCAAACCACTCCCTATATTAATAAACTTGAGATCATTGTAATGATAACGTGCGCCAGGAGATAAGTTAATGTTCGTATCTGATGCAACTGACTTGTATATATGTTGTTTTAGTTCACTCAGTAACGACAAGAAAGTCTACCTGATGGGAACTGATACTGCAGCCTACAATTATAACAGTTCCATCAAAGAAAAGTAATGATTTGTTCTGTATACTAAGTGGCGCCAGACCCCTTGCCTTTAAAATCAGAGGGTCTCGTGTTGAAACCCTGGTTAAACCTATGACTTTTCGAAGCTATGTGCGTAATTATTGCTTGCACCGTGCCTCGGAAAGGACGTTAGGTAGGTCCCGGCTTCTAACATCCTGACATGATGTTAGAAATGATGATCCTGGATGAGCAGACCCTGGGCCCTATGTCTAGAGCAACCGGGATAACGCTAGGATATGATGATGATGACTGATTCGTTGTGTATCACTGACTAACTGATCTGACCTGACTGGTAAGCAGTTGATTCACGGTCACTCATTATGGCCTCCATAAATGCCGTTTTACGCTCCGCTAAAACACGGGACCATAAAAGCTTGAAAATACATGCGCCGGAAGAGAATTACAAATCCGAATGGTCTTGCAAAACCGACGACTTACCAAAACCTTTTGGTTCGAGTGCTGATAGTCTGCTTAGTATTACGGTGATTTTTAAGTCTACAACTTGTAGTTCGGGTGAGAAACGTAGAGAGCGGTGATTAGATCGAAAACACGAATGTCGCCAGATGAGGTTCTGCAATTATTTAACCTCCTTAATTAACATTTTATAAAGTACATTAAACATGCACACTATTTCTTTGGTAGTATGAAACAGTTCAGTAAGGGTCAATAGCCTCAAATGTACTTTTGAA
Source organism: Musotima nitidalis (assembly GCA_949126915.1). NCBI lineage: Eukaryota > Metazoa > Arthropoda > Insecta > Lepidoptera > Crambidae > Musotima > Musotima nitidalis. The sequence continues at coordinate 16,834,527 of OX421416.1, forward strand.
CAACTGAGTGCTGCCACCAAATTTGAACCGATATCTATCTTCTTTGTTTATTTACGTACGCATAATTATTTAATGCATACATTGCGTTTTTACTTTTCTGATAGTCAAGTCATAAGTAACCCCATATCCCTCTCTGATTGTGAGAGGGTTCACGTATATAGGAATATCACCCGATCCCAGTAGTCGAGCGTTCAATAGCTGCGTTGGGTTTATGCTGGGTTCATCCAGTGTTGTAAGAAAATGTTAACTAATATTGTTATTGCGAATAACATTACCTAAAAAACTCAATACAATTTTTGTTTTAAATTCACCCCGAAGTACTATTTAACGAAGTACAAAGTTTAATTATTAAAGCAGGCTAAAAACGCGATTTAAATCTATTTATAATTGAAATTGGATACATCTTAGTAGAAAGACTATATGGAAATCCCTGATTAATTAACATAATGTGTTTTTCAAGCTAATGGCAAATGCAGGTTTGAGTCAATCTAACCCACATTTTGGTCAATCTAAATAAAGTCGCTTTATAAACAGATCAGTATATTTAGGTTGACGTTATCCAAATAATATCGAACTAATACTAAACGAAGTTTAAACTTTTAACTAAGAATTGTAAAAAAATAAGCACCATACAAAATATATACATACATACAATCACGCCTGTATTCCCGTAGGGGTAGGCAGAGTCCTATTCTACGCCTACATTTTTCCAATTATATTGTTGGTCCCACATAATAGGTGGCGAGCCTATTGCCGCTTACCGGGAACATTTACGTTCGCCAGAGCCTCGTCCGTTGATCGGCAGGTACACCATTTGCAGGTGAGGTTGGCTTGGGCTCCTTAGAACTTGATAGGACCCCTATATACTAAATATAAAACAGTTATTGTCCTACTAATAATAATATGTGTTATACACTCTTCGTTATCACGACAGGTGTGTCAAGTCACTGTCAGGGCGAATGTACAAGATCAGTTTATTGTACACCTTAGACTTATACAATTATATATACTATTATCTGTAATTACTTAGTGAGTAATGTGAATATATTGTTGATTATTCCGGTCACACTCAATTACGGCTTAATCAATCAATCTTGCCCTAGCTAGGAGATCATCGATAAGCATGACTGAACAACGCGATTATACTGCTATCTTCTCGTTACGTTTTGATTATTTACAGAACACTAAGGAAACAGAGGTTGATGCTATAAAAATGTTAATCATTGTGAGGGTCTGGCCCAGAAGTATACCTCGTTATAGATTAAGGGAGTCTAGTTTGTGGACTTTTTAAATCACATATATCCAAATATTCACTCAGACGCAAAAACTATCTAGTTATACCAGCCACACGTCTCAAACTAAGCTCTTCAAGCACCTGCGACCAGACATATTGACTATAAAAATTTACAACAATTTACCCCATTCTCTACAAAGCAACCAAAGTGATGTAGCATTTATAAAAAAAAATTATTGATAAGTGTGATATTACTGAATATTTAACCGCCAAGATATAAATATATGTTAGTGATTCTTGGAGATAGATTGTAGGATTTGAAAAGTTCAATGAAGTAAGTTTTTTGTTTTAACAAGTTTTATTTATGTAGATTTTTTTATTTATTTATAGTATTTCGATAATTATTGTACAACTCCCCTCTCTTCACTCTTAAAGATGCGTACCCGACAGGGTCCATAAAATTTGGTTTCAAAATTATATAACATCTATACGTATACATTATGGTTTAGCAATAAATATTTTGTATGTGTAATTTCATCATATCATATAACAAGTGGAAGGATGTGATCTCTGCCTAACCCTACGGGAAAGAGACGTGACATTATGTATATTCCAGAATTATCCCGGTTGTTTGAGATTTAAGGGCCTAGGGTCAGGTTACTGGTCTAGCCAGTTTTGGACCGAATTTCAGTTATTACATGGAGCGACTGCTGTCTGAACTTCGCAACCCAGAGGGAAACATCATTCTATAGTTAACCCAGCTTGCAGGATGTTGGAAGGCACTGCCTCGTAATAAAGACTGTCGGGATCAACGGCTTAACGTGCTTTCCGAGGCACAGAGCAAGCGATAATTACGCACATAACTTCTATAAGTCATAAGTGCGTCACCAGGGTGTAAACCCGAGACCCTCTGAATTTGAAAGCTATGGGTCTCGCCACAGGACTATCGCCGCTTATATCAAATATATAATTTACTAGTAAGTTTCAAAATTGAAACTAGTTCTAATAGGTTTATGCGTGAAAATAACAAAAAACATGCTCACTTTTGCATTTATATATCTTGAGGGATTATGTCAGAACATCTTTAATGGCTCCTATGTCTATAATGTGTCCACTGTAAGGACTAAGTTCATAATGCACAATGGTCTACTAAGGTATTATTTTTACACAAACAAACTTGTAACCTACGTTACAAGTTTGTTTGTGTAAAAAGGAATCCCAAAATGACACACGAATTCTACACAAACACGCTAGGCATACAGTACAGCATAAACGTTTTCGAATAGAGCTATAAAACTTAACAGCCCGTGATCAAGTCTCGCCGAATGCCTGGTACCTTAGGGCTCGTGTCGTGTGTTTTCAAGCCCTCCATTAATCACCGGGAACCGACAGTCCCACAGTGAAATTAGGAGAGATAAGCACGTCTCTAGATTTGACCTGTTTAAGTCCTGAGCAATTGACAGTAGACGGTGAGTACCTGTGTTATTGGACTAGTGGTAGAGGATATAAAGGAATGATTAGTTAGGCCTCAATCGGCTTTTTTGCATTGTATTACGGTATGGTAGAACAGGATGAGGATAATGCAAATTGGTCTATAACAACGGTACTATCACCAGATTTTGATGGTAAATAAAATGCATGATAATTGTAACTATAGTGCTCTCGCTGCCCTAGAAAGTATCAGAATACCAGACGTCCATTGTTAAAAGCGGATCCGCCAATGTATAATTCAAAGGTTAAACATTCTAGTCATGGATAATTTACTCAACTTTTAACTTTTCGGACAGAAAATTGACCCGAGCTGCTCTGCTCAAATAACTAGTTATTGTGTAGGCTGCCGAATACAGTTTTTAATACCTATATTCTTCGGTACAAATACCTCTTTCGGCCAAAGTAAAAACACAATCTTCATGATTACTTCAATATTCTCAAATAGTACTTAAAAAATATTTCACCATCTTTATTTCACTTCGTTTCGCCAACGCCCCAAACCCCAGACGACATTTCCAGGGGTTCCATACACTCGGCGGCGTCCCTTATTCGGCCAGCCCGCCTCGTCCGTCCCCTTTTCGCCCCGGCTAGCTGCCTGTCGTCTGCCCAGATGGTCGCAGTCTCGTTTCAAGTTCCCGTAATGTGAGTAATTGGGTACCGCTGCGATAACGATGTTGACAAGGATGGTAGACGCATCGCCAAATGAAATTACGCTACTACATCGAGTGAAAAATTAAATATTGCTGTAAAACCAATACGAGTAGTGCGGCTGCGTGTCGTATTTTATCTGCTAAGTAATAGTAACGATACCAGGTTTGGATGGTAGAAACATAAAAAAGGAAGTCACACAGGAGTAACCAGAACTAAACTATTACTTACAAGTTCACGCTTAATATTCGATATTCCTGCTTTTATAAGTTATCACGGCGGGTATAGTCAGAAAACAGAGCATAATAAAAATCTTCACACACAATAAAATATTCATTGAGCCTGTTGTTTGTACGTGAAAGCGTAACATACATTATATACTTAAATTATTATTAAATTATGAAGTAACATAAAATTTAAGAAAATTAACATTAAATGCAACTATTAAACGTAATGGTAGCAAGCCATTAACCTGAAGACCTTTGTGGCATCGCGATCAGCTGACTGTTGGCGCGGCAACCCGGCAACTTGGCACTACCGACACCGCAGTCGGTCACCGCCGACCGCCGACCTACTTCGGCCCAATACGAGCACACTCGAGGACCCCGCCGTCATCGCCACTCCAATCCAGCTGATCGGTGATCACTTCAGATAAGAGACACACATAATCTTATATCCTATATGTCTCGTTTGAGCTGGCAATAAATTTGCTACTAATCTAAGAAATTCCAAGTATGGGCATAAATAATACAGTTATTGGCAAGGAACAAGGAAAACAAGAGCCTAGTAATTCATAAACACCCACCACGTAGATCTTATAACACACGGAGGTTCTACTATACCACACTTAAAATAAATCTTTAGTATATATCTGTAGCACCTGCCCATATCTACCATTTGAAGACCATGCTGCCTATTTCACATGACGACCGATATGGCGCTGAGGTCAGTATACCTACACTTAACTCCAGAGGTCGTGGGTTCGATTCCTACACAGGACAAATCTTTGTTTGCATGAACATGAATATTTGTTCTGGACTGGGTGTTTTCCTATGTGTTTTAAGTATATCCGTTGTTAAGTATTCATAACACAAGTTCTTAATGATAATTATCTTGGAACTAAATAATTGGTGTAATTGTAATTTTGACAACCGATATGGCGTGGTGGCGAGTATACCCGCATCTCACTCCTAAGGTCGTGGGTTCGATTCCTGAATTGCTCTTAACAATAGTCAAATTAGTCCCATTTAGTCCGTATCACCTTAGTTTGTGAGTGGAGGCTCATGGATAGAGTGGGGACGGTAAATGTGCTAACATGAGCTTTAGTACTAATTTTTAATAATAAATAAAATTTTGAACCTGTTGGAGTCGCCAATTAAAGAAAGGAATATAATAAACTGAACCTCTAAAAAATACTTTTTTGATCATCAAAATTACTGAGTGAGCATCTAATGAGGTGATTAGGTGCTCAATCAGTATTTTTGATGCACAAAAAGGTTAGGTTAGGTTGGCAATTTGTTAATTTTGAAGACACGTTAAATAACACCCTTAAATAAACAGGAAATTTGTGTTGGATTCAATGTGGTATAAATATGTATGCTACTTGAATGAGAAATTTCCTAAGATATTTGGGAAGTTAAAAAGTGTTATAATCTTGGTCTATGATCGTTCCACTACTTGGCTTAATCTTCCTCTTACTAACCATGTTGAGAGAAATTCAGGTCATAGATATACCAGTCAGACCCAATGCGGCGTTCTGTTGGTAGAATTATTCAAGCCGCCCAATAGGGCTTTAACTTGTCTTAACGACTACCACATTTAGTGATTACCGGGACCAATGGCTTGCCGTACCCTCCTAAGGACATTCCGTCCGCCCGCTCGATAATAAAAATGGCATTTACGGTAACGGCTAAAATAAAAAGGATGCTTTTAAATAATCCAGGTCACGTTCTATATGTTTCTCTAATATAAGCCAATTATACTCACGCTTTTAAGGAACAAACTATTATAATTATAAAGGTAGGATGTTCGACTTTCAGTAAAGTTCATGTATGTATTAATGTGATAAAATTACACTAGTAGTGTTTGTACGTAGAAAGGTCAACTTTGGGTTTTCTTTTTAATGACATGTAAGACGAGACTAATCACGTATAATTCTTTTACAATGTTGTACAACCGACCAGATAATCAGTAGTTTTACTGTAAAATTTAATAAAAATATATTTATTAATAGGTACTTTCCTTATGACAATGTAATAAATACGCTTGTCATAGTCATATAATTATCATATATATATTTTAGTGAATGCTGGATAGCTATATACCTTGATAAGCCATGCAATATTTTAGTGTACGGAGAAAAATTTAAACCTGATAAACGATGTGTACCTACTTTGTTTTTTTTAATTTACTAAACAGCCAACTAACTAACATCGAGTGACTTTATTGCTTCCGGTGACTCCTGTAGGAACAGCAAGCATAAGGATGATTAAGATATCCATTAACACAGCAGTCTTGAGTAGACTGTTATTTGTACGTTGAAGAAACAAGTTTCCCGCATGCGGTGCACACTGCAGGTGTGAAAGGAGTACTTAGTGCTACAAGAAATTGCACTTATTTCATATCATTAGTCGTATGTACTTGTGTAGCGTGCGGGAGTGTTTACGTATTTTTACTTGCTTTAAATTTAATCTTTCTGCTGTAACATTATCTTTAACATTATATAAGCGACCGATATAGCGTGGAAGTCAGTATACCTGCACTTCGCTCATGAGGTCGTGGGTTCGATTCCCACACTGGCCAAATCTTTGTCTGAATTTACTGGCATATTTGTTAAGGTATTTTCTCTGTGGCGATGGCCCAGTGTCGAGACCCATAGACTTATTATTCAGAGTGTCTAGGGTTCAAACCTATGACTTTTCGAAGTTATGTGCGTAATTATCGCTTGCTCTGTCCCTCGGAAAGCACGTTAAGCCGTCGGTCCCGGCTGTCATATTTCTCCTGCAGTCGTCATTAGGTAGTCGGTGCCTTCTAATATTCTAACAACTGGTTTAACCATAGAATAATTTTTCTCTTTGAGTTCAAACGGCAGTCGCTCCATGTAATAACTGAAGTTCAGCCAGAAGTAGACCCTGGGCCCTGGCATCTTCGAGCTCAGTCAGAATATGCTTATATAGAAGTAACGAGAAATAGTTTTTTTTACGGCATTTTCGCTCAGAACAATACTTTGATATCAGACTTTCTTAAAGATCAAAGACGACTGATTCTGAAAATATGGTTTTCTAGCTTATAGTTCGAGCTTTCAGTGGTAGGGGCTGTTGGTACTAAGTTCAAACCGGGCTGACTGATACCTATGCCTTCTACAGAAGGGTCCATTCGTAACACGTCTTATACTTCATACATCTTTCCACGAGTATATACTTCATACATTTAAAGATAAACTTGATTCGCTTATAGCCATAGTATAATAGGGTTAACAGGACTATTTAATAATGTATGCCTGGCAATGTTAATTATCAATTCAAAAATTTTGCTTAATTTTTCTGTGTTTGTTAGTGTTTATGTAATATTATTTTTTATGTTTTCTGTACTACTTAAGAATTGTTGTCTCGCCTACTTTACTTATATGACCCTCTTTATTTACATTTTTAATATATGTAATTGTTTATTTACATAGTAATTATATATTTTTTTTTACATTGGGAATATTAATTGTTAATATAATCTGGCTGTGTTTACAATGAAACGTATGTATGAGTTTTTTTTAAATAAATGAATTATTATTTTAAATGAAGTAAGGTCAAACAAATGTATCATATATTTTTCTATGTGTCACTAATAATATCATATTTTTTTGTTACAGGTAATTAGCTGATCATAATTATCTACATTCAGTGAGTTTTTCTAAAAGGAAATCGTTTTCCTCAGAGAATTACGCGTCATTAGGTGACCAAATCGGTTTCCTCCTAGTTTTCTTGTATTCTATATCTACGTCTACGTGGTATTTTATCACGTGACAGATCTTCATGTTAAGATTATCGTGTAATATTTTTTTATTCGATTTTTTTAATTATCATTTATTTAAATCAATTTTGTTAAACTTAAATACAAAACTGTACAAGAATTAAGAACTTTAAAAGCAAATTAGTCAAGGACTTTGAGAAGTTTGAAAACTTAATAAAAGTTAAAAATTAATCCCGAATGGTCCAGTCGTACACCGACACGCACGCGCATGCACAACTCACACGCACACAAACACGCATACACCCATCTTATATGTTATTCGTTATGTATATTTTTAGTGTCGTAAACAGATTAAGATTTAAAGTACTAAGAATTCCCTTGCTGCTCACCAGGTGTGGGGCCAAAGTTTAATAAATGTTTATGTAATGTCTTTTTGGTAATTTATACAATTATGAGTATTATATCGTCAGTTCAAATTAACAACTACAATTTGCTAAATTATATTAACATTTTCACACAACGAACAGTTTATAGCAGTATCAAAGCAAGTTAAAGCTTACAAATCTATGTAATTTTCTTGAATTTCATATTAAAATGTGCACAAACCTTGGAAATTACTTAACGAAACCATTATTGAAAAAAGTATAAAACGTTTAACTTTATCTGATAGGTCTTCTCGTGCAAGTGTGAGGAAAGGCGTGACCCGCTGCGCATATGGCAACCCAATACCGTCATTACGGACAGAAACGAGTTTTTAAAAACGACTATTGATTGTCAGAAATTGTTAACATGTTATTGCGCTGTTAAACGGAATAGTAATAATAATTCACGGCAAATATTCTTCGTATCCTCGCACGGTGTAATATTTTCGCTTGCAAGATGTTTTTCGTCACAGCTATTACGTGCCATATATTAAGTTAGCCGCAAAAAATGTCAGATTCTACAATCCCTCAATCTTAGCCGTCTTTTGGTGCAAATGGCTATGAACTTACATTTCCGTCTTTGTCCCTTTTACAGTTAATGCAGCTTGTTAATATATGATAGACGACTGCCTCGAGGCAGGAAGCAATAGAATTTCTGTGACATGTAAGGTTTAGTACATTCTACAATAGTCAGACACAAGATGGCTAAGATATGGCTTGATATTCATTGTTATTTTTTAATTAATTTTCCTGTCCGATCTAATTTTGCGCTTTAGCGAAAGTTTTATTTTGTACGCATGCGATTATTGTTTTTTTCTGTTAATACTACTTGTTTTGTATTATTTCTTGACCAATTTTTTCTCTATTAAAGTGTCTGACGCTGTGATTGAGCGTGATAGTTTCTAAGTTGACGTTACCACCAGGCCACACTTGATTATAATATTTTGACTTTAAAAACTCACGAGCGACCTTAGTGTCCAAAATCGAATAAGTTGAAAAAACATTTAAAAAAATATAAAACTTACATAACTGCTTATTTCATATTAATAAATAAAAACCATATAAAGTGAACACTTTATAGAAAATATTTCCTAAAGCATGACCATGACAGCTGGCACCCGGCGAACGCACCTGCCCATAAGTTCCTTACAATCTTAAAGTTAATCTTCGACACATCCTGTCTCTCCATTCGCCTCTTTCTAGTGTCGGCTTTACTAATTAATACTACGTCTATAAGCGGATTATGTTTCTTTTGAAATATATAAAGTAAATACTAATTTTATAAAATATTTATTGTTTTCTCATTAACTATTCAAAATATGTATAACAATTAAAATTCTATTGGCTGTCGTCTACTGTCTTACGGAATTAAGATGTTTGTTGTTGTGAAGTTCAAAACGATATGGCGGATAGACTCGACATTCGCGGACATCATAAGACTCGGTATACAAGGTTTACAATATTAAACCGGTAAATTTATACTAATAGAAGTCATAAAGAAAAATATGCTTTATAGCGAACTAAATCCTTTCATAATTTCAATATATTTTTATTACAACCTTACGGTTCTAAAAAAAATCTAGTGACTTTTGGTTATTTAAATTATAGCTTACTTGTCACATTTTCATATTAATTAGAACAATTGTGATGTAAGACGCTACCTCGTTATAATAAGGCACGTATTATTAACTATAGCGACATAATAACAAATGTTCAGCTACTGCTGAGACCGTACCAATAAACCGGCAGTTAATTTCTCTAAGCATGTTCTTTATAAAATTCCACGAATGCCAACGTTAATCGTTTATATGAGTAATTCATAGAAATAACGCGATTTATAATATCACGATTGTTAATTATATTGGTCGAATGCCGATGACTCCAGTATGTGGTGTTTATCAATCATTCAATTCATTATCGTAATGTACAGCATTGTGTGGAGCGGCTGCTTCACAACACCTCGTAAAACCGGTCATAATCCACTGTAGAACCACTCATGTTTTACATTCTTTTGCACTAGAGAATTTAGTGCCACATACGGAATTATGTGGGTTGCGATGCAATGCAATACTAAAATTGTACGAAGCGACTCACCTTGCCATTGAAAATAAAACGACGAGTATGTATGATTCGTTTATTAAGGTATCTGAACGATTCCAATGGTTTTAATTTAATATAGGGATCTAAATATAATACATAGTTTAACGGTTTTAATAATGAGGTCTTGCATTGTTACTTAATGAGGATGTTAAAGATAAATTAGATTTTGTAGTTATCAATTTGTCATATACCTTGGTTGATTGGCTTAGCAGTGGGACAATAGATTATGGAGAGTATTAAGTACGATCTATTCCTGCATTTTATAGTTGTGGTATACATAAAGTACGATCAATGTGCTCCTGATGTTACTATTGAACTACAAACAAAATTATTATAACGACATACTAACAAATACCAGGATGTCATATTGAAAATGTCCTGTCCAGAACCTAAACGTATTTAGATCGGCATTCTGATATCAAAGCAAGTGCTTCACAATACCACACCGTAGTGAATTGCCAGAAATTGGTTAAAACTTCTTCGTTTGCCTATATTATCGATGGTTTAGTTAACACCGCCAAATTAGATATCTGTATTTTGATTGATAAGGTAAAAACTAATAAAAAGTAATTTTATCGCGAAACCAGCAAGGAAAACATCGCCAAAGTGCAAAAATAAGTATCACTTGCCCACAAAACTTAATTTGTAACAAACTTTGTTCGAGATTACATCAAATGTTTCCGAGAAAAGTTGAGAGAATTCAAACTTCAACCGGCAGCCAACAATGAGTTCAATCAACGCGAAGAAGCGTGTACTAATAATTTCATAAAAAAATAAGTTACTGCCTGCTCGAACATGAGGAAACGTCGTATTGAGAAAATATTGGTGTTACAATCAACTTGAACAATCCAACTCGCGCACTGCTCCGTCTCAATACACACTAACACTTTGTTACAATAGGAACAATAGGCTTTAAATTTTTTAACACTAGCCTGCTTTTTATTACCCAATATAACTTGGTGCTTTTATGATATTTTACTTCGTTTAACTGTAGATAGAACCGTCGCTCTAGCCAAATTGCGTTTAAAACTGCAACTCGAATAAAATGCAACGAAAATATATGGTGATTACTTTAACAGGTAATGTAATTTCCAAATACATATTATCCAAGTTTGCTAGACAGGCAGGCGTGAAATTAAATTATATTATATAATAAAAGAATAGGTGAAGTTTGTATACTGTCTCAGTATCATAAAGATAGTGAATTCAGCACTATGTCGAGATAGTATAACTAATTTTATTTCCAACCACATTTTGGTTCGTTAACCTGATAAAGTTCGCTTATACAAAAGTACATGATAATATCACAATCTGATCACTAATAGCCCTCTTGAGTATTCCATTTAAACAGTATAAACCAGGAGTATATACCTACACTCTACACGTTTACTATATACTACATACCTATATTATATTTTACACTACATACAAAGCTAGTACATATACTGGAAACATATTAAACTTAGTTTAAGTGGCGACTCAACTTTAGCAAATAAACTGCTGTGCGGTTTCCGTTAAGGTTATATGAATGTACCCTTTTGTTTTGTAATTTTTTATATTATACAATTAAAAAAAAATAAAAAAATTCTCTTCGGAATCGTTAAACCTGCTACTTATATTTTTAACAAAGCAACTACAAAATTTGTAGGATGCGCACATATAATAGTCCTTACAAATTAAAAGAACTGTTAGCAAATATCTATAACAATTACTCCCTTGTGATTAGGTTAAACCCTTACATTATAGGTGGATTCGCAACCGCAGTAAATCAACAAAGTGTGAGCTCGATACGAACTAATTCCTAAAGAATCGCTCAATTGATAGGATTTTGCTAATCTTAAACATAACGTAATTAATTGCTTGTCATATTTTTAAACAAAATTAACACACAACAAGCTTTAAATAAGTTACTAAATCGCACAACATCATAACGAGTAACCAAGTTGCTACAAGTGCGTCGAGTTCGGATAAATCGGATAATCATTCGTAAACCAGCGAATCGCGATTGTTTTCAAACGATCACGAATGTTTCTGTAATGGATATCGTTTCGGTGTAATAATAAGTGTTCAATATCGAAACAGTCCGGGGTAATGCCATCGATTTGTTCCCGGCTTTGCAACAGCTACCAGCCGGTACCACCCTGGTAGGGGCACGAGCCCAATGAGTCACATAGTGGCGGGGAAAAGTGGCCATTGTATGGTTTCTATGGTAGATAAACTCGAAATTGGGCGCCGATTCGTATAATTTCATTTTTCATTTCTTTCAAGTTGCATTTAATAAAACCATCAGGATTTTAGTGGTATGTGCTAACAATTACATAGGTTTTTTTATCAATTAAGTTGTTACAAATTTAAAACCTGTCTTATAAATCCCAACCAAATATGGCGAAATTACAATCACACATTATCAAAATTCAATGCGTTTTATGTAAAAAACTATTTCCAAAATATATAATATATCTTCGTAATATATTTCGTAATAAAGTATAAGTAAGTGCGTATTAGACTCTTAATAGTTTATGTACTTAATTTACTAACTTTCTTCTTAGTCTCGTAGACCTCGTAAGATGACATTTAATGGTGTGGTATATGGTATATAGATAGGAGCGGATGATATGCGTTTCACGCCAGCCAGTTATCCTTGTTTACAAAGCTATAATAGTCGCAATACAAAATGGGATCTTTTTTATCAATAAGCAGCAATAATGCCCTGTCTACAGCTTCCCAAGTTATAATAATAATAATGTCACATAACCATTAAATTAAAATTGTCTAAGGGGCCTCTACGTGTTGGCTTCGGCCCCACGCATGCCTTCCAAATGTCCGGGTCACCATTGGCCCGAGATCGGAAAAAGACAAACATAATAATAATCATTTATTGGTGCATCATAAAATTTGTGAATACAAACTAATTACAATAATAAACAATTCGTTGTATTATATATAGTTGACATGACTAATGGAAATCTAAAGGCGTTTTATAGAATAAGAATCCATAATCTAAAGATTAACACATTTTATTCCCTATAGTCATGATTTGTTTCATGTATAATTGTATTTAATATTTAACGACCGATATGTCGTGTAGGTAAGTATACCTGCACTTCACTCCAGGGTTCGATTCCCACACAGAACAAATTGTGTGCATGAATATGAATATTTGTTCTGGTCTGGGTTTTCCTATGTAATAGGTTGGGGAAAAAGTCTTTTCGTATTTTTGTATGAAAAGTCAAGACATTTTTTTCAAAGTTTATTTACATTTATTTACAATATATATGTACCGTTTTGTTGAATAACTTTCTGCCATTTTGTGGGCAGAGACATTATCCCGTTACTGTAGAAACTTTGGGACTTCTGATCAAAAAAGCGGGACAAATAGTTTTGGCAGTCCTCTCTTGAGGTCAACCTTACAGAACCTAAAGAATTCTGCAGAGACCGAAACAGGTGAAAATCTGAAGGCGCAAGGTCAGGGCTATATGGTGGATGCACTAGGACCTCCCAGTCGAACTCTCTTAATTTTTGCTGAGTGGCTAAAGATGTGTGTGGTCTAGCGTTATCGTGATGAAAGACCACACCCTTCCTGTTGATCAATTCCGGCCGTTTTCTCTCGACTGCTTCCTTTAATCTCATCAGTTGCTGGCAGTAAAGATCAGAATCGATGGTTTTGCCGGGCGGTAAAAGCTCATAATAAACAATGCCCTTCCAATCCCACCATACACACAGCATCACCTTATTTCGTGTTAGGCCAGGTTTGGCCACAGTCTGTGAAGCCTGGCCAACTTTCGACCACGACCTTTTTCGCACGTTCTTGTCGTACGTGATCCACTTTTCATCGCCAGTTATCAATCTCTTCAAAAACGGCTAGGTTTCATTACGTCTCAATAATGAATCGCAAATGAGTACACGGTTCATTAAGTTTTTTTGAGTGAGCTCGTGTGGCACCCAAATATCGAGCTTTTTTGTATAACCAGCTTTCTTCAAATGGGTCAAAACTGTTTTGTGGTCAATTCCCAGTTCTTCAGCTACATCGTAACTACTAATATGCCGATCTTGCTCCACTCTTTCAAAAATGGCGTCCATTTTATTCGTAACAGGGCGACCAGAGCGAGGTGCATCTTTAACATCAAAATTTCCGGACTGAAAACGTTTGAACCAAATTTACTCTTACTGACACTGCATCAGGTCCATAAACATCACAAATTTTTTTCACTGCTTGAGTTGCATTTTTGCCTTTTTTATAATAAAATTTTAAAATGTATCGAATTTCTTCATTAGATTCACTCATTTTAACGGAGAGAAAAACAAATGAAAAATAGCGGGAAACAACTTTTTTAATTTTTTTCTTTTCTTTATAATGGAACCTTTTTAATGTTACCAAAACCAGCCAGACACAAATAGTACAGTCAAAAAAAAATTATAATAAGTTTATACCTACGTTATGCGAAAAGACTTTTTCCCCGACCTAATATAATAAGTATATATTTACAAAAAAAAAAGTATTTAAATATGTTTATCCGTCCTTTAGTATTCATAACACAAGTTCTTAATGATACTTATCTTGGAACTAAATAATTGGTGTGATTGTAAGAGAATATTTATTTATGAATATTGCTTCCAAGCTAACCAAACAAAGGAGAACCAATTTACTTTAATGTAGGGCTTTAATGGTAAAACATTGACTTATTGTCTGGCATACGTCATGGTTTTCATGGTCACCAACTTGTTGTCACGATATGCATTTAACGCAATAATGTAGCCTAGTTTATATAGTTAAATTACATTGCTTGTTTAGTGGCCGCCTACTACTTCTTTATCAACGCGAAATCAAAATCGTTTCGGGACAAACTTTTAATGTTCATTGGCATAATTACCATTGGGTTGTGACTTAGGTATGTGACATTTTTTAATTATTGCTAGAGTAACAGGTATGGTACGATATAGGTATGTCAGCTTATAGCATTCCTGTTGTTTTTTTTAAATCCGTAAAATGTCAAAATCTAGGACTCGTTTAAAGATTGCACAGTTGTTGACATTTGACATAGAGACACTAGCACAAGTAGCGGTGCCTTCCATTTTATTAGACATTACAAATCGTTATCACAACCGGAACAAAAATCTTGTCTAACTATTAATATTTGTCTAAATAAATGAATAATATAAATATGATCTGACAAGTACACCAATTATTTAGTTCCTAGATAAGTAACATTAAGAACATAAATACTTTTTGATTTGTAAATACTTACTTATATGCATAGGAAAACACCCAGACCAGATAAAATATTCATGTTTATGCACACAAAGATTTGGCCAGTGTGGGAATCGATCCAGGAGCGGAGTGCGGATATACTCGCCACCACGCCATATCGGTCGTCAAACAATTTCAGGCTATGCGGCGGTATCTTTTACATGCTGGATATATATTTTTAAATACTTAATATTGTCACGTCTTATACCCATAGGTAGGGGTAGGCAGATTTTACATCCTATCACTTGCAACGATTTGGCACACCCATCTTACTTAATTTTCCAGCGATATGATTAATGAGCGTTAACCATTACATACAATACTGTCTGTGTAGGATACATTACACATGTTCTTCTCTTTTTTATAATGTATCATATCATACTATCTGACTAATGTTGTAATTGCAAAAGTTTGTGAGTGTGTATTTTTGTTACTTCTAAAAACTGGACCGATTGTGATGACACTTGGTATGTGTATAGCTGCAGTCCTGCAATTACATATGCGATACTTTTAATCCCAGTATTCCCACGGGAACAAAACCATGCAGGTGACACCGCGATGCGCTGCTAGTTTAATTTAAGTAGTAAATTACCCTTACAATCACATAAATAAAATTAAGATAAAAGATTTTGTGAACTAATAATTCATTACAATCAAGCCTCTGAACATTCGCATTGTATGTAACTGCACTATAATAACATAGTGATCTCGCAAACGATTGATGCCGATAGGTTGTGAGGCGGAAACCGGCTAGTAATTGTTGCAAATAATCCGGCTGTTTAGTTTGACAAAGCTGTTTAGTTACGGTTAGTGCTCTTCCTGATGGCGAATGTTCATTAATCTCAACACGTGCCACAGCCTCTTTGAATTACGATATCGGCTGTCGTGTTTGTTATTACAAACTGGTGTTTTCGATAGGGAAATATATAGTTTTTAGTTAACGTTTTAATTCTGAATTTGTAAGTGAGAAGAGTTCAGAAATAAAATAATCTAAATAATAGAAAAATAAAACACAAATTCAGTGGCTTAGGCCTATAGCAAAGTTATAAGATTTATTAAACTAAACATTTCAAACAGCAGGCGGTAAAATTATTACATTTTTATCCTAGAATCTGGGGTCTGTTTTAAATCCACTGCTGTAAAATATTTTGGTTGGTTTTTAAATATTATTTTCACAGTAGCCATAATGGCAAAGGACTTATATATCTCGTCATAGAATCTTACTGCTGGAATATGAAATGAAATGCATGAGTGTACCGCGTCGAACGGAATTGAGAATGAAATCATTATCGATAGGTCACAAGGTAGCCTCGTGTAATCCCGTTGTCCGGCTGGGTTACCAGCCACCGGCCAGTTAGGCAGATCCCGTTACGTAAACCTCGTTTGGCACAATGTGCGCCGGCCACGTGACGAGGGTGTACTTGTGAAGCAAAACCTTCGATAAATATAGGCCGTTACTTATTCAAATATACTTGTCGGTTTATTAAAATGTAGAATGATGATTAAGAAAAGCTATACGCTTAACGAGACAAAGATTTAATGGTAAGTTATTTACTTTAGTGGTATTTCATTTCCAAGCATACGATACTTTATCTCATTGTAAGAGTAAGTGGCCTAATCAGTAATATATTCAAAATTTCATGCACTGCCCTTCTCCAAGAGATCTGTAACTTTTGATATCCCCAATATTTTTTCTGTTCTGTCTTCCGTCAGTAATTCGCCGCTTTACAGATTAATTCATCTAAATCTAAATCTTCTATCATCATCATCATTTTAGCCATTTGAAGTCCACTGCTGAACATAGGCCTCCCCAATTGCTTTTCACGTAGATCGATTTTTTGCCGCCTGCATCCACCGGCTCTCCGTCGCCCTGACCAAATCATCGGTTCATCGCGTGGGGGGCCGCCCTCTACTACGTTTGCTGATTCGTGGTCGCCATTCAAGAACCTTAACGCCCCATCGGTCGTCGGTTCTTCTAGTGCCCCGCCCACTGCCACTTCAGCTTGCAAACGCGCTTCGCTATGTCGGTCACTCTAGTTCTCCTACGGATTTCCTCATTTCTGATTCTATCACGTAGGGACACTCCGAGCATAGCTCTCTCCATTGCACGCTGAGCGACTTTTAGCTTTCTTATGAGGCCCATAGTCAGGCACTACGTCTCATTCCCGTACGTAAATCTTCTGTAGTGTAATTAAAATTAAAAACACCTACACTAATCGTGTTATTGCTCGTAGCTTTATGGCAGCAAAACTACTAATGACAAAATTGAGAATCCTCTCCGCACACTTGCTAACTTCATTGCTTATTTATGAGATTCGTGTCGTCTCGTCTTCCGTCATATCTTTATCTCGAACATTTAGAATTAACTTGCTTTACATCTCTCTCGTTCTCAATTTCAACTTATAAGATTTGTAGTCAAATAACCAAAACAGAAGCTTTATGCTTCATACGCACCTACCATGAATATTAGGAATCTGTTCCTTACTTATTCATAATTATAATAAAACCAATATTTTGATCCCTGACCTAGACACAAATTTTAAACCAACGGCTCAATAACAAGCGTCCACAGATAAAAATCTGATTACCTACTAACTAACTAGGTACATATCAAAGTTCAATCTACTTTTCTTTTTATTATAATTAACTATCAAGTCAGTAGAAAGTTGATTTAAACTAATTGAAAATCAAATAATATTAAAGTTTTATTTGCCTTTGGTCAGCATCCAATAAAATATGCTTACCACATATCATGCCTTTCCGAAATTCTGCTGAATAAATATAGGTTAATTCTCTTTGTCTACTGTGCGTGGTCCTGTTTTTACATTGAAATGAACGACAATGAAAAAATATTTTTGTTTACCAACATCCGAGAAACGAAATTGCCGGACTGTGAAATAAGATTACAGTTGTGTTTAAAAACATCGGGTATTCCCAGAAAACTTCCCTTTAGTAGAACCCTGTAGCTTTGTGCAAGTTTTTATAATTGTCACAAAGAATAATTTACTTACTTATTTATGTGACGGATTCGGTCGGACGGATTCCCTTAGTGCTACTTACTGGTTACGGTTTCTAAGAGAACATAATAACTTAATTATCTAAATGTAATCGGGGATGTAGAAACTTGCCGAATTTCTTGTAACAAGCTTCTGTCCCAATAAACTGATGCTTCAAGATTTAAGTGACGTTAACAAGTTTTTGTAAAAGAAACCAAGACTTTTAAGGCATGATTAACTATTTATAAATATAACTTTTCTAACCAGTTTTACTAATTTTATAAATACGTGTATATAATTTTAGTACATGGATGGTTCTAAAGATGGACCTAGTTTATAGTGGCTAGCTAATTGGCTACTTTGGAGATCCAGAACATCTGTCGAATAGTGTTTACAATGTAAACTAGTATATTTGTATATATTGTGTGTTTGTATCAAAAACTAGTTTAGCTAAAATTTATACACAAACATATTTTTGTAGTCACCAACATTATGTATGAAACCAATTATCGAGGCATATACCTGAAGATGCAAACGACCGAGTGGCACCGGCCTAGACTAGTGCCACCCCCTCTCATCTCATGGGGAGTCGTAAAAGCCGACGAAGAGAAATCCAACCAGATGATAGGCAGCAGCGTCATCCTGCGTACTAGCTTGAACTGCAATCAGCAACCCGCCTGCCCAGCGGATCTATTATGTTCTGCAAGGGATTTTATACGGCTGATATGATGATACCTAAAGCTACTTTTGTCCTATATTGACTTCACGAGAAACGAAAACATTGCCAACGATGTTTCTTGTTGTATTTCCAAATATGTATAAATTTTCCTCCACCATTATTATTATGTTATTAAGTTAATCATTGATTTCATGATCTTGTTTATTTTGTTCTTTGCAAAAAATATCCGTGACATAAAGCAATGAAATAAAGTAAGTAAGTTCAAAGGTCCGCTCCTTGATCTTTTCGATGATTGAAGTTACTTATGTCTTCGACCTGGCGCTTGACTCGACCACCTTGGCCGCGTGGTCTTGGATTACTTAATTAAGTAGTATAAGTATTGTTAATTTTATGAATAGCACGTATTTACAAACACTGTATTTTTTTTTAACTCGTTTTATAAGAATTACCCGATTATGTCACCCAAATTCTATGCTTATAAGTCTCCTTTATATAAATATTTATTTCCTAAGTTTACTGCTTAGTAATTAAGAAGAAGAAAAATAATAAGATAAATTCATTTGCTACAAAATACAAGATAATTCAAAACTTACTTCAAATAAATAGTACAAATATCTGCTTTGTTCAATAGCTTCACATTTTTTCTTTGTCTCGCTCGGTCCTATTTTAGATTAAAAGGGCCAGCTTAGTACCAGAGCTCCTAATTATAAAGCCGAATATTAGCAAATAAAAAGCATGTCGACGACTCATAATGGCCGATTTTTCGTGGTAATGAACTTAGACGGGGAATTGTTCCGGTCGCAAAATTTATTCATTGATTTTCTCTTGTGTAGGCGTTTGGGCTTTGGCGACGTCTCGCGTCTTGCGAATTGCGATTTTCTAGCGCCTTTTGTGTAATATCTGTTACGCAACTATTTGTTGTTTTTATTATACCAGTATTTGTAATCTAATGAAACGACTACCAATAAACCTAAGCCAGATTCATTGAATTAATGTTCATTAGCAATTTTTTTGTAAAATAAAAATAAATGAACGATTTAGAACAAAGGATAAATTGCTCCAGGAGAGCTCATAAATCAATGAAGGACATTTGCAAATCGAAAAAAATCAAAGTATTCTTATAAAATAAAGGCTCCCCCACCTCGCAATACGTGTTGTTCTCGACGGTAACTCGAGCCGTCGCGAACAGCGAGCACGTCCGCCACAAACTTGGTCTCCCCCTTATCTCCCGTTGGCGTCACACTCGTAAACACAAGAGTGCTCCAATAGTTTCCATGTTACGACCTCGCTCCGCCCGTCGCGCCGCTCCAACAAAACATAATACACACCATAACTTTTTCAATTACACTTTTTATATTATTATTATTATGACAAGAGCCCATAGTACCTTCTAAAATAAATTTTCCAATAATGTGGCTTCTGAAACTCACATAAGAAAGCCTCGTGTCAGAAGGGAGGTCTTTACGAGTCACGCCCTAAAAGGCTGCTGCGGGACTCGTCACTCAAAACCCCAAAATTCCTTCGTGTATTTACGCCAAGGTACACGCCTCGCAATACGATTTGAGTCTGTTTTATTGAGAATTCATTCCCCTCTGAAATACAGTTGGCTGCTCTCGAGTGTCGCCATGGTATCTGTTTGTTTTATTAATTTGACGTTAATGACGGTCTATAGATATTTACGTATCACGTATTGAATTAATATGTTTGGGTCGTTGTGCCTGCTCAGATTTACACACAATGGCAGGACCGGCACGTTTGCGTGTGCAAACGATAATATATGAACGAGTAGCGTAATTTATCGAACGACTGAGCGCACGCTCGCGCGCCTTATTGCGGCGCCTGCCGAGCCTAGGAAATAATTTAAATTATATTATTTCATCAATTTAGACACACTTTTGACGAAAAACCTTATTTGAATTGTTAGTAGAATGGATCCCAACCCCTCGTCGTAACTGGCCTATCTCTGACAGGCAGCGGCCAACGGATTATCAAACTTAAATCGCACTTTCCCGGACACCCACCATTCAGCGGAGGATTTATGCTTGCTTTTCAGTTTTATTTTACGATTTTTTAGAATGCCAATATTTTTGCCGACCGTACAGATTTGTAAAGCGTCGTATCGATTTACGTGATAAGCCCAGTGGGGGTTCGACTATTGGTGTTTATAGCGGTCGTGTAGCGAGTGTCGCCAAAGGAGGAGTCTTCATGACTACGCCACGGTTCGGTGCCTTATCTTGGCGTGCAATTTCTTTGTTTGCTGTGTACGCAATTTCCCAAAGAGCGGACGTAATGGCGAGCTAGATAAACCGCACAAGCCTCGGCGGGCGGAGATGCCAGATATCCCGCTCGTAGTTGCGCCGCGTAATATTTCTTTGCAGCGTGTCTCCTCCCGCTCGCCACTGAAGCGCCTTCCTCCACAGAAATATGATTTTGATTATGAAATATGACGGTGGAAATTCTCCGGATAGGCGTTTCACACAATTTATTCGTCAGCTACGATCAAATTCGGGCGTGAAATTGTTTCGTTTTTCCGTGGTAAATGCAAATTGGTAACTTATATTGGTTTACTATCTGACATTTCATACGATATAGAAATATAGCATGTCTGTCAATAGAGGAATTCAATTAACATGGCAGATAAAACATCGTTTTGTTTATCAGTGCAGAAGAGTGGTGAATTATCTTAGCACATTAACTTGCCTATTAGGTACTGTGCAAGGTCTCACAAACCAAAGATCAGTTTCAGAATGTTTCATAATGATGGCGTCTTGCTATTAAAATTATAACTTCTATCACAGTGCTAACCGGGACCAGCGTGCCTTCCGGATCTTTTGACGTTAGGTAAATGCCACACAAATTGTCTCCCATTTACGCCTGAACTCCGAACTATGCTTACCTCGGTGATTGTCCAGGACCGCCTAGTGCCGCGTAGCTACAGGCACTTCAAAGAACTTCAACATACATACAGTTACGCCTGTTTCCCCGAAGGGGTAGGCAGATGCATATTAAACGCCCACACTTCGCCAATAATATAGTTGGTCCCACGTAATACGAGGCGAGCCTATTGCCGCTTATCGGGCACTGTTTTGTTCTATAAAGATTGGATCGGAGTGCAGGGATACTAATCTGCACGTTTATCGGACGGCAGAAGTAAAATGAAGTAAATAAAAAAACAGGTTTCTGTCCTAGCAACAAAAGCCAGTCTACGTCGTTCTAGGTTGTAGTCAGCTTGAAAGGAATCGAACACTGCAGGTGCGCGATCTCGGCAGGCAGGTGTCTTCACGGTTGCGTACCTTCTATTTTCCATTCTACTGTTTCAAATGATTCACCGTGATATTATCCTTTCAAATCACGGGTATCCAGATATAATTGAAATTATCTTGTTTCCTGTCTCCCCGTTCCGACAGTCATCCGCAGTTTGATAGATTTGGTCTAAAATCGATTTTACGGAGTAATCGCTAATTTTATAATTCGCATGCATATTCTAAGTTTCGACCAGAGCATTATCATTATCATCAAGAAGACCTGTCTGTCTTCGAGTTTCCTAAGATTGAAGAAAATTACTCCTGTATGTTAAATCTATTCTTTGATATATATATTTCAAATTTTTACAGCGCATATTACTATACAATAATAGCATAGATTTATTCAATTTACATAAAAAAAGAAAAATATAGTAACTTTTAAATGCGCAGCGCGGTATGGACATATACAATGTTACCACTATATATTATAATAATTATTTTAGTGATATTTCTATTTTACCATAAGCTTTGCCTTTTATCATTGCTGAATATAATATTGCTTCAGAATACACGTTCGGTTGTTGATCCCGGTTATCACTATACGTGGAAATCGTTAAGTCAACCACACCGCGCAGCTTTGAGAGTATTGCAAAGCTTATATATTGTTGTACTTTTTTATTATTGTTCATGTGTCGCTATATAACCAAATCTATTGTAAAATATTCTCTTTAGTGTCAGGGCTGTGCCAAATTAAACGCATGTTCTCCTTATTTTTACAAGTTGTTTTGCATTTAGGTCGACACATATTTTTTTCGATAGATAGTGAGCTGTCACATGAGTGTGGTACTAACCAAACTCTTAATAACTGCCTAGTGGAATCACTACAACCCTCAACCAATTAGACCTGAAGATCGTGGCCTTAACAAACCTAAGAAACCAGGTAGGTTGGTCTTATGGTCTTACCATTCGGCTTTGGAACACTATGTGCGTTTTAATTTTGTGAGCTCCATAGACTGCATACCGTCAGGATGAGGTAGACGAGGCAAGCGCAAGCGCCTCAATCAATACTCCCGGAAGCGGTCAAATAAAAAAAAAGTGCAGTACATAAAGTGATATGTACAAACAATGCCGTAGGTCGACTAACCACGTGACATGAGTCACTTACCGCCATATGTAGAACAGCTGTCCGACCCGGATGGCTAACTATAGCTCTTTCGGATAGGGTTGTCCATCATTGTAGTTGTATAGTACAAATAACAGCAGCCATCACTACGCTATAATTATTACTATTTTGTCTTCGCTGTAGTAGCAATTTAATAAATATTTTACACAGTTAACCTTGACTTGGGGGTGGCACTATTCCAGCCCGGTACCACACGGCTCAAATTTGCCGTTACATTATTGGAAATTTCGTTGAAATCCCTATTTTTTCAAGTAATCAATATATTCTATGTTCCTCAGCACAAATAATGATTTTTATAATACATAGGCCTATGACTTTTCTCATTGCAAACATCGAGATATACAAATCTTTCCTCTTTATAATATTAGTGTGATAAAACAGAGTAATTGTCCATTTTGACAGTGTCCATTGAGACAGTCCATCCATCGCCAACCCTAGTTAAGAGTCGATATCGAAGGCATCTCTTTCGCCGGGCGCGGTGCAGTTGACCCCGTTATGATCACTTTAATGACGCTATTTTTGTTGGAAACCAATTAACTGGCTACTAGGCACTCGCCTTTTGCGCTTCTGTACGGCATTGCTGCGAAGCGGTACCGCTGACCTTATTATAATTGCTGTGTTCCACTGGATCAGTGTTAATCACCTCATGTTTTACACAATTGCGGTAATAGCGTTTGGGTTTTATTGCTATTGGCTTGTGTAAAGAACGTTGGTTGTAAACCTACTTTTGATCAAATTAAGGTACATCTGATTCTCGTATAACGGTGTAGTAAAGAGTAAACTACGGGTGGGATTCGTTCTCCATACAGAAGTCAATCCTCTTGCCCAATTCCCAGTTTATCTATATACGTATTTTACTTCCATTCACATCGGTCATTCGTTACATACTTATCCACCCACTTCTCGATCATACCTTCTTCCAAACACTCATCCGTCTCTTTTTCGGTCATACTTTTCCTGTTCGCTCGCTATCATTTATATCACTCCTCTCGTCTCATTATGCCCCTGAAGATGACAGACGATTGCCGTCCATTTTTTCAGCCTTTGGTGTTACTTTCATATTACCTCTATCGTTTAAACTCATTATCATCATATCCCATCATTGTCCCGGTTGCCCCAGACCAAAGCCCAGGGCCCACGGTCTGCTCATTGGTCTAACCAGATTTGGCTGAACTTTAGTTATAATTTTATATTTTTTAAAACGTTTGAAACGTTATAATTTTTAATGTCAGTGTAATGTAATTATTAATCAGTTATGATGAAGCATGACCATTGTTTATTGTATATTTGCATGCGCTAAATATGGAATAATATGTTGTGAACACCCCATGTATCACCTGTATTTGCAAATAAATATGATTATTATGATTATTTATTACATGAGCAACTGCCACCTGACCTCCACAATCCAAAGAGAAACATTATTCTATGGTTAAACCAGTTTTTAGAATAATGAACCCAGGGCCTAGCCCTCTGACTCTGACTTAGAAGTCTATGGGTCTCCCCACTGGGCTATCGTCGCTCCATCGTTTGAACACAATTTTGACATAATTATGTACGTGTTCATGTGTAATCAAGTCTTTTCATTTTTTGATCTGTTTTGTAGACTCTTGCTTGTAGAATAGGTGGTCGGTATATCTATCCGATCTCAATCAAATCAAATCAATCGCTTAAAGATCTTAGTAAGGGATCCTGCCGTTTTGCCAAAACTATTTTGACAAAAATTTATAATCCAAACAAATTTTAGCAAACTTTTTTTACACCAATGCAACGTTGCGAATTATTTTAGTACGCAAATTTTCATTTGGTCAAATTTTTACTCGGCAGTATATTACTACGGATAATGACCTTATGGCATTAGGTTTTTTAACAAGTAATTTATTACGGCAAACAAACTTTAGACAAATAACATTTAATCAAATGATTTGTTTGGACATAAAGTTTTACGTTTATTATTTTAAATAATCACAAACTAAGATATTAATACTAAATATATACTAAAAATAAAATAGTATAAGGAATGTTTGTTTAATATGTGTTCATAATTTTAAATTAACGTGATGATGATGAGTGAGGCTTAGATACATATTGGTTAGGTTAGGTTAGAACAGTGACCACAAAGCGCGCGAGCCGAGCGAGCGAAGCGAGCGTGCCGCGGTAGCGGCCGGCGATGCGCCAGAAAATACTACTGTTGATTTATGTATGGCCAATATTTGTAGATTAGTATTAATAGTAAAGATGCAAATAGAAATGGTTATTTGAAAAGTTTCGAGACGAATTATTTGGCTTATTTTATTTTGCGTAAAATATGTAATACTTACTGAGTTATTGTCGAAACGTTCACTTGGAAAGCATTACGTTTACGATACAATTATTTGTGAAGAGTTTATTTGCCAAGTAATAATTTGGCAAATGAAATTTTACAAAACAATATTTGGGAAGTGATAATTTGTCAATTTTCTTTTGGTGTAACTAGGGATACCCCTTAGTAAGTTATAGTGAAAGTATAAAAAAATATTTGTTTAGGTTTAACAAAATAAAGAAGCTGCAAAAAGCTCTGACTCTTTACTGGCTCTTTCTGGCTCTGGTAAAAACAAACATCGCTAGACAGCTAAAAAACTTTTTATTAATCCAGTTCCAAATTCGTTGCCAAAATCGTTACTCGAGACTGAGCTTCAAAAATAGAAATAAAGAAAAACTACAGTTCGTAGTAAATGCAATGACTCAATAAACGTAATATTGTTGTTCAGTAGAGACATTTGCTAGTGTTGGAGGCGTGGGAGTTTATCTACTATGATTTGTTTACGCGTGGACTGTAGTGCGATCAGCTGTGCGAGTGACGCGGCGCGCGCGGGCGCGGCGTCATCGACCAATCACGTTCGCTTTGAGAGTCAATAGGTACATTACTGTAAGCGAGTTTATTATACTAGCTTCTAGCTAGATCTAATACTAGGACAAAATTTTAGGAGTTTCTTGCTCCGGTTATACTCTGTTCAGTACTGCCTACAGTGAATGTCTGCGTTAGTTTAACGTTTATAAGCGGTTTATTGAGACAAACAAAATTAAAAAATAATACTTTACCTGAATATTTGCTTGTTTAAA
Source organism: Musotima nitidalis (assembly GCA_949126915.1). Classification (NCBI taxonomy): domain Eukaryota; kingdom Metazoa; phylum Arthropoda; class Insecta; order Lepidoptera; family Crambidae; genus Musotima; species Musotima nitidalis. Next base: position 16,860,838 of record OX421416.1, read on the forward strand.
AATAATAATTCATCCCGAAGCCCCGTGCCAAGTGATTAATTGAAAACTAATCAAACTAGAACACTATTGTAATGTTTAAAACGATAATTTAAAAAAAATAAAGATATATTCTAAGAGAACCTAGACAACGCTTATTTCATATACGCTTAGTTTTTAAAGTATATAATCTTAATCGAATAACTCTAGATTTATGTCTTATGCTGAAAAATACTTCGCACAGTTAAACGAATAAGTAGCTAGCTCCAACTTAGGTCTTACCCGGTACGTTGGCACGGTGCCACCTAGGAGGCCTAACCGTATTGGCTACGGACCAGACTTGGATTCTTACGACTTTTTGTCTACATTATATTTATCAGAAATTATGGTGTGTCATATTGAATTGGCCTTCCCATTTATTTGTCTGTATTCGAGGTATTTATGGAGGTGTCAAAATTTAGGGCCTGTTTTACAATTTTCAAGTCAGCAATCAAATGAAATCATTAATTGTTGTTTATTAAATGTTGGTACTGTTGTCATGTTTAACTGAAATTTTGCCAAAATCTGGTAGGACCAGTAAACGGACTCGAGGCCCTAATCTTAAGTCCAGGGCAACTTTCAGGGCAACAGGATAACGCTTTTCGTGATACGCATGAAATGGTGACTGTTGCCATTTTTGCCGTTGGGCGTGTTAAGATAAAAAAGACCAATTTCATTCTTTTTATGGTATTAGTGTACAGATTCATACAAAACTGTAGTTTTAACTGACGAGTATCCGTTATTTAGACATTGTAAAACAGGCATTGTCTAACAACCAACATAAATGATTTTGAACATTCTGATTAGAAAGTACTAAGTAAATAACTTACATATAGCTTTCGATATATTCACAAATAACAAATACTGTGTTCCTCTCATATGTAAAGTTCTAAAAATAGAATATTCGGAGATATTTGTGTACGCCCGTAGCTACCCTCAATAACAGGGAAGATAATGTCGTATTTTTATTCGTAGTACAAACTTTTTACGGTTTCAGCGGTTTTATGGTCGATTTATTATTCGCTAGCGTTCGCTTGTGACTTTGTTTACGACAGATATATGCATATTTTATAAAAAATCACAAGCAAAAAAAAAATTTAAGTGTAAAAGCGTAAAGTCAGATAGACGAAGAATCTGTAACATTGTTTACTCGCACAATTAAAAAAAAAAGCACTTTACTAAAATTAGGTTATTATAGGTTCAGTTAGGTAATTTCGTTAATTCTTTCAGATATGTATATAATTAGAAAAGCAGCGTTATGCTATAGGATCGCGTAGGCAACATATAGATGATTGATATGTTACTTTTCCTCAGTATTTGGAAGCAAATGGCTATCAATGAATGCTAAAAAGATTACAATTATTTTTATGAAACCACTACCGATATAATCTTTTAAACTATTTTCTACAAAAAAAAAACAGTAATGATGTTGGTACAAAAAGACGGTAAAAAACTAACATTCCAATCGAGAACCTCTACCTTCTTTGAAGTCGAGTTTACATAACTGCTTATTTATATAAGCATCTATGTAAACTTTTTACTCAATCCAAACTTCTTTCCTTTACTTGGAAAAAATATCAAGCAACCCAATGCGTACACACATCAACTTGTTTAAGTTTATTAGCCAGAACTTGTAGTTTACTTGAATAACAACAAACCCGGTCTCGTATTTCACATGCCATCAGTAAATGTCTTCTGTAATCAAAGCATCGTTGTCGTGTGGGGGAATGACAGCAAACAAACTTTAGTGGACATCTTGGCAGTGGCGGATGATATTAGGGCTAAAGAAATAATTAAGCACTTTTGTATGAACATTCCAAGTTATTCCTAAAGTGCAGCATGACAGACTTAAACTTAATCTTTAAAACTATTATTTATAATAAATAACTTTCTAAATATCTTTTCTGAATATATTTATTTGGTTTTATTATATTTATTGTATAATTATTTATTTTATACAATGGCAAACCTAATGCCGAAGGCATTTTCTACCAGTTAACCTGAGGGTTAGCAGAGAGGGTTAAAAACGGTGCTACAAACTAAAACAGATAATAATAAACTTACATAAACTAACACATATAAAATACTACATATACATAATGCAATTAAGAACATGTTAACTAGTTAACGAATAAACTCACATAAAAACTTTTCTTTTTTGTAAATATATATCTAATACTAGCTGTTACCCGCGACTTCGTCCGCGTGGAATAGTATCTTTGGGTAACATTTTTATTATTTAATAAGAATCATTAGAAGATATAGTAGATATTAGCGGCGGCGATGCAGAGAATTCGTTAAAAGGAACTTTAACTTCAAAAGCCAAAATATTTTTTAAACTTGATACACCCAAAATTTTTAAATATCATGTTCCTAGGATAGTTTGGCGTCGTAGTTCCCGTGCCGAATCCGTTCCGTTCCGTTCGAATTTCGAGAATTCTGTTTGTAGAAAATCTCTGCACATCCTAAGAGACCTACGTACCAATTTTCATGGTTTTATCTTCAAAAATGAAGAACACCCATAAAAACATTCAACCCCTATTTCACCCCCATACTTGTAAAAATTTCAAAATGCTAGAACAAACGATTTTTTTGTTTATTATTTAGTGCCTAAATACAAAATGTTATAATTTTATTTTCATAAATGACGAACTTCATAGAAACTTTCAACCCCTATTTCATCTCTCACAGGACGAAATTTCAAAAACGCTAGAACAAATGTTTAATTATTTCCTATCAAGTGCTTAAATATTAAGTTTCATGGTTTTATCTTTTAAAATTAAGAAATCCCATACAACTTTTCACTCCCTCCCCTTTTAACCCTTTACAACCCCCTTTTCGAAATAAAAAGTAGCCTATGTTCTTTCTCAGGGTCTAGACCATCTGTATACCAAATTTCATTCAAATCCGTTCAGTAGTTTTGGCGTGAAGGAGTAACAGACAGACAGACAGAGTTACTTTCGCATTTATAATATTAGTAAGGATACATAGAAAGCACATTAACCATCGTTATAAATAAGTACCTAGTTATGTATAAACAGGTCTCATTACATATCTTGCAATAGTTAGTGGTAGGTATGGCTGTTTATCAGTTCCGCTCTTGCTCCTTCTACTCTCAACGAAAAACAAAACTTCATTACATTACAGTTTCACTCGATAATGATATACCTAGAGAGTAAAAGAGATAGGTATAACGAAGTTGAGTTTTTCGTCGATTTGGAGTAGGCCCTCAGGAGCTGCGGTTCAAACCATTTTCGTGTGTAGATAAGTTACCAGGATATGAATGATATGAGCAGGAATCAATCGTATGAGCTAGTTAGGCTATGAAGGTCTTCGGAAGGGACGCCAGTCTACAACAAAAATATACGATTATATAAGCCAGATTATTGTAGGGGATAGAACAGGAAACTTTTCCACGAACAGGAAACTTCACATAATGCGTCTAGCTATAATAGTGATGTCGATGATTTGACTACAGGAGTCCCCTGAATAATGGAGTAGCTAAACGTAAAAATAAATGATTTATTTGTGGTGTTAGTTCACAGTATTATTTTCGACATTTTTTAGGTTGAAATGCACTCACAATTAAATCTAAGTAAAGCTATGTAAAATAACTTTAAAAACTTACTGTTTGATTTTAAGAAAACTGCAAAATTAAATGCTGTATGGTAGGTATGTGGCACATGTGTGTATACTTCATTTGAACAGTGAAGCCCCGCGCAGAGACGAAATGAGGCCGTGGCTTCGAGAACTACAGCCTAACTTAGCCCTATTTATTTACGGTAACGTGCTCACGCCAGGTCAACGTGAAGTAAAGATCTCATCAAAAGGTCAGATTTAATGCGAAACCCTTTTTCTGAATGGGCGTTATTCAGTTGGGTATCATTCAGCACATCTAAAGGATGTTAATCAAGATAATGTAACAATTTTTACGCTATTATTGACGAATTACTTCACGGAGAATATAGCTTCGTAGCATTTTCCAGCATATTGAATAAAATGAGATATTTATTTGCATAATATTGGGTACATTTTTTTTTTTTTGATAATGATGGGGTTGTAATGTAATCTTGTACACTATGCATGATCAATATTTTTTTTTTATATTTTTTTTTATTTATTTATTAATATGGAGTGAAGGTCAATATGGTCACTCCTCCACAAAGTGCCGTGGATTCGATTCCCACACACCAAAATATACAGTGCACATTCTAATATGAATGACTTACAACATGAATATTACGAATATTATCTTAAATTTCATTGTATAGCTTCACAGACAAATTAAGTACCAAACCAATGGATACATTTAAAAGAGCATACATAGCCTGTAAGTTTCTTGCCAGTTCTTTTTACAGAGCGGTGGCTGGAAACTGGCACTTAGATTCACTTACACTAAATTATTTTTTTGTTTGTAAATTGTTTTATTGCATATAAGTGAATCTAAGCTTCGTGATTTCGGTGTTAATATTAAAACTACGTTTTTAAGAACTTTGTAATAGTTTGTGAATTTTTAAAAAACGAAGTGATTTTTAACTACTGATTTATAAAAATCTCTATGTACGATAATACGATATTATTTTGAGATTAGCATAGTAAAGGCTCAGCTTAGCTTGAAGATATTGGCTTGAGTATGATGCCCCACTATATTCTATTTATTTTCCATTGAAGACCTTGTTTTGTGTATCGTGAACGGAGGCGTCTTTTATAAGCTCCCAAATCCCTTGGGATTGTTCCGCCATCTTACGTTATAGCTGTTCGTTTAATATACTTTACGCTCTGTAACTGAAGCTCTCGTTACCTGGGTGTTCGGTAGATCATTTTAATGAACTTTCGTAGTATCTTTAAGTAGCATTCTCACTCAACTTCTATCGCAGTATAATATCTTGAAAGAACTTCAATCGGGTTATAAGACATTTTTATATTATGTCTGCTATAATATTTGTAAAAGTTATTTATCTTACACAGTTTGTTAGTATTCAATATGGGTAAATTAAGTACACTGGGACTTTGGGCTTATTAATTAGGTTTTTAACTTATTGGTCTAATCGAAATAGCATGGAATCATAAAGAGTAAAAAGTCGTATGTAATTATTAGGTAAATCATTTTAAATGACCTTTGTCGATACTTTACTAGCATCTATACGTAACTCCAATCGGGATATAACACATTTTCTTGTATATCTTCAACTATATGTGTGTTATTTTGGCGTTATTTATAAGTTATTTAAAGTTAAGTGAATGGTTTTAATGTCGACTATAACATATAATATAAAAAAATAATTTCTTCTATGTTTATAGTTTTAGAAAATACTATGTAAATAAAAGAACCAAAATTAATGGTAGCTGTACTACTTATTGAGACGATCTTCTTTTAATTGTATTTATTGAAATTTATAAAAAAAAATACAATAAAATGGTATATTCATAAGAATCTCAACAGAAGCCGCACAGCGGTTTATTTGTTAAGGTTGAGTACTATGATGCAAAGCTTGAAACAACGGGTGATATGTTTATTAAAGTTTCAAACTTTATCAGAATTTCTCGTCTGGAGTTGTTGTCAAAGAAGCTTCAAGACAGACGAGATGACGCATACTTAAACTGACGAAAGGAATGTTCTGACTCTAAGGGTGCTTTTAGCTATTACTTTCAAAAGACTGACATACAACATACAGCACAGTAATATCTTATTTTATAACAGAAAAAAAGTAGTTATGTTAATGATAATTTTTAAAATATAAATGTTAGTAACATTGTTGGCAACTCATTGTTAACAGTTCCATTTTAACTTTTCGTAGTAAGCTTAAAACTGTTGTGTTCGGAATGGATTAACGTCCGCAACAATCATATCGGCAAAGTTAAAAGTTTGCACCGAAATTTCAACTTATAACACCGCTCAAATGACTATGTGAAAGCCGTGGGTGACTATAACATACGGACTCGTCCTATTGAATTACTAATATTAATAAACATAAGGGACATGCACCGCACTCCGCCAATAATCCTCACTCGCACTCGTGCGGGCATGTAACGTCGGTTAGCCCACGATATCACAGACAATCGATCGATGTTAATCGCTGGTTCAGTAAGCCCGAATTTTATTAAAATAAAATTTAAAATAAAATTTACAGTTGAGTAAAGTATGCCATGTGGCTTTATTCTATGCTTAGAATAGTACCCCCCCTCCCCTGTCATCTCACGGGAAGTCGTAAAAGTGGACGAAGAGAGATCCTACGAGATGATGACTACGATCACCAACTCAGGTGATTATGGGCGAATACCCCGTGTAATCTATTGAGAAGGCCAATGTTCAGCAGTGGACTTTATTATCTGAGATGATGATAATAAGGAAAGTATAGTATAAAAAATATATGTACTACATTTTCGGTACATGATTGATTACTAATTAAGTTGTATTATATTTTATTATGCGTTCTGTAGAGGGGACCGGGATGGTTGGCGCTCTTTGGGGAAGGCCTATGTTCAACAGTGGAGGGCTATTGGCTGATTGTATGATATTTAACTGCATAAATTTATTATATCTGACGACTGAAAAGGCCAATCTTAGTTTGTAAATTATTTGTCTCGTTGAAATCATAAAACAAAGGGCACATGCTTAATATGTACAATTATTTGCCTTTATTTTAGTCGGGTATGTGACTGTACAACACAATAAACTATCTCTTTGATTGTCGCAAGCAATCAAACAGTAAATAATCAATCGTTTTGTTATTTTTTTTGTTTCTTGACAATTGTTCTCACTAGTTTATAAGTATGTATACTTAATTTAACTAATATGAACTTCATATCGAACACACCAGACAAATCTTTGTGATTTATTGTGTGTTTAAAAACCATGTGAAAATGTTATTATGTTTAATAAATAAAAAATTACAATAAATACGGCTGTCGATTGCACGGTGACACGTTTTTATATGGCATACAAAATAACCCCTATAGATGCCCGATAGGTTGACATTGACACACTCCGCGTGTCCCCCGTGTCGAATCCGCACTTGTTTTAGTTATTTTTTCACGTTCAACTCGCTTTCAAACCGCTTTTCAGCGTTGTTTCGTACATTTTTTTAATTTATTTCTCTCCACTCTTCCATTTTTATTATTTCCCATTGTAAGTTTATGCGCTGATCCTTTTGCGGCGTTTTCCTTTTTCATTCATTCAACAGTCGGCTTTTCTCACTACAGAGTTTTGTAGCGGTGTTTATATTCTCATTTTGTGTGTAATTTAAGACTATTCAAGTGTTTATTATGAACGCGGACAATGTAATTATTGATAACGAGATTATTTCTTTCGTAGAATATTCAATTTATTTCGTTTTTTGACGGAATTTATGTTATAGGTAGTCGTTTTTAATCACAAACAAATAAGAGGCATGAGAATGAGATATGTTTGGTATATTACCAGTAATTCTTGAATTACTTGCAAATTACGAATAATTTATAATTGGTTTCTAAATGTTTACAACAGCTTAATAACGTACCACTTCACAGTTCAGGCTTCCTATTAGGGATTTACGGGCTAAACCACGCGACCCCAAGATAAATAGACTACCAACCGCCCGTGATTTCGTCCATGTGTCCTACATATAAACTCTCCTTGTAAATCACTCTATTTATTAAAAGAAACCGCATCAAAATCCGTTGCGTAGTTTTAAAGATCTGAGCATACATGGACAGACATCGGAAGGGACTATATTTTATACTATATAGTAATCTCCTTACATGTCTCACACAGTGCCACCTAGACTTAATATGCTATAAAAATATTACTTACTTTTTTTTTTCTTTGTGTTTTATCAATATTAAAATGGCACTCGTTGAAGTTCCATTAGATGAGGATTATTTTACACTTTTCTCTCTTCCACTGAGATTAGTGAATATTCACTAGGTTAGCGGTGATTTTATCTGCAAGGTTAGTCTGAATGCCATTCTGCAAGACGTTAACTTTAATTGCCCTTTCAATTTCGGCCCGTGCCTATTAACTGTATATTCTAACATAGCACTTTTAGCACAATTTTTATTGCTAGTAAAATCGTTTTATTAATACAGAAAAGTGCATTTATGAAGAAGCTTAATAGCCCTTTTTATAGAGAGATATGTTTTATTATGGTTTTGAAGTGAGAATGGATATTAGTCGTTACTTCGGGCCATTCACGGTCTATTCGACGAACGATATGGCGTAGAGGCTAGCACTTCGCTCCCGAGGCCGTGGGTTCGATTCCCACACAGGACAAATCTTTGTTTACAAATTTATAATCTTTTTTACAATAAAAATATATTTATTTAAAAAAAAAAGTATTTAAGTACCTTAATCCGTTCTTTAGTATCCATAACACATGTTCTTAATTATACTTATCTTGAAACTTAATATTTAGTGTGAATATTTATTTATTTATTTTTGGACTCGGGACTTCACTCACTTAAAGAGCGGGATTTAGATTATTATCCACCACAGGTGTATTGGGATCCTACCAAAACCTGTGGAACCTAAGCCATCCCAGGCGAGGATGGCTTGGGATCAGCCTGTGGTGTACCTGCCAAAAAATATACGAGGCTCTGGCTAATGCTTCTGACTATGGCGTCCTGCAATAAAATTCCATCACAGCGGCCAATAGAATTTACAAAATAAATGTTAATTATAATTTATGTTTAAAATGTGTTTAAGGGCGTTGAAATTTTAATTGCGTTTAATACAGTAACAATAAAACCTACAGCTATGAGGCAATAAAATATACCTACAAAAAAACGTGGATGTTTTAATGGTCAACAACGAGTTTGTTGAACCCGCAGCTGTTAAATATGTAGCGAAATAGTTAATTAACGAAAACAGTCGGGCAATATTCGAGATATTGCTCCCAAATTTTGGTCGAGTGTTAATTTTGCATCACCGAATAATAAATTAATTTTTATTTCATTAATTAATCCGCTCTCTCGTCCTTTTTGTATCCATGCTAGCATAATTATCAACTCCCCAATAGGTTATATTTTAGTGGGAGTATTTTCCCATAATCACCACGCTGGGCAGGCGTGTTGGTGATCGCAGTGCATGCCAGTACCTAGGATGACGGTGCTGCCCATCATACGGTAGGATTTCTCTTCGTCAACTGTTACGACTCCCCATAAGATAAAAGGGTGACACTATTCACAAGATGTACCTGTCTTATAATATAACAATAATATTAACCCTATGTTTCTTATGCTTTCCCGCCTAAACCACTAAATACATTTAAATAACACTAGTAAGTAAAATGAAGGTCAAAACGATATATTGCCAACAGATGCTCATGACATTGTCCGAAAACAGCTCAGATTTTACTTGATCTGAAGAAAACAGTGACACAATGGGTAAAAATACCTATATCCTTTACCAAGGTCCACATATATCTTATTACCATAAATAATCTTAACCAGACAACTTTGTTTTGGGCATGAAATCGTAGTAATTAACAAACTCAATCTAATTTATCTCTAAGGCCTATATTTAGGTTCAAGTTCATCTATAAATTATTATTTGAGCATTGTATCATTTACTACTAAGAACACTTCGTATTAAATGATAAAATGCTTTGTCTAGTGAACTTGTTCCTTCTCCTATCCGCTCCTGTCTGAGTCAACGTTTAGAAATTTAGCGGCTTATTACAAAACAAGATCTAAAAGTATTCATCTTTTCGAATAAAAGTGACAGACCTAGTTTTAAACTTGGTTTAACTTAAGATCTTGTTGTTTAATAATCCCCACATAAATAATTTATTGATTCAGGCGTTACTTTGCGGAAATCCGTTGTAAGCAAGTGATGGATTAAAAATATCTTTGTAATAATTCCCGCGCTGAAACGAGAGTGGAGAACGTTGGTCGTGAAGACATCGTTGTTCTGAGGCTCGTATCTTACCTGAAGATGCCCTGTGTGAGGGCGAAACACGAGTCGTGTTGAATAGTTTCTCGATTTTTTGGGAAATTCTATAATTTCCCAAAAAATCGAGAAACTATTAGCTTAAGCCCCACATAGTTTACATTTACAAGACTTTTGTCACGAACGCCAGTACTGAGTCCTTTCTGACATTATAAATAAATGCGAAAGTGCATTGAGTTTGTTTATTTGTTACGTTTTGACGACTTATCTTCTGGTACAGTTTCATTAAGGGTTTTATATTATATTCTTGAAAAATTACGTGGTTTTATATTATGAAAATGTTCCATCTATGTTTTTGTGACCACACCTAACGTTATAAATGACCAGAGGGCCTACTCTAATTCAACGAAAACGAAACTTCGTATATATCCATTCCTTTCACTCGATAATGATATACCCAAGGAGTGACAGAGATAGATGCAACGAAGTTTCGTTTTCATTGAATTAGAGTAGGCCCTCTGATACTTAGTTAAAATTTAAATTCATAATCATTTATTCAAGTTTGGCTCAAAAGAGCTGTTATGAACGTCATAACTTAAAAACTAGCGCGCCTTAATTACTTGAAATTGTATGTAAAAACGTATTAGTATTTAGCAAGATATTAACGTTATTGAATAAAACATTTTAGCATCAAACCGGACGTTGACCCCGCAGTTGCCTGTTGGTTTTTCACCTGGTACCAACTAAAATGCTTCCTGCCATTGTTTCGGCTTATAGGGTATGGCCAAATTGGAAATGTAAAGAGACTGGGTAGCTGGACTACGGGCTGTGCGATCCCATGGGATCCGAGTTCTAACTTCATTAGAGCTTCTAAATTAATTTCTAAGTTTTAATTTGTCTGAAAAATACTCACTATGTTTTATGGTTATATATTAATGTTGCTTTTGACTATAAGGCAGCTCGGCATGTTAACTGATTTTATAAAATTTATTGTTAATTGACAGAAAAAGCCTTATGTCATTAGGTTTTCCTTTTTAATTTTCATAAAAAATATACGCCTACTTGTTTTATTTTATCAATTCTGTTAAATAATTATTTATATATATTTCATAGAACAGTTATATTGTTAAATTATATTTATTAATTCTATACGTTTCTACGCAATGGCGACCGCGAACCGGTAAACGTAGTAGAGGACGGCCTCCCGCGCGATGGACCGATGATCTGGTCAAGGCGGCGGGAAGCCGATGGATGCAGGCGACTCAGGATCGCTCAATGTGGAAATCTATTGGGGAGGCCTATGTTCAGCAGTGGACGTCAGATGGCTGAGATGATGATGATGATGATGATGATACGTTTCTACTAGATAAATCTCACTCGTATTCTTAAATCCTTAGTTGCAATCGAAATTATGTGTTATGTAACAAGTACACATAATATGTAAAACGAATCCATCTAATTACTTAAAGAATAACCATACTAATAATAACATTAAAACTCATTCAAAATCTCGTCTACAAAAACGGTAAAGCAGTGCGCGAATGCAGTCGGTATTGTGGAGGCTGCGAGCCGAAACGAACCCTCGCATTAAAAGGACCGTTAGGCCTGCCCTTGCGATTATTATCGCTGGGAGCGGGGCTTGATCAAGCGATTGTCATACTACAAGCGTCGCATGATAAAGCGACTGTCATACTACGGGCTGGGTTTGATAAAGCGATTGTTTTACTACGAAAGGGGCTTGATAACGCGATTGTTTTACTACGAAAGGAGCTTGATAGCGCGATTGCCATATTTGCCATAATATGAATTGGCGCGCCAGCCGCCACGTGTTTGGCCTGCATGCATTTATGCAAGCGAATATCTTGAAGCATATCTTAAGTAACTCGCGCGTAGCCGTATGTGGTAGGCGGAAGCGTTGTGTGTTTCTTCCTTACTACTAGCTTATTATTTCATTACATTGCAAAGTAATAAATATGTATAATTTTCAATTATCTATTATTTCTTGTTTCTACTATGTGTATTGAGTATAAATACTACTAAGGGCCTTTATGAGGTTCGGCTACTCTTGCACATTATTATTACGCTGATAGGACACGTAAAAGGACTTATATATTTATACATTTATTGTCTCAAAACCTAATTTGTAGCTTTATTTTTCTTGAATATATAATCTTTTGCGTAGATTTTTTAGTATAATCGATGTATGTCGTTGTAGCCATCACGCCCCGCTCACTGTGTGCCGAGACCTTCACATCGCTGGGAGCGGGCCTCGATAATATCGTCGCGAGGGGTGCCGCGCGGGCAACGACCGACAGGACGTCCTACCCGCCCCGAGCATAGGGCTTTCACGATTTACTATCGAGACCTAAACCTAAACCTACTGTAATCCGTGCACTGAGGTTCACTAATGGTATTATTCACGGTATTCACCCAATATGTAAGGGGTAGGCGATCTGATATCTAACTCGTCTGATTAGTGGCGACTATGGTTCTAGGGATACCTACATCTAGGTAAGCTGCTAGCAATTGGTAACTAAAAATATTTATTTTGTAAGGACAAACTTAAATTATATTCAGGTTAGTTTGTAAAATTTTAACATCTTTTGTTTTTTGTTTGAAAAAGCTTAAATAAAGTAAATAATGAATTGTATTTTTTTCCCAAAAAATGCCTGTAATACCTTAAGAATAGCATTAAAATGTATGGCGAGGGCATAAGTTGTCTGTCTGTTCGTAAGAAAGGAAACTCGTTAATTCGGATTCGTTGACCTTTGATTATAGAATAGTAATATCAATTAAGAAATTTTAACGGGAAACGTCACAAAACATATATACATATCTTCCCGAACACCACATTTAGGCGTCTTGTTTAAGAAGTATAATAAACTACTTAATTTTTTTTAAAATCCAAAATACTGTTTTTTTAATTCTGAAAGGATATTACCTCAGTCACTTATGTCTTAACTCCACACTGATGATGGTCTAAATACTAATAACTAAATCTAGGGAAAAAGCCATATAACAAAGCTTAATAGAATAAAGCAAAACAAAATAACAGCAAACAGAGGACTAATCTACTATACTTAATGAATGAAATGAGATTTGTGACAACCCTATCGGAGCCCACGCTCAACGTTTCAAATTAGGGATGTCTCTGATTTATCGTCGCTAACCAAACAGAAACGAAACAAATGGGGATGCTGGAAAATAAGTTGTTTCTAATTTATTAAAGGTGTACAATTTTACAACAAATATTATATCCATAGAAATAATACCAGCTTTATTGTACAGTCAGCTTAAAATCGACGGCCCCCAAAGCGCCATAATATGGCGCTTATACCTGAACACGCCCCAACTCTCTTGAAATAAGAGACGAGTGTCCATCTTCATGGCGCCTTGGATGTTACTCAACTGACATACTGTTTTTATTCAAATGAGCGTTAGCGGTAGAGTCGATTTGGTTGCTCGCGAGTGTGACTGTGAATGAATCTGACTGTACATACCGTTGTACTAACGTTGATCAGTAATCACGTGTTGACTTGTTATCATATTTTTTTATAGAAACTACCATAGTGTAAAAGTAATTCAAAATCCATTCAGTCCACATGAGCGTCGTTTTGAACAAATGATTTTTTGCTGTCATCGATATCCGTTGTTGTTGCCTAAAAAAGTTATCTTGCAGCTTGTGTATTTTTAGCAAAGGTTAAAGTTAACGTGTAGAGAGATAAAGTGAAAACTGATTTACGTTGACTCCTTTTTTTATAACTACGTTGATACATTACGTTTTCCTGTTTTAATGAATTATGTGATTAATGAAGACTAAATCTAAAACACTAGCATCAAAAATTATGTCACCTATATTCAAATAAAGTTTATCAATGCATTAGTAATTGATTGATGTATCTTGAGTTAAATTCTTATAAGTGGGTAATTAAAGGATAAGGGTAATAAGTAGGCGATTACTTACCGTGCCTTCAGCCTCGCCCCATAGACATCGTTAGCGTTACCTGCCATTTTCACCTTTTTCTTACCTTTGAGAGTCAGATCGATATTGCCCGGTGTTTATGTAATGCTTTTACTTTATCTTTGTTGTAAAATGACAAATTGTACTGTACCTACCTACTTACCTACTTAATTTTAAGACAAACTAAAGGCTTTCTTTTCTTTTTTTCTTGGTTGAAAAATAATTATTTGACCGTATCTCAGTTTATTCTTGTTCAGCAGTGAACGTTCTTGGGAAGATGAAGACGATACTTTTTTTAATTATAATGTCTTTGTGCGGTTAATACATTTAGCCAGAGTTAAGTGAAATATATAACAATAATATTTAATTCATAGTTAACGAGAATAAGTAGTGATTTTATAAATGACGAATGAGATGCCCTCCCCCTAAACCCCTTGAGTCCGCAGTAAAGATGTGGGACTATACTGAGATCTCACATGGACTTCTTAAGAGAATTTAAAGTTGTTGCACTGTTTTGTTTAATTTACCATCGCTCATGTACGTTCACAAACTTTTAACAGTTATAATCCACCGTTATTTTTACACATTACTGTACGAAGTATCACACAATTTAGAAAATAAAACAAAACTGCAGACATGACGCTTTACTTTCCTGCCAAATGTCCATGATACCACATAATTATTGTGTTTTCTTTTAAATATTGCGACGAGTTGTAAAGTTTTTTTATTATGAATATATGTATTATATGTTATCTGTTATGAATATCTAAAACTATGCAGTTTGATTATAGGAACATATTTTTTTTATTTCACAAAACAGATTTACAGCAAATTTATTACCGTCCTTATACGATTGATTTGTACTTATTAGTATATGTGGGCTATAACTCCGCAAATATGTCACTTTCTTTGCAACCACTTTCTTTTAAACACATTCACCATACCACTATATTTATATTTCAACCCAAAGACTAACATTTATTCAGTACCATTAAGATAAGTGCGAATAGCATAATTAGAAACTTTGTCGCAACAATTATTTTCCTTTGGTACCCGAGTGCCCGAGAACCTGCGGCCCCTATAGTTCTCGGTCGGCTGGACAAACACACATTGTTGGGTGGGCAGTTGGGCTCAGTAGCCCTGCCTGGTTCATTGTCATGGTAATGTGTGACTTTGCAGGGAATCGAGGTCCTTTATGATATTCTATGTTTATATTTAACTAAGAGAACCTGAATACATTTGGACTATTTCTGTTATAGTGGGGAAATAATTTTGAATGCTAATATTTAAATAGATTGGCTTTTAGTGTTGTGGTTCAGTTTCTCTGTTAGTTTGTTGTTGTGTTCTAATGTCTATGTTGTGTCCGGTCTTTTATTGACTTGTCGTAAATGTTATATGTATGTATATTCATATATATTCATGATGATACTGAGCTACATTCCTTAATATAAAAAGTCAAAACATTATCTTACTTAAAAAATATTAACATTATACTTACTTAAAAATCTTGTCATAATTATTAAAACATTAACAAAATACAGCATTAGCGATCAATGCGTTTTTTAAGTCCTTAAATATCTGCTCAGTATTGAGATCTGAAACGTTCCTTCCGTAGTCAGACAAATTGTTAATTTTAATCATAAAAATAAGAAGGCTATACTGATATCACAAGTCTTAAGCAATGTACTAGTTCTTCAGTACTTGATAATTTGTATATTATAAATTGTTGGTGGTCTTAAATCGTACTTATGTAAAGACTAAGAGTGAAAGTCCTGATGTATATCTATTTGTTTGTCCCCAGGGCGGTAACAGACCCTCGAGATGGCCGGCGCGTCGCCCTCAAAAAGCTGCCCAACGTGTTCCAGTCGCTGGTCTCCTCCAAACGAGTCTTCCGAGAGCTCAAGATGCTGTGCTTCTTCAAACATGAAAACGTTAGTACTGACACTTTTTTTATGTGACACGTCATAATGACCATATTCTAAAAAGCAGTTGATGCAGTCTAAAAAAAAAGCGCGCTCCATTCCGTGGAATAAGCACGGTAATAAGCACACCCAGTCATGACGGCCTACATAAATGCTGTTTCACGCCTAACTTAGAAGACCCGGTGCTATCGGAGCTGGGCTACATATACATAATATACATAATTACTTGCGTACTTGAACGAATTTCTGGCTCTATTCTTTTCTAATCAAACTAATGCAGCGCTTAGACGCGTTAGTTTTTAAGTTGACGTTTAAAAGACTTCTAGTAGTGTGCTAAAATTGAACATAAAAACGTCCAACGTTCCCACTGAATACAGACTATTTACCCGTATTATCGGAAAAGCTTTTGCTAAGGTTACAACTTTTGTATGTGGAGC
The DNA here is from genome assembly GCA_949126915.1 of Musotima nitidalis. Taxonomy (NCBI): domain Eukaryota; kingdom Metazoa; phylum Arthropoda; class Insecta; order Lepidoptera; family Crambidae; genus Musotima; species Musotima nitidalis. Next base: position 16,877,041 of record OX421416.1, read on the forward strand.
TTTAATAATCCAAATTATCGGGTAGCTGTGAACCAACAATGTATGCAGTACTCTAATTTTTCCAAATTACTTCTTGTAATGGATAGTTTTCATGCTATCGTCACTCGAAACAAAAGTCTGCTTAACATTCGACAGGGCAGGCATTTTGATCTAAATTATAATATACCTATCCCGCACAAATTAGCAGAGTAAAGGAACATACCATATTAGATGTATATTAGATGTAATTGACTTTCCTTAAAAAAAAAAGAAGCTTTCATTTACTTAAATATTATTATAAGCTACATAAGCTATTGACTTGAATTCGCAAAGTAAACGTATATTTTATTAATGAAGAACAAAATGCTGCAATTGTAGCAGATTACAGAAGTGTTTTTTCACATACATGTGTGACATATCTCACTAGCTAGATATATCTAGATGTAAATGGACCATCGTCCTTGTGAAGGTCGTGGGGGAGACGAACTTTGAAAGCACAGTTTGAAAACGAAAGAAAACAGTTTTTTGTATAGCACTCAATATACTGGCTGGGATGTAATAATTATAGTTTGTTTAACTTTAAAATTAATTATACGTTACTTGCTCGTGTTTTTTAAAAAATCTTGCAAAGTATTTGTACTGTAGAACTTTATATGAACAGTACAAACAACCTTCTTTTTTAACCTACTGTAAATTTTTAGATGATTTAAATTTTCTTAATGTTTTGAGAAACCAGACTTCCTTTGACACGGACTTTGTCAGCTTTTAATGTCAACCAATCTATAATATTTGCTTCTTAGTTTTATCAATGCTCGAATGAATATCGATTCTGTGGTATCTCATCACGGATACGTCGTGAAGGCGGTCGTAGTCTTCGTAGTCGGTTGAGCGTTCAGTTCATGAACTATTTGGTACCGAGTTCTAACTTAGCCCCCGATATAGTACCTAAAGACGTTAACCTGCCGTAATTGCCTTAGTCTTACTTCGAACGTTTGATTAAGTTACTTATTAACAAAGGGTATTCTAATTTTTAATAAGATTTTATAAAAATAATTGTAGAAAAATCTACAATCGCTTAAGTGCAACAAATTTTCGTGTTAATATGCAAAATGTTCTATTAATGTGCCAGATATCTGCCGATTCCGTGAAACCATGAGGAACAAACATACAAAGTTTAGTGTCACCTTGTAATGTTCGTATGATAATGAATATTACCGATAGATTATCGCTGACCGGCATGCAACCATACAGCATTATGATAATGCAAGCGTAGCAGCCATTATCGCGAAATAATTGTAGCGTCCCGTGAGAGTTGCTCATAAGTTATTCATTTTCACGTGTTTTATCGAACGACGCGTATGTGTTGTATAAACATGGATTTGCATACAAACGGGAAAATTGGAGCCGATGCCGTATTATGGTTGTGGCGGCGTATTGTTCAACAAATAGCGTGTCAGTCCAATGCCCGATGAGATGAGAGGCGTGTGGTGAACGCACAAACCTAAAATAAAATCCAACAATATAGCAAATTATTTGACTCTCGTTTCAGCGTAGGTCGTGTCTTTGTTCTGAGGCTCCTATCTTATCTGAAGATGCCCTGTGTAAGGGCGAAACACGTGTCGTGTTGAATAGTTTCTCGATTTTTCGGGAAATTATAGTAGCGCGGGAATTTTTACAAACATATTTTTAATCCATCACTTAATCTATTAGAGCGTTTACTATATTAGTTAGTTTGAGCAGCGACATATGCACAATTATCCAAATCATCTCCTCTTCACTCTTGTACGTAAGAAGAAAACCGCTATGATGATCCAACTCAAAAGAAAGAAAGAAAGAAAATAAATTTATTCAGTACAAATAAACATATAAATTAAGTACACAAAAAAGCAACGATTAAATTTACACAAGCAAAATATAACATTAAACCATGTACTGAAACGGTGTCCACTCAGCACACTGTCGGACACCATAGGATGTCACGACGCTGATCTTCCGTGAACACCTAGGTATGAAGTGTTACTACGCGCAGTATTTGTGAAATGCATCTATTTAAATAATCAAAAATAAATTATCATAAATTTAATTATAAAGTAGTTTGTGTAAAGAATGGAATACTATAATAAGAAGTTTAAATAAAAGTATTAAGTATACATGAGAATATAATGAGAAAGAAGAAGAACGAATAGTAGTGAAATGCAGATAACTTAACCAAATCGAAGTAAGACAGTGATAAACAACGAATGACACAACACAGGTATAATTAATCTTCAAAAAGTCAAAAGACGACAATAGAAGAAATAAGACAGAATCAATGCTATCTATAACGCGCGTTTTTTGAACTTCGACAGAACGAAGAGTTAAACGCGCATCTATAACATCGCAAAAATTCCTAATAAAAAAAGCTTATGTGCCATAACACCTAATTTTAATGAAATGCTCTTAGGCACACAATATTTGGTCGAATACCCAGATTAGTGTTCGATATTCCTCATGAAATAAAAAACTTATATAACTGAACACTGGAAATCAGTGTATTTATTGAAATATTTATTTATTTATACTATACATGTAAGTAACTCAAATATTTCTTATTCCAGGTACTATCAGCACTCGATATTCTCCAGCCGCCTAGCCTCGACTTCTTCCAGGAAATGTATCCTTTTTTCAATCTTATAATTACCTGAACAACAACATTGAAGGTTTGTCCTAGCCTATCGTGGTGACGTCCATCAGGTATGTTACCTTTTCTAACTTTTCCGTGTAAACATGTGTGTTTATGGGGTGTAGTTCATCCTTTTTTTACAGTGATTAAGGTTAATATAACAATCTTAATAGCAGTCAATGCATCCACAACATCGTCATCAAGACATTGTTTGTAAAATATTCTTCCATAGATTTTCTGTGTTAAGATTAACGGTACACACTGCATATTAGTTGATAGTATAGCATAGTCCAAAAAGCAAAATCTGTCACTATGGAACAATGAGCAGACACAAAATTCCTATTACCGAAATATCTTAAATGGTCATATCATTCAAAATAAACATGAAATATCGCTTGAAAAGACACGCATTTTTCATACCTTTTTCGTCTAGTCACAACAAACCTTAAAGTTTATTTAAGTCTTGAAATTAATCATTAAATGAAATACCTTGAAATGTTCAGGGTATTTAACTATCGGCACTTCAGCATATTTTTTATCAACCGCACAAATTAACTATATGAGAACCAGTTCTGATAAACTAATGATAGCTCCTCTATTGATCATGTAAGGATCATGTCAGAAAATACCCAAGAGACAATATCCCAATCAAAATCTGATAAAACTATCGGCATACACATGAGTTATATCTATGCGATTTATACATGTTACTCGACTTATATCCCTAATCCAAACTTTAGAATTTCTATTCCAATATTAATGGATAAACTTTGCGGTCGTTAACACGAATTGACGTCATAGGTTACTGTCGCGTTTATTAACGATATATGAGTTACTGTCTCATTTTATTTTGTGTGGATATTTCCGTCTGTATACAAATGCTTAAAATTAAATGAATCTGTATTAATGTCAGGTTTTTCGACTTAATTTATAATTTCAGATCATATGAGTATACTTCTTTTTGGATATTTTTTTCTTGTCGCATTTTCTGATTTTATATTATTGTTTTCACGTTTGCTTTGCGCAAATGTAATGTTGCTTTCTGACCTGTTATATACTATTAAAGTTCGTAGTTTCCAATCAATTCATATAGTACAACCATGAAATGATAAAAAATCAATCGTCTATGTCTTCAGGCTATTCGCTCACAGTTGCGCTTCAATAAATTTTCGATTATCGCCGTAGACGTCTCTAGACCCTAAGGAATATCGGGGAAGCCTGCAAAATGTAGTCTAGTCTAGTCTAGGTTTAAACCTAAAAAGAATAATATGATTCTTCCAAATAAAACATAATTTATCTCTTTTAATCCATTACAATTATCTTCCTTTTAAGCGTTTCTGACATTAAAGTTTTTTTAAATCACGTCGTGCTTTCTAAGAAGTTATGATTTCATTCGACTGTCGCTAGATAGATAAATCTCTTGATTAATCATTCACCGTTTTCGGTGCCGGCCTAATTTTGCGCTTTCACTTTCTCGAAGTGGGTTCGTTTACTGCAGACCCCTTCCTATTAAACTTTAATAAGCCCTTTGCCAATCGTAGCTGTTTCAAGATTTCTCAACAACAACAAAGGAACACGAAATATTAGCTGAGAAATATTTATGAATTATAAGGATTGCTTTCGGAATAGCGAACGCTTCGCTACTTAAATACAATAAATATGAACTATTTTTTGGTATACATTACAGGGTCATTATAGGTCAAGGCAAAGTCTTATACTAATATTTTAAAAAGAAGTGACAAAAACAGACTTATTAACTTTTGCATTTAAAATCTTGCTCATTTAATCAAATCTCGTGTATTTGATGTTCCTGGTAACAAAAAGGTTATTAAAGAGTATTTAAGGAAGAAACTGCTAATTTTTATTTGACCAAGTAGCAAACTTTAATATTGTTAACGGACAGCATTATCCGGCCTAGAAATAATTAAAGCGATGACATTACAAAAAAGTTATTAATAACAGTTTTTGACATGAATTCCCATAAGGTTTCAAATTTCGTTCGCGCTATGCGATACCGATATCTTTATCTCGCTCGTCCTTTATTTCACAGTAAAAACAATTAAGTAAGCCAACTAGAGCCCCTAACTAGTGATAATAGCACGAAAACGCAGGTCTGTAGGTTATTCAATCGTCAAATATACATTTAAGGAAAAGGCAACGTAGCGGCAACGTAGTCACCCCTGGCGCAGCTTATTATAGCATGCCGGTTTAGTGCTTGCTTATTTTATTATGATATGTTTTGTTATAGTACTTTGTGCGAAATAAATAAAGTTACTTTTTTCTATTGTATTCTTTAGCAGCGATAAATGTTGTCAGTGTGTGTGTGTGGAGAACCACTGAATGTATGATTCACTCACAAACCGTGATCGGTGCATATATATGAAGATGTCGTACTCATTTGTTTCCACTATGTCTATATACCCAACCGAACAACGTGTCGGTTTTACGTTTCAAATTTTATGTCGCATATATTCTATTGTGCCTTTTTTATAACCCACAGAGATTTTTATAGATCGACATAGTATTTTACGTGTTTCATACAAAGATGTTAAGTTTAGGTGAAAATGTTTCATAGCCGTCGGTAGGCTTACCGCATAGGACCTTTCTTTTTTGTTGTCGTTATTTCAGCTCTTTGTCTGTTTTTACATTCTTGTTTGAGTGAACTTTTATTTTTTTAGTGCGTAATTGGTGCTGCATTCTTGTGTCCCTTATGTCTTATACTTTATAGTACATATTGTCATTCTTACTGCCCGCGTTCTCGTGTGCTTAGAATTGGGAATAAAACCAAGGAGGAATAAATGAAGACTACTTACGGAATACAAAATGATGATAAAAATTATTGTTCGTCTAAAATGTAGAGATATGTTAGGTAGACGTAACTTAAACATTCTTTTAAGTTTCATTATGTAATAATATATATTGGGTTTAATCTCTACACGGGACAAATATTTGTTTGTATAGATATGAATAAATTTTCTGGTCTGGGTGTTTTTCTATGTTCAGTATGTATGTACAAAAAAAAAGTATTTATATATGTTTATCCGTTATTTAGTATCCATAACACAAGTTCTTAATGATACTCATCTTGGAATAAAAAAATTGGTGTAAGTGTCAGAAATATTTATTAATTTATAGGTCATTCCAGAACCCAATGATACGCAGCAGAAAAAGCTTCACGTATAAAATTCTTCTTCAGAATATTACCATCCATACATACATACATTAACGCCTGTTTCCTCGAAGGGGTAGGCATATTATACGCCCACACTTCGCCAATTACATTGTCGGTCCCATGTAATAGGTAGCGAGCCTATTGCTGCTTGCCGGGGTCTGTTAAGTTCGCCAGAACCTTGTCTGCTGATCAGCAGGTGCACCACTTGCAGGTGAGGTTGGGCTCCTCAGATGTAAGTAGGATCCCTATACACCCATATACTGTACATCCATATAGAAAATTCATTAACGCAAGCAATGACCTATGAACAAGTTACCGTAAAAGCGGTTAAAAGCCGTATTTTTTACAAATGTGTCTGCTTCTGAACGGAGTATGTAATGTTAAGTGTTTCTATGACTTGTTAAAACAACTGTTGTTCACAGTTAAACCGAGATCTTAGTGCTTTACACTTTCTCAATAATAACTTGAACTTTGTTTGTTAAGTTAATGTATATTGCTTAAGAAAAATATAATGTTTAAAGCTTAAACTTTCAACGTAGTCTAAAGACATTTACTAATGGTTCTGACTAGAAATAAGACGATACAAAATTTGTTAGGCCATGTTCTACTAAAAAATGTAACTTTTAGGGTATCGAAAATAAGTTCTGATTAGCTTGCTTTATGTACCATTTAACAGTTGTAATTTCTAAATTATTTAAATTTATTTGTCAAGTATTAGCTATTTAGAACGTAGTGTCTAATTTTGAAACAGGCGCTTAGACATATAAGTTTGATACTTTAAGACATGAAAAAAATAATGTAAATGCGTGGCTGATTGGTTATTCAGTAAATTGAGTTTGAATATTTAAACAACTACATCCCGGCCTTAGGAACAGCAATGCGCGGGCGCAGCACCAAAATAGAACCAAGTGCTTCCGCTTTATAAAATACTGTCTTTGTGTATAATGCATTGGTTGCCCTTTGTGACGTCCACTCTCACGCTATGCTCTTTTTTGGAACAATGTTCCTTGTTTTGTGATCTCTGGCTGACGGCTTAGTCACTTCTAGGGAATTCTTTGTGACTACATCCGCTTTTTGTGCGTCACTTTCTATGTTCTTTGAGATGAAATGGTAAGCTAAGATATTTATATGCTTGATGTTTTGGTCCCATTTTATAACTGAATTATTGCATTCAATTCTTAGAAATCTTAAAATTGTAGAGTTATAGTTAATTCTAATAAGAATTATAATCTTTACACATTTAACAATATATTTAAATTTAAAAAGATTAACTTTATAGAATTATACTGTATGTTCCGTACTTAGTCATAATTAAAATTTGTATTCACATAGTGAGAATCAGGCATTTAAGATTGTGTTGTAGGTCAAAGGTTACTCGTAGATTTGTAACCGAAGAAATAGAAATCCCTATATGAAGATTAGTCTATTCCTATACGATCCTTAACTGTCACTAAAGAAAAATGTTCGTCGCATTTGCCTCTAGGAAGTCTAGAAACACGTCGATGGCTGTGATTTTAACCCACTACTTGGAGGGCTCCAACTCAGACTGTAATCCGCACTTTTTGCAAAAACATTTGGTCTTTACCGACCGCAAAAGTCCCAGTAAACTTCGTAATGATTGAGATGCTTTTCTAGTTCTAAACCCACTTATATAATTTGCTTTTTCAAGTTTGTTTGAAGATTAACTTTGACTTTTAAAACGTAATTTGAAAAGATACTGCGTTTAAAGCAAGGGAAAAAGTAAGTTTTTTTAATCTTAATTTAAAACCATTTATCAAAAAGTGTTTGTTATTATATAACTAGGCTTGCCTTCAACTGTGCACTTATTAAGAATAGTATCAATTCTGGTTGAACTTAAAAATATTGTAATATAATTTCGAACAGTATCAAGTATTTCGACTTCATTTTTAAGAACTTTGATAAACAAGATCATTGGTATACAATCAGTCATAATAAACCACTTTACTCGCAAGTTCAATGTGATTTGCCAGTTAATTAACAAAAAAGTTTTAGTAAATCTTTTAGATTTTTATAAAAGCTTTTTAATTACAAAACTATTATATACGTACCCAGTGCAGCCTACGTCACAGTATTAAGCAAACACATTCGCAAGTTGCCTTTTGTCTCGCTTTCCATTGTATTTGTTGGTCATTTTCTTTTGTTTCCTGTTCTGGGTTGGCTGACTTGCTGTCTTTGTGCGTTGTCGTCTGCCCGCGGTGCGGCGCCCTTGTGCCCGCTTCCTAATTAGCGGTTTAGCGTGGGCGCACCGACCGATTTAACCTCGCCGCGTCACGCCTGGCCGTGCGCTCGGTGCATCGTGCTATCGCTCCATTGTACTGCACAGTCAGCGTAGTTGGTAACATCCAAAGCCCCATAAGGATCGACATACGTCTTTATTGTCAAGAGCATTAGGGCGTTTTCCGATATATACGGCGCTTTGGGTAATGTTAAACATTATGGAGCGATACATTCTATTGCTGTCATAATTTTCTTTATCTTATATCTTGTTCTTATATGGGGGTTTACTATTAGCTAAGTTGTACTTTGTTATATGAAGTGACAGCTTTGGTTAAGAGTAGCCTAATAGTATCTTGATCTTTGGGTTACATATTCGTTAATAGTAAATTTTCGACAGCAAACTGTAAAATACGGAGAGTTCAGCGAAAATATATGCCAAGGACCGTAACACTAATCGGCAGAAACTGGCCGGAGGACAGACCTTAAATGGTTTCTTTTCCAATTCTTTTCTTTTTAAACTTCGACTTGCAGTGAATTAATGCGTTACTTTTTAAGGTTTAGCTAGTAATTTTTTAAAGTAATGAGAGATCGCCAAAATTTTGAATTTTTTAATTCTTTGCTTGTAAGGATACGTACATCATAAAACACAATAAAACGTGTGGTTCAAAATAAAATAACCCGTTTAGTTTTTTATTATTACATAATAATATGTAAAGTTGCGTCCCGTGATTTTTTCCCGGCCATTTTACTTCTAAGATACCTATTAATTACCAATATTTTATAATAACTCCTGGTTATTAGTAGATAAAATACCAAAGAGACCGTTTCTTTGTTTATTCCAATTTCTTTATTTATTTAATTTATTAATTCAGGCGTAACTTTGCGGAAATCCATTGTAAGCAAGTGATGGATTAAAAATATCTTTGTGAAAATTCGTTTTATTGTTGGTCGTGAAGACATCGTTGTTCTGAGGCTCCTATCTTATCTGAAGATGCCCTGTGAAGGGCGATACACGTGTCGTGTTGAATAGTTTCTCGATTTTCAGGAAATTATAGTAGCGCGGGAGCAATCGATGCACAAAATCCATCTGGAAGCCCCTTTCCCACCCTGTTGGATAGTGGGCGCGGTGATTTCTTGCTAGGCTTCTGAAAGTCATCGACATCTACCGTCCTCTTAAGTGGACGTTAATTAGAGCTTTGTAAAGCCTAACTTGAATGAACTAAGTACACCTTAGACAGTGAAAAGTATATAAAACGATTGTTTTCTTCGCTGTCAGCCGTAAAAGTAATTCTTTTTAACCTAAATGAAAAGACATAGATCATGCGGCGTAACGATGAACCGTTGTTATGATCTTTCATGGAGATCATAAAAAATTATAGCTATCTCTTATCATAACATTAAAACCGTTCTTCAATGCCGAAACACATAACTTTACTGCTTGATATAATTACGTTCCATTTCACGTTACAGGCGCCAGAATATTAATTAAAAGTCAATAGGTCACGTCTCGTCATTCGATGGGTTGAAAGGTTTCGAAGTTAATTTAGATCTTGCTCGAACTGAAGAGCTCTTTGATTTGTCCTAAATAATTTGATTGGTATATTATTGTGAAGTCAAACGCTTATAGCCATTAAATAGAAGATGTGTTTTTATTATGGAGAAGTTGATGGAGTTATACGATATTCTCGATACGAGCCTCAATGTGGCTGGTGGCGAAAGACAGGCGTAATAGCTTATAGACAAAGGAACTAAGATACTGGTTTCTTAATACGATTTTGTATAAGAATATGATATTTCAAATAAGAATATAGGAAAAATATCTTTTATTTGACGAGAGACGGAACTCATTCATTCACTCAGATTCATTTTTTATTTAAACTTCGCGAAACTAAAAATTTAATAAAAAGCAAATTTAATGCTACAAGGCATTGTCTACCAGTAAATCTTTAGGTTAGTAGAATAACCTATAATACACGCCAAAAAAAGCTTTTTTAATCGGTATTGTCATTTCATTATTGAAAGTAAAAACGTAATAAAAAACTAAAATCAACACAGCTTATATGTGAACCGAACTTTTCAAAGGCAAATATTCCGTTTTTTTTTGCATTCATAGCCAATAAAACAGTGGAACTATGGTCACGAATTTGTGTTCGTGTGGCGGGCGTCGCTCCGCTGAAATATTTGTTAGAAGCCGAATTTCCCATGCGGCTCTCTATTGACTTGCCATTCAGTATTGTATTCATATTGGTATTTAATCGACAGTTTTGTGAAACTTTGATAACGGAAAGTACACAAGAAATTGAAGACAGATATGAAATGGTCACTTTAGCTTTTGGTGGCTTATTGAGGTCTTGGGTTCGATTTTTACGGAAGTCATAACATATATGCACAGAGAAAGTAAATGAACTAATAAAGCAAATAAAACCATTTATTTGTCCAAGTTAATTATTGTTAAGAACTTGTGTTATGGATACTAAAGTTCAATTCTTTTTTTTTGTAAAAACAGACTTCATATACACATAGAACACCAAGACCAGAACAAATATGTATGCTCATGCACACAAAGATTTGCCCTGTTAGGAAATCGAACTCATGACCTCAGTAGCGGAGTGCATATATACTGACCTCCACGCCATATCGGTCAACAATTACAGCAATCAACATATTATTGTAAAAGTGAAAAGAAATTTTAAAGACAACTAGAATTTCAGGTAACTTACACACAATTGGTTGGTACATTGTTATAACTTTTGTGTACGGGTTTATTCTGATCTTAAGATTAAGCTTTAAGGTAGCTTAAGATTGTGTTATAGGGCACCTATTTATAAACACACCAATATTCTTTCTTCAAGGGAGAAGGAAAGGAAAGGACATTTACATATAGTTATATATTGATCCATTACAGTACCCATAGCATAATCCCTATATAGTATAGCTTATACAGTAAAACAATTGACATAAAAACTGAAAGCTAGTATGGCTTATAACAGGTTTCCCTAATATAACAAACATGTGAGTGGTAAGCAAAGAAACTGTGCTAGTAGTGCTAATAACTCCCGGTAATTCTGGCAGACATGTAGTAATTAAAGAATATAAAACTGTATTAAAACTAATATAATTAAACAAATAAAATAATAATTGCTTTGGAATAAGTCTGTAACAGTGTAAAAATTTAACCCATTTAAGGTCTTGAATAGTTTAAGTAATGTGAATAACGGTTCCTGTGGGTCCCGTGAAGATGAAGCGCGACTACCGGTATAACTTTGTCGTGAAACGCCTTACTTAGTTGACGTCCACGTCTGTCATTTATGTGCGGTGGTCCGGTTATTGATGACATCGGAAATGAGGTAGACTAAAGAATTGAAAACGTTTACTTCGCCTTGTAGATAGTTTTGTAACAGTCTCTGGTAAGAATACATTCCTTGATATAGAAAGTTACATTGTATTGGTACAGTGACCGCAGCGCCCTTTTGAGTTACACACGGATGGACATTCATTACTTGAGATAAAAATACATAACTTGAAAAATATGTTGTTAAATTATACAATTAGTGGAGGTCTTCCTCTTTGTACAATGTGTAATCTAATTGTTCTGAATATTCTTCCCACTGCGGACCCCAGCTTCAAATGAAGGACCTCAACGATTGGGGCTGTAATTTTTATTCTTTGAAATACTTTTCGTGTACTTTCTTTTGAAAAGATTTTCAATACAATAGTAATTTAAATTACAATGAATCACTAAGTAAATAATACACAATTTACAGAATTAAAAAGACTCCTATCTTACCTGAAGATGCCCTGTGTAAGAGCGAAGCACGTGTCGTGTGGAATAGTTTCTCGATTTTTCGGGAAATTATAGTAGCGCGGGAATTGTTACAAAGATATTTTTAATCCATCACTTTAATATAATAAATTAAAAATCTGATATTTTATATGACAATATACTTCATTGTTTCTGTTGCTTATTTCAATTTTGTAAACAAAAGTCTTCCAGACCAATTGTAATGTTTTTAACCTAAGGATAGTAGGAAGAGGAATACACTTTTAAGTGATTAAAACATTTGAGCTAGGGGAGCTGAATACAAACATGCCCTAATGACACTGCGGAGAGCGTCTCCCGTCTGGCATATAAAGACCCTTACTCTCCCCTTTTTCGAGTATAAAAAGTCTCTTGGTTAAAGTAATTTAAGGGTAAATGCGTACGTGCATATACGTAATCTCTTTTGGCTGATGTGGTTGGTCGGTAATTAGGTTGGACTTATGTCCGCAGTTAGCTTTTAAGATCGTGGATTTGATTTCTATACAGACACACATTTATGTGCAAGATTAGTAAGCTGAAGTGGCAGTGGGCCGGTCATATCTGCCGTACCTGCGATAACCGCTTGGGTAGACAAGTCTTACAGTGAAGACCGCGTCTCGGTAAGCGTAGTGTAAGACGCCCTCCAGCTAAGTGGAGCGATGACATACGCAAAACGGCTGGCAGTGGTTGGAGACGAAGAGCTGCAAATCGAGCTCAGTAGCGTGCCATTGGAGAGGCCTATGTCCAGCTGTGGACGAATGTAGGCTGATAATTATGATCTTAGGTTAAATTAATTTAGGGGTTAATGCGTGTGTATATGTTTCATTATCTTTTGGTGGATGTGGATGGTCGGTAAGGCTGGACTTACAGCTGCACTTCGTTTCGTTGGTTCGGTACCCACAAGACAAACGTATGTGTGCAAGTCTCTTAGGTTGAAGTAATTTATGGATAAAACCGTTACTGCATTTCTCTTTCGTTAGATCAGGAAGTGTGATGATTGGGCAAGTCTTAAATCTGTACTCTTCTTCTAAGTTCTCAGATTAGGTTCCCATACAGGAAAAATAGTTGTGTGCAAGAACATACCCTTACCCTTCTTTATAACGTACATGTGAAAAGCATACAGGAAAAATAGTTGTGTGCAAGAACATACCCTTACCCTTCTTTATAACGTACACGTGGAAAGCTTGACAAGTAAGTTGCTCTTAGTCCGTATAATATTTATCAACTGACACCGTTCTTCGCATAATAGGCAACTGTGGAAACTGTCACACGACCACAGTCCCCTAATGTTTTATATTGGTACTGCGTAGCATTCACGTCGACAGGTGCTTAATTGTGTAGGATCCATATCTGGGTTGTAGAGACTGGTTTATAGGACAAATGCCTTAGGATGCCATGAACACATTAATATGACTTTATGTAGAAACTATTTGCTATCGTTTGCTTCATAAACGGAAGCAAATTTGCCGTTGAATCGGAGGAAATTTTGTTAAAACTTAAAGCGTAATAGTTATAATCTATTGAATAAAAAACATTCGATTTCTTATATAACATTTTGCTTTATAAAGAAATTCTAACAAAATATAGTTATGAAGTTAGTACACTAACGAATAAATGCTTGATATTTTATAACCATCGAAATGTAATACAACAAATTTAGTTATCTTGAATTTTAGAAGTAGGTTGGTACTATAAATATAGATTATTTTCGATGAAAATATGAAGCGATTTTAACAACAATTTTGTCAATATTTCTCAATTACCGCTTGTAATCATGACCATGGAATATAAAATAAAATAATTTAATTTTAAATTGAGTCGTTAATTACCTAACAGTCATGTTTTGTCGATGGAATCCAAAGTCGAACACAACTGCCACGTCCAATTAAACATCGATGTTTTAAGTCCTAGCACGTTTAATTACTTCAACCTTTGTGTACGAACGAAGTGGTCACGTGCTCCGTGGAGGCTGCGTTTGAGAAACCATTGCGTTGCGAAACTGCTCGAAAAAAGTTTAACCTTATTATGAAGTAGGACTGTGTTGCTAAATGTTTTTGCGAATATTTAATTATAAAAGTTTTAGGACATCTTATATAGTTTAGTTTATAAGCGCTGCTTCGTGTCTTAAACTAGGTAACTTTTACTATAGATATCTAAACTACATAAATACTTATTTTTGTAAATACGAGATAAACAGAAACATTATTTGTCATGCGTGAGAAATACAATCATCATCAATTGAAACTTTTTAAGGGACGAGATGACATAAAAGAGAATAGCGTTTCACCAAAATAATAAACGAATTTCACACTTTTTTTGAGTAGTATTTTTATATTACATAATTATGAACTGTTTAGTTAGTATTTAATTCTTTGATTGTATTAAATTTTAAGACATAATTTGAAAAAAGCGGAGATGAGTTTCGTGAGGCATTCTTCTCAATCTTGTTGCCTTTTGGAAGCCTCGTTAGAGCCAACAAACTGACTGACGGACAATCCGCTCCCCCCTTTAAAATCGCGAAAGGCTGACTGGCAAATCCTCCATATAAGAGAAACGGACAGACTGACAAATCTTGAGAAAAAAACCACAACAGACAGATAAACCTTGACAAATCTCTTTCATTGTTGTTAAAAAATTATCGAATTTCTTTTTTGTGTAAAAGTTTGACGAATCTAAATGATCCTGTTGATCTCAAAGACAATAAAGTATATTTTAATTTAAGTTTGCTTATGTTTATTCTGTCACTAGAATACTGGGGTACTGGTCTTCTTGTCGATAGTACAAAGTTTTACTTACTGGGACTTTTTTTCGACACAAACATTGATTGAACCACAATATCAAATACAGTACGTGGAGAACGATATTCGAAAACGAAAGTAATTTTGGCCAATGCAAAACAACAGATACTCATAAGTACCGTAAGTATCTGTAGATAATCTTATTGAAATTCAGACAAATCTGGTTAACACAGTTAGCAGACTCTTGGCCCTAAGCTTAAGTCTGGGGCAACCGGGATAACGCTAGGATATGATGATATGACTGTAAGGAATTCTGTAAGTAACTGTACGTAACACTGTACGTAACTCTGCATGTAACTCTGTAAGAACTCGTAAGTACTTAGTTTTGAACTCAAACCTGTAATATTTTCTGTTACTGTCACAAACAAAACTATACTATTCGTAGCGAATATAAAGTCTAAAATAATTATGTAACGTGAAATAGGCAATTACCACATTACTTGTGTTGTAAATATGTATTGTTCTATTATTCAAAAATCATGATAATCTCAAGGATCATACGTACTTTATACGATTATGAAATAAACACTTTACTATGGTTAACTATTATTAACTTCATGAATTATGTAGACGTAATAAAGTTTAGCATTATTAAGTTTATAATTCGTTTAAGCGTACAGCTTTGAGCCAATTGACGACGGGATCAAACCGTTATTTATTTGACGACCGATATGGCGTGGAGGTCAGTAAACCTACACTTCACTCCAGAGGTCGTGGGTTCGATTCCCACACAGAACAAATCTTTGTGTGCATGAACATGAATATTTATTCTGGTCTGGGTGTTTTCCTATGTATATTAAGTATGTATTTACAAAAAAAAAGTATTTAAGTATATTTATCCGTTGTTTAGTAACCATAACACAAGTTCTTAATGATACTTATCTTGGAACTAAATAATTGGTGTAATTGTAAGAAAATATTTATTTATTTTATTATTTATATGTTATTTTACCGTTATACATTGTATACATGAAAGGTTATGTATATAATGTAAAACGGTAAAATAACCAAAAAATACAGGGATTATAAGTTGCTCGAAGATTTTCGCATTTTATTATTTATGTCTTAAAAAGCTTTCATTGTAATATAATAGTTAAATTTAACCGGTTGTCATAAAATGCCATAAATTACCTTACGCTTATTAAATATGACCTGTACATTTATTTTAATAGCTAAGCATTCAATTTGTAAAGTATTTTTTTGTAATTTGTAGGTAATCTGTAAACCTACATTGTATTGTTTAATAGTCATTTATAATTTCAAATTACATAATTATATTACTCCTATTTTAAGTAATTACACATTGTTTGAACTGTAAAAAATTTAAATTATTTTATGATAAATATTTAAAAAAGCTTTAAAGCGTTAATTAGTGGTTAAAGTAACTATTTTAAGTGGTTTGCAAAATCGTGATAAAATGTACATCTAATGCGGCTTTGCGTACTCAAAAGTTTCAAAGTAGCAGCTTAGATTGTTGAGATAGGGCGGGGCGACCTTCCCTAATGTATTCAGGCAATTCGGCTCTCCTCCCCTTCGGGAGCCGCCGCCTAGGCTCTAGATTAAATTTGTACCCTCGTCTGGGTTTATCATTGTTTTTTTATAGCCCCGAATGAATCGCTTATAGTCGACTATTGTTTAGTTTCAACATAAAGACAAGATGTACATTATCATGATCTCATGATTGATATATCTTTGGCATTCTTGTTGAATGTTGTTCTTTAACTACACCCTGTTCTAAATGACATACATACATACATTCACGCATGTTCCCCCGAAGGGGTAGGCAGAGACATATTAAACGCCCACACTTCGCCAATTATATAGTTGGTCCCACGTAATAGGTGGCGAGTCTATTGCCGCTTATCGGGCACGGTTATATTCGCCAGAGCCTCATTCGTAAATCGGCAGGTGCACCACTTGCAGCTAAGGTTATCTTGGGCTCCTTAGGTTTTGGTAGGATCCCTATACACCCTAAATGACATGAATTAATATGATTTATACTAAATGGAGCGGCTTGAAAAATTCTAACAGCACACCAAACACCTGCCCCCAAACCAATCCTCACTAGGTCCGCTTGGTGGAGCTGAACTTTGACTTGATTTCCTCTCACCTTGGTTTGTAAGAGAAGGTAAGAGAAGTGGTAGAACTTTAATGGGTGGTGTGATGATGATATTTCGGTTCGGAGCTATACTCTAGCGAGTAAATCATTAATTATCAATATCGAGCCAAAATGAGCAATAAAACACGTTTGCTAATAGGAAAAATATTAAATTTTTCAGTGAATAAATAAATCAATATTTCTGACACTTACACCAATTATTTAGTTCCAAGATAAGTATCAAATATAAGCACCGTATCTCCTAAAACGCTACAACAGAATATCCTGTAATGCAATGAATCCCACTTTGGCGTACTATGTCTGTAACAAGAACAGGAATGTAACTAGCTATAGCATCCTAAAGGATAGGAACCATAAAACAGTATCTCGTAAAACTTCTTTATTAAACGAATAATATCTTGTATTAAAATTCTGTTTAATTTCTAGAGTAATTTACTACTGGTAAAATCTATAGCCTTATAGCTCAGTCTTCAAAAGTTTAACTCGATTTTATAGAAATCCATTGTTGTACTGTTGAGTGTGGTGGAAACCCTCGTCTCCCTAACGCTAACAACTTCCTGCTGGACCCCCTTGTCTTCCTGTCTGCGACTGCTGCCTGCCTGTCGACCCGCTCCACAGATCATTCCAGACTTATCTATCGGAACTAATAGATTTATTGCTTCTATGGAATATGTTATTTATTAGTTCAGGCTACATAGCCTGTGTGTGTTGTAGGCCTTAAAATAAAGGTTTTCATTTTAACTAGAATTCTAGGTATATAGTAACTATTAGAATTATAATAATAACTTTTTATTTGCACAAACACGGTATACACAGATGATACATTTGATTTACAAGAAGCGCATGTTTCGCCATCATAGTGGCATGCAAAAGTTTAAAATAATGATGATAAAATGCAATGTTATGAATTATTCAATTTTAAATAACTATTTGCTTTAAGCGGTTTTAAGTCACAATATTAAAAACAATAAAATACAATGTGTCAATAAGTAAAACAATTAAGGAATGTTATCATTACATATGAGATACATTCATCAAATTAATAAATAAGTCATTATGTCAAGATAGAAAATAAATAATTTAAAGAAATATAAAATTTTACGTCAATTATGAAAATATTCTGATAAATTGTAAAAACAGTTTTCAATCAGCCACTGCCGCAAAGCATTGATAAACGAATTGGTAGGTAACTGCCTAATATCTAAAAGGATCCTGTTATAAACTTTTATAGACATACAACATCAGCGATATATATAGCATACGACAACAGCGTTACAGTTTTTCTTGAAAATGCAATAGTTAGCGTGTTACCCAATGTTTTTTTTACCAAAAGCATATGTCCACCTAATTTAAAGTGTTCACCGTAGTCTAGGAACGCTTGCAATACAGGAGGGATTCACAAGCTGACCTGACCCCTTCAGAACAGTATTGCGCCTATTTAGACTCGCAAAATCCTAGCGCTTTGCCTATCCTTTAAAACAGGCTATAATGAAAGCGCCTTTTTGTAATCTCTGTCCAAGTTATAACTTAGATGACACTATACGGGTCATTGGCTAGCTAAACGCTCACAAATCATTAGTCTAAGATATGTGGAGCATTCAAAGCAGTTATCTTTCAAGCTACAGGTATTAATTAATACCTACCTTACAGATTAAGTTGCGAATTTCATTTTTATGTTTAACCTATCCTGGGCTCGAAACAGCCGGCTATGCCTTCTATTCTTTCTCAATGGCATTTTGGAACGTTGCCCGCAGCAGGTCTTGCATGTCTATGCATTTCATATATTCTTTTATATGTGATCGTTTTCTTTTCTATGCCTAAACTAATCCCATTTAGGCAACAGTAATTTGTCATTTGTTACCGTTATGTGCCCACTGTTATGACTCCCTTACAGCACAGTAATAGAATTTCGTTTAGCGTTAAATCTCCAGCTGTCTCCGCACTTCCCTTACAAACGGAATGTTATTTTTTTCTCTAACGCGAACGTTTACGATTAGAGCGTTCCGACGGAATATTGGAATATTTCACACGCCGACTTTGGGACGAGACTTCGTTAATCACGGCTATTGCAGTCGACACACTGCCAAAACCTTTGTCCAGATTAAAAGATTATTATCAATGTGCATATTTTTTTCTTGATAAAGCCTGTATAGCTTCCTCTCTTCTACTCGTCCTGTTCTAAAGATTGGTGTTGTCCGTAAATCATCATGTTACTAGCGTGAAGAGCAATACATTAATGAGGTACCCATACTAATACTATAAATGCGAATGTTTGTCAACCTGTTCCCCCATTTATGCTAAAACCACTTGAACTACTTTTGATGATATTGTATCCTATGGAAAGACATAAGCGCTACTATTTGGTCCGAATGTACAGTTTAGTATATAAATGATATGTCTCAAGAGAAGGCTGGTCTACATACGTTCTCATGTTACTTCGAGTTGGGAGAAGGAACTTCGTGTCAAATTTTAGTCGTACACTCAACTAATATATTGATGTTAAAGACATATTATATTAGGTTTTTAGTTACTGGTAAATTTTTCCACGTGTATTCCTTTTTATTTTGTCGTTTGTTCAAACATAATTAATCGCTCATGTTACTTATTAACTAGCTGACCCGACAGACTTTGTCCTGTCCAAACAAAGTCCAATACAAAAATACATAGTGAATCAATTATTTTTAAAGACAGAAAACAAAAACGTTTTGGTAAACTTTAGTGAAAACTTACTTTCAAGGTAGAACAACCAACAAACAGGGTTTATCATTATTATTATTATATGTAGATTCTGTACTTTTTTATCAGTTGTAGATAAAAAAGTTCATGCAAACGAGGAAAAGAAATATATTTCGGTACGCCTTGTTATTACAATCGTTTCGGAACTTTATTCAAACGGCTTCAACAATTTGCTTTGTACCTAAACCATTCGAAATGACTTTCATCTCTACAATCCTTGCAACATTTGCTACGTTCTCTTTCCAAGTTTCAAATTACTTTAATACCTTTTCAGTATTTGTTAGACAAAGTAGAAATTTCTCTGCCCTCACTCTCACAGAAGTAACCTCGGAAACTTTTAAGGTCGTTGGGTATAAGTGGAATGAGGGAGCTTACTCATTAGGAAGGCGGGTTCAGTGAAGACTGAATGGAAATGTTAGGTCTTTTTTTAGGTCTGTATTGTGTAGATTAGCATTGTGGGGGTAGATCTTCGTCTGAGGCAGTCGGAAATTCGTTGCCAACCGGAGCGCGGCGCCACCACCCGCCGCGTAATAGCTTTCATTCGTCCCTTGATTATATCCGAGCCGGCTGGCTTGACGTTTTATATATTATTAATTATTTGAATGTTGGATGAACGTTTCATTTAGTTAAGAAAGAAAAAATATTTCTTCGTAGCATAAATACATTACTTAACTATAATAAATAGTTAATAGGTTTTCATTGTGTTTTTCACCTGTAACCTTATGTTTTGTTTAATTGTTTTTAAAATAGCCTAAGATTTCAAAATTGTTGAATATTTAACTAATATGAAAGATGTGAAAGTATGTATGTTTAAATACATGTTAGTAAATCACGCGAATTTCGATAATTTCTTCTTATTTATATTCAGACGACCGATATGGCGTGGAGGTCAGTATACCTGCACTCCGCCCCTGAGGTCGTGGGTTCGATTCCTACACAGGACAAATCTTTGTGTGCATGAATGTGGAAATGTTTTTGGTCTGGGTGTTTCCTATATGTATTTACAAAAATATGTATGTAAGTATGTTTCTCCGTTATTTAGTATCCATAAACAAAGTTCTTATGCTACTTATCTTGGAACTAAATAATTGGTGTACTTGTTAGAAATTAGAAATTTAGTTTACTGACAGTAATGTACTACTAAACAAACACCGGTTAGATATATGTAGCAATTTTTTTTTAGGTTAAAAATTTTGATTTATATAAATTTCCGATGATCTATTATTTATTCGTTAGTACCTACGTATAGTGAGAGACGATTAGTTACATTCACAATTTTATAGTAAGTGTGAATTACACTTTTTTCTCTGTGTATTTGACACCGCTCCATGATAAAGCCAAATACATTAGCTAGAAATCTTCATGATTTAAAAAATCGTTTTATTTATTATGCTTGATGTTTCTTACTAGATACTATTTAAATAAATATACCTACTATGTATCGTTAAGAATACAGTATTCTTCCAAAATTTCCGTATTATCTGACTTTATATATAAATACATGTGTGCATTAATTTGCATAATACCTCTGACCCTGTTCCGAACCCTTTTCAGGATTCTTGGTTATCCATTTAACTATGTTAATAAACCGCGTAGTAAAGTATTTTTTTATTCATGAGGCGTGTTTGTGTGTGGAACGTGTTACTTGTGAGCTTCTGTTTGTTTTGATTATTGACTTAATTGTACGAGTTTGACAATTGTAATGTAGATACTTATTTATTTATCCTTTAAATATACAATGATCATTTTAATAGAATTAATTCCGGGAAATACTGTCTAATACTACAATAAAATAGCGATATAACATTTGAAAACGGAAATAAGGAACGTCTGATCAATTCACATTAATCGTGTTGTGTTCTTCATTTTGTATCTATGTGCAAATCTATTCGTTTACTGAGTGACATTCAAAAGAATCGTACCCGATTCATCGTAGTCACAATAAAGATATAAAATCGAGACAAACACCAGTTATGCGTGTTTGTTAGCAAGAAAACAAACAGCCATCAAAAAGAATAAAAAGACAAGCGGGTCTTGGAAGTTTTTCCCTCAGCAGCCTCATACAGAAATGTAGAAGTTAGCCTGGTTTCGTCCATTCGCCATCTCGCTCAGCTTACCGACGACGTATTTTAATATTCATTAAAATTAGGCGGCGGCCCCAGGAGTGGGATTTGTTTTTGTTTGTCATTTCATGCGCTTATCTGCATGCTGAAACAGCGAATTATTATTTTTTTGTAAAATGTCTTCTTTAACTTTGTTTTTTTACAAGAGTACAGCTTTTGTTTACAGTATCTTGGAATGTAATAAGAGCTCAGATTAGGTTCTGTAGACAGTATCGGCTTGTTCTCATTTACAGGGTTAAGTTTGCAAAAAAGGTTTTATATCCTATCCTCTCTTTTGTGTATTTATTTATTTGATTTCCCGATATTGGACATGATATCGTAACATTGTATTTTTTTATTTAAGTGGGATCAGTTTTTGTGTTCTATGGTTTTTTACCGTGAAAATTATATATTTCCCGTGTTAAAAAGTATTTTAAGTGGTAATTCAAGTTCTGAGTTATAGGTTTGGCAAATTCCATTTAAATTTAGAGAGAAACAATTATCTTCCCATCATCCAAACGCTTGTCATTTATAATTTTGGGATAAGTAAGTACGTTTCTTTTAGTATAATAATGAATATGTGACTTATAACATTTCCGTCCATGACCGCAGCACCTGATTTTTTTACATTTCAAAATGTCACATTATGTAGGACGCGTGTGATATTGGTTCTCGGTCGGACTCCGCTCGGTCGGCTAAGCCCTCCGCACTCCCGGGCCAATAGGGGCGACGTTGATGGATCGCGCCGCCCGAGCAGTCGACACATGATACCCATTGAGCTGGATTACCGCTCCTGCCTCGTGTGAGCTCTGCCTATGGAATGCACGTCGTCTAGATTCGAGTTATATTAAAGTAGCCGTAGAGAAGTAATAGAGTTAAATTCAAAGTCAAATACCACTTCAACCAGCAAAAAAAGTTTGTATTTTCTTTAGTGTACATCAAATATTCAATTCAATTAAATGTTTATTGCACTCCATAATGTTTTACATAAGGTCTTACATCTACACAAGTTACAATTATGAACCCTGTTGGGCACGGCAAACTTAGGAGAGACGAAGCATACAAGGTCTTACATCTACCCAAGTTACAATTATGAGCCCTGTTGGGCACGGCAAACTTAGGAGAGAGGAAGCATACTAGAAACATACAAGCATACAGCAACTAATTAAAATGGGATCTCCACGTAAAAGCAATATAAGAAATCTCTTCCAGCTTACCCCAGCAATGATTTTAGAGATAAGTGTAGAGGAAATAAAGTGGCAGATAAATTATTATTCACTACGGTTATGTAATTAAATTATATTCAAATTGTTAGTTTGCTTAAAGATAAATATTTTGATGGAATTTGGCTATTTTGTTATCACAGTTTTAAATGATAACATGGTCTCACAGGGAATATATTTTTTGTCAACAAGAGGCCAACAAATACCTATTACACGATTTAAGTGATTTAAAGAAGTTTGAATTATCGGAACAAACACAATTTACAAGTAAGTGTTTTTAATGATCAAAATGGCATGACGACTTATTTTGCAAACGTGCAATTTTTTATACTAGTGTAAAAATGCACACTGTATGAAAGTCGTTACGTTCGTAGAAATTTTAAACAAAAGCTGTTGGAGGTTCTAAAACCAAATTCAATCTATTCTGTTTTTAAAAATAAGAACTAGAAAAAGGTTGTATAGCAATCCTCTCAAGATCTAAGGAGCCCAAGCAAACCTCACCTGTGCACCTGCCGATCACCGGACGAGGCTCTGGCGAATATAGAGGTTCCCGGTAAGCGGCAATAAGCTTGATAGGCGGGAACAGGCGTGATATTATGTATGTATGTAAAAAGAAGAACTTAGTTAATTTCTCATGATCTGGCCCAATACCTTTCCACGACAAGTATAAGATGTCCTAAAACTGCATTTCAATCTAATAAATAATCACGGGAAATTATCATGCACTATCCTGCACTATATTTTTACTCTCTTATGAAATGAGTATTGTAAAAACTAATTATTATGTCTTCAATATAATCATTCCCTAATTTTATAGTTCCCATAATATTATAATTACCAAAATGATTATGGTTGCAATAAAGATGTTGTCAATTTGCAGTAGGTACTAAAGCCATAAACAGTATGGCTTGGTGTATAACTTGGCTTGTATAAAACTCAAGGTGACGAGGATACAGGAGTTGGTTTATATAGAGTTATTAGTTTGTTTTATATTGAATATAATTTCCCATCCGTAATATGGCGTGTAGTAAACTGAATGGCTTAAACACATCAGGGGGGATCAGGATTGCACCTTTATAATTAAAATGTAGCCTTATTGACGACCGATATGGCGTGGAGGTCAGTATACCTGCACTTCACTCGAGAGGTGAACATGAGTATTTGTTCTGGTCTGGGTGTTCTCCTATGCATATTAAGTATGTATTTACAAAAAAGAAAAAGTATTTATGTATGTTTATCCGTTATTTAGTATCCATACCTAACACAAGTTCTTAATGATATTTATCTTGGAACTAAATAATTGGTGTGATTATAAGA
The DNA here is from genome assembly GCA_949126915.1 of Musotima nitidalis. Taxonomy (NCBI): domain Eukaryota; kingdom Metazoa; phylum Arthropoda; class Insecta; order Lepidoptera; family Crambidae; genus Musotima; species Musotima nitidalis. Next base: position 16,901,186 of record OX421416.1, read on the forward strand.
GAATATTTATTTATTTATTGTCGTGATAGGTTGCGTTGCAAGCATAAAGTGTCAGTAGAGTATGTGTGCTTCTTGTTGGTATTGTAATTTTTCAGGCAGAAGAGTCCAAAGTATGGCCGCATGGAGTTACCTCTAACAATAAACATGCTTGGTTAAAGTAGGTAAAGAATATCAAGTATTTGGTACAAAATTTGGATATAGCTCAGTTGCATGCTACTTTCTCGACTGTGATGGAAGGTGGCGTTAGTAAATATGTTTGTTATATACGAAGACACTTAAAAACTGGTTATCTAAAAGTCACGGCAGGACACGGAGTTTTGCCGAGTCTTATCAATTCTATGTCTTTTCCAGCCCTGTTCCTTAAGTGACTAAAGAAGAGTGAGATTGAATAAAGAAATATACCATTGTTATACAAAAATACAGTATGAAATAAACAGTAATGCGTACATTGTTACAAGAGACTCGTTTAGTTTAAAGTAAACGCCCACTGTTAGCTTTAGTTAACGTAACGTAAAGTAACAGGTTGCGGCCCACTGGCGCGTTAACATGCTGTACAAATTGTACATGTTTAATTAATGAACTCTCTACACTCGGCAACAGATCTAAACAGATGGCGGAGAGTGATCCGCAGTTAACTGTTTCCACGAGGTGGTCACGACCCTTAGGATTGAGGAAACCAGAGCAGTATGAATTTATGAAGCGCTTCGTGACTAGGTGTATGGACTCGATAAACGAAGTCAAGCCACGTTCTTGAGGAAAGTCTTGGGTTAGGTGACTGGTTTTGAAACATGACTAAGACTAAAAGTGTTACAGCAAATTGTGCATAAAACAAAAATTCTCTTAAAAATACACCTATTATTTAGTTCCAAGATAAGTACCACTAACAACTTAACTTATACTAAAGAACGGATAAACATACTTAAATACCTTCTTTTTTTTGTAAATGCATACTTAATACACATAGGAAAAAATTATATACATATATTCGTTTAGAAATAGTCAATTTACTATGTATTTTTGTATGTTTATCCGTTATTTAGTATACATAACACAAGTTCCTAATGATACTTATCTTGGAACTAAATAATTGGTGTAATTGTTAGAAATAAAACATTATTTTTAAAAATTTATTTAACAAGCTTCCGTTTGATTATTCTGTGTGATTCCAATTATCTTCGAACTTTATTTTTTTCAAGTCTGTTGTATTTCTTTAATGATTTTTACTTCTGATGACATGCCACATATAGTCGGAGCAAATCAAATAAAAAAGTTAAAAATTTAAAGCCTAATGTTCGCTTTGATAAAACACTATTTAGGTTCCAAGGTTTTAAGGTTTTATAAAACAATAATCTTTAGTTTTGTTTGAAGATAAATTAGAAAACTCGTCAAGTTGTTGTGGTTCTTTAAATGACATCAATGTGATGATAAATCTATTACTGCGAATAAAAGCTCTCATTGCTCTATAAGAGTCTGTGTTGACGAACCCAAAGTTAAAGCTTGTAGTAGAAGAGCCAGTAGACATTTTTGGTAGGTATTTCAGTCACCCTACCTTTAGACTTGGCTAGTTTGGGCTAATTAAACAAAAAAACTTTGAAATGTATGTAAGTCTTGTTATAAATAATCTGGCATAAGTTATTTTTATTTTATAAATGTTTTATATATGGCAAGGGCACATCTATTATTGTATATCGTGTGTAGTGTGGCCCTAGTAGCTCCTTAAGACTATATGGTTGAATTAAAGTATAAATAAATAAATAATGATAAATAATTTCTAACAATTACACCAATTATTTAGTTCCAAGATAAGTGTCATTAAAAACTTGCGTTATGGATACTAAATAACGGATAAACATACTTAAATAAATTTTTTTTGTAAATACTTACTTAATATACATAGGAAACACCCAGACCAGGACAAATATTCACATTCATGCACACAAATATTTGTCCTGTGTGGGAATCGAACCTACAACCTCTGGGCGGAGTGCAGGTATACTAACCTCCACTCCATATCGGTCGTCTATACGTTCATAGTATACATTGGAATTTTATTAACCCGAGGTTTTGGGTATGCAGTGCTTATTTGCATGTATAGTATGCATGCTATGTTACTGATTATGGGAGAGGTATAGGACTTATTATTCAACTTGCCGCTAATACCTACACAAAATTGTCAACCATCTCTCGGACTATAAGGACACGCACAATCTCGATACAAATATTTGTTCAGTCAACAGTGGTTCCCCTCAGGGGGGCGGGCTGACCAGGGTCTCCTCGGCTTTGTAAATGATTACGTTCCGTGGCTTGCTGCTTGATGTAATCACCATTAGTTATCCTTATCTAAGTAAATAGTTATTTAGGTGAGATGCGACAATTGATAGTCTCTTTAGTAAACATGTTTCGCATTTATTATTTTAACCTATTTTGTGTAATTCTAACACTATATTTGTTTAACGAAGTGTCAATTTTTCAGTTACCAATTGAAAATTATAAGTTGATTAAATTAAAAGAAGATCGAATATGAAAAGGCATAAACGATATTCGGTAAATCGATGAGAATGTCACTTAATTGGTCGCATTCCGAATATATTTTATTGGATAGACAAATTTTATCTGATGATAGAAAAATCAAAGCTAAGTAACACAATAACAGTGAATGCTACATTTGATACGTTAAAACGAACACACAAGTTCAATATGCAAAATTACCAAATGTGAAAACCCCTATTACTCAATGTCCAAACTTACGACTATGGGTTTAAAATTTTCAAAAATATTTTGTAACGCATAGCTCAGATAGACAGTTAAATTAAATTATGTCATAGATTTATTCCAAAACTACCATGTAATAACTGAAGTTTAGCCAAACCTAGATAGACCAGTGAGCAGACCAGGGTCAGGGGCAGATCATCATCATATCCTAGCATAGCCCAGGGGCTATGCTAGGATATGATGATGATTTATTCCAAAACTAAAGATATATTAGTATTTTTTATGTTCTATAGATACTTGTATGCTAATAGCATCTTTGTCAATATACGTCAAAGTCACAGCAACGGCGTTTTGAAGAAAAATAAACGCTAAATGAATGCAACCTTAAAATTGCGACCGGACACTAAAAACAATGGTTTTCAATGTGCATTTTTAAACGCGAAGAATTCTTTTGGTGATCCTGGCGAGCAATGTATTGTTGTCCGATTGTATTGCACTTAAAGTAGAATATTTTAGTGCCTGCCTGCTTAGTTGGTAATTTTAAGAAGTACACGTTGTCTCCGTTCGCCATTGTTGGTGGAACATCAGTTTTTAGCATTTATTGAAGATTAGTAATGTTTCATCTAAAATTCAATTATCTTTTATTGACAAAATGTAAGAAAAATATTTCTTTCTAAAAATAATGAGATGGGGGAATGAAAGTTGGGCTGTTTTTATTAATATAACCCGGCTGTAAAAATCACTTTGTGAATCACAACATATAAAATAATATTTCACACTTACAATTGTATCCACTGAAATTTGTATTCTAAAAATATCCGTCAAACCTATTGTAAGTTTTAAATCGTATGCTTTTATCAGCTTTACGTCTAATTATGTAGTGACATTTTAAAAATCATAATTATTACTATAATTACACTTCTTGTAAATAATAACACTTTATATGAATGTTCATATTAACTTACAACAATATTTTCTCGGCCAAAACAATCTGATTGAATGAAACCAGCAGTCGACACTTAATATGTAAATACGGCAAGTCCTCCAATACAGTTGTTAAATTAAGGAATTTTACCGTTATGTTAATTAGGTTATTTATCGAGGCGTACAGTATACAGAACAAGCAAGCGATACTGTTTGCAATTTGTACTGAAATTTCACGCTAGGGTCTCAATATGAAGGAGTTTACTTCATTCTTCTTCAGCTATGCGTTATCCAGAGCATATAACGCTTAGCTGAAGAAGAATGAAGTAAAATTCCTCCAAATTGAGATTTGAGACCATTTCGGGCCCGAGGTCCGCTTTCCTGCATCTTCTACTCCACTTCAAAGAGTCTCGGTATCCTTAATTGATACGTTACTGTCACGAGCACTATAATAAGTATTACTTCATTATCCCAGCTTACTAAAGTCTAAGTACTGAGCACAAACCAATTTGACAAGGATTTAGGTCATACTTTGCCACGCAAACTCAACGCGTATTTGCGGAGGCAGGTCTGTGATGTCCTAGAAACATATATTGCAAATAATTGAAATTACATAGACAAACATGGGAATAAGAACTCTATCTTGACCATACACACATTGGTACAAAATAGAAACCCATTCATGAGCCAGGAGAATTACGAGTGCTTAGAATTATATTTCCATATTATATCTAAATTTAAAATTTTTGGATTCTCCAATAAAGTGAGTGGTGCTTCAAAGAGTAGCTAACTTTTCTCAAGTCTCGCATATTTTGTACTGCACATTCAAAACAGGTGTAACATTATCAACCTGGGTCAATGACCGATAAACGATTTCGTTCGTATTATCATTATAACTGTAAGTGTAGATTAGATTTAAATGTATATTTCCAATAAAAAAGTACATTCAGACACAAAATACGTTGAAATTATCTTTGAGTTCAATTTTTGCATAAAACATATAAAAATACTAGCGAAACATTATCGAAAGAGGTCTTACTGCATGTGATCTTATCATCTAACACGTGAGGTGACGCACGTTTGTTAGACATTTTTATTAGCTTGGGGAAGGTCATTCACACTGATATAATGCTGTAATAATATGTGATATGTTTTATATAGATTTTTGGTAAATGCTTGTGTAAACGCTTCAGTTAAATTCGAAATGATAACCACACTTAATACATTAATTGTACGTGAGACACGGTGACCCACCTTGAAGTGAGGGCTCTCAGAGAACAGCCAGAGACGTTCATCATTCATCTACGTAGGAAAAGTGACTAGGCGGTCGTGTTAAATAAAAGCTAAGCAGATATAGATTTTTTGGGATATGCAAGACTTCCTTGCATGGTTGCACGCCACTGCTTTAGGTAGCCCACCCTTTTCGAAAGCATATCAGGTCCCTTGTTCGAGTCGGCGTATAAATATGTGCAGAAAATAGGTTTAAGTCTTAACTCTAATGTTATGTATTACTCGTATGCATAAATGTATACTGATTCAAATTTTATTGTAAATTGTGTTGAAATTTCACAAATTCATTTCTAATTTCGCGGGTAGTAATATTTCTTTACTCGTATGCATAAATGTATTCTTATTTAAAATTTATTGTAAATTGTGTTGCAATTTCACAAATTCATTTCTAATTTCGCGGGTAGTAATATTTCTTTACTCGTATGCATAAATGTATTCTTATTTAAATTTTATTGTAAATCGTGTTGAAATTTCACAAATTCATTTCTAATTTCGCGGGTAGTAATATTTCTTTGTTTAAAATACTTACCTAAGTAAGGTAGGTACATTGCCTACACGCGATTATTTATGTTAATTTGTGCGTCGTCAAAATAACTGGAGGTCGTACACTTGCTTTGCATATTTTATTGCGAACTTACCAATTTTGTGTAACTTATTAAAAGTTAAATTAAATATAAGTAGTTGTTTTTTAATGTATTGTTTTGTACATAAGCAGACCTGGATATCACACAGCGTCATCCAGCCCTAAAATAAACAAACTTTATGTTTCGCGCGTGACCTACTGCACCTTATAAAGGTATTGTTTGATTCCCAGGGGATCTGTTACCTCAATTAGGTCCCTAATGCCCAAACTATGTTCGTACCAAATTTTATGTCCATTAATTGTTTTTAGGAAAGTATTTTTAGGAGGTATTTTTGAGATGATTAAAAATATTTTCAGTCATACAATTCAGAACTCGTAATATATGCGATTCACATCCGATAAACCTGCACACATACTTGAATCTAGGAATTAAGCTAAGTTCACTAAGAAATTAATGAATAAAAATAACTCATGAATTAGCTAATCTATGATTTTATAGAGACTACGATAGAGTATATACTGTTTAATCCTATGAAAAGCTTGAGGTCCTGTGGGTCACGATGGAAGTGAAGAAAGAAGCTAGCTGTATCGCAATGCTTACCTTTTTAGACCCCTCATCCACTCATTAAAGTTCTACTGATTACTGCCTCTAGGCAGTCACCCACCATCCAAGAAGTTTATAATATCTGCCTTTTAAATTCCCTGGGCTGGGCTAAAGCCTCTTTTCAAATACCATAGTATGCGAACTCAGGTCAAGTCTCCAGAGAGGCGGAACCAGAACGGATTGACTGAGATCGAAAGAAAACCAAACAGAATACGTTATTTAATATGCTGTTACGTATTTTTTTACGCATTCTAATATTTGGCTCTCCTAATCAGCAAGTCGTTTCAAATCATGTGTCAACCTTGCACCAGACTTGAATTTGAATATTCTTGACCTATTTCTGTCTTATCGGAACGAGTTCTTTACATGAGAAATTCTAATTATTTCGCTTTGTCGTCAGTCGTATTACTTGTATTCATTCATTTCTTTTCAGTCAATCATAAAGTTGATTAAATTTCGTAGAATACGGAGGTAGGAAAAAGAAATTAATGGTTTTGCTTGTAATAGGGCCTTATTGAAACAATCCCTGATATACAATTTTTTTCAACCCGAATTATTATCGTTGCACGGAAATTACGGTTTTCAATTTTATATGTGTACAAGTTAGTAAAATTATAACATTTTGCGTCTCAATTTTTTTTCGGTACGAATACGAACAGTTCAATGCCCTATTAAGAATACTATCAAATTAATTTTACTGTCAAATAAGAAAAGAGAATCGGAAACAAAAGAGCTGCTCTTTCTTTTGTTTGACGTCTGCTAATGAAGTGACAAATTATAACTACCTGTCAGCTACAAATGCGAGGTCAAGGTGAAAGGCGGATAAGACAGGGACGCTCTCACAATAGAAATAGACTCGCCTCTCGCCAATATCCACTTACTATCCCTTACGTATCGTCTTTTTAATACAATAACATCTGGTGTTAGGTAGTAGTGCTCTTTATGACCATGCAGGTTCCACTGCAGTGCCAGATATTCTGACGCCAACTAGTTTCGCTATTCTGTATTCCGGTTTAAAAGAATCTGTAGTTACCTAGCAAGTAACATATGCCGGGGATAGTTTTGGACCGCGTGTCTGTAGGCGTGGAGCAGTTTGAAACTTTTCGTTGGTTTTTATTCGTATAAATCTCATTATACAAAGTTAATTTATGGTAGTAATATATAGGACCAGTGCCCTATTAACAGTTGGTTAATTATCCCTGGGTGACACAGTGCAGTGCCAGTTGTGATTTTCTTAAAATTTCATCAATCAATGTAATTGAATATGGACAAATGTTCCACTTGACGTGAGCGTCTCTTTCTCGTCAGTCTTACTAATTTATTGATATAAAACGTACCCTATCCTGTGTGGTTTTATTAGTAAGTGCAAAGTAGTATTTGTATAAGTACGTTCACATAAACCTTGAATGAGATCAAAAAATCTTTAGTCTATCCGATTTTATTACTTCGCACAACCGTCTTCCAAGTTTCATCTCTACAGAGACTTGGTTTACAAAGATCGCTTTTGTTGTATTTTTGTACATACATAATCACGACTGTTTCCCCGAAGAGGCATATTAAACGCCTACATTTCGCAAATTATGTTTTTGGTTTAGGTGTATAGGGATCCAATACCAAGACCTAAGGAGCCCAAGCCAACCTCACCTGCAAGTGGTGCACCTGCCGATAAACAGACGAGGCTCTGGTGAACATATCAGTGCCCGGTAAGCGGCAATAGACTCGCCACCAATTACGTGGGACCAACTATATAATTGGCGAAGTGTGGGCGTATAATATGCCTCTGCCTACCCCTTCGGGGAAACAGGCGTGAATATGTATGTATGGTTTTGGTCCCACGTAATAGGTCTCGAGCCTATTGCCGCTTGCCGGGAACTTTGTGTCCGCCAGAGCTTCATCTGTTGATTGGCAGGTGCACCACTTGCAGGAGAGGTTAGCTTGGGATCCTTAGGTCTTTGTAGGATCCCCATCTTATGTATGTATTTTTGTAGTAAGATAATTTACTGCATCAGGTGAAAGTTATCTCCAATATTGGGCATTTTTACTCAAAAATAACCCTAACCCTAACCTTTCGGGGGAACAGGCGTGAAAGTATGAATTGGGCATAATAACTCAAAAATATAGTCTCTAATGTACCTATGAAATCGCATTATTAAATACTCAAGCAGCAATGCTATTACGGTGTCAGTAATCAAGGTTATGTGCTACTGTGAGGGGTTTATTGTTCAACGATTAATCTTTGTTTTAATTGGGAATTCAAGGTTTTAATCACACTGGGAGCTGTAAAACATAACTAACCTGTAGTCTCAAAGTCATAAGCAAAAGATGTTATTTCATAAATATCACAATGTCTGTTTTTAAAGCCCTAAGTTATTATTTTAATCTGCATTAAGATGGGGAGTGTGAGATCGCTAAATTGGGATTTTTTAATTTGATTGTTCTTTGTCATCTTTTACGGAAAAAATATGAAGAAAATAGACATAAATCTACATCATTATAACACACTAGCAGTCGCCCGCGGCTCCGCCCGCGTGGATGTCGGCTACCGCTGTAAAATGCCTACCCAGAAAAGACACGGTCAGCAAAATGATTTCCAGATCAATTCACAGACACGGACACTAACATCGACGACGCAGTCATTATCCGCAGGCTGCATAGATTGTCTTTATGTGGATGTTGAAGTTGTTAATGATGAAAATATTTAAATCTAATTAATACTTAGTTTTTACTCTTACCGGCAGTCCCGGAGAGCAACCTGTTGTTTTGGGATAGATAACTAAAGCGATTGTTGTAAATCTTCCCCATAAACAACATTTGACATTAAATTAATTTTTAGGTGACAAAATAAACTGATGGTCGGGAGCCCCGACCCGTGATAGGGCGCTGTGCAGCAGAAATCGTAATAATTTAAGTTCGCCATAACTTCAAAAACAAACGTCCAATTTTGATCATTCCAAGACCAAATATTATTTACATAAACTGCACTTAGTGATGAAATAATTAATTTTGATAGGGATTAATAGCATAAGTAAAATAAATGCGTATAAATATAGAACAAAAAAAATCAAGATTTTTAAATAAAAAAAAGGGTTGTTGTGCCTCACTCGCCATATATAGGTATAGTTAGTAGGTGGTATAAGATCTTTAATTCATTCATACATTTTGTGGTTCTATCTTTTATAGTTTAGGCAGCGTACGCAACTGTTCTGGTTGATTTTTACACTTTGTGTCCGAAAAACCCAAATATTTTACGGAACCCTATTTTTTTCGAAATTATAATATAGCCTATGTTACTCAGTGATAATGTAGCTTTCTATTGAAAAATAATTATTAATATCGGTCCAGTAATTTTTGAGTTTATTCGTTACATACAAAAATACAAATCTTTCCTCTTTATAATATTAGTATAGATTACATTGACTCCCCCCCCCGTACCACCCCAGTGACGCTTACATGGAGCCTACATCGCATGCTGGCTAGCTGAGCGCGGTGAGCGGCACCACGCGACTTTTTTCTAATACTTGCATTTTTAAACTCGTGATATCTTCCGAATGAAATGTCCGAATTGAATAATTCAAAAAGTTATAAAAAGGTATTGAAGCCGTCTTGAATACAAATATTTTTTGTGATAAGGATTAATACCAAGGTAGAAATATAGAGCCTTTTCAAGCGGCGGCATATAAATTAAATTTTTAGAATAAAAAACCGCTTACTGAGACGTAACTATAATATTTAGTCATATGCTGTCGCGACACTTTTTGTAGATAATGATGAGTACTGCAAAGTCGTAGTACATAGTTTTGTTCTATCATCAATAGTTTTCGCTGCGCACGCTATGTAAGGAATTTTTCAGGTCATTTTTTTACACCTTGGGTTACATTATTGGATTTTTAGTAAGGATCCCTAATTTTTAAAAAAATATAATATAGCCTATGTTACTCGGGGATAATGTAGCTTTCCAAAGGTGAAAGAACTTTTGAAATCGGTCCAGTAGTTTCGGAGCCTATTCATTACAAACAAACAAACAAACAAACAAACAAACAAACGTATAGATAGAAACGTGGGGTTCAAAATAAAATAACTCGTTTAGTTTCTCAATATTACATATTATGTAAATTTCCGTCTCGTCATTTTTTCGGCCGTTTTACTTCTAAACTATTAATCGCAAGTATTTTTTCAATGACTTCAGGTTATTAGTAAATTAAATACCGAAGAGACCTTTTTGTTGTTGTCAATTTCCTTTTTTTGATGAATTTCTATATGCACGAAACACATCTGGAATCCTCTCTGACGACAGTGGGCGCGGGGACGCCTTCTAGGCTTCTCAATCGCCAAAGTCAGCGATATCCACCGCCCCTTTTATATAACCTATTGCAAGGGATAAATTGGGCTGTATGCAGGCAATTTATTATTGATACATAAATTATTTTAACTTAAATAAAAATTGCTGGAAATTGTCAAAAAAAAGTTTTATATATTCGCTTTTTCCTTTTGTTATCAACCAGTTCACCTTGTATTTGTTCAAGATGGGTTTTAGGATCAGGAAAAAGAAGCACAGTCTTTAATATTTAATTAAATAAAGTACACATTAATCATATTTTAAAATTTTATCGCACAATCAAAAAAAGGTTGGAAATATTAGAACAGATATGTAAAAGTTTTTAAATAGCTTTTTTTCTATTTCTCTTATTCTTTGCGTTTATGCGAAAAAAACAAAAGCATTGTCCGCATAACTAAATGACAAAGAAATAAGCCCGTTCAAAACTCGAAAGAATTGCTTCCTCTTCAATATTTTAATAATTGAAATGCTAAAACCTTAAAGCTTGAATCGCTCACAGGACTACAAGCAAATTGCTTTAATTATAGCCGTTTTGACAAGCCCACGGGCAATTCACTTTCATAACGTCCTCGTTAAGGTGTTCTATCGAAGTACTTACTACATTAATCATGAATGCTAGCTATCAGGAGTCATAATGGCTTGTACGTGTTGTGTACGAGCTGGCGACTAGGCTAATTCGGAATAATGATGTTGTTTGTGGCTTCAGTAATGCTTGGGTAGAAATGAGGTTTCAATAAAAATAAATAATCGTACTTTTATAATGATTTGAGATTTCAATAAAAATACAATAAGTAAAGAGGTAATATTTGGAATAAGTATCTGATCATTCAAGCCATTCAAAATCATTTATTCAAGTTTGGCTCAAAAGAGCTCTTATGAAGGCCAAAACTTAAAAACTAGCGCGCATTTGTGAAAGTCACTGAAAACTTAGAGCGAAGGTTCGGAAACTCTTGAAACTAGTCTATAAATATAAATATAATATAAATATTTCTGACACTTACACCAATTATTTAGTCCCAAGATAAGTATCAATAAGAACTTGTGTTATGGATACTAAATAACGGATAAACGTACATAAATACTTTTTGTTGTAAATACATACTTAATATACATAGGAAAACACCCAGACCAGAACATATATTCATATTTATACACACAAATATTTGTCCTGTGTGGGAATCGAACCCACGACCTCAGGAGTGGAGTGCGGGTATACTCGCCCCCACGCCATATCGGTTAAGTCTATGTTCTAGAAACTTGCTCAAATATAGCATTGATAAGATTTCAACTTAATTTTCAAAGTTTATTAACGTCTTACTGCTAGGTTTGGTCCTTTTCTCTCACACCAAAGTCAGAGGGATCTGGCCATACATACTCCTCCATAAAGACTCTGATCATTGTTGTGGCCTCATGCTACTAATTTCTTGGCTGTTGTAGAATAAATGTATCTGTTACTTGATGTTCTGTTATTGTGATATTTACGACTCATATCCATCCTTTGAAGGGCAATCATCTGCCTTTCAACCACTATATTTCGGGTCGCCACGAGCTTACTAGCGCACGTTTTCATTATGTTTTGGCCGAATTCACCATAACAGTTTTCATCAAAAGATTCTTAAGACAAGTAATCCTTAAGCAAAAACAACGGTGTGCACTAAGCAATAAGGGGCAAATGCCGAATCCAATATAACACAATTTATTCTGTTTGAATTGGATATTGGCCTGAAGCCGTGGGGTACCGCGGCGCGTGCTTCAGATAAGCGAGATAAGCGTCGCAAGGACCCCGTTGTAAAAACGTTGAACTACAATGCTTGTATTCCACGATTCACTCGTATCAGAAAGTTGCAAGTCCAGAATAATCACAGTGAAATTATAGTTTTATATACATTTACAATAACATAAAAAGCAGCCATTGTAAGTTCACTTTTGAGAACATTTCTCAATAGTTTGTTAATAGTAAATAAAATAAAATACTACGCAATCAGCTTAAAGAGCTATCTATCTATGTTTGTAAAGGTATGCCCAAAACCTCTAAACTCTAAAACATATGCAAGTTGCACTCTGACATGTCAAATAAACTATACTTTTTATTGAATCTAGTTTAAGGTTGGCGCCGTTCCCACGCCGACGATTCACACTTGACCCAAAACACTTAAAGCTCTTCTAACTCACTTGCAAATGTTTAGGAGCAATAAGTTTGTTAACATTAAATTGATTTATTTAGTTACAACATTATTTTTAAAGAAATCTTGAGAGTGTTGGTGTTTGGTGTCTCAACATGTTTGTGGAACAGATTCGGATAAATATTTTCAAATATAAGTGGGGTACACTAGACTATCAGCTTATCGCGTCTCACTAGATCCTTGCATTTTTTCGGTATGAAAAAAGCCTTATATCCAGCTTTACAAAGTCATCTAACTCAATGTAATATAATTATAATTTCATAATATAGAGCCCAACCACAGCACAAAAACAAATCAACAGTTTCAACTTCGAAAATGTATCACAATATTGATAAGGATCTTATACAATTTGAACTGTGTGCAGTTTTATCATATTTTAAATGTAAGTAAAACTTTTCCGAGCAAAACTAATAAATAAATAATTTCTAACGATTACACCAATTATTTAGTTCCAAGATAAGTATCATTAAGAACTTGTGTTATGGATACTAAATAACGGATAAACATACATAAATAAATTTTTTTTTTGTAAATAAACCCTTAATATACATAGAAAAACACCCAGATCAAAACAAATATTCATGATTCACAAAGATTTGTCCTGTGTGGAAATCGAACCCACAACCTCAGGAGCGGAATGCGGGTATACTCGCTTCCACGCCGTCGGTCGTACTAATGAGAATAAAAATTAAAATAAGGAAACGGATATAGACCGATTCAGTATTTGAGACGCCTTTACTTTCTCATATTGCACTATGGGCTAGTCCAGCTTCGCAGATGGTCTATAAATATACGAGATAAGGACTCGCAAATGTCCGGCCCACACCAGCTGCGGTCTCGGTATAGTCGACCCGACCAGTTAGCTCCTGCGTTATCAGACACTCCCTCTATTTCCTAAGTACCCTTGGACGGCCTCCCTAGGTCTAGTGATTTGGGAGCTTAAGCTTGAGGCGGCGGATATTAATTCCGCGTGTGGTAGGTATCATTGATACTAATACTTATTTAACACTCGACTAGTTTTCTCATAAAAAAAAAAGTAAAAAGTAAAAAGTTCTTTATTTCATAAACTATTACATAGCACTTGAAAACGTCAAAACAATATAAAAATTGAAAAAAAATATATATCAACCCTGAAATCACGAAGCTTAGATTCACTTATATGCAAATAAATAAAAATTAGGTGTAAGTGAATCTAAGTGCCAGTTCCGAGCCTCCGCTCTGTGAGAAGAACTGACAAGAAACTCACAGGCTATGCTCTTTTAAATTATTTTTGTTACATGACACACACAGTGTAAATTTGATGATACTGAAAGGGTCCCCCGAAGCTGTAACCAATAAAGTAGCACTAAGGGAACCTTCCATCACAGTCAAGTAAGTATGTATTGTGAAACTGAGCTGAGCCTGTACAATAAGGGATGGTCACGACAATGATCTGGTTGACTTTTTATTCTAATATACACATACAAGTTGAAAATGTTAAGCCCAAGCTTGTTTATCCGATAAGTAATCATTAACAGCATAATACCCCTTTTGAAGAAACTGCTTTTTAACTACAGTTTTAAAAGTTGCCAATGGTAGATCAATTATTTCCTGCGGAATTTTATTAAAAAATCTGATACTATTACCCAAAAATGAATTTTTTGTTTTGTGAAGTCGACAATTTGGCAGAGAGAGCTTATTTCTATTCCTAGTATTAAAATTATGTACTTTTGAATTTTTATCAAATGTATTAATGTTTTTGCGAACATACATTATATTATCAAATATATACTGAGATGCAACCGTTAATATGTTAATTCTTTTAAACATCTCTCTAAGAGAATCTCTGGACTTAAGATTATAGATAGCTCTTATGGCGCGCTTTTGTAGTACAAATATATTATGTATGTCCGCAGCAGATCCCCACAATAACATACCATATGACATAATGCTATGAAAATAGCTAAAATAAACTAATCTAGCTGTTTCTTCGTCTGTTATAAGTCTTATCTTTTTGATGGCATAGCATGCTGAGCTAAGCCTTCCGGACAAATCCATTACATGGGGGTTCCACTGCAATTTAAAATCAATATTGATGCCCAAGAACTTTGTGTCATTTAATAACTCGATATTCTTGCCATTCATTTTCAAGTTAGTTGAGACTTTTGTAACATTAGGCAATGAGAACTTTATACATTTAGTTTTACTTGCGTTAAGAGATAGATTGTTAACCGTAAACCAATGTAAAACCTTCGCAAGAGCATTATTTATCACGTCAGAATGATCCTTGCCTCTGTTCACTTTAAATATCAGAGATGTATCGTCAGCAAACAAAACTGTTTCGCACAGATCTCTAGTATAGAAAGGTAGATCGTTAATATAAATTAGAAACAATAAAGGGCCTAAAATCGAACCTTGTGGAACTCCCATAAGCAATGGCGCGCCAGAAGACTCGACTCTATTAATAACTACTTTTTGAGTTCTGTCACTCAAGTAAGATTTAATTAATTTTAAAGAATTACTATTAACACCATAATATGTCAATTTAGCTAACAAAGTAGGATGGTCAACGCAATCGAATGCCTTCGAAAGATCACAAAATACTCCAATCGCATCCTGCCTGTCCTCCCAGGCGTCAAATATATGCTTCATTAGGGCTACACCAGCATCTGTAGTGGATTTACTCTTAGTGAAACCATACTGCTGAGAATGAAATAAGGAATTCAGAGAGAAATGACAAAGTAATTGATTAAAAATAACTTTTTCAAATATTTTACTAAGAGCTGGGAGTACTGATATTGGTCTATAGTTAGTAGGATCAGACTTCTCACCAGCTTTAAAAAGAGGTATTACTTTACTGTATTTCATTAAACTTGGAAATGAACCATCATCAATACATTGATTAAAAATGACTGCCAACTGAGGAGCAATAATATTAATGATAGATTTAATAATGTTGGTTGAGATTCCCCATAAATCCTCAGTTAATTTTAAATTTATTGTATTAAAAGTATTAACTATTGTAGAGCCATCAATATGTCTAAAACTAAATAATTCACTACAAAGAGGTACATTGTCTTCAAGAAGAAAGACTGCACGCTGAGTAGAGGAGTCAAGTGCTTGAGTTGTCTCTAATGGTATATTCACAAAGAATTTCCGAAATGCGTTGGCCACCTCTTCTTCTTCTACAATATCTTTATCATCGACTTTAAGAGTTATCATGCTATGATTATTCTTGTATTTTCCAGATTCTTGGTTAATGACATTCCATGTAGCTTTAATTTTATTTTTGGAATTCATAATTTTATTTTTAAGATGCATTGACTTAGCAGTGGTGCAAACAAGTTTGAACAATTTTGAATAATTTCTAACATATTGAATAAAATTTGAATCTGTTGAAGTACTTTTTTCTCTATATAAATCAAAAAGTTTCTTCCTACTTTTATAAATTCCGGGAGTAGCCCAATCACAAAACTTCCTTTTGTTTGAAATTTCCACACTTTTCAGCTTAAAGTTATTCTTAAATTCTTGTTGTACAATTCCGAACAATTTATCATAATTTATAGCGGAATTGTTTTCTAACGTGGTAAGCTTTTCGTTGACATTGCTTTGAAATTTCAAAACCAGATTCTTTGTTATTGGTCTAATTAATATTTTTTTAGTTACATTTTGAAAATTATATTCAAAACTAATAATCTGTCCACTGTGGTCGGAAGTTACGCCATACTCAATTGATTTATGTATAATAGTAAAATTACAAAAAATATTGTCTAAGCATGTTGAAGACGTAGGCGTAATTCTAGTGGGTTCAAGAAAAGAATTAAGTAAATTAAAAGACTTGAACAAATTCAAAAACCTAACTGATATTGAGGAAGATTCCAAAATATTAACATTAAAGTCACCACATACTATAACTTTTTTATTACTTTTGCATAAGGTTGCTAAAACATCCTCCATTGCAGTTTCAAACTGTTGATAATTGCCACTAGGCGGTCTATAAACACATAAAACAATAAAATGGTTAAGCTCTGTACAAGACAATTCTAAAACACGTTCAACTGAAGATGTTTCAACATCCCTACGAGCCCTATTGTTTAAACTATTATGTACTAAAATAAGTGATCCACCTCTTATAGATTGTTTCCTGTGAAATGCACTAGCTACTTTATAATTTTGTAGTCCCAGTAGAGACTCATTAACATTTAGCCAATGCTCAGTTATACACATTACATGGATATTTAATGACTCTAATAACAAACTTAATTCTAGATCTTTGCCTGAAATGCCTTGAACATTCTGATGAAATAAATTTAAGAGCGGCTTTTCATTGGTCAATCTATTGCAAGAGAACTCCTCTATTGTCTTATGAGTAAATTTAAATTATTTGGAATTGATTCCAAGTTTGAATTATTAATAATGTTCTGCTCAATAAAAGCAGGTTTCACAGCCAAGTTTTTGGCTAAGTTAAAAAAGTAATAATATAGCGTAGAAGCTAATCGTTTTTTAATATATTTAGGTATGTAATAATTACCATTTGTCAAATAGAAATTAATACCTAAGTTATTTATATCAATAACATGAAATTTGTTATTGTAATAAAATGTCAAACTATCAATTGATAGATTTAAATTATATCTAACATAATTTTCTTTTTGAGATAAGCTCTTACTAAAAGGAAAAGAAAAGAAAACTATTTTATTACAAGTGACCATAGACAATTTTTCTATATAGTAGGCAACAGTTTTTTTTGTGACTGTACCCCTATTAGCTATACAAATTATGACATTGGTATCCCTTGAAAATTGACTATTGATTATCTTTTCCATAATTACTTTAAATGAAGCCCCTGGCATACAATTGTTTGTTATATGTGATCCGGACTTGTTATAAAATAACTGACCAATGTCCTTTCCAGCTTCATCAGAAAACATTACATACTTTTGTGTATAGGCATAGCTTGAATTGACATTATTTAATTTTATTTCCGTGCTATCAATTTTTTTTAAATCTATATTAGTTGGCTTAATATTAGTTACCGCTAAATCACTGAAGGTGCAAACATGTTCTTGAATTGTTTTTTGAGCAAAGTTATAATTTTCTGTAATACTATCAAGAGAGGCTTGCAAATGCAAAATGTCAGACTGTAATTGTTTAATATCCCTTTCATGACTAGTTCTACTTATGTTTAACTTCTTCGCATATATTTCAATAGTGTCTAACAGGTCTAATCTTTCTTTCTTCCAAGCGACATTTTTCTTAAAACAGTTACTGTTTTTAACCATTCTCTCAGTTTTTCTTATAAATTTATTAACATTAATATACTTTTTAATTTTATTATGACTAAGGTGCCTTAAATTTATTACATTTTTATTGTCAGGTGATGAAGCAAGTTCCTCAAATAAACTATTGGAATGCCTAACCTCTTCATGCGCTCGCTCCTTGGATATCTTTCTAATTGTGTTATTAGCCTCACATATTTCAACTTCTAGGTCATTTATGCGACTCAAAGCTTTTTCATATGTAGCGCTGCATTGGTCAAGATCATTTAAGGTGAGCTGAAGTTGGTCACGCTGCCCCAGTACTTCCTGGTGTTTTATAAATAATGCAGACAACTCAGTTTTTAATTCAGAGTTTTTGTCTACAACCTTTAGTATCTCCTGCTCAGACTCATCCCGGTCAGACAACAACTGTTCACACAGCAGTTTTGATTTTTCTAATTCCTTCGCAGTTTGTTTTAGTTTCAGTTCCATACTTTGGGTTGTTGCACGCCTAGTCAGCATGATGGAGACTGTAATGAACACAACAGAAACTACTTAATAATGTCCAATGTGACACTGTTAATGTGGTATTAATAATTTGGGACTAAAAGGACTTTATAACAAAGGGCAATGTTTAAACAAACTACTATTCTTTTTTTAAAAATTAATTATTAGAGTAAAAGTAAAAAGAATATTCAAGAATATTGCTGTCTAGAATTAAATATTTTGTTTAGTGTTTTCAATGGTCAGGTCTTAACTTTATTGGGCTTAACCGAGCAAAAAGAGAAACAATTCAGCAAAATTCAGGATTAATTATTAAACTCACACAATGCTTGAGACTTAATAATTGAGATATAATGACTGAATATGAATCACCATTCTATTTATGACTTAGACATATACTTATAATAAACTAATAAGTATAAAAAATTTAGTTTAACAGAGTCGGTCAATAATATTGTCTACAATGGTGAGAATTATATTTGAAATAAGAGGGTAGGTAACAAATAGATATAAAACTATAGATTTTTAACTGAAATTTAGATTTTAACCATTTATTAGCTTAGAACTCTTTGATATATTGAAAAGAAATAACCAACAAAGCTGTTTTAACCCTGATTAAGGAATTAATAGGCTTGCGAAGTCTGTGTTTATAGATTTAAAGTATCTACCTATCTAGTATTATTAATATATCCTTTAGTGGATAAAGCTTAAATAATTGAAAAACAAAATACTTCCCAGGTTTATGACAATGCAGTCCAGGAAAATATGCACAAAACAAATTTAAATATAATTATAACAGCTGCTTCTGGTCACGAGCACTTCACTGAGCCGGCGCCTACACTTAATTTAGTTTCACTTTTATCAGATTAATACAATTAAGCGATTATTTAAAAGATTATTATTATTTTTCAAAGTATTATTTTACAATTAACATTAAAATTAAATAAATTCTTTAAATTTAATACGGAGCCGTACTTTTGACGTACGACCACTTCAGAGTTGCCAGAGCAAAAAAAAAAAAAAAAAACATATAAATTATAACTCTAACTTTTAATATCTTAATAAAAAATATTTGAAGGCAATTAATGAACACTTCCTTGCTGCCTGCTAGCTGTACCTTTTTTGTCTAATTGTTTAATTTTAGTATGTTATTGTTAGATTTTAGTCTTTTAATGTTGTTTTATTTTACTTTATTTTGTTACATATTTTGTGCAAGTGTCCTTTTTTCGTTCTGCTGGAAGAAATTCCTTTTAGGGATAAGCAGTGCCGTTGTACATGTCTTTCGTAATTTCTATTTTTGTGTATGTTCCATATGTGCATAAATTTGTTAAATAAATAAATTGTTAAATACTTGAAAAGATCTCGTGTGAATAACTGTCATGTGAAGATGTTTTGTTTTCTCTAATTGCAGCTTTATTTAAACACTTTTTAAGTAGTCACAATAATCACCGAAGTTAAGCAGAGTTTACGGTGACCGTTTGTGAAACAGTTAATAATACCGAAAGATTCCTTACAGTCCCGTAAGTTATGTAAGAGGCTCATTTGTGCGCCATTCTAATATCTAACAGTAGGACGCCACACATCTTGCCGGGGTTGCGGGACTATTCGCAAGGGTTACCGCGGCCTCGTTACGTAGCAGGCTCAAAAGAAGGAACATGGATGGTTTTTAGTCACTAGAAGTCTGACACACCCTCCTGCTCCACCCACAGCACGGAAAGGTCATTTGATGATTTTCCAACAAAAATAAAATAGGACGCCACAAATCTGCCATCGCGTATAGTAATAAAAGGCCCTTGCCCAGTACTGTGACGTTACTGGGCTAAAGCGATAAAAACATTAATTTCATAAAAGTAAACATAGATTTCGTATCCCGCATAACATTTCTAAAAATAACTAAAGACTATGCAAAATTTTTACTATTCCTTTTGTTCTTAAAACCCACGACAACGTTTTTCAAATTATTTAATCTACACAGATTTCATTATTTTCTAAAGAACGTAAAGAAGTTTCGAGCTGACATTCAGTTGGGTTATCTCAAGCCAGCCGTGACTGGCCCCTCAAAGGGCGTCCCTAACCACCCACGCGGGAGGGTCTGCAAACCGGCTGCTATTACGAATATCCCGAAAGAGATAAACACTATACGAAAGTATAAGGCAGCTCTTACACCCCCTTTGATAGATGAGAAATTAACAGCTATTCATTTGCCACGTTTTCGCTCGACCAATGAAACATTTCACTAGACGAGTAGATATTTCAAAACCGAAACCGTATAAAATATGACCCTTATTAAACTTTTAATTACGTGTGAAGAAACTTCAATGTTGTTGCAAAGTTGCTACGGATACATTTAATGTAAGTTTGGCATTATTTTAGAATTAATAGCAATCTGCGTTTTGAATATTTCAAGTGGTACAACTTTTTTACTTCAAAAGTAATTTTAATTTTACGTAACGCCTTTTTGTACAACGAAATAAAAGTACTTAGTACCCTGTAATTAATTATATTTACATAAATAATATAATTATGTATGTATGCGCGTAGGTCATTATATCTGGACTCAGATCCTAAGATTCGATTCCCAGGACATAATATTATATGTATTATTTTATGTTAGGGGACAATTTTGTGTTATTATTTTTAGTTAAGTATTTGCATTGTAACTTAACTCTTGTTGACTTTGTACTCTTATATGTGTGCTGTATACTTATATAATATAATCTCTTTGCTTTAAACAAAATAATAAATTCTGAGGTGCTGATGACGAGAAGCAGTTACGCTTATTGTGGTTTGAATTGAGTTAAGATTTTTTCTATTTGAATTGGATACAGGCTGTTTCTTGATTAACCATGTGAAATGATACCAATGATGCCTTAACCCCAGTACCAATAGATACGTTATCACAGAGCTTCTCCAGAGCGACCTCCACAAGATCATCGTGTCGCCGCAACACCTCTCCGCCGATCACATCAAAGTCTTCCTATACCAGATACTAAGAGGTTTGTCATTTTTTATTATTTCAAGTGTTATAAAGAGGAAGGTTTTGAATTTGTTTTGTATGTATATTTTAAGTACACATACATTCACGCCTGGTTCCCTGAAGGAGTAAGGAGAGGCACATTATACGCCCACACTTCGCCAATTATATAGTCAAACCAAAATAGAATATTGTATACTTTAGTAAGTAATTGCCCCTCTAAAAAGCATCGCGTATTGAATATTAACTCGAAAATAGTTTAGTATGCTCATTACTGTAACCACGGTAATGCTCATAAAGTTTCAAGTTTACCTGGAGAGTCATAAATGCAATAAATTTTAAAATTCATCTCCGTGAACACCGTAAAGCTCAACTCTGTACATTGCTTACACTTTATAGTGTATTCTTTGTCGAGAACTGACCATCCGAGTGAGACCATATAGTATGTCCCATAGAGTCGATACATAAGGCAAATTTATTTTGTATTTACCAAAATAGGTAATGTCAAAAAAGGGAATATCCAACAAACAAAGCCCAAAGAATTAGCAAGCTGTTAGGATTGCTAGCACGAAGAACAGACGGCCGTTAGGACAAAAAATTTGGAAACGTAGATTCTTTGGTAAGAAACGTAGCGTAAGACATTACCGCAAGATCACGCTCAATGCAGGCCGTCTTTCAGTCACATTAAAGGACTAAATGAGAGGCGTATGTTTAGCAGTGGATTTAACAGGTTTGGTTAACATTGATCGCTATAACCACATGTATGCGTAGACAAATAGCAATTTGCAGTGTACCGATGGCATCTCTCTTTCTCTCTCTCTCTTTTGCAATAACCCTATTCCTTATCCCTTTAAATCCGGCAAATCAGAGACATTAAGTCGCTTTAAGCTTCGTGTTTCGTTTTTTTTAATAAAAATCGTCCATTTCATCTCTATAGGGTATGCATGCATGTCCTCCATGGGGCTGACACATGTGCGTTCACATTGATGAATTTATTGTTCTGAGGGTGGACTATAAACTCCTCCGCGGGTCCTTTTATGAGATAATAACCACTTTTATGATCAATGAGTAGTTGTTTAATGGACTTTTGTCTAGTACGAAAGTAAAAACTTTTCCCATTACGTAGCATGCTGGTAAAAGTAAATTTTATTCACGGTTTTTATGGAGTAAAGTAATAGTACAAAACTTTCGCTAAAATTTAGTCTTCGACAGACTTCAAAATACATGTAGTTGCATCTTTTTTTAAATATTGTTTCTTATATATCTGGTCTAAAAGCATCGTAATTTAGGCAGATTGAATTTACGAACTCTTATCCCAATATTTTTGTACTGCCTTAGATATTTTATTAATTAGATCGAGTATTGTCGGGTCAGTTAAGAATATTAAAGTAACATTCCTTAACTTAAACGTTAGCCCATATAATGATTTAGGAATTTAGTAATTCCAATATGCAAATGTCCTGAAATTGCTGGTTAGAGTATGCATACATTGACTATATGTGTAGATGTAAGCTCACTTACAGCAACAGCCGGACCTCCAAGCGTGTGTCTACCTGCAGTAAATCAATTAGGACTAACAGCTTCAAGTTCCATCTCGTAAAGCAGCGCTTTCCTTGCATTACCCGTTATAACTACGTCCGTCCTGCTCATTGACAACACAGTTTTTGCCAATCGCGGCAGGGTATGGTAATCCAATCCACTTTAAAAAGAGTCGGTGTCCCAGATGTCGCACTGGCAGATTCGTCTTATAAATTTCCGCAATTATTGCTGCAGTTTTCTAAAAGATTTCCCGGGGGAAAAGGGGCCAAAGTGGTTCTAGAAAAGTGCAGTCGTTAAGCCCCTAAAGCTCGTCGAGTTTAATTAAAACCTTCATAGTTGCGGCACGTTGATCGTTGTTGGAAAAGGATATGAACTTGCAAATTACTGAATTTAAACGACCGTAGGAAATGATATAGCTAGCTAAAAATGCTAGTGATTCTGTTGGGCACTGATTTGCTCGTTTATAAGAGGGTTTCAATATGTCACAATAATATATGAAAGTAGGACTTTTGTGTGTTCATCGAAATAAAAACAAGATTTTATCATGAATTACAGACATTCATAGAATCTCCCAATTTCATGGTTAATGGCGTTTGCCGGTTTTGTTAATCTGTATTCATTATGGAGGTTTCCCATTTGCTCGAGCAATCCAGAAATTGCTAGACGAACCGTGCTATTTCCACCATAACGAGACGACACCGCACGGAATTTGAAGACGCGCGTCGTGCACTTGTCGTGTCCATAGTTGATGCATGATGCGCTCTACTGGTGTAATGCTACCTAGAACTAATGGACGTCGTCTGTAACACTTACTCGAAATCTGTTTCGCTCCACAAAAACGTTAACTTTGTCGTCGTTTCCTCGGAAAAAACCTCCCGTCCTATCGCAAGCGACGCGGCGAGGCTTCTTAAAGTTTTTCGTGGCTACCGCATAGTTTCACTTTGATGCTTTTTCTTCCTCTCTCAATTTGTTCATTAACTTCGTAAGACTTATTCGTGTCCTTATCAAATATATCACGGGCTGCGATACTGTTAGATTTAATTTATTCTTGAGAATATGTGAACCACTATCATAGCGAAGTCTTTTTCTTTGGTTTGTTTTTTTTGGTTTCTATTAGCTAGTTTAACTAAGCAGTCCTTGGATATGCTTATATCATTTTCGGAATATAGTCGGCTCTAGGAACATTTCTGCTTAGTTGTCAATATCAGTAAATGTTATTGCAGCCCGGTGGGAACGCTCGTCCGCTGGTCTATGCTAATGACATCCGCGTTGTCCACTCACGCCCCTGGGGAACTATTAATATGTATGTGACTACTGACAATCGTAGTGCAAGCTTTGACATAGCTTTTACAGTCACTCTTATAAATGTTGACATTGCTCTTTCTTCTTTCTACATTTTGTAATTCTTCATTGTAAAAGATACTAAGTATTTGATCATTTAATGACTTTCATATCAGTTATTATTGCCAGTGCTGTTGCTTTTATGTTTTTTTGGCTCCGAAAGTACTGATTCATATTTAAATTCATGCGATACCAGCACACGGTAATCTATTGATACCGACAGCAGATTACCAGCGCAGTCTGGGGGCCATTCGGTAACGAGCGAAATTATGGAAATGCAACGCGTCCCCAACGCCGGCACTCAAAATACCTGTAATATTTATTTGTGGGCGGTTTCCATTTCGGACATTACCATTCTATCGTATTTATGTAAGAGCGTAGATGGCACAGATAGTTAAATTAATTGTTGTCATGTTTAATTTCATTGAATTTATTTGTAATAAGTACATTGTTAGATAGAGATTGTGCAACAATTCTCAATTATTTTATCGACGAATTTTGGTAAATTCATCTGGTCTAGGTAGTTTTAGTTTTGATGTATAATCTCAGCGTCTAGTAGTCTATTGCTGGCATAGGTCAGATTATCTTATTCTTATCCAATTACTTCCCTCATCGATTGGTAAAGAGTCGAAAATATCCACCGGCTACCCACCGCCTTGGTTTTTCGAGCTATGTGTATTGCTTACTGCTTAAAATTACAAACTGTCTTCCTATTTCGGTCAATTCAGTTCGGATTTAGTGTTTTAAAACATGTTATTTCTGTAATTTATTCGGCTATAGAACGTAGTCATTGAAATACTTATTCAACATAAATACTGTCTCGTTTCGTTACCTACTGATTAACCAATGATTTAGCCTCTAGTTTATTGATTCAATATTTCAAAAAAGGGCTTACAGATAGTTATTAATGTAAACATGTGACATGTTGACGTAAATCAAAGAAGACCGAGCGTAAAGGTTTCTTGGCAAAGAGCTGAGTGGAACGGAGGGATGCCCCACCTCTCCCTAATGGAATTTACTTCGGAAGTCCTTGTAATAAGAGTTTTCGTAATACGTGAAACGCTACCATACATGTATATAGCTGCCCGTAATTAAGTTTGTAAGAGAGCGTTTTAGTACCATATTAAAATGTTTCGTTTTAATATCTTTCTCAGTCGTTGGACTATTCAATTGAAGCATCGTTATTTTTATACGATAGTCATAATTTAGCGAGCTAAAAAAATGGTTGATTCCGAATGTTGGTTCCTAAATTAGAAGAGCAAATTTTCAATAAATACTATGTAAAATCATTTCTAAACAACCTGTGAAATTGATAAATAACATCGTTGGGTTGAGATATTTCATATACTTACCGTATTAGGTATAGGGTTTGGCTGAAACCTAAAGCTATTTGGAATAACATACGCTTAAACATCTTTTCCTTTTGTTATATTTATTTTCTACTTAAATCATCCTACAATTCTTAATATAGCTATTTTAATGGAATAAAACAATTTAAAATATTTTATGCGATAAGTCCTACATTACGATCTGATAGAATTCCTTAGACGTGGATTATGAATAACTTCGCGTAATGTTATTTTTATATCTTCATTTCAAACATAGTTCTTTGTTGTCATGTGGTAGATATCCCAATCATAAAACATGTGAACGCAGAAACTAGAAATACAACTTTGAACATTGTATTTTATTGACCATTGTTATGGCAATATTGATTTGTGGATAACGATTTGCTATACGATTGCAATTAGGAACACTCTTATCACTAAGTATGCGTTGATCTTGACGTTGCAATGGAGAATTTGCAATGCAATGCTCGGAGTGTCCTTACGTGATCGAATCAGAAATGAGGAAATCCGTAGGAGAACTAGAGTGACTGACATAGCGAAGCGCGTTTGCAAGCTGAAGTGTCAGCTGGCGGGGCACATAGCTCGAAGAACCGATGACCGATGGGGCGGTTCTTGAATGGCGACCACGAATCAGCAAAAGTAATAGAGGGCGGCCCCCAACGCGATGGACCGATGATCTGGTCAGGGCGGCGGGGAGCCGGTGAATGCATGCGGCAAAGGATCGATCTACGTGAAAAGCAATTGGGGGGCCTATGTTCAGCAGTGGACTTCAAATGGCTTAAATGATGATGATGCGTTGATCAATTAATTCATATGATGATAATTTATGAAGAGTTCATTAGATTGTTAGCAAGGATAATTGAAGAGCATCCGACTAACGTTCCATATCAACTTGTATGTCATCTGTGTGAATGAAGTAATTTTTTTTTGTGTTGGATAGTCAATTGATTGGAAAAGGCTTTAAAGCTATATAACATCACGCTACGACCAATAACAGGGGAGCATCAGTAAAAATGTTGCAAAATGTGAAATAAATTCATTCGCTGCGTGCGCTTCGTAATCAGTTAAGGGTTTTATTAGAATCCTCATATATTATAAAAACAGAAGTGAAACTGGAGGCATAGTTAGTAGTGGTTCAAAAATGCAGTATAAATATGCAGGTCGGCACAGCGTGATCAGGATCTAACACCATTATACCACTAACAACTTGATGAAACTTAATAAGGCTCTAGTCAGTGTTCATGTTCAATATTTCACACATAAACAAACGGAACCTCAGTGTAAATCGATATTCGTGGTCTGGCTCCACCAAGGCGATCCGGCCATATTATTTTCCAGGTCGTAAGATCACGACAGCTTTGCCCCACGCGATGCTCATCAGGAGGTTGGTTTCCTGTCAATCTATCCAATCAAGTAAAGATAAAAATATGTGGTTATTTAGATTTCTGAATTACAAAAATATTGTCTATAATTTAACTTCATCATAGCATGATTGCAGTATTATTTTTGCTTAACACTAAATATAACAGGTAGTATTGAAAATGCTTTTTTATAAAGATAGAATCTGATTGACACATACATGTAGAGACGTTACCACTGAATTTAAAATTAAATTAAAACTCTAAAAACCCCTTATCCAGCCAGCGTTTTCTTCGCCTGAATTGAACAAGACTTAAAACAAAAATATTTTTTACGACTAATGACCGGAGAGCGTAAATAACTTTCTTGCCTAATCGGACGTTTATTTATGCGAAATTGATTTATAAGCTTCTAGCGAAAATCTATTACCAGCTCGGAACATACTAAACTGATTTAACTTTATAAATAAGCTTAAAATTCAATTCTATACAAAAAATATATTACCAGCTCGAAACCTACTTGAACAGACAGATGTATGATTTATGAAATATCAGTTGCACAAAGAGTGCGAAGTTATAAATAATGAAGGTCTTCGACAGTTGGTCGGTTAGAGCAATGTCCTCGGCAGGAGCGAGGACTAGCGGACGTCGCGGTCCGCCGCGCGTGCGCATGCGGTTCGACGACCTCTGCTGAAGGCATATTTTCTATCATATATCAAAGTAATCTTATATATCGCATACATCTTATTTGGTGTATGTATGCTAGAACTATTAAGGATCTGTGGAAATGTTGAATCTCTAAATGAAAAGTGTCAAATAGTGAAATGTGACTAGGAGCTAGGAGCCTACATTTACATTTGATCAGATTACATTCCCTGGTCGATTTTCACGACATCCTCGGGCATGGACTTTAAGTGGTAAAATTCTTCAAACGTGCCGCTACAAGACGGCACAAATATACAATACGTAATATTTCACTTACAATTTGTGGCTTCAAAATATTCTGAAAATCCATTCTCGTTATTGTTAAGGTGAAGTTCTGAAAAAAACCAAAGTAAAAAGAATTGCCTCATAAAGTATGGAATTAATTAACAAGAAGCATTTTTAATGATTCACTTAAATATAGGTGCGCCGTTACGGCGATAGCTTGTTGGCTAATGGAACTCTATCACAATCAAGTTGTTAGTACTTAATAATATAATTATAGGCAATTGTGCTAGAGTTTCATCTCACAATTCGATGTTATTTTTGCCAAGATTTTGTGAACCCACCTTCATCACACAGAAATTATTATTCATTCTCTTTCCTCTCATTAAGTGCGAAGGACAGTGCGAGGGATCCTGTGCACCTAGATTATCTGTGGTATTATTAACACCGCTGTAACGACTCTCACTTAAGCCTCAGTTGTTTGCAAAGTCTCGAAAGCTGGCGTAGTTTAGTCTGCGTCTGAAATGGGAAGCCATGCTGATTATAAACCTATTTGTGTACCCTCTATACTCTGCATATATCTATGAACGAAAAACACACCGAGCTATCGAACGCTATTAAAATTTTATGACTTTTCAACTAACGCCCTATTGTAAAGTTCATATTTTATCAAGATAGATAAACTTTACAAAACTTTTACGTGTAAAAAATCGAGATAGAAAGTTTATGAAGATAATGCTTATATCTATTAACCACAGTAGGTAAACGAAAGAATTTCATTTGGAATTTAAAGATGCAGTTATAGCTATTACAGTTCTCTAACCTTTGTTTTATTCAACTAATTGTCCTGTCTTTGTAACAGGCTGCTTTAAGTTATATTCAATACCATGACCGCTACAGAATGGATAGGCTAGGAAATGAGTTGCGCAGAATTTAGTGCCGCTAAATTTCTCGTTTGCTTCGCCTATATAAGGCTTGCAGACGTGCCCGTTGCCAGGACAATGACAACACTTGCTTGTACATTTTATTTCTGTGTCTAGGTTCTGAGAGACCGACATGATGTTTAGTCAATATATGAAATGCTGCTTGTTGGGAATTTAATTTAGTCCAAAATATTTTTGTCTCGATTGAAAAATTCAGGAAATCTGTCGTATTGTGTATAAATCAATATAGAGAGAACGTCTATCGAGTAATTTTATATATCAAGACATATAAAATATTGTGTAGATTTTTTTTTTCCATCTGCTTTTATATATCTGCATCTGCTTTTGATAAAGAAGCAGAAGGCCTCAGTGTGTTTGCATATTACAAGATATTTCAAGGCGTCGCGAGAATTTGTTTCGCGTATCCTACACACCCTGCAAATCATTAAAGAACCAGTCGTGTCTAGTGGAGACATTTAAATCAGAAATAAAATATAAGTACTGCAATAATATTGGATCTAATATCCTTTAAGACCTTGCTGCTGGTCTAAATGAGCAATTTGGCTGTGACGCCAATTCTAGAACACTAATTTCAGCAAAAGTTTGCAACGAAGTCCTGTTAAACAAAAACTGACTCGAGAAAATCTGTAGCTGATTATTTTTTATAGAAAATATACGTAGAGAATGTTTGACTGCTGTGTCAGTATAAAATTTAGAAAAAATGCTATAAAGACCCCAAACACCCTTAGTCTAAATTAAACGTATGCAGAGATAATACTCGGAGTTATTTTGTAGAGAAAATACCTGCGGTTCATACGGCGCACCCGCTGGGAAATTAAACTCCTTGCTAGGCAGCCGTGGCGGTAATTTGTAGCGGACCCGAGCTGACGTAACGCGAATGCGTGCGAACCGGGCCTTGTCGCTCTTACCTGGTATTTCAATTAATTGTACCCCCTTAAAATAACACTTGAAAACGTAAGAGCATAGGCGCTTTCCTGCTATAGTTATCTGGGACGGGATCTGAAAAAGTATTCATCTATAAAGAGAGAAAAATAGTATCAATAATAAAATCTTCTCTTAAGAGACAAGATTGTGCATCAAAAATTCCAATCGGGTATCCAATGTTTTTTTGGCAATTTAATAATTTTGATGACACATTAATTTTCAGCTAAAAGATGGTTAGTGGCTTTTATAAATCTTATCTTACTTTAAGACCACAAGTTCCCGCCTTCCAATAGTGACATGAGAGTTTTAAGGAAATCAAAAAATTTTTTTTGCCGAGTTGACTTTGGTTACAAAGAACTACGTAAACCGAATATTAAATAAAAGTAGATAAAACAAGATTTAGGCGCAACGAAATATATTTTTATTAGACCTGGCTCGAAGCGGCATAATAGTGGTTTCTTGCAGTTCACAAAATCAATATTGCCTTGAAAGTTGATTCCGGAATCACGGTTTTGTAGCAATAAATTCATCTACACAGTAGTATTCAAACATTTATTCAAATAACGCGTATCTGCGTTTAATAACCTTCGTATAATGACACTTAAGTGTGGATGTCCCATTTACGGTAAACTTATTTATTTGTACATTACTCAATAAATAACTTACTAGCCGCACGGAATTGACATGTAATTTTCCGCGTTGAGAACATTCTGTAAATTATGCCACATTAATAGTGCCTTCCTACCCAAGAAGCTCCTTTGAGCGTATTTCCTATATGCTGCTACTTGTCCAATAACACTCTAACGACTTTTTTTAAACTAATAAAAAAAATTGCATATTTTATGGCTTAGTAGAAATTTTAATCGTTTATAAAATGGTTACAGTTTTATAGGACAAGGAGAGAATAGGTTTGGAAGTAATAACATACTCATTGATGCTGCTTGGATTATAAATTCAGGATAACACATAATATGTCCTAACTTGTTCTCGTTTTAGATTTCTCAATGTATTCTTATATAAGGTTTTACATTAACTCCCTTTTTTTCCAGGTCTAAAATACCTTCACTCAGCACGCATCCTCCATCGAGACATCAAACCTGGCAATCTACTCGTGAACAGTAACTGCGTTCTCAAGATATGCGATTTCGGATTAGCTCGAGTTGAAGAACCAGATGCCAGCAAAAACATGACACAAGAGGTCGTCACGCAGTATTACAGGTGGGGTACATGAAGATTTTTTTACTAAATCCACATAGGCTCATCAAACCTTGCAACTTTTGTGTGAAAGGCGCTCTGATCAATATTTGCGACTTTGTGGCTGCTCTCATCAGCAAAGTTGAGGAACAAAGTGGGTATTGACGAAGAAAATATAATACTTCAATTCAGAAATAGTAACTCAGCATTTATATAGAGCCATAAGTCATTTTCTAATAAGCTACTTCTTGCTCTGGTGTGCTCCTTAATGTTAGCTTCGAAAACGATATTTATAAATAATAAGGCCTAAGCAAAATTCTGTTATTACTAAGTGATCTGCTCTCGGGTGGTTTCATATGTATATTAAGTATATATTTACAAATAAAAAAGTATTTAAGTATGTTTACCCGTTCTTTAGTATCCATAACACAAGTTCTTAATGATACTTATCTTGGAACTAAATAATTGGTGTGATTGTAAGAAAATATATATTTATCTGCAAAAATCTTGAATCAGAGCTTATTCTCGATAGAGACAACTGCAACTTCCGAGTGGAAAACAACATTCCTTATGCTTACTAAGTAGAAGAACCAAATACGACAAACAAAACCCAGTAATGTATGAAGGTTATATAAGAACTCTTTACAATGCTTTTGAATAAAAAAAAAAATAAGAAACTTTAGTAATGTGATGTCAGATATATAGAAGATTATTAACTCTTTTATTAAAATTCAAAATATCTATCTTATAAAATAAAACAAGTTGCATTAAACTATAAAAAAAGAAATTGAACATATTGAGACATCTAATAGCGTTAAACTGTTTGTTTGTCGAGCTTTACTATTATTCAAGCATACCATATCGCCCTTATTACATTTACGTTTGACTCATAACAAATATAAGGTTTCTTATTTATTCTTGCAATCGTTTTATCAACAGAAACCCCAGTAAAATATTACCAAATTATCCTGTTGTTACATAAAGTTTTATATTTAAATTGGTGCTATTAACTGACATCAAAAAGGCTTTGTTATCCCGTGGCCCATACGGGGCGGTGTCTACCCTTCGAGCAGAAGTTGGAATAGTCGTAATAACGCGGATCTCTGGGCACTCGTATACTGAAATATATTGCATCATTTGTATCGGAATTCTGGTAGAGACGTGCTCGGCATTTATCTATGTACTTTTGTGTTTTTGAAATACTTTTACCGGCAAAAAGTAACTTAGATATAGAAATAGTTTCATTATACAGGATGTAAAACGACCTTAATCAAAGCCAAAAGCTACGCATTCTACAAATAATAACAAGAGATATAATATATTATCTAAAAGTTATCTTTGAATAAATAAATAATTAAATATAAGTTCTAACAATTACACCAACTATTTAGTCCCAAGATAAGTATTACTCAGAACTTGTGTTTGAATACTAAATAACGGATAAACATAAATAAATATATTTTTTTGTAAATACATACTTAATATACATAGAAAACACCCAGAACAGAACAAATTTTCATGTTCATGCACACAAAAATTTGTCCTGAGTGGGAATTGAGGAGCGGAGAGCTGGTATACTGACCTCCACGCCATATCGGTCGTCGATAAAAAATGTTAGTATGCAAAGAACCGTAAATAGTAGCATGTAATTAAATGCGCGCAAACAGAACGCGTTTTTCCAATGATAAATTTTAGGTAATGTCCCTGGTTATAATGTATAGAAAGCGTAGCCCTTTTTTTATCAAGGTCTTTTGATACCCTCGTATATACAACATCCTTTATTGCTCAATCAACTATATAAAGAGACAAAGCAAATAAATAATTTATTGATTCAGGCGTTACTTTGCGGAAATCCATTGTAAGCAAGTGATAAATAAAAAATATCTTTATAACAATTTCCGCGCAACTATGATTTCCCGAAAAATCAAGAAACGTGTTTTGCCCGTACATAGGGCATCTTCAGGTAAGACAGGAGCCTCAGAACTTTCGTTCCAGCGTTGGTCGCGAAGACATCCTTTATCTGAGGCTCATAGCTTGCCTGAAGATGACTTGTTTAAGGGCGAAACACGTGTCGTGTTGATTTGTTTCTCGATTTTTCGGGAAATAATAGTTGCGCGGGAATTGTTACAAAGACATTTTTAATTCATCACTTGATAGCAAATAAAACCAAAGAAGTAAAAAGGTGGGATTATTTATAACAGAGATCTCTTTAGCCAACCTTAACCGTATTGAGAAATTTGTATGTGGGACAGCAGTGATTATAATAAAACAAAAACAAAGTGGTAATAAATAATATAAAAAGCAGTAAAAATTAATATACTTAGTCCTTCTAATTATTTACATATATACTTAACTTCTTTAAAAAATATTGTTTAATATAAATTTAATATTAAGGTTAATGAACCTGTCATCATTATCCTCAAGCCTCATTCCGGCTCCCAGTATATCTAAGGTCAGCGCAGTAAGATTTTTCGTTCTGTTCACCTCGATGATTCGATAATTCGATAATAAACCTGTCACAGGAGATTAAATATAACATCAATTGTAGAACCCTACAAGTTTTTTTCCCAGAAATCTCATTTGGGTTTTACCAGCTATTTTTCCCCTGAGTATTGTTTAGGTTACTTAGGGTTACTACTAGTCTTTAGTCGTTCGGGGGCAGGGGGCCCCGACCGTCTTACTATAGACCCCCCGCGAAGTCGGCCACTTACGCCGGTGGTCGCATAAGGAGGTAGGGGGGGCGCGACACACTGCGCCTCTCTGAGGAGGTCTTCCCGGTTCTGATCCGGGGGACATTGGCGGGCGGGGTGTCAGAAGCTTCATACATTGGTACTGGCCTTACGTAATTTATGGACGCCCCCTAATGCAAAACAAATATGTTACACAAGAGGTGATTTAGAAGCTACTCGCCGTGAAGTGGTGGGTGGAGAATGAGCAATGATTGACCTTTACCTTAGTAGAGATTGGCGATTGTTGCGATTTTAGGTTTCGAGTGATCTTTCGTCATTTGAATGATATTTTTGAAAAAATATACGATGCAAAAAAAAAATATTTCAATTAAAAAAATATTTCAAAAAAAAAAAATTGTTTTTAAATAAGTGAACTACCGTTTACTTTACTTTGTTTGAGGCTTACTAACCATTTAAAGTCCTCAGAATTATAACATCTTATCTGACCTTAATCTATAATTGAAGTTGGTAATATGTTTAAATGATTTAATAATGAGACTTTTAATTGTCTAATATCCTGTGTGATTTTAATGTAATGTAGAATATGGTATTTCATTTAGATAGGTGGAATTTCCAATAATCTCAGTATATGAATGAACTATCAGTTTTTACTTGCATTAATCTTTTTGTACAAATTCATATCTAGAATGAGAATCCACAGCTTATACCTACTAAAAATATTTTTAACAGCTTAAACGCCCAGCCGAAAATACTAGTTTGCTCTATGGGCCATGGCAGCCACCATATGTCCGACAACCCTTTTGTTATTTTTCAATAAGCCCATTGATAAAACAAACTGGCAGATAAACGGTGTCTGCCATGGCGTTTAACGTGTTAATAACCGTTCTGGTCTGGTATGGTGTGGCGACATTCTTAAAAGAATTATTCAAGCCGCCCGATAAGCATCAAAACTACCAAGTTTGTGATATCCGGGACCATCGGATGATCGTGTCTTCTAAACAACAGGAGCCCTAGATATAAACTGCCACACGAAAACATCCAAGCATTGATCTTTGTGAACTCGCTTTGTGAACTTTGTCCCTCACGTGATCGATACGAACCGCTTCGTAAAACCGTATAAAAAAGTATAATTGAAATGCATTAAAGGATAACAAGTAAAGCAATATGATTTATCACAATCACAGATTCCACCCACTACTGGATAAAGTTGGAAACATAACGATTCGATTCTTGCAGTTGTTAATAGTATACCCTTAAATAAATAAATAAATATTCTCTTACAATCACACCAATTATTTAGTTTCGAGATAAGTATCACGAAGAACTTGTGTTATGGATACTGAATAACGGATAAACATACTTAAATACTTTTTTTTGTGAATATATACTTAATGTACATAGGAAACACCCAGACCAGAACAAATATTCATATTCATGCACACAAAAATTTGGCCTGTTTGGGAATCGAACCCACGACCTCTGAAGTGAAGTGCAGGTATACGAACCTCCAGGCCATATCGGTCGTCCTTACGAGCAATAATGATCACACTCACTTATAGCACGAGATTTTATAGACGCCATTATTTGTCCCTTTTAAGACTAGACTAGATTGCAAATTGTAAGCGTTTATTATACGGTGCTTTAGTTAATTCGTAATGTGCACCTCTGTGTTCATTATTTCTTGTTGTCCCTAGAACTAACTCGTCAGTAAACATACGTAGCTATTCCAAACAAGCTTGGGTTCCGTACCAATACTGTAAGTTATGAAAGAAGATCTAATATTTTTATCACGCGACCGATTATTTACGTTAACGATTAAAACCTTTTTTTAACAAATTTTAATAAAAAATTTACTTGAGAGAAGTTTAAAATATCATAGTTACTTATTATCTTATCTGTTAACAACCTATATAATTAAAATATAGTATAATCATTAGTTTTAAATATTAATGTATTACCAAGATCTTAAGCCAACCTCACCTGCAAGTGATACACCTGCCGAACACCGGACGACGCTTTGGCGAACATAAAAGTTTCCGGTAAGCAGCAATAGGCTCGCCACCTATAACATGGGACCAATAACATAATTTGTGAAATGAAATTAAAAAAATAACTTTATTAGTCCATTGTATGAGTCTAATTTGAGACACAACATATTAATTTTAAACATGTTATTGCATAAGTTATGTCATACTATTTTTAACAAAAGAAAACTAAGAAACTCTTTTAATTAAAGTTTCCCTAATGGCAACTGCCAAACAAAGGTTTCATACGTTTTATTCGAAATTTATGATTTGTGTGTTATTTTCCTTGCGGAACTCTAAAACAGCTATCACTCATATCAAATGCATACTTCACCTCGTCGATTATGTTACTATTACTTTTATTAATTATAATTATGAATTTCAACCATGCAATGAAACCCTACTAGTTGTGTATTAGTGGATAACCATCTCTGATACATGTTTTTTATATCTTACATTATTAGCAATTATTTTTAACTAGATTTCGCATGTGGCTCTGTCTTTGCTTGCGTCAAAACTTGGAGTTATGTAAATTTCAACTTCTATGAAATTTTGCAACAATCTTAGTACCTAATTCAAGAAATAATTTTACATTAAAAACAGAAAATGAAGAACTGTTCATGGCAGGTATCGATTTGTAAAAAGATGTGACTTTTCAAAAGCAGCTTTAAGTAATAGCATCAATAAAGTTAACGTGAAACTTTGCATGCTTTCCAGAGCACCAGAAATCCTGATGGGCGCGAACCACTACACGGCAGCGGTGGACGTATGGTCAGTCGGCTGCATATTTGGAGAGCTTTTGGGGAGGCGCATACTCTTCCAGGCACAAACACCAGTCTTGCAGGTAAAACACATATTGAATTTATTTTATTGTTGCCCACTCTAAAGAGCTTCGCGTAGCAAGCGGCGATAGACCAGTGGAGCGACCCTAGACTTTAGGTTCTGTCTCGGGTTAGGTCCGTAACTATCGCTTGCTTTGTGTCTCGGAAAGCACGTTAAGCCGTTGGTCTATGGCATTCTTTACTAGAAATTCAGTGCCATATAATATCCTCACAGCTGGTTTTACCATAGAATGATATTTCCCTCTGTGTTGCGGAGGTCAGACGTCAGTCGTACCTGCTAAAAACTGGAATTCAGCTCAATTCTGGTTCGACTACTGAGCAGACTAGTCTAGAGCAACCGGGATAATGCTAGGACATGAAACACGGTTCATAAATGCTTCACGCCCCGCTTAAAACCTGAACTATTTAAGTTCTTGTTCTAAGTGATAGGTAATAAAATGAAATTCCAGCTGGAGCTGATAACGGAGCTGCTGGGCACGCCGTCGCTGGAAGACATGCGGCACGCGTGCGCCGGAGCCCGCGCTCATATGTTGCGTCGCGCGCCGCGCCCGCCCGCGCTCGCTGCGCTCTACACGCTCTCAGTGCAGGCCACTCATGAGGCCGTGCATCTACTCGCACAGGTACTTATTACACACATCCACAAACACGACACATACATGCTACAAGCGCCCGCCCGCACTCTTGACACTCTCCGTTCAGACTAAGACACATACACACAGACACACTACTGTTAACACTCTTCTACGCGCGACTACTCGTGTTCGACGCGCTAGCCGCTCTCTACACGCTCTCCGTGCAGACTAAGACACATACACACAGACACACTACTGTTAACACTCTTCTACACGCGAATTCTCGAGTTTGCCGCGCTCGCCGCTCTCTACACGCTCTCCGTTCAGACTAAGACACATACACACAGACACACTACTGTTAACACTCTTCTACGCGCGACTACTCGTGTTCGACGCGCTAGCCGCTCTCTACACGCTCTCCGTGCAGACTAAGACACATACACACAGACACACTACTGTTAACACTCTTCTACACGCGACTTCTCGTGTTCGCCGCGCTAACCGCTCCCTACACGCTCTCCTAAAGACTAAGGCACATACACACAGACACACTAATGTTAACACTCTTTTACACGCGACTTCTCGTGTTCGCCGCGCTAGCCGCTCTCTACACGCTCTCCGTGCAGACTAAGACACATACACACAGACACACTACTGTTAACACTCTTCTACGCGCGACTACTCGTGTTCGACGCGCTAGCCGCTCTCTACACGCTCTCCGTGCAGACTAAGACGTGTAGGTAATAATAATAATGTATCTCTTGCTTCAACAGATGTTGGTGTTCGACCCAGCGAAACGTATCTCGGTAGTGGACGCGCTGGCCCACCCTTACCTGGAGGAGGGTCGACTCCGCTACCACTCGTGCATGTGCAAATGTTGCTATAGCGCCCCGCCCGCCGCGCGACATTACTCGCCCGACCTCGAACCCAGCGCCGCGCACTCCTTCCACGACGCCTGGGAGCGGAAACTCACCTCCGTGCACCAGGTCAAAGGTAACTGTCCCCAGCGCATTATACTTGACGACCGATGTAGCTAGTATACCCGCACTCCGCTCCAAGGGGCCATCCATAAATTACGTCACATGAATTCCGTAATTTTTGACCCCTCCCCCCTCCGCCCTTGTCACAGCTGGTCACACTTGTGATACTCCCTCTTCCTTAATGTGATGTCACATATTTTGCAATTGTACAGCAAGAAATATGACGTCACGAAATTTTGTTTCCCTCCCATCCCCTTGTTACAACCATGTCATACTTCGTCAATCCCCTCCCACCCCTCCAACGTGTGACGTAATTTATAGATAGCCCCCAAGTTTGTAGGTTCGATTCCCACACAAGACAAATCTTCGTGTTCATGAACATTGTATATATGTTTTGGTCTGGGTGATTTGCTATGTATAAAAAAGTAAAAAAAGTATCAACGTATGTTTATCTGTTATTTAGTATCCATAACGCCAGTTCTTAATGATCCATATATTGGAACTAAGTAATAGGAGTAATTGTTAAAAAAAAGGGGGAGGGAGGAGAGTTTCCTGCGAATTTTATTAAGAGGAGTGTCCACTCTGCTACCACTCGTGCATGTCCGCATGACGCATAATCAGGTCAATGGTAACTGTGTACTCTGGACATACAGACAATCTCCCAGAAGGAGTAGGCAGAGGTACTATGCGCCTAAATTTCGTCAATTAATATTGTTAGTTCTACGTAATAGGTGGCGAGCCTGTTGCCGCTTACTGGTTACGCTGGTTCGCAATAATTATTATTGATCGAACGAACCTACTGGGGTCGTGGCTTGATTACTTTAAAAAAATAAGTGTATTATAGAATTTTTGTGTTTTCAATAACAGTGATCTGACATAGAAATCAAAATTTGATTTGCAGAAGAAATCCATAAGTTCATAGCGGAGCAGCTGCAGACGTCTCGGGTGCCGCTGTGCATCAACCCGCAGTCTGCCGCCTTCAAGAGCTTCGCAAGGTAAGGCGCGCCGCCGCCACCCGCCACTCGCCATCCACACGACCATAGGTGAACCTGCGATACCTTACTTACTAACGGCGGCACTCCACTAGCCTAGCGTCTTCTTATGGTTCTTGGACGGTTTTTGTTATTAGCCCTTAGGTGTATTGTAACGTAAGTGCACTTAGGTACATAATATTCTCTTACCTCTTACCGAATAGGTCCTCTGATATTCTATTGTGACGCTCATTTTGTTATAATGTTGCTCAAAAATTTAAAAAGGCAACGTTTTCGCTTGTTTTGTTGTTTCATAAAAACATAGATTTAACTTTGAAAGTCAACACCACGGTTTTTGTGAGATTTGATTATGATACTCATTCTGCTGTCACATTGCTGAAAAACTTAGGCAGATTCAGATTTTAAAGGCATTGTGTCTTACTCTCAAGATTTTACTTTTAATGAAATTGGTGGTGTAAAATTTTAATATGACCCTCATTTTATTGTAATATTCAAAAAAATATACTTAGACATATTCAACTTTGTCATTTGAGGTCAATATCACCAAATGAGCCATCTTGATATTATGACGCTCGTTCTGTTTTGACGTTGTTTCTTTGCAAGGCGTCAAATTATGACTTATTATGTACTTACCATATTATGTAATATACAATCTGACTAATAATAAAGAGTTGATTTAATTCTAGAACCAATATATAAACAACAATTTTCAATTATCAGTTTTATAATTGCAGCGTGCTTTAATTATAATTGCACCTTCCCTTAGTCAGATGCAGTGAAAAAACTAACGTTTATGAGAATTATACAACAGAATAAGCGTTACGAAAGAATAATATACTCACTCACAAAAATATGTTATATAATATCATTGTTTTAACAAAAACTATCCATAACCACTTGTTTAGAATTGATTTATATACGTTGGATTGTATTCGTTTAGATAATATTCTAGTAGTTTATTTCAAATATTTATTTTTAGAAGCTATTCAATTTTAATTCAAATACATAAAGTCTATCCAGTGTATGTTCAGAAATTTTAGTTTTCTTATTTCAACGATTATCAATAGTACTATTCTTAATAAATTAGTATTTCACATTTTGATCTCACTAATTAGTAGTGAGCATAGTACTAGTGTGGTATATCCCACTAATAACTGTTAATAATTGTTGAATTCGCCAGCGCATTACATTAAATACAATCTCTCGGTTAGTTTCCGCAGGCTAGTGCGAGAGCCGCTTAAAGTTCGAATAATAAGCGACCACCCGCACCCTAAAATGGGCCACGCCGCCGTTTTCATACCGCAAACTTATTGACAACACTATATCTCTCACGTTTCATAATATGAGTCCTGTATATCGCGATTGGCGTCATTATAAACGCCTTATAAACGTTGTCTTTATGTTACGAATAAATGAAAAGGATAATAAATTAGACGAAGCAAACGGACATCACAACTAGGTGTGGCACCGTGCGGCTCGTACGATACAATGCCATGTTAGTGCGCGTCAGTGTCACTATGCTCCATGACTGTACCATCGTTGTCCAATCGGCGGGTAGTTTGCGAGGCCAGACAATGTTGGTCATTGCTAATTAAATGTTGAATTCATTATAAGATTGGTCAAAAAACATAATAGCAATTTCACAATTGGTTCATGAATTCAAGTAGTTTCGAATTTAACAAACTACTTTTGTTAATTTTTTAATACTTTTATAAGAGTTTAAATCAATCACTGTATTTTAGGAATTGAATCTTTTTGTCTAAGAAACATAGTGTGTTACAAATAGGTATAGTAATTTAAAATAATGTGAATAACTATGTTGTGGTAACATCAAAACCAATCTTGTTTGCGTATCGTATTCTACCCGCCGCCATACCATAAATATGAACGGTCCCATAAAGCAATGCTATGACGTGAGAGCTCCGGTGGTCGCAGAAGCAAAGAACCTATGTCGCCTCCCGCACCCTCCCATCCCGCCACAGTAGATGCTCCCGTAGGACTTGCCTTCTTTGTGTACGTTACTCAAAGCACGGGTCCAATTGTCAAAGCCCGACTTGTGCATGGGTTTTATTTTGTTACTATTTTATTTTTTGTATACGTTGTTATATTCCTTTCTGCGCTTCCGAGCGATAGTTTCTTTTGTAAATAACCGCTGGTTTCAAGCCGCGTCAACCCTCTTGAAATGGTGGTTCTCCTACAGCGTACCAACGCGACGGTAGATGAATAACCTTGTGCTTTTTCTGTGTTTTTGCGACAG
Organism: Musotima nitidalis; assembly: GCA_949126915.1. Lineage (NCBI taxonomy): Eukaryota > Metazoa > Arthropoda > Insecta > Lepidoptera > Crambidae > Musotima > Musotima nitidalis. Next base: position 16,942,466 of record OX421416.1, read on the forward strand.
CTCTAGAACGGGCTCGAGTTCGAAAGCAAAGGTTTGTTCCCCTTTCAAGACGGCGGCAAAAATACTACTGCTATCGCCCGTGATATTTCTGTGCGCCGCCTAGCGCCTTGAGATTCCCAGTAAGCGTCTCAGCACGATATTAACTGTGTTGTCCATCCAATAATCGCGCCGCTCGACAAGGAGAACTTTCTTCCAAGCAAAATACCAAGATGCTCACTCAAAATACCAAGATACCCACTCAAATTAGCTAATATTTAAAATATTTCTAAGTGTTTTGATATTAGGCTTTTAAGTTCTGCTATTTTACACAATTTTGAGACACTTTAAGAGTATATGAAGCATTCAAATGTATCTTGGTACTTTAGTAACGAATTATTTTTATTTATTTGAGAATGGTCTATATTTCATACAAAATGTCAAAACAAAAAATGTGTTTCAAATAACATGACATCTTTCAATATTATATTTTAAAACTATATTCAAGCATCTTGATTTATAATTATTGATATTCGTTATGATCCCACTACAGGGTACATTCCTCTCACAAACCAAAGAAAAATATTTTGATTATACAGCTGATGTTGTATAATTAAAATATTTATTAAATGACAAGGAAAGATAATTTTTTTAAATTGTAATACTGAAACGTTTTTGGCGTTTTATATTTTGTATGGTCCGTTGTTTCTAATTACCTTTATAGTTCTGCCTTCTCGAGCGGTGGTCGTCTCGTAATTTCAAAAGGGTTGATCGTTAGATAGTATGCTCCGTTTTACCTTCGGTGCGGTTGTGCATGACTGTTATTGACCCCAACATTAAAAAAAAATTAGAAAAAAATATATGACTAAATTTAAATCAAAGTATCAATATCACAGAGTTTTCTATACAATTTTGAGAAATTAGAAACTTAATGTAGGGGTCTTGTTTCATGAAAAATAACGGAAACGGTCTTGATCTGCGTGAATATTTGTTCTTTTTATTTGTGGGAGAATGATGTTTTGTTATGTTACGGGATGGTTTCGTAGTGCATGCGTAGTATCGTGAGAGCTCAGTGCCAGGCACTTGGTTGTGGTGATTTTTCATTCTTTGAAGTATACAGTAGCTAAGAGTATGTAGTTTGATTTGTGATGCAGATTTGCTATGCGCGTTCTCTTTTATTATCATAGACATTTGTTGAAGTCTTCAAATTAAAGTTTTATAATATTCTTTACGAACTTGCATGATCAGTTTGTTTTTAAAAGCAATATTGAAAATGGTAATATGTACCGTCTGCAGCGGACAGTCAGATAATAATTTGAGTTTGTTTTTTAGAATCATTAATCATTGATTGAAATTTTAGGTAAACACTAGATTTCTTACTTCAATAAAATCATAAAGACTTTTGGTTGTAATAAGTTTTTATAAAACCCAGCAATTAAATTTAATTTGAAGCAATTTTTAATTGGGCAAGATAAATTAATTACTATTAAATTTCTATCCGGTTCGAAGGACCAACCAAATTGATATGTTTTTATTCAGATTTTAAATGAAGGCTCGGAAAGTAGTATCTCTATTCATAATTAATGTACGTGAATATCACTCTGGTTCATTATAAACTGGGTTATACAATATCAGAGTGTTACTGACATCCTCTGCGGACAGTATGGCGTGACCCGACATGGAGTGCTGGTGTCGAACTCGTTTACTATCAGACAGCGTTTACAGCTCAACCGTCGCGCACCCGTCGGAATTGCCGCCCAGCCCGCACCAGTGGGAATGACGCCGCCGCCTCGACCGCCGGTGAGCACCCAACATCGGCCAGAGGATCTGCTAACTAAGTTTATTAGGAATCACTTATAGCGAATAAGAAACTGTGTGGAGGGTATAGAGAATATAAAGGCTTGTGTATTGCGCGCCGGAAAACTTTATCCTTAAGTCATATAAGCGATTAAAGCTGTTTTAAAAGGCCGGTAGAATAATACATTTTGCAACCTTATAATTTAGTTCAACCTTTCGTGTATTGTTAGTGGTTGTACTCAAAAAGACACGCCATAGAGACGTTTTAAGCTATTTACAACACTATCAGCGTATCAATCTACTTTGCTCTGCCAATTGTATGGCAATCATTGACTGTGTACTCGAAAACCTAGTCCACATGCTTTGAACTGAAAGATACTTTGATGATGTACAAATGTCAAGAAAAGTTACACAACATGGGAGCTGGTCTGCATCAAATTAAGGAAGATCTGTTAAACTGTAAAAAATATTAGAGTTCATAGTAATAATAACAAGTCCTTACTTATAGAGACATTGAATTACAGTTTTGTGGCGCGTAATAAACAAAATCTTTTATAAAGCGTGGTTATGAATGATATAAATTTAAATAGCCAGTAAATAAAGCAACCCATTTGGAATGGTGGCTATAAATTGAAAGCTTTCATGAGAATTGGAAAGGCTTATCTTTTTATTCTCATTGTCATGTCAACATTCATAATCATTTGTCATGTCAACATATATACTTATAGGATCGTGTATGGTATGTGATAAATGAGTGACTACGTAAACTGTAACATAAACTGGGTGTAGGGACTACGACTGCATCTTAATACAAACTAAATTTTTATTTACAGCTTAGTGTGTTCTATTTAATTTCACTGCCTGTATTTTAAACTTTTACTTAATAAAAATAGTTCAATGTAAACTTCGAGTAAACTTTGAATCCATCGATCTCGATATAATTAACTGTGACGTCAATTGTTTGTCAGTAAATTTGAATGAGCCTTACTTTTTATCGCCTAGATATATGTATTTAATGCTATTTCTCAAAAGCGAGTAATTTAGCTAATAGCAGCTACAAGTGACACACGGCTTAGCTACACGGTACGAAGCCATGGCGCACTACAATGGTTTTTCTATACTGGGGGTACTTAAAAGGTCTATCATTTCGGTGTCGCAGCACACTGTTGGTTACTAGTTTCGCCATCACGGCGGACATCTAAACGGTCTCCTAATATAACAAATACAATTCGGTGCCGCGAAGCATGCAAAGAGCGTCGCTATATTGATGAACAAGGTCTGCTGATCTCTTCGCCCGCAAAATTAATTTAATACTCACCAATTGTTCCTTCCCGAGCATCACCATGAGATGTCTTGTTTGTATCTGTATTGTAAAGTCGCCAATTTGAAATACAATTAATATCTTTGAAAATAATTATTATTATATAAATTTGGGAATAATGCGAAATGTTAAAAAAAATAATACTTAAGTAATTTTATCTTATAAGGCTCATTATTAATTGTATTTGAATTATTATACCAACTCATACCTCTTTGTCGCGTAGTATCAATCAATGCTCTTAAAAAACGGGTGTTTTTGACTTGAATCGAGTGTGGGGGGCTTGGGCGGAATTGGTGTAAAAATAATTAGAATAATTGATTATATGACAGAACAGAAAAAATGTGGTTTATTCAACTTACGTTGTCTGTGTGTTCGAGGGGTTGTCGTACAGCGTTCTCGATGTACTGTTAAAGATAATTTTAACGATATTGTGACGCGCAGACAGCGAAACTAAACTAAAAAAACAACTACATAAATACAACGAAAGGAAACAGTCGCTATCGTTTTAAAGTTAGTTAAAATTACGTATGTGGACCCGCGATCCTTTAAAAAAAAAACAAAATAAAATACTTGTAGATATTTAGATTAATTTTCATTTATCTTTGCGATTCCATGTAATTAAAATGTTTAGAGGTAGATTTCAATGTGTGCCTGATTGTGTTTTTACGAACATAGACAGCGAAAACCGTTGCAATACTATGGAAGCTTGTATAAACATAATGTATTGTTTTTAGTTGACATGACGGATTTTCTGATTTCTTTGTTAAGTGTTTTTGTGTCGCCGTAAAGTAAGGCGGCGTGCAGACGGACGCTTCGTACTTAACACGGATTAACAGTTGTGTGCCAACTCGCGAATCTCTCGGCAGCCGTCTGGACGCGCCCTTATATTTTGTAACATACTTATATACCTATACATACAAATTATATACATATTTGTAAGCTTACGTTAAAACACCATTGTATGTAACATCGACTGAACATTTTTACGTAGTTAGATTAGATAGTGCTAGTAAATAAAAAAACCATACTAATTCGCAATGTTTACAGAAAATATTATTATAGTTAATAAAAGATATTGTACCTACTTTAACATACTATGAATCGCAGTAGTGAGATATTGTATAGCGAAGTGTTGTAAATGTATTTCGAGCATTTAATAGTTTAGTGGTTTGGTGTAAGTGGAATTGGGGTGTGTTAGTGTGCGTGACTAAGGATATCATACTTTATATGACGTGTAGCAACGTAATATGTTCCAAAATTGATGTTTGACTTTATGTTTAAGTAGGTTTTGCGCTTTTCGACACGCTACTAACAAGTAATAACTAGAATAGGGAAGACTATGTGTGAGTGTGAAGAGACGTCGTAGCCTTAAAACTAGTTCTAAACTATATAAATGACGAAAAAGTTTAAAATTGTATATAAATAAAGCATAGTATTAACGTTAGGCGTATTTTTAGGACGATACGGGATATACCGTTGTAGGAAGCCCACAATAGGTTGATTGATCTCCCGGTTGCGCCGTTGGGCGACCACGGAAGTTAGGTTAGAAAAATCACTTACTAATTTAGTTCCAAAGTTTAGACTAGTTATTTTAAGTTGTGATTTCGATTCAGTATTGAGTGAGTCGGAATACATTTTCGGTGAACATGTAGTTAGTTTTAGTTTATGTAAATTTTTGATTGTTTTATTGAATTCATTTCGGTGTGTGCAACGGTGCGATTGGGAGTTTTGATGGTACAAAAAAGGCGAGGTCGACCGCGTGTCCAAACATTAATCTTCTTATTGACATGTAAATGTAACTATCTACCTGTTATAAATAATAATAATAAAAATTGTTTTTATGCTTCTGACATTAAAATTTTATACATTATTGACATGGATACATTTATGTAAAAGTAATTAAAATACAAAAATTTATGACAAAAATTTGATTGGCAAGGAAAGCCATTAAAGCTTAACCCTTTACCAGGCAGTGGTCAATATATGACCACCATATATTGAACCTTATGCGGTTAACTTAAGGTGGAAAACCAATGAATATTTTCAACGTGCTCTGCCTGTTAAAGAGTTAACCAAATAAATGCAGGTTATTTTATCTGCCAGTCATTTTACTATTAATTATAATTGTAATGGCGTCAAATGGAATCAAAGTGTTTAGACGCGCGGGCGACTCGCATCAGACCCCACCTTGCCTTATCTCAGATAACTGTTACTGTGATCCGCTAGGACCTAGGTGTAATTATTGGACTCTGCCACACAATGCAGTGCATGTGCAGGCAATAAGGTAACTCCCGTACATTATTGTTACTATTATAAAATTTATCAGCTTTCTTATTGATGAGTGAGGAGCTAGATAAATTTGCTCAATATAGAGACCAGCAATTTTTCAAATGCTTCTTTTTGATAATAATGCCACTGAAATTAGGATAATATGAAATATGCTTACAAAAAGTGAATAGTGACAATGAATGAATTTAAGATAATTTTTCGCCGACTTAATTTTATAATTTGGCCGCATTTTATATTCTACCCCCAGAAGTGAATACTCGTTATAATAATTCGTTTTCATTATGTCATATAAGACTTACAAAAAATTTACTCTTTGAGTTAAATTCGGAGTTACCGCGTTGTCTGCACGTGTACTGAGACAAATCAGTTCACTCAGCCTGTACAGGCTTGTACATAAATGGTGTATAATTAATTATATTAAAGTAGAAGAGATAGATGTCACGTTAATTTTATAGACGCTTTCGTATTAGGCTTACAGAGTAACTCCGCACGTCCCCGGATCAATTTTATAATTGGATGTTTGTAAATATTCCTATAAACCGACGTAGTGATTCGACTATTGAGGGCGAGGCCGGAAAATAATCGTATATCTGAAATATAAATATAAACTAATAAACATTTTGAACGCTAGCGGTCACAGAAGTTTGTCGCATCACTGGCGTTCAGATTCTGAAAAGAATATTAGATAATAGTTTGATATAACACCAATATCCATTTTCATTAAATTCTGTGATAAATAGGATTACCTGAAATTACTCTATACTGTATGTAAAATTTTATATGTGACGTAATTAATGTTAAAGTTCATTGGTCGATCATCTCTTATATCGGCGTGTGAATCGTAACTGTAAGATGCTTATGAAAAGACAAACTTAAAGATCAGCTATAAAAAAAAATATCGTAAAGAGTTAGGATTGATACGCCGCCGAACCGCGGCCGCGCCCTGTCAGTCGCCGCGTGCGCACTATGAGGATCGCCGCACACGAGCCACTTGCAATAGCCACAATCTCTGTCACCAGAAGCCTAAGCCTAAGCTAGAAGCCGCTTGTGGTCGATGGTAGACGCTACTCATGCTTGCAGTAATATATTATACTCCGACGCAGTGGATTTTTCGCTAGTGGCTAGTAAGCGGCGACCATTACTCTTAACGTGCACGCATCTTACTTTATGTAATTGTACGTATTGCGTTTCCAGACTTTCAGAGATCTCGTTTAATTTAAGTTTTAAGTACACGACTGTTCATTTAACACACAAGTGATCTTTAGTTGTTAGCGCATTGATTATTTTTTCTACTTTTACGCTGTTTCAATTAGTTATTGGTGTGTTCATCTCTTCTGGTACAGCTCTTTTAAAAATATACTAATATGATACATCTGGTGAATATCTTGAATTGTTAAGTGAAAATTCTTTATGCCGGATTTTATGTTATGACATTTTCATCTAAAGTAAAAAGAGAAGCATCCAAAATTATTTAAGACAGTGACTAGGGGAATTTAGACCATTACCTATTAAGTTAAGTGTATTTCCTTTCAATTACTCGGCCAGTCAGCGAGGGCTTCGCTATGATGCCAACAAATTGCGCGCACGCGCTTTTTCTGTCAATTCTTAATTTTGTAAATAAAATAGTTTTAAGTTCTAGGTTTCTCGTAAACAATTTAGTAATTTCTCTTATTTTGTGTTCATTAATCACACTTTAGTTTGTATTGTAATTCATATTTTAAAAAAAAATGTAAAAAAAAAACAAACAAAGCGAGCAAACTGTCATGCTCCGTATTCCTACGGTGATGATTTTATGTTTAACAATTACCATTTGTATTGTATATAATGTAGTAGACATTTTGTGCACTGATAGTCGACATAGTTACTCTTAATATTAGATTATAATGAGAAATGGCTGTTTTGATTGATTCTCCACAGTTGACGTTCGCCCGAATCTGACTGCACTCAACGGCGAATCGTTCCTTGGGCGTCAATGGGCTTAGTATAATTTACAGTCACTGAACTTTTCGTTTTTGTGATTTAGTTGGTTTCGACTACAACCGCAGCGAACATGAAGCATATAAATGTAAATATAATTGATATGTAATGTGTTTTTGACGTGTACGGAGTTAGTTGCATTGTACCATTGTTGCAAACTGCCAAAACTATTGTAATAGTTTTTTGTAGCGTTACGTGCGACGCGACCACGTGAACAGAGGGATTTGTAATGAGAATATGACTTTCCAAACTAGATATGTTCACAATGTAAAAGCTATGAAAAAGTACTTTCTGTATGTATAAATAAAAAATTGTTGTTCAGATTTACAAACGCAAGGCTAGGATTGTGCGCTGGGGTCACACCTGCGCGCGCGCAATGCTGAATTTTCGGGATATTATCCGCAGTTATGGCCCCGGTGTATTGAATGTGCGTATGTGTAAGTGCGATGCTGTTTCAGTGGTCGTTTGCACTCGGAACGCGGTAGATGGCGTAGCTGCTGTCAGGCCGCGATACTGTAACAATAAACTACTGCATAATGATATGTTATCTTTCATTTTAACTCCACAACTAATTGCATTTATAACTTTGATACCACCTAAACACATAAAATAAATATATTTTATTGGACTCGTCATAAGGCATTTTTGGACAGTACCAATAGACACATGTGCAGTCCAAAAATAATGAAAGCACTCCATTCCGTGGGATACCTACGCACGGTGAGAAGCGCAATCATGGCCTGCAGAAATGAAGATGAAGAAGGAAGAACATTTCATAGTCGGGTAGTTGAATTGTATCACTGCTAAGCAAAAGTCTCTTCACATACCAAGTTGCCCTGGACGTGGCGATAAGCGCTAGTAACTACGACACAGTCCTTGACTAACGTAGTTATTAAAAAACACAATTTATTGTAAACGCAATTTATGTTACAATAAAAATATATGTATCTATATTTACGCAAATGGACAAATTAATATCTAATACCTATCTAGTCTTATGAGTTCAGATAGGATTTTGTGTCTGGTACTGGAAGTATATAATTATGCTTTCATCTATTCACCTGCATTCACTATGTGGCGATCTATGGTGTGCAACTTGACTTCGTGACCCGCGCTTTGATACTAGACACTTAATGATTGTTATGGCTATAAAAAATATCAACTATATAAGTACGAGTACCAAAGCTTAATTAATCATAATCATTATTAACCAAGCTGTGTACCACTTTAATATGCAAATGCTATGTTCTACGGATCTTTTAAAAAGATTCAAATCCGAGAATAACTCTTGCATTTGCACGCTAGCTAAGCTACCTTGAGCCATATGTAGGCCAAATAAAAATAAGGAAAAGTAATAATCTTCTGCAATAAGAGAATGCGAAAATAGTAAATTTAGATCATGAATATGATATGACAAAAACAAAAGATTGTCTTCCGGAACGTTATTCAATTTCAAATCTACGAAACGTAAGTTCTTCTGCACTTCACGCTGTTATGCAAAGAAGTGTTTTGATGACCGATATTGCGTCGAGGTTAGTGGAACTGCAGTCCGGCTCTGAGGTCGTGGGGCCAATTCCTACTATATTTATATATTATAAATATATTTGTCCCGCTTCGGGTCCTCGCTGTTTATTATGAGCTGTGGTCGGATTAGGTAGATCGGTTCATTGACCGTAATCGTTGTTGTTAGTGTGGACATTCCTTGGAATTCTAACAGAACCGAAATTTGTATAAATTATAAACAAATGGATAAAATGTGGGATCGATGGTGGGAACTTATCCAACATTTTACGTCTAGTAAGCTTACTACCTACAATTTTTAAGCTAATTTGACAGACGTAAAGCTCATGTAACGTAAAGTACTTAATGCCTTTAATATTCTTAGATACAACGCATCCCAAATATATACGAAATAGCGCCAACTACTCCGATCACTGATTGTGAGTATATAAGCATAACCACTCATAAGAATAGCTCTGTTTGGAGCTAGGAGAGAAGTGATAACATAAATAATTACTGGTAATTAATAATTTACTAAACATATTTCCATTTATTGAAGTAATTATTTGTTGATTGCAACGATATCAATGTTGTGTGAATGTCAGTCACACGTAAGTTTGAACTAATTAAAGGGGTTATTATTAATCCCTATCTGACTCAAATGTAAACAGTGTCGAAGAGGGGTCAGATAAGTGTTACCACTTAGTGGAATGACCCACCAACATGTGGACCTGTGTAGTGTTTCTGCTATCGTTAATTATCAGTAAGTAATATTTTCCTTGTATTATTCAAAACATATACAAATAAAAATAATTATTTCAATGAATGGTCTCATGTTAGTAATTTTTTTGAATTTTTTTAAAAATAATATAAAAATTACATTTTAATTAGGTACAACGAAAGTAATTAAGGCCCACTCTACTAAGCTTCTAACATGTTGTTTGATAAACTTGCCGAGTTTAGCCGCATCTACTTTTTACTATCAGTGAGGTAGTTTCTGTTGAGGCTTTTCTGTACCTCAAACTCAGTAGGTACTAATGATGTTGCGCTTTTTCGTAAAAAAAGTCTTCAGTGCTTGCGTCTGCGAACTTTACAAACCAGAGGCCCTACTCTAATTCAACGAACGACGCAATTGCGATAAACTCATCTCTTTTTCTCGATACTGATATACGCAGAGAGTGAAAGAGATAGGTATAACGAAGTTTCATCTTCAGGTCCACTACAGTAACGTACAGTCTGTAAGTTTCCGACATAAACATAGACATAGTGCATGGAATCTTCGAAACTAAATAGTTCATGCTCTTATCTTTATTATTGTTTTTAAAGTTAGTTATATATTGTATTGTAATTAAACCAACTAAAATTGCGTTAAGTCAAGAGTTCGTACTTTATACTTATTTCGCGGAAATAGGGTTAGGTAAGTACCAAGTTATATATCATTTTCTTTGTTTTAATTTTAGACATCTGTAAAGTAAATCATAAATCTTTATTGCATCAAGTAAACAAGTAGGTACCTATAATCTAAACCGTTAAAAACATAGCAAAACAATTAAACAAAACATAATGTCTGCTTTATATTTCATAATCACTTATGCACTTTGTAGGTACGATAATTTTATTGTTTAAAAAAGTTTACTCTAACAACCAACTAATGGATTTCTCTAAACAGTACAAAGAAGATCTGATTAATTATTGTAATCGGAACTTTAGTGTTGTTGACCTTGTTCTTTTACTATGTAGAATGAAAAAAACTCCTAATTAATTAATACTAAAATTATAGACGACGCAAATTAAATTGTATAATGCATCCACATAATTCGCACATTTAGCTCTTAAAAGACGTAAATAACATTTACTAAGTTTTACAGTAGAATGGTTAAAAACAATAACATATAACATACGCGATTTGGTGTTTGGCGCTCTTTATCGGACAATTAACGAATTATAAAAACCATCTATAAGCACTCATTGCATCTACACTCTACTTAAAAGAAAACTTATAGTATACAACAGTTGACTCAATTTTGGATTTTTCAACATTACGAAAAGTCGTGCGTAGATAGTGCGTGTCTAGATGTGCGTATGTACCTGAAGTTATTTAATTTTCATTACAGCCTTCTCAGTGTCCTCACCTAGAAACACCAAAATATACCGCGATGATTACGAATACAATAAAAAGACAGATGCGTTTTACAAGTTTCACATAGAGAGCAGGCCTCAGGCAGAGGCAGGGCGGGTATGTGAGGTGGAGGGCGCGTCTCTTATGTCACCCATCAATCATTTGGACATCGTGCAACTGCACATCATGTTTAAAAGGTGAGCTAACAATTAGAAGTCTACACATACAAGACGGAAGCATCCATCTATTACGAAATGATCGGGTCTGAACCAAAAGACAAACCTCAAAGGAGTCTCGGAACGAATGATATTATGAACTAGTGTTACTCCAAGTATTATAATTACATCGATACTTTGAAGATCTCTGATGAACATTGCATATCTCGGGTCTTTAGGAGTAAATAAATCCATTTGCTTTTATTTTTTAATTATGGTATCTCTTTCATTGTTGTTAAAAAAATATTATCAAATTTCCATTTTGTGTGTAAATATTTGACGAATCTAAATGATCCTGTTGATCTTAAAGACAATAAAGTACCTTTATTTTATTATATTTTTTAATGGGGTTCCTATGCTACACACACTATATGTAAAAGGTTCGCTGATAAAAGAAGCCTACATGGAGAGCTGAATAAATATAGAGTCAGATCACGTCTGGATGATGGAGGAAGCGGCTCTCATGCCGCCTATCAAACACCTGGACATAGTGCAACTACACATATTTAAAAAGTTCGCCAGGTCGCGTCTGCGAAGCTCTCATGCTGCATACAAATCATCGTTTTCGAACTAACTTCAGGTCTGTTTGGTTTTTACATTAGACTGGTTAGCGCAATCTTCTGCATCAGACCACGGATAGTACCAGACCAGACTATCCAGTTAGTCACTATCCAGTGACTTTGTGTCAAGAAAATAGGTATGGGTGTATACACTTTTCTGAACCGTGTTTGGAAATCGGTGACTTTATGAGGAAAGCTCTGGTTGGTCAAGGTTGCGTCAATATTATGTTTTAACATAATAATAAATTTTACAGATTCCCAGACATTGGAAACTTAGCATGGGTTTCGGAGGACGGTCAGGACCATGAGTCTGCCGAGGAACCGGCCATTATTAATTGTGAGTGTCAATAAATGTCGAAACGGTAAAGTTCTCGAGAACGAGTGCTTTTAATATAGAAAAGTAAAAGTAAAAAGTTCTTTATTTCATAGACTATTACATAGCACTTGAAAACGTCAACACAATAAAAATATTTAAAAAAAAAACTAAATATTACTTCACTGAAATTACAAAGCTTAGATTCACTTACATGCAAATAAATAAAATAGGTTAAATTAACAATACAAAACACACACAGTGAATATTTCAATATATTTGATTGATAATTTAAAAGAGCATAGCCTGTGAGTTTCTTGTCAGTTCTTCTCACAGTGCTAGTTTTTTTAATATTATTATATACCATCTCTGACCAGCGGTGGGCCTTGCGGGGCGTTTGTTTTCATAATAATGACTAATGCCATATAAATATTGCATGTTCTAGCATTATCCCGGTTGCCCTAAATTTAAACTTAGGGCCCAGGGCCTACTTACTGGTCTAACCAGATTTGGCTGAATTTCAGTTATTACATGGAGCGACAGCCATCAGCCGTCAGGATGTTTTATGGCACTGACTTCTTAATAACGACAGCCATAGATGTTCATGACAGCCGGGACAAATGGCTTAACGTGGTTTCAGAGGCATGGAGCAAGTGACAATTGCGCACATAACTTCGAAAAGTCGTAGGTTATCATATCACCAGGGTTTGAACCCGATACCCTCTGAATTTGAAGGCCTGCCGCAACCACTGGGCTATCGCCGCTCAAAATGCCATAATTTATATGGAAAATGGCATAGCACTTATAATATTATAACTAGCAGCAACCCGCGTACACCCACGTGGTCCCTGTTCCAGCAGAAAAACCGAGATAAATAGTGCCTTATGTCTTAATCCAGGTCACAAATTTCATCCAAATACGTTTAGTAGTTTTTGCGTAAAATAGTAACAAACATCCATACATGCTCCAAACCTTTCGCATTATTAATATTAGTAGAAAACATATTGAATGTAAGGTTCACCAAGTGCATAACCTCAACGTATGCTTTCAGTAGAGCCAGTGACTGAAGAACAGCCACAAGACCTCCGTCAATGTGACGTTGTCTCAAGACAGGGGAAAATAGAGACCGCGGTATGCAGTCATCATCTACCCTTCATCTGCAAGGTGGAAGCGTCCAGAGCGCCTTATGACAGTCGTTGTGAAGTTTTTGGCTTTGGTAAGAGTTTGCCATCACGTTATTTTTAAGCACATCATCATCATCATAATAAATATAAATAAATAAATATTTTCTGACAATTACACCAATTATTTAGTTCCAAGATAAGTATCATTAAGAACTTGTGTTATGGATACTAAACAACGTATAAACATACTTAACTTTACTTTTACTTTGTAAATACATACTTAATATACATAGGAAAACACCCAGACCAGAACAAATATATATGTTCATGCACACAAAGATTTGTCCTGTGTGGGAATCGAACCCATGACCACTGGAGTGAAGTGTAGATATACTGACCCCCACGCCATATCGGTCGTCAAATATAAATATAAATATAATATGATGATATATATATAATCGACACCGACCAGCGCACCACGCAGCAGTGGGACATCATGAATAGGTATGTATGGACGTCACGATTAGGTAAGCACGTAATGAAAACTGTTCCAGGAACTCGACGGAACAAAGAATGTGGTGTCTCGCAAGGAAGTATATTGGACCCAATACTTAAATGCTTTTTATCAATAAATATCAACCACTATTCAATGTAAACAAATATTATCAGCGTTAAAAATCCACTGCTGAACTAATGTGCCTGCCCACAAGAATACATTCTATTGGAGGTATTTGCCCATAACCACTACGCTGGGCAGGCGGGTTGGTGATCGCATTTCAAGCTAATACGCAGGATAACGCTGCTATTCTATATTCTACTATTCTAGGCCGGTATCACACGGCACCACTATTTTTAACACAATATGCTATAAATACATAATCTGATCAGATCAGAAATCTTGCTGCAAGAATTCAAAAAACATTTATATAATTTTAGCAAAATTTACATTTAGCACAGAGTCCTTTAGATGAAACGTATCAGCTGGTGAGAAGGTGGCTTACTCGCTTTTAACGACACCTTCGGGCAAGAATAGTATGACAATATTCTTTATACTGCCGCGACACGGCATACTACTTAATGTACCGTATGGGTCGACTGACGAACCAATCGCGCGCCGTCTAGCATGCGGCGCGTGATCCGCCCGCCCCGCGCCGCACCTCATACCACCAAATAGACCGATAAATCGCCTAATGCGCAGCTTGACCGCCAGCGTTCTTTTTACATGACGCGACCTATACTATTATGTAATTTATAAACATTTAAAGAGACACCACCAGATACAATTTGTGTTTATGCAAATTACAAGACATCTTATATTTTTAACAGATTACAAGATAATTGAAAACATCGGTAGCTGCTACAAAATACCCAGGATGCCATACTCCTGGAACCAGGCATTCGCGGAGTGCAAGGCGCAGGGCTCCCATCTGGTGGTCCTGAACTCGGTGGCGGAACATGATGAAGTCCTGCAGCTGATGAAGACTGAGCCCAAAGTTCTGCATGCTCAGGCCTGGTGGTTCTACTTCGCTGGTTTTAGGGCACAGACGCCTCCAGGCGGCACGAGGGAGTTTAGGACTATCTTTAGTAAGTTTGCGTTTGAATATGAAATGAAATGGGAAGTGCTTTCTTCAAAGAGGGTACCAATACCATTGAATGTCAAGACAACTTATAAACTAACGCGTCCTTTAACTCTACGGGCTGACTGACTGAATGAAATGTTATCTTTACATCTGAGCTGTAAGCTATCGTTTTAGCTAAGCTGTAAGCTGTGGTTGTCGCTACTGAGCTATCGCCGCCCAACCGACCACTGCTAGACATAAGCCTCTACAATCAATCAAATCAAACAACGTTTACTGGGCATACCATTATGATTGTACACTTTGCTTGTATATTAAAATAAATAAAAAATAAATATTTTCTAACAATAACACCAATTATTTAATTCGATGATAAGTATCATTAAGAACTTGTGTTATGGATACTAAACAACGGATAAACATACTTTAACACTTTTTTTTTGTAAATACATACTTAATATACATAGGAAAACACCCAGACCAGAACAAATATTCAACAAAGATATGTCCTGTGTGGGAATCGAATTCACGACCTCTGTAGTGAAGTGTAGGTATACCGACCTGCACGCCATTTCGGTCGTCAAAGAATAACAAAGACCACTTAGTATTAAAATTATCATACACGCACGTAAATACAACATATACATATACATAAACTGCTTTTAAACTACATATATTTGAAATTATGTTAATAACACTAAAAATCCTTCAATAAAATTTAGAGTTTGAATTGAAGTACAAACGACAATGGCATATAAATGGCACGCAACTGAGCACATTGGTATTCAGAGAGAACCCATTCTTTTATTCGTCTTCTAAAACAACCTGTGGCGAGATATCAGAGGGTAGAATTACATGAATGATTCAAAATATTACTGCTCGTAAGAATTACTCGTAACTCCAATTAATAATGCTTTTGTATCCTGTTTATTAATTAGACATTTATTCTGTTCCCCCAGACCAGACCCTGGAAGAGGCAGGCTTCGCCGTGTGGTCGGAGAACGAGCCTAACAACGCGAAAAGCCACGAAGACTGCGGTACTGTGTTTTTTAACAATGGCAATTTGAATGACGTGTACTGCGAGCATTTCTACGCGTACATATGCGAAAAGGAATTAACTCCCAAGTGAAGTGGTTTTGGGATTTTGTACAGTCGGCGTTAGATAATTGATAACTATCAAAGCGTTATAAAGAGACAGAAGACACTCGTCTCTATTGCTAAGAGCGTAAGGTCGTGTTTCGATATATATAACGCTTTGGCTCCTAACAACTATTTGCCGTTGATTGTATCCAACTAGACAAATCAGTACAAAAAAAACCTAAAACTTTAGGTTAAAGTTTTTTTTATAACCTTTAAAATAATATAACCCCAATAAATTAACAGCTCAGAATAAAAATGTGCGTTAAACATTTTTTTTTTAATACAAAAATGTGTATGCTTTTTTTAAAATGTAGTGTGGTATCGGACTAGAATAGTGCCAACGCCTCTCATCTCTTGAGGATTTGTTAAAGTCCACGAAGAGAAATTCTACGATGTCTGGATGATGGGCAGCAGCGTCCTGGCTTGAACTGCAATCACCAAACCGCCTGCCCAGTGTGGTGATTATTGGCAAACACCTCTAATAAAATATAATCTATGGGGGATGCCAGTCCAGCTGTTGACTCATAAGGCTAGTATGATGATTTTTAACCCTTTAACAGGCAGAGGATGTTGAAAATTTTCATTGGTTTTCCACCTTAAGTTAACCGCATAAGGTTCAATTTATGGCGGTCATATATTCACCACTGCCTGGTAAAGGGTTAAGTTAAAGAAGGCTTTAACCATTGATATCCAAACATATTATTTAGATTTCTATGGCTTTAACATTGTAAGCACTTCCTTATAAAAATATATTTGCAACAATTCCCGCGCCACTATAATTTCCCGAAAAGTTGAGAAACTATTCAACACGACACGTGTTTCGCCCTTACACAGGGCATCTTCAGGTAAGATCAGGTAAAAAAAAAAAAAAAAAACAGATGGGAGCCTCAGAACAACGATGTCTTCACGACCAACGCTGAAACGAGAGTATAACGAGGGCTTTAACATTGTTTTATTTAGCAATTCAATGTCGCAGTTCATTGAACTTCATTGCATCTTTTATATTGTGTGGGTATACTGACCTGCACCACGGCATTAAATTATTATTCAGAACATTGCTTAACGAATTAGCTTAAAATTTCCGAGGATTTTGCACAAACCATAGGTACAAGTTTTTGGGCTATTGTTTGAAGTCAAATCTAGAATTTTTCTAGACCTTTTGCAGGTTATAACCACATATACAAAAAATAGACTAATAAAATTCTTTTGTTTCCTAAAAAAATAAAAGTTTAATTTGAGCGTTTGTAACGGATAACACATATGTAAATAAAAAATATATACATTCATAATATCACGCCTATTTCCTCGAAGGGGTAGGCAGAGGCATATTATACGCTCACACTACGCCAGTTATGTTGTTGGCTCCACGTAATAGGTAAAAAATACTACTACTAATATATATTAATGCATTTGTAACATTATACATCACTGCCTCCGTGGTTGAGTGGATCGAGGGTTGGGCTCTTATCCCGGAGGTCGTGGGTTTGAAAACCGTGGACAACATGAAAAAAGTTCCCAGCTTGATTAGAACAAAACAGAACTATAAAAAAGATGATTCCGTTGCTTCGGAACGGCACGTTAAGCCGGCCGTCCCAGCTGTCATTAACATGGCAGTTGTTATAAGGAAGTCTGTGCCCTCTACATCCTGACAGATAGTTAAACTTTTGAATGATGTTTCCCTCTTGCTGAAGTCAGACGGCAGTCGCTTCATGTGCTAACTGAAACTTGGCCATATCTGGTTAAACCAGTGAGGAGATCCTTGGGGCTGAAGCTTAACTCTAGGGCAACCGGGATAATGCTGATATATGATGGTGATATACAACAGAGCTGCTGGCGGAGAATGGTGGGTATATCATACTTGAAGAACTCTGCATTATGCCAACGTCTTTTTTCCATAGTACCATACATACATACATTCACGCCAGTTTCCCCGAAGGGGTAGGCAGAGGCATATTAAACGCCACACTTCGCCAATTATATAGTTGGTCCCACGTAATAGATGGCGAGCCCATTGCCGTTTACCGGGAACTTTTATGTTCGCCAGAGCCTCGTCCATTGTTCATCAAGTGCACCACTTGCAGGTGAGGTTGGCTTGGGTTCCTCAGATCTTTGTAGATTTCTATACACCCACTTGATTGTACACTATAGTATAATACTACAGTATTTAGCCACGAATCAGTCACGGTTAAGTAATGAGTCTATGGAACGCCTGAGTCTACATATTATCATAATTACTATTAATTTTGTGTAAAGGTAAATGTAGTTTATTAATAACACATATTTAATTCTATGTAAGTTTATATGTTTTCTAATTCGTACTGCCTCATACTTTTCTGCTAACCCAAGTGTTAACTGGTAGAGAATACCTTGCAGCATTAAGTTCGCCTTTTGTACATTTTAATTTTAATTTGTGCGATAATGTCTAAATAAATAAACGCCTACTTGTACAAGACAGGAGAGAACCAGATTCAGAGGGAGGTCCTCAATGAGATGAAATGATGAGATAAAATACGCCTTAGGTACTAAATAGCGGACGAAAGAGAAGAAGACGAATGTTAAGCAGTAGATTTCTAGACCACGTAGATAGTCTTCTTTCTTTCCTTTAAAAAATGGCTTCGTGTGTTTACTACATTTAGCTAGTGTCAAGTAAGTGATATATTAATAATATATTAATGAGAATAAGGGATGATAAAGATGATAAATGGTAAATTAGATGCCCTCCCCCTAAACCCCTTGAGTCCTCAGTAAAGATGTGGGACTATACTGAGACCTCACATGGACTTCTTGAGAGAATTTAAAAAGTTCTGTTGCGCTGTAATTCTTTATTTACCAACACTCATGTACGTTCACACTTAACCGTTATTAAACACTTATGTTCAAAAAATCAGAAATTTTCGAAAATAAAACATAAGTAAAGCAGTCATGACGCTTCACTTTCCCGCCAAAAAGTCCATGTAGATAGTCTTTAATGATGGCGATAAATAAAAAAATTAGTGCTTTCAAAAGGTTTTATTGCTATCGATACTTTTTCCACGGACTCCCTTCCCCTTGTGGCTTAATGCCGATGTTCTTCTGGAGTCCAAGAATGATTAGTTCTTTCCTATAAAACAAAGATTTAGTTTTTTTAGTCCGCATTTGTTGCGGAATATGTTATGTCAAATTCAAATTATTACATACTAGCAGCGCCCCGCGGTGTCACCCGCGTGGTCCCCGTTCCCGAGAGAATACCGAGATAAAAAGTATCATCATTTCAGCCTATTAATATCTCACTACTGAGCACGAGCCTCCTCTCACATATCAAGGTGTGAGGGTATTGGGTCATACTCCACCACGCGGACCCAGTGCGGATTGGCGGAGGCAGGTGTATGGCGTCCTGCTGTTAGAATTTATCAAGCCGCCCATTAGGGCTCTAACATGGCTTAACGACTATCACATTTAGTGATAACCGGGACCAACGGCTTAACGTGCCTTCCGAAGCACGGAAGCGCTCGATATCAAATGCCACACAAACGGTCACCCATCCAATGACTGACATCTGTAAACTCTGCTGTACTTCGGTGATCGTTTCCGACCACCGAGCACCGCAAAGCTACGAGCGCTTCATATCTTACTTAGTCTGAAATAAATGATTATAATTATTATTATGCAAAATGGAAAAAGTATGCTATTTCTTAATCCAGGTTATAAACTACCTGTGTGCCAAATTCCATCCAAATCTGTTCTATAGTTCTTTCGCAAAAGAGTAACAAGTATTCATATAAAATTTTGCATTTGTTTTATTGATAAGGGTATATCAGTAGGGCTGCCATCAACTGAAATGTCGAGACTGGATAAACACGACACAAGACTCGGACATTTGGGCAAACATTTTTTATTTTCAACTTCTGAAAAAATATATTTTGCAACGAAATAAAAACATTGTTATTAGGAATAATTTCTTAATGGGTTATTATAAATAAATTTTAACCAAGAATTTTTTCATTATATTGTTTATCTTTTTAAAAAAATGGTTTTTCTTTGACAACAAAAGGATCCGGGTTTCTCCCGGACACTTTAAAATTGACTGCCGGACGGCCCCCGAACGACAAATCCGGGGAATCGAGACGGATGGCAACCCTATCTATCAGCAACGTAAATAGGTAGATATGGTAGGTCCCCACTCTCTAGGTTTCTCAATTTTTCGGAAAAAAACAGTTCCGCTGGAATCGTCAAAAAGTATTTTTTTAAAAATTACAATAGATTTTCGCCAAGTAACGCCTAAGCCAATAAGTTATTGAGTATAACAGGTAGTTTATTTCAATAGAAAGATTCGCTTAATAGAATTTAATAGATTCACTTACACTTGATTATTTTTTGATTTTAAATTGTTTTGTTGCATATACGTAAATCTAAGCTTCGTGATTTCGGTGTAGTAATATTTTGATTGTTTTTTTTATAATTATATTTAATTTTGACGTTTTCAAGTATTATGTAATAGTTTATGGAATAAATAATTTTTGATATTGACTTTGAATACCTAGTTATAGAGGAGTCAAGGTTTATTCCGTCATCAAGTTCAGGGTCTGCTTGGGTGCCGTAAGTTTCAATGACCTCGTGTAGAGGGTCCTCAGCAGGCTGAGTGGATGTTGTGTCTTGCTTAGAAGCGTGCACACTATCTCGTCCTAACATGGTAGAACGACGCTGCAAAAAAAATAAATAACTTGATTCTTAATTCTACATTTCTCATTAATCGTTCGATAAATCAGACATATCGAGTTTGACGACCGATATGGTGTGAAGGTCAGTATATCTGCACTCCGCTCCTGAGGTCGTGGGTTCGATTCCCTCACAGGACATATGTTTGTATGAAAAAGCATGAATATTTGTTCTGTGTGTTTCCTATGTATATGAAGTATGTATGTAAATAAAAAGTATTTAATATCTTTTTATTTACATACATTCTTTTGGTACATTTTGGTATCCATAGCACAAGTTCTTAATGATACTTATCTTAAAGCTAAAACAAATAGTGTGATTGTAAGATAATTTTATTATATTAATTTGTAGTGCGCGGTATAAAAAAGACATAGTCTTTTAATGTCTGATGTGCAGTTTTCTTTAAATTTTAACGTGAAACTTATTGAATCGATTAATCAAAAAAAAATGTTTGTTACTGAATAAACATTTTTTTTGATGATGACTAGAACCTGCTTGATGGAAAGCAGCTGGTTGAAGCTCCACACCGCACAGACTATGATTTATATTATTTTTGTTTTATACTTACCATATCTGTAAGACTAATAAATTTAACTAACGCTATGGAATTTCTGAAATAAATTATCGTTTGAATTTGATATCTGTTCATTGAAGACCTTCAAAACTGGAGTGCTCTCTGTCGTGCTTACTAAGCACGGTAACAACTGTACCTACATATGGCGGCCTGTCAAATTGTTGTTTACCGCTCCGCTTAAAATACCCGGACTATACTATATAGGAACTGGGAAACACAGGAATGACTTGCTATAGTCTGCATAGTATATGGATGGTTCCTAAGACTAGCATGTGTAGTTTGGGAGAGGAAAGAAGAGGGCGGGATGAGATCGAAATGTGTAAGTATGGTTAAAGCTTTTCGACTTTACTAAAACCAAGTGTAAATAATTGCACACAATCTTCAAGCTGAGGCTGTGTGAATATGAATGGGCAGTTTATCCGTCTATCAATAATCGCTGATGAAACGTAGACGCTAACGTAAACGTAGTAGCACGCTTGAGCATAGTGGGATAAAGGCATAGTTAGGGTAAAAGCATAAAGCTATCGGGACGCTTAGTTTCATCACCTTAATCATCATTCCAGCCATATAAAGTCCACTGGTGAACAAAGGCTTCACCAATAAATTTCCACGTTGATCCATCCTGCCGCCTGCACTGGTAAAGCTGAAAGCTCAGTTGAGTTAAAATAATTATTATGTCATTAACTTTTACCATTTAACAGGGTGTATAGAGATCCTATCAAGTCCTAAGGAGCTCAAGCCAACCTCACCTGCAAGTGGTGCACCTGCCGATAAACGGACGAGGCTCTGGCGAACATAACAGTGCCCGGTAAGCGGCAATAGGCTCGCCATCTATAACGTGGGACCAACTATATAATTGTCGAAGTGTGGGCGTATAATATACCTCTGCCTAACCTTTCGGGGAAACAGGCGTGAATGTATGTATGTATGTGTCACTCTTACCATACTCTGTCGATGCACACTTTTCTTCAATTTCTTCAAGCTTTCTTTCTTTTTCCTCCTCATAAAACCGCACTGAAAATAAATAGATTTTACAGCGGTGAGTTAGTATGAAAATAAGAATAAATGTTTTGTTTCAATATGGGCTACGATGGAGGTCCACTTGAAACTAACGAGATGGTAATTTTGAAACTACATAATATCACCTTAAATAAATTTTGTGTCCATACGTTTGGATTGGGGTGTTGGGGAGTTTGTTTGTTTGTTCTTTTATTATGTTCCACATTGTATATATACCAATATGCTATATTGGTAAATAAATGATTATTATTATTATTATTGTCTTTTTCCGATCTCGGGCCAATGGTGACCCGGACATTTGGAAGGCATGCGTGGGGCCGAAGCCAACACGTAGAGGCCCCTTAGACAATTTTAATCTAATGGTTATGTGACACCAACCGGCGATTATCCCTATGTGCATAATAGAAATACACCTAAGGACAATCCCCGGTTGGTGCAGTACTATTAGGATAAGATGGAATCTACTATGGCCGGGATATTGGGTTGAAAGCTGAAGGACTGGGTAAATTGGACTATGGATAGAGGAGACTACCGGACACCTGCCGTCATCATCAGTCTCAAATGATTGTAAATGGCAGGCGGTGACTAGCCAGAGGATTGAATGGGCACTCCAAAATAGCCGTAGTGCAACGGCAGGAGCGCAACATAGATATCCTCGGCTTCAGGGTGTCGAGAGGTGTACACCGTTTTCTACTCACTGCCCAAGAGGACAGTGCGCCAACTCACGACTTATGCATCTTTCACTTCCACCCTGCGAGCATGTAGCTCTTGCGACTCCACCCTGGACAGCCAATGAAGGCAAGCCAGGGGCGAGGGTCCTGCTAGCCTCTTGGGGTCCACTCCGGCGAACCGGAGACGAGACCGCAGTCCGACCCTCTGGAGCACTCGGATTTACGCCCGTGGTGTCGCCACTCACCAACAGCTCGCCACAAGCTGCCCTGCGGGCTTATTATTATTATTATTATTGTTTTAAATTTTTTTTTTTAATTTTCTTGTTCGTTTTATATGAAATGTTGAATTTATGAAGTTTTTTTGATGTAATGACCGTCTTTTTTAATATTTTTCCATATTTATTGAGATTAAGAGTCGTTATTATTTTAATTCAAGATTTAAATTAGCCTTTTATGTTTACATGATAATCTTATTCCAGTCGTTAACCCTGTTTAAGTAAGTTTTTTTTAAAGAAATTGTTTTGTTTAAATTGTATTGTTTTGTTAGATTGTATTGTTTCACTACGCGCTTTATTTACGCTTCTATCTATTGTAGTGAATTTTCTGAAATAAATATTTTTTAATTCTAAATTAAATTTAGAAATGTTTTCATTGCTTAATAATCTTTTTATTATGTAACATATTTTTCTAAAACAATTTTTGTTAATAGGGATATCAAATATAACAATTTTATGATCTGAGAAACCATATTCCATTTACATATATATTAAATTTTTTGTATAAAAATTCGTAAATATAATGTCAATGCACGTAGCACTATGATTTGTTACTTTAGTAGGTTCGTTTACTTTTTGTGTGAAATTGGAACTATTCATTACTTCTACAAGGGTTTTTATTAATATCGAAATCTCCACCAATAACAATGTATTTGTTTTTATATTTTTTCTTAGATATATTTTTTTTTAAATTTATTTATAATCTTATGCTACCATTACAGGTGTTTTAACCTAATGCGATAGCATAGCAATTTTTATAATAAATACAATATTCTATCTTTTTAATTATCAATCTACAATATTATTTAAATATAACAAAAACTAGCCTACCTGATATATAACTATTACATCCTATATTTACAAAATAAGTTCTAAATCTAACGTAACTGATAACTTATTATATTTAACGCAGTTCTGGCGAATTCACTAAAAGTGCATGAAAATATATCCACCGTGTCATGAACCGTGTCTATAATATTATTATGGAACATATATACAAATACTGTAACAGGTTCCTAAGCGTATTGAAGAAAAGCTCTGGCATTCTGCTTCGGCAGCACAATATGCGTTTACCAATACTAAATTTAGATTAGGATAAGCTACTACACAAGTTTCGATAAATGATTCTATAGACATTTGTGAGATTTCGCGTATCTCGTCGTATTCCATATCTTCTTTCAGCAGAATGCAGGCAACATCACCTTCATAGTTTGAATTGCTATAAAAAGAAGCAATCAAAATTTTTGGAATTATAACCGTTTTGGGTCAAAAATTTGTCTTTGTACTCAATTCACTTGTTTGTTTTAAATCACAATTGCTCTATTTTCATTGTTACAACTCTGTTTTTTCTCATTAGACACTGTTTAAAATTCACTAAACCTTCTTGCTGGCTATAAAAATTTAACTGGCTTTAAATTTAATTTTCCTGGAGTAGTGAGACCTAGAATAGGATACTCGTTGTTAATTATGTACTTCTTAATATATTAACAACACTGTAGCGGACGAAATACGAAAGAGTATGTACTTTATTTATGATTGTAATGCACGGAGCTTATTTGTACTGTGTACGCCATCTCTTCAAAATAAATACAGTCATTTATTCAAGTTTGGCTCGATAAAGCTCTTATTAAAGTCAAAACTTAAAAACTAGCGCGCCCATTCACTGCTGGCGGGAGCTTGACCATAAAAGAACTGACAAGAAAATCGTCAAGGTTAGTTTTTTCTCCCGCCAGTTACACGTAAATGTACTTAATAGTAAAACAATTTGACAAGTCTACAAAAACCTGTGTTCTGCTGTCACAAGTTTTAAAATAAAAGAAGAAAAAATAATTTATGTTGGATTTTGTTTTGTAGATCTTCCTATACATCCTATTCGATTTAAGTAATTAAATTATAATTACCTCATGCAGGGCGATTGAAATGAGTATCATGATCAACAAGCCCACCAGGGCAGCAATTATAATCACCCAGAGGGGCACCTCTGCTTTGCTCAACTGAAGTTTGCTTGTAATGCTGCAAAATAAGACAATACATTAATGAATATTCTTGCAGTTATTATACAAGCCCTGCTTAGTTTTGATTTGAAACCCTTTTGTAAGATATACGGAAATATTTTAGTTATAATGAAACTCGTTCAGCGTCGGCCTTACACTGATTGAATATGGAGAAATAGTGTGTAGGGTAGATAACGGTTATTTTGGCCGGACTATAAAACGTATAGTTTTTTGATTTAATATTTTAGAACACATACAAAACACATCCAAATACTAGTTTTAAGGGTCTACTTATTTTTCGCGAATTTTTTTTCAACAGCAATAGGAAATTAAAAGAAGCTGACAATGAAAAAACTGTATTTGCATTCATAAACTCTCAATTTACATAAATAAACACATTATACCTTTTTTGAAGGACTGTATCGCCTGAAGTGATTTTCAGTTGAGATGTAAAAGTTACATTTTCTTTCTGAAGAACTTTTTCATCTAAAACAAATATTAAATATATATAGCTATACTTAGATTAATATAGTATAAAATATTACGGGTCAAAGAGATTTTTTGCTTAGACGGGTAAAACTCAGCATCTATTCGTACGAATTGAAAAAAAAGTTATATCGTTTATACTTTATATCGTGTACAATATAGTTTATAGTGTCGCGGGCGGTACTTCGTACGGCACACCTTAAGCAGCTATAAATTTTGCCAGTGTGTGCGTGTGACGACGCATACGATTAGACGGCTCACACACAAAACGTTTTCGATGCGTAGGTATGTATAAAGATGTCGTACTTATAATACTTTAATGTTTTTATTATGACATAGTTCTACGTAACAGTAGGGACTCACCTAAAGTGCCCGGTTCAATGTATACAGGAATGATGACGTCAAAGTTTTGGTGCCTCTTCAGTCGGGAGATCACGCACCTGGTAGAATATTGGTTCTCCTTATTTACTACAACTTCCCCACATTTGTGATTTGCGCGTGTATTTATCTAGAACAAATTAAATTCTTATTTTTTTTTCTTTTTACGTTCTAATGTGCTTGACACATACTTAATATACATAGGAAACACTTAGACTAGAAAGCCTACGAAACTTCGTTATACCTATCCCTTTCACTCGATAATGATAAAGTATACGTTAAGAGTGAAAGAGATAGGTATAACGAAGTTTCTTTTTCGTTAAATTAGAGCAGGCCCTCCAGATCAATTCATGCACACGAAGATTTACTGAACTCCACGGTATAGCATTCGTTAAAGTTGTATAAAGAATATGGTATATAAAAAAATTTGAGAATATTACTGAATGGTTTTATATTAACAATTTTGAGAAAACAATTCTAATATAATTTTAAGTTAATGATAACTAGAACTTGTAGCTCCACGATATAACAAATGTTAAAGTAGGCAGAGTTAGACTATTGAAATTCCTAGAAACGAACAAAATATATTCGAATAGTTTTCAGCGCTATCTTAAAGAAACGTTATAAAAAGTTTATTAAAGTTCTATTTACTCCTTTCGAAGAAAAGCAATTTTAATACAGCGACAATATATTCTAAAATCATCATAAGGATTCATACATGAGTACACTGCCTGGCACGTAAATTGACAAAATGGAGGTTGTCTGCGTTTGCAATAAAATAAATAGTAAAGGTATTATTTGTAAATAAGTTTTTTTTTATCTCCGTAGATAAAAAATAGGTAATCTTTAACTTAAGTCAAACCCAGCAATTTACTATATTAAACAATTTGATCATAAAAAAGCTTGTCGTAAGATTTACCTACATATTTCACTTTAAAAGAAAATCATATTTTTATAAAAGTCTTTGAATGGCAAATGACCGAAGAACTATTTTTTATTGTCTGGTACCGATGGCGTTCAACGTGTTAAATTACTAATGCCAAGATCATCAAATAACAGTACATGAATGTATGGGGATCCTGTCTAAATCTTAGGAGCCCAAGCTTATATTCTCTGGGCAGGCCTGGAGGATTGCAGGCAAGCTAGACACGCACTACCGCGGATCGAACAACGGTTTTCCAAATATTTGGTGCAGCTTAAAAAACCTCAAATGCGCCTGGTCACGAGCGCTCTTACGGGTCATGGTAGCTTTAACAGACATCTTTTTAATATAGGTATAACAAACAGTCCTCTGTGCAGAGCATGCATGGGGACTGAGGAGACAGCCGCACACGTCTTGCTGGAATGCAGGGTGGTGGCTGGTTGCCGGGCGAGGTTCCTGAAGACACCAGGCAGCCTCGGAAGCCTTCAGCAACGTTAAGGCGCTGATAGGATTCCTGGAGGAACTGGGATGGCTGGAGTAATCCAGCTCTCACCCTCCTATGCAAAATGGACGCATTGACGTCTGATTGCGGAAAAAGCCTGCACGACGAAGAAAAAGAGAAGAAGGAGCCCAAGCCAACCTCACTTGCAAGTGGTGCACCTGCCCATCAACGGTCGAGGCTTTGGCGAACATAAAAGTTCCCAATAAGCGGCAATAGGCTCGCCACCTATTACGTGGGACCAATATTATAACTAGCGAAGTGTGTGCGTTAAATATGCCTCTGCCAACCCCTTTGGGGGCTTTGGGAAAAAGGCTTGATTGTATGTTTGTATGTACACTTATTTTAAGAATGACGAAAACTTTATTTATATGTTTATTCATTATTGATTATCTATAATACAAGTTCTTAATCTTCATATGTACTTATCTTGTAAAAAAAAAAAAGGGACTATAAGATAATTTAAATAACAAGAAATTTAAACAAAGGTACACTTACAGTTACAGCGAGTTCCTGGAAGTAGCTCTTCTTATCCAAAGTGATGTGACAAACAATGTTGTCCCAGACCGTTACACCGGCATTATTAATCTGCAAAAAATACCATACCTAATTCTAGGGTCGGCAGACTTAAGCACATAAGTGCAATAATAATAACAATATTTTGACGACTGATATGGCGTGGTGGCGAGTATATCCGCATTCCACTCCTGAGGTCGTGGGTTCGATTCCCACACAGGACAAATATTTGTGTGTAAAAATATAAATATTTGTTCTGGTCTGGGTGTTTTTTCTATGTATATTAGTATGTTTTTACAAAAAAAAAAAAAGTATTTATGTATGTTTATCCGTTATTCAGTATCCATAACACAAGTTCTTAATGATATCTACTTATCTTGGAACTAAATAATTGGTGTAAGTGTCAGAAATATTTATTTATTTATTTATTATCAATATGATAGCAAGAAGGAAGAAGCGAAGCAATTTAAAATTGATAGTTTCTTTAAGCCAAAAAGTTTAATTTATTATTTCTCATTAGTCATTATATATTTTGATTACCTACATATTTAAGTTTCATAGTTATTATTAAAATTAATAACACACAAATACCAAAAATATGCTGTTTTTTTTTAATATTAAGTCCGCGTGGATCAAGAGTTATTGAGTTTTACATGCACACATATGAAAAACATATG
Source organism: Musotima nitidalis (assembly GCA_949126915.1). Classification (NCBI taxonomy): domain Eukaryota; kingdom Metazoa; phylum Arthropoda; class Insecta; order Lepidoptera; family Crambidae; genus Musotima; species Musotima nitidalis. Next base: position 16,971,081 of record OX421416.1, read on the forward strand.
TCTCGACTTGCGTCGTTTCCATTTACGTCGCGTATTTCGAGAACCTAACATGCCGTAAGTGCGAGGACTGCCTGTAATTATTTTTTTTCATGATAAGTGATGTATTATTGTTGATCGACATAAGTAACTCACGGTGTATATGTGTAACAACTGCTTCCCGGTTTCGTCCAGTTCTAACTTTGTTAATGCAACCTCGTCTCCTAAATTTGTGGTCCTGGAAGAAGAATTAAGTGTTAGTGGTGCCGGCCTAGAATAGTGTCACCTGTTCTTATCTCACGGGAACTCGTAAGAGTCGATGATGAGAAATCCTACGGGATGATGGGCAGCAGCGTTATTCTGCGTACTGACTTGAACTGCGATCAAAAACCCGCCTTCACAGCGTAGTGATTATGGGCAAATACCCTCAATAGAATGTAATCTATTGGGGAGGCCATTGTTCAGCAGTTGACTTTATAAGGCTGACATGATGAGTGGTTGAAAACCTTTGCACAGATAGCAGAAATATAGGCTGCGGGACTGTCCGAAAGGGTTACCGCGGCCTCTGGACGTAGCAGGCACAAGATGGAACATGGATGGTTTTTAGTCAGTAAAAGTCTGACACACCCTTCCGCTCCACCCACAGCGGGAGAAGGTCATTAGATGATTTTCCATCCGAAAAAAAAAAAAAAAAAAAAGATAGCAGAAATATTCCTGATGCTGTAACATAATTAATTTACGTATAAATTATATATTCTCAGCGGAATCAGTGTAGAATAATCTTTTTGGATTTCCCTTCAATTTATATTGGCAGTGAGTGACGTCACAGTACGCAGGTGTTACTAAGGCGAAACGCTTGATTTATTTTTAAATTTTTATTTTATTTTTATGTGACACGTCCTAATGACTACATCCTGCCTGATAGTAAGCAGTCGATGCAGTCCTAAAAAAATGAAAGCGGTGAAATGATTTTAATTCAAATCGTGATACTTGCGTTATATATTAACTATATATCTATATTTGTAGTCCCAGTTTAACTACATGTGATAGTAGTTAAGCCACCTTAGATACCTAATTGGGAGGCTTGAAAAATTCTAACAGCAGGCGCTAGACATCTGCCTCCGCCAATCCACATTGGGTCCGCGTGGTGGAGTATGACCCAATACCCTCACACCTTGATATGTGAGAGGAGGCTCGTGCTCAGTAGTGGGACGTTAGTGTGATGTGGGCTGTGATGATGATACAAGCCTTTTTACTGTGCTGAGTAGTGGAATGTTGATGAGCTGAGCGATGATGATGGTTAGAGGTAAGGAAAACTATGTCATATGTGAGAACATTTGCAAAAGTGTCCGGCTGTAAGCTGTAAATCCCTAAGTTCAGACAGAAGAAACAGTTTCAGAACCCTCTAAAACGGCGTAAAAGGTTCATAAGACTTTAGCAATTGTTAGTGGAGGAGTTATATAATTTTTTTCTTTTAAATAATGGCTTCGTGCGTTTAGCACATTTATCCAGTGTCAAGTAAGTGATATATTAATGATATATAATTCATAGTAAATATGAATAAGGGGTGATAAAGATGATAAATGGTAAATGAGATACCCTCACCTAAACCCCTTAAGAGGACTTAAGACTTAAGTAAAGATGTGGGACCATACTGAGATCTCACATGGACTCCTTGAGAGAATTTGAAAAGTGATTTTGCACTACTATGTTTGATTTACCAACACTCATGTAAGTATATTCACAAACACTTAACGGTTAATAATCTACCGTTATTACACAATAATGTTAGAAATATCACAAATTTTAGAAAATAAAACAAAACTGCAGACATGACGCTTCACTTTTCCGCCAAGAAGACGGAGTTATGGTTTTTTCCTTTGAAATAATGGCTTCGTGCGTTTTGCACATTTAGTATCATTAAGTAAGAAGGAGTTATAGTTCTTCATATGAAATTCTCTTTCTTTTTTTTACATTGGTAACGTAATGCATTTACGCTCTGCCTACCGGCCAAAAGCAGGCCGAGAGGGGTATGTGGGACTCAGTACCGCCAGACGCGACCGCCAGCAGTAGGTAATTCCTTCTACCTCTGCGTGAAACCATAGGGTATATGGCCGACTTCTCGTAGGAGACTTCCCTTTCCGAGTTGATATGTCTGACCCAAACATCTTTTGACGACACTTTTGTTGCATTCACAAAGATGGTTTTCCTTACCTCCATATGGTATTTGCCGGTCGACCACCATTCAATAATTCGTCGCGACGTTTACAAATAAAACTGTAACTAGAGAAGGTTTGTGGTACTTGCCCTTTTAATTGTAACCCCGCTGGGTCATTTTGTAGAACAATAGTTTTTTGCTTTTTGCTATTCTTCTTCTCTTCGCAATGGTTGTACATCTTTGCTAATATTTTGATGGTTTTTACACCACTTGTTAATCTCTTAGTTTCTAACTCAATCTCACCGGAATTCTGTAAACGTTATAGAATACTGCTATTATATAATTATGTGTCAATTAGGAATTAAAGGCGAATAAGAGCAATAAAACAATACCAAGAATACCGTATATGAATATTGAACAAACAGGGGGTTAAAGTAAAGTTACATTTGACAAACAAATATGAAGTTCGATAAGTATGAAATATATAAAATCGACAAAAGCTATCGCTAAATTATCAAATCATTTAGCGAAGATGCTAACTTTTTTCACTAATTTCTATAATAGTATGTAGATACTATATCTAAAACCTTTATTGTGTAAAAAGGCCAAATCGCCAGAAAGAAACACTGATAGGATGTATCTATACTGAAATGGCGCGCAACAAGCCGGCTGGTAGACCTGTGATGTCAGTAATACCATTTCACGCAGTTGTATACTACTTGTGATCTTATATCCAAGATCCTCCTTGCTCTCGCCAATAGACAATAGTCACAGAGAGGGGCTAAGGCGCGGATTCAGTTTTTAAAAAAGGTTGTGGTCACACCCACCCAAAAATCATTGGTCTCCAAACCCTGGTGTCGCACATATGACTATTCGAAGCCATGCCCGTAATTATCGCTTGATCCGTGCTTTGGAAAGCACGTTAAGCCGTTGGCTCCGGCTGTCACGAACATCTATAGATGATAGATAGACCATAGATGTTTATAATAATAATAATCCTTTATTGCACAAAAATAATTTTAAGTATTAATTTAGGTATGTAAAATAACATGTTCAAAGGTGGACTTATCTCTAGAAGAGATCTCTACCAGCCAACCCTAGCAGTTGTAAACTAAATAGTTGTACGGGATAAATGTTGTCCAAGAAAAGTGTTACTAATAAATTTTTTAAATAAAAATAAGAACAAAATATAAAGCAAATCTCTTACATGCTATATTAAAAATATATACATAGATACATACATACAACTTATGCTAACATTATTGTAAGATAACGAATGGAACATTTGAAGGAGAAAAAAAAAGTGCTAATTATGTGCCAAATTTGACAAGTAGTGATTCTTTAGTTTACTTTTGAACGACTGAAGTGATGGACTCTCACGAATTAGAGAGGGAAGACTGTTCCACATTCTTACAGCACGGGCTGAAAAGGAGTTACGGAAATACTTAGGGTTGGAGGAAGGAGAAACAAGGGTCTTAGTTACACAGGATCGTTCGGGGCGGGACGTAGTAGGTAGCACATTGAAACGAACACGCAAGTAATGGGGGAGCTGGGGATGGCAAAGAATTTTGTACAACATACACAGAATGTGCACATCTCTGCGGCGCCTTATCGGAAGCCATTTTAGTCTTTCCCGAAACTCAGAAACATGGTCGTATTTACGCAGTCCGAATATAAATCTTATGGCCAGGTTTTGAAGACGTTCCAGCTTGTTAAGTAACTCCTCAGTTGCATCCAAATAACAGATATCAGCGTAGTCGAGAATAGGGAGTAATAGCGCATGAGCAAGCATAATCTTGGTGCTAAAAGGTAGGAAAAATTTAAGTCGCCTTAGAGAATGGTACGAAAAAGGCATACGCCTACTAACCTCATTAATATGTGGTGTCCAAGAGAAAGACCGATCAAGAATGAGACCCAAGTTCTTAGTTTTATTGGTAAAGTTAATCTTTTCACCTCCATACTCAACCCCTGGTCAGGAATCAATGGCAAGCCTCTTAGACATCCCACTACTACCAATAATTATAGCCTGAGACTTTGCAGGATTGACAAGCAAACCAAATGAATCAGACCCAAGTTTTTATTGACCTAAGGTCAGCATTAATAGCTTTTATGGTAGAGCAAGCATCATCAGGATGAAACTGTCTATAAATCTGCGAGTCATCCGCATACAGGTGGTAGAAAGAAGTAATAATAGGGGTAATTTTATTGATAAAAAGAGAGAAGAGAAGAGGAGAAAGAACGCCGCCTTGCAGAACACCTGCAGTTAAGGAGTACCAGTCAGAAAGCAAGTCATCACTCCTAACACGCTGTCGTCTACCGTGTAGGTAGTCTGTAAACCAAGCAATAACTGGCGGAGGAAAGTTATTAGAGCGCAGGATAGCAAGGAGAATGTCAAAGTCAACAGAGTTGAAAGCGCTGCTAAAATCAAGGAGTACAACCCTGGGTCCCTCTGGGTTGGGGAGTTCAGACGGCAGTCGCTCTATGTAATTACTACCCTGGGCCTAAGCATAAGTATAGGGCGACCGGGATAGTGCTAGGGTATGATGAATAGATGTAAGCCCATAATTCGCACTTTGATTGAGCCCTTATAATATGTTGCGCATCCAAGGTCATTTGTCACTGCGGATTGTACCTACGTAAACTTAGTGGCTAATGTTTTATGCTAAGTACACATGTGACTTATTTATTTCTTTATGTCATTTCTTAGGATAGCTTACAGGTTTTTTTTTTCTATTAAATAATGGCTTCCTGCGGTTTGCACATTTTGCCAGTGTCAAGTAAGAGATATATTAATTATAGTTAATGAGAATGAGTGGTGATAAAGATGATAAATGGTAAATGAGATCCTCTCCCTAAACCCCTTGAGTCCTCAGTAAAGATGTAGGACTATACTGAGATCTCACATGGACTTCTTGACAGAGTTTGAAAAGTGATGTTGCACTGTTTTTATTTCATTTACCAACTCATGTACGTTTACAAACACTTAACGGTTAATAATCCACCGTTATTACACATTAATGTTCGATTATCAGAAAATTTAGAAAATAAAACAAAAACTGCAGAAATGACGCTTTACTTTTCCGCCAAGAAGTCCAGCTTAGGTTAAATACTAAACATGTTAAAATATTATTAAACATAAGCTAATGAACAGTTCCCGTATATATAATCTTAAGGAAAAAAATCTTCTTATCTTACATTAATTGACTGTACATAAAATAATAACCTTAAGATCCTAAATACAACCTAGCATAAAACTTGTAATAACCACATACTAAACGGCTTACCCAGCTTTCATTGGTCTTGATGGGCCGATTGGGAATGCAAACGATAGTTTTAGCAACACGCTTACATTCGTCGGGCCACCGTCGCACCGCCACTGCAGAGAAGGATATGTGAACGCACGCCGTGTACGCAATGTCTCCTGTGTTGTTAGATGACACCTTGACTCTCTCCGTATCGCTAGAGCCGATTAGGTATCCATTTCTGTGGAATTTAGGTAAATTTATTGGCCTAAAAATGTGAAGCGCTCGTAGCTCCACGGTGATAGGTGGTCGGAAAAGATTACCGAAGTAAAGCAGAGTTGAGAGACGTAATTCGTTGGATGTGTGACCGTTTGTGTGGCATTTGATATGGAGCGCTACGGTGCTTCGAAAGGCAAATTAAGCAGTTGGTTCCGGTTATCACTATATATGGTAATTGTTAAGCCATGTTCTGCTTGAGTGGCTTGAAAAAACCTAATAGCAGAACAAACAAACCTATGTGAGATGGTATCACCTTGGTTTGTGCTCGTGCCCGTGCTCAGGAGAGGGACGACGAGCTAAGATGATGATGATTGGTCAGAACATCACCATATGTAATATTTTTTTTAAACTGAATGGCCTATACAATGAGATATTAATTGAAGAGTTTATCTTATCGTATTATATCACGGGGGCCATAGGCGAGCCTTCACCTCCGCCTTTCACTCCATATCTCGTTGCATATTTTGTTGTCAGAACATTAGAGACTTGGTAGATTGAAGTTCACAGCCTCTCGGCCTTCGGTTCTCTCAAGAAGTCATAAGAACTAGGACTAAAAATTACTCGGTCTTCATGTCCCTGTAATATTGATTGGTTGGGTGCTTACTTCATTGAACTGTGGATCTCTAGGCTCAAATTGGGAACACACTCCAAATCTTTGGCGCAGTTGGCCACCCACACAGTGCTTGTCGAGACTAAAGTGCTCAAGTCGCTGAGGAAAGCATGTGTGCTGTCGAAATACGGTTTTTCCAAGGGTCCATTCACTTCCCTAGCTTGAACTTGACATTGTACGATCGGCTCAAAACTTCCTACCTGAAAATGATAAAGTCTTGTAAGTTATTTCGTGGTAGTCATCAAATTATGTTAGGGGTCTCATAGGGCGATTTAAAAATCTCAATCATTTTATTGCATTCAACAGGGTAACAAAAGAACTTAAAGTTATAGTTAGAATTAATTAAGGACCCCTGTCGGGCACAACAATATTGGAAAGGACGGAAATTGTTAGGTATACATTATTTACGTTGGTAATTATATAGAAATAAAATATTTTTCTCAATATTTGTATAATATCCGATTGTAATTTTTTTTTTATTAAAAAAATATTTTATACCTGGTTTTGGGTTGGTTCTCTTAGACAAGACATGGAGTGACAGAATTCCTTGGAGAAGTTTTTAGTATCTCCAAACAATTCTATCACACTCGGGTTAGAAAAATATTAACAATTAAATGTATTTTTCGAGAGTCCCGTAGTAGCTTTAGAAGGGCTAGAAACATTGCCTGGAAGAAATCGCTGTTAGCAATAAGGCCGTCAATTGTATTCCTTTGCAATTGTTATTGCAATCAGGTGCACAATAAAGAGTTTTTATCTATCTATAAATTACGCATTTAATTTTGTACCGTATAGTAATATACTTACAAGAGGTATATCGATATGCACTTCCTCGCAATATAAATCTTTCTTTTCCTTTAAAGTAGATATTTTGTATGTCAAGATCCCATTTTCGTTCGAGTTTATTATTCTTGCTGTCAGCGGCTGAATCAGCCTCACTTCTACTGATATATCTAGAATAAGATACAAACAAAGTACTATATACATATCCTATATACATATACTATTTACATATAATATACACAATCACGCCTATTTCCCCGAAGGTGAAGGCAGAGGCATATAAAACGCCCACGTTTCCCCGAATATATATTGATACCGCGTATAGCATATTGCCGCCTATTGTACGATTTTTTGATTGCCAGAGCTTGTCGCTTGGTGCACCACTTGCTGGTGGGATTGGCTCTGTTTCGTTGTCTTGTTTCCTAAGGGGAACCTTAGGAAATATATAAATGCATAGAATAAGACTATCTACATAACCCTATTTATTAAAAAACATATCCTTTCAGTTCATTCACGTCCTGAGCTAAGGCCTCCTCTCAATTGCCCAGGCGTGGCACTAGACTGACGCAACACCTACTTTTGCCAAGCCGCATTTTTTTAAATGGAAAATCGCAATGGGTCCCCGTTATGAATTATGACGCGTGACCATTTAAGGACATCTGCGGACTTATATCATTAAAAAAAATTGTAGTGTTTTTCAAGTATTCAATTATAGAACAGAGTTTAACACAAAATAATCATAGCAATAAACACAAAAATAAAAATAAATCAAAAATAATTTATACAAGTTTGGCTCCATAGAGCTTTTATGAATATCATACTTATTAACTAACTAACTAAGAAAAACGTAGAGAAAGTTTTTGAAAAAACTTAGCTATTTTTGTCTACTTACGTAAACAGCACTCGTAGCTCTGCGGTGCTCGGTGGTCGGAAACGATCACCAAAGTTCAGCAGAGTTTACAAAGGTCAGTCCTGGGATGGGTGACCGTTTGTGTGGCATTTGATATCGAGCGCTTCCGTGCTTCGGAAGGCACGTTAAGCCGTTGGTCCCGGTTATCACTAAATGTGATAGTCGTTAAGCCATGTCCCGGTTATCACTAAATGTGGTAGTCGTTAAGCCATGTTAGAGGCCTAATGGGCGACTTGAAAAAAATCTAACAGCGGGACGCCATACACCTGCCTCCACCAATCCGCACTGGGTCAGCGTGGTGGAGTATGACCATATACCCTCGCACCTTGATATGTGAGAGGAGGCTCGCGCTCAGTAGTGGGACGTTAATGGGCTGTGATGATGATGATAATGACGTAAACAGAAAAACTATTATACCATCTCATGGTCGGTTACTTTTGCACTTTTTAATATTGATGCAATAAACTATTTCAGCCTTTTAAATAAGGAGATATCCTGCTTTTAAGTCGAGCAAATGATAAGCAAAATAGTTCAGCTAGTTATTAATCGATGCAAAAGAGCTCGTCTGTCATTGAGATAAATACTTTTCTTCCCTTGTTTAAATTATTTTTTTAAATTATGTTTGGAATAGGAATTCTTAATCATTTTAACTAGTAGGATAATATCAATTCTGAAAAATTCTGTTAAATTCATCAGTTTCCAATAAAAAATGGACATGTACAAAGGCGAACTTATCTCTATAAGAGATCTGTTCCAGCCAACCTTTCCTTCCTTTGTTTAATTTTTTTTTGTGCTCAGTAGTGGGATTTTAATGGGCTGTGATGATGATATGATGAATGATAATAAAATAATACAATCATTCAGCAGAACTCACCAGCTTTAACTGTTATTGGTTTTTCAGGATACGTTAAGTGGACACAGGACTTAAATACAAAGTATGTTTCATTTCTTCGTGCTCGCTTGAACTCTGTTGTGTTGTTTTCCTGCACAAGTAAAAAATAAATACTTCAGAAAAATATATTTATGTATAAATATCCTTGGATATCTTACATAGCAACATCTGTTCCAATCTAAGAAAAGCTTGTGTAATGGGTTTTACAGATCGGATAAAAATATTCAAACAATTTTTTAAATATTTGAAACAATATCACTATATAGAAAAAAAGAAAGTCCCTATGAATTTAATTAATTTAATTATTCCTATTAGACCTTTAAAAATACGCAACGGATGATGCGATTTCTTTTAAATAGATAGAGTGATTCAAGAGGAACGTTTATCTGTAGGTCACACGGGCGTAGTAGTAAATATCTTCCACCCCCTTTTTGTCCAAGGTCGTAAAAAGGCAACTAAGGGAATAGCATCTCGACTATAGTCCGGCAAACTCGCGCACGACCGTCCCGCGGGGGGACAGGCGGTGGCGGGGACGAGGTAGCGTGTCATTCTAGCACGCGGCTACACACGAAGAGAAGTTCCCCCTTCCCCGCTACCCCGCTACCATCTACCCGCTGACATCTTGTTTACCTCGTCCCCGCCACCGTCTGTCACCCCGCGGGAAGGTCGCGCATGAGATTGCCGGACTATAGTGTCACTGTGCGCGAAGAGCTAGACACCTTTCACCATTTGTCAAGATATCCAGAGATATCTGTGGACTTTGCCCACCCCAATTCGGATTTATGGTCTACATATATATGTGTATGTGCTTGCGTGGCGTGCGTGTGTGTTTGTGTGTGAATAACTGTCTACAGATCTAAGATATATCAGTATTTATTAAAACTCATACGGAAAATGCCCAATGGGGTTTTGTGTCGAGAGTTCCAACTGAGCACCAGTCGATCTTCACCTTTTCGGACTAACGTTTTACGAAAATACTTATATTTTGATAACGGTACTTATGCTATGGGCCTATGTTGTAAGCAAAAAAATACTTGTTAAATTGTTGCCTGAAATAAACGATTAGCATTATAAGCCTTATCGTCATTACAAGAATTAATGCAAGTTTGTAGTTCTTAAAATGTCAAAAAAATGGGTTAACTATGCCACAAGTTGCCTTTTATGTAGATGCATTGAGTGCTTAAAGATCTTTTTTGTATTTCGACAACTGTCCAATAGTGGGCGCCGAACACCAAATACAGTATGTTATCGCAGTTATGGCAAAAAAGAACAAAGAACAAGAATTAGATGAACTTCTTGGCGGGAAAGTGAAGCATCATATATGCATTTTTGTTTTATTTTAAAAAAATTGTGACATTTTGAACATTAATGTGTAATAACGGTGTATTATTAGCCGTTAAGTGTTTGTGAACGTACATCATCATCTCAGCCCATAAACGTCCCACTACTGAGCGCGAGCCTCCTCTCACATACCAAGGTGCGAGGGTAATGGGTCATACTCCACCACGCGGACCCAGTGCGGATTGGCGGAGGCAGGTGTATGGCGTCCTGCTGTTAGAATTTATCAAGCCGCCCAATAGGCCTCTAACATGGCTTAACGACTACCACATTTAGTGATAACCGGGACCAACGGCTTAACGTGCCTTCCGAAGCACGGAAGCGCTCGATATCAAATGCCACACAAACGGTCACCCATCCAAGGACTGACCTCTGTAAACTCTGCTGTACTTCGGTGATCGTTTCCGACCACCGAACGTACATGAGTGTTGGTAAATAAGAAAAACTGAAACATCACTTTTCAAAATCTTTCAAGAAGTCCATGTGAGATCTCAGTGTAGTCCCACATCTTTGCTAAGGACTCAAGGGGGAGGGCATGTGATTTACCATTTATCATCTTCATCACCACTGATAAACTATATATTATTAATATATATTTTACTTGACACTGGCTAAATGTGCTAACCGCACGAAGCCATTATAATAATAAAGAAATAACTATATGTGTGATATCATTCTGAACTCACCTCGAGTTCTCTGACGTTGACGAGGATGCTGGGAAAGCAACGGTAAAGGAGTACGGTGTTGGACCCTGGTGCACCTAGTGCTAATTCTGAAAACAATTCAGATCTAACTTGAAGTTTGCATATCACACTTTCTCAAAATCAAAAAAACCATGTAAAATTTGAGATTAGCTGAAGGCAATTAGTCATACGGAAGTTTGCACAACTTATTTATTAACCCTTTAACAGGCAGAGGACGTTGAAAATATTTATTGGTTCTCCACCTTAAGTTAACCGCATAAGGTTCATTTTATGGTGGTCTAATATTGACCACTGCCTGGTAAAGGGTTAAAATTTGATTCCAAATGTCATTGCATTTGTTTGAAGCTAAAGGGGGCAGAACGATGTTTTAAATCATCATCATCATCTCAGCCATCTGACGTCCACTGCTGGACATAGGCCTCCCCAATAGATTTCCACAATGAGCGATCCTGAGTCGCCTGCATTCATCGGCTTCCCGCCGCCTTGACCAGATCATCGATCCATCGCGTGGGAGGCCGTCCTCTACTACGTTTACCGGTTCGCGCATCGGTCGCCATTGCAGAACCTTGACGCCCCATCGGTCGTCGGTTCTTCGAGCTATGTGCCCCGCCCATTGCCACTTCAGCCTGCAAACTCGCCTCGCTATGTCGGTCACTCCAGTCCTCCTACGGATTTCCTCATTTCTGATTCGATCACGTAGGGACACTCCGAGCATAGCTCTCTCCATTGCACGCTGAGCGACTTTGAGCTTTCTAATGAGGCCCAAAGTCAGGCACCAAGTCTCAGAATGAAAGTTTTAAAGAGATTTTATTTATTATATTTATCGCTAAACAGTATAAGTGACCGTCGCGTCGTGCAAGACATAGGATGCAAGCATGGGTTATTAAGAATTTATTTATCACTAGTTTTTAACTATACTTTTAAGAAATGGGCAGATTAATATACAGCACCAATGCATATCTATTATGGTCTAAATATGCGAAGATACATTTATTTCGCAAAACTACTTAATAAGAATACAAACAATAATTTATATTTATCACTTTCATGAGCCTATCTTCGTCTGCTTCTAGAAGATTCTAGGAGATTCTATGGAGGACGTTCTAAACTATAGCAATAATAATCATACAAATATTACATCATATCGTAGCATTATCCCGGTTGCCCTAAACTTAAGCTTAATGCCCAAGGTCTGCTAGTGAGCAAGGTGAACCATAATATTACAATGAGGAAATATTTGTATATGAAATGTTATACTAAATAAACTTTCAAAATACAAAACAGATTTCAAGAATTCTTTCAGTATTATAATGCGACATTATTGCTGAGTAATTTAAGCTTTTTTAATAATAAAAATAATTAGGGATCCCTACGAAAACTCCATTAATGTACACCAAGGTGTAAAATATTTAATAAAGCTAGCGAAGCGATGACACTAGTAATAAATATTTTTATTCTCACCGTTACATCCATTGTTATCGTAATCTTGTAGGACGCCTAGACTGAGGCCTGCTCTAGAGACACCCTCAGGTTCGAGCCTCTGCAGCGGTCGGATCATGGAAGCCGACTGGTCCTTCAGGATTTCTGCTCCCGAGTATACGTACACGGTTCCGCGACCGTCGTTCTCATACGGGGCTGATATTGCTACCTCTGAAAAATTTGTGAACAGAATAGCATTCAAGTGTTGTACCTGCCGATCAACGGACGAGAATTTATCAAAAAGTTCCCGGTGAGCGGCAACAGACCTTTTACGTGGGACCAAAAATATAATTGCTGAAAAGTTGGACCAACTTCGAGAAAGAGGTCAATCGTCGAATCCAGCTCGGTTGGGCTGCGTTCGGGAAACTGCGAAATATACTCTCGTCCAAAATACCTCTGTATCTCAAAACAAAAGTCTTCGACTAGGTGTGTTGCCAGTGATGACATACGGTACTGAGACGTGGTGCCTCACTATGGGCCGTGTGAAAAACCTCAATCATCGTGTAGTATACAAGTAACAGTGTAACAGATTTATCATGAATATTTGTCATGAATATTTAACATAAATACCAAACAGATTTTAGAAAAATATTAAACAGATTTGACATAAATACTAAATAGATTTTACATAAATATTAAACAGATTTTAAATAAATATTAAACAAGTTTTTGATGTATTGGAAAAAAAGTAACCTCCCGTCTGTTTTTTTCAATTTTGAATAATGGTTTTGTGCGTGTAGCACATTTAGCCAGTGTCAAGTTGTAGATAATTTTATTACATTTGATACAAAGTAAATGAGAAAGAGTGGTGATAAAGATGATAAATTAGATACCCACCCCTAAACTCCTTAAGTACTCAGTAAAAATGTGGGAATATACTGATTTCTCACATGGACATCTTGAGGCATTTGGTGAGTTGCACTGTTTGACGACCTATAAGGCGTGGAGGTACCTGGCACTTCACTCCAGAGGTCGTGGGTTCGATTCCCACACAGGACAAATCTTTGTGTGCATGAACATGAATATTTGTTCTGGTCTGGGTGTTTTCCTATGTATATTATGTATGTACTATGTATTTACAAAAAAAGTATTCAAGTAGATACTATGTTTATCTGTTCTTTAGTATCCATAACAGAATTTCCTAGTAATACTTATCTTGGAACTAAATAATTGGTGTGATTGTTATAGAATATTTATTTATGTTACTTATTTACTGTTTTGTTTATAAACTTAACGGTTAATAATCTACCGTAATTACACATTAATGTTCGAAATATCACAAATTTTAGAAAATAAAACAAAACTGCCGCCATTACGCTTTTTCCCGCTAAGAAGTCCAGTCTGTTTTATTGCTATACTTTATAATTTTTTTCTTAAACATGGACTCACTCGTTGGGAGTATTTGCCAGTGTGAAGTAAATTAAACAGATCATGTTTTTTGCATAAATGCAGCATTTTCGTCATTTAGTCACTAAGTCAAGGGTAGTACGTCATAGTGAAGTCAAAATCTAGTAAAGTTGTGGGACTTTACTAGAGGCGTCTAAGAACCTGTGAATTCAACGCGGAAGAATCCCAATTCACTTTTATATGTCATTATCCTACAATTTTTGAAGAAGTAATGTATACTTATATGTATACTAGTATACTTCTACACCACGTTTGGATGTTAGGAGTACACTAGGATTGGAAAATAAAATAATGCCGCGATATTTTTTTTTTACGTTGGCGCCATAACCATAATGCTTTTTTCCGAGTAACGTTAGGTTGTGGAATAAGCTTCCTTAGGCTTATCACATGAACGGCGATATCCGTGATGGCCCTGGTTTTGCAGGCATCCATAAGCTTGGGTGCGGGGGCACCTGCCACCTAATATGGGATCCTCCAAGGAAGTCAATGCACTTTATTAGTGTTACGCCTGAGAAGTAGGAGTGGGTGTAATTACTGCACCCCTCTGAGGAGGTCCGCTACCTTCCCATCACAGGAGCGGTCGTTGCCGCTGGCGAGGCTATAGGCTGATGAGAGACCATGGGCTGCCTTTTTGCCAACTAGTGACGGGCGTCGTCAGTTTTTTAGTGGGTAGGCTGAAAGTTCCTGCAGGAGCCCCACATAACCGCTGTCCGGACCCCCGACCGGCTGGGTATGCGTAAATGCATTTTTCTGACGTTTACAAAAGGCATCCATAGACTGCATTTATTGTTTATTTTTTACTTTTCATGTCAGATTTCTTTGCTAAATATAATATCTACTCGATGATGATGCCGCCGATAGGTGTTCTTATAAAAAGTTCTTGAAATTATAACTTACCGTGGCGTTTGTCGCCGTTCAAATCCCCCAGGTTCACAATGGCACTACCAAAACGCCCTCTAGCTACAGTTCCTAAAATAGTCTTCTGATGGACAACGTCCTGAAATCATTTATAAACAATAAATTTATCATCTCCTTAACCCAATAACGTCTCGTTACCGAGCACCTTGAGCTTTAAGGCTCGAAGCTTTGTGTGATATAGATAGATATAAAGTTTTTACCTTTAAATATTACAAGTTATATAAAAACATATCCCACAAAACCGTTTGACTGGTTTGACATAACACCAGTAATTAAATAAAAATATGTAAGGAGTTTCTCCTTTGTTGAATTTCTTCTGTCTCAATGGGATTTGGCCTCTTTATATTCAAATGCCAGATTCCTTTAGCCAGAACTTACATTTGTAACTAATATTGAACATGAACATGAATATGCCATTTAATATTTTATTTTATACTAGCTGTTACCCGCGACTTCGTCTGCGTGGAATAGTATCTTTGGGTAGCATTTACAACCCCCTTTTCGCAATAAAAAGTAGCCTATATCCTTTCTCAGGGTCTAGACTATCTGTATACCAAATTTCATTTAAATCCGTTCAGTAGTTTTGGCGTGAAAGAGTAACAGACAGACAGACAGAGTTACTTTCGCATTTATAATATTAATAATATATTATATAGTAAGGATTATATTTTTTTGATTTTATTATATATATATATATGTAAGGATTGCATATTTTTACTACGTCAAATATTCTGAATAACTTTTTGACCTCAACACCGTCTATAACACAAGTTCTTAATGATACTTTATCATCATTTCAGCCAAATGAAGTAAGTCCACATAAGCCTGCCATTAGTTTATTACATCGGAAGTCATCATCATCATCTCAGCCCATTAACGTCCCACTACTGACCACAGGCCTCCTCTCACATACCAAGGCGCGAGGGTATTGGGTCATATTCCACCACACTGACCCAGTGCGGATTGGCGGAGGCAGATGTATGGCATCCTGCTGTTAGATTTTTTCAAGCCGCCCAATTAGGCCTTTGACATGGCTTAACGACTACCACATTTAGTGATAACTGGGACCAACGGCTTAACATGCCTTCCGAATGACGGAAGCGCTCGATATTAAATGCCACACAAACAGTCACTTATCCAAGGACTGACCTCTGTAAGCTCTGTCGGAAACGATAATCGAAGTAAAGATCGTTTCCGACCACCTAGCACCGTGAAGCTACGAGCGCTTCACTCCAGCGCTTCATAACGGGAATATTCGCCCATAATCGCCATGCTGTGCAGGCGGGTGAATGATCGAGTACGCAGTTCAAGCCAGTACGCAAGGATGACGCTGCTGTCCATCATCCGGTAGGATTTCTCTTCGTCGACTCTTACGACTCCCCGTGAGAGAGGGGGTGTGCTTTTTCACGGCAACTTTTCCTATGGCAACATAATGCTATTTGTCTTGGAACTAAATAATGGATTAGCAAGAAAATTATTTTTGTTGTTACAATAGACATACCTGTATAGCCATGTCATATTGATAAATATACACTGCTCCGAAGTCCACTTGTCCCTTCTGAGTATACAGGGAAGCCCCTACAAGCAGGGCCTCCCTTTGCTTAGGGCCCCTGAGCTTGGCTGAACACATCGTGGCCCCAAACAGAGAACCCACTGGAGGCCGGTACTCGTGAGGGTGAGCTAACAAATGTGTCTCTTTTCCAGCGATCAATACTATCTGTTGAGATTAGAACACGAAAAAATATTAAAATAGGTTGACACAGTATGAATATCGAAAGTCTATACAAAAAGTTTGCTTGCGTTGGCTGTGTAATATAAATTAGGAGTATTAGGGGATAATTAGGGGTCATCACCTCAGCCCATTAACGTCCTACTACTGAGCACGAGCCTCCTCTCACATACCAAGATGTGGGGAAGGATATTGGGTCATACTCCACCGCGCTGACTCAGTGCGGATTGGCGAAGGCAGGTGTATGGCGTCCTGCTGTTAGAATTTTTTAAGCCGCCCATTGGACCTCTAACATGGCTTCACGACTATCACATTTAGTGATATCCGGGACCAACGGCTTAACGTGCCTTCCGAAGCACAGAAGCGTTCGATATGAAATGCCACACAAACGGTGACCGACGAACATCTAAGGACTGACCTACGTAAACTCTGCTCTACTTCGGTAATCGTTTCCGACCACCGGACATCGTAGAGCTACGTGCGCTTCTATTTAAAAAAAAAGGTATAGCTTCAAATAAGTTACATGTTTGTGTACGGCATGGTGGGACTCGATACACTCGCCTCAAGGAGGAAATGGTTGTTCAATGAACAATGTTCATGATGCACTACATATCCTTTTTGTACCACGCAACAGAGTGTACGAAAATTCTGCAACGTGCTTGCCTCTGTGTGCTTGCGTGTGTCCCCGCGACGGAACCCGTGTCTGCTGCAGTTGCTGACCACTCGCACCGCGCCTACAGTAGGCGCTCTACGCCTAATACGTACTGTACAAGGAAACCGATTTATTTTTTGTTGGATGGCGTATCCATACGTTTCTTGTCTATACATTGTTATAATTCATATTATTTTGATGTTACATTATTTCAATTATTATTTGACTTTAGCATTAGTTAAATTTATGTTAATAGGATTTTGATTTTATTCTTTAATTTTTCGACATTGTTTTGTATTTTATTTCAAATTTGACATTGTATTAGATCAATTAAGATTTTATTGTGTTTTTTATTGTTTTTTTGAAACTTTATAATATATTAGGTCGGGGAAAAAGTCTTTTCGCATAACGTAGGTATAAACTTATTATAAAATTTTTTTGACTGTACTATTTGTGTCTGGCTGGTTTTGGTAAACATTAAAAAGGTTCCATTATAAAGAAAAGAAAAAAATAAAAAAAAGTTGTTTCCCGCTATTTTTCATTTGTTTTTCTCTCCGTCAAAATGAGTGAATCTAATGAAGAAATTCGATACATTTTAAAATTTTATTATAAAAAAGGCAAAAATGCAACTCAAGCAGTGAAAAAAATTTGTGATGTTTATGGACCTGATGCAGTGTCAGTAAGAGTAGCACAAATTTGGTTCAAACGTTTTCAGTCCGGAAATTTTGATGTTAAAGATGCACCTCGCTCTGGTCGCCCTGTTACGAATAAAATGAACGCCATTTTTGAAAGAGTGGAGCAAGATCGGCATATTAGTAGTTACGATGTAGCTGAAGAACTGGGAATTGACCACAAAACAGTTTTGACCCATTTGAAGAAAGCTGGTTATACAAAAAAGCTCGATATTTGGGTGCCACACGAGCTCACTCAAAGAAACTTAATGAACCGTGTACTCATTTGCGATTCATTATTGAGACGTAATGAAACCGAGCCGTTTTTGAAGAGATTGATAACTGGCGATGAAAAGTGGATCACGTACGACAAGAACGTGCGAAAAAGGTCGTGGTCGAAAGTTGGCCAGGCTTCACAGACTGTGGCCAAACCTGGCCTAACACGAAATAAGGTGATGCTGTGTGTATGGTGGGATTGGAAGGGCATTGTTTATTATGAGCTTTTACCGCCCGGCAAAACCATCGATTCTGATCTTTACTGCCAGCAACTGATGAGATTAAAGGAAGCAGTCGAGAGAAAACGGCCGGAATTGATTCAACAGGAAGGGTGTGGTCTTTTATCACGATAACGCTAGACCACACACATCTTTAGCCACTCAGCAAAAATTAAGAGAGTTCGACTGGGAGGTCCTAGTGCATCCACCATATAGCCCTGACCTTGCGCCTTCAGATTTTCACCTGTTTCGGTCTCTGCAGAATTCTTTAGGTTCTGTAAGGTTGGCCTCAAGAGAGGACTGCCAAAACTATTTGTCCCGTTTTTTTGATCAGAAGTCCCAAAGTTTCTACAGTAACGGGATAATGTCTCTGCCCACAAAATGGCAGAAAGTTATTCAACAAAACGGTACATATATATTGTAAATAAATGTAAATAAACTTTGAAAAAAATGTCTTGACTTTT
Source organism: Musotima nitidalis (assembly GCA_949126915.1). Lineage (NCBI taxonomy): Eukaryota > Metazoa > Arthropoda > Insecta > Lepidoptera > Crambidae > Musotima > Musotima nitidalis. The sequence goes on from OX421416.1 coordinate 16,989,784, forward strand.
CATACAAAAATACGAAAAGACTTTTTCCCCAACCTATTATGTAAATTGACATAATATGTATTAATTCATATAATTGTCATTAAAGCATGCCAGTATGTTGGATTACACTGCTCGGTAGGCCGATGTGTGAAACTGTTTTAAATAAATAAATAAAACTAGTAGGTAATCAGCGCTAATGCGCTAAATATAAGATGAATCATTACAATACAGCTGATCCAGTAATGTTAATATTCAGAGTTTTCAAGGAGGTCCTACCCGAACCTTTATTTTTTGTTTTACGTCGGTATCGAAATACATTTACGCACTGCCTTCCGGCCAAATGGGGACCGAAAGGGGGTGTGGGATTCACCACCGGCAGACGCTACTGCCAGCAGTAATGCTCACTAATAATCTTCCGACGACGCTCGCCGCTTGTTGAGAAAAAGGCGGGGGCCAGTACCTGGGTTGCAGCGTCTGACACCCCGCCTGCGGCCAACGACCCCGGACCAAAACTGGGTGGACCTCCTCAGAGAGGCTCAGTGGACGCGCCCCTCCTACCTCCCCGTGCGACCATAGCGTGTATGGCCAACCATATTTCATTATCGAGCCGTGTGTGTGTGTGTGTGTGTGTGTGTGTGTGTGTGTGTGTGTGTCGTTAACGCGTAAAGTGGTTTACAAAATTTGGCTTAGACAAATTATAATATATGACATCCTTTAATAATTATCATCATCATCCTAGCCTCAGCCTCAGCTTAAGTTATTCAGCCTTTTCATTATTCAATATTTTAGCCTCATAACTTAATATTATGCCTTATAATGTAATGCAATAAAACTAATGGCAAGAGACGATTGTGGCTACTGCCATTATGCAGTTTTAGTTAATGACTAAAAATGTTAGCGTTTCAATAGGATTCCGTTACGGCTGTCATAAAGGTGATGACCGCAAGATATGGAGTGGAAGGCAAAGTGCGCCACAGGTAGCTTGTGGCCCCCCTTATAATAAAAGGTAAGAAATAGATAGATAAACTTTACTTTTTATTGCAACGAAAGACACACATACATATAAAACAATATAAACAAAATTAAAATAATTAAAAAAAAAAAAATATAACAACAAAAAAACTAAAAGTAAAGCATTCACATAGTGTGCATGTGTGTCGCAGCGCTGCAGAATGGCTACGGCTCAGTGGGGTTTTTGCTCTGAGAGAGCAAAACACTGATTTTCAGCTTTTGCCGAAACAGTAACACGAGACGCCCCCAAAATACCGTGTATAATTTATAATATAACGTACAATTTTATAGGAACTTCCTGACCGTTTATTTCTACTAAATATAGTTTTACCCTTCTTTAAAAAAACTTTTTTGTATAAAAAAGTGGTACCTGTCCTTCACCTATGGAGCCATAAGTTGAGCTAATAGCATAGATTTCCTTCAGTGATAAGAACAGTCCAGAGGTGACACTATACCCTGTAACAATATATAGAAAAGAAAGCAACTTCAAAATTATGAACTTAAAATAATACATACATACATACGAAGAGGTAGGCAGAGGCATATGTTATTATATTTGGATGTGTTATGATAACTTACCAAAATTAAAGTTTATTTTCCAATTTCCAGTCAACATTTCTGGCTCAGCTGTTGTGTTGGCATATAAAATGGCGCGACCTTAATGTCAAACAAAGTATTTATTTATTTAACAATTTATGTACATAAAAAAATATACAAAGACCTAAGTTATGATAGACATAATATTTCATAATTTATTAATTCATTAATTATGAAATATTAAGATGTTTACATAACATAATCCGACACATTTACCCTGAAAGAGCACTATTATAATAATAGCAAAAAACACATAACAGCAATTACATTTACATCGATACTGCTTATTCCTAAAAGGAATATCTTTCAGCAGACCGTAGAAGTAAATATAAAAATTTTAATTAGACACGTGGCACGAAAAAATTGCACGCAAAATCACAAAAAAATGAGCAGGTAGCAAAGCAAGGAAGTTTTCCGTTACTGCCTTTTTAAAACTGGAATAGGAAAAATATGCCCAGAAAACGAATAGGAATAAAATAGGAGTTCCCAAAAATTTCCTCATCAATAATCTCATCCCTACTAATAAGAGCCGTATTCAGTTGATATTTTTTAACACTACGCCTTAACAGATATCGAGGTCTACGAGGGATCCAACTGCAAGGACTCAGCATTGGTATTCTTAAAACTACTTCTTAGCAGATAACGAGGTCTACGCTAAGGGATCCAACTGCAAGGACTCAGCATTGGTATTCTTAAAACTACTCCTTAGCAGATAACAAAACTCTACGCTTAGGGATCCAACTGCAAGGACTCAGCATTGGTATTCTTAAAACTACTCCTTAGCAGATAACGAGATCTACGCTTAGGGATCCAACTGCAAGGACTCAGCATTGGTATTCTTAAAACTATTTCTTAGCAGATAACGAGATCTACGTTTAGGGATCCAACTGCAAGGACTCAGCATTGGTACTCTTAAAACTACTTCTTAGCAGATAACGAGGTCTACGCTTAGGGATCCAACTGCAAGGACTCAGCATTGGTATTCTTAAAACTGCTCCTTAGCAGATAACGAGATCTACGCTTAGGGATCCAACTGCAAGTACTCAGCATTGGTATTCTTAAAACTATTTCTTAGCAGATAACGAGATCTACGCTTAGGGATCCAACTGCAAGGACTCAGCATTGGTATTCTTAAAACTACTCCTTAGCAGATAACGAGTTCTACACTTAGGGGGGCGAACTCGATAAGACAAATAAATGAGGTCATGGTATTATAAGCTAGAAGTTTCTGAACATTCTTTATAGTTATCAGGAGAAGAGACAACTATAAGGTCAAGCAAAGAGGAAATACAAATAGGAAAATGATGCGTAGCAGAAAGGGGCAAAATATTTAAATCGAGAGAAGAAAAAAGGTATTATTTAATAAAGATGTAATAGCAATTCTCTTGCAATTACAACCATTATTTAGTTCTAAGATTCTGCGAAGTGGTGGCGGGCGGAGTGCCAGAAGCTACAAACCTAGGCACTGGCCCCCTGCCCCTTTTTCAACAGCGGTGGGCGTCGTCGGAAGTTTTTTAGTGGGTAGGACTGCGGTGGTCGCGTCTACCGCAGTGAGCCCCACACTCCCCTCTCGGTCTCCCTATTGGCGGGGAGGCAGTGCGGAAATAGCATTTTTTTACCGACGATAAAAAAAAAAGTAAACCTTTACACAAGATTATGTAGAACAATAGCGATTGGACTAGTTCGCCGACCAGCGACACGACGACGGTCCGCCCCAGACTGACCACTATGTCAAATCTCGTTGCGAGATACTTTAACACAAGTATTTTAGAAAATTATGTAAAATCTATGTTTAGTATTTATTCTTCTAGACTGAAGTCTAGATCTTCGTACCTGTGTTCATAGCTGGGCCGCCAACTAGTATAGAGTTATTCTTATCCACATTTAGTGACCAACCAAATGAATCCATGTAAAGCTCTGTAAATAAACAGGTTACATACAAATTATGCTTCAATAAAAAAAAACAAAAACAAGACATTACTACCACCTTTTTTTTACTTTTAAAAAGGAATTTAAGCTCGCACAATTTTCTGGAGAAGGGAATTTAAAGAGGAAATGGCTTAGGAGAATAGAAGAGTGCAGATGCGTGGGTTTTATAACTGAATTGAGCAAGGTCAGCGGTGTTTATCGCGCTGTTAATGTATGTACTGGCTCAAGAAGGGACGTAAATGGTTTCTAATCAGTTAAAGTCTTACTGGTAGACCCTCCCTTCAGACGGTAATTTGAAAATAAATAAAGGCATATGCTGAGTGGATACCGTATTGGTCTCATTTCACAATTTTGTTTTGGCAACTTTTTTTGGGGAGTTGTAAGAGTCGACGAAGAGACCAACCCGTTTGCCCAGCGTGGTGATTATGAACAAATACCCTTAGGGGTATCATATTGCCTTATCTTTGTATAATGTAATCTTTAGGGAGGACTTCTTGGCGGGAAAGTGAAGCGTCATGTCTGCAGTTTTGTATTATTTTTTACAATTTGTGATATTTTGAATTTTAATTTGTAATAACGTAAGCCGTTAAGTGTTTGTGAACGTCCATGAGTGTTGGTAAATGAAACAAAATAGTGCAACATCACTTTTCAAATTCTCTCAAGAAGTCCTTGTGAGATCTCAGTATAGTCGCACATCTTTACTGAGGACTCAAGGGGTTTAGGGGAAGGGCATCTCATTTAACATTTATCATCTTTATCACCACTTATTCTCATTTACTATAATTTATATGTTAGTAATATATCTCTTACTTGACACTGGCTAAATGTGCTAAACGCACGAAGCCATTATATAAACAAAAAAAATCTTTAGGGAGGCTAATGTTCAGGACTTTATATGGCTGACATGATGATGATGAATGTTGTGTATGGATAAGTAAAGATTATTGTATTATAATAAATTAAGATAAGGCACTGACCAAATGGCTTTAAATTTGTTCCCCGTTTCTCCATGGTCAGAGGTTTCATTATTGTAAACTCTTCTTCCGTTTCATTCATCACGTAACACTTCCCAAAGGTTCCATTTTCTAAGGATTAAAAAAACTACGTCATATATTATTATTATAGTAACAATCTTTTTACGCATCTAATAATATATTAACAGCTCGTATCTCCAGTACAGGTGGTGGTCGGAATGAATAAGATTACGAAATAAATAAATATTTTCTGACAAATAACAAGAACAAGCTGGACAAACACATACAAATACAAACAAAAATACAAAATATTTTATTTCATCAAACGGTTTCTGTTTACAATTAATAGTATTTGGAGACTCCTTTTAAGCATAAAATGCCTGTAGTAGGAGCCTCCGCTCTTCCATATCCAACAATATATATCTTATCTTTAGCTTTACGTTTAGATACTTTTTAATTTTAATACATTTTATTTTACATACAATTTAATATTTATAACGATACTTTTTAATTTTAATACATTTTATTTTACAAAATGTTTAATATTTATAACAATTATTTTAGTTTTTAGTTCTAAGTTATAAGTGTCTTGGAAGTTAAAGCGTGTGTGTGCAATGTGTATGTGCAAATGTGTGTGTGTGTGTGTGTGAATGTGTAGTGTGAGGGTGTGTGTGTCTGTGTGTATTTGTTTGTATTACGCTTGTATATGTTTGTGTTTGTACCATGTTATTGTTTATTTTAGTTGGTGCAAAAGTGCTTCTGTCTCATCATAGTTAAGTGTTTTTATCCAATCTATTATTACTTTTTTGCATACATGATATGATTTGTCGTAAATTTTATTATTTTTGTTTATTTTATTATATAACTGAGCTGCGCGTCTATTGAATTGTATGCACGCAAAAGTGGTATTCGTTTGAGGAACCCATACAAGCGGTTAAGAGGATACAGGCGCAATCAGTTTTCAAACTGCCTGCCTGTTAATTATTAATAATAATAATAATAAATACATCAATTATTTAGTTCCAAGAGAAGTATCGTCAGAAACTTATTATGGATCTTAAGTACTAAATACTTTTTACACATAAAAAACACCCAGACCACAAACAATATTAATGTTTATGCACGCAAAGATTTGCCCTGTGTGAGAATAGAAAACACCCAGACATGAACAAATATTCATGTTTATGCACGCAAAGGTTTGTCATGTGTGGGAATCGAAACCACGACCTCAAGAGCGGAGTGCGGGTATACTCGCCCACACGCCATACCGTTCGTCAAAAGTAAATTGCATGATACGTTAAAACCTGCTGGTGCAGTGGGCGATTCACCTCAAAGTTAATAATCATTGTCTGTAAGTAAAATACCTAAATAAGTACAAAACAAATTTAAAAAAGCACTATATTGGTTTAAGTGAAAAATTGTAAGTTATTTATATATAAAATTAGTTGTAATGTATAAAATAGTATAAAAGAGACTGTGACCCACAGACAAACCAGTCAAACGGTTTTGTGGGATATGTTTTTATATAACTTGTAATATTTAAAGGAAATAAACATTATTTTTATCTATCTATCTATCTACCTACTTACTTTTTTTGACTTCAGTAAACCGCGGAGCGCACGCCTAAAAAAAAAAATTCTTTATTCAAGACCATGGGCCCACAATTTTTGTTAGTAACAATATTTATCTTATATATTAATGTTAGTGGGGAATTTATATAATGTAATGAGTTTTTATATGCAAGTCAATGCTACTCAATCCCACTTGAAACCGCGCAGCAGTGACCTACATATACACAGTCCAGCCTGCTAGCGATTAGACCCAGGATGCTGATCTTTTACGTATAGTGGCATAGAAGCAATCTACGCGATGCTCCGCGAACATGCCTGATGCACTACAGAATCGTGGCAGCCCCATCAGCACCCTGAATGCATTATTATACTGGACACGGAGAGCACTGTAGGACTTTCGGGTATATACAAAAATAATGACCTAATTAGAAAGTTAGTTAAAGCAAAGTTGTGCCGTGTGGTACTGGCCTAGAATAGTGTCCGCCCTCTCATCTCACGGGGAGTCGTAAGAGTCGACGAAAAGAAATCTTACCGGATTACGGGCAGCAGCGTCATCCTACGCACTGGCTGGAACTACGATCACCAACCCGCCTGCCCAGGTGGTAATTATGGGCAAATACCCCTCATAGAGTGTAGTCTATTGAGGAGGCTAATGTTCAGTAGTGGACATTATGAGGCTGTTGTGATAATGATGAATTACATACATACATTCACGCCTGTTTCCCCGAAGGGGTAGGCAGATATTATGCGCCCACACTTCGCCAATTATAAATAGTTAGCCCCACATAATAGGTGGCGAGCCCATTGCCGCTTTACGGGCAATGTTATGTTCGCCAGAGCCTCGTCCGTTGATCGGCAGGTCCAGGTGAGGTTGGCTTGGGTTCCTCAGGTCTTGGTAAGATCCCTTTAAACCTTTATTATATGTCCATACATACATCCCATCAAGCCTGTTTTCCCGGAGGAGTAGGTAGAGGCATATTATACGCCAATTGTGTTGATGGTCCCACGTAATAAGTGGCGAGCCCATTGTCGCTTACCGGGAACTTCTAAGTTTGCCAGATTTTTTTATAATATAAATGGATTGTTTTTAATAATATAAATGGATTTTTAGCAGGTTTAGGGAAAATATAAAAGCTTACGTACTACAGTGAAGTCATCTCCTGTTGCGACGGTGGCGCCTAGCCACATGTCCGTGAGACCGGCATTTTCTGAAAAAAAATTATAACATTACATAATAAAAATAAAGTCTAGTATTTATTTAGAGTTACAAACAAGTTTTTATGTAAAGGCATGTTTGTAATACGTATGAAAGACTCAGACCAAGATAATTAGACCCGGTTGTTATTAATAATAGGTTGGGGAAAAAGTCTTTTCGTATTTTTGTATGAAAAGTCAAGACATTTTTTTCAAAGTTTATTTACATTTATTTACAATATATATGTACCGTTTTGTTCAATAACTTTCTGCCATTTTGTGGGCAGAGACATTATCCCGTTACTGTAGAAACTTTGGGACTTCTGATCAAAAAAACGGGACAAATAGTTTTGGCAGTCCTCTCTTGAGGTCAACCTTACAGAACCTAAAGAATTCTGCAGAGACCGAAACAGGTGAAAATCTGGAGGCGCAAGGTCAGGGCTATATGGTGGATGCACTAGGACCTCCCAGTCGAACTCTCTTAATTTTTGCTGAGTGGCTAAAGATGTGTGAGGTCTAGCGTTATCGTGATGAAAGACCACACCCTTCCTGTTGATCAATTCCGGCCGTTTTCTCTCGACTGCTTCCTTTAATCTCATCAGTTGCTGGCAGTAAAGATCAGAATCGATGGTTTTACCGGGCGGTAAAAGCTCATAATAAACAATGCCCTTCCAATCCCACCATACACACAGCATCACCTTATTTCGTGTTAGGCCAGGTTTGGCCACAGTCTGTGAAGCCTGGCCAACTTTCGACCACGACCTTTTTCGCACGTTCTTGTCGTACGTGATCCACTTTTCATCGCCAGTTATCAATTTCTTCAAAAACGGCTCGGTTTCATTACGTCTCAATAATGAATCGCAAATGAGTACACGGTTCATTAAGTTTCTTTGAGTGAGCTCGTGTGGCACCCAAATATCGAGCTTTTTTGTATAACCAGCTTTCTTCAAATGGGTCAAAACTGTTTTGTGGTGAATTCCCAGTTCTTCAGCTACATCGTAACTACTAATATGCCGATCTTGCTCCACTCTTTCAAAAATGGCGTCCCATTTTATTCGTAACAGGGCGACCAGAGCGAGGTGCATTTTTAACATCAAAATTTCCGGACTGAAAACGTTTGAACCAAATTTGTGCTATTCTTACTGACACTGCATCAGGTCCATAAACATCACAAATTTTTTTCACTGCTTGAGTTGCATTTTTGCCTTTTTAATAATAAAATTTTAAAATGTATCGAATTTCTTCATTAGATTCACTCATTTTTACGGAGAGAAAAACAAATGAAAAATAGCGGGAAACAACTTATTTTTTTTTTCTTTTCTTTATAATGGAACCTTTTTAATGTTACCAAAACCAGCCAGACACAAATAGTACAGTCAAAAAAATTTTATAATAAGTTTATACCTACGTTATGCGAAAAGACTTTTTCCCCGACCTAATATAACAGTTGGTATTAAGTACACAGTGCCTTCTAAATCCTGATACTGGTTTACCCATAGACTAATGTTTTTCTTCCGCGTTGTTAAGGTCAGACGATAGTCGCTTCGTGTAATTATTAAAAGTCATTTGTCTGGTTGGACCAGTAAGCAGCACCCGAAGTCAAATTTCAAACTCTGGAAATTCACACTGAAATCACGAATCTTAGATTCACTTACATGCAACAAATAAAAAATTAAATTTAATTGAATCTACGAATAAATGCCAGTTTCGAGCCACCGCTCTGCAAGAATAATTGGCAAGGAACTTAAAGGCTATGCTCCTTTAAATTATCATTTGGTTTGGCACTTGGAGTGGAAAAGCTGAAGATCGAGGTCAGCGGCTTCCATTTTAGTGGCATGTCCAGCAGTCGACAAATGTAGGGTAACGATAATGATGATAGATGATGATGATGATAGATGATAGTACTTAAATGAGACTAAATCCTAAGCATAAGTCTAGGGAACAGTCGGGATAATTGCTAGGATGATTTTTAATTTGCTCGAGTGTTACACTTAATTAAATCTAAAAGTGAGTATAGACTACAACATTTCCTTGTAACAGAACAACGAGCCGCTCTATGATATGTTCTTGTGTATCATCCTTTTACGAACTAAACGTCGAGCACGCTCGCCTCTTTGTTATAAATCAACGAGCATTTTGGTGTAACATTGCGTCGTGCGTATTGGTGTAAAATTTCGTCGAGCCACGAGTGCGGGCGATGCGCGGTTGCGGGGTGACGTCGTGACATTTACCCGTAACATAACGCCGAGCATTCACAGGAACATTACATTACATGGATATGCTTTGGAAACTGATCTTTTGCCTGTATTGTACTATTCGTAAGAACGTTACATTACATAGAAATGCTCCAGAAAATGTTATAGTCCAAACACACCTTTAAGCATTTTCTTACTTTTTTGTGGCTCCCACTGGTACAGGTGTCTTATCACGTACAAAAAGAAGTCAACCTTAGTTCCTTCATATTTTTATTATTGTAAAGATTTTTTTTTACATATATAATTTGGTTTATGATGATATAGATATTCATCGTCATATCCTAGCATTATCCCGGTTGCCCTAGACTTAAGCTTAGGGCCCAGGGTCTGCTCACTGGTTCAAACAAATTTGACTGAATTACAGTTATTACGAGGAGCGACTGTCGTCTGACCTCCGCAACCCAGAGAGAAACATCATTCTATGTTTAAACCAGCTGTCAGTGTGTTAGAAAGCACTGACTTCCTAATAACGACTGCCATCGATGTTCATGACAGCCGGGACCAAAGGCTTAACGTGCTTTCCGAGGCACGGAGCCAGCGATAATTACGCACATAACTTCGAAAAGTTATTGGTGCGCGCCACCAGGGTTTGAACCCGAGACCCTCTGAATTTAAGGGCAAGGGGTCTCGCCACTGGGCTATCGCCGCTTATATAGATATTGTGTAAACTAATTACCGTTTGCGCTACCAAGGAAAATTTCACGACAATCCGACTTGTTTACTTGGCATTCAAAGATCTTTCCAATTGGATCTTCATTCGGTGCACTCACTATTAACCTGAAAATAACAAACATCAGTGAAGATGCATTAACATAAGTTAAAAATATTTTTTTGTAGATCTTGTAGAACATTTATGCAGATACTAATACCCTCCATAAAGGTATAAAAATCAGACAGTTACTTTGTTAGCTTTTAATTTACAAGATTCTGTTATACAGATGACTAGTTCTAATATTAATGTACAAAATGTTAGTAATATTACTAATATACATTATTTGACTTCTCCCCGTTTAAACTGAAAGGCAAGACAAAGGCCAGGTCCTCAGACCTAACATCAAAACATTCAGAGCCTGGCTGGCTTGATTTTGAATGGTTTTTGTTGAGTCAGGATACGTCTGTCTTATATATTGCAGAGCACTGGCTTAAAAGCAGTGAATTAAATTTCATCTTAAATATCTTTTAATTAATAAGCTTATTTGTACGAAAAACTGCTATTCGTGGAAGGTTCATGATATATTTGTCAAGAACAATTTAAAATTTAAAGATCAATTAGACGTTCTGGGGCTTATTACAAAACGATGTCTGAAGTCAGACCAGGTTTTAAACTAGTACTGTCACTGTCTTTATCTTATCAAATGAAAGTGACAGCACTAGTTTTAAACTTGGACTAACTTTAGACATCGTTTTGTAATAAGACCCTAAGTCTAAGAGCGTATTCTGTTGCCCGAGGTGGTTGTAGAAGACGCCTAAGAGCTTTTAATGTCGTATATATACATATACTATACTATGACTAGTATACACAAGCCACTATGTAGTATGAAACAACGTCGCTATCCTCTGTCTGTCTTTATGTATGTCCCTAGATCGTTAAAACTACGCGATGGAGTTTGATGCGGTTTTTTTGATCGATAGAGTGATGGAAGAGGAAGGTTTATACGCAGACGAATTCGCGGACGGCCGCTAGTTTATTTTAAACTGTTGTAGAATAACATACAGACATTACTTAGTCTCATGCCAATTATCTCATTTGGGATATGCAAAAACCATGCTACATGTATTTAAAAGAAATCTTTTTTTAAGATCTTTAGATTGAGATCTTTATCTTTTAAATTGAAGAGGAAGTTTGTAAGGCCAAAGTTAAAAATATAATAAAGTGCCTGTGCATTGAAATTGTATATGCTCATTAATTTCAGGGCAGGGCTTTATGTGTTTTGGTAAAAAATATTTATTAAGTTACCAGTACAATTTATACGTACATGCAATAAGTAACTGATAATACCAAAAATATTTGTAGATCCTCACTTACGCTATCAATAATTATAAAAGTATATGGAGCTTATTTCAAAGAAAGATCTAAAGTTAACTCAGGTTTTTATTTTTATATTTTATAAACTAGCTTTTGCCCGCGACTTCGTCCGCGTGGAATAGTGACTTCCGGCAGATTTTTGATTTTTCCCACATAGTTCCCGTTAAACAAAAGCAAAACAAAAAAGTGTTATTATTGTGTCATTAAATACTATCCTAAAACAAATAAATTACCTACTATATAGAAAACAACCTCAAAATGAAACTGTGTTTAAAAAGTAATATTACGATGATAATTATATCGCATAAACAAATTAGCGCTGTATTCAACCGTTCAGTAGGGAGCCGACCGCGCGAGTGAGCCGCGCGGCATGGTATCTCGTAGAGCTACACCCCCCTCCCGGCTTGCCCGCAAGCACCGCCTCTCTCCCGCCGCGCCGGCCAGCGCAGTGAGCGCAGAGAGCGAGTTGGTTTTGTTTCGGAGTTATTTATCATTGTAATCTTTAAAGTTTTTTGTTGAAATTAAGCTATGTCAAAGACAATTTTATTCACAATGAAGTACTCTTAACCAACAACATATTTATATTTATATTTGAATAAAGATTAATATTATTATGTTGATACAACTTAAACAAATTATTTCGACCAAATTTGGTACCATAAAAACGGTCATTGTGACTAAACCTTAAAAGATAGACATATGCCGTCGCGGACTTTTTTTTAGATCATGTATAGAGGAATAATTCTTTCATACATATTTTTTGTGTATCTTGAACCGTTTTCGCAGCGCACGCAAAGAAAGCCTTCAAAAATGAATAATTTTCCCCGTTTTTTACACATTTACCGCTCTGTCTTTGCTCCTATTGGTCATAGCGTAATGTTATGCCTATAGCCTTCCTCGATAAATGGACTATCCAACAAAAAAGAATTATTCAAATCGCACCAGTAGTTTCGGAGATTAGCGCGTTCAAACAAACAAACAAACAAACTCTTCAGCTTTATAATATTAGTATAGATTAAAAATGACAGCACTAGTTTAAAACCTGGTTTAAGTTTCGATCTCGTTTTGTAATAAGACCTATAAGGTTAAAATTAAGTTTCACACATACTAAAAAGATTTGTAGGTAGGTTCAAGCTGCCATTAGTTACAAAAAGTATATAAATCTATCTACCTTTCACTTCTCTTTTGGTATGCTACACTGTATCCAAATAAGGCATCTTTGTGTAACTCTGTCGGGGGCTTGAGCTTTGAAATAGCTCCCTTATGGTAGACCCCTTGAGTCGTGAGTAGCCATATGTTTACAAATATACAGCTGATATCTGTGGAAGAACAGTGGCCTTGTTAACCCTCGAAGCGAAGACACCTTAATTATCATTATTTTCTTTGCCATGCCGAGGTCTAGAACAGTGCCACCTCCTTTCATCTCATTAGGAGTCGTAAGAGTCGACGAAGAGAATACCGAATGAAGGGCAGCAGCGTCATCCCGCGTACTGGTTTAAACTGCGATCACCAACCCACCTGCCCAGCGTGGTGATTTTTGGAAAATACTCCCAAATAAACTCAATGGATCTTAGTCATGTGACGTTCACTGCTGAGCAAAGGCCTCTCCAATAAATCCACACATTCAGCGATCCTAAGCCACAGCTTATGAATACATCACAGTAATATATTTTTTTAATTTATCATAATCTCAACCCCCTAATGTCCGACTGCTGAGCACAAGCCTCCTATTGGGTCATACGCGACCACGTGGACTTAGTCCGATATGAAGGGGGGCGGGGGAGGGGTACGGCGTCATGCTGTTATACTTTTTTAAGTCGCCCAATCAGTTTTCCGACATAGCTTAACGTCAATGACATATAAAGATTTAACGTGCCCTGCTTGAAGGCACGTTGATGGCCTTCCGAAGCATGGAAGCACTCAGTAGAAGTGACCTCGGTGAATTCTGCTTTTTATTGAGTTAATCTTTATTGCACAAAAAAAGTAATACAAAGGCGAACTTCGATATTAGTTTACGATGTTTGGTACCGCGGAGCTACGAGCATTCTAAAGATAAAACGCGCGAATTCCACTCCTACCTTATCGTTGCAGAGCTTGTACTAGACAACCGATAAACATACATTAACAGCCTTCTAAAGTTCTCTTCTGAACATTGGTTTGGGGGTGTTTGCCCATAATCACCACACCAGCTCGGTGGATTGGTGATGATAGTTTAAGAGGTAGGATTTCTCTTCGTCGACTCTTACGACTTCTCGTGAGATGAGAAGAGGTGTCAATACTCTACGCCGGTACCACACGGCATAAAACATACACATAATAGGAAACACAAAGACCAGATTTTTTTCAATTCGTGGAAACCAATTATTGTCATGTATGTGAATCAAACCCACGACCTCAAGAGTGGAATATTGGTCTTCATATATATAAAGAGATAAAACTACTTACAGAAATAAGTCAGCATTGTTTTCATTTCATATTTAGCAGCTATAACTTAATGCTGTTTGTATCTAAGTTAAAACGTAACTGTAATAACAATTGCTATTATTAAAGGCCAGTCCTATCATACTCAACCGGCCATGTATGAAAACGGTGTAACCCAATTTTTTTTGTATGTATGGATGAGGGTGAAGTGTTTTTTTTTAATTATGTTACAAATATTAAGCTAAGCCAAATGTCACATAACGAAAATTTTTCAGGTTTTATTGGACACTGCCATTCGCCACTATTACACTAATTCACAATTTAAAAATAAAGTACATACAAAATATAAATTTTCAAGAAAAGATATTATTTTCTATTGTAAAATTAGAAGCACAATCACCAGAGACGCAATGGATTATAGATTGGAAAAAAAATTAAGGTCCTTTTTATCAGTCATAAATAACGGACACCGTAAGGAACACAGCGAAGAAATACGCGCTGGCATGTTCCATGGCCTAAAGGCACGGGAGTTTTTTGGTGAAATCCATATTTATTCTTGATGTGCGCTGATTCTTAACAATAATAGCACTTGATTTATTAATTTTAAAATAGGCCTAATTTGATCCTTAAGTCCTCTGCGCACCAAAGGCGACTTGTCGGCAGCCCAGCGGCGGCCTGGCAATCTCATTTTATAATATCATTCTGACAGCACGCAAAGGCATCTCTCTATGCGCAGTCAGTTTTTAACTAGGCAATTACTAACTTTGGGTGATTGCACCAAATTTTAACGCATTACTTTGGTCTAAAGTAAAAATATCGGTCTTTGGTGCACAGAGATCCTATTATCATCATTGAAGCCCAAGCCAACTTCACCTGCAAGTGGTGCATCTACCGATTAACGGACGAGGCTTTGGCAACATAGAAGTTTCCGGTAAACGGAAATAGGCTCGCCACCTATTACGTGGGACCAACAATACCGAAGTGTGAGCGTACATAATGCCTGGACTGCCACAAAGGCGTGATACTACGTCATGTGAAGATTGATATACAGCCCTAGATTTTTTAAAATTTTCATTTGTACAGCAGTTGCTGCTAGTCACCCTTTATTGCTAACACCATATTATTATGCCGCGGCAAAGTCAATCTTCTTGGAACGTTCTGAAGACGTCGGCATAGCCTGTAGTCACTAAGTTTAGTGAATATAGGTCGACTTGCACCAACTGCTGCAAGGCTAAGGTAAATAAAATTTTAATCACAACTTTACTACATTATATATATTATATACATTATATACTATATATATATAAGTTAAAATATTTTTCATTTAAGACCAAATTAAATGCGTTTAGTTTGGTCACCCTTACTTACTTAACTAAACTACATCAAAATACCGCAAAAAATATTTTGAGGGGTAAATATATGAGTTACAAATTATAGTTAGCCGTTAATTTTGGAATTACAGGCGCTTTATGAATTTAATTAAACTAATACAATCAAGTACGGAAATTGTAAAAATGTCAGTTGTAGCTCTTTGCTAGAGTGGTGCTGTTTATTTTCCTCAATTATATCCTTAAGCGAAGCTCGAATTCGGTAATTACGTAATAAAATCGAGTTAACATTAAATTGTTACAAATTTTAAGTCATATCTAATTAAGAAATGTTTATTAGGGTAGCGACAATAGCCCAGTGGCGCGACTCATAGACTTCTAATTCAGAGGGACTCTTAAAAGTTATCATCATATCCTAGCATTATCCCGGTTGCCCTAGACTTAAGATTCGGGCCCAGGGTCTGCCCACTTTTTTTTTTGTTTTACTTCGGTTACAAAATGCATTTACGCACTGCCTTCCGGCCAAAGGGGGACCGAAGGGGGGTGTGGGACTCACCATCGGCAGACGCGACTGTCAGCAGTAATACCCACTAAAAATCTTCCGACGAAGCCCGCCGCTTGTTGAGAAGAAGGCAGGGGCCAGTACCTGGGTTGCAGCGCCTGACACCCCGCCTGCGGCCAACGTCGACCTTCTCAGAGAGGCGAAGTGGACGCGCCCCTCCTACCTCCTTGTGCGACCATAGCGTGCGTGACCGACTTCTCGGAGGGTCCATGGTTAGACAGCAGGGGCCCCCTACCCTCACTGCCTGAGATCCTCCTGGCCCGCCCGCTGCGCCCTCCATAGGTCCCTCTTAGTTTCCCCCCCGGTAGTCAGTACTAAGGCCATCCAAAATCGCCAACCTCTGGGTGTTATCCTTTCCCGGCCTCCGGGATGTACTCAGCCCCCCCACCACGCCAACTAACCTTTCGGGAGTTAGGAAGTCAGTGCCTTCTAATATTCTGACAACTAGTTTAACCAAAGAACGATGTTTCCCTATGGATTGTGCTTAAGTCTTTTTTTTTTGTTTTACGTCGGTAACAAAATGCGTTTACGCACTACCTTCCGGCCAAAGGGGGACCGAAAGGGGGTGTGGGACTCACCACCGGCAGACGCGACTGCCAAGCTTGTGCTTAAGTCTGGGGCAACCGGGATAATGCTAGGATCTGATGAATATTAGGGAAGAACTGATATGATAGCCATCACCTGAATTATCATCATTAACTGATGATGGATGTTGGTTGGATGATGATTAGTTAGTTCATTCTGATTGTCATACTTCGGGTAACCAATATTTTTTTAAAAAGCTATGGTATGCTAATGTGTAGCGTGTGGTACCGGCCTAGAACAGTGCCACCCCCTCTTGTTTCATGGAGAGTCGTAAGAGTAGACGAAGGGAAATCCTACCGGATGATGGGCAGCAGCGTCATACTGCGCACTGGCTTGAATGTGATCATCATCCCGTCTTCCCAGCGTGGTGATTTTGGGCAAATACCCCCAATAGAATTTAATCTATTAGGGAGGCTAATGTTAAGCAGTGGACTTTATAAGGCTGATATGATGATGATGAATTCGAAATAAAATAAAATAAATAAATAAATATTCTCTTATAATCACACCAATTATTTAGTTCCAAGATAAGTATCACTAAGAACTTGTGTTATGGATACTAAAGAACGGATAAACATATATCTTTTTTTTTTGTACATACATATTTAATATATAATTATAGGAAAACACCCAAACAAGAACAAATATCCATGTTCATGCACACAAAGATTTGTCCTATGTGGGAATCGAACCCATGATCTCTGGAGTGGAGTGCAGGTATACTAACCTCCACGCCATATCGGTCGTCAAATAATGTTTTTCAATATTGCAAGGCAAAGACCGCGTAAGACTTTCAATTACCAAATCGATAAGGTGATCATTGTAAATATAAGTGCATTTGATACCTTTACATATAATTTATAGTAACTGTAGTTTTATCTGTTTTACCGTAAATAATTCAATTTTAACAATTTTACAGGATAATGATAGATACTTTTCCTGTTATTTCATCAGAACAAACGGTGACATTCTACCGTGTGTACATATGTATTAAATGTGATCGTTAAAGCTATCGCTTATGTTATACTGTTAATTAATTATAGTGTTTTAATCGGATGGTAATACATTAATATGCATTAAATAATTGATGATCTTTTACACGGTAAAATATGGAAGGTAATTATTTTTAAATGTTTATATGTCACAATATTGAAATAAAATTAGTGTTTAAAATTAGAAATAAAATCACTTGAATAACGCTTCTAGTCACAAGCTGAATAGACCTTGTTACTTTTTGTGTATTAACATGCTTATAATATACACGTCATATATAGTATACACAGGAAACACCCAATTTTATTTTGTTTTTATACATATAAATATTTGTCTTGTCTTAATATAACCTTAGAAGGGCGTGGATATACCTGCTAACCTCTGCACAAATAAAATACTATGGTTAAGTTAAAAAGCTAAAATTTATTATTCTTTTGAAAAGTACATATTCTATATATACTTCGTCCATAGGAGTTCCGTTAGCTCAGTGGGAAGAGTAGTGTACCGGTTATCCAAAGGCCGGGGGATCGATTTTCAATCTGGCCACCGCGGACAAGTAAATTTAAAATTGACAAAATTCAAAAATGTAAAATGTGCAAATTATTCTTTCATTTATCTTTTCAGTATTATTAATTTTGGTGGGATTGAAAATGGCGAGCGCAGACCTGTACTTCCACGAGTCTTCGTACACAGTCCTCGAGCCTAACTTGGCCAGAGACCATGCCTCCTTTGGATTCTCTCTTGGATATCAGGACGGGCAGAAATCAAACTTAAGTATGTATATCAGAACCTACAGAATTCTATTAAATCCTACCCTAAAAACACTTATAAGTTGGATTAAACCTGTTACTTATGACGATACTGAACTGTTATTAAAAATATGATATAGAAACACACACTTACATGCACACACACCACACCCACACACACCACACCCACATACACACCACACTCACAGACGCATACACGATTAAACACAAATAAATAAAAGTTAGATTGATATGAACTAGATTATTAAGTATTGTACCTAATGATTGTACTGAAGTTATAGATGTGCGGAGTCTCCTAACACAGTCTCTAGTCTAAATGGAATCTCCAATCACGATTCAAAGAACAAATGTAGGTACTTGTTGAGAAAATAAACTTTTTTGTACTTTTTTTGTACCTATTTAGCTTTGTATTTTCCTGTGTCAGAAAAGACTGCAGCAGACACTTTGATAGGTAACGTAGCATGTGGTGTCTACCTTTTGTCTTACTTTTTTTGCGGTTTTGTTTTCGCGGTGCAGACCGCGGTGGTGTGCTTTATCGTGTCCTCCGGCCGATCCTCACATTGGTGACACCCGAAAGTTTTCTCCCGCCTGGTTATGTGCAGGAACCTACCGAAGCAGCCATGCTGGGTTAGGACCTGCGTCAGGAGGTAGGTGAGAGCACCGTGGCGCCTCTCTAGCAACTCCTCAAAGTGGGGACTTACGGGGTTGCGACAGTCGTTCCCTCTATGTCGCCATGAGATCGCGCCGGTGTGGTGTCCACCTGCAAGATGCAGGCCGCTTCCAATCGGTCACTTTGGAAACTTATGGGGAAAGCCCATGTTCAGCAGTAGACGTCTATGGGTTGATTATAAACCGAAGACTCTTATAATGTCTTTATGAGCTGGTGGGAGAATAAAACTGAAAGAGTTTTTTGCCTGATTCTTTTTTAATGAAGCTCGTGCCGGCATTGAATGGGCGCGTTAGTTTTGTAGTTGACGTGTATTCGATCTGTATTAAGCCAAAATTGAATACTTTGAATTCAATAAGAATTAGGTGCCCGGAGTCCCCTGTATCCATATTCGAATTTACCCGGTCTGCCAGTTTTAAAATCAATAGCTTGGCCATAGTAGTTTCTATCCAATCCAGAAAATACGACACTAAACGGGGATTATTCTCAGTTGTATATTTTTTACAGTGCGCCTAGATACTACGATACTACACATACCCATTCTTGATTCTATCACGTAGTAACACCCCCACCAGCTCATGTTTAGCGAGTTTGAGCTTTCTTATGAGGCCCATAGTCAGACACTACGTTTCAGTATCATATAATAACAGCCGAGATGAGTTTCTTGGGGAATTCATCTCAATCTCGTTGCCTTTTTGGAAGCCTCGCTAGAGTCACCGACAGACTGACTGACTGACGGACCATCCCCTCCCCCTTTAGAATCACGACTGACTGATCCCCCTA
Source organism: Musotima nitidalis (assembly GCA_949126915.1). Taxonomy (NCBI): domain Eukaryota; kingdom Metazoa; phylum Arthropoda; class Insecta; order Lepidoptera; family Crambidae; genus Musotima; species Musotima nitidalis. The sequence continues at coordinate 17,009,429 of OX421416.1, forward strand.
TGAGAGTAACCGACAGTCTGACAAATCTTGATAAAAAAATCACAACAGACAGATAAACTGACAAACCTTGACAAATTCTGTCAAATAATCCATTTGCTTTTATTCCTAACGAGCTGACCCGGCGAACTTTGTTCCGCCTTAATCACAATAAATAAGCAGATTGTGTTTTTATTTTATTGGAAAAATTACAAAAAAATTAAATACCTACATTAATCAATCATTCATTATTATTTCTGTATTTTAGTACAAAGTTGCTCTTCACTTAAGTACTTTGTGATACACGACATTTTTTGTTTTATTATTATTTATTAAGAAGCACGAAGTCGAGCCATACTATTGCGGCGATGTTCACGTGCAATTTCTTGTTCTTCTTCAGTCCTTTCATTTCCAGTATTTCGTATTCTTCTTGCATTACGGCTTTGTCGGTAAAGATTCGATAGTCTTGTTCGCGGCATTATTAATTAAACTTCACTACACTTTAATTACCCTAAAAAAATATTTCAAAACTCATATTCACATTCCCGCCAAGAAGTCAGAAATAGTTTGAATATTGATTTCTTACAAATATCAAATTGTCATCCATACGTCATTACATAGCTGTCATTTTCTTTTTGTTATTCCAAGTCTGATTCTTTTTTGTTATATCACGTTTTATAGTGACTGACGTTTCATGTCAAGTCACACGGGAACGCTGTCGAACGGGATAAAAAGTATCCTATGTCCGTCTCCTGGCTCTAAGCTACTTCCCTACCAATTTTCATCCAAATCTGTTCTGCCGTTCTTGAGTTATAAGTGCTGTAACTAACACGACTTTCTTTTATATATATAGATTATGGTACCGCTCATATCTCTTTCATTGTTAGGAAAAAAAATTATAGAATTTTCATTTTGTTTTTAAAAGTTTGACGAATCTAAATGATCCTGTCGAGCTTAAAGACAACAAAGTATATTTTATTTTATTTATTTTACCGTAGGCAACAAACAAAAATAATAGGAGTACGAAGGTAGGAAAAATAACATTGTTGTCAAAGTTAAATCACGCATTATTGGAAATGATAAAGTAAGTACAGCATCTGTAGAGGCCCTCTCGTTGCGTACAACCATTGCTTCTTTTGGTGTTTTTTTTTTAAGAAGAATAAAATTATTTATTTGGTCCACACAATTCTACTGAAACTATTACGGAAAATGTGTTGAAATAGTTTACGACCTTATCCCGCCCTCTCTTTCTTTTCTTGAACTACACTTAGTGGCTTCGGATTAGCCTGCAGATTATCAGAACTGAAACAAAATTGATAAGGAATATGTTATCACTAGAATATAGTTAAGAATTCAACGAAACTACCAACATTTGAAATAATAAAAATTAAGTCTAATTTTAATGAAATACCTAATATTTAGAATACGCAAATAATTAAAGATGAATAAGGAAATTGTTTGTATGTTGTTCTATTTTTAAACAGCTCTGTAATTTGAAAAACATATTATTTCCTAAATAATAAATGTAAATTCTTTCCGCTACAAGCACTCTTGAAAAACAATTGAAGTGTTATTGATACCTAATTGGAATCCGATGTATACAGTGTACTGTAAAAGTGGGTACTCACTGGCGTTACAGGGGCCAATGTAAAGCCGTGTACGCACGAAAAAACAAAACATGATGAACGGCATTGTGTTGCATCAAATTTCACCGAACATCATCCGTACAGAACAACCGAATTTGTTCACTATGAACTCTTTTGATGGACACAGTACAGTCAATGCGGGCAAATAGGCTTTCGCAACTCCACTCAGCTGTCGGTATTGTAATGGAATCATTGAGTTTTATGCGCTTCTAGTAGTCGAGTATTGAGTTCATCGCATTCGTGGCAAAAAAGACGATTTTAGGATACTACGGGACTTTTGTTGCGCTTACCGGAGACATTTGAAAACTTTGCTGGAGCCTCGTCAGTTTGGCAGGTGCACTTGCAGGTGAGGTTGACCTGGTTTTTTAAGGTTTGGTAGGATCCCCATACATCCACAAACATACACGCTTTATAAAAAGTGTGTTAATTTTCTGTTTCATTTCAGTAACTGGCGCCCCACATAGCTATCTGGAAGGATCGGTGTTCAGTTGTCCAATGAATAATGTGTTGGAGAACAAAACTATGACCTGTGATAAAGTGGACATAGATATTGGAAAATTGGCCCCGTACAGTAGAGGTTTGTTAGTTCTATTACTTTAGAATATTTGTTTTGGCTCACTTACAAAGCCGTCACAGGGCACATACATATTATTATGCTACATTGAAAATCAGATATAAAACCTACATCGACGCTGGAAAGGCAACCTTGCTTTTGCGCCAAATTTGCGATAATTAGTTATATATATCATTAGTAGTTATATATATCATTAGCATCGCTTGATTTTTTTCTATCTGCAGATCTCAGTTTCATCCAATTCTGGGCATTTTTGACATTCATTTGATTGACATTCTGACAAAAAACAAATTTATTTATATTTTTTTGGAAATTGTCATTCTTTGAATCGCTCTCCTGTAAAGTAGCCAAATGGTGCATAAGCAAGGTGGCCTTTCCAGCGTCGATATAGTATTGGCTCGCTAAGATACAGTCATAACTTAGTCCGTGAACCTCTGTTCATTGTGTAACATGATTCTGTTACTTCTATATTATCTCTCTGTGCAATAAAGAACATTATTATTATGCTAGGGCTCTTTTGAAAAGTAAAGAAAGCAACTTTACTTTTCTTTTCTACTATCGACCGTAGCAATTAACAATGTCGTATGTGAAAAGCAGTTTCTTCAAACAATGTCGTAAGTGGAAAGTAACGACTTATAACTTATAATATTGTTAAAAGCAACGACTTTTCACTTACGACATTGTTAATTGCTACCATCGCTGTGATCATACATAACAACCTCAGCCAATTTGCACTGGGTCAGTGTGTTCAGGTTATACTTCCTAATATCCTCTCACCTTGTTTCGAGATAGGAAGCCCGTGGTCTCAGTAGTGGGACCTTAATGGGTCAGCCCACCTCAGGGTAATGATGATGATTTCAGTTCAGCCGTATGTAGTCCACTGCTCATTAACCTCTCTAATAGTTTATGTTATTTCGGGGGTAATTGTTCATAATGCCACTGCAGTAGTCCACTGCTGAACATAAACCTCCCTTATAGTTTATTTTATATTGGGGGTAATTGTTCATAATTCCACGCTGGGAAGGCAGATTGGTGATAGCATTCAAGCCAGTTCGCCAGTATCATTCAGTTGGATTTCTCTTCGTCGACTATTATAATAATAATAATAACAATTTTTTTACTTTCACAAAACTTGACTTAAAGGTGATAAATTACTATTATTAAGATTCCCTATGAGATGAGAGGGGGTGGCACTATTCTAGGCCGGTACCACTCGGTACTGTTTAAGTCTAAAACGGTTGGGCTTTTGCTAACATACATACATCCACGCCTGTTTCCCCGAAGAAGGAATATTATGCGCCCACACTCTGGGGCACTTTACCAATTACATTGTTGGTCCTACGTAATAGGTGTCGAGCCTATTGTCGTTTACCGGGATCTGTTACGTTCGCTAGAGCCTCGTCGTCTATTGATCAGCAGGTGTACCACTTGCAGGTGAGGTTGGCTTTTAGTAGGAGCCCCATACACCACAATTAGCCACCACTGTACATTTTTGCTAACACAAACAGAAGTATTGAACCATCTCGCTTTTCATTGCAGAGTATGCGCCTGATGTTAAACTCAATTTGGGTGTATCCATTGCTGCTACGCCTGACTATTTCCTGGTAAGAAATTAAAATATATTGACCATACCTACGTCATTGACACTATTCACTTATGAATAAGTTGACATTTAGACTTACGCTTAGGGCTGAAAGTCTGCTTACTGGTCTCACCAGATCTGGCTGAATTTCAGTTATTTCAAGTAGCGACTGTCGTCTGACCTCTGCAACTCAGAAGGGACCATCATTCTATGGTTAAACTAGCCATAGATTGATGTTTTCCTCTTGGTCAGTCAGTGCCTTCAAATCGGGTCCACGCTATATCAATTGTCAAAATATTCTTAATAATATTTAAGCAACAACATTTAGCGAAGCTTCTTTAATGTTTCTTTCTTTTTATTCATATGTGAAGTCATCATACGAGTCTAGCCCTTGATGACATAGTGCCTGCATTAATTTATAAGAGAAGAAGAAGCAGATCCATTTGGTTTTATTTTCTGATCATAGTATCTATCGCTTAATATCTTTTTCATTGTTTTTAGAATTTCATATATCGAATTTCCATTTTGTGTATAAAAGTTTGACGAATCTAAATGATCCTGTTGTTGATGTTAAAGACAATACAGTATATTTTTTTTGTTTTCATTTTAATCAGTTCTTGTGTTACTCATAGACATGTGCTCCCCTGCGGATGGATGTAGCCGCGGCGGGAAACTTCTCCTATGGAACATGCTTCGTCTATGGCGAAGAGGCGAAGAGGTATAACGGGATTTTCGAGACTAATCCAACTGCTACTGGTGAGTGCAGTGTCTATAGTGTTGTCATGTTGTTGGAGAATGTATGAAAAAATTGACACAGGCGTTATTTTGCGGTAACCCAATGTAACCAATATAAATTCAGCGTTGGACGTGAACACCTCGGTGAAGACTGATAGGGCTAAGCACGTGTTGTGTTTAAATTTAATTAAAATTGCGCGGGAATTGTTTTAAGTAATTTTGACGTGACAACGTCTTATAAATTGGATTGCCAGGTGACAATTCAAGAAACTGCGTTACGCTCCGCTCACGTTATGCGGTCACAATGAGAGCGAGTGAGAGGCACGCGTCCCTTCCACTCGGGCATGGTTAGCCCGCCTAAGAGCGAGAGAGACAGAGCGAGATGCGTTTTAAATATAATTCTATGTATAAATAAATGTTTTAGATTGTGACTATTATTTCATCATTCTTCCTACTATACGAATGAATATTCACATTAAAATTATTTTACCACTCAAAGTCGTTGTCATGTAAAACTTTCGCCCGTATACCGACTTTACAGGCAACCAATTTTTTATTTTTTTTTCACTAGCACTTGCTTAGAATAGGTAAGAAATTCTTATTTTAAAAATATACCGAATTTTGATGTGAAAATAATATCGCTTATAAACCATTATTTACGCTAGATTGAAGTTGATATAGGTTACCTACTTTTTATCAAAAAGGTATTACAGAAAAAAAATTAAACAACAAATTGTTAGAGTAAAATTGAACGCGAATGAGAGAAAACGCATGCAACGGAGATGAGAGTGTTGGTATGTATGTGTAGAGGGACTAGATGAGATAAGAAAAATAATAAAAATGTTATGAATAATATTAAAGAAGCAACTGTGAACTGTGAATAAAACCGTTTGTTATGGTCTGCCTCAACGTGAAAGAAAAGTGTCTCCAGTTCCCCCCAAAAGAGTCTCCAAATGTTTTATCATTGGGGGACTGCGTATTTCCTAATAGAGGGGGAGAAGGCGGCAAGTTAAATGCGTAACGCCCACAGCCCCGACACCGGTTGCTTTTAGTACCGTACATGTGGAATGCAAGCCAAAAGAGTGATTGATCTGTGATTATCTTAACCGCTTAAATGTTACAGACCAGCAACATCACATACAAATTTTATGATAAAATCAGCGAACTAGTGTTAAAGGTCTTCGCACATTACACCGACTCGACGTCATCTCAACTCCAACTTAACTCACAGTGTGGCATTGAAATGTAAGTTTTATGTTATGTCGCATAAGAGTAAATTCTTTAAATTGTAGCTTGAAAGCTTACGACGTGTGTACGACGCGGTCGTTTCAACTTATAATTTGACGAATTCACTCGTAAGTCACATAACATAAAACTTACATTTCAATGCCACATTGTGAGTGTGGTAGAGTGGAGTTGGCGTCGAGTCGTTGTAATGTGCGAAGACCTTAAGGAAGGCCGGTTCAGTACAATAGTCATAACAAATGTATAAACTTAGACTTTCAGTTCTTCTTATACTTACATTCATATATACATAATATCACGCCTGTTACCTCGAAGGTATAGGCAGAGGCATATTATACGCCCACTTTTTGCCAGTTATTTGTTGGTCCCACGTAATAGGTGGTGAGCCTATTGCCGTTTACCGTTAGCTTCTATGGTCGCCAGAGCCTCGTCGGTTGATCGGCAAGTGCACCCCTTGCAGGTGAGGTTGGCTTGGGCTCCTCAGGTCTTGTTTGGAGCCCTATACACCCTTATACTTCTTAGACTCTTATAATTTTTAGGATTTCAGATCAAATCTATGGCGGTATTGGCTGGAAAACTGCGGTAGACAAAGACAATGACCTTCTCTTGATAGGAAAGGCTGCATTTATCGGAAACATCATCAGTATTGACGCCGCAAACCCTTTGGATCAAGCTCAATCCTTAACGGCTTATACAATGAATGATTTGAATGGGTTTAGAAATGTTGGTAGGTATTTCTTTAAGTCATATGAAATAATAAGCCAAAAACATATACGCAGATGACAATCATCACAGGATGACACAGTCTTAAAATCACTTGGTGTCATATCTAAGGCATGCATTATTATATAGACATGTTTACGTATGTGGTCAATAACCAACGTTGTACAAATCTGTCATTAATAATAATAACTGTGGCGAGCTGTTTGGCACCACGGGCTTAAGTCCGAGTGCTCCAGAGTGTCGGACTGCGGTCTTGTCTCCGGCTCGCCGTAGTAAGCCCCAACAGGCTAGCAGGACCCTCCCCCTTGTTGCGTTCGTTGACTGTCCAGACTCCAGGGTGGAGTCGCAATTGGTGGATAAACCAGCCATTATATATAATTATTTGATTATCTCTTGGAAAGGCCTCTGTTCAGCGGTGGAATATGATTAGGTAGCATACTACAACTTTTTTTTTTTCGATGGAAAATCATCAAATGACCTCCCCCGCTGTGGGTGGAGCGGGAGGGTGTGTCAGACTTCTACTGACTAAAAACCATCCGTGTTCCTTCTATTGAGCCTACCGAGGACGCGGTAACCCTTTCGGACAGTCCCGCAGAATACAACTTGTAGTTAATTTGGTGTTGTTGACATTAAAATGCAAAAGGCAAAGGATCGATCTACGTGGAAAGCAATTGGGGAGGCCTATGTTCAGCAGTGGATTTCAAATGGCTGAAATGATGATGATGATGATGAACCCAATTGAATGAAATCCACAATTTTTTTTCTTTATTTTAGGTTACTCAATTGTATCTGGAAAATTCATTGAATATATGGATACACTTTCTGCATTCAGTGCGGCTTCCGAAAATTTGACCGGTGTCGTATGTATCGTATAATTTTGAAATATATTGACCACAGTATCTGATTTCACTCTGAGATTTGTCAGTTTATTTAACTTATATGAACTGCTTCTTATACTACTTTAACTTTACATGATCGAAAATTTTCCGCTATATTTTTTAGTATTACTTGTGTTTCAAATTTCTTCCATATGTTTTCTTTCAATTAAGTAATCTATCCGAATAATTACTTACTTAAATTTTATATTTCTTCAGTTTGTTTATTTATAACAATACCAAAAAAAAGTCTTATGTAAAAAAGACGATGTACAAAGGTGGACTTACTTCTAAAAGAAATCTCTTCCAGTCAACCTTAACTAAAGTGGGAGAGATAGTTAACGGGCATTAATAACACATGATAATATTACACATATACATATACAAAAATATGATATAAGATTTTTAAAATGTTATCTGCTCTATAACAGTATATTGTGTCAACAGTTTTTAAAAAAAAATTAATCTGCCCTTTAACAGCCTATTGTATCAACAGATATTTTTTTTGGTAACGGAAATGATCGGTAGTAAAAAAATATTGAAAATCTTGACGTCACTTCAAAATGATGTCTTCACAATAACTGAAGGCACTGTTGGATCCATGTTCGGCGCTGCAATGTTTGCTGCTGATCTTAACAACGACGACCTTACTGAACTGCTAGTAGGGGCTCCTGCCCAGGACGATGGAGCAGGAGGATTTGATATGGGAGCTGTTCACATCTATTTGGGTGGAAAATTAAAAGTAAGATTTCCTTTACGAATCACTGTTAGTATCATTCAGGCTCCAGCCTGAAGTGAACAGTAACTCGCCTGTTGATTTTACTTTAGTTTATATCTTACCATGATATTCATAAGTGTCATTGGAACTTGTATGAAGTCGAACTAGTGTAAGTTTTTGGAGACGAATGAACATTCATTGATTATATTTTAGCTATTAAATTTATTATATTGCTTTAGATATTATTTTAACCATGTGATGTAGAAGTTCGGAAGAATATTAAATTCAACTGTATGATTTTATTTTTATTTTAGGATGTCAATGATGCAGTTAATCATAGAGTTATTGTTGGCCATAAAGATGGATCAAGATTCGGCACAGCCATTGCAGCTAATGATATAGATGGTGACAAATATCTAGGTAGATATAAATATAATTATTTTAACTGACTTTAAAAAAGAGGATATTCTAGAGACTGCTATGTGCAAACCCATCACTTGATGCAGTCCAAATAAAATGAAGGCGCTTCATATCGTAAAAAAGCAGGTGCGCTTTGACTCATGACGGCCTGCTAAAATTTCGGTTCACGCCCAGCTTAAAATACCCAGGATTATAGGAAATAGGAAACACATGAGCCGGCAGCGAATTCCTGAGCTTAGTGGTCTTAATCAGAAACGACTTACCAAATTTCTTGGTTCGAGTGCTGATAGTCTGCACAGTATGTGGATGGTTTCTAAGACCAGCACGTGTTGTTCGGGAGAGGGCGGGATGAGATCGAAAAGCACCTCAGAACACTTCAGTCAGCAAAACTCGATTTATTATTTTATGTAGCTTACGATTTGTGCGTGACTCTGTTAAATGCTTTTTATATTAAAATGTGCTACCGCAAGTTTTTAAAGTTGTTTGTTTTATGTTAATTTCATATAATCTTATAGATAACATTCGTTTGTACATTTTGTTTACTTTGAGTTATTTGTTAAGTTTACTTAAAACCAGCCTCTTACCCCTTGTGTTCCCATTTCTATTCTGACAATAAAATCTTTATGGGAAATTAAAATATCATAAAAGGATCTGCGCTTTGTTGATATTCCTTTGATGTGTCGTGCTTTCTCTGATATTCTTTTTTTCATCCTTATTTCCTGCTCTAGACTTAAGCTTAGGACTCTGGGTCTTTTTCTTAAATTTGTGTACCTTTACTATTTACAGAAATTATTGTCAGCGCTCCGTACGAAGATGGTGTTGGAGCTTTATATGTCCTGTCTGGGTATGAAGTGAATCAGAAGCTTATAATATACAAAAATTATAAATCGATATCATTGTCCAAGCTGAAGCAAACACAAAGGATTATGAAGAAGGAATTCCGAGAATTCGGTTTCAGTTTGCAAACTATTCCTGACTTGAACGGGAACGGTTGTGATGGTAAGTCAATTTTTTCTTAACTTGCATTGAGTGACGGCACGTCTCCTCGGTGTAACAATTACGAGAATGTTGTCTAACCTCCTGGCTAGAGTCACAATCGAGTGTGTATTTAAACATTTAAGTAGTACACGACAGGTTTATAGCATAGCTCAATTAACAACTAATACAAAACAGTTATATGTCTACGGAGCGCGACATTACTTGCGCGATTTAACTAAGTACAGTGTCATCTGTTGGCAGCCTTACAAACTAACGATACAATGTTCATTGCATGACAACGAGTGTCTGTTGACAAATAAATACTTCATTTAACAAGTGATAATACATCAATTGATAAGTGTCACTGTATGCCAATTAAATGTTGGGTAGACCTTCACACTGGAAAACATTATTAAAAATAGGGATTACACAAACGAGTATTACGGCAGAATATTTGATACAATTAAACAAGTGCTGATAGAATGGAGCTTATGGGGAAAAAAACTACCTGTGGAGTATTGCTGCCAATTTTCCTTTTCCACCAGTATAGAACCATCAGTCTCAGTTATCTAATAGTATTTTATAACATTAATGGTTTGGTTAAGGCTCAATTTATACCGGAGCGGAATGGAGTGGAAACGACAACGGAATTGTACATAGCATAATTAACTTAAAGTCAACTACAGTCTACGAACTAAATACGCATTCCCAAGAACGTGTAAAGATTCCTGACCTGCGATTATTTTTGACTCTTATTTAGTTTGTACATTAACAATTGATATAGAGTTCAATATGCCATGTACACAAAAAGTTGCTTCCATTCCATCCCGAGGCGGTGTAAATTGATCCTAAATGTAAATTTAGAAATGAATGTCATTTTTAGAACTGGCGGTAGGTTCACCGGATAGTGCCAAAATTATGTTGCTGAGAGGAATGCCTTCAGCTCATGTCACCGTAACTGCAACACTAATTGGTAATCAGGTAATGTTATAATTTGTATATCCTGTAGAGTTATATCATCATCATCATCAGCCCTAGACTTAAGCTTAGGGCCCAGGGTCTGCTCACTGGACTAACCAGATATGCCTGAATTCAATTATTCCTAGCAGCGATTGCCGTCTGACCTCCGCAGCCCAGAGGGAAAGATAAGTAAAGTAAAGTAAAAAGTTATGTATTTCATAAACTATTACGTAGCACTTGAAAACGTCAAAACAAGAAATACATTAAAAAAATATATATTACTACCCTGAAATCACGAAGCTTAGATTCACTTACATGCAAATAAATAAAAATTAGGTGTAAGTGAATCTAAGTGCCAGTTCCGAGCCCCCGCTCTGTGAGAAGAACTGACAAGAAACTCACAGGCTATGCTCTTTAACATTTTTTTTTACAAAACACACACAGTGAAAATTTAAAGAGATAATTATATGGATAAGCTGTCAGTTAAGGCAAAACAGTTTGTCATAATGACTGCAATAGATTTTCATGAAAGCCGGGACCAACGGCTTTATGTGTTTTTCCGAGGCAAGCGATCATTACCAGGGTTTGAACGCGAGACTCTCTTAATTGTAGTCTATTGGTCTTACCACAGTGCTTTGCTGCTCATAATTGTGTATTACTTCAGTATACAGCGGTAAATATTCCGTTTCACTAATCCGATATAAACGAACGCTTATTTATATTAGGTCGGGGAAAAAGTCTTTTCGTATAACGTAGGTATAAACTTATTATAAAATTTTTTTGACTGTACTATTTGTGTCTGGCTGGTTTTGGTAACATTAAAAAGGTTCCATTATAAAGAAAAGAAAAAAATTAAAAAAAGTTGTTTCCCGCTATTTTTCATTTGTTTTTCTCTCCGTTAAAATAAGTGAATCTAAAGAAGAAATTCGATACATTTTAAAATTTTATTATAAAAAAGGCAAAAATGCAACTCAAGCAGTGAAAAAAATTTGTGATGTTTATGGACCTGATGCAGTGTCAGTAAGAGTAGCACAAATTTGGTTCAAACGTTTTCAGTCCGGAAATTTTGATGTTAAAGATGCACCTCGCTCTGGTCGCCCTGTTACGAATAAAATGGACGCCATTTTTGAAAGAGTGGAGCAAGATCGGCATATTAGTAGTTACGATGTAGCTGAAGAACTGGGAATTGACCACAAAACAGTTTTGACCCATTTGAAGAAAGCTGGTTATACAAAAAAGCTCGATATTTGGGTGCCACACGAGCTCACTCAAAGAAACTTAATGAACCGTGTACTCATTTGCGATTCATTATTGAGACGTAATGAAACCGAGCCGTTTTTGAAGAGATTGATAACTGGCGATGAAAAGTGGATCACGTACGACAAGAACGTGCGAAAAAGGTCGTGGTCGAAAGTTGGCCAGGCTTCACAGACTGTGGCCAAAGCTGGCCTAACACGAAATAAGGTGATGCTGTGTGTATGGTGGGATTGGAAGGGCATTGTTTATTATGAGCTTTTACCGCCCGGCAAAACCATCGATTCTGATCTTTACTGCCAGCAACTGATGAGATTAAAGGAAGCAGTCGAGAGAAAACGGCCGGAATTGATCAACAGGAAGGGTGTGGTCTTTCATCACGATAACGCTAGACCACACACATATTTAGCCACTCAGCAAAAATTAAGAGAGTTCGACTGGGAGGTCCTAGTGCATCCACCATATAGCCCTGACCTTGCGCCTTCAGATTTTCACCTGTTTCGGTCTCTGCAGAATTCTTTAGGTTATGTAAGGTTGACCTCAAGAGAGGACTGCCAAAACTATTTGTCCCGTTTTTTTGATCAGAAGTCCCAAAGTTTCTACAGTAACGGGATAATGTCTCTGCCCACAAAATGGCAGAAAGTTATTCAACAAAACGGTACATATATATTGTAAATAAATGTAAATAAACTTTGAAAAAAATGTCTTGACTTTTCATACAAAAATACGAAAAGACTTTTTCCCCAACCTATTATGTCCATCAATTTATTACATTTTATCAGAATTTGAATTAGGAACTTTATTGTTGTTTTGGTGCAATATTCGTTCCTGAGTATATTTCTAGTACCGCGTTTTGGTAGTCACTACCTATTTTAAGTTATAAAAGTTCGCGTTAAACCTAATTCGAGTGGGATTTAGTGCGCACAGCGGAGAGGATTATATAATGAAAAAGAAAAAGAAACTTTATCACCGTCATCCTAGAGTGCCTAAACGTTGAAAAAGTATTTATGAAGGATGATCGCGCCGGCTTTAGCTCACTTTTTTAATGTGACTCGTCAAAATGACTACTTCGTGCTCAGGCACTTCAGGTACAGAATTATTTGGACTGCATCGACTGCTTATTATCAGTAATAAGCAGTCGATGCAGTCCAAATAATTCTCTCCAGAATCCGTAGAGTTCTCCATACCGCGGAATAAGAAAGCATAAACTGATATATCACCGTTATAAAATCTTGTTTCTAATATTAAATATAATTAAAAAATCTCCGCGGTAATATTATAAAGCTGTAGAGATTGTTTGTTGGTTTGAACGCGCTAATCTCAGGAACTGCTGGTTCGAATTGACCATTTATCGAGGAAGGTTTTAGGCTATATAACATCCCGCTGCAACTATTAGGAGCGATGAAATAATGGAAAATGTGAATGTGCGGGGAAAATTATAAATCCTTTAGGGCTTCCGTTCCGTGCGCTGCGAAAACGGTTCAAGATACCAAAAATATATGTACGAAAAAATTATTCCTCTTGTAATGATCTAAAAAAATGTCTACGAAAGTATATGTCTATCTTTTAAGATTAACTCACTAGCTGAGCCAATACAATTCGGCCAACTGTATGTCGCGTTGTCAAGATCAGGTTGTGGAGAAACCCAATATGTTCTTCTATTTAAGCAGAAGTACTTTAAAATAATTATGTTCTTTAAAACATTTAATTGTATAAAATAATAACAGAAAATGACGCGAAAAAAGTCGTGGGTAACAGTTATAATTTATAAAGCTGAGGAGGTTGTTCGCAAAAATAAATGATGCCCAAAATAAATTCCACGCGGACGAAGTTGCGGGCACAGCTAGTTTCCTAAATATTAATACCCTGAAATCACGAAGCTTAGATTCCCTTACATGCAAATAAATAAAAATTAGGTGTAAGTGAATCTAAGTGCCAGTTCCGAGCCCCCGCTCTGTGAGAAGAACTGACAAGAAACTCACAGGCTATGCTCTTTTACATTTTTTTTTTACAAAACAAACAGAGTGAAAATTTGAAGAGATAATTATATGGATAAGCTGTCAGTTAAGGCAAAACAGTTTGTCATAATGACTGCAATAGATTTTCATGAAAGCCGGGACCAACGGCTTTATGTGTTTTTCCGAGGCAAGCGATCATTACCAGGGTTTGAACGCGAGACTCTCTTAATTGTAGTCTATTGGTCTTACCACAGTGCTTTGCTGCTCATAATTGTGTATTACTTCAGTATACAGCGGTAAATATTGCGTTTCAGCAATCCGATATAAACGAACGCTTATTTATATGTCCATCAATTTATTACATTTTATCAGAATTTGAATTTGGAACTTTATTGTTCTTTTGGTGCAATATTCGTTGTTGAGTATATTTCTAGTACCGCGACTTTGGTAGTCACTACCTATTTTAAGTTATAAAAGTTCGCGTTAAACCTAATTCGAGTGGGATTTCGTGCGCACAGCGGAGAGGATTATATAATGAAAAAGAAAAATAAACTTTATCAACGTCATCCTAGAGTGCCTAAACGTTGAAAAGGTATTTATGAAGGATGATCGCGCCGGCTTTAGCTCACTTTTTTAATGTGACTCGTCAAAAACTACTTCGTGCCTGATAATAAGCAGTCGATGCAGTCTAAATAATTCTCTCTAAAATCCGTATAGTTCTTCATGCCGCGGAATAAGAAAGCATAAAGTGATATACCACCGTTTGAAATCTTGAATCTATTATTAAATTAAATATCATTAAAAAATCTCCGCGGTGCAATTCCCAATCTCCAATTTAATCTTTACTAATATTATAAAGCTGTAGAGAATCTCAGGAACTACTTTGTTTTGAATATACCCTTTATCGAGGAAGGCTTTTGGCAATATAACATCACGCTGCAACAATTAGAAGCGATGAAATAATGGAAAATGTGAATAAAACGGGGAAAATTATTCATCCTTGAGGGCTTCCGTTCCGTGCGCTGCGAAAACGGTTCAAGATACCAAAAATATATATGTGCCAGAATTATTCCTCTTGAAATGATCTAAAAAAATGTCCACGACAGAATACGTCTATCTTTTAAGATTAACTCACTAGCTGAGCCAATACAATACGGCCAACTGTATGTCGCGTTGTCAAGATCAGGTTGTGGAGAAAACCAATATGGTCTTCTGCCACAAGAAAATAAAACTAAAAATATAATTTACGCAGAAGTACTTTAACATTAGTTATGGTCTTTTTAAAAACTAAATTGTATAAAATAATAACAGAAAATGACGTGGGCAACAGTTATAATTTATAAAGCTGAGGAGGTTGGCCGCAAAAATAAATGATGCCCAAAATAACTATTCCACGCAGACGAAGTCGCGGGTACAGCTAGTTTCCTATATAGCGTGAAATTCGTTCCGTGTGGTACCGGCCTACAATGCCTACCTCTCATCTCACGGGGCGGCGTAAGAGTTGACGACAAAAAATCCTACCGGCAGATGGGCAGCAGCGTCATTCTGCGTACTGCCATAACCGCGATAACCAACCTGACTGCCAAGCTGATGGGCTAATCCCCCAATAGAAGGTAATCTATTGGGGAGGCCAATGTTCACCAGGGCCAACATGATGATGAGATCTTGCGAAAAAACCACGACAGATTGACTGACAAACTTTGACAATGAATCCATTTCGCCTTCATTTCTTGATTATGTTTACGCTCATATCTCTTTCATTGATGTTGAAAATTTATTAAACTTCCATTTTCCATTCAAATTTAAATGATCCTGTTGATCTTAAAGACAGCAATGTATATTTTATTTTTATGATAAATTGTGAAATAATTTTAAGGATGGTTCACCGTATTGATCACCTTGGTTAATCCACAGACCATTCGAGAACAAGATATGAACTTTAACGTCTCAGTTTGTATTCATGTTAAACATCGCAAACAAAAATCCTATCCTATGGGTAAGTAACCTTCTAATTAATTTAATAGTAGAACGAATTAATTCTTACATACATCCATAATATCACGCCTGTTTTTCCGAAGGGGTAGGCAGAAGCATATTGTACGACCACATTTCGCCAATAAATAAATTGGTCCTACTTAATAGGTGACGAGCCTATTGCTGCTTACCGGGAACTTTTATGTTCGCCAGAGCCTTGTCTGTTGTCCGGCAGGTGCACCATTTGAAGGTGAAGATAGGATCATAATAAACCCACAAATATCAAAAGTTTCACTATACAGCTTAGGTTTTAATGTAAAATTCTTTCTGTGTAACAGCTATTTAACTTCAGAGCTCCTGCCCCATTCATATTTTATTAAATGAAAGCTATGAAATTAAGTCTGCATGTATTTTTTTAAATACAAATGTAATAATCATTGATTTCTGATTTGATATCCATATTACGAGCCCGATGCAAAATAGTTCGTCTAGTATGAAAAATAAGATAATATGAAATAATATAAAGTGTTGTTAGGTAAAGTAATTAAGAAAGTAAACCACAACTTGTGCAACATTCCAAAGTTTATTTGAAAATTTCAAGACCTTACATAAATATTCTAAAACACATGTCACAAAAGTGTTCGTCTACCATTAGCTCTCACGCAAAATAGTTCGTCTACCACTTAGTTGTGTCGCCTTTGCTTTTAATTACAGCTTTAATGCGAAGAGGCATGATCGCAACGAACGCTGCACTCTCGTCGGTCGTAATTGACTCCCACACAGCCAAGAGTTTAGCCTTCAAGTCGCTCTTCGATGGATTTTGGCGAAAGACTTTTTCATTTTCCACCACAGGGTCTCAATCGGCGATAAGTCCGAGCTGTTATATGGCCATTCGATGGTTTGGATGCTCTTTGACAGCAGCCATGACTTTGTTGTACTTGCAGTATGGCTGTGTTTGAGTGACGGAATGGAGGGCAGTAGACTTTCTTCCAAAATAATTTGATATCAATTCTACCAATACCTTGTGCAGACATGCAGCCCCATATCATAAGAGACGCTGGAAACTTAAATATTTGTTTAATGCAATCAATATGGAACGATTTATGTTTATTTCGAACTACTTTTTTTCTTTCATCGCCCACTGTGACTTTCAGTTTGGACTCGTCACTCCATAATGATACTCCGCCACTGATCAGAAGTCCAATTTAAGTCTCTTTTTCTTTTGTAAGGCGACTGCCTGTGGTTTCTCCTTAGCTGGGTAACATCCGTAGCCAATTTTTTTCAAAATTCTTTTGCAGGTATCAACATCTTTGTTAATCATGTCTCTCCATTGCACCGTGAGTTCTCCAGCTCGAGAACGACAATCGAAAGAAGTTTTTACATTCTTTTATAGTGCTGAATGATAGATTGCACTGTAGATCTGGGCAGTGTCAATTCTTTTGAAATTTGTTAACTTGATTTGCCCGCCTCATTCCCGCTTTTGAATTTTTTGCCCACTGGTGTGCCACGACCCATTTTTCTTGGAAATTGTAGAAAATGACAGAATTTTTAATTTTTTTTTGAATTTATACTATCCCACTTTTCAAAATGACTCAGAATTACTTTTCCAAACATAAATGTTGAAAAATAAATTTAAACAAGGGAAGAAAAGTATTGAACTTAATGATAGACGAACTCTTTTGCATCGATTAACAACTAGCTGAACTATTTTGCTTACCATTTGCTCCACTTAAAAGCAGGATATCTCCTTATTCAAAAGGCTGAAATAGTTGATTCCTTCCATATTAAAAGTACGAAAGTAACCAACTATAAGATGGTAGAATAGTTTTTCTGTTTACGTAAGCAGACAAAAATAACTAAGTTCGAAAAAATCTTTTAGAATGAAATGACAAGATGAACTTTTTTGCATCGGGTTCGTAGTAAGTAATACATTCAGTAGTTATACAGCTAGTAGTAGTAACACTAACAAAATATTGTCGAAAGAACACAGTGAATATTTTGTGTTTATGTAGTTTATAAATATGAAATATGTTTTCATCTTTGTACTGCCTCATACTTTTCTGCTAGCCCAAGGGTTAAGAGAACAGGTAGAGAATGCCTTGTGAAATTCAGTTTAGTACCATTTTAATTTTAGCAATAACGTTCAAATAAACTAACATAGATCTTTATGCCTTAAGTAACGTTAGGATTAATCAAAGCCTACTCTTCAGAGGGCCTACTCTTATTCAACTAAAACGAATTTTCGTTACACCTATCTCTTTCACTCTCTAGGTATATCAGTATCGAGTGAAAGGGATGGGTATAACGAAGTTTCGTTTTCGTTGAATTAGTATAATAAGTAGGACCTCAGGTTTGGATTCTATCAAAATATTTCGCGTTGCTTGTTTAATCATTGGTTCACTGGTTGTTAATGCACGTTAGTTTAAGTTTGATAAACCTAAGTGTCTTAATAAATTTTAGACTTGACATTGGCAGATTTTTAGGCATCCCGATATATTTAAACTTATTTGTCGTAGTCGTTAAGCTATGTTAGAGTCTAATTGGAGGGACTTGAAAAGTTCTAACAGGACGCCACACCACCTGCCTCCACCAATCCGCATTGGGTCCGCATGGTGAAGATGACCCCAATACCATTTTGTTTGTGTTAAGAGGCTAGTTTAGTTTGGGCAAACGTAAAGTAGGACTACCTTCGGCAAGGTGGACCGACGATTCGAGACAGGTGGCTGGTAGCGAATGGATGCGTTCTGCAGAGAGATTCGACCCGGGATGGTTGGCGCTATTTGTGGGAGGTCTACTTTCAGCAGTGGACGGTGATTGCCTGATTGATTGTCGAGGCTAGTCTTGATTGGTGGGACGTTAATCGGCTGAGATAATGATGATGATTACATTACAGAGCTGTTGGTGAGTAATGAAGTCATTGGTAATGGAGCTTTCATAGACACAAGTGTAAAAGACATGACTGAATATAAGGTGACGACGCCCGGGAAACAAATAGATGAAACAAGTTGTGAAAATATTACTGTGAAGCTGGTAAGAATTGTTAATTGTTATTCAACAGGATTTAGGCCTTAATTTGATTAAGTTTTCAATTAAAAATTAGTTTGTCATACATCTGCCTCCGCCAATTTACACTGGGTTCGCGTGGTGGAAAATGATTTGAAGCCTTCTTACGAGAGGAGGCAGATAAGGTATTGTTCAGTATGAAAGCGTGGCTGCGTCCCGCCCCGCGCCTCGCGCGCTTCGCGTCACTCGAACGTAAGAAGAATAAAGGAGCGTGCTCACTGCCAGCAAGCGATTCACTTGTGCGCCCGCGTCCCTTACCCTAAATATTTTTCAGGTATCAGCATACTCACTATAAGGCTGATATAAGGAAGATGATATGTGTTTTGGTTTAAATTTCAGAGTGAAAACATACCTGGACAGTTTAGATTTTCGGCTAAAGTTCACCAACCAGACGAGAGAATCCGCCAATCAGAGAGTACGTTTCTGTTGAATGCCATCCAAAATTTATTCAAGTCATGGTTCCTGTATATTAAGAAACTAATTCACAATTTTTTTTAAAAATTTTAACTCAGGTTTTGACAACAATTTAGTAACAGTTAGTTCTCAAAGTTCATTGGAGACTGGTTTAGAAATACTAAGAAAATGTACAGAGGAGCATTGCGAGCCGAAACTGTCAATGGAGGTCTCTTGGTCGGGCAGGTAAGATATTTTTACAGTTCAAGGAGATATAAGAGGTACCATAATTACATTCAAGAATACACATCATTTATTAAACAATATCTCACAACATACTCAAAAAACTTGCCGTGAGATATCGGCCTAGAATAGCGCCACCCCTCTCACGTGTCGTTATAGTTGTTGGAGAGAAACCCTACCGGATAATGGGCAGCAGCGTCATCCTGAGCACTGGTTTAATCCTGCCTGCCCAGCGTGGTGATTACGAGCAGATACCCCCAATGGAATGTAATCTATTGGGGAGGTCAATGTTCAGCAGTGGAGTTTATAAGGCTTATATGATGACTCGAAAAACAGTAAAAAACAGAAAGAAATGAGTAGATATCTAAAAAAATAAATCATATATTATGCGATTTTTTGACAGGCTTTATTATTAATTGCTCGGTATTATTATTACAGCTGTCAAAGAATAAAACAGCTACAGCGTAATGTTGCTGCTTCTATTGACTGATCAGCACAGTTGTTCCCGCATCTGTGGGCTGCAAAATATAAATCTAACAGAAAGTACTTGTAAATGAAAATGAATCGCACGGGTTTAAGTTCTGGCTGTAAAAACAAACATTATGATAGCTTATACCATTTACCGTGATAGTTATCACTGCCAATTTAAATCAAATGTAAAACTCTAATAGACGAACGGACGATGGCACTCCATTGGATGAGTAGTCTTAGTTTAACACAGCCAATAATCCAATAATGCCAAAGCTCAATGCAAGACCTAGTGTAAACGCAGCCTTAGGTTGTTCGATGCTGCAACAATTGGTGCTCTCTTCAATTCAATTAATTTCTGAATTCAATCCAATTGATTTCCGAACAAATTTGTGGAGTAATATTAATATGCAAATAGACAATAATATAACAGAGGGTTCTTTTAATTTAAACAATTAACAAATCACAATATCATGTCACATACGATACAAAATATTTTTTTATACAAATTATTTATACATATAATATTCCTTTCTTGTAACTAGAGGGAGAAAAAACTAACCTTAACAATTTTCTTGTCCGTCCTTTAACGATCAAGCTTCCCGACCGCAGTGAATGGACGCGCTAGTTTTTAAGATTTGACCTTCATAAGAGCTCTATTGAGCCAAACTTGAATAAATGATTTTGACGTTGACTATTCTCAATAAATTAATTGATGTCAAACAAACCTTATTCCACAAACAAATTATAGTGTGGAAGTTACTCATGAAGGGCATAATTTTTAACTTATTAGATACTATTATATTAAATGTGAGAATTGATAATAATTATATTATTTTACACCTAGGTATAAATTTATTCTTTAAGTATTTTCTCTTTATTTTACTTGGTACTGCCGAAAATGATAAATGTCGAGACTATAGTAATTTATTATTACATAGCACACATATAAATCTAAAAAGACGTATATTTCGTTTTGTCAGTTATACAATAGAACGGCTTAAAATTGTGTTTTGTCATAACTATGATAACATACTCGATTTTGGTGTTAGGCGATCTTCATAGGACAGTTGTCATATAACAAAAAAATTCAGCACTCAATGCATATCATAAAAGGAAACTTGTGGCCTAGTTAACTCAATTTTGTTTTCTTTTGACATTTACGTCGTTTAGGAACTAACTAGATGTGCGACTTATATTATCGCCAGCGCTTTACAGCGCAAAGCTTGGCTAAGCGTGTACTAAGAGTACAAATTAAATTTGAAAAAACATAGAAACCTTTGAATGGAAACATGTACGATATACTAAAATTTAAGGTTGAAAACAAACTATTCCCGTGAAATTATTACTAAATTTTAGTGCCAATGCAATAAATGTGCATTGGCACTAAAATTCCAATTCCCGGCCAATACCCGGGTTTGTCACTACTGTTCTTTATATCGTTGATATTTTAATTACTAATGGAAATGGAACTTTCAGAGCAAACAACTATACTCTAGGGTCAATAGATTCCATCACAGTGTCAATTGTGGTGTTGAACAATGGCAGCCAATCTTTAGGCTCATGCGCATTGATACGCGTCAGTGGCGCCACTATCGCGCAGTTTAGTTGCGTTGAATCTGACGGTACCTATAAATGCTATATACCTACCTTGAAAAGGTATAAGAAGGTAAGATATCAGTTTAAGGATTTCTACTGTATTAACTCGATTATTACTGGTTCAGAACTAGGTGTGTATTATTAGATTGTCACATAATAAAATGGGGATAACAGGAGTCAATAGATTAAACTTCCGAAGCACGGATGCCCTTGATGTTGATTGCCAGATACACGGCCACCTAGGGATGCCCAAAAAAGTGTATTGTATCGATATATCGCATCGTAACTGTATCGAACCTGAGGGCCTACTCTAATTCAACGAAAACGAAACTTCGTTGCATCTATCTCTGTCACTCCTTGGGTATATCATTATCGAGTGAAAGGAATGGATATATACGAAGTTTCGTTTTCGTTGAATTAGAGTAGGCCCTCTGGTTGTATCGATACGCGATATTATCGATTTCTTTTGTATCGATATATCGTATCGTAACCGTATCGCATGCCTTTCTATTAATATGCGATATAATGAGTATATATCGTACAAAGGGTAATCTTTTTAATAGTTTTACAAATTTTTAAAAAGAAACAAGCGCTCGTAGCTCTGCGGTGCTCGGTGGTCGGAAACGATCACGTGGCATTTGATATCGAGCGCTTTCTTGCTTCGGAAGGCATGTTAAGCCGTTGGTCCCAGTTATCACTAAATGTGGTAGTCGTTAACCCATGTTAGAGGCCTAACGGGCGGCTTGATAAAGTCTAACAGCAGCCATACACCTCCCTCCGCCAATCCGCACTGGGTCAGCCTGGTGGAGTATGACCCAATACCCTCACACCTTGCTATGTTAGAGGAGGCTCGTGCTCAGTTGTGGGACGTTAATGGGCTGAAATGATGATGACAAGAGTTTCCAATCCTCGTTTATCATCTATAGCTTTTTGTACCACAAGGTAATGTTACTCATTTATTAATCATATTTGACAGTACACGATACTACAAAGTTCAAAGATGTATTTAAATCTACCTCAAAGTCTAAACAAAAGCCGGCTGTTCTTGTTTCATAAACTATTTTGTTGACGTTACCTCTTATTACTAATAACAATATATGGCAGTGTTTTTTTTCGTTTAGTGATATAGAAACTTTTAAATTATACAAATTAATCACCGACATAGTTTGATACGATACTTTAATACGATATTTTTATAAGAATGCGATATATCGAAGCGTATCGTATGTTCAAAATATCGTATCAAATATCGATATATCGTATAGTGCTGTATCGATATTCCGATATATCGTATCGTAATGGGCATCTCTACGGCCACCACGGTCCTCTTTGAGCTTTGCTTAACGTGTATACGTTACTTGAGACAATTAGTATATAAGCCGTATAGCTTTAGTGGTCGAGTTATAGTACCTACTGTATATGGTAGCTATTAGCAATTCAGTTGCTTCACTAATTACGCTGATTAGTTGCCAATTAGTGGCGGCGACATTAAGCTAACTGGCTTGTGGGGTAGTGTATTTGCACCACCATAATTATTTAAACTAATCGTAGTAAATGGACGGGTATCCTTTGAAAATTTCTATAAACATTTTCTTATATCTTTATTTAAAAACTGTGGAAAATAATGTAAATGATCCTGGTATTGAAATTGGTAATTGATTACTTTGATATTAATGACATCAACATTTTGTTCGGTAATGCTTTTGTATACAATCCTGATGTTTTTTTAGATATAAACGTTACGTTAAAATGTATATACACGATTGGTAAAAATGTTAAGTAAAAATAAATTTGCAAAGTATTGTTTACAAAGTATTACACTTTAAAATATGGCATTAAAGGAACATTTCTACACCCTTTTTACAAGGTAAAATTTTATTACACGTTATGTGTTATGTTATGTATGTTAGATATTAGACTTTGTTAGTTTTAAGAACAGCGGTAATTTATTTATTTCTTTAGATTATTTAGAATGTAATTTAATTTAATTTAATATTAGAATTTATTTAGATCTTAAGACATAATTTGAAAAAAGCCGAGATGAGTTTCTTGAGGCCTTCTTCTCAATCCCGTTGCCTTTTGGAAGCCTCGTTAGAGTCACCGACAAACTGTCTGACTGACGAACATCCCCTCCCTCCTTTAGAATCACGACAGGCTGACTGACAGATACAGACTGACAAATCTTGAGAAAACCACACAACAGACAGATAAACTGACAAATTCTGACAAAGAACCCATTTGCTTTTACTCCTTTATTATGTTACCGCTCATATTTCTTTCATTATTGTTAAAAAAATATATGGAATTTACATTTTGTGTAAATGTTTGACGAATCTAAATGATCATTTTATTGTATTTTTTTTAGTATCAAATTGACATAAAGTTCAACATGAGCCAGCCTATTAGCTCAATTGAGGAGTTGCGGATTAACACTAAACTTTACAACTTCTGCAGTCAACTGAAAGCTAATGTCGAATATGAT
Organism: Musotima nitidalis; assembly: GCA_949126915.1. Taxonomy (NCBI): domain Eukaryota; kingdom Metazoa; phylum Arthropoda; class Insecta; order Lepidoptera; family Crambidae; genus Musotima; species Musotima nitidalis. The sequence continues at coordinate 17,033,295 of OX421416.1, forward strand.
TGGAATCTGCCATTTTTGTTGTCAATGGATCAACTGTCACTTCAGGGGTACGTATATTGTTGCGGGATACCGCGGCCCTGGGAGGGAAGAAATAAAGGGGTACTTATATTATGGGATTGTGTTATAACTGAAAACAGTTTTTACGGTATGAGCTTAGGTAGTTAGGAGATATTTCTTATAGGGCATAGTAGAAATAAGTATCTCAATGCGCTTCGGTGCGCACGTCACCGAACATAGTTTATATGCTTGCGCGCCCAAACAAATGCGTTGTCACATGCAAACATTGACAGAATTTATCGCTGCTAAAGGTGCGCAAATCCGCTGACCGATAAGGCGTTCAGATTTTTCAATGACGACCGTGAGCACATAGTAAATATTTATAAATAAATAAATATTTTCTAACTATTACACCAATTATTTAGTTCCAAGATAAGTATCATTAAGAACTTGTGTTTTGGATACTTAACAACGGATTGTTTATCCGTTTTTTTTTGTAAATACATACTTAATATACATGGGAAAACACCCAGACCAGAACAAATATTCATGTTCATGCACACAAAGATTTGTCCTGAGTGGGAATCGAACCCACGACCTCTGGAGTGAAGTGTAGGTATACTGACCTCCACGCCATATCGGTCGTCTAATAGTAGTAGAGTTCAGCAGTAATAATAAATCATAATAATAATAATCAACAATCACACCAATTGTTTAGTTCCACGATACGTTTGAACTTGTATAATGGATACTAAATAACGAATAAACCTAAACACATTTTTTTAAGGAAACAATTGAGTTTCATTTGTATTTGAATACTCGTGTCTTAGAAGATTGAAGTACTCAGCAGAGTTTTGGAGTTCCTATATGAAATGCCACCCATTCATTCAGCAGCTTTCCTGTATATCACAAAACGCCACGAAAAATCGTTAAATATCTTTTATTTGTTGCCAGCTCTAGTTATAACCAAACCGTGACTGATGTGGAAATAGCAGACAGCAGTGTTGCCATATTACACGATGCCCATGAATATCGGGTAAGAACTCTTTTTTTCTAATAAACCAGCGGCAGCTTTGTCCGAGTGACCTACATATAATATAAACCTTCCTCATCTAACTCAACAATCTATCTCAAAACCCCATCTATTGATAAAAACGCATAAAAATTATTTGCCTAGTTTGAAATATCTAAGCACACATAGGGACAGACAGACAGACAGTGGAAAGCGACTTTCTTTTATATTATGTAGTGATGTAGATCTCACTTTTTATTGAAAATCATCAAATAGTATAAGTCTTAGTAAGCATATTACTGAACAATTCATAATCAGTCACTTATATTACAAACATGCTTATAATTATTACATTTTAAATGTTGTGTACACAATAATAGGCATGCATGTAAGAACAGTACTCTTAGCTAATAAGTTTCAATAATGTATGTGCATGTTATGATGTTGGTGTTGGTACCTAAGAGTCAAAGTGCGCCACGAACAATCTATGGCCCCCCTGATAAGATAAGATAAAATAAGGTGCTGTTGGTGTACCTTATTAAATAAGTTTAAAAAAATCATTAAATTTTTTTTCAATCCGGAAATACTTTACGAAAAATGGCTTACCATTGGCATTCAAGATAAAAGTTATAATAATCAAGACTTCTTGGCGGAAAAGTGAAGCGTCATGTCTGCCGTTTTGTTTTAATTTCTAAAATTTGTGTAATTTCGGACATTAATGAGTAATAACGGTGGATTATTAACCGTTTAGTGTTAGTGAACATACACGAGTGTTGGTAAATGAAACAAAATAGTGCAACATCACTTTTAAAATTCTCTCAAGAAGACCATGTGAGATCTCAGTATAGTCCCACATCTTTACTGAGGTCTCAAGGGGTTTATTAGGGGAGGGCATCTCATTTACCATTTATCATCTTTATCACCACCCATTCTCATTTACTATAATTTATATGTTATTAATATATCTCTTACTTGACACTGGCTAAATGTGCAAAACGCACGAAGCCATTCTTAAAAAAAAAAAAAAATCTTATCTCTCTCCATACTCACTATTGATCTGATCATATTCCCGTAGGGGTAGGCAGCGATTATTATCCTTACACTTGCTACGATTCTGGTACACACTTTTAGCTTCATTGACACTCATGAACCTTCTCATACACACCCGTCGGTTTAAGGTACTGTTGCCCTGCCCTTTTTTCAAACATTCTGGATTTGTTCATGGAAAGTTTTTCGCGATCTTGCTCTCCCAACCATTCCGTTTGTCGATTACAAATCACTTTCGTTAATCTATGTTCATTCATCTCTTTGCATCAAAGGTTGTCAACGAAGGACCAGTTTCATGGGTTGGACTGAAAGCCCTTGTTTCAGTAGAGAAAAAGCCTTTCATAGAAGAGTGCAAGGTATGTAATAATTGTGTAAGACATTTGCTACTTTTTTAGTGATATTAGTACTTTATAAACAGTTACTCTTTTTATTTTTGGGAAGAAAAAAACTGCACTTAAAGTCAATAACCATATATCATTTTGCTGTTTTGAAACGTCACTATAAATATTTTCTCTTCTACGTTTTCTTAGTTGTGTCGTTCTTGAAAGAGTGGTTGTCTTCGTCTATTAGTAGTATTGGTAGGATATCATGTGTTCCTGTCGCGGAAATCCTGCTACATAAGCATCCTATCAAATTAAGGCAGCGATGCCTTGAATGCATCGCCGCCTTAATTTGGTCGGTTCATCACTGGGGGACCGTCCACGCGGACATGTGCCTTTCACTATTCCATGAACAACAAGGTTTCCTATGGACTGATTGTACTAACAGTACATAGATACTGCATAATCCCGAGTTTTTGGAGTATAGCGACGTTGGTATGAAATTCTGTCCCATAAACCCCAAACATTTTACATCTATACCGCTTTTATTTTCTCTTACAGATATCAATATCAAACACATTTGAGTGTGGGATGATGGAAACCGAACACAGATACATTTTCAACTGCACGTTCAGCTTGCCGCCAAGGAGTACCGCAAAGTTTATCGCAAGCAATGTGATAGCTAAAACTGAAATCTGTGAGTTATCAGTAACACACATTCATTCATTGAATGGCACAAGAATCTGTTTTTCACATTTAGCTGCTTATTTATGTGTATTCTTGTTTGGGGGAGGATTTAATGACCTCGACAACTGTCATGTTCAGAATCGTCTGTGAAGGGATGGAATATTATTCCTTCTCAGTCTCGAGTGTTGGACACTACCACTATCTGATAACTTTGCGGCGAAGGCATTTACATGCTTGAATAGTTTATTCTGGTATTTGAGACTTCTGATAGCGATTTCCAGTTCCAAAGTATTTAGTTTGAGATCTTACTGTCTGTCGATGATGCTGTTAGATGGTTAGATAAAAATAATTGATATAATTTTAATTGCGCCTGTTTTTAAAAGAAAGTTGTTGTTGAAAGAGGTTTCTTTCAAGAGATTAGGGTATTGGGCTCTTCAAAACTGCCGCGAAACTGTTTTCGTAGTGTCGGCACCGCGCTATTAACCTCATGGTAAAGCAGGCGCCCATAGGTTATAGTAATCACTTTCCATCAGGTGGGAAAAATTATAATTAGAAAAAAATTGTACCATTATAGCACTCAAACATGTGGGCCATAAGTGGTATAATTTTATTTTCGTGTTGTTATTTATTTTTTGTTCGTGAGAAAAGATCAGTGCTCAGCAGAAGTTGATGGGCAGAGATAAATAAGTATTATTGATGAAAAATAAGTATTACTTATGAAACAATAAGGTTAACTATTGTTACTTGACGTCCATGTTCGGCCATTCGATAACTATTACAATTTATGCCAACTTTTCTTAAGATACCATTTCCGTAAACGCAATATTTTAACAAATTTGTCTATAGTGTATGTATATGGTGTGCGTAGGTTTAACGCACTGTAAAAATAAGGAATTTTTTGTTTGGAACGTGCAAAAATTCTGAAAAAATGGAAACTAAAATTGTGATTTCAAAATTGTCACAATTTATCTTAAAAAGTGTTTATTATTTTTACTTGTATTGTAAATATGTACTGTGTTATTATTCCCTGTTTTTTAGACATTTGCTAATAAATAGTTAGAGAGTTGTCTGCTACGAGTTAATACATCTTTTTTCCATTTCTTATTTTTTATTTTAGTTTCTTATAGTTCACTTTGATAATATGTGACACCTTCGCTAAAATGTGTTAGTCGTTAAGCCATGTTAGAGGCGTAATTGGACGGCTTAGTAAATTCTAACAGTAGATCGCCATACAACTGCCTTCGCCAATCCGCACTGGGTCCGCGTGGGGAGTATGATCCAATATCCTCGCACCTTGGTATGTCGGAGGAGGCTCCTGCTCGTAGTTAATGTTAACGGGCTGAGATGATGATGACACTTCCAAATGTTGTACATTTAGCTTTGTTATAATGACTATTTACTTCGACATAAGTAAATAATATCAACCATAATAAATATCACCTCTTTTATGAAAATTTACATTATTTCAGTGGACAGTTTGGTGGATGACAAATTGAGTGTCATATCGAGTTTTAACTTAAAAATGACTAAATATGGAGTTAAACGACTTAAGTAAGTAAACGTTTTTTTTTATACGGACATAGAATTATTGCTTATTTCATTCCATCATCGGCATCGCTCTCTGTGCGGTGCTAGGTGGTCTATAACGATCACCGAAGTAAAGGAGAGCCCACAGAGGTCAGTCCTTGGCGCGCTTCCGTGCTTTGTAGGGTACGTTAGGTCGTTGGTCCCGGTTATCACAACATGTGGTAGTCGATAAGCCTCGGTTAGAGCCGTTATGGGCTTAAGGCAAGCCGCCCTAGCAAATCCGCACGGGATCTGCGTGATTGACTGTAACCCGATACCCTCTCACATTTGCTTAAGAAGAAGGCCTATATTTAGTAGTGGGACATTAATAGGCAAGAATAAATGTATACAACAGTTGCAGGTGCATAGGGATCCCAAAATAAGCGCGCAAGCCAACCTCACCTTTTTTTTTGGATGGAAAATTATCAAATGGCCTTCTCCCGCTGTGGGTGGAGCGGGAGGGTGTGTCAGACTTCTACTGCCTAAAAACCATCAACTTTCTTTCTTTTGAGCCTGCTACGTATCGAGGCCGCGGTAACTCTTGCGAACAGTCCCCTGGAGGCCCCTCAGTGTGCTGACATCTCTTTGAGACGCGCGTGGAACACGAACACGCCATCGACGCGGACTGTCGCCTATGGTAGATCTCACCTGCAAGTGATGCACCTGCTGATCAACGAACGAAGCTCTGGCAAAATTAAAGTTCCCAGTAAGCGGTAATAGGCTTGCCACATATTACGTGGGACCGAAATAAAATTGGCAAAATATAGGCGTATAATATGCCTCTGTTTCGGGGCAACAGGCGTGATTGTATGTTTATGTACATTTCTTTTCATAATTCTCACCAGACTGCTATCGGAGATCACCATGAAGAAGGATATATCCCTGGGTCAGCGCAGGAACTTGATCATCTTTCTCTCCATTCTGGGAGCTGTCGTTGCTTTGGCCATAGTTATGTACGTGCTTTTTAAGGTAACTAAGTTCTTAACCATTATTTTCATTTCTTAGTTTTAGAAGACGTAGGAGTGATAGTTTTCTACATATTTTCTTCATTATCAATACATGTGTATTTGTTTAAGTTACTATATTAATTATAAAAGCAGTTTCATATGTTTAACCGTGTTTCAGAAGGCACGTTAAGCCGTGGGTCCCAGTTAGCAATTTATGTGGTAGTCGTTAAGCCATGTGTAGGGCTAATTTGACAGCCGATATGGCGTGGTGGCGAGTATACCCGCAGTCCACTCCTGAGGTCATGGGTTCGATTCCCACACAGGACAAATATTTGTGTGTATAAATATGAATATATGTTCTGGTCTGGGTGTTTTCCTGTATTAATTAAGTATGTATTAACAAAAAAAAAGTATTTATGTGTTTTTATCCGTTCTTTAGTATCCATAACACAAGTTCTTAATGATACTTATCTTGGAAATAAATAATTGATCTAAGTGTAAAAAAAAAAAAAGTTGGTCTTAAAAAACAGGTCGCCACCCACCTGCCTTCGCTAATCCGCACTGAGTCTGTGTGGAGTTGGTCTGTGCCTGCGGTGATGAACTGATGAGATGATGATGTTTTTTTTTAAAAGAGTTTAGTTTAGTGCTTGGGGTTCTACCTAGATCTTAGGCAATACCTATTCACCAACATTCATAATCTTACGTCCGTATATTCTGTTTAGTATTACTCGTTACAACTGATTACAAGAGATATAATATAGTAAATAAACAAATAAATATTTTCTGACAATTACACTAATTATTTAATTTAGTTCCAAGATAGGTATCATTAAGAACTTGTGTTATGGATAACTAACTAACGCATAATATAATTATATCTATAAATACTTTTTTTTTGTCAGATATACTTAATATACATAGAAAACACACAGAACAGAAAAAATATTCATGTTTGTTTATGCTCACAAAGATTTGTCCTGTGTGGGAGTCGAACACACGGCCGCAGAAGCGGAGTGCGGGTATACCTTCACGTCATATCGGACGTCAACCCTGGGACATAATAACTTTGAAAATATAACAACCAGTACCTTGCTCGAACTTTATAAAAGAGATCTCTATATACCCTTAATAACTTATAATATATGACAACCGCTGCAACCAACACCACGTCTCTACCCTTTATTTTTCAAGGCGACTCGAGACGGGTAATTGTGTCGCGCTCGATGAGACTCATCCAATTTTTTACAATTGTGGACGACTACGGCAGGTTTACCGACAAATGAAAAACGAAAAATGGTACATGTCATGATCTACTTAGAATTGAATAGAATATTTTTGTTTTGACTACATATAAAACATTATGAATTAATAATACTAATATTTAATTTATAACTAATGGAATAATACCAATAGGTAATACACCTATACACATAAAGTCTTTATATTTTGGTTTGGTAAAATATAAAGACTTTATGCCAATTTTACCTACAAGTGGTGCCACCTGCCGATCAATTGACGAGGCTCTGGCAATCACAAATGTTCCTGGTAAGTGGCCTCAGGTTCGCCAACTATTTTGTAGAACCAATATTATAACTGGCGAAATGTGGACGTTAATATGGCTCTGCCTACGCCTTCAGTAAAAAGGCAGGATTGTTATATTTATGATAATCCCATAATACAAGCTTTGTTTAGTCTTGGTTAGATGGCACTGTGATGTACTTTTTACGGAATTAATGATTATAATTGAACAGCTTTGCGCCGGCCTAAAATAGTGCACCCCCTCTGATCTCACGAGTGATTTGTAAGAGTCGACAAAGAGAAATCATCAGATCTTCCCGGCAGCAGCATCATTCTGCATACTGGCTTGAACTGCGATCACCAACCGGTCTGCCCAGCGTGGTGATTATGGGCAAATACCCCCAATATAATGTAATCTATCGGGAAAGCAATGTTCGGCGGTGGACTTTATAAGGCTGATCTGATGAAATAGCTTTGGCTAGTATAACTCTTACTGATATAATGTCTTTGTTTTAGTATGGCTTCTTCAAAAGAGAGGGTAAAAAGAAGCTGGAGGAATTGAAGCAAGTTCACGTTCGGAGGATGAGTGTGGTAAGTATCTCATCATCTTCCTGGCTACCATTATCCTGGCTAGACTTAGACTAAACTAGAAAGCTATAGGGTGTATCGGGATCTTACCAATATCTTAGAAGCCCTTTTTTTATTTACGTCGGTAACAAAATGCTTTTACGCACTGCCTTCCGGCCAGAGGGGGACCGAGAGGGGAGTGTTGGGCTCACTGCGGCTGACGCGACCGCCACCAGTCCCACCCACTAAAAATCTTTCGATGACGCCCACCTATGTTGAAAAAGGGGCGTGGGGGGGGGGGGGCAGTGCCAAAGTATAAAAGTAAAAAGTTCTTTATTTCATAAACTGTGAGAAGAACTGACAAGAAACTCAGAGGCTGCTCATTTAAATTACTAATCAAATATAACAATACAAAACACACACAGTGTATATTTGAAGATATTGAAAGAAGCCGTAACCAATAAAGTAGCACTAAGGGAACCTTCCATCACAATGAAGTAAGCATGTAATGTGAAACTGAGCTAGCCTGTACAATAAGGGATGGTCACGGCAATGATCTGGTTGACTTTTTATTCTAATTTACACAAATACAAGTTCAAAATAACAAACCCAAACAAAAGTAATCATTTAAAGAATAATATCCCTTTTAAGAAATTGCTTTCCAACTACAGATTTAAAAGTTGGCAATGGTAGATCAATTAATTCCTGTGGAATTTAATTGTAAAATCTGGTACTGCATAAAATTTATTACTAAATCAATCAATGGCGCGCCAGAAGACTCCACTCTATTAATGACAATTTTTGAGTTCTGTCCCTCAAGTAAGATTTAATTAATTTTAAAGAATTATTATCAACACCATAATATGTCAATTTGGCGAACAAAGTAGGGTGGTCAACGCAATCGAAAGCCTTCGAAAGATCATAAAATACTCAAATCGCATCCCGCCTGTTCTCCCAGGCGTCATAAATATGCTTCGTTACGGCTACACCAGCATCTTTAGTAGATTTACTCTTAGTGAAATCATACTGCTGAGAATGATATAAGGAATTCAGAGAAAAATGACAAAGTAATTGATTACATATAACTTTTTCAAATATTTTACTAAGATCTGGGAGTACTGATATATCGGTCTATAGTTGGTAGGATCTGATTTCTCACCAGCTTTAAAAAGAGGAAATACTTTACTGTATTTCATTTAACTTGGAAATGAACAATAATTAAATGATAGATTTAATAATGTTGGTTGAGATTCCCCATAAATCCTCATTTGATTTTATATTTATTGTATTAAAAGTATTAACTATTGTAGAGCCATAAATATGTCTAAAACTAAATAATTCACTACAAAGAGGTACATTGTCTTCAACTGCACGCTGAGTAGAGGAGTCAAGTGCTTGAGTTGTCTCTAATGGTACATTCACAAAGAAATTTCGAAATGCGTTGGCCACCTCTTCTCCTATTACAATATCTTTATCATCGACTTTAAGAGTTATCATGCCATGATTATTCTTGTATTTTCCAGATTCTTGGTTTACGCCATTCCATATAGCTTTAAGTTTATTTTTGGAATTCATAATTTTACTTTACTTTACTTTTTACTTTACTTAAATATTTTTATCATCGACTTTAAGAGGTATCGTGCTATGATTATTCTTGTATTTTCCAGATTCTTGTGTTACGAAATTCCATGTAGCTTCAATTTTATTTTTGTAATTTATAATTTTATTTTTAAGATACATTGACTTAACAGCGATGCAAACTACTTTGAACAATTTTGAATACTTTCTAACATATTGAATAAAATTTGAATCTGTTAAAGTACTTTTTTCTCTTTACAAATCAAAAATTTTCTTCCATTTTTATAAATTCCGGGAGTAGCCCAATAACAAAACTTTTTTATGATTGAAATTTCCACACTTTTCAGCTTAAAGTTATTCTTAAAATTCCTGTATTACAATTCCGAACAACTTATCATAGTTAATAGTGGAAAGGTTTTCTGATGTGGTATTTAGCTTTTCGTTGACATTGCTTTGAAATTTCAAAACCAGATTATTTGTTATTGGTCAAATTAATATTTTCTTAGAGAACTATTGAAAATTATATTCAAATCTAATATTATGTCCACTGTGGTCGGAAGTTACGCCATGCTCAATTGATTTATGTACATCAGTAAAATAACAAAAATCTAAGCATGTTGATGACGTAGGCGTAATCCTAGTGGGTTCAAAAAAATAATTATGTAAATTAAAAGAATTGAACAAATTCAGAAACCTAACTAATATTGAGAAATATCCAAAATATTAACATTAAAGTCTAATATTAACATTACTATAACTTTTTTATTACTTTTGCATAAGGTTGCTAAAACATCTTCCATAGCAGTTACAAACTGTTGATAATTGCCACTAGGCGGTCTATAAACACATAAAACTATAAAATGACCAAGCTCTGTACAAGACAACCCCTTGTGAATTGTTCCCTATGAAATGTACTAGCTACATATAATTTTGTAGTCCCTGAAGAGACTTATAAATATTTAGCCAATGCTCAGTTATACACATTACATGGATATCTAATGATTCTATGAACAAACTTAATTCTAGAAATGCCTTGAACATTCTGATGAACTAAATTTAAAAGCGGCTTTTCATTGGTCAATTTCTTGCGAGATAATTCTTCTATGGTCTTATGGGTAAATTTTAATTATTTGGAACACACTTCTCCTACTTCCCGGAGGGTCCATGGTTAGGCAGCAGAGACCCCCGGCCCCCGCTGCCTCAGACCCTCCTGGCGCTGCTTGCCGGGCCCTCCTGGCCCGTTTGCTGCGCCCTCCACTGGTCCCTCTTAGTTTCCCCCCGGTAGTCAGTACTGAGGGTAGAGTCCAGTAACCCAGAGTCGCCAATCTCTAGGTGTTACCTTTTCCCTAGCGGCTTCACAAACACTTAACGATTAATAATCTACCGTTATTACACATTAATGTTCGAAATACCACAAATTTTAGGAAATAAAACAAAACTGCCTACATTACGCTTCACTTTCCCGCCAAGAAGTCATGTAAAACTGTTTTTTTTCCAGAAGCGCTGGGAGTTTACTATTCAGGAATCGACAAATTTTGCTAAAGACGTAAGTTTTTCTGTGTTCTTAGACGGTTGTATTTTATGGGCGTATTTCTATCAGTAAGCGCAAGTTGTGGGCACAATGAAGATGCTCACAATTTCTTAATGAAATAAAATATATCCAACGTCTTAATGAAATAAAAGCAAAATCATTTTAGTATGGCTGTGATAACGGCTTGGCGGAAAAGTGTAGCGTCATGTGTGCAGTTTTGTTTTATTTTCTAAGCTTTGTGATATTTCGAACATTAATGTGTAATAACGGTGAATTATTAACCGTTAAGTGCTTGTGATTGTGTACGTACATGAGTATTGGTAAATAAAACAAAACAGTGCAACATAACTTTTCAAATCTCTCGAGAAGTCCATGTGAGATCTCAGGATAGTCCCACATCTTTACTGAGGACTCAAGGGGTTTAGGTGGAGGGCACCTCATTTACCATTTATCATCTTTATCACCACTCATTCTCAATTACCATGATTTATATGATATTAATATATCTCTTACTTGTCACTGGCGAAATGTGCAAAACGCACGAAGCCATTATTTAAAAGAAAAAAAAATGTGCTGAAGTGCACTATTATTTTGCCTATTATTGGTTTTAATTTATTTGTTGTTATAATTTAATGAGTTCGCACTTGCTATCAACCACTAAAATGGTTTGAATAGTGTGGTATTTTTTGTTGGTGTTGTATGTAAGAATAATAAATAAACGCTTGACTTATAAATAATGTTACATTTCCCTTTTTTCAGATTGAGGATGTTGATGATGCACCTTTTGAGATAACAGATGAATCTGAAATGATTAGAAAAGAAAATTAGAATAAATTATGCAGTGGAAGTTACGCTACCGTTTTATTAAACACCTTCGTCTTTACAGTTAGTACTTGTAATTGTGTTTTAAGAGACAAATATCTAAGCCTCCTTCCTCTTCTTCTAAAGTGAGAGAGGTATTTATTTCCTTTATAAGATTTTTTATTTCCTTTTTTTTACAAAGATCTTTAACCAAATTTAATCCCGTAACTAAATTTAAACACAACTTCTAGGGTTGGCTGATAGAGATCTCTTCTAGAGATAAGTCCACCTTTGTACTTTTAGTTTTTAAATACCTTTTGTAATCTACTTATGTTTTATGTGCAATAAAGGATTATTATTAGAGGTTCAGGTCATATATTATACCACGCGGACCTAGTGCGGATTTGCGGAGGCATGTGTTAGAATTATTTTTCAAGCCTCAAGCTTAAACTTCAATTACAAACTATTAAAAATGTGTCTCTAACTAATTTTGGGGATAATTTATTAGAACTGGGAAAGCGGCGACAGCCCAGTGACGAGCTCAGTGACGAACCTTTTAATTTTGGTGGCGCACCTATGACTTTTCCCAATTAAGTGCGTATTTATCGCGTGTTCCGTTCCTCACAAAGCACTTTAAGCCGTTGGTCCCGGCTGTCATAAAAATCTATGGCTGTCGTTATTGGGAAGTCAGTCCATTTTAAGATCCTGACAGCCGGTATTTTCCTCTGAGTTGCTTGAGTTGATGTAATAACTGAAATTCAACCCAATCTGGTTAGACCAGTAACTGGTCTTAATCTGGTTTTGATTGTTGGCTTACGTCGGTAACAAATTGCATTTACGCACTGTCTCCCGGCCAAAGGGAGACCGAGAGAGGTGTGTGGGACTCATCACCGGCAGACACGACCGCCAGCAGTAATACCCACTAAAAATCTTCCGATGACGCCCATCGCTTGTTAAAAAAGCGGAGGCAAGTATTTGGGTTGCAGCTCTGACACCCCACCCGCGGCCAACGTCCTCCGAACCAAAACCGGGAGGACCTTCTCAGAGAGACGCAGTGGACGCGTCCTTCCTTCGACCGACTTCTCGGAGGGTCTATGGTTAGTCAATGCCCCCGCTGCCTAAGACCCTCCTAGCGCTGCTTGACGGGCTCAAATGGCCCGCCCGCTGCGCCCTCTGCAGGTCCCTCTTAGTTTCCCCCCGGTATCCAATACTAAGAGCACCCGGAATCGCTAACTTCTGGGTGTTACCATTTCCCGGCCTCCGGTAGGTACTTAGCCCCCCCACCACGCTAAGGTGGAGACCTGTTCTGGGGGGAGTTAGCAGACTCTGGGTCCTAAGCTTAAGTCTGAGGCAACCGAGATAATGCTGGGATATGATGATGATAAACGTGTCTCTAACATTGGGAATAATATTTAAAACATATAGTCTTAAAAATATATATTTGGGGAAGACATGTGATTAGCTGTTAGCAGCAGTTTGCAGCATAAGGGGCTAAAGTATGAATAGGTTAATATTGGGTCCATACACACATACACACACACAATTACGCCTGTTTGTAGGCAGAGGCATATTTTACGCCCACACTTCGCCAATTATATAGTTGGTCCTACGTAATAGGTGGCAAGCCTGTTGCCGCTTACCGGGCACTGTTTTGTTCGCCAGAGCCTCGTCCGTTGATCAACGGATGCATCACTTGCCGGTGAGGTTGGTTCGGCTCCTTAGGTCTTGTTAGAATCCCTATACAAAATTATTTCTATATAATGTTAGGTCCCTACATATGAAATTGACGGTTCACACGGAAAAAGGGAAAACTTATTTTTTTTACTGGTATTATAATTTAATCAATAAAAGTACGTACCGTTATTATTTATGCACTTTTCAATTTTATAAGGAGTTAAATGATTCTTTGGCTAAAAAAACTGCGGGAGCGAGAATTAACAAAATCTGATCTGGGCAGATACCACAATAGAATGAAATCTATTGGGGTGGCTAATGTCTAGCAGTGGGCTTTATAAGGCTGAGATAATAATGTTTTACATATGGTCAATTTATATGTAATTATTCTATTTAGTTCTTAGCAGATCAAGACATGTACCGTTTTTCATTAGTCGATAAACCTGCCGTAGTCGTCCAGAATTGTAAAGAATTGGATGAGTCTCATCGAGCGCGACACAATTACCCGTCTCGAGTCGCCTTGAAAAATAAAGGGTAGAGGCGTGGTGTTGATGGCAGCGGTTGTCATATATTATTATTATAAATATTATTAATAAATAAATATTTTCTGAGAATTACACTTATTTGGTTCCAAGATAAGTATCATTAAGAACTTGTGGTATTGATACTGAACAACGGATAAACATACTTAAATACTTTTTTTTTGTAAATACATACATAATATACATAGAAAAATACCCAGACCAGAACAAATATTCATGTTCATGCACACAAAGATTTGTCCTGTATGGGAATCGAACCCACGATCTCTGGAGTGAAATGTAATATTATTATTATAAATAATATTTTTTTGACTATGACACCAATTATTTGGTTTCAAGATAAGTATAATTGAGAACTTGTGTTACGGATACTTAATAACAGATAAACATTCATATATATTTTTTAATCTTAGAAAAACACCCAGACCAAAATTTTGTTTATTTTTTTTATTCTGAAGATCTGAGGAGCCCAAGCCAACCTCACCTGCAAGTGGTGCACCTGCCGAACAATGCTTGAGGCTCTGACGAACATAAAGTTCCTGGTAAGCGGCAATAAGCTCGCAACCTATTACGTGGGACCAAAATTATAATTGGCCAAATGCGGGCATAGAATATGCCTTTGCGTACCACTTCAGGGAAACAGACATGATATTATGTAAACTATGTGTTCAGTAAAAAAATATCTTTTTATAAGAATTTTTTAAATCTATAAGCTGAAATAGTACATACTCTGTGAACATTTAACCGAAATGTTACAGACCAGTCATATGGATTCTTCCGTTAATAGACCTTTTGTTTTGTTTCGGCGACTTAAGTCATGTAACGATTCGGGGATATGGCTTCTGTAAAGGTAAGTCTTAAAAAAGAAATTTAATTGATGTTCAAAGAAACATTACTGAAGGGATATTTTAGACAATAACAGCCATACTAATAAAAAAATCTTAAACCGCTACTAAACGATTGAATAGTTACCCAGTGAATGAACCTTGAGCAAAGTTATACACGAATTACACAAAGACCCTACCAATGAACATTGTATTAGCTTTGAATAGTTAAACGTCTGCTTTACATGGTTTAAAGTTTTTTTGCGTTACGTTTAGAAACCATATTGTTTGATGTGTTCATGGAACTGCAAATAATGCTATGTAAATTATAAAACTACATCAAGAATGAAAATAATTCGTTATAAAATTATTTATGATTGTTTTGGATATATTACATAGTAATTTATAAAAATATTGTTGAACGTTCACCTGAACCTAGCATTGGAGAAACAAAACGAACGTCATCTTTCCTTGTTCTGTTTATGAGCTGTCTGGCAGTCAATAATTGTTACTTCTGGTGTGTACGTCCAATTATGTGATCAATTTTAAGTGCTTTATTTTACATATAAATTTTATAATCTATATTAAAGCAATGGCTAAAAAAGTTATAAACCAAAAAATAAAGAAAAATGTAAAATATATTTTTTTGATAAGTCAACTATCTACTACTATTTTGTACATTGTCTTTGGAAAACATAATATTGAATTTTGATTTTATATATTTTTCGATTGCTCGTAACTTGTATTCTCTATTGCAAATCTAAGTAAATTTGATAAACTGTATAAACCAAAAAATATCAAAAACCAAGATACGAACAAGACACCTGTCATACACGTACACAATAGATAAACTACGGTTCGTGAGTGAAAAAGCCCTGTGTAATTTTTTTTCTACGCTAAAACAGACGTATACAACCGATTTGTCAGAAATGTTTTTATTGGTAGCCCGATGGCTTGCATCACCTGTATAACTGATATATACACCTGAGCTTATTTTTATTAGTAAGGCTATAAGTCTAGTATAGTACATATTAGTCTTTTTAAATGTATGAAACACGTATTATCAAGAATAATACCAATTTAAATAAAGCAAACTATGTTGACACATAGCCAAAGTCAAAATTATTTATTCAAGATTGGCTCAATAAAGCTCTTACGAAGTCAATTTAAAAACCATGTTCTTAACATCTAAAAAATCTTTAACAAAAACTGAAAATAAATATGGAATGTGATAATATTTTTCACGCTGTTCTCCAAGCTGTAGCCGGACGTTCACGTGGAGATGACAGCACAACCTTAATACATACGCGAGCACAATGTGACGAGACAAAAGCTGTCTCGACGGAGACGAACGCCTTCTTGAATTCCAACCTAGATAAATTGAAAACATCAACTTGTGAAACAAACTGGTTATTTCAATTTTGTTGTTCGAATTGTCTATTTGAAAAATTAGAGAGTGAAACGTTGTGTTTTTGTTTCGTAGTTCCGAAATATATTCAGTGAGTTTTCCTCATATATATGAAATGTCTAAAGTTACTAGAACAGAGGCTTTTATAAGCATTCTGTGACAAATATCCTCATATCGAAATTTCGACGACTGATATGGCGTGGAGGTCAGTATTCCTGCACTTGACTCCAGAGGTCGTGGGTTCGATTCCCACACAGGACAAATCTTCGTTTGCATGAACACGAATATTTGTTATGGTCTGGGTGTTTCATATGTATATTAAGGTATTTACAAAAAAAAAAGTTTTTAAGCATGTTTATCCGTTGTTTAGTATCCATAACACAAGAACTTAATGATATTTATCTTGGAACTAAGTAATTGGTGTAATTGTCAGAAAAAAAAAAATATTTTTTTATTTATACCAGCCCATTAACGTCCCACTACTCAGTCAGTAGTGGAAACGAACCAAGGTGTAAAGTGGAAAGGATATTGGGTCATACTCCACTACGCAGACCCAGTGCGTATTGGCGATGGCAAGTGTGTGGCATCCTGTCTCCTCCTCCAAGCAAGCCTCCATTATGGATTAACGACTACCACATTTTGTCATAAACGAGACCCTCGAGATCGTCGCGCTGCACGGAGTCCGGTAAATGTAGCGATTCTATTGGTTCTTAATGAACTCATTTCTCGCTTATTTCTATTGGAAACGCACCCTTAAAGTGTTATACAAAGCAAGGAAGATTTAAAAGACTGAGAGTAAATGTAACTGCTCATGCTCAACTATGTACCTACCTAAATTATATTCACAATATAAATCCTTTAATTTAAAGTTGTGAATTGAACATAAAAAAATTACGCAAACATAAATCCGCCTGTTAGAGACTTTAAAAGACTTTTCTCGAAGAATACGGAAAACAATACGAAGCATGAATATAATTTTGTATAAACTTTAAAGAAGTCAACATTTATTTTGTTAGCGGCTTAACTGGAAAACTTGGGTCCCTGAGGTTGTATCCTATCGAACAAGTTATGCAGAAAGTTCACTGCCGAGCTTAAGTTATCTTTATAACCCACGTCTTCAGCGCGCGGGTTTGCCTGTTTAGAGTTTGGTGTTTATTGTGTATTCCAGAGGGATTTTTCCGGAGTAATCAAAAGTCAAAAAAACTTTGCATATACATATATACATTATACAATTCACTCCTTTTTCCCCGAAGGCGTAGACAGAGTCATATAATACGCCCACACTTCGCCAATTATATAATTGGTCCCACGTAATAGGTGGAAAGCCTATTGCCGCTTACCGGGCACTGTCATGTTTGCCAGAGCCTCGTCCGTTGATCGGCAGGTGCACCACTTGCAGGTGAGGTTGGCTTGAGCTCCTCAGACCTTGGTAGGATCCCTATACACCCTAGCTCCGCGGTGCTCGGTGGTTGGAAAGACTATCGAAGTAAAAGCAGAGTTTACAGAGGTCAATCCTTGGTTGGGTGACCGTTTATGTGGCATTTGATATCGAGCGCTTTCAAGGTTCCGAAGGTACGTCAAACCGTTGGTCCCGGTTATTATAAAATGGTGTAGTCTATAAGCCATGTTAGAGGCCTAATTAAGCGGCTTTAAAATTTTGTAACAGCAGGACGCGATACGCCTGTTTTCGCCAATCCGCCCTGGGTTAGCGTGGTGGAGTATTATTTATTTATTTATTCAGTAAGTACAGCTTATAACAACTTATTTATAACATAGTCCCACAAAACCGTGAGTACGGTTTAACTGCGGGGTCTGATTCTCCGTACATTTATCGTCTATATATATTTAATTTTAACTATATAATTAATTTTTAGTTCTGAGAAAGCCAATACATTAACAAAAAATTATATTAAATCTAAATAGTATTGTTTTAGTTTTCTCTTAAATTTAGACTTACTATCTATAAAGGTAATGTCCTCTGGCAGACTATTTAATAAATATGGCACACGTTTTTTCAACGTTATGTCACCATAGTAATGACCCAAGACCATCGCACCTCTGTATCTGAGAGGAGGCTCGTGCTCAGTAGTGGGACGTTAATGGGCTGACATGAATGAATAGAGATCTTATTATTTGATCTTATTTAGATTTATATGATCACGTCTTTTTCCATAGAGGAATGCATGTATTAAATCCTTCCACTGGCACACACCTTTAGCTTCACTGAAGCTTAATAACACTTCTTGCTTGTATCACATCAATTTAGGAGACTTCTGAATTTGGACATTAAAGGACTCTCCTTGCTTTTCCCTTCCACCATTTTCCTAGTTTTACTCGTCTTTCATAAATCGCCTGCAAATCATTACAAACATAGGCATTTTTTTATTACAATATATATTATCATCATCTGAAATGATAAAATAAAGTCCACTGCTTAACATAGTCCACCGAATAGATTGCATTCTATTGATTCTATTGGGGGTATTTGCCCATAATCACCACGCTGGGCAGGCCGATTGGTGATCGCAGCTCCAGCCAATACGTAGGATGACGCTGCTGCCCATCACCCGGTAGGATTTCTCTTCGTCTACTCTTACGACTCTCCGTGCGATGAGAAAGGGTGCTCTATTCTAGGCCGGTACTACACAGCAAAATAATTATCACTTGATGAAAATATTAATATTTGGGTGTTACATAATTTAACATATAATTAAGTAGATTTAGCATGGGAATTAATGCAGCATAGGCACGTTAAAGTGGAGTACCGACAACGTTAGAGCACTCCAAGAGCTATTACTAGGTTAGGGGTAGGTAGATATCACCTATTTTATAGCTAAGTGAAAGTAAAACAGTTACTTATTTTACAACGTTATATATTAGGCCCTATATAAGGCCCTATATAAGGCCCTATATAAGGCCCTATACTTAAGCTTAGGGCCCAGGGTATGCTCACTTTTTTTTTTTTTTACGTCGGTAACAAAATGCATTTACGCACTGCCTTCCGGCCAAAGGGGGACCGAAAGGGGGTATGGGACTCACCACCGGCAGACACGACCGCCAAGTAATACCCACTAAAAATCTTCCGACGACGCCCGCCGCTTGTTGAGAAAAGGGCAGGGGGCCAGTGCTTGGGTTTGTAGCTTCTGGCACCCCGCCCGCGGCCAACGTCCCCCGGATCAGAACCGGGAGGACCTCCTCAGAGAAGCGCAGTATGTCGCGCCCCCCCTACCTCCTTGTGCGGCCATGGCGTAACTGGCTGAACCTACTCCTAACCTAGTAATAGCTCTTGGAGTGCTCTAACGTTGTCGGTACTCCACTTTAACGTGCCTATGCTGCATTAATTCCCATGCTAAATCTACTTAATTATATGTTAAATTATGTAACACCCAAATATTAATATTTCCATCAGACGAGGGCCAGTACCTGGGTTGCAGCTTCTGGCACCCCGCCTGCGGTCAACGTCCCCCGGACCAAAACCGGGAGAACCTCCTCAGAGAGGCGCAGTGGACGCGCCCCTCCTACCTCCCCTTGCGACCATAGCGTGTTTGGCCGACTTTCCGGAGGGTCCTTGGTTAGACAGCAGGGGCCCCCTGCCCCCACTGCCTAGACCCTCCTGGCGCTGCTGAGCGGGCCCTCCTGGCCCACCCGCTGCGCCCTCCACAGGTCCCTCTTAGTTTCCCCCCCGGTAGTCAGTACTAAGGGCACCCAGAGTCGTCGGTCTCTGGGTGTTGCCTTTTCCCTAGCGCCTCCTGCGCCCTACCCGGAGGTACTCAGCCCCCCCACCACGACAAGGTGGAGACCAGTCGGGGGGGAGGGTATGCTCACTGGTTTAACCAGGTTTGGCCGAGTTTCAGCTATTTTTCAGTCATTTCATGCAGCGACTGCCGTCTGACCTCCGCAACCAATAGGAAAACATCATTCTATGGTTAAATCAGCTGTCAGAATGTAAGAAGGCACTGACTTCCTAATAATGACTGCCATTGACTTCCAAACGTGGCTAGCTTAACGTGTTTTCCGAAACACGGAGCAAGCGATAAGTACGCAAATAACTTCAAAAAGTAATAGGTGCGCCACCAGAGTTTGAACCCGAGACCCCATGAACTTTAATGCTCTGGGTTTCACCACTGGGCTACCGCCGCCATGCAGCGAGATAGCATTACAATAGGTTAGTAATGTCATGACGACACCGATATGGCGTGGTGGCGAGTATACCAGCACCCCACTCGTAAGGTCGTGGGTTCGATTCCCACGCAGGACAAATCTTTGTGTGCATGAACATGAATATTTGGTCTGGTCTGGGTGTTTTCCTATGAATATTAAAGACAAAGACTTTTTATTTCACATAAAATATGGTACATGAGTGGTCTTAAAATTTAATACAGTCCGCATATTTCACCAGTAACTGGTATGCAAAAATATAATTAGAGGATTCTAATAAAACAAACAAATACAAATTTATTGTTCAAAATATTAATAGACATGACATAGCTGTTCTTCGCATAAGATGCAGTAGACATGATTGGCAGAGTCAGTTTATTTGGATACCTACTTGTATCTCTACGCTCTTTTTGATACAAACATATGTATTTACAAAAAAAAAGTATTTTAGTATGTTTATCTATTATTTATTCACAGTTCCACAGTACAAGATCTTAATGATACTTATCATGGAACTAAATAATTGGTGTAATTGTCAAAACATATTTTATCACATGGCAAGCTACTGAGATTGTTTTTCAGGTAGTCAAATATATTGATTTGACATCATCGCAAAATTTCCACTATTTCCTGTAGTATTAATTATTTATTCATTATGGACAACCAGTAGCTTTGACATTATTTTCTTATGTCTAAGTAAATATTCATTATAACAAGCTAATTGTACAACATTTGAAGGTGTCACAACATGCATATAAATACTCTAACAGGCTTATTATCAAAGTAAACTATAAGAAATAAAAATAAGATATGGGATGAGAACGAATTAAAATTAAGATTGGTTTAAACAATACAATACAACAAAATTACAAGAAATAAATACTAGATTCTATCTCTCAACTTTTTTAAAATTTGGTAAACTACTAGTTTGAAACTTGTGATGTTTCAGTGGATCTTCTAGATGATGATTAGTTGTTAAATGTTTGGAACAGGTTACCTAAACAAATAGGGGTTTAAATTAAAATTAACTGCTGGTTAGATAGTTCATAGGCGAAAGTTTTTAAGTAACTACAGTAAAAAGTTTTTGGTCTGGTCGCGCTATCTAATCATTAAGATGCAGAAGTAGATATCCTTAATTATCTTAGCTCATTAACGTTGTGTGTGTGCCACTGTGCCACTGTGCACGGGCCATTTCTGACATCCCGGGGTAGGAAGGGTTCGGTCATACGTACGCTGATCCCGTGCACAAAAGCGAAGGCCAATATGGTGTTAAAAATAAATATTAGGTCGGGGAAAAAGTCTTTTCGCATAACGTAGGTATAAACTTATTATAAAATTTTTTTGACTGTACTATTTGTGTCTGGCTGGTTTTGGTAACATTAAAAAGGTTCCATTATAAAGAAAAGAAAAAAATAAAAAAAAGTTGTTTCCCGCTATTTTTCATTTGTTTTTCTCTCCGTTAAAATGAGTGAATCTAATGAAGAAATTCGATACATTTTAAAATTTTATTATAAAAAAGGCAAAAATGCAACTCAAGCAGTGAAAAAAATTTGTGATGTTTATGGACCTGATGCAGTGTCAGTAAGAGTAGCACAAATTTGGTTCAAACGTACTCAGTCCGGAAATTTTGATGTTAAAGACGCACCTCGCTCTACGTTACGAATAAAATGGACGCCATCTTTGAAAGAGTGGAGCAAGATCGGCATATTAGTAGTTACGATGTAGCTGAAGAACTGGGAATTGACCACAAAACAGTTTTGACCCATTTGAAGAAAGCTGGTTATACAAAAAAGCTCGATATTTGGGTGCCACACGAGCTCACTCAAAGAAACTTAATGAACCATGTACTCATTTGCGATTCATTATTGAGACGTAATGAAACCGAGCCGTTTTTGAAGAGATTGATAACTGGCGATGAAAAGTGGATCACGTACGACAAGAACGTGCGAAAAAGGTCGTGGTCGAAAGTTGGCCAGGCTTCACAGACTGTGGCCAAACCTGGCCTAACACGAAATAAGGTGATGCTGTGTGTATGGTGGGATTGGAAGGGCATTGTTTATTATGAGCTTTTACCGCCCGGCAAAACCATCGATTCTGATCTTTACTGCCAGCAACTGATGAGATTAAAGGAAGCAGTCGAGAGAAAACGGCCGGAATTGATCAACAGGAAGGGTGTGGTCTTTCATCACGATAACGCTAGACCACACACATCTTTAGCCACTCAGCAAAAATTAAGAGAGTTCGACTGGGAGGTCCTAGTGCATCCACCATATAGCCCTGACCTTGCGCCTTCAGATTTTCACCTGTTTCGGTCTCTGCAGAATTCTTTAGGTTCTGTAAGGTTGACCTCAAGAGAGGACTGCCAAAACTATTTGTCCCGTTTTTTTGATCAGAAGTCCCAAAGTTTCTACAGTAACGGGATAATGTGCCACAAAATGGCAGAAAGTTATTCAACTAAACGGTACATATATATTGTAAATAAATGTAAATAAACTTTGAAAAAAATTTCTTGACTTTTCATACAAAAATACGAAAAGACTTTTTCCCCAACCTATTATATAAATATATAAATAAATAAATAAATAAATAAATAAACAACTTGTGTTATGAATACTAAATAACGGATAAACAACATTTTTTTTGTAAATACATACTTAATATACATAGGAAAACACCCAGACCGGAACAAATATTCATGTTCAATGCACACAAAGATTTGTCCTGAGTGGGAATCGAACACACGACCTTAGTAGCGGAGAGCGGGTATTCTCGCCACCACGCCATATCGGTCGTCAAAGTGTTATGCTATTAAAATTTACCAAGCCGTTCAGGTTTAAAGAAAAATTCAAGCCGATTTGATACCAGGTAAAGTGTTAACCGGGATCAACGTCATTATGTGAATTTCGAAGCACAGAAAAACTCCACATGATGTGCCACACAACCGGCCATCCATCCAACGATTGATCTGTGTACACTTTGCACTTTACTTTAATGATGCACTTTAATGATCAATTCGATCATCGAGTATCGCGCAGCTACGAGTGCTTCCGACTATGTCCTCATCATCTCAGCCGTTACTGTACTGAGCACGAGCATCCTCTCAAATACAAAGAAGTGAGGGTATTGGGTCATACTACACCACGCTGACCCAGTGCGGATTGGCGGAGGCAGGTGTATCGCGTTCTGCAGTTAGAATTTTTCAAGCCGCCCAATTAGGCCTCTAACATTGCTTATCGACTACCACATTTTGTAATAACCGGGACCAAGGGCGTTACATGCCTTCCGAAGAACGGTAGCGCTCGATAACAAATGCCACAGAAACGGTCACCCATTGAAGGACTGACCTCTGTAAACTCTGCGGTACTTCGGTGATCGTTTCCGACCACCGAGCACCGCGGAGCTACGAGCCCTAACATGTCCATTCGTCCATATTCTACTAATCTTTATATATAAAATGTCACTGAACTGGACCGATTTAAATGATTTTTTTCGTATGCGTTTGGGTGGCGCCCTGGATGGCTTAGATTCAGCCCAGCGTTAAAAATAGGAAGGAGGAAAATAAAAATGTACTGAAATATAACCACCCTATTTATTTTTGATAATACACACTTTTCATTGTGACCAGGGCGTTTGGCATTGCTGTCAGTCGTTTGACAATTAGCGCAATGGACAGAAATTTAAGATCTGTCGGGTCAGCTAGTGTGTGTTACAAACTTAAAAGTTTGTAAGCATATGACCATCGAATGGATTTTGAAGAAACTTGGTTTGTATAAAGCTGCAGTTTTGGAATAACACATAGGATACTGTTTATTTTGGGTTTTCCAAGGGACCGGACACCACGAGGTTAACACCGCGAGGAACAGTCCTTAATAAAGGCAAAAAGTAAATAGAATTAAAACCACAAACAGACAGATTCTACTGCCTTAAACTCGTTAAACTTTATTGTGCGTCTGAAGAGGCTCAGATACTATACAGCGTCCATTAAAAATTAAACTTCTTAAAAAGTAATCTTCGCTTACGCATCAGTAACGGCGAGTGACTGTGTCGCATTAATATTTATGTATCTGAGGCGGTTGTAAAGTTTGCTTCCCAGTAATTTCGGCTCGCCGCATCCCAGGCGTGAAATAAACCCGCTGGAACATTTCTTCTCAGAGAAAAATGACCGCTTCTGAATAGGGATGTTTTTTTATGTAAGCACAGTTTTAGTGTTTTATTCTTATCAGCCCAGTGTTTAAGCTGCTTGTCTCTCCTGGTTATCTGAAAGTGTATGTATCTAGCGGTAAGGACGTCTAGTTCGGAATTTGATTTTAATATATCAGTACTTGTACTTTAAAAAAAAAAATCTCTGTGCAGAGCATATTTATCTCTCGATCTAGTTAAACATATACAATATGTTTAATATAACATGCACTCCAGCAGTGCCACCTTCATAAGCAGTCGATTAATTCTTAAAACAATATTCTTCTAAGTGTATATGAGCCGCGAGAGTATGTCTCAGTATGTGGCATCTCCATTGGCATGCTGGTGTGTGGCAGTCCCATTATTTTTAAGCCACACAATAGGTTGTTATACTTGGCTTAACAACTACCACAAACGCTTGATAAAGGAAGCCACACAAATGATTCAAGGACTTATTGCTATGAATTATGCTTCACTTCTGTTATTGTTTATCAGGAAAATTACAAATACAATTTTACTTAGTTACATCACTACTTAGCGCAAAAGAGCAAGTCCCTATCACGCTAGTACTATTACTTATTCTGGGTCAGTATAAAAGATTCTTTCCTAAGTTTCAATGTGTCAATTGTGACGTTATTATCTATTCAACGGTTTAGCAGCGGTTGACGAGATCACGGGATTAATTGGGTATTTTCTAATGGACAGGAGTAAGCCGGCATCTATTTAACGGGATCTGTTCGCGAATATAATTTTAGATTAGCGAGCAAATTTTAAGCTTGTGACAGGATAAAAACGAATTTTGCGGTAATATTTCTGGTGAAATTATAGCCGTTCTACAGTTAACGGTGAATAATAATGAGCTACAATAACGGGGCTTTTTGGGTTAATTTTTTTTTGTCCTTAATGTTAAAAGACTTCAGTATATATATACATTTTTTTTTAATGCAATCTGTCAGGGTGACATTTAGCAATACGTATGAAATGATGTATGTTATGTAAGGTGCAGATCCAGTGACATGCCCTCTTAAGTAGTTTTAATTTAAATTAAATCTTGAGGAACTCGTTTCTTTAGTCTCCTTGCACTTGGATGGCTCATTAGGTTATGTGTTATTATATGTTAGGGTGCAGTTGCAGTCTGCCTTTATATGTTGTGACTCTCTCCTTTTACCGCCAAGGTTTTAACGCCAATCTCTCGGTGAAGTCTTTCGTTGGTGACATACCACGGTGCGTCTACTATCATCTAATGTTAAAAGACTGAAGGATATAATTTAGTTTTGTTACTTTTTGTTTGTAAACGTATTATCAAATACCGGACATTCTAACATTGTACATAATGTAACCTTATTTGTTAATTCAAGTAAATAATCTATATAATTTATTGTATCTCATTTTAAGTTAACTATTATGTTTTCATGAGAAATAAATTCTTTAAGCCCAACCCATGTTTTATCTTGGTTGATCTATACTTAAGCTTATAGTCCAGTATCTGCTCACTGGTCTGACCAGATTTGGCTAAATTTCAATGACTACATGGAGCGACTGCCGTCTGACTTCCGCAACCCAGAGGGAAGGGATCCTGCCGTTTTGCCAAAACTATTTTGACAAAAATTTATAATCCAAACAAATTTTAGCAAACTTTTTTTACACCAATGCAACGTTGCGAATTATTTTAGTACGCAAATTTTCATTTGGTCAAATTTTTACTCGGCAGTATATTACTACGGATAATGACATTATGGCATTAGGTTTTTTAACAAGTAATTTATTACGGCAAACAAACTTTAGACAAATAACATTTAATCAAATGATTTGTTTGGACATAAAGTTTTACGTTTATTATTTTAAATAATCACAAACTAAGATATTAATACTAAATATATACTAAAAATAAAATAGTATAAGGAATGTTTGTTTAATATGTGTTCATAATTTTAAATGAACGTGATGATGATGAGTGAGGCTTAGATACATATTGGTTAGGTTAGGTTAGAACAGTGACCACAAAGCGCGCGCGGTAGCGGCCGGCGAAGCGCCAGAAAATACTACTGTTGATTTATGTATGACCAATATTTGTAGATTAGTATTAATAGTAAAGATGCAAATAGAAATGGTTATTTGAAAAGTTTCGAGACGAATTATTTGGCTTATTTTATTTTGCGTAAAATATGTAATACTAACTGAGTTATTGTCGAAACGTTCACTTGGAAAGCATTACGTTTACGATACAATTATTTGTGAAGAGTTTATTTGCCAAGTAATAATTTGGCAAATGAAATTTTACAAAACAATATTTGGGAAGTGATAATTTGTCAATTTTCTTTTGGTGTAACTAGGGATACCCCAGAGGGAAACATCAGTCTATGGTTAAACATGTTGTCAGGATGTTAGTAGGCACTGGCTTCCCAATAACGGCTTCCATAGATGAGCATGACAGCCGACCACCAACTGTTTAACGTGCTTTTCGAGGCACGGAACAAGTGATAATTACTTACATAAATTTTGAAGGTCATAGTTACGGGACCAGGATTTGAATCCAAGAACCAGTCTATGTGTTTCGACAATGGGCTTTTCTTTTTATAGTGGTAATTGAACAAAAAGTTTGTAGGTTTTAAGTACATTTATTGCTTATAAAAAAATACTGTATTAATATTGTTATTTCATCAAATAACAAATGTAATCACTTTCATTAGTTTAGCCAACAAACATGGTGTACTCAATTTAGTCATGTTAAAAGTCTTACAATCCACACTGAATCCACTTGTTAATTTGAATCCTCACGTAAATTTCTAAATCAGAAACTTGTGCGAAGAGGACTTTACAAGTAAACAGTGGGGAAGTAATCACTTAGATTTGTTTATTTTGGTTGAAATTCTAATTGTATCCATCAAATCAGACTAGAATTTGTTTTAAGGAGTAGGCATATTGTAAATTTGCTATCATTAGTCTTTTTTATAGCAATGTTTTTCAGAAAATTATTAAAGACAAAGAAACTAAAAACATTTTGTAAATCTACATATTTTTTTTTCTTCTAATAATTACAACTATTAATTAGTTCTAACTAAATAATTGGTGTAATAGTTAGAAATGTATACATATTATTATATAATAATTATTATTTATTTATTTATAGTTAATACAAATATTGTGTGTAGTTGCATATGCATAGGGCATAGGGTACATAGTTCATTTTATTAGAAGTATATAGTCAAAGTTGATTTCTATTCTTCTTTGTTCTAACAATTTTGTTTCTAAACTATAAATAACATGTTTTAATTGATTTTATTGACACCAAATTATTAGGAGACTATAAATTATCAAAGGGACCTTGATATCTCAAAATCATGGTTTTTTACTGATTCTTTTCCATATAGGTAATCGAAACACGAAGGTCGTCTGGAATCCCTTCTGACGTTTTATTTATTTGTAATTGGCACATTATACAACAATTTTAAAACATTTCCACCAAAAAAAGTTTTGTATGTATATCTCTTAAAAATGTACACAGCATTCGAACAAATAATAGTCTTAATTACAGTTTAATACATATCCACACAATCAAAATATATAAAATTACCCTAAAAATTTTATTTTTAACAGTAACATTAATTCAAATATAAACTTAAATATAAATATTAACAGAAATAAACTAAAATATAAAAGAAATAAACTAAAACGTTTTATTCAACTGAAGCCGCAATTCCAGCAGCGTTTATTCAGCCTTAAGATTTCTAGTTATTGGCACAAACTATTTTCCGACTCTTTGGCACAAGTCTAGCGTTGGTAGACCGAAATATCAAAAAGTTCAGACTTTCAACAACTTTCCTTTTGAGTTCGGGGTTTACTCACAAACTAAGGAGAGAGTTATTCATTATATACTCCAACACGCAGACCCATTGCGGAGGGTCAAATGAAAGCAATTGTCTCAATATGGTTTACTTTACAGAAATTAAAGGATTACTCTCTATAGCGACCGACATTTCGACGGTCCCTAAGGACATGTCTAAAACTAAGCTTTACAGGAGAGTGAAATAAAAGTTGAAATGGCTCTAGAATAAAAAAAATTGTACAGAGAAAAAAATTACGTGAATAATATTTGCAAAGAAATTAGTATTTCTTAATTTAGTTGTCTATGTACGAAATGTCATGGTTTTAAACGTTGAGTCTTGAAATATTGAAACTGTGTGGTATGGTGTCAAAGAGTGAAAATAAAACCTAGTTCAAAGTATCGTAAAAGAAATTTGTAGAAGAATAAACATTAATGTCGTTTCTTTGTGTACAGATTTATATTAATTCCATTGTATGTAACCTAGATAATTATGTAAGATATTTCAACAAGTTTATTTTTTAATTGAGCTATAATCTTATATATTTATAACTGAACTTTTTTTTTCTAGAGCGATTTCAACTTTCATTTTACTCTTCTGTAAACCTTAATTTTAGACAAGTTATTTTTACGTAGGGACCATCGCTTTGCTTATTTGCTTTTTGCATTATGTTCTGGCAAATCTATTGTTTAAATATAATCAAATTAAATTACGGATAACTAACGAAAACTCCAAAATTGTAAGCCATGTACTTACTTATGTTAAATGTGGGTAAGTGGGTAGAGCTGTGACCTTATAGAGAAAGTATATTTATTTTGTTATGTAATAAATTGACTCAAAATCTACTCAGCCGATTTTCAAACTTATTTCATTTGTAGAAAGTTACATTCTTAGTGATTATTATAATGAGCTCATCATAATCATGTTAGCCTTATAAAGCCCACTGCTGAACATTACCCGCCCAATAGATTACATTCTATTAGAGGGTACATAATTACCACGTTGGGGAGGCAGGTTGGTGATCGCAGTTCAAGCAAGTACACAGGATGACGCTGCTGCCCATCATCCCGTAGGGTTTCTCTTCGTCGACTTTTACGACTCCCCATGAGATGAGAGGAGATTGCACTATTCTATGCCGGCAGCACACGGCGCCACCATAATATGGCTCATATAGCATAAATGCAGCTCCTTGGTGCAGCCGCGGTATCGACATATATATAAATATATATACATATAGGCTCGCCACCTATTACGTGGGACTAGCAATATAATTGGCAAAATGTGCTCGATTAATTTCCCTCTGCCTAACCCTTCGGGAAAACAGGCTTGATTTTATGTATGTATTGTTTTGTATGCAAATAATATTGGCACTAATTAAAAGTTTTATTAACGTAATAAATTTTTTTATGGCTCATCTATTTGGTGAGTCGGAGACGATCGTCGAAGTGAACCAGCTGTATCAGAGGTCAGTCCTTGGAGGTGTGACAGTTAATGTAGAATTTTATATAGAGAATCTGCACTTCAATAGCACTATTTGGCAGACGTTTAGCAAAGTCAAAGGTACTATGCAGCTGCTTGAAATAAACCGGTCAAGTGCGAAGTCGGACTCGAATGTATAACAATGGTCTGAAATTTATTTGTTATGAAATCTAATGCTCAATTCTAAATTGTATCCATAAAGGATTATAGTAACTAAAGAGAGCGTATAACTAAATGTTTTGTGAATATTTCAAGCGTCTGTTGCTGTTATCAATATCGAGCAAAAACGAACCACAAAATCACGTTGTTATATGGGTTGTATGGGATACCTTAAATATTTATTTTATTCTATTTTTATTATTTACATTTTCTGACAATTACACCATTTATTTAGTTTCAAGATAAGTATTATAATGAAAGAACTTGTGTTATGGTTACTAAATAACGTAATATATAAACATACATAAATATTACCCATAGTTCCACCTGGTAACCTAAATTCACCCTACCTTGTTTTGAGACCTGACCCAAATTCTCAAGTGGGACTTTTATGAGATAAGAAGATAAAGAAAGTAATATCCACTTTTTAATAATCATAACAATAAAACACATTTTTTTAAATATATATATAATTGTTATCGTTTTTTATTACAGCGCTCTACCCATTACTCTTAAGACTGAGACAACTTGCTAAAAGTAGCCAAGTGCCTGGGCCTCGTGGAACAGCCCCAACATCATCTGGGTGACCTCGTTCCCCTGCTCGTGGATCCTACTGGGTGGCCAGTGGAACCAGGTGCCCCTCAGTTCGTAAGTGTACACCAGGGGAGTCCCAAGCTCATGGCGGACCCAGTCCATGCTGCCGCCTGATGCTTTGTCTGGGGAAAATATTTCAATGTCAGAAGTCAAAATTTTTTTTGCAGAAACTATTTTTTAACAAATGGTCTTAATAATAAAGCACTTTTAAACAGAGCACCCCGATAGGGCACAGCAAAAATAATACAATTTTAATTAATTTTGAAATAGTAATAATTAAAAGGTCACAGAGCAGTGTTGTTTTAAGTTATTGAAACGTTTTAAAAGCAACATATTTGGGGTCATCTGGCATTGTTAACTTAATTTCGGAAATCTTGAAAGCTTTATCTTAATAGAACTAGAGATTTCTTTGTGTATATCAACTATAAATGAATAATTATTCCCCTTGCAGTCACAACTAATAATATACTCGTAGTTCCAAGATAAGTATCATTAAAAACTTGCGTTACAGATATAATTAAAGGATAAACACCCATAAATATAAATATTTTTAAATGTATATACTTAATATACACAGGACACACCCAGACCGGAATAAATATTCATGCAGTGCACACAAAGATTTGTCCTTTTAGGAATCAAACCTTTAATCATATCAAAAAATATTTGTTTGCTTCAGCTTACACAGAATTTCGGCAGCGGTACCGGGTCCTTCGTATTTCTCTCCGTTTACTTTTTCACCGTATTCCAATGACTTTTTGCCGATTTGTATCTAAAAATCAACACAAAAATATATTTTTTTAACCTTTCTTCTGCTCAAAATTCGAATCGAACAGCCTTATTAGTAGTAAGACTTATAAAATTCAAATATTAGAATGATCTGTGTTGATCTTCAGTCGGTCCAAGTCCGACATTTTATTGACCAAATCCAGGACGATAGGCTGACTTAAATAACACACTTAAACCAAGTTAAGTCAGAGAGGGTACTTTTTGAGCAGCTGAAAAATTTAAACAGCATGAAGTCAAAGGTGTTTAGAGCAGGTTTTAATGTGAGGCCCATGACTTTAATGAGGTGAGATGGTGATGGTGAAACTATCTACATACGTACCAAGTCATCATAGTTATCGATGTGTTCAACAGAATCCGAATAGGCTGTGAGGAGCATCTGAGCGTCGGAGTGAAAAGCCACGTAGGCCATCAAGTTTTCCAGCTTCGACAGATATTGGGACAGGGATCTGGTCTCCTTTTCTGAAAACGGCTTTGGACCTCCGTACGTTTGGTAGTCGCAAGGGTTGCTGGACGCGCCGTGCTCTGTTAACAATGAAACTTGTATAGATAAGGTCTAGATGGGATGGGGGTTTCCTGAGAAGTTATTACGGTCTATGTGCTGGTCTTAGAATCCACTCTCATATCGTGCAGTTTATCAGCAATCGAATTAAAACAAGTTGATAAGTCGTTCCTGTGTAATAAAACCATTCGGCTGTGGAATTCTCAGCCGGCGCGTGAGTTTCCCAACTGCGACAGTCCCGGGTCTTTTAAGCGGGGCGTGAAACGGAAATTATGCAGGCCGTCAAGAGTGGTTTCAAGCTCCTACTTTTTTAAACTGCATCCACTGCTTTCCATCCGGCAGTATGTGGTCACTATGACGAGTCACAAAATTAAAAAAGTAATGCAATTCAGATTGCTGGATAACCGACTGATAATATTAGATAATAAGAAAGTTAGTAAATATAATATATAGTAAATATAATATAATAATATAAAAAGTATATAATACAGAAGTATGCCATTCTTTCGCGCAAAACAATTTATCTAATTCCTTGCGACTGAGAGAAGAATTCCAGATGACATGAAAATTAAATTATATACGCAAATGTAGTTACTTTTTCGTGTGTGGAAAGAGTGGTGTGACAACGTAGCTCTTTTAGTGACGTTTCCAAAAAACAAAAACAGATAAAGAAATAAATATAAAAAAGCTTGGCGGGAAAGTGAAGCGTCATGTCTGCAGTTTTGTTTTATTTTCTAAAATTTGTGATATGAATTAATTAATTGTAATAATGTGTAATAACGGTGGATTATTAACCGTTAAGTGTTTGTGAATATACATAAGTGTTGGTAAATCAAACAAAGCAGTGCAACTTCACTTTTCATATTCTCTCAAGGAGTCCATGTGGGATCTCAGTATAGTCCTGTACATCTTTACTGAGGACTCAAGGGGCTTAGGGGAGGGTATCTCATTTACCATTTATCATCTTTATCATGTCTCATTCTCATTTACTATGAATTATATATTATTAATATATCACTTACTTGACACTGGCTAGATGTGCTAGACGCACGAAGCCATTATTTAAAAGAAAAAAACTATATAAAAACCCTCCCGACTACAATAGAACCTTAATAGTCACATTGGATAAAAAAGACGAGTCTATGATTGTACGTCCCGATAATCATACTATGTGATGCATAATGGCCTATTCGAACATACAGAATTCTCTACAATATCGGGTATCAAAGCGTTGCCCAATTACGGACCAGAATATGGCTGCAATCACATGTTCTAAACAGATTGGAAGAGTAGTTGTTAGACAGAATTATAGTGGATGTTTTACGTTGTACTGTTTCGATATGATTGTTTGATTTTCCTAGACATTTATCAGACATCAGTTCTGTTTATAACGTAATCTCGTAATGTCTTGGGAAATGTAGCCTTTGAAATGTGGGCATATCGGGACAAATAGAATAAACAATCAGGGAATTCAGTAGCGTGTTGGGCTAAGTTGGTTGCACCTGCCAACAGTAAAAGAAAAACAAAATGGTCTGTTTTTGCAGGCATCGAAACATTTCTTGGTTATGCAACATCAGAATGCGGGCAGGCATTGCGACACCTGCCTACCAACTAATAAGCCTCGCACAGGTTAAAGTGTGTAGAGATGGCTGCTAATCATTAATAATTTAAAAGGGACCCAAAGAAGAAGAAGAAGCAGTCAGTTCGCAACCTCGAGAAAACAGTTTTAGGTTTTATAAGGTTTTGCTTCTATATAAGTTATGAAAATGACTATACCTTGATAAAACAAACGAGGTAGGTCCAGTTTTAAAAGATCGATAACGATGCCTTTAATTACCAATTCGCCAAGTGTTCATAGGCTGTGGTAAACTCATACATACATTCACGCCTGTTTCCCTGAAGGGGTAGGCTTATTATACGCCCACACTTCGCCCATGATGTAGTTGGACGTAATAGATGGCGAGCCTCGGCAGGTGCACCACTTGCAGGTGAGGTTGGCTTGAGCTCCTTAGCTCTTGGTAGGATCCCTATACCCCCCCCCCCTAGGTCTCCGCCTTAGCATGGTGGGGGGGCACCCAGAGATTGGCGACTCCGGGTGCCTTTAGTACTGTTACCGGGGGGGAACCAAGAGGGACCTGTAGAGGGCGCAGTGAGTGGGCCAGGAGGGCTCGTCAAGCATCGCCAGGAGGGTCTTAGACAGCGTGGGCAGGGGGCCCCTGCTGTCTAACCATGGACCCTCCGAGAAGTCGGCCACACACTCTATGGTCTTGGCGCGTCCACTGCGTCTCTCTGAGAAGGTTCTCCCGGTATTGGTCCGGGGGACGTTGGCTGCGGGCGGGGTGTCAGAGCTGCAACCCAGGTACTGGCCCCCCGCCTCTTTCTCTACAAGTCTCAGTAAGACAGTGCGTATATGCATATTGATATCGACGTAAATCAAAAAAAAAAAAAAGATCTATGCATGTTCAATCAAATGGGCAGTACGCTGAAATGCTACATTATTGAATATATAGCCTCTCAATAATCAGCCGAAGAGTAGGTATTTTTACGGGAAAATAAAAGAAAGAAAAAAAAAAATACTTAGCCAGTTGTAGTCCCAATTGCGGTTGGCATCAGTCCCATAGCAGGCCCGACTTCCAGTTTTAGACCTGGTCTTCCTCCACATACGATCCTGGACAACAAAAGTAATTAATTAACATTGCTATGGTGAAGGTCGAAATACCTAAATTTCGCTCCTAAGTTTATGGATTCGATTCTTACACAACACTGATATTTGTGTAATAATAACATGAATACTACTTCTATTCTCAGTTAGCATTTAAAATAAACCTTTTCGTATTTATATGGTTTGTTTTTTGTCGATGTAACTCACGAGTCTGCTTTTAGCAAAAGCACTTGAGCTTAAAGCTAATTAGATTCCCCAAAACCGACTTGATGTAGGATAAATGTAATTTGATTAGCCAAAATCGACCTGACGTTGGATAAACATAATAAATTAACATTATAAGTAAGTAATTACCTAATAGGTATTAGAACCTACACATAAGTATTACTCGTACTATGAAACCTTTACTTCTACTATATTCTTGTACTATATACTCGTAAGCATACTTACAGATATGTAGCATACCTGTGAGTATGCTTATGACTTACACTTAAGTTCTTTGCGGTTGTCTATTTTAAGATTATTTATCTAAGCGCTCAAGTCACGTCTTGTCAGCAGTTTCTTGAAGCTGCTCAAGCTCATAACTGTTCAAGCATCGACTGTTGTATCAACGTAAATGTGTTCGTAGTTTGCTATGCAGTCGCAGCTTCAAGCATTACTTGTCCTTTCGCTGTATATTTACAACGCAAACAGTATTAACGTAGATGAAAGGATATGTTCTAGAAGCAAAATTCCTTACGAATCTGTAACTATAGTGGTACCCGTCAGGGTTCACTGTGGGGAAGATGTGCCAGTCGAACTGGTCTCTGAGCTTCATGATGTCAGGGTCTTCGCTGGTGAGAAGTTGGTTGATAAAGTAGGTTGTGGTGGCAGGCGTGATCCATTCTCGTGCATGAATACCTGGATCAGAAAGAAAGATAATTACTTGAAGGTTTGATGACTTAATTTTGACCAGACTTAGGGCGTTCAACTTTTTGCATTATTTGCTCTATTGTCCTAGGTGAAAGACATGACAGTTATGATGTTATGCGGTTAGCGAAAACTAATTCATTAATGTTATATGTTTATGTTACGATTTGCGTAATTGAATGCCATATATCTGCAATCAGTAATTAAAATCATTAACATTAATTTTTTTTTACAGTGTTGAAGTAATCTTTTGTTAGTTTTTTCTTATTATGGTTATCACCCGTGTTATTTAAAAAATGTATGTAAATTTTCTTTAATATACAGTCGTTGAAGCGCTCGTAGCTCTGCGGTACTAGGTGGTCGGAAACGATCACCGAAGTACAGCAGAGTTTATAGAGGTCAGTCCTTGGATGGGTGACCGTTTGTGTGGCATTTGATATCGAGCGCTTCCGTGCTTCGGAAGGCCGGTTATCACTAAATGTGGTAGTCGTTAAGCCATGTTAGAGGCCTAATGGCTTGATAAATTCTAACAGCAGGACGCCATACACCTGCCTCCGCCAATCCGCACTGGGTCAGCGTGGTGGAGTATGACCCACTACCGTCGCACCTAGGTATGTGAGAGGAGGCTCGTGCTCAGTAGTGGGACGTTAATGGGCTGAGATGATGATACAGTCGTTTCGCCTCCTTTTAAGGCTCTACCGGATGACCGGTGCTGACGTAGCGTGATGCTGCAGCAGTGATAACTGAGATAGAGACCTTATTGTTTGCACACAGCAATGTTCATATTTATATGTTGTATGCTTTTCTTTTTTATTTCACTTTTGTGTTGTTGTGGGGTTTAAGTCAATAAATATATTCTTTATTTATTTCTAGGGGTATTTTTTATGTTTATGTATAAATGTATAAACGATAAACGACAGGAGGTCAGTATACTTGCACTTCAGTCCAGAGGTCGAGGGTTCGATTTCCATACAGGAGAAATATTTGTGTGCATGAACATGCATATATGTTCTGGTCTGGTTGGTTTCCTATGTATATTAGATATGTATTTACAAAAAAAGTATTTAAGTATGTTTATCCGTTCCTTAGTATCCATAACACAAGTTTTTGTGTGTATCTTGGAACTAAACAATTGGTGTGATTGTAAGAGAATATTTATTTATTATTTATGTTACAATCATTCACCTTTGTAATGTGTTTATATGGGGCCTAAAATAAGACCCATAAGATATTTCATGAATTGCGGTCTTAGACGGTTAATAAACAAACCGAACTCAAACAATTCAGAGGTTCTGAATGCCATAAATAATTCTACAACATTACTGTGCAGATCAGACTATTAAACAAGGTAAGTCCAACTTTGGGAATGTGATCGCCCGTCGAATACTGCTCGAATTTTTCGGAAAACTATGGAAAATCTTTCCATCCGAAATACAACAGCGAATTCTTCAATAAATTTGTATTGTCAGCTATTTTAGATGCGAAAACTGATCCTCCTACTATGGATTACACTAAGATAAAGGCCTCTTTATTAAGATATATGGTCGCCTAACTTGTAGAGGATATAATTATTCTAGGTACTTGCGATGCTCTGTCCTGCTCTGCGATGTGGCATCCATATGACGAGTTCCGAAATGAAATTAAAGTCGTCGACATACATTGCCCAATTAGTCAAAGTGGCAGTGAGTGGGGTATTCAGGGTGTATCGAGAAGAATCGATGGCAGACGTTTGTGTCAAAAATGTACAACGGTGATCACGTGCACTATGCAGTGTGGACAGGCCCTCCACCAGGTGGACCGGAGACCTGATAAAAATAGTGATAGCTTCACAGGATTTGTCATTGTGAAGTACTTAAGAAAAGCACTGCAGTTCGGCACTCAGCAGTGAGTGTCGTTCGACCGTAGGCGCTGGCTTGTGGGCGGTGAGTAATAGTTAACTTGTGCTCATCCGTCTTCTATCTCTCGAGGCGACAGGCCTCGTCGACGACGCGTTCGTGTTGCACGCGCGCCTCAAAGAGATGTCTGCACACTGAGGGGTCCCCAGCAGGAAGAAGACCAGGTCTACCAGGTTTGCGGGACTGTTCGAAAGGATTACGGCCTCAGGACGTAGCAAGCTCAAGAAGGAACATGGATGGTTTTTAGTCAGTCTGACACACCCTCCCGCTCCATCCACTGGTGGTGGTTTCCTTTGACTAAAACGATGATAATGAAAATTTTATTTATTCATACCTGATTCAATAAAAACTACAGGCTTATCATTTCTCAGCTCAGACGGAGTGTTTATCCTTAAGCCCAGCAGCTGACGACCTTCGTAACTCTTTCCTGCTTCTACCAGTTCCGTTGTGTTTGGATAGGTTTGGCTCATATCTTGTAAATATTTGTGAATCTGAAAGAGACAAACAAAGACTTAAATTTTGACCGCCAATTTGTGTAGTGGCTTCCAGATGCTATTCCAAAAAGCAACGGGTCCCGTCATGGGTTTGGTTTGA
The DNA here is from genome assembly GCA_949126915.1 of Musotima nitidalis. Taxonomy (NCBI): domain Eukaryota; kingdom Metazoa; phylum Arthropoda; class Insecta; order Lepidoptera; family Crambidae; genus Musotima; species Musotima nitidalis. The sequence goes on from OX421416.1 coordinate 17,071,055, forward strand.
GGTATGACATTTTGTATCTCTGACATTACACTTTTGTTTGGCCGTCATTAAGCCCTTCGGTAATAAACATGATAAGAGCAATTTTTATTAAAATTTGGGTTCGTCATATTTACGCAATAGTGAATCAAGTGTATAGTCTACCAACATAACTCCTAAAATATGGTTGAAGAACTTTATTATTTCTTATTAGAATTACAATAGGTATTCACTTATTGAGAAACAAATTTTACTTATTAAACTAATGAAATGAAATAAAATTTATTTAGACATAAATACACATAGACAAAAAACAGTATTCAAATCAGTAAACAATTTTTACACATAAGTTTACATATAGTATGCCTTAAAAGGACTCCACTCAGCATGTGCTGCAGTGGAGGGCCACAACAGCGCTGCGCAACAAACTAAGACCATATTCTATGAAATAAATGATTTATTATTATTATTATCACTAACGAGCGCTATACAAACCCATTATCTTATTAAATACTTTAAACAGGGTAATTTCAAAAATACACACCTACCGTCCTAGCGGCGGATATTAGTATGAACGAACACGGAGCCTCAAACACACACTATTTAAAAACATGGAGATATGTGACCAGTGTTTCAGGGACGTACTCCAACAAGGTGCATCCGTGATTATATTAAATTCACTAGAACCTTTTTAGGAACATATCCCCATATCTGTTCTATAAAACCATTTTCTACTATGATTCACGTCATTTTAGTAAAATATACATATAATTTTATATCATTAGCATTCTGGTTTCCTTTACGAAACTCTTGTAAAATAAATATATGGATTTCCTGACATGGAGGAAACCTGAATAAAACAATACAAACAAAATCAAGCTGTTTGGCAAGCTGTCGTTACTGTTGCTAGGACCAGCATAATACTACAGAATTCGATACATTATAGATACATGCTCTTCGTTTATATGCCTTTCACAGTATCTGATTAGTTGATATTTGGTAGTTAAAATTACAGTTGCTTATGGTCTTTTTGCATAAACAGGTTATTCACCAACTGCACACGAGACACTAGACACACATGTGTCCAGTTGGTGACACACAAAGTTAGTATTACTCATTACTTCGTCAACTGGACACGACCAGATTTTTAGGCATGTTGCAAACTTGAATTCAATATATCAGATTTTTGACATGTTCACGTATTAAAACTTGAATTAAATAAATGTAATGTTTATATACACATTGCATTGTATCTGAATTATAATACGGATTTTGAGTTTACCCGTATTATAACACCTACTAATTTTGAGTATTACCATGTGTTCGATTCTCCAGTTGGTTGGTTCCCAAGTAAAAAAGCAAATGGAAATTTTTATAAACATTGTAAAACAGGCTCTTAATGAAAATTAATAACCTTGATATAAAATTACATCTGCTATTACACTCCAATGAGAGTACAATTAAATATATATATATATATAGCGGATATATATGTCGAAAGAATGCAGCATTTTATGAAAAGACATGGCCAATTGTGAATGTATAGAAAACGTTTTTGTTTATATAGCAATCAATGCACCTTATTATGACATCTACCTTGGGAGAGGGGAGGGGGGATGTATATTTCCCATTAGCGGTTGAGAATTTTGTGTGATGTAGCAAAAAAAAACATACTCCTGAAATCGCAAAAAAAATATATATGTGACCCGAATTGATGAGCTATAAAATTTTCTCTCCTTTGAATCCAAAAATAATAAGACACTGTATAGAGATGGAACTTCGCTTGATAAACGCTAAGTTTGTAGCAAACACTCCCAGTGTCAATTTGTTTCTAAATTGAGAAATTATATATTGCTTTTAAGTTTGTTGTAAATTTTTAGCCCAATATATCGTAATCGTTTTTGAAAAAAGGATTGATTTGTCTATACATATATTTCTATTTGTTTGACAGATAGCCAATTTTGGATCAAGATAGTTTTTAATTTCGGGCGTTAGGCATAATGTAACTTGTGGATAATATGTATGTATAATATCTCATATGTTTACCATAATTTACAAATTGCATTGTCGTTTTGTACGACGCTTTCTATAATCTGCTTAATATAACTATCTGAGTGTCAAAATTCAGCTCAATTTTCGTTGAAGTTTTGCCTTGTTAGACCAATATTTAACATAATTGCGTAACACGATGACGTTTCGTCGACGAAAATGTTAATTATGGGCAAATACCACCTATATAATGTAATTAGTGGACTACATATGACTGAAATGATACCTAATGATGTAACACGATACGACAAGCAAGAAAGGAGTATCAAGTAAAAAAATGGCAGAAACGGGAAACATATCGATGGTAGCAATTAACAATGTCGTAAGTAAAAAGTCGTTTCTTTCAACAATATCATAAGTGATAAGTCATTACTTTTTACTTACGACATTATTTAAAGTAACGAATTTTCACTTACGACATTGTTAATTGCTACCGTCGATATTTCTTCCATTGCCTGCGCTGCGTAACCGATTAATAAAATATAATTTGATAGTACTAATTTAATACTCCTTAAATTAACACCCATAAAACTACGGGCCAGCCCAGCTAGTATTATATAACACAAATTTTACAAATTAGGTACCTCACTAAGTGATTAATTTTAATATATTAAATATAACAGGGCCTCTGTACATGTCTTTTACAACTTCTATCTTTGTATATGTTCCATATCTGCATGAATTGTTAAATAAATATTAACTAAAAAAATATGAATAACCTTTGTTTGTCCCCGATAACGATAGTAAAGCCCGCTGTTTCCATGGCGAATTTGTGCATTATAAGCACCCACATTGCTAATCTAGACTAATTTTATGCTAGCAAAATTAACTACAATTATATGTCTATTTTTTGATATTCCTGTATTCTGCTTTGCAGTACGGGTGTATAGGGATCCTATTAAGACCTAAGGAGCCCAAGCCAACATAACGACTTATATAGGTTCGCCACCTATTACGTGGGACCAACTATATAATTGGCGAAGTGTAGGTGTATAATATGCCTCTGCCTACCCCTTCGGGGAGAACAGGCGTGTATTTATGTATGATTTGCAGTAAATGAACGTATTCAGAATTTTCATAACCACTAAATAAGCATTTAGTACATATGCCAAGAAAAAATCGCCCAGTACGATTATACGTGAATCTATGTTGTGGGTTCAATAATCATGAGACAAAAATTCATTTGAGTGATCGCTGGTGAACTAGGGATGTATACCTGAGGTCCCTTAACTTAAGTTGTAGCTTCAGGCTACCAAATTTAAGTAGTGGTAACTTGTCTTCTCTTTGCGTTGTATTAAAGAAAATCCAAGCCCAGAAATTAAAAGGTAATTTAGAATTAATCAAAATTCTAAATCAGTCCCTAATTATTTGATAAGATTCATATGTATGTATATAAGTATATATGTTTTAATATATTTTTGTAGTTTCTTTTCTTTTACTTAATTTAATCTTATCTGTAACTAAATTTAATCTCGTTCTTAACCTAATTTACAACTGCTAGGGTTGGCTGGTAGAGATCTCTCCTAGAGATAAGTCCACCTTTGTACTTTTGTTTGTAAATACTATTTTTGTAATGTAGTTGTGTTTTAATGTGCAATAAAGGATTAATATATATTTTTAAAGATCAAGTATTTATCAAATAAAATACTATTCCGACGTATATGTTTTATGGAAAATGATAAAGTCGCTTAGGCCTCGACTTCCGTAAGGGTAACTTCTAACAAGTAAATTTTACCCAGGAAACATGAGCGACGACAGAAGTCACAGTATAAAGCCAGTAAATAAATATACTTACAGCATCTACATCATAATAAGCTGTCCAAGAGAAACCTTTATCAGCGCGGTTGGCTGTTTTTTCCAACTGGATCACTCTGGAAAATAGGAACAAATAAAAAAAAACTTCAAAGAATTTATCACTATATTTTTTTCAATACGGAGAAGCAACAATCGGAATACGAAAAGGAACAAAAAAGTGTTAAAAGAGGAGGCCAGTTGACGTTATTCTTTTGTCCTGAAAACCATTGACTCGCCCAATGCTTTTTATTTTCAATGGAAAAACGAGCATTCTCAAAAGCGAGCAGAATATAACTCACTTTGAATAATCTTCGATCTCTACGGTGGAGACTAATTTTTGGAGGCGAACAGCTTCTTCAAATATTTGCATAAGATCCGGAGCAATCAGAATATGACCCATCGAACCACGTACATTGTAATACGGCATTTCCTAAAAAATATACTTAAAACATGTTATTAATTATAACCAGAGGTCGGAATTAGGTAGAGTTATTCATGTACTTACACTGATTTCACACAGCGAAAGAATATAGTGGATATGCCTCAAATCCCGGGATTAATTTTAAAGAATAGAAAAAATCCCGTTACTTTTTAATAAAAAGTTATTTACTTTTAATTTTTTAATTTAGACTACTGCACGCGCGACGTTGCCAAACTTACATCAATGATATTGGATGACCGAAGTTGCAAAATTCCAATACGCACACGCGCGATGTTGCCACGTTTATTGTTCGCACTACATAGCTTGTGAGAACAAAAGAATACAATAGCGAAAATGCGGAGCACTCCCATTTGAAATCCCGGGAAGGTCCACATTAATATCAACATTTCGATGCAAGTACATAAATAACTCTACCTAATTCCGACCTCTGATTATAACCAAGTAACTAAAGTATTAGTACCTAACTAGCCACTAGAATTAAAATACCATTATAAAACATTATTATGTAAAAACAAATACTCGTAGCGCCGCGATACTAGGTAGTTAATAAATACAAATAGTTTTATTGTTCAAAAAATATTATACATCAAGATATAATTTGTTCACTAGCCTTCACACTAGGATACCCTGTGTCATGAAGTCTAGTCTCTTTCATGTAGGCACAATGGGTAGGTAATTTTTTGAGTGTCGCAATTAATTATTTTAGCAATTCAAAAACGTATTTGAAATAGTACATGCTGAGATAAGTGAATGTATGCGTGTGTATGGTTAAATGTGTGTGTGTAAATATGTATGTGTGCGTGTATGTATGTGTGGGTGTGTGTGCGTGTATATATGTGTGGTTGGAAAAGATTAACGAAGTAAAGCTGAGCTTGCAAAGGTCTGGCCTCGGATGGATGACCCGTGTGGAAGACACGTTTATAAGGCTAAGGCTTGAAAAATTTAAACAACTGTAGCCACGCAACTGCCTCCACAAACAGCAGTAGGTACGCGTGGTGAGATATGACCTGAATCTTACTCACCATGGTTGATGATGTGAATACAATTCAAAATCTATGGTAAACATTGTTATCATTTAAATTGTACATACATACAAGCACACATAATAATATATACTTACACACATACATACATAATATTACCCTCTTTCCCGTAAGAGTAGGCAGAGATCACATCCTTCCACATGCTACGATCTTGGCAAATATTATTTAAATTGTAAATTAATAAAAAATCAAAATAAACAAAATTAATAATTTTAACTTAATTTATTACTTACAGCCAAATCATTCATTATTTTTACAAAACTTTTAACATTCTCAACATCTCCTTCGACTCTATAGAGCCTGTAACCATTGTAAGTTCTATAATCAGATATACTAGACGAGAGAGATAGATTAATAAGGCAAGCTAATAACAATACGCGAAATGATGACATTTTTACAAATGCACATTTGTCACTGGCAATATTAATCACCCACTTTCCTTATTTATACCAGAACGATAATTATTCCAAAGATATCATAGGTATGCTATATTCAAGTACCTACCTACATCATAAATCATAATTTTAATTGTTTTTTAATGATTTTCTGTAGAGCGTTCGTGGCTCTGCTATTTTAGGTCCTCATTTTACTATCAAATTCTTTTTTGATAGAATTTAGATATAGTAGTATCTAAGTTCGTTGTAGATGTTTTAAAAATTATTTAACGTACTTGAAACAATTAATGTCATGACTGGACCTTTTTTTAGTTGTATAGTTGAGGCCTTATTCTGTATTTTTTGTGTTAGTATTGAGAATATAATTTGTCGGAAGCATTATGCAACATAATATTATTTTAAACAAAGTTTAATTTGTATAATGGTGTCGGTTAGAATTTTAGGAAAGAGCATTTTTTGCGTGAATGTACTGCAATACACGAGGGACTGAATGACTAAGATCTGAAGGACGTGGGACGATGCGATGGACCCACCAGAGCCGTACTACCTTTGGCACCGGAATGCACGAAGCCATCAATTTCGCCAATAATCGTGATAATTGTAAGACCCTTATTAAAAATATCACGAAAGGAGGTCACGACCTTCATCAATGAGGAAACGACGAACAGAGAGAGACTGCAATACACAATGTGTTTGTCCCAATAAAGTGAAATAAAATCCGTACAACTGTCACGAAAATAAGCCACAACAAGCAGACAAATAAGAAGTTCTTATTTTGACATTACAATCAAACATCTCAATTTATTGACGACCGATATGGCGTGGAGGTCAGTATACCTACACTTCACTCCTGAGGTCGTGGGTTCGATTACCACACAGGACAAATCCTTGTGTGCATGAACATGAATTTTGGTTCTGGTCTGGGTGTTTTCCTATGTATATTAAGTATGTATTTACAAAAAAAAAATATATAAGTATGTTTATACGTTGTTTAGTATCCATAACACAAGTTCTTGATGATACTCTTCTCTTGGAACTTGGAACTAAATAATTGGTGTAATTGTCAGGAAATATTTATTTATTTAATTTGTATGTTATTAAACCACATATATAACATTAATAAATTCTTATTCTTTATTACTTAAATGTATATGACCTACCACTTTATGGACCATCGATCTAGTTAAGGCGGCAGGTGATCGGTGGAAGCAAGCGACACAGGATCGCTCAAGGTGGAATGCTATTCATCATCATATCCTAGCATTATCCCCAGGGCCTGCTCACTGGTTCAACCAGATTTGACTGAATTTTAGTTATTATGTGGACCGACTGCCGTCTAACCCTTTTTTTTTTTGTTTTACGTCGTTAACAAAATGCGTTTACGCACTACCTTCCGGCTAAAGGGGGACCGAAAGGGGGTGTGGGACTCACCACCGGCAGACGCGACTGCCAGCAATAATTCCCACTAAAAATCTTCCGACGACGCCCGCCGCTTGTTGAGAAAGAGGCGGGGGCCAGTACCTGGGTTGCAGCTTCTGACACCCCGCCTGCGGCCAACGTCCCCCGGACCAAAACCGGGAGGACCTCCTCAGAGAGGCGCAGTGGATGCGCCCCTCCTACCTCCTTGTGCGACCATAGCGTGTGTGGCCGACTTCTCAGAGGGTCTGTCGTTAGACAGCAAGGCCCCCTGCCCCCACTGCCTAAGACCCTCCTGGCGCTGCTTGACGGGCCCTTCTGGCCCGCCCGCTGCGCCCTCCACAGGTCCCTCTTAGTTTCTCCCCCGGTATTCAGTACTAAGGGCACCCAGAGTCGTCGGTCTCTGGGTGTTACCTTTTCCCTGGCACCTCCTGCGCCCTACCGGGAGGTACTCAGCCCCCCCATCACGACAAGGTGGAGACTAGTCAGGGAGGACTGTCGTCTAACCCTGCGCAACCGAGGGAAACATTATTCTATGGTTAAGCCAGCTGACCGTTCATGACAGCCGAGACCAACGGCTTAACGTGCTTTCCGAGGCACGGAGCAAGCGATAATTACGCACATAGCTTCCATAAGTCATAGGTGCGCCAGGGTTTGAACCCGAGACCCTCTGAATTTAAAGGCAAGGGGTCTCGCCACTAGGCTATCGCTGGTCTAATGTTCATGTCTATTCCAATTAATCCTGAGCGGGAATTGAATCACAGACCTGATTACTATAGAGCGCTTCAATGACAACCCACCACATCATATCTTCACGATAAAATAATACTTCAGACTCAACAATAAATTTACTTACGATAAAAAAATATCATTTTGTTTGTTAAATATAAAAAAAGAGTCAATTGAAGAGCAAATTCAATAAGTACTTGTTTTATGTGTACAAGATATCAACTGTAAATAGACAATAACAGAAAACACAAATAATGTTATATAGTAATTGGCAATCTGGGCGGTCCCATAGCGGAGGACTTTAATCAAATTATTACTATATATAAATAAATATTCTGTTTCACATCTAACGAAGTGTGGGCGTATTATATGCCTCTGCCTACCCCGTCGGGGGTCCCCCGAAGGAGAACACGCATACACAGGCGTGAATGTATGTATGTTATTCTCTATTGTCTAACAATCACAACAATTATTCAGTTCCAAGATAAGTATCATTAAGAACTTGTGTTGCGTAATGTAGTGTTATGTTTCTTGTAACTGGCGAGAGAAAAAACTAACTTTGACGATTTTCTCGCCTCTTTTTTACGGTCAAGCTCCCGCCCGCAGTGCATGGGCGCGTTAGGTTATAAGTTTGACTTTCACAAGAGCTCTATTGAGCCTAACTTGAATAAATGATTTTAACTTTTATGGATACGAAATAACGGATATTTTTTTTTAAAAGTACATAATTAACATACATAGGAAACACCCAAACCAGGACAATTATTCATGTTCACGCTGACAAACATTTGTCCTGTGTGAGAATCGAACCCACGACCTCAGAGCAAAGTGCAGGTATACTGACCTTCGCGCCATATCGGTCATCTAATTATACTCGTCCTCGGCTTATACTTAAGTTGACTCAACATTCACAACAGTTTCATCAACATACATATGTACGGCTTTATACAAAGACGCCTTTGATAAAATATAACATCGACCCTTTTTACAGTCCACGGCTTTCATAAAATATAACATATAATAAAAGTTGAGTAAGATTTGTTCCGCGAGCGATCTAAGGACTTAAACTCATGAGGCGACGATTTTCGACGTCATTCGTGCGATTACCTTTTGGTAATCATTAGCAAGAAGCAAGAAGCGCTCGTAGCTCAGCGGTGCTCGGTGGTCGGAAACGATCACCGAAGTAAAGCAGAGTTTACAGAGGTCGGTCCTTGGATGGGTGACCGTTTGTGTGTTGAAATCGAACATTTCCGTGCTTCGGAAGGCACGTTAAGCTGTTGGTCCCGATTATCAGTAAATGTGGTAGTCGTTAAGCCATGTTAGAAGCCTAAATAGGCGGCTTGTATGTATAAATTCTAACAGCAGGACGCCATGCACCTGCCTCCGCCAATCCGCACTGGGTCAACGTGGTGGAGTATGTACCCTCACTCCTTGGTATGTGAGAGGAGGCTTGTGCTCAGTAGTGGGACGTTAATGGGCTGACATGAGATAATGATTGAATCATTAGCAAATCATACTAAGACGGGGTGTCTGACTACAGGTTTATTAAAATCTCAGTGCAATGGAGAAAGCTAGGCTCGGAATGTCCCTACGTCATAGAATCATAAATGAGGAAATCCATAAGAGAAAACTGACCGTCCGACCGCCGAGAAAGGCCGACATGACAGGCAGGACAGTTTTTCAAGATGAAGTGCTATATGGCGGGGCTCAAAGATCGACGTATGATAGGGCGTAAGGTTCTAGTAGTGGCGACCGCGAATCAGTAAAATTTGATCTTGAAGACTTGTAAAGATCTTCAACAGCCAATTCGCCGCTGATTTGAATGAATTCAGTTTTAAAGCGGTACTAGAAGAATGTATGTGAGAATTTGTTTCCACTTCCTCATTTAGTATAATAAGAAATCTACTATTGTACACGTCAATATGCGACAAGCTGACAACTAAAACAATCTGCTTCATGTCATGAGTAAATCCCCTAAGATGTATTGAAAGGTTTTCTGTTGCCACTCGGAAAACCTCACTGGCTTTAAAGATAACTTTCTTTTGATCAAACAATAATTCAAAAGATTGTCACGTACTTACCTGCTGCTTTCTAAAAGAAACAATATGTTAACGTTGAGTTTGTATAAACTCACACAAATGAATTTCGCTTACTTTAATGAGAAAATATATACGAAGTCCTACAACTGATGGAAACCTTTCTCAACAAAATTTCTCTCAGTCAGATTTCAAATAGAATACAGAATTAATTTTAATATACAGTCATCCAGTCTTATATCTTAGAATTACGTTACAAAGTTTCAATATTACAAAGTCTTTTCGAGAGAATACAGACAAAATATTAAATTTAAGAAAAAAGTGGCGGTATATTTGTCTTACGTATAAAATGTCGTGTACTCGTATCTACCCACACGGTAGAATTTTCTAGAGCTTCGAATATTATTCGTTAAGGCAACGCGAAATGTCACACTATATCGAAGAAATACTCGTAATGTAACCTTGTTACAGATCTGGGAGCCCCTCTTGGAAATTGACGTAAAAACGCCGTGAATTCATTGTGTTTGCAAATTTATTCTTCCAATATTCGCAGTACGCGATATTTGATCCTATCGACTTTGAAGATGATATAAGAAAGAAGTTTGTGCTATCAAGAGGTTGCAAATTCTCTTTTGAAATATAATATCGTTTAGCTTCCCTTGACGACAGTGTTCTTGTTCATTGGTGCGTATGGCAAAGATTATCTTGAACAAGAAATGTCTGTCCTACAGCGGTATCTATCCCGCACATAAATATAGCTTTTGCTATGGGTACCAGAGAACGTATGAAATATTTCTTTTATTTTGTATTTTTTTTCAATATCCCGTTCCTGGAGTAAATTTTGTAAAATTATATATAGTATATGAGAATGAGTGATGATTAAGATGATAAATGAGATGCCCTCTCCTAAACTAAAAGCCTTTTTTTTTCCATAATCACCACGCTGGGCAGGCGAGTTGGAGAACGCAGTTGAAGCCAGTACGCAGAATGACGCTGCTGCCCATCAGCTGGTAGGATTTCTCTTTATTGACTCTTACGAATCCCCGTGAGAGGAGAGGGGGTGCCACTATTCCAGGCCGGTACCACACAGCACCCGTGAGACAAAACACTAAAGAAATAGCTATTATAAACTTGCCTATCTACTTATTATCATTAATTACTCTACGGTAATTTGTATCAACACACTCCTGTGAAGGCAATCCGAATAGTCAATTACAAGCATATATACCCTGTCTGAAAATTTTCTATAACCATTCGATTCCTACAACGATTCTTTTGACCTGCTTTGCTTTTGATTTGGTTGCTGACATAACAGTGAAAATCATCATAATTTAATAAATTGACCACATCTTATGAGCCTTATATTTTTTTTATTTCTTTATTTATTTAGCTCCCGTTTCGAAGATTTTTTTGCCTAATATGAAAAGAGATGGACAGATTGAAGAGGCCTACACATATTTCGAGAAAAATAACAAGCATCCTAAAAGCGCCTACCTTAGCTTTTTCAATCTCATTTTGTCCACCCGAAGTGCCACAAATAATTTTAACTGAAACTGAGATTAAATAAAATTAAAATGACAATCATCCACGTAAAATCCAATAAGGTCAGCATTAACAATGGAGAATCGAGGTAAAATATCCAATTTAAAATATTCATCGTTAATGACAAAGGATATCCCTTCTAATTGGTAAAAAGGACGTACAATCCTAAATGACAATACTTAGAAATCGTATTTATAGCTCAGGACAGATTCAGTGAGGGCAGGAACGAGAAGTTTTTTGCCCGGAGACTAATGGGGGCTATATATCGTTGACGTACTGGTGGAATGAGCCGGGCTAAATCTACCATTGTTGTACCTTTATTAGTACTTCTGTACTGATTGATAGGGCTACTTCGAAAAAGGTTCTTGGTATATGTAATATGCTTATTTCTATTTGGAGTATGCAGGGAGGAATAAAGTCCTTTTCAAGCAGAAACGTACATACATGGTATGTACCATGTAAAAATAATAATAATAAATCACCCATTCCGCGGACACTCAACGCACTTAATGCCATCCTGGATGCAGCACCCGACTGTGATTTGTTTGCGGATGGATAGCCTGAGATTTGGTCAGTGTGTCTGAGGTATTGTGAGAGAATGGGATAAAAGAAGTTTTTATGTGTGAGATTTTAATATTATGTTTAACTTTTACTGTTTGTGATAATTAGTGTAATTGGTGTATTCCGTTCTGATTAAATAAATAAATGGTAGAAAACGTAATCTTTTAGTGAATTAAAAAAATCTCTCTCGTTTGTTATTTAATACTTACAAAATTAAAGCGTGATATAGTAACTGACAGATGGGCGAGCCTTTCTTTTGCTCCGTAAAGTATATATGTGTAATAAGCGCATTACACAACGATGAAATTTGTCAAAGGATGTGTAATTTCTATTGAAATTATATTTCGAACTCCTTCAATTTAGGTCTAAGGAACTATGATCTCCTTGCAAGTGAGCCTTATCGGTACTCTGCCTGTTCGTTTTATACCCCTTTAATTCTCAACCTTTGTTCGATATGAAACTACGTAACGCAACTTGTTCGCATGTAAACGTGTTAACTATACCAAAAATGTGAGTAGGCACTTCAACTATCGAGTCATTAATTCCAGTTAACCTACCGAGACCTTGTCTCTTTTATTTTCTTTGTGTACCTACATTATCCAAACATGCTTAGTCACAAAACTAAGTTTATTATACCTTTGTTTGTAAACGTATCATCAAGTACCGGACTTTCTAAAATTGTACATAATGTAACTTTATTTGTTAATTCAAGTAAGTAATTTACATTATTTATTGTATCTCATTTTAAGTGAACTATTGTGTTTTTATGAGAAATAAATTCTTTAAACCCAAATAACTGGACCTTGAAGAGGCTTTATGCGGGCAACTAAAGATTTGCTAAAGCAATTAAAACGATGAAAGCAATCAAGTAAAAGCTGTTGTTTGTCCAACCTGCCAAGTGTACAGACAACATTCGCAACACCAACTTATAAACAAATCCCAAAGATTGATGAAGCCATACTAGTTGTTTGATTAATTGTCCCGCGTCACACGCAGCGGAGTGGGTATCTGTTATCGATGTTTATTCACTTACTTACTCGCCAACTAAGATTGTGTCAAGGAAAAACGTCAACCAACTTGGATGTTTGGTTTACATTCGAGTTGCGAGCTGAATTTTATTCTTGTCCTTTATTTCCAATTGGGTCAATATTAGACATAATGATTGTTAAGATAACTTATGTGTGCTTTGTTTGGTTACCATAAAAGTTGATTTTATTCCTTTCCTTTGTCTACAATCATAACGAGATGTCGTCAAATAATTTGCCGTGTGGTATCGTTTATGCTGGCCTAGAATAGTCCAACCCTTCCCCTTTCATCTAACGCGGTGTCGTAAGAGTCAACGAAGAGAAATCCTACCAGACGCTGGGCAGCAGCGTCATCCTGCGTACTGGCTTCAGCTGTGATCACCAAACCAGCTGCCTTGCGTGGTGATTATGGGTTAATATCGGGAAGGCCAATGTTCAGCAGTGGTGTTTAAGGATGTCGAAATACCTGTAAAGTTCGTATTTCATACAATTCTAGACTTTATGACTGTCGATATAAGACTTCTGTGTGGTTGTATTTTGTTATCATTCGATTTGAGAACATAATTTATTTATATCCTTTGTTTCATCATGTCGAAAACTCTACTTAAGTCTTTTACACAATCCTAGACTTTCCGAATTTCAAAATAACGTCGGGGATAGTGCAAAACCGCGTAACTATCATTGGATAATTCCGCGTAACTGAAAAAAGTTGGTAATTTAAGTTAATGGGTGGTCGGAAACGATCTCCGAAGTACAGCAGAGTTTACAGAGGTCAGTCCTTGGATGGGTGACCGTTTGTGTGGCATTTGATATCGAGCGTTTCCGTGCTTCGGAAGGCACGTTAAGCCGTTGGTCCCGGTTATCACTAAATGTGGTAGTCGTTAAGCCATGTTAGAGGCCTAATGGGCGGCTTGATAAATTCTAACAGCAGGACGCCATACACCTGCCTCCGCCAATCCGCACTGGGTCAGCGTGGTGGAGTATGACCCATTACCCTCACACCTTGATTTGTGAGAGGAGGCTCGTGCTCAGTAGTGGGACGTTGATGGGCTGAAATGATGAATGATGAAGAAACTTATTCAGTTTTTGTACTTTCCCCTGTCAAACTAGATCTATAGCAGATACGAGGACTTTACGAATAGTAGTTTTGCGGATTTGCACTATCCCCGCCGCTTTATCTTTCGTTTCCAATCACCTAGTTATAGTGTGTTAAAGACAACACAATTCTAGACTTCCTAAACGTTTAGATAGCTTCCATGTATTATTTTTATCTAATCACCTATCATCTTTAACACAATCTAAGACTTTCTGAATGTAACATAATACAAACGTGCCTGTTCAGTAGTGCTTGCTAAGATCGTGATCCGGCCATAACTGTGTTATTGCAATTTTATGCCATATTAGTGAAACTGATTTGTGATATCCGACTGCCTGGGTGATTGCTTCGAATGCGCTTTCGTTGTTTTATATAATGTAGAATTTAAGAATTTAAGTACAATTGTTGTCACTAGTTTAAAAGTATACTTCATTTAACTACATTTCGAACACACCAGACAATGTGTGTTTAAAAACCAATTTGGTTAAAAATAGTTAACATATACTAATATAGTCTTTTGTAAACCTGTCATTGGTGTTAGAAAATATTGCTACATAGACTGTCCCAAAACCGAGGCACTGGGTTCAAAACCCGCTGAGATGTTGAAAGCAGTTTTGTTACTTATTTTAAGACTCATTTTAACACGCCTGCCCATAAAAAGCAGAGAGCCGTGCTCAGTATATGCCAACGAAAATAGACTTCACTGCACGTGGATTGAAGTTAGTCACATGTACATAATACTACCATCGCTTCCAATTCCTTCTAAAGAATTTTAAATATTAATGCATAATTATCCTACCCTGCTCTTTTCTTCCATTCAGCTCAGTTATTTCATCATCAGTTCATCGACATCTTCATCTCTATTTCGGTCGTTCTCTGCCTCTCCCTCCCGTAACATTCATATGTATCATTCTTCATTACATGATACCATAGCAAAGTAATATGGTTTTCTTAAGGTGATGGGATTCAGGGGGCCTACTTTAATTCAACGAAAACGAAACTTCGTTATACCTATCTCTTTCCCTCGATAATGATATAGCTAGAGAGTGAAAGAGATAGGTATAATGAAGTTCATACTCAACCATGCGGTGTTCGAGCGGACTGACGGAGGCAGATTGTGTAATTATTATTAACCAACATCCTATCATGCCTTTAGAAGCACGGAAGCGTTCGATATTAATTGCCAAAACCAAGATCACCCATCCTTGTACCGACCTTTATGAACATTGCTTTACTTCGGTAATCGTTGCTGATCACCTAGTACCGCGAAGCTACAAGAACTTCACTAAATTAATATACTTTTTAATAACATTTTTTTATTAGCTTCAGTAATGTTAAAGGCAAATTAAGATGTTTTTTATTGTTTAATGGAAACCGTCTGGGCTTGGCACGAGGGTTTCTTGACAGTTGGTTTGACAGGGGGAAGTGTTTGTTTAGGATAACAATTCTTTGGCACTTCACGAGCGGCCAGCCCTCTTTGTATGCGGATAACTTGGGCAAATTGATTTTGTCAAAGTGATCGATTTGGAAGGCTAACTGGCTGTATTAAATAAATATTTAAAAAAATATTCGTGAGGTCGTAGTTCCGCTAAGTGGTGGCGATTACGGAAGCATAGCAGAGTATAGACATATGTGGTAGTCGCTAAGCCATATCTCCGCCATTCTGCATTGGCTTTGCGTGACTAAGCATTAGCATAATCCCCCCCCCCCCCGGTTTGTGAAAGGAAGCATATCTCAATAATGGGTTGTTAAGAGGTTGAAATAATAAAGTAAATAATGATCCAATAACACACATATTCACTTATAAATGTAGCATAAACCCATAAACCACCTCGTTACTCGTGTATAGTATATAATTATATCCTATCAACATCTTAGGCGCTGAAGCCAACCTCACCTGCATGCACTTGCACCTTTTTTTTTAATTTACGTCGGTACCAAAATGCATTTACGCACTGTCTCTCGGCCAAAGGGGGACCGAGAGAGGTGTGTGGGACTCACCACCGGCAGACACGACCGCCAGCAGTAATACCTACTAAAAATCATCGGACGACGCCCGCCGCTTGTTCAGGTACTGGCCCCCCGCCTCTTTCTGTTGCAGCTCTGACACCCGCCCGCGGCCAACGTCTCCCAGACCAAAATCGGGAGGACCTCCCCAGAGAGATGCAGTGGACGCGCCCCTCCTACCTCCTTGTGCGACCATAGCGTGTGTGGCCGACTTCTCGGAGGGTCCATGGTTAGACAGCAGGGGCCCTCATCCCCCGCTGCCTAAGACCCTCCTGGTGCTGCTTGACGGGCCCTCCTGGCCCACCCGCTGCGCCCTCCACAGGTCTCTCTTAGTTTCCCCCCGGTAGTCAGTACTAAGGGCACCCAGAGTCACCAATCTCTGGGTGTTACCTTTTCCCTAGCGCCCTCTGCGCCCTACCGGTATTCAGCCCCCCCACCACGACAAGGTGGACACCAGTCGGGGGGGACCTGCAAGTGCACCTGCCGACAACGGACGAGGCTCTGGCGAACATAATAGTGCCCGGTAAGCAGCAATAGGCTCGCCACCTATTACGTGGGACAAACTATATAATTGGCGAAGTGTGGGCTTATAATATGCAGTGTTCTAACCCATTCGGGAAAATAGGCATGTATGTATTTTTAATAAATGTAACATAATATATAACCATAATTTATCTTGTTACTATCGCAATATTCCGGTAAAAGAAAATTTTACCACGATTAATTACAAAACTACGCCAGTAATAAAAAAATTACGACACCACCTATTTGCGCCGCCAAACACTTAATTAAATTCTCTTTATTCCCTGTGTTGGCCGTGTCACTGCGATTGGAGGCACTTTGCAAACTAAAGTTAGATTAGTTTACCTACATCCTGTTCAACGACAGGGAATTTTAATGGCGAACGGGTTTATTGGCTCAACTTCAACTGAACTTTAAATAATATAGGTTAGTCACTACGGTGTGTTTTTAAAATAAACGTTATTGGAAATCTATCTTGTGCCATCAGACTGCTTTATACTTTTCTGCTAACCCAAAAGATTAACTGGTAGAGAATGCCTTGCAGCATTAAGTTCGCCTTTTGTACATTTAAATTTTAATTTGTGCGATAAAGTTTAAATTAATAAATCAGAGAGGCATATGTCTAGTAGTAGATTAATTTAGGATGCTGATGATGAAAAATATACAGCAGTTGATTTCTGTTATCACTGTGATAATATGGTAGGCGTTAGGGATAAAGTTTTTTAGTGGGTAGTACTGCTGGCGGTCGCGTCTGTCGCACCGAACCCCACACTCCCCTCTCGGTCCCCGGAAGGCAGTGCGTAAAGGCATTTTGTTACCGACGTAAATAAAAAAAAAGAAAAGCGTTAGGGATAGCCTTGACAAAGATTATGAGCGTGGTAAGTAATATTGTATGTAGTGGGCATTAAAAAATATTACAGGACTTATTGGGCGGCTTGATAGAGATTCTGCATTGGCTTTGCGTGATTATATATTATGATTATGAGCAGAATCCCCCCATCTTGTTTTGTGAAAGGAAGATTATCTCAGTAATGGGATGTAAAGAGGTTTAAACAATACAGTAAATATTAATCCAATAACACACAATTTCAATTATAAATGTAGCATAAAATCATAAACCATCTAGTTACTATCGCAATAGGGTATAGGGATCCTACCATCATCTTTGGAGCCCAAGCCAACCGCACCTGCAAGTGGTGCACCTGCCGATCAACGGACGAGGCTCTGGCAACATAAAAGTTCCCGGTAAGCGACAATAGGCTCGCTACCTATTACGTGGCACCAACAATACCATTGGCGAAGTGTGAGCGTATAATATGCCTCTGCCTACCCTTCAGGACAACACGCGTAATTGTGTGTGTATGTAACAGCGAGTAGTATGACGGAATTTTACGCAGTAAGCCCCAGTAGAAAAGTGATAACCTCTGTATGTGGGAGACGTCGAGGAAATGTTCATGGCAACAAACAGTTGATATAATAGAGTTTAATAAGACGGCACACACTTGCCTCGGTTAATTAGCAATGGGAACGAATCTAGTTCATGCTTCACCACGCGTTCCACCACCACCACTCTTACCTTGCTTTGTGGCTGATCCGCCTGATGGCTCAGCTGATAGCTGCTTTCAAGCCGCACATGAGGCAACTTTGGCTTAAAGACAACCAATGTCTTATTAACCCTAACGAAGTACGATGATGTTCTGTTATGTGTTTGTATTTAAGATTAAAAAAGGTAGAACATATTTCACTGAAAATGTGTTAATTTATAATTGTGGAGATCGAGCGTCTAACAAGAGAGTTAAGCTAGAATTAATGGTCACTTGTCACTGAGGTGGCGTTGTAGGGCGAATAGCTTAGATCTAGCCTTAATGATCTAAGCTGCTACATTAACTAGTTGCTAGGGTTGTCCATAACAACAGTTTAATGTCAAATGCCACACAAACAGTCACCCATTCAAGAACGAACTTTAAATGAGCGTTTCCGACAGACGTTAACGCGTAATTTATTTCGAAGAAATATAAATTGAATTTGTTTTCCTTTCTCTCCCTTAGTTTTCAAGGTTATCTAACAAATCGTTTAAATTTGCACATCGCTGTGTTTGACATCTTGATACATTTCTTTTCAGGGTTTCGCAGATTTCCCTCCATACAAGACGTTTAATTGAATTCCCTTTATAAAACGGGTTCGGTACGAGTCAAACAAAAGTTAAATTAGTTTACCTACGACTCCCACTTGGCAATATAAACCTTTTGGAATGTTAAGGTTGAGTGCTTAGACTTTCATGTTTATACTTTAGAGCAGTAGTTCCCAAACTTATTTTTCTCGTGGACCACTTTCAAAATGTTACTGGACCCCCTGCTGCTACATTTCTTAAAGTCGCCAAAAAATGAAAAAGTGTCGCTTCTGAGTTCTGTCCCTATATTCCGATAGGTAAAATAAAATCGAAAAATGGTACATTTTATATCTCCCGTGGACCCCTGGGGGTCCACCTGGACCACTTTGGGAATCACTGCTTTAGAGCTACGAGTTTGTAAGTTGTTCTCTTGTTGGTAGTTTAGGATTAGGACTTAGGAGTAATTACGGTGATGACTAATGAACTGCTGTCGTAATAAAGTGAACCGGACTCTCGATCGTGTCACCCAGTGGAGGTCTGAAAACCTGGTCGAGTTTAATGCCACCAAAACCCAGGTTTGTGCATTCTCGTCGAAGGTTACTCCCTTCCTTACTCCTCCCTCTGGTAAGAACACTCCGTTGCCCATTTCGCGCGGATCTCAGCATTATCGGCATGGACATCGGCCAGGACCTAAATCCGGAACACTACATCGAGCCTCGAGGGTGTTATTTTAACTGCCTCCCGTAAGTTGGGTATACTCAATAAGATGGGGCGGTTTTTTACTCCTGAACCGCGCTGTTTGTTGTACAAGACTTAAAAAAAAAAATGTTTATTTTGGCTATGTAATGTATTTTACAGTTTACTTTGCGTACAATTTTTACCATACTTCAAGCCATAGATGTGATATGGTAGGTAAGTGACATTTTAATTTTATCATTAACGGTATAGATGTCGCTGTATGTTTTTGAATCGCACAAGTAATTTGTATTTATATTCGCATATATATACATTGCAAATGGATCCGTGTGGATTGGCCATTTATTTATTACTTTGTACAAGCACAACATTTATTTTCACAGTTTTTAGACTAAAACGCGATACAATATAACCAAGCTACCTAAGCGAAAAAACAATAGAACGATTACGCTCTCCGACATAGGATTATATTTAAAATGGAAATGTGCTTAATGGATTATTATTCAGTTTCAACTTCGCACTCGCCATTGTTAGAAGCAGCCTATTGTAAGACTCGTAATAATGCTGTCATTATAAGCATTAAGTTGACATTAAGTTATGTTCGTACAGCGGGAAGGCGGGACTTTGAAAAAGCAGTAGCTTGGTCGCTATAACCTGATCTTTTTTTTTTGTTTTACGTCGGTAACAAAATGCATTTACGCACTGCCTTCCGGCCAAAGGGGGACCGAAAGGGGGTGTGGGACTCACCACCGGCAGACACGACCGCCAGCAGCAATACCCACTAAAAATCTTCCGACGACGCCCGCCGCTTGTCGAGAAAGAGGCGGAGGCCAGTACCTGGGTTGCAGCTTCTGACACCCCGCCTGCGGCCAACGTCTCCCGGACCAAAACCGTGAGGACCTCCTCAGAGAGGCGCAGTGGACGTGCCCCTCCTACCTCCCCCTGCGACCATAGCGTGTGTGGCCGACTTCCCGGAGGGTCAATGGTTAGACAGCAGGGGCCCCCTGCCCCCGCTGCCTAGACCCTCCTGGCGCTGCTGAGCGGGCCCTCCTGGCCTACCCGCTGCGCCCTCCATAGGTCCCTCTTAGTTTCCCCCCCGGTAGTCAGTACTAAGGGCACCCAGAGTCGTCGGTCTCTGGGTGTTACCTTTTCCCTAGCGCCTCCTGCGCCCTACCGGGAGGTACTTAGCCCCCTCACCACGACAAGGTGGAGACCAGTCGAGGGGGCGCTATAACCTGACCTACCGTGTCTCGATATTATTACTGATCTTTTAATTAATGACAAATTATTGTGAAGTTATGCGCCGCATACTAACTACTACTAAAATTCTATTATCTATAGAACCCAAAATATTTACAATAAACTAATTAGCTGGATAGAGGTGTATAGGGATCCTACCTTTTTTTTTTATTTACGTCGGTAACAAAATGCATTTACGCACTGTCTCCCGGCCAAAGGGGGACCGAGAGAGGTGTGTGGGACTCACCACCGGCAGACACGGTCGTGTAGCAGTAATAACCACTAAAAATCTTCCGACGACGCCCGTCGCTTGTTGAGAAAGAGGAAAAAGGTACTGGCACCTTTGGGGGGCGGGCTGCAACCTGGGTTTCAGCTCTGACACCCCGCCCGCGGCCAACATCCCCCGGACCAAAACCGAGACCTCCTCAGAGAGGCGCAGTGGACGCACCCCTCCTACCTTCCTGTGCGACCATAGCGTGTGTGGTCGACTTCTCGGAAGTTATGACCATACAATGGGATTCACCGCCGACTTCGTAGCCACACTTCTTGGGCGAAAAATAAAATGTTAATAAATTTTATCCGTTGTTCGTATTCTTATTGCCAGTTCTGCTTAGTTGGATGTCCCTTTACAACCACTAACCAAAACAATACTAGCCTTGCTTTTTTACTTAACCTTCAAGTTATATGTAACCTAGAAGTAGAGATTTTTTACATACATTCGTAGCCAAAATCATCATCATCATCATCATCTCAGCCATCTAACGTCCACTGCTGAACATAGGCCTCCCCAATAGATTTCCACATTGAGCGATTCTGAGTCGCCTGCATCCATCGGCTTCCCGCCGCCCTGACCAAATCATCGGTCCATCGCGTGGGAGGCCGTCCTCTACTACGTTCGCGGTCGCCATTGCAGAACCTTGACGCCCCATCGGTCGTCGGTTCTTCGAGCTATGTGCCCCGCCCATTGCCACTTCAGCCTGCAAACTCGCCTCGCCTCGTAGCCAAAATCAAAGGGACAAATTGTTAGAAAGTACTATGTAAACTACGAGCATCGTAGAGTGGTTTCACAGGTAGCATTAATATCACATAATCCATTTCTAATTCAAATCTAACATTAATACCACGAGTCATACGCAGAATTATAACAGTTACCGCAAGTTTACGATAACTAGACTTCGTGTATGTATCTGTCGCAGGCAGATTATAGAAACGACGTTTTACAAAACGACTAGGCAAATTGTATGGTATGGTCCATAATTATTAAGGTCATTCAAAACGAGTGGCTTCCAAAGTAATTCGTGGGTTTGTTTGGCTCCTTTGGGCAATTATTGAAAAGCCCTCCCAAGTTAGTTGCATGTAAAATGTTATTAAAAAAATCGTTTGCCATACTTTCTTAGTTTGCCTTAGGTTTGGTCGTTTTGTAAAATGCCGCATTTCCATAATCTGCCTGCGACATATCTATTCTATAATACGATAGGTTTCTCTAACCCAATCAACGGTATCTGTGCCAAATGTCGAGAGGGGATCGAAGGGATTTGTGTTCCGTAAAGGCTTTCTAATTGGTGTATGTCGTAGGTGGCTTTAACCCGGTTACCGCGGCTCCGGAACATACTAGGACATAGATTGTTTTTAGTTAGTAAAACTCTGACACACTTCCACTCCAATCACAGCGGAAGACTGTCTTTAGATAATCCATTTAAAAAAAGGTAACGCGTGGTCTTACAAACGGCCCAGATGTATTGTAAATATATTTGAACTTTTATGGGATTTACTTATTGGTTGGTATTTGTGTTTTAGTATAAGGTTTTTTAATTGATGTATGTTAAATGTCCAGGTGGGTTGTAAATGTATGGCCAATGTATTGTAATTATTATTTATTTATTGTATAAGGCTTTTTAATTGTCGTCGTAGGTAGCTCTCACCCATGGTCAGATATACTGTCCATGTGATGGAAACAATTTTTATTTTTCTTGTGAATTATTTTGGTTATTAAAGTATGTGGTTACTAATTGGTGAAAGTCATAGGCGGCCTTAAATCGTCGTTTTATAACCATTAGTACAAGAGAACACAATAGCTATTTAAAAATTAAAAAAAAAAAAATTAAATATAATTTAAGATCCCACTGGTGGCTCCACGAACCCAGGATATCATAAGCATTCAAAAAAAACCACGAATTAAATTGATTGGTCAAAAATGTAAGACATTCTTTATTTCTCCCAAAAAGTTTATATAGCTAGATTGTGATTAAGGAAGATTGGTTCCTTGTAAATAATTCCAAAGGGGAATAGATTTATTTTCACCTCCTTAAATCGGATAAAAGCTATACATATATAGAGTTCAAACTATCTATAGTTCAAATTTCACATAAATTGATTTGGGCATAAAAATATTGCAAAAACATAAAGTTACTTTCGCATGGTATCTAGCGTAAGTGATTGATACTAGACAGTAATTAAGGCATCGGAATAGTACTTAAAACGTTAATAACATAGGAAACATTAAACAACCGCATCCATCTATAGCTACAAATGAAAATACGTGACGTATTCAACCCAAAAGGGTTCCGAATCTGGGATCACTTAATACCTCAACCATTGCTTCATAAATATGGAGATCCATACCTCCATCTATTATTCTAACATTGTTCTAGTGTGAAATTTCCAAAATATCTCTTTCAACCAAGTTTTGTGAATAAATTATGTTGCTACAGAGCAGATTTTGATGGCTGGGTAGTTGTAAATTTACTCGTTCATCTAACTCTGTTATGAAAGTTTGGTATTGAATTATTATCTAGTTCAATATTGACTTTGTCTTAAATAATTTCAGTTAATCAAATTCCACTCATACTCGACTCATGTTATTAGGCCTATTAGATGATGAGATATAAATTGTTGTGTATATTGTAGCTTCATGTTCGTTTTAACATTACAAAATTATTATTATTATTAAAGGCATCTTTAAGCGCTTAAGAAAGATTGGAATTTTAAATCGTGACGTTGTAGTTATCATTAAGATGTTTTTAGCGATGTTAGCGAATCTGGTTTGGAAGCGATCACCAAAAAACGCGAAGCTTCATAAAGCTCCTTCTGAGCCCACGTAACATCAAGGTACACCTGGATGATGGAATTAGTCGTTATAGGTTTCTAAAGAACGTCCTCCTTTTTAATATTTATTTCAACTTCATGCGCCTCACCGGCCTGAAATTCGCTTTCGCGGATGATCTTGCGTTCCAGGCTAAATTATTTGAGGAAGGAGAAGCGGCGCTGACTGCTGACCTCCAGACTATAGGCGAGTATAACTCGAAGTTGCGCCTATGTCCGAATCCCTCAAAAACCGAAGCTGCGGCCTTCCTCTTGACCAACTGCCTTGCGAAACGTAAACGTGAGGATTCCTTCTGCAGAGAAATTATGAAATTCAATTATTCGCCTTAATTCATGGGCGATACATTGGACCAGTCCTTGACTTATAGGCAGCACCTGGAAAACGATTACAGGCGGAACTCTTTTTCCGGTACGCTTTGAGAACTTCATATTCTGACTCCAGCTGCTGAGAAGTGGAAATGACACTAGAAGTTTAAATTAGGATTCAGACAGCTAAACGCCATTCGATATGATGATTATCAGGTCCTGGCCAACTGTCATATTTTTCCCGGGCACACAGTATTGGGCATAACGATCAACCAGTCCGATTTGACTACCGGTATATTAAAGAAAGAAAGAAAGAAAGAAAGAAAGAAAATATTTATTCAATACAAGTTGCAAGAAAAAAAATAACAGAAAATAAGTACAAAATAATAAAAACACAAATCAATAACAATAAGAACCCAAATGTAAGAAGTACTCAACTTGTATTGAAAAGGTGCTCACTCAGCAAATTGTCGAACATCACAGAGATGTCGCGACGCTGATCTTCCGTGGGCACCTTTTCAGAAGGTAATTTAAACGCACAATATTTCAAAGACATAAATAGTTTCTGTTGAAATATGTTAACACAATAAAGGTATTCAGAAAAAGAAAAATAAGATGTATATTAGAGAAAAAATAAGAGGGCAGTATAAATATTTGTGTGCAAGACTTCTAGCACTGTTACACACATCCGAGGCTCAACGTCATCAAGTCCTTGCCAATTGTCTCATTATCCCCGGCACACAATATGTGCCTAATCAACCAATATGATTTGGTTGATAAAAACAATTGTGTGCAAGAATACGGATATTAATCGTGATCTGGATGTTTCCTCTGTATTATACAAAAGTATTTACATTTACAAATTAATGTTTTTGTTTGTTGTCTAGTCCCGAACAGTTATTGTAAGTTCTGGCTAGTTCGGGGTAAGAAACCGTTGTGTGAAATATGTAACAATATGGAGCAATTGTTTTGTTTATTTCTTTGTTAAGAACTGCATGCAAATTCAAATTCATTTATTCAAGCTTAGTTTCATTCCGAAGTACTTGTTAACGTAAGCCTAACCTTACCTATACATTCTATTATCGTTATTTTTTTTCTCACCAAGTATATATGTAGTTCCAAGATAAGTATCATTAAGAACTTTTGTTATGGATACTTAATAACGAATAACATACATAAATTTTTTTGTCTAATGTGGGATTCGAAACCGGACTAGGATTCGTTCTCCTCAGAACCGGAGTGGTATACTAGCCAATATGCTGAGAAGCGACCGTTCATATGGTAATTACTCGGTACGATCGACTTACGAGAAAAACAATTGTAGAAGCCTTAATCATTTAGACCTTTGATGCGGTGGTACTGTTCCGATTTGAGCGGCGATAGTCTAGCGGAGAAACCTATAGCCTTCAAACTTAGTGAGTCTCGGGTTTAAACCCTGGTCGACCACCAATGACTTTTCGAAGTCATGAGCGTAATTATCTTATATTCCTTGCCTCATAAAGCACGTAAAGCTCTTGGTCCCCGCTGTTAAGAACATCTATGGCAGTCGTCATTAGGAAGTTAGTGTCTTCTAACATCCTGAAAACTTGTTTAACCATAGAATGATGATACCCTCTTGGTTGCAGACCCCTAGGCCCTAAGCTTAAGTGTTGGGCAACCGGGATAATGCTAGGATATGATGGTGATGCATTGCCTTTTGCAAATGAAGTCACAGTCTTTTAGCAGTAAAGAGAGGACTCGTAATGACGTTAATGTGAAGTAACTCGATCGAGCCACAAGCACTGCTTCGGTATGCCTCAGTTCGTCGTTACGCGATCAATGCCAATTTAATTAAGAAGTTACTTAACGTCCTAAGGAAAGTTACTTTCTCCTAACTAGTCTAAATTAAGTTGAGAAAAGATGTGGCTGACTTCGTTAACTCGAGTTGGATATGTTTACTCATACATACATACAAACATTCACGCCTGTTTTCCCGAAGGGGTAGGCAGAGGCATATTATACGCCAGCATTTCGCTAATTATAAAGTTGGTCACACTTAATAGGTGGCGAGCCTATTGCCGCTTATCGGGCACTGTTATGTTCGCCAGAGCCTCGTTCGTTGATCGGCAGGTGCACCACTTGCAGGTGCGGTTGGCTTGGGCTTCTTAGGTCTTGGTAGGATCCCAATACACCATACATATATGTACATATTGATTTATCATAAATTTTCTGCTTAGAGTGATGGATGCAGTGCAGAACTAATTAGTCATCATCACATGCTAGCATTATCCCAGTTGTTCTAGACTCAAGCTTAAATCACACGTCGGACACACGGCCTGTTTACTGGTTAACCTGAGTTGGCTGAATTTCAGTTATTAAACAAAACTGATTCGTGTTTCCTGAAATATAATAATAAATAGCTGTCACTCAAAAACTTGTGTGCGTGGTACTTTCTTTATTTCAGGGATTAGGATTAATTAATTATATATCTATTGTTTACTACATAAAGTCACAAATTTAAAACTAGCGTCACTATACTAACTCTGTTTTTATATTTTAATTGTCTCTCCCATTCTCTTTTAAGGGAATCCTTTTTGAAGTATGTTGTTTGTTTATAAATATAAATACATAATATATACAAATAAATAATATATATTTTCTGACAATTAGCCAATTATTTAGTTCCAAGATAAGTGTTATAAAAAACTTGCCATACTAAATAACGAATAAAGATAACACACAGACCAGAAGAAATATTAACGTTTGTGCACACAAATATGTATTTGTCTAGTGCGGGAACTGAACTCACGACTTCGGGAGTGGAGTGCTTGTTCCACGTCATATCGGTCGGCAGTATAAGTGAAAATTCGTGTTTTTAATGTCAAATGTATATGTTTTCTATTCTATGTAACGAAATTCACGTTCCAATTCATGCAATTTTAATTGACACTTTCTTTATTAAAATAAACAAAAGATAATTAGACACGTACTAACGTTTTGATTGGAAGTCTCGTTCGTTGTACTGCGTGTATTCGTTGTAAAGAAGTTGATTTGGGTTTGATGAGATCTTGATTTGATGGATAAGAGCTTCAAAGCCTTAGTGAGCTTATATGATTCTTGATTTTGACTTGACTTTATTTGAAAAGCTTACAGCTGTTTTTACAAAATAAAAAATTTATATATATAATTATAGGCTAATTAAAAGCTTCCACATATTAGGTTTGATGAATTTGACAAACTAGCTTTATTTATACATATAATCTAGCCTGTTTCCCCAAAGGGGTAGGAAGAGGCATATGATACGACCATATTTCGCCAATTATATAGTTCTTCCCACGTAGGTGGCGAGCCTCTTGCCGCTTACCGGGAACTGTTATGTTCGCCAAAGCCTTGTCCGTTGATCGGCAGGTGCACCACTTGCCCTCCCCCCCGAACAGGTCTCCACCTTGGCGTGGTGGGGGGGCTGAGTACCTCCCGGTAGGGCGCAGGAGGCGCTATGTAAAAGGTAACACCCAGAGACCGACGACTCTGGGTGCCCTTAGTATTGACTACCGGGGGGAAAACTAAGAGGGACCTGTGGAGGGCGCAGCGGGCGGGCCAGGAGGGTCTCCGGTCATAGGCAGCGGGGCAGGGGGCCCCTGCTGTCTAACCATGGACCCTCCGAGAAGTCGGCCACACACGCTATGGTCGCACAAGGAGGTAGGAGGGGCGCGTCCACTGCGCCTCTCTGAGGAGGTCCTCCCGGTTTTGGTCCGGGGGACGTTGGCCGCGGGCGGGGTGTCAGCGCTGCAACCCAGGTACTGGCCCCCGCCTCTTTCTCAACAAGCGGCGGGCGTCGTCGGAAGATTTTTAGTGGGTATTACTGCTGGCAGTTGCGTCTGCCGGTGGTGAGTCCCACACCCCCTTTCGGTCCCCCTTTGGCCGGAAGGCAGTGCGTAAATGCATTTTGTTACCGAGGTAAAACAAAAAAAAAAAAAAAGTGCACCACTTGCAGATGAGATTGACTTGGATTCTTAAGATCTTGGTAGGATCCCTATGCACAGTTTTATTTATCAAGTATTAATAAGCCCTTTAACATTATTAGGTGATTCAAAAAAAAGATCCAAGTCTAAATCATTAGACAACTCAATAAAAGTTGAGAAGGGTAACTAACTATAAAACTATTCTTTCTATATTTAGTATGTGAAAATGGGGTGTGAAGTAATCTTTTTCTAGAAAAAAGGTATCGCGAGGGGAACGAAACTTGGGTTACCTTACTTTTAAGTACTGGACAATCTATTATACTCTGAGCAACTTTTTTAAGGAATCACAAATCTGAAATTTGTCTCCGCACGTGTAAAGGTAGCAAGTGAAGAGTGGAACAGCGCTAATCATAGTTGCAATAGGCCAACCTAAATTTACAGTGAAATGAAAAGAAGTAAAATTTTATTTAGACATTAATAGAAAAGGTAGACCATCACTATAATCTCAGCAATTTGACGTCTACTGCAGAACATTGAGCGATCCTGAGTCGCCTGCAAACATCCGCTTCCCGCCGCCTTGTCCAGGGGGCCTACCGCCGAATTCGATGGATTACCGGTAATCCATCTAGATCAAACTTTGTTTACGTTCATTAATCCGTACCGGGGAATCTGGCGACAGCCACCTCTCATTCATGACCTTCAGTCCGTGACAGACCAATAGGTAAATGGAGAACGCCATTTTGTTTCGA
This sequence comes from Musotima nitidalis, assembly GCA_949126915.1. Lineage (NCBI taxonomy): Eukaryota > Metazoa > Arthropoda > Insecta > Lepidoptera > Crambidae > Musotima > Musotima nitidalis. The sequence continues at coordinate 17,099,831 of OX421416.1, forward strand.
TTTCCATGAGTTCGGCGGTACGACAGAATCATTTCGAAATTCATTTTGCCTTATAATCGATTGCCATCGAACTCGGCGGTAGGCCCCCAGGTAGATACAATAAAAGTTTTACTACTCCCAATGTATCGGAACCCGCGGCAATCAAATAAATATATTAATAGATATTAACAACATTTTGTTTACATTGATACATTAAATAAATTAATATAATATTTATACGAAAATTCAAATTTAGTTTACTATACCTACTATGGTTCGATTCCCACACTGTACAAATCTTGGTGTGTATAAATGTGAATATTTGTATTGGTCTAGGGGTTTTCCTATGTACATTAAGTATATGCATGACGACCGATATGGCGTGGAGGTCAGTATACCTGCACTTCACTCAATAGGCCGTGGGTTCGATTCCCACACAGGACAAATCTTTGTGTGCATGAACATGAATATTTGTTCTGGTCTGGGTGTTCTCCTATGTATCTTAAGTATGTATTTACAATAAATAAAATGTATGTTTATCCGTTATTTAGTATCCTTAACACAAGTTCTTAATGATACTTATCTTGGAACTAAATAATTGGTGTAATTGTCAGAAAATATTTATTTATTTTTACTATGATTCAAATTTAGTTTACAATATAAAATAAATTTTCCAGAAAAATCGTCTTTGTGACAATCATCACCACTATCTTAGCCACAAGAAGTCCACAGCTTAACAGGAGGCTCTTCATAAAATTGTGGATCCTGTTTGCCATTAAAGAACCTAAAATCCCCATCAATCATCTGTTCTTCATGCTATGTGCCCCGCACACTGCCACTTCAACTAGAATTTCCATCTTGTTATATTAGTGTGAGGGCTGGGTTAACTATAGGTTGGTATAATGTCTTTTACAAACAAAATATTTTTATTGTTATTATTAATATCTTCTACTCCAGATTTTCTACGGATTTTCTCATTCCAGATTCAATCAGGTATGGACACTCCGAGCTAGCTGTCTCCATTGCGCGCTTAGCCACTCATTATATACTAGCATTATCCCGGTTGCCCTAGAGTTAAGCTTAGGGCCCAGGGTCTGCTCACTGGTTCAATCAGATTTGACTGAATTTCAGCTATTACGTGGAGCGACTGCCGTCTGACCTCCGCAACCCAGAGGGAAATATCGTCCTATGATTAAACCAGCTGTCAGTCTGTTAGAAGGCACTGACTTCCTAATAATGACTGCCATAGATGTTCATAACAGCCGGGACCAACGACTTAACGTGCTTTCCGAGGCACGAAGCAAGCGATAATTACGCACATAACTTCGAAAGGTGCGCCATAGGTGCGCGCGCCACCAGGATTTGAACCCGGGACCCTCTGAATTTAAAGGCAAGGGGTCTCGCCACTGGCCTATCGCCGCTTTAGCCACTGAGCTACTTTATCGAAGTTATTGTTTTAACAAGATATTTAGGGAAAATTGATGATATATAATTATAAATAAGACCACCGTACATAAAATATTAACAATTTATTTACAAATTACGTGAATGTGTTAGTGTAAAAGGCGCATAGCGTCAGTGTGATGGGAAGCCACACTGCCTCCATAGACCTGGAACTGCCTCCTTGATGCAGCTCAGCAAGGCTTTCACCTGGAACAAAAGAAATACAATTTATTGATACTAACTTTCGAAACATACCATACGGTATGGTTAGCAGCCATATTCTTGACCTATGAAGCCCACCTGGTATTATACAGTTACTAGGATCTACTCCGCTGAGGACGCCTTCAGATGAAGTTAGTAAAAATCAAAAAACATATGCTCAATAGAGCAAGTTTGGCTCAATAGAGCTCTTATGAATGTCAAACTTATAAACTAACGCGCCTATTCACTGCGGGCGGGAGTCATTTGTTTTTTTTCCTGCCAGACTCGACTTTCTGACTGCGGCGTTAGGCATGGTTATGTTTGCACGAGAAGTTTTGGCGGGATATCACAATAACTTTCGAGAAGGCTCCCATGACGCTGCCCTTATGTAAATAGTGACGGTTTGCTTGTTATTCTTAGCTCAAAGCTTCATTCATATGAAGCGATTAAAATGCTCAACTCTAGTCAGTCTCAAGTATTGCTGTAGTGTGTTAGTACCTGTTTCACAATGTCTCATTAGGGAATATTCGGCAGTTTTGTATATCAAGTGAACTTGAAGTACCAAATTGCAATAATTACTATGGACGTAGGTGTAGTAATTTTATAGTTCCTACAGTATATAATGGTTTACCATGTGATATGGAAAGCAATAGTATTACTAAAAAGATATTTAAAAGTAAGCTTAAAAAGTACTTATTGCATTGCATGTATTTTGTATAAACCTATTTAATAAGTAATATCTTAAATTAAAACCATTTAGGTCACTGTGTATAGTAATAGTAATCCTTTTTTATTTTTTATTTAATTAGATCGATAAGTTGTAAAATTTGAAAAAGTACACCATCTTAGGTTATGTAAAATTTTTATTAAGGGAGTTACGTCTGCCAACAAACTGTTGTACAGTTTGGTAGACGTAGAATACTATTTAATCATTGCTAAGAAAACTAAATAAATACTTTTTATTTATTTTTTACATATTTTTTTTAATGGGGAACTTACCTAAAAAACTTTTTATTGCTCTTGATGATATGAACTGGTTTTGTCTGATGTGTTTCGTTATACGATGCGTTGATTTCTTCAATGAATAAATCATATACTTTAAGAAAACGCACTTATTATTATTACCTTATTACCTTTGAAGACATGAAGCAAGAAACGCGCGCAGGTCTCGCCTGCTGTGGTGTTTTAGTATAAAAATAATTATTTTATTCTCGAACTTCTCCATTTAACCTTCCGTGAACCACGTGGGGTTTCATAAACCCCAGCGAAACAAAAATTATCATATCTTTTTCAACTACCGCGCGAATTCCACGAAATTGGACACGCGTGTAGCTGTATGTTGCCAAATCGCATCATAACATTGATTTAGTAGTGGCGTCGCAGGCGCAGAGGATGGTCGCCCGCAAAGTAAGGTCGGGTGTCACAAACCCCACGTAGTTCGGGACTTCGTCTAAAAGGTAAGCAGTATGGACATGGAAAATATATGTATTTCTACATAAATATTTATTTTATTAGTTTTTTATATTACTTTGTATAACTGTTTGTATGTACTAACAATAGGAGGAAGTTTCTTTGTGATTTAGGAAGAAGTTTGATTGAAGACCACCTGAGAAACCGTAAAGACAATCCACGAGTTCCAAGGAATTCTCGTAAGCGCATACATGTTTTACTTGGTGAAACAAGTGTGGAACCGCCAAATAAAATGTGAACTGAGTTATGTTTGATAACATGAAGCAGAGCGCGTCGCTGGCAGCGGTATCCTTTTTACAAATAAATAATATTTTTATCTGTGAATTCTCCGAATAAATTGACGCTTTTAAAACAGAGTTTCGGGTTATTTAATAGTTATGCCTGTAACCTGAATGACTCCAAACTTACGTTCTAACTACCGGAATGGTTGTGAAATGATAACGTTAATTTCCAATTAGTCCACTTTATTCACACACACACACACTCACACATATATATAAATATGGAGGTACTTCTATAAAAAAATTATACACGTTTACTATAAGATTGTTCATATGTAATATTCTGTAAAGTATATAATTACGCTAATGGAAGAGCGAAGTCCCCCGATACAGGCATAATTTGCTTAAAGGGAGACTCCGGTCACTAATCATTGTAACCATAACTTTTAAATGAAATTTTTTTTTTTTTTTTTAAATTCACAAAATTTTCCAAAATTCCTAAAATTGTAGCGTATTGGTTTGATCGGTGTGCGTGGGTAACTAACTGTCTGTGCTGCCGCTATTCCTGCAAAGCGCGGCGTAAGCCGTTAACTCCTACACAGAAGACTCCTTTACCTTTGATGACATGAAGCAACACATGCGCAGGCTTTGCCGGCGGCGGTGCTCGTGCCACTGCGCACGTGTACTGGCCAGCATCGTCGCCACGAACCCGCGCCACCCGCAACACTGAGCTGGCGCCATTCGACCCAAACTCCGTGCGGACACTGCACAAAACGTTAACAATACAATGATCTAAGAAAATTGAATGGGATTTTACCATGAGCTTGAGATTTTTATTTAATTTACTTCGATAACAAAATGCCTATACGCACTGCCTCCCGGCCAAAGAGGGACCGAAAATCATGGGGCTCACTAAAGCAGACGCGGCCGCCAACAGTCCCATCCACTAAAAACCTTCCCACGATGCTCACCGCTGTTGAATAGGGGCGGGGGGCCAGTATATAGGTTTAAAGCTTCTGACACCCTGCCCGCGGCCAACGTCCCCCCAGATCAGAACCGGGAGGACCTTCTCAGAGAGGCGCAGTGTAACGCGCCCCCCTACCTGCTTATGCGACCATGAGCTTAGGAACCCAAGCCAACCTCGCCTGCGAGTTACCACCTGCCTATAAACGAACTAGGCTTTGGCAAACATAAAAGTTCTATAGACTCGCCTTTTATGTGGATTGCAAAATATAAAATTAGGCGTATAATATGCCGAAATGAAGGCCCACGCCTATGATTAAGGAAAGCACACAAGTGTCGGGGTTAAGCAGTACCAAAAGGCTTTTGATTCAAGATGGCGTCTTCAGTCAGATGAGTGATCAAATATGGTTCTGGTAGGCCTCGGAGTGGAATAAGGGTTGAGGCCTCTAGCCGCGGTAGTTAACGGATGGTGTCTCAAGGTGCCTTGTTAAGCCTAGTGGGGTCTTGTACGGAGATCTCAATGATGAGGTCCTATGGGTGCCGCGATCAAGGCTTGGGGCGATCAGCATGCAATATGTCAGGTCTAGTGATGGCTTCAAGTCATTACTTTTGTTTTACGAGGGTTTGAGTTTAGGAGGTCTAAGGAAACTACGACAATTGGAACTAAGCCAGACGCTTAAAGCCAGTTATCAACCTTGTACACTTAACACCTTGTAAGATTTACACGTTATACATACTAGCTTTAGGCTTAATACTCTGCACATTGTTGATAGGGTTTATTCTTGAAGATAGAACGTATACCACTCTTATTGAACTTCGACAATATTATAACCAGCGATGGAATAAGACGGGAAAATAAAACCTATAAAATGAGGTTACACAATTCACACTTAGATATCATATCATATGGGTATCCACACTGATATATTACATTACATATAATAACATAACATATACGCATGGAGTTTCCTGTAAGCCTCGCACGTGCGGTTCGCTAAATAGGAACCGGAGCTATTCGACACGAACTTTGTACAAACGAGTATAGAATATAAAAGAGATTTTCCAGATTGGGACACTGAGGGCTAAATTAGGCATAATTAACGGAGTAAGCCTACCCCACCACTTTAAACTTCTTTTGACATATTTCCACTCGCCCGCGAGTCTCAAGTGTCTTGACACTTGATAGTCAAAGAAATCGTATTAATTCATCTTGGTGTATCGTTAGGATCAATTCAAGCTTTTTTCAAGTCTCCCTTTTCAGTGTTCTCACACTCATCCTACCTATACCAAATCATGGCTTGATTTTTGGCCTACGTCTGATAACAGTATTTCATTTCACTAATGTTTGAAATATACCAATCTTAATATTTATTTTTTTGTCGGATTTTGAATGTTTGTGAGTAGCTTTTATACCTTTTCCTTTCATGTGCAGTGTAGGTAGAGGCAGGTTTTCCTGCGTTGTTTTTTTTTGCTGCCCTAAGTAGCTTTAATTTAGATTAACGACATCTTTGGTTCATCGTGCATTCTGCAGCACGGACTTTCCCAAAATGAATTCCATCAAAAGTTCTTTTATCGTCAGCACAAATCTGCGGATTCCTTAACTTTGCCATTTCTGATTTATTTTCAGCACCTTTACCATTTGCTCACGAATAAGATTACATATAAGGTGTAACAAAATCTACACTTACCTAATACCTCCTCTTGTGGTATCATCATTGAGCAAGAACTCCCTCCTGTACCACAGCAATGAAGGGCCTCCTTCCATTCGTAGCCCCCTGACCTCACACCGGAGAGCCACAGTGCTGCCAAGTTCGCATACTTGCTCTGCCACTTTTGCTCCAGCTCCGTCCACTATACGTACCGAGACCTCTGAAAGATATCGTTATATCAGAAAAGCTTATCATCATCTCAGCCCATTAATCCTTAATTGGGCAGAGCAGGTAATTTTTTTTACTGTTTTTCAACCTTAATTTAACTCAATAAGGTTCAGTATTGATGTGAACATATATCCCATTGCTCAATCAAGGGTTAACGTTCAACTACTGAGTACAGGCCTCCTCTCACATACCGTGGCGAGAGGTAATGAGAACATACTCCATTCGCGGACCTAGTGCGGATTAGCGGAGACAGGTGAGTGGCGTCCTTCTTATCATTATTCGAGCATTATCCCTTTAGCCACCTTACTGGCCCGGGGTCCGCCTTCTTGCTCTTTTGCCTCCACTTCGCACAGACTTCAGCATCCTTTGTAGATAAACTATTGGCACGCATGTCACCCGTTACGACGTCAAGCCAGATCCTACTGGGCCTACCCAATCTGCTTCGGCCGGGTGGAGGTGCCAAGGACAGAAATTTGTTCTCCACGTTGTTTGCCCGTTTTCGTAAAACATTGCACTCATAGAAGTTATTTCAAGTCACTTAATTAATATTATATTCTCTAAAGTTTATAAGTACTATGTTTCAAATTAATACTGCCTGAGAATTTTAGGTCTTCCAATTGCCACACTAAAAGAGTTTCGGTAGTAGCCACATCTATATCAGTGAAACAAATATTTCGTAAACTCTTTGATACAGTATATACTTTAAGAAATATAAAGAATATTAATACTATGTATAGAAATACTTGAAAAAGAAATCTACAGCAATCTTTACATATCATTTTAACATCATTAATGGCAATGAATAAAATGTGTTTGGAAAAATAAGGCTTTAAGAAAAACGTAACCTTAGTATTGCGATTGTGTTTCTGATTTGATGATATGAATCAAACGAAAAAGTAGTGGGTAAACTGATTAACCGTGATATGGTAGGCCGCGTTATAAGGTTTAATAGTATGATTTTTTGACAGCCAATTTCATTATGTTCTTAGTTTACTGGATATACAAGACGGGCTTTTTAAATGTTGGGGATAAATTAAAGTAACGTCCACAAGTGTTTTGGAAAGAAATATCATGAATAAATTTAGAAACCGATAGTAGGCCGATGGTAGGTAGGTATAAAAAGAAAGATTAAGTTTGATGCTTTTTAAAAAAGAAGCCTTTAGTAGGTTTTAAAGGGAAAGTAAATGTCAGATAATTATAAGCATAGGGATCCTACCAAGATCTGAGGAGCCCAAGTCAATCTCACCTGCAAGAGGTGCACCTGCCGATCAACGGACGAGGCTCTGGCAAATATAGAAGTTCACTAGGCTCGAAACCTTCTACGTCTGGAAAAACTATATAATTGGCTAACGATTGGAATATGATTTTTTTAATGAATGAATGGCTAGTCATTGAATAAGACTCACCAGAGAGAGTACTCACCAGGTACATGCAGCGTAACCCGAGCAGTTCTCGGTGGATGAGCAGAGAGCTGGCAGTCGTAGTGTGCAGCGTCCGAAGGTTTCACGTCTTTCACTTCTAACCTCCAGATGTCTGGTGGTATGAAGCGGGCTGAATACCTAATAAATTGAGATATAAAACACAATTTACATAAAAATATACTTTTTTCAATCTCTCTATCGAATCTTAGAATATAAGAAGGAAATAAATAAAATCATCTTTCATTATTAAATTCTAGAAATTTGTTTATATATGTAAAATTAATCTCTTAAGTTTTTTTATAAAAACATATTTGTTATTTAAAAAAAATCAACTCATTCATCGTGGGCCGACTGTAAAGTATTTTTTCTAGCAAAATTTCATCTTAAAATTAAATATTTTTAACATTGTAACTGCAAAATTACAAATTATCAAAATTATTAACAACGTTAGAAACACAATTTATTAACTTATCCCGCTAAGCATAAAGCTGGGTTACGAGTGAATTCTCGTTCGTAGTAAATCGATGAGTTTTTAAAATGGTGCAATATCTCTGTTATTAACGGAACGTTCAGCATATAATGACGCCACGGACTGCTTAATATTCAATACCTGTCATCAGCCGTATATTGCTGCGTCCCTGTAGTCAGCAACTCCATAGGATCTTCGACATTTTTTCGGCGAACCCACGACACCTTGGAATATTTGACACTCATTAGAAATGTAAATTATAAGGGACAATGCAGTTAGAAACTAGTTAATATAACAATACGATTTCAGAAATGAGTAACTCAGGAGAAATAGTTATCATCGTTACATTTCACAAAAGAAGCCCAAAAAAATTACAAAGTGACGAAAAAAGCTCCAAGACTATTCAAGGTCAATGATTAAAATCTAAATGGAATATAAAAAATGATCCTCTGAAAATGTCTTTTTTGATCATCAAAAATATTGATTGAGCACCTAATAGGGTTAGTAATAGTATTTCTGATGTACAAGAAGGTTAGGTTCGGTTCGCAACTTATTATTTTGATGACATGTTAAATACAAGCCAATCTAAATGAACATACTTATTACCAGTTTATCGTGAAGTGAATCAACTTTGCAGTCCAAGTGGGCTGTTGAGCCGACTAAGGCCTCGATTTCTGGAGCTGCCGCTGCGTATATGCTGTTTCCTGGACTGACCCTGACACAATACAGTATTTCTTTATTAACTAGTTCGCACATCTCGATTTTACGTGAAATTTCAATATTTATTAAACTGCAATTAAATTTGGCTGAAGGTACAAAATTCTTTGCATTATAATAAATGCACATTTCAGGTCTTTCACTAAGGTTAAATTGGAATGGAATGAGAAACACGTTGGAATAAAGCTTACAACCAAGTGAATTTCGGAATCGACATTGCAAGTTTATTGGATTTTCAATTTGTGTGCTGGCTGGCATTCATTCCAAAAAATATTGTTTCAACTGTATTTAATAAAAGTAAATACTTTATTACAAACTAAAATGAAATAATATTATTTTCCGTGGAAGTAGAGTTAATTACTGTTTAGGAAATTATGAGTTGCACGATGTAATATCACAGTTAAATATATAGTCCTGATGAGTTTTGCCATCTGAATTATTTAATTTAAAAACATCACAAATACAATCAAAAGCAGTGCCCTATTAATTAAAAAAAAAGTTCTGAGAAATTCGCTTAATTACACAGTTAACATTTTCCTTAAATTTCGAATAATATTATACAAATTCAAAAGAAACTCATTAAACACAGCTTTGCATTAACAATTCAGACTTACTTGCCATTCCTGTGCTGATGAGTATTTGTGTACGTGTCAAAAATATAATTTAACAGTGGTGCACTAGATCCTGTTTCTCCAGCCTTTCTTCTTCTATCCACTGTTGATGATGGACTGATCATCGAAGTCACTGTATTTAGTTCCAGCCCTTTCATTTCACTGCCGTCTTTATCTAAAGTCTGTACTAAACTCACTACTCTTTTGCTTCTTGTTTGATTTTTTTCTCTTTCTTTCATATCATCAACTACTTTAGCACCTTTGAGCGAGTCTTCTCTATCGCTGCGACCACAACATTTGTTGTCTTCTAAATCGAAGTAATTTGTTACATTAATAATATTGGGAGTAGAATTATATTCTGTTTGATTAATTGCAGTACTGTATAAAATTTGATATAATTTGTTGATTGTGGGCTGAAAAGTAGTTTCTTGAGTGTGTTCTTCGCCTGGCGAGCTTGAAGCAGAGTCAGCGTCAGTTCCTATGGACAAACAATACCATGACAGCTGAGTGTTCTTTTGCATAGATGGAAGAGTTATTCTACTTAGTTTGTTAAGTAATCGTCGTGGCGTCGCGTGTCTTCGGAAACCATCACCAAAGTACAAAGCGTTTTAGCAGAAACAATAAATATTGGTTTATCCAAATTCACGTGAGTCTGAACCAATGCAATTAAAGACATAAATTTACATTCACTTGAAAGAAAATAGAAAAAAATATGTGAATCTATTCGTTTAATTCCCACCGTGCGTTATCAGTAGGGAAACGAACAAACACACGTTGAATGTTGCGATACATTATTTTCAGTAACTATAACGATCTGATTCTGAATCGTATCGTTACCTATGATGAAAAATTTTGCCAGTTTTGTTATCGGTAACACTCATCACAATGGTTAAAGCCTGGAGAAGCAGCCAAATTCTTTTGCTAAAATTAATTCAATCAAACTTGCTGGTGAGTTTGGACCAGTGGTATATTTAGTTATGACGACTGCAATGACCACTTTCCATCAAGTGTACCGTACGCATGAGTGCCACCTAGTGGTATAAAAATTAAGTGAGTAAAAAAGTCTTCAGATCAGACCAACCAATCCACGATTAAGGCAGATCGATATTGTCAACTATGATGGGTAAGCCTTCCCTTACACAACCGACACTGATATGTGCACTACTACTTCAGAACAACGATACAGAAGCGGGGATTGGATTATTTGGACCCCACAATTCTTCCTTGGGCATCATCAACAGGATTACGCTATTATCTTTACTTGCAAAACTTTTAAGATTTAGCCTTCCAAGGGAATGAAACAAAATAATCACGGCCATAATTCTACAGCACAGAAATCGTTAAAATTTAATTAATTAATTACCTTAATTGGCAAAATAGCATACATAACCACATTGTGATGTGGTTTTTCGTTTATATATATATTATTGTTTTACTTATTACCATGTAGGTCAGAAAATAATTAAAACGTAGCAAGAATCAGTACCTGGCCAAAGACTTCAAAATTTTTAAACTACGATTTTAGGGAAATAAAGTTAGCATAGTATGCAACAAACTTTCTACAATTGCGTAATTTCTCCATATTTAAAACACTTAAGAAATACAATAACGGCTCCCAAACATTCAAGTTGAGTGCCTTTCCAGACCTGGAATTCAATTTGTGAGCAAAACGCTTGTGTTAATAGAAAAATATTTTTAAACAGCCTAGCATTTACTGGGCCTTTTTAAGCGCTTTCATTCAGAATTGTATAAACAATGTGAGAGTTCCGAACCCTTTGAAATCTCCTGACCGTTCGGCGTGGCCCATTTGAAAGGCTATAAAATCAATTGCTTATAATAACATTTTGCTATTTGAACATCAATAATAACGAATGTTTATACATTTTAGTCGCTGTTCTATAAACGGTTGAATTAACAGTTACTTATTTTTTTATATAAAACAGCTCTTTGTATGCCTGGTCCTAATTTTGATCGGTAAGGTAAATTGAAACCCATGTCTTTTCCTATCAAGGGGCAAGTTAATAATAAAAAGCCACTACAATGCCATGAAAACATCGTTGCCATCACATAGCAAACTCAAATTGATTTGCTAATATAGGCACCATTAGCACACACGATTTTCTGTAGCAACGCCGATCGGTGATTTAACAATTACATTAATTTCGATGACTGACAAGTTACTAATGTTGATTGCGTGATATATGAATTCGAAAATTTTATACAATTTTATACAATCGAACTATTTACTATTTATCAAGTTAGTTCGTATCATCCATAACCTATAAACATAATGGGTTATATTGCTGATTAAAGTAGATAACAACAAACATATTGTGCACAAATAAACGGGATTGCCGATGCTAAACAAAAGCTTGTGCAAAGGCCCTTAAAAGTTTCAGTGGTTTAAAATGTTGAAATACGGCATACAATTCAAAAAGTTTCATTGATGTTTGTCTGATGAACACGCGATGCGGTAAAAGAAACAGCAAAATAAGCTCAGCACGAATTTGGTTACCGTTTGTTTGCCTGTTAAATTGATGATAGTACTTTACATAATTTAGATTTGACACAAAAAACGCTTAATTTTTCTTATACGAATGGCTAAACAGATCGTTTTGTTCTGTTTTTAAGTTAACGTATCTTCATTTGAATCATCATCATCTTCGGCTGAATGGCTCTTCTTGCTTTTCGTACCGATCTATCACCTACGTTCTATATTCACCAACTGCCCTGACCAGATCACTATACTTCGGGTCGTTAGCCATTGAGGAACTTTACCCCTGTCTGTATATCTGTTGTTGCACGTCGGTTCAGCTTGCACATCGGCTATGTCAGTCCAGTTCTCCTTAGTATTACCACATTCCTGTTTTTATTACGTAGAGACACCCCGAACATAGCTTCCATATTGTAGACTGAGCAACATTACCAAAGGCCAACAATCAGTAATTTATAAGTGTTTTGAATGTTTTTGTCCCATTTTGTACTCACTTTATACAATCACGCCTCTTTTTCCGAAGGGGAAGGCAGAGGCTGTAATGTTCGCCAGAACTTCTTCCGTTAATCGGAAGTAGAAAAACTGTGACGCAATGGAAAATGTTAATTTATACATTGGTAGGCTTAGTTTGCAATAGTAGTCTTCTGAAATGCAAACATTTTTGGATTTGTTGTTCTTTTTCAAAGTTGTAAAAAATGCAGTCGATTGTTGGCATCTTTGAAATCCTAACGGTTCCTCGCAAACCTGTATATTGCCGAGCACTTTTGTTCGTTAACCTTATGTAATTTTAAATCAACTTTTTAATGCTAAGCCATCTATCTAGAATTGAAGAATAACAAAAGGAATTTAGAAGTTGTTCTTATTTTAAACCAATCTCTAATCCGAAACAAATATCTACTAAATAGCTTTATATTGTAGTAAACAAGTGCTCAGAGACTTGACTTGATAAGAATTAATAGGGTGACAAAATATTATCGGCATAAATTCCGTGGAGTGGATTGAAAAGAGGGCCCTTTGAAACGCCTGGAGAGCTTAATGCCTAATGGTATCGCTACAAGATCATCAACTGAATGACTTGCGCCTTTTGCCACTCGTAATCAAAACTGTTTATAAAGCTAAACGATAGAAGTTTTATAGAATAGGCCCCTTGGAAGATCAGTGAACATACTTTTAACTTTTTTCATGAATATCAAACTAACCCATTGTAGGGATAGTATAAAAAGTATTTGATTCTTGTTATAAGAGTTCCGTAGCTTATGGCTATAATGGATTGTCTTATAAATAATTGAGGACCGCAATTCGGACTGATGGAAAGTGGTGAATCGGTCTCTGGTGATTAATTATTGTCTCAAGTATGGCCAACGAGAAGCGATACAATATGTCGTTAACCTGAAATATGATTCTTGTAATTGTTGTAAACCAATTAATGTCGCGTCACCAAAAAAAGAAAAGCGTTAAGCCTATTCAGGCATTTTCTTCTTCTAAAAATGGTGTCAATTCGAATTGTTAAGTGTAGATAAATATGAAAGATTTACATTAACATAACTTCTTCGACACCTGCAAAAATGTAGGACAGTGGGGCACTATAGTACAAATTTTATAGAAGCCTCTAATGAACCCTCCAGTACTTCACTGATGTTCTTGTTTATGTTAAATACATATTATAATATTAGATCACTACATGACAATAATTGATATTTTACATAGGAAAAGAAAAAATATTTTTTTATGAACAATTTGTACTTTGCCATTTTATGGAAAAAACAGCGTTAGTGAGAATTTATAAAATCCTAGGCGTTTTATACTACTTTATTTTAACTAAATTTTTGTCCGACTAATAAAGCCATATGTAAAAAATCAAAAATCCATTGACCTGTCTCTTCAGTGCTCGTGGCACGATGGAACTCGTATTTAAATATAATGCGATATTTTAAATTTTCCATATTGAGCATTGACCGTTGTCAAAATAAAACTAAATGGCGCGAAAACAAATTATGAATTATCACAATCATTCAGAACACGAATAGACAAGCTTTAAATTTCAAAACAATTGAATTTGGAATTCCTAGCCAAACGACGAATTTTCAAAATCAAAGTGGCCAGTTCGATAAAATGCCAATTTCATATGTAAGCGCTTAATACCACACTGTCAAAAATATTATAATTACTTGATTTGTCAAAATACTAACATTACTAAGAAATTATCTTTTATTTTTATAAAATATCTTTTTTGCTTATATTTAAAATAGATATAGATAGAGGTAATAAATCAATTTATTTCAAGAAAAGACAAATGCATAATAAATATCACATAATTAAGACCAGCAAATGTCAGCATACCTCGACAGGGTAACGCAGCAAGGGCAGCGAAGAACAATGCTGCTGCTGCCGGGGAGCACATGATGCTACATGTTCACGGGAACTGAAACAAAATGTATACAACTTTAGTCAGCTCTGGCGCATCTACAACTATGACAATAAGTATTACATTTCGTTTCATTTTACTGACATTTACTCTAAAAGTGTCCATTTGCAGTCCTAAAACAGAACAGTTTTAAATCAGTTGTGAACTGTTCAGTCGAAACGGATTAAGCCAAAACGTATATTTAGTCAGTGAGTGGAGAAATTATCTGTTTGAAAGCTTTATAAGCTGGCGTCAAGGCAAAGTGACTATCCTTCCAGCCTTCAAGGATAATAAATATGTGGTAGTTGAATAAAGTTAGAAGCCTTCGCCAATCTGCACCAGATAAATTATTTTCCGAATCCCCATCACTTTGAATTGTCTGCAGAATGAGGTGGTCTAAACACATTACTACGGGACGATAGTACAAGTCTAAAGTAACGCAATCATATTCGGCCAGAACGACTAAGAGGCAGTTGTAACTAACTTTGCAGTACCACTCTCAAAGGCGTGCACAAAAATTTTGGGTAAGGTACCTATGCAGTGTGTAGGGCCAGTAGCTCTTAGGGTATGCAGTTCTTATTTGGTACATACAAATGAGCACGCCACTGACTTCATTTTCTATAAATGAGAATCCCTCTAGTATAGATATATGGCCACAGATGGTCGGGACTTAAGCTCGTTTTGCTTACGGCTGACCTCTGATTTACGTCTCGTCAAACTAAAACATCTAAGTGTACATGGCCGATAAGCAATGTCTCCCACTTCTTATGTTTCTGGATTACATGACTTTATGTTGCATCGCTTAAAAACATGCTTATACCATGGAAGACCAAGTTATTATTAAAATGGTTTTCGACATATTTACCACATTCATTTTGCTTTCATTTCTCTATCTTTCTTGATTATGATACCGCCCCTATCTCTTGCATTGTTGTTAATATTAACTTTTGTATTTCCCATTTGCATGTTAAAAATTTGTTGATCTCAAAGACAAGCAAGTATATTATAATATTATTTTCATTCTGTCTGATAATGAGCAGTGGTGTAGCCCAAAAAGTTAAAGCGCCCTATAACGTTGAATAAGCATGTAATAGATACTGTGTATACAATAGAAATGTAAAATACTAACAATTTACTTTAAAATGATTTAATACTTTGAAATATAACTTAAGAAATGTTGTATTAGTAAAAAGTTGAAATAAATCAGTACGAGTTATGACTAGCTTACTCAGTGACGTCACTTGTTTTCGCATCGGTATAAAAGAGCAGCGGACGGCAAGCACAGACAGTTGCCGCCTGACTCGCGAGGGATTCACTACTAGGTACTAGTTAAGGTATGATATATTTCTGTATTTATATACTATTTCAGACACTGTTTCACATATATAAGTAATCTTTAATGGCTCAATGTTGCTGCTTAAATTATTATAAGGCCATTTCTATAGACAGTATATTATGACCTATTTCGTTGCCAAATAATTTAACATTATATAATTATAATGAATATAATCAATGTTGAATATTACTGTTATGAATTATAAATATTGCTGTTTAAATTATCTTTCATTATTTCCACACATAAGCTATTTAGCATATTTTATAAATATTCTTCCTGATCTAAAGATAAAATGAATTATTGCTTAGTCTAAATTAAAGCATATTGATATCAAATCTTCAATCGGTCTTTTATTTACTTATTCTTATATATCTTACCATATTTGATTAAATAGGTAAGTCTGTTTGCTTCAGCCTTATATATTTATATATAATTTATCTATGTATCTAACACATGCTTGTTCACTGCTTGGCCCTTATAAGTCTGCTCTTAGTTAAGTTGTTATTATTATTTTTCCCCCCAATATTATTATATTAATTTATTATTTCTTATTGTGATCCCACACACTAATCTCCGACACTTCTGCTAGGGTTGGCTGGAAGAGATTTCTTATAGAAATAAGCTCACCTTTGTACATGTTTTTTGTTACTGTGTTTTTTTTTTATGAATGTTTATGTGCAATAAAGGATATATATAAAATCACTTATCTGGCTTTCGTAGCCTACGCTGCGAAGCGTTTAGTAAACTAGATGCGTATAATTAAATTACCTCAAGTGTTGGTTCACTCGGAACATGTTAAAGAACTTTATAAATTTTCTAATAGTTGGCAGAGATTCAATTAGAACAGTTTCCCGCTAGCACAAATTGTAGGTTATGCTGTTCTGTAAAATTCATAAAATGTATTGAATATTGAGTGTAGTTTTTTTGAAATGATAAATAATAAAACGGAAGCTGCTTGTATCGATAATGTGCAGTTGATAGATCAGGTAGCGGTAAGCATTATTGGGAGTGAGGTTAAAACCGCTCTCGATAATCTCGAGCTACGTAGGAAGATTGCATCTCTCAATGTCTTTCACCGGAATTACTACGGAGACTTTGAAGAACTTTGTAATCCCGCCCTCTCCTTTTCTTTCCCGGTACTACTACTACTACTCGGGACTACACGTACTGGCTTTAGAACCCACAACTCGAATCAATAAATTTTATAAGCCATTTCTTGGAATTCTCTTCCGGCACAAGTGATTCTCAGTTCCTATTGTCTAGGGTCTACTATTCAAGGCGTGAAACGGCTAATGCCTGCAGAAATATGTAGACCTTTATGAGAAAGTGCTTGCTACCGTGATTATTCCACGATAGGATGAGCCCCAATTTTTTAAACTGCTTCAAGTTATCGAATCAAGCACCTTCTCATTAAGTCACTGTATAAAATAAGAAACAAAAATATTCAAATATGAAGGAGACGGGTCGGCACATTTCATTTTGATTTTCAAGACATAAAGTTCAGTTGCTATGCCATGTGTACAAATAATTAAAGCTTAAAAATATTAAAATATTCTAACGAAGTATTGAAATATGATGGAGATGGTTGGGTCGGCACAATTAGGTAAGATATTTCAGACAAAGAGTTCAGTTGCTATTCTATAAGTAAATAAACGTTGAAAACAGAAAAAAACTACCTAGGTTTAGGTCAACGTTTCTTTGGCGTCGTAGAGAGACTAGAAATACAAGGTCAAACTTGCAAAAGTCCGAAGTGTGCACCAGAGGTAAAAAAACATAAACTTTAATCCTTTGTAGATATTAACTCCATCTGAACAATTCCAAGAAAAAACATAACATTACTAAGAAGAATAATTATTTCTGCGTTCAGTAGCGGTTGCGTTGAAACACTTTGAGATTGAACCATCAAAGCTTTTGTAATACCCCGAGGGTAAACAGGGATCTCTTGAGAGCCACAAGATACAGCTAATATTATCCTGTCTCCTTTGTGCACTCAAGTAAAAAAACAAAGAGCCAAATATGCGGTGAGCCACATAAATATTGACCTATTATGTGACGAAATAACACAAAATATATCATTATCTTGTGATGCGTGAGAATGCCGTATCTGTATCAATATCAATCTCATGTCGTTTACTATTATATCAAGGGTAGTATTTGGGAAGTTTTATCATGTCTATAGTAATATGTATTCATTCTACTCACAATGTTATGCTTTCGAAAATAATTCTCCTATAATCACACCTACTATTTAGTTCCAAGATAAGTATAATTTTGTGCTTATGTTATGGACACTAAATAACGGATAAACATATATTATTACTTTTATGTAAAAACATATATAATCTACCAATAAAAAAAAAAACATATATAATTTTCTGGAAGGACTCCTTGGCGGGAAAGTGAAGCGTAATGTCTGCAGTTTTGTTTTATTTTCAAAAATTTGTGATATTTCGAACATTAATGTGTAATAACGTGGATTATTAACCGTTAAGTGTTTGTGAATATACATGGGTGTTGATAGGTATTTGAAACAAACCACTGCAACATCATTTTTCTAATCTAATCGCCTCTTGCCTCGCGGCTGTGTTACGGAGCGGACGTGTGTTGTATTTATTTAACCACAATTATTAAATTCGCTGGTGCTTCGCCCCTTCACCGTGCCTTTGGTTGTTGCTGCCCTGCTGAGAATTGGAGCACCCTTGTGTCCGGCCGAAGTCTCGGTTACGGCTTCTCAATCTTTTGCCTGCGCTAAGGAGTTGGTGAGCCGAAGTTAGTTTTTTGCTGTCATCTCGGATTTGAACCGGTGACTTTAGGAGCAACGGCGTTTTAAACCCGAGCTACTTACCATCGGGCTACGGAAGCAGTGAGCGGCCACGGCGAAATTTGCAACTACTTGCTACGTGTGCTACGACTATCTGGCGTGCTACAACGAGAGTTCTATTGAGACCTTTTTTGTTTACATTTTTCAACCTCATAACGTAAACAAACAACAGACAAGTTTTGGTGGTGCGTACTTATTGCTATCTTTGACTTATTTATTTATCATACAAAATGCAGCATTCGCCAAAATCTCACAAAGCATTATTTACAAAAGAATGTAATCTTCGAGGAAGTGTTTCCTCCGATAACCTAAATGTTACCCAACGGAGTAAGAGACCCCGTGAGGACGAAGATTCGGAAAATTCATTTACTACTTTTAGAGAAGAAATTAAAAGCATGATAAACTCATTATTTCAAGCACAACAACAACGATTGGATATCCTTGAAGAACACATGAAAGAAGTTAAAAGCCAAAACCATGATATACGCACTACTAATCGCGAAATTGAGAAAACAATTGATTTCGTGTGTCAACAGCTAAAGGACTTAGACAAAAGCATGAAAAAATTAGACAGTGATAGTAAAAATCTCAAGCTAGAAATAAGCTTCATAAACGATAAAATTGAAAACTTGGAAAAAAATTCAATTAAAACATGCGTGGAGATTAGAAATGTACCCAAAATAATAAATGAAAATAAAAAACAGCTTTACGACATGGTTTTGTTATTGGCAAAAAATTTAAACATGGAGCTATCTAAAAATGATATCAAAGATGTTATCAGAGGACCGAGCAAGAAGGAAAGTCAACAGTCTGCGATTCAGGTGGAATTTCAAACTAGTCTAGCTAAGTCAGAAATACTCCTAGCTTCAAAAAAATATTTCTTAAATAAAAACAACCCAAGACTATCTGCATCGCACCTTGGACTCCAAGCGTTTAGCACACCAATATTTCTGTCGGAATTATTGTCTAAAAAAACAAAGAAAATATTTTTTGAGGCAAAAAACTTTGCAAAGGAGCACAACTACAGTCACTGCTGGATATCAAATGGCCGAGTCCTTCTTCGAGAAAAAGAAGGATACCCTTACGTAATTGTACAGAATCTGGAACAATTAGCGGAATTGAAGAACAGCATCAAGAAATGATATATGTGCACAAAGTGATAGTTGTATCTGACCGAACTTTTTTACTGTATGTTTTGTTATTGTATATTGTTGTATTAACATATTATTTTGGTTGTAAGCTAGTGGTTGCTATCAAGATATCCCAAAAACATAACATAATTGTTACTGTATTATCTGCTGTATTATATACTGTATTAACATATTATTTTGGTTGTAAGCTACTAGTGTTGGTGGTTGCTATCAGAATATCCCAAAAACATAACATAATTATTATTGTTACTTGTAAATGTTTATTTCAACCTAATACTAACTTTATTAACGTACCTTCATATATAATTAACACTAAAATATACCCCCAGTACACGAATAACAGCATGCTAAAACAATTTGATACTAAAAATTATTCAAACATTAAAAATCACAATAAAAGCTGTAAATTTATATATTTAATGTATATAAAATCTATATCACCAAATAAGAAATATTATAATCAGAAGTTACAAATGTTCTTCAGTTGTATCTGTTTCAAACTATTTCTGTACCATAAAAAAACGCATTTTGACATGGATATACTACAAAAAGTTACAGCTATATGTGAAATTAAGACAATTAAGACAGTATACATATTATACTCAGACACTATATTGAAAATATTAGCTTTCTTTGTCATTAAAGTCACATGCTTATTTTTACTAGATAAGTGCAAGTATCCTAACCAAAATTTCTTTGAAGTTCAACATAATTCATTTAACAGTGGGCTCTATTAAAGAACTTATTAATGATATCGATGATTATGAAGTCTCAGATTCACAAATATGTAACCCTGACGAATTAAAGCTGAAAATTAACAAGTATGACAAAAAGCTATCAATAATTACACATAACATTAGAAGCATTACGCGAAACATAAGGGAATTCTCATTGTTATTGTCTAGGATAGACTTTTTCCCAGATATTATATCTTTAACTGAGTGTTGGCTTTCAGTGGACAGTTCCGTCCCAGTTTTTCAAAACTACACGGCATTTTATACTAAAAACCTAAACAACCAAAACGATGGCATAGTTATCTTTGTTAAAAATGACATTCTGGCTATATCATACGAACCAAATTTTGAGGATGCAAACTGTATTGTAACAACTGTTAACAATAACACAGCTATTGTATCTATATATAGATCACCATCACATAAAAACATTGATAAATTTTTGTACTCTTTGGAACAAACACTCTGTTCTCTCTCAAATTTCTCTAGCTTGCTATTAGTTGGTGATATAAACATAAATATTGAACGCAATGCCATTGATCGACATGCTTCAGAATACCTTAACCTACTATCCACTTACGGAATCTCGCCCTGTCATAATATTCCAACTCGTGGAAATAGCTGCTTAGATCATATTGCTATCAAAACTAACTTTCAATCAAATACTTTTGTAATACAAACCAATATAACAGACCATTACCCTGTTTTACTTACTTTAAATCAAGATGTTAAGAGAAATAAGGAAGAAATGATCATAAACAAAATTAATTATATGAAAATATCTGAGGAACTAAAACTACTTGATACTAAACCTATACTTAAATCTAAAGACCCTAACAAGGCGACCGATTGCCTTATCTCTATGCTAAATACCATAATTGAAAATAATACTTCAACAAAAACTATCTCGAAACGCAAAACGCCACACCAACCGTGGATCACACCGGGATTAATGAGATGTGTACGACATAAGGATAAACTCCACCTTAATCTTAAAAAAAAACCGGCAAATGAAGTAGACAAAATTATTTACAAAAGATATCGTAATTATTTGTATGAAACTATTAATAAAGTTAAAACTCAATATGAAAAATCACAATTAGAGAGTGCATGTTCTTGCAGTGTTAAGAAAACGTGGGAGGTCATAAATAAAATTTCTAATTATAAACCTATAAAACAAAAATGTAGTGAACTATTAACCATCGGTAACAACCCACAATTTTCTGTAAATGAAATTAATAAATATTTTACAAGCATTGGAGAAAATTTAGCTCAAAAAATTCAAAATGATAATCCTACTAATCCTACTGATAATATTTCCAATCCGATTTATTCCACAAACAGTTCATCATTTGTACTGTTTGAGACTGACGATGCTGAAATAGAATCAATCATTAGAAATCTTAAAACCGACAGCTCACCCGGTTGGGACAATATTTCTAATAAGCTCTTGAAATACAACATGACAATACTCGTACCACTCTTAACACATATTTGTAATCTTTCCTTTGCCACTTCTACTTTTCCATCCTTAATGAAAATATCTAGAACAATTCCTATTTATAAGTCAGGTGATACCAGATCTCCTAATAATTACAGACCAATATCTATTTTGAATTCATTCTCAAAAATACTAGAAAAACTGATCAACAATAGACTTGTAAAATATCTAGAGGGGAGTGGGCTGCTCTCGCCTAACCAGTTTGGTTTCCGAAGAGAGAGATCAACAAACGATGCAGTGTCGACGCTAACCAACTTTTTGGTTACAGAACTAGACGCAGGACGAAAATGTCTAGGTATCTTCCTAGATCTAGCAAAAGCGTTTGACACTGTTTCTATCCCCATTCTTTTTAAAAAACTGGAAAACATGGGTGTACGGGGGGATCAGCTCAATCTCTTCAAGAGCTATCTTACCGATCGGCAACAAACGGTCAAAATTGAAAACATTGTCAGTGACCCTCTTCCAGTCCAATATGGTGTACCACAGGGAAGCGTTTTAGGTCCTACTTTGTTCTTAATATATGTGAACGACATAGTTAACACCTCTCTAACTAATGGTAGGATTATGGCTTTCGCAGATGACACAGCCCTAGTTTACAGTGGTACTGATTGGACACAAGTTTTCAATGATGCCCACTTTGGTTTCACTAACATACAGTATAAACTTAACTCTAACTTACTTACATTAAATACTGAAAAAACTAAATTGGTAACCTTTTCTATCTCTAGCAAAACACAACCTAGCGAAACGTTTGTCATGAAAGCTCATAATGTTGACTGTAATAATACTAATAATAGTAATACATGCACATGTCCAACATTAGAAAGAGTTTCATCAGTAAAATATTTAGGCATTGTCATAGATTCTCATCTGAGCTTTGCTCCGTATATTAATATCTTAACACAACGGGTGCGTAAGCTTATCTCTGTTTTTAGAAAGATCAGACATGTAGCTAGCGTCAAACTTCTTAGAATACTGTATCTTGCGTTGGGCCAATCAATTTTGCTATATTATGTGAATGTTTGGGGAGGGGCACAAAAAACCAAATTACTCCAACTTGAACGTGCGCAACGTGCAGTGCTAAAAGTAATAAACTTTCTCCCTTACAGATATTCGACTGAGCGCCTATATTCGGAATATGGAGTGCTCACAGTTCGACAATTATATATATTGGAAGTCCTGCTTAGACAACATGCCTTATATGACCCGAATAATTTTGTACAAGAAAATTGTAGACGTGCATATTCGCAAATGTCAATTACTCACTCTAAAACTAAATTTGCAGAGCGCTTTTTCCCATTTAGTGGTCCTTATCTATATAAAAAAATAAATAAAATTCTGAAATTACTTAATAAAACTAAACATGAATGTAAGTGTATCCTAAAAGAATGGTTACTTTTAAAGAATTACAGTGACACCGAAGAACTCTTAATTAAAGTTACTTAATATTATAATAACTAATTAACATAAAAGTAAATTATATTTATGTATATTTATTTTCGTATTTCAATTTATGTATATTGTAGGTATTCATGTAATTATTTAAGCCTAATATTTATTAAACTTAACGCAGCCTTTAGGGTTGAGAGCATAGATACCTATAAGAACAGGTTAGACCTAGTTTAGGTATTTAAGTGTACCAAATGTATTGTGAAAATGTGTTTTGTTCAATAAACTTTTTATTATTATTATTTATTTAATTCTCTCAAAAAGTCCATGTGAGATCTCAGTATAGTCCCACATCTTTACTGAGAACTCAAGGGGTTTAGGGGAGGGTATTTCATCTTTGATTTATCATCTTTATCACCACTCATTCTCATTTACTATAAAATATATATAATTAATATATCACTTACTTGACACTGGCTAAATGTGCTAGACGCACGAAGCCATTATTTAAAATAAAATAAAAAAAAAAACAAAACAAAAACTTTTAAAAATAAATGCTAATATGGAAAACAAAAATGGTTAATTTATGCTACTGTCAAATAACGGTCGATTTAATTCCATAATAACCATTCAGTTATATTAGTTATCTTGAAACTAAAAAAAAAAAAGAACTGGTGTGATTGTAAGAGAATATTTATTTATTTCGCTCGTAGCTCTGCGGTGCTCGGTGGTCGGAAACGATCACCGAAGTACAGCAGATTTAATAGAGGTCAGTCCTTGGATGGGTGACCGTTTGTGTGGCATTTGATATCGAGCGCTTCCGTGCTTCGGAAGGCACGTTAAGCCGTTGGTCCCGGTTATCACTAAATGTGGTAGTCGTTAAGCCATGTTAGAGGCCTAATGGGCGGCTTGAATAATTCTAACAGCAGAACGCCATGCAGCTGCCTTCGCCAATCCGCACTGGGTCAGCGTGGTGGAGTATGACCCAATACCCACACCTTGATATGTGAGAGGAGGCTCGTGCTCAGTAGTGGGACGTTAATGGGCTGTGATGATGATGATGATGATGATGATGATGATTTTTTTTTTTTTATACCAATTATTTAGTTCCAAGATAAGTATCATTAAGAACTTGTGTTATGAATACTAAACAACGGATAAACATACTTAAATACTTTTTTTTTGTAAAATACATACTTAATATAATAGGTTGGGGAAAAAGTCTTTTCGTATTTTTGTATGAAAAGTCAAAGACATTTTTTTCAAAGTTTATTTACATTTATTTACAATATATATGTACCGTTTTGTTGAATAACTTTCTGCCATTTTGTGGGCAGAGACATTATCCCGTTACTGTAGAAACTTTGGGACTTCTGATCAAAAAAACGGGACAAATAGTTTTGGCAGTCCTCTCTTGAGGTCAACCTTACAGAACCTAAAGAATTCTGCAGAGACCGAAACAGGTGAAAATCTGAAGGCGCAAGGTCAGGGCTATATGGTGGATGCACTAGGACCTCCCAGTCGAACTCTCTTAATTTTTGCTGAGTGGCTAAAGATGTGTGTGGTCTAGCGTTATCGTGATGAAAGACCACACCCTTCCTGTTGATCATTTCCGGCCGTTTTCTCTCGACTGCTTCCTTTAATCTCATCAGTTGCTGGCAGTAAAGATCAGAATCGATGGTTTTGCCGGGCGGTAAAAGCTCATAATAAACAACGCCCTTCCAATCCCACCATACACACAGCATCACCTTATTTCGTGTTAGGCCAGGTTTGGCCACAGTCTGTGAAGCCTGGCCAACTTTCGACCACGACCTTTTTCGCACGTTCTTGTCGTACGTGATCCACTTTTCATCGCCAGTTATCAATCTCTTCAAAAACGGCTCGGTTTCATTACGTCTCAATAATGAATCGCAAATGAGTACACGGTTCATTAAGTTTCTTTGAGTGAGCTCGTGTGGCACCCAAATATCGAGCTTTTTTGTATAACCAGCTTTCTTCAAATGGGTCCAAACTGTTTTGTGGTCAATTCCCAGTTCTTCAGCTACATCGTAACTACTAATATGCCGATCTTGCTCCACTCTTTCAAAAATGGCGTCCATTTTATTCGTAACAGGGCGACCAGAGCGAGGTGCATCTTTAACATCAAAATTTCCGGACTGAAAACGTTTGAACCAAATTTGTGCTACTCTTACTGACCCTGCATCAGGTCCATAAACATCACAAATTTTTTTCACTGCTTGAGTTGCATTTTTGCCTTTTTTATAATAAAATTTTAAAATGTATCGAATTTCTTCATTAGATTCACTCATTTTTACGGAGAGAAAAACAAATGAAAAATAGCGGGAAACAACTTTTTTATTTTTTTCTTTTCTTTATAATGGAACCTTTTTAATGTTACCAAAACCAGCCAGACACAAATAGTACAGTCAAAAAAATTTATAATAAGTTTATACCTACGTTATGCGAAAATACTTTTTCCCCGACCTAATACATAGGAAAACACCCAGACCAGAACAAATAGTCATGTTCATGCACACAAAGATTTGTCCTGTGTGGGAATCGAACCCACGACCTCTGGAGTGAAGTGTAGGTATACTGACCTCCACGCCATATCGGTCGTCAAAAATTAATAATAATGATTTATTTATTTATTTTAATAATAATGCGAATAATAAAAGTCGTATAACAATTGTATATATACGTATAGTATTCGCATATTTATAATACGCTTCATACATTTTTCAACAAATAAATTTAAAAACTACGTAAAATGTAAATTGCGCCAGAAGGCTTTTAATAGTTTAAAAGATTTTATGAACGACAAGGCTCCCTGGAAGTGACATGCTCCTTTCTTTTATAACATTAGCTTTTGATAGTTGTAAGAGAAACCGGGCGGAATTTCATATTTTTTTGTATTGAATTAGATTTTAAGACATAATTTTGTTCAAATTCCGATATTATTGAGGCATTCTTCTCAATCTCGTTGCCTTTTGGATGCCTTGTAAGAGTCACCGTCAGACTAACTGACAAACAATCCTCTCCCTCTAGAGAATCACGACAGGCTGACTGACAAATCCCCCTGTTAGAGTCACCGCCAAACTGACAAGTCTTGAGAGAAAACCACAACAGACATTTTAAATGAGAAACCTTGACAAAGAATTCATTTTGCTTTTATTTATGCCTCATGTATTTTAATGACAGGAAAATAATTGAACTATTTAGTTATTTATTAGCTGATGAAGTGCTTGTAGCTCCGCGGTTCTAGGTGTTCGCGAACGATCACCGAAGTAAAGTCTCTACTTTCACAGAGGTCAGTCCTTGGATGGATGACCGTTTGTGAGGCGTTTAATATCGACCGCTTCCGTGACTGAAGAGTGCTCTTGCTCAGTGGTGGGGCGATAATGGGCTAGGTCATATCATGTCCTAGCATTAGCCTGGTCGCCCTAGTGTTAAGCTTAAGGCCCAGGGTCTGCTCACTGGTCTAATTTAAGTTTCTATATCTTTGTGTGCATGAACATGAATATTTGTTTTGGTCTGGGTGTTTTCCTATGTATATTAAGTATGCATTTACAAAAAAAAAGTATTTAAGTATGTTTGTCCGTTGTTTAGTATCCATAACACAAGTTCTTAATTATACTTATCTAGGAACTAAATAATTGGTGTAATTGTCAGAAAATGTTATTATTATTTTATGTTATTTTGAATTTGAGCTGAATTTAAGTTAGCAAGTAGCAACTGCCATCTAACATCCGCCACTCAGAAGGAAACATTCTATGGTAGAACCGTGGGCTTAGTATATAAACCTACTGTTTTCTTTTCTTGAATTATAATATTGAATCCCAATTTTAGATTACAGAAATATCTTTATCGCAATTTAAGTAACATTTTCTTTCCCCACTGGTTTCAGTGAGGCATTAAAGTATAATTATTAATGTAAATCAGCAAAAAGCGTATTTTACATTTAAATTATTTGAAATCCCATTAAATTTTGTGTTTCAATCCAAGCCTTCCAATTCAAACGGGTGACGAATTTTAATTAACGCGCAATCTACTTATTCAAAATAATTGAAGCCAATTATTCAGGAAACAAAAGTAAATTGAAATACAGTCAAGGATGTTTTGAATAAAGATTAAATATTCTCTTGAAAATGTCAAGGTGACGAAATGAAATATCTTGGATTGAGATTTGCTTTTAGTACAGTATAAACTTAGATCAATATAATATAAATTTAAAAAAAATTCTTTAATGAGGATATAGGACAAACTAGTTTTTGTTTTTTATTGCACTTTTAGATGCTGTTCTCATATACGGAGTGTATAGGGCTCTTACCAAAATCTAAGGAGCCTAAGCCAACCTCACCTGCGCTCTGGCGAACATAAAAGTTCCCGGTAAGCGGCAATAGGCTCGCCACCTATTATGACCAACAAATTATTTGCGAATTTAGGGCATATAACAGGCGTGATATTATGTATTTATGTTTCATATACGTATCTATCGAAAAACCTTTGATAGAGCTTTTATATGTTAAAAAACAAAACAACTTCTCTACTGCCAATAAAAAAATGTGTAATTTTAAATGAAATATAAACACCCAGCCGCTTCATGAAAAGGTACATTAATTGAATTGAAAATGTGTTTAAAGTAAAGTAATTTTTTTTTAATTTTATAAACTATTATATAGCACTTGAAAACGTCAAAACAAAATATAAATTAAAATAAAAAAAACTAAATGTGACTACATCTACATCTTTTATCAAATTTTGGGTCATTGTTAACTAAATGCTGACGAGCCCATACACTGCGGGCGGGAGCTTGATTGTAGAAGAATTGGGCAAGAAACTCGTCAAGACTGGGTTATTCTCTCGCCAGGTACAATTCAAAAATACATTCATCAAATAAATTCAAAAAAGATTAAAAAGTTCCAAGCGTAACCAATAAAGTAGCACAAAGGGAACCTTCCATCATAAGCGCTGCTGGATTATTAGATGCAGTAGGATTACGCTGATGTATTGCCATTACTTATGTTGTTGTTATTATTAGTGTTATTTTTAATTGAATGTTTTTATTTTGTTTTCTGTGTACGTTTTTTTGTAACTGTTTGATCTAATTATAATAGAATCTAATTATGTTATGTTATTTTGTCAATAAAAATATTCTTATCCACAGTCACCTGACAGGTAGACCACCTTTACCTAGCTACCATAACACGAGGTCGCTAATTTAAGACACAACCATCCGTTTCTGATGTTGACAAGGACATTTATTCATTCGATAAATTCAAAACCACTCAAGACTCATTCTTGCAACTCGGACACCAACACGAGTATATAGTCCCCAAGTTTTAATTATCGAGAAGAGTGTAAACGAAAACTTTTAATTAAATGTTTTCGCTCGAAAACGGAAATCTGACTGTCATTCTCAGCTCGAGTTTTCTACATCTACAGAAGATTGTTTGCTGTGTTTTTATTTAGTCTGTAGGGATTTTCAAAGATTCGTCAGTGGCGGACGCGAACTGGCAAACGTAGTACAGGATGGCCCACCATATGGACCAATCCAGACCATTGGGGCAAGACCAAGGCGGCAGAAGACAGGATGAAAGCAGCTCAAGACCAATCGGCGTTGAAAACAATTCTAAGTTTCAGCAGTGGATTTTCTTATAGCCGAGATGCTGATGGTAATGATTGATCAGTCAAGCCTTTTTTCCAAGAAGTATATATATAAATGTATTTTTAGTAGTTCTTTTTGATATAGCGTATATTTATTAAAGTAAACATTCTGCCGCTCACTTTAAGGTCGTGGAGCGAATTCAGACGCGAGTTTTTCCAAAGATATTACAGTTTTGGATTAGGAAAAGTCGTGATGCAGTTATAATAAGGTCCGTAACGGAGTGTTTTCAAGCATCCAGGTCAACTATCGATCAGAAAAACTATATGGTAGAATGTCAACTTGTGAAATAGTGACACTTTGAGGAATAAAAAAAAACTTCTACGAAATGAGTGTGAAGTGGTTTTGAAAAGGTCTGAAACGCGCTAGTGTTGTCTCTGGCCTTGCATGCTGTAAACATATTCCATCAGGTGGGCGAAATAATTAATAGCGCCATCTTGTGATATAATAAAAAGCACAGAGATATAAAATCAATATAAGAAACTCGTATGTATGTGACTCTTATCATAAGTTATAAAAAATATTCGTCCTTCGAACTATGCCATACAAAGTTTGAAACATTTTAAATAGATCACCATGCTTTTTGATAGGGAAGCGACGATAGCCCAGTAGCGAGACTCACAGACTTTTAATTCAGAGGGTTTAGGGTTCAAACCTGGTGGCGCACCTATGATTTATCAAAGTTATGTGCGTAATTATCGCTTGCTTTGTGCTTCGGAGAGCACGCTAAGCTGATGGTACCGGCTGTCATGAACATCTATGGCAGTCGTTAATTAGGAAGTCAGTGCCTTCTAATATTCTGACAATCTGGTTTAACCATAATTAAGTTTCGCTTTGGGGTTTGGAGGTCAGGTGGTGCTCGCTCCGTGTAATAACTGAAGTTCAGCCAAATCTGGTTAGATCAGTGAGCAGACCCTGGACCCTCAGCTTAATTCTGGAACAACCGGGATAATGCTAGGAGATGATGACTATGCTTTCTCATTGGAAAACGCGCCAAAATAGTTCTTTCCACATAAAATAATACTTTCCACTAAGTGTCTCTGATTATACAAGCCAATGCTGCGATATGCGACCAAATAGCGATTTGACTTGATAATTGGCGACGCGCCAAGCTGTCCTCAGTTGTCCATGTTTCAGAACCTATTTTCAAGTGGTGCGCTAACACTATGGAAATTAAAACATTTGGACGTAGAAGCCAAAAGTTTGTTGCATCGAAAAGAGGTTGTTAATTTTTGCACTTTCATTCCTGTTTTTAAATCTAACTTTTACGTAGGATTTACATTTTGTGTCGCATTTTTTAACAAAATTGTATTTTTAGTTTTTTAGTAACATGTCGGTATATGAATTGGTTGTTCTTAAAGTTTACATTTTTAGTAGAACTTATATTAGTACATGAATAAAGTGCCCTGCTTTCAGGTTACCTGAAAATGATGACATCATATCTTCACTTTGACAAACCTATACTTCACTCCAGAGGTCGAGAGTTCGATTCCCACACAGGTCAAATCTTTGTGTGCCTGAACTATTTATTCTGATCTCTACAAAAAAATCGATATTTAAGTATGTCTATCCGTTCTTTAGTATCCATAACACAAGTTTTTAATGATACTTATCTTGGAACTACATAATTGGTGTGATTGTAAGAGAATATTTATTTTTATATTTTTTTTTAATTTTATTTATTCGTCAATGATTCATTCACCTCATTCTCGACCATATCATCCTATTCATTTATCGTATCCTTTCCTACTTTTTCTCAACCTCTTAGCAGTCGTACAATGTCCTTCGATTCTTTTTTATATCAGTAGCAAAAGTAAATTTTAATACAGAAGACTCTAGGTGTAACTGGTCATTTAGTAAGAGTTGGCAAACCTATTCGCTCTTATTTATACAAACGCATTTAATTTAAACTATAAGTCTATTAAAAAAAAGAAATGTATGCAGCACTCACACACACACAATAATAAAATAAACAACATGTAACACACAAAGATGTAATGTACTGAAATGTGAACTCAGCAAAATGTCGGATATCAAATGTCCCGACGCTGATCTTCGGTGGAAACCTTAAACTCTTACAAATAACAAATACAGGAGATACATATAATTTATTACGGTTCATGTCATACAATCCGCGATCAGAAAGACACACATGTAAATCGGATATGTAGAAATCGGTTTTCGTTGGCATCCTTTGGGTACAATACCCCGATATGATGAATGGTTTAAAAAGGGTTATTTGCGCACTCAGGTAAAAACTTAGTTTCCCATTTCAATATATGCATATTACGCGCACGTGGGAGTGTGAAATTTCGCATTTATTAAATACATTACTAGCTCCCGCATGCGGAATTGGCCTATTTTTAATTTTACCAAAACCAAATTTTATCAAAATCAGTCCATCGGCAAGTCACATCTAGTGAAGCATACACACTTGGCACACAATATTAAAAAATAAATAAATATTTTTTTTCACTCTTAGATTTCATTAAACTTCACGAATTTTTCGGATTTCAACACAGCTAAATTACATAAATTAGAATTTTCAACAATATGACATTCATACATACAATCCCGCCTATTTCTGATAGGCAGCGATATTATAAGCCCACATTTCATCAATTTTATTGTTGGTGCTACCTCATAGGTGGCGAGCCTATTGTTGTCTACCGGGAACTTTTATGTTTGCCAGAGCCACGATCGGCAGGTGCACCACTTGCAGAGAGTAACACTTCTAGCTTCTCTTGCAACATCTTAGGTATTGCACTTAGGAGTTTTAGTTTATGTGAGTGTTTAAACACTCCAATCATCATCATCACAGCCCATTAACGTCCCACTAATGAGCACGAGCCTCCTCTCACATATCAAGGTGTGAGGGTATTAGGTCATACTCCACCACGCTGACCCAGTGCGGATTGGCGAAGGCAGGTGCATGGCGTCCTGCTGTTAGAATTTTTCAAGCCGCCCATTAGGCCTCTAACATGGCTTAACGACTACCACATTTAGTGATAACCGGGACCAACGGCTTAGCGTGCTTTCCAAGCACGGAAGCGCTCGATATCAAATGCCACACAAACGGTCACCCATCCAAGAACTGACCTTTATAAAATCTGCTGTACTTCGGTGATCGTTTCCGACCACCGAGCACCGCAGAGCTACGAGCGCTTCGCTACGAACACTCCAATATCATACTCTAATCACCTTACTTGTAAGTTTTATCGAAAACACCCCAGGATACGGTGTCAAAGCAGACTGGCTCTCATATTTCTAAGCTTCTAATTTCAAGTGAACTTCACCAGTACTTCGGAACAAAGCCTAGACTTAATATCATCATCATCATCATTCAGCACTATAAAGTCCACTGCTGAACATTGGCTTCCCCAAGAGATTACATTCTATTGGGGGTATTTGCCTTTACCTCCCGGTTATGGTCTGGGGGACGTTGGCCGCGGGCGGGGTGTCAGAGCTGCAACCCAGATACTGGCCCCCGCCTCTTTCTTAACAAGCGGTGGGCGTTGTCGGAAGATTTTTAGAGGGTATTACTGCTGGCGGTCGTGTCTATCGGTGGTGAGTCCCACACACCTCTCTCGGTCCCCCTTTAAGGTTGGTGATCGTAGTTCAAGCCAGTACGCAGGATGACGCTGCTGTCCATCATCCGGTAAGATTTCTATTCGTGGACTCTTGCGACACCCGTCAGATAAGAGGGGTTGCACACGTCCAACTTGAATATATAAACTATTAATATTATCACACTTATCTACCAAATCTAATATCGGTTTTTCTTTATCAAGTTCACATTACGGGTTTTACACTTTTACACGGCTCGTATTTCTCATAAGAAAGCGACGATAGCCCAGTATCGAGACCCATATATACTTCTTACTCAGAGGGTTTAGGGTTCAAAACCTATGCCTTTTTGAAGTTATATGTGTAATTAGTGTCTCGGAAAGCCTTGATCTGACCTCCGCCACCCAGAGGAAATGATGTTTCGCGGAGGTCAGACGGCAGTCGCTCCTAATAACTGAAATACAACCTAAATCTGGTCAGACTCGTGAGCAGACCCTAGGCCTTAAGTTTTAGTCTAGGGCAACCGGGATAATGCTAGAATTTGATGATGACACGGCTTATAAAAGCACACCAGATCTTTATTTCCGCTCACGTCTCATAAAATTCAGCTGTCAGTTATATCAAAAACCTTGGCCTATAGTAAATAAGCGAACATAATGTTACACGAGTCGTACGAAATCTTTATATAACTTTTTTTCTATGTGATTTCGAACAGAATTTCGTTAAAACTGGATTATTGTGTTTAGTATCTAATAGTAATTTATTGGTTTAGGCCAGGTGTTACTTTGCGAATATCCATTGTAAGCAAGTGGATGGATTAAAAATATCTTTGTAACAATTCCCGCGCAAGTATAATTTCTCGAAAAAACGAGAAACAATTCAACACGACAAAATTAATGAAAATAAAATATTCTTTATTGTCTTTAAGATCATAAATGATCATTTTGATTCGTCAAATATTCACACGCAAAATGGAAATTCGATAAATTTTTTAACAACAATGAAAGAGATATGAGCGGTACCATAATAAAGAAATAAAAGCAAATGGGTTCTTTGTCAGAATTTGTCAAGGTTTGTCAGTTTATCTGTCTGTTGTGGTTTTTCTCAATATTTGTCAGTCGGTCGGTGACTATTATCGGGGGGATCTGTCAGTCAGCCTGTCGTGATTCTAAAGGAGGGAGGGGATTACCCGTCAGTCAGTCAGTCGGTGACTCTAACGAGGCTTCCACGTGTTACACAGGGCATCTTCAGGTAAGATAGGAGCCTCAGAACAACAATGTCTTCACGACCAACGCTGTAACGAGAGTATAGTAGTTCTTTAGTTCTAGTTCATAAAGATATTTTTAATCCATTACTTGTTTTAGTATTAGTGTATGTAGTGGAACCTAGCCCTAAAATAAGCAGAACTGATACTAAGTTTACTAGAGAACGAATGTACATATTATAATTGAAATTTGCTCCTTTTTAATTTCTTAGGTTTTATTTGTTGGTTAACTGTTGTGTCACTTAAAAATTATTGTATATCCGTTGTGTTGGTTGTTGCAGTGCATAATTCATACCATAGCTATCAACATCTAATAATCTTGAAACACCTTAACAGATTTCCATAAATTATGTATAAATAAGTGTATAAACCTTATAGTTAAGTAGCCTTAGTATACCTTAGTGTTAATTTAAATACTTTTTTAATATAAAAATAAATTTCCAATCATTTGAAATAAGCTAAATAATAATAATAATAAGCTTGTAAAAGCCATCTCGAGCACATCAGTTTTATTATAAAATTTTCCATTCTTTTCGAATTACGATAGACAGACACACTGACACGTATAAATTATGACAACCCTATATTTGAAAGGGTTTGAAAACAGTAAACAATCTACTAAACCAATTTGAATTTAAGATAACATACGATACAATATTATTTTGATATAGAAGTGTTTATGGATATATTTATTCCGGAAGAGATCCCTGTTTCGAAAATAATGCCCGTGTTAATGTTTACGGGCAAAAGGAGGCCTATTTAACCAACGAACCTTTAATTAAAAACATTATATCGTTTATGATAAAATGTTTTTAATTAAAGGTACCCGACATGGCTTCCGTACGGTATAACAAAATATCAATCATATTTTAACAAACAGACTTAAAATAACATGATTTGAATTTCAATATAAATAAATAATTATTTAGTCACCCAGTGGGTCTGGGTTTAGGAGAGCTTATGATATGGGTATTAGACAACGGAAAAACATAATTAAATACTTTTGTTTTGGAAATATATTCCTATACAGGGTGTCCCAAAAAATAGTTTCAAGCGAAAGTCCAGAGCTAGAGCACCTATTGGAGTATCGGAATCACCCCCATGTATGTTCTGCGATTATGCGTTGTTTTCGAGTTATAATTTTTTTTCTGATTTTTTTAAAGATATCGGTCTAAATATCTCAAAAATTAGAACAAATTTTGTTTATTGGTGGTGTATTTGTGTGAATGATTGTATAGGGATCCTACAAAGCCCTAAGGAACACCTCACCTGCAAGTGGTGCACCTGCCTATCAACGGACGAGGCACTGGCGAACATAACATTGCCCGTTATAATTGGTAGCAGGAGAATGGGACCAACTACATAATTGGCGAATCCTGGGCGTATAATATGCCTCTACCTACGCCTTCGGGGAAACAGGCGTGAATGTGTATGATAATAAAAGTTAGAGTAGTCAAAGTATAGCCAGGACAACTGCAAAGCACTACGATGTGTATGTATCTTGGGATCAAGTTCAAATTCTCTTTTACAGTTGCCGTGGTCACAGCGCATCATAGCTGTAACTTTGATACTGACCTCACAAAGAAAAGCAAATCTAATCAATGTTCAGGTGACTAAAATATTTTAATGCCACTTGTTATAATGACAGTTAAAAAAGAGCGAACAAAACCGGGAAATAAATATTAAAAGAACCCAAATCTCATTCGATAATCACTGCCTATTAATATATCACAAAAATGGAGGTGAGAGGAATGCAAATCATCATACCACGCACATCCATTTCCCTTTTTTTTCCTCTTAAATAATGGCTTCGTGCAGTTTGCACATTTAGCCAGTGTCAAGTAAATATATAAATTATAGTAAATGAAAATGAGTGGAGATAAAGGTGATAAATGGTAAATGAGATGCCCTCCCCCTAATCCCCTTGAGTCCTCAGTAAAGATGTGCACTATACTGAGATCACACATGGACTTCTTGAGAGAATTTGAAAATTTATGTTGCACTGTTTTGTTATAGGTATTTACCAACACTAATGTACGTTCACAAACACTTAACAGTAAATAGCCCACCGTTATTACACATTAATGTTCGAAAAATCACAAATTTTAAAAAATAAAACAAAACTACAGCCATGCTCTTCACTTTCCCGCTCCATTTCCCGTTTAACGGAGTAGTGTGTGGCTTCCTTTTTTATATTACGGAATGGTTGTGTCAGATTTTTACTGACTAAACACCATCCATGTTCCTTATTGACTCCTTTATATTCCAGGGCAGCGGGAACCCTTTCAAATGGCGTCCTGTTGTGAGAGTTTAGCCACAGGGACTCGATCTTGGATGTACCACAATCATAATCTGACTAATTTTTTAATGTAATTTCAATTATAGCAGCGCATTCAACGTAGTCTATATCGGGGTACCCATAGTGCAATAAACCTTAGCTGCCTCTTACAAGAAGGTGCCCTATATATGATGCCAAATTAAAAAGTTATTACTGAAAGCAACTCATGTGAAAAGTGTTTGCTTCAAGTGTTTTGATGTTTCTTTTCATGCTTCTCCTAAAAGTGTTACGCATGGCTTCCGGCTGACAATGGAATTGCGATGATCTGAATTGAAGGTGCTTAGGATGTCGCATGAGGTGACAAAGGGAGGAACATTAATCATTCTCTGCCTACTTGATCTTGTTACTCGCCCAAGGAGGATATAACCTTTTTGGTGCAAATAAGGTTTGAGGTTAGCTGTTGACTTCGTGGTGTAATTAATATTTTTTTGCCTACGAAGAATATTTTTTATGAAAAACGATTACAACTGTTTTTAAAAGAATTATATAATAGATTTAAATTATTATGAGCTACATAAAACTTTTTACATATTAGTTGTTAGTAAATATAGCTAGTTAATATGTAATAATTGTTCAAGGACTAACTTAGTACTTATAGGTGATAATTTTACATAGAACTTTAACAAAAAAAAAATTTCCATGTTTGTTTTGTAATCTGTCGGTAGGAAGATTAATCTTACTCAAAATGTTAGGCATAATATGAACTAAAGAATTTGATTTAGAACAAATTCAATAAATAAATATTTTCTAACCATTACACCAAACATTTTGTTCCACGATAAGTATCATTAAGAACTTGTGTTATAGATACTAAGTAACAAAAAATCATGTCTATGCACACATAGAATTGTCCTGTGAGGGCATCGAACTCACGACCTCAAGAGTGGTCACTACTAGCGGATACTAGCCACCACGCCATATCGGTCATCAATCTAATGAAGTATTATTTTTAGTCACTAATTTCCGCTCATAATTTCCCTAATTTACTCCATCTTCAATAACTAAATTAAGAACAAACTTTAGTGCATCCAGTATTCAGATGGGACATATTTTACGAAAGTAAAGATTTTAGTGGAAACTTGGAGAACCTCATAAGTTTTCCACAAACCCGGCACTTGTTGACGACGCCGGCAATTTCGTGTGAAGTATTAAAGTATTCATACTAGAAGTTTCTAAATTCATCCAAGTCAGCTTCAAAGCTAGGCAAGTACAACTTAGTACTAGTGTACGAAACGAGAATGACTTTCGAACTTTTAAGTTGTTGCGGAAGACGAAGTGTTGATACCTGAGCGCTGAAACTTTGAAGAGAACTTTTGTTTTGCTATATTTCATGTAGATTTTTAGCATAATTTCTAAATTTTCCTGGGCCTATACCTGGGCTCCCTGTTAGCATGTCGATTGCATTAAACTGTGTATTAAATATTCCTTCGTTAAATTAGTGACCACTAGAATTATCATATCAGCAATGTAAAGTCCACTGCTGAACATAGGCCTCCCCAATTGCTTTCCACGTAGATCGATTCTTTGCCGCCTGCATCCACCGGCTCCCCGCCGCCCTGACCAGATCATCGGTCCATCGCGTTGGGGGCCGCCCTCTACTATATGTATGTATGTATATGTAAAACGCCTCACGCATGTTTCTCCGAAGGTGTAGGCAGAGGCATATTATACGCCCAAATTTCGCCAGTTATATTTTGTGGTCCCACGTAATTGGTGGCGAGTCTATTGCCGCTTTTCGTATACTCTTATGTTTATTAGAGCCTCGTCCGTTGATCGGCAGGTGTGCTACTTGCAAGAGTGTTTGGCTTGGGCTCATAATATAATGGTACGATCCCTATACACCCCAATCCAATATAATACTTTCTATGCCACGCTGAGTAGCGGTTCAAGCCAGAACGCAGTCATCTTCATTTAGCCATCTTCGTCGACTCTTACTACTCCCCGTGAGATGAGAGGTGGTGGCACTATTTCAGGCCTGTTCCACAAGTCTTACCAATGATATATTCTCGTTCGTATAACATATAGGAAAAGTGAGTTTATAGCATTTGCATGATTATGCAGCTAGACAAATTTTGATGACATTGATAATGCACTTTAAAGCTTAAAGTTTTGGTAACGGATTCCTGATCAGAAAATAGTTTTCATATACCCATATACATATATTTGCAAACGACTAATTCACGTCACCTCTCACTGTAAGGATCGACGAGAAAAAGTATGCCCTCTTTTAGTGTAGAAGAGGTACCTGCCATAATCTCAGTTACAGTGACCTCCATTAATAGTAAATATTATACCTACCTTAAAGAGCAGCGTTAGCCTAGTGCCGAAACCGATAGGTCCCCGGCTGTCATTAACATCTATGGCAGAAAAACTTATAAGGGTGCTGGTGCTTTCTAAAATCCAGAGGGCTGTTTTAACCATAATTAGTTTTAAGAGTTAAAAATGTTGAAATAAATAATATATGGATCTGTAGAAGCGTAAGGTATTAATTCTGAAACTCAATCAGAAATATCATTTTACTTTAAGTTTAGCATTCGATAAATGGCGACCGCTTTTAACATCTCAGAAACTTTCAAAATGTCTCCGTCAAATTTGACATTAATTAATTTTTTACTCACAAAGTTCTGTCCTGAAACGTTGTTGATTCATGGGACATCAAATGGAAGTTAATTAAAACACTTCGCGACGGTTTTATTAACTAAATTGAATGGTTTGTTAGCAGTGAAAGTAGAAACAGGACGATTTCAGCTCAAGGTAATAGTCAATAAATAAAAGTTGTAAAGCGCTTTTAGATCTAAATTCTTCAGAGTACTTTAGTACTTAACAATATTTTTGTATGTGATTACATAAAATATATCCGCACAAAAACAGATATTCATATGTATGAAAACTAGACAACGGAAACTATTTTTTTTCAGCTTGTGAATATACATAGATTTTAAGACATAAATTGAAAAAAGCCGAGATTAGTTCCTTGAGACATTCTTTTCAATCTATAGAATCACGTCAGACTGAATGACAAATCCCCCCAATAAGAGTCACTGAGAGACAGACAGACAGACAGACAGCTTAACTGACAAACCTCGACAAATTCTGACAAATAACCCATTTGCTTTTATTTCTTGACAGTAAATATTAATGACTAGTCCGAGACAAGTATATATATTTATGCACATAACTATTTGCCCTCTGTGGGAATGAAACCCACGATCTTAAGATTTAACCTGAATTGATAATCCCTACAAAATTTCCAACAAAGTCTCTTTGTCTTTTTATGGTAAAAACCCCATAAAAAGACAAAGAGACGGGCATTTTATAAATTGGTTTGATGTCTGAAATAAACTGCATGCAAATGCATACAATAAAAAAGCGTTTATTTCAACATAACAAATAGACACTTCAACGGTTTAAGGGTGTATAGGGATCCCACCAAGACCTAAGGATTCCAAGCCAACCTCACCTGCAAGTGGTGCATCAACGGACGAGGCTCTGGCTTCCATAACAGTGCCCGGTAAGCGACAATTGGCTCGCCACGTAGATTACGTGGGACCAACTATATAATTGGTGAAGTGTGGGCTTATAATATGCCTCTGCCTACCCCTTCGGGGAAACCGGCGTGAATGTATATATGTACTTTAATTTTATATTTTGATTTGATTTTTATATCTGTATAGGCAAGTAGCAGAAATATCTATATAACAGCTATCCCTCAAATTTAGGTTAAAAATAAACTCATGCGTTGCTTCTGAAAACGAAGTTTTATTTCGTTAGTTTCTTACAAATACGATAGGTAACTTATTTAACTACACTATTATTACAACTTTACCTGAAAACGAAGAAACGACAATTAAAGTCTATTCTTCCACCAATTATTCTTATTTATCTATTTTAATTAC
Organism: Musotima nitidalis; assembly: GCA_949126915.1. Taxonomy (NCBI): domain Eukaryota; kingdom Metazoa; phylum Arthropoda; class Insecta; order Lepidoptera; family Crambidae; genus Musotima; species Musotima nitidalis. The sequence continues at coordinate 17,139,763 of OX421416.1, forward strand.
CAAATCTATCACAATATGTTTCTTTTACAATGCTATTTTTTCATAACCTCTCAACTGACTATTGACTTCAGACCAAGGATGTCATAGACTCTAGCACCTGTCAGTTGTCTATGTCGTTGGTAATGTGCACGGCAAAATTCAAAATTAAAGAAATATTATTTCTTTACATCTATTATCTGCCAATTATGTTTTACGTGTCAACGGGAGCTTGATCGTAAAAGAACGGGCAGTAAAATCGTCAAGGTTGGGTTTTTCCGCCGCCCGTTACAATAAAAGGTCATAATATTAAACAAAGTCTACAAAAACTTGTGTTATGCAGTCACAATATTATAAGAAAAGAAGACAAAACTCTTATTAGCCAGATTAACATAACTACGGATAAACATAGTAGCCTCATGGCTATATTTATATGTAGTGCTCATGCACTATCTGTCCCCACTAGCGGCACCCGTTCACGAGTATGACGCATGAACCAGCCATGGTTTCGCTCAACCTTATTTTAGGGAACGTGGCGCATCGACGCAAGACGCCACCACCGCTAAAACGTTAGAGTGTGCATGACATACTGAAGCTACAGGATAAAAGGGTTTTTAACAGAAATTACATTAATATCAAAAGAATGAATGAAATTTGCTGCAAACCATAATGATTTGTAATGTAAAATAGTGTACCATATGGCTATCAGTTAAGCTATGCAGCCAAACAATTGTAAGTAAATCATCTACAAGCAGTCGTCTTTAAAAATAATAATTTATTTATTTAAGTAATCGTTATGTTTATGTAAAGGTGGCCGCAAAACTCAACTTGTATCGTTATAAATATTACATCCAAGCGTTTTATCATTAATGCTATGATTAACAGTGTAAATAAATAATCTATCTTGGTAAGTGATGTCTTAACAGTTTGTTTAATCTTTTAAAAGGCGAATCTAGAATAAGTTGTGGATATTTTTTAAACATATATGTATTAAGAGACAACAGTCAAGATACCTATTCTTTAAACTTTTCTATAAGAGTTATCCATTGTTAGTCTATAAATAGAACTTACTGCTCGTTTCTGTACAATAAAAATAGTATATATATGTAGTATATACATAAGAATACCGTAAGACATTAGGCTATGAAAGTAACTAAAGTATGCCATTCTTTCCGTATCCAGAGCTGTTAATTGGTGAATGTTGCGAATAGCATAAGCTGCGGAATTAAGTTTACTAGCAAGAGGTTCAATATGTACCCATGCATTTCATACCTTGTAACAAACACGGTAACGAACCATACCTTGAAACAAGCACGGTCACGATCCGAAACCGTTGAACATGCACGGAAACGACCAATACCGTGGAACAAGCACGGTAACGACACATATCGTAAAACAAGCACGGTACCGAACGATACCGACAATGGTTTATTTAAATTCAATATGCTTCGCAATTGTCTTTGTCATATGGCAAGCGTTTTAATAGAGGGACCACCTTTAATCGATTGAAACTTTTGAATAGCTTCCTGTACAAACTAGAAGTTCAATTAAAATAGTTGCAGTACTTTTAATGAAGCTACAAAAGCGTACAAAAAATCTAAATTCCATCACGGTTTCCACTAAAAGTGAACTTATGGTGATCGATTGAGGGCCAACTTCTGCGTGTCAGTTCCAATTATAGAGTGATCGCAAATGGTTGATATTTAATATCATTACTTTATAAATCTTTTACTATGAGTATTCATTTAAAACAGTTGTAAATATTATGTAGGTTATGAGATGTGGATGTCTGTTAGTCACGATTGTGGGACCACCTTTGTCCGATTGTAACTTCAGAACGCCTACTTTTACAAATATTCGACATCGACCTCTTTTATTTATAATAATTTTGTTATCACCTGTTTATTATATCGGATAGCGGAAACAGGCTCGCCACCTATTCCGTAGGCGAAATTAGGGCGTATGATAAGGCCTCCGCCTACCTCTTTAGAAAGATAGACGTGATTATATATATGTTAATTATATAATAAACATAGCTATAAATTTAATTATATGCCAGCTTATAAATAGAATTTTCTCCGAGCTCTTCCTTATTGTCAGTAATGTCAAAACTTTGTGTCACTTGTCAAAACTCTGTATCGGTTTCGTGTCGAAGGAAGGGCTGTCTTCCAGACTGTTATCAATTTGACAGTTGAGTATGACACTGTGTTTGAAATCAGTAACTTTTTGAGACTATGACAGGAGTAAAATAACAAATGTATAGTCAATAATAACAAAAGACACATCACAGCGTTTATAATAATAAATAAATATTCTCTTTTAATCACACCAGTTTCTTAGTTCCAAGATAAGTATCAGTAAGAACTTGTGTTATTAATACAAAAGAACGTATAAATATACTTAAATAACTTTTTTTTGTGTAAATACATTCTTCCAAACATACATCCATATCAGGAGTTCTTAATGATATTTACCTTGGAACTAAATAGTTGGTGAAATAATAGTAAATATTTTTTTAAATTAATTTACACTATGGATTGTTGTCTATCCATATTTATGACGCACACAAACATTTTATTAAAGTCGACCCTACAATAGAGCTACGAAACGGTGGGTAAAATCAATAGATTTTTGACCTACCGATTGATTGTGGTTCATCTTTCATGGCTTCTTTTACAAACCACTATGGTATGTGTACTGAAGCGTCCACAGTCTGAGATTATAATGATTTTTTATAATCTTAATTTCATTTAAGTATATTTTAGTCAAATGAACATTGAAGGTGTCTTCCATGACGGTCACTAATTCTAAATCTGTAAAAAACATCGTTCTGTCCCTCTCAACTTTAAACAAATGACTAAAGTGCATAACAGTTCTAAATTTGATTTAAATTAAATTTTGCTTAAATCAAATTTAGAACTGTAATGCAGGCTGCCCTTAAAATGATTTTGTGAAATTTTCCGCTTAAAAATTAAGAGCACACCACGACACTTGTCAATATTCAACAGCCTCAGAACAATGATGTCGACGAGACAAAAGCTGATAGAACAAACATCGTTCTCACAAAGTAACACCTAAATTAATAACTTCTACATTTTAATTCCAGTACCTAGCTCTTCATTATGTAGAATTGTCAATCACCAAAAATCCCGTCTGTTCGCAAAGATAATATTTATGAAGTTTGGCAAAATTTCCAGGAACGTATTTGCATAATTATTATAATTACATTAAGATGTCTGACGTCAGTAATTTGTGTCAGTGTCATCTGTTTTTGGCTTAACTTTTCAAGACAAGCGTCATAAGAATCTATTTCGCGCTATTAATTCATTAAAATAACTTAAAGATATAAAAATAAAAAAATATTTTCAGACAATTACACCAATTATTTAGTTCCAAGATAAGTATCATTAAGAACTTGTGTTAGTGATACTAAGCAACGGACCAACATACTTAAATACTTTTTTTTTGTAAATACATACTTAATATACATTGGAAAACACCCAAACCAGAACAAATATTCATGTTCATGCACACAAAGATTTGTCCTGTGTGGGAATCGAACCCACGACCTCTGGGGTGAAGTGCAGGTATACTGACCTCAACGCCATATCGGTCGTCAAAATTAATTAATTTATTAGGTACACCTAGTGATGATCTTGATGATGATGATAATGAGCACCATGACTTGTGTACAAATATGACACTAGTTGCAATCCACAATTAGTGATTACTAGTGATTAGGTACACATATTGAAATTAAATACTTACTTAACATATCTTGTTCTACTTATACATAACATTTTTCACATACATTTTACAGTTTTCAATTATAGAATACGGTAATGTTACTCAAATACCACAGCAAACCACATGAAATATAATTTATAAAACATAGCTAGCTAGAGTTTTAAACTTCTAATACTTTCTCTTTAATTAAAATTAATTAAAGTTAATGTAGAATTTCTTTACGACTTTTGAAAAGCAAAGAATTCATTCATTCATTCATTCATTCGTCCCACTACTGAGCACGAGCCTCCTCTCACATATCAAGGTGTGAGGGTATTGGGTCATACTCCACCACGCTGACCCAGTGCGGATTGGCGGAGAAAAGAATTGTAGTTGAAGCAAATTCTAAAGAGATCGGATACGGATACGGTACCTAAGGTTTGGACGGCTGCAAGGATATGTAAAACAGTTTTGGGGCATCCATGAGATATAGGAGATCGCTCAATACCTTGTCTAGTTTGTACAGGAAGGGTCTGAAACTATCCCGGCGGTCGCTTAGGCAACTCAAATGAAAACATTAGGTCACTGATAAACATGTACACGCCTGTTTTCCCAAAGGGGGTAGGCAGAGGCATATTATACGCTCACATTTCGCCTGTATATTGGTGGTCTTGAGTAATAGGTGGCGAGCCTATTGCAGGTGAGGTACACACCACTGATAAATAGGATGGATAATACCAGGTGATAGGTAGGCTAAGTTCATATATGAATAATGTCTTTTTGTTTGTAAACCCTACGTACTCACAGTCTGCTTCAGGTTAAGAATAAGACGTAGACATATTATGTATATGCACCAGTATAATTTGAGTTTAAGTATTAAGAAACGATTTTTTTATATTTATACTGAAATCATGTCTGGTATACCGTTTTTGTGTTCTCATGGGATTTAAACATGAGTACTCGTATATATTTTATTGCACAAAATCACATAATAAATAAAAATATTGCATTTTTTTTTGTGCGAATCTTGTTTTTTAAATCTCCAACTAACTAACAAAGAGCATTATGTAATGAGGTAAGTGTGTAGGTTTACCATATTATCATAAGGAGTATAATTTACTTTTTAATGTGTATAGGGATTCTACCAAGACCTAAAGAGCCCAAGCCACCCTCGCCTGCAAGTGGTGCACCTGCCGATCAACGGACGACGCTCCGGCGAACATAACAGTGCCCAGTAAGCGGCAATAGGCTCGCCACCTTTTACGTGGGACCAACTATTTAATAGGCGAAGTGTGGGCGTACAATATGCCTCTAACTAGCCCTTCGGGAAACCAGGCGTGAATGAATGAATGTATGTATGTTTACTTTTTAATTGTCATTAACAATAATTCAAAAGTTAACACACACGAAGTCGTGGACAAAAGCTAGTGGCCAATGTAACAAATAGACGATTCACCATTGAACCGCATGTTGTAACAAGGTGTGTTTTGTTAACAAGTTGTAACAACAACATTAAGCAAGCAAACTGGGTTCGAGCAAACAGTACATCCCAAGGGAACACAGATGTCGCTGTTATAATTAATTGTGTTCACATATTTAGGGAAATCCCAGAGGGAGTATTATGCAAAGTGCGACGTCTGTGGCTATTGAATGTTGTAATTTAAATGCTTAAATCCTTTTACTAAATTACTGTTGAAGATATTGTACGACTGGTTTAGCTAACTTTTAATAAGCAAGAAACATTTTTTATCACGTTATAAAATATCTTAGGACTCAAGTTCAAGGCCGTGCTAAAACTAGAGCGGCGATAGCCCAGTAGCGAGACCTCTTGCCTATAAATTCTGAGGGTCTCGGGTTCAAACCCTGGTGGCGCACCTATGACTTTTCGAAGTTATGTGCGTAATTATCGCTTGCTCCGTGCCTTGGAAAGCACGTTAAGCCGTTTGTCCTAGCTGTCGTGAACATCTATGACAGTCGCTCTTAGGAAGTCAGTGCCTACTAACAGACTGACAGCTGATTAATCCATAGATAATTTTTCTGTCTGGGTTGCGGAGATCAGACGGCAGTCGCTCCACGTAATAACTGAAATTCAGTCAAAATCTGGTTAAACCAGTGAGCAGATCCTGGGCCCTAACCTTAAGTCTAGGTCAACCGGGATAATGCTAGAATATGGTTTAGTAAATAAATTATCATCTCAGCCAGATAGCGTCCCATGCGAGTCTCCTCTCACCAAGGAAAAAAAAGTAAGGTCATGTTCCACTAGGCCGACCCAGTGCGAATTGTCAGATACAGATGTTGTTCCGTGTGTTACCGACTACTACTTATAGTGATAACCAAATGTGTTCCAAAGCACTCGAACTAAGAAATTTAGGAAGTCGTTTCTGAGCAAGACCACTAAGCTCTGAAATTCGTTGCTGACTCATGTGTTTCCTATTTCCTATAATCCCGGGTCTTTTAAGCGGGGCGTCAAACGGCATTTTAGCAGGCCGTCATGAGTGGGTGCGCTTTGTACCGTGCTTATTTCACGGTATGAAGCGCTTTAATTTTTTATTGGACTGCATCGACTGCTTACCATCAGGCAGGATGTAGTCATTATGACGTGTTACATAAAAAAAAAGCACGGAAGATCTTCATATTAAACGCCACACTAAGGGTCAGCCATCTGACTGGCTACTGTAAGTTCTGCTATACTTCGGTAGTATTTTCCGAACACCTAGTATTAAGGAGCTACGAGCGCTTCATTATTCTAATATAAAGAAAACACCTAAACGAAGATACATATCCTCACAAATATTTCGACCTTAAAGTCAAAATTATTTATGAAAGTTTACTCAATAGAGCTCTTATGAAAGTCAAACTCAAAAGCTGACGCTTGATCGTAAAAGAACGGACAAGAAAATCGTCTTGGTTGGTTTTGTTTTTTGCTAGCTACAACAAAATTTACTTAATGTTATGACAATTTGATAAGTCTTAGTAAGTAAGTAAGTAGACAAACGTTATTATTATTATAAGTAGACCAGTCCCCACCGAAAAACCTATATCCGAGCCAAATCCGTCATCATCGTAAATATGTTAAGTACCAACTCATTAGTCAGTTCTAGTGACTGCGATTTAAGCCTGTCACAATCTAGTATAGATTATCTACAGAATTTACGAAAACCCATTGAGTTTCATCCTGTCAGCGAAATGGACACATATCGTCCGGAATTAACTTCCATGCGAAATCCAGCGGGCGGACTCGACGCGTAAAATTTATACTGCTCAGTCCCGCTAAAGGCACTGACACCAAAGTATATGAAGGCAAAAATGTTGATTCTTTTTAGGAATACAAATTTTATTTCAAGTCAATTTACTTAATTTTTACAAGGTTTGTGTGGTAGTTAAAATTAAGGAAATTGAGCGGAAAATTAATAAAAACTTAACTACTTTAGAACATAAAATGGAACCGTAGCGTTTGACATAGCTATCGGTCGTTTGACAACTATAAGTCTAGTACTATCACTAATAACATAATGTCTATATATAAAGCGCATATTTCTGGCATCTCACACATTAAGCAAGTGATGGATTAAAAATATCTTTGTAACAATTCCCGCGCTACTATAATTTCCCGAACAATCGAGAAACTATTCAACACGACACGTGTTTCGCCCTTACACAGGGCATCTTTAGGTAAGATAGGAGCCTCAGAACAACGATGTCTTCACGACCAACGCTGAAACGAGATTCATTGACTCTCGTTTCATCGTTGTTCTGTATTTTTAATCCATCACTTGCTTACAATAGATTTCCGCAAAGTAACGCCTGAATCAATAAATTATCTCACACATTGTTTTCAAGCAAAGATTTACTATGGGTGCTAGACAATGTCCTATACATACACATACATAAATGCCTTTTTCTGCAAATATAATAGGACATACCCAAAGACACGCACACGAATGCTGCTTTTCATAACAAACCTTGAAATGTGTAAAACGTGTTTTATTTTAAATGAACATTGTATAATTTCCTTTTTACTAGGAAAAAATTACCCGTCTGCTATGAGTCAGGTGAGAATCGAACTTACGACCATTGTATAACCGGACGAAAGACAGGTTGATTTATATTGGTAAAAAAATCACCGAAAAACTAAAATATAGCATTGTAAATGCAAAATTTCAAATAATAAAAGTATTGTTTCTGTTAATGATATCGCGCCTTCATATAAAAAGTCCGTTCTAAAAATAAAGTGTAATCAAAATATTGTCTTCTAATTAGTTCAAAGAAACTCGTTTATAATTGAAACTCCTTTCCTTCCCCGCACCGCAGAGCATCCCTCGACAGCAATAGATGGCTGGGTAGTCACTACTCCCTAAATATAAGGAAGCGACAATGATTATTTCGGTGCTTTTATTTATATAAAATACCTGTATGGGGGACTATTAAATATAGTTGAAGCAAACATTTAGCACAGAGGTGTAGAGGGAAAGAGGTTCGCCTACATTCACACTAAATGATATCCCAATCCCCCAGTCGCAATCTAAGTAAATAAGTCGCAAGACATAGTACTGCCCCCCTTTTGCAAGTTCCTTTATCTAAAGTATCTGGTTACTAATACAAAATGTAGTATGCATTCTAACAACGTATTAGTTTATGCTTGAGTGGTTGGAAAGCTACTGTTAGGGTATACTATACTGCGGGACTATTAGAAAGGGTTACCGCGGCCTCGACCTGGTCGAAGCTGAAGAAGAAACATGGATGGTCTTATTCAGTAAAAGTCTGACACACCCTCCCGCTCTATCCACAGCGGGAGAAGGTCATCAGATGATTTTCCGTCCAAAAAAAAGGTTATGTACTTAGTACATAATACATTTAATTACAAAAAAACAAACAATCAAATTATCATCAACTAGTGAAAAGTAACTTATCGGGTTTGAATTGGTTTTGATTTAAAAGTTGCCTAACCTGCACTTAAACTTTAAAAAAAATCCGACGACCGATATGGCGTGGAGGTCAGTATACCTACACTTCACTCCAGAGGTCGTGGGTTCGATTCCCACACAGGACAAATCTTTGTGTGCATGAACATGAATATTTGTTCTGGTCTTGGTGTTTTCCTATGTATATAAAGTATGTATTTACAAAAAAAAAAGTATGTAAGTATGTTTATCCGTTGTTTAGTTTCCATAACACAAGTTCTTTACGATACTTATCTTGGAACTAAATTATTAGTGTAATTGTTAGAAAATAGTAATTATTATTATTATTATATTTATTTTTTTATGTGACACGTCAGTATGCCTACATCTTGCCTGATGGTAAGCAGTCGATGCAGTTCAATAAAAAATGAAAGCCCTTCATTTCGTGAAACAAGCACGGTATAAAGCGCATCCACTCATGACGGCCTGCTATAATGCCGTTTCAAGCCCCGCTTCAAAGACCCGGGATCATAGGAAATAGGAAACACATAAGCCGCCAGCAAATTCCAGCAAATTCCATGCTTACCATATCGAGAGTATGTTGCTATATCCTTTTTTTTCGAATGGAAAATCATCAAATGACCTTCCCCCGCTGTGGGTGGAGTCGGAGGGCGTGTCAGACTTTTACTGACTAAAAACCATCCATGTTCCTGCTCGAGCCTTTTTTTTTTTTATCGTCTGTAAAAAAATGCTGCTTACGCACTGTCTCCCTTCCTGCTCGTGCCTGAGGGCCTACTCTAATTCAACGAAAACGAAACTTCGTTGTACCTGTCTCTTTCACTCTCTGGTTATATCAGTATCGAGTGTAAGGGAAGGGTATAACGAAGTTTCGTTTTCGTTGAATTAGAGTAGGCCCTCTGCTCCGTACCGAGGCAGCCGTATCCCTTCCGAACAGTCCCGCAACACGTTGCAATATCCTAGCTTGTACTGATCATACATAAATGTATTCGGTTGACGGATGGTAGGCGCGCTGTTCGAGTATAAATAAGATTTTGTGTGTCGGAATTGTCTTACCGCCATATGCGTACTAGTCCTCAGCAATCTTTAAGTCCTATAGATTAATATTTAATTAGTAAAATATTAATCTATCTTTATCGTTTGTGTCGCTGTCAAAGAGCCTCGCTTCATAATGCCCAGCCTCTATAACCTAAAAACTAATAAAAAAGAGGCTACGACAATTATTTCCAGATTAACGTAATAAAATTAATGTACCAAAATTTACTATAACATCGGTCGCTAAACTATTTGACACCAAAAATTTTAATAACAAAAGATAACGATAAAAAGAGTAACTTTTCAATATTCAAAAGCGATTGATGTTGCTTGAATTGGTTTAGTAATACATTTGAATATACTTCGCTACAACTTAGTAATTTTATTTCAAGCCAAAATCGTAAATCGCAAAATGAAAATGGTTGATGGATGAGAGGCAACGCGCCTCGAGTATAAGATTTCGTGGAATTGCCTAACCACTATGTACGTACGTGTGGCAGGCGGTAACGTCGTGTCTTACTCATAGTCGAGGATACCTACTCCTTGTAACTTACTAACAAAATAAAAAAAAAGGATATCGTAAAGCTTAAGTCAAAAAAGGAACTTCTTGGCGGGAAAGTGAAGCGTAATGTCTGCAGTTTTGTTTTTATGTTCTAAAATTTGAGATTTTTCGAACAATAATGTGTCATAACGGTAGATTATTAACCGTTAAGTGAGTGTTGGTAAGTGAAACAAAAGAGTGCCACATCACTTTTAAAATTTTCTTAAAAAGTCGATGTGAGATCTCAGTATAGTCCCACATCTTTACTGAGGACTCAAGGGGCTTAGGGGAGGGCATCTCATTTACCATTTATCATCTTTATCACCACTTACTCTCATTTATTTTGATTTATATATTATTAATAAATCTCTTACTTAACACTGGATAATGTGCTAAACGCACGAAGCTATTATTTAAAGGAAAACAACCCCTCTTTTTTTGTTTTTTGAGAGTTACCTTTTCACGGCCACCGGGAGGTACTCAGCCCCTCAAAGCATTTTTTTTTTATTTACGTCGGTAACAAAATGCCTTGACGCACTGTCTCCCGGCCAAAGGGTGACCGAGAGAGGTGTGTGGGATTCACCACCGGCAGACACGACCGCCAGCAGTAATACCCACTAAAAATCTTCCGACGACGCCCGCCGCTTGTTGAGAAAGAGGCGGAGGCCAGTACCTGGGTTGCAGCTCTGACACCCCGCCCGCGGCCAACGTCCCCCGGACCAAAACCGGGAGGACCTCCTCAGAGAGACGCAGTGGACGCGCCCCTCTACCTCCTTTTGCGACCATAGCGTGTGTGGTCGACTTCTCGGAGGGTCCATGGTTAGACAGCAGGGGCCCCCTGCCCCCGCTGCCTAGACCCTCCTGGCGCTGCTGAGCGGGCCCTCCTGGCCTACCCGCAGCGCCTTCCATAGGTCCCTCTTAATTTCCCCCCCGGTAGTCAGTACTAAGGGCACCCAGAGTCGCCAATCTCTGGGTGTTACCTTTTCCCTAGCGCCTCCTGCGCCCTACCGGGAGGTACTCAGCCCCCCCACCACGACAAGGTGGAGACCAGTCGGGGGGACTAGTTTTAAACCTGGTCTAACTTTAAATCTCGTTTTGAAAAAAGCCCCTAAATGTTTATCGTCGTACGTAATTAAATCTTTGTATTAGAAAGGGTTTGACGATGGATATGGCGTGGAGGTTAATATACCTGCTCCTGAGTTCGTGGATTCGATTCCCACATATGACATATGATGAATATTTGTTTTAGTCTGGTTGTTCCTTTATTATTATACTTTAAGTGAACATTTGCTAAAAAATATATTTTAATATGTTTATCCGTTATTTAGTATCCATAACACAAGTTCTTAAAGATACTATGTATATCATGGAACTTAAATAATTGGTGGGATTGTAAAAGGATTATTTAATTATTTATTTTCACGCTGAGTGTTCATACTAATCATACATTCACGCCTGTTTTCCCGAAGGGGTAGGCAGAGGCATATTACACGCCCACACTTCGCCAATTATAAAGTTGGTCCTACATAATAGTTGTTATCGTTGAAAAACTAAAGCAATTTAATCCAAAAAAGTATCCATGTTCATATATTAGCTTAGTTTGGGGCTTAAGTCTTAGGTCAAACATAAGCGGCGATAGATAATTTTGCGATTCGGCAGAGTTAAACTCATTAAATAAATAATCAGTCATCGGTCCCTAAACCGGATTTTACCGGTCTATAAGCCGGATTTTACTGGTCCTTAATCCTGTTCGAATATTCCCGATCAGCTTGTGAAGTCGTAAATATACAACAAATACAATTGACCGGCGAAACAGACATATTTAATGTTAAAGTGACATCACAGTAATTTCATGCACTGTTTTTAACTTTAACGTTATATCAAAATTTAGACTATTTTTTTTAAAATCTGACATAACCTTGTTTTTATAATTTTCGGACATTATTTTATTTTATTTGTAATTTAATATTGCGTTAGTTTATTGTGATTAATAGCTTTTTCATCTTTATGTAATTAAAATACCTATGTTATTTTTATAAATTGTAATTAACATTTCATAGAATTGATGTATGTTTTTAGTGTTTTATTGTATGATTTGACATTGTAATATTAATTAATTTTCATAATTGTTATTTTATTGTAAGAACTAGCATGCCGGTGTGTTGGATGCATTGCTCTGTAAGCCGACTTGTATAACTTTATAAATAAATAAATAAAAGGTGACATTGATGCTTGCGGCCTTCTGATGGAAAATGGTCATCACTGCTGAAGCATGCTACAAATATCAAGGGCTTTATTTCGTTGCCGCCATAAACCTTTCCCGCCCATTTAAAGAACCCAAGAAGTATTCTCTTGAAAAAACTTCACCTTAGTGCTTATTCTGACGCTTGAAATTCCAATTACAATTTTGGATCATACTTATCACTATTATTTATATAATAGTAAGTAAATAATATAATCAAGCCAAGCACCTGCCGATTAACGGACGAAGCTCTGGCGAACATAAAAGTTCCCGGTAAGCGGCAATACGCTCGCCACCTATTACGTGGGACCAACAATTTAACTGGCAAAATGTGGGCGTATAATGTGCGTACCCCTACGAAGAAACAGGCGTGATATGTATGTAAGTAATATATAAAAAGTTAGCTTGATAGGGGCGAGAGTTCTGTTATTGCCGCCGCTACTGTCAGATCGAATTTGATGTTACCTTAATTAGTGGCAACACCAAAACTTACCTCAAGGGAGAAAGAAATTAGAGAATCCATCTCCATATTTATTTCCCATCCGTGTATATATCCGCGGTGGGAGGGATCGTTCAACCAAGTGTCGTAAGATTAATTAGTTCTGTTCGTGTGATTTGTGCTTATTTTTAACGAATTTGTAAGAGATTAAGAGTTTGGGATATACACGGTGACAACAGCCTACTCAAAAGGCTATAAGATTCCATTTCAAGCCGCTGTATTGGGCTCAGGCCTTCTCACACATACTAAGGTGGGAGGGAAAGAGGGAGTAAAAAAATAAAAATATCATCATATCATCTTATAAAGTCCACTGCTAAACATAAGTATATGTATTCTACAAAGACCTAAAAAGCCCAAGCCAACCTCACCTGCAAGTGGCGCACCTGCCGATCTACGGACAAGGCTCTGGCGAACATGATAGTTCCCGGTAAGCGGCAATAGGCTCGCCACCTATTACGTGGGATCAACTAATTAATTGGCGAAGTGTGAGCGTATAATATGCCTCTGTCTGGGCGTGAATTTATGTATGTATGCTGAACATTAGCCTCGCCAATAGATTACATTCTATTGGGGGTATCTGCCCATAATCATCACGCTGACAAGACGGGTTGGTTATCCCAGTTTCTCCATCATCCATCATCGAATAGGATTTCTCATCGCCGACTCTAACTACTCTTCATGAGATAAAAAGGGAACTATCTAGGCCAGTAAAATAATATAGTATACACTAAATAATGTTATACTAATTTAATGAAAATCTTTGTGAGAAAAGTGGAAATAGATAGCGTCCCTATCTCCAAGACTCGACACGGTGCGACTTGACAATGTTATTTGTGACCGCACGTCACGAGACCGTAGCGCGGTACAGTGAGTAATAATAGTGATAAAATGTAATCTTGTCTGTTCCGGTATGTCATCTGATACCCGTGTGCGAATATGAATCTGGAGGTCGGTGCACGAGCCGGATTTACATCCTCGCGTTTCGATTCCAATTTCCAGGCACTATTTCAGCTATATTGTTACATTGTTGCTACCTTTAATATATACTATAAGTGTATGTATATGTTTTTGTTTATTTTATAACTTTATCGCATAATTTAAAATGTACAAAAGGCGAACTTAATGCTGCAAGGCATTCTCTACCAGTTAACGTTTGGGTTAGCAGAAAAGTTTGAGCAAGATCAGCAAGCAAGCAAGAACAGTACGAATGACAAAACATATAAACTTACATAGAATTAAATATGTGTTATTAATAGTAATTATGATATGTAGACTCAATCAGATGATAACTCCTTAAGAAAGTATTTTTTAAGCAACCCTTTAAAAGCAGGTTTGCTTTCTGCCAACCTAATATCAATAGGGAAGGAGTTCCAAAGTTGAATAGCTTTTATGCAGAAAGAGTTCGACATAAAACCTGAACTGTGTTGTGGAGTGGCAAGGAGAAAGTTTGTTTAGTTTAGTTGTTCTTTTTTTTCACCAATTTTTATATACATTAATTTATTATTTCTTATTGTGATCCCACACACTAATCTCCGACACTTCTGCTAGGTTGGCTGGAATAGATTTCTTATAGAGAAAAGCTCACCTTTGTATATGTTTTTTTGTTACTGTGTTTTATGAATGTTTATGTGCAATAAAGGATATATATAAGAACGGCTCTATTTTATAATCATAATTCTTTATTGTTTTATTTGGTGTACAATTAGGACTTAAAAATATCATTTAAATATATTTACATATTATATTTAAACACTATATCTAAATATTAAATTTAAATATATAGATACATTATTTCATTGTATTTTATTCAAAATTATGATCAAAATGTGCTCGTACCTTATATATGTCTTAAATCACATTATATATGTCTTCGATAGATTATAATCTATCGAAAAATAATGCGTTAAATTGTGAGCATTTTGTTACGGATCACAATTTTTCGACAGATTACAATATCGCGGGATAGATTATAATTTAACGTTATTTACAATTTTACGGTGACATATACACTTAATTTTACTATCTCGCCGTTCGATTCCAATAATCAGACACTTATTTTTTTTATAACTTCAGATTCTACTTTATTTCTGCTTACTTCTCTTAGAAAATAGCCGCACTTGTGAAATATCGATATATAATTGTACTTAAATGTTAATATTGAAGTAAGATATATGATGTATGAAGTAGGTACTTGTTTTTAAATAAGTCGCAAAAGCTTAAATAATAAATAATAAAATACGCGTAGGTGCATAGCATAGCATTTTTGTTCATTTGTATAATTTTTTAAATTTGTTATAAAAATAAGTGAAAACTGCCCTCTTAAGTACAAAAAGTGCAATAACAGAAATTATTTTTGTGTTTTAAATAGTTGTATAGGTTTCTACCCACCTGAAAAGGCGTGAGGTTATGTATGAACTTGCGACAGCAGTTCCACAAATAGGCAAGAGCTGAACTAACCGGTGTTCAATACCCTGGCATTATCCCAGTCGCCCCAGGCTTTAACTTATGGCCCAGGGTGTACTCACAGGTCTAATCAGATTTTGGCTGAGTTGCGGTAATTACTCCGAGCGACTGCCGACCGATCTCCGCCACCTAAAGGGAAACATCATTCTGTGGTTAAAACGGCTGTCAGGATATTAATTAAATTAAATTAAAAAGCCTTTATTGCTGTTCTTAGTTTTACAAACTATTTCTAAATACTTTAACATGCCAAAACTTAAATACTAATTGCTTATAATTCCTTATTGAATTAAATTAAATATCGGCAAACGGTGGTTGTGTTATCGCAGCTTGTCCTTCGACAAAGGCCTCCTCTAAAGATTTCCACTGTGTCCTGTCCTTTGCTTTACGCGTCCACGTAGTACCAGCTATTTTTATAATGTCAGGATATTAGAAGACACTGAATATCTAATAACGACTGCTATAGATGTTTGTGACAGCAGGGATCAACGGCTAAACGTGACACCCAGCACGGCACAAGCGATAATTACTCGCATAACTTACTACTACTAACCCATAGGTATTTTAACCTTATTGACATATTAGGTCGGGGAAAAAGTCTTTTCGCATAACGTAGGTATAAACTTATTATAAAATTTTTTGACTGTACTATTTGTGTCTGGCTGGTTTTGGTAACATTAAAAAGGTTCCATTATAAAGAAAAGAAAAAAATAAAAAAAAGTTGTTTCCCGCTATTTTTCATTTGTTTTTCTCTCCGTAAAAATGAGTGAATCTAATGAAGAAATTCGATACATTTTAAAATTTTATTATAAAAAAGGCAAAAATGCAACTCAAGCAGTGAAAAAAATTTGTGATGTTTATGGACCTGATGCAGTGTCAGTAAGAGTAGCACAAATTTGGTTCAAACGTTTTCAGTCCGGAAATTTTGATGTTAAAGATGCACCTCGCTCTGGTCGCCCTGTTACGAATAAAATGGACGCCATTTTTGAAAGAGTGGAGCAAGATCGGCATATTAGTAGTTACGATGTAGCTGAAGAACTGGGAATTGACCACAAAACAGTTTTGACCCATTTGAAGAAAGCTGGTTATACAAAAAAGCTCGATATTTGGATGCCACACGAGCTCACTCAAAGAAACTTAATGAACCGTGTACTCATTTGCGATTCATTATTGAGACGTAATGAAACCGAGCCGTTTTTGAAGAGATTGATAACTGGCGATGAAAAGTGGATCACGTACGACAAGAACGTGCGAAAAAGGTCATGGTCGAAAGTTGGCCAGGCTTCACAGACTGTGGCCAAACCTGGCCTAACACGAAATAAGGTGATGCTGTGTGTATGGTGGGATTGGAAGGGCATTGTTTATTATGAGCTTTTACCGCCCGGCAAAACCATCGATTCTGATCTTTACTGCCAGCAACTGATGAGATTAAAGGAAGCAGTCGAGAGAAAACGGCCGGAATTGATCAACAGGAAGGGTGTGGTCTTTCATCACGATAACGCTAGACCACACACATCTTTAGCCACTCAGCAAAAATTAAGAGAGTTCGACTGGGAGGTTCTAGTGCATCCACCATATAGCCCTGACCTTGCGCCTTCAGATTTTCACCTGTTTCGGTCTCTGCAGAATTCTTTAGGTTCTGTAAGGTTGACCTCAAGAGAGGACTGCCAAAACTATTTGTCCCGTTTTTTTGATCAGAAGTCCCAAAGTTTCTACAGTAACGGGATAATGTCTCTGCCCACAAAATGGCAGAAAGTTATTCAACAAAACGGTACATATATATTGTAAATAAATGTAAATAAACTTTGAAAAAAATGTCTTGACTTTTCATACAAAAATACGAAAAGACTTTTTCCCCAACCTATTATGTCATTGTACACAAACTGCCTTTTGTCACTCATTATGGGATGTTACTTTGATGTTAAAGCAACTATCGCTATGTGTAATCAAAATTATTTCGTATTTTCTCGTTAATTAGAACCATATATCCCGACATTCGTTCTCACAAACATTATTATAGTTAGAAATTTTTAGGCATGTCACCAAAAAAATATTTTTTGTGCATCAATAGATTGTTAGTAAATTAAAAGAAAATGATATGATTACTTATTCAATTTTACTTCAAGGAAGACTAACAGCTACATTAAACAAGAAAAATAAAAAATGTAACGTCAAATAGCCAATTATAGCCCTTGGACTTCTTGGCGGGAAAGTGAAGCGTCATGTCTGCAGTTTTGTTTTATTTTCTAAAATTTGTGATATTTCGAACATTAATGTGTAATAACGGTGGATTATTAACCATTAAGTGTTGGTGAACATACATGAGTGTTGGTAAAACAAAAAAAACAGTGCAACATCACTTTTAAAATTTTCTCTCAAGGAGTCCATGTGAGATCTCAGTATAGTCCCACATCTTTACTGAGGACTCAAGGGGCGTAGGGGAGGGTATCTCATTTACCATTTATCATCTTTATCACCACTCATTCTCATTTTCTATGAATTATATATTATTAATATATCACTTACTTGACACTGGCTAAATGTGCTAGACGCACGAAGCCATTATTTAAAATAAAGAAAGAAAGAAATTATAGCCCTTAAGAGAAAACAATAGTCAATTAACAAATCTAAAAGCAGTAGTGGGTAATTAACAATATTGTATGTGCCAATTAAGATAAAACATTAACGAGTAGCGTTATGTTAAACCTCATATGAGGTTGTCGTATTATCGCGCTTGTGTAAACACATTGTAAATGAAGCACGTATTCATTTAAATTTTTTTTTTTTTATAATATTTTGTATTAATTGTTATATATATTATATGACGACCTATATGGCGTGGTGGCGAGTATACCCGCATTCCACTCCTGAGGTCGTGGGTTCGATTCCCACACAGGACAAATATTTGTGTCTATAAATATGAGTATTTATTCTGGTCTGGGTGTTTTCCTATGTTTATTAAGTATGTATTTACAAAAAAATAGTATTTATGTATGTTTATCCGTCATTTAGTATCCACAACACAAGTTCTTAATGATACTTATCTTGGAACTAAATAATTGGTGTAAGTGTCAGAAATATTTATTATTTATTTATTATCTTTTTAGGAAGGGGAATAGTGTAGGTACACAGTGCACAGCTGCGCATTGCATTTCTTAGATTTAGTAATCGGAAGCGCAACGATTGCATATGTCTGTGTGACTAATATAATATAATGGCTAATGTTACACAACAAAGAATTAGATTTTATGTGATGTTATTTATGTAACTGCACATTAAAACAGAAGGTTAAAATTCAAATGTTTTTACAGCTGTAATAAAATTTTATCGTGTCATCATTATTACTCTAATAAATAAATAATAAATTTATTTAAGATTCACACCAATTATTTAGTTTCAATCTTAGTAACACAAATAAGTTGTAGTGTAAATACTGAATAACGTATAAAAATACCTTTTTTTTTGTAATTACATATATACTTAATATAGATAGGAAACACCCAAACATGACAATTTTTTATGTGCATGCACACAAAGATTTTTTCAGTGTGACTGGGAATCGACATCGGTCAGAGATATCGGTCATTCGCTCACAATATATTTCATTTATGACAAAAGATATACCTATTTATTAATAAGTCTCTTATATTACTTATATAACAGACGACATATGGGTCGCAGGCAAAGACGCGGTGCACTAATATTAGTAAAAAAAACATTTGTTATTAAGTCATAAAATTGATCTATAGGGTGTATAGCGTATAACACCCATCCACTATACGGTACTCCAAATAACATCTTTATCATTTAACATATAAAGCTTTTTTTGATATAACTTTTTAATTATGTAGAAAAATATCTGTGGAGTACTCTACCGCTATTTGTAAAACATTTGACTAAAAGTTAAACTAGGATTACAACTAGTGCTGTCACTTTTATTTGAACGTAGTTATGCAAAATGGACCCAACCCACAAAAACGAGTTTTTTTGAGATACTATCATAAATGTCTAACTTATTCAAACAATACTGGACAGGAAGTAGATAACAATACCCAGTTTTCAACAGGAATTCGAAAACAAACTACAGTTTTCATATTATGTTATATCAAATTTACTAAAACTCTTGTCTTCTCAAAAGTAAGTTTTTGTGGCTGGATCCATTTTGCATAACTACGTCCATTTGTTGAAATGAAGACAGTGACTGCACTAGTTTTAAATATGGTTTAACTTTTGATCTTGTTTTGTAATAGGTCTCTTATATCTTCTCGTCATGGTTGGGTGTTTCTTAACATTTCTATTTCTTAGCCGTTACCTTCTTGTCAAAAAGGTCGATTTCGTCATACAGTGAAATTGGTAGGGCGTATGTTATGGACATCTAGATATCTCTCCATCCATTCCTGTTTGCTATTCTGCTTCACACTTTCATTATAAAACATCATTCAGAGCCAATGCATAAAATGAATGACTGTCTCATTCCCACATTTATGGCGCCCACCTTGCTCTTAACACCAAGGCGTTGTACGGACTGGTCCTGCATGGAAACGTGTCCTTAAAAAGAAATAGACCCAGCTCTGAGTTTCCGAGTGTCGAGACGTTTGTTCAAAAGTCATACAATTTTTTGTACTCTTTTGACTTGGCGCAAAGAACTCGACTTATGTTCTTAATGCGATTTTGAATTGAACGTGGCGTTTAAAAGTCTATTTATCAACCCGACTGTACAGTCAGTAAAAGATGCCAGAAAAATGATTTATTTACATTTTTTTTGTCGTTACATTTATATAAATACAGTCTAAGTAAGCGTGTTGTTTGAGGCATCTAAGGTTACATAGTTTTCAATTACTCTCTCTCTTAGCTGATATGTATTTATGTAGTGTTGAGAGAAATGAGCTCCGAGGCGGAAACTTGAGCTCTGAGTAGAAGTTACTGAGTCTTCAATGTTTGAGCTCTGAGAGCTCGCGAGTCCAAAGGTTCGAACTTGAATGGCTCGAGAGCCTAAACTAAAGGACTCGTGTTATGAAATAATATTCAAATGCAATTTTTTATTTTAATGTGGTACGTTCGTATAAAATGAAATAAACGGATTGAAAAAAATGATTTTTAAATTTTTAACCATGACGGTAGTTCTTATAACTAGCGATAACACTGGATCGGCGCATTTAGTTTCCTCTTTAGGAGGAGGTACAAACATGTAATAAAAAGATGTAGTAAAGATAGTGGGTAATTAAAAATATCATATTTATTTATAAGCCTTAAAAACAGAGCTCGAGTTGCGGCTCGAGGCTCGGAACTAGGGTTCGACAATAGCTCGAGCCTTCGAATTAAGGCTCGAAGCTTGAGCCTTCAGTGGAGACTCGAGCCTTTTAACATCACTAAACTTATTGGCTGATTAAGATACATTTGAAAAAAGAGAGTTAATGTTTTTCTAAAATCGATCACTAAACCAATTAGGTGACTTTGGTTGCCTAGATACATTAGAATTTTTATTATACCTACGTGACATCTTTTCGGTCACTCTATGTGCTAACGTACCTATGGCGGTGACTGTACCAACAGATACGTAAAAAGTCCTCTTAATACAAATTATCATTACAATATCAAATAAATTACATATAATTTCCAAAGCATTTAGAAAAAGTCATTATTTTTAAAGATACCAATTGAAGTCTATTTGAAAAGGTTCATTAGAATACTTCAATTGTGTCTAACAATCGTCTAAATTGAAAGGCCGACTTAATACTTATTAACGGCAATTAAAATTAAAAGCTGACTTAACTAAAGTAGTTGCAGAGTAGTGGCAAAGACGGGTCGGAGAGAATTGTTGGATGGTTTAATAAAGACTGATAAGCTTGGATGAAACTATATATTGTCTTTATTATAATTGACACTGTACGAGCTAATTGTTAAGATGGCAGAGAGTCAAAGAGTACATAGATAAATCTATTGTAGAAGTTAGTGGTGACAACTGTCACAGACTATACCAAAATAGAGAGGGCGCGTAATTTAAATAACAAATAACTAATTTATATTTCAATAAGAATATTGGATACGATTTTCTTAAAATAAAGTTAAGAGCTGAAGCGTTGGCAAATTACAGAAATAGAAAGCGAGGAGTTCTATTCGTGGTGATAATGTGGGTTCGAAACAAGCTCGAGTATTGGATGCTTGAAAGTTTAAGTTATTAAACTTCGTATTGAATTTTGGCTTCGGAAAGCTCCCTAAGCCTGGTTTGGTTTACATACATAATGTCCCGCCTGATTCCCCGAAGAGGGAGGTAAAAACAATGTTGACGCCTTCATTCCGCCAATTATATTGTTGGACGTGAACGTAAATACTTTGAATTGTAATAAAACATATGCTAACATTATATTACCTACTAGTGAAATATGCGGATTTTGTTATGTTTAAGACCACACATGTACCATATTTTATGTGAAATATAAAGTGGTTGTAATTGAATGATAATCTTTCAACAAAATAATTTATGAAGAAAACAATATTACATCTTTCAAGTTAACATACTGAAGAAAAATTCCATTAAAACTTCCAAACCCTTTAAAAGTGCTGTAAATAAAGTGAAATATATCACGTCGCAAAATAGCGTTGAACCCTAATACTTTTTCATACACTAAGCCGATCCCTTTGTACAGATTTATGGCCAGAATTTTGTCAGTTTTCCCGCAAAGTCCTTATCTTCTATCCGGGACTTGTGAGCAGATGTGAGTTATGGCTCTGACTTATTACTGTACATTGTCACGTATGAATGTTCTATTCATATTCGATGTTGGAAGAGTATTTGTAGCTTATTTCTTGCTTATACTTAATCACCATCTTTGTATTGCAAGGAATAGAAAAGTACATTGTTTGTAATGTTATAACTGTCTAAGTTTTTTTATTTCTACGATAAAACCACTGAGCTGCGAAATTTCGTAGAAATAACGTTTAAAATAAAGTAAAAAGTTCTTTATTTCATTCAATTATGTCAACAGCATCCCATTATGTAACCTATATTTCACGAATAAATAAATCCTATTCTATTCTATACTCATAAACTATTGAAAACGACAAAACAAAATAAAATTAAAAAAAAGTAAACATTACTACACTATCATTAATTTACAGACAAGATTCACTTATATGCAAATAAATAAAAATTAGGTGTAAGTAAATCTAAGTGTCAGTTCCGAGCACCCGCTCTGTGAGAAGAACTGACAAGGAACTCACAGGCTATGCTCTTTTAAATTATCAATCAAATATAACAATACGGAACACACACAGTGAATATTTGAAGATATTGAAAGGTTCCCCAGATGCCGTACCCAATAAAGTAGCACTAAGGGAACCCTTGAAGGGAATGTGAACCGTATCTTACATTATCAACATTAGACAAGAGGCTATACCTCTATCCGCTCTCCAGAAAGACATGGGTGAGATTCTTTGGGAGGTTTTTTACCACACAATACTTCCAAAGAATTAGTAAGTCCTTTATAATGTCAGTCTTCCACATTAGCCTCCCCAATAGATTACATTCTATGGGGGGTATTATCCCATAATCACTAAACTGGATTTAAGCCAGTACGCAGGATTACGCCATTTTGCATACTGGCGACGTAATCAATTGGGGAGGCCCATGTTCAGCAGTGGACTTTATAAGACTGACTTGATGATGATGAATCTTAAATGATTGATATTTAGTGTAGTTTTTTATATTGAGCGCTTCATAAGTTAATCTAATTTACAGGTTCTATTGGGTGGCTAATAAACTTATAAAAGGAGATCGCCACACATCTGTCCTTAGTCTAGTCCTAGTCCACCATTTCCCCCTAGGTTCGCGTGGTGAAATATAATACCTGGATCCCTCTTACCTTGCTTCGTCATATGAGGTCCGTGCACAGTGCTTAAATTATGTTACAAGGCCTGTCAGACATACAAGCTGATAAAATGCAAATCATTACGGACACGAATTATTCCATGAAAAAAAAAACATCATAAAGAAAAATTTGCGAGCATTTTCGCTTAGCAAAGTATTTTTAACATAATAATAAACTAAGAATACTATTCTTATTCTTAATTATAAAACACTAATTACGTCTCCATCTTTTTGTAAGCTCGTCGGGAATCCTCAATTATTTTTAAGCGGGCCCCGATACAGAACTCCGTATCTAGAAAATTCAATGAAAATGTAATACGTTTAATATTGAAGAATGTTCTCCAATGAGCCTATTCAGCTTGTCTAGATGTTGCGATCACG
Source organism: Musotima nitidalis (assembly GCA_949126915.1). Taxonomy (NCBI): domain Eukaryota; kingdom Metazoa; phylum Arthropoda; class Insecta; order Lepidoptera; family Crambidae; genus Musotima; species Musotima nitidalis. The sequence continues at coordinate 17,163,409 of OX421416.1, forward strand.
TACACGCCACGGAGTAATCATCTTATATTTTGCAACCTTTTCGCCTTTGAGTAAAATCAATACTCCTGTTTTTTATATCGTAATATTAATAATTGTGTTCTTGCAGTTTTATCTTCTCTTATGTTTTGCTACAATCCCTCTTGTAGTTCCTTGTATGTTGGTCTTGTTTCATTAACTTTGAATAAAATCAATCCGGCTCTTTGTAATATAGTAATATTATCAAAAAAAAATGTTCTATAAGTTTTATTCTATAATTTGCTTTGCTTTGAGTTTCTTATATTTCAGGTTTCATTACCCTTTGAGTTAAATCAATACCTCTTTTTAATATCGTACTATTCATATTAATTCTTTTGGCGTTTTGCGAACCCAAACTAAGCACTAGACTATGTCAATGGTTTAACTAATTTCAATATGCTTCGTAAATTCATTTTCCTATGAAAAGCGTTTCCGTTTCAATTGAGAGACCACCTTTAATTAATTTAAACTTGACGACCGATATGGTGTGGTGGCGAGTATATCCGCTTTCCACTCCTGAGGTCGTGGGTTCGATTCTCACACAGGACAAATATTTGTGTGTATAAATATGAATATTTGTTCTGGTCTAGGTGTTTTCCTTTTTATATTAAGTATGTATTTACAAAAAAAAAGAAGTATTTATGTATGTTTATCCGTTCTTTAGTATCCATAACACAAGTTCTTAATGATACTTATCTTGGAACTAAATAATTGGTGTAAGTGTCAGAAATATTTATTATTATAATTATTTATTTATTTATTATTATTTAAACTTTTGAATGGCTTCTTGTAAAAACTATGTAAAGGTTCAATTTAAAACAGTTACAATTCTTTCACTAAAGCTATAACCATATAAAATTTCAAATTCTAATGTGGTCTCCATTAAAAGTAAACTTGTGTTAAGCGCTAAGGCCCAACTTCTGCGTGCTAATTCTTTTTATACAGTGAACGGAAATGGTTCAAATTTCATATAATTGATTTACAAATCTCTTAATATAAAATTTTTTTTAAATCAATCTACACTGGACAGCAAATAAACCGGGCCACCCGCTACCTTGAAACTCTGATTCAATTTGTTCAAAAAGTATAAAACTTACAACTATCAAAGTTATACCTACAAAAAGGGCGACGATATACTCTCTGACGTCAATCACTTCCTTGTAGACTCACCCTGGTCTCATCAGTAAAGAATACATTGCCCCACTGCTCTAACGTCCAATCTCTATGCTCTCTAGCAAATTGAAGTCGTGCTCTACGGTGGGCTACCGTTAATTTTGGGCCTGTAGCAGCTCTCTTTGGAGTCAGATTTCGTTCAGCAAGTCTCCTTCTGACGGTATCTGAACTTATGACCACTTGGCGTTCGTCACGCAGACTTCGTTGGACTTGAACTGCGTTGAGGCGGTGATTTCGCAAAACAGTAAGTTGGATATAACGATCATCTGCTGCTGATGTAGCCCTAGGTCTGCCCGTACCTGGTCGGCGATCGAATGCTCCAGTCTCTAAGTATCGTCTGTAAACCCGTTGTACCGAAGATCTGCTGATTCGAAGTCTCCGAGCGACTTCACGTTGCGAAACGCCTGCTAGAAGTAGTGCTACAGCTTAAGCTGCTTCTTGGGGTGTCGTATCCATTATTGACCGAAGGAAATAGCATAAATACACGCGTCTGGAGCAAATAATGGATGGCAACTAAAGAAATCATAAGAAAAATCCGACTACCCTCATTTAGAAAAAAGGAACGCTAATCGCAAACTCTAGTCAAAACAGAGCAAATCGTTGGTATTGTTTTTGTTGCTTGATTACAATGTGAATTGAGGGTACTTTGGATAAATTTGTGGTCATTTCTCAAACAACATGAAACGTTCTGTTTGTAGGTGTAAGTTTGATAGTTGTGAGGTTTATACTTTTTGAGAAAATCGAGTCAGAGTTCCAAGTTAGCGGGTGGCCCGGTTTATTTGCTGTCCAGTGTATATTGCATCTGCTTTAAATGAATATTCATAGGAGTATTCATTTAAAGCAGTTGCAAATTTTATATAGATTACGAGAACTTTAAATTGTAACTTTAAATTGTAACTTTAAATTGTAACTTTAAATTGTAACTTTAAATTGTAACTTTAAATTGTAACTTTAAATTGTAACTTTAAATTGTAACTTTAAATTGTAACTTTAAATTGTAACTTTAAATTGTAACTTTCAATTGTAACTTTCAATTGTAACTTTCAATTGTAACTTTCAATTGTAACTTTCAATTGTAACTTTCAATTGTAACTTTAAATTGTAACTTTAAATTGTAACTTTAAATTGTAACTTAAAAACGTAACTTTAAATTGTAACTTTCAATTGTAACTTTCAATGGCTACTTTTAAAAACGAATCACAAAAATTGCAATAGTTTGAGAACTATTTACTACAAAATGTTGACGCATGGAGAAATACGAATCGCACCAAAAACATTTAATGTAAAAAAATGCCAAGGCTCCCGATGCAGTCTTTCCATCGTAAAAAGTTTTGAGATCTCATAGAAACCAAGTCCTTTTCAAATTATTTTGTAGTTATAAATCAACATTTAGTAATTGTATCAACAGTTTTCTTTATATTATAATTACAGTCCGCATATTTAAAATAAGGTTATTTGTCGCTTTGTGAACAATTTGTGAACAACCATTGAGTATAATATGAACAGGCTAATGTATTTTAACTTATTGACATTATTAACACGTTTAGCATGAACAACAAAGTCCATTAATGACACTGTAGTGTGACATGTCGAAATAACAAATTGACAAGTGTCGTTGTAGGGTTGTGCATCTAAAATAATTATTTATACATACGTTCACGTCTGTTTCCCGAAGGTATTGGCAGAGGCATATTATACGCCCACACTTAGCCAATTATATAGTTGGTCCCACGTAATAGGTGGCGAGCCTATTGCCGCTTACCGGGCACTGTTCGCCAGAGCCTCGTCCGTTGATCGGCCGGTGCACCAATTGCAGGTGAGGTTGGCTTGGGCTCATTAGGTCTTGGTAGGATTATTATTTATTCATATGAAATAAAATTTTATTTAGACATAAATACATAAGAACAGAAAAGATTATAGTAAACAATTTTTACAAATAACTATTTATATAATATGCCTAAAAAGGACTCCAATCAGCATGTGCTGCAATGGAGGATCACAACAGCACTGGTCATCCGTGGAGACCTAATAATGTCCGTGTGCAACAGTCACACACAGGTTTTACAACAATAAAATGAAATATTTGTAGCCACAAATAACAACAAAAATAATATGGTGAGTAACAGCTGAATCACAAATAACACAAAGTTTTTACGATCAATTTACAAATCTATCCCTTTAGGTCAACCCTATAAGCCTTTATTGACGTAGTGTGCGGGATAAAGTTATATCAAACATCCACATAAATTAAAAACTTTAAACTTATGAACGAATATTACATATATACTATAACTAAAAAAACTAAACTCCGTATAGGTAAAGCCGCAGGTGAAAGTTAATATAAAAACTAATAACATTAATCGAAAAATAGTTAAGGTATTGTCCTGTCAAAAGTTTTTGTGAAAATTTCATTTATATCATAAATATCCTGTCCAACTACTGTAAAGAGTTATTGTTCCATAACAGGGACTAAGTGCGGAAACCACCACCACTAATATAGAACATAGGTATAGACCTCCCTGGTGGCGTCAGCGTAGTGTGCTATGCTGACGACACTCTTGTCTTGGCACAAGGGAGTTCGCACCAAGCGGCGGCCGAATTGATGACACGCGGGGTTGCGATAGTCGTGGAGAGAATACGGCAACTGGGTCTCGAGGTGGCCTTGCACAAGTCCGAGGCCATGACTTTTCATGGTATTCGGAATGCGCCACCATCGGGATCCCGGCTGACGGTGGGAGGAGTTTACATCGGCGTCGAGTCGACGATGAAGTACCTGGGACTTGTTCTCGACAGCCGGTGGAACTTCGTCGAGCACTTCCGACGTTTGGCTCCTAAGTTGGAACGGACCGGGGCCGCCCTCAAGCGGCTCCTTCCCAACCTAAGGGGTCCAAACGCCTCCTGCCGGAAGCTATACGCGGGGGTCGTGAAATCTATGGCCCTTTACGGGGCCCCAGTGTGGGCGCGTTCCTTGCAGCGACGAGCTGCTCACTACCTGAACGCGCCTCAAAGAGTGGTGGCCACTAGGCTAATCCGGGGCTACCGCACGATCTCCAGCGAGGCTGCGAGCCTCCTTGCCGGATTGCCGCCATGGGATCTGGAGGCTATAGTTCTTGCGCGCCTTTATGAGTGGCGCGTGGAGAAACTACGTCGGGGGGAAACTCCGCTGCCACGGCAGCTCGATGTGCAGCGGACGGACTTCCGGCGCGATCTCATGGCGACATGGAGGGAAAGACTGTCGCAACCCCGTGCAGGGCTCGCCACAATCGTGGCGGTAAGTCCCCTCTTTGAGGAGTGGCTAGAGAGGCGCCACGGCGCACTCACCTACCGCCTGACGCAGGTTCTAACCGGGCATGGCTGCTTCGGTAGATTCCTGCACAGAATCAGGCGGGAGGAAACGTCCGGGTGTCACCATTGTGAGGATCGGCCGGAGGACACGGTGGAGCACACCACTGCGGTCTGTCCCGCTTGGGCGGAGCACCGGCGTGTCCTCGTAGCGGCAATCGGTGGCGGCGCCCTCTCGCGATCGGCCCTGGTGGAGGCCATGGTCCGAAGCGAGAGGGAATGGGGTGCTGTTGCCTCCTTTTGCGAAGCGGTCATGCTAGCAAAGGAGGCGGCAGAACGAGAAAAGCAGAGTGCCTCTCGTCCCAGCCGCCGCGGTGGGCGCCCGAGACGTCGGGAGGAACAAGGTGACTCCCAGCCACCGTAGGCGCTGGCTTGTGGGCGGTGAGTAATGGGTAACTCGCCGCCCGTCCGCCTTCTATGGGCGACAGGCCGCGTCGACGGCGCGTTCGTGTTCCACGCGCGCCTTAAAGAGATGTCAGCACAGTGAGGGACCCCAGGGAGGGGTCAAGCCTGCCGGGGCTGCGGGACTGTCCGAAAGGGTTACCGCGGCCTCTGGACGTAGCAGGCACAAGAAGGAACATGGATGGTTTTTAGTCAGTAAAAGTCTGACACACCCTTCCGCTCCACCCACAGCGGGAGAAGGTCATTAGATGATTTTCCATCCGAAAAAAAAAAAAAAAGGTATGATATATTTCTGTATTTATATACTATTTCATATACTGTTTCATATAAATATAGAATTCTTTAATGAACCAATGTTGCTGCCTAAATTATTATAAGGCTATTTCTGTAGATGAGTATATTAAGATCTATTTCGTTGCCAAATAACTTCATATTATATAATGTACAATGAATATAATCGATGTTGAATATACCTTAATGACTAAGTATAGCTGTTCAAATTATCTTGCGTTATTTTCATAAATATCCTTCCTGGTCTAAAGATAAAATGAATGATTGCTTGGTCTAAATTAAAGCATATTGATATCCAATCTTCAATCAGTCCTTTATTTACTTATTCTTACATATATACCATATTTAATGACATAGGTTAATCTTTTTGCTTAAGCCTCATACTTTACGTATAATTTATCTATTTATCTAACAAGTGCTTGCTACTGCCTAAATCTATTTCAGTAGCCATATGAAAGAGGACAGTTTAATTTAAACTTTGAGAAAAGGCGAGACGTGTACAAATTAAACCTTTGATCTCAAAATTACTGATAAATGGTGTAAATTTTCTATGTAATTTTCAATGTAAATTTTCTATGGTGTCTGTGACCGTAGGCGTACAATTAAACTCTGTTAAGACAATAGAAAATATTGAATCGTGGCAGTGTTAGACAAGTTGTGATACTTCTCAAAGTTCTCTGAATTAATTGTGATTGATGTCTGGGTTCTGGCTCTAGATTCAAATACAACATAATTATTATTTTTTATTGCATGTACGTGCATTATAGCTTCGTGATGTTAGTGTAGTCATATATCGATAGTTTTTTTTATATTTCATTTAGACGATTTAAGTATGTAATAGTTTATGAAATAAAGAAATTATGAATTTTGAAGTTTTTTCAAGCAAGCAAGCTTTTTGATAAGCTAAGTTAAAAGTACCAATCAATATATTCATAAGATTCTGTGAAAAAATCATGATTAGAATACTATAAACTTTTGACGACCGATATGGTGTGGTGTCGAGTACCCGCACTCCACTCCTGAGGTCGTGGGTTCGATTCCCATACAGGACAATTCCTTGTGTATATAAATATGAATATTTGTTCTGGTCTAGGTGTTCTAGGTTCCTACTTATATTAAGTATGTATTTACAAAAAAAAAGAAGTATTTATGTATGTTTATCCGTTCTTTAGTATCCATAACACAAATTCTTTATGATACTTATCTTGGAACTAAATAGTTGGTGTAAGTGTCAGAAATATTTATTATTTATTTATATAGAGCATATATAGAGCATATATTAATATTAATATAGAGCTAGGGTCATAAAATTGACAGCGACAAAATATTTATTTCCAATAGTCAACGCTTGCGTTTTATTGGGTTCAGTTTAAATACTACCAGAGTAAGCCGACTTATCTAGATGATATAAATCTAGATTTGGCAGAACGATAGCCGCTTTCGAATCATTCACCACATTTATATGAGTGTTAAATATAAATCACTACATAGTATAAAATAAAGTCGCTTTCCTCTGTCTATCTCTAGGTATACTTAGATTTTAAAAACTACGCAACGGATTTTGTTTTTAAACTATTACATAGCCTCTATCGCGGGCCTTGAGCGCGGAGACCGAATCTAGAAATTTCGTAACGAAAAAAGCCTAACACTCCCACTCCAACTGGCACAGCGGTGATACTTTTTAGTTTTTCTATCTATCGATAAATAGCAGAACTTTCAATGTCTTGACTCTTTAGTCCAGCTACCCACCTTTAGGTGGCATGTATCGGCGTTACTGCGCATTTGTATTTTTTTAATGTATAGGTAATACACATTAATGCCGTGCAGAGAAAGTATATATAATATTATATCTATATATAATATCATAGGTCAAAAGTACCCTAAGCCGACGGGTGTGTATGAGGAGGTTAATGAGTGTGAATGAAGCTAAAAGTGTGTGCCAAGATCGTAGCAAATGGAAGAGTGTGATCTCTGCATAACCCTACGGGAGAGAGGCGTGACATTATGTATGTATGTATAAAACAAATTATTCGTCCCCATTCCAATAAAAATATGCCTGGCTATTTACGTATTTAAATAATAAATAAACATATTTTCAATCCTATCTATATTAAGAAGCTCTTGTGGACTTGTTTACTCAATTTAGTTTAACATAAATAAATTACTTCCTGAACTCACAAAGCTGTGTTTACTTTTCGAAAAGTTCGTAGCGAAACACTCCATGTTTTCGATTCACTATAATTTCATTTCATGGGAAATTAAGCTGTTGAACAGATAGTTTCCTCGATCAGAACTATTGGGGTATACCTGTCTTGGCAACTAGCCAAACCCCTGTTCGCAAATGCCTCGGTATTTTTAAGTTGCCGTCTAACCAAACTCATATTTAGTTAGAAGTAAATTTGACCCAGCATTTTTTTGCAGCTAGATTTGGCAGGTTGTATTAAATATATATTTTTTTTAAGTACCACAACTAATTTGATATAGAATATTGCTTTACCTTCATACATTTTCTTCTTCAAATATATATGTACTCGCTTAGATTATAAATTTTATTCGCAAAGTCTAAACACTGAAGACTTCAAAATGTGAAGTTCAAAGAAGGCTTTCCAATGAAAGAGACGTGAATTTTCTTCACAGAATCGTATAATATTTATTTAATCTCGCTTACAAGGATGTGATGTGATGTAACTTTTTCCTTCATAAGAAGTATTTGATCAAAACATAATTTTATAAAAAAGGTTTTTTGTCAATAACGTCTAAAAACTGAAGACTTAAAAATGTGAAGTTCGAAGAAGGCTTTACATTGAAGAAGACGTGAATTTCCTTTTCAAAATCGTATAATATTTATTTGATCTCGCTTACAAGGATGTGACGTGATGTAACTTTTTCCTTCATAAGAAGTATTTGTCGAAAACGTAATTATATAAATTATGTTGTGTTTCATAATTTTATAAAAAAGGTTTTTTGTCAATAACATCTAAACACCGAAGACTTAAAAATGTGAAGTTCAAAGAAGGCTTTACAATGAAGAAGACGTGAATTTGCTTTTACAAAATCGTATAAAATGTATTTAATCTCGCTTACAAGGAAGTAATTTAATTTTTTCCTTCATAAGAAGTATTTGTTCAAAATAATGTTATAATAGTCTATAATGTTCTATTTCAAAATGTGAACGGTATAACAAAAATATATATGAAATAATTAATTTATTAACTTTTTATACGGACCCACTTCGTTAGAGAAGTCAAAGCCAATTATTTTAAATAATTAACTTATGTGCAAAAATGCAACGTTTTCATCACTCAGTCAAAGTCAAGTACAGTTCTGCATAGCCGAGTCAAGTCAAAGTCGCACGCTAGTGAAGTAGTAGAGACTTTACTAGACGCTTCTTCTAATCACACAGCTTCACTCACAGTATATAGGTCGAGTATGACCTTATCGCTCTCATCTTAGTTTGTGAGAGAAGACCCAAGACAATAATTATATTTCATGCCTACAGAATGTTGGCTTCTGGGAATCAAATCATGGCCTTAGAGGCAGAACGCAAATAACCAACGCGACACGCTCATTACGATAATTAAACCGAGGAGTATTTTATTCTTAGTCAGAGCTCAACTACTATAAATACTGAAAAAGCTAATGTTACACTTAGGAGACATTTCTTTAATTTAATACTAAATAGACAATGCAATTATACAGCACTAGACTAGGTTACTAGGTTACAGTTTGCCAAAGACACTAAAATATTTTAAACACTAACACAGTATCTAAAAATAGCGCATTGTGACTAACATAATCATATCCTAGCATTATCCCGGATGTCCTAGACTTAAGCACTCTTTTCATATTAAGGCTGCACAATTATGGAACGCTCCGCCTATTGATTTTAGACGTGCACAGAGTAAAAATATCTATAAAACTATGTTGCATGATTGCTATTTAAGTAAGTCCTCGTCGGTTTAAGTCTCCCTACTATCATCTTGCCTGTATTATGTATATTTATGTATATGTAGTGTACTTTATTAGTATTTTCTTAAGTGTGTTGATTTATGTAAGTTTATTAATATTCCTTTTTTTACTTTGTAGCACCGCCTTTAACCCTCTCTGCTAACCTTATGGTAAACTGGTAGAGAATGCCTTCGGCATTAAGTTCGTCATTTGAATTACTTTTTTGTGTGCAATAAAGATTAAACTCAATAAAGATGAATTTTAGTTATTACGTAAAGCGACTGCCGTCTGACCTCCGCAACCCAGAGGGTAACATCATTCTATGGTTAAACCAGCTGTCAGTCTGTTAGAAGGCACTGACTTCCTAATAACGACTGCCATAAATGTTCGTGACAGCCAGGACCAACAGCTTACCGTGCTTTCCAAGGCAAGCGATAATTACGCACATAACTTCGAAAAGTAATTAGTACGCCACCAGGGTTTGAACCCGAGACCTCTGAATTTAAAGCCAAGGGGTCTCGCCACTAGCTATCGCCGCTTCAATATTTGTAACTAACACTTATTACTAACTCTGTCTGAAATAAACATATTTTATTTTGAAGGTGTCGTGTGGTCAAACCTTCGAAGAAGTCTACCACCTCAAGTTTTGCCCAGGGGTGTCGTGAAAAGCTACTTAGAGAATGTATCTCGTGTCAATATATGCCATTTGATGTATTATACCTAGACATGTCTGAGTTAAAAGTGAATCTATATATAACTTTTTTATGGTTTTATTTTAATTAGTTATAGCAAGGGTTCTGTCTGTCTAGGATATTTGGGCATGAGTTTGAAAATGCAATTTAAAACATATACACATACATTCACGCCTGTTTCCCTGAAGGGGTAGGCAGAGACAGAGGCTTCGCCAATTATACAGTTGGCCCCACGTAATAAGTGGCGAGCCTATTCCCGCTTACCCAGCAGTGTTATGTTCGGCAGGCCCCGTCCGTTGATCGGCAGGTGCACCACTTGCAGGTGGGATGGCTTGGGCTCTTTAGATCTTGGTAGGATCCCTATACACTTAATAATAATGCAATTTGATATTCTCCAAAATTCTTTGAATGCTGTGTTCCTTTCTTTAAAAAGTAAAGGAATTTATTCTTTGAGTAAAATATGCTCTCGTCTGTAGGTATTGAAAGTATTTTACTATCAGGTAACGTGCAGCAAATTCCATACATTGTTAGTACTAGCATCGGTATTTTTATTTTAAGAAATTGTCTAGTGATATGCACCATAAATGTAGTAAAAGTATTTAGATCTTTTAGTTTATACCTGATAACTAAGCGTATAGACTTTCTGATATTAAAATTGTAACTATTTATTATTTAGCATAGTAAATTTTCTGGTTATTAAAAAATTACTAGACTGATTTAAAAAATCAATTGGCGAGCCATCTATTACGTGGGACCAACAATATAATTGGCGAAGTGTGGGCGTATATATAATATGCCTCTGCCTACCACTTCGGGGAAATCGGCGTGAATGTATGTATGATTTAATAAATGTTGTATCATTAGAATGCTTCATTGGCCCTGAGTAACACAGGCTACATTTGTTACTAAAAATAATGAGAGATCCCTTCGAAAACGACAACAATGTTACCCAAGGTGTAATATCACTAAAATCACTTTAATAATATAGTATAAAACAATGTCGCTGTCCAATAGCTTTAAAATTTGTAATTAGTAAATTTGAATTCTAAAAGAAGTAGTAAATTTGGCGCGCTAGTTTTAAAGTTTTGACGTTCATAAGAGCTCTTTTGAGACAAACTTGAATAAATAAATTTTGATTTTTTTTTTTAATTTTTGAAAACTACGCAACGGTTTCAATGCGTTTTTTTCAAAAGATAAAGTGATTCATGAGAAAGGTTTATATGTAGGTCACGCGATAGAAGTCACAGGCGGTCGCTACTTTTTACTAGATAGCTAAATAAATGATGATAATTTTCTAACAATTACACCTATTATGTTATTCCAGGATAATTCTTATTACGAACTAGAGTTATGGATACTAAATAACATACATTAGTAACTTTTTTTTATAATCGCATACTTGTGTGGGAGTCGAACCTCGGAGCGGAGTGCGAATATACTAGCCACCACGCCATATCAGTCGTCCAAATTTAGATACATTAGTACATAATATATTGAAATTAGTCTGCTTGGTCAATTAAAAAACACATGACAACTTCGAAAGATATATGAAAAAGTTAACCTGATAAAAGCTTTCATGAAATATTTGTTTAACTAGCTATCATATACGGAACACGGCATAGCTAGTAGGGGAGGCCCCACCGTGTAGAGTACCCCCACTCAACATAGGTGCTCGTTGACCCCTATTGTGGAGAAACGTAGGGCACTGGAGTTTTTATCGGTAAAATCTGAACTGACATCAAATTGGTGTTAAGGTATTATGCTATAATCGTGGTACTTTATGTTGACCTATATCGTACGGAGGTATATAAAGGTATAAGTAGTTTTTTTACTATCCTTGTATTTTTTTGTTAAAATAAATATTTTTATAAAGTAATAAATAAATATTATCTAAAATTACGCCAATCATTTAGTTACAAGATAAGTATCATTAGGAACTTGTGTTATGGATAGTAAATAACGAATATACATACATAAATACTATTTTTTTGTAAATAAATACTTAATATAGCTCAGCACATAGGGAAACGCCCAGACCAGAACAAATATTCATGTTCATGCATACAAATACTTGTCCTGTGTGGGAATCGAACCCACGACCTTGGAGCGGAGAGCGGGTATACTCGCCACCACGTCGTATCGGACGTCGATATGACGTGGTGACGTGGGTTTATTTTTCAAAAAATGTAATACTTAGAACGTTAATGTGTAATAACGGTGGATTATTAACAGTTAAGTGTTTGTAAACGTACATTAGTGTTGGTATATGAAACAAAACATGCACTGTTTTATGCATAACTTGCATAACTTTTCAATTTCTCTCAAGAAGTCAACGTGGGATCTTAGTATAGTCCCACATCTTTACTGAAGACTAAAGGGATATAAGGGAGGACATCTCATTTAACATTTATCATCTTTTTCACCACTCATTCTCTAAACTGGCTAAATGTGGTAGACGAACAAAGCCTTTATTTAAAAAAAAAACAAGTATACACACACCATACCTCTATTGACAAGAGAGTCAGGGCGTGTTTCGAGATATACGACAATATGTATGATGCTTTGAGTGCTATCAAGTATTTGAAGCTGCTTGTACAATCCTTGCTTTGTTTTCAGCTAGATGGCGCTGTGTAAAATACCAGAAGATTTCATTTTAATTCTTTTTTTATATTTTGAAAATAACAAAGCAATACCACAAAGCAATTAATAAAGTAATAACTTACTTACATAGCATACATAATTGTAAATTCCACTCCGTTATACACGTCTTATATAATAGAAGATATAACTCGTGTATAAATTGTACAAAATGTGTATAGAATCAGTATGCTGAAATGAAACAATTGCAAGTGGGCCGATCATGTCCCAAGTAAAACTGATTACCATGGGACCGACATCTATTGGAGTGCTGTCCTCGTTTGGGAAACCGTAGTGTAGGACGAACAGCGGCAAGGTGGTTTGACGACCTCAAACAGATAGCACTCCTCAAACAGGTTCTCTGCAAAACGCATTCATCAGCTTCTATGAATGCGTTTTGCAGAGAACCTGTTTTGCTGGACCTCTTTGGAAGAGGCCTATATTCAGCAGTGGATGGCAGTCGGCTGATTTAATAATTGTAATATGAATACACGTGTTTTAGAAAGTAGGTTGCAAACAAGCCATTGCAAGATATTGAGGTAACATAATTTCCTGTAGCTAACAAACAATATTGTCATTGGAGCTTATCAAAATTCAGACGGCATTAATGGAAATGCGATCTCCTGAAATGTAAACAGAAACAATTTGAGAGACTAGTAAATAAAATTCATATAAAAGTCCCTTTACATTATTTCTCTTAAGCAATTCGAAGAAAATTGTTACAATTTATCAGTTTCATTCAATATATGAGCGGCGATTGCCCTGTGGGGCTAAATTCCCTTGCCTTTAAATTCTGAGGGTTTTAGGGTTCAAACCCTATGACTTTTGAAGTTATTTGCGTAATTATCGCTTGCTCCGTGCCTCGGAAAGCACGTTAAGCCGTTGGTCCCGGCTGTCATGAACTTCTATGTCAGTCGTTATTAGGAAGTCAGTGCCATCTAACAGACTGACAGCTGGTTTAACCATAGGATGGGTTGCGGAGGTCAGACGGCAGTCGCTCTACGGAATAACTGAAATTCAGTCTAATCTGTTTGAACCCGTAAGCAGACCCTGGGCCCTAAGCTTAAGTCTAGGGCAACCGGGATAATGCTAGAATATGATGATTTTCATTCATTATGTCAGCCTTATTAAGTGCATTGCTGAACATGGGCCTTCCCAATAGATTACATTTTATTGAGGGTATTTGTTCATAATCACCACGCCTGGGCAGTTGGGTTGGTGATCGCAGTTGAAGTCAGTACACAGAATGACGCTGCCCATCATCCCGTAGGCTTTCCTTATGTCGATTCTTACGAACGCCGTGAGATGAGAGAGGGTGACACTATTCTAGGCCAGCACTACATGGCTCAATTTATTTTTAATGGATATAGAAAAAATATTTTTTTCTTTTTTAGTTCGTTTAATGTCATGCGTGGCATAATAAGAAAATACGCCGTATAAATAAATTATTCAAGTTTCTGAAATGTCCAAAATCGAAAAGCAATTGTAGAATATTTTGTTTCTCTGGTATTTTTAATCCTTAAGATGAGTTCTTAGTGAAAAATAACATTGTTTAAGTATTTTATTACCATCTGATAAGACTTCATAATAAATAATATGATATCAAACTGATAAAAAAACTGGCACGAAAAGAAAAGTTACAAATAACAAAGAAGTTTAAGTTGATATGAAATAATATCAAATCAAATGCCATGTAGATTTTTAAAAAAAGTTTAAAAGTATTTTTAATTATTTTATATTAATTTTTATATATTACATATATTACATATTATTTATTATATTACGTAGTTGTCTGATAAGATTGAAGAATATTTTTTTAATTAAGTTTATAATCAGTTGCAACGGGAGAACACAGCTACACCTTGTATCTGTTTATTTGTTATGTGATTTGTGATTATGACTACATACTACCTGATGGTAAGCAGTCGATGCAGTCCTATCAAAACCATAACATTCGATACCACACATATGTACAGTTTTTTTTTCGGATGGAAAATCATCTAATGATCTTCTCTTGCTGTAAATGGAGCGGGAGGGTGTATCAGACTTTTACAGACTAAAAACCATCGCGAAAACCATTTCAGGCAGTTCCGCAGCATATGCACAGTAACAAGCGCATCCACTCACAGCCTGAATAAATAGCGCTTCACGCCCCTCTCCTGACACGAATGTGACTACATTAGGAGTGACTATTGCTAAAAATTTTTGTTTGTATAGGTTCTCTTAAGTCTTTGTTGGTATATAATCTTGTAGCTTACCCGCGGGTATTTGATATAATGTCAATCGTAAATACAAGTCTGCCTTATTTTTATATTTTGTTATTTTAGATGTTTGTTTTATGTTTATTTATTTAGGTATGCCAACAGCTCAGCCAGTCTATGACGAATACCTTAGGGGGATGGAAGGAAAATATATGTTCCCGGTTCATTTTAATGTGGCGATATATTGTTTTCAGTATCCTATAACTAATTAAGCAAAAAATAAAAATATTAACCATATTTATCATGTGTACACATATAGGAGAAGGGGTAGCCAGACTCATATTAAACCCCCACACTTCGCCAATTATATACTCGCCCCCTTGACCAGATCGGTATGCCTCTGCCTACCCCTTCGAGGAAACAGGCGTGAACTTATATTTGTATATTATAATATACCGTGATTTAAACTGTGGTTTATTTCGAATTGATCAACACATGAAATCGGAGCAATATATTAATAACAAGGTGAAAATTAGGTGTTCAATTAATATTTCAAAGATATTTCACGTTAAACATTGTTGTTAAACTAAGATTACAATATAATTGAGTAAAGCCAAAGGTATATTAACTTTTAATTAATTTCAAAATGGCACTAACAGACGCCTTTGTGTAAGTTTATCAACAATAATAAATCGCTAATGTAAGTTTAAAGTTTTTACCGTCTCCGTGTAGTTTGAGAGCTTGCTTTTAACAAAAAACTAGGAGTGCGACTAGTTGTTGGAAGGGGTTTTTCTTTGTCTGAAAATAGGTACTTTTCCTACAAACTTTTCATAAGATCATTTCATGCTGCTTGCCCCTTCAAGCGGAGGGGGCGGATGCCTTAAGTCACGAGCATCTTCGTGGCTTGGCTCCGCTGCACGCTCGGCCACCGGATGCCATGGCCTATGCCCGAAGTCTAATCCCTCGGGAGACTTCAGATGTGACCTGACGATATTCATGGATTGACCTCCTGCCGCTGATCGTCCTCAAACCGGATCGCGGCACCCACCGGACTTGACAAACCCGGATTGATACCTTTCGGCTTAACAAGCCAGCGCAATGACGCGCCTATATTAACGGGCGCCGAGAGGGACCGCGGCCAGGGGGCTCAGCCCCGGTACTGTGCTGTGGCCCGCAATGGTCCTGTTTAATCCTAGGTTAGGATAAAGGAAGCTGCGGAGCAGAGAAACGGAGAAAGATTATGAAATGGGATTGCAGATTTTTTTTGCAAAAAGATTGCGAGCTCAAGTTTGTGAATCCTATTGGTTAATATTTCTCGTTTCTCCACTCGCCACCCTGCTCCGCTTTAGTGGAAGCCAGCCTTGATTCCCACTTCTAAGCACATGCCTCCTCTTACGACACTAGGTAAGAGCAATTTAGATCATACCCCACATGGATCTAGTGTGGATTTGTAGATGCAAACCTAATAAGGCTTAAGGCTTTGACATGATTTAAGGTCACCATGTATAGTAATAGTGCATAAGGTTCCTATTAAGATCTGAGGAGCCCGAGCCAACCTCACCTGCAATTCCTGGCAAGCGGCAATGGGCTCGCCACCAATTACGTGGGACCAATTATATTATTTGCAAAATGTGGGCATATATTATAATAAGAAAATATTATTTCTGACAATTACACCAATTATTTAGTTCCAAGATAAGTATCATTAAGAACTTGTGATATGGATACTAAACAATGGATAAACATAATTAAATACTTTTTTTTTTGTAAATACATACTTAATATACATAGGAAAACACCCAGACCAGAACAAATATTCATGTTCATGCACACGAAGATTTGTGCTGTGTGGGAATCGAACCCACGACCTCTGGAGTAAAGTGTAGGTATACTGACCTCCACGCCATATCGGTCGTTATTATGCCTCTGCCTATCCCTTCGGTGGAACGGGCTTGATTGTATGTATGTATGTATGTATAGTAATAACAAAGAATTAATCTAAAAAAAAAAATTTGGACTCAAAAAGTACATTGTGACTTGCATTTATTACACCTTATATGAATGATACTGAATGAAGAAAAAAAAGAAAAAAAATATTTAGACATAAAACATAGAAACCGAAAACATTATAGTAAACAATTTTTCACAAAGAAGTCTTCACTTCTTCATTTTAGCGTTATCCTAGTTGCTGCCTTACGGGCTAGGATCCGCTATTTTATAAAATAAGTATATACATAATATGCCTAAAATGGTTTCCACTCCGCATGTGCTGCTGGTAATGTGGAAATTGAGGTGGTCATTTAGTATTTTTGATCCACAATAAGGTTGGAATTTTGATTTACACGTTAAATACCAGCCCTTACATATATCTACAGTTTTTAGATATATCTGATTGAATAAATCTACAAGCCTTATTCAGTGAAGGGGATACAAGCGAATTTAGATTTTGAAGACGTGCTCAAAGAAGACCCGTAAGGTTAAATTTAATTTAATGATCCAAACTCATGAAATATGATAAGATTTGTTCTGCTTCATTGCATGTACAGCAGGCAGGCATATAAAAATGGTAACAATTGATAAAACCTTTCACATTTTTTTAAACAAAGTGGTAATTATATAAATGTCAAATATAATAATAATAATAACCATTTATTTCCATCACAATGACTTACACGCTTTATATTTATGATTTATATAAGGAAGCTAATGTGATTGAAGCTTAAGTGATAGGGGCTTGTTACAAAACAAGATCTAAAGTTAAAGCAGGTTTAAAACTAGTGATGTCTCTTTTAATTAATAAAATAAAGACAGTTACAGTTTTAAACCTGGTTTAACTTTACATATAGTTTTGTTACAAGCCCTTGATCGTTTAGTCAAGTTAGAGTCACAATTAGCTGGCTTATAAAAATATCATAAGGACGCTATACACCACACCTGCTTCCGCTAATCCTTACTGTGTCGCGTGGTGGTTTACAAACTTCATACATTATTAATCCTTTATTGCACATAAAAGCATAATCATATTACAAAAAAAGTATTTACAAACAAAAGTCCAAAGGTGGACTTATCTTTAGGAGAGATCTCTACCAGCAGTTGTGAATTAAGTTAAATACGGTTATAAATTTAGTTACAGATCCAAAAAAAAGAAACATATATTACAAACATATATACTTATATACAAACATGTAAATTATATAAGTAACAAAGTAATTAAAAAAATATATAAAAAAGCGCTAAGTGCCAAATCTAAACAGTAATGAGCACTCAGTTCCACCTTTCACCTTACATACACATTCCACACACATTTTATTAACACGTTAAACGCCATGGCAGACACCGTTTATCTGCCAGTTTGTTTTATCAATGGGCCGATTGAAAAATAACAAAAGGGTTGTCGGACATATGGTGGCTGCCATGGCCCATAGAGCAAATTAGTATTTTCGGCTGGGCGTTTAAGCTGTTAAGTTAGTGGCGAAAGTCCAGCAGTGGGACGTCAGTAGTCTGAGGCGACGATGTAGGTACATATTATTTCTTTATGAGTAATTTATGTGCAATAAAGAATGTAATAATATTTTTAGCCTCACAAAGCTTGTTACTGTTGAACTATTGGTTTCACGACCAAAGTGTATCGGCAAGATTTTTAACTGGAGCCTATTAGATGGCTTACACTCTTATTCTAAAACTCAAGCGATTGTCTATGTCTGCATAGAAAAGAGGTTTGTTTTGGATAGCTTTACTGCTATCAATCTTATTATATATTTTCGAAAGCGTCTCAATTCTGCTGATTGTAAATAAAATACTAAAACTGAAGTGCACAGCGTAGCCGTTTCACATTTTATTGATCACTAGCGAAACTCAAAAGTCCTTAGGAAATTGTAATTGATGATATGTTAAGTTTTTATTTCCAATTTACCTAAATAATTATTTTTTAGCTCAACCCACATAAATATATATTAATGATATATACCGTTGATAACACCTTTACTTTTACTATTTTAAAAAGTATAGAAATGCATAAAAATATTATTAGTTTATCAGGAAATATTTTATGACAATAAATGTTTTGTGGTTTTAGCTAATTTATATTTAACATGACATTTGTCTTTTTGTTGTCTAATTATATACTTACCTATTTACAGATTAAACAGACAAATTTAAAATAATAACTCGCGTCGTAATTATAAATTAACAACTTACCTGTACATAAAACACTTGGCACTACCACTAGAACCACGAACACTACACACTCAAACTTATAAACACGCTACGAAGTTCGTAGCCAACTACGACACGGGCGAGTGCTACGGGCCACTGTCTACGACTGCCGTAGCCGCTATGCGCATAAATATTATCTGACGCTTAACTGAAGTAGCCCGAAATAGCGTTAGATTGCATTCTATTATTATAAATGTCGTTGGTTCTGGACTAAAACTATTTGTTAAAACTATTTTTTGATTTTTATTTGCTTTGTGATTATAACTAGCTTTCATGAATAATATATTAGAATTCAATATTGTTTCGGGATCGTCTTTGATTTGGGTTTTGTTGAGTTAGTGGGTACGGGAAGTTTATTTGTTTTAATAACCTATCAAGCAACGTGTTTTCAGACACAATTGGAATCCTGCTAAGTTTTGGTGTTCCCTGGAGGCCCTGACGGCATTTTGCGACACCAAAGAAGTTAACTATGTTATTACATACAACAAAGCAGTTTGAAGTAAATTAGGGATTGCAAACAACGAACAAACATTATTCATTTTCAATCATTTGTTAGTATGAAATACTTAAGTAATATCATTAACTGAAATCATTAGTTCCCATCTATATGAAAGCTATGGTATATTAGATGGCTATAATTGAATCCCTCACTAATAAATATTTAAGTACAAGTACAGTTACGTTCTTCTCCTTTTCTAAGCAAGGCGATGGATTAACCCTCTGATAACGATAAGAAATGATATTTATTACCAGGAAATGAAATCTTACTAAGGACTTGGTTCTTTTTTGTAAATTTATGATTCTTTTTATTTGAAATACAACTCTTGTTCTATCTAAAAGTAGTAAATTCGTACTAACTATTCAATAGTTGTCAAAGAAGATTAATTTTGTGTTAGTTTCCTAGCCCTATCAAATTCACTTTTGTCAGAAGCTTGAACCAACTCGCACTTGACTGTTTTTACAAAAACATTTAGTATCACAAAAGGACTGTAAATTCTTTGACTGAAATGTTTGTTCGTATCAACTTTTTTAAACTGCCCAGATTAATTAATTAATTTTTTGTTGCCTTAAGATGGTTACACATTTTTATAAGTTTCAAAATCATTTGCTTTTACTTTTTATTGCACACAAATATTACTAAGATCTCTCTTTATATTTTATCTTGTGATTATTTTTATATACATTTATATCAGATAAATAAAATTTATATATCACGCAACACTACTTTTTCAAGTAATTTTACGTGATACGCTAATATGTGATAAGTGACATATTTTTATACATTTTAGATATTATTGTTCGATGCCGTATTACATGGTCCACTTTACGCATTAACGTGTCGTCAATAAATTATGGTTTTACCGTTATTTTATTACATTTCGTAGCAAAGTCTTTGAGAAAATAAATAAATATGACTAATTTTTTTTAAGTTCAATGTTATTATTTCTTATAGTTAAGGTTCTCGGCTTACACAAACTGGACTGTATATTTGTATACCTGCATAATGACTATAAAATATTTTGTTAACTTTCTCGAACTAATTATTTAAAAAATCTTCGGTTTCTACGCTCCTTCACTTTGCAATAAAGTAGACTTAGCAATCTGGCATCGGCACAGATAATTCCATGCATCCCTCAAGACGTCAACGAGCAGACCTCTACTATATCACGTAAAGCTTGTTACTTGAAAAGGGAAGCCGTTGATAAATGTACCTTTTTTATTCAATTCTGATCCCTAACGCTGTCAAGATAAGAACGGCAGCGAGCTCCTTTTTTCCCGGGTAATCCTGACGTGATAGGTGGTGGACTAGCCTTTATCCGGGTACCTTTTGATCTGTGAGGTTCCTTTCTGTTAGAATTCCTTGGAAAGATTTCGGGAGAGTCATGATGTTGAGTTTTGTTAGTATTATTTAATGGACTGTCTGTCAAAGTTGGTGATTTAACTTTATAGGAGGTTATGAAATGGTTGTTATTTCATTTGTGAAAGAGAACAACTGCAGTTCAGAGCAGCAAAATTATCGTCACTGTCACATTAACCTGTTGAAGTCTTACTGGGCTGAAATAATGATAATATTTTTTTTTAAATTGTGATTAAAATAAATCGGTTTTGGCGTAAAATTACAGGAACGCAAAATGACAGATTAGCAAATTGTCAGATTCGCGATATAACAGATTAGCAAAATGTCAAATTCACGATTAGCGAAATAAAACCGACAGATGATGCAGAAAATGTAAGTCAGATCTGTCATTGCGCGAATCAGGCATAGCGCGAATCTGTCATTTTGCGACCTGCTTTATGCGTTGGCGCAAAGTGGCTGTGTATGAAATGTACTAGAATATTTATTCCGAAAAAGAGCAAATATAGTACGGGTAAAAAGGCAGAAAAGTGTACAATTTATGATAACGATTCGTAAAACCAACAAGACCTAAAAAAGTTTACCAGTTAGGTTAAGCAATCCATAAACAAAACGAACGCAACGACAGAAAACAACCAACTTGAGACGACAGACTTGATAACATTTTTGGCCTGTTTTTTATCAATGCCGACTTTCATAACAGCTTTATTGGGCACAACTTGAAGAAGCTATAAAATTTTGTATATAATTTATGCCAATGGTTCTCTGCAAAAGGAGTAGGCGTTACCTAATTTATTTGCTGTATAAACATAACTAGTAATGACCTACCTATTAGGTGCGTGTTGTTAGTAGTTTTTAACCGAATAACCTATGGAGTAGTTCAAATCTTGGGTTTGGATTATATCAGTTAAACAAAAGTCACGCGATTTTATTCCTATAATAGACTTGTTGATCATATAAAGTTTTAGAAGATTATATTGCATAGCTTTTAAAATTTATTTTACAGATACTTAAACTAGGTGGTAGTTTCCCCCCGGACAGGTCTCCATCTTAGTGTGGTGGGGGGGGGGGGAGCTGAGTAGGGCGGAGAAGCCGCTATGGAAAACGTAACATCCAGAGATTGGCGACTCTTAGTACTGACTACCGGGGCGAAGCTACGGGCGTGCAAGGAGGGCCCGTCCAGCAGCGCCAGGAGAGTCTTAGGCAGCGGGTGCAGGGGGCTCCTGCTGTGTAACCATCAACCCTCCAGGATGTCGGTCACACACGCTATGGTCGCACAGAGAGTAGAGAGTCCACTGCGCCTCGCTGAGGAGGTCCTCCCGGTTTTTAACCTGAGGAACGTTGGCCGCAGGCGGGGTGTCAGACGCTGCAACCCACGTACTGGCCGCCCGCCTCTTTCTCAACAAGCGGCGGGCGTCGTCGGAAGATTTTTAGTGGGTGTTAATGCTGGTGCGACTTTGCCAATGGTGAGTCCCACACCCCCTTTCGGTCCCTCTTTGGCCGGAAGGCAGTGCGTAAGAGCATTTTGTTACCGACATAAAACAAAACAAAAAAAGAAGCGGATATAAGTTTGAACAAGACTTCTGCAAATTTGAAAGTAAAGGTCTAGAATATAAAAGACCTTGTGACGAATAATTAATATTTTTTTGTTATACTGTTAAAAGATTTTGGTGGACTAATAGAAAGTCTTGTAAGCAGAAAAATATTACCTTAAAGGTGATTAATTGCTTCAACACTGGACAATAAAATAGGTGCAACAAAAACAACAATTTTTTTTCCAGAATTCTGTTGTATTTGTTTATTTTGTTGTATTTATTGTATTTGTTTATTTCATTATTTTTGACAGGCAAGTCTAAAATAATAACGAATAGGTAAAGAAAATTATCTGACACAGAGACAACTTTTTTGATTAAAATGTCACGGCTGTTGCGTAGAGCGCGCGCTTGGTTCCCCTCGCATCAGTCCATGGAATATTTGGATACATTATTTACTTGAATAAAATTATAAATATTCATATGTGTCTTGTTCGGATGCGGCCTTGGTCAGATTTGACGACATATTTAGATGAGCTTAATTTATTGATCGAAATAATTGGGACACAACACTTCAAATTCCCATCAACACCTATCAATTTAAACTATTTTGAACTACGCGATGGACCGATCATCTAGTCAGGGCGGAGGGGAGCCGGTGGATGCAGGCGGCAAAGAATCGATCTACATGGAAAGCAATTGAAGAGGCCTATGTTCAGCAATGGACTTCAAATCACTGAAATGATAATGATGATGAAAATTATGAACATTACCAGAAACACCAAATAGTTAAGTAAAAAAAAAGTTGTTCCATTGTCGTTGAGCACTGTTGTGTTGCGTGCTAGTCTGTTAGTATTAGTATGAATGGAGTATACTGGCGTGTATAAAAGTAATTACAGCTGACTGCTAAACTATTGCGTTTATATCATAATCATCAGGTCTACTGTTTAACGCCTTTCCAGTGGTTTTCGAATCTTAAGCCGCTTGGACAGTCTAGACCAGGCGGCCTACCGCCGAGTTCGATGGCAATCGATTATAAGACAAAATGGATTTCGAATTGATTCTGTCGTACCGCCGAACTCGTGGAAATCGAAACAAAATGGCGATCTCCATTTACCTATTGGTCTGTCACGGACTAAAGGTCATGAATGAGAGGTGGCTGTCGGCAGATTCCCCGGTACGGATTAATGAACGTAAACAAAGTTTGATCTAGATGAATTACCGGTAATCCATCGAATTCGGCGGTAGGCCCCAAGATCTCCTATACTTCAGATTTAAGGACATCTACTAAAATTCCTGGTTTGCGGACGACATTAAAACTCCTTAATGCTTTTTAAGTCAACGGTTCTTCGAGCTATATACCTCGCTGTACCTGTACCTGTAACATAGTTTGAATTTAAACAAACAACTCAGAGCATACTTTAAAAAGTACTAACTAATCTAATTTTCAGTTCCGTTTGCGATGAAGTTGTTTAATTCAGTTGAATCGAGGCCCTGGTTGATTAACGCTAACTATAACATATTTCATAGAGGGTATATCTCGACATAATTGAGCTTTAGTCGAGCATATTAGACCGCACTACATTTTCCTCGCCAAAATTCCGCTGTGATTACACATTTTAAGTTATAAAATGGCTGACAATATAATTATGATTATTACTGTTGGATTCTTGCTAATATTATCAGACGACCGATATGGCGTGGAGGTCAGTATACCTGCACTTCAATCCAGAAGTCGCGGGTTCGATGCCCTCACAGGACAAATCTTTGTGTGCATGAACACAAATATTTGTTATGGTCTGGGTGTTTTCCTATGTATATTTAGTATGTATTTACAAAAAAAAGTATTTAAGTAGGTTTATCCGTTGTTTAGTATATAACATAATAATAGGTTGGGGAAAAAGTCTTTTCGTATTTTTGTATGAAAAGTCAAGACATTTTTTTCAAAGTTTATTTACATTTATTTACAATATATATGTACCGTTTTGTTGAATAACTTTCTGCCATTTTGTGGGCAGAGACATTATCCCGTTACTGTAGAAACTTTGGGACTTCTGATCAAAAAAACGTTATCGTGATGAAAGACCACACCCTTCCTGTTGATCAATTCCGGCCGTTTTCTCTCGACTGCTTCCTTTAATCTCATCAGTTGCTGGCAGTAAAGATCAGAATCGATGGTTTTGCCGGGCGGTAAAAGCTCATAATAAACAATGCCCTTCCAATCCCACCATACACACAGCATCACCTTATTTCGTGTTAGGCCAGGTTTGGCCACAGTCTGTGAAGCCTGGCCAACTTTCGACCACGACCTTTTTCGCACGTTCTTGTCGTACGTGATCCACTTTTCATCGCCAGTTATCAATCTCTTCAAAAACGGCTCGGTTTCATTACGTCTCAATAATGAATCGCAAATGAGTACACGGTTCATTAAGTTTCTTTGAGTGAGCTCGTGTGGCACCCAAATATCGAGCTTTTTTGTATAACCAGCTTTCTTCAAATGGGTCAAAACTGTTTTGTGGTCAATTCCCAGTTCTTCAGCTACATCGTAACTACTAATATGCCGATCTTGCTCCACTCTTTCTAAAATGGCGTCCATTTTATTCGTAACAGGGCGACCAGAGCCAGGTGCATCTTTAACATCAAAATTTCCGGACTGAAAACGTTTGAACCAAATTTGTGCTACTCTTACTGACACTGCATCAGGTCCATAAACATCACAAATTTTTTTCACTGCTTGAGTTGCATTTTTGCCTTTTTTATAATAAAATTTTAAAATGTATCGAATTTCTTCATTAGATTCACTCATTTTTACGAAGAGAAAAACAAATGAAAAATAGCGGGAAACAACTTTTTTTTATTTTTTTCTTTTCTTTATAATGGAACCTTTTTAATGTTACCAAAACCAGCCAGACACAAATAGTACAGTCAAAAAAATTTTATAATAAGTTTATACCTACGTTATGCGAAAAGACTTTTTCCCCGACCTAATATAATATAGTATATATGTCACCGTAAAATTGTAAATAACGTTAAATTATAATCTATCCCGCGATATTGTAATCTGTCGAAAAATTGTGATCCGAAACAAAGTGCTCACAATTAAATCACAATCTGTCGCCCGTTAAATTGTCAACTGTTTAAAGCCTGTCCATGATTGGCTGGTCTTGCCATCAAGACCAGCCAACCACTCTGTTATTTATTATTTAACTGCACTTCTTTAGGTTATCACAGGTCCATTAACACTCCCTACAACTTATTATAATACAATGCGTTATTATTATGAACACGAAATCTGTTTTAAATCACCAAAACACTGTTTGTTTACATTTCACAACAAATGAATTTGACTAATAACAACCGAAGATGGCGACAACGGGTGGCTGAGCGGGGAACATGAAGTTCAACCAATCAGAGCGCGTGGTGCGTTCTGTCGCATGCTATTTTACAATCTGACGGTTTGTCTTCGATAGATTATCAAATAATGCGTTAAATTGTGAGCAGTTTGATACGGATCACAATTTTTCGACAGATTACAATATCGCGGGATAGATTATAATTTAACGTTATTTACAATTTTACGGTGACATATATAACACAAGTTCTTAGCGACACTTATCTTGAAACTAAATAATTAGTGTGATTGTAAGAATATATTTATTTATTATTAACTTTCACATGTCCTGCCTTCGTACATTTTTAGTGAAATTTCCGCGAAATTAAGGTACTCTGAACAAGCTATGCACTTGTGCAATTCCGACCCTCCCTATTAAAGATACAGGTCAATTCTTACTTTAGGGAACATCATTTTCCCACGACAAGCAATTATTTACATACTATCACGCCTGTTTCCCCGTAGAAGTAGGTAAAGGCAACTTACACCCACATTTTGCTAATTATATTACTGGAAATTGTCATGCTCGCCAGAACCTCGTCTGTTGATTCGAACCCGCAAAAAAGAAACTATTAATAAAACCCTACTCTTTTGTTCACAACATATTTTCTTTGTTTTTTTTTTAATATCATACAACTAATCCTCTGAGAAAGCACTACGAAGTCGCAAAACAAAAGTGATTGCTGACAGAAAAAGCTTGCACACTTCCGTCAGAGGACGGGTTAAGAAAAATATATTCGCAGAAGGTCGGGAACCCGTTACAATTAAATTAGGCTAGCGTTGTTTTTTCTTTGTATCCTCAAAGGAAAGGCCAGTAAGCATCCTTGGGGTCTCAAACCTTTTAGCATCACCCAGAACATAAGATAGCTTGAATTATTCCATGATAATATTCCTGTAGATAAAAATTTTTTACTAACAATATTCTAGGTAACTTTTTATATTTTTAATTTTGCATTTACAATGCTATATTTAATTTTAAGTTTGGCTTGGAATGCAAAAGTACTATTAAAATTCAGTTTGTTCATCAGAGTCCCAGTAGCTCAGTGATTACGGCAGTGGTCTGGTTATCCAGTTGTCGTGAGTTCGATTCTCACTTGGGTCACAGCGGACAAGTTGGTTTTTTCTAAGTATTCATATTGTTAATGCAAAAGTAAGTGCAATAGAAGCCTAAGTGCTTGCACATAAGACGCCCCGGTTATCACTAAATGTGATAGTCGTTAAGCTATGTTAGAGGCTAAATGGGCCAGCCTCCGCCAATCTGCACTGGGTCCGCGTGGTGGAGTATAACCCAATACCCTCACACCTTGATATGTGAGAGGAGGCTCGTGCTCAGTAGTGGGACGTTAATGGGCTGTGATGATGAGCTGAGCAGTGACACGCCTAGACCCAGCCCAGAAAACAATAAATTGTAAACGTCGACTCAGTATTTTTGTCTTGGCTAAAATACTCAAGACCAGTTTAAAAGGTTTTCTGTCGTACCGCGACTATCGTGCTTGCCGTTCCAATTGACTTGACAATCTGTCGTCGCTGAAAAAAAAAGTTCGTGGAATCTAATTTATAGTGTCGTTCTATACGTTGAAACCTCCATTTAAAAGCACGAGCCACTATGCCTTTACATATATACATACATTCACGCCTGTTTCCCCGAAGGGGTAGGCAAAGGCATATTATACGCCCATACTTCGCCAATTATATAGTTGGTCCCACGTTATAGGTGGCGAACCTATTGCCGCTTACCGGGCACTGTTATATTCGCCAGAGCCTCGTACGTTGATCGGCAGGTGCACCACTTGCAGGGAGGTTGGCTTGTGCTCCTAAGGTCTTGATAGGATCCTATTTAGACCTCCCCCGACTGGTCTCCACCTTGTCGTGGTGGGGGGGCTGAGTACCTCCCGGTAGGGCGCAGGAGGTGCCAGGGAAAAGGTAACACCCAGAGATTGGCGACTCTTGGTGCCCTTAATACTGACTACCGGGGGGGAAACTAAGAGGGACCTGTGGAGGGCGCAGCGGGCGGGCCAGGAGGGCCCGTCAAGTAGCGCCAGGAGGGTCTTAGGCAGCGGGGGCAGGGGGCCCCTGCTGTCTAACTATAGACCCTCCGAGAAGTCGGCCACACACGCTATGGTCGCAAAAGGAGGTAGGAGGGGCGCGTCCACTGCGCCTCTCTGAGGAGGTCCTCACGGTTTTGGTCCTGGGGACGTTGGCCGCGGGCGGGGTGTCAGAGCTGCAACCCAGGTACTGGCCCCCCGCCTCTTTCTCCACAAGCGGCGGGCGTCGTCGGAAGATTTTTAGTGGGTATTACTGCTGGCGGTCGTGTCTGCCGGTGGCGAGTCCCACACACCTCTCTCGGTCCCCCTTTGGCCGGGAGTGAGTGCGTAAATGCATTTTGTTACCGACGTAAATCAAAAAAAAAAAAAAGGTCTTGGTACGATCCTATTTGGAGGACTATTCTTTTAACGACACGATAATCTGTAAAGATAATATAAGACTGCGCTCTAACTATGTTATACTATGCTACTGTTACGAAT
Organism: Musotima nitidalis; assembly: GCA_949126915.1. Classification (NCBI taxonomy): domain Eukaryota; kingdom Metazoa; phylum Arthropoda; class Insecta; order Lepidoptera; family Crambidae; genus Musotima; species Musotima nitidalis. The sequence goes on from OX421416.1 coordinate 17,191,628, forward strand.
AAACATATCCGAATGTTAATTCCCCATGTCAGGCTAGTATGAAATTATCGATCGCCGAAGAAGTTCCCTTATTAAAATAATTTTCTTTTGAGAGTTGCTTACAAATAAAGCCTGAGTTACACGAGATGAATTTCTCGAACGCCTTCAGCCGAGAATATCAGATAACTATGTTCTTGCCTGGTGTAAACAAACGTTACGAGTTTCATCACTCGAATGAAAATTGTCGGCTTCTAAACTCGTTTCTATTGACTACTGTGTGCAAGTGGTTTTAAAACGACATCTCCAGAATTCTCATTTTTATATTATGGATCCCGTGAATTCGAGAGGCATGCATATTATCTATATAAATAAATATAAATATTCTCTTACAATCACACCAATTATTTAGTTTTAAGATATCACTAAGAACTTGTGTTATGGATACTAAAGAACGAATAAACTTACTTATATACACTTTTTTTTGTAAATACATATTTAATATGCATAGAAAAACACCCAGACCAGAACAAATATTCATGTTCATGCACACAAAGATTTGTCCTGTGTGGGAATCGAACTCACGACCTCTGCAGTGAAGTGCAGGTGTACTGACCTCCACGCCATAAGGGTCGTCAAATATTTCTATAAATTGAATCTTGAGATACAAGTTTATGTACTTTTTGTGACATTTTAAAAATAGGACCGACCGATCTCATTGAAATATAGGTCTGATAAAACTCGCATTAAAACAAACGGTTGAAACCTATTAAGGCTAGTGTCGCATTAATTCGTGCAATAATCGCTTCGATATTGTTAAGACAAGTTGAAACTTGCATACGAGTGTCAGTTCACAAAAGCTCGCTTTCTATGTAAACAAATTTAAGAGACGAGCCTCGCCTTCAGTATTTGTAATCGATTATCGCACGATTGATGCGAATTTTTATCATCGTGTAAACAGCTGAAGGCGAAAGCGTATGGAGCTTACTCGCAAACGAGATACTAGCCCACATCGATGGAAAAACTATTCTTGTGTAACTGGCGCTTTAAAGTACAATAGTTATATTAGGCGCTACAGCAATTACGACGTGTTGGGTGAATTGTAATAAATTGATACTTCTGTATATTGGATTTACATATCATCAGCGTAATTTTCAAACTGCTTATGTCCTTTTGAGCAAACTTTATAGGAGAAAGTAAAAACTGTTTATTTTTCATAGAAAAGTCACTAATTGAATATAGGTATTATTCCTATTCATTTAGAATTAATATAAATTTATGGGACTTGAGAGATATTCCAAAAGATAGATCTCAAAATTTTAAACTAGTTTGCATTAAAAGTAAAATATGTCTTTTCTGGAGTTCCGCAGTTTGAAAATGAAACTGACGATATACGTCTTGAAATCTATACACAATTTAACAAAAATCTACCCAGTCGCTTTGGATATGTCCGAAGCGTTACAACTAAATTAACGCATTGCACAAAGAATCTCACGTTATTGTAACGTTTACGGACATATATTTTGTTACGACTTATTCCCATAGAGATTGCCATAAAAATATATCACAACATACTTCACTTGCAACCATCCTGGCACATACTTTTAGCTTCATTCAATTAAGGATTTATTGATAAAAAGAGAGTCTAACATGTAAGAAGAGGACTGTTGTGACCTTATATAAATTTAAGAGCCTTTTGTAGTTTTGAAGCGGGGTCGCATAAAGGTAAAACTACAGGACGTATGGAATTGTTATAAGGTCGCGGTTTAACTTATGGTGGTTGGTTGTAACATTTATTGCCACGTGCTTGAATATTTCTGTTAGCGCCATCATTGGCATATGACACTTTTACCAGTTCGCGGTCGCCATTGCAGAACCTTGACGCCCCATCGGTCGTCGGTTCTTCGAGCTATGTGCCCCGCCCATTGCCACTTCAGCCTGCAAACTCGCCTCGCTATGTCGGCCACTCCAGTCCTCCTACGGATTTCCTCATTTCTGATTCGATCACGTAGGGACACTCCGAGCATAGCTCTCTCCATTGCACGCTGAGCGACTTTGAGCTTTCTAATGAGGCCCATAGTCAGGCACCAAGTCTCAGTACCGTACGTCATCACTCACGCAGTAACTATCATTAATTTAGCAGTAGTTTTGTTAATTATTTGCGAATGAATTAGTATGCGTTTAAATTGCAATGACATAGATATATTGGTTAATATTACTATATGTTTCAGTCATTATTTAATTATTATCTTGCGGTACACTAATGCTTGCTTTGTGAGCGCTCTCATAAAATCATTTTAACGAGGTTTGATCTTGATACCAATTGACTTTTTACTAGACTCTGAACCGACATTATGGATACAGAAACATTAATTGTCTAGATATACAACTACGTTTAGTAAAATGTAAGCCAAGATTAAACTTGAGTTAAGACTGATATGGCAGGAAAATAAGGATGATATGCATAAAAAAACAAGATATATATTTTCAAAATTCAGCTTAGAATACCTACGTCAATAAGTAAAGTCATTTGTTAACCTTTCGTTTATCGGCACGTGGTCGCTATTCAAGAACCATTCTACTGTATTTTTATTAATGCAGCTTAGAATACCTACTTCAATAAGTAAAGTCATTGGCTCATCTTCGTTGTTCGGCACGTGGTGGCTATACGAGAACCTTTCTAATTCAGCAATTCGGTCTTGCTTGATATGTACCCCGCCCACAGCCTCTTTAACTGTTGAATCTCGTGACCTATATTGACTTTAGTTCGCTTTCTACAATGGGACACCAGTATCCAGTACCCGGCGGTAAATATTTCACACGAATGCGAATATCCAAATCCACCAATTACAATCCGATTTGGAGTTTGTTAGAATTGCTTTGTTTTTGATAACTATGTTAACTATACCAAACTTTATTTTTCAAAGGTGAATGTGCAATATTTACCGCCAGATACTATGCAGCCATACAGGTGACAGCGCGCAGCGGTGCGAACGCATAAAATGGAAAGAATGGCATTTGTAAGTATTCATGTTCATTTGAGTATAGATGTGTTATGTTACCGGAAATTGTGATTTTCCGTGTTAATATCTAAACTCCATAAAAGCCTTTAGTAAAGTATCCACTACTTTTTTGGGGTGGATTTTAACTTGACTATGAAGAAATTTACTTGATTTTGACTGACTAACACACTGTATAATGTTGAATTCATTTACCAAATTTGTTTTATCAAATTGCTTAACAGTGGCAAGTGATCTAATCAAGAGAGACGATTATCAGAAATGAATAAACATAACAAGGTTTTCCATAACGACATCATAATATAATTGTTATTTTATCGTAATAAATATCACATTGTCACACTTCCGAGTGAGGAAGCGGAGAGCGGCCTCCTGCATCGCTTACTTTCTCAAGTTAAACAATTTCAGTGATTCAGCAAAATGTGCGCCTGAGTTGTCGGGCATATTATCATATAGTAATAGGGAAGGGAGCAAATATTTAACTTGAGCATTGTTAGTAAAAAATGTCCTGAATTATAATAAAAACAATATTAATTAAAGTGTTTATTGGTGCACCATGCAATTAAAACTAAAAACAATTTACAATTTATTTATTATTATTATAGTGTTCTAGCGCTGGTTTTCAGCTTGGCCATTCTTTATGGAATAAAATAATACGCGTCTGCAGAATCCGTTACCTAGAATGTATATACATTATTACATATATACATTATTATACATTGACTTGACATAAAAAATAATAAAAAAAAAAACAATTGATACAAAACTATCATAAATAAATAAAATAAGTAGAAGAATAATATATATGCTGTATTTTTCAGGTGAGGCATATGCCCACACTTCGCCAATTACATTGTTGGGCCCACGTAATAGGTGGCCTGCCTATTGCGGCTTACTGGGAACGGGTTCGCCAGAGCCTTGTCCGTTGATCGGCAGGTGCTCCACATACAGATGATATTGGTAGGATCCCGATACACCCAAAGGTTAGAATCTATTAACTATCTATATCGACCTAAGGGTCCGAACAATAGAGTAAAATTGTCTTACTATATTTAAAACACAAGAAGATCAAATTCTGGCTAGGTAATTCCTCAAGCAGGTTTATTTTATCGCACATTGTATGGGCAGCACACAAGTTTCGTAAGATTTCGCAATTCCATAGGGACACCGGGAAATGGGCTGCGGAGTTAACAAGGATTGTGTCGTGTTTGTATTAAAGCTCCTAACTCGATTCTTCGACACGACAGGAGGTAAATGTTCTTAGGCTGAGTAAATACCTTGTAGCATTCCGTTTCATACTTTGCAGCTGTACAAAATTGCATTTTGGGATGCGAAGTTGATAATAATGTTTAGGCATAAAAAAACTGTTGCTTAAATTATCGAATTCATCATTATCACCTTCACCATCATCATCATCATAAGCCTAAAGAATCCACTGCTAATCATAGGCCTCCCTAAATTCAACATGACTTATTAAAAGTAATCTACTCACCATATCCTATCATTATCCCGGTTGCCCTAGACTTAAGCTTAGGGCCCAGTGTCTGCGCACTGGTTTAACCAGATTTGACTGAATTTCAGTTATTATGTGGAGCGACTGCCATCTGACCTCCGCAACCCAGAGGAAACATCATTCTATATTTAAACCAGCTGTCAGTGTGTTAGAAGGCACTGACTTTCTAATAACGACTGCCATAGATGTTCATGACAGCCGGAACCAACGGCTTAACGTGCTTTCTGGGGCACGCAGCAAGCAATAATTACGCACATTACTTTGAAAAGTCATAGGTCATTTGAAAACCAGGGTTTGAACCCGAGACCCTCTGAATTAAAGGCAAGGAGTCACGCTACTGGGCTATCGCCGCTCAAATTATGTGCCTAATATATTAGTTAATCAAGTTTATAAGCTGGTAATGCAGCTCAAGGACCTCCACTGCTAAACCTAATCCTTCGCCATAAACTTTCAAGAGGACCGACTGCCTTCATCGGCTGCCTGCATTCAGCGTGATCTTGAGACCTTCATCAGATCTTCCGTCTATAAATTGAACTGCCGTCAGTTATCTATGCCATGTGCCCAGTTACTTGCATCAAGTTACTTGAAAGAAAAAAAAGAACAGTAACTATATTCTAACTAATCTATTATCGCTAACTCGGTCCCCTCTTGAACAGTTGCTAATTCTCTGAGCTATGTCGGCAATTCCATTATTCTATGGATCTCCTTATTCCTGGTTCGACCTCGCAGTGAAACCTCAAGCAGGGAGCAGAGGACCGGACACTGTGGTGCGGTGGCGTAGAGACGCTCAGACGCAAGCTCTGGGCGCATGGCGGCGGCAGCTCTTGAGGAGTGCCGAGGGTGCTGAAGGTTCGAGGCGCCGTATCCTCGAGGCGGTTGGGCCCATCTTGGAGGGATGGGTCGGCCGTCGGTGGGGGTCGATGTCCTTCCGGCTCACGCAGGTGCTTTCCGGGCACGGTTGTTTCGGGAAGTACCTGTGTGACGTCGCCGGGGGGGAATCGACCCGGTGCTGCCATCACTGTGACTGCGCAGTCGACACTGCGCAGCACACGTTGGTGGAGTGCCCAGCGTGGGCGGGGCCGCGGGCGACGCTTACCGCGGCCCTGAGTGGAGTCGCTCTCTCGCTGCCGACCATCATGCGAATGATGGTCGACAGCGAGACGGCGTGGGAGGCGATGGCCTCCTTCTGCGAAGTGGTGATGTCGCAGAAGGAGGCCGCGGAGCGGGAGAGGGAGCGGGATCCGCTCTCTCTCCGTCTACGCCGTTGGCGCAGCGGGCGGGCCAGGAGGGCCCGTCCAGCCGCGCCTGGGGGGTCTTAGGCGGCAGGGGCAGGGGGCCCCTTCCGTCTAGCTATAGACCCTCTCAGAAGTCGGCCAGTTACGCCATGGCCGCACAAGGAGGTAGGGGGGGCGCGACACACTGCGCTTCTCTAAGGAGGTCCTCCCGGTTCTGATCCGGGGGACGTTGGCCGCGGGCGGGGTGCCAGAAGCTACAAACCCAGGCACTGGCCCCCTGCCCCTTTTTCAACAGCGGTGGGCGTCGTCGGAAGTTTTTTTAGTGGGTAAGACTGCGGTGGTCGTGTCTGCAGCAGTGAGCCCCACACTCTCCTCCCGGTCCCCCCATTGGCCGGGAGACAGTGCGTAAACAGCATTTTTTTACCGACGATAAAAAAAAAAAATTATATTACACTTTCGTCTTTAGGCACTGATGTTGGGACGAGATCAAAATTCATATTATGCCAGAGTTCATTCCGAAGCAGTTAAGAAGGTCACTTAAGTCCAACAGAACACTCAACTGCGGGAGCTTGCTATGAGAAGTTGGTATAAGACTCAACAAGGTTCCGTCTTCAGCTGCGGTAACATTTAGATCAATAAGTGATTCACCTTTTAAGGTAATAAAATTTAACAAATTTTCTATTCGTATAAATTTAGTTCAACCCGGCCTACTGAAACGAAATGTTTTAATTATAATTTTTATTTATTTAGTACACACACCTATATACAAACAGAAAAACTAAGAAACATTGGGTACAGGCCACCCAATGTTTTTATCATGTTGTTACTCGTATTACTGTATTATAAAAAAATATTACTTTTACTGATTTGTATTACCTCTTTGTATAACATAGTCTTTATTGTTATTGACGTAATTATACATACAGTCACGCCTGTTTCCCCGAAAGGGGTAGGCAGAGGCATATTATGAGCCCACACTTCGCCAATGTGGTATCCACAGGAAAACAAACGTTATTTTATGTTTGACGATGGCTTCTTAAGTATCTGTTTACATGCTATGTTTATATATCGAAATCCATTGGGATTTGGAAATATTCCGTAAATATTTACCGAACGTCGGAAAAAATGTCTGGGATCTTAATTAAAAAAATGCGCTAATGGGTAGATAGCAATAATAAAAATGATAATAACTTATTGATACTTTCACAATTTCACTATAAAATACAGACACTGAATCCTATGTAAGGTTTCCTTGTTGTATAAGAGTTAGTTCCTACCCAAAGAATTATATTATTTATTCATACTTTATTGATACTTTCACAATAAAATACAGACACTAAATCCTATGTAAGGTTTCCCTATGGTATAGGAGTCAGTTCCTTACCAAAGAGTGATATCATTAATAATTGTTACGCTAATATTGGAATTCACATTCACGTTGTTCTATAAAATGGTTAAGTTATTTTTATGTCATGGAAATAGGTAGCAGTTTCAATAGAACTAAGGAACCTAGAAAACTTCAATAAGGCATTTTTTTAAAATTTTCGTTAACAAAATATAAGTGATTTTTTTAAATGCTATGTCATTGACACAATATAAGGTAGCGATGCTTTCATCAATTAATATAAAAGTCAGTGTGTTGCTCAAAACAACAACAGAACGCTAAAGAAATATTGGAAATTATTTGATTTAGGAACTAATTATTTCGAATAATCGCTCTGTTGTTTTCTCTATTGTCAAATTAATTGTTTGTCGGTCACTTGGCGTTCAAAGACTTATTATCAAATCCTAAAGGTATAAAATCACTGGAATTCAGAGTCCTAGTAGGTATACATTATTTAAGTTAAGAGGTTTGTATTACGTATTTATTCCTAAATAAATAAATAGCAAACAATTTACGAACTTTAAATCCGAAATAAATAAACATAAAACCTATTCGAAATTACACAAAACGACAAGAAAGTTTGTTAAAGACCGCTCAAGAAGCATCTGAAACGAATTCATATTTATGGCCCAAAGCAAGGCCGCCGCAATAATGGCTTTATAAAAGTTCCTTATTATATTCAAACTTTATCATTAGGGGAAATTCGTCATGTCTAAGAGGTTGATTCTACTAATTTTAGCATACGGCCCACGCTAGTAGTGTAGGTATGCCTACTTTAAAATTGCAATCTCGAAATCTAACTTGTTCAATTTTGATTGGTGGTCCCATGTCATAAAGGTTTGTTATCACACCTGTTTCCCCGGAGGGGTAGCCAGAGGCATACTAAACGCCCAGATCTTGCCAATTATATTGTCGGTCCCACGTAACAGGTGGCGAGTCTATTGCCGCTTACTGGAATCCTGATCGTTGATCGCTAGGTGCACCATTTGCAGATGAGATTGGCTTGGTTTCCTTCGATCTTGGTTGGATCCCTATATACATTACTAAAAAGTAGAATTATGTATTTGAGAAAGAAATATCAATTGAAAAATGTGTAATGATTCCAAACACTGGCAAAGCAGATTCAAAATGTATTTATTTGTCAATGTTAGGCTTATTGCTGTAACACTTATAAATGTGCATTTGTTTAAGAGTGAACAACTTGACAATGAAGCGACCTCGTAGTTACTAATTAAGCGCACTTTATTTTATTTTTGAAAGAATAGTTGCAAAAATATTTTTAATAATTTATTCCACATACAATTCGTTAATATTCTTTTAAAACATACTTTATACTAAAATGAATACGTACTTACGTTTAATTAACCTAATTTTATTTAGATTTGTACATAACGTATATTATAGATATGAAAAACAAGGCCATTAATCTAAAAGAAAAATGGTACCTAGTTTATTATTTATTTATTTGTTTTGTACAAGAAAACATGTTAACTAATGACCTTAGTGTACTATATAAACTTAAGTAGTTTTTTCGTGCACACTTTTAAATTACCGTAATTATATAAAACTTAGTTAAAATCAAGTTCTATTAAATAAAAATATAATTCTCATAATAAAGAAGGGGCTCACCACAGTCGTCCGTCGCACCTCTGTTAATCTATTGCTGACTCTTCGGCAAGTTTAGAGCGTACTTAGTTTATTTTCGTGGCTTTGTGTTTATTTAGCAGAATTGCCCTAATACACTTAATAAACACAACGTTTTTCCGCCGCCCGCTGCGAATAATTTCTTCATAAGTATTTTGTATGGGCTGCATTGAACTTGGCACAACTTGGCTAACGTTCAACTCAGAGCTTTGTGCCCGTGATATATGGCCACTAAATCTTTTCCCTACAATAAGTATTGGCAACTTTGTACACTTATTACTGTGTTTAGTCTGCCCCAGTTGCTTATTAGCTGGCGGATATTATGGTAATAGTCTTGTGAACTTTTATTAATAATTCTTGAACGCTCTGCGTTATTTTCCCTCAATTTAAGTAGAGATTGTAATTGTTATCTTTTTTCATAAATCTGTTACGACTATCTAGGGACAGAAAACGAAAGGTTTTTTTTGAATGGTATCCCAGTGATTTGTACAGCTATATACGTGTAAAAAGATTGTTAAGGGTTCAATTAATTCTGCCACCTAATTTCAAAATCACCTAATTTTAAAAAAAATAAAATCTTGTCTAGTGTCATTGAGGGCGAAGGGCCAGCCACCTCTCACCTTCTGGCAGTTTTTATTGAGAAACCTGTGCTTTTTTTTTTGGGATGGAAAATCATCAAATGACCTTCTCCCGCTGTGGGTGGAGCGGGAGAGTGTGTTAGTCTTCTACTGACTAAAAACCATCCGTGTTCCTTCTTGAGCCTGTAACACCAAGGCCGCGGTAACCCTTTCGAACAATCCCGCAACGAGAAACCTCTGTGCTGAAAGTGAACTTTGATACAGATCCCTTTTAAATAATTGTAGCAAGATTTCTGCTCTTCCCACATTTAAATATGAACGTAATATTGTACACACATAATTTCACGCCCGTTTTCACGAAGGGGTAGGCAGAGGCATATTATACGCCCACACTTCGCCAATTATATTGTTGGTTCCACGTAATAGATGGCGAGCCTATTGCCGCTTACCAGGAACTTTTGTTTTCGCCAGAGCATCTGTTTTCCCGAAGGGGTAGGCAGAGGCATATTATACGCCTAAGATTCGCCAATTATATTGTTGGTCCCACGTAAAAGATGGCGAACCTATTACCACTTATCAGTTATGTTCGCCAGAGCCTCATTCGCTGTTCAGCAGGTGCACCATTTGCAGTTGAGGTTGGCTTGGGCTTCTTAGATCTTTATAGGATCCCTAAGATTATGTATATAATTATAAGTTCTAATGATAAATTAATCGAACTTGTTTCTATCATTCATCCCTCCTTGTGATCTTATAATAGCTCGGCGAGATATCTGGGTCATTTCTTGCGACTATGTAACAGGTCACTCGCTTAATGTTACATTGAACTTAGATGTATTGCTTCGTCTATGATTGATCCATATTGAACTGTCTATGATGGAGGAAAACTAGTAGTGTTAGGGATGAAATATTGGCCCTACATTACGAAAGAAATTGGAAACAGGAGGCACAGGATCGATATACGTAAAATTATTGGGGAGGCCTCTGTTAAGGAGTGGATTTCATATGCCTGAAGCCTGAAATTATGATGAAGATGATGTTGAAAAACATATTGGGTACCTAATTGGCACAATGTTAAATGAAGAACAGTGGATCGGTTATTAAATGGTCGTGAATTCGATTCTCACCTGGGCCACCGCAGAGAAAAATATTTAACTAGCTAAAAATTTCGTCCTTTAACCTTTTAGTATTTCGTATAAGTATTTTCTCAATAGATATATTTTGGTATGACAGCTCCCATAGTGTTAGATTGGGTAATAGATCTGTCCCATTACAGAGTTTCAGTAATCGCTCATTCAGGACTGACGAGCTAAGCGTGACCCGTGAAATATTAATTCCAGTATTGTATGACGTAAGCAATGGCATATTAATGATTTAGTTGGGTGTAATTAAGTAAATCTATTGGGATCCGAAGCACGAAAACGCTTGATATTTATTTATTGAAAATATGGGTCTCCAACAAAGGACATACACGACAAAAATACAATAATATGTGACATACCCGTCACATTATGTGTACTCCCTCAATTATACGAGACCACAGCATGCAAATAAAATATTTCACAAGGCAAACACAGGTTAAAACATAACTAAATTACAATAAAATAATATTTGAAGGGAATCAGAAATAAAATTACTTAACAAAAATGACCAACATACACTTAAGAACTTATAATTAGGGTTGAAATTTAATATTTGTATCAAATTTGAAAAATAGAATAATAATCAAAATAAAAACAAAAAATGAATACTTCGAACCTTTTTTTTATATATAAAAAATAAATTAAATAAATAAAAAATAAATAAAAATAAATAAGTAAAAGCTACACAAAACCCTACTAACTAACTGACCTCTATAAACGATGCTTCACTCCTGTGATCGTTTCCGACCACCTAGTAGAGCTTCAACTATAGCTATTACACCTTATAACAGAGTAAAGGAATATATACACACATTCACGCCTGTCTCCCCGAAGGGGTAGACAGAGGAATATTATACGCCCACACTTCGCCTATTATATAGTTGGTCCCACTGTCATGTTCGCCAGAGCGTCCTCCGTTGGTCGGTAGGTGCACCACTTGCAGGTGAGGTTGGCTTGGGCTTCCTATGTTTGTCTAGGATCCCTAAGCACCCTATACCCATATTATAGGGAATATTTAAGTTAATTATCATCTCTCGTTTCAGCGTTGGTCGTGAAGACATCGTTGTTCTGAGGCTCCTATCTTACCTGAAGATGCCCTGTGTAAGGGCGAAACACGTGTCGTGTTGAATAGTTTCTCGATTTTTCGGGAAATTATAGTAGCGCGGGAATTGTTACAAAGATATTTTTAATCCATCAGTTGCTTACAATGGATTTCCGCAAAGTAACGCCTGAATCAATAAATTATTTAATTATCATAAAAAAATGTTGTCCAAACTACATATTATGTATTCACTTATAGAGTCATATATAACAGTCTACTACCAATCACACTGCAGATAGGTTTTTGTTACATTTATATAGAACATTTCCAATTATATACCTACTATAATAAAACTACTATATTTATTACAGTATATACCTACAGTAGGTATTTGTGTCAGGGCACTCGCCCACGGCGACTTTTTGTAGCGTTGCAGTATCGATAATGTCGCGCGTCTGCATCGAAACAGTCGCGAAACGATCGCTAGCTGTGTGCCCACGGGCGCTCAGTTTCAGTCGCAATGCAAACGCGATACTGTCGCGCCTCTTTCGCTTTTCAAGCGCGATTCAGTAACGACACAAAAATACCTGCGGTTGCTACGGTTGCGAGATGGACTTCGCTGAGGTAATATTAGTCACGTTGTCATTGGTGCTGCTTTTACGTTAGCAGCCGATACGTAGGCAATGCAAGCGTGAATATTGTGTGCACCTATTTAATGCAGCGCGATGCACAATACATATTAAGTATACGATAAGTCCATTTTTGTGAGTACTAAGCATATACGCTCTTAGAATACTTACCTAATAAATAAATAAAAAATATATTTTTTCAAAGTTTAACTTTCACGGAACCGCCTATTTTGTTATGTAATTGAAATAGACAGCACAGAAAAATGTTCAGTTATTTCCAGCTAGACCTCACTTGAAATAGAATACCCGAAACAGCCAGATGCAGAGACCACACCGAATGGGAAAAGATTTGTCTATTAAAAGTTTTTGTTGACTTTGTACACAATATAGTAATAGAAAATGCCGCAGAATTTTATCGATTTGTCTTTCAATATAAATTCTTAATCCGTGATCTGGGACTTAATTCTACTAACTAACGCAGTGCTGAAGTTTTTGTAGTCGTTTGCGTTCGGAAAGTTCAGCTTTACGTTTCTCTATAATATAAATAATAGTATGATGAGAAGGATCGTAGCAGCTGAAAGATGAAACAGCCGCATGAAAAACCGTTGCGTAGTTTTAAAGATCTAAGCATACATGAGGACAGACAGAGGAAAGCGACATTGTTTCATACTATATAGTGATATTACACCTTGGGTAATATTGTTGTCATTTTCTCTCTCTCATTATTTGTAGTAACAAATGTAGCCTGTGTTACTCAGGACCAATTAAGCATTCTGATGATATAAGATTTTTTAAATCATACACGCTCACATACAATCACGCCTGTTTTCCAAAAGGGGAAGGCAGATGCATATTACAAGCCCACATTTCGCCAATTATATAGTTGGTCCCATGTAATAAGAGGCGAGCCTATTGCCGCTTACCTGGAACTGTTATGTTCGCCAGAGCGTTGATCGGCAGGTGCACTACTTGCAGGTGAGATTGGCTTGGATTTCTCAGATCTTGGTAGGACCCCTTTACACTATATACAATTTAAAATTAGAAGTAACTATTAGTAGTAAGGCCACCTTTGCAATATATAGAGAAATTGGCGTTTATTGAACGCCATCGCCCCGTAGTCGTTGCTGATTGACGACGTGCGGGGTCCCTATCGTGCAACTCATACGGCTATACAACTAAAACCTAACAAAGCAAATACTTCAATATCTTACCGGGTGTCCCAGAAACAAAGTATCAAGAGGAAGACCCCCGCTATATCCCTGTATTTGAAGCACCCCTCATGTATGTTCCGCGATTTTTTATAGTTTTTGAGTTATGAATTATTTTCAGATTTTTAGAGAATCGACCTAAGCTGCTTTTAAAATTAAAAGTATAAGACTTTTTGCTTTTATTTATTTTGCGACTAAGACTTAATAAGTTCTATTTCTGTAATTAAAATGATCAAGATCTTAAAACATAACTTGAATGGAAATTATGATATTGTTAATATGTTATAATAAGTTGTACTTTCTTAATTAAAACTATCAACTTCGTAACTTGAATGGAAATCATGATATTGTTAGTATAAAGTCAAAACTGTATTTTCGTTGGAATACAACTTAAATTTTGATCTTTAAATAAAATAGCGTGACGTCTTCACTAATGTACCTCCGTCAATCCCCGTATGATGATTCGTTAGAGTAGACTTAATTACTCCGTGCTATACTAACGATTATAACGGTTGTCACATGCCTTCCGAAGCACGGAACCGATGAAATACCTACCGAACGTATCAAGGAATTCCAACTGTAAACTCTGATTTACTTTGATAATCATTTTCTTTTACCTGGTACCGCAGACGTACGAGCGATTCAAGTTACACTTTAAACATTAGCTACAACGGTGAGAAATATTAAGCTGTTTGTATTGTTTACAAATACAAAGAAATGACAAAATATTTCCATCTAAAATGCTTTTGCGTTAATAAAGCCAGAAAAAAATGAGCAAAAAATATAACAATCTATTTTGTGAGTGACAGACAGCGCGGAGGGCGAAACGACGGACGGAGCTGTGATTTATTCGGATGAAGACAAGTAATTGAAAAACACTCCTAGCAGAGGGCTTTTACGTAAGGTTATGAAAAAATTATGCCTCTCGGCTTTCATTTGTCCTGTAACTTGCGATGAAGATAAAAGTTTTCATGTTTTACAAAAGAGTTCTCTGTTTTTGTGTGTTTTGCAAGAATATAATGCCGTGAAGCGCTCGTAGCTCTGCGGGGCTCGGTGGTCGGAAACGATCACCGAAGTACAGCAGAGTTTACAGAGGTCAGTCCTTGGATGGGTGACCGTTTGTGTGGCATTTGATATGGAGCGCTTCCGTGCTTTGGAAGGCACGTTAAGCCGCTGGTCCCGGTTATCACTAAATGTGGTAGTCGTTAAGCCATGTTAGAGGCCTAATGGGCGGCTTGATAAATTCCAACAGCAGGACGCCATACACCTGCCTTTTTTTTTTTTTTTACGTCGGTAATAAAATGCATTTACGCACTACCTTCCGGCCAAAGGGGGACCGAAAGGGGGTGTGGGACTCACCACCGGCAGACGCGACTGCCAGCAGTAATACCCACTAAAAATCTTCCAACGACGCCCGCCGCTTGTTGAGAAAAAGGCGGGGACCAGTACCTGGGTTGCAGCTTCTGACACCCTGCCTGCGGCCAACGTCCCCCGGACCAAAAACGGGAGGACCTCCTCAGAGAGGCGCAGTGGACGCGCCCCTCCTACAACCTTGTGCGACCATAGCGTGTGTGGCCGACTTCCCGGAGGGTCTATGGTTAGACAGCAGGGGCCCCCTGCTCTCACTGCCTAAGACCCTCCTGGCGCTGCTTGACGGGCCCTCCTGACCCGCCCGCTGCACCCTCCACAGGTCCCTCTTAGTTTCCCCCCCGGTAGTCAGTACTAAGGGCACCCAGAGTCGTCGGTCTCTGGGTGTTACCTTTTCCCTATCGCCTCCTGCGCCCTACCGGAAGGTACTCAGCCCCCCCACCAAGACAAGGTGGAGACCAGTCGGGGGGGTACGCCATACACCTGCCTCCGCCAATCCGCACTGGGTCCGCGTGGTGGAGTATGACCCAATACCCTCGCACCTTGGTATGTGAGAGGAGGCTCGTGCTCAGTAGTGGGACGTTTATGGGCTGAGATGATGATGATAATGCCGTTATCTTAAACAATAGATAGATAGATAAAATATTTATTGCAAGGAAAGACACATGCATATAAAATATTAAAAAAAAAAACTAAAAATAAAACAGTCGCATAGTGTGCATGTGTAACGCAGCGCTGCAGAATGGCTACGGCTCAGTGGGTTTTTTGCTTTGTGAGAGCTAAACACTGATTTTCAGCTTTTGCCAAATCGGTGCTACAAGACGCGCCCTAAATACCTTGTCATTTAATCTTATTAAATATAATTTTATAAATAAAATATGTATAGAATGATATACGAGGTACAATAAAATATTTGAAATTAAACACTGTTATAACAATTAATTAAACCATTGGACATACGTCTAAAACAAACAAAGACAATATTACTACTATAAATTATGACATCACGGCGATCCGGGTACTGAGACACCGTCCCGAAAGTGACCATGCAGATGTTCCGACTTTTGCCCATCCAGTAAGTAGAACCACATGATGTCAGAAACATAGAGGAAGTCTGTTTATTTTATAAAAGGCTCAAAGACTTCCTAGTAGATTTTTTTTATGACTTATGAGAATATTTACCTAATTGACATAGTAACTTTTAATTGGTACGATATTTTGATTGTAATTTTAGTTTTTCATATTGTGTGTAATGTTAATTTATAATGTAGGATTTAATAATAATAATACTTTATTGATACTTTCACAATTTCACTATAAAATACAGACACTGAATCCTATGTTAGGTTTCCCTGTGGAATAGGACTCAGTTCCTTCCCAAAGAGAGATAAAATTAATTGTGAATATTTGTGACTATTTTATAATGTTTTTTGTAATACCCTTGCAGAGTTCATGTTTAAGAACCATTATAAGTACAACATGACGCAAATAAATAACTATGAACTATGTAGACTAGACTAGCATGTAGTTCATTAGAAATTATCACCGATTTAGTAATTTTCTTTTCTCTATAATCCCTTAATGTTTAAATGTAATCGTGGTGTAGTAAGTTTAGAGTGTTAGGTTTATTATTATTTTTTGCTATTACGTGTGTAAGATGTGTTTACCTATATAAGAACAGTTAGTTGTTTAATGTATATTGTTGTAATTTTTATTGTAGTTAATGCTGTGTCTAATGTTGGTAATCCAATAAATAAATAGACAGTAAATACTGATTTAGCATGGAAGTGAGTGTAAGTGCATTTGCTACCATAGTGCCACAGCATGATGCAGTCCGCTACGAGTTCTGAGATCGCAGGTCCGATTCCCACAAATAAAAAACATTTATAGACGATATACTAAAGTTTGTCTTGATCTAAGAGTTTCCCTTATATTTTAAGCATGCTGTTACATAGAAAAAAGTATTTATATAACGTTATCAATTGCCTTAACTACCAATACCAATCTCTGCTTAATGTGAGTTAATGTGTGTGAAAAATAATGTAGTATATTGTTTGTTATATTTTCAGTATTTTCCCGTTAGTATGGAACTAATTTAGATATTAGCATTATTTTTTATTACTATTAATTTATAAGTCATGCTGTGTACCTACACTAATTGTAGATTATTGTCTAGCCTTATTTTTTATTTATTTTTATTAGTCGTAGTTAATTTTTAATGATGATAATCTATCCGCGTACCTAAATATAAATAAATAAATTCAGAATATTTATTTGTATCAAAATAGTATGCACGGAGCGTTAAAGGTTGCAGTATGAAGTTGGATGCCAGCCTGCAATCGGATATTATTGGAAGCAAATGGGGGAGGCTGCTCAGTAGTCCCCCCGAACAGGTCTCCACCTAGGCGTGGTGGGGGGGCTGAGTACCTCCCGGAAACCGGGAAAAGGTAACCCAGAGAACGACGACTCTGGGTACCCTTAGTACTGACTACTGGGGGGGAAACTAAGAAGGACCTGTGGAGGGCGCAGCGGGCGGGCCAGGAGGGCCCGCTTAGCAGCCAGGAGGGTCTAGGCAGTGGGGGCAGGGGCAAGGCAGTGCGTAAATGCATTTTGTAACCGACTTAAAACAAAAAAAAAAAAGGCTGCTCAGTAGTGGGCCTCTGTGGGCTGATGGTGCTGATGATGCATGTGAACATATCTTTCAGCCAACCTTAACTAAACTTAAAGCAGCAGTATTCGTGACTATTGGTGAGTTTAAAGAACTATATATATATATAGAAAAATCTATATGTGACGCCTGATATGGCGTGGTCACGAGTATACCCGCACTCCGCTCCTGAGGTCGTGGGTTCGATTCCCGCACAGAACAAAATCTTTGTAAACTCAAACATGAATATTTCTTTTTGGTCTAGGTGTTTTTCTATGTATATTAAGTATGTATAATATGAGTACCCATATCACAAGTTCTTATTGATACTCATCTTGGAACTAAATAATTGGTGTAATTGTTAGAAAATATTTACTATTATTATTAAATATAGATATAAAAGGTAACTATTGTTCAGGTACATCCATAGAAATTATAAGCAGACCAAAACGCCCCAGGCTCTCGTATAGCTTAACTGATAAAAACACTGCCGTCAGATTTTTGGCTCACAATGGGTATTAAGATTTTATCTAACCGCGAACTTTCTGCAAAGGTTTTTCGTAATTTGTCCGATTATTATCGCAACCTATTTTTGAGGGTTAACATTTAATTAATTGGCCCTGGCTGGTTATGTTATAATTATGAAAAGTTTATATTTTTTAAGTGCTGCGTGGTACCGGCCTAGAATAGTGCCACACTCCCTCATCTTCAGGGAGTCGTAAAAGTTGACGAAGAGAAATCCTACCGTATCCCGCGTACAGGCTTGAGCTGCGATCACCAACTCGCCTGCCCAGCGTGGGGATTATGGGCAGATATCCCCAATATAATTTATTTATTTATTTGGGACAAAAAACAATTGTACAATTCATTTTTACTTAATAGTTGTAGTTATTAAACTAAGGTTATAGTACAACCAGCATTATTATTCACATATTAGCTTAAAAGAAATTATAACTAATTAATGACGTGAAATTATGCAGCGCACCCGCGGTGCCGATGTAATCAGCCATTTGAGTGTAATTAGAAATGTCTTCTTAAAGGTAGAATTAAATAATGCAAAGACATAGACAAACGCTAAACAATCAACTCCGCGAGAGCGCAGCAGAAACATCATTCGAACATAAGTAGTGTCTAGAACAGTAGTAAGATAAACAATAGAAAATCAATACAATTTGTGTCTTAAACTAAATCTAAGCTTGAAAAATGATTTTAATTTTATCAGCAGCTAGCTGCTGCCGCCAGTCCGCACTGGTTCCGTCTGGTCTGACCTGATCTCCCTTGCCTTTGGTTGATGACGTTGCCGAAAGGAGGCCCGAGCTTAGTAGTCAGACAGACTGACGGAATACCATCAGATATAACAAAGGTACTGAGATTTATTTGTTGTTAAATCTAATGCTACATTCGAAATCATTAAAAGGTTATGGTAACTAAACAGGGCCTTTGGGTACGGAACTCTAAAAATAAGATAGTGTTTAGTGTAAAAGAAAACCTATTATATATCCTCCTCGCCCACAAGACAGACGACCAAGGATGTATAGTAGTAGGGTCCTATGCGTCCTGAGAAACGGAATCAATAAAAGAAAGTTCAAATAAAACGATAGATTTGGCGATGAAATCAGTAAACCCATTCTAAACCCGGAGCTTTGACAGGAATAGATCGTGAGTTCATTTCCCAGACTGAACGTATATCTAATCTAATTTTCAAACTGCTTATCGTTGGGGATAGTGCCCGCCTAACTAGCAATAGATAACTCCGCTGATCTGAAAAAAGTTTGCAAATTTAAGTTAATGCGCGTATTTGTCGCAGAGCCTAAATTACGTACTTACAGAAAAATCTTATTATAAAAAGAGATAGAACATACAATGAAGTATATAATGTGTAAAAATGAGCCCAAAATTAGTTGAAATAGGAAACTTATTAAGTTTTTTTACCTTCCCCTATAAAACTAGATCTAATAAAATCGCCTTTGCGTATGGTGGTTTCGCGGATTTGCACAATCCCCGACGTTATGTCCTTTTAAACAAACTTTGTAAGAGAAAATATAAACAGTTTATTTTTCATAGTTAAGGCACTAATTGAATATACCTAGGTGTTATTCAAATTTAATATTTCACTGAGACTTTACGTATTCCAATCGATAGAATTAATTTCGAATTAAAAATAATATTCCATTTTTTAATTTAAAATGTTTAACTTTTACTTTATTTTATTTTATCTTGTGTCGGTAACTTTGTTTTGAATTTTATTGTGTTTAACTGTTTATTTCAAAATTATGTTTAAAAGATGATGTATGCATGATGTGCTCTCCTGTAACTGAAGGAGCACAAATCTTCTGAGAACTTAGTGTAATATTTCATGTACTGTGTATCATTTGTTGGAGGTCCTTAATAAAAAATTTGCACTAGATGGGATTAAAAGACAAATTTTATATTGCTTGGAGTTATGCAGTTAGATAATTAGACTGACGATATGTATGTAAATTAACGTAAAATAGTTTGCTGGTCTGTGCTTTTTATGCTGTCTATATGTATGCTACATATATTTGAAGAATAAAATAAAGTACTTATTTATATATCCTTTGTATTTTTACTGAAATCTCCGCTAAGTATTTAAGTCTAAATTGCGCTATAGAGATAATGACTGAACATTTAAATAACATTTGGTTAGTAAAAAAGGATTTTCTTTTTCCAATAATATTTCATATAATCTTTTATGATAAGCGTGCCGTGAGCCCTGGTTAGTCCTAATGACCTCGCTCTACGTGAAGCGAATTCTTGGCTTATCGTTGTGAATATTAATTACATTATGCCTAATGTTTTTTATTTCTGATTTGAGATAATAATTGAAAACTTTTTGGTGGTAAGTAACTTAAAAAATGAGTCTCTAAGCAAGTTTAAGAACGGTACTTTTAATTCACTAATAAAAAACAACATTTCCCGACAATTACACCAATTATTTAGTTCCAAGACTTATCTTGGAAGGATGTAATTGACTGACTTGTAAGAACTTGTGTACATAAATACTTTTTATATTAGTGCAAACATTTTGTATATGAAGACACCCAGACCAGAACAAACATTCATGTTTATGCACACAAAGATTTGTCTTGCTTTGGAAGCTAATCCATGACCGCAGGATCTCCCTAGGGAGGTTTTCCCAAGAGGTTACAGCATACACATAGTGAGTAACAATGCCAACGGCTTGTCATGCCTTTTGAAGACCAGAAGACCTCGAAGTTCAATGCCAACGATTATCCATTCGAAGAATAATAACTGCAACCTCTGCTAAACTTCCACTATCGATTCCGACCACCAAGTGTCGTGAAGCTACCAACGCTTCATATTTCTAATAATTGTCAATTGCAAATGGGACTCATTCATTAGCACAGAAAATTAGCAACAAACTTGTGAAAACTTACTCAAAGCTTGCAGTTTACTCAATCATGTCTGTGCTTTGTCGGTCTTGGCACGTTTCTGTTACAACCGACCATCAAACATATATTGTAAAGAGCTGCAATAAGAAAAAAAAAATAAGAAAACGTGATGTACCTCAAACAGTGATATGTTATTCGAAGTCTTAACTTCTTAAAGATCTTGTGAGATTCTGAAGAACTTTCTATTTGAAATAAGAAATCGTAAGTATAAACATACTATACATAAATAGTTTTTCACTTTACCTCTTTTGTATAAATACTCATTGATATAAAAACACCCAAATCAAGTCATACTTTAATTTAAATGGCCACAAATGTAATAGCCCGCTAACTTTAGAGGCGGTAGCTTATAAGGGCTGCCATTTTGTTTTAAAACAAAATGAAAGCCATTTTCATTACTCGCCGCTGTTTAAAAGGCATCGTGCGTTTAGCACATTATAGCCAGTGTCAAGTTATAGATAAGTATATTAATAATATTTAATTTATAGTAAATGAGAATGAGTAGAAGAGAGAGAAAGATGATAAATGGCTAATGAGATGCCCTCCTCTTAAACCCCTTCAGTCCTCAGTAAAGATGTGGGACTATACTAACATCTCATCTCTCACATGGACTTTTAGAGAGAATTTGAAAAGAGATGTTGCACTGCACACGAACGTTCACAAACACTTAACGGTTAAAAATCCACCGTTATTACACATTAATGTTCAAAATATCACAAATTTTAGAAAATAAAATAAACATTTCATTTTACCGCCAAGAAGTCATGGCTGCCATTAATAATTCGTTTTACGGTGACAAAATCTCCGAATAGTTATGTTTGCTGCAGTTGTTTCTCGATGTTTCTGTTTTTTAGACCGATGATTATTAATGTTTATGCTACAAAGTATGAATGTAAATTTGTAATTTATGCTATTAAACCAACTAGTAAACTTTATTTCAAAAAAAGCACTACATATTTGCTGTCAACACATTGTTGCATAATTGCCAATCCGATTCAATTATAAATCATCATTTTATGACGAGCCTATATTTTGTGTTGATACCAATTAATTCTGTAGGCAGTAATAAGTTTGCTAATCATGTTGTTGGTCCTACGTAATAGGTGACGAGCCTATTGCCGCTTACCGGGAACTTATATCTTTGCCAGAGCCTCGTCCATTAATCGGCAGGTGCACCACTAGCAGGTGAGGTTGATTTGGGCTCCAAAGATAGGATACCCTGTACATCGGTACATAGTATTTTTAGTCTCTTATTTTTAATACCATTAGAATATTGTTTGAAACAGATAATAATTGTGTTGCTAAAGACAGATAACACATGTAAATTCTTACATTGCGATTCTATAGAGTATAAGAGAGCTCGATGTGACCAACAAATCTCTCAGATATACAGAATCTAAATACAAGGGATAACGTAATTCCTTGTTCTCTATCCACAGACAAAATATGGTGTCTGGTATTCCAAACGTGTATCCGCATTAATTGTGTCACTTTATAGGTTACAGTTAGACAACAGGTCAGCTTACGGGTCGAGTCAAACTCTTAGTTTACTCTCTAGAATTCTGACACAGTTGTTATCTACAAGGATGACAATGACTGAAGGATTATATGGTATGGGTTCGATTCCCATCCAATTACTAGTATTTTTAGTATGAAAGTTTCTTACCTACGGCGTTTAAGTATTTATATAACATATTATGTTTATCCACTGTCCAGTATCCATTGATTGTATAAGCTTTGCTTAGTTTGGGGCTAGAAGCGATGTTTGAGATGTCAAAGAATATCTATAAGAATTTTATAAAATCATCGAATTATTGCCTCTAGTAATAGGGATAGTAGAGTTTAAAATAGTCTTTGGAACTCTTTTGGTACAAAATCTTAAAAAACTAGCTTTTATCACGTGGTGAAAAAAGTTATGTGACAATTCAATTCAATTCAATTCAATTCAATCCCATAAACCCTAGTGGGTTCAAGTTTTTTTTATGTGCCACGTCATAATGACTACATCCTGCCTGATGGTAAGCAGTCGATGCAGTCCAAAAAAAATAATTACTTATAAATAAATTCATTTATTTGACAAAAATGGTCCGTCCATTTGTTAGTAAATCCAATACTACTTAAAAAAACAAAATTATAACTGTGGATTTTAATGCACTAATACCGACACAAAGTGCCTAATAATCGGTACATCAAACTTATTAACTATCATGTAAAGGATTCTGTTGGGACTAGATCACATTCTGCTTAGAAGTGAGCCCGTCTTTTTGCGAATTATCGCGCCAAAATCATCGACTCTGGCCTCTGCAAACATCGCCGATGCACTGCCGCATAGTGGCGTCCTAGGGAGTCCCATCAGAATCCTGAAACAGTTATTGTACTGCACCTTTAAGGTATACCAGACCTTCTAAGTAAAGTTGGTCCACAGAGCCGCTGTGTAAAAGTTTTGGCAGTATGCCTTAAAGAGCGTTATCTTTGCTTCATGACTGCAGTGGGAAAATGAAAGCGCATCATATCATGAAATAATCATGGTACAAAGCGCACCCACTCATGACGGCCTGCTAAAATGCCGTTTCACGCCCCGCTTAAAAGACCCGGAGCAAATTTTAGCACTAAAACGTACGATTTCTACGTAAAACGTGCCAAATAGAGGTAACTAGCGCTTTGCTCATCTGACCTACATCAGATCCCATCCTGTGTGTACTAAAGTATTACACAAAATAAATAAATAATTCCAAAACAAAAATAATATATTAATTCACAGAAACAAACCAGTTATACCGTCTACAACAGCCGAGATTGTGTTCCTTTGTAAAATTAAATGGCGGCATTCTGATTGAATTATTCAACTTGCTGTCAGTGCGAAAACCCGCTTTAATTAAACCTAAATACAAAACCAGATGGATGCCTTTGGTGATGGAGTTCGGCTATAATTTACCTTTTTGTTGTGAAGGGAAACGGAAGTTGAAACAGTTATTGTTAATAATGAAAATAAATGTGTTGATGTTTAGGACGTGTAGAGGCTAACTACCATGTTTATAACTAGTGTTGTTACTTCATAGAAAGAAGACGATAATAGCACTAGTTTTAAACCTGGTTTAACTTTATATCTTCTTCTTTCTTTTAAATAATGGCTTCGTGCGTCTAGCACATTTAGCCAGTGTCAAGTAAGTTATATATTAATTATAGTAAATGAGAATGAGTGAGAATTCACAAACACTTAACGGTTAATAATCCACCGTTATTACACATTAATGTTAGAAATATCACAAATTTTAGAAAATAAAACAAAACTGCAGGCATGACGCTTCACTTTCCCGCCAAGAAGTCAATGTAACTTTATATCTTGTTTTGTAATAAGTCCTTTATTATTTAATTTAGGAAGGCGAATGAAAGAAGACTATATAAAAAGATATTTTTTTTTTGGAATTTCATATTTATATTATCTACATATATCGCGTATTTAAGTTATTATATTAAATTTATGTTTATTTTAATATTTGTTTAAAGACTAGTAATGTTTTTGAGATATGTCTTTAACATGTTTAAGATAAATTACGAAAAGAGTGTAATAAAATATTTAATGTAAATATTACAGGGTAGGAACGGTAGGAAGGAATACGACGACCAAAAATTACAGGCCGATAGGATTGAGTGCGTAAAGCGATATGATCAACAGAAGGGTGCATTCATATTCATTCATGTGGTGTAAATTGATAGACAAAAGTTTTTGCCTCAGACAAATAAACTAACAGTGCCTGGTAAGCGGCAATTTGCTCGCCACCTATTACTTGGGACCAACTATATAATTAGCGAAGTGTAAGCGTATAATATGCCTCTGCCTACCCCTTCGGGGAATCAGGCGTGAATGTATGTATGTATGTATGTATGTAAATAAACAATAGAGAATGTAAGTGCATGTATGTTGCGAACTCCAACCAATCGTCAAGGTTGGCCGCCGTTACTTACAGCCTGCGCGCGTCTGATGTTGTTTTCTAAGTACTGTAACATAAACAATTTCACGTAGAAAATATTTATCATCAGCGGCATCAGTGTATCAGTCAGTTTTGGATGAGTCGATGACAAATAAACAAGGTGTAAGGTAGAAAAAGACTTTAGACCTAGACTAATCTAGATATGATAACTAGACTAGATTAGGGGTCTCTGGTTTAATCAAATTTGGCTGAATTTCAGTAAAGCTGAAGTTCATTCGAGGTGAATGATAAAAAAAGACTGGCTGCGCCGATAAAGATAAACTGGAAGCTGGTCAGTACATTATCAGAATGTTCCTAATATTGTAGGTAGTTTTGCTATCTAACCATAACCCTTTAAACTGGAACTATTTCCGTAGCACTTCAAGGGTACAGGAGCAAAACAGGGAATGTTTTCCGCTCATATTTGTCTAGCATCAATGAAAAAAGCGTTAAAGCTAGTAGAGTCTATATATATAGATAGCGCTATAAGAAAAAAATAAGAATAAGTTATATACACTTTGAAACATTAAAATATTAATAACAAATTATCAAATTTTTGTGAAATTTATTGCTTGGGCCCTTTACTCGACTTATTTATTTATAAAGCATTTGATATAAATTAAAAGAATGTCATATAAAACTGTCCAAACAGACACACAATACTAGTTAAAAGCTAGATAAATAGTTGTCTTCTATTGCACTGTTCATTAACTCTTAATGCTAACTAAAACATTTACTCCTTTTGTTATTCTAAAATTGTGCAGCTAAACCTATTTACTTGCACACTCTAAATGGCTGCCTGATAATAGAACTACAATTTAGCGTGGAGAACAGTTTAACTGCGATGATTGTGAGAAAATTTTCGATTTAACTCGCTAGGAGGATCAGTTATTAAACATCTACATCCGCTGTAAGAGAAACAAGGTCTCTTAAGGAAATCATTATCATCATCTCAGCTCAAAAACGTCTTACTACTGAGCTCGTCCTCTCACATACTAAGATGCGAGGGTATTGGTTCATACTCCACCTCGCTGATCCAGTACGGATTAGAAGAGGCAGGTGTATGGCGTCCTGCTGTTAGAATTTTTCAAGCCGCCCTTTAGGTCTCTAACATGGCTTGACGACTACCACATTTAGTGAGAACCGGGACCAATGGCTTAACCTGCCTTTCGAAGCAAGGAAGCGCTCGATATCAAATGCCACACAAACGGTCACCCATCCAAGGACTGACTTCTGTAAACTCTGCTGTACTTCGGTGATTGTTTTGGATCACCGAGCACCGCAGAGCTACGAGCGCTTTATACATTATTCGCGGGTACTCATAATATCAGCCAACATTTTAGAATTATGAATAATATATTAATTATTTTATAATTTCCCTTCCTTGTGCAGCCACCGTCTGTATTGGTCTTAGGTTATGATTTACGGATTTCCATATATTTCATCAAGCCAAATGATTTTTACCAAAAGGGACATGATTATTAATCGACAGTTTTATAATTAGGCTGTCATTTTCAGAATAAAAAATATATTTGGGCGGATTAAGGGTTTAATAGCTAATTTCGCGGAATTACTTTACGCGTTTGATGACAATAATAATATATAATAATAAATAAATATTTCAGACACTTACACCAATTATTTAGTTCCAAGATAAGTATCATTAAGAACTTGTGTTATGGATACTAAATAACGGATAAACATAGATAAATTTTACATTTACATTAATAATTTATTTTTCATAAAAATTATTTTATTTGTCAAGGAAAATAAAATAAAAACGAGCACTTTTTACTTAAAAATGTCAAAATTAAATCAAACAACAATCAAAATATGATTACACTAAAATCACGAAGCTTAGATTCACTTACATACAATAAAACAATTAGAAAACAAAAATATTTAAGTGTAAGTGAATCTAAGTGCCAGTTCCGAGTCACCGCTCTGTAAGAAGAGCTGGCAAGAAACTTACAGGCTATAAAACCTTCAAAGTACATATTTTAATAGAATCCTTTGTTGCGGACTATTCCTGTTTCTGTTTGAGCTTAAAATTGAGTTTTATCTACGTAGTAATGGTGCCGTACATTCTAATGGACTGCACTAAAGGGTTGCTTTTGTGCCAGATTTTTGGTAATAGATTGATATTTATGGCTTGTTTCATATCCTTTTGTGACAACTAGAGGACTTACAAAGTAAATGCTCATACTGTGACTAGACTATCAACACTCGAACCAAGGTTTTTTTTGGTAAATCGTTCCTCTATATTATAAGGCCTATTATTATAAGGGCCGAGGATTGAACTCGGTGATAATTAGGTCTAAAACGAATGCTCAGCCCGACTATGTCGTTATAGTTGCAGAAGTAACAATAAAGCTTGTGCCCTAATGCACTTTGAAGTTTGAAGTCGACGCCACATGTATATTAAGAGACGGAACGTGTGTGAGAGAGCGCTGTTACATAGTAACGAGCTCGACAAATGCTTCTGGAAGTTTAGAAGCAAAGAGCAGGCGATTTGTCACGGTTTAGTCATCTTCAGACTTTGCTGAAGGAAAAATGTTTGCGTCTGTTATTAGGACAGATAAATGATTCTAGCGACCTTCGTTTGTTTGTCACCAAGGAGACCGCAAATAATAATATTCCTTATACTTTTCTCTTTATTTTTCTGTATTTATACCCTTCACAACAGGGCTTTAAAACTTTTAACTGTGAGAATGTATTATATTGCTTTGTATAGCGTCACAGACAAATGAAGATTGTAATTTAAGTGCCTACCCAATTAGTAATTTCAAAGAGCATAGCCTGTGAGTGTCTTGCCAGTTCTTCTTACAGAGCGGTGGCTCTGAACTGGCACTTAGATTAAATTACACTTAAATAATTTTAGTTTTATCATACTTTTGTTGCATGTAAGAAGATTGTGTTTTATATTTAACTGTAACGTTTTCAACTACTATGTAATAGTTTATGAAATAAAATATTTTAAAACTGGTTTTTTTGTTCAATTAGTGTCTGTATGTGGCATGCTTGTAGATTTTTTTTGCTGGTATAGGCGAATATATTACTTACTGCACCATTAATCGCAACGTATCATACTCCGTATATACATGGCTTGATCCGTATCGCTGCTCCTATCAGAACAGCGTATCAAGACTGTATGGCCCGTCCTATAGACTGTCATGACTGACTATGAAAATATTGGACGTAAATGAAACAGTTAATGCGATGACTGGTCTTGAGTTGTGTAGTCAAGCCTTTTCTGTATTTTTTGAGTAAGTATAAAAAATATAACTTGTCTGTCACTGGTGTTGGTTATACTTTTAGAATAGAGTATTTTTCGCATAAATGTAATGTCTATATGTAAATAATACAATGTATAACTGTTTTTTGCCCCAATAAAATGAAAATATATTAATGTATATACATATATTGTGTAGTGATAGGATTAGCAAATAATACTTGTAACATATCTAGACTTGCCTTAAGATATTTGATCGGGGGAATGATTGTTTACGAAAAGCACATAATCTTCTCTTCAACACTACATTTTTACTCTTTTAGATCAGCTTTCAATATAACATATTCGTGTTCCGAAACGCCATTATTTATATCGTAACACGCACATAAATGTGATCCCTAAATTGGGTCAGCTTTATAGTATGTTAGCGGAAATCGCGATGTAAAGCGAAAGTGTATAGAAATAAACAGCGTATTTGGAAAGACTTAAGTTAAAAGTGTTTGTGTAGAAATGATTTAATGTTTTCTCTTTATCATGTAAACCGACAACATATCGGTTTGGTTGTAGACAACAAAACTAAATTGAAAACCTTCCATAGAGTATTTATGTAAACGAGTTAGTACGAGTTCTTTTGGCTTATATAAAATAAAAATAGCACAGAAAATATACCTCGATGTTAATGCCATTGCATACCATGGACTAGTGGCATCTCTCCTTCGGTACGGCATCATGTTCTGAGGAAATTCCACAGATAAAAATAACTTTGAAAGTCCAGAAAAGGTGCGCTCAAACTATGTTATACAAACAGACGACTTTTTGGCGGGAAACTAAAGCGTAATGTTCGCAGTTTTGTTTTATTTCCTAAAATTTGAAATATTAAGATTAATTGTTGGTGGTAAAATGGTTACCATTGTCCGTTTTGGTTCTTGACTAGTGACTTCCTCTTGGTTCTATCAATATTTTATTAAATATTATGATATTGAAATTAAAAAAATGATTTTATGAAAAAAAAAAAATTTAGAAATATTTTTTTTTTATAAAAACGTAGTTATTTATGTCAAAGTAGATCCTTACACCTTGAGTCTGAAGCTATCAATTTACTATTTACGTACCGTTTTGATAACTTAAAACTTCTTCAAAAATTAATTTAGTTTTATTCGTGCACATACAACAGCAATAGTTATTTTATACATATCATCAAACTTTTGTGAGGACGGGATCGGACAATGGTAAACTATTTACCACTTCTTCGAAATGTTTAAATTATATGAATAGCGCAATTATTAAATTGCGGACGCTGCCTATAAGTGAGATTACACAATAAATATTAGGTCAGGGAAAAAGTCTTTTCGCATAACGTAGGTATAAACTTACTATAAAATTTTTTTGACTGTACTATTTGTGTCTGGCTGGTTTTGGTAACATTAAAAAGGTTCCATTATAAAGAAAAGAAAAAAATAAAAAAAAGTTGTTTCCCGCTATTTTTCATTTGTTTTTCTCTCCGTTAAAATGAGTGAATCCAATGAAGAAATTCGATACATTTTAAAATTTTATTATAAAAAGGCAAAAATGCAACTCAAGCAGTAAAAAAAATTTGTGATGTTTATGGACCTGATGCAGTGTCAGTAAGAGTAGCACAAATTTGGTTCAAACGTTTTCAGTCCGGAAATTTTGATGTTAAAGATGCACCTCGCTCTGGTCGCCCTGTTACGAATAAAATGGACGCCATTTTTGAAAGAGTGGAGCAAGATCGGCATATTAGTAGTTACGATGTAGCTGAAGAACTGGTAATTGACCACAAAACAGTTTTGACCCATTTGAAGAAAGCTGGTTATACAAAAAAGCTCGATATTTGGGTGCCACACGAGCTCACTCAAAGAAACTTAATGAACCGTGTACTCATTTGCGATTCATTATTGAGACGTAATGAAACCGAGCCGTTTTTGAAGAGATTGATAACTGGCGATGAAAAGTGGATCACGTACGACAAGAACGTGCGAAAAAGGTCGTGGTCGAAAGTTGGCCAGGCTTCACAGACTGTGGCCAAACCTGGCCTAACACGAAATAAGGTGATGCTGTGTGTATGGTGGGATTGGAAGGGCATTGTTTATTATGAGCTTTTACCGCCCGGCAAAACCATCGATTCTGATCTTTACTGCCAGCAACTGATGAGATTAAAGGAAGCAGTCGAGAGAAAACGGCCGGAATTGATCAACAGGAAGGGTGTGGTCTTTCATCACGATAACGCTAGACCACACACATCTTTAGCCACTCAGCAAAAATTAAGAGAGTTCGACTGGGAGGTCCTAGTGCATCCACCATATAGCCCTGACCTTGCGCCTTCAGATTTTCACCTGTTTCGGTCTCTGCAGAATTCTTTAGGTTCTGTAAGGTTGCCCTCAAGAGAGGACTGCCAAAACTATTTGTCCCGTTTTTTTGATCAGAAGTCCCAAAGTTTCTACAGTAACGGGATAATGTCTCTGCCCACAAAATGGCAGAAAGTTATTCAACAAAACGGTACATATATATTGTAAATAAATGTAAATAAACTTTGAAAAAAATGTCTTGACTTTTCATACAAAAATACGAAAAGACTTTTTCCCCAACCTATTATTATAGTTTATGAATTTGAATCGAGAAAACACTTGACTTTGACATTACCTGACAGTGACAAATAACGTTGACAAGTTGTAAGATGGCTTAAATTAGTAAAAAAATATATTTAAAATTATAAATAAGTGATCGGGCACAAGGACTTCTTGGCGGAAAAGTGAAGCGTCATGTCTGCAGTTTTGTTTTATTTTCTAAAATTTGTGATATTTCGAACATTAATGTGTAATAACGGTGGATTATTAACCGTTAAGTAAATTAAAAATTAAAATTTAATTAAAAATTCATTTATTCAAGTTTGGCTCAATAGAGCTCTTATGAATGTCATACTTATAAACTAACGCGCCCAATCACTGCGGGCGGGAGCTTGATCGTAAAAGAACGGGCAAGAAAATCGTCAAGGTTGGTTTTTTCTCCCGCCAGTTACAATTAAAATACATAATATTAAAACAATTGTGTTCTGCAGTCACAAGATTTGAAAAAAAAAAGGGAGACAGAACTCTTTTCTTACCAATATTAACATAATTACGGATAAACATAGTAGACATGAGCAAACGCGTTACGCTCAACCATAGTTTAGGGAGTGCAACGAGCCACCGCGGAAACATATAAGTGAGCGTAATATACTCAAGCTGGATAAAAGGATTTAAGTAAAAATAACATTAATATTAGAAGACTAAATTATTTTAGCGCTGTACTTGCGGGTAGTATAAAAAAAACCAGATATTTAAAGAATATTTCGACTTTATGTAAAGAAAGAGCGGAGAGAAGCTATACTGATCTTACATTTTGGTCCAACATTTTTGATTTGACGCAAAATTTCTGTGAAGCTATACAATGCAACAAAATATAATATTATAAAATTAACAATATTCATGTTCTAAGTCATTCATATTAGAATAGCCTATATGAAACGGCAGTTTAATCCCAAGCATTTTTATCATATATATAATAAAATATACAATATAATACTCCAGTTAGTAGACTGTAGCTCCTGACTTAAGTTTCTTAAAATTGGGGGTCGTTGTCACCATTTCCTTGCAGATTTTTACCGCTGACCGTAATAAAAAAAAGTACTGGACTTTATATACTTCATCAAACGTAATCTACATCTTTCTCTTGTGCCGTTTAATGTGAGTTGTTATTTGTTTGTTCCTTATAACGTTCATAACAACATTCTTACGTGATTATCTGGACTTTACTTGAAATAAGGTTTTATAAATACTTTTTACTTCGACCAAAGTAAAGCAAGCGGGATAATGCTGGGATATGATGATGATAACTTTGAAAAGACATATGCTGATTAAACGCACCAAGCAATAAGCTTGCTTATAATCAGTACAGTTTCATTAAAAAAATAATCTGAAATCAAATTTGGGAACCAACAAAATTTCTATCATTCGTTCACTTCATTTGTAAAGGTCGTGCCCATAAAAACTTTTTTTGCTTTGAGTGTACCTTGTCCTGTTTGCGGCTTCTCTCAGAGCTTTTGCAAGAGGGAGACCAGTGTGAGAGGTAACTTGAACACACCATCGGTTGAATGATCAGCCGCAAGGTCTTCTTCCTTCCACTTCATCAGCAACGACTTGCTTATTGAGGTTATCTGATTACATACATACAATCACGCCAGTTTCCCTGAAGGGGTAGGCAAAGGCATAATATACGCCCACACTTCGCAAATTGTGTTGTTGGTCCCACGTAAAAGGTGGCGAGCCAACTGCCGCTTACCGAGCACTACTATGTTCGCCAGAGCATGGAGGTGTGGTTGGCTTGGGCTCCATAGATGATAGTAGGATCCCCGTACACCCGTAGGGTATCTGATTGGGGGCAGGTAATGGGAAATATGACCGTTATATCCAAGAATACTTTGCTAACATACCGTCCACAACAAAACAGAGGATAAGAAATTGCTCGTAAAGGTCAGGTTCGCTTCTCCGGCCAGATACCTAATAGATTTAAATCCTCTACCAGATCAACCATTACTTACAGTCACGCCTGTTGCCTCAAAGGGGTAGGCAGAGGCTCATTAAACGCCTACATTTGTCACCAAGTAAAATTTTGATCCCACTTTATAGATGTCGAGCCTATTGCTTCTTACCGGGAACTTACAATACAATTACTGTGTGGCACTATTATAAATATTCATAAGAGAAGTGTAATTTAATTCTTCAACCAATAATCGCTGGGATTTGTAGCATTTTGTATAAGGATTTAACTAATCAAATATGCTACAAGCCTAAGACGTCTATTTTGTACTTCCCAATTTCCTAAAATCTTATTCAAAGGTACGCAGAGATTTCGAAATTTACATAAAATACATAATCGTAGCTCTGTACACCATTGTCTTCCTTAACCCTTCCTTTGTCCAAATACCAGCTCTATTGGAGCTGGTATTTGTCGTTTTGACCCTTTGGGGACAAGGCCGATCGTCCTCCCAAATGTATATATTTTACTTACTACGGTAAGTGAAAGGAGTTCTTTGAGTACATATAGTTATATCACTAGTATTCAACTATATCGCTAAACATTACTAAATATAGCCCTTTCTACTCAGTGTTTTAAACTATATATTTTTTTAATGTGGAACGTCATAATGACTATGGCCTGCCTGATGGTAAACAGTCGATGCAGTCCAAAAAAATTACTCATGGCAGCCTGCACGGTTCCACGCCCCGTTTAAAATCCCGGGATCATAGGAACTAGGAAACACATGAGCTGGCAGAGAATTTCAGAGCTTAATAGTCTTACGCAGATAGGATTATCAATTTTTTTTGGCTCGAGTGCTGGTTGTCTGCATAGTATGTGGTGGTTCATAGGACCAGCACGTGTTGTTCGGAAGAGAAAAAAAGAGGGCGGGATTGGATCGAAAAGCTTCTCAGGATACTCACCATAGTAGTGCCGGTAGAAGACACTGAGAGTGGCAATGTCCCGACGTAGCTCGAGAGAGGCTGTACGAAAAAAAGGGACAAAATTACATAAATCTCATGAGACATGAGAGCGTGTGGTTATAAATAAAAACACCAGCTTAACTTCTCAATATTACTTGTAAAATAGCGTCTCGTCTTTTTTTTCGGCCATTTTGCTTCGAAGCTAACTATTGCAAGTTTTTTGTAATGACTCTAGATTATTAGTAGATTAAATACCGAAGAATCGTTTGGTTGTTTTTGGCAATTTCTTTATTTACTTTATTTGTTAATTTTAATATGCAATCGATGAACGAAATCCATGTGGAATCCCCTCTGCCGCGGGCGCGAAGACGCCTTGCTACGTTTTATAGGACAGCGACATCCATCCTGCCCTTAAATGCATATGAAAGTAATACTACTGTACAAGCTAGTTAGCTAGAGCTAGCTAAAGTGTATCACTAAAAAAACTCATATTATCAGAACATGACACTCGAGTATCATAGCGGTCGGTACCCCAACCGGTCCGGATATTGTGTCCCCAGCAGAATAGCGAACGCTAAGCTGAGCCGAACTCACTTTGACAAAGTTGCAATATTCTTACAGCAGATATGAGCGTTGCGTTTATTTCGTTTTGTCCGGGTGCTAGGCGGATATTAAAAAATAAAGTTATCGCGACGACGGCGACGTCTACGGGCGTGTGTGTTTTGAAATGTGATGGGAAATATGTTAAACACGATATATTAGCGAATGGGTTTTTGAAGCCGTTTAAGAAGAAGATTGTATAATCATTTATTGAAGATTGATATATAGCGAAGGTCATGGGTTAAAAATTAGGGTTATAAAATGAGGTTAAAAATGTGGCATTTCAACCCCAATAATGTTCAAAATGGGGTTAAAATGAGATTAAAAATGGGGTTTAAAATGGGGTTGAGAAGGGTAAAAATTTTCGACAAAATAATTACAGAACAGGTAAGTATTTGTGTGTATGATTAATAGGTTAATTATAGATATCTATAGATAGTTTAACTTAAAACGGTGTGGATAAATTTAAACGATAAGTTAAAGTAACTTATCGTTAAAATTTTTCAACTTTGATCTCGCTCCTATTAGTCGTGGCGTGATTTAACATAGCCTAGCTAGCTCCATCTAAAGTAAAGAACTGTGTTCATCATTATAATCATCAGCCAAGAGACGTCCACTGCTGAAGATAGGCCTCCCCCATTTGCTTACAATGTGACATTGTAGGCAGCTTGCAAATCCGTCCCATGTCATCTCATGGGGAGTCGTAAGAGTCGACGAAGAGAAATCCTACCGGATGATGGGCAGCAGAGTCATCCTACGTACTGAGTTATATTGCTATCATCAACCCGAATGCCTAGCTAGGCGATTATAGGCAATTACCCTAAATAAAATATAAACTATTGAAGAGGCTAATGCTCATCATGACTATATACGGCTGGAATGATGATAAGTCCGTAAAAATTTGTGTTATGCAATCAATGGCTTAGCTTCAACGTATCACCTTTATGCAGACGATCTACAATTTATTTCCCAAGCCCCTGATGAACTTCTAGCAGCCGCTGCTGGTAAATGCTGATTTGGCACGAATTTCCAACTATAGAAAGCTATATGGACTTCGTGTAAATTCATCCAAGTCCCAAGTCATTGTCATTGGTAGTCACCGTATGAGGTCTAAGACTGGCTGGTCCGCTATTCTTCTTATATTATTTGATGGTGCACTTATTACACTTTCGGATAAAGTTAAGAATTTGGGCATTTTCATAGATACGAACCTTACTTGGAGTCCACAGCTTCAAGAAGTTAGGCATAAATTTCGTTACATATCCGTAATTAAAATAGCACTTGTGCAGTCTCTACTCCTTAATATCCTTGATAATGCAGATGTCAGTTATTTGGATCTCAACCAAGACCAGCTATATAAACTTGATAGGCTACAACATTTTTGTATTAGAATTGTGTGTGGCCTACGAAAATCTGATCACGTGTCTGGATTCCATTTTAAGCTTCAGTGGTTGTCTATAAGACTTCGCAGAAATGCTCACATTCTTTATCTTTTATATAGTGTTTTATATTCAGCAGCTCCAAACTATTTTAAGGAGCGTTTCAAATTCCTTTATGATGGTCACTCTCGAAACTTGAGGTCAGAAAAGAATCTGATATAAATATGCCAATTAATGTCAAAAAAAATTACGACTTGTCATTTACTGTTCAGGCAGTTTGTCTTTGAAATAAGCTGCCCGACGGTATACTATGATCAAATAAATTAGATTTATTTAAGAAATAATATACCTATGTTAATTAATAAGTAAGCAAGAGCACTCTGTTGTGCCTACCCTACATTTTTTTTTTCTTATATTTTCTGTCCATCCTAAGGTTGCCTGGAAGAAATTGCTGTTAGCAATAAGGCTGCCTGTTATACCATACATTTGTTTATGTGATTTTATTAGTTTTTATGTAGTGCACAATAAAGGGTTCATTAATTTATTCATTCACTATACCAAAAAATAAATCAATAGGTACTTTATTTAGTTCCAAGATAAATATCATTAAGAAATTGTGTTATGGATACTAAATAACGGATCATCATCATCATCATCTCAGCCATCTGACGTCCACTGCTGAACATAGGCCTCCCCAATAGATTTCCACATTGAGCGATCTTGAGTCGCCTGCATCCATTGGCTTTCCGCCGCCTTGACCAGAACATCGGTCCATCGCATGGGAGACCCTCCTCTACTACGTTTGCCGTTTCGCGGTCACATTGTAGAACCTTAACGCCCCATCGGTCGTCGGTTCTTCAAGCTATGTGCCCCGCCCATTGCCACTTCAGCGCGCAAACTCACTATGTCGGTCACTTCAGTCCTCTTACGGATTTCCTCATGTCTGATTCTATCACGTAGGGACACTCCGAGCATAGCTCTCTCCATTGCACGCTGAGCGACTTTGAGCTTTCTAATGAGGCCCATAGTCAGGCACAAAGTCTCAGTACCGTACGTCATCACTGGCAACACACACTGGTCAAAGACTTTCTTCTTCAGACACTGAGGTATTTTTGACGAGAAGATATAGCGCAGTTTCCCGAACGCAGCCCAACCGACCTGGACTCGGCGATTGAACTCTTTCTCGAAGTTTGACATACCTATTTGCACTTTTTGTCCCAGGTATACATACTCGTCGACAACTTCGAGAGCCGAGCCTCCAACAATTATTGGGGTAGACTTAACATGGACATTCAACATTTTCGTCTCGTTCATGTTCATTTTGAGACCTATCCTGTGGGAAGCTCTGTCGAGGTCTTCGAGCATTGTGTCCAGATCCACAAGCGACTCCGCTATGACCACCATATCGTCGGCAAATCAAAGGATAAGAAACGTATAAACTAATTCATACTTTTTTTAATATTACTACTTTTTACCGAGCAAAATATTCATGTTTATGCACACAAAGATTTGTCCTATATTAAAATCGAACCCACGACCTCAGAAGCGGAGTGCATGTTTACTGACCTCTACGCCATATCGGTCGTCAATGATATTAGTATATACAGTACAATTAACAATGCAAAGACGCGGGCTCTCATATAAGCAAAGCGAATTAAAACCTCATTTAACGTTCATTCCACACGATGATGCACTAGGTCAACACGAGCCAAATTATGATTGAAATTCGGAACAATTGGACAACATTAAATTTGTACGAATGTTCAATATGAACGATTGACTCGTGAAATCCAGCCTGATTCAGTACATTAATCGAGCAAACCAAAATTAAATCCAATGAAGAATAATTTCAGAATGGATGTATCCATTGGTAATGGTATTCAAGAAAATGTTAGAAAAGGTAAGAATTTTATGTCGAATTGTCATTTTTGTACGAAAATGCCTGTTCTTCTGAATAAGTTGGAGTGTTTTGTAAGAATGTTTTTGGTACATGCAAAACAATGAAGTCGTTCATAGCATAAACAATTAATTCTTAAGGCGTTATTGTAATAGATATTTGACTGTTATTTGGTGATTTATGACCATAAATCTTTAAAATTTCTGATTTATAGTAAGCTACACAATACATAATATCATGCCTGTTTCCCCGAAGGTATAGGCAAAGGCATATTATAAGCCCACATTACGCCAGTTATATTATTGGTCCCACGTAATAGGTGGCGAGCCTGTTGCCGCTTACCGGGAACTGATATGATCGGCAGAGCCTTGTCCGTTGATCGACTGGTGCACCAATCACAGGTGAGCTTCGGCTGTTCAGATCTGGGTAGGAGCCCTATACACTGAATTTTACTACTCCCGAATAATCCGGCTGTAAGCTTGAATGAGATTTTGGTAGAATCAGGCCTCCAGGCCATATAGTAACTTAAAGGAGGGTAATGTCTAGCAGAGAAGAAGTTCGACTAAGATAGTGAAACAATGACTTAAAGGTAAAGGTCCTTTTTAACTCAAACTTGTAAATAAATATAAAATTGTAAATTGTAAGTATCAATATAACTGATATTTAACATGAACCGTATTCCTGTTATTATTGTCCCTAAATATAAGCTATGGATAAAAATATATTTATGTCAATTCCCGCGCTGCTATAATTTCCTGAATAGTCGAGAAACTATTCAACATGACAATTGTTTCGCCCTTATAAAGCATCTTCAGGTATGATATCAGACAGACTTGGAACAACAATGTCTTCACGACCAACGCTAAAACGCTCTCAGTCGGGACACACGTGACACAGTTGCGCGGGAATAGAATATATTTAATACATCTCTTGTTTACAATGGATTTCCGCAAAGTAACGTCTGAATCCACGAATTATACAAAATTTACTTGACAGCGATTCGTTAACGGGAAGTGGTTTCCCGTGACCACGAATTGCTACATTCGAAATGTCTGAATAAAATAGTACAATAAACCGCAATTAAATCAGTAGAACGTGTTTCATTTCGTTGGTATGTATAAATAATGATTGCGTAAATCGATGGATGACTTCCGTTGTTTAGTTCTTATTGTATACTGTACAAACGACCACTTCAGGTTCACTTAATAGGAAAAGTAAATTATAAAACACAACTGTGAATTTATTGTTTCTCCAAATATTTTCTGTTTTTATAAATAAAAGAAACATAAAGGGGCTTATTAGAAAAATAATATTTTTTATTGACAAAATAACATTACACAAACAATTAGATCAAACAGTATCACATGTACAAAAAATAAAATAAATAATAATAACAACAACATATAATGTTACCTGTCAAAGGGCGATACATCAGCGTAATGCTGCTGCATCTAATAATAATAAAGCAGCGCTGGTGTTCCTGTACAGCCCATTTGAGGTTGAGTGGCGTAAAAGAAAAATAATATTACAATCAACTAAAAAAAAAACAAGATTAAAAGTTAAACTAGGTTAAAAGTGTCATAATTTTGCCTAAAATAAGTGACAGCACTAGTTTTAAACCTGGTTTAACTTTAGATCTGATTTTGTAATAAGCCCCAAGGGTTTTATAAATGTGAATAATCAAAGATTCAAAACATTCACGCTACTTAAATAA
This sequence comes from Musotima nitidalis, assembly GCA_949126915.1. Classification (NCBI taxonomy): domain Eukaryota; kingdom Metazoa; phylum Arthropoda; class Insecta; order Lepidoptera; family Crambidae; genus Musotima; species Musotima nitidalis. The sequence goes on from OX421416.1 coordinate 17,230,736, forward strand.
TGTACTCGGTCAGGTGATTTTACTATTACAATTGACAAATACAATTCATCTTATATGGGAGTTGAAACCACATTAAATTCTAGAAGGGGATACTTAATAATATAACTACGGAACTACATATCGTTCGTCAAAAAAGTTTTTTATAAATATTTCGTAAACACTAGTTAAAGTAGTAAAAATGAAAACAAACTACAAGAACCCAAAGAACTAGAAGATATAAAAAAAAAAAATAGTAACTTGATGAGATATTCAAATGTTATGTTAGTTCGTCGAACAACATTAGGGAAATCGGCCTCTGGAGAGACCCATGCGCGGATCTGTACCCTGAGGTTACGCCCGGATGTATCGCCGCGTAATGCCGCCAACCTTGTTATAGGGCTGTCTACGCGCGAACTTTAAAGTATATAAAGTTATGATTGACTTCTTGGCGGGAAAGTAAAGCGTCATGTCTGCAGTTTTGTTTTATTTACTGAAATTTGTAATATTTCAAACATTAATGTGTAATAACGGTGAATTATTAACCGATAAGTGTTTGTAAAAATGTATGAGAGAGTTGGTAAATGAAACAAAAAAGTGCAACATCACTTTTCAAATTCTCTCAAGAAGTCCATGTGAGATCTCAGTATAGTCACACCTCTTTACTGAGGGCTCAAGGGGCTTAGGGAGAGGGCATCTCATTTACCATTTATCATCTTTTTCACCACTCATTCTCCTTTACTTTAATTTATAAATTATTAATATATCACTTACTTGACACTGGCTAAATGTGCTAAATGCACGAAGCCATTATTTAAAACAAAATAAAAAACAAAAATTAGACACGAAGAATCAATACTAGAATCATGGCAGTACCCTGTTGCGACAATAGAGGGTAACCTATTTGTGCAGCGCTGACCTCTCACCTACCAACGCGAGAGGTTATCAGGTAGTTCTCCAACACTCGAGCCAAATGCGAATCGGGCGCAGGTGTTGCGCTGGTTTAAGTTTTTTTCAGCCGTTACGTCATCGGACTTGGCTTGACAACTACCACATATTGTGATAATCTATACTAACTGCTTAACGCCCCTTCCGAAGTACGAAAGCGTTTGAAATTAAATGACACACAAATGAATGTCTATTCAGCCCTCCAAAATTTCAGAAAAAGGAAACTTCAAAGTAAATTAATAAATTTAATGAAATAAAGAAATGATTATTCTTGATAAGTTGGCTACATACATACATTCACGCCTGTTTTCCCGAAGGGGTAGGCAGAGGCATATTATACGCCCACATTTCGCCAACTATATAGTTGGTTCCACGTAATAGGTGGCGAGCCTATTGCCACTTACCGGGCACTGTTATGTTCGCCAGAGCCTCGTCTGCTAAACGGTAGGTGCACCACTTGCAGGTGAGGTTGGCTTGGGCTCCTTAGTTCTTGATAGGATGCCTATACATCCACAAATTGGCTACATTTTAATTGCTAAGATTCACTTCTGAAACAATCCTATTTTCGTTTAAAAGTTGGTAACCCTAAAGGCCGGTTCAATGCGGATATTTACATGGAAATAAGTACTTCAACTCTCTGTATTTCGGTTTGTCGTACTAACTTAGGCCTTGAAGGTTATCGTTAAAGTTTGAAAAGCTTTTGCATACGGTCTATACCTTGCTTAGTTCATCCCTATTAGGGTTGTAAATGCAATGGTAAGTTTATTTGTTACGCTTATAAAAGGCTCGATTTTTAGGAAATTTTATACGAGAAAAGGCTGAACCCGAAAATTCTATCAATTATTTAAGACGCGAGATACTTTAGATAACGGAAGCGTACCTCTTTAATAATTACATCAAGAATTTGTTATTAGGCTGCAGTAAAGTAAAGTAAATGTAAAAAGTTCTTTATTTCATAAACTAAGTATTACATAGCACTTGAAAACGTCAAAACAATATATAAATAATAAAAAAAACTAAATATTGCTTCACTGAATTATTATTGAAATTATGAAGCTTAGATTCACTTACATGCAAATAAATTATGTGTAAGTGAATCTAAGTGCAGACTGACGACCGATATGGCGAAGAGGTCAGTTAACAAGTATTCCGCTACCAAGATCAATGGGTCGATTCCCACACAGAACAAAATTATTTGTATGTATAAATTTGAACACTCCGGTGTTGGAGTTTTAAAAATATATGTAAACGTATATTTATCTGATCTTTAGTACTCATAACACAACACAGCTTATTTGAATGCTAACAGTGGTGTGTCATAATCATTTTAGCCATAAAGTCTATGCCGATGACACCTGCATCTATAGGCTTTTCGCCGCCTTGACCAGATCATGGGTCCATCGGGTGGGAGTCCATCCTGTTTGCATGTCTATCTAGTGAGATACATATGCAAACTTAGTTGAGGATTTGATGATATTTAAAGTGATAAAGAATATTTATTTATTGCAATCAACCGTATAGAAAAAAAATAGTATTTACAAATAAAATAATATAAAAAAAACACTAACGATTCCTTAGTTTTTCTTTTCCCTATACACTGTAGTCTTTTGGTTTTAAAGGTTCATAATATACTGAACTATATGACAGTACTATGCGCCACATGTGTCCTTCTTCTGTACGTCACATTTGGCTTCAAATCACGTACACGTGTGTCCGGGGCTGGCTGGGATGAATCCAGAATGATCCGGTATGGCTACCATGAATTGTCCTAGTTAAACTATTTGACATTACGGAAATACAGAATAAAAATCCTCTTACAATCACACCAATTTTTTAGCTCCCAGATAAGTATCATTAAAAAGTTGTATTATAGATACTAAATAACGGATAAAACTTATATACATTTCTTTTGTAAATACATACTTAATATACATAAGAACCACCCAGACCAGAACAAATATTCATTTTCAAATATTTGTCTTGTGTGGGAACCGAACCCGCGACTTCAGGAGAGAAGTGCATGTATACTGACCTCCGCGCCATATCGGTTGTCGGAAATGATATTATAATACAAACTATTGTAACTAAACAAATTTTATGGCATATCAATAAGAGGATTTAAAAAAGAAAACAGTAATACTTCTCGCAATCTGGGTGTTTGTAATAATAATATATAAACGAGCCGCGTGATTAAGCACGCCTGTTCCGTGGCCTGTGTCGTACCTGAAAATCAAGATCTAGACAGACGTTGGTCCCAGTTATTTCTGGTTTTAAGATACAGGCTCTAGTGAGCGGCTTAAAAATATTAGCTGGGTGCCAAAGATTTGGCAATTCGCATCGGGAGTGAGTCCGAGTCCTATAGTGGGACGTTATTAGACTGTAAATAAATATTTCGCTGAATATAGTCTTGACTAGACCGTATAGGAGTAAGTTATTTGCTTAAATTATGAGATTAATAATTACACCCTGACTGATAACGACAAACTATGCAATCCAAAAGAAACAGCAGTCCTCAACACAGTGAAATGCAACACTGTTTACGAAACCTCTAAGCTTATACGCGTATAACTCCTACCTAGACCTAGGACCTAGATAGACAAGCTTTCACAAACTATATATGGAAACATAAAAACAAATTGATTGCGCCATTCAAAAACGTACAGCGACATCTATACTGTAAAAGCCAAATATAAGCTGACATTTAACTAATATATGCCAGACATATGAAATTAAAAAAGTACAATAAGTATTGGAAGGGACTAGATAGCGGGAAAGTGAAGCGTCATGACTGTGTTTTTGTTTTATTTTCTAAAATTTGTGATATTTTGAACATTAATGTGTAATAACGGTGAATTATTAATCGTTAAGTGTTTGTAAACATGCACGAGTGTTGGTAAATGAAACGTTACAGTGCAATATTACTTTTCAAATTCTCTCAAGAAGTCCATGTGAAATCTCAGTATAGTCCCACATATAGACTCAACGGGTTTAGGGGAGGGCATCTCATTTACCACATTTTATCATATTTATCACCACTCATTCTCATTTACTATAATTTATATGTTATTAATAATTAATATAGCTCTTACTTGACACTGGCTAAATGTGAAAACCGCACGAAGCCAATATGTAAAAGAAAAATAAAGTGTTGGAAGAAAATCGTAAAGAAGTATTGTTTCATTTGACCTTATTAAACCTCTCGCTTAAAATACTCAGGTCAATAAGACGTCACGAATACACAGACAAGAATAAAATTCCAAAGACCTTCGTATGGCGAAAAATGTACATAATGCATAGTTTATTTTCATACAGCCTTGAGCCATATCCTATGAAGCCTCTGGTTATAAGACCCGGGCCAATAAGAAGTACGGAATACACGTATTGCAAAATAATTGTAAAGGCATATATGTACTACCATCGGGAACTGTAATTTCAACTACGTTCTGGTTTTATAGTTTCTATGTAGGTTTTTGTTTATGTATATATATATTTATGTATGTATATAATTAAGTAAATATTGTGTTTATTGTCTATGTATTTTCTAACTATAATGATATATATGATTTTCTAACTATTAGAGATAAGTTCACCTCTGCACTTGTTTTGTTTTAAATTGTAATATAATATGTAATAAAGGATATATGAACGAACGCAAATGAAATTCTCTCTCCAGGCAGTTGTCTGCTCCCATAGAGTTTAAATTAATATAGACTAGGTGTTTCCAGCCTAGTCTTTATACGATCTGTGTATATAGCTTTTAACGTCTATAGGCTACATCCTATGCGATAGTTTATATACTAAAGCGCTATACAAATACTCGCTACAGTAGCCCATTTCTGAAGTAAAATGTACTGTAACTGACTCTATTTTTATAACTATTTCATGTCTCTACTGCTTTACTAATGTTATGTAAATATTGTATTATTATTGCTGAACTAGATCCTTTTTGTGTTATATTTGCTTTTTTATTAATAGTATCAAGGTTCTTTTGTTTTATGTTTCTCAATTGTACCAAACATATCAATTTTTGTTTGTTTGTATTGGAGAAGAACAGAACTTTACCAATTTGTTTCCTATTTTTTTCTCCAGCGTGCAGTTAAGGCGTGTTCAGTTAACGTTGATAAGAGCTTTATTGAGCCAGATTTGAATATAATAGTATACGGTGTAAAGGGATTCTATCAAGACCTAAGGAGCCCAAGCCAACCTCACCTGAAAGTGGTGCACCTGCCGATCAACGAGCGAGGCTCTAATGAACATAACCCGGTAAGCGGCAATACTTATATAATTGTTATACTAGATAATTGCCATACTATATGAATGGCGAAGTCTGGGCGTATAATATATCTCTGCCTTTCCCTTCGGGGAAACAGGCGTGAATGTATGTATCGGTCTGCTGGAAGAAATTCCTTTTAGGGATAAGCCGTAAATGTTTTTCATAACTTCTATCTTTGTGTATGTTCCTTATATGCATAAATTGTTAAATAAATAAATTATAGAGTAAATTAAAAAAAAATCCCAAACGAATCCTTCAGTATAGTGTTCCATTTACCAAACTATATACAAGGCCTACTTTAAATGGGCCCTTCACGTTGTAATAACGATTATCCCTCAGTTAAATCGGGGCTAACGGCTTAGCGTACCTTCCGAAACAAGGGAGCTTGCTATACAATATCGAAAGCCTTAGATATCCAAGAACTCACTTTTATGAAGGCTGTTCATTAATGTAACGCTAATTTGAAACAGTTTTTTTTTATTTGTGGTTTTTTTTAAATTAAAAGTTTGCTTATTTAAGTAGAAGCGAACGTGTGACATCTTAGTAAGGAATTGAAGCATATGAGGTAATAATGGATTGAAATTTTTCAGGCAGAACTACTAAAGTTTAAAGGCTGATTCCATAATTTCAAATTTCATTAACATATAAAATTTCCCTTTAAAGCATTTAGTTTAACGTTATATATGAACGATATAAGAGAAATTCAATATAAAATGGTAAAAAGAAATATAAAATAAATAAATAATATTAATGAATATGTCGGATCCGGTCGAGTCATAATCATAGTGGCGTTGCCAATGGTGCACCATACGACGTAAACAACAAGATGGCGTCGTTTGACGGAGTCTAATGAAATGAAAAAGTATTTATTTAGTTTTCTTAGCAATGATTACATAGTATTCTACGTCTACCAAACTGTACAACAGTTTGTTGGCAGATGTAACTTCCTTAATAAAAATTTTACATAACCTAAGATGATTTACTTTTTCAAATTTTACAACTTATCGATCTAATTAAATAAAAAATAAAAAAAATTACTATACACAGTGAGCTAAATGGTTTTAATTTAAGATATTATAAATAAAATACTAAATAGGTTTATACAAAATAAATGCAATAAGTACTTTTTAAGCTTACTTTTAAATATCTTTTTAGTAATACTTTTGCTTTCCAAATCACATGGTAAACCATTATATACTAGCCATTATATCTAGATGGTTCGTGTTCGACTCGAGGCCAGTTCACTTTACTTCAGCTCTCGGTCGAGTCAACACGGGTCTTCTAGAACCCGTCTCGTGTTCCATTTCGTAGTTTAAGACCTAGTTTTATTAAAATGTAATCAGGACGGTTTCATAGTAAAAATAAAGTGATGGTATAGAATCAAGTTCGTGTTTGTTATTCTATTGCCTGTATCCACGTTTCTCGCCCACAATGTCTGAAAATATAGAAGATAGGCCTTCCATATCCGACAAATATTTTCTGACCATTACACCTTTTATTTTGTTACAAGAATAGCATTAAGAACTTGTGTTATGAATACTAAAGAACAAATATACATACATAAACACTTTCTTTTGTTTGTAAATACATACTTAATATATATAGGACAACCCCCAGCCCAGAACAAATATTTATGATCCAGCACACAAAGATTTGTCCTGTATGGGAATCGAACCCACGATCTTAGAAACGGACTGCGAATATAATCGCCTCCGCTCCACGTCGGTCGTCAAATGACCTTGAATGAACATGACATTAAGTTACTTAATTTTTTTAATTATTACAAACATACCTACCCTAACATACTCACTCTTTTCTATCTTATTTGGGGCAGATTACAATTTGTTAAGACAATTTGTTGTAATTTTACGTATAGCGCTCCCTTCCCTCATGTTTGTTGGAGCAAAGGACTACTCTACATATCATAAAACAAAGTACTTTCCTCTGTCTGTCACTATATATGCTTAGATTTTGAAAACTACACATCGGATATTATTGCAGTTTTATAAATTGATAGAGTGATTCAAGAGGAAGGTTTATATATAAGTCGTGGGCGGCAGCAAGTATAAATAAACAAAAAAATATTTTCTGACAATTACACCAATTATTTAGTTCCAAGATAAGTATCATTAAGAAATTGTGGTATGGATACTAAACAACGGATAAACATATCTACTTAAATACTTTTTTTTTAAATACGTACTTAATATACATAGGCAAAACCCCCCGACCAGAACAAGTATTCATGTTCATGCACACAAAGATTTGTCCTGTGTGGGAATCGAATTCACGACCTCTGGAGTGAAGTGTAGGTATACTGACCTCCACGCCATATTGGTCGTATAAATAAAGTATCAAATAATACAATCATAAACTTTATTTTATAATCAGTGACCTGATAAAGAGCAGTAACCTAGATTTGCGCTTCTCACCAAAATATGGCCGTAAAATAACTTTATGTCGCACTAAAATAAACGCTAGTAAAGCATTTTGAGAATATAAAAACAGCCCTTGTCTTACTCTTGGGAAATTCTGGGCTCCTGGTCACGTACTAGTGCCATGGCAGTGGTCAGTGCGATCCTTCATAATGTCTGTACAAAAGCTAATGCATCAGTTTTGACATGTCGGACAACTGGGACTAGGGCTTCAGACTTTTCGTATAAGTAATTCTGGGATAAAAACAAAACCAACTGGGGACTATTAGGTATAAAGAAAAGTTCTGCGATCGCATGTTAACGAAGTTTTACACGATTCATGAAGTAACTTTATCTATTTATTTATTAATTCACACCAGCATCATTACATGCTTATGTCTTATTATACCGACGACGGTAAGTATACCTGCACACCACACCTGAGGTCGTGGGCTGATTCCCACATAGAACAAATCTTTGTGTTCATAATCATAAAATATTTGTTCTGGTCTGGGTGTACCTATGTAATAGGTTGGGGAAAAAGTCTATTCGTATTTTTGTATGAAAAGTCAAGGCATTTTTTTCAAAGTTTATTTACATTTATTTACAATATATATGTACCGTTTTGTTGAATAGCTTTCTGCCATTTTGTGGGCAGAGACATTATCCCGTTACTGTAGAAACTTTGGGACTTCTGATCAAAAAAACGGGACAAATAGTTTTGGCAGTCCTCTCTTGAGGTCAACCTTACAGAACCTAAAGAATTCTGCAGAGACCGAAACAGGTGAAAATCTGAAGGCGCAAGGTCAGGGCTATATGGTGGATGCACTAGGACCTCCCAGTCGAACTCTCTTAATTTTTGCTGAGTGGCTAAAGATGTGTGTGGTCTAGCGTTATCGTGATGAAAGACCACACCCTTCCTGTTGATCAATTCCGGCCGTTTTCTCTCGACTGCTTCCTTTAATCTCATCAGTTGCTGGCAGTAAAGATCAGAATCGATGGTTTTGCCGGGCGGTAAAAGCTCATAATAAACAATGCCCTTCCAATCCCACCATACACACAGCATCACCTTATTTCGTGTTAGGCCAGGTTTGGCCACAGTCTGTGAAGCCTGGCCAACTTTCGACCACGACCTTTTTCGCACGTTCTTGTCGTACGTGATCCACTTTTCATCGCCAGTTATCAATCTCTTCAAAAACGGCTCGGTTTCATTACGTCTCAATAATGAATCGCAAATGAGTACACGGTTCATTAAGTTTCTTTGAGTGAGCTCGTGTGGCACCCAAATATCGAGCTTTTTTGTATAACCAGCTTTCTTCAAATGGGTCAAAACTGTTTTGTGGTCAATTCCCAGTTCTTCAGCTACATCGTAACTACTAATATGACGATCTTGCTCCACTCTTTCAAAAATGGCGTCCATTTTATTCGTAACAGGGCGACCAGAGCGAGGTGCATCTTTAACATCAAAATTTCCGGACTGAAATCGTTTGAACCAAATTTGTGCTACTCTTACTGACACTGCATCAGGTCTATAAACATAACAATTTTTTTTCACTGCTTGAGTTGCATTTTTGCCTTTTTTATAATAAAATTTTAAAATGTATCGAATTTCTTCATTAGATTCACTTATTTTTACGGAGAGAAAAACAAATGAAAAATAGCGGGAAACAACTTTTTTTTATTTTTTTCTATTCTTTATAATGGAACCTTTTTAATGTTACCAAAACCAGCCAGACACAAATAGTACAGTCAAAAAAAATTTATAATTAGTTTATACCTACGTTATGCGAAAAGACTTTTTCCCCGACCTAATATATTTAGTATGAAGGTACAAAAAAAAAGTATATTTATCCGTCATTTGGTATCCATAACACAAGTTCTTTATTATACTTATCTTGGAAGTAAATAATTGGTGTAACTGTAAAAAAATATTGTTATTATTATGTTTTGTCTTTTTCCGGTCTCCAGCCAAAGGTGACCCGGACATTTTTAAGACAATTTATTTTAATCTAATGATTATATGACACCCACCGGCGATTATTCCTATAGGTTGAAAAGCTGAAGGACTGAATAAATTGGACTATGGATAGAGGAGACTACCGGAAACCTGCCGTCATCATCAGTCTCAAACGATTGTAAATGGTAAGTGGTGACTAGCCAAAGGACTAAATGAGCACTCCAAAGTAGCCGTAGTGCAACGGCAGGAGCGTAACATCGATATATTCGGCTTCAGGATGTCGAAAGGTGTATCAGTGTGCCAACTCAAGACTTATGCATCTTTCACTTCCACCCTCTGAGCTTGTAGCTCGTGCGGCTCCATGCTGGGCGGCCAATGAAGGCAAGCCAGGGACAAGAGTCCTGCTAACCTCTTGGGGCCCACTCCGGCGAACCGGAGACTAGACTGCAGTGCAACCCTATGGAGCACTCGGATTTACGCACGTGATGTCGCCACTTACCAACAGCTCGCCACAACCTTATGCGGGCTTATTATTATTATAATTTATTAGTTAAGGATATCGTTCTTTCTTCCATGCCTACAATGAACATTCATAACGTGTTTTGTGAAGCTTTAGTATGTGATTAAATGTTAACGATCAGAGATTGCACGCTGGTCGTAACAATTTAGTATGAAAACCTAAGAATCGCAAAGTTTTCCAAAGGTAATGGAGCTCTTTAAAAAGTCTGAAACCGAATTTAAAAAGGTAACAACGCGGTATCTGGTTCACTGATACTATAAGCGTCTAAAAGCTGCAGTAACCAATACCCATCTAATGTACTGTAAACTACAATGCCAACTAGTGTAATTGTAAGTATAATGGGATGTAATTGGAATTGGTGACTACTAACAAGATTTTACTCAGTCATACTGCGCAGACTATCTCGAACCAAGAAATTTGGTAAGTCGTTCCTATATAAGAACATTAAGCTCTGGAATTCTGTGCCGGCTCATGTGTTTCCTAGTTCCTATAATCCCGAATCTTTTAAGCGGGGTGTGAAAGGGCATTTTATCTGGCCGTCATCAGTGGGTGCGTTTTGTGGCGTGCTTTATCCATGGTACGAAGCGCTTTACTTTTTATTGACTGCGTGTCAGATCAAAAAATCATCTATGCACACTTTTGGCTCCCACTGCAGATCAAACTTGGTCCGAGAGTTGGAGTATGACCTGAATAAAAGGAGGCCTGTTCAACGGCAGAGGCATATTATACGCCCACATTTCGCCTATTATATTATTGGTGGGACCAGGCGCTGTTATGTTGGCCTGAGCCTCGTTCGTTGTTTGGCAGGTGCCAGCTGCTGCACCACTTGCAGGTGAGGTTAGCTTAGGCTCCTTAGGTCTTGGTAGGATCCCTATTCATCTTGTCCTGTTCAATGGTACTTGTACGTAATATAAGTTTCAATTTGGTATTTGTGTTATACTTTTATACAATCCATGCATAATGCAATTTGACATTTCTAAAACTAGATGTTAGATTAGGAAAGTTTCAAAGTAGATGTAACGATACAAATACATTAATTTCACAATGATAAATTCAACACAAGTAATTTATAGACTTGTCATTGGTTGTAATAATAATAATAATAATAATAATAATAACTTTATTCGTCACCACAGGTTAATTAAGTTGGTACAGGTTTATACAATGTGTCTCCATGATGTATCTTATAAGACAGACGAAAAGTGGTTTATAGAAGAACAAGACTGTGTCAAGACTACTTACATTATTAATAGACTTCAGTAATTATACAATAAATTTTGGAATCTCAATATTTCAATGAACAATAATATAAAAATTTATCTTTTGAAGCAATGTCAATATAAATTAAATTAATGTCAATATATAATAAATTAATGTCAATTTTCTCTAGTCATGTTGGTAATTAAATAAATTAAGCAGTATTAACAATAATTAATTTTCAAAAAGCAATAATAACAATTAAATCTCAATAAACAAAGTCAGTATACACTAAACGATTAGATATTTGGGTCCATAAGGTATTCTTGAATATTATAATAGCACTTATCCAATAGAAGTACTAATAGTGTACTGAAGTTAGTTGAATTAGCTTATTGGAGTATTTGTACAATTCTATGGCGTTAATTTTATTGTACCGCGTGTGTTTGGTGCCGGCCTAGAATAGTCACGGGGTGTCGTAAGAGTCGAAGAAGAAAAATCTTACCGGATGATGGGCAGCAGCGTCATCCTGCGTACTGGCTTAAACTGCGATCACCAACCCGCCTGCCCAGCGTGGTGATTATGGGCACATCCCCCGATAGAGTGTAATCTATTGGGGAGGCTAATGTTCAGCAGTAGACTTATGCGGCTGGTATGATGATAAAGGTATTTTTCTTGCAGACTAACTAGTGTAGCATATTTTCCACTTTTGACTGTGTCAAGTAATTTAGTGAATCAAGTTATTTGCCGAATTGAACAATTTGCAGCGTTTTGTTAGTTAGTAATGTCAAAGCCGAAAATATGAAACAAATGAAATTCTTCCAAATCTGGTTAGACCACTGGGCCTTAGTCTGGGGCAAGTCATGTCACAGTCAAAAAACTTCGTCACAGTCAATTCACCTACCTCAGTAAAGTAGTGGAAACTTTACCAAAGGTTATATGGAGTTTTGAAATCCACACGACAAATCACATGTTATCATGTCATGTTATTTCATTTTTATATGAAATAATCATTAAAATTATAAACATTTGTAAAATCTCAGGGGTTCTCAGGTTCAAACCCTGGTGACCTATGACTTTTCGAAGTTATCGCTTGTTCCGTGCCTCGGAGAGCACGTTAAGCCGTTGGTCCCGGCTGTCATGATCTTCTATGGGATTTGTTATTAGGAAGTCAGTGCCTTCTAACAGACTGACAGCTGATTTAACCATTGAATGATGTTTCCTCTGGGTTGCGGAGGCAGACGGCAGTCGCTCCACGTAATAACTGAAATTTAGTCAAATCTAGTTTAACCCGTAAGCAGACCCTGGGCCCTAAGTTCAAGTCTAGGGCAACCGGAATAATGCTAGATTATGATGATATTCGTAAAATCTCAATAAAAATTATTTGTAAAATTATACCTTCGTAGGCCTTTAAAGTTGGATGGGCAAGTCCATTTCAAAAGTATGGAATAAATGTAGAAAATATATTACAATCAGGAATCTCACATAATTTGTAGCTACTTTTATTCAGTAACCACTTTATTAAACGCAACATTTAATATAGCCATAGGACAAAGTTCCCACGCGACCCATACATAATAGCAACATGTGACGTCATAAGGTGGAACCCGTTTAAATAACGCGTTTTTGGTAGAGTCCAAAAATGTGATATTAATAATAATAATAATAATAAAATCTTTTATTTCAGACCATAGATCCATTTGTTAGTAACAATTTTAAACTTAAAAACTAATGTTAGTAACATAAAAATGGAATGAAAAAACAGTTAAAATAAAAGAAAGAGGAATCTCTGTCACTCGTCGGTTCACCGATTAGCACGTTTGAAAACATGCAAATCAGTGAACCGAGCGAGAAGTGTTGAGTCCATTCTTTCACTTATCATTTTTAGGATTGTGTTGGCGCTCCCCTGCACTCGCAGCAGCATCGAGGCAATCTTTTTTCGCATGACTGTAGAAAAGTCATCTACTCTAGCGTCGGCAAACATGCCTGATGCGCTGCAGTACCGTGGGAGCCCCAACAGAACCCTAAAAATGTTATTATATTGAACTCTCAGGGCACTATACGATTTCTTAGTAAAACTGACCCATAGACCACTCGTGTAGAAGCTCTGACAATAAGATTTAAAAAGCGTTAGCTTTACGCCAACAGAACAACGAGCAAATCTATGTGCTATCATGTTACCACGTATCGACAGTGCCCTGCGCTCACGTTCGATGTCTAGATCATCTTTTAAGTCTTCAGTTACTATATGGCCCAAATACTTAAACTGTGCAACACGTTTCAACTGTATCCCGTTTAAGAGAACAGGTGGGACCTGGTTTAGTTGTTTAAAAGGACTTTTGAACACCATAAATTCTGATTTCTTTTCATTATATTTTAAACCGTGTTGCACAGCATAAGCCTCACACGTTTTCAATAATTGTCTTAAGCCACTGATCGATGGGCTCAGCAACACCATGTCATCAGCATAACTAAAGTTGTTCACACTGACATTATCTATTCGGCATCCGACCTGCATGCTGCCGAGCCCCCTGACCAGCTGGTCAACATATAAGTTAAACAGTCTCGGTGATGTCAACCCCCCCTGTCTCACACCACAGTCTAGGCTGTATTCGTCGGAACAAGTATTAGCCCATTTCACTATATTTCTTTGACGCTTATACCAATATGCCAATAAACCGATAACTTCAGAACAAATACCTGCATCTTTCAGCTTACCCCAGAGTGTATCATGTGACAAAAGGTCAAATGCCTTGGACAGGTCCAAGAAATATGCATAGACAGGAGTTCTCCTCTTGGTATAATAGTTGACAGTGTACTTAAGTGATAGTATTGCGCTTTCTGTAGACAATCCTTCACGAAAACCAAATTGGGAATCGTTCAAACCTATATAACTACTGAGGTGCATGTCTATGACCCTATCCAGTACTTTAGCGATTACAGTCGCAAGTGAAATTGGTCTATAGTTCGCTTTATCTGCAATGTCACCGGTAGCATTCTTAACAAGTGGAACAACAATTGTCTTCATTAGACCTGATGGTAAGTAGCAATGTCTGATACAAAAAATAAACAGCATTGATAAAACTCTATTTATATGTAAACCAGCGTGCTGCAGATGCTCAATGCTCAGGCCGTCATGTCCAGGAGATTTACCCCTTTTCATTTCCTTAATAGCTGTTGAAACTTGCTTACTTGTTATTTTAAGAGGGTCTCCGACACGACAAAACTCAGCACTGGGCACTGCACCAGTGGAACTCAATGAACTGTGGACCTGTAAATAGTCTTTAAAAGAATTAGCAATAGCCTTTGGCTCGCTATTACCATCTACACTAACGGCCAAGCCTGTCTTACCCTTGAGTTTTTTGGTGCTATTCCAAAACTTGCTAAATTGCTTTGCAGAATGCTGAGATGCTATAATATCCATTTTAATTTGTTCCTGATTACGTTGACAAAATCTAAGTTTTGACTTGAATATTTTTCGACTCAAGTTCATAGTTTCATAAACGGGACCAGATCTAGGCCTGCCAGATAACACATACATTTGGAAATCAAGTCTTGCCTGCTTATGCGCCTCCGCGACATGCTTGTTCCACCCTATTATACATTTGTTTCTATTATTGGCTTTTAATGTACGAACAGAGCTAATTTTTGAGGCCTGACCAAGAACATTTACAATACTGTCGTATAAATTATCTATGATTTTTCTATGTTCACAGTTGTCACACATTTTATCAGCACAGTTATGAAAATCTTTCGGGAAGTCTATACATTTCAACTTACTATTACAAAACTCATTATACTTTAACACTTGTCCCGGTTTTCTATGTCCCCAAATAACATCATTACATTGATTATTACATATAATATTCTTACGCCTAATTAAACCTAAGTTGCATTCTACTAAAAGTGGGAAATGGTCAGACCAATACACATCATACAATACTTGAACTTTAGTTATGGTAAGCCAACTCGATGCACTTACGAGACAATGGTCCAACCACCTCTTGCTACCGTTAGCTTCACTTACATAGGTATAAGTATCAGACATTATTCCTAATTTCTCGACATCAGCACATATCCATTGCTGCTCATCGCAAACATTTTGTAATTCATTAAAAAAGGGGGCATGTGGATGCGCATTAAAGTCACCAATAATAAAAACCGATTCAATATCACTTACATCTAGAATGGCATTCAATTCTCCCAAACACTGTGTAAAAGCAGGTAAATTGTCCGGCTTATCCGTAGGCATATACACACAAATAAACAATATCTCCCGCAGATCATTTGTCACAGTTTTTATAGCAACAATTCGGTCACTATTGCATTGAATAACCGATACATCACGAAACGCACTATTCCGCCACAGAATTGCGACCCCACCGTGGGGACGACCACGTAGCACACCCTTTGTGAGATCCACAGCTGATTTCCCCGTATAACTAAAGTCCTGATGAATGTTACCGAGAAACGTCAACTCATATGGTAGTAACCAAGTCTCTTGCAATGCCACTATGTCTGCCATCATACACATATCTCGAACGCAGTCAACGCTCCGCTTAATGTTTTTGCAGTTGTAACTGATAATTTTACTATTACTATCACCGTCCATTTTTATTGGTAATGTTTTTCATAAGCTCTGTTTCCACTATTTCCACCTGCGAGGTTCGCTTTCTAAATTGTATAAAGCGCCTAAACTTAATACCGTCGGGCCACATATTATTGTCTAAGTATAGTTGCTCGTTACGTTTCAAAACAAACAGTTTAAAGGAATTGTACATGCGATCCTCCTTCATGCTTATTTTTTCGAGTTTAACTAACTCATTAGTCTTACTTTGTATGTAATTGCAGATATCTTGTTCAGAGCACTCTTTGCTTACATTCGATATAAATAAAGGTATTTGAATATCAGCCGCTTTAAACTTCGTGGTTGATTCAGTTAGCGCTTTACCAGTTTGACCGATAAAACGATTTCTATATTTTTTGCGTTGTACTAAGGTCCATTTCTCGTTAGGTTGACTCATCTTCCAGACACCTTCCTTTCTAACTACCTCGGCCATAGTAGCAATGTTAGTTCCCATTTCGCTGTCTTTGCATTGCTGCTCCTCCGCAAAGCCGTTAAAATTGCGCTCTTCAGTAACCGTCGATGGAGATAAAGACCGACGACAGTGACTCGATGTTTGTGAGTTCGGTAATTGAGGTTGCATACGCTTAGGCGAGACCAGGATAGCACGCTTCTTAGATTGCGCGCGTGAGCAGGATGGATCATTTTGCAAGTTGCAATTTTCGCCAGCGGCGGCGGCGGCGGCGTCGTGATTATAATCATCAGCTGATGTTTGCATACCCGCGCTGCTTGGATTTACTATATGAGACAAGCCGACCGGGCCACTATCTAAATAACCACCGCGCTTTCTTGTGTTTACATTCTGATAGTTCACAATAGATGTACCTTTTAGATTCTGTAATTCCGTTTCTAATCCTCTTAACTGTTCTAAAGTCACATAATTTTCTTTTATGCCACTTATCTCGTTACGTAGGTTCATAACGTCTTTGAGCAATGAAACTGCATCGATGTGATCGATTGAAACCGGGGGCAATTTCAACAAATCACGAGCAACGAAAATTGGTATTGAATCCGGATCCTGCTCTTTGAAGACAGTAATGATGTCTTCGATATTTTTCCTCTTCTTTCCATCTTTACGACGAGATATCTTTCGCTGAGCAGAAGGCACGGATTCAAATAATAACGTTTTTGCACTTTCGATTTCTTTTTCAGAGAACGACGTATCACAAATCTTCACTAAACTTTCATTGTCCATTACATCCTGTTTATATTGGATATACGACAAAACTTCACATATCACAATATTGCAACTGTTGCACTTTAATGTCATTTTGTCGCCAGTGCACCCGAACGTCACCGCGGTGCGAGCGAGATTGACTGATTAATATAGTAATATCTCGAGGAGTTGTCGCGTTGAAGAAAAGAAATCACGAATGTTCCAATGATTGTAATGTTCTTTGATAAAATGCGAAAAAACAGTCAGCCACCTTATTTAGATCAGTTTTAGAAAATGAAACACTGCTAATATGTGTTAATTTCCGTGTAAATTGTACCTATATGATTTTTTGTGTTTACCTATATGATTCACAGATTCTAGCCAAATTATGCAAAATTCACAAATTATTCCTTTTGAAATTATAAATAAATAAATAAATCATATTTTCTGACAATTACACCAATTATTTAGTTCCAAGATAAGTATCATTAAGATCTTGTGTTATGGATAAACAATAGAAATACTTTTTTTTTTGTAAATACATAATTAATATACATAGAAAAACACCCAGACCAAAACAAATATTTATGTTCAAGCACAAAAAGATTTGTCCTGTGTGGGAATCGAACCCACGACTTCTGGAGTGAAGTGTAGGTATACTGACCTCCACGCAAAATACATCTAGATCTTATTCTCACTAAGCACACCTTCGATCACAAGTTAATTAGCTAAGTACCACGTAATACTTCAACAAAATGAAAAGATATTTTTATAGAGTATTCCTATCACGTACTTCGGCGACCTGTGTCCAAGGCGCAGCCTCGGCAAATGAAAAATTGTTATTCAAGTTTCAAATGGCGTGGGCCTGCCCTGAATTTATGACGCGATTTTATTATACTGATGGCATTGTGTAGCGTCGTCATAGAATTTTTATACCAGCTGTAATTACCATGTACCTTTTGGGAAGATAGTAAGTCTAGTTAAGTTCTAACCGTTTTTTCGGGACAATTCTTACCTGATTTCTTCAAAATCTTCCTAGTGGCTTAGGCGTGCATAAAAAACAAGCAGATTCACTTTCGCGTCAAATAATTTTATATTTACTACATCAATGCAGCAGGCCGTCATGAGTGGGTGCGCTTTGGCCGTGCTTGTTCCACGATGCGACTGCTTACCTTGAGGCAGGATGTAGTCATTATTCAAAAAAACTCGAATGCGATTATTGTATTTGCAATATTGTAAAAAGTCTAATTTTAATTTTAGTAGAAATAAGATTTTTTAGTAGAAATAATCGACTTGTTCGCGGTAACCCGGGTAGAAATTTTATCGTTGATACCTTTGAAAAACCGGTCCATTGCTGTACCCGATACCCGGGTTACCGCGGACGAGTTGGGTTTTTCTGGTAAAAAAAGTATAATTTTAATTATAATGCAATATTTTATCTCTTTTTATAAATAATACTTGACCTAAGCTAGACTGAGTATTCGAGACATACAGTAAAGATTAGCAGACAAGATCGCAAATTTAAATTCCCTGTTTTAACGACTTAGAATTTTGAACACGGTAACTTGACTTTAATTCTACCCGCATTTACATAACTTCAAACAATTATGCATAGATCCACTTACGATATAAAAAGACTTATGTCTAATGACCACTATTAACTGTCTTTAATAGTTTTCAAAGCTTTCACCAGAAGTTTACAATAAATACCGCCTTATTATATTTACTTAATCTACTAAGTAAATAAATAATAATAAATAAATAAATATTTCTGACAATTACACCAATTATTTAGTCCCAAGATAAGTATCATTAAGAACTTGTGTTATGGATACTAAATAACGGATAAACATATGTAAACACTTTTTTTTTTGTAAATACATACTTAATATACATAGGAAAACACCCAGACCAGAGCATATATTCATATTTATACACACAAATATTTGTCCTGTGTGGGAATCGAACCCACGACCTCAGGAGTGGAGTACGGGTATACTCGCCCCCACGCCATATCGGTTGTCAAATATGTCAAAACTCAGTACTTGTATGTAATTGACATGTGATTGACAATCTGGCGTTATTTTTAGTTGTTTATTTGATCACTGTTGTTGGTTTTCCACGAAAGAAATAAATTTTACATATAATATTGTTGTGTGTAATATAGGCACACGATAAAGTAAATTTCAAAACGGAATTTATTTCAAAAGGCTTTATCGAAAAACAATATGTTCTGAAATTCGTATCGCCTAAGTTATTACGGAAAATATATTGAAGGAGGGTGCTCACCTTAAATCGAAGTTTCCGGATTTCGGAAACGATGTTAAAATTGCTCTTTTATGTATTCGGGATCCCTTTCTTATTTATGAGACGTTAGATAATTACTAGACTGTACATTCTCATCAATAACAATTATTTGTAGGAACTGCTTAAGTTCTGTTAAAAGAATCTTCTATAATAATAATGACATTGAGCTAAATACTGCTATGGTTAAAATTTTTATCTGTATTGTTAATGTTTATTATGTTGGTGATCATTTAAATAAATAAATAAATTAGTTTACGATACAAGATTTTTGCAATCACAATAAAAGGTATTATTATTTAAGTATTTTTCCTTTATGCTCAGTATGCTTCGTGATGATTTTATCGGTTACAAATTGCGTTTAAGTATAAACGTAAAGAAACACTTACTATCGATCCTTACACTATAATTATCATATTGTTTGTTTGTGTATATTTCACTACAGTTAAGGTTGGCTGGAAGAGATTGCTTTTAGAAATAAGCCCACCTTTGTCATCATCTTTATCTTACAAAGTTCACTGCTAAACATTTGCCTGCCCAATGGCTTACATTCTATTGGGGGTATTTGCTCATAATCACCTCGCTGGGCAAGCGGTTTTGGTGATCGCAGTTCAAGCACTGGCTTGCGTACTGACGTAAAATGACGGATGAATCGTGCGTTAAGATTTCTCTGCGTCGACTCTTACGACTCCCCGTGAGATGAGAGGGGGTGGCACTCTCTAGGTCGGTATCACACGGCACACCTTTTTAAAACATAAAATTCAATGTTATCTTTTTAATGTACAATAAAGGATATATATATATAGTAGTAGGCAAGCAGCCTTATGCGTAGAGTTCGCCTTTGTAGTATATCAAAAGCCTCGAGAAGATTACGCGGAACCGTCCCAAAGATGGAAACAATATCGCATCACTCGATCGCACTTAAGTCTTGCTAATTATTCAACTCCAAGGTCCTCTGCAGTAAACTTTAGTCTTATATCCTTTGTTTTGACCTCTTAACACAACACCGCGTCTTAATTTTAATGCCACCCGTATTTCCGAGAATCCAATACTTATTCTTAGTGGGAATTAAATATATGAATAGGCTTTTATAATTGGTTTATATAAAGGCTCAGTATTGATAATAATTAATTAATAATTTCTGACAAATACACCAATTATTTATTTCCAAGTATCGTGTCACGTATTTAGCCCCAAGGGTGGGTAAAAAGTGCACTTAAAAAGAACAAGGTAAAGAGAATTAACAATTATGCATAACATACGTTTAATTTAACAAAAAAAATAAAACTAATATTTAAAAGTCAGGCTCTCAGGTAGTGGGTCATAAGTTCATTTGTCTCAAACTGTTCTTGGCAACACTTCACACGCGAACTCCCCTGTCAGTCGGTCCCGGGGGTGGCCACCAGCGCGTTGAGAGCAGTTAAAAGACGGGCTCAAGGGCAGCCCGTGCTTCAAACCGTAGGGTGATCCTGTCGAGGTACATAATAATTGTAAGGTGTATAAGTTGTCTCAAACATAGGTGATGCGGTACGAGTGAAGCAGGGTGAAGCAACTAGTTAGTCCTCCGTCAAGGGGAGTTTCTCTTTCCCTTCGCAAACTAGCATCAGGGTTTACAATATAAGTTTATTATGGAATTTATAAGCAGAACCGAACGACTAACCAGTTTAGCAATTACTTCGTAATTTCTTACTTACATTTAGAAAAGAGGTAACCGAAGGTATCTTACAAATAAAAATAATGATTATGTTTAACGTAACATAAGCCAGTAAAATATTTTAAAAATAAATGTACACAAATACGAATTTAAAGAAACGTACGGATTCATTAGTATTTATTACCTTCGGCTGCATGCAACACTTTTGGAAGCTTCTAGTTAATAATAGCTAAATGCACAACTTACCCAAGCACGGGATTATAACAACTAAGTATCACTTTATACACTTCAATCAGTATTGTTTCCTTGATTGTTATATTGTGGTTTATAGCATACCAC
The DNA here is from genome assembly GCA_949126915.1 of Musotima nitidalis. Classification (NCBI taxonomy): domain Eukaryota; kingdom Metazoa; phylum Arthropoda; class Insecta; order Lepidoptera; family Crambidae; genus Musotima; species Musotima nitidalis. The sequence continues at coordinate 17,252,098 of OX421416.1, forward strand.
AATAAGTACTTTAGATGTACTAATATAATATTTGGTAATATAAGTTACTCGACGTGAGTGGCTTAGAAGTGGTAATGACGGAAGCGGCGCTCGCGGCGCGGCGGGTTCGTTCGGCTCCGTAGCCGACCGGTTTCCGAGCACATAGCTACGTCACACGACAAGTACGAGCGAGCGAGTATTAATATAAATATTAGTAGTTATAGAATGCAAGTAGGTTAGACTTTGTTTGATTATTATAATTAAGGTATTACATATTAGATAAATTATCTATATCTTTTATTATAGTTAATAGTAGTTATGTAACCTACGTTACAGTATCCCCCCCCAAAAAAAAGATTTTATCTTATTCAAATCTACTATTCAAACCAACTACAGAACATTGCTACGATTACTTTGAGGCTTTAAATCTTTGATGTGCCAAGCTCCCAAATTGTTGCCAGTCATATCCTCCAAAACATAAACCAAGGGTGACCGCTTTACTTTAATCCTACATTTAATATATTTGGGTGTCAGTTTTTTAGCATAGTGGGCGTCCTTATCACTTTGGAAATAAGTACGCTTCCATACAATGTCTCCCGGTTGAAACTCGGCTTCTTTGCGCCTTAAGTTATAGCGCTGTGAATTTTTTTCATGAGCCTTCCATATCTCTGTCTGGACCTTATCAAAATATTTGCGTAAGTGACCCAGGTTTTCAGCGTAGATTTCACGAGGTGCAAAAATTAACTCATTAGGGTTATCGTTGTCGATAAAATGAGACCCACAAGTAACTAGTTCCCTACCGTGGACGAGAAAAACTGGTGTATAGCCAGTTGTTTCGTTGATTGAAGTATTGATAGCAAACTGAATTTTTGCAATATTGACATCCCAGGATCGATGATCGTCATTGACAAATGAAGAAATAGCAGTAACAATGGTTTTATTGTACCTTTCCACTGTGTTAATTTGTGGTGTATATTTTGGAGTGAAATTGACGTTTGGAACCATATATTTTTTTAAAAGATTATCCATTTCATGGCTTGTAAATTGGACTCCGTTATCGAGTATGACTGTCTGAGGCACACCGTGAATGAGGAATACGCCGTCTTCCAGGTGTTTAACGACATTATTAGCAGTGGCTCTCCTTAAGGGGAAAAGTAGACAATATTTAGAAAAACAGCAAGTTACCACAAACAAGTAAGAGTTCTGCTTTCTCGAAACAGGCAAGGGTCCTACGAGGTCAATAGAAATTGTTTGGAAAGGCCTACAACATTCTTTGGGCCTACCCATTTTTCCAAGGGTGCCCTGGGTAGACAATTTATATGCGAGGCAAATATCACAGTTAGCGACGAAATCTAAAACATCTAAGTGTAGTTTTGGCCAGTAAAATCTAAGGCTTATCCTTTTGAAAGTCTTGAAAACACCAAAGTGGCCACTGGTTGGTTCAGAGTGGTAAAGAGAAATTATTGCTTGGCGGTTTTCTTGAGATACGACCTCTTTCCAATCAAATTCGGCAGTGAGATTATTTTTATTAGACATAAACCTATATAATTTACTATTCTCTATCCGATAGTTGGGGTAGCTACTAGGAGATGATTGACATCCGTGGTAAATGTTTAAAAACCATGTGTCTTGGGTTGCAGGCTGTGTTTGGCTATCAGAAATCGAACCCACGGGAATGGCTCTTGACAAAAAAATCGGGTATTATATGATCCTTACCACGTCGATGCTTTATATTAAAATTAAAGACAGAAAGCCTAATACCCCACCTGGCCAGTCGACCAGTAGGGTTAGATAATGTAAGAAACCATTTAAGAGCAGAGTGGTCGGTATATATATTAAATGGAATTCCACTTTCCAAATAGCAACGCCAATATTCCAGAGCAGTCAGCACAGCAAGTGCCTCTCGCTCAGTTACGCTATAGTTGCGTTCTGCGTCCGTAAGGGACTTGCTCATATATGCGATTGGGTGTTCAAATCCATCAATTGTCTGCGAAAGCATGGCTCCAACGCCAAAGTTGCTAGCGTCTGTATGAACATCAAAAGGATAATTAAAATTTGGACATGTTAGTATAGGAGCCTGGGTAAGTAAGTTTTTAAGTTTTATAAAGGCTTCATCAGCCTCGTCAGACCATTTAAAAGGCGGTGTGTTCTTTTTCGTCGATGTTAATTTATTCAAGGGACCAGCTATAGAACTAAAATTCGGTATAAAACGTCTGTACCAGGATGCCGTACCAAGGAAGCGCTTAACACCCTTTCTATTTGTTGGAGTTGGATATTTTATTATAGCATCTACTTTTTCGGGATCAGTTCGTAAGCCCTTACTGTCGACAATATAACCAAGATAGCGTAATTGGCTGCGGAAAAATTGGCATTTTGCTAAATTTATGGTCAATTTAGCGTTACGTAATCTGTCAAGGACGCGTGAAAGAAGAGATACGTGTTCCTCAAATGTTTTACTTATGGCTACTACATCATCGACAAAAACAAAGACGTTGGATTCAAATTCTGGACCAAATAAAGCGTCAACTAATCGTTGTTGAGTAGCTGGAGCGTTTGTTAAGCCAAAGGCGGTGACTTTGAACTGAAATGTTCCTCTACCTGGTACATAGAAGGCAGTTTTCTCACGGTCTTCTTTTTTAATAGGGATTTGCCAGAAACTTTTCGAGAGATCGATGCTAGATAAATATTTAGCATCTCTAAGGTTGTCTAGGATCTCTGAAACATACGGAAGGCAATATGCATCCTTTCTGGTAACAGCATTGAGCTTCCTGCTGTCCAGACAAAATCGGGGCTTGCCATCTTTTTTGCTAACAACAAGGACAGGAGATGACCAAGGACTTTCGCAAGTCTCGATGACGTCCAGTGAAAGCATTTCATCTACCTGTTCAATTACAACTCTTTGTTTTTCAGGGGACATTCGATAGTATCTTTGTCTAATAGGCTCAGCATCTCCGGTATCAATATTATGGCTAATCAATGTAGTTCGACCTAAGCCTTTTTCCTCATAAGATATAGCTTGAAACTTAGACACTATATTGTCGGCTATTTCCCTATCTGCTGCAGCCAGACTCTCATAGGACTGTAGAAATGACTCAGATGATGGTGAAATTTCAAGAAGTTTAGGGTCGTTGTTGTCACAGTAAACAATATCAGAGATATGATCAGGAAAAACTTTGAATTTTTTCCAAAAATCAACGCCAAGAATTAAGGAAGAAGCAATTTCCGGTATGACGTGAGCTTCGATTTTATCTGAAAGACCATTAAAACTAATGGGCAAGTAAATATACCCATGAGATTTTAAAATTTGTCCGCCAGCAGCTTCAACTGAGATAATTTTATCAGTGTGTAAGTGAAAACTGAGTTTAAGTAAATCTTTGTGAGAGTTTCTTCCTAGAATGCTAACAACTGAACCTGAGTCAAGCAAACCCATCATATGTAAATCTGTTGAACCAGTTAAAGTAATGTTTAGATATGGTCGCGGATCGTTAGTAGGCGTTGTATTAAAAACTGAAGCAATCTTGTAAGTCAAGAAAAAATTACGTAAGGTACATATCCAAGCTTCCCAGTCCGCGCGAGCTGAATATTTGAATACCTCATTGCAACAGTTTTTAATATTTAGTTTTTTTGGTTGAGATCAGAGGTATTTGGGTTGCATTTAGGGCATTCGGGAGTACGAACTTCCTTCATTCCACATTTGAAGCAAAATATGTCGCGTTCAGCTTTGCAATCTCGCATACTATGTGTATTTACACGGCAACGATGACAATAAAGGTTAGGTCTGTTTAGCGCTGCAACATGATTTGTATCATTACTGTCTTCATAATCTATGGGATAAGACTTAAGGTTAGAAAATGGCTTAGAATATGGGTTTTGGTAAGGTTTGGTGGCTTGTTTGTAATTTAGTTTTAAGTGGTCTTTAGTATAAATTCTAGTCGGATATTGATATGCAAATTCAGGTGCGAGAGTTTGTGAATTTACGGCGGGAGGTTCTTTAAAGTTATCTGAACGACTCTTGAAGCGCTCATAATTTTTACACAAATTTTGTAACTCCTTTATAGAAGTAATATTAGAATGATTAGCTAATACATGAGCATAACAAGGCCGAATATTGTGCAATAAGATTTCCAATTGGGCGTGTTCACTTTTTGGGATACTTAACCGTGAGAACATTCCCTGCATTATAGCCAAATACACGACAATATTCTCGGTTTCACCCTGAGATCTATTGCGTATTTCAGCATCCAGGCGGTAGTCATAGTCGGCGACTTCAAATGCATCCTTTAGCATGAGCACTAATGCTTCCCAAGAATCGATATTATCTCGGACAGAGCGAAACCAAAATAGTGCATCGGCTATGAAAAATTCAGTAGCTAATGATAACATTTTTTCTTTTGGTATATTTTTAGAAATTCGAAGCTCCTCTAATCTTTCAATAAATGATTTGACACACGATCTCCCATCGTATTTAATTTTGGAAACGTCTGTCGAGATACCGCGGTCACAACTAACTTGGATATTAAGATTGCCTACGTCAGATGTCAGTTTAGTTAAATCAGAAGTACTAGATTTTAGAGCGGACGCACTGGAACGATAGGTTTCCATAAAATGTGTGTAGTAACCTGTGAAAACTTTTTTTATTGTTTCTATAATCCTAGATTGTTCCACGGATGAGGGATCCTCTATACGTTGGAAACGATAGTGCAAGTGGTTTAAGAAAGAGTAGGTTCGGTCAGATAGTGCAGAATCAGCAGCGTTGTGTAATTGATCTAAATTAACTTTGACCTTTGTTAAAGTTTCTTTTATCCCCTTAATATCATCAGAAATATCTAGACAAGATTCATAAATGTCTTCTGACGGGTAAATTTGGGTTAATTTGCAAACTTGACGTCTCAGGTCGAGCACTGTACATGCCGGTTCATCACCTCTTATAATAACTTCGTACTGAAGTTCTGATTTTTGCAAGTGTAAAAATTTTATTGGGTAAGTCATGGTGCTAGAGTAAGTTGTGCACTGATAGTGATAACAAAAGTGGAACTTATACTATTTAGTAAAACTAAGCAGAACAAATAAAGATAAAAAACATAAAAACTATTGTTAGCAAATAAAACAGTAAATTAAAACTAAACAAATCAAAATAAATAACACAAAAACTGTTGTAAGCAAATAAAACAATAAATTAAAAACCTCTATCCATTCTGTCACAATAAGCCTTTGTTCAAGAAGGATACCCCGACACCAGAAAGCGAAAGAAAATGCGATTAAGAAATATTGCCAAGACTTTTGAGAGCCAGAACTATGAAAGAACTAAGGTTGGGCGCCATTGTCACGTATTTAGCCCCAAGGGTGGGTAAAAAGTGCACTTAAAAAGAACAAGGTAAAGAGAATTAACAATTATGCATAACATACGTTTAATTTAACAAAAAAAATAAAACTAATATTTAAAAGTCAGGCTCTCAGGTAGTGGGTCATAAGTTCATTTGTCTCAAACTGTTCTTGGCAACACTTCACACGCGAACTCCCCTGTCAGTCGGTCCCGGGGGTGGCCACCAGCGCGTTGAGAGCAGTTAAAAGACGGGCTCAAGGGCAGCCCGTGCTTCAAACCGTAGGGTGATCCTGTCGAGGTACATAATAATTGTAAGGTGTATAAGTTGTCTCAAACATAGGTGATGCGGTACGAGTGAAGCAGGGTGAAGCAACTAGTTAGTCCTCCGTCAAGGGGAGTTTCTCTTTCCCTTCGCAAACTAGCATCAGGGTTTACAATATAAGTTTATTATGGAATTTATAAGCAGAACCGAACGACTAACCAGTTTAGCAATTACTTCGTAATTTCTTACTTACATTTAGAAAAGAGGTAACCGAAGGTATCTTACAAATAAAAATAATGATTATGTTTAACGTAACATAAGCCAGTAAAATATTTTAAAAATAAATGTACACAAATACGAATTTAAAGAAACGTACGGATTCATTAGTATTTATTACCTTCGGCTGCATGCAACACTTTTGGAAGCTTCTAGTTAATAATAGCTAAATGCACAACTTACCCAAGCACGGGATTATAACAACTAAGTATCACTTTATACACTTCAATCAGTATTGTTTCCTTGATTGTTATATTGTGGTTTATAGCATACCACAATAAGTACTTTAGATGTACTAATATAATATTTGGTAATATAAGTTACTCGACGTGAGTGGCTTAGAAGTGGTAATGACGGAAGCGGCGCTCGCGGCGCGGCGGGTTCGTTCGGCTCCGTAGCCGACCGGTTTCCGAGCACATAGCTACGTCACACGACAAGTACGAGCGAGCGAGTATTAATATAAATATTAGTAGTTATAGAATGCAAGTAGGTTAGACTTTGTTTGATTATTATAATTAAGGTATTACATATTAGATAAATTATCTATATCTTTTATTATAGTTAATAGTAGTTATGTAACCTACGTTACAATCGTTAAGAACTTGTGTTATAGATAAAAAATGACGGATAACAAAATTATATAAATACGTTTTTTATTGTAGATGCTTATACATAGGAAAACTAATAGACCAGAACAAATATTAATATTTATGCACACATAGATTTGTCCTGTGTGGGAATCCTATCCACGACCTCAGGAGCGGAGCGATATATATCGAGCGCTTGCATGATTATTTTAAACTCTTTATTGCACATAAATCAAAAATATCAAAACATTACAAATAAAAAGGACATGTACAAAGGCGAACTTATCTCTGTAAGAGATCTCTTCCAGGCAACCTCATGAGGAGTCAGATAGATTAAACAAAGATAGGTAAAATACATATGCAAAACATAACATAAAATAAATTAAAACAACTACAAATTTCGTATGAGTATACAATAGCAAATAATATGAAGTCACTTCCTTTGGTAGTTTATTAAGCTAAGTTACGGGTCGTTTTCTTTCGCCGCCACATGAGCTGCCGACCGTTTTAGAAATTGTTGACAGTTCAAACTATTTCCTGTCAACTTGACGGGGAGCAGATCTGAAAGACAGTGGCCTCTAAGAGGACGCAGTCCGGGAGAGGAAGCAGGATTTGCTTCTGTGTTATATCCGGGGTCTTGAAAGCCGCCGTAGAACTCCTATCTAACCCAACCGATCTCCCGACTGGCCTGGTATGTCCGAGTCTATGGAGTTTTAAAATCAACACGGAATATTAAAATTTACTGCAATATTGCATTATTATTAAGGAGTATATACTCCTTTCCTTCACTTGGTACGTTGCTGAAGAACTTATATCTAATAATCCACGATACCATATATGTTTATGCGGTGGTGGCGTCATGCGTCGGGTCGTTACGCTCCCTAAAATATGGTTGAGCGTAACGCGTCTGCTCATGGCTACTATGTTTATCCGCAATTATGTTAATATTGCTAAAAAGAGTTATGTCTTCTTTTCTTTTAAATCTTGTGACTGCAGAACACAATTGTTTTAATATTATGTATTTTTATTGTAACTGGCGGAAGAAAAAACCAACCTTTACGATTTTATTGCCCGTTCTTTTACGACCAAGCTCCCGCCGGCAGTGAATGGGCGCGTTAGTTTATAAATATGACATTCATAAGAGCTCTATTGAGCCAAACTTGAATAAATAAATTTTGATTTTGATTTATTTACTCATAAAAACTCATATGCACACTACTTTTGGGAAAAAAAACCATTTCCACTATGTATCTTTTTTCGCGTTGGCGCTAGAACACTCAAAATTTATTTGATATTATTTTTATTGGGACAACATACAGCGGTAATTTAACTAAACAACTAATTATAAATAAATACTATGCACTAGTTACAAGTAAATATAGCACGGCACGCTCTGAATGTTTACAGTAAAACCAATAAATAATGCCATTTCGTGTGGTTTAGGTCTAATTTGTATTCAGGAACTTTATTTTATTAATTTACATCCCTGGAGATATGTGCCGCTTCAATATTTTTAATATTCCACTTTATCCGTGAAACATACGTACATACGAGCATTAATGTGTAATATCGGTGGATTATTAACCGTTAAGTGTTTGTGAACGTACATGAGAGAAATGAAACAAAACAGTGCAAAATTACTTTTCAAATTCTGTCAAGAAGTCCATGTGAGATCTCAGTATATATATCTCATTTACTTTCAATCATATTGTTTTAATATATCTCTTACTTGAAACTGGCTAAATGTGCTTACTACACAAAGTCATTATAAGGAAAAAAAAGGTTTTAATTGGTGGAGTAACCATTGTGAGCTCAACTGAATTTCGGTTATGGTCAGTCAACTAGTATTCAATTTTATTCCCGTTGTGCCCTACAGTTTCTCTAAGGACTTTAGAGTCTACTATTGGTTGCGGGACTGTTCGAAAGGGTTACCGCGGCCTTGGTGTTGCAGGCTCAAGAAGGAACATGGATGGTTTTTAGTCAGTAAAAGTCTGACACACCCTTCCGCTTCACCCACAGCGGAAGACAGTCATTTAATGAATTTCCATACGAAAAAAAAATGGGTCTACTATTCTAATATTGCGGGGTTGCAATAACCAATATCATGTAACATTTTGCATTAATATCATAAATTAGTAGCGCCCCGCGGTGTCATCCCCGTATTCCCGGAGTGGGAATATCGATTTAAAAAGTATCCTACCCTACGCACGAACTTTAAAACTTTAAAATATTAGAAATATGTTATCCTAGAATAACTGACATCACACGAAGATTGAAAAAGTAACTAGACGATATAGTTACTTTCGCAATATTTTTATAAACGTTGTAAATAAGAGAGCCCCGATATGCGGCAATAGGTTTGCCACCTATTACGTGGGCCCGACAATATAATTGGCGAAATGTGGGCGTATAATATCCTCTGCCTACCCCTTCGGGCAAACAGGCGTGATTGTATGTATGTGGTAAATAAAACGTTGTCTATGTAGTTAAAATGCCCGTCAAAACACAAAAATAATGACATTTTACAAAATTAAATATGTCTTCGTCAACTTTCTGTAAAGAACAGCAATTGAACTAATTAAACCCTAACGACGACGTTGACTAATCACCTAAAACAAAAAGGGTATTGAATGGCCTGTTTAATTTACAAAGCATTTTTTTTTCTCTCTTGTAAATGACGTTTTTCCTCCTTTTAGCTTTGTATAAGAAACTTTATCCGCCAGTTCGCAGAATATTATGCCATGATTGATGACAGATGTGACTTACAAAAGAATTATGTAAATCGACCCCCGCCGCTTGTAGTCTATATTAAATTTTCGTACAAAATATTTTGTTGGAAATAATGTTCATGTTTGCTTCGTGGTACCGGGCAAGAACCCTCTTCACCACTGCCGCCACCCCCTCTCATCTCACGGGGAGTTGTAAGAGTCGACGAAGTGAATTCCTAAAGGATAATGGGCTACAACATGCCCACCTCAGAGAGAGTACACCTGGCAGTACACAGGTGGCGGCTATCGGTCAACGTCAAGTAGACCCAGGCTATAGTCGTCCCCTACACCATACTGCTCCCTTTGCCACTACGCCTGCATGGGCAAGAGATCACGTGGCACCCACATGTCTAGTACCTGGGTATCACGATCGATATAAGCTCAACATGAACTCCCACGTTACGTCGACAGTCGCCAAAGCCAAGACGGCGCGGCACCTCCTCCGTCCAGTGCTGGTTGCTACCACTACGAGTGAAACTCGGAGTGCACAAGATGTACCTCCGCCCAATCCTCACCTACGCAGCGCTAGCCTGGTACGCGCTTACCGGGAAGCAGGCAAGAAAGAAGTTAGAAATCTTTCAAAACCAAAGCCTACACGAGGAACGCTACGATCGCGAGGGATTTGACGATTAAGAGTGTGGCCGTCGCGTCAGGCCACGAACACAACCGGGGCTTGGCGCCGCTACATGCGCGACCACCGAATGCCAGGGCCTATGCCCGCAGCCTCGTCCCTCGGGAGACCCAGTACTGACATGAAGCTCACAGGATATGACTCACAGCGCCGTTGATCGACCCAGGCCGCTGATCGCCCCAGGGCTTGATCGCGGCGCCGAGGACTGAAAACCTGGACAAGAACAGTGGCTCAATAGCCCACCAAACTCCGCGTCTGTATTCACGCAGTACGCAACCGCGGCCAGGGAGCCCAGCCCCCAACAGACCACTTTAAAAAACACTAGTACCATGCGTACTGGCTTCAACTGCGATCCCCAACCCGCCTGCCCAGCGTGGTGATTATGGGAAAATACTCTCAACAGAATGTGATCTATTGAGTGTGCAGCAGTGGACTGTATATGGCTGAAATAATGATTAATATACATTAAGCGCTATGATAAACATTAGGTGGTCGCTCGAATAATAAAGTTTAGAAGCATTTCTTGAGTAGAATGATACAAATATCAACCCAAAAGGTCCCAAACCACGTTCAGAAGCTAAGCTCTTCTTTTTTTCTTTTTTTTTGTCATTAGATAGCCTAATTCTATCTTGGTATTACTAGTTTCCGATTATATAATATTAGCTATGTTTTTGAACATGAATGAAATGGAATACAAATATCAGGAAGAGCTAACAGAAAACATAAGACCCAACCTCCTTTACATCAAAAAATTAAGGCTCGAGTTCTTTTACGCCTTTGTCACATGAAATTGAATCAATAAAGATGGATACAAAGACAAATACATTAGAGCCAAAGCCGGAGCCTTCGTGTAAGGACAAACGAAATGGAAAGATAAACAGGAATAATGCGTCCTAAATATAATTTGTGTCACGTAACAATAACGTTGGTTGGTTTTGGAGAGTGAATCGGCGAAAAAATATACACATGGCTCACATTCCTTCATAAATATAATTCAATTTGGGTACTCCATTTCGTGTCCTATAATATCATCATTCATATAAGGTTTAAATTCATACAAAGAAATGTTAAAATTTTAAAAACATTTTGGTAACAATGTCGATTCATTGACTTCTTAATCTTGCTCGACTTAAGTCCTAGATATAATATATGAAACTAATACGATTGTTTAGTTATAAGGTAAAATACTCGTAGAAAAAAGTTTACTCGAAAATCAATTGGGACGTGAATAGTGGCTAAGAAATGGCAGAAGATACGTCTGCGCACGCAGTCGAAATTGTAAATATAAATTTGGGAAAAAAACCCAATTGGTAATATAGATTAAGCACGTTGCACCAGGACATCGGTAGTAAATTCAATCTATAGTATTACCTAGTATTTTCCTAGTCCAATTTCAGTAATAGTTGATAGACGCCATGAGTAGATTTTCTGATCATAACCTCACCCCAAATCTCTACTGAACACGGGCTTCATCTCTCGATCCAAGTTGATACTTCATGCTCCACAACGCATAGCCAGGGCGGATTGGCGTGGACAGCTGCGAGTCGTAAGGCTTTTAGATATTTTCAAGCCGTCCAATAAGGCTTCTTGTATGGCTTAATACCTAACATATAATAAAATAAAGTCGCTACATAGGATAAAAGAAAGTAGCTTTCCTAAAATCGCTAAAATCATTAAAACTACGCAACGGATTTTGATGCTTTTAATATATAGGGTGGTTCAAAAACAAGCATTAAAATTAGGTCACGCGGAAGAAATTGCGTTTATTGTGTTGCAATCGCGCATTATATATGCAAAATTCCAACTAACAAGCCGATTCTTTAAAAAAAAATTAATATAATGTTTAATTTTACTAATCAACTGGATAACTGTACAATGTTAACTGTCTTTTATTTAAAATTTAAATATTTTCCTTTCCAAGAAAAGAGGTGTTCAATATCGGCTCATGAATTGCTTTATTTTTAGCTGTCGCATGCAGATAATCCAATTTACTTTATATGTAAGCAAACCGAATAGATGCAGTATTGGTGTAGCGACATAAGTGTTTTATAAATCAGAGTTCTGCAGGAAAATATATCATATATATGGATGAATAAGGATTTATGAAAAAAAAACTATATTTTAATTAAGTGATGGATTAAAAATATCTTTGTAACAATTCCCGCGCTACTATAATTTCCCGAAAAATCGAGAAACTATTCAAAACGACACGTGTTTCGCCCTTACACAGGGCATCTTTAGGTAAGATAGGAGCCTCAGAACAACGATGTCTTCACGACCAACGCTGAAACGAGAGTTCCACAATGGATTTCCGCAAAGTAACGCCTGAATCAATAAATTATTTATATTTTAATTAATTTATACAATAAACTTAAGTGTTCAATACTTCTTAATTGTAAGCTTATATTTTTTTAATTAATACAATAAACTTTACTGTGGAAGGATGTGATCTCTGCCTACCCCAATGGAAAAGAGGCGTGACATTATGTATGTATATAATAGGTTGGGGAAAAAGTCTTTTCGTATTTTTGTATGAAAAATCAAGACATTTTTTTCAAAGTTTATTTACATTTATTTACAATATATATGTACCGTTTTGTTGAATAACTTTCTGCCATTTTGTGGGCAGAGACATTATCCCGTTACTGTAGAAATTTTGGGACTTCTGATCAAAAAAACGGGACAAATAGTTTTGGCAGTCCTCTCTTGAGGTCAACCTTACAGAACCTAAAGAATTCTGCAGAGACCGAAACAGGTGAAAATCTGAAGGCGCAAGGTCAGGGCTATATGGTGGATGCACTAGGACCTCCCAGTCGAACTCTCTTAATTTTTGCTGAGTGGCTAAAGATGTGTGTGGTCTAGCGTTATCGTGATGAAAGACCACACCCTTCCTGTTGATCAATTCCGGCCGTTTTCTCTCAACTGCTTCCTTTAATCTCATCAGTTGCTGGCAGTAAAGATCAGAATCGATGGTTTTGCCGGGCGGTAAAAGCTCATAATAAACAATGCCCTTCCAATCCCACCATACACACAGCATCACCTTATTTCGTGTTAGGCCAGGTTTGGCCACAGTCTGTGAAGCCTGGCCAACTTTCGACCACGACCTTCTTGTCGTACGTGATCCACTTTTCATCGCCAGTTATCAATCTCTTCAAAAACGGCTCGGTTTCATTACGTCTCAATAATGAATTGCAAATGAGTACACGGTTCATTAAGTTTCTTTGAGTGAGCTCGTGTGGCACCCAAATATCGAGCTTTTTTGTATAACCAGCTTTCTTCAAATGGGTCAAAACTGTTTTGTGGTCAATTCCCAGTTCTTCAGCTACATCGTAACTACTAATATGCCGATCTTGCTCCACTCTTTCAAAAATGGCGTCCATTTTATTCGTAACAGGGCGACCAGAGCGAGGTGCATCTTTAACATCAAAATTTCCGGACTGAAAACGTTTGAACCAAATTTGTGCTACTCTTACTGACACTGCATCAGGTCCATAAACATCACAAATTGTTTTCACTGCTTGAGTTGCATTTTTGCCTTTTTTATAATAAAATTTTAAAATGTATCGAATTTCTTCATTAGATTCACTCATTTTTACGGAGAGAAAAACAAATGAAAAATAGCGGGAAACTACTTTTTTAATTTTTTTTCTTTTCTTTATAATGGAACCTTTTTAATGTTACCAAAACCAGCCAGACACAAATAGTACAGTCAAAAAAATTTTATAATAAGTTTATACCTACGTTATGCGAAAAGACTTTTTCCCCGACCTAATATGTTTACTGTTCCATAGTAATATGCTAGAATTTAAATTATAAGTCTGGTCTAAAAGAATAATATCGCACAAGTCTAGTAAATTTTTTATGAAATCTTACCCAAGAATGCCTCTAAAAATTCGCTGATTAAACGTCGTTTTAACGTCTAAATCAATAACTTAAGCACCGGATGACATTAAAACAAGAATTACCCGATTTTAGGGTAAAATGAGGCACTTAAAGCTCTCCTTGACAACTTTGTGAGCTGTTAGCGGGGGCAAATAAGTTTTAAATGACTTTCAAGGAGTCACAGCGGAATGCCTTAAGACGGAACTGTCGTTAACAACAGACGTTTTTGGTTTTTCTAATTGATTTCTATTCGTAACTTTTCCCCTTTTGTGGAGAAAAATCGTAAAGTTTGTTATGCCGCTAAAAATAAAAAGAAGGTGTAGGCTGTATATTACCAGCTGTGAAAGTTGCAGTTGCCTATTTTTATCCGATAACAGAACATATTAATAATTCTTGTTAAATTGTCGTTTGCTCCGTGCCTCGAAAAGCACGTTAAGCCGCTGTCATGAAGATCTATGACAGTCGTTATTAGTAAGTTAGTGCCTGATTACATCCTTAGCTGGCTACATTCATAGCTGGTGAAACCATACCATTTTTTTTTCACTGGGTTACTAACTAACTACTACTAACTAACTAAAATTCAGTCAAATCTGCTTGGACCAGTAAGCAGACCCTGGACCAAAACTTAAGTATAAAGTAACCGGGATAATGAAAAGGTGATGTTGACCAAGTTTTAGTAATAATCGTTTATGATAAGTAATCCATTAAACAAACTCATTATATATATCTTATATTAATAAGGATTTTTCAAGCCTTTCTTTAGCAAAACAACATCATATTAAAAGTAAGCTGAGATAAATATGTTTTATGCCTTACTGAATTAATAAAAATATATTATTAATATTTCTTAATATGTTTAACTCGTACAAACATCTTTTATAACAGAGTCTGTAGTCTGATATCTTCCGACTAATATTGAAATTATTAAAATGTTTTGCATTCGTCGCTTTGTCTACATTTATGGTAGTATACCAGATACATAAATAAATCTTCACAAGACAAAAGTCTTCGATCAGTGTGTGTTGCCAGCGATGACGTATGGTACTGTGACATAGTGCCTGACTATGGGCTTTATAAGAGAGCTCAAAGTCGGTTAGCGTGCAATGGTGAGAGTTACGCTCGGAGTTTCCTTACGTGATAGAATCAGAAATGAAGAAATCTGTAGAACTGAAGTAACCGTCATAGCGAAGCGAGTTCACAGGCTAAAGTAGCAGGGGGGGGGGCACATAGTGCAAAGAACCGACTACCGATGGGGCTTTAAGTTACTTCAATGGCGACCACGAACTAATCAACCAACCTATGATCTGATCAAAACGGCGAAAAGCCGGAGGATGCAAGCGGCACAAGATCAATCAACGTGGAAAAAAATTAGGGTGGCCTAGTATGTTTAGCAGTACGTATGGCTAAAATTATGATGATGACAAACATTTTGTTCTCTGTCCAAGTAAACAAACTTTATGGATATGTTCTGTAACATGTTCTACTGTAACAACATTAATGTTATAGAACAAAATAGTTGTGCAATAAATTGTAACTGACAACAGTGCTTAATTGGGAGATGACTCTGTTTCCGCCACATTATTCGGTAATTCTTGTTCATTCCGTATATAATTATGATTATTCATAATTAATAAGCACCGAAATCAGCCTCGACAAATATGGCATTGTTTTTACACACATTATCATTTGTGATTAATTGGTATCATATATAAATGTCGAAAACATTGTTTTTGTATCATAAGCATTATACACATTATTCTATCAGTATTTTCTTATTTCTATAGTTTTTATGGAAGCGGTGGTCGGTATAAGAAGTTCTTTGGTTGAAAGATAGTGAGTTCTATTCCCACATATAACAAATTTTATGTGTTTAAATATTATGTGCCTCGGTCTGTTCCAATTTGAAAGATGTCATTTATTTTAATCTTCAACGCACACACATAAAAAAAACAAATTTACAAAAAGCAAGCTGAATGCCATGAAATATTCTCCATCAGTCAACCTTGGGGTTAGAAGATACAACAAAGACACAGAAAAGGTTCTATATTAATTAATAAGAAATTACTTCACAATAACATCACAGTTATGTAAGCGTTGTTTTCTGTTAACAGTAACCTTTATTGTCAAACGTCTTGTTTATAAGCAGGCTTGTCCTTTATAAGGTACGGTACATAAGCTACCTTTGCTGTAGGCACCTGCGCTTGTGAATTGCTAAGAATATAAAAGGTGCCAATGCGACAGAGTACCTATTTCTTTATTAGCAGTTTTATTTACATGCGTTATATTAAAATGTATGTAATGGTGTATGCCACATGCCAATCAACGGACGAGGCTCTGGCGAACATAACAGTGCCTGGTAAGCGGCAATAGGCTCGCCATCTATTACGTGGGACCAACTATATAATTGGCGAAGTGTGGGCGTATAATATGCCTCTGCCTACCCCTTCGGGGAAACAGGCGTGAATAGTATGAGTGTATTATTAAAAAGTGAACGCTTGACACGTCACGTTAATAGATTAAATAAAATAAAATACAAAAGTGTTTTTGAAATCATGATTCACACATCACAATCGCAAAAGATCGTAGCGCTTACTGTTTCCTCGTTATTGTTATTTGAGGGTATGAGGGTATATAAAAGAAAAATAAGAGATAAGTGTTTTTTTTCACTTTATGTCCATATGACGGTAGACGGCCTAGCTACTTGTTTTGACAGAAGTGTAGAGATTGTGAAGTTACTAGGATTATAAATTTAGGACGTGTAGAGTTAGAACCTTGGCTCTATATTATAAAGGTATGAGATTTGATAACTTTTTGATAGTAAAAGCCGTCAACAACATTTTACATAAAAATGTTTTTGTAAAGATATTTATTTCTAAAATTTTCGTTTTCGTTTCAGCCAAAATGTACGCGATATTAATGCTGCTAGCCAGTGAAGTAATACAAATTAATTATCTTCTCTTCGAGGTGCTTAATAAATCATTTCTTGCAGAACAAAATAAAAAGGGAAGTCTTGAGCTCTCTTTTAAGGAAAATAATTCTGATATCTTTAGGTAAACTTTTGTTACAAAATGCAGGGTGATTATAAAATTGAAACTATCTTTTGCTCACTGCTTTGTTCACAAAAGATGTGATTTTTGTAGATGAATCGGAGATATTATACTTGATGAAATTCAAAGTTAAGCTAAGCCCTTGGAGAGTTTTAAGGGAAATTGCCTTAAGGTATATCTTATATGTATATCTTTTGTAAAAAGAATAAGACTACTAATATTAATTTACCTACAGTAACACAAATTATTCAGTTCCAAGATAAGTATCATTAATAGTCAAAGTCAGAATATTTTTTTCAAGTTTGGCTCAATAGATCTCCTGAGATGTAGAGAGTTAGTATGTAAGCCTGTAATGTATTTAAAGGCATGTGTTTAACAAATATAGTCAGTATTTATCCAGCATTCATTTGTATTATTTCTCTCCTGAGTCACCACCTTACATGGCGACCCTGCCAAAAGTAGAAACACGCGCGCGAGCATCTTGACACCGCCGGCGCCGACGCCGCGCGCCGCCGACCGATATTCTAGGTAGTGCCGTATATGGACTGGACTCTATAAACATCGCACTCTCTGTGTGCTTTCAATCATGGAACAAATAATTAATTTTAAAAGTTTCAAGTGCGAGAGTCGTGTATCAGAAACTCAAAGATGGGAAAGCAGCAATCAAAGGAAGAAAATATTGTGATAGCCCAAAACGGGACTGGGGGGCAGAATAGTGCACCCATCGATGAACTGCGGTTCCATCTAACTACCACTAACGTACTGATGCTGATCGTTGCACTTTGCGTGCTCATTGGGGTGCTGTATTTGATATTCCGTATTTATCGGAAATGTCACTTGAGATGGATTAGACAGGAGGTCCAGCAGAATAGCAGTAGAGGGCAGCGACTATCTTTTCGACGGCGACAGATGTACCCGGATTTGAAGATCGATGATAGTAAAGTGTAAAGTTTTGAAAGTGCGCGGAATACCTACTTAAAAGTGTTTGGTGCGTTAATTTGTGCAGTGCGGTTATTTTAAATTAATCATTTATTAAAGTACAAATATGCGTCGTCGACATGCTAATATAATGGACACTATTTAATGGACTCTATTTAAAATAGTTAAAACCTTGGTAATTTTTTTTAAATAATTAATTTTGTAATGTGTACTAATATTTTGCTTAATACAGCTATTTTATAAAGACAGTGAAGTTTCACGACTTGGCAATGATAAAGGTACGTAAGTCTTTTGTTAATTATTATATTGTATGTAACTATTACATTTAATTTTGTTTCTTTACTTTCTGTTTACTAAAATATATAGGAGATATTTTTAAATGCCCTATGGCCACATATAATAAAGAATTGTATGAAGAGTTGTTAGTAATAAGACAGTATTTAATTAAGATAGGCCCTTTTAGACGACAGGGTAATATTTTACAGAAAAAGCTCAGTGAAGCAAAGGTAATTGGTGACCAATATAATACGTATGTAGAAAATATTAATGAGGAGGAAAGGTTAGACGAAGACGAGGATATTTTAATAAAAAAGTATTGCGCAGATTTTAATTGTTTATATAAGGAAATTACTAGGTTGTGTCAATATTCCGAATCTTCGAACTCTACAATAATGGACAAATTCGATCTGAAGGTGGCTTTGAGCTTGTTACCAGTGATGAATGACGAACTTTCCAACACAAAACAGCTGATTGACGGTATAGAATATTACAGTTCAGTCATTAATGGCGAATCACAGTCACAATTAATTTCTTTTATTCTGAAGAGTAGACTATCACAGTCTGCTAAGTTGAAATTAGAAACAAAATATGATACAGTTCCTAATCTCATAAATGGCATGAGAAGATTATTATTGCCTAAAAAGTCGGCCAGTGCGTTGCAAAAACAATTTTTGAATTGTAAACAAAATAATTTGTCGACTGATGCTTTCGGAAAAATGTTGTCCGAAATGTTTGTTGATCTTACTATATCCCAGTCCGACGGAGATAGTGAAAAATTTAACGTTTTGAAGTCAATCAATGAGAAACAGGCAATTAGGCAATTTAGCGACGGACTGAGAAATCGCAGAATCAGTACAATTATAACTGCTCAAAATTTTGACAATTTAAAAGATGCAATTCAGGCCGCGGTAGACGAAGATGTTTCAGGTTCGAATCCTATGGCTGAAGTCATGGCATTTAGGCATAATTCTAATCGGAATTTAAAAAACAATTCCAGGCAGCATCAATCTCTGAACTATCAAAGAGGTACGTACAACGCTGGTCGCGGCCGTGGTTCCAGCAGTTGGAGGCAACCTCGAGGTGGTGCCAGGCAGTGGTTCCAGCAGCCGCAGTCACGGGGACGTTCACCCCGAGGCAGAAATTCATATCGAGGTAACGGGTTTAATTATTATTCTAGGGGTCAACGACAGTTTAGAGAACAGATAAGGGTAGTAACTGATAATTCGGAACCCCAGGCAAGTACGTCAATGCAAAATAGAGAATCTGAAAGCGAGTTTTTTCGTATCTAAAAGTTACAGTATCTTAGCTAGTGATAGTAGTTATTGTGTAGAGTTATTTTTTGATAACGTTCATGCATTTAGTTGGCTCATAGACACGGGGGCCTCAATTTCGGCAATAAAATATAAATGTGTTCTCGATTTTAACATTCCAGTTTACAAAGAAAATATAATTATAAACGGCATCGGTGGCAAAGTACAAGCTATCGGATATGTATGTTTACCGTTATCTATACACGGCCAGAGTATTAGTCATAAGTTTTATGTATTTGAGACATTACCTTGTAAGTCGCATGGTATTCTTGGACAGGACTTTTTAGGAAAGTATGGATCAGTTATCGATATGAGGCATAACACATTATCGTTATGGCCTGATGAAAGTAAACAAGTCGTTTTAAAATTAATGAGCTCATCTAATAATTTAATGTCATTGCCTGCTAGGTCAGAATCTATACATTATATTAACACTAACTTGACAGAGGAATGCGTAATTTGTACAAAAGAGATATGTGAGGGAGTATTTGTTGCCAGTACGATAGTTAGTCCAACTAATGGTAAAATACCAGTGCGAATTTTGAACACCACATCAGAAGAACTAAATTTATCAGAAGTAAAGCTCGATATTCAAAGTTTGAAGGAATATTATATTTGTCATTTTGATAAAAGTGAGAAAAATGCATCGCGAGTTAAAACATTGTTTTCAAAGTTAAATTTGAGTAATTTAAATAAGGACGAAAAGATTAGCATCGAAAGTTTGTGTGCAAAATATTCCGACATTTTTTATTTGGAAGGGGATAAGTTATCAACCACTGATACTTATCAACACACTATTAAATTAAAACCGGATACACAACCAATTTTTTCAAAACCATATAGATTGCCGCATGCTTTGAAAAATGAAATAAAGAGTCAGATTGACCATATGTTGAAAGAAAATATTATTGAGCCTTGTCAAAGTGAATGGTCTAGCCCTATCTTGCTAGTGCCAAAGAAAAGTGACCAAAACAGAAATAAAAAATGGCGTTTGGTTATTGATTACCGAAAACTTAATGATAACATTCATGATGATAAATTCCCGCTTCCAAATATAACGGAAATATTAGATTCGTTATCTGGTTGTATGTATTTTTCACACTTAGATTTACATCAAGGATATTATAATGTCAGTTTAGACCCAGACAGTCGCAAGTACACTGCTTTTTGTTCGGGACAGTTTCAGATGACGAGAATGCCTATGGGTCTAAAAACTAGCCCAAGTTCATTTTCTCGCATGATGACGATGGCAATGACTGGATTAACATATGAAAAATGCCTAGTATATCAAGATGATTTAGTCTGTTTTAGTAGAGACTTATCGAGTCATATTAGGAATTTGCAAGACATTTTCGAAAGATTAGGTACGTAAAGTAAATCCTCAAAAATGTAATTTTTTACAGAAGGAACTACTCTATTTGGGTCACATTGTATCAGCTGAAGGCGTCATATCCGATTCCAACAAAATAAAGGTTGTTGAAAATTACCCGGTTCCTACAAAAGTAGACGAGGTCAAACGATTTGTAGCTTTTGTAAATTACTACAGAAAATTTATTCCAAATTTCGCTATGAAAGCTTATGCTTTGAATAACTTATGTAGAAAAAATGTAGTTTTTAAATGGGATGAGGAGTGTCAAAAATCCTTCGAATTATTG
Source organism: Musotima nitidalis (assembly GCA_949126915.1). Taxonomy (NCBI): domain Eukaryota; kingdom Metazoa; phylum Arthropoda; class Insecta; order Lepidoptera; family Crambidae; genus Musotima; species Musotima nitidalis. The sequence goes on from OX421416.1 coordinate 17,273,036, forward strand.
AAACAAAGTATAATTTCTCACCCAGTATTACAATACCCTGATTTCTCAGAGCAAAATCGATTTATTTTACAAACTGATGCATCGGGTTATGGCGTTGGGGCAGTTTTATGTAATGGTGATGGTAGGCCTGTAGCGTACGCCAGTCGAAGTCTTAACAAAGCAGAAAAACGGTACCCAACTATTGAAAAAGAATTACTTGCGATTGTGTGGGCCGTAAAACATTTTCGGCCATATTTGTATGGAAGGACGTTCAAAATTCAAACTGACCATAAACCACTTATTTATTTGTTTGGGATGAGAGATCCATCTAGTCGGTTAATGAAATTTCGGATAATATTAGAAGAATATAATTTTATATTAGAATATTTGAAAGGTAAAAATAATGCCGCTGCTGATGCACTTTCTCGATTGCAAATAACGTCAGAGGAGTTAAAAGAAATGAATCAAACTGTAATTAATGTAATGACGCGAGGGCAAAAGGCTAGACAAGCACGGGATGCTATTATTTCTAATAACGATTGGCTTGATCACCCAAGAGTTGTAGAAATACATAGCAAACCGAAATATTTCACTGAATTACGTTTCATAAGCGCTTATGAATTAAATCGATATCGTAACCAAAAGGAGATTAGGCACGAAAGTAAATGTTTGAGTTATGTGCCCTCAATTAACACGATTTTTATAAATTTGGCTTCTCGATCACAACTGACGCCAAGCGAATTTGTGAGAGAGCTAAATATATTTTGCAAGAAAATCGATATAAAAGAAGTATACTTCATTAGAAATGATAATAATAATATTTTCGTAGAAAAGTTAATCAAGGAGATAAATGATATAAGTAATTGGTCCGGACCACGAGTATGTATTTTAAAGGACATAAAAAGAATAGTTGATAAAGACGATCAACGTGTAATCATAAACGACTTCCACCTTTTGCCCACAAGTGGCCACGCGGGCATAAGGCGGATGGTTAATAATATTAAGAAATATTATTTTTGGCCTAAACTTGAAGTAGACGTTACTGAGTTTGTGAAAAGATGTGACAAGTGCCAAAAACAAAAACACTCATCACATCATACTAAAGAGCCGATGTCAATTAGTTCTACGGCAAATTCAGCTTTTGAGAAAATCTTTTTAGATATAGTAGGCCCTTTGGACAGAGATTACAATAATTATAAATACATTCTAACTATACAATGTGAGTTGAGTAAATATATCGAGGCTTATCCATTGGAGTCGAAAAATTCAAATGAGGTAGCTAGGAATTTTGTAAATAATTGGATTCTTAGGTATGGTGTCCCAAAGGAGATAGCTACAGACAGAGGGACAGAGTTTCTGTCCACTACAGTGAAAGAGGTTTGTAAACTTTTACATATTAACCAATTACAGTCTACTGCATACCACCATCAAAGTATCGGTGCTTTGGAGAACTCACACAAACACATGGGTAACTATTTACGTATTCAAACAGAAAATCACCCAGAGGCATGGAGCACATGGCTTCCTTTTTGGTGTTTCTCCTATAATACTTCTGTGCATACGGAGACTAAGTTTACGCCCTTTGAGTTAGTATTTGGAAAAAAATGTACATTACCGTCTAATTTAAATTCTGGATCTATTGATCCTCTGTACAACTTTGACAACTATCCATTAGAATTAAAGGTTAGAATTCAGACATCGCAGAAAGAAGCACGCCAAAATTTGATTGCTAGTAAAAATAATAGAAAGGCTAGATATGATCGTAATATTAATCCTGTATCATATAAACCAGATGATTTGATTTTATTAAAAAATGAAACTGGCAATAAGTTTCAAAGCCTATATTCAGGTCCATATAAGGTGTTAAAAGAATGTCCACCGAATGTTGAAATTATTAAAGACAATAAAAGTTATGTTGTCCATAAAAATAGGACAAAACGATATTTTTCAAAGGTAGAATAATTTTCTATTTAGAAGTGATGATGTAACCTTATATTTTATTTTTAAAGAAATGTATCCTATATCCTAATTAAAAGTATGAAATAAATAACATGTATAAGTACTAAAGTAATAATATAAATGTTTAAAACATTAATATACCATATGTTTATCAATAATATTTTAAATGTAATATGAAAAATATATAAAATCCTTTATCATTGCTTATGATTATTAGCCTTCGAACAATCGAAGTTATAGTAGCATTAAAATAAAATAAAATGTGTTCCATTTTTTTTATTTTCTGTATGGGAAGGAGATGAGATGTAGAGAGTTAGTATGTAAGCCTGTAATGTATTTAAAGGCATGTGTTTAACAAATATAGTCAGTATTTATCCAGCATTCATTTGTATTATTTCTCTCCTGAGTCACCACCTTACACTCCTATGAAAGTCAAAATTACAAAACTAGCGCGCCCATTCACTGCGTCCCGCCCGCGCTCGCTTGATTGTAAAAGAACGGGCACGAAAATCGTAAAGGTTAGTTTTTTCTCCCGCTAGTTACAAGAAAATTTACTTATAAAGTGTTCTGGATTTCGAATAATAAATAAACATACTTGAACACTTTTTAATTTTTTAAATACACCTCAATCTAATTAGGCGCGTTAGTTTTTAAATTAACTTAAAAAAGTTTAAACGTAATTTTTTTAACAATATATTTTCGAATGAGTAAGTATATAAAAGTACATACTCTAACATTCCGTTGCCAGGTAAAAAAATATTTCACCCAAAGATAATGATCTTCTGATCTCCCAAAATTGGCAAATGGCCCCCGTGATTCCGCCAGTATTTATTTCCCAGAGGCCAGACCAGATTTATGAGCGACCGTTCACGGGTCGCTTCAATATGCACAAATCTGGTGATGTATCATCCTATAGCCATATTTTATAGCTGACTGTCGCGGCATTGTTCTAACTCAAATTTCATAGACGCGATCGCTTTTGGGGATGTATAGAAAAGGAAGATAGACATTATTTTTATAAAGGGTGATATAATAGCTCCTTTTTATCTTAATAAAAGTATATGAGAAACGCTAGGTGTTATAAGTAAAGTAAAAGTAAAGTAAGTACAGTAAAAGTATAAAGTTCTATATTTCAGAATCTACACTGGACAGCAAATAAAATCTGCTGCTGATGTAGCCCTAGGTTTGCTTGTACCTGGTCAGCGATCGAACGCTCCAGTCTCTAAGTATCGTCTGTAAACCCGTTGTACCGAAGATCTGCTGATTCGAAGACTCCAAGCGTCTTCACGTTGCAAACGCCTGCTTTGAAGTAGTGCTACAGCTTGAGCTGCTTCTTGAGGTGTCGTATCCATTATTGACCGAAGAAAATAGCAAAAATACACGCGTCTGAAGCAAATAATGGATGGCAACTAAAGAAATCATAAGAAAAATCCGACAACCCTCATTTAGAAAAAAAAGAACGCTAATTGCAAACTCTAGTCAAAACAGAGCAAATTGCTGGTATTGTGTTTGTTGCTTGATTACAATGTGAACTGAGGGTACTTTGGATAAATTTGTGGTCATTTCTCAAACAACATGAAACGCACTTTTTGTTGGTGTAAGTTTGATAGTTGTGAGGTTTTTACTTTTTGAGAAAATCGAATCAGAGTTCCAAGGTAGCGGGAGGCCCGGTTTATTTGCTGTCCACTGTATAACATAGCACTTGAAAAATCAATATAACATATAGTAAAAAAGCTGTGGCAGCATTAAGATGCAGTTACAAACCCAACTGTGGCTTTAATTCATTTGTTATTTTTATTGAATGCTTCATCTTCAGTTGTGGTACTTAGTATTAGTGTTAATTGTGCTAATGTCTCTATCTCAACCTGTTAAACAAAACAATCCGAGGTTTTTGGAAGACTGATAAGCTGTAATACAGGGTATGCACTCATGCCTATCTCAGGCATCAGTCTCACACAAACAAACTTTCAAGTGAAGTTTACTTTGTAATGATTATAATCATCTGCACACTACTAATGTGCCCATTGTTCGTGATGAAAAAAATAAACATTATTATTATAATTCAAATGAAATATAAAGAATTCACCAAATGATGCACCTATCACTTTCCGAAGTTATGTGCTAATTTATCGCTTGCTCTGAGCCTCGGAAAGCAAGTTAAACCGTTGGTCCCGGCTGTCATGAACATCGTTATTAGGGAGGTAGTGCCTTCTAATTTTCTGACAACTGGTTTAATCATGACAACGAGGCTCTGGCGAACATAACGCCGGTAAGCGGCAATAGGTTTGCCACCTATTTCGTGGGACCAACTATATAATTGGCAAAGTGTGGGCGTATAATATGCTTCTGCATACCCCTTCGGGGAAACAGGCGTGTATGTGGTTTTATTTATTTTATTTTTATTTATTCTGGCACAAACAGTCATTACAAAAAAAAGTACATTAAATAATTTTAACTTTTTTTATCATGGAATCATTTTTCCTTTTGGGTTGTGAAGGTCAGATGGCAGTCGCTCTACGTGATAGCTGATGTTCCAAAGTCAAAACCTGGTTAGACCAGTGAGCAGACCCTGGACCTGGATTGGATATGGATATGGATGGTGGTGGATGATATTTAGTTCCAAGATAAGTATCATTAAGAACTTGTGATAAGGATACTAAATAACGAATAAACACACATAAATACTTTTTTTTGTAAATACATAACAAACGTAATAAACATAGGAAAACACCCAGACTAGAACAAATACTCATGTTTATGCACACAAAGATTTGTCTTGCGTGGGAATCGAACCCACGACCTTAGGAGCGGAGAGCGGATATTCTCGCCACCACTCCATATCTAAATCTAATCTATAAATATTTAGATGACAAAATATGGCCCGAGGGTATACGGTTCAGACAGTTTATTTACTTTAAGAAAAATACGATAAAAGTAAATAAGCATCACAGTATTGAAAATATAACGACTATATAATGGATTGTTTGTCGAACGTTAAACTTTGTACATTCAACTGTAAAAATATAATTCGATCAGCTGATTGCGTTCGTCAGTTATGTGCACGCGCCGACGTGATTTCGTTACAAGAAACTTGGCTGCTGCCCCACGACGTGCCCTTCCTAGCGACCATTGATGATGACTTCGCGTACACTGGAAAATCAGCTGTGGACATCTCTGCTGGCGTACTGGTTGGTCGACCGTACGGAGGTGTGGCGCTGATGTGGAGAAAGTCTTTGTTTGCGTCGGTATCGGTTATAAAGTGTAATAGTGACCGTGTCGCGTGTATTAAAATATCGCAAGGTGAGCGGTCTCTGCTGATATTTAGTGTGTACATGCCCACTGACTGTGCTGAAAATCGTACTGAGTTTACGAGTTGTTTAAGTGAGATCATCTCAGTGATTGAGAGCAGTGAAGTGGAGTCGGTTTTCATGTTGGGGGACTTTAACGCGCACCCAGGGACACGATTCTCACGTGAGTTACTTTTAACCTGTACGGATCAATCATGGTCTTGCATTGACACAGAACTTTTGCCCCAAGACTCACATACGTTTACTAGCTCTGCAAACGGTTCTCTCCGCTGGCTAGATCACTGTGTTGTGACTGAGGCTGCTAGACACTTAGTGAATAATGCGTCTATTATGTACGGCGTTTATATGTCGGACCATATTCCGTTATTGATAGAGTGTAACATTAATCTTATTAAACCTAAAATTATTAAAGCCTACACTTCTTGTAATGAAGTTGTTTGGGGTGAGAGAGATACAGAACAGATTAATAAGTATTTTGATTATTGTAATAACCACTTAAAACTGATAGACTTTCCTCCAGAATTTTGTAATTGTGCTGATAATATGGTGTGATAAACCTGAGCACCGGTGATAGATAGTTTGTATAAGGAATTAGTTTGTATTTTAAAGAAAGGATCTGAAGTTATTCATGCGGGTTCTGTCAAAAAGCGTCATAAAAGAAATTATGTAGTAGGGTGGAACAAACACGTTCGCGAGGCTCACCGCGCTGCCCGTCTTTGTTATCAAACGTGGCTGTTATACAACAAACCTACTTCTGGACTTATTTATGAAAATATGTGCTTATCTCGTAATCTTTTTAAAAGTAAATTAAAATATTGTCAAAACAATCAAGACAGAATTAAAATGGATATGCTAGCATCTTGTCATGAAACGAAACAATTTAATAAATTTTGAAAATTGACAAATAAATTGAAACATAAGACGGGGACGCCGGTGAGCGTCGCGGGCGTGAACGACCCCACTGATATAGCTAATGCTTTTCAAAAACATTTTAATGTAGACTCGCGTTTGTGTGGCTATAGCGATCCTTTAAACAGCGGCGCGGGGGCGGCCGTGGCCGGGGCTCCCCCTGTCAGGTTCTCCGCTAAAGAAGTCGCGAGAAGTATACAGAACATGGTGAGGGGTAAGTCCCCCGGTCGCGACAGCCTTAGCGTCGAACATCTTAAATACGCTGGGGTACACTTACCGCGAGTACTCGCTATGCTTTTCAACCTATGTCTGAGTCATAGTTACTTACCTGCGGAACTTAGCAGTACAATAGTTGTTCCAGTAATAAAGAATAAGACTGGTGATGCCTCCGATATTTCCAACTATAGGCCGATATCGCTTGCCACTATCTGTGCTAAGGTGTTGGATAGTCTGCTTGATAAAATATTAGCTAAACATATCGGTCTCGAGGATAGTCAGTTTGGTTTTAGACCGAATTTGTCAACTGATAGTGCAATTTTATGTCTTAAGCAGACTGTTCAATATTACACAGATAGAAAGACTGCTGTTATAGCATGCTTTTTGGACTTATCGAGGGCCTTCGACCTGGTCAATTATGACCTGCTCTGGCATAAACTGACTCATGATACTACTGTCCCGGCTGAAGTAATATCACTGTTCAGATATTGGTACAGTAGTCAAAAGAATACAGTTAGGTGGGCAGGCTCGTATTCTAAAATGTATGGGTTAGAATGTGGGGTAAGGCAGGGGGGTCTGAGCTCCCCCCGCCTTTTCAACCTCTATATAAATAAACTAATAGGTGAGCTCAGTAGCACTAAAATCGGGTGTCACGTGGACGGTGTTTCAGTAAACAACATCAGCTACGCCGATGACATGGTGCTGCTGAGCCCATCTATCGGTGCAATGAGAAGGCTTCTTAAAATCTGTGAAAGTTATGCAGTGGCCCACGGGCTTAAATACAATACCGGTAAGAGTGAATGGTTAGTTTTTAAATCAGGTAACCTGACCTACAAGCAGTTGCCTGAACTCTCCCTCTCTGGGTCTCCTCTATGTAGGGTTTCGAGGTTTAAGTATTTGGGCCACTGGGTCACTGATGACTTGAAAGACAATGTTGACATAGACAGGGAGCGCAGGTCGCTGGCTGTCCGCTGCAACATGCTGGCCCGCAGGTTTGCACGCTGTACTGATGCCGTAAAGGTAACGCTTTTTAAGGCTTCTGCCAGTCGTTTTACACGTGCAGCCTGTGGATCAAGTACACCCAGCGGGCATACAGCGACCTGCGTGTTCAGTACAACAACGCATTCAGGGTGCTCTTAGGGTTGCCATGGAGATGTAGCGCGTCGGGGATGTTCGCGGAAGCGTGTGTGGACGGCTTCGCCGCGATCATGCGGAAGCGTTGCGCCTCCGCGATGGCGCGTTTGCGCTCTTCCCCTAATGGCATCCTGAATGTGTTTTCAGATCGATGGGACTCTCCCCTTCTACGAAATTGGGTAAGTGTGCAGATACACTTATCCAAATAATATACGCTTGCTTTAGTTTGTTATTTATAGTAGTAGTAGATAAATAATATACATACTAACATTAGGCTAAGTCATACTTGTACTAACAAAATATGGATTGTTATTTATCTGAAATAAAATGATTGAATTGAATTGAATTGAATATCGGTCGTCTAATATATTGTCGTCCAATATATTGTCTAATAAATGTTGACGATCAATTGTGCTGTAGTATTTAGAACCGTATAGCTGTGATATTATGTCATGTAGGTCTATTCAAATTAACTCGCCAAACCACACTTTACTTGAATACCACAAGTTGGCTCTCCAGCTTACGGCTTGCCTGACGAGCATCGCAAAAGTCTTTTCATCATCAAGTTATTTCGGTCACTAACCCAATTAAACAAATAGAACTATTTAAAACTAAGGGAGGAACTTGAATAATATTTAGTCAGTAAAAGTCTGACACCCTTTCCGCTTTACACAGCAGAAGACAGTCATTAGATGGTTTTCCATCCAAAATACAATACAAAAGTATAGTAATATTAGGTCGGGGAAAAAGTCTTTTCGCATAACGTAGGGATAAACTTATTATAAATTTTTTTTGACTGTACTATTTGTGTCTGGCTGGTTTTGGTAACATTAAAAAGGTTCCATTATAAAGAAAAGAAAAAAATAAAAAAAAGTTGTTTCCCGCTATTTTTTATTTGTTTTTCTCTCCGTTAAATTGAGTGAATCTAATGAAGAAATTCGATACATTTTAAAATTTTATTATAAAAAAGGCAAAAATGCAACTCAAGCAGTGAAAAAAATTTGTGATGTTTATGGACCTGATGCAGTGTCAGTAAGAGTAGCACAAATTTGGTTCAAACGTTTTCAGTCCGAAAATTTTGATGTTAAAGATGCACCTCGCTCTGGTCGCCCTGTTACGAATAAAATGGACGCCATTTTTGAACGAGTGGAGCAAGATCGGCATATTAGTAGTTACGATGTAGCTGAAGAACTGGGAATTGACCACAAAACAGTTTTGACCCATTTGAAGAAAGCTGGTTATACAAAAAAGCTCGATATTTGGGTGCCACACAAGCTCACTCAAAGAAACTTAATGAACCGTGTACTCATTATTTTGCGATTCATTATTGAGACGTAATGAAACCGAGCCGTTTTTGAAGAGATTGATAAATGGCGATGAAAAGTGGATCACGTACGACAAGAACGTGCGAAAAAGGTCGTGGTCGAAAGTTGGCCAGGCTTCACAGACTGTGGCCAAACCTGGCCTAACACGAAATAAGGTGATGCTGTGTGTATGGTGGGATTGGAAGGGCATTGTTTATTATGAGCTTTTACCGCCCGGCAAAACCATCGATTCTGATCTTTACTGCCAGCAACTGATGAGATTAAAGGAAGCAGTCGAGAGAAAACGGCCGGAATTGATCAACAGGAAGGGTGTGGTCTTTCATCACGATAACGCTAGACCACACACATCTTTAGCCACTCAGCAAAAATTAAGAGAGTTCGACTGGGAGGTCCTAGTGCATCCACCATATAGCCCTGACCTTGCGCCTTCAGATTTTCACCTGTTTCGGTCTCTGCAGAATTCTTTAGGTTCTGTAAGGTTGACCTCAAGAGAGGACTGCCAAAACTATTTGTCCCGTTTTTTTGATCAGAAGTCCCAAAGTTTCTACAGTAACGGGATAATGTCTCTGCCCACAAAATGGCAGAAAGTTATTCAACAAAACGGTACATATATATTGTAAATAAATGTAAATAAACTTTGAAAAAAATGTCTTGACTTTTCATACAAAAATACGAAAAGACTTTTTCCCCAACCTATTATATATGTTACAGCCAAAGTAATAAATTTGGATATTATGTATAATAGCTAGCCATTATGCATAATATCTACTCAGTTTGGTTAAAGTGATAATGGGCACAAAATTAATCACATGGCTATTATATATAATATCTTCGATGACTTGGATAATGTAATAAAACACGTAGGTATGTGTTTAAAATTATAATATAGTGATATAGTAATAACAAAATAAAAACAACAAAAGTCCAAACTAATTAAGGTGAGCTGCAACTATTATAATAAAATGTTTTTTAATAGTAAGAAAAAAAAATAACCCCAACCTACTTTTTTTTCTTACCATTTAAAAAACATTTTATGCAGCCCACCTAAATTAGTTTGGAATAGGTCATAGACCGTATTTATTACTTTGACGAACTTTGACACGTTATTATGAATTATGTCCAGACAAAGTGATTAATTTATTACTTTGTCTAGTGAATTTGGCCATTATATATAATGACCAGTCATTATGTATAATAGCTATTTAATCACTATGACTGTAACATATAGATAGATAGATAGTTAATACGTTTATTTCGTTTAAATAGTACAAGTTATATAAAAACATATCCCACAAAACCGTTTGACTGGTTTGTCTGTGGGTCACAGTCTCTTTTATACTACTTTATACATTACAACTAATTTTATATATAAATAACTTACAATTTTTCACTTAAACCAATATAATGCTTTTTTAAATTTGTTTTGTACTTATTTTTGTTTGTTTCCATTCTAATGGCTTCAGGTATACTATTTAATAGGTACGGAAGCCGTTTTTTTATAGTTCTGTCACCATAATTATTATAAACTCTGGGTACATTGAGTTTACCGGCAGTCATTGAGCGAGTATGAGTAGTGTTGTCGACGCAAGTTAGACCATGCTCCCGACTGTTATAGTTGTTAACTGCTAGCAAATATTTATACTGTAATCTAAGTGGTAGAATATTACATATTTTGAATAATCTATTGTAGTCGCTTTTACTTTTATCTTTGGTTTTTTTACTTACTAATAATTTTAAGAAACGTATTTGTAGTGATTCTAGTTTTAGCAAATTTGTTTTACAAGTGGATCCATAACTGTCAAGAGCATAGTTCAAGATTGAGTCCACTAATGACATGTATATACATTTTAAAATATCTTTGGGAATTTTATAATTTAATTGGTAAAATTTTGCTAATAATATTCTTAACTTATCACAAATATAATCTACATGCGGAGTCCATGAGAGGTTATTATCAATTTTAACACCAAGGTAAGTAATACAATTTTCTTGTTTTATTGGTTTACATTTACAATTTAGTGTATTGTTATGTATACAAAGGTATTCATGTGCAAACAATGAAGATGGTTGCTCAGATGGGCGCATGTAGGGCGAGTGTATTACTAGAAATTTAGTTTTGTCCGTGTTTAGAACTATGCCATTATCATGCGACCACTGGACAGCCACGTCCACGTCTTGTTGAACTGTATTACTATGTCATCACACCGAGAAAGCTGTGAATGAAGTCTAGTATCATATCTTGTGCTATGACATTTTAATTCGATTATTTGTTTCCGCACAGAACAAATATCCACTGTGAATGCTAGTTATTTTTCACACAAGAATCCAATATGTTTCAGATACAGCTTCTGGAATGGTCATGTATCTAATGCTTGGAAAATCATGTACTTACTTATACGTGTGCGCTGAATTTATGAGTTTACACTGCTTTAACTACATGTTGATCTTTTGTGTTTATTTTTATTTTACTGTTAAAATTATTTTTGACAAAGTATCATAACAAAATATGGGGAAACATATAAAAGTTATTTCTACCTAAAACACTAATAATACTAAGATAGATAAAACAATGTTTATCATAATAATGTAAAAAATATTGCAATCTCTTTTATAGTTGTTAAGAAAAACATTATCGAATTTCTATTTTGTGTGTTAAAATTTGACGAATCTAAATGACCCTGTTGATCTTAAAGACAATAAAATATATATCTTTTCTTTTATTTCACAAGAATACAAGTGGAAAAGAAAAGTAAGTAATGACTGATACACTCATACAAAAAATAATACAAAAATTCAGTAAAAAAATTACATAATCTAGTTTCTTAAAATAACACAATATTTGTATGTATACATATAAATATTTGTTCTGGTCTGGGTGTTTTTCTATGTATATTAAGTATGTATTTACAAAAAAAAAGTATTTATGTATGTTTACCCGTTATTTATTATCCATAACACAAGTTCTTAATGATACTTATCTTGGAACTAAATAATTGGTGTAAGTGTCAGAAATATTTATTATTTATTTATTACCCATCCAATCTATTTTTTTTTAAATTTAGTATGAACTCACTCGATTAATGTATTAGCCAGTGTTAAATATTTAGATAATTCTAGTTATTTGCAACTATGTGCAGCGTTTTTGTCATTTAGTCACAGTTAAAGTCCTACCCCAGTAAAGTAGTGGAGACTTTATTAGTGATTTTTAAATAGTTTAGGAATCAACACGAAAAATCACAATTACTGTTCACAGTATTGTATTGTGGTGGTTGCAATCGATTAAAGAAGTTAATTAGTGTTCACTACCTAAGGTTACAGCTGTGGAGACCACGTCTGTAAGAGCGACGACAGAAGACGAAGAGCTGGAGATACAGTTCTGTGGCGTCCAGAAGTGGGCTAATGTAGGCTTATGATGATGAAGATCACAGTGAAAGGGTGATCGTTTAGAGCGGCTATAGCCTAGTGGATCCATAGACTACAATATACTCCTTTCCTACACTTGTGTACGTTGCTGAAGAAGTTACGTCGGAAAATCCACTATAGTTACATACACACATAAAAACTCAAATTTACACAAATTTTGGAAAATAATACATTGCCGCGGCATGTTTTTTTTTTTGCGTTGTGTTAGTTGCACTAAATAATTAAATTTACACGTGTTTTCATGCAATGGCCGAGTCAATATATTAATATAAAACATTAAAGATTAAAGATTTTTAATATTGATATGCGTCACTATAAGATGCTGTTAATTATTACGTAACAACTTAAGACAGAAAGTCGTTTAAGTAGAGACTGAATAAATTAATAACCGGCATGGATCTCACAACTTTTTACCGTAGAACAACTGAGTTGCGAGACTTGGTTTTTTTGAAAAGTATTGTTTTTGATGGGATCCCTTTTACGAGTGCATTCCCGAATCGCTGTTTACAAAAAGTTACGAATTTCACAAAAAAGCTTTTAAACATAAGTACATAATGCAGTATACATTATTAAAGTCAGCTACGTTCACACTCAACAGGTGAACCACACAACATGGACCATAATTTCAATTTTCCAAGCAATATTCTTAGCGCAAAATAACACTAACATTTCGTGCCATTCATGTGCAAATACTCCATTTTGCGTTGACCGAGGTGCTATTAAAAATTTTATACCAAAACTACACAATGTGGTTTGATAATATTCGCGGCAGTGTACAGAATATTACTGCGGTTTGTGGACTAAACAATTTCACATTTACGAGTTCTCAGCTCATGAAATATTTACACCATCATCGCCCACACCCTGTATAAGGCCGGCCGAATGTTCCGCTGCAGCTTTTAGCGCACACTCTCGTATATTTTCGCACTGCAATTTGCGAAGCGTCCCTCGCCACGTCCTGATTTATAAACGTACTGTATCACATCACGAGATTTCTTTTTTTGATGCTGTTTAGGTGGTTAATGGTTCGCTGTTGTGTTTTTGCTGTCCATTCCACGTGGTTGTACATTTAAGTGCATTTTTTGTAATTTATTCAAAATTTTAATAATTTTTTCCTTACTTATCGCCGTTTGGTGCTGACCGAGAATAGTGCCACCCCCTCTCATCTCACGGGGAGTCGAAAGTGTCAATGAATGATGTAGAGAAATCCTACGGGATGATGGGCAGCAGCGTTCGGGAGGCCAATATATCATACTTACAGCAAGACGCCACACGCGCCCTGGGTCCGCGTGGTGAAGTATGACCCAATACAAAGGTCACGATGGTTTGTGAGCATTATGGTGAGTAGCTATAAGTTCCCGGTAAACGGTAATAGGCTCGCCATCTATTACGTAGGACCAGTAATGTAATAGGCGAAATGTGGGCGTATAATATGCCTCTGCCTACCTCTTCGGAGAAACAGGCGTGATTGTATGTATATATAATTGAATATTATAAGAAGGTAGGGGGTGCTTTACACTGCGCCTCTCTGAGGAGGTCCTCCGCCTTATTTCATTAGCGGCGTAGGCAGAAGATTTTTAGTGGGTAGAACTGCTTGCGGTCGCGTCTCCGCAGTGAGCCCTGCACTCTTCCCTTGGTCCCGGCCGGTAGGCAGTGCGTAAAGGCATTTAGTTACCGTCGTAGATAAAAAAATGAAATTGAAAAAGTGTGGCATTAAAAAGTAAAGAAAGTGTGGTTGTGGAGCGCTTCGGAAGTGCTATACACAATTATATAACATAATTTTAATGAATGTACAACCAGTAACTTTGTCCACAATATGGATACTAACTTGTGGTGTACCTAAGAAATGCAAAACATATAAAATTCACAGAACTAGATTTGCTAAGCGTAGAAAATTACATGCAATAGTTAGAGATGTTGTTATGGTTTATTATTACACTTATTTAGATTCACGTTTACCTGTATTAGTTTGCGGTTGAGTTTGAAATGTAATTTGTATGTGACAAATAGTGACAATATCTGTAGGCACTTATTTTTTAATCGAATCAAACATCCCTATCAGAAAGCCTAGCTGTAGCATTGCCAAATATTCAGCCGACTACGAGGGCTTTACGGAATACTGCGTTTCGGTGTGCGATTTACAGGCCTAGACAAATATTAATGCTTCTCCACACAAATATTTGTGATGTGGCGAAATCCAGAGCAGATATATTGGCATATGAGCTTCCTGTTTGAAGTATTATACAAATTACTGGCTGATCAAATATTGTAAATAATATTAATTTAGGCGTACAAGATGATAAAGAGGTTACCTAACTACATACCTAAATAACACAGTCTGGTCAATTTGTACATTCGAATTTACAATAATTCGGACTCAGCAAATGTTCGGTGGGAATGTTCAGAATCTATATATATAAAAGAAAGTCGTGTTAGTTACAGCACTTATAACTCAAGAACGGCAGGACAGATTTGGATGAAAATTGGTAGGGAGGTAGCTTAGAGCCAGGAGACGGACATAGGATACTTTTTATCCCGTTCGACAGCGTTCCCGTGTGACTTGACATGAAACGTCAGTCACTATAAAACGTGATATAACAAAAAAGAATCAGACTTGGAATAATAAAAAGCAAATTACAGCTATGTAATAATGACGTATGGATGACAATTTGATATTTGTAAGAAATCAATATTCAAACTATTTCTGACTTCTTGGCGGGAATGTGAATATGAGTTTTGAAATATTTTTTTAGGTGAATTGAAGTGAAGTGAAGTTTAATTAATAATGCCGCGAACAAGACTATCGAATCTTTACCGACAAAGCCGTAATGCAAGAAGAATACGAAATACTGGAAATGACTGAAGGACTGAAGAAGAACAAGAAATTGCACGTGAACATCGCCGCAATAGTATGGCTCGACTTCGTGCTTCTCAATAAATAATAATAAAACAAAAAATGTCGTGTATCACAAAGTACTTAAGTGAAGAGCAACTTTATACTAAAATACAGAAATAATAATGAATGATTAATGTAGGTATTTAATTTTTTTGTAATTTCCAATAAAATAAAAACACAATCTGCTTATTTATTGCCATTAAGGCGGAACAAAGTTCGCCGGGTCAGCTAGTACATAAATAAATAAAATGTAAAAAGCCCCCATAACCAAACACATCGCTCTTATTTTTCGGTTTACTTTGATCGGACTACACTTCCAAAAATGTTTTCGAGACAAAACAAATAAAGTTTAAAATATTCCATCAAAATATTGTTAGCATTCTTTTAAAACAGTCGATATTGAAAATAACTCTACAAGAACTTAGTAAAATAAATGAGGATTCTGACACTATGTGCCTTACAGAAACATTTATTAAGCCGGGTAATGATTGTTATATTAAAATTGGAAACTATCAGTAGTATAACAGAACAGATATACAGAACCGGACTGTTTATTTTGTGTTCTGTTGGTAAGTTGAATAGTTTGTTATGTGAAATATATAAAAATACAAGACTAGTCCCAACCAGGAACGAGCCTACCCGAAAACAATCATGCATTGACCATATTCTTCTCAAAATACTGAAGCCAAAAAATTACCTTTGATTTTATCCAACCATGATACTGTGCATTTACTTAGTTTTAATGTTAAACAGAAGCCACAGGAGCACACACAGACAAGTACTATTGGTTCAAAAAAGACTATTCGTCTGAGAACTTAAATAAGTTAAGGGTATCTAAGTAGTTTTTAAAGGCACGACGTCTATGAAGAAGTTAATTTTTGTGGAGTTTTTTAAAAAAATTATTATTTGTTACGATTGCTCTATGAGAAGCATTTTTGTATTTTCCCTTAATTAAGTGCATGCCAAAAGCAATAGCTAACAGTAGATAGATAAGTCGAAGCTTAAGAACAAGGTTTAAACACACAAAACAACAAGACTTGTTGTAATTATTATTATTATTACTTAGTAATAATAATACCCTATCTAAAATATACAAAATTATTTTAAAAAAGTAATTTACACGTCAAAGAAAGAATTCTAATGTAAAATGTATAAATAACGGCAATAATAAATGTAAAGCTACATGGTTCGCTATCCAGAATCAAGCAGATAATTAAAAAAAAAATACATTTCTGACATTGACTGACATAGCAAACTAGACGCGTTTGCTATGTCAGTCAATGTCATAATCATTTTATCAATAGCTAATCTGGTATATCTATACTTAAAAATGTACGACCGCCTTACACGACAATATCTAACACTGTTTTTAATTCTGCTGACGGAAAGAGGAGTCAAAACATAAATGACAAAACTAAACAATACAAATGAAGGGTTTGACGATATAAGCACAAAAGTAATAAAAAGTATTGACGAATTACTATCATACTATCGAAGATAGGTCAAATCTTTTCTAGGGATTTTTCCCGAAGATTTAAAGTTGTTCGTTGTTAGGCAGGTAAAAAGGTAATTAATATAAGAAAGGTATAAAGGATAATTTTAATTACTATAAACTCATCACTCTTCCAATTTTACCCAAAAAGTTTTAAAGTATGCACAGGAAACTGATCGATTTTTGAAGCAATTATAAATTATAGCCAATATGGCTTTTAGAATGGCAAATCCTCAACATTCGCTATTTTTGATTTAATGAATACAATTTTAAGCAATATTACCAAAAATCTTTTGACTACAGGACTCTCTTCTGACTTGTGTAAGTTTTTTGAAAGTTCCTTATGATTTACTTTTGATAAAACTCGAAAATATAGGTGTAAGAGGTATAACCATTTAGTGGGATTTGTCACACCTATCAAACCGTTAACAATACGTAACAGTGGAAAAATTTAATAATAATAAAATTATACCGTTCTCCTCGAGCAGTCGCAAAAACAAAACTGGTGTTCCACAGGGAAGTATACTAGGTCCTCTTTTATTTATAATTTAATTTTTGTAAACCAATGCATCATGTGTCACGGAATAAATATTTTCTTTCTTTCTTTCTTTTTTTCTTTCTTTCTTTCTTTTTTTCTTTCTTTCTTTCTTTTTTTCTTTCTTTCTTTCTTTATAACATACAAAAATTATACATTTAAAATATATAATCATAAATGCATTTTATACGCACATGGCATCTCCTTTATTGCGACTCAGAAAAGAGTTTCATTGACTGATCATGAAATTGAAAATCTGTGCTAATTCCATGAGAAATATTATTTTAAAGTGAATATCACTAAAATTAATGAAATTACAAACGTCAAGTACCTTGAAGTGATAATAGACCGTTTTGTAAACTGGAAATACCGTATGAAAAGCATATATAACAAAATAAATAAATTAGTGTATGCATTAAGTTAAGTTTTAAAAGTAATAAACAAAATAACAGAAATTTTATGTTATCATGCACACGTGGAATCTATATTGAGATACGGTTTGATAGGGTATGAGGTCATGGAATATTACATGAAAAGAGTAATAGCCTGTCATCGAAGCCGCGGTGGTAATTTGACGGATATTTTATTTCATACTTAATTGTAATATGTCTTCTTTAAAATACAATAAAAATATCACAACTCTCATAAAATGCTTGTTTTTATTTTCAAATGGAAAATTGCACTCTTACTGAGACACTCTTTATAACAAAATTCCGAATAAATTTAAAGACTTTAATAGTCCATTGTTAAAAAAAATTACTAAGTGGATTAATGACGAAATGTTAGGAAATTTATTAATAAATAATTATATTTTACTGACATAATACCATTTTATATTAATGATTGTAAATTTGATTGATAGTTGTATATTCAAGACCAAACTACACTGGACAGCAAATAAACCGGGCCACCCGCTACCTTGGAACTCTGATTCGATTTTCTCAAAAAGTATAAGCCTCACAACTGTCAAACTTACACCTACAAAAAGTGCGTATAATACTCTCTGACGTCGATCACTTCCTTGTAGACTCACCCTGGTCTCATCAGTAAAGAGTACATTGCCCCACTGCTCTAACATCCAATCCCTATGCTCTCGAGCAAATTCAAGTCGTGCTCCACCGTAGGCTACGGTTAATTTTGGGCCTGTAGCAGCTCTCTTTGGAGCCAGATTTCGTTCAGCAAGTCTCCTTCTAGCGGTATCTGAACTTATGACCACTTGGCGTTCGTCACGCAGACTTCGTTGGACTTCAACTGCGTTGAGGCGGCGATTTCGCAAAACAGTAAGATGGATATAATGATCATCTGCTGTTGATGTAGCCCTAGGTCTGCCCGTACTTGGTCGGCGATCGAATGCTCTAGTCTCTAAGTATCGTCTGTAAGCCCGTTGTACCGAAGATCTGCTGATTCGAAGTCTCCGAGCAACTTCACGTTGCGAAACGCCTGCTTGAAGTAGTCCTACAGCTTGAGCTGCTTCTTGAGGCGTCGTATCCATTATTGACCATAGAAAATAGCAAAAATACACGCGTCTGGAGCAAATAATGGATGGCAACTATCTTATCTTATCTTATAGCGGGGGCCACAGATTAACCGTGGCGCACTTTGACCCTTATGCCGGATCTTTTGTGCATCCCCTTGCCTATCACTCCAAATCTCCAAATATTGTTACCATCATCTTTATGACAGTTTTTGCAGATTGGAGCCCATAGTCCCTTGGTTGTGGGTAGGCCACCCCCAGGAGACTCATTCGGCAAGCAGCCAACGAGTCACAGGTACACAGCAGGTGTTCCATAGACTCCTCTTCGTCCCCACATCTACGACATAGCGGTGATTGCACTAGTCGCATCCTGTGGAGCATTTTGTTTGTGGCATAATGCCCTGTTAGAGCCCCAATTATCAGTCTGGCTTGATACCTGCTACCTTCGCAGAGGGCCTTACACCAGCTGCTCCCTGTCACCCCGATGAAGGCCTTTGAATGCTTAAGCGCCGGTAGCAGCTGCCATTCCGATAGATGTTTCTCCACCGTATACTTTTTTAGCGTCGTGGCTATTGTACTCATAGAGAGTGCAATGCATGGCTCCGGTCCAGTGAAAATTGATTCCGAGCCCTGTCTGGCAAGCCTGTCAGCGTGCTCATTCCCCTTAAATCCGGCGTGGCCTGGTATCCACATGAGGGTTACCCTGTTTGTCCGGCCCAGTCTGTTAAGGGTTTGAGCAGCTTCTAGTACCAGCCTTGAGTCTACTCGCACTGAGGCGATAGCCTTGAGTGCAGCTTGACTGTCGCTGAGTATGTAAATCACTCGGTCCCTGATGTTCAGGTCGAGGATCTTCATAGCACATATGATTATTGCATATGTTTCAGCCTGAAAAACCGTAGCGTATTCGCCTAAGCTTTGGCTAATTTCATGGTTTTTGGAATAAACACCCGCGCCCGTACCAGATTCCATTTTGGAACCATCAGTATACCAGACAAGGCTGTTTACATCAGGAGTAGGTGGCCCTTGCTCCCATTCATCCCTAGTGGGGACCTTTGTTTTGAATTTATTTTTGAACATGAATACAGGACATTGTTTATCTGTCCCCATACTCATGAGCCTTTTGAGGCTGGAATTAGCCTCACATCTTGTATGTTTACCCTGGTTACTAGACGGATCCCACAGACCAGCCACTTTCAATCTGTGGATTGCCTTCCAGGCCTCCGCCTCTATAACAGTATGCAGCGGCGGTAGGTCCAGTAGGATCTCCATCGCTGCCGTTGGTGTAGATCTGAATGCCCCAGTAATGGCCATACATGCCACCCTTTGAACCTTACTGAGCTCATTTCTACAAATAGATAGCCTCGCTCGAGGCCACCATACAATGCACCCATAGGTCACTATAGGCCGCACCAGTACTGTGTAAATCCACCTTAGGATTCTTGGTTTTAGCCCCCAAGTTTTCCCGTAAGTAAAACGACACAATCCAAAGCTCCTAAGAGCCTTTTTAAGGGTCTGTTCTACATGTGACTTCCAAGTTAGTTCCTTATCTAGGATTACACCTAGATATTTAACTTCCGTAGTCCAAGGCAGCTGTGTACCACAGAGAGTCAGCGTTTTCAACGCTGACAGGTTTCTCATTTTAGTGAATGTAATCACGGTCGTCTTCCCTGGGTTTACAGAGAGGTGGTTGTCGTCGCACCATTCCTCAAGCTGACCCAGGGCTCTTTGCATCAGTTGTGATACGATATTGGGAAACTTCCCATTGACCATAATGACAAGGTCGTCAGCATAGCCTATTGTCTGATATGGTCCTTGGTTTAGTTTGGTTAGAATAGAATCCACTACAAGACTCCACAGGAGGGGTGACAAAACTCCCTCCTGCGGACACCCTTTCGTGGTCTTAACCATTAGTGTCTCACCAAACTTACCTGAGGTAATGATTCTACCCTTAAGCATGCAGTCTATCCATTTACAGATCGTGTCAGGGATACCGTGGTCCCTAGCTGCTGCTCTTATCGATTCAAAGGTTGTTCTGTCGAAGGCGCCTTCTATATCAACAAAGGCTCCCAGGCACACTTCCTTATTCTCGATCGCGGCCTCGGCCCTCTTAACAACTAGGTGTAGTGCTGTTTCCGTTGATTTCCCGGATTGATACGCATATTGAAACTTGTGTAGGGGAAGTTTCCTGAGCGGACCATCTCTAATGTAACGGTCAATTAGTTTCTCCAGGGTCTTAAGAAGAAACGATTGAAGACTAATGGGCCTGTACGCACGTGGCTCTTCATAGTCCGGTTTGCCTGGCTTCGGTATATATAACCTCAACCTTTCTCCAGGCTTTCGGAATATATCCAAACGATATGCAGGCCTTATAAAGCCTACAGAGATGAGTGTTCAATTCTGAGGCTCCCTTTTGAAGAATTGCAGGGTAGATTCCGTCAGGGCCAGGAGCTTTAAAAGGTTGGAAGCTACCAGTTGCCCATCTCAGTCTTTTGTCGTCTACAATTCTCTTTGCAATGGTCCAGTCTGCCCTGCAAGTATGTTTTATCTGGTCTTCCAGGCTTAGTGGATCATCATTCGCCCCTAGGGCTATTGACCCCGGAAAGTGGGTCCTTAACACGTTAACTGCCAATAAAATAATGCACATTTTCCGTTCACGCCATGGGGGACAATGTTGAACGACACTAAAGTTTTATATTGAAGCCGTGTCCGACAACGTTGACCGCGCGTCAGAGCTATGTTTAAAACTCTCTACTGGGCCAACGGACAACAATATCGAGCTAATGCGCTTATAAGGTGACCCGCGCGGCCCTCTAGTTTATCCTAGGTAGCTTGGTTTTTACAAAGACAGCAACCTTAGAAAAAAAAGTGTTGATCTTTGAAAAAATCTTGAAAAATCTTAAAACACAGATTTTTTTAGAATTTTGTTGAAATAAAAAGCGTTTTCTAGGCATTACAACTTTATTAAAATAATTAAAAAAGATATTATAAGCCTCTCCATATGACAATGAAAAAAATTAAAGTTATGTTAAGAAGCCGTACACGAAATTTTGCCGAACTCGCTGATTTACTTAGGTTTACAGACGTCTTTATGCCTAAAATACAGTACATTTTTCTAAGTTTAAATGCACAACATTCAAGATCATTTTAAATATGATCTAACAAATGGAATACTTTTTAATAATTATATTTTAATTTTAAATAATTGACCTAAAAGCGACGACTGTTTTGTCAAATATTGCCGTTAGAGGTTTACAGTAACAACTATTACGAATTGTATTGATCTTTGAATAATATGAAAAAAATACAACGTATTGTTGTGAAAGTGCTCTATATAATGTATGGATCACTTTTTATAACATACCTATAAAAAAAATACTAAATAATACATTTAACTTAGTCAATTATTTTTCAAATAATTGCTTTAGTTTAAGCTTTAGTTAGGGCTTTTTAAAACGCTTGCGTATAAAATTATTGAAAGAGAAATAAACTTTAGTTCATTCTCTATCCATATTATAAAAAAATATATAATAAACATTAAAAAAACAATAAATAACAAATATTTTAAAATAACCTAAATCTCGCATTTATAATATGCGATGCAAGCATCCGTATCAGCACTCCGCGCCAAGCGGTATTTAAAATGATGTTGAATGTTGAGTTTAAACTTAGAAAAATGTACTATATTTTAGGCATAAAGACGTCTGTAAACCTAAGTAAATCAGCGAGTTCGGCAAAATTTCGTGTACGGCTTCTTAACATAACTTTAATTTTTTTCATTGTCATATGGAGAGGCTTATAATATCTTTTTTAATTATTTTAATAAAGTTGTAATGCCTAGAAAACGCTTTTTATTTCAACAAAATCCTAAAAAAATCTGTGTTTTAAGATTTTTTAAGATTTTTTCAAAGATCAACACTTTTTTTTCTAAGGTTGTTGTAAAAATTATTCTAAGGTAAAAACCAAGCCGAGCCGAGCGAGAAATGCGGAGGAGTGAGGTGGGGGTGAGCGGCGGCATGACCGCGCGGCCCTATTTAACGGATTTTTGATTTTCCGTTCGCAGAGGCCATGGGGGTCAGTGTTGTGCGGCGCGTAATAACTA
This sequence comes from Musotima nitidalis, assembly GCA_949126915.1. Classification (NCBI taxonomy): domain Eukaryota; kingdom Metazoa; phylum Arthropoda; class Insecta; order Lepidoptera; family Crambidae; genus Musotima; species Musotima nitidalis. The sequence continues at coordinate 17,295,785 of OX421416.1, forward strand.
CTTATAAAATGTTTATATGAATGTCAGTATATTGAAACATGTCATTTTAGTATATAATGTGGATAAATATTGAATAAAAGCATTATATCTAAAATGAAAAAAAATATGATTTTTACTTAGCTTGATAGCGTAAACAAGTGTCGCCCAACATTGACCGCGTTGGCAGAGAAGGTGTTAAAAGTGTGTCTAGGGTCTCATGTATGGACTCCGTGCGCTCCCCATTTGACTTCTTAACAGTCGTGAGTGGGATCGCCTTGGTTGTTGCCATAGCCTTACATAATCTCATTCCCTCAGGAAGTGAGCTTATCTCTTCGCAGTGTGCCCGCCATGCCTGACGCTTGGCTTTGCGTACCATTTTGCTATATAGCTTTAGAGAGATGGTGTATTCCTCAAAGTTCATGGTAGCTTTTGCTCGATTGAAAGCCTTTCTCGTTTCCCTTCTCATCTCTGCTACCTCTTTCGTCCACCAAGGTAGCTTTGATGCAGTGACCTTGCTTTCCGGACAGTTGTCCTTCCATGAAGAGAGCAAGGCATTAGTTATTCGGTCAGCCTCAAATTCAATGTCTATTGTTGAATTTAATCTGCCCTGAACTTTGCCTAGCTCGGCCCCGAGGTCTCCTCTGAAACCTGACCAGTCGGTGTTTCTGGGATTCCTCCTACGTAAAGTGCTCCTACTGACCTGAGCCCTATACTTGAAGCAGATGTAGTTGTGGTCCGATAACGTTACCTCATCCGACACATGCAATCCTGTAATATACCTTACCGCTTTTTGATTAGCCACTGTAATGTCAATTACCTCCGCCCTTCGGGCATTGAAGAATGTTGGTTTACATCCCTTGTTAGTAACATGTAAAGATGAACTCACCAGATATTCCAGGAGTTTCTCTCCTCTGTTGTTGATGTCTGAGCTGCCCCACTCAACATGATGCGCATTGGCGTCGCAGCCCACAATGAGTTCTAGATCGCTGTGTCTGCCGTGATTTACCAGTTCCCGTAGCTTGGTTGATACAGGTTCCGCCTCTTCGAAGGGCAGGTAGGCAGAGGCAATAATGATGCCCCGCCCTCCACCATCCCTCCTCCTTCGGACCATGACTGCCGTCAGATCCCTATAACAAAACTGTGCAAGAGGAGACGCATCTATGCCTCTTTTGACATAGATACAAGTCCTCATGTCATTAGTATCACAATAATACATTAAGCTACCGTTGAGCCCATTGAAGCCTCGAATTTGACCCTTGTAAGTATAGGGTTCTTGAATCAGGGCAACATCAAATTTCTCATTATTCAGCTCCCGTGCCAGAAGGGCGGTAGCTGCCTTACAATGGTGTAAATTAATTTGCACGCACCTTAAGTTATCCATCTGGAAGCCTTATTCGTCTCCTATGTCCCCGTCCGTGTCCACTCTCGTGTCCAACGGCGAGGACAGGCCCAACACCAGTTCGTCCAGGGCCCCCAGACAGTCATCAACGCCTCTTGGAGAAGATACATCCTCCATGTACTCGGAGGTGGTTTCTCCCCCAAGAGGCCCTACCAACCCAGACGGTATCCTCCCTGTCTCTTCCGATCCGCCTGGTTGGTCTTGCAGACCGAGGTCGTCCTCGACAACCTCAGCCTCCTCGGTAGCCTCAACCCCGGCATCGACAGGCCCATCCTCAGGTCTGTCCTGCGCCTCCAGCACCTTGAATGTGCTCCTGTCAATCCCGGTGTTGAGCATGTACCCCTTTTCCTTTATATAGGCAGCCGAGGCCTCGTCCATGAGGACTATGCGCCTAACATGAAGCGGCTCCAGCAGGGTATTGAGGACCTTCCAGCGGGTAGCCCTCAGGCCCGGATGAAGCTGCTCCACCATACGCAGGACCCTGCCAATATCAAGGCGGCTGACGTTCCTGGATTTCCAGGCCATCTTGATGGGCCTAGGAAGATCCCTGGCATCAACCACCCTGATCTTAGTACCCTCAACGGTAGCACCGTCAAGGGCCCTGAGCCAGTCAGCTGAGTCATCCCCCCTGCAGGTTACTGGGATGACCCCTCCGACGAGGTTTGCGATATTGATGTCGGGAGCCGGGTCAGGAGTCTCCTCCAGACGGTCCCACACCATGCCTTGAATGGCCACCGCTAGCCCGTCACTAATCACTGTGGTTGGGTACTCATCAGCGATGATAGCCAGTTTCTGGGCTACCGTGGCATCCGCGTAAGATCCCCCCATCTTCACGCGTTTGGCATCGGCATCCCCCCGGCTCTCATCGCTGATGTCGGCCCTCAACCTCTTTGCACTGTCCGTAGGGCCCAGTGATTCCTCGGCATTCTGCCGTAAGAGGTATTCCTTCTTACGGCGAGCACCACTTAGGCGAGACTTCTTCCCCCTTCCCGATGGTCCAGCAGCGGGCACCCCATTGCCGGTCCGCATGGGCCCAAGCTCCGGTGCGCCCTGCCGCTGGGTGCCGCCAGGTCGTGGTAAAGGCATGCTACCCCTCCCCGGAGGTCCTCCCCCGCTTGCCCTACTAGGTGCCAGAGTTGCCCCGGTCCTAGCGGTCAAGGGGGGTATCATTCCCCGAACGCCCGAAGGCTCGCCTCCCCCTCGTGGTAGACGGTCCATGCCGGAACCACCAGCCCCCCGAGGGGCACCAGTATGCCCCAGCTGGCCCACTCCACCACGAGCTCCAATGTAGCGGTCTCCCTGGCCCGAGCTGGTACTCCGAGGAGTCCCAGTTGGTCCTGGCAGCCCAGCTTCTCTATTAGGCGCATGATGCGCATTCGTCTCTCTCGAGACCTTTACCCTAGCGGGCCCGACGCCCGTAGGCATCTTGGTATTTGGTTGGGGAGTAAATTTTTTCTCTATACTTTTTTATCAATTGATTCGCCTGCCAGATTTCCCACCCTCCATGGAGCCCGCACATTTGGGAGTGCCCGATTCCCGGTGCACTAGGATTATCTGGCAGGTATAGGCAACAGGAAGTGGATGAGAGGACGCGACATCCAGGGCTCGTTATACGCATGCTAACTCAAACCTACGCAAACTTACCCCTTCAGCATGGCCATCACCCCAAACTGGCCATCAGCCGAGGCCAATAACCAGCTCCTCCCCGCGCCTCGCCGCGGCCCTCTGATGGGTCGCTTGACCATTTCCCCCCACTCGGCTACTGTGGGAGGCCACCGTTTGTGAGAGAACTCCAGACCAAAGGGGCGTGTTGCCTTGGATGGCAACTAAAGAAATCATAAGAAAAATCCAACTATCCTCATTTAGAAAAAAAGAACGCTAATCGCAAACTCTAGTCAAAACAGAGCAAATCGTTGGTATTGTGTTTGTTGCTTGATTACAATGTGAATTAGGGTACTTTAAATAAATTTGTGGTCTTTTCTCAAACAACATGAAACGCATTTTTTGTGGGTGTAAGTTTGATAGTTGTGAAGTTTATACTTTTTGAGAAAATCGAATCAGAGTTCCAAGGTAGCGGGTGGCCCGGTTTATTTGCTGTCCAGTGTAGATAAAGATTTTACTTGCGAAATATGAGAACTCTTTATTATCCAATGTCATCAAACTATACCATGTTATGTGCAAATAAACACTTTATTATTATCATTATCATCGGAGAGCTTATACAAAGTACCACATTTAAAAGGAAAATGAAGAAAAAAATTATGTAATGTAATTATATCCGTATGTTGCTACAAATCAAATAATACTCCTCTTTTTTCATCGAAATAATACTCCATAATCAAAACTAAAATTTGCACTAGTGTTAAGAAATGAAATTGCCCCAATGTGTCATTTTCCCCGTTGGCGCCAAAACCCCAACTATATAACTTCTGGAATATAAGAGAAAATAAAAAACAAGTTCTCTATTCAAATTTTCATACCGCGTAAATGCTCGACGCAGTTTTTTTAATCCAATTTATCTGCTTTCCGCTTGTGTCCCACTACATTGTTCCAATTCCAAACAATCAGAGTTAATGAGATCACTCTGTTGAAAATGGCGGAATGCTTCCAAACAATAAAGGAACCTCTATTTATTATTTGTAGGGGCATTATCTCGTTACATGGATTTAAATTGGCGGGCTTTTATGGTCTTTCCATATTTTAGTTCTGTTTTGTGATTTAATTGAGATTACTCTTATTTTTTTTTCTTCTTTAGCTCGCGCCAACTTTTTGCAATGTTCTAAATCTGTACAACCTACAGTATTGATTACTTGTGTTTTTATTTTTCTAGGGTATCATTTCAAGCCATACAAGCCGACTATTGTAGTCCTGTTCAATCGAATTCACTATAACATTAATTATTGGAAAAAAAATAAACAGTTATGCATAATTAGTCGAATATTTTATTTTTCAATAGATTTATCAATACTTTGTAGTAAAACAAGATTTTTTACTTTTCCATTTTATTCTGATCCGAGTTAATAGGAACATTCTACAAAAAAAAACTACAAGTCCTTTAATAAACATAAGTCTTAGTTTTTAGAATTGTGGTTGCTGGCCTAGAAAAGTGCCATGTCATCTCATGGAAAAGATGTAAGAGTCGACGAAGAGAAATCCAACCATATGACGGGCAGTAACGTCATCTTGCGTATACTAGCTGAATCTGCGATCACCAACCCGCCTGCACAGCTTGGTGAATATGGGCAAAGAAACAATTGGTGAGGCCAACGTTCAACAGTCTTTATATGGCTGAAATGATGATTATAAAAACGACATTACATACCTACGTAGTGTATGAACTTGTTTTTTAAAGAGCATCTAGAGATAGAATGTAATATCTAGCGATAGAATGTGCCCTTAATAATTTTAGCACCGGAGATCAACGATTATCTGAGTTACATGATTCCACATACCCATTTAGTAACTAAGTACCTATCTGCATATTATAATATTAACGCTTTATCGACTTAGTAATAGTTACTGCGAATGTTCCTGATTATGTGCGGCGTATAGTGCTTAGTGACTGCATCGAGGGTCATAGAACCAACTAATGGACTTTAAAAATACGCTTTGTTCAATCTGCAACTATATATTTCTTTATTTAATCATGTAACCAAATTATGTAACGATGAAGTCACTACGTGTGCATTGTATCGCGGTATCCAATTAGTACTACGATTGCCCCCAAATGTGTACGGCCTGTGGTGCTCAGTGACTGCATCAAGCCTTATAAAGGTAACTTTTGGACTTAGAACACACGCTTTGGGCAACCGGCAACTACTAGTATACCAACAGCAATGTAATTTAGCGATTACCAGTGTTGGATAGCGATATCAACATTTCTCGTGTTATCGACTTTGTTGCCTACATTGTATTTTGGTTGCTATCTGAATTTGCTGGCTATGTTGATATAGTCATAATTAAAAAGAAGCTTTAACCATTTACAAATATAATTACTACAAAGTAAATGTATCCAGACGTAAAAGAAAGATCTTTAAAATAATTTTAATAAGCACTTACATAAATAAATAAATAAATAAATATTCTCTTACAATCACACCAATTATTTAGTTCCAAGATAAGTATCACTAAGAACTTGTGTTATGGATACTAAATAACGGATAAACATACATAAATACTTTTTTTTTTGTAAATACATACTTAATATATAAAGGAATACGCCCAGACCAGGACAAATATTCATGTTCATGCACACAAATATTTGTCCTGTATGGGATTGAACCCACGACCTCTGGAGTGAAGAGCAGGTATACTGACCTCCACGCCATATCGGTCGTCAAAGAGACTATGAACTTACATGATAATATCATACATCTATGTTTAATTTTTATCAAGGCGACTTTTCGTGAGACGACGTGAGAAGCGCTCGTACGAGTAGCTCCGTGGTACAATATTGTCAGAATCACCGAAGTCAATCAGAGTTCATAGTTATATTAAAGATTCTTTACGTAATTCGATTTCCGAATCTCAGAATTAGTTCTCACGAACTAAGGTGAGAAGGTAACAAGCGGATTCAGTATGGATTGGGAACGTTGAAAGTGAACACGTTATTTTAATATACCAGAGAAAGCCTAGGGCAAGGTTTTCCTAAAATATTACAGCATGGGGGTCTTCAAAAAGTGTGTGAAACGGTTTTTTATGGATCACCAGATCATAATCTAGAATCACTAGCATCAGATCCTGGTATCGCAGGCATTTATATGCTGAGGTGACCATTTCCATCAGGTGGGGCGCATTATTACGGCTTTAAAACCGCCAAATAAAAGCACGGCACTATGTTCCATTTTCAAAGGCGCAGTAGCTTGAATAGTTACTAAACAACAGATGCCAAGCGCAGTGTTTGATTGTTTGTTTGCAACAGATGGCAAGCGCAGCCAAGAACATTTTCTTTAATCACTTCTTCTTATCTAGCTTTAGTGTGTTACACCCTTGGAGCGTACTACTTCCAGAGCGCAATACACTTTCCGAATCAGCACACTCGGTTGGGCATTTTCTATGAATAAAGTTTTAAATCTTTTACATTGTTCTAAGACATATATCAAAAATGGATAAGGTTTTATTTGTAGATTTTGCAGCTTGCCCCTTACCCCATCGGAGAAAATTTGATCTAAAATCATTGCATTTCTTATTTTTATATGGTCGCAGTTGTACGGATTTCCCCCAATAGTCATTATTTGTCATGAACGACAAAAACGAATGTGTCGCCTCAATAGTAGGTACGTGGCTTACTTAACCTTAGCATTGTACCTTACGTACACTTACTTACTTACCACACAGTATGTCGTAGATATGAAGATCAATAGGAGTCTATGGAATACCTGCAACCTACCTGAGAATCGCTGGCTGCTTGCCGAATGAGACTTTGGGGTGGCCTACCCACATCCAAGAGACTATGAACTCCAATATGCCAAAGCTTTTATTTAGATTATGACCACAATATTTTGAGGTATGGAGTGAATGGCAATGTGATGCACTGTGTAGCTACACAGTTTATTGTTATAAGCAAAAATATTCGTAGCCGTAGTAATCGTAGCAGAATATCGTAGCCGCATCAACCAGTCGTAGCGTACACGCGTGCCTACCAGTCTTGTTTGGTGAAATAATGTTTGGTAATTATCAAATTCACATGATTTGTGTGTAACCTTGTGTGTTAAATAGACTTTCAGTACCATCTTTTGGGCTTTAATTTCAAACACGCAACCTATTGACAAAGAAAGAACCATATAGCCTCGGTACAATAGTAGTTATTTCATTAGTTATTAGGTATATGCATTAAAATTAATAAAAATGATCTGCGAGTACAATATCACACACACGTATTACATTATGCGTATTTACAGTGGTAAATACGCATCATATTGTATTACATAAATATTTTTATTTGACATTTTCAAAATAAAAGAAAAAAAAATTCTGTTACACACAACAAAAATAAAATTATACTTTACCAAATTTCCTATTAAGTTATTACTAAAGTTGCGACTATAAACAAAAACACTGTGACTTTTGTAATAATATCAGGACTCTTGAAACAACAAAATGCTTGTAAAAAATCTGTCTTTAATTTAATCTTTTAATATAATGTAATCAAACTTCGATCACTTGAGTTTACCTATATCTCCTCACCGTATTGGCATTTTAATTGACTAAATTGTTGAGCATGGAATCTGCGGCATGCCACTAAGAGAATATTAATTCTCACCAGCTCGCCTCCGACGTACAACGCATTAATTTTGTTTGGAGCCAACTCAATTTCATGGCTGTACACATGGCCTGTGCGTTTGTGCCTATCGAGCTGAACGGATAAGTGAGGCAATTTCTACTTTAGTTAAAAACATATGTTTACTAGGTAGGTGGTAGTTTTCTTTACGGCAAAGGGCGTCTGGCTTTACGCTGTGTTTTATCTGGTCTGAAGGGTTCTGTGCTAAACATGTTTAATGGGCATTTGTGGCTCAAAATTTTAATGTTACACGCCATAATGACTACATCCTGCGTAATGGTAAGCATTCGATGCAGTCCAAAAAGGCGCTTCATACCATGAAATAAGCACTCACTAATAACGGCCCACTAAAATGCCGTTTCACGTTCCGCTTAAAATTATAGAGCTTAGTGGTCTTACTCATAAATTTCTTGGTTCAGTGCTGATAGTCTGCACAGTATGTGGATGGTTTCTAAGACCAGCACGTGTTGTTCGGGAGAGGAAAGGAGAGGGCGGATGAGATCGAAAAGCTCCTCAGAGCACTTACCATAGTAGTTCCGGTAGAAGATACTGAGAGATGCAATGTCAATGATGCAACGTTGCTGTAGATTCTCAAAAGGCTGTTACCTCAGCATCCCCTATAATGCGACCGCACGCCGTTGCAGTATGTCAACCATAAGCTCCGAAAGACTACGTAGTTAGAAACTTACGACTACGTAGTCAAATCTCAAATGACCAGGCGGGTCACAAGCGCTCTTACGGGTCATGGTAGTTTTAACAGACATCTTTTTAACATAGGTATAACAAACAGTCCTCTGTGCAGAGCATGCATGGAGACTGAGGAGACAGCCGCACACGTCTTGCTGGAATGAAGGGTGGTGGCTGATTGCCGGGCGAGGTTCCTGAAGACACCAGGCAGCCTTCCGGAAGCCTTCAGCGACGTTAAGGCGCTGATAGGATTCCTGGAGGAACTGGGATGACTGGAGTAATCCAGCTCTCACCCTCCTACGCAAAATGGACGCATTGACGTCTGATTGCGGAAAAAGCCTGCACGACGACGAAGACGACTACGTAGTCTTCACGGAAGACCAGCGCTATTGTGGTCCTATTTAGGTATATTATACGAGTATATATACTTATTTCTGAATATTGTTCACCGCAATGTATTCTATTCTTATGTTTTATGTTTTAAGGTCTGAATTGCGTTTTATTTAATTTATTTAAAACGGTTACTGTTTGTGGGAAATTTCGCATATATGTGCTTCCGAATACATGGTATGCTGTTATTCTATATTATGTTCCACTCACTATCGCTTCAGCTCGCTATGTCGCTCCAATTCTCCTATGGATTTTCTTACATCTTTTCTAACACTTATGGTCACACAGCAAACAAACTCCATTGCAAGGTGCATCTTAATATCGAACGTCATTGCTGACATCTCAATGGCCAAAATATTTTCTCTTCAGACGTTCAGTTAATTTGTACGAGAATATATTTCTAAGTTTTCTTAACGTCGTTTAACCGAACTGTAATTGACAATTAACCTCTATTAAAGGAAAGTGAGCAAGTAAATTTTTCTTTTTTCAAAATAAGACAAAATAAATATAGTATCTCTTTCGTAGTGAAGCGAAAACAGTATGCTTAACTGAATAAATAAACCCTTATTTTACTGAGAAAAGACTGTACAAAACGATTAGGTAGAAGAGTATTCTTTTGAGATGTATAATTCTGCTACAGAAAACATTCCACTCCGCCAAAACTCGTCCTAATTGTTGTAAAGGGGAAGTTAATAATATTATCTTTATAAAGCTTCTCGATTCTTTATTTCACAAAAGTACAACGAGAAATTAAAAATAAAACCCCTTTACTAGGCTAGGCCTGTATCATGGGAGATTTTTAAGATTAAATTTAGAAGATTAATAAGAATGATTAGAAAGATTAAAGAATTAAACATTTTCATACGCATAATACTATTATTGTATATTTATTACGTCATAATTATAATATTAATGATGAAGAGGTGTATTGTGAACCTATCAAGACTTATAAAGCCCAAACCAACCTTATCTGCAAGTGATGCACCAGCCGATCAACGAACGAGGCTCTGGCGAACATAATAGTTCCCGGTGAGCGGCAATAAGCTCACCACCTATTACGTGGGACTAACTATATAATTGACGATGTGTGGGCGTATGTTATGCCTATGTCTGCCCGTTCTGGGAAACAGGCGTAAATGTATGTATAATATTTATGTAAGCTAATAATTATGCTTTTTCATTCGTACTGCTCATACTCTTCCGCTAACCAAAAGATGGAAGAGAATGCCTTATAGTATAAAGTTCACTATCGGTATCATTTATATTTCTGCGATTACGTTTAAATAAATAATAAATTAAAATAATCAAGTGACACATACTTCAATGTGGACACGATAGTCAGTGTAAACTTTTAATTTTATACACTTGACAATAGAACAAAACATCAAGGCCTTAATCATTATACCTTCTGGCATATTTATGAAAAGGCAATTCATCATGCAATGCCAGTTTACTAACTGAGCATCCATTTCGCATTCAGCCTCAGTTTGCAGACGATCAGACAAACGATTGATGTGAATCTATAATCGAATAATTTATGTGTGTACAAACGATTACATTATTTGTGTCGGTACTGTACATTAGTCAGAGTATTGCAAACCTTTTTATGGACTGATAAGAAGCAGAATTTTATATTCCCCCCCCCCCCCCGATCTTTACAGACAGCAAATATTATATTTAGGTCTTAATTTTGAACAAGAATAATCAGTTAATTCAGTTGCATATTCTCAAAGTGTTCATATCAGATGTTTCAGCAAAGTAAAATAAAATTATTTCTTAAACTATTTTACATAGTACTTGAAAACGTCATAATTAAAATATATAAAAAAACAATCGAAATATTATTACACTAAATCACGAAGCTAAGATTTACATACATGCAACAAAACAATTTTAAAACAAAAAATAATTAAGTGTAAGTGAATCTAAGTGCCAGTTCCGAGCCACCGCTCTGTAAGAAGAACTGGCAAGAAACATATAGGCTATGCTCTTTTAAATATATCCATTGGTTTGGTATTCGCATTACAATCTTCATTTGTCTCTGAAGCTATACAATGCAATATAATATAACTTAAATAACTATAATATAACTTAAATAGCTTAAATAACTTAAAACATTTAAGATTATGCTAATCACATTATAAATAGCCATCGTTGTATGCTTAGGGACTTACATACTGTTTGAACTTGGTTTTAACTAGCTATATACTGATGCGCTCATCCGACGACCCTTTAATACTTTTTGGTAGGGATTAATCACAACAGACCATATTATATGTCAATACAAACATAGTATATTCTGGCATAGTAGGATTTAATGATAATAATTTCAACTTTTTTAAATAAGGGTTCATGTTTAAGAACCATTATTTATATGTAACATTAAGATCTTTATATACAACAGGATGCAAATAAAAAACTATGAACTATGAACATACATAACCTCATGGCCATAGGGGTAGCAGAAACCTATTACAAGGAAAATTTCTGTGTGAAAGTTTATTTTAGCACAGAGGTCTCACGGTGAAATTTGTCATAAGGTGAGAACCCTCCGCACACAGATACGTCAGACTAGACGTCGACCTCGTCAGACCTCGTTTCCTAAGTGTAGAAATTCCATTTTCAAAATGGATAAAGAATCAGAACGACATGTTCCAATAACTCTCAGGCACCACAGAGTGTGTTTAAGTCTGGTAGTAACGTATGGAGCGGTCACAGTCAGGTCTTCTATCTGATAAAATAGAAGCAGGGAATTTATAAGAGCGGCCAGTATTTATCAACAAATATTTTAGCATAAAAACGCTAAGCCAAACCTATCTTCAGGCTCTTATAAATTACTGAGACGGCTTGGTCGGCAAGTCGGAGCATATTGCCCTTACCTCGAACAACATAGATCTGACCTCGTAATTATATCATTTATACTGTTTAGTTGAAACAGTGGTCGTGTTAATTAGATTATCATTCCCAAACACAAGGCCAAGGCTTAAACAAAAATTCAATAAATGTAACTTCCTTTGCAATCCATTTCTAATAAAAACCTATTTTGTAATACCTATAACGATCATTTAAAAACAAATTGTAGCGAAATCAGTTCAGCTGTTCTCGAATAATACGCTCACAGAAATCAGCGTCTCATTTTTATCTGTTAGTACATAAAAACTAAAGTCCTTTTAAAATGGTTCCGATATTGAATTATGTAGAACCGAACTCACAGGATCGATGGCACCAATTTCCTATCCAAAATGGCCACGGCTCCTATTAAATTCTTTATTAAAGCTCCCTAATATTTTATCGCAAGGACGCCTAACCAAATAATAACGAGGGACATCAAGTCCAGTAGCGCTTCGTTATGGAGGATTTTCTCGAACGAAGACGGAGATACCCGCTGGAAAACATTTATTTTGCTAACAGCGTTGTAAGGCTGCAATTAAAAATGGTTTGTTTTGGACGTTGTCAATTCTAAAAGATATTGAGGCATTCGCTATACTAAGAGATATTCATCAATTATGCAAGTTTATTAATTAATTATTTTTCTCAAAAGTACCCTAAACCGACAGGCGTGTTAAGCTTAATGAGTGAATGAAGTTAAGAGTGTGTGCCAAGACCGTAGACCTTACCCCTACGGGAAAGAGGCTTGCCATCTTGTATGTGTGTGTATTTGTTTGTCTATTATTTTTGGTAGACAATTTTTTTTTGACATATTTATTTTGATGCACGTTGTTGTTATTTATATGAATGCTATTTATGAAAATGGTTGCGAGAGAGTCGCAGGGGTCGTGGCTTTTCTGTGACATTTAAGTCGCAAGCCGCATTGTCTGATACAGAATTTATTGTTAATAAAATTCTCGTTATTTGTGTTGTAATAATTGAATACAAATAAATTGATTTCATTATTTTTGAAGAGAATAATATTAACAAATAAACACTACATGTGAAGGATACTTTAGACATCCTTGGTAGAGTATTATTTTGGATTTCCCTGTTAAGCACAAATTTTGGTTTTATGCGTTACCCGTTTTGCAGACATAATATTGAATAAAAAATAAATATTTTCTGACACCTATACCAATTATTTGGTACCAAGATAAGTATAAAGTATATAATATATGAACTTGTGCTATGAATAGTAAATAACGTATAAACACATGTACATACTTTTTTATTTTTAAAAACATACGTTTGTGTATACAAAAATTTTTACTTTATAGGAATCGAATCCACGACCTCAGAAGCGGAGTGCGGGTATACTCGCCTCCACTCCATATAGGTCGTCTTAACATAATTAACATTGAAATTCCATGATTTGATGTTAATTTCAAAAAAATATTTTAGGTTATCTCCCAAAGCTAGACTGACCCGAAACGAAGTAAAGCCCTTAGAGATAATGGATAAACATACATTCTTCTTTTTAAATAATACATACACATACATAATGTCACGCCTCTTTCCCGTAGGGGTAGGCAGAGATCACATCCTTCCACATGCTATCTTGGCACATCTTGGCACTTTTAGCTTCATTCACACTCATTAACATCCTCATAAATGCCCGTCGGTTTAGGGTACTTTTGACCTGTTATGTTACTTATAACCTACAAGATATCAGTGCTTTAACCATTTAATGATGTTTCCCTCTGGGTTGCGGAGGTCAGACGACAGTATCTCCATGTAATAACTGGAACTCTGCCAAGGCCAGTGACTTCAGTCCCTGGGCCCTAAGCCTAGTCTAGGGCAACTGGGATATGGCTAAGATAAGATGATGATATTTAAAGGCAGATATATTTACTTGCTTACTTAGTATACTCGTAAACGCCGGCTGTGACACACTTCTCAAAACTTTCTTAAGTGCTGACAATTCACAAGAGTGTCTATAGAGCCAGACGAATTACTGCAATTTAGTTTGTTTTTTACGTGTAAGAAGGCTTTCACTGAACGACATCACATTTTCTTAAACCTTTTGTAAGCTTTCCAAAGTGAGGCTTTCCTGGTAGATTGCACTATATTATATTTTTGATATTGAATATTAACGAGTCTTAAGTTTGAAAAGTTAATAGTTAGATTAGTTTTATTTTTTGTAAATCTTATGAGTGACGAGGTATATTAAATAAATTTAATATTTAAGGTTTTATTTTATAATTTAGAAACTCGTAACCAATGGAAATAGTTTAGTGAGGGTACAGTATTTACAATGCTGAGCCCTCTGTTTATTTAATAAATAAAAAGAAATACCACTACTGGCGGGGAGGTCAGCAAACCTCTAGCATCGCTCCAAAAGTTGTGGGTTCGATTCCCACTCAAGACAAAGGTTTATGTCAATGTACATGTTATCTTGGTCTGTGTGTTTCCTATGTATGTACAAAAATAATACACCTAATTATGTTTATCCGTTCACTATTTTCTATTGTACAAGCTCTGCTTAGTTTGGGGCTAGATGAGGTTGCGTGAAACGTCCAAGAAAAGGAAGAACATAAAAATACTTGGTCGATATGCGCTATAAATCCGTATATATTAATTACATTATAATACCATTAAAACAGTAAATTGACACTAACTGCACTGGTCATTTCCAAACACCAGTTGTTATGTCCAGTAGCTTTACAACTAGTATGGTACAAAGCTCATTTCATAAATAAAAAGTTTATTCTTTTAGAAATGAATACTTATTTATCCAACGAATGACCCTTTCTTGTCGCTGTTAACTTTTCATTGGCGGCTTCTCCGCCCTACAGGGAGGTACTCAGCCCCCCCACCATGACAAGGTTCCAACGAATGACCTCTTAGAATAAATAAATAAATATATTCTGACACTTACACCAATTACTTAGTTCCAAGATAAGTATCATTAAGAACTTGTGTTATGGATACTAAATAACGGATAAACATACATACATACTTTTTTTTTTGTAAATAAATACTTAGAAAAACACCCAGACCAGAACAAATACTCATATTCATGCACACAAAGATTTGTCCTGCGTGGGAATCGAACCCACGACCTTAGGAGCGGAGAGCGGGTATACTCGCCCCCACGCCATATCGGTCGTCATCCGTCGTCGTCTTAGAACATCTCTTAGCTTCGTTGGTTGTTACTGTACACCTTTTCTTACGGCCAGTACCGCTTCAGTTACGTTTTAGTGTCGTCGTTAGTCGGTAATAAACGGTATAAAATAATTAATGTAATAAAAATGTTCACACATCCAATGATTGAATTCTGTAAACACCGCTCAACTTCGTTTTTTTTTATTTATTAAGTACAACCAAGAAAACATTACTTACTTCTATTTAGTTACACTTCAAAGGGATACATTCTATAGTAATGCCTGAATTACAGGCTGCCACGACATCCAAAATATTAAACAGTTTACAAAATTACAATTAATCTTAAACTTATAGTAAAAATTATCGTTACAGACGGCCACTGCCGCTTCAGTCAAGTTTTAGTGTACCTAAGTTACAAGTAAACAGGATGGTAAATAACATATTGTTACGTCATAGGATTTCAAGAATGTGTTGTTATTTGTCAGATGTTCCTCTTAAAGCTCCTAATGTTCATTTCTACAAAATTTATGAAGCCTTTTATGAAAGAAGTACAAGATATATAGCCTTAAAATGGAGTTGTAAGAGTTATGGCTAGCTCACTGCGTCGTTATATTACATAAGCGATTATATTCTTCACTGGCTACCTTTACAGTTGTATTTGTGACTACTAAATCAAATCAAAAATCTTTTTATTTCATAAACTATAACATAGTTCTTGAAAACGTCAAATTATAAAATAATAAAAAAAACAATTAAAATATAAATATACTAAAATCACGAAGCTTAGATTCACTTGCAACCAAACAATTATAAAAAAATATTATGTTGTACTACTATATTGGGTTATGTCTGAATAAATATTCCAAGAACAGGAAATATTATTCTTTAGCTCAGTGCGATGCGTAAACGATAATTTCTTATTTTAGTTGGATTGATACTTAACCCTGAGACCCCGTGCCAATACCCGAGGCAGAGGCAGACCACCACGGAGATGGGTGGATGACATCCGTCAACAGGCGGGTGTAAACTGGATGCAGAAGGCGATAGATAGACACGCGTGGAGAGCTGGGGAGGAGGCCCATGTCCGAAGACGGGCGCAAAACGGGCTGATATAGATAGATAGATAGATACTTAAATATGTATGGTGTATAGGGAATATGGGGATCCTACCAATATCTTTGGAGTCCAAGCCAACCTCACCAACAAGTGGTGCACCGATCAACAGACGACTCTGGTAACATAAAAGTTCTCGATAAGCGGCAAAGGATCGCCACCTATTATGTGGGACCACCAAAATGATTGGCGAAATGTATGCGTATAACATGCCTCTGCCTACCTTTTCGGGGAAACAGTCGTGGTTGTATGTATGTTTGTATGTTGATGTATTTTGAGTCTTAATAACTGATAAATATTCGAGGGACAAGGAAAGTACCGTCAAACGCACTGGTTAATTGCACACTGGTTTATTCGACTAATAGGAAGGCGTCGTCGCATACAACTGTGACCTTGAGCGAATCTCACAATACACACAACGTAAGCTATTACATATACAACAATCCCTTCCCCTTATAGCTATAATAATATAATAAAAGATAAATTTCAAATAAACAAAATGATTAAATTCTAAACAACTCTAAAGGTTTTTGGGCAAAACTATTTAGTCGTCTGTCTGCCAGGGCGAAACAGGGTGCACCGGTGTAATTTCTCTGCGGCGCTGCCGGTCGTATGCTGGTGCCGGGTCTGGAGTTTCAAAACAAACTCTCTCCGTATCTCCCTCTTCCTCCGAACTAGGGCACGGCGTGCAGTTTCCCGGCGGGTCTCTGCCATCTGAGCCGCTGGTACTACTGCCTGCTGCGTCTAAGTTTGGGATTACATCAGAATCCCAATATCGTTCCTCGGCATCGGATGAAACTCTTTTTCTAATTTGATCCATGTGTCTTTTCATAGTATAATCCAAACTTGGTACATATACAACATACATCACCGTACCCAATTTATTTTTAATAATTCCCTTAATCCACTTAAATTTATTATTGTTAAAATTTTTAGTTATCCAAACTTTATCATTTAGTTTAAACTCTGGCCTCTCTTTGCCTTTATAATGTTTAGCCTGTGAGCACTGATTACGTTCGACTGTTTGAGATAGGTCGTTGGATGAGTGTGACGTCACGGGCGGTGCTAACAAGTCCAATCTCGAGCGGAGGGCTTTCCCAAAAACCAGCTCGGCGGGTGACTTACCGGTGGTGCTACTTTTGGAGTTCCTATAATCGAACAAAAATTTTGAAATATTAGGTCGGGGAAAAAGTCTTTTCGCATAAAGTAGGTATAAACTTATTATAAATTTTTTTTGACTGTACTATTTGTGTCTGGCTGGTTTTGGTAACATTCAAAAGGTACCATTATAAAGAAAAGAAAAAAATAAAAAAAAGTTGTTTCCCGCTATTTTTCATTTGTTTTTCTCTCCGTTAAAATGAGTGAATCTAATGAAGAAATTCGATACATTTTAAAATTTTATTATAAAAAAGGCAAAAATGCAACTCAAGCAGTGAAAAAAATTTGTGATGTTTATGGACCTGATGCAGTGTCAGTAAGAGTAGCACAAATTTGGTTCAAACGTTTTCAGTCCGGAAATTTTGATGTTAAAGATGCACCTCGCTCTGGTCGCCCTGTTACGAATAAAATGGACGCCATTTTTGAAAGAGTGGAGCAAGATCGGCATATTAGTAGTTACGATGTAGCTGAAGAACTGGGAATTGACCACAAAACAGTTTTGACCCATTTGATGAAAGCTGGTTATACAAAAAAGCTCGATATTTGAGTGCCACACGAGCTCACTCAAAGAAACTTAATGAACCGTGTACTCATTTGCGATTCATTATTGAGACGTAATGAAACCGAGCCGTTTTTGAAGAGATTGATAACTGGCGATGAAAAGTGGATCACGTACGACAAGAACGTGCGAAAAAGGTCGTGCTCGAAAGTTGGCCAGGCTTCACAGACTGTGGCCAAACCTGGCCTAACACGAAATAAGGTGATGCTGTGTGTATGGTGGGATTGGAAGGGCATTGTTTATTATGAGCTTTTACCGCCCGGCAAAACCATCGATTCTGATCTTTACTGCCAGCAACTGATGAGATTAAAGGAAGCAGTCGAGAGAAAACGGCCGGAATTGATCAACAGGAAGGGTGTGGTCTTTCATCACGATAACGCTAGATCACACACATCTTTAGCCACTCAGCAAAAATTAAGAGAGTTCGACTGGGAGGTCCTAGTGCATCCACCATATAGCCCTGACCTTGCGCCTTCAGATTTTCACCTGTTTCGGTCTCTGCAGAATTCTTTAGGTTCTGTAAGGTTGACCTCAAGAGAGGACTGCCAAAACTATTTGTCCCGTTTTTTTGATCAGAAGTCCCAAAGTTTCTACAGTAACGGGATAATGTCTCTGCCCACAAAATGGCAAAAAGTTATTCAACAAAACGGTACATATATATTGTAAATAAATGTAAATAAACTTTGAAAAAAATGTCTTGACTTTTCATACAAAAATACGAAAAGACTTTTTCCCCAACCTATTATTTTCGTGTACTGGTTTTTTCTTACCATCGGCTAAAAGTATAGATTTCAGACCCTTTTTTACAATTTTGACCATACTTTCCGCTTGCCCATTACTTGACGGATGGTACGCTGGTGAAAAAATATGATTGATACCGTTTAATTTGCAGAAATCGCTGAATTCCTGCGAAGTAAAAGAAGTTCCATTATCACTGACCAACGTATGGGGTACGCCAAACCTAGACATAAACTCACAAAATTTACTTATTACCGCCTTCGAGGTGGACGTGGTCATAGTATAGCACTCGACCCATTTGCTATATGCATCTACGATGATGAAATACATTTGATTCATGAACGGGCCCAAGAAATCGACATGAATTCTATGAAATGGTTCGGGCGGGTGCGGCCAGCTTGCAAGCGGAGCGTGTGGCGGAGCGGGAAGCAGCGCGGCGCACACCGCGCACTGCGCTGCCAGACCTTCGAGTGTTGCATCTATGCCCGGGAACCAGAACCTTTTACGAGCCTCTGCTTTCATTTTTACTATACCAAAATGCGAACTGTGTAATTCGCTGCATATAGTATTTTGCAACGATTTTGGTAAAATCACCTTACGTCCACGCATTAAACACCCATTTTCAATTGACAACTGTAAACGGCAATTGTGAAATGGTTTTAGATCGCAATCAGAAACCTTTCTCGGCCAGCCATGATTTATGTGATATTTCACTTGAGATAATATGGTATCGCGAGCCGTCGCGTCCCTGAGTTGGTCTGACGTCACCGGTAGGTTCCCCTCGACCACAAAATTGACATACACAGCCGTCTCATGCTCGTTGCCCTCTCCCCCCCGGCGAGGAGCGGCCGGCGCCTGCGCGCGCGCCTCGAGCGTCGACGATGCCCGCGACAAGTAGTCTGCGCTGTTATCTTTGCTACGTATAAACTGTATTGTGTAATTATAAGCCGACAAAAAAATTGCATAGCGCTGAAGACGATTGGCAGACACTTCCGGAATACCTCTGTGGGGACCAAATATTGTCAAAAGCGGCTTATGATCCGTGCGTAGAATAAAAGGTGTAGCACGGCCATACAAGTACTGATGAAAATATCGCACTCCAAATATAATAGCCGTTGCCTCCCTTTGTATTTGTGCGTAGTTTCTCTCTGCGGAGGAAAGAGTACGAGACGCGTAAGAAACCGGTTTCTCTAAGCCATCTTTACCGATCTGTGAAAGTACGGCTCCTAAACCAGTTGGTGAGGCATCCACGGTTAAAATTAATGTTGCCTCTGGGTTAAAATGGGCCAAAAAATTTTCGGATGACAACTTTTCTTTAATAGTATTAAAACTATTTTCCTGTTTAGATGTCCATTCCCATTTTTCATTTTTATGTAACAACTTATACAACGGACACAAAATTGACGACGCCTCTGGCACAAAATTTCGATAATAATTTGCTAAACCGAGAAATGATTGTAACTGAGATACATTTTGTGGTCTAGGGGCGTTTTTAATTGCTATAACTTTGTCTGAAGATTTTCTAATACCATGCTTATCAATGACGTGCCCTAAGTAGCTAACTTCATTTTTATAAAACTCGCACTTACTCTTTTGAATCGTCAGACCAGCTTCTTCTAAACGTTTTAAAACCTCACATAAACGCTGGTTATGCCGAGTTCTATCACTAGCTGTAATAAGAACGTCATCTAGAAAAACCACCACACCTTCTAAGCCTGCTAGGATGCATTCCATAGCGCGCTTGTGACGACTCGTCCAGTTTAAACTGCATATATGCCATTGAAAGGTCAATTTTACTGAACTGTACGCCGCCATTCAATTTCGAAAACAATTCATTTATTGTCGGAAGAGGGTACTTATCAATTTGTAACTGTTTATTAATAGTTACCGAATAATCAGCACAAAGCCGTAGCCCACCATATTTTTTTAATGCCGGTACAATGGGGGACGCATACTCTGAATATTCCACCGGCTTAAGTACCCCTAGGCGAATTAAACGATCTAATTCTGTGTTAATTTTTTCTTTCAACGCAAAGGGAACTGGACGAGCTTTAAAAAAAATTGGCTTAGAACCTATTTTTAAACGAAGCTTCACACTGTACTTTTTGAATTCTCCCAGATTTCCTGAAAATACTTTAGGGAATTTTTGTACTAAATCGTCCTCTCTCACCCTCGGATCGTTCTTCGCGTAAATGGAGTTCACGAAAGATACTAATTCTAAATTAAAATAATGAATAAAATCTCGTCCTAAAAGTGCGGTACCATTATTCAGAACAACATAAAAATTTAGTGCTTTTGTGTTATTATTATAGGTAATAGGCAATTGTATAACACCAGAAATCGAGATATTTTCCCCAGTAAAACTCACCAATTTCTTATTGGTTGGTGATAATGGAACTTTTCGAAAATATTTTTTATAAGTGGTTTCCGGCATTAAGCTAACGGCGGAACCGCTATCTATTTGAAACTCCAAAAGCAGTCCACCTACCAGTACCCGCTCAGTCATTGGTTTACCTTGAAAACAACGAATATTATAAATGAATTCACCGTCGTCGTCACCCGCATCCACCATACCTTCCTCAATACGTTTTACTTCATTATTTGACCGGCACATTTTACGCAAGTGACCTTTTTGGTTGCACTTTTTACACCTATAATTTTTAAAACGGCACTGAACCGACTTGTGATTAAAATAGCCGCACACACTGCACTTATCACTCTTGGAGATAGCGAACACAGGATCGAGCGATGAAGCAGCCGCGGGCCCACCGTAGCCGGCTGCGCCGGTCCCGCCCGCCACGGCGGCCCGGCGCGCACATCGCACGTTCTCCGCCATGTCTACCGCCTTCGCCAAACTTAACTCGCGCTGATCTTGCACGAATAACTTATCCCGTTCGGGTCCCGCTGCTATGCCCATTATAAATTTATCGAGCAGGGCCTCCTCCAAGCTCTTGAAACCGCAATGTGCTGCTAACCCTCTAATTCTAGCTGCCCACTGAGTGTACGTTTCTCCTGGCAACTGCGTCGCTGAATAAAAAGTGTACTTTTCAGAAAACCCAAACCTCCTTGGTGTGAAGTGATCGTCAAGTAATTTAACTATCTCCTCGTAGTCCACTTCTTCAACCTTTTTCGGCAGTGCCAAGTCATTTGCCAGTTTATACGTTGACTCGCTCAATGCACTAAGAAGTATTGCCCTTCGTTTGACCTTGCTTTTGTCTGACGCCTCTGTGATGTCGTTTGCGATGAACCACTGAGCTAGACGAGATCTATAACTGCTCCAGTCGTTAGTGAGATGGTCGAAATTCTACAAAATTCCGAAAGAGACTCCTGCAGACATTGTTACGTAAGTTCGATCGTCGCCACTGATAAATATTCGAGGGACAAGGAAAGTACCGTCAAACGCACTGGTTAATTGCACACTGGTTTATTCGACTAATAGGAAGGCGTCGTCGCATACAACTGTGACCTTGAGCGAATCTCACAATACACACAACGTAAGCTATTACATATACAACAATAACATTGTGATTTAATTGAATTTTGAGAACTCTAATAATTATGTATGTTTTCTTTTCTGTGACGTGTAATGTTGTATTACCAATAAACGAGTATTTGAGTATTCTTAAATTTAAGAGAGGAAAACAGCGGGCAGAGCTAGTTCGAATATATATATTTTTTAATTTAGTATTATTTGATTATCGAAACAATGGTTAGATCAAAGTCCTCTCTTCGTCTTGTTAAGTTTGAGGAAAAAAATATTGAATCTATATAGTCCAATCTACCCATAATCTACTTATTAAGTCTAAAGAATCAGTAATTAATTTACAAGTTTCCAACCTCCGCAGTCTCATTGATCACCTGAAGATTGAAACTGAGCTTTCAAAATCAAAGAGTTAAAAAGACCACAGTTGACAATTCATTCCTAAATCGAAACATATACCTTACGTTATTTTTTCAATTTACGACACTTTTCATCTATTTTACCTTTTCCATTTCTTTTGAGGTATCTAATTTAAGTAGTAGTAATAGTATCCGCACTGGATCTCCGTGATGAAGTTTTTTATTTTTTTATCGTCAGTAAAAAAATACTGTTTACTCACTGCCTCCTGGCCAACAGGGGCACCGAGAGGAGAGTGTGGGGCTCACTGCGGCAGACGCGACCATCGCAGTCCTACCCACTGAAAAACATCCGACAACGCCCATCACTGTTAAAAAGGGGCGAGGGGCCAGTGCCTGGGTTTATATCTACTGGCACCCCACCCGCGGCAAACGTCCCCCGTATCAGAACTGGGAGGACCTTCTCAGAGAGGCGCGATGTGAAGTGCCACCTCTACCTCCTTGTGCGGCCATGGCGTAGCTGGCCGACTTCTGGGAGGGTCTATTTGGCTAGACGGAGGGGGCCCCCTGCCCCCGCCGTCTTAGACGCGTCATTTTGTTTTACGACGGTAACAAAATGCGTTTACGCACTGCCTTCCGGCCAAAAGGGGACCGAAAGGGGGTGTGGGACTCACCACCGGTAGACGCGATTGCCAGCAGTAATATCCACTAAAAATCTTCCGACGACGCGACTTCCTTCGAATCACATAGCTCGAAGAACCGACGACCGATGGGGCGTTAAGGTTCTTCAATAGCGACCGCGAACCGGCAAACGTAGTAGAGGACGGCCTCCCACGCGATGGACCGATGATCTGGTCAAGGCGGCGGGAAGCTGATGGATGCAGGCGACTCAGGATCGCTCAATGTGGAAATCAATTGGGGAGGCCTATGTTTAGCAGTGGACGTCAGATGGCTGAGATGATGATAATGATGAGTCAGTACTAAGAGCACCCAGAGTCACCAACCTCTGGGTATTACCTTTTCCCGGCCTCCGGGAGGTACTCAGCCCCCCAACCACGTAACGCACATGAACAGTGATGATGAAGTATAATTATAGCATTAAGGATACCTGTATTAGTAGCTGTAAAGGTTATTTATTTAAAACAAATATAATATATTTTAAGACTATTCCTATTACAGACTTATCTAGTTTATACCAGGCCAAATTTCTCTATCTGTGGCGACACCGTACAAGCGATGAATGAATCGTATAGATGAATGAAATCCTGAATTCTGCAAATAGGACTGTCATCGATTGGGTCGCGTCCCCTGGGCACTTCCTACCGCCCGGTGGAAGGTCTCCCCTTTGGTAGGGAGTACCATTCGCAGCCTACGGTGGTAAGTCTGACTTGATATGAAAGATATAGATAAGATATAGATAAGATTAAATAACTTTTTAATGTTATTTGTGTCGATTTATACTTATAGATGAGTTTAGATACCACTTTTTTACAAAGGTAGCGTTCCTTTACTTTAAATGAACTTAAATATGTTCATGTGTTTAAACCTTTGTAAAGAGAAATAAAATGAATTTATTATTTAGTAATTCAAAAAGGAATATAATAAACTAAACCTCTAAAAAAAGCTTTTTTGATCATTAAAAAATACTGAGTGAGCATCTAATAGGTGATTAGGTGCTCAATCAGTAATTTTGATGTACAAAAAGGTTAGGTTAGGTTGGCAATTTATTAATTTTGAAGACACGTTAAATATGATCCATTCAAAAATATTAACGATCTAATCAGATTTTACACCTAGTTTGTCCTCGGCCTTGTTATTTCACTATGGATTACGTTGCAATTTGTGTATATTAAAAGTCGAAATAGGTAAAATGTGATTGGGAAATGTGCCAAGTAGTCATTTTAGATCTGCAGTCTCTATTTGCAGAGGAATGCTAGCGGAATACTTAATACCACAAGGTAGTTAGTGTACAGTCGGCTTCAGAGGAAGCTGATCACTTTAGTACTTTGTCACTCTAGCTAGAAAGCTGTATAGGGTATGCAAATCAAACTAGAACTTTATCTCTCTTTGAATGTGACAATTGGCGCGAAATGGTACTGAAGTGTTTAGCTACTTCTGAAATAGGGTGAGGTTAACACTATTACAAAACCAGATCTAAAGTTAAATCAGGTTTAAAACTGGTGAAACTAGAGCACTCGTTTTGTAAAATGCCCCTTAAAAATTTAGATTAGGTTAATAAAGTTATATTTACGTATAATTATAGGTAATTATAAGTATTAGGCGTATTATATGTCTCTTCAATCAGTCCAAGGTAAGTGTAAAACGCAATGAAAGAAAGAAAATATATACGAGAAAAAATAAAAGCTAGATAACTAGGAAACTTATAAAACTGATGACGCAAAATCGATGGCTTGTGGCGTCCTTCTGCATAAATATTTTAAAGCCGACCAATAGAGCCTCCGACTGGGCTTAACAGCTGCCACATATAGTCATAAACGGATTTAACAATGCAAAGATTGGCTTTACATCAGAAAGGGAATAAGTATATATACTGAATACGGTTTAATCTAATAACATCTGAGGAGCCCAAGCCAACCTCACCTGCAAGTGGTGCACCGGCTGACCAACAGACGAGGCTGTGGCGAATGAATAGATCCCGGAAAGCGGCAATAGGCTCGTCACCTATTACGTTATTGGCGAAGAGTGAGCGTATAATATGCCTCTGCCTACCGCTTTGGGGAAACAGGCAGGGCACCTAAGATGTTGGTAGGATCTCTATACATATATATAAATAAACGTATAATTCTCTGTAAGCAGGTGCTTATTAGGCATATTTTATGTCTCTCCCTGTTCCCACTCAGCCGAACACAAGTGCAAAACGAAATTTGAGGGAGAAAATGTACGGCTACGTGTAATTTATGATAATTTATGTAACAAGCGAACTGTTGTTTTATTATTCAGGGTTTATCCGGCGCTGATTTGATAACGACTCGCCCTTGGCGGTGTACGTTCATAAAACTGTATTATTGGTCTATACATTCTCGATATTTTTGGAAATGTAAGTAAAATCATGTGCGAAAATTTTCAAAATGAATTAATGGGACAATCATTGGGTATTTACTTTTTCAGAAGTTGCTTTGCGGACGATTTTTGACGACAATGTCTGCACGACGACATCGTTGTCTGTGGCTGTTTAATATCTTACTTAAAGATTGCTTGTGTAAGAGCAAAACATGTGTTTTTTCCTTATTTTTGCATTTGCGCGGGAATTGTTGCAAAGTTTATTTTTAATCCATCATTTGATGTGACAATGACAATAAAATCTCTTGAAAAAGAAGACTTGACTAGATCATGCGTTTCTAGTTTATATTATACATTAACATATTTAATAATTTGTTTTATTTAAAAACAAACAATTACTTTGTGATTTCAACTTTTATATGATACTAAATAAATTGAGAAGTGATGTGGCGGACGACTGCAGGCAGACAGAATACTATAGAAATTAACTCTAAGTCACAAAAAACATTGCTTTTACTTATGTGAAGGACGAATCCATTTACTACGAGTATAAACATTTACTGAATATAAGTAGGTACTTAAATAAAATTCTTAGACGTTTTAAAGAGTTTCTTTTCCTTAAGAGTATTCTCATCTTGATTGAAATGAGGAAGGTTGTGAAGAAATTTCGCCTCTCTCATGCTAATGGCCCTGGGTTAGATCAAAAGTCGGTGTTATTGTACCGCATTCTGCCACATTGATGTTACAAAGGCATCTCTTATCTTGGATAAACTTAATTCTTTAGCTACTCTGAAATTTCTCATGAATATGTTATCTTATGCGAACAAGGTTGTATATGTCCAATACAACCTTGTTCGCACTTTATTTGATTCCGATCTTTACACCATATTTTATTATCCTTAAATGATTGATATAATTTAAGAAGTAATATTCCAAATATTTTTATTTATAGACTAAGAGAGCTATGAAAATAAAAATAAAATAAAATATACTTTATTGTCTTTAAGATCAACATGATCATTTAGACTCGTCAAACATTTACACAAAATGGAAATTCCATATATTTTTTTAACAACAATAAAAGAAATATGAGCGGTACCATAATAAAGGAGTAAAAGCAAATGGGTTCTTTGTCAGAATTTGTCAGTTTATCTGCCTGTTGTGGTTTTCTCAAGATTTGTCAGTCTGTATCTGTCAGTCTGCCTGTCGTGATTCTAAAGGAGGGAGGGGATTGTTCGTCAGTCAGACAGTCTGTCGGTGACTCTTACGAGGCTTCCAAAAGGCAACGAGATTGAGAAGGCCTCAAGAAACTCATCTCATGGTAAATAAAATATATTGGATTATAATCAAACAGAATCATTATTAGTACAGCGTGGATAAATTTACAATATATACAATAACACAAAAGAGCATAAACACACATCTACTCATACTTACATTCACACAAACACACACACACACATTCACTCACTAGTACACACCACATTTTGCATGTGTTTAAATTATGTATATTTTAGGACTATTATTATTTTAGCTTATAAAACTTACCTTTAATTTTAAGCTGGATTACTTTGTGAACTAAGGTACTCTGTAACTTATAATTATTTTTTTTATGTAATGGAAGAGCGGTGCCTCCTAATACAGACGTTTTTGTCTAAAAGGAGACTCCATCTACTAGCTGAGTCGTATTTACCTGAAAAAGTAAATAAAGATTTTTTATTTTTTTAATTATAATTTTAATAGTACCGGCCTAGAATAGTGCTACCCCTCTCATCTTATAGGGAGGCGTAGGGAGCGATTTTGTAAGAGTCGACGAAAAGAAATACTATCGGATGATGCCACCTGCCCAGCGTGGAGTTTATTGGAAACACCTCCAATATTTATCACATTAACTTGCGGGAAGACCAATGTTTAGCAGTGGGCTTTAAAAGACTGAAATGATGATGCTGATGAAGAATTATATTTATTGTATTGTTCATACATAATTTTGTTTCAATATACATACATAAATTCACGCCTGTTTCCCCGAAGGGGTAGGCAGAGGCATGTTATACGCCCACACTTCGCCAATTAAATAGTAGGTCCCGCGTAATTGGTAGCGAGCCTATTGCGGCTTACCGGGCACTGTTATGTTCGCAAGAACCGCGTCCGTTAATTAAGGCACCGCCAACTATCCGTCTCGGCTACCTCCATGAACAATCACCCATTGCTAATAACAGCATAAATTCCGGGCTCAGATTCAAATTGCCCTACACTTTAATATTGTACATACATAAAATTACGACTGTTTCTCCAAAGGGGTAGGGGGGGGGGAAGGCATATTATACATCCACACTTCACCACTTGCATTATTATTTAATAGATGGCGAACCTATTGCCGCTTGCCTGGATCTGTTAAGTTCGCCTAGACTATTGATCAGCAGGTGCTGGTTGGCTTGGGCTCCTTAGATCTTTGTAGGATCCCTATACACCGTGTTTATATATATCCCATGCAATTTCGATTCTCTTAAATTGAGCAATGAATAATTTTAAAGCAATCTAATTTAAAGGTGAGTAAATAAATAGGAAAATAAACAAAAAAGAAGTCAAGTTCCAAACCAGCATCGTTTTCTCAACTCCTACCAATACTTACATTACAGAAGT
The DNA here is from genome assembly GCA_949126915.1 of Musotima nitidalis. Taxonomy (NCBI): domain Eukaryota; kingdom Metazoa; phylum Arthropoda; class Insecta; order Lepidoptera; family Crambidae; genus Musotima; species Musotima nitidalis. Next base: position 17,323,625 of record OX421416.1, read on the forward strand.
GGACGTTGGACATTGGCTCGGCTCCAAGTCGGCGCCAGACACACTTTTGAACTGTGAAGCAAAAACTTAACGGGATAGGCAAGTAGCAAACAGTTAAAAATGTAGGCAATTTTTAGTAGATAATTTTCTTGGAATAAAATACGATGCGATGAAAATATTTATTAAATTGTGTTAGCTAATACGAAAAACGTAGTGAACGCTAATGTAATGGTGTTTTGTTAAAATATAATATTATCTATATCTTCAATTTTTTCTTGATTGCATTGTATAGCGTCATGGACATATGAATAATGTAATTTAAGTAGCCAATTAATATTCTAAAACAAATGTGATTTTCTTGTTAGTTCTTATCACAGAGCGGTGGCTTGGAACTGGCACTTATATTCACTTATATTTATATTTATTTTTTGCATGTTCACTAGAACTTACAATATAAGTTTCGTAATTTCAGTGTAGCCATATTTTGACTGTTTCTTATCTTTCAGTTTGACGTTTTTAAGTACTTTGTAATCATCGTTCATGCCATAGATAATTTTTGAGTTTAATCATTTAATTAATATGTTCATTTCAACTTTTAGGGTGCTAAAGGGTCCTGCCAACATCTTAGGAGCCCAAGCCAACTTCACCTGCAAGTGGGGCACCTGCCGATCAACGGATGAGGCTCTGGCGAACTTAGAAGTACCCGGTAAGTGGTAATAGGCTCGCCGCCTACTACGTGGGACCAATAATATAATTGGCGAAATGTAGGCGTATAATATGCTTATATGATTGCTTTTTAGGGCACCGAAATATCGGCTAAAATCTCTCATAGAGTTTTGAAGTATGACAATACTGATGAAACATCAGCCAATATTAGAAGAGGTGGTGTAGTAACTTGCGTCTGGACTGTTTCTGAGATAGCATTCAGTATGTGATGCGCTTGGAGCGTTTATGTATTATGCGGAATATCACGAACAAAAACTATACATATTATTATGCCAAAAGTATAACACCGAAAGTTTGATAGGGTGTATAGGGATCCTACTAACATCTAAGGAGCCCAAACCAACCTCACCTGCAAGTGGTGCACCTGCTGATCAATAGTCTAGGCGAACTTAACAGATCCAGGCAAGCGGCAATAGGTTCGCCATCTATTAAATAATAAAGTGGCGAAGTGTGGATGTATAATATGCCTTTGCCTACCCCTTCGGGGAAACAGTCGTCATTTTATGTATGTACAATATTAAAGTGTAGGGCAATTTGAATCTGAGCCCGGAATTGTATGCTGTTATTAGCAATGGGTGATTGTTCATGGATGTAGCCGAGACGGATAGTTGGCGGTGCCTTAATTTTTTTTGTCAGGTTTGAAATGGTGTGTTGCCGTGGCGATATGAATGCCTCAAATTTTCATAACTGGGTGAAACACAAATTGATAAATAAACTTGCCTCTAATTCAGTGGTCGTTATGGACAATGCTTCCTATCATTGTGTACAGGTTTAGAAAATACCTTAAGTTAAGTTTAAAAGGAGTCATGAAAGATTGTGTAGGGTTTTCTTATTGCTGTTTCTTCGCTTGTCTCCTTTTGATTTGTTCTATTTGTTTACTTTTTTCCCTTATAAACCGTCTTTATGTAGCGATTTCTAAAAGAACTATCTTTGCGAGGTATTTTTAATTATATTTTCTTTATTCTATTGTATCGTTGTTACTTTTGGTTTTTTTATAAATTTTGACCATGTCAGTTTATAAAATATGAAATGCTAATATGCTTATTAAACAGCTTTTTGTCGTAAATGATAAAAAATTATAAATTATTTTGAATATGCTTTTGAATATGTTCATCCAGGAAAATCTTATTATATTTTTCATTACATTAGTGAAGACAGTTTCTATCACGATATCTTGAGATTCATCTGTCCTTGTATATCCCATGTGCGTCTTGTCAATCACAACCTCCCCCGTCTCACCATCCGCATATCTTGGAGTGACTAGGACTTCTGCGCTCACTATAGTATAGTACATACTTTCTCACCTAACGCTAATGAGACGTTGCCGAAAAGAATTTCGCAGATAAAGTCCGGCTTTGAAACCTTCATTAATTCAACCCATGACTGTATAAAAACATCAGCGAGTTCAATCGAATTCTTAACAACACAACGATAAGCAAGAATTAGTATTTTGCACTTCTTTAGATTTTATTTATAACCGAGCTAACTTGCAAGATATATTACAGTGATAGACTCACATAATAAAATTAATTGATTTAAAACTAACATGAATAAGAGCAAAATGTGAGAACAGTGTCAGCTGCACAATTCACACAGCACAGATACCGATAACGTAAGTATCACAATTTGTATTGCAGTCAAGCGTTACGATATTTTAAGCCATATTGTGATGTCAACTGATTCATCGACGCTGATGCCGCTGATAATAAATGTTTAATATGGAAATTCGTTCATGTTATAGTATTTAAAAAACAAAAACAGACGCGCGCGGACTGTAAGTAGCGGCGGGCAACCCCGACATTTGGTCGAGGTTCGGACACGCGAAGTAATAGGTTGGGGAAAAAGTCTTTTCGTATTTTTGTATGAAAAGTCAAGAAATTTTTTTCAAAGTTTATTTACAATATATATGTACCGTTTTGTTGAATAACTTACTGCCATTTTGTGGGCAGAGACATTATCCCGTTACTGTAGAAACTTTGGGACTTCTGATCAAAAAAACGGGACAAATAGTTTTGGCAGTCCTCTCTTGAGGTCAACCTTACAGAACCTAAAGAATTCTGCAGAGACCGAAACAGGTGAAAATCTGAAGGCGCAAGGTTAGGGCTATATGGTGGATGCACTAGGACCTCCCAGTCGAACTCTCTTAATTTTTGCTGAGTGGCTATGGATGTGTGTGGTCTAGCGTTATCGTGATGAAAGACCACACCCTTCCTGTTGATCAATTCCGGCCGTTTTCTGTCGACTGCTTCCTTTAATCTCATCAGTTGCTGGCAGTAAAGATCAGAATCGATGGTTTTGCCGGGCGGTAAAAGCTCATAATAAACAATGCCCTTCCAATCCCACCATACACACAGCATCACCTTATTTCGTGTTAGGCCAGGTTTGGCCACAGTCTGTGAAGCCTGGCCAACTTTCGACCACGACCTTTTTCGCACGTTCTTGTCGTACGTGATCCACTTTTCATCGCCAGTTATCAATCTCTTCAAAAACGGCTCGGTTTCATTACGTCTCAATAATGAATCGCAAATGAGTACACGGTTCATTAAGTTTCTTTGAGTGAGCTCGTGTGGCACCCAAATACCGAGCTTTTTTGTATAACCAGCTTTCTTCAAATGGGTCAAAACTGTTTTGTGGTCAATTCCCAGTTCTTCAGCTACATCGTAACTACTAATATGCCGATCTTGCTCCACTCTTTCAAAAATGGCGTCCATTTTATTCGTAACAGGGCGACCAGAGCGAGGTGCATCTTTAACATCAAAATTTCCGGACTGAAAACGTTTGAACCAAATTTGTGCTACTCTTACTGACACTGCATCAGGTCCATAAACATCACAAATTTTTTTCACTGCTTGAGTTGCATTTTTGCCTTTTTAGATTCACTCATTTTAACGGAGAAAAAAACAAATGAAAAATAGCGGGAAACAACTTTTTTTTATTTTTTTCTTTTCTTTATAATGGAACCTTTTTAATGTTACCAAAACCAGCCAGACACAAATAGTACAGTCAAAAAAAAATTATAATAAGTTTATACCTACGTTATGCGAAAAGACTTTTTCCCCGACCTAATATATGCAATTGCGTCATCTATTGTATATTTATGTCTGTGGCCGTCAGTCTATTTGTACCGGCAAATCTCCGAAAAGGCAGCCTACTTTGAAAGTATGCCAAAGGACATTATTATGACAAATGTCAAATATTTGTAAAAATATAATATAAAATAAAAAATATGAAGTATTTGTCATATAGCTAATGGCGAAGTTTATATTTAGAAATGTAACAAACCGCTTCTGCTATTTAAGTTTCGCAAATGAAGATGCCAGAGACTGTTCATTCTAAGAAGAGAAGGAAGAAATAAGATACATCCTGCTTATCGTCTACTCAATCGGAATGAAAAGGCAACAAAGTAACTGTAGGAAAAAAGTAATTTTACGGATTGCGGTTGCTATTTGTAAAAAAAACTGCATTTGTTTTTACGGGACCGTTGAAAAAGCAATCTTGTGATATAGGCATATTTTTTTGGTTTTATATTGAGTACTAAAATATTATACAAATGGTGCATCATAATCGCTGTCTCGCATAGGCTGTGCTCAATTGGATGGTTTCGGTTGCTTCCATTAGTGCTACATGGAAACACAGCACTATAAGATTACATTAGTTCTGCATCATTGAGTTGACGTAATTATGCTGACCGAATGCATTATTCAATGACATTTTGTGTTTAGACAAACCAACAAATATATTTATTTTTATAAACCTCAGACAAAAAGAATGCATATGTTTCCTTTATGGTCGCTTGTTGCAGTTTCTACACAATGCACACACTAACACAAGACCAAATATTTACACTCTTTTACTATATATAGCAACGAAGTTAATGATACTTTCAGGTATGAATACTCCGTGTATTTTTAAGTTTTATATAAAACTTTTTCGTGTTTACCCTACATTTTTTGAATATTTAATGTGAACTGAAATAAATTTCATGTAAGTGATTTGTCATTCTTATGGGCAATAAAAACATCTTAAACATCAGATATTGTTAATTTTTATTTTGAAAACAAACTAGCTGCTGACATACAGTTATATAGCTAGTTTGGAAGCCAGGGTTTATATATACAAACTTTGGGTTACAAACTTTCAGGGTTTATATATAGAAACTTGTATACTATATGTCGAAAAAGGGAATGGCTATTATTATTATTATTTACATTTGCTTCTCGATGGATGCATATCATCAGTCTAATTTTCAAACTGCGTAACTCCAAAATATACAAAATTTTACTATTGATGCTAGTGTCAAATTCTGAGATCTATCGATTAATATATTTTTTAAGTCCCATACATTAATAGTTAATTAGTTACAAACGAATTGGAATAACACCTATATGTAATTGTGCCTTAACTATGAATAATAAGCAGTTTATACTTCCTTCTATTCAATTTGTTTAAAAGAACATTGTGACAATCCAAGCCCGTAATATTGTCGTAACTAAAGAGGCTACACTATTATTATTAATAAACAGTCTATCGCTAAATCCCGCCTTTCATTGACGTTTCATTGGCGACGAGGATTTTTTATTTTGTGATTCTACGCGTGTGAACTTAACAAAAATGCCGATTGGAAAGATAGAAACTTTTAATTTAGCTACGAAACAGTGGCCCGCTTACATACGTCGCGTTAATCAATATATATTGCTGAACGATATCGCCGACAATTTAAAAGTATCTATGTTGATAACGGTTGTGGGCGACGAAACTTACTCGTTGATGTGCGATCTGTGTTCACCAAAGTTTCCCGAAGATAAAAAGTACGACGAATTAGTACAGTTAGTGACTGAGCATTTGGAACCGCAACGTTCAGAGATTGCGGAACGCCATATTTTCAGATTACGCCGACAACGCCCAGGCGAACCTCTTACGGAGTACCTACAAGCACTTAAACATCTCGCGGCCACGTGTAACTTTGGCAAATGTAACGCGTGTTCGACATGGGAAGAAAACCTAAGAGATCAGTTCGTGTCCGGTCTTACGAACGACGCAATGAGGTCAAGGATTTTTGCAGAAAAGAAAATAATGTACAGAGAAGCGGTAGAATTGGCATTGGCTCTAGAAGCTGCGGAGAAACACGCAGAGGTGAGCGGCGCGACGGCGGTGGACTCATCAAGGGCGGCGGGCGGCGGCGAGGCAGGCGAAGGTGTGCACTACGCGCGCGGCGGGCGAGGCGGCCCGCGCACCCGGCCAGCACGCGCGTTCGGCGCGGGGACAGGCGGCGGCGATGGCGCGGAGCCCGGGGGCTCGCGCGCGAGATCTTGTTGGCGCTGCGGCAAGGCGCATGCACCAGACAAGTGTCGGTTTAGAAATTATAATTGTGACGAGTGCGGACAAAAAGGGCACCTTCGAGTGATGTGTAAACAAGTGCGCGGTAGTGGCAGCCGACACAATTACGTGTGTGACGAGTTGGATGATGGTATGTTCAATATTGCAGTCGCTTCTCAAGGTAACAAACCATATTTTATTAACTTGTCAATTGACGGCAATATCGTTGAGTGTGAAGTGGACACCGGCAGTAGAATCTCAGCAGTGAGTGAGGAGACTTATCTACGTTTGTTTAAACTTAAAAAAATAGTGTCTGATAACTTAGTATTACGCTGTTATTCCGGTTCACGAATCGAATCATTGGGTTACATCGAGGTGGAGGTGTGTTTAGGTTCTGTTACAATGAAATTATTACGACTTTATGTCATTAAAAATGGGTCACGTCCTTTATTAGGACGAGAATGGATGAAAGCCCTAAAGGTAACACAAATAAACCTTAATGAAATCATTGATGATGAATTCGTGAACCAATTATTTACAGACTTCCCGGAAGTGTTTTGTGAAAAACTAGGAACTTGCAAGCAGCCTATTCGTTTGCAGCTCTCAGATAACGAACCGGTTTATGTGCGGGCTAGACCAATGCCGCTGGCGTTGCGAGCGCGCGTCGAGCGCGAGCTAGCGCGGCTCAAAGCAGACGCTTCCATATACAGAGTAGATTATTCAGATTATGGCACCCCTATTGTCCCGGTGGTGAAGGCTAATGGGGACATTCGTATTTGCGGTGATTACAAAATCACGATAAATCCTAAATTAAAAAGAGATTATTACCCATTGCCTCGCATTGAAGAGATGTTTGCAAATTTGAGCGGGGGGGAAAAATACACCAAAATTGATTTAACTCACGCTTACGAACAGTGTCTTTTGACAGAGGATTCGCAACCGTTCACCGCTATAACGACACATATAGGCACATTTGCGTACCGGCGCACCCCGTACGGATTGTCATGTATACCAGAGAAATTTCAAAAACTGATGGAAGAAACGTTACGGGGAGTGCCGGGATGTGTTGTGTTTTTAGATGATATTTGCGTAACGGGAGCTAATAATAGTATTCACACAAAGAACCTGAGGGCTGTACTCGAAAGGTTGCGTAATATGGGTTTAACTGTAAAACTTAATAAATGTAGCTTCCTACAAGATTGTGTAAAATATTTAGGTTTTATAATTAACAAGGACGGTTTAAGACCAGATCCAGAGAAGTTGGAGGCTATTTCCAATGCACCCAAGCCCGAGAACGTGTCACAACTTAAAAGTTTTTTGGGTATGTTAAATTATTATGGGCGATTTATTCCCAATTTGAGCACATTTTTACATCCATTACATAATTTATTAAAAAAAGAGGTGGATTGGAAATGGGACTTCAAATGCGATAAAGTGTTTAGCGAAGCGAAGCGAATACTCCTGAGCGAGCGAGTATTGGCACATTACGAAGAGGGTCGCGAGGTCGTGCTGTCGGTGGATAGCAGCGCGTACGGGCTCGGCGCCGTGCTGGCGCACCGCTACGCGGACGGAGCCGAGCGCCCGGTCAGCTGCGTTTCGCGCACGCTTAGTGCGCCCGAGCGCAATTACAGCCAACTAGATAAAGAAGCGCTAGCGATTTTGTTTGGCGTAACAAAACATCACCAGTATCTATTTGGAAGGCGATTCGTGTTACGCACAGATCACCAACCGCTTACATATATTTTTGGTAAGAAGGGAGGAATTCCACAGACCGTAGCCAGTCGTTTGCAGAGATGGGCGGCGCGCTTGGCCGCATATGATTTTGTAATAGAATTTGTTCGATCGGTGGACAACGGTCCGGCCGATGCACTATCGCGACTACCGTTAGCCCGGGAGTTTCGTCCCCTAGACACAGTAGATTATTTAAACTTGGTCGAAGAATCACTGCCGATTAATTTCAAAGATATTGCTAAAGAAACCAAAAGTGATTCTTTGTTGTGTAAAATCAAAGGTTATGTTCTTTTCGGCTGGCCGTCGAACGCGAAGTGCGATGCGGAAAAACCATATTTTATTAGAAAAAACGATCTTATAGTCGATCAAGGATGTATAGTTTTCAAATATAGGATTGTAGTACCTAAATCCCTTCAAAAGAAAACTTTAGATGAAATACACGAAGGCCACTTAGGGGTAAATAAAATGAAAAATTTATCTCGTAGTTACGTATACTGGGAGAGCTTAGAACGAGATATAGAAGAGTTATGTAGGTCGTGCGAAGCGTGCGGCAGCGTGCGCGACGCGCCGCCGCGCGCTCAGCTCCATCCGTGGGAGTTCCCGCTGCATCCGTGGCAACGCGTGCACGCCGACTTTGCGGACTGTGCCGGGGTACGTTATTTAATACTAGTGGACGCACATTCTAAGTGGATCGAGGTTTTTCCGATGCGTAGTACGAACGCGGAACATACGATTAAAATATTAAGAAACATTTTTTCACGTTTGAAAATTATGCTGACGATATGACGATAGATGCAGGCCGCTTTCAATCGATAACACTGGAAATTTATAGAGGAGTTCTATGTTCAGCATTGGATTTCTTCGGGCTGGGGATATTTGTTTTACACTAACTTTCCATTTTCAAACAACTATCATATACAATTTACTGAGCCTTCAAACTACTCTATCAGTTATCTGGTTAAATAAACATACATACAAACGTACATTCACGCATGTTTCCCCGAAGAGGTGAGCAGAGTAATGTTATACGCCCACAATTTGCCATTAATAGTTGGTCCCTCGTAATAGGTGGCGAACCCACTGCCGCTTACCGGGAACTGTTACGTTCGCCAGAGCCTCGTCTGTTTATCGGCAGGTGTACTACTTGCAGGTCCCCCCCCGAACAGGTCTCCACCTTGGCGTGGTGGGGGGGCTGAGTACCTCCCGGAGGCCGGGAAAAAGTAACACCCAGAGACCGACGACTCTGGGTGCCCTTAGTACTGACTACCGGGGGGGAAACTAAGAGGGACATGTGGAGCTCGGGTGGGCCAGGAGGGCCCGCTCAGCAGCGCCAGAAGGGTCTAGGCAGTAGGGGCAGGGGGCCCCTGCTGTCTAACCATGGACCCTCCGGGAAGTCGGCCACATACGCTATGGTCGCACGGGGAGGTAGGAGGGACGCGTCCACTGCGCCTCTCTGAGGAGGTCCTCTCGGTTTTGGTCCGGGGGACGTTGGCCGCAGGCGGGGTGTCAGAAGCTGCAACCCAGGTACTGGCCCCCGCGTCTTTCTCAACAAGCGGCGGGCGTCGTCGGAAGATTTTTAGTGGGTATTACCGCTGGCAGTCGTGTCTGGCGGTGGTGAGTCCCACACCCCCTTTCGGTCCCCCTTTGGCCGGAAGGCAGTGCGTAAATGCATTTTGTTACCGACGTAAAACAAAAAAAAACGAAAAAAGGTGTACTACTTGCAGGTAAGGTTGGCTTGGACTCCTTAGATGATGGAAGGATCCCTAAACACATGTAGAGCTAACATTAAGTACTTTGTTATCTATAATCATATCATATCACACACACACCCCTCTCAGTTCCCCTTTGGCCGGGAGGCAGTGCGTAAATGCATTTTGTTACCGACGTAAATTAAAAAAAAAGGATCGCTCATAGAGGCTGCGGTCGATGTTAGCCGCGGCCCTGGATGAAGTAGCTCTCTTGCTGCCGACCACAATGCAAAAGATGGTCGATAGCGAGACGGCGTGGGAGGCAATGGCCTCCTTCTTCGACATCACCACATAGCGGGATCCGCTCTCTTTCCGGTTACGCCGTTGGCACAGCGGGCGGGCCAGGAGGGCTCGTCTAGCAGCGCTCGGAGGGTCTTAGGCGGCGAGGGCAGGGGGCCCCCTCCTTCCTAAAACGCTACACACACTTGTTAAGAGCCTCATGCTGTTGTCTCGTTTGACTGACATGTCGTCATCAGCCTACATTTGTCCACTGCTCGACTTAGGCCTCTTTAATCGCACGCCACTGAGCTCAATTTTCAGCTTTTCTTCTCCAACCGCTGCCAGCCGTTTTGCGTATGTCATCGCTCCAACTCGCTGGAGGGCGTCCCACACTACGCTTACCGAGCCGTGGTCTCCACTATAGGACCCATTGCGCTATAGGATTGACTCAAATAATAAACAACAAAGTTGATTATATCAAGCATACGTCATCTGTCAGTCATAAGTCATCTGTCGGCCATACATCATCGGTCAGTCATACGTCATCTTTTAGTCATACGTCATCTTTTAGTCATACGTAGTCTTACACATAGGATCACGCACATTATTTTTGTTTGTGTTGCCCAAAGTAAGAACGAATTATGGAAAAAAAATGATCACCTTTGAAGGCGCGCAGCTTTATAACAAAATACCCTCGAACATTAAAAATGTAAGCTCGTTTAATGTATTCAAACGAAAACTCTCACAACATATTGTTGATACTTTTACTTAACTATTCAATTGAATACATTGGATGGGCAAGCGTAATCTTTAAGTGACGACGATGTAATTTATAATTATTTATATGTTAATTTAAGTTCTCATTCAAGTGACTGTATATGTCTTTTTGAGAATAAATATCTTTAACCATTAACCATTATTTAGTATATTTTCTTTTGATCTTTCGACTATTTACTCTGGAGTAAGACTGAAAATTAAATTATCAGCGTCGTCACTTCAATTTCTCGAAGTCAAGTTTTAACAATCCACTCAATTTAGCTTCCTATTCAGATGGTCTTAAATAATATGAATGAGACTAATTAGTGAAGGTACGGACCGTGGACTTGATTTTATTGAACTTCAACCCTTGATTGGGCAAAGGGAACTTGCTTTGCTCTACCAAAGGTTAATCTTGAAAGCAAAAGCTACTAAAATTTATATTCTGTAGTTTCCTTTCTCTCTGCAGCCGTTTTCCACACATAAACGACTTACAGCAATAATATTTTTACTTGAAATTTTTTAGTATGTGTGGTATTGGCCTAGAATAATGCCACCCCCTCTCATCTCACGGGGAGTCATAAGAGTCGACGGAGAGAATTCCTACCGGATGATAATCAGCAGCGACATCCTGCGTACTGGCTGGAACTGCGATCACCAACAATTCTTATATGAACGACTTAAAACAGGAATATTGTTAATGTTATAGTATACTGTATAGAATAGCTTCACAGACAAATAAAGATTGAAATTAAAGTACCAATTGATAATTTAAAAGAGCATAGCTTGTGAGTTTCTCGCTAGTTCTTTTTACAAATCGGTGGCTCGAAACTGGCTCTTAACTTACACTTAAATATTTTTTTTATTTTTATTGTTCTGTTGCATGTAAGTGAATCTAAGCTTCATGATTTCAGTGTGATCATATTTCGATTGCTTTTTTATATTTTTATTTAATTTTGACGATTGCAAGTACTATGTAATAGTTTATAAAATATTTTTTTCTTGATTTCTTTAAGTTTCAACCCGCAGACCCAGCGTGATGAATTGGTGATTATGAGCAGATACCCCAAATAGAATGTAATCTATTGGGTAGGCTAATGTTCAGTTGTGGACTTTATAAGGCTGATATAATGATTATTTCTTTAGTAGTTGCGTTACTTAAATAAGAAAGACTTCTTTTTTTATTTAGAACGTAGCTGTTATCATTATCACAGCCCATTAAGGTCCCTCTACTGAGCACGAGCCTCCTCACACATATCAAGGTGTGAGGGTATTGGGTCATACTCCACCACGCTGACCCAGTGCGGATTGGCGGAGGCAGGTGTATGGCGTCCTGCTGTTAGAATTTATCAAGCCGCCCATTAGGCCTCTAACATGGCTTAACGACTACCATATTTAGTGATAACCGGGACCAACGGCTTAACGTGCCTTCCGAAGCACGGAAGCGCTCGATATCAAATGCCACACAAACGGTCACCCATCCAAGGATTGACCTCTGTAAACTTTGCTTTACTTCGGTGATCGTTTCCGACCACCTAGCATTGCAGAGCTACGAGCGCTCGTAGTACAACGTAGAACGTAGCTGTTATACTTTATATAACATAGAAAAGATTCCACTAATAAGAAAGACTTCTTTTTTTATTAAGAACGTAGCTGTTATACGTTATATGAAATACAAAAGATTCTCTTTTAGTGTATACATTATATGCTAGATAAATGTTACGCTATTTATTCTCTAGTGCAGCATCGCAACCGTTGTTTACATAATTATAATGCTTTCTTTTTTAATGCAGTCGTTATACCTGAAGTGTATAAAGAATTATTTAGAACTGGGAATGCACAATGAAACAAAGACTCGTTACGTACATACAATCACGCCTGTTTCCCCGAAGAGGTAGGCAGAGGCGTATTACAAGCCCATATGCCTCTACCTATCCCTTCGGGGTAACTGCGTTATTAGGCGTATATTCATAGACTGACGTACATATAGTTTTAAATTGATGTTCAGAAGAGCTTTATTAAACCAAACTTGAATAAAAGATTTTTACTTCGAAGTTATTAGTAGTAGTATGTAATTTAATTGTATTTTACTGTACTTTTTAATTATTGACGTGTTGTATAACGTATATTGCTAAAGCATATTCACAGTGTTGAACTAACCGAGGCAAAATTGCACTCAATGTATCACTCCATGTAAGATCAAGAAAATTGTTTAGATACGAGTCAAAGCAGCCTTTTAAGGGTTCCTTAGTAAACAAGGAACCCTTATAGTTTTGCCATGTCCGTTCGTCCGTCCGTCCGTCCGTCCGTCCGTCCGTCCGTCCGCGGGTTAGCGCAGAGGATATTAACATTAGACAGTTGAAAATTGGTGTGGGTATACATATTTATCACGTCGACAAACCTGTAGAATATTTTTTTTTTAAATATTGTTTTTTAACGTACCTCCCCTACACGTAAAGTAGATTTTTTTTTCTCGAGTCTATCTTATCATGTTGGGTATCGTTAGAAAGTTCTTTCAAAAGTAATAAGAGTTTTTCAGAACCATTTTTCAATTTAGGGATCCGTTTTCGAAATATTAAGCTTTAAAGTGGAAAAAAATGATAGAGTTAAGTATCCCCCCCCCCACCAGGTAAACGGTACTTTCAGAGTGGCTGAAAAAATTCACAATAGTAGTATATATAATGAAGTTAAAAGGAAAACTATCACGGCTAAGTAGGCTTTACTGGTTTTCGAGTAATGGACGACAATCAAATAAATTTTTGTATTAAATGTATTAAAATTTCATTCATACCGTAGTAGTGATATCTATCGGGGAATAGCTGAACCTGTTCATATAGCGACATTATGGCAAAGGGTGACTACGGAACCCTATATTGCGCGTGGCCCGACACGCACTTGGCCGGTTTTAATTACAGTTAGGCTCAATAAATCTCTTATGAATGTCAAATTAAAATCCAATGCGCTTCATAGATTAGGCCACCGACTGCATGAGGACGTTTTAATATTTAAGGTCATAATTGAGAAGTTAACACCCCCTGTGGCTTTAAAATATAAAAATAAATTAAGTATGTGACCAGTTTTTAAAGTACTAACCACGACAAAAGCAATTGTTGTTTTGCAAAAGCGTATATTGACTGTGATACTTACCTGTTTTTACTGTTATTATAGACCTTTAACAAACAATTTATTCAATTGTACTGTTGCTCCACGATAAGTACTTGCACTACTGTTTATGGCTCATTTAATCCCCGATATTGCGGTCCCACGGAATATAAATCGTAGTTAAAGCTCGTTATCAGTTACCCCGTTTTAAAGTCATCAATAAAATGATAGTATGAAATGCTTGACTGGTGAATTCTCAACTCGATCCGGATTAAACCAGTAAATTGCTCCGAAAGCTCCCTGCCCACTGTCGATAGAGACTGGTGGTGCTTTTATTCCCGAATCGAGCACTTTGCTCACTTTGCACCCTCTGCACCCAAAGGATAGTCTTTCGCTTTGTCACTTGATGCGATTAACAGTGGAATGAATTCCGGGAGCACTTAACCCTCCGTGTGTCGGGTGATCTGAAGTCTAGCCTCGTGTGAGGAGGGGTCTAAACTACATTGAAATATTTTTATTAATAATTTTCTTAATGTTAATGTGAAGAATATATAAAACTGTTAAAATTTTGACAATAATTTTAAACACGTTGAATGGCGTTGATAGCTGGGTTGTAGACATAAAAAAATCTTTATGTATTGTCAATCATTTTGTGTTATGCGTACTTTTATATAAACATATTTTCCAACTGCACTTCAGACTTGTTGCTTGCTTTGCAAAGCAGCGGAAAAAACACAAATGCATAGCTGAATTAAAAATAAAAGGCAATTAAAAAGGAAAAACCACAACTCCAACTAATCTTGCTTATATATATTTTGTGTAGTTTCATTTATTCTGTGGTTAGGGTATGACATACCCCGCAAGGCTATTGGAGGGTTAGAGGTTTTAAGGGTATTACAATATCGACACCTGACACTTTTTGACACTCCGGGACGCTTTTTGAGGAAATTGCTGCTTTTCATGAAAAATGGAAACGGAACTTTTAAAAACCTTTGTTTAGGGACTATTTTCTGCCTTTAGCTACGTTCTCTTGTAGTAAAAGTTTACTTTTACCAATCGTTTCTTGAAAGTACCTAATGGAAATATTTATTTACATACATACGCCTGCTTCCCGAAGGGATTGGCAGGGGCATATTATACGCCCACAATTCCCCATTTACGAGTAGTTAGTTAGTACAATAGTTGCGGCATTCCGCATACCGGGAACTGTTACGTTCGCCAGAGCCTCGTCTGTGGATCAGCAGGTGCACCACTTGCAGGTGAGGTTGTCTTGAGCTCTCAAGGTCTTGGTAGGATAGGGATCCTACAGCCAATAGAAATATTAATAAATATAAAATAATCACAGTATCAACTTTACCAGACGCCAGCTGCCTCTGCCAATCAGCATTGGGCTGCTTATATTATCGGGTCTATTAAGGTGGGGAGTTATGTGAGATCGCTAAAATTGGGAATTTTCAATTTGATTGTCTTTGTCATCTTGTATGAAAAAATAAAAAAATGACATAAATCTACATCATATAACACATGAAAACATGTTATAGTGGTTAGCAAAAAATAATGCGTTTAGTTTCTCAATATTGCATGTAAAGTTGCGTCTCGTCTTTTTCTCGGCAATTTTACTTCTAAGCTATTAGTTGCAAGTATTTTAATGACTCCAAGTTATTAGTAAATTAAATACCGAAGACTGTTTGGTTGTTTTTGCCAATTATTAAAAAAAAAAATTATATGCAATCGATGCACAAAATCCATCTGGAATCTCCTCTGCTGCGGGCGGAATAGTTCTCCACATTAATTAATCTTGTACCACCTTTTTTTTTTTTTTTTTTTTTATTATCGTCTGTAAAAAATGCTGCTTACGCACTGTCTCCCGGCCAAAAGGGGGAGACCGGGAGGGGGTGTGGGGCTCACTGCGGCAGACGCGACCACCACAGTCCTACCCACTAAAAAACTTCAGACGACGCCCACCGCTGTTGAAAAGGGGCGAGGTACCAGTGCCTGGATTCGTAGCTTCTGGTACCCCGCCCGCGGCCAACGTCCCCCGGATCAGAACCGGGGAGACCTCCTCAGGGAGGCGCAATGTGCAGCGCCCCCCCTACCTCTATGTGCGGCCATGGCGTAACTGGCCGACTTCCCGGGCGCTGCCTGACGGGCCCTCCTGGCCCGCCTGCTGCGCCAACGGCGTAGCCGGAGAGAGAGCGGATCCCGCTCCCTCTCCCGCTCCGCGGCCTCCTTCTGCGACATCACCACTTCGCAGAAGGAGGCCATCGCCTCCCACGCCGTCTCGCTGTCGACCATCTTTTGCATGATGGTCGGCAGCGAGAGAGCCACTCCACCCAGGGCCGAGGCTAACGTCGACCGCGGCCCCGCCCACGCAGGGCACGCCACCAAAGTGTGCTGCGCGGTGTCTTCCGCGCAGTCACAGTGGTGGCAGCACCGGGTCGATTCCCCCCCGGCGATGTCACACAGATACTTTCCGAAACAACCGTGCCCGGAAAGCACCTGCGTGAGCCGGAAGGACATCGACCCCCACCGACGGCCGACCCATCGCTCCAAGATGGGCCCAACCGCCTCTAGGATACGGCGCCTCGAACCTTCGGCACCCTCGGCACTCCTCAAGAGCTGCCGCCGCCATGCGCCCAGAGCCTGCGTCTGAGCGTCTCTACGCCATCGCACCTCAGTGTCCGGTGCGGGGCGGAGACCCTGGCTCCGGGATTGCGCGCCACGCCAGAACACCGCCGAGAGAACCTCGGCATCGAGGTCCCACGGAAGAGAACCTGCGAGCGCGCATGCCACCTCATGGGAGATGGTGCGATACCCCCTAGCAACACGAGTCGCCATGACTCTCTGCGGCCGTCGCAGGATCCGTCGATGGCGACCCGATACGGAGCTCGCCCAAATTGGGGCCCCGTACAAGGCTTTGGATCGCACCACCCCCATGTAAAGGCGACGGCAACTGCCGCCACCTCCCCCGAGATCTTGTCTTGTACCACCTGCAGTAATCAGTTTCCCGCCTTAAATCGATCATCCATCAACCAATGACTCTAAGACATTATCTACATACTGTAATGTATGTAGATAATGTCTTAACGGTTTTATTTATATTTCCGCCTTAGTCTGTAAACAACGAGTAAACCACATAATAAATATTGCCTAGTTCATTTTAACAATGCAAGTGTAACAAATACATTACGTAGTACAGTAAATAAACACTTGGATTTGATATAAAAAGTCGCAGGAATTTATGCTGCATGAATACCTGGATAAAACTTGAAATTGCAACGAGACTCGTATGTTTTTGAAATAAAATATGATTTCCGTTTGTCCCTTATCACTGGTTCTCGACGACATTTTCTGTTATGCGAAATAATTAAAATTATCTTAGCCGAAGTGATATTTAGTCCAGTTTATTTTTGTTACAAAAAGGCTTATATATACGAATATGGGATTATTATCTTACTATTATACTTAATATTTAGTTTTATCTAACATATGCTTTAACCAGGCGTAAAGGTTCTTATCCCTACATATTATTATGTGCGTGTCGCTACATTCAGCACTACATTTAGTCAATATTTATGACATTAACAAATTAGTAATGTTTGACATATGTATAGATCAAAATATTTTCTGTAGGCACATTTTTTTTTAAAATTAATCTCACCTGCAAGTGGTGCACCTGCCAGTCAACGGACGAGGCTCTGACGAACGTAACAGTTGGCGAAAACGTCAATAGGCTTGCCACCTATTACGTGGGACCAACAATATAAGTGGCGAAAGGCCAATATAAGTGGAAAGTAGGCTTTTAATAGGCCTCTGACTGCCCCTTCGGACAATCAGGCATGAATGTATGTAATATGTTTAATTTTGTGTCATCTACCTTCATTTTACACACCTATGATGATATTATAGCGCTTATGTTGTGAATAGTGTGACGTCTTTAAAGGTTAAGAGAGATCAGAACACCATACCAGGTAACTTTTAATCTGAAGAGTGAGGTTTATTCAAATAGGTATAAAATGCCAAGTGATGTCCGGGACAGTCCGTCAATTGTGTCTTTTAAGACAAACTTAAAGAAGCACTTGCTATCGAGCTAGTCATTATGATTTTTGTTTATTTTTTATTTTTCTTTGTATTTATTTATGTATATAAATAAAGTAGGTTTATATATCTGATATGTATCTTATATCATATTTTTGTATATGTATATGTGTAATATTATCATATTGTAGTGTGTTATTAATGCCCGCTAACTATCTCTCCCACTTCAGTTAAGGTTGACTGGAAGAGATTTCTTTTAGAAATAAGTCCACCTTTGTACATCGTCTTTTTCACATAAGGCTTTTTTTGTTATTGTTTGTTTTTTGTGCAATAAAGAATATATATATAATTAGCACCGATTTCTTTACTAAAAAAACTTGTTTGTATTGTTGAGCATAGTGTTAATCGCATCGTAATATGGTTAATATTTGTGAATATTAGTTATTCATTCGGTAACCATAATCGACTAGAGTCGAATCCGTTCACTTCATAGTAAATAGCCTAAGCAAGCTGTTAGCAGTTAGGAAAGCATCGGCTTAAAACAGCGCTGTTCGTTTAGTTCGCACTATAGCAAGAAGACTATAACGCAGATGATTTTGGGCAAAGAATAAATATTATAAATATTATTTTTAAACTACGAATAATTTAATTGTATATGTACTTTTAGCAATTTTTTAACACTTGTTTCAAAAAGCATTAAGTTAGATTCTAACACAAAAACTTACAAATAAATAATGGCCTAGCTGTCACTATTTTTCCAAAGGCTTAACATCTTCATCATTGTAGCATTATCCCAGCTATATCCCCGATTTAAGCAAGAACCCACGGTTTGCTAAATGGTGCAGATTTTGAGTGAATTTCAGTGACTACTCGAAGCAACTGCTGCCTGACCAGTCAGTTGCACCACCTGTTTTTATTAGTTTGTTACTATGTTTTACCAGTGGAGATAAGAAGGCACTTTCTAAAGCGTTGACACGAAAACTCTTTTAAAAATACGACGTAAACCTTAGTACCTAGAAACCTTAGTAGGGCCTACAGCTGTTGCAGCATATTTTGTCACGGAAGAAGCGATGACGCGCGCTGAGCACGCATCGATGCACATCCAGCTTGCCTGTAAGCTATTCTACTCTGAAATAGATTTATTCACCGTTTAAATAAAATTGGCATTTTGATACAAAAACTTACAAACTGTGCTCCCAGTAAAACTTATTGTGTTTGGTAGCACATTGAATTTGTGATGTACCCTTACTCACATTTTTATTACTGGTCAATTGATTAGTTACTCGTTAATCAACAGCATCTCATAGGACCACTTTTTTTTTAATTTTATTCATAAATACAATCTTATGTAGATAAATTTACTCTTTAATTGCAAAACACAAATAATTTCAAAATAATGTACCATTCATAATTGTATTATGAAGAGTTTTATCACCATCATTTATAACGACAGGAAATCTCAATGGTTTGAAATTATTAAACTCGAAGTAT
Source organism: Musotima nitidalis (assembly GCA_949126915.1). Taxonomy (NCBI): domain Eukaryota; kingdom Metazoa; phylum Arthropoda; class Insecta; order Lepidoptera; family Crambidae; genus Musotima; species Musotima nitidalis. Next base: position 17,342,731 of record OX421416.1, read on the forward strand.
TGTCATAGAACTTGTCTCATTTGCGTTGTAAATGGGGACATGTTAAAACTAGCTGTTGTTCGCGACTATCTTCACGGAGTATTATTTCAGTCTACAGCCGCTGGTTTTACGCACAACTTTCATAAAGAGCTTTCCAACTAGCCGTCTACAGTAAAGTAGTGACTGGGAAAACCGACTAGATTATAGTAACAATAGATTCTTTGCACGCATATGTGATGGAAGAGCTCGTTTTGTATTCATTAAAAACCGTTCGAGAGGAGTACGGAAATGATTATTATCGATCTTAAGCACACATTATACGTATTAGAATGACATTTGTAATAAATATCAGTACAATACTCCATAGATGCAATAACCCATCATCATAATCTCAGCCATCTGACGTCCACTGCCGAACATAGGCCTCCCCAATAGATTTCCACATAGAGCGATCCTGAGTCGCCTGCATCCATCGGCTTCCCGCCGCCTTGACCAGATCATCGGTCCATCGCGTGGGAGGCCGTCCTCTACTACGATTACCGGTTCGCGGTCGCCATTGCAGAACCTTGACGCCCCATCGGTCGTCGGTTCTTCGAGCTATGTGCCCCGCCCATTGCCACTTCAGCCTGCAAACTCGCCTCGCTATGTCGGTCACTCCAGTCCTCCTACGGATTTCCTCATTTCTGATTCGATCACGTAGGGACACTCCGAGCATAGCTCTCTCCATTGCACGCTGAGCGACTTTGAGCTTTCTAATGAGGCCCATTGTCAGGCACCAAGTCTCAGTACCGTACGTCATCACTGGCGACACACACTGGTTAAAGACTTTCGTCTTAAGACACTGAGGTATTTTAATAATACAGGTACTGAGGTATTTTAGTAATAACCCATCAGTAGCCTATAATATTAGGGACTTATTACATAAAAAGATCTAAAGTTAAACCAGGTTTAAAATTAGTGCTGTCCTACCTAACTAGTACCATTGTTTGAAATGAAGTTAGTGTCTGGGAAAGCCGACTAGATTGCAGTTATGATAAATTCTTATTCGTTTGCTTTGGGCCTTTCAAATATTATTATGTAAGCACTATGGGTGGGTCTTTGTTTTTCTTATTTTGGATGACATTTTGGGGGAAGGGGAGTCTAGATTATGATAACGTCATCGCTAGTTATTTACTTTTTTACACGAATGGCAACCCTCACACTGTCTATGTTTGAAATCGAAATGCATTTTTAGGGGATTCCCGCATGTAATGCATCCGTTTAGGCACAGGCACCGATTAAAGGAATTACCGCGCGCTATATATACACTTGTCTAAATTTCCTCTATCATTGTATTGTTTACGTAAGCATAGGCGGAGGGGGTAAGAGCTTTGCTTACTTTTGCTGACAAGGGGGAGGGGGGATAAATAATTATTATATATCTGCTTACGTAATATTTGAACGGCCCCTTGTCATATGGTATCTTAGAGGTGTTACGGAAATAAGACAAAGGCATTTTATAGATATGACACCTCGTAGAGGCACTGCAACATATTGGGAAAGAGAGAGAGCTTAACATAATAATTACATAACTTAAAGGTAATATTTAAACTTAAGACTAAATGAATTGCAATATTACACATTACTTATTGCCTATCTGCGAAAACTCATTTATATTATAAGACGCCTTTTGTAGAAGGTAAGTTTTCAAATGATTAATTGTTTAGCTTTTTCTATATCCCTGATGTAATTGGGGATATGATTCATAATTCGTCTTGACATTCGTTAAAGATCAGAGTTTACAAGCTGGAGTTGTGAGTTATTTACGAAAATTATTAATTAATTTTATATCTATCATTGCTTCATGATTATTTTCACGCATGTGCTGCAAGGGGTTTTTTGTTGCTATTAAGGACGCGCTCGTACGGTGGATGGGAAAATTACTGATATAATTCACATAGTTTACGGATTAGGTTGAAAATAATTTAGATAAAACATGCCTCCTACAAAACTTCTATCAGCTTCTAGTGTTGGGGTAAACCGACTTACCATTGGATTCCACTCAGATTATTAACGTTCAGCTACTGAGCCGGGCCTCCTCTCATGAAACAAGGTGTAAATACTTTCAAACCACCTAATAGAGCCTTTTACTTGGCTTAACAACTATTACATAGTAACCTGAACCAACGATTAAACAAGCCTTCCCAAGCACAATAACACTGTATACGAAATGCAACATTAACCTATCGTAATGGCAGACTCGGTGAAATACCGAAAAGTAATAAAAAAAGTGTTTTAATGACGGTAACTCTGACCCTAATCGAGGGAGGGGTGATATATGAAGAATTTAATTACGCATCCCACCGCGTTGTGACTACTTTAGGACTAGGAACATCTAACGCTGTGTATAAACTAGAGCACTTTTTTTTTTAAATAATGGCTTCGTGCGCCTAGCACATCTAGCCAGTGTCAAGTAAGTGATATATTAATAATATACCTATAATTCATAGTAAATGAAAATGAGTGATGATCATCTTTATGATAAATGGTAAATGAGATACCTTCCCCTAATCCCCTTGAGTCCTCAGTAAAGATGTGGGACTACACTGAGATCCCACATGGACTCCTTGAGAAAATTTGAAAAGTGATGTTGCACTGCTTTGTTTGATTTACCAACACTCATGTATATTCACAAACACTTAACGGTTAATAATCCACCGTAATTACATATTAATGTTAGAAATATCACAAATTTTAGAAAATAAAACAAAACTGCAGAAATGACGCTTAACTTTCTCGCCAAGAAGTCCAGAGCACTATTTGAAACAGATCATTAAACATTTCTTGTTTTTCGACCACATTATAGTAAAAGGGCTCGATCAAGTGATGATATAAAAGGAAACCATTTTCAAATATTACGTATTAAATCATTTGTTCGTTAACTGATCTTTGAACACGTGTCACCATATCACCCAGATACTAGTTAATACGGATATTATTAATAAGTAGAATAAAATACAATAGATTACAACCTGTTTTTAGCCAGCACCCCCTTGAACTAGCACAGCACACACACTTTTAACCAATAATTTATTAATTATGCACCAACTCTTTAATGCTTTCACAATTTTATAATACACTTCTCAAACTTAAGGATGGACTGCTTCAAATCAGAGCCCAGACGCGAATGACTCCCAAAATGTAATAGCAGATCCCCTCAATATTAAAAACCCCACTCCAGTATTAAATAAAGTAAACTTTTATCTAATCGGATGTGACGTCAACAATTAAATCTATGCTAGTAAAAACGGAATACTTCCTTAACCGAAAACGATAATTTGACATCCTAATAATGAAATCGTTTCACAACTTATTAATGCAATTTCATACAATAAAGTACAAACATGAGATGTGTAATCGGTATCCTTACAATAGTTTTATTGGACCTCATTTTTATGTTTATGTGCTTTATGGATGTATAGGGTGCCTCTAATAACGCCACAAGCGCTCTGTATAAGTTAATACTATATGAAACCTCTAAACCCAGGCATTGACAATGTTTCCAAGTGGCATCTAATTATAAAACACCTGTTTACAATGAAACTAAGAGTACTTCAGAGAACAAAGTTCAACTAGACTACGTGCGGCTCCGCTTAAAACGGTCACGTTTTACTGGTGAACTCCACAGCTTTATGTTTTCGAGGTTTTAGGCCGTAATAAAATCGGGTAATCCCCTTGTCCGAGGACGTGCCAATGCGACGTGTTAGAAAAGTTTAAGGAGTTATTGAACGTGCTTGTTAGCAGTTGCTTAAAAGTTGCTTGAGGTGTTCTGGCACGGCTGTTTAAAATATTTTACAGTGTAAATTTGTAATGGAATTATATTTTTTGCCACTGTAAGCTGTATCTATTTTTCAATCGATTAATTGCTCTTTTATTGATGGTTGACGGGATGCGAAAGTGGCAATACGCCAGCGTGGTGGGTCAGAAGAAGTAGTATATTGAAGAAGTATAAAATGCTACGAAGTGGAGACTTTTGGCTTATGCCTTTGAATGCCAAGACTCTGGCTTCAGTGGCGCCATCTCTGGTGCACTGCACAAATCTGAGAACAGAGCACAGATATGTCTTACACACATATTAATATAGAACAACTTAAAAGAAACGAAGCCAAATAAGAGGCTTATGTTAAATGTATATAAAAGTAATACGAAAAATCTACTTTCTTTTTTCTCCTGGACCGATTGAGATAGGATTTTCTTCGACAGAGGGACAACTGACTTTTTAAGCCAAAAAATATCAAAGGAGGTAGGCAGATACGACACGTTGACAAAGTAGAGGCCCCCCCCCCCCCTTAGTAAATAGGACCCTAGTAAATTTATTAAACTTTGATGATATGCGCGTCTAGTCAGTTACTTATCTAGATTTTCAAGACAAAATATAGGGGTCCTGCTGTTTGACCAAAAGTCATTTGGCAAAATTACACTTGACAAACAATTTCTAAAATTATTAGTAGTGAAATGATCGATTGGCTAAACAGCTATCATTTTACTACTAATCATTTTAGAAATTACTCACTTTTCCAAATGATCAAAACTTAAATTTACTTTTTATAAATAATTATTTAAGATAATGAACATGGGTGCGTAGGGATCCTAACAAGACCTAAGGAGCCCAAGCCAACCTCACCTGCAAGTGGTGCACCTGCCGATCAACGGACGAGGCTCTGGCAAACATAGCATTGCCCGATAAGCGGCAATAGGCTCCGATTCAACCTTCGATGATAGATTAGGTTGAGGATATTTCTTTTTATTGACCATCAAAAAAGGATTAGTTTTGACCTGATATTATTGTATACTGTTACAAAATATTTTGGACAAATGCTTAATTTGCGAAACATATTATGTGGTGAAATAAAAAAGGTCAATTTACATTTGATTATTTAACAAGTGCAATGCAAACATCGGATGATAATGGATCATTTGCTAAGTGAGTTTTTGTAAGATGCTACTTTTGTCAAATGTCTCGTTTGCCAAATTAACATTTAGTAAAACGTTGTTTGTCGAATGACAATTTGTCAATAATTTTTTGGTCTAACATTAGTCATCCCAGAATATACTGTTAGTAATTTTCTATAAAAGGCCCAGAGTATAAACCTCTGTGATAAGGTGATATTACTCTCTATCTCTCTTCTCTCTCTCTCTCTATATTACGCTTTCTCATTTCCTTTAAAAGCTAGAGAATGTCTGACAGTTCGCTACTTTTTAAAACAAGAAAGTTTCAATATAAAAAATAACACAATGTAAGTAATTTTCACTTAAAAGTACAATGTATAAACCACTGTGATAAGATGACATCATTCTTCGCTGTGTGCTTTTCTCATTTCCCCTAAGAGCAAGACCTCGGCACCTGGGGTCACGCACCAACGGCCATTAGGCATCCTGTTACTTGATGTAGCACTAACAAGTAAATGGTATTATAAAATACACGGGTACATTTATACTTTTTATATCAAATAAATGTAAAAGATTTTAAATAAAAAAAAGCAAATGTAACGCGTAACTCACTTATATTTCACAATAATCTTCGAAAATTAAGCGATCACTTTAAAAGTCTATGGAACTAGTATCACATCAGGTGGCAATAGGCTGACCGCCTCCTCACTATTTCACATTAATTCCTATAAAGATCTCTGTGTTAAAAGTGAACTTTGCTACATCACTTGAATAAATGTAGTAAGGTAGAATAAATGTAGTGAGATTCCGTACGTATGTTAGACTTAAAAAAATAGTACCCACATTCAAGCCTGCATCTCCGAAGGGGTATGCAGAGGCATATTATATGCCAACACTTCGCCAATATATAGTTATTTATTATAATAATATATTTATTATATTTATTTACAAGCTAAAAGTGTGTGCCAAGATCGTAGCAATTCGAAGGATGTAATCTCTGCCTACCCCTACGGGAAAGAGGCGTGACATTATGTATGTATGTGTTGTTAAAAAAGATTTAAGTTAAAAAAAACGACCTACTAAACTGTTCAAACAGTGTGACTGAAGGATCAACTATGACTATACATTATAAATAGTCCATAGTAAAGTTAGTCTCATGTAATAGGTGGCGAGAACATTATTAGTTTATCGAGAACTTTTATGTTTGTCAGTGCCTCGTCTGTTGATCAGCAGGTGCACTACTTGCAGGTGAGGTTGGCTTGGGATCCTTAGTTCTTGGTAGGATCCCTATACACATTTACTGAAACATTTAAGAAGGTTATCTTCGCCTCATCTCATAGACCACGTAAGCAAGTTGCGTGCGTCATTTTGGCAACATGGGCCCACTTGTCGGGCCACAAGACGCTAGACACCAGTACATTAGTCAACGTAATTACAGCGGAGACGGCTGGCGTAAATAAACGGAGTGTGCACGAGCTTTTGTCATTTCTTGGAATGAATTATTTTGTTACGTGTTGGAGAATACGTCACTTGTAACAACTGTCAAGCTGACAATGTTTGTGTAACAACAACATAGAAAGTATTGGTGTGTACTTTTAATACTGTAATGTACGTATTTCAGTATATAATTATATGTTGTTTTAAAAGTAGGCAGGGCACGTCTTGTAGAAGATACTATCGTTGAGGCCGGATGGGTCGGAATCATTAAAACATATTTTAATATTAATTTAAAGTAATAATAACAACATAAATTCTGATTTTAATTCTAATTAGTTTAATATTCTTTGTGAATGTTTGTATGTCTCAACGACAAAACATAGCGCACATATTTAGTATGCAACTCCTTAATGTAAAATACCTATGTTTAACAAACCAATAAATTCTATTCTATTCTGTCAAGAAACAGGAAAATGTTGTCTATAACGATTAATTTAAATGGCGAGGCGAAAAAGTTAAGTTGCAAGACAGCTTATTAGCGGTGGTTGTACAGACAAGGAGCCTTTGACGACACCAAATAAAAAAATAAATATTGTGAGAATATTTGATTTGGTCTGGGCGTTTTCTTTGACGGATTATTGCCATATGAACATAAATATGAATATTTGTTCTAGTCTGAGAGAGTATTTACAAAAAAAAGTAGTTCATGTATGTTTATCCATAATTTCCATCCATAACACAAGTTTTTAATGATACGTATGTTAAAACTAAATAATTGGTGTTATTGTCGGATTTTTATTTTTTATTTATACTTACAATAAACAATAACAAAAAAAACTGTACAAAAGTTACGTGTGTTTATCCATAGTCTAGAACCCATACGCTCTGCTTAGTTTGGATATAGGTGGTAATGTTTGTAATATTTACGACAACTATTTGGTACTATTTTTATTTTAACGTAGAAAATGTTTCGACTCATTTCAGAAAACAGATTTTCAAATTGGGTGCTCGATGTCAGCTACATGTATCTACTTACTAAAGCGACCTGCCGGCAGTATATTCGTCAACGTAATTAGATTTACACAGCTCCATTGCATGTCTGGTATAAACATACGTAGGAAGTCATTTGTCGTTGTATGAGTGTGAGTTTTTATGTAGAAACTAGTGGTTCGGCTGCGACTTCATACGAGTGGATTTCTGTTATATTACGCGTCTTGTTTAAGTAACTTTAAATATCATATTTATGTCAGATAATAATAAACATAAAAAATAGTTTCACTTCTGACTTTAAAAATTAAGGGGCTTATTACAAAACGATGTCTAAAGTTAGACCAGGTTTAAAACTAGTCCCCCCCGACTGGTCTCCACCTTGTCGTGGTGGGGGGGCTGAGTACCTCCCGGTAGGGCGCAGGCGCACACCCAGAGACTCTGGGTGCCCTTAGTACTGACTACCGGGGGAGAAACTAAGAGGGACCTGTGGAGGGCGCAGCGGGCGGGCCAGGAGGGCCCGTTAAGCAGCGCCAGGAGGGCAGTGGGGGCAGGGGGCCCCTGCTGTCTAACCATATACCCTCCGAGAAGTCGGCCACACACGCTATGGTCGCACAAGGAGGTAGGAGGGGCGCGTCCACTACGCCTCTCTGAGGAGGTCCTCCCGGTTTTGGTCCAGGGGACGTTGGCCGCAGGTGGGGTGTCAGAAGCTGCAACCCAGGTACTGGCCCCCGCCTCTTTCGAAACAAGCGGTGGGCGTCGTCGGAAGATTTTTAGTGGGTATTACTGCTGGCAGTCGCGTCTGCCGGTGGTGAGTCCCACACCCCCTATCGGTCCCTCTTTGGCCGGAAGGTAGTGCGTAAACGCAATTTGTTACCGACGTAAAACTAAAAAAAAAAAAAAGGTTTAAAACTAGTGCTGTCACTGTCTTCATCTTATCGAATGAAAGTGACAGCGCTAGTTTTAAACCTGATCTAACTTTAGACATCGTTTTGTAATAAGACCTTGATCCCTGACAACCTCTGTTTCGCATTAAAATGTAGTACATGTCCTTTCTAGTATGTGCACTATCTGTGCACCAAATTTTATTTACATTGTTTCAACAGTTCTGGCGTGAAAGCGTATGTACAAATTGAAGCTTTCTGTATTACGTTTAAAGAGCTTAGAAAAGGTTTAAATAAACCAAGACGTTAGTCCGATAAGTATAAAATATAACGACTTGACAGTGAATATATGACTATTATGTTTGTAGATGTACCTAAGAGAGTTAACACATTTTTTTATAAACAACTAGCGGCAGCCCGCGACCTTATTCTGAAATCACTTTATTTATTTAAAAAAATCACATCAAAATCTTTTACGTAGTTATAAAGATCTAAGCATAAATAGGGACCGACAGAGGAAAGCGACATTAATTAATTATACTATGTAGTGAAGATGGAAGTTCGATGAGTATAAAATATGTGTACTTAATAATGACATTTAATATGACTTGCCTTAGATATATGACGTGTTGAAGTCCCTAGGTCTCTTATTAAGGTCTTAGGGCATGACTAAATAGCATGCGTCATTAAGGCAACATTAACCCACTTGTCAATTTTTTTATCTATTTTTTGTAAATACATTCTTAATAAACATAGGAAAACACCCAGACCAGAACAAATATTCATATTCATGCACACAAAGATTTGTCCTGTGTGGGAATCGAACCCACGACCTTTGGAGAGAAGTGCAGGTATTCTGACCTCCACGCCATATCGGTCGTCAATGCTGCAAGATGCGTACATTTGTCCAATTAACATCAATCGCTAGTGCTCAACAATGTGACAATCATGGCGCTTGAGCAAATATAAGCTTTCTGTATTATGTCCAGCCAGAGAGCTTGGACACAGTTTTTATAAAAGCAAACCATTGCTCCATAGCAATGTGGTAAATCACGTAATATGGCGTATAGGTCTTTTCTTTAAGTCTTAGCGCATTACCAAAAGGAACCTTCTTGTAATATGCCCGAAAACCTTAGATATAGTAACACAATTTCCTGACGCTAAAATTCAATAACGAGATAATTTACTTACTTGCCCTTGTGTTTTATCTTTACTCAGAGGATGACTTATTGCCATGCGTCATTAAAGCAACATGAACCCACTAGTCACGGCTGCAAAACGCGTACATTCGTCAATGTAACACCAATCGCCAGTGTTCAGCCATCACCTTCATGTCACGGAAATGGCTGTCGTTAATTACATGGTTTGTTAATTATGTTAGTTTATCGTTTATTATATCTCAGAAAGCACATTGAGCTGTTGTATAGATATTAGGAAGTCATTGCCGAAATGTTCAAACGAATGATAGGAGTTGCATAACCTTAGGATAAGTTCTAAGATTTTCTTTCAGGTTCTTGATAATTTCAAGTACCCTACTATTTTGAACTTGAATAAGTTTATAAGTGTAGTCGCTATTTTAAGGAAGAGCGCTGCTTTCTGCAATACAGGTATTTATATATCTAGTCCAGAAACAGATGTAATATATGTTAATGGTACCTTAGATTTCAGGTGTATTAATCATAAGTTTTTGTCGGAATAATTATAAAACGAGTGTTATTATTAAATTGACAATGTAAAATAATAATCATCATTCCAGGCATTTGAAGATCTGGAAAATAATAATAAAAATTATCATTACGTAGCTTTGGAGTAACGGAATGTGTTTTTAACATTCGTTCTTAATGATAGTTATCTTGGTGTAAAAAAACGGGTCTATTTACTATATTATGGCTTATCATAATTTTGGTACAAAATCTCACTCTTTTATTTCGTTAATCCCGTTTATTATCAAAAATCTGCGTCACAGCTTTGTCACTAACTAACGCTGGGATGAAGCTGTTTCAGGTAGACTATTATGTTATATTCGTTGAATTTTATTTTTATTTAACTCTAGTAGGCTTTAACCTTAATGAAAACTTTTATGCCTATAATATAGTATACGTCAAAATGACGAAATCATAAAGTAACTATATAAATTTACGTAAAATGTACGTTTTTGTACTAAAATATGTGTTAACACACGTTTGTAAAAAGACAATTTAACCACGCCACGATACAATACGTCAATAAATACCATCATCGTCATAAGCATTTCAACATGACGATCCTAATATTGTGTCATATTAAATTTTGTAACAATAATTTGAAAGGCACTGGCTTTCTAACAAACTGACAACTTGTTTATAGAATGAGGTTTCCCTCTGGGTTGCGAATGTCAGATGGCAGTGGATTCGTGTCATAACTGAAATTCAGTCAAATTTGGTTAGACCAGCCCTAAGCATAAATCTAGGGCAACCTTGGTAGCGCTAAAACTATGAGTAAATATTACGATAATACAACATAAATTCGAAAATTCGATCTGTTTCTGATCTAGATATCCTAATTTCAATACAGCAGATACGGAATGCACTGCTTGCTTGGGTCTCGCTATTATTGAATTCCAATGCTAAACGAGTTTTGCGTGATTCGAAACGTGTATAGTAAATAGTATTTGAGTGACTATAGCTTATGTTTTGATTCTTTTTATTTAAAATTTGAAGTATAGTTTAGCGAACGTATTTTTTTTTACTTGTCATTTACTTTTTTAAAAGTTTTGTAGCTGATAATAATAATAAAAGAGTATCTTTCACTTCTTAGTTATTTTGACTATTGCCGATTACCGGGTGCTCGATATATTCGTCAGAGCCTCGTCTGTTGCTCGGCAGGGGCACCACTTTCAGATGAGGCTGGCTTGGGCTCCTTACATCTTGGTTCGAGCCATATATATCTAAATGAATTTAAATACATGAAAATAAAGTTGGCTACGTAAAACTTTATAGCCATGAAATCCAATCTCTCAAGGCTTCTCATGTCTGAAACATGCTTAAAATATTTATACTTTAAAATCTAAGTCCACAAGCAAAGTAATGCACTCATTTCATTCCAATATGATGTAATGTGTTAAAATATAACATGAGCCCCATAAATATGAGGACGTATGGTTTATGGCGCCGTTTGATGTGGCTCGTAAAAATGGCTGCCACATGTTGCCACTAAATGGACCTCGTTTCTCAGATAGACAGGTGCGTTTGTAACATAAGTCATGTAGTGTTTTACTGATGATTGGTCGGAAAATGTTAGTAAAATTTTCTTTGGAAGTTCTCAAAATGTCATGTCATCATTATTAGTTACTAGCTGTTACCCGCGACTTCGTCCGCGTGGAATAGTATCTTTGGGTAGCATTTACAACCCCCTTTTCGCAATAAAAAGTAGCCTATATCCTTTCTCAGGGTCTAGACTATCTGTATACCAAATTTCATTTAAACCCGTTCAGTAGTTTTGGCGTGAAAGAGTAACAGACAGACAGACAGACAGACAGAGTTACTTTCGCATTTATAATATTAGTAAGGATGTTATTTACATTTTTATGCGTCGAATTAAACAGATTGATCTGTTAATTTTAACAATTAAAATCTAGAAGTAATTGTAACAAAAATGGATCAGTCTAGAAGATATGCCCATGCCTACCCCTTCGGGGAGACAGGCGTGATATTATGATGTTTCCCTTTAGGTTGCGAAGGTCAGACAGCAGTCGCTTCATGTAGTAACTGAATCGAGCCAAAATCTGGTTAACCTAGTGAGCAGACAATATTTATTTATTTACTTATTTCAAAGATTTACATATAAGCGTTGACAAACTGGAAGTAAATATTTGAATCCTTATTAAATACTCATTTCTATATATGAGTGTATAGGGATTCTACCAAGACCTAAGGAGCCCAATCCAACTTCACCTACAAGTGGTGCACCTGCCTATCAACGGACGACGCACTAGCAAACGTCAAAGTTTCCCGTAAGCGTCTATAGGCTCACCACCTATTACGTGGGACTAACTATTATTTATTTATTTAATCTTTATTGCACACAAAAACTTATACAAAAGGCGAACTTAATGCCGAAGGCATTCTCTACCAGTTAACCATAGGGTTAGCAGAGAGGGTTAAAGGCGGTGCTACAAATTAAAAAAAAGGAGTATACTAATTTATTATTTATTATTAATTTATTAGAAACTATATAATTGTCGAAGTGTGGGCATATACTATGCCTGTGCCTACATCTTCCGGGAAACAGGCGTAAATGTATGTTATTCATGAAACCAGAATATGGACAACTCAGGTTCGGGCGCAATAATCCAATTAAGTTGTTAAGGAAAAGAGTAATGGGCATGGCTCCTGTTCTTCTTAACAAACTACCTGACTATATAAAAAAATTAAATGATAATATATAAATACAAATAATACAAATAGTTTTATTGTTAAAAAAAAATACTATAGGTACATCAAGATATAATTTTGTTCACTAGCCTTCACACTAGGATACCCTGTGTCGTGAAGTCTAGTATATATGATTAATAGACAACTGTTATTATTATTCTATTAATTATTTTTATATTTTACATGCCGTGAATTGGTAAAATGTGAAATTACAAGATGTCAATTATGTAAATGACACATCACATAATTGACATCTACAAGATGAATACCTTATTATAATAAATTATAATATAATAAATAAATAATTTAATTCGAGTATAAAAAAAAATTCTAAATAAAGCAGGCGTCTTCCAAGCAAGTAGACCTCGACTGTACCAACCTGTCTTAAACGAGCCCATCGTATGTGAGCTATCTCTAAAGTCGAGTTACATCTTAACCTCCTCTTTATCTCCCGACTGAAATAAACCTCAGATCAAAGTTCCAACATCTATCATGATAATGGCCCAAAGTTCGGATAGTTTACTCTGAAATAAGCGTCTGTTGTTACTATAAGTATTATTGTCTTAGGGTCTGCTCAACTACTTACTGATTTGCGCCAGATTACAACAATAATGGTACATAAAAATAAAAGATACACTGGCTTTTGATCGAGACTTCGTCTGCAAAGAGTTCACAATGAAGTCATTGTTCATCATCTCAGCCCATAAGCGTCCCACTACTGAGCACGAGCCTCCTCTTACATACTAAGGTGCGAGGGTATTGGGTCATACACCACCACGCGGACCCAGTGCGGATTGGCGGAGGCAGGTGTATGGCGTCCTGCTGTTAGAATTTATCAAGCCGCTCATTAGGCCTCTAACATGGCTTAACGACTACCACATTTAGTTATAACCGGGACCAACAGCTTAACGTGCCTTCCGAAGTTTGTCGTTGATCGTTTCCGACCACCGAGCACCGCAGAGCTACGAGCGCTTCTAGCTACGAGCGCTTCTATTGTTCATAGAGGTCTGTAACTAAATGGATTCTGTGCTACGTACATACATACATATATACAATCAAGCCTGTTTCCCCGAAGGTATAGGCAGAAGCATTCTATACGCCCACAGTTCGACAATTTTATTGCTTGTCCCACGTAATAGATGGCGAGCCTATTGCCGCTTACCAGGAACTTTTATGTTCGCCGGAGCCTCGTCCGTTAATCAGCAGGTGCACCACTTGCAGGAGAGGTTGGCTTGGACTCCTAAGATATTGGTAGGATCCTCATTCACCTATTCCGCGTTTGGTGCGCGTGTTGGGGTATAACCTGAATACCGTTGGTTTGCGAGAAGTGGTCCGTGTCTAACAATGGGAAGTTAACCAGCTGAAAACACCAGGTAATGATTACAAATGCTACATTTTTTAAGTTTGTACGTTACGCTTTTACGCTCTATGCAAAGATCTAGGCTGATTATCATGGAACTATCTGAACAGATATATCGCACGCTGAGAACGAAAGTGACCAATTTCAAAAATTTTGGTGAAATGAGTTAAATATATAAAATGACACAAATGAGTATACTGTATTTAAGGTAGAAAAGTCCAATAATGTTATACAAACTATTTTTTTACCTTAATGTTGACATACTAAAATATGATTGAAGAATAAGAAGAATGACGTCAATGAGACCGACACATTTTCGTCTTTATATAAATTTTATTAATTATGAAATAGGTCACTTTCATTCTCAGCGTGCGATATAAAACCATTGAGTTGAAATGTATATTTGAAATTGAAAAAAAAAAAAAAAAAAAAAAAAAAAAGTAATCCGTTTTAATTACAACAGGTTATGGGCCCAGATAGCTCAAATCTGCTATTTAGTTTTGTGAAAGTAATAAATAATTCGAAAATAATAGTATTTCTACGTAAAATATTACTTGTAAAACGCCGCGTGCATAACCTCAGTTACCGGCTCGCGAGTGTTTCCTTTTTTCAGCATTCTCAGGTTAATTAACATAAAACATGAGTAATAACAATGCAATAATGTCAATTCCCAAACTCACGGGACGAGATAATTGGGCTACCTGGAGCTTTGCTGTCAAAGCGTATTTGCAGCACGAGGATTTGTTTGACTGCATACTGAAAGAACCAGTCTCTGATGATCCAATATCAATGAAGACCGATATAAAAGCTAAATCAAAGCTTATCTTATTAGTAGACCCAATTCTGTACGTACATATCCAAGATGCAACTAGTGCAAAACAAGTTTGGGATAACCTAGCCAAAGCATTTGAAGACAGTGGCTTGACTAGAAAAGTTGGGTTACTAAAAGACCTGATAAATACAACATTGGAGACGAGTGAAAGTGTAGAAGCTTATGTAAATAAGATTATGTCATCGGCCCACAAGCTCAGAAATATCCACTTTAATGTTGATGACGAGTGGTTAGGAACATTGATGCTTGCTGGCTTACCGGACAGTTACAAACCAATGATTATGGGTATCGAAAGTTCAGGTTTAAAGATTAGTGCTGATATAATAAAAACTAAACTTCTTCAAGAAATAAAGTCAACTGATCCAGACACTTCTGCTTTTTATACCAAGAATAATAAGTTTAATAAGTCTAACTTTCAACAAAGTCAGAAAAAAGGCCCGAGATGTTTTAACTGCAACCGTTATGGTCACCTAAGTAAAAATTGCAGGCTTAAGAAAAATTATAAGGAACAAAATAATAAAAATTCTGGTTATGTAGCCGTGTTCTCAGCGGCAACAAGGAATGATGATGGGTGGTTTATAGATTCTGGAGCATCTATGCACATGACAATGAGGCAAGACTGGCTTTATAATGAAATACCCCCTCCGATCACAAGCATTAAAATAGCAAATGATAAAATGCTTCTAGTTAAAAGTTGTGGCAAAGTAGACTTGAAAGTTATTTCAAGAGATGGTAAAATACAAACTATCCAAATAAAAAATGTTCTCTATGTACCAGAATTAGTAACTAACCTACTGTCGGTTAGTCAGATAATAAAGAATGGATGTTCCTTACAGTTTACTAATCACAGCTGTAAAATATTCAATAACAAGAATACTGAAGTAGCAGCTGCAAATCTCATCAATAATATGTACCGGCTGAATACTGACACTATTCCAGCATACAGTTGTAAAGCAAATGAGACAGATTTCTTATTATGGCATCAAAGGATGGCACATTTAAATTTTAATGATTTGAATAAACTAACAGAAAGAACTGATGGAGTGAAAGTAGTTGAAAATAAAACTAAAATGATATGTGAACTCTGTCAAAAAGGAAAACAAACCAAGTTGCCGTTTCCAGCTGAAGGTTCCCGAGCAAAGAAGCCTTTGGAGTTAATACATTCTGACATCTGTGGACCGCTAGAAGTAAAATCACTTGGAGGAGCCAGAAACAGTACTGGGCAGAGGCAGTAGCTACAGCTGCCTATATTACAAACCGGTGTCCAACACGTGCACTTTCATATGCTACACCTGAGGAGATATGGTCTGGGAAGAAACCTAACATAAGTCATTTAAAATTTTTTGGATGTGAAGCCATGGTAAAAGTGCATAAAGAAAAACTTCAAAAACTGGATGCTAAGGCAAGTAAAATGACTTTTATTGGTTACTGTGAGACTACCAAAGGCTACAAGTTGATAGATCCAAAAACACGAAAAATAATAATAAGTAGAGATGTTTTATTTATAGAAAATTCAATAAAACAAGATCATGTAGTGGTGCCCCTAACTTCAGTTGAAAATAATAATACAAATTGTGAAACAGAAACTTTAATCAGTTCAGAGTTGCAAGATATTAGACTGGATAATTCTGAATCAAATGATATAACTGCAGATATAGACAGTAATGAGTCTTTTCATTCCGATGACAGCTCTGATTATGTACCTGAAAGAAAAATTGAATTAGTACCAAAAAGTAACATTACAACTAGATCTAAAAAAATATCAAGAAAAAGAAATTGATGTAAAATACCTATGTACAACTGAACAGTGTGCTGATATGTTTACTAAAGCTCTTCCTAGATCTACATTTCAGTATCTTAGAGACAAAATAGGCATAATGTTATGTAATTGACTATATAAGTATCAGCATCTTATAATAATGAACAAAATTGTTTACCTATGTTGTTAATATGTTTTTAACTATGTAAAAGTTAAATTTATATTTTTGTACTGGCATTTTGTGACTGTATATCATTTAATTAAGAAAGGAGAAGGCTTTAATTTGGTGGGTGTGTTGAAATGTATATTTGAAATTGCCGCCTTCACTTATCTATGCCTAATGTCATTGTTTTGGTACAGCAGAGGTCGCTCTGTACTCTGTGTTACATTCCGAGTTGTATCCGTTCAGAAAATAAATTAATCCACACAATAAGTAATCCGTTTTAATTACAACATGTAGGCTACTTTTTATTCTAAAAATATTCGTGATATAAAATTAAAGCGACGACAGCCTTGTCCGGGTTGTCAAATCCGGTGGGGCGCCGCGATCCAGCTCTGGGCGATCGGCGCCCTGGGGCGATAAGCGGCGCGAGTGTCATGTCCGGTAAGCTTAGTCAGTCCTGGGTATTCTGAGGGATGAGGCTGCGGGCGGATGTGTTCGTGGCCTGACGCATCCGCAGCCAAAACCTGGTTAGACCATATGAAAATCTATACGTTGGTATCTACAACTATGACAAGCTCAGCTTAGTTTGGGACTCAATGGCAAAGTGAGACGCACAATAATAATGTGATGTCATCATTCCACTTATGTTCAACAAAATTAATGTAAAATAAAAGTTGAATGACAATAGTAATTTTTTTGTAAAGTGCTGATGACTTTTTCTAGACAAGTATGTAAGTAGAAATATAATTCGTTTACTTTGTTAAAGTACTTAAGTACTTGACTTACTATATTATTATGTGTACGTTTAAGCAGACGCACTTATGATAGCTAAAGGTAAGACTGATTTTTTAATTCAAAATTCTATTGCCGCAAAAAAATTTTGACACCATGCTATATTTTACTTTCACCCTCATGCGACGTCAATAATCACTATTTTACGGGGGCGCTTTTTCTTACATAACTTTTTAACTCCTAACATCGAAAGCCCGAAAATATGTTTCATACAATTTTATTTCATAATGATCACTCTTCATAATTTTTATTTCAATAAATATTAAAACGCCAAATGAATCGACTTCATAATTTTATTGTTCATACATTTATTTGTACTCATTTTTGCTTTCATATATTTCTTAATCAGAAGTGCTATTTATCCTATACATCAAAAATCATATAAATTATATTATTATTATTATTATTTATTTATTTATTTATTTACTTACTTACTTACTTACTTCCCTTTTTGGGTTAGGTTGAGGTTATTTTTTTCTTACCATTAAAAAGTATTTTATTACAACAGTAGCCCACTTAACTACACTAATTATTATTGTTAATTATAATAAATAATAAGAATAAGTGTAAATCAGTAGATACATACCTGTACACAAATAATATGAACATTGTCTCTTATGAAGAAAACTATTCTGAATAAAAAAAATATTAATTAAACACCTTCTTAATGAAAACATTATGAAATAAAAAAATATGATGACGGGGTGTTATGAGTTCCGATTATAGGAATATTAATGTATGAACATAAAGTTTAAGAAGAAAAAAAATATGAAGAGTGATTATTATGAACTCCAATTCGTAGTAAAATCGTAAATATGAATACAAATTTTATGAGAGCCGATATGGACCCCTATTTTACGGCGCTCACTGTACCCAAATTTGTAAAACTGATTAAACTGGTCTAAAGCAACATATCTAACTAATTCGAGCTTATTTCGAAAGACTACAGAGAATAATAATTTCAGAGTTAGAGCCAGACTATTTAATACGAATTCCAAGTAATTTGAATTGGCTTTTCCAATGTTAGGACTAAATATTTAATGATATAGTGGCATTATTTTGACGACTGATATGGCGTGGTGGCGAGTAAACCCGCACTCAACTCCTGAGGTCGTGGGTTCAATTCCCACATAGGACAAATCTTTGTGTACTTAAACACATTTGTTCTGGTCTGAACGTTTTCCTTATATTAGATATGCATTTCCAAAAAAAAGTATGTATATCCGTTAGTTAGTATCCATAACACAAGTTCTTAATGATACTTATCTTGGAACTAAATAATTGGTGTCAGTGTTAAAAAAATTTTTATTATTTATTTATTCATTGAAATAAAAGGAAACGGAACGGAAATAATTAGGAACCACTGTTGAGACAAACTAAATCTGAATACGGCGAAGTATGAATTTACGTCATCTTTAACTAAAATGGGTGTGTAGAGATCCCACCGAGACCTGAGAAGCCCAAGCCAACCTCATCTGCAAGTGGTGCACCTGCTGATTAACGGAAGAGGCTCTAGCGAACATAAAAGTTCCCGGTAAGCGGCAATAGGCTCGCCTATTACGTGGGATCAATGATATAAATGGCGAAGAGTGGGATTATAACTAGCCCTTCGGGGAAACAGACGTGAATTTATGTATCTAAAATAGCTTTAACTGGCACATATACAATTGTCATTGTATTCGAGTTTCGATAAGGAATAGATCTAAGGACGCATTAATCCGACTCTAACTAGCCAGCAACACAATAATAGTAAACACAGAAACTCCATCAGCTTGCTCGCCATTACCGACCGGCCCACTTAAGCTATCACATCAAATAGTTAATCTTTCTCCATGTCACCAAATAAGATTTAAAGTTGGACCAACCCTTCTAACTTGGTTAATGTTTCACGAAAATTCTAAAACAACCCTTGCCCCTTCGAATTGAGTTAGGGAAAATGAGTTTTTAATTGATTGGCACAGGGGTGTGTGAGTTAAGACATTTCTGAACTAAAAATAATGATACATTGTACTTAATGTTAGCAAAATGAGATTTT
This sequence comes from Musotima nitidalis, assembly GCA_949126915.1. Classification (NCBI taxonomy): domain Eukaryota; kingdom Metazoa; phylum Arthropoda; class Insecta; order Lepidoptera; family Crambidae; genus Musotima; species Musotima nitidalis. The sequence goes on from OX421416.1 coordinate 17,362,300, forward strand.
CGTTGTTATTAATTAATCTGTCTTGCATAGAAAATGTGCAAAACCCTTTGATAAACGATCTGCTGTTTTATAACTAAATCTGTATAAATATTCATTGATTCTCTTAAGGATTTCCTGTTTTGGTTACTGTGCTGTAAAATTATCTCAATCAATCAGGCAGTTGCCGTCTACAGCTGAATATAGGCACCAAAATACGCCAACCAACCCGGTCAGCTGCTAACCGCACACACGTCACACACGACACGTCAAAGAATGAGCAGCTGATTTCACTAGGTCCCTTATTTTTATTGTTATTTTTTATATAATTCGTGTTAAATTTAGACTATTACAAGTGTATTTAATAGTTTTTATCATAATCATATGTATACATAACTGGTGAAGTGCTTTAGTAACGTATACAAGTGTCGTAACATTTCTGAATTGTGACCGTTGTAGGTTGTAAATTCGAAATCTGTGCTCAGTTTGCTTTAAAGTCAGCCTGTTTTCATATTAAAATTAACAAATAATAAAATTGGAACACAGTGTATGTTATTGTTGCGTTACTGTATCACGTAAGTACCTAAATCATTTAGCTTGAGTAAGCAATTCCTTGTTACGTGTTGTTAAGTCGTTGTTTAACTTTAAACATTCATAATGCTCACTCGCAGAGCAGCCGTTGCAGCACGCCAACAGGAGGCGGATAAATTACAAGTAACTTTATTAGAATTAAAAAATTCCAAGGAGTTGTGTGCTCAGTTGCTGACTGAGAGAGAGGACAGCGAGAAGGAACTGTTATTGGTACTCGACAGTAGAGATAAGTTAAAAAAGGAACTCTGTACGTTAGAATGTGACTTTAATAAATTAAATTGTGAGCATGCCAAGCTTTATGAGACGGTAGAAAGGTTTACTGAGTGTAGCACTGAGTACGAGCAGTCCCTAAAGGAGATCTACACACTGAAGACCGCACTGCATGATGCCCACGAGCAGATATATGAGCTCCAGGAATCCCAACGGGAAAGTACATCTGCTCACACTCAGAGCCTTTTCGAAGAGTTAGTTGGCCCAGAGCCTCAGTTGGTTATCGCTCCAATTAAAGACCCTATAATTGTTGCAGAACAAGATACTTTCTCCAAAACAAGATTAGTAAATTGCAGCGGTAAAAAACTGAAAAAATATATAAAAATTAATAAATGTATAAAACAAGTGCAAAAGTTGTCAAAACAGAACAGAATATACATTAAAAAATTAAGATCATGCCAACTAAATGTAAATCTGGTGGATGAATTAGATTTGTATTCTTCTCAGTTAGAAAATAGTAGATTGAAATATGAAACTGACACACATATATTACAGCAAAAAATTCAAACTTTAGAAGATTCAATTATTTCATTACAAAAAATTAATGAAAGTTCAAAAAAAATTATTCATGAATATACGCTAGCAATGGATGATTTAATATCACAAATTAATTATAACTCAGAGCGGTTCCAGTCACTGACAAATAATCAGTCCTGCTTATGTAATCAAGTGAATGATGGTTTGTCCACTAGTGTACTGGAACCAAGTGTGTGTGTTAGTAACCCAAATAAATCCAAAGACAGTTCCTTCCAAACCACACCAAGTACACCTAAACTTAAACCTAGTATTATCATGTACTGCGATGAGGTAGGACATGGCATGGGCTCATTGTTAAACTCATACCTAAAGGGACATAGCGCAATCAGCAATTGTTTGCCTTATAGTAGTCTTAAAAATATTTCTAAACAAATTTTAATGGACAGTAATATACATTCACAGGCAACACTGCTAATTCTTATTGGAAATAGGGGAACAGTGAACAAAAGTGATTTAATACAATTTTATGAAGCTTTAAACTCACTTAAAGTGAAAGAAATTATTATGTTCACTTTCCCCTATTCTCAGCATTTGTCAAAGTCCGAAAATGACCGAAGATACATACTCAATTTATCTTTGTACAACCTATGTACCTATAGTAATAAATGTAGAATAATTGACACTAACAGTATTGTTAGAAATAATTATTTATTGACCAAAGGTAGGTTTTACCTTTCCAATTATTTTAAACGACAAATAGTTTTGTCACTATTATATTTAATTGACATTAATACCAAGAATTTGGTACAATCTGCTTCTATTGAGCACTCCGACATAAATAATTCATTATTTGACAATTTAAACTAGGTGTTAAGACAAAAGAGAACTGTTTTTCTGGCAATAAAAAGTACACAAAGCAGAAACAAAATGATGTAATCAACCTGATTCACCAAAACATTAGAGGAATATTGGGCAAGGAACTGGAAATTGAATTGTTCATGAGCGATAATCATATTGATATTTTGTGTATTACTGAACATTGGCTTAATTGTAACCAGCTCATGTTCAATTTCAACAGTCACCTGTTAGGTAGTTCGTTTTGCAGGAGTGGTGCTATACATGGCGGATCATTAATTATAGTAAATAAACAGTTTAAATTCAAGGAGCGCCATGATATAGTCAATCTCTCTGTTGAACGTATTATAGAAATGGCCTGTATAGAAATGCAGCAGTTTATTGTATTGAGTGTGTACAGACCTCCTTCAGCTTCATATGATTTATTTGAAGGTATTATGGATAAAGCCTTAGGAAAATTTTGTAAAAGTAATAAAAAAGTTATTGTGTGTGGAGATTTTAATGTTAATTTGTTAGAGTGTTTCAGTCCATGTACAAGATTAAAGGCACTTTTTAAATCTCATAATTTGGTTAATTTGTTTCTGGAGCCAACAAGAATTACTGCTACTTCTGCTACTTGCTTAGATAACATTTTTACAAATATTATGCTAAGTGATAACAATAAAAAAATTATTAATCAATTAGATTCAGATCATTGTGGACAACAAATGTCTTTTATTTGTAAAAATTAAACTGTAGCTAAAAAAACTATTACATTTGTACCAAAAACCAATAATCGTTTTGAGAGGTTTAACAGTAAATTATTATGCTATAGTTTACCTTTTATAGATGAAAGCTGTGACCCAAATTTTTTATATAATGATTTTTTCAGCAGCTTTTCTAACACATTTAAATCAATATTTACTCCCAGAACGGTTAAGGTAAATAATAAAGCTACCTTTAGTGAATGGGCTACTCCTGGGCTACATAAAAGTAGAAAGAGGCTGTATGAACTGTATGATGAGAAAAAATTAAACAACAGTGAACAATTTTATAATTATGTAAGAAAATATTCTAAAATATTTAGAAAAGCATGTCATACGGCCAAGTCTTATTATTTAAGCTCTAAAATAAAAAATTGTGATGATAAGATTAAAATGACCTGGAATATTATTAATAGTGAAACGGGAAAAAGTAAAAATTATAATACTGAGTTTAAACTTAATATTGATAAAAAAACTCTTACATCTGACTTAGATGTAGCCAATGCTTTCGAAAACTTTTTTACTAATATTCCAGTGTCTATCACAAAAGATTTAAATTGTTCGCCCACTTTAGCGGAGTCTATTTTGAAAGATAACGTGAATATATGTACATTAGATTTTACGTTTAGTCATGTTACATCTATGGATATAATTAAGACATTCAATACTCTTAGTGTTAAGAAAGCTGCAGACCTCTGGGGCAATTCCATAGTAGTTACCAAGCCTATCATTGTTTCAGTGGCGCACAGTTTGGCTCTAATATTTAATAAATGTGTAGATTGCGGCAAATTTCCCGATCTAATGAGAGAAAGTAAAATCATTCCATTATATAAATCGGGCAGTACAACAGACCCAACAAATTTTCGACCTATCTCAGTGCTGCCTACATTTAGTAAAATTTTTGAAAAACTTGTTTACAACCAGATGTTAATATTTTTCAATAAAAATGGATTAATGCATTCAAAACAATTTGGATTCACTAAGGGTCGCTCTACAACCGATGCAGGTGTTGAGCTTTTAAAACATATATTTGATGCTTGGGATAATTCTTTGGACGCTTTAGGTATTTTTTGCGATCTGTCCAAAGCTTTTGACTGTGTTCCTCATGAAGCATTGATAAAAAAATTAGAATATTACGGAATAAGAAACTCCGCATTGAATCTTCTCACTTCATATCTAAGTGATAGGATTCAAAGGGTTGAGGTTAATGGAAAGCGATCTCAGGGGTCTGTTGTAAAAATGGGGGTACCGCAGGGCTCGATTCTCGGTCCGTTTTTGTTTTTGATTTATATGAATGATTTGCCATATTTTGTTAAAGAAAACCACGAGATAGTTTTGTTTGCTGATGATACATCATTATTGTTTAAGTTAAAACGAAATCAGAATTTAGACGAAGTAAACAGTGCGATCTCGAAGGTGGTGCACTGGTTTGACGTTAACAATTTGCTATAATAAAATGGGGCTAAAACGAAATGTATTAAATTCGTGATGCCTAACGTCAGACAGGCAAACTCTACTATTATGGTAAAGGAGGATGAGTTGACCCTTGTGGATACTACCAAGTTTTTAGGGATTACTTTAGACTCTAAGCTACAGTGGGGCCCACATATTGGTGAATTGTCGAGTAGACTTAGCTCTGCAGCATTCGCGGTAAAGAAAATTCGCCAATTAACAGACGTTGTAACAGCTAGGCTAGTTTATCATAGCTATTTCCATAGTGTTATGTCCTATGGTATTCTTCTGTGGGGTTGTGCCGCAGACATTCAAACAATCTTTGTGCTGCAGAAGAGGGCTATTCGAGCAATTTATAATCTCCCGTGTGGACATTCACTAAGGGAAAAGTTTAAAGAAATTGGTATTTTAACAGTGGCCGGTCAATTCATTTATGATAACCTGGTTTATGTACACAAGAATACTGATCAATTTAGTAAGAAAAGCTGTGTACATAACCTAAACACAAGGAATAAGCATAAATTAGTTGTACCTGCCACTAGGCTCCAAAAGATAAACAAATCTTTTAAAGGTCAATGTGTGCGATTCTACAATAAAATCCCAAGCAACATACAGCAATTGAGCCTAAATAAATTTAAATTAACAATAAAACACAAGCTGTCTTCAAAGGGATATTATTCTATTAAAGACTATATGGCAGATAAAAATGCTTGGGATTAAACTGCCGTTTCATACAGGCTATTCTAATATGAATGACTTGAAAACATAAATATTGTTAAGGTTATGTTATATTGCATTGTATAGCTTCACAGACAAATGAAGATTGTAATTCTAGTACCAAACTAATGGACATATTTAAAAGAGCATAGCCTGTGAGTTTCTTGCCAGTTCTTCTTACAGAGCGGTGGCTCGGAACTGGCACTTAGATTCACTTACACTTAATTATTTTTTATTTTTAAATTGTTTTGTTGCATGTAAGTGAATCTAAGCTTCGTGATTTAGTGTAATATTATTTCGATTGTTTTTTTTTTCATTTGTGATCATGACGTTTTCAAGTACTATGTATAATAGTTTATGAAATAAATTTTTTTTTTTAATTTTTTTTTTTTTTTTTCACGGTCTCTACTGTAACAAGACACTTGATCGGCTCCGTCGCAGAATGTCCCTTTCGCAAAATGTCCCCTGGAACACGTCTACTTTTAAAAGATTACAAAAACTAAAATTTAATTATAAACAATTAATTGCTTTCACTTGGTTAAAAAAAATAACTTACCCTACTGAGCTTCTTATAGATTTTTAGAACAAGGGACATTTTGCGACTGACCCACTTTATTGTTTCTTACATAGAACCATTCAATCATAAATAAAGCTAGACAATTATACTAAAAGGTTATATTGTTAATTATGTAGCAGGTTTAAAAGTTACCTATTTATTAAACGTATGGTACCGGCCTTGAATAGTGCTACACCGTTGATGGCGCAGCGTAACTGGCTTAAACTTCGATCACCAGCCCGCCTGCCCAGAGGGGTAATATGCAAATAAAAGGCAAATACCAAAATATCGTACTCTATTGGGGAGGCCCATGTTCAGCAGTGGACATTAAATGGATGAAATAATAATTTCAAAATATTTTTAACTAGCAGCGCCCAGCGGTTTCACCCGCGTGGCTCCCGTTCCCGTGGGAATAACGGAATATAAAGTGTTCTATGTGTTAATCCAGTTTATAAACTACCTGCATGCCAAATTTTATTCAAATCCGTTCTGTAGTTTTTGCGTGAAAGAGTAACAAACATTCATCCACACATACAAACTTTCACGTTGATAATATTAGTAGGATTCATAAACTATTACTTGAACATAGTGCTTGAAAACGTAAAAATTAAAAACAAAAAACATTCGAAATATCTGAAATTACGAAGCTAAGATTCACTTATATGCAACAAAACAATTAAAAACTTTAAAAAAAATGTATGTGTAAGTAAATCTAATTGCCACTTCCGAGCCACCGCTCTGTAAGAAGAACTGGCAAGAAACTCACAGGTGACCTAGACGCAGAAAACCTCCAAAAATTGCCCCTGCGGAAAATGCAAGCCCCTGAACTATTCAGTGAACGCGCTGGTCAAATTTACTTCTATTCCAGTAAGTTAGCGACTTGTTAATTAAACAGTACCATTTCTCATTCATTATTCATGGCAGAATATTTGGCGGCGCTATTACCAACGTACTTGCAAAAGTTAGTAATTTACTTCATGTTATCACACTCACTGAATTATTTTGACAGGTATTCAACACAACTGTGGTTTTAAGTCTAACAGTACGGTTTATATTAAAAGTTTATCATAAAGAAGATTATTTTCTTTTATAGTACCGAACCTGCTAAATTAGAATTTAGTGATCTCCGATATTGCTTTGGTAATTCTTGAGACCAACGTCTTAGTAGCCATCACCATGTCATACTAAGGCATCATACATAGATTGGAAGAGGAAAAGATAAATATATTTAGTCTAGTGGACAAGTATGTGAAGTAAAAAATCAGCGGTATGGACACAAGTCGGGTGCATAGGGATTCTACCAAGATCTGAGACGCCCAAGCCATCCTCGCCTGCAAGTGGTGCACCTGCCGAACAACGGACTATGCTTTGGCGAATATGAGAGTTCCCGATAAGCTCCTAAGATATTGTTGGCTCAGCACCTATTACGTGAGTAGGACCAAACAATCTCATCCGCAAATGTAGGCGTAAAATATGCCTTTGCCTTCTCCTTCGGGAAAACAGGCGTGGTATTATATATGTATGTATGAACATAAACACTTTGTCTCCATATTTTTTTATCCAAACAGATTTTTAGTGTTAAGTTAAACTTTACACTAAAAATCTTAAACAACATATTAAGCCTGCTTTATCAACATATTACTTTAGTCATATTTTATTCTAGATTTGGAAACTTAATTGTTTTTTTTTTCAAGCAAGAGTACAGCTAGCCGAAATATTAAACATTATTAAGTTATTTTGAATTAAAAAAACAGAAAGCAAGATTTGGTTTTTCGATGAAAGGAATTATAACGAACTCAAGGCCTTGTTCAGTTACAAGGAAATCTTTTGTATAATTGTAAATTGCGTTCTGATTATATCTTTAGTCAAAATAAAACTTCAACGGTTTTATGATCCATATCTACTAATTATTACATATGTAGATATATAACCCACCTCCAACCCATGGCACATACCAACCTGAAGGGTTATTATGGCCGAAATGCTTCGGGGTACGCCGCTTGCACCTGACAAATTTTAAAAAGTATCTAAGACCAGTCCCTATGCGAGTTCTCCCATTCCTGGGGCCTCGTTTAGCGTCTGAAGGATAATATATACATATATTAAATAAAACCACAGCCAGTATTCAGTACAAGCACTGTGAGGTGGTAAATAGGATGTTAAGGCTGTGGCGCTACTCGTCCACCTGGTCCTTCCTCCGATAATGCCACTGCTGCGCAAATCCGATCTGAAGGATCGGAAGTTCGCTTCACACGAAACAAGGTCCCAGTAGTAGATCGGGCCGAACTCCTCCGCTACGATCCCGTCCAAAATTCTCTCTCGCAGGTCCGCGTACAGTGGGCAGAACCATAGTACATGGTGTCTGTCCTCATCCTTCATACCGCAGTCACACATACTCTCGCTGCATAACTATATATCGCTCAAACGTTTCCTGAAGCATCTGTGACCAGTGAGCAACTGTGAAGTAACATAATCAGGTTTGACCCAACGAGCGCCGAGCCTCACCGTCAGATGTTCATGACAGCCAGAACCAATACCTCGCAACAAAGAGCAAGCGGTAATAACGCACATAACTTCGAAAAGTCATAGATATTGGCGCCAATAGAGTTTGAACCAGAGACTATCTGAATTTTAAGTCTCGCCACTGGGCTATCGCGTCTTATATTAATAATTTCGCTTCCTATATGCTATTTTGTGCTGCTAAGACCACTAGAAAAATCTACAAAATAACTATGACATCCAAAATTTATAAAAAATAAAATTATATTTTGAAATAGGTAAGACGGTAATAACCTTTACGGTACTAGAATAATATAAATAATTGAAATTGATTCATTTATTTTATCATCACTGCCTGACTTCAAGTACTTTGCCGTCTGTAGTATATTGACGAAGTTTACACTCAGTTCCAATTGGTTATTCAAACGAACGCTTAACCGTTAGACTTGCTATTTTAATTAATATATTTGAGAATCCCTAGTATCCCCGTATGGTAACGGCCTCGTATAGTGCAACCCACTCTCATCTCACGGGTAGTCGTAAGAGTCGACGAAGAGAAATCCTACCGGATGATGGGCATCAGAATCATCCTGCGTACTGGCTTAAACTGCGATCACCAACCCGCCTGCCCAGCATGGTGAATATGGTGAGGCGGTATATCGGTCGTCCATGTTCAGCAGTGGTTATTTTTAAGGCATTAACGTTTATTTAAATGAGTTAAGTCTATTTAAGTAACATGAACAGTATGTCAAATGATAAAGTAGTTGTTAAGTAATCTTCTACTATTTATTATAATTAAAAAGTATGAATGCATTTGTTTGGCTGATGAAACCTTATTGATAATTAGTTTTATTTCTTAAGATTTTTATATCACGTCAGATCTAAATTATTGAAATATAAACTCTACTTTTAGTTAGAAACAGTCGAATTTACGCTGTTCGCCATTTCGGCGACAGTTGTGAGAAGTGGAAGCGAGGCCTCCTGTGGGACATTTTCGGTAAAGCTTGGCATTCGTATATTCTAGACACCGAGGTGCTAACATTACTTAGTAGAATTGCCGAAGAAGATTATTCAGAGTGGTGAAAATTATATGTTAAATAAAATAAATTTTCGAAGTATAGTGGCAAAGTGTTTTTAAGATGAAATTGCGAGATTGTGATTTGCCCTTCTGAGATTGCGAATTAAGATTTTTACATTTAATTGTTATATATCATTATTTGGTCAGTTTCACATCTTGAGTTGCATTACTGTTGTTGTTTTTTTGTTCTAGTCTGGTTGTTTTTCTATGTATATTAAGTACGTATTTACTAAAAAAAATAAAGATATTTAAGTTTTTATCCGTTCTTTAGCATCCATAACACAAGTTCTTAGTGATACTTATCTTGGTACTAAATAATTGGTGTGATTGTACGAGAATTTTTATTATTATTTATTTATTACTGAGGTTTTAGTAGGTATTCCTATTTTTCCTATTATACGAATACATGGAGTATATGTAACTTAGGGATAATATAACATTCTAACTGTAATAGAATTATCGAAATTCGTCCTGTAGTTTGTAATTTTATTCGTAAAGCAGGGTACTCACCTGACATGTAGCACGTAACGTAGCATGTTACGTACACAACTATCAAGTGAGTACGGCTCGTCCACGGTATCGCGTATCTAGCTGCGCTCCCACGCGCATACTGCGAGCAGCCTAAAATCATGGTGAAAATTACCTATATTCTATTAAGAAAAGCGATCCTAAATGATATTCATCTGTCACTATAGTAATGCAACTTGCGAAAGATGACCGGTTGTTGAGACTTGTTTTAAGAGCGCTTCTGCGTTAAGGTGTACTCAACGGCGGTGTTAAAGTTAAGAGTGGCGGAGGCAGATATAACTTAACCGGCAATCAGAATTTTTGAAGTCGCCAATTAATACCAGTAGGTTAGCTAAGTGATTAACGGACTGTGCCCAACAGTTTAATGACTGTGATATGTTTATTGTGACTTGACATGTAGCACGTAACGTAGCATGTTACGTATCTAGCTGCGAGCTCCCACGCGAATGCGAGCAGCCTTTATGTATGCAAGTATACCGCCACTTGGCGATCTCCCTGCGAACCACGCGCGAGCGGCTCGCAGCGCGCTTGTGCCTATTTATTTGATACAATACCTGATACATTACATGCTACACGGCTAGATGAGTACCCTGCTTAACAAACATTATATACAGAATTACAATTATAATATCCTGTTTTTAATATGAGTATTGAGTATAAAAGAGTACTTGATATATTTTTATTTTATAAACTATTACATAGTATTTGAAAACGTCTAAATGAAATATAAAAATAATTAAAATATAATAACACTAAAATCACGAAGCTTAGATTCACTTACATTCAAAATCAATTAAAAACAAAAAATATTAAAGTGTAAGTGAATCTAAGTGCCAGTTCCGAGCCACCGATCTGTAAGGATAACTGGCAAGAAACTCACAGGCTATGGCTCTTTTAAATTATCAATGGTTGGTTACTTTAATTATAATCTTCATTTGTCTATGAAAATATACATTTCAATTTAATATAATATTAACAATATTCATGTTCTAAGTAATTAATGTTAGAAATATCATAACTATCACATATTAACGTATTAACTATCCTTACAAAATAATCCAGTGAAGATTCTATGAACAATGTTTCATTAAATTCTCAAATCCTCAACAAATCTCAAAATTTACCGCAGAGCAATCAATCAGTTGTAATCTAGGACTATTGACCGCCCATTTGTTCAAAAGGAATCCTATGAGGCTCTATTGAAAACCCCCACTCGGCAGAAGGCGATTAGTAGACCGCTATAAGACAAATTGGGTCCCCCTTACCCGTTTAGATGGTAAGAAATTTATCAGTTATACGGGATGAATGTTTTATCATGATTCATATTTTTTAACAGTCTTTAAGCAGTTGAGAGTCTATTTGGTTGGAAACTAGGTAAGTGACATTTAAAAAGGTCCTGGGAAAAGTGTCCGTTCATGTGTCCATTGCAATAAATTGCAATAAATACATTTTGAATGTCGTCAGTCTAATTTTGCGTAACTAGAGTTACGAAAAATTAGACTATTAATGCCATTTAGATTAAAATTTCGAGATTTATCGATCTCTTCAGTCCCATAAATTAACATTTAATTAGTTATGAACGAATTGGATTAACACCTATATTTAATTAGTGCCTTAACTGTATAAAAAAACAGTTTGTACTTCCACCAATTAAGTTTGTTCAAAAGGACATAAGATGTTTGAAAATTAAGCTGAAGATATGTCTACTATAAGTTGTTATTTATTTAAAAGATAGTATTTATTTCCTTCCATATGTTATTTATTTTAAATTAAAAAAAATAATTAAAATAAAATGTACAAAAGGCGAACTAAATGCTGCAAGGCATTCTCTACCAGTTAACCTTTGGGTTAGCAGAAAAGTATGAGGCAGTACGAACAAAAAAACATGTAAAATTACATAGAATTAAATATATATTTTTAATAAAACTACAGATATATACACAACAATAATAGTTATTATGATATGTAGACTCAATCAGATGATAACTCCTTAAAAATGTATTTTTTAACCAACCCTTTAAAAGTAGGTTTGTTTTCTGCCAACCTACTATCAATAGGGAGAGAGTTCCAAAGTTGAATAACTTTTATGCAGAAAGAGTTTGACATAAAACCTGAACTGTGTTGTAGAGTCACAAGGAGAAAGTTGTCACACGAGCGAAGCTGCCAAGAATAAACATATAAAACATTATACTACTATTTGTAATTATCATTCAAATATTTTATTTACATTAATACATATTATTTCCTGTGTTAATATCACATTTATTATTTAAAACTACTCCACATGACTGCCATGACGCCCTGCATCTGACCGCCCAATCAACACAAAGAATTATATTGTCCAATCTGAATCAAGTAGAGGTGATAGAGGATGGAAAATTTTAATTAATCGCTTTGGAGCGCCCCGGGGCATTCGTGTTGAGAACGTCAAAAGTGTCAGCACGGAAGTGCAGTTACAACAGTGCTGTTACGTGTACCTACAGTGCGTAAAATTGTTAATTATTTTTTAAGTGAAATTTCGAATTAAACTGTTTTTTAATCCTAACTATGTTATCATCCATAATAGTTTAATTATATTTTATTTTATTTTTTATTTATTCAAAATCCACAGCTCTTAAAGATTGATTACAGAGTTTATAATGAAACTTACAGCTAATGACAAATTTTATATACACAGATTTAAAATACATTACGGGATAACTATCAGAGGAGGTTTATATTGATATATTAGGAATAGGTATTATATGAGGTAGGCACAATTAAGAAACACACTATAAAACATTACACACACGCACAAAGTATAAGTATATAGAAAATGCAACAACAGATACACATATATTCCAATAAATAAATATAAACATATAATTTATATTATATATTATTATTTAGCGTTGGCTATAATCTGGCCAATGCCTTCCCTAAAGGAAGGGAGTAACAAACAGAATAAATCTAATAAAGTAAATTTATCATTGTAAGTTTTCTGCAGGCGATGTATCACAGAGTTTTGAGCATAACTGGTGTGAACAAACTTACAACTAAAGAGCTTAGTATTTAGTTTTAAGACATAAAAAGGTCGTCTGTGTATTTCCTTTGAAATGATTGTTGCTGATTTGACTTCCTTTTTCCACCACATGGCGCTAGAACGTTTTTCATTCGTTCGTTCGTTCTACTCACTCACTTGACTCAGTCAAGCAGGCTTTCGGTGGTCGACCGTCACAGTGAGTAGACTTTGTTAACACAGTTCCTGGAGAGTATGAATAAGTTTTCAAGTAAACAAGCAGGTTTCAAATCAACGACTTTTCATAACCAACTTTGCAGTTTTATATTTACTTATCTATTCTAAAAACTATAAATTAGCAATTGCCGTCAGTATATGCAATTTTGAAGCCACATATCTCTTACAGAATTATTTAAAGCCTTGCTTTACTAAAATTAAGTGATTATATGGCCAGTTAACGATAATCGGCTTCCAGGCCCCCTTCCACCCGGACCGCGAAAGCGAACAGTCGTGTAACTCATTTTCAAAATTTCTTAATTTTTATTTATTTATATGTGAGTTTAAAAAAATACAACAATAATAAGTCTGCAAGGTACTAGGAGCGCATAAAGCTAAAGTGTAAGCGGTGTAAGAACGAGACAGCATCAGCTGAGACGGAGATCGATGCGCGAGCTACGTACGCAGCGCAGTCGCCGAGTGCAAGAGTACTACACAGCGTAAGCCGCTTGCCGCGATCTACAAGCGAAAGCGTTTAGGCTGCGGGTTCGGACGTGGTCCAAGTCATCTGATACGGTCCAGGTTATATTGTTTGATTATCGATTTTTTTGTTCATTTTTTTACAAAAATGCCACTGAAACGTACACCGCCCAGTACCCCTACAGAGGAACTAGCAGAAAACTCCACTGCTGCATCTCGCTCTAGATTGTTGCTGCCATCTGGATCTTCCCCTGATCTATCTACGATTGGGCGTGATAGCAACACTACTACGCGGTTGAAACGAAAGCGTGAGAATTGTGACTGCATGTCTCGCCTAGATGAAATACGCTCACTCTTAACGGCGTCATCAACTTTAACAGACCACAAGTTCTCTGCATTGCAAAACGCCATTTCTGAAATTATTGCCCAAAATACCGAGATAAAAGAGTCCATTACGTTTATATCAAAAGAGTACGACGACATAAAAATAAAAATCGGCAACTTAGAGTCAGAACGTGATAACGACCGGCGTTTCATTAATCAACTGGAGGATAAATTGGACAATTTGGAGCGTCACCTATTCTCTACTAAAATAGAAATTAGGAACATACCCCCAAAAGAGGAAGAGAGTAAAGCAGACCTGTGCGCTATTGTTCAAAAGACTGGCGACGTGATTGGTCACCCCATAAAATTTAATGAGATAAAGGATGTATTTCGCGTTAAGAACAAGAATAACTTAACAACAATAAATGTGGACTTCGTAAGCACAGTTACTAAGGATATAGTAATTAAGAAAGCACGTAAGTTTAATAGCGAGAATAAACTGAACAAGTTGAATACTATACACCTTAAAATTGAAGGTCCCAGCAAGCCTGTATACATATCAGAAAAACTTCCTCCAAAAACGCAACACTTGTTTTACTTGGCTCGCAGTTTTGCCGAAAACAATAACTATAAATATTGTTGGACTTCGTTTGGAAAAATTCTAATGCGTAAAGCGGACGGGGATAGATATGTAGTCATAACAAATGCAGCAGATATTGATAACCTTGTTCAAAAGAAGTGACAATTAACTTACTGTAGCTGTGGATTTTGTGGGAGGAGATTTTGTGTTTTGTTTTACTTATTTTTGTTTGTTTACATAACTTTTATAACCTGTAAGTATTTATTTTATACTAATGCGCACTTACACACAAAAACACCGCAGTCCAATGATTTATTTCTGCACTATTTTGTACATTCATTGGGTACTCAAACCACAACATTGTTTACAATTAATATAGTTGCAAATCTACATAAACACACTTTATTAACACCATCTATTACATTATACACTGTCAATTCGATTTACATTAAACAAAATTGGTCTAACCTAATTCTTGCTAGAACAAAACAACGAATAGGGCTATTATTCTTTTATTTGATAAACAAAAAAATCTGTAATGCTTGTGTAAACGTTTATTGTATTCTATTAAGTATTTCAACATACAGATATAGCTTAAACTTCTATATGAAAGAACATTATTTAAATGGATTACGAGGCGTATTAATACAATTTGAAAGTTATTTCTTAATAACATTAAGCTGTGACATAATTATTTTCAAAAATAAAATTCACTCCGACTAATACTACGGTAATGGAAGATGTCGACAATCAGGGCATAGAGTGCAATATATTGAGTGATCCCACAGACTGCCTACAGCTAACGTCTGGTTCTAATAATAAGTCGTTTTCAATCCTGACAGTTAATATAAGAAGTATAAAAGCCAATTTCGATATTTTTCTCCTATTTCTCGCTAAGTTTCGCAAATTGATTGATGTAATAGTACTCACTGAGTGCTGGACCAATGAACACTTATTACTACCTTCTATAAATAATTATAAAATATTCCAATCCACTATGTACCTTAATCAGAATGATGGGGTGGTGGTTTATGTTCGGGAAGTGTTCGACGCAACTTCGTTTGAACCAGATTGTTCTGAGGGCAACTGTCTTGTAATAAATATTTTGGATGAAATATGTATTGTCTGCACTTATAGACCACCTAGTTTTAAAAATCCATTAATTTACTTAAACTCCTTAGACGAAATACTAAATAATTGTAGTAGAAACAAAAATATTGTACTGACTGGTGACTTAAATCTAGATATTATGTCAGATAATCTTAATGCTCATTCTGCAGCATATCTGGATTTGATGGCAAGCCATGGGTTAAGGCAAGGAATTAATTGCCCCACTAGGCAGTTTACGTGTCTGGACCATTTTATGGTGAAAACTAAGTCAAAGGTCTACACTTTTGTATTCGAGCAACTGACCGACCATTCACCTATTCTGCTTTATTTTGACCATTCATCCCCTCCCAAACAAACCATATTTGTTGAGAAGTCCGTTGTTAATCTCGATGCTATAAATGAATACTTACTAAATGAATCTTGGACCGACTTATATTCAACAATTGATGTTAACCAGGCAGCGATAATCTTAACGACAAAGTTAAGAGACATTGTGAATGCCAACACTACGGTGCAAAAAATTCCAAAGCGAAACCGACCTTTAAAACCGTGGATCACTATAGGAGTGGTCAAGTCTATAAGAAAACGGGATAGAATGCACAAAAAAGCAAAAAAATACTATAACAATCAAGAAATTAAATTGAAATATATAGCATACAGAAACACACTAAATAGAATCTTAAAAACGTTAAAAAGGAATTACTATACCAACAAATTAAATAAAAATAAAGGTAACATAAAAGAAACTTGGACTACGATTAAAGAATTGTGTAATATGAAAAAGTCTAATTCATCATCTACAGAATTACTTAACCTAAGAGCTACTGCTTCTGAATCTCTGGATGAAGTTAACAGATTTTTTACATCAATTGGGTCAAATCTTGCAAACCAGACCCTACAAAAGCTGGCTACAGATGAAGTTACGTTAACCAAAAAAGCTAAAGTAATTGATTTACCATTAAACTCTATACCACTTTATTTGTCGGATCCTCCTGAGGTGATTGATGTGATTAACAGCCTTAAAACAAAAAGCGCGCCAGGCATAGACAAAATAGCATCGTCCATTTTAAAACAGTTTCGATATTGCCTTGCTGAGCCTATATCTTACTTAATTAATTTAAGTTTTGGACACGGTATTTTTCCCACTGTGTTCAAAAGCGCCATTGTTTGCCCCATTTATAAATCAGGAGATAAGTTTCTTGCTACAAACTATAGGCCCATTTCTCTCTTAAGCACCCTTTCTAAAGTGATGGAAAAAATTATGAACAAAAGACTTATCTACTACCTGGAAAAAAATAATATTCTTAGTGACAATCAATATGGGTTTCGTGCTAATCGTTCCACTGACGACGCTGTCTTACAGCTTACCTCCAACATCACAGAATACCTTGATAAGAACGAGAAATGCGTGGGAGTGTTTTTAGATTTACAAAAGGCTTTTGATACCGTGTCTATTCCGATACTTCTGACGCGCTTAGAGAATGTAGGAATCAGGGGGAATGCACTTTCGTGGCTTAGGGACTACCTCTCGGAAAGACAGCAATGCGTTAAAGTTAATAATTGTTACAGTAGTTACAGCATGGGATCGTATGGGGTTCCGCAGGGCAGTACCCTGGCTCCGACTCTGTTTTTAGTGTACATCAATGAACTATGTAAATTCCGAATGGAGGGTGCTGTTCTACAAATGTTTGCTGATGATACTGTCATACTTTTTCATAGTAAAACATGGGAAAACGTGCGAAAGTTGGCTGAAGATGGTATGTCGGTTATCACGGCATGGCTTGAAGATAGTTTATTATCGCTAAATATAGATAAAACTAAATTCCTCTGTTTCAGCAAGACTATGGCATCTTCTCCGAAAAATTTTCATCTTTGCACACACTGCTATCCCTGCAACCGATCTAAAAAGGGTTATTCATTTACTTGTCATTGTCCAACTTTATTAAGGACTTCTGAAATAAAATACTTAGGAGTACTTATTGACGATAATCTTAACTGGAAAAGACACATAACTTCTACTAGCAATAGATTAAGAAAACTTATATATATTTTTAAAGACTTAAGACTCATACCAGACACTTCTTTATTAATACAGACATACAAATCCCTTGCTGAGTGTATAATTACCTATTGCATATGCTCGTGGGGTTCTGCAGCCAAAACACATATGATGGAGCTGGAAAGGGCGCAGCGGGTAGTACTAAAAGTACTTCTCTACTTACCGTTTCGGCACCCAACTCATTTAGTGTATGAAAAAGCGGATGTTCTGACTGTGCGAAAGTTATTCGTATACCAGAGTATACGCAAGTATCATAAAATAAGTATACCCTTACAAACATTTACAGGCAAAAGAATAGATAAATGTGCAGTTCCGAGGGTTAAAAGTAAATTTGCCCAAAAGCAATATAGTAATATAGCTCCACGATTGTATAACAAATTAAACTTAAAATACAAAACCAAAAAAATCTCTAACTTTGAAATAAAAAACAAAATAAAATTATGGCTTAAATATTTAGACTACAATGATGTTGAAAATTTATTAGTTACTGTGAAATAGAATTAAGACCCGCTTAATCACGCACAAGCACACACACACATACACACACACACACATATACACACACACACACATATACACACACACACACATATACACACACACACACATACACACACACACATACATACACACGCGCGCGCGCTCATATATAGATTTTAATACTAGAATAATTATGTAATTACCTACTGTTAATTTAATTTATGCTAACTACCTACCTTTAATTTATATTGTTTACTTACTACATTGTAACATATTTTTTATTTAAATTTGGAAGGAACTGACTCTCAACATACAGCTTACGCTAGTTTGAGGATCAGGGCTTGCACTGTACTTGTTAACTCCCTATTGTTGCAATAAAGATTTATTATTATTATTATTATTATTATTAGTATATTAACAACTTCCAATGTAGTTATCAATCACATGATATAATATAATAACCAATGAACCATCTGAAATATTAGATAACAACATTCATTACCTGAATGAATGAAAATTTCAATAAAATAATTTACTTTCTAATGCAATAATACATGTTAATAAATTCACATACATACATACACATATATAAATTTACGCCTGTTTCCCCGAAGGGATAGGCAGAGGCATATTATACGCCCATACTTCGCTAATTATATAGTTGGTCCCACGTAATAGGTGGCGAGCCTATTGCCGCTTACCGGGCACTGTTATGTTTGCCAGAGCCTAGTCCGTTGATCGGCAGGTGCACCACTTGCAGGTGAGGTTGGCTTGGACTCTTGGTAGGAACCATATACATCCATGTTAATAAATATATGACTATAAAATAGAGATATGTCAATAAATGTATCAACTAAATGACAATATGTACAACCAACAAAAGCCTTCCTCTTCTACTGAACTATGTTGTTACTTAATTGATACCTACTATATTATTAAAGCCGCCATCTATTGTATAATTATGGAATGAAATAAAGTAATCGATATTGAGTGTTTCTGTAATTTGGTGTCGTCAAAATCTTATGTCGTCATAAAAATTATTTCTATACAAGTTAAGTTTTTTTTAAAGTTATTATTTTCTTAATTTGTGTTAATTATTTTTTGTACCTATTTTATACTAATATTTTCTTCAAATTATATTGAATAAATACTTTTCTTCCTTTAGTTCTATCATATAATAACAACCTGTACATATTGGGCCACGTGACCAACTTTTGTAATATTCAACAAATTATTCTCCCGTTGAATTGATTTACTCGACGTGCTAACTCAAACCGTTTTACCATGAGAAAGAGTTTCGGTATGTTGACCTCGACCCCAGACATAATCAGTTCCAGACCGGGCGGGTTTAATTCATTGCACCGAAATTCTCAAATCAAATCATCTTTGCTTGCTATCAGAACATGGTACTGAAAATTATCGTCATAGTATTTATACGAGGGCGGCACGGAAAATTTCGGGAATCAAGAAAGTGACACAACATTACCTACTATTTAAAAATGCATTTATTGCTTTTCGAATTAGAATAATTTTTCCATACGATGGAACCAATTGTTGAAGCAACCATTCCATTCGGAAGTAGGGGGCTCCAAAATGGCCGTTTTGAAGGCGTCCAAAGCTTCTTTAGCTGATGACAATCTCTGACCTTGTAATTTATTCTTTATTTTATCGAATGTATAGAAATCATTACGGCTTAGGTCGTGGCTGTACGGCGGATATAATGTATATTTGTATGTATCAAAATCAACATAACCAAAAGTAAACCTCCGTTAGGGGTGTGCACTGCCTGGAATTTTGACAGATAATATTTATACATTTTAAGCAAGTGATGGCTTAAAAATATCGTTGCAAGGGAGTTGTCCCTTGCAACTTTAATATTCCGAAAAATCGAGAAACAATTGGACACGTGTTTCGCCGTAAGCTAAGTTGGGAGACCTGAACAATTCTAGCAGCAAGACAGCACATCCAGTCATTCCGTACTCAGTTTTTGTTAATTATGACTTTACACCCACTAACTTTGGTTCGTGAAGAGGCAATGAGACCTTGATGGCCTGAGATGATAAATAGCCATTTACTACTATAATAAGGAAACTCGCCAGCCATCGTTGGGGATTCATTATGAAGCCTCACTTCAAATCCTGTTGAGACACGTGTTTCGCCCTTCTCGCCCAGTGGTCGCTATGAGTATATTAAAAATAATTTTGGTATTATATTGAAGCGCTCGTAGCTCTGTGGTGCTCGGTGGTCGGAAACGATAACCAAAGTACAGCAGTGTTTACAGAGGTCAGTCCTTGGATGGGTGACCGTTTGTGTGGCATTTGATATCGAGCGCTTCCGTGCTTCGGAAGGCACGTTAAGCCGTTGGTCCCGGTTATCACTAAAATGTGGTAGTCGTTAAGCCATGTCAGAGGCCTAATGGGCGGCTTGAAAAATTCTAACAGCAGGACGCCATGCACCTGCCTCCGCCAATTCGCACTGGGTCAGCGTGGTGGAGTATGACCCAATACCCTCACACCTTGATTTGTGAGAGGAGGCTCGTGCTCAGTAGTGGGACGTTAAAAGGCCACTTTGAACTCTATTTCGACAGTGCATGGGTGTCGGTGCAGCGCTCATATTCCGAAATTAAAATCAAATGAACACACAAAGCTGTGAATTCGAATTCATTAAACTCGCACATTCATATATTCATTTCATCACGCTTGTTTCGCCGAAGGGGTAGGCAGAGGCATATTAGAAGCCCACATTTCGCCATATTTTAGGTTGTTATTTATATATATATATATAGGAGCTTATTTATATTCGCCAAAGCCTCGTCCGTTGATCGGCAAGTGCACTACTGGCAGGTGAGAGAGGGCTGAGCTCCTAAGGTCTTAGTAGGATCCCAATGCACTTGAAACATAGTCGTAATTCCCTTTTAGACAAAATTCAGACACAATTCAAATCCTATAATTTCCTGTCACCCAGTCGTCGGCTACCGCACAGATTACTATGAAACAAACAAAATCCCTCGGGCAACTCGTTAACTGCAACTGTGTACCCTTCACGCCTCCTGCAGTAACTAACTAGTACTCATTAACTACTGTAATTAGGAGAGACTCGCCGGCCATTGTTGCGGGATCATTATCAAGCCTCACTTCACTTCCTGTTGGGAACTATCTGAAACTGTTCCAGGGTAGAAGATATTATAGGAACAGCTTAGGGCTCTGTGATACTAGGTCGTCGGATCTCATAACTAAAATCTGATTCTACAGGGGTCAGTCTTTGGATAAATAACTGTTCGTGTTGCATTTGATTTCGAGCGCTTACGTGCTTAATTTGTCAGCAATTTGGTACACGGTAAGCTAAGTTGGGAGACCTGAACAATTCTAGCAGCAAGACAGCACATCCAGTCATTCCGTACTCAGTTTCTGTTAATTATGACTTTACATGCGCTAACTTTGGTTCGTGAAGAGGCAGTGAGACCTTGATGGCCTGAGATGATGAATACCCATTTACTACTATAATAAGGAAACTCGCCAGCCATTGTTGGGAAATCATTATGAAGCTTCACTTCAAATCCTGTTGCGACTAGCTGATATTGTTTCAGGGTCCGTGATATTGAGTGGGCTGATTAACGAAGTTAAGCAGATTTGGGCGTCTTTGGACGTCGATTTTGCTTCAGTTTTCACTGATGTGTTCACATTCATCGTTTTTTTTTTAAATATATTTGCGTAGAAGTTTTAGGTTTTAAAGAAAAATTTCTACGAATAAATCCCTTCACTTCAAAATAATGTTTATTTTTTCTTTTTCCGGAAATGACATTCTGTCATGTCATTTTATACTAATGATCAAGGTCATATACTGTCAAAATTTCTTTTTGATATTATATAAATAAGATGTCACTAACTGGTGGTAATAATTAACAAGCCATCCTAGGCCAAACGAAATCCCTATTAGTGGCAAGTGAGAACTGTTCCGGTTATCACTAATATGGTTTTCATTAAAATTTGAGCATCGACTTTACATGAATTTCGAAGCACGGAAATGGTGACTACAGTGGGTGGTGGATCACAAAAGACTGTGTTGACGATAGCTCGTCGCAAATATCGATTATCCTCAAATGCCTCTTGAAAAATTAAAAAGAAATGTCTATACAAATTATTGGGAAATTGAAATATGACTTTATGAAATTCAATATTCGTAGTTTCCATTCGCTGCCGATTCATTTCGGAGCAAGCACCCTCTCTAGTGAGTTTGCCCATTTATAAGTTGAAATCCAGAGTGCATTGTAAATAGAAGAATAAATTTAATAAAGTATTTTTCAATTTCGTTTGGACTAAATCAATAGTTACCAAGCTATATATTTACAACACGATAGCTTTGTGATACTAGGTGGTAGAAAACGATCATCGAAGTAAGGGCCTTATCATACTGACGGTTTACGAGCGTTTTCAATGTGAAACTGCGCAGCGAAGACGTTGCTGTACTAAATGGCGTCAACGCAGCAACTACACCAATCCGAAGTGGGTTTACGTCAATGTCAAAATCAAATTCATTAGCGACTTCAGCATCCTCTGTGATTATTTTACCGTTAATGTTAAGTTTCAAATTATTGTTATTCGATTTTACTTTGCCGCTTTCTGCGTTAGTAATTTTTCAAGTGGATTTAACTTTGTCTAGACTATTATGAATTTTATCACTTATATATGTATATTTAGCTTTTACACATTCCGCCTTAAACTCTTATGTTCTACAACTTCTCTGCTCAATAAAAGCACTTTTGTCAGCCAAGTTCTTGGCCGAAGTGTAAATATAGTTTGCTTTATATTTTGTTCTTATTTTTATTAGTAACACTTTTCTTGGACAACATTTATCCCAACTGCAAGGGTTGGCTGGTAGAGATCTCTTCTAGAGATAAGCCCACCTTTGTACATGTTATTTTATATACCTCATATAATACTTAAAATTAATTTTGTGCAATAAAGGATTATTATTATAGTTAAACAGTCTTCTGTATAACCTTCCGCACTGTGTAAATGTGGTCCTCGGCACCCGGTCTGCTCCGGGGGCTGAAACTCGTCGACTCTACCCGCAAGACGGTAAACGACGACAACTTATAAATATGGCTCAAGAGCGAGATGGGTCTGCTGATTTTTTGAATAGTTTGGTCACCCTTTTTAAAAACAGAACTACCATACTCCTGCTCCATGCCTTCAAAGTTCTCCCTGAAAAGAGGACGGACGTTTTATTTATAATTGAATCGTATTACCTTGTGTTCGGCCACAGTTGTTACCTAAAGCCTTTAATGGTACACGATATAATTAATTTAATGGACTAAATACCGCTATGTGTCATTTTTCATTAACGATTGTGACTTGATATCCTTTTTATTGCTTTTTTTTACATGGCAAAGTAATTTTATCGAACAACTGGTTTTTTAATCCATCGTATACAAGCAGCTTACCCTACGATATATGTAGTAGTATCTAATTTTAAATATGTCTTAAATTGCAGCAATACCACTCAGGGTAAATAAGTGTTTATTAGTTGTCATGGTTACATAGTGAAGGGGACAAAGACTATTGTAATTAAATATTTTAATTGCATAGACTCAGTGCGTTCACAACCCACGCCGCGCGTGCTTACTATAAAAGCCTCGCAGGAGTCGCGCTATAGGAGCGCACCAAACGAATGCAGTAACTGCATGGGTGCAGCGCGTGCGCAGCTGACGAGCGGCTCGCGAGCTGCGCATTCGCCAGATGTGGACGCAACCAATCATCTCAGTGACATGAGGCATAAAATACGACTATGTAATAAGAGGTTGATAAAGTCTGTAGGGCATTGTGTCATCATCTATGATTTGCGTATATATGGCGCACAACTGCTATACTGAAAATTAAAAAAACAGAAATCAGCATGAATATCAATTATGCTGAAATACCAGTTTAAGCTTGAAAGTTTAAAAACTCCCAATGACTAGACAAACAATATAATCCAAGATGCTCTTCATCCCAATAAATTCCGAGCAAATTTCTAGCCATTTTAAGACCTCTATTTATATCAAAGAAATTGGATACCGATTTCACAGGCCGTTGGCTCTCGGACAACGATAGTGTTCGACACGAACAATGTGGGTAAAAAATAATATGACATAGTTGTTTACGACGGTAGATTTTCCATAATATGATTCCAGACTAGACTAGCCTTGCCCGCGGTTCGACTACCCACAAGTAATTTCAGAAATTGTCCTAGTGAAATAATCAGTTACATAACAAACCAATTTTCTGCTCTTCTTTATGAAAAAAAAATGATTTTACGTTGCGTTTGCGTACGCATGGGCAAAAGCTATTAGGTCGGGGAAAAAGTCTTTTCGCATAACGTAGGTATAAACTTATTATAAAATTTTTTTGACTGTACTATTTGTGTCTGGCTGGTTTTGGTAACATTAAAAAGGTTCCATTATAAAGAAAAGAAAAAAATAAAAAAAAGTTGTTTCCCGCTATTTTTTATTTGTTTTTCTCTCCGTAAAAATGAGTGAATCTAATGAAGAAATTCGATACATTTTAAAATTTTATTATTAAAAAGGCAAAAATGCAACTCAAGCAGTGAAAAAAATTTGTGATGTTTATGGACCTTATGCAGTGTCAGTAAGAGTAGCACAAATTTGGTTCAAACGTTTTCAGTCCGGAAATTTTGATGTTAAAGATGCACCTCGCTCTGGTCGCCCTGATACGAATAAAATGGACGCCATTTTTGAAAGAGTGGAGCAAGATCGGCATATTAGTAGTTACGATGTAGCTGAAGAACTGGGAATTGACCACAAAACAGTTTTGACCCATTTGAAGAAAGCTGGTTATACAAAAAAGCTCGACATTTGGGTGCCACACGAGCTCACTCAAAGAAACTTAATGAACCGTGTACTCATTTGCGATTCATTATTGAGACGTAATGAAACCGAGCCGTTTTTGAAGAGATTGATAACTGGCGATGAAAAGTGGATCACGTACGACAAGAACGTGCGAAAAAGGTCGTGGTCGAAAGTTGGCCAGGCTTCACAGACTGTGACCAAACCTGGCCTAACACGAAATAAGGTGATACTGTGTGTATGGTGGGATTGGAAGGGCATTGTTTATTATGAGCTTTTACCGCCCGGCAAAACCATCGATTCTGATCTTTACTGCCAGCAACTGATGAGATTAAAGGAAGCAGTCGAGAGAAAACAGCCGGAATTGATCAACAGGAAGGGTGTGGTCTTTCATCACGATAACGCTAGACCACACACATCTTTAGCCACTCAGCAAAAATTAAGAGAGTTCGACTGGGAGGTCCTAGTGCATCCACCATATAGCCCTGACCTTGCGCCTTCAGATTTTCACCTGTTTCGGTCTCTGCAGAATTCTTTAGGTTCTGTAAGGTTGACCTCAAGAGAGGACTGCCAAAACTATTTGTCCCGTTTTTTTGATCAGAAGTCCCAAAGTTTCTACAGTAACGGGATAATGTCTCTGCCCACAAAATGGCAGAAAGTTATTCAACAAAACGGTACATATATATTGTAAATAAATGTAAATAAACTTTGAAAAAAATGTCTTGACTTTTCATACAAAAATACGAAAAGACTTTTTCCCCAACCTATTATTTACGCAGCGCATGGAAGAATTATATTTCCTTTTTTTGCAACATTTTAATTAAAGCTCCGCTCTTATTGGTCGTAGCTTGATTTTACTATTACGATGTTTTGCACGTTGAACCAATCAATATTTTTTTTTTCACCAATTATTTAGGTCCAAGATAAGTATCATTAAGAACTTATGTTATGGATACTAAATAACGGATATATAAATACTTCTTTATTTTCTGCTTTATAGTTATTAATTATAAAAGACGAGAAGTATTTTTTTAATTTGAACCAATTGTTCCTGGGTTTAGCACATTCAAACAAACAAACAAACAAACTCCTCAACTTTATAATATTACTATAGATAGCTGATAGTTCGCTTATCCAGCCATCTTGAATATTGAATAATAATGGTGAATTCTCGGAAAAAATATGGAACTTAAATCAACTTGACGTGTTTCTGAATTAGTTCGCATGAATAAATAACTGTTTATTTTACTTTTTTTCTATATAAATATTATAAAAACTTACTCTTATCTCACGGGGAGTCGTAGGAGACAAAAAAGAGAAACCCTACCGGAAATTGGGCAGCAGCGTTATCCTGCGTACTGGCTTGAACTGCGATCACCAACCCGCCTGCCCAGCGTGGTGATTATTGGCAAATACCCCCAATTGAATGTAATCTATTGGGGAGGTCAATGTTCAGCAAAGGACTTTATAAGGTTCACATGATGATTTACGTATGTTCTTGCACATAATTTTTATTGCACACAAAAAAGTAATAAAAACTATCTCTTTAGTTAGAGAAATCACACAAGATGATTTGATAGTAAATACATACATACAATCACGCTTGTTTCCCGGAGGGGTAGGCCTCTGCCTACCACATATCGCCAATTATATTGTAGGTCCCGCGTAATAGATGGCAAGCCTATTGCCGCTTACCGGGAACTTATATGTTCGCCAGAGTCTCGTCCGTTGATCGGCAGGTGCACCACTTGCAGGCTCACCTGAAATCCCCAAGGTCCAAGCTAACCTCAGCTGGCTTACGCACCCATACACCATATGAAGTATTAAATTTAATTTATCATATCAGATAACTTGTTGATTCCATTAATAATACGGCCGGCGCATCTGTTTCTCATCTCATCAAAATTAAGCGTGATGAGTGGGTACACTTGTTACCATGCTGGTTCCACAATATGGAGCACTGTCCCTCTGCTTGCCATCAGACTGAATGTGGTTAATATGACGTGCCACATTTAAAAAATTAGTACATTTCCTACCCGAAATACCAATAACCCAAACCAATGACTTTGTTTTATATTCTTAAGGTTGCCTAGACGAGATTGCTTTATATATTATTTTTTTTAATGTGACACGTCATATTGACTACATCCTGCCTGATGATAAGCAGTCGATGCAGTCCAATAAGAAAACGAAAGCGCTTTATAACGTGAAATAAGCACGCTATAAAGCGCATCCACTCATGACGGCCTGCTAAAATGCCGTTTCACGCCCCGCTTAAAAGACCCGGGATCATAGGAAATAGGAAACACGTGAACCTATATAATCGTGATATCTATATAATTTAAACAAATAATGTTGTATTTTTGTGAGGAATTATTTGTTTTTCTATCAATATTATTTTTATGACAATTTTTTTGTAAAAATTATATACAGAACCTTATCACAGCCCTGACTACGCTCCACCTATGAGCCTCTCTAGTTTCCTTACTCATCGACAGGTGAAGTACCTATCAATTGTCAATCGGATGTCAACAATGCCGAGTTACTAATGTTGTTGGGAACAAGGACGTGGGGAACAATAGCTTCAATGAAGCAGGCCTGCAGATATTTAATCTTAACGTATGAAGAGCCTTACGAAGCCATACAGCGCATTAGATAGCGGAGAAACTCGGCTTGAATAACTTAAAATTTGGAAATGAGCTGGTTTCCGTGTTATGCTTTCTGACAATATTTAAAAAACGATAAGGCGTTGGAGAAATATCACTTTCCCATTTATTAATTAATTATTTAATATTCACAGTGAATACAACGACAGTTCAAACTTCTAATTTTTTTTACTTCATGAACTATTATATAGTTTGTGAAAACTTCAATATTGTAAATAGCAAGTTAAATATAAGCTTTTAAAAAACGATATAAATCTGATTACACTGAAATCACGCAGCTTAGATTCCCTCACATGCAACAAAACAAAAAATATTTAAAGTGTAAGTGAATCTAAGTATCAGTTCCGAGCCGGGGTCCCTACGGCACTGTTAACCTAAATGTATCATTGTTACTGAATAAACATTCTGATAAATTTCACGAATTCTGATAAATTATATGGAAGCTTTCGGAGTGCGGCGATTTAATTAGTTTTGATTAAAATTTGCTAGGAAGATTTCGCCAGCAGAAAGAATCCTTTTTCCTGAACCTGCCTTCGCCACTCCGCACTAGTTTTACTTTGTGAAGAATTACCTTCTTGCAGATGATTATGTGAGGAAAACCTAACCCAGCAGTGGAATCTTACAGGGCCTGAAATTAAAATGATGGAATGATATTTAAGACAATCATATTTTCGTTGATTTCCTCATTTAAGGTCCTCGTGATGGATGCGTAAGTCAACTATAATGTTTATTTCTAAAGTATGGAAACGACTTACTGCGCTTAGTTTGTAACCGCACTGCCAGTAGAGTGGTTATAGAGGGCTATAGAGGGTTATAGAGGTGTTCAAACGAATGTTCAGAATTGGGATATGTTTGAAAAGCGTACGAAATCGCTTTATTTGGGCGGGCTGCGTTCCTAATAACTGTTCGCAGCCACTCTTGTGTTGACAGATCGGTTCGTTCGCAATACGAGACTGTGATGGTTGCTTGATTGTTTCCTGGTAATGATAGCGTCCGTGTAACGGCTATTGGTCGAAACTATCACACTTTTGTCTGGGAAACAAAAATATTGTAAACAGTAGAAGGGCCGGGTTTCCGACTATACCTTCAAAGACCGTAGCGGTAAATTTGACGGTACTAGAGATTCAGTCAGAATACTTATTAAATATTGCATTGAAATAAAATGAAAATTATACCAATCAAAATTTTACATATAAAATAAAAAATTTAGTAACATTTGTAGCAAGTAATAGTTTTATTTATATCTTTTATACATTTTACACTAACAGGTTTAGTACAGAGTTCACTATTTTCTGTTCTTGGAGTTGCAGTTGATGTAGATTTGTTTTTAACATACTCGGTACGTAGATCGTTCACAAGCTGAAGTATAAATTAGTTATCGGCTTGGTATTTTGAATATCGTTTGGCGTATGGAGTAGGCTCTGGGATTTCTCTAAGTATATTCTGCTGGTTTCGACGTTCTACGCCACTAACGTCTTCAGAATTGCA
The DNA here is from genome assembly GCA_949126915.1 of Musotima nitidalis. Lineage (NCBI taxonomy): Eukaryota > Metazoa > Arthropoda > Insecta > Lepidoptera > Crambidae > Musotima > Musotima nitidalis. The sequence continues at coordinate 17,391,287 of OX421416.1, forward strand.
AATCCATTCTGTACCGTCACTTGCTACTTGTAACATACCGACTTCCGATACTGATGTCCTAGCTGCACGTCCACCGCGCGCTGTTCGCCCGCCGCCAATGGATCTACGAGATACCCCACGTCCTCGTCGTGAAGTTACCGTAGTATTGGTATTTGTAGCAGAGGAATCTACTTCAGAGTCTTCTGAGGAAAAGGTGACCTGTTCGGGATGAAATTCAGAATCACCGAAATATATAAAATAAAATAGACTTTATTGTCTTTAAGATCAACATGATCATTTAGATTCGTCAAACATACACACACAAAATGGAAATTCGACGTATTTTTTTTAACAACAATGAAAGAGATATGAGCGGTACCATAATAAATAAATAAAAGCAAATGGGTTTTTTGTCAGAATTTGTCAAGGTTTGTCAGTTTATCTGTCTGTTGTGGTTTTTCTCAAGATTTGTCAGCCTGTCGGTGACTCTTATCGGGGGGATCTGTCAGTCAGCCTATCGTGATTCTAAAGGAGGAAGGGGATTGTCCGTCAGTCAGTCATTCTGTCGGTGACTCTAACGAGGCCTTGACGGAATGGTCTTTCTAGTGTGGAAATACTATTCTTTGATAACAAAAGAACCAACTTATAGACATTATATAGCACTACTTAGTTTGATTAAGTAATCGTTCTATGAAATGTTTGCACTCAAATAGACGTCCCAATTATAACGCGCAACAATTATTTTTATTTTTATTATTTGTTTTTAGGTTTGGTTGAGCACATACGATGTGCCCACATAAAGTAAGGATTTAAAATGTGACAATAACGAACACATTGTGCATGTCTATTAAGCTGTTGATGCGGTACAATAAAATCTAGAGAGCTGCGCTGGAAGAGAATAACAAACAATAATCAAAGGGCCCAGTGTAATTAATGTGAGAATATATGGAGAAAAAAATCCTTTTAATTTATCGTCGTTTTTAAATAATGTGTGTCAATGTGGGTATTATTTACGACGACCTTGTAATGTAAAGTTATGTTTCTAATTCAAAGCCGCATGATTTCGCCACCCACAGAGATATCATAGAAGCTTGAATCCATGTACGTCCCACAGTGTAGGAATATAGACATACAGAGGTTTCACCCGTCTTAAAAATAAATGGTGCGATGGGTGCTTAGAAAGGGATGTCAGGTTCAATTGGCAGTGTAACCACACTCTCACTCCTTGTTCCTCGAGGATGATTTTCGGTGACCGACAAACCGCAAATGCAATCAGAAATTTTCTTGGGCATATAATAGCATAATATGTCTGGGTTAAAGCGTCATTAGCACTTCATTCGTTTTTCTAGCCACAATTAGACGCTGTCCTTTAAGATGGTACAGTAGAGGCTAAAACTCATTCTAAATGGGTATTTAAGATGAATTATATTCATACATTAAAGGGTATTTACGACGATGAGTCAAAGTCCCTCTAGCAATACAGTAGTGCCTAATGCACGCAACAGAAAAATAAATTTCCGTCTATTTTAATTAATCTGTTACAAAAGAATTTATGTATGTTTACCCGTAATTAGTGTTCATATCACTAGTTCTTAATGATACTTATCTTGAAAATAAATAATTAGTGTAATTGTAAAAAGAATTATTTTTAATAGTTATGCAAAGCATTATTTTTAATAGTTATGCGTTGGCCTACTGTTTGGCGACATACTGTGTAATATTTTACTCCATGGAAGGAGTATTTATATGAAAAGCAGCAAAGGTCGTTTAATATTATTTATTACGAATACAAACCGCATGGGATATGGGGGTTAGATGCCCAATTCAAACGACTTAGAATTTGAATTTTGTTTACTCTCGCTGACGTCTGATTTAGGCCAGCGGAAAGGTGTAAAAGTAGATAATCTGATTGATTTATTTATTCTTACTTATATGCTGTTGATTATAGTCGCTCAGTGGTCGAAATTTAAACGTCGTTTTTAGATTATTAATGTAGTATTTGCTTCGACTATACACTGTCCATCTTGAACTTTGTGCCCTATCTTTTCTTCGTGTGCGCAATGTGGAAGCTTCTTGTAGTAAGTAATGCTAAAATATAAAACAACCATTTGACACTTATTGTTAAATAGAAAAGTACAAAAAATCATTTCTGATATTCGTTTACTTAGGTAACATTCAAATATGTATGTGCACTGGTTTACTTTAAAAAACGTCCTTACTAATTTTAAGCCCCAAAGAAAAAAACATTACTCTATGACACAATACTATAACTATTGTGACAATAGTTTAATCTCTGGTATTCTAGCGTATATATATTATTGTATATATATTTTGGAAAGTATGTCGATGCACACTTTAGAGAGTAAAAATTGTGATAGACATAATTTTAACTTAAGAAATAAGAATAAACTGGTTATGCCCAAATTTAGGCTCCATAAAATCAAAAAATCACAAATCAAAATCAAAATTAATTTATTCAAGTTTGGCTCAATAGAGCTCTCATGAATGTCATACTTGATCGTAAAAAAACGGGCTATAAAATCGTCAAAATTTGGTTTTTCCTCCAGCCAGTTGCAATTAAAATATATTATATTAAAGCAATTGTGTTCTGCAGTCACAAGATTTAAAAGAAAGGAAGACAAAACTCTTTTTAGCAATATTAATATAATTACGCATAAACATAGTAGACATGAGCAGACGCGTTACGCTCAACCATTTTTTAGGGAGCGTAACGACCCGACGCATGACGCCACCACCGCAGAAACATGTAAGTGAGCGTGATATACTCAAGCTGTAGGATAAAAGGATTTTAGTAAAAATAACATTAATATTAGAAGACTGAATTAAATGTGCTGCAAACCACAATTTTGTTACTGTAAAAATAGTATACCCATATGGTATCAGTTAAGCTATGCAGCCATTTTCAATTTCCATAAAGTTACAATTTCTTTTGCGGGGAACAGTATTCGCATGTACAATACGTTGCCAGATGATGTTGCAAATTTATCTATAAATAAATTTAAAAAGAAAAAAATTTGAACGACAAGTCTGCCAGGACGTGACATGAATTGCTCCTTTCTTTCTTAAGATAAGATGAGATATGATATTTAGATATTAGATTTTGTTAACTTTAAGATCAGCGGTAATCTTAATATTTTATTTCTTTAAATTGTATTAGATCTTAAGACATAATTTAAAAAAAAGCCGAGATGAGTTTTTTGAGGCATTCTTCTCAATCTCGTTGCCTTTTTGGAAGCCTCGTTAGAGTCACCGACAGACTGACTGACAGATCCCCCCGATAAGAGTCACCGACAGACTGACAAATCTTGAGAAAAACCACCGCTTATATCTCTTTCATTGTTGTTAAAAAAAAAATATCGAATTTTCATTTTAAATTTTTTGTGAATGTTTGACAAATCTAAATGATCATGTTGATCTTAAAAACAATAAAGTATTATTTTTTCTACGATAAAAATAGTACTCTGATATAAAAACATGGTTGAGAAAACATATAAAAGCATATTAGTATTTCAACTACCAGACGATTTTTTATAATGCTATTTACTCTCAGTCAATACCGAAGTACAAGAATTCCGGGAACTGATTTGATGGAAGAGTTTGTTTTCCATCAAATCATAAATGAGTATCATATTTCACTGATATTGTTTCTGGGTACTTATTTGACTAAATTAACCCAATTCTTTTTCGAACGAAATAATTATTCTGTCGATTAAGGCCCGTCCCGACTCGATTTAATTGGCAAATGTCAATTAAATTCTAGCAGATGACCGTTAAATTAGATGGAAGGTCGTTTGATTTCGACCGCCCAACCTTAGAAAGGTTTGCTGGCAACATTTCAGGTAAATCCTGCTGAATTTTCCATGGCAAATTATTTGATTTTGAGAGCCCAAAATACAGGAACGTAGCGGAGTTTTGCTTGTCTCATATCCACTTATTAGACTTTACTGCCCGGGTTTTCGAACAGCTAGCAGTTGTTTCATTAAGCTACTATAACAACCTATAGCTGCCAGTACGATGCAGAACAATAACCTATGCAGTCAAAATATTCTGTGGCTGACACCAATTATATAGTAAAGTATACTCAAAGAGCTTCCAGTATTTTTAGAAAGTTAGTATATACTATCCTTGAATTTCCAGTACGATACACATGGCATTGCTGTCAATGTAATCAAAAAAGCTGACAACCCATCAGGGTGACAGGTTATCCCTTTTTATTTTCTTCGGTAACAAAATGCATTTACGCACTACCTTCCGGCCAAAGGGGGTGTGGAACTCACCACCGGCAGACATGACTACCCCAGTACCCACTAAAAATCTTCCGACGACGCCTGCCGCTTGTTGAGTATGAGGCGGGGGCTAGTACCTGGGTTGCAGCTTCGACACCCCGCCTGCGGCCAACGTCCCCCGGACCGAAACCGGGAGGACCTCCTCAGAGAGGCGCAGTGGACGCGCCCCCACTGCCTAAGCCCCTTCTAGCGTTGCTGAACAGGCCCGCCCGCTGCGCTCTCCACAGGTTCCTCTTAGTTTCCCCCCCGGTAGTCAGTACTAAGGGCACCCAGAGTCGCTTCAGGTTATTCCTTAGCTAAGTATTTTCTTTGCGGTTTCTAGTTCTTAAAGTAGAGACAGTTTAAATCAGGTGGCACAAAGTCTTGCAGGACTGTCGAAAGGGTTACCGCGGCCCGAATCATAGAAGGCTCAATAACGAACATGAATGGTTTTTACTCAGTAGAAGTCTGACACACCCTCCGGCTCCAAAGCAGAGGACACAAAAATTATTCTGTCGAGACCCTCGTTCCTAAGAACAAACGGGGACTTTCTCAAAATGAGTCCTGAGAGAGTTTGATAAGATCGTGTCACTTTACAACCTCTAGATAGACGTGGTTTTACGTATGCATTCCATGAAAATCAATTGATCATCACTATCGCAACCCATTAACTTCCTACTACTGAGCACGAGCTCTCTCCTATGAACCCATGTCCACCACGCGGACTCAGAGCTGATCTGCGATGGCAGGTGTGTGGCGGTTCGGCAGTTATAATTTTACAAGCCGCCCAATTAGGCCTCTAATATGGCTTAACGACTATCACATATGGTAATAAACGGGACCAAGTACTTAACATGCCTTTTGAAGCGCTCATCAAAGAACTGACCTCACTGAACTTTGTTATACTATAATTTCATTAAAACATAATATGATTTCAATTAGTGGTCCCTAACTATGGGTCTCATTAAAAAGCTCAGTGCCGCTCATCGTGCAATTGAGAGAGCTTTGTTCGGAGTGACCCTACGTGATAGAATCAGAAATGAGGAAATCCGTAGAAGAACTGAATTAACCAACAAAGCGAGGCGAGTTTGCAAGCTGAAGTGGCAGGGCACGAAGCATAGCACGAAGAACCGACGACCGATGGGGCGTTAAGGTTCTTCAATGGCGACCATGAATCAGCAAAGATAGTAGAGAGCGGCCTCCTATCCGATGGACCGATGATCTAGCTAAGGTGGCGGCGGGAAGATGATGGAAGCAGGTTGCACAGGATCGATCAACGTGGAAAGCAATATGGAGGCTCATGATTAGCTGTAAACTGGCTGAGGTGATGATTTCAATTACGTTTTTTTATAATATCTCTTCCTACTGTGCTAACAATTATTTTCAGCTAAGCATCATATCCTAGCATTATCCCCGTTGCCCTAGACTTAAGCTTAGGGCCCAGGGTCTGCTGGACCAACCAGATTTGACTCAATTTCAGTTACTACGTGGAGCGACTGCCGTCTGACCTCCGCAACCCAGAGGGAAACATAATTCTATGGTTAAACCAGCTGTCAGTCTGTTAGAAGGCACTGACTTCCTAATAACGACTGCCATAGATGTTCATTACAGCCGGGACCAACGGCTTAACGTGCTTGCCGAGGCACGGAGCAAGCGATAATTACGCACATAACTTAGAAAACTTATTGGTGCGCCACCAGGGTTTGAACCCGAGACCATCTGAATTTACAGGCAAGGGGTCTCGCCACTGGGCTATCGCCGCTTATTTTCAGCTAAGCAAAGGTCATAAATAGCAACTACTTGTGCCAAATAATCTGCCCATTTTGTCTCAATGGGTTGACAAACATTTGTCCAGTAAGTACAATAGCCTGTGCAAATATAAAATATTTCAGAAGAAAAATATATGAGAGTTAAATAAAGTTAAGTGTTATTAAAATGAATTTGTTTTGTTTGCTCCTACAACTTATAACAAATATTAACGCAAAAATAAACTGAACTTTAGAAAACATTACATTTGAACCATAAAATTATACTATAATGTATTCAATAAAGCAAAACTCATTTCACATTTAAATTTGTTCAAAAATAATAATCCTACATTAATAAAGAGAACTTATTACAAGTACATACATACATATCGACACCTCCCACGCATAAGGGCGTATCGAGATTATAGCCACTTTTCAGCACGGGCATTTAAAGATAATTTACGTGATTACAAAAAAATTGTGATAATTATTTAGATTCTATCTGGCTTAAAATTCAGAGTACCTCTATATCTTTATTAGTTAATACCTATTTACATAAAAAAAAATTATAATTAGCGAAAAAAGCTAAAATTACATACTTAAGACTTTATGCACTGGGATGAAACTGGCGTCTTACTAAGATACGACGACTTACGACGATATGCCTGGTGAATATTTTGTATACCTTAAAGTTACAACGGGTTACTACTTTATGCGTTGTAAGATAACATAATATAATGACCATCAAGTGTTACGATGTTATGTTTGTTGGTGATAAATATAGTTAAGCTTAAATGATTTGTTAAAGGAGATGATTATAAAAATAATATTATATGAATACATAATAGAATACTTAGTATTAACATCACTTAAAACGAAAAATTTATCTAATCAACTTTAATCATCTAAGTATTTATTTATTTATTTAATCAGAACGGAATACACTAATTATACTAATTATCAAAATCAGTAAAAGTCAAATATAATATTAAAATCTCACACATAAAACTTCTTTTATCCCATTCTCTCACAATACCTCAGACACACTGACAAAATCTCAGGCCATCCATTCGAAAACAAATCACAGTCGGGTGTTGCATCCAGGATGGCATAATAATGGCATGGCATGGCATGGCATTAAGTGCGTTGAGTGTTCGCGGAATAGGTGATTTTGAGCGGGCTACGGCTAGTATACAGGCGACACCAGCGTAAAGCATAGAACTTCTTAATATAAGTATAACAATCAACTTAATTAATCATTACGTTCAACTTAATTAATTATTAACCATATCAACATAATTTATAATAAAAAAGACCAACATTTCCGTGCGGACAATTTAAAATTTTGAACATGCCGTGATTATTCTTCCATTACTTTTTAAAGCTGCTTTTTGTCATTTTCCTTCATTTCTCTTGCTAAAACCTTTGATTTCATGTGTTGTTCTTGCTTTTTTATTTCTTCATTTGTCAATTTATTTTTGTTTGTGTCGTAAACATGGCATTCGTTGCAAACATCTTTTTTTGGCTTGTGAAACGAAATATTCAAATTATTATTGACAATGTCTCGATATTGACGAATTGTTTTAACTTTTTTTGTAATATTTTGAGCTGTACACCACTCAGTATAGAGGAAAAACATCTTTGTAAACGTGAGCTCGCCATCTAAGTAAACTTTTGTTGATTTTTTTCGCACATAATGCGATTCCACAGGTTGAAATGTTTGCACATGATTGATTACTCCTTGTTTTATTTCTCAATATATTATGATCACTCTTGAACCTCCTCGATGATCGGGGGAAATAGATCCTCCACCATAACACCACTTGGACAACGCTGTATTAACTGTTCGCTCTCCTACAGAAAGAGTATTGAGGAACATTGTTTTACACACCAGCAAATTATGAGGCACATCGGAATTGGGCTCTCTTAGCGATAATGAGTATTGAAAAGTTTTCTTACGTCTAGATCCAGATTTTGCGTTACTCTGAGTATTATAAACATCAACTTAATTAGCAATGTAATCCTACTGTCTAGTGTGGTCACCGAGATTCCAAAATGCATGAAAAATTTGCTCTCGTTGCTGGTGAGTTGTCTTCTCAAAGCATTTAAATCGACATGTTGAAGAACATGGAAGTTTAATCACCTTTCCTCTCTAGCAGTACCATTATTTTTTACTTACGTAAGCCTTGCCTAAATTTTCAAGATATTTTTGTTTAATATCTTTCCAATCATCTTTTCGAATATGCCGTTTTCGACTGGTAATTGGGGTACTGGCAACAGACGAACAAGCGGAAGAACCAAAACTGGAGGCATCACTATGTTGCGGTGTGACAGATCTGCTAGTAGTAACGTCATCGGCCCCAAAAAGCTCGTTTGAATTGAAAATATTTAATGCTTGTCTCACCTCGTAGGAGCTTGTTCTAGCATCATTATTATCAGTGCTACTTATGAGGGATTCTTCGCACGTTGATTCGTACAGATTCCAGTACTGCTCCATTTCAGGTGATTCCAAAAAAACGTTATAAATACATTAATAAAACAATCAATCAGTGTTAAAATATTTCAGTTTTTTGCTTCATATTTAGCTAAATCTTATTGCATAAAGTCTTATTTCATATTGTGTTCGGAGCATATCGTCGTATGTGCTAAATACGACTATATGTATACAGTAAGATTGAAATAAAACCAGAGCATAAAGAGGTAAGTTTCAGTTACGACCCCTGACTTTCAAAAATAAACGACGCGTAAGATCGTAACTATAGTATTACGACTTTATGCGCTGGACAAAATGTAAAATACTTAATGATAAAAAACTCTTCGATATTGTGATCAATTAAAATAAATTATGTTAAAATTGCGTAGTGTTTAGCAAATATTTTATACTTTCAAATTAATATCAAACAAAACTTAACACATCGACGAGATTCATTTGAGGTAAGATGTTCATTTGAATTATTGAGGGCTAATTTTAAAATTCTTGACGATCGTAAGTTGTTCATTTTGCTATTATATAACAATAATACTATTATCACAGGTTAATTAACACAAAACATTAACAAAATCTAATTATTTTTATAATGCAGGTCCCATGTTTACGGCGCGTACCGGTAATGTCATACGACGTCGGTAACTGACCTTCATTGGTCTCGCGCGAGCCAATAGTGCAACGCAAATCGTCGCTACTCGTGATCGGGCTATATGCGCGGGAACTTTGTATACGTACGACGATGTGCGTTTCCAAATCTCGTTAATTAATAACAATTTGAAGATTTTTATTTCAGGAATGTATAAAGCTTATATTCGTAATCACAATGAACTAATAATCTAATTTTCGGTAAAAAATTGATAAGACTTTATGCGTGGGAGGTGTCGATATAGTCACGCATGTTATACTGTTGTATCTACGTTATACGGTGGCCTCTTGCTGCTTACCGGGAACTTTTATGTTCGCTAGAGGCTCGTTCGTTGATCGGCAGGTGCACCACTTACAGGTGAGGATGGCTTGGGCTCCTAAGATCGCGGGAGACGATGGCCTCCTTCTGCGACGTGGTGATGTCGCAAAAAGAGGCCGCAGAGCGGGAGATGGAGCGGGATCCGCTCTCTCTCCGGCTACGCCGTTGACGCAGCGGGCGGGCTTGGAAGGCCCGTCCGGCAGCGCCCAGGAGGTTTAAGGCGGCGGGAACAGAGGGCCCCTTCCCTCGAACCATAGACTCTTCGAGAAGTCGGCCAGTTACACCATAGCCGCACAAGGAGGTAGGGGGGGCGATTCACATTGCGCTTCTCTGAAAAGGTCTTCCGGATCAGAACACCGGAGGTTTCTCGATTTTTCGGGAAATTAATGTTGCGTGAAAATTGCTACAAATGTATTTTTAACCCATCACTTGCCTAATATGGATTTCCGCAAAGTAACGCCTGAATCAATAAATTATCTTTTCTTTTTAATTACCCTGCGTAACGTTTGCCTTTCCAGGGTTCACGTTTTAGAATAATAATTTATAACATTGAGATCTTATTTATATCCAAAGGCACCTAAAGACCTATGAACTCAGTAGTCAGGCCAATTTTCTCTCCTTTCAACGTAGAAACACAGTACCGATTTTTATTCAAGGACCCTTACTTCATTGTGATCATTTCCTGTTTAAGTACCGAAAAGAGAATAAAATAAATCAGTCAATGTCAAGTTTGGATGTAATCGAGCTCCTTCTTGATTGGAGCCAGTGATTGATGTCTCCAGGTGACATTGTTCTACCAAGGAATAAAAAAGGTCGATATCCGGTTCTTGAAGGCTTTATCTAAACCTTAGGTTAATTAATAATTAATATGAATAATGTTATTATATAAATATATGGCATAAATTATTATTTTAAATACAAGATTTTGTGTTCGTTTTTGTAAAAAATGTATACTTTTTTGTAATTACAAACCTATTAACTAGACTATAAGACATTGCAGCACCTAAAGGTGACTAAGTTTTAACATATTTAAATCTAAGACCTTATACACACTTAGTTGGACAGATGGCAATAAATGAATTGAATTTCAAATCGAGAATTATAGACCAACGGTATTTGAAGAAAGGAAGAATTTGTAGCAGTTAACTAGGTGCACGGAATCTTAACCTCCTAAGGCCTATGCTTTTAAAATGTATGATGCTAGAAACACTGAACTTCCTTCCTTAAGACAGTAATGGTGATATTCATTACAGTCCTGACTATCACGAAACGGTAGATTTTGTTATGACCGAATGTCGTTTGTGTAGAACATATCGTTTTCTTTGCCCTATAAAACTTGTATCAAAAAGAAAGTAAATATTAAATATGTGATTATACTTGAGCGCAAAAAATATTAAATAAAGAAACCAGTGAACTGGTAGATTTAAATAAAACTACCATAGGTCTCAAACAATATGAACAAACTGCAGTAGCACTATAATGTAGTTAATGGCTAAATATAGAAAAGCTGGTATAAGAGACATTCATCCTGTCTTTTGACAGGGCACCCAGCAGACGAATGTCTTCAGGTCCACGGTCCATTTCTGGTGATTCTGGATCTAGAATTTAAAAAGGTTTGTTAGATTTTCTCCTGCTATGGTTGCGGAAATGTGCTAGTGTCGCTGTTTTTTCAAAAGGGTTAACGCGGCCCCGGAACATTAGGGTCGCAAGAAGGAACATATATACAATCACGCTTGTCCCCCCGCTGGGGTAGGCAGAGGCATAATATACGCCCACACTTCGCCAGTTACGTTGTTGGTCCCACGTAATAGGTAGCGAGCCTATCGCCGCTTAGCGGGAACTTCTATGTTCGCCAGAGCCTCGTCAGGCAGGCAGGTGCAACACTTGCAGGTGAGGATAGCTTGGGCTCCAAAGATGATGGTAGGACCCCTATAGACCCACTGCTGCAGTGGGACTCTCGCAGTCTACTATTTGATGATTTTACACCCCAAAGGAATGGATTTTCTCTCTACTATCTTAGAATGTTTAAAGACGTCACTGATTTATAGTGTAATTTTAGTTCTAAATGTTGCAAATTTTAGTATTGTTGTTAGATTGTCGGCGGATTTCGATTAAAACTTAAACTGCTTATGTAAACCCACATGTGACTCAACTATGCACGGTTGCAACACTACAAGAAAATGGGTTCTGAAAAACGATGATGAAGAAGGTTGATGAATTATTAACTCAAATAAATCTTGTGATGAATTATTAACTCAAATAGACTTACATGTTTTGGTACCGCGCTGGAGCCGGAACAATGACATCTTTAAGGAATTGGTCAGCTGTGCACTGCAGATAACCGTTATCGACATAGTTATAGTCTAAGCTCATGTGTAAAATCATGTTGAATGATTGCCGTGCATTTTCTCGTTAGGCTAAAAATAAAGATAAATATTAAAAGAAGGTAAATGCCGTTAAAAGTGAAGGTGGTCGTTTTGCATAATATCCAAAGTCATGGAGATACTCTTCCTGAAACGCCTGAATTGTGTAATAAGGGATCGCCACATAATTCCAGATCATCAATTTGGATTAAGAAAGAGCTACAGACTTATACAAGAAATCCACAAAAACTTTGACAATACATAATACTGCTGTGCGGTCTTTTTTGATATATCCCAGTCGTTCGATAGTGTGTGGCACAAGGGCTTGTTATATAAGATAAGGACAGAATTGCCAGTAAACTTTTATACTTTCCTCAAATCTTCTCTCAGACAGATTTTACTGTGTAAGACAAGGAAAAGAAACTACAAGTTTACATAGAATATGTGCTGGAGTGCCTCAGGGTAGTGTGCTGGGCCCCACTTTCAACCTCTTATACAACGCGGACCTGCCCACTTCCAATAGAATAATTATAGGCACCTATGCTGATGACACAGCAGCCTTAGCGCCACATGAAGATCCGTCACGCGCAAATAAAATCCTTTAAGAATGTTTGAACAACATAATGGAATGGAATGGAATGGTTAAAAACCTGGCGTATCAAGTCCAAGTAGAGGTGACATTTAACTTGAGGCAGGCCACGTGTCCTCCAGTTACGCTTAATGAAGTGTAAACACCAATAGGATGAAGCAAGATATCTCGAAATGTACATGGATCGTCGCCTTATATGGAAGAAGCGCATTTTCACAAAGCGGAAAGCCCTAAGTATGCAGTTCAGAAAATTGTACTAGCTCCTAAACAGATATTCCCAGCTTTCGTTGAAAAACAAAGTCCTTGTATTGTTATTGCATGTGCATTCTTAAACCAATATCGGCCTATGGCATCCAATTATGGGAAACCGCGTCCATGTCGAATTTGGAAATTCTGCTGAGGTTTCAATTCAAAACTCTCAGGCTGATCTCAGGCAGAGAAAAAACCTCCATATAAAAACGTTTAAAGTCTTGTTTTATCCCTTCTTATCTCTATTGCAATCATGCATATGAGAATAGTTATCAAATATTTAATGCATAGTCATACCACTCACTACCAATATTTTTGCATAGTTACCCCAGCAAAAAATTGTCTATAAACCCCAAAAGCAATATCCTTAATGTATGAGTAATTGTAAAAGTAGTTGTCAAAACGTTTCAGTTAATATGTTTACGTTGTCAGGCAGAAAATATGACTGCATTAGAACGAAGTATCCCAAACGGTATTAGTATTGCTGACATCAAACAAAAAAATAATTTGATTAATTGCCAGTAATATTTCTTAGTTTATAATTTAGTAACAATTACTATATTCCAATGTAGTAAAATTATCTACTTATTTATATTGGTCTATTGGTTTCAAAACTCAAGAGAAGTTGCGAACTCAACCACGGTACAAGAGTAAACTAGATACCACTCGTCTTGAAATACCAGAGAGATTAAAAAGATATAAACCACAATAAATACTGAGATTATTGTCATGCTGAAATAGTAAACACAAAGTTCACAAACATATTATTAAGTAATAACAGCTAAACTTAGCATATCATATCCATAGACAAAATATTACCATACGGAAAACAACGGGAAATCAGTTTAGACGACGTGGCTGAACTGCAACATGACTATGACATAGGTAATCGTAAGTGACAGGGAAGCTGGTAGCAGAGGCATTCGGAGTGGTAAGAAGTCTAAGAGTCGTACTTCAAACTTCTCCACATATACCATACGGATCAGGTTACGGATGGCTTTCATCTCAGGGGTTTCTGGATCTGAAAGAAATGTAAAGGCATACGATTACGTCATACGTAAGTTTTAGTTGCCTACATGTATTTTAAGAATACCACTTCAAAAATTTCATAGTTTTTTTTAACTATATACTCACTTTTTTCACTAAGTAAAACAATAATAATAATACCTTTGTATAAAATACTCTAAAAACTAGATACTTTATTTTTTTCCAGACTCTTCTCGTGTGATTGTTTATATCTGATCAAAGAATTTAATTATTATCACAATGAAAGCAAAATCGAGTGCAAATCTTATATTAAACTTACTTTCAAAAATAATGAGTTGAAGCCGTGACAGTGACTTCTTTAAAGTTGTCCATGAATTTGTTAATTGTTGACCACAGTAGACAGTCACTGTTGTTGTCAATAGATATGTAAGTATACATATGATTGATCCATGAAATTTAAAGGTCTCCCCTTTTTTCCGCTGAAATGTGATTGTAACATAAGAATACTTTACAAGTCTTACAACGTACTAACGTTTGAAACAGTCCAGTTATTAGAAATGTATGTGAGGGATCACACGGACTGTTTTAAGATAAATGTATCAAAATGCACAATTCGTGATAATAAAAGACGTTCTCAAGTAATAAAACTATAGATCCTTCTGCCTATATTCACATTTGTTTAGAAATAAAATGCTAAAATGATTGTTACTAACCTCTTCTACAACGATCTTGATAACAGCGGTAATACCAAATATGTATAAAGTTAACGCATATCCAAATGTGAAAACGATCTGCAAAAATATAAATTTACAATAAACGTATCAAAACAAAACTACTTCTTTTAAAGAAAATTCATTCGCTTAAACTGATATTATTACATAATATAGCAATACCTGTAAATTAAAACATTTCCATAACAAGTTGACACATTGTATCAAACTTTCGCAACGTATACTCAGTTTAACTATTTTGTCATGATTAGATTCACTGGCTTTGTTCATTGTCTCGATATCTTTGCTTAACAATGTAGTCTGCTGAAAGTCTCCATAATTTATGTCAAAACCTTTTTCCGTCACAATTCTCTTATTTAAAGAATCTACTGACTCATTGACACACTCAACGTAACCTTTTAATATAACTATATTGTAGGAAAACATGCAAAGCTCCGTAAAGTATCTTTTTGCATAGTAGACCGAGAATATTGCTAAACTCACGATATTAAAAATGGTTGATTCTTTTGTAATCATGGTACATTGTGAAATAATAATAGAACACGAGGTCACTACAGAGCAGGACCCGAAAAATAACATCAGCTTTACCAAACCACTTCGCAAACGGTTTACATTTTTGTAATGTTCTTCAAACAGGGATAACTTTCGTTGCAGTTCTAGAAATATTCTGCTATGTATGATAGGCATCAAAGTAGTTATGACACAGTCCCCAGCGGTACATGTTACATACAATAACGTATTTCCAACATTCGATACGTTCATATTTAAAATCATAGTTGATAGGAAAAGAAACATGAATATTAAATATTCGATTACCAGCCGAATGATTATTAAAATTTTTACATATTTTTTCGTTTTGTCATATTTTCTGTATACCCCCACTAATGTTTCAACTAAAAGCAATGTCTTCAACCCTTTATAATTCATGTTCGATATTATGTATTATTATTATTTATTATTATTTATTTATTTATTATTTTAATCCGGAAAAGTGACTACGGTTTTCGTCGTGGGGTGTAAGTTACTTACTAATACAAGAGACGGACCGTATGATTCATTTACTTGATTAAAAACTCATTTTATCTAGCGTCCATTAACATTATTGCAATAATAATTAATTAGTTATTACTTATTCTATCGGAATATCCAAATTGTAACGTTTATATTACATTCCGACGATCTGAGAATTTTTTATATACCTTTCCTTTAGGTCAACATTAAATGCGTTTGCCTCCTGTCTTACAGACGGGGGGCTCGCCCAAGTCCTATATATTTACTATGCTACTAACTTGAAAACCGTGTCGTGTGGTACCGGCTATGCCGTGTGGTATCGGCCAAGAATAGTGCCACCCCTATCATATTATGGGTAGTCGTAAGAGTCGAAAAAGAGATTCCTACCGGAAGATAGACAGCGTTATTTTGCGCACTGGGATCACCAACCCGCCTCCCAGCGTGTGATTATGGGCAAATTCCCTCAATAGATGGAATCTATCGGGGAGGCTTATGTTTAGCAGTAGACTTTATAAGGCTGTTATGATGAACTGTTGGACCAAAGAATTTCCGAGTATTACTTTACCTTAGCAATTCTTTTTTCAACATATTATTTTTAATGTGACATGTCATATTGAATTCATCCTGCCTAATGGTGAGCAGTCAATGCAATCCAAAAAAAACTAAATCGCTGTGCAAAGCGCACCCACTCATGAAGCCTGCTAAAATGCCGTTCCAAGTCTCGCTGAAAAGAACAGAGATTATAGGAAACACACGAGCCTTAATGGTTTTACTCAAAAATGACTTACCAAAAATCTTGGTTCGAGTGCTGATAGTCTGAACAGAATGTGGAAGGTTCCTAAGGCCAGCACGTGTTGTTCGCGAGAGGAAAGGAGAGAGCGAGATGAGAGCGAATAGCTCCCCAGAACACTCTTCATAGTAGTTCCGGTGGAAGACAATGTGAAAGGCAATGTCCCAACGTAGCTGTAGATCCTCGAGACGGGATGCTAACCCTATAATGCAAACCGCTCGCCTTTGTAGTCTGTCAAGTGCGTCGAGAAGGTACTTAACACAACCGCCCCAAAGATGGGAACAATGTTGCTCCTTCGATCTTGTAAACAAACTGCGCTACTTGGGAGTGAAGAACCGCCTCATCTTATTGAGTATACCCAACTTACGGGAGGCAGTTAAAATATAACCCTCGATGTAGCATTTCGGGTTTAGGTCCTTGCCGATGTTCCTGCCAAGAATGCTGAGATCCACCGTAATGGATGAAAAGAGTTGTGAAGAGAGGAAAGAGTAAGAAAGGGAGCACAACCACGGGCTTCGGTGGTATTAAACTCGACCTGGTTTTCAGAACACGAACTGTCAACGCGAGTTAGCTGCGAAGAGTTGAGCCAACAAGTTAGCCTTCTCTAGCGGCTGGTAGGCCAGCGATCCATTTGAATATTTCAGCGGGGGCAGCGAGGAAGAGCAGAAGTTGTCCTGCACGGCCTTAGCCAGTCGCCAATACCTGCGACTACCCGTAAGGTGCGATATCAACTCCCGCCCAACTCTCGCTACTCTTTGTGCATCTGCTCCTGCGAGAGCACTCCTATTAGACTTAGAGGCCTTGTTGTGAGCCGCCTTTTGTCGATTCGTGCGCAGGCCCTCGTCCAAGCACCATACGCAGTCTGCTTTCATTCAGCAGCTTTGGCGCGTTCCCCATTTAACCAAGGTCGTTATCTTTCAACACTGGCAAGATCTGTGTACGGAATATAATATTCCAACAAGATATCGCCAGTGATGTCAGAGGCGCACTACGATGGGTCCTTTCCAGAAAGCAGCCCTGGCCTCATTGGACGGATGCAAAGTAATCAAACGCATTCCGTCCCAATCTGCCGACGAATAGTGGCACAATCGTCTTTTTTCGGTAGTCCATCGCAATACGGTGCGTTACATTCAAATAAATTTTGTGCAACAAAACTTTTGTAGTACTTATAGTAACCTAAATCATTACTGTGTGTATAAAAGTAAGGAATTATTGTACAAGCTGGACAAATCCAGTCAAATGAAGTTTGCTTCATTGCTACACTACCGCACGAGTGATTATATATGTAGACATTATAACGGCATGGCTGCAAATTGTACCTTTTATAAAATCAGAAATATTTGTGGTACGCAAGTTTTGTTTGTTTTTTTTTTTTAAAGTATGTCAATTTGTTAATATCCCTTTAAACTATAGCTTGAGTATGTCATGCTCACTTCAATGCGCGGTGATGGCATCATAACTCGTGTCGTTACGATAATCATAGTTTATAGTCAAACTGTTTAAACAGTTTTGTTGGACATCTTTTTTAACTCATATGCAGTACAATATACTTTGTAAATAAATAAATAATGATAATGTAAAATGAAATTCATCCTTTCCTATTGTATTTATAGTGTAGTCCTTTTTAGTATTTAGCCTAAGATTTACATTTGATCGGAGTATCGCAATGAAACCATAATCGATCAAGAAACTTATCTTACACTCACTTTCAAAAATAATAAGTTGAAGCCGTGACAGTGACTTCT
Source organism: Musotima nitidalis (assembly GCA_949126915.1). NCBI lineage: Eukaryota > Metazoa > Arthropoda > Insecta > Lepidoptera > Crambidae > Musotima > Musotima nitidalis. The sequence goes on from OX421416.1 coordinate 17,409,217, forward strand.
TCAAAGTTGTCCATGAATTTGTTAATTGTTGACCACAGTAAACAGTCACTGATGTTATCAATAGATATGTAAGTATGCATATGATTGATCCATATAATTCAACAATCTCTCCTTTATTCCCCTTAAATATTAACGAAACATATGAATACTTAAAAACGTACACAAATTATTCAAGACATTCTATTTATTAAAACTTCTTAAAGATGAATATTTAATAAAGTATTATTAGTTTTTCCTTAAAAAAGGTTCAAGTAAAATTACTATTGATAGATGTCTTATGCTTATATTCAATATGCAGAGAGATACGTTTTATGTATAGAAAAAATATGTATAAATTCTTATTATTAACCGCTTTTACAACAGACTTGATAAGACCGCTAATACCAAATATGTATAAAGTTAACGCATATCCAAATATAAAAGCTGTCTGCAAAAATATAAACCTTTGAACATAAAAATGACTATAATATTTTCATTTATTGACAGTAAGGGCAAACGATGTAATAAATTTATACAGTCTTTCGGGTCAGCTAGTTAATAATTAACGTATATAAGAACATAATAGAATAATACCTGTACATTAAAACATGTGTTTAACAAGTTGAAACATTGTATTAAACTTCTGCAATGTATACTCAATTTAACTATTTTGTTTTGATTAGATTCTTTATCTTTGCCCGATGTCTCGATATCCTTGCTTACAGATTTAATTTGATTATTGTCTTGATCATTTGTGTCCAAATCTCTTTTCGCCACTATTCTCACATTAAAGGAAATTACTGACTCATTGACACACTCAACGTAACCTTTCACTATAAACATATTGTAGGAAAACATGCAAAGCTCCGTGAAGTATCTTTTCGCATAATAGACCAAGAATATTACATAGTACACAATTTGCAAAAGTTTCGATTCATTTATATTCGTTGCACCTGTAGATAGTCCACTTGATTGATTGTGAAAATTTTTGCCAAGAAATTACGCATCAAAGATGACGATTTGAAACATTAATAAAATCTATATTTTCATATCGTCAAATTATATCAGTCTGCTAGAAGATATTTCTATTGGAAATAAGTAAATCATAAATCTTTATTGCATCAAGTAAACAAGTAGGTACCTGATACCCTGTAGGGGCACTGCAAATTGACACCTTTGTACCTTAATCAGTAATTAGTTTTATTATGTAAAACTATGTGTGCACATAAATCATTAAATAAATCAATTAATGAACTCGCAGATGTCAAATAAAACTTTCACAAGCCTCAAACAACATGGCCGAACTGAAGCAGCACTATAATATAATTGATGGCTAGAGATAGAATAGCTGGTATAAGAGACATCCGAAGAGATAGAGTACTCAGCAAACGAACTTCAAAGGTCTCCAGATTCACAAGCCGCACCAAATCACGTACCGCTTTCATTTCTGGTGTTTCTGGATCTAGGATTAAAAAAAGTTTGTTATAGAAGACTGTGACCTCAGTGTCTGAAGACGAAAGCGACTAAGAACGAAAGATCGTCTTTAGTCACTGAGGCGACAAAAAAATCTTTATTGAACTGAAACTTACTTGTTATTATAACCAGCTGGAGCCGCGACAGTGCCATCTTAAAGGATGCCCACGAATTAGTCAGCTGTTCACTGCAGATAACCGTTATCGAAACAGTTATAGCATAGGTCAATGAGTAGATAAGTGTTGAATGACTTTCGGATATTTTCTCGTTGGGCTAGAAAATTTAATTTAAAATGACATGCTGTTTAAAATTGAGGCGGTCGTAGCCTATCGGTGGAGCTGTTAGTCAAAGAACTATATTAACATTGAGTTTAGACCTCACCGATAATCTAAAGACGTAAAGCCACTAACACACAACACACCAAAGCATTACTTAATCTATTTTCAGTTGCGCCACCCCAAATGAGTATACAGTATTGCAAAACTTACTGTGCAAGAGCAATGTAAATTTTGTTTAGAAGATTGCTGGATTGGTTTTAATTAGATCTCATTTTATTTGGCGCCACGTGTATTATAAACTTGCAAGTAAACTTTATAACCCTATTTATAACTACCTCATGGGAAGGGTACCAGTATAGGAATTAATAAGATGAATATAAATTATCACTCCCAAATATTTAGTCTTATTGACTTTATTTAGAAACGGGCAGTCACAACATATTTATGCTGCTTCTTTCTCCACATATGTGTACTTTGAAGGTGAGATCGACACTCGGCTGCGTCCTGGTACTAACACTAAACATTTATTTTATAATTTGTCTACTTGGTATTTTAAGTTAGCAAATTGATTTCAGCCACTGGGCTACATCTTCTCTTCACTTAGTTTTATGTCTTGTACCAGCTGTGGCTAATTTAATGTGACACAGCTGATATACAATAAAAAAATCCTAAGTTCCCAAAACGCTGCCCTGTGGTATGCCGTAAGTTATATTTGCTTTATCACTTATGATTCGTACTATATATTTCCCAATTTTTTCTTTTCCTGTTTGAGAGGAAATCTTACTTAAGTCAAGTCAATTACTCAAGTAAGTCAAGGATAGGACGAAAGAGATGGTCTCAAATGCTTTTTTGAGATTCATGAAGCTTTGGCGGCATATACGTTTAACAAGTTGCTCGATTATGTGTGAGCTCGATGAATGTAGACCATTTTCAATATATACAGCCTATCAAAAGCCAAATTGTGAGTTATATGATAAATTTAATTCATTTATAAATTTAATTCGTTTAAAGAGTGTTCTTATCTGACTGGTAAGACCGAAATGGGCCTATTGGAACTTAAGTTTTAATAGATTGCTATAAAGAAACCGGGAAAATGCTATTCTGAAGAAAACTGTCCTGCTACATGTAACAAGTAGCTCAGTAGAAATTGACATTAAAATCACAAAGCTTAAGGTAGATCAGCATTTTGGAGAGGTTCTATTTATGGGTTAGGATGACTTGAAACCAAATTTGGAACTTGGAAGACCTTGTGTCGAAAAACTGCAACATGTTGGGTCATTTATTTTTTCATATCATTAAATAAATACATGTTATTTTTATTAATTACTTTATTTCGGTTCTATACGGTATGAATGAATGCCCGTAGTGATCTATGGCTTCATTATCCTTATACTATTTGGAATGTTAATATTGCTAGTATTTTTATTTATTACATCAGTTCACATGTTCAAAAGGTCTGAGTTATTATAAATAAATAAATTTGATGTTGTCGCCTGTATATCTCTTAGAGCGTGCTCGTTATTTAGTTTAGTCGTGGATTTATGTGCGGCGTTTTTTTATTTTTGTTAGAGATAAGAATATAATATAATGATTATTGATAGAAAAATTGAGCATGAAGTGCTCAAGGCTGTTTTTATAATGCAAATAAAAAATAATTTTTAGTGGGAGCTACGATTTCGAAAGCAAAAGCAAGAAACCTTCGGCGGCATATCGGTCAATTCTTATCAGACTTTCTAAAAGGTGTTTTTTTATGAGAAAAAAATTAAATCCGTCAGCGTAAAAATAAAGCATAGTAAATACAAAAATTTTAAATCAGTTTTTTTCTGTTAAAGTCTCAGTTTTTAAATTCAAAATACTTACGTGCAGCACTTACCCCTCTTACAATCTTTTTTATAAGCTCACTTATTCCAATTACATATAGAATCACCAAATTCCCAAACGAAAATGCAATCTGCAAGAAAAAATATAGTTTCCAACATATGAAAATTAAAAATGTATGTAATATTCGTCAAAATATATTTAAGAAATTGTAATCATCTGATGATGAATATTCATCTCAGTTCAAGTGTCCCAGTAAGCTCAAGTTTGCCTGTGCGATCTCTGACCACGGTCTTTGTTATGAGTCTGTTTATCGAGAGCCAAAGTTCTACGCTGACGAGCTCCATTCTTTTCAATAAAGTGACCATTTCAGCTACATTTGACGCTAATAGATGGTATTGTTTGCAAATGTTGCGCCTATCGACGGAGATGCCACCCTCCCAATCATGGTAGGTCCCAAATCAAATTCTTCGTTATAGTCAACAAAACACATTATGACTGGTGTGTTAAACTCATAGCATTCTCCACAGTTTGTCTGACATTGATTATTTTATTTTATTTTTTATTTATTTATTAGATTTACCAACATTTGTTTACATTATTTCTTAAAACTAAACACATGTACAGAGGCATAATTAATGTAACAAACAATTACAGGTAAATACAACATATTCCAATACCTACAATATAGACCAATAAAAATAAAACTTAATAGTTAACAATCAGAACAGTTCGAACAATTATCAGTTTACGAGTGTCATTTCCCTTTACAAAACCAGCCTGATCTCGATCTTTTACGGAGGGTTTCGTCTCCTACCAAACCAACCCTTCTTCTTTTGCATCCGGGCATGCGACCGGCAAAGGCGAAGTAATTTAACTTAAAAGAAGGGAAAAACATACATCAATACTTTTTGTTCAATATATATAAATATATAGGAAAACACCCAAACCAGAAAAAGTGTTCAAGTTTATGCACACAAAGATTTGTCCAGTTTGGGAATCATACCCACGACCTCAGAAGCGGAGTTCGGGTGCATCATTAGCAGGTGAGGTGGCATAAAGTATGTGCATTAGATAAACAAAATCGAAAACACACAATGAACAAGTGAAGGGGAGAATAGCGTCATATTTGATCTTACCTGATTTCCAAAACATTTATTCAATAAACTGCAACTCTCTACCGTACTCTCGCATTGGCTTCTCCAGGTAGCTATTACATCTTTAGTGAGTTTATTGATTTCCTCTGATTCTTCAAATAGCTTGTCATTTACATTAAGATGTAAACCATTCTGAGTTACAATATTCTTAATCAGGATATTTACCGAAGTATTTAAGCACTTTAAAACATTGTTAACTTTTGTCATGAAGTACACAAACACATTCAGCTCCACGAAAAATCTTGTTCCGTAATGTGTCGAAAACAAACCAAATATAACAATGTAAAATGAACTCCATCCTTCACCACTGTAATAAGATTGTAATAATAGAGGACCTACTAAGGCGACAAAGGAGGTAATACTCAAAACAATTAGTTGATTCTTCGAAAATTTTCTATAGCAACTAAGGTGTTTGTAATGATTTTGCAAAGTTGACAATGTCTCGCGCAATTTCACGAAAGTGCCGCTTTGCTTAAGTGGAAAGAATGTTGATACGAATGTTCCACTTATAGTAAAACTTCCATATAAAAACGTTAGGAGTCTTGTGTCATTACTGGTTAATTCTATTGCAATCATGCAGACGAGAACAGTTATGAAATATTCAATGCATAATCTCATCACTACCAATACTTTTCGATAGTCACTCCAGGAGACAAATTGTCTATGAACCCCAAAAAAAATTTCCATTAAAAGCAATATCCTTAATGCTCGAGTATTCATGTTTATTATGTTTATTTCAGTTTCAGTCTTATCCAATATGTTCACGTTGCCAGGCAGAAATTATGACTGTAGTCGAACCAAGTATTTGAAATTGTGTTTGTGTAGTTGATAAGTAATAAATAATAAATTTGATTGATATTTCCATACTACATCTGTGTTAATAATTCAGTAACAATAGTACAAGCGTTACGTTCTTCTTAATTATATCGTTTGACAGTTTGGTGAAGTATAGGTATTAATATTTTTAGGTATAGAAAGTCTAGCGCGGTGGCGTAGTCTGCCACGGCACTAAAATTTCCAAACCATCTAACTAAAGCAACAAAGATAGAAAGTGGTTTTACTAAAATAATGGTATCGTATATAATTTGACTTACATTATATTATAGAGACATTAACAAGTTTCCAACTACAAAACACTAATGCTGTAATTTTGGAGGCTGCAATGGAATACACCAGTAATATATTTATTAATATATACATATTTCTTAATATGCTATTATAGAACACAAAGTAACATAGATAACTAACTAATAACTAACGGGAACTGCAACATGACTGTGATATAGGTGACAGGGAAGCTGATAGTAGAGGCATTCGGAGTGACAAGAAGTCCAAGAGTACGACTCTTCAAACTTATTCGCACGTACGAGACCTATCAGGTTTGGAATGACTTTCATCTCAGGGACTTCTGGATCCGAAAAGAAATAATCGACTTTTCTGTGAATTTCTCAGACATATTTAAGCCTACATTTATTTTGAGTATACCATACCATTATTGTGTAATTGTGTAGTGAACACTTAGTACAATAGTCATAATAGTTCTTTCTTTCTTAAAATTGTTTTTAACGAATATTTTAAGAAAGCTACCCCTACAGTTTTGGTCAGACTCTGCTCGTGTTAATCTTTTTCGTAGCAAACAAATGCTCTTAGATCTATATCTGATCGAAGTATTAAACTTTTATCACAATCAAAGCAAAATCGAATAAGGAACTCACTTTCAAAAATTATAAGTTGACTTCTTAGTTACTGTCACGGCCTTAACTTTGTCACTTCAAAAACAAAGTGGTCCATAAATTTGGTAATCGTTGACCTAAGTAATCAGTCAGATTTAGAATATATATTTGCTTAAAATACTGTGACAAATGGTGTTACATAGAACTACAAGTATTTTGGCCAGAATACTGTGGCATGCAAAATTAACCTTAAATTAATATAATTTAAAATAATGGTTAATTTGCTTTGCTTTTATTTCCTGATTATGGTAATGCTCAGAGATATGAGGGGTACCATTCAATGTTGTTAAAAAAATCGAATTTCCATTTTGTGTGTAAAAATTTGAACCTAAATATATTTCTTTTATTTTTTATCCCAAAGATATCAAGCATTTATGTACCTAAGTTTTTCACTAAAAGTAATCATCATCAGCATTATAGTACTCTCACAAACCTTTAAAAAAATCAGAACATACTTCAACACGCACTCCCAGTGGAGGCTGGTGAAGGCAGCTGAAGCAGCGGTGAAGGCAGATGGAAGATATCGACGCAACCCATGTTTTGCCGAAATTATGCAGAGTAATTTTTTAGTTATTTATCTGTTAAGCATTTACAGTTAAAATACAGTATCCTTCAAAACTATCTATATAGTTTGTTAGTGTGCTGAGGTCAATCCTTGGATGGTTCACCTTTTGTGAAGCGGATTTAGTGGATAGGTCAAGTAAAGACGCTTTCTACAAGGTAAAATGTACCCATAATAATATGAATGGGCCAATCCACTCGCGAACGCGTGACGGAGTGTCAGCTGATGAGCTGATGTTCGTTAGATTCGAACAATCTGTTTGCATTAATAGGACATGAATGACGTAGGACTATAATTATGGGTATAAGTATTTATAATATTCTTAATTTAAACTAAGATCTATAAAACTAAGGAATGTGAAAACAAGTTGGTATGACTTGACAACACCACTTTTTGAAGACCCTATTTTTTTAATTGATTTAAAATATGAATGCAATTATTTTCGGCAAGTAGAAAAGAAGTATATTACGACCAATCGTAAATGTTGCCTGATTGATTAACCTACGAAATGATTGTGGAGATAACAACGAAAATACAGAGACAGGCAATTACTTTCGAGAGTAAGCAATCAATCACAAATATGGACGATATTACTAATTTATTTATTTAGTACACACACAAAGATATAGACACAGACTAATAATAATTGGGTGCTGGGCACAGCTTATTACATAATGAAATATATATTTATTTTCTACTTGCCGATAATATTTGCATTATTATCTTAAATCAATAAAAAAATGGGGCCTTCAAAAAGTGAATTCGTCGAGTTATCCCAACTTGTTTTCGCATTCCTTAGTTTTATGTGCAGTCTGTTATAGTTTTTATTTTAATTTCATCATCATCATCCTCACAGCTATTTGACGTCCACTGCTGAACATAGGCCTCCCCAGATTTCCACATTGAGCTTGGGTCGCCTGCATCCACCGGCTTTCCGCCGCCTTGACCAGATCATCGGTTTATCGCGTGGGAGGCCGTCCTCTACTAAGTTTACCGGTTCGAGGAACAACCTTAACGCCTCATCGGTCGTCGGTTCTTCGTGCTATGTGCCCGGCCCACTACCACATTTAGACTATAATAAATACTTTATGAAATCTACACATACCTATGTATGCCATGTGAAGTGCATATGTGTAGATTTTTTTTAAGTCTCTTAACTTTACCTATCTACTGCCTAGTTAGCGTGTATTGTGAATATTTGACTGCTGCACAGAAGGTGAACTATCCAAGGATTGACCTCAGAAAACAAACAATCTATGTAAATAGTTTTGTGGGACCACTGTATTTTGACTGTAAACCGCTGTTTGCTGTTAAATATATAACTCTGCATAATATCGGCTAAACATGGGTTGCGTCGATATCTTCCATCTGCCTTCGACGCTGCATCAGCTGCCTCCATCAGCTTTCACTGGGAGTGCATGTCGGAGTATGTGAGAGGACTGTAATGATGATGATGAAATGTCCATAACGCTTGATGTCTTTAGGACGCAATAAACTTTTAACGCAGACGGTCACCGAACGCCCCCGATTCATATTTGGGACCGATGGATATATGCATTCTATTTTGACCTAAAAAAGGTACCAATACAAATTAAACAACTCTTATTGGTTTTCGTATAGAACAAGTGATTAAATTGTAAATATGAATGGACGCTAGTGCAAGTGAGTTTTTTATATAAGAAATTAGTTATATGGTTTCTCGTCCCTTGTACTTTTAGTAAGTAACTTTAGGCTGCAGAATTCTTCTCATTACCTCGTGGTTTAAAATATGTTCAAATAAAACGATAACGAACATGTTACGTTGCTACAACAAAACGATTAAAGTAGCGAGTTGTAATGACAACTATGGTAAATTTAAATAGGTAACAGCACTTAAAATATAATGAAAATAACCAATACATAGTAATAATTTATAGGTCCAAAATTCGTGCCATTACGACGATTAAAGGTGCATGGTGTAATATAGAAATATTTGATATTTCTATATTATGAGACTACAATCCCAATTCTTATTAATAAGATTTTATTACGAAAATTTCATTTACAGCGCTTTACAAATTGAAGTGCTAATATTATTTACAGACATAATATTTTTAGCTATAATCTGAAAAATTATTTGATGGTAACAAATTCAGAATGAATCTTTAAAATTGTAATCAAAGAAGTTAAATGATTTGTCACTTCACAAAACATGTTGGAACTGCAGCAGCACTATAATATATGTAATAGTGAGTGACAAAGTAGCAGGTATTACGGTCATCTGAAGAGGCAATGTGTTAATAAATCGCACTTCTAAGCGTTTCAAACTGACCAGCCGAGTTAGATCTCGAACTGCCTTTAACTCTGGTGTTTTATAATCTAAAAAAATATAATAATGTAAAAGCATGTTTTCAAACAATTAAAGACTTATGACATTATTTACGTGCTAAGTACATATAACAAATATTTAATTAGAAATGTAAAATTGAAATAGAACTTAACGTTTAAACATGTTAATTCAAGTCAAAACAAATGCCATTTTCAAGTGATTTTTTAAGAAAAGCACGAAGGCCTTTGATTCGATCGAGAGCTGGGCACTGTTTCAGTCCCTTTTTTTTTCGGATGGAAAATCATCAAATGACCATCTTCCGCTGTGGGTGAAGCGGAAGGGTGTGTCAGACTTTTACTGACTAAAAACCATCCATGTTCCTTCTTGAGCCTGTAACACCAAGGCCGCGGTAACCCTTTCGAACAGTCCCGCAACCCCGGCAGACTTGGCCCCCTCTCCTGGGGCCCCTCAGTGTGCTGACATCTCTTTGAGGCGCGCGTGGAACACGAACGCGCCATCGACGCGGCCTGTCGCCTATAGCAGGCGGACGGGCGGCGAGTTACCCATTACCCACCGCCCACAAGCTAGCGCTTACGGTGGCCGGGAGTCGTCTCGCGGCTCCCGACGTCTCGGGCGTCCCCCGCGGCGGCTGGATCCGTGACGAGAGGCACTCTGCCTCTCTCGTTCCGCCGCCTCCTTTGCTTGCCGATGCCGCTTTGATCATCGGTATATCGAAGTGCTGAGGAGCTTATACAGAAACGCTACCATGTCCGTACGAGTACTGGACCAGTGCACGAGTCCTATCCTCTTGCAGAAAGGTGTAAAACAAGGTGATGTTATTTCACCGAAACTGTTCACTTCTGCTCTGGAGGATGTTTTCAAGCTACTGGACAGACAGAGCTTCCCGAAGGGTAGGTCTTGTAATGATGAAATAAGACAAAAATCATGTCAAAATATCCATGTTGTGCCTACCCCAGTAATAGTGGGAAGCTCGGCCCTCGAAGTTGTCAACAAGTACGTATACCTGGAACTAAAAGTCCAATTAGTTAAGTCCAACTTCGAGAAAGAGGTCAATCATCGAATCCAGCTCGGTTGGGCTGCGTTCGGGAAACTACGCAAAATCTTCTCGTCCAAAATACCTTATTGCCAGCCATGACGTATGGGACTGAGACGTGGTGCCTGACTATTGGCCTCATAAGGAAGCTGAAAGTCACTCAGTGTGCAACGGAGAGAGCTATGCTCGGAGTGTCCCTACGTGATAGAATCAGAAATGAGGGAATCCGTAGGAGAACTAGAGTGACCGACATAACAAAGCACGTCAAGCTGAAGTGGCAGTGGGCAGGGCACATAGCTCGAAGAACCGACGACCGATGGGGCGTTAAGGTTCTTCAATGGCGACCACGAATCAGCAAACGTAGTAGATGGCGGCCCCCCACGCTATGGACCGATGATCTGGTCAGGGCGGCGGGGAGCCGGTGGTTGCAAGCAGCACAGGATTGATCAACGTGGAAAGCAAATGAGGAGGCCTATGTTTAGCAATGGACTTCAAATGGCTGATATGATGATGATGAGAGTTTTTGACCCATTTTTCTCCGATGTTTATGAATAAAAGCACCTACATTTTGTAAAGACGAGCTGAAGACGTGATAGTGTCTTTTGCAAAACTGTCCACGAATTAGTTAGTTGTTGGCCACTGTGGACGGTCAGCAATGTTGTCAGCAGATATGATAACACGTATAATATAATTAATTGGTAGCTGTATTCTTCGCTTGCTGGCATAAACTGTAATAAAACGTTACTTATATAAATATTTTTAAAAAATATATAAAAAGAGAATGGGATGATTAACTTTTGCTTTAGAAAAAATCATTAAGTGATCGTAATTTAATTATGGCAGGAAGTGCACTAAAAACATAATCGTACTTAAATCAAGTCACTTACTCCTTTTATAAAGCCGCTGATAATGTTACTGATGCCTATTATGTAGAGAACTATTGAATTCCAAAACGATAAATACATCTGAAATTTTACATTTTTGTAAGTATATAATATAAACCAAACCAATAAAGACTAAAGGCGGGCTTTAACATAAGCAAATAATAACTTAAATATGTATAATACCTGCTTTGCAAAACATGCATTAAACATGTCGCAGCATTCAATTAAACTTTCACACTGTACGCTCCATGTTAGTATTTTATCCTTACATGAGTATGCCTTCATATGCAGCCTCTGCGTTAAATCGAAATTAACATTTGAGTAGACTGCTTGGCTCATTTCTATTTGTTTTATAATAGTTAGAACAGAAGAGTCTACTTGCTTTACGACATTTTTTATTTTAAACATTAAATACACACACAAATTCAATTCCGTGACAAATCTAATATGAAAGTACACAGCAAATAATCCGAAAGTCGACACATACAGTATTTCCTTACCCTGCCAAAGCTGCATAATGCTTGGCAAAAGTGAGATCACTATAGTTATAAAAGTAAAAAATATCGATCTTTTTCTGGATACATTTTCGGAACTGTCAAAATGTTTGTAATGGTTCTGTAAAACTCTTATTTTTTCTCGTAATTCAAAAACTACTTTGCTGTTTATAACAGCTAATCCTGTAGTACTGATAGTTTCCACTAAACCAGTTATTGAAAAAAAGAACATAGGTATAAACTCATTTTGTTTGTAGTAATAATATATGAAAACAAGGGCCCCGTATGATAAAAAAGTGATTAAGTATTCCAAACATAATCGAATAATTATGAGTATTTTTACAACACCACTACTTTTGTAGTAATGTCTATGAACGCCTACAATTGTTTCTAAGCGAAGTAAAATCCTTAGTTCCCTGGTATTCATTGTTTTTATTTCAGTTATAATAAAACTGTAAGTGGTGTCTGGGCAAGTGAAATTTCGTTATGCTAAGTTAAAATGAAAACAAAAAGCTACTAAGTTGATTACTATCTATATTGTATTAGTTTTTAGATCAATTCCTTCGAAATAGGTCGATTAAGAAATGAAGCATTAAGTTCAGTATAAATAAATAATTTTGTGAAAATGATTTATCTATACTACCATAAAAGATTAAACGTTGTTGTGGACTTATGGATATAATTGTCTTTTCTTACTAGGGGCCTTAAGTAGCTGCTCCGAATAAAATAAAGAAAAAATCTCCATGAGAAATGGAAATGTTTACGGAATCGGATACGAGTGGCAGTGGGCAGGGCACATAGCTGGAAGAACTGACGGCAGTTGTGGGCTGAAATGTTCTGGAATTGAGACCCTTTGAAGCGCAAAATGGACGGATAAAGCACCTTTACATTTTCGGACTTCTTTTCATCAAGCAAAACGTAGTAATTACGACGTGTCACATTAAAAAAAAACGACCACATAATGTTCGCAGGATCCTTTGGATGCAGGCCACTTGCAATCAGACACATTGGAGGCCTATGCTTAGCAGTAAATGTCCATCAGCTAATGATGCTAATCATAGCGTAAATAAATATACATTTAACTTTTGACTGTCTGAATTTTAATACAAATCTTTTAAAAATCTTAAGTTATTTAAACTAAAATATATTAATCACAAATCTGCATTGATTTTCAACTCTAAAATGTTATCTTTTTACAGGGTTGGAAGGACCTATTCTCCAATGAAGAGTCAAGTCGCGAATGACGAACATGTAAAACATACATGTTTACACAGAAATCCTACAATGCCCTACGTGTTCAATACAACAACATCATCAGGGCTCTGTTCCGGCTCCCACGCTACTGTAGTGCGTCGGGTGTGTTGATGCCAGCGTGGATGACTTTTACGCATTAATGCTGCTAATGCTCGCTGGTAAACAGGGTGCGATGGAACCCGAACCGAGTCCTGAGGATGGAGGGTGATCGACTCGATTCTGGTTGGCAGGTTTACTGCGCTGCACGGGACAAAGTATCGGTGAGCCTGTCTATCAGGGATGAATTAATATTTCTTTTTGTTAATTTTATTATACCTACTAACATAGTCTATGAGTTTCACTGTTACTAACAATCTATGGATCTTTGGTCTGAAAATAAATGGTTTAGATTTTTTTATTATTATATATAAAAAACCCATTGAAATTATGCGAAAAAACTTATTGAAATTCACCCACATACATTCAAAATAACATGTAAAAAATATAACTTCCTTCTTTTACAAATCTGATGATGCAGCTATATACAGGATAATTTATAAAAAAAAATATAATTTCATATTTTGACTATAAACCCATTTCTTATTGATAAGATTTATTTAAGAAAATTTTATGTAAAGCAACAGTTCTATACAATTAAAAGTGCAAATACTATTTACATACATAATATTTTTAGGAATAATCCGAATATTTATTTGTTTTGATCACAAATTCAGAATGAAACTTTAAAATTGTAAGCAGAGAATTTAAATGATTTAACACTTTACAAAACATGTTTGAACTGCAGCAGCACTATGATATAAGTAATAGTGAGTGACAAAGTAGCAGGTATAACGGTCATCTGAAGAGGCAATGTATTTAAAAACCGCACTTCTAAGCGTTTCAAACTGACTAGCCGAGTTAGATCTCGAACTGCTTTCAACTCTGGTATTTCAGGATCTGGAAATTAAAAAAAATGTAAAAACATCCTTTCAAACAATAAAAGGCTTATGCCATTATTTATGTACTAAGTCCATGCGACTTTTTTTTTATGATATGTCTAAATTTAAATGGAGCTTAACGTTTAAATATGTTTTTCGAATTACAACAAATGCCGTTTCCAAGTAATTTTAAAGAAAAGCAGGATATCTGGAAAAGCTTATTCCCACAAGGAAGAGTTTTTTGACCCACATTATTCCGATATTTATGAAAGAAAGCACTCACATTTTGTAAAGACGAGCAGAAGACGTAAGAGCGTCTTTTGCAAAACTGCCCACGAATTAGTTATTTGTTGGCCACTGTAAACAGTCATTAATATTGTTAGCGGATATGATAATACGTATAATATGATTGATTGGTCGTGGTATGCTTCGTTTGTTGACATAAGCTGTAACGAAAAAATTACTTTTATTAACATTTCAAAAAAATAATGTAACGAGAGAGTGAGATAGTAAACCTTGGCTATAGAAAAAACGCGTCGTTTGATCGTAAATTAATATTGGCAGTTTGGTCGGTAGGTACTAGCTTCTAGTTTATAAGGATTTCTCATCATCATCATTTTCATCTGCTAAAACTCCATGGTCTCTTCATAATATCCCAAAGAGACCGATTGAGTGACGGACGGCAGGCGGTTGACCGACAGCATCCAATGTTATCCAGCTACTTTAATAAGGTCATCTATCAGTTTTGCGGTTTAACATAAACCCATCGGCCGATTGAGCAATAAGGCAAATAAACAAAATTGTTTAGGAAGTGCACTAAAACATAATCGTATATAAATCAAGTCAAGTAATAACTTACTCCTTTTATAAATCCGCTGATGCCCATTATGTACAAAACTATCGTATTCGAAAACGATAAATATATCTGAAATTTTACATTCTTGTAAGTATGTGATAAATATCAAATCTAGAAAGACTAAAGGCATGCTTGTACATAAGCAAATAATAACTTCAATATATATCATACCTGCTTTGCAAAACATGCATTAAACATGTTGCAGCACTCAATTAAACTTTCACACTGTACGCTCCATGTTAGTATTTTATCCTTACATGAATATGCGTTCATATGCAGCCTCTGAGTTTTATCGAAATTAACTTTTGAGTATACTGCTTGGCTCATTTCTATTTGGTTTATAAGAGTTAGAACAGAAGCGTCAACTTGCTGTATAACATTTTTTATTTTAAACATTAAGAACACACACAAATTTAATTCCGTGATAAATCTAATTTCAGTGTATGTAATAAATATTCCGAAAGTCACCACATATACTATTTCCGAAGCCTGCCAAAGCTGTATAATGCTTGGCAAAAGTGAGGTCACTATAGTCGTAACAGTAAAAAATATCGATCGTCTTCTGGATGCCCTTTTGGAACTGTCAAAATGTTGTCTATTTGAATAATGATTTTGTAAAACTTTTATTTTTTGTCGTAACTCAAAAAATATTTTGCTGTTTATAACAGCAAATCCTGTAGTACTGATAGTTTCCACAAAAGCAGCTATTGAATATAAGATAATAGTCAAAGCATCAGTTTGTTTGTCGGAAAAATTTATGAAAATAAGGGACGCGTATAATAAAAAACTGATTAGGTTTTCTAAACATAATCGAATAATTATGAGTATTTTTACAACACCACTACTTTTGTAGTAATGTCTATGAACCCCTACAATTGTTTCTATGCGAAGTAAAATCCTTAGTTCCTTGGTATTCATTGTTTTTTTTTAAATTTTATTTTAGTTATAATAAAGCTGTGAGTGCTGTCTGGGCGAGTGATATTTCGTTATGCTAAGTTAAAATGAAAAGAAAAAGCTACAAAGTTGATTATTATCTATATTATATTTGTTTTTAATTCAATTTGTATGAAATAGGTCGTTTAAGTAATGAACCATTTAGTTAAAAATAATATTGAGATATCGATTTATCTTTACCACCATAAAAGATTAAAACATGGTGTTTCCTTACATATGCTGTGCTAGATATATGATTATGATATACATATGGATACAAAACATTTTCTTGTACTATGGCCCTTAAGAGGATGCTCCGAATAAAAGAAAGAAAAGTCTCCATGAGCAATGAAAAGAGCAATGTTGGGTGTTTCTTTACGAAATCGGATCCGAAATGGGAAGACCCATAGAACGAATGGCACCAACATAGCTTTAAGAGTCTGCACACTGAAGTGGCAGTGGGCAGGGCAGCTGGAAGAACTAAGGGCCGTTAAGGGCTGAAATATTTTGAAACGCAGATCCCTTGATAGAAAATGTAGCGTGAGACGTCTTCCTGCAAGATGTACAGACGAAGTGCCTTCACTTTTTTGGACCATCAAGCATAACCTAGTCATTATGACATTTAAAAAAAAAACGACCAGATAAAGGTTGCAGGATCACGTTGGTTGCAGGCCACCTGTAATCAGACACATTGTCTCCACCTTGTCGTGGTGGGGGGTACTTCCCTGTAGGGCGCAGAGGGCGCTAGGGAAAAGGTACTCTGGCGACTCTGGGTGCCCTTAGTAATGACTACCAGGGGGAACAAAGAGGGACCTGTGGAGAGCGCAGCTGGCAGGCCAGGAGGGCTCGTCAAGCAGCGCCAGGAGGGTCCTGGGCAGCGGGAGCAGGGGGCCCCTGCTGTCTAACCATAGACCCTCCGAGGAGTCGGCCACACACGCTATGGTCGCACAAGGTGGTAGGGGGGGCGCGTCCACCGCGCCTCTCTAAGGAGGTCCTCTCGGTTTTAGTACGGGGGACGTTGGCCGTTGGGGTGTCAGACTCTGCTACCCAGGTACTGGCCCCCACTGCTGGCAGTCGCGTCTGCCGGTGGTGAGTCCCACATTTCCTTTCAGCCCCCTTTGGCCGGAAGGCAGTGCGTAAATGCATTTTGTTGCCGACGTAAAACAAAAAAAAAGGCATATTTTAGCAGTAGATGTCCATCGGCTAATGAAGCTAATTAGAGCGTAAATAAATATACTTATAACTGTTGTCTGTCTGATTATTAACGCTAACTACTTACGATTACCTAAAATAGGCATTACTACTGTTGTGAGATTGGGTGAAGAGCCGAAGTAAAACACATGAAACCTGGATTAATAAGGCTTGTATTAACAAATAAAAACGAACATACGAGTTATGAATACAAAAAAAAATTGACAGTCAATTCCGCTTGCTCGTATTAAATAATTTTTCGTATTTCGTAAACCTTAATAAGACAGGCTATAATGCTATAAATAATCCTGACTTGTGTTCACAACTGCGCTATAGTTTTTAAGTGCGTGCGCCACCGCTGTGGCGGCTATGGAGCGCTAGATATTTGTGTGGTGTTCCATCAAGCTTCATCTTGTCCGTCAACGGCCTTTTGTCGCCTTGACAACGGCTTCGCTTTGGCCAATAAGCGTTGAGCCGCCATCTAGAAGCCAATACGGGCCAAGCTTTTTGTGCCGCTGACGTCAGACGTCATTTGCCAGCTAGTTTTTAGTGCTTTGTTTACGTTTTTCATTTAAGCTTTTTATAATGTGTATTTTAATAATGTGTATTTTATTTATTACATATGTTTTTTTTTGGATGTCCCAATTCACCACTAGCTTAGGCCAAGATACCGGCATTGGCAATTAAGTGAGGTGCAAACTCTGATCTGAGCCAAAATTTTTTAGGGGCAGAAGAGGCTTAAATATATTAGGTCGGGGAAAAAGTCTTTTCGCATAACGTAGGTATAAACTTATTATAACATTTTTTTGACTGTACTATTTGTGTCTGGCTGGTTTTGGTAACATTAAAAAGGTTCCATTATAAAGAAAAGAAAAAAATAAAAAAAAGTTGTTTCCCGCTATTTTTCATTTGTTTTTCTCTCCGTAAAAATGAGTGAATCTAATGAAGAAATTCGATACATTTTAAAATTTTATTATAAAAAAGGCAAAAATGCAACTCAAGCAGTGAAAAAAATTTGTGATGTTTATGGACCTGATGCAGTGTCAGTAAGAGTAGCACAAATTTGGTTCAAACGTTTTCAGTCCGGAAATTTTGATGTTAAAGATGCACCTCGCTCTGGTCGCCCTGTTACGAATAAAATGGACGCCATTTTTGAAAGAGTGGAGCAAGATCGGCATATTAGTAGTTACGATGTAGCTGAAGAACTGGGAATTGACCACAAAACAGTTTTGACCCATTTGAAGAAAGCTGGTTATACAAAAAAGCTCGATATTTGGGTGCCACACGAGCTCACTCAAAGAAACTTAATGAACCGTGTACTCATTTGCGATTCATTATTGAGACGTAATGAAACCGAGCCGTTTTTGAAGAGATTGATAACTGGCGATGAAAAGTGGATCACGTACGACAAGAACGTGCGAAAAAGGTCGTGGTCGAAAGTTGGCCAGGCTTCACAGACTGTGGCCAAACCAGGCCTAACACGAAATAAGGTGATGCTGTGTGTATGGTGGGATTGGAAGGGCATTGTTTATTATGAGCTTTTACCGCCCGGCAAAACCATCGATTCTGATCTTTACTGCCAGCAACTGATGAGATTAAAGGAAGCAGTCGAGAGAAAATGGCCGGAATTGATCAACACGAAGGGTGTGGTCTTTCATCACGATAACGCTAGACCACACACATCTTTAGCCACTCAGCAAAAATTAAGAGAGTTCGACTGGGAGGTCCTAGTGTATCCACCATATAGCCCTGACCTTGCGCCTTCAGATTTTCACCTGTTTCGGTCTCTGCAGAATTCTTTAGGTTCTGTAGAGGTTGACCTCAAGAGAGGACTGCCAAAACTATTTGTCCCGTTTTTTTGATCAGAAGTCCCAAAGTTTCTACAGTAACGGGATAATGTCTCTGCCCACAAAATGGCAGAAAGTTATTCAACAAAACGGTACATATATATTGTAAATAAATGTAAATAAACTTTGAAAAAAATGTCTTGACTTTTCATACAAAAATACGAAAAGACTTTTTCCCCAACCTATTATATACTGGTAAGGTGCACAAGCCTTCTCATGCCTCCCAAACCATCTCAAATGTGAACACCCCCCCCCCCCTCCCCTTTCTTTCAGAACAATGAGTTTTGGACTAAAAACGAGACTCCTATTATTAGACACATTTCGAGAGGAGCTCGTACCTCAGTAGCTCATTCATTAGCTCAAACCATTGGTAAGGTCATTCAAGATAACACCTCGCACTGCTGGGAACTGCTATTGACATTTGCTTATCGTGTTTTACATGTAAGCAAAGATGACAATAGCAGTAGCCTAACCCATAAAATTAAATTTAATTGCACAAATCCTCTACCACCATTTCATAGTCCACCCTACAAAACTCGTCATTTAGCATTTAGTAAGGTTGAAGAACAATTCAATGTGGGGGACATAAAAAGGGCCTCTCAATGGTTTTTTCTAGCGATACTGTTGCTCCTGACACTCGTGAGACTGTGGCAAGTCTCATTTCTAAACACCCCCTCCACCTGCAGCAACACTTCGCTTCCCCGATCCGCCCGAGTTATCAGACAGTTCGCCTTCCACTAACGAAGTCGAAGTTTTCAAAATAATATTTTCATTCAAAAATATAACACATGAATATAGCAATAGTGGTCGATTTTAGGTTTCCAAGCTAAATTGTACTTTTCTGAACTTAATTAATCATAAAACCTTGATTGTCGACTTCATCCACTTCTCACTTACCTTGGAGATGATAGTAAAGAGTATTGTTATAATTACGGTGAAATACAAAAAATATATCAACAACTTTATGGAAATTGTTCAATAGTTATAAAATAAAGGTAGCTAAATACTTAAGTTGTTCCGAGTAAGGATAGATTTGGGGAGATTAAAGATATGGCAAAAATAATTCATATTTATTATATTAGGTACATGTAAAATCAGTAAGGTACTGACATGAAACTTTCTCAACAAATTGACGAACTCGTAGAATCTAGGGAATAAAAGAAAAATCATAACTTTATATTTATTAACATGACATATTCAGAAATAATGTCGAGCTTTTTCAGGAAGAACGTCGTAAGCGGCAAATATCTTAAAAAACTTTTTTAATAGTTCAAAGCGACAAGTGTATGTAATCTTAGCATTAGGAAAGAGCCGATATAACATTAAGTAACAAAAAATAAGTGATGCTAAAAATAGCAACAGCGGTTACGATCTTCTTTCTTAACAGGCTTGATGTTTTAGAAAGTATAGAAAAAAAATTTACAGCTCATAAAATGTTATTGAATTGTAGCAGCACTATTATGTAGGTAATAGTGAGTGACAAGGTTGCGGGTATTATAGTCATCTGAAGAGGCAGTGTGGCTATGAAGCGCACTTCTAAGCGCTTCAGACTAACCAGGCGAGTCAAGTCTCGAACTGCTTTCATATCTGGTACTTCAGGATCTAGAAATTATATGAAAAGGCATTATATCTATCTAACCTTATAATGTTGTCTATGTAACAATTCTTATTGAAATGTAAATACATCTTGCATTTATGTATAAGTTGTATAGGGATTCTACCAAGACCTAAGGAGCCCAAGCCAACTTCGCCTGCCGATCAACGGACGAGGCTCTAGCGAACACAAAAGTTCCCGAAAAGCGGCAATAGGCTCGCCACCTATTACGTGGGACCGACAATATAATTGGCGAAATGTGGATATGGCTCCGCCTACCCCTTCGGGAAAACAGGCGTTAGAAAAGTACCACGTCATAATGAAGGAAAAACAAAAAAGATTACAAGAAACTTCAAACAGCAAAAAGAAATTAGTACTACGGAGTCGTGAGCAGTCAGAAAATGTCCGAAAAGGCACGTCTGGCAGTTCATACAGCTGTGTTGGTACCTACACTAATGTATGGAAGCGAATGTTGGTTATGGCAGAAGTAACATGAAAGTAAGATTAATGCAGTAGAGATGAGAGCACTCAAAAGTATTCTAGGTGTGAAATTGAGTGATAGGATTAGGAATGAAGTGATAAGGTTCGAAGCTGGTGTAAAAGAGGATATAGTGACTAGAATTGAGCAAGGTTGCTCAGATGGTTTGGACTTGTTGAGAGGATGAATGAAAGTAGACTAACGAAAGTAATTTATGATGGACAAGTGATTGTAAGATTTGGGCGGAGAAGACCACGTAGGACATTTTGGAGAAAAGGCAGGTCAAAAATACCCTAATCGGACTATTGTTTTTCCCTAATGAAGGAAAAACAAAAAAAGATTACAAGAAACTTCAAACAGCAAAAAGAAATTAGTACTACGGAGTCGTGAGCAGTCAGAAAATGTCCGAAAAGGCACGTCTGGCAGTTCATACAGCTGTGTTGGTACCTACACTAATGTATGGAAGCGAATGTTGGTTATGGCAGAAGTAACATGAAAGTAAGATTAATGCAGTAGAGATGAGAGCACACAAAAGTATTCTAGGTGTGAAATTGAGTGATAGGATTAGGAATGAAGTGATAAGGTTCGAAGCTGGTGTAAAAGAGGATATAGTGACTAGAATTGAGCAAGGTTGCTCAGATGGTTTGGACTTGTTGAGAGGATGAATGAAAGTAGACTAACGAAAGTAATTTATGATGGACAAGTGATTGTAAGATTTGGGCGGAGAAGACCACGTAGGACATTTTGGAGAAAAGGCAGGTCAAAAATACCCTAATCGGACGGGCGTGTATGCTGAGGTTAATGAGTGTGAATGAAGCTAAAAGTGTGTGCCAAGATCGTAGCAAGTGGAAGGATGTGATCTCTGCCTACCGCTACGGGAAAGAGGCGTGACATTATGTATATAAGTATGAGTCGTGTTTTTTTTAATTCACTTTATTTTAATTATTCATTAATAGTACCTACGTTCAAGAGCGACCAGCTGTAGACGTGTCAATGACTTGTTTAATGTGTCCCATGAATTAGTAAGTTGTTGGCTACAGTGAACAGTCACCACTGTTGAGAGGAGATATGTAAACACATATATTATCATTGCCTGATACTCGTATGCTTCGGTTGTTGAGAAAAACTAAAATAAAAAAATATTAAATTATATTTTAAGTATTCCAAATATCTAATTTCAAAATTCTAAAAGTTGTTATAATTACGGTATAAATAAACTTACCAGGTGAGAAATGTGGAATGGTATAACTGAACAGGTAGGATCGGTGATGAGTGAATGGAATTCTCGGAGTGGTGGGTGCAATTAATTATCATTGAATATAGACGGGACATATATACTTTAGGGACCGGAATTGCTTACCGCTTAAAAGGGGCTTAAATTGATTAAAGCGATTATGGTATTTAAGGTATTTAAGTGAAAGTTTCAAAAACCTAATTTTGGTTTTATTCAAGAGAAAACTTCATGAATGGTTGCTGGACAAATGCTTCTACTCTATGAATGTATTTTATGCCTTAAAAAATAATAGAATAATTAGATAGACTGTGTGACAAAGATTACCCTACTAATAGGTTATTCAATTAGTAGGGTAATAGGCCTTATTAGGGCAACCCTTTTAATAGGCTAAACTTTTAAAAGGTTTTCTGGTCCCTTTTTGCGATTAGATTAACGTTTCCTTCAAACGAGAAACATTCGCAAATTAGTGAATTCCTTGTGTTTTATTTTGAAGGAATCCTACCAAGACATTGGAACCCAAGCCAACCTCAACTGCCGATCAACGCATGAGGCTCTGGCTAACATAAAAGTTCCCGGTAAGCAGCAATAGGCTTGCCACCTATTACGTGGGTTATGATTGTTAAAATGTGAGCACATAATATGCCTATGCCTACCCCTGCAGAGTATCAGGTTAAGTATGTATGTTATTGTATTCCAGTAAATACTTTTAAAAAATGTAATTGCTCAAAAAACAGAATCTGTATGTAAAAATAGTCTAAGTTACAAATGATTGAAGGAATTAAAATATGCCAAATAATAACTTACTCCATTTATAAAGCCGCTGATAAGACCACTGATGCCCAGTATGTAGAAAAGTATAGAAGTCGAAAACGAAAAATACATCTGAAATGATACATTATTGTCAACTATACCGAGGTTTAATATATTAAAAAGATGTTTTTGTACATAAATCATAGACTGACTGTAATCAATGTTATATTTTCTCACCTGCTTGGCAAAACATTCGTTAAACATGTTGCAGCATTCTATTAAACTTTCACATTGTACGCTCCATGTTAAAATATTATCTTTGTGTGCATTTTTATTTATATGCAATCTCCGAGTGTCCTCAAAATTGGCATTTAAGTAGAATACTTGTCCTATTTTTAATTGTTTTATAAGAATTTGCACAGAATCATCTACACGCTGTATTACATTTTTTATACTAGACATTAAATATACAAACATGTTCAACTCTGTGAAAAATCTAAGTTGAAAGTATATAGAATATAATCCATAACTTGCCATATATAGGAAATCCAAACCGTTTAGAGTCTGCATTATGGTTGGAATAAGAGAGGTCACTATAGACAAAGTGATAAAAAATATCGGTCGTTTTCTGGATATGCTTTTGGGGTGTTCACTATATTCGTAATGCGTTTGTAAAACAGTTAATCTATCTCGTAATTCAGAAAATATTTTGCCGTTTAAAATGGCAAACCCTGTAGTGCTGGCGGTTTCCATAAATGTTGAAATTGAAAATAAGCACGTACTTAAAACCGCATTTTCGTGGAAATAAACCAGAAAAAGAGACACGCATATGAAAAAAGTTAATAAGTATTCCATAAATAATCGAATAATTATGAGTATTTTCACAACACTGCTACTAACATAATACTGTCTATAAACGCCTACAATTGTTTCTATGCGTAGTAAGGTTCTTATTTCCCTGGTATTCATGGTTTTATTTGTTCGTGATAGTCAAGTTCTGAGTGCTGTCTGCGCGACTAGAATTTTGTTACGATAAGATATAAAGAAAACAAAAAGCAAATGAGTTGATTAATATCTTAATGAAATAAGTTTTTATGTGACGTCGTTTGAAATAGATCGATTAGGTCTTCGATCACTCAGTTCAGAATACAAGGAATCTATTAAATTTACTACATATTGTAAAAAGGTATTCATGTGTCTGTACAATACAATTTTTTTCGTGAAACTGAGATGGGGTGATAAAGGGTAATTCTGAAGACTGCAATCGCATGTCTCGTCGCACTTCTATGAGATTAAGAGTTTGACGACAGTTTATTGGTTTTAGTTTGTCGAGTCTTATAATGTTTGGACCCGACAACGTGGACAGTCTCAACCAGCCCGCCACTTATATCGTCAACGGTTACGCAGTTCTCCAGACCTGCGAAGCGGTTTTGAAGCTCAGCCAACCGCTGTCCCCTATGGTCCCTTCGCCCTATTCCAAGTTGCCCCACTTTCTGCTCGTCACCGCTTCGCTGGCCTAGCCTTGTGTTAAAGTCTCCCATAACAAACGTGTAGTGAGTCGGTGAAGCATGAATGGCGGCACAAATGTCATCATACAAAATCTCTACGTCCTCATCGGGGTGTGCCGAGGTCGGTGCGTAAACCTGACTTACCTTCAACGAATACCGTTTGGTGATTTTGAGTATTAGGTACGCTACTCTGGTCGACACACTCCGAATAGACACGAAGTTGTTACGGATGATACTTCCGGACGATAAAACCGACACCACCTCGGGAGAGGTGATCGCCCTCTCGGAGATAGAGCAAGTTGCCGGACTTAAGGATTACCGTGTCCTCTCCCTGTGTACGGAGTTCGGATAACCCGATAATGTCCCAGTGCAACTGCTCTATTTCCTCCTCCAGCTCTTCAATCTTCTCGTCGGTCCTCAGTGTGCGCGTGTTGCAAGTTGCCAGGTGCAGAAGTCGTCGTTAGGGGTGGTAGCCGGATCTCTGCCGGTGATTCTTAGCACCCCTTGCCCCGCCGTTACCAAGACCGCTACCATAATCTGGAAAAGCGGGGCTGCCGGGGGCTGGGGGTCGTTTACTCGTGAGTGCCATTTTCATTTGGAGGTATTTGCCCATAATCACCACGCTGGGCAAGCGGGTTGGTGATCGCAGTTCCAGCCAGTACGCAGGATGACGCTGCTGCCCATCATCCGATTTTATTTCTCTTCGTCGACTTTTACGACTCCCCATGAGATGAGAGGGGGTGACGCTACTCTAGGCCGGCGCCACATGGCAAAGCAAATACCCCCAATATAATGTTATCTATTGGGGAGGCTAATGACCTGCAGTGGACCTTATAACGCTGATATGATGAGAGTATAAATCCCTGGGCACTCCGGCATTGACTTTGTAGAACTCAAAGGAACTGTCTACACGACACCCTTCTTTTCTAGAAAGTCTTTAGACGAGGCGGTGCACAGAAGACTTGAAAAGGCAGAGATTAAAAAAAAGAAAACGAAAAAAAAACTAAGACCGAGACTGCCAGAGATTCGGGACGCTTGTCATCGCTTCCCTCATTTTAGTAAAGAACGCCAGAAGATAAACCGTCAGACATTTTTGGAGAAGGGACTCTTCGTGGTAGTGAAAATGTTGATTATCCGATCACAGACCTTTTACAGCGCAGAATTTACAGTGGTGGGTCAATAGTTGGCACGATCTCAGCTATCCTCTTTTTATGAAATGGTAAATACAATAACTATCTCGATGCACTTGACAGACTGCAACGGCGAGTGGTTCGGTTATAGGGGATGCTGAGGTAACAGCCTCACTCGAGAATCTACAGCTGCGTAGAGACATTGCATCTCTCAGTGTCTTCTACCAGAACTACTATCCTCATACTGTGCAGACTATCAGCACTCGAACCAAGATATTTGGGAAGTCGTTTCTGAGCAAGAGCACTAAGCTCTGAAATTCGCTGCCGGCTCGTGTGTTTCCTATTTTCTATGATCCCGGGTCTTTTAAGCGGGGCGTGAAACGGTATTTGAGCACTTGGGCTAAATATTAAAAAGTAAATATATGTATTATACAGAAGATTTCACACAATGGGCACGTATTCTAACAAATAATGCAACAAATTGATAATATTATTATGCAGGCGTTCATATATTTGAGGTTTCTAGAACTTTTTTGGTTTAATGCACCATGAGACCACACATTTTAGAAGCATTGTTTTTGAATATGAGATTTGTATATCAAGAGTGGTATCATTAAATCTGTTATTTTTTGTGTTATTGTAAAATTGCCTCTTTTAAGTGAAATTGAAAGACATTAGACATCATAATTAAGTAATATTTTTCTATCTAGTAGTAGTTCTATCTAGTTTCTACCATATGACATAAATAATAGAGGATCGGACAAATTTCCAGACAGTATGTCAAATTAAACAGATTACCCTGAAAACCACTTGACACTTTTAAATCTAAATGTATACATTATCTATAAGCCAATTTAAAAATCCCCTGAAAACCACTTGACACTTTTAAATCTAAATGTATTAGCCAATTTAATAACTTCAACAAAATAGTTGACATATGAATCACCCGCGATATTGTTTTTATTTAGGTTACCCACAAAGACGTCACGCACTGTGATTGGTTTTTCGGTTAAGACCGATAAAAAATAGTGTAAGCATCAAAGATTATTCTTGATTTTCACATATCAATAAATCCTCATAATTTCGGGAAAAAAATCATGTACCTATTCATGATCCCCTATCAAATAAACGTTGACCTAGTACTGAACCTTGAAGCACGCCAGACGTTACTGGTTTATGATAAGCATTCATTACAATTATCTGTGTTCTGCTGGATATATGGCAGGAGACTCAAATAAGCAAATACCCTCTTATTCTATTAAAACCCCTAAACGATTTGTACGTCATACTCGTGAACGGGTGCCGCCAGTGGGGACTGGTCTGCTCATGGCTACCCGCAATTACGTTCATCTTGTTAAAAATAGTTATTGTCTTCTTGTGACTGCAAAACACAAGTTTTTTTAGACTTCTATTTTTATTTTAAATATCTAGTAGCACCGCGTCAGTCTTCTAATTTTTTTAAACTGTCATCAACTTCAGTGTGCAGTCGTTATCTTAGTCAGTGCCTTCTAACCATATGCATTCTGGCCTATCCGTAGAATAATGCTTATCTCTGGATTGCGGATATCAAATGGCAGTTGCTCCATGTAATAACTGAAATTCAGCCAAATCTGGCTAGAGCACTGAGAACACCTTGAGCTCTAAACTAAAGTCTTGGGCAACCAGGACAATGCTAGGATATAATGACTGTATGTTGCATAGAATACAAAACAATGTTTAACAAAACTAAACTCATATATAAATATACAACATGGCACAGAATTAACGCACACTCTCAGACATTATAATTAAAAAACATGCAAAATAATTTTACTTTTATTTATTTAAATATGGTTTATTTAAGTTACTAGTTATACTCATCGAGGGCAAATCGTATGGGCATATTAGCGCTTTAGCCTACCGACCTACACACACAGAGAGACACGCACGCACACATCGCTTAGCACCGAAAAGTGCCGCCAAAGTAGCCGACAAGAGTAGGTACATAAACGTAATACTAATCGTGTTTAGCAGTTGATTTGTTACGTTTAGTAAATAAATAACGATTTTTTCTTTCCGTGTACTTTTCAGTCTTTCGACTGTCGACTCTGAATGATGATTGTCGCAATTTAATAGTATGGTAATAAAATAACAACATATAAATTTCGTAGCAGAATAGTAACCTTACCATTATTATTGCATAGCTAATGGGTTAGAGCTGATAGTAATACTTGAATAAAGACATCGCCTTTAAACATTTGAATTAAACATAATATTCACAATTATTAAATAGGCAATGAAGAGTAAAATAGCAACTTACTGATTAGTTGACACTCCTGCGCCGGGCGTTCTAATTTAAGAACGCTTTCAAAGTGTCCACCACCTTGTTCAATACACTTCAATGCCCGTTTTCTCAATTGTTGTCAGTGTCACTTTTCACTATTTCAAAGGCGGCCATTGTCCTATTTTAAGGTCCTCGACACTTGTTGTCCCATTAAAATAAACTAATGACTTGATACGTCCCCACAAAAAAAATCAAGAGGCGTCAAATCAGGTGATCTAGGAGGCCACGGGACCGGTCCGCCGCGACCGATCCAGCGCTCTCCATACTCAGCATCGAGATGCTGTCGAACAGTCCACGAGAAATGAGCGGGGGCACCGTCATGTTGGTAGAATACCTCTCGTAAATTGACAAGAGGTATGTCTTCAAGCATCGTCGGTAAAGTTTCCCGCAAAACACAGAATATGACTCTCCAGTTAACCTCTGTAAGAATACAGGTCCCAGTACGTGAGTACCGATGACGCCCGCCCAGACGTTAACTGAGAACTGGTGCTGGAAAGAGTCCACTCTGCACGCGTGAGGATTTTCGTGCATCCACAGATAATAATAATCTTTATTTTTATTCTCTCACACACATATGAGTGTTGTGTTGGTTGTACATTCCCACACGTGTAAACGTACTTTCATCCGTCCAAATTATGTTTCGCTGCCAATTTCTAATAACCACCGGCTGAACTCTATCCGTGGTTGGTAGTCATTAGGAGTCAAGTCCTGACAGCGTCTCAGGTGATACGGATGCTCACCGTCACCACGAAGCGTTCGCCAGACGTACGTGTGACTAACGTTAAATTGTGGAGCTGCTTCTCGTGTACTGCTATGGGGATTCTCGTCGAAATAATCTAATATTTCGTCTTGAAGACGAGTACGTGTACATTGTCTCCCCTATCAATGGCTGTGTTCAGCTGAAATGTTCCGTGGTCTCGGAGCCGCTGAGTAGCGGCTAGCATAGTCCTGCGGGATGTGTATCCCGCAATAGGTACGGTACAAGTGTTTGTACCGTACCTATTGTTAAAAGTTCTGCACGCTAGTGCCACGTTATCACCACACTTTGCCAAAGTTCTCACCATTTCGGTGTACTGGATGTTATTAGTATAGCGAAAAGACATCGCGCGCGAAAGTAGTCACCTAATTTGCGGAAACGTGTGAAAACTGTAAACGCCGGCGCATGACTGTCTAGACTGCATGGCGCCGCGACGTTCGTTTCGTGTTCGTGGTGGCTCGGAGCACGTCGGGTTGCATCTCGCTCGTTCCCCTAGTTTTTTAGCTTGCGGAAGAAAGTAAGGAACATTTTGGTAGTTTATTGCTATTTGCCTATTTTGTTATTGTGTACGTTCGCTTGTCGACTTCTTGCAAAAAACCTTATTCCCATTGCAATAGAACTCATTTTTATTATTTTTTTGTTTATCAACTGATTTCGTTAAGGAATGGATTTTAAAAAGCCTTATTGCATTGACTTACGTGCTATTTTCGTTTGTTTTGACAGTTTAACGAAGGAGTGATTGTAATTTCGATAAGTTTTAATAATTATGTGAAAAAAATTACCTATTTTTTAAATATTTTTAATCGATTGAGTAGCCGATTTATAACCAACTACTTTCTTGGTGTAACCCTTATTCTGTTACATGTTGTATATAGGGTGTGTAGAGATCCTAACAACATCTAAGGAGCCCAAGCTAACCTCACCTGCAAGTGGTGCACCTACTAATTAACAGCCGAGGCCCTGGCGAAGGTAACAAATCGCGGCTAGCAGATTGCCGCTAACAGGCTTGGTATTACGTGGGAACAACAATATAATTAAAAGTGTGGGCGTAGAATATGTCGGGGAAACAGGCGTGAAAATATATATGTATATATATAATCATAGCTTGTATAATATTTACACGACTGGAACCATAAAAACAAACAAGAATATTTCTGATCTCATGAAAATCTTTAATGGTTAATTTTATTCCGTAGATACTATTTGCAAAAAAAAATATTACAGATTTAATTTCAGTGTAAGATTTAATTATATATCGATAAAAGACAATATTATATTATATTTTTTTGTCATTACTTACACAGTACACATATGGTTCTTTTTAATCGTATGTTATAAAGTCCTGGCTGGCTATGAAATATTATCTATGAATTTGTCATGATATAAAAATTTAAGGCTTATAATTCATTTAGAGGCATTTGAAAATACGTAACGTTGGAAGCAGCCTTTACCTTACTTAATATCAATTCTTAGCCTTTGGTTTTATCTAGTTTGGTAATATTTCGTAAAATTTTTCATTTAAGCAGTTTATATAAGACCGTGAAATATGCTCGTAAAACGACTCCATGTAGACTATACGACAAAAAATTTAAGGAAACCTAAAAATTAAACATACTTTCGACAGAAACTATTACAACTATAATCGAAAAATGGATTACAATACGTGATTAAATTGCAGTATGACTATAATATAAGTAATGGTGAATGATAGTGCAGCCGGTAGCAGGGACATTTGTAATGCTAGCGTGTTCAGGAGTCGAACTTCTAAAGTCTGCAAGTTGGTTAACCGCACCAAGTCACTTGCTGCTTTCAACTCTGAGGCATCGGGGTCTAGAAAAAACAGAAGATGTACTGAGCAGAACATGCAGAATATGGATTATTTTAAATAGATTAATCGTTATTATCATAGCATTGATTTAGTAATCAATGTTAGGAGGTCGGTTTAAAAGGCGCCAAAATTAGAATTTTGTGGGTTACCATTGTCATGTATTACCTAGAATATAATAAAATGATTTTTCAAGCCGCCTAATTAACCTAACATGGCTAAACGACTACCACAATGACTTAACGTGCCTTCCGAAGCACGGAAGCGTTCGATATCAAACGGCCCACAAACGGTCACCCATTCAAGGAATGACCTCTGTAAACTCTGCTTTTCTTCGGTGATCTATTCCGACCACCGAGCACCGCCGAGCTACGAGCGTTCCGTTCCATTACAGTCTGCTAAATACAACGTAATAGTTGTGCTTAAAAGTATGCTAAGAGTGAAGTTGAATGATATTTTTATAATTAAAGTACTGATAGTCATAGATAGAGAAAAAAATGCTCCAATGTTTGGGCCTGTCAAGATGATTAAGAGAAGTAAAGACACGAAAGTTATAACTGATGCACGAGTAAATGGAAATAGGAGACAGGAAAATACCGCATAAGACTTTCCATGACTAAATAGACCATAAGGCTTTAGAGAAAAGCAGGTTTTAATATTAGTGATACCAACAGGAGTGCAGGACATAGTTAAATGTGAATGAAACTTATGCAAGTGGAAGGATGTAGTATCTGCGGGAAAAAGTGTCATGATTTATGTATGTATGTAGGGAGTACGTACGAATAAGTAAGACCACCCAGAGTCGTGTTAGCGATCTCTTCATTACTGCCCATGTATTGATAAGCTGTTGGCTACATCGAACTGACAACATTATCTTCATTATATATGTTATAATATTGTAAATCACCGTCACATGAAGTTGGTAGCCTTGAGTACTCTGAAACTGAATCATTACAAAATTAGAATTCTAGAAAATTCGAACGAATAGCAATTGTGCATTTTATCCAAAAAAATCACGTGAAAATATGTAACTGCGTCATTATAGAAATGACATTGTAAGTATAAATGTTTTTATATTTAATTTTTTCTTTGCTAACGCGATTATAATAAAAACATTTTGCGGTTTTAAATCGTGACATCAAAAAGTTGGAATGAAAAAGACCAACACTATTTAACTCCGACTTTTTAAGCCCTTTTATAAAGTAATAATAATAATAATAATATTTATTTATTTTCTCCCATACAAAGCAAAGAAACTTAAAGCTACTTAAACGTACTACAAAACAACTTAAAACAAGAGGTGTACAATTTTTCCAAAGCTTGATATTATATGGGAGACTGGTGCCCAAACTAGGTAAATCACCAGGTCTCATCCCTGTCATAAAGACATAAAATAATTTAGTACATTTTTTTAGAGGAAAGCCCTAAGAGAGTGTGTCTAATCAATTTTCCTGTGAAAAATTAAGAGGATATATGTGTGTTTGTATGGGAATATGTGTCATCATTATCGTCCAACTCCATTTTATATAGGGTCATTGGAACTTCTTTTCCTCTACATTCATCTTGGTTTCATGAAGAATGCATTAACTCATCCACTTCATCATCATATCCTAGTATTATCCCGATTGCCCGATACTTGAGCTTAGGGCTTACGGGTTTCACCAGATTTTGGCTGAACTTAATTTATTACATGGAGTTACTGCCGCAACCCAGAGGGAAGGAAACATCTTTCTATGGTAAATCCAGCTGCCAAGGTGTTAGAAGGCACTGACTTCCTAGCCAACGTACTTGGCTTAGCGTACTTTCCGAGACATGGAGCAAGTGATAATTACGCACATAACTTCGAAAAGTCATAGTTTCGTCACCAGGGTTTGAATCCGAGACCCTCTGAATTTAAAGGCCTTCACCTTTATCTCGATTATCCTTCAAACAATCAGTCCAATGATTTTCAGTCGCCCTCAAACACCCGCTAGTATTCATATGTATTCCTCTTTACTTCACATCCCCTTTGCCTTTTCTTATGACATGTTCATTCGAACAGTTTCATTCATTTTTTCTTTCATACTGGAGCAATAAATACGTTCATTTAATTTTGTATAGTATTCGCAGTACACTTAAATACTCCAAGCAATAAAGAGTGCAAAAGAGTTAAATAAAAATCAAGAAAAAGTAAATTGAAAAATAATAAAAAAACAAGGTAGAAAAGTAGATGAATAAAATAAATGTCTTATTCTTAGTTCGGATCACCACCATTATTGTTGTAGGCCACCATATTATCAGTCAATAAGTATAACTTACCCCTCTGACTTATTGCATTAACTTACGTGCTATTTTCGTTTGTTTTGACAGTTTAACGAAGGAGTGATTGTAATTTCGATAAGTTTTAATAATTATGTGAAAAAAATTACCTATTTTTTAATATTTTTAATCGATTCAGTAGCCGATTTATAACAAACTACTTTGTTGGTGTAACCCTTATTCTGTTACATGTTGTATATAGGGTGTGTAGAGATCCTAACAACATCTAAGGAGCCCAAGCTAACCTCACCTGCAAGTGGTGCACCTACTAATTAACAGCCGAGGCCCTGGCGAAGGTAACAAATCGCGGTTAGCAGATTGCCGCTAACAGGCTTGGTATTACGTGGGAACAACAATATAATTAAAAGTGTGGGCGTAGAATATGTCGGGGAAACAGGCGTGAAAATATATATGTATGTATATAATCATAGCTTGTATAATATTTACACGACTGGAACCATAAAAACAAACAAGAATATTTCTGATCTCATGAAAATCTTTAATGCTTAATTTTATTCCGTACTATTTACAAAAAAATATATTACAGATTTAATTTCAGTGTAAGATTTAATTATATATCGATAAAAGACAATATTATATTATATTTTTTTGTCATTACTTACAAAGTACACATATGGTTATTTTTAATCGTATGTTATAAAGTCCTGGCTGGCTATGAAATACTATCTATGAATTTGTAAATAAATTGAAAAATAATAAAAAAACAAGGAAGAAAAGTATATGAATAAAATAAATGTCTTATTCTTAGTTCGGATCACCACCATTATTGTTGTAGGCCACCATATTATCAGTCAATAAGTATAACTTACCCCTCTGACAAAGGATTTTATGATTCCCGTAATGCGTAATATGTAAAACACTATTGATTTCGCAAATATAAAAAGTATCTGAAAAAAAAACAATATATAATTGTATTGTTATTTCCATATCCTAGCATTATCCCGGTTGCCCTAGACTTAAGTTTAGGGCCCAGGGTCTGCTGACTGGTTCAACAAAATTTGACTGAATTTCAGTTATTAGGAGCGACTGCCGTCTGACCTCCGCAACCCAGAGGGAAACATCATTTATGGTTAAACCAGCTATCAGTCTGTTAGAAGACTGCCATAGATGTTCATGACAACCGGGACCAACGGCTTTACGTGCTTTCCGAAGCACAGAGCAAACTATAATTACGCACTTAACTTCGAAAAGTCATAGGCGCCACCAGGGTTTGAACCCGAGAACCTCTGAATTTAAAGGTAAAGTGGGTCTCGCCACTGGGCAATCGCCGCCCTTGTATTGTTATTTCCTGAATATTTTTTTTCCAAGATAAGTATCGCTAAGAACTTGTTATGGATACTAAATAACGGATGATACACATAGGAAAACACCCAGACCAGAACAAATATTCATGTTCGAGCACACAAAGATTTGTCCTGCGTGGGAATCCAACCCACGACCTAAGGAGCGGAGGGCGGATATTCTCCATATCGGTCGTCAGTTAGAAAGAATCTGGGCAAGTATCCGTCTTCCGGCAAGGCATTTATTGGGTATAAATGCCTTGGCGGGATTTATAGGGTATAAATGACTGGCGTCGGGTCTCCTAATACAAACAAGGTAAAAGAATTCCAGATAATATTCCACACGCATATAATAAAAGTAATAACAAGCCTTTCACTTGGTTTAACGGCTGTGTCTTGCCTTCCGATACACGGCACCAGGATAGGACTCTGAGAACTCTGCTCAAAAATGATACCTTCATATAAACCGATGGAATCTTCAAGACGGACATAACCTATTTATTATCCCGTCTGAGAACTCTGCTCAATAATGATACCTTTATATAAACCGATGGAACCTTCAAGAAGGACATAACCTATTTATTATCCAGTCTGAGAACTCTGCTCAATAATGATACCTTTATATAAACCGATGGAATCTTCAAGACGGACATAACCTAATTATTATCCCGTCTGAGAACTCTGCTCAATAATGATACCTTTATATAAACCGATGGAACCTTCAAGAAGGACATAACCTATTTATTATCCCGTCTGAGAACTCTGCTCAATAATGATACCTTTATATAAACCGATGGAATCTTCAAGACGGACATAACCTAATTATTATCCCGTCTGAGAACTCTGTTTAATAATAATACCTTTATATAAACCGATAGAACCTTCAAAAAGGACATAACCTATTTATTATCCCGTCTGAGAACTCTGCTCAATAATGATACCTTCATATAAACCGATGGAACCTATGTATTATCCCTAAAAAAGATTCGTGGTTCCTGCGAGACGCGATTAATTGTATGAGTGAAGTTCGGACAGTTGGGAAGTAATATTTATTTCACTGAGCAATAATATTTTTTTGAGTATTATAAATATTAATGTTTAATAGGCTTATTGCTGTAATTTTTAATATTCTTACCTGTTTCCCGAAACACGAGTTCAATAAGTTGCTCAACTCGATTAACCTTTCACAATGGGAACTCCATACAGTAATTTTAGCTTCATCAGAAGCATCTTCATTTCGAACTTTAATGTTTTCCGAATAAACTCCGTCTTGCCTTATAGTTTCAATGAAGTCATTCACCGAATCTTGTAAGCACTCAGTCAAATTATTAATTTTCAGAACGTAATGCACAAACGTATTGAGAACAATGATATTTCTTAATTCGATATATACTGTGAATGAAATGTACATAATTTTATAAAGTTTACTCCAAGTCACTTCATCGTGATAAGTGATCATGATAATAGGGGATGCAATGACCAAAAAACTAGAACAAAAAAGCATAAAAAACTGCATCTTGGAAACTCTGTTTAATCGATAATAATGTTTAAAATACCCTTCTAAGACTGCTAACTTGTTGTTTAGTTGTATGAAATCGCTGCTATGTTTAATAGAAAATCCAACAATGGCGACGCATTCGATGAATTTCGCACCAGCGTACAAAAAGGTTATTAACGCAACGTCCTTGTTTGAATTCATCGTGCTAGGTGTCACCGAGAAATATATGTTGAGTAAGAATTCAAAAGTAAGTCGTAAAATTATTAAAGCTTTGATTATTTTACTTGAGTTGTAGTAATATCTGTGAACACCTACAAAAGCTTCTATGTTCAGAAGAAAATTCCACTCCCAAGACTTCATCATAATTCAATTATTTACTTTACAGAGAACGAAGCAAAGTTTTGCCATTCGTTAAAATTAAATGTTTGACTGAATTGTGACCGAATGTAGATAATGCGTTAGAAGCAAGTTGGTTCAAAGGACATGTTTTTAATATTTCAAAAAACGTTTCAAGTTATTGCTTTTCTCGTCTTTCGATAATAAAGAGTGTTATTTGTCATATTTATAGTATGATAATATCGGAGCCTTAATTTGCTGCGTGCTTTTCGGGAAACTATTTTAATTTCATTGTTATCTTGTTTCATTTAATGGATTACTTGTTTGATGTCTATTAAGAATTGTTTTCAATGAAAGACGTAGGCAGGGGCATGTTATACGCCCTCATTTCGCCAATTATATAGTTGGTCCCACGTAATAGGTGTTGAGCCTATTGCCGCTTATCGGGAACTGTTATATTCGCCAGAGCCTCGACCGTTGAACGGCAGATGCTCCATACTCCTTCGTCACTATCCCATCCATACATCTTGCTAGGATACCTATGCAGCCATAACGACCCGCACAATTAATGGTTACTATTATTAACTACATGTCATTAGACAGAGATAGAACTAACTGTCTATATCTCACGCCAGCGCCATCTAGTCTCGAACTAAGCAGAGCTTTCACTTACATATCTTTTTTTGTAAACACTTACTTATTTGGAATCATCATGTCATCTATATCATGTGGGTGGGTATTGTTCAAAAAGTTTCGCTTGCTATTGATATATTGAAGATGGTTAATGATAGAGTCCTATAAATTATATAAAGTATTGATTATACGTTAATAGATTCAAAGGAAGAAGAAAGAGATATAAGAAGAAACAAACTAAACAGAAATTTCGATGTTGTCGTGGACTGTTCCGTATCTGTGAAGGCCGTTAACGCGGTAAGAACACTCAAAATTTAGTACGAGCAAAAGCTGAGTCTAGAGTGCCTCGTTAATCCAGAGATTCTTTTAAACTTTTCGTCGGCGCCTTAATTAAATTTCCCCTTCGCTACAAAGATGTACCATTATATAAGTACTTTCGGATTCGTGTAAGGTGAGGCATAAACTTGTTCTCAAAGTTCCTTGGAAAATCTTAAAAGGCTGTATTTATTCCCGACACGGTTTATATAACTCTAGACTAAAATGATGTTACACTTTTCTATAACTTTTTGACGCTAAAATCGTTAAAAATATCTTTCGGGGCGGAAATTCGGGCAAAAAGCTTTGGTAAACGGGAAACATAGACCTTATAAAACTTGACATGTAGGTGTTTTTAGATATTGATAAGACACTTATAATTTCAGGCACTGGAGAGGAGGTTTTCAAGAGATGAAATGAGGAGTATCTTGATTTTCGGTTACTAAAATTGCCTTCTTTTTAAAAGCCTTCCACAATTTTTTTCACAATGACCGATAGCGCAGTTCTGATCAATCGGAATTCTGAAAATTTTAACTAAGTGGACCGTGGTTGTTGAGGTTGTTGTCAAAGAACTTTTTTTTTAAATATTAATTAGAACCAAACAACAGTTACACAATATACATATATTACTAACAACACTTAAAGCTAGTGTTCAGCATATGATTCAAATGGCTGAAATAATTGCTCAACCAGTAACATTGATCACATATTACTTTGAGCTTTAGAATACAAAACAGAGTTGTAAGCAATCAAAAAGAGAAATAACCAGAATACATGAGAAACAAAATAAATGTAAAGAAATACTCATAGTGTACTACTTATGTTGTCTATTCCTCATGTTGGTGAGTGTCAGTGACGTTTGATGAATTAGAATATATTGAAAGCAACCTAAGCACACGATCGTTTTTGGGCGAAGATAATAAATCTGAACCGAAATAAAGGCTTTAAATGTTGTTTCTTTTGTCTACAGGTAAGTGAAGTGTTTGAACTTACTGATAACTTATATGTTTAGATGGTAAAATGTACAAATATTAAATAAATAAATGATATTTTGCCTACAGAGAAACGCAAGTCTTTGTTTTATTTGGATAGTCCAAGAAGGCAGTATACTTATTATATAAATATAAATTCTTAAGTTAACAGATTCAACATCATAAACTGGTAAAAGGTGTTATTATTAGTTAGTATTACAGCAGCAAATTATACATAAACAAAGAGGTTTCACCCTGACAGCCTTAAATCAATCCTTCTTTCTATGTTGAATGTTCATTTCCCCTTTAACTCAAGCAATGTCAATGCCTACAAAAGAATACTTAAAATATTATGTCAGCTCAAGTAATTTATACCAACAGTGCATACCTACACTATATACTTTCACTACTGTTTCCTCGCAGAGGTAGGCAGAGGCATATTATACCAGACTTCGCCAATTGTATAGTTGGTTTCACGTAATAGGCGTCGAGCCTACTTCCGGCGAAAAGTGACCGTATAATTCGGCCTCTGACTACCCCTTAAGGGGGAAAACAGGCAGATTTAATGTATGTATGTATGCTAAAAATTACTTTTGTGTGCACACATTTCGCCACTTATATTGATGGTCCCACGTATTAGGTGACGAGCCTATTGCCGCTTTTCGGGAACTATTATGTTCGCCAGAGCTTCGTTCATTGATCGGTAGGCACCTAATGCAGGTGAGGTTGGCTTGGGCTCTTTATGTCTTGGTAGGATCCCTAAATACCTACACTAGATATCATTGCTTTATACTACATACCCATAATGTATATTTACACTACATACAATGCTATATATGTAGTGGCGACTCGACCTTAGCAAATATTCCGCTGAGCAGTTTCCGTTGAGGTTTTATATACCGTATGCTTTTTGTGGGTAATGTTTCATATTATATACTTAAAAAAAGAAATAGAACTGTACAAACCTGTGAGCTAAATCAACGACCTTTTGACAACGGATTTCGTGTCGTCACACAGTTATAAATATTACTACAAGCAGTAAAGATCAATCAATAGCTAACTTTGTACAAGAAACGACATTAAGTTGTGTAAACTGTAACTTGGATGCGAAAATACATACTTTATTTGCATAAAAATATGCGAAACCGCTGCAAATTCGGTATTATGGAAAAATGAGACAAAACCCACATGTGTCGCCCGACGCTTCCCTTCGTTATTTCGGCTTTATGGAAATATGCTATCGCTTATGTTGTTGATTTGCTTATGTGTTTAAAATAAAAAAATTAAAAAAAAATGATCTTAGCCTGTACAACCACTGCTGCTTATACTCATATACCTTTCATTATCCTTTATTAATATTTAACTTATAGGTGTATTGGGATCCTTCCAAGATCTGAGGAGCGCAAGCCAACCTCAACTGCAGTGGTGCACCTGCCGAACAACGGACGAGGCTCTGGCGAACATAAAAGTTACCGAAAGCGGGAATAGGCTTGTTACCTGATACGTGGGACCAACAATATAATTAGCGAAATGTGGGCAATAGTAATATTTAACTTACATACATACATTCAATCACGCCTGTTCCCCCTAAGGGGTAGGCAGAGGCCTATTTATACGGCCACGTTTCGCCAATTATAAAATTGTACCTACATAGGTGGCGAACTTAACATATATTTTTACTTCTTTTCAATTTTTCTGTTGTCGATTGTATTGTTTACGTTAAATTAGCGTAGCAAACGAATAAGAATAGTTTGTTTTAAACAAGCACATTGAAAATAAACGAAAAAAATATTTACCAAAACAGTAGTACTGATAATACAGTACCCATTTACTTTTATTACAATCAACCTTGTTACACACTTGATAATCTTGTTAGTTACACTTTGAAATCCGACAATGGCGCCCAATGTGGGCATACATAATTTAGTTAAAACGCGACATTTGTCAACTGGTTTTAGAGAAATAAAAACAGTCGTAAAAAGGGACGTGCCCATATTGTCATATCGACTATCGATAGACTTTGTAAGTGCTCTGTTGGTGCATAGAACAAATAGTCTATTGTACATTCTACAGGCCAGGCAACTAGCATTTCGATGTTTTTAATCATATTTCTAAAAGGAGTTATGGGGTTTTGAGTAAACTTGGAACCATTGCAGTTTCGCCATATCTCTTCGTCCTTTCGTCTGTCTGCCCGAGACGGAAGGAAGCTGTTGCTTAGGATTATTATGAAATTTACTTACTGTAAAATAGCATGTTGTATTAAAATATTTGACAGATACTTCTCAAGCGTTGAAAGTGATCATAATTTTAATCGTTTAATCCAACGGTTAGAGCCATTCGTATTTGATCGTTTAAAAATATCATGAATCAACCATTTTCCAAATCAGAGTTCAGTTTGCAAATTAAAAATATAAAAGTATAAGCATAAATTCTGTTACTGTTTAAGGAAGTAATTAATATAGCTTGTGTTAAAATTAAACTTGAATCGTATGGCAAAAAAAAAGACGATATCGATATTAAGACACATCACTAAAGTATAACGAAGGAAAATATATAAGACATCAATAACAGTGTTGTTTTAAGTGTCTGAAAACCTACTAGTGTAGAAGACTAAAAAATTGCTTACGAATAAGATGGTTTCGTTAAATATAATTTACGTTTATACATTGGCAATTGTGTTCTTCACAGCAATACAGGTATACAATCCTTCTTTTTAATAAAGTATATTTATAGGATTCATGATTAAATGTCATCATGTCATCTCAGCCCATTAAAATCCCATTACTGAGCATGAGCAAATACTGTAAATTCAATGTAATTCAAATCTAGTTGAAACAGTCAGCAGACCCTGGGCCCTAAACTTAAGCCTAGGGCAACCGGGATAATGATAGGATATGATATGATGACTGAGCATGAGCAAAGCAAACTGAGAGGGTATTGGGTCATACTCCATCACGCAGACCCAGTGCGGATAAGCGGAGCAATCGATCTATTTCTCACTGCTAATAGCTATGCGATGCTAAAAACTATTATGAAAGGAGAATAAGACCTTACTAGAAGACGAAATACTTACATAAAATGTCAAGCCAAAAAAATACAATGTTTTGATGAATTCGAAAATAAAAACAAAAAATGTTTAACAATTAAATATTAAAATAACAACACAACACGCTGGCATGCCAAAAGAAGAAATTAAAAAAAAACTTGTCGAAAGAAAAAGTAATAAGAGTTAGTTAGGTCTTCTTGGCGGGAAAGTGAAGCAGTTTTGTTTTATTTTCTAAAATTTGTGATATTTCCAACATTATTGTGTAATATCAGTGAATTATTAACCGTTAAGTGTTTGTGAATATACATCGGTGTTAA
This sequence comes from Musotima nitidalis, assembly GCA_949126915.1. Lineage (NCBI taxonomy): Eukaryota > Metazoa > Arthropoda > Insecta > Lepidoptera > Crambidae > Musotima > Musotima nitidalis. The sequence goes on from OX421416.1 coordinate 17,450,269, forward strand.
TAATTGAAACAAAACAGTTACCGATTTAGTTGGATAATATTGGCGTTTTGTGTGCAAGCCGTTTTAAGCAGATGTGTAAATAATATAAATACAGTAATCACTAGCCTTATTGCTATACAGAATTTAGGAAGGTTGATCTGATTAGCTTCTAACTTATATATCAGTAGATAATAAATACCTCCAAGTAATGGTATTCCGAAAGTTCATTTTTTAATCTGTTCACATTCATTGACAAAGTGATTGATCAAAAAGCGCAAAGAACATTTATAACCTCTTTTTGACGACGGCTAAATATGTTTTTATTCATTCTTTTACAGAATGTAGCCGGGCAAATATTTGTAGCTGACGGCTGTAAGTAAATCATGAATATACAATTAGTAATAATATTATATCAGATCATCATAGCAGCCCATTTACGTACCACTTCTGAGCACTGGTGTGTTCAAAAAATCTAAGGCTTCAGGTAAACTAAGACCACGGAAACCCAGTGCGGATTGGCGGTATTTTACGTTCGGCTGTTTGAACTATTCAAGCCATCTAATTGGCCCTCTAACATGAGTCAACGTCAACCACATATTATTATAGTGATAATGGGAACCAACATCGTAACGTGCCTTTCGACACTCGAAACACGAGCTACACAAACGGTCACCCATCTGGATCTGACCTCAGTGGACTTTGCTTTACTCCGGTGCTCATTTCCAAACCCAAGTTTTACATACATACATGCACACAATCACGCCTGTTTCTCCGAAGGGGTAGGCATAGGCATATTATACGCCCACACTTCGCTAATGGTGTTGTTGGTCCCACGTAATAGGTGGCGAGCCTATTGCCACTTACCGTAAACTTCTATATTTGCCTGAGACTCGTCCTTTGATCGGCAGTTGCACCATTTGCACGTGAGGTTGGCTTGAGCTTCAAAGATGATGATAGGATCCCTGTATACCCTGCTTTACTTTTAGCCTCCAAGATTGAATCAGCGCTCTGCGGTGTGATGAAAAGTATCCTATGTGTTATTCCAAGACTGCATCTATTCACATACCAAGTTTCTTTACAATCGGTACAGTAGTTCTTTCGTGAAGGAGTAACAAACATACATACTCACAAATTTTCGCATTCATAATATTAGTAGGATAATTATATTCAAGAGTATGTAATAATAATTTAAATATTAAAAAAGTACTAGTAAGGAACTACTAACTCGATTACGGCGATACAAAGTGGGAGATAACTTACAGTTTATTCAGAAAAAGACCTCATGATTTTTTTATGTCTTTACAAGTAGAATTGAACTGTAACATTTTAACGGATTACATTTCTATATTTTCTATTTTAATCTGCTTTTTATTTTATTTCTCACGAAGTGTTTTTTTCTTTCAGATGAAGATGACGCGTGGCTTTATAGTTATAAATAAAAGATTATAGTAAGCTCTGTTTTTTTTTTATTTTAACTAAGACCTTTTATACGTATATCGATGAGGCGCGGCACTGACAACCCCGAAACATTGTTAACGAACTTCTTGGCGGGAAAGTGAAGCGTCATGTGAACAGTTTTGTTTAATTTTCTAAAATTTGTGATCTTTTAAACATTAATGTGTAATAACGGTGGATTATTAACCGTTAAGTGTTTGTGAACGTACATGAGTGTTGGTAAATCAAACGAAACAGTGCAACATCACTTTTCAAATTATCTCAAGGAGTCCATGTGAGATCTCAGTATAGTCCCACACCTTTACTAAGGACTCAAGGGGTTTAGGGGAGGGCATCTCAATTACCATTTATCATTTTTATCACTACTCATTCTCATTTACTATAATTTATGTATTATTAATATATCTCTTACTTTCCACTGGCTTAATTTTCCAAACGCACGAAGACATTATTTAAAAGAAAAAAAAAACATTGTTAACTTTAATACTGAAAACTAGTAGATATTATAAGATAATTAAATAATAACAAATAGCTCTTACTAAAAAATACTGAAGGAATTTAGTTATCATCAAAATTTAAGCCATATAAAGCCCACTGCTGGACGCTGGTTTCCCCAACAGTTTATATCGTTAGGGGTATTTGCCTATAATCACCACGCTGGGCAGGCGGGTTGGTGATCGCAGTTCAAGTCAGTACGCAGGACGACGCTGCTGCCCATCATCCGGTAGAATCGTGAGATGAGAGGGAGTGGCAACATTCTACGCCGGTACCACTTTACACAAAAAATGTAAAAGGTATGTACAATAAACTAATATAACGAAAATGTATCACGCCTTCGTCTGCGTGTTGCCTATATGCATAAAAACTCAACATCAATCAATCTCTAAGCAACGGGTGCAACACGGTCTTCAAAAGTCCAGTCAAGACAAAATCATTTATTCAATTTTGGTTTGGACAGTCCTAATTTATATAAAAGTATCGCTAACTAGGTTAAAACTAGCGCTAACTAGCTTAAAATCTAGCGCTAACTAGCTTAAAGATTAGCGCTAATTAGCCTAATAAGGTCGGCAATGCGCTAGTGATGTCCTTGGTATTGCAAGCTGTACTATTTTAAAAACTAGCGCTAACTAGCTTAAAAACTAGCATAAAGAGGTCGGCCATTCGCTAGTGATATCCTTGGTATTGCAAACAATACTATTTTAAAAACTAGCGCTAACTAGCTTAAAAACTAGCGCTAACTAGCTTAAAGATTAGCGCTAATTAGCCTAATAAGGTCGGCAATGCGCTAGTGATGTCCTTGGTATTGCAAGCTATACTATTTTAAAAACTAGCGCTAACTACACTTGCGAGCAAAAGTATGGAATCACTTGCTTGAATTTGATTCCACGCGATCTTGAGTACTTAATAACTAAATAATAATAATAAAAATGATACCATTTTAAAGGTTAAAATATAGTCTTTAAATTGATATCAAATTCATTCAAATGGCTCCATTATTTCTGGAGCTATCCTGGATTAAGTGAAGGAGGTAGGAAAAGGCAAGGATAACGGAAAAATTATGAATGAAAAAAACAACAAAAATTAATTAATAAAAACTTTATTTCGCCTAAAAACTTAATGTCAATACTTAGTGTTCCCCCCCTTCGCCCTAAGGAGAGCTCGGAGACGGTTCTTCATGGACCTGATGAGCTTCCGTATGGTATCTTGTGAGATACCTTCCCACTCTTCAATCAAAGCCGTTTTGAGCTCATATGTGTTTGAAGGAGTAGGATTTCTGGATCGAACCCTCCTCTTTAGTTCATCCCACACGTGCTCTATTGGATTCATGTCCGGGCTAAGCGCTGGCCAGTCCAATGTGGCGATGCCGACTTCCTCTAGGTATTCGGTTGTGGCACGGGAAGTGTGACAACGAGCGTTATCGTGCATGAGGACGAAGTCATCACCGATATATCCCGCATAGGGAACGACATGTTCCAGCAGAATATCGGAAATGTATCGATCAGAAGTTAGACCGCCTCCTCGTCCCCCGCCAGGCACGAAAACAAGCTCCGTTTTACCGTCGAAAGAAATGCCGGCCCACATCATTAAAGAACCGCCTCCATAAGCCACTGTCTCAGCGAAACAGCACTGCACAAAGCGCTCCCCAGGCCTCCTGTAGACCCGACCTCTTCGATCGTTGCCGTGTAAACACATTCTGGTCTCGTCCGAGAACAGTACACGGCTCCATTCCTCAACGTCCCAATCAAGGTGGGAACGAGCGAATCGAAGGCGGGATTGTCGATGAGCTGCCGTCAGTTTCGGGCCTGTGGCAGGCCTTCTTGGGGTTAAATTAGCTTGCTTGAGTCTTCGACGAACTGTCCACTCGCTAACAGCGACCCCGCGAACATTTCGGAGCCCCTGCTGGACGTCAACACCAGTCAAATGCCGATTTCGATAAAACGGTCATCCCTCTCCGATGTGCACCGGCGTCGTCCAGATCTTGGTCTCGGCACAAGACCACCAGTCTCCAGAAAGCGTTTGTACACTTTCGAAACACAAGACTGACTTATGTGGAGCTGACGTCCGACAGCTCGCTGGCTAAGCCCTTCTTGCAATAGGGCGACGATTTGGGCTGCTTCTGTAGGTGTTGTATCCATTGTCTTCGAAGTTCAAGGGTCCAAAGTTGCGGAGATGCGGGACGGAATAATATTGGTATCAATTTAAAGTTAATTAATGACCCTTTAAAATGGTATCATTTTTATTATTATTATTTAGTTATTAAGTACTCAAGATCGCGTGGAATCAAATTCAAGCAAGTGATTCCATACTTTTGCTCGCGAGTGTAGCTTAAAGCCTAGCGCTAACTAGCTTAAAAGGTCGGCAATGCGCTAGTAATATCATTGGTATTGAAGCTGTACTAATAGAATGCGGTAAGCACTTTTCATACGGCTTATTGAAAACCCTATTTACTTACTAATATCAATTCTTTACATTTATGAATTCTTTTATACCCAATCTAAACATTTCTTTTTGAAGACAAACATCTTTAAGTCGTCTCGCTTTTGAAGGAGGGTGAGCAAATACAAAATGTTTACACAGCTGGTGTTGTGATAAAGAAATGCTCGCACTGTCGCGCCGAACATTACCTTGCCTTACCTTTCGGAAGGTAAAAGGCAACACTGCAAAGAAAATAGAAGTTAAAAGCAAAAAACACCTGAACACCTGAACCACGTTAACCTTATGGTTATTTACGGGGTAAGAAACTGCCTTAGATCACAGTAAACTTACGGTAGTATGTCAAGTTTATTGCGTAGTATTTAAAGTAATTTAACAATAGATTTAAGGCAAACAAGGCTACCAATTTATTTGTAACATAGAACATTTTTAAATAAAACTTTTCAAAAATTAAAGATTTTTGATCTTTTTAGCCGCCATATATTTATTTATACATACTTATATATTTATTCAACAGATCGTAATTTTTCGTCGCCGTAAAATATTTGTGTGCATGAACACGATCATAAAAATAATCCTTTATTGCAAAAAATAATTTTAAGTATCACATGAGGTATATAAAATAATATGTACAAAGGTGGGCTTATCTCTAGAAGAGATCTCTACCAGCCAACCATAGCAGTTGTAAACTAAGTAGTTGTACGGGATAAATGTTGTTCAAGAAAAGTGTTAGATACTAATAAAAATAAAATATATAAATTTGATTTGCTCTTGTCCTTTAAGTTTTGAGGTACCTATTGTATATGATTAGATTGGTTTAAGATAATTCAGCGCTAAGTGTCATGACCTAGGATTTTATTTACGGATCTAAAAAAGGTTATAATGGAAAGGAAATACGTAAATCCTTAAAACAGGTATGTATGTATATGTACTTGCGTAATTAGGTGGTGATTTGGTTCATGGTATTTTTTTGTATAACGTAAATATAAGTATAAGTGTAAAGCAAATCTGAATAATAATCCTATATAAATATATATTATAAAACATAAACAGGGTACAATGAGTATTTAAGAACTAAAAGTACTTAGACTTATCTCACCGCACTTCACTTACCGCATTATATAATAGGTTGGGGAAAAAGTCTTTTCGTATTTTTGTATGAAAAGTCAAGACATTTTTTTCAAAGTTTATTTACATTTATTTACAATATATATGTACCGTTTTGTTGAATAACTTTCTGCCATTTTGTGGGCAGAGACATTATCCCGTTACTGTAGAAACTTTGGGACTTCTGATCAAAAAAACGGGACAAATAGTTTTGGCAGTCCTCTCTTGAGGTCAACCTTACAGAACCTAAAGAATTCTGCAGAGACCGAAACAGGTGAAAATCTGAAGGCGCAAGGTCAGGGCTATATGGTGGATGCACTAGGACCTCCCAGTCGAACTCTCTTAATTTTTGCTGAGTGGCTAAAGATGTGTGTGGTCTAGCGTTATCGTGATGAAAGACCACACCCTTCCTGTTGATCAATTCCGGCCGTTTTCTCTCGACTGCTTCCTTTAATCTCATCAGTTGCTGGCAGTAAAGATCAGAATCGATGGTTTTGCTGGGCGGTAAAAGCTCATAATAAACAATGCCCTTCCAATCCCACCATACACACAGCATCACCTTATTTCGTGTTAGGCCAGGTTTGGCCACAGTCTGTGAAGCCTGGCCAACTTTCGACCACGACCTTTTTCGCACGTTCTTGTCGTACGTGATCCACTTTTCATCGCCAGTTATCAATCTCTTCAAAAACGGCTCGGTTTCATTACGTCTCAATAATGAATCGCAAATGAGTACACGGTTCATTAAGTTTCTTTGAGTGAGCTCGTGTGGCACCCAAATATCGAGCTTTTTTGTATAACCAGCTTTCTTCAAATGGGTCAAAACTGTTTTGTGGTCAATTCCCAGTTCTTCAGCTACATCGTAACTACTAATATGCCGATCTTGCTCCACTCTTTCAAAAATGGCGTCCATTTTATTCGTAACAGGGCGACCAGAGCGAGGTGCATCTTTAACATCAAAATTTCCGGACTGAAAACGTTTGAACCAAATTTGTGCTACTCTTACTGACACTGCATCAGGTCCATAAACATCACAAATTTTTTTCACTGCTTGAGTTGCATTTTTGCCTTTTTTATAATAAAATTTTAAAATGTATCGAATTTCTTCATTAGATTCACTCATTTTAACGGAGAGAAAAACAAATGAAAAATAGCGGGAAACAACTTTTTTTTATTTTTTTCTTTTTTTTATAATGGAACCTTTTTAATGTTACCAAAACCAGCCAGACACAAATAGTACAGTCAAAAAAAATTTATAATAAGTTTATACCTACGTTATGCGAAAAGACTTTTTCCCCGACCTAATATGTACTGTGTCGAGATCTTTTACGTGCACTCCACATCCAGTTATTTACGAGTATTAGCACTCGGTGTTGCGTTAAATAGTTACTACCCGTGTTCCATTACACTTATGTTATTTTTTAAGCGAGTCGAGTTTCTTTAAAGCACTGGTATTAACTCTGTTAAGTAAAGCGTTAATATAAAACAAAAACATTGAATTTTGTTGCTGCTATTATTATCGGCAAACATAATTGTGGATCTAACTAATTAATTATTCCAATGACAGTTTTGCGAGCGTCCCATCACTTGCAGATGCATTAAAATAACAGTTCTCCACGGTACCTAACAATCTCAATGTTTCCCATAGAAATGCCCAAAGCATACCGGCCCAATACTCAAATATGTTGAGTTAACTGGACTGCAAGAATATTAACGCTGTTTCAGAATCTGAATCGTGGGTAAAGCCGTGTCTCCTTCTCTAGCTTATTCTCTTTCAGGATTCCAATTAATACGTAACAAGCGTGCTGTTGGTGGTGGTGGGGTTGTCGTTTATCTCCGTTCCAACTATCCGTGCACGGTACTCAGTATCTCAGCTCAGCTTCCGCCATCAAAAGCCAGTGAACATTTCTTTATGGAAGTGTCATATTTCGATTGTGTGTTATATTTCTTTTTGACGTTTTCAAGTACTATGTAATAGTTTACGAAATAAAAAAAATCTAGTTTGAAGTTTCATCATCAGCCTATACTAGTCCACTGCTGGACATAGGCCTCCCCCAAATCGCGCCATTTTCCCCTGTCTTCGGCTTGCCGCATCCAGCATCTGCCAGCGACCGCTCGCAAATCGTCACCCCACCTGGCGAGTGGACGTCCTACACTACGTTTGCCAAGTCGCGGTCTCCACTCAAGAACTCGTTTACCCCATCGGTTGTCGGTCCTTCGACAGATATGGCCAGCCCACTGCCACTTCAGCTTGCTAATCCTGTATGCTATGTCGGTGACTTTGGTCCTCTGTCGGATAACATCATTTCTGATTTTATCTCTCAGAGAGACTCCGAGCATAGCACGCTCCATAGCTCTCTGAGCGACCTTGAACTCGCGAATCAGTCTTACTGTGAGTGTCCACGTTTCGGCACCGTAGGTCATAACAGGTAGGACGCACTGATTGGAAACTTTCGTTTTCAAACATTGTGGTATAGGTGACGAGAAGACTCGACGGAGTTTCCCAAACGCTGCCCAGCCAAGTTGGATCCTCCTTTTGGCTTCCTTCTCAAAGTTGTTTTTGCCTAATTGCAGAATCTGCCCGAGGTAGGTGTATTCGGAAACAACTTCAAGTAGGTGGCCATTCACGACAATAGATCTCGGAACAATGCGGGCATTGATCATGACTTTGGTTTTATCCAAATTCATGCCGAGACCTATCCGTCGCGAGGCTGATGCCAGGCTGTTCAGCATCTGTTGCAGCTCCTCCAACGTTTCCGCCATCAAGACTATATCGTCAGCGAATCGTAAGTGCGAAGTTTGAAGTTTACCACGACCTTTTATATGTACCATATAAAATTCTTCACCTAAGCTTAAGGCCAAATACTTCATGCAACGTAGTTTTATTACAAATAAGCTTCAGAGCTTTTTGAAGATGCCTATGGCATTGACTAGACTAATCTTTTAATTAGTGATTCCGCTGATGAGAAGATTGATATCTTAAGATCGATCTATGCTGCTCCAGATATACGATATTCCTGCACCAGTACGCAAAGTTAAAATGGAGCAAATGCCTGCACCGTGGTTATCAGACGATATAAAAGTGTTGATTAATAAAAAAAACTAGGTACAAACGTCGTCCTATACCTTTCTGCTAAAAGAAATATATGGTCGTTCGCTATCGGTGCAATAAAATAGGTAGAGTTGCTCAGCGTCAGCACATTTATAGTTCAGTAAAGGAACGTGATCAAGCCAATGTTTGAAAATTTTTAAGATCGCTTGGAGTGGAACAGAATTTTGAAGATTTTTTTATAGATCTATTTAATGAACATTTTTCGACATTACCTTACATAGACTATACTTCTTAAATATAACTTCGAATTACATCATCTTTTCCACTCATTCCCCATTAAATTTTCGCTCTTTTACGGAATTGGGTGTAAAATAGAGTGTTATGTCGATCTCCTCGGACGCCGTTGGTTGTGGCAGTCTTAACTGAAAGATGATGTTCCTATTCTACGCGAGCTCCTTCCTGTTATACCTTGTGAGAAAAGGGGGAGTGCTTACTCATGCACAGTTTTTGGGCTGAGATAATTCAAGAAATAGAAATATAATAAACTGATCTCCTAAAAATATCTTGTTTTCACATCCAAAATACTGATTTGGCATGTAATAGGGGATGACTCGGCTGAGTTAGTATTTCTGATGTGCAATAAGGTTAGGTTAAGTTGGCAATTTATAAATTTTGATAACGAAAAACACACAAGCCATAGGGCTTGCTAGAAATAGAACTCCCCAATGTATCTTCCTGACGATCATCAATTATAATGAATCACATAACAGAACTGACATATAGAACTAGTCGGCTGTTTTCTATTAATAAAAACAGTTATAAAGACCAATAAATAAACCCATAATATTAAAAACTTACAACGGCAAAGACGCGTAAACTGATAGTTAATTCTATCCCGTTAGGATAGGAAGCATGCCTAATGCATTACCATATTATTTGTATATTCTCGCACATAAAACATTTTCCTACCTACATACTCGTATATTCCTTCATAAGAATATTTTATATTCCCTCCCAGTATCTCAGTTCAATAACACAATAGCGGGCTTATATTCCACGTATCGTAAGTTAGCGAATAAACCGCAGCCCTCCGCGTGCTCTGCATGAATATGTAATTTGTTAGCCTCATGCGTACACCGCATACCGCACTTCCTATGAAATAGATACTTCTTTATACCCTGCACCAGGTTATGGGGTCAAGGAATTCCGTTGTGCCATGTTTAATGCAATACGACCAGTTTGCACGTATCAGATCTTTATTGTGATAAGGTTAGTTCTTCATAAACTATAGCAGAGTCTGCTTCTTATTTGTTTTAGGGATCCTTATTACAAAAGGAAAATTTTGTCTGTTTTTATTCCGAAAAATACACGGAAAAATACCATTATCATCAGATAGTGATAATTTTCGGTGTAGTTTCTTGAGCTATGAGTTCAGCTCACCATCATTATCATCAGCCCATCTGCATCCAATGCTAGACATAGAGCTCTCTAACGGCACGCCACTGAAGCTGAAGCCAGCTGAAGATTGGGCTCGATCTTCATCTCTTCGCCTCTAACCGCTGCCAGCCATTTGCGTATTTCGTTGCCTCACCAAACTGGAGAGCTTCAAACACTACGTTTTCCGATCCGTGGCCTCAAATGTAGGATAAGTCTATCCCAGCGGTTGTCGGTCCTACGGCAGATATGTCCGGCCCACTGCAACTTCAGTTTGTTAATTTTTTGGGCTTTGTAGGTAGCTTTGTTTTTTTGTTGGATCACCTCAATCCTGATCCGATCCTTTTTAGCTCAGTTATTTTAAATCCTTCAGCCATGCCAAGCTTGCTGGTGGGCATGCTTTGCAAGTATATGTAATTCGTTAGCCTCATGCGTAAATTATTCGGTTGTCATAAACTGTCGCAAAAGTCTGCTTCTTTGGTATATTCGGTTCGGTTTTTCGTCCGTCTGTCTGTCTGCCAAGACTTTATAGTTCTTTTGTCTGTCTGGCAAGATCTTTTTTCGGGGACGTGTTGATTAAAATATAATCTAGGTTCTAATATTCATGGTCTGCGGTCCCTTGAAAAAAAAACAAGCTTATAAAGCAGCATGCTTACAAATTTCGCAGAGAAATTATTATATTATTATTAACCTATGGGATACTTCTCAAAAAGTCTCGAAAATCAATTATTTGTCATTCTATGATCCATCACAATTTTTTGCGATTGCTCACTTATCTGCTGTTGATAAACTAGTCGTTATTCAACAAAAATAATAGTTATTCAACGCCAAAATTAAGTTGGTACCCCGTGGGTTCCTCTTGGTCCGACTCGCACTTGACCGACTGACTTTTGCGTGGAAAAACTGATGAAGTAATTACTTTTTTGTTCAGCCTTCTTCATCATCTCAACGTGTTTAATCCTCCCTCTACCTTCTACCTACTACTTCCCTAGTCAAGACGATCCAGATCTTACTAAACCAGGCAGACCCAATATTAATTACTGACGATTTGCAAATACATGTAAATGGTACAAAAAAAATTTAACAACAAAAGTGTTTCATCTGCCAAGGAAATACCTTTGTTCTGTAATCAGTTCTGATCACCTAGGGCTTCATTACTATACACAGAAACGATGAAATGCAGTTTTTTGTAAAATAAAGACAGGCTATATATAAAACAGAAAGAATCCTTAGTATGGCTAAAATAATAAAAACACTACTAGTTTTTGTTTAAACTGTAAGGTGCTGGACGATTGCAAGGATACAGAAAACAATAGACTTTTCCCGTACCACCCTTTCAGTATGAAAAACCTGTACATATGTGTTATAAACACTTCCTAATTACATAACAACACACAGTCCTATAAAATAAACAATGTATAGTATACTTATATTACGTAAATAAGAACAGCAGTTAATCAGCTTTGCAGAGTATTGATTTCATGTAAAAGCTGGCAAGGAAAAAAATACAGACAAATTCAGAACCTCGTCCTTTCTTTTAGTCATTTTCAATCTTCGTTTAATGCGACCTCATGCCATACTTAATAGCTTTGATCACCTTTTTTTTTATCACCTACACAAAATAATTGCTTGTAGTATATTTAAAGTTACTTAAATTCAAAAGTTAACTTAGCTACTTAATAGAATTTAAGATTGAATTATGAAATTATATATAAAAAAAATATTCATTCGAAAAATTTTATATCCAATAACGTTATTTATATTATTATCTTGAAACTTAATACCAACATCACGAATTATCAAAACACAAGGCAGCAATTTACTACAACTGTACAAACACCTAATTATTACATTATATTACTATAATTACTAATAACATCAAAGACACAAACCACGAATAAACAAGAGGTCGCTTTTGTAAAGTGACTCGTTCTGATGATGTGGTACATGGTTATGTGATACGTTACGTATTGATTTAAAGTGCAGTGTGGTAGAGCATTCTCGCTAATAAGTGTTGTTATAGAATGCGACCACAGATAATATAATACTGAGGGAGTTAGATGTCTGCCACATTGACAAGAATGGCTTATCACCTTACACCATTTGACAGGTTTCATCTCTGTGCTTAAAGTATTAGTATAGCACTTGTGTTTCATCATCCTCTCAGCCTATTAACGTCCCACTACTGAGCACGAGCGTCCTCTCACATAACACGGTGCGAGGGTATTGGGTCATACTCCACCACGCTGACCCAGTGCGGATTGGCGGAGGCAGGTGTATGGCGTCCTGCTGTTAGAATTTTTTAAGCCGCCCATTTAGGCCTCTAACATGGCTTAACGACTACCACATTTAGTGACAACCGAGACCAACAGCTTAACGTGCCTTCCGAAGCACGGAAGCGCTCGATATTAAATGCCACACAAACGGTCACCCATCCAAGGACTGACCTCTATAAACTCTGCTTACTTCGGTTATCGTTACCGACCACCGAGCACCGCGAAGTTACAAGCGCTTCGAGCACTTGTGTTTACATAAATACATACATTCACGCCTGGTTTCCTGAAGGGGTAGGTAGAGGTATATTATACGCCCACCCTTCGCCAATTATATTGTTGGTCCCACGTAGTAAGTGGCGAGCCTATTGCCGCCATATGTTCGCCATTGATCGATAGGTGCCTCACCACTTGCAGGTGAGGTTGGCTTGGACTTCTTAGGTCTTTGTAGGGTTACCGCGGCCTTGGTGTTACAGGCTCAAGAAGGAACATGGATGGTTTTTAGTCAGTAAAAGTCTGACACACCCTTCCGCTTCACCCACAGCGGAAGATGGTCATTTGATGATTTTCCATCCGAAAAAAAAAAAAAAGGTCTTTGTAGCATCCCCCCCGACAGGTCTCCACCTTGGCGTAGTGGGGGGGCTGAGTACCTTAAAAAATTAAAATAAAAAAAAGTCTTTGTAGGATCCCTATCCACACTTTTTTTTAATTATTTACGTCGGTAACAAAACGCATTTACGCACTGTCTCCCGGCTAAAGGGGAAGACCGGGAGGGGATGTGGGGCTCACTGCGGCAGACGCGACCACTGCAGTCCTGTCCACTAAAAATCTTCCGATTACGCCCGCCGCTGTTGAAGAAAGGGCGGGGGGCAGCACCAGGGGATTTGTAGTTTTTGGCACCCTGCCCGCGGCTAACGTCCCCCGGATAAGAACCAGGAGGACCTCCTCAGAGAGGCGCAGTGTGTCGCGCCCCCCCTACCCCCTTGTGCGACCACCGGCGTAAGCGGCCGACTTCGCGGGGGGTCTATAGTTAGACGGTAGGGGCCTGCCCCCGCCGCCTAAGACCCCCCTGTTGCTGCGTTACGGGCCCTCCTTGCCCGCCCGCTGCGCCAATGGCGTAGCCGGAGAGAGAGCGGACCCCGCTCCCTCTCCCGCTTCGCGGCCTCCTTCTGCGACATCACCACTTCGCAGAAGGAGGATCCCTATACACACTGTGTTGTAAAACAGTAACATTATACGCCCATGAGGCAGATCTTATCTATAGAGTAATATCAAACATAGATCCCTAGAGGCCAACAAATCTTTAAAAGTGTTAGCAAAGTGAACTTTCCTACAACTTTAACCTCGTTAGGCCCAACTACCTTATTTCATGACAAATAAATGTTGACAATCAGGCCCAAGACACTTTTAAAATTCATTAACTTACGACCCATCATCATCATCATTATTTCAGCCATTTGAAGTCCACTACTGAACATGGCCTATGTTATCCCAATTGCTTTCCACGCAGATCGATTCTTTGCCGCCTGCATCCACCGGCTCCCCGCCGCCCTGACCAGATCATCGGTACATCGCGTTGGGGGCCGCCCTCTATTACGTTTGCTGATTCGTGGTCGCCATTCAAGAACCTTAACGCCCCATCGGTCGGCGGTTCTTCGAGCTATATGCCCCCCCACTGCCACTTCAGCTTGCAAACGCGCTTCGCTATGTCGGTCACTCTAGTTCTCCTACGGATTTCCTCATTTGTGATTCTATCACGTAGGGACACTCCGAGCATAGCTCTCTCCTTTGCACGCTGAGCGACTTTGAGGTTCCTTGTGAGGCCCATAGTCAGGCACCACGTCTCAGTCCACCCAGCGACCTAAAATTATGACATGATATTTAAACGTTTTTTTTGGTTTAAATAATACCGCCAATTATAATCTGCCAACAAATTTTTAACCTTGAATTCATCTCTAATTTTGACAGAGATTAATAAGAAATACCTTTTAAAAGAATTTAGCCAAAAGCATTAAATTTGAACACTGTTTTACTAAATCAAAGTTCTGGGCCTAACTACTTGCACCTATTTATAGTACATTGGGCCGTAATATATATGGACCTAAATTTAGGTTGGGCTTTACGAGGATATAGATCCGTTTTAAATAGTTACAAGGTTTATTCTCACCCCAAATGTGATTCAAGGTCTTGAGATATATGTATATATTTACATCTACAGTGACAGGGCTTGTACCGCAAGACTTCCTTACATAATCTACACAAAACAAAAGCCTTAAGATAAGTTTTCCGGCAAACGACACAAGTTTCCGAACCTTGATGATGGATATGAGTTGTCTTTACAAATGGAGATCCCTAGCTGATCGCGAGATATTTATGTCTGTCTGTAAGCCGCAAATGTCGCCATTATGTGGCGCAAATTGTGATTAATATGTTGTCGCTGGCGTATTATATACTTAAGGATACGCAGCGTATCGCTCTTAATGCGGAAATGAGTTAGTTCGAGTAGCTAATACCAGAGTTGAAACAGCAATATAGGAAATTGGGATGCAATATAATCAAGTAGTTATTGACGTCATCAAAAAGTTGAGATAACTATAGTAATCATCCCACATCGTGGAGCTATTTAAAAATTAGAGCACACATAGCTATAAATTGATCGCAGAAAAGAATAATTTATTAACAAACAAAAAGCTGTTCTGTTTTTTCTGTCTTACCGAATGTCTAGTAATGTAAACTTATAAGCCAAATAATTTTAAAAATAATTAAAGCGTTGCGCTTCCTTGATGCACCAGGTGCAGAGCAGTTCCAACAGCATCCTGAATATGAGAGCGAGTAGGTTGGACTCTCAGTACGTCGATCATTGCTACCCAACATTCGCTGGTGTGATGCGGGGATGATTTGCGTACTATCTTTGATTTGCGTACACCTACCTTTCATGTTTTTACGTGTGCCTTTATTTATTGTTCTAGTTTACTAATATAGCTTAAGTATTATTGTGACTAACCTAATTTTATAAGATGTTTTAAGTTACTTGAATAATAAAATTATTTTTATAAAATATTCAGTGAAAATATCAAGTGCTAGTTTCATAACAAGCTTCATGTGGGTTGAATCCTTTTTGTTTAACTTTGTCCAATTATAAGTGCAACATTGGCTGTAGAGGGAGTTTTTGGAACTCTGTAACACGTAGCCTTACTATAATTGGCGAAGCTGACATGTGCCGCGTTTATTTAGTTTTTCGTAAGTGCTGCCTGCGTTTAATACAAGTTTGCACATTCAGTTAATTTAGGTGAATGCTCTGCGATTGGTGGGCGTTGGAAATCAAATTTGACACTTAGATATATAATAGATACATAAACACCGAGGTGACCAAAATTTAAAGAAAAGATAGCCCATTGATAAGACTGGATTTCAGAAGGGCTCAGGTTAAAACTCCGGTCGCCCACATATGACGATAGCTGAAGTCTAGGGCAACCGGGATAATGCTAAAATGGTGATCTACGACATCGTACAAACTAGCGCTTGATTCTGCTTTTTTTGGGTATTCAAAGTCAAAGACAAAATTATGTATTCAAGTTTGGCTCAATAGAGCTCTTATGAACGTCAAAACTTAAAAACTAACCCGCCCATTCACTGCGGGCGGGAGCTTGATCGTAAAAGAACAGGCAAGAAAATCGTCAAGGTAATCTTTTTCTCCCGCCAGTTACAAGAAAATGTACTTAATAGTAAAACAATTTGACAAGCCTACAAAAACCTGTGTTCTGCAGTCACAAGATGTAAAATAAAAGAGAAAATTACTCCTTTTTAGTATTGACTTAATTCGATTTTAGTATAGACATGAGCAGACCAGTCCCCACTGGCGGCACCCGTTCACGAGTATGACGCATGAACCAGTCATCGTTTCAATCAACCATATTTAAGGGTACTTAACGACGCATGACGCCACCACCGCAAAGACATTTAAGTGAGCATGACATACTCAAGCTACAGGATAAAAGAATTTTAACAAAATAACATTATATTGATTAAATGTGCTGCAAACCACAAATATTTTTGGTCTCATGAAAGATAAAAATTACAGCTATTCTGTCTTAACATCTATATAATCATTCGAACAATACTATGCGAATACAAATTCCCACCAGTACAAAGTTTTTCTTAATATAACACACAGTAATGATTTAAAAGAATGATAGGATGAAGTTGTGTTGTGTAATTATTAGATTTGACAAAAAAAATATACATATATATTTATTTACTCAACCATAAATATGATGATGGACTACCAGATCCTGATGAATGAAATTAGGATGGGCACCGGCGTCATCGTGTGTACTGGCTTGAACTGCGATCACCAACCTTTTGTTTTACGTCGGTAACAAAATGCATTTACGCACTACCTTCCGGCCAAAAGGGGACCGAAAGGGGGTGTGGGACTCACCACCAGCAGACGCGACTGCCAGCAGTAATACCCACTAAAAATCTTCTGACGACGCCCGCCGCTTGTTGAGAAAGAGGCGGGGGCCAGTACCTGGGTTGCAGCGTCTGACACCCCGCCTGCGGCCAACGTCCCCCGGACCAAAACCGGGAGGACCTCCTCAGAGAGGCGCAGTGGACGCGCCCCTCCTACCTCCTTGTGCGACCATAGCGTGTATGGCCGACTTCTCAGAGGGTCTATAGTTATACAGCAGGGGCCCCCTGCCCCCACTGCCTAGACCCTCCTGGCGCTGCTGAGCGGGCCCTCCTGGCCCGCCCACTGCGCCCTCCACAGGTCCCTCTTAGTTTCCCCCCCGGTAGTCAGTAGTAAGGGCACCCAGAGTCGTCGGTCTCTGAGTGTTGCCTTTTCCCTAGCGCCTCCTGCGCCCTCTCGGGAGGTACTCAGCCCCCCCACCACGACAAGGTGGAGACCAGCCTGCCCAGTGTAGTGATTATGGGCAAATACCCCCCAATATAATATTTATCTATTGGGGTGGGCAATGCTTAGTAGTGAACTTTATTATGGGCTGATGTGATGAAGGAGATAATTTAATAAATTTGTTTTATTTACAGCATTAACTCCCAATCGTAAATTGTAAGACAGTCCTGTCAGTTCTAAATTGTAATTATACCTCTAAAATAGATATTAAAAATATTGCAGCCGTAACTTTCAAATCAAAGAAAAAGTAATCGCTAGAGTAACATCTTCTAAGAAATTCACGAGAAAAAGCTTGTAAAGTGTAATCACCGCATTACGAGAACACGTCTTACTCCAAGAATCCCGGTTTTTTTTTACAATTCCTGTTCGAATCGCGCCGCTTGGCCTCAAAGGAACACTTCCGCCATTATTTTGAGCGGAAAATATTTTTACTGCGCATATACGGAACGTAAAAAGGAAAAGCGGCCCCGACTCCCGTTCATATGTCCCGCTTGACGTATCTGCATAATAAAAAAAAATTGCAGGTTTTATCGTGTCAGGTGTCGCGGAGGATGGCCGGGCCCACGTCTCGCGTGCATTGCAGCGAAAAACGCTCAAACGATTAGGATTTTCCGACAATATTGAGGTTAAAAGTTTGTAGGTTTTACTGAATAAATGTTGCTAGTACCTACTATATTGTTTTTGCTGTTTATTGGAAAGCTATAATCGTAGTAAAAATATATTTCAGTCATTATTTTCCGTCACTCGGCACTCGTAGATTAAAGGGTGCGCTCCTGTGTATAATTTTGCTTGTAATTTTATACTCATCAGAAAGGATCTTTAAAGTAATACACATTTGTGAAATCACCATTGAACCGTGTTTATAAAATGATACCATAACATGCCCATAGAGTTTGACTTTGACTTTGACTTTTGACTTGACCATTTCAAAAGTACGAAATGAATTTAAGAAATAGTTACAATCCAAAATCATACATAATTAATAGCATATTTTGTTAAGTAACCATTTAATTATACGCAACATTTAATATAGCTACAGAATAAAGTTCTCACACACAAAATAGCAACATGTGTCGTCATAATATGGAAAACCGTTTGAATGAAGCGTTTTTGGGAGAGTCCAAAAATGTGATATTGAAATGTTCATATCTAGAAGAGTTATAAAGCTAAAGAAATAATTATTTCACGAATATTCCTATGATTGTAATGCTCTTTGATAACATGCATACAAATTAACAGTCCGCTATCCTATCATAATCTCCAATACGCGTAATAAGATACGCGTGACATGCCTTTTAGGGATAAGCAGTACCGTTGTACATGTACAACTGCTTATCCCTAAAAGGAATTTCTTCCAGCAGACCGAAATGTTGTTGCTTATTACGTACAATTGCTATTCATATGACTTTTACTTAAAATAAATGAGTTAAATTAAATTCTAATAGTATAAATAGATACATTTATCAGTTTAAAGAAAACAAAATGTTGTAAAATATCATATCCCCAGTAGTATAGCTATAGCCAACTGCACATATCAAACCTGAAATCAATGTCGCATTCAAAATGTACTTTCTTGTAAACTGTAGTAGTTAGTGGCAGTCCTTATAAAAAAGAACACAAGTAATTTAAATATATTTGTTTGTATATCTCCTTAATTTTTATTTTATAACTAGCGGCCCGGAACGTGCTTCGCTACGTATAAGGCATAGTAATAAAAAAAAATGATTATTAAGTTCATTTATTCAAACAAAAAAATATTGTAAATTGCTAGCTATTTAAAATCCCAAATGATATATTGTTTATATTATATTTATCAGCAAAGAGTAAAAAATAAAAAAGAATTGGGTACTCTTACTATGGTGGGTTTTGTTTTCCTATTTTGAGCATGAATAAATAAACAGTTGGGGGTTCTGGAACAGGCAACATAAGGTTGGCCATGTGAAAAACATTTTGCCATCACCAATTTCTAACAATTGTTTTGAAAACTTATGGGCAGTTGCATCATTATGTAGGTGAATGCGCATATTAATGTTCATTGTAAATTTTCGTACATATCTCCAAAGAACTGATGACTTCAAACAGGCGTTTATTTCATCAGCAGGAGTTGATCGAGAAATGACAGGCAATGTTTGACGAAAGTCCCCTAAAGATAGCAATATCAGAGCACCACCAAAAAGCTGTTGATTACCGCGTAAATCTTGCATTGTTCGATTAAATGCTTCTATTGATTTTTTTTTCGCCATTGTGCACTGATCCCATAAATTTTTATAATTAATATTTTGTATAAATGTTTGTACTTCACTGACAATCGGTAATGTATTGTAATTTAGCCGCGGGTGATCGCGCCTGGTGATCTAAGACACAGGCAGACTTTTGCCTAATTTAGACTGCAGCCTCCCGCATTTTACTAAATATTGTTTGTACCTAAATTGTGTTCATTGTGTATTAGTGTATGTGGAGGAAATTAAATGATTATTATTATTATTAATTTCACCACTTTGCGTTATTATTATGAATGACTTGAGAACAATCAATGCATCCATAAAAGTTTAATTTGTTTCTTGTAAATTTTGACAGGTCACAAAATAAACACTGCATTTGAAATCTGAATGGTATTGTGAATAACAATGCTGAAAATATTTTCTTATTCTCAAAATGTTATAATATATCTAGTCTCTCAAGAACAGCTGAGAAAGAAAACTTAAAACATTTTCAAAAATGTACAAAGTCGTATTTCATCCCGGCCAATCGGGTCAAACACAACTGGAAACTGCAATAAATCTCAATTGAACCAGGACAAAAGGGATGATCTCGCGTCGAGTTCACTTCGCCGCCATTACAGCACGAACAACGACGCATTACCAGAGATTAGCAACAATTTCATTCCAACAGGCTGTCCGTGTTGTTGTGGCGTGCCTTCTCTTGTAATTTGTTAGGCGCAAGTCGCAACATGCCCCTTTTCTGAACAAATTGGAATCTCCAGTCCTCGCACTTCTGACCTGACGCTAAATGCATAGGTCAGAAGTCTGGCTCCGCCAAAATGAAGCATTTTATTTCTTTATGCTGAAAAGTTGTGCTTCGGCTGAGCAAATTAAGTAAATAACAAAATGACTCCGTACAAAATTGTGGAACCGTAAGTTGATCTTGCCTCGAGTTCACTTCGCCGCCATTATAGCACGAACAACGACACATTACCATATATTAGCAACAATTCCATTCCAACTGCTTGTTCCATCTTGTTGCGGCGGGTTATTTCTTGTCATTTGTTAGGTGCAAGTTGCGACTTGCTCTTTTTCTGAACAAATTGGGCCCTTCAGACCTGTCGTTTAATATATATCAGAAATCTAGCTCCGGCAAAATGAAGCATTTTTGCTGCCTACACTGCAAAGTTGTGCTTCATAGAAAGTCATTGCATATGTTTATAACATAGGCATTACTCACGGTGTAATAGGGGTCCAAGCCAACCTCAACTGCAAGTGGTGCACCTGCTCATGAACGAAAGAGGCTCTGGCGAATATAAAAGTAACCGGTAAGCGGCAAAAGGCTCGCCACCTATTACGTGGAACCAACAATAGAAGTATCGAAATGTGGGCGTATAATATGTGAATGTATGTATGTATGAACAAAATTTACTACATTGTTTTACCAAATGAAAGAGAGTAGTAGAAGTTTGTATGTGTGTTATTTGAAGTCAACCTTCTGTACGTGTCAACTGTTCCACCTCCGAACTGAGGCCAGCGGCACGAGACGGATGAAGGCACAGTTTCCTGCGAGTCTAGCAACGTGTTTACTTTAATGTAATGTTGAATTTTACAGTTTCTACCATTGGTCCTAGTTAGAGTTACCTAGTTCCCTAATATAGATACTTATTAAAACGCAACGCGGTAAAGTTTTGCTTTAGTAAAGTTAGAAATAGGTTGTTCAGTGTTAGATTCGTAAAAAAAACTTGCAGATTATGTTTGTTGAAAAATAAATAAGCGCACTGGTATACTATAATTAGGATTAACATTAATAACAATTGCCGTGATACTTATAAACAAAAATATACTTTTTATTGCATACCAAAAGAAGTATAATGATAAATTTAAAAAAAAATGGTTGCCTGTAAAGTCGTTTTTACGGGCGAAGATTTTACGTGACAACGTCTTTTTCTCGGTAGAATATTTATTGATATGAATATAATTAAATTGCACAATAGGAACAAGGAATTCTAGTGCTGCGCGCGCGGCAGACCGATCATAGTTGAGTGGGAGAGAGACGCAAGGCATTCGCCGGGCCTCTCTCTCGTTCGGTGACTCATCGTAACGTTACCGAGCGTTACACTTTTTCATAAGTGACTCCCAGCCGCAACCTAATTTAAGACGTTGTCACGTCAAAAACAATGCATGAGCGCTGCAGTCATTGCTAAATGCCAACGTACACGAGCACGGCTGTGAGTTTCTTTTGTCTCATATTGCTTTCCCTATTGTGTTTGTTTATCATACTTATATAATAAAACTATTATAATAATATTAAATAATTATGTGGATAGTGATTTGATTTCAAATGTTTTAATATTTAGTTTTTGTAAAATTTTAAGCAAACAAGTAACAACTTGAGTGCTGTGTGATACCGGCCTAGAATAGTACCCACCCCTTCTCATCTCATGGGCAGTCCTTAGAGTCCACGGAGAGATATCCTACCGGACGATGGGCAGCAGCGTCATCCGGCGTACCCAGCGTGGTGATAACGGTCAGATACCCAATCGAATGTAATCTATTGGGGAGGCTAATGCTCATCTTTATAAGGCTGATATGATAAGAATGATAAGTATCATTCTCAATGCTCACTATTAATTTTGTTAAACTAAACTGTGCAATCATGTTATCTATGTAACTATGTAAACTATGGAAATTATACTGGCAAATTATAGACAACATTATTAAAATGGGTAACTATTCAAAACTTTAGCTTTATAACTCAAGTAGTGTTATGAGTTATTCTTTTTGCCTTTTAGCCCCAAATCTTCAATCTATTTACAAGGTTAAGGCACAAAGATTGTAATAGACGCTGATGTTCTAACAGTCAGACAACTATTTATTTTAAAGTCGACCCTATTCACTCATTCAAAAACAATATATGATCCGAAAATATTAGATAGAAAGAGAAGAAAAGACATAATAATCTTTAGAAACTGTCCACCGTTCTCGCCTTTTGCGAAACGACATCAAATTTTCTTAGGTCCCTTTTTGTATAATTTTATTAATAAAAATATTTTCATATATCCCATGACTACCCAAAAATTCAAACAAATACTTAATTTCTTTTGCAATTTAAAGATTATGAAGAAACGTAAGGTATGGTAAAGGTAAAAATATAGGTCTATATGAATGTTTTTGCAGTGCCATTAATGTACTATCTACATACAACAGCACGCAAGCACGAACGCAAACACACTCACATACACACACACACACGCTCATGCACACTCATCCTCAAACACACACCACACCTATAATATGATTCTGTATATATATACATTGCAGTCTATAAATATATAATATAACATGCACGCACACTTACACACTTTTGTTTTTATTTGTTTTAGTTATAGTTTTGTAATATGTAATCATTAATGAGTTGAGTGCAACCTTGTCGTTCAGAAAATCTTGTACACTATAAATAAGCCTTCCGGCACAATTTACACTTCATGTAGTTTTTAAATATATTTATAGATAAATTGGCCACGTCACCTGGCACCGTATTGTACATGCGAATACTATTTCCCGCAAAAGAATTTGTAACTTTATGGAGCCTATACTTGGGCATAGCCAGTTTATTCTTATTTCTTAAGTTTAAATTATGTCTAAGACTATTTTTACATAACTTACTTTTATTTGTATGAGCATGCAGTAAATTTTTATAAAACTCCACGCCATATCAGTCGTAAATCTGCGAGTGGAAAATAAGTCAGTCAGTCATCAGGAATGAACAACATATTACTAACAGGTCAGCCAGCTAACTAAATTACATAAAAAACCCTAACAAAGAAGGTCCATCTCTAAGTTAATTTGTCATTACCCTCAGGCGCGTTTTGTCGTTAGTTACGCACACGTTTTACTGCGTCGTAAAAGCAGAACTACGCTGAATCCACATAAACGCTACTTGTTAGTTCCGAGTGTTGTAACTGGAGATGTTACTACTTTATCCATTTATACCAGTTTATCTGTACACTGTACTGTAAATATCATTAAGAACTTGTATTATGTATACAAAACGGATTAACTTTTTTTTGTATACTAAGGTAACGTTAAGGTTCTTCAATTGCGACCGCGAACCGGCAAACGTAGTAGAGGACGAACCGATGGATCAATGATCTGGTCAAGGCGGCGGAAGCCGATGGATCCAATCGACTCGGAATCGCTACATGTGGAAATCTATTGGGGAGGCCAGCACTAACCAAACCGGTCGTTTATTTTTATGTCGGTAACAAAATGCATTTACGCACTGCCTCCCTGCCTGCCTAAGGGGGACCGACGAGGGAGGGCGCAGACACCCGCTGCTTTTTGAGAAAAAGGCGGGGGGCAAGTACCTGGGTTGCAGCGTCTGATACCCCGCCTGCTGCCAACATCGCCCGGACCAAATCCGAAAAGACCTCCTACCTCCTTATGCGACCATAGCGTGTGTGGCCGATTTCCCGGAGGGTCTATGTTTAGACAGCAGGGGCCCCCTGCCCCCGCTGCGAACGAGCCTCCTGGCACTGCTGAACGGGCCCCCCCGCTGCGCCCTTCACAGGTCTCTCTTGGTTTCCCTCCCGATATTTAGTACTAAGGGCACACAGAGTCGCCAACCTCTGGGTGTTACCTTTTTCTGGCCTCCGGAAGGTACTCAGCCCCCCCACCACGACAAGGTGGAGACCAATCGGGGGGGGGGAACCCGAGTAATACCCAGGCCAATTAATTCCGTCATGCTCTCGATTTAACGATCAGTCGGCGACATAATCATCTATTAATTGCCGTAGTATATTTTAAAAAGAGGCAAGCAAGTATGAGCCAAACTTGAATTTCAAAACTCTTTTTGACACCAGAACCCTTCGCCCCCTATTCCGTCTCAAACTTGACCGTTGTCCAGTAAATCTCCTTCATAGACTTTTATGTATCCCAGACATTAATTACGTCTCTAATTACGGCGTAAAGCTTCGCCCAGTCGTTTTGTTTCTCTGCTTTATCCTACATAAGCTTCTTAAGGGGTTTAGTTGTAACCTCAGCATAAATAATAGTACTCTGTACAGCCTCCTCGGGAAACTAAGAAAAAGTAAGCTTCTTAACTGAATATACGGCTTAGTGTCTACTCCTACTCATCTTAAAGTAACGCTATCCGCTAGTACTATCGTAAATATAAATCAGTGTACCCCAATTATGGATAATAATTTGTTATTGCAATGGGGTAAATTCTTTTTTGATGTAGAAATTGCCGCGACCCACAACACCATCTGCGAAATCGACAGAAACATTCTAATCATTCGGGATAGGAAGGATCTTCTCCTATCAATAATATAGATAATTTGAATCTTTTCCTTAGCTATGACTTAGATAAGTATATAATGGTCTCAAGCAAAAGTCTACTGCTGAAAATAGTCCAATAGTTTCAACATCGATAAGTCTTGCACTGGTTGGTGTTGCTTTTGACGTCAATAACACAAGTCTTTTAATACGGTTTACATCTGTGAAATCTATTTATTTATAGGCATCACTTCGCACAATTTGCGAAACATTTTTTTAATTTTTTTGAGCAACAATATTTTAGCAAAGCCGCTATTCTTGAATAATAACACAAAACAATCAACAACTACTCGTAACAGTCAATATTTTTCATTCTCTCCGATGCGTCGGGTTGTCTAGAACAGATCGCCTTATCTATATATTTATTATTAATCTGTAGTTTTTAAGTTTTTGTCAATTAATTTAGTCAATTAAAATCGAATTCGGATTAGGAAACACACTTATATTTCCTAAGCTCAAAGTTCTGATAGCTTAAATAAGCTTTATTCTTTAATTATTTACATACATCCATTCCCAATTAGTCTTGGTGTGAGAAACAAACAAATATCTAAATAAAAGTATCACAAAAGACCGACATATGACAAAAAGTTCTGGACGCGGTCGCTACTTGTTCCGAACTAAAATTAGTCCATCATTGGACTGAGCAGGCTCTGACCAATAATAAACCTTATGCCGTCCCAATAGGCGTTGTTTAATCTCAGCGCTCTTTATACCTGCTGGAAAATTTGGGTTATTCTCAAACGGCCCTATATTACTTGTGACAAATCTTTAACGAAGCTTTATCAATTTCCATTTTTCCTGTTCGAATTCTCATAGCCAAATGCATCACATTAAAGTCGAGTGGACTTATAACCTGAGTTTCTCTCATCCTGGATTGTGAGAGAACATCCGTGAAGGTGCTCAGAAGTGAACATGACTGATAATGCACAGCGGTCCTGAACCGAGAGCTTTGGACCCTAAGCCAATTTCACCTGCAAGTGGTGCACCTGCCGATCAACGGACGAGGCTCTGGCGAACATACAAGTAACTGATAAGCGGCAATAGGCTCGCCACCTATTATGTGGGACCAGCAATATAAATAGCGAAATGTAGGCATATGTTATGCCTCTGCCTACCCCTTCGAGGAAACAGGCGTGATTTTATGTATATAATCTAAAAGTATAACTGACTACTGTAACGTTTTCTATTGCATTGGGAGGTTTGATTAAGAGCCACTTTGCACAGTGGTTAAACATTGTTCACTGAATTTTCAGACTTGATTCCGCACGTAATACTCTTTGTGAAGTGACCCGGATGATATCAGCTTGTTAATGGTTATCTAAAATAGAATAATATTTTTACTAAAAAAATAATACAACACATAAACAAAATTAGACAATATCACACAACATACGAAAAACAAATTCCTGTCAAAAGGGCGATATATCAGCTTAATGCTGCTGCATCTGCTGACACTGATGCAGAAGCGCTTGTGTTTCTGCAGCGCCCTTTTAAAGTAATAATAACATTATTTAATAAATTAAAAAGTTGTATAGTAATAATTGGCATTCGTCAACACCGCCAGAAAAAATCGTAAATTTTATTTTCACAACATATAGTTTTTTACACTTTGTAACATCGCGTGAAAACTAGAAACAAACCCCAAAATTGAGATATCTTTTTAAAAGGAAATAAATATATGTCAACCAATTTACAGATACTAAAATACAATGGACCTTTGGAAGGTATAAAATATTAATACAATAAAATTACATTTATATAAAATCCATAAATGGTCCAAAAAGGACTATGTGTACACATTTTGATAAGTCTCAATCCAATCCTATTAATATTATAAACGTGAAAGTTTGTATGTGTGGATGGATGTTTGTTACTCTTTCACGCAAAAACTACTGGAGCGATTGTGATGAAACTTCGTACGTGTATAGCTGCAGTCCTGGACTAACATATAGGACACTCTTTATCCAGATATTTCCACGGGAACGGGGACCACGCGGGTAAAACCGCAGGGCGCTGCTAGTAGAAAAATATTCCTAAAAATACGATTTATCAAATACTTGAAGCGTTTCGGAATAACCCAAAAAACAGTAAGTCTATTAACGTGACTTGTTAGTGTCGTGGTGTCCCGGCAACTAGTTTAGAAGTTCAAGGTGAGATATGCCCACGGTGAGCAGCCCGAATTGGACATAGTTTTCTGTACTGTACAAAAGTATACGATCTAAATAAATAATAGCCTATTTATACATTAAGAATATTTAGTGGATTCACATTATACGTTAATCACTTACATCTATGGTGGGTGTATAGGGATCCTACCAAGACCTGAGGAGCCCAAGCCAACCTCACCTGCAAGTGGTGCACCTGCCGATCAACGGACGAAGCTCTGGCTAGTATAACAATGCCCGGTAGGTTGCAGTAAGCTCGCCACCTATTACGTTGGACCAACTATATAGCTGGCGAAGTGTGGCGTAGAATATGCCTCTGCTTAACCCTTCGTGGAATCAGGCGTGAATGTATGTATAGTATGTACTTGAAAAAATGAAATGAAATGAAAAAAATTAAATGACTTTTAAGTTATATTGTTTTGACGACCGATATGGCGTGGAGGTCAGTATACCTACAATTCACTCCAGAGGTCGTGGGTTCGATTCCCACACAGGACAAATCTTTGTGTGCATGAACATGAATATTTGTTCTGGTCTGGGTGTTTTCCTATATATATTAAGTATGTATTTAAAAAAAAAAAGTATGTAAGTATGTTTATCCGATGTTTAGTATCCATAACACAAGTTCTTAATTATACTTATCTTGGAACTAAATAATTGGTATAATTGTTAGAAAATATTTATTTATCTATTCCAAATCAGAATTTGAAGCCGCTTGCTGTCTGCTATATAATTATCAAGTTTTTTGCGAATCAACGATTGCTTTATAATTAAAAACGTTTTTTACGATAGCTTAATTTTCAGGTACGGTGCTGAACAATGGCTTCTCTAATATATCACTTCTATCACCCACAATCACCTTCAATCACAATCATCATCATATTAGGTTGGCAGAGAGCAAGCCTACTTTTAAAGGGTTGCTTAAAAAATATTTTCTTGAGGAGTTATGATCCGATTAAGCCTACATATCATAATTATTATTAATTTTGTGTATAGGCATATGTAGTTTATTAATAACACATATTTAATTCTATGTAAGTTTATATGATTTCTTATTCGTACTGCCTTATACTTTTCTGCTAACCCAAAGGTTAACTGGTAGAGAATGCCTTGCATCATTAAGTTCGCCTTTTGTACATTTTAATTTGAATTTGTGCGATAAAGTTTAAATAAATAAATCACCACGCTGGGCAGCCGGGTTGGTGATCGCAGTTCAAGCCAGTACGCTGGATGACGCTGCTGCCCATCATCTGGTAGGATTTCTGATCCTTGATGAGAGAGGGTGCCACTATTCTAATCCTTCTATCTTGAATAAATTGCCATATTAAAATAAGTTTTAATCTATCAACGCAGTTACCCTGCTAAAAGACAATGTAAAAAAAATGGGGACACGAAATGTTCTGACATTAATATTAATAAATTGTAATGGGACGCCAGCGCTGCAGTAGCTCTCACTCACAGCGTGTAAATTTAAAATTTAAATCGCAAAATCTTGTTAACTTAAAAGTTTTTGACTGTCGAACAGTTTGCGTACATTTTCGGCAAACTTCAACTTTGAAATCATTAAATTCTATCATATAATATACTGTGTGATTTTTTCGTTGGTGCATAAAACAAAAATTTTATAAAAGAACTTGATCTATGTACGGAAAAAATGAAAAAAAATTTTTTTTAATAAATTTTAATTTTTTATACGTTTTTTTTTTTAATGTTCAACGCGACCATACTTACGTTAGAAGCCTATAACTTTTTTAAATTGTGATAAATTTCAATGAAACTAACGTCAAATTAAAGCTAATTAATTAGTCTATCCGTCAATGTTGAAATATTTCTATTAAAAAAAATAAAGTCTTGAAAAAATGACGTTAAAGTTGAAAAAGGGGGAATTTTGAAGCTATTTATTTCAGAAACTATTTAAAAAAAAAAAAAAGTCCTATTAATTGTGTTATTTTACTAATTAAAATGAAAGAACACTTAATTAGCTTTCTTGCAGTGCCAAAATAAATACTGTGAGTTAAACAGTTTTTATTTATGAACGAGCGCACATCGTCGTAGTTCAAAATCATAGAAAAAAAAATTGTTTGGAATCTATCATGAGGGGCGGCTGGGACAGCTTGAGGAATGGTGCGACGACAACCACCTCTCTGTAAGCCCTGGGAAGACGACCGTGATTATATTCACTAAAATGAGAAACCTGTCAGAGTTAAAAACGCTGACTCTCTGGTACACAGTTGCCTTGGACTACAGAAGTTAAATATCTGGGTGTAGATAAGGAACTAACCTGGAAGTCACACGTAGAACAGACCCTCAAAAGGCTCTTAGGAGCTTTGGACTATGTCGTTTCACTTACGGAAAAACTTGGGTGTGACTGAAGGTCAAAGATATTATTAGTTTTAGCGCCGCGCACCCCGCATCCTCCTCACCCCTCTCTCTTCCTGACAATACAATTCAAAACAACGGGATTGGTAGAATTTGAACCAGGCAGAAATCGAGAACAATAGGATCGGGCAAACAAAGCAAAAATGCAGCCCCATTTGAAATATTCATAAAAAAAAACTGTTTGACTCAAAACAATTGTTTTGGTACTGCCAGAAAGCTAATTAAATGTTCTTTAATTAGTAAAAACATACCGTTTATAGGACTTTATTTTGAAAAAAAAAATAGTTTCTAAAATAAATAGCTTAAAAATTCCCCCTTTTTCAACTTTAACCTAATTTTTTTTAAATTTATTTTTTTAATAACAATTAATTCAACATTGATGGATAGACTAATTCAATATCTTGAAATTTATCACATACTTCAAAAGTTATAGGATTCTATCGTAAGTATGGTCGCGTTGAACATAAAAAAAATACCTATAAAAAATTAACTCAAAGATTTTTTTTAATTTTTTCTAGAATAAGTTCTTTTATAATAATATTTATTTTGTGCACCAACGAAAGACTCACACTGTATAATAGGTTGGGGAAAAAGTCTTTTCGTATTTTTGTATGAAAAGTCAAGACATTTTTTTCAAAGTTTATTTACATTTATTTACAATATATATGTACCGTTTCGTTGAATAACTTTCTGCCATTTTGTGGGCAGAGACATTATCCCGTTACTGTAGAAACTTTGGGACTTCTGATCAAAAAAACGGGACAAATAGTTTTGGCAGTCCTCTCTTGAGGTCAACCTTACAGAACCTAAAGAATTCTGCAGAGACCGAAACAGGTGAAAATCTGAAGGCGCAAGGTCAGGGCTATATGGTGGATGCACTAGGACCTCCCAGTCGAACTCTCTTAATTTTTTCTGAGTGGCTAAAGATGTGTGTGGTCTAGCGTTATCGTGATGAAAGACCACACCCTTCCTGTTGATCAATTCCGGCCGTTTTCTCTCGACTGCTTCCTTTAATCTCATCAGTTGCTGGCAGTAAAGATCAGAATCGATGGTTTTGCCGGGCGGTAAAAGATAAACAATGCCCTTCCAATCCCACCATACACACAGCATCACCTTATTTCGTGTTAGGCCAGGTTTGGCCACAGTCTGTGAAGCCTGGCCAACTTTCGACCACGACCTTTTTCACACGTTCTTGTCGTACGTGATCCACTTTTCATCGCCAGTTATCAATCTCTTCAAAAACGGCTCGGTTTCATTACGTCTCAATAATGAATCGCAAATGAGTACACGGTTCATTAAGTTTCTTTGAGTGAGCTCGTGTGGCACCCAAATATCGAGCTTTTTTGTATAACCAGCTTTCTTCAAATGGGTCAAAACTGTTTTGTGGTCAATTCCCAGTTCTTCAGCTACATCGTAACTACTAATATGCCGATCTTGCTCCACTCTTTCAAAAATGGCGTCCATTTTATTCGTAACAGGGCGACCAGAGCGAGGTGCATCTTTAACATCAAAATTTCCGGACTGAAAACGTTTGAACCAAATTTGTGCTACTCTTACTGACACTGCATCAGGTCCATAAACATCACAATTTTTTTTCACTGCTTGAGTTGCATTTTTGCCTTTTTTATAATAAAATTTTAAAATGTATCGAATTTCTTCATTAGATTCACTTATTTTAACGGAGAGAAAAACAAATGAAAAATAGCGGGAAACAACTTTTTTTATTTTTTTCTTTTCTTTATAATGGAACCTATTTAATGTTACCAAAACCAGCCAGACACAAATAGTACAGTCAAAAAAAATTTATAATAAGTTTATACCTACGTTATGCGAAAAGACTTTTTCCCCGACCTAATATATAATAATATAACATAGTCTAATCGTCGGACATCTACGCACTGCTCCTGGCCAAAGGGGGACCAAGAGAGGAGTGTGGGGCTCTCACAGTGACAGACCCGACCGCCATTAATCCTACTCACTAAATATCTTCCTACGACGCCCACCGCTGTTGAAGAGGGGCAAGGGGCCAAAGCCTGGTTTGTAGCGTCTGGCACCCCGCCCGCGGCCAACGTCTCCCGGGCCAGGGCCTGGAGGACCTTCTCAGAGGAGCGCAGAAGTCGCGCCATCCCTACCCCTTTATGTGGACATTGTTTGCATGTCCGACTTCGCGAAAGCACTATATATAAACAGCAAAGGCCCCCTGCCCCACTGCCTAAGACCTCCTTGACAATATTTGGGCATCCCACACAATGCCAACTAACTTCAAACTGATCAGGGCTTACATTTAACGACAAAAATACATTAAACTACAAAAAATATTAGCATTTAGGTCATCATTTCATCCTTTAAAATGTCATTACTGACTTGACTGCCTTTGTAGTTTAGTTTGCATTGAATTGTGGGTATTTGTCCACAGTCACCACCATGGGCAGGCAGGTTGGTGATCGCAATACAAACCAGCTCGTACGCTGCTGCTCAGTAGGAGTTCTCTATATTGAGTTTTACGACTGTGAGATGTTAGTGGATGGCTCTATTTTAGGTCGGTAGACACTTGTATAGTCACTATCCTTAAACTTCTTTTCGCGTGGCTATTGGAATAAATTTCTTGTGAAATAAGCAGGGGGCAAGGTCTTGCTTATTGTGTATTCAAATAAAAAGTAAACAAACAAATTCGTCAAAAAAATTTATTTCCAGCTTATTTAATTGAATACAGTATTATGCCAACAATTGTCTGCGTGATTAATATAACTTGTACTATTATCGGTAGATGTTAATAACCCATTTGTATCCCGTAACATCCCGTTGGACTAATAGTATGTAATGTTCAATATTCTCCGGAATCTAATATCGCCGCCCGTCAAATTACCGTTCACTGGTCGGCTGATTAAATATCTTGATGCCGCCGTGATGCACACGTAATATACGGCATAGCAAATTTCTATATAGACTATAGAGTTGTTGTACATGGTTTGCACTCAGTTTGTTGATTTGGGTTTAATATTGATATTAGCAAATATAGATTAATATTTACATATTTGACAATTGATAAAAATGTTACACCAATTATTTGTCATTTGTAATGTACGTGTATAAGCAGAGTACTAACATCAGTAATATCTGGCGCCTTAGGTAGTCGGTATAATAATATATTAGAATAAACAAATGAATATCCTCGGAGATTTCACACAGCGTCTAAATCGCGCTTTAAATTAAGCGTCGCTAGCTAGCTACCTTGTGCTATGTGTATGGGCGTTCTTTTGCGGGGAACAGTATTCGCATGTACAATACGCTGCCAGATGATGTGGCAAATTTATCAATAAATAAATTTAAAGATAACATAAAGAGTAAATTGTGCCAGAAGTCATATTATAGTGTGAAAGATTTTATAAACGACAAGTCTGCCTGGAAGTTACATGAATTGCTCCTTTCTTTCTTAAGATATGTGTGATCTTAAGATATTAGATTTTGTTAGTTTTAAGAACAGCGATAATCTTAATATTTTATTTCGTCAATTGTATTAGATCTTTAGACAAAATTTGAAAAAAGCCGAGATGAGTTTCTTGAGGCATTCTTCTCAATCTCGTTGCCTTTTGGAAGCCTCGTTAGAGTCACCAACAGACTGACTGACTGACTGACGGACAATCCCCTCCCTCCTTTAGAATCACGACAGACTGACTGACAGATCCCCCCGATAAGAGTGACAGACAGACCGACAAATCTTGAGAAAAACCACAACAGACGAATAAACTGACAAACTTTGACAAATTCTGACAAAGAACCCATTTGCTTTTATTTCTGTATTATTGTACAGCTCATATCTTTTTCATTGTTGTTAAAAAATATATCGACATTCAATTTTGTGTCTAAATGTTTGACGAATCTAAATGATCATGTTGATCTTAAAGACAATAAAGTAGATTTTATTTTATTTTGTACTGAATAAATCTCTCTTTCAAACAAAATATTTCTAACTTTCAAACAATCCCGCAATCCTGCGGGGTTTGTTCGAAAGAGACCTCGCAACATAACAATAACGGGCTCAAAACGAACACAGGCGGTTTCTCGTCAGTAAAAGTCTGACATATCCACAGCGGGGCTATCATTTGATTCCATCCTAAAAAACAGAGTCGATTTTGATCAGGAATTTGACAAACGGCGCAATTATTCCAAGCTCCAATTGAGAATGTAAACTAAACAATGAACACGATATCAAAGTTATGGGAATCATCGTCTTAAAACTATACCGGTGGTGTCTTAACGCATTCACATTCAATGCTTTAAATTATTCAAGCTCCGAGGGAATTCCTGTAAATGTTTAAATAACTTAAATCAAAGGTTTGACAATTTGGACATGTTCTCTATAATAATTGTGTTTTTGCAAATTAATATTTAGCTTTGACTTTAATATTATTATCCTCCTTCCACTATTAAACATGTAATACAGAAATCGTACACATGCAAGAAAATTCTTTTAACTAATATAATATTCCGCGAACTCATTTTCATTTGTTAAACAAGTCCTAATCAAAGGACTGAATTGCAGAGACTTGCTCTCTGAAATAGAAATAAGGACCTACGTGTAAACTCGTGCAAAAATCAACAGACCACAAGCGACACATACAATACAAACACGTAGGTAACATATTCCTTTTGTTACTAGGGCTGGCAATTTATGGAGGTAATAAAAAAAAAATTAATTAGCTGTGAAAAATATTCTTAGAAATAAATGCAAAGATATAGTTATTATTAGAAGCCTTGGAAAGTTCACTGCTAAACATTAGCCTCCTCAATAGATTACATTCTATGGGGGGCATCAGCCCATTATCATAACGCTGGGCAGGCGGGTTAGTGATCGAAGATCAAGCTTGTACGCTGGATGACGGAAGGATGACGCTGCTGTTTATCATCCGGTAAAAATTCTCTTCGTCGACTATTACGACTCCCCGTGAGATGAGACGGGGGTGTCACTATTCTAGGCCGGTTCCACACGGCACAAGATATAGTTATTCAAATATAAATAATGTTATGTAAATAAACAAGTGACTTATAGATAAAGTTGGAATAAAATAAAAACGAAATATAAAATTTCCGATGTGAAGTTTCACCCAGTGTCGCAGTCGCAACAGGGGGGCAAAAACTCTTGAAATCATGTTCATAACTCATAAGTAACTTATTCCCTCTGATTTTGGTTTGAGGGGACGTGGTTAATCAATAGAGGGACTTCAATGGGCTGATGCGGATGATAGTCATAATGTAGTTATGTTAGAACTGGCCCATAGTCCCTGATATGGCGTAAAATTTCAAGGAGACAGGAAACAATAGGATTTCAACTACTTCTCACAACGTAAGCACCAACCCACAGTTTCGAATACTTTAATACTGCAAATGTTTGTAGAATAGAAAAGAAAGAAAGGTAAGATACACTTAACTAAGTAAACTTTAACCTATGAACCCATGAGACCATCCTTCTAGAATGCCTCGAAAGCCAGTCACCCCGTTTTGCCCGCCTTTGCGCAGAACGGTTCTTGGTTCGGAATCGCCGGTTCCAAGCTTGTGTAGAACAATCAATGGGTGTAGTGACCTCATTGATATCAATTTTGACATCTTTGGGAAGTTCTTCATAAGTTTGCATAAACATTTAAGCATTTAATTAATTAATTTAATTCTTAAGATAGCTGTGTATTTTGTTTTGTATATTAGGTCGGGGAAAAAGTCTTTTCGCATAACGTAGGTATAAACTTATTATAAAATTTTTTTTACTGTACTATTTGTGTCTGGCTGGTTTTGGTAACATTAAAAAGGTTCCATTATAAAGAAAAAAAAAAATAAAAAAAAGTTGTTTCCCGCTATTTTTCATTTGTTTTTCTCTCCGTAAAAATGAGTGAATCTAATGAAGAAATTCGATACATTTTAAAATTTTATTATAAAAAAGGCAAAAATGCAACTCAAGCAGTGAAAAAAATTTGTGATGTTTATGGACCTGATGCAGTGTCAGTAAGAGTAGCACAAATTTGGTTCAAACGTTTTCAGTCCGGAAATTTTGATGTTAAAGATGCACCTCGCTCTGGTCGCCCTGTTACGAATAAAATGGACGCCATTTTTGAAAGAGTGGAGCAAGATCGGCATATTAGTAGTTACGATGTAGCTGAAGAACTGGGAATTGACCACAAAACAGTTTTGACCCATTTGAAGAAAGCTGGTTATACAAAAAAGCTCGATATTTGGGTGCCACACGAGCTCACTCAAAGAAACTTAATGAACCGTGTACTCATTTGCGATTCATTATTGAGACGTAATAAAACCGAGCCGTTTTTGAAGAGATTGATAACTGGCGATGAAAAGTGGATCACGTACGACAAGAACGTGCGAAAAAGGTCGTGGTCGAAAGTTGGCCAGGCTTCACAGACTGTGGCCAAACCTGGCCTAACACGAAATAAGGTGATGCTGTGTGTATGGTGGGATTGGAAGGGCATTGTTTATTATGAGCTTTTACCGCCCGGCAAAACCATCGATTCTGATCTTTACTGCCAGCAACTGATGAGATTAAAGGAAGCAGTCGAGAGAAAACGGCCGGAATTGATCAACAGGAAGGGTGTGGTCTTTCATCACGATAACGCTAGACCACACACATCTTTAGCCACTCAGCAAAAATGAAGAGAGTTCGACTGGGAGGTCCTAGTGCATCCACCATATAGCCCTGACCTTGCGCCTTCAGATTTTCACCTGTTTCGGTCTCTGCAGAATTCTTTAGGTTCTGTAAGGTTGACCTCAAGAGAGGACTGCCAAAACTATTTGTCCCGTTTTTTTGATCAGAAGTCCCAAAGTTTCTACAGTAACGGGATAATGTCTCTGCCCACAAAATGGCAGAAAGTTATTCAACAAAACGGTACATATATATTGTAAATAAATGTAAATAAACTTTGAAAAAAATGTCTTGACTTTTCATACAAAAATACGAAAAGACTTTTTCCCCAACCTATTATATCTATGTTATTGCGTGCTTGTTGGTTCACTTAATGATTACTGTACTTTCTAATTTTAAGCATGCTATGTTCACCTGTTAGTAATTGTGCATTAAGCTAAAACTTTTGTAAAATGTAGTAGATAAGAATTGATGTTACAATTGTTGGTGATCTCAATAAATAAATTTTAAAAAAAATGAGTTGCAGCGACACAATTCAAATTCTATAGTTTCCTGTTGTGGATCAACCATAATCAAATATACAAAAATTGTAGACAAATGGTTGAAGTACAACCCTAGCAAGTTCTGACCGCACCAATTGGCGAGTTTCAGCGAAAACAAAACCGCGAGGATATTACAGCGTCTGCGGCCCCGGGGTTTACTGCTCCAACGTGGCTGCTCGCTAGCAGCACCAGGACGCTATTACTGTTCGACACACAATTATTTACGTATATTATGCATTTTGGGTCTTACTTCCTCTACTGGCGACATGAAGTGGGTCTTGATCTTCGACATCAAAGTTTACATTTCCTCCGGTCCTGTGCCAGTTCGGTCCATTCACGCATGTTAGCGTCCTGAAGTCTTTGGCGAACACTTCCCTTTAACGTTTCCTTGGACGTCCTACCGGTCAGGACCCTATTGGTAGCTCTAGATATGATCTTTTGGCAGAACAATCCTCACCGACCTTTGATAAAAAATGTTTTACAGCTCTATATAGTTGACTTTTTGAATTTATTTAATGTCCATCAAATCATCATATCCTAGCATTATCCCGGTTGCTCGATACTTAAGCTTAGGGCCCAGGGTCTGCTCACTTTTTTTTTTTTTATTTACGTCGGTAAAAAAAAGGCATTTACGCACTATCTCCGGGGGGACCGAGAGAGGTGTGTGGGACTCACCACCGACAGACACGACCGCCAGCAGTAATACCCACTAAAAATCTTCCGACGACGCCCGCCGCTTGTTGAGAAAGAGGCGGGTGGCCAGGACCTGGGTTGCAGCTCTGACACCCCGCCCGCGGCCAACGTCTCCCGGACCAAAACCGGGAGGACCTTCTCAAAGAGACACAGTGGACGCGCCCCTCCTACCTCCTTGTGCGACCATAGCGTGTGTGGCCGACTTCTCGGAGGGTCCATGGTTAAACAGCAGGGGCCCCCTGCCCCCGCTGCCTAAGACCCTCCTGGCGCTGCTTGACGGGCCCTCCTGGCCCGCCCGCGGCGCTCTCCATAGCTCTCTTTGCTTCCCCCCCGGTAGTCAGTACTAAGGGCACCAGAGTCGCCAATCTCTGGATGTTACCTTTTTCCTAGCGCCTCCTGCGGGCGCAGTACCGGAAGGTACTCAGTCCCCCCACCACGACAAGGTGGAGACCAGTCGGGGGGGGAGGGTATTTACCGCCACTTACTGCACATAATATCAGTATTCGCATATACAATACTCTGCCAGATGATGTGGCAAATTTATCTATAACTAAATTAAAAAATTACAAAAAGAGTAAATTGTGCCAGAAGGCTTATTATAGTGTGAAAGATTTTATGAACGACAAGTCTGCCTGGAAGTGACATGAATTGCTCCTTTCTTTCTTAAGACTAGATGAAATATGATCTTTAGATATTAGATTTTGTTAGTTTTAAGAACCACAGAGATTACCACAATCTTGATAATTTATTTCTTTAATTGTATTAGATTTTAAGACATAATTTGAAAAAAGCCGAGATGAGTTTCTTCTGCCTTCTTCTCAATCTCGTTGCCTTTTGGAAGCCTCGTTAGAGTCACCAACAGACTGTCTGACTGACGAACAATCCCATCCCTCCTTTAGAATCACGACAGGCTGACTGACAGATACAGACTGACAAATCTTGAGAAAACCACAACAGACAGATAAACTGACAAATTCGGACAAAGGACCCATTTGCTTTTACTCCTTTATTATGGTACCGCTCATATTTCTTTCATTGTTGTTAAAAAAATATATGGAATTTCCATTTTGTGTAAATGTTTGACGAATCTAAATGATCATGTTGATCTTAAAGACAATAAAGTATATTTTATTTTTTATTTTATCACTCCCATGCGTTGTAGAATCTTTGCAAAAAATATTTAAAAGGGTATTTAGTTGTAGTCAACTTCTCTTGTAACGCAGGATCTAGATGAAGCGTCTTAAATGTTGAGAGGAGGTTATTCGTTCAGTTGACATTAGACTAGATATCATTTCTTTTTTTGCCTTGTACGGCATCTTTGGTCAAGATTAAGGGTGGCAGAAGTCTTCAAACGTACTGTGTACACGGCGCCGAAGTTAAACTACACAAGGTGTTCAAAAACTTCAAATAGTCGACTACCATGATATTGCTGAAGTGTTTAAAAACTTTAAATACTAGAATACTATGATATTAACGCGACGACAGACAGTAGCTATACAGTTTTAATCAAAAAAACAAGAAAAAAAATATATTTTCAAAACTACAAGGCAAGATTTTCCAAGTATTGTCTTAAAGAAAAATGATTATGACTCTGGACAAAATACGTAGCTTTTGGCGTTGATCAGTAGCTTATTACACCCTGTATGTCCGATCTTAATAATGTAAAAGATATTTACTGCCACAGAAAGTAAGGTTTCTTAAAATTATGATTTACTTTTGGAACATTGAGGTACTTTTGAAAACCCTGCTAAAACAAACGAGGTATTAAATCGCAATGTATCTCTAATGTACATCTCCATAATAACAGCGTAATGTGTTCCGACAGAAATCACATTTAAATTAATGAAGACATATCATCTTTATATTTATAATTCAGTTGCTCTTGACATAACAACAGCATTAAAAGTGATCGCTTTATCTACCTTCAAAAAGACCAAGGTACAGACCCTGTTGGACGGCTTGAAGTATTCTAACTGCTGGACGCTACGCAACTGCCTCTACCAATCCGGACGGCCTGCTTACCTTTGTTGGTGAGAGAAGGCCTGTTTACCAATCCCAGACCTGGGAGGGACGTTTAGGTGCTGAGAGGATGATGAAGATGATTATATTTGTATATATCTGTTATGATAACGCTGCTTATTTGGATACATATTAGAAATAACAGGCTGCAAGCATGTAATAGGACACATAAGGTAATATCAGTTACTGTGATAAAAACCGTTAAAACATATTTCGCATAATAATACATAGAATCCATAGCCCACCTATCCTATAGACATGGAATTTTATAAACTTACCGTTAACGTTTTTTAAGTTAACACAATTTAGTAAAAAAAGTAATAATAAAATAAAACATATAGGCGTCGTAAATCTTCACATTGGAAGAAGTTGTGCGAGACATTATGGTAGAGAATTAAGTAATAAATTGTATGGGACTATTCGCTCCTTTTTAATATGAACGGAGACGGCACGACACATGAATATGACTAACAACATAGTGAAGACTAAGGAAACTTAGCTGCTTCGCCTTTCGCCAGTTAGCTCTTCGCTTAGTGCGCTAGTTTCCAGTGGTCACCAATATGACGTCACCACTACTCTGCGTATCTTCGTAACTCTATATACCTACTTCTGTAGCAGTTTTTACACGTCTGTAAGGTTATTGGTCTATGGTAGAATCTATTCTATGATACGGCGTTGTCATTTAGGGTAACAGCACTGCCATAAAGAATTTATTTATTGTTCAAAAAAGTACCTTAAGGCAATCTGCTGTAAAGCCTTACATGAATTACGTAAACGTCTCTTTATATCTTTACTGTTATTTCTGCCGTACTTATCTATATACCTGTGCTTGTTAATGTGTCATAGATCAATCTTTTAGATAGACAGTTAGTTTATGATAAGCCTGGTCGTTTCGTAAAATGTAATTTTTATGGATTAATTTTGCGATAAATTCATTTCAATTCAAGTCCATTTTAATTGGGTTAAAACAAAAAACAAGTCATTTTTTTATGGATTTAATAATAAAACGTTTATTGAAAACAAATAAGTGTATCAATTTGTTTCTTTAGCTATGCCCCTTACCAAACTAATGAAAAATTACTAATATACCAAAATTTTTATTATACCAGCTATATAAAGTCTACAACTGAATATCGATACCTCCTATATATAAAACGTTAACTAAGAAAATAGCATTTTTGCTTTTTTCCATATAAATA
This sequence comes from Musotima nitidalis, assembly GCA_949126915.1. Taxonomy (NCBI): domain Eukaryota; kingdom Metazoa; phylum Arthropoda; class Insecta; order Lepidoptera; family Crambidae; genus Musotima; species Musotima nitidalis. The sequence goes on from OX421416.1 coordinate 17,490,596, forward strand.
CCTCTTTTTCATAATATTATCAGATTGAAAAAATGCCATTTTCTTAGTTAACATATTGTACGTAGAAGGTATCGATATAAGCATCCCTATTAGTTTTCTCGCTGATCCTACTAAAATAAAAAGCTAAAAGAGCATTACAATAAACCTCATTACGAACCTATTAGCTTTACAAGCCTGTCGTTAATTAATTTAACTACTTCAATAGAAGTCTTTCCGAATGAACCATTAATTAAAAATACGGAAAAACTAAAGGAAGCGCCGAGATTTATTTCTTTCGTATTCGCCAAATCCGAAGTACAAACTTCCGTCACGATTTTTTTATATCACTTTATGCTTATGCGGGATCCTGTTATTGTTAATTTTAAGTAGGATGTAACTAAAGTAATAAGTAACACAGAAGAAAATTGATATAAAAGATTGGTTTATTTTGGCCGCAATTTCCATGATCATAGAATCTTAATAATACTCAGAAAAATCGGGCGCACATATATCCGTTCGTATTGAGTGATTTGGTTAATATTGCTTAAACTTTGAGTGAGTATGCTTAACACCCTCAGTGCCAATTTCGGCTGACCTGACCCAAACATTTTTTCAACCTCTTTTTTCCAGTACCGCTGTCTTCTGTCATCCCAAATATGACATTCAAAACGTCCGGGCTTGAAAATGTTTTTCCTCACTCTAAATCTGTGAAAATCGTGTGCGTTCCCAAAACACAAAGTTTTCAACGCAATAGGTCTTGTGTATACTTTTTTAAACACAATGCTTTAACAAGAGTGTGCAAAAATTATACAATGGCGCTGAGAGTATTAAATTTGACTGCACGTACGTTACGTTTTATACAGTAATGAACACACAGTGTATTTAAATATACACCGCCTTGCTGTGTGGTAGAGGCACCTCCTATCTACCTGCCCATGCCCTGCCCGAGGGGGTAGTAAAAGGTGACTAAGGATATGGGATCTCGTCTAGTTTTAATAGCGCTTGCAATGGGTCAATGAGTGTATAGGGATCCTTGACGATCTTAGACAATACCAAGACGTAAGGAGCCCAAGCCAACCTCACCTGCAAGTGGTGCACCTGCCGATCAACGGACGAGGCTCTGGCGAACATAACATTGCCCGTAAAGCGGCAATAGGCTCGCCACCTATTACGTGGGACTAACTATATATAATTGGCGAAGTGTGGGCGTATAATATGCCTCTGCCTACCCCTTCGGGGAAACAGGCGTGAATGTATTTATGTGTCAATGGCTGTGGCTGTGTCAATGACTACTTCTGACTATTTGACACGATTCATCTAGAGATATGTGCCACACCCTCTCATCGTACGGATAGTCTTAATACCTACCAGGTGATGGGCAGCAGCGTCATCCTGCGCACTGGCTTGAACTATATCTCCAACCCGCTTGCCCAGAGTGGTGATTATGGGCAAATACCCTCAATAGAATGTTATCTATTGGAGAGGCCAATGTTCAGCAGTGTACTTTATTAGGCTGATATTATGATGAGAGGAATGTGTGCTAAAAGGTAACTAAGCTGCATCTGTATGAATCCCTTTTTAATAGTTGTACAAGATATCTGCCAATGCCAATTGTAATATATGGGCTATGTGCATATGTTAATAAAAATAATAGTCATATAACTTTCTCTTTATCAGTGGAAAAACTGTCACGAGTTAGTAAATAATATTGGTAAAAAGTTAAGGTGGTTACTTAGTAAACATCTTCTTCTTTTTTTTAACGATCTGTTACTTGTGTGTGTTATGTAATGGTGGAAACTTTATTGTTATGTGTATTGTATTTTAAGATAAAGATAAGAATAGCTAAGTAATAGTATATTGTATGTTTCCCAAATATTAAATAAATAACGAACACGTGTAAATGCAGTCTATTAAGCTTACACAAGATACCTTGCTTGCGGTGTTACGCTTGGAGTGCTGTCGTCTGTACCAGATCGTTGATTTCACGAATGAACGCGCACAAAGGACATTGCGGCCTAAATCTGCCTAACCTATGCCATATTCATAATTCAGACCCTTCGGTTGACAGAATTAGTGTCATTGATATTAGATTTTGCTTTATAGGCTTTAAAAGAGAGAGAGGCTTAGAAGCCCTATGAACAATGACTTCCTGATTTTAATCCGGTGGTACCATGGACTTACGACGAGGACTTCAATTTCAGTAATCATACGGAGCGACTACTGTCTGACCTTCGCAACCCTACATCATTCTATGGTTATACCATGGTTGCCTGTAAACAATATCTTTAAAAAGGGTGCGCCCTATTTGGTAGAAACTTGATACTCCGAAACCTATTTGGGATAACTGACTTCGCAGAAACTTCTTTAGTCGATCATTTATTAGGCATAAAAAATATTTGACATAAATATTTTTAGGCATAATGTGCTTATGACCGAATTTAGAATGGCATACATTTAAGATAGTAGAATTTTTATTGGCATAATTACCTTTGGCATAGTTAAAATTTTGTATAATTTCATTTAGCATAACGTTCATTTAGAGTACAGTTTATTTGGCATAATTTGACTAGGCATACTATGAAGATCATAGAATTTCTATTAGAATAATATAGATTGGGTTACTTTCTTCTGTAAAAATGCGTAGGTTAGGTTAGGTTAGAACTGTGACCTCTTATGACCTCCAGAAACGAACATGCTCTCATGGGCAAGGATATAAAAACCAAATAATTATCATTAAATCAAATTTTATTTATTACAATTACATAAAAGATGATTCTTGCTGTAAGCATTATGTGAAATGATGGTTCTACTTTTAAATAGTTATGAATAAGAAATATATGCCAAAAGATGAATCTGGTTTTGAACTTTCTGCGATGTGATGATTATACATTGTGATTATTATGGATACCAAAATTATGCGTACAGATGATTCTGACTTACAAAATTATGGGTTTCAATGTATGCTAAATGAGTTTATGCCAAACGATATTCTGCGAAAAGAGGTTTATGCTATTAGTTGTTATGCAATATAAAATTATTACTTAAAAAGTTCTACCATAATAGGTGTACCCCTTTAAAAATAATTAAACATACATACATACATAATACCACGCCTGTTTCCTCGAAGGGGTAGGCACAGGCATATTATTAAGCACTTTATAGCAATTCCCTTCTCGTGAAGCTCTTTGTGCAGAGCTGACTATATCTGATTCATATCTATAAATATAGTAAAAAATTCTGATTACTGTCTGTAATGTCAATATGAAATACATGCATGATTTTTATATGATTGTTTTTTTTTTTTGCATTTCCTTGTTTTGCTTCTTACTGAATAGGTTGGAGGATATTTAGAATAATAATTTAAAAATAAAAAAAATATGTAATAGTAATTTAATTTATTAATATAGAATAAATAAATAATAACTATAGTCTTAAAATTTAATTTTTTTATTTTAATATACTTCAATATATTCAGCTTAATAAGTTGCTTAACTTACTAAGTAGGTACATGTACTAAAAAATATATATATATTTCCTATGTATATCAAGTATGTATTTACGAATAAAAAAAAGTTTTTAAGTATGTTTATCCGTTATTTAGTATCCATAACACAAGTCCTTAATGATACTTATCTGTGAACCAAATAATTGGTGTGATTGTCAGAAAAAATTTTATTTGTTGGTTTTATTTCCAGAAAACATTTATTTTAGATGAGTGGTCGTAAAATATAATTGAAAACAACAGAATTTTATCAGAGACATGTTAAATAAATATAAAACCATTAGCCGAAGTGTCGTCACGTGTGTCCAAACATATAAAGTAAGTTTTTTCAATAAACGAGCAGTACGTGACGGAGACCTATAATCGGTTACATACACGAACATGTAAAAACTATATGTAAAAACGGCTATATTTGTGTTTTTTTTCTAAATGTTGAGGGATTTCGGCTAGTAAAATTTTTTTTTTACACTTTGTTGTGTACAATACTTTGTTTACTGTCAGTAAATATTCCTCATCATATCAATATCGTCTTCATAGTCTTTTCGTGCTTTTCCAACGTATTGTGATATCCGTTCATAACTCAAACCGTAATTTTTAATAAAAATATCAGGAGTAGTTTTCAATACGACACGACCTTGAGCACTGACGGGCCTCGTAACGACCTTAGCCAATATGACTAGTAAAGTAAAGTAAAGTAAAAAAAATATTTATTTCATAAACTATTATACATAGTACTTGAAAACGTCATGATCACAAATGAAAAAAAAAAACAATCGAAATAATATTACACTAAATCACGAAGCTTAGATTCACTTACATGCAACAAAACAATTTAAAAATAAAAAATAATTAAGTGTAAGTGAATCTAAGTGCCAGTTCCGAGCCACCGCTCTATAAGAAGAACTGGCAAGAAACTCACAGGCTATGCTCTTTTAAATATGTCCATTAGTTTGGTACTAGAATTACAATCTTCATTTGTCTGTGAAGCTATACAATGCAATATAACATAACCTTAACAATATTTATGTTTTCAAGTCATTCATATTAGAATAGCCTGTATGAAACGGCAGTTTAATCCCAAGCATTTTTATCTGCCATATAGTCTTTAATAGAATAATATCCCTTTGAAGACAGCTTGTGTTTTATTGTTAATTTAAATTTATTTAGGCTCAATTGCTGTATGTTGCTTGGGATTTTATTGTAGAATCGTACACATTGACCTTTAAAAGATTTGTTTATCTTTTGGAGCCTAGTGGCAGGTACAACTAATTTATGCTTATTCCTTGTGTTTAGGTTATGTACACAGCTTTTCTTACTAAATTGATCAGTATTCTTATGTACATAAACCAGGTTATCATAAATGAATTGACCTAACATAGGTTTGAGTTGCCTCACTTTGACGACGCGTACTGGGCTTTTAGCTGTAATTATTTTAAGTCAGTAAAGATGAGGGACTATACTGAGATCTCACATGGACTTCTTGAGAGAATTTGAAAAGTGATATTGCAAACTGCAGACGTGACGCTTCATTTTCCCGCCAAGAAGAATTACAATTTTACCGCAGAGATATATTTCTGAGTGAATGGTTCGAATTTTAAATGACTATGTAGTTTTCATTACGAATCAGATTAAAAACTTCTTTATAATAAATAGTGAATTAAGAAAGCGTAGTAGCAATCAAATAATATAGGTAAAAATACGGGACTTCTTGGCGGGAAAGTGAAGCGTCATGTCTGCAGTTTTGTTTTATTTTCTAAAATTTGTGATATTTCTAACATTAATGTGTAATAACGGTGGATTATTCACCGTTAAGTGTTTGTGAACATACATGAATGTTGGTAAATCAAACAAAACAGTGCAACATCACTTTTCAAATTTTCTCTCAAGGAGTCCATGTGAGATCTCAGTATATTCCCACATCTTTACTGAGGACTCAAGGGGCTTAGTGGAGGGTATTTCATTTACCATTATCATCTTTATCACCACTCATTCTTATTTACTATGAATTATATATTATTAATATATACACTTACTTGACACTGGCTAAATGTGCTAGACGCACGAAGCCATTATTTAAAATAAAGAAAGGTAAAAATACAGATATTAACCTATATTATTTGATTTAACAGGTAACTTAAGCCATAAGGAAATAACAAGCAAGTTTTTCTATGGAGCCGGTCGCTGGAGCGCGGTAATAAAGCTGTCATAAGATGCACCTGGCGCTGACTTCAGCCACGTACCGTACGCCATTACGAAAATCGCACTCTCACTGCCGATACCTACACATTTATGTCAAATAAATATGATTATGATTATGATTATGACTTCACATTAGAAACCTTTAAATTTATCAGTGTTTCTCTACTATATTATGCATGTATTATACATATAAACCTTTCTTAAGAATTACTTTATCTATTAAAAAAAACTGCATCAAAATCCGTTGCGTAGTTTTAAAGATCTAAGCATACATTTATAATATGTAGTGATACTAACTAGGCAAAAATTACCATAATGATTAATATCTGCTACTTATGAAATTGAATTTAATAAAAAGTAATAAAACTCTAAGTTGCTGCTATGATAAAGTAACAGTAAATCCTTTATGTTACCTGAGAAACCTAAGTGATACTATAGTATTATATTATCTGTGGTGATACTACGATTCAAAAAAATAATGACCTAAATTTATTTATTCCTGCGTTTTACGAAACAAAAAAACGTTATAAACTTCTATTTGAAAAACTTAAACAATATAAAAACGTATAGATATATTACGAATCTATAAACTAATTGATTATAAATGCTTTTGCCTTAGACTACTCGCAATTTTGTACGAAAGTTTAAAAATAATTTGAGATAAAAAATCTTGTCGAAGAAAATTTATAGGACTTAAGAAATTCGTGTGGCTATTGAACCAGAGACGTTCATTAGTAAAGAATAATACAACAATAACCATGTTAAAAGATCTGATTAGTTTGTAACTAGAGGAGTTGTGTGTGATGTATAATTGTACTATTCAGGGTGTTTAAAGTACCCGATCAAAACAAGAAGCTACGCACAACACAACAAGGGATATAATCAAACATTATTGTTGGAATACGATTTTTGCTTTTTGGTGTAATATACAACTGCTAACAGTATGACGCAAGAAAACATACCGCGTCTCTGTGTATGTGTGTGTGTGCGTGCGTGTGTGTGCGTGCGTGCGCGGTAGCGCAAGAAAAGAAAAGTCAAGAAATAACGCTTTAAATTCGGTTTAAGTAACAATCTTGAAAACATTTTTTTAATAACTATTTATTAAACTCCCAGGTCTTGACGAAAAGAAAAATAATCCTGATGATTACGTTTTGTAACACTATCCAAACATATTATTTACATATAATTTCCTCCTGCAAAGATAAGCCAGTAAACGCTTGATATAAAATAGTTACCACACAAGTAAAGGCGAACCTATCCAAAGACTGGCCTTTATGAACTCCGCTTTAATTTGGTTCTCGTTTCCAAACACTTAGTAGTACCACGGAGATAAGAGCGCTTCTTCAGTTCTTTACTTAAGTAATACATACATTTACGTATGTTACCTTAGAGAGATATTATATTTTAGTACAAAATGGAAGAATGAATACAAGCCATAAATCACATTATTCGTGTAATCTCCTTCACAGATCTTGAGCGTGAACTTGTTAGGTTTCGTCGTAAAACAGCCTATCTTGTAGTGGGCTGTAATCTACGTAATGCCTCGGCGGGCGCGACTCGGCGCAGATGGGACGTCCGCGACACAGCCCACGGAGAATGCAGCTTGTTCAATACAAATCTAATGACTTATTGTCGAATGATTTTTCCAAAGTGATATCATAATAACAATAAGTTCTTTATTTTACCCATAATTATACCCAAGCACAGAAAGGAAAAATAAAAATATAAAAATTATTAAGACAATACAGTTAATTTAAATAAATTTTGTTCCATAGAAAAAAAAATTAAAAATCTAACCAAATTACATTTTAATTAACCTAAAATAATAATAATTCATAAAATGTCATAAAAGATATAGCTGAAATTTTAATATAAATACTATGCTTTACTTTTTAAACAATGTATAACAATAACAATACAACAACGGATGGCATAATCACGCCTATTCGGGTACGCGCAGATGAGACGTCCGCGTAACAACTCACCGGGAATGCAGCGGGATCACTACAAATCTAATATCTTTATTTATATAAACTTTATCGCCCAAATTAAAATAAATGTACAAAAGGCGAACTTAATGCTGCAAGGCACTGTCTACCAGTTAACCTTTGGGTTAGCAGAAAAGAATGAGGCAGTACGAACAAGAAAACATATAAACTTACATAGAGTTAAAAATGTATTATTAATGAACTACATAATAACCTATACACAAATATAATTATAATATGTAGATTCAAAAAAAATTGTACATATTATGACTGTCATGTATATATTAGTGTCATATGAGTTTCCCAAGGTGATATAATGTCTCGGGTATAAATTGTGGTCGTGCTCCTATCACTTATTGCTCGCTCCATACTTCGGAAAGCACATTTATCCTTTGGTGCCGCCTGTCATGAACAACTACGTTAAGCCTATGGTCCCGGCTGTCATAAACATCTATGGCATCGTTATTAGGAAGTAAGTGCTTTCTAATATACTGATAGCTAGTTTGGGAATACCCTCTGGGTTGCGGAGGTCAGACGGCAGTCGCTCCATATAATAACAGAAATTCAGCCAAATCTGATTAGACGAGTGAGCAGACCCTGGGCTCTAAACGTAAGTGTGGGGCACCACCAGAATAATGCTAGAATGAAGCTGATGGTGAATTTATAAGGATTCTCCCTCATTTACGTAGTATGTGCATCGAACATCTGAAATGGTGAATTGATAAAGGTAGATATAAATTAACTGTTAGGAGAGTGGCGTTTTGCTGCTGTAGTTATATTTTTTAAAGCCGCTCAATATAGGTGGGCTTAACTTTACTTAGTTTACATACATATATTTACGCCTGTCGCCCACAGTTCGCCAATTATAATGTTGGTCCCACGTAATAGGTGGCAAGTCTATTGCCGCTTACCGGGAACTGTTATGATTTACAGAGCCTCCTCGTCTGTTAATCGGCAGGTGCACCACTTGCAGGTGAGGTTGGCCTGTGCTTCTAAGTAGGTTCTTCGGTAGGAACCCTATACTTAGTTTACGTTGTTAAACATGTATTCCAGATTCCGAAGCACGAAACACACGTAACAATTCCCGCGCAACTATAATTTCCCGAAAAATCGAGAAACGATTCAACACGACACGTGTTTTACCCTTACATTGGGCATCTTCAGGTAAGATAAACAACGATGTCTTTACGACCCAAGCTAGAACGAGAGCGTATTTATATCCTTACCTACTTCCGTCACCAACGTCACGTCATATCGGTCTGAGTCAGAGTGACCGTTATGAAATTTCTGGACCATAAAGGTGATCTAGAGATATTTGCTTACAATGGATCTCCGCATAGTAACGCCTGAATCAATAAATTATATATAATAATATAAAGTAGAATCAATCTGTGAAATGGTTTACCCTTGAATATTATTTAATAATGACAATGAAATGGCTGTTCCATATGGACCCGCGTGGAGTCCTTTCATTTTGTATCGGAACCTTTCTTAAGTGGTCCTCGACTTGTGACTTTGAAACTCCGTCCTTTTGATGTTCAAAGAATCCATGAGTCGACAGAGAATAAAATTAAGATTAAAGAGTTATCGATGTCACGTAATAAAGGGGCTCTTATTAAGATCTGCAAGTGGATCTTATGTGATGGATGTATCATTGCCTTTTGTATCTGCTCTTCGCTTCTGAGGTAATGAGATCGATTCTAACACAAGACTTGTATTTGTATGAATAAACATGGGTGTTCTTGATCTATATTTTGTATGTAAGTGTTTACAAAACACTTTTTTTATCTCTATACAATCTTTCCTTAGCTCCGGATTTGCGCAAACTAAATACATTTACTCATACCAAGACATATGTACAGTCAGCGTCAAATAATTAGTAGCACCCAAAGCGCTAAATTGATCGGAACACGCCCTAACGCTCTTGATAATAGAGACGTGTTTAGATCTTCATGGCGCTTTGGATGTTAACTGTATGACGCTGATTGTACCTACTGCAATATATCAGTATCTGAATAAGCATAGAAAGGTCGTCTCACACAGCGTCATTAAATATCAAATTAAGCAAAAGTGTTGTACCTTTAGATATTAGTTCCTTAATCATTGAGCAGAGTAAAAGGATGATGGTCATGAATTGACGCATATGACATGTCATATTAAGATAAACTTTGGTACTAGATAGTGTATAACTAGGACTGGATCCTATGTGTTATCAGTGTCGTAAGTAAATAGTAAATACCCTAAGCCTAGCAAAATAAACCTGATTCGGGGATTCCAGAAATCAAAATTACTGTATACACAAAAACAGAATTCACCTAGCCGAAGCCGCGCGTAGTAATTTATAAAGATGGAGGCTGAGATGCACCTGACTCATCTATTCGGGGATTACTGCCCTGAGTCCCTTCAGACGTCTATATAAATCGCTATTGATGAGTACTATTCAATGGTACTTATCAAAGGCGAAGAAAACGCACCTCTTTTGTCTGAGTGGGAGCTTTTCGCGGCTTATCCTTCTTAAGTCTAGATACTTATTGCACCTAGCAGGTCCTTATTGCATCTGCTAGTACCTTTTTAGCGAGTCTCTTTGGTATTAGGTTAATATAAAAACTATACGATTTTTGACGATTTTAGGGAGTATGGTGAAAAGTAGTCCTGGGGGCCATCCGCAACCAGCAACATTTTAAAAGTACTTTTTGAACTTATAATATAAACGAACGATAGGATGTCATAGGGTGACGACCGATATGGCGTGGAGGTCAGTATACCTACACTTCATTCCAGAGGTCGTGGATTCGATTCCCACACAGGACAAATCTTTGTGTGCATGAACATAAATATTTGTTCTGGTCTGGGTGTTTTCCTATATATATTAAGTATGTATTTACAAAAAAAAGTATTTAAGTATGTTTATCCGTTCTTTAGTATCCATAACACAAGTTCTTAATGATACTTATCTTGGAACTAAATAATTGGTGTGATTGTAAGAGAATATTTATGTATTTGTTTATTATAGTTAGTAATATATCTCCGCGTCACCATATTCTTTATATTAGTCAATTAAGAAATCACGTAGAAAATTATTGGGCAGGCTTATTGCCATCATGGAATTTAAGGGGACCGACTGGTGTGAAGCACAAATATTTAATGGGGCTAATTATACGATACAGTGATATAAATATGAAGCGATGCACACACACTACTCTATATTTAGAAGTTGATTTCAAATGGCTAAAGTGATGATGACGACGAAGAAGGCACGGCCTATTCTTTTAGACAGAAGGGTTTCAGGTCTTGTGGCATCTGTAGCGCTGCTTTCAAACCGCCCAATAGGACCTACAACTTGAATTAACGATTGACATTTACTGATAACCGGGAGTAACACCTTAAAGTTCCTGCAGAAAAACGAAAACGAAAGCGGCTACACGAAATGGTGACCCATTTAAGGTCTGGTTGATAGATATCAGTAATGATTACCAAGATAGGCGTATCTTGGTGATCATTTGCAAGTTTCTGTTCGCTTTAAGCTCTTGAAATGTTCGCAAAAGACAGTTTAATGTGAATTACTCCTTGCTAACATTGTAAAGGCGAACGTTGACTTATTTTTCTTAAATACTCTTTTTCACCAATTTCCATTGGCCAATATTGACGAACGTAAATTGGCAAGCTATTCCCAATTTTCATTGTAAATTTATGAAAATATACAATGTAATTTTTTTTTGTAATAAACGTTTTATTGAGTAAAACACGAATTGAAGTCATTTTCGCACATTAGCTGTATCTTCTCGTATCACATTAGCAATCTGTAAGCGCCATATGCCCATAAATCTCCGGTTAAATATCGTCTGACACACAAAAGAACATGGCTGCCAGAACATATCTGTGAAAGGCGAATGTTATCTTTTATATGTATAATAATTGTAAAAAATGCGTGTCTGTGTATTCAACTAGCTAGTATTGTAATAAGCACAGAAAATTAAGGCATAATCGCAGCGATTAATTTGCTATAGGTGCACGAGGGGATAGTGCCCAAGGCTTCAGATTCCCAGGGTAAATGCTTCTAAAAGAAAAAAGTCAGAAAGACCTGCCGGCCGAAATATATTATTCACTTAAAACATAATATAATTATGTTCCTTACAAAGCTCTTAAAATTTTAAAGGTTCCAGCTATACTACAGCTGCACTAAAAAGGATCTATTTCATCAAGTATGAGTGTTTTAAGCTGAAGCTATTTTAGTAAGTTATTTTTGTAATAGACTATACCCATCCCAGTGCTACACTCATTTGCTTTAGACAGACGTACAATGCAGTACTTACTGAAGAACAATTTCACATCAACTACACACCGATTGCATTCGAGGTGCGCGCGCTTGGTTTGCAGTTAGGAACTGCAATTTGCAATAATAATAATCCTTTATTGCACAAAAATAATTTTAAATATTACATGAGGTATATAAAATAACATGTACAAAGGTGGACTTATCTCTAGAAGAGATCTCTACCAGCCAACCCTAGCAGTTGTAAACTAAATAATTGTACGGGATAAATGTTGTCCAAGAAAAGAACAAAATATAAAGCAAATCTCTTATATGCTAATATTATATTAAAATATTTACATAGATACATACATACAACTTATGCTAACATTATTGTAAGATAACGAATGAAACATTTAAAGGGGGAAAAAAAAGTGCTAATTATGTGCCGAATTTGACAAGTAGTGATTCTTCAGTTTACTTTTGAAAGACTGAAGTGATGGACTTTCACGAATCAGAGAGGGAAGACTGTTCCACATTCTAACAGCACGAGCTGAAAAGGAGTTACGGAAATACTTAGTGTTGGAGGAAGGATTGCAGTAGAAATACAATACGTCTTTCTGAAGACTTTTTAGCCAATGAAATGATTTAACTCAAAAATCACAAACGGCACTTATATCTACAAAGATTTGTTTTTATAGGGCTGACGGCGATTTTAATCCGCCTATCGCACAAGATGAGAAATAAAGGTTAAAATGCAGTACCAAAGGGTGCTCACTTCCCTTGTCACAAGCTGAAAGGGAACTCGATGGTATACCCGGTGGTTGCCATGGCCACCAGCGAAAGCAAAGAAGTTCCGTCCCAAAGGAAAGCCTTGACTTATTCAGTATTTCTACGAACGTGGTCGTTCTTATTATATCAGATACTTCAGTTGAACTGATAGTGTTGTAGCTAACAGAGTTATTGACCTTAAGGACGATAATGCCGAAAGTTTAAATGACAGTCGTCATTAAATGAAAATCAGGGTTCAAGTTCTACTAACTTTAGCCATGTAAATGTTATTGTAACAATTAGTAACTTCGTTTTCAGTTGAAAATCATATATTCTGCCTTCTATGTTATACAGTAAAATACCCACGTACGCAGATGTGTGTTTGGGTGTGGTGCCACTTAGTATTTAACTTATAAAGTATTTCACAACAAAATCAATGACTGGTCTTACTTAAATTTATATACCACTGCTAAATGACTTCGTAAAGTTATGTAAGATACATAAAGTGGCGTCTCCATCTGAACATACATCATATACAGTATAAAGCATTGTAGTCAAATATAACCCAACCTAAAATACGTTACTAAATTTACTTACAAATAACTTTTGATCATAATTTTGCTGAAATAAATTACTTAACAAAGCCAAGGGAAGCAACTAGTCCTGAATAAAAACTCTATGTGCCACTCTTCGCGAACAATGACGGTATGAGGGTCATTACCGGCAATTCGTATTCGATCGCAAAGTTCCCATTATCATGGCAATATTGTAAACTAAGCATCTACTGCGTGTATGAATATTACAGGATAACTCGAGAAGTGAGTACAACACTAATGACAGCTGTCATGTTTTTTTTTTATAATGGCTTTGTGCGTTTAGCGCATTTAGCCAGTGTCAAGTAAAATATATTAATAATTTAAAATTTAAAGTAAATGAGAATGAGTGGTGATAGTGATAATAAATGGTAGATGAGCTGCCCTCATTAAGTCGTTGAGTCGTCAGTAAAGATGTGGGAACTGAGATCTCACATGGCTTCTTAAGAGAATTTAAAATGTAATGTGCGTTTACAAACACATTACGGTTAATAATATTTAAACAAAACTGCAACGCAACATTACGCTTCACTTTTCCGCCAAAAAATACTGTCATAATATTAGAAGGCGGTAACTTCATAAAATGACTGCCATAGATGTTCATGACAGCCAGGACCACTGGCATGAGTCATAACATGCCATAGAGAAATATAATAACTAGGTAATAGAGAGCCATCTCCCGGTTTTTTTTTGCCAATCGGTTTGAACCTAGTGCCCTCTGGAAGTGTTGTTCCGCAACTTTTGACAAATATACATACCTATGCATTCTATAGATAGGTATCAGCTTACTTAAATTTTAAGCATGCAAAACATTGGAATCAGAGTGATTTGAGCATGCACAAAATTTATAAAATCAAATCACTCTGATTCCAATGTTTTGCATGCTTAAAAATTAAGCAAGTAAAATTTACGACAATATTGCAAAGTGCGCACGAGTAGACAACAAGCGGCCATATGCAATGAAAAATGACAATGACATGACAGGTCCAAAGATCGATTAAAATCGAGTTAATCGAGTAGGTAATGAACATGAGTTTAGAATAAATAAAGAATTAAATGGTAAAATAATATCACGTAAATTTCTAAAGTTAAATATGTTTATAAATTGTACCAAGCAACAAGTTTTAAGTTCTAAATATAACGTTTAGCTAAAATTTAATTTAATCGATTATTAATCTCTGCTGCTTTTGGAGAAAGCGCCATCTAGCGAGAGTCTTTAAAAATATTTTTACGCAATAGTGAGGAAAAACGTTAAAAGGTGGCGCCACTCAAACAATGTCATTGCTCTGACTATTGGACTTTCCTACCCCTGTAACATGCTTTCCGCGCTACGGAGCATGCAATAATTACGCACAAAACTTCGAAGCGCCATAGGTGTGCGATTGCCTGCATTGGGTTGTATTAATTGGTAAAGAGTAACGCAAAGTATAAAGTAGAGAAAAAAATCATTACAAGTAACTTCAAATCATAATTTTGCTGCAATAAATTACTCAACGAAGCCACGCGAAGCAACTAGTCCTCAATAAAAACTGTATGCTCCACCCTTCGCCAGCAATTACCGTATTAGACACATTCCCGGCAATTCGTATTCGATCGCTATGTTCCCAGTATCATGGCGATAATGTAAGTACGCATCTGGTGCGTGTATGAATATTACAGGATAACTCGGGAAGTGAGTGCAATACTAAACTGTACGTGCCTCGCTTATACTCAATTATTACCTACCTTAAACTAAATGGAGATATAAAAATAAGTAAAATAAGGGTGTATATTTTCATTTTGGCTTCAGAAAGACATTATTTCAAAGTAATCAATGAATACTGGTTGACGACCGATATGGCGTGGAGGTCAGTTTACCTGCACTCCGCTCCTGAGGGTGTGGGTTCAATCCCCACACAGGACAAATCTTTGTGTGCATGAATATGAATATTTGTTCTGGTCTGGGTGTTTCCTATCTATATTAAGTATGGATTTACAAAAAAAAAGTATCCAAAACACAAGTTCTTAAAATAATACTTATTTTGGAACTAAATCTTCTTCTTTATCTTAGCGTTATCCCGGTTGCTGCCTATGGGCCCGGGGTCCGTTTTCCTACATCTTCTTCTCTACTTCGCACGGTCTTCGGTATCCTTGGTCGATACGTTATTGGCACGCATGTCATCTCTTACGACGTCCAGATAGCATTTCGAGGGCCTGCCCAATCTACCTCGGCCGGGCGGCGGTGCCATGGCCAGACATTTGTTCCCCACGTAGTTAGCCGGTTTGCGTAAGCCAGCGTAGGCGGCATACTTGCAATTTATCTGCGATGTCACGAACATGAAGGCTGCCGCGGATGCGCGAGTTCAAGAAACATGGATTGTTTTTAGTCAGTGATAATCCGACAGACCCCTTCCGCTCCAACCAAAGCGAGAAACTGCCTTTTGATGATTTTCCTATAAAAAGCGGTCATACTCCATCACGCTTACCCGTTGTGGTTAGCGGAGAAATAATTATGAAACGTTCCTTTACACTAAAAGCTGCGAGCTATTTCACTAAATAGCAGCTTCAAATCTGTCACCTCCCTTATCGTGTGCACACCCTTTAGGGCCGCTGGTTGGCGCCATTATCGTTATGCTGCAAATTGCTTCACATAACGTACTTATGTACCGTCCTAATATGGTAATTTACTCCCGATTATAGTGACGACACTCCCCTGCACCGCGATTATCGTAAATCGGGGGCCAGCGCCGCGGCTTATATTTAATTACGTATGTTGTGGCCCGATAGTTATATTGGCTAGATCGTATGATATGACTTATAAAGGTTTTAACTCATAACATACTATTTTAATAATATATTTTCTTAAGGGTTAAATTGACTGAACCTGACGAGAATTAAGTAATAGACTTTTTACAAAAATTGTGCCAAAATGTGACTATAAATAAATTAAGAATAAATTCAATAATATGTCGTAAAAATCCTTTCCGGTTACACAATGAACCAAATTTAGATAAGCCTTTTCAATATTTTATATTGTGTAACTGTTAGTTCTTCTTCATACAATCAAATAGAATATCAAAGATCTAAGGTAATCTATGATCCTCGCCCAGTTGCGTAGTCTGTTTTAGTTACGTATTACAGTAGTATCATATCGCACATCTAGCTAATTCTGAAAAGACGTAAAGGTATTTTTTTCAATTTTACAGTAGAACGGTTAATATATTTTAGTCATAACTACGATAACATACTCGATTTGATATCGGGCGCGTTGTCCAACAGTTGTCGAATCAGAAAAAAATCTTTAAGCACTCAATGCATCTACATAAAAGGAAACTCATGACATAGTTAACTCAATTATGGATTTTTTGACATTTACGTCTTTAAAGAACTAGATATGCGACATGGAAATGAAAATGTAATAACCCAACAATTAAATTTATTTCCTCAGTCGAATTTGGAGAAAAACACCTAATGAGCCTTTGCAGTAATAGCAATTTAAGGCTCAATTACTTTTAAAAGAGCCTCAGCGATGCCTTGTGTTTGAAAATTACGGGGAACTTCAAATATTGCTCGTCTATAATTGCTTTATTACAAGCGTCGGCAATATAATAATGTAATTTGAGACATTTCACAATTCAGCAGATATTTTAAAATACATTTATTATTATAATATTTTATTAGTATTGTATTTATTTATTAAGTACACACACATACCTAAATATTCAATCAGAGAAACTAAAAACTAAGAAACATTGTGTACAGGGCACAGCTTATTCCTAAAAGAAATATCTTTCAGCTGGCTCGCTGTATTATATTATGTAGTATTTTGCTGAAAACAACTGGTACATTACGTGAGTTACAAAACAACATAGTCCATAAACATCACTTTATGATAAGCAAACAGTAGTTTAGTTTTCGCGAAATTAAAAAAGCAGTACTTTTTTTTACATGTGGGATAACACGCAACAATGCCAAATTTATACCGTTGATATTGAGGCTGGGACTGCAAAAAGAGTTTTATACCGGAACGGACGCGTTAGATTTTAGTTGACGTTAAAAGCTTTATTGATACGACATATATTTTAAAGCACTCAAGACCTGGAAAACGATCACTGAATTAAGTAGAGTTTACAGAAGTCAGTCTTTAATTTGTGTGGCATTTGAACTCCAGTCTTGCAAGGAGCCCCGCACGGTAGCCGTGCATCAGAAGGCATTTCAAGCCGTTGGTCCCTCACTATATGCAGACGTCAATCAAACTTCGAGATTATTTGGCGATGTGAAAGTTCTAACAGCAGAAAGCCACATAACTGCCTCCGCTAGGTCTGCAATAGGTGCGGGTGGCGGAGTCCTAGCCCCATTCTAAAATAAAATAAATTTATTCACATAAAATAGAGTTTTGTTATATAATAGAACATCTATCGTGTGAATGTCAATATAAAATAAGTGGAATTGAAAGTCATTGTAATAATCATAATAATAAACTTTAGCTTTGGCTTAAGGCGACTGGTCTTATCAGATTTGGCCGAATGTCAGTTCTTACACGAAGTATGGCAGAGTATAACCTGATACCTGTTGTAAGAAGCGGCCTTAGCCCAGGGGGCCTACCGCTCCCCCCCGACTGGTCTCCACCTTGTCGTGGTGGGGGGGCTGAGTACCTCCCGGTAGGGCGCAGGAGGCGCTGGGGAAAAGGCATCACCCAGAGACCGACGACTCTGGGTGCCCTTAGTACTGACTACCGGGGGGGAAACTAAGAGGGACCTGTGGAGGGCGCAGTGGGCGGGCCAGGAGGGCCCGCTCAGCAGCGCCAGGAGGGTCTAGGCAGTGGGGGCAGGGGGCCCCTGCTGTCTAACCATGGACCCTCCGGGAAGTCGGCCACACACGCTATGGTCGCAAGGGGAGGTAGGAGGGGCGCGTCCACTGCGCCTCTCTGAGGAGGTCCTCCCGGTTTTGGTCCGGGGGACGTTGGCCGCAGGCGGGGTGCCAGAGCTGCAACCCAGGTACTGGCACCCCGCCTCTTTCTCAACAAGCGGCGGGCGTCGTCGGAAGATTTTTAGTGGGTATTACTGCTGGCGGTCGTGTCTGCCGGTGGTGAGCCCCACACATCTCTCTCGGTCCCCCTTTGGCCGGGAGACAGTGCGTAAATGCATTTTGTTACCGACGTAAATCAAAAAAAAAAAGGGGGCCTACCGCTGAGTTCGATGGGAATCGATTATAAGGCAAAATGGATTTCGAATTGATTCTGTCGTACCGCCGAACTCATGGAAATCGAAACAAAATGGCGTTCTCCATTTATTTACCTATTGGTCTGTCACGGACTGAAGGTCATGAATGGGAAGTGGCTGTCGGCAGATTCCCCGGTACGGATTAATGAACGCAAAACAAAGTTTGATCTAGATGGATTACCGGTAATCCATCGAATTCGGCGGTAGGCCCCCAGTAGTGATAATGTTAATAAGCTGAGAATTGAACAAAGCAATATCAGGGCAGTTTTACTCTTCAAAAGTTAGTTAGTTAAATGTGTTAGGGTTCCTTAATTTAACGTGACGACAACTGTTAACGGCTGCTCATTCACTTTGAGGGCATTAGCATAAACAACCTTTCAAGTGATGGTCATTACACTTCAGTTTCAATTTCGCGTGCGGACATGAGGGTTAGGCCGAGATCATATTGGACTAAAAGTTTAATTTTTAATTTAAATTTAGTTTAATGTAAATTAAAAATTGTTTTCACAAAACGTTTGCTCGTGACTTTGTTTACGTAATACTCGTGAGGTATGCTAAGCTAGATAATAATATTAATAATAATAATATTTATTTATTTTCTCCCACACAAAGCAAAGAAACTTAAAGCTACTTAAACATAATACAAAACAACTTAAAATAAGAGGTGTACAATTTTGCCAAAGTTCGATATTATATAAGAGACTGGTGATAAAAAGCATTTTTATGTCTCATCAATCTATATACGAAATTACAATAAAGGTTTTTTTCTTGTTTTGTTTGGTACAAAAATACAAGTTAACAAATGTTCTGTCTCATCAACCTACGAAATTACAATAAAATATATTTGATCTTTGCCTGCAGGTAACTGTTCGTCTAAGGATTGTAACCTATTAAAAATCTTGGCCTCCTTTCCTTGACCAACAGTGAACATATAACAACAAATCACATACTTTCACAATCACACCACACCCACAGTTTTGGTACAAGGGTTAAAAATACCCATCAACACAGTAACACAATTTGAATAGATTGCATGACGAGTCGAAACGCTTTCGGAAAACTCATTAGCGCAGGAGCTGAAGCGCCTCCAACATACACTCAAATACACTTGTATTAATTTTTAGGTATAATATTATTAATTTATAATATATTATTTATAAATTATAATACATTTTAAATAATAGGGCCCTGTCTCACAATGACAAAATAAGTTCCCATTAGCGTTAACTTGGCAGATACTCAATTCTTTATTACATTGGGTTTTAAAATATGACGAATAGTATTTTCTTTTTCTTTTTTTGTTTGGTACAAATTAACAAATTTTCTTAGGGTAGTAGTAATTATTTCAAAGTTAGTTAACATCAGGTAGTAATCAATAAAAACATAATGTTTATAATAAAAGATTGCTTGCGTAAGAAATTTTGTCTGCAGCTTCTTCACTTTATATTAATAGATACATTTGTATGTTATTCATGTAAATTGATTGGTAATCTGAATTTAAATAATAGTTCTAGTTAATGTTAGTCAATTATTATCTGTGGAGGCTTGTTATTGGCTTTTACAACTTAAGTTTTTTTATAATTATATAGTAGTACTACTTGTTAGGCCCCAAAATAAAATAAGAAGGGGCTCACCACAGTCAGCTGGCCGTGACCTGCACCTCTATATATCCGTGACCGTCGCGCGACCCGACTCTCACCATCAGTCCATACTTGACCACTGCTGGACATAGGCCTCTCCAATGGCACGCCACTAAGCTCGATTTTCAGCTCTTCTCCTCCAACCGCTGCCAGCCGTTTAGCGTAAGTCATCGCTCCACCTAGCTGGAGGGCGTTTTATACTACGCTTACTGAGCCGTGGTCTCCACTGAAGGACCCGGTTAAACCCAGCGGTTATCGGTCCTACGGCAGATATGCCCGGCCCGCGACCCGACTTTTCGGCAAAAATTAATAAATAAATGCATAATTAAGAACTGGTCGGCGCTCGTCATTATACATAGATTTAAAGAATTTATTAGTTAAGAATAATAGTTCACTTAAAATGAGATACAATAAATTATGTAGATTACTTACTTGAATTAAAAAATAAGGTTACTCTATGTACAATTTTAGAAGGTCCGGTACTTGATGATACGTTTACAAACAAGGGTATTATAAACTTAGTTGTGTGAAAAAGAATGTTTGGATAATGTAGGTACACAAAGAAAAAAAAACAAGCTATACCGGGAGACAAAACTTACTCCAACCACCCTCATTAACAATTTGTGTCAACTTATAATCTGTACTATACTAATAGTCTAGGAGGTGAAGATTCTACCTGTACTCACTCTAGAAGGATGGTTTTTTTTCTTTGCCACTGAGCTTGATCTTCAACTCTTGGCCTCCAACCGTTTTGCGTATCTCGTCGCTCCACCTAACTGGAAGGCGTCCTAGACTACGTTTTCCGAGTCGTACAGTGAATGTACTGTTTTTAGGGTTTATCAGTAAATTATCTATTAATATTAGTTCAGAAACACCCAGATGAACAGACCCTTGGACGTGTAATGCGGCGTCCGGCTTAATGAAGTCGTACTGCAACGGGTCAGTCACGGCCGCTCACGGGCTCTTTATTAAACGGCTGCTCCGTGCCGACATCCACTCACGAGGCCGGTCAACACAGGGCTACGCAATATTCCTATCAATTTATCCGATTTATTTCGCTTCTATATGTAAACATGTTGAATTTGATTCCGCAACCCGGAAAAACATCATTTTATGGTTCAACCAGCTGTCAGGGTTTTAGAAGCCACTGACTTCCTAATAAAGACTCCAAACTCACCTGCAATAGGAACCTGCCGATTAACGGACGAGGCTCTGGCAAAAAACAGTTCCCAGTATGCGACAATTGGATCGCCACCTATTACGTGGGACCAACAATTGGCGAAGAGTATGTGTGTGTCTTCGGGGAAACGTTATTATTAAGCTGTTCATGACAGCCAAGACCAACTGCCAAAGCCATCTGACTTCCACAACCCAAAGGGAAACATCAGAAGAAAGAAAGAAAGAAAAAGAATTTATTCTGTGACAACATCAAAAGAAAATAGATACATTATATTTAAGTAACTATGTGAAGAGTCTATGGTTTAACCAGTTGTCAGAATATTAGAAAGCAGCATCTTCCTAATAATGACTGCTATAGATGTTCATGACAGCTGAGCCAACGCTTAGCGTGGGAGGCTTAACGTGCTTTTCGAGGCACGGAGCATGCGATAATTACGCACATAACGTAAATCACAGGTTTGAACCCGAGGCTCTCTGAATTTGAAGGCAAGGGGTTTCGCCACTGGGCTATTGCCGCTCTACAATTACCGCTATATAATTATTATCTGATTAACTGCTTGCAATATACTCACTAATAAAACATTTATAAATCATTTAATTATTTTTATTTATTGTTCAGATTTTTGTTAAATTAAAATTATTGGAATAAAGGCTATGATTTCAAAATGTAGTAAACAGGGATTTTTTTAAATTTAAATGCATCTTAGATACCTTATATATATTATTATCGACGAATTGTGAAGAGGACCTCTACTTGTAGAGAATTTTGAACCTTTTCATACGAAATGCTATATTTATTTGTATTAGTAACACGAGTCTGGCCCAATGACAACATCTAACTCAGTGAGTAATTTTACATGCATATAAATATATAGCATGGGAAAAACACTTAGTGTAATGACGTACGACATAGTAATAAATAGAGATCGCACAGAGTTCTACTGCGAATTTGACTCGCACTTAACCGTTTTGATTTGTATATT
This sequence comes from Musotima nitidalis, assembly GCA_949126915.1. Taxonomy (NCBI): domain Eukaryota; kingdom Metazoa; phylum Arthropoda; class Insecta; order Lepidoptera; family Crambidae; genus Musotima; species Musotima nitidalis. The sequence goes on from OX421416.1 coordinate 17,512,883, forward strand.
CGCCGTTAAAATACGGCGGCTCCCCCCCCCCCCCTAACGGAACAATGATCTGGTCATCGCGGCGGGAAGCCGGTGGGGCACAAGATCTTCGGGGAAAAAATGTTTGTAAATATAAAAAAATAAATAAATATAAATAATATAAATAAAATAAATAAACTATAAACAAATCACACTGTAGCTCGTAATATAATCCGGTAATCATATTCATTATATTTGTCAATCAAAGAGGCGTGTAATAAAGAGGATGACTATTAAAACAAATGGCTGAAATTATGATGATGATGACATAATAAATTGTTGTGAAATCTGTGCTTTAGGTAGACATCAACAACCTGATAAGTCAAAGCAGAGAGAATCATAAATATATTTAATAAACATTATTTACCTGATAAAGTACCCGGTTAATTAACTTTGGCAGCTTTTATTAATATACCTTCATTGCCTAGACGTAATTACTAAACGAGTAAATTAATATATAATGAAAAATAACCCATTGCGTGTTTGTGTTATTCAAATTTAATGGTGTATAGGGATCCTACCATCATCTAAGGAGCTCAAGCCTCACCTGCAATAGGAACCTTCTTTTATTATTATTTACGTCGGTAACAAAATGCATTTACGCACTGTCTCCCGGCCAAAGGGGGACCGAGAGAGGTCAGACCACCGGCAGACACGACCGCTAGCAGTAATACCCACTAAAAATCTTCTGACGACGCCCGCCGCCTGTTGAGAAAGAGGCGGGGGGCCAGTACCTGGGTTGCAGCTCTAACCCCCCGCCCGCGGCCAAAGTCCCCCGGACCAAAACCGTGAGGACCTCCTCAGAGAGACGCAGTGGATGCCCTTACTACCTCCTTGGGCGACCATAGCTTATGTGGCCGACTTATTGGAAGGTAAGACAGCAGGGGTAAGACAGCAGGGGTAAAACAGCAGGGGCCCCCTGCCCCGCTGCTTAAGACCCTCCTGGCGCTGCTTGACGGGCCCTCATGGCCCGCCCGCTGCGCCCTTCACAGGTCCCTCTTAATTTTCCCCCCGGTAGTAAGTACTAAGGCCACCCAGAGTCGCCAATATCTGGGTGTTACCTTTTCCCTGGCGCCCTCCACGCCCTACCGGGAGGTACTCAGCCCCCCGACCACGACAAGGTGGTCCCCGAGACCAGTCGGGGAGGGAGGACCTGCAATAGAAACCTGCCGATTAATGGACGAGGCTCTGGCAAATAACAGTTCCCAGTAATTGGCAATGGGATCGCCACCTATTACGTGGGACCAACAATATAATTGGCGAAGAGTATGTATGTATCTTCGGGGAAACGGGTGTGAAAGAATGTATGTAAATATAATGGTGAAATATACGCCCGTGTATACCCAAGGACATCTAAGGAATTCAAATAGTCGTGGAACAAGACAGTATCTCAGGAACTTTAAGATGTTTTAAGAATTTCTCTTATTAAATCCATTGCGTACCCTTTTAAGTCGGCATATACTTGACGATTACTAAAGTCTTCAGCAAATGTTTATATTTTTTTTATTCTTTTAAATAATGACTTCGGTTTGCACATTAAGCCAGTGGGACTATACCGAGATCTCATAGGACTCCTTGAGAGAATTTGAAAAGTTATGTTGCACTGTTTTGTTTCATTTACCAACACTCATGTACGTTCACATACACTTAACGGTTAATAATCTACACATTAATGTTCGGAATATCACAAATTTTAGAAAATAAAACAAAGCTACTGTCATTACGCTTCACTTGGCGGGAGCCAAGAAGCGAATGTTACAAGATATCTTAACCTATTAAATCCGGTTATAATCCTAAAGCGGTTGTATATGTGATGAGCGCTCGATTGTTATTCTTGATAATTGTGGTGACACGTCATATTGACAATCAGTAATCAGTCGATGAAGTCCAAAAATATGAGACCGTTTCCTACCGCGGATCAATAATGATAAGAAGCGCACCCACTCATGACGGTCTGCCGTTACACACCTCGGTTCTAAAACCCAGAATTACAGAAGCTGAAAAACATGCGGGAGTCTCATGTTCACACTTTATGTTTTTAAAAACTAATATATACACAATATATCTTATTATATATACAACATATTAACTATTAAGCACGAACTATTGCAATATTAGTTCACTTTGATACTTAATCTTCATGCATAACGGAGCTTCTCTGCGGCGCAATCAAAACACTTGGCTCTGATCACGTAATGCATCAAATGTTAATAGATGTCGCTGTTGAAAAATATTATTAAATATCATCATCTCAGCCCATAAACGTCCCACTACTGAGCACGAGCCTCCTCTCACATACCAAGTTGCGAGGGTATTGGGTCATACTCCACCACGCGGACCCAGTGCGGATTGGCGGAGGCAGGTGTATGGCGTCCTGCAGTTAGAATTTATCAAGCCGCCCATTAGGCCTCTAACATGGCTTAACGACTACCACATTTAGTGATAACCGGGACCAACGGCTTAGCGTGCCTTCCGAAGCACGAAAGCGCTCGATATCAAATGCCACACAAACGGTCACCCATCCAAGGACTGACCTCTGTAAACTCTGCTGTTTTTCGGTGATCGTTTCCGACCACCGAGCACCGCACAGCTACGAGCGCTACGTATTAAATATACATACATACAATCAAGCCTGTTTGCTCGAAGGAATAAGCAGAGGCATATTATTAATCCATATCTAGCCAATGTTATTCTTGGTCCCACATTGAGCCTATTGCCGCTTACCGGGAACTGTTATGTTGGGCAGGTGCACCACTTGCAAGTCAGGTTGGCTTGGACTCTAAAGAAGTTGATAGGATCCTTATGCACTAAATGCTATTAAATATATATTACAATATAACACTAAGGCGTGTCCCCACAGCAGTGATGTCTGGAGCCCTAATGTGCGGCGCTTTACTAAATGGCAGGTCATCAGTCAGGCTAAACACTGGAGCTGTTGGGAGGGTACATCTGATTATTGTCGTTAAGTACGTCAATTTAGGAGATTAAATATACTAAGACTAAGTAACCACATATTTGCCTGTGGTATTAGTATTATTCATTTGTAAGAATATTTAGTGTTGTTACAATTTAAAATGTGGCTATTATGTATTTTTGTGTGATTTTCTTGCTTTTTACGCGACAGTCATCAGTAGTGTAATATTTTTATATATAAATATGTTCGATTGCTTTACCAAATGACTATGGCCACAATCTAATATATCTAGCTTTATTGCTTTAGTTATTTTCTAGCTTTAACTCAGGTTTTCTTTATTAAGAAAAAACTAATATATCTAGCTTTCCTCTTCCCCCCGGACCTCTGAGGAGTTCAGACGCATTGACTAAAAACCGCTATTCTATTTTATTTTAATATTTAAATTAAAAATTTTGCAAAATAAATCAAGTTAATAGATTAGGAGTGCATAAACAGCTGAAGACCTTCATAGTGCGAGCGCCGTCTTTGCTTTGTGTGGTGCTCAACGCCCTGAACATCAACGCCCACTCACTCATTACTACCATTGCAAGGGGTGTTACGAAGATCGGCCAATTACGTCTCCTGTGGGCGGAGCGCTTCAACGAATTCCGTAAGCACATTCATTATTATTTGCCTAAGTTCAGAGGTCTAGTTACACTAGACGGAAAGCAACTTTGTATGAAAACGCCGATTGCCACCAACATACGCTGACCCCCGTTCTTTTAAAACTGGAGGTACTGTTCCTAACACAAATTTGCTAAATAAACCTCTTTGTACTCCTGATACCCTGGTACACGATGCCGCTAAAGAGAACTCCGCCGCAACCGAATGAACGCAGTGAACAGAAAAATCAACCGGAGACATCGGCGTCAGCGGTAGTGAATACACCTGGCACTTATGATGCCCCAGTGCAAATAGATCCGATGTTTAACAGATCTGCTTCTGAAACAGATTTGACAAACATAACTACTCCTCCAAGATTTGTTTCGCAACGAAATAAGAGATGTAGGGCTCAGATGGAAGACTCGTTCTCTAACCAATTAGACGATTTTAAAAAGGAAATGCGTAAGTTATTTACATCCTTTTCGACTTTGCAAGCTAATGAGCTGAAACAGTTAAACACTGCTCTAAAAGAAATTCAACAGACGAATTATAACATTGAAAGTTCGGTTACGTTCCTTGCCGCGCAAAATGAAGAATCCCGGCAGCGTATTATCGAATTAGAAAATCAAGCAAAGCAAGATAGAAATTATATTACTATTCTAGAAAGTAAGATAGAAGAAATGCAAATCGAAAATCGTAAAGCAAGCTTCGAATTAAAAAATGTTCCAAAGAAACCAACGGAAAATAAAGAAGATCTCATTGACATTGTAAGTGGTCTTTCCAAATCACTTGACTGTAACATCACCAAATCGGACATAAAAGACATATATCGAGTAAAGTCAAAGTCTAATAACGGTAAAAATCAAGCCATTATTGTCGAAACCACCTCTACCCTCTTAAAGAATGATATCTTAAAAGCAGCAAAGTCATTCAATATTAAACATAAAAGTAAACTGTGTGCCAAACACCTCGGACTTAAAACCCACGAAGATACACCTGTTTATTTGTCCGAGCACTTAACGCCCAAAGGAGCGCGATTGTACTTCCTGGCGCGCGACCTGGCAAAATCAAACCAATACAAATTCTGTTGGACAGCCTACGGGAAAGTATATGTAAGAGAAGATGAACAGTCTCCAATCATTAAAATTACAAATGAAAGTCAAGTCCACCAACTCTTGAGCCGCCAATGTCAGGGATCGCAAGTCCTATGACTACCCGAAACCGACTTACTTCACATAAGTGCTTTGAAATGTTTCAGGTTATATTTACTGAATCAACTTTATAATTTGCGTAATTTGTTATTGTTATTGTCCTTTGCATGTTTTTTGTTTCTCTTTCAATTTAAAACAAATCATATCATTGTAATACAGCATAGCACTCAAACATGGATTTTTGCATATATCTACTACTATTACCACATTATATATTCCAATGTCAATACACTAAATATCACACTACATATTACACTAAATATCACACTACATATTACTCTAAATATCACACTACATATTACACTAAATATCACATCAAATATCACACTAAATATCACACTAAATAGCACACTAAATATCACACTAAATATCACACTATATAATATACTACAAGAATCATTCAAGTCTCAATATTCTCAACTCCTAAACAACATAAGTTATAATGGTGGTACACTAAAATATAGCTGGCAGAAAATAAATAATATTATAATAAAGTACCACCTAGCAGCCACACGTCTGTAACAATGCACTTTTCTTCTCCCAAAACTATAAATGGCTGACACTTCACTTCACAGCTTGAATGTAATAGACGATTTTGAAATTGCTCGTGCGATACAATGCGATAGTAGTGAGCTTTCATTTCATAAGAAAATCGATAAGCGTGATCTAACTATCGTTTCACAAAACATACGAAGTATTTATAGTAACTTGGATGATTTTTTGTTGACATTGTCTACTTTCTCCTTTGATGCTGACCTTCTGGTTCTAACTGAATGTAGGCTCAACCCTAACAAACCATTACCACAATTATTAAATTATAATGCATATTCTACAACATATCAACTGAACCAGAATGATGGGGTAGTCGCTTATGTAAAAAGAACATTACAGCCTAAAGTTAGAGAATTACGACTCACTCATGCTTCTTGTTTGCAGCTTGACATATTTAATAACACAATACTTAGCATTTATCGCTCGCCTTCTAACACAAACGCTGACGGCTTTATAAACTCACTTAGCTCACACTTGAATACGCTAACTACTCAAAATAATATTATAATAGCAGGGGATATTAATATAAATATATTACCTAAAGAGGCAGCACCGACCTATGAGTATAACAATAGAATAAACTACTTAGATATGCTCTCCGGATTCGGTATTTTGGCGGGCCATACTTTAGCTACTAGAGAACAAAGCTGTCTAGACCACTTCATGCTAAAAATAAATAAAACCAAATGTTCAGCGTTTATTGCAATCCTGCATACCAGCATCACCGATCATTATACTACTCTGCTTTGTATATCAAAAACTAAGCTTCAAAGCCATACATATAAAACGAAAATAAACTACATAAAAGCACTTGAAAACCTTCAAAAAAAAAACCTTAATGATTTACTGTTCTGTAAAGACCCCACTGCTGTAATTTCGCGTCTTGTAACTGCACTCACTGACTCTATTAAGGCTAATACTGAAACTATCAAAATTCCAAAGAGCCAACGCACAATGAAACCTTGGATAACGACCGGTATTTTACGTTGTATCAGAAATCGTAACAAAATGCAAAAACAACTTAGAAAGGACAGTTATAATGACGTACTTAGGATTACTTACACTAGATATAGAAACTACTGCAATAATCTAATTAAAAAACTCAAACGAAAATATGAACGGAGCTTAATTATTAATTCGTTAAATAATAATAAACTCTTATGGAAAAACATAAAAACCGTCACTTACAGCAATAAATTACGTGACAACTGTAAGGAATTAACTAATCTTAAAGAAAATCCTACCGAGGCCGCGAATTTTGTCAACAGATACTTCGCAAATGTGGGTAAAGATCTTGCTAAGAGTATAAATCCTAAGGGCATATCCAAACAAACACAAGTAAGTCATAAAAATCTAGCCCAAGTTAACTCCTTCGTATTATTGGAAACTGACATGGAGGAAGTTGAAAGAACGCTTATGAGTTTGAGATCTGAAAGTGCCCCTGGTTGGGATAGTATTACCATCTCTTTCTTGAAAATGGCCAAGAATAAACTTGTTCCTATTATCACTCACCTTGTAAACCTCTGCTTCGACCAGGGTGTATTTCCAGCTCCATTGAAAAAATCAGTGGTTACTCCTGTATTTAAAAGTGGAGATAGAGACGATGTCAATAACTATCGACCAATATCGGTACTACCGGCTATCTCTAAGATTGCCGAGAGGCTATTGAACTCCAGATTGTTAAACTACCTAAATAAATATAATCTTTTGTCACCATCTCAGTTCGGCTTCAGGCGAGGTAAATCAACTGAGGATGCGGTGGCTTCGTTTAGCCAACATATCACAGAGAGTGTCGATAGGGGGATAAAATGTCTTTCGGTGTTTCTAGATCTTAAAAAAGCGTTTGATACCGTCTCCATTCCAATACTCCTTCAGAAACTTGAGTCACTTGGAATAAGAAACACTTCGCTCTCCCTCTTCAAAAGTTACCTATCAGACAGAACACAAAGAGTAAAGCTGGATCGGTACACTAGTGATGAAGTTATTGTATCATATGGGGTACCGCAAGGAAGTGTATTGGGACCCACGCTTTTCCTAATCTACATCAACGAACTCTGTAATCTGAAACTCAACAATGCTCAAATCTTCTCCTATGCCGATGATACAGTTTTAGTTTTTACTGGAAAAGACTGGGTTAATGTAAAGGAGTGTGCAGAGAGGGGCCTGTATCTAGTCAACAACTGGTTAGAGGATCATTTGCTGACTTTAAATACCACCAAAACAAACTATATATGTTATAGCCTTCAAAACCGCACTCAACCTAACACTGATTTTAAAGTTATCATCCACTCTTGCAATCTTAATCCTAATTGTGACTGTCCTGCAATTAATAAAATTGACAAAATAAAATATCTTGGAGTTCTGGTTGATCAGCGGCTGTCCTGGCACTCTCACATTGAACTAGTCTCCACCAGAGTCAGGAAACTGATCTGGATCTTTAAGACCCTGAGACACCTGTTGCCTGGACAGTGGTTGGTTGATCGGGGCTCTTCGAGAAATGTCCTAAAGGAAATTTATATTTCGTTGGCTCAGTCAATCTTAGCTTACTGCATACCGATCTGGGGAGGAACAGATAAAACAAAAATGATAGTGGTTGAACGTGCACAACGTTCCTTATTGAAGGTGATGCATTTTAAACCTAGAAGATTCCCAACAAAATCTTTATACACTCTCAGTCAAGTCATGTCAGTGAGGAGATTGTACATTCTCAACACGGTATTAGTAAGACACAAACTCACCCCTTATGACCCAAGCAAAATAAGAGTTAGAAGAAAAGATATTCTCCCTCCTATTCGTATTAGAACCACTTTTGCAACAAAACAATTTTATAGCCGCTCTACCTATTTATACAATGAATTAAACAGAATTTTAAAAATATACAACATGTCATCACACGAACTCAAAAATACTATTACCAATTTCTTAATGCCTTTAGACTATGAGGAAACGGAGATGTTACTCAAACGCATAAAATAACTTGTATTATCAACACACACACACACACACACGCACGCACACACGCGCACACACACACAAACACACGCACAAACATACACACACACACACACACACACACACACACACAAACACATATATATATTAACATCATGTTTGCTATTTCTGTTGATTCCTATGATTGTAAGTATTATAAATAAAATGTATCTGTAGTAGCTATGGAAGAGTGGAGTCACCTGTCACAGGCATTTTTTGCTTAAAAGGTGACTTCGGTCACTGTTCAGAGAATGTAAACCAAAGTTTTGAAATAAATTATTATTATTATTATTATTATTATTATTATTATTATTATTAGCTTTACGGCGTCAATTCTTTTTTTTAACTCTGGCTTTTATCTGGCACTACGGTCCACCGCTATAACTGTGTTCCGTTTTTAAGGGTGATATTATGTCCAAGTCATTGTGTGGGACTTCTAATGTCTAAGGGTGATGAAATGGGCGCTAATTGGGATATTTCTTAAGTGGCACCATGGTCCTTAACAGCATATCATTTGTTGAAATTAAAATAGTAAAATTAAAATTAAAGTAGTAGTAGATTATCGGTGGTTAACGTCTTCGAGAACGTACACAAGTAAAATGGCAAGACTCCATTTAAATCTTTTGTAAAGTTTCCATTTCTTTACTGGGGTAAGACCTAAACTATACTATGACGGACATTACTTGACTTTAGAATAGAATAGAATAGAATGGAATAGAATTTATTAATTTGTTAAACATAGGTATTTTACATTAAGGTGTTGCATACTAAATATGTGCGCTATGTTTTGTCGTTGAGACATACAAACATTAAAAAAGAATAACTTTACCTTACTTTAACTTACTTTACTTTTTTACTTTAACTTTCGCTTACTTTAACTTAGACTTAATAATACTTGTCTCATAAACTAATCAAGTGAGTTTTGGCGCCTACTCGTAAAAGACCCATCGCGGCAGTATTTTATTTCCCAAAACTAGTGTACATTAATATAGTGGATTTTTTTATTCCTTTTAAATAATGGCTTCGTGCGGTTTGCACATTTAGCTAGTGTCAAGTAAGAAATATATGAATAACACATAAATTATAGTAAATGAGAATGAGTGGTGATAAAGATGATAAATGGTAAATGAGATGCCCTCCCCCTGAACCCCTAGAGTCATCAGTAAAGATGTGGGACTATACTGAGATCTCACATGGACTTCTTGAGAGAATTTGATAAGTGATGTTGCACTTTTTTGTAGTGGATTTTTAGATTTCTTCGGCAACGTATACAAGGGGTCCTGCTGTTTGACCAAAAGTCATTTGGCAAAATTACACTTGACAAACAATATTTGGCAAGAAAATTTGGCTTAATTAGCGAAACTTATTATTTGGTAAAAATTAAAAAAGGACAATAGACATTTTAATATTTATCACATTATACAAGTGCAGTGTTTGTTAATGGATCATTTGCTAAGTGAGTTTTTGTAAGATGATTCTTTTGTTAAATGTCTCGTTTGCTAAATGAACATTTGGTGAAAAGTTTTGGTTTGTCAAACATTAGTAATTCCGTTTATAAGTGTAGGAAAGTGGCATATTACTGTAAATTTTGATTTTAGGTGTTGACTCCAAAATTCCATAGACGCCTCCAGTAAAGTCTCCACAACTTTACTGGGGCTTGACTTTCACTCGACTCAACTATAACGGACTTTACTGGACTATGAATGTGACTAAATGACTTAAACGCTGCATTTATGCAAATAACTTAATTTATTTAATTACTTGACACTGGCAAATACTCTAAGCGAGTAAGTCAGTAGCACAGAAAACAAACTGAGTTAGTAGGTCCATATAAAAGAAGGAAAAAGAAAAGATAAAAACGAGCTTATATCGTCGTAAAGATCGATGACAAGAGGCTTTGACGCTCACGTGAGCTGCGTGACAGGGGTGTATTTGCCAGGTCGGCGATTATAAAGTACTTGATCGGAAGTAGGGTACGGCCGCTCCGTAATAGACGCGATACGTCCTAAAGTGTGATCATGTCGATAAGTAACTCCAAACACATATCGCTGGGAACAAGGATAGGGGTTTTCCTTAAAGGATCTTTACAGACATACAACATAGTTCTTAACCTGGGATATTATGGAGCACAATTAAATTTGAACTGGTAAATTTCTAGTGTAGTTGCGAACGTGTATAATATGGATAATACCTTTCAAATTATCTTAAAATTATAATAATTCATAAGTAGCTTATCGTAATCACATAAGAAATTGCCCTAAAACTAAGTAAGGCTCGTATTTCACGTGTTAATCAGTTTATTAGGAGCTCAATCAGTATTTTCGATGACATTTTTAGAGGATCAGTTTATTTTATTCCTTTTATATATACAATTATGAAATTGGCAAACTATTGATTGTAGATATATATTGTATTAGGTGTATATTGTAGGGATCCTAGCAACAACTTAGGAGCCCAAGCCAACCTCACCTGCAAGTGGCGCACCTGTCGATCAACAGATGAGGTTTTGGCGATCATCTTTATGTTCAATAAGCCAATTGCGTGGGACCAACAATATAGTTGGCGAAGTGTGGGCGTGTATTATGCCTCTGCCTACCCCTTCGGAAAAACAGGCGTGATTGTATGTATGTATGTTGATTGTATTTCGTAATGACTGTGCTTGGCTACAACTTTTCTATATATTTTTACAATAAATAAATGATTATCTTATTTTAGGACGACTTAAGAAGAATTCAATAATAGTAGAGATCAGAAATCATTCGTTGATATTTATGGACGAAATTATCTAAATATAATGAAAGAGCCAATCTTATTAATCTTTTTTTTTTACTACTAAAAAAATGACTCAGACAGATAACATTATTGTAGACCCCACACCGTTTTTCACGTCTTAGTAAATAATATATATTAATTTTTATTTGAATATTGTCTAATTACTTTGTTTAAATATTATCTGAGAAATTTTATGATTGTTGCTGAGTTATCCCGTTTTGTTTTGTAAGTGTTAAATTGTATTTTTACATTTGTTTGTATCTTCAATTATTGTATGTGGGCTCTTGACAGCGTTTTAACAGTTTTATTTACCTGGCCAGATGAAGTTTATCCCTTATTATATTATTTGTTCATAGATATTCAGATAACGATGTTACTACATAATAATAATTAATAGTAGAAAAGATAGTTGCTACGAAGAAATTTCTTCGTAGCACTACATCTTGCTCGTAGCACTGCGGCTTGGTCGTAGTGCTACGAAATGAACACAGCAAAAGACTACGAAATGCAGATTCTGAGTTTCGTACACCCCATTTTACTGTAATTGAAGTGTGCGGCTTAAACCCTTTAATAGGCAGTGGTCAATATATGACCACCATAAATTGAACCTTATGCGGTTAACTTAAGGTGGAAAACCAATGAATATTTTCAACGTGCTCTGCCTGTTAAAGGGTTAATTTTTGTTTTATTCGTAATTCGGAAAAAGTTTGAGGTGTTGTGGTAGCTGTACGTTTTTTTAATTATGTTTACCTATATATGTAAGAATTGTGCCACGACTCAAGAATACTATTTGAATACTATACCAGACTTGTTCTAATGTATTTTCAACTCGTTAAGAAACCAAGTTTAATAATCAGACAAAATTAGAGAAGCAGACATTATGAAACTTTTATTTATTTAATTGTTACAGAGGTATAAAAGTTAACGAATGTTCTCAGTGTGCAACACAAACTTTCATATTATTACTTCAAATATATATTTATAATTTAGTTATATGGCTATAATTCACGTTCACACTCAGTGCCATCTAAACTAAACAGAGCTGACTAATACTTACACTACTATGAGTACATAGCAGATAAACATACTGAAGTACTTTTTTAAATATATACATATATTCACGCCTTTTATTTTATACTTTTCATCAATGTATACAATTATGAAATTAGCAAACTGTTCATTGTATATATTGTATTGGGTGTATATCCTACCAACATCTTAGGAGCCCAAGCCAACCTCACCTGCAAGTGGTGCACCTGCCTGCCGTGAACAGTCGTGATTGTATGTATGTATGTATATTGATAGTATTACGTAATTAATGTGCTTGGTTACAACTTTTCTATATATTTTAACAATACATAAATGATTATCTTATCTTAAGGCGACTAAAGAAGAATCTAATAATAGTAGAGATCAGAACTCATTCCTTGATATTTATGGGCGAAATTATCTAAATATTATGAAAGGACCAATTTTCATCTTTTTTATTTAGGTCTTGGTAGGATCCCTACACACCTTATATATGTTTTTTTTTGTACAAATAAATCTTATAACGCAATGAAATCGCCCAGACCCAGAGAAATATCCATTTTTATGCACGGATCTTTAATATTATGTTTTGTTTGGGTACCAAGAACCTTGGATTAAAAAGCAAGTCTATATCGACTTTCTTTTTTTTTATTTACATCGGTAACAAAATGCATTTACGCACTGTCTCCCGGCCAAAGGGGGAGACCGGGAGGGGGTGTGAGACTCTATGCGGCAGACGCGACCGTCGCATTCCTACCCACTAAAAATCTTCCGACGACGCCCACCACTGTTGAAAAAGGGGCGAGGGGCCAGTACCAGGGGATTTAAGTCTATACCGACTACACCAATACCACCACAAAATGTACTTTACTACGTTACTAAAAACTTACGTGATAGCTTTTTTCCTATTAATTGTGAAGTAACATCTATGATTAAGTACCAAGAAGAAATCCTTAAAACGATAAATTTGCTTCAAAACTTGGGCGACAATTTTCCACTGAATCTCCAAACTTCATACAAAACTATGCAAACTGCGGGTAGTCGGATAGGTCTCATCAATCCACGTCTAACTAACGAGGAGAACACACTGGGAGGTTGTTACGGACATGTTATTGCCGCATTTGCTATCGACTTTCCGGCCCACAGCTCCGCACCCTCATCAAGTCTCTCGGCCTATTGCAATGTGTCATTTTACAAACTGACCAATGTAATTTGGCGCCTCATCGCCTCCACATCGGACGGTAATGTAGCTCCGATAATAATGGACAGTTAGACAGGCTTATTTGCTAGAAGATGGTTTTCGTTAGTGTTATTAGCGAGCCAATAGGCATGTGTAAGAAACAATTGCCTGTTGTAATGGATAAGGATAGAGGTTTAATGGCGATATATCGGGTAAGGGCGGTTTCAATATCGACTGTCGTATCGTAGGTGCTTAACTAAATAAATCCAAGTTACAACTACAGTTGGAAATATTATAATAATAATTTATTTATTAACCAAAAATTTACAAAATGAAGCAGTACAACTGAAAGCTTACAACGAATGCCATAGATTACAATTACAAACTGTAGCATCTGCTGCCGAACTGGAATGTTAGTCCCGTATTTCAGCATTCAACGCCTCTAGCCTCGGAGTAAGCATTACACATGATGTATAAACCACAACGTACAATTATGGTAGTATAAAAAAATTATGTACATAATGCTAAATAAAGACAATTGAAATTATATACAAATACGTCAAAATAGGCACCTATCAATGATTTCTAAAAGCTCCTTTTACAGATTGGAACTCTCCGGACAAGCTTAACCACAAAGCACAGGAAGCAATGCACAGTCGAGCCATGCACTTATGAAAGCGTATAAATTTCATCATTAACGTCCTACTACTGAGCCTGGCCTGTAACTGGTCATTAACGGCCGTGTGGCGCCGGCCTAGAATAGCGTCACCCCCTCTCATCTCATGGGGAGTCGTAAGAGTCGACGGAGAGAAATAGGACCGGATGATGGGCAGCAGCGCCATCCTGCGTACTGGCTGGAACTGCGATCACCAACCCGCCTGCCCAGCGTGGTGATTACGGGCAAATACCCCTAATAGAATGGCACATACACACAAACGGCCCCCAGTCCCCGGCGGCCCCGCTATTCCAGATTACGGTAGCGGTCTTGGTAACGGCGGGGCAGGGGGTGCAAAGAATCACCGGCAGAGATCCGGCTACCATCCTAAACGACTTCTGCACCTGGCAACCTACAACACACGCACACTGAGGACTGATGAGAAGATTGACGAGCTGGAAGAGGAAATAGAGCAGTTGCACTGGGACATTATCGGGTTATCTGAAGTCCGAAGACAGGGGGAGGATACGGTAATCCTCAAGTCCGGCAACTTGCTCTACCACCGGGAGGGCGACCACCTGTCCCAAGGTGGTGTCGGTTTTATAGTCCGGAAGTCCATCCGTAACAACATCGTGTCTATAAAGAGTGTGTCGACTAGGGTAGCGTACCTAATACTCAGAATCACCAAACGGTATTCGCTGAAGGTAATTCAGGTCTACGCACCGACCTCGACACACCCTGATGAGGACGTAGAGTTATTGTATGACGACATTTCTGCCGCCATACATACTTCACCAACTCACTACACGGTTGTTATGGGGGATTTCAACGCAAGGCTAGGCCAGCGAAGTGGTGACGAGCAGAAAGTGGGGCAATTTGGAGTAGGGCGAAGGAACCAAAGGGGCCAGCGGCTAGCGGATTTCATGGAGAAGGAGGGACTTTTTATGATGAACTCCTTCTTCAAGAAACCTCCGCAGAGGAAATGGACCTGGATGAGCCCTGATGGTTTCACGAGGAATGAGATAGACTTTATCATGACCACTAAGCGGCAAATATTCAATGATGTCTCTGTAATCGCTAGGGTGAAACCCGGCAGCGATCACCGAATTGTAAGAGGCACATTGAATATAAATGTCAAGCTTGAAAGGTCCCGCCTGATGAAGTCTACGCTCCGACCCTCAGTCGCCCATATTCAAAACCCCGAGTACTTTCAGATCGAGCTTCAAAATCGCTTCGCAGGTCTAGAGGACTGCGTGTCCGTCGACGACTTAAGTAGCGGGCTAGTTGAGACTGTCCACGCGGTGGGGTCCAAGTTTTACAAGACCAGACCCCGAAATAAAACCCAAAAAATATCGACTGAGACTCTTGATCTCATGGAAGCACGACGACATATGCGATTGCAGTCTTCAGCAGATGCATTCTCTTACCGGCGTATCAATAGACAGATCACGAAATCCTTGCGACTTGATATTCGCAGATTCAGTACTACGTGTATTGAAAATGCAATAGAGAGGAACAAGGGTTCGAAAGTGTTCGCACGAGATCTGTCTATTGGCCAGAGTCAGTTAACGCAGCTGAAGACCAACAAGGGCAATCTAGTCACGTCGAAACCTGAGATCATGAGGGAAATCGAAGGGTTTTATGGGCAGTTATATACTAGTACGCAGGATCCCGCTACTTGTTTGGCTAAAGATCCTAGAGCCAAACTAACCAGGCACTACACCGAAGACATCCCGGACGTCAGCCTATACGAGATTAGGATGGCCCTGAAACAGCTGAAGAACAACAAGGCACCGGGTGAAGACGGGATGACAGCAGAGCTTCTGAGAGCGGGTGGTACACCGGTACTAAAGGTACTTCAGAGGCTCTTTAACACCGTCATCCTCGAGGGACGTACGCCACAGGCGTGGGCCAGTGGCGTGGTTGTACTTTTCTTCAAAAAAGGTGACAAATCCCTTTTGAAGAATTATAGGCCAATCACGCTACTGAGCCACGTCTATAAGTTGTTTTCACGGGTCATCACGAACCGTCTCGGTCATAGGTTTGACGACTTCCAGCCTCCCGAACAAGCCGGTTTCCGAAGAGGCTTTTCAACCATGGACCACATACATACGCTGCGGCAGGTTATACAGAAGACCGAGGAGTATAACCAGCCACTTTGCTTAGCGTTTGTGGACAATGAAAAGGCCTTCGATTCGATCGAGACTTGGGCAGTGTTTCAGTCCCTGCAGCGATGCCGCATTGACCATCGGTATATTGAAGTGTTGAGAAGTTTATACAAAAACGCCACCATGTCCGTACGCGTACTAGACCAGCACACGAATCCTATCCTCCTGCGGAAGGGCGTGAGACAGGGAGATGTCATATCTCCGAAACTGTTCACTGCTGCCCTGGAGGATGTTTTCAAAATGCTGGACTGGGGAAACTACGGCATCAACATTAATGGCGAGTATATGTCTCACCTTCGATTTGCCGACGATATAGTGGTCATAGCGGAGTCACTTGTGGATCTGGGCACAATGCTCGAAGACCTCGACAGAGCTTCCCAAAGGGTAGGTCTCAAAATGAACATGGACAAGACGAAAATTATGTCGAATGTCCATGTTAAGCCTACCCCAATAATTATTGGAGGCTCGGCTCTCGAAGTTGTCGACGAATATGTATACCTGGGACAAAAAGTCCAAATGGGTAGGTCCAACTTCGAGAAAGAGGTCAATCGTCGAATCCAGCTCGGTTGGGCTGCGTTCGGGAAACTGCGCTATATCTTCTCGTCAAAAATACCTCAGTGTCTTAAGACAAAAGTCTTTAACCAGTGTGTGTTGCCAGTGATGACGTACGGTACTGAGACTTGGTGCCTGACTATGGGCCTCATTAGAAAGCTCAAAGTCGCTCAGCGTGCAATGGAGAGAGCTATGCTCGGAGTGTCCCTACGTGATCGAATCAGAAATGAGGAAATCCGTAGGAGGACTGGAGTGGCCGACATAGCGAGGCGAGTTTGCAGGCTGAAGTGGCAATGGGCGGGGCACATAGCTCGAAGAACCGACGACCGATGGGGCGTCAAGGTTCTGCAATGGCGACCGCGAACCGGTAAACGTAGTAGAGGACGGCCTCCCACGCGATGGACCGATGATCTGGTCAAGGCGGCGGGAAGCCGATGGATGCAGGCGACTCAGGATCGCTCAATGTGGAAATCTATTGGGGAGGCCTATGTTCAGCAGTGGACGTCAGATGGCTGAGATGATGATGTTGATGACTGAGCCTGGGTTCGTGAGAGGAATCTCACGTGCCAACAATATTACTCATACAGTCGTGATATAATATTATATATTATCCAGTTTGTTGTTATATCACCATGTTACCGGTTTATTATCAACAGCGACACGCTCGGTGCACTCGTAATCTAAGAATACAATATTGGAATAACTAAGAGAATTTTAGAACTAGGTTAACTTAAAGATATGAATTGCGGTATCTTACATTATAAATAAGATAAGTTGAAGAGATCGTGTACTTCTACAATGGATAAATCGTTGGATGTCAGTTTAGGAACTACTTTAATATGTACTTTAAGATGGAGCATGAATGTGAATATTTGTTCTGGTCTGGGTGTTTTCTATGTTTATTAAGTAGGCCTTTACAAAAATTCCGTTATTTTGAGTCCATATCACAAATTATTAATGATAATTATCTTAGAACTAAATAATTGGTATAATTTGTAGAAACTATTTATTTTATTTTGATTATAAAATTAAGAACTCATCCGCTGTCTGTCTGTCTGTGAATTTTCATGCGGGTTTTTTTATTAGATAAAGTAATTCAAGAGAACAAATACGAGGACGGCAAGTTAAATAACAAAATACTTTTTCGTAAAGCAGCGTTAACTGTCGAAGTAAAATTGAATCATAATAATATTGATATTAACACAACTCCGAATATTTCCTTTTCACAAATAACCTCATATATGAGAGGAAATCACTCCATTTCCACTCAACCTTCACCTTTATTGTGTGGACACAATGCGTGTCACATTCACACAGATTAATACCAACCCATTCATTGAGAGGCTCCACGTTCAACTTTATGGAAATATCTAATTTATTGTGAATACTTGAATATTATTGAACTTTTGAAGGTCCTATTTAGAATTATCTCTTTCTGTTTATTTAAGAAAGTACCTCAGTGAAATATATTCATACGTGAGTATTTGACTTAATTTATCATTTTAGAAAGTGAAATGTCTCTGAATTTTATAAAGTAATTTGAATACTTTGCTAAGTCAAACTTTGACGAATCATTTAAGTATCGATACAATAAATCTGTCTCCTTATAAGAAAAAGACATATTTTAGGAAAGTTAGACTTATTTTGCAGGCGAATTCTGATAATTATTATAGAAGTCAAATCGAATAACTCAAGTATCGTTTAATTAGTCGGTTTCCTCTGTCTATCTTTATCTTTAAAACTTAGATCTTTAAAACTACGTAACGGATTTTGATGCATTTTTTATAAATAACTCAACAGGAAGGTTTCTATATAGTCTGATATATAGTTTAGATATAACCACGCGACCGAAGTCTATTTACTAAAGCTCTAATGAAGCGCGATTTAACAGTTTAGTTAACCTGGCATTACTTAATTTTATAGGCAAATTCAGGTTTCTGTAAAATCATAAATCATATATTTGAGGTAGAATGTTCTCTGGGCGAGTTCACGAAATTTACGCTCTTTTATATGTGTATAATATGTGTGTATATAACATGGTCCGGGGGACGTTGGACGCAGGCGGAGTGTCAGACGCTGCAAACCAGGTACTGGCCCCCGCCTTTTTCTCAACAAGCGGCAGGCGTCGTCGAAAGATTATTAGTGGGCATAGTAATACCAATCGCGTCTACCGGTGGTCAGTCCCACACCTCCTTTCGGTCCCCCTTTGGCCGGAAGGCAGTGCGTAAATGCATTTTATTACCGACGTAAAACAAAATAGGCCTACGTTCAGCAGTGGACAGCGATTGGCTGATTGATTAATTGATATGGATACACACCTTCACATACTATCGCAATTACTATTAATGTGATTACACCTCATTCTCTCATCCGGCTAAATTATATTTTCCGCAACGATTAAAAATAAATTTGTCCAAAACACAATAAATATCCAAGTCCATTTGGGTACACTTTGCATAATTACCCCACCACGCTATCAAGGTAATACCCCTGTCATCCCTATATTACCGATAACAGTTCATAAATTATAAAAAATAAAAATGAATGTGCCAAATTCACTTCCAAGTTGAGTGCAGAGTGTAATTAAAATTTTGCAATTTATAACGTCGGAAATTGAGGTAAAAGTATGTATAGGGCAGAACCAATTATTTTTGCAGATTTAATGAGCGATGCGTGTTGATTGTAAAGATTATTTACAGATCTATTGCATTAAGTCCTGATAGAGCTTCTCAAGGCGCCTAGTCCTAGCAGTATCCCGGATGTTCTAGACTTAAGCTTAGGGTCCAGGTTCTGCTCTCTGGTCTATCCACTGCTGTTTGCTGCACTTCAGTAACTACACGAACTGCCGTTTTACCTCCGCAACCCAGAGGGAAACGATTTTCTATGGTTACACTAGCTGTTACCAGCGACAAATACTCACGTGACTTTAAAAAGTCCTAGGTGCGTGACCAGGATTTGAAACCGAGACCTTCTGAATTTGAAGATTTGGTCTAGGCTATAGCCGCTTTCTCGGGACGCCTAATAGGGCTTTTTAATTTGATTTATCACTACTTTATAAAAACTTCTGGACCTGAAGCCTGGAAGCACTCGATGTCAAATGCGTCGCTAACCCATTCAAGGACTTTTGTGAAACTCTGCTTAGTATAAAAGAGACTGTGACCCTGTGTGATGTTTTTTATGTAACTTTCATTATTTAAAGGAAATAAACGTTTTATCTACCTATCTACCTTCGGGAATTGTGATACTAAAAATGTTAAATTATGTGCAGCATAGGCTTGTTAAAAATATAAAATTCCTATATTTAGTGGTGTCTACAGCTCAAGGAAATGACTTTATTAATTGTATTAATAAATAATAATAAATATTTTCTAACAATTACCCCAATTATTTAGTTCCAAGATGTAGTATCATTAAGAACTTGTGTTTTGGATACTAAACAACGGATAACATACTTACCTATTTTTTTTGTAAATATATACTTAATATACACAGGAAAACAACCAGAAGTGCAGGTATACTGACCTCCACGCCATACGCACACCTAGTTAAAGACTAGCTCAACTCTAAATATCACTTTTTTCAGGAATCGAAAAAAACGTTTTATTTCATTTATATTTAGTATATTACAAACATTCTTATAGTTTCTTGTGTAAAAATTTTATTTTTATTTTATCCAGGTGTCTTTGAATATTATGTAGTTTTGAACGTAGATTCCCGTAATGGTAATAAATCATTTTCAAATTATTTCGAGTTGCGTGACTCTTTAACTAGGTGTGCGATTATCGGTCGTCGTATCGGTATTGATTGGTATGTATTCAGATTTTTCCCAAAGGTTATATGATAGATGTAATTAGCGTATTTCGTTTCTATCACGTAAATAAACAAATAATAGAAAGGTATCTAATTCAGTAAGTAGGTCGGTTACCTGTACCGGGGAGCTCGACGAAAACGCGGTAAACAGGAAATCCACTAAAAGCCAGCCACCATTCACGACCCTCTGATGGCTTTACCACCATCACTACATCGTATAAAGCAAAGTCGCTTTACGCTGTCTGTTTGTCCCTATTCATGTTTAGATCTGTAAAACTACGCAACGTATTTTGATGCGGTTTTTTTCGAATAGACAAAGACAAAGACAGAGACTTTTTATTTCACATAAAATATGGTACATAAGTGGTCTTAAAATTTAATACAGTCCGCATATTTCACCAGTAACTGGTATGCAAAAATATAATTAGAGGATTCTAATAAAACAAACAAATTTATTGATCAAAATATTCACTCATTGAATAAAAACATTTATCAACAAGCCATTTTTTTAAATGTACTTTGAATTTATTCAATGGCATCAGCTTAAGGTTATTGTCGAGCCTATTGTAGACTTTAATAGACATGACATAGCTGTTCTTCGCATAAGATACAGTAGACATGATTGGCAGAGTCAGTTTATTTGGATACCTACTTGTATCTCTACGCTCTTTTTGATACAATTCGGGATGTGACCGAACAAAAACACAAATCTCGTATATATATAAGGATGCAACAGTTAATATTTTAAGGTTTTTAAACAAAGGCCTACAGGATGTCATGATGTCAACATTATAGATTGCTCTTATACAGGCTTTTTGGGAAATAAATGCTCGCTTTATAGAATAGAATGATTGATGAGACAACAGGAAGGTTTGTTTATAGGTAAGTCGCGCGGACGATATCGCGGACGGCCGCTAGTTACAATAAAATGGCGGAGCTGGATTACAAATTTTACTATATGTATTTAATTTTATTTAGAACGCTAATTTCTCGTACGGACCTAGTTATATAAATAATAATTTATTACAAGCAATTATGTAAGTAATGGGGAAGTGGCGTGACAATATGTATGTATGTATGTAATAAAGTAACAAATTGTTTGATAACTACAAAGGCCCATATAATAAATATCAATCTGAATATAAATAAACTTCTTAGTATAAAATCTTAAAAGTAATATTAGTATTTTATTACTAAAAGCGTTCGTATGTTAACACAGTGTGCGCGGTGTACGGTTACCGGCTTCTGAACCGCCGGTTACGACACCATTTGGCCAAAACTCTTCCTTCGTGAAGGCTGTTCAGTTGGAACTCTGCCACGAATGAATTAAAATTCACTTGGTTGGTCTTCACCTGGATGCAGTCAACAATATCTTTAACCTTTGTCGAGTAATGCAGCCGGGACACGTAGAACAGCAATGCTTGAGTCCAGTCAGTAGGGCGCCGTATTTGTCGCGGTTGGAGGGCTCTCCATTCCACTTCTGTAAAGCCCTCCAAACGTACCTGGTTTCAGCTCTGACACCCCGCCCGCGGCCAACCTCTCTCGGGACAAAACCGGGAGGACCTCCTCAGAGAAGCGCAGTAGACGCGCTCTTCCTACTTCCTAGTGCGACCATAGCGTGTAGCCGACTTCTCGGAGGGTTTATGGTCTATGGTCTATGGTTAGACAACAGCATAGTTGCATAGTTGGTGACGGTTAGTAAATAACCTGAACTAATACACAGAATACTTCCATTTACCGCTATTCTTACAAAACAGCGACCACGCGAAAGACATCGCGGCGCGCTTCTAGTATATTATAAAGGGAAAAATATTAGTACAAAAGAGTAATCAATGTCTATATATTGAAAAAAACTTGAACTATATTGAAGATCACAATACTCTAATTTTACGAAAACGAAACTTCGTAATACTTTTCTCTTTTACTCTCTAGGTATATCATTATCGAGTGAAAGGGATGGGTGTTACGAAATTTCGTTACCTGGGGAGGTTAGGTTAGGAGTTCTCTAAAAAAATTGTGTAGTGCCTCTAAGCCACATAAACTGTAAGTTGCGCTGAGTTCTCTCGAAAATTCTCATCTATATTTATCTGTTCTACTTTCTTTAATAGTGCCTAGTCTTACAAACTTGCACTAACTTGGTACTATGTAATCAGTCTAAGTAGTAAGCTTAGTGAGTAACTTAGTTAATTAAACCTTTCTTAGTAGGGTTAAAAAAATGTAAAACTTTTACTCTTTAGGACGGGACACTTACTATAATATTTATTTAGAAGGTTAAATTCCTCAAACAGTCTTGTGTTATATATCTTGTGGTAGATTGTTATATATCTACCACTGTCATGAATACCCTGCCCTGATATTGAGGATTCACAATTCGCAATTCACAAAGAAAAAGCAGTCCACCCATATCGCGGTAAAAAAATATGCCATATAGCATTCATTATAGCTAGGACACTAGAGGCTAAAAACAGCATGCAATGAAATCCGCGTTTCTGTGTAGCCCAGGCGTGCTGACGCTATTTGAAAAAGAAGAACTTAAGAAATAACTAAAGTTTTCATTGAAAATCTTCAAAAAAAATGTATGACCTTCCATAATGACTTTAAGGCTACTGATTTACCAGGTATATTTTCAAAGGAGAAAATTATCCTAATGCTGGGCAGAATACGTAGCTCTCGGTTCTGATCACGGTCTTCTTACACCCTTTATGTGCTCATTGTCATGCAAAAATTTTTGTACATTTTCCGTAAAAGATTTCTAAATTGTCATCTGTCCTCACAATTTTTCCGAATTATAATATTAAGTAGTATTATATTTTGCTAGGGAAGCTTTCGGATCTCCGCGGAACTGAGTAATCGATCACTGAAGTATAACAAAATTTACAGAGGCTATCGACCGTTTATGTGGCAGTTAATAAATCAGTGCTTCGAAAGACACTTAAAGAGGTTGGTCCTGCTTATAGCTATTCGGTAGCCATGAAGCCATGTTAGAAACAAAACACTAATGGTTGGCTTGAAAAGTTCCTACAGCAGGAAGCCACACACCTAATGTATAAAGTAGTATAAAAGAGACTGTGACCCACAGACAAACCAGTCAAACGGTTTTGTGGGATATGTTTTTATATAACTTGTATTATTTAAACGAAATAAACGTATTATCTATCTATCTACCTGTCTCCGCTAAGCCGCATTTGCTCCGCGTGGTGGAGTATGACCGGAATCCATCGCACTGCAGTCTCAGATGATGAATATGATACTAACAAATATTATAAATAAGAAATAGTATATTGTTTATTGGCTCCCAAAGAACTGGACTGATTTAAAAAAAATATTTTACTAAGGGTGCGTCCACACCTGGCGAATGTGCCGCGAATGGGCAGCTCGCGAGTCGCATGTAAGCTGCGCGCGTCTATTTTATGTTCGTGCAAAAAGAGACGCACCAAACCATTGCAGCGGCTGCATTCGCGGCGCATTCGTGAGATGTGGACGCACCCTAATAGAAAGCATAATATAATATTTAAGAGCAACTTCATAGTATCTTAATTTAAATCGCTAAATATCCATTCATTTAACGATTAAGAATATCTACATACGTACAATCACGCTCGACTCGAATCGAATCGACAAGTGATTGGGATGGCCATGGTCTGCGGGGACGTCCCTCCACATTCGCCTCGACTGCAAAACCCCACCTGGACTGATTATCCTTGCTCCGGCCGACCTGGGATCGGAGTCTATTTAGAGATCTCCAAATGTTTCTCGGGCGTCCAGGGGGGAGACATTCCGCGAGCCAGACAAATGGAGAGGGCCTTTATTTTCCTTCCTTGCCCGCCAGATATCTCGTCTGGCTTGAGAGGCCTCACCTTGAACGACCTTGTAATAACCCTGAAGGCTTTTCAGTCCCTGTAGCACAGGCGTGTATTTGTGCTTAGCGTATCGTTGTTCTGTTTCAAGTTTGGCTCTCAGGATAGCGGAGCCACGCTTCTGCGAACATCTGGTAGAGCACCCTTTCTACCTCCGTGTGCGACCATAGCGTATATAGCCATCTTCTCGGAAGGTAGACAGCAGGGTCCACCTGCTCCCGCCGCCTAATACCCTTCTGTCGCTGCCTGACGGGCCCTCTTGGCCCGCCCGCTGAGCTCTTGATTTCTCTCTACTCTCTCTCTACCGGCGCCCTTCTCCGCCTTACTGGAAGATACTCAGGCCCCCCACCATGACAAGGCGGAGACCACTCCGGGGAGGAAATAAAGAATCCCTAATCAAACTCATACATACATACATTCACGGCAGGGGCAAATTAACGCCCACACTTCGCCAATTATATAGTTGGTCCCACGTAATAGGTGGCGAGCCTATTGCCGCTGAGGTTGGCTTGGGCTCCTTAAGTCTTGGTAGAACTACACACCCCAATGAAACTCAGGGCGTCAAATATTTTATAAATGGTTCAGTAGCGTAGCGAGGGCATGCTACTAGGTATTTTTAATACAGGCTAAAGAAGGTAAAAAAAAATTGTTATTAAAAAAACAAAGGGACCGGGATTGGGTGTGGTATATCTACGTAGATGAATTATTTATTAGTATTACAAGAATTTTGTTTCGGAACAAACCGTGCAACATAAACGTCTCAAACTTTCCCGTGACGCCTGTTTTAATAACAAAGTCGCAGCTTTGTCATAAATCATGTTTTATTCATTGCCGTGGTCAAATTCCGGGGAATAACATTGCCCATCAATCTTCTGAAGCAAAATATTGGAGCTTTCGTAGCTTAGGAGGGTATTTAGGATAGTACTCTTTGTTACAGAAGACGTCTAGACCTCCTATAGTAGATATTGCTAAAAGGAATATAATAAACTGAACCTCTAAAAAATACTTTTTTGATCATCAAAAATACTGATCTAGCATCTAATAGGGGATTAGGTGCTCCATCAGAATTTTTTGATGTACAAAAAGGTTAGGTTAGGTTGGTAATTTATTAATTTTGATGACACATTAAATATGAGCCTTGCTAAAATGACTTGTTAAGAGAGCTAGGGGTAATCTTGTTGAGTAATTGTACACCTTTTTTGCGTTTTTTCATATTCCTATTCACATCATTGCGATCTTTCATATCAAGTATTTAAGTCGGATACAGCCAGACAGATCTGCGACAGATCAGATTAACGAGCGACGATAGCCCAGTGGTGAGACTTCTAATTCAGAGGGTCTAGGGTTCAAACCCGTGTGACTTTTCGAAGTTTTATGCATAACTATCGCTTGCTCTGTGCCTCGGAAAGCACGTTAAGCCTTTGGTCCCAGCTGACATGAACATCTATGGCAGTCGTTATTAGGAAGACAGTGCTTTCTAATATTCTGACAACTGAATAAACCATAGAATGATGTTTCCCTTTGGGTTGTGGAAGTCAGATGGCAGTCGTTCCATGTAAATAACTTTAGTTCAGCCAAATCTGGTTAGACCTGTGAATAGACCGAGGGCTTAAGTCAGGGGCAACCGGGATAATGCTAGAATATAATGGCAGACAGATCTGATCCAGAGAGCTGAAGTGCATTAAGCGAAGAACATAAGGATATTTTTTTTTGCATACACATAGTAGGTACTTATCATACACGTGAAACAAATAGACCAAGACAAATATGCATATTCACCCACATATCATCACATCCTAGCTTTATCCCGGTTGCCCTAGACTTAAGCTTAGGGTTCAGGGTCAGAGGGTAACATCATTCCATGGTTAAACCAGAGTTCAGTATATTAGAAAGAACTGACTTTCTAATAACGACAGCAATAGATGTGTATGACAGTCGAGACCAACGACTTAACGTGCTTTCCGAGGCACGGAGCAAGCATTAATTACGCTAGGGTTCGAACCCGAGACTTCCATACTCACCGACATAAATTGTTGTTAAGTGTAAAAATACTACACATGACCTCAGGAGCGGAATGCAGATATCCTTACCTCCACGCAATGGGCAGACATTCTTCTCCACACATTCTCGGAGGGTCTTACTGTAGATCCCTTCGAGAAGTCGGCCACACACGCTATTGTCGCAAACGGAGGTAAAAGATGCGCATCCACTGCGCCTCTCAGCGGGCGGGGTGTCAGACGCTGAAACCCAAGTACTGCCCCACCTGTCATCACTCAACTAGCAGCAAGCATTGTCAGAAGATTTTTAGTGGATGTTCCTGTTGGCGGTCGTGTCTGCCGGTGTTAAGTCCAACACCCTCTCTCGCTCCCCCTTCGGCCGGGTGAGCGCAGGTGCATTTTGTTATAGACAGACGATTGATAAAAAAAGATGACAAGCGCAATCTGTAATCCATTAAGGGCATCTTCATGTGCTTCTGTATAGTGTTCCACGGAACAATAAATCTTCATTTCATATCAGAAAAGAATCATCCTGTCCTTAATTATTTTTCTCGCAGAGCTCAGACCGGAGGGAAGGAAAATCACTCGGTTTGATTAATATGAACATCTGGAGTTGGGAACTTTTACTCATAACCCCTTCCAGCTAAGTAATTAATCCGTACTAATATTATAAATGCGAATGTAACTCTGTCCGTTAGGCTTTCATTCCTTAATCTGTTTTAATTTTGTTTTAGTAAAAAAATTGTCATGTCATCTTACACAGCAGCAACTATCAGAGCTTGTTGATATGGATTTTATCATAGAAATCAAAATAATAAGACAATAGAAAAGGTTTGTGCCGGGTCAAACTATCGGAACGCATGTCGCCAATTTTTCTTTTGTTTTAAATAATGGCTTCGTGCGGTTTAGCACATATAGCCAGAGTCTTGTAAAAGATATATAAATCATAGTAAATGTAAATGAGTGGAGATAAAGATGATAAAAGGGACATGTGATGCCCTCCCCCTAGACTCCGTGAGTCCTCAGTAATGGGACTCAGATGTGGGACTATACTGAGATCTCACATTGACTTGAGAAAATTTGAAAAGTGATGTTGCACTGTTTTGTTTCATTTACCAACACTCATGTACGTTCACAAACACTTAACGGTTAATAATCTACCGTTACAACACGTTAATGTTACGAATTTTAGACGTCACATTAAACGTCCCAATTTTTAGAAAATAAAACAAAATAAAATAGTAATCAATGATATGAAATGCCTATTCGATTTCTGGAAGAATTTCCGCAATTAGGAATGCTGCAAATCAACATACAACATACACATCCGGATTGTGCTTACAAATATTTATTCTCCGTGGGGCCCACGGCCTTAGAGGCAAAGAAGTGCAGGTAAACAGCTGACATCCGCGCCATATCGATAAAAAACAGAAAGGTAATAAAAAAAGCTTGAACTGTAAATGTCATGGGAAAGTTTTTATCAAACCCTTTCTAACATCCCATTTCTTATCGGAGGGTCGTAGAAAGCGGGAATATAAAGTAAGTACATACCAGCGTGACGTGATAGACTGCAGGTCATATGGATGAAGCTGCGGCGAAAGCTTGTATAATAAATGCTAGAGTAGGTACCTAACTTTGGTCATCTGGTCTGTCATGCTTAAGCTACAGCGCAGAAACCACTTTAGATCTGGGAAAAGTCAAAGGTTCTGTATTTTTATTATATCTTGTCTCCAGGCTCCGGACATCAGTCATATGGGTAAAGTCAGTATTGTAAATTAAAAAGTTACTTTTTCAGTGCTTTACGCATGTTTTGATCTAAAGACATTATGTTACATAGATACATCACATCATACATATTATTACGCCTGTTTCCCCGAAGGGGTAGGCAGAATCATATTATACGCCCATATTTCGCCAGTAATAATTCCCACGTACACCCCCACCTTAAATGGCAACCACAATCAGACAACAGCCCAGTTCCCGGTCGCCTCGCTATTCCTAGCTACTTGGGACGCGGGGGACGATAGCCGCGGGCGAAGCTATTAACTATGGCACTGGCCCACCCCCCCTTTTTCAACAGCGGTGAGTGTCTTTGGATGATTTTTACTGCTGGCGCCTGCGTTTGCTGCAGTGAGCCCCACACTCCCCTCATGGTCTCCCTTTGGCCGGGAGGCAGTGCGTAAAGAAATTTGTTACCGATGTAAAAAAAGGGCTCCTAGGGTCTTAGGTAGGTATATACCCACATTTAATTAGATAAATAAATAAACTATTTATTGCAACGAAACACACACATACATATTAAACAATAAAAACAAAATTACGTTAGTTACCTATTTTAAACAGATCTTCTTTGTATTTACGTGTTGTGTGCAAACATTTTATTTTTATTTTATAATGGCTATATGTTTTATCGACAATGTCTAAAAGCTTTCTTATTTTCAATCTCATTTTAAACGTATAATATCTATGTAAATTGAATTTCGTGGATGTTATAATACGAAAATAATGTGCTCGACATCACATTGAGTTAGAATTTGGGCGCATGCACCTGAGACCCAATAATTTCAAGTATCGCAGTGACATATTAACAATATAAGATTAGCTCGATTTAGTCACATAATTGAAGTAAAGGTTTTAAATACAATCTTCAGTTTACTTGTTAAGGTGAACGCACACTTATCCGAGCCGGACAAATTTATTTGTTCTTTATATGGAATCCTATGAAACCTGGCACTGCGCCCGTATGGAATCGTCCGAATTTAAAAGTGTACAAGATTTTATACAAACCACGAAAATCAATATAGATTTTATATGAATTTAGGTGGTATTTTGGTATTATATTCCGATCAAATCGTTTCTTATGTGATTCCAAAATCGAATTTATGCTTTATTTAATTAAATTTGGTAATTACGAAAAGACCGAGCCCGATTTTCTTCCTAAATAAATTCCAAGATCCTATGGGATGCGAAAAGCCTATAGAATTTCCATGCGGCTAGCTCTTACGCTGCTATAAACACTTTTATTCAGGTATCGTCTAATAGGTAGGTATCAAAATATAATAAAAAAACAAACATACATGCATGATATTTTATTACACTGTACAATAAATATTGGGCTGTATACAAAATATAGAGGAATTCCAAAAGATATTGTCAACACTCTAGCATACATTAACACGAGTGTAAAACGAGTTTAAAATTCGTAACATACACATCTAAGGATAACGCCTTTAAGTGAGCTTTCGGCCTTATGCACTAACAATAAATATCCATGAGGCCGTGATACTCATAACATTTTTACTCAAAATGCCATTTTTACTTTTTAGCATTTTACTTATAAACATTATTTAGGTTATGTGAAGCATCTACCGTTCTAGTGTGGGTAGTCTGTTGATTATATAACGCATAGTAATTTAAAATAAATATTCTTGGTCGTCTTACACAGCTTTATCTACCCCTAAACATAGTAGCGCTTATAGGGATAAAGAACAACTAGTATACATAAAAACTTTTTGGTAAATACATATTAAAAATACATCAAGATTTCGAGACAGACGAATATGTTCATGTTCGCTGTGGCATGTTTGTTATGATTAAACGATATACTTACTAAAATAAAATAAATTACATTAACTAAATACTATACACAAATAACATCAAATGAAATATTTTGTTTAACAAAATTATGATAAAACCGAACCATAGAATGAGATACAAAAACTGTTTTTAAATGTACTTTTAAATATTACCTACACAATGAAATATAAAGAACTTATTTTAATAATAATTGTACTTTCGTGTCTTATAAAAAAAATATTTTAAAATAATAAACAAAGAAAAGATGTTATATAGCACCATAACTGAACATTATATATTATTCTAAACAGAGTAAATGCTTCACGGAACCTTTTGACCTAAGCGATCACATCGCCTGCACTTAGTTCTAGTAATTTGAGACCCACTTTTATACTTCACACCATTTCCATCCTATATAACTAATCCAACATATTCATTAAGCCTAGGATACACACTAGGGAACAAATGTCCTGCGACAAGTGTCGCCGGTGACTTCCGAGTCCTGGTGAAGTGGTGCGACGTTGCCAAACTTCGCTCGGTATGGCTGGCAACAGGCTAGAATATAGGCGTTACCTTAATATCTACCCGAGACAGGCTATGGACAATCATAAAACCTTTCTACTAATAGTGTTTCTTTAAAAGTAATATTTATTTATAGTACCAATTCCCACTACAGACTAAGAGCCCTTGACGGTTGGTTCGCTCCGACACGTGTAGACTTTATGGCAACATCGCTTGACAAATCGTGGGTTGCTAACACATGTCATAGGACATTTGGCCCCTAGTGTTTTCCTGGCTTCACCGTTTATGTAAAATAAGCAGATTTTCACAACTTTTATTTGGCTACGTAGACAAATATGCTCAGTTCAGATTAATTACATATTAGTGAAAGGAGAGCAATACTTTGAGCGTACTTCTTTAAATAAATGTGGTTGTCCGATTGTGAAATCGGGCATATCATGACAGACCTAGGCTAAAATGTAGTACCCGGCAGTAACTATCGCACATTCCGAATAAACGGACGCCAATTTTCATGTAAATATTTTTTTAGATTTGTTGTTTAAGAGAATTTGAATTCAGAATTAAGGACTTTATTGTTTGAACTATATGCTTAAGACTGTTAAACAACTTCCTTTCCAAAGGTAGGTATAATATTTACCATAATATATTGTCTATTCCACGTTTAGGCCCCACCCAAAATGTGCAAGGATGCGTTGCGAAGTTAAGTTGCGTTGTTAAGAACCAATGGAATCGCTTCTTTTACCTACCTTCGCTCAGCGCAACAATTCTATCAGTTCTTAACAAGCACATTCCTCGCCACGCTCCCTCACACATCTCTGGTGAAACTACAGCCTTAAGGTGAAAGGCTTTCATATCTCTTTATCTTTGTCCGTACTTGTATACAATTCAAGATGGATGACTAAGACACTAGTCCAATAATATCTTACTTAGGCCACAATTTATAGTTAACTGATATACAAGACAGTTTACGGGATTGAATTAAAAAAAATTAAGAAAGTATTTCAGGAACTTCAAGTGGTTACTTGACACTTAAAATGTTTAGACTAAGTTTGTGATTTATCCATTAACATGATAAGACATTTTGATATAGAAAACTATAATAAATAAAGCAAATAGTCACTCAGTACTGCTTTTTGATAGTTTTAACTCATAACTTCTTGGCGATTATGAACCTTAATAAAGTTTTAATGAAAAATCACAAAACTAATCCGTGTGTCCCCCTGGTTAATAGTGATCGCCGTTTCGGCAATTTTTATACAGTTTTGAATATACTAGTACCAAATAAGTAATTCCTAGATACATTCATAAATAGAAACGAAATCTAGCAAAATTGTGCATATGGAATTGCATATAGTAATTCCATTTGATGTTTAATCTATCAATAGTTTTAATGTAACCTGAGCTTTTAAAATTGGTATAATATTTGATAACAATGTATGTAATGTATAATTTCAATGATTACATATAAATTACCTAATAAACCTTGAGTAATGGATACTAAGCAATGGAGCGCAGATGTTTTTTTAATTTCATAGGATGAACGGTTTGATCGCCAATAGCCTCATCAACGAAATGGTCAAAAATAACCTAGCATTATACCGGTTGCCCTAGATTTAAGTTTAGGATCCAGGTTTTGATTGCCGGTCTAACTAGATTTTGACTTTATTTCAGTTATTACATAGAGCGACTGCCGTCTGACCTTCGCAACCCAGAAGGAAACATCATTCTATGGTTTAACCAGCTGTCAGGATGTTAGAAGTCACTAACTTCCTAATAACGACTGCCATAGATGTTTATGACAGCCGGAACCCAGCTTTACCAACGAAAACAGAGATAAGGAGTATTCTCGTAACATATGTCTTTTTTTTAAACCAGCTGGTAATTTAAGTATTAACTAAAAAAAAACGACCATCTTCGCTCGGCTTTTCCTTTTCATCATCTTAAGACATCATTAAGACTTATATATGTCACCGTAAAATTGTAAATAACGTTAGATTATAATCTATCCCGCGATATTGTAATCTGTCGAAAAATTGTGATCCGGAACAACTGCTTACAATTTAACGCATTATTTTTCGATAGATTATAATCTATCGAAGACAAACCGTCAGATTGTAAAATGGCATGCGAAAGAACGCACCTCGCGCTCTGATTGGTTGAACTTCATGTTCCCCGCTCAGCCGCCCGTCGTCGCCATCTTCGGTTGTTATTAGTCAAAATAATTTGTTGTGAAATGTAAACAAACAGTGTTTTGGTGATTTAAAACAGATTTCGTGTTAATAACAATAACGCATTGTATTATAATAAGTTGTAGGGAGTGTTAACGGACCTGTGATAACCTAAAGAAGTGCAGTTAAGTAATGAATAAGAGTTAGTCACCGAACATAACCTAATTTGTTATTTTCAGTGTTTTTATATTTTTTATGCGGGTGAACCTGTGTGAACTCATTTAATATCTTATTTGATAATATTTACAATGTCGGATATTGAGTCTGTCTGTCAAGAAAACTCTGAAATACCAGTTATTGTTAACCAAGAAGAATTTACCATAGAGTTACAAAACTACTACAGTGGGCATAGTAAAAATAGTAAAAAAATTGAATGGACAAATCATAGAATACAAACAGTAATAAGATTGTTAGACGAGTATAATACAATAAAATCTCAAAATAGGCGACCAACAAACAAGCATTACCATCATGCAAGAAAATACGATGTAATGAATATTGGTCACCAAAAAGTTTTAATTATGAAAAGAAAGAATATCTCAGATCCTGTAGTACAAATCATTCCAACGGAAGAGTATTATCAAACAATTCTCGACGCGCATATGGCAACTGGACATGGACGACGAGACAAAATTGTCCATTCCTTGAAAGATAAATATGTGATACCAATATTTGCCATAACAATATTCCTGAATTTGTGTAAAACATGTCTATCAAAAAAAAGCTTTCCAAAAAAAGGAATTGTCGTAAAACCATTGATTTCTGACGACTTTAATAGAAGGGGTCAAATAGATCTTGTAGATTTTCAAACATCTCCAGATCAAGAGTACAAATGGTTGTTACAATATCAGGATCATTTAACTAAATTTTGTTTTTTGCGACCACTAAAAAGCAAACAGGCGAAAGAAGTGGCAATCGAAATTTTAAAGATATTTTTGGAAGTTGGCTGTCCCAATATCCTTCAAAGTGATAATGGCCGCGAGTTCACAGCATCTGTGTTAAAAGAAATAGTCAGTTTGTGGCCTGCTTGTAAAATAGTTAATGGAAGACCCAGATATCCGCAAAGCCAAGGAAGTATTGAACGTTCAAATCAAGATGTAAAAAATATGATTCGAGCCTGGATGACAGATAATAAATCTTCCAATTGGTCCATTGGGTGTTATTTCGTTCAGTTCCAGAAAAATTCATCTTACCATTCAACAATTGCTCGAACTCCATATAAAGCCTTGTTTGGAGCGGACCCAAAAATAGGACTCGCATCAACCTTCTTATCTAAAAATATAATATCTAAATTAGAAACCGAAGAAGAAGTGGAGAAGTTTTTTGAAGATATTAATAATAACAAAGAACAAAATTCAGGAAAAGATCAAGAAGAGGAAGAACAGGAAAACATAACCACAAAAAATATTCAAAAAATTGAGAATCATACGATTAACCAAAAAAAAATAACTACAGTAAGTAGTGAAATAATTACCTTAGAATCCTGAACTACTTCTTGATTTACATGAGAATTTACCTGTATTTGCGGATGTTATTATTCATGATCCAGATAGTAAACATGAAAAAATGTCTTTAGGTAGTAAAGAAACCGTCACCCCAAATCAGGCCATATATGAAAATATTGACAAAGAAATCATTACCCTAGACAAACCCACCGCACCTAATGATTCTAACTTACTATCTAATATAGTAATTATTGAAGAAATTAATAATTTGTTATGTAACATATGCAACAAAGAAGCATCTGGAGCTCATACATGCACAAAATGCAAGAAAATCGTTCACGCCATATGTGGAGTTTCATCTGAAGAAAATGAGGGCTATGAATCTCAACTGCTTTGCAATTTGTGTGTGATTCAACTTAACATCGTACAAGAAAGAACACAATCGCACATAAATTTAAAAAGAGCGGCAGATAAAATGGTGGCTACATCGTCTAAAAAATTTAAAGATATCGCTATTGGTTCGTCTGTATTAGTTGAAGTCCCAAAAGTTGACAGGGGACCTTTGGACAGTAAAAATCTGATTGGAAAAGTTTTAGAGAAAAAAAACGAATTATATCAAGTTGGCACTGCTTTTGGCATAATCAAAGATTGGATGCCTCAAAATGCTGTTCTTTCATCTCCAAAAGCAGAACTACTCAGTAACATTCCAGAGGTAATTATTAATGATTTTGTATCACCTTTAAATATTTTCTTAACAGATCTCATTTTATATCAGACTCTTATATTATATCTTGCTTTAAAACTGGAACACACTACCTACTACAAATCTCTGCTGCTACAAAGTACTTACTACAAATCCGGTAGTATAGACGGATCCGGCCGTTGCACAAAGTCATTATAATATATTTTTCAGGTAACATTGCCGTTAAGAACAATAGCATCAATGTTTTCATCATTTGGCGGACAAGGAATGAAACAATGCAATTGCAAAAAACTAAAAAAAGGACAATGTGTTTCCAATAAGTGTAATTGCAAGAAAGCCAATGTTCTTTGTAACTCCAGGTGCCACAGCTCTTTGACATGCAACAATAAGTGAGCATTGGTGTCTTTTTTAAAAGTGTTTTTATGTCCGCAACACACGTAGCTATAATATATATTAATATACCGACCTATATGCGAAAAAAGCATGCCTTTAACTTGCTTTGTCATACTTTTACTGAAAGCACAATAAAAGCATGCTTTTTTCGTTTATAGCTCGATATATAATATTATAGCAACGTGTGTGATGGACTCTAATCTCTTGCAATAAGCCAAGATTTTATCTTGTAATTGATTTAATTTTATCTTGTGATAATTATTTTCCATGAGAAAATTTAAAAATGTTTTCGTTTTTTGTTTAAATTTAATGCTTCACGTCCTGACCGGTCCGATTGGGCTTGACGAAGATTGATTATTTATCTATTGTATGTGGAATCTCTGGAATATCCGGTTGAAAAATTAATTTGTGTTCGAAGAGTAAAATATATATTTTAATACAAATACCTAATTAAAAATCAATAATTATTAATTATTACATACCTACTTGATGTCACACAAAGTATTGAATTTATTTGCATTTATTTTATTTGACTGCTCTTTGACATGTAACAAAAAGTGAGCATTGGTGTATTTTTACGTAGTAAATTCATTTATATCTCTTGCAATAAGTAAAGATTTTGTCTGGTAATTTATTTTATTCTATTTTATGATAATATTTTCTATGAGAAAATTTTGCTATGTTTTACTTTTTAATTTATATTTAATTTGTGTTCGAAAAGATTTGTTTTAATTACTTTAATTAAAAAAAACTTATTAAATTTGCATTTTATTTTTTTGACTGATACCTATGTTTGATTCCTAACTCTATCCAGCCCGTCCCTGGTTGCCTGCTCTTGTCATCAAGACCAGCCAATCATGGACAGGCTTTAAACAGTTGACAATTTAACGCGCGACAGATTATGATTTAACGGTTTGACTTCGATAGATTATAATCTATCTAAAAATAATGCGTTAAATTGTGAGCAGTTGTTCCGGATCACAATTTTTCGACAGATTACAATATCGCGGGATAGATTATAATCTAACGTTATTTACAATCTTACGGTGACATATATATCAAATAATTTTACTAGAATTCTTAGTAGGTTACTTCTTATTGTGTTATACGCAAAGATTATTTATTAAGGGGATTGAGTATTTTACCGACCATAGCTTCTAGCCTCTCCTTTAAAACAATGTTAGATTCTAAATAAATTTTAGTATATTTTTATTTACGAATGCTATATCAAGAGCCGACCTTTGGTATTTTGTGTTAGTGTGGTAGTGAAAATCTAAGTAGGGTATATCTTTGGAATGAAGTGACGTGACTGTAGAAGAAAATCCTTCTTGAATTCAATTATGCTATAATTAATAAGACTTTGTATATGGGGAGTCAGTAAAATTTGATTATCTTCAGAGTCATCGTCAAGCAGACTACGAACGAAAAGTTTGTCGCGAAGGATTATACAAAAACGTATCGAAACATGTCGTTTCCCAATGTCCAAAGAGGTTACGTGTAAATGAGATGGTTGTTTGGCCAGAGGTTTTTGTACCTGAAGAAAACGGACCGACAAAATGTCATTCCTGAAAGCCGTTGAAAGCCAAAGAGAGCGAGTTTCTGTGAGCGAGATAGTTGTATTTACTGACTTCTATCTCCATACGTACTAGATAAGCAAAAGATCAGTCTTCCCTTTACAACTCTACTGTAATATATCAAGATGTACTTCGTTTCAAAATAAATATTGCTCCAAATTATACTTGACCTAATATTCATACACACATTCAATTCGATGCTTTTGGTTAGTTTAAAACCCACTTTTTTAACACTAATATTATCATTAGAGGGTTATCCCGGTTGCCAACTCACTGGCAATTTTTTAGGCTAAATTATAGATTGGGATTTTGATTGTGATTGAAAAATGTAGGAACTCAACGAGCGAAGCACCAGAGACTGTCATTTAAATAATAATTACACTATGCTTCCTTAAACAGCAGATCAGAAAAGTGTAGAAAGGCTAAAAACATGCTTGCTTGTCATAGTGTAGTGAACATTATTTAAATAGTCAACAATTGTTGTAAATTATATTTAAATTAAAATAGTAGAGATTACAAGTTTTTCCGCTTATGATGAATTTAGAAACTTAATATACGGCGAGTAGGTAATTAGTATTCAAAATAACAAATTGTGGTGATAACAATTTTTAGGCCAATGGTTTGTGTGCTAATCACAATTGCGGCCACAAAAATTAAGCGACCCGATATATACGCGATATTTTTTCTACACCATACGTCGTCTACATTTTTGTATATCTGATACTACAAGTATAGCATTTAATACAATAGAGAAAATAGTTATGAAAATTCCATGCTAAATAGAAAATACAATTGAGCATTGAGCTTATTAAAAATAAACAGTCACCTAAGAAGTTTAAATTATGCATTAAAAATCTTTAACAGGCAAAATTAACATATTGCTTCAGACATTTGGCTGGGCGAGCACTCTCATAACGTTTCTACAACAAAGAAAAGCTAAAATAAAGGAATGTTAACCCGTGAGACACAAGAGAAATTCAATACAACTTAATAAATATACTTAACATTTAAATATGGACATTACGAATAACATACAACAGAAGAACAGTAATTCTGTGAACTAGAATTTTTTGATTATAGCCAAAGTTCCGTTTAAGCATTGAGCACGTATTGAGACGAAATAGAAGATTCTTCATCATAACCTAGCAGTATCTCGGTTGCCCTAGACTTAAGCTTGGGTCCAAATGTCTGCTCACAGGTAAACCAGATTTGTCCGAATTTCAGTAATTACATTGAGAAATATAACATACTTATAAGTAAGGTCAGGAGCAGGCCTTTTGCAGTGCATCGTTTTTGATTGGACATACAAAAGGAGCCATTGTAGCAAAGTAATAAAAGCTTTTTAAAGTATTGTGTGAAATTACTAGGAATATGATACTTAATAACTGACGTCACTGAGTAATGAAGTTTTGAGGTCCGAATTAATAGCGTAATTAGACGGAAACGTAGTCATCACCCACAGGAAAATGTCATAGCAGCTTCTATACTATACTAGCTGCGGAACCCAGCAACGGCAGGCATTTAGTACGGCACCCTCAGACTCATCAAAACGACAGCTTAGTCGTTGGAAACTGGCAAAACTTGATCAGAGTTGTGCCCAGTGGCAATTTAATTGCAGAAGATACTATGCCTATCTTCTGCAATCAAACTGCTACTGTGCAACTTTTTACCACTTTTTGAACTGCTGCTGGCGGTAGCAAAAAACAACTTTAACGAGTTTCTTGATTTTTCTATAATCAAGCTCCGCGTAATTTATAAGTTGACGTTCATAAGAACTTTATTGAGCAAAATTTTAATAAAAGAGTCTGTCTTTGACGACAGTGAACCATCAGATGAAAGGCTCGTCCATTTCGTAATTTTTTTATATAAAAACAACAAAGGTCACTTATAAACGTATTATTGCGTATTATACACTAACGCTTTGATATAATTTAAACTCACATTACGCCTCCAGAGGTGCTTAATGCGTTCTACAGATTTTGGTCAAAAAGTAACTCTGCACAACTACTGTTCTTTACTTAAAAAAGAAGTCGCAATCAAATAACTATCTTATATGATTTAAAAGATATATTTTATGTAAACTGATAATTAAGTTCATCATATACATAATTCAAATAATTATTAACTGTTTTGTACTTCATAACAAACTCACCAATCACAATTTATAACATACATTTGTCTATGGTCTCCCGAACGCACTTCATCTAGCCCTGCAGTTCCTGAGTGTTGACATATTAAAAATGGCGTGGCTGAATTATTTTTTTCCAGTAAAAAAAATGTGTATACGCTGGCACGGGCTATTCATCCATAAGTAATGATTTCTTCTAAGGAGGGATTTGGAATTTTTAATGATGATAACTATCAATACAGTTATTGTGCCGTATGATACTGGCCTAGAATAGTGCTAACCCCTCCCCCCCTCAGCTCACGGGGAGTCGTCAGAGTCGACAAAGAGATGAGGTGAGCGATTCAGCAGCTTTCATACCGGCTTGAACTGCAATCATCAACCCGCCTGCCCAGCGTAGTGATTATGGGCAAATACCCCCCCCCCCCCCTCATAGAATACAGTTTATTGGAGAGGCCCATGTTCAGCTGTGGGCTTTATTAGGCTTATATATAGTTACGTGCCAGCATAATATTTATGATTCATCCTCTTACTAGTCTCAATTTGTCTGTAACTTTCCCTTTTCTTATGACGTACTTGGATGACCCCCTATAGTTTTGTAAACGGTAGCTTCTCTCTTATTCAGTTTATTGAACTCTCTTTGCATCAAAAATCAACTAAGTATTTGCTTAAGAGATTTTATAAAATCTTTTTTTTTTTTTGAATCTAATATACACAAGATTTTTACTGGATAATTTGATGGCAACACCGCTTGCACCACGAAATGGCACTGCTAAATGCATAATTATCACTGCTTAGACTCCAGGATCTACGTATCCAATACGTAACCCATAGCCTCAACAGAAGAATGCAGTAAACTTTAAGAGGTAATAATAAGTCATAGCCTCGACATACTGATCAAATTAAATATACAATGAATAAATAGATAGTGATCTATCTAAATCGTAAATAAAGATTAAATTTACTTACAAAACTAAACTCAAATAAATACACTAAAGCTTATTGAATCTTACATGACTAACATGAGTATAATTATTATGCAATTGATTATGCATTGCAGCTAAATCATATTCTATAATCAGATCGATCGAATTCATGAATTTAGATTTTGAAAAGTTTCATATTCACTACAATAGTTAATGTGAATTTGTGCCCTTTATTAAATTAAAAAAATGTATAAATTGTACAAAAGAATTGTATAATTAAATTATACACAATAATTATAGCAACTACTAAGATTACGTCTTTGCATTAACATATGCCAAGGGACGGAATACTTCGCAAGACACAAAAACTGTAAAACAATTAAGCATTGACAAATAAAAGAATATAGCATCACATTAAGCTGCGTACTCACTTAAAATTTGCATTATCGACCGAAACGACATTTCAAATATGTAGCCACAGTTCAACTATAATACGTTGACTTCTGTACGAACCTTAATACCTCGCAATAAGAATATTTTATTCCAAGTGCATTTTACTTCTATCACGAGGTAGTTCGTATATTGTGGATTGGTTGCGTCAAGGCACCAATTATCATGTACTATTTATACTCGAGATTGCGGCCAAAAATAGAACCTTTTTCTACTAGGGTGTTGAGCACGCTTGCTTGCTTGCACTAAAAGCTTGGGTCTTGGGTCATTTTAAAGCATTTAACCTTTTTTTGGAAGTCTACTGACCTTCCTATCACTTGAGCGCCGCGTAAGTAAAGTTAAGATGTAACATTAATAATAGTATATTAGACGGCACGTTAGTTGAACCAAAATCTGCGGGAAGAAAGTGACTAAGCGTATGTGCAAGTATTATCTTATGACCGCAAAACACAAGTTTTTGTAGATAAATGTAATTAATCTATACTGTGTGTTTATATTAAGTATATTTTATGTAACTTGCGGGAAAAAAACTAACCTTGAGGAGTTTCTTGCCTTCTACTTCACTCCTACTACTCCTTCTTCTACGTTCAAACTCCCGCCCGCAAGTTACGCGCATATCGCACTTCGATATCCCTATAACGTGTTACTGCGCATTCAAGGTCATTGTTATACTTATACACCGCGAGTTGTAATACCATATACATACTAATGTTGATACTAAACTTTATCGCAGAAATTTAAAAAATGTACAAAAGGCGAACTTAATGCTTACAAGGCATTCTCTACCAGTTAACCTTTGGGTTAGCAGAAAAGTATGAGCCAGTACGAACAAGAAAACATATAAACTTACATATAATTAAATAGGTATTATTAATTAACTACATATACCTCTACAAAAAATAATAGTAATTATGATATGTAGACTCAATCAGATGACTCCCCAAGAAAGTATATTTTAAGCAACCCTGTTAATCTTGGATCTTTTCATTTGTTCGTCGGGGTACATAATAAATCTACGTACATATTTGAAACGTCGTTGTATCGGTTCGTGCTCTTCATAAGTGAATACCCAGCAGAATGTCTTCTAGTGCAAAGCATCACATTAGAACGGTTTAACACGTTGGCAATTTGAGCGGTCACGGTTCCCGACACTATTCTATTATTGACAAAGCATTCGTTGCTGTTTACAGCCAATCTTTACTAAAATTCAATCACAGAGCAATTCTCCTTTGTCTATACAACCCAAATTACAATTTTACTCCCTGTAGGGAGGTATAGCTAGCGAAATATAAAAAGAGCCGGTTATTCTTAACGCGTAATCTTTAGAGTGGATTGTTGTCTAATCATTGCTAGTTTAAAGCCTAAATAAGCATAATTATGTAGGAACTGTGTGTGTATATTCCTAAATTTTTTTTAATATACCTATATTGCGTTCGTTTGTGCGAATCCGTATATTGTAGACATCTAATTTTGATACTTTTGGTTTTTAAATGTAAAATATACAACAGCAAAACAATGGGGATACTATCTTTAAGTTACATATAATTGGTTTCAGAATTACTATTATGCACATTTATTTTATTTGTAAAGACAGTTACAAAAAATCAACAAAGGATCAAGACAAGACCGTTTACTCGCGATAAAAACAGCTGGTCTAACTGATAAAATGCATCGGCTCATTTCGTATTTCGCAAACTATATCGTTTCTAACTGAATGAACGTAGACTTCAAATAAATGAGTATATAATCCAAAACCATCTCTACCCTACTTGAATTATTTATTAGCCGATCATATCACTACCGCAACTATTCTGGACTTGGCACTGCATTTTTTTATATATCACCAATCATATAGTACTTTTATATAAACCATTATTTAATTAATTTGTGCATAAGCTGACTAAATATGATTATAGTATTGTTTTTTGTTTATTAATTACATTGTACACTATATTTCGTGTTGAACAATGCAGCGCTTTACAATTTGTACGTAAGCATTTTGCATACATACACGTAAATTTCTCAAAAAGTGATCAAAACTTTATCCATGTGCAAAATCTAGATATTTGGTCATAAATATACTGATATACAAATTTTATCATAATATCTAATATTGATAAGACTATACACAATCTCCAACAACAAAATTTACATTTGGTAAATAAGTTATTATACCAAAGAACTACATACATATTATACAAACACTGTTATAAAATCACAAGTTTGTCTTTTCATAGTGCACTGAATAATGTTTGTTAACCCATATACAACAGAGCATAAAACAACATGTGCTAAATAAAACGTGTATTGCCCACGCGTATCACAATTAGGGTATCGTCCCGGAATCACCAAAGCTAAAGCCTGCTTACGTCACTGCAGCATGAGAGATTCAAGATTTCGATTGAGGATCGTATCCTTAACAGAATTGAATACAACCTCTATGTTGTGCGTGTCTATGGCCGTCGTGAAGTGGTGGTAGAGGGTTGTCTTTGGCTCCCTTCGCACGTTGGCGAACATGTTCAGTAGGTACATCTGCACGTCTCTTAGACTGTGGGGATCTCCGCTGAACTGCGGGTAGTACCAGCGTATATCGGTCTCTTTGCTGGCGACCTTCCTGGCGAGCAGGTCGGACTTGTTCAGAAAGAGAATTATCGAGATTCCTTTGAAATTGATGTTGTTGACTATCGTGTCGAAGATGTTCAGTGCCTCTTCGAGACGATTTGTTTTTCTGAAA
Organism: Musotima nitidalis; assembly: GCA_949126915.1. Taxonomy (NCBI): domain Eukaryota; kingdom Metazoa; phylum Arthropoda; class Insecta; order Lepidoptera; family Crambidae; genus Musotima; species Musotima nitidalis. The sequence continues at coordinate 17,555,907 of OX421416.1, forward strand.
TTAAAAAAAATGTAGTTAAATTAATAACAAGATATTGTTTAGCAGGCTAACTATAACCAATAGAAAATTTGAAGGCTTTTGTAACAGCGTCATTAGCCTTGAACTAAACAACGCATTTTTAAGACTTCCCGAGGCATCGCAAGGCCAACAAGGACGTCGCAAAACCTCAGGGAAAAAGAATTCGAGATTTTTTTTATTAAGAATACATTGATCAAAAGGCATTTCGCATGCTTAAAGGAACATCGACCCATTTATAGATAGGTCAGGTTTGAGTTACGTACTTATACAGTCTTTCTATTTCTTACTGAGATCGAATCAATGTTCATCAAACGTTTAAAACACAAGCACAAGTACTAATTAGTAAATCAGTATCAATTTAATGCGCTTACAAGTAGGACAAGTATTCTTTTGTGATGTCCTAAAAATCGTATTTTTTGTCTTAAGTCACTATTCCATTAAGCATGCGATTTTTTAAGTAATACAAATCATTATAAACATACATTTATTGTCATTATTATTGTAAATTACAACCCAAAATAATGCGGAAAGAAAATCGCGTAGTTTTCCATGCTAAGGGATTTTACGTTATAGAAACAATTAACGGGTCAGTACATCAATCTTAGGGTGCGTTTCCACCAGAGATAATTATGATTATAATAATCCTTTATTGCACAAAAATAATTTACGCCATACACCTGCCTCCGCCAATACGCACTTGGTTTGCGTGGTGGAGTATAACCTTATACTCTCGCACCTTGATATGTGAGAGGAGGCTCGTGCTCAGTAGTGGGACGTTAATGGGCAGAGATGATGATATAAAATAACATGTACAAAGGTGGACTTATCTCTAGAAGAGATCTCTATCAGCCAACCCTAGCAGTTGTAAACTAAATAGTTGAACGAACGCTTTATTTACGTAGCTTCGCTCATCGCAGCGATTCTAATGGTTCGTATCAAACACATTCCTCGTAACTCATCCTCGCTCATCTGTATTAGAAAGTCAGACAAGCCCGGAAAGGTATTTTATCATACCTTTAACTGCAGTACTATCTTATCATTAAAATAACATAAAAGTTACCGCTATTTGCAGCAAACAATTAATGCCTATTTGTCTATTTCATACTTCTAGAGATAAGACATGTCTTGAAAAGCAAATTGATCAATAAAATACAAGAATAAAGATAGATGAAAAATCTAATCAAGGCGGCGGGAAGCCGGTGCATGCAGGCTCAAAATCGACCTCAACCAAAATCGAATGCCAAATTGAAAACAATTGGCGAGGCCTAACTTCTACAGTGGACTTCTAGTGGTATTACATAAATACTTTAGTATCCTTTGATGCATAACCCACGATTGACTATATTTTTTTTTATAGACAAATATTTTTTTACATTTCCTAGCACTATCCCGGTTGCCCTAGACTTAAGCTTGGGGCCCATAGTTATAAAATGGAGCGACTGCCGTTTGACCTTCAGTAAGAAGGTTCTGATTGTCTAATACCCAGCTGTCAGAATGTAAGAAAGTTCTGATTTCCTAATACCCAACTGTCATGATGTTAGAAGGTTCTGATTTCCTATTAACCAGCTATCAGGATGTAAGAAGGTTCTGATTTCCTAATAACCAACTGGCAGGATGTAAGAAGGTTCTGATTTCCTAATAACGACTGCCATAGATGTTACTGACAGCCGGGACCAATGGCTTGACGTGCTTTCCGAGGCACGGAGCAAGCGATAATTACGCACATAACACACAAGTCTATGGCTCTCGCCACTGGGTCACTGCTATTTTCTAATTGACGCTATAATATTGTACCTACAAACAGAAGTTTTATTAACTACATATATGATAATGTTAAAGTAATAAAGAAAGTTGACATAAAAAATATTATTTTTTACACTATGGGTGTATAGGGATCCTACCCAGACCCCAAGAAGCCCAAGCCAACCTCACCTGCAAGTGGTGCACCTGCCGATCAAGGGACGAGGCTCTGGCGAACATTACAGTGCTAGTTAAGCGGCAATAGGTTTCCACCTATTACATGGGACCAACTATATAATTGGCGATGTGTGGGCGTACAATATGCCTCTGCCTACCGGCGTGAACAAAAACAGTAAACAGGCGTGAATGCATGTGTATTTAATCCAATAAATCATAAATTTATACTTTTTAGAATTAAGATTTAAACCCAATACAACTTTTCAAAGAAACGTTCATTCCTATTCTATAAACTAAAAAACCTCGTACTGGTATTGACTATTACAATTGCTAAATATCTCACTAAGTACCTTAAATGTTGTCTTGTTAACAGGAACATACAGTGGTCTAGAGAAACCGGTTTCCACTGTACTATTATGGGACTTATGGCCAATCAGGATGAATTGATTACACATAATATAGCGTATTTATCAGTCAATCTAGTTCGTAGCTAGCCTAACCTAGGATTTGATGTATCAAACTCGTTTCGTTCATAATAAATAATTATGTAATATGGTCCGTTCGTAAATTGGTAAGCTAAAACTGAACTTAAAATTAAGCTCATATTATTAATGTATGTAGTGTGTACTATAATAGGGTTTTCGAAAGTGTTCTATTGTATGTAAGTTTATTATTATTAATTTATTCTAGTTTGTAACATCTCTAATAACTGTTGAAGAATAGTTATGTGTAGAATGAAGTTTAAGGGCGGTTTGCATAAAAGTTCTACATTTGATTTTAAGCGAAAATTTGCTTTCGAATGTCATTGCATTTCAGCCATTTGTTTAAAGTTGAAAGGGACAGAGCGATGTTGTAAATAGTTTTAGCTCTAAACAGGATTAATGACCGTTGTGCAAGACACCCTTAATTAATTAATATACAGATAAGATGACGTCGGGCGATCTTTTAAACGGGCAGATCATGATAGGCCTGGACGTTTTATAAATGCCACTCATTTACGAATAAACTTACTACATGTAAAGTAAAAATCTTCATAGCTTTATTAAATTTCAAACGCTGACTTCCACATTAGTCAAAGCCTGTCCCGTAGGAATCTAATGCAAATTTTGAAGTTACAGTATGCAATGTCGCTAAGGCAGAATGTAGATAAAAAGTAAGCTATAGGTATGGAAGAAAGTGGATTTCTCGTGCAAACTATCTGTGTATGCTGACGTAGTATGTGAAGATCGAGCGCGCAAGTGTGCGTGTCTGCGTATTTGGATTTGTTTGTATGGGGCAACTAGTGTATAGTAACTTTAAATCTAATATTATTATATTGAATTCCGAAATACATGGCGCATTGTTATATTAATAGCTATTTTAAATGATAAATAATAATTTCACATATTATATAAGGAGTTTTAATTATGTTTAATTTATGCTTTGAAAAAATTCTGTGTACAATTATTTTTTGTTATTATTATTATGATATTGGTTTATATGAAAAATAATAACTGCCCTGTCTACACCTGTATGACAATAGCGCATAACATTTCAAAGCATATTATAAAATTTAACCAAATAAACGAGCGCACTACGAAATATATAGTTAATTTTATATTACCAACAACATATGTTTAATGTAAATTTAAGAAATTCTTATTATAAATCAGTTTTACATTCTCTTTCAATCAATATATAATACTGCCTTATTAAGTAACGTATCACTACAATCGCTTTTAATTTGGAAACTAACATTAAAAACTACTAGAATTATGAAGAAGTAACATGAAAAGCCGACAAAGTGAGGGCAACTAGAGCTTGGTAGGGTACATCATTTGCTCGTCTAACAAATAAAATTAATAAAAAAGGCCAAGGAGCAAAATGAAGAGTAATATTACTACAGAGATATTAACATGATCATGGTTTTGATTAACAAAAATCCTTTTCTAAATGCAGAAGACTTGGTTATCTTAGTAGAGTGGGATGATAATCGGCTTAGATGATGATGTTGATGAGCTATCTTCGATAAGAATTGGTCGCACTCGAATGCTAACACGACGGATAGTATCTAAAAGACCGGATTGTAGAAGTAAATCAACCTTTTGCCACGGTCTCTTGATCTGATCACACATGGCGACGAACACTACCTTGGGTTAGTTTACTTCAGAAGTAGAACGACACACCTATCTTCCGATAAGACTTGGTCGAAATCGGATGCTAACACGACGTACAGTATCGAAACGACAGCGATGAGAATTGAACATTTTGTGGCCGCAGTCTGTAACAAGGTTACATCGAAAAACACTAAACTATATTAAAAATTTCTGTAGTAGGAACACATACCTATCTTCCGATAAGACTTGGTCGAACTCGGACGATGACACGAGGAACAATATCGAAGTGACAGAATCGAAGCACTGCGTCCACTTCTGCCGCTGCGTCCGTTGCCCGCCCACGTCGACGAACACGAACGGCACATTGTTGATGTTGATGGTACATTCCGTGATGCCCTTGGTGGCCTTCCGGCAATGCAGGATGTCCTGGTGTGAAGGTACATAGTCAGGCCGCGCGATACGCTCTAGCTCGCCAAAGAAGTAGCTTACTGAGTCGCTCTGTAAAAAAAGAAAATTAAACACGTCAAGTCAAGATAGTGCATATCCTATCCTATATGCCAGTGATTATGAGTTTAAAGGTTGGGCTCACACACAAGCTTTGTACTACAATCAAGTTTAGTATTTAGGGCACAAGCGGATACAGTGTATATACGCGGAGGCATTTCAGGAAGAACATCGTAAGCGCCATAATCCCAACATGACAATAGTATGTGATTTTAGAGTTCTGAGTAAATTTTTTGCATTTGAATGAATAGGGTAACATTGAGTAAAAATTTCAAATGAAAAAAAAGCAAAATGGCGGTTACGATCTTGTTTCTGGAAAGGCTCGAATTATGTTGCGTCTTGTTATAAGATTCATTTTAGTGTCTTTACTAGCTTTATATACATATATATATAATAAAATCTATTGAGGAGGCCAATTTTCAGCAGTGGACTCCATAAGACTGATATGATGATGATCCTCGCGTTATATCAAGGGCATCAACTCTATAATATAAAATTGCGGTGAAACTCTATCTGATTATAGCACAGACCTATCAGTTAAGTCACAGAAATTTTGACCATACATAGTCAAATTGCCTATGTAAAATAGAATAAAATGAAATATACTTTATTGTCTTTAAGATCAACATGATCATTTAGATTCTTCAAATATTCATACACAAAATGGAAATTCAATATATTTTTTTAACAACAATTTAAGAGATATGAGTGGTATCATAATAAAGAAATAAAAGCAAATGGGTTCTTTCTCAAGATTTGTCAGTCTGTCGGTGACTCTTATCGGGGGGATCTGTCAGTCAGCCTGTCGTGATTCTAAAGGGGAGAGAGGATTGTCCGTCAGTCAGTCAGTCAATCGGTGACTCTAACGAGGCTTCCAAAAAGGCAACGAGTGTGTATGTGACTGTGAAGATGATTCAATGGTCTTATACTGAGAACGATTCAGCCCCAAGAATAACAATACAGAAAACCACTTTATAATAATGTAAGACCATTGGCGCAATTGGTAAGTCCTGAATTGAATAATGTACCAGATGCCACAATTCAAGAACCGTGGATAATCCGTCCAACCCACGATAAAATTTAATTTATTTAGATTGACAGGATTATAGCGTGGAATTCAGAAATAATTGTGTATTGTTTCCCTTCCAGCTGGAAATAGAACCAGAGCGAAAATATACATACATACATAATGTCAAGCCTCTTTCCCGTAGGGGTAGGCAGAGATCACATCTTTTCACTTGCTACGATCTTAACACACTTTTAGCTTCATTTACACTCATTAACCTTTTTATACACGCCCGTAGGTTTAGGGACCTGCACTTTCTCCAAAATTTTCTGTATTTGGTCATGGAAGGTCTTACATAGTCTTCCCCTCCCAATACTTCCATTCACTTGTCCATCATAAATCACTTTCGTTCATCCTTTCAACATGACCAAACCATCTAAGCATACCTTTCTCCATTCTTGTCACTATATTTTCTTTAAACACCAGCTTCGGCCCTTATCACTTTAATTTAACTGCTATAATCAAGGCCCAGGACCAGGCCTCCTCTGACAAACCATAGAGAGAGGGATTTAGGACATACTTCACCACGCAAAACTATAGCAGATTAAAATCGAATTTTATTTGCTGATATTGTGGTACATACAAATTATGGTATGGATGGATGGATTGGCAGAGAGACCTGCTCTGCTGCACTTAATAGACTCTGCTTAGCTTTCATAATTACATATTATATCACGCCTGTTTCCCTGAAGGATCAGAGGGCCTACTCTTATTCCGAACGAACGAACTACGAATCTTCATTATACCCATCCCTTTCACTCGATAATGAGAAACCTAGAGAGTGATAGAGATAGGTTAACGAAGTTTCGTTTCCGTTGAATTAGAGTAGGCCCCTAAGGTCTATTATACGCCCACATCTCGCCAATTACATTGTTGGTCCCACTTAATAGGTGGAGAGCCTATTGCCGCTAATTAGCAACTTTTATGTTTGTTAGAGCCCCGTTCGTTGTTCAGCAGGTGCACCACTGCCAGGTGAGGTTGTCTTGGGCTTCATAGATCTTAGTAAGACCCGATGACCCTGTACACCCGATGAGCTTATTTCGCATAATTATAATATTATAGTGAGAGAGACCGATTGGGGCCAACGTTTTAACATGTTTTCTGAAAGAGGAAATCGCTCGGCTTAATGTCAAATGCCAAACAAACGATCACCCATCCAAAAACAGGCCTCTGTGAACACTACTTAGCTTGATGATCGTCACCGACTCACGGAATTACAAGCGCTTCAAAACGCGATTTAGTAGTGTATAATAAAATTACGAAATACCAACAATTAGTAAACAATAACAAAGACATCTAACGCAGCAGACACTTCCATTTTATATAATTATTTTCTAACTGCGGTTTATGCATTGTACGTGGTTTTACACTACAATATTTATTTACGAACTGCGCATTGCAATGAGAATGAGACAAAGGAAAACGAGTAGTTTTTTATAACGCAAACAAGCATGAGTGATTGGGTGATTCACGTAATTTGTGTTTGATACCTCCTGGCTCGATTTAGGCAAACAATCTTGAATAATTAATGAGAAAGTCGGTTCTTTGGTTTCACGTGCAAAAAGTTAAGTACATATAAGATATAGGTACATGGGAAAGGATATTACTATCTTCTATTTGCGGGATTCACAAACACATCTTCAAGAAATAATATTGAAAAGACTGTTTTTCATCTAATAATTAGAGCTTTTTGACATGAACGTATAAGGAAAACAGAATGTTTATTATTAATTTAATTTATATAGTCCTTGAATTATAAAAAATAAGAATATTATTTTAATAATTTAAATTTTAAAATCTTAAATCTTTATTAGGTTTTGACTTTGTAAAGGATATAGAATATTGTTATCTTCTATTTACAGATTATTGTACGTACTAAAGGCCAAGAACAATTAAAATTAAACTTCGACACTATTGCATGCGAGATAATTTTATTTTTATGTGGCACGTCATAATGACTACACCCTGCCTGATGGTAAGCAGTCAATGGAGTCCACAAAGGCGCTTCATATCGTGAAATAAGCACGGTACTAAGCGCACCTACTCATGACGGCCTGTTCTGAAATGCCGTTTCATGCCCCGCTTAAATAACCCGGCATCATAGGAAACACATGAGCCGGCAGCGAATTCCAGAGCTTAGAGGTCTTGCTCAGAAACGACTTTCCAAATTTCTTGGTTCGAGTGCTGATAGTCATACTGTGCAATGTGGATGGTTTCTAAGACCAGCACGTGTTCTTCAGGAGAGGGAAGGAAATGTCTTTTACGAAAAGAATTTTATGAGTTATGTAGGTAACATTCTTAAAAAATGATAAAACGCTTTATATGCGAAAATATTCAAAAGCTATAAAATTCTGCTAAGATAAGGTACCAGCTACCGAAGAACATAATGCAGTGCATTCACAAACCGCTTTATGGGCAACGACTCTGAAACAAAGGCTTTTATAGCCGATGATTGACATGCCATTCCAGGCCGATTAACAATTAATTCCTAAGGAGTATCGTTCACTGTTCAAACAAACAACTGTACTTAAACTAACACAGTAATTAACACAAAAAACCACTGTAATTAATTATAAATAAATAAATATTTTCTGATACTTACACCAATTATTTAGTTCCAAGATAAGTATCACTAAGAACTTGTGTTATAGATACTTAATAAAGGATAAACATTTTTTTTTATAAATACCTAATTAATATACATGGGAAAACACAGCACACAGAACAAATATTCATGTTCATGCACAGAAATAATTGTCCTGTGTGGGAATCGAACCCACGACCTTAGGAGCGAAGTGCGGATATACTCGCCACCACGCCATATCGGTCGTCTATACCTTGTAATTAATACAGTTTTTAAAATAAATACTAAATAATTAGGGACACTGGAAAGACAGAATCAACTTAGCCTGTTAACTTCTCCCTACTAGGCTCAGGTACAGTCCTGAGAGGAGTCTTAATAAAAATATGAGAGGAATTCAGTACAGCTAGGCGGGATCACAAGTGTGGGGTCGAGCAGCTAAATAGGTCCTATAACTAAATATAACGACTACCATACATGTGAGGGACCAGTGGCTTTAACCGCTCGATTTCCAATGCAACACAAACAGCTGATCAAGGACTAATAAGGTCTGCTTGTCTTTGGTGATTGTTTACAATCACCTATTCTAGCGAAGCTACGAGCCCAAAAGCTAAAATGTGTTTGAAAGAAAATGATCTACAAACTTTCTCACAATCTTTATAACACCGTTTTCTTCTCAGTACTTATCTTTTCCAAACAAAATGTTATGTTATTAATACTCATTTCTTTGCAAACTCTTTGTACTGGAGTTTATTAAGAAGTATGCTAACGGATACATTGCAAAGAGTTTACTTATTTTTATATAATATCCTTTATGTACACTCACTGGAACACATTGGTACAAATTCCCACTGATTTTATGTCATCCTTATCTATTTGCGACCCTCCGCCTTAATCAGGTTATTTACCCATGTTGCAGGCTGACCCACGTCTCTTTAGCCCAGACAACTACTTAAACTTCAGTAATAATTTTCCCTTCATTCCAATTACATTTACACCGCAGTGCGAAATGCCGCAACACCCAAACGTCGTGATATATCAATTACTTTGTTATTACTTTGAATTCAATAAACGCCATAAACGAAAATAACATATTATGGTGTATGTAGGTATTCCATTATAGATTCCTCTGCAGGAAGATTTAAGATGAAGTCATACATAGTTGAAGCGCTTGTAGCTCCGCGGTAGTAGGTGGTTCACCGAGGTCAATCCAAGGATAGTGACCGTTTGTATGGCATATCATATCCAGCGCCTTAGTGCTTTAGATACGTTAAAATAATGGTAACGTTAGATACGAAAATTAGTTAAATACCAGCCATGTTACAAACCCTATTGTTTGGCTTGAAACCAACAGCATAGCGCCACACACCACGCCTTCGCCAATACGCCATTTCCCCTCATCTGCTTCCTCAGTAGTGGGACGTTTATGGGCTGAGATGAGTACGACCCAAATGTTCCGTGACCGATATTCATTTTCACCAGGCTTTGTAATAATAACAAACAAAGCCAAAACGTTATTTCGTTAACGCTCTTAGAGTACTCCTTACATTAGTCAGAAATCAGACTTAACATGATAATTACTTCATTAGGTAAAATTTCAGGGTCAGTTAATAAGGGTTTCAAGGTAATTTTACAAAACCCATGAAAATGAGCCAAACTTCAAAGTGACTAATGTGTAAATGATTTCGTAAGATTCTAATCTTATCAAAGAAATTGTTACAAAAATCATAAATATAAGCGTATTTGTAAATATGTTATGATATCGGCAGGTAGACACATATTACGATAACATTTATTTGTTTAATAGTAAAATGAATCATCTATGTTTTGATAGCTCTACAAAAATAAACATAAAATACTACAAAAAAAAATTGTTGGACGTGACCAATGTACATCACGCAGCACCTCTATTCTATAAATAAAAGAAAGAATAACTTCATTAATACTTCTATCAAAAATCCGTAAACTAGGCATATTCATGTAAACAATTTTGAGAATCGCACCCAGTGCCTTAGAAGCGAAATACAGGCATACCATCCTCCACGCCATCTGGAGATACCATCAAACTTGATGATATTGGGTATACAGATAGACAGGTCCTTGAAGAAGGACGATCGGAAGGACATAAGCTACTTCTTGTAAATTTTTGCATAGTTCTAGTCACGCAAAAGAAGTTACAGGTTCCATATCAATTTATCTATAGGATCTGTAATGAGAATTTGAACAGTAGGGATATCACCTCATCATCTCGCCCAGCTAACGTTTCACTGCTGAGCACGGACGTCCTTTTAGAGAAAATACTGAGAAGGAATCAGATAATACTGCACCACGTAGACCCAATTTGAAGGAGGCAGGTGCTTATCGTTCAAATGTCACTCAAAAGGTCACCCTTTCAAGCACTGGCTTTTGTGCACTTTGTTTTTAATTAAATGATAGTTTCCGATGCTGGTGTAAAAGATATAGTGAGAAAAATTGAAAAAGATATGTTTGGAAAGGTTTGGTCCTGTTGAGACACAACATGAAAGTAGGTTAACGAAAGTGATTTATGATGGACGAGTGAATGGAAGTGAGGAAAAGTGTGTAGTTTGCCTATAACAACAGGTCTCAATCTCTTTGCCTTTTGGAAGACTCCTTGGAGTCACCGACAGACTGACTGACGGACAATCCCCTCCTTCTCTCTAGAATCATGACAGGCTGACTGACAAATTCCCCTGATAGAGTCACCGACATACTGACAAATCCTGAGAAAAAAAACACAACAGACAAATTAACTGACAAACCTTGACAAATACAATCAATTTTGCTTTTATTTCTCTCTCTTTCTTGATTTTGGTACCGCCTAATATGGTATTTCATTGTTGGTAAAAAAAATGGTATTTCCATTTTGTTTGTTAAAGTTTGACGTATCTAAATGATCTTGTTGAACTTAAGTATATCCTATTTGATTTTGACATAATTTACGGTTATCTTAAAACACTACAAAAATAATGAAACGTTACGAACAGTGTGTCGATCTTATGCCTCGGCCATGATGACGCAACCTAATAGTGACTAATCAAATGAGATAAGGAATGCAATTACAATTATTTGATTTATGTCGGCTTCGGCAACTCTACCACAAAGGCGAACTATGTGGAAATAACTTTGTTACACTCATTTTATGACATCTGCATATTGTTCACATTTAAGAAGCACCTATTATATCAAAATGTGAGTGTATAGGGATCCTAGATAAAGACTAGACTAGACTACATAAGACCTAAGGAGCCCAAGCCAACCTCACCTGCAAGTGGTGCACCTGCAGATCAACGGACGAGGCTCTGGCGAACATAATAGTGCCAGGTAAACGGCAACGGCACTGAGTTAAAAACCTTATTGATATACCATGAATGTGAACTCTCTCGTAACGAGAAGATAATGAGGGCTAGAATTAAAATATGATTAATACATTGTTCTAGTATAAATATTCGTACAAATAGTGTCTCGTCCTTACATTTCAATTCGTTATAACATTTTTATTTTTTTTTAATATTGAATGTACGGAATCCCTTGAATAAAATGGGAATACTGACAAAAATGTTCTTAGCTGGCTAAATTATGAATACCTAGTTTATGTTATCAGTATGATAATCATAACAATATTTTGGGAATACTTTCCAACGCAATGGATGTTGAGGTGAATAGCCTGGTACTTGATGATGTAGACAAGCAAGAGAACTTCTAATAATTATTGAATACAGAATATAAATAAACAAATAAAAAATTTCTAACAATTACCTACACCAATTATTTAGTTCCTAGATAAGTATCATTAAGAACTTGTGTTATGGATACTAATTAACCGATAAACATTAATAAATACTTTTTTTGTACATATGTACATACATACTTAATATACATAAGGAAACACCCAAACAAATATTTGTCCGTGTGTGAATCGAACCCACGACCTTGGACCGGAGAGCGGGTATACTCGCCACGGTCGCCTCGGTCGTCAAATGGGATAATAGACTTTGCCTTAAAACAAAATCGTTTTTTACTATTTGATTTAAAAAAATTGTTGTAGTATGCTTGAGGTATAAATTTGAAAAAGGAGCAATATTTCAGTAAGTAGGTATGTTAAGTCTTGACAATATCCAAAATCTCTAAATCTTTTTTATGTGCTTTCAAAGAAAATTACAAAAAATATATTATTAATATACAAAAGGACAATAACTAAATTGTGGTGTACGTTCTTATACATTATTTATTTAAATGACTATAACTATTTCATTTTAAGGCAAACCAAAGTAAACATAATATATTATGATATTAATTTGGATTTCAATTTTAATTTGCACATTGTATATCTCATTCTAAATACTCTTCGTAGCAGTGTCCTTTCTTTATATTGATATATTTTCGTTTGGGTATCTACGGAAGACCAGTGTGGAGGTGCTGGTCTCCCGTCGATGATGTCAGGGGCGAGTGGGGATCACTTAGATGTTCTGTGTATGCTGAGTAGATAATGTTTCTTTTTTTTTTTACTATTTTTAATACAAAAAATTTACTGTCAAATGTGTTTCCTCAAACTTAAAGACATTTGTTATTATTTTATTCCTAAAGTGGTTTCAGTGGTACCTAGGGGTTCCCTAATTCAGTTTAGACATGAAAATATTAAAATACTTTCACATTTATAGAATACATACAACATTACATTTGCCATATTTTAGTAGTAAAGAGTCAATTAAACAAACAAGTCTGCATAAAGAGCTACAAGCAAGTTGGTAACTGAGTTTTTTTAAATCTTTCTGCCTTGAGTACAACATTATTTATGTTAGACATAATATCTCAAAGACAAGTATTAGTACCCTTACTACAAACATGGCTGATTTCAGTAAAGGCATCAAAAGCAAGTACATAATGACTACATCTGATTTCTAATATCCTAAGTCTATTTAGGTGTACAGGGATCCTACTAAGATCTGAGGAGCCAAAGCCAACCTCACCTGCAAGTGGTGCACTTGCTGAACAACGAATGAGGCTCTTGCGAACATATAAGTTTCTGGTAAGCGGCAATAGGCTCGCCACCTATACAATTGGCACCTAAACAATATAATTGGCAAAATCTGGGCGCATAATATGCCTCTGTTTACTCCTTTGGGGAAACAGGTTTGACATAATTTATGTATGTCTATTTAGCAACCTACCCACTGCTACTGCAAATTGAATCTATTTTAGCAACCAATTTCGTTATAAATAATGTTTAATCCTGACAAGAAATAGACTCAAATGGGATGATGTTATAAGTAGGCAGTTATGTTTGGGCATCTTCATGTATCTTGATGATTGTATATTTCAGTGCCTATTATGCTTAAGACCATAATGTGGATTAACACAAAACTAGGTAAATTATGAAAACAAGTGGCTTCCAAGACAAATTGTGGGTTTTGTACCTTGCACAATTATCTACAAACCCCTACAAGTAAGAAGACATAATAAGCAGCACTGTTTGCTATACAAACGAAATATAAAAAATGGCACAATTCTTTAGTCTTTGTGTTGCAGGGAGATTGAAGCACACATTCCTACTTTTCACGGGAAATTACTACAAATATATATTACTACTAATACTTTACCTTAAATACAAATATTCTACTCAGACAGTGGCTTAGCTTAGTAGTAGCTTAGCAGTAGTAGCTTAGTTAGTAGACACTCATAGTTGTATTGCATATCCAAGAATTATAATCTTTACACAGGTGCAAACTCACATTACTTCATTAATAAAATATTTTTTTTTTTTTTTTAAAAACTAATAAGTACCTGTGGCTTAGACTCAGCTGAATTAGTATGACATTTGTTCTGATGTTATAAGATATATTTTTGTTAAATATATCTTATATAACTGTATTTAAGATACAGTTTCATTAGGTCTAAAGGGATCCTACCAAGACCTAAGGAGCCCAAGCCAACCTCACCTGCAAGTGGTGCACCTGCCGATCGAGGGACGAGGCTCAAGGCGAAGTGCGGGCGTGTAATATGCCTCTGCCTACCCCTTTGGGGAAACAGGCGTGTATGTATGTATTCATTAATATACATTTAGAAGTTTTAGGGTAAAAGAGTTAGAAACATCCATGGATACACATTTTAACATTTTTAATAGTAGTAAGGTATTATACTCATTCAAACACCGACTCAATTGAAAAAAACTGCAGAACAAACAAGATAACTAAAAGATGTAAGAATTCTTTAACACTTGGGACTAAATATAGACAAAGATATGTGTAAAATGTAAACATTAATAAGATTTAACTTCAAGATTGAATGAATGAATTAATGCTACAGTTAATCCTCAATGAAAGTAGTATAATAATATACTGCATGCAATTTTTCAATAAAACAAAATATTAGTCATAAGTAAAATATTACTCACCAATTGAAATTCTCTCCTCCTGTCATATGCTCTTTTTATGGCTCTATCCAACCAAAGGGAGTGTATGTGTGGTGCATAATGCATAAAGAGCCTGCTGTCGAGGGATGCTGTACTGTTGAAGTGCAAAGCTTGCTGGCCCACGTCTAGATTTCTCGGGTTTTCCCAAGGTATTGCAAGTTTGTCTCTAGCATCCACCAGCACCTGGATACCCCTTACAATGTTCTGGTAAATCACGTGTTGGTACTCCCGTACTAGTTCCGGCTCAAACTTCACTTTGTGTATGATCCTCATCTGTTTCAGGAATGTTGATTTTCCGCTTTCACCCGCTCCGAGTAACAGCAACTTGACTTGCCGCCGGAGCGCCTGTTTGTCTTTCTCCAATATCCTGTCAATCTCTTTACTTCTATATCTTTGTTCTATCTCTTCGGGTGATAGTTTAAGTCGCAGCCAGCAAGTAAGAGCCTCGCTACAACAAGTACATGACCAGAAATCGTTGGCCATTTTGCATGATTATCAACGCCCATATAAATGAAATGGGTTTTTGCTTAAAACATAATAGTGACACATATTACAATATTCACAGTGTCATAACATCACGGAATACGTTTATGAAATTGTAAAAGTAAGAGCACTCAAGGAAACCTTAAATAAATAAATATAATTCCAACTTTTAGTGTACACTGCTTCTTTCAACACAAAAAGCTACAGATACAGATAAAGACAACAGATACATATGAAAGCTACAGATAAAACAAAATCATAGACTGAAAAGGCCCCTCTACGTGTCCGTGATGGCAGCGTAGCCAGCGTATAGGTTAGCTATTAATTTTAGTACATTCTAATACAGGATTGTACTCTCATAGAAAGATAAAAGTATTAGTAGTGAAATGCCAAATTAATGAAATATATTATAATGTCTGGTACGACACTACATTATTACAAATAAGGTTCCAGCGAACTATCGATGAAGAGTTGACCACACAAATATTACAATTTAACTCCGTCGAGGACGGAGCAAACAATGTAAACAGTGACGGGCAGCAGTGCAAAAAACTGCGACCTGCGAAGACTGGCGAGCTGGGAAGTAAAGGCAATTTATGTCCTCTAGAAGGAAGTCTTCGTTCAGCAGTGGACGTTCTTGAGCTGATGATTGTCATCCAATGTCATATTGAATTTATTTGAATTGTAGATCTTGAATTCTGCAGATAGAAGGCCTAATAAAACTGGAAACAATTTATCGGAGTAAAAGATCAAGTGGTAATAGTCAAATTATGATTGGAGTGTTATATTCCTGTCAATACGCAAGAACCCTTAAAGTACTTGTTGCACTGAAAACCACGGTGCCGATCTAACTAGACTCTACACCGAAGATATTCCGGCTTTTACGAGATTAGGTTGATCCTGACATAGCTGAAAAACAACACGAATCGGGTGAGGACTGTATGACAGCAATGCCTCTGAGAGCAAGTGGTAAAAAAGTGCTAAATGTCTTCCAGATGCTCCTGAGCCACGTCTTTACCTTACGGGAGCCAGTCGATAATATTTGTTTCTGAAACTGATATATCCGTATTTTTTTTCCTAACTTTCTAGTGTGTGCTACTGTAATTAACACATTTATACGGATGGTAGAATTTTGAACGATCCTTGCCCATTTCGTAAAAAAGTAGTAAAATACATACGTCACGCACGTCAGCTGCTGCCTGCGCTCATGCGCTGCACTCCGTCATCCGTCACTGATGTCAACCAACACCAACAATTTGACATAATATTGCACGTGTTTTAGATTGTCCAAAAATATTTAGAAACCTTTTAAACCCAGTTAAATTAAACTAGCAAAACTCACATTACGTGTTTTTATGTTTTGTGTGTTCTACATAGTTGAGTGTGATAAAGCGCTTAGAGATACAATGTAATTTGTTAGCCATTTGTGCCATGTCCAAAGAAGGTTATAGTGGTGAAACAAAAGAAGGTGATTCTAATAAAGCTGTATTAGAAAGATTGCAATCTTATCTCAAAGACAAGAAAAACACGGAAAGTGTCGTCGAACCATCCCCAAGTTATAATAAACCAAGCACAAGCTTTAATTTCGAAAAAGAAACTTCGGTGCCAGTTTTTGAAGACAGCAGTAACGTTCTAAGAGAAGTGCTTAATCATAAAAAGGCTGAACTTCTCCGCCAACCAGAAATAGTAGAGTACCTAAAATCAGTTTCGTCTGAATTGAAAAAGTAAAAATGGCAATGGCTGCTCGAAAATCAGTAACATCTTTGATGAACAAGACTTTAGAACGCCAAGCTACTGCAGCGCGCGCAAAATTTAAGTTCAGTGAAAACCAAGTAGAAAAAATACTTCTGAGTTTTGTCAATGACAAAAATCGTGGCCCTTATGATGAACTTCTGAAGATATTGAAGGATTATACATTGAGTGATGAGAATTTTAAAATGCTATTAAAAGACAGTTTGTCTTGTGTTGTTTTACTAGGCACAGAGGCTATACAATTTATTGAGAAGATCTGCTGTGTTGAATGGGCAGATCGTACAGAGAAACTGGTGGAATTGTTCAGCCGTTTTGTGTTGAGTCTAGTTACTGCACATAATTACCACTGTCGTGTTGTATTCAAACATCTCATCAAAGTATTCTCAGGTAAGATATTGCTTTATTTATTTACTGCTATCCTTTGTTTTCATCCTGTGGAGTGTTCTGATCATGCCCATAAAATGCGATTGATTTATAATTACGTAGTTTTGCGTTTTTAATATTAGATTGGATACTTATGAACTTGGATTGAATTAATATTTTTGATACCAATAACTAATATTTCTTTTTCCTTAGCTGAAGGTGAGAAGTGGAAAGATAAACCATCTCCAGAGATATTAGAAAAATGGTCAAATGTTCACACAGTGATTGCACAAATTGTAGCCATTATGCCTATGTAAGTGAACCAGAAATAGTAGTCCTTTGTTATGCTTATGTACTCATTATATTTAAATTTGTCTGGATTACATTAATGATAATCTAGTTTCCATCATACCCTAGCATTTTCCTGGTTGCCCTAGACCCAGCTTAGGGCCCAGTGTCTGCTCCGTGGTCTATCCATATTTTGGCTTCTTGTACGGAGTCAGCCGTCTGACGTCTGAAACCTAGAGGGAAACATCATTCCCGATAATAATGTAGTCTAAATATTTATTATTATTACCAACACATGCCTTGACAAATAAATAATCTTTATTGTAAGATTAACCCTTACCACAGTAAAGAGTATTTCTTTATGTTGTTGAAATTATATCTTAACATTGACATGATAATGATATCATTGCAAATAATTGTGCAATTGTAACTACAAAAAGGAATTATTATGTAAAGCATATGTATTGCCTTTCAGGAGGCAAAATCAATAACACAACAAATTAATAGTTATCTGATTTTGAATCAGAAACTTTTAATTTTAAATTGTTTATTGATCAACACCACAAGTAAGTCTTAAGTTGTCTACAGCAAATTGACAACAAGACAGATTATTGACAATGGTCATTATGAATGCATGTAAACTATGCTATTCTCTAATGTGACTTGAACAAAATGGACCAAAAACTGGAGTCTTTATATAAGAAGAAATGGAATGAACCATGATATTTATGATTATGAATAATTCCATGTTATCATTATATTAAATGCATTTAAACTGTGCTGTTCTATAATGTGACTTGAATTTGGAGGAACAATGACTGAAAGACACTGCAGAAGTAGTCTTATAAAATGACTATCAAGATCTGCTGTTAAAATTCCAAGGAATAAACATGAGTTTATTAAGAGGTTGAAAACTCTTGCTGATTGCCACTAAAAAGGTTGCCACTGTGACATAAATGCTTTAAAGTTGTGAATGAACAACAAAATTATATTTGTGTCTTTGTACTGCTTAATGGATTAAGTCTGTGATGGTGGCAATTCAAGGCAAATTATTTAGTTATAATAATTGAATGAGTATAAAGATTAAAACTTTATTCCTCAATTTTGGTATTCAGAAGCCTGGCTATGATAATAAAGACAACATATTTGTATTGTGTTTGTCAAGTATGGCTTAGTACTTTTAAGCTTGGAACTACAAACCCTAAGGCAAATTTCACAAGTATGGAAGAGAATTCTAAAAAAAGGAGAATTAAAAAAAATGAGGTATTTCACCACTTGAAAGCCACTTGAAGGATAAGTATGAAGAGGTATGATTCCTTATCAATACTATGTGATATACCCAAGGCAACAATTGGTGTCGAGTTCAAACCTCACCATTACCTATGAATGTAATCCCACTTGCAACTGTTCAGTTGTCTCTTCAGACTCTGCTCTAGAATGACTGAATAGACTAGGTTTCTGTACATTTGCACATTTTTCATAAGAATAGTGGGTACTTAACATGCTCGGCGCCATGTGTATCATTTTCGGTATAGGGCTTGGCGCTGAGCGGTTTAAATGGACAATAGAGGCTATTGTCCTATGAAAGGATAGTGTCCATGACACCTATTCTGTACAGGTGCACAGGGATCCTACTATCATCTTTAGAGCCCAGGCCAACCTCATCTGCAAGTGGTGCACCTGCCTATCAATAGACAAGGCTCTGGAAAAAAAAATTCCTAGTACGCAATAAGCTACTCATTTCGGGGGACCAAAAATGTTATGGGCGAAATGTGGGCTTATAATGTGCGTCTGCCTTGCTCTTCGGGGAAACAGGCGTGTTTGTATGTATGTACTTCGGTGGTCGGGAACGATCACCGAAGTATAGCTGAGTTTAGTCCATGGATGGGTGACAGTAAATATTCAATATTTTACCGGTGTGGTATTAAATATCGAATATTTATTTGTTAAGCAATTCCGATCCTCGAATCGAAAATTCTCTGACAGTAAGACATACCTGTCTCTACCAATCTGCATTGGTGCCCGCACAGTGGGGTATGACCTGAGACCCGCTCACTTTGGTTTATGACCAATAATAGAAACTTATATATAATTAGTTTGACATTAATGGGCCGAATTTATGATTGGTGTATCACCAAATTTTTCAATACCTATAATAACTTTATTGTAGTGATAATGAAACACCAATGTGTCAATATAAAATAATACAATCTTTGATCTATATCTCAATTTCAGGTCCAGTGAGTTGCTCAGGCGCACTTTAATTGACCAATTTCCTTATTATAAAGCTGGAACATACTGCAACAGAGCATATGTGTACAACTTAATTTGGATGAGCAAATACATACCATTACTTCAGGAGAAAATTGTTTCAACTATTATTTGCAGGTATTTGTGAAACTTAATATTACATTATATTTTAAAGTAATAGTCTCTGCAAATGATGATCTCCTTCAAGAAGAAGGAGGATGGAGGATTAAAGAGAGGCTTAGGTAGACTGGAAAACCTTTAATATGATTGCCATTAACTAACTTCAAGACGCTGCTTCACAGTGTTTGACGACCTATATGGCGTGAAGGTCAGTATACCTGCACTTCACTCGAGAGGTCGTTGGTTCGATTCCCACACAGGACAAATCTTTGTGTGCATGAACATGAATATTTGTTCTGGTCTGGGTGTTTTCCTATGTATATTAAGTATGTATTGTACAAAAAAAAAGTATGCAAGTATGTTTATCTGTTATTTAGTATCCATAACACAAGTTCTTAATGATACTTATCTTGGAACTAAATAATAGGTGTGATTGTAAGAGAATATTTATTTATTTAGTGTTGCCATAGGCTTAACGAATTTTGTAGTTCTGTCTACTGGTACTTGAGAATGGTAAGTTCCCTTAGCCATCTGTGAAGAAACACTTAAACCTATTTGAGAATTTCTCGGTACGGTCTGCACTGACTCTAAATCGTAATCTTTATTTGAACTAATTTGCTTCAAGTTTGTGGAGTCAATAAACAACTTTCTAGATAACCAACTTGTGGACATTTAGCCTAAAATGGTTTTGTTAGTGTTGTAAAACTGATTTTATATGGTCATAATTTATTTCAGAATGGTTATCATGGATGTGAACATAGCTGACCTCAAAACAAAGAACAAAATGGAAACAGAAACATATGAGGGTGGAGCAAACGGTGAAGATGATGAGCAAGCCGTGGTTACAGAAACTTTAGACTATTGTATGTTTGAAATACTGAAATGGTTGGAAGAGGAGAAGACACCTGCCTTGAACATTTTGTGCAATGTGTTTGAAAGAGTGATTTTGCCTACTCATGGTATTAGGTATGTTGCGTTAGCAATTATTATTATTATTAATTAACAGGCAGGCAGTTTGAAAACTGATTGCGCCTGTATCCAATTCATCTGCATCTAGTTCCTCTTAACCGGTTGCATGTGTTTGTCCAGCTTGTTCTTGAATGAATTGACAGTAGGAGCTGACACTATATCTGCCCGCAGCTCGTTCCACTGTCTCACTACACGGTTGCCTAAGAAGTGCTTATGTGGGTTGTTGGTAGATAAGCTAGTGCAATTATTTTCGTAATATTCTAATTAATACTCCATTAATGAATTTCTAAATATTAGGTCGGGGAAAAAGTCTTTTCGCATAACGTAGGTATAAACTTATTATAAATTTTTTTTGATTGTACTATTTGTGTCTGGCTGGTTTTGGTAACATTAAAAAGGTTCCATTATAAAGAAAAGAAAAAAATAAAAAAAAGTTGTTTCCCGCTATTTTTCATTTGTTTTTCTCTCCGTTAAAATGAGTGAATCTAATGAAGAAATTCGACACATTTTAAAATTTTATTATAAAAAAGGCAAAAATGCAACTCAAGCAGTGAAAAAAATTTGTGATGTTTATGGACCTGATGCAGTGTCAGTAAGAGTAGCACAAATTTGGTTCAAACGTTTTCAGTCCGGAAATTTTGATGTTAAAGATGCACCTCGCTCTGGTCGCCCTGTTACGAATAAAATGGACGCCATTTTTGAAAGAGTGGAGCAAGATCGGCATATTAGTAGTTACGATGTAGCTGAAGAACTGGGAATTGACCACAAAACAGTTTTGACCCATTTGAAGAAAGCTGGTTATACAAAAAAGCTCGATATTTGGGTGCCACACGAGCTCACTCAAAGAAACTTAATGAACCGTGTACTCATTTGCGATTCATTATTGAGACGTAATGAAACCGAGCCGTTTTTGAAGAGATTAATAACAGGCGATGAAAAGTGGATCACGTACGACAAGAACGTGCGAAAAAGGTCGTGGTCGAAAGTTGGCCAGGCTTCACAGACTGTGGCCAAACCTGGCCTAACACGAAATAAGGTGATGCTGTGTGTATGGTGGGATTGGAAGGGCATTGTTTATTATGAGCTTTTACCGCCCGGCAAAACCATCGATTCTAATCTTTACTGCCAGCAACTGATGAGATTAAAGGAAGCAGTCGAGAGAAAACGGCCGGAATTGATCAACAGGAAGGGTGTGGTCTTTCATCACGATAACGCTAGACCATACACATCTTTAGCCACTCAGCAAAAATTAAGAGAGTTCGACTGGGAGGTCCCAGTGCATCCACCATATAGCCCTGACCTTGCGCCTTCAGATTTTCACCTGTTTCGGTCTCTGCAGAATTCTTTAGGTTCTGTAAGGTTGACCTCAAGAGAGGACTGCCAAAACTATTTGTCCCGTTTTTTTGATCAGAAGTCCCAAAGTTTCTACAGTAACGGGATAATGTCTCTGCCCACAAAATGGCAGAAAGTTATTCAACAAAACGGTACATATATATTGTAAATAAATGTAAATAAACTTTGAAAAAAATGTCTTGACTTTTCATACAAAAATACGAAAAGACTTTTTCCCCAACCTATTATGTAAAATTCTTCCCAGTACAAATATCCCCCTAAACCAAAATTACTATAAAATATGCAGCATACATTTTACTAAACATCATCATATCCTAGCATTATCCCGGTTGCCCTAGGGCAACTTAAGTCTAGACTTAAGCTTAGGGCCCAGGGTCTGCTCTCTGGTGCAACCGGGTTTGACTGAATTTCAGTTATTACGTGGAGCGACTGCCGTATGACCTCCACAACCCAGAGGGAAACATTATTCTTAAACTAGCTGTCAGTCTGTTAGAAGGCACTGACTTCCTAATAACGACTGCCATAGATGTTCATGACAGCCGGGACCAACGGCTTAATGTGCGTTCCGAGGCACAGAGCAAGCAATACGCACATAACTTCGAAAAGTCATTGATGTGCCACCAGGTTTTGAACCCGAGGTTTCACCACTGTGCTATCGCAGCTTCGAATACATTTTACTTAACAGCATTTGTATTAAATAATATTTACATAGATTCCATGTTTCTATTAATTACTAATACTATATCATTTTCCGTTTTTTCAGAAATGTGCAATTTCTCCTCCTGTACACAATATCTATTAACCAGCAGTGTGCAGACCGTGTTCTGAACAACCTGTGGATGATAGCAGCTGGTCTCCACGGCTTTGGTTCCAGTGCCCTGACTACCAGACGCACAGCAATCAGCCACTTGGCTGGACTCCTGGCTCGCTGCGTCAGGGTTCCTAACACCAGACTGATGCACTACCTGAAGACTATGGCTGATTGGTGCCATGCTTATATAACTGCCACTCAAGAATCTAGTACAGCCAGTGACAATACCAAAGTACATGGTGCCTTTCATGCAATATGCCACTCGATTTTCTATTTAGTCGCCTTCAAGAATCATCATCTGTTTATGAGTAAAGAAAGTGAGTTCATATTAGTTTTTCTAGTATTATGTTTATTACCCTTTCATAGTGGGGAGGGAGAATAAGGCAAAACCTCGCCGACATTTTGCCAACTTCTCGTAGCAAGCTCTTGTCTTAGTAAATGAGCACCTAGATTTAAGAACGTGAAATGCTTCAAGAACTAGTGTCCCTTCGTCCAGCATACTCACCATGGAATCTTGATATTTCATGAATGCCAAAAAATAGTTGTGAAATAGTTGTAAATAGTTGCCAAAGGAAAAAAATAGTAGTCTTACAATAGTTAAATTACAGCCATAACTATATGAGTATGCTGGGCGAAGGTTTCGCCCAGCATACTCACCTCCGTTTGAGGAATCTGCGTACGTTTCATACATAATTCATACTTCAAAAAATAGTTGATAAATAGTTCATAATGGTGCCCAAAAATAAAAAACAGTACTCTAATAACTTCGGAGTTACAATTTTTTTCTCTTTATCTATACTAATATTATAAAGAGGAAAGATTTGTTTGTTAAGGGTAATCTCCGAAACTACCGAACCGATCTTAAACATTCTTTCACTGTTAAAAAGCTACATTATTCTGAAGTAACTAGGTAAATGCTAATATATTATATTTTAGACTGTGAGAAAATACCACAAAATAATTCCCAATTACATAACACCCACCATTAGAATGTTTAATATTTTTATATTATAAAACATGTGTGGACGACTGTACCTCATTTAAAGTTAGTATGTAAAAGTTTACAACCAAATTTAATGGTTTTCTAGGTCAAAAGTCAAGCAAAAAATAGACTGATATTGACTACTATTTCAACAACTATTTTTTGAGACGTAAATTGTACCTATAGCTCGTTCCGTATTTGCATAGTGAGGTGAGTATGCTGGGCGTAGAACCTACGCCCAGCATACTCACTGAACAAAGCCTATAACTCCGAAGTTATTAGAGTACTGTTTTTTATTTTTGGGCACCATTATGAACTATTTATCAACTATTTTTTGAAGTATGAATTATGTATGAAACGTACGCAGATTCCTCAAACAGAGGTGAGTATGCTGGGCGAAACCTTCGCCCAGCATACTCATATAGTTATGGCTGTAATTTAACTATTGTAAGACTACTATTTTTTTCCTTTGGCAACTATTTACAACTATTTCACAACTATTTTTTGGCATTCATGAAATATCAAGATTCCATGGTGAGTATGCTGGACGAAGGGACACAAGAACTAGCCCAGTATGAATAAACTATTTTTGATAATGACTATCAGACAATGCTTTTGAATTTTATCCAAGTCTCTTGTCTTAACTTTCTTTTGTTTTATTTCCAGATCTTCACTTTGTGGAATCGCTCAATCTCCCTCGCCTGGTGACCTGCAACCTCAACCCGCTACGGACATGCCCCCCACAGGTCACACATGCCTTCTCATCTGTCACCCGCTCGCACCAAGTAGTATACTGCCAGGCTATCATAGACAAGAATACCAGGCACACACTTCAGTCCACTGTTGTAGAGCAGTATGATGATTGGTTCCCTTATGACCCTTACACTTTGCCCATGTAAGTATATATTTACATACATACATAACATCACACCTGTCGCACCCGAAGAGGTAGGCAGAAGCATATTTATACGCCCATATTTCGCCAGTTATTTTTTTGGTCCCACGTAATAGGTGGCGAGCCTATTGCCGCTTACCGGATACTTGTATGTTCGCCAGAGCCTCTTCCGTTGATCGGCAGGTGCACCACTTACAGGTGAGGTGGTTGGCTTGGGCTCCTTAGATCTTGATAGGACCCTAAACAACCAGTATAAGTTCTATAATTTTACTAAAATTCTTTGTAGCTTACTGTCTAAGTGACGTTTTGTCCTACAGCTATATATTTTTAAGTGGTCACCACAATAAAAAGAAAGTGAGCGGCTATTTCAATGAACTATTTACAATTTTATTGAAATTACTCACATATATTCTATTTCAAATAATAATATTCTCTTACAATCACACCAATTCTTCAGTTCCAAGATAAGTATCACTAAGAACTTGTGTTATGGATACTAAAGAACGGATAAACATACTTAAATACTTTTTTTTTTGTAAATACATACTTAATATACATAGGAAAACACCCAGACCAGAACAAATATTCATGTTCATGCACACAAATATTTGTCCTGTGTGGGAATCGAACCCACGACCTCTGGAGTAAAGTGCAGGTATACTGACCTCCACGCCATATCGGTCGTCTAAAATAAATTCGATTAAAAGTAGTATTCATAAAACTGTAAATGTTCTGCGAAAAGATTCCTAACATGACAGTTGCCAATAATGGCGTCATTTCATAGTAAACATTGGGAAAAACGCCACATGGTTTTGTAGCAAGCACCACTGGTTTTTCTATCTGTTCTAGTTGGATGATGCGTGGAATCGAAATGTCTAAGAGGGGGATTTTCTAGCAGCATTAGCAGTTGACATTTTGAATATAATGAAGTTAAAAAGAAAAAGTGATAATGATCAAAACATTTTGTAATCAATATTTTTCTTATTGCAGATCCGGAAAAGTAATTTGGCCTCTATGCATAGAATATAAAGACTTTGTGAATGGTGACAATGAAACTCAATACAAAAGTATGAAGAGAAAACTTGAAGAAGACGATGATTACTTAATGTTAGAAAGCCCTTCCAGGAAATTAGCTAATTCTATTTCCAACACTATCTTACCTGGTTTCAGAACTAGCGAGACTGTTCTAATATAATATTAAATTGAGTTGAGGGCTAATAGCCCCAAATCATACTCGTCCCAATATTTAATTTTTACAATACAGAGCTATAGAAAAAGCTAAAATATCAAATGTTTGGTTACTTTTGGTTAGAGCAAAGAATTCAAATATTCGAACGAGTTGAATGTGGGTTGTGTTGACACATTTAATTTATGAGACATAATAATTATGTTGGCATTTATTTTGCCCTTGCCTTGTAATAGGTTGGGATCTGTACTCATTTTATCGACTTGTTGATTAGTGATAATTTTCTTGTTGGGTGAGCGTATTTGACAGAGAAATATTTTAATATTCTCAATGCTTAACTTTATAATTAAGCTGTATTGTTATATTTTATCGAAAATCTATTATGATTTTCTCGCATTTTTGTTTAATAAGTAATGTATTTAACTTTTCTAGCATTTTTGTTTAGTAAGTACTGTATTTAACTTGTCGTTCTTATTTAATTAGCAAAACTTATGAAGCCTTAGATTATTTTTTAAGCTTTAAGTAGAACAGACATTCTACAAGTCCAGATCTACCAATAAGAGATAAAAAGTTCAGTATCATGGTAAATATTATAACGCCCCAGTTAAGCTAAACGCTGAATCGCGTCTGTGTAAAATATAGGTTTCTTTGTCAAAATATAATAACGTCCATATAATATCCTGTCTAATATTGTAAGAACAGAAAGAAATAAATCATTTTGTTATGACCACTTCCATTGCAGTCAATGTCTTGGGGTAGCGGTTACAGAACTAGTGGCTAATCTGAAAACTGTACAAAACACAAACAGTACAGTACGATTGATTTTAGTTAATTTTATATGCTTACATTATTTAAGTTATTTATGTATTTGTACATATTTACAATAAAACTTTTTTAACTATATTCATATATTTTATTTCACACTTGTAAAAACATTAGGTACACTAATCACATTGTAAACAATAACTAACATTAGTGGTATTAGTAGATTATTTATATTATAATTCGATCGTAAATATTTATGACTAAACATGAGTGGGTATTTTATTAGGTCGTAACAATACTTCAAATATTTTTGGGAATTAATAATTCAAAAATATTATTTCTTATAGCCCATAATTGGAAGAAAGAGCATGGAAAATAGGACGCAAGCAAACTTTTCTATTTGTCCACTGTACTTAGATATATAGTCTTATTAACTGCTACAACTCACACTGTAGTCATAATAAAACAATACAGTGATGTTTGCAAACATAATACTGAACATATTCACATTTTTTTTAAATAAAATTATCTTGTATGAAGCAATATTTAACATAATGTACCATTGCTAAATAATTTGCAGGATTTTTATATTTTTCATAGAGATAGGATAAAAATAGATACCAATTTTCATAACATTCATTCCATGTTGATGTTGCTTAACATTTCCCTATTATATTTTATTTTAATTACATCACTTTACAAAAAATGTAGTAAACGTCTGACAATCACAATTTATTATTTTAAATAAAAGAAATTAAGTATCTAAAGTACTTCATTTGTTCACAGAACAAAAAAGCATTTACAAATTACTATAAACTTCTACTAGTTGACCAAGTTGAAACATATTTTAGCTTGAGATTCGGCAGCATGATTCTGAAGGTACCATTTTCCTCAGAAGTAACTGATAATTTTAGCTCTTGAGTTAAAAACAAAGAAAGTTTCAATGGGTCAAGCGATTTGACCACATTTTTGGTTCTATTTTGCAAATCATCATATCAGCCTTATAAAGTCTACTGCTGAACAATAGCCTCTTCAACAGATTACATTTTATTAAATTGAAACTATTTGAACGCAATAATAGGCTTGATCAATACTACTAAACTATGCAGCTACTTCCGAGATCTTTCTTTTTACATACATTTTTTTATGACACTTATTTAAGTGGTTGGTCAAAATAGGTGGTGTCAGAATAAACAGATTATACTTTATTTAATTATAATACAAACAAAATATTTATTGCAAGTAAAGTTAAGAATTGGCAGCCAGTTTATACACTATAAGTATTTTAAAATGATACATGTCTCCTTTAAAAAGATAAATCAACATCTATCATGAACAGAGTTTGGATGTGTGGTGTCCATTACACGCAATAATGTAGACATCATTCTTAAATAATTACTAAAATAAACATGCCTTCTAAATGAAGAACATTTTTTTAAATACAATATCGGTTAGTTACGACTTATTATCGAAGTAAATTATCAATATTTTTTCTAAATTTTCATTGGTTTATTCCTCTTCACATCCAAAATATATTTGTTCCGAAAAACTACTTTCGCAATCCACAGATGTTAGCGCAGCAAACTTAAGCATTTTAATGGGAATATCGTTTTGCCAATATGATTCGGAGTCCATTTTCTCTCCAAGGCATTGTAGATATTTGAAATCTGAATTTCTCTTAAGAATTGCTTTAATTTTATTTTGTAATCAGATTCTCATTTCTCTTGGTATACAGTTTAGATTATGCAACATATCTTGTTTTTAAAGTATACTACAATGGATTCTAATGTAATTGTAATTTTTTTTAAATGAAATGTAATTTTTTTGATAAAATTATAGATAGGTATATAGAACTAATAGTTAAACGAGCCAGTCAGCATACCATCTCCACGTCGAATTTTATTTATTTCAATTTTCGCCATGAGTTCACCTGAAAATTGGTGATATTCCTCTTGGGAAAACATAGTTTTATTTTATTATAGGAAACAAATTTTTCTTTGATTTCTTGCGAAATGTCAGATAAGACAATGTAATTGAATTATAAAAGAGAAAACACAGAAAAAGTTTGAACACGAAGACATTACTCAGGCTTTTCGTATTTTGAAAATAAGATTTTATTTTAGTAATAATTTAGGAAGGAATGTCCACATTATTTATTGCATGTGATGACACCCGCTCATCCGATCTCTGATCATGACACAGAACATAGAACTTTGATAAATGTTCCGCAGCTTATTCCCTACTAGAACTAAAGCTTGCTTTTAGTAGGACCAGAACAGATAAATCCACTTGTGAAGCAAGCTATAATTGTGACACCAATCTTAAAACTTTACTACAAAACAGTCAAAATTATCACACTTAGTCTTATTAATATAAAAAGCACTAAACAAGTTTAATAGTGCTTTCATGGAAAACATTTAAGGCAGCTTGCAAAACAGTTCTTAATTTGAATTAAAATCTCATTCAGTCATTTGTTTGAAGATGAGAGGGACAGCACAATGTTATAAATAGATTTAGCACTAAACAGGGTAAGTGACTGTTGTGCAAACCGCCTTTAAAGTACCATTGAATGTTTTCACAACATAATTACAATATAAATGTATCATTTCTGATCATAGTCGCCTATTATATTAGAGGCTTTATATGACTAAATTCGAAAGCACATTTCAACATTATTAATGAATTAATTAAGCTTACCAGAGTAGTTACAGTAATAGGATTATTATCTCTTTTTGTGATAAGGATGTCTTCGCCTAAAGGAACTAACTGATTTATTTGTTGGTTGATGTTGTTTTGATTGATATTGCGCAATGATAGGAGTTTCATTGGCTGCTAGTTTGTTGATTTCAAAGTCGTCTCCTGGCTTCATGTTTTCCATCATTTTCAGCTTTGCCTCTATTGACTGTATTGCAGTCCTTTTACTAAGCTTCAACTCTGGTTTAGCACCAGCCAATACTGCTATTCCTAGTTCAGGTTTAGGTTTGTCCTGGTCTTCCTGAAAGGGTTAGGCTAAATTAATATTATAACTAGAAACATACTTGAATTATCTTAAGCTTGCACTATTTTAGGAGGAACAGAT
Organism: Musotima nitidalis; assembly: GCA_949126915.1. Taxonomy (NCBI): domain Eukaryota; kingdom Metazoa; phylum Arthropoda; class Insecta; order Lepidoptera; family Crambidae; genus Musotima; species Musotima nitidalis. Next base: position 17,585,815 of record OX421416.1, read on the forward strand.
ATTTTTTAAATAATCTTTAGGATAATAAACATTTATGACTTTTTCAGACTCAGGTAGTTGTTTGAAACTTGGTAGAATAAACATAAATTCTAGATAATTTGTTTTGGCTCTAAATTGAGTCCATAAAAAAAATTGTCTCAAAAACTAAACATACTAACCGCAGCATTTTTCGCAAACTTGACACAGATTTTCTTAGATCCTAGTAACTGTCCATTCAAAGATTTCATTGCTTGCACCGCATCCTGCCGGTGTTTGTACGTGACAAATGCGAAGCCCCGAGGTTGTCCTACGTTGGGTCCACTTCTATGGAACAGCATGTCGAACTTCTCGATGTTCCCATATACGCGGACCAGTTTCAGTAATTGATACCGGTAATGAAAAAATATGCAATTTATTAAAAAGTCAATAAGAAAGTAAAGTGCATTTCATAAATTATATTATAACTAAATTTATTGTACAAAATCCATAAAAAAATCATCAATGGGTAAAAAGTAGTCAATAATAAAATAGAAAAACGGGATCTAGAAAGAAAATACTAAAATATCCTAAGAGAAGCATGAAAAATATTATTTTCCTAACAAGAGTATAAAGATAATAAAATATCATACTCATTAGCTCTGCAGTCCAGGTTGCCGATCCATAATCTCTTATGGCAGACCTCACTTTGGTGTATTGGCTCTAAGTGTAAGGGAACCTGAAGACAGAAAGAAATAAAAATATGTAAGTACTTGAAGCTTCGTCTTCTTGCTAGCAAATTATGACATAAAGCACTTACACTAATGTCATCCATACTTATAACAATAAGAATAGTATATATTATTCAAATGTAAATTAACAAATCTGTAATTTCACCACTTGATACAAAATTAACGTAATATTAATAAATAAATTAAGAATGATGATGTAGCCATCACAGTATTAAGTTTTTCAATTGTTAGTGTTACGATAGACTATACTTGTTAGTCATACAGCCTAACTATTAGTTTCTTCCTTTTGCTTTGCCTTTTCATCATTAAATACTTTAGAAGCGATATTGACGTCCGAAAACAAAATAAATTTTCACTTTACTTTTATGTAGTACTAAAAATAAAAACATTCACAATAACAGTTACAAAAACGTATTGAGTAAAATCCAAGCTTCATAAAACTGAATAACTACCAAGCTGCTAGTAGCAACTGACATAATGCATAGGTAACACATTAACACGTCACTGTCATTGTCATGCCCTAAACGCTCGTATGATCGCATCGTTTCGTTGAAAATCACAAGTTGATTTGAATCAGAAACATTATTTATTGGGATTATTTCATTATTACTATTCAATCATACTGAGTCTTGTCACATAGATGAAGGATAAGTGGAACGTATGAAATTATTTGGTAGATAGGTAGGTACGCAAGTTAACATTATGACAGTGGCTCAAACAATGAAGAACATAAACAAAAAGATACCAGGTATTCTACCACCATGTCCAAAATCTGAAATTGATGGAAAAGTAACTGATCTAGCAAGTAAATCGTTACCTGAACTACTAGAACTTCGTGACCGGCAACACAATCTTCTAAAGAATCATTCTTTTATATCTAAACTTGAAGATAAAGGTGCAAAACTTCAAGCGTTTCTTAATAAAATTTTAGTAGTAATGAAAGAAAAGCAGGAGGAGGAATCCACTTGTAATTTGTTAAGAAATATGAAATTAAGTTCTGAGACTGTACAAAACGTTGAGTGGGAAGGTAAAATTGGTAGGACTGAAGACACTTATCTAGATTCAGATGACGATAGTGAGCCAGAAGATGTCATGCACATATTAAGCCAAAGTACAGCACAAGAAAAGAAGATAACTATACTAAAACCAGAGAGACCTTCAATAAGAGCTGAAGATTTGGTTAATATAGGAGAAGTACCCCATGTGCAATACATAGTTGATAAAACAGAAAGTAATAAAAATACACAAGTAACAGGATTATTTAAGCCATTTAAGACAACGAAAACAAATGTACATGATCCTGCGAAAGAGGTACAAAGAAAAAAGAATAAATACTGGGAAGTCACAGCTGCTACACCACCTCCTATAGTTCATTCTCCAGCTAAGCTTTTAACAATACAGGAATCATTAAATCTTCAAAAAGAGCACAACAAGCATCTAATAGAGGTTGAGAGTCAGCATGCTGCAGAAAAGTTAATGGCAAGAGTTGGTATAAAAATGCCGAGTCTGCCAGCTAACTCGTCTAATTTCAATGTCTATAGGGATGCTGATAGTGCTGACTCGGATGAATCAGATCCAGAGGGCAGCGACAAAGAGGTGCATGATGAGGAACCAGAGAGAGGGGGAGTCATGTTTACAGTCATGAAATAATATTTTAACTTGTAAAATACCATTGGTTGCACATGCAATAAATTATGTGTAATTGTTTTTATTTAGACTTTTATTGAATTAATTAGGGGACGTCCATTAATTACGTGAGTCTAAAATAGGGGAGGGGGGGTCCGGCCACATCTCACCAAAACTCACCAAGGGGGGGGCAAGGGTCAATAAAAATCTCTCGCCAACTTTTTAATTCAGAGAATATTAATTTTTATATCACAGTAAAATTTTATATTACAATATCAATACCGGTCATCATTTGTTATAGTGCACCTTAAACGTGGTATCATTTTTCTCCCCTTATTTCACAGAAAAATGTAGTACATAGAAGACAAATCACATAAATTAAATTATTTAAAAAATATTGGGTAAATCTCACGTGAGGTGGGGGGGGGTTCCGACCAGATTTCACCAAATCTCACCAAAAGGGAGGGGGGGTCCAAATTTTATAAAAAACACCTCACGTAATTAATGGACGTCCCCTTACCTAATAGTTCATGTTTACAATTAAGGTCAGCTTCCACAACAGTCCTTAATTTGTTTTCATTGCATTTCAGCCATTTGATTGAAGTTGAGAAGGATAGAATGATGTTTTAAATAGATTTAGCACTAAACAGAATTAGTGATAGTTCTTCAAAACACTTTGTAAGTGTATATTGTTTATTCATACATTGTTTTATAAAAATAATTTAATTTGCAACTGCTAAAAGACAACCTAGCAATAGTCTAACACCTTATCAACTACATTCTTATCAAGAATAGAATTCCAATTGGGTCGAGATAAAATCTTATTAATTAATTGGTAATAAAAATTACCCAATATGTCAAATTCAAAAAAATCTACACATCCTTGGATCTAAGTACTCTTACAGTTTACTAGTTATTGAATACAATTCAGTAAAAACATGAACACATATATGGACTATGAGCATTATAGGAAATTAATACTGAATAAAAATATTCCATAAACATCTCACTAAGCCTGGCCCCAAAACTTAGCAGTACTAAACAATGGTCCAAATACCTTCTAGTAGGCAAGAATATTTTATCAATAAAAACTTTCAACACATAATACATCCATGTCTATGCGCAAAAATATTGTGTGGGAATCGAACTCGAGGCCTTTGGAACGTAAGAACAGGTTTACCAACCTCCGCGCCAAATCGGTCGTAAAATTCTGTACCTACGTACATTAAATAAATGCCGTGCCGGCCTAGAATAGTGCCACCCCCTCTTATCTCACTTACCCGCCTGCCCAGCGTGGTGATTATGGGCAGATACCCTCAATAAAATGTAATAAATTGGGGAGGCTAATGTTTAGCAATGGACTTTATAAGGCTGATAATTACACCAACTAGGTATTTAGATCCAAGATAAGTATCATTAAGAACTTGTGTTATGGATTCCAAATAACGGATAGACATACATGATACATTTTATTTTGTACCGCCCATTTGTTCTGTGTGGGAATCAAACCCAAAACGGGCTTGGAACGGAGTGCGGGTATGCTCGCCACTACGCCATATCGGTCGTGAATTATGCACACACCATGAATACCTTATGAGTTGAGATATAAAGATTAATTTTGAATGTGTTTACCTTGAACTGTATGCAGTCAGAAACAAAGATAACCGCAACATGTGCGCACACGCAACTCTTGGTACCGAGTCATAGTGAAGTAATAACGGTAGTTCAACTATAAAATTACTAAATAATTTTTACCAAAATTCGTTTAATCTACTAAATTATTATTAAATCAATGTGAATTTACCTAATATTTATTGATTTTATTGTAAAAGCGGCAGATTTACTTTCTAAGTAAATTCTCTTCTAGTGACATTTGATCGAGTTTTATAGGCTGATAAGATAAGTAAATATACCACCCCAAAGTAGTAATCACTTACCTAATAAATAATATAAAATTTCTAGATTTAATTACCTACATTTATCTTATCTCTGATAATAAGTAGATATTATCAATGCACAAATGTGTTTGTACCTACATTCGTTATGTTTCTTACGCGTAAACGACCTAGTGATGATCTGTGGTTTCCCGTTAAAGTGTAGAAAAAGTTGAGACCTTAAAGCAAACGGGTGTCGGTAGTAATCGATCAACTTTTACTACAACTAAAGTATATAAATAAAAGAGTACCTTGTACCTCTTCATAATTTGGACTCTAATCCCGTAAACCTTTCAGAACGGCTTAAGCGACCAGCCTCAACAAAATTAATGTTTTATTAAGTTTATTCATTTGATCGAGTTTTATAGGCTGATAAGAAAAGTAAATATACCACCCCAAAGTAGTAATCACTTACCTAATAAATAATATTAAGGCCATTATTTCACTATGACAAGTGTTTTGTTTTGCTCAAAACCGCAGCGATACAAACGAAACCTTTCGAAACGCGCCAGATAATAATAAGGCTGACCGGCTCGGCACAATCGCGTCAACACCCGAGTGCGCGCCACGTGAAGCACCCGCGCCCGTTAAAAACTTTCAAAAGTCTCTCTTACGACAAACTTTTTACGTAAAAAGTAATCTGTGATCATGGCTCCTGTATCTAATGCTGTTGTTGGAATCGACGATGATCAGCGGTTCGCCCTGATGAAGGTATGTAAAATTCTGTTATATGATAGTAATAAAAATATTTGTGTCTTGACGATTTCTAATCCAAATTTATATGCAAACTGCAGATCGCACATTCGAAATAAAACATCCGTTCTCTCGACGAGCGACTTTCGTCAATTATAATTTGCTTATTTATATAAAATGTATGGAATTCACATTAGCTGTCCAGTCAACCCCATACATTTATAAAATAAATAAGAAAATACCAATAATAATTATATAGGTAAGTAATTGAAGCTTGTAAAAAGTTCATTTTATTGAGGGCTCGATTGTTTTTTTAATATTTTAATTTAGAAGCGATTATTGTAACTTTTTTTTTTCTATACCTCTTTGCAAACTGTTTCACAAGAACGTTTAGCCAAGGGTTGAGAATTTAGTTTATCTTGGAGGCAGATAGTCTAGTGAGCAAACCGACATACTACACAAATAGATATAAAAAAAATCTTGCATAAGGTACTTTCTTTTTGCCTTTTAAATGTAGACTAACTATTTTATATTTAAAAACGGGCCTATTCGAGGCGGTCCCGCACGAATGGTGCCGTTCATAGTATAGATACAATCTTCAACATTAATTATTTGAAAATATAGCCGCAAAAGATATAGGTGTACCTACTTCAACTGTTCAAGGCTGAAATGCGGACGGATTAAAAGCCAAGGTTTATTAAATGGGTCTCTGCACCCTTGGTTATAAAGTCCTAAAATATTTAAGTTCTTTTATAAGTGTGTCAAAGCTTGCGAAAACACGGATTAAAGGAGAATGTCTCCAATAATAAAAAATATATACCTGACAAATAGTAGGTACTGTCCAATTTTGTCTTGTTCATGTTTTGTTGTTTGTATTGACATGACAATACAACGTGCTACAAATACATTATATTTCTTTCTTTCTATTAAAATCTTTGCAAATCAATATATAAAAGTAGCAATTAAGAACAGGAACGATATGTTAAGTTAAACATTTCGACGTTTGTTTTTACGCACCTCAACGCCAAGGGCGTACCAACCACCGTTCAGGGGGCCTACCGCCGAATTCGATGGATTACCGGTAATCCATCTAGATCAAACTTTGTTTTGCGTTCATTAATCCGTACCGGGGAATCTGCCGACAGCCACCTCTCAATTATGACCTTCAGTCCGTGACAGACCAATAGGTAAATGGAGAACGCCATTTTGTTTCGATTTCCATGAGTTCGGCGGTACGACAGAATCAATTCGAAATCCATTTTGCCTTATAATCGATTGCCATCGAACTCGGCGGTAGGCCCCTTGGGCATGATGGATGATGCCCACAACCCTAATAATGCAATTCAATTCAAAATCCGTTATTCAAGTTTGGCTCAATGGAGCTCTTATAAAAGTCAAACTTAAAATTTGACGCGCCTTAAAATTAAATTAAAATTGAAAGAGTGGGGTCACGAGTAGACTTGTGACTCCCCTCTTTCATAGGTTTATATGATATTCTATTCAATGCGGTTACAAATTTAACTAGCTGACCTGCAAACATTGTTGTTCCATTTTGTATTGTTTATACAAAAATATTTTCATAGGAAAATACTAAAATATGATTGAAACTGGAGAACAAGAGGGTGAAAATGAGGGAGAAAAGGGTGAAAAATAACTAAAGACTTATTGTCATATCTAACAAATATAAAAAAAAAACATTTAAATAAATCGAGCTATATTTACCGGGAATTCTGCCCCTTTGTCGAAAGTTCGCCAACTAGCAATTTTACATCTTTCGCTTTAAATATTCAACATTTACAATTGAGAGTTTAATGATTTAATTACGACAGTTTTAAACTTTTTGGTGAATAAACTTAAAGGAAGAAATAATAAACACTTTTTTTTGCTTGGCATACTTTCCAGTCGCAATCCTATCACATATAAAATGTTGTCTAGATTACGATTAAAAACATATTATAGATGTTTAGGACAATTTTTAAAAAAATTATAGCGCGTCTCGCTGTCTATTTCGCAATTTTTTGACTAATGCCATGACACTTAACTAAAGATATCATAAAAAACTGAAGAATAAAAAAGAACTACAGTAGACGAATAAAAGACATAAAATTTGGCGAATACTCCTAAGCTACGAACAAAAACAATGTGTTATAATTTTGTTCGCAGCTACTAATATATTAATGTTTAATGATATGGTGTCATAGGGTATCAATCTTCATCTATATATAGAGTCTAAAGTAAGTAATGAATATAAAGAGCCAGAAATAATAACTGTAATGACGATTAATATTATTACACACACACTTTAAATTTAATATTTTTTTACATACATACATAATGTCACGACTGTAAGCAGAGGCATATTATACGCCCACATTGTGCCAGTCATATTGTTGGTCCCACCTAAAAGGTGACGAGCCTATTGCCGCTTATCGAGAACTTTTATGTTCGCCATAGCCTCGTCCGATGATCGACAGGTGCACCACTTGCAGGTTCGGTTGGCTTGGTCACCTCAGATCTAGGTAGGTGCCCCACACACCCATACTACCAATTCTTAATACGTTAAAATGGAAGATATCCTTAAAAGAGAGATACATGTCGTCGTTTTTTGTAGGCATAATAAGAGAAACAATTTGATTTGTTACATCACAAAGGGATCAGGCAGCGTTTTTAATAAAAGTTTTCAGTCGGCTTGATTTATTTCGCCATCTTCAGCAATTAATATTATATTTTAACTAAGTTACACAAAATCTCAACAAAATTATGTAAAAACTTAAACCTTCCCCAAGAACCACTCTATCCATTGAGTATCCGTTCAGTAGTTTGTAAGTTCATCGCGAACAGACAGACAGACGCGTCGGGGGACTTTGTATTATAATTTGTAGAGAAGCTATATAACATAGGATAGGGTTGCCATCTCTAAAATGTGACAACAAGAATGAGAAGTCTGAGAACATAATATTGAGAATATAAAAATATTGATAAAGCTCGCGCGACGAGTGCACCACGGTGACTTAAATACTTCTGACTTCGGACTGCAAGTATAGCTCCGCTTTGACGTTCCCATGGCGTTTTTCTTAACTGGGATATCTAGCCCGGGGGAAAACGGGCGGATGACAACCCTACTATGAAATATACATAAATGTAATAAGACTAAATTTTAATTAGCGTGTAGCACACCAGTATCATAAGGCAGTCCCTGCGTAAACTCATAATTAGCAAAATAAAAGAATTCAAATAGGAACAAGTATATTTAGTGAAAAAAAAACAAAGTTCTTGATTCTACTAAGTTACTTAAGGCGAAAGAGATTTGGGTCACATCTCGGACCTGAGTGCAAACTATTAAACCAGAGATCGAAAATAAAAATAATAAATAAAATATAATTTGTTGTCTTTAAGATTAACAGGATCATTTAGATTCCTCATTTTTTTACACACGAAATGAAAATTTGCATAATTATTTTAACAACAGTAAAAGAGATATGAGCAGTACCATAACCAAGAAATAAAAGCAAATGGATTCTTTGTTAGAATTTGTCAAGGTTTGTCAGTTTATCTGTCTGTTGTGGTCTTTTCTCAAGATTTGTCAGTCTGTCGGTCACTCTTATCGGGGGATCTGTCAGTCAGCCTCTCGTAATTCTAAAGAGGGAGGAGGTTGCCCGTCAATCAGTCAGTTGTCGGTTTCCAAAAGGCAAAGAGATTGAGAAGAATGCCTCAAGAAACTCATCCAATGGATCCGCGGTGCACCGGTGGCGCGAGCTTTATCTATCTTTTTAATATTTGTAAATCCATGTTCTCAGACCTCTCGTCCTCGTATGCATGCTTTTTCTTGAGCGTTTTGCTATTTGACAAATTTATTGAAAAATAAATTTTCGTTAGTGGTTTTCTGACAGAAATATCGAATATAAATAAACTGTTATCATAATAAATGAAATGCAGATAATTATCGCAGGTGTACACTGTTTTGTAATTGTTTATGAATCGAGTATTTCAAACACTATCAGACACGTTCGTTTTCAAACTGGTAGCTATTTTTCTAATCCCTATGCAATTAGTTTAATAGATTGCAACAAGTTATATAACATTGAAATTCCACACTTTTTTCCAATTAAAAAGTAGACCATGTCCTTTCTCAGGGTATAGACTATCATTGTCCATTCTCCATGTCTACCTAAGTCCATTTAAATTGGTTCAGTGTATTAGCGTGAAAGCAAGACAGACAGGCAGAGTTACTGTCGCATTTACAATATTAGTATGGATTTTGAAACTTCTAAAAAACTACCTCCCGTCCGCTACCTAATCTATAGCGACTAGCTCCATTTAAAAAAATCTTATTGTGGAATCTGACAAGTAGATTGTTTTTAGACTTAAAAAGTATGGTGAAACATGTAGGTATACTTAGTATTCGTTTCGTAAAAACTTTTAAGTCCACTGAGACTTAATAAGAATTTAAAAGATCAAAAGAGAAGAAACAAAATCTGCAAAAAAGGTGTCCACGGAAGATCAGCGTCGTGAAATTCTGTGGTATCCGACAGTGTGCTGAGTGGACACCGTTTCAGAACATGTTGTAATGTTTTTTTTGCATGTGTAAATTTAATCGGTTTTTTTTCGGTGTACTTACTTTGTTTATTTGTAGATACTAAATTAATTAATTTTTCTATCTATCTATCTACCTACTCCCGCAAATATAATTAGACTCCATAAAATACTACAAAATATATTTGCTGACACAAATGCCAGACAGTGGTAAACTGACTTAAAAAATTAAGATAACAGATATGAAGATAATGTCATCATGTAACACATTTATTATCACGATAATACTTCAACATATCAATTTGTTAATTAAAAATATGGCACGAAATGTTAATAACATTGATAAGACATAATTATAACAATAAAACACACATCGAAATAATTAAAAGTATAATCCTATGGACATTTAAATGTTAGTTGTGTGAATTGTACTGTTTAATATTACATACATACATATTATATAATATCCCGCCTGTTTCCCGAAGGGGTAGGCAGAGGCTTATTATACGCCTACATTTCATCGATTATATTGTTGGTCCTACGTAATGGATGGTGAGTCTATTCTCTCTCTGCCAAATTGTCGACTTCGCAAAACAAAAAAATCATTTTTTGGTAATAGTAACTGATTTTATAATAAAATTCCGCAGGAAATAATTGATGTACCATTGGCAACTTTTAAAACTGTAGTTAAAAAGCAGTTTCTTCAAAATGCTGTTAATGATTACTTATCGGATAAACAAGCTTGGGCTTAACATTTTCAACTTGTATGTGTATATTAGAATAAAAAGTCAACCAGATCATTGTCGTGACCATCCCTTATTGTACAGGCTCAGCTCAGTTTCACAATACATACTTACTTGACTGTGATGGAAGGTTCCCTTAGTGCTACTTTATTGGTTACAGCTTCGGGGGACCTTTTCAGTATCATCAAATTTACACTGTGTGTGTAATAAAAATAATTTAATAAATAAATAATTAAATAAATTTTTGTAATAAAAATAATTTAAAAGAGCATAGCCTGTGAGTTTCCTGTCAGTTCTTCTCACAGAGCGGGGGCTCCATTATTTTACCTTTCTGCTTGTATGCTCTGTCTATAATCCTGGGTTGTATCAGTTGTATGTTATTTCACATTAAAAATACTAACTCAGCCCTCAGATTACGAAATCAATCAGTATTTTTTAGTGTATCAGTTTAATATATTCCTGTCCATAATGTCCTGTAACCATGAATTCATAAAGGAATGGAAAGCGAGAATATCATTATTCTCGGTAGATTTCCATTCTGCGACTCATAAAATAAACATGTATGTAGGTACCCATTCAAGTCGACGGATGATTTATTTATTTAACCTAAATAAATACCTATATGTAACTCGTATATTTGTTTGCAAGCTGCACCCAATGTTTTGGATCATATTAGCCCAATACAGTCCACTGCTGAACATTGGCATTCTCAATATCATCATCATATTCTAGCATTATCCCGGTTGCCCTAGACTTAAGCTTAGGGCCCAGGGTCTGCTCACTGGTTCAACCAGTTTTGACTGAATTTCAGTTATTAAAGGAGCGACTGCTGTCTGACCTCCGCAACCCAGCGGGAAACATCATTCTATGGTTAAACCAGCTGTCAGGATGTTAGAAGGCACTGACTTCCTAATAACGACTGCCATAGATGTTCATGACAACCGGGACCAACGGCTTAACGTGCTTTCCGAGGCACGGAGCAAGCGATAATTACGCACTTAACTTCGAAAAGTCATAGGTGCGCCACCAGGGTTTGAACCCGAGACCCTCTGAATTTAAAGGCAAGGGGTCTCGCCACTGAGCTATCGACGCTCTCATTGGCATTTCCAATAGATTAGCGATATTTACTCATATAAATCACCAAACTGCGCAGGCGGGTGATCACAGTTCAAACCAGTTCGCAGAATGACGCTGGTGCCCATCATCCAATAGAATCTCTCTTCGTCGACTCTCCGTGAGATGAGAGGGGATGGCACTATTCTAGGCTGGTGCCGGTTCACAAATACTATATGAATGTTGCCAGAATGAAATATTATTCGAAGGTCTTGTAAACCACTATTGTTATGCGCCCACTTCGCTCCTGAAGTCTTGGGTTAATAATAAATATTATTCTTCAAATTATCTCAATAACATGTCCAAGGAGATCTCATGTATATATTCATAAAAACGCGAACAAAAAGGGTAATAACAAGTTTGAATTGATAGTAGGTATCTGTTATTTATTAATAAACCTGTATAATACATGCGTATATTATTAAATTGGAACTTGGACATCTTACACAGCTGACAATGACTTCTAGACCCAAATTAAGTAAGTGTAATAGGTAGGTACTATTTATCGGATAGATATAAATAAACACGTTTTTTGTGAATGCATTTAAACATATTAGGATATACATATAGCATATACTTAACATAGCCTATACTTCATACATATACTTGAACTAAAAAAACATTCAAAATCATGCAATCATGCACATGCAATCGTGCACAACTTGCACACTTTTCGACCTCATCCCGCCCTCTCCTTTCCTCTCCCGAACAACACGTGCTCGTCTTAGAAACCATCTTCATACTGTGCAGACTATCAGCCTCGAACCAAGAAATTTGGGAAGTCGTTTCTGAGCAAGACCACTAAGCTCTGGAATTCGCTGCCGGCTCATGTGTTTCCTATTTCCTATGATGCCGGGTCTTTGAAGCGGGGTGTGAAAGGGCATTTTAGCAGGCCGTAATGAGTGGGTGCGCTTTGTACCGTGCTTATTTCACGTTATGAAGCGCTTTCAATTCTTTATTGGACTGCATCGACTGCTTACCTTCAGGCAGGATGTAGTCATTATGAAGTGTCACATTAAAAATAAATATTCTCTTACAATCACACCAATTATTTAGTTCCAAGATAAGTATCATTAAGAACTTGTGTTATGGATAAAATAACGGATAAACATACATAAATACTGTCTTTTATTTATAAATATTGCAGTTAGGTGCATTAGTTAATTCATCAGAACATAGGGTAACGTTTTTAATAATATTTTTAGATTATAGTCATATTAACTAATAAGACTACAATACAACAGTACAGATTTGGCCAACCGCCCATAAATAATTTAATAAGGAAATACTAAAATAGAACTTATAGCGGATATCTTGCTGAGATATTATATACGAGTAGAACACAAATTGAAACGGAAAATAATTATAACTAAAATTTGATATCTTACATTTTTATAAATAAATAAATATTTCTGACACTTACACCAATTATTTAGTTCCAAGATAACTATCATTAAGAAATTGTGTTATGGATACTAAATAACGGATAAACATACATAAATACTGTTTTATTTTGTAAATACATACTTCATAGGAAAACACCCAGACCGAAAAAAATATTCATGTTTATGCACACAAAGATTTGTCCTGCGTGGGAATCGAACCCACGACCTTAGGAGCGGAGAGCGGGTATTCTTGCCACCACGCCATATCGGTCGTCGAATTTTTATATCTATATGTTTGTAAATAGTTGACTGTTAGTTAGGTATCTTTTTAACCAGTATTTTGAACTATTTAACTATGAATTATTATAATTTAAAAACAAAAAAATTATTTACAGTTACAATACATTTATAAATACATTATAAAATATCCTTATTTTTGTGGTTTGCGGCTTTTCAGCTATGTAATAATTTTGGCTTCGTTTCGTTAAAATACTTAATTAAAAAGTATACAACCTTATTAATCGGCATTTCTTTCAAAAGGGTCGTGTTGAAATTGACTGAGCTGCTGAAGTGACTTACCTCAGACTTAATTTAACCATGGTGAAAGACTGCTCCATTTTTGATCTTATGAAATGATTTCGCCAAAAACTGCATACATTCTACTGTAAGGTCAGTTTTATTTACATTTTCACTTTCGTTACATTCACGGTACTGAGAAGGATTTTTAAGGTTGATCAGTTGAAACAGATTAAGATAAGATAATTCCCCCACTCACTGTCTTAACATACATTTTAGCTATCCATTTCAATATTTAACTTTGAATATTTGAATTTGAACGCCTCTGTTTTAGGATCATAAATAGGCACTAGTTATGTGCCTACCTATAGCTTGACCGCTAGCAGTTAACAAGTACTTATTTATTTATTTAATCAGAACGGAATACACCAATTACACTAATTATCAAAAACAGTAAAAGTTAAATATAATATTAAAATCTCACACATAAAAACTTCTTTTATCCCATTCTCTCACAATACCTTAGACACACTGCAAAAAATTTCAGGCCATCCACCCGGAAACAAATCACAGTCGGGTGCTGCATCCAGGATGGCATTAAGTGCGTTGAGTGTCCACGGAATGGGTGATTTTGAGCGGGCTACGGTTCGGCAGGTTGGCCCAGCAAACGGTTTATGTTTCCTGCTCCTATAATAATTATCGGGTGCATAAAGTCGACACAGCTCACCATGAAGATCAGGAAAATCTATTCTACCACGTAAAATTTTAATTATAGTGATGATTTGATCACAGGCTCTTCTTACCTCTAAAGAATTGTATTCTAATTGGCCAAGGAGAAACTTGGTAGGATAAGGGTAGTAACCGTATCTACGTTTATACAAAAACCTAAGGAATGCCTTCTGAACTTTTTCCAAAAGCAGTGTGTATTTGCTTTCATGTGGATGCCACACACTAGCACTTGCTTCAAGTTTTGTTCGGACCAGCGCACTAAAGATCAGTTTCACCACTCCGTCAGTCCTAAAGTCTCGTGAGTTTCGCAATACAAAACCCAACCGTTGGTACGACTCCTTTGCGACAGCGGTTATGTGGTCATGAAAAGTTAGTTTTCGATCGAATGTTACCCCTAGATCTTTTATGGATGTAGATTTTGTTATTAAATTTTGGCCTAATTTGTACTGAAATTCAATAGGGTGAAACATGCGTCCGAAAGTCATTCCATAGCACTTGGCACAGATAAATCTGAGTACCTTCCAGAAGCCGGGAAGAGGAAACACCCAGAGGTTGGCGACTCTGGGTGCCCTTAATACTGACTACCGGGGGGGAAACTAAGAGGGACCTGTGAAGGGCGCAGCGGGCGGGTCAGGAGGGCCTGTCAAGCAGCGCCAGGAGGGCCTTAGGCAGCGGGGGCAGGAGGCCCCTGCTGTCTAACCATGGACCCTCCGAGAAGTCGGCCACACACGCTATGGTCGCACAAGAAGGTAGGAGGGGCGCGTCCACTGCGCCTCTCTGAGGAGGTCCTCCCGGTTTTGGTCTCGCCTCTTTGTCAACAAGCGGCGGGTGTCTTTGGAAGATTTTTAGTGGGTATTACTGCTGGCTGTCGTGTCTGCCGTCCCACACTCCCTTTCGGTCCCCCTTTGACCGGAAGGCAGTGCGTAAATGCATTTTGTTACCAATGTAAAACAAACAAGTAATCGCCATGTGGCATGTTATTGGCGTGCACACTATATAAGTCAGCAAGGCTAATTTAGGTTATCCAGGGAATTTACAAGTCTATGCAATAGGTAAAACTTTTGTATGGTGGGGTACAGCCGTAAATTTCTATGTAGCCGCAGAAGTCAGGTTATGTCTAAAGGTACCTGCAACCATAAGCAGCCCGGAGCCTCCATAGATATAACTACAGGTTTGACTTAAGAGGTGGGAAAAGACCGATTGCTAATCAAATTATACATATTCTATCACCTTGTTAGAACGGCTACCTATCTATATGCTCAATATGTATAATTCATAAAAAATATGATAAGTAAGAATAACTTTGACGGACTCCACGTTATTAGTTTAAAATCTTGATATTTTTACTAGATAATTTCTTAATATAGTCCGTTATAGCCGGTTGAAGGTAAACGATAAAGTGGGGTGTAACTAAACCGCAACGTTTAACCCTGGAGCGTGCGACTCTCAAGTCTTCAACGCTGGAACGCGTCGACGCGACGATTCAAAGCTCGATTTATAAGTCGTTTATTAAACGATTATTTTTCTAACATTAAAACTTCCTTTTTGAAGTCGATTAGAGACTTTCAAATTAAGCAGTTTTAGCGAAGACAACAGCTTTCTGAAAACACTAGGTGGCATTTGATTTATGCCTTAAACCCTTTTATTTTAACAACCTCCTCGTTTTTTCCTTGTTAGTCAAGAATTTATATAGGTTGTATAGGGTTGCTCATAACAGCTTAGGAGAAAAAAAATTCTTTATTGTCTTTAAGATCCACAGGATCATTTATTTAGATTCGTCAAATTTTTACACCAAGAGACCAAGCCAACGTCACCTGCAAGTGGTGCTGGTGCACCTGCCGATCAACGGACGAGGCTCTGGCAATCACGAATGTTCCCGATAAGCGGCAATAGGTTGAACCAAAATAAAAATTGTCGAAGTGTGGGCTAATCATATGCCTCTGCCTACCCCTGTATGTATGTATGTCAAGAAGGTATATCTAAAGCCAGCCCATACCCGAGTACGTAGCCTATCGCGTAATGGAAAATGAAAGCTACGGTTAATTTCCATTAGACCATTGCGCTCAATGAGTTTGATGTCATACTTAAGGCTCTTTTGATAGCCCAATCAACATTTTATAATAACTTCGCTTCGCGTCTGACACACGTTTGTACGTCTATAAGATGAGTAATGTTATTTTAATTCGTCTCGGAGTGAATGTTGGATTGCAGCAAAGCACCAATGTCGAATCGGATCCCACTCCAATATTGCTGTCATCACATAAGGTCAATAACCTGTATAATGCACTACCTGTTACACAGATTGTGATTCTTGATATTCTCTAGTCGCGTCTAGCTCCTTATCATAATAAAATAAACTACACAAAAAGGTTATTCATGCAGTTTAATTTATTACTTTTTTCATCTCTTCAAATTTGAAAAATAGGTTTAATTTATTTTTATTGCTTATTATAAGGTAAATTTTATGACGGTCACTTAACCTTGTAAAGGGTAAAAATGTCTTTAAAGCAATATCACCTAAGTTATTGAGTAATCGATTGATCAATCAAAATATTATGTTCATGTAATATCTTTGGCAATTTGTATGAGTGTGCTACATGGAAAATTACATTACATCTTAGAATAATTACACCTAGAAGCCCAGTACGCGTCGTCAAAGTGAGGCAACTCAAACCTAGCCATATTGGCTAAGTTTGTTACGCGGCCCGTCAGTGCTCAAGGTCGTGTCGTATTGAAAACTACTCCTGATATTTTTATTAAAAATGATGGTTTGCGCTATGAACGGATATCACAATACGTCGGAAAAGCACAAGAAACATATTAACATAACATTACACGGGTAAATTATGCGTTTTAACTTAAATTATTAAGTAAAACATTCATAAAAATCAAAAAATTAATTTCAATATTTGTTACGTGACAGTTAATGAAAATGTTGCCATTAAGGGGAAAAATTCTCCTACATTTTGTTGTAAGTGAAACACGTCTAGACAATAATGAAATTGCACAATATGTTATTTGACAATTACTTGCTACTACCTTCCGCCAGCGACTTTGTTCGCGTGGAATAATATCTTTAATAATAATACAAAAATCTTTATTTTTTTATTGATTGATTGATTTCAATTGATATGGCATAAATCAAATCTTAAAAAGGTGTCATAGTTTTATTCGATTCTGGTCTATCTACATAAAACAGTTGACTAACTATAACAATTTAAGAGTTTCATAGCTCTAACTAAATATATTAAATAAATAATTAGTGAAAAATTATTCACCCCAGGCAGGATAAATATATATGCATTTTTAAAGAAATTATAAAATAAGTGGTTTTTCGCATAAACGAAATGCAATAAATAGCTAAGTTAAAGTGTAGAAGTTTCAACTTCCCTACTTTGAGGGAAAATTGAATAAAATGACAACATAATTTTTTTCATTGTGTGCGTTTCGTCGAGCGTAAATACAAGTACCTTACGCACACATAGATTTTTTTCTTGCCTCGCTTTTGAAAGACCGCTTTGGAGGGAACTATCATTCTAGGTGTTATTATTCTAAGCATTACATTGAATAACCCTTTTGATTTTTAGTACGTAGATAATGAGTTTCGAAATTGTCTTAAACATTTCTTGTGACTCTTGTGAGACTCATATTACAAACAATACGAGTATCTTATATGACAGATTTAATTTTTTCTATTAAATACTGCTATTTTGATAGATCGAGACAAACTGAACCTAAAAACTTTCTTTGAATTTCTTTGTTTTATATTTTTAACAGTATTTGAATGTAGAAAACATAGTTTTTAATGTCACAGTTTTAAGTGTCAAAGTTATTAATGTCACTTAAATTAAAATAACAATACTCATATCCGTCATAAGACAGGTCAAACAGGGTTTTTTCCATTCGCATTAAGTTACCCGAACTAAGACCAAAGTTCTTTTCTATAATATTGTAGCCATTCCGGTTTGTTTGCAATTATGGACTTAATGACTACATTTGATTATAGGTTGTGGTTTTATATGTCTATTAGAATTTCATATCAAATTTTGCAGTACTTAAATATTTTACTGAGGTTTAGCTTTATATCCCGAACACTACTCGATAAAAATATGGGGAGGGGTAAAATGAGGGTTATTTACATATAAATATATTGAATAATTTTATTTTACTACATGCCTTCGCCAATCCGCACTGGGTCAGCGTGGTGGAATATGACCCAATACCTTGATATGTGAGAGGAGGCTCGTGCTCAGTAGTGGGACGTTAATGGGCTGAAATGATGATGATGATGATGATGACATGTTGGGAGCGAAGGAGTGCGTTTCCTTCCAAAGGAAAGATTTTCCACCGGACGGATGGAAGTGCCCGGAGGGCGCGGCCAAACCGATGATAGTTGAGAATTCCGTTAATTCATTTACATTTACGGCGACGCCATATTATTTTTTACTTTCATATAAAAACTTAATTATTTTTACTATTTAAAAAAAAATAGGAGCTTTTCAAGCTGATTATATGTTTTATTTATTTTATCTATTTTACGCGATATCTGACATTATGGATAGATTATAGTATATATAAGCCAATGGATGTATCTCAGACCGATATTGCAAGTGCAATATATGGTGACAATCAGCCAGTGTGATTTCAAATCTCGTCTCGCCTTGCTTCGCCAGTGGAAAATCAGACTTATTTTGTTTGATGCTCAGAGGTTATTCCGTAAATACTTAATTATCGTGAGTTTTGAACTATGATCTAACTCCATGACATCTAACTAGTACTAATTACTTATTCAATGAATGCTTTATGTAATTAAATAGGGATGTATATATATGTTAGTTACGGGTCAGTCTTGGCACGAAGAACATAATATATAATGGGATACTTTTACATCGGGTTCTATTTATGCAACAAGTTTAGTTTTGTTATATTATTTAATATTATGTGTCTTAAAAAAGCAATAAAAAATACATAAAATTTTAAAGCTTTTTGAATGTATATAACATACAAATTTTCATTTTTGTAAAAATGTAAACCTTAAAAAGAATTTCACAATACTTAAAAAGAAAATGGATTGAGTAGGTAATATGATGGAGAAGGAGTAGAATAAGTCGATAGAGAATAACTGTGGTGAATCGTAGGAGCATACGTGTAAACTAGGAGCAAGCCAGGAGGGTGATGATGAACAAGCTTTCATCACATAATTACATTGGATCACAAATATATAGTGTCAACAATTGATTCAAAAAATCGTTAATTGTTAGTACTGAATGTAGATTCCCAAATACACTGCCTACTCATATTTTATTTTATGTCTTTTTAACATTATTAACAGTGTAGACGAATGTAGATGAATCCAGGTCCAGTGAATTCATAGTGGTAACCTTGAAACATCTTGTGGTATCTACTAATAAAAAGGTTTAATAGGGTTTAACTTAATACAAACTTCTTTACCTACCTCCGCATATCTATACCTTCTCGGTCTTCATGATGGAGAATGGCTGTGATGAGTGAGGGTTTGTTATTAAACTTTTAAGTGATAAAAATGTCTAGATTTAGTTGGAGTCAACGACAAATAAGTAAACCGATTGAAATCAGCTAACATTTAATCAATTGCTGTTAATGATTCACTGGCTTCACTGCTTAAGTTTAATCTTCTCTGTAGCCAAAGCTAGTTTGCGTATGTTGCATAGACAACCAGCGGAGGCCTCCTGTAATATTGGGTCTTTAGAACCAATCGTCTCCAAAAGGAATTGGACCACTCCAGCCTGAAATAATGCAAACAATAATAATATCTATATTATTCTATCTATATTTATACATACATACATACAATCACGCCTGTTGAGACAGAGGCATAATATACGCCTACACTTCGCCACTTGTGTTGTTGGTCCCACGTAATAGGTGGCGAGGTGGCTGTTAATCTGCAAGTAGGTACGCCACTTGCAGGTGAGGTTCGCTTGGGCTCCAAAGATGATGGTAGAATCCCCGTACACCCAATATTATTATCTAGAACTTAAACTAAGGGCTCGTGCACATAAACACGCTGGAAAATTACGACTAGCTTCTTACAAAAAAATACATCTCAATTTGCATGAAACTCGTCATAGTCGCCAAGACGGCAGATATATTTGATCAAATCGCCAAACTTTTATAATTATTAATTTAAAACATAATGAAACCTGTTAAGTTTTACGTTAAATACTATGAAATTATGGGTGTATGAGGCAGATCTTAGGATCCCAAGCTAACATCACTTGCAAGTGGTGATCACCGGACGAGGCTCTGGCAAACAATAATGTTCCCGGTAAGCGGTTATAGGCTCGCGTTTTCTAGACCTATTGCACATTATAACTGGCGAAATGTGGGAGTTTAATATGCCTCTGCCCACCCAAGGTAATTTTATGTATGTTATATAAAATCGTTTTCTTCATCATCTCCCTATTAAACGTCCACTTCTGAACATAGACCTCCTTTAATCAAGGAGAGAAAGCAGTTGCTTTCCACGTCCATCGATTTCAAGCCGCCTGCATACACCGACAGCGCATGTGTTTCCCAGCTCCTATAGTCCTGTTTCGTTTAAAGTCAAAGTCTGACACAAAAGAGCTCTTGTGAAGGTCGAAACTAAAAAACTAGCGCGCTTTTGAACCGCATAAATACAGGCTGTCATGAGCCTCATTAAGCTGGACTTCATCGACTGCTTTCCGTCAGGCAGGATGTAGTCGTTATAAAGTGTCACATTTTGGTGACAGATATGGCGTGGGGGCCAGTTTCCCGCACTCCGCTTCTGAGGTCGGGTTCGATTCTCACAAAACTTTCATCAATTGTGCATAAATATGAATATTTGTTTTGATGGATGTTTTCCTATGTATGTGTATTTACAAAAAAGACAGTATTTATATATGTTTATCCATTATTTAGTTTCCATAACATAAGTTCTTAATGATACTTATCTTGGAACTTAATAATTGGTGTAATTGTTAGAAAATATTTATTTACATTTTAAAATAAATCGTTTAACTAACTACTAAACAAGAAACAATAAGTTATACCAAAATCAAATTGTTATAAAAATTAAATTTTACATAGTAGCTAACTCTAATAAGTCTATGAATAACTTAAATAGCGGATGAACAAGTGCCAGCTAATTGAATGATTGACAGTCATTTTGTCATTGAATATTAGTTTTTATTTTATTTAAGACGTGACTACAAATAAAAGTAACGTGACTTTACAAATACATTAAAATATTGATATTTTTCAGGTTATACGCTCCCTACAATAACATGCAACAATATAGAAAAGTGTATTTCTAGACAAAATTGGAAAATCGCATCTCTGTTTATTCAGAAGTAAATAAAGTATAATCATAAGTGGTCGATAAATAGGTTAAATGTATAACATAGATTGGTCGAATATGCCGTGTGGAACCGGCCTAAGTGCCACCCCCTTTCATTTTTCATCTACGACGGGGAGTCGTAGGAGTCGACTAAGAGAAATCCTACTGAATAATGGGCAGCAGAAGCGCTCGTAGCTCCGCGGTGCTCGGTGGTCGGAAACAATCACCGAAGTAAAGCAGAGTTTACAGAGGTCAGTCCTTGGATGGGTGACCGTTTGTGTGGCATTTGATATCGAGCGCTTCCATGCTTCGGAAGGCACGTTAAGCCGTTGATCCCGGTTATCACTAAATGTGGTGGTCGTTAAGCCATGTTAGAGGCCTAAATGGGCGGCTTGAAAAATTCTAACAGCAGGAGGCCATGCACCTTCCTCCGCCAATCCGCACTGGGTCAGCGTGGTGGAGTATGACCCAATACCCTCGCACCTTGATATGTGAGAGGAGGCTCGTGCTCAGTAGTGGGACGTTAATGGGCTGAAATGATGAATGGGCAGCAGCGTCATCCTGCGTGCTAGCTTGAATTGCAATAACCCACCCGCCTGCCCAGCATGGTGATTATGGGAGATACCCCTACTAGAATGTAAATTGGGGAGGCTTATGTTCAGCAGTCGACTTTAGAAGGCTGATATGATGATCATTGGTCGAATCAGCTCTTAATAGTTAGGTACTTAGACTACATAAAAGTCTTCAGTCGCGTAGTAACGCAACAGCAGACACGCAATGTTTTTCCCGTTTCAATGGTGCTTTATCTAGTCAAATAATTGACGATCTATTCGTATAACGTGCCCACAAGTACGTTCCTCGGTTTGACTCCCAATCATGACCAACTTTGAAACAAAATCGTGAGAGTGAATGACAGAATACAAAAAAAAACCTACTACTTTCACTACATCCAAAACTAATATTATAAATGCTAAAGTAACTCTGTCTGTCTGTCTTTTCTTCACGCCTTAACTACTGAACCGATGTGTGTGAAATTTGGTACATACATAGTTTGGAACTTGAGAAAGAACAAGGAGCGGGAACATCTTAAAAATCCCGCGTGATGGAGTACTAAGTGGGTAAAACCAAAAATCTGCCGCAAGTCACTATTACACGCGAACGAAGGCGCGGGCAAAGGCTAGTAGTATAAAACAAAGTCGCTTTCCTCTGACTTTCCCTATATATCTTTAAAACTACGAAACGGATTTTGATGCGCTTTTTTTAAAAATTAAGTGATTCAAGAGAAAGGTTTACCTATATATAGGGCATGCCGACGATGTCGCGGTCCGCGGACGACCGCTAGTTCATAATATTTCTCAGATTTTCAGTACTCATAGTAATTACAGGTATTAGTACTGGGCAAACTTCCAAAATAAACATTTTCCACGTAGTAGGTACACATACGTAAAGTAGATAAATGTTGTAGATTTAGGTTTGGAAAGACAATTATTAAAACAAAGACATTTTGAACGACATTTAACTTAAAATTATACGCAAAGGAGACAAGGTCAAAAATGAATATTATCGCAAAACAAACAACCTTATAAAGTTGCATACTAACTTGAAACAAGTTTCAAACAAAAAAGTTTAAGCGTTTTTGCAACTTACGGCATGCATGGTGACGCAATTGATGGAGTAGAATGACAGGTGGTACAAGGCCAGCGCTGTCGCTCGGTGGACGCTGGGGTCTCGGGACGTCATATAGTTCACTAAAGGGGTGATAGCGCCTCGTCTTCCAAACTCCTGGCGATTCTGGGCCCAGTCGCAACAATAGGCTATAGCCACTCCTAAATTGGCTCTAAGGTGATCGTCTGTTGTACTCACTGTAAATAAAAAATACCTACTTATTTATGTTTTTTGTAGGTGCTTTTGGATTTTTTTGCTCGTTAAGATAATCACCACCTTTTAAAGGAAACTAACAATAGATCTTTAATGATAGAATATGGACGTTAATAAAAAGAGTCACCGAAGCGCATTAGCTTGCAACAGTTAATACACTTGTGGATTGCCAACTCATGCACATATTACAAACATTCACGGTAACTTACCAAGTTTCGAAAGCTTAGCCACTACACCGTGGTCTGAGATCACGGCCAAATTCTCGTGGTCTCTTGCAATAGTCGCAATTGCAGCGCATACGGCCGATAAAACGTTGTGGTCATCAGAATCCAACAAATCCACAGTCAGCTCCAGGGCACCAACAAAGGATCTGACCATTTCGCCAGAATCAGCAGCATTTTGGACACATGGACTCAGAGCTAAGGCTGCGTTAGTCTGAACTTTCTTCGAATCGTTCTTCAGAAGTGACCAAACTAATCTTACTCCGTCAAGTTCATCAATTTCGTACATACAATTTTGTTCCTTAGCGCATTCCATTAAAACTAATGGCACGTTCTCCAGCAAAGGCTTATAAGTATTATTTAAATGATGAACTAAAAAGAAAATGGTTGAGATTATTTTTAATAAACCTACATAATTTAACATAAACTACGACTATGCAGAATATACATATAAAAGCGTTTGTTTTATAAATAAAGCTCTAATTTTAATTTTTAGAATTCCAATACTTACTAAGCATAGGAATACCACCGGCAGATTTTATTTTATCTCGATTCGGAGGATATTTGGCACACTCTGCAAGAGCTCCAGCTACATTAGTCAGTACGCCATCATTTTCGTCGTCTAAAAGTCTAACTAGTATAGGTACAGCTCCAAGATTATCTAGCTTCTTAACACTCGCATCACTGTTGGCGCATTTCCATAGGGCACCAGTCACAGCTGCCATCAAGGGTTTGTTTGCTCTGTTTGTGCTGTCCTGGGCTGCTTCCACCAACAACTCCAAGCCACCGGCTTCACGAATCATGTCACGAGTTATAGAATCGCTTGCGCATTTGTATATTGCCAAACTGCAATATGTCTGCAAAGTTATGCAAGATAAAAAGTCGTATAAAAATACAGGAAGCGCAATGTAACATTACGTACAATCATGAAAACGCTAAGCTGTTTATTCCGATTTAGATATTCTGATCGCGTGACAATTGCGAGGTACACGGTTGCAAGTATCTATTACTCAACAGCAACCGTAGTCGTCTCTGACACTAATGTATGACACGACAATGTTACGTTACAAATGTTAGAATACAATGGTACTATAATTACCTTCAAATCTTTATCTTCGTTAGCCAAGTGCGTGATTAGATCCGTAACCATCTTTTCCGTTTGAATAGCTAATTGAAAAGATGTTTCATTGGCGCACATTTGCAGCAACCCCACAGTGGGTACAGCTACATCGAGATGAATAGTCTTCAAGACTCGCGCTATCAAAGGAATCATACCGTACTTTCTCATCGCCTCTCGGTTTCTCTGGGAGGCAGACATTGACCATAAGGCTTTGGCTCCGGCACGAGTTATGTCTAGATATTGTAATTCATCCAGATTTAATTCTTCTCGCGGTGAGACTAAATACCTAAACATTAATGTCGTTTATTAGGTCCACTGACTTAGTTAAATAATAAATAAATAAATAATAATAGTAATAGAAAGAAATAATATACCTGATGGAAAGCAATTCTAACCAACAAAATATTAGGGAGAAGGATTTGAAAACACCTACCGTTCCTTTATGTCCAATAAATCAATTAACTTAGGAATCCCGCCAAATTTTCTGCAAAACTTTCTGCTCTTACGTATTCGTCCTAGATTGGCTATAGTTTCTGCAGCCAAAATCTGCACATCTCTTGCAGGATCCGATAGAAGTCCTACCAACAAAGGGATAGCTCCCAAATCTGTGACTTTCTTTCTTATTTCCATATTGGGAGTTATGTCCTTCAAAACTGCAAGTCCTCCGAGAATGCAGCATAAATCTCTTGTCTCCAGCAAATTTACAAGAAGCTCCAGGCCACCTATCTCCTGAATAGCTCTCTGGTTCACTTCCACAGTCAAATCATGGTCTTTCAGACAAGACAATGCCACCATAGTTGCGGTTTGATTACCAGCTTTCATATACTTTACAAGTTTTTGTATGTGCCAATACTCTGGAGGTATTTCGGAGGACTTGATGAGATCTGCCCAGTTGTCTTCGGACGAGGAAGTCGAAGAGGCTGATGATGCCGAAGTATCTGACCCCTCGGTGACCATCACGATTCTTGGGAGACCTACGGTGTCCTGCCCCCCATCCACGCTGAACATCGATATATTATCAACCTCTCCCATTGTGTTTTTATTAGCGTACTTGATATACCAAAGTAAAACAGGACTGCTTCTTCAAAAAAAAGTATACAACGAAATGATTGCGGGAAATGTAATTTCGTTATGTCAATACCGTTGCTTAGCAACAAGCATTGAGTTGCATGGCTTTAACAAATAATATAAAGGTCAGGTGGGCCAATGACTGCCAAAAGACAATGATGAAAAATATTCTTGAGCCAATAGATTAGAGCATTAAACCAACTACTATAAAGCCAATATGGTAAAATTATAACCCACTACTTCGCTAAGATCCATCATAGATTGCTAAGTACCTGCACATACTTATTCTATAATTAAATAAATCGCATAATTTTTTTTTCAGATTTTTGTATCTACCTACAAAGTTGTTAAATATTACTGAGATAAATACATATATAACTTTATGTAATATTTTTGGAGTAGTATGTATTTTCTATTTTTTTTAATATGTGTTGGTTAAATAATTAATATTACTCATCAACATATTTGTTTGTTACAGTTCCGCCGTAGTGTAAAAGATATTCTCAAACCAGAAGACAATGACCACTATCTGTTAAGGTGGCTCAGAGGTATGGAAACTATAAATTTTTAATAAAAACAAAAACCCTCGTATTATAATATATTTTTAAAAAACTAGTTACCATAATATTACTGCGTGATACCCGATCAAGTATCAATAGAAATAATCATTAGAAATTGGACGAGATAACTGATGATCGCTCGCTTTTCCCATAGTTAGGTACAGTGATTTTCCAAATCACAACCTATCTGAAATGTTCACGTTTCTCTTAATGTTTGGTTTATACCACCCCAATGTTTTGTAAACATTTACTAGCGTCTAAATACGGCTTCGCTTTCATGACCAAATTTACATAGTTTCGAGAACCCTAAATTACGGTTAAAGACATTTGTTTCCTCAAAAGAATTTACAAAATTCACTTCCAGAGAAATTACAAAACTATGTTAACTAGATTTACAACACCAACTAGAATTTCAAAACAAGTAGGTAGATTGACAAAAAATCATTTTAAAACTGCACCGGCAAATCGGTGAAAAAATTAAACCTATTAATATCATACCCATTGAAATCTTTATAAGTGTCTTATTATTGAGATTTCTATATTCATACGTAATGTTACTTTTGGTTAATAAATATTGGTTTCTATTCCCGTTTTTGCCTGGCCAAAATAATATTCTTTACATCATCATTTTTAACTTTCCACTACTGGGTAAGAAGCCATTATCTTATAAAAAAAAGCCTTACAAATTTCTTACGAATTGTATATCTACCATATACAATTATACAGATAGCTTTCTTATGCACGAAAGACCACAGTTATACCACAACAAACGGTTACACAGCTAAGGAGTGACTCTCTGCTTCATTACAGTGATCACATTATTATGTATTTTAGGCCGTTTTATTCTTCTTTAATGTCCCCATCATACAGACGCTCTACATCCATCCTAGCGATATATTTGTCGCAATGAATACACATTGCACTTATATTCACTTTCTTTTTTCGAGTCGCTCAAATGTTCTTGTGTAACGACCGAGCTATATTCGTTTGTAAACTTGTTTCAACTTCCAATGTGGCGATTAAAGTCAAGGTCTTGTGTTGACCATGAATAGAGATCGTACGTTATATACAACAGCTATATCATAATCAAGCTGCATATATTTTTACATTTAATATCATCATACCAAACTTGTAATGCTATCAACGCAAAAGTTTGTATGAATGTTTTTTGCTCTTTCACGCAAAAAGTACTGAATGGTTTTAATAAAACTTTACTCTTTATTTATAATATAGCTTATAGTTACATTAGAATAACACATTGGTTATTAAAAAAAAAGTGTTGTGTGAAGGCTAATTCGAGGCACCAACTAGTATGTCATACTCATATTAATATTATATAGAGAAAAGGTTTGTTTGTTTATTTGTATTGAATACGCTCTAAAACTATTAATAATAGAAAACTATATTCTTCCTGGCATATGAAGGGTATTTAACTTATCGATTTGAATTAGGAAAACGTCAATAATGTAACTCACGAAGTATTTCATAATTAAAACAGGTAAAAATTAAAACGCGTATTTTTTTATTTAAATATTAATTATATTCACTATAAGTAGTACACACCTACCTAATTTAAAACTATTTTCCCAGCCAGACAATGGGATGCGGAGGCAGCTGAAAAAATGCTACGAGATGTAAGTGCTTTTTAAATATATTAAGTAAAACGTAGTGTGATGGCCGATGATCTTGTCTAGGCGGCGTGGAAACTTGGAAGACCAATGATTAGTAGTGGACTTTATATGGCTACATTACTAATAATGATGATTTATCAAGTTGGGATATATAATATATTGTAACTTCGTAATTAAGTTGTTAGGTAGATCGATAATTACTGCAGGACTGTCCGAAAGGGTCACCGCGGCCTGCGGACGTAGCAGGCTTAAGAAGGAACATGAGTGGTTTTTAGTCAGTAAAAGTCTGAACCGCTCTGTCCGTCTGAACCCACCCGCTCCATCCACAGCGAAAAAAGGTCATAAGATGATTTTCCATCCAAAAAAATAAAAGTAATAAATAAATAAATATTTTCTGAAAATTACACCAATTATTTAGTTCCAAGATAAGTATCATTAAGAACTTGTGTTATGAATACTAAACAACGGATAATCATACTTAAATACTTTTTTTTTTGTAAATATATACTTAATATACATAGGAAAACACCCAGACCAGAACAAATATTCATGTTCATGCACACAAAGATTTGTCCTGTGTGGGAATCGAACCCACGACCTCTGGAGTGAAGTGAAGGGATACTGACCTCCACGCCATATCGGTCGTAATACCAAATTACTGACATTAATCTGCTGCCATACCGTTATGTAATATTATACATGTTTAGACCTTTCGTGTCAATAAAATCTTTGTACAGGGAAAAGTTATAGGTACGATTAAAATATGGAAAAACCGTCATTAATCAAGTTCAGATGTGACAATGTAGGTAGTTCTCTACCTCGCACAAACAATGATTATATAAATTCTTACTATAATTTATTCTGTAAGTAAATATTTTTGGACATCTCATTTAGACTCATATCAGCAGAGCGTACCTACGTATACGTATATGGCGTAGAGGTCAGTATATCTGCACTCCGCTCTTGAGATCGTGGGTTCGATTCCCACACAGGACAAATATGAATGCTTGTTCTGGTGTTTTCCTAGGATAAAGTTATGTATGTTTATCCGTTATTAAGTATACATAACACAAGTTCTTAATAAACTTCTATGATAATATCTTGGAACTAAAAAATTGGTGTAATTGCTAGAAATTATATTATATACAAATTCTTTAGTGGCTTCCTTTATTTATAACCTTCTAACAGTCTGCTACTTCACGTGCGTGACTCATAGGAACTGTACAAAGAAGCAAATTATTTCTATCTACACTATCTTTAAACCACATTCTATTAAAATTGGTTCAGCTCTATAAGCGTACTAGATAGATAAACAGTATAACTTTGCCATTTAAATATTATGGATTAGGCTGAAGCTATTATGTTAAATCAAGGTTGCGTTGAATATTAAAATCATGTTCAGATAATTTTAAAACATGTGGTTATCAGCTTAAGCGATCCGGTAAATTACTTACAATAGGTAGATAAGAATATACATCTATCTCATTATTATTATCATTAAAGTGTAATTTAAAGATTCCTTATCGTTGGCTCCAAAGGATTAATTCAGCTCTTATTAAATGTGACCTAAGTGACTTAGATTAGATATTTTGTAATAGGTAAGTACAAGATTAATCAATAGCTTTGGATATTTCCATGTATTTTTTCATAATTCCTGTTAATAATATTCAGTTTCGAAGAAACTAAAAAGTTACTTTAGAGAAGAGACCCTGGCGTAGGGCTGCCATCAGCTAAATTGCCGACGCCGTATAAACACCGCACAAATCCCGGACATTTGTACGAAATATGATTATTTCATTTATATATTACATACTCGTATACAGAATTTTGAAGCGCTCGTAGCTCTGCGGTGCTTGGTCGGAAACGATCACCGAAGTACAGCAGAGTTTACAAAGGTCAGTCCTTGGATGGGTGACAATTTGTGTGGCATTTGATATCGAGCGCTTCCGTGCTTCGGAAGGCACGTTAAGCCGTTGGTCCCGGTTATCACTAAATGTGGTAGTCGTTAAGCCATGTTAGGGGCCTAATGGGCGGCTTGATAAATTCTATCAGCAGGACACCATACACTTGCCTCCGCCAATCCGCACTGGGTCAGCGTGGTGGAGTATGACCAAATACCCTCACACCTCGATATGTGAGAGGAGGCTCGTGCTCAGTAGTGGGACGTAAATGGGCTGATATGATGATACAGAATTTATGTTTATAAGACACATTTTTGTAACCTGCTGTAAAATTATATTCAATTACAATTAAATTTACAAACATTATATTGTATGTGTATAAACTCTTTAGTATAATTTTTTTTTATATTTTTATTTATTCTGGCATATTGAAATACTTTTATGGAAGAGCGAAGTCGCTTGTCACAGGCATTGTTTGCTCACTAGGCTACTTCGACCACTATATTATAATGTAAACCTCTGTAAAGAAAATAAATAATTTGAATTTGAATATATTTACGATATATATTTTTTTAACTAAATAAAATCATCTTAATAATTGCTTGCTAGGGAATATTTAACTATGATTAATGTAAATTAATCATTTATCTTTATATCACCGGACGCCCTTCAAACTAGGACAAATCCGGATAATTTCGCATGGCAGGTCTTTTCACCTTAAAGAAGGTAAACCCTTGTTTTATGTTGCCGTCCACTTCCTGCTAAAGTACGTTTTTTTTCATATCAGGAAGAGGTATAGAAAATATTTTTAAATTATAATCGATTAAGGTTTTATGGAGCGCGTTCGATAAAATACTAAGTCGACCAATGTAAATTTTTACTGATATCCTGTACTCGCGATCCCAGACGTTGGTAACACAAGAGCTTAGATACTACTTACTAGAGGTAAACGAAATTATAATTTATAATGTTTACTAACATTGTAATAATCTTACATCAATTTGGTATATGTACCAACATGCGTGTATGATGATTTAATTTTATGATATCAAGGTTTTAAATAAAACGTACGCGTGTAGTCCTAGTCATGCAAATGTAAGTTAATGCATCGCAATAAACTTTAAAATTAACACTTTTCTTTCTATAAACTAAAATGTAATTCCTTCAAACCTACTACTAATTAAAATATAAAATAAATATGACATTGAAGAGCATTATTATGTCCAGCAGTAGACGAAGATAGGCTGATAATAAAAGGTAGACGTGGGCGTTATTTCACGTCACTAGATACAATAACCTGTGACGCGATAACTGAATCACTAGTTTTCACTAGTAAGTACTTAAAAGTAGTGATTTTTGTAAACGCGTTATTCTCAAACGCGTGATGCCGTATCACGGTACGACACCAGTGCAGCCAGATCGTGGGTAAAAATTACCCCCTCCAAGCGTCCCTTTTCCATAAGACATTGTAGAAACAAATGTAAAAAGGACGTTTAGAAGGGGTACTTTTTAACCACGACCTGGCTGCAATGGCTGAATGAATATAACTAGTTACAAGATCACTAGTTTTAAAAAAGGTGACGCCGACCAAGACACTGGTTTCGTTACGTTTCTTGAAAATGAAACGACCTACATCTAATGAAAGATCAAATATATTGCTGACACGGACTTATTTAATTTCAGTCGGTGGCCTGGCGAGAGAAATGGGGCGTAGACGCAGCCATTCACACCTGGGAACCACCTGAAGTGCTGAAAAAGCACTTCCCCAGCGGCAGCACCGGCTTTGACAAGGAAGGTTCGCCAGGTTGGTATCATTCAAATTCCAAATCATTTATTCAAGTTTGGCTCAAAAGAGCTCCTATGAACGGCAAAATTTAAAAACTAGCGCGCCCATTCACTGCGGGCGGAAGCTTGATCGTAAAAGAACGGGCAAAAAAATTGTTTAAAAAAAAGTTGTTCGTCAAATTCATTGTACGGAAACGTCCCTCCTCAAAACAAGTGTATAATACGCGGCGCGTATGTTGAACAATATTACACCTAGCCTATATAGCACTTTCAATAAGACAAGGGCATAATTACAATATTTGCAATTTTACAGGACAGCCATATTAACATTTTTTTTTGCGCTCAATGCGACCTTGTTTATTTAATATTACTCTAAAAAGTAATTCTCCTGTACATGAAGTATCTAAACTATACATTATGGTGTCTTTGTCCCACCAGTTGAAAAGGTATTTTTGAAACACTTTTGCATACCTAAGTAATTTTCACAATTTTTGACAATTATGCCCTTGCTCACCGAAGGTGCGATATGTTTGCCACAAGTAGGTACTTGTACCTAGTACCTATGTTACTCACCAAACTGTTCTGCCCACATGTTCTCCCTTAATGCCAGTATTATAATCTTACTGTCTCTGTGTTTCTGTCTGTGGAATCGTAGCTCCTTAACGAATTGACCGATTATGAAGCGTTATTTTTTGTTTAAAAGCTGACATGATCGAGATGGTTCTTAGCTACCAGAAATAAAGATCTGCTTGTGTTTGAAAATACTCAGCTCTTTGTTAGCTGCGGTATAGATCTTCACGGATTAGTATCTAACCTACTTTGTATTCATTAACTAACTAATCAAGTATTTTTGATTTAATTTCAGTGATAATCGTTCCATTCGTCGGGCTGGACGCGTGGGGCCTGCTGCACTCCATCACGCGTACGGATGTGCTACGAATGGTGCTGGTTCATCTGGAGAACTACCTCGCCAGCGCCAAAAAACAAGCCCTCGTACATGGCCCAGCGGCCTTAAAGGTAGGCAGTTTTTTTTCTTAATACGTTTATGGCACCACTGTACAAGCGAACCGGCAAACGTAGTAGAGGACGGCCTCCCACGCGATGGACCGATGATCTAAGCAAGTGATGGATTAAAAATATCTTTGTAACAATGCCCGCGCTACTATAATTTCCCGAAAAATCGAGAAACTAAGTCTAGAGAGTTGACTCTCGTTTCAGCGTTGGTCGTGAAAACATCGTTGTTCTGAGGCTCCTATCTTACCTGAAGATGCCCTGTGTAAGGGCGAAACACGTGTCGTGTTGAATAGTTTCTCGATTTTTCGGGAAATTATATCACTTGCTTACAATGGATTTCCGCAAAGTAACGCCTGAATCAATAAATTATGACCGATAATCTGGTCAAGGCGGCGGGAAGCCGATGGATGCAGGCGACTCAGGATCGCTCAATGTGGAAATCTAGTGGGGAGGCCTATGTTCAGCAGTGGACGTCAGATGGCTGAGATGATGATGATGTACAAGCGAAGAATGAAATGTATAGATAAATGAATCCTGACTCGCGCAAACGGAACTCTTCACGCTCGTCGCAATATATACAGTATCCAACCATCAACGGTTGGGCCGCGACACTCTGATACTTCCATCCGCCCGATGAAAGAATTCCTTTTTAGTGGAGGCACACCTCCGCTCACTTTAAACGCCACCAATCACAGACACTATAGAAAACGTACTGTTTGCCGGTCTTTTTTCGATAAAAAGCTTACCGCAAGGCTCATATAGCCTTGCAATAAGATAAGAAACCATCATTGATGGATGATTTTTTATCAATAGGAGTCTGATTTCACCAACGCTAACAATAACACAACATTCCATGTCATTTTAGAAGAGCTTCACGCTGTTAGCGCTTGGGAAATCGTCGCCAAGTGATCATTCCACAATCGAAGAGTAAGCGGCAGAGATTTTTGGAATCGTACCGTACGCGCTCCTGTCATCTATAGATTCTGTCATATTCAGAAAAACTGTTATTTGGTAAAAGCCGGACTCACACTTAATGTGACTTTAAAATCATATGACATTTGAAGTCACATTAACGGTTTTCAACCTAAATAGTAGCAATAGAGGTTTATAATTTTTTTTCAGATAACGGTGATTTTTGACCTGGAAGGTTTTAGCATGCGCCAATATGCGTGGAAACCGGCAGCCGAGATGGTGTTCACCCTGTTGAAAATTTACGAAGCCAACTACCCTGAAATTTTAAAATCTTGCTTCATCGTTAATGGTAACATTTATTTTTAATTCATTCTTTAGTTTTAAGATTTGCCTCTAGATCTTGTTGGTTTAGCGGTTTGTTTGGGGCTGACGGTGATCCAGATTCTTGGTGAACTAAGGAAATTTCTTTAAAAGTTTATTTTTGATGTTCTTCCATTCTTCACATGGACTTTAATCTCAGCATAATGACAATGTTCACAGATCAATTACTCGGACAATAATAATCACAATTAGATAATAATTAGTTTATATGCTAGGTAATTAGATGTTCTCTATCAGAACTCAGAATTATTCCGATGCCGGCAGATTACATTTTGAAATGTAATGAAATAGGTATCAAATCTAACTAAGAACCGACAAAACTCTTTAGTTTTTGTGACAACGCAGTACCAGTTTTCTAGTCCCGTATAGATTTTGCTAAATTACTTAAAATAACTATATATCGAGGGTTCTGTGCTCAAACCCGATAAGTGACAACATCAGATACATAATTTCTGCCGCTTTTTCTTGTGATATTATCAGATAAGTCGATTTCAGAAAAGAAGACTGAAGACTGAGGACTTCATAATCCAATAAGTAAACCTTTTAAGTTTCATTTTTTTTAATTAACCGATAAATTCTTTTAAGTACTGTTTTAAGCCCAAAAACACTTATCGGGTTTGAGCACGGAACCCTCGATATGCCTAATGATAACCTTGAAAATCTGTTTCTGACCCATGATTATTTATTACCCCAACCTACAACAGATTCTGCACTAATATTAATATAACATATTATTATAGTAATATGATATGTATCCCACCATATATTATATTATAATATGTTATATGACAGGAGAAAAAACTAACCTTAACGATTTTCTTGCCCGTTCTTTTACGATCAAGCTCCCGCCCGCAGTGAATGGGCGCGCTAGTTTTTAAGTTTTGACTTTCATAAGAGCTTTACAAGCCAAACTTGAATAAATTATTTTGAATTTATGCGGAAATAACTGTCTGTTTTAAATGTTAACCGCAGAACCTTTAGTTCGGATGTCAATTCAGCTATCTAAAAAGTCATGCATTAGTCATGTTAAAGTAGGCACTTAGGTGATGATTATGCTGTGGTGAGGATGAAGATGGTTGGATTTTGTAAATTACTTTTTACTTACGCAAAAAATAATTTTTGTTAAAATTTATGCTATAATTTTAAAGAGGATGTGTACAGTAACTACAAATAAAAATTTTAGATCGCATTTATTTCCAGCGCCGAAGGTATTTTCTTTGGCATTCTCTGTAGTGAAGAAGTTTATGCATGAATATACCATATCGAAGATCAGAATTTACGGCACAGACACGAAGAAATGGCAAGCTCAGGTCCTGAATCTAGTCGACAAAGACCAGCTCCCTGTGCACTACGGCGGGACTATGGTCGACGCTAATGGTGACCCGCGGTGTGGTCTTATTGTAAGTGATAAGTATTGTTAAAAACTATATTGCTGAAGTGTGCAAAATAATTAATGGTAATTCCGCAATCTATAAGTAAAAAAAATAATCAACCAGTAAAAAATCAGTACACGCCTTATCACCTAGCCTTGAATTTATACATCTTAAACGGATCTCTTTGAATTACAGGTAAAACCAGGCGGTAAAGTTCCTAAGTCATATTACACTAAGAATGCCGGTGGCGAATCGAAGAAAGAATATCAACGAGCCACCATCAAGACTGGAGACAAACACACAGTTGATATGTTGTGTGCGGACCCAGAAAGCGTATTAAAGTAAGCATTACTTTTAACTTTCTTATCTCATTCTTCTTTACGTATCCAACCTGCAGCGGTTAAGCCGATGAACGCCAAATGACCGCCAAACAATAGTAAGGGAGTAAGCTTATTGGTGCCTAGCGTTCTTGATCAAGAATTGTACTCGCCGATTACACAGATGCAAATACAACCAATCACAAAGGGCATTCACATGGTGTTTTTCCAATAATAGATACATGATTTTCGATGGACTAAAAAATATATGCCCGGTGTATGTTCGTTTCTAAAACTTTGTTTCAATATTAATATATCATATGGTTTTTTCCAGATGGGAGTTCGGTATTGACAGCCACGATATAAAGTTCAGCATTATAAGAAGAGATGCTGATGGGAACGAGGCTGTGGTACACGGGCCTCGAAGGGCCAGCGCAGACTCTGGCCTCGACGTCGGCGTGTTGCCTGTTCATGGACCCTCTACTTGTAAGGAATCCAAGTTTATTTTGATGACATTATTGTAGTAATTGTAGTCCATTTTATTACAATGACCATCGCGCACTAAACAATGTTCTTTGATTTGACAAAATAACTTTTAATGATAAGTTAGACGCTCCGTTGACTTTTCTTTTTGATAAAACTAAACCTAAAGATTTGGTTGCAAAGCTACCATGATACATAATGAATGAATGGCAAAAAACAGTCTGTTTTAACCTATTGTTCATTCGCTATTCGTAAAGAATTTAATATTCAGTCTACATTTTATGATTTTTTAATTAAGGATTCGGATTAGTAACACATAGCCGTTCATGAAATGTATTTAACAGGTACATTTCTTTTCAGATACCATACTTTTCGATAATTCAAGCGCTTTCCTAAGAAGCAAAAAGGTTTTCTACGACGTCGTAATATCAGTGCCGGAGAAGGACTTCAACACAAGCGACTCTCTCGAAGACGGAAATGTAAACGAAAAGGCAACAACAACTGCATCAAGTTCTACAGATTTATGAACAGATATTTAAGTTCCGTATTGTTAAAACGCACTAAACTGTGAAAGCCCTCTTTAAGGTCCCCCGTGTGATAAGTTGTTTTCCAAAAGTAACTTACTTCTAATAACTTATCTCTTGTACACAACGTGGGCTATACTTTATTATGTCACAACTCAAAGGCATACAGGCATCTATATTTAACATACGGGCTTCAGATGTTTAAAACCAAAAAGGTCTTACTTTTTACAAACTTCTATCTATTGCCATAAATGGCATTGGTATTATTCCAACTACTTTTCATGTAGTTCAATCAAGATTAATATAATTTTATACTTAGTTAAGTGATAAGTTAACCTACCTGGGTCGTGTTTGGGTAAATTGAGTTTAGTAGGTAATAGAAATTAATTTTAGGTGCAGCTTAGCTTAATTATAATGTAGTTGAATTCTGTGATTTGGGCATTTAAATTTTAAGTACAAAACATCACATCTCAATATTTTTGCCAACTTTTAAACCCCATTTACAAATTTTTTTCACGGTGTTTATCAGAATTAAAAGAAAGGGCCATACTCCTGATACTTATTGTAACATTACCAACAGGATCGTAGAAAATGGATAGATGTGATCTTTACCCTACGGAAAAGGGGATTTATGGTGATATCAGTAAGTTTTCATGGACTGCAGTGGTCTTCTACCACGTATGTGTTAGGATAATGCTAGAAAATATAAAAGAGCTTTTGATAAAAAAATTACAAACATACTTCACGCTTAGGAAAGGTAATTTATTGATTCAGGCGTTACTTTGCGGAAATCCATTGTACATGGCATCTTACCTGAAGATGCCCTGTGTAAGGGCGAAACACGTGTCGTGTTGAATAGTTTCTAGAGTTTTCGGGAAATTATAGTAACGCGGGAATTGTTACAAAGATATTTTTAATCCATCACTTGCTTAGGAAAGGTAATAAACCCTTAAATGTGAAGAGTGATACCCTTCAATGGAGGAGTCAACGCCAAAATCACAAACGGGCCAACTAGTTAACAATATCTATAACAACAAATTCATGAAATAGGTTTATATGTACTTTTTGAATGATTTGGTTAAAATTACTAAATATTCTATAGTTAATAAAAATCTATGAACTTATGGTTGGTTCTTACAATTTTCCAAAAATTTATGTCTCAAAAGACATCCTTGCGATATGCCATGACTAGTATTTGATTAAGAGAAACCCAGACTTTTGTATTTTTATTGTTGAAGAATTAAAATTATCCTTTAGAGTTTTGTGTCTAAATCGACTCAGCTAATCGTAGTCACCGACCGATATTGCATGTCGTCGACTTTAAATATTTTACAATCAACTGTAATACAAATTTTATAGAAATAAGATAATAGCTTTATTAACGACGGTGCTAATTTGCCAAATTTGGCTTATTTTGAGAACTTATTTTTGTATATTTTTTTTCTTTTCATAACGCCTGTTTGAAAGTCGTTCTGTATTTGTTCATGAACTGAAAATTTACATATTAAGTTCTTTTCATTTTGATATGGCTTAATCTACCTTTTGTTGTAATATCATCTTAGTGATATGCACTTGTGTTTAGTTGAGGTTTATGCAGCCTGCCTACTTTAAAAAAAGAATTAATAGTATATGTAGCGGCACGTAAGTCTAGCAATGAACAAAATTTGGAAGGGATAGCTGCGCATAGAGTGAGTGAGAGAATACGACTGGAGAGCCAATGAGCGCTTACGCACGCCCTTTCTCTCCCTTGCGATACCTTATTTTCGACTACTAACTTCGCATAAACGGTCAGCGCAAGACTTTCGTGCCGCCTACTATACATACAATACTGTTTTAATATCACAGGTTTCAGAAAATAATAATATTCATCATAATATCAGCCTCATAAAGCATTTATGACTGCAGTTCAAGCCAGCATGCAGGATGACGCTGCAGCCCATCTTTTAGGTTTTCTCTCCCAGGATATAAAAGGGATTGGCACTATTCTAGGCCGATACTATACGCCTAGAGCTTTTTTTAAGAAAATAAAAATACTGAATGTTAAAATTACATGTTTTATTTAAAAATTGTTCCTTATATAATATAATGCTTTATATATTTACAATATTATACTGTATAGTAAGGCATGGAATTATTCACCAATCTATCTATTCTTCTTCTTCAAATAACATCTGGAGAAGGTCCCTCTTATTGCACTGAGATCCCTCCAGTCTCTGTACCCCATTCCATTTTATAAGTGTGGGAATAACCATCAACCTCGTACGGGAGTCGGTTCTGAACGGACAAGCCTTATCTTTCCAGCTGAAAGTAAATGGCTAGACTGTAGATGACCCAACATCATATAAACTATTAAGTATATTATAATTAAAATATTATTAAAATAAGTTCAAATTCAAAAACATTACAAAAAAAGAATTAAACAAATAATGTTTTTAATTTCTTAAAAACAACCTGAAATATCTAATTCTACATTTTATGTTATCCTTGAACTACATTATCATTTCTTTGTTTTTGTGAAGTTTGATCTAGTATAAAAAATATATGCACTAACACTATTTTTCGTGCTCACTGTATTATTTTTAAAAGCAATGAATTGAAATTTAATAGACAGACATACTTTGCAAGATATAATATTAGTAATGAATACTTACTAATCCCTGTCACCAACATCAACATAAGCAAAGATCACATTCTTTTGCAGTTCACCCAAGTAAGCCTTTACTACCGGTTCGGCTGAAATTAGAGAGACAAAAATAATGTAATATTAGTCCTACAATTATTATTATTATAATAATACCTACAATAAACAAAAGTTTGAACATAAATAGCATGTTCTGGAATGGGTGTTGACTGTATATGAAGTATGTATTTACAAAAAAAATATTTCACAGACTATCACTTCGTCTTCTCTTTCAAAAACCATAACTTTTGCCTTACTAATGTTTAATTTCATTCTTTACGCTATTAAAGAAATCCTTAAATATAGTGTCCATCTCCTCCAACTCCTCAGCTGACAACACAAGCAAAACTTGGTCATCAGCAAATAGATGCATTTGATGAGAAACTCGTTCTTTCTCACCTATTTCGGATCAGATGCACTTATGAATGTAGAAATAACTTAATACTCATGCTCTTTGCCTTCTCTAAAGTACCACCTCCACTAAAGATCCTGCCTTTTATGAATACCCATCGATGGAGAACAATTAAGCAAGAAACTATAATAGACAGGTGTTTGTTACATTATAAAATTGAAATGGCAAAAGATGTTGACAATGGAATAATTTTAAACCTACCAATCTGACAATAAATGCACCAGCTTCTACCATTTTCCTTTTTCTTTCCAGTGAATAAAAAGTACACATTATGGGCTTTAGGAGATAGCTTTTCAATAAAACCATTGAAGTCTTCAAAACTGTCTATGTAATGAATAGCAGTTTTTTTACCCATTATAATTTCTATAAACATTTTAATTTGGCAAAATAAATGTTTACACTGACACTGACATATAATTTTGTTTTATCAAAAAAAATTATAAATGAAAGCAGGCAGTGAAGTAAAATTTAAGTTTATAGTTTACAAATAAAATGTAGTTCAAAAGATGGTAGACAAACCGTTCAAATTCAGAGAATGACGCATCATTCTATGAATAATACTTATGCAAAATAAAAATAATAATTATTTTTGTGACTTATGTGCTTTAGTCTGCCGACCCTAGATTTATTAAAGAGGTATTTGAGACAAGCTCAAGAACACATAGAAGCGAAAACTAAAGACCGGTGACCTTAGCCAGTACTGTAGGATGGTATGGTCAAATAAACTCTTATATTTACTGATAAACAATGATAAATGACATCTATATCACATGTAATTTAATCTAAGGACATTAAATTAAAATAGGTTTCCACTAGAAGTTACTTGCAAATAGTGCGTAAGTTATAACAACAAGAAAGACAATAGAGAAAATTAAGGAATTACCGTGGTATTCGCGAAATTTCCTTACGTTTAAACCAGGTAAGTATTGCATCCACCTACCTTCAACACAATCTGGACACCAACTTATACCATTTTGAGTTTTTGAACCGCTAAAGAAGAAAAATACTTCAGGTCCATCATTTACTATTTTTTTGGCATATTCGTCGAACTCGTTAAATCCTTTGATTTCTACGTATGATACCATGTTTTAAATTATATATATTAGGAATTTAGGACTTAAATTAGAAAAATGTAAATTACGATACAAACAAGTTGAAATTACAATGATTGTGTGACTACTAGTGACTAGTTTTTTCTTAATTAATTTATTTCATACGGAAAATCTATAATGCTTAATATTGTACCATAAAGCTTTACATCATTTGATAGGGTTATGGTTATAAGCAAAATATATAAAATTCTTTTAGCAGCATCAACTAATTTATATTTTATGTGTGAGTTTCAGGTATTTTTTAAAAAAATGTTATTAAATTAAAAATCATTTATTCAAGTTTAGCTCAATATACATAGCTCATAAGAACTTCAACATAAAAACTAACGCGTCAATTCAAAGCGTATAGGAACTAATTTGTAAAAGACTTTGTCTGTGAAGCAGTGTTTGCTTTTTATATATTGCAAGTTTTAATGAATACAATTTAAAATACTTTTAAAATTAACAAAAACCTGGAAACTTGATTTTTGTGCTTTTTCCATAGGTAAAAAAAGTATATAAGAAAAAACGGCAGTTTCTTCGTTTGACAGATGTGTCAGTTACAATTTTGTTGATTTGAATATTTGGAGTAATAAATAAATATTTTGCTTTTAATAAGTTAATTTCTTAATTCTACTGAAATTAAATTGGTGATACAATTGTAATGCGTCAATCCTTTCGTGTGTACATTATAATTGGATTTAAATCGCAGCTATCATCGTATTGTTAGTTGTTTTCATCATGGAGCCTATTACACCAAAAAAGCCAAAAACTATGGCAGAACTCTTACCAATTCTCAGTAGTGCAAGTAAGTGATGTGCCCTAACGTAATTCTGTCTATGTATATTTGACCTGGTCTCTTAAATTCTAACTCCAAAATATTGTTTTTAGGGAATCTAACCAAAAGTGCTTTACAAACACTGACTGCTAAGAAACAACCTCGCCCTACCATGGCTCACACACGTACTTCGGAAAAATCTGTGAAACCTATTACTTTAGCTGAAATGAAAGCTATTACTGAAGGTATGTGGTTAATTATTTTGTAGAATCTGAATATGTGATTGCTTAAGTTGAAATCTGGTTAGACCAGTGCCCTGAGCTTAAGTCTGAGGGAACCAGGATAAAGCTAGTATATGATGATGGTGATAATAACATATTGGTTGTTTATGTTATCACTTTTATAAATATACTGGTAAACCACTCCACATAGAAAGAATTTCAAAAAGTGGTGATAAAAATACTGATATGGCTCAAGGGATACATGTAATTGAATTAATAAATTATTTTGTCTTACTTAAAATTATAAATAAAACTTTTATTCGTTTTGCTTTCGTCCTAGAAACAAGAGCTACTTCTTACGTAAGTGTTGCTATTTAGGGTCTATCAGTAAAGCCATAGTAGTTAATATAAACTTTAGTAGTTCATTCATTAATTGTAAGATAAATACTAAACTAAAAAAAAAAAAAAACAATTTTCAGCTTTAAAAGTCCAATCCCCAAAGAGGAATGGCCAAACAACAATGCAAAATAAAAAGAGGAATTGGAATTCATCAGTAAAAGTTGATAAGAAAATAAGCCACACAGCTGATGGGCAACTTAAAAACAATCCGGTCCGCAAAGTTCTCTATTATCCTCCTAAGCAGAAGGTCAGTAATGTTTTTAACCTTTATCAATCTACTCTATGACAAAGGTTCTTTCCATTTCTTGCTGTCCTGGGTGAGGCTCTTCCAATCTGAGGTGTAAAAGAGAATGTTATCATGTAACCAATTATGGGGTCAGCCTCAATGTCTTTTGCTATCTCACAGCACACATCTGTGCCAACTTTTGCCCATGGTTAGTAATGTAAGCAATTTTTTTTATTTCTTATAATTATCGTCATCATTCTATGGATATAGGCACAGAATAGTAAATTGTATCACAGGGCATCGAAAGAGAACATTTACGGCAAGGCCGCTTTTTTGAACCCTGAGAGAATCAAAAGATTCAATATGCACCGCCCAAGTTAGAAATAATTTTGATATCGAGTGATACACTGCTTTTCATTTCTCCTGTGAGGAACATAAAGAGTACAAATTTATTTTGCATTACTTTTTGTGCCACCCTTTTACCACTTTGGTATTTTCAGGTGTTAAAACTTCTTTGCTTTCACTATTAGATGAATCTCGTTTCAGCATTGGTCGTGAAGACATTTGTTCTGAGGCTTCTATCTTACCTGAAGATGCCCTGTGTAAAGGCGAAACACGTGTCATGTAAATAGTTTCTCGTTTTTTCGGGAAATTAAAGTAGTGCGGGAATTGTTACAGAGATATTTTTAATCCATCACTTGTATGTGGTGTATTCATTAACGTTCCAAATTCATAAAGCGAGTGGAAAAGTAACTCTCTTTGGGAAAAGACTTACTTTGCTCCCTGTTTTTGGGGAACCAATGACCGCTTTTCGAATAGATGGAATGAAAAATATTATTTTTAGTACAATTAAGTGTTACATGTTTTCTATATAAAGTCCAAATTACGCTTAAACTTCTTCAAATTTATTATTTATTTATTTTAAATGAGTTAAACTGGTTGGTCAGACACATAAATCAAAATCACAAAAGTTTTGAATAATTTTAAATTCCAGATTTTTAGCTTTAGAAGTTGAAAGGAGATTCTTTATTTGTTTTGCACAGTTGAGGTGTCAGAAAATATAAGTGTTAATTTCTTTTTTAGAATGTCCCTATCTCAAGGGCGACAATGCATCCACTAAATACAGAAACACCAAGGATCCAGAAACCAGAAAATCGAGCTAAAAATTCAATACATCTTCAAGGTATTGATAATTTTTATTGGTTAAATTTCATTCTGGAAAATTTTATTATAATTATAAATTAATTTGCATGTTTAATGTACATTGGTATTTAGATCAATGTCTCCTGTTTTTTTGTTTGCTATTATCCATTAATATGCTGAGAAAAGAACTACTAGATATAAATAAATAAAAAAATTCATACTATTCATAAGTCCCTTAATTTTTAATAAATCTAGATATTTAGAGATGGTTATTCATTGCAGCTCGAAATACGGTCAGGATAAGTGGAGTATTCAATATACCTGAGACCCCAAAAGATCATAAACGCTACAATAAGGAAAATATAGCAAACAATGCAAACATCAAGAACAAATCAAAAACATTTACATCTCCAAAACTGCACCATCTAGCTACAAAAAAGTCTAAGAAACCAGATACTCCGTTGTCAAACGAATCCTGGAAATCCAGTTGTGATGCCAGTTTTTTACAAAATGAGAGAAATATGCTTTACATTGAGGAGAATATAAAACCAGTGTCCGATCAGCAATCTACAGAGAACATTGCCGATGTGTCGCCTCCTGTCTCCAC
Source organism: Musotima nitidalis (assembly GCA_949126915.1). Taxonomy (NCBI): domain Eukaryota; kingdom Metazoa; phylum Arthropoda; class Insecta; order Lepidoptera; family Crambidae; genus Musotima; species Musotima nitidalis. Next base: position 17,629,858 of record OX421416.1, read on the forward strand.
TCCATTTCAGCAATACCGTAATGTTACAGAGTACTTTAACGACTCTAGCCAACTTGAAAATTCGGCTTTGCAGTTTGATAATACAATTACAGTCTTTGATAAACCTACGAACTGTAAGGAAGAGACTTTTAGGGAAGAAAGTGTTATAGTAACCTTATGTGAATTATTTAATAAAACTAAAGTAACAGACAAGAATACTGACAATAAGTTAGAAGATTTATTAGAAGATCTGTTATTGTTAGAGAAACAGACTGAGTCTCGTATAAAGTTAATTGAAAATGGTATTCAGTTGCTGTCTAACTTAAAAGAGTCTCAATTAAATGAGTTGAAAAATGTTCAAAAGCTTATTTCGAAGAAAAGAAATCGAGAATCAATTCAAAGAGCACAAGAAAAAATTACTATACCAAGTATTTTAACTACTAAGCCAGTGGGTTCGAAGAGTCCAATCCTTGGGAAGTCATGTTCTGTGATAAAATCCCCTATTAAGTCCCCCTCATACAAAATACCAAAAAAGAACTTAGGTCTGAGAAAGAAAGTTTTATATAAATCCATGCCAAATATACAAAAAGACACGGAAGACAAGGCTTTGAGCATGTACTTGAAGATGAAGGAACAAATGAACTTCTTAAACACTCCTGTCATTAAACACACAACAAACAGGCTCATAGGATGCCCTGATACCCCCGCTGTCACATCTCAAAACCTTCAAAGGCAGTTAGATAGTTTATATCATGAAAGTTAAAGTATAGGACTGTAAAATGTAATGTAATGGTCATAGTAAAATTATTGTTTCTTACGAATTAATATATTTAAATTATATTCATCCCTTTTGTAGCGAGCCACCAATGTTATCAAAAGTGTATTTAGATTGTAATATTAAAAAATGAAATATTTTACAAATAATTTTATATGAAATTCTGCTACTGGTTGGCATTATTATTAGTTCAATTACATAAGAGATGTCAATAGTAAAGTTGTGAATATTTTGGCATAATAATATGTTTAAAAGAGTATTTTACAGAAAATTATTTTAATAATGACAAAATTACTAACTATAGAATATTAAGTGTATTAATAATAATGTAATATTGATTAATTAGTAGTAGGTAAAAAGTTTTAATAAATTTCTACTGCACTTTATAAGCTGCCTTCTCTATTCCAAACATTAGGTGCATCTGTCAAAGTAATGTATAGTGTTGTCACAATAGAGACGCAACACTTAGCTTGACTAATATATATTATCACATATATTTCCCTTAATTACTGCTTTATACGTTGTTTTTAAGCCTTTACTTAAAATAATGAGAGTCTTTGTGTTATTTACATTTCTTTCACCAAAAGTAAGTATGAACAGTTAATTATTTATAATTTTTATGCCTGGCAACATTCACTTTAGTCCAAATTTCTGTCACTCATAGTGAAATTGGTAAAGTTAGTTTGGCTAACCTTGCCAACAGCAGATAACCCAACTAGCAAAAATAAGCTTACAGATAAATGATAATATAATTATTGATAACAGTATTTGCCTTTGTCGTAAGAATTTGTTACTGATTACAGTTGTATCTGTGCTACTGTGGGCTCAAGCTGTGAGACGGGAACTAGGTAAAACAAAACATGGCCCTATCAAAACCTATAATGTCATTGTTGACATCATATTTACAGAACTTGTATTTGCATCCCGTTAAAACGAAGTCTATTACAAGGTTTGTTTTTCTTGTGTATTAAAAAATTTGTTGTTATTTTTATAATGTTGATAATTTATATAAAATAATAAGTTAGAACCCGCTACTGATACTTAAACATTTATTGATAAGAAATCTGTATTTTATAATTACTTTAAAGTATTATTTTATATAGGTCCAATCTTTTATGCTATAAATTTATAGAATCATAAATATTTATGAACGTTATCTGCTCATGTCCAAAGTACGGTTAAGGGAGCAAAAGTCCATTCACACTCCATCTTTATTAAGTATGCAAATAAGATTAAACTTTTGTTTTATACTACATATGTGTTATATTTAACCAGTACAGTTATGAACACACTTCACATCAAAAAATATTCTTTAATGTCTTACACAGCGCTTGTAGCCTGAAACTAAGCCGAATGTGTACCAGACTACGAATAAACATACTATTCATAGTCTAAAATACTTATTTGTAAATATATATTTATAATAGTATAATAGCCAGGCCTTAAAAAACATTCATATTTATGCGTTAAAATTGCTTTGAGGTCATCAAATACACATCCATGTAATTAGAGTGCAGGTATACTGATCTCCACAAAATATCACACATGTTGTGATGATTCCAGGGTGTGTATAATTTTCGTTGAATAGAATATATTATTTAGTATGCCTTATATCATCTTACAAGTGAAGCTAGTATAATAAAATATATGAAGTATTATTAAGATCATGATGTTTCAAGTAAACTGTTATATGACTGCATCTTTCTGAAACCGTTGGATTTTATTTAATAAACAATAATACTTTACAGCTGTGTCCTGGGGACGACAGCCAGTGTGGCCTCCCAGGTTATGGCAGGGGATAATATTAAACTAGACCCAGTGTTGGCTTTTGGTTTATATGGGTAAGTGTTTAAAAAAATCTATGCATACTCTCTATTAAAATCTGTCATTAATTTGGTTACAAGTTGGCATACTTCTATTGTTACCATTTAGAATCAAGCCAAGCTCTTAGTAGACTCGATTCAAATAGTATAATATTATTTCTGTTCAACTGTTAGTTGTGATTGTTAATTAGATACCTCTTTTACTTTACGGAAACCCGATAGGCAGCCATTTATAATCAAAGAATATACAGGTATAATAAATTAAAACCTTACAATTTTTTTTATGTGATATGTATATTTTCGATTTCAGCTTGTTATTTGGAGGCTCCATACCACATTACTTCTACGATTTACTAGAAAAGATATTCCCTGAAGAAGTTGTAGCATTTCCATTAGCTAAAAAGTTGCTATTTGAGCGATTATTGTTCGCACCTTTGATGCAAGCGTTTTCGCTGTACACACTAGCTAGATTTGAAGGAAAGAATCATCCGTCAGCAGTTAAGCAGCTTCAAGCACTGTATTTACCAGTGCTGCAAGCCAACTGGAAGTGGCTCACACTGTTCCAGATTGTCAATCTAGCATTTGTACCTCCCATGGTAAGTTTGAATTATGTACTGATAGTACATGGCTTTTTTAATAAATCATATCTAGCATTATCCCGGTTGCCCTAGATTTAAGTTTATGGCCTAGGGACTACTTACCAGATTTTGCTTGAATTTTTTGGCTTTTATTATAAATACACAGATAATATATAATAAAAATAATAGCCTTTATTTAGACATACACTTGGATTACAATATATATGGTTATTTATAAGTAATACTATTATGCATCGACTCCCTCTGTATGTCATATGTTGACAAAGGCCTCCTCTAACTGATGCCATTTTCGTCTATTCTCATTTTGATAGTTTATCTATGTCCTTTGTCACACATAGATAAGCTATCAAACAAATTATCTTTGACATTTAAATCGTATTTCCACTTTTTGCTAAGGTGTTCTTTTATGGCCGTTATGAGGGGTAATAAATAAAACAACAAACAACTCATACAACTCTTGCCCCTAAGAAGTACTATTTTAGGCTTTTGCATACTTTGGAATAGGCATTAATTATAGATTTATCGCACTGGGTCTTTGTAACCAGAATCTCGCTGACTTTGGTTGGTGAGAGGAGGCTAGTGTAATGGTATGGATGTCTGGTAGCGGTTGGAGGCGAAAGGGTAAAGATCTAGCAGTTGGGTGCCATTGGAGAGACATATGTTGAGCAGTAGATGAGGATGTCCTGATAATAACTCTGTTCGCTCCTTTATGAACTGATCGTTTTAGCGTCTTAGGGTGCATTTCCACCAGATGTGCGAGGAATTTGTTTGTTAAGAACCAATCATCATCATCATCATCATCTCAGCCATCTGACGTCCACTGCTAAACAAAGGCCTCCCCAATAGATTTCCACATTGAGCGATCCTGAGTCGCCTGCATCCATCGGCTTCCCGCCGCCTTGACCAGATCATCGGTCCATCGCGTGGGAGGCCGTCCTCTACTACGTTTACCGGTTCGCGGTCGCCATTGCAGAACCTTGACGCCCCATCGGTCGTCGGTTCTTCGAGCTATGTGCCCCGCCCATTGCCACTTCAGCCTGCAAACTCGCCTCGCTATGTCGGTCACTCCAGTCCTCCTACGGATTTCCTCATTTCTGATTCGATCACGTAGGGACACTCCGAGCATAGCTCTCTCCATTGCACGCTGAGCGACTTTGAGCTTTCTAATGAGGCCCATAGTCAGGCACCAAGTCTCAGTACCGTACGTCATCACTGGCAACACACACTGGTTAAAGACTTTCGTCTTAAGACACTGAGGTATTTTTGACGAGAAGATATAGCGCAGTTTCCCGAACGCAGCCCAACCGAGCTGGATTCGACGATTGACCTCTTTCTCGAAGTTGGACCTACCCATTTGGACTTTTTGTCCCAGGTATACATATTCGTCGACAACTTCGAGAGCCGAGCCTCCAATAATTATTGGGGTAGGCTTAACATGGACATTAGACATAATTTTCGTCTTGTCCTACAACTTGTTTTTAGAACCAATAGAAATCACTTAATTTACCTATATTCGTGGTGGCAATAGAGAGCAATGGGGTTCAGTCGCAAAATGTCCCCTGGTCTAAAAATATAAAAGCCCGGTAGGTTAAGGTTTTTTTGTGTAGGTAGGTAAGTGAAAGCAATTTAGTTTTTATAATTTACTTTTCGTAATATTTTAGAAATAGACGTGTTTTCTTCCCATTTTGGGAAGTTGACATTCTGAGCCACAACGAGCAATGGTATCAGTTTACGGCCTTGCTAGTAAACAATGTTTATCTATGGTTTATAGTGTTTTTTTCTTGTGTTGACGCAAGTCAATTAGATACTTAAAGATAACGACGCATTTTATAAGAGAACCGATAGCAATAAAATATCTATCACGCTTGCCCTAAACTTAGGGCCCAGGGTCTGCTCACTTTTTTTTTTGTTGTACGTCGGTAACAAAATGCATTTACGCACTGCCTTCCGGCCAAAGGGGGGCCGAAAGGGCGTGTGGGACTCACCATCGGCAGACATGACTGCCAGCAGTAATACCCACTAAAAGTCTTCCGACAACGCCCGCCGCTTGTTGAGAAAGAGGCGGAGGCCAGTACCTGGGTTGCAGCGTCTGACACCCCGCCTGCGGCCATCGTCCCCCGGGCCAAAACCGGGAGGACCTCCTCAGAAAGGCGCTGGGGACGCGCCACTCCTACCTCCATGTGCGACCATAGTGCGTGTGGCCGACTTCCCGGAGGGTCCATCGTTAGACAGCAGGGGCCCCCTGCCCCCGCTGCCTAAGACCCTCCTGGCGCTGCTGGACGGGCCCTCCTGGCCTGCTGCGCCCTCTATAGGTCCCTCTTAGTTTCCACCCCGGTAGTCAGTACTAATAGTACTTAGTAGAGATTGGCGACTCACTTAGCCCCCACCCATCACGCCAAGGTGGAGATCTGTCCGTTGAGGGGGCGGTCTGCTCAATTGTGTAACCAGATTTGGCTGAATTCAGTTATTACATGAAGCGACTGCCGTCTGACCTCCGCAACCCAATGGGAAACATCATTCTATTGTTAACTCAGCTGTCAGGATATTAGGAGGCACTGACTTCCTAATAACGACCGCCAGCGATGTTAATAAAAGCCGGTACCAACGGCTAAACGTGCTTTCCGAGGCACCGAGCAAGCAATAGGTATATTATATCTAAAATAACATTCGTAATGCGGACAGACAATGTAAACAGAAATTGTAAACTGGAAACAGTGTATTGGCAACGATCACCTAAGCAAAGTAGCGATCCCAGTGGTGAGTCTTTAGATGGGCATCTGATTATGTGAAAATTCGAAGACAACACTCACCTACTAATCACTTGCTTCGCGTACTCCACAGTATGGTCTAAACCCCTTTTTCCTTGATTCATGAGAGGATGTGAGTGCTTACTAATGGAACTTGGGGCTGAGATGATAATATATTTTTAGTTTTATGGAGCTAATGTGCGTGTCTAAGTCATTTAATAATGAATTAATTGTCTTTGTTTCAGCTAAGAGTTCTCTTCATGAACTTAGTTGGCCTGGGCTGGGCCATATTCCTTGCGAATAAGAGACGCCAAAACCAAAAGAAGGAATAAAGACGTAAGCGACGGTGTTGGATCCGTTAAAACATATAATGTACCTTATAACAGGACTTTTGGTGCTTAATAAATGCTCAAACATTGTACTGTCGACTATTTCGACCATCATAGGTGTTGGAACAACATTCCCATGTAACTGTAAATGTGATTTCAAGTTATGATTGTAAATATTTACTGTTTGTATATTGGATAGGATGGAAGGGTAAGTTAAAAAGATTATTGTGTTAGTTATGTACTTACTTTATTATTTCGATAACGTCGAAACGGTTTTAAATATTTTATAATATTGCATTTTGTGAAATAGTCTATTTATTTATTGTTCTATAATTATTCAAATCAGCATATCAATTCATTCGGTATCTACGTATTGCATGAAGACAAGAGATCAACTTTATATTTTTATAATAAAAAAAATCTTTAATTTGGTCTATTATTATATTCGTCATTCACATCATTTATTGCTTTAAACACTTAATCGTTTCATTTGGAGTATTTTACTCGCTATTAAATACAACTACACAAAAGTATGTATACTCTAAGTAAAGATAAATGATTTGTAAATTTACCGTGTCTGTAGTGTAAAGAAGCCTCTACACTATGTTATAACTTACTCTTTATATACAAATAATGCATTTCAATAAATAAACGAATTTCATGTAAACGACTAGAAATTGAAAAGTAAATAATTTATATATCAATAAATATATTGCACGTTAATAGTTTATGAATACCTACCGCCTCGTCTAAATAAATGATGTAGGTCAGTCTACAAATGACTAGATTTATAGCAATACAAATTAAAATAAATTAATAAGAAATAATATTACCAACAAAGTATGTATAACAAAAAATAAAAGCAGGTTTACAATTTGTGATTAATCTAAGTCAACATTTAGCACAATCATCTTATCACATTTGAATCAAATAATAAGTTAAATAAAAGAAAAGAATTAAAAAAATATTATCCTAAAAAACGATTGAAATATCAGTCGTGAGATTCGAATTTACAATAAATATATTCCACAATAAAAAAAGACTTGACTAGACATTTTATTAAACGATTATTTTCTAAAAATATTTATATAATAAATACCTAAGTGACATAGTTACGAGTATCATCGAAGTTTGCTTTGACTAGAGCATTCATTACGAACTTAAAAATTAAAAAAGTTTAAATATATCATATCATTTTTCAAGAAATAAAATTATTCATAACTCAAGTAAAGTTTTGTTGTCCTAGGCTGATAATTTATCGTCATATTCGCACCATACATGACAGATCCAAATTCCAAACAAGTTAGTTTAGTCAAAAATGAGGGTAGTATGACTTGGTGGATTTGAATTTAGTTTTACTCCTTGGTGAAACAAGTTAGGTCCTGCAAAGATTTTTTTTTTAAATATCTATGTAAACATGTACATGTGTACTTATTATTCTTTAATTACCTAACCATTTAAATTGAAAATGTGTCACGATTGTTATAAACCGATTGGATAATTGAAATCGCACAAAATAATTAACCCTCATTTCCTACCAATTACTTCAACTGTAACATTTTAAACTTCACTATTGAGTACGATGGGAATAAATTTATTACAAAATACGCCATAAAATTTAGATTTATAGGCGTTAACGTTGTCCTACTCTACCATAGCGGCAACGTCGCACTTTTCTGTCTAGAGTAACAGATTACTATTATATCATAAATATCTAGTGAACTTAGGGCTGCCATCACCAATTGCCAATAACGCATAAACACGGCCCAATCCCGGATATTTAGGCGAAATAAGGCTATTACTTACAACACCTTTAAAAAAATATTTTTGCGACAAAACGAAAACATCGTAATTTTTAATACCTAATTGTTTGCTACTTTTAACTAAGATTATAATTTATTTCTAAAAACATGACAACCTTTTTCCTTGACAACTAAAGGGTCCAGTTTTCTACCGGACATTTTTTAAATCTTCTGCCGGTCGGAACCCGGACACCCTAATTTAAAATCCGGAGAAGTCCGTACGAATGGCAGCCCTAATGTGCTTATCGTCTAATGACTTCAACATAATGTTTATTGATAAATCTAATCTAGAAAACAAAAGTGACATGATAACAAATGAAAACCGTAAATTTTACATAAAATTGCAACGTCGCCGCTGTGTCAGACTGCTTAGCTCTCATGAGATTGTCTAAAGAACAGGCGTAATGACTAAAGTTTAGTGTCGTTATTCATTTTCAACCCGTGGAGATGGCGTCCAGCTCTTGTGGGAAGAAGCGCTGCTGTAGCTGCCTGATGATGCCGAGGAGGGAGACTGTCTGCGGTACGGGATCGGCCGCTTCCTAGCGCTGTTAGTAGGCTTGTGTTAGGCGATGTTAGAAGCATTATATTACTAAAATGTTGCATTCTTTGAGACTATTATTTTTGTTAATTATTATTATTAACAGTTAATTTCAATTTCTCAAAATTGTGTAAATGAAAACAAAAGTATTTATTTAAAATATCGTGCAAAAATGTTGTCATGATAAATGAATATTGTCTAAATAAACTACAGTGTGGCATTCATGCAAAAACAAAAGAAAAAAAACAACTAAAGATTTACAAATAAACTTTAATGTAATAAAACAAACTAAATACAATTAAAACGAAAAGACACACTTGCAATAACGCCATACAATAGCACATCTACTGGCGCTTCTCATTGAACTTAGTACTGTAGCAAAGTTTGAGGGTAGAATCATCTTCTTCTATACTTGTATTTATTCGTTGAATATGTAAGATCTATTATGGGTGCGCTAAGGAGGAAAAAATTCCATCATTAATTTTTAATATTTGTTTTTAGATCTAGTTATAACTAAATAGCACACCCCTGTTAGAATTTGAAGCGAAAAAGTGTTAGATTGAAACACACATTAATTAAAACAAAATGTATTTTTTACAAAGTCATATTCATACATAAACAAACATCACAGCCAAATAATTTCTTTCATATCAATTAGCCGGCGATGTGTAATTATATTTATTAAAAAAAATGTACATAATATGACGAAAATACACATGGTAGTTAAATGACATATCTACAGAAAATGGTACTGATGATTATATTAATTGTATAGGAAGTCTTATTTAATAATTGAATACATATAACTTATAAATAATATTTGAATCGGATTCACACTAGCCAATCACTGCACGCTAATCGGAGCTACTACTTGAGTCTTCAGAACTCGTGCTATATTTTCGTTTTCTATAAAAGAAAAACATAGAATATTGTAACGTAAAGAAAAAGGCATATGAAACATACAATACGTCATAGATTGTCATTTTTTAAAATCTTTCAATTCTAGATTTATCTTCACATCTATGATTTATATGAATGAGAATTATGACATATTGTAGGAGAAACCATAAATAAAATAAAAGCTTAAAAACAACTGAAAAGATAAGCACAAAACAAAAATCGTTACACTACAACACCTAGCACACTTCAAACACAGTAAATATTTGCTTAAAATTTCTACAATGTGTATGCCTCTCAGACAAACGCGTAAAAAGTAACAAATAAAAATCGACAAAAACAGCATCTCGGTTTAAAGGGTTATTATAAATACAGCCTAACATATAACTTTACTACTAAACAAAATATAGTACAGCAGTTTTCACGAGGTCAGTCCTTGGATGGGTGACCGTTTGTGTGGCATTTAATATCGAGCGCTTTCGTGCTTCGGAAGGCACGTTAAGCCGTTAATAAACTAAATGTGGTAGTCGTTAAGCCATGTTAGAGGCCTCACTCTAACAGCAGGACGCCATACACCTGCCCGCCAATCATCCTTGGTATGTGAGAGGAGGCTCGTGCTCAGTAGTGGGACGTTAATGGGCTTAGATAATACAAAATGTGTGTTTGTAAGCTGACTTTAAAGTCTACAGCACATTCCATCAGAAACTATTAAGGGTGCTGTATATGACCCACATTTTATAGTCATATTTCAAATTATACTTTAGACATTTTGACTTTAAAATCTGGCCTATAATGTTTGTGAGTGTTGTAATTATTCTCTGAACATATGGGGGATTATCGACAGAACTAGTTTTAAAACGGGTTTAACTTAAGATCTTGTTTTGTAATAGGCCCATGATTTTTATTACCTTTCATGTATAAGTTAACTAGTGACGAACTTCATAACACAACATATTATAACTTAATCATACCGATAATAGTAAACTCGGTAGATCACGTGCAAAATAGAGAAATTGTAAACAAATGTTTAGAATAAGTGATTAACACACGACACTCCCAACTTTGTTAGAAGAACACACAATGCTTTTGGCGTGAAATACACAAAAGATATAAAATAGTATTTTGTGTGATTTTACATGAACAGAATCAAGGATACGGCCTTAATTTTTGAAAACTGCTTGTTCGAAGTTTAAAGAAGAAATATATTCTGGCTATCAGACAACCAAGATTGGGCCTTATAATTGAATAATAGTAAAAAAAACCAAAACAAACATAGCATTAATGCGTAGATTCAAGACCAAAAAGCATTGCCTGTGGGTACGAGTTAAAATACAGTCCATTCGCGTAGCTATGCTGAAGCAAACTAGCCATAAAATCTCGCAGCTTCTAACGAGGAAAAGACTAGAGGCAATTATCTGCTCTGAAGTCAAAAGTGTTTCATTAGCGCAACCAAATTACAGAAAAAAGCTGCATAAGGCAAGGATTTTTCCTTACAAATTATTTGACAAAGACAGGTGCTCCTATTTATTTATTGTGAATTTTAGATGTGAGAATTTGCACTTGTACTTGTGACAATAATGAAACGGCGCGGACCAAATGAATAATAAGTAAATATCTAGTTGCGAGATCAGCAGTTTACAATAGCATTGCTACAGCGCCGGGGATGGGCAGGTCGGGTGTGTTCGGGCGAGGTCGGGCACGTTCGGGCGTGTTCGCGTGTGCTCGGGTGTACCTGGTGATTCGGCGGCGGTCGAGGAAGCTCGGCGAGCCGGCGCGCCGCGGGATGGAGGGCGAGCGAGCGCCCGATCTACGATAATCGGCGTACACGCCCGTCATCGTTCTGTACCGTGCATGCATACGCAACGTCAAAACTATGTTTGTATACCATTTCCTATAATTACGCCCTATACGCAGCTTATGTCACTCTTGCCTAAGATTTTCCGTAACAAATTATAAACCCGAAATTTTCATATTTTATTACTGTTCATATCGACGGGTTCCGGGATATTTGTATTAACCGACATTTTTTCAAGCTTTACTCCAGAGCAGTTTCAATTTTTAGAAAAAAATACTTTAGCAAATCGCAATTTTTTTTTAAAAAGAAGGATATTACTGTTTACCAAACCTAGATCAAACTACGCAGAAAAATTCGCTGATTCTTAATATAATTAAGCCTATAGCGCCCAGTGTCGCTTAATACAATTAGCCCGGAACCCGTCGATATAAGTATAAATATGAATCCAGCGTCTCTTTATTTTAAAATGTTTAACGTTATCAATTCAAATTAGCTTGCTAATCAGTGAACGAATTTGAATTTTTAGCGTTAAATACCTAGTTTGAGCAAAACCCTGAACCGATCTCAAGGCAATTCATAGTGAGCTGTGAACCCAATTGCCCAGACTCAAAATTAGTATTTTTGAGTGCAACTTAACTGTTCACCATGACTTAGTAGGCCAACACGGTTACCTTGAGGATCTGGTCGAGCGAGATGATGAACGAGACGACCGAGACGAACTGCGGCTGCTGTATGAGCTGCTTCTCGATGAGCGGGAGCGCCTGTACAGTAGAACTAACGATTACTAACCGATTCATATTCTACGTTATTTACACGAGAATAATGTACAGCTCATACTTAACTTTAAGCTTAAACATGTTTTAAAGTTTTGCAAAAGTTATATTTAATAATTTTTCTGGCTTGAAAAGATTTATTTCAAAATAGCCTGGAAAGACCAATTAAAAAAAAAGTTAAAATATTAAACAATGTCACAGTATAAAGTTTGAGGATAAAATTTTGGTGCAAGCTGTACTACATTACAAGGTCAGTACATGCCCTATCAGATAATCTTATAACATTGAGCTCGTACCTATATATACAGAGATGAAAGAATATCAAAATAGATTTACCTTAGATATTTAGTTGAAATTGTTAAATGATACAGGTTATACGAGGCTCAGTTACAAGAACACTATGGTCTGATTTTTTATAATCTCAATGATTTATTAATATAAAACTTACAAATCTACCTGCTAGAAATGGTTATCCATTTACTGACGTGTCTTTACAAGTGACATTTTATATTTGGTCGTATTATACTTTACTCAACGATTAATGTTTGACTGGCAATTGAAAAATCAGTCCTAAGTGAATTAATTCCATTAAATATATATACTTAAATAGATCAGGCACATACATAACAAACATGCACCCATTATTTTTTTAATTCCATTTATCTAAATTCTTTTCACTGAGAATATAAGCCAAGATGTTGAGACCTTTGGAAATTTTATGGCCGCCCAAAAGGGTCTTTGGCTTGGCATCGTTCGTTATATTATATAAAGTGATAACAGGGAACAGAACAGCGTAACGAATCCAATCGTTTCATATTAAATGCCACATGGGTCATCAATGGGACTAATCATTCTAGCATTTATCCTGGTGGTGTCCTAGACTCAAGCTAAGAGATAGACCTTGAGTCAATCAAAAGACCCCACTGATGAATAAACCCAAACTGAATCTACACTGGCTCTCTTATTTTGTATAACAGCAAAGTATGGCGACAGACTAGGTGGTCTCTAGCCAGTTTGTGCTTCTATAAAATCCCAACAAAATTAGAACCAAAGCGGGAATCGAACCCAATACTCTTGGTTTTGCGTTCAAAATTTGTAGAGCAGTCCTATTCTAGTGTACATATCACAAAGCTATATTTTATTACAAGTCATCCATAAATTTATTAACACGGTAAATAAAGTTACACAATCAATATTTATAAGCACTACCAAAATTTTAAATACCGCATTGTATTCTTACAAGTCATTAATGATTTTTATTAAATTAGAACTTTATTTTACTGGTGTTAATAATGTTTCAGTTAAATTGGAATTACGTTTTCCTTTATAATAAAAACTTTTAAGGTATTACGCATTCATAGATGGCCAAATAAAACGATTTAGACATTGACAGCATGCAATTACCTTGATGAGGAATAAGAGCGTGACCTGGAGCGGGACGTGCGAGAGCGGGAGCGGGACCGCGAGCGGGAGCGAGACCGGGACTTGCCGCGCGATCGAGACTTGGACTTGTCTCGAGACTTCGACTTCTCGCGAGACTTTTCACAAGACCTCGATTTGTCGCGAGACTTATCACGGGATCTCGACTTGTCGCGAGACTTATCACGGGATCTCGACTTGTCACGAGACTTATCGCGAGTTCTCGACTTGCTGCGCGATTTATCACGTGAGCGAGACACCGACTTATCTCGGATACGAGACACGGACTTGTCTCGCGAAACCGATTTGTCGCGAGGAGACTTCGATTTGTCCCGGGATCTAGGTAGCGACTTGTCACGGTTCCGAACCCGCTGTTGAGACCGAGATCGCGACCGAGACCACGACCGCGACGAGCTTCGGCCGCGTTTTTTCGCGTCACCGGAATCCTTTTCCGCCTTTTTAGGACTTTTCTCTTTCTTTGGACTGGGTGGTGCAGGTTTTTCAACCTTAGCTGGTGGCGGAGAAGTCTCTTTTATTTCTATCACAACGGGACTTTTGTCCTCTTTTTCCTTGGGCTGATCCCGAGACGCCTGAGATGTCGAAGGCCCATTAGACTCTTCCACTCGTTTCCGCTCTAATGCTTTAGCCATTTTCGCTAGTTTCTGCTTCAGGTTATTCATTTCTCTCAAGTCCAACTCCTCTTGTCGAACCCTCTCGTCAACCGCCATAAAGTCATCCTCGGAATCATCGTTCTCGCTGCAAGAGCTTCTCAAGCAGACCGCTTTTGGTTTGTAACTGTTCGTCACTTTGTTTTTCTTCTTCTTCGGCTGCAGGTCTGACGGAGATTTGATATATTTGCGCTTGTCTTTCTCTGGCAGTTTTTCTATAATGTCGCGGTAACGTTCAGGGCTTCGTCTAGCTGGCGAATAACTTAGACTAGATGTGCTTCTACTTCTGTGAGCCGATCGAGACCTTGTTTTAGTTTTTCTATACTCTTTGCGATTTTCGTCTCTGTCCCTTCGATCGCGAGACAACGAACGTTTTTCAGAAGATCTCTTTGCTTTGGTCTCATTTTTCCGCTTCTCCTTTTTTGATTTTTTTACTGGCGACGGAGATTTTGATTTACTAGGAGATGGCCTGCGCTTTGAACGTTCTTTCGGCGTAGGAGATTTCTTTCTCGACCGACTTCTTTCATGTTCAACTTCCGCTCTAGCATTATATTTGTCTAATGCTTTATTTTTAGATGGCAAGGGTTCCACTTTCCTGTAATCTGAGGAACGACTACGTCTTTTATGATTTCTGCCCCTACCAGCTGGTGATATACTTCTATCTTTATAGTATCTGTCTGTGCTTTTGCGGGCTTTATCTAATCTTGGCTTAGCAGGACGTTCTGATTCAGATTCCGACGATGACGCCTTCCTTTCTGTTCTTGAATTTTTAGGTTTCTCTTCATTACGAAGTTCTTTATTTCTATTGGGTTTGCTTATTGGAGATCGCTCTTTGTATTGTGGCGAGTCGTCGCGTTCATTTCTTTCATGCATTGGACTTTTTTGTTTTCTTCGTCTAGACACTTCGTTGCAGTCGTCTCTGTCATTACGCTTCATTTCATCATCCCTGTCTTTACGCCTGTATTCTTCATTTCTCTCCCTGCCTCTGAATTCATCATTTCTATCTCTACGCCTAAAATCTTCGTCTTTATCTCTTCGTTTGATTTCCTCATCCCTATCTCTACGTTTGTATTCTCCATCCCTATCTCTGTGCTTGGTTTCTTCATCCCTGTCTTTACGTTTCGACTCTTCACCTCTGTCTTTACGTTTCGGATCTTCATCCCTATCTTTACGTTTCGGATCTTCATCTTGATTTCGTTCTCGACTATTTCTTCGCCTATCGTATTTATCTTCTCTATCTTTCCTATTGTAACTTTCATCCTTTCTCCTTCTATAGTCGGGGGATTCACTTCGTCTAGGTGGCCTTCTATCTTCTAGTGGAGAGCTTCCCTCTCGATTTCGACTGTTACTTATATCTATTTTTTTGTTATAATATGTGCCTTCAGTCCTTTCGTATTCGGTAGAAGGGCTCCTACGTCTGTTTTTTTCAGGAAGGGGTGATTCACTTCTTTCTCTGTTGTGTTGTCTCCTGTCGCGTTTTGTCCCTCGACCTTTGGGTGGTGGTTCTTCAGTATCTGTTCCTGGTGACGAGAGCCGATCGCGTTTGGTTCTTTTTTCATCGTTAGCTTTTTCAGGTTCTCTAAGAGGATCTAGCCTTTTGTTTTCTATTTTTGTTATATATGAACGCTGCCTGAACTCAGGTGAGGAGTCCTGAGCGTCCCTTGATAGGCTGCGTTCTTGGCGCTTCTTGCTCGGCTCTTGTGGCCGAGAAGTTCGCTTGGCGGTTTCTTCTCGTTGATCATATCTTTTAAATCTATCCTCGCGATCCCTTTCCCTGCTTCTGTGTCGGCTCTCATCCTGACTTTCACTTCGACGTTCGCGGGGCTTTTCTTTAGTATGTTTTACTGGAGAACTGAAATAATTGAAACAATCAGATTAGGACACAGTTAATTGTTATATTGCCTTATGCTTTAAACGCAAGTGACTTTGTTTGATTGCTACATTAGCGCAAATCTGTACTTATATTATAAATCTAAAGAGTTTGTTTGTTTGAACGCGCTAAATAGAACATACCTACAACATTAAAACTTGTTACCATTATTTATCACGACAATTCACGATATTTTTTTACATATAGCGTTAACTTTATGTTACGGCTATTCGACGCGGCTGTTATAACATTTTCATGATACATTTCACCTTCACGTATGTGAAACAAATAAAACTGTGTCGTTATAATGTAATAGCTTCGAGTACGATGCGAACGTACGAGTTTTGTTACTAAAACAATACGAAACAGTCGGCTCGGCTCTTGTGTACATAACATTACACAAAGCGTGACATTGAGGATCAATGAAGTTAATTATTTATGACTACTTTTATTGTAATGTAAGAGAAAATGGTTGAAAGAAAGCCAACCTGAGTAAATTATCTATGAATAATAATAATTATCATATTTAACAAAGAGACATCTCACACAGCGCTTCTAGGTTTAAACTAATCCAAGTTTTTACAATGTGAACTCAACATTTAAAAATTATTTCTCGTGTAGGTACATACATACTTAAATAATATAGAAACTGTTTAAGGCAAATGCTCCTATTTATATTCACAAATATTTAGTCTTGTGTGGAAATTGAAAACTACAAAGAAAATTAAAAAAAACATAAATTATCCTTTTATATATGAACTATAACATAGTCTGAAATAAATACGTAAATTTATAAGCGAGTACAGAGATACTATCACCGCGACGGCATATCGGTCATTAAAATAATTACCAACTAATAAAATACAATTTTAATTACCCCTCACGACTGGACGCCTCGCTGGTGCCGCGACGTCTGTTGCTCGACTTTTTCTGTACAAAATTCAACATATATATAAATATTTACGTAAAAACAAACGTATCAAAACACCAGTGCCAATACAGAATACTAAAGTGGTATAGGCAAATAAACAGGTCACTAAAACGGCAGAAACTCTTCATGCTATTGCATCTATCTAGAGGCAATATGGAAAAAACGAAGAGTTCCCGCAAGGATAAATCATAGAACCACTTTACACATGCTCTAAACAAATTTAAAAAAGGCGATAAATCATTTAGACTTTGATAGTATAAAAAATAAAAGTATTTGAAGCTACACATAAAAGCAAATAGTAATAATAATTAATAAAAAATATTTTAAGGTTAAAATCATAATAACATTAAAGTCATCAAACAAAGAATGTTGTACAGAAATCTATCCATAACATTCTCATTGCTGTATTTAAGTGTAAAAATATATTTTATTAACATACAATTATAAGGTGTAATGTAATTAAATGAAATGATAATATATCCTTGGCACCAGTGTAGTTATTAAACGACTATTATGTTAACACAATACAATATCGATATTATAATACATTTAAATAAACGTTACGATATGAATACACAAAAATCAAATGTAATATACCATTTGGAAACGTACCTTATTTAACAAACGGTGGTAAACCATTTAAACATGTGGAGCATCCTTAATTAGTTTTGGGTAATGAGAAGAGGGAGAATGTTATGGATTAGTTATAATTTTACAATCAAACAAGTCTGGATCGCAGCGCCGGGTTTGTGGGCAAGAAACTTAGCCAAAAGGTCAAAAGTAACTAAAGTATCAAGACTTTTACATTCATGATTTTACAAAACGGTAATTGGTCCAAATCTCTTGCATCACAGACCGAGCCACATTGATCGGACATAAATATCGAACCACCATCTGTTTTAAGGACTACAAACACCATGCATGTAAATAACTGTGCACACGAAAGACCCCACAATCGTCCACCGCTCTGAGCTCAGTCTCATCTCATGTTAGTCTAGTCACAAATGCATTAATTGTCACGTGATACTTCCATTTTTAGTATTCACCTAACATAGTGTTCTTATTGAGTGATATTGTTTTGTGATATACTTACAGTATACTTTATTTCTTCAGATAAAGATGGCTATCCTATGAAATGATGCACAGTTAAACAGATAATTTTTACTGTCTATTTCTTGTATTTACAGAAAATAAATCATATCAAAACAAAAAATGAAGTAAAAAGAGAATAACCACATGTAAACCAAAATGTAATCATAACTACCCTAGGAATGTTCATAGGGACCGTTTCAGATGTATTAGGGATATGGCTAAAAGAGTCCAAAGGTCAAGTTAAAGGAACTACGAAGACCATTGCAAATAAAAAATTTTTTTGGCTTCTTTAGTTATAAATCTGGTCTAACATAAAAGAAAAGGGCGACGACAATTTGAGTAAACATGACACATTTCAAGTCCATTTGGAGCCAGAATGTATAATAAGTTAAAGCCAAATTGGGCAGAAGAGAATTTTTTTCAATAAAAATAAAATATAATGAAGCAATGTGCTAATTTCAATTACGCAAATATAACTTGAGTAAGGATCGTGAACGGTTGAGTGTAGTATGGCGGAAGAATCCCAAAATCTACATGTAACAGGTGTAAATACAGACATCGGTGTAATCCCAAAAATCCCAGTTTTAACTCTATTATATTGTATTCAAAGTTTATGTTTATTTTATATCATTAAATATAAAAGAAAGTTGGCAAAGTTATAAATGCTAATTGCAAAAATTGCACTGTATTTATTAGGTGACTTTACAATTTGGCACCTTCTGTTCTACAAGGAAAAACTGTCAAAGTTTACCATAACAAGTAAACAATGCAATAAAGTGTCTTAAATATAGAGCATAACGTTGTAATAATTCAAAAAACGCATTTGTTATAAAAGAAAAAAGTCTTAAGTTTGAATATCTCATGTAAAGTTAACGAAATGCCACTATATGACTTCTAACTTAGCCAGTAAAATGCGATATATTTGTTATAATTTATATTTAACGGGTTTTTTCATACAGTCAACTACCCTTGCCATTACAAAAAAAAGGATATAAAAAATATATAATCAGAACATTTTAACGTTACACATAAAAACGTCATTTTACCAAAAAAATTAAAAACAAAACTTGTGCTTAAATAAACATGAACTTTGAACAACTGTCAAAGAGATTTAAAAGCTAAAAAAATTTAGACATGTAGTTATCAATCAATGTCTATAGCGAAGTGTCAATTACCTTTTTCTTTTTTTTCTGGCGATCGTCGTTATCTGTGGTGCCGGAGTCGCTCTCCTGATGCGCCTCGGATCCGCTCGAGCTACCAGACCCTGATGATTTGGAGCGTTTCTTCTTTTTCTTAGAATCTTGTCTGTCAAATGGACGAAAAATCTTAGAACTGATTCTTTACTATATGAAACTGTACTGTAGTAGCAGAGATGTATTGATGATTGATCAAAAATGGTATTAGTAGATAGTGCAAATGGTGAGACTTTATGGTCTAGGATTTAAATATTAGGAAAAGAGGTTCCTGAGATATGGGAGTGTAATTACAAAAACTAGCAAGGATTGTTATTATACTCCAACATTAAAACAAAATCTGTGTTGCTACAGTACAGTTTATATGTTACTAATTTCTGGTAACCTGTTAACCCGTTTCAATTGCATTTTCTACAACATCTAACACATACTCTATAGAGATTTAACAGCAGACTGCGACTGTTATTGTTATTACAACATTTATTTCTACGACACTTTATTTTTCAATAAAAAAATATTTTCAAGCAAATTATCTTCCATTTTATCTCTATAAAGCACATGGTCTACTAATATTCTTTAAATATAGGAATAGCTCAAGAAGTTTTTAGTTACTACAATTGAAAATGGAGAGTTTAGTGTACTTGTGAAGACGTAAGATATTGTACAAGACCTTTGTAAGTGATTGTTATTGAAATTATATGGAATCTGAAAACCTTCACTTGTTAGCTTAGAAATTATCTTTGAAGATTTAAACTACATTACTCACGAAGGCCCTATGGTAAAGAAGTGTGGATTTAATATAAAAATATAACTTACAAGTAAACAAGTAATATTAGAAAAGTCTTATTTTTAATTTAACTTCATACCTACGGATTAAGTTCCATAACATCTTTTTTTCACTGAAATTTTCAACATAAATGTTTTACTATTGTTTGATAATAGATATTTAGTATTATGTCTTAGTCCGATCGTTAAAATGGCCAGATAGTACGATGTTCCTAATAAATAAAACGTGTGGTGGCGGCAGCTTTACAGAATTTTACCATCATTATCATGTATTATTGCCCGAGGATGTAGCAAACGATTGGAATGGAATACCTTCTATTGTCAATGACTTCTCACTAATTGACACGATTTATCTAGGGTTCTGTCTGCTCGAAGAGATTTTCGCTTTAACTACATAGATCGCTTTTAACTTGTTCAAAATACCTTCATCATCATCAGCCTATCTTCCATCATTGCTGGATATAGGCCTCTCCAATGGCACGCCAAAATACCTTAACTATGGAACATATCGAGAGCTGATCATTGAAAAGCGGCTTTTAAGATAATGCCTATGCCTATCACGATCTACCTTTACATTTAAAGATCGGACAACATATATATTTAAGGCTCATATTTAATGTGTCATCAAAATTAATAAATTACCAACCTAACCTAACCTTTTTGTACATCAAAAAATTCTGATGGAGCACCTAATCCCCTATTAGATGCTAGATCAGTATTTTTGATGATCAAAAAAGTATTTTTTAGAGGTTCAGTTTATTATATTCCTATATTTAATACTAAAAAAATACTTGCCTCTTTGTTAATTGCAGGGTCACCTGTCTGTATCAAAGGCAATCTGTGAGAGCGATACTATTTCAAAAATAAAATAAATAAATTCAATTGGGAATAAAATAGGTACTCACTTGTCTTTTTTATTCTTCTTTGACTTCTTTTTCTTTAATTTCTTAGATTCCGGTGATGTGCTGAAAGTAAAAACCCATTTGAAAACATCTTCATTAGCAGTTAAAATGTCGGTCAGTCATATAAAGTGTGCTCTTGTAGGCGACATTACCATGTATTATGAAACTTAACATGTGTAAACATGAAGATTTTCCTTAAATAACATAATGATGATCATGGCTAAGTATTACTATAGAACTATTATTGGCTAGAATGTATTAAAGTTATTTTAAAATAAGGAGAAGCCAAGATCTTGACCGAAATCAAAAGTCAGTCGAAAATTTGGCGGAGCACTAAACAATCTTATTTTGTTACTTATGGAATGCATGTTAAATTCCTAAATAAATATCATTCATACATATATACAATCACGCCTATAACATTGTTGGTCCCACGTAATGGGTGGCAACAAACTTTATGTTCGCCAGAGCATCGTCCGTTGATCGGCAAGTGCACCACTAGCAGGTAAGGTTGGCTTGGGCTCCCTATACATTCATATTGTTTGACGACCGATGTGGCGTGGAGGTCTGTATACCTGCACTTCACTCCAGAGGTCGTGAGTTCGATTCCCACATAGGACAAATGTTTGTGTGCATGAACATGAATATTTCTGGGTGTATATTAAGTATGTATTTACAACAAAAAAGTATTTAAGTATGTTTATCCGTTCTTTAGTATCCATAACAAAAGTTCTTAGTGATACTTATCTTGGAACTAAACAATTGGTGTGATTGTAAGAGAATATTTATTTATTTATATTATTACAAAAAAATAATGAAAATGCAGCTTAGGTAGAGGCAATATCGGCTTTGGACATGAATTAACGGTTGGATACACAAAACACATAGAAACATCGGATAATCGACCATATAGTGCCCTAGACTTACGCTTAGGGTTTGCTTACTGGTCTAACCAGATTTGGCTGAATTTTAGTCATTACGTTGCCGTATGAACTCCGAAACCCATAGGAAAACATTAATTAATGGCTAGCACAGGTATACTAGTCCTATAGCTCAAGTTCCTTATCATAAACGTCTAAATAAATTATAAGTGATAAGAAGAGTAATACCTTCGTTTCTTTTTCTTTTTGGCGGCAGGTTCGCCTTCTCGCTCGTTGCTAGGTGTCCGCACCAGGGGGTACCGCTTCGCCAATTCTCTCGCCCGTCGCTCAGCGTCCAGACTCGAGCCCTCCACGAACCGCGGTGAGATGCCGAACGCGTCGCGCAACCGAGCGTTTTTCTCCTGCTGCGCTTCTGCTATAGCGTGTGTCTCCCGAACGCTGGAAATCAACCTTCACTGTAAGCCCCCATTTATTAAGTGTATCACGAGTGCGTCAGAGCGATCCACTGCGAATGCACTTCGCTTTAAACTGTAAACCCACATGACAAGTGAAAATATAGTAAGATACGCAATTTATTGATATTCGAAAACATGCGCTAAATAAAGTGGATTCCACCGAATTATTTGTGGTGTTTACACACAATTTGAATAATACCTCTTTGCCATAAGAAAACAACTCTCGCTCACGCGCTCTCGTGAAAAGCAAGAACTGTACCAACTCGTCCGATGACCTAATCAAAGGCTAAGGAACTCTGATATTTACCTGAACATGCCCTAAGCACGCTAAAAATAGGGAAACAAAACCATTAAGCTTCCGCTCTTTTCATAATTATCGACAGTAAACGAAATCACAGCGTAAAGTCTATTAAAAATCAATAAATTCTTGAACGAGCATGAAATCGTTTTAAATCCAATTAACATAGTTTCTGCAAACACAGTTTAATCAAAATGGGAGTTACTGAGTAATAAAACGTTATGCGTCACGACAAATAATCGATTGTGGAAGATGCACACCTTATGACGGATCTCATGGATTTCCTCTCCTCCTCGTTGGAGAGACAGACCTGCAAATTGTCGGTAGCAATGCTTTGAGACTGTGAGCAATTACATCGACAGCAGCACGGGCCTCGCAGCCCGGCGAGAAGCGTGCGTATAGCCGGCTCGAGAGCGTCCGCCACCGGGTTGCGATGGGGCATTATCGGCTCAGGGTTGGGGTCGTGGGAGGAAGCGCGAGGTCTGCGTTGAGGACTCGACACCACCGCTTGGAATGTGCCTCTCCAGAGCCTTTCGAAAATCACTTTGTTTTGTTCGCGACGCGAAACCCGTGCTCTTTGCATCTTAACCTAACTTATTCTAATGGAAGACTTGGTTTCTTAAAACTAGGTATTGTCCTAAACTAGATCATGGCGGCGTGCCGCTGGAAGACATTGAAGGCGTGGAGAGCTCTCGGGCTACATGCTAGTGCGGCCGGCGCGGCGGCTGCCTGGCGACGCGACTGCCGCGCCAGGAAGTGCGCCGCCGCGCGCCCCGCCCCGCTGCGCAAACATCGGAACTCGCCTCCTCTGCGGCGTCACCTCTCAAAGGGTCCTCTCTTCACCCTCGCCCTTTGTGTTTCAATCAACTAATGTAGGTTGTTTCGCAATTTTCATTTATACAATTTCCAAAATAGAATAAATGTGAGCTTCCAATATAGATACTATTTATTATTGAAATACATTCAGAAAAGTCAGATTACCATTTTTTGTAACAACTACGAACCATACTTTTTCCTAATATTTTACATAACAAATATCTTATTTAACATTAAAGTATGTATTAGTTGATTAGTCAGACATAATTTATCCTGCACTGCAAGCGTTGTAGATCAGAAATTCTGCTATGCTCGATCAATAGTTACCTTATGCTGAGAGGTCATAGCACCTGGACTTGCATGTTAAATTAAAAAATATAGACCGCTCTTAAGCGATTAGTTTTACAGCGTTTTATAAGCTTTGTTATCGTCAAGCTATTTGTAGTTGATACAAATAGAATTAAAGTAACAATAAGGTCGATAACGTAATTTATAGTAGTACTGAAGCTTGTTCCCGATTGTGCTCATGCATCAACTTCCAATTATTAATAATACAGTTGAATATTTCCGTTGGCATCAGGCCGAAGTTATTCGCACCTGCCACATCTATCGAGTTTTCTCCAATCAAACTAATTATAAATCGTTATATTAGCTGAAGGACATTGCTGGGGGAAAATGGACAGTGTGGCTGTTTGCGTTATGATCTAAATTAGTAATTTCGTACATTTCAGTCCAAAGGGTAGTCTGTCAGCAAATCACAAAAATTTAGTCGTCTCATATCAGCCTATTTAAGACACTACTGAGCGAGCACGGGCATACTCTCACAAACCAAGGTGAGAGAGATTCAGGTCAACACGAAGACCCAGTGCGGATAAGCAAGACAGGTGGCGCGTCCTGATGCATATGCGCAATAAAGCCTCTAATTTGAGTTTATAATTACCATTTATTTTTTATTTACAAAAAAAAAACTGGATTTATTCATATGATATATGTAAATTAAAACTGTCATGTTTACGTAGAAAGAGCGAGGCTTTCCCTACACAAGTGTCTTTTGACTACTTTTTGGGAAGCCCCGGCAACTTAACTGTATAGATTTACCTGAAGTACATACATTTCTTTTTTCTTTTTTTATTTATACTTTGATATACGAACTTTTCGAAGTTATGCGCGTAATTATCGCTTGCTCCGTGCCTCTGAAAGCACGTTAAGCCGTTGGTCCCGGCTGACATGAATTAAGTCTAGGGCAACCGGGATAATGCTGATGCAATTCTGCATCATCCCGGAATTGAATCATCATTCGATGATTTATACTTTGATATTCAGGACATGTAAACGTGGGTTCCGAATCGATGTAATCTTAAATGCAATAGAACTGCTCACCCATACAAAACTTCTATAAGAGCTACCTCAACTTATGGATCCTTTTCAACCACTTTTCGCAGCGCCAAGAGCACTCAACATTCCTAAAATCATATAAATGAGAAATAATTACACTGAATTAGAATTTCGTTCTCTACGCAGAATAGACATTTATCTCACTACTAATTTGCACCCGCGGCTTAGCCCACACTGAAACCATGCATAAACATTACATCAGGCTATTAAAGCCCCTATTCTAAGTATCCTTTTACTTTGGATAAATAAGTAGAAAGCATTTTTACATCTCCAAGTCTCCACTTATGTATCCCAAATTTCATCAATACCGATGCAGTGAAGACGGGTGAAAGAGTATTATACACTGTCCATGTATACCTATTATTAGTAAGAATGTTTAGTGCCGAATGTCTGACAACATCTAGGTGCGCCGTTGACGCGGTCTGACACGAAACGGACTTGGCAAACAATTTACAATCACAACAAACGGGCTCATTAATTATCATTAGTTCTGCTGCTAAATATTTAGACAGAGTTGCTAACATTTAATTTATGCAGTATCTACTTCTTATTTATATTGGATGATATTCAAATATATGAAGCGCTCGTAGCTCTGCGGTGCTTGGTGGTCGGAAACGATCGCCGAAGTACAGCCGAGTTTACAGAGGTCAGTCCTTGGATGGGTGACCGTTTGTGTGACATTTGATATCGAGCGCTTCCGTGCTTCGGAAGGCACGTTAAGCCGTTGGTCCCGGTTATCACTAATAGTGGTAGTCGTTAAGCCATATTAGAGGCCTAATGGGCGGCTTGAAAAATTCTAACAGCAGGACGCCACACACCTGCCTCCGCCAATCCGCACTGGGTCAGCGTGGTGGAGTATGACCCAATACCCTCACACCTTGATATGTGAGAGGAGGCTCATGCTCAGTAGTGGGACGTTAATGCAAATATGTATAGGTAATTAAACTTGTGCATTCAATAAACGCCTCGATTATTGAAGTCTCACAAAGTTGACTGGGATTTGTTTTCTAGGTTTATGAGCTCGATGTAAAATCAATATACAGAATCGGATGCAATAAATATACCTGCTTTAAAACATAGTTCAGTTTTTTATATATTATATTACTTTACATTTCGTTGAGGATATTTCCACAACAGTAAAGTTATTATGTTAAGTTTATTTAGCTGTGTCATTTGCTCCAATGATTCTAGTTTGCTTGATTTTTATTATAGCCATTTTATTAAATATTTTTCAAATTGTATGTTTAAATAGTGTTTTGTTGATTTTTTTCGACTGTAAAATGTATAACTCTCGTTATGCGCACGAGTTTTAAGTATTAGGTCGGGGAAAAAGTCTTTTCGCATAACGTAGGTATAAACTTATTATAATTTTTTTTTGACTGTACTATTTGTGTCTGGCTGGTTTTGGTAACATTAAAAAGGTTCTATTATAAAGAAAAGAAAAAAATAAAAAAAAGTTGTTTCCCGCTATTTTTCATTTGTTTTTCTCTCCGTAAAAAAGAGTGAATCTAATGAAGAAATTCGATACATTTTAAAATTTTATTATAAAAAAGGCAAAAATGCAACTCAAGCAGTGAAAAAATTTTGTGATGTTTATGGACCTGATGCAGTGTCAGTAAGAGTAGCACAAATTTGGTTCAAACGTTTTCAGTCCGGAAATTTTGATGTTAAAGATGCACCTCGCTCTGGTCGCCCTGTTACGAATAAAATGGACGCCATTTTTGAAAGAGTGGAGCAAGATCGGCATATTAGTAGTTACGATGTAGCTGAAGAACTGGGAATTGACCACAAAACAGTTTTGACCCATTTGAAGAAAGCTGGTTATACAAAAAAGCTCGATATTTGGGTGCCACACGAGCTCACTCAAAGAAACTTAATGAACCGTGTACTCATTTGCGATTCATTATTGAGACGTAATGAAACCGAGCCGTTTTTGAAGAGATTGATAACTGGCGATGAAAAGTGGATCACGTACGACAAGAACGTGCGAAAAAGGTCGTGGTCGAAAGTTGGCCAGGCTTCACAGACTGGCCAAACCTGGCCTAACACGAAATAAGGTGATGCTGTGTGTATGGTGGGATTGGAAGGGCATTGTTTATTATGAGCTTTTACCGCCCGGCAAAACCATCGATTCTGATCTTTACTGCCAGCAACTGATGAGATTAAAGGAAGCAGTCGAGAGAAAACGGCCGGAATTGATCAACAGGAAGGGTGTGGTCTTTCATCACGATAACGCTAGACCACACACATCTTTAGCCACTCAGCAAAAATTAAGAGAGTTCGACTGGGAGGTCCTAGTGCATCCACCATATAGCCCTGACCTTGCGCCTTCAGATTTTCACCTGTTTCGGTCTCTGCAGAATTCTTTAGTTTCTGTAAGGTTGACCTCAAGAGAGGACTGCCAAAACTATTTGTCCCGTTTTTTTGATCAGAAGTCCCAAAGTTTCTACAGTAACGTGATAATGTCTCTGCCCACAAAATGGCAGAAAGTTATTCAACAAAACGGTACATATATATTGCAAATAAATGTAAATAAACTTTGAAAAAAGTGTCTTGACTTTTCATACAAAAATACGAAAAGACTTTTTCCCCAACCTATTATGTTCTACCCACGTAGTATTTTTAGGCTTGTACTGAAGACCAGCAACGCGGTACCGCAG
This sequence comes from Musotima nitidalis, assembly GCA_949126915.1. Taxonomy (NCBI): domain Eukaryota; kingdom Metazoa; phylum Arthropoda; class Insecta; order Lepidoptera; family Crambidae; genus Musotima; species Musotima nitidalis. The sequence continues at coordinate 17,657,281 of OX421416.1, forward strand.
TGACATATCGGCATATGCTGAGTATAAGCCTTTTCGGTGCCACATGTGTCATCATTTTTATTTTTGTTAACCATTGTATCATTGTGTGACAAAATAAATTCTTTTCTTTCTTTAAAAAGTAAGCTCATTTATGGCCAGCTAAACTTGGAGCTCATTATAAAACGAAACGCATTTAAAATATGTCCTGTATTACGAACAGAAGCTTGAGCTGAGAATAAGACAAAAAACTCTTAAAATTTGTTGTTCTTCTATTATATGCAAAAGTAACTCTTCTGTTTTTAAATTCGTATGAAGTATTCCAGTCTGAGCCACAAAACCAATTTTAATAATTTTTGTACGATATACGTGTGACCTTATTGGAAAACAAGCGAATTAAGTCACCGAGCTATATTCGAGCTGCATTTTATACTATAGTATTAAATTTAACTATTATTAAATTTATTCTAATCATAATCTCGGCCATTGGAAGTCTACCGCTAAACAAAGGCCTACCTAATTGTTTCCTCAATCGATCAATATCGAGTCACCTGCCTACCGGGTTCCTGCCATTTTGCCAGATCATCGGTCCATCGGCGGTCCTCTACTAAGTTTGCCAGTTAGCAGTCGCCATCTACTTCTTTTTTATTTAACATTGATATATCATCACTTTAGCCGTATGTAGTCCACTGCTGAACATTTGTCTACTCAATAGCACACAATGTTTTTTACTGGCTTTTTTAAAAATGTATACATTATATCTAATCCTATCAACCTTCTTGTATCCCAGGATAAAATATTATTGTATTTATTATTAAATTAAGCAAGTTGTCTATAATTGATTAAGTTAAGTTTCGTTTCATATGTTAGTCATTTTATCGTGGATAACGTCGCTGGTTACGAAATGAACCAAATTTACTTTTAGCCCATTTAATATTATACATTATGTAACTGTTTGTTGTCCTAAATATAATACAATAGTTTACATTCTATTGAAGGTATTTGCCCAAAATCACCACGCTGGGAAGGCGGTTTAGGGATCGCAGTTCAAGCCAGTACGTAGGATGACGCTGCTGCCCATCATCCGGTAGGATTTCCACTATTCTAGGCCGTTACCTTACGGCTCAAATTGATAATATATAAAGCCGCAAATGCTCCAATAAATATACGAGGTATCGCTATAAGTCGACGCCGAAACTAGGTCATTAATTACAACCAGAGTGTACATAGTTGCTATAGAATAGTATAGTTACGAGATTTTAAATAGATTGTATTTGTAGCCGAAACGCGAAATGATTTGTGTTATGGCTACTGTGGGAAAGATTTACGCGAAGTAAATAGCGTTATTTATGTTCCGGAGTTTAGGTGTTAGATAGGATATGTATATAAAAACAGCTGTACAAAATGAATTGTACATTTCAGCAATTTACAGAACGTAGATAAATTTATAGATATGAATACTCTTTTTGCACGGAGTTATGAGTAACAAGCAACTAATAGCTTTTACATACATACATACATAATGTCACGCCTCTTTCCCGTAGGGGTAGGCAGAGATCACATCCTTCCACTTGCTACGATCTTGGCACACAATTTTAGCTTCATTCACACTCATTAACCTCCTCATACACGCCCGTCGGTTTAGGGTACTTTTGACCTGCCCTTTCTCTAACATTTTTTGTATTTGGTCATGGAAGGTCTTACGTGGTCTTTCCCTCCCAACACTTCCATCCACTTGTCCATCATAAATCACTTTCGTTAATCTACTTTCATTCATCCTCTCAACATGACCAAACCATCTAAGCATACCTTTCTCAATTCTTGTCACTATATTTTCTTTTATACCAGCTTCAACCCTTATCACTTCATTCCTTATCCTATCACTCAATTTCACACCAAGAATACTTCCGAGTGCTCTCATCTCTACTGCATTAATCTTACTCTCATGTTTCTTCTGCCATAACGTTTGTATAAAATCATTTAGATTGTCTATAGAAACCACTTCATTGTTAAATTCACCTCAATCAGTTCTTTCTTGTGCGCTTCGATGCGCTATAAATATTTAAAGCGAATAAAATTTTATTCAACAAGGGCTCTTTTCATATTGATACTTCATCATATCAGCCATATAAAGTCCACTGCTAAACATTAGCCTCCCCAATAAATTTCATCCCAATACCCAAGTATTTGCCTATAATCAATCACCACGTAAGTACACCTCTAATTCAACGAAAAAGAAACTTCGTTATACCTGTCTCTTTCATTCTCTAGGTATATCATTATCGAGTGAAAGGGATAGATATAACGAAGTTTCGTTTACGTTGAATAAGAGTAGGCCCTTAGGTAAGATTTATTTTCGTCGACTCTCCCTTAACACCTTACCTTAACAAGGTTCTACCAGCATTTTGGTATGATTATTCAATAGTTAAATGGTTTTATGCATTCTATAAAATGTTATAGTACTTAGAAATGTTATTATGCATTTACCGATGAGCATACTTTGTTCAATGGTTAATTTTAAACTGGCTATTGAAAAATCAGACCTTTGATAAATCAAAAAGAGCGCGTGCGCAGATACATAAATTTTAAATGCACACGTGGCGGTAATAGATTTCCTATTTACATACAAATCAGCGGTAATGCTATCCCTGGCCCACACGAGTAATGTGCGTGAGGCGCGTAGCTACCTCGTTCATTATGGAGCCCGAGGGCACAAGACGGGCGACATATTAAAATCGCCAGTCGCCACCCTCCGGTCCTGAGCGGTGGGGTGGCGACGTCATGGACCCGATCGATATGACACACTGAACCGAGAAATGCCGCTGATATTTTTTTGCACGATACCTTATAAAATTTGATTACTTTCATTTAGAGCTGTAACATTGGCGCCCATAGTTTGAGAGTACATACTTACATTGTGCACATACTTAAATATTGAGCAGGATCCTTTTTCGATATCATGCAAGCGGTGTATTGTCCTATTTCTTTGTTTTTATTATGTTTATGTACGAGTTATTTTAATATTGAAATAATAAATTTTTAATTTTATATTACATTAATAAATTAAAGCAAAGATTCGTGTCTTATAAAAAAAAACCAGACGGTTATAAACAGATGCTTTCATTTGGGACTGTTACATTAGAGGTTAGTTTGAGAGTATTTAACTATTATTATTTATTGTATTACATATAAGTTAAAAACAATGTCCTACAAAACTTTTCAAACAGCGTACACACGTTTTCATGATGAGCGTACTTAAGGTATGGATTTGTTTTGCCAAGTATCCGTGTCTGCTAAAGTTTGAAAGAGTCTAACTTAAGAAAGAAAGTTGAGCGTATTTTAATTATGGTAACTCAAAGAAATTCATTTCGCATAAACTCGGACGACTAAAATCAAGTATTCCTATTGTATAAGACATTGATATTGTAAGCGATTCATTTTTTTGATTTTAGAACATTATCATTATTGTTTTTACTTAATTTAGAAACAAGTAATCCCGGTGGTGCATTATTGTATTATTCTACAAATACGGAAAATAGAAAAAACATATTTATACAAATCTTAATAAGTTACTAGAAAAATGTTAACAGGGGGTCATAATTATATGGATTATGTTTCCTTTTTAAAGCGTGTTATTGAATTTTTAGCTTAATCCGCCATATTAATTTTAAAATGCATTGGCCCTTTAACGGGCAGAGCACGTTGAAAATGTTCATTGGTTTTCCACCTTAAGTTAACCGCATAAGGTTCAATTTATGGTGGTCATATATTGACCACTGCCTGTTAAAGGGTTAATGTTTATTTTCTCCCGTAACGTCTATTTCCATTAACATTACTTTTGAGGTTCGAAAAGGCGTGATTAAGGGACAACAAGATGCATTTACCAGTTTAGAAACCACTGGTGATTCTTTAACAGCTTAAACGCCCAGCCGAAAATACTAGTTTTCTCTATGGGCCATGGCAGCCACCATATGTCCGACAACCCTTTTGTTATTTTTCAATAAGCCCATTGATAAAACAAACTGGCAGATAAACGGTGTCTGCCATGGCGTTTAACGTGTTAATAAATCACTAAATCGCATTGCCAAATTTTCTTTTTTATGGTCTTATGCTAGCTGTCCAACACAATCTAGTGTTGAAATTTTTATGTCATTTATTTAAAGTATAACAGAATCATAACATTCTATTGTAAAGTAAAAATGCACGTTTAAATGACAGGACACAAAAGTCGATTTACGATCGTAACACAATCGCCATAAGCTTTTAGCTTAGGATTAACGCTGGGCTGCTTATGAGATTAACACGCTTCCAATAATCTTTTTCTTTTTAAATTGTACAAAATTATAATTTCTCCAATTTTCAGTTCATAGGGTTCCTAATTTCAGTAACAATCATCAGTATCATCTCAACTTATTAACGTACCACTGATCACGGGCCTTCTGCCACGTACCAAGGTCATACTGCACGCGGACCCAGTGCAGATTGACGGAGTCAGGTGTGTGGGATCTTACTATCAGAATATTTCCTAAGGGCCTCTTACTTGACTGAAGGACTACTACAGATACCTACTGATAACCAGGACCAACTGGCTAACGTGTCGTTCAAAGCACGAAAACGCAGGATATTACATGCCACACTATGGGCCATTACTTCAGCCTGACAGAGTTCAGTTCTTAGATAGATGTCCGTTCAAAAAGATGAACTGTGTACTACTTCAGAAAGGAGGTTCACAGTGTGCACTTGGCTTTGCTTCGGTGATACTTTTTGACCACCTAATACCGCGGAGCTACAAGAGCTTCATTAATCAGCACTACATCATCATATCAGCCTTATAAAAGTCCACTGCTAAACATTGGCCCCCCAATATACTACATTAAATATAAATAATATTTCTGACACTTACACCAATTATTTAGTTCCATGATAAGTATCATTAAGAACTTGTGTTATGGATACTAAATAACGGATATATAATAAAGGATTAATACATACTTAATATACATAGGAAAACACCCAGACCAGAACATATATTAATATTTATACACACAAATATTTGTCCTGAGTGGGAATCGAACCCACGACCTCAGGAGTGGAGTGCGGGTATACTCGCCACCACGCCATATCGGCCGTCGTGGGGGTATTTGCCCTGTATTTGGTAGGGTTTGTCGACTCTTACGACTCCCCATGAGATGAGGGGGGGTGGCACTATTCTGCTGATACCACACGGCACACATCACTCAAGAGTTTTAAAAAAAGTAGCTTTCCTTTATCTGTCTCTATGTATGGTTAGATCTTTAAAACTACGCAACGGATTTTGATGCGGTATTTTACTAGATGAGATATTGCAGCGCCGTAACTAGCCTTTTATGCACCAAGTGCGAGCTTTCAAAACTGCGCTCTTGAAAAATGCTTTCCAGGCTCTGATAATACAGGCCAGGTACAGTAGGGCGCGTCTACACAATGTTCGCAATAAACAAAATTTACCTACTAGCTACTATGCATGAGATAAACAAGATACTAGTCTGGTCATTTCTGCGCCCTGTGCCTGGGCACTGCTGGCACCACCCTAGTTACGGCACTGTTCGAGAGGAAGTTTTATATGTAGACCGCGCACACGAAGCCGCGGGCGGCTGCTAGTAATATAGAAAGCCTATAAACAGTGGCACTGTTATCAGTCATTGGCCATACAACTTCATCAGCGATTCAAATTATACGGTTACAGTTACAACTTGTCCTGTTTAATTAATACTCAAACGCTAGGAGAATGGATTTCACGTTAGACTTGTTGAATAATTAATATAATAGTTATGACCAAAGTTCCCAATTTGATAATAAAATCATAGACTATTGTTTTAGGATAATATGGCAAGAATTGGGTAAATGTTTATAATCTATTTCCTGTAATTAAATCAAATCCAAGGACTGACCTGTTCTATGCTACTCTATACTTGAGCGATTGATTTTGACTAACCTGCAGAACAAACATGACGAGTTTCTTGCCCAATTCTTCTTTTCTCCAGATCAGGCACTAGGCACTAGGCACTAGGTCCTGGCACTAAGGCCTAGGCAAATCGACCTTATGAGTGTTCCATTGGAGTCCACATTCAATAAAACATTTTTCTTTTGCAACTAGCGCTAAAACCTGAATCAGATTCTGCTTAAATTTGATTAATTAAAGGAATATAGCGTTAAAATTATTATAGAGTTGTAAATGTCACTGCGATACGCATTTCTATGATTCATAGACGTGGCGCCGACGTCTCGCGCGCACCTGACGACTGGTGTTCTTAATTAATTAATCATTAAGTATTACACTGAGCTAGCACAGCTGTAATTATCTTTCAGAATATTATTCGGTATGCGTGAGTTATTAGGTACGCTGTGTATTTAAGACTTTTCTGTACGTACATTAAAATTTTCAACAAGCTGATTACGTAAGACCACATTTACTTCGTAGGTTTAATATGTGAACTGGCGGACGACTGCTAGGAGAAAGAAAACTCTTATAAATAATATTAACAATGTTAGAAGCACATTTTAAATAGTCTCGTTAACTCTTCGTTCGTTCTTAGTTAGTTAAAACCTAATTATTTGACCGAACCATAGATATTTAAGTATGTCATCAAAGGCTCTTCAGAAATCCTAACTAACGTGTTTGGTACGTGTCTCAAGATGTTTTTCGAGTTTGACAAGACGTTTTTTTTAACAAATTTCATATTTTTAAACTTACGTACAAATGATTAATCATACTCAACTTTCCTGATAGTTATCATAAGTAAGGGTAACTGATATTTACAATAAGTATGGACAGTTCGTACTGAAACACTACCACAAATAATAAAACGATAACCGTATTCTAGAGCAATTTATAAGAACTATAAATATTTTTTTATGAACCTTCTGAATCTTCGAATGTCTTCGTAGTATTATTAAATACTATTTCATATTGAATCTGACAAGCACACTTTTGCTTTGAATAGCAGAATATACCTTGTTCTATCACCGTAAGGATTATTACTATATTACCAAATAACGTTTTGACCAAGAATAGGATTACCTATAAAATGGATTTCGATACCTTAATTCGCAAACCAGCCAACTCTACATTTCGTACAATCAGATGGTTAGCAACAATGTTTCGCCTATTTATTTATTTAGATATTTTTCATAATTTATATACAATAAAAAAACACCTGCAAAAAAATGTCCATACAGGGTAAACAGGTTTGCGAATAAAGGTATCGATAAAGTTGAATTTAAAATATCGGTAAAGGTGAGCATTGAAAGCATACTCACGCAACTCTCCCGAACTCGTCCCTGGGCACGTCCTTGTCACCGCCGGCCTCTGCAAGCTTCGCCCGAAACGCCACCACCCTCGCCGCGATCTCCTCCTTCGGCAACCTGCGTAGCCACACCAAAGATATACTCATCTATACCAACACACATTAAACTAAACAAAAAACACTACAGCGCAATAGCAGCTGCGCAGAACATGTCTCGACCACCTTAGCCTCTACCTACCAATGCATGGATACGCCGTGTTGTAATCTCGCGGAATTACTATTTAAAAACAATAAAATATGAGCGATAAGACGCTCACGGCGAGCGGCCGTAAACTGGTCCTTTTATAGAGCGGCGTATATGTTCCCGGTCTGGTGCATTATTGATTTGACTCAAGCGCATAATACGAGGGTACCCACCCTATGGAGGGGTGCCGGGCAATAGGCCAATGGACTCGGTCTGTTATTTTCTATGTTAACAACCCTTCGGGATCGATAACAAACACATGATTTGGTCACAAGCCACTTTTATTACTTCATACACAGGTTGTTTGTAGAGTGGGCATTAGATAAGTTTGTGTCGATCATTTAATAATTTAAAAAGCTATTATAAAATAATATTCATATAAAATCTAATAATCGATGTAGATTTATCGATATATCTTTTTTTTTTACTTTTTAATGTTTGACAATGTTATGCTATGTAATTGCGTAAACAATATATAACAGAAAAGGTTTTTATATTAAGTACCTAGTTCGTATTTTTATGGGACCACCAGGACTTACTCTTTGAAACGAATACAAATAAGAACCTTCACCTTTTATGAAGTCCATTACATACGTATTCTGTTGTCTTCTAAGATTTAGATTTTTGAATGTATAATTGTGTAAATTTTGTGACCTTTATCACAATCCACTAAACATTTGTATTTATTTTTTTAAAACATTCTAGATCTGACTGACCGACTGTGTGCTCTCGTGCTAAATTGTAAGATTAGTGCTTGGGATTGTGCCCAGCTAATATGAATGGCTTAGAACATGAATATTGCATATAAGTGAATCTAAGCTTCGTGATTTCACTGTATTAAAAATTCGATTGTTTTTTTTATATTTATATTTAATTTTGACGTTTTCAGAGTACTATGTAATAGTTTATAAATAAATAATTTTGAAGTTAGTCAATAATATATAATAATAATATACTAACATAAGTTCGACAGTCAAAGTTTAACATAACGTAGTCAAAGTTTAACATAACGTAGTCAACGTTTATATGTCACGACTTTGCGTTAATATCTATCTGTATGATCTAATCATAATGAAATTTGCTATGAAAAAACCTTAACCCTCGGCTACTTTTTATTATTAATAATGAATATATTTTTTGTGGATCACGCCGAAAACAGGTGTATATAAACATATGCACATTCAAGGGAATGAATTTTTTTATTACATAATAATATATTGTCCCACTATAGGGCAAAGGTTTCCCTCTGCTGTCTCTATTTCTTGGGCGAGTCTCCCCCACTTTGGGACGAGAGAGGCAATGTCGTTTCGACATCGCTTCCGAGCAGTGTTACCAACTTAGGGGTTTTCCCCTAGGTTGGTCATTAGGTCATTTAGGGGCCAAAATAAGTGAGATGGGATTTTTTTAGGGACCTGAAATTTTTAGGGGTAAATTTAGGGATTTTTTGACTCTTTATATTTTTAAATTGAATTTTTTTTAAGATAAATTTACAAATGGCTCTCGTGGGAATCAATGTAGCCAACAGGGACATTAATATTTATTTCTTGACCTACCGACTTATAACATCTAGTTCGTAATTCTACAACTACTCTGTGGTAACCATTAAAGGTACTCTGTGGTGGATTGAAATTAGTTCCCAACTCTAACTGGCTATTGGCTACAAATCTCTTAATCACGCCTCTGAATGTCCGTTTTTAAAAGTTACGCTACCCCCGAAAGCGTAACTTTATAGAGCGTCTACTGTAAATATTTTTTAGGGGGACAACTCAATAATTAAAGCGATTTTGGGGGTTTTGACACAAACTTTAGGGATAAATATTTTTGAGAGTTGGTAACACTGCTTCCGAGGTCTACCTTTATGTCTCCTGTCGTCTTCCCGCACCCATTCCGTGCAAACTTTAGCCATGGTATTATTATTATTCACATGGCCCTTATGATACTAAAACAATAACTAGTTAACAGGTCATGTTAAGGACGTGGATCACACAGACATACATAATGCAATATGGGTTCTAATAAAGATCTTAAGAGTTTAGGCCAACCTCACCTACAAGTGGTGCACCTGCCGGTTTAAAGGTTAGTGACTGTCATTATAATTGAAGTCTGGGCGTATGTGCATACTCCTTCGGGGAAACAGGCGTGTGACATACATACAATGTAAAGCAATATGCAGAACATAAATGCTAAAGTAAAAAGGTTGGATTTACTTAAAAGTAATTTTTTAAATTAAGGAATTGGCCATATTTCTGTTTTTATTATATTCCTGCAACTTAATTAGGTATGTATTTATTTATAGTAGTAATATAGTATAATAGGTATGTATTCATATATAGTAGTAATATAATATAGTAGGTAGTAACATTTTATGGGTTTAAAAGCAAATACAAATTGAATAGTAATGTTAAAGACCAAAATCTGTCAGATCAAAGATTGTAAATACCATCACAAATTGTATCTGAAACGTAATTGCCATGGATTAACGCCAGTTTCATTTTATAGCTGGACATTTGCCAATTATAATGTACAGCTACATTTGAATATTAGCGTGGATACCTATGTGCCAATGAGCGATTTTATAGAGCTTAGAAAAGTACCACCCCTCTCATCTCACGGGGAGTCGTAACTGTCGAAAAGATATCCTACCGCTGATGGACAGTAGCGTCATCCTGCGTACTGGATTGCTGCAACTGCGATCACCAACCCGCCTGCCTAGCGTGGTGATTATGAGCAGATACCCCCAGTAGTTCAGCAGTAAACATTATAAGGCTGATATGATAATGAAATATGATTTATTTTGCATTTTCCTTCAGTACTAATGGATAATTTTACCCGTCCGCTAGGGTCATATATATTTATTATCACGCCTTGTCTCCGTAGTTACAATTCTCCACTCATATAATACATATCGTCACACCTCCCGTAGGAGTATTCAAAGATCACATCCCTCCACTAGCTAAGTTTCTGGCAGACTCTGTAAGCTTTACTTACATTTATTGACCTTCTCATGCACTCTTTTCGGTTTAAAGTAAAGTAAAGTAAAAAAATGATTTATTTCATAAACTATTATACATAGTACTTGAAAACGTCATGATTACAAATGAAAAAAAAAAAAATACAATCGAAATAATATTACACTAAATCACGAAGCTTAGATTCACTTACATGCAAAAAAAATAATTTAAAAACAAAAAATAATTAAGTGTAAGTGAATCTAAGTGCCAGTTCCGAGCCACCGCTCTGTAAGAAGAACTGGCAAGAAACTCACAGGCTATGCTCTTTTAAATATGTCCATTAGTTTGGTACTAGAATTACAATCTTCATTTGTCTGTGAAGCTATACAATGCAATATAACATAACCTTAACAATATTTATTTTTTCAAGTCATTCATATTAGAATAGCCTGTATGAAACGGCAGTTTAATCCCAAGCATTTTTATCTGCCATATAGTCTTTAATAGAATAGTATCCCTTTGAAGACAGCTTGTGTTTTATGGTTAATTTAAATTTATTTAGGCTCAATTGCTGTATGTCGCTTGGGATTTTATTGTAGAATCGTACACATTGACCTTTAAATGATTTGTTTATCTTTTGGAGCCTAGTGGCAACGAATGGCTACGAATACAGAAAATATTACAGAAAATATTTAGGGTACCGTACACCAGCCCTTAATCCATAAAGTTCCATAAAGCTACTCTAGCAATGGTCATAGGTCATTAGAGCCTGACCGATAACCACCGCCTCGCCTACATTATGTGGAATACTATTGGTCGGATACACGCACACTATATCAAACTCCGGATCGCCTTGCCTGCTGGCTGACCGCGCGCGAACGTATGGGCTACTCAGTTTCAGCTTGCACGCTTGCCATGCGTTACCCATGCGCAGTTCCCGAATGGATCGCATGAATATAAAACTTCATCGTATCGACAATTGCTAATTGGCTGTATCCATTTACGGCGCATGGCGGGAAAACCAACTTATCGAGATTCTTGCCTAATTCTTCTATACACAAGTTCTTGCTCATAGTCAGCTCCTTTTAAGATATCATTTATGAGTGCTCCATTGAAGAGAAAATAGAATAAAGCTATTTTATATTTTTTTAATGGTTATATTATTTATTTAAGAATAAATATTAAGAATAAATATATAGAATATTTTTTATATATTATAAAACTGATATAGCACACCCTTCAGTAGCTATTTATTAAATATTTAACACCTTCGTTACATAATTGCATAAATCTATAATTATTATTATTGAAATCGATTCAGTAGTTTTTGAGTTCATAAATTACAAACATCAAATCTATTTTCTGTGTAATATTAGTCTGACATTTCTGCTACAATTTTTGTTTTTACTATTTAGATACTTTAGGTTTCTGTCTAATTTATATATTATTTTTATATTAAGAATTTTTTTATTTGTAAATTAAAATTGATGCAAATTAAAAGAAATTAGGTTTGAATATACACACCCCCATACCCTTTTTAATAAGATATTCTTACGAATTAGAAGAACTCACCGGGTGAAAAAACATATGAAGCCCAGAAAATGTTCTCCTCCTCCAATAGTCCATCAATATTCAGTCATATTAGTGGGAGTCATACATGACTATTTATCAGAAATTTTGTACTAGTGGGTAACCCGCAAAAATGCGCTCAAAATAGGGTGATTCCGTATGACACCGTAACTATATTTCTATGACGAACCACAACGGTTGAAGTAGCAATTTATGGCTTATAGAAAATATATATGAAGTATACAAATAGAAATATCCTGAAGTGTCAAATACCATTTAATCAAGTTTGGCTCAATAGAGCTCTTATGAATGTCTTAATACTTATAAACTAAAGCGACCATGCGGGCGGGAGCTTGATCGTAAAAGAACGGGCAAGAAAATCGTCAAAGTTGGTTTTTTCTCCCAACGCACTCTTAATTAAAATTATAAAATTACATAGACAATATATGTAAGTAATCGTTATTTTGTAAAGAAGACTGCAAAAAACTACTTTTCTCATTGTAAATGTTACATCGAAGCGATTTTGTCATTATCGTAATCATTAACCGTGTAATACCCTTTCTTGGTAAGTGATGTCTTAACTGTTTGCTTAAACTTTTCAAAAGGCAAATCTAGAATACCTTCTGGAATTTTGTAATAATATTATATACCCTGCCCCATAAACGTTTTACAAATTTTTGTAGACGCTAAAAAGGATTTACTAATTATTATACTACTACTACGATTTTATAATTATTATACTATTATAAATGCATTGAGAGGCAACAGTCAAGATATCTATTTCTTTAAACTTTTCTCTAAGAGTTGTTCGTGAGCTTTGTACGTAATAGATCTTACAGCCCGTTTCTGTTATAAATAATAAAACTAATTAACAAAAATTATGTAAAAATATTAATCAATTTTAATGAGAAAATTCGTAAACTGATGCAAGTAGCAATATTTAGCCAAGCAACAGTAAATGTCAAAATAGATTTTTTAAGACTTCTGTAAGTTGTGCTTTTGCACTTATGCTAATTGTTGATTATGTCCACTTAACACCAGTTGATGAGGTATGCAAAATATTGAATGAGACATTAAAGTAAATAGTTAAATGAATGACACCCAACATAAAACAAGATTTATTAAATGTAAATATTTAGGTTATGCTACTTTCAAGGTTTTCATATTTTAATAAATTAAGCATAATTAGCTTCCTAAACCTCTAATCAATTGCTTTATACTAAAATAATAACTATTAAAGAAAAAAGAAAGACTTTTTCTAAGGTTATCCTCAACCCAAATTTCATCTAATCACCCCAGTGTTAATATATTAGCTATATTTTTTTTAATTACTTACACTAGCCTAATGAGACTTGTTCGAAATCACATATGTAAAAGTTATCAAACAGTAGAACATACAAAAAACTATAGATAAATTTCAATAATTGCAAGGTTGAACTGGATATTAAGTAACTGGATGATATCAATAAATGTCAATAAACTTACCCCTGGTCCTCGAGACTGTCTTCTAGTTCTGCACATTTTACTTCGATCTTCCTCTTCCTTTCATGGTCTAGTATTTCACGGTTAGGTTGTTTGTTGGACGCTGAGTCCAATTTAGCAATGTCTTCTTCAGTACGATAATTCACAGAATCTTTGGTTTTTCTCACTGATGCCCAATTTCTTTGAACATAGCCATTAGTTCCGGATCCTCGTGGTGTAGTCAATCCAATACCATTGTACATTTTGTTGTATTTCACCTAAAAGATTCGATTTTAGAAAAGCATTCGATTCAGTGGGGCATTAGTGAAATTAGCAAGGTTACAATTGAGAAAATATTTATTGTAATGATTAATTAAGATGTGGTAATAGTTTCAACATTATTATAAATATGAATAATTACCTTTTAATCAAGCACCTCTAACATTACTATAAAATACCTAAACACAAATTAAACTCCCTACACGTCCATTTTGGTAGATTGCGTTTTTTTTTGCAATGCGGTGCTAGTGTTGTGACTACTTGTGACGCTTTATTCAAGATTGTATGAGTCGATAGTTGGTTAAACCAAGAAGGTCGACTCCAACGACCAGTTTTGCGCGCACAGTATCTTAATTGAATTATTTTTCATTTCACAAAGCACAATCTCACCTCTAACTAAGATTTTATTCAATAATTTATTTAAAACAACAAAAAACATATAATTTAAAGCAGTAAGATGCCAACATAAACTCTTTAGAGTTTTACTGGACATCAGTGTTAAATGATTAATATAACATGCATCTTATGTTTTGGCATCAAATTTTCCTGCAAAAAACTAAGGTTGAGAAGAGATCATTAATGTTGATTAGACTTTGGGTGGGCGATAATTATTTTTTCCATTATTTTGATTTTAACAGCTTCCGTGCTTCGGGAAACACGTTAATCCGTTGACTGGTAGTCAGTACATTGGAAGACCGATGATGTGATAGGATTAAGAAAGTGGGATGTTTATTGAACTGAAATGAATTACAAATAAAATATTTTATAGAAAACATAAAGACCAAAACAAGTAATATGTCTTTATGTCGATCCAAATTTTGTCATAGGGGGCGTCACATATCTAAGTTCATACTTTTTATTTTATTTATGGGTCATAGCCTGAAAATAATAGTATTTTTCTATAACCTATGGAACGATGACCATAGCAAACTCCAACCTCTGAGCATATCGTCCATATTCACCCGTCATTCATTGTGATGGTTAATTGGTTTCTTTGTTATTTATTATCAAACTATTTATAATTTTAAAATCACTGTAAAATTAGTTTTAAAAGTATCGACTGATAAGGCGCTATTTATACAAATCATATCAGAATCGATCCACCTATCGCAGCCCCACACTAGCTGTACACGGAGTAAAACAATCAATGAGAAAGAAAAAAGCGCGGGAAAGGGTAAACTTCGCGGTCAACTTAAAATTTTCATAACTTTTATTTATTTTTTAAGTGAATGTAATAAGGCCAGATTACTGTTATTTTATTCTGACGTATTTGTTTATTTCATTTTACATATAAATTGTTCCTGAAACTGGTGAGTTATTTTCTTTTTCTAGTGGGTCTATGTTTGACCCCGAAGACCCTGGGGGCTCAGGCCCTCAGGTGTCTAATGTTATAACCATTGGTCATGGGCATGATGGATCGGAGATGGACACCGAAGGGTCACATATAGATACTGACTGTTCAGCTTCACAAGACAATGTAAAATCTAGCCGAAAAAGAGTTTCTGCACACAAAAAATGTAGGTTATGTAATAAAAAGAAGCGTAAACATAATAAAACATCTACAGAATCTTCATGCAATTGTGAAATAAATGAAAAAAATAAAGCAGAAAAAAATTCAAAATCTGAAGTATTTCTTGCTCCATTGCCACCTGCAGTCCTAGAATCAACACAACCATCTGTTCAATCACCGGTACATATTGGTAGGACTCATTATGAGTCAACTGATGTGTCTCCATTTTTAATTCACATTCAGAAGGAACAATCAGTTTCAGAAAATATAAATATTCACCCAGTTGCTTTCGGACATTTTTTAAAGAAACATTTTTTCAAAAATATTGTAAATGGCAGCCTAAAAAAAATAGGTAGAAATAAACTGTGTATTTCATTTAATAAATTTGAAGATGCCAATGCTTTCTTAGAAAGTGAAGCCTTAAAAAGATTTTTCTATAAGGCATTTATTCCTAATTTTAATATAACCCGAATGGGAGTTGTAAGAGGAGTACCGGCAGATTGGGCAGATGATGTTGTGCTTGAAAACATTTCTGTACCAATAGGTTGTGGAAAAATTATAAAAGTCCGTAGAATTAATAGGAAAAATATGGTAGATGGTAAACCAACATATACACCGATTGAGACTGTTGTTCTCACATTTGATGGCCAAGTTCTGCCTAAACGTGTGTTTCTGTGTTATAATTCTTTGCCAGTTGATTTATATATATACCCAACTATACAATGTTTCAATTGCTGCAGATATGGGCATGTAAAAAGTCAATGTAGATCCACCCCTCGCTGTTATAAGTGTGGTCAAGGTCATAGTGCTGACAAATGCTCCATTGATGAAGATGATTTAATTTGCTGTTTATGTTCTGGACCTCACTATGCAACTAGCCATAAGTGCCCAGAATTTGCAAGACAAAAAGCAGTCAAAGAAACTATGGCAAAAAGCTGCATCTCATATGCTGAAGCCCTTAAACTACACCCTCCTGTATCAAAGTCCTATGCTGATGTTCTTTACACTCCCAAAAACTCCTTTGCTTCTTCACAGAAAATAATGCAAAACCAAAAATCTTTCATTTCATTATCAGAAACTATGCCAAATAAATCATCACATAAAAAAACTGTATTTTCAAAGCCCAGACAACTGCCATCACTTGGCAAGGGTTATGACAGAGAAACACATGCTTTATTAACTAGTGAATATGATATTCCCCTTCCCTCAGTTGGTACTGTATTTAAAAATAATATTCCCCATATGACAACTAGAGAATTAATCATAGCATTATTGAATCTACTTACTAATAATCAGACTTTGTCTGAACCGTCCAACGCTGCCACTCTTAATAAAGATAATTTAAATAAAAACGATTTTAATGGACAGTCACTCAATAATAGTCCAGTGGAATTGTCGTAGTGTTAATAGTAAAAAATCTGAACTTTTATACTTGATAAAAAAATTTAATCCTTTTCTAATTGCCTTACAAGAGACCTGGCTTCGGCCAAGTTTTAATTTCAAAGTATCTAATTACTCTTGTGTTAGAGAAGATAGAAGTGATGGACATGGTGGAGTTGCATTACTTATAAGCAGCTCGGTTCCATATACACATGTCCCCTTACCAAGTCATAATATTGATTTTTCCATTATAGCTGTATCAATTCATAATATATGTTTTGTGTCAGTTTATATTCCTCATCCTTCGTCTGTTATATATGATGAAGTGGAACATATTCTCCTTCAACTCCCAAAACCTTATATATTGATGGGAGATTTTAATGCTCAACATCAATCTTGGGGCAGTTCCTCTTCAAATAGTTTTGGGTCGAGATTAATTGACATGGCGGATAGTGTTAATTTATGCATTTTAAACAATGGGGAAGCTACTCGCCGTTCTCAACCCTATGAAGGACTAAGCGCCCCTGATTTATCCTTATGTTCGCCGAATTTAGCATCCACATTAACATGGGCCGTTTTTTCTTCAACTCTTGGCAGCGACCATTATCCTATAATTATTACATTTCCCTCTAATTTCACCAAACCATACACACCCCGTCCTCCTAGATTAAAGTTTAGGATATCAAATAATAACACAAATTGGTCATTATACCGTACGTTAGTCGACGAAGAAATAATATTACTCCCACAATTTGACAACCAGACTGAATGTGCAGATGCTCTTGCCTCACTTCTGATTAGAGTTGCCGAAAGAGTTTTTCCTGTTAAAAGTAATTATCACAGAAAAATTCCCTCTCCACCTTGGTGGGACTCTGAATGTTCCGCCTCTATCAAAGAACGCAAATTGGCTGAAAATTTATACAAAAATTATTCCACCACAGAAAATTTTGATAACCTTTGTGAAGCTACAAAAAAAACTCGAAAACTATTTAAACAAAAAAAATGGGAAGGATGGAAATCTTTCTGTGAGTCTTTATCACCCGACGTGCCTTCCTCCACTGTCTGGCGTAACATACGTCGTTACAGGTCTGCTTACAGAGAAACAAACCCCCATATTCTGCCTGAGAGCTTTACAGAGATTTTGATGGATAATTTGGCACCACCTTCAGCCCCTCTAAATATTATTACGCCTTGTTCCATATCCCCGAATGAAACTCTTTCCCACCTTAATTCCCCTTTCAGTCTCCAAGAGCTAAAAGGCGTCTTGAGTTACGTTAAAGACTCTGCGCCTGGAATAGATGGAATTCCATATTCTTTTTTTATTAATCTTAGTGATCCTAGTCTTATATACTTTTTGAACATTGTAAATAAAATAATGATTTCAGGTGAAATTCCACCCTCTTGGAAAATTCAGGAAGTTATTCCCATACTAAAACATAATAAAGAATCTTCAGACCCAAGGTCTTATCGTCCCATAGCTTTAACTTCAATTCTTTGTAAACTAACGGAACATTTAGTAAAAAATAGACTGGAATGGTACGTAGAAAACCAAGGTTTGCTACATACTAGCCAGTACGGATTTAGGAAAGCCAAAAGCACCATGGACAACTTGGGTATTTTTATTACTGACATTAGATTAGCTTTTTCTAAAAATGAATCCTTACTTGCGGCATTTTTAGATATTCATTCTGCATACGATAATGTTGATATAACTATATTAAAGGAAAAATTTATCAAATTAAAAGTCCCACTAATATTATCCAATTTTATCATAAACCTTATCTCAGAAAGATACATACAGGTAAACTGCGATAACTCAACTGTTCGTCGAACTGTATGGAAAGGTCTTCCGCAAGGATCAGTTTTATCACCATTGATTTACAATATTTATACTTATGACCTGGTAGACTCTCTTCCAGGTTATATTAAGGTTTTACAATACGCTGATGACTTAGTATTTTACAAAGCTGGCCGATCAGTTGAAAACTTAATAAACTCCATAACAGTTTCTCTTGAGAACCTCAAGATATGGCTTGACTATAATTCACTTGAATTATCCGTTTCAAAAAGTTCAACAGTTTTATTTTCTAAAATGCGCACCCCTTATCCTATAGTGATATCATATAACTCAGTTTTCATTCCTCAATGTAAAGAAGTAAAATTTCTCGGCATTATTTTAGATAACAAATTAACTGGTCTTCCTCACTGCAATGCTATTGTTAATAAATGTGAACGAAATTTAAACATATTAAAATGTTTGACAGGTGTATGGTGGGGCGCTCATCCATCTACATTAAGACTGTTATATAATGCCCTTGTTCGTAGTGTGTTAGATTATGGAAGTTATTTTCTGGAGCCCTGTAGTTCAGCTGGGTTAAAAAAATTAAATAACATTCAGTCTAAAGCTTTGCGAATAGTGACGGGAGCGATGCGTTCTAGCCCAATTAATGCACTACAGGTGGAATGTTCAGAACCGCCTTTGAATTTACGACGCCAATATTTATGTGACAAGTATTTATTTCGAGCTTTTCAATTTTCAAAACACCCTCTTCGTAAAATGTTGCAAACTTTATCTGAAAATATTGAAAATGCGCCTTACTGGCGACATAAAAACAGCCCTTGTTTAATAATTAGCTTTCGTAAATTTACTTCCCTCCAAGCGCCCACCCATAGTTCTCAATATCTCCCTATTTTTGGTACTAATTATAATGCACTTATTCTTTTACCTACTGTAAAATTTGATTTAGATTTTAAAAAAAATGAATGTTCAGCTGTGTCTTTCTACACACAAATAGAGCAATTCTGGCCTGGCTGGCATTATATATTTAGCGATGCCTCTAAACAGTCTTCAATGGATTGCGTTGGTGTCGGAGTGTACCATCAGCAATTTAAAATAGTACAGAAAGTTAAACTTCCTCCCGAAAGTTCGGTGCACACCGGGGAGTGCTTCGGTCTTTTAAAATCATTAGAATATACTCTTCTCGCAAATCTTAAACAAACTATAATTTTCTCTGATTCTAAGAGCGCACTTCAGTCTTTAGTAAAGTTCCCGTTTAAAACAAATTCTAACAATTCAGTCATTATGGAATGTAGAACTTTGTTGGAAAAGTGTTATTCTAGAGGCCTACAGGTTGAATTTGCGTGGATCCCTAGCCATCAGAATATTCCTGGTAATGATTTTGCGGATAAGTTAGCCCACGAGGCCGTGACCTGTGGTGATAAATTTCCTTATGAAAACATGGTTCAAGATATTGTTTCCTTTCCAAGAGACCAGATGTATCATTCTTGGGAAGAAGTTTGGAGCATCAGTAAAGAACAGAAAGGAAGAAATTACTCGAAAATTCAGCCCCAAATTTCAAAAAAACCTTGGTTTTCTTCAATGAGATTTGATAAAGTGGGCACAACTATTCTTATTAGAATGCGCCTAGGCCATGTTTGTACACCTTCCCATTTAGCTCGCATAAATATTGTTGACAGTAGCGACTGCAGCTGTGGTAATGGAGTAGGTGATCTCAATCATATTTTCTTTAATTGCCTATCTCACGACTGCACATATTTTTTAAATAATCTGATTACCTTAGGTGTCTCATTGCCAACATCGATGCCTTGTCTTTTATACTCCATGGAATATGACATTTATAGACTAATAACGGATTTTATTCAAAAAAATATTATTAAATTATAGCCTAATACATTTTATATATCATCATTATAAATGTTCCACTCATTGTATACATTTCATCTCATTGATCACTTATTATAGAAATATCCAAAAATCATACCCTTATTTATTGTTATCCCTTGAATCCTGGTCCTATTGCTCCTTTTGTATTGTAATTTTCTCGTATTTTTCATGAACCTTAACCCTTATCCCAACCTTTAAACACCGTCGTGGCATACGCACAAGCCGTGCAAGCCAAAATAAAGAAGAAAAAAAAAAAAAAAAAATCAATGAGAAAAAGAGACAACAGCGATATGCGAGATACAGCAAACAATAATATCGCGCCTGTGTGCCTCACCGTAATGTACTGTCATCCTTGACACAAACAATTTCGCACGATCGGATTTAATTGTTAATTTAATAATCAAGTACATAATAAAATGTTGGATAAAATATTATACAATACGGTTTTATGTCAGACATACTCACCCTGTGGAAAGTATTTAATTGCAGGGAATATATATGGCCAAATAGCTGTGTTTGAGTAAGCATTTAATATCTTTCATAAATATTTAAATTGTTAATGATAATTTGATTATTAACTCAAATTGTTCTTTCAGTCTCGATCGCATCTTGAATCCAATCATAGAACTGCTGACACAGGATTATAACAAACCAAAATATAAACATAACCTAGAATCTGGGGCCCAAATATGTAGTTTAGAAAGTACAGAAAAGTTTCTCATTGTGGGATCTGTGAACGAAATAATAGGTTGGGAATGGAAATCTGTTTTTAATGTTAAATTAGGTAAGCCATCATGGCAAATGAAGATTGCTTCGAAGTCTGTTATTGAAAATATTGATGTGAACAGCCTATGGTTGTCAGAAGATCAGGCAAAACTATATGCAGGATGTGGCGATAACAAAGTATATGTCTACAACATGGAAGATGGACGCATGGTGTCCACTTTAATAGGACATGATGATTATATCCATTCAGTGCATGGAAAGTAAGATTTATTTATTTGTAATAATCTTTTCTAGTATCAATGAATAGTCAGCGCAGAGATTTGTTATGGTATACATAATGAAAAAAAGGGAATCTTTCTGAAATAACAGGAGTATAATAGAGGTGAAGAGAGAAATGAGGACATATTACAAGTTGTGAACCGTAAAGGGGGCTCTGACATAAACTATTTTAATCAATTTAGTTTATGCTAATTTGAGTTAAATTAAATTAACTTAAGACCACACAGTCTTATTTAGTTTTGGTACATATTGTGAAAACATCATACGACACAAAACTTTTACAATAATTTAAAATGTCTGGGGGTACGCTTTCTACTTTACTTTAACATCTGGTTAAAGTAAAGTAGAAAAGTAATAAAGAAATAAATAAATATTTCCTGACAATTACACAAATTATTTAGTTCTAAGATAAGTATCATTAAGAACTGGTGTTATGGATACTAAACAACGGATAAACATACTTAAATAATATATATAAGAAAACACCGAGACCAGAACAAATATTCATGTTCATGTACACAAAGATTTGTCCTATGTGGGAATCGAACCCACAACCTCTAGTGAAGTGTAGGTATGCTGACCTCCACACCATATGGGTCGTCATAGATTGTATCCTGAAAATTTTAAAAAGCTGTTTTTTCTCCCAGGTGAACATCACTAACATTCCTGTACACAGATTTGACCAGTTGTTATGTCATTAATTTGTAGAGAATAATGATTGAATGATGAATTAAAAATGATGCATATTTTCAGAAATGATCATCTGATAACGGCCGGTGAAGATGGGAAAGTAATGTTGTGGGATACAAGGACCAACAAATCTTATAATAAGTTGGAGCCTCACACTAACGGGAAAGTCAGCCGTCCGGACATCGGCAAATGGGTGGGCTCTGCAGCTCTCAGTGATGATTGGATTGTAAGTTGTAATCTTTTAATTTAAAACTCTAGTATATTTTTATGTATCTGTACTACAGATTCTGTAGGTATATATGTAGGGTGTTAGTACTATAGTCTATAGGGATCCTATCAAGGTTTAATGAGTCCAAACTGACCTCACCTGCAAGTAGTGCACCTGCTGACCAAAGACGAAGCTGTGGCAAACAAAAAAATTCCTAGTTAGCAGCAATAGGCTCACGTGTTACGTGAAACCAACAATATAATCGGCAAAATAATATGCCTCTGCCTACGCCAGGTTTGATATAATGTATTTATATGTGAGGTTTAAACTCTGCTCAACCAATAGGCCACAACCAAGGCCAGATTTTTCAAGAGGCAAGTGAACAAGATGACTGGTTAGGAGAACTCTACGACCTACCAAATCCTATTATTTTATTCTATCCACTTATACACTTGCAAGCAACCAAATTGACTCAGCTGCTACCTACATCCAAACATTGTTTAAAGTAAAATAATACAATTTTTAAATAAAAATAATCAAGTGATGGATTAAAAATATCTTTGTAACAATTCCCGCGCTACTATATTTTCCCGAAAAATCGAGAAACTATTCAACACGACACGTGTTTTGCCCTTACACAGGGCATCTTCAGGTAAGATAGGAGCCTCAGAACAACGATGTCTTCACGACCAACGCTGAAACGCGAGTGAGCAGCTGAGCGTATTCGAGCGTATTTATACCCTTACCCACTTCCGCCATCAACGTCCGCCACGTCATCGCGGTCTGAGTCAGAGTGACCGTTATGAAATTTCTGAACCATACGTAATAGAGGTGATCTAGAGTACGTATTTTGTTCGTTCAGCAGTAACCTACTGCTGAACGAACAAAATTTAATTATTTCTAGAAATAATTAAACACAATGATAAAAACCTACTGCTGAACGACTTGACTGAATTTAAGTTATTACGTGGAGCGACTGCCGTCTATCCTCCGCAACCCAGAGGAAAACATCATTCTCTGGTTAAACCAGCTGTCAGTTTGGTAAAAGGCACGTACTTTCTAATAAAGACTGCCATAGATGTTCATGACAGCCGGGACCAACGGCTTGACATGCTTTCCGAGGCACGGAGCAAACGATAATTACGCACATAACTATGAAAACTCATAGGTGCGCGCCACCAGGGTTAGAAACCGAGACCCTCCGAATTAAAGGCAAGGGGTCGCCACTGGGCTATCGCCGCTTCATTTCATGCCCTCTTTAAAATGTTTTAATGTCTGATTCATTGGTGAATTTTATTTGTTTTATTTATTTGTAGATTTGCGGTGGTGGACCACGCCTTGCTCTCTGGCATATTCGTTCACTCGACGCTGTGACTGTATTTGACCTTCCCGATCACGGAATACACGTCTCATTTTTCCACGACGACTGCATAATAGCTGGAGGAACCGCCAAACATCTGTACCAGCTGAGTTATTCTGGCGAGGTCAAAGTAGAACTACCTGTTTCTGCTACAACTGTGTACTCAGCAGTACTGAGAGCTAACCCTAAAGTATTAGCAATAGCGGGTTCGAGCCCAGAAATTGATTTATGCACGACGTTTAACTACAGAGACCAAATATTGCATTTTCGTTAAGGGTAAGTATTTAATTTTACTATTGTGATAGATTTTTAATAAATAACGGATTCAAATACTTGTGTTTATATTTTTTAAAATCATTTAATCAAGTTTGGCTCAAAAGAGTTTTTATGAAGGTCAAAACTTAGCTAGCGCGCCCATTCACTGCGGGCTGGAGTTTGATAGTAAAAGAACGGGCAAGAAAATCGTCAAGGTTAGTTTTTTCTCCCGCCTTAAGCATTTCAATGTGGTAAGCAGAGCATGGGTGGCAAATGTACCTAAATCTTAATAACTTAATAGCTGCTTAATTAAAAGTCTTTGAAATACTGAAGTCACAAGCTGTAACCCTAAATTCGTGGCCGCTAAAGTCCAGTCCCAATCCAAGGTTTTTATCATCTACATTTCAGTCACACAAAATCCACTGCTGAACATTTGCCTATACAACGGTTTTCCATGCTAATCGATCTTAAAGGCCTACGCCCATTGCACATTGGCATTACGGTACGGCAAGGGACAAAATACTTTGCCATAATGCCGGTGGGCGCAGACCCTAAGCCGTCTGCCTCTAACGTCTTCCCCTATCTCTGACTGAACCATTAGTGTATCCAAAAGCTTTAAAGATCATCAATGCTATTTTGTTATGTGATATATATCTTGCCTGATAATAATAAGATGACAACATAACCACAAAAGCGTACCTACTGCCAAATATTCATTCTTTGACGATGTGAATAACGCCGTTATAGACCCGGGACAAATAAAAAATTTTGGTAGTAAATGAGCTGTTTGAAAATGTCATTGAAGCAGTGTATCAACGTAAAACTAAAAAGCAAAATCCAAACTAACGCTATCAGCCCGCGTAAACGTAAACGTATGTAATTTTATTATAAAATTATTAAAAATAGTGGAGTATTCTTGATAGTTCTTGAGTCTATGCCATCATAAAAAACTACTTTGCGATCTAAAAAATAATAACAGTTGTTGGGATACCCACTTATCTTATGAAGTGAGAAATAAAATAAAACTACTAGGTACTATTAATATACAAATTATAAAATTAATTAATTTAATTCTTTAATAACACAAAAATTGCTTTTCTGGTATACCTAAGTAAGCTGGACAATAATAAGAAAATATCAAATTAAATAAATAACTCATATAACATAACATCTTGTTCTAAATATCAGTCTTTTAGACAGAGTTCTATATGTAGCCATGGCCAGCAATAGCCGCTGGTATGTAGCCCTGGCTACCGTCCTTTCTCCTCACGAGGAACCATTCAGCCTCGCCATCAGTCTCCGCGGCCCTCTCCATTAAAGCCACAACATCACCGCGGTTCACTGTCAAAGTCCTATTCAGAACATTGCCTTTAAAGTCACTATTCACCACCATTAAAGTTTGTCGTTTCATTGTCACGCTACGGTTTTCTTTTTCGTGGATTCTGTCTATGTTGGAGCAGACAGACTTGGTCCTTAGGTATAGGTTGTCGAAGTCCTTCTCTGCGCAGGAGTTGTTGAGTCGTCGTTTGTCGACGCGCGGTCGGTAGCGGCACTCGGAGCGCGTGCGGCCCCGCAGGTGCTCCTTCTCGTTGTCGGTGAGGTTGCCGCAGGGTCGCGGGTATATGTCGGTGCTGCTCTCCCAGCAAGGCGTCTTTTTCTGGGATGATGTTCTGAAATAACACATTACTTACATTAGGACATCGTCATTTCATCCTTAATAAAGCAACCAGGTGAAAAAAATATTTATTGTTACTTAATTATACACTAAATTAAAACTAATTTTACAAATTGTTCAAATATTTGCATTCTACATCGTTTTCAGTGGTACCCAAACTAAGCAAAGCTTGTATCTTGGGAAAGTATCATTTTATATTAATAAATTTATTGCTGAACATATTTTATTTTATTTATTAAGGAACTCCAACAAAGGATACACAGTACATGAAATATTATATAAAGTTCTCAGAAGACTTGTGCTCCTTCAGTTACAGGAGAACACATCATGCATACATCATCTTTAAAACTTAATTTTGCCTTCTTATTTGCTTTCCACGTCTATCGATCTCAAACGGAATGCATACAACGTTTTTATATTATTTAAGAACAAATTATTGATTAGATACTGAGTAATCATTATCATATTACAAAGACCACAAAACTGAATCAACTAAAAATGGTCAAATTACGTTTTTGCTCTAACATTAACTCCAGGCGTTTCATGTCCGATATGAGGTGGTCGGAAACGATTATTAAAGTTAGGCAAAAATTTATAGAGATCAGGTCTTTGACCGTTTCTAAAGCATTTAATATTGTCATTTGGCTTCAAAAATAGTAAAAACAAGATTCAGCCTTTGCACCTTTGCCAATCGACAATGGGCCTGCGTAGTGGAGTGAACCTGAATCCCGCTAACCTTGATTTGTGAGAGGAGGCCAGTAGTGGAATGTCAATGATGACACCTACTTACTTGGCAGGCAGTATCTCAAGCGGCAGACAGGCGTTGTACAAAACGTACCCCTTTTGGGTGTGCGGCGTCTATACGTACAGCCACTGCTGGTTCGTGAACACTACGTTGACGACGGTGCTCAGAGGCAAAAAACAGTTGCTTAAGAACATATAACAGTACGGCACCTACAGCTCTTGTAAACACGAATTCCTTGCTGAAATTATGTTGACACCTACTTACTTAGCAGGCAGTATCCCAAGCGGCAGACAGGCGTTGTACAAAACGTAGCCCTCTTGGGCGTGAGGCGTCTGCACGTACAGCCACTGCTGGTTCTTGAACACTGCGTTGACGACGGTGCCCAGAGGCAGTGTTCGCTCCCGCTGCGCCTCTCGCTGCGTCTGGTACAGCGTGGTGGGGTATGCCACCACCACTGGTATGTTGCCGGGCCGCTCTATTGACGCCTGTAACATATATTTTACAAACTTAGGTCTTTTTCTTTGGATATATAATCATCATGACCGTCTTCCGCAGTGGGCGGAAGGGTATGTCAGACTTATTGATTAATTAAAAACTATATTTTCCAATCACCCATTCATCCATCCACCCAAATCCTTATTTGTACATAAAAATATTTAGACCTTAATATGAAACAAGGTTTAGAAGTTTAACTTGTATTTAATTCATAGCTCAATTATAAAAGCAACTGTCGAAACTATGCGCAACCAGTAACCGCTTGCGCGATTCATTAACTTTCCCTGCCATCTATTGGCAAATTTACGAACTAATGTTTGTGCTGAAGAATTTACATACAGTTTTGAAAAAAACCTCTATTTACCATTTTTTTTTTTTTTAATAAGTTTATTCAGTACAAATAAACATGGAAACATAAATAAACATAAACATTTACCATATACTACACACTCGTCAAATACAAAGAAAGTTTATATTGGCAAGCGGTTTTAATAGCACTTTTTTTTTCTTATTTGTCTGTCTATAATTTCTTACTAAAACTTTAGATGTAGATTAAATCTTTAATCTTCACTAAAAGTAATTCCCATATAAGTATATTAATACCTATGTATTTACAAAAAAAAGTATTTATATATGTTTATTCGTTATTTAGTATCCATAACACAAGTTCTCGATGAACTAAATAATTGGTGTAATTGTGTGAAAATATGAAATTAAATATAGTAATGATAGATATAGGCTCGTAATTGGTTTCACAGAAAATTGATCCTTATAAAAAAGAAGTACTGAGTTTAAACCTCTATTTACCATATACTACATAAATAATACCTTTAAATATTAGATCGCACTTGTCCAAAAAAGTTTTCATGTTTTAAAGCTTTTTCAAAAAAAAAATGGAAAAGGAACCTTAATAGTCTCTTTCAGATGTCTGTCTGTGTCAGGACTGAGTATGTGTACTATGAAGCTGAATTTTGCTATAGTTAGACATATATTTTGTTAGCAGTAGTATCTATACCTAAAGATACCAATAAATTTTGCAATATTTTAGTTATAAATCGATATAATTATATATTTCGAGTATTTATACGCTTTTAAATTATGGTTCTGAATTCAGACAGAAAACATTATAACCTCATGTCGACATTCCCGAATCTAGTTGTGGGACGATAATTGGGTGACATTATGAACGCAACGCATACCAAATGCGCAGTAAAATTCCGAGTTCATCATCTCAGCTAATTAATGCCTATTGGGACGTGAGCTGAGCACGAGTCTCCTCTTACAATCCAAGGTCAGAGGGATCTGGATCATACTGCACTTGGACCCAGTGCGTATTGGCAGCAGAATGAAGGAAACAGGTGTGTGGCGTCCTCTTGGAATTTTTAAGCCGCGTAATAGGGACCGAAAATTGGCTAAATATTTTGATAACCGGGACCAAAAGCTTCATCCCAAAGTTCCAAAGTGCACGAAAGAGCATGATATTAGGTAGGTACCTATAGATAGTTCAATCCAATCCACGATGACGCATGAATTGAGAAATATTGAACTCTATGTTGGTGCTAAGAGCGTCGCCATGCGTCTTCGCGGAGTGCACTATCTACTATCTATACCAGGGTGTTGCGAACATTCGCATCCACAAATGCGGAACATCCGCATAGATTTGGACACCTGCATCCGCATCCGCATTAATCAGTGCGGATGTTTATGCGGATGCGAATATCATGCAAGTAGCGACAAAAAAAAATTAGGCAGGGCCATAAAAATATTAATACTTAATTAAGTTATCACTGTTTTCATTCTTCATTAATAGACTTTATTTATATAATATCTTAAACATCCGCAACCGCGGATGTGAGCCTTCAAAACTCCGCATCCGCATTCGCATCCGCGGATGTGAAAAAATTAGCATTTGCAACATCCCTAATCTATACCACACAAACGGTCCAATCACAAGGATTGGCTGTTGTGAACTTTGTGAATTATATTTCGGTGTGTCGTTTCCGACCACATATTATCGCAGAGCTTTGAGCGATTAAAATATGAGTTTAATCTTAAATAATGTTATAAATGCGAAAGTTAGTAAGTATGTATGTAAAACTACTGGACCGATTGTCATAAACTTGGTATGTGTAGCTGCAGTCCTGGAATTCCCATGGGAGCGGGGGCTGCACGGGGTGCTGCTAGTAGTAAAAAAATTGTAGCATAGTTTATGAATGACATGTTAATGACCGTTTATACGGATCCTACAAAGACCTAAGGAGCCCAAGCCAACCTCACCTGCAAGTGAGTAAGTTTATTTTCTAGCTCGTTCTTTTACGATCAAGCTCCCGCCCGCAGTGAATGGGCGCGATAGTTTTTAAGTTTTGACGTTCATAAGAGGTCTTTTGAGCCAAACTTGAATAGATGAAATGAAGTGGTGCACCTGCCAATCAACGGATGAGGCTCTGGCGCACATAATAGTCCGGGCACTAGGCGGCAATACGCTCGCTTCCTATTACGTGGGATCAATTGGCGAAGTGTGGGCATATAATATTCCCCTGCCTAACCCTTCGGGGAAACAGGCGTGAATGTATGTATGTATGTTTTACTTAAACTTAAATCTTTTAATTTTTACTAGCTGTGCTGCTGGTTGGGCCGCGTCGAAATAGTTTTCAGCTTAATGTCCGTACTGTTTTTCGAAGGGAGTATAAAAGTACAAATAACGAAATAAACAGTACTTAGATATTCTGTCTTTTAGTAGGTACTTACCAGGCGAAAATTTCGACCAGTACCCTCATCTTGCATCATACGCACATAATTAAATATCAATAAATGAGATGAATAATAAGAACTTATGTTATGGATACTAAAGAATGGATAAACATACTTAATAACCTTTTTTTGTAAATACATACTTAATATACATAGGAAAACACCTAGACCAGAACTAATATTCATGTTCATCCACACAAAGATTTGTCCTGTGTGGGAATCGAACCCGCGACTTCTGGAGTAAAGAGCAAGTATACTGATCACCACGCCAAATCAATGCTTAAAAGAAAAAAGACTACTTTAGTATTTTACTTTATTTAATTTGTATGTAAACGCTTCGCGCAAATCCTACGAACTAGTTCTTCGCTCGACATTCTCAATAACTATAGCCTAGTATAGTTTTTAAGTATAAGAGAACTGGAAACACAAATATTTGTGTGCATGAACATGAATATTTGTTCTGGTGTGGGTGTTTACCTGTGTATATTAAGTATTTATTTACAAAAAAAAATTGTATTTATATATGTTAATCCGTTATTTAGTATCTATAACACAAGTTCTTAATGATACTTATCTTGGAACTAAATGATTGGTGTAATTGTTAGAAATTATTTATTTATGTATGATGAGTATGTCAGGCGAAGTTACACGGATTTTGGTAAAAAAAGTTGCCATATTTCCTACCAATTTCATCAAACCGGCCTAGTAGTTTAGGCGTGAAACCATAACAAACTCACTTTCGCATTTTTAATATAAGTATAGACTACAAGTACTACAACCGCTCGCATCCGCATGATCGAGCAAGACCCAAAGGAACTATAAATGTCATAATTTATAGGAATGCTATGTGTAGAAAAGGTTGTGACAGAATAGCAGGGGTCGTCGTTTTTCTGCGACTTCTGAGTCACTAGCCGCTTTTTTTGAAATTACCTAAGTATATTGTTTAAGAAATGTACCTACAATGTAACCATTAGGTATTATGTTAAATAATTGAAGACAAATAAATTGATTTTTATTATTATTATAAATATTTTCGGGATAAAGAATTGCTTTATATATTCTATAAGGTTCAAGTTTTTCGTGCCAAACTTCATCTAAATTTTCTCAATGTATACCTATATGAAAGCGTATTGGATTACAAATGGCGCTTTCCCATTTATAATAATTTATTTGTGCATTGTTTAAATTGACGACGGAGTATAAAATTATGAGCACATTTATAATTACCGGCTAGAATTAATTCTGCGCTGGGGCGCACTCGTTGTCTTCACAGGCAGAGACAATTATGGCCACGTGCAATATCATATTCCCAAGTCGGAACGAATTGCAATTAACACCGCAACGCTTAACCTCAACAAAATATATTGTTATTTTAAATAAACCGCATTGATAAATGGCCCTGTCCACTAAAGATTAACGTTTAGGCATTTTTCGCGAACGCAAAAACAATTCAGAAAGTCTTCGCAATACGGATTATAATGCTATATAAGCCCGCTGACCTATAGCCATTGAGTCCATAAATTCTACTTAAAGAAATCTTCCAAAAGAATTTCGAAAATGATGAGCAATTTGTGCGTTGCACAATTTTGCACCAATTTCGCGGCTCGCATTGTTCACCGCGCCTCGGTCCGAGGTAAGGCACAAAAAGCGGTATACACCATAATGTCATAATAACATTGCAGAAAATGAGTAATGACCGGGGTTTACAAGAGCATTTAAATTCTTTTGTATGGGGAGACTGTTATTGAGCTTACCGAATTTTGATTAATTGCTTTTTCCGTAAGTAGAAATTGCTCATTTAATATTTTTAAAGACGACTTTTCGGCATGTTATTTGTTGGGTTATATTTATAGCTAAGTATAAGATATCGTCTGCTTACCATCTGGCAGGAATACGGTCATTATGACGTTTCTCATTAAAAAAATGTTAAAATAGTGCTTACCTCAGTTAAGAAGCTGTCCAAATCTCTTATATCATATCCGAACTTAGCGTTGCTAGTTCTCTTCTTTCTCCTGTGCCGGTGTCTATGTTTCTTTCTCGTATACTCTTCAGTTGCAACACTTGTGTCGTCAGAATAAGTATCGTGTCCATTGATAAACTCTTCACATGCACTTTTAAACTTTAAATTATGATAATACTCATTCCGGCCCACCACCCTCTCCTTCACCTCTCTGTACTTGCACTTTCTGTATCGTTCGTTTTCGATGAACTTCTGATTGTGACGTTGATGTCGGTCTACGTTACTTCCTATTGATTTTCTATCGTCGGCGTGGCGAGCCGGAGTCGTATGCACTTTATCTACCACCGGCGGAATTTTTGTGTTTTCCAAATTTTCTTTTAGCACCCACGTTAAAGATATCTTAGATTTATGCCTATGGGCCAGTGGGGTAGAGTGCCACAGCCCCATATCTCTTATTTCTGCGTATTCCACGTCTGTATCTTCGTGCTCATTAACTTCTGATATCTTGCAGTTCGCTAGTAAATCAATAACTTCGTAAGCGGGCACTGGATCCTGAAAAAGTTAACAGTTTAACGATGCTCAGAGAGTGCGACACCGCAAAATCCACATGTAATTAATTAACGTACCGGATCACTAAATTCCCGATGGCGCACTGCGCTGTCATCACTCTCCCGATACGGCGGCGGTAACTCTTTTAACGAGATCTCTGAAGCAAAATGCAACCGATTAATCATACATTGAACAACAATCGATCGTAACTCTTCAGCGGACGCGATTAATACGGGTGTTATTACCACAGTCAGCTGAGCGGATTATTGGGCATAAATAATAAAGGCGCAGTCAAAACAATAAAAGTGGGCGAGTAGTGTTTCGCGAAACAATGGGGTCCCGAGGGGATGCGCGCTGCCGAGTGGCGGTCGGCGGCTTCCGCACTCCGGGCCAGTCCGGCCGGCACGCAGTGAGCGCTGCTGCCGCGCCGCCTCCGTCGGCCACCTCGCGCTCGGCACTGCGCCATCACTGCGCCCGCGCTGATACGCTATCGACATCACCCTCCACTCAAAAATGTGTAAACTCTGAACATTCTCACGCGCACGCGGCGCGGCCGAGCGCGCCTCCTCGGCGGCCCAGAGGACGCCCGCGCCGATCTATACGCCTCGGGACACGATTTACGGCAGACGCAAACCTTCGGGTCACGAATACGCGCCATTAACGAGAGTACCATCGTGTGTATGTCATTATCATCGTACATTTAATTACCAAAATTAAGAAGCACTTCAAATTCATACTCATTTAATAAAATGTTACAATCAGAATGAACAACATACAATTTAATTTAAATCTTATTAATTATTACAGACTGTTGGGGACAGGAGAAAGATTGGCCCCATTTCTGTTGACTTATGAATTATGCTGTACACTTAATGCAAGAGGCGTTGTAACAGTCATGAAGTGTTAATAGTAAAACAATGCATTGTAAACTTCAAAAACGGTGTTAATTCTCACGCTATGATTCAGCGGCCAGGCTGAACACATCTTGACACCTGTGTTTATTTTTCGTTACTTTCTGATGCGCTATCTGAAAATCATTTACAATTATATAGAGTTTCTGATGAATTTCGCCAGACAATTTTAAATCTATTGTTTTCTGCTCACTGTTGGCAATTATCCGACATTTCACAAATTAATATCGGAGTTTAATTATCGGATGTCGGCCATACTTGAGACTATAGACTTGGGATTAGGAGAACTTACATTGTGTCTGTAAACTTCATAGTTTAAAGCTTTGCAAACAGTTACTGTTTTGTACCATCATTAAAATATATGCATTGACTTATATGAAAGGGCTTTGTATATCTACCTGCTGCTGTGTTATATATCTTCAGAGCAAGTAAAGTGAACACCGTACTACTTACCAACTTACGCATTAAGCTGAGGGCACACTACGCGCCCTCGTGCGCCAATCAAATCTATTTACAACATTTTATTTGGGAATGAAGTATATTGTAAACCAAAAGACTTCAAATCACCAGAAGGTTAGCTTAGGTTAGTTTTTATTAAATTTTTTGGTGATCAATACCATTTTTTGATATTCAGTCAACTATAAAAAAGTATTTTACATCGCAAACCAAAAAGTCATGTAGATGATACTGAAAAAATATACAATCACTAATAGGTTGAGTAGAAATTAGAAATCGACGATACAACACGAATAATACTGTAAAAAAACGGACGCTACCTTACAAATTTGTCCTACTTTATTTATTTTGGGTATGGTAGGATACACTAAACTAGAAATTAGAAGGGAAGCTGCTACGGCCATTTACATACTAAGAGTGATCCGCGGTAATATACACAACCCTGCTGTGCTAGCGGAGGTGCGACT
This sequence comes from Musotima nitidalis, assembly GCA_949126915.1. Classification (NCBI taxonomy): domain Eukaryota; kingdom Metazoa; phylum Arthropoda; class Insecta; order Lepidoptera; family Crambidae; genus Musotima; species Musotima nitidalis. The sequence goes on from OX421416.1 coordinate 17,691,146, forward strand.
GATGGCGCCGGACGCGTGTGCGGCGCGGCGGCGGCGCCCGGCTCTGCTGGCTCTGCCGCGCGCGCGCACTAACTTGTTACACCTGGCGCCGCTCACGCGGGCACTGCGCGTACTTAATGCAGTAGCAGGAGAAATAGATTTGTTTTCGTGTTCTTTGAGTGAATTCACAAGGGTCATCTGTAGGGTATTATGTTATAGGTAGTTAGCTGTTATTAGGATAAGATAGTTAAGCTAAGTTAATTTGATATTTTATTTTTATTATTTACATTATTGCCTTAGGATTAAGTTTCTGTAAAAGTAATGTAATTAGGATTTAAAATAAATAAATAAATAAAAATAAATAAATGACTGATCGCAAATTATTGCAACGTTATGCAACTAGCTGATTTAATTCTGTGAACAAATTGAATGTTTATGTCATCCTGCATAACCTGCTTGCTCTCTTGGTTTTATAGTTCACATAACTTATACCAGGTATAACTATAATTTTCCCCCCGAACTGGTTCCGTATTGAGAGGGCTGAGTACCTCTCGGTAGAGCGGAGAAGCGTAGGAGAATCATTTGTGATAGATGGATCCCCTAATCTACTGGTTTCATGGCAAAGGTAACTCTTTTTAGGGGTACATAACTCAAAAGTATTAAAAAAATTTCACATCACTCTATAATGCGGAGTTTCGAGTCTCCAAAACATATTAGTTTATTTCCTTTCCTGTTACTTTTGATCTTTCGAAGCTCTAATTCATGCACACGCCACGTTAAATATATGGCCAAAACGAGAAATGTATTCAGATAACATTCATTCTTAGTTCGTCTACAATAATCTTATCTGATTACAAATTTGAGAAATGTCTTATTTTATGTGGTTTAATTAGTAGTAATTTTAGGAAATCGGCTATATTTATAACTTATTTTTATTTTTATTTCCTCCTGATGTATCTCAAACCTTACGGTGCGCAATTGCATCAAAACAACACGCATGTGTTTCTTGCACGCCGCGCCCGCGATCGTCGGCTCCAAATTATTTTCGATGCGAATAATAATTTTACGAAGCCCCATGAACTTTATCCTTCGCGTTTATGGGCCAACAAATTTAAACTTAATAGGTATCCTCCGATAAAAGAACAAGCAAATTTATTACGTCTCATGGATATTTATACCTGTGATACGTCGGTACGGATCTCGGATACACGTTTTAGGTGAAGTTTAAAACTGTTCGAAGTAATTATGGATGAAAATATCGATCTAGTTTTTATGGTTTGTGGGAAAAATGAGCGATTACTTAAAAGGGGATAATTATGATATGACAAGTAGGTAATTTAAGCATAATGTATATTTTTTTAAACATCTTGGATTATATTGCATTTTTTTTCTTTTTTTTTTTTTGAAGAATCGCGCAAGGAATGAGATTTTTACATGATGAGGCCTGTTTTATGAATATTATATACAATCATCATACCAGCCTTAAAAATCCTATGCTGAACATGATCCTCATTAATTGATTACATTCTATTGGGGGTATTGGCCGATAATCACCACGCTGGGCAGGCGGGTTGGTGGTCGCAGTTCAACCAGTACGCAGGATGACGCTGCTGCCCATCATCCGGTAGGATTTCTCTTCGTCGACTCCTACGACTCCCTGTGAGATGAGAGGGGGGGGGGCACGTTTCTAGGCTACACGGCACCACAAGATGCAATATTACAAGTAAATAACTTTTATAAAAATTCTCTTACAATCTAAAGAACGAATAAAGATACTTACATACCTTTTATTTTTGTAAATACACACTTAATATATATGGGAAACACCTAGACTAGAACAACAATTCATGTTCATGCACACAAAGATTTTTCCTGTGTGGGAATCGAACCCACGATCTCTGAACTGAAGTGCAGGTATACTGACCTCCACGCCATATCGGTCGTCAAATTATGTTTTATTTAATACTACAAAAGAAAAATACGAAGTGTATGTAGGTGGTTCTGTACATCTGTTGAATGTTCGGTTTTATAAGAGTTTGGCACACTAGTGGTACTGAGTTTAAATCTTGCTAATACACTGTAGACCTAAACTCACCAAGCGATTTAAGCTTACCATAACTGGTAATTGGGGCTATTAATAATTACGTAATATCATTTCTTATACGTTCTCTATCGTCAGCAAAAGTATGCTCAGTTTAGGGCAAGATGGCGCTGTCCAAATATATATTTATTTTACTAGATATTATTTAATAATCTTAAATACACCGTAAAGTACCCACCCCAGTAACTCTTATTAGGGGGACGGAAACCATAAAAGAGATATCTTTCCCAAAGGGTAAGATGGTACCCCATTACTAAGATTCTGTTGTAAAGTCGTATGGTTGTCCGTCTGACACTAATCTGTATCGCATGAACCGTTATCGCAATAACTTGATAGAGTTCATGTAATGAACTGGAAAATGTTTGTAATCATTCAAATTCAAAAGTCATTTATTCAAGTTTGGCTCAATAGAGCTCTTATGAATGTCATACTCATAAACTAACGCGCCCATTCACTGCGGACGGGAGCTTGATCGTAAAAGAAAGGGCAAGAAAATCGTCAAGTGTGGTTATTTTTTTTTTACCTATTAGTGCAATAAAAAATTTAACTTTGACTTTATCGTTGAGAAGTGTTTAATTTTACAAGAGCAAAAGTATACTTAGTTTGGGACAAGATGGCGCTGTCCAAGTATTTTCTTTTTCTACTATTATTTATTAATCTTAAAACATCGTAAAGCACCCACCCCAGTAACGCTCGCGATTTTCGGCGACATAAACTTGTTCTGCGTCAGTTTAACGTCCGCGCGCCGGCGAAAATAAAATTTACAACAAGCGTGTATGTAACATTTAGTGCTTTTTACATTCCTCAAAGTTGGAAAGTGCGACAGAAATCGGCCGCCTGTTGTGATTTTTCGTTCTTTATCCATATCTTCCTTCACTTCTTTATTGCTTTCAATTACTTTTATTGCAGCATTACATTCGCCGTCGTAATTACGGCTGTTATTTAATATGTCGACGTTTCCTCGATAACGTTGGGTATGTTAACAGGCTTCTGAACTTATATCACTTAAATATATAAATAATTATAGTATTCGTTATCGTCTCTTCCTTGTTTACTTCGGATTTGAATAATCAGTTATACATACATACACGCCTGTTTACCCGAAGAGGTAGGCAAAGGCATATTATAAGCCCACATTTCGCCAGTTATAGACTTGGTCCCACGTAACAGGTGGCAAGCCTATTCCCACTTACCGGGAACTTTTATTTTTGCCAGAGCCTCGTCCGTTGATTGGCAGGTGCACCACTTGCAGGTGAGGTTTGCTTGGGTATCTCCGATCTTAGTAGGATCCCTATACACCTATAATATATTATGTATGTACTATAAATAATCGAGAACGGAATTATTCAGGAGATTTTTTTGATCATCTCCACAAGTCACGACAAAATCTTAATATGGACGTACCATACTAGTATTGTTAAGGACTAGTCACGTTTAATAATTTACCATAAACAATTTTTATCTAAATGTAAAATTAATTTTATGGACAAGGAACAAACATACATAATACTTTTATATTGTGAATATAAACATTAAGTATGTAATCAAACGGAAACGCCTAAAGCAACTAAAAAAATGTGTCTATACTTTTTTAGAACTGTTTGTTTTTTACATTTTGCATTGTGTTGTTGTATTGCCAAAATCTTTAGTATCCAAACCGCTGCTGCGGTTAGGTGTACTATGATTTTTATTTAACTAACAAATGTAAAATAGGAACTACACTCGTAATGCAATTTCAATTTGTATCGCGTTAAATAATAAGCGGAGAATGGACGTTGTTCGTCGCCGACAAGAGAAATTGTGGGCAGTAAACTTATTCAATTTTGACTACTTCACAGAGCTCTTTGTGGTAGTCTAGACTAGATAAACACTAGATTTCGAAAGCCAGAGCTTATTCCGTATAATGTACAATTCATTTGACTATTTTTGTTTATGTAATTATATTTGACATTTTAATTTATGTAATATTAATAAATCCATTGTATTTAGATTACTTTTATTTTACAGATTGAAATATAACATTAAGAACACCAAAATGATATAGTACCTAAACAACTTAAATAAACTACCTTAACTTAAAACTATAAATAGAAGATGTCTTCCAACTGTGGGCCCATGGGTACGGTGCCAAGAACGCTGGCAACATTTCCTCTTTGGATTGCCAGGCTAATACGCTGGCAGAAGTTATTTAGATTATATGTTTCTGTATAATTTGGTGGAACCATTGACTTTATTTATGTCATATCCTAGCATTATCCCGGTTGTCCTTGGCTTAAGCTTAGGGCCCAGGGTCAGTCAACTTTAGTCGCATCATCATCATATTAGCCTTCTAAAGTCCACTGCTGAACATTAGCCTCCCCAATAGATGACATTCTATTGGGAATATATGATAATCACCAAGCTGGGCAGGCGTGCAAGTTCAAGCCAGTACGCAGGATGACGTTGCTGCCCATCATCTGGTTAGATTTCTTTTCGTCGATTTTATTACTCCCCGTGAGATAAGAGAGGACGGCTTATTAGGCCGGTACTACACGGCATTAGTCGGCTTTACAATTATATCAGTTATATTTAAAAAAATGGAGTAAGAATCGTGAAAAAATCTCGTCATATGAAACAGATCTCCAAACTCATAATGCAACAGATGAGCCATTCAAAAAAAAAATTGAAGTTTTGTTAACTCTAGCTGCAATCAGTTTGTTTAAGTAGAGTAAAAGAAAATATAGACAACTTTTTCATTAGATATATCAAAAACGGTTTTTATTGATTTTAATGTCTCAAAGTGGTTCATACTATTTCATACTAGCTACTCTTAATATTTTATATGACAGATGTTATTCAAAACCAAAAGCATAATGAAACTAGTTCCATAGCACGTAGGCTCAAAGGGCAGATTCTTACCAATTAAGCAAAGACCTTTTTTTGTCTTTAAGTTCTGCAAATTCGTTCAGCTATGTGGACTGTTCGAAACGGTTAGGGCAGTCCCGGAACATAGCAGGCTCAAAAAGGGACATAAATTATTTTTAGACAGTAAAAGTTCGACACACCCAGCGGGACACTGTCATTCGATAATTTTTGATCCGAAGGTCGATCTATATAGCCTAACATCGCGCTTGATGATTGATAAACCATTTGCATATTCATGAAAATAATGTGATCTTTTGAAAGAATTCTTCACACACCCATGGGTTGATGCGTGAAAATAGAAGACGTGATTAAATGGAACGCACGACCAAATCGCCACGGAGGTAAGGGGTCGCACAAAGCGGCGGAATGCGCGCGCGGCTCACGATCGCCCAAAACGTGCGTTCACGCGTCCCATCGTGACGGCAATGCGCACGCGCGCATACCCTTTGTAGTACCCCGAACTGTGGGATTTTTTGAATTCCTAAGGGATTCTTTTCACATTCCATTAAGGACTTATGCGTTATCCTTAGCTTCTTTATGCTTCCTTAAAGACATACATTAAATATAAGGGTGTTCATGGAGGCAACGTGGCATCTTTATCGTTTTTGGCAAGCGGTCCCTTACATGCTGTAATAATACTCTTACCATTATTGATATGTTCATCATCTCAGCCCATATACGTCCCACTACTGAGCACGAGCCTCCTCTCACATATCAAGGTGTGAGGGTATTGGGTCATACTCCACCACGCTGACCCAGTGCGGGTTGGTGGAGGCAGGTGTATGGCGTCCTGCTGTTAGAATTTATCAAGCCGCCCATTAGGCCTCTAACATGGCTTAACGACTACCACATTTAGTGATAACCGGGACCAACGGCTTAACGTGCCTTCCGAAGCACGGAAGCGCTCGATATCAAATGCCACACAAACGGTCACCCATCCAAGGACTGACCTCTGTAAACTCTGCTTTACTTTGGTGATCGCTTCCGACCACCTAGCATCGCAGAGCTACGAGCACTTGATATGTTGTAATAATATAATTCATGACTTCTGTATAATATATTTGGTAAAAGTATCTTTTAATTTTATGCATAATCGGTAATAATCAAAGAGTTACTACCAAGCTTATGATAAAATATTTTCATATACTTAGTCAACGTAAGTTTGGTTGTAAATCTATGGTGTCAAAGCACAACAGGCGAAAAAACTTCAGTTTACATAATAATAATCACATAAGTATATTATCCAAGATAAGTATCATTAAGAACTTGTGTTATGGACACTAAATGACGGATAAACATACATAAAAACTTTTTTTTGTAAATACATACTAAATATACATATATACGTACAGACATAATTTACGCCCACATTATTGTTGGTTCCACGTGGTAGGTGGCGAGCCTATTCCCGCTTACTGGGAACTTATATGTTCGCCAGGGCCTCGTTCTTCGTCTTGGGCTCCTCAGATCTTGATACGATATTTATTAGATATCATAAAAGGATGACATCCTCCAAAATAAGAGCTCCAGATTTAACTTTTTGTATGTAGGTATATTTAAGGCTCAAGGACATCAAAAATCAGTTTACCAAATACCCATCGTTTTCGTGTGAGCCCATAAAGATACTGTTTGTCATATTTTAACACCAATTTTTTTTTCTTTTTTTAATGTGACACGCCCTTATGACAAGTCTTTTTTTTATGTGACATTTTGCCTGAGGGTAAGCAGTCGATGCTGTCCAAAAAAATGAAGGCGCTTTATACCGTGAAATAAGCACAGTGCAAAGGGCCTGCTAAAAAACCGTTTCACGCCCCGCTTAAAAGACCCGGGATTATAGGAATTTCACACGCAGGAACAACTTACCAAATATATTTTTTGCATTTACTATGCTATCTGGATAGGAATCGAACCTACGGCCTTTGGACAACCGGTCCACTGCTCGAACCACTGAGCTACCCGCGTTACCGCGGACAATTTGATTTTTTCTAGGAAAAAATGTATCTTGTAACTTAAAGTTAACGTATGGAGTGTAATAAAAAACTGAGTGTAACTCAGTAACGTTTTACACATATGTGCAGTTACATGTTGATAATCCCTCAGGTTTTAGAGGCACGTTAAGTAGTTGGTCCCGACTTCCAACTACCACTTTTAATGGCAATCTATTTGTAGCCCGGTAAGCGTCTTGGAAAAAATGAAACAGCAGTTAGCCGCCAACGTGGCATGTTGCGAATGTGAAGAGGGGAAGCGGCTGTCTAGCTCACACGTAAAGCTAGGGTCCTTCTTACTATGGAATGTTTAATATAATAATAATATTCTCTTACAATTACACCAATTATTTAGTTCCAAGATAAGTAACACTAAGAACTTGTGTTATGGATACTAAAGGACGGATAAACATACTTATATACTTTTTTTTTTGGAAATACATACTTGATATACATAGGAAAACACCCAGACCTGGGGGCCTACCGCCGAATTCGATGGATTACCGGTAATCCATCTAGATCAAACTTTGTTTACGTTCATTAATCCGTACCGGGGAATCTGCCGACAGCCACCTCTCATTCATGACCTTCAGTCCGTGACAGACCAATAGGTAAATTGAGAACGCCATTTTGTTTCGATTTCCATGAGTTCGGTGGTACGACAGAATCAATTCGAAATCCATTTTGCCATTTTCATGTTCATGCACACAAAGATTTGTCCTGTGTGGGAATCGAACCCACGACCTCTGGAGTGAAGTGCTGTGAACCTCGATGATTATTAAAATGTCGATGTTTATTTTTATCTATCTATTCAATAATCCTTTATCTTTATATACAAATAAATAAAATAAGATTTTGTTGATAATTTAGGCGTTGGTACTGTTTTTTTCTTCTATCTTTTATAAAATGTATTTTTCTTTATATTAATCTATCTATAAATCTTTTATCTTTACAAGTAAATAAAATAAAGTGTATGTGGTAATTTAGGCTTACTGTGGAATTATTTTTTCTTTTTAATTTATAAATTTTTAATCAGCACAAAACGGATTTGCTCATAGTATTAGGACTGATATCAAATATACAGAAAAAAAAATATGGCAGGCTAGCTTATATGGGTTGAGTTAAATTTGCATAACTTTGTTCAATTATGATGTTAATTAAGTGACTGATATCTAGTTCTATTGATCCTCCGCCTACCCCTCTGTGTACGAGAAAAGATCTAAAGACATTTGATGTTTTCTAGATTTATAAATATATTAGATATCTTCTTCCATGGTTAACAAAATTCATTAAATTTATTTTAAAGTAAAGTAAAATTTAAAAAAATATTTATTTCATAAACTATTATACAGTACATGAAAACGTCATAATTAAAAATGAAAAAAAAAACAACGGAATATTATTACACTAAATCACGAAGCTTAGATTCACTTACATGCAACAAAACAGTTTAAAAATAATTAAGTGTAAGTGAATCTAAGTGCCGCCGCTCTGTAAGAAGAACTGGCAAGAAACTCACAGGCTATGCTTTAAATATATCCATTGGTTTAGAATTTAGGCATGGGGAAACGTAGTAAACAAACTTGCAGAGTTTACGTTTTTATTTTCCTATGTTTACACTATTACAGGTACCTTTGGTATGTATAAAAAATAATATCACTGATCTATAGACCACAATACACAGTTATAATCAATATAATTGCGTTAGAATAAGACAACGGAAAACGTAGTAGAGGGCGGCCTCCCACCCGATCGACCAATGATCTTGTCAAGGCGGCGGGGAGCCGGTGGATGCAGGCGGCACAGGATCGATTAACGTGGAAAGCAATTAGGGAGGCCTATGTTCTGCAGTAGACTTCGAAATGGCTGAAATGATGATGATGATGATGAATACAACAGAGATACTATTAGGTATAGGTTCAGTTTTAATAATATTTTTCTTAATTTCAACTCGTATTTGTAATTAAAAACTGATCGTCTCGACTTAACTTTTGTTAGCTTGAATATACGAGCTCTCTGACCTAGCCATTATACTAACTGAACATATTATTATGATCATTATCGAAAGGTCATTAAGGTGGGCCACGATATATTATATTTCCAAGGAACGCCTTCGCGCCGAAACTAACTTACAATTTTTTTTAGTAACCTATCTTAGTCGTTTTATTTTAAAGAATATTACTAGTAAATTTGATTAGTAGATAACATACACGTACATACATATTATCACGCTTGTTTTCCGAATGGGTAGGCAGAAGCATATTTACGCCCACACTTCGCCAATTATATTTTTGGTTCCATATAATAGGTGGCGAGTCTTTGCTGTTTAACAGGAACTTTCATGTTCGCCAGAGCCTCTTCCGTTGATCGACAGGTGCACCACTTGCAGGTGAGATTAGCTTCGGCTTCTTAGCTCTTGGTAGTTGATCATAAACTTGCATAAATTTGTCATGACAATTAAATATAATAAAAATGGTCTTGCTATTTGCGTCAGGATATATAATAGGATCCGAAATGAATTTAAAGACTTAAATAGTTCATTATTTAAAAAAAGACTCAAAGAGTTTATTGAAAATTAACTATATTTAGTTGACAACCGATATGGCGTGGTGACGAGTATACCTGCTCTCCGCTCCAATGTCGTAGGTTCGATTTCCGTGTTCAAAGAGCACGATTATGATAACTATTTGAAAAAGATGTTGTAATTATTCTCTAGCAGCATATAAGTACGTACGTATAAATGCAATTAAATAAAAAAACTAAACACAAAAGGCAAACGATCGCGTGGTTGCGCATCAACCAGATGGAACGATTAAGTGAAAGACTCATCGTCCTCCAAATTCTACGCGGTCGTGAAAGACGCGCTGGATCTGAACCGGTGGAAGCAGATCATCCGCTCCAGATGTTACTCCGATGCTAACCATGATCTTCAGACATAAGGGACCGACTATAGAGAGATAAATGCAATTATTGGTTTAGTTTGTTATCTACAGTTTCTTTTTACCCAAACTTATACCCACACCATTGATCCATTTTCAAAGATTTTACCTAAGTAAGTAGAAGGGAGGGAGACGGGTCCTCAGAAAAGCCCTAAAGGAGGCAATGATGACCTCAAAACTAAGGAGTTTTACATCAGTCGAAACTCATTAAGCCGAAATGTGTTTTAAGCCAGTGAGCGGGGAAACAATTTTGGCTAAATCCGTTTTAACTGATCAGTTTACAACTGACATTTAACTCCTCAGTATTAGGTCCGTGAATGGTAAGCTTAAGTAGTAACATACTCCGAAAAAGGCACAGTTCTTGTGAAATTTGATAAATCATAAGTTACTAGGTTTTCTCTAAAAATGTACAAAATTATTTAATGTCTTTATGACAGGGATGAGACCTGGACCCCCTCGACTGGTCTCGTGGTGGGGGGGCTAAGTACCTCCCGGTAGGGCGCAGGAGGCGCTAGGGAAAAGGTAACACCCAGAGACCGACGACTCTGGGTGCCCTTAGTACTGACTACCGGGGGGGAAACTAAGAGGGACCTATGGAGGGCGCAGCGGGTAGGCCAGGAGGGCCCGCTCAGCAGTGCCAGGAGGGTCTAGGCAGCGGGGGCAGGGGCCCCCTGCTGTCTAACCATGGACCCTCCGGGAAGTCGGCCACACACGCTATGGTCGCAGGGGGAGGTAGGAGGGGCGCGTCCACTGCGCCTCTCTGAGGAGGTCCTCCCGGTTTTGGTCCGGGGGACGTTGGCCGCAGGTGGTCAGGGGTGTCAGAAGCTGCAACCCAGGTACTGGCCCCCGCCGCTTTCTCGACAAGCGGCGGGCGTCGTCGGAAGATTTTTAGTGGGTATTGCTGCTGGCAGTCGTGTCTGCCGGTGGTGAGTCCCACACCCCCTTTCGGTCCCCCCTTTGGCCGGAAGGCAGTGCATAAATGCATTTTGTTACCGACGTAAAACAAAAAAAAAAAAAAGGGATGAGACCTGGTGACCCAAGACACAGGATTTACCTAGTTTGGGCGCCAGTCTCCCAAATAATATCAAGCTTTGGCAAAATTGTACACCTCTTATTTTAAGTTGTTTTGTAATACGTTTAAGTAGCTTTAAGTTTTATTGCTTTGTATGGGAGAAAATAAATAATATTATTATTATAAAGGTAAGTAAGGTATAAGTTACTAAGTAGGTACGTAAGGTCTGTGGTTTCGGCTTTTACGCTAACCGTCTAATATTTCGCGAAAAGCATAAAAAAGCAACACATCTGTGGATCCTGGAATCCGTGTTGGAACTGGTAAGCGACTTAAAATTAGGGGTAAGTGTAGGCAACCGATAATTGCACCGTGAGAACGCGCCGCAGCCACCGCGTGCGAGATGCGCCTGCGCCGCTGGCTGCCGACAGCACAAAACGCAACATTTTTTTTTTACTATTTAGAGCTGTTTCTACCGAATCCTTATACTGAGAGCAGATAGGTATATACTTTAACCTTAAATACTCGAAAGTTAATTAAAACACGATATATCAACAATAATAATACTTACATTTCGCAGGTAATGAATCGTTATGGTGGCACTTAGTGAAAATCAATGCACCACTGCACTGTTCAGTATACGCTGAAGCAGGAGCTTTTTAATAAATAACTTTCTATTTAATTTAACTACCCCATAAATCGTTAAGGATTTTTATTGCAGCCCCCTGGCTACTTTCAACGTCCTGGTGAAAGATCTTCCCTTCAGTGGGGTTCTCCTACAGGATTTGTCATCACATATCATATGATTGAAATATTATACAAGTGCACGTTTGTAGGTTTTTTTGCAATAGATAATACATTATACATACTTACGAGAAGTTTAAAAATATATTCATATCTAAACCTCTCCTGCAAGGCAAAACAAAACAACTTATATTCGAATACAGTAAAATAACATTGATTGTGAATACTATATCCATTTTCATTATATTCTATTACAAATTGCAGATTAGCTAGGACAACTGACACTGGACAATTTCCCGTTTAATTAGAGTCCTATACCTACATTAACATATCAATATGTGGATAATTCTTTAATGCAGTCATTAGGTATCTGATTACTATGCCGACCATACCTCCCCTACACAACTCGACATAAGAGAACGTTGCACGCAGCAATCGGTGAAAAGGTAAAATTGCTGCGCGCAGGCATTACGACGCGGCTGTGCGCACGCCGCGCCATCTAACCGCGCAATACACGAAACGAGCGAGCGCGGCGCAATCGCATACTTCACGGTCCACCCCTCCAATTGAAATCCATAAATCTACGTAATAACCACAGACAACAATAATTAGAATTACTTACTCCTTCGATTCTCTCGTATCTCCGCATTACTACAGGGACTTCTTGGCGGGAAAGTAAAGAGTCATGTCGGCAGGTTTGTTTTTATTTTCAAAAACTTGTGATATTTGAACATTAATGTGTAATAACGTTAAGTGTTTGTGAACATACATTAGTGTTGGTGAATGAAACAAAACAGTGCAAAATCACTTTTCAAATTCTCTTAGAGAGTCTAAGTATTGTCCCACATCTTTATTAGAACTTAAAGGGTTTATGAGGGGGGAATCTCAATTACCACTTATCATCTTTATCACCATTCATTCTGATTTTTTATAAATTAAATATTATTTATATATTTTTCACTTGACACTGGCTAAATGTGACAAACGCACGAAGCCATTATTTAAAAGAAAAAACTAAAACAGTGTTTACAGAGGTCAGTTCTTAGATGGGTGACTGTTTGTCTGGCATGTAATGTCAAGTGAAGAAGTGTTTCCCGCTTATCACTAATGTAGTAGTTGTTAAGCCATGTTGAAGACCTTATTGAGCGTCTTAAAAAAATCTAACGGCAACCTTCCTCCCCGCCAATCCCCCAATTGTGTCCGCGTGGTGGAATGACCTTCATCCCTCTCACCATGGATCGTGAGGCCCGTGTTCAGTACTGGGACGTTAACATGGTCAGAGATCTTTAACTATATCTATAGAGATGGTTAATCTCTTCTTCGTTTTCTTAAGCTTTATATTGAGGGGAAAGTTAAAAATGTAATCCCATTAACGATTTTCTAAATTATTAATGAAATCATCAATAGAAAGCGAAATGAGTCTCATGGGTCAGTAGAGCTCGCTCCTACGTGTTCGACTAGAAGTGTGACCAATGGGTAATCACACCAGCTGCTGTCGATTGGTTGCGGCCGCAGCCATCGCTCTTTCAGTCGTTGACAATTGACGTCTCAACAAATGGGTGAATAATGTATGACTGACATACCATCAGGACTGCGTCGCGTCAAGAAATGCTTCAAATTCTGCTTGTCTGGTCTTTTTATGTCATTAAAATATCAATATAACACGGTATAGAGGTGAGTCCTGCCATTAAATACTGGGTATCGATCAGTTAAGTGTAGCAAAATTAAAATACATTTGTGAAGTAACAGTAATAAAATTAATTTGTGTATCAACACAAAATCGAAATTGTGAGAGACCTCCATGAGAGAGATATCCATGATATTATTATAGGGGTACGAGTCTGCCTATCCATATATCCATACCACCACGAACCATTGGCGCATCATAAGGTGTGGATTTAGATAACGCTGCTCTCGATTTCAAATGCCACTCAAACGACCACCGATCTCCTGACCTCTGCGAACGCTGATGAACTTCGTTGACGTTTCCAACCACATAGACTCGTGGAGCTACGAGCTCTTAGAAACTACATCGCTCATTAACAATAATTAGGCCATTTGTTTTGTATCTTTTTCTCTCTTATACCTACGCATTCTATAATATGTTACCTACGCCTACCTCATAACAGAAATCCCTCACGTCCTAAACCCAGCTTGTATCTTTTTAAAGTACAGCCTTGTTAGTTGCATGCGTGTCCGCCCCCGATGTGGTTAGGCGTTTGACTCGGACGTAAAGGAAGGTCAGTGAAGTTCAAGAATCTTGAAACTTTTGCTCAGAATATCTAAGGAATATGTATTATGGTGATGGCATTAAAAATAAAGAAAAGTGTGTTCGATTTTTAATATAAAATAAGAAGCTGGCAACGTGGCTTCATATTGTACGTATTAAGTTACCTTACACTGTGGAAATTCTTCGACCCCGTAGACAGCCTTCAAACTAACATTGTTATAGAGTCTGCGAAGTCACTTCTATTTAGAATGTATCATTGACCGCGTTTAAAGCTTCTAAGATTACATCGCCTTACATAGTTACAGAATAATGTAACACTCGCTTATTATGCTTAAGAATATCTATTAGATTTGTAAGTATCACTTTCTTGCTGTCGTGGTTAATAACTTTGCTGGTAAATTAAACCACACCTTGTTTTGTTTACAACTATTACGTCAAGCGATATAAAAATGCGCCGTGTAAATTGAGCCGTATAAAAATCGTTTTAAAAGTCATTTAGCTTATAGTCATCTAAGTACACGAAACTATTATCCATTTTCACAATGGATAGATTTGTTTGTACATATTTATCTTCCAAGTGTTTTACACCTACACCATTATGACAGCTAACAATAGATTCGGCTTTAAGATCTTCATTCTAATTATTTACATGCAAGCTTAAACAGTATCAAGATTTTTTCCAATATCAATTGTTCATTGTTTATCGAAAATCTGCCCTATTTTAGCAGAGTTTGCACTTAAATTTTAGAAACACAAAGCTCTAATTATTACATTACATCTGGACGAAGTAGAGAACGTATCATTAACAATTCGACGCAACCGATGGTATCAGAGAAGCATTCATCGCTCGTTCAACGGGCCGATTTTCGGTACTCACGAGATACAGAGAGCTGGCGTTCGGGAAACCGATTAAAATTTCTTAAAAAAGAGCTTTACGTACAGTAATTTAAGGTCAAGAGGGAGCGTGATCTCGGCGGTGAATAAAAATTATTTATTTGCGTGGGGCGCGGCAATTAGGGGGGCGGGGCGCGTCTGCGTGCGCGCACGACCTCTCGACCCACGGGCAGGCCGGCCGGGCTCGAACCGCCGGAGCTGGCCGGCCGACCCCGGTCGCCGCCCGTCCGTGGACACCATGCCTGTCACGGTGACGGCCCGACTTGAAATTGCAACTGGCGGGCACGACTTCACCTACTTTTCTAATATTTATGATTTTGACAGTAATGCTCTGTCTGGGAACTTTATGCCAATCATGATCTTTAACAATAATGCGCTGATTCTTCACGATTTGCTTCGCTTTTGATATTGACTTTAAAAAGAATACGTCATCAAAACTGAGCATACTTTACGCGTCTGGTCCTGTTTAGTTTTCTGTTGTTTAAATCTCAGTTAACTATTAAGTTCTTTCTGCGGTGTGTTGAATAAACTATACCTTTAACTAAAAATATAGAATGTCATTTTCTAAAATTCTACCATCTTGTCATCACCTAACTTTGCTGTATCATTATACTGCATTTGCTTGTTCTTTTAGACATTACAATGGAACTCTAACAACAGTCATCGTGTCAATTTATTTAAAATCAAATCACCTTAAGTTAAAAAAATAAGCAACATGACTACAAACAGGATTATTAGTCGAAAACTCCTTAAATGAAATAGGTAAGTTTTCCCAGTTGAACATGACGTCGACGTTGTTTTTGTTCTAAATGAAGGGCCCTAGAGATGCAATTACCGATACCTACATGTAATGCTAGTAGATCAGGGAATGTACAGGCACGTCTACGCCGACTGATTCCCGACAAAATGTGGGCGGGAATTAACCCAACTCTATGCGTATATAATGTGTTTCACTCTTTAGCGAAAAGAATAGACTATTCACATTCAAATATTCTACCAGCCTTTATTTCCTCACCTACATGAAATTTAGCTCGAACATTACCTTGCATTGGCTTGTTCCATTTGACATATCTTAAAATTTCAAGGCTCCTCGCCCACGTACTATTTTTTGAAGCATACAAAACCGCAACTACTTTTTCGACGACTTTTTTAAGCGACGTAACGAACGTAACGTCATTTGGTCGCTGGCTACGTGTAAAATGCATGTCATGAGCCGACTGTCGCTGAACAGTGTGCGTAGTACATTTCCGAACGTTCCATTTTATATCGACAATTGCGTCGCCCGGGAGGCAGCGATTTTGTTCTAGAGCGACTTTTTTTAGCCTGTGGGCGTTGAAGTAGTGAATTTTATAATTATGTTCCATTTATATTTTTACAAAATAATCGCTATGGGCGAGAACCCTTAGTCGAATACTTCACTTTGTCAGTGTAAGTGCCAGTGGAACTATAACTTCGACGCTGGCTTTTTCTAAATAAAAACTCGCTCTAGAAATGTCGTGTAGTACCAGCCTAGAATAGAGCCATACTCGGCAGGGAGTCGAGAAAACCTACCGGATGATGGGCACAAGCGTAATCGTGCATACTGGCTTGAACTGCGATCACCAACCCGCCTGCCCAGCGTGGTGATTATCGGCAAATACCCCCAATATAATGTAATCTATTCAGAAGGCCAATGTTTGGCAGTTGACTCGTGAAACTGATATGATGATCGGTAAACATGTAAATTCTAAACGTTGCAAGGCAAGGGTGATGACTATAAATAGAATTATTGGTCGAATACTACACCACAAAATAAGTTCTGCAACATTAATCAGAACGTCTGTGACTCCGACGCCGATTTTTTAAAATATAGGCTTGACTCTAGAGATGCAATTACCGATACATGAACCGTACTGATCAGGGAATGTGCACGGGCCAGTCTGAGCCGACTGATCCCCGGCGAAATGTGGGCGGGAATTAACCAACTCTATGCGTATCCGATGTGATGCACTCTTTAGCCTCGTCGTGCTCTTTTTGCCTCAGAAAACTAGCCATGAAGACGATTAATTTGCACGATAGTGCACCTCGAACCTGTATTTTGTAGTTTTTTTGACTTTTAATGATTATTTTGTATGTTATTGAGATCTGAAGTCTTAAGCATATATATTATTGAACCTAGGCAGAAAATATTTAAAAAAAATTGTGGTATAAAAAATACATATGGATGGTTCAATTTATGGTAGGAACCTGTGTAGGTACCAATGGCTTGCAAAGGGTTAACTAAACTTATTAGAATTTAAGGTAAATATAACAGAGTTGCCTTGACAAAAAAGTTTTGTTTTGATCATGTGACGCAGCGCCTTTTCTTATCATTGCAGTGTTAATTGCTAAGAAAAATTATTGAAAGTTGTTTGAACCTTTTCGGAACTTTTATTGGGGTTAAAAGAAAAGTTTTCAGATGACAGAAATGCCACCTAAATGGAACGCCAGTGACTTCCAATCAGTATCTATTTTTACTTTTTGTTAATAAATGGTATTCACCAGTAAAAAATCTAGACATGGGTATCTACTAGACCTGTGCGTGTATGTAATGGATGGTCTCGTAACTCTAAAGCGAAAGGCTCAACGCCTATTTCTGCTATGCTATGCCAACTATGACGCCACGTAGCGGAATAAGCTTTTATAATCTACGCTTTAGAAACATCAGGCACAATAATGCTTAAAGATATCGGGCGCTCGCGACCACAGCTGCACTTTAAAATATAATAAAAATATGTCTTGGGGAAGAGGAGGAGGTCCCATCTATCTCTATATGATAATTCAAAAACATTGGCTTAGCGTTTTAGGTTCAAATTTCCTACAAAATGATATTGTGGACTAGGGATGAAAACTACATATAATAAAAAGATATAAAAGAAATAAATTTTCACAGTATCGTCTGTCACTGTCAAATACATTGCTATGCAAAATCATTGCCAGACGTGGTTTTCTTTTTTGTAACATTAACCACCTCCAAGGTTATGCAGTTAAAATGGTTTTAACGCGTCATCAAAAAAAAAGATTGGCAATCACAACAAACCTTAACGTTAAAATCTTATTAGATTGTCAATATTTTTAGAGGATCGGTTTAATATATCAGCATGGTAACCATAACCAGCGGATTATTGAGGACCTACTTATGAGAAGTAAGGGTAGGAACGAAACAGTACAATAGTACAATTGAAAAAAATAGAAAGAATGCAACACTCACTCTCCTTGAATCTCCTGAAGAACTTCTTCATCATGAATCCTGTCACTTATTTACGTAGTTGCCTGGACTATATTAGAATAGACAGGTGTCAGGTGGCACGCGCGCAGCCTGAATGCAGTGGCTGATAATGGAAGCCGGAGGCGCGGCGTCACGCCCAGCCGCACGCGCCATACCGGCCACGGGTGGTTCAACTCCGCGTCTTGGCGGCCATCGCAGCCACATTGTAGCCCGACGGACTGACTCGGTCACTGGGCACGAGCATGAGCCACCGCGATGCGTGAAAATCTGTTGGTACCGCTATTGCTTATGAGGTCTATATCCTAATATAATATTGCACGCCGACCTGGCAAACGTGGTTATGCCTTAAAAACGTTCACACGAAAATCGCGATTTTAAATGGAGGACACGAGGGTAAAAAATACTTTATTGTTTTTTTTTGTTGACACGTCATAATGACTACATCCTGCCTGATGGCAAGCAGTCGATGCAGTACAAAAAAAAATTAAAGCGCTTCATATCGTGAAATAAGCGCATCCACTCATGACGGCCTGCTAAAATGCCGTTTCACGCCCCGCTTGAAAGACCCAAACAACTTTACGATTTGATTGACTTGACTTAATTCAAAGTTGTGTTAAAAGCATTACGCTCTGCATACTCTACTCTACTCAAACATCACTGTGCAAAGATAGTTGCACTGTCATTTAAAATCCTACCATAGGGCTCAAGCATACGGATAACAATTATATAATCCAGTTGATAAATTACGGTTCTGATTATAGGTACTGTTTTCTTCGAATCTGTTTAATTTCTCCTCTCCTCTTCTCGTGAATAAGGGCAGAGCCTATAGAGTTAATTTTCGTCGCATTTGGATTTTCACAAAACTTCAATCCATAAGTTTTAACAAATCTTTTTTAGAATCATAACCGTATATTTTATCAGTTTTAAACTTATATATGTATCTATAGAGAATAAGTTAAAAGTAACTACTACGCTTGACAACAACATGAAACGCTTAACAACAAAGAAAGGTCTGCGACCATATAAATAGAAATAGTATCTACTTATTGCAAAAACATCATATGAGAAGCCATGCTTGCCGACGGAAGTGCGCTCGGCTTGGCAGACCATATCACCCCAAGCGGAACGAGGGCGTGCGGTACTCGCTTAGCTGCACGAATATTGTGTAGCATAAGGTAGACGCATAATTCTCCCTATCTGGGTTTACTTTAAATAAATCTCGCACCTTAGCAAAGGCATACTGTCACCATATTTAAGTCTACATAGGTACAAACTGCTCCTATAGAATTCTCAAAAATCCAAAAAGTCCTAAAAGCCTGCTGTATTGTCCGATAATCTTCAGACCTAGTAGATACGTAGCCATATGAAATTGCAACTCACTGTACGCCCACGAGGCAGACCCAAGTCAGACCTAAACCTGTCCCTAACCTATAACCTGTGTTCACAATAAACGATTAAGATTAGATTTAAGATTTGTGTTTTTTTTATAACCATGTAAAATCAATTCACATGGGCTCATAACTCGTTATTAGGGGGTCGAGAAAGATCACCGAAGTGAAGTAGTCCTTGGATGGGTGACCGTGTGGCATTTGATATCGAGCACAACCGTATTTCAGACGGCATGTTAAAGCGTTGCTCTCTGTTATTACTCAATAAGTTAAAGCGCTAAGAGGGTCTTAGGCAGCGGGGGCAGGGGGCCCCTGCTGTCTAACCATGGACCCTCCGAGAAGTCGGCCACACACGCTATGGTCGCACAATGAGGTAGGAGAGGCGCGTCCACTGCGTCTCTCTGAGGAGGTCCTCCCGGTTTTCCCGGGGTGTCAGAGAAACGGCCTAGAAAAGTGCCACCCTCTCAAATCTTATGGAGAGTCGTAATAGTCGACGAAAAGAAATCCAACCGACTGATGGGCAGCAGTGTCATCATTACTTACTGGCTGAATCTGCAATCTCCAACCCGCCTGCCCAGAGTGGTGGTTATAATGGGAAAATACCCCCAATATGATAAACTATTGCTGAAGGCCAACGTTCAGGATTAGGCTTTATGTGGCTGACATGATGAATAGCTATTGTTAAAATTAATATTTCAATAGCTAAACGCCTGCCGCGGCCAATCCGCAACAAGTCCGTGAGGTGAAATATCAGCATGTCCTAGCATTATTCAGGGTTTCCTAGACTTAAGCTTAAGGCCAGACCAAATTTGGCTAAATTTCACTTATGACATGGAGGGACTGCCGTCTGACCTCCCAGAAGGTAACAGCATTCTATTTTATTTGTAGTACTTAAACTTTTTTTTTTTATAGTATTTAGAACCTCCGTACTATGAACCTTTTTTTAAGATAAATATCTCAAAATTATCATGACATGTTATTGTTGTCACGTATTTACAAACGTAAAGCTAAGCGTTTAAATTTTTAAACTAGTTATTTATTTACCGTGTTTTAAATTCAATTTACCTAACGTAATCATATTTATTAATTATAATATTTAATTGTTTAATTAAGATAGTTAAGAAGCTGCAACGATGTCTTCTGCGGACGTATCTCAATCTCATGCCTCTGACCCGAGTAACTCTACGAATATGTCTCGGATCAGTATTACGGAGTCACCTTCAAAAGGCAGTAAATCAACATTCAGTTTTATGGCAAAGAGACAGTTGTACAGCGTCATAGTAGACGGCATAGATTTTACGCCAGATAACATTGTAGATGCCGATTTCGTCATTATGGAGGAGACCTTCAGTCACGCCGCCTTCGAAAGCAAACCGAGGCGAAAAAGCGAAATAGTCCTTAAAGAATCAAAAAGCAAAACCAGATCAGCTGTGGACACAGGCATGAAGGTATACGCCACCACGATCTCCCTTGACGACATCTATATCGATCACACATACAATACCGAAGAGGAGTGCATTCCGGTCGAAACTGATCTAGAGATAGCACCCTCTGCGTTTTACTTGCCCAAAAGATATCCTATCATGTCGTATCCTCCAGAAATACTAGTTATTCTCAAAGAAACAGAAACACAATTTCTGTTCGAGTTGCCTACTTATTCGTATGACAAAGGATCTCAGGATGCCGACCTGGTGGAGGAGGAAAATGAATATTATCAATTCATTACAGTGGGGAAAGGGAGGAATAGGAAAATGGTCGCGGAAGAAACCCAGACCAAGGAATGTGTCACACAGACGCGCCACACCCTTGCGACCAGACCGCAGAAGAAAAACGCAATAGCTTTCGCCTCCATGTGGGACATGCATGATACATACGCAAAACTAGCTCGAATGAAGCCCAAAGAAGAACCAGACGAGATGGTGCTCTATCAGTCCGCTGCGCCCACGCTGTTGCGAAAGAAGAAGGTGTTAACTGAAGATATGCTGGAAAGTAGAGGAAAATCGTTTGAAGAAATCGCTCCGTCTGCGCAATTCCTGGACGCAGTGCTTTTAGTGGAACGCGTCTTATCCACGTCAAATTATTCTGAAGCACAAAAAAGATTTCGAGGGCTTGCCCCAATGGATCCTTTATCGTTAGATTTGGTGTACATTTACTCCATGAAACCTTTATGGACATTCGAGTGCGAAGAGACTGCAGGTCGTCCCATAACTAGCATATCTTTCAATCCCAAAAATGAGAATATCCTTGCAGTAGGTCATGGTAAGTTTGGTCACGCCGAAAATTACGACGGCATTGTTGCAGTATGGTGCACGAAAAACCCTTGCAAACCAGAGAGACTGTATCGCTTTGAAGATCCTCTAACCTCAGTGGCGTTTTCTAAAAAACATCCTAACTGGTTAGCATGTGGCTTTTCAAACGGGGACGTGATAATACTCGACGTCACCTCATATCCCGTGAAGAAGATAGCTATTAGCAAGAGAAACAGCAATCCTTGTTTCGAACCTATTTGGGTAACCGATTGGTGCTTGTCGGAATCGCAAACGGAATACGTTATGACAACATGTCAAGACGGTCGTATCAATAAATTTACGAGTACTAAGACCCATGATTTTATTTGCACTCCAATGATGCGTATATCGACAGTCGAAGGGAAGATGAAAGGGTTGGAGACAGCAAAAACGTGTTTGAAAGTGGACGTGCCGATCACGAGGTACCCGGCCGCTCTGTGCATGAAGTGGCATCCGAGCATCAACCATATTTACTTAGTGGGCACCGACGAAGGTTGCATCCACAAATGCTCGACGCATTACTTGAACCAGCACGTCGACGTGTTCAAAGCTCACGCAGGTCCAGTGTACAGCATGCAATTTTCTCCATTCATGAGCCATTTGCTAGTCTCGTGCGGAGCTGATAATGCAGTTCGGTTGTGGTTGGAGGGTATGGATGAAGTGATCATGACGTTGAACTGCACAGCGGCAGTGTATGACGTCTGCTTCTGTCCTATAAACTCAACAGTTATAATTTCTGTTAGCGGAAACGTCCTATCGATTTGGGATCTACGTCGAAAGACACATATGCCTTGTGCCGAGTATAGTTTCGCTAATAATGTAGTTTTAACTTTTGTGAAGTTCTCCTATTCTGGAGATAATGTTTTTGTAGGGGATACTACAGGCCGAATGCACACATTCCACCTCGAAGATACGCCCATTCCCCCCTTCTATCAAAAGAAACTTCTCGATGAAGCTATCAAAAAAGCTCTCTGCACTAGGCCCCATATGTTAAAACAACTGGACAAATTAGAAAAGTTCAGACAAAAGTTTGCCAAAGAAGCAGAATAGTGTATTTTTAATTTAATCATGTATGTCATATTATTTATTGGATTTTTTTATTAATTAATCGTTGGTTATGTATTAAACTATTTACTAAGGTGTTAATTACAAGAATATAAATAATTTTATTTGTAAATAGCCTTTATTAGCAAACATATCATAATAATGTATAAATATTGCTTAATACTAGAAAACAAATATTTAAATAATGTGTTACTTAAAGCATATTTTACATACATTTATGACTAGGACTTGTTGGAAAGCTTCTGAAATTGGTATTCTCTTTTTAGTTCTTTTAGATTTGTTTCTAAAATTGCAACCTATAACAAAGGAGAAGTAAATTATTATTAAATTAATCAGTGTCACATACCAGCTTTAAAAATAAAATCTACTACAAATTTAATAATAAGAAAGTATAAGTAAGTAAGTATTTTCTAACAAACACGCCAATTATTTAGTTCCAAGATAAGTATCATTAAGAACTTTTGTTATTGATACTAAATAACGGATAAACATACATAAAAACTATTTTTTTTTGTAAATAACTACTTATTATACATAGGGCAACACCCAGACCACAACAAATATTCATATTCATGCACACAAATATTTGTCCTGTGTGGGAATCGAACCCACGACCTTGGAGCGGAGAGCGGGTATACTCGCCACTACGCCATATCGGTCGTCATAATAAGTATGTAAATTATCCAAACATTAAATCAGTCTTATGAGTAAGACTCACTGCTGAACACGGCCTCCCCAATTGAGGGATTTGCCTGTAATCAACATTAAAAATTATATAATATCGTCAAAATATACAATAAAATCATGTGTTTCCAGTTCCTAGCAATAAAATAAAACAACACACACACACGTTTAAATAAAACAACACAACTCGTGTTCATATAAAATTTTGTCAACTTGTCGCTCTGACACAAGCGGTATGAGTATTATTATTAGTATCGGTATATAAAAAGTAATCTATCCGTCTGATCTACAATATATTCGCAAACCTCTTCAAATCGCAGCTCCTTCCTGGCGTCTTTGATGTATCCCCTGATGATGTTCATCTGCTCCAGCAAGGGATTCTCGTCATCGTCCTGACTCCTATCAGCGTTGGCCGACTCATTCAACTCGCTGACGGCAGCTCGCGTCGCGCCTGTGGCTTCCATGCGCTGCCGTTCCAACTGGACAGAAAAATAAACTTAACCCCTTAACGGATAGAACTGGCGGGAGAAAAAACTAACCTTGACGATTTTCTTGTCCGTTCTTTTACGATCAAGCTCCCGCCCGCAGTGAATGGGCGCGCTAGTTTTTAAGTTTTGACGTTCATAAGAGCTCTTTTGAGCCAAACTTGAATAAATGAATATGAATTTGAACATGTTGAAACTTTTCATTGGATTTTCATCTTAACTCAGCTCCATAAGGTCCAATTTATGGTGGTTATATATTGACCACTGCCCGGTAAAGGGCAGGTTCAATAAGCAGTTTCTGATATTTTATTAATGGGTGGGTATCACAGTGAGCAAACTAAAGTGTCAAATCAAACTTTCACACCTGTTTCCCGAAGGGGTAAGCAGAGGCATATTACACGCCCACGCTTGGCCAATTACATTGGCCCTACGCAATAGGTGGCGAGCCTTATCGGGAACTTATATTATTCGCCAGAACCTCGTCCGTTGATCGGCAGCCAACTTTACCTGCAAGTGGCACCACTTAGCTTGAGCCCCTTAAATGTTTATAGGATCCCTATACACAATTTTATAATTTATTAAAAGAACTTTATTTTATGTTCAGTACGAATCTGTTTTCAATGTACCTTTCTTTACGGATGAAACTCATAATATAAATGGATGGTGCGGAAGGAGATGTCAGACTTTTACCGACTATAATCCATCCGACCATAATGTTTCATCTTAAGCCCGGTAGTGAATCCGCGATAACTCTCTCGAACAAATCCGCTACACCGGTAAAGGTACCCTGTTCAGTAAATGTGTCTACCTGTATTTGTCTCTGCGCCCTCTCATAGCGCTGTCGCTGGACCTCCTCTATCTGCGCTTCCGTCGGCAACTTGGGGAGTGACAGCAAATCCTCCTGAGAATCAGCAAGATACTTTGTGAAAGTAAATGAAAAAATACGCAAACTAATTTATTTTTACATTTAAGGTTGGGCTTAATGATATAGACCAGCTATACTCAACCTGCGGCCCACGGGCCGCATGCGGCCCGCCGGGCCTTTGTTATTGGCCCATCTGAAGTTACAAATTTATTTATTTATTTTCCTTTTTTATGGCTTTCACGTAAAACGTATTTAGCCAGTTACAAGTAAATTGATATTTGGTTCATATAATTCTTCGTATCAAAGATCAATCAAAGGTTGGTGTAGGTCCTTTGATTGCTTCCAAGGAGCTTCTGGCGACAAATCTGTAAGAGTCCACTGGTTCACAGCCGATTGAGTGGCGAACGACGACGCCCAAAGACGCCCACACAGTCCGCAAATAAATATCACTACAGTCGTACTATGACTATTCACTTTCAATATGTCGCATATCGTCCATGATCATGAGCATTTATAACACCAAAATGCACCAATTTCACATTATAAAGTTCACTAGAACCAATTTGCAAAATAATTCAAAGCAAACTCCAACTGAACCCCTTGACTTCCCTCCAAAAACTTATTTTATTGTAAACCATTTTAAATTTCGCGCCCATCAGGCATGAATCGGAACGCAGCCCATCTATAAGTAGGTATGTGATTGCACGAGTGAGACTTATTTTTTCATTAATACAGTAAATATGTCGGTAACTTGCAATTATGTTATAATTAATACCTAAATAATTTTTGCTTGCGGCCCTCGACACCATGACTAAAACGTGTTTGTGGCCCCTAAAAATAAAAGGTTGAGTATGGCTGATATAGACAGTATGACATGAACTTACTTGTCACATTGGCATTTTAAGGTGGAAAGCTTAAAATGCCAATGCTAAGAGTTCTAGTCAAATGTCTTGGGGCTTATTACAAAATAAGATCTAAAGTTAAACCAGGTATATAACTAGTTCTGTCACTGTCTTCCTTTTATCAAATAAAAGAGACAGCAGTAGTTTTAAACCTGGCTTAACTTTAGACTTACTTTTACGTGACTTAACGACGACTTATTTTTACGTGATGTTAACCATACTCCTAATATAACAAAGTAAGCTTTAAACTGCTGTTTATTTTAGTACTTTGTTAAGTTTCACATACTTTACAGTGCAAAACTTCAAAACTTTTTATTTCATAAACTATTAGATAGTACTTGAAAACGTCAAAATTTATAACAAATATAAAAAAACAATCAAAATATAATTATACTGAAATCACGAAGCTTAGATTCACTTGCAACCAAACAATTAAAAAAACAAAAAGTATTAAATGTAAGTGAATCTAAGTGCCAGTTCCGGGCCACCGCTCTGTAAGAAGAACTACAATATAATATAACATTAACAATATTCATGTTTTAAGTCATTCATATTAGAATAGCCTGTATGAAACGGCAGTTTAATCCCAAGCATTTTGCATTGCATGAGCATGAGCAAGCATTGAGAGCTGACTGGCGGGAAAATGAACTTTACCAGTTTATAGTCCAATTCTTCTCCAGCCCACACTGGCCCATAGTGAATGATCGCGTAAGTATTGTATTATCTCGACCTCATAAGTGCTCCATTCAAAATCTCCAAGTCGAAAAACCACTATTAATTTTTAGATTAAATAACCACCTAAACTAAATTGAAAATTAAGTAACATCACCTTTAGGTAATTTTTCAATTTGTAACGAACAAAGTAAAAATATTTAAAAAAAAGAATTATTGAGCTCACTTTGATATAGTGGGCGGCGGCCTGCCTCACTGCCTGCTGAAGTCTCGCAAGCCTCGAGCCGGGCGGCGCGGGCAGAGCAGCGATGTGCTTACTAAGAACATCCACCCCTTCGGCAAGTTTGCCAATACGACCTCGCATTGCATTCACGTCCCCCAAGTTGTAGGTGGTCTCACCATCGAAGAGACTTTGACACATCTGCAACGTTACAACACTGTGATAGTTTTCATTATATAAAGTAACCATAGTCATGCAGTCCACCTTCATCCCCATCTGGTATAGAAGTCATGTTTTGAGGCAAAGGCGTATGGTAATTAAAATTGTTTTAAATGGTATGCTCCAAAAATCCTACAAATCAAAAATCTATTACATCTTAGAAATTAAACAATAAGATGTAGTAACTTTTGATATTTAGTTACTTTAAAGTTATTATAAGGCCCAGTCTAAAAATATATAAGGCTAGCCCGACCCAACAGACGTTATCCTGTCATATTATGATTATTTCTGTCCTTTGCGCTAATTGTCAAAAAGTTAACATTGTCAGAAAATTTTATAAGCTGGTTAAGTTTTCATTGCTTTTCCCTCATCCCTAATTTGAAGGCCGGGCTGATTTGTGAATTTAAACCATATAGCGCCACCCAAATGCTTACAAAAAAAAATCATTAAAATCGGTTCAGCCGTTTAGGAGAAGTTCAGTGACATACACATGTACAGTCGGTTCAGCCGTTTAGGAGAAGTTCAGTGACACATGTACAGTACAATTATAATGTATATAGGGATAACAGATTCAGGTATACCTTTTCATACATCTCCACAGCTGGCTTTGCCTGGTCTATTAAACTCCTCATCTGTTCATAAGCAGTAACGAGTACAGTTTTAGCATTGCGGCTCTCTTGTACATTCTTCCGTAGCTCCACCAAATTATAGCAGTGCTCACAAAGACGCAAGCCATTCTTCTCTAACAGTTCTGGGTTAGCCTCTGCCGATGTTGAAGGGGCTGATGGGTCTATGATACTTTCTATAAAGAATAATTGTTCTTTTAGAAACATGGTAATCTACAAATTTTTAAGTAATTATTTAAACGCCTGCTTTTTTCCCTTTTTTCTGTATGGCCTTAGGTTTATTTTGACGACCAACATGGCGTGGAGGTCAGTATATCTGTACTCCTCTACTGAGGTTGTGTGTTCGATTCCAACACAGTAAAAGTCTTTGTGTGTGGCTTGTCTTCCTATGTATATTATAGAATATATTTACATAAAAAATATGTACTTAAATATGTTTATCTGTTCTTTAGTATTCATAACACAAGTTCTTAATGATACTTATCTTGGAGCTAAATAATTGGTGTGATTGTAAGAGAATATTTATTTATTATGTTCCATTGAAACAAGTAATTTTTCAAGATAAAATAAGCCCCTATGCATACCACACTGTTTCAAACAAACCTATTGACATATATTTACATAATTTTGAGAGGATTTGATAAGAGCAAAAACTTCTTGTACCATATGATAAAACTATAAAATGTAATTTATTAATCTTAATTTCATTTAATATATTTTAAAGGTCAATGTTATCATGTATTA
Source organism: Musotima nitidalis (assembly GCA_949126915.1). Lineage (NCBI taxonomy): Eukaryota > Metazoa > Arthropoda > Insecta > Lepidoptera > Crambidae > Musotima > Musotima nitidalis. The sequence continues at coordinate 17,719,336 of OX421416.1, forward strand.
GGTAATATATTAACAACAATCATTACCAACTTTAATTAAGTTCGCAACAATATGGATTAATAAACTGGCTCTACTCATAATGGTAAGATAAGGTTATCCGAACATAAAGCAATATTTTAATTGCCACAAAATTGTTAAAAATATTATAATTGCCAAGGAAAAATAAGGTATGCAGCTCAAACAGATGTGGGAATGAACAAGAGAGTGACCAACCCAAGAGAAGGAGCGAGAAGAAGGGACAGACAAAGGAAGGATAGGAAGATAAGCTAAGCAGATTAATAGTTGGTTCCCACTGGTGAAGAGTAGCATTGGAAAATGGTCTGTGGAATCAGCCAGAGCAGCGTTTTTAGCAGCACAGTACTAGCCACCTCTCACCAATTGACATTTTACGAGGTTATTTTTTTATCTCAAATGAGATATTTGGGTGCGAGGTTTCATATGTACCTACGTATGTATGCACACACGCACACTCACACATTAGTTAGCTTTTTGTTATATAAGTCTTATATTTCACTTTTGATCTCTTTAGTCCTAAGGAAACCGTATTGTTGATGGCTGCTATATAGGCTTTGCCTAGTGCAGTTGTTATTGTAAATTATTACTGTAAATACTGGGATGCCTAATAAACATTTATTATTATTATTAAATGTATGTAAATATACCAGACAGGCTTCCGACTTATAAAATATGAATAAATTTACAGAAAATGTATAACACTCACTGGCTATATTTAAATCTAAGAAGAGAGAGCAATCGTGACATAATATAGATCCACATAATCTGCAGTGGTGTTTTCTTCTGGTAATGTTAAATGCTTTAGCACAGTTCGGACACAGTTTCACAGAAGATCCATCTAGCCATGGTACAACCTAACAACAGAGTACAAAGAATGGGGTTAATAAGCAAAACTATAATCAGAAAATCATTACTATTTAAAATTAAAAATCTCACTTCTTGCTCATACTGTTTTCTTAGGTTTTGGTCACTGGGCATATTGCACACTAGTTTATCTAATCTTATCAACAATTTATTGGTCTCTGTAGCATATCTCTCAAGCCTAGCTGATCTTACAGCCTTAAAATAGTCTGTAGAGCTTCTCGAAACTCCTACCACCTGCTCTTCTGAATAGTACTCTTGCTCTTGGTAACTGAATTTTAAGGCCTTATCAAACGTTTCTTTGAGGTCCGTGTCTTCATTATTGAGTATTATCTTTTTTGCTTTACCGAATATATCCTTGAGAGACTTTAAAACATCCTGTTCTTCTTGATGCAGATTCTCAAAATGACTTGTTAGCTGTGTAGCTGATTTTAAGTCTGCCTTACATATTGGACATAGAAACCCTTCCAAAATTTCGTCTTCATTTGCAGCTGCCATTATTAGTGATATATTATTACTATCAGTACATTGTAACCTTTAATCATTTATCAATAAATAAACTAGAAAATGTAAATTATAACAATACTCCTCCCCAGCAAATGATTCAATTGAATTATGATTAATCGTTTCGTTTTAAGTCATCACATATAACTTTCACAATTTTTTTAATGTAAATATAAATTAATATTGATTCGTAAGTAAAATAATGGAATAACAAAACTTAAAATACTTTTATATGCATACAATATACCGCTTATCATGCACTTCAATTCTTATAATCAATTGTCTTGTGAAGTGAAATTGTGTATTGTGAAAAATATACATACGGCCAGTATAAACAAAACGCAAAAACTTTAGCGACTTGCACTCTGTGACATTTTCGCCTTAATTTTTTTCTGGAGTACATTTCTCGATAGCAAAGTCAACCAAAAAAAACTTTGACGTTTTTTGCATTGGTAATAATAACACTGGTAAGAGTTATTTCTATTTTTTTATAGGCTACTAGCGGTCGCCCGCGGCTCCCCTCGCGTGGATGTCGGCTACCGCTGCTAAATGCCTACCCAGGAAAGACACGGTCAGCAGAATGAATCCCAGGTCAATATAAAGACACCAACACTAACATCGACAACAACGCAGTCATTATCATAGATTGTCTTTATCTGGATGTTAAAGTTGTTAATGATCGAAATATTTAAATGTAATTAATACTAAGTTTTGCACTCGACATAGATAGGTATAGTGTGTCGCGAACTTTTAGTAGATATTTATATGATCTGCAATTATTTTTTACATTATGTGGTTCTATCTTTTATAATTTAGGCAGCGTACGCAAAATGAGTAACTGTTCTGGTTGATTTTTTACACTTTGTGTCCGAAAAACCCAAATATCTTACGGAATCATATTTTTTTTCCAAATTAAAATTTAGCCTATGTTACTCAGTGATAATGTAGCTTTCTAATGAAAAAAGAATTATTAAAATCAGTCCAGTACTTTTTGAATTTGTTTGTTACATACAAAAATACAAATCTTTCCTCTTTATAATATTAGTGTAGGTCAAAGACATTTAACTATTAGTACTATATTAAATCTCTTTGGTGTAGGTAGATTATATATAACGTTTTCTCCCAATGTACGATTTACCATTACAGACGCGCTTCGGGCCGAGTCCGCAAGCATTTTACAATTAAGGAAATTGAAACACATCATTTAAAATAATAATTCAATTCATTTATTTGACAATTCAATTTCAATTGTATGTAATGCACACAACCTATAACCTAGTATTATAGTAAATCCAAAATTAATAATTAAAACTGACATCAAACTAAATTCAATTAAAACCGTGTCAATTTTTGATACACCAATACAGACACAAATTGCCTAATAATATGTATCAAACTTATTTACTAATGTTTTCAGGATTTTTTTTTGGACTAGCTCTCATGGGATGTGAATGTGTGATCATACGATTGACATCATGAGATTCATTATCTTGACTATCATCATTAGATTGACTTTCAGTAGTTTCAGAAGAAACCCATGCATAAATACTCCTTTTCATACTTTTCTGTTTTTTTGAAGAAACTACAAAAAAATATGTCTAAAGTATTAAATAATTAAACAAGCTATTAGTCATAGAAATATATTTATTTTTGATTTAAAAATATTACATGTTACTTTTAATATAATCTGTGACATTGTTTAACAAACTCTCCAGCTCTTGTATCATATCGTTGGTATCCGGCCAGTCCTGTTTCTGAGCAGCCCGGAGCACTGCTTGGCCGGTGAGGCGAGCCGAGGACAACTGCTGGTTGCATTGAAGAATGTCTTTCTCCTCACTCTCTTGTCGTGCCTTCATACTTAGCTGAAGAAGACTCTGTCCCAACACTATCACTTGTTTGCATGTTTCAGGGCTGCTGGCCCAATTTCCGTTCTGTTGAATTTAAACAATAATATTATTTTGACAGGCAAGCAGTTGTTACAACTGATAATGCTGGCATTGAAATAATCGTAGTATACATTAGGGTCATTACATGTTTTTTTAAATACAGTGGACCCTTGGTAATTCGACAAACGTTTTGTAGCGCATTGTCGGACCATCAAATTTGTCGGATTGTAGGGTACTGCAACTTTACCCAATAGTCTGGATGTTTATATCCAAAAGTCCCTTCTAATCAGATAAATACATACATACATTCACGTCTGTTTCCCCGAAAGGGTAGGCAGAGGCATATTATGCGCCCACACTTCGCCAATCGTAATAGGTGGCGAGCCTATTGCCGCTGACCGGGAACTGTTATGTTCGCCAGAGCCTCGTCCGTTGATCGGCAGGTGCACCACTTGCAGGTCAGGTTGGCTTATGCTCCTTAGGTCTTGGTAGGATCCCTATACACCCTGGTAGGATCCCTATACACCCCACCCCATATAGAGTTGAAAGGTAACATATTTTATATGGAAAAGCCGCAGAATTCTTTTCCACCTGGTTAATTGTTTCCACTGAAGCTAAGCGGAGACAAGACATATATGTCTTTGCCCAATCGTTAAATTAGGCAGATCATGATGCACATGGACATTTTCTAACAAATGCAGGTATTTATCCAAATAAAGGAAACTGTGATAGAGAAGTTACTTTATTGGACTAGAAATTTATACTAAACTTGAATTCCAAATGGCTTATGGCAACACATAAATGGCATTCAGGGACACGAGAGCTCTCCATCCTGTCGAGTTAAAATTCTAATCTCTTCTTGTTGTCCTTAATGACATGAAAAATTCTAATGTTCTCTTGGTGTCGTTAATGTTATCAAAAATCCACTTAATGTTTAATGCCATGGCAATAGGCTCGAGTATTAAGACATACCTGTGTGTACCCTCGATACGCCTTGAGAAGTCGTTGCGCTTTCAATAAGTATGTGGGGCTCAAGTCTGAGAAAAGCTGCCAGATCTCTGGATTGTTCTGAACCACGGCTGTAACGTGGCCGAACAACTCCAACACGCGCTTCCGTAATCTGCAAAATTATTAATAATAATGAAATTGAAAAATGTTTTACTTAGTTTAGCCAATTATCACTTATATTTAATGTTACACAAAATCAAAATCTTTTATTTAAGTTTGGCTCAATAAAGTGCTTATTAACGTCAACTTAAAAACTAAAGCGCTCATTCGGGAGCTTGATGGTAGAAAATAATAGGGGTTCTCAGTCAATGAATTCGGCAACTCTCTAATAAATACTTGGACAATCTGGAAATCAATGGATTTAAAAATTTATGTATAGCGAAGGCTGGGCGCAGCCTTTTGTCAAGTAATCCGTAGAACGGATATGTCCCAAATAATTTATAGTACTAAAATAAATTATTGTTTATCAAATTAAGGTCGCCACGCGGCATTGGTCCACTTTGAGATACCTCTTGTCATCGCTCCGTAGTTTCTCTTTAAAATAGTCGAAGCTGTAGCCCCTCCCAAGACTATTCTCGACATAGAACGAAGGACCAAAAACTAACCTCTTTGCTTAAACTCTGTAATCCTTTACCATCTAAATTAGATGGCCATAGGATCTATCGGATTCTACATCTAATCTCACAAAGCTGGGTTCTTACCTCGAAGCTCCATTATTATCAGCATCGAGCTTATCTTCGAGAACCGCCCGTACCAGCAGCCCCAACATGATGACGTCATCGAACTGCTTCTTGATGTCCAGGAGGCGATGACAGCCGCGGATCACGTCTTCGAAGTGTCCCGTTTCCATACTGACGTTCACCATGTTCTCCCAGAGCTGGAAATATATTATTTATAACATTACAAAGCACCGTTTGTCCATCATCATTATCTGAACTTATTAGCGTCTGACCATTGGGTTCAGATTATACTCTCCCTGGCGGATATTATGCGATGGGTGAAAGCAAGTGTTTTCTCACTACCACATAATCAAAAATCAAGAGAGTGTTCTTTAGATCATACTCTACGACGCGGACCACTAAGTCTTCTGAATTCTAAGCACTAGCCTAGGTTTGACGCAGTCATGAGTGCGGTGTCATGCTGTTAGAAATTTTAAGCCGCCAAAATAGCAGTTTCTAGTATTTAAAACAAATACTTTTATCGCTTAATCATACTATCTGCCACTTAAACAATAATCTTGTGGCATATACATAAAAACTTTAAAAAAAAATTCAAATTCATTTATTTAAGTTTGGCTCAAAAGAGCTCTTATGAACGACAAAACTTAAAAACTAGCGCGCCCATTCACTGCGGGCGGGAGCTTGATTGTAATAGAACGGGGAAAGAAAATCGTCAAGGATAGTTTTCAAGGATATTTAATTCTATGTAAGTTTATATGTTTTCTTATTCGTACTGCCTCATACTTTTCTGCTAACCCAAAGGTTAACTGGTAGAGAATGCCTTGCAGCATTAAATTCGCCTTTTGTACATTTTAATTTTAATTTGTGCGATAAAGTTTAAATCCTTATCCTTACTAATATTATAAATGCGAAAGTAACTCTGTCTGCCTGTCTGTCTGTCTGTCTGTCTGTTACTCTTTCACGCAAAAACTACTGAACGGATTTGAATGAAATTTGGTATACAGATGGTCTAGACCCTGAGAAAGAACATAGGCTACTTTTTATTTCGAAAAGGGGGTTGTAAAGGGTTAAAAAGGGGAGGGAGTGAAAAGTTGTATGGGATTTCTTAATTTTAAAAGATAAAACCATGAAACTTAATATTTAAGCACTTGATAAGAAATAATTAAACATTTGTTCTAGCGTTTTTGAAATTTCGTACTGTGAGAGATGAAATAGGGGTTGAAAGTTTGTATGAAGTTCGGCATTTTTGAAAATAAAAATATAACATTTTGTATTTAGGCACTAAATAATAAACAAAAAATCGTTTGTTCTAGCATTTTGAAATTTTTACCAGTATGGGGGTGAAATAGGGGTTGAATGTTTTTATGGGTGTTCTTCATTTTTTAAGATAAAACCATGAAACTTGGTACGTAGGTCTCTTAGGATGGGCAGAGTTTTTCTACAAACGGAATTCTTGAAATTCGAACGGAACGGAACGGATTCGGCTAGGGAACTACGACGCCAAACTATTCTAATAACATGATATTTAAAAATTTTGGGTATATCAAGTTTAAAAAATATTTTGGCTTTTAAAGTTAAAGTTCCTTTTAACGAATTCTCTGCATCGCCCCCGCTGATATCTACTATACCTACTAATGATTTAAAAATGTTGGGTGTATCAAGTTTAAAAAATATTTTGGCTTTTGAAGTTAAAGTTCCTTTTAACGAATTCTCTGCATCGCCCCCGCTGATATCTACTATACCTACTAAACCTATATCTACTATACCTATTAAATAATAAAAATGCTACCCAAAGATACTATTCCACGCGGACGAAGTCGCGGGTAACAGCTAGTAAATAAATAGTTTTTTCTCCCGCCAGTTACAAAAAAATGTCCTTAGTAGTAAAAAAAATTGACAAATCTACAAAAACCTGTGTTCTGCAGTCACAAGATTTAAAATAAAAGAAGAAAATAACTTTATTTTTTAATATTATTCATATTACGGAGATAGATAATGCCTCTGCCTACCTCTTCGGGGAAACAGGCGTGATTGTATGTATATATATACAAAGAAAGACTTAAGTTATTACCCCAATTACCCAAATTTACCTTCGCGTTATCGTAGTTGTAGCGCAGTGCTTCGCTGAGCGCGCGGTGCGCCCGGCGAGTGTCTCGCTGGTGCACGTACACCTTAGCGAGGTTATTCCAGGCCTCGAAAGACTGCGGCTGGAGGTAAGTGTAGCGCCGGTAGGCCACCGCCGCCTGATCCCATTGCTCCATAGTTAGCGCCGCATAGCTATAAATATTACCTTATAATATGATACCAGCTATTTATTTGTGTTGTCATTATGGGACGTTAATGGTCACAATAAATTATGTCACACGAATTTCGTGAACTTTTGCCCCCCCTCCGTCGTTGTCACAGCCGGTCACACTTGTGTGACTTCCTCCTCCATAGTGTGATGTCACATATTTTGCAATTGTACAGCAAGAAGTGATTACATAAAACAGCAGATCCAAAATGTTTATAGGACCTGGATTTTGAAATTTGTCGTCACGAAATTTAAGATCCCTCCCATCCCCTTGTCACACCATGTCACACTTCGTCAACCCCCTCCCACCCCATTAATGTGTGACGTAATTTATGGATAGCCTCTTATCTCCAGCAGTCTAACATCATCTCAGCCCATTAACGTCCCACTACTGAGCACGAGCCTCCTCTCAAATATCAAGGTGTGAGGGTATTGGGTCAAACTCCATCACGCTGACCCAGTGCGGATTGGCGGAGGCAGGTGTATGGCGTCCTGTTGTTAGAATTTATCAAGCCGCCCATTAGGCCAATAACATGGCTTAACGACTACCACATTTAGTGATCGGGACCAAAGGCTTAACGTGCCTTCCGAAGCACGGAAGCGCTCGATATCAAATGCCACACAAACGGTCACCTATCCAAGGACTGACCTCTGTAAAATCTACTGTACTTTGGTGATCGTTCCCGACCACCGCACCGCAGAGCTACGAGCGCTTGCCATTATTACCACACTCATTTTAACACCTAGAATGAGCCCAAGCCAACCTCACCTGCAAGTGGTACACCTGCCGATCAACGGACGAGGCTCTGGCGATCATAACAGTGCCAATAGGTAAGTGGCAATAGGCTCGCCACCTATTACGTGGGACCAAATATATAATTGGCGAAGTGTGGGCGAATAATATGCCTCTGCCCAACCCTTCGGAGAAAAAAAGGCGTGAATGTATGTAGATTTAAGCTGTATTTGTATTGTATTAATGTAAGGCTTGCTCAAACCAGTGTTGAGGTGATTACGTATCATAATGACCACATCCTGCCTGATTGATGTCTTGATGGTAAGCAATTGATCTGCACAAGCTCAGATCAAGCTCAGTACAAAAAAAACACTTTTGAGCCGCCCTTTGCGCCTTAACTGGTTTTTATTTGCATTTCTATATAAATAAGATTAGAAAACGTGTTAATTATTTTCATTTATACTTCAATTACCTATGCCTCTTGGTTTGTCGAAGGATGCCTCGCCCGAGTTCAGTGATAATGGGACGTTCATAGACGGAGATTATAATGTTTTTTGAGCTTGCGTATGAGAAGGTAAACGAGTGTGAATAAAGCTAAGAGTGTCGTAGCCAAGTGTAAGGATGTGATCTCTGCCTACCCCTACGGGATAGAGGTGGAGTTATGTTAGAAATCTTATCACCAAAATTGGATGAAGTTACGATACAAAAGCCAAAGATATAAAAAAATACTCCTCCCTCTCTTTAGAACGCTCCTCCGTTGCCCATTTCGGCGTATCTCAGCATTCTCGGCATGGACATAGTGGATGCGCTTTGTACCGTGCTTATTTCACGGTATACAGCGCTTTCATTTTTTATTGGACTGCATCGACTTACCATCAGGCAGGATGTAGTCATTATGACGTGTCACATTAAAAAAAATGTGATGTCTTCTTCTTCTTTTCTTCCTTTGTGGCTGGCACGACTTGTGCATTTAGCCAATGTCAAGTTCATAATATTAAACGTGATGTCAAGAACGAGCTTGTGGCAAACATTGACCCATGTGTCAGATGAAACCTCAAGAAACTTACCCCAATCTCAGCCACACGGATTCCTGCAAGGAGTTGATCTCCACACACTTCTGGTAATGCGGGATGCAGAGCTCGTACTGTTTGCGGTCGAACAGGTAATTGCCCCAGTGCCGCTGCGCGCGACTGCTCTTGTGGCCAGAGAACTCCCAGGCTTTCTCGTAGCATGATTCGTTATCTATGAGAAAGATCAATTGCTGACAATATATTCCATAATATTATATTATTTTTGACGACCGATATGGCGTGGAGGTCATTATACCTGCACTTTACTCCAGAGGTCGTGGGTTCGATTCCCACACAGGACAAATCTTTGTGTGCATGAACATGGATATTTATACTGGTCTGGGTGTTTTCCTATGTATACTAAGTATGTATTTAAAAAAAAGTATTTAAGTATGTTTATCCTTTCTTTAGTATCCATAACACAAGTTCTTAGTGATACTTATCTTGGAACTATATAATTGGTGTGATTGTAAGAGAATATTTGTATTATTTATAATTATAGAGCAGTTCAGGAGCATTGCATAGATTAATCGGCCCATGGTAAGGTCTAACCAAAGGGCTACTGTATATTAGTAGATATTGCCACTCACTCCGGTCCCTCCAGTGCCCCTATGTCATAGAGTTACAAATGATAAAATCCATAAGCTGGAGTGTACGAAATAGCGGATTCGCAAGCTTGGAAGTAATCGGGGCACATAGCTTAAAGAGCCGCCGCATCTCCAAAGAACGACCGATATGGCGTGGTGGCGAGTATACTCGCTCACCGCTCCTAAGGTTGTGGGTTCGATTCCCACGCCGGACAAATCTTTGTGTGCATGAACATCAATATTTGTTCTGGTCTGGGCGTTATTCTATGTATATTAAGTATTTATTTGAAAAAAAAAAAGTATTTATGTATGTTTATCCGTTGTTTGGTATCCATAACACAAGTTCTTAATGATACTTATCTTGGAACTAAATAATTGGTGTAATTGTCAGAAAATATTTATTATTATTTAAAGAAGGTCTCCAAAGGCAACCGCGAAAACGTAAGAGAGCAGGGCCTCCCACCCGACTAACCTATTATCTTCCAGTCTTCCAGACGAGAAGCGCGAGGATACCGGCTACTCAAGATCGATCGACGTAGGAACCAATTAAGGAGGCATAATATCGCACCTTCGGTAAGACAAGGTCATAATTGCAGTATTTGCAATTTTAAAGTTTTTTTTTGCGCTCAATGCGATCTTGTTTATAGCTAATATTACTCTAAAGTAATTCTCCTTTAAATCAAGTAAACTATACATTATGGTGTCTTTGTCCCACCAGTTGAAAAGGCATTTTTAAAACACTTTTGCATACCTAACTAATCTTCACAATTTTTGACAATTATGCCCTTGTCTTATGTTCAGTGGCTATAACTCTTCTAGTGGCTACAATGATGATGATAATATTCTTCATTTCGATAGAAAATTGTTCTTTTTAAAATCAATCAATCAAATATCATTTCTTTCACAAACTATTACATAGTAATTGAAAAAATATATATATAAATATAAAAAACCATCGAAATATTATTACACTAAAATCACGAAAAAACAAAACAATTAAAAAACAAAAAATATTCAAGTGTAAGTGAATCTAAGTGCTAGTTCCGAGCCACCGCTCTGTAAAAAGAACTGGCAAGAAACTCCCAGGCTATGCTCTTTTAAATTTGTCAATTAGTTTGGTACTTTACGTACTTTTCGTGGTAATTTCGGATATGTGCCACTTATATTTTCTCTATTAGATTTTGAGTCCAACTTGATTACTCGTTAACGCAAAATTGATAGATAACTATTGAATTATAATAAATAAACTCACCAGTTGCATCACCAAGAAGACAGAACAGTTTGACAGTTGGGTTTATGTCAATTTGTTGCTGTATCACTTCTGCTGCCTGTAGGGAAAAAAACGTTTCTTTATAATGAAGTTGTTAGACTGCTCGAAGCGCTCGTAGCTCTGCGGTGCTAGGTGGTCGGAAAAGAACTCCAAAGTACAGCAGATTTTACAGAGGTCAGTCCTTGGACGGGTGACCGTTTGTGTGGCATTTGATATCGAGCGCTTCCGTGCTTCAGAAGGCACGTTAAGCCGTTGGTCCCGGTTATCACTAATTGTGGTAGTCGGTAAGCCATGTTACAGGCCTAATGGGCGGCTTGATAAATTCTAACAGCAGGACGCCATACACCTGCCTCCGCCAATCCGCACTGGGTCAGCGTGGTGGAGTATGACCCATGCCCTCACACCTTGATATGTGAGAGGAGGCTCGTGCTCAGTAGTGGGACGTTAATGGGCTGAGATGATGTTAGAGTGCTGGAGATATTAAGTATATATAAAACATTTCAAAAAAAGTTTATTTATTTTGGGCACTGATGGAGCACTTATGAATGAAAATCGGTGGAGTATGAGAGGGAGGCATTGCTCAGTAGTGTGAAGTTATTGGGCTGATGTGAATAAGTACACCACGTAGTCATCATTAGCATTATGCTGGAATTAAGCTTAGTGCCCAGAATCTCCTCCGTGATCTATTTTGGCTTATTGTAGTTCTGACATGGAGCGACTGCCGTATTACCCCCTCAACCGTGAGAAACATATTTCTATTGTAAAACCCGCTGTTAGGAAAAGGCATAGACTTCCTACTAACCTAATAATTTGCTAATAATAAATGCCAAGATGTTTCTGACAGCCGGGACCAACGATTTAACGTGCTTCCCGAGCCACGGCAAATATTCACTGTGTGTGCTTTGTATTGTTAATTTAAATTATATTTCCAAGTCAAAGTCAAAAAAAGTCAAAATACTTTTTATTTCATAAACTATTACATAGTACTTGAAAACATCAAAATTATAAAAAAAATAACAAAAACAAATAAAATATAATTATACTAAAATCATGAAGCTTAGATTCACTTGCAACCAAACAATTTAAAAAAACAAAAAATATTTAAGTGTAAGTGAATCTAAGTGCCAGTTACGAGCCACCGCTCTGTAAGAAGAACTGGCAAGAAATTCACAGGCTATGCTCTTTTAAATTATCGATTGGTTAGTTACAATCTTCATTTGTCTGTGACGCAATACAATGCAACATAATATAACATTAACAATAACAATTTGATTGATAATTTAAAAGAGCATAGCCTGTGAGTTTCTTGTCAGTTCTTCTCACAGAGCGGGGGCTCGGAACTGGCACTTAGATTCACTTACACCTAATTTTTATTTATTTGCATGTAAGTGAATCTAAGCTTCGTGATTTCAGTGTAGTAATATTTAGTTTTTTTTATACATATATTTTTTGACGGTTTCAAATGCTATGTAATAGTTTATGAAATAAAGAACTTTTTACTTTTACTTTTTTAACTTTACGGTGCAAGCGATAATTATGCTAAAATCATCAAAAAGTCATAGGGATCATTTTATTTCATGAATTTCAGCCAATTGCTCTCACCTCTGAGCTATCGCTGCTCGGTAAACCAAGTAGTGAATGTACTGACCTTATGCCGAAGTTGCAGCATGGTGTAGCAGACAATGACATCCTCCCAAAGCTTCAGTTCTAGGAAGTGCTCCAGTGCTGCCTTTACGAGCCCCAGACTCAGACACAGGTCACCTAATTGTTGGCGCCAAGTCCATGCTGGGGGGACTCCGGAGGCCCATAGGTAGGATAGCCTGAAACAGCAAACAAAATATGGATAGACATAAGTTTGGATAAAATAAATAAATTTGATAATTTTACATTTAATTTTCTAGTCAGTTTCAGGTAGTAGAGACCATATTAAAAACGTATTTGATAACGTTAGGTTCCGACTGTAACCCGCATAGAAACTCTATGTATAAGAACAAGTAATGTTAGAAACATTGTCTCACTGTAGAAGCAATGTTAAATTTGATTGATTAGTAATAACAACTTAGTAGATCGAGACAAGAAGTATACAGCTTTGTCAAGAGACCACAAAAATTTAAAAAAATATATATTATTAAGATTACCGCTCAGTTGTTCTTAAAACTATCAACATCTAATATCTAAAGATTATCTAATATCTTAAGAAAGAAATGAGTAATTCATGTCACTTCCAGGCAGCCTTATCTCCATAATCGAACTCCATAAGCGCACTAACTTGTTACACCTGGCGCCGCTCACGCGAGCACTGCGTGTACTTAATGCAGTAGCAGGAGAAATAGATTTGTTTTCATGTTCTTTGAGTGAATTCACAAGGGTCATCTGTAGGGTATTATGCTATAGGTAGTTAGTTGTTATTAGGATAAGATAGTTAAGCTAAGTTAATTTGATATTTTATTTTTATTATTTACATTATTGCCTTAGGATTAAGTTTCTGTAAAAGTAATGTAATTAGGATTTAAATAAATAAATAAAAATAAGCCTTCTGGCACAATTTACACTTTATGAAATTATTAAATTTATTTATAGATAAATTTGCTACATCATCTGGCAGCGTATTGTAAATGCGAATACTATTCTCGCAAAAGAATCAGTAACTTTATGTAGCCTATACGTGGGCCGTTTTGTTTATTCTTCGAGCAACTTATATAGAGAAAGGTTATAAATAAGTAAAGTCATAATATGGGGAATCTTGTTTAATCTTGGCTGATAATGGGGATATTACGTTGTCACAGGCAAACCCGCGGCGGGCTACGATTCCTCTGTCGAATCTATTGTGTGATGATTTTAATTATAATTTTGCCACAATTCCTAAAATTACAAAATATTAGAGTTGCGTTAAGTTAAACTCTCAACTTTACCTGTCAGCAGGGTTGACCCCAGTTTTGTCGTTCACTATAGTCTCACACTGTAGCATGGCTCGTTCGACCGTTCTCTTGTGAGTGGCTTCCAATCGGCAGCGAATGAGCAACGCCGCCACGCGAGTGGACCACGGGCCGCGCTTCTGACTCAGTATCGCCTCTATATAGGGCTGCAGCTCTTCGGTCATTAGGTCGTCTTTTGGCTGCGATTTTTGTATGTATTGCCTGGAAAGAAGAAATGTATTCGTTAAAAAGAATGTCATAGCGGAAGCCTTACTTTAGATTTTACTATCATAATTTACAGACTTTTCTATATATCACTAGGATTGCCATCTAAGGACAGATGAGAGACATCATTATCTATTTATAAAGTAAAAAAAAAATTAAGTAAAGTAAAAAAAATTATAAGTAGCTACTTATAATTGCAGGGCAGACCTAGAGATCGCGTGACTATGCTCGCATTTCTATCACTTCATATTTTGATGACCAATATGGTTGTTAGAGTATTTTATTAGTATATTAGAAATTTAATCTAGAGAATACAGTCGTATAATCAAATCCTCTTTGTGTCTGTACATTTATGGTAAAATTTAATATTGTATTACTAAAGATCGTAACATGGTGGACATACAAAGGAGCCTAATATGGAACTCCAGCACAGCTATCCTCTCTATTTGACATAGAGTTTCTGTTAATTCAGAGCTATTATTATAAACCTCAAAACTTAAATTATATAAGAGAGAATATTTACACTGTCAATAGGCACAGAGTCTGTTCCAAACTTGGTAATTCAATCTGTTTTATGTTCTCCAAGTACTGAATCTTGTTCAGTCTGACGTCATCTTCGAGCTCAACGTCCGGAGGCAGTGCTGAGTTGCCATGACTCTCCTCAGCTGACTGACGCTCAATATCACCGTGGAGTTCAGTAGTCAATGCCAGCTGGGGTAAAGTCTGCTGTTGGTATTTCGTACGTTTTCCTAAAACACCTGAAACAGGGAAAGAAAATCCATTACAATACTTTTAGAGATATGATGTCAAAATAGTAATAATATATTTAAATATGGTCTAAAGTCAAATCTAGCAACTTTATACACATGTGTAGTAGACATGCATAGTTCCTGAATGAATGACACAATTGAAGTACTTCACCTATCTAGTTAGAGTTAAGTTGTTAGATTTGACTTTAGACCATATTTAACTATATATATGCCTCTAATTATCAACATACCAGTCAACTCCAGTTTAATTCCAGCAATTTCTTTAGCTTTCACCAAATATTCTTCAACATTCTGTATCCTTCCATAGATTAAATAAGCTTGAGCTAATTCTAAACATAACAGAATTTGAAGTCTTGGTTTGTCACTCAAGTTAAGAAGCTCATTAGATAATTTGGCCATTATCAATTCAAGTTCTGCATATATTGTAGCGCTATTGTCCTCAATGGCTCTTTGATGAATCACCTTAGCTCGGAAACACCACCACAAATGTAACTGAAATTATTTGAAAAAATTGTGTAAACTTGAAAATATGTAAACAAAATCATGAAAATATGTGTGGCAAAGGAATGCTTCATATTTTGGAAAAAAACCACTAAGTCAATACTGACAGCTTTCTATTTCCACTTGGTGTGACAATAAAAAGAGATCCTGGAGCCATAACAGCAAGAGAAAATAATTATTATATGTAAGTTTAGGTACTACTATTGTAAATAATAAATAAATATCCTCTTACAATCACAACAATTATTTAGTTTCAAGATAAGTAGTGTTATGGATACTAAAGAACAGATAAACACACTTATATAATTTTATTTTGTAAATACATACTTAATATACATCGCAAACACCCAATATTCATATAACAAAGCACACAAAGATTTGTCCTGTGTGAGAATCAAACAGCCTCCACACCAAATCCGTTGTCGAATTTGGTTGTGAAATTGTGAGTTTAAAGTCCCAGTAATTGTTTAAAGGATTAAAGGACTGTACTATACTGTTACTGTAACTTAATAATATTAAGAAATTGAAAGGAATACTTACCAAATTTGGTTCCATTGACATTAACATAGAAAACATTTGATGTGAAAGATATAAAAGTTCTGGGTACAATATATTGATATAAAGAGGTTCTGAGTCTCGCTGCAACCTTTCAGCAGCATTTACATTATCCGGCCAATTCATGTGTAAATAGTTCTCTAGATTTAATTCTGGAGGGTGCGGATTCCAGTTTTGGTTACAGAAGGTCAATAGAGACTTTATGCCTAATTGCAGTATTGATTCTTTACATTTATCATATTTTTTTAATAAATGAATCCGTTCAGTTTCTAGTTCATTGCATAATATTTCTTTACGTATGCTTTCCGCGTTAATAGACCAGTCTGATGACCAAACTTTTTTGATGAAGTCATTATCTGGAAGGCGAGTAGAACAGGTTATCAGAAATATAAAATATACTTTTAGTAAGTTATTTCGTAGGAATAAAATTATGGGGTTATGATTAGTGCTCTCAGGTTTACTTAATTTACGGCATTTTATAACACAAATTAAACCTTATCAATGAGATCAATTATGAAGGACATATTGCACAAAATTTATACACATTACCTGTACTTATATTTTGAAAGTCAAAATTACACAAATAATTTAAAAGCTCTTTATCGCACATGATTTTGTTGAAACTTAATTCATACATATATATATATAAATTATAATGATAAACAAAGTGTGTAAATACGCAATGTATATAATTTTGACATCAATTGCAGAGAGACATCATAACATTGAGAACATAATTGTGTTCTGTGATTGAGAAATGAATGTAACATCATAACCTAAAAGATTGTTTATTTTTTGTATACTTTAATCCTTACGTAGTAGCCTAAAGGTAACAGTCCATACCGCCTAGTTTTAATTGAATTTGATCACGTGTTGCGTTCCTGATTGCTTGTACTCGTTTCCGTGAATTTTATAGCTTCTTGTTAAAATACTGAGCGTAAGTGCAGCATTCCCGCAATGTTTTAAAATCACCGTCGTATCTTATCAGTCCAAAATAGTTCAAAAAAAGGCCTACCGGAAACTAAAAATGAATTGAATCAAATCCAAAAAATATAACGCAGAATTTTTAGAAGTTATAAATATTTAAAAGAAACAAGGACTTCTTGGCGGGAAAGTGAAGCGTCATGTCTGCAGCTTTGTTTTATTTTCTAAAATTTGTGATATTTTGAACTTACTTACTTGTGTGTTGTTATAACTGTGGATTTTTAACCGTTAAGTGTTTATGAACGTACATGAGTGTTAATAATAGAGATAAAACAGTTCACATTACTTTTTTAATTCTCTCAAGAAGTTCATGTGAGATATTAGTACAGTCCCACAACTTTATTGAGGACTCGAGATGTCTAGGGGAGAGCATCTCATTTATCATCTTTATCACCACTCATGTACTTTGATTTATATATTATTAATTTATCTCGTTACTTGGCATCTAAACGCACAAAGCCATTAATTAAATTTTAAAAAATATATATTATTTGTCACATTTTTTTTTTTTTTTTTAAATAATGGCTTCGTGCGTCTAGCACATTTAGCCAGTGTCAAGTAAGTGATATATTAATAACTAGCAGTCGCCCGCGGCTCCGCCCGCGTGGAAGTCGGCTACCGCTGTAAAATGCCTACCCAGAAAAGACACGGTCAGCAAAATGATTTCCAGATCAATTCACAGACACGGACACTAACATCGACGACGCAGTCATTATCCGCAGGCTGCATAGATTGTCTTTATGTGGATGTTGAAGTTGTTAATGATGAAAATATTTAAATATAATTAATACTTAGTTTTTACTCTTACCGGCAGTCCCGGAGAGCAACCTGTTGTTTTGGGATAGATAACTAAAGCGATTATTGTAAATCTTCCCCATAAACAACATGTGACATTAAATTATTTTTAGGTGACAAAATAAACTGATGGTCGGGAGCCCCGACCCGTGATAGGGCGCTGTGCAGCAGAAATCGTAATAATTTAAGTTCGCCATAACTTCAAAAACAAACGTCCAATTTTGATCATTCCAAGACCAAATATTATTTACATAAACTGCACTTAGTGATGAAATAATTAATTTTGATAGGGATTAATAGCATAAGTAAAATAAATGCGTATAAATATAGTACGAAAAAAATCAAGATTTTTAAATCAAAAAAGGGTTGTTGTGCCTCACTCGCCATATATAGGTATAGTGTGTCGCGGACTTTTTAGTAGGTGGTATAAGATCTTTAATTCATTCATACATTTTGTGGTTCTATCTTTTATAGTTTAGGCAGCGTACGCAACTGTTCTGGTTGATTTTTACACTTTGTGTCCGAAAAACCCAAATATTTTACGGAACCCTATTTTTTTCGAAATTATAATATAGCCTATGTTACTCAGTGATAATGTAGCTTTCTATTGAAAAAAGAATTATTAATATCGGTCCAGTAATTTTTGAGTTTATTCGTTACATACAAAAATACAAATCTTTCCTCTTTATAATATTGGTATAGATTACCTTGACCCCCCCCCCCCCGTACCACCCCAGTGACGCTTACATGGAGCCTACATCGCATGCTGGCTAGCTGAGCGCGGTGAGCGGCACCACGCGACTTTTTTCTAATACTTGCATTTTTAAACTCGTGATATCTTCCTAATGAAATGTCCGAATTGAATAATTCAAAAAGTTATAAAAAGGTATTGAAGCCGTCTTGAATACAAAGTAATTTTTATTGATAAGGATTAATACCAAGGTACAAATATAGAGCCTTTTCAAGCGGCGGCATATAAATTAAATTTTTAGAATAAAAAACCGCTTACTGTGACGTAACTATAATATTTAGACATATGGTGTCGCGACACTTTTTGTAGATAATGATGAGTACTGCAAAGTCGTAGTACATAATTTTGTTCTATCATCAATAGTTTTCGCTGCGCACGCTATGTAAGGAATTTTTCAGGTCATTTTTTTACACCTTGGGTTACATTATTGGATTTTTAGTAAGGATCCCAATTTTTTTTAAAAATATAATATAGCCTATGTTACTCGGGGATAATGTAGCTTTCCAAAGGTGAAAGAATTTTTGAAATCGGTCCAGTAGTTTCGGAGCCTATTCATTACAAACAAACAAACAAACAAACAAATCTTTCCTCTTTATAATATTAGTATAGATATAGATATAGATATAGATATATAATTCATAGTAAATGAGAATGAGTGGTGATAAAAATGATAAATGGTAAATGAGGTACCCTCCCCTAAGCCCCTCGAGTCCTCAGTAAAGATGTGGGACTATACTGAGATCTCACATGGACTCCTTGAGGGAAAATTTGAAAAGTGATGTTGCACTGTTTTGTTTGATTTACCAACACTCATGTATATTCACAAACACTTGTCGGTTAATAATCCACCGTTATTACACATTAATGTTAGAAATATCACAAATTTTAGAAAATAAAACAAAACTGCAGACATGACGCTTCACTTTCCCGCCAAGAAGTCTTGTCACATGTTACTGCACTGATGTTACATTGACAGTCGATAAAAAAAATCTGTTCTGACAGTTGTAGGCGGGAGTGCGTGCTTTTAGGTTAGGTTAAGTGAAATGATATAATGGTGTTTTTCTATTAAAATGGATCAATTTAAACAGCTTAACGTAGAAATAGCCCTTGTAACTGTTATTAGTGTTCTCTGTGGTATATTATTTCTTAAATTAATTTATAAATTACGGTAAGTTGTGGTGGGTTATGTCAGCGCGCAGCTACTTTCCCGCCTGGATGGAGAAATTTGATATTGAATTTATTTTCTAGGACGTCACTGCCATGGCGTGCTAATTGCTGGTTCTGCAATCATAATTTTTGGATCAAATTTATCAGTCGCAACTGCTGGACGTGCCCTAAATGTGAACAATACAATGGGTTTACTAAGGTATGTAACAAGCCGAAAAGCATACCTTCTGAAGATCTATATATTTATAAATATGTTAAACTTATTATCTTTATATATTATAGGATGGAGATTACAATAAAAGTTTGCAAATCACATCAAATGAATCAACAAAATCTCCTAAAGTTTTCCAAAAGAGCCCTCCTAAGAATGGTTTATGCAAAATGTGCAATATAAACCAGCAATTTAAAATAGTTCAGCTTGCCAATTTTGTTCCTATGAACGAAAGCAAGTTCAATGAAGAAGTAGACTTTTACAAGTGAGTACTTTAATATTTTATCTTTTAATTATCACTTTATTTAAATTATCTCTGATTTATCTCTTACCTGATATCAGTAATACAACACATGATTCTTTAACTTTGTTGTGTTGTTGGGTATTAATATGAAATTTACTCATTATTTTGCATGACTGTACTTATGTTAATTGATTTTATTATTTAGCTTCCTATAACTTTCAATCATGTATTAAAGACCAGCTAATAACTTCCACCAGTGTCATAGAAATACCTGATCGACCCACACCATTTATAAAAGTAGCCTTTTTCCTTTTCTTTCTAGGAATACTCTGTATCCTTACAAAGCATCATTTGTATCATATTTCATTATAATCTACCTGATTGTTAGGTGTCAAAAATCATTCAAGCATTTATAATAATCATATATAACAATTGTTCATGATTAGTATTATGTCTATCTTACATTGTCTATTTCTTTAGAATATGTATAGACCATTAATTATGACATGTGACTAACATGACATTCTCATCTTCCACTCCAAATTTAACATGTTTATGGACAGTACAGTACGCCCTAAGACGATTGATTTTTCATACAAATATTAGGAATAGCATGCTATAGGGTCACTAAAATTACCATGATTATTATTATACATATATGACTAATACTGCGTACTGTTGTAATAGACGTAATATATTGCGGGACAAAAAACCAAATATTTTCTTGCCTGTTCTTTTACGATCAAGATCCCATCCGCAGTGAATGGGCACATTAAATTTTTAGTTTGACCTTCATAAGAGCTCTATTAAGCCAAACTTGAATAAATGATTTTGAATTTATATATTTTACCATGAGTTGTATATAGTAATGAGTTGTAAATAAAGTAGTAACAGTCAGTACAGTAGTAGTGTCCATCAACATGTTAACATAATATTGAAAGTTATACTTGACAGCTTACAGCATACTTTTGTGTAATATTGATTTGAACATTATTGATTTTCACAGAGCTCACTTGGAAAAGGCATATAAACTGTGCGCCACTTGCAAAAAAGTCCTCCAAATAAAATTGCATAAAGAAAAAGAGAGTTTATTAGGATCCAAAATATTAGAGAACCGAACTCTAGACAAGAAAACCAAAGCAGTACAATATCAAAGGATAAAACAGATCATCAATAACACTTCCACATGGATTGCAGGAGTACTGATAGCTCTTGTGTCCATTGAGTTTTTTAATTATTTACAAAAGCAAGACAATGTACCTAGTACCATAAGCAACTTGAAAAATGTTGCAGCAGATCTCATTGACAGAATACTGTGTATAATAAAAATTAAAATACTTCTCACATTTCCATTCATAGAAAATTATTTATTTTATTTTAATAAATTACCTCTGACTGAGATAAGACAAGTGATAGCAAATGGTGAATTGTACCACTATTGTGGACTGGCCCAGAAGTACTTAGGGGGCTTTGTTTGTTTCATACAAATCGTTGGACACTTATGGAATATTAACAAACTGAAATTAGCCATTATAATTGACTTACTATGGACAGTATTTGTGGTTGCTACCCTATTTCACAACACAGAAATGGTTAATCCGTTATATACATATTGCATTAAGGTAATAAAATTTTTTACTTGTTTTTTTTTCTACCAAATAATTTTTTTAAAATCTGAACTAATATTTCTATTAATTTCTTGTTTCAGCTGACAAGTGCTCTAGCCGTATTATTAGTGTATAAGATATTAAATAATAAAAAAGACAAAGTTTCAAAAGTGATGAATATATCAAATAGTATGAAGAATCTGGCGAATGGGTCAAAGAGTTCAATAGTTGATGAAGAAGATACATTATCTTTAGATACAGATGATGATGTCTCCCTCTGTAAATTTGGGTTACACAACTTTTCTGACTCATCTCACGAAACTGTGAAACACCAAAATAACAGTGTCATTAGTGGAAGAAGTTTCACACCAAGAATTGACAGTATTTGGAATAAACCAAAACTTAACTCCACATTTTGTGCTAACTCTGTAGTCTGCAAAAGTCCCAGTTCTGTCTCTGATAATGTATTCATCAAGCCATCTTTTCATAATTACCAGAAGTTTGGTAAGGATGACTCAGATTCAGAATTAGATGAGAGTATTAGTTCCTTATGTATAGGCAGTCCAAAAAAAAGTAAGAATAGCAATTCTATATTTTCCTTAAGAAAATTCACTGCCACACCTAGTTTTGTAGTCCCAACACCTCTTAATCGTTCTAGACCGCTCATATCTCCTAGTAAATTGGGTCACAGTACTTCATGGGTAGCAGGTGGGTACTGGGGATCAGATGGGGAGCGCACAATATTGAGTGTTGATGGCAGTCGTTCATCAAGCCAAAGTTCGGGTTTCGAATCTCAAACTTCCAGTATCACTCAACGTAACGTCTTCTCACAACCGCCATCCCGTGAGGAGTCCGTTTGCGGCGAACCTATGATAATAGATAATATCCACAGTGGTAACACAACCAGGTTTAGTGGCCATGACCATCATGCCCCACAAACTTTCTCTAGTGTAAGTTCTCCTGTGTTTCCTCAAATGCAGTACAATAGTCATGTTCATATTCCTCAGCCTAGGTTAGCTCATCAAGGCATGGTTCCTCAGAATATGTTCGCTCAGCAACAGAACTATGTACAAAACCACATGTTCAAGATCCCTGGTGGTTCAGGACTGATTAAACTGCCTCAAGTGAACTCATTTTCCCAATAAATATCAACGGTTGGTTGTGTTGACATTTCTTTGATTATTTATTAATTAACTTTTGTCTTTTATTCTTTGATACTTTTTCTATGAGTTCCAATGAACTGCCAATGTTATATTAAGGAAAATCTTGTTAAGTTATTTAACATAACGTAATAGTTGTAAGTGGTTAATAGTTTAATGTTTGAGACTAAAACTTAGAGTTAAGTATATTTTGGTGATCTCGTGTTGGTGCCAGTCATTGGCTATGAAAGCATTAAGAATTATTGTATTGTTACAATTTTATATGGACGTCACTGTCCTCTTGAACAAAATGTGATAATGTAAAGACTAGTAAATTTGCGAAAAGATGAAATGAAAAAATGATTCTTGATGTTATCATTATTTTGATTTTGTCATCTTAAAACGGAAACTTTTTGTGAAGCTCCTGAAATAAAATAAGTGAAATACAACATTTGTTTTTTTATTGCTATCATTATCCTATAAAGTGTTAGCGTAAATAACCCTGGTAAATACAACCAAAGTGGTTGCAGGTGGACTTTTTAAGGGGTAATAAAACTGTTATTAAGTTGATATATATTGATTAGACTGTATAATCAGATAAATTTGGGGAAAACACCGGCAGGCATTCTCCGACATTAAATCATCAATATTCATTTTTTTTGGACTGCATATGACGTGTCATATTAAAAAAAAAATATATATATAACTGTTGCATCGGTAAATTGATTAACAGTTGACAAAGTTATAGTAAACAGTACTATTAAAGTAAATATGCACAACAGACATTAATTATACGGCGGTCCACTGCTGAACATAGGCCTCTCCAATTGATTTCTTCCACGTCAATCGATCTCGAGCCGCCTGCTTTCACCGACTTGACCCAATGTTCGGTCTATCGGATGGGTGGCCAGCCTAAATTTCCCTGAAGATATAATTCTACTGTATGTGTGTACCGATTTAATTTTTTTTTTAAATATGCATTCTAGTGGGGACCTGGATGATTTAGATTCACAACTCAGCTCGGCAGATGGCGCTGCATTCGGTATGTAGGTTATTGATATTCTAATTAATATCCAAAACTAGATACTTACGAATTTCGAGCTTTCCTCTCGCACCTCTGCAGATACTGGTCCCGTCGCGGGGGCACATAAGTGTCTTCGTATAAACTCGATGAATAATCAGAGACATCCGTGCACTTCCATTCGTATTGAAGGAATTTCCTCAGTCCCCACTCGGTTACGTTACCCTGCTCAGCGAAATTGTAATTTTACGTTTACCTACTTTCGAAAGCAGATGATTAGTATTATTTATTTATAAAGTATAGTGCAGGTATTACATTTAAAATAAAACAATGTCACACACAGCTGTTCAAACAGTTTGTATTATAGTAGTTATATGATATTTGGTTGTAATATAACCGATCCTCTATCTGGGAAAAGCTATCTACTTCATCTGTTAATTAATTATGTATGTAAGCATGGCAGTATGTGCTTAAGAAGTAATAGCTGTTGTTGGTACTGCAATATCAAACAGTTTGGAGCTCATTCTAACACATCGCAATTACTGCTTTATTTAATTGATACTAGATGGTGTTGTGACGTAAGTTATCCGTCTTCCATTGAAAGTTGCTGTCGCGTATTATAATTGCTATCCGAGGCAATGAGAAGGCTATATATGAGCAAATCAAAGCATCAGAGGGCCTACTCTAATTCAACGAAAACGAAACTTCGTATATATCCATTCCTTTCACTCGTAAATGATATACCCAAGGAGTGACAGAGATAGATGCAACGAAGTTTCGTTTTCGTTGAATTAGAGTAGGCCCTCTGATCATGACCCATTGGAACATAGTGTTCACACGAAACTATGTGCAATGAAACAAACTTTAGAGAATAATAATAATACTTTTCTTTTATAAGTGCGATACAGGGCCCCAGCGGTTAAGCTAAAGTATTTACAAATTAACTATCGCCCACAGGTTTACTAGCGATATATGCACGAAAATAAGGCACGCGCATTTCGGGATTAAAAGTCCCTATGGGTGCTTGCCTCGTTTTCATCGAAATGGGCCCAGTTGATAGGGTCGAAATCATCATATTCAAACAAACTCAACTTCTTTAAATACAAATTAAAAGCCTGGCTAATAAACAAACCATTTTACAATTTCAATGAATACTTTTTTACGAATAACATTAAGTAACTAGTTGTAAGTTATATAAATTGCACGCCCGCAACGGGTACACTGTTGTTACTAATGTAATGCATGAACACCAGCAAAATGTACAGAGTCTTAGCAATAAAGATCTATTCTATTCTATTCTCATTTAGCTACTATATTGGTTCGCATTTATAGTAAAGAAATACGTACAAAACACTTCATAAGGTCTGGTTGAGGATAGAACTGGTGTGCACTCTTCTTGTAGTACCGTTGGTTGGGCCCGCACAGTGGCTTTGGGAGGTGGTTGTATACGAGGTCGTTCGTTGTTGCGTAGTTTCCGCATGACTCGTGGCTGTCGTGCCGGATTACCGAGCACACGTTGCCCTGAACATAAGTTATAAGTACTAGAAAAGTGCTTCAATGAACCGGGGCCTATTGGCTCTTTCTAGGTCATTATTGCTTTCTTGCTTCTTTTGTAATTGTGGGAGCAAAAATGTTCGTATGAAGATAGGTGGTAGGAAACGATAACTGCAATAAGAGATCTCAAAGGCCAATCCTCAAAAGGAAGAGAGTTTCTGTGGAATTTAATATCGACCGCTTCATTGCTTCGGAGGATACATAATATATTAAGTCGTTAGGCCTGGTTATCTATCACTATACGTGATAGTTACTACCTACCTACTCAAGTCACGTTAGAGGCAGCTTGCAAAATTCTGACGCCAGACACCTGCCTCCGCCAATCTGTACCTACTGGGTACGAATGGTGGAGGGGATTTAGTCGCAGAAAGTCCCGTTCGCAAAATGTCCACTCTAAGTAAACAGTGTGAGCTAAATTCCTCATGGCCAAAATGCCATAACGTGGACACTTTGGGAACCGTGCGATAAGTTCTTCCCACTATAGTTAATGAGACGGTGGATGCGGACCCTCGAAGGATCAAAGGCCAACAAAGGTTGATGTGCAACCGGAGTAAGTACAGAAACAGATCATTGTATCGCGACTGGAGCTACGAACATAAGGCATTCTTGTCTAATTCTTCTCATAACGAGCTTTTGCCTGGAACAGTTTATGCATGCATGCATGAAAACACGCCTGATTCCTCGAAAAGATAGGCAGAGGCATATTATACGCCCACATTTCGCCAGTTATATTGTTTGTCCTTCGTAACAGGTAGCGAGCCTAGTGCCGTTTACCGGGAACTTTTATGTTCGCCATAGCTCTGTTCTTTGTTCAGCAGGTGCAACACTTCCAGGTGAGTTTGGCTTGGGCTCCTCAGATTTTGGTAGGATCCATATACACCTCGTTGGTTATAATTAAACTACTTGCTTCCCACTACCTAATGGTTTGAAGCATGGTATAACCATAGATAAGTTAGTAGGTAATTGTGTGTTGTCACCTGTAGACTGTTGAGTTTATTGAGACGAAAATCTGGCTGCCTGGACTCTGGTTTTAACTCCTCATAGTCGATTTCCTCTTTAGGCGGGAAATATAAAGTTCCCGCTTTAGGACACTCGATTCTATCTTCAACCCAATTGCCTGCAAGCGTACGCGAAATTTAATTAATTAGTGTTGTGAATCATAAACCTACGTCTTTAACTTACTTACCCAAGCATTCGTTTTGTTTAGAGGTAAGTAAGTACTTTCGTTGAACCTATATTTGAACACTGAAAGGCTAATTGTATAAATATAGACATGATAGTTGGGTGCTAAAAACGGTAAAGTCACATTACTTCCCGTAGACCGGTGGTCGATTCTTGTTGCTCAGCAATCTCCGCGTAAAAGCGCATTGATTGATCTTCTGCGGTCTGCGGTAAGTCGAGATAGGTAGGAAGTCATGCTTCGTGTCTGCGGTGAGTCGAGACGTAGTAGAAGTTGAGGACGGCAGGGTTGCGACATCGTCCGAGCTGCTGATGGTATAGAGCTATGGTCGCTGCTATGTTGCACTGGTCATGGGCTTTGCCAGGGGACGAGAAGGCCATCAGAACTGCCGAGTAATCAAGGTAGTTCCTTCGCCAGCTGGAAGATCGTAGCTATCTACAGACTTAAACTTTTGTTGCAGCTTTGAATAAGTTACTTAAGTTCTTTAATAATTTCCTTAAAATTTGGTATGATGTGGAATCTTGAATTGTGTTTTGAAAGAAAGAAAGAAAGAAATGTTTATGGATGGATGTGTTTCTGGATAAGTATTTACGCTTAATTCGTCCAGCTCCTGTCTTGGTAGGTACTTACTTACTATTAATTTTGGATTAGATTTTGAACATTTGATATTTTTTAGTAGTTAAGTATCTATACCTTGCATTGTTTTCTGTTACCTAATCACTTCGTTGTAATAAAATATATACCTGTCTGTGTCTACTAAGATAAACTAATAGACTAAGTAATCAATTAAGGAACTACCTAAAAGCACTCCGGTAGTGTAAATCGGGCCCGGTCTCAAGGCAGTAGCTATGGCGTCCGCTCTGGGCGGGGATTTAGGTCTCGTGGATAAAGTTGCCATAATGACATCAACACACAGCTTCTCTGGTGTTAAACCTGGTACTTATTTACGCACCTACATAAAATATAAATAAACCGTAAAGGTATATAAACAACAATTTGGAATGTGTAACTTTGACAGAATTCGCTTGGCGTTTAAAGATGGCAATGGATATGAAACAGAAACCTTATTATTTAAAAACACTTGTGTTATTTTTGAAAAAAATGAAAGAACATGAATTTAGTCACAGGAAGAGTAATAAAGATAAACGGATTATTTTCGTCACATCGAATAAAGATATTTAGACAACATTGAATTGACACAATAATTTAATTAAGGAGAATGCTGAAATTTTAGCTGCAATGGTTTTATTGCTTGCAGTCCTTAGAATATATTTTTTGAATTTTCAGGGTGCATTTTGACGATTTTCTTGTCGCATGCCGCAGTGGCGCGTTAGTTTACAAGTATGACATTCATAAAACAATTCAGACTGTATGTACCAGCGAATAAACTAAAACTATACAGCAATAATACATTTTGCATGGCTATTAAGGTGTATAACAAATTGCCTACTGAATTAAAAGATTTGCCTGTAAATAAACTTAAACAAATATTATTTAAATTATTAATTATGGAATGTTTTTATACGACTAAAGAATTTTTTGAATAAAAGATGTAATTTATTTAGTATTTATTGTTAGGAGGACTTGTGTATAATTTGGTTTATTATTTAATTGATTGACTGTTTTGTAAACCGGAATGTACATCCAACATTTCCACGCCGACGGTGCCAGAATATGCCGATCATCGTAATTATTTATAACACCATATTGTATGCCATATTTATATTGACCCTAACTTTAATAAATGATTTTGGATTTTAATAATTACTGCTATACTATATATTGTATATTAGTAGTAAAGGATACCAACTTAGTTCACTTCACAGGATACCAACTAAAGATTAGTTGCTTTTATGTTAATTTTATTTGTAGGTACATACATAAACATGTTTACTACTACTAAGTGCCTAACAGTGTTCTTGGATCTAAAAAAAGCTTTTGATACCGTCTCTGTCCAAATCCTTATGAATAAGCTGGATAGGATTGGAATAAGAAGAACCTCGCTAAATCTGTTTCGGGATTATGTTACAAATAAAAGGATTATGTTACAGGTTAAGGTGGGAGAATACATCAGTGCCGACGCAGAGGGGTCGTATGGTGTACCCCAGGGCAGTGTCTTAGAGCCAACCCTTTTCCTTGTTTATATTAATGATCTATGCACCATGAAAATTAGAATTGCCCAAGTATTCTCCTAGTAAAAGTTAGGATGAGAATCGCACAAATGCTGAGGCGGGTATGGCTGTAGCTAAGTGGCTTAATAGTAACCTGCTTACACTAAACACTTCTAAGACGAATTATATGTACTTTAACATTTACAGTAATACTCAACCAAATGACTTTAATTTAAGAGGGCACATATGCGATAATATAAATAGTGCAACCTGTGAATGCTCGACTATAAACAAAGTCACACCTACCAAATATTTGGGTGTTATTCTGGACCAAAGGTTAACCTGGTACCCCCACCTTGAGCAAGTCATTAACCAAACAAGGAAACTTAAGTGGATTTTTCAAACTTTGAGGTATGTAGTGCCAAATAATAATTTCAATACTCAAGACTCCCCAAAGAATCTTCTAAATGAGATATATATTGCTTTGGCACAATCGGTTTTGATATACTGTATCCCTATTTGGGGTGGTGCAGCAAAAAATAAATTCATAGAATTAGAACGTGCACAGCACACATTGGTTAAATACACTTAACTATGATAAGACAGAAGCACTCTTGCACCAACTAAAATAAACAATAACATGGTACAAACAAAAACATATACAAGGTTAATATAAACAAATACACACAAACACACCGTCACACTACACATACACATGCACACACACACTTAACTTCCAAGACACTTATAACTTAAAACTAAAAGAATTGTTAATATGAAATAGTAAGTAAAATAAAATGTATTAAAATTAAAAAGTATTGAAACACAAAGCTTAAGATAAGATATATATTGTTGGCTAAGGAAGAGCGGAGGCTCCTACTACAGGCATTTTATGCTTAAAAGGAGTCTCCAAATACTATAAATTGTAAACAGAAACCTTTTGATGAAATAAAATATTTTGTATTTGTATGTTAAAATAAAAACTCATTATACTTTGCACTCATGTAGGTATATTATTACATAAGTAGTAAATAAAGAGAACTTACAACACAAATCACTTATTACACAATATTAGCAGTGTACTTATTTATTTAACTTAACAATAAAATTAGTTACCTACCATATTTATGAAACAATAATATCTAAAACTAATCAAACATTACTCAGTCTCCATAGGTAGGGCAATATTTGGTTTAGGCAGGCATTGTAATAAATGGGAGAGCTGATTCTCTAAAGGTCCGGAATGATTTATAAGATTTTTCAAATTCTTCTCAATGTGCACTATGTCTTGATTTATTAACTCCATGCTCTGCAAAACAATTACTTAGTTTGTTTATTTATAATCTTTTAGCTTATTAATATTTTTTAATCTGTGGATAGATAGTTATGATTAAAATAAATAAAACTGAGTTAAGAAATGAGGAAAGCGAAGTAGCTTAATGTGTGCCAAAGGATGTTAGATAGAGTTAACGGATCTAAAAAGATGTCTCCGTTTCCTACCTATTTAAATCTACCAACAAACTATTAACCTTGATTTGACCAATAAGAAATACCCTTTAAAGGAGTTTAGGCAAGAGCATTACATATAAACACATTTTTACAAAATCTAAGTTCTGTTTTTAGTATATTGGACCGTCAAATATAACGCCCCAAATTTAGGTTGGGCCTTACGAGGTCGATCACTAAACAAAATAATCAAATTTGTAGTTTAAAGTAATATACACTTACTTCTATCATGGAATGGTATAATAGGTTGATATCTTTATCACTGTAACGAATGAATCCACTGATATTTGATTCCGTGTCAGATGGTGCTACAGAAGTCATTTCTAATTATTTGTACTTGCTTCAGTTAGGATTTTAAGAAGTGATAAATTTATTTCTTGAGCAATATAAATTCAACTTAAAAGTAAACAAACAAATAGAAAAATACAGTGAACGGATTCGAATTTCGAATAATATGAAATTTTGAATAATGACAGTTTACTTTTTCTTATTTTTATCTCACTCAACAGAAATTTTTATACAGTAGCTGATAGAACTAGTTAAAAAAATTAAAAAAAAAAACTATGTAAGTAGCAAAAATAAGTACATATTATGTTATTTAAAAGTTCACGATGTAGGATTTAAATAAAAGACAGGATTGAAATTGACTATATATTGTTGAGATAGCGAAAATTTAGTTAGGAGATTTTTCCAATCAGTTTTGACGAAAAAAGTAAGTAAAATTAAGTTTTTAATCATAAAACAGAAAAAAAACTTTTATCAATAATTGTAGTGGAAGGTCACAATTTATTGTAGTTCGTATACCACCGGTATAATCTATTTCTTTGACTTTACAAAGAAAACTGACATTGACACTGTTGACAGCAGTGAATTGTCTGTCAATATCGTGGATTTTTGTCTGCATTGGAGTGAAGCAAATCATTATTTTACCTGTGATGTCTAATTTTAAACAATAATATGTTTTTCACTATCATTAAAAGCCTAATATCATAATATGCACATAGTATACTGTGTAAAATTTAAGTAGCGCCTCTGCTTAACTTGTTGACTGCGGTATCTCATAATACGTAAGTTGAGAAATTTATCGATTGTACTCTCAAAAGCTCATTTAATCAGTTTTTATGTATAAACTATGTCATAACTCTTTCGTTTAAGGTATTAGTGGCTCATATCATACGGTATTCACCATATTCCGAAGTCTGGAAGACTATTTAGGCTGCTTGATTTATGCGTTTACCAAGTGAACCTTACAATAACAACTAGAAATATTTCACAAGTTTATTTTATACATTTATGGATATTCGCAACATCTAATACCACATTATAGGTTTTTAAATTGCTGAAGTTAGTGATGGTCATTTGAAAACCAGGCTTAATTAATTTGAACACAAAAACCTTCTGTTCTTATTGTTTATATATAGCAATACCAATTTGGTTTCTAGAAATTCCATGTTAACTGAATTGCCTGCATTATGTTCGTTTGTGTGCCATCTTATAGTTTGTAAATAGTAGTTAATTGGTTCTTCAAAAAGTATTTGTGTCTTATCTTAAGAGATGGACTCAAAGGCCTGTGGGTTTAGGTTTACAATGGTTACAATTACTTAACTATTTTTTGGCATGCCGACCCCATGCACTTCCATATGCCTGTCTTCTCTTTGAGGGAAGCATGCTTCTGCTCAGCTATAAGCAACCACCACTCCCTGCTGATTCATAAATGCTGGCTAAATGAACTTGTCTAGCATTCAGTTTCAGATGATATTATAATAACATACTGCTGTTATTATTGTTAATCATATATTGCTTTATGTCTTCCAGCATTTGTCTGTCACATCATTAGTGAATGGGTTTTGTTAAAATTAGTTCTAACTATTGACAGTAAATCTGTGCAATTACTGCCTTTATCAAAGTTTGAAGTGCAATATTCACCATCGGGTACAGTGAGTAGGTAGACAAGACCTACAGCTAGAATTGTGAAAGAAACAAATATCAACCTGAAAAGTCACTCAAATATACATAGATGATATAACTGATAGACTGTATAATTAGAAAAAGTGAATATGGTTGGTAATAAAAATAAATTTATATGCTTTCATCATAGAAGATGAAGAGTTTGCAAATATTTTTATTGTTATATTCTGTAACTTAATGAACATTGTGATTTCAGTGTAATAATATTTGGATTGTTTTTTGTATTTATATTTAATTTTGACGTACTTGAAAAGTACTATGTAAAAGTTTATGGAATATAAAGATTTGAAGTTTGAACATCATAAATGCCGTTTTAAGAGTTAAGTAACATGATGAGGACATAAATTATGTTATGAGATAGATATATTTTTCATGTTCAACACCAATGGACACATTAGCAATAGAACATAGGCGTTATAGTGTAAAAAGACATATATGAGACGAGACATAAATTAACTAAGAATAATATATTTTTTGTGAAAAGTAAATTATGCACTTTAATTGTCTTTATATCTAAAATTGGAACCATAGAGACATTTAGATAATCTGTCTTTTTAGGCTGACACTGGCTGCTGTACAACAAGTAATACACTAACAATATAATCTTCTAAATTACAATACAATCTACGTATGACTGTCTGTTTCAGGTTCATTTCATTATAATTACTTGTGATTTTTATCTCACTGTTGTTTCAACAATTTGTTTTGGTTTTCACTTAATAGTGATGTTCAATAGTACTTCCCCTATTCGAAAATTTTCTTAGGCTTTAACATAAGATTGACAGACAAGCAAATGGAAATATTGGGAGGGCTGAACTGCTTTATTCCTTCCATGAACAAATCCCAAAATGTTGAGCAAGGAGTCTGGTCAAAAGTACCCAAAATGACGGAAGCGTGTGTGCACGCTAATGAGCGTGAATGAAGCTAAAACTGAACTTTTCTGTTTAGTTAGATTACCTGTAACAATAGATATAATATGAAAAGAAAAAACTGTTCCTGAGTAGTAAGTGGAAGGATGTGATCTCTGCCTACCCGTACGGGAATAAAGCGTGACTATATGTATGTATGCTTATTTATGCAAATAGTTCTGTCCAGATAGTTATACGTGAATAGGCCGCATTAGTGAACTGCTGCGGGTGGTGGGTGGCAGTCGGCTCCGTCCCTGGCGCCCGGCGGACTGGCGTCGCGACGTCGCGTCTCGCCCCCTCGCCTCCCCTACCCTAAATACCCTAGTATCTTCTTTCTTTACCCACTTTTCTCAGAGGGATAACATAACTGCCCGCCAATAGTGTTCAGCGTACTTTTTAATTCTTTGGGTTCTTTTTGCGTATATTATTTCATACAGTTTTTTTAGTACAGTCTAGTTTCTAATAGCCATAAAGCAGATGCGTTATTTAATTTTCCAATAAATTCAGTTTAGATAAACGGGTGCAATAAAAAGCTGTGTAGACGAGATGGTCCACTAAAAAAGTACCAGAGTCATGTCAGAAGACAATGGCTGCGAAAGTAACACGGTTAACGAAACGAACTCGAGAGATGATGCCGTGGAAGTGCCCATCAGTGGCGAGGGCAGTGCCGCAGAATCGTGTGCCAATGTTGACGTTCCCGACAGTGAATTGAACGATAAAAGTGCCATAACATGTGAAGATGCGGAAGTAAAGCCAGATAATGGTGCCAATAGTAGTGATAAGGGTGAATGCTGTCTTCGGTGGACCTTGGAGGGTGTGCTGGCTACTGTGATATGGAGTCTACCGGAGGGAAAGGCCACCGCGCGGGATTACATCGCGTTATGCCTTGCAGGTAAGATTTTTACAGATTCTTATATTCACAACATTTTATTGTAGAAGGACCTCTTTGGCAACCAATATGAAAAGTTCTGTCAATACAGCAACGACTGTAAGTTTATTTTTGCATTCATAATGTTTAAGTAAATAAAAGTAGTGGTTGCATCGCTTCAAAAGACATGAGTTCGGTTTCCACACAGATAATAGTGTGCATGAACAGAACAAGGTTATTTGCCGTGGTTTAAATGTTGTGATTACAAAAATATAAAAGGTGTATAGGGATCCTTCCAACACCTAAGGAGTCCAAGCCAACTTCACCTGCAAGTGGTGCACTTGCCGATCAACGGACGAGGCTCTGGCGAACATAACAGTTCCCGGTAAGCGGCAATAGGTTTGTCACCTATTACGTGGGACTAACTTTATAATTGGCGTAGTATGGGCGTATAATATGCCTCTGCCTACAGGCGTAAATGTTTATATGAATACAAAAAATAATATAATATGTAATATGTTTGTCTGTTGTCAAATTCAAATCATTTTTTTTGCCTAGTCCATAAGCACATTTCTGCTTAATTTAAGGATAAAAGACGCTTTGTTAAATCCGAGGGTTATTGCAGTTAGTAATAAATATAACTACAATGTTGTAAATTCGGCATATTATTTACCGAAATTAGTATCACAAGTGTCTTTATAACTGGTTCTACCTACCTGCTGTTTTTTAATTTCAGCGTATAACTGTTACCGGCCAAACCCGATTTTAGGACAAACTAGTATGGCCAGGTCCAAACTAATTTAGATGGGCTGCAACTATTTATTAACATTTTATGCAGCCCACCTAAATTTGTGATAGGATTAGGAATGAAGTGATAAGGGTTGAAGCTGGTGTAAAAGAAGATATAGTGACAAGAATTGAGAAAGGTATGCTTAGATGGTTTGGTTATGTTGAGAGAATGAATGAAAGTAGATTAACGAAAGTGATTTATGATGGACAATTGTTTGGAAGTGTTGGGAGGGGAAGACCACGCAAGACCTTCCATGACCAAATTCAAAAATAATTCGAGAAAGGGCAGGTCAAAAGTAACCTAAACCTACGGGCGTGTATGAGGAAGTTAATGAGTTTGAATGAAGCTAAAAGTGTGCGCCAAGATCGTGGCAAGTAGAAGGATGTGATCTCTGCCTACCCCTACGGGAAAGAGGCGTGACATTATGTATGTATGTAAATTAGTTTAGACTAGGCTATACTAGTTTGTCCTAAAATCGGGTTGGCCGGTAACATAACGATCGAAACGTTGACCTGATGGAAAGTGGCACGCCTGTCAGAACAGTGCCATTTAGGTATTGATCCAGAGATTCCAGATATTTGCTTTGTCATTTAAGCGTGAAATCATATCGAACTATTGATTGCATGTCACATAACATAATATATTGGAAACAAACAGGCACCTAGTGTGCATTTAGATTAATTTACCATGCACCTTATGAAGTCCACTGAACATTGGCCTCCTCATTAGCTTGCATTATATTTGTACTATATTTATTTTAGATTTTATGAACGACAAGTCTGCCTGGAAATGACATGAATTGCTCCTTTCTTTCTTAAGACTAGATAAGATATTATCTTAATATATTCGATTTTGTTAGTTTTAAGCACAGCGGTAATCTTAATAATTTATTTCTTTAATTGTAATTTGTATTAGATCTTAAGACATAATTTGAAAAAAACCGAGTTTCTTGAGGCCTTCTTCTCAATCTCGTTGCCTTTTAGAAGCCTCGTTAGAGTCACCGACAGACTGACTGACTGACTGACGGACAATCCCTTCCCTCCTTTAAAATCACGACAGTCTGACTGACAGATACAGACTGACAAATCTTGAGAAAACCACAACAGACAGTTAAACTGACAAATTCTGACAAAGAACCCATTTGCTTTTAGTCATTTATTATGGTACCGCTCATATTTCTTTCATTGTTGTTAAAAAAATATATGGAATTTCCATTTTGTGTAAATGTTTGACGAATCTAAATGATCATGTTGATCTTAAAGACAATAAAGTATATTTTATTTTATTTATTTATTTTATTGTCAACACGCTGCAGTAGGCAGACGGGTTAGTAATCCCGTTCCAAGTCAGTAAGCAGGATGATGGTGCTGCCCATCAACCGTTAGGATTTCTTTTCGTCACTCTTAAGACTCCCCGTGAGAAGAGAGGGGATGGTACAAGACCAGTACCACACCCACTATCAATAAGTGTTACATTAATCGATACTATTACGTTATATCGTAGCAAGCTTGCAGTTTATCACGGACCACATAAACCACGTATTTTTTAAAACTATTACTGGCTAAACCATTGATCCCAAATCCAATCAAATAATTTATTTGGTATTATAATGCAGGTACTACAAAATTATGTTTTTACCAGTTCACGGTATGCAAAATATAAAATTTGGTCGAATTATAATTAGTCATTTAAAAATCATTAATAGAATAATAACAGTAGATTAAGAATAATGAAGTTATTTTTATAAAATAAATAATTATTATAATTTTTTAATATAGTCAGGAAGTTTTTAAAAAGAACAGGAGCCATGCCCATTACACTATTTCTTTCCCTCATTTAAACTTCTTCTCTTTTCACTCATTCAAGGAATAATTTCTGGGATTAAACTTGTTCTATTCCGCGGTGTAAAACTACTCCTTTTGCAAAATGTTATCCCAATCTGTTTAAGCGTAAAAGGATAACAACTGTCTGTTTTCTCTAAAATTTATAATAATAATCATAACATTTCTTAAAGTGCAGTATCTTCTGACCCCAAACCAAGCAGAGCGTATATATACTATGGATAATAGAGATCGAATGAACATACTTACATATATTTTTTACAAATACGTAGGTCATATGTGGGAATAGATCCCACAACCTTTGAAACGATCAACGGGTGTACCAACCTCAGCACCACATCAGTCGTCAGATTTATTAATTTATTAGGAATGATATTACTCAATGCACCACGCAGCAGGAGGTCTCAATAAATATACTCCCGTGCACACAAACTGACATTATAACCATATAATTATTTACTGAAACAAAAATTACACCGCTCATGTCTTGAGACTCTTAAGAGATATTTTAATTACTTGGAAAGTGCTATTATCGCCTACGCGATCGAGGCAGTTTAATTGTGCCCACACTTATCGGGTCCCACGCGATTACTAGATCAAACAGATCTAAATATATAGGCATACTAGAACTGCTAGACTTTGAGACTACATTTGAAAGTAACTTATATGAATAATAAATAATGCTTTATTGACATAAACATCTAACAATGATGTTTATATGATTTCCCTTTAACACAAAATAGACAAACATCTATATTTAGTTGTCACAGTATTAGTACCTACGTGATTACTTTGAGTCATTTTAATCACTGAGATGGGAGACAGGAAACCATAGAAATTCAATTATGTCTGGGTATTGTAGCTATCAGGCTATGTCGTTTGTGACAACCCCCTCATTACATTTAGCTCAGTTTCATATTAGGTACTTGACTGTGATGGAATATTCCCTTAGTGCTACTTTGTTGGTTATGGTTTCTGAGGAATATATGCTTTCTCAAACATATTTAAAACTCGGACTGTTCCAAAGTGTTTCAAGATACCATGTCTGTGTAACGATAATGTATCCAAGTATGGATTTCGTTGTCCGAGCGAGAAATTTCTACTAGGTAGGTACTCTTAGTGATTTGTGGTAAAGATCTGATGAAAGCTGCAGGCGGGAAGTTTGAATTACATTACATAATTTCAAATTTGTATAAAATAAACTTCTTACAAATGACAAAAAATACTAAACGGCTTAGTTCCCGCCCCGGTACCATACTTAGTACGATTTATTTTCTGTTCAATTGGCAAGCGACCAACCACACTTAGGTCTATCGCTATAATAGTTTACTCTGTTCTGGGAATAAAAATATAGTAATTTGTTTACCTACTTTCAGCTAAGGTCTTGTATAGTGTTATCTATTGGAAGGTACCCTGATTCAAATAGACATTAGATATCTGCTCGTATACCATCCTCCTGCTTTCTCCAAGTTTATCTGGAGTCCGTGCTGTATACTTTCTCCAAACATTCGTCTTTATCAGTCATCGACTCACCTTCCCCCTATTCGATTATATCGTCCTTTACACACCCAATTTATATCTTTCCATCCATCCCAGTACATACATAATCTCAAGACCATTATCCCATTTACGATGGGAAGAAAACTTGCTACCACTATGTAAAAGGATCTATATACTATATCTATATAGGACGACCTATATGGCGTCGTGGCGAGTATATCCGCTCTCCGCTCCAAGGTCGTGGGTTCGATTCCCACACAGGACAAATATTTGTGTGCATGAACATGAATATTTGTTCTGGTCTGGGTGTTTCCCTATGTATATTATGTATTTATTTACAAAAATAAAGTATCTATGTACGTTTATCCGTTATTTAGTATCCATAACACAAGTTCTTAATGATACTTATCTTGGAACTAAATAATTGGTGTAATTGTTAGAAAATATTTATATTTATTATTATATAGTTGTAGCTAAATTCACTTATAGCACAGATATATCTAGATGGAATGTGTTAAATAGTAAGAGGTTAAGCACCTGGTCTGGCACATTGAAAATTGCCGAAGTTTCATTTCCCTGACGCTCTACTACCCCCTTGGGCAAGACATAAGGTGCTAGAATTTTTGAGAGGTGCTGCTATCTCAGTTCTGTGTGCTGCTTTCAAAGCCGTCAAAAATAAAATTATAACTAAGCAATTGATTGTAGGTCAAACCTTATACCAAACAATAATTACGTTTTTACCTATTTTAATTGTTATCCTAGTCTCTTTAAGAATTACAGCGAAGTCTTCTGAACATTAAATCAGAAAAAAAATCGTAAAATGTTTTTTTTATACAACATGTAAAATAATAAGGGTTACACCAAGAAAGTAGTTTGTTATAAATCGGCTACTCAATCGATTAAAAATATTAAAAAAATAGGTTATTTTTTTTTAAAAATTTTTTTTAAATTTTTTTTTATTTTTTTTGCGGCACTTTTCGGTGCTAAGCGATGTGTGCGTGCGTGTCTCTCTGTGTGTGTAGGTCGGTAGGCTAAAGCGCTAATATGCCCATACGATTTGCCCTCGATGAGTATAACTAGTAACTTAAATAAACCATATTTAATTAAATAAAAGTAAAATTATTTTGCATGTTTTTTAATTATAATTAAATATTCTAATTGGGGTGTCTGAGGGTGTGCGTTAATTCTGTGCCATGTTGTATAATAAATAAATTTATGTTTCAAATACTTATAAAAGTGATTGACCTCTTTGTAAAGCGTCATCATAAAAAAAAACAAAAACAAGCAATATTTGTCTCCCATTCGCTATAGGAAGGTAGAAACCTAACTATCTACCTACCTACCTACACCTACTGAAAACAATAAATTTAACCAGAACGGATGCAGATAGTGTGGTTGTTGCAAATGTTCGAGTAATTTCTCAATAACCAAAACGGGCTTCACCTGCAGGTATTGTTCCGCTCAGCAGTTAGATCATCACTTTCATTTCATTCTGTTTCAACGGAAAATTATTTTATGCTTACCTTAGTTTGAAATAGGGAGAGCTTACGTAATAGTTACGTAAATATTTTACATAATAATATATTAAAGATAAAAAAGTATATTTTCATACTAAGCCAATTATTAAATTACTGTTATATTATTTACAAGTCCATTGCAATGTCCATCTGTTTGTCTGTCAGTCCGC
Organism: Musotima nitidalis; assembly: GCA_949126915.1. NCBI lineage: Eukaryota > Metazoa > Arthropoda > Insecta > Lepidoptera > Crambidae > Musotima > Musotima nitidalis. Next base: position 17,759,041 of record OX421416.1, read on the forward strand.
GACTTAGATCCTCTCTTAGTACTAAAAACTGTTATTTTCTGTCTTGTTTCCCTTATACTTACATAAAATTGTGTAAAAAAAACGTTTATTGTGTAAAGTCGTATTCTCCGGTTTGATTAATTTTAAAACGCGAGGTATAGTTTTTCAATTAATCGTAAGTGATATTCCTATCAATCGCGTTATAACTGTTCCATCTAACAGGACAAGTGCCTGAACTCAAGGCCAGGTAACAGCGCCATGGAGTAGGACCCGGAACTATGATCGCAGGTCCAAATGTATCTTTAAAGTCTATCTGATATAACAGCGCTGCAAAAAAATGCATAAAGATTAAAATAAATTATGTTAGCGCGCTCTGTGTTAACGGTGGGTTCACACTGGCCATTGAGGACGATGATGTAATATAATCAAAGAAAAATACTTGTTGACGCTGAATTGCATTCGCCATCCCGAGACATCAGTGAAGTATCATTATGTTAAGTAATATCCCTTCAAACCGGAATAAGGGCTCGTCAGAATATAACTGCGAACTGAATTTCCTTAAACACATATTTACACCTATTATATTTTACTAGAAGTGGATAGTTTCCTCTATTCAAAATAAGAAACCACTTTTACGCTGTTCGAAGACTGTAATTGTTAGCATCATGTATTATCGCATTTGTCTGCTGTGTTATTTTGTCTTTAGCTAAATTATGTGTTACTAAAGTACGCAACTTCACGCAACCTACTCGAGAACAGCCTGCCGCACTATTCATGCTGCAATTCTTGAGTAAGCATTCACGCAACTCACTCGAAACCAAGTTTAAATTTTACAAGTGCAATTTGAATAGAGTAGAAAATATTATGGTGACGACATTCACAGCTGATGATAATAGTGATGCAGGCGAATGAACAAAACTTTATGAGTTTATTGCCCAATTCTTCTTTCTTCAAGCTCCTGACAACGAATAGGTACAGGTACGGCTCACAATGAATACAATACTCTTTACGTAATGTAAAGTTGATTTTAGAGTTGATTATCGCCCACTTTCTTTCTCGAATTCCTGCTCGCAGTTGAATTGGTGCGATACCTTTTAAGTTCACGATGATTATTAGAGCTTTTTATTCTCCAATTATTCTCTATATCTGCTCATGCTCCTGACCGCAGAGAATGGGCGTGATACTTTTAAAGTTGACGTCAACTATTCGAGTTTATTATTGTCCAAATCCTGCTTACACTACCTGTGTTGTACGTTAGCCACACTATGCTTTTCGCACTGCTCCTCATGCTGCTGATCGCGCTACCGCGAATATTGCCCTAGCAACCACACTCTCCCCTACTCGCGATGCTTCTTTGACTCGCACTGACAAAACTGACAATAAATGGATAGCCTGGCAGGACAAGAGGCCGCACAAGAGGCAGGACAGAAGGCAGGACAGGAGGCAGGACAGATGGCTGGACAGGATGCAGGACAGGATGCAGGACAGGAGGCAGGACAGGAGGCATGACAAGTAACGCAGCTATACTGCGTCTCTGCATCTCGTCCCTTGTCGAGTTGCCGCGGTATTACATAAACGTCAGTGCAGAGCAGCCGGCCTGCCCGAGCCCACTTAAAATGCATTTCACCAACACCGGTTCTTGTAATTTCCTTCATTTACAGCCGTTATTATTGTGAATATATTACGTGTCTGGCTGGATCAACAGGTTTCTTTTCGCAACTTTTAATGTCGTTAAATTTCTTTTTAATTATGTATCAATTACTATTAATTAATTAACGACAGTAAGAATGGATTACTTTAGCGTATTGTGATTACCAAAATTAAAAATTAAAAAAACATATTTATGTTCGCAATGAAAACATTGTATATAATATATAATTTCTTCTGATTAACTGAGTTAAGACAAACAATTGAATTGGTCAGAATTTTTAATTTTCAAAGGACAATTATCCAATGTGTGGGTTTGTGGACGACCGCTGGGGCACATGAAGCCATGAAACAATAAGATTTATATTAGTTTCTGGGAACCGTTTGATCAATTAATTAAAAAATAATTTAATTTAACAGTCCACACAGTCAATTGTATCTATAGCCTAGGTATGTAGGCCGTAGCCTCCTAACCATTGCATTGATGTATGTGCGGATCGTGGCATTCGTAGGTCACCATCTGAGCGGCGATGCCGGTATGAATGAGCGGCGCACGTCTCGGGCTCCGGGCCGCGCCTCCGCCCCGCCACGATTTGTGAATGAAGTCCCACGGCCACGAGCGCGTGCCGGCCTCACCGCGCCACCGCCGCCAGTGCTCACGGAACGACCGCTCACCACGCCGCGCCGCACCGCTCAGCCGCTTAGTGGCGCTCAGTCGTGCCGGCGATCAGCGCGCTAACACGCGAACGCATGTCCCCTCTCCCAATCTATTTAACGTTTCGATATTCCATTTCGGACCTTTTATCGTGACTATTTATGACTAAAAGTGCTATAAAGTGACCCACGTATGACCAAGAAATAAAGGATATTCTACATTTGGAATACGTACTTACATCGACACACAATTTACCGGTGAGTGGTAAAACATATAGTTTTTTTGTTTATTACGAAGGCCGATTAATTTAATTTATAATAATTGCCCCAAATGTAGGATGTATTGTATGACAAATATGACATGGGCTGGTTTTGTAAGTGGGTGCCCAGTGCCCACGTAAATTAAAGTAGGTGTAAGTTACACATCTTCAAAGTCTAAGTATATTTTGTTAGACACGGGAGCTTTTAAAAGCCTTGCCTCACTAGTTATGTTCGGTGTTATCAAGTACAAAATAATTTTTGTTAAAGTTATAATTAAAGGATAAGAAATTGGGCAGATGTTTCGTTTTAATTGTTTGGAAAATGTTGTCAAAAAATTAACGATTTTAGGCGCCGTCGCCATCCCAACACAATGGGCCATTTAAAGCCGCTAACCAAGATCTACCTGGTTCCATATCTCGCAGGTTGGACTTTGGCAATAATGACATACCTGCACACAAAAAATCTCCTTGGCCCCAGAATAGGTTTACGTCTTAATTATATTGAAATTGATTTGGGAATCGTTTGTATTTTTAGCTGTTTCTATAGAAAGCCGTTTAAATTGTTTCTATAGGCAGAATAAGAAAAGCTCATACAAAGTTAATGAAGCCGAGATCCATCACTGTACGCAGTGAGGCCACCGGCGGATATTAAATTGACACGCCTCGCGTACAAGATCTCATTACCTCTTCTCATCCAATGTCTGAACCATCTTATGTTACTCCCATCTCTGTAGAGTAGTTCATAGCAAACAACATTAATTATATAGTTTATTGTACTTAGTAGCAAAGGGTCGAATGTGTTTAATTTTCACATAAGTTTTAATTAAATTTTACGAAATTTGTAAGTTTGTATCTGCACCTCCATAATCAGATTGTCTCTGTCAGATTTTTTCCAAGTCGATTGAGCATTAGCATTTGATAGGAAATTCTGTTTCCTTTACAATGAACTTTCAGAAAAAACCTCAAGTATTTAACTGTTAATTGACACAAAAATCTACAAACAAAAAGAAGAAACCACTCGGCTTGCGTTAATTAAGTACGCCATTTTTTGCCCGGCAAGATTTCGTTGAATTTTAACAGGCGCTATTGTGTACGGCTGTTGGATTATTCTCACGGAGTTTCAGAAGTGACTTGGCTTATTAGTCAACTGCACTGTTGAAGGTAGCGAGACAGTTTCTCACGGCTTCCGAGTTTAGTGTCCCGAGAAACGAACATTCGCTGATGATTATCAAACATGGCTTTACTGATTAGAACATGAAATATATCATATACAGAGCTGTAAATATGGACAGTTACACTTTCAAAAATCCATTAACTTTAAATAGCATAATTTTTTGGCATTGTAGATCTTGTTAGCAGCCTTGGACTTCACCAATCAGAACCTATAAATCAAGAGAGCTGTGTGAACTGGGTTTGATGTGGTTCTATATTGGCGGTTTTCTGAATTCTCGTCATCATATTATTTCATATAATGCGACTGTAGAATTTATCAGAAGAACATGAATCATAGAACAGTCTTTACCATGTTCAAAAATCTTTGGAATCACATTAATTAAATCCTAATTAATACCTTTTTATTATTATTATTAATTCCACCTTGAGACGACCACTGATCGATAGTCGTATTGTTAGTTGGCAAGTGAAAAATACAGAGGAAGCCATAAATTATGTTCGAAGTTTATACGATCGTCTCGTAATGGGTTATGTGCGTTCGCGCACGGTCATAAACTAGCCCTCGGGTAATACTTCCATTTTTTCATGAATTACTAATAAATAAATGTTTACTTTCGCATATTTTGCTAAATTATATTGTTCTATACTCATATTGTTTTTTGTAAATTACACATCTGTCTTTATAAATTAAGGTTTATCGATGCCAGTTTCACTTTATACCATATTGGATTTCTGTGTGCAGGCAGTAAAATATATGAGGGCCAGTATACTTTCTTTTAAAGCTGTAACATCAAAGGATGGCAGCATATTAAACATATATCTTGTTAGAGGTAGCCTTAATGGAATAGGCCGTGTTTTCTGTTTATCATCAGGTATCATATTTGCTTCAACTTGTGCATAACACGCGTGTATGTAATACTTTCTTTTAAAGCTGTAACATCAAAGGATGTCAGCATATTAAACATATATCTTGTTAGAGGTAGCCTTAATGGAATAGGGCGTGTTTTCTGTTTACCATCAGGTATCATATTTGCTTCAACTTGTGCATAACACGCGTGTATGTAATACTTTCTTTTAAAACTGTAACATCAAAGGATGTCAGCATATTAAACATATATCTTGTTAGAGGTAGCCTTAATGGAATAGGGCGTGTTTTCTGTTTACCATCAGGTATCATATTTGCTTCAACTTGTGCATAACACGCGTGTATGTAATACTTTTTTTTAAAGCTGTAAAATCAAAGGATGGCAGCATATTAAACATATTAGGTCGGGGAAAAAGTCTTTTCGCATAACGTAGGTATAAACTTATTATAAATTTTTTTTGACTGTACTATTTGTGTCTGGCTGGTTTTGGTAACATTAAAAAGGTTCCATTATAAAGAAAAGAAAAAAATAAAAAAAAGTTGTTTCTCGCTATTTTTCATTTGTTTTTCTCTCCGTTAAAATGAGTGAATCTAATGAAGAAATTCGATACATTTTAAAATTTTATTATAAAAAAGGCAAAAATGCAACTCAAGCAGTGAAAAAAATTTGTGATGTTTATGGACCTGATGCAATGTCAGTAAGAGTAGCACAAATTTGGTTCAAACGTTTTCAGTCCGGAAATTTTGATGTTAAAGATGCACCTCGCTCTGGTCGCCCTGTTACGAATAAAATGGACGCCATTTTTGAAAGAGTGGAGCAAGATCGGCATATTAGTAGTTACGATGCAGCTGAAGAACTGGGAATTGACCACAAAACAGTTTTGACCCATTTGAAGAAAGCTGGTTATACAAAAAAGCTCGATATTTGGGTGCCACACGAGCTCACTCAAAGAAACTTAATGAACCGTGTACTCATTTGCGATTCATTATTGAGACGTAATGAAACCGAGCCGTTTTTGAAGAGATTGATAACTGGCGATGAAAAGTGGATCACGTACGACAAGAACGTGCGAAAAAGGTCGTGGTCGAAAGTTGGCCAGGCTGCACAGACTGTGGCCAAACCTGGCCTAACACGAAATAAGGTGATGCTGTGTGTATGGTGGGATTGGAAGGGCATTGTTTATTATGAGCTTTTACCGCCCGGCAAAACCATCGATTCTGATCTTTACTGCCAGCAACTGATGAGATTAAAGGAAGCAGTCGAGAGAAAACGGCCGGAATTGATCAACAGGAAGGATGTGGTCTTTCATCACGATAACGCTAGACCACACACATCTTTAGCCACTCAGCAAAAATTAAGAGAGTTCGACTGGGAGGTCCTAGTGCATCCACCATATAGCCCTGACCTTGCGCCTTCAGATTTTCACCTGTTTCGGTCTCTGCAGAATTCTTTAGGTTCTGTAAGGTTGACCTCAAGAGAGGACTGCCAAAACTATTTGTCCCGTTTTTTTGATCAGAAGTCCCAAAGTTTCTACAGTAACGGGATAATGTCTCTGCCCACAAAATGGCAGAAAGTTATTCAACAAAACGGTTCATATATATTGTAAATAAATGTAAATAAACTTTGAAAAAAATGTCTTGACTTTTCATACAAAAATACGAAAAGACTTTTTCCCCAACCTATTATATCTTGTTAGAGGTAGCCTTAATGGAATAGGCCGTGTTTTCTGTTTATCATCAGGTATCATATTTGCTTTAACTTGTGCATAACACGCGTGTATGTAATTTCTGCCAACTTCAAAAACATTTGACACAGGACATAATTATATTTGTGTGCATGAACATGAATTATTATTATTTGTTCTGGTCTGGGTGCTTTCCTATGTATATTAAGTATATATTTAAAAAAAAGGTATTTAAGTATGTTTATCCGTTCTTTAGTATCCATAACACAAGTTCTTAGTGATACTTATCTTGGGACTAAAGAATTGGTGTGATTGTAAGAGAATATTTATTTTATTTATTTATTCAAGAAGGTTAAATAAATAAAATTTACCAAAGAACTACTACTATTGTGATTAACATTACCTAGACTTTTTGTACAGTGTAAACGGTTTTAAAGTCAATTGTTAAAATCAAAATAAACGGAAGTTTCAACAGTGAGTTCTTTGTTTGGTGAGAATGACTTAGAGTTAGGGCAAGTCGGTATTCGGAAACAGCCCTCTGTTAAGGGCAAAATCCGTTCAAGCGAAAGCGGAAGTAGCATACGTCTGCCATACTTCGGGGGACCATAATTGGTGGCACGGGCTGTGCTTCCGGTTTATTTTATTTCATGGGGGTTTACGGTTAATAATAGAGTGAATTGTTTTCACAGGTAATAACGTAAATACATAAAAATGACAAAAATTATATTTGTTACCTAAATTTAGAAGCAGAAGACATTGTCATGTTGTTTTTGGAAGTAATGTCTATGTAACAAATAGAAGTGGAAATAAATTATAGCATTATTTACATATACAAGTCCGAAAATAACCGAGCACTTCAGAATTTCGCCTATTTCCAGAATCAAACAACATTGTCCAAGTCTGACACGTGGAAATATTCCGTGGCCAATGACGCAGATTCCTTCACATCACACTACCCCAAATGCACGTTTTGTAAAATGCGATCATCCACAATACGTTTCGCCTTAAACAAAACAACGTGAATGGTACGCGTCTTGAATTATATTTACATTCATGTTCCCCATATGGGCATGTAGGTGGAGAGACTCGACGAGTTTTATTGTCCTGTATGCCATAGACGATTCTGGACCCAAGTAGTGAAACCAAGGACGATCACTCGAGCAAACCGGTCATTGAAGTCACGTATTTGGTCGCTCTGTCCTTTCCGCCCATTGGGACGTGACGAAGCCGTTTCTGAGCAGATAGTGTCAAATTTTCGCTGCTGTGTATATTTTCTCAAGACCCTTGCGGTCATAAAAGATTAGTGAAGGGTTGGGAGGTGCTAATGTATGTGTACGCACGTCCGGTCCGCCGCAGTCCGTTAATTGATCCGCGTAAAAGGGATATCGTGTAGTTTGCCCCCTGGCTTCCTGTGTCAGACCCAAGACAAGGCACAGACGCCACACGGTCGCTTACTTGACAGTTGCTCGTTTATCTGATATGACTTTATATAATATAAGAAATATTTCTTACATGTAATACCTACTTCTAGAAACAGTTGCAACATTACTTAGTAAATTTTACTAAAATGTGTTATCTGTAAACAATTATATTAGCATTTTGTTTAACAACCCTCTATGATTCTACAGCTAATTAGATGTTATCAACAAGAACAAAAATATTTTCTCATGAGTTTCACTACATTAATATGCTTGTGAAGTGAAGTATCCGTGGTTCGAAGCCCCATGTTACAGTCTTCATTATCATTAAAAAACTAGACATCATAGTAAGTTCCCATGACGGTGATCTCGACTGTGACCGGCTACAATCTCCTGCATTTACTTACAATTTATATTATAACTCTAATGAAAATGTGTTACATGATTTTATCTAATCACATATGGGACAAATGTTCTCTTCTAGATGCATTGTTGATTAGGCAGTTCGATTCGACCTCATTAATAACTGTCTACAGTACACGGCGAATAAGAGTGTACACTATTAGGATATGCCTAGTGATTTATGGATTTCAGTTGATCAGGAGCGACAGTATCTATAGATTTTTCTTTAAAGCACATTCATGATTTTTCGGTACAGTATCTTTAACGATTTGTAATCGCAAATACAACACGTTGTAAAGTATACCTTTTGACTAATGTTTTGTTATCCAGGAAATGGTTTGTTATTAGTTAGCTTTTAAAGTTTATTGAATACATCCACTGTTTCGTCACTAAACACAATGGCCTGAAAAATATATTTATGCATCGTTAATGATATGTGTGGTATTTTATTGCGTACTCATGTTTTGTAGGGTAACGTTTCCGCTTTAAAACTGACAAATGGATTTTATTACTAATATTAGTTTTACATTTTCTTTAAAAAAGAATGTTAAATGTAGCGTTTGATAAAATGCACAGTTTTGAATTGAATACTGAAAGGGTTATAAGCAGGATGTGGATTAAAGGGAACGATTAATGACTAGCCAGCCAGGTGTTTCGGAAGTTGCGCTGTTGTAGTGACTCAGCTACTTACTACTAATACCAATTACTTTAAGCAGTTGGGCAATTCGTATTCCTATGTAGATTAAACGATTAAAGTTTTTAAGTAGATGAACATTGCGACCGAAACACATTAGTTTGTTTGTGAGATTGTAACCCACAAGAACAATTGGAATATACTAATTATATAAACAAGATTCCGTGTAAGCTGTTTGTTATTCTATCGCTAGTCAAACGTAATCAAATCACAAGTGGAATAGAAGTAAATCGATGATCATTCATGAATGGATCGTTGGACGGTGATTCTCATTGTGTTGTGAGAAACAAATATTTACAATAAAAGATATGACGACTTAATAAATTGCTTTGGAATTGCGATGATGGTGCTAAATCAGATAGAAGATAGATTACATTATATTATGATTGATCTGTTTTATTGCTGTTACTTGTTATAAGAAAGATATTTGATTTGTTAAGATAGATCTTTTTGTTGACAGCACTTCCAGTAGTCATGACATTGCTTTTGTATATATTTTTAACTGATACATATTCATCCATAAATTCTTTGCCTGGATATTTTGCGGACAAGGTTCAGTTAAGGTTAGTTAGAATATCGAGTGCAATTTAGCTGAAAGATTTATTAGTGGGCGTGGAAAACGGGCAGGATATATCGGAATTAGAATCGCGACATCCGCGCGTGCTGCACCCGTAGATGAACGACGCACCATTTGCGATACGTCAGCTGCACTTCCTATATCCGCTTATCAAAGTCACCCCGAGCCGTAAAATATACCTACACTTTCTAAGAGAAACTCTAGAAATGTTGCACGTAGTTATCTTTTTAGTATCACCATTACAAGATACAGTATTGCTCTTACACCTTTATCTTTTGAACATTATTTATTATAAATAACTGTTTTTGAACTAAAAAGCAGCGATGTAATAAAATAAAGTACAGAAAAATAATAAACATAAAGTAGACTAATATTAATTCAATATTATTAGTATCAAAACAAAAACAGAAAAACTAACAAATAAAACAGAAATGTTGCTGATAAAACTTACATTTAATAGGGCTACTCTCCATATTTAATTTTGAATCTGAAAAGGCTCTCTGAAGCCTAAGGTGTACATTTTATGTTAGGATTTATTCCATGATATCTAAGTGATTTCTTTTGTCTCTATTCAAATTAGAATGTTATTTAGAAAATAGTCGTAAACAATATGAAATTAGGGGTAAGTAATTACCTTAATTGTATATGTTTATTGCCATTGAGGGTTGATAAATTGTTTTGGTGTTCAATTCTCAACTTACTAATCAATCAATCAGCGCTGGACCAGCAAACCAAAGTGGGTCTTTATCTCCGACACAAGATTTCGCTACTCTGCTCTGTTCTCAGCCACCTGTCGCCAATTCGGCAGTTGCAGGTTACTGAGATCTTTTTCTCCCTATTCTATCCAGCGATAGCAAAGGCGTCCCACTGCTATGCTTAGCACAGATATCCTCTCTTGACAGCTTGATCCGAATCTACTCTCTCAGCGTGGTCAAGACTGGCTGACTTTGTCTCGCCAATTATTTTTGGCTCGCCCTCAAGCTCTGCAATTTTGGCATTTTTCCTCTCTGTCTCCAAGTCCCGTCTTCGCGCTTCACCAGCCCCAAGATTTTTCGGAATATTTTTCTTTCTGCCACTTCCCCTCCTTGAGTCTTAGTGTCTAGTTTCGCAACCGTACATCAAAATCGGTCTTACGACTGTTTTATAAACACGTAACTTGATTTTTCTGCTTATTAGGTTGGACACAAGTATTTTATAAGAGTTCTAATAAAACAAAAACTTAAATGAATGTGAACATATTAACTTATTGTATCCGTAATTTCAGGCTATAAAATTAGTTAAGGCTAGTATGTACATACTATTCCTTGAGGTTCATAAATATCATTTATTTATAAACTATTGCTAAGTTGTATTATTTATTAATGAATGGATAATTTAAATATTTGTTTATTTTTGTATAAGCTCCCATTAGGTTTGGTAATGTAAACATTAAAATCTTTGAGTTATGGATATTTTCATATAAATTTCGATGTATCTCGTCGTCGCTGTCAGTCCAACGGAAGTCATTATGCGTTTTCCGCCGTACGAGATACTGATTACTAATGCCCTATAAAATGTATTCATTAAATCAACAATTGAGAATTCAAGATCCTTTCTTTACGGATTCTTTGTTTCGCTTGTGGACTTCCAGGTTGTTTTGTGGCCTAAGATTTGTATTGGTCATAATAAAGAAACGAGGTTCTGGATGTGTCGAGGGCCCTGTAACTGGTAAATGTTGACTCCACAAATATTGGTACAGAACCACCAGCACGTACGCTTCTAGAGAGACTATTGTGATGCTATGGAGCCTTGTGTACCGATAATCTTGGCCTGTGGACCGCCGATAACCGCGATGTTTGCGCTAAACAAATCTTGTTTGCTTATTTTATGTCCTGAGGATTGGTGGCACGGTTTGCTAGCGCGTGGGTATGTGCGTCCTCACGTATTATTTACATTGGACGTAATGGATTACTGTGAAGTAAATATTGCGTTTTAAATCCTACTGTGCTTTCGTGCATATGGCCTTACAGTTGTACACGACATGCTTTAAAATATAGCGAAAAATAATTAGAAACAATGGTCTTCGTCGGAAAGTAATCCAAATCAATTCCGACTGTAGATTCGCCAAAGAATCAGATTAAAGAAGAAACAGTATATCGATTTGTAATAAATGAAAGAGTAGAGAAGAATGGTTTTGTACTGCCCAGCTGTGGAATGTCAAATTATGTTAAGAAACAAGCACCCAAAAATTATTATTATTATATTTCTATTGTGTTTACATAAATCTTTCCTATACCGGCAATGAACATCCGTAAACAACTAGCTATCAAGGTCTTCTTGTTTACACATCTTTTAAAATCATGATTTGGGTAATAAAGTTGGCCGAAAGTCGTATTGAAACTTGAGTGGGCCTTCTTTTTTAGCACGTTGAACACCATCAGCTCCACATACAAAAGAGAACCTATTGTTTGTCAATCAATCTTTTGGCATTCGAAGACTAAGTTTTTTACCTCCAAACTCGACCAAACTTTTGCTGGAAAAGGTGAAGGAAAACAAGCACTCGCATGTCGACATGATTTATCAATTGTTCAATAAGAGTCGATTTAGCGGCATGTTGCAAATAGCCAACGGAAACAAACGCGCGTAATGAGCTTCGGATGTCGCTCACCTATTGTGCTTGGCTAATAGATATCGACTTCCTTAGTTTAGCGGCTGCGGTGCCGGTAACAGCGACCGAGCTGTAATGAGGCATTGTTTCTACCTGCACGTCGAAGGGATGCCTCCAGATCTCATTATATTCTCAAGCAGGACACTAATATGTGTGACGTGGTTGTTTAATTCAACTAATGGTCTTAATAGGTATTTAGTAGTGTATCTTTAGAAATGTAAATGCACTTATATTGGAATGTTTATATGGTTTTATAATTCTACTGATACAATGGCACATTACACATCTCGTTTTCTATTTTCGATTTTATTCTATTTTATATCTATCTAATGTGTATTGGCAGGAGAACACCATCACAATAGTTTTACCCAATTCCTCTACAATCAAGCTACTTAATATTAAGTTAGTTAGTTACTTAATAAGCGCGTTAATATTAAGTTATCACGACTTTCATGAGTGCTTTATCGGAGCCCAAATTGAATAAAGCATTTTTAAGCATTTTTCATTTCAGTACTATATATGTGGCAGCAACACCACGTTGACAAGGTCTAGTTCGGGTCATATTTTACATTTGAAAAGTTGAATAATTTAGTGCACATTGGAATAACACACACCAGTAAATAGTAACAATTTCCCTTGCCCTTCAATGTTAGTTCCGGTTAATAAGTGCCGAACGACAAGTAATGCTTAAGGCAGATATTTACGAATCCAGGCCACCGTTCAGTTACGGATCCGTAACGGCAAACCAACCATCGAAATGATAATGGCTTTGGCATTTACTTCATGCAGTACTGGCAATTGGAAATCGTGCTTATCGTATCGTATTCTCAATGAGAGCGTACCGAACGAACTAACAGCGAAATTCCCCATAAATTACGAAAGGATGCGATGATTATGCGAATACGTGTTGGAAATCTTTGGACTTTTAGCTATGACCTGATTTTTGTCAGTTTTATTTTCTTTGTCAGCAATATTTAGCGTTTATTCAGTATCTACAGAAGTAGAAGATCTTTGTTTGTTAAGTTTGGAACTTTTGAACAGGTCTTATTGAGACAACCTTATATTGAGACCTGTTTGTTTGTTGTTCGGTTGAACGCTTCAAACTTTTGGGGCATGACGTGACAGTTTGCCATTCCGTGTCTCCTTCCGTGCGTTCCGCAGCTTGCCTGGGAAGTTCCCAGTGGGAACTCATTCCAGACCTATTAAGGAAAACATTTATTTGTCTTTTAGTATATACTTGGTTAATTTAACTTGAAATAAGGTTGTCAGGTGGTGAGTTATAATGCAGATATTGAGAAAATGTAAGTATGCCTCCAGTTAAAATGTAACAATATTTATGTAAGTTAGCAGATGTGTGTATGACATTATGGCCTTTGGTAATCCCCCATGCGCACGCGCAGACACGCACCACAAAATAGGTTATCATGTCAGTTGTATGTAAAGAGCTTTAAGCTCAAGGTCAACTCTTTAACTATTTATTACTATTTTGCATAGGAACTAATATAATGTATGCATAACTGTAAGATTATGAACAAGCTTTACAGTCGCTTGAAATTACAATACTCAAATCCCTAATGAATTATGCACTTTAACATGACTGTATCTAGTGGTGAAAACCGTATGAAAATACGTTGGGTAGTTCTTCGAGTTTATCTCGATCATACAGACTGACGAGATAGGGGACTTCGTTTTATAATATGCAGTGGAATTGTTTGGATAATGCCTTTCAACGTGAAGTTATTACTTATATTGAATGGCATAGCGCGTATAGTTTAAACATTAACGGCCTTGATACTGACTTGTTTTACTTCCTGTTGCGAGTGAATTGTATACACTGAGCACGTCACTCATTCAAACTCAATCAAAGGATCGTGAATGAGATGTTTACCGCTCACTGTACGTAGTATGTACCTATCGCCTGTGCGGTGAAGAATCCAATCGTTTCCTGCATCTTGTTTACAATCGCACTGTTTAACTTCATCACACTCACTTTTTAACTTATAGCTTTACATAAATTAAGGCTACTTTAATCAATATTTACAAGAGCATGATACTTTATATTTGGTATATCATCTCGCTTACAATATTTAAAAGAGAGTCATCTATCTTTATGATCCTTAACTTAAACATGTAATTCACCAGATTGTCATCTTAATTGATTAAGATGTCAACATTAAAATTGCTAAGAACATAAAAGTTGTTAAGTTTAACTACTTGAGTAGGTAAATTACAGGTGAAAATACTAGAAAGAGTGGAGATATAATTATGTCTTATTAGAAATCTATTCCATCCGACTCGAGACTTGGGGTATTAGTCAGAACAATCCTTATCGACTACATTCATTAATACATACGAAATAGTTTAGACGATTAGAAACTACATCACTTTTACATCTCGAACTTTCGGTCCTTAACACTTCTCCAGGTGATTCTTAGTTATTTTGGTCGTTGATATGCAATCAGTCATCTGCATAATATGGATCAATATATTTATCAGCAGCTTTGAAAAAAAAAAGCATATCAATATTTTATGGGTTCTTTCATGTGTGTGTGTTTGAAAAAAAAATTACAATGTGACCCGTTATATTGAAATTGGCATTTAAGGAATTCAAGGTTGCTCAATTCAAAGTAGGTTGTAAATTTATACGGTTCTATAAATATTTTTTGTCTTTAACCTGTCGGGCAACATCATCAGTCACAGAGCATAAGTGAAATAGACAACATAGTCTTTCACCACAATCCCTTTAGTGCTTAAAGCTGTGCTTTGATTGATCAGTTTTCCTTTGATGTCTTCATTACTATTCAGATTTCTATTATATTCAAAACATTAATGTTTGCTTCAAATAGACTAAATAAACATTTTATGTATTAAAATTTTTACCAATTTTACGTGTAGCTTTTTGAGCAACAAACTTTTTAATTCAGAAAAGTCCAATCATTTACAATAAATATATTTATAGGATACTTTCGACGTAAAACTTGGAAGAGATGAAGACGCGAGTAGTGTCTGCCTGTCAAGGTCATAGAATTCGTTAGGAGCATTCCTGGATGCCATAGCGCCGCGCCACACGCTGGTCGTGCCCGGCTCGAGCCAGACTCCCGCGGCGACAGGATACTCCCCCTGGTCGTGCTATGTTGCCTGTTCGATTGATCGGCTTCTTTTTACTTTGTGATCGAAAGCAAAAAGACATCACGCGCAATCGTAACTCACCGGATGCGCTAACGAGTGTAAATTTTTTAAGGCTTGCCATGCAGTATTACTGCTGTTTGTTTTTGCCGAATGTCGTGTTTCCGCCATGACTTTATTCATTACTGTTTCGTATGTGTAGGTACGTGCTATCTCTCAATTTATTTGTGGGAACTTAAAACTCGATGAATTGCACTGTTATGTCGAGTAATTAAGTTATAAATTTTCTAGTCATCCGCTTCATTACAAGGTGTTTGCAGGTCAGATAAATCTAGGGGAGTTAGGCACGGGACTTCTAACTAAAAATAATCTGTCAAGAAACTTGGTGATGTCCTACTACCCGCCATCCTGCATCCAGCATTTAGGTAGACTGGAATATTTCATCAGAAACTGTAAAAATAAAGAATAAAACAAGTTATTTTGTATGTTAACACATATTCTTTAACACAAGCAAATTATAGTTCTCTTCTACCATTAATAAATTACAAACGCAATTTTTATTTTATTTTCCAGATTTGTTTTGAAATGCACATCTTCAATCTGCAATTCTTCAGTATGTTTCTTTGTGCCAATAAAACATTTCCATAATGTTGAACTGCCTTTCCCAAATGTTAATGAGTTAACAACCTCAAGTTATCGTCATGTAAGGATAACATCTTCTTGCGCCGAAGGATGAAGTAAATCTTATGACGACGGAATAAAGTTTCAATGACTTTGATGTTTGGTATAGTGTATGGTGTATTTCGGACGTGCATTGTGGGCAATTCGTCATGATTTGCGTATGTAAATCAATGAAGTTTGGTTGTGCGGGCGTAACGGTATTTTCGTCGGGCCACGGCGGAAGGCGGATGCCATAAACACACTTTCAGTAACCATCGCAATATGGTTACAGTGCTCTTGTGGTTTGATTAATTTACCATGAGATTGTGAATTTCCTTTATTAATTGAAAGCATAAAGCTGCTCTTTGCTCACATCCTTCGAGACGATGATTGCTCATTGGCTATTGATGTTGTGTGTATGTTATGTTCACATTGTAAATATAAACTTACACCATGTTTCCACAGGGGTAGCAAGTGGCAAATGTACCATCATGAGCCAATGCACCATTTTGTACGACTTTATTATATACTTCTGTCGCTCATCCACATGTATGATTCTTGGTGTACTTGTATTTTAATCTTCCCAATGTGGATCCGAGCATTTATAACAATATCATCATTTTGTTATTTGATATGTTTAGGGACGTTTTGTCCGGATTTCTCTTCATATTTGCCCTCAATATCTTTATTGCAAATGGAAAGCTGATTTATTCCTTCTTCAGGTGTAGTTTTTAGTTTCTACCATATGAATAGTTCAGGACAGAATAAGACCCTCTGTATAAGGTTAGTGGTATCTGCTATAATAATAATTTAATTTGAAATACTATAAGAAACCCATCCAAACTCCATAGAACCGCATGATACGGAACCGGGTCGTCGACACCGAACAAATGAGTCTCTGTAAGTTATGACATCTATGACACATACTGAAACTAATATGGTGCGGTACGGTGAAAGTACAGTGAGGCGTGCCGTTGTGAACCGTTCCTTCAAATTAGTAAACAGCGTGTTACTTACTATATACTATTGTGACAATCAGAAAGAAACTAACAATTCCAAATATAAAAGAGCAGTATACCAAGCCAAGATTCCCCTTGTGGCCACAATGGGCATGCCTAGACATGTCCGCAAGCCCAATACGCAACTTGTGACGTCGCACTTCTAAGGTCTATCGGTTTCGATAAGCTGATTATTGGGTGGTTGCGACCAAAACTTTTTTTGGACACTCGTTCTTTAGTCTGAACCAACCAAAATAATTTTATGTATTTTAAATGAGTAAGTGAAATGCAAATCTACAGCACAATATGGATATAGCGTCACGTTATATTATTTAATCACACTTGCCCTTTTAAATCTGGCCGATAGTAAGCTATCGGTAATCTTTCATATTTATATTAACATATACGTTAATAAATTATGTCTTGTCTCTTGTCGTAATCAGAGTCAAAAGTGATTATTTTGTTCGTACAAAATAAAGTTGTAACAGACTAATGGTAACTGTTTTCATATAAATAATGTACTATTATAAATTCTCCAGAGATTGAGTAGAAATCGTTACGTAAGTATACGTAACTGTCTGATCACAGACCCTATAAAGCCTGTTACAACCGCACGATTGCACAGTCGCCTTATCCTTTGCACCATTGAAGTCAGAAAGTAAAATAGCTCTATCACCGCCTTCAGCTTCAATGCCCACGCCGCATCTACCAGTAACTTACTACGCAACTCACCCTACGCACTGGAATACGTTAATCACATTTCTCCTACTTCAGACCTGTTGTAATCTAACCATTCTTTCACTGTAGCCCCGTTAAATAAATAACTTATCGAGATCGACACTCAGTGCATATCCAGAGGATTAGGAACCTGTTGTGATTGGGGCGCTGTCACACCTACTACAAGATTTGTCAATTACTAAGGATCGATTGAATGAAATCAATAAGTATCGAGAATGTGGTGGGCGGCCGGTCGTCGAACTGCGCGGGCGCAGCCCTCTCCGGCTGGTGTGCTCTAATTCAATTTAACGACAATCCACTGCACACGGCCAACAAACCACTCAGCTGTCACCGATGTGTTACTCAACGGTATTGAATAACTTGGAATTCTTAGACCACCATCTATAATAATATCCAATTCTACAAGTAGGTACTGGCTATTGTGATTAATGATTACATATGAACGTATTGAAGCAATCCGCTTTTCATGATGATTAAAGAATAATATGTGACAAATGTACGAGAAACGGAGGTGGTAAAGTTTGATGTTAAGTCTTAGAACGGAGCTGCAAGGATGGATCGTACTTTGCGTCACCTTGAATGCCGGATGCCGGCATTCTGAGGAGCTATCGGCCGTCAATCGTGCGAGCGTCTCGCCGCTTATTACATCGTCTATATGTTTGTCTTTGCGACTGCGTTTTTATTTTACGATCAGCTACGTCCGCTGACTGGAGACCTTAGTCAAGGTCGTTCCTTCAATCAATCAAAGTTTCTGTCAATTACAACAACATAAATATTCTAAAAATCCTCTTATATTAATATATATGTATTTGAATTTATTAGATACATGGATAATCTTAACACCTAAAAATATAGTTATAAAAAAGTTGACTAAACACATTCAAGGCAAATTTTCGTGACAGTGATTTCAGAAAGAAATCGGACGTGGGTGACACCTATGATGCCAGCGACTCGATGATACTCCTATTCCAACTGGCATCCAATTACGAAATTGATTCAATCTATTTCGGTTGTTGCTTTCCTTTCGACGTTTTCTATTTTTTTTATCTCAACTATATTTTCAGGTGATTCATCTTGTTGTAATAGAGGTGAAGGTAAATTGCATTTTTTGTATCCAGGTCACCGTTAATTGGCACTAGTCTCTCACATTCATTAATCCTCCACAAAACCACAGTCATTCGTTGCCTTATATCGAAATTTCGTTTACATTAACAATTCAAAAGCGATGATGGTCAGAAACGATAGGTACTGAACAATTTAAAACACTATGAGTTATTTCCGCATCCGCTATTGTAACTCTGTCCACTGCAATTTAATCATCTCCTCAAGTGACAAGATGTATTAGGGCAGTTTTACGATCGATGTGTCTCAATTACACAATATCGTCTCTGAATCAATTTGTGTAAGGTTGAAAGCCGTGTAAAGTGCTAGCTGGTGGGTTCCCTTTGATGTAGAACGGGAATATCGACAAAGACGGATGTCCGGTGCCGGTCAGGATTCGTTTCACACGAGTGTGGCTCCCTGAGCGCTAAAAAGATTAATTTCGAAATAAATATGAATTATTTATAAGCAACTGCCACCTTCTAACAGTTATTAGTTCTAGATATTCTTATTTATAAAATTGAAAATTGTGGATTTGTGCTTCTGCGACCTGATTTAACGGTTATTTATTAGTAGTTGAAACAGAATTAGGCACAGAAGTATTTTATTTATTAAATGTAAATTGATGATCGTATTCAGCCTATGATTAAAATCCGCTAATAAAGTCCCTCTAAATTTAAAACAAAAAGAATTACGACTGTATTTCACAAAAGTTAGATAAATTATCTTTCCTCGCTATAATTTTATAGGCAGGAAGTTAACAGAGCAATCATTGAATGTGTATCCATAACGATATAATCTGCTTGCATAAAATCTAAAAAACTTTGGTTAATCCGAAGAACAAAACAGCTTTAAATCCTTCCGGTTCCTTCGTTCCGTGGACATTCGGCGATTTCGTTTACTCAAAGGGCTTGTTGTTGGTATGGCCATGTATGGGTGTCCTGTTTAAATATAATTTGTTGCCTAAATGTGTGACTTTTTTCTTCTATTGTGTTGTACAATATTTGTAAAGTAGCTTTGTTGGTGTGTGACCGGAACTGGAGGGAAGTGTTTAATTTGATCTCGCTCGTCCGCTCTTCTAAGACTTGGAGATTTAGCCTCTTTTGGAATATTGTGATGATTGTAAAGTAAATAGAGAGATATTTTTGAAGATGTGAAACTTTTGTGAAGATATTTCTTTTGCAAATAATACTTTTTTGCCAATACCTACTATAGATTAGGTTTAGCTGATGGGTTTTGTTGTTATTATTTCTTTCTTCCCATGAATAATCGTCCTAAGAATATTGGTACAATTTGGAACATTATAATTATTATTATAGTAAGTTAGTCCTACTTTCTTGCCTATAGTATCTTACTACAATTGTACTACTACTATTCTAGTAGTGCGTCGTCGTTTTGAACATAATCACTATTCATATGTCGCAACCAATTTTCTAAGCAATGGTTGTCACGTTTATAAATTTATTTATTTAGGAATCATTTGCAACAAAATTTATTTCTCACCTGGGCTTGGGAACTGTGAAATTTAGCTCTCCTTGATTATTAAACAGACGTATTTAAAGAAGCCCAAGCCAATGAATGCTAATTAGCATAAAATAGATAGATGCAATACTAATCTATTTATTATGTTATCTATGTTTAACTTGTGGACAAAAAAGACGGTTGCTATTATTTGTTGATGGCCACAATAATTTTATATGTCTGTTTTTGTATAGTTATAGTAGGGACATGTTTTTCTAAGAATAATGTAGGTACCGTTAAAATGTATTAGTATTTGGCAGCGGTAGTGTGATCGAGTAAGTTTTGCATACAATGCCCATATTGGCAAGCGCTTGCGCAACGTGCGACCACTGCGCCGGATGTGACGACGCCACCGCGGCTGTCGTCGTGCCAAATTATGTGCCTAGATGTCTGCACTAGATAGGCCTGTTTGTGGTCCTAGAATTTGGAGAAAATGGTATTATCAATAAGCGCTTTAAAATCTTCATTGAAGTCTTTTAGTTTTTCACACCAAATTAATCTCATTTTGTTTCTATAAGGGGTTTTTTATTATCATATTTTGCGTTGGTTGCATTCAGAATGGGTTGGAATCCAATAAGGCTCCTGCAAAGGCCAAACCAAATTCAGATCAGGCCAAGTGATTGGTATCCTGCTGTTAGAATTCTTTACGACGCCTATATGTATTGTATGTTTATTTTTCTATTTAATATTTCTGCAGATCTCCTCGTACAATTCCTGACTTTGTGTCAGTAAGTTGCTCTGGGTGGTCCTGTTCATTGCCGACAAGGTCGCTTGTGGTTGTATCGTGTACGATGCGTATGCGCGTATGCAGTAAAACTCGCGCGCAATGCCGCGTCCGGCCGCTCTATGTAAATTGGGCATTCGATACGACTATTAACTCGGCCATAATGCAACAGTCCTTGAATTGAAACTGTTGTTCTGTATGACGTGATCTCATTATCGTTGCATTAAAATTCACCCACAATTTGTATGACACTCATAAGAGTTGACACTGTCTGTGTATTACTAACTTGATAATCAAATTAGCAAAGTGATTTGTAGCTATACTAATTGTCATGTATTTTTTAATAGAGAAACTACTGGGTTAATTTTACTCAAAAATTGATTTTTGGGGGTGACAAGTGCAGTGCTGTTTCGAGATTTTCCATAGCACTGAAGATAAGTATCATGGAGTAAGGTAGGCCTACTTACTTTTAATGGTAATGGTCAAAATATTGCAGATATGAAGTTCCATATAATAAAGGTTTTATGAACATCAACTAACGCGCCAATTAACCACGGACAGGAGCTTGAGTCGATAGAAATTGGGCAAGAAACTCTTCAAGGTTAGCTTGGTCCCACCACTAATGAATGAATCAATGAATGAGCGTGTCAGGTGTCATTGACGTCTCGTTCGTCTTGTCACTCGATGCTATAAAAAAGTTAGTGGAAATTCATCATAATATGAAAATAATAGCTGTTAAGATTCCTAAAAAAATTTGTGTGGTTCTATACTACCGAAAACTTAACGTCGTCATATCAAAAATACAGAACTAAAACTATTCATGGGCCTAAGACTTAGGTTTAGGTAAAATTGCGTCTATTGACTTAAACTTCACACTCATAGATTTAGGACTGTCCTGATTCTCAGTTTTAGGCCCTTGAATGATCATCATAACAAAGACCTGAAATTCAATATACTAATATTATCCAGTAGGAAAGAAACTCGAGTGGAGTGAGATAAGAGCACTTTGTTGCCACCTGTCAGTAGCAACAATTTTATTGCGCCTACGCCACATGGCATGTTGATTGTTTTATTTTAATGGCTGCTCGTAACTTAATCTTTCAAGTGGCTTATTATGAATAGGTGTCTGTTACTTAACACTACCGGATTAACTGAGATTTCAGCAATAATTGTCTCATTTCAGATTAGACTGATATCTTAAGCAAATGAGTTTAAAGACAAATTAAATTATTTACCTATTGTATGTCACATTTTGTTTAAGGTGTCCGTTACTTTACACTAGCTACCAGACTAACTGAGATTTCAGCAACAATTGTTTCACTTTAGTTTAGACTGATGCCTAATGCAAAAATTAGTTGAGGACAAATCAAATCATTTATTGTTTGACACATTACATTATACACGCGATGGTTTAAAAGAAAGAAAGAACTGGATAGTTTGAAAGGAATTATGTACCTACATAGATTTTGACAATACAACGGGATTTATAGTTAAATCGGCAGGCAGTTCATTCTGGAGGGATTTGCGAATGGCGACGCTTTATAATGAAAATGATAAACACGACTATTAATAAAGTTTATGATAATTTTCTTTATAGATATAAAAATTATAATTAAGTAGTATAAAAAAATAAAAATAATGTGTGCCTCTTCGCAAATAAAAAAAACTAGAGCAAAACTAACAAAATGTAGGAGTCAGAATGAATGAATATCTCAGTCGCTGTAGATTCTTGTTTTCAGAGCTTCAAGAGAAATGCGATAAAATATTGTCTCGATTTTCCCTTTGCCATTAAAATCTTGCTCCATTTGCCTGGCTGGCTATGTGGCTCCGAGCTGCACGCACCAAGATATGAACATCCGCTGAGCGCGCGTGGGAATGGCAGGATATTGATTTCGCTTACCGTTCTTTTCTTAATAAGTTCTAATTTATATGCGTTTTTGTTGAAAACTATATACTCAGTACATGGCAAGGTGGATTTAACCATAAAAAATCTTTAAAAAATATAACAATATGATACCAGACTAACGAAGTTCTTTGAGTTTACTGAGGCTTTATCTGAATAGTAAATCTGCTCGGATTCTAAAGATTTATAAAAATTACAACAATGTTGGCATTGAGCCGCCCACCTGATGGTAAACGGAAACAAAGATCTATCCCATTACGTACCTGTAATGGTTTTGCTTGCTTGCTAACCAGTTGAACGCTAGGAGAGTCCTTTCAGATCGTAGGCGGAATCAGCAACAAGCACATTAACATCGTCTCCCGCCATTATTGGAAGTGGACCTCATTAACTGTAAAACAACAACTGTTGTTCCCACGAAGAGACGCCAATATGCGATTGTAAAATCCTAATGGTCTAACAGAAAGCTTATTTCGCACAAGTCATTGTTTCGTCTTAACGGAATTGGATTGCAAAAAGATAACCCGTTCTGCGTAGACAACAGCACCATTTATCATGTGGGAATGATACGCTCCAATTACAGTTGCACCAAGTTCCGTTACGCGACTCCCTCTAAACCTGACTCGAGTTTTATCACCGCCTCTGCATCACCTTTTCATCCTTATTATACCAACATTCTGTTGTATGTGTAAGTTGTTTTTTATCGCGTAATAATCCAGTCTTGTTTCGATATTCGTTTCTGTAGGATCCAGTGCTCTATTATCGTTGTTTTTTTCCCATGATCTCTAACTATAAACGTCTCTCTACAGGGCTCAGGCTTGATACTCCATCACGCGTACCCAGTGCAGATTGGCGAAGGATTGCTGTTATTGCTATTTCTTAAGTACTCTTAATGTTTGTTGGTAGCTTTTAAATTTTATACTCATTACACAAATACGCTTATGTTGACATCAATAAAGATTCTGGTCAATTAGTCTGGTATGTAACAAATAACAATGGAACAAATATCCGGTCGCTTACATATTTAAAATAAAGCTTGCAATGAAAATATTATGCGGAAATCCTTAACGCCGACCTTTGACTTATTGGCGTTTATAGCTTAAGTAAATAGGGAACGAAGTCTGGTCCTTATAATCACGTCATTCCTATAAAATAAATAATCATCATCTCAACCTATTAACGTCCTGGACCTCCAGACCTCTCACAAACCAAAGTGAGAAGCATATGAGGACATAGTCTACCACGCGGACCCATTGTGTATTGGCGAAAGCCACTTAATGAGGCCTCTAACTTAACTTAACGCATACCTACGTGATAACCGAGACCAATGGAGACCCGGAAGCGTGCGATATCAAATGCCAAACAAACGGTCTAGCCTCGCGGAACTCCGAGCGCTTCTAATATAAATAAATACTTTTCAATGATCATGTGACTATGATATGTTGCTGTTACTTATCTAGTCCAGTTGAGCTAATTTAATCACCAGCATCAGCCTAAGGACGTCCACGACTTCAATAGGTCTTCCCCAATTACAATATGACCAAATGGAGACGGCCTGCGTCTAGCGATATAATGTTGGAAAAGAAAATATGAATGCATTGTATGTAAAGTTCGTGATTCTTGTCCAGTGGGTCGTATAAATCTGTGCATTGGTATTCGTCCGAACGTAAAGGTCGTTCGTCCCGGACCGGCTCTAGGATAGAAAGAAAATCCGCATAGGAAAATAATAACAAAATATTCTGCGCAAGCGTACTCGAAGAATGCTTGCCCCTCTTAATTCTCGACGCGTAATCGTTTTAGCGCTCTCAAACAATGCTTGTTGACTAGAAACTTTGTTTATTTGAATTATGACTATGTTAATGTGTTTGAATTTAGATCCTATTCTGCTTTGAAGTGAACGACTACTATAGGCAGTCAATAACCGGTCGATGCCGATCGATGAGGATGTCGCTGGCAACGTTCCCATAAATTCCGTGGAATCGTACGAGATTTATAATGGCAGCGGCGTAACGGTGCGCGCGCCGCGCATGCCGAGCGCACGCGCCTACGTGCCGACCTGCCGGGCCGCCTCCACTCGCACCAAGTGCGAAATTTAGATGACATACTTTATTCAAATCTTCTTGAATGAAATAGTAAATAGATACTGGTTTGACGAGGCATCGTAAAATCACAGCAGGGGATCCTATAAATGATATTCAAACCCATCCGCAATCCGCATTATTATACCCCTCATAAGCTCATGGTAACATTAAAGTCTTCTAGACTTTCTAAAGTTAAAAAGAGTTGTTTAACAGTTTGTCGTCAGTTTCCCATTAACTTCATGTCGACACTCATTTGCATAATTGCATTTTACATTAAACAAGATCCTTCCTTTTTGTATTCTGACAACTCTATACATCAAGTAAGGTGAATAAATTTTAATATCCTTTCCCACCATCCGAAGTCGTTTTCAAAACAACGAGGGTGACTAAATGGAAATTTAATATAGTTGATGGACGTGGGTCATTGAGTAATTAGTTGGAGCAATGGTTAGTTATTGGTATAGTCATCAAATATTGATGTTTTCTAGTAAATGGCGGCATGTCACCGTGGGAGTTTATTGACTTGCCAGGTTGGTCAGCGCGCGGCAGGTTGGCGGATGTAGGTGTCCGCAAATATTATCGCTGGCCTAAACCAGTACACGCATACCATATTTACCTTATTTATTACCTAATCGGTCTGCTAATTTAATATTTAGATTGGCGCCTTAGAACGTTCTTCGGGTTCTGTTAATGGACTAATGGTGGTTAAATAGGTATGTTTTCTGCTTGAAAAGAGAAAATACGACGTTTCTGCTTTATATCTTCTTCTTCATCTTATTCTTCCTTTCCTGATCGACCTTAGTTAAGTTAAAATATGCTTTATTGCTATTTGCCTCTTCACTCCCTTTAAGGTTTAAATTATGTATATATGTTTTTGCATGCATTGCGGTTTCGTGTAACGAATCGTGTCACTGATCTTGCAAGTTTTGCAATGGCCGAGTCGTTTGCGCATCGGTCTTGTCCATTTGTGAATGAGAGCGATAACGCCGCGGCGCGGGGAGGCGGGGGCGAGGCGCTGCTCAATGAATGGCACGTGGCCTTTCATTAATCTGATGTTTATAATATAATGAATGTACTGATTGATAAGGCACCGCGGTTGAGTGTTAATTCATTGAAGACATTACTTACAATTGCATTACCTATCGTTGTTATATTTACGTTACTACACTATCTTTACGTCTGCTACATTTGCCTGTACATGTGATGTCAAAACACTTCTGTAGGGCGGATTTTCATATGGCTTTCACCAAAAGATGTATAGACATCATTGAGCTATTGTGTAAATATGAATTCCAAGCGGGAAGAAAGGTAGTAGTAGTCTTATTAAGTTACTTCAAAAGATACTAGAAAAAAAGATACTCATATTTCTTGTAAATAAAGGTCAATTAAACGATTTCGACTCTTCCGAACGTGATCTAATTCATGTGATCCCCTGTACTTGCCGCCCACACACTGCGCACTGAACTAGACCAAACACGAGTTCAATGTCAAATAATATTCCATATAATGTGTATTTATATGTCCATTCTAAATATAACCTCTTGTCAGGACCAATAAGAATAGTCTCGCCTTAGTATTTCTTGCACCAAACTAAACTTTTTGTTGGAATAGGTACTGCATTGTAAGGCGCGTACATATACAACATTCAAGATATCCTTTTTGGGAAACTAGCACTATAACTAGTACTCTTGAAGGTGTGTTGATGTATGAGTGCTTCGTTACCTACCATATTTAGTTGCCCTTGTAAAGTGACAAGAAAATTATCCAGGACTATGGAAATAGACTTTTACATAATGTGTTAGGTAAATAAAACTTAGAATTAATTAGATATTAATTGATCATCAATGACTCGTATTCGCATGGTAAGAAACTATAATTTTCCGCGTAAACACATTAAATCAGCGAACAGAAGTAAATGACACGTGATTTAAAGCTGAACTGCACATTAATTGATTGGAATCTTAGATCTTAGTGGATAAATATACTGGAACCTAACAAATATTGTATTCATTATTATTGTAATACTTTACTCTGTTTGAAATTACGAATATCTCGACATAACACTTCATAAGGTTTTTGAAATTCTAGATTGTCATGTCATTAATTGAAATATATATATACTTCTTTACCTCTAAACTTATAAAGAATGCCAGCGAACTTTGATGACCTAGCTAACCCTTCGATACATTAAGGTCATTTTCAATGACTGCAATCAATTCCGACGTTCAGCTAGTCATCCATCACGACCGCCGACATTTAAGCGATAAGTTCCCGTGTGACGTCTCTGGGAAGGTGACTGAATGTTAGGTGCTAATGGACACTGTCCCAGTAGCTTGTATTTAACTTCCAATATCCGGTGCGATTTATGCACGCTGCAGAGAATTTTAAGTGGCTGCCACTCGTAAAATTAACCGGACCTTTTAATGGGACTTCGAATGAACGGAAAGGAATTTCAAGACGCATCACCATTAGCGACATTATGAAGGTGACGCGCGGGCTCGTGAACGCACACTTTTATGTGCTCTTGAGACGTGAGGGTGAACAACAACCTTATTTATCTTTATCGCCTTTTGTTGGAAATGAAGCAGTCGGTAATGTGCTATAGGCTCATCTTGTGAATCATGGCGTAGAAAGGGCTTCGGTGATTGGTTCACATTACTCTGATCGTCGTGTTGAAACAATCGCATCGACACTCTAAATAGGTTTCTGTCATCGTGTGCCCGACCCCTTTGAACTGGCATTTCCTGTCTGCCAAATGTTTCAAATCTCACTCTAATGCTCTTTTTAAGTGCAGCTGTTTAGGTAATCTTCAGTTTTTTTTCTAATGTTAGGAAACTTGTGTACTTAACACGTCAACAGGAACGTAGTGACAGCTTGTTTGGCTTAGTGAAAGATACAAGCCGAGAAGGTAATGTGATCACATCTCGTGTGAAAGTGAGGGGTCCACTTAAAAAGATATCATGGTCGATAGAAAAAACGGAGTTTAAACAGTAGGGCGTAGGCGTTAGGAGACAGATGCGCTAGGGGCCGTGAAATGACCGTAGTTTAGCTTAACTATGAGCTTCCGCCAAATGAGCAGTTGGAGGAGCCCGAAGCGTTCGGCTGTTTAACTTTTTGTCTTTCTTTATGATTATGGCAGGTGTAAGATACAAATTGTGAAATTTAGATAGTTAAGATAAGTATGTTGAAGGTAATGTTAGAAATGCTGGTGATTTGTTTTGGTTTTCTACGTACCTATATATGTATCTGTTTCGACTACAACATAGTACTCTAGGTATATAGATATATTTCTATATATTTCTATAGGGTATGAAACACCGACGCGAAGGAGAATCTTGTTTGTAATTGTATAGCCATAATGGCTGCTGGAAAAAGGACTATAATTCATTTCCACGGAAATTATAATCCACGGAAGACCAGCGTCGAGGTGTTTTCGTGACACCTCGGCTTTATGCTGAGTGGATACCTTTTCTGTGACACTCTTCAAATTGTTACTTAAATATAATGTATCCGTTTTCTTTTGATGTTGTCACAGAATAAATTCTTTTTCTTTCTTTTTCTTTTCTTTCTATTTGCCGAAAAAAGAGATATTTGCAAACCTCATTACTACCTAATACTAAAACCTACTTACTAAGATGTTTACCTAATTATAGTCAGATTTTGCATGTAAGCAAAATTTAATCTATCTCTTTGCTATTTAATAACCAGTCGATAAGACGTGTTGGCACAAACATCTTTCCCATCTAATACCTCGGTTCGTCTTGTATAATTCACACGTTGTAAAGATGAAGTAAGATCTATAAAAACTCGTATTACTAATTATGTATGTTGTGTTGTGTTGTATGAATGATAAATCATGAGCTCTTAATTTTTTTAATATTTTGAGCTGAACAAATGGCGATATACCGTTTTTTGTATTAAAAACCATTTTTAAAATTACCCTTATTGTCCCACTGCAGGGCATTCTATTGGCTCCATTATTTTTTGTATGGGCGAGTGCGATAAACTATAAAACATTGCAGGGAATTCCACTTAAAGTGACTTTGAGATCTGGCAATTAGTCGTAGGAAATAAAAACTAAAAGTTTTGAATTCATTACAAATCAATGCAAATTAATTTATTATTAATATCATCTAAGCTTCTTAACGTCCCACTACTGAGCACGAGCTTCCTCCTATAAATGAGATGGATGAAGGTACGCTGACCGAGCCAGCGCAGATTGACGCAGACAGGTGCGTCAAACACCTGCCCGTTGTTAGATTTTTCAAGGCGTCTAATAAGGCCTAACCACGAATAATGATTACTTTTTAATGTACCTTTAAATATTTATTTACATTACCTACTTGTTTAGAAGACTTATTAATGAACTGATTTGTGTTCAAAAAAAAAAAAATTAATAAAATTATCAGTAGACATTGAGCGAGGGAGGAAGTTCTGAATGTTTATCGCAAATCCTGCGGAATAGCGTTGATCTCCTCGCGACGGGTCTGGTCGGATCTCCCATCATATCCCGTATCCCGGTGCGGAAGTGTGGCGTGGAAGTTACGTCATCGGCCGGAAATATACGCCCTCTGTGTCACTGCGCCGCGTGACGTCATGCACACTGTCATCACGTCACTTTGCATCGGTACACTAATGTAATCATTAACAGCGCGTTCCCATTACTTATCTACAGCTTGTCTATTGTATGACTGACTAACACGCGTTTTTTTTTGCTTGACACGTGTCTAGAAGGCAGAGCTAAAGATTTTTTTATTCTTAAATCAATTTTAATGACAATGAAGAGTTGCAATTTAATATTATGACGATTTAATATTATTCATACCAAACAATTAACAAAACAGAACTGTGAATTACGAGCTCATGTGGTCAATATCCTGATAAATTTGGTCTGGGATAATGTAAGTTTAATGCAATTTTCACCCTAAATGAAGCCAGTGTACGCAGCACTGCACCCGTTTTCTTAACAACTTAGCGTTCGCCCGCGATTTATATTTGTTCGGGAAAACAAAATAAACGTTTGACGCAAACGTTTTCACTCCGGTCTGATATTTACGATGCAGTCGAACACTTCATCAACGGCAGGAAGATGTTAACCGTCTGCTGTATATTAATCCAATCAAAAAATGGTAATGTGGATTCGGATCCCGCTAAATCCTGCAGTGGAATCAATTTAGCTCGTGATATTTATGTTCATGTTTCCCCAATTAACTGGCAATTCGGTGGCTTCGATTATTTCGCATAAAATGTGCGGGCGACTCCCGCATCCGGTGATTACGTCTGGCGCATAATTTGTGATGCGCCTGCGCCGAACGCGGCCGAACAACGCTCTTGATTTTTGTTAGATAAAAAACAGAAGGGTTCGCCGCCGAGGCCTAACTGCGGCGGCGCACTTCGCTTGCTTATTGTTTGTTTTGAATGTTGAGGTTTTTGCACCTGCGCGACTTTGTTTTTCTTGCCGAAGTCTCAAAATATGAGTTTGCGAAACGTCTTATTGTTTACCTTAAATGTCAGTGAACTAAAAACGAAGTTGTGGCCTAGAGGAAATATTTTTTTAAGTGACAATAATTGAATTTATTGTTTTGTTTCAGATTCAAAAGACACTTCTGATATCGTCGAGCGCGTGCCGGCGACCGGATGCTCCAGTGGCGACATAATGTGGCTTCTTGATGAGCCTAATCAACCTTATGAAGGTAATACATTGTATTTACATTTTAATAGAGCACAATTCATCATCATCATCTCAGCCCATAAACGTCCCACTACTGAGCACGAGCCTCCTCTCACATACCAAGGTGAGAGGGTATTGGGTCATACTCCACCACGCGGACCCAATGCGGATTGGCGGAGGCAGGTGTATGGCGTCCTGCTGTTAGAATGTATCAAGCCGCCCATTAGGCCTCTAACATGGCTTAACGACTACCACATTTAGTGATAACCGGGACCAACGGCTTAACGTGCCTTCCGAAGCACGGAAGCGCTCGATATCAAATACCACACAAACGGTCACCCATCCAAGGACTGACCTCTGTAAACTCTGCTGTACTTCGGTGATCGTTTCCGACCACCGAGCTACGAGCGAGAGCTACGAGAGCACCATTTGTAAAATAATATTTATATCATGGGAAATTTTTCCTTTACTTTCAGACTGCGAGCAGCTACTCTGTTTTCGTTATTACAATGACGACAACGAAGACTGCGTTGCGGAATCTCCAGCATTGCCGCCACGATTTAAGGTTGATCTCAAGAAGTTGCCTTCCCGGTTAAAGGAGGGCATTTCTAGAAAAAGAAGCGGGGATCACGTGTCTCCTTTTTCGTACAACAATGAAAGTTTTGAAATGAATTCAGAAAATCCTCCTAGAGTCGAATTTGTTTCTAACTCTGGCCATGACATCAAGCATCTTAGCGATAACGTTAACAAATGCTCAATTAGTGTTTTAGAAAATAACGGGAACAATTTGAATCCCGATAAAATAAAATGTGATGCTAGTGAATCTCTAGTTAGTTATTTAAGTAAAGAAACTCAATCTGTAAATAGTGAATCTCTAAGTGCTATTGACTGCAAACCGACATCTTCCGGTGTCAAAAAGAAGTGCCCTCCTCCTGTTGACACGGGTGGAGGTCTAACATTAAATGGTGTGATAAAGAAATCAAAGGTAAATAGTGGCATTGAGTCTCCGACTTCGCCTGGTACTGAATATTATAAGATATGGTCGCCAAAGAATCCTTGTAAAATTATGAAGTTTGTATATGATGTCGAGAGTGCAAATGTGCCAAATGATGCAGAAAAGTCACCCGTGCCGCCGCTACCCCCGAGACAATCGCACAAGCCACTCGAGAGGTCTCACGCGCTACCTCCACCCCAGGTACCGAGACATCGAAAACCAAAAAAACTCACAAAGCCCGAGGACACATTTACTTTCGAATTGATAGATATTGATGAACAGTTTTTCACAGATAATCATATAACGAATTCGTCAGCACTACAAGGTGGAATAAGTGATTTCAAACCGGGAGAATTTTATTCCGCAAACCAGGCAGCTATGTCTTCTACTGCTAGTTTTTGGCGAGGAGGTCAAAATGTCGCTCCGTTAGCGACTCCGGAAACTGATGGCAGCTTATGTGAATCCACTTTATCCTCAATGAAGTTATCTAGATTAATTGAAGAAAAGAAAATAAAAGATGTACCTGAAGGTCCTAGTGCTAGTAATAAAAATAATATATTGTTTATAAAAGATATAGGTCCTGATAATTATATTACTACTACGTTTGCAAGAAAGGATAAAGTAAGCCCGTCTACTGACTTGGTCGACGGTGCTAAGTTAACGCCAAATCATTCTAAATCAGAAGAGAAGGCTCAAAATACGTTTTTAAGTGATATTAGCAATCACTCTGAATTCGAAGACGATAATAGGAACCAAATAGAAGAAAAAGAAATTGTACTTAAAGGTCACAAACCGCTGACTAGACAAAGTTCTGTCCGTGCTAATACTCCTACAATGATGACAGCTTTTTTGAATTCGTCTCATATCGATACACCCACTAGAGAAATAGACAATAGTAGTTCTAACGCCCCTAGTTCTTGCAATTCCTCACATTCAACGTCACCTGTGGATGATATAAACAAGACTTTACCGAGTGTAGGTATGATGTTAATGAATAGAAAGTATTCTTGTGATAGTCCTACTCCAAAGCATTCTAGCTTGCCACGACATTTATTGAAAAATTTAGGCTGCGAAGGTACACCAAAACACTCACCGCATAAAACAAATAGTGCAGCTACAAATAATCCAGAAAGTCCTTTAAGGCCGCACCCTAGAGTTCTGACGAGGGTGGCTGCGTTGGCGGGTACAGGTGTGCCTCAGTGTCCACCTACGCCCACACATCATGCAAGAAGGCCGCGCCCTATACCTCCCTCGGATTTAAACCCTCCTCCGATACAAAATACGGAAAGTAGGCTACACGATAACTTTGAAATGGTTGAATTTACAAATGAGCTGAGAACTTCGGAGATAAGATCTCCAAATCTTGAATTTATGAATAGTAATCATTTCACGATAGTTCATGCTGGTCCTCCTGATGATGTAGTTTTTAGAAGACCCAGCCTTGAAGATAATGATAATGACGATAATGATAATGCTTTAGCTTCGCCAACGCCTTTAAGGCATATGGCAGGAATAAGATTGCCTTCAATACCTGAAAGAGCTTCTAGACAAATGGCTTTAACTGGTGATTTTCCAGCCAATATGATTGGGGGAATAATCGAATGTGAAGAGCCACTACCGGCAGGTATGTATTAGAATTGCTCAATCGTATAAGAGTCCTATTGGGCCCGAGTATTCTTAAAGAAAATTTCGTTTTATTATTTACAGGGTGGGAAGCTCGAATGGACAGTCATGGGCGTGTCTTCTACATTGATCACATAAACAGGACGACTACATGGCAAAGACCTGGGGTCAATGGAGCTACTCCTAGATCCCCTGCTCCTGAGGTTCAGCGAAGGCAACTAGACAGGAGGTAGAGTATTAAGAGTTACTTTGAGCTAACTAACAAAAAATATACTTGGACTAATGTTACAACATATTGGATCATTCTTTATAATTTATAAGGTATATAGGTAGAAAGAGCGCTTGTAGCTCCGCAGTACTAGGTGTTCAAAAGCGATCACCGAAGTAAAGATAGGTTAACAGGAATCAATCCTTAAATGTATTACCATATTTATTATTGCATTGAATATTTAGCACTTCCGTGCTTCAGAGGGCACGATAAGACGTCCCTCGCGACTATATAAAGCCATTTTAGAGGGCGGCTTGAACAGCAGGACGTCACACCTGCATCCACTAATTTACACTGGGTCCGAGTGGTAGAATATGAACTTTATCTCTCATATCTCAGTTTGTGGGAGGAGTGAGGAGTTCAGATGTAGGAGGTTGATAGGCTGAGATGATGAGAATGAATGCTAGAACATATTAAATTGTTTATAAAAAGGCTTTCCACAGGTACTGTATTAGTTGATGCCCGCATTGCAGGTACCAGTCGATCCGTCGCACAATGACCCGCGCACAACTAGACGAGCCGCCTCCAGCCGCGGCGGGCCCCTCCCGCGCCGCGCCCCCCGCACCACACCCCGCTGCTGAGTTCCTCTCCAGGCCTGACTTCTACTCCATACTGCATATGAACCAGGTATGATATATTTTTGCATTTTAACAGTCTGAAGCGCTCTTATTTTTGTGGACTGCTTACCATCAGCCAAGATGTGGTCATTACGACAAATCATATTAATAAAAAGCTCCCTATTGCCCGAGCCCGTTATTGTTGTCATGCACTGTGAACTCATTCGTATAATGAGTTACTAACAGAAAGGATTTGGATTGCGTTACCTGTCCTTGTACCAATCGGGCCTTGGTTTTAAACATCGCATAGCATATCCAGTATCCTGGATGAAACGTAACCCAAGAAAAATAAAGATGTATATAAGTTATAATCTTTTGATTCTGCTATATGTTTACGGATATTCTAAAAATGTTTAAAATTATATTACATACATACAGAGGCATTTTATACGCCCACACTTTGCCAATTATAGAGTTGGTCCCACGTAATAGGTGGCGAGCCTATTGCCGCTTACCGGGCACTTATGTTCGCCAGAGCTTCGTCCGTTGATCGGCAGGTGCACCACTTGCAGGTGAGGTTGGCTTGGGCTCCAAAGATGATGGTGGTATCCCCGTACACCACCCGTAAAGGATATTACTAGGTTTATTATTTGGAGGATAGACTTGGTTAAAAATCTTACGTTGGTTCTGTAATTGAGCTGAGTTTTGGCCTGAGCCCAGTTTTACGTTAATGTTTAAGTCACTGTAATGATGATAGCGTATGAACGATCATGCGAAATTGCGGTCAATTCCTTACCTATTATGGGACTATTGATATCATATTTCTAGTTTCATACTCGTGCAGGACTAATAACTTTGTAGCTTACTCATATCATATTCACGTTTATTTATATAAACGAAACATGTTCGAGACTAAATTGGAAACAAATGCGTCTTTATAGTAGTTAGGTGCATAGTTATCCATAGATACAATATCTATACAGATAAATGAAATTGGTGTGTTTGTTTGTAATATTAAAATAACCTCTGTTTATTGAATCCATAATAATATAAATAAATGTACATGGCACATGAACCAATATTTTTTTTCGTCAGCCGGCCGTTTGTTCCGCCTAATCTCTGAACGGCTGGACCGATTTTAACGGGCCTTTCACTGGCAGATAGGTGATGTAATACGGAGTAACATAACGCTACTTTTTATTTTCCCGCGTTAACTTAATTAAATAAATACCTCAGGTCACGCCGACGAAGTCGCGGACGGTCGCTAGTAGT
This sequence comes from Musotima nitidalis, assembly GCA_949126915.1. Classification (NCBI taxonomy): domain Eukaryota; kingdom Metazoa; phylum Arthropoda; class Insecta; order Lepidoptera; family Crambidae; genus Musotima; species Musotima nitidalis. The sequence continues at coordinate 17,794,276 of OX421416.1, forward strand.
TGATAATTATAATCATTGAGACAAGCTTATGTATTTGCATGAGCGCTTAGATGGTGGCGCGACCAAAAACGGCGTCAAACCCGTCACGGCCACTTTTAATACTGAGTGAATGGATAATGAAGTTAAAGCGGCTAATACGATAGTTATTAACTAGTCGATAGTTGGTCGCGTGCCGGATAGTACCGGCCTAGAATAGTGCCTCTCATCTCACGGGGAGTCGTAAGAGTCGACGAAAAGAAATACCAGATGAATTGACTTTCGTTTCAGCGGTAGTCGTGAAGACATCGTTGTTCTAAAGCTCCTATCTTACCTGAAGATGCACTGTGTAAGGGCGAAATTATAGTAGCGCGGCAAATGTTACAAAGATATTTTTAATCCATTACTTGCTTACAATGGATTTCCGAAAAATAATGCCTAAATCAATAAATTCTACCGGATGATGGCCTGCAGCGTTATTCTGCGTACTGGTTTGAACTGCGATTACCAACCTAGTTTGTAATCATCCTTACAAACTGAACTTTGGCCTTTCCAAAAAATGTACATGATAATGAAGGTAGTAAAATACTACCGTATTTATAGCTTTAAGGCGATAGTAAACTGAATCTAATCGTGATTGATGTATGTGACATTGATTGATATGATAACGTGTAAGCCTATTAATTTGAAGACGCGTAGGTTACTATACTTTTTTATTGTTACAAAACGTTAAAAGAAATTTTGTTAATGGATCTTGAATCAATTTCTTTGATTATTTTTTAGGTACTCAGGCGCGGGTAAATTAAAAAGAGATTTATATGTCATTAATCTTACTTCATTCTCTTATTACGTAATTTTGTATGGTAATTATTTAATCGATTAAGGTGGAGAGTAGGGATAGGTATTTATAATAAATCTTTAGTGCGTTGATATGATAGTATTAGTGTTGTACTGTAATTTGACATTGTTATTTTTATGAATTTACATAATAAATAAATAAATTAATATTTCTGACACTTACACCAATTATTTAGTTCCAAGATAAGTATCATCAACTTGTGTTATGTTTACTAAATAACGAATAAACATACATAAATACTTTTTTTTTGTAAATACATAGTTAATATATATAGAAAACACCCAGACCAGAACAAACACTCATATTTATACACAAATATTTGACCTGTGTGGGAATCGAACCCACGACAGGAGTGGAATGCGGGTATACTCGCCACCACGCCATATCGGTCGTCAAAATTGTTAATTAAATAATAATAATAATAATAATTGTTATTAAATTGTGGCAACTAGCAAGCCGGTGTGTTAGATGCACTGCTCTGTAGGCCGACATGTATAACTTATATTAAATAAATAAATAACTATCCAAAATATCTGCTTACATTTATTTTAATTACTTTTCTTGGTTCTATGTTGAAAGGTTATACATTATTTGTGCTTATACGCAATACATATGGGTAAAATCTAAATTCTTCTCTATCTTTACGCATTCAATATTTTTGCCCTTAACTAATAGTATATTTTAATAAGTTATATTTGACATACAGACACAAATAAATTATACAAAACTTAATAGAAAATAGCTCGGCATATATATTTTTTTTTAATGTGACACGTCATAATGACTACATCCTGCCTGATGATAAGCAGTCGATGCAGTCCAATAAGGAAATGAAAGCGCTTTATAACGTGAAATAAGCACGGTCTAAAGCGCATCCACTCATGCGTCGAGGAGGTAGGTATATACTATGGTAATTGTCAGAAAATATAAAATTTAAATGTTTCTTTATAATTGACAGGAGGCGTCGGCGCTCTACAACTGCAACTCCACACTGAAGCACATGATCTCGAAGATCCGTCGCGATCAGGCGTCGTTCGAGCGGTACCACCACAATCGGGACTTGGTCGCGCTTGTCAATGTCTTTAGTGACACCGACCGGGAGCTACCACTAGGCTGGGACACCAAGCTTGATAGGAATGGCAAGGTAATGTTACAATATTGTTTTCTATGTGCACGATTATACTAACTAAATAACATCTCTCGTGACCACTAATAACTGTAAAATATTCGTGATAAAAATTGTTCATAAGCAGCGATTTAAATCTTACCTATATTACCTATATATGAATAGTTCAAACACCGGTGTGTAGGGAGACCTTTTTGCGCTACTTTATTTTAATTGACAATTATAGCATTAATGATGCTGAAGGTTTTTGCAGAAAATCAGAGAAGGAGCCCGAGTTTGGTGCAAACTTACTTAGATTCAGTTTCTTTGTTTTCGTCTATGTGTCGTATTTTCTGCCTAGTATTTGTAAGTTATTTATTTTATTTTAAATAGCTCATCGAATATGATTGTCTCGCTGGTCGATGGTTAGTCTCTTTTTAGGAGATATTTTCTTTCTGTAGGATTTTGGTGGCAAGTTTAGTATAAGGGCGAGGTATATTTCATTGGTATTTAATGTTCGCAAAAATTAAAAAATAAATGTTTATAGGCATCTAAGCAAGACATTTCAAATCGGATATTTATAAACACAATTTTTTTTTTCAAAAAAATTTGGTGTCCTGCTAGAAAAGTTACGTAAAACGTAAAGATCATAGCTTTGCCAAAAAAAAAATTGTGTAGTTTTGAAAAGACATTTAAAATACTGAAGTATAGTATCGTGTTGTATGGGGCAGCGCTTCTTCGTGGACCACGTGATGCGGCGCACGTCGTTCATGGACCCGCGGCTGGCTCGCTCGCTGGCGGCGCGCGCCGGGCCATTCTCGCCGCTGCCGCCGCGCCGCCGCCGGCCGCTGCTTGACGATGAGGTCTGCTCACGTATCACCTTTCATACTGCAGCGCGTGTGAATGCATCCATGCGTGCGAGCGTGCATGCGTCGGCGCGTGCACGCATGCCTGCGTGCGTGCGTGCGTGCATGCACCTTCATGTAGTCTAGTGGGAGATTCTGTTCTAATTTCAGTTGCATTTGTTTAGAGCTTTCATTATTTTGTTTTAAAAATAAATTATCATCAGCCCATTAACATGACTCTTAACCTACTTAGTAGTGATTCTTCTTCATCTTCGGCTTCCTTTCGGAACTCGAGGTAAAAGAAAGTGAGATTACATTCTACCTTGCAAACCCGATTAGTGGAAACTGGTTTGGTCATTAGAGATAACCACTTGAAATACTGTATTTGAGTTTGTGTGGCATTTCAGATCAAGTACTTCCTTGCTTTGCAAGGCACATAAAGGTTGACTGACTTTGTTAAAAAAAACTAAGCAGAAGTGAGTCCGCGTGTGTGACCAGAAGATCAGATGTGGAATGTTAGTGGGCTGAGATTTATAAACGAAATAGAAATGAGTAATCATTTTTGAGCACTGTAGTTTTTGTTGTATTGAGCTGTGCACATATCTTTGTTTGCCAAAATACCTTTGTAGTTTTTGTTTTGTTAGCCAGCTTCGTTTGGTTAGCTTGTTGCGCATGCTGTGTGAGACTTATATTGTTTTTTTTAAATCAGTTTTTGATTATTTTTTTTTTAATTTTATTTACGAAAGCTTGGTTTTTTCTATTTTACTAAAGGTTATAGATTTTTCTGTAGCGTAGAACGTTACAATAAATTTTCAGATATGTTGCAGCGCTCATTCTTTAAGAGGCTAGGTGGGATAGTAGTTGCGGAATTGGAGAGCGTTTAAAGCTTAAAATAACGTTCGTCTTACCTATAATATCATTTCTCGGAGTGACGTGAAGTGAGTGATAATGTGCTGATTATGTACAGGCAATAATACCCATAAGCCCAATTGTTTTAACATCTTAGGCCTAAGAAAAAACTTGAGAATATCTAAAAGGTATTCTCATTACTGAAATAGGGATATTTTTAGTGTCAATGTGGGCGAAGGGCCACTTTCCAAATTTGACACTTAAATCTAGAGAACTCTGTAATAAAAGTGATACAACTATATAGAACACTTTCAAATATTTTGTAAAAAGGTTTTTGCTAAAGGTTATATATTATTATTAATGTGGACTGTCGACCCCTGTCTAGTCGTAAAAAATACGATTCCTTGCTTACACTGCCTTGGTTGCACGTTTGTTTGCTCATGCCTTTTTGCATTCATCAGATTAAGGACCTGTTTTACAATGTCTAACTTTGAGTTATTCCGCAGTTGAAATTTCAGTTTTGTGTATTTTTTAAGTATACGCTAAAAGACTTGCTCAAAAATTGTGAAACAGGCTCTGAAAATTATGTTTGTTTTATTTTCAAGTCGTGTTTGTTTCGGTGATTGAGTCGTATTTCTGTATGTTGACATACTTTTGGGTCACAACTTTTTTTTGCTTTGAATGTAATATTTTAAATTTTATGGCATTTAGTAAGTGCATATTTTATAGTAAAAATAGGCATTTTGTTTGATATATTTTATTTGAAATCGGCAATGAAAGTATCATTATTCTATTAGACTAAGCTTTGTTGTAAATTAGTATAAAATTAATGTTATTTCGATTTTTTAACTAAATTGTAGTATTTGCTACATTATTAACTAACTAACAATCTACTAATATTGTCAGTGTCTGACAAACTACTAATTTTTGTCTTTTTTAGGGTCAAATAAAGTTTTGAATTTTTAAATTTTTACATTAATGCAAACATTAAAGTTTGTAAAGTTAACAACTAAAACTACAAGTAAAGGATTTCTTATTTTTCACACAAAATTTGATACTATTCAATTGAAACTTAAAGACAATTGTAAAATCGATCTCAGTTAAATTATCAAAAGCTATTGCGGTTACACTAAAATATATATAAATAAAATAATATTTTGGTTGTATAGGCACCGACGCCGCCGCCTCGACCGCCCATATCTATGGCCGATGCTCACCCGCTTAACTCACATCAAGAAATACCTGTGGCGTATAATGATAAAGTAAGTGCTTTTTAAATACAGTATGGTGTATGTATAGGGATCCTACTAAGATCTGAGAAGCCTAAGCCAATCTCACCTGCAAGTAGGAACAACGGAAGAGGCTCTGGCGAACATAAAAGTTCCCGGTAATAGGCTCGCCAACTATTTCCCGATTTTCCCGGGACCAAGGATGTAACTGGCGAAATTTAGGCGTATAATATGCCTACCTTTTCGGAGAAACAGGCGTGAAGTTATGTAGTAAAACCTTGTTTATTATTGATACTTTCTTTTTTCATCCTAATGACTAATGAGTGCACCACAATTGATTAAACTATTTTATCTTATTTGGTTTGTAAATAATTGAAATTTATTAGCAGAATTTTTCACACTGTCTAAAACTGTATCTCAATTTTTTTATATTTGTTTATATTTGCTATTTGACTGTGTTACCAATTTTATTATTATTTATTGGCCTTACGTTTAAACATATTATACGTAGAAAGCCCCTTCACCAGGTTAAATTATAATAAATTTTGCTGACATGTATGTCGACCGTCATAGTAACCAGTAGTATTTGATCCCCAGGTAGTGGCGTTCCTTCGTCAACCCAATATAATGTCGATCCTGCGCGAGCGCTGCGGCGGCTGCGGCTCTGCTCTGCGCGACAAAGTGCACGCCGTGCGCATTGAGGGCGCGCCCGCTCTTGCGCGATACCAGAACGACGTGCAGCTAACTTGTATGCTCAGGTAGGTTCAATAGGGCATTTGTTTAACTGATTTTTTAAACCACGACCAAAAAAGAGGGGCGTTAATCTAAGTATCTCCTGTAATTGTGAAATGCTCTGCTCTTTTGCAACTGTTCCACATAGTGAATACGTTTCTGCCCCTAGAGGGTACTACGGTTCAAATAAAACGCATTTTTTAATGGAAATGCGCGTACTGTCACCATCTAAGCGGTTGCAGGTACGCGTAGAAAGAAAGAAAATAATTTATTCCGTGACACATGATACATTGGTTCACAGAAATAAAAATAAATAGACACACGTGGCACCGAAAAGGCTTATACTCAGCATATGCCGAGGGGTCACTATGGCTCCGCGGCGCTGGTCTTCCGTACAAGCCTATAAATACTACGATAGTAGGACAAACTTAAAAGTATGCGCACCAAAGTTTAACATTTTAACATATAAATTTTGCATACATAAAACGACAAAACACCACTTAAACATACAATTTGTTAAAAAGATATAATAATACGGCTATAACAAAAAATCTAATAAACAAGAAAACATTAGAGCAAACGAGACAGCTAAATAAACTTAACTAAAACAGAAGGGTATTTTCTGGGAACAAAATAAATGACTTCTATAAAGCGAACGGAACGATCTCAAAGTTTTACAATTTCTAATGGGTGGGGGGATATTATTCCAGCATTTCGTGGCTGTATAACGGAAGCTTCCACGAAATGCTGCTGAGCCATGTCTTGGACAAATAAGTCTAGATGCCATCCGAATCTTGCGATGAGTGAACATTAACTTGGAGTACGGTCGGAGGGTAACCTAGTTTGCACAATGCCAAACAGTAGACAGGCAAAGTGAAGAGAGCGTCGAGACCCCATATTTAATAAATTTCTCCGGTTAAGGAGAAAGAAAGGTGTTACATGAGCTCTACGAGGGACGTGAAAACAGAATCGCGCACAAGAATTCTGTACTCGTTGTATTATTATTTTTTTTGTAACCAAACAAACATGCGCCCACGACCGTGTCCGCGTAACTTATTTTCGACAATATTAACGTTTCATAAAGTTTAACTCTTACATCTACATTTATATAATTGCGTACCCTATATAACACTTTTTACCGATAATAGCAACTTTTAACAGTCTCCAAAACGTGATTGTGAAATTTTAATCTGTTATCCATTAGAACTCCAAGATTTCGGGCTTCGGTAACTTGTACAATAGCTACATCTCCAATTCTAACCTCAGGATTAAAACTATTGATATTATTTAACTGACCGCCAGATCCCAGTACGAGAAACTTTGACTTGGTGGGATTTAAAACTAAACAGTTTTTAACAGACGTAGACGTAGCGTGGTTCTCCAACATAGTGCTTTATTATTGTAGCTCCTAAATGAATGGTACATTTAATAAATTAACGCTTTATTATAAACTAAATATGAAATCACATCAACAAATGTATGGTACAATGGGTGGACTTCTTGTTAACAGCAATTTCTTCCAGGCAACCCTAAGATGGACAAGAAACATTAAAATAAAAATAGGGTAAGCACAACAGGGTAGGTACATTGTAATACGGTTGTTTGTTTGAAAGTTGACATAATTGAGATGGTCCTTAGCTACTATTTACGAAGATCTGTTCGGGCATTTGTAAAGTTATTACAAATTTTGTATGTTATCAAAAAGCACCACAATCATATAAATATAAATAAATATTTTCATTCTTTTCTTTGATATTAACTTACTCGTGTTTGTTGTTCGTATTTGGCCAGTGTCAAGTAAATAATTAAATCAAGACTTGTATATGAATTATGCAGCTTTTTGTCAATTTGGTCACAGCCAAAGTTAAATAAACTTCTTCATAGTCAAGTCACAGAGAAATAAGAGAATTAAGTAATGCAGATTTTACTAAAAGCTTCTTTGATATTCTGTTGAGTTCGAGCCCAATACCCCCTGGTATTGGGTCATGTTCTACCACACAGATCCAGAGGAAGCAGGTGTGTAGCGAGCTGCTGTTAGAAGTTACATCACGCCTGATTAGGTCTCCGACTGGCTTACTACCACATTTTGTGATAACCGGGACCAAGCACGGAAGAGCTCGATATGAAAGGCCACACAACAGTCACTTATCAGAAGACTGTTTTTATTTTATTTTACGTTGGTAACAAAATGCGTTTACGCACTGCCTTCCGGCCAAAGGGGGACCGAAAGGAGGTGTGGGTCTCACCACCGGCAGCCGCGACTGCCAGCAGTAATACCCACTAAAAACTTCCGACGACGCCCGCCGCTTGTTGAGAAAACAAGCGGCGGGCGTCGTCGGAGAGTCACCAACCTCTGGGTGTTACCTTTTCCCGGCTTACAGCAGGTACTCAGCCCTCCCAACACACCAAGGTGGAGACCTGCGGGGGGGGATCCGAGGACTGATTTAAGTGAACTTAGTTTTAATTCGGTGATCGCTTCTAGCCACCTAACACCGCTGACATACGAGAGCTTCGCGTTGTTATTATATATATTCAAAATATTTTATATACATAAAATATTTATTGCAACGGAATACACACATGCATATAAAAATATAAAACAAAATAAGTTACAATAATAAAAAAAATTAAGAGTAAAACACTCCTCCGCTGCCGCAGCGCTTCAGAGTGGCCACGGCTCGGGTATTTTGCTCTGTTTGAGCAAAACACTGATTTTCAGCTTTACTTCTTATTGCAGTCCCATCAACGAATCTATAAATGTTTTCCAAAATCAATGTTTGCCTCTAAATGTGTAGATCTGCTTATAAAATATGTGTAGGTTGTTAATAACAATATACAGATCTACTACACTAACCAATGAGATATTCTACGCTAATACAAGGGAAACAAATTTGTGTCTATGGGGCAACAACCAAATTCATGTACCGATTTTCATACTTTTTCATCAACTTAATAGAATTATTTACGTTTATAAATAAAATATCCATTCTAATGGAATTATTTATTAAGTTATTGATTTATTTATAAAGGATATTTCAATAATGCAATTAGAAAGTTTTATCCCACGCGGATACAAAACAAAAACAAATGCACGTGGTTATAGCCTGCACGTGGTTTAAGCAAGCATGGACGACATGTTGAAATACATAACTAGTAACGCCATCTAGTTTCTAGAGTAGTAAACTGTGAGTTGGCAGTATACCGCCAGATAGCGCTACTTGTTCGTAAACTTGACGGTATACAGTACAACGCAGTCTCAGTAGGTATCTTGTTTTGGTTATTTGTGGCTTGACTTCGTTTATCTAAATATAAAGCCGCACCATATTTGACGAAAGTATCGAATGTTATTTGTTGGCTTAAATTTTGCCTTTGCCAATGGGAATATATACTATTTGTTGCTTTTGTGTGAAAACAACTTGTCCTACTGACCGATTCATCATTGCGGAATTTAAACTATAAAAACATTTCAATTCAGGCCAATAGGATCCTTTCATAATTAAAGCACGAACTAGGAAATATACAAGAAGAGTCGCGGATATTGTTAATTTTTTTTTATCTCAGTACATTAACGCCCTCTTATGAGTTGTTATCTTTTATTTATTTTTAACTTCTAAATATAAGACTTTATCAAATAAGGGAAAGAATATAGGAAATCTTTCAGTTCCACACAGAAATGAGGTCAATTGCGCGCATTTTATTGTATGCAGTTTTTTTTAACACCAAGTTAAAAAAAAATCTCCACGATAATTTTTAGCTCATATCTATTGTTATGATGTGTAGAATTCGTAGCCTGAAGATTTGATTAAGGTCTATTTACGGATATATCGGATGGGATCACGCACTAACGCTTTTGACATTAGAGACTTTCGATCTTTATGGCGCTTTGGATGTTATCAACTATTTGTGACGCTGACTGTACATAAACATAAAAACTAGCGCAATCCCAAAATACACGCAATGTGTACTTTTAGAAAGCAACCTGTAATCAAATAGTCTGGAGGCTGATTTTGCTGCTAAACCCTGAATTAAATAATCATTTGGCAGTTACAACTTACCGTTACAATTCGCATGTCCCACTTCACACAATGATAACTGCTTGTTCGGTTGTGAAATGGAAAAAAGAAAAATAATTATTTGGACCATAAAATCATTTGGAGTATTACAGTTAATACTCTATCTCTATATCCATTGATTTTTGAGACTTTTTATTTTATTTATATGCTTCAATCCAACCAAAATACCCGTAAACATGACATGCAAAATTATCTGGGTTATCTATGACCGACCAGTCTTTGTTTTGGTGTCTGTTTGTGGGCCAATTAATATCGAGTGCTTCCATGCTTTGGGAGATATGTTACGCCGATGGTCGTTATCACTACATGTAGTTATATTTAATTTTACGTTTATTCTATTCATGTAAACTTAATCGCAATTATAATAATAGTTTTAAATGGTTGTATAGGGCTCCTACCAAGATCTGAGGAGCCCAAGCCAACCTCACCTGCAGGTGCACCTGCCGATCAACGAACGAGGCTCTGGCGAACATAAAAGTGCCCGGAAAGTGGCAATAGGCTCGCCACCTATTACGTGGGACCAACAATATAAATATTATGTATGTTCTAAAAGGTAAACTGCTAATAGCTACTAGACAATTTCTATCAACAGTTGTCCTTTGGGTTACCAGAGAAGTACGAGAATAGCACCTATTATATTATGTCAATAATATAAAAATGAATTTATTTAATTGATGTTAACTTTTTAGATTCCAGAAGCATTCATTTTAAACTAAACCTAAGTTAAATAATAAGACCTAAACCGCGCAGGCGACGGCTTTGAGACGTGCGTACGCGCAGTGTCGCGTTCGCAGCTCCATAATTAGGTGTCATTACTTCAGCGAAACCGGACTAAATTATACGTTTTCACTGTCCAACGAACTGCCAATCTAGTAGATTGTCCAGGCTTTGTATTGATAGAGAAGGGTGGCACTGAACAACATCAGCAAGCAGTACGCCTAACTGGTGTATAATGCGTACACATACGGATGGAGCTTTAATTCGAGTTTGAATCAACTGTGTTTGGATGACGGAGAAGTGTATCTACAGTTTAGTGTTGCTAGTATATATGTAAGAATTACTATAGATAAGAAACTCGTCAAGTCTCCCTGCACAACTTCCACAAGAGTAACAATTTTCCATATTTTAGGAAATATACATGACACTTTTGCGTTTTGCAAATTTATAAAACAGAAAGAGCCAAGTCTGCAGTTTTGTTTTATTTTCTAAAAAAATGTGAAAATTCGAACATTGTGTGTAATAAATAACGCTGGTTTATTAACCGTTGAGTGTTTGATAACGTACATGAGTGTTGGTATATAAAACAAAACAGTGCAACATCTCTTTTCAAATTCTCTCAAAAGTCCATGTATAGTCCCACATTTTTACTAAGGACTCAAGGGGTTTAGGGGGAGGGTATCTCATTTACCTTTTCTCATTTTTTTCGCTACTTATTCTCTTACTATTAATGAAATATTATTAATATATCTTTTAATTAACACTAGCTAAATTTGCTAAACGCACGAAGTCTAATTTAAAATAAATAAAAAATCTTACTACAAAAAGTCAGTACTAGAAAAAGTCAGTAGTAAAACTACAATAATGAAAATATATATATAATAAACTACATCCTAAGTAAAACTACAATAATGTAAACCGCGAGGTATTAAAAATTGCCCAAAAATTGGTATCAAGCAGCGCCAGGAGGGTCTTAGGCAGCGGAGGCAGGGGGCCCCTGCTGTCTAACCATAGACCCCCCGAGAAGTCGGCGACACACGCTATGGTCGCACAAGGAGGTAGGAGGGGCGCGTCCACTGAGCCTCTCTGAGGAGGTCATCTTGGTTTTGGTCAGGGGGACGTTGGCCGCAGGCGGGGTATCAGACGCTGCAACCCAGGTACTGGCCCCCGCCTTTTTCTCAACAAGCGGCGGGCAGTCGCGTCTGCCGGAGTTGAATCCCACACCCCCTTTCGGCCCCCCTTTGGCCGGAAGGCAGTGCGTGAATGCATTTTGTTACCGACGTAAAACAAAAAGGTGCATCACTTACAGGTAAGGTTGGCTTCGGCTCCTTAGGTCTTGGTAGGATCCCTATACACCCTCAATATAACTACTTTTTTAAAAGAAATGTTAACAAAAAATAGAACAGTATTTTGTATATATTAATATTATTGTACAGCTTTAAGGCCACGTCAGATGTGCGTCAGAAATGTAGTGGATTGTCTTATTGCCCCGTGATTTATATTGGAATATATGAATAATATAATACTCGACGGGCACGTTTGTGATTTGAGGCAGGTCAGTGCGATGCGGCGATAAAAGCGGCCGCGCACTCAACGAGATTCCTTATGATGTAACCGTTACAAATATAACGCTGTATGCTTGTGCATGCCAAACGCGTTATGACGTTATTGATATGATATTATATTATAGTATGATATGATTCTATATATTTTGTTTTAAAGCTCCAACTAGGTACTAAACATTTTTAAAAAGAGAGAGCTTTTATTAGACGACTGAAATGCTGCGTAAGTCTCCCTGATGAAATGTGATTTAAGAATTGTCATAATTCCCCTGAACTGACAATTCTAAAATCACATTTTGTACTTTATAAAATGATTGACTCAAACGGCTCCTAAATATTAACGAACAAAGTAAATAGTTAACTTTATCGACACTGAACTGGTTTCTTAACAATGGTTGGATTGACAAATTGAGTGGATTTTCGAATATTATTCCTTTTTCAAGTTCATTTTTAGGGTTCCGTAGTAAACAAGGAACCCTTATAGTTTCGCCATGTCCGTCCGTCCGTCCGTCCGTCCGCGGGTTAGCGCAGAGACTATTAACATTAGACAGCTGAAAATTGGTGTGGGTATACATATTAATCACGTCGACAAACCTGTAGAATAAAATTTTTAAAAATATTGTTTTGTAACGTACCTCCCCTACACGTAAAGTAGGAATGATTTTTTTTTCTCGAGTCTATCTTATCATGTTGGGTATCGTTAGAAAGGTCTTTCAAAAGTAATACGAGTTTCTTAAAACCATTTTTCGATTTAGGGATCCGTTTTCGAAACATTAAGCTTTAAAGTGGAAAAAATTTATAGAGTTCAGTATCCGCCCCCCCTACCAGGTAAACGGTACTTTCAGAGTGGCTGAAAAAATTCACAATAGTAGTATATATAATGAAGTTAAAAGGAAAACTATCACGGCTAAGTAGGCTTTACTGGTTTTCGAGTAATGGACGACAATCAAATAAATTTTTGTATTAAATGTATTAAAATTTCATTCATACCGTAGTAGTGATATCTATCGGGGAATAGCTGAACCTGTTCATATAGCGACATTATGGCAAAGGGTGACTACGGAACCCTATATTGCGCGTGGCCCGACACGCACTTGGCCGGTTTTTTATTTTTTTTATAATTCACTTGTCTATTGAAAGCATTTTCACTGCTGTCTTATTTTGCAACCAATTTTCAATTGTGGTTTAACAAACACTAACACTTTTAGCGATTAGTTGTAATGAATATCAAAAATTGAAAATAACCCTATTATATATAATCAATTGTGCTCTGTGGATAGAATTCTCGTAGCTTAAAATGTTAGTTAAACACAGTGCAAGTTAGTATGTTCCGCCCGTTCGTCACCGTTACACTGTTTATTTATTGGGAGTCGTGATTCGCACGATGAACGCGCGCCACGTGCCCTCCTTACTAAGAACCACTCATAAACTCTGAATGTAAGAAGATTGCATCTATATATTTGCATTTATGTTGAGTGGGCACTCTCCTTCGCTGTAAAACGGGCTCTCCTTTATTTATCGATGAACTTGTTAGAAGCTTTTACGAATACAAACTGTTCAGTCGAGCAGCTTACAATGATTTATATTGTGGTCAACAAACTATCTCTATTTTGGTTTTACTACAGTAGAGTAGTAGTAGTAAGAGCAGTGTTAGCTTTGAGATGTAATAGAATCTGCTATGTCCCTTTGAATAATAAGGATGCAAAGATCGATTCTTCAAATAAAGTTATTCTTTTCATTTTGTAAGTAATGGCAACACTTTACTTGTAATCAAAGAGGTTGTAGGCCGTGGCGCATCGATAGAGCTTACGATTGGAAGTCCAGAAATGGACCTATTTCTGCGGCTGAAAAGCTTACTCGTAGTTCAAAACCTTAGAATAATTACACCTAGAAGCCCAGTACGCGTCGTCAAAGTGAGGCAACTCAAACCTAGCCATAATGGCTAAGTTTGTTACGCGGCCCGTCAGTGCTCAAGGTCGTGTCGTATTGAAAACTACTCCTGATATTTTTATTAAAAATGACGGTTTGCGCTATGAACGGATATCACAATACGTAGGAAAAGCACAAGAAACATATTAACATAACATTACACGGGTAAATTATGCGTTTGAACTTAAATTATTAAGTAAAATATTCATTAAAATGAAAAAAATAATTTCAATATTTGTTACGTGACAGTTGATGAAAATGTTGACATTAAGGGGAAAAAATCTCCTACATTTTGTTAGTTACAATTAGACAATAATAAATTGCACAAAATTTTATTTGACAATTATCTGCTACTACCTTCCGCCCGCGACTTTGTTCGCGCGGAATAATTTCTTTCAATATACGATAACACAAAAATCTTTATTTTTGCATTGATTGATTGATTTCAATTGATATGGCATAAATCACATCTTAAAAAGGTGTAATTGTTTTATTCGATTCTGGTCTATCTACATAAAACAGTTGACTAACTATAACAATTTAAGAGTTTCATAGCTTTAAATATATGAAATAAATAAGTAGTGATAAATTATTTACCCCAGGCAGGATGAATATAATACATTTTTAATGAAATTATAAAGTAAGTGGTTTTTCGCATAAACTAAATGCAATAAATAGCTATTCAACTTCCCTACTTTTAGGGAAAATTGAATGAAATGACAACATGATTTTTTTCACTGTGTGCGTTTCGTCGAGCGTAAATACAAGTATCTTACGCACACGTATATTTTTTTCTTGCCTCGCTTTTGAAAGACCGCTTTGGAGGGAACTATCGTTCTAGGTGTTATTATTCTAAGTTCAAAACATAAAAAGTTATTTGACGTATGTAAAATAGCTACTATAAAAATTTGTTAACCCTTAATCAAATGGATTTTTTATTACGGTACTGTCAAGTGGGAAATAATTTCCCAATATTTGAATAAGGGTTAAGGGGTCATCCATAAATTACGTCACACGAATTTCGTTATCTTTTGACCCCCCCTCCGTCCTTGTCACAGCTGGTCACACTTATGAGACTCCCTTGCTCTTAGTGTGATGTCACAAATTTTGCAAATGTATAGCAAGCTATAATTACATCAAAACAGCAATTCCAAAATTTGCATAGGACCTTGATTTAGAGAAGTGACGTCACAAAATTTATGATCCCTCCCATCCCCTTGTCATACCATGTCACACTTCGTCAACCCCCTCCCACCCCCTTAATGTGTGACGTAATTTATGGATAGCCCCTAAGAAAGATCTGACCATTTTATAACACATCTATGAGACTGATAATATTTTGCGCAATAGTTTGCTAACCAATTTAGAATAGTATTTGTTCGATACATAAAACACAATGGCCACAAAATATATATTACGTTTCTTGAAAAGCGTGTAAATTTATTTCTCGTCGTCAGAATTATATTACAGTGCTGTTCCCATTACAATATTGAAGGCACTTACACAATATTACTAAATAACACTTATTACCTCATTATAGGCTTGTTTACTTAGAAATAACTACATGTAACAAAAATTGGTGTACGTAAACAAAGACAAGTTAACGACGGCAGCGGCTACCTCGGCCGGTCATAATTGATACCCATAGAGTCTTTACATATATATTTCTATAGAGACGAGATGTATAGATTCTCATAAGTGAACAGAAAATACCCGCTGTACATAAATTGATACTGTTAAGATGGCTAACGATTGGCTATCGTAGATAAAGTTGATTTTTATTGATTATAGAGTCTTGCCACGATCTGTCAATGCAAATGCTTTTCTTAGAATGAGATCTCACTCCGTGTTTAGCGTTGTGCCATTCCAACAACGGCTTCAATTGCATCGTACTGACAGCTCGTTGTATAGCTCAAGCAAGCTTCAGTCCAGTATTGAAGTATGCACTAACGGATTGACAGATACATGTCCTCATACAACACCTCTAGATGATATGTCATCAATGTTGATGTCTGAATATCATTACCATTCGCCTTTATTTGTATATCCTTGTGTCGGTTTGTTCAGCTTCGAAATTGAAACAACTAAACCGTCGCTCAAGGTTCTCTTTCACGGTTGCCAATGTGATTAGCTGCCGGACTTTTCGTACATGTGTTACAAATATTATATTATTCTGTAATATTGACAATTTGTCATCGATCATAAAGGTCGGAATTTTAGGTATATTATAGAAAATAATTGGATGACCGGAAACAAACTGAGGATAACTATTTTAGGAAAGATCAGCAGCTATGGTTACTACTTGAATATGTTATGTGTGTCCGCAGCAGATCCCCACAATAACATACCATATGAGTCATATGACACAATGCTATGAAAATGGCTCTAATAGACTAATCTTGCTTTTTCTTCGTCTGTTAGGAGTCTTATCTATGATGGCATAGCACGCTGAGCTAAGCCTTACGTTTTTATACCT
This sequence comes from Musotima nitidalis, assembly GCA_949126915.1. Taxonomy (NCBI): domain Eukaryota; kingdom Metazoa; phylum Arthropoda; class Insecta; order Lepidoptera; family Crambidae; genus Musotima; species Musotima nitidalis. The sequence goes on from OX421416.1 coordinate 17,810,628, forward strand.
ATTTTGTTAATTATATAATGTATGACAATGGCGTTAATGTAGTACTTCCAATTCTAATATCGTTCGGAATGTGGAAAATATTTTACTATACACACTATAATTGGTTACATTACATTTTAGCTCAACATAGGTCACGATGACTAAGCTCTCGTAACCATAATAAATAATAGTATAGCGTTGTTATTGCATAACTGTGTATGTCAGTGATAGGAGTGTATTGAACCTACTGTTTGCTGTTTCAAGGTAACCATACAGCCTATTCTCAATTATAACAATTTATGCACTATTATGTATTATGATTACCTTCTAAGTTTACAATCGTAAAAACTGAACCAGGTAATGTGCTTAATTTGTATAATGTACTTTGCAATACACACAGCTATTATTTTCAATTACATAATAGTGGAGTACTTTATGATATTCGCATAGAGTAATGATTGTAGGCTTATTCAGAGGTCCAATAAAGTCGTTGTATATGCGGGAAGGGGCAATTCTTAGTGAAGTGGTAGACAAAGTAACATATGAAACGAAGTTTGTTAACTATAAAACATAAGAATGTGACGTAAACCATCACTAAATTACCCCTTCCTACATATAATAATAATAATAATAATAATAATAATAATAATCATTTATTTACCAATTTAGCATATACAAAGGAAATGAATTACAGCGGTTATTACACTAGGCTCGCAGGCCTGTGTCGCAATAACCATAAGTGAGTTACAAATATTAATTGTACAATAATTTCCGTCTTTGTAGCTCCGGTTCATTTATTAATAAGTAATTACATAATTATGTTACATAAAAAGATCAAGTTACAACAAAAAAATACATTAGAAATTCAATATAAAATAATAATTAAAAAAAAAAAAACACGTAAAAAGGGAATGAATGGGTGTGTGTGAGCGAGTAAGTGAGTAAGACTGCAAGTGAGTGTGTGTTAGTGTACGTGTGTGTGTGTGTGTGTATTGTTTGCTAATAATGTATGACCATTTCTGTAAATATATATACAAAAAATAGTAACACAAATTAGAAAAGTTACAGCATATTACTTATTAGCGGGGAGAATTTGTTCTGTTTCAGTGTATGTAAGGTCCATCAGCCAGGTTTTAATTGCCTGCTTGGCTTGGTTAGAGGTGAGGATTTTCAAGGGACATTTTTGGTTTACCTTATTGTAGATGAATGGATGGGAGTAGAGAGGTAAACGCTTGGCAAATGTGGAACGGACTGAGGGTACAGGAACTTTAAAAATACGATTTTTTAGTAGTTTTTCGTAATTTTGGGAGTTGATCGTTTCTTTGTGATAAGCACAGGTTACACGCCACACGTAAAGTTGCCGTACTCGTAGGATTTCAGCTTCTTTATATAGACAGTCTGTAGAAAAACGATAGGGCTTATTAAGCATAACTTTCAAAACAGCACGTTGAGCTCTCTCTATTTCAATAAAGCTAGTTTTGGATGCCCCGCCCCATACGCTGATACAATAGTTCAAGATTGATTGGCACAGCGAAATGTAGACCATCGTAAGAACTTCCTTGGGAGCGGATCGTCGAAGTGACTTTAAAATAAATAAAAAATTTCGAAGACGGGCTGAAATAAACGAAATTTGTTTTTTGAAAGACAAGTTTTCATCTATTTGGACAAAATGCTTTCCATGCAAAAATGGAAATGATACGATTCTTAAACCGCGCACTGCGAATATCGCCAGCTTGTATGACACATTCTAAAAGCGGCGTACTGCCGACAGCCTGCATTAAATAGAAGCACCAGCTGTCGCTTAAGGTCTGGGGGAATTTACATTACAAGGGAATGAGGTCATTAATACTCCCCCAATTCGCACTGGGCTTGCGTTGTTGAGTGTGACCGAATGTAACCCTCTTACCCTTTTGCCTTGGTTCGTGAGAGGAGTCTCGTGCACTCTTTGACGGTAAAGTGCTGAGAAGATGAAAACAGTGGACCCTCGATAAACCGGCCCTTGTAATTCGACATGCTTATCATTGTTGAATGTAGGAACACAAACATAATTTTGGAAATCTTTACTCATAAAGCCAATGCATGATTGAACAGATTGCAACTTAAACGCGCCACTTTATGATAATCTTTCAATTTTGAGCTGTAACTTGTCGGATTACAAGGTACTCTTTATCAAAAAAGTCCAGACTATAAGGGATTTCGGGTAGTAGTACTCCGTATAATCCGACAAATTCAATAGTCCGACACTGCTTAGCAAACCGCTAGTCGGATTACCGCGGGTCCACTGTACTTTAATTTGAAATAACCTTGACTGAACTCATTAGCAGTGCCGTAACTAAGGCGGTGCCAGCAGTGCCCAGGCACAGGGCGCAGACCCTGGAGGGGCGCAGAAATGACCAGACTAGTATCGAGTTTTATCTTATGCATGGTAGCTAGTAGGTACATTTTGTTCTATTGCGAACATAGTGTAGACGCGCCCTACTGTACCTGGCCTGTATTTTCAGGTCAGAGCATTTTTCAAGAGCGCAGTTTTGAAAGCTCGCACCGGGTGCATAAAAAGCTAGTTACGGCACTGCTCATTAGGAATCAGTAAAGTCGTCATTGTAGGCTTGAACTGCAAGATCTATTACGTTGCACTTCTGTATTATACTTTATGCTGTGCCAATAGCTAAGCAAGGCCTTGAAATAAATATGAAGGATGCATGTAATAAGTTACGTGACTGATCTAGGGCGTTTCGTAAAGTTACAATCCCCTGGTCACCTACTTCAATGTTTACATACATATTCACCTTTTTGTTTTGCGTTGCCCGTGACTTCGTAAGCGTAGACTTCAGAATGAAAGTAGTCGATAATAAAATTTGGAGAAATTGCTATTGCTTAATTGAAATCTGATAACAATAATACACTTTCTTTGTAAGTATAAAGATTTTTTAAAGAGACTAGCCTGAATTAACAAACTTGCAATATAATATTACATTCGTGTTTTTCACTGGTTTTAGGGTTTGGACCAACGTAGAAAATTGTGTTATCTAAATACATAAACTACCAGCATATCAACACATCTTAATTGGACATCAAAGATTCATCTTTAAATCAGTTTATGATCAGTGTTAGGTAGTAACAGTTTCCAAGTATTTGAAAGTTAATAATAAAGTATTCTTGACATTTGCGTTGTTCTTATAATCAGTATCATAAAAATCACATTCCCCGAAAGATCAAATAAACCAAGCGATAATATAATAGGTTGGGGAAAAAGTCTTTTCGTATTTTTGTATGAAAAGTCAAGACATTTTTTTCAAAGTTTATTTACATTTATTTACAATATATATGTACCGTTTTGTTGAATAACTTTCTGCCATTTTGTGGGCAGAGACATTATCCCGTTACTGTAAAAACTTTGGGACTTCTGATCAAAAAAACGGGACAAATAGTTTTGGCAGTCCTCTCTTGAGGTCAACCTTACAGAACCTAAAGAATTCTGCAGAGACCGAAACAGGTGAAAATCTGAAGGCGCAAGGTCAGGGCTATATGGTGGATGCACTAGGACCTCCCAGTCGAACTCTATTAATTTTTGCTGAGTGGCTAAAGATGTGTGTGGTCTAGCGTTATCGTGATGAAAGACCACACCCTTCCTGTTGATCAATTCCGGCCGTTTTCTCTCGTCTGCTTCCTTTAATCTCATCAGTTGCTGGCAGTAAAGATCAGAATCGATGGTTTTGCCGGGCGGTAAAAGCTCATAATAAACAATGCCCTTCCAATCCCACCATACACACAGCATCACCTTATTTCGTGTTAGGCCAGGTTTGGCCACAGTCTGTGAAGCCTGGCCAACTTTCGACCACGACCTTTTTCGCACGTTCTTGTCGTACGTGATCCACTTTACATCGCCAGTTATCAATCTCTTCAAAAACGGCTCGGTTTCATTACGTCTCAATAATGAATCGCAAATGAGTACACGGTTCATTAAGTTTCTTTGAGTGAGCTCGTGTGGCACCCAAATATCGAGCTTTTTTGTATAACCAGCTTTCTTCAAATGGGTCAAAACTGTTTTGTGGTCAATTCCCAGTTCTTCAGCTACATCGTAACTACTAATATGCCGATCTTGCTCCACTCTTTCAAAAATGGCGTCCATTTTATTCGTAACAGGGCGACCAGAGCGAGGTGCATCTTTAACATCAAAATTTCCGGACTGAAAACGTTTGAACCAAATTTGTGCTACTCTTACTGACACTGCATCAGGTCCATAAACATCACAAATTTTTTTCACTGCTTGAGTTGCATTTTTGCCTTTTTTATAATAAAATTTTAAAATGTATCGAATTTCTTCATTAGATTCACTCATTTTTACGGAGAGAAAAACAAATGAAAAATAGCGGGAATCAACTTTTTTTTATTTTTTTCTTTTCTTTATAATGGAACCTTTTTAATGTTACCAAAACCAGGCAGACACAAATAGTACAGTCAAAAAAATTTTATAATAAGTTTATACCTACGTTATGCGAAAAGACTTTTTCCCCGACCTAATATATACATATCTTTATAAACCATAATGGTGTGGCTGCCTGAATTATTTCAAACATTTATTTGAAGAAACCAAATCGAAATGAACTGGACACCGTGTAATTCCGCGAAGAGCTGATTGGTTAGACAACTTCCAATGAGATCAAAGGCATCCAATGGAATTTAATTATATTCGTCCTTAGAAAAATTAATAGGGATCATTTCATTAAGTTCAAAATCCACGCTGATATGGTCGCTCGTTAGAAATCATGCCTGTCTATTACGTTTGAACGGTTAAAGCCATTAGACATATTTAAATGTTATTTTAAGGCTGTGACTTGTATCCCCACATTATCCCTTGAAGGAAGGAAAAGAGTCTGTAACTTGACTCTACGACTATCACATATAGTGGTTAAACTGGAATCTATAGTGTTATTCAAAGGACGTTACAGCTCAATTAAAATTTTGCCACGAGTCGAGTACGAAAATCGAGATACTAAGAACCTGTCACATCAGCAATATTTTCGCTAGTCTAAGTCAAAAACGTATCAAACTCAAACATTAAATAATTTATTGATTCAGGCGTTACTTTGCGGAAATCCATTGTAAGAAGTGATGGATTAAATTATTTACATGGTACTTAAAAACATCAAAATTAAATAAATATAAAATAAAACAATCAAAATATTATTACACTGAAATCACGAAACTTAGATTCACTTATACGCAACAAAACAATTTAAAAACAAAAAATTATTAAGAGTAAGTGAATCTAAGTGCCAATTCGTCCGTCATGTGACATGTATGCCAGTTCAAAATCCCTAGTCCCTTGTAATAAGACAAGAAATAAAGTTGCGTCTAACAACGAACGTCAGTGTTACGCTTGACCTGTGTCTAACTGTACGATATCAGAAAGGCAATTAAAATTTAAACAGTACAAAAGTTTTAATGTCAGACCGTCTCAACGCACCGCGCCCCGCATTGTGCGCGAAAACGTGTGTATGTTATTTTTTGCACAATAGAGATTAATTGCGAAGTGAAATTATTTTCACTGAAAGTGGTCCCGATTAACATTTCGTGACCGCCAGAGCGCGGAAACATCACTTTTGCCGTGGTACTTGAACTGAACACATATTTTATTTTCACTTTTTCTGTTGTATTGTACAGGCAGCGTGATGTAGTTGGTAACATCCAAAGCACCAAAAAGATCGACCCACACCTCTATTGTCAAGAGCGATAGGGCGTGTTTCGAATTTATATAGCGCTTTGGAAATCGTCAACTGACTGTACGTATGTTTGTATATATGTGCTGCTACAAATGTAATTATGATGGAAGCTCTAATTATTTCATTCTTGTTTCTTTTTTTCTCTCAGAAAATCTAATAAGGCAGTAACATGAGTATTTTAGTTCCGCGTCGCATCCTTTCTGTAATTACGGGTTAGGACATTAATCATTGTGTCTTTGTAGACAAATAGAAAATGAAATAGAATTATAATGTAGGACAATGACAGTAACAGTTTATGTAATTTTCATATGTTGACTTTTCTATGCGAGTTGTAGATTCGAAAGGTTGGTAATTTTTTTATAATATATCAAATGTTAATATTTGTTTCTCAATCACGATTTACAACATCGAAACAGGCGGAACATTTACCAAAAGAAATATAATTATATTAGTTTTTTTCACCTTAACTGACTGCTGTAGGTTAAAGTGACTGTGATACTGATAATATATTGACTAATAACTAAGGTATAGATATGATATGTTCTATAATATTCCGAATCGATAGGTGTTGCTAGTTCGTGGAAATTATAAATTACATACCTCTTACATTTTATCTTTACAGTACTTATGGTAGAACAAACATAAAACATTTGTAACAAGTACTAACAAGTTATCATATCTAACTCTTTATTTTCTGCGTAAACCTATTATTATTTGCGCAAATTAAATAAGTCATATCTAACTGTCCTTTTCTGCGTAAACGCTAGATTAGGTACTTACTACCCGCGCTAAATAAATAGTCCTTGATGTTGATATACTTATCTTAGTAATAGTAATCAGTTTGAATTGGACTATACTTTGTCAGTAATATGCTGCCACAGCAATAGCACGGGTGGAAGCGCTCATTATGTCCGAGCGAGCAAAGTTTTAGGGCATAGTAGACATGAGATTAAGTAATAATAATAAGGAATATAATAAACTGAACCTCTAAAAAATACTTTTTTGATCATCAAAAATACTGATCTAGCATCTAATAGGGGATTAGGTGCTCCATCAGAATTTTTTGATGTACAAAAAGGTTAGGTTAGGTTGGTAATTTATTAATTTTGATGACACATTAAATATGAACCTAATAATAATAATAATAAATATTCTTTTACAATTACACCAATTATTTAGTTCCAAGATAAGTATCACTTAGAAATTGTGTTAGGGATACTAAAGAACAGATAAACTTTTTTTTTTGTTATAAATATAATTTTATATACATCGGAAAACACCCAGACCAGAACAAATATTCATATTCATGCACACAAAGATTTGCCCTAAGTGGGAATTGAACCCACGACCTCTGGAGTGAAGTGCAGGTATACTGACCTCCACGCCATATCTTTCGTCAAAGTAGGGTCGTCGAGGTAGGTCATGGTATGTAGAGTTGCTCTATATTCTATTGCGATACCTATGAAGCGCCTATTTTGTTATGATTTTTTATGTTTTCACGTATTTTATTTATTATTTCTTAATTTTGACCTAAATGTTCTCCAGTTTTACGTACTTATATAACATTTGCGTAAATAGTGGCTTTATCTATTCGCTTTTGCTTGCCAATTACTACGAAAAATAAAACGCGAATTAGATTTGTACATACTCGGATGTTTTGTTATTTACAAAGCGTATATTGCATCTATTGTACCTACTTATTTACCGATACTGCACTACAAAGAATATGTTAGTGTAAGTGTAACAAAAATAATTTCGGTGGCGGCGGCGCCCATATTGTCTTGGCGACTGTGTGGGCCTCACACTTTACGCACAGGGCCGACCCTGTCCACATTCACACTATTGATTAGCTCTATCTTCGAAACCCACCTGAACCGATTAAATCATGATTATTATATGTTTAATTGCCAGTTAATATAGTAACGAATTTTGCTAACTTTGCAACTAACAAGTAGACAGAATCATCCATTATGTCGATACCCTCCTACGTATAATATGTTAAGAAAATGGCATTTTTGCTTTTATCCATAAAAATACCTCCATCCGATTATTAATAATTATTAAAAAGAGGTATTTTTTTTATGGAAAAAGCAAAAATGCCATTTTCTTAGTTAACATATTATACGTAAAGAAAGAGGTATTTTTATGGAAAAAAGCAAAAATGCCATTTTCTTAGTTAACATATTATACGTAAAGAAAGAGGTATTTTTATGGAAAAAAGCAAAAATGCCATTTTCTTAGTTAACATATTATACGTAAAGAAAGAGGTATTTTTATGGAAAAAAGCAAAAATGCCATTTTCTTAGTTAACATATTATACGTAAAGAAAGAGGTATTTTTATGGAAAAAAGCAAAAATGCCATTTTCTTAGTTAACATATTATACGTAAAGAAAGAGGTATTTTTATGGAAAAAAGCAAAAATGCCATTTTCTTAGTTAACATATTATACGTAAAGAAAGAGGTAGAGGATATGTGTACTGTAGTCTCCAATATAATTACTGAGAAACTTAAACTCAAAGGCGTCTCTTCTTCTTCATTCAAAGCTTGCTATAGATTGGGTGGAAGCCGTGAGGGCAGGCCTCGACCAATCTTAATAAGATTTGCAGCTCACTCCATGAAGTCTGAAGTCTGGAGAAAGAAGACATTATTCAAGGGTACTCCAATCGTCCTAGCGGAATTTCTAACGGTTAGACGACAGAGCTTGTTTATGGCAGCGCGTCAAAGTTTTGGTATCACAAACTGCTGGAGTCTGGATGGCTGTATTTATGTGAAGTGCCATGACGGGGAGCGTCATAGAATCTCGTCTGAGTCGGACTTGACACGTCTGAGTAGTTATTCCCGATCGAAGAACGACGCAGCAGTTCCATACGACGCAGCAGTTCCATCTGCTGAAAGTAAGGTTGCAGTCACGAAGAAACCAAAACGTGCGGTTAGACTAAAATAAGTTTTCTTTCTTTATTGTTCATTGTTCCGTTAATCGCTGTAACTATTGATATATCTCTACCCTTTACCAGGGCTTTATATTTAACAATTTTTTTATTAAGAATGCAGGTAAACATTTAATAGTTTTTGTACAAGTGTCACTGTCAAATTGTCAATCAACTGGTGCTTCTTATGTCTTTTTTTACGGGCCTGGTATTAAACATTTTAAGTCATTCTCAATTGTTATAGCTCTCTGTACTCTGTATTATTCCTACTTTGTTTGTTTTAACGTGTACTTTTGTGAGCCGGTAGGTTAGCACTTAAATAAGTTTATCATATATATTTTAAACTTAGTAATTTCTTAATTTTAAGTATATTTATATATTTTTTAAATATTTTATTCTGATATGGATGATAATGATTCCTTCTGCTCCTGTCTAAGTAGCAATGATTCAAATGATGACTCCTTTCATGATGCAATTTCTCTTTGTAATGTTGTTGAGAGTGGTTTTAGCAGTCATAAAAAGTTTTTAAATATCTGTCACATTAATGCACAGAGCATACCTGCTCATTTCAATGAATTTATAGACACTTTTTCTTTAGAATGTGTCAGTGCTGTTCTGGTTTCGGAGAGTTGGCTGAAACCCTGCTTAGAATCTGCTGCGTATGCTCTTCCTGGATTTGTTGCTATACGTAATGATCGCACTGGCAAGGGTGGAGGTGGCGTAGCAATCTACCTGCGTAGTAACATCTCCTATAAAGTTCTGGACATGTCTCCCTCTCTGTACTCGTCTAAAGCAGAATACATTTTTCTGGAGATATGCATCAGTGGTGAGAAAGCTGTTCTAGGTGTCGTCTATTGTCCCCCTGGTGTAGATTATGTCAGTCAACTGGAGGCTGTTTTGGAACCGCTAAGTGTCAATTACGCGCATCATATTATTATGGGTGATTTCAATACAGATCTTTTAAAACAAACCCCTTCCTCATCTAAACTTATTTCTCTTATTGCTTCTCTAAACTTTGTCAATTTACCTCTCAACCCCACTCATCATAATATAAATTCCCCTGATTCTTGGCTTGATTTGATTATCACTTCTTCTCCCCATAATCTTGTAGCATACGCTCAGCATGATGCACCTGGATTCTCTCGGCATGACCTTTTGCTTGCTAGTTATAGACTACGTGTTAATAAACCTAAACCAGTTGTGGTTTCAATGCGAAACTATGCCCGTATTGACGTAGATGCCATTTACAGGGATGCCTTAAGCATTGACTGGGACCCTATGGTGGCCTGTGTTACTCTTGACGATAAGGTGGACTTTTTCAATCGAACTATTATTGCACTCTTTGATGTCCATGCTCCTGTAAAACAAGTTAGGTTGAAACGTCCTCCTGCTCCATGGATGACTCGTGGTGTTCGAATGTATATGACAAGGCGTGATAGAGCTTTCCGAAAATTTAAGCGTGACAGATCGGAGGATAATTGGGAAATTTTTAGGGTTGCCAGGAATCGTTGCAATCAGATGGTGAGAGCAGCCAAGCGAAAATATATTCACAGTAATGTGGCCAAATCATCTTCGACTGATATTTGGAAGTTTTTGAAGGGCCTTGGTTTCGGGAAAGTTGGGAATAATAATCTAAATTCCCAATTTTCCCTAGATGAGTTAAACCTTCATTTTTCTACTTCTTCTTCTATTGATGACTCCATAAAGGCACAGACTCTCAATGAAATATCGCGATTGCCATCATTAGAGTCAACTTCTTTCAATTTATCTGCAGTGACTGAGGACGAGTTGAGAAGGGTGGTGGTGTCTATAAAATCTAATGCTGTTGGCTATGATAATATCAGTAGAACCATGATTATGGAAATTTTAGACCCGGTCCTTCCTGCTTTATCCCACATCATTAATTTCTCCTTAAGCTCAGGATTTTTTCCAACTTGCTGGCGTAAAGCTTATGTCCGTCCTCTTCCCAAAGTACCCAATCCATCTGCCTTAAATAATTATAGACCTATATCCATATTACCTTTTCTTTCTAAAATTCTTGAAGCCACTGTACTTAAACAATTATCAACATTTGTTTACAAAAACTCGCTTCTCTCCTCATTCCAGTCTGGCTTTCGTCCCGGCCATAGCACAAGCACAGCTTTGCTGAAAGTCACAGAGGACTTTAGAGATAGCATGGAACACGGTAAGATTACTGTGTTGGTTCTGATTGACTTCTCCAATGCTTTTAATACGGTTGACCATGACCTGCTCATTGCTATCCTATCCAAATTAAATTTCTCGAGGATATCCCTAGATTGGTTCAAGGACTATCTTCGTGGTCGACAGCAGATTGTTAAAGACAATAAGCTATTTTCCAGTTGCTGTGATATAAAAAGTGGTGTCCCCCAAGGTGGAATTTTATCTCCTCTCCTTTTTTCTCTTTTTATAAATACTTTGGTTTCCTACCTTGGTTGCTCTCACCATCTATATGCTGATGACCTGCAATTGTACTGTGAATGTGACATTGCTAATATCAATACTGCAATTGCTCTCCTAAACGATGATTTGACGACAATTTCTAATTGGTCCAAAAGATTTGGCTTATTGGTAAACCCTTCAAAATGTCAAGCAATTATCATTGGTAGTTCTCGAAAGCTCTGTAAGTTAGATTTGGCTACGGTTCCGCTTTTGGTGCTCAATGACATTAGCATACCATTTAGTTCCAGTGTTCGGGATCTTGGCCTTCACATTGACTCTACTCTTAGCTGGTCTACTCATATTACAGAGGTCAGTCGGAAAATTACTGGTGCTTTGCGTGCTCTTCATAGGTTTAAATATTTTCTTCCTTTCAGCACTAAAGTTTTGTTAGTGCAGGCCTTAATTATCCCAATTATTGATTATGCCGATGTATGCTTTCCTGATTTAAACAAAGACCTTTTGCTAAAATTGGACCGTTTGCAAAATAGTAGTATTCGCTTTATTTTCGGAGTCCGTAAGTATGACCACATTTCTCCCTATCGTTTTCAACTTAACTGGTTATCTATTCCTCAGCGTCGCCAAGTAAGGCTCCTAACTACCCTTTTTTCCATTTTACGTAATCCTGAGTTACCTGAATATTTACGCTCCAAATTCAGAACTCTTTCTTCTACTCATTCTAGGCAGCTTCGCTCGTGTGACAACTTTCTCCTTGCCACTCCACAACACAGTTCAGGTTTTATGTCGAACTCTTTCTGCATAAAAGCTATTCAACTTTGGAACTCTCTCCCTACTGATATAAGGTTGGCAGAAAGCAAGCCTACTTTTAAAGGGTTGGTCAAGAAATACTTTCTTGAGGAGTTATCATCCGATTGAGTCTACATATTATAATTACTATTAATTTTGTGTATAGGTATATGTAGTTTATTAATAACACATATTTAATTCTATGTAAGTTTATATGTTTTCTTATTCGTACTGCCTCATACTTTTCTGCTAACCCAAAGGTTAACTGGTAGAGAATGCCTTGCAGCATTAAGTTCGCCTTTTGTACATTTTAATTTTAATTTGTGCGATAAAGTTTAAATAAATAAAATAAAATAAAAATATTTTTATGGAAAAAAGCAAAAATGCCATTTTCTTAGTTAACATATTATACGTAAAGAAAGAGGTATTTTTATGGAAAAAAGCAAAAATGCCATTTTCTTAGTTAACATATTATACGTAAAGAAAGAGGTATTTTTATGGAAAAAAGCAAAAATGCCATTTTCTTAGCTAACATATTATACGTAAAGAGGTATTTTTTGGGAAAATATTATTTTCTGTAATTGCCCTGTGGGGCGAATCATCACGTGTCATGTTAAGTGGTTTCTCGATGATTCTGAAGATTAAGGTTGCGTGGGTTCACAAATAAATATTTTTTGACCATCACACCAATTAATTAGTTCCAAGAAAAGTATCATTAAGAACTTGTGTTATGGATACTAAATAACGTATAGACGTACATTATTACTTTTTTTTGTAAATACATACTTAATATACATTGGAAAACACCCAGACCAGAACAAATATTCATTGTTTATGTGAGGATTTGTCCAGTGCCTGTGTGGGAATCGAACCCACGACCTCAAGAGCGGTGTGCGGGTATACTCGCCTTCACGTCATATCGGTCGTCTAGATGATGATAGACAAAGATGCAAATGGACCGATCTTTTAATCTCCAATTTTGTCCAGTGCCTGTGTGGGAATCGAACCCACGACCTCAAGAGCGGTGTGCGGGTATACTCGCCTTCACGTCATATCGGTCGTCTAGAATCTAGATGATGATAGACAAAGATGCAAACGGACCTATCTTTTAATCTCCAATTAAATTGTTTACTTCGCTTTAAGAATATCATCATCATAGTAGCTATTTGAAGTCCACTGCTGAACAAAGGCCTCTCTAATTGATTTCCACATTGATCGATATTTCCCTTTCCGCCTTCTTAAAATATATTACCTACATGCAAATGTAAAATGCGTTAGATTTTTTTTATCCAACGTCAGAAAAATCGGCTTTAAGTGGAAAAGTTCTGTTGCAATATTTCCAATAAGTTAGACATTCATCTAATTGCTGCATTTCCAATTGTGGTGAATTACATTATAATGGTAATTTACATCGCAGTATCGCCTTATGCGAACATAATCTGAGTCACAGTCGATGCGGTAAATATCTCTATTCATTCATACATAATAGTGTTATTAAGTCTTATATGCAACGGAAAGCTACTTGGGACACTTTTGCATTGTAAATTGTAGTTTTCTAGAAAATGTATACGTCAGGGCATACTTCAAATCGTATGCCTTGACGTGTACATTTATAACAAAAACTTATAACACATACAGCATGTTTGATACGTTTTTTGTATACAAATACTAGTGTGTCATGTTTTTGACATAAGTATTTTAGTAACATACGCAAGTATTTGTGAAACGATCATATATTATGTACCTATGTTTTGGGTTGTGTGAAGTGTAGATACTTCTTCTTTGTAATAAGGATGATGTCTAATAATATGCCAATTAGCACGTTAGTTTTTAACTCGACATTCATAAGAGCTTTTTTGATCCAAAGCTTTATTTTGACTCTTAATAATTTGCATTTATAATTAAAGAATGAAAGAAAGAAAGAAAGAAGTCCAAAGGGACACAGGAAAAAACAGTAAGGAAAAACTGAGCTGGAAGAGATTGCTAAAGTCGAATATTATAAAGTAATGACAAGATAGATAATACGTACATAAAAGTAAAATTTTTGATGATAATTCTTGCATTAGTAACATTCGCAACGGAAGCTGAACACTAAACTATCATTAAAAACCCTAAAAATCCCATTCTATTAATGAAAAGTTCATTGGTCTTATCATTAGTTTTCGTGCAATTTAACGAATGTAAAGTCATGCTGCGGAATTAATTGAAATGTACGTTACCAACTTGGGATAATTGACTTTTTGCCGATTGTTTCAACTAATTTAAAGGTTCTGCGAATCTGTAATGTTTTTAGTTAATTGTGTAATTAAAACTAAATATTAGGAGGGTATTTTTGTAGAAAACATTTATTTCCGAACAAACAAACAAAAAAAGGTAAACTATTTTTCGTCTCGTGAACGCGTTGTCGGTTTGATTGATCGATTACGGTAATCAATACGTAATGGCTGCTTATCCGATTAGCGATTCCCAAAGCAGGACGTACAGTCAGCCGCAATTAAATGTGTACAAATACGTGTTCTTAAGTTGATATCTCAATTTTAATGCACACTTTTTTTAGTCTACATTAAAAATCCTGTCTGATGGTAAGCAGGCGACACAGACCGAAAATATCAGACCGCTCCACAACGTGGAATGAACACGGTAACAAGCGCACCGATTAAAGCTTGCATAAATGCCATTTCACGCCCATCTTAAAACACCGAAGACTAAATTGGGAAACCCATATGGGTCGGTAGAGCTTTTCGACATATTGTATACATATCACTGCACTTGACTGTACTCCTGGTGATTAGGTAATTATTTTAATGTAATATTGTGTATCTGATGAGCGGCTTCGGCCGGGACGTGTGGGAACAGTGCCCCGTGAACTTTCAACTCTCGACCAGTAAACATAATTAAAAGGCTGTTTTTAACCAGTATCTGTTGATCACTAATAAGTATTTAATTACGGGTTTATGCATGGAAAATACTTTATTTTAATTATATTCTATCACTACGATATAAATGAGTTAGTTTAAAGATAACTGTAATTAAGATCATTTGTGACAGTTCACACTTTGGTATCTATCATATTGCAAATACAAAGCAGTATGTCGCACGCGGAAAAAAATAAAACTGAAATAAAACAAAATCTGGTTAGCATATATATAACACCAATAAGCAGACCCTGGGCCCTCAGAAACCCTTCAAGACTGATATTTAAGTACCTAACCAATTGATAATTGAAAAGAGCATAGCCTGTTAGTTTCTTGTCAGTTCGTCTCAGAACGGTGGCTCGGAACTGGCACTTAAAATCACTTACACTTAGTCTTCTTTTCTTGCATTTAATTGAATTCAATCGTCGTTATTTCAGTGTATTTTTTTTAACTATTTTTTTTTTGACATTTTTGAGTACTTTGTATTAGTTTATAAAATAAAAAAACATTTGTACTCTTCACTAAACTTAAGTCGCAACAAGTATAAGGCTAGGATGATAGCTTTTTATTCTGTTTCTAACCCCCCCCCCCCCGATTTTCTTTTTATTTGAATCAAAAAGTTCAAAAGTTGCCTGGAAGAAATCGCTTTAAACGATAAAGCCGCCGATTGTGTCACTTCTTTTACAATTGTTGTAATGTGTCATTTTATTGTGGTGTGCAATAAAGAATGTTCTGTCTTCTCTCTATCTATAAAGATACGAAATAAATATTCGATCGCGAGTAGAATTAAAATCTTTTGTAAGCCACCAAGAAATATCAACAAAATTGAAACAAAATTTGCATTGTGTAGACATATCTGAGTTAAACGCAACCATTAGATTTTCCAAACCTCAAATTCTCGCATTGGAAACAAATCGTCCATAATTAAATAGCTAAGGCTGTTTCAATCATATTCCTTCTGATAAATTAAAAAAAAACATATCCCTTTTGTGAAGTGCTGGATATCTGGCAAGAGCTAGAAAATAATTTCTTTTCTGATACCAGCACCGTTTAATACAATTCAACGCAACTAAAAATTTGGCAACACGATAAAAAAAATGTTTACTAGTAAACTAACTACCTCGCCGACTATTATGGCTATTGTCATTGAAATCTACTTAGCTGCTTAGATGTCAAGGAATAACAAGCAGACCGACACGTGAATTTTCGCATTTACCACTTAGAGACGATAACAAATGGGATACTAACACAAAAAGCAAACACTAGCTACTACTGTACACATTACAATTATAATATGATCTAACACGATATACTATTATCCTAATATTATGGTGATATTTAGTCTTAGTAGCTAAAGCGCTCGTAGCTCCGCGGTGCTCGTTGGTCGGAAACGATTACCGAAGTAAAGCAGAGTTTACAGAGGTCAGTCCTGGGATGGGTGACCGTTTGTTTGGCATTCAATATCGAGCGCTTCCGTGCTTTGGAAGGCACGCTAAGCCATTGGTCCCGGTTATCACTAAATGTGGTAGTCGTTAAACCATGTTAGAGGCCTAACAGCAGGACGCCATACACCTGCTTCCGCCAATCCGCGCTAGGTCTGCGTGGTGGAGTATGACCCAATACCCTCGCACCTTGGTATGTGAGAGAAGGCTCGTGCTCAGTAGTGGGACGTTAATGGACTGAGATGATGATGATGATTTAGTCTTGAATAAATCTTTGAATTATAATAGCATACAGTTATGATTTGATTCATTTTATTTATTTATTTGTATGCATGAGCAGTTCGTTGAGGTGATTATAAATGTATCTTCAGTAAGTAACTAGTTTACTTTTAACCGACTAAAAATAATGAACTATCGAGATCTATGCCTCAGTATGAACTGCAGTCGTGAAAGCAACGGCAGCATTGTTTTTCCGACGGAGCCATAAGGTGGGTAGTATAGACTGTAACATGTAAAACCAAAAGTCAATACTTGTATTGCATTTACATGAGATGCATTTTGGCTATGATTTTACCAAACGTTATTTCCTGCTTGTTCTTGTGGTATACTCGTATTACTAAAATGATATCCCTCGGGACATCCCTTGTCTTGTATCGCATACAAAATTTTTTTTTTGTATGTGTATTTTATACATACGTTCATTCACGCCTGTTTCCCCGGAGGGGTAGTCAGAGGCATATTATACGCCCAAACTTCGCCAATTATATAGTTGGTCCCACCTAATAGGTGCCGAGACTATTGCCGCTTATCGGGCACGGTTTTGTTCACACCTTCCAGGTGAGGTTGGCTTGGTATCCTTAGGTCTTGGTAGGAACCCATTTGCCCCTATATGCATTTATAAATATATTATATATTGCATGCCACTGTGATGGCGAAACACGCGCTTCTTGTAAATCAAATGTAAAAAAAAAAATCTTAAGTATGGTGTACTTCTATGGGGAAACTCCACAGATATAAATAAAGCTTTTGTGTCTCAAAAACGATGCATTCGAGCCATATGTAACGTTTCGCCAATGACATCGTGTAGACAGCTATTTCCTAAACTGAATGTACTTACTCTTCCGTCCATGTACATTCTAGAAAGTTGTATGTTTGTAAAAAATCATCCCTATATTTTTAAATTCAAAAATGCTAATAGCTGCAGTATAGCGAGACATCATGGTAAGCTGATGTTGCCAAAAGGAATTGTTATCCAAATTGTGTTAAGATATATAATAAGTTACCAAACTCAATGAGAGAGCTTAGTTTACCCATATTCAAAATAAAACTACAGTTATGGCTTAAAACTAAATGTTTTTATTCACTCGCAGAATATTTTAACACTAAAATTGAAATTATATAATTTGATATTATTTGTTATTTTGACATCAATTTTATTTTATTATGATTATTACAATGACTTTTTAATTTTACTTATTTTATATTGACATTCACACGCCCTGCGTTTGGCAAAATAGATGTTCTTTTATATACGAAAACCACCTCATGTTACTCTATTTTATGTGAATAAATTATTTCATTTCACTTTCATTTCAAGATTAAGAGTTAAATCAGGTTTAAAACTAGCGCTGTCACTGTCTTCATTTTATGAATTAAAAGTTAGTTTTAAATCTGGTTTAACTTTAGATCTGGTTTTGAAATAACCCCCTTAATTGTTACTACAGACAAGATTCATAATGATATCACATTATCAAATCGCAATGGCGTCCTGCATGCAATGGAGTGATCACTATGATTATCACACCTATATTTTGTTGGTAATTTGGTTTAGGCACGCATTATGCTGCTCTATTGTTTTCTTACCCTCAACTTTGACCTACCGACGTTTAACAAAAACTCAAGTTTTATTTTTTGACTGATGACACCGTGTTCTTGACACTTGGCGTTAGTTAGAAGGACAAACAATAAAGTAAGGAGTATTTTGTGTGATGATGTTGATGTTAAGTGTCAAAGCTAAATTGTCTAAAATTTTAACGGGTACTGTTTTTTTTTTTTTTAATAATGGCTTCGTGCGGTTTGCACATTTAGCCAGTGTCAAGTTAGAGATATATTAATATCATATAAATTATAGTAAATGAGAATGAGTGGTGATAAAGATGATACATGGTAAATGAGATCCCCTCCCCCTAAACCCCTTGAGTCCTCAGTAAAGATGTGGGACTATACTGAGATCTCACATGGACTTCTTGAGAGAATTTGAAAAGTGATGTTGCACTGTTTTGTTTCATTTATCAACACTTATCTACGTTCACAAACACTTAACGGTTAATAATCCACCGTTATTAGTTATTACACATTAATGTTCGAATTATCACAAATTTTAGAAAATAAAACAAAAACTGCAGACATGACGCTTCACTTTCCCGCCAAGAAGTCTCTGTTGTTACTTTGATAGGTAAAAAGATTTAATTTTTTTAATGTAACTCGTCGTAATGACTTTATCTTGTCTGATGATAAGCGACTGAGCAGAGCTATTCTTACCGATAAATGCCTAAAACTCCCGGGTCTATATTAGCTGGTAAACACAAATCTCTATAATATTATAATAGGTTGGGGAAAAAGTCTTTTCGTATTTTTGTATGAAAAGTCAAGACATTTTTTTCAAAGTTTATTTACATTTATTTACAATATATACCGTTTTGTTGAATAACTTTCTGCCATTTTGTGGGCAGAGACATTATCCCGTTACTGTAGAAACTTTGGGACTTCTGATCAAAAAAACGGGACAAATAGTTTTGGCAGTCCTCTCTTGAGGTCAACCTTACAGAACCTAAAGAATTCTGCACAGACCGAAAAAGGTGAAAATCTGAAGGCGCAAGGTCAGGGCTATATGGTGGATGCACTAGGACCTCCCAGTCGAACTCTCTTAATTTTTGCTGAGTGGCTAAAGATGTGTGTGGTCTAGCGTTATCGTGATGAAAGACCACACCCTTCCTGTTGTTCAATTCCGGCCGTTTTCTCTCGACTGCTTCCTTTAATCTCATCAGTTCCTGGCAGTAAAGATCAGAATCGATGGTTTTGCCGGGCGGTAAAAGCTCATAATAAACAATGCCCTTCCAATCCCACCATACACACAGCATCACCTTATTTCGTGTTAGGCCAGGTTTGGCCACAGTCTGTGAAGCCTGGCCAACTTTCGACCACGACCTTTTTCGCACGTTCTTGTCGTACGTGATCCACTTTTCATCGCCAGTTATCAATCTCTTCAAAAACGGCTCGGTTTCATTACGTCTCAATAATGAATCGCAAATGAGTACACGGTTCATTAAGTTTCTTTGAGTGAGCTCGTGTGGCACCCAAATATCGAGCTTTTTTGTATAACCAGCTTTCTTCAAATGGGTCAAAACTGTTTTGTGGTCAATTCCCAGTTCTTCAGCTGCATCGTAACTACTAATATGCCGATCTTGCTCCACTCTTTCAAAAATGGCGTCCATTTTATTCGTAACAGGGCGACCAGTGCGAGGTGCATCTTTAACATCAAAATTTCCGGACTGAAAACACAGAACCAAATTTGTGCTACTCTTACTGACACTGCATCAGGTCCATAAACATCACAAATTTTTTTCACTGCTTGAGTTGCATTTTTGCCTTTTTTATAATAAAATTTTAAAATGTATCGAATTTCTTCATTAGATTCACTCATTTTTACGGAGAGAAAAACAAATGAAAAATAGCGGGAAACAACTTTTTTTTATTTTTTTCTGTTCTTTATAATGGAACCTTTTTAATGTTACCAAAACCAGCCAGACACAAATAGTACAGTCAAAAAAATTTTATAATAAGTTTATACCTACGTTATGCGAAAAGACTTTTTCCCCGACCTAATATATGAATTCGAAATAATTATATTAAAAAAATACAAAGAAGTGCTGGTAAAGCTAGGTCCTACCAATCCTATCCTATTAAATGCTGTTGCCTTTGAAAGCTTGATCAACCAGTGTAAGGATACAGTAGAGTAAACCAAAATAAATAGTTTTAAGTTTACTAGAAATTTGTGTTACGATTTTTGTTTCAATCAATGTTGAAGACCCGTCTAACTGCTTTAAACAGAAGTTAAGTTATTTTTAACCAAAAATATTACTGTTGCTATAAAATGGAATGGTCTCATCCATAGAAATCTTATCTATTATGTAGATTTCTATGGTCTAATCGCTATCTTTATCAGTAGGTAACTTATAAGTACTTCATATCGGAGACTTGATTACATAGCCTTGGATTAATTGACTAATTAATTAAAGATGTACGTGTTGCAATTCATTGTTTACTGTTCAATGAATAGCTCAACAGTTTTTCTATAATTAACGAGTTTAATAGTGATAGGGCTTCTGCATTATAAAAAAATATTAAGAATCGATACTACTTAAAAAGTTATTATGAAATAAATAAATAATAAATATTTTCTGACAATTACACCAATTATTTAGTTCCAAGATAAGTATCATTAAGAACTTGTGTTATGGATACTAAACAACGGATAAACATACTTAAATACTTTTTTTTTGTAAATACATACTTAATATACATAGGAAAATACCCAGACCAGAACAAATATTCATGTTCATGCACACAAAGATTTGTCCTGTGTGGGAATCGAACCCACGACCTCTGGAGTGAAGTGTAGGTATACTGACCTCCACGCCATATCGTTCGTCAAATATTATGTAGGTAAACGTTAAAGATATAAATTTTCAATACTGAATATACGAAACAGTTACATAATGTCATTTAAGTATTACATTATCTTTGTGAAAGTAGAAAGTAAAAATAAGTTATTTTCCGCTTAATATTGAAACTTCTATATCATTAGCAGAAATTGACAAAATAGCTAATTATCTTTTTGCAATACCAAATTGTACCAGCCAGAATATTGAGGCCTGTAGTACTATAGACTTTCTTATACTAATCATTCATATACATACATTTATATATGTGTATGTATGTATCATCCATATTTACTAGCACATTCAGTTAAGAAGCGACGATAAGCCAATGGCGAAACCATAAGCCTTCTAATTCAGAGTTTCTAGGGTTCAAATCCGGGGAACCTATGTCTTTTCAAAGTTACGTTCGTATTATCGCTTTCTCCGTGCCTCGGGAAGCACTATAAGCCGTTGGTCCCCGCTGTCATGAACATCTATGGCAGTCGGTATTAGGAAGTCAGTGCCTTCTAATATACTGACAACTGGTTTACCCATAAAATGATGATTCCCTTTGGGTTGTGGAAGCCAGATGGCAAGACCAATCTGATTCGACCAGTGAGCAGACCCTGGGCCCTATGCTTAAGTCTGGAGCAACCGGTATAATGCTAGGGTATGATGACGATCAGTATATAACACAGTGATTATGGTAGTAGTGGTTGCGTCGCAGGCACATCATGCGGGTATTTACATACAATTGCCCATCGTGATTTATTAATTACTAACCTAATTGTTGCGTCATTTGTTAAACGATGTGCACTTATAACGAAGTCTTTATCCATTGTTTTGTGTTTGATGTAGAAAAATACAGATAGGTGAAACAAATAGGTTATAGTTTTTTTGAAATGGCCTGAATCATCATGACGTCTGTTTGGAATGCTCCTGTAAGTTTGTATAATTTATATTACAGCTGTACAGTAATATTAAAATGATTTGTTTAAACTTATTGAATCAGATTAGTATTGCTGTTCCCTTTTATGTGTATAGGCGCCTCAGTTTGATAACTTTGCTCTATCTTACTGTAAATTGGGAATTTTATGATTCCAGATATCTGGTAAGTGTCCTGTAGGTCTTAAAATAAGGCTCTAACGGCCGTATCATTGGATTGATTTAGAAGTTTGTTTTTTTTTACAGCTTCAATAAACAGCAGGCATAGATCAACTTGATACCTCCACGCGTTCTCGAGAAAAAATATACTTTGGTTTATTTTGACGCAGAGTGTATGAAAACTAAAATTAAAAATATATAGGTATATCGTCGTTTATATATAATGTTTACTTGCTGGTAAATATTAGTTTATTAGAATATCTTTTTCTCTCCTTTATTTGTAAACAAATTAAAGGTTATTCAACGCTAATACTTAATATGAAGCTCTAAATTGTTAAGCAATTTGTTATACAAAAGCGTCGTCAGTTCGTTAAACAGCTAACAATCCGTTTTATTATATTTATTAGCCGTCGTACGTAAGCACTTATCTTGGATTTTGACAGATCCCATTAAATTATGTAACACTCGCACTCATAAGACGTTTATGGGTTCTCGACATCCCGCTAAACACCCGCGACGTTCAGATATAAAATATACGTAAAATTTATTGCCTCGACCACCGTGTGAAATAAATCATTATGTTAAAACAAATTATTATGAGATATGTTGCTAACTAAAGTTGAAATAACCTAAGTGGCTAAAATATATGTCCGGTATCCTGGAATTCGTCGATTTGGGGTACTGTTTTATAAAATTTGTCTTCTACATTAATCTCGTGCATTACAGTCTGCTCTCTACTTATTTCATCTTCGAAATAAAGTTAACTCTAATCATAATATTCTTAAAGAAGCATATTCACTGTATTTCCATCTGCCAAAGCCAACGCGAATTCTTTATTCATTTTGACAGCTGCTAGAAAAAAATACATCGGTTACTTGGAGGCAGATTGTCTAAATGTAAAGATAATATTCTGTTCGCACATTTTTAAATATGAAATTTGCACCTAACAAAAGGCTGAAAATAGTTGACAAAGGATGCGCAAGCGCCGCGTTGGGCGCTATTTCGAAGCGCCCAGTGCGTCCGTCCGCGACTATTTTCAGCCAGTTCGACGATCCTTGCACTCCAACAAAACAAATAATCATGGATTATCCTTGAGATGTATTCCTGAACCGTCGAGGTGGTTTGCCAAATGTTTCTCTTTAACCAAAATGTATGTATTTTTGTTTTAGGTAAGAACATAAGTGATGTTTCTGCGACAACATTGTACGTAGTAAGTTGTAGAATAAGGTATTGCGCCTTGGGTGTTTACTTTATTTTATTAAGAACATCAACAGCAAATTGTAAATTTATTTTTTCAAAATTTAACACATTTTAGTGTTCGCATAATAAAATGAAATGAAATGCACTAACACATAAAACGCCAATTTCTCTCTCTATATCTCCTCGAGCCTCGTGCTCAGTAGTGGAATCCCAATGGGCTGAGGTGATGATGATGACGGCGAAACAAATATTGAACATATAGTAAAAAGATAAAGTCAATCAAAGTCTGTGAATTAGTTGCATATTTTCCGAGGAATCACCGATGTACATTTTTTTATCACATTCTTGTTGAATAATAATCAATTTAAAGTCCATACACATTTGAAATTTTAACACGTTTTACAACACAGACGAAAATAAAAAGAAAATGAACGATTTTTTAAACTTACTGACAATCAACGTAGTATGTTTTGAAATATAGTTAACTATTACAGATTTACAAACTGTTAGAACTACCAAAATTTGAACTTGACTTACATACACATATAGTTCCTATAGAATATAGAGGCGTCGTGTCTCGACATAACTTAATGGTAAAGCCATATTTTTTGCTACCTCTAATTGGCCGCTTAAAGGCTGCTGCGCTGCACTTACGAGTTCCAGCACGTCTCATTCACACCAAATTAGTTTCTTTGAGAACATTGTTCTTCCTCATTAATATTCTATTCACATTATAAAATGTTTGATGACATCAGCAACGTAGTTGTTTTCTATAGCCACTTGTTTATTAGAACAAAACCTTACTAACTCAATTTTAGTAAAGAAATTGAACTTATTTTCATCTATTTCATAATACCATTCTCAGATAATTTTTACAATGCTATCTAGCCCCAACAAACTTAGCAGAGCTTGCAGTATGGATACTAGACAACGTCTAAACTTCCTGATATATATTTTTTAGTTAATTCCGTAGTAAAACAACTAAGACATATCATTGTTAATGCACATCAATATTTGTCCTGTACAATACAAATTTCGGCGAAAGCGTCATAATCAATCAATCAGCGTAAAAATTAAAACTAAATTTCAGAGGAAGTAGAACTTAAAAGATGCGTTATAAATATGATGGTGGTTAAAAGATTTATTCACTTTAGGAATGTCTGTGATCTCCCGAACAGCATCACGAAAATGTCACACCTCATTAAACGACACTGCGCCGCTTCCACTGAAGCTTATTGGATTTACGCTTTGTTTATTTACATTTCAATAGAAATAACTTCTTTCTAGATCTAATTTTTGTTTAAATTAATTTGGTTTATTTCAATTTACTTCATATAATTTGTATGTGACCTTTAATCTTTTAGCTTTTAATTACGAAGCCATCTTAACATAAAAACAATTGTGGAAATACTAAAAATAAAGACTTCTTTATTTTTATTACTTTATTTTATTTAAGAAAGGCATTCAATCATGAATTTTCTAAATACCTATATTATTCACAGCATACTTACTTACTTCCGATACGATCCATTGATTAATTATTCAATTGTCTGTAATATTGAATAAAACATTATCAAACTTATTATCCAACACCAAATTGCAATCCTCATCAGCATTACTTTTATTTTCAATAGGTATGTAGGTATGTTCTTTTAACAACGTTCGCCATTATCATTCAGGTCAAATAATTCTCAACATGCTGATAACCATAACCTTGCCCCGGATTCCAGTAATCCTGCACAAACGAGGCGCCTATCGCCGTCACGGGCAGGTGGAGCCAATTAGCGCCAACACAAACAATAGCCAGCGGTGATAACATCTGATGACTGCGCTAATGACAGCACTTTGATAAGCAACCAGCCCTATGATGTTCACTCTGCTGATTTGAGCACTGAGCAGTCAGTGTTAATTGAGAGATTTTGTCAAGGCAGTCGCTAAATAAGCGATGATAATCTGTGCTAATTTCGTGGTGTCTCTACAGCACCTACACAATCAACAAGCCGCTGTTGGTTTGATCACTGAGCAGTCAGAGTCAATTGACAGCTTTCGTCAATCAGAGAGTTATTTTTTCAAGGTTTCAGAGATTATTATTTTTATTAAGTTCAGGGACTTTAAATCTTTGCTTTGCCAGTCAGCTAGCTTAAATTTTCTTAAAGTATTATGAGTAAAAAATACATATTCAAAAGTCCAATGTACATGACTTTCTGTAATATGGCCTCTATACTGGTTAATCATCCCTTAGCTGGGCTTAGCTCATCAGCGTCCATTCATCCATTCGCCTTCATACATTTATTAGTTCACTTTTCCGATGAAACTCGAAGTTTTTGGTTTTTTAATGTTTATTGGCATAAAGAAAACATTTCAGAAATACCTAAGCAATATTTCAAAATCAAATATATGTATAAACGTACCCCTTATAATTTTCATTGAAATTTGAGTGATTGAGAGATATTGTTCAGACACGTCAATTTGCCTCTACAATGTTGACATCAGTTGTGATACTTGTGATTTAATGTACTGCTACGCCTGACTTGTAATATAATAAACAGGACACTGTTACCGCACGCAAACATTATTTGCACGAATGCTGTTAATAATTCGCAAGTACAGGTTGAATTATATAAATTATTATTGTATTATGTCTAATTGGCTATTATCACTGAGATCGATTCATTTGATTATAATTAAAAATAAAATCATTCCATTTTATGTTTATAATTTCGTTATAAAGAAGTTTTATCTTCAATTAGTCTTTAATGTAATGGAGTTCTTGTAAAAGGTGTTCAACAACATTCAATATTATTTCTTCTATTTATAAGATTAACACAACTTGCAATGCGTGTTTAAGTCCCGTTGATAAATATTTCTCACGGTACCAAAAATGTTTCGCCAATTGTAATAAATAGCGAAGAGCAATGCGCCCGCGCAGGTGTGTCACTCGACAATGGCGCTCAGCTCAGATGATTCAGAGCACATGCACTATAATTGCACCGGGATCACTCATTGTCCCGGGATTTCTCGGGAAACTAACGGATTGGCAGTTTGTAAACTGAGATTTTATTTTAGATTGTACGTATGTTTGATGAAAAACATTTTTTTTCTGCTTTGTGTGCTTTTTGAGACCCAAATCTTATCTTAGAAACAAATTCGTGCTGTCTCCGATAAGTATTATCATTGCCATACATATAAGTAAAGGATGGATCACTAATAATTTTGAGGATTAATATTTCAATATAAGCATAGTTATTTCCTCTGTTTATTGCGTTCTAATGATCAGTATCCGCTGATCCATTATTTTCTATTGTATATCGATTCTTTCCAAGTTTTACCTTTTACGCTTGGTTTTTGTCGAGTCCTCTTTCTTTTGTATCACAGTGTGTTTAAACCCTTTGATTGGTAACTTCCCCGTAAAGTATAGATCAAACAGCTGTGATAATTTCACGCAGTGTTTTTGTGCGCAATTGTGTATAGGTCAGGTTTAATCGGCGCTCTCGGCTAGCAACAGGATTGTCGGTGAGTGTGGCTTTTTTGTGTATAACGGTACGCGGTGTTGCGGGATCGGGCTCGGCGGCTAGGGCCAGGTAGATGCTCCTGCGCACCCGTTGATCTTACTGATATTATAATAGTTTTGTGCAGACCTTTCTTGAAATTGTTATATGCTTTTCTACTTCTATTTTAAGTTTGTTAGAAATTACATTCTTTTTTACGTTACTCACAGGATATTTAATTACGGAATACCTAAGTGTTAATAGAATAGGAAATATGTTTCGTTCATATTTCACCTTTTTTATATTTTCATCATCATCATCATCATCTCATCCCATTAACGTCCCACTACTGAGGACGAGCTTCCACTCACATACCAAGGAGCCACATACCAATACCCTCGATTGGGTCATACTCCACCACGCGGACCCATTGCGGGTTGTGGAGGCAGGTGTATGGCGTCCTGCTGTTATAATTTATATTTAACTTTTGCGTATTTGTCTCCGAAACAATCATATTCTTTAACAATTTGTTAATTTATAAAGTTTTCGATTTCAACTAAAGTCTGCCTACAATCGTTCTACTTCGTAAAATATCTCCGTGCTATAAAGAAAGTATAGTCAGTAAACCGACGCGTGGCCCTACAAGACGAGCTCCACCATGCAATAAAACCCTTTTATACGAACAAATGGTCCAGTATTTAGTTGACAAAACTAAATAACGTTACAAGGGACACCTAAATAGTCTGCCCTGCCCCTTTGTACGGTCAGACGACGGAGAAAGTAAAGGCCGGGCGCCCGTTTTATGGGCCTCTAAAACAATTCCGGCTTTATATGGAGCTAGAGAATAGGGAAATTGTTCCAACGTCCTCCAAATTGATCCAGTATCTCTTTACTGTTAGTTGTTTACTGATTACTCATCAGTGTGCTCTGGCCGTTCAGCATAAGCTTCTAAGTTAATATTTGTTAGATATGATTACGTGGTATTACTATAGATAATGTAAAACCGCTTTAGAAACATTTTATAATTCGTGGAATGGTCAAAGTCAATTTATGTCTTCTGTTAAACATTTATTTATTCATAACGTAACCAGATCAGCCGTTCGAGACGATAGGTACTATTTAATATTACGCTTTTTTTGATTTTGAAGAAGTTTAGAAATGTATAATATTATTATGATGTAAATTTAAACAATAATACTTACTACAATAATGCATCAAATTCGAATCGAATCTCAATTAAATTTAAATACTACTACAATGTATCAACAGATTATCAAATTCCCACATAAAGAACACTCACATCGCATCATGTATGCGTGCGAATCATGTAAAGTCAACGTTGCCCATCATAAAGGACCGGTCGACATTGCTTACAAATCGTTTGTATCCGTTGTATCGATAAAAATAAAAGTAAGTAGTAGATAGACTAGAACAAGTTGCGGTGAACCCGATACGGGCGTGCGGCGACTGCGGCAAGCGTGCGCCCGCGCAGCACAGAAGTGGCGCGGCGGCTCCCGGCACGCCATTCCTGCCGCGCGACGGCGCGTGCATCGAGGGATCAAGACGTGCCATATTATATTTACTATCATATCAAATGATGTTATTACTAACGATGGTTAAAGCTTAACAAACATATCTCAGCTCCCGAGCTCCTTCAACATTCGAGCACAAGAATAAATGTTTCAAATTGCAAGATTGTATAGTCGAACTACGACTAATTCAATGCAGATTGAGCGTAACAGAATATCGAAATATTATGTTAGAAGAATATATCCAACTCCTCTTTTTGACGACCGATATGGCGTGTTGGCGAGTATACCCGCATTCCACTCCTGAGGTCGTGGGTTCGATTCCCACACAGAACAAATATTTGTGTGTATAAATATGAATTTTGTTCTGGTCTGGGTGTTTTTCTATGTATATTAAGTATATATTTACAAAAAAAAAAGTATTTATGTATGTTTATCCGTTATTTAGTATCCATAACACAAGTTCTTAATGATACTTAAATTGGAACTAAATAATTGGTGTAAGTGTCTGAAATATTTATTTATTTATTATTATTTATCCTCTTGTGGATCCTCCTCCACTGCAATTTGAGTGGATTAACAAGAAAAAATTGGGATTATCACCAGCAACGAATGAAGTTATATGCTAAATAATATATCAACCCAACAACAGGATTTAGAGTAGTTTAATTACCAGAAAAACATATGGGGATTTCGACAGCTAGACTTGTTATAATATCAGATATTCCAACTACTATAAATATGACTTTAATCAAATACTGATTGCTACTTTCAACAGTTGCTGCTAGCCTCAGTTAATAGATAAAGTTACTTCAGCGTTTATGTTATAATCTGTAGACTTACTGCAGATAAGCTGTATTAACCTCAACACATCAAGCAAACAAAATCTTTCAAGCCATACGCGAACACGTTGCAATTTCCTAAAACCTCGTAAGTAATTAATGTGTTAATTAGTAGTAGAACTATTAATGTTTTAAAATATTCATATGAAAAGGGATGTTATGAAATTATGCGATGCTTTAACGCTTGTATCAAGTGCATAATCAGCTGACAATGAAGCGTTTGCTAGTAGTGGGTCACGAACGCAACATCGCTTTGTTTTGCGGACAGCTAGCCATTCATGGTCCTAAAACTTTAGTTGTACTGAAGTAACTCCAGTAGTTTTTGTCGGCTTATGTTTTTCCCATATTCTATGCTCTATACCAAAATCGAATTGCCTATATCCACAAAGTTATACAACATTAGAAATAATATCAATTACAATCCATTCATTACACTCATTGTGCTGTCACAAAGTTATCAATCGAATAAAATGTCTGTTCCAGCAACTATTTAACATACCAAATGTTTTATAACGGCTTAAATAGAGGCGGCTTTTATTAAAACATTTGCGACTCACTGTGTGATCTCATTAGGAACCTTTTTGTTTGTGACACTGTTTTAAATACAAGCATTTGGGTCTACGTTAGTCCTTAAACTAAGTTCTAGAAGAGTTTGAGGTCCGTGAATGTCCATCTTTACCACGAACGCATCGAGCAACGCATCCTTTCCCCGTTACTGTTGCGTTGCTATTATTACAAATTACGCGATGATGATACATGATTACGTTGCTTTAATTGCGTCGGAGTAGTCAACGCTAACGCTGCGACCTTTTTTATATAAAAATACTGAAATACATATAGTTGAGATGCCTTATTTTGGAGTAATAATTATAAACAATTACTTAGTTGTAAATAATCAACGCTCTCTTTTTTTTATTTTCAAAATATAAGAAGCGTGTTTATTAATTAACATTGTTGAAGTACTTTCAAACCATAAAATGAAACATTTCAAAATAAGTGTAGAAATGTTCAGTGAAAACAATCCCTTGTCCATTATTATGACACATAAGTAAACATGTGAGACATACTGTACGGTTCCATTAGGCAATCGACATTTGTTTACATAGTAGTGACGTCAGTGACAGCACTAAATGTTATCGGTCAAAGAATGATAATTGACCCTCAGAAATCAGTTTTTGTATGAGAGATTCAGGGGAGGTGAGGGAAACCTATAGCAGTTGCTGTCTGTCGCCTGAAACTATAATTAATAATTGTTATTATATTACAATCACCAATTATTTAGTTTCAAGATAAGTAAATAAATAAATATTTTCTAGCAATAACACAAATTATTTAATTCCAAGATAAGTGTCATTAAGAACTTTTGTTATGGATACTAAACAACGGATAAACATACATCTTTATTTTGTAAATACATACTTAATAAACATAGAAAACACCCAGACCAGAACGAATATTCATGTTCATGCACACAAAGATTTGTCCTGTGTGGGAATCGAACCCACGACCTCTGGAGCGTAGTGCGGGTATACTCGCCACCAAGCCCTATCGTCGTCATCATAATACAACGGCCAAGACTGAAATTGTATCATGATATAATGACGGTAATATCTAAGTACCCTCGTATGTTTCTCATCTTATTACCCGTAATTGCGATTAGGTCACCGCCACAATTTTCCTGCGTACCTACTTACATGATAATAAATAATTAGCCTGTCTATGTACAGATACTTTTGCATATCCGTTTTTTGATCTCGTTAGACGTCGTAATTTTTTTATTGTTGTAACATAGACATTTATGAATGTTTGAGATTTTTTGGTGTGGAAAGGTTAAAGACCGCGTCTTTTGAATGTGTCACCGTCTAATCATAACGCAAAACGGCTAGCAGCGGTTGGATGTGAAGAGCTGAAGTTCGAGACCGTACGTTCGGTGGCGTACTTTTGGAGAGGCCTATGTCTAGCTGTGGACGAAGATAGGCTGATGAAGATGCATCAATCAATCAATCAAATCATTTTATTGTCAATCTAGAGCATAGATCACTAATCATCATCATCATCTCAGCCATCTGCCGTCTACTGCTGAACATAGGCCTCCCCAATAGAAAGCAAGTGGTGGATTAAAATATCTTTGTAACAATTCCCGCGCTACTAAACCGCGAAACTCTCGTTTCAGCGTTGGTCGTGAAGACATCGTTGTTCTGAGGCTCCTATCTTACCTGAAGATGCCCTGTGTAAGGGCGAAACACGTGTCGTGTTGAATAGTTTCTCGATTTTTCGGAAAATTATAGTAGCGCGGGAATTGTTACAAAGATATTTTTAATCCACCACTTGCTTACAATGGATTTCCGCAAAGTAACGCCTGAATCAATAAATTACTCCCCAATCGATTTCCACATTGAGCGATCCTGAGTCGCCTGCATTCATCGGTTTCCCGCCGCCTTGACTAGATCATCTGTCCACCGCGTGGGAGGCCGTCCTCTACTACGTTTGCCGGTTCGCGGTTGCCATTGAATAACCAACTACTACAACACTACATAGATGACTACTACTACTAAAAAACATTACATTATGATTACAGAATAGTATAGTAGCGTCAGGTCATACGATCCCAGCGCACGTGCTCGCGGTATCGTGACCTATATCTGCTCCCCTTTGAAGCCAGCATGTCACGACCTTTTTAGTCTGTGCTCTTATGTAGTCTTAACAATCAGCGTATGCGCAACATTTCTATAGAGACATTTCTATTTTTCCTTTCTTAGATCAACAGTAGAGATAAGGTATGAAATACGCGGACGAATATTTTAACGATTTATGTATATGTAAGAGCTAATATGTGGTATGGTTTACGATGAATAGAGCTTTTAGTATCTAGTTTAAACATTTGAATGTGTTCTGTCGTTAAAAAATATTTTAATATGACATACTAATACAGAACACATGGTAAGCAAATTATCGAAAGATAAGATGAGATGAGATAAGATAAGATAATAATTTATTTGAATCGCAAACACACACATGCAGAAATATACAATATAGACATAACAATCAACTAAAAACAAAAAAAATTAAAATACACAAACAAGAACAGAATTTTTTTTTTTTGTGTGCATGTGTGCAACAGTGACGCAAAGGGACCACAAAGACCAAATTTAAAACCCTATAGTAGACACATGTCACGCAGTTTTACTCCTTCCAGTTTTTATTAGAATCACTTGTATGTAGCTTTAGTGCAATAATTTTAATGTTGGCACCTAGTACCTACCTTATAATATACATTATTATTAAAAGTGCATCATGTATTTGTGACATGAGTCAGTATGACCTAACGATGACATCAAGCAAACGACAATTACTTGTAGATTTCACTTATCCTTTTTTAGTTGTAAAAGGTTCGTGTGTTCAATGTGTAGGTGATTATTGTACAACGCCCCGTTCAAAATAGCAATTACGTTATTGGATCTTCTTAGCAGCAAAATACAGAATAAATCAAGCTTGAACCTCATACGGCTCATGAGTGGGTCTACGCACGCGACGGTCACCCCCGGGCGTGCATCAGGCGACTTAAACGCGATCACTAGAGTAATGGCAGCGTTGAGTCAACGTGGACTCGGCATTTTCCATTGAAACAGATTGACGTTGAAAACTGAATGTTGACAAGAAAACAGCGCGGAATGCGTCAAGTGACTCATGTGAGCTTCTAAGCTGCAGCCCCCGTAGCGGCCGTAGCAAGCGCGGCGGACCGCGCGCTATACGCTGGCTCCTTCGTCCGTCCGTCAGTGCCGCACGCGCGTCGCCTCTGCGCGGTCGCCTCGCTGTGCGCCTTTCTCGCTCCTCGCTGCATGCGCTTCGAACTTTTTCGAGACGTTGCATCCGATTTGATATTCAAATTGGACAAACGAATAAGTCGTCAAGGGGCGGACAATTGTATTATAATGAAACAACCGCCCGGACGTCCTCAGCGGTACACTCAGAACGTTGTGCTTTCGAAGCTGACAAATTACTACTGTAATTCTATGAATGAAACATGGAATTCGTAGTTAGTTACAATCAACCTTATATCCAGTGAAGTGACTCTCAGTGATGAAAGGATTTCTCGAAAGTTTTAAAAGTTGTCAAGATTAACTCCTACTTGGAATTAGGAGAGCGTGCGGCGCCGTCCCGAGGGACGCGCCGCCGCCAGCTCCTCAAGGGCTGGAAGAAGACCATGGGGGTCATATCCAAGACCTTCGGCGTCGTCTTTAGTCTGTGAGTACCTGCTGCTGTTGCCATTACTTTCTACGACACTTTTTAATGTCACAATAACATAACTTTAACACATTCAGTGTAAGATTTTTCTTATCTACATTAGAGCTTGTAATAGTTCGATGGTCTCAGGATGACAGCATGTAAACATTACGATATTAAGAAATAAACTATTTACTATGTAGTAGGAAATATGCAACGTATATGAGAGATGTGGCAGCAAATTTCAATCTAGAACAATATTTATCTCACCAACTTATCACGGAAACAGTAGACAGCGAACGGCAGTAAAAGCCTATTTTATCCGACGGCTGGATCGGGGACTGCGTGAGTTGCGCAAGCGCCTCTATTCGCACGTGCACCATTACTAGAGAGCTTACGCTTCGAGTCGCCTATACAAACTGCAAGCCCTTGCGTCGTCTTCATTCATTGCGAGCTTCCACATCAAAACAAGCTTGGATTAACAGTTGCGCAAGAGCAATAGTTTAGTTAATTTATAGTCGTCCCAGTATCAATTGTTGGAGCATTAGTCGGTTCTCACCGCAGCACTTTCGCCTCGTATGGTAATGGTAACGAGGCTCGATCTAGCCAAGCTCACACGCAACAATGCGTCCGCGCATCATATTCCGAGGACCAGTGAAACTCGAGTTGATGTTACGTATTTCTGGTTTCATTTCGATTTTATTTTTGGTGTGACAGTTTTTATTGCATACTATTGTAGTAGTTATTTTCCAAGTTAAAAAATTTACCTTGTGATTCAAAACATATTTTGTTAACATACTTTCGCGAAACACGCAATGGCGTCGTAATAAGGCCAACGGCTGACACCAGCCGTGTCTTCCGTTAAAGTTTCCCCCATACAAAATTAATGATATACACACTTCCGCAAATGTGAAAATATATCTAGATCACCTTTATATAGCCCCCGCCACAAGGAGCTTTCTCATTTCTGATCTTATCCACGCCTTGTTGAGTGCTTCCTGCAAATTGTTACAATGTGGCCCATGCTGCTGATTATTTTGTATACAACAACAAATTGCACTGCATTGAGGAGTTAATGGGTTTAATCAATCGATTAATGTTCTCTATTTGTTAGCGTTTTAGTGGAGCTCTTGCCTCAGCAGTTTACAACAGATTAGGACTTATTAACAACACTTCAATTAACGCTTTTGTTTATTTTTTACTGATGGTTTGTGTTAGACTCGTAGGATCAAATCATTATTGGTTGTAGGACTTTTGTATTGGACTGTCTAAGCCCTTTTAATAGCATTTGAAAACTGCTACTCAGCAGCAACAAAAAATAAACATGAAAAGAAATAGCTATCAATGTGATACATATTCATTTTATTCGAATTACGTAGTCGAATATAAGCTAGAGGGACAAATACAATTTTATTATTAGTATATAAATTAAGTATGTAATTACAAAAAAAAAGTATTTAAGTATGTTTATCCGTTCTTTAGTATCCATAACACAAGTTCTTAATGATACTAGGCGCGTTAGTTTATAAGTATGACATTCATAAGAGCTCTATTGAGCCAAACTTGAATAAATGAATTTTTAATTTTTAATTTTTAATTTTAATTTTTTTAATTTTAATTTTAATACTTATCTTGGTGTGATTGTAAGAGAATATTTATTTATTTATTATTTTTATTCCAACAATAAAACAACAATTGTTTTCTTCTACTAAAGAACCTAAGAAATACCCATTAAGGGTAAATTTACTTGCACATTGTCATGTCTATTAACACTTACGTATTTTTACCCATAAAAATCTCAAAAACAATTTGAATGCTGACGTATATTGTAAAACAGTATGTTGCAATATTTAAATTCTATTGATTTATTAAAATTAGTAAGTAATTGGTGAACTAAAATGAAACCCAAAACGCAGTTGAGCTGGACTCACGGCAATTTCGGGAAGGGCGGCGATCAACAAAGCGAAGCCTTATTGTCAGCACTTGTAAAGGTGACCGTATTCTTTGAAAGATAAAA
Organism: Musotima nitidalis; assembly: GCA_949126915.1. Lineage (NCBI taxonomy): Eukaryota > Metazoa > Arthropoda > Insecta > Lepidoptera > Crambidae > Musotima > Musotima nitidalis. Next base: position 17,845,923 of record OX421416.1, read on the forward strand.
ATACAGTTCGTAATCACAGCCCCTCAGCCCTTTGGGCTGAGTTTTACAATAGCAGAGAAAGCATTAGACGGTCTGTAGTTAGCTATTGTTGAAAACCTTACTACTTACTGACAACAAGTAAACAAATACTAATTTTATTTCTATATTTATACAAATCAATAAATATTAAAGTGACTATTTGTAATGGCAAAATAAGAACATTTTATTAAATATATCTTAAAATCTGCGAAACATATGATGTTATGAAAAGATTAATTTAGGTTATTTGTAACACAAAAATTAGTTATAGGTCACGGTAACGAAATCGCGGCTGATGTTTCATACAATTACTTATATAACAATTGTATTTCAAAATTATAACATTAGCAAAACGTATTATTAAACAATAATACGTATATAAATCACCCTTTTCTTTGGAACAATGACACATTTAAGAAAATGATCGTCCATTTTAGTTTACTTATTTGTTACGGAAAATAAAACACATTTTACGGATTATCTATTCGTAAAAATAATTACTTAAATGAAAGAAAACTAATTTACATATTAAGTCATTACCTTGTTATCTTTTTGGTCACGTTCGTTATCGTAAACTTAATTTTGTCGTTACAAAATTATTCGATAACTTTAACTGCTTCTGCAGTAAGAGGTCGCACAGTTTAAAAAACATAACCGTAATAAATTTATGACCGAAACTCTTCCAATGATTAGCTTTTGCCTGCGGTTTTACCCGAGGACTAGTATGGATACCACTTTTTTAAGTAAGAAAAGCTTGAAGGTTTCTTTATACAAATAAAAAGCGTAGTAAACGATAAAACATAAAATTTTTCTCATTTATAATAAAAATTCTGTCTTGTTGAAAACCAGCGTCAGCTTAAAACACTGACACATGCTGAACTAAATCCCTTTTGGTGCAGCTGGGACACATTAGTGTTTTATATTAGCTTTTTTTATTTATAGTATTAAGGTTCCAAATCCTACCAAACAAAAGTCTTTTTGTTTGTTTAGGCATTAAATTAAGGCTATAAAAAATTTAAAATAATATTAAGCCTCTTTAATATTATTTTAAGGTCCCAATTTAATGACACTTCTGCCCAGTTTTGAATTTTATTTTATGATTAAGTTTATATTTGTTATGTTGTGTTACTAAAAAGCGAGTTAAATGTATTCTGATAAAAGAGCTTCAGTTTCGGGACAAAAACCTGATAAATCTGTAAAAAAATTTGAATAGCCAATTTTATTTATTCTGTCATATCATTAGCACGCAGTAAAACAGACCCTAAGCGATACAAAAGGAAGGTCTTACCGGCCACATAACAACAGCGAAAGCCACGTCTTATCCCGTGTATCTTCCTGATAATTATACAACAGGTGAACTGCCAATAGCACCATCTGCTGGACTCAACTCACCCATACTTTCCCGCCGCTCTCACAAACGGATTCAAGGAGGCGTGTGTTTAATGGGCTAGTATTGGTTCTAAATTAAACAATGAGACACGTCTTTACACTTTTATAACGGTCGTAAATCGTCGGCTTTTTACTTGCGCCCGCGCCGGCCATCCGTGCTCCCACGTCGTTAGTCGCGTCGATCAAAACCTCGTAAAGGGTAATCGTTTCACTCGTAATCCGCTCGGTCGATATGGGAACGATCATCGTCCAGATAGTGTCGATACTATAACTAACGTATAAACGCCCCAAAAGCCTAGGGAATAAGCCCCGTGTTGGACAAACACCCAGTGTGCCAGTAAATCGTGTACGCTTTAGTATCGGTTATCACGTTTTGGACAAACACATTGGTACGGTTTGGATCATGTGTGGAGAATTGCTGTTTCACTCGCTCATTGATTTTTATTGGCGTGTTTATTGTATCAAATATTTTTTATGCGATATTTTTTAATACAATAAGACCAATTGAAAAGATAATGATTCGATAAATAAATCAACAGTCTAAAAATTAATTCTCAAGTTGCGTTATTATTGCCAACTCTAATTCACTTTCATTCAAAAAAATTCAAAATTTCATCAACGGGTGTATTGGGATGCTGTCTGACCTAAGGAGCCCAAGAAACCTCACCTGCAAGTGGTGCACCTGCCGATCAACGGACGCGGCTCTGGCGAACATAACAGTGCCCTGTAAGCGGCAATAGGCTCGCCACCTATTACGTGGGACCAACTATATAATTGGCGCAGTGTGGGCGTATAATATTCTTCTGCCTACCCCTCCGGGGAAACAGGCGTAAATGTATGTACGCAAATTTCATCAACATCGGTATCCAGTAGTGTAGACGTCGAAGCGTCACAAACAAACTTTAAGTGTTGGCTATAAAATAATTTTTTTTTTACAAATTTTATGTTTAACAAAGTAGCCACTGACAGCCTTGTATCAACAATGCCAGCGCGGGGCTGTCTAGTCTACCTCCAAGGAGGACCGGGACTCATTCTAATTCAAGACTGCGACCGTGTCCTTTATTGTCCTACACTACGAGGGCACAATAATGAAATAATACTATGTTTACACGAGTTTGCTTTTTATTTAGGGCCTGTTTTATAATGTCGGATTATAAGATATTTGGCGGTTGAAATGACAAGGTTTGTATAAATCTATCTGTCAAGTATACGCATATGGGAACTTGATAAACTTTGTGAAAGAGAGGCTCTTTGATTTGAGACTTATCATCATCATTTGAACCTTATGAAGTCCACTGCTGAACATAGGCCTCCCCACTACTGGTCCACTTCTTTTTCTTTTTCTTTTTTTAATGTGACACGTTGTAATGACTACCTGCTTGATGGTAAGCAGTCGATGCAGTCCGAAAAAAAAATTAAAGCGCTTCATACCGTGAAATAAGCACGGTACAAAGCGCATTCACTCATGACGGCCTGCTAAAACGCCGTTTCACGCCCCGCTTAAAGACGTTGATTGATCTTGTGCCGCCTGTAACTATTAAGACTCGGATATGAAATAAATATAAAACAGTATTATGTAAAATATCTTTTGAATTAGCTCTTTGTGCATAACATTTCAGTACAGTTGATCTTATAAAAATAAAGTAGGATTGCAGGAAGATAACATTAATATTGACGTAATACCCTCCTTTCAAAATTTCACCAAAATAGGAATGAAAATTGTGCTATGTGCTAAGAATAGTTAATATTTGTATTTGAGGCAAAGTTTACAATATATAGTAAGAATCATTAACATCCTCTTTGCAAATTATAAATTAAGAAAATTAATTTATTCGTATATTCATAATTACACTTTTATGCCTAAACATGATAACTATGTCTGGTTGTGATGAAATTTGATACGATTTTTACTAAGACTTCTTTTTTATACCTTTTATAACCATTAAAATACGCCCGAAAAATTGTCAAATCAGAACCAGAATGTGCCGTCAAAACCGCTTTACCTTTTTCTTTAGTTTTGTAATTTATATATTAACAGTTTAGTACACACTGCACTAAATTACATAATAGGTTGGGGAAAAAGTCTTTTCGTATTTTTGTATGAAAAGTCAAGACATTTTTTTCAAAGTTTATTTACATTTATTTACAATATATATGTACCGTTTTGTTGAATAACTTTCTGCCATTTTGTGGGCAGAGACATTATCCCGTTACTGTAGAAACTTTGGGACTTCTGATCAAAAAAACGGGACAAATAGTTTTGGCAGTCCTCTCTTGAGGTCAACCTTACAGAACCTACAGAATTCTGCAGAGACCGAAACAGGTGAAAATCTGAAGGCGCAAGGTCAGGGCTATATGGTGGATGCACTTAATTTTTGCTGAGTGGCTAAAGATGTGTGTGGTCTAGCGTTATCGTGATGAAAGACCACACCCTTCCTGTTGATCAATTCCGGCCGTTTTCTCTCGACTGCTTCCTTTAATCTCATCAGTTGCTGGCAGTAAAGATCAGAATCGATGGTTTTGCCGGGCGGTAAAAGCTCATAATAAACAATGCCCTTACACCCCACCATACACACAGCATCACCTTATTTCGTGTTAGGCCAGGTTTGGCCACAGTCTCCCGTGTGGAGTTGCCAGACTCCCATCGGGCGCGTCCCCGGGTGGCGGATAGGGGCATGCCACACATTGTGGTACCGGCTTTTAAGTAATGTAAGTCCGGCGCGGACCAAAACTGGCGAGTGGGGTGGGGGATCGGGAGTCGTATTGAGCGTGGCTGTGCGGTGGGCTCGTCTAGATTGGTTTGGCTTTGATTAGGTACCCTAGGGTAACTTTGCTTAGGATTAGGTAGGTAAGGCTAGGCTGGGCTGGTAGGATAGGTAGGCTAGGTTAGGGCTAGACTACTTAAGACTAGGCTAGGTGGGGCTGGGATAGTTAGGATAAGCCAGAGCAATTTAGTACGGGTTCCCGCGCGGGCGCGCCTGATATAGACTCTTGAGACCTGACCTGAGGGACCTTTTGGTCGGAGGGAAGCGGCTGCTCCCAGCACGCCTCAGTTCATCTGAGGTGGCAGGGGATGCAGCCTTTCCTGAGTGGCGGCGAGGCGTTTTCGGCGACTTTTGCTTCGCCCTTTCAAGGGCAGTGGCCGCTTCATGCGGCGGTGGGTGGTGGGCCTGCAAGGCCTGCGGCGCGGCGGGTCCGGCAGTCACATTGCTGTGGCTGTTGGGTGGGTCTCTTGACTCCCCGCCGGGCAATCCGTAATCCGCAGTCTGCGGAACGGAGGTGCCGCTCATTGAGAGTGGTGCCGCGTGGAAGAATACCACTATAATAAATTACCCCAATCCCAAGGTGAGCGGATCGTGCCGAAGGGATGCATGGCTGGAGGGAGTCCAGTCGCTAGCGTGCGGGGGAGCTCACCCCCGAAAAAAGAGAAGGAGAAAAAAAAAAATAATGATAACAAGTAGTTCGGAAAAGAATCTCCGGGCAGGTCCCCGAAAGGGGGAATCCTGCACACCCGCTTCGGCGGGTGTCTGCCCCGTAGTATACGGAGGGGGCACCAACTGCTTCGGGGGTCAGCAGGCTGCTGATTCCCGCATTGACGACCACGGCTTTTGTTTTTATGATATTAGTCTTGCTGAGCGATTTGGAGTTCTGCGCCTCCGGGGGGGGGGCAAGCCGCTGCGTGATGAGCGTGGCAGGTTTGTCACCACCCCGGTGCCGCAGGTTGAGGTTCTCTCCGACGACTCCGCGGGTTCTATGCACACCGTAGGCCCCGCGGAAGCGTCGGAAATGTCGGAGGTGGAGATGTCGGAGGTGGACGAGGGTTCTTCGGGTCGACAGAAAAGAAAAAGACCCTCTGAGGCGGGCTCGGCTAGCGAGGTCGAGTTGGCTCCGGACGACTCTTCAGCGAGGGCCAAAACAAAGCGCGGCCGCCCCCATGGCCGCGGGTGCTCCCATGGCCTAACGGTCGGCCTTGACGAGGCCAGGAGGGCGCTGAGCGTCAGCCGGGCGCTGGCGCGTCGGGAGGCGGAGGATGAGAGGAGGGCGACAAAGGGCATCTCTCGCGCTCCCGACTGTGCGACCAGGTTTCGCGAGATGACGGCGACCTGGGACCCGGCGGACGCCACCTCCTCGATGACAATAGCGGACAGGATGTCGCAGGTCTTCGACGGTATCGAGGAGATGACAAATAAGTCGTCCTCCTTAAAAGGAACCTTCCACGGTGGTTTCCTCAACGCCGTGGAAGTCGGCAGGGAATTTATGCGGGTCATGTCAACCCGCAATCCGACGACGGAGGATGACGTGCTGCGTCAGGAGATGGAGCGCCTCAGAGCGAGTGAGAAAACCCTGAGGCAGGAGAACGCCCGTCTCTTGGCGCAGCATGCGGAGGTAATGAGGGAGGTCTCCTCTCTCCGCGAGGAGGTGCGGAGGGTGGAGAGGCCTGCGCAGTGGGAAGAACGGTTTTCGCTGGAGCTGGGTGCGCGCGTCATGACGATGTTGGACGCGCGCATCGAAGGCCTGGAGGTGGGGGGCCGCCTGCTGCCTGAGAAGTCGGTGCGTCCCCCACTTCGGGCCGACCGGGCGGCCGTTTTGCCGCAGCCGGGCCCATCTTCGGCCTCTACTGCGGCCCCGGCGGAGCCCCCTCCTTCCCCTACCAAGAAGGGGAAGGGAAAGGGAAAGGGGAAGAAGCGGCCGGTGCCTGATTCGACGCCTGCACCGGCCGCTCCTTCTTCATCCGGAGTTCGCCCGGTCGTCCCGGCACCCGTTGCCGCCCCGGTGCAGTCGGGCGGCCAGGGGCGGGAATCGTGGACGACTGTGGTCTCGCGCCGCCCTAAGGGGAGGGCGGCGCCGCAAGCGAAGGTTTCGCGGAGCGCTGCTCCTGCCAGGCCGGCATCACAGCCGAGCCGATCGGCAGCCCCCGCAGCCAAGAAGAAGGCGCTGCGCCCGCCAACATCAGCGGCAGTGGTAATGACGCTGCTGCCGGGCGCAGTGGAGCGAGGCCGCTCCTATGAGGCGGTGATCGCCGAGGCCAAGTCCAAGATCAAACTTGGCGACCTCGGCATCGCCTCGGTGCGGTTTCGCAAGGCGGCGACGGGGGCCCGGGTCCTCGAAATAGCAGGGGAGGCCCGGGACGAAAAGGCCGATCGGCTCGCGGAGCGCCTCCGCGCAATTTACGAGCCGGAGGACGTCAGGGTCTCCAGGCCAGTGATGCGGGCAGACATCCGCGTCTCGGGCCTGGACGACTCTGTTTCCAAGGAGGAGGTGGTGTCGGCGGTGGCGGCAGTAGGTGGCTGCGCTCCCGACCTTATCAGGCCGGGGGAAATAGGGAGGGCTACCTCTGCGGGGCTGGGGGCCATTGTGGTCTCCTGCCCCGTGGCGGTGGCGAAGAAGGTCGCCAGCGGGCGATGCTTTAGGTGTTTTGCACTGGGCCATCTCGGCGCCCAGTGCAAGTCTCCGGTCGACCGTAGCGATAACTGTTTCCGCTGCGCTCGGTCGGGGCACAAAGCCCGCGAATGCTCTGCCCCCCCCCCACTGCCCCCTCTGTGAGGAGGCTGGGAGGGTGGCCGACCATCGCCCTGGGGGTAAGGCATGCGCCCGGTCCCCCAAGGCCAAAAAGAAGGGCCCTGGCGAAGGCGTGCTGCCATCGGGCCCTACCGCCGCCAAGGATCGGCCGGAGGAGGTTGATATGGAGACCCATTAATTAATGGCTCTCCGGCTCAACTTTCTCCAGGCGAACCTTAACCACTCCGCCGCGGCCCAAGACCTCATTCTTCAGGCCATGGCGGAGTGGCAGGTCGATCTGGCTGTGGCCGCTGAGCCCTACCGCGTCCCGGTCCGTTCCGACTGGGTCTGCGACGCGGACGGCTCAGTGGCCATTATTCAGCGTGTGGCGGCGGGCACTCCCCCTCTTGTCCTCGTCGGGAGAGGGGGAGGTTTTGTAGCCGCTCGGGTCGGCGGGGTGGTGGTTGTGGGAGTCTATTTCTCCCCCAATCGCCCCCTCGTCGAGTTCGAGCGGTTTTTGGTTAGGTTGGGCGCAATAACCCGAGGCTCTTCTCGTCCCGTCATTGTAATGGGAGATCCCAACGCCAAATCCACGGCGTGGGGCTCCCGAGCGACTGACGGGAGGGGGACAGCCTTGGAGGAATGGGTGACAGAGTGTGGGCTGTCCATCCTCAATCGCGGTTCGGTGGACACGTGCGTGCGCCGCAACGGAGGGTCTGTCATTGACGTCTCGTTTGCGGCGCCCTCTCTCGCGCGTCGTGTCCACGATTGGAGGGTGCTGGGGGATGTGGAGACATTGTCTGATCATCGCTATATCAGATTCAGTGTCTCCACATCGGTGCCAGCGCCCAGCGGAGGTGTTGGAGAGCCGCGATTGGACGGCCCACGATGGGCGATCAAGCGCCTCGACAGGTCATTGCTGCGGGAGGCAGCCCTGGTCGAGGCGTGGACACGGGAGCCACCGCTGGTGGACGTGGAGGGGGAGGCTGTAAGGGTGTGCGAGGCCATGGCGCGTGTCTGCGACATGGGCATGCCCCGTGTTCGCGCCCCCCCGCGCAAAACCCAGGTCTACTGGTGGTCGCCGGAGATCGCCCAGCTCCGCCGAGCCTGTGCGGTGGAGCGGCGCCGCTATCAGAGGTGTCGCGGAAGGAGAATCCGCGACGAAGCCGAGTTGGATCGGCTCTACGCCGTCTACAGAGAGGCGGTGAGGGCCCTCCGCTGGGCCATTAGTCGGTCCAAGGCCGCAGCGTGGGACGAGCTGCTGGAGGCTGTTGAGGCGGATCCATGGGGCAGGCCGTACAAGATTGTTCGGCAAAAGCTCCGAGCGTGGACCCCTCCGGTCTCCAGCAGTCTCGAACCGGCGGTACTCGGTAGGGTGGTTGAGGCACTGTTCCCAGATAGGGGGACCGACTTCGTGCCTCCCACTATGGCGGCGCCGGAAGTCACCCGTGACTCGGGCACTGAGGATGTGCCCGAGCTCACCGAGGAGGAGGTAGGAAGGGCCGTGCTACGCCTGAGGGGTAAAAGCACGGCCCCAGGTCCCGACGGCATCCCGGCGAGGGCGTGGGACCTGGTGTTGAGCGGGGAGGAAGCGCCTTTTCTTCCCCGCGTGACCTCCCTCTTTGATAGGTGTCTGCGGGATGGGGTTTTCCCGCGGCGCTGGAGGGAGGGCCGATTGGTTCTCCTTCCCAAAGAGGGACGTCCGGCCGATGACCCTTCCGGTTATCGGCCCATCGTGCTGCTCGACGAGGCGGGCAAGCTCCTGGAGCGTGTCATCGCCAACCGCCTCGTCGAGCACCTGGAGGAGGTCGGACCAGATTTGTCCGACCTCCAGTTCGGGTTCCGCCGCGGCCGATCGACGATTGACGCGATCGGCCGCTTGCAGGACCTGTCGGAGAAGGCGGTGTCCCGGGGTGGGGTGTTGATTGCGGTGTCGCTCGATATCGCGAACGCTTTCAACACCCTGCCCTGGCCAACGATTATGGAGGCGCTCCGATTCCACGAGGTGCCTCCATATCTGCGGAGATTGTTGGGGAGCTACCTGTCGGAGAGGGCGGTAGTCTTCCCAACGATGGGAGGGGGAGGCTGTCGTCGGCGTATGGTGTGCGGTGTTCCGCAGGGGTCTGTCCTAGGACCACTCCTGTGGAACATCGGATACGATTACGTTCTGCGCTGTGTGAACCTGCCCGGCGTGGACGTAATCTGTTACGCCGACGACACCCTCGTAACATCCTGGGGTTCTGACCTCCGGGATGCGAGAGTTTTGGCCACCGTCGGCGTCGCGGCGGTGGTCCAGAGGATACGGCGGCTGGGGCTCGAAGTGGCACTGCACAAATCCGGGGCTATCGTTTTTCATGGTCCCCGGAGGCGGCCGCCTGCGGGCTCCAGTATTGTGGTAGGAGGAACTCCCATCCCTGTCGGGAACACGCTAAAGTATCTCGGCGTCCTTCTCGACAGCAGATGGGACTTCGAACCTCACCTTCGGCACCTAGCACCGAGGTTGGTGAGCACGGCGGGAGCTCTATCTCGCCTGCTCCCCAATCTCGGGGGGAGTGGCGGCAGTTGCCGTCGCCTTTACATGGGGGTGGTGCGATCCATAGCCTTGTACGGGGCCCCAATTTGGGCGAGCTCCGTATCGGGTCGCCATCGACAGGTCCTGCAACAGTCGCAGAGGGTCATGGCGAACCGTGTCGTTAGGGGGTATCGCACCATCTCTGTGGAGGTGGCTTGCGCACTCGCCGGGTCGCTGCCGTGGGACCTAGACGCCTTGGTTCTCTCGGCAGTGTTCTGGCGAGGCGCGCAATCCCGGAGCCAGGGTCTCCGCCCCGCACCGGACACTGTGGTGCGGTGGCGTAGAGACGCTCAGAGGCAGGCTCTGGGCGCATGGCGGCGGCAGCTTTTTCGGAGCGCCGAGTTTCGTGCCGAAGGATCGAGGCGCCGTATCCTCGAGGCGGTCGGGCCCATCTTGGAGCGATGGGTCGGCCGTCGGTGGGGGTCGATGACCTTCCGGCTCACGCAGGTACTTTCCGGGCACGGGTGCTTCGGGAAGTATCTGTGTGACGTCGCCGGGGGGGAGTCGACCCGGTGTTGCCACCATTGTGACTGCGCGGAAGACACCGCGCAGCACACTTTGGTGGCGTGCCCTGCGTGGGCGGGGCCGCGGTCGACGTTGGCCGCGGCCCTGGGTGGAGTGGCTCTCTCGCTGCCGACCATCATGCAAAAGATGGTCGACAGCGAGACGGCGTGGGAGGCGATGGCCTCCTTCTGCGAAGTGGTGATGTCGCAGAAGGAGGCCGCGGAGCGGGAGAGGGAGCGGGACCCGCTCTCTCTCCGGCTACGCCGTTGGCGCAGCGGGCGGGCCAGGAGGGCCCGCCCGGCCGCGCCTGGGGGTCTTGGGCGGCGGGGGCAGGGGGCCCCTTCCGTCTAGCTATAGACCCCCCAGAAGTCGGCCAGTCACGTCATGGCCGCAAAAAGAGGTAGGAGGGGCGCGACACACTGCGCCTCTCTGAGGAGGTCCTCCCGGTTCTGATCCGGGGGACGTTGGCCGCGGGCGGGGTGCCAGAAACTACAAATCCCCTGGTGCTGGCCCCCCGCCCCTTCTTCAACAGCGGTGGGCGTCGTCGGAAGATTTTTAGTGGGTAGGACTGCGGCGGTCGCGTCTGCCGCAGTGAGCCCCACACCCCCTCCCGGTCTCCCCCTTTTGGCCGGGAGACAGTGCGTAAATGCATTTTGTTACCGACGTAAATCAAAAAAAAAAAAAAAGGTTTGGCCACAGTCTGTGAAGCCTGGCCAACTTTCGACCACGACCTTTTTCGCACGTTCTTGTCGTACGTGATCCACTTTTCATCGCCAGTTATCAATCTCTTCAAAAACGGCTCGGTTTCATTACGTCTCAATAATGAATCGCAAATGAGTACACGGTTCATTAAGTTTCTTTGAGTGAGCTCGTGTGGCACCCAAATATCGAGCTTTTTTGTATAACCAGCTTTCTTCAAATGGGTCAAAACTGTTTTGTGGTCAATTCCCAGTTCTTCAGCTACATCGTAACTACTAATATGCCGATCTTGCTCCACTCTTTCAAAAATGGCGTCCATTTTATTCGTAACAGGGCGACCAGAGCGAGGTGCATCTTTAACATCAAAATTTCCGGACTGAAAACGTTTGAACCAAATTTGTGCTACTCTTACTGACACTGCATCAGGTCCATAAACATCACAAATTTTTTTCACTGCTTGAGTTGCATTTTTGCCTTTTTTATAATAAAATTTTAAAATGTATCGAATTTCTTCATTAGATTCACTCATTTTTACGGAGAGAAAAACAAATGAAAAATAGCGGGAAACAACTTTTTTTTATTTTTTTCTTTTCTTTATAATGGAACCTTTTTAATGTTACCAAAACCAGCCAGACACAAATAGTACAGTCAAAAAAATTTTATAATAAGTTTATACCTACGTTATGCGAAAAGACTTTTTCCCCGACCTAATAAATAAAGTTGGAAAGTGGTCGTTGTACTATAGAGCTGCTTATTTCCAGAAGAATATCTGCCAGCAGTACGGAACAAGGACAAAAGAAGTAAACGACATGTTCAACAAAAACACTACATATTGAAAGTAAACTGAGGAATTCAAATCATCAATCAAATTTGGCACTTTTAACTCTTTCTCTTACAGTAATGTTAACATAAGTTGTATGTATATATTATTATATAGTATTTATAAGATTTGGTTTCAATTTTTTTTTTTACTAGTAGCACTTCTCTTTGGCGAAATTTATCCTGTACAACTCTTTAGTTCACAGCTGCTAGGGTTGGCCGGTAGAGATCTCTTCTAGACGTAAACCCACCTTTGTACATGTTCTTTTATATACCTCATGAACTATTTTGTGCAATGAAGGATTATTATTATCTTTTTTTGTACTTGATGAGCTGGTCGCAACTACAGCTACAATACCATTAGTTATTAATAAGTCATGTGACATTTTGTTGGTTTCTACAATTTACATATTAAATTCCGGTAGTTATAATGGTGGCATGTCCACGTTGGTCCTTGAGGTTATTTCAGTTGTTCGTGCTGCTCAACCTTTCATTAAAAAATCGATACAACTCTGACTATACCCTATCAGTTTTGTTATCTTTCACTGGTGTAATCAACGTGTTTCGTCCAAAGGTACATTTGTGGCATTGGCTTTCATATTGATTGTTTTAAATATAGTTTTTTCTAGTTAAAAAAAAATTCAGTTTGCACTTTCGTTTTTAAAATAAAATTGTTAAACTTTTCTTGATTGTAGCGTTTCAATTCAATAAAATTTGTTACTAATATTGCCTGCCACTCAAAACGGTTATATGTTAGCTAAACCTTACATTTTTGCTTAAATAACGACCAAATTGGAAATGCAAAGCATTTTGAGAGGTTACTCTAAAATGTGCTGAAACATTCGTACGTTTTTATCTTATCACACTTTTGGACAAAGGTCTCCTCCATACTCTTCTAGCGTCCGATACTGCTTATTTTATTGATTGTGTACAAAAACAAAGATTTAATTTCCTTTATTTTTTTCGAAAACCAAGTATTTTGGATTCCTATACTTTATATTTCTTTTCCCACATCACATTTGAGGTAAATAGATGCGATGACATCTGTAGAAACGTTTTTATTTCGAAATTCAGTAAACAATGTAATAAATTCTATAATATAATTGTATTCAGCACGCACGAAACCGTCATTATTCCTGAGAACAAAATTTTTGTATTAAAATCAGATAATACAAAGAGTATTTAAAATTTCGTCTGTCGATGTCCGATAGGTACGCGAAGCTCAGTCCTATCGGTCATTGTCTTTCCTGGTTGATAACACAGCCGTACAAGTTTATTCTCTGCTATTTGTCATTGACTTGGCTTTGGTAATTACCTGAACCGCCCCTAAATGTTAGTCACGCTCCACGCTCTCGGGAGATTACAGATGGACTCATTCTTTGTGATTTATTTTGTAATCATAGATATTAATAACGATTATAAATTCATTATGTTTGTCTTAGTCATAAAGCAACTATGAAGTTAAAAGTTGCTGGCTGGGTTTGCGTTGAATTTCCCCATCTTTTAGATTTTACTTTAAAAAATGTAAGAACATGTTAACTACATGATTTACTTTCTAAATCCGCTGCTTTAATCTAAATTTTGTTGTCTGTAGATTCAGAATCCTATTATTTTAAAACTACACTTTCATCTATTGCATTCTCACGTACTGGGATCGGAGTTAAATCGTTTCTCATAAGATACACCATAAAGGCTGTGTTAATAGATATGTCAGGTATGTGTCAAAGTGGGGGTAATTGTGACATTTTGCAGTCTATATACCAGTCTGTCGCGATATCGTTAGCTTGCATTGTCAATTGTTCTCCATTTCCGACACCTTAACGGGTCGAGTATTTAAATGGCATTTCAAAATCTTGTTTTCATTTCACCAATAAGTCTTAAGTCTAAACAATATTAACTTCAAAGATTCAATAGTTCAGCTTATTCATGGTATTTAAGAACGGTGTTATAGTATAAATTATTAAAAATGCTACTGCCTTTGCCGCATACTACACATAAACAGTATGTTTGAAACATTACCATAATTAATGAACAGAATTGAGTGGTCTGCATTCGGGCGGGCGAGAAACGGGTCAAATGTTGCGACCGCTGTGCGCCCCAATCGCCCCATTGTTTGATTCTGACAGCGCACGCGCACCATTTCCTGCTCGTAAACAAAACACACATCAACTGTACCTCACTCTTATTGGAGTATAAATTAAACAGTTCTATAAATAATTCAATGGTTGTAAATATTCATTTGCGCACTTTTGTTTTGGGCCCTGTTTTAATTTCTTACTTTCTTTTGGTTCATGTCATTTGTTAACTTCTTGTAAACTATGCCAACAATATTGGTATCTTCCTAAGTTCAGAATAAAGACATTTACTTGTTCAATATTATTTTAATGTGGCTCAACATAACCCCGAACTGCTGAACCCAGTCAACCCGTCATTCTTTTACTATAGAAATGAATAAACTTTCTCAACTTGTAGACGAGCTTGGCGCGTTCAACTTTCGGTCGGTGCAGGGAAAATTTTGTTGAACTGCGCGCTGCAATTGCCATTGCCAATAATCATCATCTTACTCAATTCTTAATGTTCCTTTGCTCCGCTTGGATATGGGGTGGTGGTGCCCTGCTGTTAGATTTCTCTATGCTCCGCCCAATAAGACCTTAAAGTTAACTTAAAGACTACGAAACATTATTATAGCTCGTACCAACGATATAAAGTGCCTGCCATGGTATAAGTGCGGTTAATTTTGTCAACTAAGCTCGCGTGTTGATCCCTTTGCATGTGCATACATAATGACGTATAAATAAACTATTGTGTGTGTGTGTCTGTTGCTATGGCTGCGCCGGAAGTCCTTCGTGAATTCCTAATTGGTGTAACGTGAATGGGTGACCGCCGTCACTTGTATCACCATAGTTACACAGTGAACACTTATAGCTACAATTATTTATGGTACAGACAGCGTTATATAGTTGGTAACGTCCAAAGCGATATAAAGACCGACTTACGTCTTTATTGTCAGGAGCGTTATTGCGTGTTTCGATATAAGTGACGATTTGAGTGCTACCAAGTATTTCTCGCTGACTGTGCATGGCCTTTGGGGTTATCCATAAATTACGTCACATGTATTCCGTAATTTTTTGACCACCCCCTCCGTCCTTGTCACAGCTGGTCACACTTGTGAGACTCCCTCCTCTTTGGTGTGATGTCACATATTTTGCAATTGTACAGCAAGAAATAATTACATGAAAACAGCAGTTACAAAATTTTCATAGAAGATTTTGGATCCCTCCCATCCCCTTGTCACACCAAGTCACACTTCGTCAACCCCATCCCACCCCCTAAACGTGTAACGTCATTTAAGGATAGCCCCTTTAGGGTTATGATCGTGTGATAATCATTTCCCCTCTTTTTCACCACTACTATCCTTACTTAATCCTACTAATATTATAAATGCGAAAGTAACTCTGTCTGTCTGTCTTTTCGTCACGCCTAAACTACTGAACCGATTTCTGTGAAATTTGGTACAGACATAGTTTGGAACTCGAGAAAGGACATAGGATAGTTTTATTCCCGAAAATCCGGGAGCGGGAACTTCTCAAAAATCCCGCGAGATCGGGATCTATGTGGGTGAAACCAAAAATCTGCCAGAAGTCACTATTCCATGCAAACGAACTCGCGGGAAAAAGCTAGTATTATGTATAAATGGGATTGTAGGTTTGTTTGTTACGCTCTCACGAGATATATCTCTTCAGTGAAAAGTATAAATAGCTCACTAGTAATAAGAAAATAAATATGAGAGATTTCTTTGACTGTGGTTTCTTTTACATGAAATGTTAATATATGTTCAAGATTTCCCATCAATCACTTTTGAATAGTAAGATTTATGGAACAAACGTCGTTGATGTCTTGGCTAAACAAGTATTATTGTAAGAAAGAAACCATTTTTACAGAACTAACATTCTTAAGTGCTAACTTTAATTAGTAAAAAAATGCTATGGTTTCTTGAAAACTTACTTCATGATATTAAATTTAATTGTTCTTGTCTCATCAGATTTACAAGAACGGTAAAGCACCTTCCTCAAAGCACCCGTTGCGATGCCCGGCAAAGGTCGGGAGGGAACCCGTACCCACTCTATAACCGTATAATAACATGAATACAAATTAACAACACAACCCCATTATTATAACACATTACTGCGCTTGGAAATTTTCAATTTATGATATATTCTCAGAATCCTAATCCCTGCCCACAAAAAATGGATAAAGTTAATTAACACGCTAAAAGTGGTAGATTTTCCGTGACAGAATGATTTTGCACTCGTTTTTCTTTGTTATAGTAATTATTAATAATCCTATTTCAATTTAGTAATTGGATATCACTGCACAATATTTTAATCTTAGCTATTGGATGGCCCAATCGGCCTCAATAATGGTTAATCAAGTCGATCAATCTCGAGCCGCTTGCATCCACCGGCTGCCCGCCGCCTTATCCTATCACCGATCCGTCAGGTGTAAGGTTTTCCCGGGCTATTGTAGTGTTTTAGTTACAATAACTGATAAACTGTATAACTAGCATTATTTTTGTTGTTTTACCTCAATCAATTTATATATTATTATCTGTCAATATAGAAAAATGCCTCATGAGGCAACTGCAGCTAAGATTGATACATACTTTTAATCACTTTCCGCCTACTAATATTTATACAGCGTGTTCAATTTATTACAATAGCCAATGAAAGGTACAAAACAAATAACTCGACCGACCTTGCAATGTTTACATTTCGTTTTAGCCTTAAGCTCCGATGTTTATTGTAAACTAAAAAAATATAAATCAGAATTGTTTTCTCGTTAGTACACCGAGTCACATTCATCGTAGGAAGTAATTTGTCAGAATATTGAACACGTATCACCGCTTCTATGTCCAATGAGGTCGCCCCAATGTCGAACTTACATAATTTGGCTTTATAAATAAAACATTCAGAACTTAATTCTAACATTTATAGCGAACGACCCATTGTGTGGAACAATAGGGGCCGTTTTCTGCGTGTCAATATTAGAATTATATTCTCGGAAGTAATTTGATACTTTTTCTCCATTGCCTGCCTATCTTGATTTCATTCGTCTGCGTGTCGCATAGTTACGGTGCAAAATTATATAAAAACTTATCGAAGTTCTTCTTTTAAGTTCAGTATAAACTTATCCATGTATCAATTATGTATACCAATTTCTTTGACATTGGCTTTGCCGTTAAGTTAAACTACACTGGACAGCAAATAAACCGGGCCACCCGCTACCTTGGAATTTTGATTCGATTTTCTCAAAAAGTATAAACCTCACAACTATCAAAATTACACCCACAAAAAGTGCGTTTCATGTTGTTTGAGAAATGACCACAAATTTATCCAAAGTACCCTCAATTCACATTGTAATCAAGCAACAAACACAATACCAACGATTTGCTCTGTTTTGACTAGAGTTTGCGATTAGCGTTCTTTTTTTCTAAATGAGGATAGTCGGATTTTTCTTATAATTTCTTTGGTTGCCATCCATTATTTGCTCCAGACGCGTGTATTTCTGCTATTTTCTTCGTTCAATAATGGATACGACGCCTCAAGAAGCAGCTTAAGCTTTAGCACTACTTCAAGCAGGCTTTTCGCAACGTGAAGTCGCTCGGAGACTTCGAATCAGCAGATCTTCGGTACAACGGGCTTACAGACGATACTTAGAGACTAGAGCATTCGATCGCCGACCAGGTACGGGCAGACCTAGGGCTACATCAGCAGCAGATGATCGTTATATCCAACTTACTGTTTTGCGAAACCGCCGCCTCAACGCAGTTGAAGTCCAACGAAGTCTGCGTGACGAACGCCAAGTGGTCATAAGTTCAGATACCGCTAGAAGGAGACTTGCTAAACGAAATCTGGCTCCAAAGAGAGCTCCTACAGGCCCAAAATTAACCGTACCCTACCGTAGAGCACGACTCGAATTTGCCCGAGAGCATAGGGATTGGACGTTAGAGCAGTGGGGCAATGTACTCTTTACTGATGAGACCAGGGTGAGTCTACAAGGAAGTGATCGACGTCAGAGAGTATTATACGCACTTTTTGTAGGTGTAAGTTTGATAGTTGTGAGGTTTATACTTTTTGAGAAAATCGAATCAGAGTTCCAAGGTAGCGAGTGGCCCGGTTTATTTGCTGTCCAGTGTATATTGTTTAGAAATGTTATTTCTATGCAATATTCCTTCCGTTTTGTTTTAATTTGTATCTTTAAATAGTATACGCACATCATCTCAATACTCAATACTCCATACTTTATTGCGTTCCAACAATGTGTTACAGGATGGTAGTTTAGGTACAAAAGTATCAATTGTGGACCCTGTCGGGCACAGCATAGTGTAGGAGAGAGGAGGAAGGACGCTGTTTAATTACTTTTTAGTTAAATCTATTTGTTTATTAAATAATTCATAGATATTTGCTCATCCTTGACTACGAGTAGTTATTAGTTGTTATTCTCATTAAATTTCTTAGTAATAAAATGTTAGGTACCTATACTTAGTTATATTTGTTTTTATTTAAACTTTATTGTTATTTCATATTATTTTTTTCGGTTAAATATTCTTTTATTTTTATACTATTAGATTCAATATGTGAGTAATACTGTTTTTCTATAATGCACGTTTGGGACAAATTTTAATTATTAATTAAATTATGTTCATATATATATTATTATTATTAATATAATAGTATTATATTATTATTACTAATTATCGATCAATCAATATATATTAATGTTTAAATTATTATGTCATCTTTAATTTCTATACTTTGTATGTATGTTTGTGTACATTATCAACAAACACAATATGTTTTTATGTTAATGTCTTATGTACTTTGTTTGTTTGTGTATAAACGTGGACCGTCCTTGTGATCAGAAAAAAAATATACCAGCTTATAAATTGCCTTGAAATCATGAAATTAACCAACATTTTAAAACTAATGTTAGTACTCATAATACTAATGTGAATGATTTCTACCAAAAATCTTAACTTTCTGCATTCCTCTGATTATTTGAAAATAAGTGTGTTTCTCAATACGTTATAATTTGAAAAAGCCAAAGCATACTAAATCCGCCTGCGGGCCGTACATTCTTACTGTAGGAATCCCTGTAATTATGAGTGGCAGTAACCTCACGTCTGCGCGCGCGCGCCTGCTCGCACCTCGCTCGCCGGACCGCGGTGCCGCCTAGGAAGCCCACAACTGACTTACTAATCCAACCCCTCATTTCTATTGTTTATTTCAATATAAAAAATTTCATAAAAACTGAAAACTTCAAACCAAGTACATATTATTTATATCTTCGAATTGCGATGTCCTGGGTGTACTTCAGTATCTAAAAATTAATACCAATAGCCACAGGCGAGGACGCACGACGACGCGCGACGCCACGAATATTAAGGTGAAAGTAGAATACTATATTACCACTTTAGTAGACGCCCAACAAACAGGTCATCCACAGTCATTATTCTTTAACAGCACAGTTTACGTCATTTCTAATTAGGAACACCTGAGTCGCGGCGTGGCCACTGTTAATTGAATAAGTATCGATGTCATATCGTGGCGATCAGTTGCTGCGTCACGTTCAATTCACCCTGAGAGGGGATCAAGACGTCAACCGTGGTCGTGGAGTATCAGCGATCAGTACACAATCCCTGGCGGGCCCGGGGCGAGGCACACCTCGCGCACCTGTTGACGGCAGCGGGGCGGGACGCGGGGCCACGGGGGCGGGGAGCGGGGGCGGCGGGGGGCAGGGGCCCGCGCCTCGGGCTGCGGACGCGTGCGCCGCTCCACGCCGCCACTGCCCGCACGCTCGCCCGACCTGCGGGGAATGCCTCTGATACCCATTAACTTTTGGGCATTTTCAATGATATATTAGTAGGAATGCTTGTACGTCGACCATGTACTTACCATTATCATAATTGCAGACACCTTACATGTTATTTTTTGATTACCTATCGAAATAGGTCTTGACAGTTTTTCATATATTCATAGACACACATGTACATAAAAGCATATTAGACGTGAATGAAATTCATTTATTACATTGTTTATTTAATTCATTAATACATAACTAACTTCCACAAAAAAACTTACTTCTATTATATCGAATCATTTGATCGTGAGGCCAGGTTCATGGGGCTCAGGTAGTAGGTCCCCAACGTCATCTTTACAAAACGAAGCGGCAATCTGCATGTGCGTGTCAATATACTGTATCAAGCTACAATCAATCAGTCAATTCCAACCTCCGAGCAAACCTTATACAAGTTAAACTCGTGCTTATTCTTTGGATTCTGGAGTAATTTTAGGTCATTCCCATCGATCAGTGCCGGGGAACGGCCTTGCAGCTGCGCGGACGCAATCGTTGCACATCGCTGAATGTTTCCTCAATTTCCGAACCCTTTGTTGGAGTTCGCAATCAAATGATCCACCGAACAATGCATGCAAATAATTAGCACGAGCGTAAATACTTGTGTTTCTTGAATAATTCGACCATAACTCGAAGGTTTTTCTCTAAAAGGGCTCAGACACCATTTGGGTGGCGCGAACGTGGCATTAGTCGGCGCCAATTCTGACCTTCGAATGGAAGAATTCATTGTTATTGCTGAACGACACTGTTCCGAAAAATGAGTTTTGTTATGGCTACGGCGTGCCTTGCGTAACCACCACAATACTCTAAATTAAGTGCAAAATGTTTGGAGTTTTATCGGACGAGGATCGGAGTCGCTTGCGCACGCGGCTTATCCTCACGCATAATTCATAGGTCCAAATGAAATTATTATACTAATTACCGAATCTCGATCACGAGCGCGGGGCGGAGCGCCTCTAAATCTCCGCTCTCCTAAATCGATTACGGGTATTACTAGCCTAGAGCCCGCGTTTTGTCTCTGTCTAATGTGGGCCGGCCTTGCTCTTCTCTTTTTGGATATAATCTTTCATGGTTCATTGCTCCGTATAGGTAATGGTATATTAGCCGACTTCCCTGCTCCACAATACAAAAGTTTCAACTGTGACAGAAAACTCACGGAGTCTTGGACACACTTTGTTTTACGACTATTAGAAAAAATATTGATACTAATTTCATAAGTACATTTATCCTATAAAAAGTCTTTGCTTATGCTAACTTATTAGTAGTAGTTTATTAATAATACATATTTATTTATATTTGTAAGTTTATATGTTTTCTTGTTCGTACTGCCTCATACTTTTCTGTTAACCCAAAGGTAACGGTAGAGAATGCCTTGTAGCATTAAGTTCGCCTTTTGTACAATTTTTGCGATAAAGTTTAAATAAATAAGTTCAGCAAAACCCTATAATTATCAAGACCGTTTCATTAGGTCATCGTTAGGTTTCGATATTTCCCACCAAGATGTTTTTATCAAATTCAAACGTAAAAGTGCATGAGTATGTGTAAGTGTCTGAACATCCTTAGGGTTGTGTTATAAATTTCTCCTGATCTTCAAGTGCTTCCGACAGCACATATTTAGCAGTGCCACATCGATTACATAGATTATTTAAACACTTTACTGTTCGCGCTCAATCGCTGTTGCCATTACCTGGGTCTAATGGCCTCAAGTTTCACTCTTAGGTATGTAATGGACCAATCTAGAAGATAAGTGCGTACAATTATTGCCCCAGAAGTTTGGTACGTGAAATAGCCAGACCACAAAGGAAAAGCGGATTAACAAATTATTTAAACAGGCTTTGTTCATATTACATCGTGTGGACTACAAACGAATCGTAGTTTAATTGTAATTTTATTTCTAATAGTTTTCGCTCCAAATACTACATTCTGAGTCCGTCTGCTTTCACACATATATATTATAATTACTTATAATGTTTCGTAGTAAACGAATAATTAGTTCAGTTACATCTCAGCCTAAAAACGTCATATTAATCAGATTTTATTTAACAACAGTGAGAGTGATGTTTTCCACGCGGATCCAGTGCAAATTGGGAGAGGCAGGCGTTCTGCTGTTAGAATTTTGATTGTTTTAATTTGAGCTTCTTACTAGGCTTTACGTCTACTACAGACAGTTATGACCGGGACCAACGGCATAGCGTGCTTTCCAAAACAAGGAAGCG
Organism: Musotima nitidalis; assembly: GCA_949126915.1. Taxonomy (NCBI): domain Eukaryota; kingdom Metazoa; phylum Arthropoda; class Insecta; order Lepidoptera; family Crambidae; genus Musotima; species Musotima nitidalis. The sequence goes on from OX421416.1 coordinate 17,867,553, forward strand.
CTCCATATCAAATACAATACTAACAGCCACCCAAATGTTTGACGACCCATATGGCGCACTCCGCTGCAAAGGTCGGGGGTTCAAATCCCACACAGTTCAAAACTTTGTGTGTATGAATAATTGTCTGGGTGTTTTCTATGTATATTAAGTAAGTATTTACAAAAAAATATGTATTTATGTTTGTTTTTCCGTTATTTAATATCCATAATACAAGTTCTTAATAATACTTAACTTGGAACTAAATAATTGGTGTAATTGTAAAATTATTATTATTATTATTTTAGAACTTACCTTTCGATGATCCTTTCCTATCACCTATAAGCGCTTTAAAAATTAAAAAAAATTCAATTACCTTAACCATTTTGAAAGGTTTTTACTATGAATTCATTACGTTGACAATGTTAACGATATACTTATCGCTGTTTTATGATGGTTGACGTAGTTGATGGAGGAACAGGAACATGTTATTAAAACACAAATGGTGTGAAGCTGCATAAATGAACCACTAATTTGTAACGTTTAAACTATTATCTGCATGCCAATAAAGAACACTTGATTATTGTTATTACGAGTAGTAGTTTCATTCCTAAATGGTGTGAAATAAGTTTGCTTTGCTTTAACAAAGTAATGCTACTGGATATAATAACCCGGTAATATATTGTAATTCAGATTCTGTCTATAATTTCATACCTTTTACAGATATTGAGAATTATAATATCGTAATGTGTTATGAATATGGTTACAGGAATAGTTAATTTAATGTTATATTTATAATACAGCATATTTATTGATTTATTGTCGGTCTCCTCTAAATAGCTTGTACATACCTGGAATTTAATGTTTTTTCGAAGCGGAATGAATAAGGAATAGCAAAATCCTTATTGTCATGTGCTAAGTTTAATATGACTTAGGGCAGCCTGCACATATATATTAGGTCGGGGAAAAAGTCTTTTCGCATAACGTAGGTATAAACTTATTATAAATTTTTTTTGACTGTACTATATGTGTCTGGCTGGTTTTGGTAACATTAAAAAGGTTCCATTATAAAGAAAAGAAAAAAATAAAAAAAAGTTGTTTTCCGCTATTTTTCATTTGTTTTTCTCTCCGTTAAAATGAGTGAATCTAATGAAGAAATTCGATACATTTTAAAATTTTATTATAAAAAAGGCAAAAATGCAACTCAAGCAGTGAAAAAAATTTGTGATGTTTATGGACCTGATGCAGTGTCAGTAAGAGTAGCACAAATTTGGTTCAAACGTTTTCAGTCCGGAAATTTTGATGTTAAAGATGCACCTCGCTCTGGTCGCCCTGTTACGAATAAAATGGACGCCATTTTTGAAAGAGTGGAGCAAGATCGGCATATTAGTAGTTACGATGTAGCTGAAGAACTGGGAATTGACCACAAAACAGTTTTGACCCATTTGAAGAAAGCTGGTTATACAAAAAAGCTCGATATTTGGGTGCCACACGAGCTCACTCAAAGAAACTTAATGAACCGTGTACTCATTTGCGATTCATTATTGAGACGTAATGAAACCGAGCCGTTTTTGAAGAGATTGATAACTGGCGATGAAAAGTGGATAACGTACGACAAGAACGTGCGAAAAAGGTCGTGGTCGAAAGTTGGCCAGGCTTCACAGACTGTGGCCAAACCTGGCCTAACACGAAATAAGGTGATGCTGTGTGTATGGTGGGATTGGAAGGGCATTGTTTATTATGAGCTTTTACCGCCCGGCAAAACCATCGATTCTGATCTTTACTGCCAGCAACTGATGAGATTAAAGGAAGCAGTCGAGAGAAAACGGCCGGAATTGATCAACAGGAAGGGTGTGGTCTTTCATCGCGATAACGCTAGACCACACACATCTTTAGCCACTCAGCAAAAATTAAGAGAGTTCGACTGGGAGGTCCTAGTGCATCCACCATATAGCCCTGACCTTGCGCCTTCAGATTTTCACCTGTTTCGGTCTCTGCAGAATTCTTTAGGTTCTGTAAGGTTGACCTCAAGAGAGGACTGCCAAAACTATTTGTCCCGTTTTTTTGATCAGAAGTCCCAAAGTTTCTACAGTAACGGGATAATGTCTCTGCCCACAAAATGGCAGAAAGTTATTCAACAAAACGGTACATATATATTGTAAATAAATGTAAATAAACTTTGAAAAAAATGTCTTGACTTTTCATACAAAAATACGAAAAGACTTTTTCTCCAACCTATTACAATCACGCCTATTTCCTCGAAGGGGTAGGCAGAGGCATATTATCACCCACCAATTATGGATTAGACCCACGTAATAGGTGGCAAGCCTTTTGCCGCTTATCGGGCACTGTTTTGTTCGCCAGAGCCTCGTCCGTTGATCGGCAGGTGCACCACTTGCAGGTGAGGTTGGCTTGAGTTCCTCAGATCTTGGTAGGATCCCTATGCACCATTAGTTAAAAGGGGCAGAACGATATTTTAAATAGGTTTAGCTGTTAATGTTTTTGTTATACGGGATAGTTAAAAGATATCAGAAACCTGACTGCAAAGTTTGAAGTTTAATTTGATGATGTATGTTTGTTCGGCAGCCTGTTCGAGCAGGAGATAATGAGCTACGTGCCAGCGGGCGGATGCAGCGCCCTGGCCGGGAGCACGGCGTCACCAGCCGCGTCCCCTGCCGCCGCCCGGTCCACGCGGGCGCCCGCCCCGCAGAGGAGGGACTTCGAGGCCAAGCTACGGGCCTTTTACCGGAAACTAGAGAGCAAGGGCTACGGACAGGGGCCTGGGAAACTCAAGTGAGTATTAGCGTCCTAAGCTATCACACTACTTACGAGATTTGGCCCTCGCCGAGGAGGGACTTCGAGGCCAAGCTGCGGGCCTTTTACCGGAAACTAGAGAGCAAGGGCTACGGGCAGGGGCCTGGTGAGTGATCGCGTCTTCAGCTATCGACGACCTTCTTAGGAGCTCGACATCCTTAGGAACTCGTCAATTCGAATGGGGTCTTCGAGGCCAAACTGCGGGCCTTATACTGAAAACTAGAGAGCAAATGCTACGCTCGCCCTATATAATAACGGAATATAATTTTAAACTACAGCCTTTAACTAAACTAACAAATTAGCTTAGAACACTTTATTGTCTGGAAAATAATATAAATTGTGCTACTTATATACCTAAATAATATAAAATATAAATGTCGCGAACTAATTTCTGGGATACTATTAAAAAAGGAATGTATTATGATACCAAACCAATGAATAAATTTAAAAGAGCCTAGCCTGTGAGTTTCTTTCCTGTTCCTCATACAGAGCGATAGCTCGGAACTGGCACTTAGATTCACTTACACTTAAATATTTTTTGTTTTTAAATTGTTTTGTTGCATATAAGTGAATCTAAGCTTCGTAATTTCAGTGTAATAATATTTCGATTGTTTTTTATATTTAATTTTGACGTTTTCAAGTACTATGTAATAGTCAATAGTCAAAAACGAAATGATGAAATAAATAATTTTTGATTTTGATTTTGAACAGTAAAAAATCTGTGTTATTATTTTTTCTTTGTACTTCTGATAATGCAATTGATAAAACAATCATCAGCAAAATTTCCAGTTCGATAAACGGCTAAAAATACCGTAGGTCACGTATGTATACATGTAAAATTGTTACAAACCCGAGAGAGAAACCGAAATGTATACATATACAATACTTGTTTACCAAACCAACCAAAGGGCGTGACGTGATTGGTGACGACAACGCTGAACTTTTGTGGGTGGTAGTTAACCTGAATAACCTTTAAGGGAGTTCTAAAACGATCATACATTGTGTAAACATTATTTACTTAACAAATATCGAGCTATGACTAAATAAAACAATTGAATTTAAGTTGACGGATTATTTGACGTGTTAAAAATTTATATTTTTCTATCGTAAATTCTGATTACCTAAATGCAAATCTATAAGATATTAATAGCTTACGTATTATTAGCTGATTAAGTCACTCAAAATTAAAGATGTTTATTATTTACAATACTAAAGATAATTTTCTATGTCTAAATTATAAAGATACAGAAAAGAATATAATTTATCAAACTTATCAGTCGCAGATGAAACTATCCTTAAATTCCACCAAGTACCTACTAAAAGTTGTAGTTTACAACTACCTTTAATGTTCAAACTCCAATACGCCTTACAAAAAATTCCCTCATTTCAGATTACACATACGCCGGGAACATTTGCTCGAGGACGCGTTCAGGCGCATCATGTCGTGCGGCAAGAAGGAGTTGCAGAAAGGCAAGCTCTGCGTGGTCTGGGAAGGTGAAGAGGGCCTAGACTACGGAGGTCCTAGTAGAGAGTTCTTTTTCCTGCTGTCCAGGGAGCTTTTCAACCCATACTACGGGCTGTTTGAATACTCGGCAAACGACACCTACACCGTGCACGTCTCGCCTATGTCAGCTTTCGTCGATAATCATCACGAGTGGTGAGTTTGGCTCTAAAATAAATAGAGATTTCAATATTTATGCATTTAGATCACCTTAATTAAATAATAAATTATATATTTGTTATTCTTTTTTACACCCCCGGTTTTCTTTTAATTTTAATCAGTCTCCATCCTAAGGTTGCCTGAAAGAAATCGCTGTAAGCGATAAGGCCGCCAATTGTATCCCTTTTCTTATACAATTATTTTCTTGTTTTATTTTAATTTGGTGTACAATAAAGAATTTTCTATCTATCTATCTTAAGGTAAAACACTACTAGATTAAGTAACACTAGAACAAACATGATTAAAACTAAATGCAAACTTACCTGTTAAAGGTGAAGGCGAGAACCACATGCATTGGATACTACTATAATATATAACTGTTGTTTATAGATAATTGGTTTACTTAAATAAAAATAGATTTTTTCTTAGTACCAGAAACTATTATATTTATAAGGCTTGTTTGAGTCTAAGTTTTTAAAATTTTTCAACTTAACTTTTAGTGACTAGCTTAACTACTAATATTACTCAAAGATCACTTAACCTAAAGTAATAACTACAAAGTTACAATTTTATTGTTTATTCAAGTTTGTCTCAATAAAGCTTTATAAAAAACAACAAAGAAAACGCCCCGTTTTCCAGCAAATAAGCCAGATAATTGCCTTGTGAATCTGTAATAAGGTTGTAATGATGGTGATTACAATAACAAATATATTACGGGTACCATTAATTGTTGCACTTTAGAACTCTAATTATCTGCTATTGAGCAGAAGAAGCGTTATAATACGGCTGTCGTGTTGCTAATGTGTTTTGCATCAATGCTTCTGTGATTCCGACAATAACAGCTGGATTGTTTACATAATTAGGTAATAAGGTAATAACTAAGCAGTGGAAATGATGAGGTCATTAAGTATCTCTATTTGTGAAATGGGACAAACAAACAAACCAAACAACAACATTTTTTTTTAGTTATTGTCCTATAAGTCGAGCTTGTATAAAATAACACAGCATCAGTTAATCTTTTGTTACAATGCAATCATTTTTGAATACAATTGAATGGAATTAAAATCTAATTAGGGAAAAAGTTATGTTAATAGGAAAATATATACATAAAACCAAAGATAAATGTTGTACATTCTCTATATGACGCAGCGCGCTCAATTCAAATGATAAGGTAACCGATTCAAGGACTGACAATGGTGCCGTTTTATTTCTGCAATAAATATCTATTAATTGTTTTTGCGTATGGAAAAACATTTGGATGGAGCCGAAGGGTGTGACAACCATTCTGACAAAGAATCCATTTGCTGTTATTTCTTTATTATGGTACGGCCCATATCTCTTGCATTGTTGTTAAATAAAAATTATGGAATTTCCATTTTGTGTTCAAATATTTGACGAATCGAAATGATCCTGTTGATCTTAAAGACAAATAAAGTATATTTTATTTTATTTTTACACTTGTACTGACTCAAACCATCCATGTTCCTTTCTAAACTTGATATAACGCGGGGACGCGATGACTCTTTCGAACATTCCCGCAGCTCCGGCAGTTTCCTATCACCCAGTCTCTTTGTTCTGGCTAATCTTCGAAAGGGCCAGACAGATTCTGACTGGATTTTAATTGGCAGAAAGCTAATATTAACTACTTCGACATCATCATTGCAGCAGTTTGAAGTCCACTGCTGAACATAGGCCTCCCCAATTGGTTTCCATATTGATCGATCCTTTCCCGCCTTGACCGGATTAACGGTTCATATCGGGTGCTACTACTATTTTTTATTTTTTTTTATGTAACACGTCATAATTACGTGCCCACATCCTGCCTGATGGTAAGCAGTCGATGCAGTCTAAAAAAAAAGGAAAGCGCTTCATACCGTGAAATTAGCACGGTACAAAGCGCATCCACTCATGACGGCTTGCTAAAATGCCGTCTCACGCCCCTCTTAATAGGCCCGGGATCATAGGAAATAAAAAACACATGAGCCGGCAGCGAATTCCAGAGCTTAGTGGTCTTGCTCAGAAACGACTTCTCAATTTCTTGGTTCGAGTGCTGATAGTCTGCACAGTGTGAGGATGGTTTCTAAGACCAGCACGTGTTGTTCGGGAGAGGAGAGGAGAGGGCGGGATGAGATCGAACAGATCCTCAGAACACTCTCCATAGTAGTCCCGGTAGAAGACACTGAGAGATGCAATATATATTTGTGTATACATCTATCGGTGCTATTTTCTATATAAAAATACAAAAAACCCGTGTGTGGAGATCGATAGTTCTCAAATATGTTTTGTAAGTTCAATGTCCTGTTACCCAATTACATATAATTACTAACTAATGATGACACAAGCAGTCGCTCCTTTCCTCGAATTGATTACTCCCTCGCCCATATACAGATATCCGTTGATAATATCCGGGCGATGACGTCAACTCTTGTCGACCCATACCAACCACTGACCTATTTCCTTTTATTCCATAAATACTTTAACAATTTATTTAGTTACTTTAGGCACGCGCCTACATACGCTACAGAGAACCATATAAAATGCAAAATTTACATATATGTGGTTAGAAAAATCTTAAATTAGATTCTGGTCTTTGTAGGCCTTAAAATGCTTGTCTTGGGGCTTAACGATTATCACAGACAGTAATTTCTGGCATGTCCTCCTTCCGAAAAACATATGCGGTCAACTCAAAATTTGATGCAAGCCATCTGTCTATGCAAGGACTGATATTATTCTACTCTTCTCTTCAGGGATTATTTACTCTCGCAGTGCTTAGAGCGATTTACTTCTTTATAATATAATACAAGACAAACCCTATCTACCCACAGAACAATAACATAGAATTTCCGAGTAATTTTTGTTAAAAGATAATTCTGTAGGTATAAAGGGGTCTGCTGTTCTGTAAATATGGGACTTTGGGAAAGAAAAATAATTCCAAACCGCTTAAATGAAATTTTGTGCGAAACGGGGGTAACCTAAATTATATTAGTGTAAGTAAAATATTTACTTTACATTATATAGTGTGTTGTGGCGTAGTTAGGACAGTGTCTCTTGCGCGTCTATATTTGTCCGCGGCAGTTCCGGCGTGCGCCGGCGCAGCGCAGTCTAGTGTCGGGTTACCATGGTAACGGCATCGCAGCACCCATATCGAGTTCCAAACATGTGCGTTTTTTGCTCATCTCCATCCCACTGTGACAACAACGCAATCGTAACACAATCTGAGTACCTTTGATGCGTAACGAACGTGCCCTGTTACATTTGAGGAATCGAAAAAAACTGTCAAATATACTTATTCAGTTTTAATAATAGGGTTCCGTAAATATCGTATTACAATATACAGTAGATATCCATCCCACCTATACGAAAACGTTGACTTGAAAGTGTTAATCTTATAATTAATTGAAATGAATTAAGAACTAAGAAAAAGAGGAATAATCTCACAAAGTATACTTCAGTGAATTATTTTGAAATTCAAAAAACCCAATTTGACATCGAGCACTTTTGTTCTTTGTAATATACAAGAGGCGTTTGTTTCGGTTATTTCTGTGTGAGATAGTACCTAGTCAATCCAAGCGTAAAGCTATGATATTGTAGAAAAGAAGAAGACTCCACACTGTTGCTCCAGTCAATCCGCCACGAAATTAGTTATTAAATTACAGATTAGTCGTTCAGCCCAACAGTCTCAACCCCGTCTCTCGTTAACTTATTCGTCGAATCTCCTTCGTGAAATGATTTGTCTGATTCACTCATTCAAAGCTAAGCTAAGCTCATCTTAAGATTTATCGTTTTTACCGTGATTGTAAAGTTTTAAGCAGAAATTTCACTTCAGTTGTTTTAACTTAACTTCAGACACACGGTTTATTTTTGGAATTACGTCAAGTCCGACAAAAACTAAGTTTTAGTACTGTGAATGACCATCTTTTTGTATCAATGGTCACGACTTCCACATGTATACGAGTTCATATTTATAAATTCATAATCATGTATTCAAGTTTGGCTCAAAAGAGCTCTTATGAAGGTCAAAACTTAAAAACTAGCGCGCCCATTCACTGCGGGCGGGTGCTTTATCGTAAAAGAACAGGCAAGAAAATCGTCAAGGTTAGTTTTTTCTCCCGCCCGCCCGACAGTACTAAAACAAGAAAATGTACTTAGTAGTAAAACAATTTGACAAGTCTACAAAAACATGTGTTCTGCAGTCACAAGATTTTAAATAAAAGAAGAAAATAACGTTTGAATAAAAGTACATATGTATTTATAAGTGATGTGTTGCCAGGTTCCGTTTTTCCGGTCGCGTGCTGGGGCTGGCGCTGGTGCACGGCTACCTCCTGGAGGCGTGGTTCACGCGCGCCCTCTACCGCGCGCTGCTGAGGCTGCCTGCCGCGCTCGAGGACGTCGACGCGTTAGACGCGCAGTTTGCTGCTTCCCTGCGGTGGCTGCAGGTATATTCACCACACTACACTGCACCATGTGTCACTACATTACACTTTCACATCCTGGCATTATCCCGGTTGCTCTAGACCTTAGCTAAGGGCCCAGGTTCTGCTTACTGGTCCAATCAGATTTGGCTGAATTTCAGTTATTATACCTCCGCAACGCTGAGGGAAACATAATTATGTGGTCAAATCAGCTTGTCAGGATATTAGAAGGCTGACTTCTTAATAACGACTGCCAAAGATAACCATGTCAGCCGAGAACAATTGATTAATTTTACGCACACAACTTCGAAAAGTCATAGACGCGTGGACAGTGTTTGAAACAGACTCTGAATTTGAAATTCGAAGTGCTCGCCACTGGGTTATTGTCGCTTCTTTACCATACTAAAGTACTGTAAATTACAGTCCTTTACGCTATTACGCAAGTTAATAATGTGCATGTGTGTGTCCAGTCTGCGCGTTGCGTGTCATCCCTGGAGCTGACATTCGCGGTGTCGGAGCGTCTCGCGGACGGGCGCGTTCTGGAGCGGGAACTGAAGCCGGGCGGCCGCGACCTGGCCGTCACCGAGAGGAACAAGAAGGAGTACCTCGAGCGGGTCGTGCGCTGGCGGGTCGGCCGCGGCGTGGCCGAGCAGAGCGAGTGGCTCGTCAGGGGCTTCCACGAGGTGAGACTACGTTAAGTGTTACCTCTAGCCTAGTGAGGCTGTGGGTGAGCCGGGCGAGAGATTTGTGTGGAGCTTCCATGAGGTGAGACTAGGTTACACTAGGCTGAGGGTGACGCCCCCCCCCCGAACAGGTCTCCACCTTGGCGTGGTGGGGGGGCTGAGTACCTCCCGGAGGCCGGGAAAAGGTAACACCACAGACCGACTACTCTGGGTGCCCTTAGTACTTACTACCGGGGGAGAAACTAAGAGGGACCTGTGCAGGGCGCAGCGGGCGGACGAGGTCAGACTAGGTTACACTAGGCTGAGGGTGAACCGGGCGAGAGATTTGTGTGGAGCTTCCATGAGGTGAGCGAGTGGTGCGCTGCAAGGATAGGGCGAGCTGAGCGTGTCGCTTCCACGAGGTAAGTGAGGCTGCAAGTGCCAAAATCGTTTTAAAAGCGAGAGGTTCGTTAGCACGTGGACGTGTGGGCAGTGATAATAAATGATCCTGGATATCTTACTCATAGTATCTGCTCACCATACACAGAAATAAGCAATGCATACTCTAAAGCTATAGGGGTGTATAGGGATCCTACCAAGACCTAAGGAGCCCAAGCCAACCTCACCTGCAAGTGGTACACCTGCCGATCAAAAGACGAGGCTCTGGTGAACATAACAGTGCTGAAGCGGCAATAGGCTCGCCACCTATTACATGGAACCAACTATATAATTGGCGAAGTGTGGGTGTATAATATGCCTCTGCCTAACCCTTCGGGGAGACAGGCGTGAATGTGTGTATGTATGTATACCCTAAAGCTACCTATATAAAATTGCGAGACCTACTTTAGCTCGACCATCTGATCTCACGAAGCTACGAACGCTTCACCTCCTTCAACCTATTAACGCCAGTAGGTAGGGGCTTTCACGAACCAAGAAATGAAGGAAACACTGCTTACCCTTCTTGGAATCTCGTGCGTGTGAACTACTAGATTGTAAGCAGAGTGCAAAAATACCAACCTCTATAATAGTCGTCACAACTCTGAGAGTGGTGTACATCTAATAATGTAAATAGGAACAGTATGACCAAAGAGAATCCAAAAAATGCTTCAAATTTGTTTTAAAAAAAACAGTATGAAATCAGCTTTAAAAGAATCCAAAAATCTCCTTATTTGACAAGTACCCATTACCGTTTTCATATTTAAAGTAAAAGAAAATGTATTTTAGAAATTAATCTACATATGAACCACTTTAAAATGAGATAATTTTAAAAAGCGTATTTATGTGTAAATATGCATATGTAAACATAGCAATAGGCAGAGATCCCATTCTTCCACTTGCAACGATCCTCCCCCTCACAATGAGCACACCTTCTTAGTTCAATTCAATTCAATGTTTATTGCACTATATAATGTTTTATATAAGGTCTTAATGATATTTCAAACTCAACCTTCTTAGACACTCCCGTCGGTTTGAAGTACTTCTGAGCTGCCCTTTTCAAAAACTTCTGGATTTGTTCCTGGAAGGTTATAAGCTTATTCCCCTCCAAACATTTGCAATAACTCTTCCACCATAAATCGCTTTCTTATCTTCCTCCTCTCAACCTGACCAAACCATCTAGGCACACAATTCTTAATCCTTGTCATTTAAGCTTCTTTAGTAACAGCGTCTGCCCTTATCACTTCATATCTAATCCTATTACTAAATTTCACTCCTAACACACTGAGTACTCTCATCTCTACTGCATTCATCTTAATTTCATTGCTCTTGCCATACACACCCAGCATTCGATTCCATACTGTAGTATACCATGGTACCTGCACCCCGAATGAACTGCCAGACATGCTTGCTTAGACACTTCCTTACTGCTCACAAGTGCCCCATTCACTATTTTTCCAGCATTCACTCTTCCATCGCATTTTTTCGTGCTACAGTGGGCGTTTAACAATACCTCTAAAACCCTATGATTTTGAATCTACCAACGCCATCTGTAAACTTTATGCTAAACTAAATACCAAACTACGTATGAATTGTTCTTTACTGTTTTATACAGCAAGTAAACACATAGAGATGTATACGGATATGTTAAATGGATTTTTATATCAGAATAGTTTTACAGCGCTCAGATAACTTAATTAAAAATGTGTTTTCAATTTCTAGTTAACTCTCTGTTAATATATTAGTTTTATAAATAACGCAATCAGCCTATGAAAAATAGTCAACTTTAATATTTTTTTTATTAAATTAAATGCAATTTGTGTCGCTAATAAAGCTTTTAGATAAAGCTATCGCAAGTATTTACGTACCAGCCCTACCCAAACACGCCCATGACCTTACCGCTGATAAGGCCTGCCCCAGTCGACGAGCGCAACATTTCATATATTATATTTTTATACTTACGCTTTTATCGTAGTTATTATCTTTTACACTTACATATTACTAGTAACACTGTCAGTGTTTTTTTATCAAAAGATTATTAATAATTTTCAGAATTCATTGTGTAGGAGATTATTGAAGTTTGAACTTTGTGCCTACTGGCTGTACACCAGATGATATTCGGATGACACGTTCGCCTAGATAATGCTCAGAAAACAATTATAATGGTCACCACAAGAATCCAAAAACGCTTGCACATTATGTAGCACTTTATCGGGGTTTAAACTCTGCGCCAACTGTCGGACTCTCCTCTGATGACAAGACCGCATAGATATTGCTCTAAAAATTAAAATAATAGTAGACACAGGGATCCAAATACTTCAGCGAAATCTAAAAATTATTTTACACCTATCGACATTTGGGCTTACAATATTGAATAACTTTGAATTGGGTTTAAAGAATATTTATTTTCTCATTAAAAACCATACAGTCACTTATATGAGAAATTTACAAAAAATGTGGGTAAGAAGAATAAATCTGTCGAGTAGGTATAAAAATAAATAAAATAAATTGGGAACAGTAAATTAAATAAATTAACAGTAAAGTAAATTGTCAGATTAGGGATCGTTTCCTGTCATCCTTCATCCTTCACGGATTGCAATCGATAGGATTAAAGGCTAAGGCGATTTTTTTTACTGTTCCTTAGACTTTAAAGTGGAGAGCTCTGAGCTAAACTTATCAAACAAGAAGACATTGTATGATATTTTTTATTTATCAAGACTTAATTTCATACAAGTCTTTCGTTAATGTGTTTATAATTGTGATCTCCTTAACTCAAAATCCCCGTGAACGTGCCACTCTATCGTGCACTACAAAGATATTTTTTCACCTATCTCTCGGTAAAAAGTTGAGTCATGCACGCAATAAAGTTGATTTATCAATTAGGGTAGGATTTATCTACGTGTGCGGAGTTGATACCGTTTTATCTTTCAATATTGGTACTTCAGAGCACATATTTCACATGTAGGAAGTCTGGTAACTATGTCGAATTTATCTATAAGCAAGATAATAATTACGAAATTTTTTACAACCGCATAATATGTTAAAGTGGTTGGTTTTCGTGAGCGTGCTTGTAGCTTCGCGATAATAGGTCGGAAACGATCACCGCATATCGCACCTTTCATACTATAGGGGCCCCAATTTGAAAAATCATGATTTTTGGGAAAAGGCGTTTAAAGATTTTTGAACCCCTATATTTTCACAAAATTGATCATAACGAAATATTTTTTTTGTTTTGAGATGTACCCTTATAGTAGGAAAGCTGCGATATAATCAGAGTTTACAGAGTCCTTAGATGGGCCATCATTTTAAGCCAACATGGCTATCTATTCAAACATAAGTCAGATTCAATCATTTTGCCGTAAATCATTTAGCTAATAGATCCTTTAGGACCAAGCCCAACTACACCCGTAGGTATGTTTTACATTTTCATATGGCTGCTATGTGAGTGTACCAGTAGTAATTGGTAGATAGTTTGTTTCTTGGTCAAGGTTACGAAGCCATGGAACCTCGGCATGCATGCGTGAATTTATTTAATAAAGCTCCACCGTAGATAATTGTACTGATGGTGGTTGCGGGACTGTTCAAAAGGGTTACCGCGGCCTTGGTGTTACAGGCTCAAGAAGGAACATGGATGGTTTTTAGTCAGTAAAAGTCTGTCACACCCTTCCGCTTCACCCACAGCGGAAGACAGTCATTTGATGATTTTCCACCAGAAAAAAAAAGATATACTGATGGTGACAGATAGTTAATCTGTGTGTTTGCCGGACAGGGGGTAGGCCTTCAACTAATGGGCTTTAAAAGAAATATTTCAGGTTATGAAGCGACCGCTATATAGGTACATTAGAGAGGCATAGCTTCTCTATGATTTAATATGAACATATAATATAATATTAATAGCCCTGCTGCACCCTAGTTACATTAGATATAGCTTAACCGTGAATTGTCAATGGTGACTGATGTTTTCCTTGTTGGTTTGTGACAGGTGGTGGACCCTCGTCTGGTGGGTGCATTCGACGCGCGCGAGCTGGAACTGGTGATCGCGGGCGCTCCAGAACTGGACGTGGCCGACTGGCGCGCGCACTGCGAGTACCGCGGCGGATACCACGACACGCACCCCGTCATACTGTGGTTCTGGCAGGCCATCGACAGGTCTGCACTCATTACTGTACTCACCAACTTACTTTCAAACATGATTATTCTTACAAAGGAACAACTTCCCAATGACTTCTTAGATACTATTTAGTCACTGCCTACTTATAACAATCTTGATTTAATCACTGATTTTCAGCTGATGGTAAATTAATACATTTTAAGATAAATCCTGAATAACAAAGCTGTTAACTTGGCTTAACGAATAGTTACATCATCAGCCTTCCGAAGCTCAGAAGTGCTCGATATCAAATGCCTGTCTTTAAATTCTGGGTAACTTTCATGATCTTTTCCAATACTTAGTCTCGCGTCGCGAAGATTCGTGTGTTTCTAAACGTATTTAATTAGTGTTAAACGGACTTCTGTTGTGTTGTCACAAGCACCTGATGAAATATGGTCCCGCATCAAAGGTTACGCCTTTTCTGATAATCTATATGCGCTATAATATATATTTTTAGTCAGCCTTATTAAAAGGATGTTTTTGCGTCGACAGGTTCAGCAACGAGCAGCGCCTACGTCTTGTGCAGTTCGTAACGGGCACTTCCTCGATCCCATACGAGGGTTTCGCGGCCCTGCGCGGCTCCACGGGCCCGCGCCGGTTCTGCGTGGAGCGCTGGGGCCGCGTGGAGTCCCTGCCGCGCGCTCATACCTGCTTCAACCGGCTCGACCTGCCCCCATATCCTGCGCCGCAATTGCTCTACGAAAAATTGCTACTCGCCGTCGAAGAAACCAATACTTTCGGTATAGAGTAACCTCAACCTACTGAAAGTAACAGGCCTTCGAAGACAAACACTTTTAGTATTGAGTAACTTTGATTTACTCAGCTGTAACTCGCCGTCGAAGAGGGCACATGTGATATAGAGTAACGTATCTGGAACTCACTGACGAAGAAACCAACACATTTGACATTGTGCATCGATCTAGCTAGCGGAAGCTCTTTATTGAAATCGACGTTCTTATAATTTCGATTTTAGCATCGATTTACCAAAGACACAGTTGACAACAGTAAATTCGTTTATCAGGAACGATCTACTTCCCTATACTATAATAAAAGCTGTAACTCGCTGCCCAAGGAAACTAACAGTTTTGTTATACAATAACTGCCAGAGCTAAATTGATTCTTCTTATGTTAATATCGCCAGACAACCGTTAGACTCAGGTACAAGAATGTATGTTCATAATAAAATTGTACTTACAATGGAATCGAAGTCTATCACCATCCCTTCGACTTCGACTGCTGAACATCAAAGTCCACTATCTCCGAATAATGGTCGCGCTATAACTATTAAAGTGAAGGCGTCCGT
This sequence comes from Musotima nitidalis, assembly GCA_949126915.1. Classification (NCBI taxonomy): domain Eukaryota; kingdom Metazoa; phylum Arthropoda; class Insecta; order Lepidoptera; family Crambidae; genus Musotima; species Musotima nitidalis. The sequence goes on from OX421416.1 coordinate 17,882,965, forward strand.
TTCACATTAATACACATTGGGCCCTGGTTAGCTCAAGGTCAAACTATCACGCTTTGTCAGCTATATATTATTTGAAAATATTAACAAATAAAATAGTTACTCTTATAAAATAATTGCTGGCTTGTTTCTATTAAATTATGCCAAGCAATACTGCTTGATAAACAGCATCCTGTCCTTTGTACTGTACACGGTGCTATATTTTGACCACTTAACCAGAGATTTTTTTATATACGAAACGTTAATCCACTTGTGTGGTAAACACAATATGATTTACATGTATTCAGTTCTTATAAAAAATCTTTCTTTTGACTTAACATTTAAAATCTACTAAAAAGTGAAGTCCAAAGTAAGATTATTTTTTGGTTTCTTTGTGCTAAAATGAAAGTTTTATCATGCTATTGAACCGTTTCATGTAATGTAATAATCCGATAGTACAGCCCACTTAATACGTACAAAAACAGTGGAATAAATGTGTAGAAACAATGAGACGAGCTGCAGTGAGCAAGCAAAGGCGACAAAAGTTCGTTGCCATTCCTTATCAGTACTGGTTGTTTGTCAGAGAATATACAATGACAGCCAGCATAACCAGAAGTTATTATTCTTTATTAATTTTATATAAAAAATAAATCAAGAAGACCAATCGTCTTTTTGAAATATTATGTCATATTTGAGGTCTACATAATATCGGCACACAATGTAACTTATGTCTCCGTTTAAATCAACTTTTAATTTTTGAACAATGTTAATGTAAATATTAATGTTTTCTAAGAATATTTTTATTTATTTGTAAAATTATGTTATGTTTTTAATTTGATATGTTGTAAAATATCTGTGCATACAGGTCAAGGATATTGTATATATATCTTAATCTTACTCGAGTTACGTATGACCACAATATTGCACCGTGTATGTACAAATGAAACTGTAAGATACTTAAAACTTGATCTGTTTTTGGAACAAGTAATGTAAATAGTTAATAATGTAGTTATCAATGTAAATAATAGTCAATTGATATCATCGCTACGAACAAAGATAGTGTTTAGTTAGGTAGGGTATTTATACAACATTAATATGGGAGTAGATCTAATGAGCCACTCTGAATTATATTAATGCTTTAATGTTTAAGTGGAGAATATTGTGGCTGTGACATGGGACTTGTTCCATATTAAATATAATATTACGCTTTCGTCACTTATTTATAATTCATATTTATTTGTCAACTGAGTAGGTATACTAGTTATTGATAGCTGTAACTTTCAAGGATGATGTATTAATTCAATAATGTTTAATAAAATCAACTTGTATGTACATGTTTATTAATTTAATTAAAGATTATGAAAATATTTCCAATAACAATCAATCACTAGTCAGCTACTTTTAACATTAATACTTGTCTTGTCTATGAACAATTTGAAAGTGAATTATTTTATTACAATATTTCAACCTCATAATTTTATATTTTTCTAATGTACATATTGCCTAAGTTTTGTACTGATTTTATTGTTTTGTGCTTTATAGGAAAGTATTTATTGGATTTTAGGAGTGATGCAATTAACGAAATGTTGAGTTTGAGCTTTTTTGTTATTTCACACGAAAACTAATCTGGCACCAATCTTTGTTATGGAATTAAGAGGCCTATATGCAAAAAAACCAATTTAATTTCGATTTACATCATAGAATTGACTGTTTTTTTATCTGTCAGTCAATTTTAACCACTATCTCAACAAATGCACGAAATTTTATAGAGAAACAGAACTTAAGTTACAGGTAGAGGTCATGTCTTTCATACAATGGAAGTCTTCTTTTCCTGCATATATACTGTTTTAATGTGTCTTAAACAAATTCATACAAAAGTATTAATTTTCAATAAGAGTTATGAGATCTTATTTATTTTAGTGTAAATTATTGTAATTAAAATGTACATATTTTATGTTGATCATTACTATTGTGTATGTATTGTTTTTTGTGTAAATTTTTATTGTTTCTGTGCAAGTGATAAAGAAATGTGTCAATATACAATAATATAATGACCCTGAGTTGTTTCATTTTCCAATCACAAACATTTCAACATAATATTATGCCCTAGGGCAATCTAATTTGGCTTCGCTTTAACTAAAATGATCATGTTAGAAACTAATGGACAATACTGGAAATAATGGTATTCCAGGATCAGAATAGCAGCAAGGAAATCTAAGTGGAAAGGATATTTTTAGAGATGATTATAAAAATGAACAAAATATTTCACACATACAAAATGTTTATTTTTCAAGAAGTTTGTGTAACAACAAAAATCAACCTCGTTATGACCTTATTTTTAAACATATAACTATTTACATTTTCCCTAAGTCTGCATTTGTCAACACAAACTTATGACATAAAATGCAACAAGGGTTATTTCTCACCATATTCTACTCTAGTTGTGACGGAGTTAATTCATTATAGCATGTTATAGTCCGTAACTTGAATAAAATCTTATTCTGGAACTAATCTTAGATAAAAAAAAAGCTGTGATTACATTACGATAAAGTTACTGTTATGATAGATTCAGCGTTGTAGCTGTGAGCACAGAAAATTTAACTCTTAAAATATCCTCCCCTCAATATTGCTTTAACGACTTAGAATGACCATAAGGCAACTGTAAAAAGAATTATTAAAAGCAATCCCAATAATATTAATTTGCAGATTTCGTAACGATCAACGTGAAAACCTACAAATAAAGTTATAATATAATACACGCAAGTGTAAATATTTTGTATATTTAGTTCAAAAATAACGGTAATACAATATTCATTTGTATTTCTATCGTACTGGAGTAGAGCATAGGCTCACAGTGAGTTTAGCCAAGAGAGGGGAAATCCTTGTTATCGTCAACCTTCGGAGGAGCCACCTGTGGGCGCGGCACCTGGGGGCGCTCTTCTGGCGGCGGCTCGTCGCGCGGCGGAGCCCGGCCTCTCCCGCGCCCGCGGCCGCGGCCTCTGCCGGTGGTGCCGCCGCGCCGCGAAGTATCGTTGAACGTGAACTCTATACCGAGCACTCGCTTCTGACGACCCACACGCTGCGGGTAATCAGCTATGTCATACTCATCGTCAGTATCATCGTCTTCACCACCCTCCTTTTTCTTCTCCAACATAACCAAATTCTTCCACTGAGTGAGGTCCTCACCCTCTCCTGCCTTACGCAAATTATACTGAGGCGCAGTGCGCTGAGCGTTCCGCAGAGCCTTGTACTCATCAAGTGTGAGCTCACGAGGTTCTTCCTCGGTGGGCGCAGCTCGCTCGGCTTCTGGCAGCTGTCCGTCGCCAGCCCCTGCCGCTGCCGCCGCCGTCGCTGCCACCGCCGCCGCCGCAGCTTCGGGCGCTTTCTCTTCCACAACCTCACCTTCAGAACCGGTTTTGTTAAGCTCATCAAGGTCATCTTTTATCGTTCCCCAGTTGTGAGGACCTCCACCATCTCGTTTATCGACGGGCTTCACGCCGGTCTTGTCAGATCCAGACCTTCTATCGAACTCACGCTTCCCGCGATTATCATAAGGACGCGGCCCGCGCTGTCCGTCACGGTCACGAGGATCACGCGGTTTCGGCCCACGACGTTCGGCTCCTTCCGGGTTGTCGGTGAAATTACGCCTCTCAAAGTTAGGCCTGCGGTCGCTGAACTCTCGTCTAGGGGGTCTCGCAACCCCATCCTTGTTCTCAACGGCGCCATTCTGAGGCCTTTCCTCACGGCGGCGCGGCGGGGGACGTTCCGCATTGCGGTCGTTTGCCCGAGCAGGTCCCTTGCTCTTTTGTTGATCACCACTCTTATTTTCTTGAGTTTTTACATTTTGAGTCTCTTTGATTCCTTTCCTGACAGGTGTAACACCCTTCGGCTTGACTTCGGGTTTGCCCTTATTTTCTTTTTCAGCTTCTTTGGTCTTCTTTTTAAGCTCTTTAGCTTGCTCTCGCGCTTTTAACGCATCAAGAGGATCGGACTCATCGTCCAAAAAAAGAGCGTATCTATTGTCAACCCCCACACCGTAGGAATTTTCCATTGTGATCCTCTTGATGATTTAACCACACAAAAACTGGATGTTAGTGGATAACTTTACGCACTTTAGTAAGGCGACATTTTGTCCCGTTTTATTGATTTCATTTAATATGGCGGATGAACTCGAAACACACTGTACGCCATATGACGAAAGGAATAGAGTAAAGATTTCAAATGGCGGAAGACATCACTTTTTGTTGTCTATGGCATGGCAAAGCAACTGATCTATAGAGACAAGCAAAAATTTTATGGCGCAAATTACTTTAAAATAACAATAATAAATAAAATAAGTAGAAACCGAATTTTATGAATAATATTAAAATACATACGTAAAAATAAGTTTATTTGATATGTTTTGCCAAGTTGCTTTAACGATTGCAAATTCGTATCGCTTTTTTTACTATAACTGCTCGCTGTAAAAGTCACCCGAATGAATATCGCTTGCTTATATATCCATTTTATGTAATGAACGACAAGCTGATGTGGCAGTAGGCACAAAGCTCGGAGAACGGGCTACTAACAGGGCGTCACTAGCGACCGCGAATCAGCAATAATAATGGAGGCCGGTGTCCCATCTGATGGGCCGATATTTGGATTTCACATGTCAAAAATGCTGATGAACGACGAATGCTACAACATACATACAAACTATCACTGTAAAAACCGAATATGGCAACAAATTTTCAAAGTAGAGTTCGTCAGCGTGAAGTTAACAATATTCTTAATATTTTGCCAAATATGGTTTTAACTTTATCCCTAGGGACACTTAAACGAAACGACAAAAGTAAAATTTACTTATAAAATTGAATAAACTATGCACAGAATTAAGTGTTTCTGTTGGTGGCAACTGGCAGCCTCAAAATTGCCTGTGATGTCCGCAATAATGTCAATATTTAAGACGAACACTGACCGGCGTACCAGACGTCCGATCTAGTCTTTGTTTAATCTCGATGGTGGCCGGTGGCATTAAATATCATTGTTTCTGTAAACTTTCGTGGTAAATTTCATTTTAAAACGACTGAACACCTGAAAACGACAACATGGTAGTGCGGTTTATTTTAGAGGTCAAGTCGCAGAATGCCCTTTTCGCAAAATGTCCCCTGTATGAAACCCTTCTATTTCTCAAATCTGAGAAGAAATATTAATAAATTATAAAACTGACTTGCTTTCACTTGGTTAAAAAAACTTAACTTTTACAACTCTTAGATTTTTAGACCGGTGAACATTTTGTGAAAAGGACATTCTGCGACTTGACCTCTAAAATCAAACGCACTACCATGTTGTCGTTTCCAGGTGTTCACTCGTTTTAAAATGAAATTTACCACGAAAGTTTACATTATAGAGCCTACGTTTTAGTTATCACGTAGATTGTTCGGCTTTAAAAATGTGATGTAATAGTCCATGATTCTATTATATTCTATTGAATTGAAATAAAAAATTAATTGATATGTAAAGACTGCTCACCAAAATGAAATTAAATAATTCGCTATTAATCATCCACACACACTCAACATTATTATTATTTAACAAATATTAAATGCTATCGTTATTCCTTGAAAGACTTCTAATCGTTGTGAAGGGCATATCATAAGGGCTCATCTTACGATCTCATTACTTTTTAGTTCTATCGGTAGCATGTGCTCGATGCAAATATCATGTTTCATGACTCCGCGTTCAGTGTGATATTGGGTATAATATAAATCATATAGACGTGTACGTCATATTAACTAAAATTAGAGCCACTATAAAACACACCTATATAACTATAAGTTTATTTATGTATTTCCAAGTTGTCGTTAGTTACTCTTTGCCGCTGGAACACTACTGCTATAATGCTATAAAACGTACGGGATCTTCTGCCAGACGGCAGGTGTTCGGGCTTCGAGCCGTGGGCTCATTTCCCGGGTTTCTTCACACAGGGCATCAACCCTGAGGCGCTGGGTGCCGCGTAAGCGGCCGTCGATCTCGACGAAAGGGGTATTCTCACCGGGGAGACTTACGGCGGCTATAAAACGCCATGGCAATCTAGTTTTATATCGACAAAAGTCCAGCCAACTAGAATTTTTCGCTCTTCAACATCAGTCAAATTAGTAAGAAAGTATTAAAGATTTTAATTTATAAGAAACTAATTAGTTTACTCAAGATGTTTGTAGTACGACAAGTATTGAAAAACGTTATTATAAAAAATATTTGTAAAACTAACATAGACACTGTAGTACGTCTTATTAGCCAAGAAAACTTTACTTGTGGTGTTGTTAAAACAGAATCTCCTTTAGACGCATTGTATAACCATTATTTAAATTTGCCGGTTCCAGAAAATAAGATATTTGCTACGTATGTGTGGATTGATGGTAGTGGAATAACAATGCGCTCAAAAGACAGAATTCTTAAAGAAATACCCTGCAATTTAAGTATGGTACCTAAATGGGCGTTTGATGGCAGTTCGACAGGGCAAGCTAAAACACAAAATTCCGATACACTGCTCATTCCTGCTGCTATTTACCAGGATCCTTTTCGAAAATCTCCTCATATTATAGTTCTTTGTGAAACATATTATGGCGATGGTACTCCAACAACAACCAATTACAGAGCAAACTGTGCGAAGTTATTAAGTAAAATATCAGATCAAGAACCTTGGTTTGGAATCGAACAGGAGTATACCATATTTGATTCCGATTTATGGCCAATAGGCTGGCCAAAAACACGAGGATACCCAGTAACAAAATCATTGTACTCCTATTGTGGCATAGGGGAACATGTGTCTGGTAGGGACATAGTGGAATGTCATTCTAGAGCAAGTATCTACTCAGGAATGGACTTTGAAGGATCAAATGCAGAAGTAATGAAAGGATCTTGGGAGTTTCAAGTAGGTACCTCACATGGAATCAAAGCTGCTGATGACTTGTGGGTTGGACGTTATTTGTTAAATAGAATTGCAGAACATTTCGGTGCTATTATTAGCTATCATCCGAAACCTATGGGTAAACACCAACCAGGAATTGGATGTCATCACAATTTCAGCACCAATAAAATGCGCTGCGATGGTGGACTTACAGAAATACAAAAAGTATGCAAGATTCTGTGTGATAAACATGCGACTGCAATGACAAATTATGGACGGGGAAATGGTGAAGAAAACAGGAAAAGGTTAACAGGAAAATTTGAGACAGCATCGTTTGATTCATGTAGTTGGGGTATCGCAGATAGAGCAGCGTCGATCAGGCTACAACGCCATGTTGTTACTGACCGCAAAGGATTCCTAGAGGATCGGAGACCTGCTGGCGATTGCGATCCATACAGAGTATGTGCTACATTAGCGGAGACCTGCACATGAATCACAAACATGAAATCGAACAACATTTATTTATAACATTAAAAACTTCTTTCTGTTTAAATTTTCTGTTCTATAAGTCAACCATTAAAAATAAGACTAAATCTTTCGTTATTCATTTATAATTTTAATATGTGACAGAAAAATCTATTACGAGTAAAAATTTTATAAAAATATACATAAAAGATAAAATAAAATTTATAAGTGATCAAAATGGATATGTTCTCAAGGTGTTTAATAGGTTTACATAGATATAGCAGAGTTTTACTTTCACAAAGACGAAATATGCTTCAGCATAATATCAATCATATTATGGATAAAAAAGTTCTAGATCGCTATATGAGACTTCCGAACCCGTGCAATAAAGTAATGGCTACATATATTTGGATTGATGGATCTGGTATAAATATGAGATGCAAGGACAGAATATTGAGCTGCGTTCCCTATAGTGCTGAGAGCGCACCTAATTGGGCTTTTGATGGAAGTTCAACTGGTCAAGCATCTACTGACAACTCTGATACTACTTTGAAGCCAATTGCAGTTTGTAAAGACCCATTCCGAATGGAACCACATGTGTTAGTACTCTGTGAAGTATATTTAGGCGGTGATAATAAACCAGCGCCCACAAATCATCGAAACTTTTGTACTCGTCAGTACGAATTAAACAAAGACGATGATCCCTGGTTCGGGCTCGAGCAAGAATATACAATGCTAGACGTCGATGGCTGGGGCTTGGGTTGGCCCAAAGGAGGTGGGTTTCCAGCTGTTAAATACGTCTTCTCATACTGTGGCATAGGAGCAAAATATATTGCTGGAAGGGATGTATCAGAAGCTCATGCAAAATCATGCCTTTACAGTGGCCTTGACTTCGAAGGAACCAACGCCGAAGTCATGTTTGGTTGTTGGGAGTGGCAAATAGGAACGTCTGTCGGAATGAAAGGTCCAGATGATTTATGGATGTCAAGATATATAATGACTCGAGTTGCAGAAGATTATGGAGTGGATATCACTTATCATCCAAAACCTATGGGAATGTTGCATCCTGGCGTAGGAATGCATCATAATTTTAGTACAAAACGAATGCGTTCGGACGGTGGTTATAAATTCATAGAAGAGTGTATCAAGAAGTTAGAAGCTAATCACATGAAACATATGAAAGTATATGGAAACGACGAAGCCACAAACAGAATGAGACTCTCGGGAAAGTTCGAAACTGCTCCATTCGATAAATTTTCTTGGGGTATCGCTAATCGAAAAGCTTCTATCCGTCTTCAAAGAAATATTAAAGAAAAAGGAAAAGGATTTATGGAAGATCGCAGGCCAGCTGGAGATTGTGATCCATATTTAGTTTGTGGCTTATTGATGGAAACCTGCTTAGGTAGCGGTGGTGGAAAATCTTGTCCTCCAAATCCTTGCAAGAAGTAATGATGTTAAAAGTAATTAAACATTCTTCGTATAATGTACTAATTTAAAGTTATGAGTAATAAATTATTTGTTTTTACTTGATAATTTTTATTGTTTACATGTAATTTTAAAAAAAAGTCATTAATGTTACTTAAGTATATTTATTAATAAAATTTTAGATAAGATTAACATATCACCCACCACTTAAGTTGATGATAATTATTAAAAACATCCCAGAAACTGAATCATTGATATTTTAGAATTTCACTGTACATATTACCGTAATGTATGTAATAGTCGTATTAATACGTACAACTTAGTAGCCAGTACTGCTGTTTGGAATCTGCTGTCAGGGAATACGGAATACATAGAGCCAAAACCACCGAACATAGGAAAAGATCATGTGATGTAAATAGTTATAATTTAGTTAATTGTAATAATTAAAATTGCAAGGCTCCTCGGTCAGCAAAATTTATAGGATATAGCTAAAGGAACAAAGTACGGCCTCGTAATGGCTATGTCCTTGGGTTTTTATTTTCCAAAAGTGGTGTTTATTCGAGTTTTTATGTGTAGCTATAGTGGATTTTTTTCAGCAACGTACAGAAGTATATCATCTTCAGCCAAAAATCGTAACTTAAACTTAGCTTCCAATGTGACCAATCAGGCGGCAATAATTGAAATTACAACTTGCTGCTAAAAGTTTGAGAAACACCTACGTAGCAGATTTAAAACTAAAGAACTATTTTATAAAAAAACTCTATAAAACAGTAAATCATACAGTGAATAATCACAACAAACACACTGCACACACACCAACACATACACTCACAGTCACTTACAGACCCACACATAAGCTGTGAGAGATATTAACATGTTTCATATTGGTCCTTTGTAGGATAATTATTATTGTAAACCCGTTTCTTGAATAAGTGAAATTGTTAACTAAGCGTGGCTCCCTAGCACATATTTCCCATAATAAGTACATCTCAGGGAACAGGGGTGGCTTAAAACCAGCGCTCAAGCTGAGCCATCACCTTTTGCTCACTAGACTTTCGTAATTAAATTCTGATTATAATTTTAATATTTAGAAAACTTTAACTGTATACTGTAAATTTACATAATTAAGTAAAGGGACGCAATAAATTATTTTTTATTTTATTACTTTACTGGGATAGGACTTTTACTTGACTAAAACTACAATATAAATGAAAAAAACGCTGCACATTGTTAAAATAACTTGAATTATCAAATTATTTGACACGGGCTAATACTTTAATCGAGTGAGTCCATAATATGGACCATAGTATTACAAGAAATAAAATACTGTCACTATTTATCTGACAGTTTGTTTGACAAGGAAGCTAGAAAAAGAAGTGAAAAGTGAAGACATTTAGAGCAAAGTTCAGTTTCATATTCTGTGGCTCCCACTTATTTTCTGCCAGTGTTTTGTGTATTTTCCTTGTTGATTTGAAACTAAGAAACAGATTTATTAATAAGAGTTTAACTGAAAAACATATTTTCTTGATGACTTTTTTATACGGAGCGTAAATTGTTTACGAAGTCAAACAAATAGTGTGCAGATCCAAGGTGTGTGATGAAATGTATTATAAAATTACCTACATATTATTTTTACCATGAGTTTTAATTTATTTAATAAAATAAAACAAACATATTTTAATTCTAAACAGTGGCGGTCTTCATAATATTACCGCAAAACTAAATTTTATGAGTAAAACATCTACTGAAACTATTGTGACACTTCTACTACTGTTCTGAATATAATGGAAACGTAAGTTTTTATATTTCATATTATAGCTTCAGGACCTCTTGGTTTGTCGGTTGTCTTTAGTTTAATCATATTCTTGTTTCGAACTAAGTATTCTAAAAATAAATTGGCTTGTAAATTACTACTAAATAATCTAATATTATACCTATTTACTATTAATTTACTGCGAAATAAAATATAGACAGACTTTGCAATACTATCTAACATAAAACAAAACAGTATGCACTAACACCACGAATAGATCTACAACACTAATTTGCCATACTTACACCTCTCTCTTTATCATTTTCAACAGCAAAATGCTAAAAGCAAAAATGAGATTACATTGTATAAGACACTTTCTAAAATTGCATCGATCCTGTCTATCATTATTGGTCCTGTCTTTTAACTTTGTCATTAACATTCATTTCTTTTTAGTATAAACCCAAATGCTGCGTTTATGTGCAATTATGAAGTGATGCAAATTCTGCAACAGCTGAAGGACAGTACTCACAAGAAACACAAACGAGAAAGTTCACTAGCAACTGTCACTTATGAGGTAAATAATATTATATATTTGACAACCCATATGGCGTGGAGGTCTGTACACCTACACTTCACTCCAGAGGTTCGATTCCCACCCAGGACAAATCTCTGTGTGCATGAACATGATTATTTGTCCTGGTCTGGGTGTTTTCCTATGCATATTAAGTATGTATTTACAAAAAAAAAGTATGTAATGTACAATACTCCAAATATTATTTTTAAATTTTATATATATATTACGACAGTAACACTAAACAATATCAATCCTAAAAAATGTGGAGGGAGTGAGATAAGGTAACCAGCAAGCAACACAGGCCCCTCGCTGCCGGCCAGCATAGTCTTGTCATGACTTGTCGCAAATCATGCACACGGGATTTTGTTGTAAAGTTAGTTTTAAATTGTAGTGTCTTCTAAGATATTAATGGAAATTAAGTGATGAGAAGGATCTTCACAAATAAATACTCTTAATCAACAACTAATATATTTGTATAAATATTAATATTATGTTGATATAAAACTCTTAGGGTGTATAGGGATCCTACTAAGACCTAAGGAGCCCAAGCCAAATTCACCTGCAAGTGATGCACCTGCTGATTAACGGACTCTCTGGCTCAGGCTCTGGCGATCATAACAGTGCCCGGTAAGCGGCAATAGGCTCGCCACCTATTACATGGGACCAACATTAATGTATTTATGTAAGTATGTATAAAACTCTTTGGCAAATAATTGCCAATAATGCATTAATTTCGCCAAGTTTTAATATAATAAAAAAGGTTATAGTGAGTCAATCATAAAAGATAGAAATATACTATCACAAACCTTTTTTTATATTATTATCATTTAAAGTGAAATACTTTTTTATATATATTTTATTGGATAACTTGAACTATTTACGCAAAGGAAGCCCTCAAACATGCATAATTTTCCACAGATTCTGAGCTCCTATTAGTTGCAGAAAGCTTTCGTCAATGAAAGGGCTATCCAACATAAAATATACAAAAATCATAATGACTAGCTCGATACCAGGTCCTCACCACTAATGGTGCTCATATGTGAAGGTTTCCAAGCTTTTGGTTGTAATCTTGTATCAACTTGGCAATCTACTAGTGCTTTTCAATTGCCCATCCTTATGTGACCTTTTCTCCCGGTCGTCACTGGTTTCTTTTTGTTTTGAAGCCATCTTCATTGGGTATAAACCGACGCCCAGGAGTCTTTTGTGTAGTGTCTGTTGAGTTTGACTCTATGGTCTATAACGGCCAAACCAGTAACAGGATCTTGCGTACTGGTATAATAATAATAATAATAATAATCATTTAATTTCCTCCACATACACTAATACACAATGGACACAATTTAGGTACAAACAATATTTAGTGAAATGCGGGAGGCTGGAGTCTAAATTAGGCAAAAGTCTGCCTGTGTCTTAGATCACCAGGCCTCTCACCCGCGGCTAAATTACAATAGTACATTACCAATTGTCAGTGAAGTACGAACATTTATACAAAAATATTAATTATAAAATCAAGGTGTGTGTGTGTGTGTGTGTGTGTGTGTGTGTGTGTGTGTGTGTGTGTGTGTGTGTGTGTGTGTGTGTGTGTGTATATGTGAGTGTGTGTGCGTGTTTGTGTGCGTGTGTGTGTGTGGCGTCATTGAAATATAAGTATATTCCTACACCAAAATATTCTCGGTTTGGTCATAACTAAGACTCTGAAGCCACCCTAATAATTTTTGTTTGCATTGAATTTTAGTGTTTGGGTATATATTTAAAAGTTTGTCAGCATAATTATAAAGTCTAGAGCCTCGATAGCAAATGAACTTCTTGGGAAAGGCTGTGCGAAAGCTCTCAGGGATGCAGACCTTTTGGTGACGTCTTGATAAAACAGTGTTTGGCAAATATTCCAAATTTGAGTGTTGTTGAAGAATGCAAACGAGAACAAACAGCTGTCGCACTGTTAATACTTCGGCTTCTTCATATAGTGACACTGTGGGAAAGAGTCTTGGTTTAAATAGACTCACCTTCAAGATCAATCTCTGAGCTCTTTCTAGCTCAATAAGTTTTGTCTTTGCTGCACCACCCCAAGTAGAAATACAATATGAGATGACTGACTGAACTAGCGTAATGTATACAATTTTGAGCGTCTTACAATCTGCAACATGTCTAAGCTGTTTGAACACATATGTCAGTTTTCGTACCCTCTGTGATACATTGTGAATATGTGGGCCAAATGTTAAATTTTTATCTATATTAATTCCGAGATATTTGATTTCATTAGTAGCGTGGATTTGGGGGCAATCGCATTTAGGTGTGGGTGTATTACAGTTACCTTTATGTATATATAAATTATGGTTTTTGAGATCAGACGATGCAACGTTTCTAATTGAGAACGAAATGTATTTGGTTTTGTCCGAATTGAGCGTCAAGGAGTTACAATCCAACCAATGTAAAACGGTGTCTAATCCCTTTTGAGCCAAATAGAAAGTTTCATCCCATGTATCGCCAAAGAATGTCAAAGTAGTATCATCAGCGTATGAGACAATATTACAATTTTTTAACTTTAACTGGCAAAGGTCATTAATAAAGCATAAAAATAGAGTCGGTCCGGTTATGCTACCCTGCGGTATTCCGTATTTAATTGGTAACTCATCACTTTCCCAATCTCCTATTTTCACGCGTTGTGTACGGTTTGAAAGGTAGTCCCTAAAAATTTCCAACTGGTTACCTCGCACACCCAAACGCTCTAGCTTATTTATTAATAAAGGTATAGAGACAACATCAAACGCTTTTTTTAGGTCCAAAAATATGGTTAAACATTTTTTGTTTTCATCCAGCTTTCTTACCAGGAAATCCACAAACACATGAATAGCGTCAGCCGTAGACTTTCCCGCTCGAAAACCAAATTGAGCGTTAGACAAGAGGTTGCAAGATTCTAAATAACTTGTTAATCTGCTATTTATAATTCGTTCAAATACCTTAGATAGAGCGGTCAAAATGGATATTGGTCTATAGTTGTTAACAGAGCTTCGGTCTCCTGCTTTGTGAATAGGGTGTAATATGGACTTTTTCAAAGCGTTTGGAAAAATGCCGTTTTTTATGCATCTATCGAATAAGTCTGTAAGTACAGGGGAGAAAGTATTTACACTATCTTTAAGTGTCACTGAAGGAATCAAGTCATATCCTGGTCCGCAATGAGATTTTAAATTTATTATTGCAAGTTCAACTTCCTTTTGTGTAATGCCAACAAATACAAAAGAATTTGACTGAGTCGGTATTGCGTGATTTAAATGATCTGTAGTCATTAAAGAATTCGCACGAATTTGCTCTGCAAGGGTTTCCCCTACACTAGCGAAAAAGTTATTTACACGCTCAATCGACTGCCCTGTGTTACTGTCCGCGTCTAGAAGTTCGTATGGAATTGATTTTTGGGTATTTAAATTAGCAATACTTCTGATTGACGACCACATTCTTTTCGTATTGTTTTTAGATTTGGAAAGCTCTTCCATGTCATAACTTCTTTTTGTTTTTCTGATGAGATTATCTACATAATTCCTGTACCTCTTATATGTAAGCTTTAGCGTATTATTTTCTGGATCTTTTTTTAAACGCATAGACATCTTATCTCTATTTCTGAGACATCGCAATAAGCCAGATGTCATCCACTGCTTTATTTTAATTCTGTTTCTAGAGGTCTTTGTAATTTTTGTATTTTTATCAATTACATTCTTAATGGAGTCAATGAATAAACTAGTTGCCACGTTCAAGTCGCTCTCATTATAAACATGTTTAAAGTCAATATTTGAACAATCATTCCTTATTGAGGTATGGTCTAATGTGCGAGTTATTTTTGAACCACGAGTTTGCTTTTGGTTTGTGGTCTTCAGGCAAAACAAAACAGCTTCATGGTCAGTAACTGAACTCTCCAGATTTAGAGTTTTTGACGACAGTTTGGTTTTTACAATGACATGGTCCAAGCAGCTGTTTCCTCTAGTTGGGCTATATGAAGCTGGCATAAGACCATGATAAGCGATCAAGTCGAGATACGCCGAGGTATCAGTACAGGGACTGAGTATATTTATATTTATGTCCCCAACGAGTATTAAGTTTTTAAAATGTGTTAAGGTTTGCAATAAAGAGTTCAAGGACTGAAGGAAGGGGTCTATATTTCTGAAACTAGGCGGTCTATAAATAGCTATGATAGCCGTTTCGTTTTTAAAAGTAGTCAAAAGACAGTTAGCCTCTGAAAGTTGTGGTTCTGAGGTTCGATAGTTTTGAGCGTTTTTGACGTAAATAACTACTCCATCATTCTTATTATGACCACGGCTTGTAGAGAAATTGTTGTAATTTGCTAGATTGGGAATCCGCATACCCTCGCTCAACCAACACTCAGACAACACTATCAAGTCACAGATTGTATCTAACCTCTGTAGAAGCAGTTGCAAGCCATCAAAATTGCGATTTAAACTACGGATATTTTGCTGTAGTATTTTCATATACAGATTCGGTTGAGAGATGAATGACCTTACTTGTTCCGGTTTGCTAGTATATGATTCAGACACGTGAAAGTTATCTATTTCTTCTATCAAGTTACTAACCTGCCCCATAATAAAATGATTGTTTACCAAGACCGTATCTATAGGGCTCAATTGTCATTATTCTGATAAAGTGAAGAGGGCAGATCAATGTCTGGGAGCCTAAAAAATCAAAGCGGCAATTTTTTAATGCAGCGACTTTGCCGACTTGTGGTATAAGATGAACAGTTATTAATTTGTACATTAATTCTTCATGAGGGTGTTTTTGTATTATTTCGAAAAGCCCAGAAAGAACAAAAGTGGTTTTTTTTCTAAAATAAGTAGTATAAACGTACATATTATATATATTTGTCAATAAATTAAATAAACTAAAAAATATATATTGAAAGAAATTGTAGTAGTTATTTGTAGTGTGAGGGTAAGTATATACTTTAAGTTTTCTCAATGTAAAATAGACAGCTTTTGGTATACACATGTATATCTATGAATCCTCTCGGAGTTTAGACCTGACAGCATGGATAGTAAGTCAAACAGTATATATACTTATATCGTCTATGAACACTGTCCTGTTGAACTGCGAAGCAGTTTGCAAGCTCAAGCTGCTTATACAACTTCTGCAAAACTAATTTTTCTTCTTCGGGTGTGAAAGCCACATAAGTACTAATCATATAAGCTGTAAATTGGAATACTACTGAATATTGGTTTTTACAACCAAACTCAATTTTTGACTTATGATATTACACCATACATGTCTCAAATTTACTGTCTTTTTCAACTTGAACTTGTAAGAAATATAGTACCACTTCAAATGGTCATTTGCGAGTTTCAAACCATTACACAGACCAATCGATGCAAAGGAATTTTTTAAATAAGACTGCATTCATAACTCATTTTGGTTTAAAATGGTCTTCACGACCTTTCTGTACCTTTGGTTAATGTCGAAATGTTTAATAATAAATAACCAGGCACTGGATGGTTGGTGTTCCTTTGGGAGGGTCCTATGTTTAGCAGTGGATAGCAATGGTCTGAATGATTCATTAATAAAAATTAACGATGGATTTTTTATATTTCAGACAATACACTTTTTAAGCAATTCAGATTGCAAAAATCAAAGTGCTCAGTCCATTGAGAACTTTCTTGAGGCCATGAAGCCGTTCAAACTGACGAAAACAGAGAAACTGATGATGGTAAATACTCCTCCACACACTGAATTGGAAATACAGCTGGTAAATTTTTTTTTTTTAATATGCGTATTTGGTATGTTAAAAAGTAATTCTTCATAGGCCTCATCACCAGAATTCTTTATTGGATAGGGCTTAGGAGATATGGTTGAAGCACTTACACATATTAAACTAGATCTTTTTTGTGCAGTTGTGGTACATTTAGTGAAAAGTTATAAGCAGAGGTCGGAATTAGGTAGAGTTATTCATGTACTTACACTGATTTCACACAGCAAAAGAATATAGTGGATATGCCTCAAATCCCGGGATTAATTTTAAAGAATAGAAAAAATCCCGTTACTTTTTAATAAAAAGTTATTTACTTTTACTTTTTTAATTTAGACTACTGCACGCGCGACTTTGCCAAACTTACATCAATGATATTGGATGACCGAAGTTGCAAAATTCCAATACGCAATTTGTTGTATGGTATGTGTATCTTTGTTTTATTTGTCTATCTATGATGTTTTTATTATTATTTATTTGTAATATTGTTGGCCACACGGGATTGTCCATTTGAAATCCCGGGAAGGTCCATATTAATATCAACATTTCGATGCAAGTACATAAATAACTCTACCTAATTCCGACCTCTGGTTATAAGTCTCATATTACTTAATTAAACCATTCTGTCATCATTTGAAAAACCACTAGTTTGTGCTAGTTTTAAATTGTCGACCCCATAAATTCAGCCCTCGTGAAGCATAAAAACTGAGTGAAATAACAAACACAAATATTACATTTATTTATAATGGATCTACAAACAGCAACATCATTTATTTTCCTTAAATTCTTACTTTAAGGCCTCTATGGTGTATAACATCAATCAAACTATCTTTAAGTACATATATATGTTTCCTCACACAAGTTGGGACAATTTATGATATTTTTTTTATTGGTAACACATGTACATTGCGCTGCCAAAGTTCTTTTTCAGAAATAAAAAATATTTGTGTTCATCAATGTAAAATTGTGTCATAGATTAGGTTTTTCTTCAGATATAATTATATCCCGTCACAAACCCCATGTTTGTATATTCTTTATCTAGTACCTAATATAAAAAAAAATTGTTTTCAGATTGTTCAAGAAAGTGAAGAAAGGCTTTCAGAAGATGATGTAAAGAAAATAATTAAGATAGTCAATGAATTTCTACCCCCCAGTGATGTCAGCTAAATGGAAGTTACAAGAAGTATATGTTAATAATTTTACGTTATTTGAATTAAAATTGTTGGAGGGAAAAGTATTTTTCTTTATCAATAATAACAAAACATAATTCGTACTTTTAATCACTTATTGATCACTTCATAAAGTAATAATAATATCTTCTGATCTTTTACACAGTAAAGTCATAAAATCCCAAAGAAAAAGAAACTTAAACTAAATTATAAGTACAGAATACATTATAAAAAAATAATCAATAAAATAATTCAAGATAGCATATGTTAACACAAACAATACCGCAGGTCTTCCCGCTATTTCGGAAACACATGGAAAAAGCCATTAAGAATAATTAGACTAAAGAGTTCTGTTTGGTTATAAGTTAAAAATAGATGACGGGATTTTAAAAAAACCGCATTGCTGCCATATAACTTAAGAAAATTAATTTAGTTCAGTTCGTAAATATTGTTAATTTATATAATATTTAATCATTTATTTAGGCGTTATGAAAACCACGATTAGGTGATACAGATATATTAGGTTTACTTGCAAATCTGTTAAAATATTATCTTAAGGTTGTAGTGGTCAGCAGGGGTCTTTTTTGAATACAAGTGATGGATTAAAAATATCTTTGTAACAATTCCCGCGCGTGTTTCTCTCGTTTCAGCGTTGGTCGTGAAGACATCGCTGTTCTAAGGCTCCTATCTTGCCTGAAGATGCTCTGTGTAAGGACAAAATACTTGTCGTGTTGAATAGTTTCTCGATTTTTCGGGAAATTATAGTAGCGCGGGAATTGTTACAAAGATATTTTTAATCCATCACTTGCTTACAATGGATTTCCGCAAAGTAACGCCTGAATCAATAAATTACTTTTTTGAATAGTTAACGGTAATGAATACATAAGTAAACCCAAACAAATACATATTGTTACGTATGCTTGTTCACTAATATTAATCTTGCGAGGGAATTGCACCAACTAAGTACATAAGAACCAAATGCATATACTCCTTAAATTATAATTTAGTATGCCATTGCGTAATCAATAGCACGGGGTATCTAAAACGGAGCGTGAATAACTAATGCAGGTTGTCGTAAGGAGGTGCGCTTGTTAACGTGCATATACCACCTTATAGATCGCTCTATTTTTTATGTACTGCATCGACTACCATAGAGCATACCATGGCTGATTAAACGCCAATTGCCGTCGACTTCTGAACATAGTCTTAAACAGCGCTAACTATCCCGGTCCTCTGTAGAACGCATCCATCGCGTACCAGTCACCGGTCTGCGGTCATCGGTTCACCTTGCCGGTCTTTCTCCACTACATTCTTCATCAGAGCCAACTGATGAGCACGAGCCTCTTCACATGTCTCCTCACATATTATTCAGTAGATAATATAAATAGTTTATCTCACACACTTTTTACTTAGTAAAACAATCTTTAGAGCACAAACTTTGTGATACTTTCGTTTTTACCCTAAAAGGTTAAAGTTCCTGTCTATTTTTGGTTTGACTAATATTTTGCACATTTGTGACACGATTCCGATTTTATTATTATTATTTTTGTGATTGTACTTATGAATGACTTGTATATCCGTATTTTGACATCAATCATGTTTAGTTACTAATTCGCAATTTTCACATTTAAAATTTAATTATGTTTAGTTGCTAATTCCCATTTTTGACATTTTAATTATCTTTATGTATAGTTTTGATGTGTAATTAAATTATAATTTGCATGCCACCGTTGTTGGCTGAATGAAAGGAGCTGTAATGTACCTCAATCAAGTGCAAATAAAGTATTCTATTCTATTCTGTTTATAAACCAATGTGAGCCGTTATTGGTCATACTCCGCCACTGGGATCCAGTCGGATTAATTTATTTTTTACAGCGGCAATTTAACTTAACAATAAAATATAAATAAATACTATGCACTAGTAACATGTTTTCCCATATGTATAACTAATATTACGCATTTAATAACAAAAACAAATACAATAATTCATACAAATACAAGTAGAAAGAATAGATTAACTAATCAATATGAGAACCATTAAACCAGGATTTAGCCAATGATATCCTTGAATAAATTTTGTTTTGAATTAAACATGTCCAGTTCAGGGTAGATAACCAGTTTGTTTATTTCCTTAGCAGCTCATAAAAAAATGAGTTCCGTCTTTAGTTAGTAGTGCACCGAGGTATATTTAAGTTACGGTTACACTAAGTTATGAAGGGTTAATTGGTAATATCGCATGCTTACAGGAACATCGACCCATTAATAGATAAGTCAAGTTTGAGTTACGTACATATTATACAGTCTTTCTATTTCTTACTGAGATCGAATAAATGTTAATCAAACGTTCAAAACAAAACCAGAATTACTAATGAATAAATCAGTATCAATTTAATGCGCTTACAAGTAGGACAAGTATTCTTTAGAAGATCTTCTTTTGTGATGTCCCAAAAATCGTCTTTTTTGAGTAGAGTATTCTATTAAGCATGTGATATGGATGTTTTCAGATGTCACCCCGCTTGGTGCTGTACAGAGCTATAGCGAGCCCCCCCGCGCGCGCTGTCATGATGCTGGGCGACATCCTTGGGCTGGATTTTGAGTACCGGGATGTCAATCTTCTCAAAGGGGAGCAGTTCTCTGAACAGTACAAAAAGGTGCGTAATAATCGCGCTTTATAACAAAAAAAATGGCGCAAAATTCTATTTTTTTTAATAAATTCACGAACATACATAACAATCACGCCTGTTTTCTCGAAGGGGTAGGCAGAGGCATAATTAAAGCCCACATTTCGCCAATTACACGGTTGGTCTTAGAATTTCGAGTGTCATAAGGTCAATCTTCTCCATGGAGAAGGTGAATTGAAAATGTTCTCTGAAGGTGGTAAAAAAGTTCAAATCCCCCAATTTTTAAGCTTAGGATATTAGCAATATTGTGTGCTGGAGGATAATATTTGAGGGGCTTACAACAAAACGAGAACTTAAGTAAACTAACTGAATGTTTTAGAGTATTGACTGTATAATTTACTAAGGCATCAAAAAATATTATTTGTTTATAGATAAATCCACAATCAAAAGTACCGACGTTACAAGATGGTGACTTTATATTACCAGACAGGTGAGAATTACGAATATATAATAGTTAATTAATTTATAGTAGTTAATTTATTGCAATTTATGCAGGCATGTTGCCTACCTAATGAAAAGCAACCGAGGAACGATTCAATAATATACAATCATGATAGTTACTTTCTCGCTCCTTGAATCCGTTTCATTGTTTTTTTAAAAAGCCCCATGCTGTAATAATTATACTAATTGCAGTATAATTTTAATTGATTTTATTTATACATTTTAGGGAAACTTAGTTTTATAAAGAAAGTTACATAAAAATATTATTAAATATTATAAATGTTATGTATTTGTGTTTTATATTTACTTAATATTAATTACTAATGTTGCTTTTATTGTTATAATTATTACTACATTAATATATCTACTCGCATGTAACTTTTGCATGTCCCTTTAGACATAACATGCTGAGCCAGCTATTTTAACTCAAGACCATTTATATATAACTACCATGTTTTTATAGCAAATAAATGATTTGGTTGGTTGATATGTTTTTAGAAAGATTGTTTTATAGTAAACATAACGTAACTTAAGAACACAAAAACTTTTTAGTATATTTTTTATTTAGGTTCGAAAAAAGGTAACAATTATTATATGATATATATTGTAGTACATACATACATTCACGCCTGTTTCTCAGGGGTAAAGGGGTAGGCAAAGGCATATTATTCGCCCACACTTCGCCAATTATATAGTTGGTCCCACGTAATAGGTGGCGAGCCTATTGCCGCTTACCGGGCACTGTGATGTTCGCCAGAGCCTCGTCAGTTGATTGGCAGGTGCACCACTTGCAGGTGAGGTTGGCTTGGGCTCCTTAGGTCTTGGTAGGATCCCTGCACACCTTATATAGTTCCGGTTGGTGTGTTCCAGCCACGCAATCCTGAAGTACCTGATATCCCGTCACGGGGGCGCGCACCGCGACCAGCTGTACCCGCGCGAGCCGCGGCTGCGGGCCGCCGTCGACGTGGGCCTCTTCTTCCACTGCGGACAGTTCTTTAAGGACTTCGCCGCTATCGCCGTCAGTATTCGGCTGGTGGATGGGTGGCTGGGTGGCCGCGGTGATTGTCTGTAGTGTTGTCTTTAACTGTTTAAATGTAACTGTTCACATTCCTAAAACTCAAGTGAAGGTTTAAGACAACTTTGTGACAATTCTCCCTCAAATCGAAAAACAAGGCAATACAAATTGTGCTCTTGCTTGATTTACACATAGTAAAGCCTAGAGCAATAAATTATTTTCCTTAGGTTGGTCTGATGTGCTTCGAAACTTTTTTATACGACCTAAAATTTTTTTAGCCTTTACAATCTTAGTAAAGTTATGTCAGTCCCAAACCTCAGTTTTATGACCGTGAACAGCCATCTTAACACTATAATAATAAATATAATAAATATTTCTGACACTTACACCAATTATTTAGTTCCAAGATAAGTATCATTAAGAACTTGTGTTATGGATACTAAATAACGGATAAACATACATAAATACTTTTTTTTTTTTTTGTAAATAAATACTTAATATACATAGGAAAACACCCAGACCAGAACAAATATTCATATCACTACACTATCATATTCATAACACTATCTTGTTAAAAGAGCTACTTATTTTGGTTGTATTTTGGTCTTTCTTAATCTGTAAACAGGTGATCCAACGAATAAAATAATAGTGACTCGTAAATTTTAATATGATATTTTTATCTGAAAAATACACTAGGGTGCTCTATTTTTGGACTTCCGCTTGACCCTCTTTTCTGGGACACCCTGGGGGCCTACCGCCGAGTTCGATGGCAATCGGTTATAAGGCAAAATGGATTTCGAATTGATTCTGTCGTACCGCCGAACTCATGGAAATCGAAACAAAATGGCGTTCTCTATTTACCTATTGGTCTGTCACGGACTGAAGCTCATGAATGAGAGGTGGCTGTCGGCAGATTCTCCGGTACGAATTAATGAACGTAAACAAAGTTTGATCTAGATGGATTACCGGTAATCCATCGAATTCGGCGGTAGGCCTCCTGTATATATATTCACTCACTCACTTTTCATATTATGGGATTTGAAAGAAACTGTAATTTTCTTTAAAATATACCTTGTACTTAATATCGTTCTGTCTTTAAATAACGAAGACAGTAAAATATAAACTATCCAATTTGGTGTAGTCGTTCGGAAGTAATGCGCGTACATTCATTTCGGTGATACATTTTAATTTATATAGCTTCTGACTTTCAATCGCCATGATATCATGACTTGGGTCACCTCTCTGTATTAAAACTGCCAAAATATTACACTTAATCCAAATATATGTGTAGAAGCCCTTAAAACCTGCTTATTAATCCGATTAAAGGCCAGTTGGCACAAAGTTTGAACCTAACCTATGTACTACCGGTGTGTAATCATTCGTAACACAGTCGTAAATTGTGCTGTTTACCAAGGGCATATCTGTTGCCTGCGCCCAACAGTGGGATACTAATAGTTATATATATATGGTAAGGGGAGGTTACGGGAAACCTCACAGTATTTTTGATTTAACTATTAGTTAACTAATGTCTACGTACCAAATGTCTGAGTACCAAAGCCATTAACTAAATGTACTCTATTCTGATTATTAACGTTTTGGTTTTCGTCTCAAAAACTGTCAGTTTTTCCAAATGTCCAAACGGTAACTTCTTTTTGGTCCTAATTATCCTACCGCTGATCTCTCAGTGGAACCTAGTGATACCAGTAGACCTACTGGCCCCAGTGGCCCTTAGCTGATCTCTTAGTTGAAGGTATTGGTTCCAGTTGTTGTATCAGAAACCACATTAATTAAACTGACCCCTCAGTTGAACCTATTGGTTCTAGACCCTAGTTGTCCTATCGCTGACCTCCAGTTGTTCCCTGTTAGCTGCCGTCATAGTTGAATCCATTCGTTCCAGTTGTCTATTAATTTATTTAAATGATTACTAACATAATAAATATTAACAATACAAAAAAAGACTTAACCATAACATTTTTTAACTCAATGTCATTATAATGATAGGCGAAGACAGCATGCAATTGAAAGATTATAAACGAATTATATTTAAAAAAAATATAAAATAAAAAAAATAGATAGTTTGTCCTATAGACAACTATTCACTTGAGTCTAGTGGTTCCAGTTCCCCTGTTCTTCACTTCTTAGTTGAACCTATTGGTTCCAGCAGTCCTACCGCTGACCTCTCTGTTAAACAGTAGCTAGAACTATTTACGCGAATGTACATTACAAATAAAACACATTGTAGAAATTCAAATCGCGGCTTATATTTTTATCCCGACGCTTCTTAGTTGAATCGTTGTCACATATCGTATGCTTAATGGAATAGTGACTTAACTCAAATTGACGATTTCATTAAATTGATACTGATCTATGAATTAGTAGTGCTGCTTGTGTTTTGAACGTTTGATTAACATTGATTCGATCTCAGTAAGAAATAGAAAGGCTGTATAAGTACGTAACTCAAACCTGACCTATCTACTAATGGGTCGATGTTCCTTTAAGCATGCGATATGTCCGATAACAATCACTTGAATCTCTCAATTATAGCTATTGGTCCCAGTTGCCTTATTATAAGTATAAAGCATAGTAACTAAGTAAGTATAGTATAGTAGTTGTAAGTCTGGAATGTATGGTATCAGTTTCCGATGCTGCAAGACCACATACAGGAGCTACTCAGCAGCAGATTGTAGCGCTGGAAACGTCGTACGACGTGGTTCTGCGCGGCCGCAGATTTGTCGCCGCTGACTGACTGACTATCGCGAAACTTTCACTTAAGGCTATGGGTCCCAGTGGAATAATCGCGGATCTCTTTAGTTGATCCATGCATCTGTCCTATCACTAACCTCTTGGTAGGAGCTATTGGTCCCATTTGCCTTATTAGAATGTTTTGTACCAGTTTCCGATGCTGCAAGGCCACATCCAGGCTCCTACTCAGCAGCAGATTGAAGCGCTTGAAACATCTTTCGGCGTGGTAGAGACGTTGCTTCGAGGCCGGAGATTTGTCGCCGCTGACCGGCTGACTATCGCTGACCTCTCGCTCGGAGCCACCGCCACCGCTGGCAAGATATTCTACGACATTGATCATAATCGGTGAGATTTCTTGATATTATACTGTAGAAAAGCAGCGTGAGATATAGACGGACGGTTGATAAAGGTCGCGTAGGATCATTGCAGGTTTATAGGGAGGCCTATTTTCAAACAGTGGAAGTACTTGGGTTTAAGATTTTTTTTAACAGTGGACGCATATTATTGTTTAGATACTAAAATAAAATATACTTTATTGCCTTTAAGATCAACAGGATCATTTAGATTCGTCAAAAATTTACTCACAAAATGGAAAGTCAATATTTTTTTTATAACAACAATGAAAGAGATATGAGCGGTACCATAATCAAGAAATAAAAGCATATGTCAAGGTTTATCTGGCTGTTGTGATTTTTCTCAAGATTTGTCAGTCTGTCGATGACTCTTATCAGGGGGATCTGTCAGTCAGCCTGTCGTGATTCTAAAGGGGGAGGCGATTGTCAGTCAGTCAGTCTGTTGGCGACTCCAAAGAGGCTTCCAAAATGGCAACGAGATTGAGAATAATGCCTCGAGAAACTCATCTCGATTTTTTTCAAATTATGTCATAAAATCTAATTCATTACTAAAGTAGTGCCAGATCTTCTACTGTACGATAGTAGCGCTTTTCAGAATACTGTCAACCTGCTTGATTGTAACTAGATAATATAAAGAATGGCAATGTGCTTACTATAATTAAGATTTTCTTGAAATATCCATTCTTATCCAGTGAGAAGTTTGAAGCGTTCGTAGCTCTGCGATGAAAGGTTACCTACTTTATTGCTGGAACATAGTAATCGCATATAGACGGGTAGACTTGAAATATGAGGGTGGTTGCTAGTCAGTCATATATACAATATCTCACTACCAACCCAACACCAAAAAAAACCAAAAATGGGCTGTGACTAGACAAAGTAATATGAAGTCGAACTTTTTCAAAAGTTTAATAATAATATTTGATAAAAGTTTTTTATTTTTTAAATGTGTGGTTGTTTATCTCTAGACTTCCCCGAGTAGCAGACTGGATAGAGCGTCTCGAAGAGAAGCCCTACTTTGAGACCATCAACGCCGAGGGCGTGGCCTTCATGCGGAAGCTGGTCAATAGGGCCCAGGACAAGAATAAGAAAAATGTGAAATAAATACTCTGAAACGCTTGTAGTATAAATATTATGTAAATAAAATTTTATATGTGCCTTACTTTTGTCTGCCTTTTATTTTAAATATAAAATTAAACATATTTGTACTTCACGGCTTATTGTACTATTTATTATATGCCGACTGCGCACATCGGAGCAAGATATTCTTATACATACATAAAGACTCCCTTAAATAAACACACGTGTTTGGAATGGAAAATCGAAGTAATTTAATTTATTTCTCGTTGTCATATAAAATATACCTAAATTTTAAGCTATAAATAAATATGTTATAACTTTTCCCTAGTAAAAATATTAGATTTTACAACAGGGTGTGTTTATTTAAGGGAGTCTTTTACCAGGTATTTAACCCTAACCTTACCTTAGTTTTGTAGGTAAATTTGTTTATTTATTTTTATTTAATGACACAAAATAGATTTACAGCAAATTTATGACAGTCCTTACACGATTTACTAGTATATATCGTGTCTAATTTTCAAATTGTGTAACTTGAAAAGAATACACAATTTTACTTTTAATGCCATCTAGTGTAAAATTTCGAGATCTATCGATTTGAATTTCTCTCAAAGTCCCGTAAATTGGTATTTGATTATGTGCGAATTGGAATAACACCTGTATTAAATTAGTGCCTTTACTATGAAAAATAAACAGTTTTGCTTCCTTTATAAAGTTTGCTCAAAAGATTTTTAGCAGTTTGAAAATTAGGTTGACGATATGTGGGATGTAACTCCACAAATATGTGTAAGCAACACGATACAACAAGAGCAAGTCGTAAATCTATAAAATAAACCAGACCAAAAGTCATATCAAAACAACATACATACATTCACGCCTGTTTACCCGAAGGGGTAGGCAGAGGCATATTATACGCCCACACTTTGCCAATTATATAGTTGGTACCACGAAATAGGTGGCGAGCCCATTGCCGCTTATCGGGCACTGTCATGTTCGCCAGAGCCTCGTCCGTTGATCGGCAGGTGCACCACTTGCAGGTGAGGTTGGCTTGGGCTCCTTAGGTCTTTGTAGGATCCCTATACACCCATAACAAGACATTAAAAATGTAATTCAATCGAATAGTATAACTAAATTAAATCAAATAAACTAAACAAAGTTTAATAGATACAATGGAATCTTAACAAAAACGTGAGAAACAAGGATTTTAATTTACAAAGCAAAAGTAGCTATAATTACATCCACCTATACATTGATGATTTCCTTCCACTTGGGATGAAGCGTGGATTTCAGGTAGGTATCCCACTTTAACAAAGTCGCGACACATGCCATACTGCCAAGTGGAACTTAGGATGGACGATTGCCTTTGTTGTAGCTTAATACGATTAAAATAATTAAAGGACTGACGGTTTCGCTTTAAATATGAAGTAAATTACTGATGAAAATAACACAGACGTCAACAAAACAAATCGAACGTCAATTAAAATAACGTGAACCCAGTTTTTTAAATTATATGTTAGCACAATCATGTGTTTCCTTGTCATTTATTTATTATCATGGGTTCTTTTTCTTCTTTTATCTCACTAAAACTATTCTGATATAAAGTAAATATGGCTTTCATTGTATATAAGTAACCATTTTTTAATGATGTATTGTTTTGTGTCTTATTTGAACGCTTACAACTTACGGAAAATTGGAATAATCTACTGTTATTCGTGGTCAGCGGGAGAATGAAAATAAATACGTGAAATGCAGAGTAATTTTTACTTAATTCACAAAAAAAATTAATGATAATAAGTACCTAAGCATTTCATTGCTTTAAATGGTTAGCAAAAGTACGTATTGGTCAAAAAAACAACTAAGACTTTTGTCACCGAAACAATAAATATGTCATGTGCTATTTCATTTTACATAATTTTATTTTATACGCTACGTTTGTAAAAATTCTTTGTGCATACAGAACACTAACCTTGAAAATGTTTCTGTAAACAGTGCCACCTGTGTTAAAACGATTGAACCAGCAAGTTAAGGCATATAAAATACGTAAGATGTCGCTAGCAGTTTGAAACTAACAACAAGTAACCTAAAATTATTTATCTAATTTCGCTTGGTTGTGACATATTAATATAAGATAAATTATTTTAAGCAGTACATAATAACTATATACTTTTTTACAATTTGCTGTAAAGTAAAATTTTAGCTTCAGCTTTACTTAGCTACTTACACACGACATCTAGCGGTGTTTAATGTAACTTCTAAGTTCCATGACGTTTTGTCCTTGCCGTGCAACTTTCGAACT
This sequence comes from Musotima nitidalis, assembly GCA_949126915.1. Classification (NCBI taxonomy): domain Eukaryota; kingdom Metazoa; phylum Arthropoda; class Insecta; order Lepidoptera; family Crambidae; genus Musotima; species Musotima nitidalis. Next base: position 17,911,558 of record OX421416.1, read on the forward strand.
TAGAACGTCGTCGTCGGGTACGGAATTTTGAATGGTTGCATTCCCCAATCAAGTTGCCGCAAACGGCAGAAACGTGTACGACGAAGTGCGGTCGACTCGTCGATTCGCAGCTGTCCTGCCGCGCTTGTCAATTTTCAGTTTTTTCGAAACGCGTGTGTAAATAAACAACTTATTTCTTTTCATTGCGAAAAATAATGAAGTGATATTATATGTTTCATTTAGAACCGTGTCGATTAACAGTGGAGCGATTTGAACCGAAACCTAACCGCTTCTCGCAATGACAAGGGAGAGCACTCGGTTACCTTTTGAGAAACCGGAGGCATTAAAATGTTTCATGTGGCCTAATTGATGTATTTTTACTCGTATAAGTGTATTTGTTGATTGTAAGGACTATTTGTGAATCATACAGTGACACTACGAAGTTTATATTTCGACTCGGTCGTTAGTCGTCTACACGTTAAAAATGAGTGCTTTGAGTGGGTTAAGCAAGGCCGATTTCAAGACCGCCCCTGATGGCTTGCTGGAGATGCCGGAGGAGCGGCTCCGCGCCATCATGCGGACGGACCCCATCACGGACCACTATCACGTAGAGCAGACACCCTTTGCAAGGTCAGTTTTGTTTCCATTATTGGCACGTGACTCGTGTCAATGTCATGTCACGCTTCCACCAGTAATCTTCGTGTTTCTACTATAAACTTTCATCAGAACTTTTTGCGGTTTAGGTATTTACTTGGCTGATAGGTCTCGTCACTACTCTTGAAGGCAGTATTTCATTATTTAAAAAAAAAAAAATTATATTATAAAAAAAAATATTCTTCGTGTTTAAACTTAAGATTTTTATTAAACTTTTTGCCCTGTAATTAAGATTTGGGTTGCCTAGAAAAATATTTTTTTCACTAACAAGTTTTCCCTTGAAAATATTATTTCATAAGAAATAATTCTGGTTGAGTGCTTGGATTAATAAATTGTACAATACAAGATTATAAATTGAACAATCTATACATGTATTTTTACTATCACTTCATTTAACTGCAGCTAAAGTAACTCTTACTGAATTGTGTAGTTTTTTTTTACCATTAATTAGCAGTTCCTTTATCTTACTTGCTAAGCATTCAACAAGTTGGCATAAATTATTGTTGTCTTCACTTTCATCTAATCATTAATATGTACATTGTTAGTAGATATCTGATTATCTAATGTACTTTAGGGATACCTGTCTACCAAATATTATTTACATATAAATTAAATTATGCAGTAGTAGGTACATAATCCTAGAAGAAATGTTTAAATATAAATTCAATTATCATTTACCTACTTAAATATATTTTATCTTGTAAGTAGTGAAACACCTTACTGTGTATAATTTGACATGTCACAGTATAATGGTAAAATCGAAATAATTTAGTTGTCCCAAAAAAATTTAACAGTAATAAATTATATAATCGGTAAACACTAAAATTTACTCTATGTGTGGAATATGCTTTATATTAGTCTTGTACATCTATTATTATAAAGGGGACATAAGTAAGTACTTCTATGTATTGTAAAGGCCTCCATATAATTTTAATGTAATTTCCTACCAAATAATATAATAAAAGTCAATTACTCACATTTTAATACAGCAAAATTATTTTCTTTACATTTTTTACCTAATGTTTATCAATAATCACAGAAAGGCCATACTGATATATACTGATTAACATGCTGTACTTGGCTGATAATATGATAAGCTTGTGTTTATGAATACGGGCTGCTGCCTTTTAACTTTATTTAGGTATTCTTTAATAAAGTTAATACTGACAATTCAAAGTTTTTTGTTTTAAAACAAACTATTACTTGGTAACTCTAAAAATATTTCTTCATTACCTTAATTTTGATATGTCCACATAAATATCAGTCAGATATTATTTTATATTTATAGATATATCCACAATGAGTCCTTTCGTATTTCAATGTCAAAAAGTATCTGCTGTTGTATAAATCATATAGGTATTAAACAACATGTTTAAATAATGAAATGATTTACTTAATTACAATAACAAAGTTGTTTATTCAGGCAAATCATACCCATGCACAGAAAAGAAAACAAGAAATAAAAATTATAAATACAATCCAGTTAAGTAATTTAAATACATTTTCTGCAATATAAAAAATACATTTTCAAAATAATTACATTTTAAATAAGCTAAATAGTTAATATAATGTAACAAAATAAAAAACTGTAACTTTAATAAAAATATTTTTAATAACTTTACTCATTGTGATTAAAAAAATATATAGGTATAAAATTAAGAACACAAGCTAAATCTTCCAAGCAATGCCTTTGTTACCTAATTTGTATTACCACACTTGAAACTATTTCATATTATGACATCATGTCTCAGTATACTAAGTTCTTGAAATTAATAAACACTATAACATGTCCCTAATAGGGCTTTAAATTAATTAGTAGATAGAATCATTTAAATCTAATTAAAAAAAACTTAATGTATTATTATAAGATTCTTAGAGCTCCATATATTATTTTTCTGCACTATATGACATATTAATTAAGCAATAGTTATATTAATACTTTTAAAAGTCTTACATCGTGTGTTCAATAATTTAGAATCTTTGTCATTTACTTGTGATATTATTGGGTCAATATTTTCTTTACCTAATTTAAAGTTATAGATATTGTATTTGTTGTAATATTTCATCACTATTATAGTATCAGATTAATTATTATATACATTGTGTTGAGATGAGTTATTATAACAGCAATTGAGTTTTTATGGCATTTATTTTTTTATATAGTTAAATTTATATGATAAGATATTTAGGTATATCACATCATATACTCGGTTTTTAGAATAACTAAGAAAAATCTATCTGGTTGTTATGGCTAATCAGAAACGGTTGAGGTTTCCCAATTCAGCCGTGATTTACACTAGCAGTACTACTGGTATTATTATTACAAGTAACTTTGACTACTTTTTATCCCGAAAAATATGTCACATTAGTTCATGCAGATAAAGCAATATGCGGCCGCTAGTTGAATTTAAAACGCAAGAATAATGGAACTATGTTGTCAACAATCGCGATATCAATGAAAACGGTAGCAACTTGTTTTCGTTTGATATTTGCCTAGGATGTGTAGTTCCATGTGTAAATATTAGTTTTAATGTGTTTGTTTACAAATTAAAAACATGTGAGGTGCTGCTAGTCTGGCTGCGAGTGCGCAGTCGTCATCGTCAGCCGAGCGGATCTTTCCTTCCACGCGGGGCTCCGTGCGGGCGGGGCGGCGGGGGCAGGGGCTCGTGACGCGCAAGGTCGGGCAGCCCGACGTCGGCTCAGCGGCCACCGCGCTACCATTATCGGTCGTCACCGCTTCAATCGCCCGACTAATTACACTTTTTTTGCCCGATCTCGGCGCTATTCTGTACCCGGTCCCCCTACCAATGCCGATCGGAACTGGTTCCGCTGGTTTGTGAAACGATTCCATTTCCCCTTACCGGCTGCACGCCGCACGGCTTGTTCTTTGACAGATTTTTACTATTGCATCGCTGTGAATTCCATTGCATGTGGCAATGCAATGCGCGAAGCCAGGACTTGTTTACATTTAATAAAATTTATTGGAACATGAATAACAACTTATCAACTGCATCCTCTTTGTGTTATACTTTTGGCTTTGTTAATGTATGCCATTTCACGAGCATTGCCCGCTGCAATCTGTTGTTGAGCTTAAATGAACATCTTTTAGTACCTCTCGTCAACCGGACACACGAGATAATGTATTCGTCTTACTTTTTTATTACCTTTAGATATATTATATGTAATTACTATTTCCGAACATAAAATAAAATTAGATAATTTCGGCGATTACGTCCGATAGTCGGGTGATTTATTCTGCGTGTAATGCATGCAACGTAGATCAAAAATAGCCGCGGGACATCCAGTTATGGCCAGTTTAAGTGAATTTCACATTTCAACAAGCGATGTAGAGTGGCGTTTGAGTAAATGAAAGGAATCGTTTAGTAACCGGCAGGTGTTATTGGCAATTTCTCCGCGCTCCGTCGCCTAGGGCGGCTCGTTTCCCGGGAGCGGTGTGAGACGGCGGTGGACGGTGGTGGCGCAGCGATAGCAGTTTTTGCCGTCCGGCGTCGCTTGCATCGCTGCCGAGATGTAATCGTGGACTTTCTACAGCTGAGCGGCCGCCTCCGACGGCGGTTTCACTTTCATGCGGGCGGCGGAATGCGGCCGGACCTCCGACCCGCGCCCCGACCCGCACCGTGCCGTCACCCCACCCCCACGTGACCTCACGACTGTCTCACTCGCCCGACCCATAACCCTTAATGACATGCGAAATCGCGCGAGATTGGCTCCACCAAGACTAAACGACTGACAACTATGGAGTTTCGTCACAAAACGGGTTCTCCCTTCTCACTAAATAGTACTAGCCGCATATACGAGCGTCCCGAATACCTGGAGAAATGCCGGCGTAGCTGACCAGCTATCCGCGCTAATATCTTATTCATGTCATTAGTGCGAAATGCCAGCCTTTTGGCACCCGCGGCGCCGGGCAGCGTTCCTCGCGGCCGATGCACCCCGGGGCCCGCACCAGCTAAATTCGGGACCGTTGCATCACGCATTTCGGACGCACTTTCGGTTTCGTTTGTCACGATGCTATTTTAGATCTGGTGTCGATTATTAGAACTCTGTTTTTAGCTTGGCGACTTCGTCTTTTGCCTCGGCAACCATGTTTGTCTACGTGACTAACTAGTAAAACGCTCAGGAAACTCGATTAATTAGCTATGAATTCAACCTCGCATTTCTTATTCAAATGGGCAGTGGAGAGCTAAACGTGGATACAATAAGGATAGAAGCGAGTTTCAAAGTCGGCTCCAAGTATGCAGCACTTCTCGGCAGCAGGCAGCAGTTATCTCGAGTTTGCGGAACGAAACTCGATCCGTATGCAACGGCACGCCGCACGCGAGCGAGGCCAGCACGCCCGCTTGCCACCACACTCGGCACCATCGTCACCATTGTTATGTATGACTTATTACGAACCACATTATCATGTCATTGCGGATGCCTGATGATTTAATGATGTTGCCTTGTTTTTGAAAGATCACTTTCTACAACAATATGTATTGGCAGTGACCTTGGCTGAATACTGAAGAGATTTGTTATCTGGTGTTTGATGATCAGCTGTGGCCCGCGCTGAGAGCCCGCGAGGCGAGTGGGGCGGGGGCGGGCGGCTCCCAAAGCGGACGCGTTGTGCAACAAGTTGCCGCGACACTTCGCACCACGTGGGCGATCACCACCGCCTCGAGAACAATACAACGTCTCATTTAGCCATATTGGAATGTTAGCTTTTGATATTGTTACAAAATGTAACGCGGCACGCTGGGCCAATGTCAACACTGCTACTTGTCGACGTTCGGTCGGATTGCCTCTATGTAAATACCTCCGAGCGAGTTCGTGTGGTTGTGTTCGTGTAGGCGACTAGATTTTCCGAGTGTCGGGTTGGGCCACTCGCATAATGTAACCACAGCGGCTGCGCAGCGAGCGAAAGTCTCGCTAACCTTCGGAGTCTAGATATGGGCGTCATTAAGCGCCTCCAATCTTGATCGAATAGTATTAGAAAATTAGGAATTCTGACCCTTTTCAGTTCAAAATGTTTTAAATCTCCATATTCCTAGACCAGTTTTAGTTGATACCGAAGGTAATATAAGAAGAACCCTACTCACATCAAATGACATTTCTACTCTCCTGGAAAATTTATTACAGAAGTAAACTGCTTATCATTAGGCATGCTTCGTGTACAGTATTCCTACATAAAATGACGTAAAAAAAGCCTGTGCAATATTTTGTAGTACCACACTGTCAATAAAAGATGTTAGTGGCTGGGCTATACTATCAGCCGGATGGATCGCGCGCCGGGCAGGCGCAAGGTATTCTCTCGATACATAGGTACCCAGGAACACAGACACATAGGCAGAGATACCGTCCGCGCTGCCCAGTGCTGACAATATTTTTAGCAGTAACCATCCTAACTATGCACGACCGAGATTGCATCGCTTATCAGCTGTGTGCCATTTGGTTAAATTTAGAATACGATCTTCAGGAATGTTGTTTGTTTATTTTGCAATATAACTTCATAGTACATACATATACAGTCTAAATAATTGTCCTTTTAATGCTTGTTTGATATGTAGTTGAAATCTTTATATGGGTTCTCAAGTTTCGCGTTTATGTGTGGTTATTAGCGCGCCGTTGGACTGAGTGAGGCGCAGATATGAATCACGGTTATGAATATAAGAGGCTTGCTCATGTGATGTAATATGCTGGTTCGATGGGCCTACCCATTCCAGCTGTCGTGAAACTTTAAGCACCTATCCTCTGTGAGGAGGCAATCACTCAACCAATTCGAGATATCATATAAATTCTCCCTCTTTACGATATTCGTCTACGTAATAAATACAATGTCGGTATTAGTGGTAATTTATATACTGAGTCGTGACTAAATCTTATCTTATATGAGTGCTTTTATCGCACTTGTTTGTTTTACATTGCAATTTCAGTGCTGGAAATATCTCTAGGCGCAAGGAGGCCACCGCGGGCTAATATTGACGTGTCTCGGTTACATTGTTTACATTTCTGATGGATGTGCTCGTCCGTTTATCCCAGCTTATCCTCTCACATAACCTTGAGGTCTGCACAGTTCACTGACATTGATTTACTACGCTGTGTACTTTTTGTTACATTGCGGTATCTACTAACAAAAAATGTCATATGATACGTTACATAAATAATTTTAAAAATCGCTTCAAGTGATTAATATAACTGATCAAGCTTTTTGAGTGCTATTTTCCTGGACCAATTGAGTTAATTAGATTTCTATCTCAAAACATAAAAAACAAATTATAAAATCAGTACATAATAACATTGTCGCGGCGTGATTGATGTTATGAGCGGGTGTCGCATTGGCCATAAAGGGAGTTACTCCACATTCCTGGGGGATTTATCGCGCGTCAGCCAGCGCTGAGTAAATATAATTAGAGGGGCTATTTATCAGTTGGCGGAAGGGAGCTCGTATCTTCGCCGTAAATCTACCATGGCCGTTGACGTCTCAATCCTGGGACGGAATGGAATGTCATGCTAATGTCAATAGGGTCTAGGCGAATTTGTCTGCCGATTGGATTTGACTTCTACTTGGCAGACGAAATTGGAAAAGTATAGAAAGTCTTGTACCGCGAACTCGTAGATACTTCATTGTTAGCTCAAGTAAGCCGTAAGCTAACTTATGTCGAAATAAATAATGATTATGTTATTAGTGTATCTGACTAAATTTCATATGTTTGACGACCGTAATGGTGTGGAGGTCAGTATACCTACACTTCACTCCAGAGGGCGTGGGTTCGATTCCCACACGGACAAATCTTTGTGTGCATGAACATAAATATTTGTTCTGGTCTGGGTGTTTTCCTATGTATATTAAGTATGTATTTACAAAAAAAAAGTATTTAAGTATGTTTATCCGTTGTTTAGGATCCAAAACACAAGTTCTTAATGATACTTATCTTGGAACTAAATAATTGGTGTAATTGTCAGTAAATATTTATTTATTTATTATATGTAAATATTTATATAAATTTTACGAAAACCAGATACTACAAAATCTATGTGCAAGGTATTTTGTTGTTATGAGAGAAAAAGGATTCTATAAGAATAAGGTTGGAATATTTTGTACCTTATTCTAAACACTGATCAAGAGTAGCCAACATTTTAAGGGGCAAACAAGACCTAAGACATCTATGACCAGTCTCGATGCCCTAACGTCTAGAACATTCTCACGTAAAAAACCTTCTGTACATGTTATTTTACCTGCCTATACTTCATACTTTACAATCAGCCAGGATTATTTCCCCGCCAACTATCCGCGCTGTTCGCTGACGGGACAACAGTAGCTATTCGTCTCCGGGATTACGTTAATTTATGACGGCTAAAGCAACTGAACTCAGGCATTGCTAAATATGGACGGCGGCATTCCTCGCCGATAGACAGCTAAGAAAAACTCATACTAACTAAGCTCCTATTTTTATACATCAAAAGTGTGCAATCACGGTGTATTATTTCTTTATTTGTCGCCTTTGGTCATATATATATAATGATATATGTATGGCAAGGAGGTCTACTAATACATACATTCTCCGCTTCAAAGGTTGATTCTCATAGAGTATATATATTTGTATTCATAAAAATGAATGTTGGTATAAAAGTGTGTATTGACAACGTAAAAGTATTTAAGTATCTATACTCGTACTAAAATCTCTGCTATTTTGGAGATTGAAACCCTTGTGTAAAATTTTAGGGAAATAGCTGGCTCTACGTATAAAATCATTGCTATTCTGTGCAGAGTATTATTATTCCTCCGTGGAAATGAGTATAACAATTTGTGACTAACATCTCAAAGGGAGGAGTGGCCGTGGTGTAACTAATGAATGCAACATGAATTCGCGGAAGGGGACGTAGGCACGGCCAGCTCGCGGGGTGCCCGACCACCGGCGGGCTGCTTCATTAGCATAAAGCGTGCTCCGAGCAGGCTGGGCTGACTTCATAGCCAAACAAAAATATAAATTAAGCGCCTTGGGCTGTCCACGAAGTATACTTCATTGAGGGAAATACTTTTCTGAGAGGATTTGCTATGAAGCCAACGATACCAAACAACAGGCAGATGTTGTGCGAATCATACTAAAAAATAGAGCTTGCTATGTTTTGGTTCATTCATAGTCTGAATTGTTCCGGTTTATTTTTCAGTAACATGTAGTTATTAAAAAATGGCGACGATTGGAAATAAAATAACAGGAGATAAAGAGCATATCAAGTATATGGTATTTATAAGATTTTGTATTTCCTTTTTTTTAACACAGATCTTTAATCAAATTTAATCTCGTATAAATTTATTCACAACTGCTAGGGTTGGCTTGCAGAGATCTCTTCTAAAGATAAGTCCACCTTTGTAGTTTTAGTTTTTAGAAACTAAAAGTAGTTTCTAAGTATTTTTTGTAATCCATTTATGTTTTATGTGTAATAAAGGATTATAATAATATTTTGTACTCGATTTTGAGAATTCGTACGTTATTGAGTGTGGGGACATATGTTCACAATATTCAGCACCCATACCAGTATGAAGTTAGTTAGAAAATAACAGTACCTATACAAATTTTCTGGTGTAGTTGTTTGTAGTAACTTGCCTTTTAGGCGAAGTCGGAAAAAACAAAAGAAACAAAGTTACGCAATACAACTATCGTATGTATGTGTCCTTAGCGAAAGAGGGTATTTAATTTTATTATCGTTTATTACTACGCTGAAGTGCGAGGTCCTCCCCCGCTGGCCACGGGCCGTACTTGCCTGTCGCCACTCGCAGCCTCCAACGCGCCCTTTCCTTCATAAATGTCACTCGCAAACCCACCGGTAATAATAAACTTTAACAAAATATAAAAAGGAAATAAAGCGTTAACTTTGAAGTCAATGTCGCCTGAATGTCAGCGGTACAAAAAAAATAAGTAATCTCCAATACTGTGCAAATAATAAATTACAAGGAAATGTAACTTCAGAAAAGCCTTATTGAAACTAACAATAAAATTAAACATCACCACATGCAAATCACGTTTCCTCAATGCCGTCTTTATTACTTTATTGTTATTTTTATATTGTTCGGGAGATGGAAAATGTATTATTTCTCTTACAAAATGCGAGTATACATGCATGAATATTTAAAATGACATACATCGGAACCGTGACCTTTAAGCTGCCCTTTTTCCTCGTCCATTGTTCGTGCATGTTTGGTAGGAATTTATCTAATATTTACTTATTTTGTTTCAGGTAAGAGACGAGCATAATACACTCACGCACGCATACTTTCAAGTCATCCTTATCTAGGTAAGTTATTATTGCTTGTTAGTTTTTTGTAATTATATCAATAAGAACATCTGACATTTCGGACATTGTAATGTAATTTAGACTTTTTTTTTATATACATGGAGAATCTGCAATCCTGTGACAATCGGTGACTAGTCACCGACGATGCATGCGTTTCCGGAGCAAAGTACGCGCATCTTTGAAGAAGATGCGTGTACTTCACGCTAGCTAACTTAACTAGCCGGCTAACTCCCAGATACCTCTCGCCGGCGAGTAGATTATGCCGGGATGACCCATAAGGTGCCGACCGGCTAAACTCCATGTATGTGAATGCTGCATGCCTCTGATGGCCGATACAGCGCAACCGAATAGATTTGAGGAAGTCGAGACTTAGGGCCTCAAACCTAGACTAAATACTAAAAGTATTTCATTCAATTGAAGAGGTAATTTAGACTACGTACTAAGCGAATAGGACGTAAGAGTAGCGCTAGGTGGAGCCCCGATAGACGCAAAACGCCTAGCAGGATTCGAAAATGCCAGCAAACAGCTGAAGATCGAACTCAGTAGCGTGAATTGGAGAGCATTATTTCCAGCAGTTAACGAATATAGGCAGATGGTAATAAATTCAGACTTGCAAAAGTAATAATTCTTATTCTTTGTTGTGATCAGCTGACGTAAGCATTATACGATCTGAACGATTTCCCTTTATCGCTGACTGAGTCATATGAGATTGCGTTTTGTTACGCTGGTCATAATGATATTCGAATTAATTAACCTTTCTCAGAGTGTAGATACTGACTAATACGTAAACTGAGTTTTATTTAAATAGAGAACCAGTTAACCCGGAATCAAGCCAAGTAAGGTTCTCGAACATTCAAGCTATAACCTACTACAGATTTTTTGAAATGTGTCTATCTTTTTTTGATGCTACTAGGCTTTACTTCGATATGGATATAGGTCAAGTTTCTGAATTCATTAATTAACAAAATTCAGGTGATATACCTAATAAATACATACCCTACAAGTGTATATTCAACCAAATTAATGCTAATAAACAAAACCATTAGTTACACAAAAAGTGTGTTTAATCTGAATATACAAAGAGTACACAAGGCTTGGTATTACCTTTCTTCAAAATAAATATTTGAAGATTGAGAAATGAGGCGTGTTTTGACCCTGCAGCAAGACATGATGTGCAATAATCTTAGGACGTACTAATTTTAATAAGCTGCGGTGACCACTTCCTATCAGGAGAAACGTGTGCTTGGGAGTCAACCTATTAGAAGAACAAAATAGAAATAAATACTAAAAAAATACTAAAGACTGATCATTTGATTAAATTCAATACAACTGTCAGCCTAATGTCAACTTATTGATTTAGAGTCATGTGATGATCTTTAAGTGTACCAATTGGGTGTTCAGTTCAGACTACAGACGTTGATTTTTCACCTGGACCCTTAATATAAAGCTTTTGACACTGACGTCAAAGCAATGAAAAAAATAATTATAAATATCACGGCAAAGATCACAAATAATTATAACTTGTATCTACCAATACCAACACAGAGTTCAATGCACCTGCCAGTGAGATGAGCTGAAAGCAGTGTGACATTGCTGACGCGTCTAAAAACGCCATTAGGAGAAGTGGCCATCAGGCTTGTGTCGCCGTCCGAGTTTTTGTGCGCCGGCCAACGAGTCCGTCTTCCTATTCCTAGTCGGGCCTTTGATTAACGATCGTAACCAGATACCGCGTGTTTTCATCTTCACCCGTCCGGCTCACATGAATAAATTAATTCCTATCTCACGTAGGTACCGAACATACTCCCACCAGTAAACAGGACAGGCAGTGGCGCGCGGGTTGTATGAACAAGAAATTTATTGTTTTAATAGGTGTTAATCAATTATATATCCATGTGGGATGCAGATACATGGTTTGAATTAATTGATCGCTTTGATTTTTCTTTCTTTTGAATGTTTTTTTTTGTGATATAGGAAATACACGTTCTAATAGACTTCTAACCATAGACTTTTTTTGTTGTATTTTCTATTTAGAAGCATGTATAGTGAACGCATTTTCTTAAATAAAAATTGGTCCACAATAATTATAATTGATCGATGATATTCCAATATTACTTATATCTTTATAATAATAGTAAAAAGTTCTTTATTTAATAAACTAATACATACGACGTCAAAATAAAATATAAATAAAAAAAAAACTAAATGTTACTGCAATGAAATCACGAAGCTTAGATTCACTTACATGCAAAAAATAAAAATTAAGTGCAAGTAAATTCAAGTGCCAGTTCCGAGCCACCGCTCTATGAGAAGAACTGACAAGAAACTCACAGGCTAATAAATTAATATTTAGAGTAAGCGTATCAAACAGGCTCTCAGTTTTTGCTAATTGAGGTGTTGTCCGAGTCTTGAAATGAAAAGTATCGTTTTTACTTTTCATTCATCGGTCAACATAACATGCACATGCTGTCGGGGCCACACCAAATGTGTAAACCATGAATATTGGGCGTCTTGCTCTCTTTGAATGAAATCGCGTTGAAGCCGTCCTTTTCTGGCGATGTTCGTTTTTGGGCGAGTGCGCGGATGACAAAGCGTCACTTTCTACAGGCGCACGCGCAGCGGCAAATGAAGTGTGTCGCGTACAGACAGCTGCGCGATAGACTCTGCTCTAATGTGTACCGGAAGCCATCAATTTAGATAGTGCGCTGGATTGCGCCCGGCTTCTGTAGGATACGACTATTAAACAGAGGAAACGGTGATTTACGATCTTCATTGTTTTGTGTAAAATTTTCAATCACGCATCTTCTTTGCTGCTGGTAACATCATTATATCTGTGTGTTTTCTCTTGATTACCAAAAGCTCGAAAGGTACCTAAAATAACGCACAAGCAATTTTTTTTATCTGTTACGAAAGGCGTGCGAGGTCTGCGTAACACAAGATGCACCACATCTGTCATACAGACCCTATCACTTGAAATGAATGAACACTTGGATCATTCCTTAGAAACCAAAGCCCTCACGCACTGCCTGCTCCAGTCACCTTCAAATTGAATTGCGTTTCAATTATAACAAACATATAGGCACTCTTTAACAAAAGAAGAATGTAATTTGCCGCTATTGAGAATATAAGGGAAGTATTTAAATATTTATTCCTTAAACGCAGTGAAAATAGTGGTTCTTGAAACTGATTGTAATATCGATTGAATCGATACTTGAGTTTCGTCTCTTGCATGTTATTGACCACTTTCTCGAGTTGGCGAGCGGTTCGCCGTTGCCAAAGTATTGTTTATGAAAAGCGGGTCAGAAGAAAGTGATAGAGGGGCGAGAGCGGTTGGTCACTCGATGATATCTCCGGTGAAGAGGTCACGGCCATTATTCGAAAACAAACTGAACACAAGCACGTCTCGTGAACTCCGTTTATAGCTACCGTAACAGTACCTACAAAGATTTTTAAATAATGGCCGATAATGGTACCGATTTCTCTTTCTGCTTATTTTATGCTGCGTTAATTGGTTTTGGGTTTATGTATGAATTTTATAGGTGTAATGACGTTGGTGTTACATTTGATATTAGCCTAAATATGTTTTTTCCGTGCGAAGAAGCTCGTTAAAGCATTTGCGTATTCGCCGAGCTCAACCTGTGTTTAATTTGAACGCGAATGTTTGCAACTTTTTAATTTGCTACCAGCTGTCGAAATAGACAGCATTACTTGTATTTAATGCACTCAGTGTTTTCAGTTGTCAACTGAAAATCATCTAAACAGCTTTTAGTAACAGCCTAGTGAGCTGGTTGGAGTAAGGTAGAACGGCCACTATACCCCACGCAAAACGGTCCACTGTAGGCCAAGTGCGGCGGCAACCATCACCACATACCAAAGGTACGTTACGGATTTTATGGTAGTAACGAGAAAGTTACTTGTCTCCTAAGCTACCCTTCGTCTCTACTTGCTATAAGCTATACTTACAATATAAGGACGCAAGCAAAAAATAAACTGCTGTCCCACAACCGCTGGCCATATTTCACCGCGGCGCTATACCCAGCCGTAATTGGAATTTAGCATTTTGTCCAGGTCCGCGTCGCGTCAATAAATTTACATCTCTTCCTCCTGAGGCTGACTTAAGCCCTAGAGATTTAGCGGTCTTCGTGTCCTATAAATTGTTGAATATAGTGGAAGGCGCTTTCTAGGATTAGACACAGACCTATTTGATAATAGGCTTGTAGGTTATACTGCCTTGAAGCTAAATTATGTTTAATGTAATTTTCTCGGCCGATTACGATTCCGGCTCTAACATTTTAGTTGAAATGGTAGAATTCGTAATTACATATGCTTTACGGCTCGCTTGGGTTGCGCAACTGTCTATTAGTTGGTTGACTTGACCGTTATTTAGAAGGCAGCAAAGCGTTCATTCATGTTCTTACAATAGAATACATTATATATGGTATACAAAACAATATCTGCTCTTTTATATTTACATCTATGGCTGGGACAAACTATAAATTTACAGCTGTTTAACTATGTTTAATGAAAACTCTTTAAATTCAAATAAAAGCAAAGAGGTCATACAATATTTACTACGATATAATAACCAGCGACTAATATAGCAATTCTAATACCAATAAAAGTTATAATAAGAGAATCGGATTAGGTATTTGAATAACTAACCACTGAGTGTAATAAGCCGTGGGTGCGCCTACGCAACTCCGCTGTTATAAATCATGGTGAGACACACGACGCGATGTCCAACTAGTTTTCATCGCACTTTATTGTACATGATGTTCTCTTTGACTTCTATTGCATGCTTCAAAAATGTAAAATCCTCCTTACTGTCTCAACAAAAAATACCTATATAATACGCCTATATTCCCCATTTGAGGCTGGCAAAAAACTTTCAACTACTATTTAAAAGGAAAATATGCTCATATCGTCATCCCAATTTAAGGGAAGTAAAACTGTTTATTTTCATAGTTAAGGCGCTAATAAAATATTGGTGTTATTCCTATTTGTTCATATTAATAATCTATAGGGCTTGAGAGATAATAGGTCTTGGCAGGATCCCTATACACCCTATACATGTTTTACCATATAGTGGTAATACACGATGATGTCGGCGTAAAATATGGCTTTGCCTCCACCTTGGGGATAACAATCAATCATCGCTGGCTCAGCGACCCGAAGTGGATCTTGGCCTCCGACACGAGATTTCGCCACCCTGCTCTGTTCTCAGCCACCTATCGCCATTCCAGCCGTTACAGATCCAGGTGACAGATCTTTTTCGAACTGGTCTATCCAGCGGTAGCGAGGGCTTCGGACTGGGGGCCTACCGCCGAATTCGATGGATTACCGGTAATCCATCTAGATCAAACTTTGTTTTGCGTTCATTAATCCGTACCGGGGAATCTGCCGACAGCCACCTCTCATTCATGACCTTCAGTCCGTGACAGACCAATAGGTAAATGGAGAACGTCATTTTGTTTCGATTTCCATGAGTTCGGCGGTACGACAGAATCAATTCGAAATCCATTTTGCCTTATAATCGATTGCCATCGAACTCGGCGGTAGGCCCCCTGGTCTATCCAGCGGTAGCGAGGGCTTACGACTGGACGCTTCCTTGGGGAAAACAGGCGTGATATTATGTATGTATGGTAAAACACGTCTTGATAAAGCTCCGAATATAATAATTTTTTTGAGCCTTGTGAATATTATTTGTACTATAAACATTTATAGTAATCGTATTGTATCGATTCATTTTGGATATAGTGAGTTAGTGAGTACAAGTAGCCAAAACGGAAGTGGTTAACACGTGTACACCAATCTTATTACGATATTTAAGCCGCTTATGTTTTTGCTACCACCGTCCATATTTGGGGTAGGAAATCTGTAATTCCAAGCTTAGATTTATTCTAAAAAATAACATGTAAATTTACTTATTATAATTGAGATGCTAATATTTGTAGTCGGCACAAAGTATTCAGACGGTTTTAGATAAGCCCAATGTTTTTTTTATAGAATCAAGCAACAATCAATCTTGTAGATTACTGTGGATTTCTTTCCTCTGTAGTGCTGTTAAGATTAGATTCTGCATGGCCTCGATTCTTAAACTAAACCATATCTAGCCCAACATTTAAGCTACATTACAGTTTATTGTTATACTATTTAGATGAATATTGTGTGTTATTTAATACTACTTTTGCTTAAAACTGAAGCGTTAAGTTTTAAGCTTTCAAATGACATATTGTTTTTATTCAAATGTTGGATACTTTACTTAAAACAATGTTTAGATGTAGTTTGCGGAACTACAAGTCTATTATACGACACTTGGTATTGTGACAGACAACTCTGCTCTTTCATGGTACTCAATACATACATTCTAAAATGTTTAGATTAGACACGTTATTTGTGCTTTTTAAATTCTTATAACGTCCAATAAATACTCACAAAAGTGACATAATATTATGTGATTAAAAACATATAAGACACGTCGATAATCGACATACATATTGTCACCCCTAGTTTCCGTAAGTTTAGGCAAAGATTGATGTGCCGTGTGGTACCGGCCTAAAATAGTGCCACCCCCTCTCATCTCACGGGGAGTCGTAAGAGTCGACAAAGAGAAATCCTACCGGATAATTGGCAGCAGCGTCATCCTGCTTACTGGCTTAAACGGCGATCACCAATCCGCCTGCCCAGCGTGGTGTTTATGGGCAAATACCCCCCAATAGAATGTAATCTATTGGGAAGGCTCATGTTCAGCAGTGGACTTTATGAAGTTGATATTATGAGACAATGATAACATCTTTCCACTTTGTCATGTTCACACACTCTTTCTCATTCACTCATGCCAGTTTAGGGTACTATGATGATACAGCTTTTAATTTAACGGAATCACTTAAGATATTAACGGATTCCTCGAAATCCAGAAATACTTGTGATAAAATTTGGTCTGCATCTTAAAAAAAAAGTTATAATTATTAATTCACAAAATTCTTCCGCGTACTATCTGAATGATGATCAGAAACATATGTCTCGCTACAAATTAGTGTTAAAGCTATTAGCGAGGACTAAATTAACGCGTTGTGGGTGGTGGACGGTTACGGACTCATGGGTTTCTTTATTGCTTTCCTAATTTGTACACACTTCATTTGACGGCTACATACATCATGAATTTCATTACCGAGACCACTACGAAAGCTTTCTAGGTTGTAACTGTTAATATTTTATATTCTCCCAACTAGAAATTGTTTTGTTTAGAAAATAGTTTTAACTTATTTACGAGATAAATCCAGCTGTCAGTCATATTATACGGTACATTGAAATCGTATTAAGTGTCGCACGACGGAAATTGTTATTACTAATTAAATTCGGATAATATTTCTCTCGTAAAACTGTTAAGTTATTGGCCGTTAATGCGGAATTGCTGGCACGGCTGCGACCTCGAACGTGGCCACTTGCTTCTTTGTGACTTAATTTTATCTCAATAGGGCCACTTTGTTGTTTAAACGTTTATCACGCCAAACTAAATCGTTTTTAACCTTTTACAGAATTGTTCATATTTTAAATGGATTTGGTTTCCGCGCCTTTGTCTCCAGCTGCAGGGAAGAGATAAGATAAACCATTTGTGAGCATGGACACATTTACTTATCTCAAAAGTACTCGGTATTATAAGTTGCATTTCTTTTTAAATAATTTTCTGTGTCAAGTAGCACTGACTGGTGTTGATCGGAGTCATCAATATTGTTGACGTTCACATTTGTGATAAATCTGGTGCTTAAGAAAATGTTCATAGCAATAAATAGCGTGGCTATATTCTACATGTCGTTTATCATAATATTGTGTGGCGGCGACGCTTTATCTGCGCCGTCGGGCAGGTGGGTGTCCACTACTTTAATATTAATTGATCCTGCTATATTTCTGCAGCCTTTGCCTGCTCTCCTGCTGTTTCCTTATTTCCTTTTGACTCCATCTAGACTCAATTATCGCGTGTAAAAGGGTCGAGTTGTTTTAAATGTGCTTTTCAATTATTTATCAAAAACGAATTCATTCTTTTTTTTTAAATTGTATTCAGTCGGCGTGATTAAATTTCCAGCGAGACTAACGTTCGGCAGAAATTTAATCAATTCTCTAGTATGTTATGTGAGGTTATCGAGGTGATCTTATGTACCGTGACTCATGCGGAGTCTTTAATTTGATGCTCTTGCCAATGTTTGTTTGAACAGTTATTCGACATAGATTTCGCGGCCGACTTGAGCTCCGCCTTTTTGACAGTGCCTCCTAGCCGGTGTGATGCGCACGACCCCCGACCTTTATTCAATGTAGTGAAGATGGACCAGCTTACACGGATCCTTCTCGCGGCTCGCCACACCTCGCAGCGCCTCGACACTTGGCGTACTCTAACGGGTTATATATAAATGGACATGAGGTGGAGGATGCCCGTTAGATTAGAGGTCGCCGGCAGGTGCCGATTTGCACTTGACGGGCGTGCTTTTCCTATTTTGGTCTCGCATTGTTAAGAAATAAACGTGTCTCGTTACGGAGCTGTCTTATTAAGTCGGTTCCCAAGCTTCAGGCTCCTGGCTTGTAGTAACTTGGAGAGCATTAACTTCGACATTGACAATGCTATTATTGTTTTTATCTGACATTAAAGTTGGATGCTTGACTTCGCTGTATAGTTCTCTGGAATTTAGATTTACTTGAAGTAACGCATTGTCTTCCTACATGTAAGAGCTATTAGTATTGTTTAAAGTAACAGTTATGTTGTATGTTTCATATCTAAGTAACTGTGACGAGAGTGTCTTCTTCCGTAATTCGACATTCCTCTCTTATTTGCCATTCTTGATTCTTATTGATCTTCTTCCTTGGATTGATCCGAATTTATATATTAGGAACATATTGCCGCCCTCGTTATGTATGGAAATTTTAGAACTGCGTTTTTTATGTAGACACCATTACCATTACCATTTTCAACTCGCCGATAAAACTATCCGTTTCACCCATAATTCATTTACTGTAATGTGACCAATTCTTAAAAGCTTAAGGAAACATTGTGTAAAGTAATTTCTGTTGGCGAGAAACCCCACGAAGCCAAAATGGATTATATTAATAATCCTTCTCCGCGGAAGATTTAAGATGGACGCCATTTATTGCGTACGAAAAACAAAAATTGAAAACAGTTTAACTCTTTTATGAAAGGTAAATTGATTCTTAATCACTGTACCATCAATAAAATAGCCAAATACGTATGGCGCGGGTGAGAGCCGCAATTTTCATATAATTTATTTTATTACTCGTCCATCTTTAGTCTTTCCGCCGATTTTATAAATTCACTCATTATAATAATGCTTTTAACGCTCATAAAGTTATAAACATTGATTAAAGAATGTAACTACAGGGAAACATTGTCGTACAATATCTTTGGGACGGTGGTTTCGATTGATTTAATGTTTAATTCGAAACAACAAAGCATATTTAAAATACTGTTTTTGGCTCGAAATAAACGTAGGAAATTGCAAATTACCTTCATTACTTTTTGAAACGATGTGTTTTGTGAATAATATAAAGGAAGCTTTTGTCCGCGCCTATATTCTTCATCATTTCAGCCCATTAATCGTGGCTCGAGGCTCGTGCTCAGTAGTGGGACGACTACTGAGCACGAGCCTCCTCTCACAAACCAAGGTGCGAGGGTATTGGATTATACTCCACCACGCTGACCCAGTGCGGATTGGCGGAGGCAGGTGTATGGCGTCCTGCTGTTAGAACTTTTCAAGCCGCCCAATTAGGCCTCTAACATGGCTTAACGACTACCACATTTAGTGATAACCGGGACCAACTGCTTAACGTGCCTGCCGAAGCACAGACTCAAACTATGTTATGCTATGATAATTCATTAATAGACAACAGACGTTTTAATCCTATAAATAAGTTGTGCACTGATAAATCTGTTTCTTTTACGTTTTCTTTTAATACATTCCTTATAACGCCAACTTATGTTACACGAAGATAGATTTTTCTGGGTGTTTCTATATGTATTTACAATAAAAAGTATTTATGTATGTTTATCCCTTATTTATGAACCAAAACACAAGTTCTTTACGATACTTATCTTGGAACTAAATAAGAAATAAGTCGTTTATTTATTTATTTTTTTATCATTGAAAGTAGTTTATCCCCATAGTACACTTTGTTTTCTTCTTTGAGAATAAACACACCCAATAGTTACAGAAGATATTATAGTTAATATTGTCTATGGAATAAATAGCTTTAATAACGATCTTTCATAGATTATATTTAAATAAACTTAAGTACAGTTGTCTAAGAAAATGGCGAAGCAGCGCGGACAGTGGCTTATTAGAATTTGTATTCAATTTACAATCCCTGGCTGCATACAGTGAATGGCGCCTGACGTTTATCGTTTAAACAGATTGAGTCAGTTGTCCCCAGACGCGGTTGGTATTTCAATTCCAAGTACAGTACTCTGATAGCGATGGGAATTTAAAACGTTTGTTTATTTATTTTATCTACTAAATAATATAATAGATAAGTAGGTAAGGTTTGAACTCGGTGCCTACAGGCTATAAAACTGACGCTCAATTGGTTTCGTAAAGGTTAAAATACATGGTACGAACAATGAACATATATGAATGGTCTCGACTGGTTGTTGATATTGCATAATAAGTATATTTTAATAAACTAAGCCATTGAAATATATCCATTAATTTCTTAGTAGTACAAGCTCTGTTTAATTATTGATGAAAAAGAAAATGATTTTAGGTTATATTGAGATAAAATGAAAACTTGTAATTTCCTTCGGAAAACCAGTGTCGCTGATGAGGCAGTTATTAAGTGCTGAATAAAAATCCTTTCTTTCTTTTATATTTTGTTACAGTAACTGAAAATGACAGTAATTAAATTTTTAAGTATTTTCTCTCTCAATATACTTTATAGTAGTTCTCATACAATCAAGTAGGTACATGTAAAACAAAAGCTACTCGAGCCACTCGACTAAACACGAGGCGAGTCGCATCACTACGGAATGGCACAGTTTCCACTGCACAATATGGCAAGAGCCAGTGGTTCTCACGGGTCGACCGTTTGTAGTTTGTGCACTTCAAATGTGAAATGATGAACAGTTATTTGTGGTGAGGTTGGCTCTTATGCTGATGGTCCACTGCTTTGCTTTGCGTTTGCTATGGTTTTCAGTTAGCTTTGTCATCGATTTATTAATGTGTATCGATGATTTATAGGCGAAATGTCTATGCCTAATGTAATGTCAAAAACTTTTAAGAGTTTTGTTAAGTTATACGAACAACTGATATATACAGGATATAATTTTAATTTCGTATATACCCGTGATAATGTTCTATAATTTAGTCGTATTGTTTAGTTAGTGTTTCAAC
The DNA here is from genome assembly GCA_949126915.1 of Musotima nitidalis. Classification (NCBI taxonomy): domain Eukaryota; kingdom Metazoa; phylum Arthropoda; class Insecta; order Lepidoptera; family Crambidae; genus Musotima; species Musotima nitidalis. Next base: position 17,932,872 of record OX421416.1, read on the forward strand.
ATCCAACAATACAATGCCCTACGTTTTGATAGCTTACCTAGGTACATGAAACTATTAATAAAGATATGTTTGTATGAATTACAATAATTTCCAAAGCAGTATCTAAATGCCTATATTTTTTCTGGTTTGGATATAACAATGCTATGAAATTGTATCTATCTAGTGTTTGTTGTTTGCTTATGAAATCAGGTCGTCGCAACTAAAATGCGTAATTTTTCTTTAATAGCAATGCACTGTCGGTGTAGGTGCGTCCTAACCGTCCTGTCATTTTTATGAAGTTGACATAATAGTGATGTTTCCACATGACAGTCGTGACAGATTAGGCGTGCGTCGCCGTTACTTTAAACTCTGTTAACCAACAACTGATTACTAAATAGAGTTTTCGATTTGAGAATGATTAAATGTGTCTTTGTGTTTAAGAAAGTGACGCGGGCGTAGTCGCTCAATGTTTAGTTTACTGTTATTTGTTAACTAGTTTTTGTACACATGGTTTTCATTGGTCGATTTTATCTTAGTGTTTATTATATGTGATACTTTCGTGAAAGTAAGCCGAATATAACAAATTATTTAACTCCCTTTTAACCATTTATGTTCAACCTACTATAAAGTTGATATTTATTAGTATTTGGATTACCGGGAAATTTAGAACGTTTTGTTTAATGGTAATGGTTTCCGCAAGGAATATCGTACACTTGGACTTGACGTAAATCTCGTACGTATATTGAGTATTAAATTTTTTCTTCCTGTTTTTGTTGTGATACGTCAACTTAACCCTTTCGGCAGTGATAAATATATTCCCACCATAAATTAAACTTTATGGAGTTGATTTAAGGTAAAAAACAAGTTCTGTCCGTTAAAGGGCTACATGTATGGTGAATATCTGACAGTTCAGCCCAATGTTTTTTGTAATTTTTAATAAATTTTGGGGTGAATATTTAAGTACATATCACCTCAAAGTCAGCACTGGAGAAAAGAATTCGGTTGATCCGCACTAATGGCGTCCGGCGCACGATTTATTCACGACGCAATCGGGGCTTGCGGTAAACGCGATATGTTGTCGCACACGCCGCCCCACAAACCGACAGACGGATACATCTGCAGCCTGTGAGCTATTTGGAAATCTGGTTCTCTTGTCTTCATCACACAGATCTAATTCACTGAAACTCAAAAATGTGCTGATTCTATACCTAATTATATGTATAAAGTTCACCACAATAGCTTAACTCTTTAAAGGGCAGCTACTATTTTGACTACTTTCCTACATACGGGTTAACAAGAAGTATTTAACTACTTGACTAAGAAATTGAATCCACCCAAGGGAATACAAAAGTAAACTACAATTCGTTTTTCATAATTTGGAAGTAGGTAATAGAAAATCATTTACACAACCTCTGTAAAATAGAAACCCTTGATAACGTTGACAATGAAGACATTACATTCACTTACTAAAAAAAAAAAAATGTGAAGTCGAGAATGCTTTAGCGGACATCCTTGATTAATAGTTGATAACTTTGTATGAATAATGAATTATAAACCTAAATAAAACCCTCTAAGTCATCCAATCACTGACCGTCAGATGTGACATATATGGTATAGTACAAGGATATAGTACTGCGATAGCTCCACGGTCAGCGGTAAATAATTTGACTGCATTAAAGATGTCGAAAGTCTCACGATTATGAACAGTCTTCGTGAAGAAAACGCTCACGTTGTTAATATTGCAAAACGAGCGCATGTTAATCTCGGACGTGAAGATTAAGTAGCTGTTCGCGGAGCACACTTCCATTAATTGCCTGTCTATCATCTAGAAAGTGGACCCATAAGGAAAAGTAAACACAAGTGAATTATGCAACTGCGACAGTGACAGTGCGCGTCAGCGATGCCCGTCAAGATTTTTTGCTGTTTGTAATACAAACAAACGTGTATAGACGTGAAATGCACTTAATGCCGCTCGTTAACCTTTTAGTGAAAACAGATGTACCACGGCGCCGGTGGGCGCCGTAATTGCGGAAGCGCCGTCTTCGCCCGGCTCCCAATCTCGTACTTTACTGGTAACGTGTTATCTCTCTCATCTGTCGCACTCATCCGGGACTGTTTGTCCTGCAGTCTTGTTTATTCGCGTAGATAATACCTCTGTTCCCTTCATAAGGGACTAATTGTCGTGTCTGACATAAATACATACACCTTTAGCACACAGACAGACTGTTTTGTTTGTTTTTGTGTCAAAACATATATTAAAAAAGAAACTACTACTATGTACAAACTGATGCTCTGACTTCTGTCATAAATGAATAAATTTTACAGAAACTTACAAGCGTCATTGTCCTCATGTCCTATTTCAGTTAAGCTGAAATATATAAGTCTTCATCTTGCATTCATTTCGCTCGTGCCCCATCTACTCATCCAGTCCTTTTGATCAATTTACCCTTCACACAGTCAATCCATCTCATTTTCATCGTTCTCTTCCCCTTCACCGGCTACAGCATCTCTAAATATCAAATTCCAAACCCAAAATACCTTGTACTAATATCCATGAGTATTTCATTAAAGAGGAAACATTAATTTGTTTAGGTAATAATAATATATTTTCACTAATTACGAGTCAACGTAGCCAAGTGATCCAAGCTTTCGACTTAACGACTGCGTAAAGCTAATTATAAGGCCACGACACCTCTTTAACACCTCTTTCTATAATGAATGCCTTTTAACTAAATTTTTAAAAGGTTCTGACATCATAGTGTATACATTTGCGCCAGTTCGCCTTGCTTCACATTTAGCATTCTCGAGATAAGAATAATGTAAAGGTAAACATGGCAGGTAATTATGAACATGTAGGGAATTCGTCCACGCGAATGGCTCCCCAATTAATTAGTCACGCAGACGGGAGCGATAAAACGAGCACGCTCCGCTCTTGGGCGTAAGCGCACAGTTCACGCACGATTTCAACGGCGCCGGCGCATGCATGCTGAATGCTATGCACTTAAACTGTGCCAAAAAGTTCGTTTGATTTTGGTTTTGTAGGTGCAAAAGGAAGGAAGTATAGTACATTACGTTCAGAATATTTTTTAGTTAGTCTAATGATGCATAGTGTTTAGGCAGCCATTTAAGAATTAAAGAAAAAAGTCCCGTTGTGTGTCAAAATTTATCGTAATTTGCTAAGAAGAAAACTAATAGGTAGTTAACAAACTCAATTTCTTATTTATAATACGCAGATATACAAAGATATATGATAATCTCGTACATCATACTAGATATCATAACAATATAGGTAAACTAGTTCATTAGTAGTACTAGTTCATTGAAGGCTATTAAGTCATCAGAGAGTATAAAACTTTTTAATAAAAATGGATTAAAAACAACACAAGAATGTTAATACTAAAATTTCCATCGATAAACAAAAGCGTGATTGACAGCGAAAACGTTATCAGGACTAAATTTAGAAAACGTTAATGTGAATACTCGACGCCGTCGATGAGTATAGTTGACGCCAACGTGCAGAGCAGGCGCAGGCGTCATCGGGGCAGGGTTACCATTATCTATTATATCTCAGTACTTGTTATAAAATTTCTGTTAGTATAAAGATTGCAGCCGAATTTTGTAAAACCATAGTATTTTTATAATCTATAAAATAAATAATTTTTACCTTTTTATAAAGAAAAGAAAAGAATATATGTTACTAACTCTTTTTTTAGTAATCATGTTTGCATGCAACCGGCTGAGGAAGAACTTCAAAACAATTTGTTATACCAAAATGTACATTTTCAAGTTCAAATTAAGTATATTTCAAAATTACGTCCGCTAGAAAATTAGCGGGTTTCGCCACAATTTGATTGTTTTTCATAGAATATTTGGCTTTTTCTCCGGACTTAGTAATTTTCCATCTGGTAACCCTATCGACGGAAGACCGTCGAGTGCACTTCGTCGACCTGAATTCGCCTGAGTGGAGTGAAGGCGCCTCTGCCTACGGGGATTCGCAAGGCACGCTGCGCAGGCGCCACTCGCCGCCTGACTCGTCGCCAAACTTGATATTGACCCAATTGCGATTCATATTGCATTTTTTCTACTTGATTCATCGTGAGTTTCTTCGACATTTACCCTTTCCTCATAATTCCAAGTTTAAATCTTCATAAAAAAAATTTCGTTAAATGGTAAAAAAACCCAGTTAAATAGCAGACACAGGGGTCTTCAAAATCTGTTTTATGGATATACTAAAATGCACTAAGCAATTTCTGTGTAAAATCTTCTTATAGACAAACGATCTTAATTTTGTATCTATAATGCATGGGTGGATTTTTAGCGAGCTCTCATAAGCAGCCTAGTCAAAGTATATTTTCTCTGTATCACATTTAAAATGACAAGTACGTCACTTAAAATGTTAATTGGATTTTGATCCATTATCATGAACCATATTGCAGGAATTATGATTTAACTAATTACAGTATGACGCTCGAAAACATTATTTGTAACATTGACATTAATTTACAAGTTACACTTTCGAAATGGGCCCTTGACTTGCGCGGACGTCAACTTAGTGATAGTGACGTCTATCGAGTGTGATGTGCAAGGGCGCGGGGGTCACGAGGCTTGTGACGCCGGGTCACGCTTCATACTCAACTCGACCTACCTCTCCCATCAACAAAATAATCAAAATCAGGCTATTGTGTAACCAACACCAATCAAGATAGAACAGGAGAGCTGATCTGTAGGCAAGGACAAAGTTAATGCACGAACAGTTAGAGTGGTATTTGAGAAATCAATATACTAATTAAATTAAATAAAACTCTTATCTATGAGGAGTAATTGAAATGTATGTTCCAATTAATCTGATATAAAATGACGAAATGATTGCGGTTTCAATCCAGATAAATTGAAACGATAAGGAAAGTATCGATATAATACTTCCAGTAAGATTATACATATACAAACTTTGTGACAAGAAACCTACCTCTCTACGTTTTTGTCATTATTAAAAACGTAGACTTGGCCCTCAATTTTAAATGTGTATAATCAATCATTTTTACTCTGTACCGCGTCGATGACAACTCCATGATGTATATTCTAATTTTATCATCACCTCTAAATAGTTTTGAAATAGAACATAGACGTATCGAGTACGCACTCGAACATTTGACACAACCCTGAACTTTTAGCGATCGTAACAATGGTGGTATTAAATCAATACTTGTTAATAGGTTAGCGTGACAGAACTAATATACAATGGTATTCGGTCTTAATCGAGATGGCCTTGACCGATGACCAAATGTTGTGCAATCTGTAGTCGATATTGTTTGGGCTACTTTAAATATTGATAGAGAACCAATAACGGCTGCGAGTACTTACAGTTTCATTTAAATTTATAGAATAAAGCAATGTGTGGTACTATTTTGTGCATGTTGACGGTTCCTACCAAAATCTTAGTAGCCCAAGCCAATCTCATCGGCAAATGGTGCACCTGCCGATCGACAGACGAGGTTCTGGCAAACATAAAAAGTTCCCGGCAAACGGCAAAAGGCTAGCCACCCATTACGTTAGGCCAACATTATAATTGGCGAAATGTGGGCGTTAATTATGCCTCTGCCTACCCCCATACTACGTATGTATGTATGGTACTATTTTTATATGAGTATATGTCGATGATGAAGAATTTGATATAATATATGAAGAAGATTTTGATCTTTTAGAGAACCTTATCAAAATTTATGTTCAGTAACTATTTAGTATAATTAAGAATTGGTTTTTCAAAATGACTGGTCTTGTAACTACCCATAGTAACACCTAGAAATATGTATAAATATATACCTAGAAACACACCCTTTAGAAATATAGTACGCCCGGCGATCGTTTCGCTATAACTAATTTCTACCAGGCCGATTTTAATATTGTAAACGAAATCATTTATGGAATATTTATAACAATTGATTATGTGCTTGTTTTGTACTTCAACGTAAACCTTGTTATAAAGTACAAACTATTTGTCTAAAAAGCATTACATTCTCCATTGTTAACCTTAATAGATTCATGTGTAAAACTAGCAAATAAAAAAACCGGTTTCCAAACACAATTGAATCGGCTCCTAGCTTCCGTCCGCCACATGGATAAAGCTTAGAAACCTAGTTTTAATTAGCCAATTGTCCGTATTGTTGTATACAAGTTGTAAACAGGATTGTACCCTCTCTGCCCACGTAACGAAGTGGTTGTTGGCCATCTGTTCCAACCATAGTTAATTCGAATGATTAGCCGTGATTGGCTGCGGGTCAACATTACAATTGTTCCGATGGCCAACACAATTGCCATTAAACTATTTCTCGATTACTCTCGACATACTATACTCAATTAATAGTTCAAAATGCATGTACCAATTGTTACAAAAATTAGTTTGTGTCTTTATGAAGATGGTAAGAAAATGACGTTGTGAATGTTTTTAATTATAAGTTAGTCTTTGTGGTGATTAGCTGCAGTATTTAATCATTCTAACTCCCTTTATTTTTTCTCGATTTTTGTTTCTTCTGCTAACATTTGTTATTTTCATTTTATTATCACGTTTCATTTCAAATTGCTTTATTGTTTTATTACAACAGATAAAAGTTTCTGCTGATGTAAGGGAGATCAAACTTGTTTCTCTTCCGATTTTTCATTAGTATTTTTTTTCGGCAAATCGGAGTTTGCAGCAATATTATCTTGACAGACAGAAATTCCCAACTTAACTAAAGATTTGCATCTACGGTTTATTGTACGGTTACGGTTAATTAACATCATGTTTTAATATTAATAATGTAACAACCATAAACTTAAGTTGTGCTATGCTTAGAATTTCTAAACAATCAGAAACCTAATTTGTACTATGCTTCTAAATGTGCTATCTGTATTTTGTATCTGTAGGCGAAAATTTACTTGCATACTTAATTTTCTAAGAATCATCAATCACTAGCAGGTAGTCATTTGCAACAAAACCATTTTCATTTAGCGTTTACATGCTGGTACTAGACTTTCATTACTCTTAGACACCAGACACTGACTTTAACAACAAATTAATGCTTCTATCGTATCCATTTTCTAATTAACTCGAAAATTTATAGGTTCTCAAAGATTTTTGAAGTCTTTACGTCTTCATCCTTATTTTAGTCACGTTTCGTAGCGGATGTCTCAATAGTCAAGTCTGCTCTTGACATTGACAACACAATTCACACATCGTTCGTTATTTTTGTCAATTTCTATTGTTCTAATACTTTGAATTGGTATTTGATTTCAAAATCATGATGCACACGAATGACTGATCCCTGCGTGACTTTGTTAATAATAATCATTACTTTTTTGTTACAGGTAAATTTAATGCTGCTAGCTTTCTGTTTGCGGTCATCACTACGTACTCGTAAGTCCATCTATCGCCTTAGAACTAAATTGACATGTACCTCAATTTTATTATTTTGCAATAACTCTTAATACCTTTATTTTACTAGTTTTTTTAAAATATTTATCACGTTTATTTAAGTGATGAGATAAATGATATTAATAGGCTAATGATAAGTGGAGTCGCCTGTCTAGGGTTAATACTGCTAGGCATTGCGCTGGGCTCCACAATCATCGAGAAATCAGTTTTTAAGTCTCTTATGCTCAGTTTTTTAACTAGATGACATTGACAGCTATGACAATAAAAAAATAAATCTACGTTAATGCCTTACTCGGCAAAGAAGATGGTCGAATTTAAAGAGGAGTGAGTGTATGTAAAATAAAATAATCGCGAAGGGGGTGTAAGTCGATGACGATTAAACAAGATCATCTTATCCTAGCGTTATTCCGGTTGCCCCAAACTTAAGCCCAGGGTCTGCTCACTGGTCTAACCAGGTTTTGTCTGAACAGTTGTTACATAGAACGACTGCCGTCTGACCTCCACTACCCAGAGGGAAACATCATTCTATGGTTAAACCCCGACGATATACATATATGAAAGAAGGATATATGAAATGAAAAGACATGCTGCTCTAACTCCAGACGCACTGGGAGCTGGAGAATGATGACTTATATTAGAACTCCAAAGCCACTAAAGACCTAAAACTAAAACAGCGATCCATTATTGATGTGAATTATGACTTAACCATCTATGCATCTTTTGATTAAAATGTATTTTGTGGTCCAATTATCTGTGTACTACATTCGATAACTATTATTAGCGATTGTGAACCAAACGTCACCGACCTAAAGTCATATATCCCACTGACGACGCGAATCTTCAATCAGAAAAGCAGCTAATTTATTGGCTGATTTATTCGATTAGTGCCGACTCGAGTAATTAATGAACGGCGCTGTTGATACGAAGTTGTAGTTAAATAGTCTGGAATTGGGTCACCGCAGTACTCGTCCGACCTGCCCAATCAGGTCACAAGGTGTTGAGGTGTCAGATCACTTTAATTATATCAACGAATCCGAATGGGTACTTCATACTAAGGCTTTTGTTTTTGTAAATGGCACAAAATTATTGTGAGACTACGTTAGCATCTTCAAAATTAAATTTTATTGTGTTGGCAACATAATTTTTAGTAGTCGTATGGATTTTTTTATATATTCTTACCAGTCTCAAAGTTTAAATTAGATCAACTATTGTTTTTTCATACATAACAAAGTGCTCGTAGCTCTCGCGGAAACGGGCTAGGCTGTCGGAAACTACCACTAAAGTTCATCAGTGTTAATAAAATTCAGTCCATGGATGAGGTTAGGAATTATTTTTCTTAACCAACCAACAATTCATTTTTTTTGAGTGGTAATGCATTTACACATACTTTGCACCGCGGGGACAGCACAAAGTTATGTCTGATTTTTTTCACGCATTACTTTCTCGCAGAAGCAGTGCACTGCCTTCCATGACTTATCACTAAGGACCATTGCGCTGACCATCGCTTGGAAGCGAGAGGTCAAAATCAATAACCGCCTCGAGTTCTGCCCTAGAAGACGCACATCTTAACCAACCACCTGTCTCAACCGCCTCTCATTGCAATTTTTTTTCGGATAGAAATTCATCGAATGACCCTCTTCCGCTGTGGGTGAAGCGGACGCGGTCAGACTTTTACTGACTAAAAACCATCCCTGTTCCTTCTTACATTCCCGTAACTCATTACAAGCCTGGTTTGTTTGTCAAGTGTTTTTTAGATGAATTCCTCTAAGTTGTATGATAATACCGGAAGGTATCGTATAAATTGACCTTCGATTGAATAAATTTAGAACCACATCGAATTATCGTGACCTCTAGTTGAAATGACAATGTTATGTCATACATATAAGGAGCAGGCTCATGTTCATGACGCCATTTTGGCAAAAAACAAAACCTTGGGCTCATGTTGTTTCTTTATAAGAAATCTTAACATCAGTCAATAACTTTCAAGGTACCTCGCTCATTATAAATCCTAAAATAACAAAAGTTGATGTGCCACTTAACTTCGCTGACTTAATTGTATTTGTATATCAATCTTACTTATTGCTTACCTACATTGACAAACATTACTCAATCTACACTGTTTTCAATTGTGTTCTCATTAAACACTTGCATGCTTTAAGGAACATCGACCCATTAATAGATAGGTCAGGTTTGACTTACGTACTTATACAGTCTTTCTATTTCTTACTGAGATCGAATCAATGTTAATGAAACGTTCAAAACACAAGCAGAATTACTAATTATTAAATCAGTATCAATTTAATGCGCTCACAAGTATCCTTTAGAAGATTTTCTTTTGTGATGTCCCAAAAATCGTCTTATTTGAGTTAAGTCACTATTCCATTAAGCATGCGACATGTTTAAGTATTGTTTTCAAACTGCTGAACGTTTTGTCGGAATTTTATAAATGAGGTAAGATGTTTCGTCTTCGATTAAGTCTATCGAAGCTGCCATTCTTACGAAAATGTAAGCCTGCCAATTATAGAGGGTAGAGTAAAAATATATATATATTCAACTTTATTTTTTCAAGCTATTTCTAATAGTAAAAGCTATTCAATGAAGTTGTTGTAGTCAAACTTACGCGATACTTACAAATGAGATTTTTGAAATTGTCATAGCGCTTTTTCTTCTAAAAATTTATTCTTGCAAGAATGTTTCTCTGATTGTAATAATAATATTAACAATCATTTATTTCAGAATAATAATTTCCATAGCATAACAAAAACATAACTACGGTTGAAACAGATACATTAAATAAAATCAAATCAAATACATGTACATTAAATGATTGTAAAGCTTTTTGATATCATACGAAATAATTACACAAGATACATAAAGTATTCTATTCCCTAATGAATCCTCGCGTGAGCTGCGGTCGTGCCGAGGCGAGCTGCTTGCTGACCGCACGTTTCGAATCCATATTTTTACGACTGCAATCTTATCGTCGCAATTAACAGAGGCCGTAACCACCGATAACGGTCCACAATCCCCCTATAAAACAATTATTGGATTCGTGTAACGGTGGGTAAGGTTTTTTTAAATATCATCTGATTTTGCTTGCCATTTCTTTTCTTAATTCCCATGTTACCTGTGAAAGTTATTATACCTGTAATTCTTAGGTTGTTGTGGCTTCGACTTCTACACACAGAACAAATATTAGTGTACATAAATACGAATAAATAATATAATATTCTAAGATATGTTGGTCTGAGTGTTTCCATGCATTATAAGTATTTATCCAATACGCATGTCTAATACTTATTGTGCAAATTATGCTTAGTGCAGTGCTAAAAGCGCTGAGCATATTTATTTATTAAGTTTTAGTTAACTTAGTAAGGAGTTTATTACAAATATCAATAAATCAAGTAAAATGTTGCCTGTTTAATTCTAGAGTCATAACTGAGTCAGGCCCGAGAAGTGGGTGGGTGCCGGTATGCCGCGCCGGCGCCGGCTCACCTGCCTACTTGCACAAAGATTTATAGGATCGGGGCCTACCTCGAACACATATTGTGTCGCTGCACCGTTTGAAAGTAGCTACCTCTGCTCAGTATCTCCGCACGCACGTACATTGGCTTGCAAAGCTATAAACAAAGATTTCCCCTTCGAGACGAATTACGGTTTCACTAAAACCCATCTATCTAGAAAGGCCGTTTAGCCACATATGCTAAACTAATTTTAAAGAATTAACATAAAACAGGACTATAATTGCTGTAGTAAATCGTGTGATCCACGTTTCCAATGTTCCGCACCGGCTGTGGTATAATACAATTAATTACACGAATCGACCATTTAGCAAACTTTCGACATGTTTGTCATTACCATTAAGATGTATTCGACACGGGTCAGGAGTCACCATTTGCGTAAGATTGCATCGGCGAACGTTGAAAGCCGCGATCTTGAACCTGGCTTCGGATGCTGCGTTTATCGAAACTCGGCGTTGATTCGTCACGAGCCCACTTTCGAGACACTAACAGGAAACTTGCTATATTAACAACCGCCAAAGAAAGGTGAATGTCAAGTTCTGTTACGTCTATATGTTTAACTATACTCCATACTCATATTATAAAGAGGAATAATTTTGTATTTTTGTCTGTATGTTTGTTATAAAAAAACTTAAAAACTAATGGACGGATTACGATAATTCTTCAACCATTAGAAGTAGCGTTCAACCCTGAGTGAAATTGACTATATTTTTTACTAGTAAAAATTTTGAATTGCTGCTATATCTTCAATAATGTGACCTTAGATGTAAAACAGCTAGCAAAGCGAGGGCGTGTCACTAGTATGTCATAAACATTAATTGGACGAACGATTAATTGTTTTTTCCGCCATGTTTTTATGGTGACCGTGTGAAGGTAACTTTTTTTTATATGGATGGAAAAACATTGAATGACCGAATTGAATTCCGCTGTGGGTGAAGCGGAAGGGTGTGTCAGACTTTTACTGACTAAAAACCATCCATGTTCCTTCTTGAGCCTGCACTATTCCAAGTCCGCGGTACCCATTTCGAGCACTCCCGCAACCCCGGCAGTACTGTGAAGGTACCTAATGCTGTTTGGGATATGATTCGAAACTCAACGATTCACTTCCAGGTGTTTTATTTGTACTATAATTTGGAATTAAAGCTGGTTTTGATAACCGATACGATGCGGAAGTCAGTGTGCCTGCGATAAAAATATTTGTGTTCATCAATAAAAACATACTTGTCTTGGTCTGGGTGTTAGCTATTTTTTTGTAAACACATACTTACAAGTATTTTTATACTTGTAAGTATGCGTTTACAAAAAAATAAGTATTCATCATCATCTTATCAGCCTTATGAAATCCACTCGATATTGGGTATTTGCCCATAGCCACCACACTGGTCAGGCGGGTTGGTGATCGCAGTTCAAGCTTCGTCGAGAGGGGGTGGCACACGACAAAAATTGGTATTTATGTTTATTTATTGACTTAGTAGGTACCCAAAGTAAAAACTCTGCTATGTTGAGACCAAGAGAATAATGTAGTTTTTATTTATTGACTGCACTGGCTTCGATTTCCACACAGGACAAGTTTTTGTGTTCAAAAACATCAATATTTATCAGAAAAAAAATCACTATTCTTTCCTTCATCCTTGTTTGAAGTGCAATATCTTAAAATCCTGTTACAATACTCGAATTGCTATTAGTAAAAGCTATCACTGCAGATTTAACATAAATCATTCTACCTATCTTTCTCTCATCTGAAACTATAATTACAATCGATATAAATAAAACGCATCCATCTATGTATGCCATTACCAAATGACATTAGAATATCTCTATTACTGTTTTATTTTCTCACGAATGCGAACCTGTTTGCGCGGTCGTTGAAATGTGATTGTTACGTAATTGTACCACAGTGCTCTGGAACTGCTGGAAGTGCTAGTAAATTAATGTCGGCGCTTTTATCGGAAGCTCGGATTAGAAAATTGCGCCCGCGCATCGATGGACGCGACTACTTTCACTGAACTTACTCGGGGGTACTGGAAACCTACTTCTAACAGGTTGTTTATTTATCGCTTAATTTTACTAAACTATATTGAATTGTAGTTTTATTAAATATAAATGTCTTATATGCATACAATCACGCCTACGCCACGTATGCCCACATTTCGCCAATTATATTACTGGTTCCACGTAATAGGTGGCGAGCCTATTGCCGTTTACCGGGAAATTTTATGTTTTGCTAGAGCCTCGTCTGTTGATCGACAGGTGCACCACTTGCAGGTGAATTTGGCTTGCCATCCAAATTTCTTAATAGAATCCAATATGGGTATATTATACAATATGGGACCTTATGGTCCTCAATAATAATAATATCCTTGGACACATCACGAAATGTAACCCCAAAATATGAGCTTTTGCCGTGAGTACTAGACAACGGTTAAACAAACTTCAGTGCTTTTTTTTCGTTAATATATGCTTTTTAATACATAGCAAACCCCCCGGACAAATCAAATATACATGATCGTCTTCATGCCCGCAAAATTTGTCATATCATTTTGTCTTACTCATTAATAGTTCTAAGACTAAACGTTTAACATATTCTTGCGAAAGACTAAAATCTTTTCCTGGGCTGCAGTGAAATGTCTTCTGTCCTTAAAGTAGCTATTTATTTTAAGTCAAAATTCAAAGGTCGCTGACTCGGAAATACCTTTGTTCGTCAGACTCATTATTATGCGAAGATTTTTCATAACATTGTGCTACGAGGAAAGTGTTATAAATCAAAACTAAAAATAGAATACATTAGCGGTTTGGGATGTACTGAAGGCATTGTGTCAGGTATAACACGCAAGTTTAAAATTGAGCCTTGTCACATGGTATTAAAGGTAGTGTTTATAAATATAATTATACGTAAAAGTAATGATTAATCTATGGCACAATCATGCCGTTACTGCTATCGAAATGTTTATGGCTGGTGTATTTTCTCACAGATTCTATAATAACACAGCGTTTGTTGTAGGTTATCCATTCTTCATTTTATTATTGCGTATGCGGTTTGTTTTTAGTAATATTGTCATAATTATCAGCCCAAGGAACTGATCATAGGCGTCCCCCATTAACTTCTGAAAGTGTTTTACACGGGTACACAATAGTTGTATCCCCGTGAAATTTTTTTTTTGGGTAGCGAAGAAAATACCCAGGGTCTGCTCACAAGTGTAACCAGATTTAGGCTATTTAGCCTTGGCCCACGCTTGGGCTTGGGCCCTAAGCGTACAACCGAGTAATGACCCATGTAATTTATTAATCTTACTTAGGATCAATTCTAAAATCAACACAGAAGAATTCGCAGGCAGGCAGCTAGTTGTATATAATTTTCATTGGTTTTCAACATTTATTAGTTCACAGTAGAATGTAATTCATATCTCCCTGACATGCTTCCCGCGTACCTATTTGCATTCCACTTGCTACTGGCAACAGGGCCTGGGCGGCTGGGCGCCTTACTGCTATTCAAGCTTAGGCTACACCGGTGGCACGCAGACAACGCTGTTCCTTACAGTGTAGTGAATTATGTGTCAAGCCTATAAAGTAACAAATATTACTGTTAGTATACCAGTTTCTTAACAAATTCATCTCCATTCAAGCTTTTGATCGTATTGAATAGGCGTTTTAGTAACTAGTAAGTAAGATAATCGAAGCCTTTAAATAGGTAAAAGAATTTTCAAAACAGTTTAAGTAGTTTTAGAGATTACTTCAGCGTCCTTCCTCCTCTCTCCTACACTATGCTGTGCCCGACAGGGTCCACAATTGATACTTTTGTACCTAAACTACCAACCTGTAACACATTGTTGGAACGCAATAAAGTATTGAAGTACTTCGTACAGAAATAAGCATACAAATGTATCCTCTTTATAATATTTAATGTCTCTGCTAACCCCAAGGTTGACTGGTAGAGAATGCCTAATGGCATTCAGTTCGCCTTTCGCACATTTTATTTTTATGTGTGAGCAATAAGAATTAAAATAAATAAATATTAGTGAAAAAGTTTGCTACATACTCTTTTGCTATAATTTAAGAAGAACTTATATAACAAATCGTACAGCCAGGCTTAGAAGAAGCTGCACAATGTTATGTAGCTCCAATTATTACGTAAGGTTGCAATTTACTGAACGAGCCAGTGTCGTCTCTAGTTCGACTAATCTAAAGACTAAACTAAAATAAAGATTCATTATTACATCATTTGTTTATTAATTATTTCTATTGTTCACCAAAAGGTCAAACTTGTAAAATATTAATAACATATGGCTAACACACAGGTCATTAAATTAAATTTGACCCCCGACCTTTGGGTCAAAGAGCAGTTGTATCACGACTAAAAAACGCTTCGTCTTATTTAAGCTGTATCTATTTGTTTAATGTTTATTATTATTAGTAAATCAAGATTAATTATTACGACCATATTAATTACTATAAAGCAATACTCGTATAATAATAAATATATACTTTAATTAGTAATTAAATCGTTAATTACATCGCGTGTTATGGTACCTATTGCTTTAAAATTTTGTTAGAATCGATATGATGGGTTTGTTCACAGTTGAATGGTTGTTTGTAAGTTATAGTTTTGCACTATCCCTTGCAATAAGTATTAATTTTAACCATACCTAGGTCAGGCTATCCATAGTTTACAATTTACACTTAATAAATTTAATGACTATCCAAGTAACGAAACAGCATTCTCTAAACAATTTTTGGGTTTAGCTTTATTTTATTATGATCAAACATACCTTACCTTATCCCATATTTTTAGTCTATAAAGGTCTAAAAATAATATTAAGTACATAAAAGTTTCCTTCACCTATTAAAAGTCACACGTTTCTCTAATGACATCAGCGAGCTGGTATAGTTGTTTTAAAATATTTTTTTTCAATTGGCCTGCATGAAGCCTAGCCTACCAAATAGGAAGAATCGATTACGGTTTATTTCTGAACCAGTCAATCAAGGGCACCTTCAATTAGATCTTTTATGTTATTACAGCAGCCCTCAACTGAAGTCTCATACCTTTATTGCCAGTACTCAGCGAAGCATAGCGGCAGTTTTAAACATGAATATCGCACATCTCATTCATATAAGTCTTAAGTGTCAAGAAAATCAAAATTGAGTTATGTAGATGTTATTTAGTGCTTACAGATTTTTTGTGTAATTTGACAACCGTCCGATAAACAGCGCCAAATACAAAATCGAGTATGTTATTGACAAAAAAAATCTTTAAACCGCTTTACTGTAAAATGATCAAAATTACATTTACGCTTTTTGAGAACTCGATGTAACATAATACAGCCATTTATGTTATTGGCCCCACTTAATAGTAGGTGGTAAACCTATTGCCGCTTACCGGTAACTTCTATGTTTGCCAGAGCCTCGTCCGTTAATTGGCAGGTGTACCACATGCGGGTGAGTTTGGCTTGGGCTCCAAAGATGATGGTAGAATCCCTTTACACCAGATGTGCGATATATAACTAATGAAGCCAAAAAATTTGTAAAGGTATCCAGTATACTCCCAGCTTTAGTAATTATGATAGATAGATTCAGTATCGATTAATTGCGGGCGTCTAATTCGTAGGTGATGAATAATTTATTTAAAGTGAATTTGTGTTAAGTAAATGCGTTTTATTGCGAGGGTCACAACAACATAATGCATTAAAACTTGTTTTGGTTCAACTCTTGTTTTCTTGCAGGCAGGTTTATTTGATTTACCAATGACTGCGGAGTTATCATATTCTGAATAGAGTCGTTTTATAAACTAATACAATGATTATTTATGAACAATTGTAATGTCTCGGTGAAAATGAATTGAATTGTGGTTTGTAAATACATAGATACAGGATGAAAGTCTCCTCAATGAAATAGCCTGTAACCTCTAATATTATGTATTTATTGCTTTTGAATAGTAGAAACTGTATAAATTACTATGTTATTGTTCTATGTACGCGATTAAGTAATACTAAATAGACTACATTTTGAAAATCATAATCGCAGTTTATTGTACTAATTTTCCCCCTTCATTGCGAATATATTACAGTGATTCGTGGTTACGGGAAGACTGTTTTAAAACTATCATCACTAACACATCAATTTTGCACACATTTTAATTCACACAAAATGAGATAACTACGGTTTGAGTTCTTGCACTGGTCCATTTTTTAATTTAAAATAAGCAAGATCAAAGAAGACTTAATTACAGAAAGAAAATCAGACTTGCCACATTTTCCGAACCTTTATGGTGTTAGCAAAAATTTAATCCTAACCGGCATTCGTTTTCCGCGGCTCTCATTTTACTTTGGTCCTATTTCACAATGTCCAAGTAGTTTCTATTATCTTTTACTTGACAAATAGTCCATACAAAACTGTCATTATAACTGCCAAGTATCTCCTACTCCGACATGGTGTAACAGATCCTTAAAGGTATCATCATCATTATGTCAGCCTTCTACATTTCGCTGAAAATTGTCCTTACCAATAGATTACATTATATTTGGGGTATTTGCCTATAAGTGGTTATTGCCACGCTGGGCAGGCGGGTTGGTAATCGCAGGATGATCTGCTGCTCATTACCCGATATGATTATCTACGTCGACTCTTACGACTCCCGTGGGATGAAAGAGGGTGTCACTATTCTAGTCTATTTGCTATTTGACAAATAAAATCCCTAGAAACACATGTCGCCATAGCTGCGCTACGATTGGCAATTGGCGGCCTGACTGACCTTAATTACGATGTTCTAAAAAGATAGCCCATGTTAATACGACATGCGGATTAGCAGGCACCTTAACGACTTAATCTGCACGCGGACTGACAGTAATGTGGACTTTATTACTACAAAAACTATTATTAAGCAACGGGCTACCTACCATCTTTGAATGTGCTGTAAACATAGATAATAAGGTATTTCACCATTTGTTTACTCACTCGTGCATGCATTTAAAACGCCTGATAGTGTCTGTAATTGTATGTATTTTAATAACACTGAACGCATGAAATTTCTCATAAGCGTTTTTTTTTTCATACTTATAATCATATTTTTGCTATTATGCTAATATTGAACATGGATTGACAATGTTTCAAGACAACGTTCTTCAACAATTTTGGATGTAAATTGTACGCTGTCAAACCTGTAATTTAACAACATTATACATTGAGTTAATATATAATTAATATGCTATTTTAAATTACTTCCCAAGGGGGTAATTAAGACAAGCCGTTGGGAGGGCACTTATTGCACATTCACATTTCTCAGAGAATAGTTAAAAGCTTGCTTAATCGATTACTACCTGTTCCTGCGTGGCTAAATCATCCATAATTAACATGTAATTAGTTCCTTTGTAAGGTACATCTCATCAAGGACTTGGTGGTGAGGTAGGTACTAGTCTTATACCCTTCTTACAAAATAACTATTATAAAGATCTTTACCTCAGTAAGAAAGTTCTCAGTATAAAATATAGAGTGGTATCAGTTCGTTTCGGACTTAGATCAAGCTGATTTATAACCATGCATTTATAGTAAATATTAGATTTAATCGGCAAACTCTGAATTTAATTTTTTTTTTGAGATTCTTGAAGGAAGCTGAAAACAAAACATTAGACGCTGTAAATCGCAACTTTTGATAATCTGTACAGTGAAATTATGCAGAAGTTTGTTATGGCGTGGTTGCGAGTATACCGCACTCGTTTTCCACGCACTAACAAATCTTTGTGTGCATAAACATGAACATTTGTTCTGATCTCTGTGTTTTTCTATATATATTTAGTATGTCTTTACAAATACAAAAGTATATAAGTTTGTTTATCCATTACTGAGTATCCTAATTATTCTTATCCTAATAATTGTCAGAAAATATTTATTTATTCATTTGTAACCTTGGATCAATTCGGACGTCCGATACAAATGTTACTAGATGGATACAAAACAGCTGTGCACACTGTCGCGTCCTACAGTTGGTTCCCAGCATATGGGGAGCGCCGACCCTTTGTTCTGCACTGGCACACCTTAAGATGTAAGCTGTACACTGAATGTTTCTTTAAACTTCTAATTCCGTGTTCAATGGAGTTACACATAATACCCGCTTTTGTTAACACAACAATTAATTATTGAATTGAAGCTATCCCCACGAATCAGCTAGCAATATAGTCGATAATCGTCTCAGCCATTAGAAGTCCACTGCTGAACACGGACCCTTCCCCAAAAGGTTTCCACGTCGAGTGTTCTTGATCCGCCAGAATCCACCACCTAGACCAGATCATCGGTTCATCGGGTGGAAATACGACTAAGATAATTAATCCGTTTAAAAAAACAGCAAAGAAGTAATTTGTCGGTCAGACAGACCAATGCACGGGTCTACGAAGTTTTAGGTCCAGCTAAGCCAGATAGGACTTGACCAGACAAGTTATATAAAAGTGACTTACACAAACTTCTTGTAAGGCTGTTAATCATTGTGTTATGAATTGTGATTGTCTTAATTACTATTCTAGTTCATGATAATTCAGTGCAAATTGCACGCAGCCGCAACTGACAGCCGTTACGTAGATATTTATTGACATTGACATGAAAAAGTTGTTCGCAGGGTGATTTATGGTACTATTCTGCGTAATGGTCGTATAAGAGGTTACCTTACCACTCTTATACAATACTCTTTGGTACAACTCGATGGGTACATTCGATAGCATAATTATGCAGAACTATTCCGAAAACAAGAATCCGATTCATGTCACTAATTCGCTAGAATGAAATGGAAATGATAATAATATTCATAAGTTCATAGGAAATGGAAATTAAATTTTGCGACATTGATTGGTGACCGTTAAAGGTAACCTTTTAACTTGTTTGATAGTTAAAGTACGGACTTGCATTACCGAATAATAGCAAAAGACATTAACCTGGTTTATTGAATCTTAATACATAATAATAAATAGATAAATGAGTCGCTAAGCGCAAATTTTCAAACCGATTTGACCAATGTTCTTTGGATGTATCTTTATATGGATATACCTATCTTTTTAAGAATATTCCCTAAAGTTCAAGGATGATTCTTACTGAGAGAAATATTTAAAAAAATGCCTGTTAAATCTTAAAAACAAAACATTACCTTGCTTACATACAAATGATTCGTAGTAATATTTGAAAGTCAATTTGAACTTTGGATAGAACTACGTCTGTCGGGTCAGCTAGTGCGTAAATAAAAATGTAAATGAGCACTTTGTAGCAAGTTTTTGGAACGTCTATACGCCATTTTTCTGTCTGCTGCCTGCCATTGAGAAAAATATTTGGTTCCCTTTGCCAAATTGCTTGCGGTTTCTCCACAAATTTAAGAAATCTGCAATTTTAATCCGCCATTACATATTTTAAATTATTGTTATGTAGATAATGTATCTACTTTATAAGAAGCAAATAAAAATGTTCTTGTTTTTAAAGGACAGGGCAAAATTTGGTTTCGTTTCCGTTTGTTTAAAATTGAGAATTTTAATCCACTAATTTGCATCTTATCACTAAGGAATAAGAAATTTTAATATGCTTTAACTGATAACTACTTTTTTATGCTAAGAGTGTGTGCCAAGATCTTAGCAAGTGGAAGGATGTGATCTCTGCCTACCCCTGCGGAAAAGAGGCGTGACATTATGTATGCATGTACTTTGTTAGATAAAATTATCGTTTGACAACAGGCTACTTACTATCATTGACAGGATATATACAATATACATATCTATATATATATCTATACGTACCAACATTTTAAATATTTAAATGTTGGATAATTGTTGATCCGTAAACAGAACACTGGAATATAGATGCGCCCGTGATGCCTATACCTATTGATAAGACTAATATTGTTATTATGTTTATGTATATGTTACCGGCCAAACCCGATTTTAGAACAAACTAGTATGGCCTAGTCCAAACTAATTTAATGGGCTGCAACTATTATGATAAAATGTTTTTTAATGGTAAGGAAAAAAAATAACCTCAAGCTAACCCAAAAAGAGAAGTATAACTAAGTATCTCTTTTTGGGTTAGCTTGAGGTTATTTTTTTTCTTACCATTAAAAATCATTTTATGCAGCCCACCTAAATTAGTTTGGACTAGGCTATACTAGTTTGTACTAAAATCAGGTTTGGCCGGTAACATATATATACTAAAGTAATGATTTCCTTTTAGTACTCATATTACTGACATAACAACTTCATCATAAAGAAACATCGAGCTTCGAGTGCCTTTGAGACATTTATATGTTTACAGTGATCTGTTATTATATCTTGTTGTTTATTTAGCAGTATCAGTATCCCTAGAAATATTAGTTTAAAAGCATTTTGTGTGAGGTAGCGTAATAGAGCTAGCTTTAATGCCTTCGCTAACGATCGGTTGTAATGCGATAGGTGTTCCTTAGGGTGTTTGCTTACTGTGTCGCAACGTTTTTACAGAACGACTTTCCTACTATGAATAATGACGTAAGTGATAGCTTTGTGGAGATATAGACTTATCAGTCTTATCACTCATCATCTTTATATATTTTTTTTTAATCTTATTAATGTCTAAGTGAGCGTTTAGCTGAATAGCAACTTTAATTTACAAAGAAACTATGGTCGCTATTCGAGAAGTATCATTAAGATTTTGTGATATGTATACTAAATAACGCATAAACATACATAAATACTTTTTTTTTGTAAATATATACTTAGACCAGAACAAATATTCATGTTTATGCACACTAAGATTTGTCCTGTGTAGGAATCGGACCCACGACCTCAGGAGCGGAGTGCCAGTACATTTATTTATTTCTATGAAGACTTATGACTAGATAGGTTATCGTTACATACTCGTATGATACAGTAGAACGCGCCCCTACAGTTCTTAGAATATGCTTATTATTAGTACTTGGAACGCTGGCTTGCCTAATCCGTGCCGTTCCACTAACGAAACCCTTTAATCTCCTGGAACGCACGTAAATTACATTCCAATAATAACTTAAACAAACAGACGAGCTCAACAGAAATAACTTGTAAAGTAAATAGGTACTCTTCCATGAACAGGTACATTACATACTGATAGATTAAATAGAGGTAACTGCATACCTACTTTTTACATATAAACATTAATCTGAAAATGTTATCAGTAATAATATATGTAGTTAAGGAATTGCTTCGGCCTTTCTTTTGAACCTTAGATACCTAATTCTTCTCTATCAAGTAAGCACGCACACAACACAACGCACACACACACAAATACTTACACTCTTTTACCATGTATCTTTGGAGACACTGGCTGCTGAAATACAGTTACATAACTAGTTTGGAAGCCAGGGGTTTTGTAAGAAATTTGTGTAGTATATGTGGAATAAAGAAATTATTATTATATGTGATTAAACCTAAAAATTTACCAAATCGCCAACATATTTGTATATGTCACAAATAAAACTAGAAAATCTAGTTACATTCGCAATGTTATTGTAAATATTTTCCTTTTTTCCCCGTATTATACTATAATTAATAACTTGACACTTAATATTGATTTCACACGGGAAACGTGTCGTTGTATATCTCAAATAGAAACAAGTACGTGTGCCTGTCAGATTAACGAAGTATTTAATAGCAGAGATAAACGGTCGACTGGCTGCTTACAAGACAAAGGATCAAATAATTTATCTATCCATTGCGTGTTGCTTGATTCCTTGTTGATATATTGTCTTTGTATCAGTCAATGTGTTGAGAGGTGAATAATACTCATAGGTACTTGTATCCATACAACAATAACTAAACATATTTATGTTACTTTTGTACTAAATTTTTTACTTAGATTTAATTTTACGATTCTCGCAATTCAGTGGCGAGCTGTTTTGTCGCATTAAGGTCGATATCTACTAATGTTAAAAACTATCACAGTTTGAGCTTTATCCCGGCTGTTGCTTAAAGCCATAATAAAAATTAAATGTGGAATTAAGAATTTGATAGTTTGAATGATCATTCTTCTCTCACATAATAATCACACTCTTTTAATCCTTGAAAAATTCCAAATTCCCAAGGGGAAAAACTATACAGAATGGAAACGAAAATTAAGACTTTTATACGCGCTTAAAATAGACGAACGTTGTAAAATAAAATAAAAACACGCACATAAAAAAATAAAGAGAATAGATACATAGAATGTATACTTTGCAAGAAATGCGCGACATCGCGTCGTGTCATCAGTAAGTGGCTTTAATTTTAGTCTTGATTTGTTCCAGTAAAAACTATAGAACATCTCATAGAATTACCATCACAATGAAAGCCATTTGTAATGCAATCGAGAATTATTGCAGCGCACTGGCTAAGCAAGTTTTTAATGCGAATTCCTGGTGGATAGGTACCTGTGTTGTACGGCCTGTTGCATATTAAGGCGGCGCTATTGTTCGTAGCGGCATTAGAACTTGTTCCGGCTGGTATCGGCCATTATGTGTCGTGCGGCTCGGGCTGCTGCAGGGTTGCTGATGTGTGCAACATGGGAAGTAGACAGGTTTTTACTCTTTGAAGAAGCTGAATTAAAATAAGACCATTGGTAGTGGATAATAGCTGTTAGCCAGTATGTGAAGTAGTAGAAATCAAAAGAGATGATATCCGTGTTAGAAGAGTGGACTGATGTAAATGTGTTAATCTGAACTGGAAGATAAAGTTCAGAACAAGATTATTTTTTAATAAAAACCGTTTTATCCGGAATAGTTATTTTGGATCTAGAGTAATCAAAGCGTTGCATCTGACCCTGTTGCTTGTGAATCGATGATGTCTATGTCCAACCTTTTGAACTTATGACCTCGAACTCTTGAGATTGGTAGGAAGATTCAGTAGTTGCTCGCCAGATGATCGAGACCAGCAACTTCGTCATTACAATGTAATATTTGTGAAGAGACAACCCTCGCAGTAGGAAAGTGCAGCATTAGCATGAAGCTGGCGTGGTGCAGACGCGGGTCGGCTAACAATGTGGCGAGTGGCGCCACCCGGAGACGCCTGCAGCATCCAAGGATATCTGTACGAAGCTCCGTACGAACTCTTCTGTAAGAAGATACACAAAAAAATCTTTTTTTTTTTAACTTAGCAGTGAAAGAGTGGATTACTCTTGAAACAAAATAGCGAAGCGTAGCGTCAAAAAGCAAAAAAAATTACTAGAAGTAAATAAGTATTATATGTTATTAAAAGCTGTCCTTTTTTAAAGATATTTAAAAATAAAAGTATCTATCAATTAATTTATTACCTACTTATATTACAGTAAAGCCTAACAAAATGGGAAAGCATTTCTTATTAGTGGAACGTCATTCTTTATTTCATAGTTACGTACAATTTTTTCCAACGCGTTTATTTTCAACTTAAGTAATCTTGGATAATCATTTAATCCACGATTAGCCAGACGGCCCTAGGTATTGAAAACAAAAGGATTTAAGTTGACTGAAAACCGGTGACGGGTATAGTGAACTGTCAGACAACATTTGTGCAAGCCAATTAAGTACATTATCATCGTCTGCTTAACATTGGGGAAATAGTCATATGACTCTTAAATCCTCTTAGAACTTTACCGGAAAGTTGGGGAAAGTATTGTCGTTGGTGTGTTAAACTTATATAAAGACCATCGTAGTTGGGTTTTCGGCTTAATATTCCGTAAGCACTGAGATTAAACCTTGCCGGTATACTACGGACGTGAACC
Organism: Musotima nitidalis; assembly: GCA_949126915.1. Classification (NCBI taxonomy): domain Eukaryota; kingdom Metazoa; phylum Arthropoda; class Insecta; order Lepidoptera; family Crambidae; genus Musotima; species Musotima nitidalis. The sequence goes on from OX421416.1 coordinate 17,957,478, forward strand.
CACTTCTAGAAAAAATTGCATGTTTTTGATGCAACTTTATTTTTATAAGTATTTATTTTTATATCATATCTTCGTACAGCCAAATAGAATGTGTGTGAATTATGAAGTAATGAAACGATTCAAATTGACATAATGGTAATAAAACACCCTCAAGTGCCGGGTGCCGGCATGCGCAATTGCGCAGGCGCCGGCTCTTTAACAGTCGCATTCCATTCTCTCAGAGGGTCTCTGGATGCGCACCTGCGGTACGTACTTTCGTTTTTCATTGCTAGCCGCTTTCCCTGATCTACGAAGTCGATGATTTGTTTGATACCACTATAGGGTACTCGCTTGTCTCATAGAATAACCAACTCACAGATTAGTTGACACAAAAGATCTTTTGTAATACTTTTGGTGGCTTTCAAGACACGAAACTATAGAACCTCATTTTTCTCTCTTAGATTACCGGGACTATTAATATCTATGTTATGCTATGTTTTTCTTTTCCATATTTTAAATTGTGATTTTGTGTGTGTATTCTTTAAAGAGGCAGAAAAATATAGGATCCATTGGAGTTGCCTTATTTTCATATAATCATGTCATAGGATAATACTCCAAAAAACAAAAGAAGTAACTATTTGTCTGTAACTCCAAGGTACTTTTAATTGTAAACGTGAAGTAACTTGGTTAAGAAATAGCCTATAATAATAGTCCTCGACGGATAGGAGCGAGGGCAACGTTTCTGGAGCGATTACGTTGCTCAGGAGCCGTGGAGGCGCGCCGGAGTGGAACCGACTGGGGGCGCACGCGCACTGCGCAGCCGTGAGAACTGCGCGCACCGTATAAATAAATGTTAAATTAATACCGATGCACACGCACAACGGCCTAGACCCAGACCCTGCGAAGACTTTCACACACGTCTTGGGGACCTGGTTAAAAGAAATTTAAAATCTTCGTCTGTTGGTAATACGAGTTAATAACAATCGCTTGTAGCTCCGCGGTGGGGAACGATCACCGGAGTAAATGTGATTTCAGAGAGATCAGGATGCTTGACTGTTTGCCTATTAATATCGAGCACTCCCGTACTTGGTAAGGCAAGTCGAGATGTTGGTCCCGGCTATCGCTTTATGTGGTAGTCGTTGAAGCAGAATCTAACAGGATGCCACACACCTGCTTCCTATGAATGTTAGCGAGTGGAGGGGAATAGGACACCTAAAAAAGACATAATTTAATCGAGAAGGGAGTGGATGAGTCAATGAAGAATGGCGGGAACCATTCTTGACGAGTTACTTGACCGATTCTTCTCCACTCAAGCTTATGACCCTAGTGAATAAGCGCGTTAGTTTTTCAGTTATGTTGACATTACTAAGTGCTCATTTGAAGGCCAAATTAAATAAAGCATTTTTATATCATTTCATTTAAATGGCCTAGATGAATTGCAGGAAAACATCTCGCGATGACCCTACATAAACTGGGAGCAGGGCAGGAAGGTGAAATGTTTTTTTAATAAGCACTTTTGACATAACCTTTGTGTTTGTGTTACCATGTTCAGTATAGATTAAATAATGCTGTAATGTAATGTTTTCTTATGTCTCCATATTGTAATTATAAGTAAAAAATGTAAACTTTTGACACAACGTCTTATAGACTCCATTGATATCATTATAAAGTCATAATGTCTAATGCCTCTCAGGTAGCCACTAGCCAGAGAGCTAAACTGTTTTCAATTACCGCAATTCGTAGGTTTATGAGGATGACATTGACAGATAATGTCAATTTCATATTGATTCCATTCCATTTGTCGAATGCAATTTTGTAATTTTTCGCTTATTATCCAAAGATAAAAATTTCATATAATTTAGGAAATCTTGAATGTTATATACTAGTTTTCAAAATAATTGATGAATATTTTCTGCTAAAAGGTTTGGTTTGTATAATGTTTGTTTTTGAGGCAGTTGTCGTATTATCTGGTTTTGATTTGCATCAAGTTTCTGGGAATTGCAAATTACGCCTACGTTACAGTCGTTTGCTTGTTTATTTATACTTGTACTATAGAGAATGAAGATCTGTTTAATTTTCTCTATGTAGACATGTCGGTTAGGTTTGGATAACTTACATTTCTCTTTGGAATAAAAATTAACAGGTTGGTAAACAAAACTATTCAAACGTACATAAAAAAAATTACATTTTATTTGGGAACTATCGCTTTTTTAAAAGTTTATTGATAGCTATGAAGTACGTTCTAAGACGCAATTTTATTTATATTTAATACAAAACAAAAGAGTAAACTAACTTTTGCGTCACGATTGGAATCCATAGATAAAATGAAAGATACTATTTCAGACAGTATTGAATTATTAGTCTTGTTTTATTCAGCCAATAACCTTTGAGGTTAACCGTGCTGCGATAGGCATGATGATTATATTGCCTCAGTTCTATTTTATCATACTTTATTCCTTTGCGGTTTCTACCCGCTGGATTCCATTAGTTTAGAATTGATAGACATCCCAATAAAAAAACCGATACGCTATAACGCTGGGTTCATGACCCTCAAGGTTTTACCTTTTAGTAGTAGAAGTCTATGCGAAATTGCATTAAAAAACAAGCAAGCAAAAATATATTGAAATGGCTCTGGAATCTTGACTTATTTTTAGCTTATCATATTATACCTATACCAGACACTAATATCCTTGTTCTTTAACGACATTTTATCAACAAGATAAAGTATCGTATCATTAAGTGATGTGTAAAAGTGAATTATATAGTTGAAAGAACTTCTAGGCATGCAAAATTTTCAAGAGTTTGTGTCATTGAATTTCAGACGCAGTTTTCCATTAAAATGCTGATAAAATGATGAAGCTAAAGGCTGATGCGCCCACTTATTGTCTATAATAAATATTTTCTGACAATTACACCAATTATGTAGTTCCAAGAAAAGTATCATTAAGAACTTGTGTTATGAGTACTAAACAACGGATAATCTTACATAAATACATTTTTTTTGTAAATACATAGAAAAACATCCAGACCAGAACAAATATTCATGTTCATGCACACAAAGATTTGTCATGTGTGGGAATCGAACAAATCGTGGGAGTGAAGTGCAGGTATACGGACCTCCACGCCACATCGATCGTCAAAGACTATGAACACTAACATATTTATTCGTTTTATATTAATGTGTGAAAATTCTTTCTTGCCTAAATAAAGTGATATATTTTAAGTGTAACAAACTTCTAGAGATGCTAAGTTTAGAAGAGTTTTTGTTATTATATCTCAGACGCAGTTCTCCATTAAGCTCGGCATTAATTAGCACCATTGAATATGCACGCCGGGTTGGGTGCTGCCGGAAGGCCTGCTTCCGCCCTTCGGCTCCCGACACAGGCGCAAGCTTTCCACTCCGGGATGGCGCTTCATTAAGCACGCGAGCTGGTTCCAAATGTAGAAAAATATATGTAAAGAAAATATTACGACAACAATTTACGAAGCAGGAGAAGGCAGCTTGAAACAAAACAGGGTTTAAACTAATTTGTGAGGGCGCTTTACTGAAATAAACCGAGAATCGCATCGAAAATGGAAACACGTTTCAAAGTCCACTATTATCAAACTGAATTAGTCTTTGCACGCAGATAATGGCAATATAGAACGTATTTGTGCACATAGAACCGCTTGTGATCATTATCATTGCGTTTATGGTACTTACTACTGCGCCATAGACCGCAATTATTACGTGCAACGAAACGAACACCTGTGTCCCTTATGCAAATGCTGAGCATGTGTCGGTGATGTTTCTGAGATATAGCGAACGATTGTCACGGCTGACGTGTGCCCACGGTGACCCTTACGTGGCTCCAATTACAGTACACATCGACACCCACATGATGCGCAGTGGGACCCTATTTAGAAAAACCTCACAAGTCTCAAAGCCACCGGTATTTCTATCTAATCAGAAATCACTCCCAAGCTTCGATCAAAGCTCCCAAGTCCATAATCGCAGACGTTGAGTCTTGTTTGTTTACATCACTACTTCAGTAGGCGGGTCGACATTTCTAGAAGGATAATATTATTGCGCCACAAGTATATGCACATTACAGTGAATAACGTTTCTGATTTTGTGATAATATACATTTTGTGCGACGATGGGCTCATAATAATACGCGTTTGCGAATTAATCTGTGGAATGTCACCGTGGAAGGTCGGCCGTTAAAGGCGATGGTTAATTAAAGCTAGCTCATCGAAAATACTCGGGCTGTCGACGATGCGATTTCCTCGTTAAATGCTTTGATTTACGCATCGATGGCATCCTTGGGTGCCGCTGTTAACCTGCGACCTTCCGCAAAAGGCTTCGCCCGGTGATTCACGAACGTTTGTGTTGTTTTTTTGCGCCACAATAGATGAGGCCATATATGTGGTGATGCGGGCGGAACGTTTGGGCGATCAGTCAACGACCGGTCCTGGAGATTCCAGGCACATTCTTAAACAATTCGTCATCAGGAGATTCATGCAAATGATATGCAAACCGTTAGTAACGTGCCCTCTACTCACATGAATTGAATGCAAAACGTTTTTTTCCATTGTATTTTTTTCTTTTTAAATATTTTTACTGACGGTTCTAAACTTAGTCTTTATTAAACTTCTTGCACTGGTAAACCTTTTAAAGATAATCTCTTCTCCTTAATAATAAAAAAGGTTTAAGTTTTAACCCAATTAATTCGATTAATCAGTGGCATTAATCGTACTGTCTAGTATTATTTAATTTCGGTGAACGCAGACACGACGGGCCGACACGACAGTCATTTTTTGTGTTTACAAATTAAGGTAATTACCGTAATACCCCTGTCACAACCTTTTAAGTTCAACGCACGCATTACGCCGAAAATTGCTTTTGAACGGAGTCAGATAATGATTCTTATTTATAGGAGATTAAGGCGTTAGCCTAATTGATTTGGAATTCCTTGTGAAATATCGTTGGAGTTCATCCTTGAACATTCAGTTCCGGGCTATTTTAATGTCGTTTAACTTAAAATATGCAACTGTCTCGAGGCGATATGTACCAGGTGAAGTCACAAATGACAATCGAACGTCAGTCAAATATAATATATCAGTAATAAAATTGGTATAAATATCTTCGTGTTACTGACCGAACCAAAATAATTAGTAATAGCATGTGCTTTACTTGCATACATTTATAGAGAGTATCTTAAACGGAAACAGGGCTCATATCGACGCGGGAGACGAAATTTATGGCTAACTGTTAGACCGAAGTTGTTTGGCGTTCCCATCGCGCGTTCAAACATAACGCCTTGTATGATGGTATGGTATGATCACACGTAATCTCCCATCTTATGGCCGACGCTATCGTTCCAACGGTACGATCTATCTGACAACCACGCAGCACATAAACGCGGGTAATCATCTTTTATGTTACATAAACTTATGCTATCGATTTAGTTTGGTCACTCTTGGAGACTGCTTCTGCATTTTTTACTGTTCGATTAGTATCTGACAAAAGAAAACTTCCATTAATAAGTCGTCGCTATTTAATTATATGTGATTCTCTTGATTTAACTTAAGTTTAAGTAAAAAAGGTATAGGGATCCTACAAAAACCTAAGGAGCTGCCGATCAACGGACGAGGCTCTGGCGAACATAACAGTGCCTGGTAAGCGGCAATAGGCTCGCTAGCTATTACGTGGGACCAACTATATAATTCGCGAAGTGTGGGCGTATAATATGCCTCTGCCTACCCCTTCGGGGAAACAGGCGTGAATGTATGTAGGTATTTAAATAAAAATTAAGTAATCAGACTCAAGATACATTCTCAATAGTAGGGCGTATTTTGATCGCTACAAGTATGTTCAAGTCAAGTATGTTTACTCATCGAAAACATGCGAAGGCTGCTCATGCTCAGTGCTGGTTGCCAATTTAAGATAACAATGTCGTGGGTTGACGGCTGACCCCGGTAATGGACGCGGCGCGGCGTCAGCGCTGGCGCCTGCCTCCGGCGCGGTTCATATCTTAATGCGATTACAATGATGCTCGAATCGCATATTGGCAGTGACCCAGTTTGGGACCAGTGGGCGGTTAAAGGCCTCTTCGCCAAACAATTGAGCCACACTGCACCACCCCGGGCTAACTCATATCTGCAGCCAAATAGGACATCTTCATCAGTTGCGCAGTCTAATGACAAAATGCTCCCGATTTAGCAATGCCAGAATTGAGTGCGGGATGTGAAATATGCTCCATTCTTTTCTTCGATTATTTCGGTGCGTAATACCGGTTTGCGCAATTCAATTGAGTTGCAATTGAATAGAGGGTCATTGTGTGTAACGGAGCTTGCTCGAGTGTGCAGTCTGTACGAGCCTGCCCGTGGTGTGAGATGAATATTACTAAGGCAGATAGACAGGTGTCTTGCTTTAAACAACCGCAACTTTGGACACTTGATTCGGTTTGCTCAATTTAAAAGTTTGTTTGAGACGGCAGCTATTACTGACAGGAAACATATTCACAACAACCACATAAAGAAATTGAAGTTTTTTTTCTTATATTATCATCATCATCAGAATACTAACGTCTGTGTTATGCTATTGCGACCATGTTTAGTAATTTAGAAATAGCGGTATTAAGGCCCGTAATAATAACAAGCCAAGTTCCACTAAGGAAGCTATTATGTATAAAATAATAACTCTGTCGTTATTATTCCGGACGGGTGTCCTTCGGCCGTCATTTCGCCAAGCTCTTCCTAGAAAGCGAAGTGTCCCACTTGGTCTAGGCGCCCAGTATATCACCGGATATGACAACCGTACCATACTAACTGTTGATTTTCACTTTTATTATGCACATCTGCATTGAAATGAAAAATTCAAATGAGGTAATATCGTAACGCACCACGTACACATTGCATAACAATTATTATAAAACGAATCGAGCTGACCTACCAATTTAGAACGCAATTTAGTCGAGATTATATTATCAACGTAATTTTAACAGTGATAGACAATGCGCCTGCTGAGATGCGCCCGCGCAGCGCGCGTTATCGCGACCACCCGCCGCCGCGCAGGAGCACCCAGCCGCCTAACAGCATTATTATACGAATAACTTGCACCGGCTAAACGTATCGTGAATTATCACAGTTCCTTGAATAAACGGCTCTTGGTTAATATTAAAATCTAGCTCGTACTTACTACATAGTAATGGCTAGGTGGAATGTGGTTGTCTCATAATCAGATGAAAGGATATTACCCACTGCACAGTGCAGTCTTCCATGAAGTCGATAATGATTCCAGCTACCGACCGCCTATCTCATAGACTGCATGTTATTAAGTTATAACTTCATACTACATTTGATCATATTAAAAATATACCACTTATTGAAGCGGACTTTGCGCGGATTAACGCTCATTTGCGGTTCTTATAGTACTCAAATGTTGAGTGTAGGTCTACCGCGATCTAACTCTTATCTGGAGCGTAATAAATCAGCGGCCGATCGCGATCGGATTGTTGCCAGCGCTTGATTAATAAGAGAACAGTTTTTAATTAATTAACCCTGTATATACAATTAATCCCTGTATGTACAAGCCTGAGCTTCGTCGGCTACATGAAGCTTTCCCCAGAGTCGTGCTGCTAAATTATAACTCTCGTTTAAAGAGTTAATAGCATGTTTACTTGATACTTCAGCTATTTCTCATGGAGTCAGGGATATTCGTAACGTATTCGGATTATCTCTGCTGAAATGTTCCACTCACACTCACGTGTTCATTCGTGTGACATTGCAATCTGTGACGATATCGATTTTAGATCAGGCCATAAAGTATTTGGTATCAGATAAGACGGCCTATGTCGGTAATGTAATAAAACAATTCAAAAAACCAATTCAAAGTTTCATATTAACCATCCAGTACAAGTGGAATCCGAGCCTTTATACGCTACTAGAAATTGAAATTAGTGCCATGAACTGCTATTAACTTTCACGTTGACAGAAAACCAGTCAAATCTCACCTCAATACATAGACGCTGACTTATGGACCCTTGTCTAATCGTCTTGGAGCCGCAGAGGTCACCTCCAGGGAAAATATTTGTTTGTATCCATTGCTGAGGTACAAGGTGTAAAATATTTAATTTCTTATAAAATTTATTGAACAAACAAGATATTTTTGAAGATATCTTATGGCAGGAAATTCCAATAAGTCAATGTAGCTCTTTAAAATGTAAAGAACTTTAGTGCCCCAATTCTTTTACAGGTGGCTTAATGGTGTGGTATCTAATATTGAGAGATTGAAAAGCTTACACAGTATTCTGGCATCCAGAACAGCTTGCGAAGGAAATGTTGAAGTAGGTAGTAAAAAAGCAAAAACATAAGCTTATTCGATGTGTCTTACATATTACTTGTAAATTGTTTCAACAGCTTTTTGGTCAGTGCGTAGACTGTGCATTATTATTATTTTGTTGCCGAGAGCTATATTGATATTAAGTTCTGTTGTAATTGATTTATTGTTAATATTATTCACTAGAATTTAAAAGCACTTTATGACTTCTTCTACCCACTGATAGTTGCGCAAAGAATCGAATATTACAAATTGATAGATCGTATTTGAGATTAAAAGGCACCTTGAACCGATTCCACGGTTTCGCGTCCAATTGTTACACAATGGTTTTGTTCGGATCACGAGCTGGCTATTCGGCTTGTAATTCAATTATAATAACACATGTTAATGTCAGTTTATTAGTGAAACTGTTTAAGTGTCTACTACGACTAGTAGCTAAAGATTGAAATGATTGCAATATTCTGTTCTCATATTTTTGCGTAAGAGCCAATAACTTCTTTACATCCTTTTACTTGTGTACAATGTCTATCAATTTCTACTTGTTTCGTTGGCGATTTGTATGTAACTTATTACAGAAATTTATCACGAAAATTATACTCAATAATGTCATAACACTTATAACATCGTGATCTAAAACCATTTTACTTGTAATACATTCCTGTATCAAATATTTATACCATTTTTATCTTTGCAGGTAAGAGATTCAATGGAAAATTCTGAAATGAGCCGGGTGCGTCAACTGGGTATGTGTTAGCCATTATAAGTGTCAGTAAAACACGGTGCTCGTTAGGCATTCACGAAGGGCGCGCGTTCGTGCCCACATCAATATGCGCCTGAGCACCTCACGGGCACGATTTGACGAATGAATCACTCTATTTTCTTCGCAGTTCTGTTCACGTGACGTCACGATTTTGATGTCGCACGCGCTGCAACCACGAAATAAAATTATAGTTAGTACTTTTACATTTCCGGTTATAGTTAAACTGAAGGACGGTTAACGAATACTTTTTTTTAGTACTATATGATTGCGCAACAATACACTAGCTCCTGATTAATATACAATATGGTTCAATCGCGATAATAACTTTTCTAGATCATTGATCAACAATTTATCAATATTCATACAGATAGGTGTAATTGTATCAGCGAGGAAGTCCGAGTTATTAATAGCAGTGTTCATTCACGTGCTCCGCTCAATTGTAACAAGTTCACGTGGCTTCTGTTGAACTATACCTACGTTACACACAGTCGACTTTATTGACTTCCTTCGCTATTCTCATTTTAATCTTATTGTACTAACGTTATTATATGACCACCCTTCTAATTGTACGGAAATCTTCCATAGTGGTTATATTTTTCAATAAGATTTTCAATAATATTAGTGTTCCTTATATTCACATCTGGGAAATTATTATGTACAAGAAACTACATGTCAATAATATAGTGTGTTGTAACACTCGTTGTGTGGCTCCGGTAACGACTGAATTATGCATTTGATTTACACCTTAGGAATTCGATTCACCAAGACTCTAAGACACAAAGGTTTAATTTGTACGAAATTACTATCACTTATTCATATGGTTTGTTGTAAAGTATGAATGACATTCGCTGCACACATTAAAGTTAAATGTATGGTCACATCGGTCATAAGTGATGCATTCACTCGTCGTTCAGGAGTGCGGTACAAAGCCATCGGGCCGCAACAGCTTTACGACCAATCGGTCAAATAACGACTGGACCTATTTAGTTCCTGCCATCTTTTACGACGAGTGCTCGCTATTGTGCTCCATCCACATCGCGAGTACTGAACACAATCCTCTACCTCCGGAACAATATCAGCCTGCCAGTCACGAGTCGTAAAAACTTGATTGCTCTTCCATTTCATGTTACTGAACTGAATCGATATAGTTTTAGGTTATTTTCCTGTTAAATAACATTATGCAGTTTCTAGCTCGAACACGATTATATCTCGCAAACGACGGGACTCAGCTGAAAAATAGCCAGCAAGGAACCGGCGTGAAATTGAGTTAGAGTAGCGGTCTTACCGCAGGGCAGCGAGCAACTAGGCCACCGCGATTACAGCGTTTCCTCAAAGTTATTAGCCGTCAACAAAGGCCGTCTCGTGGCATCGCCCATTGCCCGAGGCGACGCACCGTTTTGTCAGATGCGTTATTTTCCTACAATATTCAAGTTACACATCCGCCGTTGTCACTCGCACTCAAAGCGGACTCTGTAACGCGATACAGTTTTCGAAATGACTCTCTCCTCTTACCACACAGCTAGAAATGCATAGCGGAACGCTTCCTGATGTTCCTGCATATATCTCCGCTTTATTTTCCATTGTGTGTGTTGATTTGGCCCGATTATAGTAAGAGGACAGTCCGGCCGTTCCGGCGACGGGTTCTCACAATAGAAGCGAGAGTTAACTCCCGCGAATGCTACGCTTCCGCAGATCGCTATCGCACCCTCAGACCGATATGTAGGGGAATTAGCACTAAGCAGTATCTAATCCAAAAAATATCATTGTTTCAACTTGAACGGAAACCGTTTAGTCTGTTAAATGTATATTTATGTTGCTTCCATCATAGTCAAAAAACTAACATGTAACGATTAACTTAAAATAATTTTAATTTAGTGTGTCGGCTGTTACACCTCCTTGATCATGTTGTCTTTTGTAACGTTGAAATCACCCAGTGTTACAGTGGAGGTCGACTCTGTGATCTTAGACTTAAATGCGTGTTTCTTTAGCCCATTATATCATAATTTTACTCCATAATGAGTTTACATTATGTCCATGATTTAAGTTGACATTTACAGCGATACGAATTATCTCATTTCACGTTTCGTAATTGCAATAGTACATGTGTACATCTGGGCTATTGCAGAATTCCGTGATATTTGAAGTCGGGAGCGCCTCGAGCGCGCTTGCAACTTGCTTTACATTTACATTAGACTTGCACGTCGACCACCCCGGCTGAGCACCGCTGCACGCCTTCGAAATTGTACGACCATTTATCGAATGATCCTTCCAACTAACCTGCCATACGTTTGTCATTTATGTGAGTAAAAAGCACTGGATGCAATTGATTGACCAGTACATTAATAGCAATGGCTGCTTCAATTATATTTTTTGTGTCTCTATTATTGTTTATGTCACCGAATTAGGAACCTAGTGATCGACGTGCTTGAACTAAAAGTAAGTTAACAAATGACTTCTTCTGGGATACATTTTATTTAAGCAACTAAATATTAAAAATAAAGCTGCATTCATAATCATGGTCATTCGAGTCAAAAATATCTCATTACAACATATTTTCACCGTAGACAATAGAACGGACTGGCGATTATTATTACCAAGTGTCAGGCATTTGCATGATTTTGGTCGATGCTGCGACCCCCTAACTAGGGGCATTGTTTTCAACAATTTGAATGGCTAATAAGTACCTAGCCTTTAGTGTGTCGTAAGTAGGTCGTACGGCCTCTTTAGAAACTTCTATGTTGTTCAAGAATTTAGTTGATTTCATTAGCTTCGAGCTTGTATTTATCAATAGTAAACAAATCGCTATCGAGATTTTACTATATGTTCGTATTGTCCCATTCGTTTGATCGTACATTAAGTCTATATGTAAACATTTGAGCATTATATTTTTTTGAAGTGATATCTAGGGATGTTTAATCAATAATATTCTTAGAATCACGTGGCTCTTCTACAATACGATGTACTAGGTAAATATGAGTGCACAGAGAGTAATTTTATCGGGTAGCAGTTCTATGAACCTGCACTGAGCTTACTTTTGCCCTCGTACACGAGTGCACATATGCGCGTCGGTTGGAAGGGGCGCGTCGCTGTCAGTGACCCTCGACGCGCGGTCCGGCGCCCATTAATTATTCTATTACGGCAATGGCACTCACGATCGTTGCGCGCGCGCAATCCTTTGATCCAGCATACGCGCTTCACTTCAACTTATTACCCAAATTACACAAAATCTCTTCTGCATTCGATGCGAAGAGGAAACATATTGTATGACAATGTTGCACTTAGCTTGCACGACCACTGAGGATTTCGAATGGGTTTCTAGGGATTAGAAGATGTTTCCTGCATGGCACTTCGCAGTACGTCTTCTAGTAGATTGTGTACATAATTATTTATCGGAGGTATGTTAGTTTCGAGAAATATTATTGACTGCTCCCAGATGTAATCGTGACCCCGGCATTCAGCATTAAGGTGAAAGGCGGAGCCGTGTCTGCAAATCCTGCGCATGCGCACGACGCCCTAATTCTATTAAGTGCCCAAGCTGCTGATAAATAGGCATTTATTTTTGTACCAGATTAAATACATATTTTGTGTATAAAATATAGGCTCTTCAAAATAGGTTCATAACTGTACTACGCTCTTATCTATTAACGGAACTGGGCTATTGGCCAATTAATTGTAGAGAATTAATGTGCTAGAGTATGTATCACGGAAACTATGGACTAAAGATTTTTTAACTGAGATTTTGGACTCTTTTAATGACTTGGATGTCATAGATTTTGACAACAAATTAAATTTTCAAGGCTCTCTTACCAACTCAGTTTGATAAAGCTTCAACTCACTTGGGAGTCTTGCAAGACAGAAGTTATTTAGAAGTCTTTAATTCACGACCGTTTGTTCTGATCGAAGTGGCGTCACTTTGATCGCATAGAAAATGGGTGTTTCACATGTAGGCGTCGGCGTTAGTGCATGCGATCTAACTACAGACTATTGCCGTGGATCAGCTTCTAATTGGCCGTAATGAGCCGCATCCTCCGGCACGGCGGCGGTCACTGACGCTACCACAATCAATATGACTTATCATTATCGCCTCCAGCACTATTGTCTTATTACTCTCTTTGTTGATCTTGTATTATTTATTATTTAATCTTTATTGCACACTTAAAAGTATTACAAAAAGCGTACTTAATGCCATAAAGCATTCTCTGCCAGTTAAAAAACTACACTTATCATGAACTACATAAAAATATAAATATATAATACCAAAATATGACAGCAAGGAAAATCAAACCAACGATGGCTCTTCGAAATAAAGCTTAAAAATCAATTGCTTGAACACTGGCTTGCTTTGCGCAAGTCTTATTCTAGCTGGGAGATTGTTTCAAAGTTGAGCAGCCCTTATGTGAAAATAATTGGACAGGTACCCAGAGTGATGCTGAGGGATGGCGAGAAGAAGGTTCTGAGAAGAACGAAGAAGAGATGTTTTGTTTGTGTTGAGCTTAAAAATGAAAGTTAGATTTTAAATAAGCAGGAGAATGAGGATCATGTAGGATGGAAAATAATGCAGCTAGGATTCTAGCTTCACGACGCTGAGGAATAGGAAGCCACTTGTTTTTATTAATTGATTCATATTTTGCTTAGTACGAACTTCTTTCGTGGATTTGAGAGCAATTTATTGCATTAGTTTTCGTGTGACTGTTTGATATTATGTGCTGATCATGTTTTTCCTTATTACTCAATTTTTTTTACGTATTTTGGGACAGTCATAGGACTGATTCAGTATTTAAATGATTCTATTTATAAATTATATAAAGTAATTTTCCGTATTTTTGGGCAGCGTATTGTTTTAAAAATCAATTGATCCTTTTCCCTATAAGACATACCGCTTAATGCTGAAGATTCTCCAACTACGAAACTTCTGGAATCGAACTACAATCGTGTGATTTCTTTTAAGCACACAAAGTGTTTGAACGCAGTTTGCAATATTGTATTGAAGGACGGTAAAAAAAACATTATCAGCGACGGCGGCGACCTACATGAATAAATTTTCCTTTGAACACTAACGAGGCAGATATTTTTGAAAGGAACTAATCACGAACCAAGAATATGCGCTTATTATTATGTATTAGGGCCATTTGTTGCCGAAGCAGCTGCTACTCATTGTTGTATTCGACACATCGAGGTAAACTTTTTCGTTAAGCTTCTCCTAATCTTTTGTAAGAACTTTGGAAAAACTATTGGAGTGTACTGATTTACAATTTTATTCATATCTGTAACGTAGACGTCTGCTGTTATTACTTGAATATTTGGTCGTTTTTATGAGATTATTTGCTAAAATCTTATTTCTCGGATAAATCTTTATGGAGGATAATAATCAGCACTAACAGCATGTAAGTAAAGATTTGTTTGGTCTCAAATTTGTTATGCATAACTATTTTCAGCTTTGATAATCTATCTTAAACCCAGCTTGGTTTAAGATATGGACGATAAAAATGAAAATTCTTTAAATTTTATATCATTACATAGTAATTAAAAACGTCAAAAATATAAAATAAACAATCGAAATATGATTATACTGAAATCACAAAGCTAAGATTCACTTGCATGTAAGTACAAAACAATTAAAACAAAAATATTCAAGTGTAAGTGAATCTAAGTGTCAGTTCAGACCCACCGCTCTGTAAGAACTGGCTAGAAAGTCAAAGACAAGACATATTTAGAAAGATTTGGATAGCCTCGAAATTATTATAACAGAAGCATCGTTTGCTTACTGTATGTGGAAGAATATCTTTTAAGTATGAATCATTTAGGAGAAAAGCTTAACAATCGAGATACGTTTCCAGTTAATTAACAGTAAGTAGTGGTTGGTGCCCTCGATGGAGCGGTAGAGGCGCGTGCGCAACAACCGCGCACAATGGAATATTTCACCAGCCATTAGAATACAATAACAAGGTCGCACCGGTTCAATTCGCTATTAGATTATAACACGACCGAGATCGCGGACGAAAGTATGTGCACTGCAATGTAGATGGGTATCTTTACATTGTTGTATATCTAAACCAAATGTATACTTACAAATTTTAAGTAAATCCGTATAAAAACATTAATACCCAATTAGTCGAATACAAAATAAGGTATAAATTCAACACCAACTACACGTTTTAGTTCTTATTTTTTTAAGTTTATGGGCTTCTTTTAGTGGTTATAAAAAAATCGCATATTAATTATATATTGGCATATCAAAAACAAAATGTGCGAATAAAACCGCTTGACCAATTGGACCTTTCTTAGTATTTAACGAGTTGGGCACTTTTAAATATCTGTTAGGTCTAAAAATTTTTCGTCTAACATCTATTATAGTATTGTCGTCAGTTATATATTTATCTGTACAAATATTATAAAAGTTTGTTTATCAATTGCAAATCTGTATCGTAGCTACATAATTATTATAGTGAATGTAAATAATTTCAAACATAACTAGCATTTATGTGAAGTTGGTAGAATTAAATGGTCCAAAGTGTTATGTAAAGGACTGTGTGATAATTTTTTGTCATTGATAAAATCAGCCGTTGATATATTTCTCAGTTTATTTATTTTAGACACCTAAAGTTTTTAAACTCCAGGCTGCTGTTACAATGTTCGGTGAGTATTATTTAATCTGGACCAGCGTACCGGGCTGTTGTCCCATTAGTTAGATTGACATCTGAATGGGACAGTGACGGTGACCGGCCCCGGGCGGAGCATTCAGCATTGATTTGTGCACGTCTTGTAATTAGACGCGTCAATGTCAAGTGCCGATTGTGTGGGCATCAATAGGTCTGCGTCTGCGCATTGCCCGGGCTGTTCTTCACTTGTTTGTTCTGTCTTCTCTAATCCTTTGCTCTCGTGATAGTAAACTAGCTCGTCTAACTGTAAATCATCTAATTGTTGCTGTTTGTTTGTCCGGTTCACTATATAAATAAGACTTCTAAGAACAAGAATAAACAATCCTTGTAAATGAAGCTTGATTACTTTTAATTCGTCTTCTGAATTCACTTAATTATCTATTGTTGTTTTTTATTACAAAACCGAAAGTTTAATTATTTTCGTTTTTACACTAGCCTTCTGATTGAGATGTGTTACAAACTGCTTCGTTAAATTTTATTACTGTTTGAAGGTTGGCCCATTGCAACAGCGTGGTCCCTGATGGTCGTCAGTTTCACGAGGTGCTGTTATTTTTTGCAACAACGTGTCGTAAAATGCAAATATCGTCGTGGAAGAGGCCGCCCCACTGACATCGATCTCCGTACCCGCTAATACCTCGCCCGTTCAAGTGTCAAGTGTCAAGATCGCCTTTTGTTTGCCCAAATACAAGCGCTCGGTTCGTCGCTGTCAACTTTTTTGTATCTTTTTTAGTACAACTGCAAATGTTTGATGGGTTTGCTGTTTGTATTGATTTTTAATCTATACGATTTATTACATTCGTGTCGATGACATCAGATGTTCTTTTGCAAAAGTCAGCAGAGCATTGTCAATATTACAGAATTTTAACTAATCAGTTATTGTGACTTCATTGTGAGATTTGTTTCTAATTATTTAATTGTGATTTCGTAATTTTTATGTTATCATCAAAAATGAGCAAGCAATAAATAGTCTTTGATGTAAATTTACTCTTAGTTGGGTGTAATTTATGAGATTTTTCATTACCTGTTATATAATTATAAACGATAAACATTTAAATTTATGCATGTGTTAATAACTCATATAAGGGGCGCGTACGTATGTCTTTCGAGTTCAGTAGTTGGAAATTTAAATTTTTGAAGGAGGTTCTCAACGGTTTTGGCGTTTGTTGTTTGTGCCAGGCGTATCTGGTGAACGCAACGGTCATTCCGCATGACGTGAGTCACCGAGGTCTCTGTACAGGCTGAGTGCTTCTTTTGTTGGCCTAACTAACGCTACACTACATAATGAGCTGTCAAAGTTCGACCTATTCCAATGAACGAGCATATTTATGACGCGTCGTTGTATGGTACTTATCCTTGCAATAATCACTAACGGACTTAAATAGTAATTGCATCAGAGATCAGACAATGACATATAAATGCTTGATTCAATTTGGGCTTGAGTTAAAGACTTGAAATTCATAAGTGCTAAATCAGGGCACTAATTATAGATTTTGACTAACTCACCTGTATGTTAAGGACGAAGCTTGAGTGAAGTGGAATTTGGTTCTACCGCCAGAATAAGAATAGGCATAGGCAGGCGATTGATTTGCAATGCTTATAATAACTTGGCAAGAAACATGATCCATCTCGATTTGTCGTTATGATGTTAAAAATTAACTCTAGTGCCGCACATGGACACAAGGTGTAGACGCTCACCTCACCAATTGTTTATACAGTTGCACTGTTTTCATTGTCTCTCAGACATATAGATAACAAAATTCCTCGGCAACGAAGAATAGTTACTGTTGACAAATTCCTTGCCGCTATTGTTAGTCATAGGTCAGACTTAATTCGTCGGTATGCATTACTGTGTTGAGTATAGTTTTCTGAGAATCCGTTAGGTAATGAGGCAAAGAGTTAATTCAATTTTCCATTAAGAGCGGAGCGTGTTTCTGAAATGTACAGCTACTTACTGAACAGTTAGCGCGCAAGGTGTTAACAGCTAAGTTGCAAACTTTTACCTTGACTCATGATGTGAATATGACAACAATGTATGTCCTCTTTGTCTGACAGGTTTGACTGAAGACGTGATATTTTTAACCTGTCTTGCGACTACTATAGACACGTTGGCGGCGTGTTTGCACTGTTATTTTAGTCTATGACGAAATTCTATTGTAGGTTCACTAAAATAGGTTGAAGGTGTAAATAGGGAGATCGGGATCAATCAGAATCAGAATAATTGAGCTATATATGAATTTACTTCTTTTTATAGATAGATACTTGAACAGTTTCCGAAATATTATACTTATGGTTATGGTTTTAAACTATCAAACTACTTAACAGTTAATACATCTGAAGGTCACTAATCCACTGTTTACAAGCATATATTATTTTCATTCATCATGCCAGCCTTATAAAGTCCACTGTTGAACATTGGCCTCCCCAATTGGTTACATTCTATTAGGGATATTTGCCCATAATCAGCACTCTAGGCAGGCGGGTTGGTGATCGCAGTTCAAGCCAGTACGCAGGATGACGCTGCTGCCCATCATTCCGTAGGATTTCTCTTCGTCAACTCATACAACTCCCCGTGAGATGAGAGGGGGTGGCGCTATTCTAGGCCGGCACCACACGGCGCACTGTGTTTTTTACGCATTACAATATGAATGTAACCTTATTTTTTTAAACTGAAACTGACTCATGTAAAAATTTAAAAAAAACTGTCATCATTTGCTGGTTGGCAGCGTGCCGTACCCAGTTAGGAGAAGTGCATGCCCAACAAAAGCGCATTGTCGCATATTTGTCGCGCGCCGGTTCCCACGCTGCGCCGCGTTGAACTTGCGTGGCGACGCACGCCGCTAGTGAACCTTTGTGATTTGTTGTTCTTTACAATCTCTTCTTACTCTATTTTTTGCACACATTTTAGTCTGAGGTACGTAACAAATGAAGAACTATTGTATAAGAAATTTTGAGTTAAAAATACGAGGACCCGAAACAAAACTGGTAAAGATATTTAAGAATATCTGCCGCGGCAACGGATTTAAGGTAGGGCCCCGTGTGAATTTCCCGATTGCAGCAACATACATGTTTTGCTCTCACGCAAATAAGGTGTCTAGACCTTTTTCGTGATTCGGAATCGCGAGATACCCGAGCTTCACGACGTCTACGTGCTCGCTGCACGCTGGTTGCGTAAGGAGCGCCGCGCTGGCGCAATGCGCATTGTCTCTGCGCATCTAGAGCGACGATTCGCAGCACTGACGCCCACCAACCACTCGCGGGCTTGCGTTGCGCAAACGTATCGCACGCTCGTCAAATACTCGTATAAGGCATTGGAATCCTGACCGCAGACCACCGTGCACCGCATCGCTCCTTTGATGTGCGGATCTATTTACTAGCCTGGATACCTACCTTTTCTGTTCTGATTACTCAACCACTAAAACAGTTCACGATGGTTAAAAGAAATGAAGCAATCAGTTTGCTGATGTTATCCCGGTGGCCAGCGACCCAGCGTGATATCGCTCGGGTTGTGCAAACGAGCTGCTAAACCAGGATTAGAGGCAGCTAATTAAAACATCCGTGTCTTCGCAGTGGGCGGTTGCTACCCGACAACTTAATTACTTTTGTAAACAACTACAACCGCTAACTTTGGCTGTTGTGCAACAAGACACTGACCGCGGGAACCTACGCTCCGCCATGTGTGCCAAGTGCCGACACCAACTCTCCCATAATAAGTCTTCGGTAACTTTACTGATGCATCCTGATTGAACCCGATTGCAATCATTAACCGATTCTTAATATCAATTAAGATGGATCGTGAAGATTATGTTTATTTACCGCTTGAGAAGTGGTTTTCAAAGAAGCTACGAGAAAGGAAATGACCAAAGCGTCCGCCTTGTTTGTTTACGTTATGTCACCACGGTTGGGAATCTCGGTTGGTCAAGTTGTGCTTCGTGTTGAAAAACGTCAGTTCAGTATGTATTTATAAATGGAATGTGGCGCCAACGTTTTAATATTAGCGCAATTAGCGACTGAACATTGCTGCTTTTAATGACCGCACTTTGGATTTATTATTAGTTAAATATCCTTTTCTGTAAACTAGACTACAGACCTCATTGGGATTGAACCAAATCATCAACCATAGCAGTGATCGAATGAGTAAATTAATATATATATTTTTTTAAATGTTGCTCATTAATTAAAAACGTGCTTAAAGTTTACAGTCGAGACTAATACAAGCAGGTTTTCACTTTAAAATGCAGCAGATTGCCAGAAGAGCGACTTCCCTCGCCTCTCCGGTCAGACTCATGCCTGTTATAAACCGTTTATAACACCTTATCAATTGATGCATTTACTTGGTTATACGATATTTTCATTGCAGGGTGCGCCTGCTCGTTGCTATCTAATAATAGTTCAGGGAGGCGTTGCGGCGTGAGCCTATTAATTCTTCCCCAAGTTGGACGATCAGTAATTGGCCCTCTGAAGACGTGAGAAAATTAATTTATATTAAATCTCCTACCGAGAGTTACCTGAATGAGAGTGCGCTCCCAGCTCCCACGCGAGAATGTGAGTGGCTACAGTTAAGACATTCGCGTGGGCGGGCCACTCGATTTAATTGCAGCCTCTTAAGCGACAGGTCAAGGACTGTTATCAGGCCGTATCACTAAATCACTTTATATAACAAAGAATTTCAATGCTCTTTCAAGTAATTAGGACTGTCAAACAAACCATTGTAAGCACGATGTGTCATTATGTCATACGGACAATAAAACGACGAAACGGACATGTAGTTTATTGCTGATCGCAATCATTGATTATGAGACAGCAATAGTAATCGGGCAAAATGTGCCCGCGGATATGCTTATAAATGAAACTGTCAATTTTGACCTTACGTTCACTCTCGCGGTGGCAGTCAATAAAATCACAATAAAACGAAATATCTTAGAAGGTTGAACAGGATTGTGTCATTTAACAAGTCTTTTACATTATCGTTATGAGCTATTAAGAACAATAGACTGGTTTTTTTGTGACCATTTCCGGTTTCACCTTTAAGTGGCAGCCAATTTGGTGGTATTGACCAAGAATTCCACTTAAAGTGGACTTGTCAAAAAGTGTGGGAAAGAATAGGTTCTATTGATAATTTTATTTTAACAATACAATTTAAGACAGGATGTGTAAATTTAAAAAGTGTATGTTGAAAATGCATCCAGGTGTAGTGAATTCAATAGGTTTAGACAATGACCGCTTGCATGCGCGGGCGTTTCGTGCTATTGTGTGACAGTTAAGTCTGGTCTCGCATTTACATGTCTATTAGTGTGAGGGTCTTCATTCACTTCTTCACTGGACAATTGGACATCAATGGCCAGGCACCGTTATACCTGGTAATTTAAAAAACCGGTTTTAAGTATTACTTTTGAATGTAGTTCCATTGGAAGACGCTGTAATGCAGTGCTACCTAGTATAAAGGTATAGCCCCCGCCTAGTAACTCCCAAATGTTTTCACAATACTGTGTACAGTGTGAAGGGTTAGGTAGGAACATTAATTGGTCTGCACATATGCATATATGCATATTCTGCCCCCAAAAATATATTTTCTGCTCTAAGCAATACTCGTTTGGAAAAAGGTGTCTTGAGGTGCTTCATTATCAGTTTTTTCATAAACTCGCCTCTTAATAAATCAAATTGAAAACCTTCATAGTTCATGTTTCAGATCGTCTACAAAAAAGAAACGAAATCTAACGTGCGAATCTAAAGTGCATTTGAAACAAAGAGCTCCCATTCCAAAGAGTTTTAACTCAGCGTTACATATATTTTTTCAACGAATTCTCCAACCAGTCCAGAATTTTAACTAGACGTACTAATTTCCTAGGCAGTTCTCGGCGAGTCGGAGCCGTGGTTCCGTGCCGTGACCGGGTCAGCGGCGCGTCCGAGATCCAGCCTTTTTTACTCCTCAACACGAGGATGAAGAAATGCGCTCTCTTGGAAACTCAGCCGGCTAATTGTCTGCATGTGCGGCATTTTTGATGTGTTTTTTACGACTAACTACTGCCATCTTAATAAGATACTTGAAGCGAGGAGCCTTCAATGTCCTCATATTTTGTACATTCTGTGCCGATTTCATTAGGTCATAATCATCATAATCGTGTCATCAAAATGGTTAAATTTCCAACTTTATCTTTAAATCCCGCATTTCATGCTCAATCAGTATTTATGATGCACTCATTATTACAATCTAATAAGATAAAAGTGTAAGTATTCCTAGATATGTGTATGGATGATATTATGATACTTTTTTATTTTTATAAACAATAAGTTCATTAAGCACGGCATGTCTTTCAACTCTTCATTAGTACAGTCCTACAAAAGAAAGTTGTCACTTGGTAGCGTATGCCTATAGTTCTTTTCCCCTAATTCCCAAGCATGAGTAACTGAACTATTTTCGTAGTCGGCACTTTTTATTATATGAAAATTATTTATTCTTTATCCACTGCTCACAGCATACAGTCATGCTAATAACACAGAATATTTAGCTAAACATGTGTATGTGAATTATTTAGCTTTACAAATATCGAATATGTCCCGGTCCTGAAGTGGCGGCATTCCTCGGCGATCGAAGCAGCCATAAGAATGCCCCAGTGCATCTACTAAACACTCCTAATAGGTGCGTCCAAGGTTTCTAGGACAAGTAAGCGTTCTTGCCGGCGCCATCACATAATCGGCTTAGTCATAGTTCTTAATCAACGTTTTTTACTACATTTACCACAAAAGCACTAATTAATGCTAACCTAATTGTGGTCTTTCTGTTGACCAGTTTATTATGATCGTGAATCAGGACAGATGATCGGAAGATTTTGGACTTATTTTCAGCAGTTCATCCCATCAAGGTCAACACTGCAATACTGTAATTTTAAAGACCTTACAAAAAATATATCCATGTTTCTAATGTATTTGTCGCGTGTTCTCTATTAACTGTTTTTAATTGCTGAGCAAGGCAGTTGAATCAATGAGTGGAACTAGCAGGAATAAACAGGACAAAGAACAAATCAAATCAATGAAAGGTTTATTACATTGCATTAAACATGGATTAATAATTCCAACCTAGAGTTAGTATCCAATTACACAGTGGGCACAGATCAGTAATTGTTTATATATATTTTAATAGCATTAAACGATACTACTGTATGGGGGTACCCAAAGCACATTAAAGTGCACCCAGAAACTGGTTGTTTCGCGCTACAAATTGAATCAAGACCATACACGCCTTCCGAGCTCTTTAAAGCTTTCTCAGATATCTGCAAAAGGAAAATCAAATTAGTAAGGTTCGATTTGACCGCTTCCTAGTTCTCATGCGATTTCTCCCGTGAAGCCAGTTGCTTTCGCGTGCCATTGTTTCGAAACGAAAGTAATGCTTATACCCTTTTTGAGTGCTCGAGACCTTTGCTCTTTTGCGCTGGCGTGACACGGCCACTTTGTTTAGCTTACGGGCTTGACAATACAATACTTTGCACTCATTGACTTCAGGCTTTATGGCTGCGTTGTAGGGCATAGATTCGCGGTTGTGTTTCGGATATCACATCACAGCTACGGGTATAGGGCAGCCCTTTGAACTGGCCGCGGGCGTCAGGCCAACCGGCCAAACCCATAAAGCTCGCAATTTAACCGTGGCACACGGCACGTTTTGACTTAATGGCCATTACTGGGAACTTGCGTTGTAGTTAGCTCTTTACATTTTATAGGGTCGATGATACGTTATAAATTTTGGAAACTTTGTAAACAAAACGACGTTCGTAAACATTGATATATCTTTCAAACATAAAAATAAATACGGACATAATTATTAAAGAGAAAGTGATATTTTCAGATATCCGGATAATTATAGTTAAATGCTCGCACATAATGCGATTAATGCGGTGTAATGTGACAATTAAGCGGTCGTCTGTACCGTAATGAGGCGAAGTGATCCTAAAATGCTCTTGTTTGGAAAGCGGGTGCCGGATGTTCCAAACTTGCCTTGCAGGTTGCAAGACACGACTCGCGTGTCGTATCTCACGCGCTGATAGAATCGGCACCTTCCACTCATTTGCGATTCTGAAGTCGAGAGCCTGTGGAATAAATACATTTTCTCTAAGTATATAATGTCGTTGCCTGATCGTTAATTCAAGCCGATCATGATAGCCCTTTTTAATAAACAGTTCAAAATGAATACTGTAAAATGACGCGTCGCTGTATCAACAGGCTTAACTGTGAAATGATTATTTGCTTTTTTTAAAATCAACCCTTTATTGTAACCACGTAGTTGTCATGGTATATTTGTCCAGAATATCAGTGATAGAATTTTAAATGCTGCACGTCTCATCTGGTTCTGTATTTTATTTTGTAAAAACGAGACGACCGTTTTATAAACGTTTTGCAATTTTTTATGCTACTCGTGTCTTAGGTACTGGCGAACTACAATACAGCTGGTTGCCGGCCATTGTGATAGAGATTGAATGAGTTGCGCGTGCGCAGTGGGCATCGAACAGTTTCCGGTAGACTTGACCCCAATCGTGCATATTATATCTATTTAGAACACCACTTAGGACTTGCTAATAGTATATATTAATTTCAGAAAAACAATTAGACACTTTAGCTACTCCGTTTCTCATGGGAAAGACATCGAAGGTCGGCTGATGTAAATCATTGTTAGTGGAACAGTTGCGAACGACCGGTAACATTTTGATAAATTATCCGTTGTCACTTATCCGATAGTTAAGCTGGTGCGCTTGCGCAACCTCCCTCAAGTAAACAAAGCGATTGCAGCGCATTTCAAATCGCCGAGTTGAATCACGTAGCAGCCTAATTTAACGGTTTATGTCTCACGTTCCATTTACTAAACTCTTGGAACTAAATGTAATATAAACTTTTTTCGAGCTAATACATTTGCGAATTCGCCATTTGTTATTTAATACCGAGAAAAAACACTTTTTTAATTATTGTTAACCTCTGTATCTTGTTCAGTATTGTAGAGGTTCTCCGTTGTTTACGCTGAGTGGGAACTTTTTTAGGCATATTTTCGAATGACAATTGTTTGATACATTGAAAAAACGTGAAATTGACACATTGATCACCTTGAATGAAACCTACCGCATAGCTTGATACGTACCTATGTAGATCTGATCATTAAAACACTGACGCACTGACATTTATTGGACGAGTCGAACAAAGACTGCAAGCTACAATACAATGTTGCGTAGAAGAACATGTGCGATGTAAATAAGCAGAAAGTGTGGAGAGATTGTCCTAAAGCGAAGTGATATGCTGAAATGGAGTAAAGGCTGCTTACAAGTTAAAATGGTGTACTGTGTAGGTAACCAGGCTCGGAGCCACACGGCTTTTGGAGATGTCTAACAATGTTGTGTTACTTTATCTTTGACACACGTGGTGTGGTACGAGTGAAGAGCGGTTGTATTGATCGTCTTTAATTTTACCCAAGACATTATTTAAAAGGACTTTATGCAACTATTTTTCGCTGTCAAATATTTTTAACATAGATATATGCTCTATTGGAATAGGTGGCTTGATTACTACATAGACCTACAGAAACTGTATGAGTTTAACATACCATCGAATCATGATAAATATAATTTACCGTATGACTTCCTACGGTTCATAAATTGGCGAACAAAATATTTACATTTTTGAAATATTACGATGATTATTAAGTATAATTTTCCTGAAGCTAATTTTGTTGTAAAATTAGTTATTTCTTCAGTAATCATTTGTTTTGTGTAGTAAAATTATTAAAATCGCTCGTTTTATAGTCCATGCACCAAATTCAAATCAAAGTATGTTAACTAGAGGCTGCACTATGTTACAAATGCCCATAAACAAAATAAATTCACTTGTAGTCGGTGTAAGTAAAGGCGGTACACGGCTGGTGCGCGCGATAAATCTCGGGCAGCGCGCTCGCGTCCGCCCGTCGCGCGCGATTCATCATGCGGCCCGCTTGCGCCCGCGCCGCCCGTGCGTGTGGTCGCCACCTTATAAGGGCATTGCACTGAAAACGCTTTGAAATCATAACTTTATACCCTCAATATGGCATTTATAGTTCGACAGCCGATGAATAAGCGGGTCGGCATTAGTTTAATGAGCTACTGTTTCTATTAACGTTAGGTAAGGTTGCACCGCTTTTTCACTGGTAATCGACAAGGAAACCGCTTAATGAAATGTATCATATCGATCGCTGCACCCTAAAAGGATAATGATAAAGTTTATTTACGAGCGCCTGTACCTAAGCATAACATGATCGTGAGATTTATAATGAAGTTAATATCGCTCGGGGGCAATCCAAAGGCTTATGGCCCTCTGAGACGGATGTGACCCGGCGACCTAAAACATCGATTGTCTTTGCAAAGATCTAAGGTTAACTTCGATTGCAATAGAAAGCTTGTGTTTATTTTTAATAAACATTTTCTCTTTAATATTCAGTACGGCAATTTAAACAAATGGTAGCTGAATCACTGCGATAAGGAATTGATTGTTCCGACGCCCCAGAGTAGGAACCGGCACAGGTGTTCCAGGCTCTATTGGCGTTATTACACGACTCCTTATCAATAGGCATGAATAAGCACGCAGTTGTTTCCGCGTCCTATATACAGCGGCTTATAAACTTGAGTTACTTTGAATAATTGTAATACATTTGTGTGTTAAGGCAAAAGAAGGCTATCAGCACTGCTCCGATCATTTTAACTATGATAATTCGATGTGATTGATACTTCAATCTCTGTTAAAGGTAAAGCTTTTATCGTAATTTAATAGATATAATTTTAAATCAACTACATTTTACTTAGTCAATGTTATTTGCATATCGGTGTACGAGTAGGGTGACATTGATGCATGTCAATTTCAATGTGTTATGTAAAACATTATTGTGGAATAAATTTGTTATTAAATACACATTTCTAACTTACAATGACGACGACTATGGGTTATGACGGACTATTTTACCTGAGACAAATTCAGTTTTAAAAAATGTGGGAATATGAATAAAATCAGTGAGAAACACACAGGGCGCCGTCTGGTGCCGGCCTAGAATAGCGCCACCCCCTTTATCTCACAGGTAGTCGTAAGAGACGGAGAGAAGTCCTACCCGATGATGGGCAGCAGCGTCATCCTGCGTACTGGCTTGAACTGCGATCACCAACCCTCTGCTCAGCGTGGTGATTATGAACAAATAACCTCAATAGAATATAATCTATTCCCAAGCCCAATGTTCAGCAGTGGACTTTATAAGGCTGACATGATGAAGTAAAAAATCAAAATGGAATAAATTTATTATTTTGAACACACTTACATTTCTAAATTGCAGTGGCTGAATATAGGACAAATGAGTAGTTAACTTGAACAATAGGGTATATAAAATAGATTTGAATGTATGAGTCACCTGCCCCGATCTTGATAGGTGACTTGCCTACCGGGACACGCCATCAGTGCATTCAGTACCCCACTCGGCAGTCACTTTGTAATGTAATGTCGATAACTGTCATCCAATACTTACGTATTCTGTTCAACGGTCGCAGCGCCTGCGCGGTTAGATTTTAAACAAAACCGTTATTGTACAATTTACATTAAAATATTATGTGCAATTACATTTTCATTCTCTTTTAAAATAAATCTATATTATTTGAATGTCTTTAAAACAATAACGGAGGAATGCACAATGAAGTTATCTTTAGATCCATTGAATGTCTTTTTGAAGAATCGTATTTGTTAACAAATCCTTCTCCTCCTCAAAGGTCATTCTAGGAATAATTCATGAAGATATTCAAATAATCGTGGAAAATAATCGTAATTTCAATACAGATAAACCTAAAGTACCATCTGCTTGGGACTCCGATTTACAAGTTAATAAAGTCTGTGAATTCGAACGTGTGCAATAATTGATGTTTTAGTGAAGGTAGTTTTGTTTGTGACGTTTATGGAGACTTCATCTATCCATGTCTCCCCATGACCAAGCGGTTAAGTATTCGAAACGTTTGTGATTAAAAAACACTGCAGTTTTCTGTGATGGAAAGTGCCCTTCCTTAGTGCTACTTCATTGGTTACAGCTTCTGGGAAAGATAATAAAGATAATAATAGTATATATCTAATGTTTAGGACAGGAACACTAAATATAAATAAATAAATATTCTCCTACAATCACACCAATTATTTAGTTCCAAGATAAGTATCATTAAGAACTTGTGTTATGGATACTATATAACTGATAAACATACATAATTACTTTTTTTTTGTAAATACATACTTAAGATACATAGGAGAACACCCAGACCAGAACAAATATTCAACAAATCTATGTGTGTTCATGCACACAAAGATTTGTCTTGTGTGGGAATCGAACCCACGACCTGTCGAGTGAAGTGCAGGTATCTGACCTCCACGCCATATCGGTCGCCATAACCTTTCAATATCTTTAAATATTCGTTGTGTGTGTTCTATTTTATTATATGTGACTCGGAACAGGCCCTTAGACTCACTTACACTTTTTTTTTGCATGTAAGTTAATCTTTGTTTCCTGATTTCAGTGTTCATATTTTGTTTTTTTTTATATATTTCGATTTGACGTTTTCAATTGTTTATGAAATAAATAAAAACAAACAATACAATAATAATTAACTCTAAATAACACGCTATAACAACATAACTCACCTGAGTCCAAAAATAAACTTTTCATGCATAACAATAATTTTATCAAACTACATATGGTACTAATCTATTTTTTTAATGGAAATTACGTTTTTTCTTTGTATTGTTATCTCAGCTTAAACCGATATCAAGATGACCTTGCCATTATTGTCAAGTTTTCGTTTTATTTCGCAACTAATCAATACCTAAAATAGTGATTTTTACAATAAGTATTCAGTGAACCTTTTTTATGCTATTCATGGTCGCTTATTTTTCAAATAGACATACCGATAGTTACGATTCCTTATTGTTTATTTTTTGTTGGTCATCAAAGATATTCTTTTTCTTGTAACTTAACACTCCTTACCATCTTGTGTGGCTTGTTGTAAAATTTTGTTTGTCGTTCTTTGGAAGGAATAACTTGAATATTTTACAAGAAATCCTATTACACATTATCTTTATTCCCATATCTTAAGTCACTGATCAGATTAAAATTCACGATTCGCTTCCTTTTCAATTTTAAAGGTAAGGTTTCCATTATCTTTTAGAATTTAAAATATTTGATATAACAATGCAATGTACGCCTTACAGCTCACACGGAAAAGAAAATCAGCAACTTGCAAATTTAAGTCAAATTGCAACCAACAGCACAGTCTTAAGAAGTTTCTGGAAATGTATTTGCTGGCGAAAACGTTTGTTGAATAACAGACGGTGTATAATGCAATTAATATACAGAATACGCTTTAGATAACGCAGCTGCAGCGTTAGCAAAAGTGATTTAAGTGATGCATTTCCCAGATCATTAGCCACTCGCAAACTATCAAGGACTGTTCATTATTTACCTTGTGTCGAAAATCTCAATATTTCAACTCAAACTGTGTTTCTATAACTCAGCAAGCTCTACTAGTATTTAATCCTTTACTATTTCTAAAATTCATTCAACAGTTATGATTGCATGTTTAGTGGTATTATTTCAAAATGTTTCAAAAATTTATATTGATGTGAACTTATAAATAACAATAGCATTTCTGTTCCAGGTAAGAGTTGCGAGGATCACTTCTGCGAATACGTTGAACCCATTGTACCACGAGGCCTTGTGATTGACGGGTAAATGCTTTATAATATCCTCACGCACATCATTACAACGACACCCGGGGTCTGAATGAACTACATTATACATTACAATTATTATCTCTTTCTACTCAGTGCTTTCTTTGCTTCCTTCCTTATGTTTATATCTTATCGTCAACAGATGCACTAGGTCAGGCTTTGTTGTTATCAGTAATACTATTATTTTTAAATGAATATTCATTTTGGATATCAACAATACACAATTACATGCTATGAGGACAAATAGGTTAGAACTATTAGTTTACATCGTTCATCATATACTTTTCTTCATATATGTTTGGGAGTGATTTTGTGTCCTATTCATTTCTGAGTTATTAATCTTCTTCTAATATTCCTGCTCTTGTAATTACTCAGTTGATGCTCAATTTGCATGTCAAGAATTATCTAGTTTTGATCTAGTCATCACTGACTAAGGAAGATGACTACCTGTCGCCGGATCACTTCCTGTTTCCTGCAACTGGCAAACTAACATTTTGATTGCTGATCATGTGCCGTTTTGGCTCGCTTCACCATTAATCGTTTTTGACATCCCAACACCACGTAATCATTATTAGTTCGCGACTCGACACAAGCACCTATTATAATTTTCGCCCCCGGCTTCGCTTGCTCCGATATCCAGTTCCTACAATTATAGACGCACGTCCGAGACGCAATTGGCAACCGCTATTAGCCTCTATCTATGGAGGCATGTAAATGGGTGCATTCTGAATATTAATAAGGTCTTTGGGAATGCAAAATCTTGTATTTGAGCCGGCCTACGATTTTTTTGTCCCTTTTGATAATAACCAGCTTCAAGGAAAACAATGGTTTGGAGGTTTCTCGAAAATAAGTTATGGTGCCAAATTTCTTAGTAGAATTTTTGATTGCAATGACACACAACCGGATAATCGGTTGTGTGTCATTGCAATCAAACTAGTAGAAACCCGCGTCCGGATATTAGTGACTCACTTGATCTTAGCCAATTTACATATGAATTAAATTATCACCCATGGGATGATCTGAATATGGCTATAAAGTTTTGTCAAAATCCATTCTCTAGTTTTAACGTGAAGGAATATGAAACATTCATACATCCTATAAACTTTGGAATTAAAATAATGTTAGTAAAATAAGCGCTTTTTATTATTTTTTTCAGCGACTACCTTTAAAGGTATGCACGCGATCTCATTATAAATTAAATTGAAAGCAATCAGCTCTACTCAAACGAGTAACAAAATAATAAGGCCGTGTTGCCTATGAATACCAAATACAGAGAATGAGTGTAAGTACATACGTAGATCATTAATTTCATTGTGGTGCGCCTGCGCAGCCGATCCGACGGCACCGGGCGCGGGCGCATCTCGGATAGACGGATGGAACGGTACCGACCGAAGAGAAGTTGCATGTGATGCCAGTGGTTATGCAACGCACGGGCGACGTCCTTGCGGCGGGGGCCGGGGGGTCGTCTGCGGGGTTTGGCGTGGCGGGGGCAGGGGCGCGAAGGCCGCGTGGGGCCAGCGACCCCGGCCGTTCGGTAACCACCCCGCTTTTTATTGCAACCCAACCCGCCTAGAACCGGCCCCGACGAGTTATGTGCACCGATAAAGTAGGCGTAAGTACTCCGCGGAATTGCTAATTCTATTCGATTCTAGTGCGCTCCGCCGCGGCAACAGGCCCTGTTTCTGTTTCGTGTTATGCTTATTTAAATTTATGTAGTCAATGAAACAATCTTAAACAGTCTTTGTTGCCCACTTGTTTATTGGGATAAAAATCAAAATCTGATATCTCAGTCGTGTTTTAATTCAAGCCGATATAATATAAAAGTTTGTTACGTACATGTTATTATACATTTTATTAAATTTTGGTATATGATTGAACATAATTATTGGTTATTTTGTTTGTCTTGCTAAAAAGAGTTATTGTCTTCTTTTTTTTTAAATCTTGTGACTGCAGAACATAAGTTTTTGTAGACTAATCAAATTGTTTTAATACCTAAATTTTCTTCTAACTCGTGGGAACTATGTATAATACTAACCTTGACGATTTTCTTACCCTTTCTTTTACGATCAAGCTCCCGCCCGCAGTGAATGGGCGCGTTAGTTTTTAAATTGACTTTCATAAGAGCTTTGAGCCAAACTTGAATAAACGTTTTTGAATGTTAATGCTTAGACCCTAGAGAAGAACATAGGTTCATGTTTATCTCAAAAAAACGTCGGGTTCGAAAGCTTCGGGTATAAGCTAGTCAACTATATATATTCAATTAATTCCACAATAGGTATAGGGATCCTACCAAGATCTGAGAAGCCCAAGCCAACCTCACCTGCAAGTGGTGCACCTTTTTTTGTTTTTTTTTTTGTTTTTTTTTTTTGTTTTACGTCGGTAACAAAATGCATTTACGCACTGCCTTCCGGCCAGAGGGGGACCGAAAAGGGGGTGTGGGACTCACCACCGGCAGTCACGACTGCCCGCAGTAATACCCACTAAAAATGTTCCGACGACGCCCGCCGCTTGTTGAGAAAGAGGCGGGGGCCAGTACCTGGGTTGCAGCTTCTGACACCCCGCCTGCGGCCAACGTCCCCCGGACCAAAACCGGGAGGACCTCCTCAGAGAGGCGCAGTAGACGCGCCCCTCCTACCTCCCCGTGCGACCATAGCGTGTGTGGCCGGCTTTCCGGAGGGTCCATGGTGAGACAGCAGGGGCCCCCGCCCCCACTGCCTAGAACATCCTGGCGCTGCTGAGCGGGCCCTCCTGGCCCGCCCGCTGCGCCCTCCACAGGTCCCTCTTAGTTTCTCCCCCGGTAGTCAGTACTAAGGGCCGACCGAAGAGACCGAGGACTCTGGGTGTTACCTTTTCCCGGCCTCCGGGAGGTACTCAGCCCCCCCACCACGCCAAGGTGGAGACCTGTTCGGGGGGGGGGCAAGTGGTGCACCTGCCGATCAACGGACGAGGCTCTGGTGAACATAAGTGCCCGGAAAGCGGCAATAGGCTCGCCACCTATTAAGTGGAACCAACAATATAAATGGCGAAGTGTGGGCGTATAGTATGCCTCTGCCTACCCCTACGGGAAACAGGCGTGATATTATGTATGTATGTAATTCCACAATGAAGAAACCTTTCGCAGTAATTACTTATTCTCAAATACCTGATTGGCATTAGTTTATTTATTCGCATTTCGCACGCGTGAACATTCACACTCCGACCGCGGCGCCACAATAAATAACCATTGATCAATATGAAACGTGCGCGCCGATTTATCTGCGTGCTTTGTTTTTGGTGTTGCCATTGCGCTTTATTTATTTATATTTTCAAATGTGAGGAGGTAACTTATGTATGTTGGTTCTGAATATTTTTAGCATAAAACAGCAATTGCCATTGTCCACGAACTGGATCCAAGACTTAGATATTGGACGCTCTTAAAGAATCTCGAAAAGATATGTTTTTATTTTATCTGCTTGCATACCGGTTGTCACGCCTTTTTTCTATGGGGCAGGCACTGTAAGCAGAGATAACATCGATATCACGAACACATCACATTTCTTCTGCTTAACATTATTAAAGGCTTTATCTAAGTTCAATACCCCCAAAGAGACATTGCAATCATCTGTTTGCCTGAATAAGATTTAGTGTATTCTTTCTGCTTATTTATTTTATTTTAAAAAAGAATGTTACTATAGCACTTGCATCAAGACACACATTATTATAAAAGCAATAACCAATCAAAATTGCACAAAAAATAAATACTATATAAATATATATCAGACAAACTAAACACTGATTCATTTCATTTTAAATATTATATATCAAAATATATGAAGCAGACTACAAGTTTTTTAGTTTATCCCGAAATTGAGAGAAAAAATAGTGAAATTAACGTCATTATAGACTAGAGTCCGAAGATCCCCATTACAAACAGTAATTGCTGATTGAAGTCTAGTGGCGAACGATATGGCGTGGTGGCGAGAATACCCGCTCTCTGCTCCTAAGGTCGTGGGTTCGATTCCCACGCAGGACAAATCTTTGTGTGCTGAAAAAGAAGCTGCGTCAACCCCAGATAAACTGGGAATGAGGATGAGGAAGTATGTTTCTGGTGGTTAATGATAATTGTTACGCACTGTACTATTTAATTTAGCAAATATAAACCTCTTAAGTGCTATACTAGTCTCACAGAGTAATAAAAAAAATATCTGCTAATGTTAAGACAATACGTACAAATCCATTTAGTAGTAGATATTCTTTACATTATCCATGTCTAAAATACCTGGAAGTAAGACTAGTGTTATTATTAACAGTAGGCTTGGAATTACATTATAAAATCATTTTAATGCATCTTTATTCATCGTTATGTAGTACGGAACCCTGGCTTAATGTAATACTGTGGGAGATCAATTTCTATATTGAAGGCCTACGTTAATTTAACGAAAAACTAAACTTCGTTATTCCCATCCCTTTCAATCGACACTGATATACCTAGGGAGTGAAAGAGATAGGTATAACAAAGTTTCGTTATTCGTTGAATTTGAGTAGGCCCTCAGTTCCCTACAAGTCTTGTTGCATGTTATACTAATTATAATTTATATACCGCCTTTTACGAAAAGGACGGATAGAAATAAAAATAAAATATGTTTGAGATTTTTAATTAAAATAACCAGAAGATTATTGAACTGTGCCCGTGGTATTTGTAAAATAATTTAATACCAGTATAAATAATTTTTGAAATTTTGAATGTTATAATTTATATTGACTAAAAAGACAAAATGCCTAAGTATAAAAATCGGGGTTAAGATAACAAATATTTTACTAAGAGTTTACAAAAACATATAAACGTAAGTTCGTAACGTAACCTTAGTTTCGGGACATATGATTTGGATATAAATTCTAGGTTCCTTAGAAGGTACCTGTTACAGAGATGACTCTCTTGGCATTGGCCTCCATTACGTGGTTGTTTGTTTAGATACGAGTATTATAATGATTGTACAGTTTTCCTTGTTGCATCACCATTGTTATCTTTAAATTATGCCATAATAGTTGTATGTGTAATTATTTCTTAGTACTTACTGACACCGCAGTCTGCTGATAAAGAAAAATACGAAGGGTAACCGTTAGCGTTACATGAATATTATTTCGGAGTAAAACCGTTCAGGGTTTGTGTACTAACACACACAGTATCGATTATCGTACCATACACAACGGTAAATTTTTTGAGGACTTTAAAAATTACAATTATAATATACTCCTAACCCAGACTTGTAAATTTTTTTTTAAATGTTAGAACTGTACAAAATATTATGGTAATTTCCAGCATAATGTTACCAGATGTGTTTCTGCTTGTTCCGAAAGCCATTTGCATATGCTAAGGTACTAAAATAATGACGCAAATACTTGTATTCATTCTGAATATACCAATTTGTTAGTTAGGTGGCAGTTCTCTTTGCCTAAACAGCTAGGTTATGTGAAGAAACTGATTGATGTAGGTAACGCACAGCACAATAGGTGTTTTGGGATGATAACCGCAGTGCATACCATATGAATCTAGTTCTATTAACTAGATTCATCTTCAGAAACCATTGTCATATTGATGACGACCGATATGGCGTGGAGGTCAGTATACCTGCACTCCACTCCTGAGGTCGTGGGTTCGATTCCCACACAGGACAAATCTTTGTGTGCTTGAACACGTATATTTGTTCTGGTCTGGGTGTTTTCTATGTATGTTAAGTATGTATTTACAAAAAAAAGCATATAAGTATGTTTATCCGTTCTTTAGTATCCGTAACACAAGTTCTTAATGATACTTATCATATCATGGAGCTAAATAATTGGTGTGATTGTAAGAGGATATTTATTTATTTATTAATTATTATATTTTTATAATAATAAATAAATATTTATTATAATATTTAATATATTTTTATCAAGTTTCAACAACCCATCGGTTTGGTAGTTTTTTCAAATAATCGCGTTCAGACGGACTAACAGATACTGGAATAATATATTATGACATACAAATTTATAACAGATAGTCATACTATACACAACATTTATATTCCCATAAAAGTTTCCGAGGTTTCAATAAAAAAACCACACAATTTTGACACATCATAATTCACAACATGTCTGCCATGGCAAAAAGTCGTGGCGGTTTAGAATTGGTTATGCTCGGTGGGTTTGAGGTTTTTTCTGTGGCTCTCATCGCAAAGTCGACTTAGGTCGGCCTGTCTCCGAGACGTGAGGGGCGGCTCGGCCCGGCCAAAGGCTTCGTTTCGGAGAAGCGCATTAAAATTCGGGCGGCCACTTCTGTGGGCCCAATGCAGACATTGTTGGATTATATTTGACGCGTCTTTTTAAGTGTTATATAATTTATTTTATGATACTTTTAAAGACAAATAAAATAGAGCAAGTACAAAGGTACAGATTTATTTTTTTATTGGTGTCTGTAATGGACTTCTTTATTTCTCATTATCTTATATACAAACTAAACTGTACTATGATATAGTTACCACCCATCACCCATTGGTTAGCGTTCTTCAATCACAAATTATACAGGTGAACACCAAAACCACTACAAGTTATAGTGACAACAATTATAGTCTATGAATAAGAGAAAAAAAAATGTTTTAAAAATCTAAATACAAATCACAAATAAATAAAACCATTAAAATACTGTTATCAAACATAAAAGTCAAACATTGACTTTGTTTTACACTTCCAAATAATGACTGTCTTCTACATAAAACGTTTCATAAATAACAATGGACACTTGCATAGTATTTATCAGGTAAAGTCAACACATAATAGATAAAGCGAAGTAAGTTGGTCACAAAAATACTTGTCAGTTGTCCCAACGACCGGTAGAGGCTGTAAAAAGTGTCAGATAACGGGGCACTTTAATTACTCGTGGTATACAAGTATTGGGTAATCCCAGCGACACCTGTTGAAAGTGCGGAAGACTTGGAAGGCTGGTAGACAGCGCCACGTCGCGGAATGTACGCTAATTGCCTTTCACTGGCTGGTTGGAGCCTCGAAGCCGGCCACCATGGCGCCTCACACTTCTGTTCTACTTACATATATAATCTTACGTCCATATATCCCCTTTTGCAGAAACCTTGCTAATACTATTTAAAGGGTTTGTGTAGTGCCGTTTGAAACAGGCCTAGAACAGCGCCACCCCCTCTCAACTCACGGGAAGTCGTATGAGTTGACGAAGAGAAATCCTTACGGATTACGGGCAGCAGCGTCGTCCTGCGATCTCCAACTCGCCTGAATTGCGATCCTCAACCCGTCTGCCCACCGTGGTGATTCCATAATCAACACGTAGATACCCCTAACATAATATAATCTATTGGGAAGGCTAATTTATTTATTTATTAATACATACGACAAATTACAATTTTACAAATAAAAATCTTAAGAACTAAGGTACAGAATCTAGATTGTAATTCAAATTTGTGTGTAATAAGAAACAGGGTAAAAGACGTGTTACATCAAATACAAAGCTTATTATAAAGATCACTTAAGTCTAATAGAATAGAAAAGTACTTTAACATATTATACCTAGTTATTTAAATTTTGTGACATGAGTACATACTATAGTATAAGATAAGTAAATAAATAATCAATTAATAAATAAGCTAATGTTCAGCAATGGACAATGGTGATGTAGGTGTACCAAACTTCACTTTAATAATAGAGATCTCTAGATTAAACGTGTCAAATGGTGAAAGATCGCTAGACCTTTGCCCACATACTAGACGATATTCCATTTCCTTGGTTGCTTTTTACAACACCCTTGGGTAAGGCATGGAATGAAAATCTTTTGTGGTGCCGTTTTCACATTTCAGATCCTTTTAATGGAAATCTTACTGAGCTTAGATTTTGAACTTTGGTATATACGTCTTTTATATAGTAGAGCATAACGCGGTGCTGTTTGAAGTGAATTGCAGATAGTGAATTTGTGGTCATAAGAGAGTTACCAAATTATTACATCAATTGTACCATGGCATATTATGACAATGTCATAAGATCTTTGATAAAAGTAGAACAAAAGCTAGCCTGGACAAGTGTCTTCACACATGCTAGTTTTTGGAAACGTCTTAAAATACACACTATATTCGATTCTAAGTAAAAAATGCACTCTTACAAAAGTGAAGTACAATGAGAATGACCGAGCATTCCTTTGAAGCGTTGGGGTTATCTAAGATAAATTGTGTATAGCCGAGGCAGTAGGCGAGGCGAGGCCGGCGCGTGGTGCGCGGGCGCAGCGTCCTTCCCGCGCGGGAGGCGGCCTTCGGCGGGGCTCGCTATAAATAGCCGCCCTTGAGGGAACGTCGAACAGGATTTATAGCCCTCCCGCTTCCCCGCGCCTCCTATACCCACATGTAAGGTTTATTATTCCACCTACAACACTGAATTCATTATTTTTGGACATCCTCTGTTATGTTACTGATGTCTTCATTATGTCTTGTCTTGCATGAAATGAGACCAGTTAATTCTGCACTGCTCTTTGATTGATCTGACCGCTTGCCGAGCAATATCTTATACAATGCAAGCCTGCTGCATCACACATAGGGGTCAATATTATACGCACACTCCGTTAGCCTGCTCATAATCATATTTTAGAAAAGTTTATGTGCACATAGAGTTCGGTGAACATGTTTAATTTAAGTCCTGTAAACTGTCATACTTTACTTATAAGTTAAAATGGCTTTATTATTATTACTTATAAGTTAATATGACTTAAAGGTATGGTAAGGTATGGTATATGGTAAGGAGCCCATTAGGTTACTAAAATTACCTTTGGTCTTTTACTATTCTTTTATATTCTCTCCAGACATGTAGTTTTTGTGTGAAAGATTAAGAAACATCCATCTATATCCATCCTCGCTTCCGTGTTTATAGGTACCATACTTACAAATTTTATGTGTAACATGGAAGTCTTGAAGAATTCATTAGTGTAAGGCTCCTCGCGATGCTTCATATTTATAGCCCGCGCATACAAGCCATTAGCGATACTTACCAATCTTTCAGCCAAAGGTTGCCTTATCACAATAATGGAAGATCGAGAGGACTGCTCCAGCCTCTCCCCTCGACTCGCACACTCCACTCTCAATAAATAAAGTTAAGATTTCAATGGCGCACTCGGCGATGATACTTGATATGAGCACACGTGACCCATTAGAAACAGTCACTGCACGTCACATGCACATAGTTGTACTTGCGTGCTGTTTGGTATTTATTTTTAATGTAATAGAGTTTAAAGTCTGGAAAAAGCATGTGTCGGTGTTATTGCAACGTGGCAAATATGAAAATATTGTAATTTTACCTCCCCCAATACTTTTTTCTAAATAATCATCTCTCATGCTCTCATCGTAGTACGTTCGAAGTTTCGTCTGTGAAATAACTTAGCAATTTTAAAAATACGTTAATTATTGCGGGAGGCGCATGGTACATAATTAAGGAAACTTAATGGAAGGGAAAATGTAGGTACTAACGAAGTGCAGTTTCTCTCGCTGCATGCGCCTGATGTGCAAATACAATGATTTATATGCAATTACTTACAATTCAGTAGGCTTAAATTACTGTTTACGAATACCCTGCACGTGACCATCGTGGTGCTGAACTGAAATGAAGGGGCAACTATCCCACCCTGCTCTGTCGCCCTCTGTTAGTCTAAAGATACCAACAGAAGTTCATTGAAGTGATACAACAGAAAGGGATTTGGTAATGCTTCAAAGAAAAATAAACGATCATTCCCCTAGCACATTAAAATGCTAGGGGTTTAATTACTTTAACTTAAACACAAATCTGTACAATGTGCAATGACTGTGTGATAGGGGAACCATTCGCCGCTGCGGCGCCCAGCATGTGTCAATTTACCCAAACATTATTTCGCGTTAATGCGTACTGCAAAATGACGAATTGTTTGCAAGGGTCGATCAGTTCGAAAACGCTCTCACTCAACGCAAACAAAGTTCTCTTAATCCCTCCCAGTTTATTTAGGATGCGGCGAACGCGGTCGAGCGTCTCCCGGGTCAATAAGTGCCAGCCATTGTTTGAAACAACGGTTATCTAAACACTCGCTTATATAATATTTCCTTGTCATTCTTTGTCGCTTTACCTCAATGAGGCATCACTAATGTGAATAAATATCATAAAACTGTGACAGACGCCTACACTTAAATAACGTATGAAGTAATTAATTAATATAGATAAATTCCACATCACGTTAGCAATAGTAATAAATCACAGAAAGCCAATGATTACACTGCTCTCTGACTATACTCTATTAAATAGCTGACGTTTTCTTTATAGTTCTTTAATTAAATTTGTCACAGCCATTGATTAAAGATGCCGACAGATAGAATGTATAGCATTTAGTAATTGCCGAACGGTTCATAAATAAGACATCCATAGAGACGAGCGTTCACACGATATTTTTTTCTTCTGAAGGGTAGGTTGCTGTTATTACTTTTAATTGATCAATCATTGCGCGATTGTCATATTTTCTCAACATTCATTCCTGTAATTAGTGACAATGTTATGATACTTTTATATATCTGACTAATGATAAGATACAAAATAAAACTGTTTTTAGTTTTGTATTTTTTTACGTTTATAGAACAAAAACGGAACCCTTATCACGGCGTCCTTCAAATCGTAGCACGGAATTATGTAAAGTTTACCAATTAGTACCCACCTATTATCTATGGCGGAAGAATACCTGCTGAGGATACGAAGGTTTCTTCTGTCTGCCCTGAAATAAATTTTCATATCACTTAGACCTACGCTTAGATTTAAATTAGCAGTTGTAAATTCAAAACTCTTGAATTTATTGATGGTTATTAGCTTATATTAAAAGGAGCTGAACCGACAATGAAACTACGCAATACGAGACTGACGTTTATTGGTTGGTCCACAAAAGATGCACTTATTTATAATTACCCTCCACCATATAAATATTCTAAGAAGGTATTTATTCTAATCTAAATGTACGTATATACCATTCTCCCAGTTTTAACTAACAGCAGATTTTAAGTAACAAACTTAAGTACTTAATTATAACAACCTAATAAACTACTAACAATAATATCTATTACATTGTTCACTAAGAGTTATATAAACAATCAACAATTAATTTATTTAAAGTTATGAGAATATTCTCTAATTTAACATATCCACGACTTCTTACACTTCGCCCTCCCATTTATGGGGAACCAAAATAACTGATAAACTATAACACGTTATCAGAAAAAAAAAAGTAACAACAAAATATCCAAAGGTATAAACAATTAGTCAAAAATAACAAATGTATTTTAACCATACTACACTGATAACTCCTAATATACCTACTAATCCCTGAGAAGTTATATAAATTGTACAATATTTAATTAATTTTTTTAAGGTAAGAACAAAAGTTAATCAATCTCAAATCCATATTTTCGAACTGGTTTACGACATCTTTTTGTTATTTGCTCTTGCGGAGGCAATGCGGTTCCCGTAGGAGTATTACTAGACCCTAAGGTGGCTACGTTCGTCTGTTCGTTCGTATGGGGCGACCCAGAGGTCTCGGGTTCTAAGTGCGGCGCCTGACCTTCAAACGTTTCAGTACCGTTTTGTCCAACTAATTGCTTTGATACTTCGTCATCGTAAAATTCTAATTCGCTATAGTTTTTGTCTGGCTGTAATTGATCCACGTGTTTTTTTAGATATTTATTTAAATATTTGACATAGTATGTAAGAGGTCCCACTCGATCGGATATAATTCCCCTTTCCCATGTAAACTTGTTATTTCGAAATATTAGGTCGGGGAAAAAGTCTTTTCGCATAACGTAGGTATAAACTTATTATACAATTTTTTTGACTGTACTATTTGTGTCTGGCTGGTTTTGGTAACATTAAAAAGGTTCCATTATAAAGAAAAGAAAAAAATAAAATAAAGTTGTTTCCCGCTATTTTTCATTTGTTTTTCTCTCCGTTAAAATGAGTGAATCTAATGAAGAAATTCGATACATTTTAAAATTTTATTATATAAAAGGCAAAAATGCAACTCAAGCAGTGAAAAAAATTTGTGATGTTTATGGACCTGATGCAGTGTCAGTAAGAGTAGCACAAATTTGGTTCAAACGTTTTCAGTCCGGAAATTTTGATGTTAAAGATGCACCTCGCTCTGGTCGCCCTGTTACGAATAAAATGGACGCCATTTTTGAAAGAGTGGAGCAAGATCGGCATATTAGTAGTTACGATGTAGCTGAAGAACTGGGAATTGACCACAAAACAGTTTTGACCCATTTGAAGAAAGCTGGTTATACAAAAAAGCTCGATATTTGGGTGCCACACGAGCTCACTCAAAGAAACTTAATGAACCGTGTACTCATTTGCGATTCATTATTGAGACGTAATGAAACCGAGCCGTTTTTGAAGAGATTGATAACTGGCGATGAAAAGTGGATCACGTACGACAAGAACGTGCGAAAAAGGTCGTGGTCGAAAGTTGGCCAGGCTTCACAGACTGTGGCCAAACCTGGCCTAACACGAAATAAGGTGATGCTGTGTGTATGGTGGGATTGGAAGGGCATTGTTTATTATGAGCTTTTACCGCCCGGCAAAACCATCGATTCTGATCTTTACTGCCAGCAACTGATGAGATTAAAGGAAGCAGTCGAAAGAAAACGGCCGGAATTGATCAACAGGAAGGGTGTGGTCTTTCATCACGATAACGCTAGACCACACACATCTTTAGCCATTTAGCAAAAATTAAGAGAGTTCGACTGGGAGGTCCTAGTGCATCCACCATATAGCCCTGACCTTGCGCCTTCAGATTTTCACCTGTTTCGGTCTCTGCAGAATTCTTTAGGTTCTGTAAGGTTGACCTCAAGAGAGGACTGCCAAAACTATTTGTCCCGTTTTTTTGATCAGAAGTCCCAAAGTTTCTACAGTAACGGGATAATGTCTCTGCCCACAAAATGGCAGAAAGTTATTCAACAAAACGGTACATATATATTGTAAATAAATGTAAATAAACTTTGAAAAAAATGTCTTGACTTTTCATACAAAAATACGAAAAGACTTTTTCCCCAACCTATTAGTTTAAAAAATACTAAATCTCCAATATCAAATTGCCTCTCCATACCTGTCTTGTACTTCATTTGATTTATTTGTTTTCGTTTTACCAGTTCATTTGTGCTCGGACGTAATAAATCAAATGAGGTACGTACCTGCCTTCCCAATAACAATTGCGCTGGGGACTTAAAAGTTACGCTATGTGGTGTCGCCCTATAAACAAATAAGAATTTTTCCAAAGCAATGTTTAAATCTATTTTATCGTGCAAAGCCTTTTTAAGAGCCTTTTTAACAATTTTTACTGCATTTTCAGCAGCTCCGTTACTACTTGGCTTATACGGTGTAGTTGTTATGTGATACACTCCTAGACGAATAAGGAAGTCTTTAAATTCACTACTATTAAAAGGGGGGCCATTGTCCGACACTAATTCATAAGGTAGCCCGAATTGTCCAAACAGGTGCATTAATTTTGTTTTAGTATGTTTAGTTGATGTGTTCGGTACTCGAAATGCCTCGATCCATTTTGAGTGCGCGTCTAGTATAACTAAATAATAAATAGTATTCCCCGCCATTGAAAAAAAATCAACATGTAGCCGGTACCAGGGCTCCTGCGGCCACAGCCACGGATGCATCGGCGCCGCGCGCGGCGACGCTCGCTCGCGAGCGCACGTCTCGCAAGCTCCACACACCAGCTCGATATCTTTATCGATTCCTGGCCAGTACACATAATTACGTGCCAGATTTTTGCACTTCACGACTCCTTGGTGAGTTTCATGAATTAGATTTAAGACCTGTTTTCTCAAATCTGTTGGAATAACTATTCTGTGACCGTACAAAACGCACCCTTGCTCAATGCTAAGAAACTCTTTTATTTTATAAAAAATCTTTAATTCATTATTTTTACAGTATACCCAATTAGATTGTAAAGCATACATTAAATTTCGTAACGTTTTATCACTACTAGTATATTTTTTAATTTCTTTAAAATTCAATGGAATGTCTTCATCTATAAAATTTAAATACGAATCAATTCGAGTAGGCAATGCGGGATTCTCACCGGGTAACCTAGACAGACAGTCCGCAACACAATTGTGTTTAGAATCTATACACTTAACTTTATAGTTGTACGCACTCAATATCACAGCCCAACGCTGCAGACGACTCGCAGCCATCAGAGGAACGCCTTTATTTTCACTAAAAATCGATGCCAATGGCCTACAATCGGTAACTAGCGTAAACTCCCTACCGTAAATATAGTCATGAAATTTAGTTACGGCAAATATGACAGCGAGTCCCTCTCTGCAAATCTGGGCATAGTTCCGCTCGGCCGGCGTGAGCGTGCGCGCAGCGTGCTGCACTGGCCTGAGCGGCCCGCGCGCGCCGGGCTCGCGCTGCGCCAGCCGCACGGGGACGCGTCGCACGTCACCTCGATACTCAAGGTCGGATTAAAATGCGCCAGTACACTACTATTACACAGTTGTACCTTA
This sequence comes from Musotima nitidalis, assembly GCA_949126915.1. NCBI lineage: Eukaryota > Metazoa > Arthropoda > Insecta > Lepidoptera > Crambidae > Musotima > Musotima nitidalis. Next base: position 18,001,491 of record OX421416.1, read on the forward strand.
ATTTTCTTAAAACTGCTATCGCACGCTCCACTCCAAATGAATTTGTTGCCTTTCTTTAGTAAATTATATAATGGGTTTAATGTATCACTAAGATTTCTTACAAATTTACCATAATAGTTAACTAAGCCGAGAAATGCTTTAAGTTCCTTAATATTTCGAGGAATAGGCGTCTTCATCACGGCATCTACTTTAGATTGATCTGTGTGCAACCCGTCAGCGTCTATAATATAACCTAAATATGATATTGACTTCTTGAAAAACGAGCATTTCTCAGGTGCGATTCGTAACCCGCAATCTGACAAAATTTTAAAAACTAATAATATTCTGTCCCATAATTTAGATATAGTGACGTCAGTTATGGTCAAATCATCTAGGTAGCAGGTAACATACGGAATTTTAAACAATTTTTCCATTATTCGTTGAAATTTGTTGGGAGCACATTTAATACCAAAAGGTAAACGATTAAAACAAAACATACCCTGCTGCGTTATTATAGTGCATAACTTTTTTGAGCTCTCATCTAATAGCAGCTGTAAATACGCGTTGCTAAGGTCTATTTTAGCAAAAATAACACCACCTTGGAGATTAGAAAAAATGTCTTCGATCCTTGGAATCGGATACTTATCATCTACTAACACTGGATTCAATGTAGTTTTAAAATCGCCGCACAAACGTACCTGGCCATTTTTCTTAATTACGGGGACTACCGGCGTGCCCCAGTCGCTCCACTCGACCGGCGAGATGACGCCCTCCCGCTGCAGGCGCGCGATCTCGGCCTCCACGGCCGGCCGCAGCGCGTGAGGCACCGGGCGGGCGCGCCGCCACACCGGCGTCGCCGTCTCACACACTTCTAACCTAATTTTACACTTATTAAACGTACCGATTCCTGCCTCGAACACATTAGGGAAACGCTTTTTTAACGCATCTATTGCGTCCTTCTGATTAGAAGGTGGCTGCAAGCATTTTATATTATTGATTGATTTCGCGAGTGGGAACTTTATCTTAAAAGAACGCATCCAATCGCGGCCGAGAAGCGAAGGACTGAAATCATTATCGATAACGTTTAAGTTTAATTGACGTGACCCGCTGCCTTCTATTTCTACCGAACATAGAAAGTTACCCTTTGGTCTTACCTTTTGGCCGCTGTACATTTTTAAGTTTAACTTACACGGTTTTAACAATTGCTTACTGAAATATTGCTTAAAAGTCTTATACGAAATAATACTGACCGCCGATCCCGTATCACCTTCAAATTTGATTGGGACTCCGTTTATTTTTAGAGGAATAATCCATCTATCATCGGAAGTTTGATCATCGCTCACCTGGTACACTGTTATCGTACTGTCACCTTCCGACTCGGCAGACGATGACGCAGCCGTCGCACTCGCGTCGATAATACCGTGCACTTGTTTCTGTTTTCTCATACGACATACTTTCGCTATATGTCCTTTCTTTCCGCACACATAACACTCGCAGTTAATAAACGAACACTTGTCCGCTGCGTGGGCTCCTCGACAGCGGTAGCAACGCTGCTGCTCGCTGCCGCCGGGACCGCCGAGCGCGTGCCGCGCCGGGCGCCTCGGGCCGCGCTGGGCGCCGCCGGGCCAGGCGCGCTGCCTGCCTACCGCGTACACGGCGTCGCCGCCCAGGTCGACACCGCTCGCCTGACCAGCCGCCGCCGTCGCCGGTCCGTCTCGTATCACCGCTTCCAATGATAACGCCACCTCTGTGACGCGCGTCAAGCTCAGTTCGTCATCTTTTTCCGTCATGATTCTTTGTCGAATGCGATCGTTGCGAAGTCCGAACACGAATTGGTCCCTCAAACTTTCTTTAAAACTTTCGGTTGATGAAAATTTGCAAGCCTTACTGAGTTTTTTGAGTTGTACTAAGTATTCGTTAATAGATTGACCCTCCGTTTGTTTGCATGATTTAAAAATCATTCTCTCAGCTATAACAGACCGTTTCGGCGATAAATGTTCTTCGACTAGGTTCTCGATTACATCGATTTTTACCTTTTCTGGGTTTTCTGGGTAACATAGATCGATAATTAAGTCGAGTGCCTCTTGACCAACGATCGCTATAAGGTATTTCGATTGTTCTGATATTTTAATATCATGAATCGTGAACCACGCCCTTAATCTGCTCATGTACGTCGACCACCGATCAACGTGTATCTTAAATTCTTTTAAATTTCCGAGATCTGGTATGCTACTTGAACTCATTATGAAAAACACTACTTTTAATGATTTTTAATAACAAAATTACAATATCTCGTCGCCAAATAGCTTATATTAAAAGGAGCTGAACCGACAATGAAACTACGCAATACGAGACTGACGTTTATTGGTTGGTCCACAAAAGATGCACTTATTTATAATTACCCTCCACCATATAAATATTCTAAGAAGGTATTTATTCTAATCTAAATGTACGTATATACCAGTTATGATAATGAGCTTTTTTGCTGCTTTGAGTATGGTTATAAAATACATATAGAGAAACAAATAAAACTAAGATATGCTTATTAATTAATTGTTCAACTTGTTCATTACAATGCTAAATCATTGCCATTTAATTTCATGCGGGGGCGGGCATGAATATTTAGTGTCGGAAGCGAAACAAACACTGGATGAGATGTAATATTTATTAAATGTCCGCCTATAATCATGTATCGTTTGTGGTCCATAACGTAATGGATTCGAGGCCAATAAGACTGGAAAAAACGATAACGTAGGCGAGGCGGGTATGTGAGTATGTATGTGAGCTGGTCGCAGTTTCAGATTCCTAACTGTTCGCACCGACAGACGGGCTATCCACACCACACACCGGCGACACCAATACCGAGCTTGATAAAAATACGCCGTAACTGTGATACGCCGTTTTATAGTTGAAATCTCATTCATTAAGAGATGGTCTTTTAATCAGCGCACCGACAGTTAAAAAAAAAGATTATTATAACCACTTCTCGTCGCAAGCTTGAGGTCGCTGCTAACTGATTCTTCACCAAAGGCTTAAACGCTCCTGGTAGGCGATCGACATAAATTGTATTGTTACGTTGGCTGATATGATATTTAGCCCATGTAATTAAAGGCTTAAGTGGAAAATCATCTAATTACCTTCTCCCGCTAAGGTAACCTGCGGTATATTTCATTTGACAGACGATTATCGGAGTACGAACAGTCATTGATCAAAATGATGAGGACTTTCATTAGACTTGGTCAGCCCCCTTATGTTGTGTCTCACATTAAACGGCCTAGGTAAATTTCTGTGCCAGTTTTTCTCCTTTTTTATAGTAAGGTTTTTATTTAGATAAGAAATTTTTTGGTGTAATCCTCGGGTCTGATCAAGACATGCTTTTCTTGATTTTTTGATACGTTTTCAGACTAATGATTTGAAAGCTTTGGTGATCAATCCTCACACGACACAAACACAAATAAACTACAAATACAGTACAAATTTACTCTTGCAAAGTTTGTTGACAAAGAGGTATCCTTTTAAAGTTCTGGTGGACTGATAACTGCGCTTTTAGTCTGACTCGATCTGTACGTCGCCTGCAGTCCCACTTGGGATTTCAAACGGGGCGTTAAACGGGATTTATGTAGGTCACTGCAGTGTGTGCTATCAGTGTCTTCGGCTTTGTGATATGAATCGCTTTAACACGCCTGTTTCATCATCAGAAGCAAATATGACGAGGCACGAGTTAAAAAACGGTTTAACAGTAATAGGATTCTTTACATTAGCATATTAGTTTAATCATTGTTATTTGCAAATTGTTTTCTTCTATGTTTGGGTTGTGCAATTTCGGAGCCCATCTAAGGAGATGATGATCTGACAAATCAGGCTATGGCTATAGATCAGCAGCACAATGAAATGAGCTCCACCCACGGCTGCCGAGATTTAGATCTTCGGCGGTGACACAACGCGATGAGCCTCACTTATTATAGTCAGCCCCTAAGTGCGTATGTAATGTCTGCATGGTGAGTTAGTGAGATAATCACGTGCTCACGACTCTCATTTGTCACCAGAATATAAAAACCTCTATGGTAGTTAATGAATTGATGTTTTTGTGTCATTATGTAAGTATTTGAAGGCTTTTTTATTTCCACGTGTATGCTCTACTTTGTGAATAATTTAAACTACTAAGCCAGCTATAATATAAGCGCATCTGTTTAACATATAAGGCACAAGTTATCTAAGATGAAATTGGTATTATTGTCAAGCGTTTAAAAATATGAAATCAATTGTTATTGCTATCGATGTCTTTTAACGCGTTAATGATATGAACTTATATATTATATAAAAGGGCTTATTAGAGAATAAGATCTAAAGTTAAACCAAGTTTAAAACTAGTGCTGTCACTTTTATTTGATAAAATGAAGACAGTGTATTATAGTGTTTACTTCATAAAATAGCACTCTCTGTATACCAAATTTCATTTAAATCCATCCAGTGTTTTAAGTTGTGTGTGGGTAGATCATTCAGTCAATTAATCACGTATTTTATTAAAATGCTGTGCAGTTAACTTTTACGAATCACATTTTATGAAGCTTAATATTAACTTACAATTCATACAATTATACGTTATACACGCAGCGCTGCGGTGTTAAATGTTTTCTCGAAATCAACATAACGTCCACGTTTATACGGAGATTTCATTATTCACAGAGATATAAAGTGATTTCACACGGAAACGTTTAAAGTCTGCCATAACGTGTCTTTGTCGTAAATTACAGTTGTGAGACGACGTGACGTATACGCTCCGCCAACACTTAGGATTAAGGGATACAGAGACAAAAACAACGATCACTCATGGATTCGCAGACTGGAACAATAAACGCAAATGAGTTGCCGAGACACTATCAAGGAAGGCATTAATTAAAGCTGTGTGTTTTTTGTGTTGATTAAAGTATAAAGTGCGAATGAGTCGTCAGGAGGCGCGTTTATTGTGGCCGCGGCGCCTGCGCAGCCCCCATACGAGTCTTCCACTCGCGTGCGCGTTAATAACGTCGCAGAAAGGTGCTGATAAAAGACGTTTATTTTTCTGCTTTATCGATACGGGTGTTTTTAGGTGTGATGCGATGACGCCATTCGCTTCTTTGTTTGTTTCCTGTTTCATTTATACTCATCTTCATTAAAAATAGATAATATTAGCTTGTAGCGATCCGTCAGTAATTTGAATAAAAGAAGCATCTGTTTTACGACCATCACACTTTAGTCTATGTTACTGTTATCTCTGTTTTCGTTTATGATTTTCAACTCGAGAATTAAGACAAAGAAACTTTGATTGAAACATCGTGTAAAATGACTCAATTTCTTTTTGGCAACTCTCCAAAGCTGTGAATCACAATATCGTATTTTATGTACAGACAATTGCGATAACGGTTAAAATATGTGCATAAATATCGGTGGACAGTTGATCCGTATAAAGAGTCATGAGACACGCACCGACCTGCAGTAAATTGCAGGGGAGGATGTTTGCGGTGTGGGGTTCTAGGTTGCATGAGGTGGATGGGTGCAGAAAGTCGGCTTCGGTTATTGTAATGTGTAATATTGGCAGGCTCGTAAACTTTATTGTTAAGTACTAGGCTTTAGGATTAAAATTTGCTTATAATATTTATCAGAATAATTATTGTAATGGTAACTATTTAGTTATGGAGGGAATATTATCAGAAGCTCTAGGATGTCTTAAAAAGTTCTGATAAACTTCTACGGGGTTTTGTCTATGTTAGTTAAGTGTGATATGATGATGAATTCTACATACATACATCACGCCTGTTTCCCCGAAGGCACTTCGCCAATTATGTAGTTGGTCCCACGTAATAGGTGGCGAGTCTTTTGCCGCTTACCGCGCACTGTTATGTTCGCCAGAGCCTTATCCGTTGAACGGCAGGTTCACCACTTGCAGGTGAGGTTGGCTTGGGCTCCTTAGATCTTGGTAAGATCCCTATACACCTTTATTCTACGGATGGTTCTAATCCACCAACCATCCATCAATCGATGTGTTCTCTTATTTAATAGTACTTAATTAACTTTGGTATCGTATCGTAGCTATTGGAGCTACCTAACCTTTCTGTCTTAGTATAATATATGCAACGACGTTCCCGAATTTCTAGGCTCAAAAATCGCTCTCTCGTAGTAAAATTTACAGATTTTTCCAAAAAGTTGTCTGTGAAATATCGCGGTCGTTGTGTAAAGCCAGCCCTCTGTCACTGGAAGGCTTTGTGGTTAGGAAGGGGTTTCGTCCTTGTCGCCACCATGCACTCACATCGCAATTTTCATCAGACGGCTTTTAGCATGTGTCTAATGCACAGCAACCCCCCAGTAATTCACCGGGGATAAGCACGGGAGCTTTGTTTGCACCTCATACACAAACAGCTGCGGTACTTGAGTGATTTTTGACGGTTAGTGTGATATTTACGAAAAGAAAATGTTCCCTAAATAAATATGGTATTTGTATATTATTTTTTTGTGGTTATCGATATTAAATAATATTCACGTTAACACTCTGTAATAAGGTTAATGTGGCGTTGCGACTGAATCTTCAAACAGTCCTTTACTATTCTTATTTAAATTAAAATTGAAATGAAACTTTTCATATCATCAGTCATTATCAGAAAGCTTCACTTGGGGTCTTTTTTCATTATATCAGCATCATTATATGCCATGGTAATAGTATGTTAAGATATTTTGATTTTACCTTTTTGACAATTCGTATCTCGTACCATTACTACTAATTATTATAAAATGACATGGTAACACTATAGCTCAAAGTTATGAATTTTTACTATAAGCCAGGGAGTCATATGTTTCTGACATGGAAAATCATCAGGGGTCTTCCATAAACTACGTCATACGAATTTCGTAATTTTTTGACCCCCCTCCGTCCTTGTCACAGCTGGTCACACTTGTGAGACTCCTCCTTAGTGTGATGTCACATATTTTGCAATTGTACAGGAAAAAATAATTACATCAAAACAGCAGTAACAAAATTTTCATAGGACCTGGATTTTGAAATGTGACGACACGAAATTTTGAATCCCTCCCATCCTCTTGTCACACCATGTCACACTTCGTCAACCCCCTCAACGTGTGACGTCATTTGTGGATAGCCCCTCATCACTATATCAGATTTATAAAGTCCACTGCTGAACTGGAGCCTCCCTAATACATCTACATTCTATTGGGGGTGTCCTATAATCACCACACTGTGTAGGGTTGATCGCAGTTCAGTTCATCATCCGGTACGATCTCTCTTTGTCGACTTTGATGACATAGAAAATACTTTCTTACAAAATACAAATAAATAATTCACAAGTATTTCTCATCCATTTTACATTGGCAGAGTTGTAGAATAAAGTAAATTAAAAAATAAAGAAAACTGAACAACTGACGTTGAGGTTAGTTGTGTACTTAAAGCGTCGACCTTCCGAGACCTTCTGATTTTGATATTCATTTAAATTCACGATTACACAAAACAATCGGTTGGTGTAACAGTGCCAGTTATCAACACATCAAGCTGTTGGCGTGAATCAACGTTGACAAGCTTATCTCCCACACGCCTACCTACTGGCCGGGATGACGTGGCGGCGGATTAGCGCTTTGTCACACTACAGTTTGAATTACTGAATTGTACCGCGGATTTATTGAGCCAATGAAAAACTGGAGAAATAACTAATAAGAGAATTATACCTCTGAAGAACCTTAACATCATACCTTATTCAAGGTCTCTTTATCACTTTTACTTTATAACAAAGTTGGTTTAAAAAAGTGCTTTTAGTTACAACACAGTTTGATACAATAGATATTCTATAAACAATATTCGGTAAATGGATAATAATAACATTTCAAAATAATAATAATAATAATATTTATTTATTTTCTACCACACAAAGTTAAGAAACTTAAAGCTACTTAAACATATTACACAACATTTTTAAAATAAAAGGTGTAGTACAATTTTGCCAAAGCTTGATATTATATGGGAGACTGGTGCCCAAACTAGGTAAATCCTGTGTCTTGGGTCACCAGGTCTCATCCCTATCATAAAGACATAAAATAATTTACTTATTACATTTTTAGAGGAAAGCCTTAAGCTAAGAGAGGGTAAAATTGATCATGTTATGTTTTGAAGAAAAATCATTGTAATTGAATTTTTTGAATAAATCATATCAGAGGATTGATTTTTATTGTTTCATGATTTTTTAACATGTACAAAAGAAAGTAATACTAATTTCAAAGTAACGATCTGGCAGAAAAGTGTAATTAGGTGATGGACAAAATCCTTAACACTGGACTCAATAAGTCTTACTGATTCCATTTCACTATGCTGGTTTTACGGCACCTGTCTAGGGTTAAACTATTGAAGTGATAACAAATTGTTATCGAACTAAATTGTATTGCGCAGTATTATTGGAATTCAACGAAAGCAAATTGAATCACGAGGTTATTTTCAAACTTTATGTTACAATGATAACTGATAGTAGTTTTCAATGACATAAGTTTAAATATTTAACTACTATATTATGTTATATGTTATATTATAACTATATTATGGTGGCTTTTCTTTAAGTCAAGTTTATATTCAATATCATCTCAGCCATGTGACATCCACTGCTCACCAATAGATTTCCACATTGAGCGATCCTAAGTCGCTTGCATCCATCGGCTTCCCGCCGCCATGACTAGATCATCGGTCCATCGCGTGGGAGGCCGTCCTCTATTACGTTACGTTCTTAGCCTGCAATGGAGAGATCTATGCTCGGAGTGGCCCTACGTGATCGAATCAGAAATGAGGAAATCCGCAGAAAGACTAGAGTGACCGACATAGCGAGGGGAGTTCGCAGGCTGAAGTGGCAATGGGCGGGGCACATAGCCTCAAAAACCGACGACCGATGGGGCGTTAAGGTTCTTTAATGGCGACCGCGAACCGGCAACGTATTCAATATACTTGGACATAAATAAACTAAACAGAGCTTATACTTTATGGCGACTAGACAATGGATTAAACACGTAAAGTAAGTTAACATACGTACATACAATCAGGTCGATTTCCCCAGAGGGGTAGGCAGAGGCATATTTCGCCCACACTTCGCCAATTATGTTTTGGTCCCACGTTATAGGCTCTCGCCACCTTAATTGAATAAAGTAAGTTAAAACTACTTGTAATAAGACACTACATACAAGACACTCTGACCCTAAATATTTAAATGGTCCGGTCTGAGGGGTGGGTGAAAATCGAACAGAAGACGACAGATGGAAGCAACTTAAACCATCGGGTCATGATCGTATTGCACCTTAATCCTATCCAGACAAGATTGGTCACCACAGCCAGCTCTGAGACTTTAAATTAATCTTTCTCACCATGTGGTCAATCATTGACCTTCAGTCAAATTGCAGTAAAAATTATATATGTCAAATGTATCGTTTATGAGAGTTTTTGTGTAGAATAATGCATATATCTTAGTGTGAACAGTCGGTAATATAAAGATGTCACAATACGGTACATATTTGCTTGGCCAATAGCGGCCAACGGTACTCCGACTTTTTGGTTTTTGCAACAGGGGTTCGCCATCTCAGGATTCGGCTGAATGGGCTGTTTAGACCCAATTACTGGCTGCTTGCCTGTTTGATACGCCCGCGCTTGAGCATTTCAATCTCAACATCATGTTTTACTGCTATACGATCCTATACGATGTACGTAATGTGATTTTTTGAGGACGCTGTGGTAAAGAATCTACGTTTGCCAGTTCGCATCTCAATTGACTCAATCAATCATCACAAGAACTACAAAATTTAGTCCATGTAAGACCATTTGGCTTTGTTATATGTGGCTTTCGGCTATAGTCCCAAATGTGTAAAGTTGTTGTAAAAAAATTCTTATGTAGTAGTCAATCCGGTAACTTACCTTTCACTGTTTAATATTGCCCAGATCTAGGTGTTTTATAATTCTCTAATAATTTTCTGATTGTGGAAAGAAGTGGCATAAGGTGAGCGTTTCATTCTAAAAGATTAAAAATGTACATATAAGTATTTATTGCTAATTTATATCGTATAATCAATTGTAGACATAGGAAGGAATAGTTACTGCCTGACGGTGCACCAACTGACTCATGCGCAGACCCTCGCACAGCCCGCCTACTGCCGTACACGGACATACATCACACACATTTTTATCCCTTATATGACTATGTGGGAATAACTAGTACAGCTCGAACCGTGGCGTGCTGCCAACCTTTATAAAATTGAACTAATCATAAATTGTATTGCCCTTTTGTTTCGGAACGCTCGGAAAACCGAAACGTTTGCACTACCATTGCGTTACGATATTTATTAGTAAACTCTAGCTGTGTGGCAATCTGTTATCAAAGTAATGTTCGGTACTATTGTAAATGTCATACATAATACCGGCTTAATAGTGTCTGTGTACGCAAATGAAGTGGTCACGCGTCGTGCGGGGTGCACGACAATGGCGGGCAATAAATAGAGCGCGGGCGCAGGCCACGAGCGGGCGGCGGCGCCTGTCGCGGCGGCGGCGTATTGTGCGGCCCCCGAACCCTTTGTCGTGTCTCCTGCTACATGGAAACGTTGTAAATTGCCTCATTCACCGGGATGAATTAACCTCACCTCGTCCGTACGCCGGCCGCTGCCGCCCGCGCCGACGCCGCACCGAAGCCGCGCCGCGCTCGCTCGGCCATACCACATAACTCTATAGTTTCTACACGATGCTGTTCCGAGTTGCAGATATTTTATAATGGCGCCATCGGGCGTGCCTCAGTAATAATTAGCATCGTTTAAGTCCGACTGTCGCTTCCCTTAACCGTTTCTCCGGAACTATAAAATTACAGAGAGGCCGCCCCAGTCTGGTTGGCCTGCAAAAACTGCTGTCACAGCGGCGGGTGAGCTAAAAATAAATGTCCGCTGGCAGAACAGCCTATGTCAATGAACACATCGACTTGGCAGTTACCGCTGACACCCTGGACTAGGGTGTTTGACCGTTTTATCTCACGCCGAGCGTCTATATTCAGACTGATTTACAACTTATTTAGCCCAGCCGGACCTCGGGAGTTAAGAAAATATTGAATAATGTTAGTTACCGCGCTAAGAATAAATTTGCTACGTATTTTCAAGTCTTACTTAATGTAATTCTAAATAGAGAAATTTCTATTGAAATGGTGTGGGGTAATAAAGTAAAGTTGAGATTAGGCCATGTTCAGCATCCATTGCGCAAACGCAAGCGCACGGCGTGCACCGCGGCATAAACGTATGGGCGACCTATTTTGATTAGATCGCCGCGCCGCACCGCCTGGAAATAGACAATTGGTACCGATCACGACTCCTTTCGCAAAGGTGAAAAATACATCGAGAATGCCACGACTTGTCATTTCGCAGTCACGATCCACGCTAACAGTCAAATGTCATCAAGTGTAATGCAACGTGTGGACCACAGGCTTCAAATGTAAAGAGTAATTCGTCGCGAGACCTTTGCCGATTCTGTATTTTTTCTACATACCTTCGAACTGAATAAATCTGCGATGTGGTAACAAAGGAGTAAGTGATGGTTCGGACATAAAAAGACAGTTAATAGAACAGTGAGCACCAGGATTGCACGTTCTAGAGGAACATTTACTCATTGACCAAATCGATTAAATATCTTTAAACGAAACAGCAGTAGGTAGTATAAAAGCATAGTAGCTGTATTTTTCAGGTGAGGTTGGCTTGGGCTCCTTGGGCAGGTCTTGGTAGGATCCCTATACATCTACATATGTTTCCTCCTTGATAGAGTCCTAGTAGGACCCTATCGCGACTCTATGCTATACAATGTACATTAATATAGCTTAACTTTAACTTTGGAATTTTTTTTAAACGGAGATAAGCTAATAATCGTGTCAAAAAACTAATCACAACGTTTATTCAGCTTAAAACGTGGTCGACTTTTAAACTTATTGTTGTATATTTTGACCTCTGTTACCTTTCTTAGCGAGTTTAATGGCCGAGACAACAAAGGGATTGTTTGGAATAGTTTCAGTCAACAAAAGGGGAACGTTGGAGCGGGAAAGTGACCGTGACCACAAAAGAAACTCGAGGTGTGCGTGCTGCACTTATGTTATGTGTGATGTAGACATTTGAACACATTATCAGTTCATAATTGACGACAAATATGACGTGGAGCACTCTGTTCCATTCGTGGTTTCGATTCGAACATAGGAAATTCGTATGCATGAATATATGTCTGGGTCTGGGTAAGTATGTTTATCCGCAGTTTAGTACTAGATTGGGGCTAAAAGTGCTGAGGTATCCTAGAATATTAAGTTTTTGTATGTAGTCAGCATAATTTTACAATTGCTTATGTCCTTTCGAGCAAACTTTATTTTAGGAAGTTAAAACTGTTAATTTTTCATAGTTAAGGCACTAATTGAATATAGTTGTTCTTCCAATTCGTTCATAACTAGTTAAATATTAATTAATGGGACTTGAGAGATATTCCAATCGATGAATCTCGAAATTCTACAGATGACATTAAAGTCTAATTTTGTATTTTATAGAGTCACGCAGTTTGAAAATTAGACTGTAAGTAATTTGGATTAAGCGCGACAGCTTTCGCTAGTCTGTATATAATTATGATGCTATAATGTTTTATCTATGATCTATTCTATCAAGAGTACTTCCACATAACGTAAGCATTATGGATTGCTAGCCCACATTGTTTTATTCCAAGATAAGAACAAAAACAATATATTGTTTCAGTGTTTACAGTGCATTGAGACGATACAGCGACCATGGTGCTTATGATAGTAACAAAAATTATAAGTGTTTCATCGGAAGTCCACTGTCAAGAAACAGATGTTTACAAAAATTCATTGGGTAGTATATATTGTTGTCCGCAGTCATTGAGATCCAGCGTCGCACGCAGGCCAGCCCACGACCGTTAATGGCATTTAAACGCATGTATAATTGGCTCTGTTTACGTTCTCCGCCGGCACACTATATTCTTCAATTAACCGATGCACCCTTGCCACTCCGGTAATTTGCGTGTCATTTCCTACTCCACTAATGATGATGGATATGAGGACTTTAAGAAAACCCTCAACGAAAGCGCTTATTAAGATTGCATTAATCTCTCTCCGCGAATCGTCGACCGCGAATTAACATATGTTCACTTAGGCAACTGTATTAAATCGTTGCGCCTTCATTTATTCAGTGAATAACTACTCGCACTAGTCTGTGCGTTTTTTAACCTCACAAAAGACCTTATAATACTCGAAATGCCCTTCTACAATTTGAGGCAGAGCAACAAACTCGTAAACACTGCAGAAATGGCACAAACCGTCAACTTAATTTTTATTATTTATTGTGCGCATATTTCACTTAAATGACAATCGAAATGTAATTCTATAATGACTACGATTTATGACCAGGAATGTGTACCATTTGCATAATTCTGTACGGCCATGTATGGTGCTGGCTAACGATGTGAAAATGATTGTATACCGAGAATTGGTTAATTATGTCATCGATAAATGGATAAGATGTTAAGACAAGATATACGAGAAATTCTGTCAGTGGTACGCGGTACTTTATATATTATTGTTAATAATAAGACCTGACTTATTATACGCTATTACAATACTAATATATTCAACATGGTGTTTTATTCTTAAAGTTGCACGCTGCGTCAGTGACATACAATCATGACATGACAGCAAGAGGTAAACAAACGTATAAAGCTAAACTGTACAGTTAAATTCATTGTTCACACCTTTCAGCTTCTTCCTGTTGAATATAAGAAATACTTATTCCTATTTATCTTATTACCTTGTCTACGTCTTAAGCAGTAGTACGCTTTACGTATTTAATGATAATACTCATTATTGTTCCACGATTTACTAGCTAATTTTGTTTATTTATTCAGGTAAACTAACAGTAGAATTATATAATTAGATTGATTGATAGATTATAAAAAAAGCTTCTGTTCTTTTGGAGGCACCTGAAGCATTTGGTTTCAGGCTATCGCTTTGATATGTAGCCGTCGTTTGACATAAGCTAGAGATCGGTTTTATTCTGACAACAAGAGGCTACAATCCTGCTTCCACGATTCAATATTGAATGGTAGAGTGACCTGGTTTCCTCTCACCATATGTGATAGAAGACCTAACGTTGGTGGGCCGTTAATAGGCTGAGGTGGTATCAGTTTAGACTTACAGCAGCACGTGGTTTAATACTTTAGAACTTACCCTGCAATATAAGATTGTAGCAACCGTCAGAGAGCGTTTACACAGATTACTTCGTGTTTGAGTTGTCACAACTCTTGCCTAGAAATGGTAATTATGCCACTCACTTACCTTTTACGACCTTTCAGTTCAAATAGAAATAAATGAGGAATGTGCGGCATGCCCGGCCGGCAACCTTGCCCCGTGACTCGGTAATTGGTGGAGCCTCTTAATGGTCGCTAATGACATCTGCCCCATCGCTTCCTCTTCGGACGCGAAACTCGCTCGTGTCAGCGCCATTAAACGTTGTGCCTTAATGAAGTCTCAAACTGAGGTCTGCTGCGGTTAATTCCAAAAAAAAAATACAAATATTCTAATAAAAACTCGACTATATCCGCGCTTGTAAAAACTGTAATACCATAAATTTATAATCATACTTTATTATATTCATCATCATCTTTGCCACTAGAAGTCTAGTCTTCAGTCCATGTCTTTACATCGCTGAAACGATTTCCATTACAAACATATTTTCATTTCATACACGCTTTATTTATAAAATTCGGTACACTATATCAATAGCAAATAGATCGTCGAAATAAAAAAAAATAAGTGTTACATTTTTATCGTCGAAATTAAAAAAAAGTGTATTAGTTACTTTTTTAATAACAAATATTAGAAAAGTTTAACTGGATTATTATTTACAATAGGTTAATGTAGTACTCATTGCTTTTTGTACAGTTATTTAAGTACTGTCAGTGGTCATCATTTTGACAATAATGTTATTCATAATTATAACTGTTTTGGTTTTGAAATGGTTTAACTCGAAATTCTGATGAGACCGCAAGACATCTTGAAGTTAAATAAAGCGGACTAACGATTGTAAAAACATTATTACAGCAGTTTTCTCTGTTAACGCGTTAGTCTCATCATGATTAGATATTCATCTCGTTATTTTAATGTTCGTGTATGAAGCCTCCGTCAGCTTTTGTTCTGTGTGAATGTTCGTAAATGATAATGACCGTTGCAGGCAGAGCTCGGCGAATTCATTCACTCCCTGACCCTCTATGTCTACACGACCTTTACTACACTTCACGTAGGGTAGGACAGTCACATGGAAAACATGATTAAAAAACATGGTGTATAGGGATCCTACCAAGGAGCCCAAGCCAACCTCACCTGCAAGTGGTGCACCTGCCGATCAACGGATGAGGCTCTGGTGAACATAACAGTGCCCGGTAAGCGGCAATATGCTCGCCACCTATTACGTGGGACCAACTATATAATTGGCGAAGTGTGGGCGTGTAATTGCCTCTGCCTACCCCTTTGGGGAAACAGGCGTGAATGTATGTATAAAAATCTTTTATTCTGTAGTCAATTAAAGAGTAATAGATTTTGTAACGCCATAGTAAAAACCCGATTTCTCCATGACCACTGTAAAGTCGAATAGTCGGAATATAATATAAATAGTATTATAAACTGCGATTGCAATCGCAAAATGGTTTTTTTACATATCAGATATTGTACCTACGTAATCAATTAAATCGAAGAAAAACAATATCATGAACAAAACCTAATAACGACGTTCATTACATTAATGTAATATGAATTGCACATTGTAACGTATTGAAGCAAGTAGACGCGAATCCGCCACGACGGGGGTCTGGTAATTAGTGATGAGCAGAAAGGCTGCTCATCAGCGATGGCCATATGGGGAGTCGACCAGTTCTCACGCTCCAGTATCTAAGATGCCGTCGGAGCTTATTGCTTAGCGATTCGTCTTACGCATTCTCCTCACTTAACACCAGGATCTGTACTAAAGTCATACGTTTTCTGAATAGAGGAACATCAAGCTAAGATTAATCTTTTAGTAAACCGTATTTGTCTTGCTCATATTAGTCACAGACATTAGCTGTAGTCGGCTTTACATTGGAATGTTAATGAATACTGTTAGTGGACTATAACTTTGTTTTTACACTGAGAAAAAATATACTATTAACTAGCGGAGTGACTTGTAGATATTAATCTTGTGAAATAAAGAAAAGAACAGTGTTAAAAATTTGTTACTAATCTCTAAATTTGTAATCCTTAAAATATTATTGACGACCGATATGGCGTGGAGGTCAGTATACCTACACTTCACTCCAGAGGTCGTGGGTTCGATTCCCACATAGGACAAATTTTGGTATGCATGAACATGAATATTTGTTCTGGTCTGGGTGGTTTCCTATGTATATTAAGTATGTATTTACAAAAAAAAAGTATTTAAGTATGTTTATCCGTTGTTTAGTATTCATAACACAAGTTCTTAATGATACTTTATAAGTATGACATTCATAAGAGCTCTATTGAGCCAAACTTGAATAAATGAATTTTTGAAATTAAAAAAATTAAATTAAATTAAGTTTACTTATATTGGAACTAAATAATTGGTGTAATTGTCAGAAAATATTTATTTACTTTTTTATTATTGGAAATGCAACCAAAATTTAGCTGATTTCCTTTATATTATTAGTACCGTATAAAAATAAGGAATTTATTTATAAATATTCAGGATAATGTTATCCTAATTTTCCAATAGTTACCAGATATCTTTCTCTATATAGTTAGGAAAAAATGTATTCAAACAATCAAAGCCTACTACGTGTGTTATGTTATGTGTGGGTTCAGACAAAAAACCAGCGCCTGGTCCACCCTGTGTGCCTGGCATTTTATGCTGAGGCTGAAACCCATTGCCAACACCTAACACTATTTCTTTTTTTTTATATATCTTGGTGTTATTTTTTTTGTGACTATTCACCCTAACTTTCAATGAACGTGGCCTTATATTTAGTTCCGTGAAACCTACAATACCATCGCAACTGATCGATTTATAAGCATAACGTTTCGGATTGTGTCTAAGTCTAGTGTCTGAGTGAGATTCCATTTTCCCATGAATTGTAAAATTGTTGTACGTGCGTGCATAGATATATTCTAAACTAGATTTATATCATGGCGGATATTGGCGCATTGCGTGCTGAGCTTTCTCGTTAATTATGTTACTGGGAAAATACTTTACCACCTAGATTCACGTATAACCCATACACATATACACCCGTACGTATACTATCAAGTCTATAATTGATTTTTAGCGTTTCATAAACGTCGCTGACACTGTGCCAACCTGATCTGCTGAAATCTAGGTCGTGTTCGGTGCAATTTCCCATCATCGTCATCATCATTTCCTAGCACTATCCCGGTTGCCCTAGACTTAAGCTTAGGGCCCAGGGTCTGCTTACTGGCTTAACCAGATTTGGCTGAATTTCAGTTTTTACATAGAGCGACTCTGACCTCCGCAACCCAAAGGGAAACCTCATTCTAAGGTTAAACCAGCTGTCAGGATGTTGGAAGGCACTGACTTCCTAATAACGACTGCCATAGATGTTCATGACAGCCGGAACTAACGGCTTAACGTGCTTTCCGAGGCACGGAGCAAGCGATAATGCAGGTGCAATTAAATCGGATAATTGATTATTTTCAATGTGCTTTTTCAAATTTATTAGCAGAAAAATAAATGTGACAAGGATATTGTAGCCTCTATTTATTATTGATCATGTCTCCAATGTCGAGTAAAAATAATGTAAAGGGTACTGCACTCTGGTATTGCGGTTGCTATAGACACCCTAGGTCAAGATTAAAAAAACACTGGAGAGTCACATCAGTTATACACTTTAGTTTACTTTACTATCTATATCTGACTACCCCACAATTTAGTAAGTAAATGCGAAGGTGGCTACTCAACACTTAACTCAACAGTCTTGTTTTCTACTAGATTAATAATAACACAAAAACAAAACAATAATGTCTACAATTTGGATTAATTTTATGGTGTGTTAAGTGAGTAATGGTGTTGTCGTAAATTCGTACGTGCATCCGGATCCGAAATCCGGACGGCCGACCGACACGACACGGTAACCACTGACAGAAATATTATTGGTTGCAATGCGGGCTTGACTGACAGCCCCAATCTGTCATCATTCCGGATTTTGAGACCCAGTAGGTAGGTTATTTAGCCTTTTATATTCAGATTGTGTCGCGGAAAAAAACCACTTCTGACTGGGTGAAAGAATTTCACATGTTATTTTTCAACTTTATTATTTATTTGGATAAAAGCATAAAACAAGTAAGTATGTGTATTTTGCCTAATAACCGATTACCAGCAAGTTCGGCGGTAGTCCCCTTAACTCCCCCAGGTAGTGGGTTATTCCTGCATTGGACAATTAGTTTAGTCATGAGTGCATGAACATGGGTTTTGGTACTACTGGGCACCGGCCTCTTCTTATGAACCAAGGCGAGGGGTCACACTCCATCCACTACTCGGACACAGTGCGGATTGGCAGAGTATGCATGCTTATACTCTGTCAATACATTTGTCTCCGCATAGTTTTAAGCAGGATGACTCTGTGTGAAAAGTACGAGGGTATTATTATTTTATCAGTTTCTTTGCCTCCTTTTGTAGGTAACACTTAACTAAAAGTAACATTTTTTAAGATTACATTGAGCTTCCTTGTTCACTCGCTTGACAAATGATTTCAAACTTTATTTATAATTGCAACTCAACAAAGTGATTTGTAAGGGATGTCGCTCCTCGCTTCCGTTGTCGCTAATGAGCTTCCAGCCGCCGCTGTTAATGGACAATGTGTATGGTGCGTGTACTTCAATGGCGACGTTAAAGGGAATTGTTGCTTTTATCTTTTTTTTCTTGTTGCTTTCAGGATGTTTTAGTAAAGAGTATGCATATCTACTTATACATATTGTTATGGCTACAATCATTTCTATGAGATTGATTTAGTTAGAGACGGTTGATTTAGCTTTCGAAACTTTGCGGGCGGGGTACCAGAAGCTACAAACTCCGGGCACTGGTGCCTCGCCCCTTTTCAACAGCGGTGGGCGTCGTCTGAAGTTTTTTAGTGGGTAGGACTGCGGTGGTCGCGTCGGCCGCAGTGAGCCCCACACCCCCTCCCGGTCTCCCCCTTTTGGCCGGGAGACAGTGCGTAAGCAGCATTTTTTTACAGACGATAATAAAAAATAAAAAAGCTTTCGAAACTTTGGGCGTCACACGGCGCCTCTGAGGAGGTCCTCCCGGTTCTTATCCGGGGTACGTTGGCCGCGGGCGGGGTGCTAGTAGCTACAAAGTCAGGCAGTGCCTCGCCCCTTTTTCAACAGCGGTGGGCGTCGTCGGAAGTTTTTAGTGTGTAGGACTGCGGTGGTCGCGCCTGCCGCAGTGAGCCCCACACTCCCCTCCCGGTCCCCCCATGAGCCGGCATTTTTTTTTACCGACGATAAAAAAAAAACTTTCGAAACTTGTCGTAAAACCTTCCGTATATAACCCAAGATAAATAGGTCATCCTGGTAAACTTTATTAAAAATTAGTGTGTTAATTATTATATGATATTCGACCTGGATTAACACATCATATATTTTCAACCACGCTTATGTCTTGTGCTTTATAACATAAATGCGGATTCCACAGAGGCAGAAGCTTATAGTTTTTTATTTATTACAAAATTTATAATGGACAAATATGAGCACAGTACAAAAATTATTTTATATATTTTATTTTAAAATTACTAACCAAGGCACAACAATTGTCACGAGTATAAATTTTGGCAACTCATTGTTAAAAGATTTTGTAATAGTTTCAAGTGATAATTGTATTATAATAATAGTTAATTAAAGTACAGTTATAGACGTATTTCATCATATTTTTGAATGTTCCGCGCCTCATTTCTCTTGGCGCAATAAAACCGATAATTACGCAAAGATATAGAATTATGGAGTAAAACTAAAATGGTTGAACTAACTTGTTATGAGATTCAGTAATGCTTTATGCTAAATAATGTTTGGCCAAGTTACATTGTTGTTGTTGTATTTAATAACATAATAATCGTCACGAACTTGGCGATGAGATATGAGCGTCTCTCGATTGTTGCTTAACGTTGTGTTCAGCGATCGCGCGGTCGTGACGCAATCGATACTTAATCGAAACAAACACCAAAGAGTCTTAAAGCGTTTCCAATCGATTCTATTCGGTGCCCGGAGCCGTTTCTTAGCTCGAGATGCTTGACCGGCCGCTTGAAGAGTTCATTTGTGTTTTCATAATGACAACAAAAAAATACGGCAAAATAAATAACGCCTCGTCTTTAGTTAACTTTAATCCTAGATCGTACGGAGACGGACTCTTAGTTGGCATAATGAGTATAATGAGTTGGCATAGTGAGATATTAAAACTGACTCTTCTAACAAAGCATTAAAATGCGTGCCAAAGTTTAGATATTACGCTTGGTTTGTGATTGACTGATTGACAGTACCATAAACATTGTTTTTTTTTGTCGTAATTTTTTTTGTCGTAATTTAAGACCAGGCGCTCTTGTCCGATGTTTGACACTAGTTTTGAAAAAAATTACATTCTAAAATGTATAAAAAAGTCTTGCACCGTTTAAATGTCGTCGGGTTTGTAAATTACGGAACGATTAAACAAAAAAAAATTGAAACTGCGAATTGTTTCGTCCTATGACATATAGCATGCTTAAAAGAACATCGACCCATTGACAGATAGGTCAGGTTTGAGTTACACACTTATATAGTCTTTCTATTTCTTACTGACACAAGCGGAATTACTAATTAATAAATCAGTATCAATTTAATGCGCTTACAAGTATGACAAGTATTCTTTAGAAGATCTTCTTTTGGGATGTCCCAATAATCGTCTTTTTTTATTAAGTCACTATTCCATTAACCATGCGAATGTCAAAGTGTCATATCGAGAGTTTCGTGGCGACCTCTGACCTTTGGGCTCTGTATTTTATAGTCACGACGAACCTTGGGTGCCATAGGCCCTGGGTAGTGGGTAGTGGGCCCAGCTCGTGGCCAGTCTCTGGTCGTGACCAGCCGCTCGGCCTTCGGTCGCCGCACCCTTTTGATTCGCGATACAGATCTATTTGTCTCGCCTATGATCGCTTTGTTGCAAAACTAACTCTCATGGAAAAAGTGATAGCTGATCGGTATTGCAGTTTTATTGATTTAATAAGTTTAACCTTATAAGTTTAATGATGTTCCTTGAGATCTTATCTGGACATTAATTAACGTAGCTTTAACGTTCAATTCACCTATAAACGATTTTTTAAAGAGTTTTCAATACAAAATTACCCCACAGTTGAGAAGTTGATACCTACCTCGTAAACTTTTATGAATAGCTGTTTTAGGGTTTGGAATTAGATGGTTGAACTGATAAATGAAACTTGTTAAAATACACCTATTTTCCAACTCTGGTCATGTCAAAGTCATCATTGTTTATTAATCCAGTTCGACTTCATAAAGCTCTTATAAAAGTCGACTTAAAAAATGATTCGTCCATTCACTGCAGGCAGAAGTTTTAGTATATAAGAATTGAGCAAGAAGCTAGTCCTTCAGTAAATACAAAAGTTATAGAAGTCACCTGAGTCCGGATCCTCTCATTTCTAACCAAGTTACTCCATCTAGTGTTATCGATTCCGGCCTCATTAAAATAGAATGTAATTATGTTAGGTGTAATGAAATACCTCTTGGTGTGGCGGAAACCTGTATCCGCAGTGGTTCCTAGTTCGCAGTAGTGGCAGAATTTGTAGCTATTCATTCAGCTATTTATTTCTGGCACATTGTTTTATTAACAACATTGTAGAGCTCCGTTCGCGCTAATAAATGCTGTTGACTACTCTACTATTAATCCTTGCTGTTCAATTTCAAATTAGATTCTGAATTTATACACCGGGAAAGTGCAGAAGTAGATATAACAATAAAAAGCAAGTAATTCTATCTCAATATAAAAAAAATTCTGGCACGTAAAGCCACCCAATAGGGATTCTTAAAATGTACTGATGACAGCCACACACGTCTTCACCAATTCCGCGCTTGTTCCGCGTGGTAAAGTAAAACCTGAGACCCTTTTTTTAAATATGGGTTTACTCCTTTGTAGTATTTGCCAGTGTCAAGTAATCAAGTGAAATAGCTTATACGTTTCATTTTCGTTATTCAGTACTGTCAAAGTCAAGTAAAGTACGTCATAATCGAGTCGACTCAGAGTCATACCCCAGTAGAGAGAGACTTTACATGAGACTTTTAGGGAGTTCGGAAATCTCAATTCATTGAAATGTACCACTTTCCGACACTTTTATACGTAGCCGAGGAAGTTATGTCTAAAAATCCACTATAATTACGCAAAGAAACTCGAATTTAGATACCTTTCCAAAAATATAATACTGCCGCATGTGTCATTTTCGCGTTGGTTCCAAAAACTCTTGAACCCCTTTTACCGAGGTTTTTGAGAGGAGGCCTGTGTTCAGTATTTGGACGTGAATGGCTTGAGATGTCGATGATGATATGATTTATTTATACCATTAGGAATAAATACATTCTTGCTGTGTCTCCGAAGGGGTAGGCAGGTAAGGCAGAGGCAAATTAAACTCCAACACTTCGCCAATTATATAGTTGGTATAATAGGTGGCGAGCCTATTGCCGCTTACCGGGCACTGTTATGTTCGCCAGAACCTCGTCCGTTGATCGTACCACTTGCAGGTGAGGTTGGCTTGGGCTCTTTAAGTCTAGGTGGGATACCTATACATCATTGAGAATACTCTTTGACAAAGTACTCTCAATGAGCAGCTATACTTTAAGCATATCTGATGTTACAGCCCAAACTACAAGTATTCAGGCTATACTATACTATACTTTCATTAAATAGGACTGGTCATAAACTCTGGTTTAGCATTCAAAGCGTGAAAGGGTAACTAATAAATAAGCAGGCCTACATTCGCATATCTAATATTAGCTAGGATCGTTTATTTATCATTCATCCAATCATTAGTTTTGCTTCAGCTTTGTATGATTACCAAATAAATCACTGATCAAAGATTAGCGTTATAAAACCATAACACCATACAAGAAGCTATAAATCGTTTAGTGCAATTATCGGCATTTTAGTTTTATTTAAAGTCTTCCGTGGCCATCACCATTGCCGGCAATCCTCTTAATTTGAGCATTCGTCCTGGGCGTTTAATTGCCTGGCTGGCGATTAGATTCGGCTACGGAACGCGGAAAGGTCGATAATTGTTGCAAATCTGTTTTGATATTGTCTTTTGATGAGCGTACCGAGTCAACAGCCTTGAACTTATTTTGTTGACTCACTGTACGCCTACACTTAGTTGTTGTTAGTCTTCTACCGTGTTAGGGTTTGTACGCCTGCCGATATTATTGAAAGCATTATATATTTATAAATATTTGCATTCGGTGGAATTGACTCAAATCATATTTAGGCTTGTACTTTTAATCTTCTAGCGACTGCATGTGTGGTTTAATTTGCAATAAAATCGACCTGATGATTTAAAGCTGAAAACGAACAGACAAACAGATACTTTTGCATTTACAATCAGTCTGTGTGAATTTCTATTCGAATCATACTATCAGCATATACGTGTATTCAAAATTTATATCTGTGTAAATTATTTAATTAGAAATGACATCAATAAGTATTAAGTTGTTTGTGTATACTAGTGTGGTTTATTATTGAATCTAGGTTAATTAGTGGATCCTAATATGAAAGGAGGTGTTATCCGTTGCAAGAATAACACGGTTCGTAGCGCGAACCACTTCCGCCATATGGCAGCCGTTGTCGCTGGCTACACGACTTGTTGGTTTTACAGAACGCCGCGTGTTCACGGGTCCACGAGACCACACGCATAGCTCCCCCGAACATCACCTGTTTACACACCGCAAACGAACGCGGCTCTGTTTTGTGTGGTCCCCTGTTCAAACTAGACAGATAGACAATCTGATCGTATTCACAGGTCCACGTCTATAAAACGGATTTACAATTCTCGCTAAGGGCGCGTTCTTTGTCGTGACGATAAATTTATCGTTAAACGACTGTCGTATCTAGCTGTAAGGGCTTTTACACATAAAGACGATTCGACATCGTGTCGTCGAAATCTGGGACGAGCTTAATAGAAATTTATTGGTATCATTACACGAAATCGTATCGTTTTTATAAGTCCTTGATATCGAATGTTTATCGTCACTGTGTCGTCTAAATATTTTGAATTGTATTGTGACGTAATTTTTACTTTTCACTAAAGTTTCCTAGAAAGTCGTGACGTTTTTTTATTGTTTTACCACTGTTGTGCTAGCAGTTCCCATTGAACTTGACAAACTGACGTTACTACAAATAAATGTAGTGAACCACAGTATTAACCGAGTCGTCCCGTTTGTGAACACCTCCATTTAAATACACAATGCTTTACACGATACGACAATTGTCGTCACGACATAGTGGGAACGCGCCCTAAGCGACACGCGACAAGGATACCGCTTCATTTCAACGTTTAGAACACGACAGAACTGTCTTTGGGTAATTTATTGTTATATTAAATGTTTTCTTTTTCCCTTTTTACAGGTAAGAGATGATATCAAGCCGAACACAATAGCTGTCATGTGAGCCCCAAGTTCTACAAGGTACAATGTCAATATTATGTCTAAGTTACGGCTCTCGCAAAGATATATCGAAGTATTTTATTACAATAAATTTAAATTGTATTGATAAATTAAGTCTTCCTTATTTTACTACTTTGATTTCAAGAAACTTAAAAAGTTTAGGTTTACAATAGAATTAAAATAGCATTATCATAACTCTTCTCATTCTTAACAATTGAACCTGTCTGTTTTGAATGGTTGTTTATCGACTTTACGGACATTGGCGCTAGATAAGGGTCATCCTTGACCCATGGCACCTGCTCGCACCTTCCTCCTAGCCGCCGTGAAACAATGGGCCCTAATGCACGCGTTAACAATGGGGACTAATGCGCCCCGGACAACGCCGCACGCTTAACTATGTATTGTGGCATGATAACATCGATTTACATGCACGCGTAATGAAGCTCGCATACGAACGTAAAGAGTAACTGTATGCGATCGCCAATCTTTGTGTTTGGTCATAAACTGAAATCTTTTGTATTCAAATAATAGTTTTCTCATTAACATCAGGTGTAAATCCAATGGTTAAATCTCTTCACCATCATTACTCTTGGTATGTGCCAAGTTTCAACAGAACCCTTTCAACTATTTGATTAACTTCCGTGCCTACATCTTAACAAATCACGATTGTAGTTGAGGATAAAACATTAACATTGGCATCTCTATTACCTTCCACGAATAGCAATTCTATGCTGTTAATATTTATTAATTATCGTTCTAATTAATGCGCTCTATTCAGTCGTGAATCAAGTTAATTAATTTTATATGCTCGAATTGCAATTTAATTTATTCTCTCAAATTATAGATTTATCGCTCGCAAATGAGCTCGATTATATTAATTGTTCAATATCTGTAGTTTGATATTATTATGTTAACATATATTACTTTTTAGAATTGTTTGCAATAAGCTCTGGCTTATCTTTGATTGCCAAAGTTATTGTTGAATGTATTAGATTTATTAGTTTACAATATCGGAGTTTTCATAGGGATCCCTAATTTAAATCGCTTAATTATATAATTTATGTTGCTTACAAAGAATGTAGCTTTGCATTCATCATAACAGCCATATAAAGTCCACTGCTGAACATTGGCCTCCCCAAAAGTTTAATATATTGGAGGCATTTGCTCACAATCACTTCGCTGGCCAGGCGGGTAGGCCAGATTTAGCCAGTACGCAGAATGACGCTGCTACCCATAATCCGGTAGGATTTCTCTTAGTCGACTCTTACGACTCGCCATGAGATGAGTGGGGGTGACACTATTCTAGGCCGGTACCACACGGTAGTAAAAGAATTTTTCAAATAGGTTTAGTATTTTTGAAGACTGTTTAATGCAACCAAATCAAAAAACCAAGTCTATCCTCTTTAAATTATAGGTAGTGTACAAAAGTCTTGTGATATATGAGAAAAGTATTCCAAGCAACTTTGTATTTTGGATAAAATTTAAGTGGGTATAGCTGGTGGTCGTATTTCGCGGAGTGTCAGACTGGGAGGAGTAATTGAGCAATCAGGGAGAAAGCCACGACCAGGCCCTGCGCCCGCCGCCCTCTATCATTCCTCGTGACACGGCCCGCTTTGCTGTATGTCTGCCTTACACATAAACATCGATTTAAAGCCTAAACAAATTATCCGTGCCTAACCAAATCATTCATTTTGATTACAAACCTAATCGCAATTAGGTGTTAAAATTTTTGTCAGCTTTAATATGAGATGTTATAAAACTCATTATGTAACATAAAGTCATAAATGTTAAAAAAGTAACTTTGAGTAACAATTTTCGCTATTGTGTTAATAGTGAATTTGCTATTTACCTTAGATGAGAATATCCTGTGTTTATCCAGGTCCATCGTGTACCAAATTTCAACTGAAACTGATCAACAATCATCATAAATAACTGATTATACATATAAGATTAGTAGATATACTTCGAATAATGTCATAAGTAGTTGTAATATATGTTACTGTAGTGCTTCGGGGCTCATAATGCGCTTAGCTCAATTATGATATGTATCTGTCTTGACAAGCAATCATGATTTATACCCATAACATTCTCGAAATCCAATAATTCATAGTGAACTCACATACATTTATCATAAACAAAATTGTAAATTGTGAAGGCCCGAAATTCACATTCGCTTATCGAAGTACCCTTCAGATTCGCCCAGTGACCCACATCTCCATAATTCCCGTGCGCACTGCGAGCGGAACTTTCCGAAGCATATTTTATGATTTCGATCAAGGGTACCGTTACAGAACCATTTTTCTTCTCTCTTCACATTGTCCTCGTAAGCAAATCCGGTTGCCAAAACGTGAACCGCAATTTGACCATAAGTCAACGATTAATCTGATGCAAATTACCTCCAGAGTTTTTCTCTTATTGCCACTTCTACTGTTACCGTGCAAATTTATGATAAGACTTGCCCTAAAATACGATACCTTTGAGTACATCGAAGTTAATGTACAGACTACGTAATGCTGAGTTGTATAACGCTTGCCGTAATTTAGGAAATTGCTATAAACATCACCATTAAAGTAGATTAGTTTAATCCGCCGCAGTTGCTTTAGGTTTCCTTTTGGGCAGATCTTGTCGTAATGCAAACACAAAGCTAATTGCCGCAAAGGAACTAGATTATATTAAGATAGCAATTTCCCAAGATAAACCTACTATAGGTTTATCTTGCGATGGGAACTTCTCAACGTCGGTTAATTTTACAATGGGGAAAATGCTCCTTCTGCTATAATGCGTGTTATGTATTATCCATCCAATGGTTGATATATTTTTATAAAAACATGACTGTGATAAATCTTACATTTATTTACAAGATGCCTCCTTACTAATATATCGCACCTTCAGTGCTACAAATTCACACTTGATAAAATTTCCAAAATTGAGCTAAGAATATTCCAAAACTTGTTTCAAAAATTCTGTTAAGACGCTTTCAATAGTAAATAGCTCGTTGAATATCGCTTCTATCTTTGGTGCTCAAGAACAAAAAGTAGCAGAGTTGCGAATCATAATTATATATCTTTTCGACGATCTTCTGTAAAATTTTCGAAATGATAGTGCTGACTTTTATAGTATGGTCTGCGAACATAGTTGAAATAATACTCTTTTCGTCCTCAAATTAAATGAAAAAGTGTAACACTTGTTGCAACGAATGCTCAATGACAAGACGCTGAAACCAAGAGGCCGGTTGCACAACCTCTAATTTCTTTATGCTTTCTAATTATTTTCGTAATTTTTAACTGCTTCAGCCTTTAAAAGTGTCTGTCAACCGTGAAAACGTCATCCGTGAAGTCTTAGCGTTGTCTAAATAATGGTTACTTTCCATTTATGCTACAAAATTTTACACACTATACAAAAAGTTTAAATACTGCTTTAGTAACTACTACATCAACTATTAATTTCTGTGACAATCAATCTTGTTGTAAATATTAACAGAAATTCCAGGTTTCATTTCTATAACAATTTTCAGTAGTCAATTTTAGTTTCATAGTAAATATTTGGTACTACTAACTTATGAATGTGTATTTGTTACCATGTCACGGTAAACGGTTTGAAAAACTTTACCATGGCCCTGTAATAAAAATGATACTATATATCCAAGATATATTGTTCACTTTGTTAGCAACGAGGACGCTACTTAGTTACAGTAATATTTTGTTGTTTACAATCTCGATGATCAGATTTATTTCGTTGATTAAAAACAGTGGAGAATGTTATTATTGCCCCTCTCGCCTCGACGGGCGCATCTGATCTATATCTCGGTATCGTTAAAACGAAATTTACAACATCGTTAATGTCCATCTGTGTCGTGCAAATATTTTTATTCGCTTGGACTAGTTTTATAAAATATGCTGACCCGGTCTCGAGAACCCGCCTCATTAGTCCACATTTGCGTCTATTATGAATGTAGCATCTGTAATTACTGTGAAACAAACGATTATTCACAGTTTATGATGTGAAGTTCGAGACCGCGCGGAAAAAGTTATTTATGGGTTTTGCTTGTGTATGAAGTGTGTTTTATGCTTCCCGTGTATAATCTATACATATAATAAAAACGTAACGGGTCGCTGTCTGTACATGGAAGACATATTCGAAAAAAAATTATAGGAGACCTTTATTAACGCAATAGAACCCAAAACAATGATTTTTGGAATTTTTGTCTGTTTGTCTGTTTGTTTGTGCACGCTAATCTCAGAAACGGCTTATCCTATCTAGATATAGTTTTCAGAAATATATTGTGGTAAGCTTCACTTAACATTTAGTGTTTATTTCATGTCAATCGGTTGATAAATAAAAAAGTTATGCCAATTTAAAGAATTAAAGAATCACGTTGAACTTGCTGAACGTTTGTTGGCGCGGGTATATAAAGCGCGCCGAGAGCCGCGCCGTTATTCGTAGCGAACGCACGTGTTTTGGAGGCGCATGGCATTCGATAAAATTTAATTTAATTTTATGTTTATTAGAATTATATTATAATTAAAAAAAAAAATTGTGTTGATTTGCTATAATATGTTAGGCATTTTGTATTATAGGATAGTTTGTTATAGGTTAGGAATTTTGTATTATAAGATAGTTTGTTTTAGATTAATAAGTGCGTGTTAATAGTTACACTGACTTCATCAGTTTTTTTACTTCTTAGTGTGTATTTGCTATAGGTTAGGCATTTTGTATTATAGGATAGTTAGTTTTAGATTAATATGTGTTAATAGGATATAGTTACATCTATTGGGGGTAATCCTATTTCTCAATATGGCGTGCCCGAGCCATTATTTGACGGTGAACGCATTAAAAGAGATTACGCGATGAAAATCAGTTATGATCCAGTAAGTCTGGCTGAAATTGTACAAACTGATGTTCCGAGACTAACTGAAGAACAGCGTTTAATATTTAATCGGGTGTGTCGCAGCGTTGATACTGCTTTGGGAGAAATGCTATTTCTAGATGCTCCCGGTGGAACGGGCAAGACATTTCTTACCAAAGTGATTTTGGCGAAGGTGCGAAGCCAAGGTAAAATTGCGCTTGCTGTCGCTTCATCGGGCATAGCAGCCACTTTGTTGCCAGGAGGGAAAACTGCCCATACAATGTTTAAAATTCCGATCGACTTAGACCGCACAGAAAACCCTGTTTGTCATATTTCTAGAAGCAGCAATAAAGCTAAGGTTCTTCGTGATTGTAGCCTAATTATATGGGATGAGTGCACAATGGCAAACCGAAAAGCGATTGAAGCATAAGACAGAACGTTGCGTGATATCAAGCAAAATTGCTAAACAATGGGTGGCATTACTATACTTTTTTGTGGCGACTTTCGTCGGTTCTTTCGGTAGTACCACGTGGAACAAGGGCTGATGAAGTTAGGGCCTGTCTAAAGAGTTCTCGACTGTGGCAATACATTATACCTTTGCATTTGACAGTAAATATGCGAGCGCAAATCGGAGGTAACGAAAATGCTCAAGAGTTTTCAGATTTTCTCCTTGAAATCGGTAACGGTGTGTATCCGCAGGAACACGGAAAAGTTGTTCTGAACGAAAACCTATGCTGCAAAGTTTCATCAATGCGAGACCTCATATCATCCGTGTATGGAAATGCAACGCAAATACCTACTTGCGAAAATTCTATTTTGAGCTATTTTGACACCACGAAACGACCAAGCAGCAGCAATAAACGCTGAAATTTTGAGCTTTGTTCCGGGGGATAACGTTGAGTATATCTCCATTAACAGAGTTATGGAAGATGAAGAATCTACAAGCTATCCAGTAGTTTTCAGAATCCCTCAGTGCTTCTGGACTGCCAGCTAATAAAATAATTTTAAAAGTCGGCTTACCCATAATACTCCTTAGAAATTTAAGCCCGCCAAAACTTTGCAGCGGGACCAGATCAAAGTAACCAATTTACAGCAAAACCTGATAGAAGCAGAGATTTTAACAGGGTGCGGCATAGGTGATAGTGCTTTTATTCCTCGGATTCCTTTGATTTCAAACAATTTTCCTTTCAGTTTTAAGCGAGTCCAGTTTCCAGTGAGCCTCTGTTTCGCAATGACAATTAATAAAGCCCAAGGTCAGACGTTACAAGTAGTGGGTGTGGATCTAAGCATTAGCTGTTTTGCGCACGGTCAGCTTTATGTGGCGCTGTCAAGTGTCAGCAATCCTAGCCGACTGTATGCTTTGATCCCTGATGGCAACACATGTAATATCGTGTATAGAGAAGCATTAATATAAATTAGTTTTTTTTTCAAACGCTAATGTTTATAATCTGTAGATATACTTGACGGAGCGTAGGTGCAAGTTAGAAATCGAATATGATTTTTAGGTGCCAAACTATCCATAACATGTTCCAATGCAATAAATGTGTACGAAAACGTCAAGCACGTTAGTTGTCAATTTAATTTAAAAAAAGAATAACAGACTATGATGTAGGCTAGGATATAGGCTGCTAATCTCTTACAAATTGTATGGAACTTAATCGTTTTGTGACATTATAAGAATAAGCTGATTTTACTAGACTGTCTATGGCTGATTTTACTAGAACTACCGGATTGATAGGCTAGCCCTGGGATAAACTCGCTGCATTTTTGGAACGTTAATCCATTTGCATCAACGATATTCTGTAATCAGTATTGTAATAAACAGTGTGACGCTTAACCTACCAAAGTAGTAATATTTCGTGGTTTCGGTATACAACACGGCAAGTGAGATAAGGTCGAAAAGAGAAATCTTTAACATGATCAAAAATGCTGCCAAAAGTCACTTTTCTACGCGGACGAAGACGCGGGCACAGCTAGTATACAGTATGTATATATGTATGGTAATGCTTTGTTTAATAGGTAGAGCCTTATCGAGTTTCTCGCCCTATTTTCTTTTCTTGAACTAAGGTCCTGTAGTCGCGATCCTAGATTTAGTGCCTAATGTGATTCGGCCGAAATAATTATTCATTTTGATTTCGATTCATATGGAAAGTTGAATTGTTTGTTTGCCTTCATAAATAATATTGATCTCATCTCATATTTTACGTTTTGTGCTTTTTGCGTATCTAGGAACCGTGTTCTTCGTACCAAATTTCAACAATACCTGCATAAAAGAATAACCGTTACTTTCGAGTTTCCATTAATTGTACGGATTTGCCTTTTCATTGCGTATTTCTTTATTTTTTTCTATAGTAAAATCAGCTTATACGAGCGTTTAACGCATTTGTCTTCTTTTTGTAGTCGACTAGCCAGCATATTGCAATAACGTCTTGTCACGCTGTTTTATTTGTCTGTCGCTTCTGACAGCTCATTGCCCTAAAGCGTGTTATATCAAGCCGGAGACGGCCTTCAAAGCTCATTATAATGTGTAACAAATTATACAATTTATTTTTATAATTGTTTTTCGTAGGGTGAATCAAAAAAAGTTTGATGACATTTTAACATACTTTTTTCCCACGAATACGTCTTTTACTTGACGTCAGTTATTATATGGAACAATGGTTAGATTTAGCGTTCAATGCGTCTAGCCTGATTAGGTCGCTGGAAGACGCTTGCATCCTACATTTGTTTTAACATGTACGACAAAGACGGAATAAACACACCCAGTTGAATCCTAATTTTAAACGGATTTTGAAATTTTAAAGCAAATCAATAAATTTGATTGGGTGTAAAAAGAACGATTATGCGTAATTGAGTCAAAGGCTTATAGATCTTTTAGATTCTTATGTTATCTCCGCTCTTCGCTTTTTGACATGACTTGCTAGATTGAGGAATCATTTAAATCTTTGTACAAAGATTTAATAGCAACATTTCCATACTTCAATTACCCTTCACAATTAATATCTTTCTTAATGGTTTGCGATGGCATTTTTTGACACACTTTCAAAATATCTTATTCGGTCGGGTCTCGTTCAGCTGGCCACTCAGACGGCTCATGCTCCGTCCTCATTAGGGTCAGTCCATCGATAAACAGTGTTCAGCATGATCGATGCGCCCGCGCACTAACGGGCCTTTTCCGGCGCTGATAGCGACCACGATGAATGCCAAATGCACGACATGAACACTAACATTTGGGTACGGAGAATCGATGTTTTTTACATATGTATTATTGTTAGGTATACCTATAAAACAATAAGTATTAAAGAAGACTAGTCTTATCACTTTTATTTTCAGAGATCCCGTAGCTTGTTGCTGAGCCCAATAATTTATTGATTAAACTAATAAATATTAATGGACATCGCTTCTAGCTCCAAACTAGAGAAACATTAGAATAATAACGTAAAAATACACTAAAACAATTAGGTATACATCAAATATTTTATCTTGTGTGTGAATCGAATATACAACCTAAGTGTAGACATAACTTAACGCCATACCAGTCGTGTTATCCTTAATTAAGTACTTCTGTAATCAGCCTTGTTATAGACGCGTTTACAATTACATCAATGCTTAATGTAAGGTAATACAGATGCAATTTGTAAAAAATATCCATTAGAAACTAATTGAATTGGTAGATTTAATAAAGATGATGGCACTGGTGTGACTCAATAGACTGAGCATAATTATTAATAGTAATTACTTGTATTTTTATTCAATCATAACATTATAGTGATACACAAAAGCCTGACCTTGCTAATCTGGTACTATAGGTACTAGTAGTAAATAAACTATAAAATTGCCAGGTTAATAACAATAGGTATACTTTTTATTTAAAACGTAGGATCGAAGAAAACTTAAAACTTGATAGCAATTTTATACTGAAACAATGCGTAGTTTTTACTATTACGCACTAAACGACCACCAAAAAAAAAAGGTCTGCACAGCTGAGCTGAATTGAACTGACCCTAGGACTCCAAAATAAATGGAAGCAGGGCAAGATACATACATTCACGCCTGTTTCCCCGAAGGGCAGAGGCAGAGGCATATTATACGCCCACTCTTCGCCAATTATATAGTTGGTCCCACGTAATAGGTGGCGAGCCTATTGCCGCTTGCCGGGCACTGTTATGTTCGCCAGAGCCTCGTCCGTTGATCGGCAGGTGCACCACTTGCAGGTGAGGTTGGCATGGGCTCCTCAGGTCTTGGTAGGATCCCTAAACACCCACCACTTTGATATAGATAACATTAAAATGATTTGCGATATAGTCCTATACGCTTATTAGTGCCTGGCTATTAAACAAAATGCCATGTGTCTTGATAGCGTCATCAAAGTTGCGATGTAATTTATTAATAACAACCGTGAAACGAAGCGTCTCGTATGGTCGTGTTCACTCGGAATCATATTATTTTCCATTACCGTTTATATGCTATATTGGGTCGGGCAAGAATATTTTTGGTTTATGTTTCATTATCATTAATTCATCAAAATAGCAGCGCTTTATGCGTTTAGGTGCAGCGGTATCTACGGTCCTCTATCATAAAACAAATACCACTAGTCTTATGCTCTAATATCATTATATTTAAATCAAAGATAAAGGATGACTTATTGGTTTACTCATGGGTGACTCTTGTCTTTATAACTAAAGAGGGATTTGAAGTGCTGACTGAGTGTGTGTCTTCACACGTCACTAACATTCAAATACTATACCTAAGGACTAGACTTTGAAGCCCTCTTCAAACATTAATTCAAAGGGTTGTCTGACGCGCTCAAGATAAATTAGAAAACCCTATTGATAGTTATGTGGTGGTATTCAGGCATCTTTTGTTGTGAAAATTGCACTATATCTGTACGTTAATACACAGAGTTTTTAAATTTCCATTTGATTAAACTTTTTGACTAGACTGAATGTAAAATATCATTCCTAAACGCTATTAGGTAAGTTAATGAAAACATTTCTAATTAAGTCTACATATTGCATTTGATTTTTACACAAGAGGTTTTAATATAGGGATATTTTGACATTATGGTAGTCGAAGCTGTTTATATTGAAGGCCTAAACTAAAAAGAGCTTTTACTATGGACAAATACATATCTTTTATTGCAGACCAGGTGTGGATACAAATATGTTAATATAAAATAAAATGGTAATAAATATTAAGAAGGATAACAACAGGTTTTCGTTTTTTATCACTTGCTCTTGGATTTCATATTTATTCAACAGTTGATCTACTCATTATAACAGTTTTATTTCATTTTGACAACCCTAATAAAGTGTTAATCTAGATTGTGTCGGAGGCGCTCTGCTCTCAAGGGGAATTCGCTAACGTCGATTCTTTGTACCCGGATATCGCGGGGCCATATAGCCGGAGACCGGAGCCTTTCACACCTCTCAAAGCGGCTCATTCACGGCTTAGCATATCCTCACTAAATCTGCTCTTTACAACCATTATAGGTGCTATAAAATATGAAAATTCTCGAGAGGAATTGTTAATCCGTAATCTTTTTATGGCGGTTTATTGAACTAGGGCGGCGAAAACGGATTAAACTAAATATGTTTTACGAATCTCATAAGTTGTCTTTTTTTTGTATTAAAAAAATTAACTGTATCAAGCAAATTAACTATTCTTAATAAAAGCATTTGCACTATCATAGCCAAGCGTGTGAGGTTCCCGAATTAAGGGGGTTGTAAAGGTAGGTACGCCGATAAACTTGGCCTCAATAGTAGGTGGGTAGAATATTAATAGTTGGGTACTTTGTATCCTACATTAATTCCTACTTTGCTAGCTTATTTATTTGTAACCCAATTTTTTTGGTGACTTAGTATTTAAGTAGTTTAGTGGCTAAGTAATAAGATAGACGGGACAGAATATTTAATTGTTCAACCATTTCTGAGGCCATACGAAAACAAATGCACCACGAATAGCAACGCATCGTCAGTAAAATATCTTACTTGGAGCTGGAATATGTATGTGATTCAATAATGCTCGTGGCATTCCGGCTCCAATAGGCACTTCCCACCGTGCCTTACCTAATTGCCATTCCGTTGGAATTATGTTTTTTTCGTAAACGCCGCCGGCTGCGCTGTGGGAATCGGTCGAATCAATTGTCCGAACGGGAAACAACTTGAATGTGCTTTTGACACAGAACTTCTGTGTTATAGAAGAGACGACGTAAATTGCTCTTTTTATCATTTGATAAAAAGAGCAATTTATAAATATAACCGAAGGGGGATTTTAAGAATATCGATTATGTATTCATCTTTTAAGCTAAACTCACGAAATCATAGAGAAATATTGTGCGTAAAAAATATTTAATATATATCTTTCTACTTATAAATCCCAAATTCTTAACAAACAAAAAATTATACCTTATGTGTTTATATATTGTTTTCTCCAATTAACGCGATTAAACACTTTGTGATACTTTATAATCGTTACATTATTATTGAATTCTTAAAATATGTGTTGCAAATGAATTACAATTACTTGTGGTGTAGAACGAAGAAGATGAATGATTATAATTTCACAGCAGTCTGAAAGCAAGCTTTCCGAAACAAGAATGTAGCAATTGTATGTGATCAGGTAATCAATAATCGGCCAAATGAAATTGTTTCTTCAAATTTATTTGGCATGTGACAGCAGTTGGCTCTGATTACTGAAACGTGAATCCGGCTACCGAGCAGGTTTTACGGCAGGCACTAACAATTCCTCTGTTAATACTCGGCTGACTCGGCTCGTTGACGTTCCTATCTACATGTCGTGTGATCTGTGGAGCGCGTCATCTCGGCGGAATTGCGAGTGGCCAAAACTGCGCGAGCGCACGCCAAGCGCTTATTTACCAATTTCACCTGCCAATTACATCCCAATCCCACTGATAGAGATTCGCCAAACTATCGGAAAAACAGTTTAGAATTGTTTTTTTTTGTATCGAAATTATACCTGAACTAAACGTTTCTTTTTTATGAATTTGTACCACCTGGCTCAGTGGGTACGGATGTTTTAAAACCATGATGCTCAGTTAGAATCCCGGCCTGAGTTTGGTCGATGGTGAGATTTTCTTCATTTCGGACTAGCTTGCGATCACACATACGCTAGCAAGTAGACGCAAGTTCTTTGAGGAGTGCAATAGAGGTTAAAAGCAGAACATTAAGTGTTTCTTTTGTAAAGGTAACCAGACCAATGTTTTGTTACTTTAAAAAATAATGTGACCGAACAAGTCAGTGCATAAATTTGTAGTACCTTAAGAATGCTTTAGGTTCAGGTAACATTTTACTTGCATACAAAAATTAATACAACTAAGCTTTTCACATCTTAAAAATTAAGCTAAACCTAGCAAGCTATTAAAATATCCCCTTAACCTAACCTATATTTCTCAACCAATTATATTGTTCACAGAATGTTTTAAAACACAAGGTTACCCTCAGATACCTCTTTTAATCGTTTTCTACCACAGTAGGCAATAAATTCGGAACCCCACAGTGAGGATAAATCGTTCCCGTCCGATCTGTCATGGCCTCAGATCGATCTGATTTTATAATTGAATTTTCGGTTATTTATTGAATCGTTATTTCAAAAAGACAACCTTGTCATTTCGTTGGCATTAAACCGTACATTGTGATCGGGGCCGCAAAAGTTCAGAGGGGCTATAATATACAACTGGTAAACGGGCCGTTTTTATTATACTGAATCCCTTTCACCTTGGTTTCTGAGAGAACATAGGCCAGTAGTGGCACGTTGATAAGCTAAGATAATTATGTTATCTTTATATAATTTTAACAGGCTTTGAAAAGGAGTTTGGGAGACCTTTAATTTGACAGTATTCTCCGGCATATACTCAAAATATAACGAAATGATATAAAGATTTGATGTAAACTTCAAGTATTAATATATTAACTTACATTTTTAAATTAGTTACTTAAAACTTTTTAGAGCAAGTTAAGGGTGTATAGGGATCCTAACAACATCTTAGGAGCCAAGACAACCTCACCTGCAAGTGGTGCACCTGTTTATCAAACAACGAGGCTCGGCGAACGTAACAGATCCCGGTTAGCGGCAATAGGCTCGCCATCTATTACGTGGGAACAACATATAAAATTGGCAAAGTGTGGGCATATAATATGCCTCTGCCTACCCCTTCCGGGAAACAGGCGTATGTTGCATGTTTCAATATACCTAAGTAGTTACTCTTTAAACTTGTTAGTGCAAGTTGTGATTCGTTTTTAAGTAAATTATATTGATAATTTGCCAAGCAGGTTTCATGAGCATTGTCAATATAGGAAAACAACTAACAACATAATGAGTTACTTACCTCCTACACACTCTACAAGTTGTTCTAACATGTCGCAACAGTGGAGATGACAGCTGATCATTAGGACTAATAGGACTAATCATTACGCACTGTGCGCATGGGCACATTAGCGATCGCACGCTATGCGGCTAATTGAATCGGGCTTTTGAATATCTGAATGTGATGCAATGATAATGACCTGTTAGCAGCATCCTAGTTATCATTAACACAATAATCTTGTGTCACAAGCTTTGTTCACGTCATGTTAGTACTAATTAGAACTGGTTTTTATCTTTCTTTAAGGTTCTGTATACGAGTGGCGAAAATCTATAGGCGTCAGCACCAGTCGGCTGTTTTAATAAAAGCGACTCAAAATTAGAAGTAGGTTAAATTAGAAGTTGTTGTAATTTATGGCTCTTTTGGGGCACCTTATTTGATTTAGTTTTAAACAAATAAATATTTTCTGACAATTACACCAATTCTTTAGTTCCAAGATAAGTATCATTAGGAACTTTTGTTATGGATATTAAGTAAAGGATAAAAATACATATTTTTTTGTATTTTTGTAAATAAATATTAAATATACATAGGAAAACACTAAAAGCAGAACGAATATTCATGTTTGTGCAAATATTCGTCCTGTGTGGGAACAAACCCACGACCTTAGGGGCGGAGTGCAGGTATACTCGACTTCACGCCATATCGGTCGTCAAAAGTTTAGATCAATAGCTTTTGAATAAACTGTGTTTGAAACTAGGCACAACTCACCTTAGTTTATTTTATGTTAAATCAGCCCTTCAAAGCATGTTTGAATTGGCTTAAAAATTTCAATAAATCTGTAAACTTTTTTTTTACAAACTTTTTATGAATTGATTGGAGTCAATTTTCGGTACATGAGACCTCGATTTATACGTGGCGGGCCTCTCACGCTATTGACCCGTTTTGTTAAACTGTCTTTTGACTTGATTACAGTGTTCGAAGAAAATCTCATAAATCACATTATGTTAATTCAAATTGCGTTTATTAAGTAACCCAGTACGCGCCTACGATTTTGTTTATGCGTGGTGAATGTAGAATTAATGTGAATTTGGAAGACGGATTGATTATTGCCACATATAAACGTCGACCGATTTGGCGTGGAGGTCAGTATACCTGTATTCCGCTCCTGAGTTCGTGGTTTGGATTCCCACGCAGGACAAATCTTTGTGTGCATGAACATGAATATTTGTTCTGCTGGTCTAGGTGTTTTCTATGTATTAAGTATTTAAGTACAAAAAAAAGTATTTTTCCGTTTTTAGTATCCATATCAAAAGTTCTTAATGATACTTATCTTAGAACTAATTAATTGGAAGAAATTATTTAGTTATAAAAATACATATATACAAAAATTCACGCCAGTTTCCCCGAACGGGTAGGCAGAGGCATATTACACACCCACACTTCGTCAATTATATAGTTGGTCCCACGTAATAGGTAGCGAGCCTATTGCCGCTTAACGGGCACTGTTATGTTCGCCAGAGCCTCGTCCGTTGATCGGCAGGTGCACCACTTGCAGGTGAGGTGGGCTTCGGCTCCTTGAGTCTTGATAGGAGGGATCCTACACCCCAAATAAAAATCGAAATAATCACAATCACACAAATAACTTGCTAAAGTATCATTAAGAACTTGTGTTATTATGATATGAATATTTCATTCCAAAAATATAAATTGCCTCAATAACTATGTGGCTATGACCCCACACTAGGCGTCGAAGCAACTCTGTTAATATAGACAGAGTTTTGCAAACAGTAAGGAAATTATTCAATAATGGCGGGAAATGTTTGATACTAAATAAAATAACGCAAAAAAAAATATTAAGAAAAACCTCTTTTGTTTATCTCTTTCTTGTGCTGTCTCCTACCTGATTTATTATTTTAGTTAATGATAATGACATAAGAAATATTTTTTTCTTATAAGTAGGAATAAATAGCTTTAAGTGCACAAATACTTGAATATAATAATTTGTCCTAATTAATAAGAAGTTACAATTAATAAGTTAACACATTAGGAGACCAGTTCTGTTCATAAAAAAATGTCAAGAGACAATCAAATCTC
Source organism: Musotima nitidalis (assembly GCA_949126915.1). NCBI lineage: Eukaryota > Metazoa > Arthropoda > Insecta > Lepidoptera > Crambidae > Musotima > Musotima nitidalis. Next base: position 18,041,464 of record OX421416.1, read on the forward strand.
CAAAAATATGCCGTATAAAAAGGTGATTAAAATAACTTCTTAATATCGATTACTGAGCCTATTAAATAACGATATAGTAGATAATATTGTTCATGCCTTTGAATTAATATATTATATTGTAAATTAAGAGTTAAATTAAATTGTAAATTAAGAAACGCTCGTAGCTCTGCGGTGCTCGGTGGTCGGAAACGATCACCGAAGTACCGTAGAGTTTACAAAGGTCAGTCCTTGGATGGGTGACCGTTTGTGTGGCATTTGATATAGAGCGCTTCCGTGCTTCGGAAGGCACGTTAAGCCGTTGGTCCCGGTTATCACTAAATGTGGTAGTCGTTAAGTCATGTTAGAGGCCTAATGGGCGGCTTAATAAATTCTAACAGCAGGACGCCATACACCTGCCTCCGCCAATCCGCACTGGGTCCGCGTGGTGGAGTATGACCCAATACCCTCGCACCTATAGTATGTGAGAGGAGGCTCGTGCTCAGTAGTGGGACGTTTATGGGCTGAGATGATGATGATGATTGTAAATTATAATATGTGCTTACGATATATAACTATTGTTCATGCTTTTGATGTTATGTACTATAGGCAAATCTTCTGTGGTAAGGCAGGTCAAAAGTAACCTAAACCAGGCAGGATCGTAGCAAGAGGAAGGATGTAATTTCTGCCTATCCCTACAGAATAAAGGCGTGACAATATGTATGTTATGTGTAAGGCTAATATGAACAATGAAAGTCCCCAAGTGGTCACCGGTACCGGTAGCGGTTACCGAATTCCTTCCCGGTTGCGTAAGCGGTCCTCTTGAGCGAATCCATCAGTATTGTACTGCCAGCGTCAAATAGTAGATAGCACCCAAAGCGATCTGTATATCGGAACACGCCCTAATGCTCTTGACAATAGAGAAGTGTGACGACCTTAATGGCGCTTCGAATGTTACTAACTATGTGACACTAATTGAAAATGTCCGTAAGTAGGTACTCGCTGACGTAACCAAACAATGCACATCTCTTTGTATTTTTTCTCCATTTGTCCTTGCGAATGTCCGCTTGTATGACAAGCCTATGTCGCTGTATGTCTTGAAACAATGAACTTAGTTGCTCACATAATAACTCTGCATATACCACCAGCTTTGTTCATACGAGGATTTTTATCTCTAAGCAAAAATGTCATAGACAATACAAGACAGTTACGAAGTAGGAACATGATTATAGAATTATTGCAAGTTCTTTTTTTATAAACTACTTTCGATGGAAAACTAGATTACATTTTAACATTATTTCTAACCTAACTTCTCTTTGTGTAAGTACGCATATATGTAATGTGCCTAATGTTTTATGAACACTATCATCATCATCTATTAATAATATAATAATGGATGTTGAATTCTGTGTCGAATATATCAAATATGAATTTAACATACAGGTTTTCCTGCTGTTTGTAAACAGCCTGTGCTATATTAAGACATTTGGGAAACTGACAACAATAAATTAAACATAAAATTACGTGGGATTTTTGGTGTTTGAATAACACCAACAGGTTTCTATGAATTTACAACAGCATGCCGGCGGAGTGTAACACTGACCCGTTTTTTGTTTATACAGGGAAAGTTTGAGCACAAAGAAACGGAAAGGGTAACTCGGTTATAAAAATAAGACGGGCGTTAAAAAATTGATTGCAGACACGCCGAGTGCTTTCAGACATAAGGAACTTGCTCAGAAATAAAACGGGAGCGAAAAATGTAAATGCTGAATGCATTGTATTCAATGGTATCGTTTTCTCTGGTCCGGGAGGCGGAGACGGGCGGGGCAGAGTGGCAGACTTCCCCGGATGACAAATGTTTGTGGAAGTGTGTCAGCAAAGCTGTTTACCATTTGACATACTCGTATGCAGTTCGACTGAAAGTAGTGCCGTGTCAAAAAGGCAGCGGAAGCGGTTTTTTGTTACATTTAAAATAAAATATTTCGACTGCAGAATGAAATCGTTTGTAACAGACCTCAAATACAATATATTGTGAAACTGCAAGTGCCTGTTAGTATTCATACACTTCACGCAATTAATGTCAAAACATTATCACGACTGGTGTAATTTCATCTTTGTTGCAGCACTTACTCTTTGCAGCTATTGCAATATCGAATCATATAAATTAAACCAGTCACCAATGATTGAAACATAGTTGTGCTTTATAATTTGCGATTTGTAAACAGTTGCATTGTACATTACTCCCTTTGTATGTCTGTTGCTCACCTTTGTGACAGCCGCGGGAGGGCAGGCCAGGACCCTATTGTTATATTTATTGTTTCCCGTTAATGGTAATTCGAAAATCTGGTTTTTGTTTTTTATACGTCTGCCAGACGCAATTAACACAATGGTTGAGGACGCACACAGCAGTCCTCTTTTTGTGTCTACCGGAATGATTTGTTACATTTTACTCAGACATAACGTTCGGTTGATGAATGATGCTTCACAGGTTCGTATCAGTAGACAAACAAGATGTTTTTGTGGGTTTACTAAGGTCACTCGTCAGCCCATTTTTTAATAAAATGTTGCTTTGATTTTAACTCGAAATATTGGTGAGTTGTTCTGAAAACATTTAGTAAAATGGGATACTGTGAGAACGACTTCTAATTGTGAACATGTTTTATATATTTAAGAGCGTCTCTTCAGCTTGTAGAATTTGTTTGTGATAAAATGGCAAGTTCCTGGCTGCCGCCATTAAATTGGTTTAAATTCTTACTGGAAAAAGTATAGAAACGATTATTTTATCAAATTTTATACAGTAAAATAATTATATTTTATATTATTAATTTTATACAAGTATTTAGTTTAATGAATAATATAATTACAGCAATAATAATTAAGATAGTTGTTTACACTCCGTCATTTGCACTTCCTTTAGTTTTTATTTTATTAGATACGATTATATCATCTATACATAGTATAAAATGAAGTTGCGAAGGGCGCCCAAAATGTGTTTGTTACCTAGGATCTCAAAAACTACTATATCAATAGCTATGCGGTTTTCAATAATGGAAAGAAGACATTCCAGGGATTCTATAGGTGTATAATTTAGGTGTACCTACTTAAGAAATTATTAGAGTAATCGTAACAGTTATCAGACGGACGGAAGAAAAACGAGTTTTTTGGAGGCTTGCATTGCGTGCGCTGCTGAAATAACTCAAAATACAGAATAACAATGTATGGGGGAATTATTCTTCTCAAAAAGTTCTACAAAAAAGTCTGCGATAGCATATGTCTATCCTTTAAGGTTTAGCCACAATAACGATTTTAGTGGTGTTCAAGTTTAATTTACGAAATATCTTATTTTTCAATTACTCGACGTTCCTACCGACATAGACCAATAAACATAAAACAAAATGGATATCAAATTAAAGCTGATGAAATGAGGATTCCGAATATATACATATCATAACACTTTTATGTTAATATTAATACACAAGATGCATTTACAATGCCGAGGGCAGAGATGGCGGCGGCGGCGGCTGCGTTCCATCGTTGTGTCAGTCAGTCGGTCCGCATAGCACGACAGTGGCGGCGAGTGGCGGCGGCCGGCGCGCGGCGGCGGCGACGGCGGTGGTGGGGGTGGGCTCATGTTGAGGTGCGCGACCCGAACGGGCAGACACGTGAGGGCAGACAACGTTGATGGTTGTGTCGAATTATAAAATTTTCAGTGCGGCACGGATTTTTAAAATTTAATGTATGTGATTCATTTTATTATTATCACTTTGAATTGGAAGGAGTTTCTATTTTCATAACTACAGCTGTAAAAGTCGAATATCCGAGCGAAGCCGGAACCGCGGGCTGCTAGTTCTTCATATAAATCATACTAGCTCATAACATATTTAGTACTCATAGTGTATGTGTTTCTTAGGAACTATTTTATACTTCACAAATAATTATAATGTCATCATCATATCCGAACATTATTCTCTTGACTTAAGCTAAGGGCTCAGAGTCTGCTTCCTGGTTTAAATAGATTTGGCTAGATTTTGAGTTATATTACATACACATATTACATACGCCTGTTTCCCCGACGGGAACACAATTCGCCAATTATATAGTTGGTCCCACGTAATAGGTGGCGAGCCTATTGCCGCTTACCGGGCACTGTTATTTTCGCCCTAACCTCGTCCGTTAAACGGGAGGTGCACCACTTGCAGGTGAAGTTGACTTGGGCTCCTTAGGTCTTGGTAGGATCTCTATACACCCATATATTTTGAGCTGTTACACAGAGCGAATGCCGACAGGTCTCCGCAACCTAAAGGGAAAACATCATGCTATGGTTAAACTAGAATTATTCTAATGTGCCTTTCGGTATAGAGACATTGGATACAGACTAGTATAATGTAATGAGTAATCCCTCTGGCCACGTGTGTGTCCGAGGCGAGATGTAATGTTGTTTGTATTAATAGCAGTTATCTGTATATATGTGTCACTGGATCGAAGTAATGTCTTTTCAAGACCGTTCTCTGAATAATAATCATTGGCTCAGCGGGCGGTCGGCGGCACCATTTTTTAGGTTCGATCGTTTTCATACAAAAACTCCGGCGCCCATTCACCTATGACATATTTTATACAGACGTGTGGGTGCATTTAAGAAATATTTTACCATGATGCATGAATAAAATCGGTGTTAACGGTGAAGTAACCGGTCGAGATCTTGGCCAAATGTAAAGGTAATTCGTATTTGTTAACACGGTGCCACAACTTGTATATAATATGAACAATTCAGTAGTTTGTCACGGTATTGAATTTAATAGCTTTGATTGTTCTTTTGTCTTCTAACAATATAATAAAATTATGGGTTGAATATCAAAAGATTGTTTATCTCTGTTTGAAACGAGCTTATTGAACGTGTAGTACATGGTTATTTAGCTTTTCGTATGCGTGTTACTTTTACTCGAAGAGTTTGTTGCAAAACTGGGTGGTAGCATTCAAAGTTTGGCAGAGTATACAGAGAGGTCCGTGGAGAGGTGATAATTTGTGTGCCATTTGATGTCGAGCGCTTCAGGCCCTATCGGCTTGAAATCATTAAACCACTCACCAGCCACCGTGAATCCGCACTGGGACAGTGTGGTAAAGCATGACACGAACTCTTTGGTTTGTGAGAAAAGGGCTTAAACCAATAGTGAAACGTCTGGGCTGTAATAATTACTTGAACTCAAGCCGATATTTACAAAGGGTATTAAAACACAGAAACAGATATTATTTTATTGAATTGTTATATTTAGTTAAATTTTAATGATATTTTCGTTCAACTGTAGGTTTTCGCAAAACCACAATATCGTCAATAATTATAATGTCGTTTCTATTTAACTACAACAAGTGTCAGTAATTAGTGTCGGTTATCTAATTTGAGATTTTCCAAATAATTAATTCCTAATACGAAAGTCATTAAACAAGTTGATTTTGCAACGTAAAGTACTAGAGTACTATTAAAGAGAGCCGTTTAGTTGTTTTAGTTTAGGAAAACAAAAGAAAAATAAGTTGTTCCAATAAATTGAGGAATAAGATAATAATAAATATTAGGTCGGGGAAAAAGTCTTTTCGCATAACGTAGGTATAAACTTATTATATAATTTTTTTGACTGTACTATTTGTGTCTGGCTGGTTTTGGTAACATTAAAAAGGTTCCATTATAAAGAAAAGAAAAAAATAAAAAAAAGTTGTTTCCCGCTATTTTTCATTTGTTTTTCTCTCTGTAAAAATGAGTGAATCTAATGAAGAAATTCGATACATTTTAAAATTTTATTATAAAAAAGGCAAAAATGCAACTCAAGCAGTGAAAAAAATTTGTGATTTTTATGGACCTGATGCAGTGTCAGTAAGAGTAGCACAAATTTGGTTCAAACGTTTTCAGTCCGGAAATTTTGATGTTAAAGATGCACCTCGCTCTGGTCGCCCTGTTACGAATAAAATGGACGCCATTTTTGAAATAGTGGAGCAAGATCGGCATATTAGTAGTTACGATGTAGCTGAAGAACTGGGAATTGACCACAAAACAGTTTTGACCCATTTGAAGAAAGCTGGTTATACAAAAAAGCTCGATATTTGGGTGCCACACGAGCTCACTCAAAGAAACTTAATGAACCGTGTACTCATTTGCGATTCATTATTGAGACGTAATGAAACCGAGCCGTTTTTGAAGAGATTGATAACTGGCGATGAAAAGTGGATCACGTACGACAAGAACGTGCGAAAAAGGTCGTGGTCGAAAGTTGGCCAGACTTCACAGACTGTGGCCAAACCTGGCCTAACACGAAATAAGGTGATGCTGTGTGTATGGTGGGATTGGAAGGGCATTGTTTATTATGAGCTTTTACCGCCCGGCAAAACCATCGATTCTGATCTTTACTGCCAGCAACTGATGAGATTAAAGGAAGCAGTCGAGAGAAAACGGCCGGAATTGATCAACAGGAAGGGTGTGGTCTTTCATCACGATAACGCTAGACCACACACATCTTTAGCCACTCAGCAAAAATTAAGAGAGTTCGACTGGGAGGTCCTAGTGCATCCACCATATAGCCCTGACCTTGCGCCTTCAGATTTTCACCTGTTTCGGTCTCCGCAGAATTCTTTAGGTTCTGTAAGGTTGACCTCAAGAGAGGACTGCCAAAACTATTTGTCCCGTTTTTTTGATCAGAAGTCCCAAAGTTTCTACAGTAACGGTATAATGTCTCTGCCCACAAAATGGCAGAAAGTTATTCAACAAAACGGTACATATATATTGTAAATAAATGTAAATACACTTTGAAAAAAATGTCTTGACTTTTCATACAAAAATACGAAAAGACTTTTTCCCCAACCTATTATAATAATAAATAATAAATATTTCTGACACTTACACCAATTATTTAGTTCCAAGATAAGTATCATTAAGAACTTGTGTTATGGATACTAAATAACGGATAAACATACATAAATACTATTTTTTTTGTAAATACATACTTAATATACATAGGAAAACACCCAGACCAGAACAAATACTCATATTTATAGACACAAATATTTGTCCTGTGTGGGAATCGAACCCACGACCTCAGGAGTGAAATGCGGGTATACTCGCCACCACGCCATATCGGTCGTCAAATAATATTTATCTTCCTTGACTATCCGTGACATGAGAGGGGGTGGCACTATTCTAGGCCGGTAATAATAATAGTATAGTTAATTTTTGCAACAAGCCATGCAATTATACCGCAATAAGTTGATCGTGTAGTGGTTTACTTAAACGGGAATAATTTGTTGAATTTCCTACCTACTCTTGTAACTTTAAGCCCATAAACAGAGTTTTCCTGTTGATCGTAAAATATCAAGTGCATTTAGAACGAGAGCCTCGCGTATGTAAATTAACGGAATAGGTTATAATTTATTCTATGAATTATTTATTTGTACTTTTCCTACTTGTATCAGAGGCGAAGTTCGCATTTGCTCGTACTATGTAATAAGTACGTAGATAGCTACTTATAATTTGTTTTCACTTGTTATCAGCGAAAGAAATATGTGAGGTATGTAGAAGTCGTTATCTTGTTTATTATGCTCAGAGTATATTGGCGGCTTTCATATACCTAACGACAAGAATCTAAGACTTTTAATCTAGTACAAAACTAAAAAACTAAAATTTGAGGACAAATATATTACAACAAAAATTTATGCATAATTTTATATTATCTTCCTCGTTATTCCATGACTCATATGTGGTCCAATTATTTTCGTCAGGTCGATGAACCCGGGAGTTATCAAAATTACAGTCTCGTTAGCGCATCATTTTGGTCACACACAAGTCTCGGCGCATCCGAAATTGGCTTATCGGAACATCGCCTCGTGCATGCGCGTGACGGCAATGAACTTGCTCGCTTTGCGCCAGCGCAGCGCCGCCAACCATCGCGCATTATTGTGACTGATCTTTAATGCCTTGATGAAATTATCATCGGTATGACATTGTTAATGCTTCAGAGTTGAACAGAAATATTCATGATTAATCATTTCCTTGTCGTCGGACATACGAATTTGGGCGAAGGTTGTTACGAGATAATTTGTTGCAAGTGATTAATTCGTGATAACTTTTCACAATTAGTGTCTTTTAAAAATCTTGTTGTAATGTCATTTCGTTGTGATGAATGCATTTTTAATATAGGTGCGATTACATTGAATAGTATTACTGTATAACTTATCGTGAAAGGCTGCAGGTGTATCTTGGTAATAATTGGATGAGAAATGAAGAATGTTCCAATCAAAGTCAATTATTTTTTTAGTCACAATCGAGATATTTTTTAATTAAAGAACAGGATAAAATATCAGACAGATGTTAACGGCACTGGTTTGTTGTTGGCAATTATAATTAAAACTTTTTGCGGCCTAACAGTAAAAGAGTATATAGAACGCGTTATATATAACTAATCTTATAATAACATTATGTACAACATATACATAGATATGTTCCACTCAGTCTTATCAGTTGTTTTCACATAATTTAATCTGTTCTTATCTTATGTGCCCATCATTACATATTTGTATGGTACCTTCTTTCCATGGTCATTTTGTGCTGCTATATTTTCTACAGCATTATCATTTAATTAAAATTTTAATTCAATTAATTTTCTTGTTATTTCTGTTCGAAGATTGATAGAAATGTCTATACTATTCTTACATAATTGATCTTTCAATACCACATCATTTTTCTTTGGGTTACAGACAGTATCACTAAAATTCCTTTGCAATTATTTCTGAGATTATACAATTTCCATACGAGTGATGCGTGGTGGCAAAAACTTGTCTAATCACAACGGCATACCTCATCATATAGCCGGTGCCGCCTGCGCTTGCGCCTCCACGCAAAAACACACATGTACCGTTTCTGTTTCCGCTTCACGCATGGTGGTCTCCGAAAATCTGAAGAGGTTCATTCGCCATTCGACTTCGGTGCATATCTGTTCACTAACACTTAAACATTTGTGTTACTGTTAAGTAGTACTAGTTAAGTTGGAAGCTTTGTGAGGATTCATCCATTCTGACTAAGAGTCCATTTTGCTTTTATTAAGTACTTGATTATGGTACCACTCATATCTCTTTCATTGTTGTTAAAAAAACTCCATCTTATTTGTTAATATTTCATAAATCTAAATGATCCTGTTGATCTTAAAGACAATAAAGCACATTTTATTTATTTCAACACAATCACTTAAAATCTTCTCGCTTTTAGAAATTATGGTATGATTTTGTCTTAGTAAAAACATCGTGGAACATAAAGGTTGAAGCTGTAGCTACAGTACAGACATGTGCACATTTGGCACAAATAAGATCATCTCAAGATATTCTTAGATATCATCATGTCTCACTTAGGGCGGATTTCACCAACGTAGTATAAGTCTTATTCCGAGAGTAAATCGCTAATTACTCGAGAGTAAACGAACTTTACATTTCACCAACGTTTAACCCAAGGATAAATTCACTATACTAGAGTTAATTCTTATACCGCCGATTTCGGCAGAGTTAGCTGTTATTCGAAGAATAAGTTGCGTCATAACAACTGTCACGTACAAATTTTATAGGTGCCTAACCTAACAAAATGGCGTTATGTTTGAATCAATTTATTGACGAATCTGATAGTGATGAAGATTATTTTGGCCCTCGCCCAAGATGGTTTAAAGAAAGGGCATATTACTTTGAAGATTACGACGACAACGATTTCGCCATAAGATTTCGTTTGTCAAAAGCGTCTGTGTATAATTTGTTGACAAAAATCATCGTTATTTAACAAATAATTAAAATAATATTTTTTGAAACAAACAATACAACTACAGCAACGAACAGTCAACACAACACAATATTTGAGGTTATTCAAAACGTCAAGCATGCATATTACCCAGGTAAATTAAAAATACGCAGCGCCATTGCATAAGTATGCCACTGAATGTACTTTTATGCTTGGTGGTTAATACTTTTGTTCGTTTCATTCATTCATCGTCACAGAGTAACTATGCGAGAGTAACTTATCCATAGATTAATCTGGTGAAATGAAACCAAAGTTAGCCGTAGATTAAATCCTAAGAGTAAAGTTATACTGGGATAGCTATTTTCGTATAAGTTGGATGTTGGTGAAATCCACCCTCAGTGGCATACTTATGCAATGGCGCTGCGTATTTTTAATTAACCTGGGTAATATGCAATGCTTGACGTTTTGAATAACCTCAAATATTGTGGTATTGTGTTGTGTTGATTGTTCGTTGCTGTATTTGTTTGTTTAAAAAAATATCATTGTAATTATTTGTTAAATAACGATGGCCCCTGAAAAGAGAAAGCGTTCTGCCAATTGGATGGTCTCAGAGAAGAATTTACTACTAGATCTCGTAACAGAGCATTTTAGTATTGTCGAAAATAAAAAGACTGATGGAGTTACAATGAAACAGAAACTTGCAGAATGGGTCAGTATTAGCGATAAATACAATTCGCAGACCATGCTTACCCATCGTACTGCTGATAATTTGAAAGCTCAGTGGGAAAGCATGAAAAAAGCTGCAAAGAAGGAAGCTTCTTATATTAGGATGCATTTGATTCAAACAGGTAATATCTTTTCACAATTTTAGAAAAATATGTAATGTGTATTAATAATTATATGTAAATATTGATTTTTCTTCTTGTCATCATGTAGAAATTAAAATGTATTTTTTTTTAGGCGGTGGACCTTCTCATCCAAAAACAGATGACCCACTGTATAATCGGATTATCAGCCTCATAACTCCAAGTGCAGTGGGTTTGCATAACCCGTTTGACAGTGACAGTATGGCCACATTAGAACAATGTGACTTACAATCATCTACAGATGTAGCTCGTGTTAAAAGTAAGATTTCAATTAAATACCATTTCATTACCAATCAAATTATTAAAGAGAGTGATAAAGAGTAGATTTAACATAATACTTTTTTCAGGTATGGATACAATTCCGGGTTCAGGGCTAATACATAATGTTAATACTGGTGCCTCTACTGTTAATGACAACAAAGACTGTTTATCGGTAATATTAATTAATTCTTTATACAAGTACTTTTCCTTTTGGTAATCAAGACGTTATATCAGTTAAAAACTAATTATTTTGTATGCTTATTTTTAGATTGAAGAAGACTTCACATTGACGTTGGTTTCAACACCAGCCAAAATAGAGTCCTCGGTGGTGACAGGAAATGAAGGCAACTCAATTGAGAAAATTAGGGCAGATTGTTTCATGGTTAGTTGCAATAATGTTTAGTTTGAGCAGCCTCAAAAGTTTTATACAATCTATTTTAGTAATTCCTAACATTTATTAATTTAATTTTAATATTTATTTGCTTTGTTTCAGGACTGGGGTGATTATACACCAAAACTGTTGCAGACACCCCTGTCTAAGCCTCTGCGCCACAATAGTGACAAATCTAAAAGAAGGCAATCCTGGACCTCTAAAAGGCGTCCACTACAACAATCTACATCTTCTTTAGAAGATCTACATGGCATTAAAATAAAAGCAATTGCTACCCAGATGGAGCATGCAGCTAAAGAGAGACAAGAAGCTCAAAACCTGTTTGATATGGAGATGCAAATTAAAAAAGAAATTTTAAAACAGGAAAAAATTAAGACTCGGATTTTACTATTAGAACTGAAAACTAAAAAAAAATAATAATAAATAAAGTTATTAGAAAATATTATGATGGTTTTTTATTATTTATATTAAACTTAGAAAATAATCATTAATAATTGCATCTCGGGCTGCGGTAGGTCTGGTATAAGGTTGTGGTAGTTGATCTACTTGTCCCTGGCATACAAGTTCATCCCATGGAACTGGAAGTGGTAGCTCTGGATCATCAGGGGGATTAGCTTCTCCTCGCTGCCTCAACATATTGTGCAAGACAGCAGTTGCTACAATGATAACTAGCGACTTCTTAAGTTTTGTTCGCAATCCCAGTGCCAAGGCAGGAAAACGTCTCTTCCAGACACCATATGATCTTTCCACAGGGTTTCGTGTTCTTATTTGTGATTCATTATAAAGCTGCTCCACTGTTGTCCTGGGGTTTTCCAAAGGAGTCATCATGTAGGAAGTGCATGCATATCCACCATCTACTACCAACAAGGCATTACCAAAGCAGCCAGATTCAAATTTAGCTTTGATATAACTATTATTAAATATAGTGCTGTCATGAGATGATCCTGGCCATCTTGCCACTATGTCGGTGATTTCCAAGTTGGCATTACAAATAGTTTGCACATTGACGGAAAAGTAGCCCTTTCTGTTGCGATATAGTTCAGCATGGTCGCCACCTGGTGAGGTTATACGGACGTGCGTACAGTCCATAGCACCTATAACTCTTGGAAATCTAGCTATGTGAAAAAAAGCGTCCTGTTCCTTTCGTACTTGTTGGATTGTTGACGGAAATTTTATATATTCATTCTTTAATGATGCTATTGCTGCACTGACTAGATGAATTATTCTGTGCGACGTAGGTGTACTCATTCCGCTATAATCACCAATAGTAAGTTGCGTGCTATTTGTAGCGTAAAATCTTAATGTTGCTAATAGCTGGTTGACAGGGGATATTGAGTTATTTCTGAAACAATAAGAAGCCATTAATAGCGTACTTAATTCTTTAATACATACCAGTAAATACAACGAGTGCATATAACTCACCTATTTGTTGCGTACTCCAGACGATGCTCAATTTTTGTCAGTAAATTATACACAGACGCTTTTGACAAACGAAATCTTATAGCGAAATCGTAGTCGTCGTAATCTTCAAAGTAATATGTCCTTTCTTTAAACCATCTTGGGCGAGGGCCAAAATAATCTTCATCACTATCAGATTCGTCAATAAATTGATTCAAACGTAACGCCATTTTGTTAGGTTAGGTACCTATAAAATTTGTGCGTGACAGTTGTTATGACGCAACTTATTCTGCGAATAACAGCTAACTCTGCCGAAATCGGCGGTATAAGAATTAACTCTAGTATAGTGAATTTATCCTTGGGTTAAACGTTGGTGAAATGTAAAGTTCGTTTACTCTCGAGTAATTAGCGATTTACTCTCGGAATAAGACTTATACTACGTTGGTGAAATCCGCCCTTAGAGACTTACGACGGAAAGTAAAAAATACTGTGAAATATCTGTTCTTGCAACGACACAAACCATATGCTTATCAAGCAGAATGATCGGGTGCTTCTTGCTTGACAGCGGGGTAGAAGTGCTAAGATACCAGCAGCCGGTATGCAGCACCATGAAATTTTCAACGAAACGCTGAAGTAGGTAGGGTCGTCGAACCCACTGAACTCGAGTTCACGACCGTTACGGTGTTTAACTGCAAAAAATACGCGCCAGATGCGAGTGCTCCGATTGTCGGATGGCTGCTCGCCACGCGGGTGTTCCCGCGAGCAAGCTGACGCACAAACAAACAATCTAACCATAAATCCAGCTCAATAGGACTGATGATGGACTGTATTTTTGGAATCTAAATCCTAGCATTACTAACGCTATAAGTTAAAATATTACAGATAAGCCTGATTCTTTTCTAGGCGGCCGGAGACGATCAAGTAGAGCGGCGATTTAAGTACAGTACAATATGTGACCGTTGTGTGGCATTTGCTTCTTCGGAAGGCTTCTTAATCTATGTGCTTACTGATGTTTGAATACCGCAAACATTCAAACAAAGACAATTAGAAACGGACAAATCCTAATATCTGTTCCTTAAAGCTACCTCAGTAAATTCTAGCGACCATACACATCGTGTTCTGTTTCGTGTTAAATGGCAGAGTTAAATGCCATTAAATTTAGTAAACAAGACAGCTCTCAGTCTAATTGCCGATATTGGTAGAAATGTTCCTCAGAGACGCGAACTCCGAACGGTATTGTTTGACGTTTATATTCCTGCTGAGCAATTTATTGGCGAATATTCACAATCATGCGAAGTTTATTGTCAGACACGGTTGAAGTTTTAAAGTATCTAACCTTTAGCACAAAGGATGGAAGTTTGTAAAATGGATTTGATCGTGGTAATGAACTTATTATTGTGGAATACAAAGGCAGTCAATTCATGATTAAGCAAATGATGGATTAAAAATATCTTTGTAACAATTCCCGCGCTACTATAATTTCCCGAAAAATCGAGAAACTATTCAACACGACACGTGTTTCGCCCTTACACAGGGCATCTTCAGGTAAGATAGGAGCCTCAGAACAACGATGTTTCACGACCAACGCTGAATCAATTGATTATTTAATTCATGATTAGTCGTATTCGGAAGACTCTTTTAACAACTCTTAATACTATCTTATAATATAATAATTGGCGGGAAAACAAATTAGACGAGTTTCTTACCCAATCGTTATCCAGTCGAGCTCTTGTTTGCATGAAATCGACGCAATATCTCGACAATACAAAAGAGTTCTATCAGAAAATGCTTCCCAATCTGGAGTCTAAACCTGATAAAGCATTCATAATTTTTAGATCTACTAGCGCCATGGCTTACTGTTTTCCGGTAATTGAACAACACGGCAGTATAGGAGTCTCAGTTAGGACTGTAGCTTCAGCGAATCCAAGTATGGCAGCATATTAAAAGTACCTACAACGAAAGAAACCGTAGCTATAGTTTAAAATCATAAGTGGTACTGCCTATCTGCCTAATTTTGTTTAAAAGCATCGATTGGAAGTTAAATAAATTTTTGCTGTAAATTGTATTGAAAGGTTTTGCTCTAAAGAAAATCTCCTGGCGCCATAGTTGTGGTGATTACGCCGAAAGGTATGTGCATTAAATGACACGTGAGTGGTGATCGTGAAATATGGGCTTAATGCCAAGCACTCTCATTGGTATGCTAGGACTTGGTGCTGGGTTTCTAATAAAGAACGAGAAAATTACTGTACCAGCTTATTGTCTGCTCCAAGCCACAAATGTATGTACTGTTGTTTTTAATTATTAACAATGTGAGGTAGATACTTTTTATTAATTCTTCTATAATATAATATAAGAGTGTATAGGAATCCTACCTAGACCTAAGGAGCCCAAGCTAACCTCACCTGCAAGTGGTACACCTGCCGATCAACGGACGAGGCTCTGGCGAACATGACAGTGCCTGGTAAGCGGCAATAGGCTCCTATTACGTGGGACCAACTATGTAATTGGCGAAGTGTGGGCGTATAATATGCCTCTGCCTAACCCTAAGGCGTAAATATATGTATGTATTAATACTCCTGTTAACCCCTCGTGGTATAGTTATAGCGCTTGGGTTACGATTTGTTTCCAAATACACTTCAAAACTAATATCTGGGTGTCAGCAATAACTGAAACCGGCCAAATCTGGTTAGACCAGTGTGTAAACCCTGGGCCATGAGCTGAAGTCTGCTGCGAACGGGATAATGCTAGGATATGATGATGATGTATGAGGACGTTAATGAGTGTGAATGAAGCTAAAAGTGTGTGCCAAGATCGTACCAAGTGGAAGGATTTAATCTCTGCCTACCCCTACGGGAAAGAGGCGTGACATTATGTATGTATGTATGATAATGATCTAGGGCGTGACTCTGGTTCGGCGATAGATTTTTTTAAGCCGGCCAAAATTTTAAAGTCCTCTAACTTATCTTGACTATTGCCTCGTGAAGTGATAACTTTGACCAACGGCCTAATTGATGTTCCCCTTAAGAAGCTTAGCATTTAACAATAATCTTTGAAGCTCTGCCTAACTTCGGCTCTTTGTCGTTAGTTTTTAAGTTGACTTTCCTAACAGCTTTGTTGAGCAAAACTTAGGGCGACTAACGTTCACTAATCCTGTTTAGTGCTAAATCTATTTAAAACATCACATCATTCTGCCCCTTTCAACTTCAAACAAATAACAAAGATGCATTGGCATTTTAAGTTAGAAGGCCTTGAATAAAAGTTTGTGACTTTCATCATAGAGGTCGTTTCATAGAGTCACAAGCGCTTCACCATTTTCAAACGACTCTTCGGATGTCTTGACAAGAGTTTTGGAGATTTGTAGCGTATGTTTTAGTCATTTGAACTATTTATTCACATATATTTTATACCAAAAATGAGTATTTAGAGTTAAATGGTATAAGAAGTACCTATTCGCTAGTTCCTTTGTTTTGAGCCAAGACTAAGAGACGTCGCGCCGGCGCCTGCGACTCTCATACAATATTAATGCTTCAACGGCATCGACAGAGATTACTCGGCGACCGACTAATTAATCTTAATGTGATTAGAAAAAAATATACAAGATCTTATCATTATTTATTTTATTAGAACTAGCTTGGACAAAACTGGTGGTTTTCTGTGATTACACTGCAATTCTTTCTTTAGATTGATTTATTATGTTAAGATAATAAATCACGTAGGTATAAAAAAACTAAAAAGCTTTGGTTTTAATTATTCCTTCTGATATTTGAGCCCGCCCACACAATACACGGTTTAGTCTTGTTTAACCTAAATAATGCTTTAAACCGCGGAAACGTGAGCCCTTTTGTATTCTTCCGGAGAAAGTGGGCCGCGCACTGTTTTTTCCACATTACACATTTCTCATGTGGAGTGCGCAGTTTCACAAAAGCTTACTGGAAAAAAGGGCAAAGAAAATACAGATTAATGCGTGATATGCGCATTCGAGGACGTATCGGTAAGGTGTCGTGGTCATTGATGCCACCCGTTAAAGGCGATATCCCCGCGCCCGAGTGCCGACAACACTTTTTTCTGGTAATAAACCTAAACAAATGATGCCTCTAGAAGTGATTAGACATGGTCACCACCAGCTTTCTAGTCTTACAATCTTTACAAAGGCGTAAACTGTTTGTGTAACCCATATGACATGTCTTAGGCTATCCAAGCACGCGTCGCGCGGTGAATGGGTCTAGATAAATAAATAAATAACAGTGTCATGTCTGTACACATTATTCGAGTCGTGTGCAGTTATTATAGGCACGCTGCGTATGCGACATTTTGAAACGTGTGCCATTATGTAGCCCTCGCGCAATCTGTCTGCGGGACAGCTGAGGCACGAGCCACGACTTATTGTTATTTGTGCTCTATCATATTTCGTAATAATAAATAACTCCACATTTTAATAGATACATAAAGTAAATATTTATGATATCAATGCTATAAATTAAACCACTTAGAAAAATGTAGTAATTAGATTGCGATATAAAACAAGGATTGTTTATGTTAGGATTTTGAATAATGCAATTTTTATTGTATATGTTAATTCAAAATGAGTTATTATAGATTCAATCGCC
The DNA here is from genome assembly GCA_949126915.1 of Musotima nitidalis. Lineage (NCBI taxonomy): Eukaryota > Metazoa > Arthropoda > Insecta > Lepidoptera > Crambidae > Musotima > Musotima nitidalis. The sequence goes on from OX421416.1 coordinate 18,058,717, forward strand.
GCTTGCGATGTTGCAACTTACGCGCTTGTTATGTTATAATATAAATAATGAATTATTTATTCCTAAGTAATGTTCGCGATAATGGCATGCGTCGCCCCGCGGAGTGTCGCCAGTTGCGCGCGCGCAGCCTCATCGTCACCACAAATGACATATTTCTTTGACAACTGACAGCGCCATGTCACATCAAACAGTTTATAACCAACACTTGTATGTTATTTACAATATTTTTGTTTTCAAAGGGCATATACTGATAGCTCTAAAAGGATATAACAAAAATGGAATGAAGCTGATTGATTTATTACATTTCGTCAATGTGAACTTAAAAAATGTTTAATCTTAGATCTGTCTGAACTTAGGGTTAGATAGGTACATCGTTCGTGACTAGCTTATTAATAAGCACTGAAGTACAAGTACCGTTGAGTTTCTATTTGCAAATGTACAGTAAACACAATGTTATGTTATATGGCTGAACGGACGGATAATGCGTTGCGGCGAACAGCGTTGGCCCCAGGAGTCATGATGTCCAGAGGTGGTTATTTGCGGTTCATTGCCGAGTTGGGGTCGGCGGATACCCGTTAACAACCCCTTTCTCACGCCATTAAACGTTCAACAAAGCGTTGTTAAGTACCTTTACTTTGACCAACAAGTTAATACTTACTCAATTCCATGTAATACATTTTGGAAACGATCTAGATGATAAGTTTCGAATTTGGAATAATAAGAAGAATCGTAAAAATAAGAACTCTTATTTATGGATATTGATGTTCAGAGTGAACTTTCTCATATTCCATTTGTGTATACGTTACTATGACCGATTTGTACAAGTGCTTTCGTTTTCTCACTTTCATTTTGGATAAACAAACCTACGTTTATCGGTATCACTTAACACGTTCACATTTCGGATGAGTCATAAAGGTCTCGAAATAGAAGAAAGTTCTTCCCAAATTGGAATCGCTCAAGAATAAAGGGTTCAGCGATCTTCCGTGTGCCCACTGCGTGACATCGCTTTACATTATCAAGTTGAAGGACGGTCATTTGCGCTTGCGACACCCGTCCGTCCACCGTCCGGCGACAGTGGAATGAAAGACCACTCATGCGTTACGCGTGCTTCGAAGGTTTCGTTCACATCCTCTACGGCAGTTGTTGCATCATTCAAGGGGGACTTGACCTTTTACAGTTTGACAACTTTTCCGGTTGACAACATTGATTGATGCTGTTTAGGGATAAATTGTTACACTTTCTAAAAGAATACAATGATGAAAATGTCACGCGGGTTGAAGCCTTTTTATAGGCTTTGTTGCGTTGTTTGACGATATTGTCTCGTAAATCGTCTTTTTTCACTTTTGTTAGTTTTGCCTTTAAGGGTCTGTTTCACAATGTCTGATTAGGCCAAACAGTCAGTTAAAATGGCAGTTTTATATATACTATCTGTTAAGTAAACGCTAATGGAAAATTACTCGGACTTTGTGGAACAGGCTCTAAGTTTATAAAAGATGCCATTCTGGATGGAAAATTTTGTAAAACTACAGCTGTAATTCCGTTCCCGCTGTGTACAGTAAGTATTTGCTTTACAAACATAGGTGTCTTTGAGAAGCTAATACGGTGATCTCTCGATGCAAATGACGCGTGTTTGTTTACCTGCCACATTCCCCTGGCGTCCGACGCCAATTGTCCGCAGGGTTCCGTATTTGGTTTTCCCATGACCCTTGAGGTCGTACTACTTTAGTGGAAATTGCTGTCGTGAGCTGCTCGTGAATTGCCGTGCACTGAATGGCGCTTATTGATCTTAGTCCAATTGCTTAGTTATTTATTTAATGCGTTGTAGTTTTAGAAGATTTGTGTTGCTTTTAGTATCATTATATTAACAAATTGTAATTTATATAGTTCAATAGGACGATAAAGTAATATTTAATTTGACGTTTTCAAGTACTTTGTAATAGTTTATTAAATAAATAATTTTGAATGCATTTGCAAATTTGTTTTTGAAAGCATAGGTAGAAAGCTTTTAGGACACTACGGCTACACGTGTTAACTGTTAAGTCAAGTTAGAAGCGTCAATCAGCTTCTACCAATTCCGCCAAAATATGTCTAGCCATGGCACATGAGAGTAACCCCAAACCCATAAGTTTGATCTTGTTGACCTGAGATGGTAATGCAAGGAGATAAGTAAAGACGGACAGCCCTATAACATAAAATGAAGACCTTGACTTAACTACATAGGTACATAAGTTAAGATTTCTCGTGTACTAAGTTAATAACTACTTAATGTATGCATATGCGTTAAGTAGAGATAATCGAGACTATATTGCGTTGTTACTTTGACTAATGTAAAAGTAGACACATTAAATGTGACCGGTGCGCGACTGCGCATAGGTCAACACAGTGGTGAGGCGTGGGTTGTGGTCTTGTGGGGCTTAGTGCGAACCGCACTGTCTCTGCGGATTGCCGACGGAATAGCCACAACAGACTTTAAAGCCCGACTTCTTTTAAGTCTATTATGGCGAGTCCGCCAGTCAAGAAAGACTTATTTCTTGCAAATGGTCACAAACATAACACTTCCTTTGTACTACAAGACAAATTGACAAATGCTCTTCGTAATCTATTCAATTCAAAAGAGTCAATCTTGGATATTTTTATTTTGTATCTGAATAGACACGGCGGGTGTGAAGTTCTGAGAAATCGCAGTTGAAAGCAAGCCTTCGGAGGTTTCTCCGCGTCTACTCCTTCGCTGATGTCTACTTAGATTTGTATTTATTTGCCTGCATAAACAAACTGGCCATTTACATATTTTGTCGATGTTTTTCTTCACTTCTTAATGATAAATCATTACATTGAAACACCGCCATTTAAGTCTTGATATTTCGAATTGTTAAGGTCTATTACTGTCACCGATAAAATCCATGCCAATTATTCGTGTAAGGTGGATTTTTAAGCCATAAGAGGTGTTAAGTGGTATGTGTCCGATGACATCTTTAGCCAAATATGGCGTTATTGCTATCAATATATTTAATTGGTGTGGTCACCGACAGACCTGAGCAATTTAATTTCCATATCTGTTAGAAAATTATATAGCACCAAATATGGAAGCATGGGAGCCATTGTCGCAACGCAAATCGTGACCCTACAGCATGTGAAGCTTACCACATTTCCTTTGAATGGTCGCAATAATGAGTCCTTGTAACACTTAGCCATTTTTAACGAGATATTTCTATCAACTTTAAATACCATTAATCGTTATCATATCTAATGAAGTTGCAACATTAAATATGAATCTAAATGCTTATTCATGTAGATTAATAATTTGATTAATGTTGCAATGTAGACAAAAAGAGGATGTTATTAGGTGTTGATCTCAATCAGTGCAATAGGATCTAATTGAGTAGATAGGCGCTTGCGCAAGCTTCTGACTCAAAACAATCGGTAGACGTTATTTCTCTTATATACTACGGTTTGCTTAATCTAAAGTTAAATAAACTATTGCCCATCTAAAATTTAAAACTATGTTTTTCATTAAGTAAAGATTTCATATCCGGTTCTTATTCAAAACTGTTTTACGTTGTAGTTTTAAATATGTAACTACTCTCAAAATCATTTTTTTTAACTGTTTGTATCTAAATCTTTAGTTTCGTCATTGTTTCGACATATTTCGTATCGTTATCATGTCGTATGGCTTTGATTAGATTAAATAACTCAAATTACATTTTGCTGTACACATCTGTTTCTTTATCAAAAAATTCTCAACTAAAACCCTTTGCAACACTTCAACCTAGTACAAGCATTGCTTCGGTAAGGGGTAGATGGCGCTGTGTGAAATGTCTAAGGAATTATTTATTCATAAGTAAATTGGCACTGACTTCGAATATGATTAGTTAGTCTAAGATGTAGCGGGCGGGGGAGCAATGATTGCTAGGTTGGATAATGTACGGTCGCGGCCCTGCGGGGTCGGCGCTAATAAATTGCGGCACATTCTGACGACAGCCAGCCCGCCGGGCTCGAAGGACCACCGCGTGTCACCAACCAACCAACTAGACAATTACATACTTCATATTGTACTAGATGGAACATTTATTGTTGCTGTACGTAATTTTGTGTATGCATGCAATAATTTGTGTCTGAATACAGTAAAATGACAGGTGGCTGGTAACGGATGGATGCGTTCTTCAGAGGACCGTGATGGTTGGCGCTCTTTGGGGGAGGCCTACGTACAGCAGTGGACGGCGATTGGCTGATTGATTGATTCACAATATAATATATAAAGTTATAACGTTATCGCTAAAATTGTAAAGGTTTGAATTACATATGCGTATTGTGTAATTTATTTTCGAGAAATATTACAGAAGATTTAACAAATGAGAACAGATAAAAAAAAAAAGCTATTAAAAGTGTTCTTGTAAAGTATTGTGAGACTTATTTCACGACTTTTATTTAGTTTACACTAATATTTACAAAAACGTATGAGAATTTAAGTATGTTTACATAGTACACGCTATGCTTAGTTTGGAGTTAAATGGCGCTGTGTGAGATATGAGAGTTGATTTACAACTGATGCGCCATGCCATATTTGTTGACAGGTAAATTAAATTACCGATAGTCATTACATGTTGTTTTGGCCATTTCGCTTGTGTAAACATTGCGCATTTTAACATCGAATAAGATTCTGTTTTCATCCCGATAAGTTATAATATTTTTCCAAATATCTACAAATGTTTTCCTTTTCATCTGAAGATTAAAACGTACGCCTCACTTACACGCGTGTGATAACCTTCAGTTCCTCCTAGGGTTGACAAATGAAAGATAATATTTAAGTTAAAATAACATAATGTCTCCCGCACAATCGGACGTTTTCAATAACTTTTCCATTGACAAAGCGCATTGGCTTGATCTTATTGAAATTTGTCTGATTCGCTGCGGTCGCGTGACGTCCTAGAGGCAGTACTTTCGCGTGACTGACTCCGTCTACGACAGTTTCCCCGGCACGAATTTTAAGTAGTTTATTGACCATTCTGTTGTCTTTGTGCATATATTTAAGAGTTAGTGTTCTTTCCCATCTTTGTAGCGAATTGTCTACTCAACATCACACTTTTGTCCTTGTCATTATCCTCCTGCCCTGCTCCGAATGCATACGGAATCGGCGCAGGAAGTCGTTTTCTTCCATTTAACCTCGGTCTTCCGTCATCGACTCCTTCACCTCCTTCTCGATCATAAAATTCTTCACACACTTAATCCGACTCTTTTTCAGTCACAAAAGTAGTAGTCCTTTATGACAGTAAAAAATATCTTGTTTTGTGTCAAGAAGTCAAAAGATTCGGCTTCACTCTTGCCGTGGGCGATCTTCTTAGGTGTAGTGACCCGTGCAGCCCACGCAAACCTCGCTTGTTGCGACATATAACACACCGTCTCATGTCCTCTACGCCACCGAACAGTGAAAAGGTTTCGTTCTGGTGAACCGCCTCGCAGCCGGCAACTAACAAGCGCCCGGACATCACCACCCGTCAGTCAAAACTGAGAATCGACTCGGCATATGAAACGTACAAGTGTTTTGCAGATCATTATAACACAACCTGACAGGTATGCTTACAATCAAGCACCTGTAGATGAAGTTCAATGGATTTATAAAAATGACGAGGCATTTATTTTTGATACATTTATTTTTAATAGACTTCAATAAAAAAAGAGGATCTATGAATATTTAATACATAGACAAACTTTTATTTACTGCAGATTGTAGGCCAATAGGTAATAAAATAAAGAAAAAGAAAGAACGTTCCGTTGGTTTTATAGGACATTTGGTAAAGTTTAATTCTAGAGGTAGACTTTAATAGTCTATAGGAAAATGTGACGATTATCACAATAGTATTTATTTTGTTTTTAAATTGATTACAAGATATTATTTTTCTAAATGTTTTTCTTTTTTGTTGCAGGTTGGTTGATCGAACATCTTGGAGTCGTAAGTTACTCATGAAAATTAGAAATTAAGGATCCTTAAGATTTATTCTATAAATTCCATAAAAATGTCTGTAATTTAAAACGTACAACTACCCGCATATAGACGGTGAGTATAATATTGTAATTGTTAGTATTGCGTTCACGTGTACGACTTACACGATTTGGTCCCGATATGGCATCCTACATCAATACGATTCGATGTTGCTGACATATTTATAGAAAAAATTAGTCGACCGAGACAGACATATTGAAGTGGCAGGTATGGGGAGTCTTGCATCCGTAGGTAAGGACACGTTCTCACGATTGTCCAAGTCGAATATAGTTATATTGGTAAACTTGCGTCTGCTCGTGGCTTCGATGTCGGCACGGTTGAAAGACAGTCGTCATCAACATCATCATAATATCAGCCTTATAAAAGTCCTGGGATGGAAATTGTATTGGGAGTATTTGCCCATAATCACGTCTCTGGGCAGGCTGGTTGGTGATCGCAGTTCAAGCTACGCAAGGTGACGCTGCTACCCATCATCCGGTAGAATTTCTCTTCGTCGACTTTTACGACTCTCCATGAGATTGCATAATTCTAGGTCGTTATCACACGGCAACGATACTAGCAGACTGCATGTGACAACTGGATACACACCATTTTGTATGTCACATAGAGTGTGCTTTGGTGGCGTGGTAGAATGTATTTCATACAAAACCATAGAAACCAGTAAAGTCGCTTGCGGTCGAATGCTGCGGTTTCCCGTATAGATTTCATCATCTCAGCTACAAGAAGTCCCCTGCTGAACTTAAGCCACACGTTTACTGTGCAAGTATTTATCTTAGAGTCAATATTAAAATTGGCATCATCGACGCCTTTCATAGACCACATTTTAAATTTATGGGCGAACTCATATGTATAATGGAAAACGTATTGTATTCCCACAACATTTATTAGAACGTCGTTTATTGGTCATTGAGACCTTGTAAAATCAACATAAAATGAGTTTTGTTCATTCAGTTCTATATTAAACTTAATTGAAGACAAATATGTCTAACGAGCATTCCATGGTCGAGGTCTGATGAGATTCTGTTACTCATTTCGCAATGTTTACAATATCACAGTAAACGAACGGCCTTTAGGAGATGTTTACACAAAATTGCTGCGTTTAAGTAACAACGGCGACATTTCCTTTAATTTAAAAAAAATATTATTATCTATCACTCGGTATAAGATGTTTTTGAAATATAAAAGTGTTACTCGGAATTTTATTTTGGTACAATGCGTTTTTTTTAATTTACTTAATGCATTGCGGGAATCATTTTTCGATAAATCTGATAGGTCTTCTTTTTTTAATACCTGATCTCTCTCTAATATGTCTTTATAATTTTGACGCATAAACGTTCGAACGTCCATATATCCGCATAATGAATAATTAATAAATAAATATTTCTGACACTTACACCAATTATTTAGTTCCAAGATAAGTATACTAAATAACGGATAAACATACATAAATACTTTCTTTTTTTTTTGTAAATACATACTTAATATACATAGGAAAACAGGTGTTTTTTTCTGGGTAGACCAGAACATATATTAATATTTATACACACAAATATTTGTCCTGTGTGGGAATCTAACCCACGACCTCAGGAGTGCAGTGCGGGTATACTCGCCACCACGCCACATCGGCCGTCGAAATAATAATTACATATTTATATCCTGAATTTTGCTATTGGTTTAATTGAAGTGACGAAGTCGTCAACAAACGGGATGGATTGTCGACCTCGTTCATGTGACTCACGCGCACATAATTACATAAAAACACAAGAGTCTCAGAGGTGGGCGTCATATGATTGGACTCTAAACTTGATATTGACATTTGCATAAAAACTGAACGCTTCTCCCGTTTTGGGTGTCCGCCAATTTATGGTGGCATAACTTGTTTTGGTCACGTGGCTATCTGAATAAAAAGCAAGCATACTAATTCAAATACAGGTAGTAAATTTAAGGAGCAATTAAATACCTTTCTCACAGCATTAAAATTTAATTATTGAATAAGGCAGTAAATCTTAAAATGGATTGAGTAAGATCAATGAAATGAATGAAATTAGTAAATCTGTCAAGCGTTCGCATTCCAAGACAAATATAAGTTTATCTCTCTTAAAATTGAATCTCAAACGCACGTTAGTGTAAAATCAAACATTTAATGGCCGATTCCAGCAGAGTTCTTAATGTGCCAACTGTTCAATAAATACATTATTTTAATGGGTACCAACCGACTAGCAGTGTCACTGAGTAAGCATTCGCAGGGATCACTGTAAGCGTTAATGTTTCTTTGTCTCTGCTCTGGCACTGCGTACGAATTAACGGCCTTTTCGATGGTAATCGAGACTTTGAAATCTTGAGGTGATCACGAGAATTTATTTCTAACGATTCTTGAATTCGAAACTCGATTGATATGTCCGCGATAAACTTTCAGATCCTCCGGTTTCTATTATAGCCATTCATCTATTATTTTTACGATAATAGGTTTAAATGCCTTTAACCATATTATTTACCTTACTTTACTTATTACATCGTAGCAAGTCGAAGGATGTGATCTTTGCCTACCCCTACGGGAAAAAGGCGTGACATTATGTATGTATGTATGTATTTTTACCTTACATACATAAATAGATAAATAAAAAGATCCATTCTTTAAAAAAGTCTTGTTATAATGTATTTTGATACTACTGATTTGTTTATTTGTTAATATGTTAGACTGTTTCAACGAGAAGCAACCGCTTTGCTGCGATAGTAATACTAGACAGAACGATCGTTTGGAAATAGTGTCTTCACTTACTAGCATCTGTTAATAAGATATTTGCAATTATGGAGTGTTTGCGGCTCAAACTGAAACCGGTGTACATTGACCGGCGCGCGCCGGCTGGCATCCCATTCATGCGAAGGCCGAGGAAAAACAAACGAGAGAGCCGCGCCCGCGCCGCCTGCTACTGTTTCCGTTATTCTAAAATTAAAGTCACCTATAGCGTCCAGACGCCCCGGCTCGATCTACTAGAAAACGAAACCATACCATCCACCTAATGAAATTAGGATCACTCTCCATCCATTGCCCGCACCGCAATAAAATGAAAAATTCTTCGCGGGAGTCGTCGCCACAAATGACTCGCTTTGATTCCATATACCGATGATTCACGACGCTTTCGTGATTTCGACGTTCTTTTGTCAGACTTACTACAGACGCCACTACAGGATCTTGAAAATTTGCCAATGCTTGTTTCGCAACCACGATTATCGTAAAATTCAACGACGCCGCTGGCAGTGGCCTATATTGGGGCAGGTCACGGGCGGAGATTGACTACTAATAGATGAGTGCATTAACTTGGGTCATCGTCTCGCATGTTCCCGACGTTCACGGCAATTATGCATAAACTTCTAGAGATAAGAGGTTAGATTGCGACCTCTTTGATGTGCAGCGGCACTTGAGGCGGGTTGAATACTTAATGTCGCCTCAGAAGTGTATCGTTGCCCATCGTTTACAGTTAGACTGAAAGTAACCACGAACCGCCTATGTACCGAGTACAAAGGGTTGCTAATGCAGGTTCCGTGTTGCGGCACACGAGTAAACAAGGAAACTGATCATGAACCGGTGCGCAGCTGATATGGGCCGGCTTGTGCAACGTGCATGTCCTTCCACCTCGACACGCTACACTAATTTAAAGTGCAAAATAATGCGCCGGCCGTACGTTCCTGCATTTGCAAATCCTGCTACGTTTCAGTTAACGTCACAAGTCATTGTTTTCACGCGTGTCAATGAATTCAGAATGAGAGAGCAATGGGAGCTACTTAGCATACATTACTGTCCTCCGGTTGATGGCGAACGACGCACTAACCAATCCTGCGCCGGCGCATCTTTATCGCTGTACCCACTTCCGCCGATATCGCAGCGGCTAGCGGGCCGCTCTCCCGGAGCGGCAACCTTGCAGATTTATTGCACCTCATTACGTATCGTCATTAGATATTTTACAATACAATCGTGATCATGTTCTGTGATTGTTATAATTAACGTTATTATGTTTGATGTAAAAGAGCTACTACGGCCCATGAACAATTACTACATCAATCATTGACCTGTCAGCGGTTAATTTAACAAACCAAAATACTTACGACCTTGCGCACATTGGACAAGTATAATAAACTGTGGTGTGACATATAGTTGTGAGATATTAATTAGCTATACCACACCGGAGGCTACTGGTTCGCCGGGTAATTGCTTGTTGACAAGTTTAATTGCTAGAGATTGGCTATCGGCAACTCATGTCGTCCTTGACGTAAATGACGAATTTTACTGGCTATTAGATGTGTAGTCATGAATATCGTAGTAATACGTTGTTTTGCATCCGTATTTATTTAAATTACAGAATATTACTTCAAACTTTTTTTTAACGAGTAAATTTTTGAATCTGCACCCAATTATATTGACCCTTTAATTGCGACTTTTTATTCTATCAAGAAAACTGTGCTAGGGATTGTTTGTTGATGAACTTCACCAGTACTGCGATACTAGTAATCGAATTCGTGTTCCGCAATGTTTCGCATTTGCTTTGTTTGTTAGAGCAGCCGTATCGTGCAGGCCGGGGTCGGAGCAGTGCGCTCCTGTGCCCGGCTGTATCTGATCACGACGCGCTAGGAGTCTAGGAACACAATAGAAAGCAAGTCTCTCTGCATATGGGCGCCGCCGCAGCCGACTGCCGGTCGAAAGAAGGCGAGCGCTCGTGAGGTCACTCGATACAAGATCGCGACGCGCATTCCCTCGCCTCCTGGAAAGGTTATCGAGAGAAAGTAGCAGCACGACTCTGGCGCATCTCTTTGTACGCAAGCCAATTCCGACGTCGCCTCGTCTGACCGCTAATTTAGGTAAATAAATAACGTGAGAGCCCTCTACGCAAACACGAATCCCATTGTATCTTCGCGCGGTGTTTTTCCGCTGGTATTGTGCTAACGAGAGCGCCTATATGTAGACCGCCGACCTTGGAATTGACGCTTTCTTTGGTTTCGTTAGTGCGAGATATTGTTCGACGTGCGAACGAGCCAGAATGCAACGTTAACTTAATTGACGGTAATCTTACAAGCTTAATTACACAGCTTCCAGTAGGCGCTTCCGTCTCTATTTCTGGGTCGACGCTGACTCTCTAAAGTTGCGCCGGTGCGTTTGGATCAGTTATCGCATTTATCGAACGCGAGGATCTTAATAAGCAGTGACAATGGGCCGGTATATTAGTCCCGCGACCGGTTCTAGCAGTCGCGATGCAAATGAGAATAATACTCCGAGAACACACCCGGAAGAAGCCTTACGTGTCCTTCGGTACTCGCATGTCTTAGCACAATTAAGTACAAAGCTATTGCTAAAACGAAAAGGCAAACATTCGATAGGTGCCCGCCTAGGTGAGATAAACAATCCAGGAAGCATGGGCTCCTTGTAACTTTTTGCTCACTCACCCATTGCACTTGACATTGATGCAAATCGAACTGGTTATTTTTTCAAAGGCTGCAATTTACAAAGAAATATTATGCGCGGCAAATCAAAAGCGACGGCGGAGTCGCGGCGCGTGGGCGTCGTATTAATAATGGTTCGGATCGCTTCCGTAGCGGCGCCCGCGCATGCTTAGATGCACCTATTGTGTCGACTTTGATTACAAACAATGCATAATTACTTATTAAGAAGCTATAGCGGTGATTGGCGAATTGGTTTCTTTGAATCATCTCCACAGCATATGGCGCCTTTGTTACACCACTAGGTGCACTTATAAATGAAGAATGGAAGATAAATATTTGTTTGAAGTCTTGTAAAATTGATATTCTGATAAGTACACTACTCGAAAATGGTTCCTCTCAAGTTGGGTCTTAACTATTTGCAGCAATGGTCTTGTAAGTATAAGGAAGTATGAAAACTACGAAGTTAAGTTATTACCACCAATTAGATGAGTAACCGAAGTCGGCATAATAATATCCATTGTTTCTATAGTTATTGATCAGCCGTGCCAGTCATGGTGATTAGGGGCACTTACCGCCGTTTCCGTGCTCAGAGCTCGCTGGTGAGCTTAGAGCATGATGCGAGGGCGAGGGGCGTGAATACTCGTTGACTTTTGTAAGGAGACAAGTACACCTGAATACACTCTTGACAGATGCATACGTAAAACAATAGGGTCTGAATTGCTACTCAACTATGATATTGAGTAAAGCTCGTAATTGGATAAGACCTGCGAAGATGACTGGTACCGGATGAATGCGTTCTGCAAAAAATCGGGATAGTTGGCGCTCTTTGGGTGAGGACTAATGTTGAACAGTGGACGTCAATACGTTTATTAATTGATTGATTCTTAATAATCTCAAAAGATCTCGTATTTTATAATACAGTCGTAAAGTACCAATTTGTGGCTATGCTTTTAAAATTACATTTTACGAGCCTCAAGCTAATATAAAATATGAAGTGTAGTTAATTAATTAAAAATTTAGCATACATAATCAGGCTCGGTCCACCTCCTCGTTAGTCGTGAGGCAGGTGCGCAGGCGCAAGCATGCCGATGACTACGGCAGGTGTTCGGGCATCGAGTGGGGTAACTCCAAGCTTTGATAAGGACTTTCAAATTTGAAACTAAAATCTGCTTGCTTTTGGGTCATGACATGTTTGTTGTTTCCGAAACTAGGGCATTTTAAAAGCACACTTTATAATACATAAACCTTTGCTTTGGTGCCTTGATAAAATAACAAAAAAAACGTAGGTCGTTTTTCAATGTCTTAAAAAAATATAATATCTTTAACGCCAGGTCTAGTTTTCTTCCATTTTCAGTTAGCCGCCGATAAAACTTTTTCACGTAAAACAAAATAAAACTAAGTTCACTTGTCCTCCGTGCGTCTTTACATCATCATAAAAGCGCACTCTATCAAATGCGTGCTCCAACAAATTAATTAATTGTCGCAGCGCAGTACAATTGCCAATTATCATTTGTCGACTGCACACCGCCGTGAGCACAGTTTATAGTGTAGCAAATATTTCAATAATGAAGTCGCTCGGTATGTCTCCATTTGCAGGGCACAACGCAACACCACACTAGTGCCATTAATCGCAGACCTAGGTCTGCCTTGGTAATGGCTAGAGATTATCCTAGTCTGCCAATAATAATATCAATAATTTATTTAAAAAAAACTGAAGTCTAACTAGTCTCTGGTTTTGTAGGACTATGTTATAAATAAGTTGTTATAACCTGTACTTACTAAATAAATAATAATAATAACTGTATCAATTTGTTTTCTATAATAAATAATCGAAACTTCCCTGTGTTTACAGCAAATAGTTCATGTCGATTGCTTTTGCTAGCGAAATTATAAGATATTTCAAAATATTTTTAATGTACATTAATAGTCATGCATTGGTAGTTACTTTTTGGTGTTCAAATTTATTCATCATCATATCGTAGCAATATCCCGGTTGCCCCATACCCAGGACCCAGGGTCTGCTCACTGGTCTAACCAGATTTAACTGAACTTCAGTTATTACATGGAGCGGTCAGATGGCATCGATGAAATGGATGGGATGGATGGATGATGGAAACATCATTCTATGGTTGAACTAGTTGTCAGAATATTAGAAGGCACTGGCTTCCTAATAACGACTATCATAGATGTTAATGACAGCCGGTACCAAGCAAGCGATTACGCACATAAGTTCCAAAAGTCATAGGAGCGCCAACAGGGTTTGAACCCTTGACCCTCTGAAGTCAATGGGTCTCGCCACTCTACTATCGTCGCTCCTTAGTGTTAAAACTTGTTGCCACGGAGATTCAAAGCTAAGGAAGGAATTTGGGATAGGTGACTGATTGTATGTCTAGCATTTCATATATCAAGTAACGTTTGTCCTGGTAAGATGAGACTGCTATCAAACGTGCAGTAAAACCTCTTCAAATGAAGAATAAACTTGTGATATTCACCAATAATGGTGTAGGTATCTTATTATTATAAAACAATTGAATACAATTTATGTCATTGTAAAACATGCACTGGTCGGTAAGCCTCTTTAGAAGTTTTATTGGAAGGTTTAGGTTCAGTCTCCACACTTCTGCTGTAACTTTTCAGCACTTAGTCAGTGTGGGCAACTGGGCATAATATACAATGTAATAAAAACTTGGAGTCAACTCCGTGAACAATGTGAACTAACGTTCAAACGTTAGTTCACATTGTAGGTGTTGTAATTATTAAAATAGTCTGCTAAGAAGTTCAAATATAATAACTAAATGAACTTTTCTTAAATTCTGCTTCTATCAATTTTAGCTTAAAAGTTTACGTTAATTTATGCTTTAAGATTTCATCCTTAAATAATTCGTAAAGGGCATGCGTCTGTAGTGCTCCATGTAAATAAGACTAGACCGGCGCGGCCGTCTCGTGCCGTTCCATATCTGATAGGGGATGATTAAGTGCATTTGCCATTACTTATTGTAATAACCATGACTGCTATCGGATACGATCAGCACACTGCTTGCTGAAGCAGAGCTGTCAAAGATAACGTCACCTGAGATGGTGCATCATCCAGAACATTAAATTTATCCTAACAGGAGCGTCTTAATTAGGTTTTTAGGACTCATTTTTGTTTCTTCTATTTAAATGTACGTAAGATTAGGTTCATATATCGCATGCTTAAAGGAACGTCGACCTATTAATAAATAGGTCAGATTTTGGTTTTTATGTACTTATACAGTCTTTCTATTTCTTACTGAGATCGAATCAATGTTAATTAAACGTTTAAAACACAAGCAGAATTACTAATTAATAAATCAGTATCAATTTAATGCGCTTACAAGTAGGACAAGTATTCTTTAGAAGATCTTCTTATGTGATGTCCCAATAATCGTCTTTTTTGAGTTAAGTCATTATTCCATTAAGCACGGGGTATGTCCGCACAGAAATCTCAAACCTCGTCAAAATAGGTAGTAAAATTTACGCTTGAGTCTTTTCAAAACTTGATTTCTGAATTTCGTATGCTACTTATTATTGGTTCACACCAAAATACACTGTCCACTGTTGACTCTCTTGAAATGATTTTAATAGACGTTTAGGTACTTTTATAATATGTTTGTATTAATGTTGCTTCCCAAAGATATATTTTCCCTCGATAATGTTTTACTTATCTAAGCAATATAAATTTATCTATGCTACCAAGTATGATTTGGCTTCCTTTGGTGTTTGTACAAGAACACCGCCTCGCAGTGCCGCATCGTTGCGAGTAAGCGCACGCGCCGATGCCGAGATAACACCTGTGATAAGCCTCTCCTGGCGTGATGCATTGTTTGTGCCTCCCATCCATTTGCCGAGTTGCGCAAACCACATCGAGCAGGAATCTGATATTGGGCAATGACTTGTAGTACTACCACTCGGAGATAATGTAGATAAAGTAATATAAGATAACAACACCCTGCACGGCAACAGATAGTAATGCGACTACAAAACGAGTACCGGGCCCAAGTTTTATTACTACTCTGGTCGAAATTAAATGCGTCGGTTTAAAGATTACATTACTATTGTGCCCGCTGACAGGGCTGTCACTGGTTTTTTCTTTCTTTGTCAAGTAAGATATATATTAATAACGTATAAATCATAGTAAGTGAGAATTAGTGGTGACAAAGATAATAAATGAAATACTCTCCCCCTAAACCCTCAGCCCTCAGTGTGGGACTATACTGAGATCTCACATGGACTTCTTAAGAGAATTTAAAGAGTTATGTTGCACTGTTTTGTTTAATTTACTAACACTCATGTTAATAATCCACCGTTATTACACATTAATTTTCAAAATTTAGAAAATAAAACAAAACTGCAGGCGCTTCACTTTCCCGCCAATAAGTCCGATATTATACTTACTTTCTATATCTTCATTTTGATTGTTGTGTGGTGCTCATGAATAAAAGTTAAATGCCATGGACCTCGCAATTGACTTTTATTTTACCTATTGTTTCAAGTTCTCGCCAAATAAAATCTCGATTTAATATGTAATACGTACGAATTGCAATAATCAGTCGTACTATTCACTGGTGCAATTGCACTTCAAGTAAATTGGACAAATTGCCTTTGTTATTGTATCAACGTTAGTGAAAGCAACAACGCCTTTTATTACTTGAGGGTGCAACAACTGCAGTTATCAATTTTTACGACATCCTTTACTAGCCCGCGATCCCTCGGTCGCTGTTTTAATGGATCTTCATAACGATCAGCTATTTTCAAGTTGGAAACAACTTTATTCGGGTCGGGCGTGCCCACGCAATCAAGTAGTTTAAGCCTACCACATAAAAACAATAAACTCTGTGCTTCCATTCCGATCTTTTTATAGCAATTAACCAGTGGCAAGGCCGGCGTCGCGGTTTGTGATTCTCCTTATTCATAGGCTCGCGTCCTCTATCGGATGTTGTCAGATGTCCGAAGCGCGTAATTGTGACCATACCGGGCTGCCAACAGCTCGGTGGACGATGGCGAGTGTTGTTTCCAACATGATTATTCTGCATCGTAGCGCCTCACCGTAATCGCTTCTAGTTCAAGCCATCTTTGTCCGAGACGGGCGGACGCAGTCGCCGCGAGGGCACCATATAAATAGTATTGAACTTAAAACTTTTATGACATTCGCGTCGTACTCGGCTGAGTCATGTTTTGCGCTCGCATTCCGAGCTTTAAACGCATCAACGCCGTCTGTATCGCTTTATCTATATCGAGGCGAGATTAAGAAATATGGTGGAGTTGATGGATGGTGCGAGATGCGCGCATCGCTGATCGATCGATAAAGCGATGCGATCGACAAAGAGATATCGAGGGTCGACGGGCTGACCGGCGGCTGCGAGCGGCGCGCGGCGGAGCGGCGGTGGCGGCGGCCGAGCACTGTTGTGCAACGTCTTATGAATAATTGCCGGGCGTGTGGCATGACGGACGCGAGCTTGATTCACTGCCAAGGACGCCTTTTCGCTTTTAGTCGGTCATCGATCCGTTGCGTAAGCGGCGCGGCGTTTCGCTCTCGAACCCGTTGCACCAGAGCGCCGCAGCAGCTCAGCGCGGGCGCCGTGAGAAGTGCATGCGACTTATGACGCATTGCACAACCAGCACTGCACCGCCCACAAATCGCTTTATTATGCAGAAAGTGAGTCGGAACAAATGGACGCGCCCGGCGGCCGGGTGCACTCATTACACTCGGCCGGAAAGTGAACGCCGCCCGACCGCATCCACACTGATGCACGGATTCATCATAACGTGATGATTGTGATTTATAGCGGCGGTCAGTCGCTCCGAGCTGTTTATATGGAAAAATGAGCGTTTTATCAGCCAAGCACCCGCGGCCCGCGTATTCATAAGTGCTGTCGGATGCTCATCAATATAACTGAAGTGGGAGCTTTATCATCCTGATAGGAACCATAACTTTTGCAATTACAGCGATTGCGTCTTATTCAATTATGACATTTTAATAGTATCCAAATAATTATAACGAACGATGAGTTACGTCACTCCAATAACAGATAATATCGAAGCGTTTAATTTAGATTTAGAGATTGAATGTTAAAATTCATGTTTGGTTAATTAAATTGCTTGTCTTTTATTATTTCGAAATGTCTGTTTTCCAAGTTTGCAATCGTTCTGGTGAAAGGTAAAGGCCGTATCTATCACTCCAGCATGTCTGCCGTCAGACCGTTGTGGCCACAATGGCAGTAAACGCCGGCAGATCAGGAGCACTGAAATGGCTTTGTTTCGTTGAGTAACCTGGCGCTTATGTTTCGACACGTTACTGAGATTATCTGAGATCTATTAGTGGCTGTGGGGGTAATTGACGATGACGGATGATAGCTGGTGATGGAGATTTTGAATCTAGTACATATGCACTACACGACTCGGCAATAGATATCGTGTTGCATAAGTAAGCGTATTGTTGCATTACAAATGGAATAAACTATTACAATTAAAGACTTCAATTGTGGTTTATGGCACAGTACCTATGTATTCTACTTTATTTTTATCATTCGATCAGTCTCCCAGTGACCACAGATCGTTGCAATGTTTCAAAACGTTCAATACAACATAATACTTACGGTTTAAAATATTATTAAGCTGACTGTTACTCAAAGGGTCGTGAAACGCTAAGGGAAGCTGGTCGCTAGTAAACTTTTCTTATCTAACGAAAAATGTTCTCAAAGGCGACGTCAGCTAGGCCATATGCATACTGGAAACCTTAAAAGTACCCATAATTAGGATTATTTCATTATAAAAAGCAATAAGAACAAAAATCAATTAGAGCCATATGTAAGTTAAAGAAATATTGATTTTAATGTATTCTTAAATAAAAGTAAAGCTGCACTGGGAAATAAATTTTGGTGGAGCCAAAGACAGATGGCGTGTGCACTAGAGTGCAGGTGGCATGTTTTCGGCGAACCGCTGGCCGCCAGCGAGCCGCTAGCGCGCCACTCGCCAATCAGCGGCCGTTTGAAGCCCCAGCAATTAGCCGTGAACGCAACCCAGATTTTTTGGAGCATAATTTATTGCATCCTTTGATTACATTCCTTAAATCTTCTTTTTACTGCAGTCGGAACAAGTTGTGAGAAACAGATTACGTGTGTCTTGTTTGAAACATTAAATATATTTTTTGTTTTCTCGTGAAGTTTATAAATTCTCCTTAAAGCGTTTTTGGTGGTTATCTTTGTTCATTCAGAAATATTTTGAAAAGTTTAACATTTATAATTTCGTATTGCATCGGTCTGTTTCTTAACAAGAACTTTAATAAGATTTCTCTTGACTGACAGACGTTGGTTTTGAGAAATTGCGGAAGATAATTTGTTTATTAATGTTTTATCAGCATCAAGAAGCATCTTAGCTACAAGAAGTCCATTGCTGAACATCTTCATATCTTGAGATTCGGCCAACGGCTTCTCGCCGCCATAACCAAAATCATTCATTAATGTTAATAATAGTTAATTTATTTATTTAATAACGTACACCAACAGCATAACATGCACATACATTATATAAAATTATTAGCAAAGGGTACTGTTCTTAATTAATAATAATGAAATTAGTTAATCTTCTAAACTTTCGATTAGAAATACATCTTATATTTATTTTGTCGAAGTAAAATAAAATGATATTTCAGTCCACAGATAACACTGTCACATAACAGTGTTTGTAGAATACAGAGACGTATATAAGGAAGCCCCAAATATCCTCGCAACCTGATTCCGTTTGTAGGTCGACCCGCCACTCAACGGCATGGGGTATTGATTTTCCTTTCCATTACCAAGGGCGCGTGAATTGCCGCTCTTGTGATAAAAATATCGATTTCTATATAAACTGGGACAAAAGGCAGGGCACTAGTCAATTAGCTCTTCAGTTATCGAGGGATTTCGAGAGCGTCTGTCATCTGCTTTGGCTTAACTATAGACACAGTATACTTACCGTTGGCGCTGTAACATCATTAGTGCCCAAGTATGACAGCACATTGAGCTGAGTACTGCAGAAGAACTAAAGCCACCGACAATGCTCGAAGAAAGTAGAAGAAAGAAGCAAGTAGACCTGAAATTGGGCAGGGCACATAGTTTGAAGAACTGACTGAGGCAGAAAAGTACTGGAATGGAGATAGGAAACGTAGCGACAGATACCCAAGGCTGGACTGACGGCCTATGACATTTTTGGGTTGATGACTATGACCTTGATTGACCTCTGTGCATCTGGTTCCTTGACCGAACATCGAATCGTTAGGTTACTGAAGAATTTAAAAATGGTAAAGCTTTCTTTTTGACAACCGATATGGCGAGGAGGTATATCTGCATTCTGCTCCTGAGGTCGTGGGTTCGAATCCCACTCAGGACAAATCTTTGTGCAGGAATATTTGTTCTGGTCTGGGTGTTTCCTATGTATATCAAGTACATATTTACAATAAAAAAACGTGTTTAAGTATGTTTATTTAGTATCCATAACACCAGTTTTTATCCTTACTTATCTTGGAACTAAATAAAAGGCGGGATTGTAAAAAAATAATTAGTAATAGATGGTAGTTTCTTTGTGGCATGTCATACAACTACTCTGACATAAAAAGTGCTTTTAAATTAATTACCTTAATTAACACGTGGGCATGGTTCATCAAGAGATTCTGTGACATTGAACTACATTCCAGAAGGGTGTGGGCTTCGAGCTTGTTGTCATTCAATTGATGTTAATTTCTAATTATTAGTTGGCACTGATTTGAATTCGTCGAGCATTTGCATATTGCTTAAATCACTATTTAAGCAAGAATTATTCTATTGTGAATGATTCGTTAATTTGCTACATTCGGGTTTTGTTTAAAAAAATACATACAATTATTTATTAGCCAACCAATACACGTTTATGTAATGCGTTTTGTTTTCTTTAATGATCATTATAAACAAAAAGATTCTTTTAGAATAGTTAAGTGATATACATAGAGTAAATGCAAATAGTTTATTCATAATCTGATGAGAGACTATGCATTTTAAACAAGCATACATTTTTGGGATTAAGATAAACTAAGTATTGTTATAGTGTATATGTTTTCTTCACATACATATTGTCACGCCTGTTTCCCCGGAAGGGTAGGCAGAGGCATATTATACGTCCACACTTCGCTTGTTTTGTTGGTCTCACGTAAAGGTGGCGAGCCTGTTGCCGCTTACCGAAAACTTATGTTCGCCAGAGCCTCGTCCGTTAATCGGCAGGTGCACCACTTGCAAATGAGGTCGGTTTGGGCTCCTTAGATTATGGTAGGATCCC
This sequence comes from Musotima nitidalis, assembly GCA_949126915.1. NCBI lineage: Eukaryota > Metazoa > Arthropoda > Insecta > Lepidoptera > Crambidae > Musotima > Musotima nitidalis. Next base: position 18,079,454 of record OX421416.1, read on the forward strand.
TGTACACCTGCCTGTTTACTTTGTTTGTTTTTGTTTGTGTTCCTGTTTCCAAATTTTATGAAAATAAGCCCAGTAATTTATACGTGACAGAGTAACAAACCCATTCAGTTTCGCATTTATAATATTAAGAGTACCTAGTAGTAGTAGAGTATATGATTGCATATATTGCAACTGTAATGCACCTTTTAATTTATTTATGGATTCGGGCGTGTTAAGATACCTATTTAATATTAGAAATTGAGTACGTACGGTGTTCATGCATTCCGCGTGGCGAAGTTTGAGCCGGGCGGGCGGCGGCGGCGGCATTCGGCGCGGCGCCGGCGCTGACGCTCGCTAATTGCCAGCCGGGCACGCAACCAAAGCACAGATTTATGCGGTACTCAGAATTAGCTGTAAACCGCTTTACACCTCTCACGTCCCCCGCTTTGTTTGTACAATTATTCACACACCACATGTAAATAAGCCCATTGTTCAGTGCAATATATTACGCTAGATTCTACACGGCAACGTTCACTGCCGGCCTAATGATATAACAGGATCTTTATTAGTTTAATGGGCGAGCTTTACCGTTGCCAGCGTTTAGTTCTTGTTTAAATGCTTTACGCTAACAAGTGTTAATGTGATAAAGTTCATTAAGACGTAATCGGTTAAGACGCGTTGTTTCCCGGTTCGCGCTCCGTGAGCTGTCACGGCCGCACGTCTGAAATCATTTACATTTGCTGTAATGATTGTTGTTTTGGCCTAACTACCAACGCAACGTTATTTGTTGAACTGAATGGGGCTTATTACAAAAGAAGATTTAAAGTTAAACCAGGTTTAAAAGTAATGCTGTTACTGTCTTCATTTTATCAAATAAAATTGACAGCACTAGTTTTAAAACTGGCTTAAATTTAAATCTTGTTTTGCAACAAGCTCAAGTGTTAATCTTTAGAATAGTCTCACTTCAATAGGTACACAAACATACTGAGTCTCTCGTTCTAGCGGTAGTGTCGATTTGTTCTGAGGGGGTGCGCCAAAGTTCACCTAAATTTTCAACTCCGAAAATTGGAACTCCGAAAATGTTCTTCCTAACATTTTTCATCCTAACAATCACAATTACTAACTACTCTGTCTCTAATGTTTTAATTCCGAATCATTCAACTTCATAATGTCGGTAGCAATAAACATCTATTATACTATTATTTCTTTTCCTATATTTTGTCAACATAACCATCTTTTACACTATTATTGAAAGTCATACCTTTTTTGTTTAGATTTATTTTTATTCATAATAATCAGTATTATTTACATTAATTTTGCGTAACTTTTACAGTTTTAGTTATTTACACATAACATGATAACAAATAAGAATACCAGTACCCTGGTACAAGTAGTTAAAAACATGTTTTCATTTACACATTTCAACTAAAGTAGTTTAATACTAGCGGCTATAGCTTTCAAATAATCTCTTTTATTGGTGTATTTTGCTTTAAAAGTCAATATATATTCAGCCAAGTTCCAGAAAAAAATCGGTCATATTTATAGTTCTTGGTTTAGGTTAGGTTACAACTGTGACCACACAACGTACGAGCCGAGCGAGCGAAGCGAGCGTGCCGCGGTAGCGGCCGGCGAAGTACCAGAAACGAATCGAAAACGAAAAAAGTCATAAACATAACCGTAAAAAAAAAGTTAAAGAAAATATTATGGTAATTATGTTTAGGGATAAAAACGTTAGGATATAAAACAGTAGGAGCTTTAATATTGTATGTTAACGATTTTATTGATAACAATTTTCGGAAACATGAGTGTTATGAACATCGACGGTAGCACTACAAATAGTATAAATAAAAACTTTAGGATTAAAAATTTTAGGAGGAGTGATCATTCGGATTACAAATCGTTAGGAAGAACAATTTCGGATAAAGAACTTTAGGTGAGTCAATATGGACCCGTTCTGAGGTTGTCAATGGTTCACGTCTGAAGAAGCCCTGTGGACGGGTACACGTGTAGTCGTTTCTCGCTTTTTCGGAAAACTTCGGTCAGTCGTCTCTCATGCAAATCATGACGACATGAGTTTCGACACGTATGGAAGCCGTTTTTTTATAGTCCTGTCACCATAGTTATTGTATACTCTGGGTAAATTGAGTTTACATTTACATTTAGTTTAGTATGTATACTATTTGTAATGTATGTCTAAAACAGTGTGTTTGTTTGTCCACAGAGGGAAGTTTGCATCAGTACGCAAAATCAGGCACCTGGTGACGGGCGAGGAGTTCGCGGCCAAATTCATTCGCAAGCGACGGCGCGCCGCCGACACCACGCGCGAGATTCTGCACGAAGTCGCGGTTCTGGCGCTGTGCGCGGACTGCTCGCGGGTCGTGCGTCTGCATGAGGTAACAGACTAAGAGAGCTGAACTATTCTACTGACTAAAGTATCATTGCTCAGTACTGGCACGTTAAAGGCGCAGGTCTCCTCTCACAAACCAAGGTAGGGGAGATTTAGGTCTACCACGCGGACCTAGTGCGAATTGATTGAAAGTCATTGAACTCTATAAATTTTGTTTAAGTCAGCATCTTGTACATTGGTACAGCATTCCTTCATCGGCCGGTGGCCAGAGCGAATCCAGAGTAGGTACTCTGGTAGGCAAACAAAACAGATGATAGGTATATAGCATCTGTTGTGTTTGCGAACTGCCCAAATACGTTTTACGGAAAGGTCTTTCTTACATAAGATGTCTAGTAAGACACCACCGCAATGTTATATTATTCTGCCGCTAACTACTATCACTTCCTACCTGTTGGTAAGCAGTTTGTATTCATCCGGTGGAATATAAGCACGGTACCAAGCACTGCCGCTGATATTGAATGTGGTGTTGCAGGTGTACGACACGCGCTCGGAGGTGGCGATAGTGCTGGAGCTGTGCGCGGGCGGGGAGCTGCAGCGGCTGCTGGACGAGGAGGAGCGGCTGGGCGAGGGCGCGGCGCGCCGGGCGCTGCGGCACGCGCTCGAGGGGCTGGCGCACCTGCACGCGCGCCGCGTGGCGCACCTGGACCTCAAGCCGCAGAACCTGCTGCTCAGCGCCGCCAAGGACCAGCTGCTCATCTGCGACTTCGGCATCTCGCGCGCCATCCACTCCGGCGCGCACGTGCGCGAGATACTCGGCACCAGGGACTATGTCGGTCAGTATCTACACATCCACCGTTAATACATTAATTTTCAAAACATCACAAATTCTAGAAAATAAAAGAAAACTGCAGACAACGCTTCACGTTCCCGCCACTTCTTGGCGTCTTTCGTTCATTTAAATTTCGCCTAAGATAAATACAATTATTTATCTTTATTCGCCAATTCCCAAAACCTAGTCTGTATGAGGTAGCTCCCTTCAATAAGAAGGTGTAATGTAATACATACAGTTCAATCCGTGGATGCGTCTATAAAATTGTAAAGTGCACCAGGCTGCGAGCGTTCCCCCAAGGCATTTCGGCTATTATACCCGGAATAAGTTGGAATGGCCAGTAGAAGGAGGTGGATTAAATTTACCTAATGGACCGGACAGTGGTCGCTGCAGCCTTTAGTCGCTTGCAATGGATATATTTAGCGAGTTGCAAACCAGTTTAAAACCATTTCATATTATTTTTGATAAGAATAATGTTGGTATTGTAAAGGATGAGGCATCGTGTAGATGACGACCGATATGGCGTAGTGGCGAGAATACCCGCTCTCCGTTCCAAGGTCGTGGGTTCGATTCCCACACAGGACAAATATTTGTGTGCATGAACATGAATATTTGTTCTGGTCTTGGTGATTTCCTATGTATATTAAGTATTTATTTACAAAAAAAAAATTGGTTGCCTGTAAAGTCGGTATACGGGCGAAAGTTTTACGTGACAACGACTTTGAGTGGTAAAATAATTTTAATGTGAATATTCATTCGTATAGTAAGAAGAAGGATGAAATAATAGTAACAATTTAAAACATTTATTTATACAAAGAATTATATTTATTTCTGTTTCTCTCGCTCTTAGGCGGGCTAACCATGCCCGAGTGGAAGGGACGCGTGCCTCTCACTCGCTCTCATTGTGACCGCATAACGTGAGCGGAGCGTAACGCAGTTTCTTGAAGTGTCACCCGGCAAACCAATTTATAAGACGTTGTCACGTCAAAAAAATTGCATTTATGTATGTTTATCCGTTACTTAGTATCCATAACACAAGTTCTTAATGATACTTATCTTGGAACTAAATAATTGGTGTAATTGTTAGAAAATATAAATTAATTGAATGTGAGGCGTGTGGTTTGTGGCGCAGCGCCCGAGATCCTGTCGTACGAGCCGCTGTCGCTGGCGGCGGACGTGTGGTCGGTGGGCGTGCTGGCCTACGTGCTGCTGAGCGGCTACTCGCCCTTCGCGGCCGACACCAAGCAGGAGACCTACCTCAACATCGCGCAGGGCTCGCTCAGCTTCCCGCGCGACCTCTTCCGCGGCGTCTCGCAGCGCGCCATTGGCTTCATCCGGGACACGCTCGTCGTCGATCCTAAGTCAGTGTCTATTTTACTATTATTATATGGATCATATTTAACGTGTCTTCAAAATTAATAAATTGCCAACCTAACCTAACCTTTTTGTACATCAAAAATACTGATTGAGCACCTAATCACCTCATTAGATGCTCACTCAGTATTTTTGATGATCAAAAAAGCTTTTTTTAGAGGTTTAGTTTATTATATTCCTTATTATATACCTTTTATATATTGCTCTATGTAATAAGGGGTCTCTCACCCCGTTTTTATCACACTTACTACACTTTTAAATTATAACATAAGCGATTTAGTTCTCTCTAAGGGGTCATCCATAAATTACATCACACGAATTTCGTAAATTTTAAACCCCCCCCCTCCGTCCTTGTCACAGCTGGTCACACTTATGAGACTCCCTCCTCCATAGTGTGATGTCACATATTTTGCAATTGTACAGCAAGAAATAATTACATCAAAACAGCACTTACAGATTTGGATATGACCTGGATTTTAAAATGTCACGAAATTTAGTTTCCCTTCCATCCCCTTGTCACACCATGTCACACTTCTTCAACCCTCTCCCACCCCCTTAACGTGTGACGTAATTTATAGATAGCCCCCTAACAGAAATTCGGCCAAAAGTTAGACCAGTGAGTAGACCCTAGACTCTAAGCTTTTTATATTTCTTTTTAATATTTTTGTAAAGCAACATCACCAGCACAGGAAGGATCCCTGATGAACATAGCCTTTCACATAAACTTCCAATGTGTGTGTTAATTTGCAAGCGACCTGCAATCAGCGTGATCCTGACCTTAATCAAATCATAAAACCATCTTGCAGATTGCTCGCCTTGCTTTCTGTCAATAGCAAAGACGGGTATTCGTGCTCTGCTCCTGAATCTAAACCGACATAGTTAAAAAATAATTTATTGCTTCCCTTTACATAATTTACATTAAATGTATGGTTAAAAAAAAAGTTTTTACATATTAAAATTACAACCAGAATTTAATTTAATTACGAAGGTCCAGAGAACAAAAGGTGATAGCTCAGCTTGTGCTGTCCATCGTATACACTCTAGACGGCGCTGATTTTCAGCCACCTCTGTTCCCTGAGATTTACTTATAGGAAATATGTGCTAGGGGGCCACGCTTTGTTCACAATTCTACTTATCAAATAAACGAGTTTACATTATCCTCAAAAGGACCTGTATAAAAATAGTTGGACTATTGAACAAATACTTCTACACATAAATGTACCTGTAGTCAATATGGCGCCTTAGAAGAGATCACACAACCCACGTCTCGATCGAATCAAAAGTTTCTCATAGTCTACGAACGTGATTTTTGTAATAGCTTTTGGTTTCTCTAACATTTGACTCAACCGATTAATAGTTTACGTACGCAATAATACAAATCAAACACTTCCCTGTAAAGTGTTTGAACTAAACTAAGAAATTGCGCGCTTCTATTTTATTCTGAAATATTTATGAAATAAAATGTATTCATTTCAAACCAAGTCCACTTATATTTTTTGACAGGGCTTTCGATTACCTTAATTATTATTATTATTATAAATTAGCTTGAACGGAATATCGTAAACAAGTTTTTTTTATTTTTATAAAAATCCTTTGCTCCCAAAGAGATGGAACGCGAAAGATATCTGCTAGTTAGCTGGGAGTCCAGCAATACGTAATACGATCGAGCGCAGTTTTTTAAGGGGCTTTATTAACTAGTCGCCCACGTCTCGGATCGCACGGTGAAGCCTGGGTGGTCATCCGAACTATCGATCTCCGCATTGACATTTGTCAAGTCGATAGCCGCAGCGACTAGCCCGGCCGCTAATGAAGTGGTTCGGCTGATACTTATTACAGAAGTTTGAAAAGATTAAACGTTCGATATTACATGCTAGGTTGCCTTATATAAATGGTGGTAATTAAATTTTCTATTACAACTATTTCAATTGGCAATAAGCTATAATTCATTTTTAATAATAGTTTTTTTTTATTTGATAAATGGTTCTGCAAAGCTGCATGCTAATTTCGCGTCTCGAATGAGTGTAATCATTTCACGTATTTTGAAATTCCGAAAAAAACAATAATTAATTGGAAAAAATTGGTGGGGGAAAGTGGAAAACTAGGTAATGTTTTCGGTAGTTTATGGTCAAGTATTTTATCGTAGTCTATTGGAGTACTTCATAATACCATACTATTTAACAAATAATAAGACACAAACAATAATAAAAATAGGTGGGGAAAAATAGAATAGTTTCCGTGGGTTTAGGTTAAATGGCTTAGGGTATATTATAAAGAGTCACTTCTGATAATGGAATATAATAATGTCAAGGATTGTTATTCTTCAAATGAGCACTAAGAGAACCTTGTGTCATATAGTCACTAACCAAGCATATTCGTTTTACAGGGGTCGTCTTACAGTGGAAGAGTGCCTGGAGCACCCCTGGTTGAAAGACGAAGCGGACCTCCCGCGCGTCATCCTCGGCGTGGGCTTTGACGCAGCCGAGCTCAGCGACGACGACCTGGACGACCTGGACGAGCCCGAGCCGCGCCTCAACGGGGCTCGCGACCTCCACGGACACAACGGGCTCAACGGGCTCAACGGGCTCAACGGGCTCAACGGACACAACGGACACAACGGACATCATGGACACAACGGACACAACGGCCATAACGGGTGCAACGGTACCAACGGCACGCATGAGGCCAAAGGTTAGAAAATGCTTTTAATAAATATAGTTTTTCACAAGTATTTTTTATGAAAGAAGGTTGGCCTAAGAAGTTTGGTACCTAGGCGTCGAACAGTAGTCCACAGTGTCCTGATGTTTGCTTTTAAATATTAGCGCTTGCATGAAGGATTTAATTAAGAATAAGATTGCTTCTATTTTATTTTAAAGTTTCATTATGCTCATGTCCAACATCGAGACACTTGATGTATGAGGGGGCCTAGGAGGGGCGAGGAGACGGTGCGACGACGAGCGATCGCGGCGCCGGCGGAACCGTCTCCTCCATTTATTTATATATCGAGGCGTAAACAGCTCACAAGAGTGAAAATTGCAGTGCAGTGTTAATTACAATAATTTCAATTATTATTTATATTTCTTTCAGCAGGCAGCAACAGTTCCCGGGAAGCGTCTCCGTCCCGCGACGAGGCGCCCCTGAAGCAGCCGCCCCCTCCCCCCGCCGCCCCCGCGCCCGCCGCCGCCCCCTCCCCCGCGCCCGCCCCCTCCCCCGCCGCCGCCCCCTCCCCCGCGCCCGCCCCCTCCCCCTCCCCCGCGCCCCTCAAGCACGCGCGCGACCTGTCGCCGCCCTGCCCCGCACCCTCCACACCTAAGGTAAATTAAACAGTTATCTTGCAAAGCAATTCAAAATTAACTTTTGATTTGGTATCCCATTTTACATTAAAGTCGAAAGCATTTTTTAGTTTAAAAAGTATCTAAACGTTTTCTTGATGCGTTCGTAGCTCTGCGGTGCTCGGTGGTCGGAAACGATCACCGAAGTACAGCAGAGTTTACAGAGGTCAGTCCCTGGATGGGTGACCGTTTGTGTGGCATTTGATATCGAGCGCTTCCGTGCTTCGGAAGGCACGTTAAGCCGTTGGTCCCGGTTACCACTAAATGTGGTAGTCGTAGCCATGCCTCCGCCAATCTGCACTGGCTCCGCGTGGTGGAGTATGACCCAATACCCTCACACCTTGATATGTGTGAGAAGGCTCGTGCTCAGTAGTGGGACGTTAATGGGCTGAGATGATGAAACGTTTTCTTATTCTGATTTTATTAAAGATACTGCATAGGTATATGTAGTTTATTTCACATTCAGCCTTTAAAAGACTCAAGAGATTTATTTTATGTGACGGGGCTGATGAATAAAATAGTGTGTAAATGTGATGGGTCGTGAGACTCGACTGACGGCAGGTGTTGTTCCGGCAGGTGTCTCGCAAGTCGCTGACGGCGCCGCCTTCGGTGCTGGCGCTCTGCAAGAAGTTCCAACCGGACTTCGAGGGCGGCTGCGGCTGCGTGCGGCCGCGGGCCCCGCCCGACCGCGCCGTGCTGTGCTAGGCCTCGCGAGCGGACTAGGGCCGCCTCGCGAGCGGACTAGGGCCGCCTCGCGAGCGGACTAGGGCCGCCTCGCGAGCGGACTAGGGCCGCCTCGCGAGCGGACTAGGGCCGCCTCGCGAGCGGACTAGGGCCGCCTCGCGAGCGGACTAGGGCCGCCTCGCGAGCGGACTAGGGCCGCCTCGCGAGCGGACTAGGGCCGCCTCGCGAGCGGACTAGGGCCGCCTCCCGGCCGCACCGGGCGCTGCTGGGCGGCGCGAGCGGTCTAGGGCCGCTTTGGAAAAGTCAGCCGTTAGGACTGCTTCTTCACCATCGCTTCAGAGGACTCTGTGTTAGTGCCGCTCCGGCTATGGGGCAATCGAAATCTGGCCGTCATCTCTGAGGAGATCGACTAGACCCGGTTCTAGTGCCCGCCTGTAGAGCGTTTGGTTATTGCCAAAAGAGCAGAATTAGAGCCGTCTGAAGTGAACTTATGCCGCATCAGTGAGGCTGGACTGCAATTGATCGAGGACCGCCTTTAAAAAGGTGCCGCTCGGGGTCTGGGCTTTAGTCCCTCCAAAAGTTCCGCTTTGAATGTTGAGCTATTGCTGCCGCGCGACGCGAGCCTGTAGACGCATTCTATTTCCAGTAATCCCCCCATTTGATGTAACTATTGTTCATACAAAATGTCATACGCGTTTACTGTCGGATAAGCAAAATACTGTCTTATAAATATGGAATACTCTCATTAAAGAATATTTTTTCTATCACACTGATTACATATTTAAAAACTGGACTTTTCACGAATCGAGTAATTTGCTTGTCCGTCTCTGCGTCTGGGCTCGGGGCGGGCTGGTGCCGCTGTGTACATATTATTTCGTAGCTAGTTAAGTTACCCGTAGTCCTGTAAATTTCCGCCGCTGTACATAGAGGTCTCAGCGTCGCCGTTATTTATTTCCCGCAGCGGCGACGCCGACCCTCACTACTTAGTTAATGTGTCGCTCGCATCCCGTGACCTTATATCGTTAGTCTAAGTGTTTAGATGATTTTAACAGAGTAATGTATGTTACTTAGGTAGATACAGTAGCGCGATACTGCCGGCGTGTTGTGTTGACCCGAATTTCTGGGACCAAATTTTTTTAATGTAGCTGCGACCGATTCATTGTCGGCGTAGAGTTGTTGTAACGGTTAATATTGTATAATATTGAAATTTTATCACTGGGAGTGACCGTTTTCGGGTTGTTGTTAGATAGAGTAATTGTTTACGTAGAGGATGTCGGATCATGAGCTCAAATCTTGCGACTTAATTTTTGTAAATGTTTATGTGAAAACGTCGAGTGCCTTGCGCAGTTATTTAGATAATTCATTTCATATTCCGATTTTACTCCATTTCGCTATGTAAATGTTTTGTCGTTCGTGAGAATTATTTTTAACCATTTCTCAACTAAACTCGAAGATTTATACCTTGTGAGAACTGTTGTGATTCGTGAAAATAAATTATTGTGATATAAGTATTGTTCTTTTATTATGACTCCATGTCACCCACACCCCAGTGCTTAATCCTTTCCTGTGTATGGGCAATTTCCATACTCAGCAGGACCTCTTTAATTCTGTATTCATCTATAAACGTTACATATTTTAACTTTTTTGAAGAAATTCACGCGGGCGAGAGCGAGCCAGCGCGGCGGGGGAAGGGCTCGGGTCAAAACGCGGGGCGCGGGGTCGTTCGGATTAGAAGGGGTTCGGATTAAAGAGGTCCTGCTGTATTGAGAATCCACACATTTTTATAGAGCGAGATCCCAGAAAGCTGCGATATACTGCAATTCATGTAAGTGTAAACAAGAATATGAGTCTCAAAAGAACACCAAACTACTAGGGGGGTAGAGTAGAAAGCCTTTAAATATCTAATGCTCTCTTCCAAAGTTACTTAGAACTTAAATAAACACATTACAATATGAGTAAACTGCTACAGGTGCAATAAACGACCAGTTCTTCAAACTGGACCTACCTAGCCACTTACTTTTAACTAGCTTGCTGGTGTAAACTGCCCTACTAAATCAGTAGGGTAATTAGTAGAGCATTTCACTACAAATAGCCCCACCAGTAGGACGGCTTGGTGGGGCGAAGTGGAAAAGTTTACATATTGGTCAAATCAATAGTATCCAAATGCAATGGTTAAGTTTAAATTAAACATTGAAACAAATCCTTAATATTTTTTACTTATTTATTTAGATTTTTCAAATATTATACATAATTTACATTTCATTCTTCAACCATTCTTTACATAGGTCTCTCCAGTAATTCCTATAAGTACACAATGCTATAATTAGTGTTACAGAAACTTAAATTTAATAATGTCTATTTAACAGGCGGATAATGAATTATTCATATGTATTACTTCGATCCACGAAAAATTGTGGTTTTAGTAACATCATTTAAGACCAATAAATAATGATGTACTGACCACTTAATATAGAATCCCAATTTAAATGTTAGGAAAACATTAAACAATTTTAGTAAATTCTTCGTAAATAAAAAGCATTGTACAATAATGCTCTTTACTTAAATAATTAGAATGATAATATTCAATTTTCAAATATTATACCCTCTTTCCCACCTTAATTGAATTAAGGGAGTTAAGAAAGGTGGGAAATAGGAAACCACAGAATTTAAATGGTGTCTGGATAAAAGGAGATTTAAACATCATGTACACTCAATAAATATAAATAAGGGTCAAGGGACTGCTAAAATATAATACCAAATAAATCTCTTAAGTCTGGAATCTTCAGGTTATATAGAGAACTCATAATCTTTATAGGTCGTTGACAATTTGACATCACTTTACAAAAGACTTCGCTATACACACTAAAGACTCAAAAAATCTTTAGACGACATTTAATGATATAATTTGTTGTAACATTAATTTTATTATCATACGTAATGTAAATAAGCAAAGTAAGAAGTAAGTATTTAATGTTAATATATTAAGAAATAATATTTAGGGCGAATGATATCTAGGACTATTGACTAGATCATTCCGTATTCAATTCAATTCAATTCATTATAATTTTCGTAACCAATTCACAGCCTGAGAATTTCATAAAATAGAATAGAATGAAGTTTCAGGGTTGCTTAAAATAACATAGTTAGTATTTACCACAGATAATATACACTAAACCACCTTGGAGAGTAAATAATTTTAAATACAGTTAGTTTTGGAAAGTTATAAGTTTTATAACTTGGCAAAAACAAATTGCGGTAAAAGTGCATACCAAATTAAAACAGAGGTTTAAAAGTTAAAGTTTATTTCATAGGAGTTTTGTGTTAGCTTTGAAAAATCCCTTCAAGTTTAGCGATGCACTATGTTTATTCAAAACAATGCAATATAAACAATATCTTTCTTAGGTTTACAATGTCTGGGCATTTTTTAAATAGGCGAATTTAACGATCTGCCTTTTTAAATAATCCAAGATCACGACACAACACTCTCCCAACTAAACATTTCATTAGCTATTGATTCTAAACAAACAAGCATTTTCTTTTCACATTTTCCATATTATTACACTAAGTTTTTTTGGAAAAATATCATAAATTTATCACTTTTTAATTTATTCATATACATTTGTTCTAAACTGCGGCGCATAAGTTGATCAATGCGCAGTAACAGTATAACGCGTAACTATAGCAACGCGGGGTGCGCATGCGTTTAACCACTTTCTTTTGTCTATGATTAAATGTGTACAAACAGACGCCATAATTGACAAATTATGTTTAACTTACTTGCCACAGATTGAACGAATTTGAAAGGAACACTAATTTGTATTACATATAAGCTAATCAGCTTAAATTAAAGGCAGTTATGTTATATTTCAACAATTTAACAATAATAATTACATCATTATTTATTTTTAAATATTATTTTGGCCGCGAATTTCATAATAATAATATAACATTCATAAAAGTTATATTTAAGGACAGCACCTTATTGATAAGTTACTTAAAATATATTAATCGACTTTCCGAAGAATATTTCGTGTTAGGGGTACGTACCCATAGTAACTTTTCAAAAATGAGAACACCATAAATAGGTCTATAAATCAAAGATTTTCGTACTTTATTCCTAAGTACGTTATAGGGCTCAGTGGTTCATCAACCACGAATGGTTTGCGAGGTGTAGTCTCTTGTTGTTGTTGTTGTATGTGTGTGATTAATAAATAATAATTATAATAATCCAAAAGAACAGGACACATCTTTTTCATTCATAGAAGCGATATTTAACTGCGATACAAGATGATTCCAAACGATTACCAAAGTTAATCAGAATTCACAGTGATCAGTCCTTGGATGGGTGACCGTTTGGCTTTTAATATCGAGCGCATCCGTGCTTTGGAAGGCAAATTAAGCCGTTGGTCTAGGTTAGCACTGAGTGACAGTCGTTTAGCCACGTCGGAGGCCCCCACTGTTCCTGTCATATTAAAATCTGTTTAATTGAAAACTACTTGGTTTTGAATATCGAATACCATATATTTATTTAAAAAAAGAATCTCGGTCTTTTCACAAGCCTATTAAGGCCTTATCATACTAGCGGCGGATCAGGCTGCAACGAATGCGTCGCGAACACGCCGCGTCTGCGCAGCGTCCTCGCGTTCGCGTGGCTGATATGCAATGATTTCGCCGCGTCACAGTACAGTCGGTAACAAAATGTATTCCGAGGAAGTAACACAGCTGTTGACTTTGTTACTTCGAAAACGCCGGAGACAAACACGAAAGCATCGACGATTTTGGGAGGACCGTTAATAATTAATCGAATTAAAGAGAGCGAATACTTTGTGTTGTTTTCAGTAACGACTTTGAATTTCACTTATAAATACCTAACTATCAGATGTCATTAATTATAGGAATGCTATGTGTGGCAGAATAGCAGGGGTCGTTTTTATGCGACTACCTACTGAGTCACAAGCCGCTTTGTCTGAAATTAAGTATATTATTAAGAAGTGTACAATGTAACCATTATTATGATGAATAATTGAAGACAAATAAATAGATTTAATTATTATCCGAATCTCCCAATGATGCCGTAATGATTTATACGAGCACGTTCTCTCATTTGAGAACGCTCGCAATCCGCTAGTATAATAACGCCCTTAGGCGGTTTGAGTTAATTCCAAAAGCAGGGGGTGTATGACGTGAATCCCTCGCACCATGGTTCGTGAGAGGGCTGTGCTCAGTAGTGGGACGTTAATAAGGTCAAATGATGACGATAGGTGATTAATTTAGAATTAGTTTTGACATTTTGTGACAAATATATATCATATAGGTACTGGCTTCTTCACGCGATTGCGTTCACGTATACTTCAGAATTAAGCAAAAATATATATTAAAATTCGTTATTTTCAATATTCTTAAAAAAGATAAAAAAAATTCACATTGAAATTTTTTTTATTATGAACTAGAATTTAAAAAAAAATACAGTTAAAATATTTCGTAAAATAGTCTAGAATGAAAAAGGAAAACACTTGAACTTTAAGTGGCAACCAAACTGAACCGCAGAAAAGAATCGCCGTACGACCACTCTTAACTAAACTACATAACTCACTAACCAAAAACATTCACACACAGCTTTTAAGCTTTACAAGTAGGTACCTACTATTATAAAACACACTGAAAGTTGCCGATTATCAATCAATTAGATTATATATTTTATAGGAGACTGGCTTCTTGTATAAAAAAACCAATCACAGTCTTATTAATTTTAAATGTATTTTTATACACTACTATAATATAAACAAATATTTTTCGCAAGACAGAAATACGAACAAACCACTCTGGTATATCACCATTTCTCACAGGAAAGCCAGACTAGTTTCCCATTATTTTCCCACAAGAGAATTATGTATGAACCAATGGTATATCAATATTGGAGAAGCATATACCGAGCAGTAAGCAGAATAGCGCCACCCCCTCTCATCTCACGGGGAGTCGTAAGAGTCGACGCAGAGAAATCCTACCGGATGATGGGCAGCAGCGTCATCCTGCATACTGGCTGGGACTGGGATCGCCAAACCGACAGCCCAGTGTGGTGATTATGAGAAAATACCCCCCATATAATATATTGGCGAAGCCAATGTTCAGCAGTGGACTTTATAAGGCTGATAGGCGGTGGCTCGGAACTGGCACTTAGATTCAGTAACAATTAATTATTTTTTGTTTTTAAATTGTTTTGTTGCATGTAAGTGAAGCGAAGTCTAAGCTTCGTGATTTCAGTGTTATAATATTTCGATTGTTTTTTTTTATATGTAATTATGACGTTTTCAAGTACTATGTAATTATTCAAACCAAAAATTATTACTTAAATAAATATTTTTTGACTTTTGATATTATGTCCAGGAGTGGTCGAAGAAAGGTTTTGATGATATCACAATTTCTCTCCCGAGACAAGAATGTATCAAACAAACTGGTACTATTTCCGGCACGAGACATTTCATTTATGTACATAAACTTGTCTGGTATAGTATTATCAATATTTCTTAGTGGAAGCAGTATCAAAATCAATTCAGTAGTATTAGAGGATATCATACTTATATACAAATATACGTATCGCCAGACTTTGTACTATAAAATATTTTTTTTTTCTTTACCGATGATGTGATTTTTGAGCATTATTCCATTTTACCTATAATAAATAGATTGTTCACGTTTCACGATTCTCAAACAAAAAAAGCAAATGTAGCTTCAACCTTTTCTTGTTCCCAAGCTGCCTGAAATAAAAGAAAACAATTATATTGTAGCATTCATTTTAATAAAATAACTAAATTTACTGGAATTAAAAATAAGAAAGTTTATTATTTATTCAGCACACAAAAAAAATGTATACACCCAAAAGCATTACAATTTGACCGATATGGCGTGTTGGCGAGTATACCCGCACTCCACTCCTGAGGTCGTAGGTTCGATTCCCACACAGGACAAATCTTTGTGTGCAAACATGAATATTTGTTCCGGTCTGGGTGTTTTCCTATGGGTGTATATTAAGTATGTATTTTCAAAAAAAAAGTATTTATGTATGTTTTTCCGTTATTTAGTATTACTACTTAATGATACTTATCTTGGAACTAAATAATTGGTGTAAGTGTCAGAAACATTTATAGTATTTTTAAATACTTTTATATAGTGGCTGAATCGATTACATTTCGGCAAAAATATATAACTTTAGTCTAATTTTTTCAAACTGCGTAACTTCAATATATACAAAAATTGACTTTTAATGCCATCTAGTGTAAAATTTCGAGATCTATCCCATGGTCCCATAAATTAATATTTAACTAGTTATGAACGAATTGGAATAAATTATATTCAATTAGTGCCTTAACTATGAAAAATAATCAGCTTTTACTTCCTTCTATAAAGATTGCTCAAAAGCATAGGCAGTTTAAAAATTAGGCCGACGATAAGTTTAAAAGTTTTACCAATTAGGCAATCGTTTTCATAAATTTAAATGAGGGTAAACCGCTTTTCTGCCACAACCCATCAGCACTGGGTTTGCGTGGTAGAGTAAACCTAGAATAGAATAGGTTTGTTAAACATAGGTAAATATCTTTAGGATGTCGCCCAGTGGCCCAGTAGTGGACTTTTATGTTTAAAAGAGATTTCAGAAAACCATCATTGACTCCTTTAACACTAAGATATAAGGTCAATCGGTCAATTAATAAATAATAATACATATTCTCTAACAATAACACCAATTATTATCATTAGGAACTTGTGGTATGGATACTAAACAACGGATAAACATACTTAAATACATTTTTTTTGTAAATACATACTTAATATATATAGGAAAATACCCAGACAAGAACAAATATTCATGTTCATGCACACAAAGATTTGTCCTGTGTGGGAATCAAACCCACGACCTCTGGAGTGAAGTGCAGGTATACTGACCTCCACGCCATATCGGTCGTCAAACGAGTTGTTGTTTTTTTTTGTGTTTTTATAAGTAAAATTGTTTGTATGTATCAAGTATTTTTTGTTTGATTTGTATGTTTATAGACTGAACAGGATTTACGTCATAAAACGCTTTAAAACCTCAAATCAAAAATTGCTCAACATGCCTTGCCTTAACAAAATGGGCAATGGATCGGAGCTACAAATGATTATCATATAAGGGAGGCCTATTCTGCCGTCATAACTAAGAATGCAGTAATCGCAAAATGGCGGTTACGATCTAAACGTAAAAAACTAAGTTTTTAAGCAAGTACGGCCAAAATCATTACATAAAACACATACTTAGAGAGATTTTTTTTTTGAAAATATTTTTTTTTACTTGTACTTGAACCACTTGGGATGCCATTTCTGGAAAAAAGTGAAAATTTCAAAAATGTCGATTACTACATTCTTTGCTATAAGGGCCGTATTAATAAATATTTTTCTTCGTTCGTCTAAAACCACGACGATGATCTTACCTTATAAAACGCACGCACCAGTGCGGCTAGTGTCCGTTAAGCAGCGCTGCACCGTTTGCGCTAGAAGCGCTTAATGCTCCATTGTTACCGTTAAGGTCTGCATTGTTAGCACTAAGCTCTGCGTTGATAGCGCTAGGAGCTTCGTTGATAGTGCTAAGGGCTGTGCTGTTAGTGCTAGAAGCTTCGTGGTTAGCGCTAAATGCTGAGTTGGTAGTAATTGGTGCAGCGCTGCTATCGCTGAGTTCTGCGAGCTGGTCTGCGTACTCGCAGTAGAGACGCTGCCACCGCAGTTGCCGCACCAGCAGCCGCAGTAACTCTTCAAGGAGCTTGTGCTTTTTGATGCCCTGCAAAACAGAATTCATGACTTGATTTAAAACATAGATCTTCAATTAGATAAATACATTCACGCCTGTTTTCACGAAGGGGTAGGCAGAGGCATATTATACGCCCACACTTCGCCAATTATATAGTCCTACGTAATAGGTGGCGAGCCTATTGCCGCTTTACCGGGCACTGTTATGTTCGCCAGAGCCTCGTCCGTTGATCGGCAGGTGCACCACTTGCAGGTGAAGTAGGCTTGGGCTCCTTGGGTCTCGGTAGGATCCCTATACATTAATTAGATAAACCACTGTCTAGCATAATATTAGGTATACTAAACACTGCAACGCCTTTAAAGAGTGTCACTTGTACCTATTCAGATATAATTATGTAATACTATTTCTCCATATGGCAAAAAAAAATCAAATTTAATTTGAATTAGATATCTTTATCACGAAGCCAGAAACTAATGTAAAATAAACAAATATCAAGTGTTTATTTTTGATTCTAAATTAATTTGAAGTGGTTAGTCGTTTGCGACCCCTGAGAGATTGAATAATGGGTTGGAAATACTATCAACTTAAAACTGGAAAAGGTTATGTTCTGAAGAAAAGTTGCATGACTGACCAGCACGCAGGGTTGCCACTTGCTGGGGGTGGAGACTCCATGACTAGGCCCCAACATATCATCTAGGATAACGCGTAGTTGTTCCTCTGTACCTGCAAGATCATAAATACATATGTTTTAGGCATTTTTAACAAAATAATAAATAAAAGTGGAAGTCGTGAAGCGAGTCGTGAGCTACCTGATTTTGTACTAACGACGTCAGACAGCGCTTTTGTTTACAAGTCGTTCGAAACGAAAGATAAAGATACCATATAAAAGCATGCCATAAGTTTGGTAAAACCTGCATGTTATCGCTTAATATAATTCCGATACGTGCCCCTATCTTCGATTGATCTTAGGGGCTGTTAGGGGGGTTGACTTGGTGTGACAAGGGGATGGGAGGGATCCAAAATTTCGTGACGTCACATTTTAAAATCCAGGTTCTATGAAAATATTGTAACTGCTGTTTTGACTTAATTATTTCTTGCTGTAAATTGCAAAATACGTGACATCACAATAAGGAGGAGGGAGTCTGTGATCAGCTGTGTCAAGGACGAAGTAATTTATGGATGACCCCTTAGAGAGAACTAAATCGCTTATGTTATAATTTGAAAGTATAGTAAGTGTAATAAAAACGGGGCGAGAGAGACAGAAAAGGAGCAATAGTGATAAAAAAGGAGCAATCATAAGTATGATACATAATAGGCAAGTGTTATTACACAAGTGGGTAATTATGAAAGCATAGTTGTATCAGAAGCCGCTGAGAGAATCATTAAAGTCAACCCTTCCTTCACAGTCAAGGAAGTAACATGGATCTAAGGAAGTATCCAATGAGGGAGTTGTTAAAATATTATCCTGATAGTACTTCCTCCAAATTTTATATTATAATTTGTATGGAATATAAATTCCAAGCATATTTGTTTTACAATTAGTAATTATAAATGGATCTCCGTGATAACCAGGTCGCACGTAATTGACGGTTTCACTTGATGACGGGCTTTAAGCCCACCCCCCCGGACAGTTCTCCACCTAGGCGTGGTGGGGGGTGGGGGGCTGAGTACCTCCCGGAAAAGGTAACACCCAAAGGTTGAAGACTCTGTGTGCTCTTAGTACTGACTACCGGGGGGGAAACTAAGAGGGACCTGTGAAGAGGGCGCAGCGGGCGGTCCAGGAGAGCTCACCAAGCAACGCCAGGAGGGTCATAGGCAGCGGGGGCAGAGGGGCCCTGCAGTCTAACCATGGACCCTCTGGGAAGTTGGCCACACACTATGGTCTTAAAGGGAGGTAGGAAGAGCGAGTCCATTGCGCCTCTCTGAGGAGGTCCTCCTGGTTTTGGTCCGGGGGACGTTGGCCGCAGGCGGGGTGTCAGACGCTGCAACCCAGGTACTGGCCCCCGCCTCTTACTCAACAAGCGGCGAGCGTGGTCGGAAGATTTTAGTGGGTATTACTGCTGGCAGTCGCGTCTGCCGGTGGTGAGTCCCACACCCCCTTTCGGTCCCCCTTTGGCCGGAAGGCAGAGCGTAAATGCATTTTGTTACCGACGTAAAACAAAAAAAGAAGGGCTTGACGCCCACCGTGGAATGTGCCGGTCAAGTGCGCACACCACTGTAGCCTACCAAAATGTCATCAATATCAAATTCTGCCGATTGTGATCCACCCGTAGATCGCTTGACGGTAGCGTCAAGTCAACGCGGTAAGCAATCAATATTCACTTCAAACAAGTAGACTTTTTGATCCGGGAACCCATAAAAAGTGTAACGAATGTGGATCTGACCGTGCGTGACCAGATGTGTGAAGAGCGCGGCGAGCCAGTGCCTGTAGTCCCGCGCCAGTCTCAGATGCAGACACGACGCCACTTGCGCCTCGAGCCAGCTCCGGGCCGCGGATGCACTGTGACCGCTGTCAACCACAAAAATGTATTCAACTCATGATCATCTTACTATTAACCTCCCTCGACCTTCAAACCCGCTCATTCGGTGTGACAGAAGGCCCGTGCTCAGGTGATCATAGCTCATGATTACTTAGCACGGGTCTTCTCTCACAAGCAAAGATGCAAAACCTCGCAGGTGACGCTAAGTCTGATGTGCAAGCTTGTCTTGTTCATATTGCCAAATAAGGCATGGCTACGTAACGAGTTTTTTCAGGAATGTTTATAACAAAAATACAATGAAGCATCTCGTAGCACCTTCAGAACAGTCTTTAAGCCAAATTCGATTTATTCGATTCGATTCGATGAGATCTCAGTATAGTCTCACATCTTTACGTTCAAGGGGTTTAAGGGGGAGGGCATCTCATTTATCATTTTAATCACCAAATGTGCCAACCTCACGAAGCCATTATTAAAAAGTGATAAAACATACATACGTACATTCACGCCTGTTTCCCCGAAGGGGTAGGCAGAGGCGTAGATATTATTGCCGTTTACCGGGCACTGTTATGTTCGCCAGAGCCTCGTCCGTTGATCGGCAGGTGCACCACTTGCAGGTGAGGTTGGCTTGGGCTCCTCAGGTCTTGGTAGGACAATAAATGTATAAACCTGGGCGCGTCGTGCGCGTTGTGCGCGGCGGGCGCGCGTCGCATGGTGCGCGGCGCGTGGCGGGCCCCGCACGCTCGCCACACGGGGTCTTGCGCGTCCGCCCACACCACCCTGGGGACAAACCATAGCCGTGCAAAACGTGCTTCTATACACTGTACTCAGTTAATTTGTAAGTTGAATGATCCCACACTATCCTGAGGAACAAACCACAGCCGTATAAATACATAAATATTCTCTTACAATCACATCAATTATTTAGTTCCAAGATAAGTATCACTAAGAACTTGTGTTATGGATTGTTCAAACTGTATATAAATGTTAGTTTGTAAGTTCGCCAATAGATGGCACGGAACGTTATTTAGATCGCGCAAGCGTTTATTGTTTTCCGGTCCCATATAGGTCCGCCTGCTGTATTTTTATAGTGCTTACAGATTAAATCCTTCCTGGCCTTTTTATTTTATACCAAGGTTTGTTCAGGATACTAAAGAACGGATAAACATACTTAAATACTTTTTTTAAATACTTACTTAATACACATAAGAAAACACCCAGACCAGAACAAATATTCATGTTCATGTAAACAAAGAACTGTCCGGTGTGGGAATCGAACCCACGACCTCTGGAGTGAAGTGCAGGTAACTGACCTCGACGCCATATCGGTCGTCAGATATACCGTGTTCGGCTAAATATGTTCAACTAGTGCAAGCAACCACTTTACTCAGTTAATATGCCAGTTGGCGAGTCTCACACCACTCTGCGGGACAACCCAAAGCCGTAAATAACGAGCTCTCACGCTTACGGTATTTCTTCTAAAATACATACACTAGGATCAGTATTCGCACAATACGCTGCCAGATGATGTGGCAAATTTATCTATAACTAACTTTAAAAATTACATAAAGGGTAAATTCTGCCAGAAGGCTTATTATAGTGTGAAAGATTTTTTGAAAGACAAGTCTGCCTGAAAGTGACATGAATTGCTCCTTTCTTTCTTAAGATAAGATGAGATATGTATGATCTTTAGATATTAGATTTTGTTAGTTTTAAGAACAGCTGTAATCTTAATATTTTGTTTCTTTAATTGTATTAGATCTTAAGATATAATGTGAAAAAAGCCGAGATGAGTTTCTTGAGGCCTTCTTCTCAATCTCGTTGCCTTTTGGAAGCCTTGTTAGAGTCACCGACAGACTGACTGACGGACAATCCCCTCCCTCTTTTAAAATCACGACAGGCTGACTGACAGATATAGACTGACAAATCTTAAGAAAACCACAACAGACAGATAAACTGACAAATTCTGACAAAGAACCCATTTGCTTTTACTCCTTTATTATGGTACCGCTCATATTTCTTTCATTGTTGTTAAAAAAATATATGGAATTTCCATTTTGTGTAAATGTTTGACGAATCTAAATAATCATGTTGATCTTAATATATTCGTATATTTTATTTTATTTTTATCTAGTTGAATGAACCCACGCCACCCTGAGAAACCAACCGACGCTGTACATAACGCGCGCGACACACTTAGGTATTAGTTATGAACACTTTGTTTAGTTAACATAAGCGTAGGATGGTCCCACACCACCCTAAAGACAAACTCGAGTACGACTTTGCTCAAGTTGATTTTTGAGAGTAAAAATCTTAAACTAATTCAACTATTGTAAATGCAATAAAAATCGAATCTTAGAAATGTTCAAGGATATTTAATTATTATAATAATTTTAACTAAGAAGCAACATACGTTTTTGGAATTAATCAACTCTCATTTAAAAGTATATTTTTCATTCATTTCTGAAAGTCAGAACTGTTACCAATCAGATGCTTGAACCACTGCATCAATCATTCGGAGGTCATTATTAATAAGGTCTGATGTCCAGTAAGTTCGCTATACCTTTGTACATGTTACTTTATATACCTTGTTTTATACATACATTTATTTTGTGCAATAAAGGATTATTATTATAAATAAACGATTACTATATTTGGCGATCGATATGGCGTGGTGGCGAGTATACCCGCATTCCACTCTGAGGTCGTGGGTTCGATTCCCACACGGACAAATATTTGTGTGTATAAATATGAATATTTGTTCTGGTCTGGGTATATTAAGTATGCATTAACAAAAAAAAGTATTTATGTATGTTTATCCGTTATTTTGCATCCATAACACAAGTTCTTAATGATACTTATCTTGGAACTAAATAATTGGTGAAGTGTCAGAAATATTTATATCAGATATTTGAACACTTACCAGGAACATAGTTTATTGCAATATATGTATCTTTTTCCGTTGCTAAGTGAGATCATTGGGTTGCCATCCTCCATCATGGTACAATTTGTCACTGTCACTGAAAATGTTTAACATTATAATTAATAATAATAAATGTTTATTTTCTCACTACAATATACAGTTAGGAACAAACAATTTTATTAGTCTACAAAATTTGGACAAGTTTATAGTGTAGGAGACTGATGCCTAAGCTAGGCTCTAGGCCTGTATTTCAGGACACCAGGTTCCCACCCCTAACATTTACATTTCTTATATTATCTATTACAGCGTTACAAATTGATAATAAATAAACTCAAAGTTAATTTATTGGTTACAAATATGGTTTTAAGATGGTTCATTAATTAGCGTACATTCACGCCTGTTTCCCCGAAGGGGTAGGCAGAGGCATATTATACGCCCACACTTCGGTAGTTATATAGTCCCACGTAATATGTGGCGAGCCTATTGCCGCTTACCGGGCACTGTTATGTTCGCCAGAGCCTCGTCTGTTGATCGGCAGGTGCACCACTTGCAGGAGAGGTTTGGGCTCCTCAGGTCCTCAGGACCCAAGTAACATTAATTACAAAAATATTTATAGTGGCAACTAAGTAACCAGTTTCCCCGAAAACACAATAAAAGCATTAATGATAATTCTCTCACAATCACACAAATTATTTTGTATTAAGATTAAGAAAGCGAATACAATACTTGATTCTTCATAAAAAGTTATGTAATTTCTTTCGAAATGTTTGTGAAGATTGATTCCTATTGCTATTTGCTATATTAGTATTGCTCATTGCTAGTACAATGTTACAAACGTTTATTTTGCAAGGATTTATTTAAAACTATACACCGGCGGCACACACACACAATATGTAAACATACATAAGATGCGACAATTTTTGAATATTCCTAAAAGAAAAATTGCATTAAATTTTTTTTTGTAACTGGCGGGAGAAAAAACTAACCTTGACGATTTCCTTCCCTGTTCTTTTACCCGCCCGCAGTGAGGGCGCGCTATTTTTCAAGTTTTGACGTTCACAAGAGCTCTTTTGAGCCAAACTTGAATAAATAAATATGAATTTGGAATTTTTGAAAAAAAAAAATCTAAATTCAGTATTCTCGCTTTAAGCAAGCAAATGATACCATTGCTAAACCATAATATTACCATTGTGAGACAGGAGACTCCTGAAGCAGAGCGGCCGTAGAATACACGATGCTTTGGACAAATCCCACATGACCAGCTCTGCCGCTGTGGACACCACGGTCAGCGTGTCTCCCGAGAGGGTCATCTTTACTGCAGGCGAGTTCAGTGCTGGAAGATACAAATTGGTGTAAGGTCAACGTTTAATACAAGAGTAACATAGCTCTCGAGTAACATTGCTCTTGGGTAAGTAGTTTGGTATGTTCGTGATTTTTGAAGCCATACCATAGATACTTGTTACTGAACAGCAAAAACTTTGTAAATAATTTTAGTATTATTAATAGTACAGAATTACAGTTTGTCATGTTTTTCGGTAGATTTGGTTTTTAGTTTTATTATTGCAAATAAAATATAGTACCCATATTTTCAGTACATTTTATTACCATCAGAAAACAGTAAGTAATCCACGCTCCCCATCGTTATCAATACTTGCTAAATTTAATTTCAGCCATTTATTTAGCAATAAATATAAGGTAGTAGCGTAATTTTGAAGTATCATACATACATACATAATGTCAGGCCTCTTTGCCGTAGGGGTAGGCAGAGATCACATCCTTCCACTTGCTACGATCTTGGCACACACTTTTAGCTTCATTCAAATTAATTAACCTCCTCATACACGCCCGTCGGTTTAGAATACTTTTGACCTGCCCTTTCTCTAAAAGTTATTGAATTTGGTCATGGAAGGTCTTACGTGGTCTTTCCCTCCCAACACTTCCACTTGGAGTATCCTAGTGTCGTAATTTTGAAAAAGCGTTTGTCAGCTAGTAAACAGTTTGGAAGAAGTTTCTCTTTAGTGAGGCGAGTTAGAAGATAATGTGAAGTAGTGGTGAAATACCTAGCGGAGGCAGGGCTCGCGTGGCGGAGTCCCGGAATAGTCGCCACGCGTGCAAGGAGCCGTCTGCGCATCCAGCACAAACCCAACGCGCGTCACACGCGATGCAACTTACTGGGCTGCCTGCAAAAACAAACAAACATTGACGACCGATATGGCGTAGAGGACACTTCACTCCAGAGGTCGTGGGTTCGATTCCCGCAAAAGACAAAATTTTGCTTGAACATGAATATTTGTTCTGGTCTGGGTGTTTTCCTATGTAATAGGTTGGGGAAAAAGTCTTTTCGTATTTTTGTATGAAAAGTCAAGACATTTTTTTCAAAGTTTATTTACATTTATGTACAATATATATGTACCGTTTTGTTGAATAACTTTCTGCCATTTTGTGGGCAGAGACATTATCCCGTTACTGTAGAAACTTTGGGACTTCTGATCAAAAAAACGGGACAAATAGTTTTGGCAGTCCTCTCTTGAGGTCAACCTTACAGAACCTAAAGAATTCTGCAGAGACCGAAACAGGTGAAAATCTGAAGGCGCAAGGTCAGGGCTATATGGTGGATGCACTAGGACCTCCCAGTCGAACTCTCTTAATTTTTGCTGAGTGGCTAAAGATGTGTGTGGTCTAGCGTTACCGTGATGAAAGACCACACCCTTCCTGTTGATCAATTCCGGCCGTTTTCTCTCGACTGCTTCCTTTAATCTCATCAGTTGCTGGCAGTAAAGATCAGAATCGATGGTTTTGCCGGGCGGTAAAAGCTCATAATAAACAATGCCCTTCCAATCCCACCATACACACAGCATCACCTTATTTCGTGTTAGGCCAGGTTTGGCCACAGTCTGTGAAGCCTGGCCAACTTTCGACCACGACCTTTTTCGCACGTTCTTGTCGTACGTGATCCACTTTTCATCGCCAGTTATCAATCTCTTCAAAAACGGCTCGGTTTCATTACGTCTCAATAATGAATCGCAAATGAGTACACGGTTCATTAAGTTTCTTTGAGTGAGCTCGTGTGGCACCCAAATATCGAGCTTTTTTGTATAACCAGCTTTCTTCAAATGGGTTAAAACTGTTTTGTGGTCAATTCCCAGTTCTTCAGCTACATCGTAACTAACAATATGCCGATCTTGCTCCACTCTTTCAAAAATGGCGTCCATTTTATTCGTAACAGGGCGACCAGAGCGAGGTGCATCTTTAACATCAAAATTTCCGGACTGAAAACGTTTGAACCAAATTTGTGCGACTCTTACTGACACTGCATCAGGTCCATAAACATCACAATTTTTTTTCACTGCTTGAGTTGCATTTTTGCCTTTTTTATAATAAAATTTTAAAATGTATCGAATTTCTTCATTAGATTCACTCATTTTTACGGAGAGAAAAACAAATGAAAAATAGCGGGAAACCACTTTTTTTCATTTTTTTCTTTTCTTTATAATGAAACCTTTTTAATGTTACCAAAACCAGCCAGACACAAATAGTACAGTCAAAAAAATTTTATAATAAGTTTATACCTACGTTATGCGAAAAGACTTTTTCCCTGACCTAATATATTAAGTATGTATTTACAAAAAAAAAGTATTCAAGTATGGTTATCCGTTGTTTAGTATCCATAACACAAGTTCTTAATGATACTTATCTTGGAACTAAATAATTGGTGTAAGTGTCAGAAATATTTATTTATGCTAAATAAAACCTACTAGTCGAGGTACTACATATTCATAGTTGATTATCGAGTATAAAACTTAAAAAAGAGAATGAGTGGTGATAAAGATGGTAAATGAGATGCCCTCCCCCTAAACCCCTTTAGATGTTCGACTTGTGAATACTGAGATCTCACGAGGACTTCTTGAGAGAATTCGAAAACTGATGTTGTACTGTTTTGTTCTATTTACCAACACTCATGTACGTTCACAGATACTTAATGGTTAATAATCCACCGTTATTACACATTAATGTTCGAAATATCACAAACACAACCGCAAGCTTTATGCTTCACTTTCCCACAATACAATACGGTCCATTTATGATATTTCCCTCACTGCGTTCGTGTGGTAAATAATAAGTTCTTACCTAAGTAGGTTTCCCACACCGGCTCAAGCACGCGCGCGACCTGTCGCCGCCCTGCCCCGCACCCTCCACACCTAAGGTAAATTAAACAGTTATATTGCAAAGCAATTCAAAATTAACTTTTGATTTGGTATCCCATTTTACATGAAAGTCGAAAGCATTTTTTGGTTTTAAAAGTATCTAAACGTTTTCTTGAAGCGCTCGTAGCTCTGCGGTGCGCGGTGGTCGGAAACGATCACCGAAGTACAGCAGAGTTTACAGAGGCCAGTCCCTGGATGGGTGACCGTTTGTGTGGCATTTGATATCGAGCGCTTCGGTGCTTCGGAAGGCACGTTATGCCGTTGGTCCCGGTTACCACTAAATGTGGTAGTCGTAGCCATGCCTCCGCCAATCCGCACTCGGTCCGCGTGGTGGAGTATGACCCAATACCCTCACACCTTGATATGTGTGAGGAGGCTCGTGCTCAGTAGTGGGACGTTAATGGGCTGAGATGATGAAACGTTTTCTTATTCTGATTTTATTAAAGATACTGCATAGGTATATGTAGTTTATTTCACATTCAGCCTTTAAAAGACTCAAGAGATTTCTTTTATGTGACGGGGCTGATGAATAAAATAGTGTGTAAATGTGATGGGTCGTGAGACTCGACTGACGGCAGGTGTTGTTCCGGCAGGTGTCTCGCAAGTCGCTGACGGCGCCGCCTTCGGTGCTGGCGCTCTGCAAGAAGTTCCAACCGGACTTCGAGGGCGGCTGCGGCTGCGTGCGGCCGCGGGCCCCGCCCGACCGCGCCGTGCTGTGCTAGGCCTCGCGAGCGGACTAGGGCCGCCTCGCGAGCGGACTAGGGCCGCCTCGCGAGCGGACTAGGGCCGCCTCGCGAGCGGACTAGGGCCGCCTCCCGGCCGCACCGGGCGCTGCTGGGCGGCGCGAGCGGTCTAGGGCCGCCTCCCGACCGCCTCGAGCATCAACGAACCCACTTTATACTTCGGGAGCAGGACTAGTGCCGCTTTGGAAAAGTCAGCCGTTAGGACTGCTTCTTCACCATCGCTTCAGAGGACTCTGTGTTAGTGCCGCTCCGGCTATGGGGCAATCGAAATCTGGCCGTCATCTCTGAGGAGATCGACTAGACCCGGTTCTAGTGCCCGCCTGTAGAGCGTTTGGTTATTGCCAAAAGAGCAGAATTAGAGCCGTCTGAAGTGAACTTATGCCGCATCAGTGAGGCTGGACTGCAATTGATCGAGGACCGCCTTTAAAAAGGTGCCGCTCGGGGTCTGGGCTTTAGTCCCTCCAAAAGTTCCGCTTTGAATGTTGAGCTATTGCTGCCGCGCGACGCGAGCCTGTAGACGCATTCTATTTCCAGTAATCCCCCCATTTGATGTAACTATTGTTCATACAAAATGTCATACGCGTTTACTGTCGGATAAGCAAAATACTGTCTTATAAATATGGAATACTCTCATTAAAGAATATTTTTTCTATCACACTGATTACATATTTAAAAACTGGACTTTTCACGAATCGAGTAATTTGCTTGTCCGTCTCTGCGTCTGGGCTCGGGGCGGGCTGGTGCCGCTGTGTACATATTATTTCGTAGCTAGTTAAGTTACCCGTAGTCCTGTAAATTTCCGCCGCTGTACATAGAGGTCTCAGCGTCGCCGTTATTTATTTCCCGCAGCGGCGACGCCGACCCTCACTACTTAGTTAATGTGTCGCTCGCATCCCGTGACCTTATATCGTTAGTCTAAGTGTTTAGATGATTTTAACAGAGTAATGTATGTTACTTAGGTAGATACAGTAGCGCGATACTGCCGGCGTGTTGTGTTGACCCGAATTTCTGGGACCAAATTTTTTTAATGTAGCTGCGACCGATTCATTGTCGGCGTAGAGTTGTTGTAACGGTTAATATTGTATAATATTGAAATTTTATCACTGGGAGTGACCGTTTTCGGGTTGTTGTTAGATAGAGTAATTGTTTACGTAGAGGATGTCGGATCATGAGCTCAAATCTTGCGACTTAATTTTTGTAAATGTTTATGTGAAAACGTCGAGTGCCTTGCGCAGTTATTTAGATAATTCATTTCATATTCCGATTTTACTCCATTTCGCTATGTAAATGTTTTGTCGTTCGTGAGAATTATTTTTAACCATTTCTCAACTAAACTCGAAGATTTATACCTTGTGAGAACTGTTGTGATTCGTGAAAATAAATTATTGTGATATAAGTATTGTTCTTTTATTATGACTCCATTATCTCCATTGCCCTAGATGCAAGTGCTTAATCCTTTCCTGTGTATGGGCAATTTCCATATACAGCAGGACCTCTTTAATCCGATAGATGATAAGGGTATTTTTTGTGAATAAAACTACTTAATAGGTACATAAATAATACAAAGTCTGTATTCATTCATCTATAAACGTTACATATTTTATTTAACTTTTTTGAAGAAATCCATAACTGGCGGGCGGGGGCGTTCGTATTAGAGGGGGTTCGGATTAAAGAGGTCCTGCTGTATTGCGAATCCAAACATTTTTATAGAGCGAGATCCCAGGAAGCTGCGATGTACTGCAATTCATATAAGTGTAAACAAGAATCTATGGGGTAGAGTAGAAAGCCTTTAAATATCTAATGCTCTCTTCCAAAGTTACTTAGAACTTAAATAAACACATATTACAATACGAGTAAACTGCTACAGGTGCAATAAACGACCAGTTCTTCAAACTGGACCCTAGCCACTTACTTTTAACTAGCTTGCTGGTGTAAACGGCTCTACTAAATCAGTAGGGTAATTAGTAGAGCATTTCACTACAAATAGCCCCACCAGTAGGGCGGCTTGGTGGGGCGAAGTGGAAAAAATTACATATTGGTCAAATCAATAGTATCCAAATGCAATGGTTAAGTTTGAATTAAACATAGAAACAAATCTTTAATATTTTTTACTTATTTATTCAAATATTATACATAATTACATTTCATTCTTCAACCATTCTTTACATAGGTCTCTCTAGTAATTCCTATAAGTACACAATGCTATAATTATAGTGTTACAGAAACTTAAATTTAATAATGTCTATTTAACAGGCGGATAATGAATTATTTATTCATATGTATTACTTCGATCCACGAAAGATTGTGGTTTTAGTTCATTTAAGACCAATAAATAATGATGTACTGACCACTTAATATAGAATCCCAATTTAAATGTTAGGAACACATTAAACAATTTTAGTAAATTCTTCGTAAATAAAAAGCATTGTACAATAATGCTCTTTACTTAAATAATTAGAATGATAATATTCAATTTTCAAATCTTGTACCCTCTTTCCCACCTTAATTGAATTAAGGGGGTTAAGAAAGGTGGGAAATAGGAAACCACAGAATTTAAATGGTGTCTGGATAAAAGGAGATTTAAACATCATGTACACTCAATAAATATAAATAAGGGTCAAGGGACTGCTAAAATATAAGACCAAATAAATCTCCTAAGTCTGGAATCTTCAGGTTATATAGAGAACTCATAATCTTTATAGGTCGTGGACAATTTGACATCACTTTACAAAAGACATTGCTATACACACTAAAGACTCAAAAAATCTTTTGACGACATTTAATAATATAATTTGTTGTAACATTATTATTATTATCATACTTAATGTAAATAAGCAAAGTAAGAAGTAAGTATATAATGTTAACATATTAAGAAATAATATTTAGGGCGAATGATATCTAGGACTATTGACTAGATCATTCCGTATTCAATTCAATTCAATTCATTATAATTTTCGTAACCAATTCACAGCCTGAGAATTTCATAAAATAGAATAGAATGAAGTTTCAGGGTTGCTTAAAATAACATAGTTAGTATTTACCACAGTTAATATACACTAAACCACCTGGAGAGTAAATAATTTTAAATACAGTTAGTTTTGGAAAGTTATAAGTTTTATAACTTGGCAAAAACAAATTGCGGTAAAAGTGCATACCAAATTAAAACAGAGGTTTAAAAGTTAAAGTTTATTTCATAGGACTTTTGTGTTAGCATTGAAAAATCCCTTCAAGTTTAGCGATGCGCTATGTTTATTAAAAGCAATGCAATATAAACAATATCTTTCTTAGAATGTCTGGGAATTTTTTAAATGGGCGAATTTAACGATCTGCCTTTTTAAATAATCCAAGATCACGACACAACACTCTCCCCACTAAACATTTCATTAGCTACTGATTCTAAACAAACAAGCATTTTCTTTTCACATTTTCCATATTATTACAGAGTTTTTTTTGAAAAATATCATAAATTTATCACTTTTTAATTTATTCATATACATTTGTTCTAAACTGCGGCGCATAAGTTGATCAATGCGCAGTAACAGTATAACGCGTAACTATAGCAACGCGGGGTGCGCATGCGTTTAACCACTTTCTTTTGTCTATGATTAAATGTGTACAAACAGACGCCATAATTGACAAATTATGTTTAACTTACTTGCCACAGATTGAACGAATTTGAAAGGAACACTAATTTGTATTACATATAAGCTAATCAGCTTAAATTAAAGGCAGTTATGTTATATTTCAACAATTTAACAATAATAATTACATCATTATTTATTTTTAAATATTATTTTGGCCGCGAATTTCATAATAATAATATAACATTCATAAAAGTTATATTTAAGGACAGCACCTTATTGATAAGTTACTTAAAATATATTAATCGACTTTCCGAAGAATATTTCGTGTTAGGGGTACGTACCCATAGTAACTTTTCAAAAATGAGAACACCATAAATAGGTCTATAAATCAAAGATTTTCGTACTTTATTCCTAAGTACGTTATAGGGCTCAGTGGTTCATCAACCACGAATGGTTTGCGAGGTGTAGTCTCTTGTTGTTGTATGTGTGTGATTAATAAATAATAATAATCCAAAAGAACAGGACACATCTTTTTCATTCATAGAAGCGATATTTAACTGCGATACAAGATGATTCCAAACGATTACCAAAGTTAATCAGAATTCACAGTGATCAGTCCTTGGATGGGTGACCGTTTGGCTTTTAATATCGAGCGCATCCGTGCTTTGGAAGGCAAATTAAGCCGTTGGTCTAGGTTAGCACTGAGTGACAGTCGTTTAGCCACGTCGGAGGCCCCCACTGTTCCTGTCATATTAAAATCTGTTTAATTGAAAACTACTTGGTTTTAAATATCGAATGCAATTTATTTATTTATTTAAAAAAAGAATCTCGGTCTTTTCACAAGCCTATTAGGGACTTATCATACTAGCGGCTGCGCGGCGGATCAGGCTGCAACGAATGTGTCGCGAACACGCCGCGGCTGCTCAGCGTCCTCGCGGTCGCGTGGCTGATACGCTATGGTTTCGTCGCGTCACAGTTCAGTCGGTAACAAAATGTATTCCGAGGAAGTAACACAGCTGTTGGCTTTGTTACTTCGAAAACGCCGCAGACAAACACGAAAGCATCGACGATTTTGGGAGGACCGTTAATAATTAATCGAATTAAAGAGAGCGAATACTTTGTGTTATTTTAAGTAACGACTTTGAATTTCACTTATAAATAACTATCAGATGTCATTAATTATAGGAATGCTATGTGTGGCAGAATAGCAGGGGTCGTTTTTATGCGACTACCTACTGAGTCACAAGCCACTTTGTCTGAAATTAAGTATATTATTAAGAAGTGTACAATTTAACCATTATTATGATGAATAGTTGAAGACAAATAAATAGATTTAATTATTATCCGAATCTCCCAATGATGCCGTAATGATTTATACGAGCACGTTCTCTCATTTGAGCACGCTCGCAATCCGCTAATATAATAACGCCCTTAGGCGGTTTGAGTTAATTCTAAAAGCAGGTGGTGTATGACGTGAATCCCGCGCACCATGATTCGTGAGAGGGCTGTGCTCAGTAGTGGGAGGTTAATAAGGTCAAATGATGACGATAGGTGATTAATTTAGAATTAGTTTTGACATTTTTTGACAAATATATATTATATAGGTACTGGCTTCTTCGCGCGATTTCGTTTTCGTATACTTCAGAATTAAGCAAAAATATATATTAAAATTCGTTAATTTCAATATTCTTAAAAAGATGAAAATTTTTCACATTGAAAAAAATTTAATTATGAACTAGAATTTTAAAAAAAATACACTCAAAATATTTCGTAAAATAGTCTAGAATGAAAAAGGAAAACACTTGAACTTTAAGTGGCAACCAAACTGAACCGCAGAAAAGAATCGCAGTACGACCACTCTTAACTAAACTACATAACTCACTATAAGGTTTACAAGTACCTACTATTATAAAACACACTGAAAGTTGCCGATTATCAATCAATTAGATTATATATTTTATACAAGACTGGCTTCTTGTATAAAAAAACCAATCACAGTCTTATTAATTTTAAATGTAT
Organism: Musotima nitidalis; assembly: GCA_949126915.1. Classification (NCBI taxonomy): domain Eukaryota; kingdom Metazoa; phylum Arthropoda; class Insecta; order Lepidoptera; family Crambidae; genus Musotima; species Musotima nitidalis. The sequence continues at coordinate 18,112,720 of OX421416.1, forward strand.
TTTTATACACTTCTATAATATAAACAAATATTTTTCGCAAGTCAGAAATATGAACAAACCACTCTGGTATATCACAATTTCTCACAGGAAAGCCAGACTAGTATCCCATTATTTTCCCACAAGAGAATTATGTATAAACCAATGGTATATCAATATTGGAGAAGCATATACCGAGCGATATATTATGTTGCATTGTATTGCGTCACAGACAAATGAAGATTGTAACTAACCAATCGATAATTTAAAAGAGCATAGCCTGTGAGTTTCTTGCCAGTTCTTCTTACAGAGCGGTGGCTCGGAACTGGCACTTAGATTCACTTGCACTTAAATATTTTTTGTTTTTTTAAATTGTTTGGTTGCAAGTGAATCTAAGCTTCGTTATTTTAGTATAATTATATTTTATTTGTTTTTGTTATTTTTTTATAATTTTGACGTTTTCAAGTACTATGTAAATAGTTTATGAAAATAAAGTATTTTGACTTTGACTTTGAGCAGTAAGCAGAATAGTGCCACCCCCTCTCATCTCACGGAGAGTCGTAAGAGTCGACGCAGAGAAATCCTACCGGATGATAGGCAGCAGCGTCATCCTGCGTACTGGCTGGGACTGGGATCGCCAAACCGACAGCCCAGTGTGGTGATTATGAGAAAATACCCCCAATATAATATATTGGAGAAGCCAATGTTCAGCAGTGTACTTTATAAGGCTGATAGGCGGAGGCTCGGAACTGGCAACACTTAATTATTTTTTGTTTTAAAATTGTTTTGTTGCATGTAAGTGAAGCGAAGTCTAAGCTTCGTGATTTCAGTGTTATAATATTTCGATTGTTTTTTTATATGTAATTATGACGTTTTCAAGAACTATGTAATTATTTAAATCAAAAATTATTAATTAAATAAATATTTTTTGACTTTTGATATTATGTCCAGGAGTGGTCGAAGAAAGGTTTTGATGATATCACAATTTCTTTCCCGAGACAAGTATGTATTAAACACACTGGGGTATATCACTATTTCTGGCACGAGACATGTCATTTATGTACTATACCAGACTATAGTATTATCAATATTTCTTAGTGGAAGCAGTATCAAAATCAATTCAGTAGTATTAGAGGATATCATACTTATATACAAATATACGTATCGCCAGACTTTGTACTTAATAAATACATTTTATTTCTTTATAGTACCGATGATGTGATTTTTGAGCATTATTCCATTTTACCTATAATAAATAGATTGTTCACGTTTCACGATTCTCAAACAAAAAAAGCAAATGTAGCTTCAACCTTTTCTTGTTCCCAAGCTGCCTGAAATAAAAGAAAACAATTATATTGTAGCATTCATTTTAATAAAATAACTACATTTACTGGAATTAAAAAATAAGAAAGGATATTATTTATTCAGAACACAAAATAAATTTCTACACCCAAAAGCATTACAATATGACCGATATGGCGAGGTGCCGAGTATACCCGCATTCCGATCTTCAGTTCGTGGTTTCGATTCCCACACAGGACAAATATTTGTGAGCACAAACATAAATCTATGTTCTGTTTTGGGTATTTTTCTATGTATATTAAGTATATATTTACAAAAAAAAATATGGTCTAACTTTAGTTTGTAATAAGACATATTGACTTTAATCAGCTGATAAGAGTATAATGACGTGCCAAGCAAATACTGCAATATTATTCAGGGTTAGACTGTTCGTGCCTTTTTGCATATACCAGTTGCCGGATAGCCGATACCGACTGTCCGGCTTTTACACGATCCGATTATATAGGAATCCATTAGCTTCCTTAGCTATTTAATTTCATTAAATAAACTCTAAAAATAGAAGAATAATTGTTTTCTCAAAGTCATTTTCTAAGAAAACAAAGACTTCCCACCAAGTATTTTTGTTTCATTTGTATTTTTATATACTGAACAGGATTTACGTCATAAAACCGGTCTAATAAGTGCTCAACATGCCTTGCCTTAACAATATTGGCAATGGATCGGAGCTACAAATGATTATTCGTTGTTAAGAAAATTTAAGAGAGGCCTAATCTGCCGTCATAACTAAGAATGCAGTAATCGCAAAATGGCGGTTACGAGCTAAACGTAAATAAACTAAGTTTTTAATCAAGGACGGCGAAATTCATTACATAAAACACATACTTCGGGAGATTTTTTTTATGAAAATATATATTTTTTTTACATGTATATAAACAATTCTGGAAAAAATGGATATCTAAAAAATGTCGATTACTACATTCTTTGTTATCAGGGCAGTATTGGTAAATATTTTTCTTCGTTCGTCTAAAACGACGACGATAATCTTACCTTATAAAACACACGCACCAGTGCGGCTAGTGTCCGTTGAGCAGCGCTGCACCGTTTGCGCTAGAAGCGCTTAATGCTCCATTGTTACCGTTAAGGTCTGCATTGTTAGCACTAAGCTCTGCGATAGCGCTAGGAGCTTCGTTGATAGTGCTAAGGGCTGTGCTGTTAGTGCTAGAAGCTTCGTGGTTAGCGCTAAATGCTGAGTTGGTAGTGATTGGTACAGCGCTGCTATCGCTGAGTTCTGCGAGCTGGTCTGCGTACTCGCAGTAAAGACGCTGCCACCGCAGTTGCCGCACCAGCAGCCGCAGTAACTCTTCCAGGAGCTTGTGCTTTTTGATGCCCTGCAAAACAGAATTCATGACTTGATTTAAAACATTGATCATCAATTTAATAAATACATTCACGCCTGTTTCCACGAAGGGGTAGGCAGAGGCATATTATACGCCCACACTTCGCCAATTATATAGTCCTACGTAACAGGTGGCGAGCCTATTGCCGCTTTACCGGGCACTGTTATGTTCGTCAGAGCCTCGTCCGTTGATCGGCAGGTGCACCACTTGCAGGTGAGGTTGGCTTTGGGATCCTTATACACTAATTAGATAAATCATCGAAAATAATTGTGAAAACCACTGTCTAGCTTAATATGAACTACATGAAACATTGCAACGCCTTTACAGAATAGAAAAGAATAATAGAATAACTTTATTGCATAAATTTGGTACACAGTATACCAACCTTCATTACATTACACAAAAAAAGTATTGTATGGCTAAATGCATTATTTTTAACATTATTGTGTTAACATTTATAAACTTTAAAAAAAAATATTAAAAAAAAATACATTTTTTAAGAATAATGAACAAAAATATAATTGAGGGTATACAAACAGAATTTCTTTACCTCCCGTGCTAGTCCGAAGGCTGTGTTACGGCAAGGTAAGATTCTCGTCATAGCATTACCAACTGTATTACAATTTAGTAAGAGACACTTTTTGCAGAAAATATTGAGCATTTACTTCATTGTATTTTTACAGAGTGTCACTTGTACCTTTTCAGATATATGTAATACTATTTTTTCATTTGGCACACAAATTTTTTATTTAATTTAAATTAGATATCTTTATCACGAGACGACGCCAGAAAATAATGAATCAATAAACAAATATCAAGCTTTTATTTTTGATTCTAAATTAATTTGAAGTGGTTAGTCGTTTGCAACCCCTGAGAGATTGAATAATGGGTTGAAAAGACTATCAACTTAAGACTGGAAAAGGTTATGTTCTGAAGAAAAGCATGACTGACCAGCACGCAGGGTTGCCACTTGCTGGGGGTGGAGACTCCATGACTAGGCCCCAACATATCATCTAGGATAACGCGTAATTGTTCCTCCGTGCCTGCAAGATAATAAATACATATGTTTTTTGGCTGTTCAACAAAAAATAAAACTGGAAGTCGTGAAGCGAGTCGTGAGCTACCTGATTTTGTACTAACGACGTCAGACAGCGCGCTAGTCATATTTGTTTACGAGTCGTTCGACACGAAAGATTTAGATACCATATAAAAGCATGTCATAAGTTTGGTAAAACCTGCATGTTATCGCTTAATAGAATTACGATACGTGCCCCTATCTTCGATTGATCTCAGAGAGAACTAAATGGCTTATGTAATAATTTAAAAGTGTAGTAAGTGTGATAAAAACGGGGCGAGAGTGATAAAAAAAGAGCAATCATAAGGTATATAATAGGTTGGGGAAAAAGTCTTTTCGTATTTTTGTATGAAAAGTCAAGACATTTTTTCAAAGTTTATTTACATTTATTTACAATATATATGTACCGTTTTGTTGAATAACTTTCTGCCATTTTGTGGGCAGAGACATTATCCCGTTACTGTAGAAACTTTGGGACTTCTGATCAAAAAAACGGGACAAATAGTTTTGGCAGTCCTCTCTTGAGGTCAACCTTACAGAACCTAAAGAATTCTGCAGAGACCGAAACAGGTGAAAATCTGAAGGCGCAAGGTCAGGGCTATATGGTGGATGCACTAGGACCTCCCAGTCGAACTCTCTTAATTTTTGCTGAGTGGCTAAAGATGTGTGTGGTCTAGCGTTATCGTGATGAAAGACCACACCCTTCCTGTTGATCAATTCCGGCCGTTTTCTCTCGACTGCTTCCTTTAATCTCATCAGTTGCTGGCAGTAAAGATCAGAATCGATGGTTTTGCCGGGCGGTAAAAGCTCATAATAAACAATGCCCTTCCAATCCCACCATACACACAGCATCACCTTATTTCGTGTTAGGCCAGGTTTGGCCACAGTCTGTGAAGCCTGGCCAACTTTCGACCACGACCTTTTTCGCACGTTCTTGTCGTACGTGATCCACTTTTCATCGCCAGTTATCAATCTCTTCAAAAACGGCTCGGTTTCATTACGTCTCAATAATGAATCGCAAATGAGTACACGGTTCATTAAGTTTCTTTGAGTGAGCTCGTGTGGCACCCAAATATCGAGCTTTTTTGTATAACCAGCTTTCTTCAAATGGGTCAAAACTGTTTTGTGGTCAATTCCCAGTTCTTCAGCTACATCGTAACTACTAATATGCCGATCTTGCTCCACTCTTTCAAAAATGGCGTTCATTTTATTCGTAACAGGGCGACCAGAGCGAGGTGCATCTTTAACATCAAAATTTCCGGACTGAAAACGTTTGAACCAAATTTGTGCTACTCTTACTGACACTGCATCAGGTCCATAAACATCACAAATTTTTTTCACTGCTTGAGTTGCATTTTTGCCTTTTTTATAATAAAATTTTAAAATGTATCGAATTTCTTCATTAGATTCACTCATTTTAACGGAGAGAAAAACAAATGAAAAATAGCGGGAAACAACTTTTTTTTATTTTTTTCTTTTCTTTATAATGGAACCTTTTTAATGTTACCAAAACCAGCCAGACACAAATAGTACAGTCAAACAAATTTTATAATAAGTTTATACCTACGTTATGCGAAAAGACTTTTTCCCCGACCTAATATATACTGAGTACTTCCCGGAGACCGGGAAAAGGTAATACCCAGAGGTTGGCGACTTTGGGTGCCCTTAGTGCTTGCTACCGGGGGGGAAACTAAGAGGGACCTGTGGAGGGCGCAGCGGGCGGGCCAAAAGAGCCCACCAAGCAACGCCAGGAGGGTCATAGGCAGCGGGGGCAGGGGGCCCTGCTGTCTAACCATGGACCGTCCGGGAAGTCGGCCACACACGCTATGGTCGCACAGGGAGGTAAGGAGGGGCGCGTCCACTGCGCATCTCTAAAGGGGGTCCTCCCAGTTTGGGTGCGGGGGACATTGGCCGCAATTGGGGTGTCAGACGCTGCAACCCAGGTACTGACCCCGCCTCTTTCTCAACAAGCGGCGAGCGAGGTCGGAAGATTTCAGTGGGTATTACTGCTGGCAGTCGCGTCTGCCGGTGGTGAGTCCCACACCCCCTTTCAGTACCCTTTTGGCCAGAAATGCAGCGTAAATGCATTTTGCTACCGACGTAAAACAAAAAAGAAGGGCTTGACGCCCACCGTGGAATGTGCCGGTCAAGTGCGCACGCCAATCTAGCCTACCAAAAAGTCATCAATATAAAATTTAGTCGATAGTAATCCAGCCGTAGATGTAGATCGCTTGACGGTAGCGTCAAGTCAACGCGGTAAGCAATCAATATTCACTTCAAACAAGTAGACTTTTTGATCGTTTCGGGAACCCATAAAAAGTGTAACGAATGTGGATCTGACCGTGCGTGACTAGATGTGTGAAGAGCGCGGCGAGCCAGTGCCGGTAGTCCCGCGCCAGTCTCAGATGCAGACACGACGCCACTTGCGCCTCGAGCCAGCTCCGGGCCGCGGATGCACTGTGACCGCTGTCAACCACAAAAATGTATTCAACTCATGATCATCTTACTATTAACCTCCCTCGACCTTCAAACCCGCTCATTCGGTGTCACAGAAGGCCCGTGCTCAGGTGATCATAGCTCATGATTAATTACTTAGCACGGGTCTTCTCTCACAAGCCAAGATGTAAACCTCGCAGGTGACGCTAAGTCTGATGTGCAAGCTTGTCTTGTTCATATTGCCAAATAAGGCATGGGTAGGTAACGAGTTTTTTCAGGAATGTTTATAACAAAAATACAATGAAGCATCTCGTAGCACCTTCAGAACAGGTCTTTAAGCCAAATTCGATATATTCGATTCGATGAGATCTCAGTATAGTCTCACATCTTTACGTTCAAGGGGTTTAAGGGGGAGGGCATCTCATTTATCATTTTAATCACCAAATGTGCCAACCTCACGAAGCCATTATTAAAAAAAAGATGATACATACATACGTACATTCACGCCTGTATCCCCGAAGGGGTAGGCAGAGGCGTAGGTATTACACGCCCCCCTTCACCAATTGTATAGTTGGTCCCACGTAATAGGTGGCGAGCCTATTGCCGCTTATCGGGCACTGTTATGTTCGCCAGAGCCTTGCCCGTTAATCGGCAGGTGCACCACTTGCAGGTGAGGTTGGCTTGGGCTCCTCAGGTCTTGGTAGGACAATAAATGTATCCCCCCCGACTGGTCTCCACCTTGTCGTGGTGGGGGGGCTGAGTACCTCCCGGTAGGGCGCAGGAGGCGCTAGGGAAAAGGTAACACCCAGAGACCGACGACTCTGGGTGCTCTTAGTACTGACTACCGGGGGGGAAACTAAGAGGGACCTATGGAGGGCGCTGCGGGTAGGCCAGGAGGGCCCGCTCAGCAGCGCCAGGAGGGTCTAGGCAGCGGGGGCAGGGGGCCCCTGCTGTCTAACCATGGACCCTCCGGGAAGTCGGCCACACACGCTATGGTCGCAGGGGGAGGTAGGAGGGGCGCGTCCACTGCGCCTCTCTGAGGAGGTCCTCCCGGTTTTGGTCCGGGGGACGTTGGCCGCAGGCGGGGTGTCAGAAGCTGCAACCCAGGTACTGGCCCCCGCCTCTTTCTCAACAAGCGGCGGGCGTCGTCGGAAGATTTTTAGTGGGTATTGCTGCCGGCGGTCGTGTCTGCCGGTGGTGAGTCCCACACCCCCTTTCGGTCCCCCTTTGGCCGGAAGGCAGTGCGTAAATGCATTTTGTTACCGACGTAAAACAAAAAAAAAAAAAAAGGACAATAAATGTATAAACCTGGGCGCGTCGTGCGCGTTGTGCGCGGCGGGCGCGCGTCGCATGGTGCGCGGCGCGTGGCGGGCCCCGCACGCTCGCCACACGGGGTCTTGCGCGTCCGCCCACACCACCCTGGGGACAAACCATAGCCGTGCAAAACGTGCTTCTATACACTGTACTCAGTTAATTTGTAAGTTGAATGATCCCACACTATCCTGAGGAACAAACCACAGCCGTATAAATAAAAATTCTCTTACAATCACATCAATTATTTAGTTCCAAGATAAGTATCACTACGAACTTGTGTTATGGATTGTTCAAACTGTATATAAATGTTAGTTTGTAAGTTCGCCAATAGATGGCACGGAACGTTATTTAGATCGCGCAAGCGTTTATTGTTTTCCGGTCCCATATAGGTCCGCCTGCTGTATTTTTATAGTGCTTACAGATGAAATCCTTCCTGGCCTTTTTATTTTATACCAAGGTTTGTTCAGGATACTAAAGAACGGATAAACATACTTAAATACTTTTTTTAAATACTTACTTAATACACATAAGAAAACACCCAGACCAGAACAAATATAGATGTTCATGTACACAAAGAACTGTCCGGTGTGGGAATCGAACCCACGACCTCTGGAGTGAAGTGCAGGTAACTGACCTCGACGCCATATCGGTCGTCAGATATACCGTGTTCGGCTAAATATGTTTAACTAGTGCAAGCAAACACTTTACTCAGTTAATATGCCAGTTGGCGAGTCTCACACCACTCTGCGGGACAACCCAAAGCCGTAAATAACGAGCTCTCACGCTTACGGTATTTCTTCTAAAATACATACACTAGGAACAGTATTCGCACAATACGCTGCCAGATGATGTGGCAAATTTATCTATAACTAAATTTAAAAATTACATAAAGAGTAAATTCTGCCAGAAGGCTTATTATAGTGTAAAAGATTTTATGAAAGACAAGTCTGCCTGAAAGTGACATGAATTGCTCCTTTCTTTCTTAAGATAAGATGAGATATGTTTGATCTTTAGATATTAGATTTTGTTAGTTTTAAGAACAGCGGTAATCTTAATATTTTGTTTCTTTAATTGTATTAGATCTTAAGACATAATGTGAAAAAAGCCGAGATGAGTTTCTTAAGGCCTTCTTCTCAATCTCGTTGCCTTTTGGAAGCCTTGTTAGAGTCACCGACAGACTGACTGACGGACAATCCCCTCCCTCTTTTGAAATCACGAGAGGCTGACTGACAGATCGAGGGTTCCGTGCTCAAACCCGATAAGTGTTTTTGGGCTTAAAACAGTACTTAAAAGAATTTATCGGTTAATTAAAAAAAATGAAACTTAAAAGGTTTACTTATTGGATTATAAAGTCCTCAGTTTTCAGTCTTCTTTTCTGAAATCGACTTATCTGATAATATCACAAGAAAAAGCGGCAGAAATTATGTATCTGATGTTGTCACTTATCGGGTTTGAGCACGGAACCCTCGAGATATAGACTGACAAATCTTAAGAAAACCTTGCAGACAGATAAACTGACAAATTCTGACAAAGAACCCATTTGCTTTTACTCCTTTATTATGGTACCGCTCATATTTCTTTCATTGTTTTTATAAAAATATATGGAATTTCCATTTTGTGTAAATGTTTGACGAATCTAAATGATCATGTTGATCTTAATAATAGGTTGGGGAAAAAGTCTTTTCGTATTTTTGTATGAAAAGTCAAGACATTTTTTTCAAAGTTTATTTACATTTATTTACAATATATATGTACCGTTTTGTTGAATAACTTTCTGCCATTTTGTGGGCAGAGACATTATCCCGTTACTGTAGAAACTTTGGGACTTCTGATCAAAAAAACGGGACAAATAGTTTTGGCAGTCCTCTCTTGAGGTCAACCTTACAGAACCTAAAGAATTCTGCAGAGACCGAAACAGGTGAAAATCTGAAGGCGCAAGGTCAGGGCTATATGGTGGATGCACTAGGACCTCCCAGTCGAACTCTCTTAATTTTTGCTGAGTGGCTAAAGATGTGTGTGGTCTAGCGTTATCGTGATGAAAGACCACACCCTTCCTGTTGATCAATTCCGGCCGTTTTCTCTCGACTGCTTCCTTTAATCTCATCAGTTGCTGGCAGTAAAGATCAGAATCGATGGTTTTGCCGGGCGGTAAAAGCTCATAATAAACAATGCCCTTCCAATCCCACCATACACACAGCATCACCTTATTTCGTGTTAGGCCAGGTTTGGCCACAGTCTGTGAAGCCTGGCCAACTTTCGACCACGACCTTTTTCGCACATTCTTGTCGTACGTGATCCACTTTTCATCGCCTGTTATCAATCTCTTCAAAAACGGCTCGGTTTCATTACGTCTCAATAATGAATCGCAAATGAGTACACGGTTCATTAAGTTTCTTTGAGTGAGCTCGTGTGGCACCCAAATATCGAGCTTTTTTGTATAACCAGCTTTCTTCAAATGGGTCAAAACTGTTTTGTGGTCAATTCCCAGTTCTTCAGCTACATCGTAACTACTAATATGCCGATCTTGCTCCACTCTTTCAAAAATGGCGTCCATTTTATTCGTAACAGGGCGACCAGAGCGAGGTGCATCTTTAACATCAAAATTTCCGGACTGAAAACGTTTGAACCAAATTTGTGCTACTCTTACTGACACTGCATCAGGTCCATAAACATCACAAATTTTTTTCACTGCTTGAGTTGCATTTTTGCCTTTTTTTAAATAAAATTTTAAAATGTATCGAATTTCTTCATTAGGTTCACTCATTTTAACGGAGAGAAAAACAAATGAAAAATAGCGGAAAACAACTTTTTTTTATTTTTTTCTTTTCTTTATAATGGAACCTTTTTAATGTTACCAAAACCAGCCAGACACAAATAGTACAGTCAAAAAAATTTTATAATAAGTTTATACCTACGTTATGCGAAAAGACTTTTTCCCCGACCTAATATATTCGTATATTTTATTTTATTTTTATCTAGTTGAATGAACCCACGCCACCCTGAGAAACCAACCGACGCTGTACATAACGCGCGCGACACACTTAGGTATTAGTTATGAACACTTTGTTTAGTTAACATAAGCGTAGGATGGTCCCACACCACCCTAAGGACAAACTTGAGACCGACTTTGTTCAAGTTAATTTTTGCGAGTAAAAATCTTATAACTAATTCAACTATTGTAAATGCAATAAAAATCGAATCTTAGAAATGTTCAAGGATATTTATTAATTATAATATTTATTAACAAGCAACGTCCGTTTTTGAATTAATCAACTCTCATTTAAACATATATTTTTCATTCATTTCTAAAAGTCAGAACTGCTTACCAAGCAGACGCTTGAACCACTACATCAATCATCCGGAGGTCATTATTAATAAGGTCATATGTCCAGTAATTTCGCTATACCTTTGTACATGTTACTTTATATACCTTGTTTTATACATACATTCATTTTGTGCAATAAAGGATTATTATTATAAATAAACGATTACTATATTTGGAACCGATATGGCGTGGTGGCGAGTATACCCACATTCCACTCTGAGGTCGTGGGTTCGATTCCCACACAGGACAAATATTTGTGTGTATATATGAATATTTGCTCTGGTCTGGGTGTTTTCCTATGTATATTAAGTATGTATTAACAAAAAAAATATTTATGTATGTTTATCGGTTATTAACATCCATAACACAAGTTCTTAATGATACTTATCTTGGAACTAAATAATTGGTGAAGTGTCAGAAATATTTATTTATTTATATCAGATATTTGAACACTTACCAGGAACATAGTTTATTGCAATATATGTATCTTTTTCCGTTGCTAAGTGAGATCATTGGGTTGCCATCCTCCATCATGGTACAATTTGTCACTGTCACTGAAAATGTTTAACATTATAATTAATAATAATAAATGTTTATTTTCTCACTACAATATACAGTTAGGAACAAACAGTTTTATTAGTGTACAAAATTTGGACAAGTTAATAGTGTAGGAGACTGATGCCTAAGCTAGGCTCTAGGCCTGTATTTCAGGACACCAGGTTCCCACCCCTAACATTTACATTTCTTATATTATCTATTTTAGTATCCATAACACAAGTTCTTAATGATACTTATCTTGGAACTAAATAATTGGTGTAATTGTTAGAAAATATTTATTATTATTTATTTATTATTATTATTACAGTGTTACAAATTGATAATAAACTCAAAGTTAATTTATTGGTTCGAATATGGTTTTAGGATGGTAACATTAATTACATACATTCACACCTGTTTCCCCGAAGGGGTAACAAGAGGCATATTATACGCCCACACTAATTATATAGTCCCACGTAATAGGTGGCGAGCCTATTGCCGCTTACCGGGCACTGTTATGTTCGCCAGAGCCTCGTCTGTTGATCGGCAGGTGCACCACTTGCAGGTGAGGTTTGGGCTCCTCAGGTCCTACCAGGACCCAAGTAACATTAATTACAAAAATATTTATAGTGGCAACTAAGTAACTAGTTTTCCCGAAAACACAATTAAAGCATTAATGATAATTCTCTTACAATCACACAAATTGTTCTGTTATTAAGTTTATGAAAGTGAATACAATACTTGATTCTTCATAAGTTATGTAATTTTCTTTCGAAATGTTTGTGAAGATTGATTCCTATTGCTATTTGCTATCTTAGTATTGCTCATTGCTAGTACAATGTTACAAACGTTTATTTTGCAAGGATATTATTATTTAAAACTATACACCGGCGGCACACACACACAATATGTAAACATACATAAAATGCGACAATTTTTGAATATTCCTAAAAGAAAAATTGGATTAAATTTTTTTTTGTAACTGGCGGTATAAAAAACTAACCTTGACGATTTTCTTGCCCGTTCTTTTACGATCAAGCTCCCGCCTGCAGTGAATGGGCGGGTTAGTTTTTAAGTTTTGACGTTCATAAGAGCTCTTTTGAGCCAAACTTGAATAAATGAATATGAATTTAGATTTATGAAAAAAAAACTAAATTTAGTATTCTCGCTTTAAGCAAGCAAATGATACCATTGCTAAACCATAATATTACCATTGTGAGACAGGAGACTCCTGAAGCAGAGCGGCCGTAGAATACACGATGCTTTGGACAGATCCCACATGACCAGCTCTGCCGCTGTGGACACCACGGTCAGCGTGTCTCCCGAGAGGGTCATCTTTACTGCTGGCGAGTTTAGTGCTGGAAGCAGTGATATTCCGGTTAGTGTTAATAACAGAAATATTATCTGTTATTGGCTTGACGAAAATGTGTTAACAGTTTGTAAGTATACACATAATAATTTCGGTTTACTGTATTAATCGGTTAATACAAACATTGATAACAGAATTAAATAATGTTAACAGGAAAATATGTTACAGTTTTACATGCGGTTAACCCTAACCGAACGATAAAGGTTTTATGCACGTTGCCATCCCGTCAGGCGGGAAGCACGCCCTCGGTGCGACAGACGGGGACGAGCGAGAGACGACCTGCCGGCACTTGTCGGTGTCTTTTGATCGTCGCACGCGCCGAGCATCGTTCTCTTTCGTTGGTTACTAAAAGAACGCTTACAAAAGAAAGAAACAAATATATAGCTCACGATGCACTTGTTTACTTTTTTTTCCGTCTATTTGTTTGTTTACCTAACGTTTACACAATCATTTTGATTTTGCTCGTCGTTTCGCATGGATTGTCAATAGTATATTAGCTATAATAATTGTATCTCAAACCTGGAAACTTTATATGTGAAGTGTAAATAATATTTATATTTTATGAAGACGATTAAGACGAAATTGAAATTGAAAAATCAATAGATACCTATTATACTGGATTAGAACAAAACCGTGTCTGTTTGTTTACTTGTGTTGTGTTATATCGTGTTCTTTAAAGTTGACTTTATTTTTAGTAAAGATAAAGGAATAAGTGCCTATTATCGTATAATTATGCCGCGTAAAGCAACAAACGCTGTCCACAGACATTTTGAGTGGGGTGAAGATTCATACAGCTCATGCAAAATATGTGGAAATAAATTAAAGGTAAGTTCCTTGATTTCTGTGATTTAGGTAAGTAGGTACTTATAATTCGTAAAGTTATTTAATATGTTCTATTAGATAATACATTACACCTAAACTGTAATGACCAGTTGCGTTTGCATAATTTGGCAGTAGTTTGGTATTGAGTGAGTGAGAACCTAAGTAGGTACCTAGGCAGGTAGGTATAATTAGTCATAAACATAGATACGCTTTTGGACCTTATTTCTAAAAGTGAAGTTGTTCATGACTGACTAGCCGGGAAAATTACTGTCTCAAGAGGCATTCCATCTTGGTCCTCTGGGCTGGCAACGCATCTGCAATCCTTCGGGCTTGCGGGTGTCTATGGGCAGTGGTGATTGCTTACCATCAGGTGACTTACTAGCTCGTTTGCCTTCCTTCTTATAAATATAAAAAAAAACAATTCGGCATATTATTTATTTCTAGGCAGAAATTATATTCTTCATACTTCCTAAGAGTTATCTATCACAGATTGATTACAAATCCATTAAATTTTTTAACATGTTGAGGTTTTAATTATTTTGGAATGTTTGTGCTTCTATGTATTCGATTGTGTAATTAAAAACCAAGGCATAAAATGAATTTTCGCATTAATTGAAATGATTGTCATGCTTATCGTACCTCATAATATCTTTACTGACTACTGATTTTGTTTTCAGGGTAACCACGCTACAAATTTAATGAACCACCTGCGGTTAAAACACAAAGATGAATATAAGCAAGTTGATGAAATAAATAAAGTGTCTGTAAAAGTTACAGAAAAAAAGAAAACGAACAAAGATGAAAATGATAAAAAACGAAAGAGATTATTAGACAGCTGCATAAAATTGATTGCTGTTCATGGGAGGCCATTTGAACTTCTTGACGACGAAGCATTTCGTGACATAAAAGCTTTGATATTACCGGATTTCAGAACCGAAGGAAATAGTAAAAAAATTAAGGAAATGATTTTAGATAAATACTATGAAATACAAGAAAAAATCGCCAGTGAATTAAAACAAAAGATGATTTCCGTCAAGCTAGATTCTGCTACGTGTGTGGACAGGCAATTTATTGGTATTAATGTGCAATATATAAAAAAATCTAAAATTATAACACGTACATTGGCTCTCCGGGAGATTTTTGATAGACAGACAGCAGAAAATTTAAAATCAATAATTTTAGACACTCTTGGAGATTTTCGTATTAATTTAAGCAATCTTTACTCCGTTACAACAGATAACGGGTCGAATTACTTAAAGTTAACCAGTCTCTTTAATGAAGAAATAATCAGCATAAATTCAATCGCAGAAAATACTGACAGTGCAGAAGAAACCGACGATGAGCAAAACAATAATTTCGTTTCAGGCGTAGATTCGTTTGATGCCGCTGTTTTAAATGACACTATTGAAAACATAGGATCCAATACATTTGAAATTACATCATTAAGATGCGCGGCACATACTTTGCAGCTTTGTGTAAAAGATGCTTTAAAAAAAAAACCAGAAACTGAGTCCCTGATCGAAAGATGTCGCCGTGTCGTTAGTATTTTACGACGACCTTTAATGAAAATTAAGATACGATCACAAAAAATGAGAAAACCAGTCATAGACTGTAGCACTCGATGGGCATCTACGTACAACATGTTGAAAAGACTAAAGGAGTTAAAATCAATTTGCGATGACTCTGACGAAATATCTCAAATATGTGGTGAAAATTTCTGGTTAGAAATAAATAATATACTAGAATGTTTACAACCAGCGGCAGAAGCTACCATACGCCTTCAAGCAGAGCAGCTAACATTGGGTGATTTTTATTCTATTTGGATCATTTGTAAAAACAAAACAAAACACTTCGATTTCCTGCTGGCCCAGGATATTGTAAGTTCTATGATAAATAGGGAAAAACTGTTACTAGAAAACAAAGCATTTCTAGCGGCCATTTTTATTGATCCTAGGTGGAAAGTAGTTCTATCGGAACAAGAAATAGAGATCGCAAAAAACTGGATTAAGGATGTCCATCGACAGATGTGTGTGATGAATCAGGAGCGAGAAGAAATTAACCAAGAACTCCAAGAGAGTTCCACTATCTTACTGGAAACGGCAAGTTCTTCTCGTGCCTGCGTAAACTTGCAAAAATCACCACTCAATGACAATTTTTGCACTGATCTACATTCTTTGGAGTCAATTTTAAATGAAACCCAAAGATTAAGAACACGAGCAGCCGATTCCGTGCGATTAAATTTTGATTTTTACTTGGCTGAATATGCTACAGCCCCAAGACTTGCCATTACGGAAGACGCAATAGTGTACTGGACTCTAAAATTGCCAAACAAATTAGCTGAAGTAGCATTGGTAGTGCTTGCTGCACCAGCAACTCAGGTTACTGTAGAGCGACTATTTTCAACATTAAAATTCATTTTGACACCCTCCAGAAATCGTCTGTTAGATCGGACCATAAAAAGCATGATTCTCATAAAGTGTAATCAAGATATGTTTGACGATTAAAATATCTAGGCTCACGGCTGTGTAACCGACAAGTACATATAACATACCCAACGAAGATATATGCAACAGTAAATACCACTTTCACTGCCAAAAAGTTTTCATGTGTTTGTTAGTCTAAATGTTGAATTAAAACTAAATCATTTTGTTCATATCTATTAATAAACAATTTCGTCATAATTACAAATCACAAGTTAAATATTATTATACACCGCTATTTTTTTATTAGTTCAAAAAAAATAATTAGTGAATTAGAATCGGTAATAGACCATATTTTATTATTTGTTATGTTACCATTTTGAATTTTGAGTTGTTCTTAGTAATTTGACCAGATGATTAGATTTCTAAAACGACAGAAAATTCAAAATGATAAATATTTAACTAATATTGTTAAGAATGTTTTATTTACTGTTCTGAATGACCTCTCAAATTTATTGTACTAATTAAAAAATAGCGATGTATAGATGTTATTTTAATTATTAATGTTAATAAATACAATTTGTTGTGTCATGGCTTGGAGTTGCATAACTGATATTATAATAATTAATAATATTTTTTTTAATAATCGTGTCTAGTTCTTAAGTTGACAGTATTAAGTATAATAATTGTTATGTTTTGTCAATATAAATATTTTGATTATAATCATATTTGTGTCATTTCTTGAAAACCTCTAAAAAATTTTGCATCTTTTCGTATCGATCGTCGCCTTTACAGATATCCAGTTCGTGTGAAACGAATTTACAAAACATAAGATTATTTAGCCTAGTGTTTTCATCAATTTCAAAAGATTCCGTTTGGACACATGTATTTGTATATATTTTTTGTATTTTAGACGTTTCGTGGGGCACATCATTGTCGATGTCGGACCAAGTTTGTGCATCTTGCATTTGCATATATAATTCTTGTGGTTGATTTTGAGAACTGCTGCAACTAGTATTATCATCAGTACTTAATATTTCATTTTTTGGTTGAGATACAAGTAAAGCTGGTGTTTTCAGAAAAAAAAGATCCGAAGCCTTATTTTTTTCATATTTTGATTTTGACATTACGGTGTTACATTGAAGTATACCCGCGCCTAAAACAAATTAAAATTTAAATACATAATTATGTTCGCACTGTTGTTTTCCGGTGAGGAGGGTAAGATAGCCGGGAAAAGTACTGGCACAAGAGGCATTCCTTCTTAGTTCTCTGGGGTGGAAATGCATTTGCAATCCTTTAGGCTTGCAGGTGTCCATGGGCACGGGCAGTGGTGATTACTTACCATCAGGTGACCCACTCGCTCGTTTGAATGCCTATTAAAAAAAAATTGGCTTGTCTCTTGCTCTTTGTAAATAAAGTGTACCTAAATTCGGAACAAATACCTACTTACTTAATACTATTTGATTTACAAATATAACAAATAATTGTAAAACAAGTAAGTAAGTAGGTATTAAACCAAACAGGTAACTTTGTCTATTTGATTTTTAAAGCAAGTAGGTACGTAGTAAACTAATTATAAGTGGGAGAATGACAACCAAAGATCGGAACTTCCGATAGTTAGTTTACTACGTATCTACTTGTTTTAAAAATCAAATAGATAAAGTTACTTGTTTGGTTCAATACCTACTTATTCTACAATTACATATTTCTAAATCGTAAATCGTAATACAATAAAAATAGATGTACCTACACTATCTACATTAATAGCTAAATCCTTATTTAAACGTAAAACATAGGCAGGTAGGTAAAGTACCTACGTATCAAAATATTTACCGTGTAAGTTGTTCCCACATTGCTGTTGAAGAAAACATTTCACATTTTTCCGACATTATTTCATTACCCACGCACGCTCACCTCACAGAAAAGATTGCAATTAAATGAATCTATCAGCTAGAAAAGAGTTCGTTTGTTCGCATCGCTCTTATTCACTCCTGCTTGTTTTTTATCTCTTACTTACCGTAAATCCGTGAAAACCCAGGTTAACCTTTTCATGTGTGTTAACAGTTTCAATAGGTTAACCGTTTCAAAGGGTTATCATATACGTAACTGTTAAGTGTTAACCCTGTTGGTAAATATACCTTTACAAAGTGTTAACAGTGCCAACACGTAACCGTTTTACAAGATTTTCTATTGAATTTGCAACCGTTTATACCGGTTGTCCTTATAAATGGGTTTTCCGATCCCTGGCTGGAAGATACAAATTGGTGTAAGGTCAACATTTGTATCTTCCACTAAATTCAATTAGTTTGATATGTTCGTGATTATTTAAGCCATACCATAGATACTTGTTACTGAACAGCAAAAACTTTGTAAATACTTTTAGTATTATTAATAGTACAGAATTACAGTTTGTCATGTTTTTCGGTAGATTTGGCTTTTAGTTTTATTGTTGCAAATAGAATATAGTACCCATATTTTGAGTACATTTTATTACCATCAGAAAACAGTAAGCCACGCTCCCCATCGTTATCAATACTTGCTAAATTTAATTTCAGCCATTTATTTAGCAATAAATATAAGGTAGTAGCGTAATTTTGGAGTATCATACATACATACATACATAATGTCACGCCTCTTTCCCGTAGAGGTAGGCAGAAATCCCATCGTTCCACTTGCTACGATCTTGGCACACACTTTTAGCTTCATTCAAATTAATTAACCTCCTCATACACGCCCGTCGGTTTAGGGTACTTTTGACCTGCCCTTTCTCTAAAAATTTTTGAATTTGGTCATGGAAGGTTTTACGTCTTCCCCTCAAAACACTTCCACTTGGAGTATCATAGTGTCGTAATTTTGGAAAAGCGTTTGTCAGCTAGTAAACAGTTTGGAAGAAGTTTCTCTTTAGTGAGGCGAGTTAGAAGATAATGTGTAGTAGTGGTGCCATACCTAGCGGAGGCAGGGCTCGCGTGGCGGAGTCCCGGAATAGTCGCCACGCGTGCAAGGAGCCGTCTGCGCATCCAGCACAAACCCAACGCGCGTCACACGCGATGCAACTCACTGGGCTGCCTGCAAAAACAAACAAACATTGACGACCGATATGGCGTGGAGGTCAGTATACCTACATTTCACTCCAGAGGTCGTGGGTTCGATTCCCACACAGGACAAATTTTTGCTTGAACATGAATATTTGTTCTGGTTTGGGTGTTTTCATATTATGTATATTAAGTATGTATTTACAAAAAAAAAGTATTCAAGTATGTTTATCCGTTGTTTTGTATCCATAACACAAGTTCTTAATAATACTTATCTTGGAACTAAATAATTGGTGTAAGTGTCAGAAATATTTATTTATGCTAAATAAAACATTAATTCTAATTAACATTATGTCTAGGTACTACATTTTCATAGTTGATTATCGAGTATACAACTTGAAAATGAGAATGAGTGGTGATAAAGATGGTAAATAGGATGCCCTCCCCCTAAACCCCATAAATCCTTAAGATGTTCGACGATACTGAAATTTCACATGGACTTCTTGAGAGAATTTGAAAACTGATGTTGCACTGTCTTGTTCTATATAGCAACACTCATGTACGTTCACAAACTGACTCACTTAAGGGTTAATAGTCCACCGTTATTACACATTAATGTTCGAAATATCACAAATACAACCGCAAGCTTAATGCTTCACTTTCCCGCCAAGAAGACAAGTATGAAATTGTAATTTTTTAAATCTCTACTATCTCGGAACTAGCTTGGTGTGAATTTGGCACAATACGGTCCATTTATGATATTTCCCTCACTGCGTTCGTCTGGTAAATAATAAGTTCTTACCTAAGTAGGTTTCCCACACCGGCTCGTTGGATGCGGAGTTGTTCGGTAACAGTTGGAGCCGCGCAAGGGTTCCATAGTGTGTGCTTACTGCCTTGTTCACCACCTATAAAAACAACATTAAGTTATCATTTTAAATCTCTGATCGCATATAAATATATCCTTGATTGCACATAAACATTCATAAAAAAACACAGTAACAAAAAACATGTACAAAGGTGGGCTTATTTCTATAAGAAATCTCTTCCAGTCAACCCTAGCAGATGTGTCGGAGATTAGTGTGTGATCCCACACATGAGAAATAATAAATTAATATAATATCATAATATTGGGGGGAAGAAAAAAAATAACACCTAAACTTAGAAAAAAAACATTATAATGTAAACATATACAAATAACATATATAAATAAATACATTCTAAGTAAGTGTCGCACTATGGGTTCTGGCGATATGGTCTATTTTATATAAATTTAAAAAGTATGTCTAGGTATTATCATATTTAAAAAGATTATTATTAGTGAAATAATTAATAATAATTTTTATTTTTACTGTAGCAAGTTTCACATTATATGTACAGTGACGGAGGTCACCTTTTAAGCAAATAATGCACATATCAGATGACCTCTCTCTTCCATAGCTACCAGTCATAACTTAACACTAAGCGTACATATTAATATTTTGTATTATAGCTTTTTAACATAACTATGTCTGTATTATTTTAATGTTGTATTAACATTAGATATATTATAGAATTCACTGTAGAGAATAGAACATAATAATATTTATGTACTGATCAGTTTCTAACTAAGATGTTACTGGTTATACAATTATTTAATACATTTTGAGTCATATGCTGTACACTAGTTTTAAGTGTTGTTAGTAAAATATATTGTGTAACTGTTGTTTGTTCCTAATAAATTTAAAAAAAAAGATCTTTTAATGAGTATATACAAACCAAGGAATTCAATATGCGTCCTTGATAGCGGTCACGATTGCGATCTTAGACGCAGACCAAAAGTTATTTACACACATGCGTCGTGATTTTTGTATAACTGCCATAAATTAAACCTTAACCACCTCCATAGTATTCTGCAACCCCATATGTCTTACCCCAGAGTTGCATAGAAGTCGGTTTTTTTCTTTTCAAATAGCACATTTAGCGTTTAGCACATTTAGCCAGTGTCAAGAAAGATAAATATTAATAATATATGTCGGCGCAAGACAATATTAATAAGATAATTCAGTACTACTTTTAGTTAGTAGTTGTTACAATTCATTATGTGCTTTTATTTACATTGAGATATTCTGTTAACTTAAAGTTTTAAAATCTATTCTTGATTTATAAATTGCAAGGAATAAGTTTTGTATAATGTTTTGTACTTAATCTAAAATTATTAATCTTAGTAATTTATTTGTTTACTAGTCGAAACATATCCCGCCATTGTGAGAGCGTGTACCGGATGTTTCGACTGGTAAATATTATTAAAATTAACTAAAGGCTAAAATAAATCTTAAAATTAGGAAATGAACTTAAAAATGTATTTAACTAAGTTTTACAATCAAGGGTTAAATTAATTTCTATCAATAATCACGTGTTGAAGGATTGTTACTTCCGCCCAACTTTATTTAATTTGTATGTGATTAAATGGTCACTAATTTGAGGTCGTTTTCAGAGTGGAAACATCTTGGCCATTTTTATAAAACGTGGACCGGATGTTTCTACGGAAAATAATATTAGAAATAATTAAAGACTGCGATTTACTTTAATTACTACTAATAACTTTATAAAATTATTTGTTTATTATGGAAACCAATAGTTATTATTTAGATGTTATGAAAATCACGTATTAAAATTAGCCCTATTTGTTTTCTGTTTGACGATGCGATACTTCCGCTCAACGCCATTTTTAATAGTGATTGCAATTTGGGTTGGCGTGGCAAAGCACGGCATTATCGTTTGAGTTATGCTGGAGACAAGCGGCATAAGTAATAGACTGGGCCGATAAATGTGATATTGCTACTGAGATCCTGTGAGTACGAATAATTATTGTTACTTAGATTATAATTAATGAAAATAAAACTAATGTATTTTAAAATTGAGTGTTATTTGCAATGAGTAAGCCTATGAAAGGAAATAGTGACGTCAGCTCGGCTGACGTCACTTATTCTAAAAACCCTGCTGGACAGAGCCCTTCGTTATCAGAAGTGGGATTACCACCCATTTCTATGCGCCCTTTAGGTTTGAACAACGAAAATACTAGCACTTCTGTTAACGGGGTTCCAGTGGAGTTTTTTTTTCTTCCGCATGTTGCAAATGATAGAGCACATGTCCGATCGTATGACAACATTGCCTGATTCAACCAGAGCGACTATGATATAAGAATGAAAGTTTGTAGTTAACTTAAGGGTCGCGCTAGGTTGTGGGTCGACGATTGGCTTGTTTCAACCACCACGTGGCTTGAATTGTGCAATGTTTTAATTATAACATTTGAACCCGAGAGTAGGTATTCTCGAGATGGGACCCGGTTTCGGGAACATAATTGTAATAATTCAAAAGACAGCGCAGTTTTTGTCAACTTTCAGGCGTGGGTTTTATGGCGACGGATTACCAAAGATAAATTATCTCATAATGATACAGTTGAGTATTATCATTTTTATTATGGTAGCGGCAGTCTCGCGTGTCGTGACCGCCCTTTTTACAAATTTGCCAAAAAGGTTGTCCGAGAATCGCTGTCGCTTAACCCTGTCGGGCCCTGTTGAATGTCGTATGAGGGTATAGACGCTTAGAACGTCGTATCGATGAAGCTACTGAAATTAACTCTGGCACTGAAGCGGCCCTGGTGTTTAACGGTTCGATTCTTAATCGCTCATCTTCTATGCATCCAATTACAGCCCCAACTGCATCATCGTGATAGTAAACCTGAGTCTCGAAAAGACAACAGGCATGTACTTTCTGTGCAATACCAGGTCACACATATGAGACAGCAGTAGTCTCAAACGTAAATTGTGCTTTTGTAGCTTGATGCGCGCATCATTAGCTTTAAAATTGCGTGGGAAATGTTGTTCATTATTTAATAAGAATAGGGCAATGTACAGTAGTTTCGTTATCGACATTAATAGCCGTTTGTTTTATAGACAATTTACAATTAGAATAACAGTTTCATGTAGTTCCGGACTGTAAAATGGGCTCAGACATCATTGAAAACACGAAACTTAGTGTGGTGGTGAATTCCGAAGTTACTAACTTTGTTCATCAGCCGGTGGTCTCCCACATGCAATCACATAGCAAACAAATTTGATAACCTTGATTGTGACTTTACTAATGTTCATCAAATTGACGAACTTAAAGTATTGCTGAATAAGTTCAAACATCTTTTGACGACCGATATGGCGTAGTGGCGAGAATACCCGCTCTCCGCTCCTAAGGTCGTGGGTTTGATTCCCACGCAGGACAAATCTTTGTGTGCATTAACATGAATATTTGTTCTGGTCTGGGTGTTTTATGTTGTATTTTAAGTATGTGTTTACAAAAAATAATGTATTTATGTATGTCTATCCGTTATTTAGTATCCATAACACAAGTTCTTAATGATACTTATATTGGAACTAAATAATTGGTGTAATTGTCAGAAAATATTTATTTATTATTTATTATTATCTATTAATTCGCTTCTACCCTTTCACTCGCGTTGTTACTGGGGAACTAGAAATAATTATGTTTCAAAGACCCAAACCAGTGTGTAGAGCGTAGGCCTTATAGATTAAGCGACTGATCGACTTAATCGATTAGAAAATTGTTCGCGAGAGCAAGTTTTCTCTAGTCCGATCATACTAGTCAAAAAGAAAAATAGTAAGGATCGTATGTGTGTGGACTACTGTGAACTTAACAAAAATACTTTGAGGGATCACCACCCACTGCCGATAGTTTCAGATTAAAATGATTTCTCTATAGAATGCCGGTTTCTTGATTAATATAGACAAAACTACCTTCTTTAAACGTTCTATTGAGTATTTGAGCAATATTGTGACTAATGGTAAGGTCAGTCCTAGCCCGAGAAAAGTAGAGGCTTTAACGAAGACACCAATTCCCAAAAATACTAAGCAAGTTAGCCAATTCAACGGTCTTGTCGGGTAATTTTGACGGCTCGTTCCCAATTTCTCGCGTGTAATGTCCACTTGTTGAACTAACAAAGAACTACGCAAGATGGGAATGGAGCGACGAGGCTCGTAGCATAATTATTTAACATTTATCTACTGCGCCTACCCTTGCACTATTTCAGGAAGACGTACCAATCGAGCTCTCCACGGATGCAAGCAGCCTTGACTACGGAGCGGTAATGGTCCAGATCATCGGGGGTCGCCAGCACCCAGTCGCGTATGAGTCAGCTTACCACAGATGCAGAGAGTCGTTATCATTCATACGAGCTTGAGACATTGGCGGGTGGTGAGGGCCTTTAAAAATTTTTGACACTATCTATACAGCCAACATTTTAAGAACTTCAAAGAGGCCCTCGGGAGAAATTCTAGCTCCAATTCAAATCAAAAATCCACCGCAGTTAATGTTATTCATATGAATATTTCTGGCAAGCTTGGTACTAGATACGCTTTAGGTCAGGACGAGTACGTGATAGTCGCCATCGATGCATTCACTTAGTACATATTACTCAGTTACTCTAATGATAAGAACCAGAACAGCAGTCTAGCAGCACTGAAACGAGCCTTGTACTTATTTGGAACCTCATTTCAAGTCGTAGTCGATGGTGGTCGTGAATTTCAAGGCGATTTCAAATATAACAACGACTGTTTAAGAATAAGTTTCCATACTATAGCGCCAGGAGTAGGCCGAGCAAATACGTAAGTTGAGAGGGTGATGAGTACCCTGATAAATGCCTTGAAAATGAACTGGCACACGGCATTAAAAGCCCTTCAACTTGCGTTTAACTGTACCCCACATAGAATAACAGGAGCCGCACCACTGAGCCTTTTGACTCGCCGCCAACACTGCGGACCACCGGAGCTCCTAAGCCTCGATAACCAGTCGATCGATTTTGATTCGCTTGACCAGGACGTGTGTCAGAAATTGGAAGCTGCAATTTAGTATCACAAACAGCGCTATGACAGGAACGAAGCTAAAGTACGCCCATTTCTAAGAGGTGACTATGTATCTATTAAAAATAATCCCTGAGACCGAACCTCATTGAACATGAAATACAGCAAACCATACGAGATCTTAAGAATAATGGACAATGACCGCTACATGGTGAACACGTGACAGGCAGAGGAAGGCAAAGCAAGGTCGCTCACGACCAACTTCATCGAGCGCCTCAACCTGGTGAGCAAGAGACCGTGTCGGCGAACTACTGTGATGACATTCAACCAAACACTTCAACCCAGAGCCTTTCCCAACTATATCTCTAGCTGCACAGACATAGGATGCATAAACTCTAAGTTAAGTATTCTTTTATGCATACACATACATACATACTTTCACGCCTTTATCCCTCGAAGGGGTAGGCAGAGGCATATTATTCGCTAATTATATAGTTGGTCCCACGTAATAGGTGGCGAGCCTATTGCCGCTTACCGGGCACTGTTATGTTAGCCAGGTGCACCACTTGCAGGTTTGTCTGGGCTCCTTAGGTGTTGGTAGGAACCCTATACAACCTTCCATATATTTTTATACATCTACTTATTTCTATTACAATAAGACAAAGCTCTAGAAAAGCTTTTGACATTTATGTGTGAATCAGATTATTTGTCAGTATTCACAAATCATAACCCTCGCACCTTGGTATGTGAGAGGAGGCTCGTACACGTTAATGGGCTGTATATGCTATACGTTAATACTCTAAGTGTACGAACCGTACAATGATGATGATGATGACATATCACAAATCTAAAGACTGTACAAATCATTGATTCCTTATTTCCATTCCCAACTGTTGTTTTCAGAGCCACTGGGGATCACGGTCATAATATAAGGCCTAGGCCCCAGCATCGACCTTCCCACATCCTTTAGGGCCTCTGTGGACCACGGCGTACAGGACCGCTCAGCGCCACAGCATCAATTTTCTGTGAGCTATAGCCCTCGAAGGGCAGATCAAGTTGAATATTGTAATTGGCATTCTACCTTAAGATACAGTTAACGTACATAAGGTTAAATTTATGGCGGCAATAAATATGACACTGCTCTATTAAAGGCCAATAAAAGCAATAAAAAAAAAATAAAATAAAAATTAACATCTTTTTCAGAGCCTCTGGGGACACGGTCATAAGATAAGGCCCAGGCCCCAGCATCGACCTTCCCGCATCCTATAGAGCCTCTGTGGACCACGGCGTACAGGACCGCTCAGCGCCACAGCACCAATTTCCTATACTAACATGTTTTTCAGAGCCTCTGGGGACACGGTCGTAAGATAAGACCCAGGCCCCAGCATCGACCTTTCCATTTCCTTTAGAGCCCCTGTGGACCACGGCGTACAGGACCGCTCAGCGCCACAGCATCAATTGTCAATTTTAACATTTTTTCCAGGGCCTCTGGGGACCACGGTCATAAGATTAGGCCTAGGCCCCAGCATCGACCTTTCCATATCCCTTAGAGCCCCTGTGGACCACGGCGTACAGGACCGCTCAGCGCCACAGCATCATCCTTGTCTACGAGAAATATAATCATGCTATTATGCGTGGAGCATTGGCATTGACTCACCGATAATCATATTGTGCGATTATGTGTGTAACATTCGTACTATAAAAAAATAAAAAAAAAATACATTCGCTCACTTCCTCGTACAGCATATCAATATTTTATTTTAGAATAATGAAATGAATATTAAGTTATTCTTCTGACATTTATTATTTTTGGGTGTACCAAATAATAGTTGAAAACTTGGTTACTGTGTTCAATTATAAAGAATAAGAGAATAAAAACAAAAATTAAAAACCGATTTCACAACAAAATACGCTGTCGTAACCAAGTTATCAGCTAGTGTATCGGTTAAACAGATACCTAGCTCAGATAGAAAAATATCTTGTTTCAGAAACGCGACTGGTGCAGAGCACGCACCGTCTCGCAGAATGGCCGTGTCGGCGCAAGACAATATTAATAAGATAATTCAGTACTACTTTTAGTTAGTAGTTGTTACAATTCATTATGTGCTTTTATTTACATTGAGATATTCTGTTAACTTAAAGTTTTAAAATCTATTCTTGATTTATAAATTGCAAGGAATAAGTTTTGTATAATGTTTTGTACTTAATCTAAAATTATTAATCTTAGTAATTTATTTGTTTACTAGTCGAAACATATCCCGCCATTGTGAGAGCGTGTACCGGATGTTTCGACTGGTAAATATTATTAAAATTAACTAAAGGCTAAAATAAATCTTAAAATTAGGAAATGAACTTAAAAATGTATTTAACTAAGTTTTACAATCAAGGGTTAAATTAATTTCTATCAATAATCACGTGTTGAAGGATTGTTACTTCCGCCCAACTTTATTTAATTTGTATGTGATTAAATGGTCACTAATTTGAGGTCGTTTTCAGAGTGGAAACATCTTGGCCATTTTTATAAAACGTGGACCGGATGTTTCTACGGAAAATAATATTAGAAATAATTAAAGACTGCGATTTACTTTAATTACTACTAATAACTTTATAAAATTATTTGTTTATTATGGAAACCAATAGTTATTATTTAGATGTTATGAAAATCACGTATTAAAATTAGCCCTATTTGTTTTCTGTTTGACGATGCGATACTTCCGCTCAACGCCATTTTTAATAGTGATTGCAATTTGGGTTGGCGTGGCAAAGCACGGCATTATCGTTTGAGTTATGCTGGAGACAAGCGGCATAAGTAATAGACTGGGCCGATAAATGTGATATTGCTACTGAGATCCTGTGAGTACGAATAATTATTGTTACTTAGATTATAATTAATGAAAATAAAACTAATGTATTTTAAAATTGAGTGTTATTTGCAATGAGTAAGCCTATGAAAGGAAATAGTGACGTCAGCTCGGCTGACGTCACTTATTCTAAAAACCCTGCTGGACAGAGCCCTTCGTTATCAGAAGTGGGATTACCACCCATTTCTATGCGCCCTTTAGGTTTGAACAACGAAAATACTAGCACTTCTGTTAACGGGGTTCCAGTGGAGTTTTTTTTTCTTCCGCATGTTGCAAATGATAGAGCACATGTCCGATCGTATGACAACATTGCCTGATTCAACCAGAGCGACTATGATATAAGAATGAAAGTTTGTAGTTAACTTAAGGGTCGCGCTAGGTTGTGGGTCGACGATTGGCTTGTTTCAACCACCACGTGGCTTGAATTGTGCAATGTTTTAATTATAACATTTGAACCCGAGAGTAGGTATTCTCGAGATGGGACCCGGTTTCGGGAACATAATTGTAATAATTCAAAAGACAGCGCAGTTTTTGTCAACTTTCAGGCGTGGGTTTTATGGCGACGGATTACCAAAGATAAATTATCTCATAATGATACAGTTGAGTATTATCATTTTTATTATGGTAGCGGCAGTCTCGCGTGTCGTGACCGCCCTTTTTACAAATTTGCCAAAAAGGTTGTCCGAGAATCGCTGTCGCTTAACCCTGTCGGGCCCTGTTGAATGTCGTATGAGGGTATAGACGCTTAGAACGTCGTATCGATGAAGCTACTGAAATTAACTCTGGCACTGAAGCGGCCCTGGTGTTTAACGGTTCGATTCTTAATCGCTCATCTTCTATGCATCCAATTACAGCCCCAACTGCATCATCGTGATAGTAAACCTGAGTCTCGAAAAGACAACAGGCATGTACTTTCTGTGCAATACCAGGTCACACATATGAGACAGCAGTAGTCTCAAACGTAAATTGTGCTTTTGTAGCTTGATGCGCGCATCATTAGCTTTAAAATTGCGTGGGAAATGTTGTTCATTATTTAATAAGAATAGGGCAATGTACAGTAGTTTCGTTATCGACATTAATAGCCGTTTGTTTTATAGACAATTTACAATTAGAATAACAGTTTCATGTAGTTCCGGACTGTAAAATGGGCTCAGACATCATTGAAAACACGAAACTTAGTGTGGTGGTGAATTCCGAAGTTACTAACTTTGTTCATCAGCCGGTGGTCTCCCACATGCAATCACATAGCAAACAAATTTGATAACCTTGATTGTGACTTTACTAATGTTCATCAAATTGACGAACTTAAAGTATTGCTGAATAAGTTCAAACATCTTTTGACGACCGATATGGCGTAGTGGCGAGAATACCCGCTCTCCGCTCCTAAGGTCGTGGGTTTGATTCCCACGCAGGACAAATCTTTGTGTGCATTAACATGAATATTTGTTCTGGTCTGGGTGTTTTATGTTGTATTTTAAGTATGTGTTTACAAAAAATAATGTATTTATGTATGTCTATCCGTTATTTAGTATCCATAACACAAGTTCTTAATGATACTTATATTGGAACTAAATAATTGGTGTAATTGTCAGAAAATATTTATTTATTATTTATTATTATCTATTAATTCGCTTCTACCCTTTCACTCGCGTTGTTACTGGGGAACTAGAAATAATTATGTTTCAAAGACCCAAACCAGTGTGTAGAGCGTAGGCCTTATAGATTAAGCGACTGATCGACTTAATCGATTAGAAAATTGTTCGCGAGAGCAAGTTTTCTCTAGTCCGATCATACTAGTCAAAAAGAAAAATAGTAAGGATCGTATGTGTGTGGACTACTGTGAACTTAACAAAAATACTTTGAGGGATCACCACCCACTGCCGATAGTTTCAGATTAAAATGATTTCTCTATAGAATGCCGGTTTCTTGATTAATATAGACAAAACTACCTTCTTTAAACGTTCTATTGAGTATTTGAGCAATATTGTGACTAATGGTAAGGTCAGTCCTAGCCCGAGAAAAGTAGAGGCTTTAACGAAGACACCAATTCCCAAAAATACTAAGCAAGTTAGCCAATTCAACGGTCTTGTCGGGTAATTTTGACGGCTCGTTCCCAATTTCTCGCGTGTAATGTCCACTTGTTGAACTAACAAAGAACTACGCAAGATGGGAATGGAGCGACGAGGCTCGTAGCATAATTATTTAACATTTATCTACTGCGCCTACCCTTGCACTATTTCAGGAAGACGTACCAATCGAGCTCTCCACGGATGCAAGCAGCCTTGACTACGGAGCGGTAATGGTCCAGATCATCGGGGGTCGCCAGCACCCAGTCGCGTATGAGTCAGCTTACCACAGATGCAGAGAGTCGTTATCATTCATACGAGCTTGAGACATTGGCGGGTGGTGAGGGCCTTTAAAAATTTTTGACACTATCTATACAGCCAACATTTTAAGAACTTCAAAGAGGCCCTCGGGAGAAATTCTAGCTCCAATTCAAATCAAAAATCCACCGCAGTTAATGTTATTCATATGAATATTTCTGGCAAGCTTGGTACTAGATACGCTTTAGGTCAGGACGAGTACGTGATAGTCGCCATCGATGCATTCACTTAGTACATATTACTCAGTTACTCTAATGATAAGAACCAGAACAGCAGTCTAGCAGCACTGAAACGAGCCTTGTACTTATTTGGAACCTCATTTCAAGTCGTAGTCGATGGTGGTCGTGAATTTCAAGGCGATTTCAAATATAACAACGACTGTTTAAGAATAAGTTTCCATACTATAGCGCCAGGAGTAGGCCGAGCAAATACGTAAGTTGAGAGGGTGATGAGTACCCTGATAAATGCCTTGAAAATGAACTGGCACACGGCATTAAAAGCCCTTCAACTTGCGTTTAACTGTACCCCACATAGAATAACAGGAGCCGCACCACTGAGCCTTTTGACTCGCCGCCAACACTGCGGACCACCGGAGCTCCTAAGCCTCGATAACCAGTCGATCGATTTTGATTCGCTTGACCAGGACGTGTGTCAGAAATTGGAAGCTGCAATTTAGTATCACAAACAGCGCTATGACAGGAACGAAGCTAAAGTACGCCCATTTCTAAGAGGTGACTATGTATCTATTAAAAATAATCCCTGAGACCGAACCTCATTGAACATGAAATACAGCAAACCATACGAGATCTTAAGAATAATGGACAATGACCGCTACATGGTGAACACGTGACAGGCAGAGGAAGGCAAAGCAAGGTCGCTCACGACCAACTTCATCGAGCGCCTCAACCTGGTGAGCAAGAGACCGTGTCGGCGAACTACTGTGATGACATTCAACCAAACACTTCAACCCAGAGCCTTTCCCAACTATATCTCTAGCTGCACAGACATAGGATGCATAAACTCTAAGTTAAGTATTCTTTTATGCATACACATACATACATACTTTCACGCCTTTATCCCTCGAAGGGGTAGGCAGAGGCATATTATTCGCTAATTATATAGTTGGTCCCACGTAATAGGTGGCGAGCCTATTGCCGCTTACCGGGCACTGTTATGTTAGCCAGGTGCACCACTTGCAGGTTTGTCTGGGCTCCTTAGGTGTTGGTAGGAACCCTATACAACCTTCCATATATTTTTATACATCTACTTATTTCTATTACAATAAGACAAAGCTCTAGAAAAGCTTTTGACATTTATGTGTGAATCAGATTATTTGTCAGTATTCACAAATCATAACCCTCGCACCTTGGTATGTGAGAGGAGGCTCGTACACGTTAATGGGCTGTATATGCTATACGTTAATACTCTAAGTGTACGAACCGTACAATGATGATGATGATGACATATCACAAATCTAAAGACTGTACAAATCATTGATTCCTTATTTCCATTCCCAACTGTTGTTTTCAGAGCCACTGGGGATCACGGTCATAATATAAGGCCTAGGCCCCAGCATCGACCTTCCCACATCCTTTAGGGCCTCTGTGGACCACGGCGTACAGGACCGCTCAGCGCCACAGCATCAATTTTCTGTGAGCTATAGCCCTCGAAGGGCAGATCAAGTTGAATATTGTAATTGGCATTCTACCTTAAGATACAGTTAACGTACATAAGGTTAAATTTATGGCGGCAATAAATATGACACTGCTCTATTAAAGGCCAATAAAAGCAATAAAAAAAAAATAAAATAAAAATTAACATCTTTTTCAGAGCCTCTGGGGACACGGTCATAAGATAAGGCCCAGGCCCCAGCATCGACCTTCCCGCATCCTATAGAGCCTCTGTGGACCACGGCGTACAGGACCGCTCAGCGCCACAGCACCAATTTCCTATACTAACATGTTTTTCAGAGCCTCTGGGGACACGGTCGTAAGATAAGACCCAGGCCCCAGCATCGACCTTTCCATTTCCTTTAGAGCCCCTGTGGACCACGGCGTACAGGACCGCTCAGCGCCACAGCATCAATTGTCAATTTTAACATTTTTTCCAGGGCCTCTGGGGACCACGGTCATAAGATTAGGCCTAGGCCCCAGCATCGACCTTTCCATATCCCTTAGAGCCCCTGTGGACCACGGCGTACAGGACCGCTCAGCGCCACAGCATCATCCTTGTCTACGAGAAATATAATCATGCTATTATGCGTGGAGCATTGGCATTGACTCACCGATAATCATATTGTGCGATTATGTGTGTAACATTCGTACTATAAAAAAATAAAAAAAAAATACATTCGCTCACTTCCTCGTACAGCATATCAATATTTTATTTTAGAATAATGAAATGAATATTAAGTTATTCTTCTGACATTTATTATTTTTGGGTGTACCAAATAATAGTTGAAAACTTGGTTACTGTGTTCAATTATAAAGAATAAGAGAATAAAAACAAAAATTAAAAACCGATTTCACAACAAAATACGCTGTCGTAACCAAGTTATCAGCTAGTGTATCGGTTAAACAGATACCTAGCTCAGATAGAAAAATATCTTGTTTCAGAAACGCGACTGGTGCAGAGCACGCACCGTCTCGCAGAATGGCCGTGTCGGCGCAAGACAATATTAATAAGATAATTCAGTACTACTTTTAGTTAGTAGTTGTTACAATTCATTATGTGCTTTTATTTACATTGAGATATTCTGTTAACTTAAAGTTTTAAAATCTATTCTTGATTTATAAATTGCAAGGAATAAGTTTTGTATAATGTTTTGTACTTAATCTAAAATTATTAATCTTAGTAATTTATTTGTTTACTAGTCGAAACATATCCCGCCATTGTGAGAGCGTGTACCGGATGTTTCGACTGGTAAATATTATTAAAATTAACTAAAGGCTAAAATAAATCTTAAAATTAGGAAATGAACTTAAAAATGTATTTAACTAAGTTTTACAATCAAGGGTTAAATTAATTTCTATCAATAATCACGTGTTGAAGGATTGTTACTTCCGCCCAACTTTATTTAATTTGTATGTGATTAAATGGTCACTAATTTGAGGTCGTTTTCAGAGTGGAAACATCTTGGCCATTTTTATAAAACGTGGACCGGATGTTTCTACGGAAAATAATATTAGAAATAATTAAAGACTGCGATTTACTTTAATTACTACTAATAACTTTATAAAATTATTTGTTTATTATGGAAACCAATAGTTATTATTTAGATGTTATGAAAATCACGTATTAAAATTAGCCCTATTTGTTTTCTGTTTGACGATGCGATACTTCCGCTCAACGCCATTTTTAATAGTGATTGCAATTTGGGTTGGCGTGGCAAAGCACGGCATTATCGTTTGAGTTATGCTGGAGACAAGCGGCATAAGTAATAGACTGGGCCGATAAATGTGATATTGCTACTGAGATCCTGTGAGTACGAATAATTATTGTTACTTAGATTATAATTAATGAAAATAAAACTAATGTATTTTAAAATTGAGTGTTATTTGCAATGAGTAAGCCTATGAAAGGAAATAGTGACGTCAGCTCGGCTGACGTCACTTATTCTAAAAACCCTGCTGGACAGAGCCCTTCGTTATATATAAATCATAGAAAATGATAGTAAATGAGAATGAGCAGTGATAAAGATGATAAATGAGATTCCCTCCCCCTAAACCTCTTGAGTCCACAGTAAAGATGTGGGACCATACTGAGATCTCACATAGCATTTTTGGGAGAATTTTAAAAGTGATATTGCACTTTTTTGTTTCAGTCACCAACACTCATGTACGTTCATAAACACTGAACGGTTAATAATCCACCGTTATTAAACATTAATGTTAGAAATATTACAAATATTAGAAAGTAAAACAAAACTGCAGACAAGATGCTTCACTTTCCCGCTAAGAAGTCCTAGAAGTCGATTAAGGGAATGAGATCTCGTCTAGTATCAATGTGGGCGAAGGGCTACCTGTATGTAGAGGCGCGGGGACCACGGGGGGCCACGAGGGGCCTCTCGGGGGTACACACTGACCTGTAGCCGCAGCGAGCCCGCGGCGCGCACCACCGGCCCGGCGGCTCCCAGCGCGGGCGCGGCCAGCGGCGGCGGGGGCGGCGCGGGGGCCGCCGTGGGCCCTTTCTTGGCCAACACTTCGTCAGTTCGTGGGCCCGGCAAGCCGCCTGCTACACGCTTGCGAAGGCGTTGGTCTAGCCCGCTGAAAGAACAGACACAACACTCAAGTTATGATATAGAAAATTTAACCACATTTATAGAAAATTTAACCACATTTTTATTTATTACATACATACATACATAATATCACGCCTGTTTCCCCGAAGGGGTAGGCAGAGGCATATTGTATGCCCCCATTTCGGCAATTATATTGTTGGTCCTACGTAATAGATGGCGAGCCTATTGCCGCTTATCGGGAACTATTGGAGCCTCGTCCGTTGATCGGCAGGTGCACCACTTGCAGGTGAGGTTAGCTTGGGCTCCTCAGATCTTGGTAGGATCCCTTTACACCGTATATTATTATAATTATTAAGTGGTCATATATCAGTAATTTGTAAAACATCATTAACCTCGCAGGACTATATAGCTAAAATCATAAACAAAAATATTTGCTCAAGGAGTTTCTTTATACCTCAATACATTCGTTAAAATTTATTTGCCTAGCTTTTATTGTACTGTCGTGACATTAGTAAGTCTATGTTCCATTCATACATACTAAAACGCGGTCGTGCTGATTGTAATATTTGTAGAAGTCATAATAAGTAGGTGCCAAATGCTTTCTTTGCCAGAATAATTTCACTGAGACTACAACATTTTTTTTTTTTAATAATGGCCTAGTTAGCACGTTCTACGTTTAGCACATTTAGGCAGTGTCAAGTAAGTGATATATTAATACTATATAAGTCATAGTAAATGAGAATAAGTGGTGATAAATATGATAAATGTTAAATGAGATACCCTCCCTTAAGCCCCTTGAGTCCTCAGTAAAGATGTGGGACTATACTGAGATCTCACATGGACTCCTTGAGAGAACTTGAAAAGTGATTTGGCACTGCTTTGTTTTAATTTACCAACACTCACACAAACACTTAACGGTTAATAATCCACCGTTGTTAATGTTAGAAATATCACATATTTTAGAAAATTAAACTAAACTTCAGACATGACGCTTAACTTTCCCGCCCACAACTAATTTATGCGATGCGATGCGCACAGAGTTAACAACATTCAGACAGTAAATTAAATTAATATTTATTTTTATATGAAAGTTAAATGTATCAAATTATTTTTATCCCTGCGAGGTAGTTGATGTTTTAAAAATAACCCAGTAGAGAAGAGTGCTACCTGTCGTCGAGTCGTGGCGGGGCCGCGGTGCGATTGCTGACGTTGGGCGCTATCACGATGTCGTCCCGGACCTCCACCCGGATTCGAGACTTGCTTTGAGAAGACGTACTGAAGCAGTTCTCGCCTCCACTCGGTTGAGAGCCCAACGACTCGCTTTGTCGAAATGAAAAGATAAAATAGATTCACTTGAACACACCAAGAGTTTCAATGGAAGACTTGTAATGATCAAACGGTGGGAACTCGGAATACATTCTTGATAATAATAATAATTCTTTATTTAGGACCATGGGCCCAATTTTTATGAGTAACAATATTTATTTTATATATTAATGTTAGTAGGGAATTTATATAATCTAATGAGTTTTTATATGCAAGTCAATGCTGCTCAATCCCACTTAAAAACGCGCAGCAGTGACCTACATATACACAGTCCAGCCTGCTAGCGATCAGACCCAGGATGCTGTTGCCGCTGGCACGAACCCTGTGCACCAGAGATACTCATCTTTTACGCAAAGTGGCATAAAAGCAATCTACGCGATGCTCCGCGAACATGCCTGATGCACTACTTGAATACTTATTTACAGGCACATAATATTGCTTGTCACTGTAACGGCTAAATTGGATCTCAGGTGCTGAATGTGTCTTATATATGTTTAGTACAATACAGATATACAATTAGTGGCCCTTAGGCAATAATGTGGGGAGCACCAACAAAGGGAAGGGAAAGGAAGATCTTCCTTCAGACGGATGGAAGTGCCCGGGGGCCAAGGCTCAACCGATGATGGTTGAGTGTTGTATATTAACGACGAGTCTGGGGAATACCGTTTGCGCGATTCAGCATTAATTTTACTATAAGTTTAATTTATAACTGTGGCGCCACCGTCTGCAATGTGTCTCCCTACACATTGAAGGGGCCAACGTCGATATAAACTTATACTATATATAGGTTTGAAAGCAATTGAAAATTACTCACTTGGCGTCAGGTCCGGCCGATAGAGGGATGAAGACAGGCGTGATGCGGCGCTTGCCATCGGAGGTGCGAGTTTCGATTTGCCGGTCGACTGGTCGGAAGGGCCCACGGCTGCTTACTGGCGAGGGAGTAAGCGACATGGCGCGTTGTTTCTGAAATAAATGAATAATTAAGTGGATGCATAAGCATGACGATTTTTTTGACTAAAAGATACAAATAAAAACTAGGCCTAAGAGCGAGCTAGGGAAAAGAGCCCAACAGCGGATTCCATCCGACGACGAAGGAGAGGGCAGCGCTGCGTGCTCACGCTAGTGCACTAACCACATAGCCGGGCCATTTACTGCAGCCCGAAGGGGTAGAAGGCGGCACACACATTTCCTGGTGAGCCGCCTACAGAGGGTGGTCAACCAATAGTTGAAGGGTCTGTGACCCAGTCAGGCGTGTGGAGCCAACGGAGGATAAGGTTACTCCTGGGAACCTTACAGCAGGAAACAGTGGAGTTTAATCGGTAGTACTAACCATCTCGGCAAGGGAGCCCGAAATAACTTTGTGCTGTCTCCGTGGTGCAAAGTATGGGTAAATGCATTACCACTTTTCCCGCGCTAGCAGAATGCAGTATGCTCACCATGGAACTATTACTCTTGGGCGTGGCGTCTTCCCTGGGCAGTTCCCTGCAAGCATTCTGCTTCTTCCGCGCCAGCAGGATCTCGGGACATTCCACAAGGAGGTTGGAAGATAAAAAATAAAATAAAACAGTATGCTCACCATGGAACTATCACTCTTGGGTGTAGAGTCTTCCCTGGCCAGTTCCCTGCTCGCATCCTGCTTCTCCCGCGCTAACAGTATCTCGGGACATTCCACGAGGAGGTTGGAAGATAGGTCGCCCACTGACTCGTTCGCTAAACACTTGCCGTAGATCTTTTCGTAGAATGCGTTCTAGATCAAACAATAATACACTTTATCAACGTAGGTAAAGGGTTCATCTTAATAAATTTTAATTTTTTTATACACGTTTTTTTGTACTCAATGAAACAATGCTGTATTGGTCCTTAGCTGAACACTTTAGTACTATGTTGCACTAAACATTGTGTTTAAATTGTAAGGTTGCATCTTCTGTACTTAAGTGATAGTTAGACAAACAGAGTATCTTCTTATTTTGAGTAACAGTCACTTTAAAAACATTGCCATTTAGAACATTAGAATATTAGGGAGCTTATTACAAAACCAAATCTAAAGTTTAACCAGGTTTAAAACTAGTGACAGCAATAGTTTTAAACCTGGTTTGACTTTAGATGGAGCGCTAGTTTTTTAAGTTTTGACCTTCATAAGAGCTCTATTGAGTCAAACTTGAATAAATAAATAATTTCTAACAATTACACCAATTATTTAGTACCAAGATAAGTATCATTAAGAACTTGTATTATGGATACAAAATAATAATAATTTTTTTGTAAATACATACATACTTAATGTACATAAAAAACACCCAGACCAGAACAAATATTCATGTTCATGCACACAAAGATTTGTCCTGTGTGGGAATCGAACTCACGACCTCAGGAGCGGAGGGCTGGTATACTGACCTTCATGCCATACCGGTCGTCGTATTTTGACTTCGATCTTGTTTGAAGCCCCTGAAAGTTCGATAGTTAAAAAGTTGTCTTACTTTTTCATCCATTGTGAGCGGAGTTCCTATTTCTTTGTTGGTGAATTGTATACAAGCTACTGTGCCGTCCGAGCTGCATGCTAGCAAGTTCAAGCCTGAAATAAAATCGATATCATACAGCAACAGTCTTGTGTAAACCACACGAGCGCTTGTCGTTTACCAAAGCTCTTTGGATATATTATATTATTCGGTACAAAGCGGCGATAGTGGCTAGATCAATAGACTGCAATTCAGAGGGCATCGGGTTAAAATCGTTGGTCCTACGACTTTTTGAAGTTATGTGCGTTTATTTATTGCCTTTTTTTTTTTTTTTTTGGTTGGAAAATCATCAAATGACCTTTTCCCGCTGTGGGTGGAGCGGGAGGGTGTGTCAGACTTCTACTGACTAAAAACCATCCATGTTCCTTCTTGAGCCTGTAACACCAAGGCCGCGGTAACCCTTTCGAACAATCCCGCAAGTTTATTTATTGCCTGCTCCGTGCAGAAAGCACGAAAAGCCGTTGGTCCCGGCTGTCATGAACATCTATGGCAGTCGTTATTCGGAAGTCAGTGCCTTCTAAAATCTTGACAGCTCGTTTAACCATATAATGATCCCTCTGGGATGCGTAGGTAAGACGGCATTCGCTTCATGTCATAACAAAATTTCAGCCAAATCTGGTTAGACAATTGGTTATATCCAAAGAAATTACTGATTTTGATTTTGTGGACAGAGCGTTTTGCCCGTAAACCTGATGTCCCACTGAGATTATTCGCCGCACTTTTTTAATTGCAGAACGTCCTATGTGCAAATAGAGAGGCATTAGATTAGCAGTAGAGTTCTTATGGCTGTGATTAGTGTTGTAAAGAACTCGAGTCTTTGAGTCCTAAATTTAGAGCTCGACTCGGCATTACACGACTCGACTCATAACAATAAGACTCTTAAGAATAAAGAACTCAAGTCTATATGAGCTCTTGAACGCGAGACTCGAGACTCGAGCCTTCTTAGCGCTCGAGTCATTTTTACGCGCCGAGTCGCGCTCGAGTTCTTTTCCGCTTTGAGTCATTCTTTTTAAAGCAGCCAATAAAAAGCTATTTTTGTGAGATATAATCATGTGTAACCAGAAGGAGATGTCGAAAAATAAATGAAAGAATTAAAGTTTTAATTAACTTGAAAAATCAGTTTAATTAATTATGATCATGAAAATTATTACAAAAGGAAACATTAATTAAACAAAACTACCAAACAAATAAACTCTTCAGCTTTATTACTTATATAAGTATAGACATTTATTCTAAATAAATCACTGTCAGCATTTCGAAGACCAGTTTAAAGAAGACTCGAGCTCTTTTAAGACTCGAGCTCTTTATAAGACTCGAGTCTCTCGAGTTCTATTTAAGCTTTCGAGTTCAATAATGGCGCTCGAGTCTTCATGATAGGACTCAGACTCGGCTCGACTCAAGACTCCGAGTTCAGTTAGTTCACTGAGTCTTAGAAAATTGAGTCGAGTCTATCGAATAAGACTAAAAGACTCGAGTCCTTTGCAACACTAGCTGTGATGGTGATGTTTTGAACCTAAACCTCTTATATCAATGAGACAATTCGCGGTGAGTACCGCCAAAGCTCCAAGCGAGACCAAGGTCGTTATCGCTATCTTGAAGGACGCGGATAGCAATTGGGAATGCATTCGATAGCAATTGGGAATGAAACGGTGATGTTTTTCGACTAAGCCAGTTGTTCCAATAAGTGAATTCGCATTACTGACCGTCAGAGCTCCAAGAGAGATCCAAGACGCTATCGCTGAACAGTTCATGGACCACGACCAATGGCCTCTTGAGAGACGTGAGCCAGATCGATAAGGCCCGGTCTCGAGACCCCACCGCCGCGCAGCA
Source organism: Musotima nitidalis (assembly GCA_949126915.1). NCBI lineage: Eukaryota > Metazoa > Arthropoda > Insecta > Lepidoptera > Crambidae > Musotima > Musotima nitidalis. Next base: position 18,152,731 of record OX421416.1, read on the forward strand.
ACATTTCTTTCCCTCCTTCACGAATATGTTGTTATTAAAGCGCTGGAAGCAAAACATCACATTCATATATAAGATAACGATAATAAGCAAGAAAGTCAATTTGTACTGTATTTGTTAATTAACATGAAACAATTTGTTAATTAAAGTGAATTTCACACGTCTTAGTAGATATGGGATGAAATTATAAAAAAGAAATCCGTAGGAGAACTTGAGTTAACGAGGGCTTTCTTTTTGATGGACAGATAATCTAATCAAAGTGGCGGGAAGCGCATAGATGCAGGCGGCTAAAAATCGAATAACGGGAAGGCTTATGTTTAGCAGTGGCTGAGATGACAATGTAGAAACAAATCAGCCGCATAATATTCTATCAAATTAAAGACAACCACACAATTCTTGTAAGAAAAAACGTCAAAACGAAGATAAAATGTACACCGCAATATACAATCTTAAGGATGATGAAAGTCCATTGGAATTAAAGCTAGCTTTAGAAAAGATACAAGCAAGATTGGTCGATATTGGGTTTGAGTGAAGTTTATAGGAGAGAACATTGAGGACTATGGAGATTTTATTTTATATTACAAAGGCAAAACTCCAGGCGTATTAGATTTTGTATTTCAACGTATTGTAATACTAAACCTAAAAATATGAATTGGTTATTTATTCAAGTTAACTCTCCAATAGAAAAAAGAACAAAATCTAACAAATTGGAGTTCGGGATCTTGTACTCGAAACTTACAGATGCAATAAAAACCACACACATAATAATTGATAGTAATGGGAGATTACAATACTAGAATTGGGGAAAGAACAGACACGAGAAGACTCAGACTGTACTGGGCCCATATTCGTATGGAGAAAAGACAAACAATGGTGACATACTAATGCAATTGGCTTACAAGAAAAACTTAAAAATACTCAGCAGTTTATGCAAAAAGCGTAAGAATAATAGATAGATATGGATACATCCAAATGGCGATCATAAAAACAAGATAGACTATATCCTGACAAATAAAAGTAACAAATTTCAGGATTGTAGAGTTATAAAAATCTTAATCTTTTGAGCCATTGTTTAAGCAGCATTAACACAATATTTTGTTATGTTGAAGTGGATAAAACTAACAGCACAAGTGACGGCTTTCTTGTGACCCACGAAGTCCTTGTCGCAGCGCCAGCCGTCCCTCTCCACGACTTGCGCCGTGGGCCCCCCGCCATTCATGGCGTGTGCGGACAGCACATACTGACCGTCGGGTGACCATGACAGTCTGAGGACGTGGGTGGTACCTGGAACAGAAGCAAATAAAACATAGGTCATCATAACCTCAGCCCAGTAATGAGTATGGACCACGAAAGCTTGAGAATGTGTGTGGTGCCTGAAAAAGAGACAAATTAAACAAAAATCATCATTTTCGTCTCAGCTCATAAACATATCACTACTGAAAGACCAAGACAGACTGAGACAAGGCAAGACATGAAATGGTATGTTTTTTAAAACAACGTAATAAATATTAAGATTACTACATACCTCCACAGTCTTCAAAAGGTCCAGTTATGACAGTCTCTTGTGCCCAATCAGCCGTCTTCCAAACCCTCAGAGATTTATCGTCAGACTGTGAAGCCAAATATTTTCCAACCTAAAAATATAAAGGAAATCATATTATGTACCTAGTACTATTTTAATTATGTGAAATACCTCAATTGTTATATTAGGTTCTTTCAACCAATTTAGAAGACAGGCAATAAAAAATTGTCCACTAAAATGGTGTAGGGTTGAACTAATAATTTAATTAATATTAGCAAATAGATTATATCTTCAAGCTGTACATAATAATACTTACTGGATCCCATGCCACTCCTTTCACTAGACCTCGGTGTCCATTCAAGACACACACCATTTCGGGCAGTTTTTCAGCATTCCAAATAATTATAGTATTGTCCACACTGCAGCTGGCCAACCACTTGTCTAGTGGAGACCATGCTAGGTCCAGCACGTCACCTAGTATTAGCATAAAAGTTTTTAAAATTTACAATGTTACACTTTATTTTACATTTGCAAAGTCCTGCCCATAGTATAATGGTTATCTTAACATTCATAAATGCAAAATTGGAGCCAAAAATAATGTTAGCTAATTAAATCAGTCTTGTATTCATTCAAACAAAATTATAAATAATCAACAATTGTACAAAACTAGAAATTAATTCCCAGAAAGGCTATTGAAGTCCCTGTTGATTCTCCAAAAAACCTGTTGGTCAGGTACTTCACTCAACAGTTGGTGAGCATGACCTATTTAAAAACTGGGATTACTTATGAATAAGTTACTGATTCTCTAAATTAACTGTTGTTGACAAGTGTGCAGTGTGTTTTGTCAAAAAAAATACTTAACACTTTTCTTTACAACAGTCTCGAGAACTGAAGGGTGCTATAGTGAAACTTTTTGGCAGGTATTTAGCGAGGGTGCCATAGCGGAAATCATACCATGGTGGAACTAACTGAAATGCTCAGCTGATAATGATGAGCATTGATGAACATTTACTTTCTACAAATATGATAATAATTATATACAAACCAGCATGTCCCCTCAATGTAGAGAGACACCTCCAAGTCTCAGCCTTATGTTTCCCTGCTCCAGTGGTGGTAACACTGAGGCCCCACACCATTATTAGGCGATCATCACCACCTGATGCCAAGTATTTGCCAGCATTGCTCCATCGGACACAATTTACACATGCTGGAATTTTAGGAAAATTAAGATGAAGAATGGGATGAATTCTCGAAAAATATAAATTCTGCCAAAAACCACAAATTAAGTTAAAAAACAATTTAATAAATAACTGGTCTTCCCAAAATATTGTGACAAGGTATACTTATTCAAATCTGCTAATAAGCTAATTTTGTAACTACAAACATATATATTCACACATGTTTCCCCGAAGGGGGAGGCAGAGGCTCACTATACACCCACACTTCGCCGGTTACATAGTTGATCCCACGTAATAGGTGGCGAGCCTATTTTAAATTGAGCCAAATTTTGGAACTAAGCCATGAATTCCTATGGTGTGTAGGTTTGTTTGATGTTCTTTGAGGAGTTTTATTTAGATTGTGGTTTAACGGAACTAAAATATAGTAAATAAATTAATTTTGACTATAACTGTTTATCTGGGATTGGTACAATATGTGTTTTTCCTATATGTCTATTTTATTATCGGACCAATAGTTTAAAGATTAGCTCATAAAGATAAAATTATAGACATGGTTTGTGATTTATAATTGACTTGAACGGCACTGTTGACAACTGACCCAAGTGGTTATCCATTTGACATAACATTTTAGGAATATTTGGGTCCATTTCCACCGTCTCGTACAGCACAGAGTTGAGGTTCCATACGACGACGCGACCAGAGTCACAGCCTTGACCACCAGTGGCGAAACGCTTGCCAGCTGGATGAATATCCACGGAAAATATAGGTTTGTCTGAAAGTAAACAAAGTCGGTGTTACAGTTTTTTTTTGATATTTACATGCCTTCAGATAAAAAACAGTAACTAACCATCATGGTTTACCCAACTGGGTTTTAGAAGCTTCATTTAGTACCGGTTTTACAGTTTCTTATAATGAAAAATATGGAGAAATCTCAACGAAAATTAATTCTATCGGTAAGTGCCACAGCTAACTCTCCGATAGATGCTGTAATTTTTTTATGGTTGATTTTTATTCCAATAAAGTAAGGGTTAAAGGTAATGTATATACTGCCTATATTTTTTTATTTATTAACACTGCCTGGTAAGCGGCAATAGGCTTGCCACCTATTACGTAAGTCCAACTATATCACTGGCAAAATGTTGCTGTATAATATGTTTCTGCCTATTCCTCCGGCGCGTTTTCTGGGAACGTTTTGTTAGTGGTCCCGGTTATCACAACTCGTGGTAGTCGTTAAGCCATGTGAAAGGGTGACTTAAATAATTTTAACATCAGAATGACAAATAGCTACCTCCGCGAAACGGCACTTGGTCGACGACGTGCGTTATATAAATGATCTTTTCGTAGCTCTGCGATGCTCGGTGGTCGGAAACGATCACCGAAGTAAAGCAGAGTTTACAGAGGTCAGTCCTTGGATGGGTGACCGTTTGTGTGGCATTTGACATCGAGCGCTTCCGTGCTTCGGAAGCCACGTTAAGCCGTAGGTCCAGGTTATCACTAAATGTGGTAGTTATTATTCCATGTAAGAGGCCTAATGAGCGACTTGAAATATTCTAACAGCTGGTTGCCATACACCTGCCTCCACCAATCCACACTGGGTCCGCGTGGTGGAATATGACCTAATACCCTCGCACCCTGGTATGTAAGAGGTGGCTTGTGCTCAGTCGTGGGACGTAAATAGGCTGAGATGATGATAAATACCTTTTTACCTTGAATAGTGAGAAATGGACTGTGCTCAGAAGCGAGACGTTAATTGGTTCACATGACGATAATATAATACCTAAAGTGTTTTATCAACTCTCGGCATATTCAAATTTAACCAAGTACCATGAATTGGTAGAAATGCCTTTTACAACAAGGTTGAAGCTGCCTACAAGGGCAATTTAGCGATTGTTGCATAGATCCCCAAGAATATGAAGTATGCATTTTGTTATTTCCAGTGTCTGAAACAGAGATCGCAATAATATTGCCGATATATTTAACCTTAACGCCCCCATCGGTCGTCGGTTCTTCGAACTATTATATATGCCCCGCCCACTGCCACTTCAGCTTGCAAACGCGCTTCACTATGTCGGTCAATCCAGTTCTCCTACGGATTTCCCCATTTCTGATTCGATCACGTAGGGACACTCCGAACATAGCTCTCTCCATTGCACGCTGAGCGACTTTGAGCTTCCTTATGAGGCCCATGTCATGTCAGGCACCACGTCTCATTCCCATACGTCATTGCTAGCAACACACACTGGTCGAAGACTTTCGTCTTGAGACACTGAGGTATTTTGCACGAGAAGATTTTGCGATAGATAAATAAGAATTCTATAACTTGACACTGGCTAAATGTGTTAAAAGCACTAAGCCATTATTTACAAGAAAAAAGATAACTGTCAATGTCCATATAACGGCGTGGTCGCATGGTCTGTGGTCGTATTCGAAGATAGCGGAACACCGCGTAAAAAATATTTAAAAATTGCCAAATATTCTACGGACACATTTAACCTAAGGCATGAGAGGTGCTAGCACTCTAATACCTGCGAGATTTTTAACTCTTATTGGGCATTTGTGTGTACTTGTGTCATTATTATGGGAGAGCAAGCAGAGCGTTCGTCACTGTTTACCGAATCAGCACCACGAAAACTATATCCAGATATACCACAGCCGGTGAGCTTAAACCATTAATTCCACTAAAGCATGATCTACTTACTTTATATAATCTCCAAGTAAGCATGTTGATTCAGTTCCCATTTCATGGTGTCACTTTTCTGGTGTTCAGGGCTTTTACTCTATGTGCGAATATGTTTTTGAGGGCCATGACAATTAAGTTGGTTATAAAACTGTGGTAACTGCCTGAAAATTTACAACTTCGTAAATGTAATCTCAACAAATTAGAATTACTTTTATTTAGCTTTTTAGACAGTAAGAAACTACATGATAAATTAACATTCTTATTTACTGATGCTAAATGCCTGGGGAATGGTAGCATCTATGTTTTAAGCTTAATTCTAGGGCAACCGAATAATACTAGGGTATGATGACACCCTTGGCAGTGGAATGAGTTCCCTGATAAGGTTTTCCAAACAGTAATAACAGCACACTAAGAATTCCCATGGTATTGCAAGTGTCCATAAGCAGCGGTCAACTTTCTATTAGGTGGCATAGGGTCCACCATTTTAATGCTGTCTTGTGGTATAAGTATAATATACTTTTTCATATTATGAAAAGATTAATAATAAATTATCATTTAAAATAAAAACAATTAAGCCATTTTATTTATTTGTACATATAAGGACATAAGTAAATATAAAATTATACTATTTTTCAAATAGTTTCTTGTCAAATTACAAAATACATTCATGTGGTAATAAATAATGTATATATATTTGTTCACTTATCAATAAAATATAGGTATTATTACATTTTTGAAATAAGCTTGAGATTCTGAGATAAGAAAAATAAATGTCATATACAATAAATGCTAGTTAGTAGCTATCCCTAATAACTATATACAATGCTGCACCTGGCAGACAATATGCTATACTTAAATAGCATATGGTCAGTCGAGGAGTGATATCTCATTCAATCTAGGTGCTAAGCTGGACAGAAATGACAAAAAAAACTTAATTAAAAACTAGTGTGAGTACGAGTTACAAGATGGCACTAGAAGAAAAATTTTGCCATCAACCAGAAACCAAATTTTAACAAACTTTTTTAGTTACTAGCTATCACATTTATATTACAAATATTCAAATTACTAGGTAGTTTTTTATAGAAAGGTTGTAACGTATTACTGTTAATACAAAAGCCAAAAAGTTCCTTAATTCATAAACAAAAATTCTTAAATGGGTCATTCTAAGTTAAGAGGTAATATGTTGTATGGAAGTGACGGCATGGCATTTTTTTAAATATTTTTACTTAAATATACATTATTTTTATGGAAACTTTTAAGTTCTAAACGTTTACAAAGTGGCCAGTCAATTTGTTGGTTTTATCTCGTTTTATGAGTGACCAGGGGAAATACTCAGTACAGGGTAGAGACAAGATGCACAGGGGAGGATACTTTATGGGCAGGGAAGAGAGATAGACATATTAAAAACAGGATTATTTTTCAAAATCAACTTTATTTTTTAATTTAAATTATAAATTATTTATAATCAGACTTTTCATTTCTTAGCAGTCTTTGTTTATTAAAATTAAATATTTCTTAACATAAAAAGTAGTTTAGTACAAAACATAAAAACGTTTTTACTTTCCCTTACCATTAAATCAAAAATATATTTATAACTTTACTATCAATAGTCAATAATAAAATAAAAAGAAACAAAAACTTCTGTGTAGCAGCATAAAACTTTTTTTTCACTCAAACTATAAAAATATTTTCATTAAAAGTTAACTAAAATAAAAATCATTTTTTTAAACCCGCGTTTAAAGACATCAATAGATTCATTAAATTCATACAAAATACGGAGCCCTTTCATTTTTAAGTTAGGGGAGGGTAGTTTTTTAAAAATTCAATACTTTTTTCCAGTTTCATCACAGATTTTACAAAATATACCTTTAAGTTCATCATCTTCTTGAACACCTGTGCATAATGCAACATAACGATATTTTGTTTTTTTATCTTGAAGCTTAACCATCACAAAGTCCCCGTTGCAGAATGTTTCCTTTCTAGATGTTAAAGGCTTAGAATCATCTTTGTGCAGTTTGGTTTTAATACTGGTATGTACAGAATGCTATAGTGTTTCTTGAGGCTTCTTTCTGTGTTCTTGAGATGTAAAATTGATTAGTTGTTTATCTTCTGAATCGCTAAAAAGTCAAAAGTCAAAAATACTTTATTTCATAAACTATTACATAGTACTTGAAAACGTCAAAATTATAAAAAAATAAGCTAGCTCTGTATGTATCATCAACACGTAGACGAAATTAGGATGTGTTTGTGGATAATCCAAAGTACCCAATTGAAAATGACGACATAACTCTAAGTCACAGAAGCAGCTCAAACTTTTCAATGGCAATTAGGTTTAAATGCACAACTGGTAACTTGGTGAACATTTAGTGTGCCTGAAAAAGTCTTTATACCTTCAGTAGAACCTAATTTTGCTGCTTTTTCAGATATGTCTGCAACTTCTACGGTGAAAATTTCATTATTTATCAAATATCTGTGCCACTCGCTACTTATCTATCTGCAGCTCTCTTGCAAGTAGCACCCACTCCATCAGGTGCTCTCTTACCGTAATTTTTTTCTAAATGCGTTTTTTTTCTGTAAAAAAGTCATATTAAATTGTAAAACTAAGATATACATAATGCCAGGTAAAAGTTCAGTTAAAAATGTTAAAGTATTCATGAAAACGCATACAAATGTATCTTCCCTGGGCATTGAGTATCTCCCCTGCCATCAAAAGAGCCAGGGGAAATACGCCAGGGGAGATACATTTTCGATTGATATCTCAAATATAACCTTAAAATGTTTCTCGTACGCAATTTACAACCAAACATAACATTGTATTCACTATTCATAGTGAATATTTAAGTTAATATTAGTATTTCAACAAATAATTGCTAAATAAAACTTACCAGAGGAAAGACTGCATTCACTTAACCCTTCAACACCTAGCGAACGGCGTGACTAGAATGGCCGTTAAAATGGCAGCGCAGTCGGCTTATGCGCCGCTTATTGCTAGCTTGACGTTACATCCTATGCAGTAAGGTCACAACTTCCGCAAACTAGTAAAACCGAAACTGATTATTAAACGAAAACAAAAAGCCAGGGGACGGGACACGAAAAACGAAGGACAAATTTCGGGGTTGTTATTATTTATGAAAAATTGGAATAAAAGTAATTTAACTTATAAGACAATGTTACTAAGTTATTGCTCTATATAAAATAAACGATGATACATTAATTATTGAGTTTTAATGCAATCATAATAGCTGGTTTACAAATAAAGTCGGTTTGGGGACAGACCAGGGGAGAGACTTTTTACTTATATTAGAATATATTGTGACTAAACTACGTACATTAATGTAATAAATTTAAGTGAGCATGTAGAAAACATTTAGTTTTAAGCAATAAATAGATTAATTAGGAAGTTAGTATAAAAAAAAAGTATTTTTTTGTCTTGGCCATCGAAAGTACCTCTTAACCTAGAATGACCCAAATGTATAAAGAGAAATTGAATACAAATAAATTTATATTTCATAAAAAAAAATAGAACTACACTGAAATTACGAAGCTTAGATTCACTTATATGCAAAAAAAAAGTGCATGTGAATCTAAAAGCCAGTTCCGAGCCACTGCTCTGTTCAAGAAACTTACAGGCTATGCTCTTTTCAATTATCAACTGGTTAGTTACTTAAACACTTTGTTTTAATATGTAATGAAATTGATCATATAATATAGACCTTGTCTTTTGTTTCCACAGCTGGAAAGTCATTCCATCAACAGATACTTTTAAACACCATGCATTCTTAAACTCGTAGGGCTTTTACATATAACCAAAGAAATATTTATTCAGCTCAAATCGATTACATTTATGAATTAATTAACTGCAAAGTTAAACTAAAAAAGAGCCTCTCCAAAACACTAAACAAGTTCATGTTGTGGAGATCAGAGAAACTGAAATAGTTCTTTCGGACCAGCGATGACAGTTAATGAACTGCCAACTGATAATTATTTAGGAGCATCACTTCTGATTATGGCTTGAAAGATCAATTGCAGGAAAAAAAAATGTGGTAATCTAAAATCTACAAGTAGTATTTGTATGAAGCTCATCATCATATTGTGCTCATTTGCCAGAGCCCTTATGACTCTAAGTACACCCCCCATTACAAACTATTTTATCTTTATTTGAACAAAAATAGCAATGAATTTATTACTTATCATAAGTCAAATAATAATTAAACACCAGTAGTTACACAAATTTGCAGATACTATTGTTTGAAGATTAGAATAACCTTAGTTTCATTGTTTTGCTATAGAATAGCTTTAGTTATTAATCTTTACGATAATTACTTATAGGTACATGGTAATGACAATTAATATTCCAGTATTGTTCCTATTTATTAATTATTAAGCACTTCATTCTACATGTATAAGTTATATTCGAGTAGGTGGTAAGTTTATATGATAGATGACTGAATTCGTCCCTGAATACCTGAATTTGCCCCCCACCTGGCTGGTCACCACCTTGTCGTGGTGGAGGGGCTGAGTACCTCCCGGTAAGGCGGGGAATCCGCCAGCAAAATGTAACACCCAGAGATTGTCGACTCTGGGTACCCTTAGTATTGACTACCGGGGGGAAACTAAGAGGGACCTGTGAAGGGCGCAGCGGTGTGTCAGGAGGGCCCCTCAAGCAGCGCCAGGGGCCCCCTGCCCCCGCTGCCTAAGACTCTCCTCGCTCAAGGCCCGCGATAGAAGCTATGCAATAGCTTAAAAGTACCTGTATTCGGCCGACATATAGTAGTGAATGAACGATTACGGTAAAAGTTAACGTCATCATCCTTTCATCCTACAAACGTCCCACTACTAAGCACGGGCCATGTCTCACAAACCAAGGTGAGGGGGCATGCGGCCGCACACTCTACTACGAGGATCCAGTGCGGATTGGCGGGGACAGGTAGGTGGTGTCCTTTTTTGGCACGCCCACTGCGCCCTCCTCAGCTCCCTCTTAGTCCCCCCCCCAACAATGGTACAAGGGCACTTAGAGTCACCAATTTCTGGGTGTTACCTTTTCCCTAGCGCCCCCTGCGCCCTACCGGGAGGTACTCAGCCCACGACACCACCACAAGGTGGAGACCAGTCAGGGGGTAAATCTGTGGTGTCCTGCTGTTAGAATAACCGAGACCAATTGCTCAGCGTGCTTTCCGATGAACGTAAGCGCTTGATATTATATGCTACACAATCAGGAGCCCATCCAAAGACAATAATCCTTATGAACAATGCTTTACATGATGATCGTTAAGACCACCTAACACCGCGGAGGTACTGGCGCTTTCGCCAAATAAAGTATTTTTTTAGTCCACGTCGTTAACATCGTCTAAAGTCCCACTGTCAGGCATTCTCTGTCATACCAAGGTGAGAGGTATCGATTAAAGCAGAAATATGTCCGCGCGACTTTGTGCACTATAAGTCAATGCCATTAAAGTTTTGTGTTATGTTTCGAAAATGTCTATCCTCACACTTTGCATGTAGACAGAAAACAAAAAATTTCGATTGTGGGTACTTATGCCTTTAAAGTTAAAGTTATGTAAGTACTTCAAATATCAAAATAAAGTTTCGTTTACCATTTGAGTTCAAAGACTTAAGTAAAAGGCCCTCTCAGGCCAAGTCTCAAGGGTCAAGGGTGACAATGACAATTGACTCATACTGTTTACAAAACATTTGATTGTTGTGGTTGACTAACGAGTTTATCCAGAGTGTGTTGCGCTATGGAATCTGTTAATGACGTGTTTATAAGCACACTCTAGTAGGCAGACTATCTAGTGCTTAGAAAGGCACGTTGAGATGTTGGTCGGGGGCCCCTGCTGTCTAACCATAGACCCTCCGAGAAGTCGGCCACACACGCTACGGTCGCAAAGGGTATGAGAGGCGCGTCCACTGCGCCTCTCTGAGGAGCTCCTCCCGGTTTTGAACCGCTGTTGAAAAGGGGCAGGGCACCCATGCCTCCTGTGAAATCACCACCCCACCACTCCCACGGCTCGCTGTCGACCATCATTCGCATGATAATACGCTGCTGGCGGTACCAAGCGCGCGCACCAACCTGCTGCAGCTGCTAAAAAATAGGGTAAAAGAAGTTTCTAATCAAAGACTAGAGTTACTTATTCTGGCTAGCATAAATATATGATTCTTTGTAGAGACTATACCTCGGATATTATACAGCCTTAAAGTTATTAAAAGCCAAAGTAAGTAAGTAGCGTTTAGTTTTGATCAAGCTTTTCTAGGAATTTATATTCGAGTTAAATTACTAACAAGTAGTGAAGATGAGAGTTGAGAGGCTAGCTTAAGTCGGAAAAAGCAGCATTCCATTTAAAAAAATACCCATTTTCAAACTCCCGGAAAACTTTTAGTGGTGACCTATAGTTTTCGAAACAAACATACTAAGTACAGCTTTCAGTAGATAGCGGTAGCCGATTATTTTAATACTTTGTCATTCTTACTAAAAACCTAGTTCATTCAGTTACAACTTCACTATATGTACTTACTTTGAATGCTATTATATTGGCGCGACAAGGTACTAAAGCTACGTCTGAGGCCAATCGTACTACAAGAGTAACCTGACAGATTTAGCTTATGTGCTGTTGATACGATACTTCTATTTACAATAATTATTTATTTATTACTGTTTATTCATACAATTCTATAATGAAGGTAATTATCGTAAAACTGAGTTCATTTATAGTAGATAACTGGTGCGAGTTGGCTGTTAATTGTTAGTTTTGTGTAATTAGTTGTTTAGAATGGGACAAGAAAATCTCAGCGGCAAGGTCGGTTCAACAACTTTAACCTTATGGCGCGAAAACACCTATATTTTTAATGTATTTGTAATACCAATGTTTTCATGCTAAAAATATATTGTCCTAATTTTACACAGCACTAGCTCGTGCTCCCTACTTTGCCTGCGCAGTATTAGTACTTTACACAATATCTTTATTAATTATAACCTAGGTGTTATTCTGATTTATAAGCTACAGTATTTTAAAGTTTCTGCAAAAAATAATGTTAATACTGCTAATAAAAACAGTGAGACATGAGAAATAAGAATAAACTGGCTATGCCCAAGTATAGGCTCCATAAAGTTACAAATTCTTTTGCGCGGAATAGTATTCGCATGTACTGCCAGATGCTGCCAGATGATGTGGCAAGTTTATCCATAAATAAATTTTAAAACTACATAAAGTGTAAATTGTGCCAGAAGGCTTATTATAGTGTGAAAGATTTTATGAACTACAATGCTGCCTGGAAGTGACATGAATAGTGGTAGTGGTTTTAAGAACGACTGAGCGGTAATCTTTATATATATTTTTTGTTTTTAAGACATAATATGGGCTTAACATTTTCAAGTGTATATTAGAATAAAAAGTCAGCCAGATCATTGTTGAAAATTACAAAAGGTTCATGTAATTAAGGACTTAGGGTTTCATCTCGACAGCAAACTTCATCTAGATACACATATAAATAACATAGTTAATAAAGCTTACCAGCTGTATGGCTTTGTAATGCGCAATAGTAAAAATTTCAAAAAAGCTTCTACCTATTTTACTTTGTACAAATCTTTAGTGAGATCACAAATGGAATATGCCACAATTGTGTGGAATCCATTTTACCAAAAGTACAGCTACCAACTGGAGATGGTACAAAAAAAATTTGTTCGATCAGTTAATTATAAATGCTACCGGGCTAGGTCATCTTACGCATATTTATTAGAGAAATTTTCAATTTTATCTTTAGAATGTAGAAGATCCTATCTTGACCAGCTTTTCTTATACAAAATTATTCATAGCAAATTTGACTGTAACCCTTTGCTGAATAATATTTATCTACGATACTACCCAGTAAATCGCATCGTATCCGAGACTCCCGCGCGCACAAACTATTTGAGCCCAAGTTTTGCAGGACCAGGGCGGGTGAGCGTGCTCCACTGCGACGTATTATGCATTTTTACAATGCACATTGCTCCAATATTGATCTCTTCAGAATGTCACTAAACCAATTTAGAAACAGTGTACTATCGCAACTTAAAGATAATGATATGGACAATTAATAATTATTTTCTAAGTAACTCATAATGTATGTAAATTTTTTTTTTTTAATATTTGTATACGTACTTAGACTAATCGTTATATATTACTCTGTGAATAACGTTGTTGGTTACATAATAAGTAAGTGTATATCTTAAGATTTAGAACTAAGCAAATATTATGTAATTGTTTGTTGTTCCAAATAAATAAAAATAAAATAAATAAAAATTGTCGTGACCATCCCTTATTGTACAGGCTTAGCTCAGTTTCACAGTACATACTTACTTGACTGTGATGGAAGGTTCCCTTAGTGCTACTTTATTGGTTACAGCTTCGGGGGACCATTTCAGTATCATCAAATTTACACTGTGTGTGTTTTGTAATAAAAATAATTTAAAAGAGCATACATAGCCTGTGAGTTTCTTGTCAGTTCTTCTCACAGAGCGGGGGCTCGGAACTGGCACTTAGATTCACTTACACCTAATTTTTATTTATTGCATGTAAGTGAATCTAAGCTTCGTGATTTCAGGGTTGATATTAAAAAAAAATTTTTCATGTATATTTTGCTTTGACGTTTTCAAGTGCTATGTAATAGTTTATGAAATAAAGAACTTTTTACTTTTTTACTTTTATGAAAAAGGCTGAGATGAGTTTCTTGAGGCATTCTTCTTAATCTTTGCCTTTTGGAAGCCTCGTTAGTGTCACCGATAGACTGACTGACTGACGGGCAACACCCTTTCCCCCTTTAGAATCACGACAGGCTGACAAATCTTGAGAAATTCTGACAAAGGATCCATTTTGCTTTTATTTCTTGATTATGGGACCGCTCATGTCATTGTTTTTGTTTTATAAATTGTTGTTATAAAAAAAATACATTTTCATTTTGTTTCTAAGACCACATAAGACCTTCCATGAACAAATTCAGAAAATGTTGCAGAAAGGGCAGGTCAAAAGTACCCTAAACCGACGGCGTGTATGAGGAAGTTAATAAGTTTGAATGAAGCTAAAAGTGTGTGCCAAGATCGTAGAAAGTGGAAGGATGTGATCTCTGCATACCCCTACGGAAGAGGCGTGACATTATGTATGTATGTATTGTAAGAATTTGACGAATGTAAATGCACCTGAAAGACAATAAAGTATATATATATATTTGTTTTATTTAAATCTATTCAATATTTTTTGCGCTGAACAGTCATAAATTAATCCATACCCTAGCATTATGCCGGTAGCCTTAGACTTAAGCTTACGACACAGGTTCTGCGTACTGGTTTAACCAGATTTGGTTGGTTTGGTTGGACCTGAATTTCAGTTATGCTATTAAATAACTAACAGTTATACACACTTTTGCGTTAATAATATTAGTATGATGTTACGGACACGTGGTAAATAGACGCCGTCCTTTTAAAAACGTTTTAAACCCTATGCTGTATATCTTAGGAAAATGGGTCTTAAAACTCAGTACCTGGCAGAGTTTCTTTTGAAACTTTAATGTGTGAGGATAAACTCCCTACTGATGGAGAGTGATTTAATGATTCCCTTTAAACTAGACCATCAGTTCCCCAGGGCACACTCGATTTTACAAGCGGTGGAACACAAAACACTTATTAGTGAGGTTACCCTGAGATCCTCGAAGATTATCAGTGCTCGACTTTGAACCTCAAAAGTTCAAAACTTCAAAAGGTATCGATGCGATGGGGGTCATAAGCGGCGGGGTCACGGGGCCCCCTCCATCTAGCTATAGACCCTCTGAGTAGTCGGCCAGTTACGCCAAGGCCGCACAAAGAGGTAGGAGGGAGGGGGGCGACACACTGTGCCTCTATGAGGTCGCAGGCGGGGTGCCAAAAGCTACAAACCCAGGCACTGGCCCCCCGCCCCTTTCTTAACAGCGGTGGGCGTCGTCAGGAGTTTTTTAGTGGGTAGGACTGCGGCGGTCGTGTCTGCCGCCCCACACTCCCCTCCCTGTCCCCCCATTAGACGGGAGGCATTGCGTATATTTTTACCGACGATTAAAAAAATGGTTTCGATGCGATCTTGCCCAAAAATGATCAAGACGCCAGTTCTGACATTCCTTCAAACCGCTATCGCCATAATGGACGATGTGGCCGAAAAAAGTGCCTTCAGGAACTATCATGCTTGTATATCTTGATTAAATAAGCGAATAGTTGTGATTGCACACCTAGTTGGAGATGAGAAAGAAGTTTCTTACTAATTAAAGATGTTTAGACACTGTACGTTCTGATCCTAACTTCATAAAAAAACCTATGTGTATGTGACCAATTGCCTTTCAGACGTATGTCTGTATATACGTATGTATGTAAAAGCCTGATAAACAAAACAAAAGGGGGCTTATTACATAACAAGATCTAAAGTTAAAACAGGTTTAAAACGAATGCTGTCTCTTTTACTTGATAAAAAGCAATGAAATCTTTGGCAAGATGTTAAAGGCCTTCAAAAAAACCTGACCCTAACCTAACCTTAGCTTTTTCTAACAAATTTCTGAATGTATATGAATAATTGCCTTTCAGACGTGTGTGTAAGCCTGATTGTTGTGGGCATGTTCGCAGGTTGGTAGCTGGCTTTGCGGTGTCCATTGCTTTCATACTGATCGAGCTCACTACCTTCATTCTTGGACTAACAATGTTTTCACCTACTGTTTCCATGATCTGTATCCTTTTTTTTAACTCTTTAATGTTTAGAATGTACTATTATCTGCCTTTATTGCTTTTTATATTAAATGTGCATTGGCGACGGATTCTACGTGTACTGGTAAGCAGCACCTTGTGAAAAAAGATTGTATATAAAATGTATTTAAATAAGTATAGTTTTGTGTTATGGTATCCTACAATAATTATTGAAAGATATAAATCAATTTCAGAGATACAAACTATTAACGAATGTGATACATTGATTTAGTCGGTTTACAGTAGCTGAACATTGAAGTTGAGCTCTCCTATAAAGTTGTGATTAGCACTTGCACCAGTATGCATATGATCAGTCGTTATAATAATATGTATAGTAAGTATGTATTCACGAAAAAGATATTTAAGTATGTTTATCCGTTGTTTTGTGTCAATACTACAAGTGCTGCTCGGTTTGGGACTTGATAGCGTTGTGTTCAATGTCTATGGAATTAAATATTCATATGACCAAGTTACGTAATAAATCCTCACGTTAATATTACTCGTGGCCGCCATCGACTGGGCAAGAATTTGCCTGTGTCATCTAGGTTCCCATCTGTAAATTATTTCAGTGAGGCTGTGAAAATATAATAGACATACCTATTTACAGACCGACTCACTTACTTATTTTAACGGATATGGATATATTTGCCTGCCTCGGAAAAATAAACTATAATAATTAATAATATAATTATAGTAGAGAAATTCTAATATGATTTTAACAAATAGGGAGTCTCTGTGAACATAACTTTACCAATTTTACGCGGAAAAAACTATATCCTATTCACGTAGGTTTGAGACAAAGCGTAAACAAAGAAAGCTGACAGTTGACAGAGAGTGAAAATGCCGAATTTAACCCGAAATATCATAAAATGATACATTTCGTTGTAACGTTTGTACTAGCCGTACTTTTCGTGTAATGGTATTATAATAAGTTCCAACTTTGGGAATCGCTACTTTTAAGGTTCTTTTTAGATCATTTTTTAAATTAATTTATTTTATTTTTATAAGAATAAAAATGTTGCACATTTAAATTCAATATTTTAATAAATAAAATCTGACCAATTCCAAACAATAAAACCTATATCGTTTTATCAAAATTTGGCTACTTCGTTTATTATTTTGGCTAATTTTATAATTTACAGTTAAAAGTGACACAGTATAAAACCTTTTTTGTTATTTGTTTACATTTTGTCTCAAGGCGAAGTGAATCAAGTATATAGTAGACTTCTTGGCGGGAAAGTGAAGCGTCATGTCTGCAGTTTTGTTTTATTTTGTAAAATTTGTGATATTTCTAACATTAATGTGTAATAACGGTGGATTATTAACCGTTAAGTGTTCGTGAATATACATAAGTGTTGGTAAATCAAACAAAGCAGTGCAACATCACTTTTCATATTCTCTCAAGGAGTCCATGTGAGATCTCAGTATAGTCCCACATCTTTACTGAGGACTCAAGGGGCTTAGGGGAGGGTATCTCATTTACCATTTATCATCTTTATCACCTCTCATTCTCATTTACTATGAATTATATATTATTTATATATCACTTACTTGACACTGGCTAAATGTGCTAGACGCACGAAGCCATTTTTAAAAATAAAGAAAGAAAGAAAGTATATAGTAACTAATCAAAAACTAAAGTCAAAATTTTAAGTGTCTTTATAGTCCCCAGTACAACAACCTTTTTTTGATACATACAAATGTTAATCTTTGTGCCTTTTTTGCGACGTTTCCTAAGAAAACTTTCGGCGGTGCTGCGTTTTCAAATGACGTCATATCGACATTTTGGGGTGGAGAACAAGTTGATCACTATTTTAAATTATTGAATTATTTTTTATTGAAACTAATTTAAAATAAAATTCTTGTATTATATACTGAGAGTCATGGAGACGTCATAATATATTGATAAATTCAAATTCATATTCATTTATTCAAGTTTGGCTCAAAAGAGCTCTTATGAACGTCAAAACTTAAAAACTAGCGCGCCCATTCACTACGGGCGGGAGCTTGATCGTAAAAGAACGGGCAAGAAAATCGTCAAGGTTAGTTTTTTCTCCCGCCAGTTACTAGAAAATGTACTTAGTAGTAAAACAATTTGACAAATCTACAAAAATCTGTGTTCTGCAGTCACAAAATTTCAAATAAAAGAAGAAAATAACTTTTTTTTAAAGTTATACGAGCATGAGTACGAATAAACATAGTAGACATGAGCAGACCAGTCCCCACTGGCGGCACCCGTTCACGAGTATGACGCATAATAGGTGCTATAGGTGAAGGTATGATAATTCTAGAAGCCCGGTCAATGCGAAAACGCAGCAGCACCGAAAGTTTTGTCGGACTCGTCGCAAAAAGAAACACAAAATCTTACTGTTGTATGTGCTAGTAAATTTAAGATCGTTGTTTTGGGGACTGTACACGGGACACGGGCCACGGGCCACCGGCCACAACCACAAAACGACGCCACTGGCATATTTTCTGCAGTTTTCATACATTTTGATTTGTAGCGTGAGGCGGCTGCCGGCGTCAACCGTGTGCGGCGAGTCCATATAAAATATATGAAAGCTGCAGGAAATATGCCGGTGGCGTCGTTTTGTGGTTGTGGCCGGTGGCCCGTGTGCGGGGACCCTAAGTGTGAGCTATTTGTGTCTCAGTTGCAATGCGATTCGTTCCTATTTAATACACCACAGCTTATAAAGTGGCCATATCGGCTCAAGAGAACCCAAATTGGAAGACTGATATGGCGTGGAGGTCATTAAACTCACGAGTCGAAGACACAAGACAAATATTTTTGTGCATAGATACGAATATTTGTCTAATTCTGTTGTCTATAGTTCTTAGTAATTCTTGCTTAGTTTTGGGTTATAGACGCTAAGTGGGGTGTCCAAGAAATACAATGTATTTTTATTTATTGTATGAGCATCATTCATTCAAAGACTGGTCCATGTGCTTATTAACTCAGACTTATTTCATTGATGTCTTGCCAGAATAAAGTAATTACAATGTCCTCAATAACTCTCAGAACTTTCAGTCATGACGTTAACCTCATTTATGTTCATCCAAGACATACATACTATGTAACTAAGGCATTTTATGTATAAAACTTTAGTGACTGTTCTTATGTGTAAATCAATGAAATGCTTTTATGTCTGGGATGGACCCAGATATAAGAGCATTCTATTGATGTGTCTAATTTTTTCTATTCCTCTTAACCTCTTATGAACTCCTTAACTGACGACATCAGCGATCGGCGCGCACGGCTCTGCTGCGATAGTCCTCACGTACTTCGTGCTGGACGGCTGGCTGTGTGATTGGTTCTGGCCAATCTTCGCCTTCTGCTCCGTGCTGCCTTCAATAGCAGACCTAGTCACTGCATTGCTAGTGCTGTGCTCTAACAAGTGGTGATAGGACTTTAGAAGTATAGACTAACCAGTGTTTTAGTGATAAGTTCCGTAATAGTGAGATGATGGCGTTGAAGAAGAATAATCCTGATATGCTTGTAAGTTGTTGGTTGCGATTGATCAGATCATTGTATATAAGGTGTTGAAATATTTATTGCTTGTCTGAACGTAAAATTTAAATAGAACTTATTTACTGTTCGTCTAAAATATTCATAAATGTTATACCAGTTTTTATGTTCAATTTGTTGGTTACTTTAGTATTGCTGGCTTTCAGTTACAAACGCACGTGTAAGTGTAAACATGTGCTATTAAATATTCACTATAAGTCTTTGTATATTTATTTTCTTTCGTGGTTCAAAGGATAATTGAAAATGTGGCGAAAAATTAAAGCTAACCAATGCAAATAAGTGGAGTACCTTAAGCGCAATAAGCACCTCATGCTCTAAGCTTAGCTAAATAAAATACCAGTACCTTCTTTACGGCGACCACCGTGCGTCTCATGAAGTTACGTACTTTAAATGATGCGCTCTACCCGAAAAGAGAGTACTATTTTTGTCTGCTTTATTATCAGTTTTTTATTCTATTCGACATACATACAATCCTGCCTGTTTCGGGGGTAGGCAGATACCTACTTCGCCCACACTTCGCCAAGTATATTGATAGTCTCACGTGATAGGTGGCGAGCCTATTGCCGCTTACCGGGAACTGTTATGATTGCTAGAGCCTCGTCCGTTGTTCGGCAGGTGCAACACTAGTAGGTGAGGTTGGCTTGGGTTCCTAAGGTCATTGGTAGGAACCCTATACGTCAATTACGACCAGAAATTTAAACACAGTCCTATATTTTATTTTGATAAACCATCCATAATTGTTACCCGCTTATGATGTGATCAATCGCATTCTAATAATAATTTAATTTATATTATTACTTACAGTATGTATTAACATTATAATTTTTTTTTCAGGTAGACAATGAGAACCAAGTGCTGAATCCGTCCCAGGAGTACCTTCCCGGATGGTCCTCCTACTTGGTTCTGGCTGGTATTGCCACCACTCTTGGGTCTTCCATACCCGTCGGTTATAATTTAGGTGTAATAAACACGCCTGCTGAGGTAATTGTTGTATTTTAATTACTTACAAATAGTTTACTTAAAAAAAACCATAAAACGCCATTTGAAAAGCTGGAAAGTTATCAGTATAGACTCTTTCTTGAAAGAGCAAGGTCCTGCTCTAGTAAAATGACACTCTTAAATTTTAAATTAGACTTGCTAGTGCTTAGTGAATAAATGAATTTAAATTTTCAGCTAATAAAAGTGTTTTGCAATGAGAGCATGATCGCCCATTATGATGTGAGGTTAGACGAGCAATGGTTGGACGTCCTTTGGGCGTTTGTGGTGTCTATATTCATTGTGGGAGGCTGCACTGGCTCCATACTCGGAGCAGACTTCGCGGATCGCTTCGGAAGGTTGGTCACTATTATATGAATCAGTGTGCTTCAATGAGAGAATGATCGCCCATCGAAATGACATTAGACAATGAAATGTTCAATGAAAGAAATGACTTGCCCCCTGGGCACATCCATTCGCCCTTTGGAAGATCATCCATCTAGTAGGGAGTACCTTCCGCTTCGCACCCAGATAATTTGTTACAACTTTAACGTATGACTTGCAATAAATAATTTGGTTTGATATAAAGATCTTAATTGTTATATTTGTTCAAATCCAGTATCGCAAAAATTACAGGCTGATTACAAAATAATTGTATTGGTTTCAGGAAGAAAGCGACTTTAGCGACGACCTTGCTGTGGCTGGCCGGGGCTTTGCTTTTCATTGTTTGTCGCACCGCTAACTCCGTAGAACTGCTCATACTCGGCCGGTTGATTGTCGGATTAGCTGCGGGTAAGTTTAACGATTAGCTATTTTAACCGCAATTGAATAATTCGCAACCGATATGACGTAGTGACTCGTCATCTCACAGGTAGTCTTAAGCGTCGACGAAGAGAAATCTGACCGGATGATTGTCAGAAATGTCCATACATACATCGATCGCGGCAATTTTTTATTTTCCAAAACTTGTGTAAATTTGAATTTTTATGTGAAAATATAATGGATTTTTAGACATCTCTTTTTAGCAAAGTACACAACTGTAGGAAAGTAGTATATTGCAGTAAATTGTGATTATCCGTGTTGATACCAAAACTCTATAAAATCCTCTAGTAAAGTATCCATTACTTTACTGGGGTAGGACTTTGACTTAACTGCGACGAACGGTACTTGACATGATTTTAACTGTGACTAAATGACGAAACGTTGCACATTATCGCAAATTACATTATTAATATACCTAACACTGGCAAATATGTAGTCCATAATTAAGAAAAAAAAAGTGACTGGTCACACACTTCATTGGTCAAACCGTCAATATTTGTAACTGCCGGTGCTATTTTACAGTTTTTCGGTACTTTAGATTACTTTGTAAAAAATAATATGTAAACAACGGCAAATAAGAAAGAAAAATGTAGGAGTTATTTTTGTTATAAGTCAACGATTTTTCGTACATTGTCTTTGGAAAATATAAATCCTGTCGCACACTTACACAACAGAGAAACTAGGGTGCGTGAGTGAATAAGCCCTAATTAATGAAATGTTTCTTCTACGTTAAAACAGACGTATACAACCGATATGTCCGCAAAGTTTTTAATGTATACAATTGCGTTTATCTTGATTAATAAGGCTGTTAAAGTATCTACATATTTTTCCCGCAGGTCTGACTACAAGTATAGTCCCAATGTACCTGACAGAGCTGGCTCCCTCGGCCCTCACAGGGGCCATGGGGGTGGTGTGTCCCATGGGAGTAAATTTCGGCGAGCTGGTAGGGCAAGTTTTGGGGTTGGACTTCTTGCTGGGTGAGTTTTATGCGGTATTGGTTTTTTTTTTCTTATTTTATGGATTCACTCGATTAGAGTACAGTTCACGAGGCTTAAGTTGAACTATAACCTTGGATTCGCAGTAATACATGGGGTCCCAACCGAAGTGTGGCAGAGGGGGGGGGGGGGCTGACGCTCGCATGCACGCACTTAGTCACTTTAAAAGTTATACAATTTATAGAAGCTTTGGTTAAGTAAACATTTTATTAAACGCAACATTTAATATAATTAATATAACATTTAATATTAGGTCGGGGAAAAAGTCTTTTCGCATAACGTAGGTATAAACTTATTATAAAATTTTTTTGACTGTACTATTTGTGTCTGTCTGGTTTTGGTAACATTAAAAAGGTTCCATTATAAAGAAGAGAAAAAAATAAAAAAAAGGTGTTTCCCGCTATTTTTCATTTGTTTTTCTCTCCGTAAAAATGAGTGAATCTAATGAAGAAATTCGATACATTTTAAAATTTTATTATAAAAAAGGCAAAAATGCAACTCAAGCAGTGAAAAAAATTTGTGATGTTTATGGACCTGATGCAGTGTCAGTAAGAGTAGCACAAATTTGGTTCAAACGTTTTCAGTCCGGAAATTTTGATGTTAAAGATGCACCTCGCTCTGGTCGCCCTGTTACGAATAAAATGGACGCCATTTTTGAAAGAGTGGAGCAAGATCGGCATATCAGTAGTTACGATGTAGCTGAAGAACTGGGAATTGACCACAAAACAGTTTTGACCCATTTGAAGAAAGCTGGTTATACAAAAAAGCTCGATATTTGGGTGCCACACGAGCTCACTCAAAGAAACTTAATGAACCGTGTACTCATTTGCGATTCATTATTGAGACGTAATGAAACCGAGCCGTTTTTGAAGAGATTGATAACTGGCGATGAAAAGTGGATCACGTACGACAAGAACGTGCGAAAAAGGTCGTGGTCGAAAGTTGGCCAGGCTTCACAGACTGTGGCCAAACCTGGCCTAACACGAAATAAGGTGATGCTGTGTGTATGGTGGGATTGGAAGGGCATTGTTTGTTATGAGCTTTTACCGCCCGGCAAAACCATCGATTCTGATCTTTACTGCCAGCAACTGATGAGATTAAAGGAAGCAGTCGAGAGAAAACGGCCGGAATTGATCAACAGGAAGGGTGTGGTCTTTCATCACGATAACGCTAGACCACACACATCTTTAGCCACTCAGCAAAAATTAAGAGAGTTCGACTGGGAGGTCCTAGTGCATCCACCATATAGCCCTGACCTTGCGCCTTCAGATTTTCACCTGTTTCGGTCTCTGCAGAATTCTTTAGGTTCTGTAAGGTTGACCTCAAAAGAGGACTGCCAAAACTATTTGTCCCGTTTTTTTGATCAGAAGTCCCAAAGTTTCTACAGTAACGGGATAATGTCTCTGCCCACAAAATGGCAGAAAGTTATTCAACAAAACGGTACATATATATTGTAAATAAATGTAAATAAACTTTGAAAAAAATGTCTTGACTTTTCATACAAAAATACGAAAAGACTTTTTCCCCAACCTATTATATAAAACAAAGTTCCCACACGCCATACAAAATAGCAACATGTGACGTCACAACGTAGACGCAGTTTGAATGAAGCATTTTTGGGAAAGTCTAAAAATGTAATATTAAAATAGTCATTTCTAAATGAGCTATAAAGCTAAAGAAATAATGATTTCACAAATTTTCCCATGATTGTAGTGGTCTTTGATAACATGCAAAAATAAAACAGTCCGGTTTCCTAATGTAAGCTAAGACAACCGCCATTTTGTTCAATTCACATGACGCCTATTATATTTGTAGATGAATACAACATTATGCAGCGGTTTCGTCATTTAGTTACAGTCCAATTGAAGTAAAATCCGTCATTGTTAACTATACTTCCTACCCCAATATTATTAGCGGAGCCTTTAGTCTATAGTAGTATAGGTTGAGGCTTGTAATATCTCAAATTCAGCCATATCTGGTTAGGCTCTCTACTCTAATTCAATGAAAACGAAACTTCGTTATACCTGTCTCTTTCATTCTCTAGGTATATCATTATCGAGTGAAAGGGATGGGTCTATTCTATTTCAGGTACATCGACATGAAGTAAGATCAATGCGCTGCCGTATCCCAGAGTCCTCTGAGGAGTCAGCCCCAACTTAAAGCAAGGGCTCTCATTCTATACTGATGCTGTCTTTTATATATTTGCTTCTTATTATCAAATAAAAAGTTGTCGTGTATACACTCTCGAAAAACTGCCGCCATTACGGCGTAAGAGGTAAAAGAAAGTTGCAAAGTTGAAACTCGGAAAGAGTTCATTGAATTATTAAAACCCATTTCTAAATCTCTCTACTAGGTAAAACTGATGATTTTATTAGTTCATGCTACCAATATTTTTCCATTTAAAAACTAAATTCATACAAACGTTACTTTGACGGGGAATTAATGTCGACTTGCTTCTTAGGCGCTGTCTCCACGAGCGAGAGAATCGCGGCGATATTATCGCCGTGCCACGTTTTTCTATACACTCTCTATGGAACCGTCTCCACGCGGCGATATTATCGCCGCGATGCGACGAGTGGCAACAAGCGCGCAAAACGCC
The DNA here is from genome assembly GCA_949126915.1 of Musotima nitidalis. Lineage (NCBI taxonomy): Eukaryota > Metazoa > Arthropoda > Insecta > Lepidoptera > Crambidae > Musotima > Musotima nitidalis. The sequence continues at coordinate 18,177,754 of OX421416.1, forward strand.
ATTACATCGTCGCTAGCCCGCCGCGACTAGCAACGCGACCGCCGCGCGCTCGCGGCGCTCTCGCGACGAGCGCGCGGCGGGCGCGCTGTCAAACGCAGCGTCATTTCATTATATTATCGACTGAGACACTACTTATTTCGCTCTCGTCTGGCACGTAACTGAATTCCTTCTTTCGCAACGTGACGTCAAGGAAACGCGGCGATACCGTTACGAGTCGCCGCGATTCCGTAACGACTCGCGACGATACGCGGCGGAATGATCGCTCGTTCGTGGAGATTATCCGACGATATAAGGGCGGACTCGTCGCGATTCTCTCGCTCGTGGAGACAGCCCCTTAGCAAGATGATAGTAACTTTAATAAATGTAGGTTAGTTTTTTTGTTAACAATAGTACTCGCACAAGCATAATTCTATACATTATCTCCTAACGCAAGTAAACAGAAACAAAAATCCCGTCAGAGTAAAGTTTATCAGAATCTGCCTTTGGAGCCACATTTTCCATGACTTGTCATCGGCGACGGTTAGGAGAACCAAACAAAGAGCGATCTTTATATTTACGATAAGCATACATAATTCAAAAAAAAAAACTTGTATTATGTTGTTAGCAAACCAAATTGTAAGAGATATGTTATAAATTGTTGCAGGAGGTGATAACGCATGGCCTTACCTTTTGTCGTTCTACGCTTTGCTAGTCATACTCTGTTTGCCTGTACTTTTCGTTTTACCTGAGAGCCCTAAGTATCTTTATGTAGTTAAGAGGGATGAAGACAGTGCCTTGACGGGTAAGTGGAACGCTGAATTATTTCGATGGTAGCAATTAACAATGTCGTAAGTGAAAACTCGTTTCTTTGAACAATATCATAAGTGATTAGTCGTTACTTTTCACTTACGACATTGTTTAAAGTGACAGCATTTCACTTACGACATTGTTAATTGCTACCGTCGATTTAATTACTATTGAGGTGCTTAGAAAATTACTTTTTGTGTGCAATTGGGCAGCTTGTTCATATGAAAACCCAGAGAACCGAATCCGTTTTTTATTTCGGTAAAGCTATACTTATATCAATTTTTTTGTGTGTTAATGAGAAATAATGAGTATAACATATAGTCTTATGTTATTCCTACATAGTAACATGCGTCCGGCCGGAGATTAAAGAAGTTAAAGTTTAGCCATAGTGCACTAGTATCGTGCGAAGTAATAAGCAGAATTAACACGTTTATAAGTTATTTACAAAATTATGTTATGGTATGACATGTGTTTTGTTTCTAAAATATGCTAAGTAAGTACACTGCCCAGGCAGACTGTTCCCAATTTATATTATTTTATTTCATACCTACTCGACAGATTTATTCTTACCCACATTTATGGTAAATTTCTCATGTAAATGACTGTATGGTTTTTAATGAAAAAATAAATATTCTTTAAACCCAAAATTACCCTCTATTTTATTTGACTTGTTTCTAGAAAAGTATAAACAATCTGCAAAACAATATCATTTATTTTCTTAAAATTCCTATTCTCGTATATTTTATACTGCACCATATTGCCTGAAACTGAACAGGGCGTGTACTATAGTGTGACCATTAGTGCTGTGCACTCCCTGAGGTATGCACGGCGAGGTGGGGGGCGAAGAAAAAAGTGCATGAGTTCACATGAGGTCGATACATGTCGGACACATCTTACGATATCAGTTTGCATTTCTAAGGCAAGACTTGTGGCGGGACGTTGCGTTGGTCGAAGGCTATCTATCTGTTATATATACTTACTTTGTTGATTAAAATGTAACCCAAATATACTCATCTCTCTATAGTCGGTCCCTCATGTCTGAGGATCGTGGTTAGCATCGGAGTAACATCTGGAGCGAATGATCTGCTTCCACCGGTTCCGATCCAGCGCGTCTTTCACGACCGCGTAGAATTTGGAGGACGATGAGTCCCTCACTTGATCGTTCCATCTGGTTGGTGCACGACCACGCGATCGTTTGCCTTCTGTGTTTCCAACGACAATCAGTTTTTCCAGGCTTTCATCGCCTCTGCGCGCTATGTGGCCAAAGTACGAAAGAATACGTTGTTGGCATATGGTCGACAAGCTGGTTTTTATTTTGAGTTGACTCAAGATGGAAACATTAGTGCGTTTTGCGGTCCAAGGTATTCTAAGTAAGCGCCTCCAGCACCAAATCTCGAATGCATCGATCCTTTGTCGTTCTCGGGCTAAGATCGTCCACGTTTCCACTCCATATAGAAAAATAGGGAATACCAGGGCTCGTATTAACCTGATATACTCATATTTTATTAAAAATATGCAGTTGATAAATAAGAATTGAAAGTTATAATTCACAACAGGACTTGTTTTATTAAACATTTTTTATATTTACAAACAATTATATATTCTAACGAAAGTTATTCTGACATAGATTCTGTTTCAACTTCATCTTCCATTTCGTCATCATCTTCATCTTCCTCTTCGCCAACGGAACTTGAATCAGAGTCTTGCAAATTTATTATGAATGAATCAATAACATTATCGAACCTACTATCGCGACTCCAGTAATCATTTTAATTTTTCTGGACATGATCGTCGCATTTCTGCCATTTTTCCGCCGTGAATTCCGAAAACAATTTATCCAATAAGATTATCTTTTCGTCTAGAGAAGAATTAATATAGTTTTGGGCTATGTTGTTTTTAATATCAGCCCAGACCAACTCAATGGGATTTAAATCTGGATGGTACGGAGGTAAACGCAGAACAGTGTGTCCACTGGCTTTCAGGAGTTCGTCAATTCTATACACGGGTTCTTTTTGTGTATTTTTGATAAGAAGTAGCAGTTGAGCCTTTGACATGGTTCCTGAAAATTCTACATTATGGCGTAGTAACCAGTTCTGCATTTCACTTTTGAGGCTTGATATAGTTGGTTTCTTCTCAATCTGAACGCTGTGGTAAGACGCGTTGTCCATTACAACCACAGAATTCGGCAGCAACTTATCTTTTAACTTTTCATCTACCCACTTGATAGTCACCGGTTCTAGCATCTGATTTGAATATAGTCAATGCATCATCCACTAAGCCATTTTAACACCCAGCGTGGAGTATTACAATATCAGCATGAATACCGGGTTCTGACGATGATTGCCAACATTTTCTGGCATGGTGACTGGCGTTGATGTATGTTTCATCAAGAAAATATATGTTTCGGTTTTCCGTTCTGTAATTTCTGATTTGTGTAAGATATTTTTTCCGCCACACTGTGATATTAGGCTGCTCTACAAGGAGATGTCTCTTTGATTTGCATTTTTTGAAACGGTAGCCCATTTTGTGTAAAAGCTGTCTTAAATATTCCCGTCCACAATTAAATATGCCATCCTGTCTCAAACTTGATAGTAACTTACGGACACTTGGTATTTTTTTTTCAACTTCGTAAAACTGATGAATTTTTCTTTTGATAACTCCAAGGTCAAAATCATCCACAACGTGTTTTTTCTTTAGAACTTTTGGTTTTTTTGGCGATTGAAATTTTAATTGGCTTGAATTTTCAATTGATAAATAACCCGCAGAAATCACATTATGTACGGTTCTTTTGCTGTATCCCGTAGCCTCCGCAACGATTTTAGCAATATTCACGTCATTTTTAAATTCAAAGCTTTCTTTGTCTGCTTTTCTTTTCTTAAAATATTCAGCCACCCTAAAAATGACAGTCTTCATATCACGAGATAACGCACGACCCATCTTTGAATATTTATCTCTTGTGCGTCTGACATAGACAATCCGATACAAATAACACTACCTTTTTTTTTTTTTTCTCGCGGGGAAATGCTTTATGCATACCTTGTCTTGGGGGAAGACAGGAGGTTATGTGGGACTGTTAAATAACTTACCCACTAAAACCCCGCGGTGCTTCATCTTATCGCTGGTAGAAAGAAGAGGTTCGTCGGGTGACATGCTCTCCAGCTTTCTGCGATCAAATTCTTCTATTCGCAAGCCCCCAGTACTCCATTAATATATTCTAAGGAACAAGAAGACGGGTGTATTGCCGTCTTCTTATCCCGATCCGTTTACGTCGAACGGAATCAAACGAGGCGTTCTCTTCTCTCATCCTCTCTGCAGCCTCTTTCAGCGACATCACGTTCTCAGAAAAAGAGGCAACCGCTTCCCAGCCCCTCTTGCTTTCGATCATACTGATGAGCACACAAGGGAGCGAGAGATCGGCTCCAATGTGCGATATCATCTCCTGTCGTTGTTGGTTCCAAGCTGAGCACATTTCCAGGGTATGCTGCGCCGAGTCTTCTGTGGCATCGCAATGATGGCAAGCTGGTGTTTCTTCCCGCCTTGCAATTCTGTACAGGTATTTGCCAAAGCAGCCGACAAATAACACTACCTGCCGTCACAAGCGTTGACGGCGCACTGACAGCGCAGCAGCCGAATCTAACCCCCCCGTCTCACCGCGCGCATACCTCAGGGAGTGCACAGCACTAATGGTCATACTATAGTTTACTAATAGCCGTGTCATTTAATTACATCATTGCTTCTGTAAGAGAACAGTTATATTTTTATGTTTAACATAGTAAAAACATGTTTTAGAGCTGAGTCGTCTCCGTGGTGTGTCTACCAGCGTCTTGCAGCAAGATTTGGAAGTGCTGCGGGACGAAGTGGTAGCGGCTGAAGGGGCCACTGAGAAACATTGGAGCATGATGGAGGTGTTGAGAGACCCGAAACTCAGACTGGCTTTGGTTCTTGTTTGCAGTGTGCAGTGTGGTCAGCAGACTAGCGGCATCAATGCTGTGAGTTTATGTTGTGTTTTTATTAATGGCTAAACAATTAAAGTATTTTAGAGCGTCAATTCTATGCATAATTATGCAATACAAGCAGATTTAAGATACCTTTTTTAAAATATACCTTTTTTATAATAGACACGACCTTTAGTTCCTAATTCAAAATCATTCATTCAAGTTTGGCTCCATTAATCTCTTACAAAGCTCAATCTAAAAACTAAATCGCCGTACTCGCCCTACTTCTTAGGTATTCTACTACTCCCAAAAAATCTTCATCGAAGCGGGTCTGAGCAAAGCCGGAGCACAGTACGCGACCATCGGCTGTGGGTTCATCAACGTGTGTACCGCCGCCATCATGGTGTGGCTGCTGCCGCGGGCGGGCCGGCGGACGCTGCTGCGGCTGTCGGTCCTGGCCTCCGTGCTGGCACTGGCGGCGCTAGCGGCCGCGGCCAGCTACATGGTGAGTGGAGGGGGCGGACGCTGCTGCGGCTGTCGGTCCTGGCCTCCGTGCTGGCACTGGCGGCGCTAGCGGCCGCGGCCAGCTACATGGTGAGTGGAGGGGGCGGACGCTGCTGCGGCTGTCGGTCCTGGCCTCCGTGCTGGCACTGGCGGCGCTAGCGGCCGCGGCCAGCTACATGGTGAGTGGAGGGGGCGGACGCTGCTGCGGCTGTCGGTCCTGGCCTCCGTGCTGGCACTGGCGGCGCTAGCGGCCGCGGCCAGCTACATGGTGAGTGGAGGGGGCGGACGCTGCTGCGGCTGTCGGTCCTGGCCTCCGTGCTGGCACTGGCGGCGCTAGCGGCCGCGGCCAGCTACATGGTGAGTGGAGGGGGCGGACGCTGCTGCGGCTGTCGGTCCTGGCCTCCGTGCTGGCACTGGCGGCGCTAGCGGCCGCGGCCAGCTACATGGTGAGTGGAGGGGGCGGACGCTGCTGCGGCTGTCGGTCCTGGCCTCCGTGCTGGCACTGGCGGCGCTAGCGGCCGCGGCCAGCTACATGGTGAGTGGAGGGGGCGGACGCTGCTGCGGCTGTCGGTCCTGGCCTCCGTGCTGGCACTGGCGGCGCTAGCGGCCGCGGCCAGCTACATGGTGAGTGGAGGGGGCGGACGCTGCTGCGGCTGTCGGTCCTGGCCTCCGTGCTGGCACTGGCGGCGCTAGCGGCCGCGGCCAGCTACATGGTGAGTGGAGGGGGCGGACGCTGCTGCGGCTCTCGGTCCTGGCCTCCGTGCTGGCACTGGCGGCGCTAGCGGCCGCGGCCAGCTACATGGTGAGTGGAGGGGGCGGACGCTGCTGCGGCTGTCCTAGTGTACTAAAACTAGTACCGCTAGTTTCCGTGCTGGCACTGGCAGCGCTAGCGGCTGCCGCCAGTTACATAATTTATACGTTTTATTTATGGGACAGTTAGTGTCATATAGTTGGTAACATCCAAAGCGGCACAAAGATCATCACACGTCTCTTATGTCCAAAATTGTTAGGGCGTGTTCCGATACAGACGGTAGATATTAACGGAACTAGATCACCCGGGTCGTCTGTGCGTATGGGGGTCCCTCAGGGTTCAATTTTAGGACCATTTCTCTTTTTAGTTTATATAAATGATTTGCCATTTTTTATGAGTAGGCGTTGTGAGATGGTATTATTTGCTGATGATACTTCTTTAGTATTTAATATTGATCGACATAAAAAGGACTTTAGCGATGTAAACGATGCCCTTGCAGAGCTGCTTCGTTGGTTTACTGTTAACAACTTACAGCTAAATGCTAAAAAAACGAAATGTATTAAATTCACTGTTCCAAACGTAAGGAAACTCGAAACAAATATCATTATTGACGGTCAGAAACTAGATTTAGTAGATTCTACTGTTTTCTTGGGAATAACTATAGATGAAAAACTTCAGTGGGGTCTACATATTGATACTCTTGCTGGCAAACTTAGTTCCGCAGCTTATGCTATTCGCAAAATTCGCCAATTAACAGATGTTGATACGGCAAGAATGGTATACTTTAGTTACTTTCATAGCCTAATGTCTTATGGTATTCTTATGTGGGGACTAGCAGCAGATATAGAAACAATTTTTATTTTACAGAAACGGGCTGTAAGATCTATTTACGGACTAAGCTCACGGACAACTCTTAGAGAAAAGTTTAAAGAAATAGGTATCTTGACTGTTGCCTCTCAATACATTTATAATAGTATAATATTTATAAAACGAAACATAGAAACCTATAACAGGCGCTGTGATGATCACAGTTTTAATACTAGAAATAGAAATAAATTATTAAATCCATTTTTACGCCTGCATAAAATTCGAAAATCGTTTATGGGGCAGGGTATACAATATTATAACAAAATTCCAAAAGATATTTTAGATTTGCCTTTTGAAAAGTTTAAGCAAACCGTTAAGACATCACTTACCAAGAAAGGGTATTACACGGTTAATGATTACGTTAATGACAAAAACGCTTGGATGTAACATTTACAATGATAAAAGTTGTGTTCTGCGGCCCTCTTTACAATATAACGATTACTTACATACATTGTCTATGTAATTTTATAATTTTATTAGTTCTGTCTCCCTTTTTTTTTCAAATCTTGTGACTGCAGAACACAATTGTTTTAATATTATGTATTTTAATTGTGACTGGCGGGAGAAAAAACCAACCTTGACGATTTTCTTGCCCGTTCTTTTACGATCAAGCTCCCGCCCGCAGTGAATGGGCGCGTTAGTTTATAAGTATGACATTCATAAGAGCTCTATTGAGCCAAACTTGAATAAATGAATTTTTAATTTTAATTTTAATTTTATATCGGGTGCTATCAACCATGTGGTGCTGACTGTACAAGCGTCATTTATTTTAGTGCTTTAAGCGCTGTGTAAGACTTGCAAGGAACATAAAGTGAATATGTATGTGTTCCAGGAGGTGTCGTCGTGGATGCCGCTGGTGTGTATGGCGGCGGTTCTGCTGTACGTCCTGGTGTTTGGGTTCGGGCTCGGGCCCATCCCCTACTTCATAGCGTCCGGTGAGTCTAACATATTCGAAAACTTCAAAAAACTTACTCGAGACTTCAAAGAGTCGACTCTACAAATTCAAATTTGAAGACTAACAAATTTTTTTGAGCGGTATTGGCTTTATAAATTTTACTCATTTCAACATGAACAGGATGGATAGGGATCCCACCAAGATCTAAGGAGCCCAAGCCAACCTCACCTGCAAGTGGTGCACCTGCCGATCAACGGACGGCAAACAACAAAGTTCTTGGTAAGCGGCGATAGGCACCCGGTACAAAACGGTAGGCAGAGCCTATTGCCGTTTAGCGAGAATTGTTATGTTCGCCAGAAACTCATCCGTTAACCGGCAGGTGCACCAGTTCCAGGTGAGGTTGGCTTGGGATCTTCAGATCTTGGTAAGAACCCTATATGATATTATTCAAAATATCCGCTTATATTTGCAGAAATGTTCGAAGCCGGGCCCCGCAGCGCTGCCATGGCCTGGGGCTCTCTAAGCAGCTGGGGCGGCAACCTTCTCGTGGGAATGACCTTCCCCACTCTGCGTTACGCTCTGGGCCCATACTGCTTCCTACTGTTCGCTGGGATCACTGCTGGTTTATTCGTGCTCTTACAGTAAGTCACTATTTGGTTCTTTTAGAGCTTTTGACCTTCCCCACTCTGCAATACGATCTCGGCCCCTACTGCTTTCTGCTGTTCGCTGGGATTACTGCTGGTCTACTCGTGCTTTTATAGTAAGTCACTATTTGTTCCCATTAGAGCTCAAACTGGTTTCTAATACTTGGTATAGAGGAGGGTCGTGCTCACGACCCTCCTCTTACGAACCATGGTAAGACAACCACAAGAGACCACACAAACGGTCATCATTAACCACCACCCTAGCTCCGTCGGCACATTTTATGGCCGCCATATTAGCCTTATAAAGTTCGCTGCTGAACATTTTCCCCAATCGATTACATTATATTAAATGTATCACCACGCTGGGCAGGCGGGTTGGTAATCGCAGTTTCAGCCATTACGCAGGATGACGCTGTTGCCCATCATCCGGTAGGATTTCTCTTCGTCGACTCTGATGACTCCCCGTGAGATGTAAGGGGGTGGCACTATTCAAGGCTGGTACCACAAGGCATGCCGCCGTTGCCGCCATGTACCAAGGAGTTATTAGGTTTGGATTTTTGTGACGTTTACCGATCTGTCCTCCTTTTGTCTAAGGGGCTATCCATAAATTACGTCACACATTAATGGGGTGGGAGGGGTTGACGAAGTTTGACGGGATGTGACAAGGGGATCGGAGGGATCCTTAATTTCGTGACGCCACATTTCAAAATCCAGATCCTATAAACATTTTGGAACTGCTGTTTTAATGTAATTTCTTGCTGTACAATCGCAAAAATGTGACATCACACTAAGGAGGAGGGAGTCTCACAAGTGTGACCAGCTGTGACAAGGACGGAGGGGGGGTCAAAAGTTCACGAAATTCGTGCGACGTAATTTATGGATGACCCCTAATCCCAACTGTGGGCAATGACAGTTTCAATACTTTCAATCTTTTTTTTTATTTTTAGAACTAAATTTGACGTGTAGATAAGATTGAGACGAAACCGATTTTTGTGCGTCGTTTCATGTTGCATTACTTCTAAAACATTTACTCTCGCCTATTTTTCAGGTTATATTTCCCAGAGACGCGCGGCAAGACACCTACACAGGTGACGGAGATCTGCAGTCGCGGGTTCCGTTCCCGACGCTGACACGAGGCGAAAAACTATACTATTGTAGACGTTGGCAGTTAACGACTAACATTCATCCCAAAGGACTGTTCGAGGTTAATATATATATACACGATTATTTAAACGATGCTGAGTAATCAAAAAGATGAATACTTGTGGCGAATAGTTAATATATTAGGCACATTTAAATACTAGTATTATACACTAGTTTCATAAGTAACTAGTTATAAAATATACATTATACACGAGTTATAAGTCGAAACCATTAAGTTCTATTAGAACTAATACCAAAAAACAAAGTCTTTCTTCCACAAACACGCTACGTTTGTTAAACTTTTTAAATATAAACATTTGGCCCCAAACTAGTTACGTCTGTAGGGTCTAGACAACGTAAGCAATCCCAGTCTCTACTACAGCAGAGATTGGGCTATAGGCTCTAGCCAGCGTGAGCAATCCCATTATAGCTTTATCTAGCTCCAGATTAATCAGAGATTGTGCTATAGGCTCTAGACAGCGTGAGCAATCACAGTACAGCTATATCTAGCTCCAGATTAATCAGAGATTGTGCTATAGGCTATATACAGCGTGACTAATCTCAGTACAGATCTATCTGGCTCCAGATTGATCAGAGATTGTGCTGCAGGCTATAGACAACGTGAGCAATCCCATTATAGCTTTATCTAGCTCCAGATTAATCAGAAGTGCTATAGGCTCTAGACAGCGTGAGCAATCACAGTACAGCTATATCTAGCTCCAGATTAATCAGAGATTATGCTGTAGGCTCTAGACAACGTGAGTAATGCCAGTACAGCCTATATCTAGCTCCAGATTTATCAGAAATAGTGCTGTAGGCTATAGGCAACGTGAGCAATGCCAGTACAGATCTATCTAGCTCCAGATTAATCAGAGATTTTGCTACAGGCTCTAGACAACTTGAGCAATCCTAAAACAGCTTTATCTAGCTCCAGATTAATCAGAGATTATGCTGTAGGCTCTAGACAACGTGAGTAATGCCAGTACAGCTATATCTAGCTCCAGATTTATCAGAAATAGTGCAGTAGGCTATTGGCAACGTGAGCAATCCCAGTACAGATCTATCTAGCTCCAGATTAATCAGAGATTTTGCTACAGGCTCTAGACAACTTGAGCAATGCCAGTACAGCTATATCTAGCTCCAGATTAATCAGAGAGTGTGCTCCAGACTTATCAGAAATAGTGCTGTAGGCTCTATCCAACGTGAGCAATCACAGTACAGCTTTATCTAGTTCCAGATTAATCAACAATTGTATTTCAATGTGAGCAATCCCAACAATCCGTGAGGCTCTCATATTTGTGAGATTGAAGGGGAGTTTTAAAAATAAAATCCGTTGGGCCGACTTTCACTCGTGCTATTCAAACTCTGCTTTGTATCTACATCTAATGTTGTATGAAATCTTATATTTTATTTATTTATGAACAATTACAATAAGGCCAATTTTGTCGACTGAATGTTGAGCTTTTTATAGATTAATATGAATATATTAAGAACAAAAGTAAAAGGGCAGGTCAAAAGTACCCTAAACCGACGGGCGTGTATCAGGAGGTTAATGAGTGTGAATGAAGCTAAAAGTATGTGCCAAGATCGTAGCAAGTGGAAGGATGTGATCTCTGCCTACCCCTACGGGAAAGAGGCGTGACATTATGTATGTATGTATTAAGAACAAAATTATAAGCGGCGATAGCCCAGTGGCGAGACCCATAGCCTTCAAATTCAGAGGGTTTCAAACCCTGGTGGCGGTCTTTATGACTTTTCGAAGTTATCTGCATAATTTTGGCTTGCTCCGTGACTGGGAAAGCACGTTAGGCCTTTAGTCCGGTAGCTGTCATGAACATCTATCGCAGTCGTTATTAGGAAGTCAGTGCCTTATAACATCCTGACGGCTGGGTTAACCATAGGATGATGTTTCCCTCTGGGCTGCGGAGGTCAGACGGCAGTCGCTCCATGTAATAACTGAAATTCAGCGTTAGACCAGTGCGCAGACCCTAGGCCCTAAGCTTGAGGTTAGGGCAACCGGGACAATGCTAGAATATGATGATAAGAACAAAATAATTACAATAATCAGTCACTTTAAAAATGGCTCTTATTTCAAGTCATGAAGTTCCGTAAAAACGTCACAGTTTTACGGAACCCTTGACCTGTTGTTGCTTGTACCATGTATACTTAAAATGAGAGCAGCTTTCAGCCAATTTCTGCCCTTATCTCTAAAACCGTAAGATATAAATAAGCATACGCTCGAATAAATTTTACTTTTAATATTGTCTTAAAAATTTATTTATCTTTTTAGAGAATTGTATTTTACAATATAATATGAGTATTAATTAATTTTACCGTTAACTAAATTATTGATAATCAGATCTTAAGCAGTTTATTATTATTAATAAGATATTGGTAATTTTTTGCGTCCAACGTATCAATAGTTTGTGTGCTATATAAAATATTACTTTATCTCATTGTGTGTGTTAAATAAATAATAAGCCGGCTTTACTTTTGATGCGTCGTAACTACGAATACGATTCGAGCGCCTGAGTTGTATACGCACGAATAGTCTTTACGTTCCGAGAATCATGGGAGCGTGTAGGCTAATATTCGGTGGCACTTTTACATACTAAACACTTTCTAACATACAAAAATAATACAAAAAAAGTTTTTTTAATATGTACTTTCGTGCGTTGTAAATATTATCACTGAATACTTTGGTCTATTTGCCAAAGAAAACGGATCCCATATACGCCCACTTCTCGTACGTGAATTATCATACGTATACGTACGTGCATTCGTACGCAAAGTTCAGCTGGTCTCAACAGTGTCTTCTGTGTAAAACGTAGACGACACTTACATTTTAAACTTACTTGCGTATATTTTAGGCACTCATTTATGTTTTAAATGACAGAAAAAAATAATAAATTTATGTATTAATAAATTAATCAATTTATTTGGACATACAAGACTATAAACAACTTTATATTGTTCAACAACAATTGAAACAATGGCATTGCGAGCAGACCCTGGGCCCTAAGATTAAGTCTAGGGCAACCGGTATAATGCAAAAATATGGATGGAATTTAAACAATGGTATTGTAAATGTGCAGTGCAAGATGTTGACAACAACAACAGTGTTTGCTAATAGATTATACAAGAAGATATTATACATAAATGAGTTTATGAGTTCAAGATTATAATTATACCTAGTAGTAATTATAATAGTGTTCAGTTATGGTTGTACTTAATAAACAAATAGGAATGTATGTATCAAATTTCAAAATAGTCAATATAATTAATTTGTTTTACTTTATAATGCACAAATGAAATAGGCAGATTTTTTGTAATACATTTAAATGCATCTACTATCCAGCAAAAGTATTCATTTAGTATTTTTTTTGTTGTCAAATATTTTTCTACTTGTGAGTGTTGCGTTGTTTTTACTAATTAAGATTATGAAAAACTAACTGAACCAACTTAATAAAACCAACTGAAACAGTTTTTTTTAAATAATACAGTTTAAATGCTTGGTGATTTTTTCAAAGTATTCAATAAATTTATAATTTTTGCTTGTTATTTAAAAAATTTACCTTGAATCCATTATTAAACGAAAAAACTATTTATTTTATATTATTAGATTGGTTAAGTTGGTTGGTTGGTTCGTAACTCGTTATAAAGTAATCTCTTATTTGTTTCTCATTCTATTGTCTTTAATTTTATAATGTTAGTACAGGGCTCGGAAGCGTAAAAACATTTTACAAAGTGATCTAAAAAATAACACATTTCCGAGCCTTGTGCTAGTAGTGAAAGGTGACTATGTTTTCTCGAATATATTTATTTATTTAAGTTTTTACCCGCGGTTTCGCATTAAAATACAATTATGATAGTACTAGTCACGTATAGTGTTTTTGGTAACAAAGTAAAATACCTTCTTAGAAATAATTCGAAAAATACACATCACATTAAAACCTTTTACTTAAAAACTTTTTAGTAACGAATCACCTCTCAGCCCTTGTCCCGCAAGTTATTTATTTCGTGACGTTTTAAATGTGATTCGTTTTAATAGCCACTTCCTGCCTTAGGGTAAGCAAACGATGCAGTCCAATAAAAACCAAGGCCTTGTAATTATAAAAAATAAAAAAATAATTAGAGTTTTAAATGTACACTTACATTTTGTGTCTTACCGCATGGAAACAATCGCTCCCACTTACGAGGCCATCAATAGCTATTTCACGACAAGTTAAATAAAATCTAGATTGTGGAAAGTTAAGAATTATAGTTTTAATGTTATGGTATTATACTTAACGTATAGATATGGTGCTGGGCTTTGTAGGCATTTAAAGGTGGATTTAGATATTTAATGTAAAGGGTTTCCAATTTCTTACTATCACAAGTTAGCAGATGATTTTATTTTTATTTTTTATTTATTCAAAACCCACAGCTCTTAAAGATAAATTACAGTTTAGTTTGAAACTTACAGCATGATTACAGTATGATGAAATGAAATATCGTATAGAAACGTTTAAAATAGTTTTTAATCAAAGCTTACAAATAAATAACATCACATTATGGCAGGTTTTTCCTTTTGTTGATTAACTTAGGTTAAGTGGTATTATACTTAATGCCTGTTTCGCATTGTCCAAGTAAGTAAGTAAGTAAGTTCCCACTAACGTGCACTTGACAGACAGCCCAAATACTGTAATTTTAACTGCCAAGTATCTCGTGTTTAGACATTGTGAAACAGACCTTTAAAATAAAATGACGGATGACACATTTACTTATCGCACCAAACAGTACTTCAAGACGAACAAGAGACAAATTCAGAGACAAACTGTCAAACTTTTCAAATTTAGTTTGTTTTGAAAGCGCGTCCGATAGCGTTATGATATAAAAAGTGGCGAATTTAAATAATTAAAACGATATCGTATAGAATATATAATATAACAACTCTGAATTTATAGTAAAGGAGGTACGATATATTTAAGTTTTAATCGATCACTGAAGCAGCTAATGGTGAAATAGGTTCTTAAAATATAAGCTCAATTATTTCTAAGGTTATGGTACCATATAATCCGTGTTCAAAATATTGTAGTTAAGATTAAAATTGCATTTGCCGAATATGGTTTTCTATTTTGCATTTTACATGATTATTATTACACTTTAAATTATATACAAATTAATGGGTATTTGGAAAGAAGGTACTTTCTCTTGCTTGTTTAAGTAATTAATACAAATATTACAGTGATTTGTTTTCAATAAACATTTATCGTAAGGTTTAAGTGTATTAACAAATTAACTTTTTATTTGGCAGCTGCCCAAAATGCCGTCGTAAATTTACGTACGGAGTTAAGGGTGAAGGCTAATTATTACATTTTAACCTTGCCCGTTATAGGGTTTATAAAGTTGGACATTACGACAGCGCCTGTGGCTTGGATTTGTTCAGGCTTACCAAATAAAGACATTTTAAATAAAGAAAAAATAGTTTTATTTGTTGTTTTTCCGATGTAATGTGCAATGTCATTTGGCGGAAATTCTTATATAACCGGTGTTAGAATCCGCCCACTTTACTACTCTTAGTATTTAATGAACCCATGAACTTAAAAAGAACGACTGGCTCCTGTATAACAATTAGTTACTTATTTACTATGTACTTATTTACTGTATTAAATAAACAGGTTCTAAATAAAATATTTTTCGGTTTTACAAACTCACTGTAAAGTATTCCTAACGTTCGGATAATAGTAATGTTTACTTCTAAAATATATTTAATATAAATTATAATAGATATATCGAGGGTTCCGTGCTCAAACCCGATAAGTGTTTTTGGGCTTAAAACAGTAATTAAAAGAATTTATCGGTTAATTAAAAAAATGAAACTTAAAAGGTTTACTTATTGTATTATGAAGTCCTCAGTTTTCAGTCTTCTTTTCTGAAATCGACTTATCTGATAATATCACAAGAAAAAGCGGCAGAAATTATGTATCTGATGTTGTCACTTATCGGGTTTGAGCACGGAACCCTCGATATGTAAAATAACCGCTTATATAAAGACAACAGTATAAAATCATAATCATTATCAAAACAGCCTTACGAACTCCACTGCTGAACGTTAGCCTCCCCAATAGATTATCTATTGGGGATATGTGTCCATAATCACCACGCTAGGCAGACGGCTTGGTGATCGCAGTTCAAGCCAGTACGCAGGATGACGGTGCTGCCCATCATCCGGTAAGTTTTCTCTTCGTCGACTCTTACGACTCCCCGTAAGACGAGAGGGGTGACACTATTCTAGGCTGGTGCCACACAGCAAACAGTATAAAATAGTTTATAACACACAGTATAAAAAGGTATAAAATAGTTTATAAAAAAAAAATACTCGACCAAGTTTTCAGATCCCTACTGAGAGACAAGATCAACAGTGAGGTCCAATTTGGCAACCAGGTCTTGTCATTGCACTAGGCACCGCTCATATAACGTAATCCGCATAACAATGCATATTGCCTAAGGAGAACATGTCTTTCATATACAGAAGAAATATAGAAGGGGAGGCGCTCGGACCCTCAAATAGGACACGAATCTTTCGATCTTCTAGAAACGTTACGTGTGACTTTGTTGAACGTGTTACTTTCTAAGTGCCTCTTCTAGAATCTTTAGCTGATCCCAGCAGACCAGCAAAAGCACGGTATGCGGACCCAGCCGTAGGTAGTTGGCGAGGACTCCTTTGTACAGCGAGCGTGGCCCTTCAGTGCGGACCATCTTCACGAAGCAATCCACCATGCCTTGGTAGAGCTGGCCTTGTTTCTGAGCATCTACAGCTATAAAAAACAATTAATTAGTTGTAGGTTTAAAAAATATTTGTATCAAATAAATCATTTATGAATAGTGTTAGTAAAAGTATATATTAAAATTTTACGACCGATATGGCGTGGTGGCGAGTATACCCGCACTCCACACCTGAGGTCGTGAGTTCGATTCCCACACAAACAAATATTTGTGTGCATCAATATAAGTATTTAGTCTGGTCTGGGTGTTTTCCTATGTATTTACAAAAACCTTAGTAGGTATGTGTTTACAAAAAAATTGTATTTATGTATGTTTATCCGTTATTTAGTATCCATAACACAAGTTCCTAATGATACTATTCTTGGAACTAAATAATTGGTGTAAGTGTTAGAAATATTTTTTAAAAATATAAAATGAACTTAGTCTATAAGACTCTGTAGTCTACTATATAGTCTATAAGACTCTATAGTCTACTATTTAGTTAATAGGACCAGTCTATAAGACTCTGTAGTCTACTATTTAGTTAATAGGACTAGTCTACTATTTAGTTAATAGGACTAGTCTACTATTTAGTTTATAGGACTAGTCTACTATATAGTTTATAAGACTGTGTCTACTATATAGTCTATAAGAATATGTTCATCATCTCATTAACTGTCTTCTGAGCACAGGCCTCTTTTCACGAACCATGGCAAGAGAGTTAAAATTCTACCAAGCTGGTCTAGTGCGGATTGGCGAAGGCAGATGTGTGAACTTTCCAATATGCTCAATAGCTTAACGACTACTACACATAGTGAAGATCACAAATATAAATATACAATAAATGTAGCATGTATCAAGATTTGTATTAAAATCAATGCCGCTGATGATACATATTTTATACGTGCAATCATTAATGTATTTAAACAATAACAACAGACGCGCGCGGATTGTAAGTAGCGGCATCCAACCTGGACGTTGGTCGGGGTTCGAACACGCGCTTTCGTCATCTATTATATATTTATGTCTGTAGTGATGATCTTCCGTTCTGAAGAACCGAAACAATCGATGTCCAATGCAATACAAACAGTTTATATCGTAAGAACTGATCTCTGTGAATTCTAGCTTAACTTCTATGATCTTTTCCAAAAATACCTTGTCTTTCGGAGCTAATAGCCATTGCTTGTAACTCAATTAAAACATACGAATAAATCTGGTATGTAAAATAATAATTCTCATACATTCTTACCAATTATATACACTTGCGTGCAAAAAAATCGACCCACACACTGCTCTGCGATTTGAAATAAAATAACTCGAAACATTTTATTATTATGAGAATTCTTTTGACACCATGTTATAGCTGGAATAATAAGGTTTTAAAAACCTTATTGCAAATTGTTACTGAAAATTGTATACCAACTTGATAGGCTATTAAACGAAAAACGGTAAAATTAGCACAAAATTTTAATTGTTATAAAGAAAAATAACTAAAGTTTTTTTTGAAAAAACAACACCCAATAACTTGTTTTAATAACTGGTATTGCCCCCCCTTGCCCTGATTGTAGCTTCCATCCGATTTTTCATTGATCTGACTAAAGTTATTATGAACTCTTGAGGGATACCGTCCCACTCCTCTTGGATAGCATCTTTGAGTTCCTGGAGGGTTTCTACAACATGAGTCCTAGCTCTAACCCTTCTTTTAAGCTCATCCCACAAATGTTCTATTGGGTTAAGGTCAGGGCTTCTTGCTGGCCACTCCATTACAGGAATTTCTACCTCATGCAGGTACTGCTGACCTATGGCGGCAACATGTGGTCGGGCATTATCATGCATGAGCATGAATCCTTCACCTACAAAACCAGCGTATGGCATGACGTGTTGTTCTAAAACATCTTGAATGTAACGGTGAGCGGTTAGTGTGCTAAGACGAGGCCCGGTTACGAACTCAAGATTCGTTTTTCCATTCAAAGAAATGCCGCCCCAGACAGTCCACGAACCTCCTCCAAATGCTACTCTTTCCTCAATGCACGCTTGCGCATATCGTTCTCCTCGCCTACGGTACACTTTTCTACGTCCATCATTCCCGTGAAGGTTGATTTTGCACTCATCTGAGAACAGTATACCGCCCCACTGTTCTAGTGACCAATTAACGTGGGCTCGCGCAAACTGAAGCCGCGCTTGACGATGAGCTGCCGTCAGTTTTGGACCGGTTGCAGGTTTATGTGGAGTTAAACCACCTTCTGCAAGCCTTCGTCGTGCTGTCCACTCACTAATTGTGACTCCTCGAACCTCCTGAAGTCGCTGCTGCACCTGAACACCAGTGAGATGTCGATTTCGCAACGCAGTTGTCACCATAAAACGGTCGTCACGTTCCGATGTAGCACGATTTCTTCCTGAACCCGGTCTTCTAACAAAGTTGCCAGTCTCCAGAAACCTTCGGTATACTCGTCTCACTGATGAACGACTTAAATGTAGTCGTCTAGCCACGACACGTTGGCTCAAGCCAGCTTGGATTAGAGCCACTACTTGTGCGGATTCAGCTGGAGTAGTATCCATTTTTTTCAAGAATGTAGCGTTAAAACTCACGTAAAATTATCGTGTAATGACGTAGAATGATGATAAATGATCGTAAAATGATGAACAGTAAGATTTCACAGAGTAACAAAGTTAAACGGTTAACGTTGGCAAAAGTGAGTAATGACGGTGTCTGAACAACGACTCGATTATGTCAAGAATATTCTTTTTATTGAAGTGTAGGGTATGTGAAAATAAACTTTAATCATAACTACCTTCACACAAAATAAAATAATAAAAATAATATTCATAAATTTTGAACCTTTTCTCTTAAAACGCAAAAACATGGGGTGGGCCGATTTTTTTGCTCGCAAGTGTAGTTTCAAGATAGTATCATTATAGATACTAAATTACGGATAAACATACTTAATATACATAGGAAACACCCAGACCGGTAAGTATAAAAATTCATGTTCATGCACACAAAGATTTTTCCTGTGTGGGAATAGAACCCACGACCTCAGGAGTGGAATGGAGGTCCACGCCATATCAGTCGTCAAGCATGCGTCAGCAATGATGTTAAAGTAATATTTATGGAAAAATACCTTGATTAGACAGCCTGGTAGCGACGACATCGAAGGGATTGAGGCATATCGTCATGACAACCCCGCCGAGGTTGGCGCTCGCGAACGAGAGCCCGAGCGGTGAGTTCGCGAGCACGTCGCGGGCTCGGAGCCACTCCTTGGCGAACGTGAAGCTTACCATTTGGGATGCGCTGCCCACCGCACCGCGGGGGATCTGGGGCTGCACGCCGCGGAAAAGCCCTATAAAAAGATCATAACCTTTATTATTCTGTAAAACTCATCACTTCAGTCAACTCTTCACTTCATTCACTTATTAGAGTCCTACTACGGGCCTACTCTACTACTGGGGGTCTTCAGCGAAGATTTTCTTTCTTCGTGGTGTCGGGCCTCGAGCATAAGCTCCTTGCCCGGGCATTCAACGCTGCTGGTGATACCAGCAGGGTCTTTTGGACTCCTTCCGTCTTCTTCCTTACGTGCCCGTAAGGGAGAGGGAGGAGTAAATTGGGGTTCTTTTTTTTTTTAGTCCTACTACGGGCCTACTCTCACCTTATGTTAGAATGTTTAAAGCCGCCCCATAGCCCCTGACATGGACCAAAGCCAAAGTCAAAACCATTTATAAATGGCTTGTTGATGAATGTTTTTATTCACTGAGTGAATATTTTGAACATTAAATTTATGTTTGATATTATTAGAATCCTCTAATTATACTTTTGCATACCGTTACTGGTGAAATATGCGGACTGTATTAAATTTTAAGACCACTTATGTACCATATTTCATGTGAAATAAAAAGTCTTTGTCAAGTTTGGCTCAACAGAGCTCATATGAAGGTCAAACTTAAAATGTAAGGGGGCTCGTTCAACGTTCAATTCACTGCGGGCGGGAGCTTGATCGTAAAAGTACGTGCAAGAAAATCGTCAAGTTTGGTTTTTTCTCCCGCCAGTTAGATACAAATGTATTAAAACAAAAATTATAGTTTACAAAAAAAATACTGCGAATAACTTTTTTGTAGATATTTTTTTATAATACTGCCAAGCTAGAGTACTTATGTCACGAAACCCGATAGCCCTCACTACCGTTATATTTTTCATTTACTTCATTTACTTAGCTTATCGATTGGTTGGGTACAAACAATATAACGTTCGTTGCAATTACTTGCCTCGTCTTAACTGTGGTGTTTATATTTTAATGGTTGTATCCTATTGTAGGGAGCGGATGACGTGCTCCCGACTAAAGGGAAGATCTTCCACCGGGCGGATGGATGTGCCCGGGGGCCGCGGCCCAACCGATGATGGTTGGGTGCTGCATATATAGTTACGAGCTTGAGGAATTTCGTTTGCGCGATTCAGTATTTTTCATTCATCTTTTACGTTCCGTTCATCGCTTGTACGGTGTCGCTACACTATTATTGTATGTTAGTATTATAGATTCTGTTCATATACATATGGATATGAGTAGGTATGTGTGTGTGTATATATTACATTGTTTAAATATTGCATTGGTATTTGTGTCTAAGTATGTATACGGGCGTATATATGGCTGTGTGCATATATGTATGTATGTGTATGCACTTGTATATAATGTTATAGTTATCTAGTTTTTATATAATTTCGAGGAAACTCTTTATTTTTCTATTTAAGTGCCTTAGATATGAAATTATAGGTCTAAAACTATGTTTAATTTTAGTACTAATCTCTTTATGTATATGACTGTTTGTTTCTAAATATAATTAATAAATAAATAAATAACTAATAATTTAGAACCTAACCTTTAACCCCTTCAGTCTTATAAATATCAGCGAGGGCTTGGAAAGTGCCGGCGTGTTTGTGTTGGTGACCGACAGCTATGGTCTTCGCCGCGTTGGCTTGGAGCCTCGTTTTGACCAGGAAGAACGGCGTGCCCGCCACTGAGCCAAGCGCGCCACCCACGCCCGCCGCCGCCGCGCCACGCACTGCTGAAAGCTGACCTGATGGGTCAGTCGTTAACCCACGTCGCTCTGACATTCTGTATACTCCTAACCTAAAAAATAACATCATAATTTTGTCCGTCACGTTAAGTTCACTAAAAACCTATGACTAAAGTATGACGACCGATCTGGCGTGGAGGTCAGTATACCTGCACTTCACTCCAGAGGTTGTGGGTTCGATTCCCACACAGGACAAATCTTTGTGTACATAAACATGAATATTTGTTCTGGTCTGGGTGTTGTATATTAAGTATGTATTTACAAAAAAAAAAAAAGGTATTTAAGTATGTTTATCCGTTCTTTAGTATCCATAACACAAGTTCTTAGTGATACTTATCTTGGAACTAAATAATTGGTGTGATTGTAAGAGAATATTTATTTATTTATAAACGTGAGCCTCCTCAATTGTTAACCGCCATAATAGATAGATCTTGAGAAGCCAAATGCCTAATTTGTTAAAGTAGTCAATTTGAAAACTTTTGTACTTCGGTGTACAGCAGTCGTTAAGCCGTGAGGAAAACAGGTTCTATGAAAAAAGGCGCCTTTGAAAATTTCCCACAGCAGGACGCTACACACCGGCTTCCAACAACCCGCACTGGGTCCGCGTGCAAGTGCGGCAAAAGCAACGTGGCGATTTTTATAAATGTGGCACGTCATAATGACTAGGTACATCCTGCCAGATAGTAAGCAGGCGATGCAGTCCAAAAAAAAAAAGAAAAGCGCTTCATATCATGAAATAAGCACGGTACAAAACGCACCCACTCATGACGGCCTGCTAAAATGCCGTTTCACGCTCCACTTAAAAGACCCGGGATCATAGGAAACACATGAGCCGGCAGCGAATTCCAGAGCTTAGTGGTCTTGCTCACAAACGACTGGCGATGTACTATTTTGGACTTGTCCTTTTTTCTTTTGTCAACAATTGTACGAGCGCAGTAATTCATCATTGTTGTTTATCTCATCTGGGCAATATACTTAAATAATACTGCAAAAGTTCTTACCTAAAAGTATTCAAACAGAACTGGAAACCAAGCATGGCAGGCAAGCCGTTCTGCAGCGCCACAAGTCCTTCAGTCCTGGCTATGACATACAGTCCATGCGGCACGCTCTTGTAGAAGACTGCGTGCTGACCTCTGGCCTTCAGCTCGCCTTGCAGCTGCAGCCTGGTCTTGACTACCTCCAGGGGGTTGGTGAAGAGGGTCGCGAACATGGCCGACACGCCGCCCATGCCCATGTCGGTCACGTCACGAATCACGTCATCTTTTTTGGCCATTGTGTTGTTCTAGGGAATGGATGGAAGGATATGTTTGGTAAGTAGGTCTATGGGATCATCCATAAATTACGTCACACGAAATTCGTGAATTTTTGGCCCCCCCCTCCGTATTTGTCACAGCTGGTCACACTTGTAAGACTCCCTCCTCCTTGGTGTGATGTCACATATTTTGCAAGAAATGAATACATTAAAACAGAAGTTTCAAAATGTTTATAAGACCTGGTTTTTGAAAAACGAAATTTAGGATCCCTCCGATCCCCTTTGTCACACCATGTCACACTTCGTCAACCCCCTCCCCATTCAACTTTCAGGTCGAATGGCACAAATATATTCTATAGTTAAATGCTTTTTAAATATCAACCGATAATTTTAATGCTGTGTATGTGGGAAGCGAAGCTTTATCGCTGAAGTCAAGTAGAGTTCAGAATTTTTCGAAACTTTTCACAATCGAGAGATGCAAACAAAACGCATCGTTTTGAGACAGCAAACAAGTGCGGTTTATTTTTAAGTCTCTACAAATTAGGGTTATCAGGTTCTAAAGAAAAATAAAGTTGAAATTTTGAATAGCTTTTCTGTATTAACCCTTTAAAGGTCAGAACATGTTAAATTTCCACATTGGTTTTCTACCTTAACTCAACTCCATAAGGTTCAATTTATGGTGGGAATATGTTTACCACTGCCAAAAAGACAAACAAAATCAAAATAAACTCTAAAGAAGTTCCTCTAAAGATCAAACTGCTTGACATGCCGTTATGTATCGAAAATAAGAAATAAAAACAACAGGTCAGTAAATTTAAAATTTATTCAACAAAAAATATTTTGTTATAAAATTGTACTACTTAAGAATTTAACAACCAATCCAGTCTAATAAAGCTATATATTTGAACACGTTTTACAA
Source organism: Musotima nitidalis (assembly GCA_949126915.1). Classification (NCBI taxonomy): domain Eukaryota; kingdom Metazoa; phylum Arthropoda; class Insecta; order Lepidoptera; family Crambidae; genus Musotima; species Musotima nitidalis. The sequence goes on from OX421416.1 coordinate 18,201,264, forward strand.
AATACTAATTTATATAATAACGAACTTATAAAAGTTTCACTCAATCAATATCGTATACATAATATTTAATGTTCTATTCTCATATAAAATACTGTACAGTTTATTATAATTATAAATATATTATATAATATAACCACTGGATTCTACCAATTTTGAGTAGAATTATTATTTTACCTAAACGTATAAATATATTATTTATTGATTCAGGCGTTACTTTGCAGAAATCCATTGTATTTGTTACAAATATATTTTTAGTCCATCACTTGCAAACATACATATTTAGAAGAGTTAATACAAATTAATTTAAGCATAATAAGTATCATGACATAAGACACTTTTTTTACTTTTAAGAACACTTTAATACTTAAGTTAAAACGGGTGGGAAGACAGAAATCTTGTTTAATTACTAAGTACCTAGTTATTTCATAATTAAATGAGATATTTCTACAATAATAATTACCAGGTATTTATCAATGTATGTAGAAAGTGTCTGAAATATTCCATATTTAAAAAAAACTTGGGACATTGTACACAGCGCTTCTAGCTCCCTTCCAGCACCTTCTAGATTTGTGACATACTTGGGATAATACTTTTTCGTGATTTCGTTCCGCGACTTTAAGAGTGTAGGTGCCGTACCTACACTATAAAGAATCTGTTATATCTGACGGATAATGCGTCGCGTAAAGCCAGAACAGACAAATGTGACGATGATACGTTAGTCGTTCAAGTGTTTTTCTATACATTTGTCTGTTCTGGCGTTAAGCGACGTATTATCCTTCAAAAATTAATCTATCCTTAAGGTAGCGGATTAAACAGACCTGCGCGCCATTTAGGTCGTAAATAAATAAATAAATAGAATAGGTATTGGCGAACTAGTTAAAGGTGCTATATCTAGCATATTTTGTGCTTATTATATTAACTACAAATTATTTAGGCGTAACGTATTAGAAAATTAATATAATTTAAAAAGGGAAATATATTGCCTTTTGCAACTGTAAGGTAAAGTAATATGCAGCTTATTAGTGTTTGAATTAGGCATGCGCCAAATCGTTTCATGAAGTGAAATGGGTGATAAAGTTCAGTGGAAGTTAATATATGTATCACTTATCTAGTTCAATTAGTTCAGTAGATCTCAAGACTTTTAACTCACACACTGTTTCATTCAGTTCAATTACATTGCATAATTTATGCATCGTGGGTAGACAGATCTATTCTAATAACTACTAATACTATTTTTGAAATTTTTATAAGATATCGGCAGTCAAGTATAATTATAATCATAAAATTATATAACCGATAATATTACAAACTAATCACGCCTAACGTCGGAGTAGGCGCAAACTAGCTTGTTCCCTTACCGGGCCATGCCAGCCGAGTCGTGCGACTGTCTCGCTCTTGCAGTACTAAATAAATAAATATTCTCATACAATTACACCAATTATTTAGTTCCAAGATAAGTATCATTAAGAACTTGTGTTATGGATACTAAAGAACGATAAACATACCTAAATACTTTTTTATTTGTAAATAAATACTTAATATACATAGGAAAACACCCAGACCAGAACAAGTATTCATGTTCATGCACACAAAGATTTGTCCTGTGTGGGAATCGAACCCACGACCTCTAGAGTGAAGTGCAGGTATACTGACCTCCACGCCATATCGGTTGTCATAACATAAATCACAGTACTAAAAAATATATCTGTTCGTTTTACTCTAGGGTCTATAGTTTGTGCTCTTCTATTCTCATATCACTGAGTTAGTGAACTAAATGAACTGCTATGGACTATAGTGAATGAGTGATACATATGAACTAGATAGGTGAAGTATTTCAACTGTGTCAGTCATTCATGAACTACCCATGTCTAAAGCATATAGGGGAGGCCAATGTTCAGCAGTAGACTTTATTACATACACGATACAGATCTTTGGATAAAAAGGCGAAGATAGAAAAAAAAACAAAATTTAAAATAATGTGACGTCACTCGACACTTTAAATCTCTACTCATTCTAAACCCCCTGTTTTAAGGCAAATTGTGACTGGTAGCAATCAAGAAACTATATTAATAATACTAAAATTAACTATAAATATTTACTTATTGAGTTGACGAGTATTTTATCAGATGTGACAAAATATTGAACTCATTGTACTAGTTGGTACTTCAATCTCATTGTAAAATTATTTATACCTACTGGTAAAGTCAATAATATCATCATTCTAGATACATCTTTCAGTTGATCAATAATTGTTAAAATTGTAGGTTATATTATATAAAACTAGTGCTGTCACTTTTATTTGATAAAATTCATTCTTGTTTTGTAATAAGCCCTTTATTGTTTAGTGGTAGAAGGGTACCTAAAACTTAATGAAATGTTGCATTGCAATAGCAAATAATGTTAGATCTGTACGTTAGAGGAACAAGGAGTTATTTAGGAACTTTTTTTATGAGGCAAATGTGGAAGCACAACAGATTCTGATTGCATAGATGTTAACTAACAAAAATACACTTAAGATAGCGGATGCCTATAGAGTTCTATGACCTCGTCAGTTGAACAGCTGTTATGAGCTTTTCGGACCTAGTTGCAGAGTCATCAGCAATTAAAAGTAGTATATATTCATAGATTCGTTTCCTATCCGTATAAACGCGAACGAGTTGTGTTTTTAAAGTATTAATTAAAAGCACAAAGTGTTAAGTACATTTTACTGCAGCGTACTGCCCATCACATAATTAGGTAAAATAAAATATAATAAATACGTTTACAATCCTTTGGTTAAAATTTTTGGCATAACTATTTATTAATGCTATTGCTAATTAATAATAACTAACTATACTAATATCAAATTATAAGCTACTACGTAATTGTTTACTTAAATATCACACAAGCTACTGTTTAGATATATAATATATTATAAATATTTTTTGTACTATTTGATTATTTTACGAATATTTTTATAATAAAATAAATAACAATATCAAATAAATAAAATAGTATTTAGCTAAGACAATTCAATAAAGATAATAATATTTAAAACTACTTTATTAAATGTTATTTTGTAAAAAAAAAAAACAAACTTTCTGGTGCTTATTACAAAACGAGATTTAAACTTAAACCAGGTTTGAAACTCATGCTGTATCCTTTTTATGGCATAAAAGTGACAGCACTCGTTTAGAACTTGGTTTAACTTTAAATCTAGTATGTAGTAACGCCCCCTATGTTGCAGAGCTTATTTCAGTAAGTAACTTAAATGCTTGCCTATTTAGTGCAATTATTTGAAGACAGTGGCAATTAAAATGTCATTCATACACATCCTTGTATAATCGACGGCGCGTAAGTTGAGGAAAGATGGCGGTTGTCTGCGCAGGTACAATGGTTGACAAAAAAAAGAAAGGGACAGACCAAGTTATTAAAAGAAAGAGCACGAGCGTAGCGTCACCGCGTTGTTAGAGTTACGCGCCCCCCCCTATGCCGCACTTCGATTAAGACCCGATGAAGTGTTACTGCGCATCCACGGTTACTGGTCAACTTATCCGCCGCGGATTGTAACAGTTTTCATAACTAAGCGTATTATATAGCGGGTTTATATAGCGGCTACGATAGTCTACTGTTAAAGCGACTGCCTAAGCTTTTTAGCACAGAATTTGAACCTTACCCATAGGTAATCATGAGCCACAATACTTGGTTGCTTTAAAACAAGGTTTATCATGTTAAACCCCACAATCACAAGTACTGTTTGTTTGTTTGTTTGTCATTTGACGTCAACGCTTAAGTCTAGCAAGTTATTATAAATGAGTCTTTTTTAAAAAGAGATTACACAATACTCTAAAATGTTGAAAGTAAATACGATTTTACTATAAAGTAATATATAGTAGTAATATATAGTAGTAGTAGTAATGTTACTATTGTGTTTTATGTACATTAGGTTTAAAATTGGCTGCATTATAGTTACGAAAGCAGATAATTTCATATATGATTTTTAAGACTTTCACTCAATGACTGATGCCACATATTTAACTTAGACATATTGAGCACTAAACATGTTTTTACAAAATACAAGGTACCTGCACTTATAAAGATAATGTGGCCTCTTAATGGCCTATCGCTTTATCGTTTTGAAGTTGCCAGGAGTTCTGAAAATCCTTCAGCATGTCCCAGAAGACCAGCAGCAGAACGGTGTGAGGAGCTTGTCGTAAGTATGAAGGGCCCATTCCCTTGTAAAGGGCCAGAGCTCCCTCGGCTTGGGTGATCTTTCGTGCACAGTCCACAATACCTTTGTAGAGCAGACCGTGACCTTTTGCGTCTATGGCTGTAAGAAAATAGATGGTAGTTGTTAACTCCGGAGTGGATAATGATGGCCAACGGATTAAAGCCACTCAGCATGTCATTAAAAGTATGGTCGGGGTTTATTTGGCGGACAGAGTTTGTAATGAAGTCATTCGCAAAGATCAGTATGCTCAATTTGAAGTGGGCCATGTCTCCAGACTGACTGATGGACGATAAAGCAGGTACGCATTGTAGTGAAGACCGCAAATGTAGTCAACGGCTTGAGATGGTGGCTAGTGCCGAATGGATTCGTTCTGCAGAGGACCGGGATGGTTAATGCTCTTTGGGAAAGGCTTATGTTCAATATTGGACGGCAATCAGCTGATTGATTGCAGTCTCTGCAAATCCGTCTCTGGTCTATGCAAATAATTTGCCCGATGGTAAAATCGATATCTGCATATAAGCTACAGACATAAATATAACATATATGCATGTCTAAAACCCGGACCAATCGTGTAGTTTGACCGCCGCTACCTACAGTCAGTGCGCGTGCGTCTGTTGTTGTTTTCTACATACTGTTGCATGAACGATTTTACGTATTAAATATTTATCATCAGTGGCAACAGTGTCGATGCATCAGTTTAGATTTCCCGTAACTAAATATCGGCAGTGACGTCACAGTAAGTGTGTCGGCACGATTGATTTCAATACAAATTGTGATACTTGCTTTATCTATATAATATTTAAATCTGTGATATGAGCATTGCAAATACCTTCAGGATTTGAAGAAAAGCGGTTAAGTCACAAAGTAATTATAATCACGCTTAGCAAGAACACAGGAATCAGGTAAACAAAACCAAGGAGGAAGGGGTAGAACTGATTGAAGTGGTAACCTTATCAGGATGTGTGGGGGGAATCCATTAATTCTTATTTAAAAATTTAAACCGTTACCAAATTTAAGAAAAGAACATGTGCTTGGCAAACTTCTATTAAACTAGTATCTTACATTGATTGTAAAGGCGCGTCATGATGACGTCCATAGGCGTCAGAGTCACAGTCTTCACGATAGCGCCTAGGTTGCTGGCCATAAACGCTGAAAAATAGCGAGACTGCTGGAACATATGATTCTCATCCATCCACTCCTTGCACCTGAAAATTATACAAAGTAGAATAAGTAAGTGCTGGGGCTATTGGCCTAGATTATAGATATATACCAGAATAGATACAGCTGTGGCCCTGATCGAAAAGCTGAGAGTAGCAAAAGATGGAGAGAGCTAAGCTTGAGGTGTTCCCACATGATATATGTAATTTAAAATAAGAGAACTGGGGTTATGCTGTATCATCATCATCATCTCAGCCGATTAACGTCCCACTACTGAGCACGAGCCTCCTCTCACATATCAAGGTGTGAGGGTATTGGATCATACTCCATACGTCCTGCTGTTAGAATTTTTCAAGCCGCCCATTAGGCATCTAACATGGCTTAACGAATATCAAATTTAGTGATAACTGGGACCAACGGCTTAACGTGCCTTCCGAAGCACGGAAGCGCTCGATATCAAATGCCACACAAACGGTCACCTATCCAAGGACTCTGTAAACTCTGTACTTTGGTGATCGTTTCCGACCACCGAGCACCGCAGAGCTACGAGCGCTTCTTCTGTATATCAAAAGTAATATAATTTATTTAGACATAAATCAACCTATAGTCTTTAGGTGTATAGGGATCCTACCATAATGCCCCAAGCCAACCTCACCTGCAAGTGGTGCACCTGCTGATCAACAGACGAGGCTCTGGCGAACATAAAAGTTCCTGATAAGCAGCATAAGGCTCCCCACCTATTACTTGGGGCCAACAATACAACTGGCGAAATGTGGGCGTATAATATGCCTCTGCCTACCCTCTTCGGGGATTCAGGCGTGATGATAGTATGTATGTTACGACACGCACCCTCTCACATATACACACACACACACGTTTCACAGCATTAATTTTTTTTGTATTTTTCACAAATTTAATTTTAAGTTTTTTGTAGTTATATATCAATATTATTATAAATTTTTGTTTGCTCGAGTTTTATTTTTCCAGTCGGTAACTGTGGTCTGGTCTCTGTGATACTTAGTGCAGAGCTCGGTAGATATAAGTTTTATGTATGGAAGCATTATGGGAAATAAGTGATTATTATTATTATCTTTGCATATACTTACACAGCATAAGCCGCAATCTGTGAAGCTGATCCCATTGAATTCCTGATCATCATTCCATGGGCACCCCTCCACAGTCCACTTAACCCATTTTTGTTGTATATTCTCCTCAAAGCATAAGTTAAACCAGTATGTCCATGCTGGGTTCCCACAGCTATCTTGTGAGAGGAGTATGACATCAATTGGGTCTTAATAAGTTGTAAGGGGCTACCAAAAAATGCACCGCATGCTCCCGATACAGCACCAAAGAATAAGCTGTTGACGAATATTGTTGTGCCCTTTTCATCTCTTAAAAAGCCATAGTTATCAGCTTGTTGGTAAAGACCTAACCTAAAACAGTTCATAATGGCATATACTGTATTATATTGATTAAATTTGCATATATTTTTAAATAATATCTGATTCATACATAACACATAGAAAGTTTTATTGAGTACTTGTAATTCGTTTTTAGGGTTCCGTAGTAAACAAGGAACCCTTATAGTTTCGCCATGTCCGTCCGTCCGTCCGTCCGTCCGCGGGTTAGCACAGAGACTATTAACATTAGACAGCTGAAAATTGGTGTGGGTATAAATATTAATCACGTCGACAAACCTGTAGAATAAAATTTTTAAAAATATTGTTTTTTAACGTATCTCCCCATACACGTAAAGTAGGAATGATTTTTTTTTCTCAAGTCTATCTTATCATGTTGGGTATCGTTAGAAAGGTCTTTTAAAAGTAATAAGAGTTTTTTAAAACCATTTTTCGATTTAGGGATCCGTTTCCAAAATATTAAGCTTTAAAGTGGAAAAAATTTATAGAGTTAAGTATCCGCCCCCCCCACCAGGTAAACGGTACTTTCAGAGTGGCTGAAAAAATTCACAATAGTAGTATATATAATGAAGTTAAAAGGAAAACTATCACGGCTAAGTAGGCTTTACTGGTTTTCGAGTAATGGACGACAATCAAATATTTTTTTGTATTAAATGTATTAAAATTTCATTCATACCGTAGTAGTGATATCTATCGGGGAATAGCTGAACCTGTTCATATAGCGACATTATGGCAAAGGGTGACTACGGAACCCTATATTGCGCGTGGCCCGACACCCACTTGGCCGGTTTTTAAAAATAAAAATATAAAAACTATTTAAAATTTGTATATTTTCTCCTGCCCTACTCTAATAGTAAACAGTAATTATAATATTTAATAATTCAAGCATTAGTTATAATGTTTATGTTAGACAAGTAAATTACATAACAGGCTATAATATTTTCAATCATAACATAATGAAAATGAACTTACCGTACTCCATTAACTACCAATTGGAACCATAAAGCAGGAACTAACCCCTTCTGCAAAGCAGTTATTCCATCGTGCTTTACAATTGTATACATAGCGTGTGGTATGTTCCGATAGTGGACAGCGTGTTGGCCCTTTGCTCGGAGTTCCCCCTGGAGCTGCATCCTGGTCTTCACAACATCGAACGGGTTGCTAAAGAACCCAGCACCAACACCGGCCAAACCTCCCACCATAAAGTCCATCGCGCTACAGAATTGACTTGTTTATTCTCTTGTTATATGGATGCAGAATTTATTTAAATCACACACGAGTACTAAGGATATTTGGTTTAAAAGGTTTACTAACGTTTACTACGTTTTTGGTTTTCAGGTTATTCAAGCAAGAGGTTTGTTTTGTTTAGAAAATATGGGAAATATTTTTATTGAAGAGTGTTAATTGTTATTGTTGTCCAATGCGGAATAGAAATAATGTGGCTTTGAAAGATATAGTTCAGTTAAGCTTTCATAATACAATGGAGGTGAGCGTCACAGTAAATATTTTCTATGTATTTATATGAAGTCTTAAGCAAACATGCATGACGTAAAAGTATTCTCGTCTCACCTGCCTGCCTATAGAAACAGACGCTGAAACAAGGTCATCTTCCGAATTCGTGCTCCGTCGTAATCCCGGCCACGAGCATCATGTGCCGCTAAAATCTAAAGAACAGCGGAAAATTTTAGGGCAAAGTTTCGTAACCATTCGCAAATTACAATTTTAGGAAAATCAAATCCTACTTCTGTCAAATGTCAATTGTCAATGTCAAAATCAGCTGATTCTTGTTATTTTTATTTTAGTGGCACACAATACAATATCAAGATATTGAGCCAATCTGATATTAACACGATTAATTTATTTTATTAAATAAACATGCTTTTGTTTTCTTTATCGCGGAGTTATCAAACCGCATAATACAATTTTTTTTGGTAAATGGAGGTTAATAATTTATTTTAATGATTACTGTTCAAATGATTTATTGATCGAAGTATAAGATCCAGACCTGACTAGTGCCATGTTCTCGAAACCAGACTTTAAAACACATACAACACAATACTATAAAACAAACACATGTTTTTAAAAAATATTTATAGATTGTATAGAATCATTTAAATTATGTGAAACCATGTGTGTTAATACTAGAGATTTATACTTATGATAGAGATGAACCTCTTAAGAATTGTATTAAACGCTCCTGCTCTTTGTATTTAATATTAAAACCTTATCACATTTTACTGGCTAATAGTATTTTTTTATTATCTAAAGTATATTTGTCATTCACATTTGTCAAACCATTATTTTTCAAAATTCTCGTACACAAATATATATTAGCTGATTGGGGAGAAAATTTATGATAAATATGTGAAATTAAAAGATTAGTTTATATCAAAATCCTAAAAAAACCTAAAAATGGCCGTGACGAACGCGATGTTTCTTTTCGAAGTTGTCATCGAAAATGTTAGAAGTTTGGTTGAGAGTCGTCAATTGGTAATTAGGAGTGAATTTGCTGATATTTTCTCTTTGGAACTAAAAGATCCAAAGCAGATGCACATTGTGATGCCTGAGCCGCCACCTCTCCCACCAGATCCACCTGGGAAAAAGGGTAAAAAGAAACCACCAAAACCTAAGAAAGGAAAGAAGGGTAAAGTCGAGGCTCCACCGCCTGAACCAGTGATACAGTCAGGGCAATCGGTACTTTTCACAAGCAGCCCGCAATTCCTCATACAAAATATGAAAAAGTTTCCAATGGAATTGTCTTTGTGGAGCAAAGAAGACAATTTAGTTTACATAGGATCTAATAGTATCCCATGGGATCCTAAATTTGTAGAGTACTTAGAAAGAATTTGCGATTGCCAAGATCCTCCGCCGACGACTTTAAACGATGAGTTCAACGTTTTTGAGGAGGGAACCGCTAAGTTGATGGCTAAAATTGGTTTACAAATAAAATTAACTTATTTAACTGAGCGAGTAACCACTGCATTTAGAACACTATCGGAAGACCCTGCTGTGAAAAAAGTTTTGTATACTGGAATTAATTCCAAAACAACATCGTATATTTGCACCATGAAAACTACAGACGAGGTTTTTGAAGAGAATTGCAATAAAATTGAAAACAAATATATCGTAGATAGACCTAATAAAATCGTTTACGCGGACTATAAAAATGCTCCAGGAGCAAACCTCACATTCTTCAAGGATGGAGATTATTGCTGTATGGGTAACGCGGACAAACCACCAGAGTCTGTTTACAAAGCGCCTGAAACCTGCCCAGATATAGATCACATTGTTGATTACGTCAGGAAGATTATTGTTTCATGCAACGATAATATGAGAATGTTAACACCTCGGCCAACTATACGCCCTATGATAAAAGCTACTGATATTGATAGACTCTGTTATTGCAAGGAAACGAAATGGCCACCTGGCGAGTTCGCTGAGAGATTCAAGAAGGAAGCGCAATCGGAACCATGTCCTGTTTGCATTAGCGACCAAAGAAGGCCAGGTCAACCGAGCAATCGTCCTGCGACATTTGATATCGCCAATATTCGAGGTCCATGTGGTCGACCAGATTGTAGAATTGCTAGAGATATGAGAGCTTATATTGAAAATCTAGTTGATGAAGACAATCAAGAATTAAGTGTTAATGATATTATTGGACCATGTGGTAGTAAATCTTGTACAGTTGCAGAAAATATTCACAAGTTCTTACGACACGAAGGAGTATTTAGTCAAGCCAAAACATTAGAAGGTCTTTCGACGCAATGCGCATGCTTGAAGACTATGCAAGATGAATTACTCGTAAAAACGAAATCTTGCGCATCAATTTGTAGCAAGGATTGCGAAGAAGCTGAAAGTGAAGAGGATCGTTGTGAAGACAAGGGTTGTCCCTTCAATAAAAATAGTCAAGTATATAATGTATATTATTTCACAGTGGAACATGATTTTGATAAAGAAACTGCCCCTAACTCTCCTGAACCCGAACCCTCAGCAAAATCTTCTAAGTTTCAACATTGTTCCGATGATTGCCCGAGTCTTAAGGCATCTGAGAAAACCTCATGTTCAAAGACCACTTGCCCATCTTCTCTTATTGACAATACCGAAAGTGATGGTGCTCTATCAGATAAATCTAAATGCAAACAGTCTGCTTGTATGTCAGATAAAGTAATGCCGCCCAGTCCAGCTGATAGTGAAATATTGATTAATTTCGACGACATTCATAATCCTTGCTGTGTAAAAACCTGCGATGTCGCTGAACGAGTTAAAGACTTCATAGCAGAAAGTATAGCAAGCAGAAAAAATAAGCCCCAGGAGGACGATCCCTGTTATTGTGATTGTGTATGTACCTTTAAATTTTCGAATAAAACCACTTATTGTGCTGTTTGTGGTGGCTACGAATGTTTAGGCGACGATATGAAAGATCAACCGGTGTATGTGAAACCCCATCCTTGTCCTGTATATCATAAAATGTATGATAAACATTACATAAAGACTAATAACCCGTGGCCCGATGAAGAAGAGGGGGCAAAAAAGCCACAAGCTGACAGTATGAGCTTGAAGAGTTCCAGGACAACAGGTTCTAAGTCAGGCGGAGGACACATGGATAGAAGAATGACCCGGTCAGTTAAAAGTTTCTCTACGGAGAGGAAAGAGCCGGGTGAAGCTAAGGCGAAAAAAGTAAAGGAAAAGAAGAAGGCAGTTGGCAAATTCACTGCCAACATAGAGGAAGAAGGTTGTTTACAAGATTTTTTTCCTCATTCTAGTTCCTAGGAACTCAAAAGTCCCCATAATTTTCCGTTTTCATTTATTTATCAATTTACCATTTCATAAATTTCCGTGTTTCTGGTCACCCCAATGTGCAATCAGAAGTGAATAGTCAATAATTTGTCTGGTCACCCCATTTACAATCAGAGATTAATAGTCAATAATTTGACTAGCCGTGATGCCCTTCAAGACAGGATATTTTCATCTAAAGCTTTACTTAGCAGCGATAATAGTAGCAGTACCATTGAAGTTAGGTCTACAGGCGTCTGAGAATCATCAAATAAAGTCAAAAGCTTTTAATTCCGAAAACAAATTGTAAAATCGAAGTTTACATAACATTCCAGCCCAACGATGTCTCAAGCTTCTTTCACACATTCCAAAAGAGTTACAAGATCTAAAAAAAATCATAAATTTTATAGCCTTTACGTTGAGGTCATTTCTCGATAATCTACAAATTAAGTTTGAAATGAGAAAGACTGCTTATCTTTCAAAATATTTGAAAACATTCTTATTTCAGAACCGCCGCCGGTAGAGAAAAAAATCGAAATAAAATACCCATATCCACCAGTGCCCAAAAACATGGGGTGGAATTGGAACGCTGAGGATATACCTGGATTGAAGGTAAAGCATCATTTTATGCGAACCTTTTCCTGTTTTAATAAGTAAATAGTTATGTAAATCTCTGGTCAAAGCCAAGCCTTGGCCACGCATTCCACACATTATAAATTCATCAAACAAGTGACATTTATAACTAAACATGTTTGATGTGAATCGATTAAAATACACTGGTTATAGTTAGCACGCAATGAAGCGCGCGCAATATTCCGTATAGGTGTGGGGCAATCGTAGACTATGCGCGCTGAAGCGATATTATGAAAACTTAAAAAAACGCTTAAAATTGATTACAGTCAAAATTATTTAAAAAAATTATGACTTAAACCTTTTATAACTTAAAGGCTATTGATGTCCCAGGTATAGTCTCAAAAAAATACTATAAGGCCAGAAATTTGCTCTCTTTTTGGACATCTTGGCGGTGGTCTGCTGCAGACATGACGCTTCACTTTCCCGCCAAGCAAATTTTCGAAAATAAAACAAAACTGCAGCAGTTTTGTTTTATTTTCGAAAATTTGTGATTTATCGAACATTAATGTGTAATAACGGTGGATTATTAACCGTTAAGTGTCTGAACGTACATGTGTGTTGGTAAATGAAACAAAGCAGTGCAACATCACTTTTCAAATTCTCTCAAGAAGTCCATGTGAGATAGTTCCACACTTTAATAAGGACTCAACGGGTTTAGGAGGAGGGCATCTAATTTACCATTTGTCATCTTTATCACCACTCATTCTCATTTACTATATGTAATGTATATGTTATTAATATATCTCTTACTTGACACTGGCTAAATGTGCAAGCCGCACGAAGCCATTATGTAAAAGAAAAAAAATGCTCTCTGTTTCGATCAGGGACTTATTATTACATTTTTCATACCCATAGAATATAGAGCGAAAATTGAATTAATGAGGTGAATCATTTTTCATTAAGTACACAGAATCAAGTTTTTATTGAAATTGATAAAATACTAAATTAAAAATAATATATTACGAAATTAAAATAAAACACTATATTTGTCAAAGACATACGCCGCTTTTTGGTCAGTACTATACTTTCGTGGGTCACTCGGATGAAACCGCGCAAAGTCTCTTGTTAGAGCCTGTATCTATAACTGCTCCCTCATCATATCAGCCTTATAAATTCCACTGCTGAACAATAACCCTCCCAAATAGATTACATTATCTTGGAGGTATCTGCCCATTATCACCACGCTGGGCAGGCAAGTTGATGATCGCAGTTCAAGCCAGTACGCAGAATGACGCTGCTGCCTATCATCCGGTAGATTTTCTATGGTAGATGACTCCGCGTAAGATGAGAGGAGGTGGCACTATTTTAGGTCGGTACCACACGGCACTGCTCCATATCAGCGATGTTATAGCAAAATCTTGATATTTAATTATCAGCGAAATGATTGCAGCTTGATTTTTTTATGAGTGTAGATAAATGAAATTATTTTAAGATTTATTTCTAATTTTTTTTGGAGTTTTCATAATTTTTGGTTTTGGTAAGTTTTTGCTTATTTTTTTAACTTTCTATATTATTTTAATTTTTTCCTAGTAGGTACTTACTCTCAGTTTATGTTCTGATTTTAATATTCAACCATTTTTTTTTATATCGTCAAAATGCAATGTTTGCAAAAAAATAGGCTGCTAACTGAAAATAACTAATTGAATTTCAGATAAGAAAAGTGGTGTAAAATCTTCGCAATGAATAAACGAAGAATCGAAAACCAAAAAGCAATCCTGGGATATTTTTGAAGCAAGAAACTATGCAGTCTATGTTATGAACGTATAAAAATTTTTGCAATGTAAAGTGAACAATAGGAATAAATAAAAGCAAAGTTATTGGGAATAAACAAATGTAATATAAATCTTTTTTTGTAATAAAAAGCATGACAATTATCCGTTTCTGTCTTTATTCTTTGGTATATTTTCGGATTTATTTTGAATTACACTGTCACACGTACTGAATTGTGATTCCGTAAGAACCATTAACCAGTTTATTTATTTTCCAGCCAAGACCAAAATGGAGACCGGGTGCAGCAAATAAAATATTGGTTAGACGATATAGAGCGATGAGAGAAGGCACGGATATTTTGGCTAAAAAGAAAAGAGCCATGATGCAGCGCAAGAAGAAACTAGAAATGAAACCGACTCTTGTAGTGAAGAAGAAAGGAGGCGAATACACAGTGCAGATGGAAGTGTTCAAGAAGTATTCTAAAGAGAGACTCGTGTTCCAATACCCTTATGAAGAAAAGGCACCTTTAATTTATACCATTGGAAAATCGGAGGAGGAAAGAATTAAAATTCAGAAGCAGAAAGAAAGAAGAGAACGACGTGAAACTAGACGTAAAAGTCGACTATTACAATCTACTTTTAGGGATAGGTGTCAAGAAATATGTGTAAAGGCTTACAATCAAGCTATCGGATTGCTTCCATTGCCAAACCCCAATGACCCAAACTGTCCGTGCTACACTGATGCCGCGCCAGCACCTACTCCACCTATAGATTCTTGTTCGTGCTCTGATGAAGGATCGGTCTCCAGCGAAGACACCGATGACGATGAATGGACTATCGAGTTCACACCACCGGCTGCCAAATGGGATATGAAAGCTAAACATCCACCAGTTTTGGCAGATAATGAAACTCAATATACTTACTTGGACTACAAAGTAAAATTATTAGACAAATTTGGTAACCAAGTACCTAGATTCTTTAAAGGTCCTGATGGAAAACAGGAATGCAGTGATTTAGGTGGTTTTTGGGGACCGAATCATGTCTGGATGGAAATTACAAAGGACGGTTACATAGGCCCTGATAATCGTTGGGTGCCAATGAACTTTATCGGTCCTGATGGAATG
Source organism: Musotima nitidalis (assembly GCA_949126915.1). NCBI lineage: Eukaryota > Metazoa > Arthropoda > Insecta > Lepidoptera > Crambidae > Musotima > Musotima nitidalis. Next base: position 18,216,289 of record OX421416.1, read on the forward strand.
TTTTACTCTGCTGAAGAAGGTTCGTTTAATGATGCCACTGGTCAGTTATTAAAGATAGGAATCGATGGGTACATTGATAAAGAAGGTAAATGGGCGTGGTATTCCAAAAGGAATAAGAGCACGAAAAATCCGAAATCAGTAATGTCCGGATCTACGGATAGAAGAACTTCACCAAGACGCGGAAAGGATACTCCTGACAACAAAAATGCTTCACAAATTAATGTAAAGGACACTGCTAAGAATAAAAAGCAGGCAACAGCAGCCGCAACTCCTGCTGGCAAAAAACCTGCCATGAAATCGGCACTAAAGGGAAAGAACCCAGTTGTCATGTCCATGGCAGTCGACTACGACACGCAATACAGTCCCCGCGTCAAAGAGAAAACATTTGGATACATGGACATGCGAAAAGTAGCAAAGTATCGCGAGATTATGAAAGGTCTTGAAATGTACGATGATTTGTACGAGACTAGACCTCCTTTGAAAACAAATAGAGCATCAAACACACCGAGCAAGAAGATATCTCCATATAGGTTAGATGACACATATCACAGAAATGCATCAGCATTAGGTCCCGATATATCTTTTATTAAATCAAATCTTTCTTCATCTGTATCATGAAGCTATAAAGAGAACCTTGTCGGATTGTCTACGTTGGTTTTAAATTATGTTATAATAATATTTAGGTACAATTTTTTAAAAAGCCATAATTTGATAATAAAATATTGTGTTAGTTTATTTTTGTATGATTTTTACTGGAACAAAGGAATCTTCGGCCTGTGATTGTGGAGCGCCAGATCAAACTTTAGCCCATATTGTCAACGATTGCAAACTCACTTATTTCCCGGTAGGCTTTAAGAACTTTTTCGATTTTCAGCTGCTGAGAAGTGGCTACGCCAACTGAGACTGAAAATTTAAATTAGGATTAAGGCAGCTAAACGCCTTTCGATATGATGAGTACCCCTGGTGTGTGGAGGTCATAGGAGTATATAAATTGAATATTTGTAGGTCTATTTTAGAAAAATAAAAAACAACTTTTTCAGTCTCTTTCTCATAATTCTGTGTCTTTAGTGGTCTAAAGGTGAAAAGTAAAAAGTTTGAAGGCAAGGCAAGATTTTGTGTCGATTAATTTGAAATTGATAAATAGGCACAAAGACATAAATACAATTTTGTACAGTAATTTAGGTTTAACATGGGGCTATGAGTACATTGTTGTTTGGAATTTTGACATAACCTGGAGCCATGAGCTAAATCATAAGTATTGAAATACATTCAACAATAACACCATATACATAAAAGCTTAATACATAGATACATTTTCATAGCAATATTCCATAAGTATTATAAAAAATTACATTTGAAGTGGCTTAAACATCATAAATTAACCCAAAATATTTCATTCTAGTTATGTACAGACAAGTTTAATATAGAGAAACATTTTAATTGAAATATTTCAGGATCATTACTTACATACAAAATCTTCTTAATTAACATAAGTTTTTCCGACTAACTTCACAGTATGGTTTTTAATGTATGGATTCCTCTATTTACATAAAAATAAACAAGTGTTTATGTAGTTTGTTCTAATTTACATATACGAAGCTATCCACTATGAGAAAATATGAAATACAAAGTCTAGAATCAGCAGAAACTGAAGGAACTTCTTTATCACAAGATTTACACTTCGTACTTATCATATTATACCACTATCATATCCATCCGTTCATTCTAGTAAGACGAGAAAATTTTGATTGCCGTTCGTTTGCATTGAAGATGTTTGATTTAACAAAATAGGCTGCTTAAGCTCAAACATACATAGAGTCATAGACGAGACATTCCAACACAAATCTAGTGATCATGACGGTCAAAGTAAAACCTTTTTATTTGATAAATAAAAAACTTTGAGAAAATTATGAGAATTTTCAAAACTGACGTTAAATCACATATTTTTTGGCTACACTAAAAATTGCAAGTTTAATTAGTTTTAGATTTTTATATTTTTGTAAATTATTTGGTTTATATATAAATAAGCGTAAAAAGTTGGAAATGTTTTAAATAACAATAAAATATGGCTCTTTCGGATTCTATGTTTTTGTTTGAAATAATTGTAGATGAACTCCAAAGTCGTACAAAATGTAAGAGTGAAGACTTCATTATAAGATGTCAGTTTGGTGAGATTTTTCAGCTTTTTCTTAAAAACCCAAATGTTTTGAATGAAGACGGGAAGAAAAATATTCCTAAAAAGAAGTTCATAAAGAAGCACAAAGTACGAGAATGTAAGTCCAAGTCAGATAAAAGTTCCACTGAAGCCAGAGCGATCGTAGGACAAACAGTTTTGATTGCTAGCACTATGCATTCTCTTTTTGAAAGCATGAACAACTACCCTCTGCAAATATCTCTTTCCAGCAAAAATAACACAAATGTTCTGCACGGGGCTGTAGAAATACCTTGGAAGTATGATTTTTGTAATAAATTTTTAGAAATGTGTAAAAATATGGAATCATCTAGTATCGTTGTTGAAACTGAACAGAAATTATTTAATGAAGTTTCATCAAAACTTATAGCCAATATGAAACTGAAAATAAAATTAAGATCTTTACATGATAAAATAGTTACACAATACCGAACACCGCTAGAACATAGCGAAGGGGCTAGAGTTAAGAATGGAAACTTATCATCAATACATAAAGTAGAAAAGCGCAATATTCATAATGAAACTGGAACTATCAAAACCACTTATGCGGGTAGGCAAAGCAGGGCTAGAAGCATAGTTAGTAAAAAGAAAAGTAAAATTTCTAAAATAGCTTCTTCTAAAAAAGAAAAAGTACCAAACGAATGTTTAAAAGCAGTGGATACAAAACCTAACCCAATAAATAACAGGATTGTTGATTTGATAAGAAGTGATACTGATATAGAAGTGAATAAAAAAATATCCTTATCGAAATCTAAGTCATTAGCTTCGTTAAAGACAAATCATTTAAACGCATTAAAATATATTTTTGGAGATCCTACGGGACCGTTTGGAAATCAAGTTTATTATGTTGGATACTTTACTGTGAAAAGTGATACAGCTAGTCCTGAACCATCAAAGGTAGCAGAAGTAGTAGTAACTGCTAGCAGAAGTTCTTTAAAAATAGAAGAAAAGTTCAAATTTAAATTATGCGATAGTGAATGTCCTATTAAATGTTCTCCAAGTCATTGCTCTATAGATATGCCGCAAGATGGCCCGTTGGTAAGAGTCTCAAAATGTAATCGACCTGACTGTTATGTAAAGGAGCAACGTGAACCGCCTAGTCCACCAGACGACGCTATAAAAATAGATGTATCAAAAAGAGAATGCTGTGATTTTAGTGAAAAAATTGAACAGATTGTTGGAGATATTAAAGCAAAAATGAAAGTTGGTAATGATCCTTGTTATTGTACTTGCGAATGTACTTTTGGCTTTACTAAAAAGACAACTTACTGTAAAGTATGTGGTGGTTACGAGTTTGTTGGAGATGAATTTACACAAAAGCCAGGAGAAGAGGTCATGCCATTTCCTTGCCCTATTTATCATAAATTGGTTGATAAAAATAAGCTGAAGACTTGCAGCTCAGGAAGTGATAGTAAGAAAAATCCCGATAATCTAAGGAAATCTAAAGGTGATAAGAAACCCGGTGACAAAAACGATGAATCCGAAAAAGACAGCAAAAAAGGAAAAAAGAAAAAGAAAGATGATAGATTTAAATTCAATTATGGTTATCAAGGTATACGTACGTATTTTATATATTTTTTGCAATTTCTTTTTTGTTTCCACTTTTTAATGTACGGTTTTATGTTTTGTGTACGCTCATTTCATGTTTTGTGTTTCAGCTCCTCAAATTGGACACAGTCAATGTGCTATGCCATGCACTGGAACATTGGGTGCGGTACCTAAGAACATGGGCTGGTTGTGGACTGCCGAAGATATTCCAGGATTACGGGTACAATTAAACATTTTATCAAACATTTGCATCCTTTAATATTTCTGCTGTGTTGAGCATATTTGGTATACTTACATCTTATCGATATATTTTTTTTATACGTTTTTTAAGAGTGAACTCTTTAATTTTATTTTAATTTTTTTTTGTTTTTTTTTTCTTTAGTTTCGTCCATTGTGGCGGCCAGGAGCAACTAACAAGCATGTCGTACGCCTTCTTAGGATGGCGAGGAATCCAGGAGAAATAATTGCTAAAAAGCGAAGAAAGGAAGTTAAGAAAAAGCCATTGAAGAGACCACTTTTGATTGTTCACAAAAAAGATGGCGAATATACAGTTACCATGGAGACAATGAAACCTTATTGTAAGCCTAGAGCAATAAATCAACAACCCTATGAAGATAAACCTTTAGTGACGTATACAATAGGTAGGAGCGAGGAGGAAAATCGTGAAAGACGATTAAAGAAGGAACGTGCTCATAGGCGCCTGGAAAGAGCTCAGCGAGATTTTATTCAAAGTGCGTTCAAGGATGTGTGCAAAGAAATATGTCTTAAAACATATCAACAAGCACTTGGTTTCCTGCCAGATACTGAAGATCCTGAATGCACTTGCTATCCTGCCGAGCCTGGTCCCGACAGAACTAACGTGGATGTCTCTTGTTCGTGTTCTGAAGTATCCGGTTCAATTGGCTCGGACACTGATTCTGACGAATGGGTCGTAGAATTTACTCCACCGAATGCATTTTTCGATCCGACATATAAAGGCAAAAAATTAATTAAGGTTGATAATGGGTCTCAATACACTTATTTGGATTATAGAGTAAAAATCGTGGATAGATTTGGTAATCCAGTTCCCAGATTTTTCATAGGGCCTGATGGTAAACAACAATGTAGTGATTTGGGCGGCTTTTGGAGTCCTAACCGTCAATGGCTTGAGATAAATGTGGAAGGACAAATTGCTCTGGACGGTCGTTGGGCCCCTCACAATTTCATAGGTCCAAATGGAGAACAAGTGGAAGCAGAGATAGGAAAGTTTCAAGCAATGAATGGTAAATGGCTTATAGTGGGAGTGGATGGCTACGTTGACGGCCAAGGGAAGTGGCGATTTTATTCTAAGCCGAGAGGTTCCCCACGTCAGGTCACACCGCGAACTCCTCCTAAAAAAGGCAATAAAAAGGGCGATTCAAAATCACCACCAGTGCCACCTTCTGAAGCTACCTGGAGCTGTTTTGGTGATGCATCTCCTACAGACCTATCAAAGATGGGTATAGTGGGACATGGAGAAGATAGGAAATTACTAATATCTACGCTCAAAGCTATGCTCGCACGTGGGGAGGACGTTAGGATTCCGCAGCCTTCAAAAGTTCCACGGAGACCGGAATCCAAAAAAGGAAAGCGCGTCCGCACTCCAGGGAGAGTAGATGTAGAAAATGAATTGTGGACACAGTGCAGACATTCTACGCCTTCATCTAAAGGTATAATGGCTGTGGATGATCAAGGAAATAAAGTCTATTTCAAGATGAAAGATTTTAAGAATAGGAGACCTAAAGAGAGGCTTACAAACTTAAGTAAACAAGGTGTAAGTGTGAGCTCTTTCCACATCCCCTGCTTCCATTCATTTATCAACAGCGAAGTGATGAAACAACAGCAAAAGGAACGTCTTCTGGGCATGGTACATGGCAAGAACGTTGCCACCCAAGCCTAGTGTGTAATTATTGTGTCTGATTATACTATTTTGGTGTTAGAAATGTGGTGTAAAATGGCGTATATTTTATTAACTCTATAGTGTCTTAAGTGCAAGTGAAGTTTGGTTAGTGCTTAGCTTTAAATTAATAACGTTTATGCTTAACTGTTTTGTAAATTTAAAAATAAATAAAGAGAATTAGTGTATTTGTATTTTTTATGTAGGTACGCACCCTCTTTTTTATTCTTTAGTTAAGTACATGCTGTAGTACCTCCACCGATTTTAAAAATAGAATTATTTTGAAATAAAATAAATTTGGTACAAAAATAACTCGAGAGCGAGAGTTTTTTATAATAAAATGGAGCCTTTTTCCTTTGAGTCACACCATTTTGTGCAACACTGTTACCCATTGGGTAAAGAAATCCTCAGTGGTGTAACTCAAGATGGGGGAGAAGGAAATTTGTGACGTACCCCTTACATGATTGGGTGCCACTTTTCGTATCTTAAATAACTTTTTTAGTAGTGGTTCAAAAGCTTACAAGAGTATTGATGCAATCGTAGAATGTATTTTTTTCCAATTTGGTAAAATAAATACATACAAACACAAATATAGAGTGATGGAATGATAGATTGGATTTTCCAGTCGGGTAATATGCGGCCCCCCGAACAACTTATTTTTTTTCGTTTCAGTTTTATTGATTTTAGTCGTTGTGATGGCCGAATTAAATATTTCTTGGGGGAATTTAGAAACTCCCACCAAAACAGTAACTATACTTTTATTTTACTATTTTGTTTTTGCTAACTAAATAAACTTTCTGTCAAAGGAAAGAGCTGAAAGTTACTGAAATATTTATTATTTTCTCAGGTGGTTAAAGGTTGGAAACCTGGGGCTATATCAAAATGTCTCCTCCGTAAGCTGAATAAAGCCAAAAAACAGAGCAACGTTATTGATACTGGGGAACAGCGACAAGGCAAAAAAGGCAAGAAACGAAACGAAAATAAACCAACTCTAATCATTTGTAAAGTCAACGGAGAGTATCGTGTTGAAATGCAAACTGGTGTCGACAATAGCAACAATGAGTACACACCTTTAGTTTACAAGATAGCTAAAGCGGATAACAAGGAAAAAATCGCAAGGCTAGAAAGGAAAAAGAAGTGTCTGATTTCTGAAGTGATTGGGGACTGGAAAGATCCCTATAACCCCGATATTTGTGAAAAAACTTGTTTGAAAGCTTTTAACATGACAATGGCACCTGGCTACAACCCTGAGAATCCTGATTGCATTTGTAGCGATGTTGAAGAGGAGGATAACTCGGTTAAAAGTAATTCTTGCGATGATGGTGAATATGATAACTGTTCTGATTGCAGTTCTCTTGATGTCGATTGGGAAATACATTTTTCCCCTCCTATTGCGTCACATTCGTAAGAAAATTCAAATACTATAGAGAAGATCGACATGATTATACAATTCAAAATCAAATCAACAGCTTTTAAAAAGAACGGCGTTTAATTATGCCAAGGGATTTGATTACAGAAAAAGGAACCACAATATTTGAAGCGAAAAGTGGTACATATTGAATAATATCAGTCAGACCACAATAGATATTTCATAGGGAGCTGATTTTAATTTCTAGCTTAACTGTTGCGATTTTGACGTTTATTGTATTAAAAACATTTTTTGTATTTTTTTATGCAATTCTTGTGCTTGTGTTATTTTTTAAAACAATGTTCTATAAATAAAACAACTGTTTTTAACTATTACGTGTTTTTATAATTATTGAATACATTATTTAACATATCCCATATAACTAACGAAAGGGTTGTATGGGGTGCTATTCTCAGGTAAAGTGGTCCCAGGCCCTTGTAGAGTCCATGAATGCCTTCGGTCCGGTAAATCTTGCTGAGGCAGTCTAGGACACCGGTGTACAGCAGACCTCCTTTGCTAGCAGACCCTGGAAATATGAGGTGGTTTACCTTTAGAAAGTTAAGTGGTGGACCTTTAGATTTAAATATTTAAAGCGAGGAATGAAATTCATGAAATGAAACATTTTACATGTGCATAATATGTCTTAGTGTTTTATATTTGAACATTTTAGTAAAAATAATGATCTTTAAAAGAGGAATCAAAATCTGCTCTAGTTTATTGACATAATAACTAAAAATAAACTGGGCTTTTTTTACAATATGGACGCCTACGAAGGCATTCCTATAAATACATTTTTTTGGACAAACCTTTAAGTTATGAGAATGCTTATTTTGTATTATTTAATTATAAGCTAAGCAGACAGTCTCGAGATGTAGATTAACATGCATTTAAAAAGAAATGTGTGCGATAATTTCTGAAAAGATGTCAGCATCATATTATTATAAATACTTTTTGGGTTAATCCGAATGCAAAAGTAAGAAGGACAGACGATCACTGTGAATTTATATAGCAAAAAGATATATAAACAAATAAAAGAAGAAATATAGATAAATAAGTCTACCATTCCCCCATTCGCATGATATCGGATCCAACGTTACCCTGGTTAAATAGTCTTGTATTCACTACATCCAAGGGGGTCTCGAGGACAACGCAAATGACTCCGCAGGCCAAGCTCGCCACAAACGCGAGCGTCGCTGGAGAATGGACGAAATACCCTTGGGATTTCAGGTACTCTTTCAGTCTGCAATATGTTATATTATTATTAATGATAACTTAAGCCAATTACCCTGGTTATAGAGGCGTATAGTCATGACGTCGAAAGGGCACACGGCCAGAGCCACTACCACGCCACTGACGGAGCTGGCGGCAAAGGCAAGCGCAAATGGTGAATTCTGGCAAATGCCACGACTCTTCAATGCCTCTTTCGCTCTGCAGTCAAAAATTTCATTATTATTTTCAAAGCTAAGATATTTTTGCAATACCTATCTTCACATACCCAGGTACACAGACTCTGTACATTTGTGGAGTTAGATTTTGTGTTTGTGAATAAAACTATTAAGTAAGTTAACTATTATGCAAGACACTTATTTCTTAAACTTAATGGACTTGTGGGGAGTATCTACACGAAAACTATAAAACGAACTCCAAATTTTTATTGTTAACACACTGTTTTATTAACGCAGCAGTAGTGACATTAATAGGATGATGACATGACGAACATGAGGTCTTTCGAAACGTTCTAATATGATTAGGTTCAATATCTTGTACAACCTGGATACCGTCGTTTTGTATAGGAAACTACCATCTTGTATAGTAATTAACACAAGTGGCGACTTACGCAGTAAAACTAGTGAGTTGAGCCCCGCTGCCCACTGCCAGCCTCGTGCAGGTGCCGTTTACTCCGGCGAAGAAACCCTTCAGGCCGTCTGCCTTATAGATTTGGGCGCAACCGTCCAACAAGCCTGATAATAAGTATATAATTGATTAATAGGGATAAAAATTTTTTTTTGAAATTTGAAAGAAAGACATATATTTATACCTGCACATATAACTGCACAAGTAGGTACATGATAATTATAAAAATTTCACAACTTTGAAATTGTGAAGTCAAAAGGCATTGTTAGAGCTGCGCTGGTTTTCAAGACACACCTTAATACGCAGCGCATTAACAAAACTTAAACAAATAATGATTGTAAAAAGATAAAAATAAAATTACACACAAAGTGCTATTTTCAATATCAATTACTAAGAATAAATAATAACAGCAATAATTACGCAAATTAATCGGCAATTAATTAATACAGGTATACTAAATACCTGCAATACTGTGCTCAACCACCACACACTAAAAACAATTGGTTGCGGTGTCAAAAAAGTGTAAAATAATGTTTCCTGTGTATCTACTATAAGCTGCTTAGTTCGGGACTAAAACGCTTTATGAGATGTTAAAGAATAGTTAATAATTACCTTTGTACCTGTGCTGTCTCCCCACGGCTATACTAGGATGAGAGGTGGCCTGTATTCTGGTCTTAAGCACTGAGGCAGGGTTTCCAGAGATGCCGCTCAAAACTCCGCTGATGCTCGACCAGAAAATAGCCTGTTTGATCACCACATCACCGTCCTTGTTCTTAGTCCATCCTCTAACTTCGGCTACGTGGAACATTCCCAGTCTGGACAGAATATTTTGAATCTTACTAGATAATTAATACCTTTTTTTCATTACGTGACGAGACGTTTTTCTGCACGTGCGTTTACGTTAAAAGAAAATGCAAATTCAAACTTCTGGGACCGAAAGGGGGTGTGGGGCTCACCACCGGCAGATGCGACCGCCAGCAGTAATACCCACTAAACGACGACAGCCGTTTGTTGAAAAGAGGCGGGGTGCCAGTACCTGGGTTGCAGCGTCTGACACCCCGCCCGCGGCCAATGTCCCCGAGGCAAAAACCGGGAGGACCTCCTCCTTAGGCGACCATAGCGTGTGTGGCCAACTTCTCAGAGGGTCCATGGTTAGACAGCTGGGGCCCCCTACCCCCGCTGCCAAAACCCTCCAGTACTAAGGGCACCCAGAGTCGCCGGTCTCTGGGTGTTACCTCTGGCAAAGAAGAGGCAGAAGAATGGCGTCCTGCTGTTGATTGGTTTTTACAATACAAGCCTTAAGCCTCTAACTTCGCTTAACGACATCCATAATATAGTATTATGGAACTACGATTTATCGTGCCTTTTCGAAGTTCTAAAAATCGCGCTATGATATGGCACATAAAAGGCCACCCAATGGCTGAACTTTGTGATATCTCCTTAACTTCGCTGTTTGGTTGCGACCACCTAGTCTCGCAAAAATGGAAAGATAATATCAAATTTTTTTTTTTTGTTTGAAGAGTGGCCAACGCATCCAATTGACGCTTGCATTACCAGAGACAGCCCGTTACTGACTCATTTAAACCATTTCACATCCTTTTTGAAGAACCCCTGCTGTAAACTGTTGGGAAAACCTCGCCAGGAAGACCATTACACAATATTTTTATCCGGATAGATTTTTTTTAAATGATAGTTTCCCGCTGTAAAGCGGGACACACCCTTCTGTCAAACTTTTAAATGACTTAAAATCATACCATGTTCCTTTTTGAGCTCTCTATGTGTCGGATTCGTTATGAACGAAATACCTACAAAAGTTTAAATTGCCTGTGTAAAAAAGGAAAGTTTTATAAAGTACCTTACAGAATTCATGGTGAAGCCCAGCAGCACGGCGGGAGCGAGGCCTTTCTGTAGCGCCAGAATCCCATCCGTTTTTGCGATGACGACCAGCGCGTGAAACATGCCCCTGTAGCGCGCCTTGTGCTCGGTGCGCGCGCGCAGCTCGCCTTGCAATTGCATGCGCGTCTTTACCACGTCCATTGGGTTTGTGAACACCGTCGCGCCCGCGCCGGCTAGGCCACCGATGAGGAAGTCCATCTGGTGTAAAAGTAATTTATTATTTTTATATAAAAATAAAACAGGACAGGGTGGTTGAACAGCGGACGCCTCAATGATTGAAGGATGATGTTTAACTGTTTATATTTTATTTTCATTTTAACTAATAGATTATATCCTATAGGGGAAATTTGCCCATTATCACCACGCTGGGCAGGTGGGTTGGTCATCGCAGATCAAGCCAGTATGCAGAATGACGCTGCTGCCCATCATCCGGCTTGATGACTGGCCCTTAAAATTAAATCGCTTATTTAATACATAGTGTGATCAATTTAAAATCCCTTTTAATGGTTATTTCATCTGCAATAACCTTGAAACTGGCCCTTAAAAATCGTTTATTCAATAAATCGTCGACAATATCCAATATTCGTGTTCACGCAAAATTATATATTTCTTCACATTTTCTTGTTATATCCTTTTTTTACCTAATATTTTTCATTTATACAAATAATTATGTTTGGATGTAATGGAAAAATTGCAAAATAATTTAAAAAAAACCTTTTAAACATATTACTTTTAAATATTAAAAAAGTCAATTAACTATATTTTAAAATCTGTTTTGTAAATCACACATATTATCAAAAGCTGATATGCTGATATGAAGAACAATCGAACACTGAGTTAATAAGTAATAGTCAGTAAAAGTATGAACACATGCCCCTGACAGTCTTTTAATGATTTTACACGCGAAAAAAAAGTAAAAAAGAATAATGTCTAAATTACAAAAAAAGCCAAGAATATAAAGATTTCATTTTCACAATTATTATTTAAATAAAGTTTTGAAATATTAAACTAATTAAAATGTATTTGTAAGAAGTATCTACTAACTACTTTTTACAAAAAAACTATTAGTTATGACAAAAGAAGTATAATCTTTGTTTGTATTCATTATTCGTTGTTTGTATTCATAGCACAAGTTTGAGACTAGATGGCGCTGTTTGAGCTGTCAAAGGATTTTTTACTATCACACTGATGTATTGAAGTACTTACCAATTAAGAACTGCATTACTAATTATAACAAAATTCACTTAACTCTAAGTAAAAAACCATAAGAGATATGACATATAAGCTAACCTTGATAATTATTAACAGTCCAATATTTTTTCACTTTATTATTTTAATATAATAAACATTAAATTAAATATATAAATAACAATCATAAATAATTTTAAAATAAAATTTATAATAACAAAAGTATCACTTTTTATCACAGTTCAAAATTATATAATATTCGTGGTAATGTGCGCCCGCGCACACGTGCTTGTAGTGCGCGACTGGTTTGGCATTGACCACGAGTGGCACGAGTGAATGATAGGAATATATCTACCGTGTAGTGTTGTTGTGATAGCAAGAGCCTATAGATACAAGATACAATTAAGATATAAGTTACAATTCGTGCGTGAACACTTAAATCAGCCTTACCTACTAATCTAGGGTCTTATTAAAAGTATATCGCACAGCTATATTAAAACTGTTCCAACTAAAAAAAACGAATTTTGATAAACCCAATTTTTCTGATTCTCCATTCGATTACCTATATGAAAATGTTAATATCTCACAATAGCCTTTCTTTTGAGTTGATCCAGTTTTAATATAGCGGTGCGATATATTTGCATATCACACCTGTGATGTGGATATACGGTGCCTTGTGGTACCGGCCTAAAATAATGCCGCCCCCTGTTATCTCACGGGGAGTTGTAAGAGTCGACGTAGATAATTCCTCCTGACACATTGTCTGATCATCGCTATATCAGATTCAGTGTCTCCACATCGGTGCCAGCGCCCCACGGAGGTCTTGGAGAGCCGCGATTGGACGGCCCACGATGGGCGATCAAGCGCCTCGACAGGTCATTGCTGCGGGAGGCAGCCCTGGTCGAGGCGTGGACACGGGAGCCACCGCTGGTGGACGTGGAGGGGGAGGCTGTGAGGGTGTGCGAGGCCATGGCGCGTGTCTGTGACGTGGGCATGCCCCGTGTTCGCACCCCCCCACGCAAAACCTAGGTCTACTGGTGGTCGACCTAGGTTTTGCAGAGGTGTCGCGGAAGGAGAATCCGCGACGAAGCCGAGTTGGATCGGCTCTACGCCGTCTACAGAGAGGCGGTGAGGGCCCTTCGCTGGGCTATTAGTCGGTCCAAGGCCGCAGCGTGGGACGAGCTGCTGGAGGCTGTTGAGGCGGATCCATGGGGCAGGCCGTACAAGATTGTACGGCAAAAGCTCCGAGCGTGGACCCCTCCGGTCTCCAGCAGTCTCGAACCGGCGTGCTCGGTAGGGTGGTTGAGGCACTGTTCCCAGATAGAGGGACCGACTTCGTGCCTCCCACTATGGCGGCGCCGGAAGTCACCCGTGACTCGAGCACTGAGGATGTGCCCGAGCTCACCGAGGAGGAGGTAGGAAGAGCCGTGCTACACCTGAGGGGTAAAAGCACGGCCCCAGGTCCCGACGGCATTCCGGCGAGGGCGTGGGACCTGGTGTTGAGCGGGGAGGAAGCGCCTTTTCTTCCCCGCGTGACCTCCCTCTTTGATAGGTGTCTGCGGGATGGGGTTTTCCCGCGGCGCTGGAGGGAGGGCAGATTGGTTCTCCTTCCCAAAGAGGGACGTCCGGCCGATGACCCTTCCGGTTATCGGCCCATCGTGCTGCTCGACGAGGCGGGCAAGCTCCTGGAGCGTGTCATCGCCAACCGCCTCGTCGAGCACCTGGAGGAGGTCGGACCAGATTTGTCCGACCCCCAGTTCGGGTTCCGCCGCGGCCGATCGACGATTGACGCGATCGGCCGCTTGCAGGACCTGTCGGAGAAGGCGGTGTCCCGGGGTGGGGTGTTGATTGCGGTGTCGCTCGATATCGCGAACGCTTTCAACACCCTGCCCTGGCCAACGATAATGGAGGCGCTCCGATTCCACGGGGTGCCTCCATATCTGCGGAGATTGTTGGGGAGCTACCTGTCGGAGAGGGCGGTAGTCTTCCCAACGATGGGAGGGGGAGGCTGTCGTCGGCGTATGGTGTGCGGTGTTCCGCAGGGGTCTGTCCTAGGACCACTCCTGTGGAACATCGGATACGATTACGTTCTGCGCTGTGTGAACCTGCCCGGCGTGGACGTAATCTGTTACGCCGACGACACCCTCGTAACATCCTGGGGTTCTGACCTCCGGGATGCGAGAGTTTTGGCCACCGTCGGCGTCGCGGCGGTGGTCCAGAGGATACGGCGGCTGGGGCTCGAAGTGGCACTGCACAAATCCGGGGCTATCGTTTTTCATGGTCCCCGGAGCGGCCGCCTGCGGGCTCCAGTATTGTGGTAGGAGGAACTCCCATCCCTGTCGGGAACACGCTAAAGTATCTCGGCGTCCTTCTCGACAGCAGATGGGACTTCGAACCTCACCTTCGGCACCTAGCACCGAGGTTGGTGAGCACGGCGGGAGCTCTATCTCGCCTGCTCCCCAATCTCGGGGGGAGTGGCGGCAGTTGCCGTCGCCTTTACATGGGGGTGGTGCGATCCATAGCCTTGTACGGGGCCCCAATTTGGGCGAGCTCCGTATCGGGTCGCCATCGACAGGTCCTGCAACAGTCGCAGAGGGTCATGGCGAACCGTGTCGTTAGGGGGTATCGCACCATCTCTGTGGAGGTGGCTTGCGCACTCGCCGGGTCACTGCCGTGGGACCTAGACGCCTTGGTTCTCTCGGCGGTGTTCTGGCGAGGCGCAATGCCGGAGCCAGGGTCTCCGCCCCGCAACGGACACTGTGGTGCGGTGGCGTAAAGACGCTCAGAGGCAGGCTCTGGGCGCATGGCGGCGGCAGCTTTTTCGGAGCGCCGAGTTTCGTGCCGAAGGATCGAGGCGCCGTATCCTCGAGGCGGTCGGGCCCATCTTGGAGCGATGGGTCGGCCGTCGGTGGGGGTCGATGACCTTCCGGCTCACGCAGGTACTTTCCGGGCACGGGTGCTTCGGGAAGTATCTGTGTGACGTCGCCGGGGGGGAGTCGACCCGGTGTTGCCACCATTGTGACTGCGCGGAAGACACCGCGCAGCACACTTTGGTGGCGTGCCCTGCGTGGGCGGGGCCGCGGTCGACGTTGGCCGCGGCCCTGGGTGGAGTGGCTCTTTCGCTGCCGACCATCATGCAAAAGATGGTCGACAGCGAGACGGCATGGGAGGCGATGGCCTCCTTCTGCGAAGTGGTGATGTCGCAGAAGGAGGCCGCGGAGCGGGAGAGGGAGCGTGACCCGCTCTCTCTCCGGCTACGCCGTTGGCGCAGCCCCCAGCCCGCCCGGCCGCGCCTGGGGGTCTTAGGCGACGGGGGCAGGGGGCCCCTTCCGTCTAGCTATAGACCCCCCAGAAGTTGGCCAGTCACGTCATGGCCGCAAAAAGAGGTAGGAGGGGTGCGACACACTGCGCCTCTCTGAGGAGGTCCTCCCGGTTCTGATCCGGGGGACGTTGGCCGCGGGCGGGGTGCCAGAAACTACAAATCCCCTGGTGCTGGCCCCCCGCCCTTCTTCAACAGCGGTGGGCGTCGTCGGAAGATTTTTAGAGGGTAGGACTGCGGCGGTCGCGTCTGCCGCAGTGAGCCCCACACCCCCTCCCGGTCTCCCCCTTTTGGCCGGGAGACAATGCATTTTGTTACCGACGTAAATAAAAAAAAAAAAAAAAGATAATTCCTCCTGATGGGCAGCAGCGACATCCTGAGTACTAACTTTAACTGCGATCATCAACCCGCCTGTCCCGTGCAGCGTGGCGAGCGTGGCAAATACCCCCAATAGAATGTAACCCATTGGGAAGCCCAATATTCAGTACCTATATTGGATTCATAGGGCTAATATGATGATTTCACCACTCGGTTACTAAAAATGGTCATAAATAAACTCAAAAGTAAGACCATTGATTATTGACGATATTATCGATTGATAAAATTAGCAAAACTAATTGCTAAAGATTGACAGAAGTTCGATAAATAATATATATATTCCATTTGCACTTGAAAAAGGTATGTACATTTTGGTATCACAAATAGTTTTGAATCTCTTCCTTACCAAAGAAGGTTCCATGTAAACATTTAATTTTTAAAGTAAATTCGATACTATTGATGCTTGATGGGATCGATGTACGATATCGAGATCGATATCGATCATATTCTAATATTTCGATATTATCGATAGAATTAATACTATCGTAACTATCGATAGCAAAACTGTCGTAATTGCACGGCACTACTACTATGTCATTGACAGTGGAACTCACGTGATTCGACGTGACGTTTTATCGCTTACGACGACGGTGTACGTCACTATGTCGGCTACTCGATGAGTAGTAAGGTATGCTAAACTGTCGCAAAAGTATTCTTATCGAGTAACAAAAATAAGTCAAATAATTTATTATCCTCTATGGTATTTGCAACTCCAAAATAATTGAACTTTATTTAAAAATATTTATGTTTAATAGAAAGAGTTTTTATTTTTGACGATATGTCAGTTTTCACAAATTTAAAAAAAGAAGACTAATTATGATTTTCTTTAAAGAAAATTGTTTGCGAGGCAACTAGGTTGGTTTCAATAAAATTTGACTAAAGTTATGGTAATGAAACAGTGATTAATATGGAAAATCGGTTATCTTTATGGAAAAAACCTGTCGTTTTAGTTCTTAGAGTGATATACAAATGCCGTTTGAGTTGATTGTCATTTTATGAGAAGGGGATTAACAGAGTGAAGATAATTACAATACCATGTCAAATAAGAATAGTTAATTATTATTTGACATGCTTTTGTATTACTTATACTCGTAAGAATTCATAGGAAGAATACATAGGATTTAATGTATTTATAACTACATAAAAAAATTATCTAGTCAACAGACATAAGCTTTTAAAATCTACAATTCCACATGTTTGTTTTTATGATATGCGTGTATGATCGTGCTGTACCTACTTATTTTTTACATAATTTGATTTTGTAATATAATTGTATAAAATTAGAATCAAGTGATGGATTAAAATATCTTTGTAACAATTCCCGCGCTATAATTTTTTAATCCATTACTTGCTTACAATGGATTTCCGCAAAGTAACGCTTGAACAAATAAATTATAATTAAAATGTTGTGCAATATTAAATGATAAAAATGATATTTTGATAGAGATAATATTTATAAGTATTTCATCATCATCACTGCCCATTAACGTCCCACTACTGAGCACGAGCCTCCTCACACATATCAACGTGTGAGGGTATTGGGTCATACTCCACCACGCTGACCCAGTGCGGATTGGTGGAGGCAGGTGTATGGCGTCCTGCTGTTAGAATTTTTCAAGCCGCCTATTAGGCCTCTAACATGGCTTAACGACTACCACATTTAGTGATAACCGGGACCAACGGCTTAACATGCCTTCCGAAGCACGGAAGCGCTCGATATCAAATGCCACACAAATGGTCACCCATCCAAGGATTGACCTCTGTAAACTCTGCTGTGCTTTGGTGATCGTTTCCGACCACCGCGCACCGCAGAGCTACGAGCGCTTCTAAGAGAGCAACATATAATTATAAGGTATAATAGATATAGGTGCATTAATTTTTTTAAACGGCCGTGACGTTGCTGTGCCTTGCCAGGGTGTCACAAATATACTTAGGGGACGTCCATTAATTACGTGAGGTGTTTTTTTTAAAATTTGAACCCCCCCGGTTAAAGGGGGAGCCCTTGGTGAGATTTTGTGAGATGTGGTCGGACCCCCTCCCCCCTCACGTGAAATTTACCGAATATTTTTTAAATAATTTAATTCTATGTACTATCGAACGAATCGAACCTAATAACTTTGGAGCGAAGTACACTTATAGCTCCACGTTTTATCGGTCATCAAATATGACATCTTCCATAGTTTAAGGTCGAAGTTGAGTCATAGTTCACGCAATTCCCTACTAGCTACTTACTACCCGTGAGTTTGACGATACGCCGGTGACTCACCTTCCCAAGTGCGCACTCATGTCAAGTTCATAATGGATTTACAGTGAAAGGAACTATTAGTAGGTAGATCGGAGTATCCATTAGTTGCTGCTCAACATACAATTATAATTATTAACATTAATTTCAATTATTGGAGCTCGTAGCTCTCCCCCCTGACTGGTCGCCACTTTGACGTGGTTTTAGTGTTTTCCGGTAGGGCGGAGAAGGCCAACACCCAGAGACCGGCCCTGGGTGACCCATAGTACTGACTACCTGGTAATTAAGCCAAGAGGCCAAGCAGCGCCAGAAGGGTCTTATACGGCGGGGGCATGGGCTCCTGCTGGATATAGGCTCTCCGAGAATTCGGCCACTCACGCTATGATCGCGCAAGGAGGTAGGAGGGGCGCTGCGCCTGTTAGGAGGTTGTCCTGGTGCTGGCCCAGGAGACGCTGACCGCGTGTGTCAGACGCTGCAACCAAGGTACAGGCGCCCCATACCTTTCTGTCAACAAGCGGCGGGCGTCGTCAAAAGATTTTTAGTACTACTGGCGGTCTTGTCTGTCGGTGGTAAGTCCCAAACACCCCTCTCGGCAGGCCCTGTCCCCTTTGGCCGGGAGGAAGTGCGTATATGAATTTTGTTACCGACGTAAATGGTTCAGTCCATCAGCTTCGTTTTATTTTTTTTAAATTTACGGTATTTCGAACAGTAATGTGTAAAAACGGTGGATTATTAACCGTTAAGTGTTTGTGAACGTATTTGAGTGTTGGTAAATGAAACAAAAAAAAACTGAAAAGAACATTTTATGGGCTATTTTGTTAACTAAAATAAAAAGGGAATCATGTAACATGTAATTTAAATCATTTATTCAATTGAATATCTTGGATCAACCATAACTACAACACATAATAATAATGTTTATTTGCATTTTGACGACCGATATGGCGTGGAGATCAGCATACCTACACTTCACTCTAGAGGTCGTGGGTTCGATTCCCATCAGGACAAATCTTTGTGTACATGAACATGAATATTTGTTCTGGTCTGGGTGTTTTCCTATGTATATTAAATATGTATTTACAAAAAAAAAAAGTATTCAAGTATGTTTATCCGTTCTTCAGTATCCATAACACAAGTTCTTAATGATACTTATCTTGGAACTAAATAATTGGTGTAATTGTCAGGAAATATTTATTTATTTATTTTATTTATTTCGGCAAAATTATAAAGTATTTCAGCTCTGATTCAGTAACATTTTGCACTAAAATTCGACAAGAAACAAAAAAAATTAATTACTTACCAAATCTACTACTTTTAGACCTACAGTCAAACAGATATCTACACTTTATATAAATACCCACTTGTATACACAAAACCTATAAACACAAAGCAAATATTTTGTTTGTTTGTCTGTTATGTGCTTCACACGTGGCTTACATACCGCCTCACGAAAAGTGCTTAACAATCTCCCAGTGGCCAACGTGCGTGCCATCTGTTGGTGTGTTCCAGAAGTTAAGTTCCCGGAAAAGTCTTTGCAACCCCTTCTGTTCATAGTTTTTTTATGTAAATAATTACTCAGGTAATTTAATTTAAGTACATTTTGTTTAATATACATAATTCAATAATTAATTGCATATTAATAATTTTGCCAACATTGACTGATAATAAATATATCACACAAAGACATTTAACTATTACTATATTAAATCTCTTTGATATCACATAATGAATTCTGCACTACGCCTAACTTACATATGCCTTAAAATATAAAAAAGACCAAAATACTTTTTACTTTATAATATGTGACATTACATACGGTTCTATATATTTTTATCTGAAATTGCGGAGACGTTAGATTTTTGTTTGCTGAATATTTTGTAAGTAGATAGACAACTGCCATCTGCTGTTTCATATGAGTGAACTTGTTGTTAATCGCATTCTAAATTAAAGGCAATATCTCAAATAAGCACATAAATTGTTTAAAAGTTTGTACAGTTTTCTTAGTTTCCTATATTAATTTCAGCTACATATTATTATACTTATAATTGGAAACGCACAGACCAATTTTAATTAATTCACATTGTACTGAACAATATTCATATACAAATTATACTTATGTTAATATAAATTTCAAATAACTAAGTAAGTTTAACTAATTAACAAATCAAAATTCAAAGCCACATAAAATATAATAAATTAAAATTCATTTTTATGTGAAACATTTAACCCACATTATTATAACCAACAACTTCATTATTTATTTATTTATAATGGCGGATACTGAGATCTCACATTGACTTCGTGAGAGAATTCGAAATCCATCGATTTTAAATATTTTTTTTCTTATAAATATAACAAATTTTAGAAATAAAAAAAAACTTACTAACATGACGCTTCACTTTCCAGCAAAGAAGCCCACTCACGATGAAGGTTTTCTAATAGTCCAGCAGTTGCGGGGCCTATGCAAATCTGTCTTATTACTAGGATTTGTGATACAATTTTATTAATGATGCATGTATGTAATAAATAAATCATCATCATCACAGCCCATTAACGTCCCACTACTGAGCATGAGCCTCCTCACACATATCAAGGTGTGAGGGTATTGGGTCATACTCCACCACGCTGACCCAGTGCGGATTGGTGGAGGCAGGTGTATGGCGTCCTGCTGTTAGAATTTTTCAAGCCGCCCATGAGGCCCCTATCATGGCTTAACGACTACCACATTTAGTAATAACCGGGACCAACGGCTTAACGTGCCTTCTGAAGCACGGAAGCGCTCGATATCAAATGCCACACAAACGGTCCCAAACCCATCCAAGGATTGACCTCTGTAAACTCTGTTGTACTTTGGTGATCGTTTCCGACCACCGAGAACCGCCGAGCTACAAGCGCTTCTAATAAATAAATAATATTATTTTATTGCCCAGTTTCCACTTGGAGTTTTTGATATTTAACTACACAGTTGTCGATTGTTTTTTTATTATATGTCTTTCACCCCGTACATGGTAATTAGGGATATTAACCTCAGGTGTTATCAGCTGATGTCAATAGTACTAAAATTATGATTTTGGTCTCGACGGTGTGCTACACGTGTACAGAACAGATCAATACTGTCTTTACCAATGTAATATATCATAAGGCCGGGTTCCTACTTGTTTAAAAATATTACAATGATTTGTATAAATATATATAAAATTATAAAGCAGTAAGTTATTTATTAATATAGGTGCTCTTAGTTTTCGAATGAGTAAATTAATTTAATGATATAATTATAGCTTGAAAATGTTTTACTATCCGAAGAAGCTATCCAGCAATTATTTACTAGAAAACAGATCTATGTTATCTGTAGTGGACTTTGTAAGGCTGATATAATAATGATGATGACTATATAATTTATTACACATACAGCTGACCGCAGATCAAGTCCGTTTGTCGCATGTTAGAGTTCTTCCTACAGAACTGTCGTAGCGTCTGCTACGGTAACTGCTGAAATTACTACGAAACATACGGGTCTCGTAGCATTTTCGGCCGTAGCGGGACCGTAGCAGTAGAAAGTGGGGTAAACTCTTTTAGTTAGGGCACATATCACATGCCCAAAGTAATGCTACGTTAAGCATAGGCTTTATGTGGACTATTAATAAAAAATGTATTTCACCATCAATCAACGGGCTAATTCAACCGTGTACGTTCCCTCAATGTCATATTAGATCTTGCTGCGTAGTCGTCTCGATTCTAAGATTTCTTCGTAGGAGTTTGATTATTTTTTTAGCAAATCTGTTTGTATTTTGATACTGCTTAGTAAAGAACAACTATTAAAGGATGAAGTGCATCATTGGCTTATTGAACTGCAGTATGCTACGTAAATATTTTTTCCTATTTACTAGACAAGCGTCTTAATTGAGGGACCACCGTTAATCGGTTGAAACTTTTCCATTTAAAGTGAACGTATGGTGATCGAGTGCGGGACCATCTTCTGCATGCTACTTCTTTTTATAGAGTGAACGGTAATATTTAATGTGATTAGTGTGACGCATCGAAAAGCTCAAAATTCGAAAGTGGTCCCACAGTAGGAACGCACCCAATCAACTTAACAAGTCGTATAAAAAAGTATTGTACAGTTAGACCTCGCCCTTAGACCACTTGCGACGCCAGCACCATAGCCATCACGTCCTCGACACTTTCAAACTCGAATGCGCTTGACCCAAATCTGCCGAGCCGACCCACATCATCAAGTCTCCCAAACCGCCCCGCGCGTCATGAAATTATCGTTATTCGGACACTGATTGGTAGGTAGGTATGATTGTAGACATAAAGCACAATGTTCTGCGTTCCAAGGTAATTTATAAAGGATTAGCTGGTGTACGTGTCAGGCTTTTTAATGATTCATATACACCAGCAATCGTTTACGGTTAATGTACTGGACTACAAACAAAAACTATTTCTTTTAATAATTGCGTATTGGGAAACGCTTGTAGCTTTGCAAGACTACGTGTTAGGGGACAATCAGCAAAGTCATGCTGATTTTACAGGGGTCAATCCTGGTATGGGTGACGGTTTGTGTGGCATTTGACATAAACGGCTGAACATGCCTTCTGTGCTTTGGATAAATAAATTGATGTCGTTTAAGATTAAGGAGTTAGCAGACAATAAAGGATATAAAATATTTTTACATCTGGTGCTATCAATAGAGAATATACAGCCATAGCTATGAATTATGGTACAGATAAAACTATTACGAAGCCGACGGTTGACAACTAACTGTGTACATACATAGGCAAGTCTCGTAATCTTTTCTGCTAAATGCTGCCGTTTGTTTGCATTGATTTATAGGATCCGCAACTGCTGAAGCGATTAAAAAAAAATGTAAGAGTACCTTCTTCGTGAGTAACATAAGCTATATTATTAATCGATTAAAATTAGGGGTCCCTACGAAAGCTGCAATAATGTTATTTATGTATGTGAAATTATTGGTCACGCGGGCGAAGCCGTGGTCGGAAGTTAGTTTTAATATATCTAACAGCAAATGCCTTTATCACTTTTCAGAGTTCTTTTGACTAAAATTCGTAGAAGATGCTACGGTTGCTGCCGAAACTACTACGAGATATAAGTGTGATTCGGTAGTTTCGGTCGTAGCAGAATCCGTAGCAATAGAAAGTGTTAGCTCCATTTCAATTAGGGCACTATCACATTTGCCTAAAGTAAATTAATTAAGCCATTAAACTTAGGTACTCCTTATGTAATAATACAAATATTATTACATATAAAGTGAATAGGAATCCTACCAACATCTGAGGAGCCACATCCAACCTCACCTGCAATTGCTTCTGATCAACGGACAAGGCTCTGGCTAACATAAAAGTTCCCGGTAAGCGGCAATAGGCTCGCTACCTAGTACGTGATGCCAACAATTTTAATCAAACAAAAGTGGCCGTATAATAGGCTTCTGCCTACCCCTTACGTTAAAACATGTGTAATAATATGCATGTGTATATATAATGTAATAATTCGTAGTCACCGCTTACTATCAGGCGAGTTATCGTGTCATGTCCGTCTCTATATTAAAGAAAAACAATGTGAATAAAAAAATATCGGGTTTTCAATGTTCAAGGCGTAATAATCCATTATAAGTGCGCCTTGACCTTTGAATAGGCGATGCAATTTCTTATTTATCCTAAACAATGTGCTATATTTCCCACGACTTTCTATCTACTGTGTAATGTGATAGTATTATAGTGCCGTTTTATGTGCAATTGTTGTATATTCAGGTAGCACTTAAAACAAAATGGGTTCTAGTTGAAAACCAGCGTCATCTTTAAACACTGACACATGCTGAACTAAAACCCTTTTGGTGCAGCTTTGACACCTAAGTGTTTTATATTTGTTTATTTATTTATAGTGTTAAGGTTCTTTTGTTTTATGTGTCTCAATTGTACCAAATAAATATATTTTTATTTGTTTGTATAGTAACATTTCTTTGACAAATTACCTACTCGATAATTAATACAACTAATGAATTTTTTGTTAGAGTGTAACAAATAATCTGATATTTAATTTATGTGACATGTGAAATAGTTATTGTAATTAAGTAAAAATTAATAATATTATTTAACCAATTATATTTAGACTCATAATTATATTTGCACGCTTAGATATAAGTAGATTTTGACTGTTCGTCACATGTCTTGACATCTTATTTTGTTGTACTCAAAGTCTGGCAAATAAATTCCCTGGCAGATTCATTTATTCATTAATTCTGTAAGACAGCTTTTCGATATCTTTGGAACTCTCTTTTGGCGCATATTGTTTTAACCAACTCCTAAAGCCTGTTGGGAATCTTTTAAGCGGCCAAAACGGCCTTCATGAATAGGTGTGTTTTTGTTTCACGGTATACGGAGATACCTTTCTCTCTGAATTTTTTTTGAGTGCACCGACTGCTTACTATCTATCATGATGTGGTAAATAATGACATGTTATAATTTAAAAAAAAAGTGCTTTTTGGTTGTAAAGTTTGACCGCTAGCGCTGATTCACTTGACCAGAACACGCAATAGGTATTGTTCATCAACCAACTCAGGTACTTTAAAAGTACAGTCATCACTGTAAAAGATCAATCAAACAGCGGAGTGGGCTTATTAATGCCACTCAGTGGCGGCGTAGCATAGGTTGGCACCCGGGGCGACTTTCTATCGAGCACCCTCAAAATAAAACGACAAATATTAAACGTGTTTACGTGACTTTATTTTGTCAAAATACTCAATGGCATTATCAAAATTTAGGTACTTTCCTCTCCTTTCCAATGGACAATATGGATAGACTGAAAAGTCGTGTTTGGCTCATTCTAGATCTTAAGTTAACTTTAATTTTGAGTAACTTCTTTCACAAGTAGCCACCGAAACACAAATAGTTATAAAAAATCTTAGATATAGAGCTAGACTTGGAACAGACTTAGAATTGTCCCATTTTACAATAAATTTCAGAAGCTCCAGGTTAGTCAATTGGATCGCTTCTTGAAGAGAAATGCTGGCGGCTTCCAAGTGTAGCCTCTGTTGTAAAATCTCCAAAATAATGTCCTCTACAGAAGATTCACCATAGATTAAGTTCTTCTTCTGTTGACGTAAATAGAGTTTCAGACTGGACAACACCAAATGTTATGAGAATGTCATCAATTGCTTTGTAGCGATGCTCTAGTTCTTCGTAAAATCTATCAAGACATTCTAACATAGCTCTATGCAACTCTTCTGGCAATGTTAGTCCAACGTCTTGGGACATTTTCCTGGCATTCATTTTCGGAAATCCTCTTCTTTCAACGGAAAAATCCAAGTCCTTAAATTTTTCAGTTGCGTGGGAAATAGCTCTTTCCACTATTTGAATACCTTGAGTTTGAAGAATAAATTTTAGGGCTTTGATTTTTATAACACACTTTTCCAGCGATAGCCCAGATGTTTGGATATACTGAGTCGTGTCTGATTAACTTCTTCTAGGTTTTCTCACCAAAAAAAAGGTAACATAAAATACTGAAGTCACACAAAGCTGGTAAGAGAGTGGATGCTGCTTCTTTTGTATCGACGTTTTCTCTGCTACTTCTGGATTCACATGTTGGGGTTTCGCCATTTGTATGAATGAATTAAATAAAACGTTATACTGCTCGTTTTACATCGTGATAAATTATATTATATGTATGTATGTAACTAATGTGGGAAAAATTGGTGAATAGTTGAAATAAAATTCACCTTTTGACCTCTATGTACTATCCGCCAGTACACTCACTCCTTTATTAATATTACACAATATTGACTTTCGTTTAAATTAATGTTTTTAACGCGTGTGACGTTAGTCACGGGCGTGCGCTTCCGAAGCAAAGTGCGTACTTCTTTGAAGAAGATGCGTATACTTCACGCTAGCTAACTTGGTTGATCGCCGTGGCGGTGGCCCAAACTAGCCGGTTAACTCCCAGATAGCTCTCGCCGGCGAGTAGATTATGCAGGGATGACCCATAACCCAGGGCCGGCCGGCTAAACTCCATGTGTGTGAATGCAAGCCTCTGATGGCCGATACAGCGCAACCGAAATGGATTTGGGGTAAGCGAAACTGAGGGGCTCAAACCTAGATTAAATACTAAAAGTATTTCAATTGAAGAGCGACATACTAAGGGCGGTCTCCAGCAGACCCGAACTTTGGCTCAGGATGTCGTGGGTTTTCGTGGTGACCCCCCCCGAACAGGTCTCCACCTTGGCGTGGTGGGGGGGCTGAGTACCTCCCGGAGGCCGGTAAAAGGTAATAACCAGATACCGACGACTCTGGGTGCCCTTAGTACTGACTACCGGGGGAGAAACTAAGAGGGACCTGTGGAGGGCGCAGCAGGCGGGCCAGGAGGGCCCGCTCGGCAGCGCCAGGAGGGTCTAGGCAGTAGGGGCAGGGTTCCCCTGCTGTCTTACCATGGACCCTCCGGGAAGTCAGCCACACACGCTATGGTCGCACGGGAGGTAGGAGGAGCGCGTCCACTGCGCCTCTCTGAGGAGGTCCTCCCGGTTTTGGTACGGGGGAAGTTGGCCGCAGGCGGGGTGTCAGAAGCTGTAACCCAGGTACTGGCCCCCGCCTCTTTCTCAACAAGCGGCGGGCGTCGTCGGAAGAATTTTAGTGGGTATTCCGGCTGGCAATCGTGTCTGCCGGTGGTGAGTTCCACACCCCCCTTTCAGTCCCCCTTTGGCCGGAAGGCAGTGCGATACCGACGTAAAAAAAAGGGTGTTTGTGGTGAGCTATCAGGTCTAAACCTGATGTGTCGCGAATGTAGTGTAAGTGATTGTTAAATTAATGTTACGCAACGCGACGGTTATAAACAATAACACTGACTGACCAACTGTCAATTGTCATTAATTCGCGAGCGTCAACGACACGGGTGCCCTTTCCGCCCGCGATGCGCCAGCGTTTACTATCTGCCAGACGGAGTTGTCATTTCTTAGTCACCGTTTTGTCACCCCTTCATGCTTGCCACCCGGGGCGGACCGCCCCCACCGCCCCCCCTTTACGCCGCCACTGATGCCACTTAGTCATGTTCTTATGAACTGCCGTCCTTATGGCGGGTTTATAACCTTTGGTAGCGGTACAGCGCTAGCCCAACAGGCGATAATTCTCTGTATGGCTGAAAATGGTAAAGGGGGTTCCGCATCGCGTCGCGTAGCGTTTATTTACCTAGGACACGGGGTTACGAAAATAAGAAACTATCATTTAGATTTTAGAGCATGCCTATTTCTCATTTTGCCGTTTAGTACCGGAATAGTGCCACCCCTCTCATCTCACGGGGAGTCGCAAGAGTCGACGAAGAGAAATCCAACGGGATGATAAGCAGCAGCGTCATTCTGCATACTAGCTTGCACTGCGATCACCAAACCGCCTGCCCAGCGTGGTGATTATGGGCAAATATCCCCAATAGAATGTAATCAATTGGGGAGGCTAATGCTCAGGAGTGGACTTTATATGGCCGTTATGACGATGATTTCTCAATATAGGCTAATAATAGGCTTTTTATATTAAATTGCGAATACTGGCAGCTCCTAACTTTTATTTTGTTTTGCTTTTAAAGACAAGCTTGACTAAAAACATACTCCCTTTTATAACGCCATTTGGCTTTTCAAATACGAGTAACAAAGTGTATTTCTAAACAAAACAAGATAATACGGAATGCTTAACCGAGCGTAGACAAAAGCCTCCGTCGTCAATGCATGTAGCCTTTAATACCGTGCAATAGAGCTGTATATAGCCTTCAATCAAAGGTAATTGTTTTGTTTGAAAGGCGCCCTTGCACTTTCCTTGCACCTGGCCTATTAACTCTGTAAAGTCCTCGAACTTACATAGGTCACAGAATGTCAGGTAATATCTGCTTTGTTATATTAGAAAATGAAGACAGCAGGTAAAATTAGTGTCATCATCATCATCATCATCATTTCAGCCATTCGAAGTCCACTGCTGAACATAGGCCTCCCCAATTGCTTTCCACGTAGATCGATTCTTTGCCGCCTGCATCCACCGGCTCCCCGCCGCCCTGACCAGATCGTCGGTCCATCGCGTTGGGGGCCGTTAGTGTTAATTAGTGTCAGCACTAGTTTAAACCTGGTTTATCTTTAGATCTTGTTTTGTGATAAGCATTACTTTTGCTAGCATTGCTTTTATTTTATCAAATAAAAGCGACAGCACTAGTTAAAAAAAAAACTTGTTAAAAACAATCTTGGGAAATTTTAATATGAACTAATAATATTGATAAGCAGCGTTTGGGAAACTCCGTCGAGTCTTCTCGTCACCTATACCACAATGTTTGAAAACGAAAGTTTTCAATCAGTGCGTCCTACCTGTTATGACCTACGGTGCCGAAACGTGGACACTCACAGTAAGACTGATTCGCCAGTTCAAGGTCGCTCAGCGAGCTATGGAGCGTGCTATGCTCGGAGTCTCTCTGAGAGATAAAATCAGAAATGATGTTATCCGACAGAGGACCAAGGTCACCGACATAGCATACAGGATTAGCAAGCTGAAGTGGCAGTGTGCTGGCCATATCTGTCGAAGGACCGACAACCGATGGGGTAAACGAGTTCTTGAGTGGAGACCGCGACTTGGCAAACGTAGTGTAGGACGTCCGCTCGCCAGGTGGGGTGACGATTTGCGAGCGGTCGCTGGCAGATGCTGGATGCGGCAAGCCGAAGACAGGGGAAAATGGCGCGATTTGGGGGAGGCCTATGTCCAGCAGTGGACTAGTATAGGCTGATGATGATGATGATGATATTGATAAAAATTACAAAATATCTTAAAGTTGGTTTATTGATTACGTTTTCTTACATAAGCCAATTGCAATATATAGTGATTTTTATAAAAAGAATCACCGTGCCTGTAAAACCAATAAATTAGTGATATTTGATATTATCAATGAACCAGTTAACGTCTATTGTGAAACATGAGCCAAACAGACTACCCCCAAAGAGCACCACCCAACCCGGTCTTCTGCAGACCACATTCATCTGTACCAGCAACCCGCCTCAAGTCGTTGTTCTATCGTACCTTTTAACTATCGTCTCTTTACAATAATTGCACAGCGGTGTCCACTTCATCGTCCGTCAGTCCACCAGAGACCTGGCCTGAATTCCACTTACATATTTTGATACTATATATATGCAATGGTTGGCAAACAAATGGCAAACAAAATAATTAAGTTCTCTGGCGATATGTTGTGATTATGTAGTCTATTTGCAAAAGAAACCCGCGAGCATCAAGCGCTCTATCGCAGAAGAAAGAAGACTTTAAAAAGTACAACTCTTTAATCTAATCCGAACGAATAAACGTTTTTCTTTCTTTCTCTTTAGTCATATATATGTATTTAGTGAACCAAGCTCTTCTTCTTGATAAAAGGTTCCAAAGATTACATAATAATATATTTTATCCAAGTTCCAATCATCTCTATACCAAGTTTGATGAAATTCGTGCCTCAGAATAATACTTTGTAATACTAAAACAAAGATGCGTTTTGGTTAGTAATTTGCATGTTTTTGCTATTTCAATTAACTATCCCACTCAACTACGCAACGGCTGAACAATGACGTCACACTGAAACTATTCATAGTGAGGGCCCGTGAAGGCTTTTAACGTTAAACAATGATAATGTTTGTCGTGTAATCGCCGTAGTCGAAGGTCAGCCGATCGATGGCGGGGTGATGCGGAGTAATGACCACTCACCACTGGTCACCACGCCGGGCACAACGAAAACTTAACAATATTCCAACAGATATATCTATTTGAGAGGCTATCAATCATTAAAACTGTCTACTTAAGCTCTTATAAATGTGGAGAAAAGTGGTGAGTTCTAACGTATTTTATTAAGATTAGATTTAAAATAAAAACTATAGACATAAAGTACTTACCTACAATAAAATTTGAATTGCACCTCGCGACCAATAAAGCTTGAAATGCATGACAGACTCGGAAAAATAATTTATGTTTTATTGATTGACGCACGCTGTCCGACTGTCAGTGCCTGTAGTTGCCGTGATATTTATGTTGTTATCGTCATTACAAATCGTTATCAGGCGATCAGCGAGTGTGGGCACGGCAGCAACGAGTCCAGGCGCGTGGGTCCGCTCCCAGCGACGCCCGCGGGGCGGGTGAGACGAGCGAGGCGACCAAGACGAGACAGGCAGGCCACGCGGGCGCGGAGGCTATGCCGCCCGGCACACTCGCGCCTCTCGACTCGCACAAGGCGCGCGCCCTCACCACCGTATACGCGCCGCGAAAACTAATACCGCGTAAAAACAAAACAGCTCAAAGCAGAATGCTCGATGACATCCCTATCAAAACCACCCTGTCACCCTTCCACCCCCTCCCTGCTATCGGGCAAAAAGCGGACAAAACAAGACCCAAAGTTATCCTTTTCAATTTTAATAAAAACGAAAGAGCGGATCTTGAGAGTGGACCAATAAAATTACATGATATTCTCAAACCTTTGACACCTTTAAGAATACACGGATTCCCGAGAAACAATTCTTTAGATGAAATAGAAAAAAGGAAGCCTCAACAACTTTTGAGAGAGAACACGTACGACGTCATTGAGCCGATTTATTTGAACTCAGTAAAAGTTAAGAAGAAAGATATTTCTAAACCAAGACACAAAGAGAAGGGAAACGAAAACAAGGACATAGAGAATATAAAACTATCACCGAAGACGAGATTTAAGAAAGCTGCGCTTCAAGTGGCCAAACTGTCCTGCATGCCGGAGACTGGCAAATTGTTGTGTCTGCGTGAGAGGGAGACCTTCGACGTCTGCTTGAAGCAGGAGGATAAATCCACATGCAGGCTCCAGGAGTTGCCCAACAGTCCTCCGCAGAACCTAAACAAACTCTCAGAGATATTCCAAACCCTAGAGATGAAAGGACGACATCGAGACAAAATGAAGAAGGAGAACAGTTGGTTTTAAAGTTAAAAAAAACAGTATTATTATATAAGAGAGTTTTATTTATTTTTACGTGTTGTTGTTTAAGAAGATTTCTATGTGAAGGAAGCAGCTTTAAGTGATACTTAACGTTAAGAGCTTGGTTTTGTTAAATAATAAAAAGTTTAGTAGGTATACGAAGAGATAGATATTCCTATTGCTCAAAGTTTTGGTGTTGTGAACGTGTAAGTTATACCTTCGTAAATGTTTTAATAAAGAGTGACTATAATATATCTGAGTGATGTTAAATGTTCTTTTTTATTTTAAAATCTTCTGCCAGTGCCTTATTATTGACGACGGATTTTGAAACTAATTTGAGGAATTTGTTGAAAGAGTAGGTATGCACAATATTTGACGGCGTAGAGATACCTCCTCTCCATTTCTGAGGTAGTGAGTTCCATTTCTACGCAGGACAAATCTATGTGCACATACATGTATGTATAAATGTTTTCTATGTATGTAAGGAAGTAAATTAGAATAAAAAATATGTTAATTATATATGTATATATCTCTTACATAATTAATTATAGTATATTCATGTTCTAGTGATATTTATTTTAGAACTAACTTTGTAGTCAGGTTCTAAGTAATCTATTTTATAAACTTAAATAGATTTTGTACCACATTTAAGGTAAAATTTACAAAAAAAAACAATCAGTTCAAACCAAGAATTATTCTTGGAAATTTTGATTCTGGAAAATTTGTGTAAAGTAACGAACAATTAAAAATAATTTCGCGCGCAGTATGATTGAATTTTATTAGAGCTATCGTTAGTGGTTCTTTATCTTAAATTACTATTTTCGCTTTTGAAAGACAGACACCAAATAAAAAGCTCTTATTAAATTAATTGACACATAGTTAGAGGGTTCAAAATTTCCATAATAGAGTTGATATTGATAGATAGATATCGCAAAATAGACGCACGACACATGCAGTATGTAAACAGAAAAGCTTTTTGTAGCTTTTGTTTGTGTATTCCTGAAGTTGGAGACCGACATGGGGATCTTTAAAAAGGTCATGAAAAGGTTTTTAAAAGGTCGACAACGCGCTAGTTATGCCTGGTGTTGGCTGCTGGCGGCGATGACCACTTGCCAACAGGTAAAGTAACATGAATCAGTGCATGCTTATTTTTATTTCTCTTTATTTCTTTAGGAGCTTTGATCATAACATAGATCTTGCCAGCTCATCTTATCCTTATCTTAACCTACTACAATTTAAGCCTTGTTATAAAAAAATAAATATTGTATTGCACGAATTTGGTCGCAAATAGAGTGAATAGCAATTATATTAATATCTATACATATTGAGCGATAAGGATGTAGTTGAATCAACCCGAGTAAATGGACTGATCGAAATATTGTTTGTTAAGGCATAAATTATTCATGTGACCATGAACAAAGCTGAGCCCCTGTAAGTCCAAAAACTCTGCAACACGCACATTTAATCAATTTTTAAGGCAGATTGTCAAATATTATAACTTTAGTTGAAGAAAATGCATTGAACTTTTTGGGTGAATCTATCTATTTCCATGGTTAAATTGTGCAAAGCGCTGGTTTCCGAATTAGCTTATTAATTTCGTTAAAAATATTCTTTTACATTCTTATAATATATTTTAGTTTTCTTATAAAAGGAAAATAAAAAATAAACATAATGCATAAAGTCAGTTATAAAGAAGATATCAAAATATACTATAATCCTATATTATATAGTCAAGTGCTTTAATATCTAAAAACGAACTTAAATATTATCTTGTTTAAGTCGACACGCAAAATGGTTATTCAAAAAAAATTCGGATTTTGCTTCTTATTTTACTTTATACATAAATAATATTTATAAAGTAAAGTAAAGTAAAAAAATTATTTATTTCATAAACTATTATACATAGTACTTGAAAACGTCATGATTATAAATGAAAAAAAAAACAATCGAAATAATATTACACTAAATCACGAAGCTTAGATTCACTTACATGCAAAAAAACAATTTAAAAACAAAAAATAATTAAGTGTAAGTAAATCTAAGTGCCAGTTCCGAGCCACCGCTCTGTAAGAAGAACTGGCAAGAAACTCACAGCTATGCTCTTTTAAATATGTCCATTAGTTTGGTACTAGAATTACAATCTTCATTTGTCTGTGAAGCTATATAATGCAATATAACATAACCTTAACAATATTTATGTTTTCAAGTCATTCATATTAGAATAGCCTGTATGAAACGGGAGTTTAATCCCAAGCATTTTTGTCTGCCATATAGTCTTTAATAGAATAGTATCCCTTTGAAGACAGCTTGTGTTTTATTGTTAATTTAAATTTATTTAGGCTCAATTGCTGTATGTTGCTTGGGATTTTATTGTAGAATCGCACACATTGACCTTTAAAAGATTTGTTTATCTTTTGGAGCCTAGTGGCAGGTACAACTAATTTATGCTTATTCCTTGTGTTTAGGTTATGTACACAGCTTTTCTTACTAAATTGATCAGTATTCTTATGTACATAAACCAGGTTATCATAAATGAATTGACCGGCCACTGTTAAAATACCAATTTCTTTAAACTTTTCCCTAAGTGGACATTCCACACGGGAGATTATAAATTGCTCGAATAGCCCTCTTCTGCAGCACAAAGATTGTTTGAATGTCTGCGGCACAACCCCATAGAAGAATACCATAGGACATAACACTATGGAAATAGTTATGATAAACTAGCCTAGCTGTTACCACGTCTGTTAATTGGCGATTTTTCTTTACCGCGAATGCTGCAGAGCTAAGTCTACTCGACAATTCACCAATATGTGGGCCCCACTGTAGCTTAGAGTCTAAAGTAATCCCTAAAAACTTGGTAGTATCCACAAGGGTCAACTCATCCTCCTTTACCATAATAGTTATAATTCATTATAAGTATTTTACATCCTAAGTACCCATGTCGTCTATTATTGGACAACTAATATATTACAACTCCACTACCTTACAAAGTTAGTTTCCGTTAAGTCATCATTTATTCAAACACCAATATAATTTCAATATTTCAGTCAATACTTTAGTTGACTCAAACATTAGTTTTCTATTATAACGTTTTACCAATTCCTTAGGAAATAGGAAGGAA
Organism: Musotima nitidalis; assembly: GCA_949126915.1. Lineage (NCBI taxonomy): Eukaryota > Metazoa > Arthropoda > Insecta > Lepidoptera > Crambidae > Musotima > Musotima nitidalis. The sequence continues at coordinate 18,250,297 of OX421416.1, forward strand.
TTGTAAACATACGTAAGTAATAGAACTTGATAATGAACCTAACTTGAACTTGAAAGACAGGGAGTATTTAGCTTGGCATTGAAGGTGCAGGCTGCCCTTGGACGCAATCGTCGCCGACTGAACTTTTCACTTGGGAATAGAGCAAAATAACTATGGAAAGGTTTTTTTAAATCGAGTTTGCTAATCCATATATGTAATTATCTTTATCATAAAGTATTCTTGATTGTGCAGCTGTCTTCGATACTGATGTATTTTTCTATTTATTTTATAATAAATATTACATAGGTACATACATATATTCACGCCTGTTTCCCCGAAGGGGTAGGCAGAGGCATATTATACGCCCACACTTCACCAATTATATAGTTGGTCCGACGTAATAGGTGGCGGGCCTATTGCCGCTTACCGGGCACTATACTCGCCAGAGGCTCGTTCGTTGATCGGCAGGTGCACCACTTGCAGGTGAGGTTGGTTTGGGCTCCTCAGGTCTTGGTAGGACCCCTATACACCCTAAAGTAAATATTAGGCTATAAATATAATAATAATATATATTAGTACATATATGGGTAGAAGATCTTCACGTTGAAGGCCACAAACACAATGATAATTTATTGTTTGTCGGCCTATCGCCGTTACATACGACTTCTTGGCGGAAAAATGAAGCGTCAAAGAGTGCAGTTTTATTTTATTTTCTGAAATTTGTGATATTTCGAACGTTAATGTGTAATAACGGTAGATTATTAACCGTTAAGTATTTGTGGACGTATATGAGTGTTGTTAATAAAACAAAACAGTGCAACATAACTTTTCAAATTCTCTCAAGAAGTCCATATGAGATCTCAGTATAGTCCCACATCTTTACTGAGGACTTAAGGGACTTAGGGGTAGGGCATCTCATTTGCCATTTACATCTTTATCACCACTCATTTTCATTTACTATGATTTATATACCATTAATAAATCTCTTACTTGACGCTATTTACTGGCTACTGGCATTTCAAGCTAGTACGCAGGATGACGCTGTTGCCCATCATCCGGTAGGATTTCTGTTCGTCGGCTCTTGCGACTCCCCGTGAGATGAGAGGGGTGGCACTAGGCCGGTACCACGCGGCAAAAATCAATTTGCTATAGTTATAGTAGGAGGTTAAACCAACTGTTCAATATTACATTTTACATGCAAAGAAAATTATAAAGTCATATCTATTCTATTACGAATAAATTTAATGCTGAATCATACTCGTGTCGGAATCAATAAATTACGATTGCTGAAATTCTAGCTATTTAATCCAAAACGATGGCAGTTCATCAACCCTGGCAATCATAATGTATTGGTAAATTTTACCCAAAAAATATATGATATTGTTTATTATTCTTGGAAGATAGACAAGTAGACGTAAATACGAAATATCGACAACTTTGACTAAGGCAATTGCTTGATAAGGGACGGGTTTTTGAAAATCCTTGTAAATTCATTTATGGACCTGAATTTATGTCTAAGACCTCAAAATAAAATACTCAATTTTTATGTAAAGGAAATATTGTCTGAAAAAAAGGGAACGTATGGCCAGTTACTTACAAAAAAAGTTTTTAAAAAGCTGATCTATGGTCTTTATTGAGCACAGGGGGGGCTCTACATAAGGTCCATATTTGCAGTTCAATAGACTTAAGGCGTTGTATTATTTATACCAGAAAAATCATATCTTTATAAAGCAATTTATAAAACATTGAATACTATTCAGTTCGTGGCTTTCTAATAATGGCGGAAGGTCGGTAATTAAAATAAATTTGTGTCGTGGTCTTTATAAAGTCTTAGGAAAGTTATATAAGTAATAACTAATCTTTAATAACTAATCGATAAAAAAAAATACACCGCGACATGACTTTATTACTTAATCCAGGCAAAATTGAATACAAATATTTCCTAAATTGAGTCGCGTCAACTACAAGCGGGGCCCTTGCTTGTAGTTGACCATACCACCGACACAGAGCCACTGACCAACTGGCTGTCGCGAAGGCAATTAACGTTATTGCATTTTAAAGATTGGTTACTGGGAATGGGCCGTGTACATTTATTTTGGTTTTAAGTATTAAATGTAGTAATAGAGGACGGCCTGCCACGCGATGTACCGATGATCTGGTCAAGGCGGCGGGAAGCCGGTGGATGCAGGCGACTCAGGATCGCCCAATGTGGAAATCTATTGGGGAGGCCTATGTTCAGCAGTGGACGTCAGATGGCTGAGATGATGATAGTGATGATGATTAAATGCGGGAAATTTGAAAAGGTGGGCCTTATTTTGCGCTATTTAGGCGCAAATACCTTACTACAATGAGTATTAGGTACTACGAAAGGTTGGTGCGCCTGTTACAGTGCTTGTTCCAAGATATGGAATGGAGCGCTCTCTTTGTTTTGGACGGCATTAATATGGTCATTATGACGAGTCACATAAAAAAAATCTCTGATAATGAAAATGGAAAATGCTACTGTCAAATTCGGACTCTTCGGGAGCAGTTATGAACTTGGAATACTAACGCACCCATTCTTTTAGGCTAAAGGGAAGAGAGATTACCTGAGACAAAGTTTTCATATATACTTCTTTCTGCTTCCTGTTCCTGGCAGTCATTGATTGACTGATTGGTTAACGCATCACAAAGTATACCCCTACCAAAATCTGAGGAACCCAAGCGAACATAACTTTTTTTTTAAGTTCTATTAAATGCAAGTGGTGCACCTGCCGATCAACGGACGAGGCTCTGGCGAACATAAAAGTGCCCGTAAAGCGGCAATAGGCTCGCCAACTATTACGTTTGCCAAAATATAAATGGCGATGTGTGGGCGTATAATATGCCTCTGCCTACCCCTTCGGGGAAACAGGCGTGATATTATGTATGTATGTAGAAATTGCAACATTTGAGTATGATCAATCTGATAAGAAAGTCCTAGTGGATAGAATCCCAGACATACGCTTGGCTTTGCGGGACTCTTCGTAAGACTAACCGGCAGACCAGACGGAACACAACAGATTAAAGAAAGAACATGGACAGTCAGTGAACCCATCCACGCGAAAACAAAGACATTCGCCTGGATGGGTTCATTGTTAAAGAATTATGATAAACAAATTGCTACTTCCTTTTTTTTTAAAGTGGTTTAAAATAGTACTAAGAATGTAAAAATTAAATAATTTGTGATTAAATGATTTAAAAAAGTCTGATCACTTTCACATGCATGACTGGCTGGGCTGGCTATTGTACGGCTAATTGCTGAAAGCAAAGTGTTGTCAGTCGGTCCTCACTCACGCGATGTGTCGATAGCGGGATCGGACATGACCCAGTTCTGGTGGAGCCCATGTTTGCAGCACGGCACCGTACCGCGTTCCGTTTGGATCCGACGAATTTTCTGCAAATATTGCCTTTTTAGTAGGTACCTACTTGTAATAAGGTTCGCTTGTTTGACCTAGATATTTATGATAAAGAGAATTTCAAATAATATTCAAATTTATTTTCATATGTTTATCTATAGCTTTCCAATCATCATCATCCTAGCATCCGTTCCGGCTGTGTCCTAGATTTACGATAAGAACCCAGGGTCTGCTATTGTTTTCCAGTTTGTACATAGTATAAAAAAATGGGTTGCCTGTAAAGTCGGTATACGCGCGAAAGTTTTACGTGACAACGACTTTGAGTGGTAAAATAATTTTAATGTGAATATTCATTCGTATAGTAGGAAGAAGGATGAAATAATAGTAACAATTCAAAACATTTATTTATACAAAGAATTATATTTAAAACGCATCTCGCTCTGTCTCTCTCGCTGTTAGGCGGGCTAACCATGCCCGAGTGGAAGGGACGCGTGCCTCTCACTGGCTCTCATTGTAAGCGCATAACGTGAGCGGAGCGTAACGCAGTTTCTTGAAGTGTCACCCGGCAAACCAATTTATAAGACGTTGTCACGTCAAAAATATGTAATTAGTGTCAGTCAGGGGTGTGGAGAGGGAGGGAAGATCTTCCACCGGGCGAGTACCTGAGAGCCGCGGCCCAACTGATGTTTTTTTTTGCGTTCCAGACAGCAGCAACCTACAAGGAACTATCCCCTTCGGTGGGAGGCGGGAGATAATGCCCCCGCATACTACACAACCGGTGTGTGTGGTTATGTCGGGCTTGAACCGAATAACCTCTCCCTGTAAAGCCTTTAGTATTGGTACTGTGAAGACGACTTTTGAAGCGATGGGCACCTGGGGAGGCACCGACGCGGCGTTCACTAAGCAGAATGCTAGGTGGCGCATGTTGGAAGGCGGGAAGCCTTAGCTGAAGGGTAGCCATTAGTTGCCTCTTACAACACCCTAAGCTTTGGGTTGCTTTGGTTCTATTCTTAAGTCGGAAACCACACGGCTGCCCACTGATGATGGTTGCGTGTTGTATTATAGCAATGAGCTTGCCGAATTTTGTTTGCGTGATTCAGGATTTCATTCATCTTTAACGTTTCGTTCATCGCTTGTACGGTGTCGCTACAAGGGCATGCACATAGATTTCGGGTAGGGTACGCTATGTAGTGACCTCCGTAAGACCATGACCACGAAATTAAGTAGCTATTGGATTTATTTACTAGACTAGGTATGCAGTGCATTTTTACTTTCACTACAACAGACTAGCTACAGCTCGTGGTTTTTCTAGTGTATCTACAATGCCATCAAAAGCACACATTATTCCCTAGACAAATGCAATATGTATATAAATCAATAAATAATTTCCTACAATAACATCAATTATTTTGTTCCACGATAAGTATCATAAAGAACTTGTGTTATGGACACTAGATAACGGATAATTTTTTTTTTTTTTTTGTGTGAATACATAATTAATTGGGTGTATAGGGATCCTACCAAGACCTAAGGAGCCCAAGCCAACCTGCAAGTGGTGCACCTGCCGATCAACGGACAAGGCTCTGGCGAACATAACAGTGCCCGGTAAGCTGCAATAGGCTCGCCACTTATTAAGTGGGACCAACAATATAATTGGCGAAGTGTGGGCGTATAATATGCCTCTGCCTAGCCCTTCGGGGAAACAAGCGTGAATGTATGTATGTATGTATGTACATACTTAATATACCTTAACATTTATAGGAAAGACCCAGGACCAGCCTGCGCTCATTTCCAAAGGTTATTGCAAGTATAATGTTTTCTTGTAAACAATATCTATCCCTCCTCCCCTCCCCCTCCATCCATCATCTAATATTATACGTCTTAAGCTAAATCTAGAGAAATCAATAAAATTTAAAGATATAATAAAAATGTTTTATTATTGTTTATTATGTACAGGTCTTTTTTCTTACAGCGTCACTTAACTTAAAACTTGTTGGTACATTTAAAAAACGTTTATTTATACCAGTTGATATATTGTATTACAAACACTGCCAACACATGACTGCATTTTGTATAAACTCATATAAAACAGTATCAATATTCATCAGTCTCTCTTAAACATTGCATTAATCCAAGGAAATAGGATACGTTCCCTAAAAACAAAATCATAGAGTTGTTTTATTAAGATATAAGTTATGCTTTAATTTTTTTTTCTTGTTTTGCACACTTTATCTGGACCAGCAGACAATGTTACAGACGATAGGATATCATAATAATATTAAAGATAGTGTAAGAGAACCATAGCTATTCTCGGCACAACATAAAATATATTTGTGCAGTGTTGTGCTTGCGTCGAGCACGCGCCGTCGATAGAACTAAAAAATAGTGACTAAGAATGCGCTTCAAAATGAAGGGATAACTGTCTTTGTTATTTATTTGTTAATAGGAGTCATTTTGAAACAATGAACATTTTATTTGTTCAAAAAAAAAAAGACTTATTGTTTAATTTTATTATAATTTTGAAAGCATTTACCGATAAGATACGCGCGTTTAACTTCACTGCTTGTTGCCATAAGATCCATAAGTGGGAGTGGGCGAGCAATATAGTGCACTGTGCTTGCACGTTTTATGATTCGGCGTGCAGCGAGATATTGCTCCAAGTATAGTAAACAGCAAAAATTATTGACTTGGTAAAAAAACAGTTATGATTTAATTGTCAGTCGTTCAATTATTCTCCATGTCATCTTCTGCCAAGCATTACCCCGGTAGTTCCCTAGTCTTATGCTTAAGGACCAAGGGTTTGATTACTGATCTAACCAGACCGCCATCTGACCTCCGCATTCCAAAGGGAAATCCATTGTACATAATATATGATATTCCAAACGATACAGCTATAATATTCAAAATTTTAGTTACATTATTTCAAAACTTTAATATAAAATAGTAAAATAAACTGCAATTTATATCTGTAAAATGTATTTTTACTTGGAACATAGCTGTGTATACCTTTCTATTAAATGGTTTGATTTTGATAATGAAGTGTTTTTTTCTCCTAGTAATTTAATCATTTATTTTGGGCATACAAACTTACAGTTAGTAGAGTCAAATCGCTTAAAATAACTTTGTTTGAAACCTAATAAATAAATGCATCTGTGCATAAATTAGTACATAAGTAACTTTATGACAATTCAATAAATTTTACTTATTTCTGGTAATAACTGAACTGCTGGTACTTATAGTAGGGGTTGTCCCAGTTTAATTGCCAGCTGTTTAAAGCATAATTATAGAAATACTTAAAGCAAAATGCACAATGTGTAAACTTTACTAATATGCATAGGGTCTGGTTGGTAATAGAAGTATTGGAGAACCTGAAGCTCATTTCATCTTGTTTCCGAATGGAGGCCTATGCTCAGTGAGACAATCATAGGCTATGATGATGATAATACCATATTATATCGTATTGGCAGGTTTTTTCACATTGTCATAGTGCAGTTTTTCAGTAAAGCAACATTTCATACTCCGATCAAGACATTGGATGATGTATTATTCTGTACTTTAGCTATTTCCTCTTTGAACTTATTGATAGTCTCCTTGGCAAGGTGCAACTTCTCCTTCAGTTCAGATATTTCATTCCTCACTTTAGATTGTGCCGCTATAATTTTATGTAGTGTCTTTTCTTTCTTTTCTTCGACTGGAAAACAAATGTTATTGTTGCATTACATAGATAAATATTCTCTTATAATCACACCAATTACTAAGTTCCAAGATAAGTATCATTAAGAACTTGTGTTATGGATACTAAAGAATGGATAAACATACTTAAATACTTTAATTTTTTAATTATATACTTAAAATACATTAGCCACACCCAGACCAGAACAAATAATATACTCATGCACACAAAGATTTATGCTGTGCGGGAATCAAATTCACAACTTGAGTGTGAGGAGTGAAGTCAGGTATGTGGAGGTCACACAATATTGTCGTTCTTATGAAGTCAATGATTGAAAATAGTTATATCACTGTCAATAAAATTTGATCTTAGCTGCCGGGAAAAAAGCATAACAATGTACTACATGTATTTTTAACAGAAAACTTACAATTTGTGTCATGAGTCCAAGGACCATTAGTTATAGGTTTAATGGAATTGAGAAGGTGCTGCATTAGCTGTGTGGGTTCCTGGAAGACAATCTCTTCATATGATTCACTAACAAGAGCTCGGCCCACTGTCGGGGGAGCACCCTCTGTTATTGGCGATTGGAACAGTTTCAAGATGTGGTACACAGTTACCTGTAGGAAAATATTATGTTTCATATATAATTCGACAGTAAATAAACACAAACAATGCATTGGCAATATCATAATCATCTCAGTTGGTTTAATGGGACATTACTAAGTCTTGTGAACTCTAATTTATTTCAATGATAGTGTATTCCAGAGTATTTTTCATAATAGAGTAAAGAAAAGTATTAATCCCAATACGTCTTTTAAAAGGATCTTAACTATAGGTGAAAAGTGTTAGCTTATGGGTGCATTTCCACCAGAGATGAGCAAGTGTTGCAAGGAAATGTAATTGTTTAGAACCAATAGAATCGCTATGCTGCGTGGAGATAGGTTAATGTAGCAATCCTATTGGTTATTGACAAACACATTCCTCGCAACGCATCGTCGCTCAATTCTGGTGGAAATGCGCCCTAAATCTAAAAGCATCTTATTAGAGCTCAGAGATTTTAGAATAGTAATACTGTTTTAAAATATTTATGTACAAACTTACAGGTCTCTCATTAGGATCATGGAAGTATATTTTTATCACAATTTCGAATTCTCCCCAGCCTGTCTCTGTGAGTTCGTAGGGAGGTTTCATCACTATCCTGTTGGGGTTCACATAACTCTCGTGTAATTTAAAGTGAACTTTTTTAACATACGCCGACATGTCTTCGTTGGCGTACGGTTTCACATAAACTGTCCATTGATGCGTGTGGCCGTCTTCCTCCCGTTTTTTGCCAAAATATCTAGCCACATTGCCGTATACAATCGGCTTAACTATCACTAGTCCCTGAAAGAATTAAATTTATTAGAAATTCATTGAAATGAGTGCAATGTTTTGATATTCCTGTATACAACATACTTTTGTACGACCCCCCGAATCGGGGCCGAAATCTGTTGGTAGGCTCATATCGTTATCTACTTTGGAAGTCAGCTTGCCGACTTTAATGGAGACGATTAAATAAATAAGGCTACACCTTCAGAATTATCTAAATAATTCAGTGGATATGCAAGAAGAAGCGGCGAATCGGATAGATTGGAAACATCAAACATGTCATGTCAATGTCATAGAGAATAACAATACTCGGACTGTTTTTTATTTTTATTGGAATAGGCTAAAGATCACTACCTTACTGCCTTATCCTTAGTTGTGGTAGCCTTGATGTAGAAGGCGTTTGTGTAATATAAACAATATTTGATGCAAAGAGATGTATCATATATTGTCAAGTTTTCTTTTATATGACAGTAATGTTATTTGACAACCAAGCAACATACGTCACATTAGAAATATAAGATATCAGCCTTATATAGGCCTTTACATCAGCTCAGTGGCCGATGACAAAACGGCCGATCGCAACGTCAGCTCACTGAAAAACATCTCGCAACGTATGCCTCTGCAGCGGGTGTTTTTTTTATATTTAATTGTATTATATTGTACAAATACACGATTTTTAACATATTTTTTTCATTTCGTCGAATAGTTCATCATCGCTGTTATAAACCATCGAAAATCGTTTCCTAAAAAGTTATGAAAGTCGACATATCGTTTTTGTAACCACAAAAACGATATGTCGACCTTACAATTGATCAAATATTGATTTATAGATATTTGTAAAAACTTGTTACATTATGTATCGGAATCCATACAACTTTTTCACATAATTTGTTAGGCTTAAGTATAATTTACTAAAGTTAAGTCTAAAATAGACTCCCCCCCACCGAACAGGTCTCCACCTTGGCGTGGTGGGGGGGGGCTTGGTACCTCCCGGTAGGGCGGGGGCCGGAAAAAGAAACACTCAGAAGTTGGTGACTCTGGGTGCCCTTAGTACTAACTACCGGGAGGGAACCCAAGAGGAACCTGTGGAGGGCGCAGGATATCGTTTTTGAATTGCTTCAACTTCTTGGCGGGAAAGTAAAGCGTCTGTAGTTTTGTTTTATTTTCTATATTTGTGATATTTCGAACATTAATATGTAATAAAGGTGGACTATTAACCGATAAGTGAATCCTTTTATGGGTAAAGAAAATAGTTAAAAGGAATTGCGATAAAATGATGGATTCTCCTCTGCAGCACCTACTGTGTGATGGGGCATCCTTTGGTGTGCCGTAGTATACTGCAATGCGCTGCGGCGCAATCCATTGCGGGTTACCTCAGCGCGCTCTTTAATACAAATTGCACATGGAAAATTGTGTCGTTTTCCTAACAGTTAAATTTATTTGTTAGTTATTTAATAAAATTTAGTTACATTAAATAGAAGTGGTACCTATTCACTGCCACCAAATCAAATAATCATCTCCATGAATTTCTGTTTTTAATAATTCTATGAGGTAGGTATTTATTTAAAGTTCTGTGGCGGTGATCATAAAAAAAACGATCGTTCACAAAATGCGTCGCATTTTTTCTAGAGCTGACTGCCCCCTTTTTTTAACGCGCCACGCTACGTATATAGCTCTACTTGGATTCCAATTCTTACAAAGTTGAATCTGTAGCTTTTTTTTCATTTTCATTAGATGATAGCTCATTTGGGAAAAGAGCAATGCCGCACTAGTATGGGAACTTATTTTATATTAACTTCATTTATAGCGTTTATAAAAGGGCCCAAGTACTGTAATATGTGTACATTATCTTCGCAACCAGTAATACACTTTAAAATATAGGCGAGTGAAAAGCAAAAGGTGGAAATAAAAAACAAAGTTGTTGTTTTCATGTCATTATTTTCTTATCAGGAGGCAAGTGAACAATGGTCCAACAAGCTCATTCACTTATATTTAAATGCAATATAATTGAATAACATTAAACTAACTAATTACTTATCTTCTAAGTGTTCGCTCTACATTATAATGAGCTTAGGGTTAAACAATCACAACTTTCAGGGTGGGCTCGCATTACGACACCAGGCTATCAGTCGTTTGAGGGGTTTGCAAAATAGACCATCATAAATAAAACTGGCTTCGCGTCGAAGACTTTTTAGGCAACTGGTATAAGTTATCGTTTCACGTAATTGAAAAATGTCAGCCCTATCATTCATTAAAAGATTGTATTAAAATTTGTGGTCTGGCCGCGCTTGCTCGATTTCAGAAAGAAGCGGATTGCTTTCCTCTTCGAATCGAGATGATCTGGAGCCGAGACGAGAGGCGGAGACCCTCTGGGTGAAGGTGAGAAGGTTGGGCACCAGTCCTCCGCATGGAGTCGCTGGCGCCGAGCGGGAGGACGCTTGGCGTCCGCCACGAGGCCCACCAGGACCTGAAAGCGGCATGTATAAGCTCGATTTCCTAGTTTTCGACGTCTTCTTAACGCTTTCCAGCCTTCTATGTCTTCTTTCATCATTGGGTCTTCGTAAGGTTGATTCTCTTGACTGTGTAGGGCTGGTCGGTTGCGGAGGAGATTCACAGGCGCCTGCATTTTCTGGCGAAGGGCAAGGATAGTAGTGGAGGATGTTGTAGTCTCCGCTGCGGGAACGAGGTGGGCGCGTCGAGGGCGGCGAGTGGGACACTGGCGGCGACGCGCCCAGCCGCGGCTTGCATCCTCCCTCGCAGTACAAGTCACAGTCAATCAGCTCCAGCTCCAAGTCGAATGATGAATCCTGAATAGAAAAACTTTATTTAGGTACTAGGAAACCTTATTTACAGCCAAGGTTACAGAATGAAGCCAAGGCCATCAGTTAGACGTGAAGCAAAATTAAGCTCCAATGACTGATCGAGATTCACTGGTGGACCTCTCCCGCTGTGTCATAGAGGTGACATATGAACATTACAAAACTCAAAATTGATTATTTCCAAGAATAAATGATGTAGTTTGTATTAAATTTGTTGTCATAAAGAAATCAATCATACGGGGTCACAGCTTTGCAGCTGAGCAGCCCAAACTATATTATATTCACCTAGTTCGTTTCATAGTAGTTCATGGTAGTTTGGTATGTCATAAGAATTGAAAATGATCCAATAATAATATGTTAGTAATATCAACGTTGTATTGGAAATGCTTTAGATAGAACCAAATAATAGATATAAGGTTGTATTATTAAGACATACTAAAGCTTGAACGGGAGACGTGATAAGATTATCCCTGAAGGCCTGGGCTGAGTCTCGCGAGCGCCCACTGGCCGTATCGGAGACAGCTCGCGAGCGGGAGCCCGCGGCCACAGCGGTGGCGGACGCAGGGGCGGAAGCGGGAGCGGAGACATGCGCGGGCGCGGGCGCGGGCGCGGGCGCGGCCGTCAGCGAGGACAGCGAGTGTAGCAGCGAGCGCCCGCACCCCACGCCGCTGCATTCCTCGTAGTTGCTTGCACATGAGTACGGAGGCGGGATGATCGTATTTGCCTGGAGAAAAGAAGAGAAACAATTTGAAAGATAATTATTAAAGCTAGTCAATGACTTAATTAAAATTTCATCTGTTTATCGCTTGCTCAGTGTCTCGGAAAGATTAATGGAGGGGCCTTTTAACCTTTCTATAACGACCTAGGACTAGAAAAGGGGGACAGAATCTGGTCAAGGCCGGCTGGGAGGCTAAAAAGCCAATGGACGCAGTCGGAAAATTGGTGTAATGTCGTTTTATTCGGCACTAACCTCATTTGCTGTTTTGCATATGAAACTGGAGTTGAGAGATTCCGCAGTGCTGGCCGCCGATAAAGAACCTGGAAAAGGTTATACATTAAGTTAGTTTCAAAGTCATCTGTAATTTTTAATATAAACGAGTCTGAATGTCCTCTTTATTATTTGCTTTGTGTTCAACCTAATCTACTTAATAGCCATAATTCTCCAATATGCGCGCTTCGTGGTTGAAGTGAAGGTCCAAGCACAAAATAGGTAGGCGAAGTCCTTGGAAAGTTAGATTACACACCGTAGTGATGTTCAACTTCGCTAAGCGGAGAGCACCTTCATGTTTTTTCAGTATATTCCTCACAGGGTCCAACATCACGATCCCTGATCTTAAGGACCTGCCTAGAACTGACTTCTATCTCCCAAACTATACCAACTTTAATCACAAGACTTCAGCGTCCATCATTGATCAGATAGAAACATTAACTGAACCGACTTTCATCTGCCAAGCTATGCTAATTAGATTAGGGATCACGTCTATAAGTCTGACTAATAAGACTTATTAGTCTAGTGGTATTCCACTTATAACTAATCTGGTTAGTTAAAGGCGAATGGCGTAGAAAGAAAGTCAGCAGGAAAGTCAGATGCTTATTAAAATTGAATGTCGCGATTACTTAAATGTCATTGATTTCTAAACCCTTAAGGGTGAAAGATTTCAAAGTCAACAGCATCAAGTTCAATGCCGCAAGTTAAGTCCAGGTGGGTATATTTATTTAATCATAACAATATGACTACTGATATTATTGATATAGTCGTACCGGGAGCCCGAATCACATAGTTCTTAAAGTAGTGCACCATCAGGTAGTTGCCACCAGCCTTGCCATCCCCCTCGCCACACGTAATCACCAGGGGATAGAGATCTGGCTTCGAAGTAACCTGAATAATAGAAACAGTATCATAAAATAATAAGCTCTTAGTTTTACATTGTTCAATTGATTGTTACTCGACCCATAATTCCATAAATCCATGTAAAATAATACGCGTGGCTTTAACAATAGAATTTCTTTTACAAATAGTTTGCGGATTTTTAATGCTTAGATAAGTTGTAATCTAAATACTGTCCACACCACAATAAACCAACCTGGGAGGCTGTTTGCATCCGAGTCCACTGAAGATTTCCGAGTACTTAATTCAGTCCCCTGTCCATATGTATGAATGACGCAAGGTCTCATTTATTCAGACTGGCAGTAATGTAAAAGCTTTAATTTAAAAATAGCAATTACTTCAGAATACGGTGGCGGTGCCTGATGAAAGGATCCACAGCGACTGTAGTGAGGTGGAGGATACACGGAACCAGCCGAGTCTCTATCCGAAGTCCTCCGACGCACGCAGCAGGACAGCGAGCAATACACGCCGTGGGAGGTGCGTCTGCAGAACAGGCACCACGCGCAGCAGATCAGGATCCCGCCCAACGTGGTCAGCAGAAAGAGGACTGACCTGTGAATGAATCGATTTTGAGTGTTGAATGGGAAGCGCCACAACAATTAGTCTGGCTTTTAACCTTGTCACTAATGTTGAATATGTGAATACTTAAATTTGAAAATGAGTACATTTTATATGCTGTATTTTTCAGTGGTGATAGCAGGAAAGTGCTATTAGGCGTATATGGCGTACTTACAGTACTTTTGATGATTAAGCATTAGGATAATTTCATCCTGTTTCTTAATATTTTATTGAGAAACAATATGAAGTGAGTGTGCCAGTAATATATATACTTTCAACTAAGGCTGTAACATCATAGATGCCCAATGAAGAAGAATAACCTGTATAGAAATCTAAATGACAAGCTACTATTATTAAGTTTTCTATAGAAACCGGCTTAGCTGTTTTATTGTCCTCCGGTCCTACTATTGCTCATTGTCTGGGTGAGCCTTCCCAGAAACAAATTACCTACTTGTAGCGACACCATACAAGCGATGAACGAAACGTAAAAGATTAATGAAATCCTGAATCGCGCAAACAAAAGTTCTCAGGCTCGTAACTTTATATTCAACACCCAACCATCATGGGTTAGGCCGCGGCCCCCGGGCACATCCAGCTGCCCGGTGGAAGATCTTCCCATTGGTAGGGAGTACCACTCCCTACAGACTAGTTGAGAACGTCTTTATTTGTCTCATTGTGTACGAGCGTGTAGTAAAATCACGAGAGAATTCCACTTTTAAAAATAAATTTGCAGCAATTGGAAGACATCTGGTTACTTAATTTAGTCTCAACCTCGATCTCTTTATAGGCACGCATCACTTAATCCCGGTTATCAATCTATGCGCTGGTCGTTAAGCCAAGTTAAACGCCAAACACCTGCCTCCGCCATTCTGCTAAAGTATTTTTTCTTTTATGTGCCGCATAGGTGATAAATTAAGTGTGAATTTTACAACACATAAACCTTCAGAAGCGTTATAGGTTAATAATAGATTATGTCTCCGTTTTACGTGCTATAAAGTTCAGACGCCATTTTGGGGGCCGGTAATTGGTCAGGTCTTTCGCAAGCGTCATTATCAGTAGGCCTGCCAATTTCGTATATCGTAAACATTATTCTTAGCTAGCTAGATTAGTTTATTTTAGCTATTTTCATAGCATTATGTCATATGGTATGTTATTGTGGGGATCTGCTGCGGACATACATAATATATTTGTACTACAAAAGCACGCCATAAGAGCTATCTATAATCTTAAGTCCAGAGATTCTCTCAGAGAGATGTTTAAAAGAATTAACATATTAACGGTTGCATCTCAGTATATATTCGATAATATAATGTATGTTCGCAAAAACATTAATACATTTGATAAAAATTCAAAAGTACATAATTTTAATACTAGGAATATAAATAAGCTCTCTCTGCCAAATTGTCGACTTCACAAAACAAAAAATTCATTTTTGGATAATAGTATCAGATTTTATAATAAAATTCCGCAGTAAATAATTGATCTACCATTGGCAACTTTTAAAACTGTAGTTAAAAAGCAGTTTCTTCAAAAGGGGTATTATGCTGTTAATGATTACTTATCGGATAAACAAGCTTGGGCTTAACATTTTCAACTTGTATGTGTATATTAGAATAAAAAGTCAACCAGACCATTGTCGTGACCATCCCTTATTGTACAGGCTCAGCTCAGTTTCACAATACATACTTACTTGACTGTGATGGTAGGTTCCCTTAGTGCTACTTTATTGGTTACAGCTTCGGGGGAAGCTCGGATAATTACAAATTAATTTCCAGTTTCTAATTGTCCGCTGTTTTGCATTCGTCCTTAGATTTTCGCAAACATCAGTTTTTTTCCATTTATTTTACAATATACAATATCGAACTTCGTCTCCAAACAAGTTTATCGGATAAACAAGCTTGGGCTTAACATTTTCAACTTGTATGTGTATATTAGAATAAAAAGTCAACCAGACCATTGTCGTGACCATCCCTTATTGTACAGGCTCAGCTCAGTTTCACAATACATACTTACTTGACTGTGATGGTAGGTTCCCTTAGTGCTACTTTATTGGTTACAGCTTCGGGGGAAGCTCGGATAATTACAAATTAATTTCCAGTTTCTAATTGTCCGCTGTTTTGCATTCGTCCTTAGATTTTCGCAAACATCAGTTTTTTTCCATTTATTTTACAATATACAATATCGAACTTCGTCTCCAAACAAGCCTAATGTAACTGCTAACAGACGATAGACACGCAAGGCCTACTTACTCCTAAGCCAACTGTTACTATTTGGAGATTTTTTATTGCCTCCTGTCACAAGATTTTGCTGGATCTACGACTCGTCGAGCCGAGCCCACGACAATACCTACACAAAATATCCTTGACCCGACAACTAAATTATGTAAAAAGCCGCATCGAAATAACATCAAATCTGAATCTGAACACACAAAGTTAGATCTTAGAGATTTTCTTGTATTATAAGATTTGTTTCTTGCGCAATAGGTATTATGTATTTTACAGTTTCTGTTCCATCAAAATAAATCTTCTAGTTTGATTTGTTATTATCTTTTATTTATGATATAAAATCATTGGATTTTCACTCAGTCTATGATATTAATATCTACCTTTTAGCTGATGTTTCATATCCAATGTACAATATTTCTTAGCAAAGCACTTGTGAACGTCATTTAAATCGAGCATTTCACTTGACTTACCGACTACCGAGATGTACAACGGGAGAGGTTTTAATGAATGTAACAAATGGTCATCAAACCAAGAGTTGAGTTTAAATCGGCCAAAGTTGCTTTACATCGGTGATCATATACCTACATAAAATCACGCCTGTTTTCCGCAAGGCGCATGAATGTAGATGCATATTATATGCCCATTATAAATCTCTTTATCTTATTTCTATACATACCATTGAGTGTACCAAGGGTAAATATACGGAGCCTCTTTGAGGGGTTCGTTGTCACTGCGAGCGGGAGCGGAAGCGGATGCGGTGCCGGCGGCGACTGCGACTGCACAGCAATCCTGCTCACAGCACTGCATGCCGCCGACACAAACGCGCCCGTCTGCGCATTGGCTTTCCGTGACGCACTATAACAGAGAGATGGGGAATTTTAATATAGTTAATTCTCTTTTAATCACACCGATTATTTAGTTCCCAGATCAGTATCAGTAAAAACTTGCGTCATACATGTAACCTGGGCTCCGTATATCTAGGGCCACTACCCGGATATTGTTAAAATATAAATATTTTTTCTTTACAAACCAGACCAGATCGGACGTCGAAAATTATTTATTCTTTTATTTTACTTCTTTATAGCGTCCAACTTTACGCCAGTCCAGTGGTGATACGCGACTCAAAGCAATAGATAACACAAATATAAATTTGAACTACTATTGATTTCATATCAGTTTTTTAAATGTCAATGTCTCAGGGGCTTTAAAAGCGGTCTACTTTGGCTTGCAATAGTCGATTGATATCTTTACCAATTAACTAAAGTAAAGTAAAAAAATATTTATTACATAAACTATTATGCATAATACTTGAAAACGTCATAATTAAAAATGAAAAAAAAACAATCGAAATATTATTACACTTACTAACAGGTACTTACAGGCTATGCTCTTTTAAATATATCTATTGGTTTGGTACTGGAATTACAATCTTCATTTGTCTGTGAAGCTATACAATGCAATATAATATAACATTAACAATATTAATGTTTTAAGTCATTCATATTAGAATAGCCTGTGTGAAACGACAGTTTAAACCCAAGCATTTTTATCTGCCATATAGTCTTTGATAGAATAGTATCCCTTTGAAGACAACTTGCGTTTTATTGTTAATTTAAATTTATTTAGGCTCAATTGCTGTATATTGCTTGGGATTTTATAGAATCGCACACATTGACCTTCAAAAGATTTGTTTATCTTTTGGAGCCTAGTGGCAGGTACAACTAATTTAAGCTTATTCCTTGTGTTTAGGTTATGTATACAGCTTTTAGATATAGATGCATTATCAGTACCTCCTCTAAATATGAGTCTAGAAAATCATTTGGTCATGAACAATTCAATACTTCCACCCCAAATGCATTTGAAACTTTCTCCGAGTAAATTTTATACCTAACTTTTTTTCTGAAATAATATTTAAAAAGGAATACCTTCACTTAGAAAGCTAAGCAGCTACAAACGACGCAATAGAAACGCGAAGCTCTTACAAATTCAGATCGTCATAAAAAGCTAAATATAGCCGTCAAAATGATACCATTTCAGACGTGAAAGCCATGTCGAGCGAGGAAGTTAATGAGTAATACCGCTGTCAGAGGCGTTTCGCAGCATTCAACTGATTCAAAGGGGCTGATGAGGCGCCGTGTTTGATGTCAGCATTCGCTGAAAGGGCTCTGGTAATGGAAATATGTCCTATATTTGTTGTAAATGATTTCCAGAAGCGATGTGTGGCAAGTGACAGCTCTAGTGACAGTGTTATGAATAGGTTTACATTTGAATGTTTGCAACTCAATTTCTACAAAGACATAGTAACAGTCGAACATGTGAATTTTGTGGCAAACAATTTTTTATGCGGAATCCACTCACTATCTAAACAGCAATTTCTTGTTTGCTTTTAGGTTTTACCACATTTTTCACATGTAATAACATAAATTGTATCAAATAAATAAATAAATAAATATAAAAACATAAATAAATGTGAGCCAAGGCAACTCTCCATTGAACACTTTTTATCTAAAGATCTTTGTACTAAAAGTGAACTTTGCTATAATTATATAATTCATCCATAATTCATTCATAATTCATTCACAATTCATTGAAAATTCATTCATAATTCATTCATATTTCATTCATAATTCATTCATAATGCATTAATTTATTGTTTCATGTGGTTGTAAATAGATTTCCATAAAATTAACCGACACATAAACCCTGGAAGGGCACTACAATTATGACAAAAACACACAATCGCATTTTTATAATTGTCGATATATTTAATTGTGTAAGTCGGCCGGTCGGTATAAATGGCTTGTACCAAAATCATACAATTTTTGGTTGAATGAATTGTTTGTGGAGGTCAGATGGCAGCCGCTCCATGTAATAACTGAACTTCAGCCAAAATTTGAATTTTTCTTTTAGCACAAACCTAATACACATTAAACAATTGAAAACTAACAAAGCGTCGTCTACGTATAGTTTTTAACCCTCAACAAATGAATCAAATCAAAAATTCAGCAGGTCAGGGAAATTAACGTCAAAAAGCGATATGAATAAAAAGTTATTAATCGTCTGTAATTGGAACTTGTAAATGTTACTAAAGCTTAGTACTAACCATGGAGTTTGCTATTGCTATTATCTCACTCACAAGAAAGTGAAAGAAAATTACCATTGTACAGTGTATAGGGTGTGTATGGTACCTATTAAGATCTAAGGAGCCCAAGCTAACTACACCTGCAAGTGGTGCACCTACTAGTGTCAACGTACGAGGCTCTGGCGAACATAAAAGTACCCGGAAAGCGGCAATAGGCTCGCCACCTATTACGTACTTCCAACAATGGCACTTGCGAAAAGGAGAGTTCAACCAATTTTAGCAAAATATATTAGCAATATAAAGTAAAGTAAAGTAAAGTAAAAAAAATATTTATTTCATAAACTATTATACATAGTACTTGAAAACGTCATGATTACAAATGAAAAAAAAATACAATCGAAATAATATTACACTAAATCACGAAGCTTAGATTCACTTACATGCAACAAAACAATTTAAAAACAAAAAATAATTAAGTGTAAGTGAATCTAAGTGCCAGTTCCGAGCCACCGCTCTGTAAGAAGAACTGGCAAGAAACTCACAGGCTATGCTCTTTTAAATATTTCCATTAGTTTGGTACTAGAATTACAATCTTCTGTAACTAAAGATCTATGTAATCATCCGCTAAGCTTATAATTGCAGAGTTTCCTTCCGCCAGACAATCTCGTTTACGAAGCAGAGAGGCAATACTTTCTCGACACATTAACCCCAAGAGAACTATTTATAGAGAATCAATAAAGGTGCACATTGGAAATGCACTCCGAGCTCGAAAGAGGACGGAAATGGCACAACGAACGGCGTACAGTTAGCAAAAAAGGTAGTCAATACATTCCAATTTGAAATAAAATATTTTTATGATTCCCTCAGATGCAGTGAGTAAACTGAATCGTTGGGGTACGAGTAACGCATGTAAAACGTTTCTCCAAAATATTTTGGACATTTTAACCAGAAAAGAAGGTGGGTTTAAACGGACACAAAAGGTGAAAGAAAAGCCAACGGGGTCTATTTCTGTACGACGGTCTGTTCATTCCGAGCATCAACGATAGAACCCAACACGTGAACTCCGACTCGATATATATTACATACATATAGTCACGCCTGTTTCTCCGAATTAATAATTACTTTTAACACAAAACTAAACTAGGAAACTTATATTAAAGATGAGAGCTGAATTTGAGCTTTTTATAGTATCAACATTCAGAAATTATATGTATTATATTATGTACATAATATATATAACTGTAGACTGCACAAAAAATTATCATTTTTTTTACTACCTTCTACCATTTGAGAAATTCTTATGAGTATGCTAGTCACTTTTGCTGACTGTACTCGGGTTTGAATCGCGCACAAGACAACCGCTTATAAGTTATTCAACTGAACCAATGTATGTTTTTTTTTCTATATTGTTGTACATTTTGGGCGCCTGCTCTCCAGAATATTATACCATAAATGTAATAGCTACTTACCTCCTTTTTCCTGCAAATTAATAATTGATTGCTTATTTCAGCGTTGGTCGTGAAGACATCGTTTTACCTGAAGATGCCCTGTGTAAGGGCGAAACAAGTGTCTACACGATATTATAGTTGCGGGGGAATTGTTATAAAGATAATTGAAATCCATCACTTGCAAATAATTGATTGATTGTGTGCTAAAAGTAAGTGCCAGGATCGTAGCAAGGGGAAGGCTGTGATCCTAGCTTACCCATATAAGAGTAAAACCTGACAACATATATGAATACATACATAATATCACGCCTGTTTCCCCGAAACCTTGCTGCTACTATTGGCAGCAAATCTCACTTTCTGACATCTGTCAACGAATTGAATATACGTAAGTATATATATACGTAAGTAAAGCGCAAAGACAATACAGGAAACACATATGTGTTATATCCTACCAAAGGATGTATAAGGCTCCTACCAAGATCTAAGAAGCCCAAGCCAACCTCACATGCATGTGGCGCAACTTTTTTTTTTTAAACGTCAGATAAATGCATTTACGCATACCCAGCCGGTCGGGGGTCCGGACAGCGGTTATGTGGGGTTCCTGCAGGAACTTTTCAGCCTACCCACTAAAAAACTGACGACGCCCGTCACTAGTTGGCAAAAAGGCAGGACTATGGTCTCTCATCAGCTCATAGCCTCGCCAGTGGCAACGACCGCTTCTGTGATGGGAAGGTAGCGGACCTTCTCAGAGGGGTGCAGTAATTACACCCACTCCTACCTCTCAGGCGTAACACTACCGGAGTGCATTCAATTTCTTGGAGGATCCCATATTAGGTGGCAGGTGCCCCCGCACCCACCCCCTGAGACTCTCGACGGGACATGCTGGACGGCAGCTCCACGAGCCCTCCTGCCCCGAAAACGACAGAATATATGACTATATGATCTGGTCTGTGTGTTTTACTATAGATAGGATTTAGTATGTATTTACTTACAAAAATAAAGTATATATGTATGTAAAAGCTTATCCGTTATTAAGTATCCACAACACAAGTTCTTAATGATAATTATCTTGGAACTAAAATAAGTGGTGTTATTGTCAGAAAATATTTATTTATTTATTTAGGTAATATTTCACCATAAGGACTCGTCATGGTTATGCAGAAGCAGGTGTGTGGCGCCCTGCTGTTAGATTTTATCAAACCGCACAGAGTCCCAAACCACGCTTATCGACTAACATAAATAGTGATAACCGGGACTATCAGTTTAACGTGCCTTCTGAACACCACGGAAGCCATCGATATTAAATACCACACAAAAGGTCACCCAACCAAGACCTTTGTGAACTCTGCTTAACTTCGGTTGGCTTCGCTTCTGACCACCTAGCAACGCGAAGTGGTTTTTGAAGGGATTTTAATCAAGCGTATTAAACATTGCAAGACATTGTTATAACATTAATTTATATAATACCACCTATTTAGATACAATTCCATTGTAGCTCAAACTGTCATTGTCTGTCATAACAGTTTGACGCAGTTTTCGCGGGAAAACAGCGAAGTGACCCACCACGGCGCATGCCCGCCGGCAATCGATACTCATGTCAAACGAAAACGGTATTATGATTGCTAAATAACACTATTGTTATCAAAACTCCATACTCTATCCATATCCAATGACATTTTTAATGTTTTCGCACTGCTGTAGGTTAGATATTAAATGGTATTTACTTTGGTAATGGCATTTAATAGGTTCCTGTTAAACTATAGCACGATAAATGTAAAAATAAAATTTGTTAATGTGAGATATAAAAAATGAACGGTAAGCTAGAATTATGTCAATGGCCAATAACTCTTTGTAAAAAACATTGATTCTAAGTCAAAATGCTATTGTTAATGTCAAAACAATTAATAAAATATGACAATAGAGTTTTAAATTTACTATGGCGATGTAAACAACATTAACGCTATATTAAGGAATGACGTATGATTCGTTACATAAATAGTACCTACAAGTAAAACGTTTGTTATAAAATACGTACTGGTACTGGTCTTATTAGAAAAAATCCGAATATTGACAGAGCGAATAAAGCGAAAAACATTGTAGTGAAGAGAAGCGGTGCGCGGCAGGTCATGGATGCACCCGGCGCATGGGGCACGGCGTAGCGGGTGCACGGAGCATGGCATGGGGGCCCTGCGGTCACGGATTTTGCGGCACGGGGGCCCTGCAGTCACAGCACAGGGGCCCTGTAGTTACGGACTTCACAGCACGGCACGTCACGCGTTAGGGCAGCTGCCACGCAATGTGTTAACGTATCACGTCACGCGCGTGTCGGGCAAGCGTCCACGCGGCGTGGTCGCGTGGCACGTCACGCGCGGCGTGCTAGCGGCGCCGGCTCGCATCCCCGCGACATCTAGCCGCGTCGGAGGGTTGAGCGACACTGGCATACACGGCTGCTAGGGACGCGCTATGTTCAATGATTTACGTTTCATTCGAATATTTTCGTGAACGAGTGAACATTTTTTAGCTCAAATCATTTAGTGGGGTAATGTAAAATCCTTATTCCCTTCCCTTATTGAACCTGAGTTTAGACCACAATAGCGTACAAGAACATCTGTTGTTTTTTTACCTCCCGGCAGTCATTCTTACATAATACAAAAAACCCAGTATTGTAGAAAGAAGTTGCAGCTTGCTTGCAATCAGAAAAGGTCAGGTGAAGAAACACCAAATGTCCCAAGTTCACTGCTAATTGCTGTTTTATCAAATTTTAGAAAAACAGGCTCTGAAATATTTTATTTAGGTGTCGTACCTGTTTTACGTATTATTTGTTACGTTGTATTTGTGAATATAATTAAATTTAAAAAAATGAAGACATGGTGAAACAATTAGGATTAGGTAATTGTTTAGTTACTATAGAACCTTAAAAAAATATATGCAGTGTTTTTATGAAGTATCCAATGATGTATAACGACCACTATTTTGAATTAAGGCTTAGTTAAATGAATACTAATTAATAAATAAAAATTAATTCGTTCAATCGTTGAATTGAATAGGAAGTTTTTGCAAGTTATTTCAAATTGCGCATTGCTAAAAAGACTACAAGCATTCAAGAACCACCAAATAAACAAGACCCACCCTGCTCCCCCATTACTCAATAAGGGTAAGCGTGGAAGCCTTTACAAGAGATCTTGATACGATGGACAGAGGAATCGTTTTTCACCAACATTTTCTGACAACCGTACAACTTCCAGAACGCACTTCTTACCTCCCGCTAAAAGCTATTTTGCTGTTGCGGCGGTTTTTTTAACAGTTAACGTAAGTTTGTACAAAAAGAGAGCATGTAAACAGCAAATAAGCCGGTTATATACGACGTGGCTTACTTTTACTGTTTCTTATAAATTAGAAAGAAATCATGCGGATTTGTTTATTAACTCGTTTCTGCCTCGACTTTCCTCTTGTGACTTTCGTGTAATATGAATACATACATAAATTCACGCCTGATTCCCCGAAGGGGGCGGCAGAGGCATATTATACGCCCTAACTTCGCCAATTATATAGTTGGTCCCACGTAATAGGTGGCGACCCTATTGCCGCTTACCGGGCACTGTTATGTTCGCCAGAGCCTCGTCCGTTGATCGGCAGGTGCACCACTTGCAGGTGAGGTTGGCTTGGGCTCTTTTGGTCTTGGTAGGTATACTATACTAATAAATCCATCCCATAAATCCGGAATAAGTAATTATTCATTAATATGAATGAATATATAATTATTCCGGATTATTAATACTTTATAACTATGAATAAAGACACATAGCAATAAAAATGCTACCGAAGTGGTCACCTCTCAGCTTATGGTTCTGTTTTAGTTTTAACAAAATTATATGAATTATTATAAATGAAACCACCACCACTGCCCACCACTATGTTTATTTGACCCACGGGAACTGTATAAAACGAATTGTACAATAGTTTAGGTCCCAATGTAACAATAGCGAGAATATGTATGTATATAACTTACTTAATGACGACCGATATGGCGTGGAGGTCAGTATACCGAGTTCGATTCCCACATAGGACAAATATTTGTGTGCATGAACAGGAATATTTGTTCTGGTCTGGGTGTTTTCCTATGTATATTAAGTATGTATTTACAAAAAAAATAAAGTATTTAAGTATGTTTATCCGTTCTTTAGTATCCATAATACAAGTTCTTAATGATACTTATCTTGGAACTAAATAATTGGTGTGATTGTAAGAGAAAATTTATTTATTATTTATTATTATATGTAACAAACAGTCAAAATGGCTTTCACGTTTCTGTTTGATTTTTTAATAATAATAATAAAGTGTTATGGTCTACCTCATTAAGTATATTAACTAAGAAGTAATTCAAAGACTAACTTAAAAATTGTAAATGTTCATATTACGAGCTACGACGTAGCGTCCGTAGCATTCGTAGCTGCTACGACTTACAGCCGTTCTGTTTAGCAAATTAGCGGCCATCTTTTCTAGCATCAATCAAACCGATCAATGTCTTTAAAAAATACTATCGGTTGAACAACTCGTTTACTATCTACTCCGCTGTGACACTTTTCCTTTCAACTTCTTCAGACGTACTACTGCCGTTTACGCATATTTTGGAAGCTACGGTACTAGCAACTTTATACTAATAATATTTTCACTTTCAATTATAGCCTAATATTCAACAAACGGATCCCTCAATCAGAAAGTAATTTTGATATATTTTTAACGGTCAATTCAATAAATCCATCAAAAGTGAAGTTTAAAATATTTATTATTATACATTTTAGTTTAACCAATTTCAAAATCTCTGTGGCTCAATCAATCTTATTCAAGTTTGGCACAATTAAACTCTTATGAATGTCAACTTATAAAGTAACTGGCCGCATTGAATGGGCGGGCAGGAGCTTGATTGGAAAAAACCAGGCTAGATACTCGTCAAGGTAAATTTTTCTCTCGCCTTTGTTACATGTTACATTCACGCCTGTTTCCCCTAAGGGGTAGGGAGAGGCATATTATACGCACACACTTCGCCAATTATATAATTGGTTTTACGTAATAGGTGGCGAGCCTATTGCCGCTTGCCGGGCACTGTTATGTTTGCCAGAGCCTCGACCGTTGATCGGCAGGTGCACCACTTGCAGGTGAGGTTGGCTTGCTCCTTAGGTCTTGGTTGGATCCCTATGCACCCACCTCCTATCGCCTTTGTTGGCGTGATTAATTTGTGAAACCTCTTTATTTCCCATTACTTTAGTATGACATGTATGTTATTTTATAAAAAAAAGTATGTCTTAACTAAACCTTAAAGTATCGTTCTTTTTCACTGACTCTTTTTTAGGATAGGAAAACCTGTTTGGCTATATGCCTCCTCCAGTTTCTTTCAGATTGCTCTGCCTTCAGCTTTGTTAGTAAAAGTTTCTTAGTAAAAAAATAACAATTTTCTTCTTTTATTTTAAATCTTGTGACTGCAGAACACAGGTTTTTGTAAACTTGTCAAATTGTTTTACTACAAAGTACATTTTCTTGTAACTGGCGGGAGAAAAAAATCTTGACGATTTTCTAGCCAGTTCTTTTACGATCAAGCTCCCGCCCGCAGTTAATGGGCGCGCTAGTTTTTAAGTTTCATTAGAGCTCTATGGAGCCAAACTTGAATAAATGATTTTGACTACGGACTTCTTGGCGGGAAAGTGAAGCGTCATATCTGCAGTTTTGTTTTATTTTCTAAAATTTGTGATATTTCTAACATTCAAGTGTTTGTGAATATACATGAGTGTTGGTAAATCAAACAAAACAGTGCAACATCACTTTTCAAATTTTCTCTCAAGGAGTCCATGTGAGATCTCAGTATAGTCCCACATCTTTACTGAGGACTCAAGGGGTTTAGGGGAGGGTATTTCATCTTCGATTTATCATCTTGATCACCACTCATTCTCATTTACTATAAATTATATATAATTAATATATCACTTACTTGACACTGGCTAAATGTGCTAGACGCACGAAGCCATTATTTAAATGGAAGAAGATTTTGACTACTTTTTGACGGCTGTAGCTATGATGTCACCGCTCCATCGCGTCAGAGATCGTCCTTTACGTTTTTTCCGATACACTGTTTAATTCTTATTTTTTATAGTCTCCTTATTTTCAGACGATTTTTTTCCATTGTTCTCTGACAACCCACTTGTTTATTTTTTATTTCTGTGTGATTAGTTTTGCATCCCCCCAAACTTTTATCTTAACTATAACTACTATTAATGAAACTGAAGAACGATAAAATGGTTAAAAAATAATGTTATAATCAAATGAAAAATTTCAAGAACTTTCCAATTTGCTGTCTCTGTAGGCCGACTTTAGCTTAAGTAGGTCATTAAGTATGATGAACTTTTTTAATTTTCTGTAAAAGATAAGAGTTTGGGAAAGTGTTTAGATTCTCATTGGGGCCAGAAAGTCACCTTTTTTAATTTTGTGTTAAAAGTTCTAAATTTTAATAACAATTTAATGAAAATTTATTTTTTACATTATACCAAAATTTTCATATTTCTCTTCAAATTAAAGAAGTTGATTAATTTCAATATAAGAGAACAACTTATGAAGATTTAAATTTAGAATAATAAATCATAAAACTAAATCTATGTCTTTGAATTAGTCTATTGTAACCATGCTATGGAAGAGCGGTGTAACCTAACACAAGCATATGTTTGCTTAAAAGGTAGACACTAATTAATAAACATTTAAGTAGTTAACATATAAGTATATAAACATATAAGTTAATGAAATAAACATTTTGTATTTGTAAGTAAACATTTTTGTATTTGTAAAACAAATATCTTAACATAGTCGAAATATCTCAGAAATTAAGAAATAATTCATAACTCGAAAAGTACTTGGGGTATTAATTCGGAGTGCTCTGTCTCTGAACTTCCACTACACTCGTTTGTGGGACTGCCAGAACCAGTAGCGTCTGAGTTAAGTCGCGGACGGAGTAAAAGGTTCCTTGTTCACCAAGGAAGCCTAAAAACCATTCGATGGGCAATAAAATGAATAAAATGTTTTGTGAAACTAATATTTCTATTCCTAGGAAATCAATAACGTTGTTCTTCGTGTTTTAGGTTTTTCTGCACATAACTTCACTACACTTTGGTTTATATAACTTAAAATAAACTTTAGGTGTATAGGAACCCTACTAATATACTTTGGGTGTACAGGGATCTTACCACCATCTAAGAGTGTATAGGGACCCTACCACCATCTAAGGAGCCCAAGCCAACCTCACCTGCAAGTGATACACCTGCTAATCAACAGACGAGGCTTTGGCGAACGTTACAAATCCCGGTAAGCGGCAATAGGCTCGCCACCTATTAAGTGGGACCAACAATGTAATTGGCGAAGTGTGATTGAACACTTGATAGTTTATAAAAAATTAACTGCAATTATAAATTTCGGGACTTCTAGGCGGTAAAGTGAAGAGTCATGTCTGCAGTTTTGTTTTATTTTAAAAAAATTGTGTTATTTCTAACATTAATGTGTAATAACGGTGGAATAATAATCGTTAAGTGTTTGTAAACGTACACGAGTGTTGATAAATAAATAAATGTTTTTCTAACAATTACACCAATCATTTAGTTCCAAGATAAGTATAATTAAGAACTTGTGTTATGGATACCTACTAAATAACGGATAAACATACATAAATACTATTATTATTTTTGTAAATAAATACTTAATATACATAGGGAACCACTCAGACCAGAACAAATATTCATGTTCATGCACACAAATATTTGTTCTATGTAGGATAGAGAGAACCCACGACCTTGGAGCGGAGAGCAGGTATACTCGCCACCACGCCATATCGGTCGTCAAAATGAAACAAAACAGTGCATCATAACTTTTCAAATTCTCTCAAGTCAATGTGAGATATCAGTATAAACCCACATCTTTACTGAGACTCAAGGGGTTTAGGGGGAGAGCATCTTTTTTACTATTTATCATCTTTATCACCACTCATTCTCATTTACTATGAATTATATATTATTAACATATCTCTAACTTGACACTGGCTAAATGTGCAAACCGCACGAAGCTATTATTTAAAAGAAGAAGAAGATAAGCTCTGTTTTAGTTACAAACTAGAAAAATAGATGGCATTATAAGTTACTTTCTTTAAGCGCCATCTCGTATATTTTTTCTTAACTTTGTGTAACCGATATAGCACATTACCTAACCTGTGGTACTGGTAACTCAAGTATCGAGTAGGGATGTAAGATTTACTTGTTACATCATCATCGATGTCAACAAAAGAATCTCAAAATAATAGTATCGACTAAATCAAACACAGACATTTTTATTATAAAACTAATAATCAAGTTCGTTATTTAAATATTTTAGATAAATTATACCTATGCACAGAGAAGAAAACCACACATATAAATTATAAATACAATACAGTTAATTTAAATACATATATTATGTTCAATAAACAAAACATATTTTCAATTTGCATATTTTCCATTTTAAATAAGCTAATGAAGGCACTGATCGCCACAGTAAAGAGAAGAAAACTTAACATAAAAAACAGCATCTTTTATAGTTCCCATGTTTGGACATCGATGTTTCAATAAGTGACGTTGGTAATAGCAGGTTGTTACACATAACATCCCTACTTACTTTACACTTCTCAATAAGACGTTATTTACCTAGTACTTATTCTGTGCCCAAGTGCCACCCGAACCAGCTGGTGGTGGTGAGGTGTCAAAAATATATCGAGAAATGGGTTTTATAAATTTATCTGGTTGAATATTTAATATAAAATCTAGTGCACATAACTATATTACAAAATGCGGGCGTTAATATTTTTAACTTTGGTTATATCTGTGTGCGCTTGGGACGATGGCGATTTGGAAGTGTTTGACGTAGTCGAAGAAGTTAACCAAAATTTTTATGAATTAATGGGAGTTCCACCGGTAAATACATTTCTACGAACTATATAAACTACTTATAAATAAATAAATATTACTGACACTTACACCCATTATTTAGTTTCAAGATAAGTATCATTAAGAACTTGTGTTATGGATACTAAATAACGGATAAACATACATATATACTGTTTTTTTTGTAAATATATACTTAATATACATAAGAAAACACCCAGACCAGAACAAATATTAATGTTTATGCACACAAAGATTTGTCCTGCGTGGGAATTGAACCCATAACCTTAGGAGCGGAGAGCGGGTATTGTCGCCACCACTCCATATCGGTCGTCAATTTATTGTTATATACTTGCATCTATCAAAGGGCATATACTAGAATATTGTAGGTTATGACTGTTCATCTTCTGCACTCTTGTATTATTTACCTTTTCTTCTTTGTTAATGGTATCAGTTTCCCTACTTTATTTTTGTAGTGCACCATTGTGCCATCCTACTCCACTCAAGCCCACCTCTCCAGAAGCTAACAAGCCTTCTGTGAATGTAATCAGTTATCCTAGTATTGGTTTTCTAGTAACAGCTATGCCTATGCATTTGTGAAGCATGTATGACCGTTTCATCAGTCTATATAAGCTCAACGTAGGGGGTTGTCTGTGATAACTATGGTGTGGTTAGTGTTTTTTAGAGAGCTGTATGCTCAGCAGCACTATGTACTTATGTCTAGGCATATCCTCATTACTTTCCCATTTGATCGAGCCTTTCCTGTTATAAGCATTGTTATTCAATTAAGTGCTTTCACTTATTTAGCTCAACTTTATTTGCTGCATGCTGCTTGTAGCATAACTACAGTAATATCTGAAATTGTGGTTAAAAAGTTGAATGGCAAATAGTTATTACTTTACTTATCTATTCACACATACAAAGGTCCACTGTGAGGAATAAGTGCGGAAGATTTATATCATTATCACTTAGTAAGATTTAAGAAAAAAAACTATTTAAATTTACATAAAATAAATAACATAAGTTTGTACAATAGATTCATTAATGTAAATAATTTTTTTAAGGATGCTTCACAATCAGAAATAAAGTCAGCATTTAAAAAGCTCACTTTGAAGTTGCATCCGGACAAAAATGATTCCCCTGATGCAGATGTTCAGTTCAGGAACCTAGTTTCCGTTCACAATGTTCTCAAGGATCCGGGAAAGAGGGAAAAGTAAGTATATGCCTCCAGCAATAGTCAATTCAAAAATACCCATGTTTTAATTTTGACAATGTTGGTCCCAGACACTATAGAAAACCTAGGCCTAGAAAATTCCATTCCCATACCAATTTTCTTTACTGAATGTGCCTACAATAATTTTAAATTATTTAATAAAAAATATGTACAATGAAATATGTAATTTACTCTCAATGTATATGTTTGCAAGTCAAAAGTAAATAATAACTCCTGCAATTTGAGTACTATTTTCAATTAAAGTAATTTTTTTTGCAAGGTATAATGATGTCTTGAAGAATGGTCTACCAAATTGGCGGTCAGCTATATACTATTATAGACATGTTAGAAAAATGGGTCTTGCTGAGGGGGCTGTTATTTTGTTTATTATCATCACATTTGGTCAATACGCTGTGGGATGGGCCGCATATGTTGAGAAGAGATACACCGCAGTAAGTATTATTATAAATAGGTTTGATTTTTTTTATTACAGTAGTAAAAACGTTTGATGATATAGTAGGAATATGTGTGTGAGTGTGTGTGTGTTTGTGTGTGTGTGAGCGCGCGCGTGTATATGTGTGTGGGTGGTTGAGATGTTCTATTTAAAAGGTTCCGACTTCAAAGTGAGAATATATTGATAATTTTATACATACATAATCTCACGCCAATGAAAATTCTTTGCATTTAATTTGTTTATAAATTTGGTTTTTTGTATTTTGATTTAGTTTTAATATATTATTTAACCGATTTTAGGAACAAATATTGAATAGTCGTGTTAAAAAGCATTCTAAGAAGTCGGGCTTCGATGCTGGTCTTGCAGAGATTTTGGATCAGCTGCCCAAACCTAGTGTAAAGGATACTTTACCGTTCCAAATACCGAGGTGCATATGGTGGAGCATAACAGCCATTCCTCGAGGAATCCTGGAACTGAGGAATATAATGAAGGAAAAGGAGGAGGAAGCAAAGAGGCAAAAGAAGAAGTAAGTTTAGTTTTGGAAGTTTGACCAAGCTTCAAACTTTAAAATATTTTATTTCATAATTACATAGGTCTTGAAAACATCAAATTCATTATTTTGAATTAACCTGTCATCATCATAGATTAAGTTCCCGGTAAGCTGCAATAATTCGCCACCTATTACATGTGAGCTGCATAATTTAATGGGCGAAATGTGGCGTATTTGTATATTGCCTCTGTCTACCCCTTAGGGAAAAAAGGCGTGATTTTGTGTATGTATATATAATACAAGTAAGTTTTTAGCGTTACTACGCGAAGTTACTTCATTAGTTCTCTTTGTTTACAAATAAGTTATTTAAAAAGTAAAAAAATGTTTACAGATTTTGTTGTGAAGATATAAATAAATATAATAAATATTCTCTTACAATCACACCAATTATTTAGTTCCAAGATAAGTATCATTAAGAACTTGTGTTATGGATACTAAATAACGGATAAACATACATAAATACATTTTTTTTGTAAATATATACTTAAGATACATAGGAGAACACCCAGACCAGAACAAATATTCATGTTCATGCACACAAAGATTTGTCCTGAGTGGGAATCGAACCCACGACCTCTCGAGTGAAGTGCAGGTATACTGACCTCCACGCCATATCGGTCGTCGAATTTAGCATCGAATGTGCCATTTTCAAAATCGCCAGCATCAACCTTTTTATGAGTAGCGCTTCATACTTATAATTGTTTTGTTATTCGATAGGGAAGAGGAAGAACGTATTCGTCTAGAGCGTGAGGCAAAGGCGGCGGAGTTTCGCGCGGCACAGGGCCCGACGCGGCGGCGGCGCGGGTTCGAACCCCCGGCCCGCGCCGGCTGCGTGCTGGACGCAGCGGACGCGCCAGAAGATGACGGCCCTGTCGTTGTGCCCGTCAAGCATGCGGTCAGTTTTAAACTTAATATTAAAGAAAATAGTCTTAAATGTAAAATCATAAATTAGTTACAGAATCAATGGTTCAACACGGCCTCACAGAGGTTTTGGCGCCAAGGCACACATAGAAACATATCGAGGCAATTTATGTAAAGAAAACCTCTCACCTGTTTTTTTTCGTAGAAATTTTATGTATGTACAGAATAACGCAACATCGTTTTTTATTTTCATTTACATGATTTTTTTCATTATGTTCACTAAAGCGCTGCGTTGGTTTTTTGGCGCCACACGGAAATAGAATCATACTTCCATATTAAATTTTCTAAACCTGGTGTAGATCCCTGTTTTGATGTGATTTTATGTTGGATTTTTAGACATATTCTTTGATAACGCAGGGAAGTGGTATATAACATCATAGCCTAGCATTATCCCGGTTGCTTAAGACTTAAGCCCAGGGCCTAGGGTCTGTTCACTGGTCTAACCAGATTTGGCTGAACTTCAGTTACATGGAGCGACTGCCGTCTGACTTCTACAACCCAAAGGAAAACTTCATTCTATGGTTAAACCAGTTGTCAGAATATTATAAGGCACTGACTTCCTTATAACGATTGCCATAGAGGTTCATGACAGCCGGCACCAACGGCTTAACCTGCTATCCGAGGCACAAAGCAGGCGATAACTATCCACATAACTTCAAAAAGTCATAGGTTTTAAACCAGGGTTCGAACCCTGAATTAGAAATCTACGGGCTTCGCTGGGTTATCATCGCTCATGTGGTATAATACCGTGAAATGTGATTTTCGTGTTGACTCCAAATCTCCATACATAAATATCTTTAGTAAAGTCTTCTTAATTTTACTAGG
The DNA here is from genome assembly GCA_949126915.1 of Musotima nitidalis. NCBI lineage: Eukaryota > Metazoa > Arthropoda > Insecta > Lepidoptera > Crambidae > Musotima > Musotima nitidalis. Next base: position 18,283,622 of record OX421416.1, read on the forward strand.
GATGCCGTGACTAACGTAGGTACTTTACTTGCCTTTACAGTGTCTTAATGACTACAACACTGATAATCTTGATTTCGTGCAAATAACTTATGTTACAAAACAACTTGACACTGGCTAATAATCTAAACGAGAGATTTTACATTAAAAAAAACGTCTTTATAAAATGTACGCCCTCTCGAACATTTGAGTGTAAATTTACTATAGTAAACAGTGTTCTATATTCAGCTTTAAATCGTTTGTGTAAGGTGGCATTTTGTATAATAAATAATAACATAACAATAGATATTTTAAAGACAGTTGAGGACATTTTAAAATGTGATTTTTGTATGAGACAGCGTATTTAGTCATCTATAGAAACAGTACTGATATTAAACACTACCTTGACCTACAATTTTCATTGTAAAGTTTCATAATCTTAGCCATGTGAAGTCCACTGCTATAGGCCTCCCCTTTTGTCGATAACATGTTGACAGATCTTGGGCTACGTGTATCTTCTGGTTTCCTTTTACCAAATCATCGATCCGAAAAGTAATAGTGCCGTTTGCAGCATTATGTTCGCCTTCAGTTACTTTTACTTGGGTGATAGAGGTTAAATCATCATTTCGCATGCTTAAAGGAACATCGACCCATTAATAGATAGGTCTGGTTTGAGTTACGTACTTATACAGTCTTTCTATTTCTTACTGAGATCGAATCAATGTTAATCAAACGTTCAAAACACAAGCAGAATTACTAATTAATAAATCAGTATCAATTTAATGCGCTTACAAATCGGACAAGTATTCTTTAGAAGATCTTCTTTTGTGATGTCCCGAAAATCGTCTTTTTTGAGTTAAGTCACTTTATCAATCGTTACTTCACTTAATCAAACATTCAAAACACAAGCAGAATTACTTATTAATAAATCAGTATCAATTTAATGCGCTTACAAAAAGGACAAGTAGTCTTTAGAAGATCTTCTTTTGTGATGTCCCAAAAATAGCCAAATTTGAGTTAAGTCACTATTCCATTAGGCATGCGATATCAGTCCACTGTTAAACAATAGGTCTCTTCAATAGATTACATTTTATATTTGCCTATTATCACCACGCTGGGCAGACGGGTTGGTGCTCGCAGTTCTAGCCAGTATGCAGAATGACGCTGCTGCCCATCATCCGGTTAGATTTCTCTTCGTCTCTTACGACTCCCCGTGAGATGAGAGGGGGTGGCACTATTCAAGGCCGGTACTACACGGCAAAGGTCAAATAACTATACCCTATTCACGTAGGCTTGAGACAAAGGGTAAACAAAAAAAGCTGACAGTTGACAGAGAGTAAAAATGGCGGATATAACCCGACATATAATAAAATGATACATTTAATGGTATTATAATAAGTTCCAACTTTGGGAATCGCTACTTTTAAGTTTGTTTTATATATCATTTTTTAAATTAATTAATTTTATTTTTATAAAAATAAATATAGAAATGTTGCACATTTAAATTCAATAGTTTAATAAATAATTTCTGACTTTCAATTCCAAACAAAATTTGGTTACTTCATTTATTATTTTGGCTAATTTTATAACTTACAGTTAAAAGTGACACATTAAAAAACCTTTTTTTGTTAACATTTTGTCTCAAGGTGAAGTGAATCAAGTATAACTATTTATGTACCCAACCAGGCCCCGCCTGTGATCACCGGCGGGTTATGGACTGACGACGACCTAGCTGAGCTAGTTCGGCTGGTGAAGAAGCACCCAGGCGGCTCCAGCGAGCGTTGGGAGCGCATCGCTGAGGCTATGTGTCGCAGCGTGTCCGAGGTCACTCATATGGCAGCCAAGCTTAAAGACAACTGCTACAAGATACCCGGGCAGGACAATGCTGACCCCACGCCCGTCGAGCCTCCTAAAAAGGTTAGATTTTTCTATTTTTTTTTTTAATAATATTACATATAAAAAATTATAACATTAATTATACTAATCCCAGAGTCACAAAAACCAACGTTGGTTTTACTGGACACTGCCACTCGCCACTATTATATTAATTTACAATTTAAATTTAAATTTACTACCTTACCCCGCGAATTTCGCAAAGTATTACTTTTCATATTAAAAAATCTGTTTAAAGTATAACTTGACAGTTCATAATGTCATCACTACTACAAATAAACCGATATGGCGTGGTGGCGACTATACCCGCTCTCCGCTCCAAGGTCGTGGGTTCGATTCCCATACAAGACAAATATTTGTGTGTATGAACATGAATATTTGTTCTGGTCTGGGTGTTTCCCTACGTATATTAAGTATATATTTACAAAAATAAAAAGTATTTATGTATGTTTATCCGTTATTTATTATCCAAAACACAAGTTCTTATTGATACTTATTTTGGAGCTAAATAATTGGTGTGATTGTTATAAAATATTGCTTTATTATTTATTAATAAAATGTTACATTAATTCACTACCAACATTTTATCAATTTTTAACATAAGTTTTTTAAAGTTATAAGATTTTTTGTTGAAAAATACAGTTATATGACGCTTTCATCGATATAAGTTGGACTCGTCGATTGAGTCTTCATTTGGCCTTCATTGACGTTTGGGTTTCAGGTAAAGACCCGTAAGACTGAAGAGACAAGCGGCGGCACCTGGTCCCAGCCGCAGCAGAAGGCCTTGGAGGCCGCCCTCGCCAAGTACCCCAAAGGGGGCGCTGGCGATCGCTGGCAGAAGATCTCTGCGGCCGTACCTGATAAGACTAAGGTGATTATGTTTTGAAGCTACATACGGTTTTTTTAGATACGAAAGCGGAGATAATAGAAATATGAGTGATAAAATGCAAAATATCGCCTCGCCTAGGGAAGCACATTGAGTTCGACTCTCAGAAATGTCTATAACAGTCGTTATTATTATTGTTATTAATCATATACTGCACATAAAACATAATCACAGTACAAAAAGTATCGAAAAACTAAAAGTACAAAGGTGGACTTATCTCTAGGTGAGATCTCTACCAGCCAACCACAGCAGTTGTAAATTAAGTTAGGTACGGGATTAAATTTGTTTACAGTTCCACGTAAAAAAGAAACTACAAAATCATATAAAATCTATAAATACTTACATACATATATGTCATAATTCTGCCGTCCATTAGCTAGAATGCGGCTAACGTTCAATGGATAATTTTTGGAATTTAAACTCTGCTGTAATATAATAGAGTTTATATTTCAGAAAGTACTCTATGACAGTTAGCGTCTTTCTAGCTAAAAGACGGCAGAATTAACAATGTAAGAAAAAAAAATTTAAGAATTAAAAAGTGCCAAATTTGACAAGTAATGACTCTTCAGTTTACTTTTGAACGACACAACTGATGAACTCTCACTTATGTGGGAGGGAAGTCTGTTCTATATTCGTACATCACGGGCTGAGAAGTTTCTGTTGGAGGGAGGGGAAGCAAGGGTCTTTGTTACGTTCCTGACGTTATGAACGGGATGTAAAAGTAAGAATATTAAAACGGACTCGCAAGTAATGTCAGTGCCTTCTAATACCTTGACAGCTAGTTTAATCATATAATTAAGGTTTTCTCTGGGTTGCGGAGGTCAGAAGGCAGTCGCTTAAATATATAACTGAAATTCAACCCAGATTCCCATTCAGGTTAGACCAGTGAGCACTGTCTGGGCCCTAAGATTAAGTCTAGGGTAATCGGGACTATGTTTGTATTTCCAAAAAAATGTATAACTATTTATATATGTTTCCCCGTTATCCATTACCCATAGTACAAGATCTGCTGGTACTGGGAGCGCTTTGTGAGATATCTAAGAATTTAGTATATGCCTAAGAAGGTGTATTTGCGCGGTAGTGTGAGGTATAAGTTCGCCTTTGTACATGACCTTTTTTATGTAATATTTTGATATTTTTGATTTATGTAAATAAATATTCGTTTACTTACTTTCGGTAATACATATTTATTCTGGAAATGAATTGAGCTCATATATTCTGGTCTGTGTTCCTATCTCAACACCTATTTCTTAAGTTTTATTACCAATTGCTTCGAATTGAATTTCAGCAATATCTTTAGCGAAATTTATCAGAAATGTGCAACTTATGCCGCTGTGATGACGATATTACTGGTAAATCGTAAAGAAAAGAGAAAGCTTGTCCAACAGTTAACATTGTTAGACTTTGTTGAAATATCTCTATAGAGTACTCGTTTACGTAACATTCGGTTGCATTGCTTCGATTCGCTTGATTCGCTCGTCAAAACAATCTATAAATAGTGCAAGATACTGACCTTGAAATGTTTATTGCTTAGAATTGGTTAACAGTCAAAAGTAAAGGTATACTTGCTGTTTACTCTTAAGGTCAGTTACCTTTAGTTTTTTAGTTCTCCAAATAATATTATTACAGTGGACCCCCGGTAAACCGGCCCCTGTCTAATCCGCCGCCCCCTGTAATCCGACGTGCTTATCACTGTTGAATGTAGGAACAAAACATTGTTTTTAAAAATCTTCACAAATAAAGCTGATGCATGATTAAACAGATTGTAACTTGTACGCGCCACTTCATGATAATCTTTTAGTTTGGGGTTGTAATTTGTTGAATTGCAAGGTACTCTTTATCAAAACAATGCGGACTATAAAGGGATTTGGGGTGGTACTCTGTAATCCGACAAATTCGATAATCTGACACTGCCCAGCAACACGTTTGTCGGATTACTGGGGGTCCACTGTATTTTGAATGGCAAGAGCGCGTACGGTACGTTTCAAAACAAACTTCCTGTCGCATGCCCTTGGGCTGGTTTAACCATAGAATGATGTTTACCTCTAGGTTGCGGAGGTCAGACGGCAGTCGCTCAATGTAATAACTGGAATTCAGAGTTTAGTAAGCAGACTTTCGGGTCGCTTAGGACAACCAGTAAGCAGACCTTGGGACCTAAGCTTAAGTCTAGGGCAACCGGGATAATGCATAGGATATGATGACCCGCTTGTGGAATGAACTTCTTTGCGAGGTTTTCGGCATGAGGCTCCTTAAAAAGCGCGTAAAACGGTTTTTAAAGATTAATGACGCTTCTGGCATTGCTAGTGTAAGCTGCGGTATGCATACCTTATATATGTCACCGTAAAATTGCAAATAACGTTAAATTATAATCTATCCCGCGATATTGTAATCTGTCGAGAAATTGTGATCCGTAACAAACTGTTCACAATTTAACGCATTATTTTTCGTTAGATTATAATCTATCGAAGACAAACCGTTAAATCACAATCTGTCGCGCGTCAAATTGTCAACTGTTATAATCTTATAATCTTATGATTATAATCTATCGAAAAATAATGCGTTAAATTATGAGCAGTTTGTTACGGATTACAATTTTTCGACAGATTACAATATCGCGGGATAGATTATAATTTGACGTTATTTACAATTTTACGGTGACAAATATAATTCATACATCATATAAACACTTTAAATGGGCCGTTTGCTTGAGGTTCACCTCACGTTATGCAAATGCACTTATCAAAGTGTAAGTTAAATAACGTGATAGTACAAATCACTCCACGTTTTGGGTGTCTGGGGATCCTACCAAGACCGAAAGACACCAAGACAATCTCACCTGCAAGTGGTGCACCTGCCGATCAACACACGAGGCTCTGGCAAACATACAAGTTCCCGGTTAGCGGCAATAGGCTCGCCACCTATTACGTGGGACCAAAAATAGAATTGGCAAAATGTGTGCGTTTAATTTGCCCCTTTCTCCCTCTCTGGGGAAACAGGTGTGATTATATGTATGTAGTAGTATTATTCTTATATGAATTTTAGTATCATACTCCCTGACACAAGCATATCCCCGATCAGGGGGCCTACCGCCGAGTTCGATGGCAATCGATTATAAGGCAAAATGGATTTCGAATTGATTCTGTCGGACCGCCGAACTTATGAAAATCGAAACAAAATGGCGTTCTCCATTTACCTATTGGTCTGTCACGGACTGAAGGTCATGAATGAGAGGTGGCTGTCGGCAGATTCCCCGGTACGGATTAATGAACGTAAACAAAGTTTGATCTAGATGTATTACCGGTAATCCATCGAATTCGGCGGTAGGCCCCCAGGCTTAGAGCGCGCACTGTAGGTGCCTGCGCGGCGCACAGAGTGCGAGTGGTCGGCCAATTGCAGCAGGCGCGGGTTTCGTCGCGTATAATTTATTCCAAGTCCAACATTTAATATTTATCGAACTTTGTGTTCGCCTAATGCTTAGTTTGAAACTTAGTAGCGCTATGTAGGCCAATTAAACTTCTGAAATAAGCTTTCTGGTCCACAAAATAGAGTCCAATGAAATTTGTTGTAAAAAAATTCGTTATTTTTACTTTCAGGAGGAATGCATGCAGAGGTGTAAATATTTATCAGAAATGGTGAGAAAACAGAAGCAGAAAGAAGAGGAGCAACAGAACGAAGCGAGCGAGCCGAGCGAACACGAGCCGCTTAATGGCGACCTCGAAGCGTAGACTAATGAAATAACAAAAGATAACTATAGATCTTTCAATTTAGGTCTATTTCTGTCCAAACCGACGAGTCCTAAGTATACTGGTGTTAGTACAACTTTGCAGCGCTGAACATCAATATTGAATAAACGAATGTCAGCACAAATATTTACATCAGTATCTCACGTTGTACCTTAAGAGTTCATTAATATTTTTACATAACTTTTGTGGGGTACAAAATTTTAGCTTATTTTGACGCGATATAAATACTTTTAGCAAATGTCTACTTGCATCGGTACCTATAAGTGGGATTCGTACAGTAGCAGAATGTTTCCTTCTCGAAATACTCCACGTCACATTTATTTCTCAAATTTACTATTGAAGTCAGTAATTTATATTATCCCGCTAAGCGGCAATAGGCTTGCCACCTATTGCGTGGGACCAAAAATATAATTGACAAAAAGTGGGCGCATAATATGCCTACCCCTTTAGGGCAACAGGCGTGATTGTATGTATATATGTAATTAATATTATATGAATTTACGTTTAGTCCATTCATATAAAAAAAAAATTTAACGTAGTAAATTTTGAGAAAAATTCATTCTGCGACTAAAAAATCTGATGGTTGCAGACATAGACCTTCGTTGAATTGGATATCGCACGTTCACCTACTGCGTGTTTTGGGCATGTACATTCAGCGTCACATAATTGGTAGCACCTAAAACGCCATATATATCGAAACACGCCTTAACGCTCTTGAGAATAAGGATTTGTGTCGATCTTTGTATGTGTACCTTGTTCTTCCTCTACAGTACCGACCATTAATTTATTTTATTTTTATTCAATCACCAGTCCCAATTGTTAGCTTTCATACAGTTCAAATGGTTGCGTCTTAATTAATTTTTTGACGTTATCATTTCAATACTGGGGTTGTAAATATAAAAGAGTTGTAAAAGCATTAATGGACCTTTTACTACTGTCACACTGCCATATAAAAATATCAATTTGTTTAAAGTATATTTCTGTCTTTATAGTTGAGTAATCGCAGCAGCACTGTCACTACCTGTACAAAATATAAATTAATTGAAATTTTGTATATTTTTTTTTAATAAAAATTTTAAGATATTTTTTTTTTAAATTTGTGACGATTTGAAACCATAAAACATTCCTACTTTGTATTTACTTTAAATCATTTGAAAAATTCATAAATTTACATAGTGTTTACGATGTCATTGATTATATAGGTTGGAAAGAAAAGTTGACCCAAGTAACTTTAAAGCACCTAGGAACTGCGAATGTCACCGAAAGTGATCAAACGGTTAGAATGTCATCAGTTTCTTGTACTTGTAAAAAGTCAACAGCAAATTTAATAGAGAAAATTCCAATAGTTTCAGAATTATGGTTTATATATGTAATTAATTATCTTTATTCAAATTTCGACAAACTGTCCCTTGCACGCTGTATAAAATAATTTGTGGAATGTTCCTATTTTGTAATACTATTTTCTAAACATCACATAAAGTTAAATATGTAGCCAAGATTCATAAATTTGTTACTGAAATTTATTGTAAAAAAAAAAACAATTGCATTTTTAAACCAGTATTTATTGAATATTTACAATACAATTGATGTGATCAATTTACATGGTATTTTTATTTACAAAACTTTATAAAATGTTTACATGTCTTCTAGTTGTGCCCTAAACCATTACATCAAGAGACATCAAATATCTTTGGAGCTTAACATTTATATAAGAAACCAAACTAATACAGTAGTAGGCATCCTTATAGAAAAAACTATGATAAATCTTTTAGAACTGGCACTTTTTCTGACATGCGGTTGTTAAACGCTGGTCTGACCGCTATGGATTTTTGTTATCAGAACAAAACCATTTTGAAACCTTTAACACTTTATTAACATATAATAAAGGACTACTACAAATTCTTAATTAATTGAAATAATAATCAGGGAGGGAGGTAGTAAAGACAAAACTTAGATTACAGACTATAATTTTCTTTTTTAACCGGCATGATAAAATGTCATAAAAATTGTAAATTAAAGTGTTTAATACCGGAATCCTAAGAGATTTAAAAGGTATATTCATATTGAGATTACAAAGTAAATTAACTGGTTCCTCTTAGATTTACTTCTCATCGGATATCTTCATTCGTTGGTAAATCTCAGGAATGTCGTAGTCGAATGGTTCGATGTGGCCGGTTCCTGATCCGCCCTTCGTCGGCTTATTACCAAAACCTAGAAAGAAAGAAAAATATTACAAAATCGTTTATGATTGGTTTAAGGAACTCATTTAAATATCACGCCCATACATCCTTACCTACCTACTTCCTTACCAACCTACTTCTACTAGAAATTAGTAATGTAGTGAGGTGCAATAAGCCCTTCGCCCAAATTGATACTAGCCGAGACCTCAATCCCTTAGTTAATTAATGATATAAATATTTCATAAAGTATAGGGATCCTTCCAAGATCTAAGGAGCCCAGGCCAACCTCACCTGCAAGTGGTGCACCTGCTGATTAACAGACGAGGCTCTGGCGAACGTAACAGTTCCCAATAAGCGGCAATAGGCTCGCCACCTATTACGTGGGGTGGGCCTAACAATGTAATTGGCGAAGTGTGGGGCCTCTGCCTACCCCTTTAGGGAAACAGGCGTAAATGTATGAATGAATGAAACTTATAAAGCTCGTAACTCGACTATACTAAGAGGTTGAAAACGATCACTCAAGTTAATCAGGACTGGGTGATCGCTCTGGCAACTTGGGACCAACAATATAATTGGCGTATAATATGCCGCTGTTACCCCTTCGGGTCGTTCTCATCGTGTTGGGTCTTGTATCTCGAGTGATACTATACTTCAGAAAACACGGACGTTGTTTAATCGGATTTACTTCTGTGGAGTCGCCACTCAACACCCAGCTCGCCAAAAGCTCCTCTCCTATCCTCTAATCTCATTGGTTAATATTTCTCCGTTTCTTCATTTTGCTGCCTCACTCCGCTTCAGTGGATTGGGATTATGTTAGGGTGTTGACAAAATAAGGCTATACGATTAGGATAGAAGCTGGTTGGCAAACAGGCTGGTTCAAATTGTTTGATCTTAAATCTCAAAATTGTATTGCTAACTGACGAATGATTTCTTGCGATGTCTGGGGTAACTAAGTTTTAAGTATCTACTATTTTATCGTTATATATATTCCACTTAGTATGCAAATAAAGATTGGATTTAAATCAAATTGACATAAATGCCAGTGGTAAGATTTTGATAAAATATAGTAAAAATGGCATGTAGAATTAAGAATTTTAGTATTTTTATATCAGCCAAAAAAAAAAATAAAAATCATTTATTCAAGTTTGGCTCAAATGAGCACTTATGAAGGTCAAAACTTAAAAACTAGCCCTAACTAACCATTCACTGCAGGTGGGAGCTTGACCGTAAAAGAACGGGCCAGAAAATTGTCTGGGTAAGTTTTTTCGCCCGCCAGTTACAAGAAGTCTAACATCTAACAGTTTAACGCAGCCCGTTTCATCAAACTAGTGGAACTTCTATGGCGAACATAACAGATGTGGCTCTGACCTGAGAGCGTGTCCCCGCAGGCTGCGCAGCCGCAGCGCGCGGGCGAGGCCACGCGGTGCGTCACGGTGGCGCCATCTGCACACTGCAGCGGCACATCTACCGGCTCGTAACGTAATGCCTGGCAGCACGAGCATTGCGACGAGTGCGTGCCAGTCGCTGTAACACACGCGAGTTAACCCTTTAGCAGGCAGAACATGTTGAAATTTTTCATTGGTTTCGCACCTTAAATCAACTTCATAAGGTTCAATTTATGGTGGGAATATATTTACCACTGTCCTATAAAAAGTTAAAGCCGAGATAGACCAGTTAGAAGGATAATACAGTAATTTTATTGATTCAGGCGTTACTTTGCGGAAATCCATTGTAAGCTAGTAATGGATAAAAAATATCTTTGTACAAGGATAATATAGGTTAAAAGTTATGATAATAAAAGTGAAGTAAAAATAAAGTAGGTAAAATAAACTCGCTTCCCCAGCGTGGTGATTATTGGAAAATACCCCTACTAGAGTGTGTGTAATCGGTAACGGATGAGGCTCTGGCGAACATAACACGGCTCGGTAAGCGGCAATAGGCTCGCCAACTATTACGTGAGACTAAGATAATTGGCGAAGTGTGGGCGTATAATATGCCTACCCCTTCGGGGAAACAGGCGTGAATGTATGTTAGCATGTGTAATTTATTGGGGAGTCCAAGGTTCAGCAGTAGATTTATAAGGCTGATATGATAATAATGGGATAAATATATAATATATTAATTATATTTTAAGAGTCGCTTTTCCTTGGGCTTTTATTCTTTTTTATTACATAGAACCGAAGGTATCTACTAGTCAAGACAGCAGGAGTGCGAGAAACACGCTTGCCGTCGCGACTTTTCAGCACACAACTATACCACGTGAACTGCATGCGATTTCTCGGTAATTGTATGTTGCCTAATGTTTTTTAATTCAAATGTGCAATAAACATTCAATAAATAAACAGAACTCACTTAAACTCGAAATACTTATTTATTTACTGCCGAAGATTTATCCAAAAAAATCTTAAAACTATAAATTTAAAAAATATTTATCACAGTCACACCTTCGGTAAGACAAGAGCATAAGGTCAAAAATTGTGAAAATTAGTTAGGTATGCAAAAGTGTTTTAAAAATGCCTTTTTAACTGGTGGGACAAATACACCATAATGTATAGTTTACTTCATGTAAAGGAAAATTACTTTAGAGTAATTTTAACTATAAACAAGTTCGAATTGAGCGCAAAAAAAAACTTAAAATGGCTCTCATGTAAAATTGCGAATAATGCAATTATGCCCTTGTCTTACCGAAGGTGCGATGTGTTAGGCCTCTGCCTCGAATTTTGCGGGCAGCGGGGCGGTGGCGGCGGCGGCGCGGGAGCGGGGCGGGCAACGCAGACCCGTTCTTGAAAGCAGCGAGCAGATCGCGCGCCATTTTAGCGGCGCGGCGTAGTGTTGTGTTCTTGTTTGTGTCGTCGAGATATTTGTTTTTATTCTCGAACTGTCTGAACGAGTCTGAACAACGGCGACATCTTTATGATTCAAATTTATTTCTAACGCTCGATTGTTTGTGGGCAAAAGAAGAAGTGAATCCCTACTTTGTAGTCTGTAGTACTGTATTGCCTTATGGCAAGGAAAATAAAAGACGAATTATATCGAAATTATGAAGAAAAGAGATAATTTTATTTTATTTCTTCCCATAACTGATTATTTAATCTTCTATTTTTATGGTTCACATCTTGACTGTTCCATATCGGTGTCCGCTTAAAAATTGCTGAAATAATTTCTTCTAGCATGTCCGAGGACATTTCGGCACGTCACAAATATAAATTGCACACACAACACTGCGATGCAGACGCGCGGGCGGTCACCGCTTGACTGGAGTGCACCGCTCGTTGCCCGCCCTCTCGCCGCTGCCGCGCCACTGTTTTCGAGGGTCGGTCTATTTGACTTAACGTATTTGATCCTGCCGCTCCCGCGCCGCCGCCGCCGCCGCCCCGCTGCCCGCAAGATTCGAGGCAGAGGCCTTAGTGTTGACCCTGGGTTAGACATAGAAGTGTGTAAGGACTGACCGTTGTTATAGAGGGTGCCGGAGCTGCAGTGCCCGCGACATTCGTAGAAGTGCCGCAGGGGCTCCGCGTTGCGGCACGCGCCGTGCGGCCGCAGCGTCGTCTGCACGAAGCCGATGGATCGCGGGCCCGATATCTCCACCGGCGCGCAATCCGCTACAACACAACCAATGTCTTTATCACTCAGTACTAAAATCGCAGCTTTCCTACGCAGTTATGATTGATTTTGTGAAAATATAGGGACTTAAAAATCTTTAAATGCGTTTTCCCAAAAATTAAGATTTTTCGAATTGGGCCTCTATAGTATGAAAGGTGAGATATTAACTATTTTTGTGCTGTGTACCGCCTAGAATAGTATCACCCCTCTAAAGTAAGGTTACCTGGAAGAAACTGCTTTTAGCAATAAGGCCGCCCATTGTTTTTTTGTTGATGTGATTTAGTAATCAAATTTATATTTTAGTGTAAAATAAAGTGTTAATTAATTCGTTCCCTCTCATCTCACAGGGAGTCGTAAGAGTCGAGAAATCCTACCGGATGATGGGCAGCAGCGTCATCCTGTGTACTGGCTGGAACTGGGATCACCAACAAACCCAGCGTGGTGTATCCCAATAAAATGTAATCGATTAGGAAGGTAAATGTTCAGCAATGGACTTTATAAGGCTGATATGAAGATAATGATGAAAATTTTAATTTTGCCATGTGTATGTAACACTGACCTAGGAGTTCTGGCTTGTGTTGACTGTTGTTTGAGCAGGTTCTCATTCGGTCAAGGGGACACGTCGGGACACAGTTCAGTGGGGGGGATGATGTCACACGTTATTATCGACACCCAAGCACGTATACATCGAGTAGATGTCAAAGTGTCTTAACACTGTTATTTTTTTTCTTTTAAATAATGGCTTCGTGCGTTTAGCACATTTAGCCAGTGTCAAGTAAGAGATATATTAATAACATATAAATAATAGTAAATGAGAATGAGTGATGTTAAAGATGATAAATGGTAAATGAGATGCCCTCCCCTAAACCCCTTGAGTCCTTAGTAAAGATGTGGGACTATACTGAGATCTCACATGGACTTCTTGAGAGAATTTGAAAAGTGATGTTGCACTGCTTTGTTTGATTTACCAACACTCATGTACGTACGAGTGGCGAGGAATGAGTTGTGGTCGGCATTGTCTCAAAATGGAGTGGGCAGCGTCCTGATACGGGCGTTAAAATCTCTTTATATGGGTTCCAGCGCCTGTGTCAGGATTAATGGGACGTGCACGGACTGGTTTAACATCTATAAAGGTTAGACAGGGATGTGTAGCGTCACCCTGGCTGTTCAACCTATTTTTGGACAATTGCCTTACTGGTTTGAAAGAGTGTGCTAAAGGGTTGAGAATGAACGAGTCGCTCATCAAATGCCTTCTATATGCTGACGACCAAGTTTTGCTTGCGTCGTCGGCTGAGGAGTTTCAAGAGATGGTGACGATAGTCCAAGAGTCTTTAATAGCGAAAGGAATGAAAGTAAACGTTAGTAAGACGAAAGTTATGGTTTTTGAAAGAGAAGACAAAGTGCCAAATTGTGAAATTTTAATCGGAAGTGAGAAAGTAGAACAAGTGAATGAGTTTGTGTATTTGGGATCGAAATTTACGAGAGATGGAAAGTGTGAAAGCGATATCGATAGAAGAGTGAATGCTGGAAACATGTTGAATGGGGCACTTCACGCCTTTGTAAGCAGTCAGAAAGTGTCTGAAAAGGCACGTCTGGCAGTTCATAGAGGTGTGTTGGTACCTACACTAATGTATGGAAGCGAATGTTGGTTATGGCAGAAGAAACATGAGAGTAAGATTAATGCAGTAGAGATGAGAGCACTCAGAAATATTCTTGGTGTGAAATTGAGTGATAGGATAAGGAATGAAGTGATAAGGGTTAAAGCTGGTGTAAAAGAAGATATAGTGACAAGAATTGAGAAAGGTATGCTTAGATGGTTTGGTCATGTTGAGAGGATGAATGAAAGTAGATTAACGAAAGTGATTTATGATGGACAAGTGGGTGGAAGTGTTGGGAGGGGAAGACCACGTAAGACCTTCCATGACCAAATACAGAAATTGTTAGAGAAAGGGCAGGTCAAAAGTACCCTAAACCGACGGGCATGTATGAGGAGGTTAATGAGTGTGAATGAAGCTAAAAGTGTGTGCCAAGATCGTAGCAAGTGGAAGGATGTGATCTCTGCCTACCCCTACGGGAAAGAGGCGTGACATTATGTATGTATGTATGTACGTTCCCAAACACTTAACGGGTAATAATCCACCGTTATTACACATTAATGTTAGAAATATCACAAAGTTTAGAAAATAAAACAAAACTGCAGACATGACGCTTCACTTTCCCGCCAAGAAGTCGTCTTAACACTTACATAAGGCTTCTGGCTTGTGTTGACAGATCTGACAGCAGGTGTCATTGAGTAAGTTCTCCTTCGGACAAGCGGACACGTCGGGACACAGTTCGGTGGCGGCTGACGTCACAAGCTTCTCTCCGACACGCGAGCACGTATACGTGGTGCAGTTGTCGGGGGATTGCCAAGTTGAGTCTGAATGGAAAATTTTTGTAAATACATTTTATGATCAGATGGTCTATTTCTAACAAATACACCAATTATTTAGTCCCAAAATAAGTATCATTAAGAACTTGTGTTATGGATACTAAATAACGGATAAGATAAATAAGGAAAGATTTGTCCTGTTTGGGAATCGAACCCACGACCTCAGGAGCGGAGGGCTGGTATACTGACCTCCACGCCATATGGGTCGTTATAAACTCTAAATAGATAAACGGGTTCTATTTGTTATATAAATATTTATTTGACTTATAGCTTCATTTAAAAACTCCATCTTGAGTTCTCTAATCTTCTGACCCCTCACTTAAGAAGTAATATATTTGCAATAAAGTTATCGTGAGATGTCATCATAAGGAAGCCTGTTGACATTTCTATGGAAATCTCTATAATATATTCATATTTATTTATTTATGTAATATTACAAGTCGGCTTACAGAGCAATGCATCCAACACACCGGCATGCTAGTTCTTACAATAAAACACTAAAAACATAAATCAATTCTCATCATCATCATCATCATTTCAGCCATTCGAAGTCCACTGCTGAACATAGGCCTCCCCAATTGCTTTCCACGTAGATCGATTCTTTGCCGCCTGCATCCACCGGCTCCCCGCCGCCCTGACCAGATCATCGGTCCATCGCTCAATCAATTCTATGAAATGTTAATTACAATTGATAAAAATAACATAGGGATCTTAATTACATAAAGATGAAAAAGCTATTAATCACAATAAACTAACGCAGTATTAAATTACAAATAAAATAAAATAATGTCCGAAAATTATAAAAACAAGGTTATGTCAGATTTAAAAAAATTAGTCTATGTTAATTACAGAAGGGAAACTTATAGGTAATTGCCACCATATTTCTCAGTCCATCAAAAAATAAATCGGTTTCTAAAATAAATATTTCGTAAAGTAAATTACATTATGACAGATAACAGCATAGCGCTATTCGGCAGACGGTTTTAAGAGGGTCGGCTACGCAGTATTGATGCTGGTATTGACGCTGGTATTGACGCTGGTATTGATGCTGGTATTGATGCTGGTATTGATGCTGGTATTGATGCTGGTATTGATGCTGGTATTATTGATGCTGGTATTGATGCTGGTATTGATGCTGATATTGATGCTGGTATTGATGCTGGTATTGATGCTGGTATTGATGCTGGTATTGATGCTGGTATTGATGCTGGTATTGATGCTGGTATTGATGCTGGTATTGATGCTGGTATTGATGCTGGTATTGATGCTGGTATTGATGCTGGTATTGATGCTGGTATTGATGCTGGTATTGATGCTGGTATTGATGCTGGTATTGATGCTGGTATTGATGCTGGTATTGATGCTGGTATTGATGCTGGTATTGAAAGCGTTGCGGGCGGGGTGCCAGAAACTACAACCTAGGCACTGGCGCCTCGCCTCTTTTTCAACAGCGGCGGGCGTCGTCGGAAGTTTTTTTAGTGGGTAGTGGTTTAAGTGGGTGGTCTGCCGCAGTGAGCCCCACACCCCCTCCCGGTCTCCCCCTTTGGCCGGGAGACAGTGCGTAAATGCATTTTGTTACCGACGTAAATCAAAAAAAAAAGGTATTGATAGCGTTCACAGGTAGCGGTGACCACTTTCTATCAAGTCGGCCGCATTATTGAGCGGACCTTGGGCCCATAAAGTGGCATCCGGGATAACTATTGTATAATGTTGGGCCGCATTCTTAATGAACACCTTGTGGAAAAGAAAATGCATGATTAAAACTTGCCTTCTTCCTTCAGTAGTTCCCCAATAACACACTTGCGCTGGAGACATTTCCCGCAGCATTGCGTGGAGGCTGGCTGCTGGTACTCCCATCCATCGTGGCAAGTGTCGTCGCAGTGCTGGACGGATTCCACGTGTGACAATGAGCCCGCAGAGTCGCGGACGCATGACACGTTCTTGCACGGGTCTGCCGTTGACCAGGTTTGACCTTCCTGTATTGAGGTTATATTTATATAACATACATAAATTCACGCCTGTTTCCCCGAAGGGGTAGGCAGAGGCATATTATACGCCCACACTTCGCCAATTTTATAGTTGGTCCCACGTAATAGGTGGCGAGCCTTTCGCCGCTTACCGGGCACTGTTATATTCGCCAGAGCCTCGTCCGTTGATCGGCAGGTGCATCACTTGCAGGTGAGGTTGGCTTGGGCTCCTTAAGTCTTGGTAGGAACCCTATGCACCTATATATTTATATATATACCATCATAATTATAAGCCCGTAAACATGTCACTATTAAATTAGCACGGGGTCCTCTCATGAACCAAGGTAAAAGGTTATTGGGTCATACTCCACCATGCGGACCCAGTGCGGATTGGCGGAGGCGGGTGTGGCGTCCTGCTGTTAAAATTTTTCGAAGTCGCCCAATTAGGCTTTTAGCATAACGACTACCACATTTAGTGATAACATAGGGAACGACTAAACGTGCCATCAGAAGCACGGAAGCGTTCGATATCAAATGCCACAATAACGGTCACCCATCCAACGACAGAGCTTTGTGAACTCGGCTTTACCCAATCTTGATAGATGGCATTGTATGCGATTTTACATGTCGATGTCAAGATTTGCTGTAGATTAATAAGGTTTTACACAAATAAATATTTATTATACTCACTTGGAAAAGTAATAATTTTAATGTACCTCTGCTGAAGATCTACGGGAAGTTATTAATCACTAAACACTTCGGTGATCGTTTCCGCCTATCTGGCACTGCGAAGCTACGAGCTCTATGGCTAATCATGAAAATTGGCGAAATTTGGGAGTAAACTATATGCCTATATAAATTTATTTTATTTATTTTTATTTAGGTACACGGACAGATTATTATCATTAAAAATTAAGTACGACTAATTAAAAGAAAAGAAAAAATAAGGCTAGACAATAATCCACAATTAGTGTACACAGCATGACTTATAAATTAACAGTAATTAAAAAAAAAAAAGATGCCAATATGTAACAATTAAATACTAACGGGAAAATATAACAGACAATATAATATAAACAATACTACACACGGGAAAAAAAAAAACAATGTTAGGAAAAAACAATATTAGGATTTATGAGAGGAAGATGCTTGGTCTGTGAAAAAGTTAGATGTCAACTTTTTTGTACTGCGCAAAATTGGGATCAAATATATCTTGTATGAATACTAAATTGTATGCATGTATGAATACATAAGAGCTTTGTTAAACCATAGTTGAATACAATATTTACATTTTTTATTTATATTTTTGTTAATAAATAAACAATAACAATAATTATGGTGCCTTTCCTTTAGAGATTTGCTAGGCTGCTGTGCGCAGATGTGCTAGCTACGCTACGAAACTATGTGACCGCTTTCACCATTACTAAGCTATGCAGCTATGCGAGGAAAATGCGCAGCTAGAGCTATGCGATGTATACAGAGGCGCGCGGAACATTGCTACATGACTCGCGACCATCCTTAGCACGTATCCATCGCATCTATAGCAAGTATCCATCGCATCCAAAGCACGCATCTATAGCACGCATCTATAGCACGCATCTATAGCACGCATCCATAGCACGCATCCACGCCACGCATCCACGCCACGCATCCACGCCACGCATCCAGGGCACGCGGACTCGAGGTCTGAGACAGAACTGTAATGAGTTGAGTGTAATGGACTCCAGCGTCGGTCCCTACATATCACTTCTGGCTGAGCCAACTTCGAGCGCTGCTAAAATCTTTTTTCAGCGAATATATAATATTATTGAAATGTAATAGGTTAAGATTAGGATACGATGGAGCTGGCATGGTCAATTTATATGATAAAAGCTCCTAAAAATAAAGAGAAAAAAAAATCTTTTCCATATATAACGGGTTTAACTAAGTCATAGCTTAGTTAAACCCGTTTCCACCACTTTTATTTTATGTAGACCAATGAGCATGATTGGTGGATATCAGACGCATCCATAGCAACGTAGCGTAGCACAATTCTGGTGAAAAGGCACCCTTACAGTTGATAAAGGCACCGTGCCCAAAGAGTGCTATAATTATACAATAATGTTACCTGGTAGATGTCGTTGCCAACGCGACAGGCCACCTGTTTCAGCTTCTTGCAGCACTGTCCTGGCACTGACTCCTCGCTGTATACGAACTGCTTCTTTAAGGCCACCGGAATCTCAGGACAGTTTTCTATAGAGCTTTCCACTTGAAGCTGTCATGTGAAATTATTTCAGTTGATAAGATCAAGTTGAAATTAAGGGATGGGAGTAGGTAGAGCGATTTCTTATATTTCCAATGCAATAATTTGGACATTCCCGGAATGATTAAGCTCAGTTAAATAAAATAATATATTACTTCAGGCGTTACTTTACGGAAATCTATTGTAAGCAAGTGATGGCTTAAAAATATCTTTGTAACAATTTCCGCGCAACTATAATTTCCCGAAAAATCGAGAAACCATTCAACACGACACGTGTTTCGCCCTTACACAAGGCATCTTTAGGTAAGATATGACTCTCAGAACAACGATGTCTTCACGAAAAACGCTGAAACGAGAGTCTCTCGATCCCACATTTGCAATCAATTGCATCAAATACCGGATTTGCAGTTAAAATCCTGGCGAATGTTCATAATATTACCATAAACGTTTGCGGTCAATGAACCCAAACAACTCTGCCTACTCCGATCTCTGGTTATAATCTAGTTAATGCATAGTAATAATATCATTCATAGTGATGTAATAACGTAAAATTCAACGCGCTAATTAGAGTTTCTGGTAGCTCAGTGGACCGGTTTTCCAAAGGCCAGATTCGATTCCTCTGCGAGTTTGCACTGGTAATTTTTTTCTTGTAAAACATTCGTCTCATATCTAAGTATATTGTTAATGCAAAAAAATATATTAAGGACGTAATACTGGTTTAAAAATGATCTGACCCCAGCCAGATAAACTTGAAGCAGGGTAGGAGGATATAGAATGGTGAATGACTGACCGAGTCATTGGTCTGTTCGCAGGTGTGCTGCGTGCAGAAGTCTGCAGAGAGCCACGTCTGGTTGGCGGCGTACTGGCGACCATCCACCACGCACGACACGGGCTTGCAAGACCCACAGCACTGCTCACTGCCGGCCGCCGCTGGGAAGTATTTCCATCCCTGAAACAGTTAATATACAGTCAAAATATTTTCTCTTTAGATGAATAAGACTAATCATCATCATTATCTCTGCCATTTGACTTCCACTGCTGAACATAGACCTCCCCAAAAGATTTCCACATTGCGCGATCCTGAGTCGCCTGCATCCATCGGCTTCCCGGCGACTTGACCAGATCATCGGTCCATCAACTGATGGGGCGTGTAGGTTCTTCAATGGCGACCGCGAACCGGCAAACATAGTAAAGGACGACTTCCCTCCCGACGGATGTAGTAGTCAAGGCAGCAGGAAGCCGGTGCAGGCGACGAAAAAGCGCTTAATGTGGATATCTACTGGCGAGGTCTATGCCTTCATGTTCAGCAGTGGACGTCATTTGGCTGAGACAAATTCGGTTTCTGATATCGAGCGATTCTGTGCTTCAAAAGCTACGTTAGTTTCGGTATATGGGGTAGTTGTTAATTTCGGTGAGAGGCCTTAAATAATTCTAACAGCAGGGCGCCGCACACTTGCCTCCGCAAATCCGCTCTGGGTCAGCGTGGTGGAGTAAGACTTAAATCCCTCTAACCATGGCTTGCAAGAAGTTACCTGTACTCAGTAGTGGAGCGAAAGTCCAAAAGATTAGCAAGCTGAAGTGGCACTAGGCCGGTGGAGGCCCTAGGACCTACAGCTACAACCTACAAGCGATAATCGGAACGTAAAAGATGAATGAAATCCTGAATCGCGCAAACAAAATTCCTCAAGCTCGTAACTATATATACAACACCCAACCAGGATCAATTGGACTTCTTGGCGGGAAAGTGAAGCGTCATGTCCGCAGTTTTGTTTTATTTTCTAAAATTTGTGATATTTCTAACATTAATGTGTAATAACGGTGGATTATTAACCGTTAAGTGTTTGTGAATATACATGAGTGTTGGTTAATCAAACAAAGCAGTGCAACATCACTTTTTAAATTCTCTCAAGGAGTCCATGTGAGATCTCAGTACATTTTTACTGAGAACTCAAGGGGCTTAGGGGAGGGTATCTCATTTAACATTTATCATCTTTCAATTACTATGAATTATAATATGTTATTAATAAATCATTTACTTGACACTGGCTAGATGTGCTAGACGCACGAAGCCATTATTTAAAAGAAAAAAAAAAGCACCCAACCATCATCGGTTGGGCCGCGTTTCCCGGGCACATCCATCCGCCCGTTTCTCTTTAGTGATAAACGCTGGAGTAGACGTGTCCTAGTGTGGAGTGGGGTGGAGTGGAGTGGACACCACGGCTCGGTAAGGGCAGGGACACCTTCCGGCTAGGTAAAGCGAAGTTATTTGAAAAGCTGAGGATCGAGCTCAGAGGCGTGAAATTGGAGAAACCTATGTCCAGTAGTGGACAAATGTGGGTTGCTACTGCTGATGATAAATAACAGTAATTTAACCAACCGGCTGGCAGTCAGTGTTGCAGCTGAGTTTGGTGCTGTGCCTCGTCAGTTTCCCGTCCGCTTGTTGTTCGCAGGAGAACGTCTCGCACGGCTCGTCAGGGGATGTCCAGTTCTCACCCGCCTAGAAAATAGAAAAATAGGTTACTGGGTGATGTCGCGTTCCCAAGACTTTTATTTTCCCGTATACCATACGCGAGATATTTTAAATGAAAGTAGTGGCCGAGAACAATATATATTGCGAGACAACTGTCATGTTCGATATATATTTTTCACCGAATATTGATACGAAGTTAACACCGAGAATGATTTAAAGTTGCGTTTGGTTCATTTATCGAATGGCGAATCGAATAGTTGCATCATATACGTTAAAACCGCATACGTGAAATAATCTAACCGAATCGTCGTCGTATGAATGTAGCCTTATAATATTAGATATCTATAGATATCTGTATTGGTTGTCCCGAACTCCCAGTGAGCATTTGGAAAATATCGTGACTAACGGTACCTTGTAGCGCTCGGTAGAGACAGATGACTGTGCAGTCCTTCGTTCGAAAACCACGTCTGTACCGGCGGTCGGCGTAGGACACTCGCTTGTGGCAGCTTGTGAAGTCAGTCCCAGCTCAATAAATAAATTAGCTGTCCCATTTAGCAAAGTTGGTACAGTATGCTGGGACAAAGGGTAAAGTCTATAGGCAAAAATACCTTGTAGCGCTTCTCCCGGTAGAGACAGGCGACGGCCTCCATAGCGGGGCAGCATGCGAAGGGCGCTGGCCTCAGTTCGTAGACCACGTCTGCAGGAGCGGGCAGCGCGGGACACTCGCTGACGTGGCAGCTGGTGGCTGGACCCAGCGACGAGTTGGAGCAGCGGCACCAGCGGCAAGGACCGTCCATCCAGGTCTCCTCTATCTGTACAAACACAGAACAAGCAAAGTCAAGAAAAAACAAGGAAAGTCACACATCACGGAATTGTTTATTTTCAAAATATGGTGTAAATTTAAGTTTTATGTAAATATAGTAGATTTTTAGATGAAACTTCTTCGTCAACGTACACAAGTGTAGGAAAGTAGTACCTATATTGTCGTTTCTTGTGATTTTCCGTGATGATTTCAATACTCCATAGAAACCTCTAGTAAAGAGTCTAATACTTGACTGAGGTAGGACTTTTAACTTGCCAGTCACGGACTCTCGAAAGCTCTCGTTTCTGAGTTCCTCGTTTAGGCGTCGTGTTTTGAGGTGTTATAATACCGGAAGATGCTATATGGAGACGAAAAATGTGACGTGTAGAGTTGTTTCTTGATTTTTACGGAGATTACAGTTGCGCGAGGATTGTATCGTGACCATATTTATTATGACTCGGTCTGTATGAACTCGAACTTGATGTTTTAGTGACGGCAGTTTTGAATTTACATTGGCATGAATATTTTCTGTAAATGTTTATATTTTTATACGTTCGGCTTTGTTAAGATTGTTTGTAGATTAACTTCATCATCTCAGCCCATTAACGTCCCACTATTGAACACCAGCCTCTTCTCACATACCAGGGTGCGAGGGTATTGGGTCATACTCCACCAAGCGGACCCAGTGCGGATTGGCGGAGTCAGGTGTGTGGCGTCCTGCTGTTAGAATTTTTCAAGCCGCTCATTAGGCCTCTGACATGGCTTAACGACTACCACATTTAGTGCTAACTGGGACCAACGGCTAAACGTGCCTTCCGAAGCATGAAAACGCTCGATGTAAAACTGAACTGACCTCTGTAAACTCTGCTTTACATCGGTGATCGTTCCCGACCACCGAGCACCGCGGAGCCTCGAGCGCTTCCGGCGAAATTTACTTCCCATGTCATTAATACAACAAACTAATAATAAGTCTTACATCTTTAACGACTTCTTCAGTCTTCTCTCGAGACCTTTCCCCGCCTTTAGACGATGCTTCCCAGGTCAGAGTCGTTACGCACTTGTCCTTTGGTAGTTCTGAAAAAACACTTTTACTATAGGAAAGAAATTGTTATTAGTAAGTTTTTTTACTATCATTGTTTTTTACTATTGCATTGTATAGCTTCACAGACAAATGAAGATTGTAACTAACCAATTGATAATTTAAAAGAGCATAGCCTGTGAGTTACTTGCCAGTTCTTCTTACAGAGCGGTGGCTCGGAACTGGCACTTAGAATCACTTACACTTAAATATTTTTTGGTTTTTTGATTGTTTGCTTGCAAGTGAATCTAAGCTTCGTGATTTTAGTATAATTTTTTTTTGATTGTTTTTTTTATATTTGTTATAAATTTTGACGTTTTCAAGTATTATGTAATAGTTTATGAAATAAAAAGTTTTGAAGTTTGAAGTTTATCGGCAATTGCACGTCGATGTAAACTATCATCAAGATTTAGATTTATATTTTTTAATTAATCACTACTTAGCACAGAAAATTATGATAGGTTTTAAAGCCATATACCACCACGCGACCCCAGTGCGTATTGGCGAATAGTGCGGCGATCGGCGAACTGCTCTTAGAATTGTTGGTGGCAGCGAAGTACTTGGTGGGCAGTGTCCGGAGAGGCTACTCACCACACACGACGGAGGGGCAGCACTCGGTGGGCAGTGCCTGGTGAGGCTACTCACCACACACGACGGAGGGGCAGCACTCGGTGGGCAGTGTCCGGAGAGGCTACTCACCACACACGACGGAGGGGCAGCACTCGGTGGGCAGTGCCTGGTGAGGCTACTCACCACACACGACGGAGGGGCAGCACTCGGTGGGCAGTGTCCGGAGAGGCTACTCACCACACACGACGGAGGGGCAGCACTCGGTGGGCAGGGTCCGGAGAGGCTACTCACCACACACGACGGAGGGGCAGCACTCGGTGGGCAGGGTCCGGAGAGGCTACTCACCACACACGACGGAGGGGCAGCACTCGGTGGGCAGTGTCCGGAGAGGCTACTCACCACACACGACGGAGGGGCAGCACTCGGTGGGCAGTGTCCGGAGAGGCTACTCACCACACACGACGGAGGGGCAGCACTCGGTGGGCAGTGCCTGGTGAGGCTACTCACCACACACGACGGAGGGGCAGCACTCGGTGGGCAGTGTCCGGAGAGGCTACTCACCACACACGACGGAGGGGCAGCACTCGGTGGGCAGTGTCCGGAGAGGCTACTCACCACACACGACGGAGGGGCAGCACTCGGTGGGCAGTGTCCGGAGAGGCTACTCACCACACACGACGGAGGGGCAGCACTCGGTGGGCAGTGTCCGGAGAGGCTACTCACCACACACGACGGAGGGGCAGCACTCGGTGGGCAGTGTCCGGAGAGGCTACTCACCACACACGACGGAGGGGCAGCACTTGGTGGGCAGTGCCTGTGGGTGTCGATGTGGGCCGCAGACAGTGGGCGGCGGGCAGCGCTGCGGGCGGCACACCAGCTCGACGCGGGGGCAGCACCCTGATCGATCCACCACGCGCTCCATACCAGCCTCCAGCATTTCCACCTCGCTCTCCGATGGAATGTGCTCACACTCGCTCGCGGGCATGCATTCTGCAAAAAACAAATAGAGTGATAGAGTAATAAGCGCATCTAATTTTAACAAGTGTAAAGAAGTGCATAGGGCTCCTACCAAGATCTGAGGAGTCCAAGCCAACCTCACCTGCAAGTGACTGGCATGGCAATATGCTGCGTTGACCACTTTGTATGAATGAGATGCACCTTACGTTATGCAAATGACGCCACGTAATGGGTGTGTGGGGATCCTACCAAGACCTTAGAACACCAAGCCATTCTTACCTGCAAGTGGTGCACCTGCCGATCAACAAACGAGGCTCTGGCGAACATAAAAGTGCCCGGAAAGCGGCAATAGGCTCGCCACCTATTACTTGGGACCAGCAATATAAATGGCGAAGTGTAGGCGTATAGTATGCCTACCCCTTCGGGGAAACAGGTGTGATATTATGTATGTGAATGAGGAGACGCATTAATTTTCTGTCTCTATTTGCGTATATTTTTTTCTATGTCTGCCACCGGTGCCGTAGAATATTTCAAGCTTCCTAATAGAACCTCTTACAAGTCTTTAACTTCTACATATAGAGATACTCGGGATCTATTGATACGGCTAAAGATTTTCCGAAGCACATTTAAACATCTATAAATAGGGCTTTTGGATTGGATCAGCCCATTCAACTTTAAAGGCTTATTGAGGTTAAATTTTTAAACGATTTTCATAGGAACGTCTCTACTGTGTATGATTTATAAAAAAAAATACTGAATAATACAAAATATAACTCAAAATGAAACACGGGAAACTACCCTATTCAAATATGATTAACGTTGTATTAAGACCTAATAGTACACCAAATGATGATTATGATTATTGTTTACCACAAACAAACTCAGTGCAGCCGCTGGGTGTGGTCTTCTGTTTGAGCACCTGCCCGTAGCCGCACTCCATCTTCTTTGGTTCCCTGCATTGCGACTGTGGTTTGTCCACTGCAATTATAATTGAAATTAATTAGTATCTATTAGCACACAAAATTGTAGGACATCGAATCTCATTTTAAAGAAAATTATTCCACTTTTTTTAATGTAAATCAATTTTTCATAATTAATTAAATAATTTATTATCACAGTTTTATTTTAAAAGCCTCAGCATAAAACACTGACCCATGCTGAACTAGATCCGTTTAGGTGAATTAAAAAAAAAAATTCATTGTTTTAGGGTTTATTTTTCTTTAAAATGTGTCTCATTGGCAGCAAATAAATATTTGTACTTGAATATTATTGAATCCTCCATCATCCAAGCACTATCCCGGTTGTGACCTGGACGTATCTTAGGGCCCAGGGTCTGCTTACTGGTCTAACCAGATTTGGCTGAATTTCAGTTTTTAGAGGACTACCGTCTGACCTTCGCATCCCAGACGGAAACATCATTTGTAGGCAGCAAAGCGTGCCCTATCAAAAGGAAAATCTTCCACCGGGAGGATGGATGTGCCTGGGGGCCGCGACGAGCTTGAGAAATTCGGTTCGCGGTCAGGAATTAATTAATTTGTAAGTAATATTTATCGCTTGCGCGTCGCCACACCATACAATAGTTAGAGTAATCTATCGCAAAAATGTTTGTTGGGCTATAAGAATCATCATCTTAGCCCATTAACGTCCCACTACTGAGCACGAGCTTCCTCTCACATATCAAGGTGTAAGGGTATTGGGTCATACTCCACCACGCTGACCTTCTGCGGATTGGCGGAGGCAGGTGTTTGGTGTCCTGCAAGCTGCCCATTAGGCCTTTAACATAGCTTAACGACTACCACATTTAGTGATAACCGGGACCAACGGCTTAACGTGCCTTTCGAAACACGGAAGCGCTCGATATCAAATGCCACACAAACGGTCACCCATCCAAGGACTGACCTCTGTAAACTCTGCTGTACTTCGGAGATCGTTTCCGACCACCGAGCACCGCAGAGCTACAAGCGCTTAGCGCGGGCTATAACAGTAACTCACAGCAAATGTAAGGCGTGCAGCATTCCTGCTGCCCCGGGGGGACGGGGCGCGGCACGAGGTCCTGTCCCGCGGGACACACGGGCGCGGCGCAAGTCTGCGTCGTGCAAGACACGTGGGCCGCATTCTCGCCAGGCATCTTGCTGCATATACATTTCTTGCATGCGTTCTCCTGTATAATTCGAAAAAATATGTAAATTTATATATGAATGCAAAATCTCAGCTTAATTGGAAACTAGGAAGTGGGTCGAACTCAACTTGCAAGATTTCATTATTTCAGACACTATATAGAAAAAGAAAATAAACTATAGAAAAGCTTGTTAAATTATTGGTCTAAAATAAAGTTTTAATAGAGCTTTTACAATTTAGAGGTGTAACAGTTCATCATATCAGATCATTATTGTTCCACTACTGAGTACGGCCCTGGTCTCACAAACCAAGATAAGAAGGATTCAGCATAAGTCACCACGTGAACTCGGTGCGGATATTATGGAGATGAGCATATCTCCATAATATTCCATCAGTCTCCATCAAAGCGGTTAGAGATACGAGGAGCTCAAGAGGTACACGATAATATTTGATACCTACCCGGCTATATAGCATGTGATTTACTAGTAAAAAGAAAAAAATAATTACCTGCCACTCATCCCCGGCGAAGTGTAGTTTATCAGCGTCGCAGGGGAAGCATTTGGTCGGCTCTATGCACGTGTTGTTCACTCGCACCTACCAACAAACATCAATTACAATGTACATACCCCATGACAAATAAGCTGGCCATTCACGATCCGAAATCGGGATTAAATTAACAAAAATCCAAGAAAAATTTGCGACTGTGATCAATTCAATTTTGAAGTTGAAACAAATTTTTACACTTGCCATGAGAAAAAACATAACACCTACACTTTAAGTTTTTCACCTAAATTTTAGTATGTATGTATGTATACCAAAATTTTAGGCTTAAATTTACGTAAAGCCCGCCGGATCTTATAGAAAAGACACCCCGCGAGTGGGCTCGTATCGCAGTTTCAAGTCTGCGGACCGTGAATAGCTGGGTTGGTAAAGATTCAGTGAAAAGGCACTAACCTTTCCCTCTGGGCAGAAGCAGCCTTCATTGGGCGGCTGGTCGCACAGTTTGGGGTTGTTCTGCAGCTCGTCGTGGTTTTCACAGGTCCTCTCGCAGTCCACACACGGCCGGTATACGAACGGCGCCTCACTGGTAAAAAGAATACGTTTTAATAATTATTCATAATTATTTTTTCTAGTTCTAAGATAGTAATTATTAGAAACTTGTGTGTATCAATAACAAATAACAGATAAAAAGACATAAATAAATCTTTTTGAAAATACATACATACATGTTATGTATCACTCTTTTTCTCGTTAGGCAGAGAAAAAATTATATGCCTACTTTTGCCTACTATAACTTTATTACCCCCACGTAATAGATGGCGAGCCTATTTGCTTGAGTCTCGTCCGTAGATTGGCAGATGTACCATTTACGGATGAGATTGGCTTGTGTTGCTGCTCAATTTACAGTATAATAATTTAATTTGATTTCTGAAAGAAAACTTTAGTTAGTTAGTTAAGAAAGCTTTGTTATGGGTTCGGTTTCTCTACATCTACGTCTTCAGTAGATAATTTAATACTGACCAGGTGTACGGACACAGGCGCGACTGCCTCCAGCGGAGACACACGCCCTGCACGCGGCACGCGGCGCTGTACCGCGCCAACGTCGAGCAAGCATCGCTCTTATTGGTTGCACACTGCTCCTCCTCGCACAGAGCAACAAACGGCGCCGGGTCTATTAGAGCGTGGCACTGCAATATAAAAATATTCCAATAAGCCAGGTCTTACAGATCTTAATTTCGTTTTCATCATAATTTCAGCTATCTAAAGCGCAGATTGCTCGTTTTATAAAGTAAACATGCATTTAAATTACATTTATTACACACACACACATTCACGCTATGCGAATGCTTTACTTTTAAATTTTTTTTGTTATTTTTTTTTTAATTATTGTAATTTAGTTTTTGTTGTCTTATATGTATGTGTGTCTTTTGTTGCAATAAAAAGTTTATCAATCTATCGATCAAAGAAAGAAATTGATTTGTTGATCACTCAATGACACAACAAAGTGCTAATTATTAAAAAAAAATTCACGACGCTAATCTTCTGTGTCAATACGTCATCATGAAAAAAGTTTCAACATGTCGTATGACGTCACAGGTCGTCGTTTGCAATGTTTTAAGTACAGACCGCTCCAAAAGCGTCGGCGTTATATAGTTCGAGGCAGGCGTTTTCAGTAGGGGGCGGCGGCTTGCAGGGCTCCGGCGGCGGCTGCGAGCACTGCTGCTGCTCGGGGGGCACGCCCAGCGTCTCCAGCGCGCTCGGGGGGGCCTGCCAGCTGTCGCCGAACTGGAAAAAGACTTTCTTTTCTTTTTCTTTTTTTTAAATAATGGCTTCGTGCGTCTAGCACATCTAGCCAGTGTCAAGTAAGTGATATATTAATTATACACATATCACAAATTTTAGAAAATAAAACAAAACTGCAGACATGACACTTCAGTTTCCCGCCAAGAAGTCCAGAGATTATCTTCTTCTTCTTCTTTATTTTAAATAATGGCTTCGTGCGTCTAGCACATCTAGCCAGTGTCAAGTAAGTGATATATTAATAATAAATAATTCATAGTAAATGAGAATGAGTGGTGATAAAGATGATAAATGGTAAATGAGATACCCTCCCCTAAGTCCCTTGAGTCCTCAGTAAAGACGTGGGACTATACTGAGATCTCACATGGACTCCTTGAGAGAAAATATGAAAAGTGATGTTGCACTGTTTTGTTTGATTTGCCAACACTCATATATGTTCACAAACACTTAACGGTTAATAATCCACCGTTATTACACATTAATGTTCGACATATCACAAATTTTAGAAAATAAAACAAAACTGCAGACATCACGCTTAACTTTCCCGCCAAGAAGTCCCTGGAAAAAGTCATCATCACATATTAATATTGATTGTTATGCATTTAAAATGCTATATACACGAATACAATTCGAGTTCTTCTTTCACTTAAGTTCTTATTATTCTATTCTTGATTTGTGTTAACTATATTTTGCTTTTATTTTATGTTTCTAGTAAAAAATTCCTTTCGTCATCATACATACATATATATACGAGTATTCGCACCCTTATTTCGAAACCGTTATTTAACGAAAAAAAATAATTTTACAGGAGAAGCGATTTATTTTTAGTTTTCATCGATTTAAAAAAGATTATTTTTGTAAAAATTTGGTTTCGTAACGGTTTCGAAATAAGGGTGCGAATATATAGTCACGCTTTTTCCCGTAGGCAGGGATCACATCCTTTCGCCTTTTACGATCCTGGCACACATTAGTTTTAAGCTTCATTTACACTCATTAACCTTCTCATGCACACCTGACGTACTCTAGAGTACTATTGACCTGCCCTTTCTCCAACGCTTCACGTCATAATCTCAGCTCATTACCATTTCACTACAGAGCAACAGTCTCCTCTAGCGAATCATGTTCAAATGGATTTAGGTGATACTCCACCACGCGGACTCAGTACGGATTGGCAGAGGCAGGTGTGTGGCTTTTTGCTGTTTCAAGCCGCCAAATAGGACCTCTTACATGACTCATAATCTGCCACTTATAGGGATTAACCTTTAAACGTGCACGTAATTTCTGTATAATAATCATAGTTTTATTTACAGTACTTCCATAAATTGTTTTAGTAATGCAGTTCATTTAAGTGTGTACTTTCATCATCATCAAATACCATTCCGGGTGTCATCTTACGGTCCCGGCGTCCTTTTTTCTACTCATTTGGCCGCCACTGATACGAACTTACTCGTTTAGAGTATTTGCCAGTGTCAACATATATACAAAATACACAACACCCAACAGGGTAAAAGCAATTAAGATACTGTGATACGGATGATGATGGCGATGGTGATGACGAAAAAGATGATAAGTGAGTCAAAATAAAAAAGGTGCAGCAGTAGGTTACCTCATCGACGTCGTCGGTTTCGGTCTTATTGGCCGTCCTTAGTGGTCCCTCGCCGCCGCACTGCCCACACAGCCCTTCCGTGCGATCTTTGTACACCAACGACGGCACCAGCACTGACCACTCTAGCTTGGACTGCTGGACTGTTATCTGTTTAATACACATACAAATTCTTAAATTGAGCTTGTACAGTTAGCGTCAAGTATTGGCACCCAAAGCACTATTTTGGAACACGCCTTAGGCCGTGTCCCCAGTAGGCAAACTGTTAGCGGCCGACTGAGTTGCAAGACTGAGAGACCGACGCTGCAAGCTGCGTATAGTGAGCGCAAAACTAGCAGACTGTGGACACTCCATTTCAAATATATGGAAGGGCGTACTAAATCGGTACGCCGCAAACTCAGTCGGCCGCTAACAGTTTGCCTACTGGGGACACAGCCTTAGTGTCTATACAGACGAGTGCCGATCTTTTTGACAATAAAGACCGCCAAGTGCCGCCAGTGGGGACTGGTCTGCTCATGTCTACTATGTTTTTTCGCAATCATGCTCGTATAACTTAAAAAGAGTTATTTCGTCTTTTATTTCTAATCTTGTAACTGCAGAACACAGGTTTTTGTAGACTTGTCAAATTGTTTTACTACTAAGAACATTTTCTTGTAACTCGCAGGAGAAAAAACTAACCTTGATGATTTTCTTGCCCGTTTTTAAATATCACGCTCCTGCCCGCAGTGAATGGGCGCGCTAGTTTTAAGTTTTGACCTTCATAAGAGCTCTTTTGAGCAAAACTTGAATAAATGATTTTGAATTTTTGAGTGTCGATCTTTTTGGCCCATTGGATGTTACCAACTATATAACGTTGACTGTACTGTCTAGTACCCTGTAGTATGAGTAATAGACAACGAATAAACATGTTAACTCCTTGTTTTTGTAATTAAATAGTGACTAACAATGCACACAATATCAATATATGACCAAATAGTATATAAATAATTAAAAACATACCTCCACGTGAGCATCGTGTAGAAGTATGGAAACATCTTTCCCATTGATCTGGTTAACGGTCACCCAATCGTTCTTCAGGGGATACTTGAACATCACTTCTTTATTTACTGTCGTAGTAAGCTGCGGAAAACAAAATAATAATTTAAAATAATTATCATTATGGTTGTGCCCTAAACTTAAGCTTAGGGCCTAGGATTTGCTTACTGGTCTAACCAGATTTGGCTCAACTTTAGTTATCACACGGAGCGACTGCCGTCTGACCTCAGCAATCTAAGGGAAACATCATACTATGGTTAAACTAGCTGTAAGGATTATAGAAGGCACTGAATCCCAAATAACTACTGCGATAGATGTTCATGCAGCCGAGACCAACGGCTTTAATATGCTTTCCGAGTCACGAAGTAAAAGATAATGACGGCGCACGACCAGGGTTTGCACCCGATTTCCAATAATAATTGATTATCGCTTCTATTAATAATTTAAAAGAACATGTTTGTAATTATGACACTTTTTCCGAATAATGTTCAATTACAAGTCACAAGTAGTGAAAATATATTATTTTTCTGCGTTTGTTTGTTAATTTTAACAATTACGAATGATTTAATGATGATTAAAATTTACATACATAGGTTCATAATGTCACGCCTCTTTCCCATAGGGGTAGGCAGAGATCACATCCTTCCACTTGCTACGATCTTGGCACACACTTTTAGCTTCATTCACACTCATTAACCTCTTTATACACGCCCGTCGGTATAGGGTAATTTTGACCAGCCCTTTCTCGAAAATTTTCTTAATTTGGTCATGAAAGGTCTTACATGGTCTTCCCCTCTCAACACTTCCAATCACTTGTCCATTATACGTCACTATCATTAGTCTACTTTCATTCATCCTCTTAACATAACCAAATATACCTTTCTCAATTTTTGTCACTAGATCTTCTTTTACACCAGCATATTCTATAAATAGTAATTATATTCTTATGTATTATACCTTTGTTGTTGCGGTATCCTTGGCGAGGTGGATAACATTCTTGCCGGACACCACGTACACGGCCTTAGTGCAAATTAAGTTTTTGTCCTGCTCACATGGATGGTTCGTTGTGTAGACCTATGGAAAAGAAATGTTTTTTAAATACATGTGCGGAACAACAGCTGTTGGCACTGTGGGCATTCCTAGAACCCTGATAGAGTTATGACGTCACACTTTGACGGTCAAATTCAAATTCAAATGTCATACATATTCACGGGCGGGAGCTTGATCGTAAAAGAAAGGGCAAAAAAATCGTCAAGTATGGTTTTTCTCCCGCCAGTTACAATAAAAATACCTAATATTAAAACAATTGTGTTCTGCAGTCAAAAGATCCAAAAGAACAGAAGACAAAACTCTCTCTAGCAATATTAACATAATTAACCCATTACCAGGCAGTGGTCAATATATGACCACCATAAATTGAACCCTATGCAATTAACTTAAGGTGGAAAACCAATGAATATTTTAAACGTGCTCTGCCTGTTAACCCTTTGCAAGGCAGTGGTAAAATATCTTCCCAACGTAAATTGAAACTTATGTAGTTGATTTAAGGTAGAAAATCAACGAAAAATTTCAACATGTTCTGCCCATTAAAGAGTTAAAGGGTTAAGGATAAACACAGCAGACATGAGAAGACGCGTTTCGCTCAACCATATTTTAGAGACCGCAACGAACCGACGCATGACGCCACAGAAAGTTGAGAACTTTGAGATCTGTGTTATTTAAATAGAAATATAAATTTTCGATGTTGTTACAACTTTTTGAAGGCTGGATATGTGTCTTTTTATTTAGCTTTACAATCGTAGCTGTAAATTGTTAAATACTAAAAATAAACATTGGAATTTATAATTTAATTTCTTACTACTATTTCAAGTCTTAAAATAATACAAGTACAACTATTTAAGAAATTAGGGCTGCTCCCACCCACACACATAATTAATTACATGAATTGCACTTTGGTTTGCAAAAAGGATGATAATGTGAAAGTGGCTTCTCCTGCTACAGCTGTTTCAAGAAGACACAGACCCAAAAATAGTGAACCTTAGCGTGTTCTCCAAAAACTATAAAGTATATTTTGAAACATTACCTCGTATTTGTGTACGTTGGAGTCATTGGTGTCTCGAGAGACTAGGTATGTGCAGTTTCCGTAGGCAGGAAGCGAGTTACCCTCAAACATCGTTATGTCAGCTGGAGCGCCGCCGGATTTACAATTGCCTGGGGGTAAAAAGGTTTAAG
Source organism: Musotima nitidalis (assembly GCA_949126915.1). Lineage (NCBI taxonomy): Eukaryota > Metazoa > Arthropoda > Insecta > Lepidoptera > Crambidae > Musotima > Musotima nitidalis. The sequence goes on from OX421416.1 coordinate 18,317,709, forward strand.
ATTTGGCTTATCAGTCTAGCCTTGGAGAAACGCTTGTAAATTTGCGATACTATCGATTGGTGTACTGGCTTAAAAAAGATTTTTACTCCACCTATTACATGCACGTTTGACGTCGTGGAGTGTGGAGGGCAGTATAACAGCACACAGCTCTTAAGGTCATGGGTTTGATTCCCACACAGGACAAATCTTTGTGTGCATGTTTTTAAATTATCATCCAAAACGCAAGTCTTGTACATCCACCTATTTTTGTAATTGTTTGACGTCGTGGAGCGTGGAGGGCAGTATACCAGCATTCCGCTCCTAAGGTCATGGGATGATTCCCACACAAGACAAATCTTTGTGTGCATCAACATGAATATTCTAGTTTGGTGTTTTCTGCGTATTTTAAGTATGTTTATCCGTTATTTAGTTTCCAAAACATAAGTTCTTAATGATCCTCATCTTGGGACAAAATTATTAGTGTAGTTATTAGTATACACTCCAATAAGCGGACCCAATGCGGATTGGCGCAGACGGATTGTGGCGTTTTGCTGTTAAAAGTTTTCAAGCTGCCTCATAAGTCCTCTAATTTGGCATAACGACTATTACATATATAACTGGAACCAACAGATTAACGAGCTTTCCTAAGGACAGTCGTATCGTATCAGGTCATGATAGAACCGTGATGAAAATTTTCAAATGAAACCGATCGAAGATGTCTGCACTGACAAAAACCTACATTCTTCATCAGTAACATAGGCATATATTTTTAAATTAGGAATCCTTAAGAATGATTGAATAAATGAATGAATGAACATTTTATTGTACACTAAATATAAAAAAGTAATCAAATCACATAAACAAATGTATGGTACAATGGGTGGCCTTATTGCTAACAGCAATTTCTTTAAGGCAACCTTAGGATAGATAGGAATAATTTTTTTTTTTTGTCTCTTTTGTTACTCTATCTGTCTCCTTTTGTATGGGACATTCATGGGTAGTATTTTGGTCGGTGCTAGTGATGGCGTGCTCAGTATGTGACCTGTGTCACATCCTCATTTTTAGACAGTACTTATCTTTACTGTGATTGGATTAAGTCTTGAGGTATTTTGCGCTTCAATCATCGCGCTTTGTTATGGTTTTCCATTAGCGGCATCCAGGAATAAAATGAAAAATAAATATAGAGTAGGCACAACAGAGTGCTCTAAGAAAACTTGAATAATGTGAATCATGTAAATAAAATGTTGGTTACACGATCGAAGAGGCAATCTAGAAGCTAGGAACAACTTACAGTCCCGGCAGTCATCTGGGGTGATACACCGGTCTCCTTGCCGCAAAGTGCCGGCGGGGCAGTAGCAGCCGGGGAAGCAGTGGCCGTCTTCCAGCGGGCAGCTGGTGGCTCCCAGTGAGGAGCATGACGGCTCGCAGCGGCGTCGGTAGCAGTCGTGGTGCACCAGCGGGGGTGGACATTCTGCCGCTGTGGGTATTACAAAATTATATTAGGTCGGGGAAAAAGTCTTTTCGCATAACGTAGGTATAAACTTATTATAAATTTTTTTTGACTGTACTATTTGTGTCTGGCTGGTTTTGGTAACATTAAAAAGGTTCCATTATAAAGAAAAGAAAAAAATAAAAAAAAGTTGTTTCCCGCTTTTTTTCATTTGTTTTTCTCTCCGTAAAAATGAGTGAATCTAATGAAGAAATTCGATACATTTTAAAATTTTATTATAAAAAAGGCAAAAATGCAACTCAAGCAGTGAAAAAAATTTGTGATGTTTATGGACCTGATGCAGTGTCAGTAAGAGTAGCACAAATTTGGTTCAAACGTTTTCAGTCCGGAAATTTTGATGTTAAAGATGCACCTCGCTCTGGTCGCCCTGTTACGAATAAAATGGACGCCATTTTTGAAAGAGTGGAGCAAGATCAGCATATTAGTAGTTACGATGTAGCTGAAGAACTGGGAATTGACCACAAAACAGTTTTGACCCATTTGAAGAAAGCTGGTTATACAAAAAAGCTCGATATTTGGGTGCCACACGAGCTCACTCAAAGAAACTTAATGAACCGTGTACTCATTTGCGATTCATTATTGAGACGTAATGAAACCGAGCCGTTTTTGAAGAGATTGATAACTGGCGATGAAAAGTGGATCACGTACGACAAGAACGTGCGAAAAAGGTCGTGGTCGAAAGTTGGCCAGGCTTCACAGACTGTGGCCAAACCTGGCCTAACACGAAATAAGGTGATGCTGTGTGTATGGTGGGATTGGAAGGGCATTGTTTATTATGAGCTTTTACCGCCCGGCAAAACCATCGATTCTGATCTTTACTGCCAGCAACTGATGAGATTAAAGGAAGCAGTCGAGAGAAAACGGCCGGAATTGATCAACAGGAAGGGTGTGGTCTTTCATCACGATAACGCTAGACCACACACATCTTTAGCCACTCAGCAAAAATTAAGAGAGTTCGACTGGGAGGTCCTAGTGCATCCACCATATAGCCCTGACCTTGCGCCTTCAGATTTTCACCTGTTTCGGTGTCTGCAGAATTCTTTAGGTTCTGTAAGGTTGACCTCAAGAGAGGACTGCCAAAACTATTTGTCCCGTTTTTTTGATCAGAAGTCCCAAAGTTTCTACAGTAACGGGATAATGTCTCTGCCCACAAAATGGCAGAAAGTTATTCAACAAAACGGTACATATATATTGTAAATAAATGTAAATAAACTTTGAAAAAAATGTCTTGACTTTTCATACAAAAATACGAAAAGACTTTTTCCCCAACCTTTTATAAGCTCATTAACGTCCTACTACTAAGCAAGCCTCCTCTTACAAACAACGTACAAGCTGTTAAAAATAACATTCTACCCTCATTTTGTGCAGGCTATCAGTACTCAAACTAGAAATTTGGTAAGTCGTTCCTCGATAAGATTATTTGGTTTTTAAATTCTGCGCCGTCGCATGTTTTAAAGCTCTTATAGTCCCGGGTATTTTAAGTTGGACGTGTCAAGGCATTACAAGTCAAAATCAAAAACATTTGTTCAAGTTTGACTCAATAGAGCTCTTATGAAAGTCAAAACTTAAAAACTAGCGCGCTTATTTACTGCGGGCGGATTTACTGATCGTAAAAAAACGGGCAAGAAAATCGTCAAGGTTAGTTTATCTCCTGCCAGTTACAAGAAAATGTACTTAATAATAAAACAATTTGAAAAGTCTACAAAAAAAAATGGATGCCAAGCAACGGCATGGAGTGCTCTAATGTTTATGAACTGCAACGACTTGTTCAAGCCGGATCAAGCAGTTTCAGTAATTATTTTATAAATATAATTTAAGAATGAATAAATCTACATTAGAAAAAGTTTACTTACGACAGTTAAGCTTGATTCTCCAGGCAGCAATATCCACGTCCTTATCAGCGGCGAGGCACTCTGCGACCATCTTCTCCACGAGCAGGCAGCGGCATTCTTCCTCGGTCTTCTTTGTGCCGTTCACCACCAGCTCAGTGCATTTGCACATCTTCTCCAAGCAAATGTTCCGCCATTTGTCCAGGTTTAGGATTTTGCCGCATTTCGATAATGGCTCTTCACTATAATAATTATATGAAATCAAGTTCTCTTCTCTCACTCATTTATAGGTATAATAGCATTATTTTACAAATGCCCACTTTTTGTGAGAAAGCTTCTTTATAAAAATACAAAGTAATTTAGATTAATAAGTAATAAATTTAGTCCTATAATAAAAGGGACTATAACATAGGGAACAGTGTTTGTATGATAGGAACACATAATATGTCGTTTCAATCAAGTTAATGCTAACATTATTATTATAGTTCATAGTAGCGGCACCCCTTAAAAATTCTACCACCCCATGTCTTAGCCCAGAGAGCCGTAGAAAGCTCTTACGGCAATAAGATCTCGTCTCGTATTCATGTGGGCAAAAGGGTAACCAGCTCTAAATATTTCTGTATATACATACATACATTCACACCTGTTTCCCCGAAAGGCAGAGGTATATTATACGCACACACTTCGCCAATTATATAGTTGGTCCCACGTAATAGGTGGCGAGCCTATTGCCGCTGCCAGGCACTGTTATGTTCGCCAGAGCCTTGTCCGTTGGTCGGCAGGTGCACCACTTGCAGGTGAGTTTGGCTTGGGCTCCTTAGGTCTTGGTAGGATCTCTGTACACCTTTCTGTATATAGGTGCCTTGAAAATAGTTTATACATAACAAGGTTTTTTTCTACTCTAAACGTAGGATTATGTAAGTATTATCAAATATATTCTCTAAAGCTCTAAAATAATCAAAATTTATAAAGACTCATTCGTCACACAAATAGGACGTAGAGACTCACGTGAGCACGCCGCAGACTTCCCAGGCGCGTTGTTTCTTGGCCTGCAGCAGTTGGCGGGCCGCGCAAGCTCGCTTGGCCTGGCCTGGCTTGCCCCACGCGTCCGCCATTTGCTCAGCGCTGGACGCAATGTTACCATCGGGCATACGCCTCTCGTTGTTCTTTGAACCGTCAAATGCACCGCATAGACCATCCACGGAATTCATGTATGATTTTGCAACCTGCAAACAACGTTACAAAATTTAAGGAACAAGTTACTCCTATTTATGCATTTACATAACGAAATATAAATAAATAAATATAAATATTCTCTTAAAATCACACCAATTATTTAGTTCCAAGATAAGTATCACTAAGAACTTGTGTTATTATGGATACTAAAGAACGTATAAACATACTTAAATACTAATTTATTTGTAAATATATACATAGGAAAACACCCAGGCCAGAAAAAATATTCATGTTCATGCACACAAAGATTTGTCCTTTGTGGGATTCGAACCCACGACCTCTGGAGTGAAGTGCAGGTATACTGACCTCCACGCCATATCGGTCGCCATAAATATTCATGATATGTTAAGTATTCAGCTATAGAAAAATAAATTGGGGTCTAGGCATTATTGCAGAAAAACACAGAAAAGTATAAAAAATGGTTGGTCAAAAATCTCTCAGTCAGAGAATATGTTTCTCAGGGCATAGAGACCGCGGGTCTTTCAAGAGAAGTTTGAAACAGCATTTACTCAGAACTGTATGATTGGTTACGTCTGTTATCATGCATATTCCAGGATATGGTACGCTCTAATTTAGAAGAAAGCAAAAAAAAAAGAAAGCAATTTGGAAGAAAGCAAAACGAACGATAAAACTCTTTAAAAAAAAGTATTAAAATAAAAAGGAATGAAAACTCACGCCAATCTTAATATCCCCATCAGTATTATAGAATACGGTAAAGTTATATCTCCTGGACTTGATGGAGATGCCGTCTCCCATCTTGGCAATGTCGAAGCTATTCTTCTGGAAGCAGATCTTGGCGGTCTGCTCAACGGTATACTCGTAGTTGTCGTACTCGATGACGAGGGAAGAACGCACTTTGATCAGCTGGTCGTCCTGGTGTACCATCAGCTCGTTCACGCACCCGTCTACGCGACATTTCTTACGCACTATAAAAAATGAGATAGGTACTGTTATGAAGGAACGTCGTATAAAAATATATGATATTTTTTCATAGTGGAATAAACGAATCGGTCCTAAGCTTAATATCAAAAATTAAAACCAAGTAATATTTGTTTTGTTTTGTTGTAACAAGTTGAAACACGCTCGAGTCCAGATACATTTCAATTGTTATGGTTGAAAGCTAGAGACAAGATACTACATGTATCGCGTCGCTGTGTATTTTTGATAAGGCCTGGGGGCCTCCCGCCGAGTTCGATGGCAATCGATTATAAGGCAAAATGGATTTCGAATTGATTCTGTCGTACCGCCGAACTCAAGGAAATCGAAACAAAATGGCGTTCTCCATTTACCTATTGGTCTGTCACGGACTGAAGGTCATGAATGAGAGGTGGCTGTCGGCAGATTCCCCGGTACGGATTAATGAACGTAAACAAAGTTTGATCTAGATGGATTACCGGTAATCCATCGAATTCGGCGGTAGGCCCCCAGGTCGGGTTGCAACTCCATCTGATCGAGATAAAGTGAGCGTCATAGCAGAACTGTGTTTTGTTAAACTTAATAAAGTTCATTTGATGTGTGACAGTTCGTTTTTCTTTATTACCGGTCTATGTTCGATTATCCGAATCGACCCCGGTCCCAATAAGTTCGGATAATCGGCGTTCTACTGTATATTATATTATACCAGAAAAATATTTTTGTTAAATTACCGATGACGCTCCAGGCGTCATGGCGGTGATCCCGCGCCAGGATGTGGAAACAGAGCGGGTACTTGTAGTCAGCGCCATCTAGCGTGCTCACCGCGTCATCGGTCACGTTGCAGTACGTCAGCCGCTCGGGGGGAGGCACGCACGAATACCTGCAAGTGAGAACATATAACTTCAGCTCGAAGTCAAATAACCCATTATTCTCATGAGATGCAAATTTTTTTTCAGTTAGAAAATCATTGCATAGGGATCCTACCAAGATCTGGGGAGCCCAAGCCAACCTCACCTGCAAGTGGTGCACCTGCCGTTTAAAGGACGAGGCTCTGGCAAACATTACAGTTCCCGATAAGCGGCAATAGGCTCGCCACCTATTACGTGGGGCCACCAAGATACGCCACTTAGATAGTTGGCGAAGTGTGGGCGTATAACATGCCGCTTACCTCTTCGTGGAAAATGGGTATGATATTATGTATGTAGATATGTATGTAAAATCATTAAATGAATCTACGCTGTGAGCGGAGCGAAAGGTTGCCAAACTTCTACTGACTAAAAATCATCCATGTTCCTTCTTAAGACCGTTATGTCTTAGGGCCGCGGTCCTGATGCAACTTAATGATAATTCCCCCTCATTGCCACCGATGTTGTGAGGCGTGCTGCCCATACTGAAATGTGTGATCCACTATGGCCACAACCGCTCTGACAAGAGCCTTGTGGTGAATAAGAAGACAACAAGGAGAGAGAGGAGGCCTGCACTCAGTATTGAGAGGATAATGAGCTGAGCTTATGATGATAACTATCGTTTGAATAAAAGTTCGCACATCTAGTTCTTAAAACACGTAAATGCCATTTTGTCAATTTGACAGTAAAACGGTTTAAAGTAATTTTTTGTCATAAATACGATAACATACTCGATTTGGTGCTCTCTCTCTAAAGGACAGTTCATCATCTCAGCCCATTAACGTCCCACTACTACTGAGCACGAGCCTCCTCTCACATATCAAGGTGTGAGGGTATTGGGTCATACTACCACGCTGACCCACTGCGGATTGGCGGAGGCAGGTGTATGGCGTCCTGCTGTTAGAATTTATCAAGCTGATTAGGCCTCTAACATGGCTTAACGACTACCACATTTAGTGATAACCGGGACTAACGGCTTAGCGCCCCTTCCGAAGCACGGAAGCGCTCGATATCAAATGCCACACAAACGGTCACCCATCCAAGGACTGACCTCTATAAACTCTGCTGTACTTTGGTGATCGTTTCCGACCACCGAGCACCGCAGAGCTACGAGCGCTTCACAAAGGACAGTTGCCGAATTATAAAAAAAAAATTAAGTCACTCAATGCATCTACAGAAGAGGAAACTTGTGGCATAGTTAACTTAATTTAATTGTAAACAATTGTAACTTGTGTAGATGTAAAACATTATGGAGTGCAATAAACATTGAATTGAATTGAATTTTGCAGTTTTTACATTTACGTCTTTTAAGAACTAGATGTGCGAGTTGATGCCCGTTTTTAAGCAAAATGGTTAAGAGGAACTAGATGCAGATGAATTGGATACAGGCGCAATCAGTTTTTAAACTGCCTGCCTGTTAATTAATAATAATAATAATAAAATAATGTAAGATTTGGTCAAGGCCTTGACAGACGGGCTGCAGTTTACGCGCAGTCGTTGGAACACAGCCCATTGCACACCGACTACAGTCAGGCTGCACGGTTGCTTTGCAGCCGTTTTAACGACATTTAGACTGCAACTCTTTTAGGGTGTCACATGTAAATGTACTACTTATTTTGAAAACAATCTTTGTAACCATTTAAAATTAAAGTATTTCGAGAAGGTAAGGGTAAGGGGGTTATTTAAACGAAGTAATGATAATGACGTGTTCACATAAAAAATAAACTGCCCTTCCAGGTTGTTGTCTGAAATGCATGGTTGCATTCTGGGTTTAACGCATAAGTTAATATTGCTAAAAAGCGTTTTGTCTTCCTTTCTTTTAAATCTTGTGACAGCAAAACACAATTGTTTTAATATTGTATATTTTAATTGTAACTGGCGGGAGAAAAACCAACCTTGACGATTTTCTTGCCCGTTCTTTTACGATCAAGCTCCCGCCCGCAGAGAATGGACGCGTTAGTTTATAAATATGACATTCATAAGAGCTCTATTGAGCCAAACTTGAATTATTGAATTTTGATTTGATTTAAGTCAATTGAGCATTTTAGACAACAACTCAATGAGGCGTGTAAATCAGTGCCATAGGTCCTAACGGTTACGGAACAGTAAAGGTTAGGAACCACCGCTGTAGAGAGACGGTCCTCATATCTGTTTCTAACATTTCCTTAGGCTAAATACTCACTGTGGGCATGGTTGTCCTTCAGTTTTGGTGGTGTCAAGTCGCAGGCTGTACCGTGGCGGACACAGCGGCGCGGCGCAGGGCGCGGGCGGGGGGGGCGACGCGCCGGGCCGCGGGGGGGGAGGCAGCGCGGCCGTGCAGCGGAACTGAGGACACGCCTCCTTCGACGATACCTCTGGCTTCGATATAGGCTTCTCCAACGTGAATGCTTGGTTAGGGCCAAGTGGGCGCGTCGGAACTGATGATATATTGTTTGTATAAATAAAATGTAGGAAGAAAGATCAATCATCATCATAACCTAGCATTACGCCGCTTGTTTCCTATATTTACGCTTAGGGTACAGGGTCTGCTCACTGGTGCGATCAGGTTTGGTTGAATATCAGTTATTACAAAGGGCGACTGCCATCTGACCTCCGCAACTTAGAGGCAAACATCATTAAATGCTTAAACCAGCTTTCAGGATTTTAGAAGGCACTGACTGATTGATGTACACGAGGCTCGGAGCAAGCGATAATTACGCACGTAACTTTGAAAAGTCATACGCCGACTTAAGTCCGAAATCGAGACCCCTTGAATTTAAAGTTACGCCACTGGGCTACCGCTACTCTAGCAAGAAAGATCAGTACCTGCCTACAGTAAATATTAATAATCTTTATCATCATCTCCGTCATCAAAAGGCCACTGTTAAACAATATTTTTCCTCAAAGAAAATGCCCATCATCGGCCTTTACGACGACGTCCACGAAAAGATATGGGGTGACGGTATTCTAGGCAAAGGCCACCCACTATCTTGTGCTCCCCACCAACGGCAAATTCTTTACCTCCGGGCAGATGCCCAGGGCCTGATACAATTAAAGATATTCCCTTTAGTGGGAACCATATCGTCGCTTCCTAAAAGTCTATTTCGAAAATTTAATACAAAAGCTTACCATTATACCCTCCCTTAGAATATCCTCCTTTAGCAGACCCTCCTTTAGAGTATCCCCCTTTCGAGTATCCCCCCTTGCTTCCTCTGTAGTAGCGTTGGTATGTGATTCGCGAGCGCGGAGGCGGCAGGTCGGACGTGTATGAGCGCGTGTGTGACGCACTGCTGACGTACTTTACCATGTAGCCGGGTGGGCATTGCACTGGCGGGCACACCACAGCTGCGGATGGGAAACATTATTTTATACTACGCGGCGAGTAAGTTGAACAATTAGCTTGCGCAGTCTCTCAGTGTCTTCTACCGGAACTACTATGACCAGTTTACTGAGCAATTTTCGATCTCTCCTTTCCTCTCCCGAAAAACACGTGCTGGTCTTAGTAACCATCCACAGCAGATGTGCAGACTATCAGCACTAGAACCAAGAAACTTGATAAGTCGTTCCTGTACAAGACCATTAAGCTCTGGAATTCGCTGCTGGCTCCTTTAATACCAGGTATTTTAAGCGGGGCGAAAAAAGGCATTTTAGCAGGCCATCCGTGGGTGCGCTCTGTACCGTGCTTATTTCACGGTATAAGCCGCCTTTATTTTTTTGACTGCATCGACTGCTTATTATGAGGCAGGATGTTGTCATTATTACGAGTCACACTAAAAAGTAACAAATGATGTGCCAGCTAACAAACGCGTTAACAGGCCACAGAAATTGCAACAAACTAATATGATTTACTTAGATATTACAGACAGCCTGTTGAGAAATGAAACCGCAACCATTAATGGTTTTTCAATGTTGTCTACACTGTAGTCTGTACTATTGTTATGTTGGCTGCATTTTTTTGTTCCCTGCCACCACCTGTATCATAAGTTCCGTGAATAAAATACGACGTGCATTTTACCTGATACAGAAGTTGTTTTTCTTAGACCACATAATAATTTAACATCTATTCATTTTTAAGGCTTCTATTGTCTAAAGTAGGTACAAACCAAATAAGAGCCAAAAAAGGTTCGCACGTCTTTCCAGCAATCCTCTCAAGTTCTCGAGAATTCCCCAGCTACTGTCAGCGTTTTTATTTTGTACTTAATGCAATTGACATAAAGTTACTTATTCCTCATCACCGTTTCGTCGCAAAAATCCGCTTTTATTTCATTTCACAGCGGTGTATATTAAGGCTAAATTATTTCTTACTTTGAAAGGTGTATCAGACGACGATAAAGAGTGTCATTGGAAACTTACGTTGAGGTGTAGTTGCTGGAGTGGTTTGGATAGCGGCGACGGTCGAAACTACAGTTGTGACCACTTCAGGCTCTATAGTCACTAGCGTAGTGGCCAAAGTGGGCTGAGGCGTCGTCGTAGTAGTAGTAGTACTAGTTTGAACAGTGCTAGTGGAGCAGTCTTGTTCGTCGTCGGGACAGTCCCGCAAGCCGTCGCACCATTTGTCGAGGGCCAGGCATAGTTTACTAGTGGGACATATGCGCGTCCCAGTGGGACACGGCTCGCAATCGCATTCGCATGTTGACGATTTTAGTTTCGGTACCAGAGTCTAGAAACAAGTAAGTACTTACATTATAAATAAATAAATATTTTCTTACAATCACACCAATTATTTAGTTTCCAGATAAGTATTACTAAGAAATTGTGTTATGGATACTAAAGAACGGATAAACATACATATATACTTTTTTCGTAAATACATACTTAATATACATAGGAAAACTCCCAGACCAGAAAACATATTCATGTTCATGCACACAAAGATTTGTCCTGTGTGGGAATCGAACCAACGACCTCTGGAGTGAAGTGCAGGTATACTGACCTCCACGCCTCTGTCGGCAAATTATACAATAAATTTTAGAAGTAAAATATACTTACTCAGTTATAATACCCGGATAGTTAACTTAAACAGATCAGGATAGGCCTGGGCGTTTCATAAAATATCTCTTTTTTATGAATTATTTTTTTAAATAATAGAAGAAAATTACCAAATAATGGTATATTTGGTACCCATGCGAGTTTGTTATCAAACTAATACAATATCTTGGAAATGTGCAACATCCTATAATCCTAAATGTTTTATTGCAAATAAAAGTTTATAATACTCAGAATTCTTACCGTGTTGTGTGGTACCGGCCTATTAATAGTGCTACCGGCCTAGTAATAGTGCTACCCCCTTTCTCACGGGGAGTCGTAAGAACAAACAAAGATAAATCCTACCGGATGATGCAGTAGCGTCATTTTGCGTACGGGCTTCAACTGGAATCACCAATCCGCTTGCCCAGTGCGGGTATTTTGGGCAAATACCTCGAATAGAATGTAATATACGTGGCTGATATGATGATAAAAAAATATTAAGAGAGACCCATGAATTGGTATGTGAATAAATACATACGGGGCTGCAAACACACTCCTTGACCGGCTGGCAGTCCGCTACTCCCCCCAACTTGCACATACACTCGTCGCAGTTGTCTCCGCGGAATACGGCGCCCACCGGGTAACTGTATAGAACATAAAGTACTTAATACATACAAACTGTTAAATGACCCTAATCAAACCCAAAGGCTACGCATTCTTCAAAAACTTAAGAAATAACGCTTAAAACATGATTAAATCAAAAATCTTTATAAAATAAGAACTTTAAACTCAAATAACTTTGATGATCTTGGCGGGAAAGTGAAGCGTTGTGTCTCACCGCTGTGCCGGTCGGAGTGGGGGGTGTTAGGTTTTTTTCGTTACGGAATTTCTGGATTCGATCTCCACGCTCAAGGCCCGCGATAGAAGCTATGCAATACCTAACGCTGGGCAAAATACGTAGCTCCCTTCAGCTGGCTTTGAACAGGGTCTGTTTGCACTCTGTATACTGTTGTCAAGTAACAGAATTAGTTCTCAAAGAGTTAAAAGCGATCGCATACAATTAAATGTACAGAGTGGTTAAAGATAAGGAATGCATTTGTGAGATATTGAGTTTAAACCTGGAGGTTATAAGCTGGTTGTTAGTTGCTCTGTTTGATAGGCTAGGTTGTCTAAAATGCTGAACTTTTGGGCTTAATAGGCACTTTAGCAGGGGGAAAATCAAAGGGTAACAAAGGGTAGCAAGGGTAGCAAAATAAAGAACCACTGTGGTAGAGGTAGTATGAAAATAGCACCTATACTTAGATAACATTAAAGAAACTTTTCATGGCATATAAAACAATGACTTACGTAGTATGTCAACAAAAACAAAAAACAACTTACGTAGTATAGCCACGCACACATTGACACTGGTCGCGCGACACACACCGTGAGCCATCGTAGTACGTATGAGCGCCGCACACGCACACTTCCGGGATGCCGGGGCACACATTGCAGGGTGTCGTGATGCCTTGTTCAGTGTATGGCAGTGTCGTTGTTGTTTGTGCTAAAACAATATTCATATTTTATGACTTATTCATGTTTAATTCTAGTTTATATTTATTAACCTTACAGTCAAACTATTTGAACAGGTTTGAAGGGCATTGTTTTAGCTTATATGTTATACAATAAATTTATAAATAACAGATGACGACCGATATGGCGTGGTAGTGAGAATTCCCGCTCTCCGCTCCTAAGGTCGTGGGTTCGATTCCCACGCAGGACAAATCTTTGTGTGCATGAACATGAACATTTGTTCTGGTCTGGGTGTTTCCTATGTATATTAAGTATGTACGTATTTACAAAAAAAAGTATTTATGTATGTTTATCCGTTATTTAGTATCCATCACACAAGTTCTTAGTGATACTTATCTTGAAACTAAATAATTGGTGAAATTGACAGAAAATATTTATTATTATTAAATGATAAACAAACCAAAGTTGAGACAAAGGCACAATATACGCCCACATTTCGCCACATATTATTGGTCCCACGTAATAGGTGGTGAGCATATTGCCGCATATCGGGAACTGTTATGTTTGCTAGACTTCGTGCGTTGATCAGCAGGTGCACAACTTGTGACCTGTGGAGGGCGCAGTGGGCGGGCTAGGAGGGCCCGCTCAGCAGCGCCAGGAGGGTCTAGGCAGTGGGGGCAGGGGGCCCCTGCTTTCTAACCATGGACCCACCGGGAAGTCGGCCACACACGCTATGGTCGCAAGGGGAGGTAGGAGGGGCGCGTCCACTGCGCCTCTCTGAGGAGGTCCTCCCGGTTTTGGTCCGGGGGACGTTGGCCGCAGGCGGGGTGTCAGAAGCTGCAACCCAGGTACTGGCCCTCGCCTCTTTCTCAACAAGCGGCGGGCGTCGTCGGAAGATTTTTAGTGGGTATTACTTGGCGGTCGTGTCTGCCGGTAGTGAGTCCCACACCCCCTTTCGGTCCCCCTTTGGCCGGAAGGCAGTGCGTAAATGCATTTTGTTACCGACGTAAAAAAAAAAAAAAAGGTGCACAACTTGTAGGTGAGGTGGGTTTGGGTTCCTTCATATTAATAATTTTTCAAAGTTACAAACAAAATCAAGTGACTTTTTTATAATACTAGAAATATCCTCGGAAAATTCCCACAACGCCATCTAGTACCAAACTGAGTAGAGTACTTTAGGTACGAGGCAAACGATAACCATCTAAGGCAAATAAATACAATTGAAGCGTCTGTTTGTAGTCTCAAAATTAGAGATTTTTATGCATATTATGTAAGTATAAAAATGTGTCTCCCTATTTGTTGTAGCTTAATCTCTTATATGTGGTCTTATGTGTGGTACCGGGCTAGAGTAGTGTCACCCCCTCTCATCACACGGGGAGTCTTAGAAGAAATCTTAACGGATGATGGGCAGCGGCGTCGTTCAGCGTACTGGCTTGAACTGCGATCCCGCCTGCCAAGTGTCGTGATTATGGGCAAATATCCCCTATACAATTTAATTTATTCGGGAGGCTAATGTTCAGCAGTGGAGTTTATAAGGCTGATATGATGATGATAATGAAGTTCTTATACAGATAAACGATTTTAAAATGTAATTAGTGCTGGGACAAAGGAGCAAAGTTTTTTGGCATAAAGTGGAGTGAAGCGTTGGGATATAGAGTTATGCCAAAATGTACTCACGATACGGCTCAAAGCACCCAACGGGCTCAACTCTCATTTCAATGGCATCTTTCCATTTCACCGGCAGAACTTTTAGGTATCTTGCGTGTATTGGCAGCCGGAACTGGTTGAACACCTCCGTATCCTGGTCAAAGTTGCCCGGGAACAACTTATCTTCGTGATTATTGTCCAACACAAGGTTGAATGTGGACAGGTCCGAAGTGTACATCACTTTGTACGTAGATACCCAGCCTTGATGACCGCCTTTGGTTTTGATGCCCGTTATATTGCGCGGAGAGGTAAAGTCGAACTAGAAAGTTAGAAACAGATAATATGTAGCTGATTGTGTAAATTAAGGTAGAAACTTTTTAATGTATATACAGAACGTCTCAATAAAAAGTCCACAATCAGAGCATCGTTCAGGGTACCAGAATCATACCGCAATATGTTTTTGAGGTTATGATTTTTATTCTAACTATTTAAGAATCTTTGATCTGAACTAGTAAAAGACAAAGCCAATTTAGACTAGCTGTTATGAAAGCATACCAGGGTCAACCAATCAGGGAGCGGATGGGACACCCTTATTATTTATTTATTTATTTATTTATTTATCGTCAGATAGACCAGGCTGATAAGGATCTCAGTTATATACAATGGCACCAGGTGGCTAAGAACAGAGCGGAGTGGCAAGACCTGATGTCGGTGGTCAAGATTCTTTTCGGTTAGCTGAGCTAGCGCTGAATGATGTGACTCATTAACAACATCATCCTAGTTGCGTCCAAGACTTGGTACACTCAGGGTCTGCTTACTGGTCTCTCCAGATTTGGCTGAACTTCAGTGGGTTTCACTGATTGTTTTGACTGATTAGTAGCAATAGTTACCATTATCCAGTTTCCAGGCGTGGAGTAGTCAGGCCGCCATCCGTTGCTAGCTCCGATCCGCAGAGATGTACGCCCGTCGTTGTTGGAGCTGACTTCAATGCGTTCCACAGGCAATCCACCCTCCAGTCCTATGACATCAGTGCACACTGGTGGTGCAATCTGTGTAACAACAATCAGGGATATAAAGAATTGGTCTGTTGATATTGTCCCTTGGTATTGTTCCGTGATTCGAAAGGCACGTTAGGCCGTTTGTCCCCATATGTGGTAGACGATAAAGGTGATAATTATACATTTATCTTTTGATGGCGCCGTGTGGTATCGGCCTAGAATAGTGCCACACCCTCTCATCTCACGGGGAGTCGTAACAGTGGGCGAAGCGAAATCCTACCGGATGATGAGCAGCAGCGTCATCCTGCGTACTGGCTTGAACTGCGATCACCTACACGCCTGCCCAGCGTGGTATTTATGGGCAAATACCCCCAATAGAATGTAATTTATTGGGAAGGCCAATGTTCGGCAGTGGAATTTATAAGGCTGACATAATGATGATCTTTTGATAACAAAACAATAATAGCACGGTTATAAAGAGTGTTATTACTGTCTGAATTTTGCAATGCATGTTTGTTATAACACAACCATATGTAAGCGGTGTATATTTGTCCTTTGCACGAAGTCTTAATAGCGCCTTCAGATAATGTTTGAACCGTCTCGGCCGTCACCAAACAAACTATGCAGCTAAGATTCATGTTTTGACTTCATAATGTAATAGATACATATTGCATAAATAAAATAAGGTTACGTTATTAGCGGTAAAATTAATTAATCGCTTATTATGATCATTGGTTGATCAAAATAAATAAATTTATTATTAGCAAGTGATGGATTTTCGCAAAGTAACGCCTGAATCAATAAATAAAATGTATTATTAAAAGCCTTAGCTAACCGTGGTCGTAACTTCCTCTATGGTAGTGGACATAGGTTCCCCGCATCCAATTAGCTGTAAGCGAACTGCAATCTCTTCATGCCAGGTCTTCGGCAGTAGCCGCACAAACTTCGCTTCAAACGGCGGAGTTATCATCTGCTTCAGTGGCGTATTGTGGTTTACTGGACCACGGAATACCTGCAGACATTAAAGAAGTTTAACTAACCATATTTGTATATAATAAAAGGTGTATACGAAGACCTAAGGAGCCCAAGCCAATCTTACCCGGTTGGTGCACCTGCCGATGAACAGACGAGACTCTGGCGAACATAGAAGTGCCCGGTAAGCTGCAATAGGCTCGCCATCTATTACGTGGGAATTAACCACACAATTGGCGAAGTGTGGGCGCATTTTATGCCTCTGCCTACCCCTTCGGGGAAACAGGCGTGATCGTATGTATGTATGTATCTTTATTGCTCTCCACAACAGTTACAATATGATTTTAATATACAATATTACAGTTCGTTGTGGACTCTGTCGGGCACGGCTAGTAGAAGAGAGAACCATATATGCTTTAAATTATAAATAATTATAATAAAAGAGTGGATTAAATGTTGTTCATTTTTTATATTGCTGAGGTTGGATTATGTATAAAGCGTACGTTTTGTAAAATTAAATTTGTTGATTAATACATAAACTACCAAAAACCAACTGCACTAATAAAGTGTAAGATCATCTTATTGTATGTTGCAACTTACAGCTGGGGTCCCATCTGGTTGCGTGACGTAGCTGAAGGTGCTCCCGTCGTCTCCATACATGAGCTCGTAGCTGTCGACGTACTGGTCGAACAGCGGGCTGCCTTGAAGCACCACGCCGTAAATGGCTTCGGCACGGGGCAGTTCCACTTGGATATATTGGTTCTTGTCATTGACCTTCGGATTCCAGCTGCCGGCTAACAAATCAAAAAAATCTTATAAGCTGGCCTTTCACGGTCGTAAAACTGAAGGGATTTACATCAATTAAAGTAAAGTACTTTTACTTTAGTAAAGTAAAAAGTTCTTTATTTCATAGACTATTTCATAGCACTTGATTATTTATATAAATTAAAAAAAACTACATACTTATTACTACAGTGAAATCACGAAGTTTAGATTCACTTACATGCAACAAAATAAAAATTAAGTATAAGTGAATCTAAGTGCCAGTTCCGAAGCCTGTGAGAAGAACTGACAAGAAACTCACAGGCTATGCTCTTTTAAATTATCAATCAAATATAACAATACAAAACACACACAGTTAATATTCGAAGATATTGAAAGCGTCTCCAGAAGCCGTAACCAATAAAGTAGCACTATGGGAACCTTCCATCACAGTCAAGTATGTATTGTGAAGCTGAGCTGAATTTGTACAATAGGGGATGGTCCCGACAATGATCTGGTTGACTTTTTATTCCAATTTACACAAATACAAGTTGAAAATGTTAAACCCAAGCTTGTTTATCTGACAAGTAATCATTTACAACATAATTAAATACCCCTTTTGAAGAAATTGCTTTTTAACTTCAGTTTTAAAAGTTGGCAATGGTAGATCAATTAATTCCTGTGGAGTTTTATTATAAAATCTGATCTTTTAGTTAAAACTGATTAAAATAAGTACATTTGATATTAAGCCGGTGAGTGGTGAAGAGGGTCGCTTCTCGCTTAATCCGTTTTAACTGAAAAATTCACAAACTCAAGAGAATGGAGACTGACTGGAAAAGATTTCTTTTAGAAATAAGTCCACCTTTATACTTGATCAATTTAACATGTGTACGTAAATTATAGGATATAATTGATTGGTTAGCTTATTTAATGTAGTTGGATTTAGAAAACACCTTTTCTCCTAATTGACTCTGCTTGGTGTCAATACAGCTTGTAACACAAGCAGTGTTTTTATTACACGCCGTTTCAAAAACACAAAAACTTTTTTATAACACATAAAAACAAGCATTAAGAATGTATATTTAATAATGTTTTTGTTTAAATGTTTCACGCTTGTCTCAAAGGACGTAAAGGACATAACATAATATGTCCTTTACGCCCTTTGAGATCGAAGGTATGAGATCGAAGGTATCGATATGGTTGTTTGAATTTCGTTAACGATAAGGATAAGGCAAAGAGTTTCTTACCTGAAATTGCATTCGGCCGACCATCGAATACTGCAAACGCGGGTTCGAACTGCGCGCTGGCCACGGAACTCGCCGTCAGGACTGGCCTCACCTCTTCATCATCACCCCAAAGCAGGTACTTGTACCTGTATAATAAAACTCCCTTTATAATCTCACAAGCCAAGGTGAGAGGGGGTATTGGGTCATAATGGTGGAGACGCGGACTCAGCGCGGATTGTTACTCTTTGGGATTGGCGGCGGCTTGTGCGGGCATCCTTCTGTAATATGTTTTCAAGCCACCCAATAAGGTCTCTAACGTGACTTAAGGACTATCATATAAAATACCGAGACCAACGACTTAATGTGCCTTTCGAAGCACAGAAGTAAGTCAGTACAAAGATTGTATTTAATATTGCTATGTTATATAAATAAATAAATAAAATAATAAATAATTTCTAACAATTACACCAATTATTTAGTCCCAAGATAAGTATCATTAAGAACTTGTTTATGGATACTAAATAATATATTATTATTATTTTTATTAGAAAACACCCAGACCAGAACAAATATTCATGTTCCTGCACACAAAGATTTGTCCTGTGTGGGAATTGAAACCAAGACCTCAGGAGCGGAGGGCTGGTATACTGACCTCCATGCCATATCGGTCGTCGATATATAAATAAAATAAAAATATAAGAAATTAATATTTTCTATTATCGTCAGCCCAAAGAGGTCCACTGCTGAAAATAGGCCTCCCCTAAAAGCTTCCCATGGGACCGACTTCAGGCGGCCTGCATTCAAGCTGATGCACCTTTGTCAGATCAGCAGTCTATCTTGCAGTTGGACATCCTACATTTCTTATCAAAGAGCCTCCACTCCAAGGCCTCGTTATCCTTGAGCATTTAAATAATATTAACATACATACATTCCCGCCTGTTTCCCTGAAGGGGTAGGCAGAGGCATTTATACGCCCACACTTTGTCAACTATGTAGTTGGTCCCACGTAATAGGCCTATTGCCGCTTACCGGGCGCTGTTATATTCGCCAGAGCCTCGTCCGTTGATCGGCAGGTGTACCACTTGCGTCGCTCTCTCGCTGCCGACCATCATGCGAATGATGGTCGACAGCGAGACGGCGTGGGAGGCGATAGCCTCCTTTTAACTGCGAAGTGGTGATGTCGCAGAAGGAGGCCGCGGAGCGGGAGAGGGAGCGAAATCCGCTCTCTCTCCGGCTACGCCGTTGGCGCAGCGGGCGGGCCAGGAGGGCCCGTCCAGCCGCGCCTGGGGGGTCTTAGGCGGCGGGGGCAGGGGGCCCCTTTCGTCTAGCTATAGACCCTCCCAGAAGTCAGCCAGTTACGCCATGGCCGCACAAGGAGGTAGGGGGAGCGCGACACATTGCGCTTCTCTCAGGAGGTCCTCCCTGTTCTGATCCGGGGGACGTTGGCTGCGGGCGGGGTGCCAGAAGCTACAAACCCTGTGCCAGTGCCTGGCCCCTTGCCCCTTTTTCAACAGCGGTGGGCGTCGTCGGAAGTTTTTTAATGGGTAGGACTGCGGTAGTCGCGTCTGCCGCAGTGAGCCCCACACTCCCCTCTCGGTCCCCCCATTGGCCGGGAGACAGTGCGTAAACAGCATTTTTTTACCGACGATAAAAAAAAGGTGTATCTACCATTTGCAGGTTGGCTTGGGCTCCTTAAGTCTTGGTAGGATCCCTATACACCCTTAAATTATACATTAAACAAGAACCTTAACACTATGAATAAAAAAGTAAATATAAAGCACTAAGGTGTCCCAGCTGTCCTATAAGTATGGAAGGATATATACATTTCTTAGCTTACCCTTCAGGAGCGCATTCTGGAGGTGGCGAGGCAGTATTGACCACGACGAGAGTCGAAGAGATTATGGGAGGAATAGTGGTTGGAATAGCCGTGGTCGTGGAAGGTTCCGTGGTAGTGGGCTGGTGGGTGGTGCTGATGATTGGCAGGTTGCGCGGCTCCTGCACCGTGCTCGTGAGGCAGTCGCTCGAGTCGCAGTGGAGTGCATTGGAGAGGCACTGGCATTTCACGCATCCGTCCACCACCACACCTCCCGGCTGTCAAATTTCGCTTATTAATTTTGCTATTTAATTTAATATACAACGCGGATACTTTTAATTGCATTTATAGTCACAGCGTTTTGAAATATAGTAGAAAAGATAGATTTCTTTTATTTATTTATGCATAAATACATACCTACATTCACGCCTGTTTCCCTGAAGGGGTAGGCAGAGGCATATTATACGCCCACACTTCGCCAATGATATAGTTAGTCCCACGTAATAGGTGGCGAGCCTATTGCCGCTTATCGGACACTGTGTTAGACTGAGGTATCTGGGAGTTAGCCGGCTCGGGGATAAGAAAAGTTAGATTGTGAGAAGTATATTCTTCAAAAGTGCGCGTACTTCACTTCGGAACCGCACGCCAGGCTTATGCATGCGGGGATAGCAAATTCTCGATGCATAAAAAAATAACCATTAATCACATGAGGCTCGAAAGGGGGGGGGAGGGTTTTCAAAAATCACCAAATATGGCAATGGGGATGGAATGAGGGTGCAGTAAGACAATATCACGTGTATTTTTTTTAAATATTGGCTTCGTGCCTTTAGCACATTTAGCCAGTGTCAAGTATATATAATTCATTGTAAATGTGAATGAGTGGTGATAGAGATGATAAATGGTAAATGAGAGCCCCTAGAGTCCTCGGTAAAGATGTAGGACTATATCTACTGAGATCTCACATGAACTTCTTGAGAGAATTTGAAAATAACACACCGTTTTTACCTACACAGAATGTTAGAAAATAAAACTAAACCGCAGACATGACCGCTTCACTTCATTTTCCCGCCAAGTCCCACGTGTAAAAGTATTTATTTTGTCGTCAAGCAAGAGATTTCTAGAGATGCACAATGTTAGTTCTTAATGCACTTTGCGACGAATAAAATTGTATATTGTCCTGGGACAATGTATAATTTTATTTAATGAACATTATCCTCGTGATATGTTTATGTACTATATTATGCCATTCGCATGATTACATCGTTCCTTAATTTATTTTTTCAGTCAAAAACAACCTGCAACCTTTCTGCCTAGCCATTTTTATCATGTTCCTTAATTTTCTAGAATAAAAAACTGTAGCCCAGTGGTAGGAAACGATCACAAAAGTAAAGAGTTCCAAACATCGGTTGGGTCACATACCATACAAAGTGAAAGATCTTCCCTTTGGAAATGGGTAGGAACACTATTTCGAGACATAAATTGTACGCTACACGGGGCATGAAACGGCATACCTATTTATGCAGGCCGTCATGACTGATAGCATTCGTCGTCATGGCTCCCTATTGTGCCTATTTCACGGATATGAAGCATTCTCATTTTTTTGGACTGCATCAACTGTTTATCATCCTGACAGGACGTGGTCACTATGAAGTCGGATTAAAAATTTACTAACACGTACTTGTGTACAGACAGACTTTTTATACTGCCTAATTTCCAGCCTACTTCTAAAATGAGAAGGTATAAAACCATATAATTTATGGCTGCACTTGACATTAATGACGTTTTCACATTTTGTTGTTTTCAAACAAGTTGTCTGCCATCTTGAACATTATACATTTAGTTTAACAGAAGTTTCAATTCAACATGGTGACTTAATAAAAACAATGTCATTTACCCTTAATCACCTGGAGTGTCTTTTAGATACGGAGGTTTCAGCTTTTGT
This sequence comes from Musotima nitidalis, assembly GCA_949126915.1. NCBI lineage: Eukaryota > Metazoa > Arthropoda > Insecta > Lepidoptera > Crambidae > Musotima > Musotima nitidalis. The sequence continues at coordinate 18,339,902 of OX421416.1, forward strand.
ACTAAAGTTTGGTAACTTCTTATGTGTGTTAAAATTTTTACATTAACCCTTTAAACTTGTTTTGCAATAGCTGGCCAGCACCAGGATGATAAACATAATAAGATTTTTAAAAAAATATTATAGAATGAATGATTTTAATTAAGTTATAAAGAAATATATAAAAATTAAACAACAATGTATTCAAATGTCAATTTAATTATATCTTAATAAATTTTTAATAAAATAAATTTATTAGTAATTTTTTTAGTTTCCAATTATAATTTTTTATATACATATTTATATAAAAACATTACAGTCATATAGACAGAGATTCATAATCACTAAATAAGTGCTAGTGACTTTTTCGTATTATAAATACTTGTTCTTAATTAACTTAGATACTTAGTTTTCTTAATTGTTAAAACCACAGAACAGCAATGACAAGAAACATTTCCAGTATTTTAAAAAAACTTTTTTAAAATAACTTACAACTGCTTAGTGATAAAACTTATGTTTTCAGCCCATTAAAAGATTAGCTTAGTATTGAAATTTATTAATAAATATTCCTAGACAGCTGTGTCAAAATAAAGCGCTTCCAGCCTTAAACACATCAGAGTTTGTCTTATGGAAACTATACCAAAGATAAACACATACACAAATTGGTACATAAATACTTGATTCTTATAAATATGCAGGTCTTTTTTAAATATATACTTTCTGCTGGGCAATTGGATATGTACAATTCGATGTCTGTCTGACGAAACTCAGTCTTTTAACTTTTAGTTTAATTCCTTATGCTTATAAAAGAACTAAACAATTAAAAAGTAAGAAACAAATATAATGATCACAGGTTGATTGATCATTAATTAAACAAATAACACTTAGCAGTACATTCAATTCACAAATCACAAAATTTTTTCAAGCTAGTCATTGCGGATTCTTTTGCTTTTTTAACTACTTTTTCTTTAATGTTGTTGAAGGCTTCAATAATTCGGGAGCGGACTACTTCTTCGGACTTGGTATTTGGGCATTTATAATAAACATTTTTCTTAATATCCTTAAATAAGTAGTGGAGAGGAGATAGACCAGGCGGTTTAGACGGCCAATCCACAGGACCTTTACGGCCTATCCATGTTTCAAAGCGCGTGTTCAGGTACTCCCTCACATTCTTCGCACAATGTGTAGGTGCACCTGTTTGTTGAAGTACCAGTGTTTTCAACAATTTTAAAGGAATTTTGTCTAGTAAATTTTCCAGATCATTCTTTAAAAAGTTTAAATAAATTTCTGAGGTCAATTTTCGTGACACAAACAGTGGTCCAAGGACCTGATCGCCAATCATGCCGGCCCAAACATTAAAATACCATTCTGGATCTTTACTCACTGGCACCTTTTCTAAGGGTTTACTAGACCAATAGTAAAGGTTATGGGTATAGCAAAAGGCCATCTCGTCGGTCCACAAAATTGTATCATATATGTTTGGGGTCTCAGAGAACTTTTCCACATACCACTGTTTAAATTGTATCGGAGTAACCTCATCACAAGACTTGAACACATTTTTTGGAATTTTATCATTTCGTTTGGAGGTATCTTTATTTACTCTTCCACTGTATTCACTCATATTAGTAATTAATTATGTCATAGACGAATGTGTAATTTCGTAACAATAGGTACTTGGAGTGTGCAATTAAAAATGATTTCATAAAGCACGTATTATCGTTGAAGTAAATAATTTTTAAGGGATACTCATGATAATAAACTTCTGATGAACTTTTACAATGGTTGAATTCATCTGGTTGGTTGAATTAAAATAAGAATTATGGCAAGAAAAATATCCGTTTCGCAAATTTGTAGCTTTTAAAAGTTAAACTTTAACTGTTCTGTAAAAAGTAATAGTTAACCCGACCGGCACATAACCTAACCTAAACGTAAAAAAACAGAATGAATGATGGATATGGAAGAAACAACAGTGTTGCCGTTCCACTAAATTTTAAGTCCCTAGGTAAAGAATTCAGGTCCAATTTTATTTTTCAAAAACGAACAACCGCAGTGGGTCCCGCGTAAATTGATTTTACACTAAGGTTTAAGTTATCCACCGTCGTTGTAACTGGGATTAAAAAGTATCCTTTGGTCTTCTCCGAGTCTAAACTAACTCTTCTTTACTACAATTCATTATAACTGATTCCGTGGTTATAACGCTTTTTTGTGTGTTTATAAAAATCTGCACATAGTAGCAATGAAACGAGCAAAACATACCGCGTCAGTGTGTGTGTGCGGCACACGCGCGCTGAAACCCGATATCCGGTCACAAAAAATATTATTTTTGTTACAATCAATGATAAATTTATTTATTTATATTTATTGATTACAAATTAACTTTTGATTATAAGCTGTTTAAGAAGTTATAGCGATTTGAACCGCTCTATAGCTTTTAAAGGCTTCTAAAGCTTTTTTTTTAAATAATTAAAGCAGTAATCTACGTAGGCCCTCACATAAAATAAAATAGGGATAGAAATAAATATTTCTGAATTAGAAATGAGGGAATAGTTTGGAACAGCGAGATATTTATTTGAGAGCGGAAGATTTAAGCTATTATCAAAAATTTAAAATAACGGTTTGAATTAGTTTTCACAAATGTTTTGATTTCTTTCACTTTAATCTTAAATAAACTTTATTGCTTTAATTTAAAAAAATATGTTAACGCTCTGCAGAATGCATACTCTTCCGGCTTTTGATCAGGGTGTTTCTACATCATTTTTAAACAGGTTCAGTGCCGCCGGTAACAATAACATAATTTACTTCATTTCTTAAAGCAATTTTGTTATTTTTTTTATTTTGTCTATCCGTCATCTTTATAACCATATCGCTACATATTTATTGTTCGTTAAAATAAAAACTTGTTAAAGATTTATAAAATCCCCTAGATCTAGCGAATATGTTGCTAAAATGGCAACACTGTAAGCGCAGGTAAGTCAAATTGGAGCCAAACTATCACAATATTGTTACAACGTTATCAACGTGTGTAACAAAACAACGTTAGTTTAAATAGAATACTGTTGGGTTATTAATTTTAATGAATATTGTATTGCATTTTTTGCGCGCTTGTCTTAATAAAAACGCATATGAGTCAGGTGCCAAGACTGCCAAGTTAAGTCGCCTGAGTTGTAAATTAAAAGTAAGCGGGGACATCTCATTTACCATCTTCTTCTTCTTTAAATAATGGCTTCGTGCGTCTAGCACATCTAGCCTGTGTCAAGTAAGTGATATATTATTAATAGATAAATCATAGTAAATGAGAATGAGTGATGATAAATGGTATATGAGATCCCTCCCCTAACCCCTTTAAGTCCTCAGTAAAGATGTGGGACTATACTGAGATCTCACATGGACTTCTTGTGAGAATTTGAAATGTGATGTTGCACTGCTTTGTTTGATTTACCAACACTCATGTATATTTACAAACACTTAACGGTTAATAATCCACCGTTATTAGTTATTACACATTAACGTTCGAAATATCACAACTTTTAGAAAATATGTATAACAAAACTGCAGACATGACGCTTCACTTTCCCGCCAAGAAGTCTATTTACCATCTTTATCACCACTCATTCTTATTTACTATGATTTATATGTCATTAATATAGCTCTTACTTGACACTGGCTAAATGAGATAAACATTTTTAAAAAAAAATTTAAGAGGAAAAAATTCTTGACAGTTTTGGCGCCAACGTGGAAAAAGACACATCATGCTCTGATGTAAAAATTTTCAAAGCTAGTGTGAATTACAGTTTTTATATGTATATTAAAACTAGTCATACACGTTAGGGTGTACCTGGGTTGGCTTAAATAGTGGGTTTTTAGAGAAAAAAAACCATATAACTTTTAGTAAAGTCGCCACTACTTTACTAAGGTATGACTTAGACTTGACTCGACTATTACAGACTTTATTTGAGAATGACTAAATGCATAAATAACTTGATAATTATATTTATATACCTGACAATGACAAATTCTTTTACGAGTCAGTGCATATTTAAGAAAAAAGGGACTGGCCGGACGCGCTACAGAAGCGTGGGTATCGCGTGGAGAGACGCTGCGAGAAGCACTAGTTGTCAGCTTGCTTTTATATTCATGTTATTAACTGTACTGACCTTGACAAGATTCCCGTCGGAGTAGCAAGTGCAGTCTTTCACCGGCACGCAGGTAGCGTTGTCTCGCCACAGCTGCCCTGGAGCGCAGCCTTTGGTCGCCACGGATGCGCTTACGCACTCCCCTGTGCATTTCTGGTAGGTAGGTAGATATTAATATTCTTTTAGATACATCTATCAGAAGTAGGTGCCGTGTGGTACCAGTCTGGAATAGTGCCACCCCCTCACATCTCATCCACGAAGAGTAATCTTTCAGATAATAGGCAACAGTGGAGTAACAAAAGTAATTAGTCTTGACAATTCATAACATCACGGCTTTATAATAGCGTTAGGATATTTGAGTCACTGTCCCCAAAGTTGTTACGTCACTGTTCTGTATGTAGAATAAAGTGTAATTACTTTGATCTTAAAAGAATTACAACATATAGTAGTATATCAAATATTTTAAAACAACAATCTCAAGATTTTATGATTATGTTATATTTAATGTTATGTAAAATACGGGTTAAAATATGTCAATGTAGACGAGAAGCCTGAAAACATAATAAATATAACGCGCGATGGGTGACTTCCATACTTTTTAACTACGGACTTTACGTACGTGTCCCAGGCGTTTTCTCAAGTTTGATAAATCCTAGGAAACACGGAAGGCAACGCATTTCGGGTGACTGTGTCCACGATCATTTTTGAAGGCTGGATCCGCGCTTGCACTGGTACGCTTAGTTCGTTCAAGGCTTGACTAACCTGCCCCGGCCCGCACAATCCTCGCGACTGCTGGCTCTTCTTGAAGTAGTCACAGAGCTGGTCACACGGGTAGGCACATTCCACGAACACTTTCCCGGGGGGACATACGCTTTTGGTGGAGCTTGCTTCGGGAGATGTTAACTCCCTTGTTGTCCCTTCAGTGGTAGAAGTCTCAGCGGGCATTTCTATTGGTATGGAAATACAAATATCTTAAAAACACTTTGGTATAAAAAGTTCTATCATTTTAAGTTTATCTATCTACCCAGGTGTTCTTATTCACTAAGGGATCTTATATAATTGGGACCTTTTCAAGTGACTTAGCCATGCGTAGTCTTAATCATAATCTGGTAGACATGACATATTACTGACATACAATCACGTCTGTATCCCGAAAGGGTAGGCAGAGGCATATTATATGCCCACATTTCGCCAATTATATTGTTGGTCCCACGTTATAGGTAGCGAGCCTATTTCCGCTTATCGGGCACTTCTATGGTTGCAGAGCCTCGTCCGTTGATTAGCAGGTGCACCACTTGCAGGTGAGGTTGCCTTGGACTCCCCTGATCTTGATAGAAACCCTATACACCCAAGACTAGTCAATGAACATGGATATTTCAAGTTGTTGCTTTAATTAATTTTAAAATTGAATGTTAACCATTTTAACCTTTGTCTTCAAACACTTAACAAAACCGAACGACATGTTTCTAAAATAATAACATCTATTGTTACCGTAAATAAACTATACCTTCAGTAGTGGTTGTAGTAGTGGAAACAGATTCAGTAGTGCTAGGTTCTCCACATTCGGGACGGATCGCGATGACAGCGGCAGGCCAGTCACAGACCATGGTTTTGGGGTTGTAAAAGGTGCCCTGGGAGCAGTGCTTGAGGACAGTGTGAGGTTTCACCGGAGTGCATTCGTAAAACTCGCTGCAGTTTGACGGGTGCTGGTAGCTCGGACGTGTCGAGTTCAGACATTGAAAAGCCTCTGTTGATACAATATACTCTATTAACATTTTTTTAATAATAAACTTGTAACGATTTTTTTATCACGCACGGAGCCATCTTGGTGGAGTATTAATCTCTCTTACCTTGGGCCGTGAGAGGAAGCCGGTGCTCAGTAGTTGGACATTAATGGTCTGAGGTGATGATGATTACCAGTTTATGGACATAATACAATGGACTTTCTTTTTAACCTTTATTACAGGGGCTGCTCTTCTGCCAAACAATACACTTACCTGTATTCCCAACTATATAACAGAGATTTTACTCATTAGAGAGTGCAATTAAAACATTTTTTGCACTTTCTGCGAATTAAATTATAATTAACATATATGACAGTTTTAGATACCATTATTTAAAGTACTTTATTAAAATTGTATCCACGAGTTATTTTAAAATCGTAGATAGTCGTTCAGTAGATTAAAAAAAATAGTATCTTATAAAATTAATTTGATCAAAAACAAGCCATACCGCAGTTACAAAGTACTCTAATCTCGAAGTCGGGACACACGCTGTGCGGCTCTCGACACACTAGGCCTCGCTCCAGGCTGCACTCGACATCGAGGCCCGTGTGCTTGGGGCTCTCATGGTTCACCTTCGTGCGGCATTCCACGTCCTCCATCAGTTCTGGCACGCACATCGACGCGCCGATTTGCTGTAAATTATATTATGGGAGTTGGAAAAAAGAAATAAATACCTAAGTGAAATGAAACCCATATTACGGATTAGAATCGTGTGTATAAGCAAATTAGCAGCGCCCTGCGGTGTCACCCGCGTGGTTTCCGTTCCCGTAGGAACACCGGGATAAAAAGTATAGCATGTGTTATTCCAGGACTGCAGCTATCCCCCCGACTGGTCTCCACCTTGTCGTGGTGGGGGGGCTGAGTACCTCCCGGTAGGGCGGAGAAGCCGCTAGGGAAAAGGTAACACCCAGAGATAGGCGACTCTGGGTGCCTTAAATACTGACTACCGGGGGGGAAACTAAGAGGGCATGTGGAGGGCGCAGCGGGCGTGCCAGGAGGGCCTGTCCAGCAGCGCCAGGAAGGTCTTGGGCAGCGGAGGCACGGGGCCCCTGCTGTCTAACCACGGACCCTCCGGGAAGTCGACCACGCACGCTATGGTCGCACGGGGAGGTAGGAGGGGCGCGTCTACTGCGCCTCTCTGAGAAGGTCCTATCGGTTTTGCTCTGGGGGAAGTTAGCCGCAGGCGGTGTGTCAGACGCTGCAACCCAGGTACTGGCCCCCGCCTTTTTCTCAGCAAGCGACGGGCGTCGTCGGAAGAGTTTTAGTGGGTATCCCGCCAAGAAGTCCCAAATAAATATTAGAAATTTATATAATTTTTTAAAAATCTTTTTATACCACAAGATGGCACTCAAGTGTTTCTACACCCCCGGTTTTCATTTCATTTTATTCACTCTCCATCCTAATATTGTATCGCTTTTCTTTTGCAATTGTTTTCTTGTTTTATTTTTAATTTGGTATACAATAAAGAATTTTCTTTCTATCTATATATCATAGGTATAGGTTGGCAGAAAGCAAGGCTACTTTTAAAGGGTTGCTTAAAAAACACTTTCTTGAGGAGTTATCATCTGATTGAGTCTACATATCATAATTAGTATTAATTTTGTATATAGGTAGTTTAATAATAACACATATTTAATTATATGTTAGTTTATATGTTTTCTTATTCGTACTGCCTCATACTTTTCTGCTAACCCAAAGGTTAACTGGTAAAGAATGCCTTGCAGAATTTAGTTCGCCTTTGGTACATTTTAATTTTAATTATGCGATAAAGTTTAAATAAATATCAAGTATACTGCCATGTGGAAAGTAATCACATTTCTCTATGGTAATCACCGCAGACTATGTACCCTAGTAGCACCAGATGCATCACTAGCGCTATGCCGACCCTATAACGCCCTTTTTAAAGAGCCTTATGTTATTGTGAAAACTTCGTCGCCAGAGAGCTCATTCCACAAAGCAAGGGTACGCGGCGAAAAGTTTTATTAATGGAGACTTACCAGTTCCTTTAGTAACGGCAACGGCTCTGTTTCCACAGACGCGCCACTTTCGTCGGGTTGCGGCATGTGTCGGCTGATCCAAGATGTCCAGCCGCTAACGCACTTCAGTGATTCATCCTGGGGACTAGGGCTTGTCTGAAAAGAAAACAAAAAACTGAAACTCAATATTGGAAAATGTAAATCTGGTCAGATACTTAATTAGATCAAAACGGACAAAACTTATATTATAATTTTAATAATAAATGAAGAAAAAGAAATCGGACACTTTCTTCATGCAAAAAATATTATATTATCTTATTGTAATAAAAAGAAACACAAGACTAAACGTGTTATTTTTAACTTATTTATGTGGGTTTGGGCTCTTTTTGTCAAATTCGCTAATTCAGTTTTTATTAAGCAGCTATACAGCTGTCTGACACCGCCGGGGCGCCTTGGCCTTCTTGTACAACTCACCGGCTCAGTGTGGCAGGGTTGTCCAGTACAAACACGCTGTCCTTTAGAACAGCGACATGTGTGGCAGGCATCTTCTTCCAAAACCTCCCCTTCCTCGACCTGGCTCCCGTTTGTTAGCGTCATGCAGTGCTCGCGACATTGGGCCCGAGGGACGCACGTCTGTAGTGTGCTGTTGGAGAAGACTTCTCCCTCTGGACACGTTTTCTTTGGCTTGCAACCTGAGTTAGAATATATTTTTTAGATACTATTTACTATTTTTGTAAGCAACTAACTTATTAAGTTTTTGAATTTGAATTTGGTTGGTTGGTTTTAACAACTAAATTGGTTGAACTTTAAACCTTAAAGTCCATACACGTAAAGTGAGATTATGAAACGTAAAGTGAGTACTTAGTAGAACTCCTTTGTGGTTTTTAAGTACACACACATTGGGTGTTCTATGGATTGTTAGAAACGATTTTTAGCTAATTTATTTTATTTATAACAATATATGTATGCGTGGGTGCCATCGAGTAAAAGCTGGAACTGAGTTTGTGATTTTCTAAGTAATATCTAGACATCTGATGTAATAACATTTGGTCCATCATTGGAATTATCATTTATTTATTTTTTTTATTTTTTTTAAATCCTAATTACATTACTTTTACAGAAACTTAATCCTAAGGCAATAATGTAAATAATAAAAATAAAATATCAAATTAACTTAGCTTAACTATCTTATCCTAATAACAACTAACTACCTATAACATAATACCCTACAGATGACCCTTGTGAATTCACTCAAAGAACACGAAAACAAATCTATTTCTCCTGCTTCTGCATTAAGTACACGCAGTGCCCGCGTGAGCGGCGCCAGGTGTAACAAGTTAGTGCGCGCGCGCGGCAGAGCCAGCAGAGCCGGGCTCATGGGTTCATAATCTCTTTTTTACTAACATAGAATAGGGATTTGTATGGAAAAATGTCCTAAATATTTTTTACGAAACAAGTTAACTAAAATAAATAAATAAAGATTTGTTTATTGCCATAAAGTGTACAAAAAAGAGGTTACAGTGGCCCCAAACTAGGCAAGCCTATCCTGTGGGTACCCGATACGTTTTAAAATTGTCGACACATACAATGCTCGGGCGACGACAAAATAAACAAAAAAAGTAAAAATTAAAAAATCTTAAGTCTAAAGTATGAACACAATATTCATAATTGGAATGTTAACATTTTGCCTTATGAGATATTAGCAGTTTAGATAATAATTATACAATTAATAATAAAGGCAACCAATAAAGATTAACCTGGCGCGAGTATGACTCAAAAAACTCAGTTCACAAGGACAAAGCCGCTGTTTCTAATATACCTACCTTCAACACAGGTGTCCGACTGACAGGTAGTCTTGACTTCTTCATACATGTGCACGTTGTCACAAGTTTCCAGTGGACACGGTGACATGCAGCTGTCGTAGTGGGAGCACTCAGCGTCGCATTGCATCGCTGTCAACATTTAAATTACTTATGTCAAACATATTATTTAGATTTGTATTGATTAAAGTTCCTACCGGTAATTAAGCTTAATTGAGTACGGAAAATATTTAAATGACTAAACAAGTCTTCCCTCGCGTGCGCTAGTTGTGAAGAAGCATGAACAAGCAGCTTAATACCCCTAAGTATAGAGCGTTATCACATTGGGGATTTGTAAGCGAGTTCAAAGCGAGACTGCAACTACCAAATTGCGAATTCGGAGCTAGCACGCTGCGAATAAGCCAGAGTGGCTGTTGAATGTGATCATACGGACGATCATCATTTCCTAGCATTATCCCGATAATGACTTAGCCCAGGGCCCACGGTCTGCGCACTGGTCTACCCAGATTTGGCTACACTTACATGCAACCTGACCTCCAAAACCCAAAGCGAAACATCATTCTATGGTTAAACTAGTTGTCAGAATATTAGAAGGCAATTCGTGATAACGACTGCCATAGATGTTCAGGACAGCCGGGTCCAACAGCTTAATGCGCTTTCTCGGAAAGCACATTAAGCACAGAGCAAGCGATAATTAAAGGGTTTGAACCTTAGACCCTTTGAACTAGAAGTCTATGGATCTTGCCACTAGGCTATCGTGATCATACGGACATAAGTTACTAAAACGATGAATTTCGTTCTGTAAAAAACAAATATAAATGAATAAAACGTACGACACAAGTCCGGTCGGCGCCAGTTAAAGGTGATTCCCCTTTGCGCGCAGGCGTGTGCGTAGTGTGCGAGTGCGGCGCACGCGCATCGACAGTCGGCACCCGCGTCACACGCGCATGCCTCGCGCTCGCACCGCGACAAGTGCGCACCAACGCTCACCTCCGAGTTGCACAAGGAAAATGGGAACCGCTTCAGTTCCCCACAAACGCTCACGGCCCAGTCCTTGCGCTCCGGACGGAGTTTACAATAGTCCTAGCAATAAAAAAGTAAAACAATAGGTTATGACAACGATTAATTGTCATGAGATTTGGAAGGTGTAACTCGCTTCAGCTCCCTGCAAACACTAACTGTCCAGTACTTGCGCTCCACGCGGAGTTTTGAAATGTTCCTAGCAATTTAAAATTAGCTATAACATCGGGTTGATGGCAAGAGATTTGGAGGGTGACAATCGCTTCAGTTCTTCGCACACGCTGACAGCTAGGCCTTGAGCTCCAGACGGAGTTTGCAATAGTCCTAGTAATAAAAATAGTTTTTAACACCGGGTGGATGTAATAGTTTATGGGTCGTACGATCCATAAACTATCACTGATTTAGCTTGATGAGAAGTACCTACATCATATTATCACATTAATTAATCTAAAATTTTAAAAACTTCGTTTTAATGATTGAAAGATTGAATGAATTAATTGTTAAATTTATAAATAAATTTAATTTTACAATAACTAAATGTTACCAGAAGTTATAAGATTAGTAAAGCTGATTACCTGCAGTTCCGTTTTTCTTAGTTCTAATTATAACCCTGTGAACTTTTGTTACAATATGGAATGCAATAAAAAGATTGAGTAGGTACCTCAATAGGCTTGGCGGGTGGACAGGTGGGTTTTAGCTTCCAGGCGTCCACGAACACGGTGGGCGAGGCCTCGGCCAGGCCGCCGCCTGCAGGCGTCTGGAAGTCGTCGCGGGAGTCGCCGTTAAAGTTGCCGCAGAGGCCTTTCACCTATATAGAATAGAATATTTTTACTACAATCTACTTAAATTGACATATAGGGTAGTAAAGTACGGGAAACAATACATCTTCAAATGCCGAACTGTATGTCTATGGGAGAAAGTGTACAGGAGATAAGTGTATGAGTATTTGTTACTAATGTCGATATTTTACTAGAAAGTAAAAAAGCTTTACTTTTCATTATTAATTTATTTGAAAGTTTAAGCTTACATAACGCACAGAATACATTATTATCATGTTTTAACAAAAAGGGAGTCGGCTAATAGCAAGTGGCACCCAAACGAAGACGAAGCTAGATAAGTGTATGACTTGCCATATGCCGATAAACGACATGGCAATTTAAATTCGACTTAGTTTGAGAAACTTGAAATTTTTGCACCTTTAGAAAGAAAGAAAGAAAAATAATTTATTCTGTGACAACGTCAAAAGAAAACAGATACATTATATTTAAGTAACTACTTAAAGAGTGTCACAGAAAAGGTATCCACTCAGCATAAAGCCGAGGTGTCACGAAAACGCCTCGACGCTGGTCTTCCGTAGATACCGTTTGTGAGAGCACTGCTATGACACATTCATTCCTTACATTGTAAAACACAATACATATATACAGTTACAGTAGCATACAAATAACACATAAGCTTGCAGGGAACCTGAGTAGCAAAAGAGAGAGGACAGCACAACCGATGACGATCACATACATATTCATAGACATTTCTGCTGGTTCAATAAATATTTCCTATAATTGCATCGGAAAAATGTAAAATGAATATGTAAAAACTTAAGTGTGCCGTGTGGTACCGGCCTAGAATAGTGCCAACCTCTCACAGCTCATGGCGAGTCGTAAGAGTGGACGAAGTGAAATCCTACCATATGGGGCATAAGCAGCATCATCCTGCGTGAGCTGCGATCACCAACCCACCTGCCCAGCGAAGTGATTATAGGCCAATACCCCCCTAGAGTATTATCAATTTGGGAGGCTAATGTTCAGCAGTTTATGAGGCTAATATGATGAAAACTTCGCCAGATATAATTTGAACAGAATTCGAAAAAATTTTTTTTTGTAAGTTTTATTTTTCACAAGATATCCACTGTTTTCTGGACGTTTAAGGTATAGGTATAGGTAAGGTTTAAAGGTATCACCGATCTCTAAATATACTAAGTAAAGAAGACGCACCCGCCCCCGCCAAACGGCGTCGAGTCGGACATAGACGCGCAGGCCGCGGTCCCACTGCAGACTGACGCCCAGCGACGGCACGTCCAGGAACACGTAGCTCCCGGCCTCTCGCAGCTTTATCCTACAAAGACATCAACCATTGTACCTTGGTATTATTAATAATTAAAAAATGTTTATAGGTGCACTATACAATATAAAATTAAAACAATACACAAATGTATAAACATGATGCACCAAAATGACCCAACACAGCATATGCTAGCACAATGTTCTAGCGCTGGTTTTCAGCTAGGACAATTATTATATAATTGTAATATTTTAATTACCTATTCTTATTTTATTGTGTCCGTTATTGAGAGGTCTAGTAGATATTGTTTTACAAAAAAAAATACAGTTCATCTAAAATAATTATCGTAAATAAGTGCGTGAATGAATAACACAGCAGGCTGGAAGATATCTTATACATATTAACAAAAAAATTGTAGATTAAACAAAATATTGACCTAGGAAATTTCGAAAAGTTTAGCTAGTGAATATACCGCAATTTGAATGTTCAAAGTGGACTTTGTTTTTTTTTTAGATTACTCATCAATTAGTTTCAGAAAAATCTCAACGAAGCGCTAGAAGCTTTTAGTTAGCTTAGTTAGCGGAATTTATACAAAGTTAATAGAAGTCGTTTCTTAGACAGCTGACCATTTGTGGAGCATTTAATATCGAGCGGTTTCGTGCTCCGGAAGGCAAGTTAAGCCGTTAGTCTCGGTTATCGACATAGAGACTCTAAGCTGTGTAAGTCTGTTTGTGCAAGGTGAATCCTAAATCCCTCAATGTTCGGAATCATATTGGTTCTGAAGAAGAGGCCAAACTGTTAATGGGCTGAGATCATAAAAGAAAAATATAATAATATTCAAAAAAAATGTGACGATGTCCTGTGTAGAATATTCTACACAAAAATGAAAATACCTTTTGAATTTAGAGATGTCCGGGAGCGGAGCGTCCTTGGTGAGTGAGACCACCTCCTGGTTAGCTCCGCCCACCTTCAGCGTCGTAGACTTTGAGCAAGTAGCGCCAGTAGTCCCGCAGGGCACGTTCTGGATAAATACGTTAAGTCAGTTAACTAGTGCCATTGGTCTTAAACATAATGAGGGTTAATACTAATTTACTAAGGGCTAAGGCCGAATTATGGGCAGCAGCACAGCAAGTATGAAATTGAACTATTGTATAAAAACCTGCATTTGCGCGATGGAAATGGTAAAAAAGATTATTATTAGTTTATACAATTCTTCAAATCAAATCATTTCAAATCATTTATTTGCAAAAATGTGGGTATCATACAGGTGTTTAAAATCTTGTTTTGAATAGTGATATTTTTAATAAATTGTTTCTTAAAAAAAATTGTTCCTTTTTATATTTACATAAGGTTTTCTTGTTTATTGCGGTGTACCTGTATCTCAACATCGAACCCATCGCTGGAGTCCATGACACCCTTGGCTAGAAGGTAGCTGCAGACGCCCTCGAAGTCGTAATCGGTGGCGTCGAAAGTAGTCAAATGTGAGTCGCCCCACGCCGCGCACACGCCAGAGCAAATGCGGGTAGTACACGACCAGTTGCCGCTCTTGCATACGCTGATAAATCACATATAGATAAACTATTTATTGCAACGAAGGACAAAGCAATTATCATGTAAAAACAACAAAATAAAAAATACTTTATAAATAATTATAATATTTTTTACAAATGTTAAGTTATCTTATGTCGACGAGACTGCAAACCAATCTTAGCAGTTGTATGATAGATCCCACCAAAAACATTAAATGTGAGAAAATGCCAAGTCTTTCGATGCAGTCTTTCCATCGTAAAAAGTTTTGAGAACTCATAGAAGCCAAGTCCTATTCAAATTATTTTGTAGTTATAAATCAACATTTAGTAATTGTATCAATAGTTTTCTTTATATTATAATTATAGTGACCCTAGCTTTGTCCACGTCGAAGATATAGGGGGGGGGGGGGGGGGCGAAACAGCCGAGAATCGCTTCGAGAAAAGATGGTACGGCCGTGCCCGTTTTGCTCGAGACCAGATTAGTGCACGGGATAAATGCACTTGCAGAAAATTGTATTAGTCCCGCAAAGTTAATATTTACATGACATGAGCGTCGGGGTTGCTGCCACTGCTCAGCACTGGTTTCCTCCCACGATCCATGATGACAGAGATTCAGGTCATAGTCTACCACGATGACCCAAGGCGAATGAAACTAGTCAACCTTAGCGGTTAAACATTATATAGTGTACGGGATAAATAAACTTGCGCAAAATCTCGGAAGTTTAGTCTCTACCAACCATTCGTTGCATTCCTCCTGCATGACATGAGCGTCGGGATAGCTCCGTCCGCCGTGGTGGCAGGGGCACTGGTCCGCAGTCACGCAGGCCTTCGCTGTCGCGTCTAGCACATAGCCGCGTTGGCACTGGCAGCCCGGACGGCATTCCGCTGATGAGCTTGATGGAGGGAGGTGCATATTCTGAAATATGCATTTACAATTTGTAATTTTCATCTAAATAAAAATTTTACTAGTTAAAAATTTTATGTACTTACCTACATATTTCTTTTATTAATTAAATAAAATTTTAAATCTTTCTTGTCTATCTTTCTTATTGTAGTTTGACAAATAAAACAGTATTGGTGTCTACCAGAATATCAAATTACGCTACAAATCAGAAAATAATAACTCACTTCTAAAACTAAAGTCTACACGTATTTAGGTAACCTAACGATGTTTTGTCCTTAATAATTTATGTAGCAATACGTTAT
This sequence comes from Musotima nitidalis, assembly GCA_949126915.1. Classification (NCBI taxonomy): domain Eukaryota; kingdom Metazoa; phylum Arthropoda; class Insecta; order Lepidoptera; family Crambidae; genus Musotima; species Musotima nitidalis. The sequence goes on from OX421416.1 coordinate 18,355,404, forward strand.
GTTAGACGTCTTGTACATTATGGCAAATATATTCATTATATAAAAACCTACAAAAAAACTAGCATTTGAGAACTTTCACCCAAAACAAATTCCACTTTATACAAAATTTGAGGAAGGCATTCAATCTCGTAGACAGCCAACAAGTACCTTGCACGTAAGAGGAGAAGCGAGTTGACAGCTGGTGAACTCCATGTGTTTGGCGGCGCTGCAGTTGGCGCGGAGGTCCTCAGCCGGGGGGTAGTTCTGGACGTCGTTATCAGTAGCCGGGACGCACTCCCAACGAGCGCCCACGCAAGTACTGGATTATCACATATTTATAAGCACACTAACGTCTTAGTTGTATAGCAGAAAAGCACAAAAAAGCTTGTTTTTTAACAGATATTTTTTATCAAGTCTTTTATTTAGACTGCTGCATTCCAACTATCAGCAGATGTACTAGTCTATATACAACTTCATAAAAAATATGTTTGATCTGGCAAACAGATGGGTGAAGAATAAGCTATCGTCGGCTTTTTGCCCATTACGAACCAAGATGAAAGTCCCTGAACGCCCTATGACCGACACACAATCTTATTATTATTATATTAAATCTTATTATTATTGTAATAGATTATCTATGCTGTCTGCCTGACCCAGCGCGTTAGGTTTGCAGTCCGCCCAATAGAGCCAAGTTAAGCTAAGTAACCAAGTTTTTCTATATACATACATAAATTCACGTCTGTTTCCCCGAAGGGATAGGTAGCGGCATATTATACGCCCACACTTTGCCAATTATATAGTTGGTCGCACGTAATAGGTGGCGAGCCTATTGTCGCTTACCGGGCACTGTTATGTACGCCAGAGCCTCGTACGTTGTTAGGCAGGTGCATTACTTGCAGGTGAGGTTGGCTTGGGACCAAAGGTCTTGATTTGGAAGTTTTTCTATTTTATTTCAATGACACTTTACCATTATGTAGACTCTTCTTATGGTTCTTTTATGTGACCACATAATGCTTTATATGACATGTCAGCAGTTGATGAAGTCCAGAAAGATGACAGCGCTTTATGCCGTGGAATAAACACGGTAGCAAGCGCACCGAGACGGCCTGCGTAAATGACGTTTCACGCGGCGCTTTTTAAGGAGTTTTAATAGTAAGTCATTCCTAGCTGGTATCCAGGCGCACTTGGCCAATTATGACATCAGTACGCCATTCAGGAACTAATCGAATATAAACACAGAAGATTTTGCAGAAGGTTTTGCCGAAATAAGTAGATCGATTTGACGGTATCATCACTGGCAGATAGCTGATGTTATAAGGAGGAAATTAGGCTAATTTTTATCCTAAAAAAACAAAGTACGCATAGATCACGCAGTTGAAGTCGCGGACGGCCGCTATTTTAAATACATAGTCAGATATTACTCACCACAGCTCTCTCTCTCGTTTGCCGGGTCGGACCTCCTTATATCCGGCGTCAAACTTCAGCCCTTTGTGGTTGCAAGGACAGAGTCCTTCTGGGACACAGGAGTTAGTTTCATCCAGTACCTGAAAAGTCAATTAATATAATATTTACAGATACTTTCCATTGATGTCATATTCCGATTTTAGGAAGGTCGTTTAGTTAAGTCCGAGTTTAGTTAATTATGTAAAAATGTATACAAGAGGGTATAGACCTGTCCAATAGGGCAGGCACAGCCCTCGACGCAGCACGGCTTGCAATGGCCGGCCGTAGACAAGGCCACGTCGGCACACGTCCGCAAGCAGCTGTTCGCACACACAGTGAACTCTTGTCCTCCCGTACACTGCAACTCTGTAACCAAATTTGAGAGTCACTTATCAATATTAATTAGAGGACCTATAATTCATCATTTCAGCCATTTGAAGTCCACTGCTAAACAAAGCCCCCCTCAATTGTTTTTCTCGTGGATCGATATTGTGCCGCTTGCATCCACCGGCCTCCTGCCGTCATGACCAGATCATCGATCTATTGGCATCATGACACCCTGAAGCCGAGGATAATGGTGTCACGCTGCTGCCTTTACATTACGGCTACTTTGGAGGGTCAATTTGTCCTTTGGTTAGTCACCGCCTTCTGTCAACAATCATTAGACAGTTACTGATATGTGGTTGATATGCTGGTGCTGCCATATGCAGACAGACAGGTGGCCATGGCCTCTTTTGTCCAAGAGTGTATGGATCCTCCATTACAGTGGTTCGCCCTCCCCCTACTCCCTAAGGTTGTTGTCAGAATCGTTAAACCCAGGAACAATTAACTCAGGCTCTTGTGAGAGGTGACATAGGTCAGTTTAAAATAGGCGATAAAAATTGCAGTAATTCCAGCACGAGACACAGGCAGCGTCTCGCGTTTTAAATCCTCAGCAAAACTAGGTCCAGGTCCAAGCGAATGTGGTCGAACAGGATTATCTAAATTAAGCTGAGTTTACAGAGGTAAGTCCTCGGATAGGTGGCCTTTAGAGTGGAATCGCACAGCTAGAATCTCCGCGCTGGGCTCCCGTGATATAGTATAAAAAGCAGCGCGTGTCCGGCCACGCCCATGTCGGATCTGGTGACTCACCGCACTCCGCCACGTGCAGCCGCCACTGCAGCCGCAGCCCGGCCGCGGCGCACGCCATGGCGTAGTTCCCCAACACGGGACACAGGCAGCGTCGCGCGTCTCCGTCGCACGCGCACATGTCGTAAACGCACGCTTCGTAGTATGGCTCCACGTCCACGTACCAATGGCATTCTGAAATTAACACATTTTGATTCAAATACATCTACAGTTAAAACGCTTGCTTCGATTTTAGTGGTCAGAACGATCATCGATGTAAAGCCGAGTCAAGTCAGCCTTGAAGGCATTTTTAGTCCTTGCCATGACATAAAAAAATCTACAAGCAGCACGCATTATTTTAACCATCAATTGTTTTCGGCCATTTTCGTTGATTTTCGCGCGTTATTTTCATCATAGTAGACAAACTGAAGTACCTATGTGTCAGTTTAAGGAATGGGACAAACACTATTTCCCATAATTTTTTTTGTGTTGTTTTTCATTTCAGTCTACCAAAAGTCTACATGACCTCGATCTGGGCTTAAAATAGCTCAGGAAATAAGACTAATTCCTGACCTAAATTAATGATATCCTAACCACCAACCTTCAAACAGTTTGCTCTTTAACTTGCCGCAGTACTTTTCAGCCGCCTCTTTATTCTGCATGTTGACTTTGCAGGGATGTTCAGGTTCCTGTGTGTCTAAGTCTTCGCAGAATTCCCTGGTCTTCCACTTATTGGCGAAGGCTAAAGTTGATTGCTCCACGTCCCCCTCCGGTGTCAGAAAGTCATCTTGTTGGTTCATATTGAAGGTGCCGCAAAGACCCTGATTAAAAAAATATGATAAATCCATATAAGCACTATCTTGATATCATCAATATAATAAGGGCATGTATGGGGATCCTACCAAGACCTTGAAACTCAAGCCAACCTCAACTGTAAGTTATGCACCTACGGATCAGCGGACGAGGCTCTATATATAACACACCCGTATTATAAATAAGCCTTCAGGGAAAAAGGCGTGATTATATGTATGATAGTTTATACTTTAGCTGATCTGTTGAAATCGCGTTCCCGCGTGACAATGATAGCCTAAGTTACTGTTACATCAGCTAACTGAAAGTCTTCTCAAAACCAGACAGGCAGACATGAATTGTAAAAAAAAAATAGGTTTTAAGTATACGAAATTTACAAACACACTTACTATCACGCCTGTTTCCTCGAAGGGGTAGGCAGAGGCATAATATACGCACACACTTCGCCATTTGTGTTGATGTTCCCAAGTAATAGGGGGCGAGCCTATCGCCGCTTACCGGGTGCTGTTATGTTCTTTTTATGCGCTGTTATACTGAACTTTTATGTTTGCCAGAGCCTCGTTCGTTATTCAGCAGGTGTATCACTTGCAGGTGGGGTTGGCTTGAGTTTCAAAGATAGTAGGATCCCTATACACCCGATGAAATTCAATGATTTATTATTATCTATTTATTTAAGATTAATGATGTTACCTTAGTTTCTCCTTGAAATTGTGCAGGCACGTCCACGAACACTCTGGTGTTGCCGTCCCACCACAAGTCTACCTTTAAGGGTAGTTGAACTAAAACACAGAACAATTGAAAACTAAGTTTGCTTGTAAGTTGTAACCGATTTCCAAAAAGGAGGAGGTTCAATTCGACCGTAGGTATATATATATATATATTCATTTATTTATTAGGACAACCAACAAGATAAACACTGGTAAGAAAGAAAAAGTAAAACTTCACAAACATAACCTTAAAGCTAAGTGTCACTTTTATTGTCACGGCATGCAATCTATTTGCGTGTTTGTGTATATTTTGGTGGTTTTTGTTTGTTGGAAAGAAGATATTCCATGATAAGGCAACCTGGATCCGATGATGGCATCCCAGAGAAATAGGGGGCAATCCCCAAACGTTAAAAGCATTAAACGCCTTTTTGTATATTTTCCAATGCTACCCGGGTATTTGCGCCTTTAAGTTATTAACTTGTGTGCTTGAGCTGATGGTAGAAGTTTATTATACGTCAATGGCGAATGGATTTTTTAAATAAAATGTAGAAACCAAGTAATAGAGGTACTTCCATACAAAAATTTAATAAAACTAAAAACAGCCTCCAAGAATGGCACCAAAAATTTTAAAACAACACATTTTCTTACATTGTGCTATTGCCAAACCCTTACCGATAACGAACAGAGAGGAAGCAGCTCGTATTTTGATGCCAGCTACAGTGACCGGCAGAGCAGACACCTCCTTCCCGTTTACGAGGATCAGGCCGCCCTGCTTCAGGTGCACGTGGGCCCCACCGTAATTTATGTTCACAGCCTTGGTGCACGACGGCTTGCCTTCCCCTTTGTATGGCGAGAGGTTCATAGCCTGTTAATAATAATAATAATATATCATTTATTTTAGACTTGCTGACCAGACAAAATATGTACCGTCTCTGAATCAATAAATAAAAAATCGAATGATGATTGCAGTATGTTTCGCCGTTAGAAAAAAATGTGGACAAAACTTAACCGGTTTTATTGTGATAAAAAAATGCTCGATGTTTCTTAAAAATTGTTATTTCACTAAGGTGGAGCTTAGAAAATAAAGTTTGTAGTGCACGGTTCTAGCTTGAAACTTGCTTACAGCAATTCTGAACACATTTTCAATTTGTGATCATTATAAACGCGCCCTTTTTTTATTTATGTCGGTAACAAAATGCCTTTACGCACTGCCCAAGCAGCATCACAAGCTATATAACAGCTCTATTAAAGTTCGTTTATACTCTTAACGCTGTATTTCTTGGCTGCACTAAGGCTGTATAAGCACTTATACAGCCCTTGTACTTCTGGAATTGGCACAAATTATACAGCGTTTTGCGTTATATTAGCTGTACAGTAGCTGTATAAGCATAAAATAGGCTGCATGATAGCTGTTTTGCGGCTGTACTATGGTGTACGAGGAAACCAATACACTCCAATTACTACATTGTAACTCACTTGTTAAGCTTTACGTTGTAAAAAGTCTGTTGAAGAGAGTTGGAAAAGAATTAAAACGAAACAGTAGATATATTTTATTAATGGCGTGTATAATCAGCAATTAATATATTGATCAAAGTGACATTTATTATAAACGCTTTCTGTTTAAATATTTGGAGATTCGATAGGCGCAGGATACAGTGTATTATCGTGCAAAAATAAATTTATTGTGGACATATATATGTTTTGTGATAAAAAAGAAACGCGCCAGCAAAATAACCAAGGAACAGATATTAAATAAGATAACTAAATATGGTTTTTATAGGTTAGAATTTAAAATGTTTGAATTAATAGACGTAGAGCCTCATTGGTGTATAACCTATTATTGGACAAACTGAAAATATTAATAGATAAACATAAAAACATAAGTCTAACTTTTATATACTCATGTTAGTATCTTCGATTTGTAATTGTTTAAATGGCGACATTTGCTAAGCAGCCTATATTCTATTTTTATGGTCTTATAGCATTAATAGCTGTACTATGTAGGTAATAGATACTACTATTCAGCTTTTTGCGGTTAATGGGCTGTAAAAACAAATAAATTAACTATTAATGTTGCATAGCAGTGTTTCGAACATAACCTGTAACTCTTTTTTAGGGATACGTAATATTAAGTGAAAAACCAAAATGCACTAAGAGATCATAATCAATAAGAGATCACGTCTTCGAAAATGAAGTACAAAAGTAATTTTTTTAGAAATATCAAAAATAAAATATTTTATTTTAAAGCTTGTGTAAAGTAATTTCATTCGGCAGTAATAATATTTCAGAGCTCATTTTAAAACTTTTTACAAGCGTTTATTCGTGAACGTCATATGAGCGGGTAAATGAGCTTCAATTGTGAGTAATGTGCATGATTGGAATGTGCGATTAATGTGGGGAATGTGCCTTATATTAAGTAAATGCAATTATGTGCCTATCGTAGAAGCGTTTATGCTTTTTTTTTTAATTGGACGACTTCGGTGGCGCATTGGCTATGGTGTTGCGCGCAAGTGCGGAAGGTCCCGGGTTCGTTTCTCGGTCGGGTCAATTTAGGAAACGAATTTTTCTATATTGACTCGGGTCTAGGTGTGCTGGGAGACGCCCCCGGCTATCGTCAGTTAGTACTTATAGTAAAGGGAATGCTCTAGTTTGAGCCTAGTTAATCGGTGTGAATTGTTTGGCGCGTTTATTTATAGCCTCACAGCTAATAACCTGTTATCGAACTGTCTGAAATAGAAACTACCTTCATGTTGTTTGATTGAACTAAATACAGTTTTTGTATAGACTTGTAAATTTACAAAAGGCAATTTACATTTAGACAGAAAATTAGAAACTGTTTCAATATCTTTGGCACACCATTTAGTTATGTACTTTCCAAAATTAAAATTGTTCTGGCATCGCATGGTAAAATTCCTGGAAATCTTAGGTTTATGATAGTAGCTAAATCATTCAATGCTACTTGAGCTATGTTTCTTTCTCTGGCCCAATTTTGTATTTGTTGGCGAAATAATAAATTGTTCTGTATTTGTTAATAAATTGTTTTCATATTCACTATCGCCGTCACTTGAATTGCTGCATGATAAAATGTCGTCATCAGTTGCAGAAGGTAAAGCTATTAAGTTACACCTGATATAATTAAAATCATTCACAATATTTTCTACGGAACTCCTTTCATTAAATGTCGACGGTATTGACACTTGACTGTAGGTGATCTGATCTGTTGAAATATCTCCATGTTCCTCGGCAATAATTTCATTTTATTGATAATTTGTAATATTTAGATATTCCTGTTCAATCTTTCTTCGAATAGCACCAAATCTTTTTCGCTTTTTCCACATACAATAATTCAAATTGGCAACTCTGTCACTTGTACAGACTAAGGCTGTACTACAGGCGTCATTTATTTTTATTGCTGTTTATTACTCTCAAAGACAGAAATTAGACAGCTATCGTCTGTAAAAGAGTGTACAATTACACCATAAAAAGAAGCTGTAGAAGAGAGTTTGCCTGATTCATAATACAGAAATAAGATTTGCGGACCACCATAATGAGCTGTATTAAGTAAGTGACGGTATGCAAAATTCAGCTATTATACAACTTTAATACTAAAATGAAGATTGAAGCGTTACAGGAAACTTAGAGCTGTACATGATAGTTATCATACACTAATTTAGAACTCTAAACGTACTTTGACTCCTTAACACAGACTTAATACAGTTAGTGCTGAATAATTACTCCCAAACCGACATTATAACGCTACAACATCTTTTCAACGTTCTTATCCAGCTATAAAACAGCGCTAAGTGCTATATTGACTGCTTTTTAGGTGTTCATTACGCTTGGTTGCTGCTTGGGTGCCTCCCAGCCAAAGGGGGACCGAGAGGGGAGTGTGGGGCTCACTGCGGCAGACGCGACCGCCAGCAGGTCATACCCACTAAAAATCTTCCGACTACGCCCACCGCTGTTGAAAAAGGGGCGGGGGGCCAGTGCCAAAGTATAAAGCTTCTGACACCCCGCCCGCGGCCAACGTCCCCCGGATCTGAACCGGGAGGTCCTCTCCAGAGAGGCGCAGTGTGTCGTTGAAATGTCGTTTAGTGTGCATCATTCGCATGATGGTCGGCAGCGAGAGAGCGACTCCACCCAGGGCCGCGGCAGCGTCGCCCGCGGCCCTGCCCACGCTGGGCACTCCACCAACATGTGCTGCGCATTGTCAACTGCGCAGTCACAGTGGTGGCAGCACCGGTTCGATTCCCCCCAGCGACGTCACACAGATACTTCCCGAAGCACCCGTGCCCGGAAAGCACCTGCGTGAGCCAGAAGGACATCGACCCCATTATAAAAGCGCCCAAGCCAAGTTTTTTCCAAAATCATATTTTATTTACGCTTACACCAATTATTTAGTTCCAAGATAAGTATCATTACAAACTTGTGTATCATTAAATAACGGATATATACTATTGATACTTACTTCAGTAATGGCACCAGAACAAGCGACATTGTCGACGTTGATGGTAACATTGAGCGCTTGGAGCAGTGTGTACGAGCAGCGGCCCATGAAGTCGTATCGGCGGCCGTCGAAGGTGGCGTAGTGCGGGTCGCCCACCGCGCCGCAGCGGGCGCCGCACGCAGCCGCCGAGCACGTCCACGCTCCGGCCTCACAGGTGCTGAATAATTAAACTCTTATACTAACATCTAACATCATCCTAGGATTTGGGTTTACTGACGTTTGGCAAAAAACGATTCCCAAAGTGACACTTGCCAAAGTATGTTTCCCAAATTTTCAATTGGCAAAAAAACATTTGGCAAAACCATCTTTTCGCAATTTTACAGTTAGCAAAATTATTTTTAGCAATTTATTGTTTAGCAAATAATTACATGGCAATGTTTTATTTTATCAAATATTATGTAGTCAAATATGGTTTGGCAAACATACACTAATAGTAATCAATAATAATTGTATTGTTTAATATATAAAATCAATCCTGGCGCTTCGCCGGCCGCTGCCGCGGCACGCTCGCTCGGCTCGCGCTTTGTTGGGATCACAGTTCTAACCTAACCTAACCCACTTTTCTAGCATCTCTAATCTAGCCTACGTAACTTATATAAAAATAATATATTTTACTTTATTTATAATTAATGAGATATGCTTTTATGTTCAGGCAAGTTCAAGCCCAGGGTTATGCAAAAAAGTACGCAGCCGATCCGATTTTCAATAAGCAATAAAAATATTCTATTACAAAATAAAGCACATGCTTAATGTATATTTGACTAACTAAAATTTGAGCAAAGTAAAAATTTGCCAAATGATAATTTGACCAAATAAATGAGTACGAAATGTGCATTTGCTAAAGATTCATTTGCGAAATGAATCCTGGGCGAAAAGATTTTTGGGAAGTGAAATTTGACGAAAAATAATTTGGACGAACGGAGGGATCTCTAGGATTAGGCTGCCATTCTACCTGCGAAGGATATTTGAGAATCAATAGAATGCTGCCCTGAGCAAAGCTAGGTAAACGAAGAGATTCTATTGGATCTTAACAAACACATACCCCGTAACGCATCCTTTTTTTTTTTTTTTTTATTTTTTTTTCTTATCGTCTGTAAAAAAATGCTGCTTACGCACTGTCTCCCGGCCAAAAGGGGGAGACCGGGAGGGGGTGTGGGGCTCACTGCAGCCGACACGACCACCGCAGTCCTACCCACTAAAAAACTTCAGACGACGCCCACCGCTGTTGAAAAGGGGCGAGGCACCAGTGCCCGGGTTTGTAGCTTCTGGAACCCCGCCCGCGGCCAACGTCCCCCGGATCAGAACCGGGGAGACCTCCTCAGGAAGGCGCAATTTGCAGCGCCCCCCTTACCTCCTTGAGCGGCCATGGCGTAACTGGCCGACTTCGGGGGGGGTCTATGGCGAGACGGAAGGGGCCCCCTGCCCCCGCCGCCTAAGACCCCCCGGGGCCGTAACGCATCCTCGCACATCTGTTGTTGACCCGAAGTCCAGTGCTCATTTGTGGGTGCGATAATTTTGATATTTGTTTTTGACCGCCTTTTATGACATCTGGATAATTATAAGAAAACTTCATTACATACACTGTAAAACTTACCAAGTATTGCAATCCTTTGGTATAACGGAGCCTGGTTTGAAGAGCTTGTTTCTCAAGCGGCATGGGCACTCATGAAGAGGCACACAGCGACCACCTTCCAGGAACAAGCCGTCGGGGCAGAAGCACCCCTCCACACAGGACCCGGTGGAGGAAGAGTTCTCTCCCGCCGCCCCCCGGCCTGCGCAAGATGGCTGGACCTCCGGACCACACACGCGGTATAGTTTACCGTCTGTACATGTTTTGGCTAAGGGAAAAAAGAATGAGTAAATCAGTATTATTATGAAGATTCACACTGTTGCACTTCGCCAAAGATTTAAGATATACTTTACAAAATTGTAGCTGTGTGGTTGTTCTGCCTATTTATTATAATTTAATTTATAATTATTATGCTATATTTACTTATTATAATTTTTTGACGCATAACACGCAAAAGCGATATACTTATTATTTAATTATGCTTCTTGTCTTTTGAACGTTTAATTAACATTGATGAGATCTCAGCGAAAAATAAAAAGACTATCTGTATGTAACTTAAATCTGATCTGTCTACTAATGGGCCTATGTTCCATTAAGCCAGCGAAATTTTTAAAAAATATTCGTTTTATGACAAATAATGATTACTTTGGACTTTTTGGCGGGAAGGTGAAGCGTCATGTCTGCAAATTTGTTTTATTTTCTCAAATTTGTGATATTTCTAACATTAATGTGTAATAACTAATAACACTGGATTATTAACCGTCAAATGTTTGTGATTATATTGAGTGTTGGTAAATCGAACAAAGCAGTGCAACATCACTTTTCAAATTTTCTCAAGGAGTCCATATGAGATCTCAGTATAGTCCCACATCTTTACTGAGGTTTAGGGGAAGAGTATCTCATTTTCCATTTATCAACACTCATTCTCATTCACTATAATTTATATGTTCTTAATATATCTCTTTTTTGACACTGGACAATGTGCTAAACGCAAGAAGCCATTATTTAAAACAAAAAAAAAGATTACTACTATTAGGAAATTTTTAACAGAAGTGTTTCACAATTATGAGGACAATGAAATCAAAAATAATCATTTATGAATACTAAGCCATTTCATTTTGTGATCCGCAAATATAGCTGTATAGCTATTTAATGTGCAATTTAATAAAGGGTTAAAATATAGAAGAGAAATACTATGATGCTAATTATACATAATACCGAGCCATCAAAAGAGCATATAGCAGAGTGCTGATCAGTTGGTCGGCGACGGTACAGCTTGGATCGAAGAGGAGACAGACAAAGGATCTGCTTGAGTCAATGCCCTGATACAGAAAGGACTGCCACAGAGCAAAATCGAGTCACGTTCTCTGTTCACAATAGCGAAGTAAATATACAGAAATCTTTCATACGGCAAGTATCGACGTCTCTCCAGTACTTCATGTCCTCGACACCGTGGCGAAGACATTCTTTGGCGTACACGGATACAGTGCCGCACGCACACTCTTCTGGATCTGGGTTAAAAAATAAACGATAAGTATAAAAATGATTTTTAAACTGATTAAACTGATAAAAATGATTTTTAAACAGTCTTAAGATCTTGTGTTTGGATACTAAATGCACTCCGCGTGGAGGACTATGACCGGAATCTCTCTAACCTTGGTTTGTCAGAGGATAGCCGTTCTCTAATCGAATGGGCTGAGATGGTGATGGTGATGAACTACATGTCGCAGAATTAATTCAGCAACACAGAAGAAAAAAATTACCTTTATCTTCCTTTACTTATGCTTTTGCTTATGGATAGATAGATAGAAAATTCTTTATGGTACACCAAATAAATTAAAAATAAAACAAGAAAACAATTGCAAAAGAAAAGCGATACAAGAGATTACAGCCTTACCTTACCGCTTACCGATTACCTTATCGCTTACAGCAGTTTATGGCCACAGGATAATTAGTAAGTTCCTACTAAAGTAGACATGCGAATAGAAGCTAAATTTATCCTCATTTGTTCGTTTAAATTTTTATCTTACTTTCGCTGGTGACACAGCCGCAGTAGTCTGTTTGGCAGGCATCTAGTAACACCTCCGTCGGGCGACCCGTTTCCCCATGTATGTGCCCATGCATGGGGCCGGGGGGACTTGCCTTTGTTGGTCGGTCCCGAGTGAAAGGAAAATCACAATAAAAAACCCTCAAGTCTCCGTAGTTGGGAACGTGGCTGCGGGGGGCCTTCGGGTGGTGGGCGGAGTTACGGTCCACCGGCTAGCGCCAACCCTGGGGTACCTCCCGACCCCCCAGGTGTATATAGGGTTGCTTGAGTATTCGGCTCTGCTCAAGTGGACGTCTATTACCGTTTTACTCGTGGGATTTTAATGGAAAAAATAAATTTAAATAATTCACAGGGGGGGGCGTCTTCGGACGCAGGGAACGATGGGAGTGTGGAGGTGAGGGCTCTCGGGCCGGTGGAGGTGTTAGATATATGTTTCATATCCTCTGACTCTGAGTCGTGCATGAGCATGCAATCAACTCAGAGTAGGGAGCAGCAGGGCCAGAAACGCAAGGTGCTGACTGGGGAGGACAGCTGCAAAAAGAAAAAACTGAAGAAGAAGGTGCACGTGCCTCCAGAGGTCAAGGCGGCTAAGCGCCAAGCGCTTGACCTCCAGAACGAACTGGAGATGGCGGAGGAAGCAGAGTTGGCGCGCAACCTCAGGGTACCCGGGGAGACGGCCGCTTCGGTTGCGGAGAGGGTATTCTTCGACTTGGGGGTCATCGCGAACGTGGCCCGCAAGTCGGGGAACCTCAAGGGCACGTTTCAGCGTGCCCTTAATGAAGCGGTCGCCTCCCTGAAGGAGGCCTTCTCGGACCTCAAGGGGAGGACAGTGACGGAGGAGACGGGGATGCTGCAGGCGGACAATGTTCGCCTGCGCCAGGAAATAGACGGAGTGCGGGCTGAGTTGGTTCAGCTGAGGGCCGAGCTGGCTAATGTTCGGCCTCAGCAAACCTCAGCGGTGGAGGCAGCTGCCCTTCTCGCGGATGACTCACTGCGGAGACTGATCATTGATCAAGTCTCCAAGGTAGTCAATCCGCGGCTGGAAGGGCTGGAGAGTAGGCTGCCACCTGAGCCTCGTCTTCGTCCGCCCCTGGCGGCGGACAAAGCTGCAAAGGTGGCGCCTAAGGAGGTGGCCTCGTCGTCGGGGGTCCAAGGCACTCCCGCGACCAAGAGGTCTAAAAAGGTACCTGGTGGGGGTGGGCATCCGACTGTCCTTGAATCCACTGCCCAGCCTGCTGTCACGTCGGCTGGCAGTGGTAACGTCAAGGGTAAGAGCAAAGGGAAAGGGAAGGGGAAAGGGAAGGGGATAGTCAGTGCGCCGCAACCGCTTTCGGTCACCCCGCCTGCTCAGCCGGTGTCCAACCAGCCAGGTTGGAACCAGGTAGTTAAGGTGAATGGGAGACTGAAGGCGGTACCCGAGGGTAGAGCGCCGCGAGAGGCAGCTCCTACCAGGCAAGCACAGACTACCAGGAAGAGGGAGCAGGGGAAGCAGGGGAGGCCGCTGCGGCCCCCTACGTCGGCGGCGGTGGTGGTCACCTTGTCGAAGTGTGCGGAAGAGCGAGGCCTCACCTACGGTGCGGTGATAGCCGAGGCTAAAGCCAAGCTCAACCTGGAGGAGCTTGGCATACCCGCGGTGAGGTTTCGCCAGGCTGCCACCGGAGCCCGAATTCTTGAGGTTCCTGGGGCAGCGCAGGGCGACAAGGCTGACCAGCTTGCCGAGAAGTTGCGGGGCGTCTTCGGCTCCTCCTCCGACGTGCGAGTGACCAGGCCCACGATGATGGCTGATGTCCGTATCACGGGTCTGGACGACTCGGTGTCGAGGGAGGAGCTGGTGGCGGCAGTAGCTAGGGCCGGCGGATGTTCGCCAGACAATGTGAGGTGTGGCGACATCCGTAAAACCGGTTTTCTCGGAGCGGGGGCAGCAGTGGTGAAGTGCCCTATTGCAGCTGCCCATAAAATTGCGGCTGGTAGGTTGCTGGTGGGCTGGGTTTCGGCTGGGGTTAAGGTCCTGGACCCACTCCCACAGCGGTGTTTCAGGTGTTTCGCGGCGGGCCATGTGGGGGCCCAATGCAAATCGGAGGTTGACCGCAGTGATAGTTGCCATCGCTGTGGTCAACCTGGTCATAAGGCCAGAGTCTGCGCCGGTAAACCCCACTGTCCCGTTTGCGAGGCAGTGGGAAAGCTGGCGGATCATCGCCCTGGGGGCAAGGCCTGCGCCAAGTCCCCAAGGAAGAGGGTGGAGGGGGGGGGCAAAACTCCTGTGGCTGCAGCGAGGCAATCTCCTGCCGGTATGTTGGTGGTGAGTGAAATGGAGGTCCAATAATGTTTGTGGACCTTCATTTCATTCAGGCGAATTTAAACCACTCTGCTGCGGCCCAGGACCTCCTGCTCCAGGCTCTGGCGGAGCGGCAAGCTCACGTTGCGGTTGCGGCTGAGCCATACCGTGTTCCAACTCGATCTGATTGGGTTGGTGATGCGGATGGCTCGGTTGCGATAATTCAACGTTGCTCGGCGGGGGTTCCGACACTCTCTCCGGTCGCGGGGGGGCGGGGTTTCGCGGTGGCTCGCATCGGGGAGCTGGTGGTTGTGGGAGTTTATTTCTCCCCTAACCGCCCGCTCTCGGATTTTGAGGCCTACCTCGTGAACCTAGGGGCTGTCGTCAGTCAGAACTGTACGCGTCATCTCATCATTCTCGGCGACCTCAATGCCAAATCTTTGGCTTGGGGTTCGAGGGCGAGTGATGCAAGGGGTAGATCACTGGAGGTGTGGTTGGCAGAATGCGGCCTTAGCGTGCTAAATCGCGGTTCGGTCGACACCTGCGTGCGCCACAACGGTGGCTCTGTCATCGACATCTCCTTTGCGTCGGCATCACTTGCCAGTCGCGTTCAGGGATGGCGGGTACTGGAGAGGGTGGAGACGTTATCAGACCATCGATACATCTCCTTCCTCATACGTGCGCCTCATCGGGACTCCCCTAGGAGTTCTAATGAGCCTAGACTGGAGGGCCCGCGTTGGGCTTTGAAGCGCTTAGACAGGGATCTGCTGGTGGAGGCTGCTCTTGTACAGGCTTGGCAGCCTGCGCAGGAGCCAACAGATGTGGACGGGGAGGCTTCCCGTTTCGGCGTTGCTTTAACGCAAATCTGCGATGCGGCAATGCCTCGCGTGGGAGCTCCCCCGTCTAAACGTCAAGTCTACTGGTGGACCCCTGAGATAGCCCAGCTTCGTCTGGTGTGCGTGGCAGAGCGTCGGCGCTTCCAACACTACAGAAGGCGCCGGAACCGTCGCGAGGCCGAGGAGGATCATCTGTACGCCACATATAGGGCGTCAACGCAGGCTCTGCGCTTAGCGATAAGCCAATCTAAGGCTGCGGCATGGCGGGAGCTGCTGGCGACCCTAGAGCTGGACCCGTGGGGCAGGCCGTACAGATTGGTCCGGCAGAAGCTTCGCGTTTGGTCTCCGCCGCTTTCCAGTAGTATGGAGCCGGAGGTCCTCGACCGTGTGGTGGAGGTCCTGTTTCCGGACAGGGGTGCAATTTTTGTACCGCCTGCTATGGCGTCGGCGTCTCTGCCGCCGCTGGAGGACGAGCTGATTCCTGAGGTGTCGGCGACCGAACTGGGTGTCGCCGTGATGCGCCTCAGGAGTAAGAACAAAGCCCCGGGGCCGGACGGCGTTCCCGGTCGGGCTCTGGTCTTGGCTCTTAGCGGGGAGTATGAACCTCTTGAGCCATTCCTGAGGGGTCTTTACAGCAGATGCCTGCGGGAAGGGGTCTTCCCCCTTCAGTGGAAGGAGGGTCGGCTGGTCCTTCTCCGCAAGGGTAATCGTCCGGCTGATGATCCCTCGGGGTATAGGCCAATTGTGTTACTCGATGAGGTGGGTAAGCTTCTGGAGAGAGTGGTCGCGAACCGTCTTGTCGAGCACTTGGAGGGTGTTGGGCCCAATTTGGCCGACGCTCAGTACGGGTTCCGCAGAGGCAGGTCTACGATTGACGCTATAGGTCGTCTGCGGGACCTGTCTGAGGAGGTCGTCTCCGAGGGTGGGGTGTTGATAGCAGTTTCTCTAGACATAGCGAACGCTTTCAACTCCCTACCCTGGGAGACGATAATGGAGGCGCTCTCATATCATAGGGTGCCTCCATACTTGAGGCGGCTGGTGGGTGACTACCTCTCTGATAGAGCGGTAGTCTATCCCACCAGAGACGGAAGAGGGGGTCGTCGGCGTATGTCGTGCGGTGTTCCTCAGGGGTCTGTTTTAGGACCCTTGCTTTGGAACATCGGCTACGATTACGTCCTGCGCTGTGCTAATATGTGCGGCGTGGGCGTAATTTGTTACGCCGACGACACCCTCGTATCGGCCCGGGGATCTGATTTCCGGGCCGCCACGTTGTTGGCCACTGCCGGTGTGGCGTCGGTGGTGGCGAGGATTCGGCGGCTGGGTCTGACGGTGGCCTTACACAAATCCGAGGCCATTTGTTTCCATGGTCCTAGGAGAAGGCCGCCGTCGGGCTCCAGTATAGTGGTGGGCGGAACTCCCATCCCTGTCAAGGATACGTTGAAGTATCTCGGCGTGGTCCTTGACAGCAGATGGGACTTCATGGAGCACTTTCGGCGGTTGGCGCCGAAATTGGTGTCCACTACGGGCGCCCTGAGTTGCCTATTACCGAACCTGGGGGGGGGAGACGGGAGTTGCCGCCGCCTGTATTTGGTGGTGGTGCGATCGATGGCTCTCTATGGGGCCCCGATCTGGGCGAGCTCCATGACGAATCGTCATAGGGCTCTGCTTTTCCAGGCGCAGAGGACTATGGCGATTCGGGTGGTGAGAGGATATCGCACTATCGCCCATCAGGTGGCGTGTGCGATTGCCGGGTCCCTTCCGTGGGACCTCGAGGCCGAGGTGCAATCCTCGGTCTTTTGGCGGGTGGCGGAGGATCGGAGTCAGGGCTCCTGCCCCACACCGGACACCGTGGTGCGGTGGCGCGGTGCGGCCCAGACGGCGGCTCTGGGCAGGTGGCGGCGGCAGTTGGAGGCTGCAGCCAGCGCTGGAGATTCGTCGTCTCGGCGCCGAATATTGGCGGGGATCGGGCCCATCGTAGACAGATGGGCTCGACGGAGGTGGGGGTCGGTGACTTTCCGTCTCACGCAGGTACTCTCGGGGCACGGCTGCTTCGGGAGATACCTGTGTGATGTCACGAGAGGGGAACCGACCCGGGAATGCCACCACTGTGGCTGTTCAGAGGACACTGCTCAGCACACAATGGTGGAGTGCCCAGCGTGGGCAGGGCCGCGAGCGACATTGGTCGCGGCCCTGGGGGATGGCGACCTCTCGCTGTCGACCGTTTTGAGAAAAATGGTCGACAGCGAGAGGGCTTGGGAGGCAATGGTCTCCTTCTGCGAGGACGTCATGTCGCAGAAGGAGGCCGCGGAGCGGGAGAGGGAGCGGGACCCGCTCTCTCTCCGGCTTCGTCGTGGACGCGGCGGGCGCGCCCGGAGGGGTGATACCCTCCGGCGAGCTGCCGCGTCTGGAGGGTCTCGGGCGGCGGGTGCGGGGGCACCTGCCGTCTAACGACGGGACCCTCGGGGCGCTTCACACCAGTGCGGAGGTACGAGGGGCGCTAACGTTGCTCCCCTCTGGGGAGGTCCGCCCTCCACAACATCTTGGTGGGCGGATGTATCCGCTGGCGGGGTCGCGGACGACACGTGTTTACCGTGACCCCGTTCTTCCTGTGGATAAGCGGTGGGTGTGGGTCCTTGTTTAGTGGGTATTCCGCCCGATTGGTTGGTCGGTGGGGGCGGCGAGTCCCACATATCCTCGTCTCTCCCCCCCGGGGGGGCGAGGAATGCGTAAATGCATTTTTGGGACCTTAAAAAAAAAAAAAAAAAAAAAAAAAAAAAAAAAAAAAAAAAAAAGGCATCTAGTAACAGGGACACGTCCATAACCTGAAAAAATATATACAATTTAGTTATTGTCCTACGAATCACAATATTAGTTTAACTTACATGCCGCGGATTATACCAATTTTGACGGCTTACATTAGAAATATATAGCATGAGATCTTATTCCTGAGCTTTGTCTGCCAGACCTTCGTTATTTTATGACGGCTGAAAATTTATCTATGTATGTTCCCTATTAGTACGACCCCTTTTTATGGAAAATTGACTCGCGGTGTCCTTAGCAGATAAACAACAGGTTATGATATAAAAATGGAGTCTCTAATTCGTCATAGTATAATGTTTAGTGTTGATATATTTTGTCCTTAATAACGTAGATCTGAGAAGCCCTTTTTTTTTCTTTACGTCGGTAACAAAATGCATTTACGCACTACCTTCCGGCCAAAGGGGGACCGAAAGGGGGTGTGGGACTCACCACCAGCAGACACGACTGCCAGCAGTAATACCCACTAAAAATCTTCCGACGACGCCCGCCGCTTGTTGAGAAAGAGGCGGGGGCCAGTACCTGGGTTTTAGCTTCTGACACCCCGCCTGCGGCCAACGTCCTCCGGACCAAAACCGGGAGGACCTCCCCAAAGAGGCGCATTGGACGCGCCCCTCCTACCTCCCCGTGCGACCATAGCGTATGTGGCCGACTTCCCGGAGGGTCTATGGTTAGACAGCAGGGGCCCCCTGCCCCCGCTGCCTAGACCCTCCTGGCGCTGCTGAGCGGGCCCTCCTGGCCTACCCGCAGCGCCCTCCATAGGTCCCTCTTAGTTTCCCCCCCGGTACTAAGGGCATCCAGAGTCGTCGGTCTCTGGGTGTTACCTTTTCCCTAGCGCCTCCTGCGCCCTACCGGGAGGTACTCAGCCCCCCCACCACGACAAGGTGGAGACCAGTCGGGGGGGATATCTGAGAAACCCAAGCCAACCTTACCTACAAGTGGTACACCTGCCGATCAACAGACGAGCCCCGGCGAACATAAAAGTTCCCGGTAAGCGGCAATATGGTCTCCACCTATTACGTGGGAGCAACAATATAATTGGTGAAGTGTGGGCGTTTCATTTGTCTATACCTACCCCTTCGGGGAAACTGGCTATTAGATATAATGTATGTATAATGTTGGAAATCGAATAATTTTATTTGTTCTCACCTTGGAGCATTTTCTGAACTTGTCCTTGCTGAATATTTTTGAGCAAAATTGAAGAGCTTTCTTCTTTATTTCATCTGATTGACCTTCGCAGGTTTTTAATTCAGTGGGATTGCTGTCACATATATCTAGAACAAAATTAGAAACATACAAGTTAAATTATAATAATTGGATTTGACTGGTATTATATATTATTATACATCATCAACAGATCTAAGACTTCGACTAATCCTCCACCATATAGTTAAACTTTTTTGCCCAATAGCTATTAGTTATATAATATGCTATATCACTTAAGCTGTCCGATTTCCTACTTTAGATGTCCTAGAAATCTCCTCATTATTAATTTAAACTAGTGTGACACCCCGAGCATTTTCATATAACCATTCTTTTAGAACCTATCTCATCATCAACAGACTTACGCAATGAGGGACGGCCTCCCATCTGTTGGACTGACCTAGTCAAAGCGGTGGAAGCCAAAGATGCAGGCGGCTCGAGATCGATCGACATAGAAAACATTTGCATCATGCAAATACTGAGCAGGGGCCTTTTTCAATATCATGCAACCCTTACGTGTCCTATATATTGTATTATTTCTTTATTATGTTGTGTATGTTGTGTGATATTGAAATAAATAATTTTTCATTTGAAATGAAATGAAATGAAATAAAATTTATTTAGACATAAATACACATAAACAAAAAACAGTATTCAAATCAGTAAACAATTTTTACACATAAGTTTACATATAGTATGCCTAAAAAGGACTCCACTCAGCATGTGCTGCAGTGGAGGGCCACAACAGCGCTGGTCTTCCGTGGAGACCTTATAACTTACGTGTGCAACAGCCACACAAAAGGCAGAAACTTAACAATAAAACAAAACATTCAAATCACAAAATACAATTAAATGAAAAGTTAAAGTAGTAAAAGTAATAAAAGTTGTGAGTTATATCAGAATTACACTTACTTATGTATATCATATGAAATTTTCTAACTTAAGATTAAATAACATAGAACAAACACAGTTTGATTTGAGTTGAAAAGATTTTTAATTTTTATTAAAGATAATAATAAAATTTCATTTTATTTCATTTCATTTAGCGATGTTATGTTCAGCAGTGGACTTCTCATAGCTAAGATGATGGGGAACAAACGTAATACTGACCGTTAATCATGTTCAATTGCCACGAAGACGCCATGGCCGCTGTGGTCTTGGCCTTGCTTCCTTCCTTGGTGGTGAGATCATCTTCAGGATTGCTGTTCAGCATCCCACAGAGCCCCTCTGTGTTGTTCCAGAGGATAACGCTGCTTTCTATAGTTATTAGCCTCTGTAAAATTATTTTTTATGGTATCATCTTATCTCAGTATTTTAACGAGTCCACTCCAGTAAGAAACCATGGAGAGACTGATTCTGGGCATACTGCACCAAGCTGGCCGAGTAAAGATAGGCGGACACAAATGCGTGGCGTCCTGCCGTAAGAGTATTTCAAGTGATCCAAAATAGCTTTGAATTTAGTATGGCGACTACCACAAGCAGTGGTTACTAAGTCCAAGCTTAAAGTGCTCTCCACGGAAACGCTCGATTTTAAATACCACATAAATCAGTCAAATTTTATTTGCAATAAATGTGGTACATAGTAAAGATGGAAAAATAATTACGGAATCTCACACTTAGCCGGACAGACATACAAAATACAATATTGTCATATTTTTTAAAAACAAGAAAAGTAATTAATACAAAGTCAAACACAAAATGTGCAAAATAAAATATAAATTTGATGTCTGGAACTATTAAAATACTCGTCAGTACAATAAAAACAATTTTGCATCAACCAAAATTTTAATTTATGTCTCAATGAAACTATTGGTAAATTCTTAATTTCGTCATGTGGTCAAGCAATCAAGGGCTGAGCTCTGTAAACCCGCCTCTATATAAGTGATCGTTTCCGACTATCTAATATAGCGGAGCTACGAGTACTTCACATGCTAACATTGAAATCAGATGACGAAAATACTATCACAGTATACCCTTTTATGTACTTTTAACGTGACGAAATCGACAACACAATCTTTACGTTATATAATACCCCATCAGCGCTAGCTGTGAGTTGAGATCCATTGCGGGGGAAAGCCAGCCATGTTTTTTTTCTTGTTTTAAATAATAGCTTCGTGCGTATAGCACATTTAGCCAGTGTCAAGTAAGAGATATAGGTATTAATAATATATAAATCATAGTAAATGAGAATGAGTGGTGATAATTAAGATAAATGGTAAATGAGATGCCATCCCCTAAACCCCTTGAGTCCTCAATAAAGATGTGGGGCTATACTGCGATCTCACATGGACTTCTTGAGAGAATTAGAAAAGTGATGTTGCACTGTTTTGTTTGATTTACCAACACTCATGTACGTTTAAAACACTTAAATTACACATTAATGTTCGAAATATCACAAATTTTAGAAAATAAAACAAAATTGCAGATATAATGCTTCACTTTCCCGCCAAGAAGTCTAGCCATGTTTTATATATGTTTATTGTTTCTGGAGTTATTTAAAAGAGACACCTAACAAATAGTTTAGTAGCAAATTTTGTTTCTTAATACAGTCGACGTCAAATAGTTGGTAGCACTATCATTAATTTATATCGGAACACTTCCTACAGATTTTGACAGTGAAGACGTGTGTAGATATTTATGGCGTTTTGGATATTAACAACTATAGGAAGCTGGCTGTATATACTAAGACTATACTCACATCGGTGTCCCAGCTGATGGTCAGGGCTGCAGCGTCGAGGCTGACGAGCACCCTGTCGGTTGGCATGGCAACGCGGATACCAGGCAATGACGCAGGGATCGGGATCAGGCGACGGGAACTACGGAATATCACGCTGTTGTCCTCTGAAAAGGTTTGTATTCATATTCATTTATTCAAGTTTGGCTCAAAAGAGCTCTTGTGAACGTCAAAACTTAAAAACTAGCGCGCCCATTCACTGCGGGCGGAAGCTTGATCGTAAAAGAACGGGCAAAAAAATCGTCAAGGTTAGTTTTTTCTCCCGCCATATTGAATTATTTACTGTCCATCATCATCATTTGACAAAACATTTGCTTCAATTAAGTTAAAAAAAAATGGATTTGCCTGCCAAGTGGACCTGGTTTGCGCGGACAGTGGTCGAAAGCTAACAGCGATTTTATGTCTCCATACCTTAAATATAAGATTATTTATCCATTTTCATATTATTAGCAAATCAAATGCCCAAGTCCCTTTTCCGTTCGACTCCAGAAGCCTGACTTACACCCGATGGAAAATAGGCACAGCAGCCTCTTGACGCTCCCAATACCAGGGACATTATGAGAGCGTTGCCAAACCTTTATAAACTGTTTTACGCTCTATTTGAAGAGCCCATGCTGTCATCTTTTTGGAAAACCTCGCCAGCTAGTTTTACAACCCAGAAGTATCTTTTAGAAATAGACAAAACCGTTGGACAGGCGAAGCGTGTATTCTGCTACATCTAGTCTTTATTTATTAATATTTATTTAGTACACACATAGAAATATACAAACAGAAAAACTAAGAAACATTGGATACAGGGCATTGGGTTCTTTTCGTGAATTAACAAATTATTTTCTTACCTGGATGCACTGAGAGGGTATAGGGCTTGTCTTCAAGGTAAATGGTGATCTCCGAGGGACAGTACGAGGTCCGGGGACAGTCTCCGGGCCGCACCACCACAGACACCTTATGCATTTCTGAATCGCTCACTAACAGGTGGCGGCATTTCGACTTGAAGCTGGCAAATTAAGAAGATTTTTATAATAAACGACGTTATTGCTGAGATGTATTTTACCGCGATATCACAATTTTCGACTATGGTGTCTATAAGAAGCGTGACTTTATGTGAGATCTAATAACTTTTTGAAAACGCAAACCATAAGCTTTGTTTCGACAAAGATTTAAATTAAAATATTTTTGGTAGGATATATAAATTTCTTCTCCTTCATAGTCGTTAACAGCAGCGACAACCCAGTGTCGAGGTCGACAGAATGCAAGGCAAAGGGCCTCGGGTTCAAATCCAAGTCGCGCACTGATGTCTTTTAAAGTTATGTGCGTAATTATCGCTTGCCTCGAAAAGCACGTGAAGCTGGTTGTCCCTGTTGTCACAAACATCTATGACAGTTAGTTATTAGGATGTCTTTTAAGCTGGTTTAACCATAGAATAATGTTTCCCTATGAGTTACGGAGTTCAGACGACACTCGTTCTATGTAAAATAAATAAATATTTCTGACACTTACACCAATTATTTAGTTCCAAGATAAGCATCATTAAGAACTTGTGATATGGATACTAAAAAACGGATAAACGTACAAAAATACTTTTTTCTTTTTTTTGTAAATATATTTTTTTGTATATATACTTAATATACATAGAAAAACACCCAGACCAGAACAAATATTCATATTTATACACACAAATATTTGTCCTGTGTGGGAATCGAACCCACGACCTCAGGAGTGAAGTGCGGGTATACTCGCCACCACGCCATATCGGTCGTCAAAATAACTGGAATTCAGCTCCAAATCTGGTTAGGCCAGTGAGCAGACCCTGGGTCCTTAGGGTAAGTTTAGGGCTCAATTAGGTATGTTCTAGGATGATGATGGCGCCGTTAACAGAAAGAAAGAAAGAAAGAAAGAAAGAAAGAAAGAAAGAAAGAAAGAAAGAAAAAGAATTTATTCTGTGACAACATCAAAAGAAAACAGATACATTATATTTAAGTAAAATTTGAAGAGTGTCACAGAAAAGGTATCCACTCAGCATAAAGCCGAGGTGTCACGAAAACACCTCGACGCTGGTCTTCCGTAGATACCGTTAACAGCTTAATTGGTAAACAGCCTCACCTGTAAATCTTGCCATCGAAAGTTTTGTAGTGCACGCCAGCCCACGTGAGGCATGAGCCTCCCTTGGGTGTGAGGTCCTGAATCACCACTTGAGAGTGGTGTGAGCCGTACTGACCGTGACCATGAGTCCCACTAGACTCTGAGTGACCTATGCTAGTCCAAGATGAGTGGCTTTCATAGTATTTCTGTAATAGAAAAACAACAATAAATAAATAATTATTTTATAGTTACACCAATTATCTATTATCAAGATAACTATCATTTTTAACTTGTATTATGCATACTAAATATCGGATATACTTACTTAAGTACTTTTTTATTTGTCAGTTTTATTTTATTTGTTAGCTATGTCATGTGTGGGAGTCGAACCCACGACCTCAGATGCGGAGTGCAGGCACTGACCAGTTAACTATAATTTATTGGCGTATAATATTATTTCTTAGAAAATTGTTGAATAATGTCTACGAGAGCTAGGAACTGAGTGCAATTTAATTATGATAAATATTTTTTAACAAATAATCGTAATTTAATCTATTACGTATATTATGGTTTACGATGAAGATGAAGCGGCTTGATTTCTTCTTAGTTTAGACATGGTCAAGCCAACCTCACCTGCAAGTGGTGCACCTACCGATCAACGGACGAGGTTCTGGCGAACATAACAGTGCGGTAAGCGGCAATAGGCTCGCCACCTATTACGTGAGACCAACTATATAATTGGCGAAGTGTGGGCGTATAATATGCCTCTGCCTATCCCTTCGGGGAAACAGGCGTAAATGTATGTAACATTGGACAAAAGAAGCTGAAGTTTTACTTTTATGGAGTGAATTATTTTATTTTCTCTATACATATTTTTTATCTATCAAACCTCGTCGCTTTTTGTCAAATGTTACATTGTCTAAGCACTATTCTCTGTCATAAATGTACGTACTCTACCACACACAAACTGTTCCATTATCCTTTTACAGACTGAACTTGATGAGTAAAAGCTCAAGAAAAGCCAAAATAAAATTATTTTTGTTGTCTTGTTGGTAATTTATACCCAACATACAAGTACCTACTAAACATTGTTGAGTTAGTAACGCTTACTGCAAAACAACAAAACGAATTCGAGTTAATGTAATTAATAGATTATTCCGTATCTAATGCCACTGACTACTGCAAATAGATAAAAAACAGACGGAACGGACATTCACCACCCCCCGCTATTCGGAAAATCCTTACACGTCACATCTAGCACACGATTAGATGGATCCTAAACGACCTTTACTTGCATTTGTTTTTAATCACGATTAGTCCTAAGGTGGATAAAATAACAAATTTACTTATATTACAACATTTATATAAAAACGCCCGTAGCTCGTAGCTTTGCGGTGCTCGGGGGTCGGAAACGATAACCGATCAGTCAGTCCTTGGATGGGTGACCGTTTGTGTGGCATTTGATATCAAGCGCTTTCGAAGACACGTTAAATCCCGGTTATCACTAAATGTGGTTGTCGTTAAGCCATGTTAGAGGCCGTATGGGCGGCTTGATAAATTTTAACAGCAGGACGCCATACACCTGCCTCCGCCAATCCGCACTGGGTCAGCGTGGTGGAGTTTGACCCAATACCCTCACACCTTGATATGTGAGAGGAGGCTCGTGCTCAGTAGTGGCCCAAGCAGCAACCAAGCGTAATGAACACCTAAAAAGCAGTCAATATAGCACTTAACGCTGTTTTATAGCTGGATAAGAACGTTGAAAAGATGTTGTAGCGTTATAATGTCGGTTTGGGAGTAATTATTCAGCACTAACTGTATTAAGTCTGTGTTAAGGAGTCAAAGTACGTTTAGAGTTCTAAATTAGTGTATGATAACTATCATGTACAGCTCTAAGTTTCCTGTAACGCTTCAATCTTCATTTTAGTATTAAAGTTGTATAATAGCTGAATTTTGCATATTGTCACTTACTTAATACAGCTTAGAGCTGTATTATGGTGGTCCGCAAATCTTATTTCTGTATTATGAATCAGGCAAACTCTCTTCTACAGCTTCTTTTTATGGTGTAATTGTACACTCTTTTACAGACGATAGCTGTCTAATTTCTGTCTTTGAGAGTAATAAACAGCAATAAAAATAAATGACGCCTGTAGTACAGCCTTAGTCTGTACAAGTGACAGAGTTGCCAATTTGAATTATTGTATGTGGAAAAAGCGAAAAAGATTTGGTGCTATTCGAAGAAAGATTGAACAGGAATATCTAAATATTACAAATTATCAATAAAATGAAATTATTGCCGAGGAACATGGAGATATTTCAACAGATCAGATCACCTACAGTCAAGTGTCAATACCGTCGACATTTAATGAAAGGAGTTCCGTAGAAAATATTGTGAATGATCTTAGTTATATCAGGTGTAACTTAATAGCTTTACCTTCTGCAACTGATGACGACATTTTATCATGCAGCAATTCAAGTGACGGCGATAGTGAATATGAAAACAATTTATTAACAAATACAGAACAATTTATTATTTCGCCAACAAATACAAAATTGGGCCAGAGAAAGAAACATAGCTCAAGTAGCATTGAATGATTTAGCTACTATCATAAACCTAAGATTTCCAGGAATTTTACCATGCGATGCCAGAACAATTTTAATTTTGGAAAGTACATAACTAAACGGTGTGCCAAAGATATTGAAACAGTTTCTAATTTTCTTTCTAAATGTAAATTGCCTTTTGTAAATTTACAAGTCTATACAAAAACTGTATTTAGTTCAATCAAACAACATGAAGGTAGTTTCTATTTCAGACAGATCGATAACAGGTTATTAGCTGTGAGGCTATAAATAAACGCGCCAAACAATTCACACCGATTAACTAGGCTTAAACAAGAGCATTCCCTTTACTATAAGTACTAACTGACGATAGCCGGGGGCGTCTCCCAGCACACCTAGACCCGAGTCAATATAGAAAAATTCGTTTCCTAAATTGACCCGACCGAGAATCGAACCCGGGACCTTCCGCACTTGGGCCGTGGGCGCAACACCATAGCCAATGCGCCACCGAAGTCGTCCAATTAAAAACAAAAGCATAATCGCTTCTACGATAGGCACATAATTGCATTTACTTAATATAAGGCACATTCCCCACATTAATCGCACATTCCAATCATGCACATTACTCACAATTGAAGCTCATTTACCCGCTCATATGACGTTCACGAATAAACGCTTGTAAAAAGTTTTAGAATGAGCTCTGAAATATTATTACTGCCGAATTAAATTACTTTACACAAGCTTTAAAATAAAATATTTTATTTTTGATATTTCTAAAAAAATTACTTTTGTACTTCATTTTCGAAGACGTGATCTCTTATTGATTATGATCTCTTAGTGCATTTTGGTTTTTCACTTAATATTACGTATCCCTAAAAAAGAGTTACAGGTTATGTTCAAAACACTGCTATGCAACATTAATAGTTAATTTATTTGTTTATACAGCCCATTAACCGCAAAAAGCTGAATAGTAGTATCTATTACCTACATAGTACAGCTATTAATGCTATAAGACCATAAAAATAGAATATAGGCTGCTTAGCAAATGTCGCCATTTTAACAATTACAAATCGAAGATACTAACATGAGTATATAAAAATTAGACTTATGTTTTTATGTTTATCTATTAATATTTTCAGTTTGTTCAATAACCTATTACACCAATGAGGCTCTACGTCTATTAATTCATACATTTTAAATTCTAACCTATAAAAACCATATTTAGTTATGTTATTTAATATCTGTTCCTTGGTTATTTTGCTGGCGCGTTTCTTTTTTATCACAAAACATATATATGTCCACAATAAATTTAGTTTTGCACGATAATACACTGTATCCTGCGCCTATCGAATCTCCAAATATTTAAACAGAAAGCGTTTATAATAAATGTCACTTTGATCAATATATTAATTGCTGACTATACACGCCATTAGTAAAATATATCTACTGTTTCGTTTTAATTCTTTTCCAACTCTCTTCAACAGACTTTTTACAACGTAAAGCTTAACAAGTGAGTTATAATGTAGTAATTGGAGTGTATTGGTTTCCTCGTACACCATAGTACAGCCGCAAAACAGCTATCATGCAGCCTATTTTATGCTTATACAGCTACTGTACAGCTAATATAACGCAAAACGCTGTATAATTTGTGCCAATTTCAGAAGTACAAGGGCTGTATAAGCGCTTATACAGCCTTAGTGCAGCCAAGAAATACAGCGTTAAGAGTATAAACGAACTTTAATAGAGCTGTTATACAGCTTGTGATGCTGCTTGGGGGGACGTTAATGGGCTGAAATGATTATGAATGATGATATAAAAACAATATGTCATTTGAAAGCTTGAAACTTAAGAGCTAAGCTTCAAGTTTCAACAATGTTTGAATGTAGAGTTACCGGTAAATTCATATTCATATTCATTTCTTTGCCATAAATAGGGTTACATATTGTGGATTTTATTATAACTATTTGAGCTCTGCCTATTTAGCTACATTATTACATTTAAGACGATTTGGTTGCCGCGAGTTTAGTTTACAATAGTAGGTAGTAACCTAAATACTTTTAATATTATACTCTGAACGCCGGACAAGTTTTAGCAACCAAGAGTTAATAAGTTTTTAAGATACATAAAAAATGTGTTAGAACTATATGTGGTGTAGTGAGCACCACATATAGTTCTAACACATTTTGGAATCTTGTCTTTACTTAAAATGTTAAAATCATTAACGTTAACTGTAGAATGAACGAAGTCGTGTTAGCGATCCAACTTTTAAGTGAATCGCTGTCAAAAAAAGATGCTCAAACTGAGACGTTTATGAGATGTGGTAGTACGAATTAGCGATTCTATTCAGTTTAGGTCCTTAAATGAATCGCAATAAGAGATGGTAGTAATGCTACTGGTCTATATCGAGCAGCTGGCATTATTTTTGAAACAGCACAACGAATGTTTTGAAACCTACACGTTATGTGTGCCTAAGTGTAGTTTATCTCTTTAAAAGAGTGCGCACTTTATGGCAGTAAAGGTACATAATCACATTCGTGAAAGTTTCAAAAACCTCAATTGTTGCTCAAATGAATAGTCTCTGGACAAATTTGCTGGACGAGCTTCTACTCTATGATTCAATTTTATGACTGGAATAATAATAGAATAGTTAGGTATACTGTTTGACATTATATACATTAAATGTTATCTATAGACATAATATATTTGAAAAACTTTTGCACGCTATTTTGGCTATTGTACCATGTTTTATGCAAATAAATGATTTTTTTATTTATTATTATTTAAAAAAATATTAATAAATTTAGTAAATTTGCTTATACAAAACGAGTAGGCAGACGTAAATTGACATAACTTACACTGGAATTGATATAATTGGAGGGAAAAACCACGTCCACTTCATCTGGAAGGAAACAGGTTAATTGTTATTAACGGCATCTAATCCCAAAATATTAAACGTCAATATTAATCTTTATCTTATATGCTTGCATTAAAGTTCTGGCTGCAAGCAAACAAATGCAAATATTTAAAAATACTAGGCTACGGATTCAAAATACACGATGACAACAGATATAAGATAAAAAAAGACATAAAACTTGAGAGGTGTCAAGGGACACCCGGATGGAACGAAGTTCCTTTCGATTAATTAGTGAAGGAATTGTAATAAAATTTTATAAAAAAAAATACAAACAAATCAATAAATCAAATAATAAAACGCTTAAAAAGAGGAAACAAAAAGTTCCCCTACCGAGAATCGAACCCGAGCCTCCTGGGTGAAAGCCAGGTATCCTAGCCTCTTATTAAAAATTACATTGAAAAAAATATTTTATTTGATTAAAAAACATGAAAAAAAATACAAACAAATCAAATATTAAACGCTTAAAAAGAGGAAACAAAAAGTTCCCGTACCGAGAATCGAACCCGAGCCTCCTGGGTGAAAGCCAGGTATCCTAGCCACTAGACCGTGAAAAAGTGACGTGACAACTTTTCTTAAGAATTTTTTCCGTCTAGCCCTCTTTTACAACGCGCGGTAAGGAGCTTCGTTCCAAAAACTCAAGACTCACTGAAAACACAATGCGGTATGGGTTGCGGCTGGAAGACCCCGGTGGAGTACAGGCAGGTGTAGACGTCCGCCTGCGGGGAGCTGTATGAGGAGTCAGTGGGGCAGTTCAGCTTGCAGGAGAACTTCTCTTCGTTTCCGAAGCAGCTGTAGCCGCCATTGAAGGCTAGCTTGCGCACGTCGCAGACGCTTGAAGCTGGACACAGAATTAAGTATCACATTAATATGTTTATTGCTCGTAGCTCCACTTCCCCGTTTGTTCCCGTTGAGATACACTATTTTGTGTCACAATGAAACCCATTGAGAGCAAATATCCTGTAGGTACCTACTAAAGTTATAAATTTCAAAAAAATCCCCCACTGATCCTCACTGTTTCTACTAGATAAGGTAATAGTAGTGTAGTCCTGTATTTAAGTAGTGTGATGGGTGACCGTTTGTGTGACATTCCAGCGTTTCCTTGCTTCCTAAGTAACGTAAAACAGTTTTTGTTTTATTTTTAGAGCGAATCTAACGTTAAAATATTTTAACCTGAAATTATTAAAACTAATGTAGACTCTTTTTAATCTATAGGAATGTTAAAGTATTTATTTACTTTGATTATAGGCTTGAAGAAACTTGGACGATGATAAACAAAATTAAGACATTGGCCACGGTCTCACGGCCGTTCGAAGAACTTCCCTTTGGTGGGGACCACATCTCCGTTCCCTACAGTAAAAAAAAACAATATCTTACCGTACTGGCACTGCGGCCCTCTAAAGTCTTCGGGGCATTGACAAGTGTCAAGTGCAAGACACACCCCGCCATTGACGCAAGGCGGGGAACATTGCGGCATGCAGTCCGGGATCGCGGTGAAGTCAGCCCGGGTCGGCCGCCACTGACCCTCGGCACATTTCATGTTGGCCACGGATGACCCGTCGATGAACTTGTGCCCCTTCATACAAGTTATGGTGCAGAATCTAAGGACAGGAGATTATTAAGCGCTATCGTCTCATCATCATAAACCCAAAGAAGTTCACGGCTGAACATAGTCCCCCATAGATTTCCAAAGTGTTTTAACGTGCTGCCTATGTACTATGAATTCTAGAACAGTCATAAACATACATCATTTGCGTTTGTAAAATGCCTACTTCTTGTCATATAAATGCATTTAAAACACCGTTTCATACAGGCTATTCTAATATGAATGACTTAGAACATGAATATTGTTAATGTTATATTATATTGCATTGTATAGCTTCACAGACAAATGAAGATTTTAATTCAAGTACCAAACCAAGGGATAAATTTAAAAGAGCATAGCCTGTGAGTTTCTTGCCTTACACTTAAATATTTTTTGTTTTTAAATTGCATATAAGTGAATCTAAGTTTCGTGATTTCAGTGTAATAATATTTCGATTGTTTTTTTTTTAAATATTTATATTTAAATTTGACGTTTTCATGTACTATTTAATAGTTTATGAAATAAATAACTTTTGACTTTTTGACCCGGACGAGTTACTCATATTCACGTGCTCAAATTATATCCATCGGACGGAGGGAAAGCCTTTTATGAAAGTTCCTAATAGTAACTAGCCTGTAAAAGTTACGTACTCTGAGGAGCAGTTCCGATGGGAATTCATGGGCAATGGCGGGTACACAAGGCAAGGCTTCCGCTCGAACTCGCAGTGCTGGCCGCGATAGTTCTCCGGGCAATCGCAGGTGTTCGTCGCCACGCAAATGCCGTTGTTCTGGCACTCCGGAAAGCATTTCGCTGTAAGTAAATTTGCAAAGTCATTATCATATCCTAGCATTATCCCGGTTGCCTTATAATAATTATTTATGGATAAACCAGCTGTCACAATATTAGGAGCTCTGAATTACTAAACATACATACATATATTTAGGAATATTTTCCCGAAGGGGTCAGCAGAGGCATATTATAAGCCCACACTTCGCCAATTATACATTACTTTTGCCGCTTACCGGGCACTGTTATGTTCGCCAGAGCCTCGTTCGTTAATCGGTAGGTGCACCACTTGCAGGTGATGTTGGCTTGGGCTCCTTAGAAGACCTAATGACCCCAAGCCAACCTTCTACCAAAGCTTCAGGGTGTATAGGCCTCCTACCTCTTGGTAGAGTACCAAATTACCAAGAGTGAATTACTAAAAACGAAGTAGATTTGACCTTTGTTTCGAATGGAAAATCACCGAAGGACCGTCTCCCCTTTTTTTTTTATCGTCGGTTAAAAAATGCTGTTTACGCACTGTCTCCCGGCCAATAGGGGGACCGGGAGTGAGTGTGGGGCTCACTGCAGCAGACGCAACCACCGCAGTCCTACCAACTAAAAAACTTACGACGACGCCCACCGCTGTTGAAAAGGAGCGAGGCACCAATGTCTGGGTTTGTATCTTCTGAAACTCCGCCCGCAAGGACCGTCTCTCCCTGCGGGTGG
Source organism: Musotima nitidalis (assembly GCA_949126915.1). NCBI lineage: Eukaryota > Metazoa > Arthropoda > Insecta > Lepidoptera > Crambidae > Musotima > Musotima nitidalis. Next base: position 18,388,067 of record OX421416.1, read on the forward strand.
AGCAGGAGGGTGTGCGTGACTTATAAAGACTAAAAACCATTTATGTTCCTTCTTTAGCCTCCTATGTCCCGGTCACAGGTCAACAGTCCCGCCAAAGTTTCAAGTACCTATTATTGTATCATAAAATCCTGTGTATACAAAATCCGTTATTTGCTATTAGTTCCAAATAAAATTCTGTAATTTATCTTCAAGTCAAATAAAAAATAACAGCTGAGATGTATTCCACTAAGTTTACAAATAAAAAAATTATTCGATTTTAAAGATAAACTTAAAAAATTATCTGTTCTGTTATTTGTACTAACGTACTATTCTCCTACTGAACGATTCACCTACTGTTGAACAAATAAATCAACAGAAGGTGAATCGGTGCAAATTAGTTGTAGTTGAATAAGGCGTATTTGTAGACAAAAAAGAACGCTAAGAATTAATTTATTTTAATTTTTAATCAATAGATTACAATCTATTAGGGTTATTTGCCAATAAATACCACCACGCTGGGCAGACGGGTTGTTGATAGCAGTTCAAGCCAGTACGCAGGACGACGCTGCTGTCCATCATCCGGTAGCATTTCTCTTCGTCGACTCTTACGACTCCCAATGAGATGAAAGGGGGTGGCACTATTCTTGGCCGGTGCCACACGGCAGAAATATAAAATATATATAATGTAAAAAGTCAAGTCTTCTCTTTCTTCTTTTTTTTCTTTGTGTACCTACATTATCCAAACATGCTTTGTCACACAACTGAGTTCATTATACATTTGTTTGTAAACGTAACATTAAGTACTGGACATTCTAAAATTGTACATAATGTAACCTTATTTGTCAATTCAAGTAAGTAACACAGTACATAATTTATTGTATCTCATTTTGAGTAAACTATTATGTTTTATGAGAAATAAATTCTTTGCGGAGTCTTGATGAATAATGTATCCGATTTTCCTGTTGGCATGCCAGTATTGTATTGTTGACATATAAATAGCCGTGACCGCAAATTTAATCCGTTGCATTATCAATCGGTCGCACTGCACCCTTCCTCTGCAAAGGGTTATTTGGGTCAAATAGTCGCGTGGGCGCTGTAGGGGTCATGTTATTAATAAGTAAACAATTAAGCTGAGTATGAATATGCACTTGTGTACTTTGTACTCTATAGCCCTTCACCTACATGGACTGTAGCATCACATTCCCTAAGACGAACAAATTTTGGAAATTTTATGTTGTTCATTTTTGCATGACTTGTAATGTGTGTATATTTTACCAATAGTAAACATATTCATTTATTTGACGCCATACCAATAAACATTCCTACAGATTTTACTAGCTGAGGAAATACCCGCGTTATAGCAAATAATTTATTCATATATTTTATGCCAGGCCAGTATTAATTGTAAAATTAATTAGATATAAAAATGCAAGCCTAAATTGGCAGCATAGCGAATTTATTATCGGCCGCGTGGGTGGCTATCTGTGCGACGGAAGCTGGACAAATCCCTACAGGATAAGCGCACGTTATATGATTATAGGAATTTGAAAACAACATACACTAATACTAATAATACAGCGCATTTTGTTAGTTATATTTTGAAGTTCTCCAGGCTCCCGCTTTAGTGAAATGGCGCTGATTTAAGTGCCGCGGAATGAAGCCAAATTCAAATCATTCAAATCAGTTTATAAATAGGTGGTAAATTGACGGTAAAGAACTATGTGACGCCCTGCATAGGCATGGCAATATTTGAGGGTTGTAATTTTGTTAACCAAGACAACAAAATACTTTATTCGGTTTGAGCTTGAATGGACCACTTGTGAATGTCGAGATAACTTAGAAACTACTGCGCCCATTTACTGTGGAAATAAAATTGGAATGAAATTCAAAAAAATATTTTATTATCACAATTTTACTCATGGCGACAATTTATTTGAATTAGGGTTCTTGCTTTTTACAATACCTACGTTTTGAAATAGTTGCTAGCATACACTCACTCACTTTCACATTATATACTTAGGTATTTAACTGTGACGGAAGGTTCCCTTAGTGCTACTTTATTGGTTACGGCTTCTGGGGACCCTTTCAATATCTTTAAATATTCACTGTGTGTTCTATATTGTTATATTTGATTGATAATTTAAAATGGCATAGCCTGTTAGTTTCTTGTAAGTTCATAAGAACTTTTTTGTAAGAACATAGTTATGAAATAAAGAACTTTTTACTTTTACTCAAAGTAGGTACCTACACACCGCATACGTAAACACACACTACCGTGTGTCATATAAATAAATAAATAAATATTTTCTGACAATTACACCAATTATTTAGTTCCAAGTTAAGTATTATTATAGATACCTACTAAATAACGGAAAACGTACATAAATACTTTTTTTTGTACATACATACTTAATATAAAAGAAAAACACCCAGACCAGAACAAATATTTATGTTTATGCACACAAAGATTTGGCCTGTGTGGGAATCGAACCCACGACGTCCAGATCGGACTGCGGGTATACTCGCCGCCACGCCATATCGGTCGTCACTCGTCAATTAGGTATACTATATTTCTGTGAAAATAAGCAATGTACGTAAGGGTGCACAGGGTTCCTACCAAGAGCTTCGGACTTCAATTTTATGGATAAGTATGTATGTATGTAATAATGACGGCCTGCATTAGTACCGTACCACACCCCTCTTGAAAGCCCCAACTATCACGACATGGGAAACAACACGCCCACGCCTGTTTCCCTAAAGGAGTAGGCAGAGGCGTATTATACGCCTATACGCCCACACTTCGCCAAGTAAATAGTTGGTCCCACATAATAGGTGGCGAGCCTATTGCCGCTTACCGGGCACTGCATTAGTACCGTTCCATACCATTCCATTCCATACCGTTCCGTTGGGGCTTTCCCCCAACTATTACGACATGGGAAACACATACGGCCGATAGGTATGATCAAAGAGTTATTCAAAACAGTCTCCGTAATAGTTCAGGTAGAAAATACAAAGGTCTTTTTCCATACATACAAAAGCAAAACGGTAATGCCATTGCACGTGATACGGTTGCCGCTCTGAGTGTATTTTTATGAAAAGATACGACTGTCCGTGTGCAGTACGACTATAGTACCGCATCAGTACCAACTGCAGCAGGACGACCACAAACATCTAAATAGTAAGAGCCCCAAAAGAAGCAACGTGCCTTCGCAGCTGGAGGTTCTAACGGCTTTAACCTCAGCATCTCCAAAGGAAGGTGCCCTCGCCATTGCAATCTATCTAGTGAGTCGAGAAGAAAGTGCAGCTTTAAGCGGAACCGCCCCAAAGATTACAACAATACTCCACACTCGATCGCACTAGAATAGCAAACAGCGCTGCTCGGAAATTAATAACTGCTTCACTTTATTAAGGGGGGATGTTTATGGGAGGCTTTTATAATACCTTATCTCGATGTCGTATTTCTTTATTAAATCTAAAGTGGAAAGAAAAACTAAAAAACTCACCCATGTATGGTTGGTGTGCACTATTGTGGAAATCTTCAAATGTTGGTCTGCGGACAAAAATATTATTAATAAACGTTTACGTCAATGTCATACAGCGCTATCTAGCTGCAATCCTACTAATATTATAAACGTGAAAGTTTGTATGTGTGGATGGATGTTTGTTACTCTTTCACGCGAAAACTACTGAATGGATTTGAACGAAATTTGGCACGCAGGTAGTTTATACCCTAGATTAACACATAGATACTTTTTATCCCGCTATTCCCATAGGAACGGAAGCCACGCGGGTGAAACCGCTGGGCGCTGCTAGTTTGAAATAAACCATTTTATAACTTTTTGTATATTGTTAATAATTTATTTTCTCCCACACAAAATAAAGAAACTTAAAGATCAACTTTTTGCAAATAAGGACACTGCTGTCTTAGAAACACGGATCCATTTATCTTCTACCTTAGTTCTCGTACACATAAACATGATACGAAGTCGTTACGTAGAAATATTCAGTCTTTAGGTCGCCTTTAGGAGCGGATTGCAAAAATATCAGTTTCAATAAATTTACCACATTATTAAATCTTCTTAGTAATAAATCCTAAACCTTTCGAAAATTAAGTTTACAGACATTAATTTCATCATATTTTCAGCCTTTTAACGTCCCACTGAGCTCAGGCCTCTTACATACAAAGGTCTTTCAGTAGGTCTAGCGGGAAAAAACTAACCTTGACGATTTTCTTGCCCGTTCTTTCAACTTCAAACTTCAAATATTTATTGCGATCATGAGTAGACATAGGACGTTATAAAAAGTAAAGGTACATACATGATACCCTGTTAGGGCGCAGCAACACAATTTTAATATAAAATTACTTACATACTATTTAATTAATCTTATATTATATTATTTATATATTATTATACTCATATATACCTCTATTATTATTTTTCCGATATATTTATACTATTTACTTTAACATTTAATAATTGAATTATTATTTATTTATTTATCTTTTTTTCTTTTTTTTTTAATATACAGACAATAATTTTTAATTGAATTACTCTTAAAACATACTGTTAATCGACCCGTCTTAAATATGGTTTTTATGTATGAACACATAGTTTGAGGTGTAACTTAGTTTTTAATTTTTTTTTTAATTTGTTTTTACTTTGTTAGCATAAGTTGCATTTTGTTTTGTGTTTAAATAAATAAATAAATATTTTACACTGTGTTACAGTTTAGTTCTGTCCTCGAAAAACTCTTTTATATTGTAATAACATTTTTGGGTCGAGTATTTTTTCAATTTATTCTTGAATATATTGAGGCTGGAGGTTTCTTTTACTATCCAGAATTTTATAATTTGGACTTTCATAAGATTTATTTAATTTACTGAGCCAAACTTGAATAAATGATTTTTTTTTAAAGTGATTTATGTCATACTCTACAACGCGGACCGAATACGGATTAACCGAGGTAGAAGTCCACTTATAAGTTGTTTTCAAGCGGTCTGAACTTAACGTAACGACTAGCTTTTTTTTTTTTTTTAATGTGATACGTCATAATGACTACATCTGCCTGATGATAAGCAGTCGATGCAGTCCAATAAGAAAATGAAAGCGCTTTATAACGTGAAATAAGCACGCTATAAAGCGCATCCACTCATGACGGCCTGCTAAAATGCCGTTTCACGCCCCGCTTAAAAGACCCGGCATCATAGGAAATAGGAAACACATGAGCTCATATAATAATAGTCGGAAACAACGGCTTAACGTGCCCTCTGAAGCGTTTGATGTCAAATGGCACGAAATGACAAACGGTCACAATTACTAAGACAGACCTCTGTGAACTCTATTAAAACTAGGTGATTGGTTCCAGCCACTTTGTCTCACGGATTTATGAGCTCTTCATTAATTTCTTTAAAAATAAATATTTCTATTAAAAATAAATTAATTTCTTTAAAAATTAATTCTCTTGTTTCACACGAGAAACGCCGTCGGTCTGAGACCGATCCAATATGATTGTTTGTAGAACATTTAGCATCAAAAGATTCTTAACTTCTATAAAATAAAGGTTACTTACCCTTGGCCGTTTGAAGCCCAAGTTTTCCTTTCGCCGTACGCCGATTTGGTGCCACTGTGGCCTGTTTTGGTGCCACTGTTGCCCGTTTTAGTGCCGTGGTACCCCGTTTTAGTGCCACCATATCCCGTTTTGGTACCGGAGTACGTCTTTCTGGCTGCAAAGCCTGATTGTTGATTCTTCAAGTAAGCTGGGACGTAGGACGGAGCTTGGACATCTGATTGGCTAAAAAATAATTTATATTTAATACGGCTGCAATGTTATTGCCTTTTAAATACTCTTAATGCAGACAAGTTACAACATTCTTTTACAAAGAAAACTAAAAATACCTTAAATTGAGCACTTCTTTATGTTAATATAACTTAATGAATATAGCGAAAACTATCATACTATATATAGACAACACTGTCGATAAAAGTTTATATTAGATAAATAAAATTAATGTGTCTGTTTGTAGATAATGTCAAAACAACTTACAAAATTATTACGATATTTATACCAAAATAACTTTTTTATAAGACGATATTTACTAGAAACGATTAACCCGTCGACCTGAATGGGATTCGAACCCACGACCTATTGCCGGTCTTCTGCTCTAACCGCTTAACATCCAGAACACCAATGGACACGCTGAATCTTTCTAGTACTTTATGATTAGCGTTTCAGGCAACATAACTTTCAAATCCCAGTAAAAATCACTTCAAAAACAAATAGACATGTCGGTTTTTAAGTTTATTTTTAATTTATTTTTACTGGCGGTTAGCTGGTGCCCTATGAAATAACTTATGCTACTTTAAACCCATGAACGGACACAGCAAGTTAAATAATTTTATTGATTTTGGACCTGATATTAATTGCATAATATTAATTTTATGACCCTTGTTTTATTAAGGGTTAACCTAACACATAACTATTTACCTGTAAGTCTCAGACGAGGTAGCGGGTTAGTATTTGAAATAAGGACAAAATATTGGCACAAATAAATGTATAAATAAATATCCATCCATCGAGTTCTTCTGATACAGAGCCATCTAGTCTCAAACTAAGCTAAACCCGTGGTACGGGACGTGCTAACAGACTAATATTAAATATTCGTCTGTTTACAATAAAAACATCTTTGAATACATGGTCAACACCCAGACCAAAACGAAAAAAAATCATAAAGATAAATGTAGGAATCGAACCCACGATCACTCGTAAGATCGTGTGTTGAGTGCAGCTTTCTTGACCTCCGTCGTCGGAGTCAAATCAAATGAGTAGTCACATAAGAAAAAAAGGAAAGAAAATGTTCTCATCATTTAATATTATAGAAAGAATATAATTAGGTGCATATAATTAGGTTGTTAGTACGAAATAATATTTCAAGACAACAGGAATAAAACAGTGCAATTGAGAACCAACTTTTAAACTCTAAAAAAGTCTAAAAAGAAATACTTACGAATCTGGTGTCTCAGCATAATAAGAGTCACAAAGAGAGATCCCATACACAAGAATAAAAGTACTCAAAATTAAATGCATTTTAATTAGTCATGATTCAATCCTACTTTAATTAAAAAAACTGTCGCCTTCTCGGATCCCCGAGACGAACTGATTCCTCTGTGCTTCAAACATAAACGATTTAACGTTATCTCTAATATTATGCAAATCGGAAATTCATTCATAGTTATCACTCTTTCTGGTCCAAGATCCTAGAATTGGAAAAACTATGTTACGTTTTACGCCAAGCAAAGAATAATATTCTATAGTCATAAAATAGAATAATTCTAAAATAGTTAAGGAGGTTAAAACTATTTCAAAAAATTCAGTCAAATTTGATAATTGTCAATCTTAATCAATTTACGCAGTCGAACAATAAATCTTACCTCTTAATTCCTTAAATAATTGCCTTTCCGATCTTGGTCTTCATTTATCGTCTCTCAAAAGTTCAATCGTAATTTTCTCTCGTAAAAAAAAAATTCCTACTGTCTCAATTGCTATTTCTAGCTGTCCAGTTCTCATTAGAAAAAGTGTGAAATTTTTAGGGGTTTTTTTTAGATTCAAAGCTTTCTGGGAAGCTACACATTAATCACCTGGTTAGGAAATGTGAAAGGTCTATCCCTATTTAAAAAAGTTTGTGTGGTTTTTGGTGGAGTGCTCACCCCTTACTGTATGAACATTTTTTATTATGCTTTTATTCGTAGCGTATTGATTATGGTGTATTTTTATTGGAGCCTTGTAATAAAGCAGCATTAGATTTGTTGGATCAATTCCAGTCGTCTTGCTTAAGAGTAATTACCGGTTGTATGAAATCATCTCCAATTAATGCGTTACAAGTAGAATGTTATAATCCACCTTTTTCTTTACGTCGACAATATTTGTCTGATCGTCTTTTATATCGAATCAATATGACTTCATCTCATATTTTGATTCCAAAATTAAACGCTTTGCATAATTTGTGTTATTCGAATAATGCCTATTGGTGTCACAAATCAAAACCTCCAATCATCATAAGTCTCCATAATCTTAATATTTTTTCTACTCCTCTATCAAAAAATTATCTTTTCCCAGGTTTCGCCACTGATTACAGAGCACTTATTTATTCCCCAAGACTTTTCTTCAACTTAGATATTTCGAAAAATTCTCCAGGTCCTAATATCAGTTTTAATAAAATTGTTTCCGAACGTTGGTCACGTTGGATTTTGTGTCGGTTTACTTACGGAAAAACTTGGGGGCTAAAACCAAGAATCCTAAGGTGGATTGACACAGTACTGGTGCGGCCTATAGTGACCTATGAGTGCATTGTATGGTGGCCTCGAGTAAGGCTATCTACTTGTAGAAATTAACTTAGTAAGCTACAAAGGGTGGCATATATGGCCATTACTACTACACCAACGGCAGCGATAGAGATCTTATTGGACTTACCGCCGCTGCATACTGTTTGTTATAGAGGCGGAGGCCTGGAAGGCAATCCACAGATTGAAAGTGGCTGGTCTGTGGGATCCGTCTAGTAACCAGGGTAAACATACAAGATGTAATGTGTACTAATTAATTATATTAAGAGACTGATAAACGATGCCCTGTATTCGTGATCAAAAATAGATTCAAAATAAAGGTCCCCACTAGGGATGAATGGGAGCAAGGGCCACCTACAACCTAAGGTACACTGATGGTTCCAAAATGGAATCTGGTACGGGCGCGGGTGTGTATTCCATAAACCATGAAGTTAGCCAGAGCTTAGTGCGAATTTACTACGGTTTTTCAGGCTGAGACATATGCAATAATTATATGTGCTATGAAGATCCTCGACCTAAATATCAGGGACCGAGTGATTTACATACTCAGCGACAGTCAAGCTGCACTCAAGGCTATCGCCTCAGTGCGGGTAGACTCAAAGCTGGTGCTGGAGCTTGCTCAAACCTTGAACAGACTAGGCCGTATAAACAGGGTAACCCTCATGTGGATACAAGGCCACGCCGGATTTAAGGGGAACGAGCACGCTAACAATCTTGCCAGACAGGGCTTGGAATCGATATTTACGGGACCGGAGCCATGCATTGCACTCTCCATGATTACAATAGCCACGACGCTAAAAAGCATATAGTAGTGGAGAAACACCTATAGGAATGGGAGCTGCTACCAGCGCATAAGCATTCAAAATTACTCACTAAATTACAAGAATTGTGGAATAGTAGCTGTAAAAAAAACCAAAAAACCTTGGTTTTTTAAATTTAAAAAAAAACCAAAGACAGTTGTTTCGGTCATGTGCAGATTACGTATTGGCCATTGTTGCACTCCCTATTTTCTTAATAAAATCAGAATACGTGAAAAATACGCGATCACATATTTTTTGAATGTCCCAGGTTTTTAAAGTACAATTTTTATAATTCTTTATCAAAGTTAAAAGTGTCGTTGCCTACCACGAACTTTTCAGATTTAGGTACTTACAATTTTCTCTCGTAAAGTTTTTTTGGAAGTTATAAAATTTATTAGACATGTCTGCAGTTTTGATATATTTTCTAAAATTTGTGATATTTTGAACATTAATGTGTAATAACGGTGTATTATTAACCGGTAAGTGTTTGTGAACGTACACGAGTGTTGATATACGAAACAAAACAGTGCATCATAACTATTCATAAATTTTCAAATTCTCTCAAGGAGTCCATGTGAGATCTCAGTAGTCCTACATCTTTACTGAGGACTCAAGGGGCTTAGGGGGGGGTATCTCATTTACCATTTATCATCTTTATCTGGACTTATTGTCATTTACTATGAATTATATATTATTAATATATCACTTACTTGACACTGGCTAAATGTGCTAGACGCACGAAGCCATTTTTTAAAATAAAGAAAAAGACATGACATTGGTTACTTTCATCTCAAAAAATTTACAAACTAGCCGTGAGTCATTCAAGCAAAGTCGCGGTTTTCTGTAGGTAAATAATAAATATAATATTATATAAACATTTTTTGAATTAACAAGCAGCACCATGTAGTTACAAAAACACTCAATGTAGACATATTTCAAAATATAAACTTTACAAAAAGTAAGTTTAAAAGACCTACCTAAAGTAATATCTACGAACATACTTACGCATGACATACCTTACTTGCAATATCTATAAGATAAAAATACTCTCTAATGTATACTCTTTTCTGTTTCAATAGCAGTTTTTTATTTAGGCAGAATTTGTACACGTCACACATCATGTTCATCATTTAAAAGAAACTTTGGCGCCAAAACTAAAAGTCCGAAAGTCTTACTTGACACTGGCTAAATGTGTAAACCGCACGAAGCCATCTGTTTGTTATAGATATTTATTTGTTATCGCCTCAATATTTAGTTTAGATTTTAATTAATACGTATTTCACGTTTTGATTTAGTTATCTGTTACATATTGAAGTAAGTAACGATCAAATCAAGAATGCCGCCAACAAAGAAAACAAATAACTTGGATGCAATAGCAAAAAAGGTTAGTCTATCATTCAACTTTATAATGGTTTACCTACTTTAAAATTATTTAAAAACTATTGATGTTTGTTCAAAATCTGTTTAATTTCATATTAGAGACCAAGGGGCTTATTACAAAACGAGGTCTAAAGTAATACAAGCTTCGATCAACAATACAATGATCGAAGTATACAAGGCTTGAAACCAGTGCTGTCACTTTTATTTGATAAGATGAAGACAGTTGTTTGTAATAAGACCTTATGACTTTAAAACGAATTGTGTTTCGCATGTTATTACTTAACTTACTAAGTGACTGGCCAGGCATGTTCGTAATTCTTTTTTGTTGTGTCTCTTAAATAAATCCGTGATCTAAATATCAAAAAAACTAATTCTTATTAAAACACATGTAAAATATCTTTCATCACCTCAGCCCATTAACGTCCCACTACTGAGCACGAGCCTCCTCTCAAAAACCAAGGTGTGAGGGTATTGGGTCATACTCCACCACACTGACCCAGTGGGGATTGGCGGAGGCAGGTGTATGGCGTCCTGCTGTTAGCATTTTTCAAGCCGCCCATTAGGCCTCTAACATGGCTGAACAACTACCACATTTAGTGATATCCGGGACCAACGGCTTAACGTGCCTTCCGAAGCACGAAAGCGCTCAATATCAAATGGTCACCTATTCAAGGACTGACCCCTGTAAACGCTGCTATACTTCGGTGATAGTGTCCGACCACCGCAAAATATCTTTAGAAGAATTTAATTTGGCCGTCTACCCGCAACGTGGACAGACCATTTGATAAAGGTCGCAAAATCACGCTGAATGCAGACCGCGCCGACTCGCAATTAGTCGCAATATAATATATAATAATAATATATTGTTTATTTTCTCTCTTCACAAAGGTTTAGAAGTTTTATGTAGAAAATTAATACAAAACAATATCCTTTGTGAGAGACTGGAGTCCATACTAGGGAAACCCTGTGTTACGTAATTCCAGGCCCCCAACTCGGAGTAGGTTCATTCATAAACATAACAATAGTTCTTAGATATAGGTATATATAATTACTAGCGGTCGCCCGCGGCTCCGCCCGCGTGGATGTCGGTTATCGCTGCAAAATGCCTACCCAGGAAAGACACGGTCAGCAAAATAATTCCCAGGTCAATTCATAGACACCGACACTAACATCGACGACGCAGTCATTATCCGCAGGCTGCATAGATTGTCTTTAAGTGGATGTTAAAGTTGTTAATGATGAAAATATTGAAATGTAATTAATACTAAGTTTTTACTTCTACCGGCAGTCCCGGAGTGCAACCCGTTGTTTTGGGATAGATAACTAAAGCGATTATTGTAGAGCTTCTCTATAAACAACATTTGACGTTAAATTATTTTCAGGTAACAAAATAAACTGATGGTCGGTAGCCCCGACCCGCGATAGGGCGCCGTGCAGCAGAAATCGTAATAATTTAATTTCGCCATAACTTCAAAACGAAACGTCCAATTTTGATCATTTTAAGACCAAATATTATCTACATAAACTGCACTTAGTGATGAAATTTATTTTGATCTGGATTTATAGTATAAGTAAAAAAAATGCGTTTAAATATAGTTCAAAAAAAATTCAAGATTTTTAAATTAAAAAATAGTTGTTGTGCCTCACTCGACATAGATAGGTATGGTGTGTCGCGGACTTTTTAGTAGATATTTATAAGATCTACAATTAATTCATACATTTTGTGGTTATATCTTTTATAGTTTAAGCAGCGTACGCAAAATGAGTAACTGTTCTAGTTGATTTTTTACACATTGTGTCCGAAAAACCCAAATATCTTACGGAACCTTATTTTCCAAATTAAAATTTAGCCTATGTTACTCAGTGCTAATGTAGCTTTCTAATGAAAAAACAATTATTAAAATCGGTCCAGTACTTTTTAAGCTTATTCGTTACATATAAAAAGACAAATCTTTCCTCTTTATAATATTAGTGTAGATTCATTATTTGAACACATTTTTTACATTTACAAACACTGTTGGAGAAAAGAAAGTAACTATGATAGTTTATATTCGTGAGGTAGGTCTGTGTTTAGCAGTGGACTTCTTTAGGCTGATAATGACTACCTAAATAACTTAATATTTATGACGCAATATACTTTTAAAATCTGTGCATTTCAGAAAAAAGTAACCAAGAGGCTAATGGAAATAAGTCTAAAAGTCGACAGATACATATATAAAAACCGACCAATATCTTCAGAGGAAGCCGCTGTCCTAAATGATGAAATGCAAAGTTACAAAGCTAAATGCCAAGAAGATGAACGATCTCTTCAGGTTTTGTACTTTTATAATAGTTTTACAGCTTTACCTTTAGTTCCTTTCATTCCTATTAGTTAAGTGGAGATCAATACTAAAAAAAACAATAGGTAAAGTGCGTAGTAAGCTCTGAATTGACTTCTTGGCGGGAAAGTGAAGCAGTTTTGTTTTACATATTTTCGAAAATTTTGTGATATTTCGAACATTAATGTATGAATAACGGTGGATTATTAACCGTTAAGTGTCTGTGAACGTATATGTGTGTTGGTAAACATCACTTTTCAAATTCTCTCAAGAAGTCCATGTGAGATCTCAGTATAGTCCCACATCTTTACTGAGGACTCAAGGAGTTTAGGGGGAGGGCATCTCATTTTCCATCTTTATCACCACTCATTCGCATTTCCTATAATGTATATGTTATTAATATATCTCTTATTTGACACTGGCTAAATGTGCTAAACGCACGAAGCCGGTATTTAAAAGAAAAAAAAGTTCTGAATTAAAATTCTGATAAACGATAAATCGAATAGGTAATGGACATGGAAGTTAGCATTCAATATTTGCCGTCGGGTATTACTTACTTTATTTAGCTAATGTGTAATACTTAAAGCTGTACCTTCACTTAATTTTGATCTAATCTATAACAGGTATATATATGTATACGCAATGTATATATAGGTAGGTACATATACATTATATATACCTATAATATACTCTAGCTAGGCGATCGAATGAGACTTTTTATTGTACGCGATTTCGAGATGTAATCCTAAAATCGGTTCATTAACTAACCAAGATAATGTGTCACGGAGTATTTGTTTTTTTCATTATATTATAACTTATTTTTTCATATTAATGTCTAAATATTCCTGGACTGAATAAAAGCACCTTAGTTTAAATTGTATTGTTGTGTAGAGCTGGAATCCAGACTGGTTAACTCCTGCATATTTCTCATTGCTCTACAGTTATTACTTAGGTATATGATAAAAATACAACATTATGTCTAAGGCTTGACCATCTTCACAAGCACCGTTTGACATGAGGAGTGTGAAGGGGTTGCAGAGGAAGAGGATATATCGTCCACATTTTCTGCAACCCTGTTCGATCTGTTGTCACTATTAGTCGCCTCCATATGCCCTGCAACCGTGTTTGCTTGAGGGTTGTGCTCTTCGCAATGTGCCTTCGCATTCAGAGGGAAGGAACAATGTGATACGAGAGTGGCCGTTTCCGTGAGGCCAGCGGTTTCTCAAAGCTCTTTCGGGGGGAGGCTGTGGCATATGTAGTTTCACTGTTATACATAAGCATTCAAATTTTATTACACCTTAATAATATCTATTAACTTTTAAAGGTAATAGAGAAGTTAACTCGATTATTACAAAAAATAATGAAAGAGCAATGTGCTGAGAAAGAAATACATAATGACCATTCAAGTCCGTTCGGGGATAATTCTCTGCAAGACTTAAGTAAACTCCAAGAATCTCCAGTGCATTCATTGACAAAAGAAGATAAAACTTATCAAGAATTAAATACAGAAGACCAGACCGGAGATGAAATATCTATTGATATAGATGTAGGAGACCAGAATCTCATAGCACAAAAGAAAACCTCTAAAGGTCCATTTACACTACATAATAGTATCAGTAGTTTTGATGACAACACTATCGATTTGTGTTCTGATAATAAAAGGATAAACAAAAATGAACTACATAATAAAAAAAATGTTGATGACGACGCGATTCTTATTATCAGGGATCTTAGTATTTCTAAACCGGTTGAACCAAACATTGATGATGATACGAATTGTTCCCAAAGTATTCTTAATAACGTAGAAAGTCTGGAACCTTTTTATCCAATGTGCCTTAATGAACCAAGATGTGCTCAAGATTCCACTGATATAGATAGAGAAATCAGGAATTTGATTAAGCTGAAACCTAAAATGAACGTGATTTTCGATCAAAGTGTGAAACAGAAGTTGAGACCAAATAAAAAGTCAAATGCTGCAATTAATCGGTCATCTAACAAAAAACCTCAAATTGACGCTTGTCCGAAAGTGCACATTCAATCTAAAACTCCTGTTGACAAATACCATACAACTGATGAATTATTATTCAGAAAAGGCAAAATAGATAAACTAAATAAAGTATTAAAACCGCTACAATTGAAAGAATCTGATAAGCCACAAACAATGAAAAGGGCTAACGAAAATGTAATGCCCCATTTTGATTTGTCGAATACTAAAGAAAAAAAAACAGTACAAAAAATAAAGTCCAGAAGATCAAGAATGGGCAAATTTCAAGAAGACTTGTCTTGGGTGGAAAATATTACCTATGTTAGAGAGATAGATTTAGATGAATATGATGATACATCAAACATTACTAGTGATACTTTCTGGGATAATTACGACCTACCCGCCGGTTGTAATGTCCGAGAATTCGATGATTTTTGATTTGTTAACAGTACGAAAGCGGACTCGCGTTATCTATTGTTTTCTTGAGATCCATAGAAAAATAAATGAGCGGGTAAATAAAACAATAAAAAATGCTTTATTGATTTAATTATAGTTAAGTAGTAAAATTACTAATGACAAGAGTCAAATATTATTAAAGATTTACATTTAAAGCAATATATAATATTTATTAAAACTAAATAATATAAACTAAGTAGATAAATCATTACTAAAACTCAGTAAGTAAGTTATTAAGAAAATAGACATTAATTCCATAATATTATCACAAACAATGTACTAGATAATTTAACGAACAGTAGGCCAACATTCGTTTAAGCTATACGACACGGTATAGCCGTAAAATACAACTCTCAAGTTATGGTAATCACGCGGAAATATGTTTCAATGATCGTTCTCCATTGAGGATGAAAATATATGTTTTGTAAGAACCCCGATTCTTCTCTACCTAAGTAGGAGCTTGAGTAGCGGTCAGGAATCCACAGTCAACTGCGTGCGTTCGTTTTGACGTTCTTATGAACTTTATTGAGACAAACTTGAACCCAATTTTTAGTAAAACAATCGTTTCTTCCAGTTACCTTCCATGTTTTCATACGGCTCTAATTTCTCTTAAGAAGTTAGCAACTGATAGATAGATCTTCAAAAAATACAACGTCATATACAGACAATTTGGTAAGACATAACCGTCCATATGTTCAGGATCTCAGGGCGTTTCGTCGAGTTGGATCAAGTGACTTTGAAAATAATATTTTTTATAAACTGAATTGAGATTTTGATTGCTGTGTGAGATTGCCAGGAATACCTATTTATTTATTGTTTATAACTTTGCCGACTTTGCAGTAATTTGATCTATTTTGATCGAACGCGGCGAAACTCCTTGTGAATTGCGTGAACACCTCATTGAACATAGGTTGCCTCATTCAAAATAGACTCGTCCTTAAATGTGCTTTTTTAAAGGTGCTCTATTGGGAAAGCTGAATAGCATGTTCATGCATTTTCTATCTGTGGCAAGCGGTCTAAGAGGCTCTAGTTTGCTAGACGATGGGGCTAGTTTTAACTGGAGCCAGAATAGACTGTAAGCTTTTAGAACGTGGAAACGGATTTTAAGGTTGGCAACGTGCCAGTGAGACTTGGAATTAATTGCATAAGCTATGAAAAAAATTAAACCAAAAATTTTTGCTGTTGTTCAACATAATTATTATGCACACAATTATTTTTCTTACTAGCTATGCTAGAACCTTTGAAATTATAAACACAAATAAAATAAATTAAGCCAACATTTGGTAATATTCCATTCCTAACCTTTTGTTTATTAAAATTATTAAATATATTTTTATATAACCGCGAAATATTGAAGATTTTTTTATCGAATCGAATATCATGCAAAAGCTACTTACATATTATATTCTAATAAATATGTTTATAACAAGTATACTATCCGTATTATGCCTTACATAAACGACGGGCTTTTAGTTATATACATCTTTATTTCTACGACTATAGAGTTCAAATTGTCTGCGTAAGTTAGCCTGTTCGTGCGGTTTGAAATTGGGACAATTTAAACCTTATGATCTTAGAAATAAATGTCTTGCACGGATTTGATAGGTCAGAAAGAACGTCGTCTACGTAAGCCTTTACCAACATGCAAAAACATTTCATTAGGTATTTATGGAAAATTTCAAGTATTTATAATTATGAGCTAATACATACATCTATCCGTTTCACAGTAATCGTCTTATTATTATTAAAATTAGGGATTGGTAGCTCGCTTCGCTTAATTTTTTCAACTTTCATAACATCTTCACCTAAGAGTTGAAAAAAATATTATTATTATTAAGGTCCCACTCCTAGTCACAGGCCTTCTCTCAAAAACCAAGGTGAGAGCGATTTATATTCTTCTTCACCACGCGGACCCAGTGCGCATAGGCGGAGTCAGGTGAGTGGCGTCCTGCTTTTAGAATTTTAAAGCTTATTTTAAGTATTACCACTCAGTGATAACCAGGATCTACGGCCGAAACACCTAACTTCGCCACCATCAAAACTAGCGGCGCTAGCAGCGCTTCTAGCACAAAACTTCAATGTATCTATAACATTCGTAGACAACATTTGACACGCAACATGTAGCTAGAGTTTTAGTAAAAAATTTATACGTTGACGAAAAGTTTACTTCAACAACTTTGTCAAACCAACATTACTGAATCTGGAAACCAACTTTCCCAAGGTAAAGCAATATGGTTCGCCTCATATTAACACAGCATGAATTTTACTAATCAAGATGACAGTGAGAAATAATGAAGAGCTAGTAGAACCATTATTATATTGTATATGTTCCTTAAATTTACATAATATGGACTAAGTTTATTACAATAATGAACAACAAACACCACAATATAAAATATTTATATCTTTTAAAATGTAACAATAATAATCTAGCAATAAAAGTATATAAACACATTTTTCATGTCACTACTAAACAAATTATATCTAGACTTTATAAGTCAATCAACTATTGGTAGAACGATATAATCAAATGCAATAATCCCATTAACTCATTTTAGATATTATAGCCTATAAATAATACATTTACATAATTTATATTTCATTTCTAACCTTAAAAATACATTTTAAAATGGCGGCTTGCCCGTTTTGCAAGACACCCTTAGACGGACCCTTTACAACGACCACTAATCCTGATTAGAGCTAAATCTATTTAAAACATCGTTCTGTCCTTCTCAACTTTATACAATGACTGAAATGCATCGATATTTTAAATCAAATTTAGCTTCAACAAATTAAGAACTGTTTTGAAAGCCGCCCTTTGTATTAAAACCCCGGTCACGCGACCTGCGTCAACTTTTAAAAAGTTTCCTTGACGTAGTTTCAATAGCATGGTACAGTAGCCGACACTAAAGTTAAACAACAGTGCCGGGTGTTTAGGTAGGTACAATTGTTGAACTTAGGCACCTATACTTCATTATGCAAGTAGAGCATGGTCCAATGAAACTGTTGTTTAATGAAGTAAACTTACAAGCAAACTTTAGTGGTGTAAACGCGACTTTCTGCATATTAAGTTTTTAAATAGTCAACCGTTCCTCAATAAGGTATTGGGTAAAACACACTCCTTAATATATATTATCCAAATTTTCTTATAATTAAAAGAAGTATAAAATAACTATATACCCCACTTTATGTAGAAAGAAATTTAAAATTGTAACAGAAATAAGCTTTCTAAGTCATTTCATAAAACTTTAATTTTGATCAAAATGGACTAAACATTAAAGTAATTTATACTAGAGAAGGTCAAGTTGTTTTAAAGGATTTAATAAACAAAGGAACGACAATAGTTTCTTTTATATATTCATAATTATTTTTAATTTTAATTATATAAAATAAGTTACTATCTTTTATTTCAACTTTTATATTACTCAGATAACCATATTTAAATTGACCATAGAAATTATATTATATTGCAGTGAGAGAGCATGATAATTTGTTCTTATTTCTTTAGGTAGTAGATAATTAAATGGTTGAATTCAGTATTCACTTAAGCCTACTTTTTTAGTGTATAAGGATCCTCAAATATCTTAGGAGAGATGGAGGATCATCTACAAGCCAACTTTCAGGGAATAACAATACAATTGGCAAAATGTAGGCTTATAATATGCCTCTGCCTACCCCTTTGGGGAAACAGGCGTGATTATATGTATGTAAGTACTTTTTTAGTGTAAGGCCTATTCTTTAAAATAATGTCTTAGTAGTATAACCTCAAAACAAAATAAGGGTTAATATTAATCAATATTATGCCATATTAACATGAGATCAATACATTAATGGCGTTAAATAAATAACGATAACTCTTTTAATTGAGTATCATCATACATTTTATACGTCCTGTGAAAGGCTTGTCAAATGCACGATTAGTAATACATTAAAAGTGTACTTGTGCAAATAAATAGTGCATATTATGCAAATTTTATAACCTAAAAACATTGGAATGTGACATTTAAGTGTAATGACATAACGTTGAAATAGGCTTGAGCGAGTAAAAAAATTTTTTAAGGTCTACTAAACATGAGGGTTTTATTTCACCTACATTACGAATTATAGGAAGAAATGACAATCACAGCTGTAATGTTAGTTTTTCTAAATTAGGGGCTATCCATAAATGACGTCACACTTTAAGGGGGTGGGAGGGGGTTGACGAAGTGTGACATGATTTGACAACGGGATGGGAGGGATCCTCAATTTCGTGACGTCACTATACAAAACCCAGGTCCTATGAACATTTCTGAACTACTATTTTGATGTATTTATTTCTTGCTGTACAATTGCAAAATATGTGACATCACGCTATGGATGAGGCAGTCCTATAAGTGTGCTGTGCCAGCTGTGACAAGAACGGAGGGGGGGTCAAAAAATTACGGAATTCTTGTGACGTAATTCATGAATGACCCCTTATTTATATATTTACGGTCCCAAAAATACCGCCGAATCGGTTTAGCTGTTAAGGAGCTTAGTCAAAACAAACAGACTTAACATTAGATTTTAAGTATTCAAATACTACTAGAATTTGTTGCCGGCTCCATTATCTGCAGTTGTAATAATTGTGTAATTGTAGCATTTGTGAAACGATATCCAGATAAGTATTTACTGAAGCCATGACAATAGAATAAGGCAAAATAAGTCAAATACATTGTTTGCAGTGCCCAAAATGCATACCGCATTCAGCACATCAAACTCTTTTAACTACTTAATCCTTTACCATCACATTATCTTTGAGACCCTTTAGTGCACCTGTTCCAATTTAAAAGCTGAACTTCCCCCGTACTTTGAAGAAGCCCATGCTGGTTTTGTTATGAAGCATGGAGCCAAGCCCTACATAGCTTTGGATGACGATGGGGGAATGGTGTATGCAGCAGGCGGAAGATGGCATGGCCTCAATGGCACGCTGGAGTTTTTGGGAAAATATCTCCATATCATATGTTGCTTTGTCTTCTAATTCGCCGTCTAGAAAAAAACCATTACAATAATGTTATAATTATAAAGTTTACTATTATTGAAAGTATACAGACGCAAGTTCAGACAAACTTTCAAAAGGAACAAAGAAAGTTGTCCAACATCGAGACATAGGAGGAGCGAAGAGACGATGCAAGGACGAGTGACCGCGGCGCCGGCGGCGACCGATCAGCCCCCGCTACTACACACTCGACCACAGGATCTCAAGGCGACCATACGTCACTCTTCACTATTTTGAATATTTTAATTTAATTTACTTTTTATAATATATCATCTAAACATACAGTCTACTTTCATTTATATATCGAGGCGTAAACAAAAGTCCTTTATCAAAACAGAAGTGGTAATTTTGAAAATCTATATCAAGAGCTGTGAATTGATTTTAAAAATCTTTTGTGATTAGTAAATAACAAAAATAAGCATCATTAAATTCTATCAGCTTTCTATGTCTACAGATCTTTCACAAGTTATTGAAATGTTTTGGTTTTATACAGTATTAACAATAAACAAATTTTCTATTCGGTAGAATAAACCGAGATTGGTAAATCTCAGTTTATAATCTTAACAGATTAAGGAACTGATAGTGGATACATTGGATTGATTTTCATTTCAATAATATATTTAATGCGTCATGACGACTATCACTTAGATTCAAAATAAGTATGATTAATCAAATATTTTAATCATGTAGTTAGTCTTTTTTTGTAGCTCAGTGAAAAGTAAAAATGAGTATGATTAATTAAATACCTTTATGCCAAAAGATAGGATGTGAAGCAAATGTAAGAAACGGTACGTCTTGGCTGAATGGGTTCCACACAGTCTTCATGGGCAAGGGCTCTCCTTTGTTCCACATGAGGCGAACGCCACGCAGGTTCCTCTCCCTTTAAAACAAGATGTTATCTACGCCTTATTGGGTGATTTAATTTAAAAAAAAAACATAGATAGATAGATAGATAGAAAATTCTTTATTGTACACCAAATTAAATAAATTAATAATAATATTAATAAGCCTTTATAGCAAATTATTTTTTTCTATTTACCTACAAACTTACTAGAAATTATTTAATAATATATCTATTCTATCTACTTCAATATACAATATATATATAATTAACTTATTATAGCAGTTGTTACGAAATAGCAGAATAATCATTGGCAAAAGGTAATAATTACCTGAAAAAAGTATGACTTATTTACAACAGACACATATCTGTATCCTTATTGGAGCAACCATTATTATAACAGACATAGATCAAAATAAAGACAGAATCTTCTAACAGTCTAAAGGATGCATCCAATGGAAACCCTACTGATAATAAATTAAATAAAATAAAAAAACGATTAACAGGATTTTAAATTTACGCAAAGCCATTTTTCCTACCTAAAGCCACTGATGTCTATAAACAATAGCATTATTTTATAGTAATAAAGTGATTGTAAAAAGCCAGTACCTATATTAGTTTAAACTAATGTTATAATATAAACCTCAAAATGATTTCAAAACCATTCAACTTCGGAAATTTGCAGTGAATTTTAAAAAGCATATCACAAATTTAAGGTATTACAAAAGTGTTTCGTAAAATAAGTCATATATAGAAGCCATAAGTCAGTTTTTGCACAAGTAAATATTTAGGTATACGTTCCTTAACTACGGGGGTGTTATTTAGAAGTAGAAAATTAGTAAAATTAAAACTTAAATAATTGATAAGAACAAGCCAGCAAATAATACCGAAAGTAAGAATAAAGAGCGTCTACCGCAACTGAAAGTACCTAGGTTCAAAATACTTGGGATCGAACAGTTTAGTATCGGAGGCGTCGCCAGGAGGTCGCCGGCACAGGCGGTCTACCAGGCAGTCCTTCACCACTGTGGTCACGCCGGTCGCGAGCCCGTTTATGCGACTGTTGTATAATGTAATCAGACATATAACACATTCAATCATAGTTGATTTCTTAGGAATAGGTATTTGATATTTTGCAATAGGTTTTAATAACATATATAGATAATCTAATTTCCATTTAGGGTGGGCATAATTACTTAATTTACAAATAAACTCAATCATTACAGATTCCTAGAGTAGATAGATATTCCTGAAAAATGTTGCATTTACGTAATAACACGTCCTTGGGTTAGGCAGAAACCTTACTACAATGATTACTAAGATATCTATATAAAAATGGCTTGTTCCGTGCCTCGGAAAGCATGTTAAGCCATTGGTCTTGGCTGTCATGAACATCTATGGCAGTTGCTGACTGATTGCTGGTTTAACCATAGAATTATGTTTCCCTCTGGGTTGCGGAGGTCAGATGGCAGTTGCTCTATGTAATAACTGAAATTCAGTCAAATCTGGTTGAACCAGTGAGCCAGTGAGTGTCCTAAGCCTAAGTCTAGGCCCACTGGGATGATGCTAGGATATGATGATGATGAATCTATATTATTGTATCTTTAGCACCAAGATTTCTGAGTGAAATTTGTCAAATGGTGAGGGGTCGCTAGCCCCTCGCTGTAATTTTACACTGGACAAGATTTCATTCACTTAGTTGCCTTCTACGACACCATCAAGCAAGGCTTGGCCTGGTTGGCCTTTTGGAATCCAGGATTATCGGAATACTAAAAAGGCTGCCTCTTTGTATATTTTAAATAAATCTTATCGACCGGAAATTTTAACTTTCTTTTCAGTGGGAACAAGCAAATTTCTTTGCTATTTATGACTGACTGGATGATATACAATATACCTAGTCTATTATTCAATTTTCTATTTATAAATAAATGGTTGTACTTACGGGACTAATGATGATGGTGGATAAACTAATTCCCCAATTACTAATGTGTCCAAGTCGTCCAGGTAAGTCTTTTTGAAGTCCAACTGCTTCATCGCTATGAAGTCGTACTTAATTGTCATTACAAGCCTTGATGTCAATAACAGTATTCTTTCCTTTTCATTATCCCATAAAGTGATTCTGTAAAAAATACCAAATTTGGCGCATAAGCAAGGTTGCCTTTCCA
This sequence comes from Musotima nitidalis, assembly GCA_949126915.1. Classification (NCBI taxonomy): domain Eukaryota; kingdom Metazoa; phylum Arthropoda; class Insecta; order Lepidoptera; family Crambidae; genus Musotima; species Musotima nitidalis. The sequence goes on from OX421416.1 coordinate 18,411,343, forward strand.
GTGTCGATATTTGATTCCATATAGTGTCAGAATATTAGTTTTCAAAATAGAAAATGAGCTAAAAATATTTAATGTTTTATTTGCTTTCACAAAGGACTTTGAATGCATGATCATGTTGTTTATTTCCAATTAAAGAAAAACCTTAAGCCTTAAAAAAGATATTTCTTTCTAACTGTCATTCAAGAGAGACATTCTTAAATGAAGATAAAAAAGTGTGATTTAAAAGATATATTAAACTCACTCAGTCAATAACCAGGCCCCTAAATATTCCCCATCTTCAGGGAACAGAAGAACCGTAATGCATTCTTGTATGGCATTCTCAACCACTCCTTTACGGAATGTAAAAAAGTCTTTTATGTTTTCACGATCAAATGGCACATCATAACGAGGATACACAATGTTTTCACCCTCCCCCGCTTCAGCAGCCTCAGCATTTGGCTGTTGCCCTGTTCTTGCATCTGAAAAAATACAACCATATAAAAGGTAATTAAATACCAATTTCTAAGGTTCAAATGTCACCTTGGGTATGTTTGATGGTTGTTATCTGCCTCTCCATTAGGCCTGTTATTAGGAAAGAGAGACGTAAGTGCTGTGGTAGCCCCACATGTTATTGCCCAGAAGAGAATGTTTGTCATTACTATAGTATGACATTAGTTTTGTTACGTTGCAGTTTTTGATAGAGGTGATTTCCATCAAGATCCTGAGCCTAATCTTTACAGTACTAGTATGCTTTAGATATAATGTAATTTTGACGACTGATATGGTGTGGAGGTCAGTATACCTACACTTCGCTCCAGAGGTTGTGGGTTCGATTCCCACACAGGGCAAATCTTTGCGTGCATGAACATGAATATTTGTTCTGGGCTGGGTGTTTCACTATGTATATTAAGTATGTATTTACAAAAAAAAAGTATGTAAGTATGTTTATCCGTTGTTTAGTATCCATAACACAAGTTCTTAATGATACTTATCTTGGAACTAAATAATTGGTGTCATTGTTAGAAAATATTTATTTATTTAATGTTATTATTAAATGTAATGTAAATTACATTCTAAGTAAATAAATTAAATAACAAGTTCTGCAAATAAAAATATTCTATTCTATTCTATTCTATTCCATATTTTGTATAAACATTGGTAATGTGAAGGTTGGATTAACAAGAATTGAACAACGCAATGTTGACGAATTACTAGATTGTTAACCTGCAAAAGATGACGAAGACGACGATAAAGAATCAGCACCCGATAACACCGAAGAATTCACTTTTATAGTTGGTTTATTTGTAGCAGAATCATCCTGGTTAGAACTATTTTGATTTACATCGGGATTGTCAGAAACTGTAGAATCTGTAGATAATTGTAAGGTGCCACCACGAAACTCTAAAGCCTCTTCTAACAAATCACCCATCGCGAAGGCCTAAGCAATGTTTACGGTAGTTTATTCTTGATTTGCGTAATTTTAATCGACCGACTGAAATGCTTTGAAAGTATGATAAGACAAAATGTCAATGTCAAATTTGCGTTTCGTTTTTGTGGTCTTATCATTAGATTAATAAATTTGTTAACATGTAATATTTTCTAAGTATGTATTTGTTTTTCAATTATTGCAGATATTTTAATAGTTACGCGTAGTATAATTGTCAAAGTGCGCTTAATTCTTTACAGTCTGAATACTTTTATTAGAAATCAATGTAACATGTAAAATATAATTATTATTTAATTGATATTTCAAGCATGAAAACATAAGTTATCTAACATAACGGAAAATAATATAAGAAAGGTTCAAAATTTGGCATGAGAATGAGTTTGATGCTTCTTAACTTGATGGCCTTTGGCGCCTCGTAAAACGAACCTGCATATAACTTAATAGATATCTAACTGTATGCTTATGAGAGTGGTTATAATGTACTTATCTGCTAGATGATCGAAGTTGACCATCAAAAAAGGCCTGAAATGACTGGCTTGACATCTTCCTCAAGGTGCGTTAAGAACATAAAAGATTGAAGTCGATCATCACATATTATGGTCAGTAGTTCCCTGTTTTTATCTGAAGTATTGTACTAAAGAACTGGGTACACAATATAATTTATTTCAATTTAAAAGTTTGATAAGTAAGTACTTGGAAATATGGGTAGGCTTTCTGTTAAATTAAATCCATATATATGTCTCTGCCTAACTCTTCGGGGAAACAGGCGAGATTGTATGTATGTATGTAAATTAAAACCATTTAGTTTATTGATACATATATTTATTTTATAATTCACCTTTATACATTTATCCCTCCTATCTGCTGCTCAAAAAGTGTCATTATTTGATTACTTACGAGAATCAAAAAGTATTCGGACTCTAGTAGGACTGAGTATTTATTATAGGTACACAAATCATTTTATTTACTTGTCAATGTCTAAATAGGACAACCTCAGTAAAATAAACAGATGTATTTTAAAATAACAATGAATTGAATTTCTGTAATGAAAGTATAAATAATATCGTATAGGTACTATTATTAGGTATATGTGACTATTTCCTTTCTTGGTTTTAATATACATATATTGCTTTCATTGGTCTTATTTTAAATATTTAAGTATCTACAAAGTATTTTACAACTGTACAAGCATATTTATATAATCACATATCAAAGGTTAAAGAATAGAAAACAGAACAGTACTTAAACAATCTAATGAATTTACAAACATTATAAATTTGTTTGAAGATTTCTAATATATCTACGCAGGCTGAGTTCTATTTCTGCAAGATGGAGTGAGTAAATAAGTACGTAATTAAATTACAGTAATATATATAACTAAGTAATATGTACCTTTTTCATTCAATTTGCCAAACCAAGTTATTGAATTATATTGATCGAAATGAAAACTTTACGAATTATAAAATATATCAATGCGACCAATATGTGTTTAACCCCATTTATTACAAAAATATAGCTACTATTATCAGCCTTTTCAGGAAGAAGATCGTAACCGCCATTTTGCATATATTAGGTACTGGTGGTTTTTTAAAACATTTTTAAAAGATTTGAAATTTTTAATAAAATTATATTAGGCACATCCCTATTCATTCAAATGCTTATTCATTCATTTTGATAAATTTGTAAAAATAACTTCTTCAGTAAAATATGCAGAATAGCGGTTACGGCTTTTTTACTGAAAAGGCTCCATTAGCTTTTTATGATATAGGTAAGTTCCACCTGTTCAGCCGCCAAATATTTTGTTTTTATTAATGTAGGTTATAAATTCCAGGCAAGAGCCAGACAAGGTTAATAAAATAGATGAACAAATTGTTCGTTATTTTTAATTATTTTTTATAACATTCAGACCCTTTCTTTTTTACATACAAAATTGGTTTAGCAAAGTAAATAGTAACAATTACAGTGCTATTAAAACATTGAACACATAGCCCATACAGATGCTAAGAAAAGAGCTTTTATATAATAGCGCAAAAAAACATTGTTATGCATGCTTTCAGATAATAATATATCAGATGACTATAAATTATCAATTTAGAAACAGAAAGCAGAAGCCTCAGCGACTACAAAATGGTTTATTTTTTTATAATTGTATGTGGAATTGAATAATGCAGGTATTATAAATTTCAAGATATGTATATGCAATATTACACCATGGGCTAATCTTTAACCATATTTAGGTTTACATTCATTGTATGCGGGATCAGGTATAACAATAGCAATTTTCCATTTCGTATCATGTATCATAGACTTAGTGCTCAATGTAATATGGCAACTTCCCGAGTATACAGTTCTATTCACAAAAAAGAAGTAGATGATGTGGTCAAATTAATAGCAGCGGCATCTGTTGTTCGGGCAGTGCGGTGGATAAACAATACACTGGTCCATGCAGTAAACGTCTGCTCCTTCCCGGCCCTCAATCTCACCAACAGCTTCGCAGACTTGCCTGTAAAAAGTTACATTTGATAAGTTTAAAATTAATTAACATTTATCGAAACATTTTATGTTATGTTATTATGAGTTACAATAATACCACTACAATAAAACTAGGTACACTTATTTTTTGGTTAGGCAAAGAACCACGGCATTAGGGTTATAAACTATTATAGCAGTCTAGCACCAGCTAAAATAAAAGACTGAAAATTAATGTGCATTTCAGCTAATGTGTTTGAATAACATACTATCCCTTTGCCGTTTACATTTTATATCATACACCGGCTAAATCTGAATACTACGCCTTTTAACTATTTAGTTTATAAAGTATAAGACATAATATTTTTTAAAGCAACTTCAAGCCGATGGAGATATACAATACAATTTATTATAATATTTAATAAATAAAACAAACATGTAACTTCCGGTAAACGAAACGCAGTGTGAAATTGCTATGAACTTACGGGCAGGTGCAGAGTTCTGCGGGGCAGTTGGGCGGGTACCGCAGGCAGTTGGTTTGGCACCAGTTCTGCATGCCCGGGATCACACGGTATTTTGGCGACGGCAGACACACTTGGTCCCTGGAATTATCGAACAAGAATAGGTATTATCTTCATATCCTAGCCAGCTCTTGCAATTTCCTAACCAAAGGTCAATTAAAACTCTTTCATGTATAAACGCATCTTGAACCGTTGTAATATGAAATATTATGACACCTGGCCGTGGCCAACACTGTTTTATTAGCTTATAATTAAATAGTACCTAGGCATTAACACTAGAAAGACGGCTTCTTGGGTACCTTCTTAGAAGAGCGAAATAAATATGGTTGATTATGTTTCATTAAGGATCTAAGATGGAATCTATAATCTCCACACTGATAAAATCTCACACACAATGCCGAAGCTAAATGAGCATCCAGAATAGGTACAAAAAATAAAATAATCCTTGCCATCATCATCACAGACTTTTAATGTATCTGGGCCTCTGGACTGAGGCGTCCTTTTGCAAAACAAGGTAAAAGGGATTCAGAATCCTTGTGTTAGAATTATAAAAATAGCCTCTAGGTCGGTAGACTACGACACAAAGTGATTACCAGGATTAAGGGCTTAACGTGCTGGGATGAGCTCAATGCCAATAATACGTTTGCCCATCCAAAGATTCCATTGAATTCTGTTTAGACAAAATGACCCGCAATTTCATAAATTTGCGCTTTTTACCTATACGTTTACTTGGAACTACAATCACGTTTAAGAGCTTATATTTTCAAGTTCACAATCTTATAGAAACAATTTTAGGTCGGAGAAGTAAATAGATAACTAAGTATTTATCAATAGAAACTATAGGGCTTATTACAAAATAAGATCTAAATTTAAACCAGGTTTAAGACTAGTACTGTCACTGTCTTCTTTTTATCAAATAAAAGTGAATGCGGACTTCTTGGCGGGAAAGTGAAGCGCATGTCTGCAGTTTTGTTTTATTTTCTAAAATTTGTGATATTTCTAACATTAATGTTTAATAACGGTGGATTATTAACCGTTAAGTGTTTGTGAACGTACATGAGTGTTGGTAAATGAAATAAAACAGTGCAACATAACTTTTCAAATTCTCTCAAGTAGTCCATGTGAGATCTCAGTATAGTCCCACATCTTTACTGAGGACTCAAGGGACTTAAGGGGAGGGGAACTCATTTACCATTTATCAGCTTTATCACCACTCATTCTCATTTACTATAATTTACATGATATTAATATATCTCTAACTTGACACTGGCTAAATGTGCAAACCGCACGAAGCCATTATTTAAAAGAAGAAGAAGAAAAGTGAATGCATTAGCTTTAATACTGGTAGGTATAACTTTATATTTCGTTTTGTAATTAGTCCCTATAGGTTGGTAAGTAAAAACACAATTATTTTATTTACAATATTGTTATTAGTTACAATTAATTACATCCTTAATATTTACGTTATTGTTACAATATGTTATTTACAAATATTTAGAATATTTATAACAAATTTACAAATGTTATTTACAAACTTATTCTAAATATCCCTAGAATCGATAATGAAATGCCTAAAGAGTGAAAGAGATAGGTATAACGAAGTTTCGTTTTGAATTAGAGTAGGCCCTTAGGATAGCTGGACGTAGTTGCAGCCGAGCGTTCGGTTTATACCCAGTGTGCACTGAGTTCTAACCTTGATATACTTAAGTTGTGAACGGGATCAATAGGACTCATGAACCATGCGATAGTGTAGTATATACTAAATATACAACTACACAAAATATTAGTAACTTTCATAAAATAAGTACATTTTAAAGAATATCTTGCGTCATTTGTTCTTTTCCTTCAGATCTTTAATCTTACGTTCATTTAGGGTCAACAGGAAACTTGCTAAAACTATTTAAAAATCTATTTTTCGTCAGTCAAATTTTCAAACTGCTCAGTTCCAAAAAATATAAATTTTTACTTTTAATGCTATCTAGTGTCAAATTTCGAGACCTACCAATAAGAATAACTTCCAAGTCCCATGAATTAATGTTTAATTAATTATAAACCATTTGCAATAAAAACGAATTCGATTAGTGCCTAAAAAATATGAAAAATAAACAGTTTTTAATTCCTCCTATCAAGTTAGCTCAAAAGGACATAAGCAGTTTCAAAATTAGATTGACGATATGTAGTTTAATAGGAATGTTTATTTTTAGCTCTGAGATGTTTAGTAAAACGTTTCAAATAGTCAGTTGGCTGTCCCTTTGCCCACGTCGGCACTAGACGAAATCCTGTTCCCCCCCACGACACCGTTGGGCAAGACATGGGGTGGTAAAACTCTTTGAAGGTTCCGCTATCAGAAGGCACTAAAAAAGCTTTTTTTACAGGTTATGAAAAATAAAGCTACAATTACTTATAAAGTATACACGTCTTCTAAGTCTATACACGAAAAAACAAGAATTATTCACAACAGAAACCAATTTAATACCAGTCGCTAGCCTGGAGAGCCCAAACCGCATTCAAGAACACAAATGAATTTGTACCTAATTACTGGTGGGGTAAAGTCCTCATCCGAATCAATTTCATTGCTGGAAAAAATTTACACAAATTAAGGTGCTTTGTTGATTAATTATATGATTAATGTGCAAATAAATGTTTATATGTAAACTGTGTATGGTGCAAGATAACAAGCATAAGTATTAAATGTTTTTTTAAAAGGATCCAACGATTTTTAAAACAGACAAAAAATGTGAGGTCAGTATGAAAAAGGTTTTAGCTGGACTGTATATTGGGTTAAAATACCTCTTTTTTATTTTTTTTGTCTACTTAAACCGTTGATATACAGTTACAAAAATATTATTATAATGAGGAATAGAAAATATGTTGTAAAATGAAAATGATGCATGAGAAAAGCAGTTCAAATTTACCTAATGGCAACGTATGAATCCATTTCGTTGGCTTTATGGGTATCTCTGAAATATTAAGCATATGAGTACCTACTTACAGTAAAAAGCTATAATAAATTAATTGATAAAAATGTAAAAACATGGTATATAACGAAGCTAATTAAATCAGATGTAAAACCAGAACATAGTAATACCACAGACAATATAATACTCTTATAGTAGTAACAATGATTGTTATTAAAGAAGTCTTTTACAATAATAATGTATCGTAACAGTAGATACTTTTAGATAGGGCCCGCCACAATCGTGGCGGCAAGTCCCCTCTTTGAGGAGTGGCTAGAGAGGCGCCACGGCGCTCGCACCTACCGCCTGACGCAGGTCCTAACCGGGCATGGCTGCTTCGGTAGATTCCTGCACAGAATCAGGCGGGAGGAAACGTCCGGGTGTCACCACTGTGAGGATCGGCCGACAATAGGCGGCGGCGCCCTTGGTAGAGGCCATGGTCCAAAGCGAGAGGGAATGGGGTGCTGTTGCCTCTTTTTGCGAAGCACTCATGCTAGCAAAAGAGGCGGCGGAACGAGAAAGGCAGAGTGCCCCTCGTCACGGTCTCAGCCGGTGGGCGCCCGAGACGGCCCTCGGCCACCGTAGGCGCTGGCTTGTGGGCGGTGAGTAATGGATAACTCGCCGCCCGTCCGCCTTCTATAGGCGACAGGCCGCGTTGAACGGCGCGTTCGTGTTTCACGCGCGCTTTAAAGAGATGTCAGCACAGTGAGGGCCCCCAGGGAGGGGGTCAAGCCTGCCGGGGCTGCGGGACTATTCGAAAGGGTTACCGTGTCCTCGGGACGTAGCAGGCAAGGAACATAAATGGCTTTTAGTCAATAAAAATCTGACACACCCTCCCGCTCCACCCACAGCGGGAGAAGGCCATTTAAGATGATTTTCCATCCGAAAAAAAAAGGTACTTTTATATACTTGAAAATAATAGAGTATTTTGGCAGAAAATCCCCAAATAAGATATAGTACAGAAATTAAATAAAATAGTAATTAAGCAGAGTGGTGTCATAGTTACATGTGATGTTTAAATTTGGTGTATAAAACATTTTTGTGCATATTTAAAGATATACATAAACTATATCTACATTTTTATACAATATTTTATTCGCAGTAGACATTAGTAATAATTAATTATAGTAAATTATTCAAATAATAAAAAAAGTAAATATTTGGCTACTGTCAAAGCGTCCCTTTAGAACAAATCAGGTAGGTAACCTACTGGTTAGCTGAAAAAAATCATTAGTTAATAGTTTATCAGCCAGTTGTATCATTTAAAATACACTTTCATGTTGATACAAAATCAATTAATGGTTAAAAGTATCGAATAAATGTGATGAAAATTACTAATGATGAGGTGAGTTTTATATTTTATGTTCTACGAGTATACACAAACTCAAGAGGTTTAGTTAGTTGTTGTGATATTATAATAAATGCTATATAAAATCTGATAAATAATGGTTCTAACCTGACAACCAAAGGATAGACCGACTGGGGCATTCTGAAGTCGCGGTAGTAAAGCAAGAAGGGGTAGTCCCGTCGCAAGTCAACGGCGAAAGCGGGGGGAAGTCCCCCGGTGCTCGTCACCACGCTCACGTCCGCACAGTTACGGAACGTCTCCGAACGGCCGCATCCAACCGCCTCCGTGCCGTTCGGGCAAATCCCCCACATGTTACCTGATAATTATAAGTGGGTTACTATGTGAGATGGTAGACGAATGCTGGAGTACAGGAAACAATAGAATAACAATCTTGTCTTGAGTACAGTTACGAAACGTATTTGAACAGCCGCACCCAAACGCCTTCGTCCCGTTTGGGCAAATGTTACCTAGTTGGAGAAATGTAATTGCATCAATACATGAGATAAATTTAAAAGAGCAGAGCCTGTGAGTTTTTTGCTAGTTCTTTTTACAGAGCGGCGGCTCGGAATTGGCACTTAGATTCACTTGCACTTGAACATATTTTGTTTTTTATTGTTTTGTTGCATGTAAGTGAATCTAAGCTTCGTGATTTCAGTGTAATAATATTTCGATTGTTTTTTAAATGTAATTTTGAAGTTTGCTAGTACCATGTAATAGTTAATGAAATAAATGATTTTTGATTAATTAAATCAAATTTGAAGTGTAGACTGCATTGGGTGTGGATGATGTACGCAAATCGACTGTAGCAATTAACAATGTCTTAAGTGAAAAACCGTTATTTTAAACAATGTCGTAAGTGAAAAATAACGACTTATCACTTACGATATTGTTAAAAAAATGACTTTTCACTTACGACATTGTTAATATCTACCATCGCAATGGTTATGGATGATCTCTTGATAAGCTGTTTCGCTATAATTAAAACAAAACCAGCTATGTATAGGTAGCGGCCCGTAAGTCTAGCGATGAACAAAATTTTGAAGGGATAGCTGCGCATAGAGTGAGTGAAAAAGTACGACTGGAGAGCCAATGAGCGCTTACGCACGTTCTTTCTCTCCCTTGCGATACCTTATTTTAGACTACTGCGCATAAACGGTCAGCGCTAGACTTTCGTGTCGCCTACTATTATCATATTAGCCATATTCTAGTCAACGCACCACGCTATGAGTGCACGCTAGCTAACGCAAATAGTTGGAAAATAACTCTTACCAGTATAGTAAGTCCACTGCAGTACGCACTGGGTGCAGGTAATGTAAGGGGGCAGTCGCACTCGGTACCGGAAGATCTCCTTCTTGGCCGTGTCGAGGGGAATCAGAAAACGATCTTCCCGAGTCCCTGATATAAACAAGGGAAACCTGCAACGTACAATTGTAATTTATTGGTTGACAATCAAGGAACTTAACAGATGACTACCAATGAACTAAACAGATGACAATCAATGAACTTCACAGTTGACGATCAAAAATTTTACAGTTGTCAAACAATGAACTTAACAGTTGACAATCGATAAATTTAAAAGTCGATTATCAATAAACTTAATAGTTGACAATCAATAAACTTTACATTTGACAATCAACGAACTTAACAAGTGATAAGATAATGAAAGAAATCGATATGGCGTGGAGGTCAGCACTTCACTCCAGAGGTCGTGAGTTCGATTCCCACACAGCACAAATATTTGTGTGCTTGAACATTAACATTTGTTCTGGTCTGGGTGTTTCCTATGTATATACATAAATACATACATACATTCACGCCTGTTTTCCCGAAAGACATACCCAGAGGCATATTATACGCCCACACTTCGCCAATTATAATGTTGGTCCCACGCAATAGGTGGCGAGCCTATTGCCGCTTACCGGGCACTGTTATGTTCGCCAGAGCCTCGATCGGCAGGTGCACCACTTGCAGGTGAGGTTGGCTTGGGCTCTTTGGGTCTTGGTAGGATCCCAATACACCCTATTCCCTATGTATATTAAGTAACTATTTACAAAATAAAAAATGTTTAAGTATGTTTATCCGTTGTTTCGTATCTATAACACAAGTTCTTAATGATACTTATCTTGAAACTAAATAAATGGAGTAATTGTCAGAAAATATTTATTTTTATTTATTTAATGAAAGATGTAACAAAACCAAGACGTTCCGTATTATTGTTATTCATATGCTCGTATATTAAGGTGCTCGTGCTAATGAAGCTATAGATGCCTACCTGTCAAAACATTCTTGACTGGCTTCCTGCTTGGGATTGTTGTTGGGACACAGTTTCATCACAAAAGTCCCGAGATGATTGGCTGTCAGTTCTATTTCGACTTCAATTTCCTGAAATAATCAAACAACTTACTAAACAAAAACTTATTTATTGGTAATACAACATTAGGTACACGTCACAGAAAAGAAAACATACATAATTATTAGAATTATTAAAATTAAATTAAATTACAATATTATTACAAATTATTGATAATGTCAAAATAAAAACATTACTAAGCATTTAAAGAACTTCACAGTAATCCAAATTTGCTGCATATCTTAAATGATTGAAAAAGAAGAGTACTTAAGAGTCTGCGGACTACCCACATGCATTGGTTTAACCACCTCTTGATATAGATATTTGGGCGCTTCTCTCGGGGCTGCTGGAGGTATGTGACAGACTTGTTCATTATTATCTCATATTTAAATGTATCTATAATAAATTCTAATAGCTATTTATACCAGAGGTGTTCAGGTGCACATCGTTTCATATACCTTATATAAGAAGTAATAAGAACGACCGTATTGTTTTACCAGATGGACTTATAACTTTTTACGGTTTATAAAATTCTCCACGCGGTGAAGTATGACCCAATACCATCTCACCGTAGTTCGTGAGAGGAGGCTTGTGCTCAGTAGTGGGACGAGAAAGGGCTGAGATGATAATGATAAAAAAGCAAACCCTCTGGATCTTAGTATAGAAGCACAGTTCTTTACTTTCGCGCAACACACACGAGGTGAAATTTTGTGGGTAAAGTACATACCTGCCCGACGCTGTAGTGCCTTGTGACGATGCCCTTGCCATACATCCCACCGGCCTCGTGTGGCCGCGGGATGGTCAAGTGCTGAGCGTCGCCACACACCCCACACCGACCCTCGTTCTGCTCCCACTGAACTGGAAATACGAGGGAGTGAACAATTTTAACTGGTATTCTGATATAACTGTAAAACCTGCAGTGTTTATCAAAAGATTTTCTAACTGTACCTACTGTAGTTAGATGCCATTGTTGTAATAACGGAAATTCAGCCAAATCTGGTTAGATCTGTAAGCAGACCCTGGGCCCTATTCGTAAGTCTTGGGCACAACCTGGATAATGATCGTATGCTGGTGATTAGTAGTTCCATGGCGAAGAGTCGCAGTTACAACCAAACAATGAATAGCAGCTACAAAATCATTTTAAATTCGTCTTCAGGACATACATATATAACTATATATATTCACGCCTGTTTCCCCGCAGGGATAGGCAGAGGCATATTATACGCCCACATTTCGCCAATTATATTTTTAGTCCCTACGCAATAGGTGACGAGTCTATTGCTGCTTACCGGAAACTTTTATGTTCGCCAGAGCCTCGTCCGTTGATTGGCAGGTGCACTACTTGCAGGTGAGGTTGGCATAAGGTCCTAACGTGTTCCCCCCGACTGGTCTCCACCTTGTCGTGGTGTTTTAGTGAGTATTACTGCTGGCGGTCGGGTCTGCCGGTGGTGAGACCCACACACCTCTCTCGGTCCGCTTTGGCCGGGAGACAGTGCGTAAATGAATTTTGTTACCGACGTAAATAAAAAAAAAAGGTCCTAACGTCTTAGTAGGTTCCCTATGCACTTCAGGATATAAAGTAGGTAAACATTAAAATACGCTACCATTTACTGAAATTGTTGAATTTAATAGAACAGACCTCCAGGCAGGTAGTGTCTATTTGATAAAGCGAAAAATTTGTCTGATATGTCAGTTTATTTTATTTCAGTGTTCTGTTCAACACCTAAAAACTGTAGGTACTCCTAAATTTAGCAGTTAATTTATTACCGGAATGAATGACGCACATCTGTCATTTAATTAATTTTTTTATCAATTGACGTACAACTATAGGAAAAATTTGTTTTAGATTCGTAGGTACCTAAACTTCCTTTCAGATAATATATGCAAATTCTGTTTGCTAATTCATATATGTAGGAACATCTCGATGAACAAAGAATAAAAGCAGCAGCCTTGTCAGACCCGAAGTTCAGTGACCCCTTAATTTTAGGTGCGTCGACCACGCGTCAACACATCGTGTCATTAGAGTGTTCAATAGGGCAAAAAATATGTTTGTCAAATCCTCATCAGTGCGAGGATATTGCCCGAGGTATTCAGGAATGTTAACAAAACACGGATATGTTAGTACCACTGATAGGAATTGGTAGGCTATATTTATCTTTATACAATAAACAATTTAGATCATTAAATATTTTCAATAATAGTAGTTTTCAATAATAGAAGCGCTCGTAGTTCCGCGGTGCTCGGTGGTCGGAAACGATCACCGAAGTAAAGCAGAGTTTACAGAGGTCAGTCCTTGGATGGGTGACCGTTTGAGTGGCATTTGATATCGAGCGCTTCCCACGTTAAGCCGTTGGACCCGGTTATCACAAAATGTGGTAGTCGTTAAGCTATGTTAGAGGCTAAATGGGCCTGCCTCCGCCAATCCGCACTGGGTCCGCGTGGTGGAGAATGACCCAATACCCTCGCACCTTGGTATGTGAGAGGAGGCTCGTGCTCAGTAGTGGGACGTTAATGGGCTGAAATGATGAATAATGGTAGTAAAGAATTTTAACATCTTGTGACTGAAATATGAAAATTAATATTATATGACAGTCACATGGACAAACACAAACATAGTTTCACTCATACACACACCTACACACACGCACACATACACTCACTCACTCATCATCCTCCTTTTCTTTGCATTGTTTTATTTTGATCTGCTCTCTTTTTAAGAAATTTTAATAAAACGTAACCGTAACTAGGGGCAAGGATAAATATTATGTATTTTTTTAAATTGTTTTATTAAATCTGTGCATTTTGGTAAACTTAAAATAAATAAATAAATAAACCTCAGTATCATGAGGGGAATATAACATAAATCTGTTAATGGCAGAGAATTTTATACCGATATTTTGTATGTGTGTTCCTCAAAAACTCAATGGTGTTTATATTACTTAGTATCAATGATTAGATGTGTTTAAAATATTTACTACTTTATATGACGAACATAGAAGTGCCCGGTAAGCGGCAATAGGCTCGCCACTCGCCACCTATTACGTGGGACCAACAAAACAATTGGCGAAGTGTGGGCGTATATATGTCTCTGCCTACTCCTTCGGGGAAACAGGCGTGATTATATGTATGAATGAATTACTTTATTATTTATAAATTATTTTTTTAATTTTGGGTGTATAGGGGTACCCACTAGAGAGCCTACCAACGCCTAAGGAGCCCAAGCTAACTTCTCCTGCAAGTGGTGCACCTGCTGATCAACAGACGAGGCTCTGGCGAACTTAACAGATCGCGACAAGCGGCAATAGGCTCGTCACCTATTAGGGGCTATCCATAAATGATGTCACACGTTAAGGGGGTGAGAGGGGCTAGACGAAGTTCGACATGGTGTGACAAGGGGATGGGAGGGATCCTAAATTTCGTGACGTCATATTTCAAAAACCTATAGTTCTATGAAAATTTTGGAACTGCAGTTTTGATGTAATTATTTCTTGCTGTACAATTGCAAAATATGTGACATCACACTAAGGAGGAAGGAGTCCCACAAGTGTGACCAGCTGTGATAAGGACGAAGGGAGGGTCAAAAAACTACGGAATTCGTGTGACGTTATTTATGGATGACCCCATACGTGGAACCGACAATGTAATTGACGAAGTGTGGGCGTATAATATGCCCCTGACTATCCTTTCGTGTCAATAGGCGTGAATATATGTATAAATCATTTATAATTATATAAACATATTATTATAGTACAATATAAAACCACTGCATTGGTACTGAGTATAATAAGAAATCGCAGTTTTCGGGAAACACCGGTATCAATTTCCTTTATGTTAACAGCTCCATGTTATGTCTGCACCTAGTCCTGTCGTACATATTAGATATAAACATTCTACTTATTCCTATCACGGGCTAAAAACCAAGTATGTACAATAGATGTACGATACACACTCGTACATCTCAAATCGTGATATGTTTTGTTTATAGACAAAAATTGTTTAGTACCTCAATCAGTGGCGCTTGCCTTTTTTGTTCCCTAATGGATTAGTTAAACTATCCGATGATGAAACTTGACACGTTAAAAGGCATTTAACAAAAAAGTTACATTGGCTTAGAATACTTATGTTAACAAAAATTTTAAACCTAAAAATATAAACTAACTTAAGGTTTGGTAAATGGTTAGTTTCTGAGCGGGAAAGTAAAGCGTCATGTAAGAATGCAGTTTTGGTTTATTTTCACAAACGTTTCGGGAATCATGGAAGTATCCATTTCAGACACAACATTACTATATAAAAATGTATTTATTGCTTTTCGAAGTATTCTTTGCAAAATTTGACACATTTTTCCATACGATGTAACGAATCGTTAAAGCAACTATTCTATTCGGAAGTAGGGGGCTCCAGAATAAACGTTTTGTAGGCGTCCACAGCTTCTTCAGGTGATGAAAATCTCTGACCACGCAAATTATTCTTTATTTTAGGGAATGTGTAGAAATCATTAGGGCCTAGGTCGGGGCTGTACGGCGGATGGTAATCATTCTATGTTTCCTTGCTCTAAAAACTCTTTTGTTCTGTGCGCGGTGTGAGAACTCGCATTGTCGTGATGGAAGATGATGCGGCGATTGCAGTTCTCTTTACGGAGTTCAGAAACGACCTGTGGCAAACAAATGCTAGCATACCATTCTGCATTTGTTGGCTTTAACTCATTTTTGAACACCCAAACTCGTGACTGATTTTTTGTTTCGGATTCGTACGCGTATATCCAGGATTCGCCACGATACGATGTTGTATACAGCATTTGAGGATCCTGCGTGGAATCTTTCGAGAGTTCTGACGCATCAAGTAACGCGAGCCGCTTTTTGCTCTTCACAGAGCGATGCGGTATCCATTGGGAAAACCACTTTTTTACACCTAACTGTTCATGCAAGATTATTTGTATTTGGCTCATGCCAATGTCTAAAGTTGTCTGAATTTCGCGATATGTCACATGTCGATGTTCCTCAATCAGTTCCGCAATTCAGCAAACCAGCGATAACTTGTTGTTTTGGATGGGGCTTCATCACCAAATGCAGAAATGATCCGGTCAATACACTGTTTTTGTGTTTAACCACTTCGAATGTCATAATAAATCATAGCTCTTGAATTTTCTCGAATCAAATGCGTTTTCTCAACGACTAAACAGGTTTGACAAGACCTCGTGACAAGACCGAGATTCATTTTTTAAATAAATAAATGGTATTCGATATTTAAAACCAAGTAGTTTTTAATTAAACAGATTTTAATATGACAGGAACTGTGAAAATATTCCATTCCCGATACTTTTAGTGCAGTTGTGAACGTATTTGAGTGTTGGTAAATGAAACAAAACAGTGCAAATCATTCCATTTGAAATCTCAGTTTAGTCCCACATCTTTACGGATGAACGGAAACGTCACTTGAACGTTTCGGATTCTCCAAAATGGGTAAGTGTCATGAGGCAAACAAAACTGATCAACAACATCTGATGATAAACGGCACAAATCGAGCTTGTAATCCCTATACATTAGATGTTGTATAAAAATCATTAAAAATGACTTCACCCTGACTGATGATAAAGTCGAAAATGTGCTGTGCAACATTAACACAATTTACGTTCTGCATAATATTAATTATAAACTTTTTTGATAATAATTATAATAGATGGAGATATATCTCTAGAAATAGAAAATAGTAAATTCGAATTGTCTGATGAAGTTATCATGTTTATTTTTTCTCTTAGATATGGACTCACTCGTTAGAGTATGTTTGGTACTCTTTCACGCAAAAACTACTTGACCGATTGTGATAAAACTATGTATGTATATAGCTGCAATCCTGGAATAACACATTGTAAACATTTTATCCCCATATGAACACGGGAACGAAGACCACTAGTAAATTTATAGAAGTATCCTACCGGGCGGTACAGAGCCCGAATTAGTTAAGTTAGCGACTCTAGAATCTCTTGTTTGACAACATTAATAAGACAAGCAATGCAACAATGCTAGACAAGAAAATAACGATGTGACACATACCGGCTTAACCCCGCCGAAAAGCCTGTAGAAGTAGACTGTTTTGAGGAACTTACAATCTTATCTTCCTTTCCATTTTACGATAAGTCGACTATGGTGCTAGAGAAGGATATAAAGTGGTCGTACCTACCGGCATAGCCCCCGCAGAAGAGCTCGTTGTCGTTGTAGTTTACAGGATTGGGGAACCCGAAGCGCCACATGGAGTTGCGGGCTGGTGGGTCCATCAGCCTCCCGTGGCCCTCGGCGCCGCGACGGGCACTGCCTAACATCTGCACAGCAATTCAAATTTATTGATTTAAGCTTGGCTTCATTCCGATGCACTTGAACGTCAGTTAAATCTAGGGGCACGAGAGCTGGCATCAAGAAGTTGACCAGAAACTCGGCAAGGTCCGTCCCCGGTAAGAAATTTAGATAAATCGTAGATACATTTTTATTAAGTGAAAGAAAATGTGACTTTAGGGTAAGCGTCCAAGAGTATAACAGATAGGCAACAGTTTAACCCTCTGTAAGGCAGTGGTGAACATATCCCTGCTACAAATTGAACCTTATGCAGTTAAGTTAAGGTAGAAAACCAATGAAACATTTCAACATATTCTGCTCGTTAAAGGGCTAAGAAATGGGTATGGACAATTTAACCACTGAGTGGGTTTGGGATAAGCACCATAGAATTTTCAAAGTTCGACACTTTTCACCAATTAACTCAGCCTATTAAATTCGCTCCTGGGCTCAGTCCGCTCGTCACTAGCCGTCGTGAGCGGGGCTTAGGTCTTCATTATCCATCACGCAGATCCAGGCAGACAAATTATTTATTGCAAGTTATTTATGGCAAGTTATTTATGGCAAGTTATTTATGGCAAGTTATTTATTATAAGGTTATTAATTAAAAATATACAAACAAACAGAACACAAGAGAAATCTTAGACGAAATTAATAAAGCCAGCTCAGGTAACAGCAATTTACTCGTATGACGATGCGTTCAGGATAGCTTAAATAAATATTAAATGAAATAGCGTTGCCATAAATAAATGGAAAATCTAGCCATAACTTAGTCAACTGTCGATATTAAGTTTAATTTCTAATGCATTTTATTATAATAACCACATAATAAAATAAAAAATACTAACTTGCAGAAGAAATATCCAATATGTTAAAAAGGAGGTCCCCCCAGATCTGTGCCGCCTCATTTCCATCTGCAACAAATAAAAATGATTAATGTTACCTTGCTCAATAAAGCTCGTTCATAAAAGTTATTCTCATAAATATAACTGGATTTCCAGTTTATTCTTTATTTTAGATGGTATTTTATGGTTTAGAATTATTTTGGCTTAAATTTCTTTTATTTTTCGACCAAATTATAAAAACTGATATAAAAAAATTCTATATGTAGGTAAGTAACTTTTTCAATTTTTTTTAAAGTACTTATATCAACGACTTTGCGTACTTTAGCATACATGTTAATGTTATAAGAGTGTAAATAGTTATTCAGTTAATATTATATGTAAGTATAGGTCAGTAACTTATGACATTTCCTGTGAGTAATGTAGATAAAAATATAAAAAATATTTTATCTATAATGAATGACACAACTTTGATATGATTTAAAGATGTATACGGACGTGGGTGGTATTATGGTATCCCAGCATAGTGACTACCTACTCGATACAGTACCTAAAGTTAATAAACAGCTTCCGTGACGTCACGGTATGAGTATAAGTTACATAAAAACGGTATGAGCTTCATAGGTATGAAGCTTATAATGTAACTCATACCGTTTTCGAAATCTGAATGAAAACCTTTATAGGGAACCCGTTATGCCTGTTTTCCACATATTTAAGAAATACATGTCCATTGTGCACATATTTAAGAAATAATTATCAACATATCCATTGTTCACATATTTAAGAAATAATCTTATTATATCTTAATTAATCCCTTACGGATTTAATATAGCCAATGGAAACACATTGATATGCTCAAATACTCAAATACAACATTACACGTCACGGAAAAGAAAACGATAGATACATTATTATTCATTATTATAATTATCAAAATTCAATTAAACCACAATATTATTAGAAATCAATAATGTCAAAATAAAAAAATGTCTACCTATAAAAATAAATGTAGAAATAAATGAAAATAATAAAAATAAAAAGTCAATATACAAATTAAAATAAAGCAAATGTTATATCAGATTCTTACAATAAAATTACATACAACACAATACCTACAATTAAAATTATAAATTAATACGTCTTATCACTTCATAAAATCATTAATGTCATAGAACGTTTGCTCAAGAAGATATGCGAGATAGAAACTGTAATCTTCACGTTAGATACAGCGTCATTGTTTTGTCGAAAGTTGATACTAAGTAATGTATATATTTATGGATTTATAATGTATTGCTGCATTGCTGCTGCTTAATAAGACTTAAAAAACAGCAACCCGCTAAATGGAACACGGAAAGAATACCTCTGAAAAATTGCAAATAGCGACATTGGCTAGCCATTATTGAAGTTTATAATAAAATAACTATAAAAGTCATTCAAAAAACGTTGTGTTCTGAAAAAACAGATCGATCTCGCGGCGCGAAATACTCTCTTTGAATTAATTAAATAATTTCATTACCCTATAATTATAATGAAGTATTTCAGTTAATAAGTACCTACCAACCTACACGAGCAGGCAATTAAATGCAATTTTATCTGCCAACTGAGTGATAATAACGTGCGTGCGAGGTCGCTCCAACCGAAAATGGATTTAAAAACGGTTCAAATTGGTATTTGTTTATGCGATTTTGTTTATTTACTCATGAAAAATCCCGAATCGCGCGAACAGAATTCCTAAGGCTCGTCGCTTAATGAACTACATACAACCATCATCGGGTGAGCCCGGTGGAAGATCTTCCCTTTAGTAGGGCGCTCAGCTCGCTCCCTCCAACATATTTATCGACACACAATAAAAATGTTTAGTGTGTAAAGGTACTGATATCACCAATTATCATCATATGTCAGCCGCAAGAAGTCTATTGCCGAACGTGGAACTCCTTAATCGATCTTAAGCCGTTTTTTTTCTAATATTTATCTATCTAAGCAAGTGATGGATTAAAAATATCTTTGTAACAATTCCTGCGCAACTATAATTCCCGAAAAATCGAGAAACAATTCACATTACACAGGGCATCTCCAGGTAAGATAGGAGCGTCAGAACAACGATGTCTTCACGACCAACGCTGAAACGAGAGCTCGTTTATTATAGTAGCGCGGGAATTGTTACAAAGATATTTTTAATCCATCACTTGCTTACAATGGATTTCCGCAAAGTAACGCCTGAATATATATCATTTATCAACATTAATAATTTATCTATACATATATATCTACAAAAAGCATTACCAATTGAATATGTAATAAATATGCATATATAATCAAAATAAAAACTTTAACAACAAAATTACAACGGTACTATTACAGTAAAAAAAATAAGTTAGAAACATTTTTGTCAATAAATTTTGGCAATAAACTGTTATTTGCAGACAATAAACCCATTAAAGTCATCGGATGATAGGAAAGTGTTGCCAAAGTTAATTTATTATTTGAAGCGCATACTAAAAAATCGATTTCTACGCAAATGAGAGATAATTTACTGCATAACGGGTCTGATTTTGTTATTAAACATTATTTGTAGTTATTCATATCTAATCAGACATGTCATGGCGCCACATTATAATACTGCTATGAATAAATAAAAATGTTATGTTTCGTATAGTCAGAAGCGTAAGAAATAATATAGGTGCATAGGGATCCTACCAAGACCTAAGGAGCTTATCTAGATAGTTTATTTTCTTTTTATTTTATCGTTGGTAAAAAATGCTGTTTACGCACTGCCAATGGGGGTACCGAGAGGGGTGACTGTATATATCCCGTCTGCCCAGCGTCGTCATTATGGACAAATACGCTAATCTATTGGGGAGGCCATGTTCCGCAGTTGACTTATAAGGCCGATATGATAAAATGCAAAATAAAAAAGAACATAAAATTACAGGCATTAATTACAGTATGTTTTTTCACATGTCCATGATATTACACTTGTTACGTTACTACATTCACAGCGTATTTATTGATTGATTGATTGATTGCTTGACATATTGATTGTTGTTGGCGTGATCTCGGAAGCATTAAATTAAGCCGTACGATGGCCACCCTGGCGAGGGCGTGGTAACGTCGAAGTCTCATTAAGTCAATTTTACAAATAACATAATATGAAAGAATTAGCCATGGATTATTATAGTAAAAGAGGGATTTCCTAGTTATTTAACTCTTAATTGTTTATAGAAACTTCGGTTCTGTGGCTTTGTGTCATACTTTCTGGTGGGAAATTTAATTTAAACGATTCAAAACTATTTATTTCATAAACTATTACATAGTTCTTGAAAACGTCAAAATTTATAACACATATAAAAAAACAGTCAAAATATAATTATACTGAAATCACGAAGCTTAGATTCCCTTGCAACCAAACAATTAAAAAAACAAAAATTATTTAAGTGTAAGTGAATCTAAGTGCCAGTTCCGAGCCACCGCTCTGTAAGAAGAACTAGCAAGAAACTCACAAGCTATGCTCTTTTAAATTATCAATTGGTTAGTTACAATCTTCATTTGTCTGTAAAGCTATACAATGCAATATAATATGCAAGATAATTGTACTATCGTATTAGCCTATTTATTAACGATCGTATCCCTTTTATGATCGTATCTCCATGTTGGACCTTTCACAAAGCAAAGAGAGTCCCAGAGTGGATTTACGGACTAGTAAAATGTATTCACTCTTGGGTTCCTAACCTGAGATGTCATTGGTATTTCGAGGAGGTAATAAGCTGGGGTTATATGGAGGTAACATAAGTAAAAAGGGTAAGAAAAGGTTAGAAATTACTGCTTTAAGTTACTCATGATCGAATACTGACTTCAACAACTGGCATCAAATAAGTTTTCTTAGACATGTCACTCACCAGCAGCGATAGCGACAACTCACTTTAAAACTGAAAGCTTGCCATCTATGTCTACTAGATAAACATACTTGAACACTTTTTCCTGTAAAACATAGGTAGGTACATATACTTACTACTCTCACGCGTACGCTGCACACCCTCAATAAAATAGCTGAACAGTTAGATATATTTCAATGTTCTCAGGGCCAATTTACGCTCTGATATAATGTATAAATAGTGTATTATTCATATATCTTGTCTATGGTATTGGGTCAATAACTTGAACTTGAATAAATAATTCTTGTAATTGCCCATAAACATTTATTCTGTGTGAAAATAGATCCCACGATCGTCAACAGACAGAATTTTGTTCATCATTTTACTTATACTATTATTTACTGTGTTATCAATCAATAAAATCTTTATTAGCATTTTATTTAGAATACATATCAGGTGTTACAATAAAATACATAGTACTTAAAACTTAGTTACCCCAGACAGGGCATCGCAAGAATTAGTCAGTCAGCAATACAATTTGAAATTTACATTAAAACAATAAACATACAATTTGATTTAATGATTTACGCATAATTGTTCATTCTAGTACATAATATTAACAAAATTTTATTACCATTAAACACCTATGTATGATACGAATTATATGCTGAAATCTTTATGAATTATCGCAATGAATAGATTTTGATTTTAAATTAATTATACTAAAACTGTGCTGGCTATAGCAGTCGTCTACTAACGGTAGTCATATCTATTTCTGTGGTGACCACTAAGATCAAGTTAATTCTTTTAATTAAAGGGGTACTTATAATTACACATTGTAATGCACGTTAAGATGTTATTGCGTAAATCCTTCACATTCATGTACACTCGTCTTACTTAATTGCTTCATTAAAACAAGGTGATAATTACAACATTATAAAAGTAATTAAGAAATATTTTTTGATAAATTTTACGTTAATATAAATTCTTGGTTATTTAAAAAATTCTGTTAATTTTTTTTTAATTTACTGGAAAGGTTTTGCTGTGTTCGTTGAGGAAAATTATTGAAAAGGGTAAAACCAGGTTTTGACATAGCTTCTTGTTAAATTCGAAAGATTAAATTAATTATAGAGCCTCGAGCTATCAATTGTTGCTCTGAGAAAATGGAGGCGATGGTGACGGAGATTGAAATAAATATATACTTAAATATAATTTATTGAACATACTTCGATCATCAGATTATGATTCCATTGCTGAACCTTGGCCTCCCCATAATGCCCATAATCACTGTCTTAAGTATTTACCTGTTGGTGGTTTTAAGAACAACTGGGCGGTATTCTTAATTA
Source organism: Musotima nitidalis (assembly GCA_949126915.1). Lineage (NCBI taxonomy): Eukaryota > Metazoa > Arthropoda > Insecta > Lepidoptera > Crambidae > Musotima > Musotima nitidalis. Next base: position 18,434,797 of record OX421416.1, read on the forward strand.
AAATTTATTTTTCTGATTATACTAGATTTTACGACACAATTTGAAAAAAGCCGAGATGAGTTTCTTGAGACATTCTTCTAAATCTCGTTGCCTTTCGGAAGCCTCGTTAGAGTCACCGACAGACTGACTGACTGACGGACAATCCCCTCGCCATCTTTAGATTCACGACAGGCTTACTGACAAATCACCCGGTTAGAGTCACCGACAGACTGACAAATCTTGAGAAAAAACCACAACAGATAGATTAACTGACAAAACTTGACAAATTCGGACAAAAATCAATTTTGCTTTTATTTCTCTCTATTCCTTGATTTAGAATGGTAGCCGGATCTCTGCCGGTGATTCTTTGCACCCCCTGCCCCGCCGTTACCAAGACCGCTACCGTAATCTGGAATAGCGGGGCCGCCGGGGACTGGGGGCCGTTTGTGTGTATGTGCCATTCTATTAGGGGTATTTGCCCGTAATCACCACGCTGGGCAGGCGGGTTGGTGATCGCAGTTCCAGCCAGTACGCAGGATGGCGCTGCTGCCCATCATCCGGTCCTATTTCTCTTCGTCGACTCTTACGACTCCCCATGAGATGAGAGGGGGTGACGCTATTCTAGGCCGGCGCCACACAGCCAGCCAGTGTAACCAGTGTGTGTTGCCAGTGATGACGTACGGTACTGAGACTTGGTGCCTGACTATGGGCCTCATTAGAAAGCTCAAAGTCGCTCAGCGTGCAATGGAGAGAGCTATGCTCGGAGTGTCCCTACGTGATCGAATCAGAAATGAGGAAATCCGTAGGAGGACTGGAGTGACCGACATAGCGAGGCGAATTTGCAGGCTGAAGTGGCAATGGGCGGGGCACATAGCTCGAAGAACCGACGACCGATGGGGCGTCAAGGTTCTGCAATGGCGACCGCGAACCGGTAAACGTAGTAGAGGACGGCCTCCCACGCGATGGACCGATGATCTGGTCAAGGCGGCGGGAAGCCGATGGATGCAGGCGACTCAGGATCGCTCAATGTGGAAATCTATTGGGGAGGCCTATGTTCAGCAGTGGACGTCAGATGGCTGAGATGATGATGATGATGATTCCTTGATTATGATACCGTCCATATCTTTTTGATTGTTGTAAATTGTAATAATGTCAATTTTGTTTGTAAATTTTTTTCGAATCTAAATATGTAATTATATAATTTCCATACATGTCAAACGTTAAAGTTATGGAAAAGGGCAGGGCATTAAAAATGTTGCCCTTAAAAAAGGTCGCAAACATAACGCCTTTTCATATTTCCCGCAAATTATCAACGCTTTCAGGGAAGTTAATTAAATATCGATATATCACCGCGTATCAATCGGGCGCGTCATGAGCTGATGTATCACTGATATTTTGAATGATTAAACGATGCGAGACAGTGTCAGTCATCCGGACAAATCGACGACACGATAACCTTTGCGAAAGCAAATTTATATTATGCATAATTGCATTTACCTCATTGTGCCAAGTAATAAGGCTTGCTTTTGTCATTTTAATTAGGAAATGAACTTTGAAAATGGAGAGTTTGTAATTTGTATTTTTAATGGCAAGAATTTTAGATAAGTTTTATTTAAAAAGGTGATACTCGAAGAATACAGGACCATGTCGGAAAACTATATTTTTTTGACATTGTTCTTGTCTTTTAGAAATAATCCTTTCTTTATACCAAAATTAATAAAATAAATAACCTATCAAATTAGCCGCGAAAACGTAACAAGAAAGTTTAGTAACACATACGAATTTATACCGCCTATAAATATATTTTTTATTTTATTTTGAAAAGCAGCTGTATGCTCTAAATAAAATAAAATACCTATATTATTAAGCCTTAAAGGAGCCGGTTTTCAGTAGAATTAAAATAAAAGACAAATATACTTTATACTAGTATGTACTAAATATACACGTATATGACAGTCCCGTAATAGCAAATGAAGATGACTCGAGGAACTGGGCGCAGTAACGAGTGTCAATTTTATTTTAATTTATGGTTTCCAATCAATTAGTTGCGGTGATAAAATTATCGATGGCTGTATAGTCAGCAACCGACACACATCATTATCGAATCAACATACAGAATAATCAGCGATGATTGTTTTATTAATGATTTATGGACGCATACACCTACAGATTCTGGCGTATTAACAAGTAAGATTCCACTGATAAAATAACTTGTAAAAAAAGGAGGCTAATGTTTTCGGGATAAATGTTCTTTTAATAATAATAATAATAATAAAATATTTATTGGTGCACCATACAATTAAAAATTAAAACTAAAAACAATTAATAAATGTTTATATGATGCACCAAAATGACCCAACTCAGCATATGCTAGTCCAGTGTTCTAGCGCTGGTTTTCAGCTGGGCCATTTTGGGTGCAGTGCGGAACGTACATCTTATAAAATATTTACAAAATATTTCTAAAACTTAAATTATAAGGATCAAAAAATAATAACGAAATATGCGGTACTAATAATAATAATAAACAAAAAGACAAACAACATCACACTGAAAACTGTAAAATATTAGTAAAATAAAATAAAATAAAAAAATTAGTAAAAAATTTAAATAGAAAATTTGTAGTGCGACTAATTACTATGGACTTGATTAAAAAGTAGAATATTTTTATATTTAAATTTAAAGCTTGAAATACTGCATGAATTCCTCAAAGGTGGCGGTAAATCGTTCCAACATTTCGAGGCAGCATAACGAAAGCTACCTCGAAATGCCGCCGATCTATGTTGCGGGAAAATTAGTCGCGTCGCCCCCCTGACAATTCTTTGAGAGAATGATAACTTTTCATGTAAAAATGACGGTTTTTGACTGTAAACTATGCCAAATAATAGAGTGGCGTAATGCAGAGTAAGTCGAGCATTCATTTTTAATAATTTGCTTTTATTTATGAATGGAGTCACGTGTGAACGAGGTGGCACTGGGTAACAGAACCGTAAGCAAGCATTTTGTACACGTTGTATCAAGTTTTTGGACCTTTTTAATAAGCAAGGACTCATTACATTATCAGCATAGTTAAACGTAGTAGTATTCGCATAGTAATTAGTTGAAAGTATAAGAGCTTCACACAGTTTTATCCGGGCATCAATACTTAAAAAGCTCCTCGCACGGTATAGTACTTGAAGCCTATAAAAACAGCTGCGCGCGACTTCAATAATGTGAGACTCAAAACGCAACGAGTTATCCATAAGTACCCCCAGATTTCGAGCTTCTTCTACTTCAGCTAACACATTTTCATTCAAATTAATAATTGGGTTATGGGAAGTAATAATATGAATTTGATTACGTGTACCGATCGTTAAATATTTAGTTTTATGTGGGTTTAAAATTAAATTGTTACTCACACACCATTTCGATAAGTTATTTAGGTCTTCATTTAATTTATAAACAGCTTTATTTACATCAGAAGGTAAAAATGATATGTACAATTGGAGGTCATCTGCATATAAGTGATAATGGCAGTGACGTAAAGTTTGTAATATATCTGCGCTATATAAAATAAATAACAAGGGTCCTAAAATTGAGCCCTGGGGAACTCCACGTTTAACAGGCATTTTATTTGACCTAATAGATAACCCGTTTACGTCTCTTGTCTCAACGAATTGTGTGCGGTCTGTAAGATAACTCTCAAACCACTGAATGGCAGAGCTATCAAAGCCGTAATAAGCAAGTTTTGACAAAAGTAACGTCGTATTAATAGTGTCAAAAGATCTAGAAAAGTCTAATAGAACCAGAAAAGTCCCTAAACCAGAATCTTGTGCAGCTAAAATATTGTCCACAACGTCTATTAAGGCGGTAGTGGTACTGTGAGATTTTCTAAACCCAGATTGCTTTTGAGGCAATATCTTATTGTTTTCTAGATATAATACTACTTGGTTGCAAATGACTCTTTCTAAAATTTTTGACACTAAACAAAGTATGCTTATAGGCCGTATATCTTCATAGTTACCTGGATGAGGCTTTTTAGCAAGGGGGTAACCTTTGCACATTTCCACATAGACGGAAAGGTATTTGATTCTATTGACTTGTTAACTATCAATGTTAATATATCAAGAGTATATGGCAAGGTCAACTCAATCATACTAAGAGAAATGCCATCGACCCCCCGAGAATTACTTGACATTTTATTTAGAATCTTAGATACCTCGGAGTCAGATACAGTTTTAAGTCTAAAAGAAGATGTGGTGACATACATACGTACATAATATCACGCCTGTCTCCCCAAAGGTACAAATACGCCCATAATTCGCCAATTATATTGTTAGCACGCTCTCAAATAGGTTTCCTATTGCCGCTTACCGGGAACATGTATGTTTGCCAGAGCCTCGTCCGTTGATTGGCAGGTGCACCACTTGCAGGTGAGACTCTTAGGATCTTGGTGGGATCCTTATACACAGATATGACTACGATATTGAAATAACCGGATCGCAGTCACTAATCTAATAATCTTTCGATGACCTGATATCGCAGACTTCATTAAAATTCTCAAAATATTCAGTGAAAGTAAATATTTTCCAAAGTAAAAATAAAAAAGCAAACGGGAAGTGAATTGGTCTCGCCAAAACAATAAAACGTAGGTATTTACAGCTTTAAATGTCAAACATAACACAAAGTGCACGCTTCTTCGTCCATGCTGAAATACTTTCGATGAGGAAATATTTTTAATTGTAATGTAACGAAACGTTGCTCACGACACCACGGGGGGCACGAGCCTAAGAGTAAGAATATTATGTAGAGCTGACATATTTGAAGCATAGCATTATCCTGGTTGCCCTAGACTTAAGCAAAGGGTCCAGGGAACTGCCCACTAAATTAATTAGGTTGAGCGAAACGATGGCCGGTTCATGCGTCATACTCGTGAACGGGTGCCGCCAGAATGGTCTACTCATGTCTACTATGTTTATTCATAATCATGTTCGTATAACTTAAAAAGAACAGTTATTTTCTTCTTTTATTTTAATTCTTGTGACTGCAGAACACAGGTTTTTGTAGATTTGTCAAATTGTTTTACTACTAAGTACATTTTCTTGTAACTGGCGGGAGAAAAAACTAACCTTGACGATTTTCTTGGTCGTTCTTTTACGATCAAATGCCCGCAGTAAATGGGCGCGATAGTTTTTAAGTTTTGACGTTCATAAGAGCTGTTTTGAACCAAACTTGAATAAATTAATTTGATTTTGAATTTGATTTGAATCTTGGAAGTAACTGAAATTCTGAAGCCGCAGTACAGTACGGCATGGGTACGATGTATTTTTAATAGATAATGGAAAACTTGCCAAATTTATTTTTATTCTCATATTAATCAACTATATAGTTGATAAGTTCCTTAAAAATTCTCTGGTCGAGTATTTATTCTTTGTCTAAGGTTAAGACAAGCGTATCGAGACGTGGTTAATACGATCTTTTGTCGAAAGCCTTACTTATCAACCACATTTCACGGCGAGACTTCCTGCCGCAGTCTCCGAAATGGACCACCACTTCAATATCGGATTACAAAGTGATTTGACATTAAAAAGTAATAACATGATATAGGAAGCTTTTATTTTATATTGGACAGATTTTTATTCGATTTGCGTTTCATGGTGAATAGTATTATCCTTTCACGGTGTCTTTTTCAGTCATATCGCCAGGGTCGAAGGACCAAAATATATCATTTCATTACAATTTGATTTCACTTTAAAATTGTTTAACATGATGTAGGAAACTTTTATTTTATATTAGAAAGTTTCTTATTTGTTTTGCTATTTTCATGGTAAAGAAAAGAATCCTATGGCAGCTTGATTTTTCTTTTAAATTGTCTGGCTCGAAGGACCAAAAATGTTTTTGGTGATTTGTATCCACTCTTTTAAATGATACGATGGGGTAGAGTGCTGTTTGCTTTCTAATTTATTATATTTAAATGAGCGGCGGGTTTTTATTACGGGACCTAAACAACGGAACTTGTTTTTTTTATTTGTAAAATACATTACAATACACATCTTACGAGGTAGTCCGAACAGTAAGTAAGCCAATAAATTGTCTGTAAGGCTGAATGGAGCTGGCCAAAGTCAGATGTGATTAACGTTATCTACTACATTACAATCTTGTTAAAAAAACCCATAAATTCAATCATGAATGCTCCACTGTTTTATGTTATCTACAGCTTAATGCGTGTACGATCTTTCTTATGGTTTGGTATTACTCGTACCTTCTGGGGGAACAAAGACTAAAATAATATATTAATGCTGTAGGTAAAACGTTTTAGTGGTAAGTCAGTCAACATAATTACTCATGTAAGCCGAATGATGTTTTCTAAGGTTTTATATTTTTTATTGTTGATGATCTCAGTTGTTCAGGTTTGTTGTGCCAATCATGCGCCAATACAATGATCTTCCTGTTTTTCTGACTAAAGAAAATACGGTTCTTTTATTCGGCTTCTTTAAGTCAAAATAGTTTAAGGAAATTTGGCTTAACAAATTTTTGACTGGTATATTCAGAGTTAAATTAGCACCACCATTATATTAGAAACGTCCTAACGCTTTTGACAATAGAGACTTGTGTCAACCGTTCAGGTGCTTTGGATGTCACTATTACCAACTATCTGACGCTGACTATGAGTAGAGAATTGGGCAAGAAACTCGAACTTGTAACAACATAATATTTAGAAAAAAAGTATCCATTAACCAATACTGATTCAAGGGCATTTTTCACCTCTCTTTTTGAATTTTAACAATTTCTATACATTACTGACGGGAGAACTAGGGTGAAATTCTGAACAAATTAATTTCTACTAATAGTGCTCCTAGTAAATAAGCGTGTTAATATTAATTAACTCGACATTAATAAGTGTATGGGGATCCTATCAAGATCTTAGGATCCCAAGCCAACCTCACCTGCAAGTGGTGCACCTGCCGATTAACATCCTCGTCCGGCTCTGGCAATCACAAATCGCATGCTTAAAGGAACATCGACCCATTAATAGATAGGTCAAGTTTGACTTACGTACTTATACAGTCTTTCTATTTCTTACTGAGATCGAATTAATGTAAATCAAACGTTCAAAACACAAGCAGAATTACTAATTAATAAATCAGTATCAATTTAATGCGCTTACAAGTACGACAAGTATTCTTTAGAATATCTTCTTTTGTGATGTCCCAAAAATCGTCTTTTTAGAGTTAAGTCACCATTCCATTAAGGTCTTCGCACATTACACCGACTCGACGTCATCTAAACTCCAACTTAACTCACAGTGTGGCATTGAAATGTAAGTTTTATGTTATGTCGCCTAAGAGTAAATTCTTTAAATTGTAGCTTGAAAGCTTACGACGTGTGTACGACGCGGTCGTTTCAACTTATAATTTGACGAATTCACTCGAGTGGAGTTGGCGTCGAGTCGTTGTAATGTGCGAAGACCTTTAGGCATGCGAAATGCTCCCGAAAAAAAGCAATAGGCCCGCCACCTATTACGTAGGACCAAAATTATAACTGGCGAAGTTTGGGCGTTTAATATGCCTAAAAGGCGTGATTATGTATGTATTAATAACTGTTGAAATTGAATAAAGAACGTTTTATTTTGATTGTCATCATGACATTCACAAAAATGTACTGACATTGAGCCAAAATTAAATAAACTCAATAAAGTGCCTTGTAAACCGCAGAACTAAACATTTTCGAGTACCCTTTTGATTAATGACTCGTATCTCCGGTTACGTGTTTTTTATTTAATTTTATCTTGTTCAGAAGTCCCGCCGAATTACACGCGGACCGTCCTTATCATGGACATCATCAATTCTCGAATGATAAAGCACCAAGGCGGTATAAAATCGAGTCCGTTATTAAGAAGACAGCATATTTGACTATCGATATAGGGTGGGTCTTCGGTTTGATCCTAACATAGGACAGATGTACATAACTATTGAAATAACACCGATAATACCTTAATTGTGCCGACAATAGTGGCACCCCCTCCCATCTCACGGGGAGTCGTAAGAGTCGACGGAGAGAAATCATACCGGATGATATGTTGAGTAGCAGCGTCATCCTGCGTAATGGCTGGAACTGCGATCACCAACCCGCCAGCCCAGCGTGGTGATTATGGGTAAATACTCCCAATAGATATAATATGTCAAAAAAATCGCCACAATCGTGCTTTCGCCAATCAGCACTGGATCCACCTGAAACCCTTTCATCTTGATTTGCAAGAGGATGCTTGTGCCTAATAGCGGGATGTTAATAAGGTAAATTCAGATGACCATATAAAACGTAGTCACGCACGTTGTTTATTATGCATTTAATGGTTTAAAGCAGTAGCAGGAGAAATAGATTTGTTTTCGTGTTCTTTGAGTGAATTCACAAGGGTCATCTGTAGGGTATTATGCTATAGGTAGTTAGTTGTTATTAGGATAAGATAGTTAAGCTAAGTTAATTTGATATTTTATTTTTATTATTTATATTATTGCCTTAGGATTAAGTTTCTGTAAAAGTAATGTAATTAGGATTTAAAATAAATAAATAAATATTAAATTATAAGAAGCATTCCAATACTCGATAACAACTTTTACTCGAAACACATAAAAATACTTTGTGGATTGGGAGCTAAGTCAAGTGCAGGGCCACGACCTCGATCAGGTTTCCCGACAGTCAAATAAATAAACCAGAAGGCCGACTTCGTGCAAAGCCCCCGTTGCATACAGGTTACGGGCGTAACGCACACATGTGTTCGAAAACATTTTGATTGGAGTCCAAACTTGATACTATCGATATCTGGATATCTACTTCAGTGCGAAAGTCGTTGCATCGAAATTGGTTTCGTTGAAAACTTTATGTCTGTTAAGGGCACAAATTGATTTAATTTCTCATCATCGCCAACATATTATTACCAGCCCCATGACGTCCCATTACAGGGTAAGGATCTAAGGGCAATACTGCTTCATTTCGGCTCTCACAAATATATCATGCGGTGGCTATCTAGTAATGAAAACAGATAGCGCTACCAGTCTCCGGACATATGAAGCGGTTCTTAGCCAAACTGGCAGCAACAACCTCCTATTGTTGTCAAAACAAAAACCCTGATGAAAATATAAATGGACTGTGTCCCGCCCTGACAGCAGGTAAAGTTTTCCCATATTTCTTAGCGAAATTCTTCACGCATAAAGCTAGTCAGCTGTTAATAAAGGTTTTTTTTTTTCAATTTGTCTAAATAAACTTAGGTACAACTCTAGTATCACATACAATATTCAAACAAGTCAGTAGCTATTACAAGTTCCTAACGATAAAGCATTTTCAAAGCGAAGACAACGTATTTATATAATAACTTATTTTTTGTCTGACCCTTAACGAAGCTAGAATTGAATGAACGTTTTTACTTTTTATTTGTATTATCGTGTGGTGCACTTAATCTAAAGCCGGCTTTCTGTACACACGTGTACACTATGTGGAGCTAGCGTTTTTAATGAATAACAATGAGCGAGGTTTATGTCCTATTTACCGTCGCCAGTGTCCACGGCGAGTGTCCGCCTACCCTTGACATTTAGGGCGACATTGACGCGGGGGGCTCGCCTAGACCACGACGATAACACTGGAATGTACTAGATATGGCACATGATATATATTATTATATCCAATGCTGAAAACTTGACACGAGTATGTTGTACAGTAAGCGTCATATGATTGGTAACCTCCAAAGCAACATAAGGTTCGATACACGTCTCTGTTGTCAAGAGCTTTAGGGTGTGGCGGGTGATAGTAACTATTTGACACAAGTGTCACTGTACGTTAGTTTGATGATCACAAAAAAGAGAGCGTTAACATTTGTGGAATTAGCACGGTAATAAGCGCAATCTTGACGGCCTTAAAATACACGGGGACAAGAGCCAGGAGCTGGAGACACTTCGCCCCCAGACAAGTCTCCACATTGGCGTGGTGGGACTCTGGGTGTCCTTAGTATTGACTATCGGGGGAAAACTAAGAGGGATCTGTGAAGGGCGCAGCGGGCGGGCCAGGATGCCATGCTGTCTAATCATGGACTCTCGGAGAAGTCGGCCACACACGCTATGGTTGCACAAGGGGGTAGGAGGGGCGCGTCCACTGCGCATTTCTGAGGAGGTTCCCCCACTTCGATCCGGAGGACGTTGGCTGCAGGCGGGGTGTCAGACGCTGCCACCCAGGTACTGGCCCCCGCCTTTTTCTCAACAAGCGGCGGGCTCTTTGTTCTAGTGCTGATAGCATGCACAGCATAAGGGTGGTTTCTGATACCAGCACGAGTAGTTATCATTAGTTACTTTATTTTAAAGCATATAGTTATATTGGTTTTCTCTAGTAAACTTTAGAACAAACTCTGTTATGTGAGCTTCTTTAGATATACGGAGCTGTGGCTAGTAATAATTAATAAAGACCTCTTTAATTAAGCATAGTGCCAGCTCTATCTGCATTCTTCGGTCTGTACAAAAATAAACTGGAGCAGATCAGGTGGTCCAGCCCGACCAGTCGTCCTGCCTATAACCGGAGTGCAGTCGAATTCCTCCACTGGCACTTCCTTATGTAGCCGTTTACCCTCTTTTATTGCTGCTTTTATTATAATTATAATTAATGTGATTGTGTTTATAAACTCGATTATGCTTCTACAATGTAAACGGCTTTTAAATTACGCCGTGTAAGGGACAGCTTGCTGAAAACACAACTGAACAAATGGCTTCTCTCTGCTCTGTGCCTGAAAACAGTAAATCCAAAAATTTTAAATAATGCTAATTGCAAAGAGTTATTTTTTATTAAAAATTATCATAATAATATATTAATTAACCTTAATATTTTATCCTTATCATAAATTTTTGATATTGTCAATTAAAATATAAAAAACTTTGCTATTATCAAAAAAAAGACTAATAAAAAAATCCAGTGAGCCCCAGGCGGCAAAAGCCTTCGCTACACCACTGGCAATAAATAATTTGAATTTATCTATTGCAAATTTACTAAACCTCTTGTCCTTACCCACCTACATAACCATATAAAGGGAAGTCATAAAATATCATAAAAGCCACAACATATTTTTTCGTTAAATCGATGCATATTGATAGTTGCGCTTCGCAATAGCTGGTCAATGGCCTTAAAAATTAAGTTTATGTAAAAGAAGTAAGATATTTCGGTAACACGAGCCTCTTGTGAAAAGTTAAAATGTTCAACATGGATCCTTGCTAATAAAAATGCCACTGGCTGACACGACACCCAAATGTTGCTGCGAAGCTGGTACAGTTACTCTGCTCAGCTCAAATTTCAAATAACCTTGTTTGAGGGGCATTCCAGTCCTGGCAGGAAATTTGTCCGAGCACTTTTAAGTTGTAATTTAACACCGACCAAACTTATTTCAATATTCAGGCAGGCATGAAAATAGTATTCTCTTTCTACGCAAACACACTTGCAAGAAATATAACCTTGGATTAAATTAGATTAAAGGTTGTTAGCGAAATTCGTTGAAGAAGAAGAATAACCTGAATTCCTCTTACAATGGTTTGTAACAAGACTTACGTTAGTGGACTGTGATGACAAAGTGCTCGGTGTTAGGTAGTTGGAATCGATTACCGAAGTAAAGCGCATCTTTAAGCTAGCCACCCACAAGCTGCCCACAAGCTGCGAGCGTGCATTTTAGGTTCGCGCTCAGAATCCTGCTCGTGCTCCTGCGCAGAAGCCTCGCAGGAGTCGCGCTAAAGAAGCGCAACAAACGATTGCAGTAACTACATGCGTGCAGCTGGCGAGCGGCTCGCAAGCTGCGCATTCGCCAGACGTGGACGCACCCTTAGATATCGATCGCTTACGCGCTTCGGAAGATGTTGGTCCCAGTTATAATTGTATGTGGTAGTACTTAAGCCAAATTAGAGGACTAATTAGGTACTAGCAAGATGGCAACCTACACAGGGTCTGCAGGGTGAGGTATGGCCTGAATTCCTGTCATCATAATTTGTTAGAAGACGCCGTTAATATGCCTATATCGACGTGTGATCAGTTTAACTGCTCTGTGTGACTCCTAGGTACATTATAATTATACTTGTAACTGTCAAAACATATTGCGTTGAAACTTTAGCGAAACTCAAAAGTACGAAGTAAGAACAGTAACGATACAAAATAATCAACAACTTTAAGAATATGATCGCGTTGTAGTTTTGAGTTCCGTTTGACGAAAGTAATGCCATTTTACTATATAATTATTCTGTCTTAAAATTGAGCTGACCCTACCTACTATATGAAATCTCAAGCGCAAAGCCTAAAGCTTAAAGTTTCTACTTATATACATTATTTTAGTCCGAATTTAAAACGCAAATTTAATGGATTTTTTGTAATAAGTAATTGATATCCTGTTTAATAACACATTATGTGTTGTAAATCAGAAGTCTTCCCCGACTTTACTGCGTCCCCTTAGGAGAGCCGAACTTAAGACGCTCTTTTATTTTTAAAACTAATCCGAATTTAGTAGGTCCCTTTAAGTAACGGTTAGGTTACGTAAGGCAGACGTTATTTTTATATAGACTCTTTAATAAGTCGGTACGAAAATTGAGGATTTCTCCTAAAGTGACATCAGTTTGCATAGCAGTTTTTTCCTCAACATGATACCGACAAGTTTTGCCGATTCATAAAAAACCGATAATCCCATCTCAATAAAAATAAATTTACTTTAAAATACATACGATACTCTTTGTAGTCGAGCTCAAATATCAGACTGATCGTAACATAAGTCAAGTGGCAAATGATAAGGAACACTCAGATATTTCGCATTGTCTTGTCTTTTTGGCTTTTGTGACCTATATGGAAATAATAAGACACTTTGATACCCTAACATCCCATCGCATAGCTTATTTTAATTTACAGCACTTATCTACCAACAGTAAGCGGCGATGACCCAGTGGCGAGAACCATAGCCTTCAAATTCTATGACTTTACAAAGTTATGTGCGTAATTATCGATTGTTTCGTGCCTCGAAAAGCACGTGAAGCCGTTGGTTCCGGCTGTCATTAACATCTATGGCAGTCGTTATTAGAAAAACAGTGCTTTCTAACATTCTGATAACTGGTTTAACCATAGAATTATGTTTCCCTCTGGGTTGCTGAGGTCAGACGGCAGTCGCTCCATGTAATAACTGAAGTTCAACTCAGTGAGCAGACACTGGGCCTACGCTTAAGTCTAGGGCAACCGGGGTTATAATAGTAATAATTTTAAAAAATCATTTATTTCTTTCTCTCCACAAAGGTAAAAACAATGTACGTCTATTTAAGTTCCTTAAAATTAAACATAAGCTACCTTTCTGAGTGGTAGATCACCGAAGGCCTGGTGATCTATCACTCAGACCTTACCCGTCTATAAGTATAATTGGACACAAATAAGAGAAGAAATAATTAATTAATTTACATTCCGTAAAGAATTAGTGAGATGAGTGCGTGTGTGTGTGTGCGTGTGTGTGTGTGCGCGTGCGTGTGTTTGTGTGGGTGCGTGTCCGTTTATCCAACCCTTCATATTATTATTCTTACTCTTTAATCATCACAATTGTTCCAATGGATTAGGACCGCGTCGAGAACTGAGCTGGTTTTGAATATTGACCTCTTTGTCGAAGTTGGATCTCTCAAAAGGGCTTTTTGTTTCAAGTATACTTTATCGTGAATAACTTCGGGAACCGAGCTCCCCACGATTGTTCGGGTAGGTGTACAACTTGGACATAATTTAATTTATAGTTTTATTTATTTATATGTGAACATATACAAACAAAATAAATTAACGAATATTAATGTCCATTGGTCAGGTCGATAACCGTTTCGGAATCACAGAAAATGACTGTATAAATATGTAATTAAGCCTTATATGTTTAACGACAGACCAACCGATAGACATGTTTGATTAACCAAAACGGTAGTGGATTAAAATTAATATTCTTGCTTAACTGAGGTCAATACCCGTTTAAGCTTTGTTTTAATGTTGTATCATTAATTATAGTATTCTAATTATATAAAGCGGGATCGCTCTCTAACCGGCACGCGACGATAAATGGCGATAAATTCAGACTTATTTAAGGTAAATAATTTTACGGCACACATAAACTCCTTCGTGTTAGCATTGTTACACATTGTTAAATTTCTGATATTGTTCTGTAACTTTGCTTACCTTAACTGTTAATCGCTTAATTTGTGTTAGAAACCGTGTGGCACCGGCCTAAAATAATGCCATAAAATGAGAGGGTCATCTCATAAAAAAATCGATGTAGAGATAAATCTTACTGGATGATGGGTAGCAGCGACATCCTGTGTACTTAGGGCTGCCATCCGTTCGGGATTCCCCGGATTTGTCCTAGTTTCAAGGTAGTCCGGGATCCGTCCGGCAGGGGATTTTAAAAATGTCCGGAAGAAACCTGAACCCTTTTGTTGTCAAGGATAAAACATTTTTTTTAAGATAAACTATATATAATTCAAAATCATTAACCCACCAAGAAAGTATTACTTTTCCGATGATTTTATGTTGTTGCAAAAAATATTTTATAGAAAGTAATCATATTTCGCAAAAATGTCCGCGATTCTTGCCGTGTTTATTCGGCGTTAGCAATTTAAGTGATGGCAACCCTATATATACTGGCATAATCTGCGATCACCAAACCGCCTGCCCAGCTTGGGCAAATACCTCCAATAAATCATCATCAGCCTATCTTCGTCAACTGCCGGACATAGGCCTCTCCAATGGCACACCACTGAGCTCGATCCTCAGCTCTTCGTCTCCAACCGCTTCCAGCCGTTTGCCCCCAATATAACATAGTATTACGTTCAGCAGTGGACTTAACATGTCTGACATGATGATGACTGAATGACAGCCGATGCTTATGACAGGATTAGCCTAATTTAAGCACCAGCAGCAATATTGTGGGTTATGTGATTGTATAGCTTAAAGAAGAAGAAATAAAGAGCTTAAAAAATTTTTTTAGGCAAATTTATTAATACTAAATGTTTTGAACTGAATTGAATTCATAAAAATAAAATTTGTGTATGTATTGTACCTACTATCACAATGCAACCAACGTTAATTATCCAGGACATATGTTCCAACTTTTCAAGCCGCTCAATAGTGCCTTTAATTAACTTATCAACTAACACACATAATACGGCCGAATACTCAAACGCCACTCAAATATTTGTAGGCTTATTTATAGTCATAGGGGCTTAGTATAAAACAAGATCTAAACTTAAACCATGTGAAAAAGTAGTGCTGTGACTATTATTGGATAAAATTGAGACAGTGACAGCACAAGTTTAAACCTGGCTTAACTTAAGGTCTTGTTTTATACTAAGCCCCAGTTTTTAACGTCATCCTTTTTAACATAAGTGTGCGCGTTTAACATAGTTTGAGTTAATCTGAAAAGCCTTTTATTTATAACTTTTTTGGTTTTGTAATTTTTTATTCATGTCTTTCTTGTTAGCAAAAAGAAAAAACATATTAAATATTTTCCCCATTGAGACTGTTTAAGCAATTCAATAAATCAGCAGGTTTTTTACTGAGTTGATTCATTCAGTACCGAGAAGACCAGGACGGCGCGTCTTGTCTGATTCAGTTCATTTACATAAAATATAACTCTGTTTTAAGATCATCCGTTTTTTGTTACCCAATGACTGATGGGTGCGAGATTCTTCCTTGTGACAAACTTGCTATATGAAAGAGATCGTTAAAAATCATTTATGGCGTGGCATAAAATTATATGTGAATTGGCTGTAATTGGGGTAAAATTATTTAACATTCAAGAAGTGAATATATGGTGTTTCAGTTATAATTGCGCTTGCTTATAAACCATTTGCCCTCCCCCGAATGATGGCCAGCAGCGTCATCCTGCGTACTGGCTGGAACTGCGATCACCACAGGCAGGTTGGTGCGTGGTGTTTATGGGCAAATACCCCCAATAGAATGTAACCTATTGGGGAGGCCAATGTTCAGCAGTGGACTTTATAAGGCTGTTATGATGATGAGGCCATTAGTCTCGGTTTGAACTAATGTGGTAGTGATTAAACCAGCTGCTATTACCCAATAGGGTAAATAATTGAAAAAAAAAACACCTTTCAAGCTCCTGCCCGCAGTAAATGTAAGCATTCGTTTTGAGATTGACGTTCTAAAAGCTTTATTAAGTCAAACTTGAATCTACTTGATACTAACTTAAGTTCACAAATAAAATTAACTTATAATTTTCTGTAAAGTAAGGAGTGCAACATTTGTACTTATATTAAGATTTCGCCTTAGGCTTCATATGTTTAAACGTTTATTAAGCTTCCTCCTTTAAGTATGGTGTCAATTTGGTCGAGGCTGTCCCAGTAAATTGGCGCCTTTTGCTATAAAATGGCGGCTACGTCACCTGTCATTACATTGCGGACGGACTGATTGAATACTGACATCGTGGGATTCCGTCAACTTATAATTATTTACGTGTTTACATTCGAATACTGTTCGTAACTCTTTAATTTAACAATATCGTACTCGATATTATCTAAATTTCAAATTGAAATTTTAAAAATAGAAACTAATAGTTACATAGTATTTAAAAACTTCGAAATAAAATTTAAAAAAACAATTTAAATTTGATTAGACTGAAATCACGAAGCTTAGATTCACTTGCATGCAACAAAACAACTAAAAAAAAAAATATTTAAGTGTTTAAATGAATCTAAGTGCCCGTTCCGACGTTCCGAGTCACCGCTATTATAAGAAGAACTGGCAAGAAACTCAGGTTAGGTACTTAATTTTCTAGAATTTGCGCATTGAATTGAGATCGATTCTCCACAAGTCGCCTCGACACCTAAACTAATCGACAATGTCTTGCTGATAATATAAATGCAAAAGTTTTGTCAGTGTAGATGTATATTTGTTACACTTTTATGCAGATTCTACTGAACGGATTTAGATAAAATTTGGCACCCAGGTAGATTAACACCTAAATTAACAAACAGGATATTTTTTTATAACGGGAACGAGGGCGCGCGGTTCTTACATATTTTGCTTATTGTGATTTTGAATACCATATTAGGTATTATTTACATGGGTACCAATAGGATAAGTGGATCCTTCCCCAAATAAACATTTATTTGGTTGAGAAGCCGAGTTCTTACGTGTTTTATGACAGTTTATTTAGACAGAAGGCTATTGCAAAGCTATATAAATATACATTTAGCCCTACCTGCCTAAATATGCTTATGTATGCTTATGTCTTATTTGTATGCTTATGTTTTACTGTAACTGTATGTATGTATTGTGTTTTACCATGTATATAATGAATGTGTCATAGCAGTGCTCCCACAAACGGTATCTACGGAAGACCAGCGTCGAGGTGTTTTCGTGACACCTCGGCTTTATGCTGAGTGGATACCTTTTCTGTGACACTCTTCAAATTGTTACTTAAATATAATGTATCTGTTTTCTTTTGATGTTGTCACAGAATAAATTATTTTTCTTTCTTTCTTTCTTAAATATGGTTTCACGGTCCGCCTCATAGCCGAAGGACTAAAAGAAGTTAGGACTCCCGTAATATATTAAATCGTATGAACTGTTTGTAGGTAAGTACGCTTAGTCTGGGAAAGTTACTAAGTTATTTATCAACAATAAGAGAGGTATGTGCTAGTACATTCCATTAGTCAAAAATTCTCGCAAAGGAATATCAGATTGGTTCTAAATTGATTTCTAAATCCAAATTTCAACAGAAAAAAGGTGTAATGTTCCGGATGAAACTATTAACTGCGATTAAAATGTGATTTATTGAATGCGCTATCATTCATTGGCTTCCTATTGTTAGGGGTCTATTAAACAAAGCGTAAAACAGCATTTTACAGGCCGTTATGAGTGGGGCGCTTATTGCCGTGCTTATTTTTCGGTATATGGAGCGGTCTCTGCGCTGTGGTCTTCATTGACTGATTACCATGAGACCTTTTTTATTGGTTTTTCAGTTAGATTTTTCAAGTCTCGGTTATTAACACGCTATTGAAATTCTATTGTTTCCTTGCTTCCAGCGGCAGTCATGGTCTCAAATGACTGATCATCATAGCATATAAAAGTGAATTTCCGAGTACGTGAAGTAACCTTTCAGTTAAGGATCTAGCACCTAAGTTTCCCCAAAGTTTGGCAGTACATTGAGTATACTTCACGTAAAGAGTTACTCCTTAACAGTTATTGCTTACATCAGACGAATTACATGTTGTCTACTGAATTGAATAACAAAAAAGACACAAAAATTACAGTGAGTACAAAGTGTGTTACGTTAACTATTACATACATACATTCACGCCTGTTTCCCCGAAGGGTTAGGCAGAGGCATAAGATTTGCCCACACTTCGCCAATTGCAATGTTGGTCCCACATAATAGGAGCATGAAAGACCAGCCAGTTTAACAAGGTCCCCGAAAATATCATCCAATTATACTAAATGTCCTCTCCTAAGCTACTCTTAAAGATGTTTCCCAACCAGATAGAGTGGTGCGTTAGCTCGCGGAAGTATACTCTACGAGAATGTCAAGGTCCCAAGCCGCTTAAGCGGTCCAGTTTGACATTTCTACATAAGCGGGTGCCTGTCACTCGGCGCTGATCGAAATCCATCACGCCACTATCGATTAGAGGCCAAATGTGCCGAACACATCATAATAACATATTGATTGAAGACATCAACATTCAAATATAGTCCGTGGCCAGAAAAAGGTCTCGAAACTGAAAATGAAACTCGAATCCAATGCAAGCAATAATATTTTGTGCCACAAAATTATCTGTTTTATTCTCTTTATACATACACATCTCTTTATAAATAATTATAATATTTACTATTTTTAATCCAAATAAAGGAGTTTTGAATACATGTCAGCAATTCATAGTCATGACATGATATGACAATAGATATTTCTTTTTCATAAAAACGAATTAATACTAGAATAGAACACAGTTTAAGTAAGTTAAGATAACGTTAAGTACTAACATAGTCAACTGCTGAAGAACGATCTCGAGCCTCTGCATGGGGGGAAGCAGGGGACCGCCGCCGTCTAAACCAGATAGATACTGCCTGCCACCCGATGACGGACCTATTGACTGTGCTGAAACACCCATTCCTTGCAGCTTTTTTACCAGCTGCAAACCCTGATGGCATAAGCAGATGAGCTTACCCATATAGCCGTTAGGACAATCCCTTTCAAAAGCTATTCCAGAAAAACATCATACTTAACATTTGTTAATTACATATAGTACCTCTATTTTTTACTTGTACTTGTGATGCTAATGCAAATGGTATCGATCGATGTAGATCTCCGATTGAATAATGGGCACAGCCCCACATTTGTTACGTCAACGGGTGTGTCGTAACGTAGGGCTCATTTGTAACCACGCGGCGACCTGCGTCCGCGCAACGGCCGCCAGGCTCTCCGATCGCAGCGATGGCAGAGATAATAGAAATTTAACTGTATTGAGTCGAATGATGTCTCGAAAAATTGCAGAGAAGGTATTAATGTGATTTAGGAAAGTAATTAAAATACACGGCTTACATTACAAAGTTTCATATTTGCTTTTTTGTCAATAATAATTTTGTGTAAGGGCGGTGCTGAAACACCAGCGCTGCTGTATTATAAGATGCAGCAGCATCACGCTGATGTATCGCCTCTTTGATAGGTAACATTATCTATGTTGTTGTTATTATTATGGTAATTTTTTTTATATTTTGTTTTGTCTTATGTGTATGTGATATTGTTTAATCTAATTGTTTGTGTAATGTTATTTTGTCAATAAAAAATATTCTTATTCGTACCACAAAAGGGAGCTCTTTATGGGGAACTTATGAAAATGGTCACCGCAGCATTTTGGTTATACCAGGAGCACATAACTATTACGTTCCAGCACTTTAAAAACCGTTTTACGTGCATTTTGCTGTTATCTCTTGTGAGAACCTCGCTATAGAACTATTATGAGTTGAAAAAATTTACTTTGCCGACTGTGCCGTATGGTACCGGCCTTTTTTTTCGGATGGAAAATTATCAAATGACTGTCTTCCGCTGCGGGTGAAGAGGAAAGGCGTGTCAGACTTTTACTGACCAAAAACCATCCATGTTCCTTCTTGAGCCTGTAACACCAAGGCCGCGGTAACCCTTTCGAACAATCCCGCAACCCTTGCAGGCTTGGCCCCGAGGGCCTCTCAGTGTGCTGACATCTCTTTGAGGCGCGCGTGGAACACGAACGCGCCGTCGACGCGGCCTGTCGCCATTAGCAGGCGGACGGGCGGTGAGTTATGGTATGGTATGGTAGTAGTTATGGTAGTTATGGTACCGGCCTAGAATAGCGCCACCACCTCTCATTCCACGTAGTCGTAAGAGTTAACGAAGAGAAATTCTACCGAATGATGAGCAGCAGCGTCATCCTCCGTACTGGCTTGAACTGCGTACACCCAACCACTAGCCCAGCGTGGTGATTATAGGCAAATACTCCCAATAGAATGTAATCTATTGGGGAGGCTCATGTTCAGCAGGGACTTTATAAGAGTACATGAGTTTTAAATAGATGCGGAGGGATCCTATCAAGATTTTGAGATCCCAAGCTAACCTCACCTGGAAGTGATGCACTTCCCGATCAACGGACAAGGCTCTGGCGAACATAAAAGTTCCCGGTAAGCGGCAATAGCCTATTAAATGTGACCAGTGTCAATGTCAATCTCGAAGAGGATATGTCCTTAACTCGCTCTTTAATAACAGTTGTAAGGAAAAATGGATGTTGTTTTAAGTTGTTTATTAAACTCGTGTTAAGTATCAATATCGACATAGGTAAATAATGGCTGAATAATTAAATTATATTGTGGACGAGCTTGTTGTTCTAGATATTCTGATACGATTACCAAAGTTAAGCGGATACAATCAGGCTTTGGGTGAGTGACCGATGGTGTGTCACGAGCACTTCAGAGCTTCGGAAGACACTGTTGTTGGTCCTGGTTATCATCATCAATATACGAGTCTATATATCGTTAAGCAACAGGGCATTTTAGCATTTTGCCTTATAATCGATTGCCATCGAACTCGGCGGTAGGCCCCCAGCTATATAATTGGCGAAGTGTGAGCATATAATATGCCTCTGTCTACTACTAAACAGGCGTGACTGTACGTATGTAATTAAAAAAAAACTAGTTGGAATTTCTTTTCACTTTGTTTACACAATTTAGTTAAACGTTTCGAAGACAATTAATACGTTTTTAAAGTCAACATTCTGTTGAATCCTTAATTGCTATTCAATTAACCTTAAATTGACCTAGAAAAATAAATATTTGTCATTAGGTTAATATGATTTTTTTTTTAAATTACCCAGAACATAGGTCAAACGTTAATTGGTTTTTGATATGACGTACTAAATATTTTCTTATGATATATTTAAATATTACCACACCCAATGTTCCAAAAGTACGTAAGTAAAGTAAAAAAAAGTTATTTTTTATTTTCGCACAATAAGAGCTTTGGACTTCTTGGCGGGAAAGTAAAGTCTGCAGTTTTGTTTTATTTTCTAAAATTTGTGATATTTCAATCATTAATGTGTAATAACGGTGGATTATTAACCGTTAAGTCTTGGTAAATCAAACAAAACAGCGCAACATCCCTTTTCAAATTCTCTCAAGAAGTCCATGTGAGATCTCAGTATTGTCCCACACCTTTACTGAGGACTCAAGGGGTTAAGGGGGAGGGCATCTCATTTACCATTTATCATCTTTATCTTCCCTCATTCTCATTGTCTATAAATTATATGTTATTAATATATCTCTTACTTGACACTGGCTAAATGTGCTAAACGCACGAAGCCATTATTTAAAACAAAAAAAACAAAACTGACGCGCCAATTCAATTAAAAAATAGGCAAGTAAAAAAAGGGCAAATAGGCAAGAAACTCGTTCTCCTTCTTATAGTCTTTTATCACTTAAATTAAAATAAAAAAAACATAAAAGCACTCGAATCATATTTAGCAGTCCCCTACCGGGCTCACCTCTTTCAAACTCTGGAAAGTGCGTTTTGGTGCGGGCAGGTGTATGGTGTCCTGGTGTTAGAATTAGTCATGGCGTCTAATAAGCTAAAATGCCCTGTTGCTTTACGATATATCGACTCGTATATTGATGATGATAAACGGGACCAACAACAGTGTTTTCCGAAGCTCTGAAGTGCTCGTGACACACAATCGGTCACCCACCCAAAGCCTGATTGTAGCCGCTTAACTTTGGTAATCGTATCAGAATATCTAGCTCCACGAGCTCGTCCACAATACAATTTAATTCTTCAGCCATTATTTACCTATGTTGATATTGATATTTAACACGAGTTTAATAAACAACTTAAAACAACATCCATTTTTCCTTACAACTGTTATTAAAGAGCGAGTTAAGGACATATCCTCTTCGAGATTGACCGTAAATAATGTGTATGAGTTAATTTTGAGACATCGATCGAAAACTTGTTTGTATTAAAATGTTCAACGCTTTATTTATGGGAACGATGATTTCTGGATTTTTGTAATACTTTAAAGTTAGTAATAAGTACAAATACGAACTAAAAGGAAGTAGAAATAGATAAAGATTTAGTTACTTTGTCATTATAATTAGAGCTATAGCTTAAGAAGTTCCAACCTTACTATTTGAACGCAATAATTGACGATATATAATTATTAGCTTTTCTGATGAGCCGATTGTGTTTGTATGTACAGTCGGCTTGGAAAATAGCGTGATGAAAGTACTTTATAACTCTAAATTGTGTGCTACCCAGCACACCTACACACCCACCACACTAATTTGCAAACCGGGATCAATTAAAAACTAATTTAAAAAACCTGTTGCTTAGTACTAATAGCACTGTGTGTAGGAGCATAAAATACAGTCTTACTTTAATTACAATGCGAGTTATCTATATAAAAGTAGTTTATAGTAACTTTGGTACCTATATCTGTTATATTATAATGCAGACAATACTCGTATCGTATAAATACAACATTAAAATTGGATTTACAAAAAACCTCAGTTTTGTGGTCATTCTAGTGTCAATAAATATCTACCTATTATAAAATGTTTATTGTTTATAAGAGATTCAATTTTAGTTATAAATCACTAAAAACACACAGACACGACATTTTATAATTGTTATTTGTTTTTATGTTTTGAACGCCGGAATTAAGGACAATTAGGTATTCTGACTAATTCGTTGCAAGGTCATATCGCTGCGCATCTTTTGACCTTAAAAAGGACTTTTTATTTATTGACCTTAACGTGCAATCAAAATATTTGATAATAGCTTTAGTTTTCAAGTTGACTTCCATAAGAGTTATATTATGCGCGTCTAATAATACCGTTTTGGCAAAAAAACTGAAAATTTGTGTTATGCTTTGAACATAAAACCTGCTGAGCATTCTTTTCTTTTTCATGCACAAAATGCAAGAAGTATTCTTCTCATAGTTTCCTTTATTATTATTGCAATTTTGATTTTATTGTTTTTACATAATTACACATGTGTCCTTTATGTCAAAAATTGTTTATCTATCTGACATATTTAAGATAGAGAGCTAAACGTATAGTTTATTCTTATACAACTTAAGAACTTCAAATTTAATGAAAATTAAATGAGATGACATTGCCAGCTAATATTGTACGTTGTATTATTTATTGCACCTATTTGCACGAAAACGCTTGATATCACTGGCCATTTACAAACTATTGTCACCCATATTACCTACTAAGGCTAGACTTGCATAGGTATATAATTTGCGAATTGTGGTCGTGTAATACGCCTCTGCCTACGCCTTCGGGGATACAGGCGTAATAGTATGTTATAGTATACTGCTGTATAATTTCGGTGATACTCTGAATTTCAGTAGTGATGTCATCAATTCCGTATTGCAGTTGTTAATTACATTAGAGAGGCCCTACAAAAATCTCATCCTTCCTGAAACTTGAAAATGCGCGTTTCTGAATTGTTTTATATTGCCAAATCTTTTGATTTGTCATAGCTGATGATTCAAAATGGCAATTATCGACTCTGAATTGCAGTTATCAATTAAACGAAAAACCTCTTCAAATTGTTGTATATTTATATACTCAAGATTAACGAGTGTCATTATATAGCAACCGTTCGGAGATCCCATGTCTTATTGAAAGCTCGACTGGCTGAATATGACACAGTCATGTTCATTCATAAGTCGTATCAGCAATCAATTATTTTTGAAAAATTGTACGGTTACCTTATCCAACGTACGGTCCTTGTTAAGGGCAGGTTATTTCTTACAATTAACAACTACAGATTTAGTAATGTTCCTGGATTGGCTTTTATAAAAATCGCCAATTATTTTTTGAAAAGAAATCTCGATATCTCTTAATTGATCCTATATATATCTTTCACTTTATGTGTGTATTATATCCACTATTTATTTATTTTATCCACTTTATTCTTTTTCCAATAATGTAACTTTAGACGTATTATAAATACATACATACAATCACGCCTGTTTCCCCGAAGAGGTAGGCAGAGGCATAATATACTTCCACACTTCGCCAATTGTGTTGTTGGTCCCACGTAATAGGTGGCGAGCCTATTGCCGCTTACCGGGCACTTCTTTGTTCGCCAGAGCCTCGTCCGTTAATCGGCAGGTGCACCACTTGCAGGTGAGGTTGGATTGGGCTCCAGAGATGATGGTAGGATCCCTTGACACCCCTTACAATCAGTATTATAAATTAGGATATACTCATAATTATCCTTCATTAACAACTTTATGTAGAGTGGCATGTTTACGTTGCTTCCATTGATTGTGTGTAAACTTTTGATTAATAAATAATTATTTGAATGCATGTTATTCATAACATATATTCTTTTACTGTATATTGACATGGACTCTGTGGTAACTCAGTGAAAGGCTCTTTATTCTACTGATTCAATAACACCTCCCAATCTCTCTTAATATTTCTAATAATTCCATCTGTACTTGAAACTGAGAACCTTCAAACGAAGAAACTTGACAAGTTTCTTGCCTATATATCTCCAGACAAGCTCCTCAAAGTCGGATCAATGACGAACATACAACACTCAGTTCTTAATAATATCTTGTACAAATTCCATTCCTCGACCACCACACAACATAAGTACATAAAGAATGCAATAAAATTTTTTTTTGAATATTACATAGCGGTCAACGCGGTCTATTTAAAAAATCAACATAATTGATATAGCATTAACTAAAAAAACTGCGAATAAATGAAATAAGATTCAATTTCAAAAAGAGCACTAATTCTACTCACAGAGAACTCATTTTCATAATTATCTCCGTCTACTTTGATACTCTGCCGCTGATTGGTGGAGTAGTAGTTCTTAGCCACACAAACAGGACCTAGGACAGGTTTAAATCTGTAAGCTGTGCCTAAATTCTATAATCGTTTTTGATCGCCAAATAAATGCTCAATGCTCTCGGCAAGCTTTTAACTTACCAATTAAATATAGACAACCATAGTTTACGAATAGCATTTTGCATTCTAGATCATACTTTTTGGCAAAGCGAGTGCACTATGTAGGTGGTATAAAAATACATGGCAATTGCAGCAGAATTGAGCCCCAGGAAGAAATTCTCTTGTTATGGCTCCGAGATGATCCTTTAACAGTCACTTATAGCCAATTATTACAATTAACTTTGTGGCGCATGATAAAATCGATCATTATTTTAAATTACTTTTATTGTTGGTGTTTACAATACCACGCGGCAGAAGTAAGCAAATTATAATTAAAAATTAAAGTTGATAGTACAAAATAAACATGTCCCTTTTCTGTTGTGAGACGAAAGGTGACGTACCTGATGGTTAGTGATATGCTGGCCTATAATCATTACAGTTCCATTTAAGGAATATCCTGATTGGAACTGCAGTGCGCTTCTTACCCTGAAATATTAGCTTAATTGCTTCAAAATATGCCCAGTACATTCAAGCACCTTTAAAATCGGAGCGCAGTGAATGTTTGCTGGCAGTTATGACACTGCGGTGGTACTGCTGTTTAATCCTTGAAAGGCTGAAGATGTAATCATTTTAGAATTATAATGTAAATATTCGTCAATAAACACCCTTATTACATAAAAGAAGATGCTTGACATAACCTCATGATTAGCTAAAACTGAATCAATCAAAAAATATGTGTATGTCGCAAGCAAATTGTATAATTGCATCGTTTCGCAAAACTACAAAGCAAGTTATGAATTATGGTGAAATCAGTTCTTTATTTCATAAACATAAATATAGTACTTAAAAAAAACTTACATGCAAAACACAAATTTAAGCGTAAGTGAATCTAAGTGTCAGTTCCGAGCCATCGTTCTGCAACAGGCTTAAGTACCTAACAAATTATCAATTGGTTATGTACTTAAATTACAATCTTCATATGTCTGTAACATTTTATAAGTTTACTGAGAGTAAGTGTCTCCCGAAGCAAATGTGTAGCTAAATAAATAAAGATACTATTAATTTTACAAACATGCATATCATCCAGTACTGAGTGTCTGAGTACTGTCTGTACTGAGTTGAATTTAAAAACATAACTTTTATAAAACCATCATTTTAAAGGAACTGTAAATACGATTGATTTTAATTACAATGTCGATTATACCATCATTTACGAATATTATAAATAAATGAATTAATTAAAATACATTAGCAAAATTTAAAAAAAATACAATAGCTGACTTATTGGTATGTATGCAAAATCTTAACATACACTCAATAAGAATGTACAATCAATAAATTATGTATTTCTGTCGTTTTTATGTCTTTATTGCGTTAGCCAATTCGAGTTCATGAATATTTAAGGCAATGGCTAAAGTATTTTAATTCCTAAAAAAATATTAATCATTTTGTCATATACAACTTCAATGAGTTAAAAAGAACAGGACAGAATAGGCAAGATCAAAATATTATGACTTGTCATACGAGGCGTTAAGGTTGAAATTACATAATCTGTCGCTTATTGTGGATTGTAAAAAGATATTAGATGTTTGTAGGAAGCGACGAAAGCCCAGTGGCGAGACGCTTAGCCTTGTAATTCAGTAGGTCTCGGGTTCAATCCCTGGTTCAAACTTATGACTTTTCGAAATTATGTGCGTAATTATCGCTTCCTCCGTGCCTCGGCAAGCACGTTTTGCCGTCGGTCCCGGCTGTCATGAATATCTATGGCAGTCGTTATTAGGAAGTCAGTGCCTACTGACAGCTGGTTTAACCATAGAATGATGTTTCTGACTGGGTTGCGGAGGTAAGACGGCAATCGCTCCACGTAATAACTGAAATTCAGTCAAAAATCTAGGCCGTAAGCTTAAGTCTAAGGCAACCAGGATAATGCTAGGATATAATGATTCTGTAAAAAGTTATGTTTATTTCAGTATTATTTGCGTTTTATAAAATAAGTGTAACATATTACATAACAGTCAACTCACAGGATCTAGTAAATATGGGTTTCAGTGATCCACAATTTCGATCTGTACTATCGGGAAAACTAACTGCACGAGTTTCATTATTCTTCTTCACTTTTAGTGTCATCAGGGAAACATCTCAAAGAAACTTATAAAAGAGGTTTCAATGGATTATAAAAAAAATTGGTTGTATTTTTTGTCTATCTACTAATGGAGTAAAGAGATATATACAGCCAATTTACATAACGAATTATTAAGATGCTAAATTAGTCACATTCAATGAAGCATTTTAAAAAAATAAGCGACATATTTAAAAGAGCATATGTAACCTGTGAGAAGCTTGCTAGTTTTTACAGTGCGGTGGCTCGGAAATTGGCACTTAGATTCACTTACACTTACATAGTTTTTGTTTTTAATTGGTTTGTTGCATAGTCACATTACGACTGTTTTTTATATTTATATTTAAGACGTTTTCAAGTACTATGTAATAGTTTATGACATAAAAGTTTGAAGTATTTAGATACCGATGAGTTAAAATCTTTCTAGTGTAAGTACTATATATAACTAGCTGTTACCCGCGACTTCGTCCGCGTGGAATAGTATCTTTGGGTAGCATTTTTATTATTTAATAAGAATCATTAGTAGGTATAGTAGATATCAGCTGCGGCGATGCAGAGAATTCGTTAAAAGGAACTTTAACTTCAAAAGCCAAAATATTTTTTAAACTTGATACACCCAAATTTTTTAAATATCATGTTCCTAGAATAGTTTGGCGTCGTAGTTTCCGTGCCGAATCCGTTCCGTTCCGCTCGAATTTCGAGAATTCCGTTTGTAGAAAATCTCTGCACATCCTAAGAGACCTACGTACCAAGTTTCATGGTTTTATCTTCAAAAATGAAGAACACCCATAAAAACATTCAACCCCTATTTTACCCCCATATTGGTAAAAATTTCAAAATGCTAAACAAACGATTTTTTGTTTATTATTTAGTGCCTACATACAAAATGTTATATTTTTGTTTTAAAAAATTTCGAACTTCATACAAACTTTCAACCCCTATTTCATCTCTCACAGGACGAAATTTCAAAAACGCTAGAACAAATGTTTATTTATTTCCTATCAAGTGCTTAAATATTAAGTTTCATGGTTTTATCTTTTAAAATTAAGAAATCCCATACAACTTTTCACTCCCTCCCCTTTTTAACCCTTTACAACCCCCTTTTCGAAATAAAAAGTAGCCTATGTTCTTTCTCAGGGTCTAGACCATCTGTATGCCAAATTTCATTCAAATCCGTTCAGTAGTTTTGGCGTGAAAGAGTAACAGACAGACAGACAGACAGACAGACAGAGTTACTTTCGCATTTATAATATTATAATATAATATAATAATATATAATATATAATATAAGTAAGGATACTGATTTCATAAAGAAGTAAATAAGTTTATTCGAACAATCTACACGACGCCAGTAAATTAGTGTCATCAGAAACATCTCAAACATTCCCATATAATTAATAACAGTGCCTTTTGATCCATTTAATCAGCATTTTAATTGTAGCTCCCCACACATACCTACTGGTTTTTGGAATGGCGGCGAAAAAACGCGCATATGAAACTGTGAGGTTGGCAGACCAGTTCTTGGGCAGCCATTCCACTCAGCAAAAACCTGGCCTGTTTTTATTTCATCCACCTCTAAATCGACCTTTTTATTCGCGCATAACTTAAAAAGCTTGTCTAAAATTATTGACATTACGACTAGATTTTTCTTTAGGATGTTTACAATGAAAGCTATATGATGGTTTAAAATAAATTTGTTATAACTCCCGCGCAATTGAGTTATTTTAAGTTATTTTAAAGCAAGTGTTCCGCAAAGTTACGCCTGAATCAATAAATTTAAATACGTCTTTTGCTGTAAGAATTCCACATTATCCCAGAGTAAAATAGGTTATTTTTATTACTAGAAAAAAATAGGGATCATTAGGGAGAACAATAACCCATATTATGTACCACAATTATATTTCATATTGTAAAAGTGTTGGTCTTGTAATATGCTTTTCTATACTTCAATTAAGCGTAACTAGTAGCAAAACAAAATTAACAGAGAGTATTGACATTTTGACCCTTAAAAAGTAATGGATGATTGCATCAAAAATATTGATTAAGCAATGGGGAATTTGAGTTAGTTTTTTTAATAACCTTTTATTATTACAGATCCTATGAAAACTATATGTAGATTTTAACTGAAATATATACGTATATGTGAGTCATAACTAGAGGTGAAAGTTATAGGGAAGATTCTACTTCTAAGGAAGTATTTCCTAAAACTTTCAAATCTTTCGGAAACTTTATAAGTATTGGTTCAAAATGACTGCAAAAAGGTTCTACCATAGTATAAACAAATAAGTATGTTATCTTCATTCAATGAACCGAACACGGTTTGTGTGTAAGCTCCGCAAAACGTCTACGTCGCACGTACACACTGACAAAATTTATCGCTGCTGAAGATGCGCCAGTCGTGCCTACCGGTGTCGCTATATATTCTATGCGAACCAATTATTAGCGACAGCCCCATTTGTTTAGGCTATTATCGCTCGCTCTTGACTCGAGTTGGACTACTTTTTTGTTTCCACTATGATACTACGCTCGGGCAGATGTTCGCTATTATACAGCCTACATATCACGGCGATTACCTTTTTGGATGCCAGCAGAAGTTGCCGGTTTTTAATCTTTATTGCAATGTTCTTTTGAATTAAAAAATAAAAAGAAAGTCATGAGATCACATGGATCGCCTTTATAATATAAAGCTGCATTTTTTTCAATAAATTTACTTTTTATGCTACTTGACTGCGTAGCGCAGTATTCTAAAATAATAGCAAACGTTTGCATAATTATTTGACCAGGTGCCATACAAATCATATAATTAACTATGCTACTCTTTCATATTGTAAAAGCTTTGGTCTTGGAAATATGTGCTAAAATCTATCCTTTGTTGAATTAAGCGTAAACGCGACACAAAACTAACAGAGAGTGTTGACGTTTTCTCTAAGGACTACATAAACTATTGAAAGTAACAAATATCGCTAAACTTGACCTGTCTTACTACGAGTATGTATGATACATAATAATTACTACTGCTTTCGAGCTTTGGTAGCAGGTAGGAAGTTAATCTGTAGGTTTTTGCCTTCGCTAATCTGCACTAGGTTTACGTGGCAGAGTATGACCTGAATCTTTATTACTGTAGCGACACCGCACATGCGATGAACGGAACGTAAAAGTGAATGAAAAATCCTTAATCGCGCAAACGAAATTTCTCAAGCTCGTAACTATATATACAAAACCAACGTGCCGCGCGGCACAGGCCGTTTGACCTGCCAACTTATATTAAAGTACTTAGAAGTATGGCAGAACAGTGTAATCCAAATAAAAGAACGCGATTATTTCTCGCATCAATAGAAAAAAATACTCAAAAACATGTTCGATCACAGATACTTGGTGTTCAAAATCTTAACATAAGTTAATCAAAGTAACTTATCGATATTTAGTTAAATCAAATAAAATTGTAGAAACTAATCATGTTCATATTATACATAATATTTCTATACCACCGGACTATATAGTACAAAATGTGACTATTTACAAAATCGAAATTCAAATTGAATAAAATTTTAAAAAATAACAAAAGACGACTTACGATAATGCAAGGACCACTCGCTGCGTTCGGATGCCCTTATGAATAAATAACATAAATTAAGTTATACAAAACTGTAATAATGTTTATGTAAGTAACTAAATGTATTTATTGAATATTTTTAACCTCAAAAAAAAGGCATGTTTATGGAACCTTTTTATTGTATCAGGAAAATAGGTGGTTTTTTTTTTATTATTTATTTTTAGTTTCTTGAGACAATGCGATAAATATCTATTGGCAATCTTATTTTTTTATCTCATGGAAAGTGAAAGACTTTTCAACATGATTAACATAGCGCTACTAAAAAAGGGGCTTAGTACAAATTATGATCTAAAGTTAAACCACGTTTAAAACAAGTGCTGTCACTGTCTTTATTTTACCAAATAAAAATGATAGCACTAGTTTTAAACCTGCTTTACGCGAGAAAAACTTGAAAAAGTGACATTTCCTAAAACTAATATAAGCTCTAATGTTTTTTTTTCTTTTAAATAATGGCTTCGTGCGGTTTGCACATTAAGCCCGTGTCAAGTAAGCGATATATTAATAACATATAAATTATAGTAAATGAGAATGATTGGTGATAAAAATGATAAATGGTAAATGAGATGCCCTTCCCTAATTTAAACCCCTTAAGTCCTCAGTAAAGATGTAGGACTATACTAAGATCTCACATGGACTTGTTGAGGGAATTTGAAAAGTGATGTTGCACGGTTTTGTTAAATTTACCAACACTCATGTATGTTCACAAACACTAAACGGTTAATAATCCACCGCTATTACACATTAACGTTCAAAATATCACAAATTTTAGAAAATAAAACAAAACTGCAAACATAACGCTTCACTTTCCCGCCAAGAAGTCAACTCTAATGTTGCTTAATGTTGAAATCGTAAGGGACTTCAAAACACTTAACTAAGCACTAAACGAGTGAGTTCTTATCAAAGAAAAATTATGTTCTTTTGATCTAAAATAACAACAGTCACTTGATACTTTGAATTATAAATAATTTGATCTCGTTTTAAAACCCGTTATCATTACCATACATTATGAGGTGCTATAGAGAATTTTAAATAAGTACTAATTTATATGAGCAAAACTGCCACCTGCCTTCTTATGGCCAGAACACCTTATTAAGTAGTAGGCATAAAATAATGAGGAAAGTGGTACCTACGTGAAAGCCCTAGATAGCAAAGAGACAGATAATTTGAATCTGTTTGGACTTTCTTCAATAAGATTTATTTATATCCAAAAAAATGTAAGTCGACTTAACTTCCATATTTTATTTATAGAGTAGAAGCCAGTTCGTTATTAAAATTGAGAACGAAAAGAAGAAGAACTATCAGAGTAATGCATGCCAACAAAAACATTTTATGATAAATGTTGCTAAGACGAAATAACTCGCACTGTCAAAAAGTTATTAAATCTCATAAGACCTTATCAAGCTTCTAACTTAACACGTCTTTACGTTTCGCTTGCCTCGTCTTGGCGGGGGCAACTATATCAACTATATCGTGCCCCCAGAAATCAATAATAAGTTACAGTTAGAGATGTCAGCTAATAATACTGAGAATTGTTTAATAGAGATTTTTTTCATTGTGACTACATCCTGCCTGATGGAAACCAGTCGTTGCAGTCCTGCAAAATAAGGGCTCTCCATATCGTGGAGTAAGCACTTTAACAAGCGCACCTACTCATGACGGCCTGCATAAAGACCAATACACTCCCACTTGAAAGATCCGGGAATTCCCTGAATAGTTACTGCGATCCAGGAACATAAACGGCTTAAGATGGAACAAGAAGGTTTTAGTCAGTAAAAATCTGATACACCCTTCTGCTTCCTTTCCAACCCTACAAGTAGACAATTAGACAATTCAAGTTTTTTGCAACAATGTGCAGCGTTTTCTTCATTTAGTCACAGTTAAAGTAATGTCAAGTCAAGTCAGTAAACGTAACAGTAAAGTTGACTTTACTAGAGACTTCTATAGAGTATTGGAATCAACACAGAAAATCACAATATTGCTGTATAATACGCCCAATACGTTGCTTTGTAAGTTGTGTTTATAAATTCACTATATTCATACATAAAAACTCAAATTAACACAAGTTTTGAAAAAAAAACATAGCCGCGATTTGTCTTTTTCGCGTTGGCGCCAAAACTCCAAAAAGGTACTTACAGTTTAAGTATAAAAACAACAAAAGAGGATATTACCTCGGTGGTCAGCAATTTTACTGGGATTTATGAAAATTTACAATGTTCTTGATTATCCGACGACATTTACAATATGATGAGTATCATCACACCACGAGAATCGGTCGGTCGGTCGCTCTGTTATCATCTTTTTTTAATGGAAATGTCAGCTGTATGTATGCTGGTAATATTACCGGTTTGACTTTGTTTGTCAAAGAGTCTACTGCTTTTGTTTGTGGCTGTATTTGTAAAGGCATGTGTTCACGGGGAGAAGTTTTAGATAAGTATTTAAGTACCTACATAAGTAAAATCTATTCGTATAGTTCTTTTCGTATTGCTAATTGTTCTCATAGTACTTACATACCATCAAGAAAATAGAAGAAAACTAGTTTCTTATAAGTTGAAGGTTTACGTAAAGCTTTCCTAAAACGAAAATAATGAAATCACAAGATGATTTCCAAAACTATAAATCATTTCTTAATTATATATTTTTTTTGCATTTTTATCAGTGGTCTACTGGTTATCTAAAGTTCGCAGATTCGATTCATGGGTTACCGCGAACAACTTGATTTCTTCTAGAAAATAGTTTGTCTCACAACTAGAAATATGTTTTGTCATATTGTCCCCGGTCCAAAAGTTTTCAAAATACGATAAGAATATCTTTGCATTATCATTTTGAAACTTCATTAATGAGATCTCGCTGAATCATTTTGAAACATTCAGAAATGGATTACCTATATAACTTGTAAGAGTTGCGGTAAACTGTTTTTATTTAGCCTTGGTTGTAGTAGGTATATTAAGAAAACAAATAAGTTGATCTATTTTAAACTTAGAGAAATTTCGTCTAGAAATCTAGAATACCAGATAAATAATGAATTCGTAAGAAAACGAAAACGATTCTAAACAAACATCTGTCTCTTAATGAAACAAAAGCCCTTTAGAACTTAGAGTAAATTTATTCATAAGAAATTAAAACAATATATTTATTCTATAATATCTAATGAATACTGTGCTTTAATTGACACGAATATTCGTGACGATAAAAACTGTTGCACGACATCGAATGCCAAAACAAGGATTATGCTTCGATTGTATGTTAAGATCGCACAAGCAATTACATGAGCTTACTGAACACAGATAAAGAGAGATGTATTGCCATGTTAAAAAAACATGGATGGATTATCTGGTCGTAATGACTTTATGTTTGTGATTCGATGTTTGTCGTAAGTTACTGACACTCACTCATTAGATAGTGATATGTCCATTGAGTTTAACATTTGCTTGTACAAATAAATATACATACATACATTCACGCCTGTTTTCCCGAAGGAGAAGGCAGAGGCATATTATAAGCCCATACTTCGCCAGTTACATTGTTGGTCCTACGGAATTGGTGGCGAGCCTATTGCCGCTTACCGGAAACTGTTACCGGAGTGCACCACTTATAGTTGAGATTAGCTTAGGCCCTTAGATGTTGGTGGAATCCCATTACACCAAAATAAATGTAAACATTTATAATGAGTAAGAAATGGTGCCTTTATGTAATTTTAAATGTTGAAAAAATTTACGATATAGAGAAGGTTCGTAGCGTCATACAAAAAACCTTTAACGCGTTTCAGTATTTTTCATGCTCTTAAGTATTTTTTTATTCAAAAGTCAAATATTAATATTTAAAACACCTCATTGTCTGCTTATAAGTACACAAGTTTGAAGAAAACATTTACAGAAAATGGTTTGTTAATTAAAATTAATTAACATTCGAAAAATATTCTTACCTTTAACGGATAAGTCCAGAAAAAAGGTTACAATTGAAGCACAATTTTCACGCACGTGGTGCTGGCACAACAATAAAATGTCACGGTTTCGAAAAAAAATAATGAATTTGAAAAACTGTTCTAAATTCGAAAGGCGCGCGTAGAAATGTGTCAGTGACGCGACGGCGGACCGAGCGACCTAGGCGCGCGCGCGTTTTGAATAGCAATGGCGGCGGGTGCCGAAATCGATTTTTCGAAAATATTTTGGTAGCCGTACCGTCGCATCGATGGCGAGGATTTGAATGGCGCGGCAGAGAGTCGGGCGACACTGGCCACCTCACGCAGGACATCGACTTATAAATTAACTTTGTCCTCACACGTAACTGTACATCTATTTGGGAAGTTTTCGGTGACTTACTCGCTGCTAATAACAGTCATCATAGATCGTTAAGTAAAGAACGACGTGTTAATTAAACAAATGCTGCTTTTATGTACCAAATTAACACTCGTCTGCTTTTAGGTATTTCGGCACTTCTATTTTCAGTTAGGTAATTTCAAAATTTACACCACATAAAATAATGAGAATGAAATTCGTGTTCACAATAAAAATGTCTCGGTCCCATGTTTAGAAGATATAAGGATTTAAGTATGTTAATGCGTTCTTCAGTGCCTATCGCCCTAACTGCTTATTTCGGACTATTACGACCGTGTGAAATGACCAAGGATATTTATCTCTTCCTGTCTTAGATATCGATGGGCCGATGTTTTAGTCAAGGCGGCGGGAAGCCGATGGATGCAAGCGACTCAGGATCGCTCAATGTGGAAATCTATTGAGGAGGCCTATGTTTAGCAGTGGTCGCTATATGGCTGAGATGATGATGATCTTAGAAATCTATCTCAATCCCGTTATAAGCAAAGTCAAATTGTACGATAAGAGTAGGATAGTCTGTACTCACGTGGATTAAACTTTCGATATACAATGCATTTCGTCGAAGGAATAAATTCGTCGTGGTTAGGCGCGGAGTTCAAACTTAGCTGCTACATTTCTAACGCGAAACACGTAAACAAAGTCGGATTAACGATCATTATTTATTTTAATAATAAATTTTCGGGATAAAATTGTAGCATATTATATCACAATATAAGGGTGCAAAGGGTTCCTACCAAGACCTAAGGAGCCCAAGCCAACCTCACCTCGAGTGGTGCACCTGACGATCAACGGACGAGGCTCTGGCGAACATAACAGTGCCCAGTAAGCGTCAATAGGCTCGCCACCTATTGCGTGGGACCAACTATATAATTGGCGAATTGTGGGCGTATAATATGCCTCTGCCTACCCCTCCGGGGAAACAGGCGTGAATGTATATATGTATCATATTACAAAGGTCCCATCTACCTTTCTACCAAAATTTCTTAAAAATTTACCCAGTGGTTTAGGTGATTTTGTGTAATTAAATGGTAATTGCAACTTCGCTGTTATAAAGTAGGCTCTTGCTACTTAGAGCTTCAATTTTATTGCAGTTTCAAACGGAACTAGCCAGCACTTTATTACTGGAACAAATTAGCCATGCCATGCCATGCCAATGCACCATACGTCCAAAAGTCATAATGACGTAGTTAGATGAAATACCTAAGTTTATTTTATAATGTGACACGTCATAATGACCACATCCTGCCTGATGGTAAGCAGTCGATGCAGTCCAAAAAAAAATGAAAGCGCTTCATACCGTGAAATAAGCACGGTACAAAGCGCATCCAGTCATGACGACCTGCTAAAATGCCGTTTCATGCCCCACTTAAAAGACCCAGGATCATAGGGAATAGGAAACACATGAGCCGGCAGCGAATTCCAGAGCTTAGTGGTCTTGTTCAGAAACGTCTTCCCAAATTTCTTGGTTCGAGTGCTGATAGACTGCACAATATGAGGATGCTTTCAAAGACCAGCACGTGCTTTTCGGGAGAGGAAAGGAGAGGGCGGAATGAGATCGAAAACCTCCTCAGAACACTCGCCATAGTAGTTCCTCGAGGGAGGCTGTTACGTCAGCATACCCTATAATGCGAAGTATATTATATTTGAGATTTTCAAAAACTCTTTTAAAATAATTCTTTCGTTTGTAAATCAGCAACTTTGCAGTTGTCGTGGCAAAACATTGCATTATGTACCAATACATATTTTAAGTTTTATTGTAATTATGTGTACTTACTGTCTAATATGTTGAATTTCCTTGCAGCCTGTAATTAAGGCATTAGTTTGAAATGTATCCCGTTGAAGTGTGACTAAATAAAATTAAAATATTTTTTTTTCGTTGTCCTTAAATAAATTATAACACATTTGTGCCATAATTCTTTTCAGACATTTATATATACATACATTCACGTCTGTGTCTCCGAAGGGGTAGGCAGAGGTATATTATACGCCCATACTTCGCCAATTATATAGTTGATCCCACGTAATAGGTGGTGAGCCTATTGCCGCTTACCGGGCACTGTTATGTTTGCCAGAACCTCGTCCGTTGATCGGCAGGTGCAGTTGGCTTGGGCTCCTTAGGTCTTGGTAGGATCCCTATTCCATTCTTCCCATTCTTGGAAGATATGTAAAAAAAAAAAACTATTTTATTTTCTCTGTCATATTGAAGTCAGGTCTAATCATATTACCATCATCTAGAGTCGATATTAGCATCATAGCAGCAATAGCCCAGTTGTAAGACTGTAATTTAGAGCTTTCTTATATTCTGACAGAAGGCCTAACCATAGAATGATGTTTCCCTCTGGATTGCAGCCGCTCGGAGTCATAACTGGAATTTAGCTAAATCCGGATACACCAGTTAGCAAATCCTGGGCCCTAAGCTCAAGTCTATAGGGCACAACCGGGGTGATGCTAGTATGATGATGACGATGATATTTGCATCGTGTTATGAGCACATAATATAGTAGGTATAAATAATTCAGGTGCTGTTTTGTATCGGCCTAGAATAGTGCCTGTCATCTCACAGGGAGCCGTAAGAGTCTGAAATCGGAATTACCAATTCGCCTGCCCATATGTGGTGATATTATTGGAAATAACCCCAATAGAATGTAGGCTATTGGCTCCCCAATTCTCACCACTGGACTTTATAAGGTTGAAATAATAAAGTGAAGTAAATTAACAAGTTCTTTACTTCATAAACTTTTACATAGCACTTGAAAACGTCAAAACAAAATATAAATTTAAAAAAAAAGTAAATATTACTTTAATGAAATCACTAAGCTTAGATTTACTTAGGTACATGCATAAAAATAAAAATTAAGTGTATGTGAATCTAAGTGCTAGTTCTGAGCCACCGCTCTGTAAGAAGAACTAGCAAGAAACTCACAGGCTCTTTTAAATTATCAATTAAATATAACAATACAAAACACACACAGTGAATATTTGAAGATATTGAAAGGGGGGACCCTTCAATATCAAAAGAAGCCGTAACCAATAAAGAAGCACTAAGGGAACCTTCCATCACAGTCAAGTAAGTATGTGATATGAAACTGAGCTGATAAAAATACTTGCGGACCTAAATCAATTTAATTATTTAAGAAAACATGCGTTCATAGATTTGTGACTAGAGCCACACATCTAGAATGGAATGGAATGGTATTATGTGTTAACACATAATACCATTCCTCATGCTATGTTATTATGTGTTGTCGTCAGTACTAACCGCACCTTTAGACCGCCGGAACATGTAGGCGTAACAATGAATTCATACTCGATGTAGGCTCCCAAATAAGCAACACTTTTTCAATGCTAATTTAGTTATTGGTCCTTAACCTTTAAATAACAGCCTGCGTATGCGCAAGACGTATCTATTTCGATCTACGTACACTATGTGAAGAATATTTATTTATTACAGTGTTCGCTCATATCATTATAATGATAATGCTGCCGTGTGGTAGGGGCCTAGAATAGTGCAAGCCCCTCTTATCTTACGGCGAGTCGTAAGAGCCGACGAAGAGAATTCGTACCGGATGATCGGCAGCAGTGTCATTCTACATACTGGCTGTGGCTGCCAATCAATGATTATGGGAAAATACCCCCAATATAATGTAGTCTAGAATGTTCAGCAGTGCACTTTATAAGGCTAATATGATAATGATGATGAATGACTGACTAATAATTTATTATAGAGTGCCCAAAAAACTTTAGGCTGTTATTTATATACGTTATTTCTGTTAAATTATTGCAAAGAAGTTATAACTATTTACCTGCTGATGGTCAGAGAGCCTGTCTGGAATCAGTACAGTGCCGCTTTATTTATTTACGCTGCGTTCGTCACCTCGACAGTCTTTAGTTGTTAGTTAAACCCAGGTCCTGCACTTTCTATAGTATATCCTATGGGCTATTTAAGGGATAAACCTGACATGCTTAATAATTGCTTATATTTTCAGCACACATCAAACCGAATCGCTGCAAAACGCCTGCAAGTTCTACCTTCTACAGTTACATAAATACATATATACATCCACGCCTGTGTCCCCGAAGGGGTAGGCAGAGGCATATTAAGTATAATATGTCTCTTCATATCACTTCGCCAATTACATTGTTGGTCCCACGTAATAGGTGGCGAGCCTATTGCCCTTTACCGGGACCTGTTACGTTCGCCAGAGCCTCGTTTGTTGATCAGCATGTGTACCACTTGCAGGTGAGGTAGGCTTGGGCTCCTTAGACGGTGGTAGGATCCCTATACAACCTATCCCTATATACTTCTACAGTTCTACATATATATTTTTGCAACCGCGCAATTAAACTAACAGAGGAATGTTATCTTAAATACAATTAACATCCGTCCACATCTTTTTTAGTTAATTAATGATCTCATGACCCATTGACCTTCTGACTAATAACTATTTGTTAACACGACTGTTAAGTTTCCGATGTCTAATGACCCAAATTTTAGAAATAAATCAAAAACAATTTATTTTTCCGATTAAGTAGGTGCTAATTTAAGCTTGGCATGCATCGTCGTTAAATCTTCGTCTATATATTATCTGTGTCATACTTATGACACAGATAATATAATAATATAGAGTCGACCTAATAACATAGTACAGTAATAGTAGGTACATAGGATAAAATTAAATCAATTTAGAAATGGATAGCCTTAACCCATATACTTACTTATTATGGGACAATTACACGAAAATTAATTTTGCATTATCGGATATTATTAGATCAATACTTTATGAAAATCTTTTAAATAACTACATTATGCATACCTATCTTGGACCGATGTTAAAATGGGCAACTTTCGGATTCCCATCTTCTGTATTCTTTGCTTTAGGCTTCATATCAGTTTTATAAAGTCCACTGCTGAACATTAGCCTCCCCAATAGACTACATTCTTTTGGGGGTATTTGCCCATAATCACCACGCTGGGCAGGCGAATTGGTGCTCGCAGTTTAAGCCAGTACGCAGGATGACGCTGCTGCCCATCATCCGGTAGGATATCTCTTCGTCGACTCTTACGACCGGCACATTACTTGATTTATTTTATCTTAATCATAAACTTGAATTTATGTTGACACCTGCAATGATGTAGTCTACCTGTTCCCGTTACCTAACGGCCATTTTGACCTTTGGTCCATTTTGCTTTAATTTCTCTCTTTCTTGATTATAGTACCGTTTTTATATTATATTTTAAAAATAAAACTGACATCATTCTAAGTGCATTATATCTTAGCTGTATCTACCTATTTTAAATCATATATCTCTAGATGTTCAGAGTAAAAGAAATAGCCACATTTTATATGCAAAGCAAATTTAAAACGGTCAAGAATTCAAGACGCTTATAAATAACAAAGCAAAAACTAGTCCCGGCCATTGGTACAGCTAAAGGTGAAAACTCTTATGCAAATGACCAATTTATAATGACCGCTTTATGAGAAGTTCCCAGCATTGGCGCTTGTTTCCAATATTTTGTGGCAAAAAATGTATTAATCCTTTATTTATGTATCAAGCGAAACATGATAATTTACTGCCCGTAGAAAATAAAATACTTAGGTATTATTAACAGAATTGAGTTATATTATTCTTATTTCGATACTGTTACTTTATATTAGCGCCTGCTGTTTATGTCATCATACTTACAAAATCTTCAACGATAACACTACAAATTTATTAGGCGTGATGATTGATAACCGTCTATCTTTCCGTCAGCATATAGAAATGGTTGCTAAAAGATTAAGAAAACTAATTTACGTTTTCAAAAACTTGAGATATGCTGCGGATCCCATTTTGGTTAAACAGACTTACCTGGCACTTGTTCAGTCAGTCTTGGGATATTGTATTGGTGTCTGGGGCGGAGCTTCAAAAACCGTTCTTATCCCACTGGAAATAGCACAAAGGGCAATTCTAAAAGTCTGTACTTTTCGTCCATTCTTGTTCCCAACTCATCTCCTATATCAGTCCTGCGAAGTACTTACGGTTCGCCAATTATTCATAATGTCTACTATATTGAAGCAACATGATAGATTGTCCATTGATAATATCAAAATTGAGACCAGGCGACGTAAGGATATTGTTATTTTAACTTATTTTGGATAGACCCATGACCAAACATCAGTACGCCAATAAATACTTTCTCTTCTTGGGTCTATATCTTTATAATATAATTAATAAAAGAATTAGTATTATTAGTTTAAACAGCAAACTGCAAAAAATGTTTATTTGAATATATACAGAAATTAACCTATGACGAAAATGAAAACTTGTTAAGTGTTACAGTAGTCCTAAATTTCGAACCTACACAACCATAGTGTCAGCTCCCACTGTCAATTCATTCAAGAACAAGCTGGACAAACACATGCAACCGGTTAAGAGGAACTAGATGCAGATGAATTGGATACAGGCGCAATCAGTTTTCAAATTGCCACCCTGTTAATTAATAATAATAATAATAACATACCTTTCACACTCACACAGGGAGGACAATACACACACCCTTTTTGTAATTTGTAATTTATCTAAACGTCGGTTCTTGATTATATTTGGAAATGGAATTAGCTTTATAAGTGTCATTACTACTTTGTGGAAGAGCGCTGTTTTCTGGAATACGGATATTTATTTATCTAGTCCAGAAACAGATGTCCTTTATATTATTTGTACCTTAGATTTTAAGCTGTACTTGTTTTTGTATTAATCTTAAGTTTTTGTGGAAATAAATATATTATTATTATTATTTATTACCCATAATCGTTAGGCGTAGAGTAAGTTATACCTTCTTTGGGTGTATAATAATAATAATAATAATAATAATAATAAGCCCGCAGGGCAGCTTGTGGCGAGCTGTTGGTGAGTGGCGACACCACGGGCGTAAATCCGAGTGCTCCAGAGGGTCGGACTGCGGTCTCGTCTCCGGTTCGCCGGAGTGGGCCCCAAGAGGCTAGCAGGACCCTCGCCCCTTGCTTGCCTTCATTGGCTGTCCAGGGTGGAGTCGCAAGAGCTACATGCTCGCAGGGTGGAAGTGAAAGATGCATAAGTCGTGAGTTGGCGCACTGTCCTCTTGGGCAGTGAGTAGAAAACGGTGTACACCTCTCGACACCCTGAAGCCGAGGATATCTATGTTGCGCTCCTGCCGTTGCACTACGGCTATTTTGGAGTGCCCATTTAATCTTCTGGCTAGTCACCACCTGCCATTTACAATCATTTGAGACTGATGATGACGGCAGGTGTCCGGTAGTCTCCTCTATCCATAGTCCAATTTACCCAGTCCTTCAGCTTTCAACCCAATATCCCGGCCATAGTAGATTC
Source organism: Musotima nitidalis (assembly GCA_949126915.1). Classification (NCBI taxonomy): domain Eukaryota; kingdom Metazoa; phylum Arthropoda; class Insecta; order Lepidoptera; family Crambidae; genus Musotima; species Musotima nitidalis. The sequence continues at coordinate 18,477,632 of OX421416.1, forward strand.
CATCTTATCCTAATAGTACTGCACCAACCGGGGATTGTCCTTAGGTGTATTTCTATAATGCACATAGGGATAATCGCCGGTTGGTGTCACATAACCATTAGATTAAAATTGTCTAAGGGGCCTCTACGTGTTGGCTTCGGCCCCACGCATGCCTTCCAAATGTCCGGGTCACCATTGGCCCGAGATCGGAAAAAGACAAACATAATAATAATAAAAATATTTATTGGTGCACCATACAATTAAAAATTAAAACTAAAAACAATTAATAAATGTTTATATGATGCACCAAAATGACCCAACTCAGCATATGCTAGTCCAGTGTTCTAGCGCTGGTTTTCAGCTGGGCCATTTTGGGTGCAGTGCGGAACGTACATCTTATAAAATATTTACAAAATATTTCTAAAACTTAAATTATAAGGATCCATAGAAATCCTCCCAAGATCTTAGGAGCCCAAGCTAACCTCACCTAAAAGTAGTGCCCCAGCCGGTAAACGAACGAGGCTCTGACAAACATAATGGTTACCGGTAAGCGGCAATAGGCTCGCCATCTATTACTGGTACTAACAATATATTATACTAATTGACAAAATGTGGGCATATAATATTATCCCTTCAGGGAACCAGGATTATGTATATATAAGGAATAAGAATCTATAGCAAATGATTATGGCAGACTTAAAATTTACATATTTCGTCATGGGCGTTGAGGCTATTATTGCAAACACATGATCTAAAACCACTAGGTCGATTTGAATGAAATTCGGTACGAATTTTTTATTCCCTTATTTCCCCCCCAAAAACAAACAGTTTCTGGATTTCTGGTTTCTGGATCAGGCGAATTATAAAGTAGGTATTGTATAGCATTTACTTACCACAAAGATCTAAATTATTTTAATAACGTCGTGCAACTATTGTGCAGACTGAAAAAAAAAAGATATTGCAAATGAAATTATATATGACTAATTTAAAGACTCAATGAAAGAGCTTACATAAGCAAAACATCGTTGCACCACCCCATGCAGCCCAGTAATTACCGAGTTACGGACAATTCTGTCATCGTAATTTGCACGGCCCCATTATCTCCTCAAAATGGTACGACTCCATCAGTGTCCTTTCATCTTCCAAAATACATTAACCCCACCTTCCAAACATAAAATATGATTGATCAGAATCGTAAATAAAAATCGAGCATAATAAAGTAATAAACAAAAACATCAATTTTGAATCAACCTTATAACTAAAGTGTTAAGGTCAATTTTGTTGATATAAAAGTATGAATAGCATGAAATTTATGCTTGATTTACTTGATTATAGGAGAGTCCGATATTTTAAGCCATAACTCAGAAAAGGTTGTCGTCATTACGGACTTTTTGTCGAAGTTTACGAACAAATGAAGGTGCGAAACACAAATAAAACACAAAATACTTATAAATACATATAATTAAAGATCTTTTTTTCTCAATATCATCTACATCTGTAAAAACAATCACATACAATTATTTACAGTTTTCACGTCACATTTACAACATCATAATTGCAATCATTCTGTGGGCGTAGTATGAGTATTGTTAAATTATACATAAATACTTGATTTATTTTCTTAAATGTATTGTAATCATATCAATATTACAGTAAAAATTTATTTCATTTTGAAGTCTATTTATCATTTGAATTATTCTATAGTAAGAGTATTATCTTACTTGAAAATCTATTTTGAGTTGCTAGGAAGTAGTCACACAAAGTCACCAAGGATTATCTCGCTTGATATAGCAGTTTTTTTAAACATTTTCTAAAGATACAGCACTTACTTGGTGAGGATTCTAGACTTTAGGTCGTTCAGTGTTAAGTGCAAAATTCTTTGCATCGGTGACTATTTGCGACAATTTCTTGACTATTCTAGCATAGTCAAAATAGATTTTCACTATAAATAATCGTGTTAACCTCGGTAAATACACCTTTACCCTTGCAGTTGCACTGTTGTCTATGTTTGAATTAAGAATGCAGTGAATTCTTTGCTTTGTTCTTTTGTTGTCAAATTTCAGATAGCAAACGGAGCATAAGTTTTAACATATAAATAGTCTCAAGTGAAAGACACAGAACAGCCTTCATTTATTTAAATTAAATCATTTGTATTGCGATTATAGTACATCTGAGGCTTGAACGCCGTGCATCAGTCAACACCGCTATGGTCTATAAGGGTTTAGTCGCTTATGGTCCAATAGGCAATAAAAAAAACTAAACATACTTAAATGTTCTATCTCTAACTATTGAAAGACGTTAATTTAACTAATAATAATTGCGAATTTGTTATTTTAAAATCACCATTGAACCAAAAGCGACTAAAGTATACGGAAGTCAGTATTTCGATACTCACAAATATTTGGTGTACATTAACGTAGTAAAGATTTCTAATTAGGGTATTTTCTAAGTATTATACTTATAATTTATGACAACAAAAAATTCTATATAGCTTGTGGCAAGATGACGCTGTGTGCGATGTCTAAGGTTACGCATTATTTAAACATTCTAAATAACAAATATCCATGGACATTAACATTGAAAATTCATATTTTTATATCATTTAACAAAACCTACTTATATACTACACCCAAAAAACATAATATAACAGTCAAAATCCTATTTCATCACGACAATAAAATCTAGCACAACATTTGATCATTATATTACATATTTACATTCAAAATACTGCATTAAATCATTGCCAACTTGTCATAGTTGTAGTAAATTTCTCTTCATTGAATTCATTACTAGTAGCCAAGGCGTCCTAAACCACTATTTATTTGTAGATAATTAAATAATATTGTAATAAATAATCACAAAAAAATCAGCATGTAAAATAATTAGAAATATATTTATTTACAACTATTCACGTATTGCTGGGAATTGACAACAATAAACCTAAAAAGTATATGCATTTTTGTTATTTCATTTAATAAAAATAATAAAAATAGAGGATTGGGTAAGGTATTCTTGATTAAATATCAAATCTTTATTGCAAACCAAGTGTATAAGATATTAAATAGAAATAGCACTTAATGCTTAGGTCTTTAGTTAGTAATTGGTTTGGTCATATTGATGGGACATATCAAAAAACAAATTAACGAAAATTCATGGAGATGAATGAACGATTTATTATGAATGAATGATGAACATTCTAAGACCAAATCCTTTAGGTTTTGGGGAAAGGGCAAAAAAAACCTGAAGGGGCCTATGAGACGGTTAATATGTTGTAATAAGATAATAGTGTGTCCCATAATCATAGCAAGTGGCAACTCTGTGTACCTCTACGAGAAAAGGCGGCATAATACGTATCGTACGTATTTCCACTAAATGTAATTCATTTTTAATCTCATTTAAATTATTCCTCGATGTCGACACTAACTCGACTAGTTTACGTGCCAGCACTCGCCTAGATTAGAGAGAGATGTGTATGATATCCATGACAGTCTTTACCATGTCACTTGCCTCTATATCCTGACAAAGACTAAGGTAGGAATGTTTCAGGTAACCCACGACTCAATCTAACTTATTAATTAATCTGTATGGGGGACAAGATTTGACTTAAAGACTAGAGGTTAAAAGACCTTTTGGCAACGGGCAATCATCTCAAGCTATCCCCAACACAAGTACTGCGTTACTTACTGGAAACTTAACATGTGTATTTATGATTTATTGAGCAATATTTTTTTATATTTTTTTTTATTTATATGACGTTTACTCATGAACATAGGTCTCCCCAATATATTTCCACATTGAGCGATCTAGAGTCGCCTGCATCCGTCGGCTTCCCGACGCCTTGACCAGATTATCGGTCCATTGCGTGGAAGGCCCTTAAGAACCCCAACGCCCCCCCAAAGAACAGTATAGTATAAAGTATGTGTACCATAAATGTATAATGAAAAATCTCGTAATTTTGACTTCACTAAATGTAACTAACTACCTTAGCTCATGTGCAACATTCGCTTTAATATTTAGAAATAACCATATTATTATATTGAACATTAACCAGTACAGTTTTAAGGTAATAGATTCGTCAAAATGTCTCTGAAGACAATGACAATAAGGTCTCAAAACTAAACGGTTCAATTCAACGATAGGATTCGTTAGTTAGTTGGAATAAAGGCCACATCACACATAATACTTTTAGCACCTGCGATTAGCGATTTTGTTTCTGCCTTGAAATTGCACCACATTAGCAATTCCTATGTATATTAAGTATCTATTTTCAAAAATGCATACATGTATGTTCATCCGTTATTTAGTATCCATAACACAATTTCTTTATGATACTTATCTTGGAACTTAATAATTGGTGTAATTTAGATTTTCTAATTAAACAGCGTTATAATACATTGTTATTCGTCTCGTTAACCCCAGCTGAAAGCGCTTGTTTTACGACTTCATTCGCAACGTACAAACATAGAGAAGGATTGATTTCTGTACCATCTGATTCTTTTACCGAGAGTTCAATCGATAGTTTTAATTTTGATTGTATTACAATATCTAACTAAAATCATTTATTACGAACACAGGTTCCAGGTTAACTCTTGTATTACGTTCAACGGCTTTATCGAGTTTTGCACCTTGCTGCGTTGATCGTTATAGTTGAAATTTGAAGATGTAGTTACTTTTAGTGGCTAAATCGAGTTCATACAGGCTATTGTAATGTGAATGACTTAGAACATGAATATTGTTAATGTTATATTATATTGAATTGTATATATAGCTTCACAGACAAATGAAGATTGTAATTCAAGTAGCAAACCAATGGATAAATTTAAAAGAGCATAGCCTGCGAGTTTCTTGTCGGAACTGGCACTTAGATTTACTTACACTTTCATATTTTTGTGTTATAACTGTTTTGTTGCATGTAACTCAATCTAAGCTTCGAGATTTCGGTGTAATCATATTTAGATTGTTTTTATATTTATATTCAATTTTGATGAATTTCGAAGTAGGTACTATGTAATAGTTTATGAGATAAAAGTTTTTGAAGGTTGGCTAAAAAGCACAATATGCACTATTGCCGAATGCAAAGTGTAGCTCTCAAGCGCTTAATCGCAATTCCGAAAAGCACACAATACGTTGATGCTAAAAGAATCATGTGTATGTCTAGTGTCCTTATCTTTCTGGCAAATATCTACTATTGCAGTTAAATTGGCCAATTGCAAGTGAAAATAAACTAATTGTCAAGTTATTGACTCAGCATGCAGCGACGGCGACACGTTCTCTCGTTGATAGTTCTTAAGTCAAAATCTTAGTATGAATGAACTTATAGTATTTTTTATATACTACAAGGAGGACCTTGAACATATGACTCACCTGATGGAGTGTGATCGCCACATGCCATGTCATTGCCTATGTATAACTGCAATGAACACCACTAGGCATCACTAGCTCATTGTCAAATATGTAAAAAAGAAGGCTGATCACAGGTTCGCTGTAGTACCAATCAGTCAGTAATCACAAAAACGACAGTCCACATTAAACTGGATTCCACAACACTGAGTACGAATTCATAAAATAAATAGAGGCGTAAAAACACCTTGGCAAGAAAAGAATGATTTCATTTACACAAAATTACATAAATTCCCTTGTCCTAATAAGCTCCGGTAGTTACAACTAAGTTGATATTGCATTGGCCGTCGCCACGCTATCCGGTCATGGTCCTTCGTCGGTACTGAGGCACACAAGAACACAGTAACACAACGCAGTTACGACGACCGCCTTTTTATCGTCACTTTGCCACGCGCGAGCTGCGATATGTATATTCTGAAACGTTCTAAATTCTGTCGCTTCACCCATACCTGTAACAAAAATTTCAAATGAGCGTTTGATTAGTTTTAACCTTCCTATACCGAAGTTAAAGAGAATTTATACATATACCCGCGTGAGGTGGGACTGGTCGAATATTATTGAACACATATATCATAGTGTATAGGGTATCTCATAACAGCTTAGGAGACCACGCCAACCTCACCTGCAAGTGCACCTGCCGATCAACGGACGAAGCTCTGACAAAGATTAAAGTTCCCGGTAAGCGGCAGTAGGCTCACCACCTATTACGTGAGTCCAAAATACAAAATTGCGAAGTGTGGGCTAATAATATGTCTTTCGGGGAAACAGGCGTGATTGTATGTATGTATATTATAGTAATTGAAGACACCACTAAATTGACAGACCATTGCGTGGATATAGGTAAGACTCTAGCTATCTTTGGGCGCTGTTAAGGTAGTTCATCAAAAAATATCATCATCATCATTATCATTTATACTAAACGAGCCTCGATGATGGACTTCAGTCTCTCCAAATTTTTCCACAAAAACCAATGCTTTGATTTCCCGAAACTTATTTTAGGTCATTGGTCCATCATGTGCGGATTTTACTCATGCTGACCCGTACGTGGAAGCCAGGAAGATCTTTTTCGACCCACCAGTCAGAGGCATATTATGAGCCCACGTTGCGCCAATTTTATTGTTGTTGGTCCCACGTAATAGGTGGCGAGCCTATTTCCGCTTACCGGGAACTTTTATGTTCGCTAGAGCTTCGTCCGTTGTTCGACAGGTGCACCACTTGCAGGTAAGGTTGGCTTAGACTATTAAAATGTTGGTAAAATCCTTATACACCCATAATCCTTCACATCCTATATATAATATAAGTTTCACTTCCGTCAGTCATTACTAGCATCACATATGAGTAGAAGTTCACTGACCAATAAATTAAATGACAATTATTTTTAACACGTGGGTGTGCGTGTGTGTGTGATACTCACAGCGTCGTCTGTGATGGCGTGTATGTGTGCGGGGAATCGCGGCAGTTCTCGGCCCTCCACGTAGACGCTCTGGCCGCGGTGGAACCATCGCCTCTCATACAGTAGCTTGCCGTCTTCGACGCGAGTGTCCGCATTTTCTGTCCCGTTACTGCTCTCTCGCGCTGGGGAATCACCTGTAGATCATTCATTATTATTAGTCAGATTGTTGTTTTATTTAAGTAATAGTATATGTACGATTACGGCCTAGAATATTGCCACCCCCTCTCATCTCACGAGGAGCCGTCAGAGTCGACGAAGAGAAAACCTATGGGATGATGGGCTAAAGCGTCGTCCTGCGTAATTATGAGCAAATTCTTGCCGCAGCAGTGGACTTTATAAGGCTGACATGATGATATGTATGATTTTTTTAATGTTTTATGTTATATAGGTCCTACCAAGACCTAAGGAGCCCAAGCCAACCTCACCTGCCGATCAACGGACGAGGCTCTGGCGAACATAACAGTGTCCGGTAAGCGGCAATAGGCTCGCCACCTATTACGTGGGACCAACTTTATAATTGGCGAAGTATGGGCGTATAATATATCTCTGCCTACCCCTGGGGAAACAGGCGTGAAAGTATGTATGTTTTATGTTATAAATGAACATATCATTACAAAAATAAACTTAGAAAAACGGAAGGCGCTCGCGAAAAGGAAACCTTGACATGGTAGGCGGCTAAGTACCTCTTGGTACATAGGCAATGGGGCCGCAAGAAGGTTAAACACCTAGTACTGACTACGGTGGACCGGAAACTAAGAGGCTTGTGGAGAAGGCTGCGCCATCTTTTTTTTTGGATGGAATATCATCAAATGACCTTCCCCCGCTGTGGGTGGAGCGGGAGGGTGTGTCAGAAGTCTGACTAAAAACCATCCATGTTCCTTCTTTTCAGCCTGCTACGTACCGAGGCGAGGTAACCCTTGCGAGCAGTCCCGCAAAGGCTGCGCTGTCTGGTGTAGTAAAAAGTCTGCAGTTTTCCGTTCGTCATGCGCTGCTCTGCAACCAGCTGAGTGTGTTCATGCGTGGTGGGGTTTACTACGCAGGCATTACTTTTTAAGCAGGGGACTATGTAGAGAAGTCTGCATATATCCATCCTTCACATTACTGCACTATTGCAAGGGTAGACTGCAGCCGGTAGCTACAATTTTACTTATAGTTCCCGTCAGGGGGCGTTCCCTTCATCGAAGAGTGCTGACAGCTGCATCACTTTTGAAATGACTCTTCTTCACTTTGAAGTTAAAATCTTTTTATTCCATAAACTATTACATAGTACTTGAAAACGTCATAATTAAATATAAATACAAAAGACAATCAAAATATGATTACACTGAAATCACGAAGCTTAGATTTACTTACATGCAACAAAACAATGAAAAAACAAAAAATATTTAAGTGTATGAATCTAAGTGCCAGTTCCGAGCCACCGTTCTGTAAGAAGAACTAGCAAGAAACTCATAGGCTATGCTCTTTTAAATTATCAAATGGTTAGTTACAATCTTCATTTGTCTGGGAAGCTATACTTTAATTTAATAACATTAACAATATTCATGATCTAAGTCATTCATATTAAACAGCCTGGGCGCATAATCGTACGCTTGCAGGTTTAGCAGACAGATTTCGGTACCTACCACAACGGTAACACTTGCAAACTTGTGAAGCCTGTGAAGTAAGCCTGGTGAAGTAAGCCTGGTGAAGTAAGCCTGATGAAGTAAGCCTGGTGAAGTGAGCCTGGTGAAGTAAGGGTGACTTACTAAGACTATTGGTGGAGTTGAGATGTTTCCGGGGCTGATGCTGCGGCGAGTGCCTGGTTAGTGCTCGCAGATCGGCGTCGATGTCTCGCTCGTCGAGCTGGAACGTTAACGTGGTGGCGAGAGGCTTGCGACGCTTCTCCGGCGCCGGCGCAGGCTCGTTTGCCCGCCGCCGTAGTATCCGTTTCATTACTGGCTTAACCTGGAAGTTTAGAATTTTGTCGTTGTTTAATATGACTAAGAGAAGAGAAAGACGACTAACGAAAAAGAGATGGATTGAGTTGAGTGTGTAAAGAATATTATACCATTCTAAAGTGAATCAAATCGGAAGGGGCAGTTGAGAGTCAGTGACGAATCAACGAAGTCAATGAAAGGAAATTTCAAGTTGCATAATGTCATCGCTGAAGAGTTGGGACAAATTTGGGGCTATCCATAAATTATGTCACACGTTAAGGGGATGGGAGGAGGTTGAAGACGTGTGACATGGTGTGACAAGGGGATGGGAGGAATCCTAAATTTCGTGACGTTACATAGAGCTGTAACAAGGACGGAAGAAAGGTCAAAAAATTACGGAATTCGTGTGACGTATTTTATGGATGACCCCCTTTCAATTCGAATTTTTCAAAATACTACTATATAAATTAAATAATTTAAAGAAAAAATTAATTACATAGTAAATTGTAGTTATTTATTGTCTGTGCATTATAAATATTTTAAATTTATATTTTTATGTAATTTATGTCAGTGTATTTTTTTTATACTTTATTAAATATTTATCTGGTGTGTACTTAGGATAAGTGAATGTCGTGTTCGGCTGTAATCGGAATACAAGTTAAGCTATATAGTATTTAGTTTATATAAAAATAATGATTCTTGATTTGTACTCTGTTGCTGTACCATAAATAAGTAAACTGTGAGCAGGGCAGGATTATACATAATATATTAACAAATTCGGAAAATTTATAAAAGGTAGACTTTATTTATTTCAATGCATCCTGTCGTTTCTATAAAATCTTGACTGTTAAACAGAAATAAACCCCAGCAGAGCATTCCACAGATGAATAAAAAAAATAATAACAATAAAAAAAGATTTTAATAATAAAAGTACCTCCATGGAGTCTCCATTTAACTCCATGCTGTGCCTCTCATTCTCTATAAGTTTCCGCTTGTCTTCAAAGTCATTGAGCAAGTTCTCCTTCAGTTCAACCTTTTTCTCTTCAAATTCTTTTGCTGCTGCCTTCTTTTCTGCTGCATATTCTCGTTCAACTACATCGAACATGTGATCTCTGAAAAAAAATTTGAAAAGTGATGTAGCACTGTTTTGTTTGATTTAACAACACTCATGTATGTTCACAAACACTTAATGGTTAATAATCCACCGTTATTACACATTAATGTTAGAAATATCACAAATTAGAGAAAATAAAACAAAACTGCAAAAATGACAGACTTCACTTTCCCGCCAAGAAGTCATCTGTATAGGTTATAGCAAAGTTTACTTTTAGTACAAATATATTTAGAGGTGTCTAGCATTTCGCCCATATTGACACCAGACGAGATTTTGCCATAGTTAGTAAACAAAATTATCACTAAGTGATAGCAAGGTGGATCCAGACATAAATATTCTCTTACAATTTGACGACCGATATGGCGTGGAGGTCAGTATACCTACACTTCACTCCAGAGGTCGTGGGTTCGATTCCCACACAGAACAAATCATTGTGTGCATGAACATGAATATTTGTTCTGGTCTGGGTGTTTTTCTATGTATATTAAGTCTGTATTTACAAAAAAAAAAGTATTTACGTATGTTTATCCGTTGTTTAGTATCCATAACACAAGTTCTTAATGATACTTATTTTGGAACAACATAATTGGTTTTATTGTCAGAAAATCTTTATATTATAATAATTACACCAATTATTTAGCTCTACTATAAGTATCATTAAGAAGTTGTGTTACGGATACTAAAGAACCGATAAACATACTTGTATACATTTTTTTTTTGTAAATACACACTTAATATACATAGGATACATCCAGACCAGAACAAATATGTTTATGCACACAAAGATTTGTCCCGTGTGTAAATCGAACCCAAGGCCTCAAGAGCGGAGTGCGGGTATATTCGCCTCCACGCCATAGCGGTTGAAAAGAAAACATAGAACCTAGACGAAGACTATCTTAGTCACATCATCATCATCACAGGCAATAAACGTACCACTTCTGAGCACGGGCCTCCTCTCACGGACCAAGGTGAGAGGGAATTGGGTAATACTCCACCATTTGGACCCAGTGCGGATTGGCGAAGGTAATCTTGGTCTACGTCTTTCAATAATCTTACGTAGATATATTCATCATCGTAGGCGCTGGCTTGTGGGCGGTGGGTAATGGGTAACTCGCCGCCCGTCCGCCTACTAAAGGCGACAGGCCGCGTCGACGGCGCGTTCGTGTTCCACGCGCGCCTCCAAGAGATGTCAGCACAGTGAGGGGCCCCCAGGAGAGGGGGCCAAGCCTGCCAGGGTTGCGGGACTGTTCGAAAGTGTTACCGTGGCTTTGGTGTGATAGGCTCAAGAAGGAACATGGGTGGTTTTTAGTCAGTAAAAGTCTGACACACCCTTCCGCCTTACCCTCAGCGGAAGACGGTCAATTGATGATTTTCCATCCACAAAAAAAAAAGATATATTCATCATCATCATTTCAACTATATGAAGTCCACTTCTAGACATAGACCTCCCCAAAAGTTTACATTATATTTGCTCATAATCACCACACTTGGCAGTCGGGTCGGTGATCGCAGTTCAAGCCAGTACGCTGCTGCCCATCATCCGGTAGGATTTCTCTCCGTCAACTCTTACAACTCCCTATGAATTGAGAGGGGCACTATTCTAGGCCGGCACAATAGGCACGGTAATTGACACTACTTACTTGTATATTTTATTTAATCGTAGCCTCTCATGCAGCTGATGTTCGAGTCGCTTTACCCGCCGCAGGTACTCAGTGTGGATACCGTCCTCTAGTTGTTGTAGCTGCTTCTTCAGGTTGGCCAGTTTGTCTTGATACATCCTACAATTAAATAGGCTTTATAATTAATATAGTAACTACGAATGTAGCTTGGCAAGACTGTATAGCATTAGCGGCTGACAGTTGGGACTTTCATAATTAGATTTAAACTTCAAAACTCAAAAACTTTTATTTCATAAACTATTACATAGTACTTAAAACGTCAAAATTTATTATAAACATAAAAAACAATCGAAATATGATTACACCGAAATCATGAAGCTTAGATTCACTTAAATGCAACAAAACAAATAAAAAACAAAAAATATTTAAGTGTAAATGAATCTAAGTGCCAGTTCGGAGCCACCACTCTTTAAGAAGAACTGACAAGAAACTCACAGGCTCTTTTAAATTATCAATTGGTTAGGTACTTTAATTACAATCTTCATTTGTCTGTGAAGCTACACAATGCAATATATTATGACATTAAGACTATTCTTGTTATAAGCAGAGGTTTGAATTAGGTAGAGTTATTTATGTACTTGCATCGAAATGTTGATATTAATGTGGACCTTCCCGGGATTTCAAATGGATTTCAAATGGGAGTGCTCCGCATTTTCGCTATTGTATTCTTTTGTTCTCACAAGCTATGTAGTGCGAACAATAAACGTGGCAACATCGCGCGTGTGCGTATTGGAATTTTGCAACTTCGGTCATCCAATAGCATTGATGTAAGTTTGGCAACGTCGCGCGTGCAGTAGTCTAAATTAAAAAAGTAAAAGTAAATAACTTTTTATTAAAAAGTAACGGGATTTTTTCTATTCTTTAAAATTAATCCCGGGATTTGAGGCATATCCACTATATTCTTTCGCTGTGTGAAATCAGTGTAAGTACATGAATAACTCTACCTAATTCCGACCTCTGGTTATAAGTCATTCATATTAGAATAGCCTGCATGAAGTGGTAGTTTAATCCTAAGCATTTTTATCTGCCATTTAATATTTGATAGAAGACAGCTTTCGTTTTATTGTTAATTTAAATTTATTCAGGCTTAATTTCTGTATATTGCCTGTATTTTATTGTAGAATCGCACACTTAATTCTGTAAATCAAAGTCTACAATTAAGTCTTAATAAAGCATGATATGTCTCATCAGTAAATGTAGGCATTTGGTACAGTCAGCGCTACATAGTTGTTAGTACCTTTGAATTGAATATGCCCTAACATTCATGGCAAGAGACGTGTTTCGATCTACAAGGAGCTTTGGATGTTACCAACTAGGTACTACACTGACTGTACAAACATACTGCACGAAAATTGGTTAGTTATAGAAGTATAAAAATATTGCTTAGGAGTAAATACATATTTTTTAGATTGTTTAGTCTTATTTTCTTGATGATACATACTGACACACATTTTATATAAAAAAATCCTGGTTTATTTATTACTAGCTTTTGCCCGCAACTTTGTTTGTATGGAATAGTGACTTCCGGCAGATTTTTGGTTTTACCCACATAGTTCCTTATCTCGCTGCTATCTAAGTTCCTGCTGCCGCGGGTTTTTTAGAGATAAAAACTATCCTATGTCCTTTCTCGAGTTCTAAACTATGTCTGTACCAAATTTTATCCAAATCAGTTCAGTAGTTTAGACGTGAAGTAAAGAAAGAAAGACAGACAGGCAGACAGAGTTACTTTCGCATTTATTATATTAGTTTGGATTATTATTATTAATTATACTCACGGTTTTATGAAGTATGTATTTATATAACATCAATATTTATAAGACTTTAGAGATGGATTGTCTTTTTTATAGTAATAAGGGAACCTAGTCCTGAGCCACACTGATAACAAAACATCGCCTTTAATCAGTTGCATAACAGAAAGTCAAGACAATTTACAATATGTAGTGAATGAATAATAAATTTTCGTTTATAATGCAGTTAACTAACTTAATTATAAATAAGTATATACATATAATAATTCATGGTAACACAGTTATATATCACTCATACAGCAGGTAGACGTTTTTTATACTTCTTTGTAATGCAATCACTTTGTAATACTTTAAGGAAACATAGTGTTATTATAATACTTCATTACACTGTGTTGTGTTATGATGAGCACAAGTAATTCAAAATTGTCATTGTGTATTGCAGCCAAGTGTATTTTTTTTTTACTGATATCAAATGTTTTGTAAACATTTTTTAAAATATATATTCTATCCTCATTGCCAGCCCTCCATGATCTCTTAGTGGAAGTGTTAAATATCTCTGGGATATTGCATATCAGTGTTTAAACCTTAAGTGGAATATTGGAAGCTTAATGAAAATCTACAAGACATATGAAAACTCAAGTCCAGCTAAATCTGGTTAGACAAGTCTTTGGGCATATTGCATGCTTAAGGGAACATCGACCCATTAATAGATAGGTCAGGTTTGAGTTATGTACTTATACAGTCTTTCTATTTCTTACTGAGATCGAATCAATGTTAATTTAACGTTCAAAACACAAGCAGAACTACTAATTATTAAATCAGTATCAATTTAATGTGCTTACAAGTAGCACAAGTATTCTTTAGAAGATCTTCTTTAGTGATGTCCCAAAAAACGTCTTTTTTGAATTAAGTCACTATTCCATTAAGCATGCGATATGTGTGTAATGCTAGGATGGTAATCATGAACAATAGTAAAAGATGAGGTTGACTTCAGATGCAACTGTACATTTACGTCTTCATCCATTTGTTTTTTCATTCTTGCTTGCAGTTGTATACTCTTTGGCTTGTATTGTTATTAATTTGGCAACAATGATGCCCAGTAAAACTTTAAATAGTTTATGTTGACATCTTACTGCATTATATTACATGTATTTTATTATTGTTAATGAAATAAATAAATACTTTTAATATAAAGAGATGATATATGTGATGCTAAAATTTTATTATTTTAATTCCACTATGTAGTATTTGTCAGATCCCATCATGGCGGCATCTCTAGTCAATTGAATAAACATCTTATTACCATAAATACTAACATAAGATGCATGGTTTTGCTTCTGTCTTATACAAATTATTATCGAATGTAATGCAAAGTAACCAAATCTCATATTAGTTAAGGTACCTCATCATGCCAATAGTATTAAGATACCTTTGTGCCTAAAATACAAGCGAATGTACAAGAAATTAACGGTTGCGCATTTATTTACATGATTATTTGATACAAATATAACCATAATTCAGTTGAGTATTTCGTAAATAAAAAAAAAATTTCAACCCAATGTCTAGTACTAACTTTCTAATAGTGCTCTTGCCAATAGCATCTATTGCAAAATGAGTATTTAGAATAAAACTTACTGTTCCTTGACCTCCAGTGGTTCATCATTTTTTGGCACATCTGTCTCACTGGCTTCTTCAGTGTCTGTCAGATATAACGAAAAAACAGGTATTTAAAAAAACATTGTTTACTATAAGAACAGGTGAAAGTAGCCTACTATTTACATTACGTCATCATTGACCAGATTGGAGCTAAATTAGGCGGGAAACAAAAACATCTTACAAATTCAGAAAATCAACATGCTGGTATATGAGAAACAGTAAGTAGGGCCATTAAAATTTATTTATCAATAAAGTAATTCAATAGAACGGTGCTATTGACCAAAATGCTAAGCAAAAACAGGTTATTTATCGATCGTAAACAAAGCTTACCTTCGTCACTGTCGTCCACTGGAGGCGGTGGAAGAGCGTCCTCCTGATCCCTATATTCGTCCAGATCGTCGTACCCGTCGTCTTCAAAGTCGTATTCATCTCCTGGGCCCGAATATGGTGATCCTTGGTAAGACATCGTCGAGGCAACGCGTAACAGTTGCATACAGATCGACTCTAAATCACAACCACTAACACAAACCCTCCACCAACTGGGAACTATACAAAGTTCCAATAAATATAAGTTCCTAACGTCATTAAAGTAATCGAATTGAATAATACAACAGATTTAAAAAAGCGGAGCAAATTAAAACACTTAAGATTCACCTCATCACAAAAATGAGAACTCAGCACAGAGCGAGCGAACACAAATTGTTTTACGTCAAAGCGTCAAGTCAAACTCACAAAAAAACGCTACCAAATTGTGTAATGATGCTTGATATTTCTACACCTTTATGTTTTGTCTTGGCTACAAGCAGCGGCTCAATTGGTGCAAAAGAGATGCCAACATAAATGTATAAATTTGATTTAACAACATAATGTAAAGGCATAGTACCATAAGCTATAGAGCATAGAGAAGTGAAAATAGGAAGTTAGTTTAATCTTATATTTTCGTAACCAACTTTGTTTTGTATTCAATTATGTGCTGTTCTGCGCAAATATATGAAATAAAGTGAAAAAAGTACTGTATAGTTTTGTTATATATTATATAGGTAATCAAAGTATTTGTGTTTTTTTTATTGGTTTTAAATAATCACTGTTTTGAGTTACCTACACATTAACTATTTTATACATTAAATAAGTTCGAAACATTTTGTTTACACCACATTATTTTACTTTCTCCATTTTATCTTGTTTACAATAATTCTATATTTTTACTGTGTTGATATTTTTTCTTTCAAGATTGTTATTGCTATTCCTTGTTGAAAGTTTGTTTAAGAGTTTGGTGTCAGTGTAAAGTTACTTCCAGATTTGATTAATTACTTTTTCTAACTGGAATCAAAATCAACTGGCAGTAAATCAAAAAAATATATGTATTATGGTGCATATTACTACAGTATTATGCACGATTTGTAGCTGCGCATCTTGCCTCGGTTAAAAATGAACCAGAAACCATATTTAAAACTAACCGTACCACTCCAGCACGGCAATAGGACGTGAACTAACGTCCAAATTGAAAGAGCTATAGGAGTGGTTCAAATGGTTCAAACTTCAAAATATTTTTGTTTCTTAAACGATTACGTAGTATATAAAAGAAGTCATAATGTTATATAAAAATAATCAAAATATTATTGATTACTCTGAAATAACTGATTACACGAAGCTTAGATTCACTTACATGCATCAAAACAATTTAAACAAAAACATTTCTTCTGTCAATTCAGCAGAAATTGCTCGTCTCACTGCAGTCTCCGAAAGAGAGTCAGGTCACTGGCTCCAGGCATTACCGTCTGCCAATGTCGGTACCTTGTTGGACGGGCCGTCTCTTACTCTAGCGGTTTGTCTCCGCCTTGGTGCCAGGGTAGTCCACCCTCATCGTTGTGTTTGTGGGGAGGCCGTTGACGAGCTTGGCCATCATGGTCTTTCATGCGCCCGCAGTGCTGGTCGTATATTACGGCACTCCTCTCTCAATAACATCATCCGCAGTGCTTTTGCCACCGTTGGGTTACCTGCTGTCTTAGAGCCAACTGGTATCTCTCGCAGCGATGGCAAAAGACCTGACGGTATGACTATCGGCCCATGGAAGCTTGGCAGGCCGCTGGTGTGGGATGCGACCTGTGCAGACACCGTGGCTCCCTCACATGTATGCGCAACTTCGCGTCATGTCGGGGCTGCTGCGGTAAGTGCTGAAAATCGCAAACGGAACAAATACGGAAATTTAGGGCCTAACTTTCTTTTTGTTCCGTTTGCGGTGGAGACATTGGGTCCATGGGGGCCGGAAGCAAAGCAGCTCGTGAAAGAATTAAGTGCTCGCCTCATTGCTGCTTCCGGTGACAAAAAGGCTGGCAGCTTCTTCTGCCAGCGTATTGGCCTGGCAATCCAAAGAGGAAACGTTGCCAGCATTCTTGGCACCGTACCCATGGGCCCACAGTTGGAAGACATCTTTTATTTATAGTTTTTAGTTTTTATTTTTAATAATTATGTTACCCTGTTTTAGATTAAGTATATTATATTAAATACAACTCCTGTGCTACCTTAGTTCATTTAAACAAAAAATATTGAAGTATAAGTTGATGTAAGTGCCAGGTCAGAGCAACCGCTCTATGAGAAGAACTGATAAAAATTCACAGGCTGTGCTCTTTTAAATTATCAATTGGTAAGGTACTTAAATTACAATTTTCATTTGTCTGTGACGCTAAACAATGCCAACAAGTCAATATCTAGCATTGGTCTAGTAGCCTCAATCAGGCTAGAAGTAAAGTTTTTCTTTGCTTCAATGTGCATAACATAACATCACCTTTTTAATTTCTAATGTTGATTATACATAGGAACATTTCAACCGTTATAATGCTTATACTATATGTATGTAAATTTTTGAAATTTTTGAATTTTCTTAATGTAAAAAAAGGTTATTTTCCAATTGAAAATTTAACAAACACTTAGTCTTTGTATTTTTATATTTAACAAGTAAAATAAGTTAATAATAATTAGACTAGAAAAACAGATGTATACAAGAGAAGTCCAAAAATTCTAATAATTTATATAAATAATTGAAACCTAATTTTACATTCAATTCTGTTCATTATTGTTTTGATTTAATATTTGAAACTACTCATCACTAGCCAACTGCAAAAAAAGTGGCTTGTCTTGTCTATTACAATTAAAGTCATCTTGACATAAAGCCAAAGGTGGAGACGTCATCTATAAATATTGAATGAATGAAAAAACCGTACTAGCGTAGCGTTTCTTACCTGCCTGCCTTAGTTTTTTTTAGCATCAAAGCGTTATAAATTTTTGTTGTATAAAAAAATTTATACAAGTTATGTGTCCTAAACAAAATCTTACTTTTATGATTGATACTAATTTGTAGTGAATGTGACGCTGTAGGCTTTTGTGTCGGTGATGTAATTTGGGTGATTGAGTGGCTTCCTAGTGTTTTACAATGGAGGAATCCTCCTTCACGATACCAGCCGATGACAATGGTGATACTGAGCTCGACCCTAGAATACAGGTCAGTAAGTGACTATAAGTTTTGAGTTAATGTACCTGTAAACCTTTGTAACTGCAAAGATGAGTGTCAATTTTGTTGATTATTTTGCTACCGAGTACAGTGGATACGATGTTTTATATCAAAACATGAAATACGGACTTATAGCTAGCAAAGAGCTCTCGGAATATCTTAGAGAGAGGTCGAATATAGAGGAGTCCAATTCGAAATTGTTAGCTAAATTAGCAAAACAAGCCAATAGCAACTGTGCGCAAGGCACGTTTGCGCCGTTTTGGAGCGTTTTGAAGAGTTCTGCTGAAATTCTGTCTAATTTGCATCAGGATATGTTCCAGAAAGTAAGTGAGCTTGTAAAAGATGTGGCACGCTATGCTGATGAGTTACACAAGAAACATAAAGCAGTAAAGGATTCTGAGTCTAACACATTAGAGGTGGTCCTGCTGACACAGAACACAATACAAGCGTTGTACAAGGCCAAAGATTTGTATACAGCTAAGTCTGCTGAAGTGGAAAAACTTCGCAAAGATAATGCTTCTACTAAAGATATTGAAAAAGCTGAAGTGAAGCTGAAAAAGTTACATGAAGATTACAGACAGCTTGCTGAAAAGTACAATCTACTAAAACAAGATTTTGAAAAGAAAATGACCCAGACATGTAAACATTTCCAGGATGTGGAAGAAGCACATTTAAAACAAATGAAACAGTTTGTCAATTCATACGCTGACATCACTCAAAATAACCATGATCTTATAGGTCAGGTGCATAGAGACTTTAAACACCAATGCTTAGAGCTTACTGTAGAAAAACTCTTGGAACAGTTCCTTATAGAAAAGTACACCGCTATAGAGAAAGCTTACTTAGTTGATCTGCCCACCTCATTGCCGAAACCTGGGTCAGCTAATAATTCCATATCAGAAGCAGACCAAATATCTACGGTTTCTAATGGGTCTCATAAACCAACACCACAGGCTAAAGCTGCTAAAAAAGAGCCATCATTTGCCAGCAAAACATCGCGAAGAACAACTTCTCTTCTAAATTTGTTTACACCAAATTTTCAAAGCAAAGATGAGCCCAGTGGGAGTGTTGAGGGTGCAGCTCCGTGCTCAGCACCTTCCAGTCCTAGCGGAACACCTGCCACACCTGTTGCTCCAGACAAAGATGCCAACATGGGCCGCACTACTCTTCGTGAATCAAAATGGTTTCTTCGTAGTAAGAGGACCAAGACAAAGCCTAAAAAATCTAAAAAGAAAAAAGATGAGATAACTGAAAATTCTAATGCAGGAGACAAGTCTGATTTGGAAGAGAAAGAGGAAGAGGTTATTCCTAAAGAGGAATCAATAAATTCTCCAGAGGTTGATGAAGAGGGGTACTGCATAAGACCAAAAGATGAAAAGGGCAGTGTGTATTCCACCTCTGACTCAGAATCTGATGAGGAGAGGGACAGAAAAATCCATGTAGAGATAAAACCTATAAGTAATGGGGGAGCTCCAATGTCTGCCAGTGTTGATGAATTAAGAGCTACAGTAGAAAATATTTCACTGTACAAAATTGGAACTACAAGGCGTGGTTCTAATGCGAATACAAGTAAAGCTAGTAGTGATTTATTGGATTTAAACTTCTTTCAAAGTCCAACTGGAAGTAATCCCACTTCACCCCATGGTAATACATCAAACCCATATGCTCCGCTTCAAGCAAACCAGTCCCACGCACTAGAAAGCCCCACACCAGTGTCTAATGCTGATGTAGGAGATCTATTTTCTGAGGTTGGAGAGATACACCAATCTACTGTTCGAACATCCACTCCGACAGTTCCCACTATTTCACTGCCACGTCCGCCGTCTAGGCGATCAGAAGGAGATTTTCGCACTGCTGGCTCCTCTGGGTCTCGAGGTCCTTCCCCTCTAACAATTGGTATGGCAGATACTATTCCCTTAGCTGTAGCATTTCATGAAATTATTCATTCTTATTTCAGAGGTACAGAGGAGTCTAAATGTCAAGTTAAAATGTCTGGAGATATGATGTTATCATTCCCAACTGGTATTGTAGGAGTGTTAGCCAACAATCCCAACCCTGCAAAGCTCTGTTTTAGACTAAAAAACATTCATAGGCTCGATAATGTGTTTCCCAATAAGCAATTAATATCAATTAATGCCATGATGTCTACAAGAGACTCCACTGTGTTGGAGTTTAATATGCCAGCTCTCACCTCTCTGCTAAAGAGACAATCAGAAAAGAATCCAACTGCCCAGTATTTCAATGTGGACATATTGAAATATCAAATACGGCCTAAGACAGGTGCTGGGTCCTGTCCATTACAATTAGTCGCATATTGGAAGTGCGAGCGTGACCACACGGATTTGAAGGTGGACTATAAGTACAACTTGCATGCAATGAGTCCACCTTCACCTCTGCTGAACGTGTCGGTGTGCGTGCCGGTGGACGGTGGCGTCAGGAATGTGATAGCCATGCCACAAAATGCATGGAATGGCGAAAATGAGCAAGCGAATTGGCGTTTCACTGAACTTTCACAACATTCGGAAGACAGAGGAGTTGGCTCACTCCGAGCCCGCTTTGAGCTTAACAAAGGTCCGTCCACCATGGCTACTATATCGGCCCTGTTTAATTGCGAGGGCGCCACGCTCTCGGGCATAGAATTTGAACTCATAGGTAGTGGATACCGCCTCTCACTCGTAAAAAGGCGTTTTGTTTCAGGCAAATACATTTGTGATAGCGAGGAGCACTGATTGGTCCAAATCCTTATGAATTCTAAGACATGTTTGTATGTAATGTAGATGTACTTTACACTTGTCAATATTTAAGGTGTGTATGCAATATAACATAGAAATATAATTATATAAAATAAATATTCCGTAAATTTCTTTAGTACCTTATAGGGATGTTTCCTGTCCACTTAATTATGTTACATTGTAATTATTATTCTCATATTGGGTTTGTCAATTTTTATTATAAGGTTATAAATTTAGATATTTCGTCGCTATAGTAATAGAATAATTATGCAAAATATTTTTTTTGTGCCATTAACATGATATTTTTAAACACCTGTGTTGTACTTTTGGTACTGAAACAGCTTACTTACCAATAACAAAGCATCACATTTTAATATATTTACCATAATATTTAGTTCATAACATATCATAATTTTGATTATTTTAATGTGACTGCACATTTATTTTAAAATAATATTTAGTTTATAATCAAAAATATTTTAAAATTTATTTTTAATTAGTCGATATTTAATGGCAGCAACTAGCCATAGTAGCAAAGACTGTATTGCTTATGGTTTCAACAAATATAAATAATTAATTATGTTTTTTAATCTCAGTTGAGAAGTCCTTTTGAAAAATTTATATCCTTGCTTTATTATAGAAAAACCTTTTAAATTATATAAAATTGGCCTAACACGAAATATGATAATAAATTGTATAATAATTAATTAACACCAATTTTATTGTCGGTAAGGCTTCTTATTACACGTTACACATCGCCAAGGTAGAGGCGACTGTCGTTGACGCAGTGACACTTGCTTTTAATTACTGTCAACCAATGGGATCGCTTGTAGTTGTAACGCACCGCGTCCGCTATTTTGTCAGTTGATAATAAATAGCCCAGGAGAGCGCGCGCGTCGCGATCATTACTGCCTCTCACATCATTTCACATTCGGATGTATTTGTTTTTTTGAGGAATAATATCTTTCCTTTATGTTAAAATAAAACGTCACAAATGAAAACACAATAATTTGTATTGTTATTATTATTATAATAGTTGCAGTACCTACCGATTTCGTTGTAACAACATTTTATATCAATTTGCTATAATTTTTTTTAAACTATTTTATTTATGTGTAGAAGATACTTGGTAGGATAGTATTGTTGTAATGCAATTTTTTTTTAATATGTAATATCTAAAAAGCTCTAAAAATACTGTCTTATTTTATTTTGATCTTGAGAAATTGAAGATAAATTAGTTAATTTGTGATTGTTTTTTTTTTAATTGGATTTTGGATGCACACACGAAAAACATATGTGTAATTTTTTTTATAAAGTTGAGATATTTTATTGCAATCCCATTGACTATTTTTTTAAAGGTTTACTCATTAGTAATCTCATATTTGTTTATTATTTTTCTAGTTATTGTTAGTATTTAGCTATTGTGTAATAATTATACAATGTAATATGCTAGATTTATAAGCTTTTGAGGAGTTTGTCTGAAAATTTGCATTATTGGGAATATTTGGCTTGAATACACTTTATCGCTTGCAAAAATAATTGCAGTCTCTGGTCCTGCTGTCACCAAACATCCATATTGAGTTTTATATTGCTGTGGCAGGATGTTTATACTAAAAGCAAACAGGCTTCTATGCATGGCGGCTTTGTTTGATAATGTACAGTCAGCTTTGGGGCTCTTATTGCACTATCCTCATCATCATCTCAGCCCACTGAGCACGGACCTTCTTTCACAAACCAAAGACAAGGATTTAGGTCATACTCCACCTTGATCACCTAGTGCGCATTGGCGAAACCATGTGTAATAAGACCTCTATTTTGGCTAATCGACTACCAGAACAAAGTCTTATAGTGTCTTCTGAAGCACTGAACTCCTCGATATTAATGCCGCGCAAATAGTCAGCCAGATCTAAGAATGACTTATGGGAGCTTTTTTTTTACCACCTAGTATCGCCGACCCCTGACTGTACGTTATATGCCTAGGGATACGACATTCATGTGCGGTCGATGACTGAAGCGGTACTCATATTATATGTAGCTGTAGTATGTGTAAATTTACTGAACAAAACACATTTTACGCAGTCCCGTGACCAGGAATCTCTAAAGTACCTATTCGAAAAGTAAAAATAATATAGTAACCGCGATTTAGTTCCGTAAACATGTGTGCTATATAGTATCATAACTGATTATTATAAATATATTTCAAAGAAGTAGTATAACACAATATTACTATGCACATGCACAGACGTGTACTATCACTGTTACAAATCGTTAGGAACTTTTATACCGTAACGCCTCGCGCAGCTTATCCATACTAAGTTTATAAGATTGTATTTTTGTTTTTATGTGACTCGTCATAATGACCACAAGCAGTCGATGCAGTTCAAAGTGTTTCGAGTTTGTGTTTCCCAGCTGCTATAGTTCTGGTTTTTTAAGCGGGGCGTGAAACGGCATTAATCCTTGCTGTCGTTTGTTACCGCCCTTAACCCACAGTATAGCACGTAGTCATTTTTATGGACTATATCAGTCCTTACCATTAGCCAGGATGTGTTCATTATGATGAGTGAAAAAACAGAATTTAAATATTTTAATAATCTTTACTCAAGTTGGGTCTTTAAATTTATGCACGACTATTTAAGTAAATCTTAAGTTGCCTCGGATTTCTGACGGCCTAATATTGATTACTATTTTAACTACTTTTTTGCATAGAAATACTAACTTTACCAAAAGGGAAGTGTTCATTAATTACTGATTGATCTAAACTATATTATAAACGTATGGTTAAAATAACTACTTATAGCATTCCAATAAACAGGTTTAACTTTCCTGTTTAGTTTAACTCGGTTAGTAATTTTATTCTTATGGTATCAAATTTTTAATTTAATAATTGTTTGTTTAATAATATCACTGTAACATTAAGACCCTAAATACTATTTTAACTGGAATAAAAAATTGTGTGATGCGTATTAAAAGAAAGAAGGTATTTTTGTATTGGTCAAAATTGGATGTATACTGTATCATAATTAATTGTATCTAATTAATATATAATGTAATATTACGTTGATTGTAATTTGAAAAATAAATTATAATTATAGCATTATTACTGGACATTTTCATTGGATCAATTTCTCTTTGTTATGATATGACACTGAAAATAAGTAAGTAATCTTATTTGTATTTGAGATTTTTGCTTATCTATAAGGCGTATATAGGTGTGTTTGCGATTGGATGATGTTATGCAAAAATGTTTTAACCTACATGAACTTGATTTTGACTATTGAAAATGCTTAAAATATTCGTTTTTTAAAAAAAAAAAAATTATTCTTCTGTCCTGTTCCTAGTTAATCTGGGATTGGCGCAGCATGTCTTTTCCTTGCATTCGCCTCGTTTATCGATGACCCAGGCGAATGGAAGGTGTTCAATGCCTTTGTTTTATTAATACAAAATCCTCTAGCGGTTTGGATTTGTAAAGTAGAGGCAACGATAAAAAGTCGTTTTTTTTTAAGTTTTGAGCTCATTTCGCATAACTACCTCCAATTGTGTTTTCTTTATCTTGAAAATTATCACATCTATGCACGCCTTTGTAGGGACAGGAAACAAACTTATATAGGGTACAGTAAGATACGGATAGTGTCGCGAAGTAGATTTGTTGTGTGTAATTAGCAGGGAGTAGAGCTATTTCTTATATTCACGGAACGTTGCAGGAATATGGACATTCCAGGAATGCTTAATTCCCAAGATTTAGCCCAGTTAAATTAACTTAATTTTTTTTATAACCATACCATAGTTCGCCTAAATCTGAAAGTTGGTACGAATTTTGAAATCACTCTAAATAAAATGTGAAAACTCCCTTCGATTCCACATTTGCAATTAATTGCATCAAATTCTAGATTTTCAGTTAAAATCCTAGGGAAGGTCCATATTAACATCAACGTTTGTGGTGGAACTAGCTCTTCCTACTCCGATCCCTGGTCACTAGTGAGCGGAGTGTACGGATGTTTCCGGTCCCTACGTGTTGCTTGCTCCTGCCGTTGTTGGTGTGGGAGTACCAGGCTCTGGTGACATGCGACTGTTTGAAGTTCTTCAAAACATTTCAGGTGGAGCTGGAGAAGCTTAACGCTGCCACCGATGAGATCAACAAGCTGGAATTGGAGCTGGATGTAAGTGTTTATTATTTATTTTATCGATATAATAAAGGGAACTTTTTGAAGGAAATATTTTTTACGAAACATGGAATGTCCATCTGCTAGATGGACGGACAATCTGATGAGGGACGCAGAATCATGTTAGATGCAGGCCGTCTGTTTATGCAGAAGCCTTTTAGTACAAGAAGTCATTGGGCTAATGATAATGAGGAATGATAGATACACGATCGCTCACAATTTCGTCTGCTTAACCTACTTTTAAAACGTAGGCAGTCTATCTGTCCAATATTTGATAAGGACTAGCTTATCACTTCAGCTATCTGCCAATAAAAAACCCGTCAAATTACTATGCCACATGAAGCTGATATCTGTTGCTTCTGTCATGGCATGATGTGCTTTTTGTTTTTTTGGACTCCATCGACTACTTACCATAAGGATGTGGTTAATATGACTACTCACATTAATAAAATAAAACTTCAAGGCTTTTATGTATGTAATGTATCTCGAGCAGGGTTTAGCGTAGTATGCTATGTTCCAAGTTATGTCTGAGCGACTTGTTCAGGTACAGGAATATGAACAGAAAATATTATCTAAGTCTTTGCTTTTAACAATATCATAAGTGACATTGTTAATTGCTACAGTCGATATACTTGTGTATGTTTCAATTTTATTACCAATAAATAGTTTATTAAATATAGACAATATCATCATCATGTCAGCCATTTGAAGTCCACTGCTGAACATAGGCCTCCTCAATTGTATTTCACGTTGATCGATCACGAGTCGCCTGCATCCATCATATAATTTATTTCGATAATCTTAATATTTATCTTAATATTGCGATAAGACTCGTCATGGTTTATGTAATGTAGGTACTCGAAAATATTGTTAACCATTTTCTAATCTCACCCACGAGTTCAATAAACGAATTGACTTAGCTTTTAAAATAAATTCTACTAACAGATTCTGAAATCACTTGTAGTGTTCTAAAATAATAATAATCTCTTTAAATGTAGGTATAATACTTTTATCATATCATCGTTATCGGCTATATCTGTCAGGCAGATTTTCATTGTCATGGATATACCTTTAGAGAGGCTAATTTTTTTTATCGAGTCTGTGAATGGCACACACATACATATGGAGCGTATGCGTATGGCCAGAAGGTTGGCACACTTACGAAAGCGTAATGTGTTATTTTTCCATTCTTTGATATACGCCGTAAACTATTCATAGTATTCATATAAAAAATATTCATCTCTATAGAAGTTTGAATATTTTTACACTTATTTAGTATCTACAACATAAGGTGCAATTTTTTATAGAAATGTTAAATTTACAAAAACTGCAGATTCGTAAGTTTGGCGTGGAGGTGACAATATGTTGTATATTGCGCATATTTTATGTATCTATGGGTCGGTTCATATCTGACGGAACATGCGTCGCGTATTATCGGTCGCGTAACGCCAGAGCAGTCAATTGCATAGAAAAATACTCGACCATTCACACTCAACCGATAATACGGTAGTGCGTCGCGCGTGCGTTGAGTGTGAATGGTCGAGTATTTTTCTATGCAATTGACTGCTCTGGCGTTACGCGACCGATAATACGCCCCGCATGTTCCGTCAGATATGAACCGACCCTATATGATGTATTTATTACATTTAAAAAGGTGTCATGATGTTGAGCGTATCGGCGTAGAGCCAAAGATCCAAAAATAATTGAGGAGGTGCATAAGGGCTAGGGCTCATAGGCAGTATTTTTTTGGTACACGTATTTTAATCATTTATAAGAAACGCTTAACAGTCGAAAATCTTTAAGATACAAACTACATACGGGGAAAGACAAAAAACAAGTTTCTTGTCCAATCAATCTCCTACCAGTAGTGTATTGAGTGAAATCGACATACATTAATGCTCCATGGACCATATTAAATGGAAGATTATAGCAATTTTCATTTTATTTCAAACAGAAAATTGGTACCTAACACTGATCTGACTGACAGTTGCCCGACAGTCAAGTAGGGTACAGTGTTAAGATTTTGCCATTTGAAATGACTAAGAACACTTTCTGAAATCTACACTGAAAGAACGAGGTTTCTGCACCTCCTTTTTTTTTAAAAATTTAGTTGACAGTAAAATAAAGCTTTCTTTCATGCATTAAGCACAGCTGGAAATGCAGCAGTGCCGGTGCATTATCCCAACAATATATGCAAAAATGCAAAAGCATTGTCCCATAAACAATGGCCTTTAGAATACATCTGCTGGTCGCTCACAAGTCGCTTGTTGCGTAACAAACAAGATGAAACAAATCCTGTTATACCTGTCACTTCGGCCAATATACACTATAGAGGCGAAATATAAATATTTCGTTACCTTAAACAGCGGCATCCCGTTCCGAACTAAGTAAAGCGTGTCGCAATTTTATTAGTAAATGATGATTGCTAACTAAATATATCATCATCACATCCTAGCATTATCCCGATTGTCCCAGACACAAGCCCAGGGCCCAGGGTCTGCTTAATTGTATGGTATAGCTGAATTTCAGTTATGCTGACTAAAGATATTAGAAAATACAGACTTCTACGAATGTATTTATTTGTAGGGGTGCATAGGGATCCTATCAGGATCTGAGGAACCCAAGGCAACCTTACCTGCAAGTGGTGCACCTGCCGGTCAACGCTCGAGGCTCGGGCGAAATTTCCCAGTAAGCGGCAACAGACACGCCCCCTATTTCGCCACTAAAAATATAATTGGCGAAATGTGGGCATAATATGCCTCTGCCTTCTCCTTCGGGGAAACAGGCGTGATTGTATGTATGTATTTAATCATTTGTAAATCCTGATTGACCAAAGATATATCTATAGAAAACACCGAAACTTAGACGAATATCTACATTTATGCACGCAAATATTTGTCTTGAATGGAAGCTTAAACCACTACAACACACAAAAAGTTATCCAAATTACTTCCTAGAATAAGAAAAGGACATTCAATTCAGCAGACATTACAGATAGACATTCAATTTAGCAGACATTACAGATAGACATTCAAAAGTAAACGAAACTAGAGATATTTATACAAACAATTAACTAGCAGCAATGAAACATTTGTAAGTGCATTATGCACTTATGTGTGGACGGAATTCAGTATTTTTATACGACGCCTCTAGATAGTATGCCCTTGATGACCTGCCATAACCAGTTCACGTCTCCTGCACCTAACTTGCAGGTTTTACTCATGTAGGCGTGTCTTTCGCAGTTTCCAGCTAACTGTTCGCTAAAGTAATCTAAATACCAACCTGTTAACATCAGGTATATTCTAAAGGCTGTATTAATTAGGCCTTATATCATCAGAAATTAAATGTCTAACAAATCCATCCACTGCTGAAGTTTATACAATAATTGATTGATTTGATTGGAAAATAAACAGATTGAGGTACTATTCTGTATTTTCATTTTAAGAAATTGAAATAGGTAGATGGCTCCTATAAATAAACAATGCATTTAAAAATAAATGGAATACTGATCATATCAGATGACATATATGATCAGTGGGTCTATTTTGATTGACGGTATAGGGGGCTCCACTCAATTTAAAGTCTAGATTGTTGTGATATGATAATTATCCAACAATATGAATCTTGTGTCGGAATCTAGATTATTAACAACAGTAATTAAAGTAACTGATAGATATCTCACGCCCGAAATTAATAATCTATCTCCACACATTGGCTATCTGCAATAGACAAATCAATTATTAAAAATTAAACGTCTAATAATTATAATAACCAATCCTAAGATTAAATTCTAGGAACTATTAAAACCAAAAAGGCCTCTATCTAAGATTGGTTTTAATCTCGGATTACGGACAGATTTATAAATTTAGGGCGTTTTAGATAACACAACGCAAAATATGATCTTTAGATCAATCAGTAATATCATTGGATGAGAACTACAGACTGAATAGGGCCCGTCTACTAGCATTTTTAATACCCCTCCTTGGTGATCCGTTGTGGAGGTTTATGAACACCCCAAGCTTGTAAGTCAGTTGTTGCTACTGTGCTTTATTGAAGATCAACGTCGGTTCATTAAGCCACTCGGCGTCAATCATTTTCTCGCAATATCAGCACAGATAAATCTGTCACGATGTATCTCTGTTGACGTGGATGTGTGAAGGACGAACTTTGTGCATCTCTAGACGGCGGCGGATTCAACTTTTCGGTTTAGAAATCGTGCGTTTGAATACATTTAATTTTGCTACTTCCCCTTGTTCCCCCGTGACTTTTGCTGAAACCCCCTCCTCCCCCTTTCGAGCCTCATGTAATTGATGGACGGACCCATATATGAGAATGCAACGAGTGTTAGCTCCGTGCGCATTCTCTAATAAACTCGCTCATAAGGTCAATTAACATATGTCCGAGATCTTGCTAAGTAGAGCAGACTTATTGATGTTTATAGATTACCTACTCACCTCAGCCTGTGACTTTGTTTAAAGATATTTTTCGTATGAATTCTAATTAAATGTCTTCAAAAACTATATTGACGACACCGAAATAGATACTGATTATTTTATCTAATCAATATAAGTGACAATACACATTATCATAAATTTTGGCGTTTTTATCGCATAATCCTTTAACGGGCAAAACATGTTGAATTTTCATTGGTTTTGCACCTTAACTCAACTGTATAAGGTTGAATTTATGGTGTAACTATGTTTACCTCTGTCTTGCGAGGGGTTAATGCAATCTTGCGTACGAGCAAAGGAGAATACTAGGAAGAGTAGACTAATTGGGCGGCTTGAAACATTCTAACAGCAGGACGCCATACACCATGCACGAGCCTCCTCTCACCTTGGTATGTGAGAGGAGGCTCGTGCTCAGTAGTGGGACGTTAATGGGCTGAGATGAACGAAGGTTGTGGAATAAGCTCCCTAGCTACCATTAGGGTTCCCAAGAGATCATAAGGCTCTTTAAAGGGATGTGGTATATCACAAAAACTTTAGGGGCATCCGACGATCGGATGTTGTTGCAGTGACATGAAGAGTTGACTGAGTACCTACTAGTAGGAACCAATAAGTAAATTTAAAGACCTAGTCAAATAATATCTCTTTCTCTCTCCCAGGAGTCCATGAAGACATTCCATCTGCTCCTGAACGAGACGTCGCGACGACTCCAGGCGCTGACGAAGCGGCTCGGCACCTGTGTGGACAAGTCCAGGCCGTACTATGAGGCGGTGGCGGTGGCCAGTAAAGCGCGCTCCGAGTGCCAGAAGGCAGCTGTGCAGTTCCAGAGGGCCAGTGGTAAGTGGATTATTTTACAACCTATATAAACCACGGCGAGGAACCAAAGAATATACTTCTTTACCACCTAAATTAGTACCGCCCCCTCTCATCTCATGATAAATCCTAAGTGTTGTTGACTTCATGTCAAAATGGCCGTTAGAAAATAACGGGCACAAGAAGACTATATAATTCCAGGTGATGCAATCTGCAGGGTAAAAAGGATGACAAAGTGATACATCATAAATTCAAGTTCATGATTAAGATTGAATGAATCAAGGATTGCGCCGGACGTAAGGGATACCGCACACGGGCCACCGGCCTCAACCACAAAACGACGCCGCCGGCATATTTCCTGCAGTTTTCATACATTTTATATAGACTCGCCGCACACGGTTGATGCCGGCGGCCGCAACACGCTACAAATCGAAATGTATGAAAACTGCAAGAAATATGCCGGTGGCGTCGTTTTGTGGTTGTGGCCGGTGGCCCGT
This sequence comes from Musotima nitidalis, assembly GCA_949126915.1. Taxonomy (NCBI): domain Eukaryota; kingdom Metazoa; phylum Arthropoda; class Insecta; order Lepidoptera; family Crambidae; genus Musotima; species Musotima nitidalis. The sequence continues at coordinate 18,508,738 of OX421416.1, forward strand.
GTGCAGTAACCCTTAGTGTCGACGAAGAGAAATCCTATCGAATGATGGAGACCAGCGTCATCCTGCGCACTGTAAAATCAAAATTTATTTATTTTATATACTATTAAATAGTACTTGAAAACGTCAAAAATAAATATAAATATTTAAAAAAGTCTAAATACATATTATTACACTGATATCACGAAGCTTAGATTCACTTATATGCAACAAAACAATTTAAAAACAAAAAATATTTAAGTGGAAGTGAATCTAAGTACCACTTCCAAGCCACCGCCTTGTAAGAAGAACTGGCAATAAACTCACAGGCTATGCTCTTTTAAATTTATCCATTGGTTTGGTACTTGAATTACAATCTTCATTTGTCTGTTTTAAGTCATTCATATTAGAATAGCCTGTATGAAACGGCATTTTTATCTAAACGACGACGTAAGAACTGCGATCACTAACCCGCCTGCCCAGCTTGATGATAATGGGCAAATAACCCCAGTATAATAATTATAAGCTGTTGGTAAGGCCAATGTTCAACAGTGGACCTCACATGATTAAAATTATGGTGATAACTTTTTTACTCCCTAAGATAGTCCTACCTTTTCCTAAGTTCCAATTACGTCCGAAAACAATAGAAAAAGAACCCTTATAGAATAACTCTTGTGTGAAGATTTTTGGTAGTATTATTGGTCCTTTCTAGAAATTGTGCTGTGAGGTTTTGACAACTCCAAAGAATTTTACCTCCCCACATCTTTCCTGGCAGTGTCGTTGAAGACTACTACGGGAATTGGATGTCGTCTAGTGTCAATTTGGGATAAGAATTAGCCACCTCTCACTATTTGACACGATTCGTCTAGAGATCACTTTAGGGTGTAAAGGAATCCTACCAAGACCTAAGGAGCCCAAGCCAACCTCACCTGCAAGTGGTGCACCTGCCGATCAACGGCCGAGGCTCTGGCGAACATAACAGTGCCCGGGAAGCGGCAAAAGGCTCGCCACCTATTACGTGGGACCAACTATATAATTGGCGAAGTGTGGGCGTATAATATGCCTCTGCCTACCCCTTTAGGGAAAAAGCCATGAATCTATGTATATATTTCTATTCTAAAAGTGATTTTTGTGTCGACGAAATAGATTCCTTTTAAAAAAAATTTTAAAATATTTTTGTTCTAAGTCCAAATCCCCCCAGTCGTGATAAGTATTTATACTGCAATACTTTTTTATTTATATAAATGATTAAATTTAACAATAGCCACTGTAGGGCTGTACTCCATTGTAGATCTAAATTGAACCTTATGTGCATCACAAACAACATTCTTGGCCACTTTATTGACACCGGGTTGGGCTAGTTAAGTGTTAATAAAATACACATAAGAGCTAATAAAAGTCGTGACAGCGCCCCATAGTTGAAAGAAACCAGTAGAGTAACACTTATGATCTGATTGGTATATTTGTTGCATTGGCCTAAACCTCTAAAGTATAGTTACGTAAACAATACAATACACTTTTGAAAGGATCTTAATAAATACTATATTCTTGGACATCTAACACCGCGCTTCTAGCGCCCAACCCCGGAATAATATTTTTTTTTTAAATTTCTAAAATTTTATTATTTCACTTTTTTGCGCTTATACTGCAATCGCTGGCCAAACCCTACGAGTTTGGTAAAATGATGTACTACAGTATTGTACAACTTACAAAAGTCAGCAATGTTTATTCACACAAAGATTTGTTCTGAGTGGGCATCGCACCCAACTTTCAAAATCCGCGCCAAAAATAATACATAAAAACATACATGTATAACATAAAAATATATATTGTAGTGTTATTTCTCTGCGGCCGCTAGCAATAACTATTAATCATCATTATATAACACTCTATTCGAAGATTTCCCTAACGTCTGAACATTACTTTAAACTTTAATGTAATCAGGTCAAAGTGCGATAGTTTAATTTTGTTAGGTCAGTCCAAAATATCTCCCGTTCTAAAATCTGAAAGGAGCCCAGTAGGTCATGTACTTTTTTTTTAACATTGGGGCGATGGGGCGTTAAGGTTCTTTAGTGGCGACTGCGAACCCTCACACGTACAGGTCGCGTCATGTAAAAAGAACGCTGGAAGAAAGTGGAGGGAGTGTGTTTGCGCATGGGTCGACTGACGAACCAATCGCGCGCCGTATGGGTCGACTGACGAACCAATCGCGCGCCGTCTAGCATGCGGCGCGTGACCCGCCCGCCCCGCGCCGCACCTCATACCACCAAATAGACCGATAAATCGCCTAATGCGCAGCTTGACCGCCAGCGTTCTTTTTACATGACGCGACCTATAGTAGAGGACGTCCTTCCACGCGATGGACTGAAGATCTGGTCAAGACGGCGGGAATTCTGTCCCAGTGAATGCGGGCGACCCAGGATCGCTCAAAGTGGAAATGTATTGGGGAGGCCTATTTCCATTAGTGGAAGTCATATGGCTTAAATAACGATGATGATAGGTTCAGAACAGGATGCGGGCGTTCCAATCACCACCTTTATAAATCGGGAATGAAGGAGTCTTCTGTGATTGTGGAGCGCCAGATCAAACTATGGCCCATGTTGTAAACGATTGCCAGCTGTACTCTTTTCCCGCTGGTCTTGAAGAACTTCATCTTCTGACTCCAGCTGCTGAGAAGTGGCTACGCCAACTGACACTGGAAATTTAAATTAGGATTCAGGCAGCTCAACGCTTTACGATATGATGAATAATAAATGCAATATTTGTCGTCAAATTTGAGCAAAACATATCTAGGGTTTTCTTACAAGTGATATTTTACGAAGGGTACATTCTGCGATTGAATGATTTGGTTGGTTTGGAGCGGGCGGTATATGGCTTTCTGTGGGGAGTCGGAACTTGGCTCGGCTCGAGCCTGTTCAGGGTCATGGCCAATTAAAGTTACCCTTATAAAACTGAAGGTTTGCTATTGTATATTTGATTACGTATATTATTTATTTAACGACTTAATATGGATTGGAACTTCACTCCGCTCCTGAGAACCTAGGAAACACCGTGTGATGCACACAAAGATTTGTCCTGTGTGGGAATCGAACCCACGACCTCTGTAGTGAAGTGCAGATATACTGACCTTCACTCAAAATGAAAAGTTGTCAAATTGTATTTCTATGAGTATAGAGTTTAAATTATTTCCGTTTATTAACTGATATGCCTGACTTTAAATGCATACAGTTTCAACTTTACGCACTTACAAATAAAGATCATGCATGACAAGATCGGACAAAAAGTCCGTCGCCTGCGTAGGCCCCAACCCTTTATCAGGTAGTGATCAATATATGACTACCATAAATAGAACCTTATGCGGTTTCCTTAAGGTGGAAAACCCATAAATATTTTCAACGTGCTCTGCCTGTTAAAGGGTTAAATGTAACTAGGTTAAAATGCGATAGTATGTGTTTGGTTGGTTTGGAGCGGACGGTAAGTGGCTGTGGGGAGTCAAACTTGGCCCGGCTCGGGGCTGTTCAGGGTCATGGCCATTTAAAAATACCCCTTAGTAATTACTGAAGGTTATATGGACGATGGTTATGCAAAAGCGATTCATCGCACAATGCTTTGCCATTATCAAACTATAAATCTGTATCTTGCATAGTAAATCTGAACCTTGTGGAGGTCAGTATAACTTTACTGCGCTTTAAAAGGGCGTGGGTTCGATTCTCGCTCAAACAAATTCTGGTTATCATAATCATAATTCTTTATTGTTTCATTTGGTGTACAATTAGGTCTTAAAAATAATATTTTTGTCCTCAAATGAACCCTGCAAGGGTATCACTATTTAAAATGGGAACACATTTCTTCCTTATATTATAAATAGAAATTAAATACATTAGAAATTAAACAACCAAAAAATCAATCAACTATACATACATTCATATTATGCTATTATATTAAATGTTATTTCCTACGTATATAAATAAATAAATAAATATTTGTTTATTTAACGTACCTACACAAGTAATAGTACATTATATACATTATTTAAGGCTTGCATTATAAGGGGACGTCCATAAATCACGTGAGGTGTTTTTTTAAAATTTGGACCCCCCCTCCCCCTTAGTGAGATTTGGTGAGATGTAGTCGGACCCCCCCCCCCCCCCTCACGTGAGATTTACCCAATATTTTTTAAATAATTTAATTTATTTGATTTGTCTTCTATGTACTACATTTTTCTGTGAAATAAAAGGAGAATAATGATACCACGTTTAAGGTGCACTATAACGAATGATGACCGGTATTGATATTGTAATACAAAATTTAACTGTGGTATAAAAATGTATATTCTCTGAATAAAAAAGTTGACGTGAGATTTTTATTGACCCCCCCCCCCCTTGTTGAGTTTTGGTAAGATGTGGCCGGACCCCCCTTCCCCTATTTTAGATTCACGTAATTAATGGACGTCCCCTAACGTGTCATCAAAATTCATAAATTGCCAACCTAACATAACCTTATTGTACTCCAGAAATACTAACTCAGTCGTCTTATCCCCTATTAGGTGCTCCATCAGTATTTTTGAGTATTTGAGGAGTCCAAACCAACCTCACCTGCAAGTGGTGCACCTGCCGATCAAAGGACGAGACTCTGGCGAACATAAAAGTGCCCGGAAAGCGGCAATAGGCTCGCCACCTATTACGTGGGACCAACAATATAAATGGCGAAGTGTGGGCGTGTAGTATGCATCTGCCTTCCCCTTCGGGGAAACAGGCGTGAATTTATGTATGTATGTATGCAGTATTTTGATGTGCAAACAAGACATTTTTAGACGCTCAGCTTATTATTTAATTATTTGGTACTTAGCAGTTTTTATTATTGTTACGTTTAAATCATGGCGTGTACACTAATTGTATATTAGGCTAGGAAATAGCCTAATTTCGTTGTTTGTCCATTTTATTTAAATTTTATCGATAATAATCTGTCCGTGTACCTTAATATAAAAAAATAAAACAGCATTATAATGCGGCATGAGTTAAGCGGTCAAGTAACTATATCATTCATTTATTTTAGTTTACAAGTAAGTTTACTGAGAGGTTCCAACACACTTACAAGTCATACATAATTAAAGATTATCACAATGTCATTTATAATAAAATCAATCATGAAGTCGAAAATAAATAAATAAAGAAATATTTCAGACACAGTTCCAATAAAAGTATCATTAAGAACTTGTGTTATGGATACTAAATAACGGATAAACATACATAAATACTTTTTTTTTTGGTAAATATATACTTAATATACATAGAAAAACACCCAGACCAGAACAAATATTCATATTTATTCACACAAATATTTGTCCTGTGTGGGAATCGAACCCGAAAAGTAAAAACAATTAAAGTAATGTACATCTACTAAGGTGTATAGGGATCCTACCAAAATCTAAGGAGCCCAAGCCAACCTCTTGCAAGTGGTGCAACTGCTGATCTACAGACGAGGCTCTGGCGAACATAACAGATCCCGGTAAGCGGCAATAGGCTCGCAACCTATTACGTGGGACCAAAACTGTTATTGGCGAAGTGTGGGCGTAATGCCTCTGCCTATCCCTTCTGGGAAACAGGCGTGTATGTATGTACATCTTTAGATCAGTGGGCTCCAAACTAAGCAAAGCCTATACCAGGTGTATGTACCTACCTACCTATTTACAAAAAAATACTCGGTGTCATGTTTATCTTTTATTTTGTATCCATAACGAAAGTTCTTAATAATACTTATCTTGAAACAAAATAATTGTCCATAATACAAGTTCTTGATAATACTCATCTTTGAACTAAATAAATGAATATTTTACAATTACACCAATTATTCTTATTAATTATTAGTCTTAGTTTATATAATGTTTAATAAAAATTTCTATTTAACCTGAGCCCTAAATATTTGAAATATACTGTAGCTATAACAATACAAATCTATCAAGACAAGAGAGAATCCGTAGAAAATGTAATCCGTAATATATGTGAATTCATGCATAATTTATGTTTGCATCAATAACGTTCGAAGGCCGTTTCGTGTTCAGTTTTGCTTTCGTTACGCAGATTAATCTATATTGTTGTTACTCAGATAAAATATTTTTTTGCTGTAAAAATGTTTCAAGTACTTTTTGTTATTAACTAGCTGTGCCTGCGGTTTCACCGTTTACACAGAACGAAATAACCCCGACTTTGCAAGATTTTTTATTAATACTTCTAGTGGTCGTTTCGTAAAGTTATATAACCTCTAAAGTGTTGTACTAAAGTATATTTTTTAAAAACAAAACGACGTGCTAAGAATCTTTATATCAGCTTATAAATATCAGACGCTGGGCACCACCACCGCCTCCTCTGAATCCAGTGCGAACTGGGTTCAGGTTCATGCTACACAACAGCTGGTAGATGGTGGCGCCGTCTTGCTGTTACAACTTTTTTCAAGGCTTCTTAAAGTGGGGCGGCACTATAAACGGTCTATAACGATTTATCATAATTATGGACCGATTTTGGATAAAACTTATTTATCTTATGCTTCCCAGTACAAAGATCTTGGACGTGTGGTACCGGCCTAGAATAGTGCCCCACCCCGTATTTTCTCAGTTCTCACGAGGAACGTAAGAGTCGACAGAGAAATCCTACCGAATGATGGGCAGCGTCATCCTGCGTTACGGGTTGTCTGCCCAGCTTGATTATGGACAAGTACCCCCAGTATAATGAAGTAGGGAGAACAATATTCAGCAATGGACTTTATGTAGCTATAATAACAGACGAGAGTAGTTTAGAATTAATCCTGTGAACTGCGCTCTAGGACATCAGTTGTGAACTACAATTTCCCTAGTAACGCTCGCAGGGAATTTTTTTAAGCTTTTTTTGCATAGCTTCTATTGCGGCCCTTGAGCGTGGGTAGAGACCGAATCCAGAAATTCCGTAACGAAAAAATCTAACGCCCCCCACTCCGACCGGCACAGCGGTGATACTTTTTTAGTTATTCCATATATCGATAAATAGCAGAACTTTTAATGACTTAAAATCTCACGCTTGTCTCTTTAGTTCAGCAACCCGCCTTTAGGTGGCATTGGTTGTATCGGGTGGCTAAAATTTGTTTTCTTATCGGTCACCACGCTCAAAGTGTAACTTGAAATAATATCAAAAAAAATACTGCATCAATAAAATAAATAAATAATTATAATTGCATAAGTTGATAAAAAATGCTATGTAATAGCTTTACCGCGGGATTCCCGAGTGCCACAAGTCTTTTTTTTTTAATCCAGTATCTATTAGCTTCCTGTTTATTTTCTTTGATAAATATATACCTAAATATGTACGAATTCGCTTATCCCTATTGACATTGTCGGAATGTTTATTTGTGATCTGTTATCCGACAGTAGGAACTAATCGTTTTGTTGGTATGTTCCGCTTGCGCAGGAAGGCGCTTATCAGCGGCCCGTTGGCATTTAAGTTTACCCCCCTCCAGAAATCCTTTATGGGCCAATTGACTATATTACTGTTTTATTATGATGTGTAAAATTTATGTCGGAACCCTTGTTCTAGACATTTTGTTTCTGTGATAGATATAAAGAGTAGACTCTTTATTCTTCATTATAGCCCATTATAATAATAAATAATATTTTTTTATTTAGTACACACAGACACAGTGAACTTTGGTGATCGTTTCCGACGAAATAGTATAGCAGAGCTACGAGCGCACATATTTTATTAACATATTTTATCATATGTTTACTAAACTAATATAATTAACATGTCGTGTTGGCTGTCGTGTATTTTTTGACTGGCAATATAGCTTACAATTTTACAAATATTTTGACAAATTTAATAACAAATTGTCAGAAATTTGTTTATAAAAGAACTTTAGTGTCCAAATCAAATACAAGCAGACATTTTGCTGATTAGATACGGAGGCGTGTATGCGCAGGCGCAGGGGCGACGCTATCTGCGACCTTGTCATTCATTACATTCATTTTAAAGTCAGAGTACACTGCCCGTATATGTGTAACTGTCACTAATCTCATATAATTGAGTAGATAGTACAGTCTGGCTCGGAAGTAGGTAAACATTTTAAAACTATACTATAATGGCAATAAAAATAATAAAGTTATGACTTACTAAACTAGTCTCGTCTTGAAGCGCTCGTAGCTCTGCGGAACTCGGTGGTCGGAAACGATCACCGAAGTACAGCAGAGTTTACAGAGGTCAGTCCTTGGATGGGTGACCGTTTGTGTGGCATTTGATATCGAGCGCTTCCGTGCTTCGGAAGGCACGTTAAGCCGTTGGTCCCGGTTATCACTAAATGTGGTAGTCGTTAAGCCATGTTAGAGGCTTAATGGGCGGCTTGATAAATTCTAACAGCAGGACGCCATACACCTGCCTCCGCCAATCCGCACTGGGTCAGCGTGGTGGAGTATGACCCATTACCCTCACACCTTGATTTGTGAGAGGAGGCTCGTGCTCAGTAGTGGGACGTTGATGGGCTGAAATGATGAAACTAGTCTCGTGGATAAAGTGACAAAGTATTTTCAAACCTATGCAAACATTAAATTCAAAAGTTAAATTACTCACAGCAATAGGGTATGATGAGATAGCACTTTAACCCAATTATTAATGACAATATATATTATATAAATTAATTAATATTATAGCTTTTAGAAATAGTTATTTTTAATATGGAATCAATCTCTGTGGATGCTGCGGGTTTGATTTTAAATTGTAAGTAATAATTCTATATAGGTACCTTTTTTTTATTGTCGATAAAAAAATGCTGTTTACGCACTGTCTCCCGGCAAATGGGTGGACCGGTAGGGGAGTGTGGGGCTCACTACCTACCCACTAAAAAACTTCCGACGACGCCCACCGCTGTTGAAAAAGGGGCAGGGATAGGTACCTACAAAAATCATAGTTACTATTATTATATAAAAAAGTAAAATGCTGCGTATAACTTTAATAAGCATTTATGTAAGGGACTATTTGTTTGTTTAGTGTGTTTTTTTATGGAATATAATTAACTAAACCTCTAAAAAAAGCTTTTTTGATCATCAAAAATACTGAGTGAGCATCTAATAGGTGATTAGGTGCTCAATCAGTATTTTTGATGTACAAAAAGGTTAGGTTAGGTTGGCAATTTATTAATTTTGAAGACACGTTAAATAACACCCTTTTTTTATTGTAAAACAAAAATGCTGTGGGTGCATAATAAATCATCATCATATCCTAGCATTATCCGGTGGCCCTAAATTTAAGCTTAGGGCCCAAGGTCTGCTCACTGGTTTAACCATATTTGCTGTCTGACTCCCCCAACCCAGAGGGAAACATAACTCCAACCAGCTGTCAGGATGTTAGAAGGTACTGACTTCCTAATAACGGCTGCCATAGATGTTCATGACAGCCGGGACCAACGGCTTAACGTGCTTTCAGAGACACGAAGCAAGCGATAAATACGCACATAATTTCGAAAAATCATAGGTCACCAGGGTTTGAACCCGATACCCTTTGAATTTGAAGGCTCTTATAGGTCGCCGCTTATTGTGTGCCTAATAAATAAATAAACCCACGACTTCAGGGGCGGCTTGCAGGTATATTAACCTTTAAGTTATATTGAACGTCAGAAACTTAATAGCACTTGTTCTTCCTTACAGAGCTACACGCCGCAGCTAAGGAGACGGTGACCCTCGCGGAGCAGAGGTTTGTGAGCAAGCAGGACGAGTGGCAGTTCGACAGCAACTGGCAGGAGGTTCTCAACCATGCCATTATGAAGGTACATTTATTTCAATATTTATAGGCAATTAAATCAAGTCGGGCAAATCGAGATGGATATTTATTACGAAATAATTAATGATAGCAGCGATAAAGCCCATATGGCCTATGTTACTCATTAATAATATAACTATCTACTAAATTGTAAACCTTACATAAAGTACTTATGTAAACCAGTTAGAACGAATTACATACACACATACATTCACGCCTGTTTCCCCGAATGGGTAGGCAGAAGCATATTATAAGCCCACACTTCGCCAATTATATAGTTGGTCCTACGTAATAGGTGGCGAGCCTATTTCCGCTTACCGGGCACTGATATGTTCGCCAGAGCCTCGTCCGTTGATCGGCTGGTGCACCACTTGCAGGTGAGGTTGGCTTGGGCTACTTAGGTCTTGGTAGGATCCCTGTACACCCAGTGTTTTGTTATTTTATGTACAACATAGTGCACTTAGTACTTTGTTAGTTCATATTACTCAACTCTTGTTATACTAGAACTATGCAAAGCTAGCGTATTATAATGTAAGGCAAATTTAAATATTTATATGAGGAATACAGTATTGTGACCTTTAAAGTCTGAATACTCACTCGCAAGTAAAACTAATCATTATGTACGAATATTGTCTCAAAATAAATAAATAAATATTTTCTGACAGGTTCACCAATTATTTAGTTCCAAGCTAAGTATCATTAAGACCTAGTGTACTACTAGAATACTAAATAACGAAGAAACATACATAAATACTTTTTTTTAATAGTTCATATGTATAGAAAAACACCCTTTTTTTTTTTGGATGGAAAATCATCTAATGATCTTCTCCCGCTGTGGGTGGAGCGGGAGGGTGTGTCAGACTTTTACTGACTAAAAACCATCCATGTTCCTTCTTGTGCCTGCTACGTCCAGAGGCCGCGGTAACCCTTTCGGACAGTCCCGCAGATAGAAAAAAAAAAAACACCCAGACCAAACAAATATTCATGTTTATGCACACAAAAAATTGTCCTGCGTGAGAATCGAACCCACGACCTCAGGAGCAGAGTGCGGGTATACTCGCCACCAAGCCATTTCGGTCGTCGAAAACCGTGGGCAATAAAGAACCTTACAGCATAAACACGTTGGTACTAAGTTAATAGTTCTGACTCGTCATGTTCTTACTTAATGGTTTTGTTAAGGTAATGGATGCTGAGAAGAGAAAATCCGAAAGTGGACGAGAACACCAGAAGAAAGCTGCTGCGTACATTGCGGCTGAAAGAAAGGTATTTTCTACTTCAGCTTACCTTCACCATCATCTTAGCATATTTACATAGAACTGGCCAGATTCAAGCCTCTTTTTACAAGCAAAAGTAAGAGGCTTAGGGATTTAGGTAATACTCCATTATGCGAACCCAGTGTGGTTTAACGGAGGCACGTATGCGACGTCCTGCTGTGAGTCTATTCGGCTAATACGGTCTTCAGCTTATCTTACCGAGGACCACATGTAACCCTGAACCATTAATATGCAATGATATTCCTTATCCAGCCCATTTCAAGAATTAATGGCTATGACATCAACTCCTTTGAGTCTGTCTCTACATCTCGCGGTGTCCTTATGACATTGTCAACGAAATGTGAGTGCTCAGTCCAAATGGCTTTGAAAATCCGTACCATGCCGTGTTCGCACTTAAATCACATACCTGGGTGCGGCCAATGAGAGTTTTAGTGTCTAACGAAAACTCTAAGAACCTTACATACATTAAACATTGAGCAATAAAAACATTGTACAGCATACTGTAACAACCATCATTTATCATCATCAATTTACAACCATCAATCCTTCAATGTTCCTTTGTTTCTTTTTTACAGGTAAACCAACTTGAGGAAAACCTAAAGCGAAATATTATTAAATCTCGTTTATATTTCGAGGAAAAGAAACTGTGTGACGAACAACTAATAGCTCAGAACGAGAAAATCGAGAAACTGCAGCGTCTGATAGCGGACGCCAAGTTCCGCTACTCCAAATCCCTTAAGGCATTGGAGGAGATTTCTGAAGAAATTCATCGTAGCAGAGGTGAGTACCCACCAGGGAAGGACAGTATACCAGTGGGACCAAGAGAACCAGGAGTAGGAGCCGAAAGAGATCCTATTCACGACGAGACTCCCACGAAAGAGATTGAACATGATGAAGAATCTAGTCTGCAAGAACTCAGGATGCGCGTCAGAGAGCTGGCGTTGAAACCAATCGACAGAAAAGATGTGGAAACAGACGAAGCATGGGCCTTGGAGCTGAACGAAACCATCAACAAGCTGGACCAACTTCTGATGATGAAAGAGACTAACCAACAAAAGAGGTCCAAATTCACTGAAAGCTCCCCAAGAAACTCTAGTGCACCGTCCACCAGTGTCAGGAGCAATAAGCATAGTCCACCCCCGAGCGATAGTTGGAAGACTGAGTCGAACTTAAGTAGGATTAAGTCTATGAGTCGCGAAGTGGTTTATGAGACCAACCCACCGATAAGTAAGACTGAAAAGTCCAAGAGTATGATGTCTCTTGACGTTCTCTCATTGGCTAGAGATACTGCTGTTATGGATAGGGAATCTTATCTGAAGGCTGTGATTGAAGATAAGTCTCCAACAGGAACCTATACGGAGAGCAACTCAGACAGGAATGACAGTCCGGATGAAATTTTAATGGTTGAATGTGACTCTAGCGACTCCACGCAAAACCCTGTTATAAGGATGACCAGCTCCACTGTTACGGACAGTGATAATAGTTAATAGGTTTTTTGCCGCGATTAAATGTTAAGAGCTACCATGTCAGGTATCATGTTCATTTTAAAAGGCGTAATACTTTTTATAATATTTAAATAGTTATGTAGCGTAAAAGAAAACTTCGGGCAGGAAAAAAGTAATTTGAAAACACGATGCCTTGCGAGTTTTTAATTTAGTTTTGAAAAGATCCGCTTTTTGAATAATGTTGTCAGTTAATAAAATAGTAAAATTATTAATCGCCACAAAATTATTTTACATAAAAGGGACATTAATATTCTACATGGCTTAATCCTGTGATGGTAGCTACATTCGCTTCACTGTTTATTTTCTATTATATAGATGTCAATTTACATAATGTTAGATTTTGTATATAAATGAAAATGTAATAAAAATATTTGTGCTCACTTTTACACCACTTTCTAAAACTATTTCAGTAGTTTTTATAATAAGTAATTTTATGCGACATCTTTTCGCACTGTCTTTTAAATAGTAATTTCTTTTTTGTACATTAGTTATATCATGTCGCATTAACCCATGACGCCATATAATCTAATTCCACCGAAGCAGTATGAAGATTTCACGAAATATTTATGATGCACCTTTTATCAATATTTCATGTGCTTTTTCAATGGTAATGTTATAAGATTTAGTTAAGTTGGTTTTAGTAGCTACAAGCGTTTAAAAAATTGTTGTGTACAGTTATAATTTTTTTGTGTAAAATCTTTCTGCGTTTATTTAAAACAATTAATTGAAAAAAAGTGGGCTTCGGGTTCCAATCCCGTCTCAGGTTTCGTTGTAGAACTGTTGGTATCAAACTGATTAGCGACCATACACAGATTTATGGTTGTCGCCATACATACTTAAACCTTGTGCAATAAACAGTTTGTAGGCCAATATACTTTCAGTTTGGGCTGTAACATCAGAAACCTTTAAAATTCTAAAGTAAAATTCAATGTACACAACGTATAGGTACAGTCAGCCTCAACACATTGAGTGTTCTGTTACTTTACTTAACGACAGCCGAAGCATAGAGCACTATGAACTTGGAAAAAACACGGCCACTGTGGTCTGGTATAAATTTCAGTTATAGCGTCTGCCAACTTAATAATGTAACTAAACTAAACAAAATAATTAAATAAACAACAGCTTAAAATAATAAAAATTACAATGTTGCCATTTCAATAATCTATATGTAATATTGTTTTTTTTATCTGGTAATTTTCTCTTAGACTTCAGTGTTGCCATTAGATATTTTCAATATCTTTCCTTTTAAAATGTGTGCCTTCTTTCTACTGTTATATATATATGGAAAAATGTAAGAGTGAAGACTGTAAGAACGGTTGGTCCTTATCGATGGTTGTAGTACGGTTATGAAGATAAAACTTATTTTTTATTTGTATGAAGATAGCTCCATTTCTGCGCACGTGACTAGTTAGGATTTTAATACGTTGGCGAGCGTCCACTAAAACAGTTTGATTGCAAGTCGTAGTATAGGGTGGGATTTGAGTGTCAGGAAACAATTTAAAAAAACAGTTTTTAATTTTGTAAAATTACAGTTTAGTTCATAAATAAGTATAGAAAAAACTATTAACAATGTCGAAATGAGAGTCAAAACTAATTAGTTGTAATAATATGTCAGGCATATAAATGACGTAAAATTTATCACATCAAATTAAAATAGTATAGTAAATTAATATTATAATTATGTGGCAGCAATTTGTCATCAAATTATTATTTAATGGAATAGTAGCACAGCTCAGTTCAGATTATAGAGGATATGAAGCGCGTGCGCAGGTGTGGACGCCACTAATTAAAATGTCAAATACATAAAATATTATTAATTAGAATCAATTGCATTTAATTGATATGTTGTGTGACATAAAATAGTATTATTACTTCTTTAGAAGAATTTATTGATAACAGCGAATTTTAATAACACTAAAAATAATAATATTATAATATTTGAACGGAACGAGTGTATAGATATATGAATAGATTTATTTTTATATAACAATTTTTACGTTATTAGGTTTTTCATTGAGTAAGTTTTATGTATGTTAGAAGTATCTTAATCTGGGTCTCAAGTTCCTAGGTTATAAACATACATAAGTTTTTTTTGCACATTTTGGTTCTGAAATGTCGGTATAGAGGCGTCTTTTAATGATTACAAAATTAACCTCAACCTAAAGTTTTGATAGGTAATAACTACGCCCATAAAGTGAATAAATGAAAACCAAAATGTGTAGTTATTATTATTATAAAACGTCTTGTTTATTTTCATAAAAGGCCCTTTAAAAAGGTTTATCAGACTTCCGATGCTGTTAATATAGAGCGTTATTTTCAAAGAAGTTAACCTACCTGTTTACTAACAAAGTAACTTTGATGTTGTGAAAAAAAAAGTTGAAAATTTTGTGAAAATACTATGTTAATAGTTATGTATTGAATGAAAATATTGTGATGCACTCTTCGAAATATCCTCACTTTTGTCATATCATCAAAGTATCCACAAATTGTATATGTATTTATTAAAATAAAATGTCAAAAGGCAAAACTGCTTTTTTATTTACTAACTAGCTTCAGGGTGTATCTCCATTGGGCTCCATAGCCCCAGCCAACCTCACCTGCAAGTGGTGCACCTGCTGAACAAAAGACGATGCTGGCGAACATAAAAGTTCTTTGTAAGCGGTAATAGGCTCGCCACCTATTACATGTAACCAACAGTATAATTGTCGAAATGCTTCTGCCTACCCCGAAGGGGTATCTTATAATGACCGCTGTGGCGTGGAGGTCAGTATACCTGCACTTCACTACAGAGGTCGTGGGTTCGATTCCCACACAAGACAAATCTTTGTGTGCATGAACATGAATATTGGTTCTGGTCTGGGTGTTTTCCTATGCATATTAATTATGTATTTACAAAAAAGGGTATTTAAGTAGGGTAGTATCCATAACACAAGTTCTTAATGATACTTATCTTGGAACTAAGTAATTGATGAGATTGTAAAAGAATATTTATTAAATTATTTCTTAACCTATAAAATTCAATTGTATTCATTTTTATTATTTTTTATACTTACCGGAGCAAGTGTATATGCAAAGAACTGGTATATGCTTACTCATCACAACTGCTGCGATACAGGGCTGTGAGCCTAGTGCAGAAGTTGCTGCTTATGTAGAAATTGTCAACTTGAAGTGCCAACTTGAAATTATTTTGCTGCTAAATCCAGAATTCGTGCTGCAACATCAGCTGCTTTGCTGATAAATTATGGTGAGATCAGCTTTTAAAAATCGGATTTGGCTTCTCAATCTATTACTGAGGTTATATAAATAGGAGCAGGGAAGAATGATGATGTTCCTTTCCTTACATACAATCACGCCTGTTTCCCTAAAAAGGTAGGCAGAGGGGTATTATAAGCCCAAATTCGCCAATTTTATTGTTGGTCTCACGTAATAGGGGGCGAGTCAAGTGCCTCTTCGGGGAATTGTTATGGTTGCCAGAGCTGCGTCCACTTGCAGGTGAGGTTGGCTTGGACTCCTAAGATATTGGTAGGATCCTTGTACAACCTCATACTTATTATAATAATGATAATTAAAAAAACACGAATAATATTTTATTCCATTTATTTCTCTCGAAGTCCACGCTTCCATACTTATAACAATATCTTAGGTACATTTCTCTATATTTAACAGCACACACAGGGTATTTTCATTAGTTCATACAAATATACTATAGGAAGGCACTTCTAAATAGTAACAGAATAGTTTTTGGATTACTTATTATAATTAAAATTTTATAGTTAATTTTAGACACCTCTTTAGCTAAGACTCTTGGAGTGAAGCAGAAAAAAGTTTTTAATACAATCATGACATTCAATTATGTTTTAATTCTCTTGTTTAAAAGTACCTATTATAAATAAATAAAATAAATATTTCTGACACTTACACCAATTATTTAGTTCCAAGATAAGTATCATTAAGAACTTGTGTTATGGATACTAAATAACGGATAAACATACGTAAATACTTTTTTTTTTTGTAAATACATACTTAATATACATAGAAAAACACCCAGACCAGAACAAATATACATATTTATACAAACAAATATTTGTCCTTTGTGGGAATCGAACCCACGACCTCAGGAGTGGAATGCGGGTATACTCGCCACCACGCCATAACGGTCGTCAAATATGTTATGAATACAATGAAACTAACAACATATAGCTGATTTAAATAAAAGCCATTTGTGTTATACTATGACGGACCCTTGAGGCTTGTTAGTATGTCTTTTAAAATCCATAAAAATCTGATTTCTTGTTATATAAAATCGCAACTAATTGTACGCCCATGAGGCAGACCACAGCTAGATCTAAACCTGTACTGTAACACCTATCCTGTAACCTGTGTTCGAAATAAACGATTTTGATTGATTTAATTTGATTGAGACATTATTTTGATCTTATCCTTAATCTTAAGACGCCCAGATCCCAAACCATAAGATATAAAGACAAATTATGATAAGCCGCAATAAAAGAAAATTTCTTCCCATATATGACTGCTATTAGTTTCCTAATATTCTATTAAATAATTCACAAGGAATATCTGCAAGACCTTTGATTTTTTAATACTTTAACAGACAGAGCACGTTGAAATTTCTTTTATTGTTTTGAAAACTTGATTGCATTTTTCTTAATAATTGCTTCGTGCATGTAGCCAATGTTAAGTAATAAGTACCTATATCAATAATATATAATTCACAGTAAATGAGAGTGAGTGGTGATAAAGATGATAAATGGTAAATGAGATGCCCTCCCCCCTAAACCCCTCGAGTCTTCTGTACAGATGTGGGACTATACTGAGATCTCACATGGACTTCTTGAGCGCGATTGAAAAGTGATGTTGCACTGTTTTGTTTCATTTACCAACACTCGTATACGTTCAAAACACTTAACGGTTAATAATCCACTGTTATTATACATTAACGTTCAAAATATCACAAATTTTAGAAAATAAAACAAAACTGCAGACATGACGCTTCACTTTTCCGCCAAGAAGTCTTGACTGCATTTGTTTAGTGGTCATACCACTGCCTAGAAAAGGCATATTACATTTATTACATATCTGACTGGGTTACCTGATCTGCGTTACTAGTACGAAACTTTATTTCTATCAGTTTCATACACATAAAAATAATATTCTAAATCAACCTGAAGTACCCATAAAATAATATACATTAATCCATAGTAGATAATTATAAAAAATAGTAAAAACATTATAATAGTATTAAAATTATAATACAAAAATGTATTAATCAATTTAAATAAAATCGTTACATATGAAAAAAAATGTGCGTTAGCATGGAATGAACATTTAATACTTTCTGTTTCTAAATCTCTTGTATCATTAAAAATAGACTTAAGACTCAAAAGACACGATAATTTTATAATAAGAAATAAATACTCAATTAATTGAGACACAAGATGTCTCGGCCAATGCTACATCATTCCTAACAATCTTTAAAATATGCGTTGCTTATTTATGGAACCAAAATATAAAGTTGTTTATTGTGTATATTTCTGAAATGTATTTTGATATAACATCGCTATTCCAATTTAGTTAAGACATCGTTATTTTACACAACCGACTGCGCTAAATATTCTATTGCAATATAAAGTGATTCTACGGCAGAAAATTCAAACGGATGACAACAAATATTGTATGCGAAATAAATAATTTCTCAAGAAATAATCTTTCATTTTCATTTCAAACAACTTCCGACACAAATTATACAACTTGTAAGGATATAAATCTTATAACGGTCGTCAAATATTATAAAAGTAAGAATGAAGTAACACCAACCTCTAGCAACAAGTTCTTAGACAAAGTCCTTTGTTCAGAATTTTGGGCGTCTTTTGGGGAAGTTGTCTAAGCCCTAAATCAAATATGAAGTATTTACATAAGATATGGCCAGTAAACAGTGATTAAATTAGTAAACAACTATAAACCCGTTGTAAATTTAATGGTTTACATAAACACTGACCAATAAAATTACATAACTTAAAACATCCTTACATAAAATCTGAGTCTCAGCTTTAAAAAAACTATGTAAAATTAATGTTTATATAAAAATATTACATTAAATAATGCTGATACATTGTCGATAATAATACTACCAGATTTAAATAATTAGAAATAAAATATGTAAATGCACCTTTAATAATTATAACTAAGAAAAGATTATAAATATTTCACTGTCAAGTGCATACTTAATGTATGTAATAGGTACAAAAACTTATAATACATTTCACAAGTAACGTTAATATATTTTAATAAAACATATAATTACATGTGAAGTATAATAATAATTGCGATTATTTATATATTCCAACATTCAAATTTTACCGGTGACATTTTACAGACTGACGTTCTACCTAAAAAAAATAATAAGTACCTCATATCAGGAAGACATATTTACTGTAACAACTCCTAATAATGAAAAACAATATCTATGTTATTCTATGTATATCATGTATATTAGTAGTTGTAATATGAAATTGAGTGCTTTCATACAATTTTAGTACATATCACTTCAACTTTATTGGCAGGCAGAAAGATACCTTTTCCTTTGGTTTTGAAGTCAACGAAGTTAAATTTATTGTGGAAATAAATAAGTTAAGGGTAAATATCAATGTGTTACAGTATTTTTATGGCTGAGTGTACCAAGATAGAAGGAGATATCTCATTCATTTATAACCCATGACGAATAAATAACATAGTCATAGTTAAATAACAAGTTAACTCACTATAAACAGTTTAAAAAAAAATTATTATTACAAACAACAAATGCTCTAGTAAAAGTGACATTTAGTACTTTATGTCAAAGAGCAGTTTTTTGGGAAGACAGGGCTGCATTAAGGATATAAAGTTATATTGTATTTTATTTTTAAATTCAATATTTTAAAAACAAAATCTTAAAAATGATACATTGCCGACATACCTGCAGACTGAGATACGTAGCGATAGCGTTATAGTACCCGGTTAGTATAGTCAATTCTGTGGAGGGCTATACGAAATAAGCTCAATATGCTGTGTAACTTTGGGCTTTCTCGCTCAGACGCTCAGACATTTTAAGAGTGTGAACTTAGTAATATGAATCCAGGCTCACAGAATGTCCCTTTAAAAACAAGCCTTCAAGATTAAATTTTGAATTATAAGCAAGTAAAAGCATTAAAGTTTATATAATTTATTGTCTTACTTGATAATTCGAGAAATAGACCTTTTGCGAATGGGACATTTTGCTACTGAGCCAAGACATCCACATCACAGAGCAGATGAATCTTATTTTTAGAGAACAATTTCGTAAATCAATATTATTGATTGAATTATTTGATTATGTCCCGCACTCGACATAACGATAAACTTAACGCAATTAGTTGCCACACAGCACTATTCAGAAAATCTTTTTTCGGAAGCGCATCTGGAATTTATAACAAAATACCTAAAGATATTCGTTCCACCAACAGTGTTAGTCTGTTTAAAAACAAATAACGCGACTTCCTTATGAAGAAAGGTTATAGTGTCACAGCCTTTTTAAATGACAAAAAGGCAGGGTCCGATTTGTTATATAGCAGTAGAATAGAATTAGAATTTTGTAAAATGTAAAATTAATGATTATGTTTATGAAAGATTTGATTATTTTAATTTTTCCATGTTTTCTTAGTTTTAAGTTATTACAATATTGTACGCCTATAAGGTAGAACACGGTAGAAGGAAAATGTTTAATGTGCCCATCATAACAACCTGTGTTTGACAATAAACTGATTTGATTGATTGATTGAACGTTTATTATGATGACGTCTTAATGCAGCCCTGAGCTAAAATGCTATAAAGAATACCATTTTCATATTATTATTGTATGATCTCATAAGGATTGCTTCATGACTTACAAGTAGAAACAGGTATGACGATCTAAGTAGGAATATAAACCATTTTATTAATTAATTTGTACACTAAACAGAAGTTAAAAATATACCCGCATTATTCAAAATTAAACGTACAGATTAGTACCACAATAAAAAATAATAAACGAGAAAAACACAAGTTAAACCATACATAATAATTCTGATTGCTATTTAATTTTAATGAAAAAAATATGTATATTTTATAATCAATTATGATTAATTTTTGATTACAAAATCAATTACAACATCAAGTCGTAGTTTCATAAAATTTTAAATATTTAATATGAAACTATCTAATAGATAAATTTATACCCAAAACGTTACACATTTCACACTGGAAAATACCAAAACTATGTTTCAGGCCTTATTTGATTATATTGCTGTCCCAGGTGACGTATCTCCGCCATTTTGTGGACCCCGTAAACAAGATGGCGGCCATAAGAGGTTATGTTGTTTTATCGATTACAGTTTGGAAACTGTATTTCTCGAAAACTCTTTCCACCACGATGGCCGACCGAATACTTCGGCGTTGTTGAATAGCGATGTCTGTATATTTTGGTATAGCTGCGGAAATAAAAATTAACTATATTTAACAGAAATAAACAAGATTACTATCCGAATTTGTGGGTTTGTTTCATACAGTTTACAAGTATATTTTCTGATCATTTTTTTTTTTATAATGGCTTTGTGCGTTTAGCATGTTTAGCCAGTGTCAAGTAAGAGATATATTAATAATTAATATTAATAAATTATAGTAAATGAGTGGTGAATGAGATGCCCTCCCCCTAAACCCCTTGAGTCCTCAGTAAAGATGTGGGACTATACTGAGATCTCACATGGACTTCTTGAGAGAATTTGAAAAGTGATGTTGCACTGTTTTGTTTGATTTACTAACACTTATGTATGTTCAAACACTTAACGGTTAATAATCTATCGTTAGTACACATTAATGTTAGAAATATCACAAATTTTAGAAAATAAAACAAAACTGCAGACATGACGCTTCACTTTCCCGCCAAGAAGTCCCTCTAATCATAATTATCATCTCAGACACAGGGAGTCTATTGGTGAACTTAGACCTTCCAACCACTTCCTACACCGATCAATTCTATGGCATCCCGTCGGTTTTAGCTTGGTTATAGATCATCGCCTGTGGCTTCGCTCACATGTTTAAACCTTCATGTTGTATATGTAATAAACCATGCATGACTGTACCGAATCTGATCTAATCCGTTCAAGCGTTTTTGCGTATTTGAAAATGGGATTATGTAAAATGAACATTATAAACAACATCTATACTCACATGGCCATCACTGTTTCCAATAACAGAATTGAGAACGAAATCGGTCGGCGCAAGCGCATCCACCACGCTGACCATTTCTCCTTTCAACTCGCCGCACAGTTCCAAAATGGCTTCCCTCAACAACCTCGCCATTGCCTCCCCCTGGCCATACCCCCCCTGGTATAACTCCACCAAATGTTGATCCAGAGACCACAACCCATACAAATAAAACAGCTTATACAACACAGGCTGTAGCTCCCTCTCTTTCTTCGCTATAGATTGAACAGAGAACATGATAGCCAAGTGTTCTGCGTAGGTTGTGGTCAAAGTTTTCCATCGGTATACTTGAGCTTTGGTCTTCGCGTGGAATTTTGTAAGGCCCTTAGCAAGTTCCGCTTCGAACTTCTCATGAGTCTGTTTCAGGAGCCAGCATAACAGCCATTTGTACGTGTTAGTTATGACTGCAAAGAGATAGATACTGTGTAAGTGCTGGTTTGAATCAGATCACTTTCAGTGTACATTACAATCTGGTTTCCGATGCAAAACCGGAATGTTCCTTAATGCCATGGATAACTGAAAGCCATATAATTAACTGTCGGGTAATGATCACGTATCTCGATGAAATGAAAACAGATAAATATTAAAATGACATCAACCTCTTGCTTCCAAAACATCTAAAAGACTGTTCTAAGTGGATTAATACGATAAATGTGTCCAATTAAATAGTTCTACGCATGAACTGACATATATAACCTTCCATATAACTTTCATGTATTCCACAAAAAGGCGTAAAAATTTTGATCAACTTAAATTACCGCCTACAAATTATGTGTATAGTTAAACGAAGATATTTTTTTGTAACACTGGTATGTTTAATTGAATCATAAATAAAATACTGCG
Organism: Musotima nitidalis; assembly: GCA_949126915.1. NCBI lineage: Eukaryota > Metazoa > Arthropoda > Insecta > Lepidoptera > Crambidae > Musotima > Musotima nitidalis. Next base: position 18,531,385 of record OX421416.1, read on the forward strand.
TCTTAGTACCAGTGAAGATTCTCTCGTGATCAGATAGGAAGGTGACAGTGCAATACATCGCACAAAAGAGGCTTACACCACAATAGTTTTGTTCAACTTACACTCCACCGTCTTCAAATGCTGCGTCTCAGTGCCTGTGAAGGTGAGCCTTAATATACTCGCATAGTCAGCTAGGAAGGTGACAGTGCCTAGTGGCGAGTCGACGGGCGCTCCGGTGATGGCGACCGCGTATTGTCTCAACAGCCAGTTGCCGGCTTGTTGAGACAGCACGCTGTTGTCTCCCTCGTATGTCACTGTTGGCTCGTGGTTGCTGCGGATGTCGCCTAGGCGGGCGCTCTGAAAGTTATAAAAATTAATGTCAGTAATGTTTCTGTGTAAATGTGTCGTTCATGCACCACGCTACGTAAGGAATGCCGCGATCGCAAGGGATTTGCACATAGAGCATTCGAGCCTTCGTGGATCGATGTTCGAGCGGGCCGATGCCTCAAGTCACGAACACCTTCGTGGCTTGGCGCCGCTGCACGCTCGACCACCGGATGCCAAGGCCTGTGCCCGAAGCCTAATCCCTCGGGAGACCTAGGAAGTGACCTGACACCATCCACAGAACATGACACCACGCTAGCAGATCGCTCCAGAGCTTGACAGCAACACCACCGGACGTGACACCCCCGGATTTTATCCATCGGCTAAACAGCCAACCCAACGACGCGCCCGTATTTACGGGCGCCGTAAGAAACCGCGGCCAGGGGGCATTGCCCCGAACCCGCGCCGTAACCCCCACAAGGGTTACGTATGATAAACCTCGCTGCTAATGTCAGTAATGTGTATGTCACCGACCGGTCGTAAAATCCGGCGAAATATGATAGATCTGGGATTTTAATAAAATATGGCTTGTTATAGAGCAAATCTCGATGGATTTAGTCCAAGGCTATTAACGCTTAGTATCATCATATCAGCCTTAAAAAGTCCACTGATAAACACTAGCCTCCCCAAAAAATTCCATTGGCGGTATTTGCATCACCACGCTGGACAGGCGGGTTGGTGATCGCAGTTCAAGCCAGTGCGCAGGATGACGCAGTTGCCCGTTATCCGGTTGGTTTTCTTTTCGTCGACTCTTACGATTCCCGAGAGAGGGTTGACACTACTCTAGGCCGGTATCACACGGTACGGATGATAATAATGAAGTGGCACTCAAATGCTGCCTAACTTTTCACTTCTCACCTTGAGGTACCCATGGCCCCCACAGGCCTCGCGACATTGCTGGGCGGCGTGCAACACTGTCCACGTGAGGACAGGTTTGCTGCAAGACACCATGGCGTGGATCTCTCCCACTGCTTCACTCTTTAAAAAGGGAAATATCGTCACCTCCACGGCAGACTTACGAATCTGCAGTTTTTGTAAATTTGGCATTTCTATTTAAAAATGCACCTTACGTTGTACTACACAGGTGTGAAAATAATTTTACACCTAAGTCTATAGAAGTTTGAATATTTTCACACCTATGTAGTATAACATAAGATGCATTTTTAAATAGAAATGTCAAATTTACAAAAACTGTGGATTCGTAAGTGTGCCGTGGAGGTGATGATATATTTTATTGTTATTTCAACGAGTAATAAGACAAAAGAAATGCTTTTTGAGGAACCCACTTGTTAGTCTCATAGTCGATGACACGTAAGTTGAACATGAATTGTAGTTGTCTGCGCAGGTACATTATAAGAGATGCGAGCATAACGTCAACGCGTTGCTATAGTTACGCGTTACGCCAACCGCCATGCAGCACTTGGTGACTAGGATTGAGACCCAAAAATGTGTACTGCATATTCAACTGCTGTGATTATTGCAAAGTATGAAACGCATTTTTTTTTAAATATTCGTTATGAGTTGCATTGGAAAAAATAAGTCACAGGGGCAAGACCACAATAAGTTTCAAGGTTTGTAACATACACTCGCGAGCAGTTCTATTTTAATGTTGTATCATCATCATCATCATTATCTCAGTCCCACTACTGAGCACGAGCCTCCTCTCACATACCAAGGTGCGAGGGTATTAGGTCATACTTCACCACGCAGACCCAACGCGGATTGGCAGAGGCGTATGGCGTCCTGCTGTTAGAATTTTTCAAGCCTCCCATTTAAGCCTCAAACATGGCTTAACGACTACCACATTTAGTTATAACCGGGACCAACGGCTTAACGTGCCTTTCGAAACACGGAAGCGCTCGATATCAAATGCTACACAATGTTGTAATTCAGTGAGCTTCTGTAATGTTGTAATGTAATGTGTTAATGTAATGTTGTATATTTTTACTTAAAACTATGTTGGGGTATAGAGTTAGCGGTTCGCGAGTGTATAGTTAATAATTTCTGATATGTACACACGGTATTATTTTCCACCAGACACAACAAGACTCAATAAGTAAAACAAAGTAAATGATATAGTATAATCAACTCACCAAGTTATCCACCTGCTGCCCCGAGTGAGATTTCTCCACAATACTGAGGTAGACATTGGTGAAGCTCTGCACGTAGATTCGGAACACCACAGCCGCCGATACGTAGCCGAATAAGCGCCATTGCTGCACACACGGACATAATAACTTGTATACTAAGGTACATACATAAAATCTATCTTGTATGCGTCATTATCTCTCATTTGAAATACAAAGGAAAAATGAATTCAGTTCACAATCGGGCATCCTTTCCCAAACCCGAAACGAATTCAGAACATCGTCCATCACACGGGCTCAGCATGTGTTGGCAGAGGCATGTGTCGTCATCACCATCACTCCCCGATCGCCCGAATGCACATCGACCTTAATGCTTTCCTGTGTCAGTACCCTGACTGTGACATATTCGTAGATAGCTGGGAATCAATTCAGGCAAAAGTCTTTTTAATAAATAAATAAATAAATAATAAATATTTCTGACACTTACACCAATTATTTAGTTCCAAGATAAGTATCGTTAAGAACTTGTGTTATGGATACTAAATAACGGAAAAACATACATAAATACTTTTTTTTTGTAAAAACATACATAATATACATAGAAAAACACCCAGACCAGAACAAATATTCATATTTATAACACACAAAGATTTGTTCTGTGTGAGAATCGGACCCACGACCTCTGGAGTGAAGTGCAGGTATACTGACCTCCACGCCATATCGGTCGTCAATTTTGTGAATATAAATGTCCTCTTTAATTATAATTTTAACTATACATGCAAGTAAAATTACTCACTGAGTTAGTTACTGTAATTGGAACAGACCCGTGTTACTAATACAAATAAATAAATAAATAAAAATTGCTGTTACAATATTTAGACCTCCCAAAAGGGCTTCCATATTGGCTTAACGACATTCAGATTAGCTGTCGCCCGATATACTTGTAACATATCGCACGTTTACACGTACTGGTATACTTCGATGGTCGTACTACAGTCTCGCTTCATACTGTACTTATGAACAAATATTTCATCTACTTCTTTTTTTAATCTAGGCACCCTGGGCCTTACCACAAAACACAGAGATTGTAGAAGGAAAGCTTCAAGCACGCTCCAGCAAAGTACATGAACACAAATCTCTAAGAATTCGAAGGAAACCATTTATAAATTGCGAAGAAAAGATGGATGGTTGTGCATACAATATGCATTCTCATCCCTAATAAGACCAGACGTCACCTATATGGGCGTGGCTTATTCAGTCAGTTCTTACAGCATGAGAGCAGACTAAATAAGCCACGCCCATTTAGATGACGTCAGGTCCCGTAAGAACCGCTTGTGTATTTACCTGCTGTATTTTCTGCTATATTAAAAACACGAAGACAAGAATTTGGTGTTATTTATTTTTTAGTAAAATACTCTAATTATTTCTCTAGTAAAAATTGTTCTACGTTTACATCACGTTCATAATATATGTTTGACATCTAGCGTCAGCTAGGTAAACCACGTAGCAATTTAAAAGTATCGCTTATCATTTATCGGAAAAATATTAATACAACACCTCACTTGAATAGCTTCGTGGAAAAATGCAATTACGAGGAATTCCTAGTAGTATTATCATAAGCCTTGCTGTGCAACATAATAGGTTGGGGAAAAATTCTTTTCGTATTTTTGTATGAAAAGTCAAGACATTTTTTTCAAAGTTTATTTACAATATATATGTACCGTTTTGTTGAATAACTTTCTGCCATTTTGTGGGCAGAGACATTATCCCGTTACTGTAGAAACTTTGGGACTTCTGATCAAAAAAACGGGACAAATAGTTTTGGCAGTCCTCTTTTGAGGTCAACCTTACAGAACCTAAAGAATTCTGCAGAGACCGAAACAGGTGAAAATCTGAAGGCGCAAGGTCAGGGCTATATGGTGGATGCACTTGGACCTCCCAGTCGAACTCTCTTAATTTTTGCTGAGTGGCTAAAGATGTGTGTGGTCTAGCGTTATCGTGATGAAAGACCACACCCTTCCTGTTGATCAATTCCGGCCGTTTTCTCTCGACTGCTTCCTTTAATCTCATCAGTTGCTGGCAGTAAAGATCAGAATCGATGGTTTTGCCGGGCGGTAAAAGCTCATAATAAACAATGCCCTTCCAATCCCACCATACACACAGCATCACCTTATTTCGTGTTAGGCCAGGTTTGGCCACAGTCTACCCCCCCGACTGGTCTCCACCTTGTCGTGGTGGGGGGGCTGAGTACCTCTCGGTAGGGCGCAGGAGGCGCTAGGGAATAGGTAACACCCAGAGACCGACGACTCTGGGTGCCCTTAGTACTGACTACCGGGGGGGAAACTAAGAGGGACCTATGGAGGGCGCTGCGGGTAGGCCAGGAGGGCCCGCTCAGCAGCGCCAGGAGGGTCTAGGCAGCGGGGGCAGGGGGCCCTTGCTGTCTAACCATGGACCCTCCGGGAAGTCGGCCACACACGCTATGGTCGCAGGGGGAGGTAGGAGGGGCGCGTCCACTGCGCCTCTCTGAGGAGGTCCTCCCGGTTTTGGTCCGGGGGACGTTGGCCGCAGGCGGGGTGTCAGAAGCTGCAACCCAGGTACTGGCCCCCGCCTCTTTCTCAACAAGCGGCGGGCGTCGTCGGAAGATTTTTAGTGGGTATTGCTGCCGGCGGTCGTGTCTGCCGGTGGTGAGTCCCACACCCCCTTTCGGTCCCCCTTTGGCCGGAAGGCAGTGCGTAAATGCATTTTGTTACCGACGTAAAACAAAAAAAAAAAAAAAAAAAGGTTTGGCCACAGTCTGTGAAGCCTGGCCAACTTTCGACCACGACCTTTTTCGCACGTTCTTGTCGTACGTGATCCACTTTTCATCGCCAGTTATCAATCTCTTCAAAAACGGCTCGGTTTCATTACGTCTCAATAATGAATCGCAAATGAGTACACGGTTCATTAAGTTTCTTTGAGTGAGCTCGTGTGGCACCCAAATATCGAGCTTTTTTGTATAACCAGCTTTCTTCAAATGGGTCAAAACTGTTTTGTGGTCAATTCCCAGTTCTTCAGCTACATCGTAACTACTAATATGCCGATCTTGCTCCACTCTTTCAAAAATGGCGTCCATTTTATTCGTAACAGGGCGACCAGAGCGAGGTGCATCTTTAACATCAAAATTTCCGGACTGAAAACGTTTGAACCAAATTTGTGCTACTCTTACTGACACTGCATCAGGTCCATAAACATCACAAATTTTTTTCACTGCTTGAGTTGCATTTTTGCCTTTTTTATAATAAAATTTTAAAATGTATTTATTTCTTCATTAGATTCACTCATTTTAACGGAGAGAAAAACAAATGAAAAATAGCGGGAAACAACTTTTTTTTATTTTTTTCTTTTCTTTATAATGGAACCTTTTTAATGTTACCAAAACCAGCCAGACACAAATAGTACAGTCAAAAAAAATTATAATAAGTTTATACCTACGTTATGCGAAAAGACTTTTTCCCCGACCTAATATATTCGTTCGATAAATGTATTTGGCGGATTGGCAGTCGAGTCAGGAAATTAAACTTTTCAGGCCGCCCAAATGGCTAAACGACTACGACATATAGTGATTGCAAGGCCAAAAAATATAGAGTTTGAACCACGAAAAAGTTTGATACCAAATGCTACACTTTTAAGTTCGGTATTCACTACCCCAGTCCCGCCTAATAAATGACGAACGCGGCAAAGTAAAAGAGACATGAACTGTCTATAAGGTTCTAGCCACATTTATTTAGCTCTTTTCAGCTTTGTCCAGCGAGAACACCGATTTTGTGTAGAGTTGCGTATGTTTTCGAGCGGACGCGAAAAGCTGAATAAATGCGTTCTGCATGCTAAACAAAGCTGAATAAGTGTGGTTAGACATTGGATTTCTAGCGTGGGGGTAAAAGGAAGCCTGGTTTTTCGAGGGGGCAATCAACTGGTTTTTTACACCCCCCCATAAATCAGTACTGATAGGGTAAAAATTTTCACATTTGGATCTGTTGATATCGCCACGACTAAGAGTGCTTATACAAATATAAAATATTGTATTTCTTCAAACGGTTACTGTTTACAATTTATAATATTTAGAGTGTGAATAAGATTGAAATCATGATCGTTTCCTTGCCAAGCCGTCAGTGGGCGCAGACCCTAAGACTGACAATATAAACAGCCTAAAAACGAAGTAGATGCATGTATAGGCTTCCATTCAGTAATCTCGGTGTTTAGTGGCCTTACTAAGTGTGCAACTGACATGCAGTTCGTACTCGATCAGCGGTATTTCCCGGTCGCGGTCGCCGAACTGCTTCCTCGTGGCCGCGTACCGGATTGCGATGGCCACAGCGCTGGCTATGGAGTGGCAGCACTCTTGCATTATGCCCACGCGACCTGACAATTTTACATTTCTTTACTGTTACATCTATATATATAAAAACGAAAATCGTGTTAACTCAGGAACGACTGGACATTTTTTAATGATTTTTGTGTTTTTGGGATAATAAGTAATAAAATGTATGTCATCAGTAAAAAAACAAGTGAAAAGATCAGTCTAGCTGTTCATTTGTCATAAATAGTAAGATAGATAGTAAGATAGCTGACAAAAAAGCATAACCAATTTCGCCGGGCCAGCTAGTATAAATAATGAAAAAATATAGAAAGGACTGGTAAATGAACTTTCAAGACGCGTGGTCATAACGCTCACGGCTCTCTTGCATTATAACCACGCGACTTGACGGTTTTTATGTTTATTAACTGTAATAGAAGTAGAATATATAAATAAATAAATATATATATATATATATACGGCATAGTCTATTGAGTGGCAGCTCTCTTGCACTATGACCACGCGTCTTGAAAGTTTTATATTTATTAACTGTAATATACAATAAAAGTAGAATATATATACATATATAGCCCAATGGCAAGACCCGTAACCTTCAAACTCGAAGGGGTTTCGGGTTCAAACCCTAGGGGCGACTATCCTTTTCCTATGACTTTTAAAGACATGTTACATAAAAGCTTGAAATACATATAACATAATTTAAAAGTCCTACCTAATTAGTTATCATCTTAGCCTATATTAACGTGCCTTTACATGGTTCAGACTTCAGATCACACTCCGCAGTCCGCCACACGGACCCAGTGCAGATGGCCAGAGATAAGATAAGATGAGTGCGTACTGAGCGTCATCGTCATATTATTATTTTCGAAGGACCAACAAACATACCGGCAGATAGATTTTCCAGAGCCGCCCCGAGAATTCTAGAAGGATCTGAGAAGGAACTCTCGTAGGTGCCATCTTCGGTGACGTCAGCGGTGCGGTTCAACAGGTTCTCGCGCGGTATCTGGTAGTAGTTGAACATTATGAACCTATAGAACAAAATCATTTATTTATATAATAATATATATTTTGATAAGGGTTACGTTAGATGCCACCTGCAATCGGCCAGATTGGAAGCTAATGGGGGAGGGGGCAGGGAGATTTTTCTAGTACTTTGTGATTTAATAATAATAATAATAAACATAGTAAAGGCAAAAATTCAAATCATAACAAAGGTATTATGTATATTAAATAGGTATATAACGTGTACATCTTCCGTATATTATGTTAGTCATAATTAATAACACCTTTATGTTATCTTAATATCTGCAAATAACTACTTATCATAAGTAGTTTATTTGTCTTATTCGTTAAATTAACGTGATTGAGTAACGCGATTCTGTTATCTGAACAGATACATAGAAAAGGATTGACCTTGCCAAAATATTACGTAAAGATAAGGCTTCAATAATCTGTAATTACGTTGCTTCAATTCCTAAAACTGATTTGGAGTTATGATTTTACGCAAAACTTAAGTCGCTGTAATATTATAAAAGATAAGTATTTTTATTGAATTGAGCAAAATGCTAGGCCGTTGACAAGGCCACCAGACTGCGTGCAATGGAGATGTGCATGGCAAGAAGTGACTAAAAAGTACACGATAGGGAACAATTGAAATTGGAAAGGGTGCCGTGTGATATCGGCTTAGAATAGTATATATACCCTCTAATCTCACGGGGAGTCGTAAGAGTCGACGAAGAACCTACTGGATGATGAGCAGTATTGCCCGTAATTACCCGCCTGCTCAGCGTGGTAATTATGGGCAAATACCCCCTACAGAATGTAATCTATTGGAAGGCTTATGTTCAGCAGTGGACTTATAAGGTAAACAATTATGTTAAGAGATAGTAGGAATGCAGCAACTGTGACTAAAATGAGAGAAAACTTTTTGACACAGTATGAGCATTTAAAGAGAAAAGTTGAATAATGAATATCTATTTTACCAGGACTAGACAAAGAGGCGGACCCAATAACTTGGAGCAGGGCAAGAGGATGACTTTTAAATTATCATCATCATATCAGCTTTATAAAGGCCACTGCTGAACATTAGCCTCGGCAATAGATTACATTCTACAGACACCCCCGTCTGCCCATAATCACCAGCTAAGCAGGCGGGTTGCTGATCGCAGTTCAAGCCAGTACGCAGGATGATGCTGCTGCCCATCATCCGGTAGGATTTCTTTTCGTTGACTCTTACGACTCTCCGTGAGAAAAGAGGGATTGGCACTATTCAAGGCCGCTACCACGAGGCATGATTTTATATACATTATTATAATATCACGCCTGTTTCCCCGAAGGGGTAGGCAGAGGCATACTATACGCCCACACTTCGCCATATATATTGTTAGTCGCACGTAATAGGTGGCGAGCCTATTGCCGCTTTCCGGGCACTTTTATGTTCGCCAAAGCCTCGTCCGTTGATCGGCCTGTGCACCACTAGCAGGTGAGATTGGCTTGGACTTCTCAGATCTTGGCAGGAGTCCTATACACCCGGTTACGTTTTTATATAATTTATATTTATAATTTTAAGTTTTTTGTAGTTATATCAAAATTATTATTTATTTTTGTTTGCTCGAGCTTTATTTTTACAATCGGTAACTGTGGTCTTGTCTCTGCGATACAAGCTTAGCTTAGTGCAGAGCTCGCTAGATATAAGTTCTATGTATGTAAGCATTATGGCAAATAAATTATTTATTATTATTATTATATAAATAGTCATAAATGCAGCTTTGCGTCGATGGGTTTCTTCGTATCGCCACTTTTTAGATAAGTCTGTCATCAACCCACTAAAGTTTCACTACTGGGCACGGGCCTCCAGTCAAGTACCAAGGTGGGATTCAAAGTTTCAGCTCTTACAACTGGGCCTGATGAGCATTGGCTGCGGAAGAAAATTAGGCACTTTCTTTTTTAATTCTCTTATAATTATTTAGTCTACCGACCCATTATCAATACCGTTGACGCCGATCTTCTCGCCCATGTCCCCGATGATGAGGCCTGGGTAGGCCTGCAGGGTGGCAGGATCCCGCACCGGCACTATGAACCCGTGGAGGCCATGATTGGTGCCATCTGGTGTGATCAACTGGGCAAACAGCAATGTATGCGTACACGTTTTACCTGAAGACAAGAAGAGCTTATTGGAATATATTCCGGAAAAGACTTTATTATAGGTGGTCGATCGTTGGAGGACAGATATGGCGTGGAGGTCAGTATACCTACACTTCACTCCAGAGGTCTTGGGGGTCGATTCCCACACAGGAAAAATCTTTGTGTGCATGAACACGAATATTTTTTCTGTTCTGGGTGTTGTCCTATGTATATTAAGATTGTGGTTACAAAAAAATAAGTGTTTAAGTATGTTTATCCGTTGTTTAGTGTCCATAACACAAGTTCTTAATTATACTTATCTTGGAACTAAATAACTGGTGTAATTGTCAGAAAATATCTATTTTATATTTATTTATTATAGGTATTCCTGAAGAAAGCGAGGTAGAGGCGAGGAGTACCCTAACGAAAGGGTTGATGTGCCTCCCCGAATGGAAGAACATGGAGGTCGCGACAACCGATGGTGGTTTGGTAAACAATAGAGCGATATGGTTGAATAATTTTATTGGCGTATTCAAGATTTAAGCATTTCCTAGGTTGTTTAGTAGATTTAAGTGTTTCCTTGTTAGGATCCCTATTCACCTTATGTTTAATTTCGAAGTTTTCACGAGTACTGTGTTATGTTCTGTTTATGAATTGCTTAATGAAATACTAATACTACTGAATAATCATCATCTCAGCTCATTAACGTCCCACTAATGAGCACGAGCCTCCTCTCACATACCAAGGAGCAAGGGTATTGAGTCGTGCTGCGGGACTGTCCGAAAGGGTTACCGCGGCCTCTGGCCCAAGCAGATATGCAGGCACAAGAAGGAACATGGATGGTTTTTAGTCAGTAAAAGTCTGACACACCCTCCACCCACAGCGGGAGAAGGTCATTAGATGATTTTCCATACGAAAAAAAAAAAAAGGGTATTGAGTCATACTCCACCATACACCAAGCGGACGTAGTCAAAAACAGATGGATTGAGTGAGCTTGGGATGTTATGAACGAGAAGGGAGCGGATGAGTCGATAATGAATGACTGAGTTGAATATTAGGAGAAGTACAGCTGCGCAGATTGCAGACAACCCGCAGGGCAGGATTATAATGTTTAATTTAAATGGTGGCTTCAAAAATCCAAAAAATTATCACCTTAAGCCTAAAAGGTGGCTTTAAAAATCTGATAATATACCACCTTAAACCGTATTTTTAATAGTAAGTCAAAAAATTAAAAAAATTTAATAATGCCAGCATTTCGAATACCATCATGCCTTTTTATTTTCCACCCTTTTATCATTTGACCTATTCCCTGGATCCTCAGCTTAAGTCTAGAGCAACCGGGATAATGATGATGATATCATGATGTAATTTCACGTTTTAGGGAATAATTCTATTCCATTCCGAAAAAGTGTAATTCATACTTTTTGTAACAAAATATAATTAAATGGGAGCTACGTCTGCCAACAAACTACCGTGCAGTTTAGCAGAAGTGTAAAATTTCTATCCCAGGATGTTGTTAAACGAATAAACACTTTTTCATTTTTCATTTTTTTTTCATCAAAAAGATTTAAGATTGGATTTTTAAATGATTACGAATTTTATATCCTGCAATCTTGTCTTGTGATATTGGTAATAAAGAAGTCATAAAAGCCGAGTGATCATTTATATTGTGTAAATTTTATTAGCAGTTAAATCCTAGTCGTATCTCGATAAGTAAATTACTCAATAAGATTGTAAGTACTATTTATGTCAAAGAGGTGTTTACAAAAAAAAAAGATATAAATGTATTTGAGAGTCACGGTTATCTATGTGATTAGTGCCATTTCACGGGGAGTCGTAAGAGTAGATAAATATAATAGATATAGTAGAATATAATAGAGAAGAGAAATCCTACCGGATGATGGGCAGCAGCGTCATCCTGCGAACTGGCTTGAACTACGATGTCTACGATCACCAACCCGCCTGTCCTACGTGGTGATTATGGGCAGATACCCCCAATATAATGTAATCTATTAGGGAGGCTCGTTAGCCTTCCGCAATGGATTTTTTAAGGCTGATAAGATGATGTACCGATCCTAAGCAATAAGCTCAATTGTGGAACAGATTGAAAAAGTATTTTGTAGTTTACAGTACCTATAGGACTTACAATATGTGTGATAAACATTATTAATCCGTTAAAATTATTGGCATTGTTATGATAACTATACATGTTTGCGAGAACATTTATTTTTAGCACATGGCCATTGTTTTTTAATTATATATTGTTTAAACTTAACTATTGGCGACTAGCGAGGACGAGCTAGTAAATCTTGATTGTTATACGTGTATTTCTTTCTATTTCTTTACTAGAAAAGCTATTTATACTATATTTGACAATAGCAATATGTTTGCTAAGTTTGTTAGCTTCACCGTGTAGATAGTAGATCTAAGATACTTTTTTAATAAATTTTGTTTTTAATAATATTTGTGCAAAGCGTCGACTCCGCCCCTGTACACGTGCCCCCTCGACCCCGTCGCTACGTCTCAGTTTAAACTCACTACTGGGTATATATATTGGCAGGTGCGTAGCATCCTACTGTTAGAATTATTTAAGCCGCCAAAAAAGGATCCTGGATTTTATGACTAAATGGCATTACAGTAATAAACGGGACTTAACAATCATTCCGAAGCACATAGGATCCACCCTTTGTGTTATTTTAATTTCAAATTAAAGGCTGGCAGTAAAAAAGCAGAAGGTATTAGCGTCTATATTCGATGACCGATATGGCGTGGTAGCGAGTATACCCGCACTCCACTTCTGAGGTCGTGGGTTCGATTCCCACACAGGATAAATATTTGTGAGTATAAATATGAATATTTGTTCTGGTCTGGGTGTTTTTCTATGTATATTTAGTATGTATTTACAAAAAAAAAGTATTTATGTATGTTTATCCGTTATTTAGTATCTTGGAACTAAATAATTGGTGTAAGTGTCAGAAATATTTATTTATTTATATTGACGATGTTAGAACTTAGTTAATAATTATAGTGATCAGTTACTTAAGTCATTTAAGGATATTTCTAACCTCGTTATATTTTCTCCGTGACTTCTCTCATAATAAGTCTACACGTCAATCTTAGCTTATAAAAATAATCAAAGCAGAAATTATACTTTTATTTATCTTTGTAATAAATTTGAGCAAATCTCTATGAAAGTATGTTAAACCCATTAAATATGACTTGGTTCAAATATAGTCGGTGAAAAATGTCGATTTAAACACACCGTACTCCTTCTTATCAACTGTTATCGCGATATCAGCAAAACCTATTCCGTATTGAAATTGCATATATTTTTCTATATTCCACTTGCATCAAATCTTTTTATTAAATATTATTTATTAAGGTTACATGACACGGTATCTTGGGCACGTCTTGTAGCGGAAAAAGCAGAAAATAAATGTTTTGCTCTCACAGAGAAAAAATAGGAGCCTTAGAAGAACATCGTTGTTCTGAGGCTCTTATCTTACCTGAAGATGCCCTGTGTAAGGGCGCAACACGTGTCGTGTTGAATAGTTTCTCGACTTTTCGGGAAATTCACTCTTTTATCGATTTGTATTCTAATTTATAAACAAAGGAATTATAATATTTTTTATTCTCGTGATGGCAGTCATTTCGAGGCAGTTAATATAAGAAAAATTATAAGTATTAGTGATAAATATAGGTGAATAGGGATCCTATCAAGACCTAACGAGCCAAAGCCAATCTCACCTGCAAGTGGTGCACCTGCCGATCAACGGACGAGGGTCTGGCGAACATAACAGTGCCCGGTAAGCCTCTGCCTACCCCTTCGGGGAAACAGGCGTGAATGTATGTACAGTGAAATCAAAATACAAAAAAAAAATGTGTGTGTGTGTGTGTGTGTGTGTATTTGCGTGAGTGTGTGAGAGAGTGTGTGTATTTGTGTGAGAGAGTGTGTGGAGTGATAAATATTTCACACATAGTTTTACCTAGATTACCAACCCAGCATTTTGCTGCCTCGAAGTCGGGAGTGTGAATGATGAACTGCTTGGTCGCTGGGTCGTACGTCGCGGTGGTGCGCATGAGTTTCGCGTCCGACCCATGCGCGAATTCCGTCAGTGCCACGCTTGCCAAAATCTGTGAATTAAATATTATAAATATTAAAAATGCTTGATTCAGTTTTCGTTGGAGCACTTATGAATATAACATATGAACTAACACGCCAATTCACTACGGAGCCTGATTGGACAAGAAACTCGCCAAGTTTGTACGCCAGTACAGATTGATTTTTTGAATACCCACTAGACCAGATCATCGGTCGTTTAATGGTCGATGACTTTGCTCTAGAGGCGTTGTATCTATCGTCTTAATTGTTCGGTCATCGGTCCATCGTTAACAAAGATTTGTAATATAAGGGGAATCAAACTAAACCTATAAAGGTGTATGCTGTCGGAGGTAATGGTTTTAAAAACTGTCTAGTTGGTGGAAGGTCTGACTACAGAATAATTAATTACGAAATACTTACGGACTTTAATATTAAGTAATTTATGAAGGACAATGGTAGACGAGTTTCTTGTCAAATTCTTATCTACGTAAACTCCTGAGGGTCTACTCTAATTGAAAGAAAACAAAACTTCGTTATATCCATCCCTTTTACTCGATAATGATATACCTAGAGAGAAAAAGCGAGAAAGAGAAAAAGCGAAGCGCTAGTAGCTCTGCAGTGCTCGGTGGTCGGAAACGATCACCGAAGTACAGCAGAGTTTACAGAGGTCAGTCCTTGGACCGTTTGTGTGGCATTTGATATCGAGCGCTTCCGTGCTTCGGAAGGCACGTTAAGCAGTTGGTCCTGGTTATTACTAAATGTGATAGTCGTTAAGTCACGTTAGAGGCCTTATGGGCGGCTTAAAAAAATCTAACAGCAGGACGCCATATACCTCCGCCAATACGCATTGGGTCAGCGTGGTGGAGTATGACACAATACCCTCGCACCTTGGTATATTAGAGGAGGCTCGTGCTCAGTAGTGGGACGTTAATGGGCTGAAATGATGATAAGAGAGTAAAAGAGACATTTGACATAGCGCCTTAGTGTTAATGTTGACTCTCATAAGACCATTATGATGCCAAACTAAATTAAAAAATTACTTGGTATCTGATATTGACCGGCTAGCGAGGTGATACAGTCACACACCAAAGACTATTGCTATTCTAGGTTGCTGTGTACCAGAAATAAAATCATAAGAGCAAATATACTCGTACATTCGACAATGATAGTGAAACAGTCATATCAATATCAGAAATGACAGACTGTATTACAAGCGTAGATAGAGATACCTGATAAGGTATGAAAAGGTAGTAAATCGATAGGTGTGACCATTGGGGACTGATTCACTGAGGCATAATAGGTGGCAAGCATGGTGGCATAATGGTTTAATTAATTGTCATAATAGTTTTTTAATTTAAATGTTTTTACTCTCATAAAACTCTATACCTATAACTTTATTTATAAAATTGTACGTTATATTATAAATTATACGCGGTATTTTGGACGCGTCTCGTGTTACTGTTTTAGGAAAAGCTGAAAATCAGTGTTTTGCTCTCTCAGAGCAAAAAAAAACCACTGAGCCGTAGCCATTCTGCAGCGCTGCGACACACATGCACACTATGCGAATGCTTTACTTTTTTTTTTTTGTTATATATTTTTTTTAATTATTGTAATTTTGATTTTGTTGTTTTATATATATGTGTGTCTTTCGTTGAAATAAAAAGTTCATCTATCTATCTATTGTCGCTTACCGAAAAGCTGCTTTGTTGTTAGCTTTCTTCGCCAGAGCCTAAGGTAGCGTTATCAGTATTAGTATCAGTAGACAAAATTATGTATGAATTATCTGTCAAATAAACGCTATTGTGAACTGAGTTGGACGTTCTGAAACAGGCCTTACTGTTTAACTATTAGTTACAATGAACCCATATCAGAGGCCCGTAGCAACATACGACACAATATCACGCCATAAATTAGTGTAAATTGAATGGAGATCAAAAGGGCTCTAGAGATCTACGCAATGGCCGGCGGGTCGGCGCGATTATTATTCTATAGTTTCTTTTATCTATAAAATGTTATACAATGAGTATTTAGCGTTATTGTAACTTTTTTCTTGATTAATACTTAATTATATTAAATTAAACGCGACTGTTGCAAAATAGTCTTTGAAACTGTGCAAACCTTTTGCATTAGATCGAATATACCAAAATTTATATAAAATTGCAAATGTCGTGGCATAACATTGTATATTTTAACAATACATTTTATACTATAAGTTTAGTTGTAATTATGTCAACTGTCTAATGTTTTGAATTTGGATTTGGAATGTATCCCGCAGAAGTGTGACTAAATAGAATTAAGTAATGTTTTGTTGGTTGTCCTTATATAAATAAATTACCAATGTATGCTGCATACTAACATAATTATGTTATTATTATTTATTAGATGCAAATAAGTATATCTGAAAAACTACTTTTAACAAGCATACGTTAATAATAATTTATTAGAAGTAGAGGTGAAAATATATTATACAAACTGAGAATATTGTAATTATAGTATTTTTGATTTCATGAATAGTAATGCGAAATTATAATATCTATTTAAAACTTTTGAATATGGGAAAAACCTTGACTGCTTTCGTCCTCCAAGGACATTAGTTATTGAATGTCATATTACCAGTAATTTCACTAGCTTCAACCCGGCACTTAAAGTAAAGTAAAAGTAAAAAGTTTTTTATTTCATAAACTATTACATAGCACTTGAAAACGTAAAAACAAAATATAAAATTTAAAAAAAAACTAAGTATTACTACACTGAAATCACAAAGCTTAGATTCACTTACATGCCAATAAATAAAAATTAGGTGGAAGTGAATCTAAGTGCCAGTTCCGAGCCCCTTAGTATTGAGTAAAGCTGTGCTGTGCTACTTGGAAGATACGCCAGTATCTATCTAGAGTCTAGACGTTTTATATGGACAACCGGACTTCCTGCATTGCATATACAGTATCAGTTGGAATTAAAATGAGGACACAAGCAAAAATGAACTGTATTCTTGTCCAAAAAAGCTTCGAATGTGAAAAAGTGCTATGGATTAATTAAATCAAGTCGACAGACGTTTACAGTAAACCGATCAGATCTGCGATCTAATGAAAGATCGTTTCACCAAGGAATCGAATTCCAATGAAGATTTTCGGCAGAGAATCAAAGTCCAAAGCCCGTCGGTTTAGATAGCTGAAGGCTGGCTATAGCAACCATAAAATCGACAATCGTTGGGGTAAAAAGAGTTCTAAATAGGAGACCGCATCACGGCAAAATTAAGATGTCCTAAGGCAAAATAGAATTCGAATGAAGATTTTCGGCAGAGAATCAAAGTCATTGACATAGCCCGTCGGTTTAGGTGTCTAAACTAAGGCTGAAGGCTGGCTATAGCAACCAAAAAACCGAAATTTATTGGGGTAAAAAGAGTTCTAAATAGGTTAACGCATCACGGTAAAATTAGATGAAGGCGCTCTAAGGTGATCTTTGTGAAGCTGGAAAGAGCTGGATTACAGTAGCTGCTGATTGTGGTTAGTGGCGACCAATTAAAGAGGCCTTTGTCCAGAAATGTACTGCTTAAGGCTGATGCTGATTATGCTATCCCGACCCCTCTAGATATTTGATGTACTCTATGTATGTGTATGTTTAAACTATTGTTTTCATATAATCTACAATGATTTCTAATAAGACAGTGATTAAATACTTTTTGCTTGCAAGAAATACACTGATTGTTTATAATGTGGGTCAATTAATTGACCTTAAACCCAACGAGGTTATTGTCAATAGATCGGAGTCACTTTTTAGTATGATTTTTTTACTTCCAATTTCCTTGACATAAAACAATATTGCAAAAGTTGCACTGAGTAAAAAACTATGGCAAAGAAATGTTTAAATGTTATACGCCGTCGGTCCCAGACACAATAGAAAAAAAATAACGTTTGTCGGTATTTTGGCATTCAAAGATTTAACAATGATGACAAAATTATTAAAATAAAATTTAAAAATTGGCGTTCAAATAATTTCTTAAAACTTAATACAATCTACATATTTCACATACAACATCCTAACATTTATTTCTTGCAGATATGCAATTTACAATTGTACTATATTCATCAGATTTAAAAAAAAAGGTGTATTTCACTTACAACGCGTTAGGCATTTATTTCTTGCATTACAGCAATGCAATTTCTTACATTCTTGGTGTTACGGGCTTAAAAAGGAACATGGATGGTTTTTAGTCAGTAAAAGTCTGACACACCCTTCCGCTTCACCCACAACGGAAGACGGTCATTTGTGATTTTCCATCCAAAAACAAAAAAAAGGCATTTATTTCTTGCAGATATGCAATATAACGTAGCATTGTACTATATTCATTAATAATCAAAGGTTAGTGTGTAGGTGAATAGGGAGCCAAGTTCCGAGGAGCCCAAGCCAACTACACCTGCTAGTGGTGCACCTGCTGACCAACGGACGAGGCTCTGGCAAATATAAAAGTTCCCGGTGAGCAGCAATCTGCTCGCCACCTATTACGTGGAACCAACAACATCATTGGCAAAATGTGGGCATTTAATATGCCTCTGCCTACCCCTTCAGGAAAAAGGCAGGCATAGTATGTATTAGAAATAAAATAGTCATACCTCTCTTTTCAATATGGTAGCTTCATAAAACTTGAGATGCCTTTCAGTACCGAGGGAGAGGAGCGCATTTGAGACTAGGTAGATACCGATGGCCATTTTAACAGATATATTTGGGTTTAACGATTGGATTGCTTCATTTATTGTCATGAGGGTTCGAGTCTGGAAAAGAAAACACATATTATTGCATTGTAATTATATCTTTTTTTCGACCGTGTATCTCTCTTGCGGGTAGTCATGTCGCTTGTTGTTTTTAGGTAGAGATAGAACTAAACTCACATACACAATATTAACATTAAAGAAACTAAAACAATGTAAAAAATATGTTTACTTACAACAATAAAAAAAGAATTGTATGTGTGCTGTAGTAATGCGAAAAGGTCATAGCTCAACAAGCAAATAGCTACAACCTAGCGAGTCGCAATCACGGTTACCAATTACTGACTACATACATACATTCAGGCCCGTTTCCCCGAAGGGGTAGGCAGAGGCATAATATACGCCCACACTTCGCCAATTATCTAGTCCCACGTAATAGGTGGCGAGCCTAGTGCCGCTTATCGGGCACTGTTATGTTCGCCAGAGCCTCGTCCGTTGATCGGCAGGTGCACCACTTGCAGGTGAGGTTGGCTTGGACTCCTTAGGTTGGTTGAATTTACTGACTAATACTTAAAATACACAACAAGTTAAAAACGCAAACATTGAATATTACACTATGTATAGATATTTATTTATAATTGGCACATAAACAATATGCATATATTACAATTTTAAAACATTTCCACCAAAAGAAGTTCTTATATGTATATCTCTTAAAAATGTACACAGCATTCAATTAATACAGTCAAAATATATAAAATTACCTTAAATATTAAAATTTTAACATTAATTCAAATATTATATATAAACTTTAATAAACTTAAATATTAACAGAAATAAACTTAAATGTTAAATAACATAACTCTATTAATTGCAACATAATTGTACTACTTTGCGTATAAACAATTTAAAGGAGTCCAAATGGATGTCAACCGCGTCACAGACACCGCATATAATTAATAATATTATATTATACAGGGTATATATTAATTTTACGTATATATGGGTGTATAAGGCTCCTACCAGGGTGGATAAGGCTCCTACCAAGATCTGAGGGGCCCAAGCCAAACTCACCTGCAAGTGGTGCTGTGTACCTGTCAATCAACGGACAAGACACTGACACTGGCAAACATAAAAGTTCCCGGTAAGCGGCAATATACCTATTACGTAGGACCAACAATATAACTGGCGAAACGTGGGCGTATAATATGCCTCTGCCCTATCTTCTTTCGGGGAAACAGGCTTGATATTATGTACGAATGTATGTATATACATTTAATCGCAACTCGCAACATCAAAGACATGTTTTGCTTGCTTTACCTTTTGTACTAAAAAAATGTTTTCTTCAAATTTGAAATCCTGTATACCGTCTCTCTTTTGGTAACAGAGATTTTAAGTTTTAGTTGTCATTTATTCTGCGGTGGCATATGATAATAAGTAGCATTTCATTTTAAGTACCTACACTCAAAGAAAGTCAGTATGAAACCCATTCGTAAAGATTTTGCGACACATCGCAAGGTATCAAACATTGTCGACTTGTGACAAATTCCCCAACTCGTAAACTTACAAACGATTATATTTCAATGAGGAATCTTCCTGCTTATTTAAGGATATATCTCTCTCTTTTTTACATCCAAAAATACATTTCTTCCAGTAATCTTTAAGATAATCTTAAATACAAGGATAGGTAACAAACATCACAACGACCGATGTGGTGTGGAGGTCAATATACCTGCACTTCACTCCAGAGGTCGTGGGTTCGATTCCTATACATGACAAATCTTGTGTGCATGATCATCAATATTTGTTCTGGTATGGGTGTTTTCCTGTGTATATTAAGGACGTATTTACAAAAATAAAAGCTATATAAATATGTTTATCCGTTAATATGAGTATCCATAATACAAGTTCTTAGTGATACTTATCTTGGAACTAAATAATTGGTGTGATTGTAAGATAATATTTATTTAAGAGAATATTAATTATTCAAACAGAGCGTTAATAATTTTTTTGGGATCCCACCAGGATCTAAAAAGCTCAAGCCAACCTCACCTGCATGTAATGTAACTGCAGATCAACGGGCGGGACTCTGGCGAACATAAAAGTTCCCAGTAAGCGGCAATAGGCTCGCCACCTTTTACGTGGGACTAGCTATATAATTGGCGAAATGTGAGTGTGTAATAATATGCCAGCACATATGTAAATACATGTCTCAGTTAGGTACCTAAGAAAATAAAGACCTTTTACCTCGCCATTGTGATGTATGCGTGGGTTCAAATCAGCATTGTTTTAAATACATGCAAGGTTAGGTCATCAACGATAACTTTGAAGTGACAAATCATAACTTTAAGACGTTTTTCTTTTAAATCTTGTGAGAGCAGAACACAAGTTATTATAGACTTCTCAAATTGTTTTAATATTAAGTACTTCTTTTTGTATATGAGCAGGAGAAAAAAACAACTGACGATTTTCTTACCCTTTCTTTTACGATGAAGCTCCCGCCAGAATTGAATAGACGCGTTTGTTTTTTAGTTGACTTTCATAAGAGCTCTATTAAGCCATACTAAATAAATGATTTTGATTCTGACAGTCAGCGGCTGACAATGAACAATACCTTAAAAAACCGGTAAAGCAATTGCATAGCATTTTTTTATCAACTTATGCAATTATAATTTTTTTTTATTTTATTTATGCAGTTTTGTTTTCTTTGTTTCGTAGAATCGTACCATGAAGTAAATACAAATAGGTGGTGCCCTTACGCCGAAACTCTAAGCAGGCATGAGTCACTAGCTTGCGGGGCGAAGAAGGGGATTACGCGTGCGCAGTAACGCCGATACAACCAATGCCACCTATAGGCGGGTTGCTGAACTAAAGAGACAAGCGTGATATTTCAAAAAGTCATTTAAAGTTCTGCTATTTATCGATAGATGGATAAGCTACAAAGTATCACCGCTGTGCCGGTCGGAGTGGGGGGTGTTAGGTTTTTTTCGTTACGGAATTTCTGGATTCGGTCTCCACGCTCAAGGCCCGCGATAGAAGCTATACAATAGCTTAAAAATAAAAAATACACTATACCGCGAGTTTCACCCCGATACATTTGTATTATCGTAGGTCAGGGAGAGTTATAAAATGTTGATGTCGAATCAATAATGGGTTCGATTACAGCACAGGACAAAATAATTGCTTTTCTTATGGCCTTTTTAATGTATTTTAAGTAATTATTTACAAATGGAAAGTATTTTTAAATGGTTATTCTTAATAGTACAGTAGTTCTGCTTATTTTGGGGCTAGAAGCGCTGTGTGATGTCTATTTATTTATAATCCTAATAACTTGAATGTTTTACAGCATAAACTTTAAAAAATGTAGCCTCTATAGTTATGATTTGTCACTTTAAAGTTATTTTCGATGACCTAACCTTGCATGTATTTAAAACAATGATCATTTTAACCCACTCACAAACCACAACGACAAACAATATGTTTGTTACAAAACATCTACTGTATTCATGATATGTGTTCCTTTCGCTCTCTTTCGGTATTGAAGACATAACGTATGTATGTCTACTAGAGACATTCCAGATCACTTATTTTGTCACATTTATAAAAAAACAGTAATCATTATACACTTATTAAAAAATTTGATCTATGAACCCTTGAACTTTATTGCTGATAGTACAATGCTCATTTTTAACGTGAACCAACCATGATGCTGATCTACCACAGTCCTCTACTGCACATTTGTTTTAATTTCTTACACTAAGTTGCAAATTACATACATACACATACATAATGTCACGCCTCTTTCCCGTAGGGGTAGGCAGAGATCACATCCTTCCACTTGCTACGATCTTGGCACACACTTAGCTTCATTTACACTCATTAACCTCCTCATACACGACCATCGGTTTAGGGTACTTTGAACCTGCCTTTTCCTTGTAAATTACCCATATTTTATATATAATAATAATATTATTACAAAATGGGCCTTCAGGAATAAACCTCCTGACAATGTAAGCTGAAGCACTGCAATTTGACCCTTGACCCAGCTTAAGCCACTTTAAACATTGTTAAAGGCTCTTGGCTATTAAATTGTTGACAGTTTATTGTTATTACACTGGATCCTCTTTTTGAGGTGGCTATTAAACTTGACTCTTGACTTGACAAGCATTCTAGCGCTGAGATTGGCAATGTTATACTTTCTTAGCTATGATTCGTATATTCAAATGGCAAATTATGCATTGAAAACACTACAGATCAAGACGAATATCTAATTTCTTGCACTCTGAATTTCTTTTTTCTCTCTTTCTTTCTATCTTTTTTAAAGGAATCATACTCATATCCTTTCATATTGGTAGCAAAGTCAGACGATTAAAGTGTAAAATACCCCAAGACCTAATCCAACCACAGTAATATAATACTTTCTAAACAATACTCAGCTCGCCAGCGCTAGTAGTAAACAAAATACTGCTGAATGTTCCAAAACGGAGATGGATAAATAAAATTTAAAAAAAAAAAGGGAAAAAAATAATGTACCTACAACCATCTTATTGATAGTGTTATTTGACTAGCATAATGGTAAGTTAGTATTGTTTTGTAAGCTACCTTAGCTCTAGTAATCATTTTCAATTACATTGTGTTGTAAATCTGAAAGCGCATCGGACTTAAAACACCCTTTTAATTGTATCTAAAGTTTTGAAAAAGGGTCAAAAGTACCCTAATCTGACGAGAGTGTCTGAGAAGGAGTATGTAGAAAGCTTAAATTGTGTGCTATGATTGAACCCAGTAGAAAGATGTGATCTCTGCCAACCGCAATGGGATCAAGAAGTGACAATATGTTTGTATGTTAAAAAGTTTTGTGAACTTACCTTTTTGGAGTAATTAGATCTGAATATTTCATCTGTGAGGAACTTGTATTCATTAACTCTCTTTAACTGCAACTGTGTGATTCTCTTTTGTTCGTCGACTGAAGGTGTGGAGTGACTGTGTGCAAATAAAGGATCCCCCTCTAGTATTTGCCAAATTTTATACTGGAACAAACAAAATAATAATTAAAAACTCAAGTCCATAAGCCGGCCATGAAATGACATCATGAGTGGGTGCACGTGTTACCATACTTGTTGAGCCTGCATCTACTGCTTACCATTAAGCAGGCTAACTAACCATCATAACGATATTTTTTTTTTAAAGTAGCTATTAGGACGTCAGTACCTTCAAATATTCTGACAACGGGTTTAACAATAGATGGATGTTTCCCTTTGGATTGTGGAGGTTAGACCACAGTTGCTCAATGTATCAACTGAAGTTCAGTCACATCTGGTTAGACCAGTGAGCAGACCCTGAGCCCTGGGCTTCAGTTTGGGGCAACCAGGATAATGCTAGAATATGATGTATAGGGATCCTTCCAAGATCTGAGGAGCCCAAGCCAATCTTACCTGCAAGTGGTGCACCTGCCAATCAACGGACGAGGCTTTGGCTAACATAACAGTGCCCGGTAAGCGGCAATAGGCGTGCCACCTATTAAGTGGGATCAATTATATAATTGGCGAAGTGTGTGCGTATTATATGCCTCTGCCTACATCTTTGGGGAAACAGGCGTGAATTTATGTATGATGAAGACTTTAAAATCCAATCCAAATAAGATATATAGTTCAATCCACTATGACGCATGAATTGAGCGATATTGAACTCTATAGATTGGTTTTAAGAGCGTCGCCATGCGTCATCATGGATTGAGTTATCTATTTATATAAGGGCTTAAGATTATATTACTATGGTACAGCTCATATCTTTTTCATTAATGTTAAAAAAAAACGAATTTCTATTTTGTTTGTACAAATTTGAGGAATCAAAATGATCCTGTTAATCTTAAAGACAGTAAAGTATATTTTATTATGTGTTATTTTTACCAACATAACATGTTTTTTTAGGAAAACTCTAACTTTGAATCCACAGATTTTAAATACATCACAGCAATATGGGATATCCCCGTGACAAATAATCACTGTATAGAGTTTAATATGTCAGCAGCATATTAAAACTTTTCCTCAATTTAAATGTTGATATACCAAACTGTATGCTGTTGGTTTCATGACAAATCATTTGTAGCATATGATATGAAAGAATTATCATAAAACTGTTTCTGTGCAACAAAGTGTACACAATTAATTCAGTTCAGTTAAGTAACTACATTTTTTTATATAATGTACCTATGTATAATATTTTCTATTACGTTTATTGTAGTTCAAAATACTAATACTAGGATGTTTTTCCTGTAATAATACCCAACACATCCTCTGGTGTCATCAATCATTTATATTATTTGTACAAAGAAAACTTTTACATAAAAAAAAACAGAAAAACCAGTAACTCAATTAAATATCACAGTCAAATAAAAAAATGAACCTTTATTGAGGAACTCATAGTCATTGCTTTCTATCGGAAATTGTTAAACGTCATATTATTTCTTATGATATTAATCTTTTAAATCATACTTGAGTGTATAGGAATCCTACTAACACCTTAGGAGCCCAAGTCAACCTCACCTGGAAGTGGTGCACCTGCCAATCAATGGACGAGGCAAGCGGTCATGGCAAGCGGCAATAGGCTCACCGCCTATTACGTGGGACTGACAATGTTATTGGCGAAGTGTGGGTATATAACATGCCTACCCCTTCAGGGAAACAGGTGTGAATTTATGTATGATACTTGAGTACCACATTGTGGTATATAAATACATTATCTTGACATATCTTATTTAACAATGGTTATACAAAATATTTATTTAATAATTTGATGTCAATTCAATGTAGTCAGTAAAAAATTGATTTTAACTGAAGAGTAGGTATCCATCTTCTAATCAGTCATAATTTAAATTAAATTCTATTTCAAATCACTTTTAATGGTTGCCAACCAAATTTAATAGTGTCCACTTTTATACAAGGCTAACAGGATAACTAGGTAATTATCCTAACCAACTTTGTTATAATAATAAATCACACCTTATTAAAATAGATAATATTACATTTAAGTAAATTTTCATACCTTTAACCTCAAAAGCTCGATATCTCCCTCCAGGGACAACTTTAGAAGCTTCCAGTTAAATGAGGCGCTATTTCTGTAAGTGTCCAGGGGCCCACTAGGGATATCAGGAACAAAATTGAGGTCTGCCATACTCCCAGTACAAATAACCACTAAAACTTATCAAATAACCTTCGAATGCGATCGCGCGCGAAATTTACAGGCGATGACTAACCACTACATGCAGACCATACAGTAATTGAAACTCTTTGGTTTGGACAAGTATTTTTCTATTTACACACCACTATCAAAGGTATTTTAAGTACTGGTTTGCTTTTGAAAAAAGAAATACAGAAAGTGAAGAACTTATTGAGGTTATGCTAGTTTTTTATGTTTTAATCTTGACCGGATAATCTAAGTTAATGAGAAAAACGCGTTACGTCGAGTACAAGCGGTGGACTTGTATGACTCGAGCATCAAAGAAAACACCTTAAAATATTTGAATTATCTTATCACATCACTATCACACCAGACGACCAGACACACACACCAACTACGGCAGCCAAGCAAGCACCATTCAAATTCAATCAACATTTCAAATTCTTCAACACGTCGTTTCTGTCAAAGCTAATGTCAAAAAGTAGTGATGACCATGACGTAGTTTTCGAGTTAATTATTCGATAATGTGTTTTACTATTCCGTAAGACTCTTTTCTGTAAGAAGATTTTCCCAACTCAGATATTACCCCGCCATAATTTTTGATTATCTTCAATGATTAAACTGGGATACCTATTCTATAAGTGTGTTAATGGAAGCGTAGAAATATCAGATGAATTAAGTACAAAGGTAAAAGATGTAGTGATTGATGAGTACGACGTAAAATTATAAAGATTCCAGATTGTAATGATAAGCACCCTTCAGGTGCAAATAAAAAACCATAAAGAGGTTCTGTGTATCGTGGATAAAGTAATCAGTAATTCAAACCAAAGAAGTTCTAAAAACATGGATGAAAGTATATTCGCAGATACTAGGTATCTCGATACAGTTTTGGGGGACGCTATATTCAGAAGTTCACGATAGATTGTAGTATTAAATTCTTGGAAATTAGCAGTTTCGATAGTCTAATAATTAATAATATAATAAGAAAAGTAGTAATAACTGAAAACATATGTCAAAACACTTACATGTATATATATTTATATGTATTATAACATATATTATATTATTATCAAAAATAAGATAACATTTTAGAAAATAATTTTAAACCCACGATAAGAAACATGGCAGATGGGAAAGTAGATTTCACACCATTAAGAAAAAAAAATTGGTTGCCTATAAAGTCGGTATACGGGCGAAAGTTTTATGTGACAACGACTTTGAGTGGCAAAATAATTTTAATGTAAATATTTATTCGTATAGTAGGAAGAAGGATGAAATAATAGTAACAATTTAAAACATTTATTTATACAAAGAATTATATTTGAGAATTATAACCATGCCCGAGTGGAAGGGACGCGTGCCTCTCACTCGCTCTCATTGTGAGCGCATAACGTGAGCGGAGCGTAACGCAGTTTCTTGAAGTGTCACCCGGCAAAGACGTTATCACGTCAAAATCCGATAGGCTTTTAATACTATTCAGACTCTAACAAGGCTTTGGCTAATAACTCTAAATATAAACCTCTAAGCTGGCAGTATTCAGCTCATACGTTTTCAGTCATAATATCAAAGCAGTTTTCAAAAAGAAAGAATATATAAACAATTTAAAAAAATATGTACTATATTTGGTCCCATCCATAAACTCATAAGTCTGATTTAGTAAAACTTTGTACTCCAGTTTTATTGTTAATCGGAAATTGCTATTTTCGAAAACATTTACCTCAATTCTCTAGAGACTTGTTAAACATACTTTGTAATGTGTTAGGGAAAAGAATCTTCACTAAAGAACTTAAAAAAAAAACAATCTTAACTGCTGTTACAGTTATTAAAACCACTGATTTGAAATAAATAAAAATAACATCCGGATTGAGATATGCAAATAAAGTTTTGATTCTATGTTGTACTAAATTAGAATTGAAGTTAGGCGGATATGTCATAAGCGTATTTATTTTCAGTTCCTATTAACTGTTCCCATAGTGTACTATTTCATATTTATTGATTTGATGAACTACTTAGTAGTATATGATGTAAACTTTTAAAAACACATACTTCTTGTTTTGAATAATTTTAAAAAACAACAACATAGTAATATGCATATCGATAACCATTATTTTTATCCATCTCTAAGCAGATGTCAAAGTAAATAGGGGCGTATCTTACACCCGTTCGGATACAAGACAATTTTTATATGTTTAAAAAGTTAAAAATAATAAAAAATTACAACGATTGATTCGTTTGTATCATGTTTGCACGAACGGCATAAAATATTTTTTATTTGGGAGTATGCGGAGAGGTATATCAGTCAAAAGGTGGTCAAAAGCATTCGGCCGCCAAAACCTACACTTCTATAGTGTCACTTCTTATGAGGAAGAGCGACAATATTGTCACCAATAACTTCTAGAGCTTTTTCTAGCTAGAGAAATGGGTTCTAGAGGAAGAGCTAGAGGCCTATGATGTAAAGAGCATTGAACTCATCAACGCAGTTCATCATAGGTTTAGGAATTAATAATGTACCGTTGTATAAAAATTTCTACAACGGTACATTACTTTATGAAACATATATTTTTTAATTATCCTTATCTTTGAGTATTCTGTAATACACATTAAATTACAGGATGGGTTTTGACATAATCGCGATATAAATATTGTTGTCGTATAACTTTTAATTTTCAAGCAACTTATGCAAGGAATTTTCTCACAATATGAAATTACGGTTACGGTTTTTTCTTTTTATTAATATTACATACTCATAGAAATAAAATTATAAATATCTGCTTTGTAGTCCCTATTGTGTGGTCCTTAAGATCAACATCATTTCATTTAGATTCGTCAATTTTTTACAAACAATATTGAAATTCATTAAAATTTATAACAACAATGAAAGAGATATGGGCGGTATCATAATCAAGAAATAATTAAATTAGTACATCCTTTCTCAGTAAGAATTGAAGTTTATTTAAAAGTTAATATTAGGTCGGGGAAAAAGTCTTTTCGCATAACGTAGGTATAAACTTATTATAAAATTTTTTTGAATGTACTATTTGTGTCTGGCTGGTTTTGGTAACATTAAAAAGGTTCCATTATAAAGAAAAGAAAAAAATAAAAAAAAGTTGTTTCCCGCTATTTTTCATTTGTTTTTCTCTCCGTAAAAATGAGTGAATCTAATGAAGAAATTCGATACATTTTAAAATTTTATTATAAAAAAGGCAAAAATGCAACTCAAGCAGTGAAAAAAATTTGTGATGTTTATGGACCTGACGCAGTGTCAGTAAGAGTAGCACAAATTTGGTTCAAACGTTTTCGGTCCGGAAATTTTGATGTTAAAGATGCACCTCGCTCTGGTCGCCCTGTTACGAATAAAATGGACGCCATTTTTGAAAGAGTGGAGCAAGATCGGCATATTAGTAGTTACGATGTAGCTGAAGAACTGGGAATTGACCACAAAACAGTTTTGACCCATTTGAAAAAAGCTGGTTATACAAAAAAGCTCGATATTTGGGTGCCGCACGAGCTCACTCAAAGAAACTTAATGAACCGTGTACTCATTTGCGATTCATTATTGAGACGTAATGAAACCGAGCCGTTTTTGAAGAGATTGATAACTGGCGATGAAAAGTGGATCACGTACGACAAGAACGTGCGAAAAGGGTCGTGGTCGAAAGTTGGCCAGGCTTCACAGACTGTGGCCAAACCTGGCCTAACACGAAATAAGGTGATGCTGTGTGTATGGTGGGATTGGAAGGGCATTGTTTATTATGAGCTTTTACCGCCCGGCAAAACCATCGATTCTGATCTTTACTGCCAGCAACTGATGAGATTAAAGGAAGCAGTCGAGAGAAAACGGCCGGAATTGATCAACAGGAAGGGTGTGGTCTTTCATCACGATAACGCTAGACCACACACATCTTTAGCCACTCAGCAAAAATTAAGAGAGTTCGACTGGGAGGTCCTAGTGCATCCACCATATAGCCCTGACCTTGCGCCTTCAGATTTTCACCTGTTTCGGTCTCTGCAGAATTCTTTAGGTTCTGTAAGGTTGACCTCAAGAGAGGACTGCCAAAACTATTTGTCCCGTTTTTTTGATCAGAAGTCCCAAAGTTTCTACAGTAACGGGATAATGTCTCTGCCCACAAAATGGCAGAAAGTTATTCAACAAAACGGTACATATATATTGTAAATAAATGTAAATAAACTTTGAAAAAAATGTCTTGACTTTTCATACAAAAATACGAAAAGACTTTTTCCCCAACCTATTACTTAGATTAAATTTAGTTATAACTTAGATTGCGTGTCTGCCAGTCCCATTTCTGCAATGTTAGTAATTTACCATTAGTTAGTTTGTGTGCATAAAAAATATCAATATAAGTTCAAAAGTTTTTCCTGCTCATAACAGTTAACAAAATAACAACAAAAAATATTATTGCACTGAGTACTTTTATTAGACAATGTACAGCGCCACCTGTAGTGATCTATCATAATCAAAACAAATCTGTCAAGATTATACTTGCCTCCAATTACTCTTTGGTTATAACTAACGTGAATCAACACAAGATGTCGCTACTAGAATGAATGTAATTAATGAAACGGGGGAAAGAGACAAAGTTACAACGATAAGTAAGGTAAAGTGAGACGCACATAGCACTACTACTACGTTGATTATAGCACCACTACACGCACAATCTAAGTGTTCAGACACACACATAACATAACAAGAAAAGAGAAGTTGTAAAACAACAACTGTGTTCGGTTCGCTCGCACAGCACAGCTTTGCTTTTCTATCAGATGTAAAATGGACGGGCGGTCGTGTCGTTGCGCGCTCGCGTGTTCCGCGTGATCAGTTTATATCGATGTTATTATTGTTTGAAATTTTAACGTGAAAACGAAATTTGTCTGATCGATTATACGACTACTTCAGTGTTCGGTTGCCGAAGTAGATTGGTGTGGTGCATGTGTTTTTCATATGACGTTTGTTTGCGCTCACTCCACTAGCAGTGATTTCGCTGATAGGTAGCTCCTTACCGGTGGGTGCGCGTGATAAACTACGTGTTCAATTTTTGAAAAGGCGATTAATCGTCTAGTGATGGTGATTTACAGTACCACCATGCTGTATACGGTGACATAGTGAACGTTGACTTGACCCTGACCTCTGACAATCATGTCTGGGCGATCGGATTGCCGGAAATTCGCACCGAACATCTTCAACAAGAGCAAGTGCACTAACTGTTTCCGCCAGAAAGAGGAACACAGTGCAGAGGCATTGGAATCTAATCGGGTAAGTCTATCGATAAAAAATTTGAACATAGAACCTTTTTGGTGAATACTTGTTTGTTGCGTGATTATGTTCGTTCACTTCACCAACCATACGCATGTGTGCGTGGGCAGTCTGTCCGTACCTACCTACTTCAGTTGTTGATCTAACGGATTTTATCAAGTTATTAAAATTGTATTGAGCCGGTCAGACAGCTTCGGAAATTTATTTATAAAAAAACAAATACAATTTACACATGACGTTTTGAAGGCGAACAGGAAATGTTTTTCAATAAATCATACTTACAAGAATATTTAAGGGGTCACTTTCTTATAAAATAATGTCAAATACATTTTAATGTCTAGCTACCCGCTTTTTACCGCTTTATCCGCAAATGGACAAGGACAAAATTATCCATCGTCTGACGGATCAGGTGTTTATTCATTAAATTATTTGTTGCTATGTAGGTACTTAATAATAATAATTAATATTATTAATAAATATATACTAGTTAATTGTATTTCTTTTAAACAGGTCCAGATTGATCAATAACTCAATGACTTTAGTAAAGGCTCTGTTTATCTTGATAACGTATCTTAATAAACCAAATCAAGCAAATAACTTATGGTCAAATACAAACCCTTTATTCAAATAAAAACTGAACTTATTCTGTCAAGCACACTACAGCATCGAATTACATTTTTTTATAAGTGTTATGTATACGCTGTCCTTATTGCGTAACGTTTTAGGTTCTTATAAATGGTTCCAATTTGGAAACTCATGTAGTATATTTAAAAAAAAATGTGTTTAAGTATTATATTGTTATTATCTCCTAATTGTAATAAAAACGTAATTTAATTTAAAATCAAGTAATTATTAATAATTTCGCTAATTTAGGTAATGCGAGAGCGATGAGCAATTAGTATGTTCGTAATTCGATTCTAATGAATCGGCAAGTAGAGAAGTCTTACAAATTTTAACCACAAACATAGTACCAACTATACCTGGATGGGTTCAAGGTTCTGTTTTGCTTACTTTTAATAACAAACATCGATAACTAGTCTGGCCTTGTAGTTTCGCTATAGTTTACGCATATATTTTCATACCCAAGTTTAGCTAGAATATTTTTATTGTACATTTTACGTAATACAAAATTTATATACTTAGACATCTTCATAAAAGCCTAGGTTTAAGTCCTATGATTCATAAAAATATTGAATTTAATTACAAATTATACAAGAAAATTATGTAGTAATCAATATAGGTACATGACCTTTGTTCCCAATAATCCTTTCATTCATAATTTATAAATAAAGCCCTAAACTAAGTAGATCTTGTAAAAATCATTTTTTTAATACCAAAAAAGCGCCATGAACAAGATAAATATTTATTTTCATGAGCACATAATTATTATGTCATGTCATATTATGTCAAATATATGTCATGTGTAGAATTGAATCCAATGACAGTTGGAGCGAAGGGCGGGTGTGCCGTCCTCCGCTAGATTACAATAGATTTGTCTACCTTTCTTTTATATAAGTAGATAAGTATTTCCGATTCATCACAAATGCATACAAAACTTTAAATCAGGCATTAGATTTTTAAAATATAATAATACATAGTATATATAAATTAATTTTATTCTTATAAATGCAATCTAGAACAAACTTTAAGGTCGAAACTAATAATTAATTAGGTATATTCACATAATAGTTAATGAATGTTATTTAACGTGTCTTCAAAATTAATAAATTGCCAACCTAACCTAACCTTTTTGTACATCAAAAATACTGATTGAGCACCTAATCACCTATTAGATGCTCACTCAGTATTTTTGATGATCAAAAAAGCTTTTTTTAGAGGTTTAGTTTATTATATTCCATAGTTAATATCATAATTAGGTAATATTAAATCAGTAAAACAAATGAATTCTGTCTACATAACAACAATTATAAATAAAATATTGTCGAAACTAAACTAATTATCGAATTGACTGTAATAAAAATCAAATACAAAAATCTTTTACCAGAATAATGGCATAGGTAATTTAAGCGAACAATAATTTTAGTCTAGAACAAATAAATGTCATATTATTATTTACTTATGACACCTGTGGCAACAATACTCAGAAGCAGTTGGCAACCCTGTTGAGGCCCGTCTACAGTTTTGTTTGAATGAATAACCAAAGCAATTATTACCAATATTAAGCTTCATTAACGAGGTTCATTTTCTTTTTCTTCCAAACAAAAATTTTTTTCTCCAAACCGGATTTGGTTGTTACAATGACAATGTCACGTCAAAGCCGCGGTAAATGCTTGCAAGATCATAATTATGGTCTGTGTGCTCTTTTTGGCTAACTATTTTAGAGTGAGACATATAATATATATCGATAATACACAGAATAATGTACGAGTAGGTTTATTGCATTTGAATACGGAAATGTCAAAGTTATTTATTAGTTTTGACTGTATTATTTAATGCGCAAATGAGTTGTTTCGTTAACAAATCGACCAAGACACATAAGAAATATAAAAAAAATTGGTAAACGATTTTTGTAGTCACCTTCGTCACCATCATCGTTTAAGCCGTTAGAAGTTCGGTGCTGATTATAGGTCTCCAATTGTTTTTCACGATCTCGATACCGCATTCATCATCGTTCTCTACTACGTTTGCCGGTTCACAGTCGCCACTGGAGAACCTGAACGCCCTATTAGTCTTCGGTTCTCCAAGATATGTGCCCACCACTAACACTTTACTTTTATATAGTGTATTCCAACTTGACCCAGTGCCTGCCTGCCGAGAAACTGAGAAACTACAAAAATGATTTTCGTAAAAAAAAATTGTAGTCAAATACAATGACTCTTGTAACCACGGGTTTAGTAAACAGATGCAAATTAGTTTTATATTATGCTTGTGTAACACACAGTGAAAGTCAGCGATTATTATTAGGCAAACGCTTTCGTTCACCGAGGTGGCTTGTATGAAACTTGCCTGTCACGCTCGCATTTATTACTATTTTTAGTTCCTCTAGTTGTATTTGTAGATATGAATTGAAAAATATTTGTTAGGCACAGAAAATTCTTTCCCATGAACACAAATTTACGTACTGTAAGGGACTCAAAATCATGTCCTTATGATCGGAACACAGGTATCCACGTCATTTCAGTAGTCAAATACACAACAAGTTCAGATTTGATAGTCCTACAGTAAACAAATACATTTTAGATACGGAATAAGATACGCTTCCCAAGTACTTGGTACAGGATACGTAAACCAGGGTAACCACCGCAAGGCGTATGGGGTAAAACCTCACAACGACAACTGCATTTAGTGGTGCGCAAAATGTATCACTAGATAGTAAAGAGTGATCTGTATCGCCGAGTCATGTATCACTCATTTAGCTCAATAACTTTTACGCGTGTATGTGAGTAGTTCACACTTAGGAAGGGGTTTGATAACCATTTTAGTTATCTATTGTATCGATCGTGGGCAGTAAATAAAGGACATTAAATCGCGTTGACACACGCTGACAAACGATGACAAAACAAGGAAGGAAAGATCATCCATATCGCTTTGCCCCTCGCAGTCAATCTTGTGTTTTCGACCGTTCGTTCGACCAACTCATTTGCCTTGATAAGTTACTAAAACGAGTGAGCTAAAAGATAAACTGATACATTTAGATTCAAAAAAGAGCTAGTGAACGAGTGATGTATGCTAACTCTATAGTTGTTTTGAATCACTCATTCGCTGCACATCTCTAACTGCATTATTGCATTTTAATGGTTCGAGGCCGTACTGCAGCCAGTTTACAAGCATGTCCTTGTGTAACGGCGGGCTAAGTCAGTTAGAACGGCTACTCGAGGTTCGGTGCTTCTTCAAGGCGATCGAAGTAGGACATCTCGTTAGTGAAGCACCTTTGCACCCTGCAATCCCTGCATGCTTGGCTATGTCAACTAGGGTTTGGTTACATTGCTGGCGACATTTCAACGCTATGCAAATTCTCTTTGATGTCAGACTAGATTTCCGTACAAACCAATTGTATGTCCAATTCCCTATAAATATTCTTATCCGGTTTAAAGCCTGCGTTATAATATGAGTATGTATATATAAGAAGTGTATAAGGCTTTAAAAAGTTTGTTGATATATCAGTAAGTCACGTTATCATGTATGCAAACCATTATCATGCTACATTTCCGTAAACAGTTGTATCCCTAATTCCTTCCTTACTTCCTTAGGGGTTGTACATATCTATATTCTTAGCAGCTATATATTACGCTACAAAATACAAATCTGTAGAATTCGTTCAAGGTTTGAGTTGTTTCGTATTACATGTAAATTAGATGATTGTATCCAAATAAGTTCACATATGGACTAGTGCAGGTGTAGCTTACCTATGGTCTTTATCTGAGCGTACGTGTTTTACAAAAAATTTACACATGAGACTAATAATTATTCCGCTGCCGTTTCGAGCATTGGTTGAGCC
The DNA here is from genome assembly GCA_949126915.1 of Musotima nitidalis. Taxonomy (NCBI): domain Eukaryota; kingdom Metazoa; phylum Arthropoda; class Insecta; order Lepidoptera; family Crambidae; genus Musotima; species Musotima nitidalis. The sequence goes on from OX421416.1 coordinate 18,567,021, forward strand.
TGTGACCAAACGTTACACATAATGAGAGAAAACAATTAGCTTATTCCGCATTTTCGCGTGTTTGTAACGTAAAGACGTCAATACAATACTTACTATTACTATAATTATGAACAAATAAACGAATATAATTGTTTTTTGTTTGTAGCTAATACTGTCGATGATTTCATGGCGCCTGTGAACACCGCGTCTCGCTGCCGTCTATACCGGCCAGCTCGGTTCAGCGTGTGACCAAACCTTTACCTATAACGAGAGAAAATAATTAGCTTTTCCCGCTTTCTCGCGGGTTTGTGCCCGTTTGTGGGTCACGCACTCGTATCTGTTTGTTTTAACAAAATTAACGTTTTGTGCGAACGAACAGGTTTGAAAAGTTTCGGCGTGGCGCCGGTTCAGGCACAGATTTGCGGTTAATGCGTAAGCCCAGTAGCCGATTCTACTAAAAGAGTTTCGAATCGTGTTTTTTACCAAAATTCTATGTTAGGTTGCATAAAAACAGTCTTAAACAGTTTTTTACTTAAAAACAAACACCTAATGAATATCTTAAAACAGTATATAATCAACAATTTATTCAATTCATTGGTCGTATATCAGTAGTGCGATTTGCTCAGAGTAGGTTAGCACGAAGTTCAAATCCTGCTGATGTACTAAGATTGTCAACCGATTTAATCTAAAGGGTTTTCCGGGTTCATCGGGCTATGTTACGTTTTCATTTCGATAAGTCGTATTTTTGATTCGGAAAAAGAGTACTAGATTATATTATAGCCATTAGGGCTCCTTTAGGAAGCATTTAGTTAAAAGTACTAGTTGGGATCGAGTTCAAACCTCCCCAATATACCTCGTACTATCTAGCAACACAAGCTTTACGGGTTTTTTTTAAACTTTACAACTAGTTCATACTTAGTTCATAATATTTTATAAAAGTATCCATTATGGTAACTGCTAGCGAGCAAATGATAAGGTTTATAAAAATACAAGAGATATTATGTCTATTTATGTTATTTTAAATTAGCCGAATCGACCGTAAGAACGCGAAAACGCTCATTTAATACTTTGACACACTTTTAATCTTGTACGACCGCTAAATTCTACTTTACATATGTTTTAGTAATATTACTTGTATGTCACACGCTTCTGACCTTCAGCACCACTGTCCCATAAAGTACAGTCGTCTCAAGAATTCTGTGTACATTAGAACTGTCACGTTTGTGTGTTTGTTCAAAGGGTAAAGAGGTCGAATACTGGGACTTTAAGCCTTATGTTAACAAAAAGTAACTGTCATTTTACCTGCTGACTATCTCATAATCATTGGGCCCTTAATCTATAGCAAATAGTAAAAACGATATATTCGGTAGTATCATCAAAAAAGGTAGAATATAACATGTGTACGCGAAGCCTTTGAGGTAAAAATAAAGACGTAACAAACTCCTCAATAAACTCGTTGGCCCCACTTCGTTTATTAAGTCATCCATTTCGCACCTGTGCGCTAAGTCAGTCAGATCTCGGGTGCTCTAAAAGGCGCCATAAATTCATCCAACAGCGCCATATAAATTTACACAAAGTAAATATTTGACCGGCCGGCGCCGTGTGGTACCGGCCTATAGTGCCACCCCCTCTCATCTCATGGGAAGTCGTAAAAGTCGACTTAGAGAAATCCAACCGGATGATAGGCAGTAGCGTCATACTGCGTACTGGCTTTAACTGCGATCACCAACTCGCCTGCCCAGCGTTGTGATTATGGGCAAATACTCCCGATAGAATATAATCTATTGGGGATACTAATGTACAGCAGTGTTCTTTATAAGCCTGAAATGATGAATTGTTTGATTCGCGCCGACCAAGAGAGCAACCAGATAAGGTAATTTTTTATGGTTTCTAAGCGTGTTTTTGTATCTGTTTTAAATTATCTTAAACTGGACTTGGCTGATGCTGATAAAAGCAGATACATACTAGGTATTTACTACTTGGTCTTTGGGAATTAATAGCCGCTACCTACTTTTATTCAATTAAATTATAAGACATGTTTGAGAGCTGTTTTAGTATCTAGATAAACCTAACTTATGCTTATAAAAACTACTAACAAAACTGTATATGTATAATGAGCCATAAATAAATGTGGTCTCTTTAGCAATTATCAGCGATAGGTCTGTCCAGTTTTTTGTTGTTTGAAACAGGACTAGGTATTAAATTAGCTAGTATTTTATGGGGTAACAAAAATTTTAAATAAAACCTATAATACTAGGTTATTTTCTGCGACATTATTAGGCATATTATATGATCTGACTAGTTTAACGATCAAACTAAGACATTAATATACTCAAAATAAAAATCATTTATTGAAGTTTGGCTCAATAGAGCTTTTGTGAAAGTTAACTTATAATAAACCAACGGTAAATATTAAAATTTCATCAAATTTTAAGTAAGCGTAAACGTGTAAAAAATTTTACTAACATCTGCATTTATAATCCTCACTTCCTACTTCATAATGAGTACCAAATAAAAACATATAATAAAATATTTTTAATCCATAAGTAAAATTTGGTAAAGTAGAGTTACTTATATTTAAGTAAAAAGCAAAGAAATATAAGTACAGGGCTCATGGGATATATAAATACCGCCCCGAGGAGAGAAGAGAGTGATACGTTGGAAATTGAAACAGCCTTCCAGGCAACGACACAGTTCAGAGATAACCGTAGAACATTTCGAAAATATAACCTAAATATTTATTTTCATCAGATGGGCCGCATGCTTGATTGTCAACTAGTGGTATAAAAGACATCGAAACCTATAATATTTAGTTATTTTATAATTCTACGAAAAATTCTATAATTCATTTGTGGTAATTTGTTCATTTGAAATTTTAGCATAACAAGCAGTATATTATAATAAAAAAATAAATATTCTCTTACAATCACACCAATTATTTAGTTCCAAGATAAGTATCACTAAGAATTTGTTTTTTGGATACTAAAGAACGGATAAACATACATAAATACTTTTTTTTTTAAATACATATATAATATTCATAGGAAAAACCCATAATAAAACTATATGTACGTAAAAATACTCTGTATAGTCCATATTATGCAAATAAAAGGGTTTTATTGATTGATTTATTGAAAAGCCAGCCTGAAATTCAGTCAAATCTGGTTGAACCAGTGAGCAGACCCTGGGGCCTAAGCTTAAGTCTAGGGCAACCGGCAAACCAGCCAAAATTGAACTGTTTACAAAACTTTTCACATTCATAAGTTAAATAAAAATAAGCAGGATGAACCTGCCGATGTTTATCTTACTGAAGTTATTTAACTGCGGCAAGGATTGACGTTTAGTCGTGCGTGCGTGAGGAATGCGCCGCGATCGGCAGGTGCAACGGCCTCGTGACACGCCCCCTTAGCATTTTTGAGTACAGGCCTGTGCGCCTAACTTCAAATCCTGGCCGGGTAATATTTGGATGGTAAACGAACAAGTTATAAAAATAACGCACCGTAATTAAATTACTAGACCGTCAATAGCACTTTGCGAGATACTTCTTCGCCAACACACCAAATCTTTTGTTAATTGAGCTATGTTAAGCAATAATGTGTTAACCCACATTAAAAACAAAGTTCCTGTTAGTGACATCTAATAACCCGGAACAATACGGAGAAGTCCTTGATTCCCGAAATTTTCAGTGCCGCACTTGTATGTACCGATTTGGTAATTTTTTCGAGCGTTGAGTAGTACTGTCCCGGGTTACTAGATGTCACTAACAGGAACTTTGTTTTTTTGTGGTTTAACACATTATTGCTTAACATAGCTCAATTATAATATGTGGTTAGCGGTGGTGGTGGCAATTCTATCAACTGTACTAGTTAGGCTGTTTTATAAAATAATGTATTGTCACTGTTTGTTTACCCAAATTGATGGAAAATAAAAAATATATATGGAAGGTAGGCGAATATAATTTTATTAATATCATGTGAGTGGGTGTACCTGTCACTGTGCTTATCCCAAGATATGGAGCGCTTTTATTGTTTTGGAATGCATTATCTGCTTACTATCAAGTAGGATATGATCATTGCACATAAATAAATAAATATTTTCTGACAATTACACCAATTATTTAGTTTTTTTGTGTCAAATAATGGCTTCGTGCGTTTAGCACATTTAGCCAGTGTCAATAATCCACCGTTATTACTCATTACATTAACGTTCGAAATATCACAAATTTTAGAAAATAAAACAAAACTACAACCTTGACGCTTCATTTTCCCGCCAAGAAGTACCATAAGTATCATTAAGAACTTGTGTTAAGATACTAAATAAAGCATAAACATACATAAATACTTTTTTGACCACGACCTCAGAAGCGGAGTGCAGGTATACCCGCCTCCACACCATACCGGTCGTCGAATAAAAAGTATTACATGATTTAATACAGATTATGATTGTGTAATTATATTCCAAACATATCATAAACTTTTTTTATATGTGGCTCTTTATTTTGACGATAATTTTTCATGTTTATGCACACAAAGATTTGTCCTGTGTGGGAATCAAACCCATGACCTTAAGGGCGTAGTGTATACACGGCCCTCTCTTAGGCAAAACGATAAACACATACCTAATAAATAGTTTCATTTTTAAATTAAGAAATTTTTTATCGTTTTAATACTTAATCGTACTATAAAAGGAAAAACGGACTCGAGTAATGAACAAACCGATTAGCAATAAACATCACGATACAATTGCATCAAAAGTAGCCTCGGGCACCCTTTTCACATAGTATGAAACTTGTACTATGCCCCGACTGTCCGCGGACCGTTAGCGATACAATAAGCGGTCAGGCGGTGTATAGTCAGCAACATAATGTAATCCATAACGACACAGATCACTCTCACAAGATGAAATTCTTACTAAAAAAAAAACAAGTTAACCGCGGGGCCCGAGTGAAAATTAAATTCACCACCTTTGGATATAGGTTTTAACTTTTTTGGAAAAACTTCATCATTTTATTAAATTAAAAAAAAATCATAAAAAAATAATGCATCATCCTGCATACTAGCTGGAACTGCGATCACTTATTCAGCACAGGGTGCTGATTATGGAAAAGGCTAATGTTCAGCTGTGGACTTTATAAGGCTGATATGATGACGAATTCAGCGCATCAGTTAGTATTGTCATATGACATTTGTAAACCATTTTAGTGTGTATTATTTAACGACAGATGGAGTTGACGAATGGTAAGAGCATAGTAATAATTTACTTGGTCGAGTTAAAATTATCTACGTAAATAAAGTGAAATCAAAGTCAAAATTGATTATAAAATCTTCGCTTAATACAGCTCTTGTGAAAGTCGACTTAAAAAATGTATAGGGATCCTACCAAGACCTAAGGAGCCCAAGCCAACCTCATCTGCAAGTGGTGCACCTGGACGAGGCTCTGGCGATTATAACAGAGCCCGGTAAGCGGCAATAGGCTCGCCACCTATTACGTGGAACCAAAAACGTAATTGGCGAAGTGTGGGCGTTTAATATGCCTCTGCCTACCCTTTAGGGGAAACAGGCGTATGTTAAAAAAATACACGTCTATTGTCGCGTTAGGGCGTGTCCGGAATTTTAAGGAGCTTTAGGTGCCAAGTATTTGAAGCTGACTGTACAGTAATATTATGTGGGTCGCAAACGGAACGACACCGGACAGTGTGAACAATTAGAGTCAACATTCGCACATTGCTATTGTAAATGTAAATAGACACTGTGATTGTGTTTTGTTGTAAAACTTGCAATTAAAGTTACCAGCGTCCGGCATACAACTCGTTGTCTATAGACTACATTCAGTATAATATACAGTTATTTAAAAAGTTTGTGCCACAGAAAGCAAATTACGGCTCGGTGGTAATAGGATATTAGTCTGTGAGGTAGTGACTGCCGGGAATTGTCGGTATTGTGTAAAACTTGGCAAAAAAAAATCACATAGGACACAACTTTAAATATACAAATAACTTATATAACAAAAATATACATTATACACGCACTAAACCAATAAAACTTTGATATAATTATCAATAATTAAAATATATGATCTTATTTATTAGGAAATTGTATCAGATTTTTAAGTAATTTTTTAATCATCAATAATCGACCACAATTACCAGATATTTTATCAAAAAGAACTACTCTTTAGAACTTGTACAGACATGTTCTACCTGTATAACGCGTAGAATTAATATTCGTGGTCAAAGCTTTTCATTATCCTTAAAATGCATCTAAGTGGTCTATGCATCCAAATAGCCTTCATACTTGCATCGACTCGACACAATTCAAGAACTCAAGTCACCACTCGAGTGCATGAGACGTCGTTGGTTAGCTCTTTTCTGCCGTCCGGAATGAATGGAGCGGAAAAGGTTTGGCAGACTCTTACTGACTAAAGTTCAATGCAAGTTCCTTCTTAAGTAACCCATTCGGACAATCCCGCAACAAACCTACGTTAAACGTGTTGGAAGCCTATGTTCAACAACTGATTGAATCCTACAATATTTTTAAGTGCACTAAATGCATAAGTATTCAATAGTATTCATGTAATCAGCTTGGTATTTCTCACCGTAGTCAGTGGAAAAATTACCCTATGGTATGGTATCGTCCTACAACTTTATATCATCGGAATCCGGATAATGCTATACGCAACGCATCAATGAATACTGAAGTAGGTTGAAACGGAAACGAGCTATTCAACACCCCCAGTCGCTATTCATACGTTTATAAAACATCTCTTCGCCCGCTGACATTGATAGGCATATTATATTAACATACAATCAACTTTTTTGGTCCTCACCCAGCGATTCCAGTTTCAGAATTGTCCATTTTTGTCCTTCACACTTCTTCCTCTTTGATTTGTTCGTGAGGACTTAATAAATTGTGGCTGGGAAAACAAGGCTGATTTTTATTGAGGTTTCAATCGTTAGCTTAGACGTGTCTCTATGTATATTCTGAGGAGTTGGATTTTATTTTTATTTCCATTTACTACATTTCGTCGGGGATAGTGCAAATTTGCGTAACTAGCATTGGATAATTGACGACCGAAATTACGTGGAGGTTAGTATACTTGCATTCAGCTCCTGCGGTCGTGGGTTCGAATCCCACACAGGACTAATATAAGTAAATTTGTCCGTTCTTTATTTTTTTAATTATTTCCTAAATTCCTTTCCTTTCCTAAATTATGTACTTTCAGAAAAATCTTATTACAACAAGATATCACACATAATTAAATGTTTATAAAAAAAAATACATTTAATAGCGCATCAGATTTAATAAAAAATGTCTCGTGTTATTAACAAACATTAGAAGTGAAAAATTTATTAAATAGACACAACAGTGGAAAGGGTTCCAACAGTCTGCTATTGGAAAGGGTTCAGCTGATTCTGTCGCAGGAGCAATATGCCTATACCGCACAGGTTTTCCTCTCCTAGCTCTCTAAGGTGTAATATGAAAGCAAAACTAATTGCTTGTGTTGGCTGACATTACTGAAACACTTACAGGATCTTAAAAAAGCCAATAACACGAACTACAATACAAAACAAGAACAATTAAGCTTAATGGACAAGCATTGCGTGCCATGAATTTAGAAGTACAAAAAATAAATAGGAACCATATGCGTGTGTTGTGAATGTTGCTTAGATAAATTTATTTTCTTAAAATGTAGAGTTTCTTTATTGTCTTATCTTTTGTCTTACAATACAATACCTTTTAATAAAGGTACCTCATTTATTAGCTGCATCGTCCATTCAGAGTTCTTTTATTAATTTGACTTTAAATTCTCTTTGTCGTTTAAATAAATGATCCTCTTTCTAAGAATACATTTCTGTATGCGTCGTATGCGTATGCGTTCTGTTTAAAAGTGCATTGTACGAATCTAAAATATAGTCGCTTAATGTCTTTCTTTTATTCATTCGTGTCTATTATTTAAAATACGTTGTATTGCATTTCACGCGAGTAAATCCATAGAGATTTATAATCTATGTGTTGAATTAAATTTTACGAGCCACTTTGTCTGTGATCGACGCCATGTCACATATCGAATTCATATAGAAACCCGTTCTTACTAGTGCATCTGTCATATTAATTCTGGATACAAGCATCGAGCTATTAATAAAAAACCCACAGAGAAAATGAAACTCTATTAATATTTTTTTTAATTATTGAAAACCATTATCACCCGATAACCACTTATCGTATTTCTTCATATCTCTTGATTATTTATAAAGTTGCCTAATAGACCGGTAGCAATAGATAATGCCAATGATTATTGCTTTCTATTTTTCTTTATTACAAGTTTACGAGTTCAAAAACATTTATCTATTTTTTTCCCAGAATAATTCCCTTAGAAATTATCGGCAAATGTTTCACCAGTCACGTAACGTTTTTACATTAGCATATTCACAATCTGGACCGCTGATAGCGGCTCCTAGTTAAAGTGTACCACTAATTAAAACGTTAAATATACAATTTGTTTAGTTGGAAACTTTGAGTCTGGGCAGTGCGAAAAAACCGAGCAATGCCCATTTGCATATGGGAGTACGTATCTTCTCAAGCGGGGAGCTGTGTGCGTGCTTTTAATTGCTGATTATTTTTTATTATTTCATTTAGGAGTCGACTGGCAGCACTGATAATGTCAATATGTTTACGCTGCTCCACATGGGGGTAGAGCCGACCAGTGTTTAAACTGCTTTTAACTTTTTTGTAAATAAATACCTCCGACTCGTTCTGCACTGAAGTACTAATAAAATTGCACGAAAGTATATGCAAGTAAATACTGAACGATTATATTTGTTTTGTTATTTTTAAATAGTCGAGACAAGTAAAGCCATCTAGAGAGTCGTATTCAATTTTCATGTATTTGATTCTCAGATACGATGAAATGGGCACCGAAGTACCAATTAATGAGGTCTTGTGGTCTGCGCCATATTCTTAGCAGTCATCTGATAATGACCACCTCGTGGTATAGTTGCATACAATAAAATAGTAACCATGCACGTATGGTAATTTTGTAATTACGTGTTTATCTGTGACCAGAGCTATTTTCATCCGATAAACGTTCCCCTGCGAATTGAAACTGCAAGAAGTCGCAGTACATTAAATAATCCTTCGGAAGCCCTCGATGCAACGATCATTTATCAACAATTACACACCTGTGCCGTGCCATTCAGATATAAGAATTTTACGGGCACGTCATATTCGACAAGTCGGTGTCGAAAAAATAAAGGTCGCGTCTCAAAACGAGTTGGGCAATGTCGATGCTAAAGAAATATACGGCTGCGAGCCGATAATCGGGCTATGAGAAGTCGCTACGCGGCGAGTCGACGCATTATTTCGAAATTGAATTAACTGGATGTAAACCAGTGTTCGCAATAAAATAGATGAAGATTATATACAATTAAAAGAGCTATGAGTGGTTGTGACGAGAACGGCCGGTACGGCGCCGCGTATGACTCCAGTGTGGACGAGATGACTCGCTCAGTATAATGTTTAATTAAGTGAGCAGTAATTTGCCGTTAACTGGAATATTGGAGGGATCTGCATTATTCCGACGCCGGCCGAGGCGCCGGGGGCCGTTTCACTTGCCATACTATCTCTGGCATTTGATTGATGCCTTCGCTGCTGCGAACCAGGAAGTTATCTATCAGCTTCTATTTTTAGCTGATTAGTTGTAAAGTTACATACATACATTCACGCCTGTTTCCCCACAGAGGTAGTCAGACGCATATTATACGCCCAAACTTCGCCGATTACATTGTCGGTCCCACGTTATAGGTGGCAAGCCTATTGCCGCTTGCCGGGATCTGTACCTCGTCTGTTGATCAGCAGGTGCACCACTTGCAACTGAGGTTGGCTTGGGATCCTTAGATGTAAATAGGATCCATATAGGTACACACCTCAGTTATAAAGTTTTTTCCTCGCTTAACATTTAAATAGAGGCTTTAATTGTCCTCGGACATTGTAGTCTAATTTTATTTAAATTTCCACCAATGTGGTTCACGATAGTGGTGCTATAAAAAGTACACTTTATTCGAGATATCTTTATAAAGTTACTAACTGGTCGATAGCTTGTCCCATTCGCACATTGCAAGATTTGCAAGACGTTAAAGCGGTTCATTACAGTTCTTTTACGTAGGAGATAAAGTGTGATGCTGTTGCAAGTTTTCCATATTAATATCTGTGTGTTGCATATGTTTCATGTTCTACAATGGATTCAATAATTGGTTGTCATCTGATCTGAAGGAAGTACATTTTGAAATTAGTACGGTTATAAGTATTCAAATAAGGTAATTGAAATTTTATGACGACCCTTTTGTTTATTACAAAAAGTCTTAAATACTTTTGACTGAGGTTTGTTCACGAAGTGTTTTACAATTTTGGTTGAGATTTGAGTAGACACGAATTAGAACTATATCTATTAGCGGGAGCTTGAATTTAGGAAAATTGGTCAAGAAACTCATTAACTTTTATTGTCCCTTGGTACATATAGATTAAGAAGACAGCCGCCAGTTAAATAAAGCCGTAAGGTGTAATGAGTTCTGAAAGTAATTAAAAATAATGTACACATTCAAGACCAGTCCCTGTCGACACCAATGATACCAGTGTTGTTGTAATTGCCCATTCGCCACGGACAATGTTTCAGAGTATCTTGTCAATATTGTGTTTCTTTAATGTCATCAATGTCTTTACTAATAACAAACGGACCCATTGTTTTGCTGCCTTTCAGTTTCCAATCACATATCATGTTTGTTTCCATTGAAAACACATTGTTCTAGATTGTTTTGCAAAGGATGCTGTCGTCTATACTGTAATTGAGAACTTGTCAATAAATTTCTTCAATGAAATGCATATTAAGTGCACTGTTCTTGTGAAACTTGTTTTATGCAATTGCAATTAGCTCTCTCGGTTCTATAGGTGAAGTATACCGTGTTAATTTGAATTATCTTACGGCGTTTACCTTATGAAGAAGATAGCGAAACTGCGAACACGCATGTTCGTACGCAGAACAATCGAGGCTTCCAAGCGTTCGCAATGTTAGCCGGGAAGTATGCAAGGAATTAGCATACTGGCAGGACCCTAGCAGACCCACGCGCGCTGCAGCCAATCCATCATATTTGCTGCTGTGTGCGTAAACACCATTTTAGTTGAAACCAATATAATTTTGCGGCACGCTGGAGGTGATTGCGTGCGAAAATCAACTCTGCGGTTGCAATTTTTTGAACCTTCTAGAACTATTTAGTAGCGTGTATGGATTATATTGAGAAGGATAGCATAGCATGAGTAACATACGACATAAAGAACGCTTTACGCAATAACTTTTTAGGACAAATACATGTTTACAACTCCAAGAATTATCTCTCAGATAAGTCCTTAGTCCTAACCAAAGCAAGGTAGACAAGATCATAAAACAGCCTTAAACATTACATATTATCCATTAAATCATTAGTTTCCAGCGATCTTCTGTAAATACATTTGGAATTGCAACAACTAAGCGGTTTCATTAGCAATCGTTAACTGCTAATTCCGGAAACTATGACACATTTTGACTGTTGACTTCCGGCTGGAATGCAATTAATAATTTCCTATGAAGTCGCATAGGTCGTTACAAGTATAGCCCTGAGGTTCTTTACAATCAAGGTTTAATTACAATTATGGTACCGATATGCCTTTAAGGGAAATAGAATGAGCATGTCATTATATCCAATAAGACATTAAAATTTAATTATCTAGTTTGGAAAGGGTTTTATAACGCAATTCAATTTACTCAAGCCTTTGCTATCAATTTTATAATGACTGTTACGGTGTCCTAAACTACACTGTCAAGTTAGTTATTTCCTTAGATACTAACGAGGTCCCCATCAAGCTTTAATGTTATTGTAAATTCAAGGTCTCCGAAAGCGTATAAATGTACCTAAAGATGGCTAATTGATGGCCAATCACGTCGAATTTGAGCGGGGTTGTGGGCTAATTGTGTGCCATTCGCGTAATGAATGGCGCTGTATTCCATCATTCCATAGGTTTAATTTGTCATTCATTGATGTTTGTTGAGAGCGCGGCACATTCGGCCTCGCTGCCCACGCGCACCTCATTGCTATACACTATAGGGTTACATTACTAATTGTCGAGTATTTGCTTTACGTTCCTATTTCCTAGATTTTGTATAGGTTATAAAACAAGATTATGATATTATACAAAATTGTTCTTGTACTTTTATTAATTTTGAGAGTTCTATTGAAAATTAACACTGTAAAAAGTAACACTGTAAGAAAATTAACATTATTAACACTGTAAGTAAACGCAAAAATCATCATATACACAGACAGCCTGTCTCCGCTTACCGGGAAGTTATATGTTTGCAAGAGCCTTGTCAGTTAATCAGCAGACGTACCACTTGCAGGTGAGGTTGACTTGGGCTTCAAAGGTCTTGGTAGGATCCCTATACACCCCATCGTAAAGCATCATCATTTACCACTACTGGGATAAGGCCTTCTTCCCTTTACAAAGGCTTCCAATTAAAAAAAGAGAGGCAGAGCAGATGTGTTGGGAACTGCTGGTAGCGTATTTTTTAAGTAGACTAATATAACCTGAGTAACAGTATATTAATTGATTTTCATTATTTTTCAAATGACTTTGATCACTATTCTCTCGAGCAGAGGAAAAACGTATTAAGCTCGTTTTGTGTGAATTGGAACGTGTACCAAAATTTATATTTTAGTGTCGGTGGTTTTGAATTTGTAAATTTGCCCATTGGCCACCGTTTATCTGTCTCCCCATGATCACGAATCAATTCACAGTCGGTATAGTTCAATAAACAATAGTCACAATAGATTTATTTAAAACACTGTTGACAACCCTAATCAAATAATTACCAAGCTATTTGCGTTAATAAATGACATAGAACCAGAAAATTGATTTCGACAACGCACTGGTTGACGAAATTGTTAGGTAACGAGAGTTGAGCCGCTGGTGAAACTGCATTTGTGCCCTTGCGCCGAATGAACTTATAAACGCGCTAGTGGCTTGCCATGACTTCGGTTGTTTGGGCCCAAGTTGTATTATTACCTATTTTACACTCGTATATAGTATTATCAAGTAGCATCGATTCGAGACCCTTAGCCTTCAAAATCAAAGAGTGCGTAATTATCACTTGCTCCGATCCTCGAAAAGCACGTTAAGCCGTTGGTTCCGGCTGTCATAAACATCTGTGGCAGTCGTTATTAGGAAGTCAGTGCCTTCTAACATCCTGACAGCTGATTTAACCATAGAATGATGTTTCCCTTTAGGTTGCGAAGGTCAGACGGCAGTCGCTCCATGTAATAGGTAATTGAAATTCAGCCATATCTGGTTAAACCAGTGAGCAGACCCTGGGCCCTGGGCTTGAGTCTGGGGCAACCGGGATAATGCTAGGATATGAGATAAGACACAGATAAGACATATTATCATCACGCATTTTGGCCATAAGGTTAGGCAGAAATCACATCCTCTTGGTACTTTTGGCTTCACTCACTTGTTTGTTCTTATATACATTCACGCCTGTTTCCCCGAAGGGGTAGGCAGAGGCATATTATACGCCCACACTTCGCCAATAACATTGTTGGTCCCACGTAATAGGTGGCGAGTAACCAATTTAAATTATAAATAATCTAAAATAATAATTATAATTAGTAAAATGTTACAAAAGAAAAAAGTTTAATTTTAATATAAATGCTAATATATATTATAAAAAAATACCTTCTACAGTATAAAAAATTGCCTAGTCGTTTAGTCATGATAGCGTAACCAATAGACAAACAGAGCTATTTTTACATTTCAAATATTAGTATGGATTCGTTATCTTTCCAGGCAATGTTTACCTTTTATCACGTTTTTCGTCTTACATATACGACGCACCTGGCAAAATCTACCTGCTCTAATCGGTTATTCACGCTTTTTTGGTACTTTTTTCTATAAAGCGGTAACTGTTATATTTGCTTTTTCGTCTGTATAACGTATTCGACAAATAATACGCGTGACAACGAATTATTAACCCAAAAAAAGTAGTTTTTTAAATAAAACTTTTCGTGTCTACTCTATTCATTCCTTGTCGTCTTTAACAATGTCTAATATACATTACAATCGGAGCAATCTAAAGTTGTTTTCTGCATCACTAAAACTGCGATAATAAACACATATATGCGATTCGAATTCAAATTCGAACTTAATAATAATTTATTCAAATAAAAATGTTTTGAACCTCTGAAAATTCTGTGTGATTGGCCTTTATACTTTACATAGTATAAAACAAAGTAGCTTTCCTCTGTCTGTGCCTATGTATGCTTAGATTGTTAAAACTGCGCAACGTTTTTTGATGCCGTTTTTTTTAATTGATAGAGTGATTCAAGAGGAAGGTTTTTATGTAGGTATTACATGAAGTCGCGGGTAGTGGACAATAAAACTGTGGAGTGGCCTCACTCAAACATTACTGTCATTGTAACGGTCATGTAGGGTCCTGTAATACGCTGCTACTCCACCCAGGCCTACTTAAACATTTATAAACGTCAAATAAATTGTGGTAAACGTAACTACCACAGCTTTTAGTACTTTTAGTGGTGTCATTAAACGCCATTTTTATTTCCGAAGTCTTATTTCTTTTAATTAATCCTTCTTCTTTTTTCTTTCAGGTACGTTTACTTTATGTGACATTCGCTGCGGATTTTGGCGTTTCGAAAAGGCATCTTTTACTTAAACCTGATTAGCGTTGTTAAACCGGGTGAGTGTGTTTTCAACGTATGAAATTGAGCGGGTCAATATAACATGATACTTAACAATGTATTTATTGAATATTGAAAGAGCTTTTATAAACGTGTGTTCTTCTGTTTTCATAAATTCGTGGTACAACAAGTATAGATATGATATATCATTTAATAGATAGATTTGTCATTTGCCTGTCAAAAGAATGATATACTCAGGAACATAACTAGAAGAAATAAATATCAATGATCAACAGTGAGACTAGTCTCATTAGGAGACATAGAAAGCCTCCATTCCTGTAACCTCTCATACTTACTCTCATTCTCATCATATCAGCCTTCGAAAGTCCACTACTAAACATTGGCGTCCCTAATAGATACTCACCACCCTGGCCAGACGGTTTGGTGATCGCAGTTCAAGCCAGTACGTAGTATGACGCTTCTACCCATCATCCAGTAGGATTTTTCTACGTCGACTCTTACGACTCCCCGCTAGATGAGAAAGGGTTTTCTAGGCCGGTCGCACACGGCAAAATACTTACTCTAATATGGGAAAAAATTGCCGGTCATGCTACTAAGGCAATTTTAACAAACCCTTAAATAAACTGGTACCTGGTACGGTTAGCAAAGTATCCAGTAGGCGACTTTAAAGAGAGATGTCACTTCTTGACGCCGATTATGAGACATGTACTAAAACGAAAATGTTTTCTTCGAGCATTTGTTACATACCTGTTTTATCATTGCCATCAAAAACGCCTGTCGACACACTCCACTTGCTTGTGAACATCAAAATTATGCTAATACTGCGTTGGTCATCTAAAAACGGCATAAAATCTAACAGTAACCCAATTGGGACGCTCTTTAATGAATTTTACATAAAACTGAACCGCGACCGTTAACTTACGTATTTTATTGACTTGAAACATAGTAAAATGTTAATAGTAGAACCTCTGAAGCTATGTCCTTGATTATAAATCAATACAGGTATCATTTTACTACCTAACTCACATTTGGCCTACTTACAGTACGCAATCACGCATGTCATCTGGATATAATCTAGTAAATGCCTTTCTTCAAGATCCCATATATTTTACCTTTTAGACTATTCTACCTTTCCTCTTCTAAAGTTTAGGCTATCTTTAGTACCGATTATCATTAAAATTTGACTAGCGGTTTGGACGACGACAAACTTCACAATTTTCTTGCCCGATCTTTTACGATCAAGCTCCCGCCCGCAGTGATTGGCGCGTTAGTTTATAAGTATAACATTCATAAGAGCTCTATTGAGCCAAACTTGTACAAATTACTTTTGAAATTTTAAATTTTAAAAATTCGAGTTCAAATTTACTTGTAGATTTATGCATTTTACTAGTAGGAACAGGTTTATAATAATTAATAACTGATTTGTGACCTTAAGTACCTTCCTTTTACTACAACTAAGTAGAACTTCGATTGGCCTCTTTTCTGACTTATCTTTTAGAAATTTCACTGTTATCTCTTATCCTTCCCTTCCGTAATCTACAAGATGACGCACGGCTGCTGACTCCAATTGTGTCTGTATACCTGAGACTTGAAAGGTTAAGGAAAATTATTACTATTACCACCATTTTACTATAGTTCGGAATGACATAAGCAGCGCCCGCGCTCGATGACGTCTCCTGCGCCCGCTCACGTTCAATGTCACACGATCTAATTAAACAGTGTTATCTAGACCTTGTGCATGAGTTTTGTAAAATTGTTACCTAACTGTGCCTATAATAAATGTTTCGTTTTTTCATAGCACTATAGATTTTGTGGTTTCATCGAACAAGGAGGCTGATTTAGTTATTCAGATCAAACCCCACCTATTGCACCCAGTGCAGTTAACAACACTAATATGGTAGAATAATATTTAATTGTATAAATGTATATAATTGTCTGACGTTTCAAAAATATTTGAAACCTAGCCCTGATTCACACTAAAATGTTATGGATTTTATTTGTATTACATACATACATAAAATCACGCCTGTTTCCCCGAAGGGGTAGGCAGAGGCATATTACACGCCAACATTGCGCCAGTTACATTGTTGGTCCCACAGAAAAGGTGGCGAGCCTATTGCCGCGTACTTCGCCAGAGCCTCGTCCGTTTATCGGCAGGTAACCTATTTACAGGTGAGGTTGGGTTGGCCTCCTTTGATCTTGGTAGGAGCCCTACTCACCCTACACCCCTTATTTGTATTATATCATAATTTTATGCTACTTGATAATAAATAAAATTATATATGCCTTACGATAATTACCATACAATTTACATCATTTCTGTTTGCATTTTACATGCATAATTCTATAAATGTTAAACAAAATATCAACATTTAAATAATTATTGTCACAATAGTAATGTAAAACTAGAAGCGCTATGCAGGAGTTAACGTCGCTCGTGACTGGAAATGACATAAAGTTTAAGTGCTTTTAAATAATATCAATAATATTCAGATAGTACGCAAATTAGGGTTCTGTGTAACACCAAGACTTATTGCATTTATTTGTATGTAATTCTGCTTAAATTGTTTCACGGTTGTCAAAAACAGAATGTGGCTGTATATTATTATTAATTTATGTTTTATAGGTGTATTCATACTTTGCCGTATTCGAAATAAGTTACTCTAACCTCTGACGTATCCATGGTAATCGGTACGAGATGACGATTAAAAAAGAATTGGACATATCACATAACGCTTGAAGCCCTAAACTAAGCAATGATTGTACAAACAAACGTTTTTGTTTTCGTAAATATATGCTTTAAATAAATAAAAAATTATTCATTTGATAAACCCAAAGCAAGGTTCAGTAGGTTCACTAACCTCCACGCCATATCTGGCGTCATATAAACATACATGGTTAGATTTTTGTTAATGCTTATTTTTATTCTCTGATATATTTAGATTAGTAGACTATTATGCGTTCAAATGCTGTGTACATTTTTAAAAGATATAAGAACATCTTTTGGTGGAAATATTTCGAAATTGTAATATGATATGTATATTGTTTATGTGCCAATTATAAATAAACAAATAAATAGATCAATTATTGTACACACCTACCGAACGCAATCTGAATAATAGTAAGTACTTACAACTATGTTACAAACAACCCAGCGACCACCACGGTGCCGTAACGACTTTTTAACGTCAGACCACGAAACCGCCGATTTTAATCGACATTAAACCGTCGAATTGAGGCGATATCACAATTTCGTGTAATCAATAACAGTAATTGATCGTTTGGATTTATTGGGCCCTGTAGACGGAATTGGGTTTAATGTTGATACAATGACGAAACTACATCTCTTAATAAACAAGGTTAAATCGATATGGTGCGCTAATAAACATTTTACACAGTCTAGATTATTTTAGGTCGGTGTTATATTTGAAATAATAATACTATTCTCTAGAATCTCACACAGCACCATTTCGCCCCAACTACAAGTGATGAACGTACTCAAATACTTATAATAAATAGAAAACACCATTAAAATATATGTCACATGTGGAAAACTAAACCATTTTCCGCCATATAAGTATTTCATTAAAGAAAAATAATTATAAAGAAAATTGCTATTGAATTTAAATTGATAGCATTTTAAGTCTCTTTATAATGATAAATAGTGTAATTACTCTGCAATACATACTTGTTAAAATGTTTTGAATTATTTACTTCATATCGCCACATATGGCAACGGTCAGAAAAATAAATTTAAGCTCTTAGATTCAATAGCAAGTGTACGATTGGCTGCTGTTAATAATATCGGAAGCGAGGGTATATGATAATCAATATTATATCTCAATGTTGTCAGTCAGCTGCTTTGCTAATCTGTCGTATAAACCATAATTAACTTTATTTTGCAACTACCCTGCTAACCGGCAAATGGTCGTGTCTCGTGGTGCAATATCCTTTGCAACGCAACGTAATTTGCCGTCAGCAAAAAATAGCTTTGACTAAGGCGAAGCTTACGTTTTATATTCATATTATAGCTGTACTATGTGGGAATTTATTAGCGAAATACAAAGTATTTAATGTGTGAACTTCTTATATGTTATTTACTAACGTGCAATGAGAATCAATCGTCCTAGCATAAGTCCGGTGGTGCCTCAGATTTACACTTAAAGCACAGGGTCTGCTCACTGGTCAAAAATGTTAAAGTAACAATGACGTTATATCAAAAAAAGATATATGAGATATCGCACTAGCTGCTGGTAATAGAGGCTTCTAGATTAAGACAATTGTCGTTCACCGGGCCCACCTGATTATATATTAAAACTACAAAATAATCATCATTTTTGTAATCCAGGTTCTGAGACTTAATCAGTATTTTTACAAATAGGTTAAAATTGAAATGTCTTATTTTTAATGTTGTGTGTTAAATACACCTTTGTAATATTAATTAAAGTATATTAACACTTTTTTATGTAAACTTATGTAGGTGACTTTTGTAGGAATACTAATAATAAACAGCAATATTTGTAAACGTAGAAAACACCAAATACAAGAGCGGCTTTGTTATTTCAATAGTTTAAAGTTCATATAACTTTGTAAGTGGATTAACCTTTTACGTAGTTTGAACTTGGGTCAATGACATGATGTCATGATAACTTTAGTTTAATACTGACTGAAACTGTTATTACTTGAACATTGATTATTTGGAACGAATGTCCTATAATGCAGAGTTCTTTTTGGACATTAACTTAAATTAAAATTGTTATATTGTAGAACATTCTACTAAATGTTTAGTAAAATATACTTTTGTTGTACCTCGGCGGAGATTATATCTAAGATTTCGTTGCAAGTTAGTCCTGAAAAGTCCGAATTATTCACGAATAGTGTAGCCTCAGCTTCAAATTATTAATAAAATCTTGACAAATCATTACGGCTGTATGGAGTTGGTACCTTTTGCTATTCCTTCATGAATAATTTAAACAAAAATGGGACAAGAGGGCGATGACATATGTCAAAGAACGTTATCTCAACTCAAAGATACGCGTGTGTTTTATTGGTTACCAAATTGTTTTTCACTGAACTCCTCAAAAGGAAGCAAAGGAGATTTATTTGACATTAAATAGAAACTTTACCGCAATTTATTGCTTCGGCAGGTGACGATGGAGACTGCAAACACTTATCTTTCCTTTTATGAACTCAAATAGGCCGAGGGCAAACATACCAAAAAAAGTGTTTGTCAATTCTGTCAAACTGACATTTCGGTTTGCCGCCAACACCAAAGCATGGCCAGTTCGTCCGCCTACTCGTAGAAAAAAGGTTGAGTTTTTATGTAATGTACAAGTAACTTTTGACTTTTAAGTTGATGTCAAGTTAAGACATAGGCTGCTTACCCACGTTGTATAATATATGCGTTGATAAATGTTGTAAAATTATTGTGCAAATGAGGGTTTTAATTTGGTTTTATTATTTTTTACGCTCATCTTTTATCGGCAATGTTATCCAAAAGAAACAGGCAGAATTTTTTTTATACCTTGACAGGCATTTAGTAAAACATTTCAAGCACACTTAAAATTGATTTGTTTGTATAGACGATACGATTGACGATTAAAACAAGTAAATAAATCATTAATTATTAGTCACTTGTAAAGTTTTAAAACCTATATTCTATAAACATCTGGTGAATAATTTAATGGTAATGTAGACATTTACGGCGGTCAGTGTATTTCTGTACGTTGCGTAACACCGGTTTTAACTGGTTATGTTGATATTGATGGTTTTTACGAAACTTCTATACCTTAAAGATTTCATAATTAATGTATTCACTTTCGAAAAAGTAGTTACTATAGATAGATAAATGGGAAAATCTTTTTAAATACGACGAACGTGATACTTATCATAAGCACGACTATTTTTATTTAAAAAGTTTTTATACCACCCTCCAAAAAGTATACCTACTTACAGCGAGTTTATAAATAAACTGCATACAGTCTTAAACTTCTTCGTATCCCCATGTCGATTTTTCAACCAGCAATTATTATGTGCATAAATCGCCCAATCCCCAGAAATACTAAAAGAAAACATGGCTGTAATAAATTTTGCGTTTACCAAACTTATATGCCGCATAAAATAAACTGTGAGTTCAAAATGGCGCGCGCGTATGAGAAGCGGCCACGATGCGAAACACCTAAAAAGGTCGTATTTTAGCACACAGTAAATATTCCTGCATTATTACTCAATCATGTGCCGCTTCGTTCTTTTTTCTTGCCCCCGACATTATTCCGTCGTCATTGTTCTGTCTGTTCCTGGTCTGGTCCGAGAATGGAACGGGTTCGTGGGGAGCAATTCTGGTAACTGATTGAGGGTCTGATACTGTTTCTGACTGAATTGTTACAAAAGTTGTGATCTTTTAGGGGGTATTATCGTTCTTGTCCTTTTTATTTAACTATATTAAGATAATTGCTCTAATAATTAAGTCAAGAGTGGAACTGCGCCACGTGCGGCCACTAAGATAACTGATCTCTAAACATCTTAGCGACAAACGGATCATCGATGTTTTATTCAAATTCTCATAATAACAAATAATAATAATCTTTATTGGCGCTTTAAGCTAACAATTTCTACATTGACAGCAACTTCTGCATTAGGCTTGCAGCCCTTGTCACAGCAGATGTGATGAGTGAGCCAGTTTATATACCAGTTTATTGCATATACACTTGCTCCGGTTCAACTATAAGTATGAAAATAATAAAGATTAATACAATAGATTTTCTAAGAAAAGAATATTGAGATTGTTATATGTGTGTGTGTTTGCTACAAAAATCCGTAATTGTAAACTATATACTATTATTACACATTTTTTGGTTTTGTTATAATCACACGGAACCAAAGCGTTATTGACCAAATTATACCCAATAAGATATTTGTATTTTAAGACGTTTGTAATGAATAAACACTTACCAATAGAACGATACATTATCAATGAGGCTATATAAATATAGCTATAGCACTAGAATAAAATTAAGAGTCCTACGAAAACTCAAATAAGCGAGGAAGTGCCACTATTTCTAAATAAAGTGGAATTGACCCCTTTTGCCCGAATGAGTCACGGCCAAAATCTTATATAGTACAAGCAGCGCCAAATTGTTGGTAGCATCCGAAACGACATAATATATTTTGTAACATTCCTTAAGCCTCACGCACGCCCTAATGTTCTTCACAATAAAGACGGGTGTCGAACTTATCAGCGCTTTTTGATGTTAACAGCGATATTACGCTAACTGTACCACGCTGAGTGAGATAAGAAAAATGTCTTAGATACTCTATGGTGTTTCGTAAGAATCTCGTTCCAAGTTAGACTTAAGTTAACGGTACCAAAAGCGTCACAGTGACCCGACGAAAAAGAGCAGCACGGTCGGCAGCCGGTCACGCTGTGGCGGCTTACAGGTGCGCCCGCGTTCACTTTCGATCACTTGCCGCCATTTACTTTTATAGTTTTATGCCGATTATGGACCTGGGGCTTTAGATTTTCCTTATTCCTACATACAAACAATAACGCCTGTTCCCCCGAAGGGGTAGGCAGAGGCATATTATACGCCCACACTTTGCGAATCATAAAGTTGGTCCCACGTAATAGGTCCTTATACACCCCCATATTCCCTATTCACTTATGTAATTTGAGTAGAATAGCTGCTAAGTATAAAGTAATACATAGTTTTCATCAAAGTCAATATACCTAGTTTGCATATATGTATGTATGTTGAGTGTATAGGGATCCTACCAAGACCCAAGGAGCCCAAGCCAACCTCACCTGCAAATGGTGCACTTGCCGATCAACGGCTCTGGCGATCATAACAGTGCCCGGTAAGCGGCAATAGGCTTGCCACCTATTACGTAGGACCAAAAACATAATTGGCGAAGTGTGGGCGTAAAATATGCCTCTGCCTACCCCTTCCGGGAAACAGGCGTGAGTAAATGTATGTTCTTTTCGACACGCTCTTGTCATAGTGGTCTCGGTCATAGGAGAGTAATTATTAAAGTATGATGAAGAATTATAGCTCAATCCATAAATAAATTAAAACATCTGTTCACCGTCTTTTCAGAAAATAATAATGAATCGTACAATTTTTATAATCGTAATATTATTATTAGTCGTCATAGCTACAATCTAGCCACTCATTTAATTGCTACTAAACCTTTCTCGACGTATAATTTTGAGGTCATTAAACAGTATCGTTTCAATAATTCGTCCAAAAACGGGTGCTCTATGGATATAATTCGTCCTAAAAAGACATAAAAAATAACTGCTACGTTTTATTTTTTCATTTCCATAATATGCTAAATAGAGTACGGCTTCGTGGTTGTGTAGCACGATTTATAGAATTCAAACTCATTCTTAATTAAAAACTGCCATTATAACGGTTTTGTCATATTAACAACATAAATTTAGATTTAATTAATATAAATAATATTCAATCTATTTTAGATATGAATAGATTTTTAGGTCAGCAAATATAAATGTTCTGTTTAATTAGTGACGCGTGACTAACGAGTCCGTATTGGATGGCATAAATTTAAGACGCATATATTTTAAGGCTTATTTTTTTTGGCATAATAATGGAGTCACACAACGTTCATCAATAGGTCAACGTTAATAATAATAATTTTGTTTCTCTATAATTTTACATACATACATAATGTCACGCCTCTTTCCCGTAGGGGTAGGCAGAGATCACATCCTTCCACTTGCTACGATCTTGGCACACACTTTAAGTTTCATTCACACTCATTAACCTCCTCATCCACGCCCGTCGGCTTAGGGTACTTTTGACCTGCCCTTTCTCTAAGTTTTTTTGTATTTGGTCATGGAAGGTCTTACGTGGTCTTCCCCTCCCAACACTTCCAACCACTTGTCCATCATAAATTTTATAAAGCTATAACTGACAGCAAAATAATATTTGCTGATGTAAATATTTTGCAATGACAATAATCATTGATACTGATAGGCAAGTGAATATCTGAACATATTAAAACTAATACGACGCAATTAAACAAACAATAAATATATGAGGTCAATAGAGCCCCAGCCAACTTCACCTGCAAGTGGTGCACCGGTCAATCAACGGACGAGGCTCTGGCGAACACGCAAGTTCCCGATAAGCAGCAGGCTCGCCATCTATTGCGTGGGACAATGGAATTGGCGAAACGTGGGCATACAATATGCCTCTGCCTACTGCCTACTTAAATATGTGTACTTAAAATATGTTTCAAATAAATACCAGGCTAAGCTACAATTTCTCACGTCCCATTACTCGATAGTAAAAAATATATTTATTAGAATAAAAAAAGGAATGTAAAATCTTGATTAAATTTATTATCTAATTATTTATTTTGGGAGCGACACAGACGCTTAGGAAACAAAGCGTGGGTAGTCCGGAGGAATCCCAAAACAACATCAAAAAACCTCTCGCTGTCTCTCTCTGTCTCTGTTCAGATCCGATATTTATTATCAGGTTAACACCTCATTAGGGAATTTAACTTGATACTTTAAACACGAGACGGTCCCCTTGTATAGTTTTAATTGAATGCGACAATTCAAATTTAAGTAATTTTCAAAGAAAACTAATTAACACTGTACCTACATTGGTCATCTCTCATCACCTCAGCTTATTAACATCCCACTTTTAAGTAAGGACTTCTCCCACGGACCAAGAATTCATGTCATACCACTTGACTTTTTCAAGCCGCCCAATAAATAAAATAAATAAATAAGTTCTTATTTAATTTCAATTTAAGTATCATTAAGAACTTGTGTTATGAATACTAAATAACGGATAAACATACTTAAATACTTTTTTTTATAAATACATATACATAGGAAACACCCATATCAGAACAAATATTCATATTTATGCACTCAAAGATTTGTCCTCTGTGGAAGCGAACCCGCGACCTCAGAAGCGGAGTGCAGATATAGAGACCACGCCATATCGGTCGTCAATAGGGCCTCCAACGTGACAATGTCTACCAAATATAGATAATGATAACCACATTAACAGCTTGGGCAAAAGGCACGTCTTCTGATGCACGGAAGCGCTCTTTACAATAAAATCTTTTATGTATACTTTTAAAAACTAACCACAGTGTAATATGTCTGAAATTCTAGATGTCTCCATGCAGGAACTTAATAATAATCCTTTATTGCACAAAATAATTTTAAATATTACATGAGGTATATAAAATAACATGTACAAAGGTGGACATATCTCTAGAAGAGATCTCTACCAGCCAACCCTAGCAGTTGTAAACTAAATAGTTGTACGGGATAAATGTTGTCCAAGAAAAGTGTTACTAATAAAAAAAAAATTAATAAAAATAAGAACAAAATATAAAGCAAATCTCTTATATGCTAATATTATATTAAAATATATACATAGATACATACATACAACTTATGCTAACACACACGACACTTTTGTGTATGTTGTCTTTGTAAACAAATGGTTCAACAGTCACATGTAACTAGATACTGGTTCAATATTTAATACAGTTGTACTTGCGTTGTCCCGACAAGTCATCAGATATTTAGCTGACAAATTGACGCTACTTGATGTTAGCAAGCGAAAACCCGATTTATTTAGAGCTAATACGTTCTTTCATACCAACTTCAGTGAAAGTGTCGATATCAAATAATTCCTAATTAAGAATTAATTAAAGAGTCATAGAGAGACGTCGAGAGAATTGAGACGTTGCGTATAATTGTTTAATTAAGCATAATAATTAAATTAAAGATAAACTTTTGAAAAATAATTATAGTTACAAATTTTTATAACACTACTGTCTTAATATACAGTTAAAACTACATAGTACAGTTATGATAGGTTGTCTATATTACTCAGGGATACTGGCGCATTCTAAAGGTGAAAGAATTTTCGAAATCTATCCAGTAGTTTTTGAGTAACAAACAAACATACATACATACTTGCATTTTTCCCCGAAGGGGTAGGCAGAGGCATATTATGTGCCAATATTACGGCCATTATGTTGTTGGTCCCCCGTAATAGGTGTCGAGCCTATTGCCGCTTACCGAGAACTTCTATATTCGCCAGAGCCTCGTCCGCTGATCGGTAGGTGCACCACTTGCAGGTAATGTTGGCTGGACTTCTGAGATTTTGGTAATAGTCCTATACACCTGAAACGAACAAACATAGCTGTCCTATATATAGAATTAGTATAGATTAAAGCAATAGTATATAGACGGATACAAATCGGTATATTAAAAGATTATTTTATACAAATCGATAAACAGACCGACAGAGTCTTTGCCCTGCACTGGGAGAAACAGGCGGAATATGGAACTGATCGGTCAATTGATACATCCAGTCATCGAGCACGTACATATCTACTAGAGACGTTATATAAAGTAACTCTGTTCTGGCATCTCATTAGTGCGGGTGGGCTAGGTAATTGAAAACGATTACCGAAGCTTAGCGTTCATTGAGCTAAGTGTGAGAGTAAGTGGCCGTTAATGTTGCATTCAGTATCGAGCGGTTCCATATTTCGGAAGTTACGTAATTTTTTAGTACGTAGTTTTTGAAATAATTAAAAGTCTCCGCCGTTTCGCGAAATAGCTAAGCCAATAAATAATGAACAGCACTCGCCCCTATGATTGTCAAAAGAGTCATAAATCCAACAGTCGAATCGTAAATGAAGTGAGTCAATGACACAATTCTATTCTATCACATTGCAGTAATTGCTAACCCAGAATATTGAGATAGTAGCTGTCTCCATATATAAGTCTTCAATATTAAATACCACTTCTTGGAAATCCATCTATTTCGTCTCCATTGGATATATTCTCGATGCATCCAGTTAATAAATCCATTACGATACTATGTATCGGCTGGCGATGTTCGATCCACCTCGCCTGTTCGAGTGCATCAACACTTTGTTTTAATTGCCCCAGCTTTATCTGGCCTGGTTATTGCGATACGGGAATCTGTTATAAATATCCTGTCTTTCAATCTTGCAAGTCTTGTCTTGCAACACTAGTAAACTGCCCACCACGCCCTGACGCGGACTTATGCTATCCAATTTTATATAGCTGCTGACTTTGTATGCTTTAGCTTTCGCTGTTACAGTAGCAAAAAGTCGCATTTTTTTAAAAGTTATCGTTGTTTGGTAAAGATAATGTTAGGTCTTTGTTTTACGTACAGAATAAATATTTTAGATCTTTATGTTGGCTTTTTCTATTGGTTTCAAAGGCCCTGTATTGCAATCTCTGTTTACTTTAGTTCTAAATGGCTGTGTGTAAGATGCCCTTAAACATTTATTTATAATAATAGATTAACTCAAAATATTTTCAAACATCTAAATCAAAATGCATACATAGTATACACTTAGATTTACTTACAAATGTAGCTTTGTGATTTCAGTGTAGATATTTCGTTATTTTTTTATATTTCATTTTGATGTTTTTAATTGCTATGTAAGATATTATGGAATAATAAACTTTTTACTTTACTGTACACTTTATAAGATATTATTATATTGGCAAGAGTCAGAAATATTTCGCGTAAAACTATGTCTTTCCAGGGACATATGGCAGTGGACGAAAGATGAAGTTTTTTAAACACTCTTTATTTATTGTTTGTGTTATATTCACAACTTAAGTCCGAATAGTTCATTTGTCTGTAAGATGACGGACCTATTGCTGGAAAACAGGATAATAAATTATATATAAATTGTGTATTATCGAAATTGAGATACAAATCTTAACAGTGTTGTGGGAAAGGGACAGGCCTTTCCCACCAGCACTGTAATTAAAATGAAGTGTGCCTACCATCAGGTAACCGTTTCATTCGCCTCGCCTTTTATTTACAAAAAACATGAAGAAGGGATTTTTCCGTATTCGCACGGCTAATGGCGGACACAAACGCTTGCAAGAACAAATAGGAATAAATAATTCCGCTTATTTCAATAACTATTTGTATTGAGTACCGTTTATTTGATTGCCGTTTTAATAGACAAGTAGCCGAGGTGCATCGAGGCAAAGCGAAACGCAAGCTTTTTGCGATATGCTTTTGTTGGTAGGATACAGTATATCTGTTGGTATACTGGTACCGGTATGTTGGTTGGTTTAAAGATATGTTAGGGCCAAACAATTTTTCATTACTAGAAGTTTTGAGCGTTATAACTTCTTAAATTTCTTTTCTTTTTCGTGTTAGCGTGGATACAAACATGCAAAGAAACGCTAACTATTGCGCGCGATACAATGCGTGTTTTTTGAAAGTACGCGGTATGGGCATCCTTTGAGGAAATTTAGTACCTATATAAGTTTATGGTTTTTCTGGCCATTTGAAATAGAAAAAGTTTTAATTTGGTTCTTTAGTTTTTATTCGCTTTAGGCTTTTATAATTGTATAAATAATGACTGCTATACAGTAGTAGCGACGACCGCGCCGTCTATTTTATTGTTTTTTTTTAATTATCTGACTTGTTTTAATGATAAGAAATGCCAGGGTCTCATCGTCGTATCGCATCCACTTCTGCCGGCCTGGTGAAGTGCAGTTATACGGCCCGCTTAAAATATCATGACAAAATAACAATAATGTTTTGTCAAAAGTACGTCAAATTAATCTTAAGTGAGATTTTGAGAGTTATATAAACATTTTGTGTCGATATCATTGCTTACAAATGTATAATGTATATTCGCTACGCATTAGATACTCATGTAAAAGTCTACCACCACCCTACCCCTGCTGCACCTGCGCGTGCGCATCTTAATTTAGACGTCGCGACGCGCCGGTCGTTGACCCCGCCGACCTGCTTTCCGAAATATCGCGCACGTGCCATAGATCGCTATTCCTATTTCGCTCATGGACGCTCAGCTACACTGGCCATAAACACAAGAATGGATTTAACCTCTTTTGTAAAACTATTTTAGAACAATACTGGCTTTTGTTTCTAAGCACAATTTTTATATACGGCCTGCCCTTATGAACGCTGAGCTTCAAGATACTTGCAAACTAGGAAAATCAGTAGCGCGGTGTTGATTATATAATATTATCAGTATAGCGCGCTTTTTGAAAAGCATAGAATAAAAGTAAATATTTTAGTCTTAGTAGGGCTTCGTGCTCCAGAGTTCCTGTTAAACATGGAAACTACTGATATCATGTTACACTTGTACAATAAAAAAGTTTAATATTTCTAACAATACTTTACTTATTACTAACAAAATGTTTTCAATAAAAAGTATATCATCATCTCAGCCCATAAACGTCCCACTACTGAGCACGAGCCTCCTCTCACATACCAAGTTACGAGGGTATTGGGTCATACTCCACCACGCGGACCCAGTGCGGATTGGCGGAGGCAAAAAAGTATATACCTAATTTAAAATTTAAAAAAAGGAATACTCAACTGTCAAACATGATTTGCCGCTTCTTTGAAGCGGCATTCGAAAAAAAAGACTTCATGCTTCATTTGTAACGCCAAAAACTTAATAAGCTTACGATTTTTCTTGGAACATAACTCCTCGGTCTATTTACAATTTTACATCATCGGCATAAGAAATTCTTAGGTTAAAGTCGTGTCAAAATATGCTTGGGATTAATCTGCCGTTTCTTACAGTCTAAACTAATATAAATGACTTAAAACATGAATATTGTTAATGTTATGTTCTATTGCATTGTATAGCGTCACAGACAAATGAAGATTGTAACTTAAGTACCTAACAAATCGATAATATAAAAGAGCATAGCCTGTGAGTTTCTTGCTAGTTCTTCTTACAGAGCGGTGGCTCGGAACTGGCACTTAGATTCACTTAGACTGAAATATTTTTTGTTTTTCAATTGTTTTGTTGCATGCAAGTGAATCTGAGCTTCGTGAGTTCAGTGTAATCATAATTCGCTTGTTTTTTATATTTAATTTTGACGTTTTCAAGTACTATGTTTTTTATTTAGTGCGCTGGTCCGAACAAAACTTGAAGCCAGTGCAAGTGTGTGGCATCCACATGAAAGCAAATATACACTGCTTTTGGAAAAAGTTCAGAAGGCATTCCTTAGGTTTTTGTATAAACGTAGATACGGTTACTACTCGTGTTGCAAAGGACTCGAGTCTTTTAGTCTTATTCGATAGACTCGACTCAATTTTCTAAGACTCAGTGAACTAACTGAACTCGGAGTCTTGAGTCGAGCCGAGTCTGAGTCCTATCATGAAGACTCGAGCGCCATTATTGAACTCGAAACCTTAAATAGAACTCGAGAGACTCGAGTCTTATAAAGAGCTTGAGTCTTAAAAGAACTCGAGTCTTAAAAGAGCTCGAGTCTTCTTCAAACTGGTCTTCGAAATGCTGAAAGTGATTTATTTAGAATAAATGTCTATGCTTATATAATAAAGCTGAAGAGTTTATTTGTTTGGTAGTTTTGTTTAATTATTACAAAAGATGTTTTCTTTTGTAATAATTTTCATGATCATAATTAATTAAACAGATTTTTCATGTTAATTAAAACTTTAATTCTTTAATTTATTTTTCGACATCTCCTTCTGGTTACACATGATTATATCTCACAAAAATAGCCTTTTATTGGCTGCTTTAAAAAGAATGACTCAAAGCGGAAAAGAACTCGAGCGCGACTCGGCGCGTAAAAAGGACTCGAGCGCTAAAGAAGACTCGAGTCTCGAGTCTCGCGTTCAAGAGCTCATATAGACTTGAGTTCTTTATTCTTAAGAGTCTTATTGTTATGAGTCGAGTCGTATAATGCCGAGTCGAGCTCTAAATTTAGGACTCAAAGACTCGAGTTCTTTACAACACTAGTTACTACCCTTATATGTATCCTACCAAGTTTCTCCTTGGCCAATTAGAATACAATTTTTTAGAGGTGAGAAGAGCCTGTGATCAAATCATCACTATAATTAAAATTTTACGTAGTAGAATAGACTCTCCTGATCTTCATGGTGAGCTGTGTCGACTTTATGCACCCGATAATTATTATAGGAGCAGGAAACATAAACTGTTTGCTGGGCCTACCTGCCGAACCGTAGCCCGCTCAAAATCACCCATTCCGCGGACACTCAACGCACTTAATGCCATCCTGGAAGCAGCACCCGACTGTGATTTGTTTGCGGATGGATGGCCTGAGATTTTGTCAGTGTGTCTGAGGTATTGTGAGAGAATGGGATAAAAGAAGTTTTCAAGTGTGAGATTTTAATATTATATTTAACTTTTACTGTTTTTGATAATTAGTGTAATTGGTGTATTCCGTTCTGATTAAATAAATAAATAAATGAAATAAAAATATTTTCAAGTTTGGTATAGTTTACATTGGGCGGAAACAATATTCAATTGGTACTAACTAGGTTGACTGATGACTCGATGAATGTTGCAGGAAACAGTATCAGAAAGTATCAGATCTATGTATCATTAGCATTACAAAAATATAAACATGTTTTATCCATTCTTAGTATATCAACTTATAGTACAAGCTCTATATAGTTTGGGTCTAGAAGAGATCTGTAAGATTATAAATTATTTTATTATATTAACCAGTATAGTAATCTGACAATTAAATATTACTTGTAAAGACTCCTTAGTTTTCTTTTTGCCAACGAATACATTTCAATACAAAATTTATTTTATTGAATTTTCGTTTAATGAACTGAGCGGTGTGAGTGAACTCGTTCAATAATCATGATAATTAAATGTATATATGAATTCTATTATCATAATAATTCAATATATTAATATATTATAAGTTATACTAATAATATGATAATGGAGCTCATTTACAAATATATTGTCCCCAACTGACTACAAATTATGTGGGAACAATTAAAATACTTTCAAATTAATATGTCAATTCTAATCTTTAAGCATTATTATATTTTATATAAAATTATTTCTATCAATTCTTGTCAAAGCACTGTATTAATATGTCAATTGTAAATAAAATGGAGACTTACCATATTATTATTTTGCGTCTATTTTGCCTAATATTTTCGTTCGTTCTTAAACGGTCTGTAGTTTTAGTAAGTTTTATAACTGCATTTTATTGTGGATAATGTGTTTTGCTTTGGTAGGTGGTTCTAAACAATCAAAATAAATGATTTTCTCGAGAATCCAAGAATTTATTCAAGGTTTATTTTATTTCAACAAAATCCACGGATGTCCTTATACGTAACGTACACGTACGTAATGTTCTAACACCTAACTATGGATTTACATTTTATTAAAATTTCTTAAGAAAGGTAATGTTGGGTGAGTGGATGAGTGCGTTGTCTGGGTGTGTGAGTGAAAATGTGTATGTGTTTGACTAAGTAAGTGTCTTAAAATATTTCAGTCACAAAATGTGTAAATTATTAAAACTGTTATTAAGAATATTGAATGAGCTAAATTGTATTTTATATTTCTGGGTATATTATTATATATATTTTGGGTTCGATGGATAATATAATTTTGGTAGTAGTTGGTATACGTGCGCGGGAAATTGTATTAGAGAGACTATTCCTAACCTAGACCGCAAACTGAAGCACCTAAAGGCCTACTCGAATTCTACGAAACCAAAACTTCGTTATACCCATCTCTTTTACACAATAACGATAAACCTATAGAGTGAAAGAGATAGGTATGACGAAGTTTCGTTTTCCTTAAATAAGAGTAGGCCCTCTGATTTTAATAGTTACTGACACCAAGTTCTGTCACTTACAGTCAGAAGTTGCCTGCATAGTGGCTGTCTGCTTAATCATCCAGGTTTTGTGATTTATCTTGCATATCCTAATCGCCTGTCACGACACCCACGGCAGGCAGGGATAGAATAAGTAGTTCCTAAGCCGGAAACCTCAAGTCGCTGTACTAGAAGTAAGCTGGTAATCCATTGACTTTTGCAAACGGATACTTTAGTGAATACTCGTATGTAACTAATATTGTATATTTTTTTCCATTAGCTTATATATTTTCCTTAATATCTGCATACAGTAAGTAACAAAGGCGGGTTTTAGTTTAATTATGTATACAGATCATCCTAAATTGGAAATTGAAAATTTAAGAAAAATTACAATCGACAAAGTTTGTGAATCCATCAGAGGCTTATTACAAAATAAGATCTAAAGCTAAACCAGGTTTAAAACTAGTATTGTCACTGTCTTTTACTGAGCACTAGTTTTAAACCTGGTTAACCAGCATAAGGCTGCCTGTCCACTAAAGCGGAGCGAGAATGCGGAGCGGAGAAACGGACAAATATTAACCAATGACATTTCATAATATCTTCGCTTTTTTCCTGTCCGCGATTCCTATTGGATAATATTCCTCCGTTTCTCCACTCTGGCGCTTTGTATTAAAAGTATTTGACTTTATAAAATCACAGTTTTTAAAAATCATTATGATCAGCATTTGTCACACCAAATACCTCATTAGTTAAGTCTAAGATTTCCAGTAATTTCAATAGCTATCCAGCATAAGCACCGAGCCCCATTACACCACGGCACACAACGACAGTTTTTAAGTATCACTATGTTCATTAAATACAAGTGGATGGAAGTGTTGGGAGGGGAAGACCACGTAAGACCTTCCATGACCAAATACAAAAAATGTTAGAGAAAGGGCAGGTCAAAAGTACCCTAAACCGAAGGGCGTGTATGAGGAGGTTAATGAGTGTGAATGAAGCTAAAAGTGTGTGCCAAGATCGTAGCAAGTGGAAGGATGTGATCTATGCCTACCCCTACGGGAAAGAGGCGTGACATTATGTATGTATGTAAAATTATAGAGCAACTAAATTATTATGCCTATGGAAGAACGTATGTATGTTCATTAAATAGTTATAAATTAGCGTTTGTCACACCAAATGCCTCAGTTAGTCTCACTCCAGTGTATTCAACCGCTAACCAGCATTGAAATGAGTCCCAAATACCTTACAAAATATCTCGTCTTTGCATGTCAAATCGATATGTAGTGTAGACGATCGCAGTCTTATTGCTCTCGTCCGTCTGCGCTAAGCAGTTTATTCAGGGATGCATGCATTGTTGAACAGAATGGCAAGTATTTTAGACTGTTTATTCGTTTTAGTAAGATATACAAATTTTCTATTGGAAACATGTGTTAATTATAATGTGACTTTACATGATAATGTGTATCCTTTGATACCATATACAGCGCCAGGCAACCTAAGCAAAGTTTGTGCTATAGATATCAGAGTATTAGGAAACATACTTAAATACTCTTTTATTGTAACTAAGATTATGTTTTGCGTGTTAATGCATACAAATATTTGTTCTGTGTGGGAAATGAAACCATAACCTACGGAGCGAATTGGACCATATCAAATAAACTTAAATTATAATATCGCCTAACTGCATAACAGTTTGTGGGCGATGTACATTCCTAATTAATTAATTAAATATCATACATAATATATCGAGGGTTCCGTGCTCAAACCCGATAGATAAGTGACAACATCAGATACATAATTTCTGCCGCTTTTTCTTGTGATATTATCAGATAAGTTGATTTCAGAAAAGAAGACTGAAAACTGAGGACTTCATAATCCAATAAGTAATACCTTTTAAGTTTCATTTTTTTTAATTAACCGATAAATTATTTTAAGTTACTGTTTTAAGCCCAAAAACACTAATCGGGTTTGAGCACGGAACCCTCGATATTATACACAACTCAATTCAGCACAAACTCTTAGGGGATTATTACGGAACAATATCTAAAGTTAAACCAGGTTTAAAACGAATGCTACCACTGTCGTCTTTTTATCAAATAAAAGTGACAGCACTAGTTTTAAACCTAGTTTAGATTTAGATCTTGTTTTGCAATAAGCCCCTTATGAAGTAAATCGGTATATTTTTTAATATTAGTTTTAAACATTTGCTTACTGTAACACAGCATTTTATCCAGAAATACTGTTACATATCCTAGAAACTAGTAGGTCAAGTATATCAAAGTTTTATAGATAATTTTATTCGCAGCGCACCGCGTGAAATAGAGCTATTAATCTGAGCTAAAGTAAATAGTGCACTTTTTACTGATTCTCGGTAAACGGCGCGCCAGTGTGCGTAGTGCGCATTCGCAGTAGCCATATGGCGGCCTAAATCTGTTGACACCGGCTTAATTAGTCTTTTTGCTGGTTCCCTGCGACTTGCGAGTCTTGCTTTTTGTTATTCAATAAAGTGTTCAAGTTTATTGCAATGAACAGTTTAGAGTAGCTTAACTGAACCAAACTGTTAAATGCGCAATTAAATGTGTAACGTTATGAATCGAATTAAGATGGCACATCGGTCTGTGCTCGTGCCAGTGTTACAAAGTAAATAATAAACTACTGACACATTGAATTTGACATATTATAAGAAATTTGTAACTAGTCTAAGAATTTCTGGTAATCTACGCAATATTTTAGTAATTACGTAGAAGTCTAATTATTCTGGTAAATGTTCCCTATAACACTAGACTTGGTTTCACCGTGCTTTCTGTAAGAAGGCCAGTACCTAAAGCGCTGAAAAACTGTGTATATACAACAGGTTTCTTTAATATATCGATAAAATATACAGTTATTCTCCCCAGTCCCGCTAAACGCTGTATGTGTTGTATAATTATTTAATGTTACGAAACTTCACGCACTGCGCACTAACCATAGCTCTCTGTGGTACACGTGCAATAATTACAATGGGTCCCGTTTTACTATAACGGTGTACTTTTTACAATTATTAATGCCTACTTATAGATTCTTAATTGCTGATAATTAGATTTGATTTGCTTCCGCTATTGTTGTATGTTTGTTCTTTTAAAGACTGGACTTTGCCATTTTGATGTACAGATCGGGCTAAGTGGCGTTTCATTGTCTTCATTTACCTTTGTGGGAACAATCTTCCCACAAGGGTAAGCGAAGACAAGAACAAGGCTTAAGTTTATGATTATTAATTAAGGTGGGGAGTTATACCTATGTGATCGCAAAATTGGGCTTTTAATTTGATTGTTCTTTGTCATCTTGTACGGAAAAATATGAAAAAAATTACGTAAATCTACATCATATAACACATGAGAACGTGTGGTTAAAAATGATGACCGTTTAGTTTCTCAATATTATATGTTTACAGTTGCGTCTCGCCTTTTTTCGACTATTTTACTTTTAAACTATTTATCGCAGGTATTTGTTTTGACTCCAGGTTATTAGTAGTGCTGTTCCGAATATCCGTATCCGCGGATGTCCGAGGGAAAAGAAAAATCCGTATCCGTATCCAAGTCCGTTACTTTTCACTCGGATCTTTTCAGGTAATCAGGTAGAATTAAAAAAAATCTATAAAATTCCATTCAGAGTATTTATAAAATCTAATATTTGGCACCTTTATATTGCAAACATTTAGATAGATAGATCTTTATAGTTCTCCTTAAGTTCTAATTTCACTTTTATGACAATGAAATAACTAAAACTTAAATCTTTTTTTATATAATTACAGGAATATTACAGCATGTTATTAAATCATGATCACTTTTATGTCAATCGGGCGCCGACAACAATCGAATAAGAAAATAATAATCCGTATCCGCGGATCTTGACACCAAATATCCGTATTCAGATCCGTATCCGCGTAGTTATTAGTAGATTACATACCGAAGAGACCGTTTGTTTATGTCAATTTCTTTGTTTATTATTTTTGATGAATTTTAACATGCAATCGATGCACGGAATCAATTTGGACATCCCCTCTGGCGCCCTGGACAGTGAGCACGGGGACTGCTTGCTAGGCTTCTTAATCACCAAAGTTAGCGACACCCACCGTCCCCTTAAGATGTCAAGGGATTATAAATGTTAACGTTTTTTGGTTAACTTAAAGCTTGTTAAAATGAGAGCCAGTAGACGTCATTACAAAAGCTTGTTTATCCGTTATGTAGTATCCTTGGCACAAGTTCTTATCTTGGGTCTAAATAATTAGTGTAATTGTTAGAAATTATTTATTATTATTATTATGTTCCCTGTATCGTGTTGGTATTTCTAATGTGATTTGTTGAAGTGACTGCACACAGTACATCTTCAAGCGGAGAGTGGGGCACATGCCATATCATGATAAGATCATGCTGGCCGCCTGCAATATGTAGCTATTTTCAATGCGAATTGTCAATTGTGTAGTGGAAGCAAAATGTTGGTAATTTTATTGCGATTGGTCAAATTGACTTCCAACAAGATATGCCCAATTATCAAGTATAAAGATTTGAATGTATAGGGATCCTACCAAGACCTAAGGAGCCCAAGCCAACCTCACCTGCAAGTGGTGCATCTGCCGATCAACGGACGAGGCTCTGGCGAACATAACTATTGCGTGGGACCAGCAATATGGATGGCGAAGTGTGGGCGTATAATATGCCTCTGCCTGCACCTTCGGGGAAACAGGCATGAATTTATGTATGTATGTAAAGATTTGAAATCAGGCAACATTATGACATAAACTTCACGTCTGCAAAATGTTATTTTTATATTATTCGTCAAATTACTACATTCTGTCTGACGTTAATAAATAATGCTGAAAACGGCTACATGGATCGTACGACTTGCATAAGCTCAGCAGTTCTTAATAAGGACTAAACCTGTTTACTTTTAATTAAAGAAATTCATCCTTTCGCTAAATTGACAATTATATGACATGTCATACAAGAGTGATACACCCGGCATTAGCAAAACATGCCCCAGGGAGAAGCGAGTATTTAAGTACTTATTTAAACACTAAAATGTCAACGAGAAACATCTGCCATCCCGTCTGTCGTGGCTGTGGAAACTCTAAAATAGCTCGCGCCTGTTTTGTAGTTCGTTTCCAACCCACTCTTGGCTCGTGCCAGTAATGAACCCGGCTAATAGCGTGTTAAATTATAATAACGCAACGTTACCGGCCTGCCCATAAGCGGCGCTTGCGCATATAGCGCTGCATACGTAGGGTTGCTACCGTTTTATAAATATATTTTTTCCCATTAATATTAATCTGGAGAGTAGCGTCAGTCAGTACTTTGTGTGGACTTCAAGGATATTGCTATATTTGGTAATAACACTTGAATATTTCAATGTCATGGGTATGTGTTGGTGGTGTACAGATGTTTTTCTATGTATTAAGTAAGTACTATGTATTATGTATTTACAAAACAAAAGTGTTTATGTAGGTTTATCCGTTATATAGTATTCATAACACAAGTTTTTAATGACACTTATCTTGGACTAAACAATTGGTAAATTTGTCAGAAATATTCATTTATTGACGTGACAACGTCTTAAATTAGGTTGCGGCTGGGAGTCACTTATGAAAAAGTGTAACGCTCGGTAACGTTACGATGAGTCACCGAACGAGAGAGAGGCCCGGCGAATGCCTTGCGTCTCTCTCCCACTCAACTATGATCGGTCTGCCGCGCGCGCAGTTTTAGTAAACAAAATATATTTCTATAGTTAAAATTTGTGCAATTCTTATTTTCATTCAATTCCTTGTTCCTATTGTGCAATTTAATTATATTCATATCAATAAATATTCTACCGAGAAAAAGACGTTGTCACGTAAAATCTTCGCCCGTAAAAACGACTTTACAGGCAACCATTTTTTTTTATTTATAATTTTTTATGTCAATGCTCAGATTTGTAGGACTTTTCACTAAAAGTTTAAAATGAATCGGACCATTAGTCTATTATATATACACATAACTTTTGCATTTATAATAGTATATCATCTATACAAATCGTTAAAGGTTTTTTTTACTTTTTTATTTACACTTTGCAACTTATGTGCATCAAAGGGTTCAAAAAATTGTATGGACTTCACAAAATTGTAGTTATTATAAAATGATAATCGACAACCCTACCCTCGGTCCCACTCCGTTGGCTCTTAACGCTAATTAGCAACGTCCAATTGATATTTCATCCACTTTTCTGACGCACTGTCAAACTTACTAATGATATAAATGTTACCTCGGAGGAATCCTGCACAGTTAACAAAAAACAAACAAACGCCTTAAAAAATGGCGAAGATCTACCATAATACTTTTATTTTTGTATCTTTAATGATAATCGACGCTCTTTTAGCCTATATTTCGATTATTAGGTATTACAGATTGTTTTATCTGTTTTTTCTGTTCTATTTGTTTTTATAGAGGCGTTCCTACCCTTCGCGCTTGGCACCTAGATCATACTTTACTTATCACTTAACCCAAGCTCTTTTAACTTAAAACGAGCTCTACAAGGCTAATATTAAAATCATTTAAAAGAATTGTTAATAGTGTTTATAAGAAAATATGTTATGTATGTATAGGAAATAGTATTTCGAAAACTGTGCTACAACTGTTAGGATTTAATCCGTTTCATAGATATTACTTACTCCTTATTTGTATATTTTTTTAATTAGTTCAGATTTTTCGAAAACAACATGCCAATAATGGCGAGAAATCAGAACCCTGTGGAGTTTCGTCTGATCCTCCTCATATGGTTACCAAATAGGCGTCCCTTGATGTAAGTAAGTATATTATCAATTGCTTGTAGCAATATAATTTTAAATTAAAAAAAACAGCAGATACCATATATATAACTTCTGTAAGTATTAAAGTGACGGTCCTATAAAGATTTAAGGAACACAAACTTGGACTTATCATTATTGCGTATTATCGGACAAAACTTCATCAGCACCAATAGCTACAGACTGAAGCTTAGTTCAGACGCAAGTCTTCCATAATTTTGTTTTAATCCTGCGCTTAGTAATACCAGTTTCAAATATAGTTACAATAAATAAATAAAAAAAAAACGTTTATTGCTTTTAAGGGATATATAAACATGACAAAATACAAAATTAAAAATAGTAATAATCTTAAAAGCAACTGGAGTGAGCCTAGTAGGATACGGATTTCAACCCCTCCGATTCATTGGGATCGCAACATGGTAGCAACCACGTAAAAAAATAGCAGAAATTTAAATAGTAAGAAAGAAAGTTAACACTTCAGCAAAAACGAAACAGTAAACAAGCAAAAATTCAACAAACTACAAAATAAAATCAAAAATAATAATAATAACAATCAAGATTATAAAGAAAATTATAATTATTTATTATTAAAAATTTCATTAAAAGTAAACTGGGAATTGTTTCTCCAGGCGAATTGATGTTATACTATAAATTAAAAGTCGAACAATCAATCAAGGAACCTCATCAATCGCCTATCTGTACCCTGCACACGCCAATCATATTATATTTTTATTAAAATTGAATACTTAATCATTTATCGCTATCCTTGAATGGCAGGCATGTGTGTTGCAGCTGAGCCTTTGAAGAAATGCAGTCCCAATACAGGAGCGAACGGTAATTAATAGAAGGTCAGGTGAGGCCGTTATCTCCTGCGCCTGCGCATCTCGACTTATATAGGCAGCAGTCGGCGTCCGGCTGACGTATATAGACGCAATACACCGTCCGAAGCTGCCATGTCTCGTGCTCAACTTAAAAAAGGTCTGTGTTACATTCCTAGTGGTTGGGATTTGTTGATTGAAGTCTCAGTTTAGTTAGCACCATTAATACTTCAGCTTGATGTAATTTTTTTAAATTATAGCTCCTTAATGTTGAACTATTTCTGTCACCTGTCATTATAAGTAATATCATAATTTGTATTTAAACGTTATGGGGGCTTATTACAAAACAAAATCTAAAGTTAAACATATTTCAAACTAGTGCTGTCACTTTTATTTGTTTTTATTTGAAGACAGTGCTGTTTTTATTTTAAACTTAATAGTTTGAAACCTAGTTTAACTAGATTCTATTTTGTAATAAGCCTCTATGAATCATAATATATTCTTATTATAATAATTACATTAAATAAGATAAATCTTACACGCTTCGATAATTATTATACAAATGTAAATGGGTTTTTATTAAATGATCGCTGACCTGATTAAGTATGTAAGTAATTAATTGACTATAACTATTGATTGTGCCTAGCTAGCATTTATATTTATGCTATTATGTCTTCGCATAGCGCTGATTCAAATAATAGTGACCTGAAATACTTAATAAAATGTTTACGATTTTTTTTATAAATATTGTTCTTAGTACATAAATTAGTATTAGAAAACGGACTTGCTCAGTTACATAAATTCACTTAACTGGTAATGCGCCACTCGTGTCGTCATCAAATAAAGTAGTAAGTTAATTTAGTACCTAAATTTGAATTAATTAATATTCATATGGTTTAAATATAGTATTTTAATTTAGTTAGTTATACTAGTATTACGTATATAAGAAGAATATAGATATTATTATTATTAATTTATTTATTTATTCAGTAAGTACAGGTTATAACAACTTATTTATAACATAGTCCCACAAAACCGTGAGTACGGTTTAACTGCGGGGTCTGATTCTCCGTACATTTATCGTCTATATATATTTAATTTTAACTATATAATTAATTTTTAGTTCTGAGAAAGCCAATACATTAACAAAAAAATATATTAAATCTAAATAGTATTGTTTTCGTTTTCTCTTAAATTTAGACTTACTATCTATAAAGGTAATGTCCTCTGGCAGACTATTTAATAAATATGGCACACGTTTTTTCAACGTTCTGTCACCATAGTAGTTGTGTATCATGGGAATTATATATCTGCCAGTGGCCATAGACCGAGATAATACTAGTATGTGTTTGTTGTAAATCTGTCTGTCAGCTTATAGATGGGCTAGTAGATAATTCAGTGGTCGAGATATTTCTCTGGACCATGGAACCGTTATGATATCAATTAGAAGTCACGTGTCGGTCTGTTATCGTTGTTTAGTTCTACTAAACATCTTAGAACGTTTGCTTGCAGCATTTCCGTGTAGATTAATAATAATTAATGGGTGTTCTGATAGATCTTGAAAATCGCCATCACGACGCCCACCGGCATAGCTATTCCCCGAACTTCTATACGATTACCGATCCCGGATCCCTCGGCTTCCTGCAAGTTTTATTATGTCATAATTACCCAGTTGTCTATATGTCTTTCGTCGTCGTTCGATATGCATATATTTCTTTTTATAACTACTACTACGTTTACTAACTAGCTTGTCAAGATTATTATATAATTCTCTATGGACTGTCTAAGGGCGGTTTGCACAACAGTTCGTAATTTGATTTAAACTTTCATTGCATATCAATGCATCAGTCATTTGTTTAAAAATTCAAAACAGAACAATGTTTTAAATTTATGTAGCAATAAACAGAATAAGTGACCGTTCTGCAAGACACCCCAAAGATTCTGAGAAGTGAGCAGTTAATAGCCTGACAGTCGACAAAACACAGTAAACTCGAAAGAAGCCGCAGGCAGAGCTAGTTAACAATGTAGGTAAGATTGATATAACATAATTTAGTCTCGTTTAGCACAGGCATGTCCTAAAATGGTCCCAGCCTGCCTATTCATTCCTGCTTGAAAGATGTGCTAGTTAAGCCATTTAGGGAACACATTAGCAGATGGTCGCTTTTAGTATTAGGAGTGTACTGACTAATCGTTTTAGTATACGCAATTACACATTATGGAAAATAACAACACGCCACAATATATTCACGCCTGTTTGTAGGCAGAAGCATATTATACGCCCAAGTAGGTATATAGTTATAAGCCATGTAGGTATATAGTTGGTCTCACGTAATAGGTGGCGAGCCTATTGCCGCTTACCGGGCACTGTAAAATCCGATGATCGGAATAAATAAATAAATATTTTATGACAATTACATCAATTATTTAGTATCGAGATAAGTATCATTAAAAACTTGTGTTATGGATACTAAATAACGGATAAAAATACATAAATAGTTTTTTTTGTGTAAATACTTACTTAATATTCCGCCTAACCAAAATCTTTTAAGCAATAAAAGTTTTGGGAGAAAATGCTTTAACACAAAGAAACATCACATTCAATAAATTACCATTTGATTTGCTTACTGTTTGGAACACGCTGCAATCTGTGATTTGTCTTAAATAAAAGCACAATTAGTATTAAAATCAAGGCCAAAACGTAAAAGGAGTATAAATTAAAATCTAGCTTAGTTTAATCCTAGAAACTCCTAGCTGGTTTA
This sequence comes from Musotima nitidalis, assembly GCA_949126915.1. Taxonomy (NCBI): domain Eukaryota; kingdom Metazoa; phylum Arthropoda; class Insecta; order Lepidoptera; family Crambidae; genus Musotima; species Musotima nitidalis. Next base: position 18,609,781 of record OX421416.1, read on the forward strand.
TTAGTTAACGGGCGCTGTCAAACGTTATCTCCCATTCCAAGTGAATGTCTCCGGCTGTATGAAAATATCTCCATCTGGTAACAAGGAACACATTTGTCCCAATTCCACGGATAATCTTCGTCGGCCATCTTTGGTTATCAACAGCGGGAGTCGGGGCAATGCCACAGTGACCAGGGAACGGCTAGTTCACTTTTAAAACACAACGTTTTGACTCTTAAAAGACATTAGTTGGTCATGAAGTCTTTCGTCTCTTTTGCTGAAATTCAAAATGATTATGTATTGTTTACAAGTAAGGCCATAATTCTTTCATTACTTTTTTTTTTTTCGAATGAAATGCTTTGAGAAATTCCATTTTGTTTATTTATATCTGTTTTCCTAGTAAGGATCAAAAATATTCTCGATTTAAAAAGTATCTTATATATTAATCCAGGATATTTACCTCAATATGCCGAATTAAATTTATACTCCAATAGGGCACTTATGTCAAAGTAACACGCCCATTCACTACAGGCAGGAGATTGTTAAAAGAAAAGCACATTTCATTCATTCTTGTAATATTAATGTTATTTTTACTAAAATCCTTTTATCCTGTAGCTTGAATATGTCTCGCTCCCTCATATGTTTTGCGCTGGTGGCGTCATGCAAGTGCAACGGGTCGTTACGTTTCCTAAAATATGGTTGAGCGGATCGCATCTGCTCATGTCTACTGTGTTTATCCGTAATGATGTTAATATTGATAAAAAGAGTTTTGCCTTCTTTTCTTTTAAATTTTGTGACTGCAGAACACAATTGTTTTAATATTAGGCAATTTTATTGTAACTGGCGAGAGAAAAAACCAACATTGACGATTTTCTTGCCCGTTCTTTTACGATCAAGCTCCCGCCCGCAGTGAATGGGCGCGTTGGTTTATTTGTTGGTTGAGCCAAACTTGAATAAATGACTTTTGAATTTTGAAAATAAGGGCAAAAATACATAATTATGTAATCTAAGGCCCATTTAATCCATACCTTGATGCAGCTATTTGGCACTAAACTCGTCAAGTTTCTCACGAGTTAGTTTAATAATAAGATCCTTATAATGAACTAGCCACTTCTTATTGTCTGTGGCGGAGCCTCACACGCAAAGGTGATAAGACTACACACTACACAGAGTATTGTACTGCGAAGTTTACCGCAGGTTGAATAATGAATACCTATCAGCGTATTATACAATTATCCCTCAGCGCAAACGGTACCAGTAGCTCAAAATACCACTCATAAGTCTCATAACTCATGAGTTTTATCTTGATTTTAACACTTACAAAAGGCTACAGGCATATTATGCTACAGGCTAAATTATATCCTAGAAGGCACAAAGTCGGCTTCTTTGTAAGCAGGTTGGATAGTTTGAGAGTTAACTTTTTTAATTGAAAACTGTTAAAACTGATATTTAAAGCTATGACTTCTGACAATACTGGTACTAGTTTGCAGACTTGAACTAGGGCCTAACTCAAATACTCAAATACTCATTTATTGGTAATACAACATTACACGTCACAGAAAAGAAAACATAATTATTAGAATTATTAAAATTAAATTAAATTACAAATCATGAGGAATTAATAATGTCAAAATAAAAAATGTCAATAACAAATGAATTAAGAAATATAAATGCAATTAATAAAAATAATTAAAAAATAAACGGTCAACAATTATGAAAATTAAAATAAATCAAAACGTATGGTAAACAGTAACTACAGTATTTATTAACAGGACAGGCTTGCCTAGTGTGGAGCCACTGTTACCTCTATTTTGTAAACTTTATGGCAATAAACATTTTTTTTTTAAAAATTTTTTACTTGCAATTTAACAATCGAGTAACAACGACCGAGTGATTGATTGATTAAACATTTCACATGCTTCACCTAGAGACCTCTGTGCTAAAAGGGAATTTCACTACAACTGTAAGATACCTTTTAATTAGTTGTTGCTACAACTCATTCTCATTTAAATAAGAATGAGGGTCAGATTAGGAATTGGTATATACCTATGCTGGGTGTATAGGGATTCTACAATATTTTTTGGAGCCCCCGACAACCTCAGCTGCAAGTGGTACACCTGCCGTTAAACGGACGAGGCTCTGGCTAAGATAGAAGTTCCCGATAAGCGAAAATAGGCTCGCCTATTACGTGGGACCAATATCACAAATGGCGAAATGTGGGCGTAAATTATGCCTCTGCGTACCCCTTCAGGGTAGCAGGCTGTGTATGATTGTATTTATATATACCTATGTCCTAAAGTATAAAAAATGCCACTGCATTACGCACGCTTATTAGGTTTGTTTTACTAAACACCGATTGATTTAAAATAAATTTCACACGATAATTATCACAAAGAGCCAGCAGGCCAGCGGCGCATCTATAATAAAATCCATCTGTGTATACATTTGATATTCATTAAGGTCGTGTCCTGTTCCGATCCACGTGGTTAAAGAGCAGCCACGGAAATGGAAAGCGAATTTCTCTACACGCTCGCGAAGCGCGGGATGATAGCAACTACATTTAAATAATATACCGTCTGTTGGTGGTTTAAGCGCTTTCAACGCTTAACTATCAAAGGTGGATTTGACTCCTAAACTTGTTCTCAATTCGCATCCTTATGTCCTCAGTGCCTGCGATTAGGAAGTTCATCTTTACACCTTTAAAATTGTTAAAAAAAGAAAGCATTAATTTGCAGACCAGCAGAAGCAGAGTGTTATTTATTTAACAATTTATGCACATAAGGAACAAACACAAAGACAGAAGTTATGAAAGCCATGTACAACGGCACTGCTTATCCATAAAAGGAATTTCTTCCAGCAGACTGAAGAAGTAAAAAAAATATATACAAAGTACACACGTGCACAAAATACGTTACAAAACAAACTAAAATTAAATAATATTAAAAGACTAAAATCAAACAATAATATACTAAAATTAAACAATTTGATAAAAAGGTACAGCTAGCAGGCAGCAGTGTTAGTAGAGAGTATACCGTAAACAAAATATAACTTGAATACTAAGTTAGTACAAAATAATAGGAGAGCGTATGGTGCACTTTTAAAAGATTATCGTACCCTTGGGTTGTCGATAAAGCTCTTTGGCGAGGTTCTTTCAAAAGATTTCAGTACAAGGCTCTTCAAAGAACACCTGGCTTCCTTTGCCTCTGATATTGCAAGCGTTCAAAGTCTGCTTCTACCACTTTCTATCAGGTGGTTCAAATGATCAAGTGACATTTTGTAGCATGAAAAAAATATATGCTTTCAATACACATATTGAAATTGACACCATCAAGTAACATATTAACGCATAATTTTATCATTAATCGATCAGTAATTTGTATGCCCTAACGAGAACTTAATTTTATGTTCACACACAACTTCGTCATCGAAGTAGTTATGTTTTTAAATTAACACCAAAATTCATATCCTGCCATTGGCCCCATTCACAACCATAAAATATTAAGTAGGTTTAATTTACTACCGAGTTGTGTGCGACTGTGGCCTGGATTGACACTTACTTTACCGACATCTCGTTATGAAAATTAATGTTGCAGTCAGCGGGTGTAATAAAAGAGTTATTTTACGATGATTATTTGTGAAACTGAAATAAAATAGATAGGGAAATAACAGTTACATATATACATTTACGCCTGTTTCCCGAAGGGGTAGGTAGAGTCATATTATACGCCCACATTTCGCCAATTATATAGTTGGTCCCACGTAATAGGTGGCGAGCCCATTGCCGCTTACCGGGCACTGTTATGTTCGCCAGAGCCTCGTCTGTTGATCGTAGGTGCGCCACTGCAAGTGAGGTTGGCTTGGGCTCCTCAGGTCTTGGTAGGATCCCTATACACCTATACACTACGCGAAGAGATAGGGCAATAAGGTAATCAATATATCGAATTGACTGTAAACTTAATTATAGTAATATTATTCTCTGATATAATAATATATTAATAAATTTCCCCAAGCAGTGATTGATGATATTATACTCGTAGTAGACAACGGATAAACCTACTTAAGGAGTACTTTTTTGTAAATGCACAATTCATATAATACATTAAGCTGTTAGTCCCGACTGTCACCATTTGTAGTAGTCGTTTAGCTAATTTCAAGGCCCTATGTCCATAATTCTTTAGCTTACAATGTATACTTCTTCAATAGGTTTCATCATTGTAACAGTAGGAGCCTCCGCTTATACGCACTGGGTCCGCGTGGTGGTTACCTGAATCTATCTCATCTTGATTTGTGAATAAAGGACAGGCTCAGCTCAGTTCAGACTCAGACTACCTACTTATAATACACGGACAATACCTTTTTTTTTTCGGATTGAAAATCATCGAATGACTGTTTTCCGCTGTGGGTGAAGCGAAAGGGTGTGTCAGTCTTTTACTGACTTAAAACCATCCATGTTCCTTCTTGAGCCTATAACACCAAGGCCGCGGTAACCTTTTCGAACAATCCCGCAACCCTGGCAGGCTTGACCCTGGGGGCCCCTCAGTGTGCTGACAACTCTTTGAGACGCGCGTGGAACCTAAACGCGACGTCGACGCGGCCTGTCGCCTTTAGTAGGCGGACGGGCTGCGAGTTACACGGACAATACCTAGATCAAGAGAACTCTCCACGTTCATGCCAAGAAATATGTGTCGTAGAGAATCGAAACTAAGACCTTTTGAGAGCGTTTATTCCAACTTCCGCGCCTAAACGTTAGTCATTGCATTCGACACGTTTGTTTAACGAGTCTTTATTTGTGCGGAACCATTGTATAACATTGTAAGGACACGCTAAATGTATCTCGGAATGGAACTGCAAACATTTACGATGCATTATTGTGTTTAATTTCGCATCATGAGGCAGTTGAAAAGTTGTTCGTGTACATTTTTATGGCATTTTTTCGTGTTAATTTGTAAACTAATTTCTTTATGTCTTAATAATTACTCGTTTTGCCCACGTTGATATGAAAAACTGTAAGTCATAAGCGTTGTGTTTCTTCTGAAGTCATTTTGTTTGATTAATTTATTTAATTGCTTGTCACGACGTGGTTATGTACGAGTAAAATTTGAACAAGCATTTGGAGTAATGTGCTCCGCAGTGCCCTTAGAAGGGCGATGGAAGAGCGTGACACCTTTAACCCATAGAGATACATAAAATATGTTGTGTTAAAGTTAAAAAAGCAAAACTAATAATAAATATCCTTAGGCGTCTCAGACAGCGAATAACGTATAAACATACTTAAATACTTTTTTTTTAAAAAAACATACATATAATACGTATATTATAATCAAAACAAAAAGTGTCCTATATGGGATTCGCCCTGACCTACGCACCATCGGCCGTTTAACAAAAGCGTTGCCAAAGCACTTTTGTTTATATGTGTTCTTCTTTGATTAAACACAGCTTCTCGTAAAGAGCGTGTACAAAAAGGACAAAGTATAGACATGTTTGTAGTTGTACTGAGTATGAACATAACTCGATACGTTTCTAAATAAACCCTGGCCTTCCTACAAAGTCTGAGTACAGGATTCAAAGCAGTGTGAACAGGTGAGCAAGCCTGCGTTACGAACAAACCCACAAATGTATTGGAGTAATTCATAAGCTTTCTATCTAATCCACATGGTCTGAAGTCATACCTGTTCTTAGCTTCATATATAGCATGCTTAAAGGAACATCGACCCATTAATAGATAGGTCAGGTTTGAGTTACCTACTTAAACAGTCTTTCTATTTCTTACTGAGATCGAATCAATGTTAATCAAACGTCAAAACACAAGGAGAATTACTAATTAATAAATCATTATCAATTTAATGCGCTTAGAAGTAGAACAAGTATTCTTTAGAAGATCTTCTTTTGTGATATCCCAAAAATTGTCTTCTTTAAGTTATGTCACTATTCCAGTAAACATGTGAATTATAGTTGAAAAATTTGTGTACATGGATATTTGTTCTTGGTACTTCCTGTCTATTTTAAGTATGTATAATCCCTGAGGGTCTGCGTGGTTGAGAATGTATACTCTCTTACCTTGGCTCGTGAGAGAAGGCTCGTGCTCAGTAGGGAGGCGTGAAATGGCTGAGATGATGATGACTCATGATGAATAAATTAACAAAAAAGTATTTACGTAAGTGTATTGATTCTTAAGTATCTATAGCACAAACTCTGCTTAGGGAATAATTGGCGCAGTATGAGATAGTAATCTTGTGCTTTGGATGGGTGCCCTTAGTACTGACTACAGGGGGGAACTAAGAGGAACCTGTGGAGGGTGCAGCGTTAGAGTTATATCTCTCTGTCGCTTTATATTAATTTAAATTTCAGAAAGAAAAACACTGAAGGCAAACCAAACCCGCTTGTGAGTTGGACCATTCAAAAACACGCAAACAAACAGACATGCCAACGCAAACGTGCAGAAGTGTAAATGCTAAAATAAACTTTACACAAAACTGGCTATTTGTCTACAAGGCCCGAACACAAGAGGTGCATATTGAGAAAAATCGCAACGTCTTGTTTTATAATGGCTCCATGTGTTTACGTTAGGCTGGAGCACTTTTCTGTGTTCACTTTAACTTAACGCGATTTTTATTACGTTTGGGACATATATATATTGGTACGAGAAGCGCTCGAGACTGGATAATCCGAATTTAATACCGAAGTTAAGCAGAGTTTATAGAGTTTACTTACAGTTCGTGCGACATTTGTTTCTAAGCGCTTTGTTCGAGCTTTCGAGTGATGTGTCGTTAAGTCAAGTTAGAGGCTTAATTAAAGTATTACCTCAAGCGCTCTTACGGGTCATGGTAGCTTTAACAAACATCTTTTTAACATAGGTATAACAAACAGTACTCTGTGCAGAGCATGCATGGGGACTGAGGAGACAGCCGCACACGTCTTGCTGGAATGCAGAGTGGTGGCTGATTGCCGGGCGAGGTTCCTGAAGACACCAAGCAGCCTTCCGGAAGCCTTCAGCGACGTTAAGGCGCTGATAGGATTCCTGGAGGAACTGGGATGCTGGAGTAATCCAGATCACAACCTCCATCCAAAGCCTGCACGGCGACGTAAAGAAGAAGAAGAAAGTATTACCTGGATCCCGAGCATATTGGTTCGTAGGATCAGGCTTTAGCCCAGTAGTGAGATGTGAATAGGCATTTATTTACTTACTCCATCACGCTAACCCAGTGCAACCATCGCATTTCTAAATAAACGAATGCTAATTTCCATGTCCTTCAATTATTAGATTTAGCGTTGATCGGAATTTTAATTTAGGTCTAGGTAAGTACATTATGGTTGATTCGTTTCAATTCCCGCGGGAATTTCATAGAGCTGCAAAGCTACAACTACATTTAAATTATTTAATTAAGAAAAAAATATAATATGGCAAAAATTTATTTTTATGTTTTAAATTTAAAATAAAAAAGCTTATTTTACAAGGGCATAAACTATAAATCATTCTCTTTGAATAACCTAATCTCACCTACTGATCATACAACGAAAATAACCAAGCCAAAGCCAAACCTCTATAAACCGCGGAATTATCTACGAAAAAGGCACACAATACCTACGACCATTCGTATAAGGCAAATAATAACGACATTACTTAACGCGTTGACAGAATGACGGCTGCCATTGGCGATAAGCGCTCATCATGTTTCTAGAACACACACATTAACTTAATAGAGACCCTTATAAGAAGCTGTTATTTTGTTAAACTACTTGTGATTGCCATCAGTTGTTTTTCTGTTACCTTTTTTTAATTAATCCAGAGCACCGAACGTTTGCGTTGTAGCTTTGCCTTTATGACCAATAGTAAAGAGCCTGCGCAGAGATTCAGGGTATGAAGTAAGTAGCCTTGTAGTAATACTTCCCATTATTTCTAGAAAATAAAAATGGGGTCTGAAATCATTATCAGCAGAGTTCATAATTGGGTCAAAGTAGGTAAATATCTGAATTTTGCTTACTTTCATGAATAGTGTGCACGATTTTCGTAACTGTTTTCCTTCTTCAAAGTCTTATCTATATCATTAAGGAGGTAAAATGTTACGTCCTGCTGTCTCTTATTTAGCTGGACTACCATATACAGTGATAGCCGGTCCTAAAATCCATACAAAAGATCACACATTTTAGAAATGTTCTCCGATGATTATGACCCAGATTCAAATCTGCTCTGAGCTGTAGTTTGGTAGATCACAGGCAGTTCGTCAGTATTTTTTTTTTAAAAATATATAAATATATGACTGAATGGGTGTAGGTGAGGTAGGCTTAGGGTTCTTAGGTCTTGGTGGGATCATCATACACATGGATTAATTAATGTAATTAAAATATATATAACCCAATTGCAAGTAGGCATGACAATAGTTTTCCTTTAAAAAAAATATCACATCGAACTGTCATAAGTAACTTGCTGCTTAATTTATGTAAACATTATTCAACTCTAATTACAGTCATTTTTAACGTTTTCTTTAAGAAAAACAACAACAAATAGTGTCATAGAAAGTGTCACGGCAGCCTCCAAAATGGACATAAAACTTAAAAAATAAAAGCTTCGCAAAGGAATGTCGTGCAGTTAGTTTATGTAGTAATAAAGTGTCAAATAGAGTTTTAACTTTCACTCTTGGCGGGGCATAGAAAAAAAGAAAGAAACGTCAGTGTCTTTTTGTTAAGTGTTGAGCCCACTATTATAATAATATTTGAAAATTACAATGATATTAAGGGCCTGTTTCACTGTGTCTGATTATTCGCCAGTAGATATGGATTGAATTACTAAAGTATTAAAAGAATCCTTACTTCGTGATGTGACTAATAATGCAAAAACACCTTAACGCAAATGTGAATCCTTTCACAATCAAACCACTAGCTGATTTTGCTAAACTTATGCATGAATATGCGCCCAGGAAAAAATTACGGGACGAATTCATTTACACAGTTATGGCCTATTAATCATTCAATATCTTTCTAATAATAATAATAAGGTAAACAAATCCCAAGTACAACCAATAAAGCCCTAAACGATATTCATTTAACCTTTAACTGTTCTATAACTGTCATCTAATGGCATTTGTAAATCGAATCCTTGGCTAGGAAGTCTTATCGAAAGATCAGTCTGATATTTAGGAAACTGGTAAGATTGCCATCTCTAGGCCTTGATGCCGTGGATGAATCGGATCATGCCAAACCAAATCGGCTACATTACGATGTGTTACGAAACCAATTGGAAACTTGGGACCTTAACTAAGCTTTATTGGCTTATACTATAAGTCTATAGTATTTAGTTTGATAAATGTACTAGATTTCGCGTTTGTTGTTTTTTCTTTTAAAAGCAATGTCTTTTTAGGGTTTTCAAATATCCCCTATTAGTTTTAATTTTTATAACAGATCATACTGCATACGTATCCGTGAATTCAAGACAGCAAGCTAAAAATGCTAAAGTATCCTATAATAACCCAAAGCCATTTCAGAAACACTTCTAACAAGTAAGGTTCTATACTTATATTTTATCCGCATTGGTTTTGGTTCATTTTTAAATCTTTCTTCATCGAATGCTTTCTAAAAAAGACTGAATAGCGAATTGTTTAATAATGATCTATAAATTGATATTGCAATCTCGTTTCAATAATAAATAACCGTATCGTCATTTCATGTACATTTGAATGCAATCTATCGTGCATTTGAATTTTCACGTTTATCTGTTTTCGTCACAGTGCTACTGGTCCATATATTTATTGAGCTTCATTCTTATTGCTAAACTGCGGTTTTCTTACCAACAGTCTTAACATTCAGTTTTTTATGTGGTGCTTTAAAATCTTTGATGAGTGGTAGACATCTGAGGACATTTAATTTGTGTTGATGATTTTGCATAACATTTCTGTTACTGATTAATATGCCTTTTATATTGTTACGTATGTTACTCTTATTAATCATCATCAAAAAATTTAAAAGCGAAAGTCAGTTTTCTAATACATAAACATGTCATCGACGTAATTCTCGGATGACATCTGTCACTCACTCACAGCATTAAAGTCATCACACATTTGGCAACAAGTTTCAAATGGCGCCTTTGCTTGCTCGGGTATCGTTTCATAACTGGCTTGGCAGGATACATCTAAAAAGCATTGGCCACCGTATTAATAAATCTTTTTAATATTTAAGTAGTAAAAAGAAATTTGAATTAGAATTGTAGAACACACTATGCCAAATTTATTACCTATTTCGATTTTCTTTCACTTAATAGTGCTGAGACTAATATATATTCTCTTGTATCACATTACGTATATTGAAGAGAAATCAAATTAAATGCCACTTTCGTTGAAATACCTTCGACTTAATCACAACATTAACCTAATGATACGTTTAAAAGGCGTTCGTTATCTATGCATAAATTAGAGAATGAAATACTAATTGATTATTAAAAATTTGGAATTGGTAGTTTTGTTCGCTAATGTTTGTATATTGAGTGAAATTAAATTGATAAAAGCAGTAAAAGTAGATGCATAGGCTTTAATGATACAATTAGACATCAATGATCGCCAGAAGCGATCAATGGTAGAAATTACTGGCTGATTAGAACTTTGTGCGAGCGCCATCTACACAAGCACTACAAATTGCTATTATTAAAAGCATCGAGAAGTTTCTATTTTTATATGCGCTGTGGGCTTTTTAAAATTTGTTGTGTAATTCTGCAATTTTTTATGGAGTGCCATTTCTTATGATTATAGTTTTAATTTCGACACAGTTATAATACCAATATAGTTACATACATTTTTAATTGTATTGTTTAGTATTACCTATTTGCATTATTACAGATTTACAAATTGTTTCATTTATTAACTGTTTCCTCTATGCTCTAATATAGTATTTCGGTACATAATACAATCCTATTTATAAAATAAAATATTATCTGAAAATAAGTTTTACTGCCTAGTGGAAAAGTTGCAACTTCCAACACAGGGACATTATTAATATAACGGGATAAATAGCATTTTAACTAGTCAATAAGAATCTGGAGATGATAGTGGCGTTTATGCAGGTGCACGTCGAGCCTCGGATCAAACGACCATTAAATGCTATCTAAACGAAGTGTCCCATCTTAACCTGATGACATTAACTGTACCCGAGTAGTTTAATACACAATGTAGACTTTTATGGCGGCTAGCTAAACTCTCGTGTTTATTTATGAAGAATATTTATAATTTTAATATTTGTCTACAGTTATATTGCTACCTACACCTGAAACCAAGAACGTGTTTTTCTGGCCAAAAAAGAGAGTAAAACATATTGTTTTCATATGCATTGCACCATCTTAAGCAAACAACTTAGTTGCAGATATATAATTTCATTTCATAACATTGGTTTAGCTGTTTCGATGACCAGCTGGCGGCTAGTCAAAATATACTGTATTCGAACTAATGCTGAATTTCTCGCATCGCTGCACCTGAGAACCACTAATCGAAATATCGACAAAGAATTTCGCCAAGATCGACATCTATGTCCGAGTTTATTCGTAGTTTTCCGTACAACAATAGTTTTAACGGTTCTACCGGTTTGTGCTGCGTAAAATTCCACCATTTGTTGTGTTTGAAGTATATATGTAGGTCAATTTGACTGTCACCCAACGACAGGTTTCCGATAGAGAAGTGATGACTTGTAAACATGACATTGTCGCTGTTTTACTTGTTATTTAAATTTGTGGTAATATTTTACCAGTTAAACATGTCGTTGATGGCTTGACAAAGTAATTTTTGTCCGCTTTTTCTATAAGAGAGTGTTGTTACATGAGTGTTAAATATTTTGATTAAATTGACTTCAACAATAAGAGTTGATCGTTGTATTGATAAGAGGTACCTCATATTGAAATGGATGTAATCCTAGGATTTACTAGACATGAAATGGAAATTTGAACCCGCAGCGAAAGAGCAAATGTTCCTCACATTGGAATGGATATAGTCCTAGGATTAACCAGACATGAAGTGGAATTTGAACCCGCAGCGAAAGAGCAAATGTTCGAACCAATCACATTATACCAAAGGCTATAAAAGAGCTCCCAGTTGCAAGGAAGTAATTTTGTAACAGTAGAAGCAATTATACGCATAAATCTTATATGAAACTTTATTTAAATAAGTGCTTACACAATTTGCAAAACGACTTACTTGCCAAACTGGTTTTTTGTAAGAGCTAGTTCCTCTCGAGACTTGAACTCCCAAAAAGTCTTGTTCAATAATACGTTGATATGACTCAGTGTCAGATCACAGCTGTCGCGACATTATCCGTACAAAAAAACTTCCTTGTATCAAGTAGCTGTATCGAGTTACCCTTGTGTCGTTTCATGTAAGGGAAGCGGCTGTCCTCGCTCAGGGATTCCGCAAAAATCGCAATGTGATACCCTCATTACAAACTAATATGGAAGGTCAGAATATTTACATTGCGTTTTTTGGCAATAGATTTATATTCATTTCTATAATGCTTACTAAAGAAGTAACTGATGTTTACTCGTATATCAGCTTAGGAAACATCATTTTAGAAAAAGAACTTCCATATATAACAAAATCCAAAGCATTTTCAATTCAATCTCTTAGTACATTCAAAGAGAAAATTAAGTCACTTACGGCAGCTGGTACTATACTAAATTTAATCAGGATTTTTAAAATTACGAATTAAAAGTAACGACTTTTTATGATTCAACGTAAAAGTAGGTAAAGCAGACGCAGGTATAAGTTTAAAAGAATATTCAATCAAGAGATCGTCTATTTAATCGCCTTTTTATTTAATCTTATAGAAAAATATCTTCAACAATATTCCGTCTGGCTGAACGGTTTCCAATTTTATGCAAATCTTTTGTGCAAAGGTGTCAATATGAGCCCGACCACTAAGCGGCCATCACAGCCATTATAAAAATTTATCGAAACTACATACTTATTTAAAACTTGATTGTACGACCTCAAATAGACATGGTAAATAGGCCAGTGGGTATTCCAAATCGCTTTCGATGTTTGATGAATTGTAAACAAGTTTTTTTACGATCAAAGTCGTTTCGATGATTTATCGCACGAAATTGGTTGGTTCTGAAGGAAACTCAGAGGTGTCAATAACGATGACAATAGAGTTAAATATACAACAGTGATAAATATACGGTAGATTTGAGTCAATTAACTTTCTGTTGCGGTTCTGCTTGTTTCTAGTCACTTTACAAAGTTAACAAACATGAAAATTATAGTGGTTTTGTGTGTGGGAGACAATGTAAGTGGGCACTGCAAATTCAACTTAATTTTCCGTTCTCACATTATATTCCTGTCAATTTCATTCATTCAACTTTTTGTTGCATTTCCTGAAAAATGTTCTATCGACTACTCTGTACGTGACCTAATTGATATAAATTGATTGATTAATTGTTTTATGAGCAAGCTAACTACGATTGAATGTAAGAGGCGTAACACCAAATAACATAGTTAAAACATATCTGTGAACAGATTTTACAAATAGTATCTATATTAAAATTGATTGTAGGTATAACAAAGAAGTAACTGTAGTTACACATGTAGATAGTTCGTTACGTGTTTCATTACCGGCCGACTCTGATATATTGGCCACTCCGTATGAATTGGCACCTTGATGGGTTCGGTATGTGGCACATGCTACTTAGCAATTAATATGCTTTTTGCCGACTCTTTGAATTGTTTATGGTCGAATAGATTGACGGCTTAACTAACGCCTGTCTGACTTTGCATGTCTTTTTTGCTCCATCTCTGAACATTACGGGACCCGGTTACTTGTAAAACTAGCAATTAATAACAATGGTTAAGAGGTGAAATTGAAGTGTTATTAATGATTATCTATCTGTTTCTTAACTTACGGGCCTTGGCCTCTAGACATTGTTATTTAGTAACTTATAAATTTGATTCCCGATTTTAAATATTCCGCTGTGCAATTAGATATTTTTCAGTTTCTATACATTTGCTATCAATAATGTAAGAAGCAATGCATATTAATATGTTTAGGAACACTTTTGAAGGTAACTTTAGATAGTAATATATAATAGTTAAAAATTGTAAGTGACAGTTTATGCCATTTCGTAATAACGCTTAAATGTTATGGGATGGAGCAACCCGACGTGTAAGCTAATGTTTGTCTATTGAGTGAAATAAAATTTATAAAAGCAGTAGAAGGTACATAGCTTATAATGATACAATTAGACACAAATGAACGCCAGAAGCGATCAATGGTAGAAATTACTGGTTGATTAGAAAACGCCAAAAAACCAAACTTTAAAATCACCTGCACTGCGAAAGCAAATAACTTGTGTAGTGGTGAAAAGGTGCTCAAATACAATCGCACAGCAACACGAAAGTAGTCCACTTCAATGTCCAAGGCAAGTAATTGGAGCAAGGAAACAAAAGAAGCAAGAGCATTTATTATTTTCAAGTACGTGACGACTAGAGCAGGCCGTGGACATCATCCGCGGCTGTCGCTGCGCGTGCGCTGATATTTAGACTCGACTTTTTGTAAATGAAGTTCGGACAGGTTCTGTTAGAACAAATTTAACGGTACTAGCCGCCGCGTTCTTTTGAGCTTTTTTTTAGATTCCACCTGTCAGTTTTTGACAGAATAAGCAGCGCTGTTTTGATGCACGCGTCGTAGTGCGGCATGTCTGTCGGTGCATGATAAACGGTCTCAATTTGATGTATCTAAATTTAATTGTTATGTCAAACGGATAGCGATATCTGAAAACTTCGATCATATCGCGTTAGTGTTCAGATCACAATCTAGAATATTTTAAAAACCACAATCGACAGCTTTGAAAGGTTTTAAAGTTGACAGTTTGAACGCTCTGTTGTTTTTAAACGTAACAAAGTAGCATATAGCGTAATATGTTAAATAGTTTATCATGATTATGTTTACTATCATTAAGCTTTACAACTCAATGTTTCTTAACCCTTAATCAAATGGATTTTTTATTACGGTACTGTCAAGTGGGAAATAATTTCCCAATATTTGAATAAGGGTTAATAAACTAAAAATCATTGAGGTGCCATTATTTTTTGCTAACAGTATTTGCTTTTATTTTCTATTTTTGAGTTGGAAGAACGAAATGGTCATTGGTTTTGGACGCAAACACTTTTTGTTGTCCAATTGTATTGTCAGGCCGCGGTTAGCGGTTATAAGTGACGTAATGTAACTTGCTGACCATTTTTGTGGTCTCTCTGACCCAAATATTATGGTCACTATAACCAATTGTTAATTGTCAATTTGTTTTGTCTACAGGTACGTTCCTTGTGCTGATAGAGGAATAGCGGTGTTTGGTAATCAACGATTTGAGATAAACAATTACATACACGCACAATAACGACCGATATGGCGTGGTGTACCCGCTCTCCGCTCCTAGGTTGTGGGTTCGATTCCTACACAGGACAAATATTTGTGTGCATGAACATGAATATTTGTTCTGGTCTGGGTACCCTGTGTATATTAAGTATTTATTTACATAAAAATAGTATTTATGTATGTTTATCCGTTATTTAGTATCCATAACACAAGCTTATCTTGGAACTAAATAATTGGTGTAATTGTTAGAAAATATTTATTATTTATTTAATATTATTATAACAGATATAGATCTGAGTTGTTTATAAATACGTACATTTAGGAAACTGAATTGAATTATTTTAATTAAAAAAAAATTGTAATTAAATTTATAGACACAGCCTTAATAATTTTTTGAATTTGAATGAACTACTGAGATTTGTCGCAATGTCTAGATATGTCTAAATCTTTTTTAAAGATTTGTACAGTGTAATAAATACTCTGGTCGTATTAAAAAATAGTAAATATCAGTAATAATGAGCACAACCAGTTTCACTGTTAATTAGGTAATAATGTAAATGATGTCAACAACAGAATGAAATTGAAATGTTAAAAGAAAGGTCAGCAATGTAAGCATTGAAAGACAGTGCGCAGATCTTGAAAACCGTTTTATTTAATAGCTGTACCATATTGCGTAACACGATTGGTTACCTTCGATGTGCATTATGGTCTGCTAGGGTTGCCGGTTATTGTTAATAATATTATGAAAGACACAGCAAATTAAATCAACTGTAACGTAACATTGATTGTTGTTACAAGTTTTGTTTACAAACTTATTCAATACATGTTTTAAAAAAGATTTTTTGACGACCGATATGGCGTGGAGGTCAGTATACCTGCACTTCACTCCAGAGGTCGTGGGTTCGATTCCCACACAGGACAAATCTTTGTGTGCATGAACATGAATATTTGTTCTGGTCTGGGTGTTTTCCTATGTATATTAAGTATGTATTTACAAAAAAAAGAAAAAGTATTTAAGTATGTTTATCCGTTGTTTAATATCCATAACACAAGTTCTTAATGATACTTATCATGGAACTAAGTAATTGGTGTAATTGTTAGGAAATATTTATTTATTTATTATATTTATGTTACTGCAATGAGACGTAAACATTGGCATAACTATCACGAAAATTTCTTTGAACGAAGCCTATTAAATAAAGTTTTCTTATACAGAAGACGCTCTTATCAAATCGTTATATAGTTAAATAACTACTATATAAAGCGTTAGACCTATTCAATATGTTACCATTTAACAAAAATTGTTTCTTAAAAATTTATGAAGGCTTTAATTTTCAAAATATGCGGACTGAAAATATCTAATCATTGTCCATTGAAAGTATAGATAGTCATTAGAATTTTAAAAATATTTTCTGACAATTACACCAATTATTTAGTTCCAAGATAAGTTTCATTAAGATCTTGTGTTATAGATACTAAACAACGGAGAAACATACTTACTTCCTTTTTTGTGTTTATGCACACAAAGATTTGTCCTGTTTGGGAATCGAACCCACGACCCTGGAGTAAAGTGTAGGTATACTGACCTCCACGCCAAATCGGTCGTCGAACATTGGAACTATGGTCAATGTGAAGGCCCTGCAGCGAGATGCTTCAAAATTGTGGACAGTTAGCGACCGATGAGGGGCCATGTCCGTAATAAAAACGAAGGTTCATTTTACGGTACTTATCAGTCGTTATTGGATATTGTGCTGCGGGGTTCTCCTCCGATTACTATAATAAGAAAGGAGGATGATGCTCTATCTGCGGAATTATTTTTCATTATTAAATAATTACTGTTTGTTGGTTTTTTGGAATATCCAGCTAACGGTATGCACAATTTTGTTGCGGTTTCCGATGTTTTCGTGAGATTTTAGCTTTTTGTCATCTTGTACTGTGTTTGTTCAATCCAAATTATTAGCTTGTATAGGTTCAAATCTATGTCTGTTGGCTTCTTCATTGTTTTAAGAGTTTATTTCTGTACTTTGTAAAAGTTTATTTCTTTTTATTAAACATGTTTTTGTATGTAGGTTAAATATAACTACGGATTTCGCCAATTCAATTATATATCGTAATCTTTACATTGGTTACAACTTCACTCTGAGATATTTTGCTGAAAACCTTATATGCTTCTGTAATGTAAACTGTGTGTAAGTTTATCGTCACATCGTCTATTTATTTCACAATGTCACCCATAGTTAACCTGGAACAAAACAATGTCGTATCTACATGATACTAAATGACAACATCAATCGATACATCACTTATTTAAATATCGCGTGAAACGACAATCTATTGCGATTTCCGCTTCAGGCCAACACTGCGTCGAATGCTAAGCAGCAACGCGAGTGCTCCACATAAAAACCACTCGGAATGGCTAAGTCGCCGAGTCGATCACGAACGAATCGATTTTGTAGCCGTCACTCGTGCAGATTGATTTATTCGATTCACAACTTGAGCTCGTGTGCACATACAACAATCATGTTTTTAGCAAATATTTCTGTACAAATACTCGAGAGTTATGTTTGTAAGTCTGTTCTCAGCTTACTTCCACAGTAACAGCACTGTAAGGTTACTAAGGTTCATGATTTTCTAAAGTTTATTGTGTTTGGTATATTTGATGATATATTTTCAATATATATCACATAAGTTTTTGCCTAATGAAATTCAAGACATTAAAGACAATATGAAAATTAGAAAAAACAAACGCAACACCTGTATTCGCCAATATGGGCCGAGTCAACGTGGTGGCGATCTGAATCTTGGATTCGGAAAGTAGGCCGACCTCAACAGTACGATATTTAAACACGGAAATGATGAAGATAATAGCATTCAAATTACTGAGAATAACTAAATGATTTAAATAATTAATATCATTTAGATCACTAATGCAACAAATGAAGCACCTTGAACAGCATCAAGCATTTTACTTACTACTTTAAATATAACAGTAAAATCTATAGACAACTAGAAAACTCCATGAAACCCGTCTCTTCATGCCAATATCCTTGAATGCCCTGCTCAGGTGCATCTTTTCCATCCAAGCGCGTGGGAGACCACCTATAGCCTGCAGGCTGGGCGTATCATGTGGGAGGAACAGCTTTGTCGTTAAAATTTATAGTTTATGAAAGTTATTTTGACGACTAAAACGCCACTATAACATTTCTCACTTGGGCATTTTCCTATTCTGTTTCAACTTCTGTTTTAGGAAATGCCAAACGAAATTTATTGACGTAGGTGTTGATACGCATATTTCGTCATTAGGTTACCTAATTGTTTCTCATGAATATTTATTGATATTTGTAATAGTGTTGACAGTGTAGCGTAGCTGCGAATATATATTCACGTATGACTTGACAACAAAGTAACTAAACAATGACAGAAATATACAATGTGATAATCAAGAACCTATTTATAAAATAACATTATTTGACATTAGGACGCACTTAAAGAAATTTGTAAATTAAAACAATTACATACTAGAAAAAAAATAGTTTTTTTTAAAGAAAAAAGTTTTGTTACATTAAAAACCCGTAGTGTTAATCTAAAGGTAATAGTTAGTTATAGTTAATCTTACGTCAAAAATGTTTTCTTGGTCGTGGTGTATCTTCTTCTTTTTCTTCTTCTTCAGCTCCTTTCTGTCCTATTGTTAGTTAGCCTGGTCCAGGAGGGGCCCACACAATATGAGAGTGGTATATGAGCGAGGTTTAAATTCGATCCCAATTCGCCCAGCCAAATGGCTACTGCTTTGAAATTGAAATATGTAACCGTAAGTGCAAAATTTTTATTACAAAGAAGGCATGATTACATATTGTAATAACAAGTATGACTAAATTTTTATCAATTATGAGTATTGTATTGTATTGTATGCATATGCTGACTATTGTTATTTAAAGTTGGGTTACTGTTTTGTGTCCAAACCGCATTGATATCGGTTTTTTTTTCATGAATGACGCTTTCACATGAGGCATGTATGAGTAATGTCAAAATGCTACCCAATAAGCAAGTATTGTTTGAAATCGAGTTATTGTTAATACTATCAAATTCTCTTTTGTCTTGTCTTTAAACACTTACTGTAGGGTTTTTTTTAATGCGAACTTCAAAATATGGCTTGACTGACACTGGTACATACACATACGACAGTATATTATTATGACCATCATAAAATGAGGCTTTTGCTACTGCATATTTAAGTTGAGGAAGGAAACCAATGAAAATATCGGTGTCGTTTTTACAATCATTAAAAAACACATTAAAATGCCAATCAGAACCAAAATGTTCAATCCACCGCTGTTCAAAAAACAGTTAAAACCACTTGACCAATTGGATCTATCCTTGTATTTGATTAGTTAGGTACTACATTAAAATTTCCAACTGCTTTAAGTGTTTAGAAATTCTACTGCAAAACTTTATCCAAATTTAATGAAATAAGATTAGATATAAACACTACTTAACGTATGTGAATAGAACAACCTATGAAGTTACTATTATAGTAAGTAACAACACCACAACATACAGGCCAACAACCTTTAAATGAACCAAAGTCAAGTATTGACCAAAACATTGACCAATCTTTGGACAACTTCCTCCACACAAGATAACCGTTGGAACAAAATAGATCGCAGATAAATACTTAGCGCTGATTGGCTGGCGTCGAGACTCTTTAATTGTGCGCCCGCGCCGGTATCGACCGATAATATTGATAAGATTATGAAATAATACGAGGTGGACGGTATTACGATAACTACGAACTGTTAGAAAATATGTCATCATTTATAGCGCTGCTCACTTGTGTTGTCTTAAGGTTTAGAAATATTTCTACATTATTTGACAATAGTTCTCTTTTATATTTTATACGAATGTTTACGAGATAAGGCCCGTTGCTAGCTTTGCTGTGAAATAATGATAATGGTGTTGAAGATCCTAAAATGTATAATTAAAAAATAATAACATGTTCCATTATTCTTTTGCATTACAGTTTTAAGATTGTTATTTGGAAGCCAATAATGATATCTATTCCTGCAGTGTAATAGCGTTTTGTAATTGGACATAAAAATATTATTATAAATGATAATCATAACATATCCATAACAGCGTCAAGTGTCATTTTAATAAGCAAGTGCTAGTTGACAATAACTTGCATTTAATGGCCGATTCCGATTTCCACTCTCAGATATAGTTTGGACAAGAGAATTCTTGATAGCGCGGAAGGACTATTAGCAGTAAATCTTAGAAAACAGCCCAGCGGTGAGTGGGCTTGCAATTAAATGGCTCATATTGCCGACATTTTCACACAAATCATGATCATCGCACACCACACGGTCGGCATCAGAGTGTTGGTGGTCCCACAATATTTATCACAAAACAAATTATTCTTGCGTGTAAATAACGCTTGGTATTCAGCATTGAGTTATTAGATAGATGCTGTTTAGATGGGTGTACTGGCTTGAATTGGAATGGCTTTTAAGATGTTTTCTCAACAAATAGTTGTGAACCTCTTTTGGGCTTCTTGGCGGGAAAGTGAAGCGTCATGACTGCAGTTTTGTTTTATTTTTAAAATTTTGTGAGAATATTAATGTGTAATAACGGTGGATTATTAACGTTAAGTCTTTGTGAACGTACATGAATGTTGGTAAAACAAACAAAACACTGCAACATCACTTTTCAAATCTGTCAAGAAGTCCATGCGAGATCTCAGTATAGTCCCACATCTTTACTGAGGACACTCAAGGGGGTTAGGGGAGCGCATATATACTTGACACTAGCTAAATGTGCAAACCGCACGAAGCCATTATCATCTTTTTAACTTCTCTTATTAACATCTTTTGCAATAGTTACGTTATTGACTTTGAACGACTGCCTGTAAACAAAACAGTGTTTACATGTATTTATAAGTATACATTGACGAAAGACAAGTATTTACGTATGCTTATCTGTTTTATAGTACCCATAATACTAGCTTTGCTTAGTTTGAGATTACAAGCGCTATGTAATGTCCATAAATATTTTTATCAATTTTGCTATTCCTAAGAGTAAAAGGACTAATCCATATTAAGATTTTAGAGTGTCTATGACATCATTTCGTACATACCCCACCTAGGACACCTTATGATAAAGACTGGTAAACTCAAAAGCAAAGCAAAGATTGTGTCGCACCAATAAGCACATAAGAATATACAATACGTAATAATAATTAAAAAAAAAGCGAATGTATTAGTGCTTTGCTACCCGAACTAGAAAGGAGGCACTGGAAACAAGGAATATAAATGAAAACAGTAGTTTACTATATTCAGAGCAACACGGCCACCTAATGCCGTAATACAAAGTGTAACAGTTTAGTTAATACTAAAATTATTCATAGGTTAATCACCATAATTTTTCCAGAAGCCGGAGACGAATTGGATATCAGGGTCGGCTATGTAGCTATCGTTATGTCGGTGGACAAGCCCTGTACCCATTAAATCAATGACATACACCTTCGTCTTTATCTCCGGCATGACAGCACCACATTCTGACAAGCAGATATAAAATTGTAGCTCCTAAATGTGTAGTTTATAATATTTTTCTTACTCAGAGCAAGCTTTTCTAAATACGCTTCAAGAGACACTTCTCACTAATAATTATAACGATGCTTGAACAAGGTTTTATTGAAGAATTAATTTAAATGTTTTTTTTTTGGTTTGGGCATAGAACGTCAGGAACGTATAACGCCAGGTGTCGCAAAATTACAGATTCGCGTAATGACAGATTAGCAAATTGTCAGGAACGCATTACGCCAGGTGTCGCAAAATGACACAATCG
Source organism: Musotima nitidalis (assembly GCA_949126915.1). Classification (NCBI taxonomy): domain Eukaryota; kingdom Metazoa; phylum Arthropoda; class Insecta; order Lepidoptera; family Crambidae; genus Musotima; species Musotima nitidalis. The sequence continues at coordinate 18,631,936 of OX421416.1, forward strand.
CGTATGGACAGATTTGCTTAATGACAGATTAGATTATTAACAAAACATCTTTATATCTCAGTATGAATCAAGATCATTTTTATCGCAACTAATATAAATGTCTTATCTATGTACATATATAGTTTAAATCAACAAATTCTTAAAATCAAATACACAAAACAATTTTTAATAGCTATGATATTTTAAAAGAAAAATGAGGGAGATGACTGGGTAGACAAAACTGGGTAGAGTAAACAGACACACAACTTAGATAAGATTAGACAAGAAACGTAGGTACTTTCGACGAAAATATGAGTTTAGAAAAGACTATTAGCTTTCTATAAGTCGCTGGAAACTATTGTAAAATACTATACTTGTATCCGAAAATGATGACTTGTATACATTAAATGTTATACATTATATTTATTAGATTTTATACAAATTTAAGTTAAGATATTATAATCATAATTACCTCCAACATTTCACACAGAGCCACCTAAGTAGAGGTAGAGGGGGAAAACTGTCATTTATGTAATAACATTAAAGAAAATACATAGAAAACCCCAGACCAATTTTAATATACTTTTTAATCGACTCAAATATTGATATGTAACTTTATGGGACACGAATCCACAAATAAAATTAATCAGTTGTCGTATTATCATCATAATGTTATAAATCAGAAAGCTAGTATATTTGTAAGTTCCTTTGTTTTGATGTTCAATCCTTAATCAAACTTTACGGAATTCGCTATAACTTACTACTCAGATAGATATAATAGAAAGTTCTAGATTAACAAAACACATAACTAAATTCCACGCGAGCAAAGGCCAATCTATAATTGTCATACTCTTGCTATCTGATTATTTTGATTATATTTATTAAGTCCGAGATTCTTTATGCGTGGGGTTTATGATACTACCAATAGCTGTTCACCAAACCAATAGTTATCATTTCGACATTCAAAAAGAAATGTGACGAACGATATAGAATTTTTATTTTCATAACTTTAGACAGAGCATTTCTCGTAAATAATATGATTGATTCGAATTGATTAGATAAAAACAAAGCGGATGATTGATATTGTAAATCCTTTGGGTTTGTGTAAATTATAATGATAAGCTTCTAAAAAAAAGTTTTCATATCTGATTACTTTTAAATGTTGCAACGCAAATTTATCTGCAGTTATCGGATTTGAATTGTGTTGTAAATTAATTCTGAAGTCTTGCTCAGAAGTGGGACGTTAATGAGCTGCGATAATAATATAATTAATTTAAAAGTAATATATGTGGCTCTTAAACATGCGGCCTACCTCATGAAAAGTGATCACCGCTACCTATAGACGCAATACTTGGAGAACCACTGGCGTTTAATGAGTAGGCAACGGCCTACTCATTAAACCAATTTTACGCCTCTTTTAAAGAACAGCATGCTGTTATCTCTTGGGATAAACTCGTCAAAGGGACTCGTCACAAGACCTAAATTAAAAAACGACAAAGAATTTAATAATGATACTTATATAGTGCAATAGTTGATGGTGTTATCAAAATGTAACACTATCGCGGATCTTAGCTCCTTTCATGACCATCAAGGCAAGTCGCCGTACTCCACGGTCTGATACTCCGTGTCTGGTTTCGTGAGCCACGCGAGCGCTTTCTGCTGGAATATTTGCAATTTAATGCACTCATTGGGGCATGCAGGCAGCCGATGTCGTATTTATTACTGTTGAAATTATTTAGAACATTCTATGTTCTCATATATCGGACGCTGAAGATTTTGCTCGTAATGTAGAAACAGATTTGGTACGAACGACGTTTTAGTAGTTTGCATTCGGTTTTAAATGTATAAAGTCTGTCTGTATCAGTATACCTGCTCCGTATCTCCAAAAGTCGATAGCTCGATTCCACTACATGACATTAATATATTTGTGTGATTAAACAATATGATGATGAATTGCTTTCTTTGTATTTAAAAGCTTTATATACATACATTCACGCCTGTTTCCCGAAGGGGTAGGCAGAGGCATATTATACGCCTACACTTTGCCAATTATATAGTAAGACCCACGTAAAAGGTGGCGAGCCTATTGCCGCTTACCGGACATTTTTATGTTTGCCAGAGCCTTGTCCGTTGATCAGCAGGTGCACCACTTGCAGGTGAGGTTGGCTTGGGCTCCTTAGGTCTTGGTAGGATCCTTATACACCCAAAGTATATATAAAAGCATTTATTTGCAAAAAACACCAGACACGCTTAAAATCTTTATAAATCAGATATCTAATAAACCCGCTCAACTTAGTTTTCATTCCCTTTTATCTTAACTTCGCAGCAAAAATAACTAAGTATACTACACAGCTAAGTAGGAGCCTAAAGAAGCATATCTGTAGTTGTAAGTTCATAATCCAAGAAAACTGGCGTTTGAAATCAGAAATCCCGGAGGCGAAGATGAAGACGATATGACGGCTCGCTTGTACAGTTAGCGGCATATACTTGGTAACATCCAAATGGTAATAAATATCGACACACGTCTTTATTCTCAAGAACGTAAGGGCGTGTTTCGATATATTTCTCGCTCGCTTGTTTTGTGAAACGATGATTTTCCGTCGGCTTCTCTAACACTAAAACTATATGGTAAGGATATTTTACACCATTCACGAGTTATGTTATCTCAAGACACGTCGCTTTTAAGTTGTTCTAGTTTTTTATTTCAAGGAATAGATATCTGGATACTTTGTTAAGTAGTTCTTTGCTTGTAAATTTAGTTTTGGATGAGAGACTAAATAGTTAGTCGTTTTTTTCTCTTTACTACGTGAAATAAAATATGTGGAGAATTCAATAGGAAGGTATGTATTAAGTCTTTCAGTATTAAATAAAACGCATTATACGGAAAATTACTGACCAATATAGCGTGGAGGTCAGTATACCTGCACTTTACTCCAGCGGTCGTGAGTTCGATTTCCACACAGGGCAAATATTTGTGTGCATGAATATGAATATTTGTTCTGGTCTGGGTGTATTCCTATGTATATTAAGTATGTATGTATAAAAAACAAAACAGTGTGTATATTTATTAATACGTGGTTTAGTATCCATAACACAAGTTCTTAATGATACTTATCTTGGAACTAAATAATTGGTGTAATTGTCAGAAAGTATTTATTTATTTATTCTCCAGCATTCTTCTGACAATACAAACTAACAGCATATATTTGTCTGGCCAGTCGTTTGCTCAGCCACAACTCAAAAGTTTCATTAGCCCAGGACGTTAATGCAGACGGCTGGTTTACTGCCCGCTATGCACCAGCGCAGCTTGAGTTAGAACCAGTGTGGCCACGTCTTAGCCGCTTCTATAACTCATCCTGCAGTTTCTCTTATTTGTTAATCGACTTGGGAGGGTCTGATACGACTTTTAGCCGAGAATAACTCATTGCTTAATGCAAATTAACCTGAAGTAAAACTATTCAATTGACGATCGAGATCAGTATTGAAGGCAGACTAATAATGATGGTTAAAACTATGTTACTCTTAAACTTTTGGAAGCAGACTGTCTGACTGACGAACAATCCCCTCCCTCCTTTAGAATCACGACAGGCTGACTGACAGATACAGACTGGCAAATCTTGAGAAAACCACAACAGACAGATAAACTGACAAATTCTGACAAAGAACCCATTTGCTTTTACTCCTTTATCATGGTACCACTCATATTTCTTAGATTGTTGTTAAAAAAATATATGGAATTTCCATTTTGTGTAAATGTTTGACGAATCTAAATGATCATGTTGATCTTAAAGACAATCAAGTATATTATTTTATTGTTTATTTTTACTAGTATAACTTAATGTATATAAAATATGTGGTGAAAATCGTCTTATCTTATCTATCGTCTATTTTAAGCAGTACATAAATTGAATTAGATAAAGATACCTTCTTATTTTTATTTAAATATAAAGTTCAAAGTTTGTCGCACTGTTTGTTATTCTCGTACAATTTCGTATGTCGTGTGCCGTATGTTACCGGCCTAGAGTCGTGGCACCCCCTCTCATCTCACGGGGAGTCGTGAGAGCCGACGAAGAGAAATCCTACCGGATGATAGGCAGCAGCGCTATGCTGCGTACTGGCTTGAACCCGCCAACCAGCGTGTTTTCAAGTATTGGGGAGGCTAATGTTGAGCAGTGGACTTTATAACGCTGATATAATGAAACAACATACCACGGAGAATGCATGGAATTGTTTGGGACCTTGCAAAATAATTTATTACTGTACAGCGGGTAGCTCAACTAAATATAACAATAATATATTCACACATTAATATTAATGCGACAAGGATACATGAGGTGTTATTAACTCAATTAAGATATTATTTATTACGGTTAATTATGGGTTGCAAGCGATAAATTGGCAATTTACCTTATCAGGCCATGACGATAGTGTTCACACAATGTGACATATCATATTTATTCTTAGCTATTGGCTGCTTGCGACTTTGTTTAGGTGAATTCCGACCCTTGGTAACGGGGACCAGACCCCCGATTACCTTTCTTAAATATTTAAGAAAATAGCTTGCGTAATTTACATTTAAACGACGCGTAATTTGTTAGATCATTATCGAGTGAAAGCGATGGGTATAACGAAGTGTCAGGTTTGCAGATCAGCCGACATAATTATCATTATATCAGTTAGAATTGTCTGTACTAGTTTATTACCGTTTATACATTTATTAATGAGTGTGTGCCAAGTTCGAAGCAAGTGGAAGGATGTGATCTCTGCCTACCCCAACAGGAAAGAGGCGTGACATTATGTATGTATTTATACAATTATATAACCATTAAGTAAAAAGCTATTATTTTATGATGACAAACTGACCATTCGATATTATAAATTTCTATATAGATATACAATTTACGTACCTACATTCTCTTGACCTGACACTGGGATCATTGAAGCCCCGATCAGCTAATTCATTGAATGCTTTTATATCGCTATCATATTTATAGTTTAACATCAAATGACATTTATGATTATAATAATATAAACAATACATATTTTCTGACAATTACACCAATTATTCAGTTCCAAGATAAGTATCATTAAGAATATGTGTTATGAATACTAAATATCGAATAAACTTACATAAATACTTTTTTTGTAAATACATACTTAATATACATAGGAAAACACGTATATTGCCGTGTAAGTAGTATTTCAATATTGCCTGAAAATTATGTGTTGACACTTTAAAACATTACTTGTGAATACAAATGTATTCACAAGTAATGTTTGTAAAATGGTCTACAGTTGTACTAAACTGTTGAGTCATATTATACTACTGTACATTATTTTTTCCTCTGTTTAGCATTTCAATTATACCTGTAAACAGATTGCTTGATATCGTAAATCAATTCTTTTTAATATAAACTTTTAATTTATTTATTTTACGATTTTAGTGGTACAACCATATGTCATTCCTTGTATATAATTTTTGCATGGAAACAGATTGCGTAATATTAAAACAGTTGACAGAAGCATTATGCTATGAACTGATACATTTCGTCTAAAGCAGTAGTTCCCAAACTTATTTTTCTCGTGGACCACTTTCAAAATGTTACTGGACCCCCTGCTGCTACATTTCTACCACATTCTTAAAGTCGCCAAAAAATGAAAAAGTGTCGCTTCTGAGTCCCTATATTCCGATAGGTAAAATAAAAACGAAAAATGGTACATTTTATATCTCCCGTGGACCCCTGGGGGTCCACCTGGACCACTTAGGGAATCACTGGTCTAAAGAAACTAGTCGCAACAACCAGACAAATGACGCTGTAATCAAATATAAGTTGTTGTGATGTCGCCTCCCAGCACTTTCAACATGAGCGACGGTCTACAACATTGCATGATACTATTAATGTTGCCTCGTCCACATTAGTCCGTGGTCTCATATTTCTTTCCCAGGCCTTGGGTGCCGCGGTATCCCCCGGGATAGTATACTTATTACAATTGAGGAGTAGCCGTTAGCAGACTCCGGACCGTCATTAACGCGCATCCATCTCTGTCGCGCTAATAATTATGCGCCCGCGCATAGACTAATCACTCCGGTTTGTGGCGATCAGATCCTTACAGAAATATCAGAGTGTTTCTCGCTTTGTTCTGCGTGTAATTTGTATACTTCTTTGCTGGGATCTGATTATATTGTAATCGTAAAGACTTAGGACAAATTATCATAGACGTACCTACGTATAATTGTTTCGGGTTGCCAACATTTTAAAACATTTTTGTTTGTATGCCTTTTTTGTTATTGCTCTTCCACCTTTTTTTAAAAGAATGATAATTTTCGTCTATAGCAAAATGTGCAAATTTCGTTCTAAATTCTCTCTTCTCTCTATATGATGTGTTATGGTCAGTTTATTTATCAAATATCATTATTATTTACATCAATATATCCATTAGGGCTACCGTTAGAAATAGGCATATGACATACTTGAAACCCACTGTCTCTAATCCACATGTTCAACATACAGGCTATGAACACTTAAAAACAGAAATATACACATAAACGCTTTAAATAACCCAAAAAAAAACGGACTACTCCTAATAATTTTTCCTTTAACTGGTGTAATTGGTCATGTAAACTCTTGAAAGTTACGATATTCTCTTAGCTGCTGCGAGCTCTGAGTAATAGCTGTGATCACAAGATGTAGGATATCCGGTGCCGTGTCTATAACTTCCTAGTGTTATGAACCGTGACAGCACTAGGTAGCTGGTAATCTTTTTGTGGCAACAAATATTGCAGTAAAATCTATTGGATTACATGTTAACAATTAATTGCGATCTGAGAATTGTTTTGAAGCCGATTGCTTAACAAGAAGAACAAAGATATTTGTAATTGAGGAAATTGTAGAAGAATTATTAGCATTTCACTTTATTACTCGATTTTCCTTTTTGTTTTCTGCTCCAATTATGTGGAGTGGATACGTGTAGTGGTATTTTGATGTTGCTAAGAATAGAGAGAGAGAGAACTCATTTATTTCAACAAATAAAGTCATATGAATAGCAATTGTACTTAATAATCATTAAAATTTAATTTAAAAATAATTTAAAATTATAATACACATAAGAATTGGAAACGAATTACTTACTCAATTGTCAAATACAATCAATTATATAAAACTATTTCACATGTCACTTCTCGTTTTATAATTTTAACATTTTGTTCAACAGTCAAGACATGAACCATAGAATCATGGTTCATATACTGACAGTCAAGCCTATGCGCAAATTTGCAAGATGCTATTGCTAAACATGCTGAACTTGTTTCAAGTTATGATATAAACCTTTTTTATGTTTTATAAAACTTTACACGAAATAAAACTTCTTTACGATCGTCCTGTTCCTGTCCACAGTCTCCACCTACTCTTTCTCTCTTTTCATTAGGTACGTGTTTAAAGTATGACAAACGGTTTCGTTTTATTTTTTCAATAACAGGTGCTTTTTAGGGTTCCGTACCCAAAGGATAAAACCCGAAACCCTATTACTATCACTCGGCTGTCCGTCCTTCCGTCTGTAAATACTAATTCCGTCTGTAAACTAACAAATACTAAAAAACATTACAAATTTTTATACTCGTCCATCATTTTCCGAATTGAGCATTAGATTTAACAACAAATAAAGTTCATGTCTCAGGACCATTTTTACACATAATGGTTCGTGCGCGAGTCCGACTCGCACTTGGCCGATATTTTTCATAATACGTCTAACATATTCATACTGTATTGTATCTTATCCCTCGTGAACAAAAAAAAAATATATCACACATTCTGATTTAACTCTTCGGTCCGATTTATCAGGTTTCAATAAATTTCACTCATTATCTACACACTAAAATTACCACCGATTTTGCTTAAGGTTAGAGTTGGTCCATGACATTGTATACTTGTATAGTGTGACTATTGTTCAAGACTACGGCAAGTTGCATGAATGTCAGCTGCCCTGTGTGCCCACGCGACTGGCCTGCGTGCACGACACGAGCATTCGAGGAGTTGCTTATGATTGTCTGCTTCCTGGTGACGCGTTTATTGAACTGATTATGCTATCAGATCAATCTTAACTCTACCATGTCGCCGGAGTAATGTATATGGGGATGTTGGTTGTCTGACATACTCATTGACATTTAAACGTTTTTTTTATTGTCCAGCTATTATAACCTTTAGCTTTGCTTAGTTTGCCAAATAGCGCTGTATAAAATGTCTGAAGATATTATTATTACATAGAGATAGAATTCGAATATGATACTCCGAGACATATTTATCGTAATCTAAACAGGTCCGTTAACCTGACCTAGGGTTGTCAATCTGCGCAGCCGCAATTAGCTCGGATGACACAAAGCTGCCTCACAGCCGCGATAGGCCGCGACAGGCCGGACAGCCCTAACGACGCGATAAAGCGTACGTGACGGGTCGTATGCGCACGCGCATGCCGCTATTGTGCGACAAAACTTTGCAATTTGTAGTCTCTCGGCATGCGGTTTTGAGTTTTAGAATTTGTACTCGGTGGACGGTTTAATACCCATTGTTGTAAGTAGTACTACTAATTTTATGAGTGTGAATGTCTTAATGTTTGTTGATCGATTGCGCTAAAACCCTTACATGGATTTGGCTGATTTGGTATTTTTATAGTTTAAAATCTAGTTTGACACATATACGTTTATTTTAGATGAAAAAAAAACCTAATTCGTATAGGAAAACAGGACATATACAAATTAAATACCAAGCGATTGAAGTCAGCGGGCGGATGCTGTTAAATGCCAAAGTAACCTTGTTTGTCCATTGTCTGTCTATTGCGTTTTAATACACCTATAAACGTTGAACGCCATCGGATACAGAAAATAGAAAATGTATAGCCTGTCTTTCATTTGTCAGTGAAACAATTTCTACAAAATTCGCTATAGAGACAGGCGGGACCTGCATGTAATAATGTGGACTTTAACATCGAGAACCTACTTGGATTGGATGACACAACTAAAGGGCCCAAGCACACATCCTGTGCAACATTGTTACACACCATTCAAAACAAGGAATGTTAGCAGTACCGAATGAAAAAGCAATGAATTGAGATTGAATAGGAATGCTTAAAGGTGGGTTGGTTTTCTATAAGATGTTATCAGTGAATTAAGCCTACCCTATTGCATTCCATTCAAGTTTGTTCCCACCTAACAAACAGCAACTTTGTATGTATTGCTGATTTAATAGGTAATCGGGAATTGCAGGAAAAGTAGAGTAAATAATTTCCAACAATTACACCAATTATTTAGTTCCGAGATAAGTATTATTAAATACTTGTGTTATGGATTCTAAATAACGGATAAATATACATAAATACTTTTTTTTGTATATACATAGGTAACTAATATAAGGAAACACCCAGACCAAAACAAATATTCATATTCATGCACTAAAAGATTAGTCCTGTGTGGGAATCGAACCCACAAACTTAGGAGCTACTTGCAGATATACTGACCTCCACGCCATATCAGTCGCCAAGTTCACTAAGGGGCTATCCATAAATGACGTCACACGTTTAGGGGGTGGGAGGGGGTTGACGAAGTGTGACTTGGTGTGACAAGGGGATAGGAGGGATCCAAAATTTCGTGACGTCACATTTTAAAATCCAGGTCCTATGAAAATTTTGTAACTGCTGTTTTCATGTAATTATTTCTTGCTGTACAATTGCAAAATATGTGACATCACACTAAGGAGTAGGGAGTCTCACAAGTGTGACCAGCTGTGACAAGGACGGAGGGGGGGGGGGTCAAAAAATTACAGAATTCGTGTGACGTAATTTATGGATGACCCCTAATGGGAGAGTATGGTACTTCTTTTCTACGGTTGTAAGAAGAATTGATTTGCGTTCGATAGTTTCGACCATAGAAATTATTAAGATTGACCTTGCTTGTGAGTGTGGTTCCTTTCCACAGACCATGCTTCATCTAATATCCAGTTCCGCGTGCTCTAACACCTGCTCCCGCCCAAGCTTATAAATGCTGCTAAGAATGTAGTAAGTATCTGTTGCTGAGTATTGGACTTCACTCATTTTATTTGCCATCTGTCAAGAAGTTTTTATTGCGATTAGAACTATTCCATGCTACGGAAGGCAAGTTAAACCTCGTTTATGATGGTTTTTGGTTGTTCTCAGACACCTTGAAATCGTAGCAGAACCCCACACAAGCCCGCTAAATGACTTAAATCTGCTCTACATATCCGACCTTGGCAGAACCATGTTTATAACCTTAACTGAAGGCATGGTAAGATATAATAATTAAAGAGCACGGTTAAGAAGCAGTTGAAATACGCTGAAGTGCATTACTACCTCGTATGCGTTACGTACGTCTTTGACTTTAAAAGAAGTCTTAAGTAAAGAGCAAGATGCTTAAATCAAGAAAAAAGACTGAGGAACGCCAGCAGTTTAAAAGCTATAACTCTCGTATAAAAATTGGTTGACAAAATGCCGTATATAATTACAATAGTAAATATTTCAATAGAAATCATTTTAGGTTGCTAAAGCGTACCGATAGTACAAGCGGACAATTATCGCGTTTACACTAACGCATTAAGCAACTCGCGCGCATAGCAAGTCTTGCGTCAGTGATAGGGTTGCCACAAGAACTACGAACGAGAGTTCGCCCTTGAATAAATATTAGAAAACATCTGACATTCGATTGTCATGTACAGATAGACATACACGACGGGGGATTGCGCCTTATAGTATATTTACTTATCCATGTTTGGTTTTGCTTGTCATGTTCACGCTCTTGCAAGTACAGCTCAAACAGTAACAGGGTTTTGCACTAGATGGATACTGCTGGGAGCACAGCACAGTATACATGCAGCAGCTTATACAGGTTAACATCGTAACACATGTTACGTAAAGCACTTAACAGTTTTTTTAGCGTTTTAGACGTAAAGACAGGGTTTAATTTTTGTTTTTAAATGATTAGCTTTTGCTATTTTACGATGAATGTATGCTTTTATTAGATATCGTAAATTCTTCCCACTTAATGTTAGTAAATAAACCCTGCACTTAATTTACTAACATAAAGTAGGAATATTTATATTTATTGGCAACCCTAAATTTAGGAATGTGCGAACTGCGCGGGATTCGACACTTAATGGACGATTGGAGAACAATTTTCCATTTTACTCACCAATGGACAAAGGTGAAGCAAATTACAATTTATAACTTTAAAAAAAATCTATATAAGAAATCGATAATAAACCTATGAAACCCATGATAAAATAGCCACAAATTATTACTTACCATCAAGTGTACAGACTTCGTGCTTGATGTTTGGAAAACAGGTTAGGAAATTTGAAATTCAAAATACTGCATAGTATTTATTATATTGTGACTCGAGTACAGGAAACGCTCGTTGGGTTGCGATTATGGATATTCATAACCGAAACCAAAAGCCAAAACCAGATAACAGAAGTTAAGCAGCATACTAAGAGATTAGAGGCATAATATACGCCAGTAATATTTTTGGTCCCACGTAATGGGTACCTAACTACCTACTTGCCGTTTACTGGGAACTTTTATGTTTGCCAGAGCTTCGTCTGTTAATCAGCAGGTGAGGTTCACTTGGGTTCCTAAGGTCTTGGTAGAAGCCCCATACACCCAGAATGCAAAATAATCCTCATTATCAGCTTAGCCTCCAGTTGCCACTCGCCTGCTGTACTGTACTACATTAAAGCCTACAGCTGGACACGGGCCTCCACTCCGGCTTTTGAGAATTACCCCACCACGCGGGTCCAGTGCGTATTGATAAGAAACTACAATACTCTCTTATGAAAAGTTTATTCAGCTCATATCTTCACCAAGACTCCCGCCGTACAATTATAACAGACGTTGAAAACCAATAATTCCCCATAGAAACGTTCGACAGCTTACAAAAACAGTTAGGTCCGGGATTTATTTGCCGTGTCCCGCTACCCTGGTGTAGCGGCTCCTAACAAATGACCAGGTAACACTTGCAGAACCTTGACGTGACGACAGAGTAATCGGGCAACACTTTAGCGCGAGTAGCGCCGCCACAGAATAGCTGAGTGCAGCAGGATGCTTCCACGGAATTTTATCTTATTTTGCAGCTTTTTTACAGCCATTATACATTTATGATAAGCGTTGTTGTGAAATGTATAATGCGAAAAAAAGTTAAGTTCTATATTGCAATTTGATATAATTAAACAGCTTTTAACAATATAAATGACAATTTCGTACTAGATGAAAACTAAGTTCTAACAGCAATGTGACATGACTAGTCAGCCTTTTAACGATATGCATAAAATTCATTTTAATTTAGTGGGACTGATTCATAGTTTTAAGAAGTTAAATGGGATAGTTATAATATAACTTGAGGGTTACTAAATTAAGCCAGCATGCAAGCTGTCAATGCAATGCAAACCTATATGTTAGAATTTTAGAGTCAAACGCTATAAACGAACAATTTACAGCAACCGAGCAGTCGTGCACCTGTAAGGGGAATTTGAACTATGTAAAATCAGCGCAATATGAAGACAGTTTGTCAAATTTGATCAAATATATGTTTGACATGGTTTGAAATAGCCATACCATCATTCGTTTGTGTACTGTTAACGCTCTTCTTGCGTAGCCAATATTCTGCACCTTAATGTATTGTACCTCCTAACCGCAGGGATGGTTGATATACGAGCCAGCTCGTAAAGAAAGGAAATGGGTGGTACTTATGAGAACTGCTGACTTCTCGCAGCTTATTCAAGGATATAATTACTAAAGTTTACCATACTAATGAGCTGTTCAGCATTTTGTATGGCGCGCTTAGGCCCCGACGACGATGTTCGCAGTTATAAGGAATTTATGTTTTCTTGTTATTAATTTTGTATGATCTTTATTGCTTGTCAAGCTCATACTTTACAAGAGATCTGTTAATAATTCTTTCAATTATACTGGTTTAGATAATTTTGTTTGTAAAAAGTTGGTTACACAGATTTATTTTAATTATCAAAGTTAAAATCATTTATTCAAGTTTCGCTCGATATTGTATTCCCTGTTGGTTTCTTGCCAGTTCTCACAGAGCTGTGGCTCGGAACTGGCACTCAGACTATGCACTAATTTTTTTTGCTTTTAAGTGAGTCTAAGCTTTGTGATTTCAGTGTAGTCATGTTTTGATTGTATTTTATATACTTTAGTAGTGTATATTATATCATAATAAGTTAAATTTACACATAGGTAATTATTATGTCGAGAATATTAATGGTTGAACTAAAAGGCTAACCTTTGAGTTTCTTCCCAGTTCTTCTTAAAGTGCTATGTAAGTTTATGAAATTTATATTTTTAATTTTGGTTCTTGTTTGGACTTTAGACGTAATGGAGATGATGCTGATGTAACGTTATTTATGGATGCATCAAAGTTCCAATGATCGATTATGATGATTGAAACGAACCGCAAACAACTTGGCGTCACAATTACCGACAACGTTAAACGCATTATCTGTAAAGCGAATGGTTTAGACGTCTGTGAGCAACTCTTGAATGAATTAACCTTTAAAATTCATCCAAACGATCAACACACGCGGTACAAGTTATTTGACCTCAATATATCGGCAAAAGGCCTTTAACTCACTTCAATTTTACAATTTAACTTCTTTTAACTCCTGTTATTCTTATTTTACCGAAGGAAGTGACGAGCGAGATGTTCGTTTGGTGGTAAAAATACGCTGGCCCATTATTAGCATTGTGCCATTTAAGGATATTACTGATTGGCACCATACTGCGCTATGTCTAGTATGCCTAGGAATTTAGTAAGACTCGACACATATATAGTGGAACACAGTTTTGCGTGAAACAATGCTTTCTGGCACAGTGGGCGGTATGTTCTTCAAGCATTTGCCCGATTTTTTTTTACAGTAAATATCACCTACCAATTTGTTTGGTTAAAATTAAACGTCATGACTGCAGTTTTGTGTTATTTTCAAAAATTGTGATATTTCGAACATTAATGTTACTAACCGTTAAGTGTTTGTGAACATACTGACAGTTGGTTTAACCATAGAATGATGTTTCCCTCTGGGTTGCGGAGGTCAGACGGCAGTCGCTCCACGTTATAACTGAAATTCAGTCAAATCTGGTTGAACCAGTGAGCAGACCCTGGGCCCTAAGCTCGAGTCTTTGGCAACCGGAATAATGCCTGCACCTGCCTCCGCTAATCTTCAATGAGTCTGCTTGGTGCCTGATACCTGTTCACCTTGGCTTGTGTCTGGTGATTAAAGAGAAGAAGCTCAGTTGTGGATCGTTAACACGCGGAGATAATAAAATATCCAACCATTTGTTTAATAAACTTAAACACCTTAACGGACTAAGAAAAAAAAAGGGTCAACACAGTAGTCATTTGAGCTGTGCGTTGATAGATCAGTCAGTCAGTCTGTCACGTTTTCCTTTTACACATTCGATTTATCAATCCATTAAACAATACTAAATATAGACTTATGAATTCAGTGATAGGAATAGGTAGTGCCTATTTGCCTAAACTTCGAAGAACAGAGACAAGAATCGGAGACTTCCTTAGGACTAAATTTTTTAAAATTATTTATTAAAAAAATTTATTTATTAATTTTTTTTTTTTTTTAATATTTTTAAAGTCACCTAATAGAGTGCGCTTGTTAAAAAACACCTTTCTCCACATGCCGCTTCCTTCAGAACCCGTTATTACAAGATGGGGTACTTGGTTGGAGGCGGTGTCATATTATGCAAAATATTACAAACAAATTAAAACAATTGTAAATCTTTTAAGAAGTTCTGACGCGCTATCTATTAGGTGTGCCAAAAATGTTCTTCAAAAAGAAAACTTGAAATCAGACTTGGACTACATTGAGGAATATTTTAAAGATATACAAATTGGGTTAAAGAAATTACAAAAATCTAATTTAACTCTAACGGAATCCTTTGAAATATTTGATCACGTGAGAACTGTGCTTAGCTGGTGTTCGTCTGATCCTATAAAAAATAAACTCGAAAATGTTATGGACAGAAATCCCGATCTAAATAAAATTAGAGACATATGTGACGCGATAACAGCAGAAAGGGATGAGCGATCATACTATAAGTACGCGCCTTTAACCTCAGTCGTACCTATTCCTATCACTGCTTATGATAACAATATTTACACAACATTATTCCGTACTTATTGATATTGGATTGAAAATTAATAAAATAAATTTATATTACTGTTATTTTATAACAAATGTTCTCCCACTGCTTAAATATTGCACGATTTTGACATATATTAATACTGTATCGATTCTATGGTATTTTTCGATAAGCCGTATTTGGTAGAGCTCGATCTTGCATGCTTGCTGGAAGCTAGTTTAAACCATTAAACCTTTATTGGAATTTATTTTAAAGCTACGTTAAGCTTGTAACTCCTATAAGTTATTTACTTGATTACAGATAACATCCTGAGCACACTTTATTATTTTTTTTTTAATGTGACACGTCATTACGACTACACCCTGCCTCATGGTAAGCAGTCGATGTAGTCCAAATAAAAAAAATGAAAGCGCTTTATAACGTGAAATAAGCACGGTATAAAGCGCATCCACTCATGACGGCCTGCTGAAATGCCGTTTCACGCCCCGCTTAAAAGACCCGGGATCATAGGAAATACATGAGCCGGCAGCGAATTCCAGAGCTATGTAACCCAAAAAACATTTGCTGTTAATTAAATACATATATACGTAATATCACGCCTGTTTCCCCGAAAGGGTAGGCAGAGGCATATTATACGCCCACATTTCGCCAGTTATATTGTTGTCCCAACGTAATAGGCGAGCCTATTGCCGCTTACCGGAAACTTTTATGTTCGCCAGAGTTCTCGCCCTTTAACCGGCAAATGAGGTTGGCTTGGGCTCATCAGATCTTGCTAGGATCCCTATAAACCTTAAATAATATATGTTTTTAACAATTAGTTAGTTCAGGCGAGATTTCTATCCATCTTGTAAAACGTTACTTAAAATCTAGAAGCACCAGATTCTGGAAAGGTTCTGATAGTAAATTTGTCAGACTCTGCATCCTGCCGTGGCATTCGTTAGACAAATAGGTTGGAATGTTTAGACACTATAAAACTCCAATTATTAAAGGTATGTGAACCTTCGTCACAGTCAAGGAAGTAATATAAAACTGAGCTTAATTATTTAATAAGAGTTTTGTTGTACTTTATACCGACTCTCACGAGCTGCATTATTACAATTGCACGTGTAATGCTCCTTTAAAAACAAGAAGTTCTCTTCCTCCTGCTCTCATCCTAATAAGAAAAATACCATAAAGACATTTAGAATTTTTATTAATAAGAAAATTTTAAACATTAGGTCATTCTATCTTAAGTAATTTCAGTTACCAAGTTAATGTTAAAAACATCCTTTAAAAGCATTCGGAGTAAAGCGATTTAAAGTCGATGTTTATCAGCTTATAACGCTATCGATCGTTGCTTGATTTCCCAACGTGATTTATAGGAACACTAGATTTATCGATATTTGAAATCGAAAGAATGTTTTGTTGCGTAGGCGCAACTTATGAGCGTCCGCAGTCGCTGTTGGAATCGTGTTAACATCACTATTGCGGTATTGCAGAGTTGCCGACACTCGCTGAACCTCAAATTCTTGTGCCAGTTGGTAGAGCCGCGACTGAGTTATCAGTGCGAGGATTGGTAGTTCTTGTTACGCTGGTTACATGCGAAAGGCAACGTGTTCTATAACATGTCACATGGGGTATCTGTTGGTTGTCGCCTGTCGTCCTCTCAGCCGTGCACGAGCATGGACATAGTAGAATAAGAGTGGTGTAACGTCTCCGAAACAGATTGGTTTTGCAGTGATGCTCTCTAATCCATTTAAAGAAATAATTGTCAAATCAAGCTGAAAAATAAAAGTCTGTAAAACGCTTTTTACAAACTTATATATTATATTATCTAAACAGCGCGGCAATCAAAAGTAATAAATATTTTATTTGTAACATAACTGACATCAATTTTGTTTTTCTTGGCTTAGAATAGTGTAAATTTCTTAAAATTTATATGAAATTTCAGATTTCATCTGGAGAAGTCTAGATTTCATCAAAAAACAGGAAATGTTTTGTGGTAGATATAAAGTTATACCAGACTTTAAACTAGTGCTGTCACTTTTCTTTGATAAAATGAAGACAGTGACAGCACTAGTCTTAAACCTGGTTTAACTAAAGATCTTGTTTTGTAATAAGCTCCTAAATTTTTTAAACATATTGAATAGCATTGTGGGATCATCGTTATATGAAGGACTTGTAACATACCGTACCCACTTTACTATGCTGGATCTTTATGATTTTCGCGCATTCATATTTCGTGCGCGTGCGCCGGCTAACGGGCCGGCTAGGGTTGCCAGCGTGCCAGGTTATCCCATTTCAATTTACGAGACAGATTAATTTACTCCACTGCTTGACTACAGCTTTACTGCAGTAGCTATGCTTCAAACTATGCTAATATTTACTACGAGTAGTAGGAAACCGTATTGTTGCCCCGCTGTCAATAACTCTTTGTATCATAGTAACCGTTTTATATTACCATAGATCAACATTGAGTATAGGTGAGTATTTAAATATGGTAAGTTTCTGTATTTATTTTTAATGTTGTTACGGAAATGCTTGTAGCGATATAAGATAGTCGTAAATTATTACCAAGTTAAGCTGAGTTCACAGAGTCAAGTCCTTGGATGGGTGACCGTTTCTGCGATATTTCATATTGTGCGATCAACGGTACTACATAACAAAGTCTTTAGTCTTAAAAGCATCACATAGCAATGAACCGACAAATAATAACCATTCCAGATTTTTTTAAAAAGGACCGTGAACCAGCTGTCGAAGTAGATAACGACCTCCCGTTGGACAAATGATTTGGTGAAGGCGGCGGAAAGCTAGTAAATGCAGGTGGCTCATTATCGATTGACGTGATTGAAAGTGGAAAGTAATTAAGGAGGCCTGTTTGAGGGTGATAATTATTAAGATGATTACAAGTCATACCAGATAGTTGCCAGTTTACTTAATAACCGACAACAACATGCTGATGACAAACTTACTAATAGTTATTTTGACATCTGTTTAATTTATAGTATATCGGCCTTTATTTAATTTTTCTTCATTCATCCCAGTCGAGTTTTACACATATTTTTATCGCAATACCCACGCTCCTCTTCACAGTATTAAACGATATAATTAATAGCCAGCATTAGTATATAGATAGTGGCAATTTACTAGGAGCAACATATGAATAAAATACGCGTGATAACATCTTGTAACACACTCGATAATTCCCACAGTTTGCGAGTAAAAAGACGGGTATCGAGTTATCGACGCGCTATTTATTGTTTTGCGTAAATCATACCCAACACTATTGCTGGACAAAACGTTTACCATAGACTTCGTTGTCTAGTGGAATGGACGCTGAGAATGAGTTGATAGCGACTCTTTTATTGAGAATAGACTTGCGTCAGTAAAATAGTTTTAATGCATAAATAAAAAAATCGTTTCTTGGATTATAACTCGACGTTGTAAATACAAAATGCTTTGGTCGCTTAATTATTAGGCTGATTTTACTGTTCCTGACATGTCAGAATATATGAAATGAAAGGAAATTTTGGTGTTGATCAGTCACACGTTCCATTTAATGACATACATATTGATCAATAAGCGCCGACCATTTGAGTGACTATAAAACTTAAAAGGCAGTTTATACATATTCTATTTAACAATATTTTTACTTCCGTCAATAGACATTCATTCACCATTAAGTCATTCAACCATATCAATGTTCATCATCGTCATCCTGCCCCCCAGTTTATCTAGATTCGGCGCAGCATGTCCGTTCAAACCAATATTCGTAAAATCAATATATCCATGTCTATTTATTTCGTTTTGCTAAGTAAAAAAGTGTTTATGGGCGCAGGCGCAGCATTTGCATCTAAACATCATTCCAGATAAGCCATTGGACCACTGAGAAAATTGTGCATCAACGCCGATACTGTAAATATGTAAATTGAATTCTTTTTTACGGTTATTCCAATAAATATTTCTATATTTTTTTTAATTTATTGATGATCAGTTATAGCGAAGTGAAGCGCTCGTAGCTCTGCGGTGTTCGGTGGTTGGAAACGATCACCAAAGTACAGCAGCGTTTACAGAGGTCAGTCCTTGGATGGGTGACCGTTTGTGTGGCATTTGATATCGAGCGCTTCCGTGCTTCGGAAGGCACGTTAAGCCGTTGGTCCCGGTTATCACTAAATGTGGTAGTCGTTAAGCCATGTTAGAGGCCTCATGGGCGGCTTGAAAAATTCTAACAGCAGGACGCCATACACCTGCCTCCGCCAATCCGCACTGGGTCAGCGTGGTGGAGTATGACCCAATACCCTCACACCTTGATTTGTGTGAGGAGGCTCGTGCTCAGTAGTGGGACGTTAATGGGCTGTGATGATGAGTTATAGCGAATATATTTATGTTGAAGAATTTGAAATTTTCAAGAAAATGGTTTTATTAAAAATTATACATTGATACTATTATAAAAAGCAATGTTTTGCATCGGTCAACTTCTAAACATCAAAATTCACTTGAATTTTGGTGGTAAAGAGAGATATAAAAAAAATTATAAACATACATAATATCACGCCTGGTTCCCCGAAGGGGTAGGCAGAGCCATATTATATGCTCACATTTTGCTAGTGGTCCCACGTAATAGGCTAGGCTGTTGCCGCTTATCGGGATCTTTTATGTTCACCAGAGCCTCGTCCGTTGTTCGGCAGGTGCACCACTTGCAAGTGAGGTTGGCTTGGGCTCCCAAGATCTGGGGAGGATCCCTATACACTCATATTATAGTATACATTTTTTTAGGTATTTAATAAAGATGAAAGATCAATAACTTAGCTGACAATGCTGACTGTGTTTATGGTCAGTTCCAAAGAGATAATATTTACAATCGTTCCACATTTTAAAATAAGTATATCTGTTACCCATAATCATAAAATAACACTTAAATAATATGAATTAAATAACGCCATCTTTATAAAGCCAAAGGTGCAAGATAACACATTAAGTACCAATTTATAGTATTTTCCTTATACGAGTACAAAATCGATTTAAGTGCACAACCAATACATACTTGTTAATAATTGTAAGCAAAAAAAGAGTGGCACACAAGAACTGGCTCATACGCCATTTGCAATGTCACGAAATTAAATCATATAAGTATGCCGACGAAATATTACGACACGATCAGGTCCCCGAGAAATAAAACGGGGAAAAAACGAAGAAAGCTGATGGCCACCATTTATGGGTATATATGGTGGCCATTGTCGTGTCCAGTCAAGTGTGAAGCTGTGAAATGTGTCCAAGTCATCAGCCACTTTTTGTGACCGATTGATGGATAACGAAATATTGAATTTAATTATTCGGTTATAACTGTAATTATTGGGTGAGAGATTGCAATTTATGTGACAGGTGCATTTTTAACTCAGCCGTTTTATAACAGCAAAAAACGTGGACAATTTAAATTTAAACGAGATAATTTATATTTCTGTAATCTTTACTGAGTTTATTAAGGCTGGGGCAAAAATTGCTGATGCAAGCATTTATCAGCCAATTTTTCCGGATGATTTCAAATTACTGGTGGTAACTAATGATCTTGTGTAGATTTCGATAAATTTAAGGGTTAATAGAAATTGCAAAAGCTTTATTCAATTTGGTCTCCTATGGAGTACTTATTGAATGTTGACATAACATAATACGAACATAATTCGGTATTCACTACGGGCAGGAGTTAGTAGAGATAAATTCAGCGAGAAATTTGTCAAGTTCATTCTCCTTTTGTAATTACTTTTAAACTTGTAACAAGTATCTTCAACTCGATCGATTAATCATTTCGAAAGGTAATTTCTTATACTGCGTAGGATTGCATTAACCCTTAATTCGATATTTTCTTAACAAAATTCTAGAAATTAAAATCTTAATTCATCAGTTTAATTACTGCTGTTTTTCTTGTGTTAGATAATAAGTGGACACAGTTAGTTTCGACATCAAAAGGTAATAAGGCATACGTGAACTGTAGGGATAGCCTTTTCAAAACTAAATATATATATGTATGAAGAACCTTTTGAGATTTTCGATTGTGTTTAAAATATAATCCGTCTCACAAGGTCAACTAGAAGGTATTCTACTAAATGGTTTATGAAAATAAAACCTGACTGAGAGGAGCTAATCTTTCATCTAAGAAATAACTTGAAATTTCAACATAAACTTGATTGAAACCACCTGAGAAATAACACAAGTGCAAGTGTCCTCTCCGAACGTGAACCGGCGGTGCTGCGCTTGCGCAATTCCTGCACAATGATACCCTGACGGTCGGGTGTCCGGCTCGATTTCGATTGCCTTCAGATATGCTAATGTCAGCTACTCAGCTGAGTTTAGTTGCGTCGACTCCTTGGAGCTCGGTTCTGTTAATCGCTTTATGAGTATCTGATACAACGCCTTTTAAAGTGCGATTTCACGCAAAATTTGTGTTATTTCTCTTCATGCTTTGGCTTTACTATCTTACTTGATTGTTTATTTTGTTTTCTGTTGTAATAAACAATGTTCTGCAATCTTTTTCACGTAGTACAATATGCTCTTAATAAGACAAACTAAAATGCCCTTAAGCTAGTCTTCTTAAAACTATGTAAATTATTGTTTAAAATCATTTTTTAGCTCTTGTTGTCAGTTATTAAATCTTACAGACGGAATTAAAATTACTTTCCCTTAAGCTAACCAATTTCATTCAACCTCTATAGGGATAAAGAATAGTAAAATATTTTGTCGGATCCTTAAAAGATAACATCAACCTCTGTCTGAACATTTGTTAGCATATAAATACAAGTAATACATAGTACTTGAAAACGTAAAAATTTAATATAAATATAACAAACAATAAAAATATGAATACACTGAAATCACGAAGCTTAGATTCACTTACATGCAACAAAACAATTACAAAACAAAAAATATTTAAGTGTAAGTGAATCTAAGTTCCAGTTCCGGACCACCGCTCTGTTAGAAGAACTGACTAGAAAAAACATGAAAAAAAAAATTATATCAAATGTAAATAACTTGGTGACTAACAATTTTACGGATGGAAAGTTAGCGTATTGCCGATATACTATCGCATTAAATATTATCTATCTACTAAATACATAACTTTTTTCATTTAGACGATAATGAATTTGAGATATCGTTATTATGAGAATTATAGAGATAAGTTTATATCCATATCTAAGGGAATTTGTTGACTCAATAGTTCCAAATTTTAGGCTTTTGAAAGTCAGGTCAAGAATTATAAATTCTATACGGTTCGAACTTTAAAGAAATTAAAGGTAATGTTGAATGCAGAAACGGTTTTTTCACAATATTCTTGCTTAAATTTCGACAGAGATTTATGAAGTCTTAAGTTTTAACTGTGTTTCTCTCTTTTGCAGGTATGACACCAATTTCTACAGCGGACCTCCGCATCTGTGACGCGTGTTAAATTGGACACAGTAAGGTGTTTTAGTCTTTAGGGTCAAGCTCCCACATGAAAAATTCTATCGACATGCTGATACAATACTTTTACTCGTCTATATCAAACTAACATTTTGTCTAAGTCATAACAGCATATACAGCCAGTTATAGAACTAATATATAAACTCAAATCTACCTACTCTTTTTGAAATACTAGTTGGTGTTGTAAATCTAGTCAATAATATAGTTTTGTTTTTTCTCTTGAAGCGAATTTTGTAAATTCTTTTGAGAAAAATAAATGTCTTTAACCGTATATCATGTGTTAGTTAAAATATATAATGATTAAAGCAGAAATTGCAAAATGACATGTGGAAAGTCTTTTATACATTTTAGTTGCCAGCTAATTCTAATATATGACTGTGTTTTTAAAAGAAACTTATGAAAGCCTACCGCTACTTACTTTAATTTAAATTCACTTCACATATGACTGTGAGCACAAGTCAGGAATGTGCACCTAAATCCGCAGCTTTGCTCGTAAGCTTGACACGTCTCTTATGCCATACATTGCGACATTTGTTTGTACGTTTGTACCAAACCTGTTTATTCCGTTACATCTTGTAGGTATTATAATCAAGAGTATAATGTATGCATTCTGATTTGATCAACTGGAAGGTACTCAAATTATGATGTCCTTCGCTAAAATTTACTTCAGACTGGATCAATTGTTATGTTGGAGAAGATGCTATTAAAAGCCTATATTCAACTCCAGATAACACGGATTCGGAGGCATTAATCAATCACTCAAACCTTAAAATATGGATCGCATTTCTCGAATATTCGTCGCGTCACAATAAATAAATACAACATCTAACATACAACTGCAAGAAACCTTTGTGAACGCTGATTGTGATAGTCTCGTTGCAGCAATAAAAATCAAATAACGAGCTTGTGAACAAAACCCAAGTGCAACAATCAAACGTAGCCAAGTGTCTGATGCAACTGTAATAGAACCAAGAGCACAAAAGCAATGATCTTCAAATGTTGCATTCCTATTGAACAATCAAGTGATGCTTCGATCTGGATCGGTCGTGTGCTGGCGTCGCGGGCGGCGGTGCGCGTACGCAAATCAACGGTTAATTGCGCCCCGGAGCTCGGCTGCGAGTAGAGGATGGTTTGCTGAGGTTCCATTGACTAACGACAAACACGACTCTAAAGAAAAAGAAAATTTAAGAGACTTCCGAAATATGTGACAAGTCAAAGAGAAAAAACTTCAAAACTTGCTGCGGTATTGGAAAATATATAATTGAGAATATGTCAATGAAAAAATATAAATAACAACAGTAATAGCTAAAAAAAGAACTCTATTTCATGCAAGATGCAACCTGAAAATGTAAAAAACCTATTCTGTGGATAGATGCCATATAAACATATGCCTTATTGCAAGCTATTCCTCTTAACATTTAACAATTTTAACTTTCACTTATGGCGAAAAACCTAGTCCACTTGCTCGTACTTCGTAATCATTTAATCCAACTATCATTTCGGTTTTGTTGATAAGATTATATAAGATTCACTGTTAGATTAAAGTTGCATTCAATCAGGTGCTTATCGCTTTTTTCGTATGTTTATTTTATTTTTCTTTTCAACAACATGATTCTTAATTCGATATTTCTACCCCCAACAACATGGAGATTTTGTTAATAGATTGAGAATACTTCAAGACCAAAATTGTAATAGAAATATTCCCTTTAATAGGTTTAAATCCGAATAATCTATAGCAATGATTCATTGGAACTAAAGTTATCCCCAAATCTTAAAAAAGAAGATAGGACCGGCAAAATTATAATAATGATACTACTCAAAGTTGTGCTGACACAAAAAATATTATGGAGCTCCACCTCGCCTGCCGAGGCTCATTTGGGAAGATTGCCTACAATGAAACCGTCAGAGTAATTCCCTTAATTCCCCATGGATCATTCCGTCTGCCCTTGTCTTCGTTCGACTGGCGTGAGTGATGAGTTTTATCAACATGTATTTGTCTAGAGAAAATAATTGGGTGCTTGATTTTTCTTTGAATCTTTCATGGTATCTGATCAATAAACTGTCAAAGGTGTTGAAAACGTTGCATAAATACCATCAGCTTCGTGTAGAAGAACAAAGAAGCATATGCTACAGTAGATTATCTGTTTTTATATTTGCCGAAAAATGTATCCAGAACTGTATTATTATTCATGGACGATTTTTTCGCAAAATCTCATATATGGATTTGAATTGACTTCGGAATAAAGATAGCTTATATCCAACGTTAACACCTATGTGTTTGAAATTAAGTAGCTCGTTTATATTCAACAGAAAAAAAATGGAAAATCTCTGTCCAGCTTTCAAACTGTTATGACTCTCATTACCGTCAGCAGTATAACTTTCAATCTTACGACCACTACATAACTCTATGACATAACTAATAATTAAATTTCAAACTCAATACTTAAATCCGGATTAGAAGAAATTTCTAGTAAAGACTTTTTCTAAATAAAACTGGCAGTAATTAAAAGCAATACTCATTTCTCAGTGCAGAAAGCAACTTCGCAAACGCGGAGAGTATTTGCCAGGAATCTGCCATAAAAAGATTAGTGCACTTATGGCGGTTACCGCGTAAGGAGTCTTAATAGGCCTGGGGCCAGTGCCCGTTCAGTTCATTCTAATTGTAGATTAGATACAGACCTTATTCTCTTAGAGGTTTTTTTATCTTCGAGCACGTTTCGACATAATTATCTTAGTGATTTGATTCGATGAATTTCGATCGAAGCTTGTCCTTTTTGGGTCCTTTATTCTTATTATAACATACTCGATTCAAATCACAATTAAGTTCAACCATTGATTTATTTTTCCCTTTATATGTGTAGTGTAAAAATATAAATATTACTGCTATATTAAATGCAGGACAATCACAAGTTATCATAACATTTATAAAAATAAACATACGCTAATTGCGATGGCTTTAACAATACAATTTTTCCCTGCTTTGTATTCCTCCTCCTATTTATATGATCGGTGCGTTGCAACAATGTTTAATACGCTAACATTATTTTTATTGTGAAATTGATTATATTTCTAGAAGGGTTTTTCTAAAATTAGTTTTCTCTCTGCTTGTTAATTTCTATATTTGTTATTCTCTGTTTTTGTCATAGTTTTATGTCATATCCAGGTGTCACCTAAAACAAAATGGTGTCTAGTTTCAGGTCATGGGAACTAGCGTCAGCTTAAAACACTGACACATGCCGAACTAAATCCCTTTTGGT
Source organism: Musotima nitidalis (assembly GCA_949126915.1). Lineage (NCBI taxonomy): Eukaryota > Metazoa > Arthropoda > Insecta > Lepidoptera > Crambidae > Musotima > Musotima nitidalis. Next base: position 18,657,768 of record OX421416.1, read on the forward strand.
GCAGCTGGAACAGCGTAGTGTTTTATATTTTGCTTTTTTTTTATAGTTTTAAGGTTCTTTTGTTTTATGTGTCTCAATTGTACCAAATAAATATATGTGTGTTCAGAATATTGTTGTTAAAGATTTCAAGGTTGTATTTCTAAATGTATCCTAATCTATCTCAAAATGATCTGTTTCAATGTGTGACGGGTCAGTTCTATGTCCACACAAACCAGCTATCTCTTGAGCTAAACAAGTTTCTTAGAACCCCGCCTATGTAATGCTCGTCCGTCCTCATTACTCACCAAGTTGCCGTTTTCGAGATTCTTGCCGACAAAAAATATGTTACGCCTGCTTTGTGGCGTAACTCCCCTGCCTAGTTGTAAATTGTAATGTAATAAACCAACGAGTGGACATACACAAAGCGTAAAGATATACGTAAGCCTTTAATTGACTGTAATTATTGAATCGATGATCAAAAACATTCAATTTTGAAGCATTCACAAAAAAGGAATCAGGTTAAACCCTAGTCTCGACTGTAGATATTTTAATATACATGGCCTTCATAGTGGATTATTGACAATTCCACAAATAATGGGAATAAGTAGGTACCTGACAGATATGTCATATTATCGAGTTACCGCTGATCTATTTTAAATGAAATAATTAATAATGGTATTTTTTACTTTTAGCTTGCATACATGGTACGTATTCTGGACTATATTGAATCCGTCATGACATAGTCATTTTGTTGTTGTGTTGTGATTGTAATTTCCTTTTGTGTCAGTGTCTATGCTTATAATACCTTGTTGTAATCGTACGATTTCTGTTAATCTCGGCTGCTTGGTGAACTTACACCTGAAATTCAGATGATACTATTTGTAGGACGTTATTGCGTTTAATTAGAAATAATATAATTAGTTCGTTGTCAAGTTTACGATTTAGTAGCTTCCACAATATTCTGGTAACTAATTCAAACGTATTTTTTCTAATGGTCTTTAATAGAGAGAGGGTCCATATTTTTGCAGCAATAATTGTTTATGACCATGTAAAAGAATATGAAGTAAAAAATCTAAGGATCTTATTACAAAACTAGATTTTATTTGATAAAATGAAGACATTGAGAGTACTAGTTTTAAACCTGGTTTAACTTTAGACCTTGTTTTGTAATAAGCCTCTAAAACTTTAGCCTGATCTGCCGGTTCAACAATGAAAGCTCTTAATGGCTTCTTTAGACACCAATATTGTGGCTACTGAGTGTTTGGTGTAAAAAATACTTTGTTAATGATCTAGTGCCCCTATTTGCTCGACGACTATAGCAAGTGCTGTAGTGATAAATTTCCAACATTGTTATTGGACCTGTAAAACTGTTCAGATTTTATCACGGTTTTATTTCATCACGGGTGATATAAGGCTGCATTTAAACTCTCTGAAAAATGGTGTAAGAAGAAAGTTGAATTTAGATTACATACATAATATCATATACATATATGTTACATATAGGGTGTATAGAGATCCTAGCAAAATCTGAGGAGCCCAACCCAACCTCACATGCAAGTGGTGCACCTGCCGAACAACGGACGAGGTTTTGGTGAATATAAAAGTTCCCGGCAAGCGGCAATAGCCTCGCCACCTATTACGTGGGACCAATAATATAATTGGCGAAGTGTGGACGTATAGTATGCCTCTGCCTACCCCTTCTGGGAAACAGACGCGATATTATGTATGTATAATCACACCCACATAGCTTAGATCACTTAACCCTCTTTTTGCTACAACTGTTTCTAAGAGATCTTTCTATTTCAAAGTTCTCTTTTACGCCCTGTTCCAATAGGGGTAGGCAGAGGTCATTGCACTTGCTACGATACACATTTAGCTTCTTTCATGCTCATTAATCTTCTTATATAGGGGAATCGATCTTCTGAATTTCCATCACGCCGTATATAAATATTCCAAGGACAGATATATGAGATGCCATATACTTTTAATTGGAATATTAACATCAGCTACACCGAACTGCCTTAATCCCAGTTTATCTAAAGTCGACCCAGCATATATTATCTTTCAATTTATCTCGATAATTCGCCATTGACTCATCGACACTTTCTCGATAGTTCCATGTAATTTAAAATGTACATAGCTTTATATACAATTCAGGTTTTCCTTATGATTCGAATTTGATGTATACTCGTATCATATAAAATCTGTTCTTGGAACTGATGCCCATTGGTTATAAATTATATCGTAATTTAACTGCAATTGTGAGTCATTAAAATTTAAAAACCAAGAAGGTCGTAATTTTTTATTTTTGGAACTGATAAATCGTATAACATTTTTAGAGGGTTCTAAATTTAGGCTCATTTTAGGCTACGACGAACCACTATGAATCTCAGTTTTACTTAAAACTGAGGCACCCATTTACTAAGAGCATAAGATTGAGTAGACATCTAACTAAAAGTTGTATATGTTACGAAATCTTTTTCTATAAATAGTAAGAATTAATCGACTAAAATTACATTTTCGAAAAGGATTTTTTTTATACTAACCTTATGATGATAAACTAAATCTTAGCTCATCAACTACCATCTTCGGATCTCTCCTAATTTCAAAAGTTTAGTTAATATAAAACAACCAACAATTTACAAACAAGTATCAATTAGCTTGTATTGAATTGATCTCATTATGTTTACATGGCACGAAATAGTTGTGAATTCCACGCTTGAAGTCCGTTAAAAATTCAAATTTCACGAGTATGATTTCACTGTCACCGGTAAACTATGCGGCCGAAATCGGTGAGGCATGCCTTTGAGGCCCTCAATATGCATAACGGGCTTGCTATTGTTTCCCGCCTTTCGGTACGTCACGTTCTCGAGGCGCCCCATCTTGAAAGGGACATGCGCTCGCGCATCCAAAGCCGTTCGAACCTTAAACCAATAGACTGGACAGTAGCTCCACGTAACTACGCAGTTAACCCCTTTTTTAAAGACTATAGAACACAATGTTGCTTAAGTCAGTTGTAAAAACTACTTACCGTGTCTAAGGATTGTTTCTGTCTATGCTGACTTTCTTCTTGACCTAAAGAGAGTTATGAATGTATACTAAAGGTTCCGCCACGCATAGAAATCGGAACGCCATCGGTGTGGCGGTGTCGTGTCGTACATTTTAAACGATATTCTAACTACCAACCTTTTTGGGTCAGGTAGGTTGCAACGTACGTTGAAATATGCGACAGATTTTAATTTTTGATTTTTACTATGTTTAACACAATTGATGGTAAACGAAGCGTAACATCTCTATTACTTCACTAACCATTGCCGCATTGAGAACTCTTGTACACGTTTCAAAGGGAGCAGCAGTTGAAAACAAAAGGAAAAGCTTAACTATGTGAAAAGTATTGCAACTTAAAGATAATTTATTCAGTGCCGCTATCTCTAAACCATAGAGTCTTACTCTTGTCGGAGTAGTTATCAAAATTGAAATTTGCCATTAAATCCTCAACCAATTCTTGTACTTGTTCGAAATGGTCTTTTATTGAGTGTAGATAATGTTAATGTAGTTTCTGTATTTGCTTGATAAGTGTTTTATATGTGGCTTTAAATTTAAATAACAAAACAATGACGAACAGTTTTGTAGTAAAAACTGTGACCTCGAATGTCTGGTATCGAGTCATTTACGAGATCATGTACCTTTGCGTATTGTCAGAACAAAATGCAATGAATTCGCTCGGACGAATTGGAATCTTTTCAAAATATAATGAATACTATTCAGCACAACACAAAGTCAATTTAGTTAACGTTGGTACACCTTTGCTATCATAAATTATTTTGAGATCGCCCAGTCGTACGTCAAGATCTAGCTTATATTTATGTTCATACATATGTAAATTATTATTAGTAATTAAGCACTCGGTAACCATGGGGACTAATTTGTAATTGAATCTGCAAATAGCACCATACGAACTCTGTTTAGCGGTCGTTTCAATTATTCTTAACTGAGGTAACCTCGAATGAATCATGCCAAATGCTCTTTATCCAACTTCAATGTTTTCGAAGCAATTAAAGCTAAATCTGCTTAATGATGTATCATTTATAGTTTGAGGGAGAAATGGACGGATGTCGGATCAGTCTAAAAATTTAACTAGAAATTACTTTTACCTTATCCAATATGTCTGAGATATGACAAAAAATGGCGATAAAATATGCGCAACAAGTTTTTGCTGATTAATTACACGGTAACGTGTACCGTTGCAAATCTGATGGTGGAACATCACGGTACTGACTGCATGTCATATGCATAAAATTCGGCAAATTTCTTACTACGCACGAATTGTCTAAAGACACTGGTCGGTTGCGACAGGTGACTTACATAACCTTTTTTGTTGATATACATAAATGGTGCGGCTATTTAAAATTGGAATGCGACCAAATGCTGCTCGGGCACAATTTGTAGTGCGCGAACGTGTATCGTGGAAAAAAATAGCGCACGCTCTGCATTGCATAGCGCACAAGATGTTTACCCATTAACATTCCCGCCCGCGCACCGTTCTCTATTTAGAGCAATAATAGACTTCATAACGACCCCCAACGCATTTTACCCAATCCTGTTCCAGACATACGTAAAAAATTAAAAAGAGCCGACTATAAATTCTTTGATACAATCTTGACGACGCGGCGCAAAGATTTAGTGGGTGAGAATTTTTGAGAGCCTATGATTATAGAATAATCATTGTTACGGCCGAGAACAACTGTTAATAAGGGGGTTTGGAAACGCGGTGCGTCTACAAACAGAAGCTCCCACGCTTTTATGTTATCTCTTCGATCCTTTCAACTATGTTTAGAAAAAAACCAACAGAAATGAAGACTTTCGGTAATTAAAGTTCAATAAGAAATCGTTTCCAATTGAAAGTCAATTACTGAAAGACCTTTGTGGCTCTCATAATTTATTTTGGACGTACATTCTTCGACGACAGTCATGCCACCTTCAATTGCTTAATTCGATCGAGCTGAATCATTTAATCGCCTTGTCCCTCTAATTTATGTTCTTTTTGTTGTCACGTTATTTGAAGTCCTCTAAAATTGCGTAGAGCTTTCGCCTCTGCTTATTTTTGCCGCAGTATTCAGTCTTAATGCCCTCACGACTACAATTCATTATGTTTTGCTGTGATTAGTCATGATGTAGCTGAATGCATCTTGTTTTTGCCAATTTACTGTCAGCCCGTCGAGACATATTGCTTTAAATATTGAGCGTTGTAGATCGAGGAACCCACGATTGTATCATCAACCTTTTTTCTTTCTTCGGCTTTCTGCAAGCAAGTTATCACCTACACTGCGAACATTACCCTCCTTATGAGTAGAACAATGGACAATTACTCTGCCAAGCTAATGGCTGAACGGCAGCTACAAAAGAAACCAATTGTCAATACATTAAACAACAGATAGCAAGCGGAACCTTATTGCAAAGTAATAGAGGCTTGTTGAGACTAACGTGCCACTCATGTAGCATGGACAGTCGCCGATAATTTCTATTGGCATGGAAAGTGAGTGAAATAACTTGTTTCCCAACAATTGTGTGTGTGGAAAGCGTTGTTTTCGCCTTCGGAAAATGTATTTCGCTCGTGGGGGAAACTCCATGTGTAATTGCGTACGATCATTGTTTGGTTTCTTTAGAGTTGTACATTGTGATGTCACTGATTGCTGTGCCCCACTTATAGGTTTGTTTGTTACTTTTTATTGCATAATCAGATCTAAGTTTTTATCTTTGGAGCAACCGGTGGTTTGCTGTGATCACGGTGTGTCGTTACTGGGAGAAACGTAATAACGTCTGATTATTCTGTCAGTTTTCTCTTGTTTAGATGAACGAGAGTGAAATCCTTTCTCGAACATATTACGGAGGATAATACGACTTTCAAGTTCACAGACACTTTGATAACTCCTCCTCTGCATAACTTAAAACCTTTTTGTTTAGTTTAGATGAGGTCAATGTTAAGTTTGTAATATCAGGGACAAAATTATTATAATAGGTTGGGGAAAAAGTCTTTTCGTATTTTTGTATGAAAAGTCAAGACATTTTTTTCAAAGTTTATTTACATTTATTTACAATATATATGTACCGTTTTGTTGAATAACTTTCTGCCATTTTGTGGGCAGAGACATTATCCCGTTACTGTAGAAACTTTGGGACTTCTGATCAAAAAAACGGGACAAATAGTTTTGGCAGTCCTCTCTTGAGGTCAACCTTACAGAACCTAAAGAATTCTGCAGAGACCGAAACAGGTGAAAATCTGAAGGCGCAAGGTCAGGGCTATATGGTGGATGCACTAGGACCTCCCAGTCGAACTCTCTTAATTTTTGCTGAGTGGCTAAAGATGTGTGTGGTCTAGCGTTATCGTGATGAAAGACCACACCCTTCCTGTTGATCAATTCCGGCCGTTTTCTCTCGACTGCTTCCTTTAATCTCATCAGTTGCTGGCAGTAAAGATCAGAATCGATGGTTTTGCCGGGCGGTAAAAGCTCATAATAAACAATGCCCTTCCAATCCCACCATACACACAGCATCACCTTATTTCGTGTTAGGCCAGGTTTGGCCACAGTCTGTGAAGCCTGGCCAACTTTCGACCACGACCTTTTTCGCACGTTCTTATCGTACGTGATCCACTTTTCATCGCCAGTTATCAATCTCTTCAAAAACGGCTCGGTTTCATTACGTCTCAATAATGAATTGCAAATGAGTACACGGTTAAGTCAAGTCAAGTCAAAAATACTTTATTTCATAAACTATTACATAGTACTTGAAAACGTCAAAATTATAAAAAAATAACAAAAACAAATAAAATATAACTATACTAAAATCACGAAGCTTAGATTCACTTGCAACCAAATAATTTAAAAAAACAAAAAACATTTAAGTGCAAGCGAATCTAAGTGCCAGTTCCGAGCCACCGCTCTGTAAGAAGAACTGGCAAGAAACTCACAGGCTATGCTCTTTTAAATTATCGATTGGTTAGTAACAATCTTCATTTGTCTGTGACGCTATACAATGCAACATAATATAACAATATTCATGCTTTAAGTCATTCATATTAGAATAGCCTGTATGAAACGGCGGTTTAATCCCAAGCATTTTTATCAGCCATATAGTCTTTAATAGAATAATATCCCTTTGAAGACAGCTTGCGTTTTATTGTTAATTTAAATTTATTTAGGCTTAATTGCTGTATATTGCTTGGGATTTTATTATAGAATCGCACACATTGACCTTTAAAAGATTTGTTAATTTTTTGGAGCCTAGTGGCAGGTACAACTAGTTTATGCTTATTTCTTGTGTTTAGGTTATGTATATCACTTTTCTTACTCAATTTATCAAAATTTTTGTGTACATATACTAGGTTTTCATAAACAAACTGACCCGCCACTGTCAAAATACCAATTTCTTTAAATTTATCCCTTAGTGAATGTCTACATGGTAGATTATAAATTGCTCGTATGGCCCTCTTCTGCAGTACAAAAATATTTTGAATACCTGCGGCACAACCCCACAGAAGAATACCATACGACATAACACTATGAAAATAGCAATGATAAACAAGCCTAGCTGTTTCAACGTCTGTTAATTGGCGAATTTTCTTTACCGCGTATGCAGCAGAGCTGAGTCTATTCGACAATTCACCAATATGTGGGCCCCACTGTAACTTAGAATCTAATATAACACCCAAAAATTTGGTGGTATCCACAAGGGTCAACTCATCTTCCTTTATTTTAATAGTGGTGTTTACTTGTCTGACGTTAGGCGTCACGAATTTAATGCATTTCGTTTTAGCCCCATTTAATAATAAATTGTTAACGTCAAACCAGTGCACCACCTTTGAGATCGCATTGTTTACATCGTCTGGGTTCTGATATCGCTTTATTTTAAATAATAATGATGTATCATCAGCAAACAATACTATCTCGTGATTTTCCTTTACCAAATGTGGCAAATCATTAATATAAATTAAAAACAAAAACGGGCCGAGAATCGAGCCCTGCGGTACCCCCATTTTTACTACAGAACCCTGAGATCGCTTTCCATTAACTTCAACCCTTTGAATCCTATTACTTAAGTAAGAAGTAAGAAGATCCAATGCGGAGCCTCTTATTCCATAATAATCTAATTTTTTTATCAATGTTTCATGAGGAACACAATCAAAAGCTTTGGACAGATCGCAAAAAATACCTAAAGCGTCCAAAGAATCTTCCCAAGCATCAAAAATATGTTTCAAAAGCTCAACACCTGCATCGGTTGTGGAGCGACCCTTAGTGAATCCAAATTGTTTTGAATGCATTAAGCCATTTTTATTAAAAAATCTTAACATTTGGTTGTAAATAAGTTTTTCAAAAATTTTACTAAAAGTAGGCAGCACTGAAATAGGTCTAAAATTAGTTGGGTCTGCTGTACTGCCCGATTTAAATAGTGGAATGATTTTACTATTTTTCATTAAATCTGGAAACGTGCCGCAATCTATACATTTATTAAATATTATAGCTAAACTGTGCGCCACCGAAACAATGATAGGCTTGGTAACTACGATGGAATTGCCCCAGAGGTCTGCAGTCTTTTTAACATTAAGAGTATTAAATGTCTTAATTATATCTATGGGTGTTACATGATTAAACATAAACTCTTCTGTACAAATGTTTACATTATCTCTTAAAATAGCCTCCGCTAAAGTAGGCGAGGAATTTAAAGTTTTTGTAGTAGACACTGGAATATTAGTAAAGAAGTCTTCAAAAGCATTGGCAATATCTAAGTCAGATGTAAGCGTCTTGCTATCAATGTTGAGTTTAAACTTATTATTATAATTCTTATTTCTTCCCGTTTCACTATTAATAATATTCCATGTCATTTTAATCTTATCATCACTATTTTTAATTTTATAGCTCAAATAACAAGACTTTGCCGTATGACATGCTTTTCTAAATATTTTAGAATATTTCCTTACATAATTATGAAATTGTTCACTATTGTTAACATTTCTTTCGTCATACAGTTCATACAGTCTCTTTCTACTTTTATGTAGCCCAGGAGTAGCCCATTCACTAAAGGCAGCATTATCATTTACCTTAATCGTTTTGGGAGTAAATGTTGATTGAAAACTACTACAAAAGTCGCTAAAAAACATATTATATAAAATATTAGGGTCATTGCTTTTATCTACCATGGGTAAACTAAATGATAATAATTTATTGTTAAACCTCTCAAAACGATTATTGGTTTTTGGTATAAATGTTATTGTTCTTTTAGCCACAGTTTTATTTCTACAAAGCAAAGATATTTGTTGACCACAATGATCTGAATCTAATTGATTAATAATTTTTTTACTGTCATCACTCAGTATAATATCTGTAAATATGTTATCCAAGCAAGTGGCAGTAGTGGCTGTAATTCTTGTTGGCTCTAGAAACACATTTATCAAATTATATGATTTAAAAAGTGCTTTTATTCTTGTACATGCACTCGAACACTCTAGCAAATTAACATTAAAATCTCCACAAACAATAACATTTTTGTTAGCATTATAAACTTTTCCCAGCACTTCATCCATAATACTTTCAAATAAATCATATGAAGCTGATGGAGGTCTGTATACACTCAATACAACAAACCGCTCCATTTCGATACAGGCTATTTCAATAATCCGTTCGGCTGAGAAGCTTACTATATCATGGCGCTCCTTGAATCTAAATTTCTTATTTACTATAATTAATGATCCACCATGTATAGCACCCTCCCTGCAAAACGAACTACCTACCTGGTGATTATTAAAATTGAACATGAACTGGTTACTTTTAATCCAATGTTCAGTAATGCAAAAAATATCAATATGATTACCGTTCATGAACAATTCAATTTCTAGTTCCTTACCCAATATTCCTCTAATATTCTGGTGCACCAGGTTTATAACATTATTTTGTTTAGTAATTACTATGCCAGAGTTTGTCTCTGTTGTCTTAGATCTTAATTTAAATGATTTTCTATATTAGAAATAGAATCAGAATAATTAATGTCAACACAACAATTATTATCTACACTACTGCTTTGCTCAATAGAAGCAATATGTTTAGCCAAATTCTTGGCTGTTATACTAAAATAATAGGATAGCGAATTTGCTATCTGTCGCTTAAAACTAGATGAAAGGTAATATCTACCTTTAGTCATAAATTTGCTGCTAACAAAACTGTTAGTATCAATCAAATTAATACAATCATGATATGTACTTATAGTATGTAGTACACAGTTTAACTTATATCTAAGATTATTTTCCGCGTCTGGCAAGCTCTTTGAGTAGGGGAATGTGAACAAAATAATTTTACTTAAATCAAGAGACAATAAATTATTAATATATTCAATTAAATCCTTTTTGTTGACGTTACCCCTATTCTCCACTAAAATAATAAGAGTATTCTCATTACTAAATTTATAATTTAAAATTTTTTTCATAATTTTGTCATATGTTGCAGATGGCATGCAATAGTTCACAACTGATTGTCCCTTAGACTCTGAATTCAATTTTGAGCCCATATGTCTACCAATATCATCACTGAACATAATTCTTTTATGTACATCACCTTGTGTACAACATGTTACATCAATTGATGCACACAACGGCTGCTCTGCACTGACACTAGTATGGGAGCTTCCACATAAGATTTTGGTGTCAATGCAGACCGAAGGAACACACTGTGGAGAACTCAAGCAGTTGTCGTTGCAAGAGTTTTGATTTATAAAAGAATCAAGGCGCTCAGTGTTATCATTTGAGGTTTTAAGTATCTTATCTATTGTTAAAGAACATTTATTGTAGTCCTTAAGGGACAATTCATATTTCCTAGTTAGATACTGAATTTCAAATTGCAAATTTTGTATTTTTGATTCTAAGTGCTTTGTGTCAGTATAGTATTTTGAATGACACTGTTTTAACTCTAGCTCAGACAACTTCCATTGTTCTCTTAATTTAAGATTAGATTTAATATTCTTGCATTTATTCATCAGGCTATTAAAATGTTTTAATTGTTTTTTTGATTTATAGATAAATTTATTAATTTTAATATATTTTTTTAGTTTATTTCTGCTGCAAAATAGAACTGACTTGTCTGGTTGATATGAGTTATCATTTGTGAGATCAATAGTAGACAAGTCCGGGTTTGAAACAATTGCAGAAGTAATAAACTGCGGGGCACCACTCATTAACTCACTGTATAAATTATTTGTTTCACGAGCAGCAGATTCCTGTGAGGACACTTCCAAGTCGGAGATGTGCACATGGGCATCTCGTAGTTCCTGCTCCAGTACTGAAGTCCTCCTCAGGGTCCTCTCATACTCTTCACTGCACTCTTGAAACCTATCTACTATAGATTGTAGGTGATCCCGCTCAATAACAACATCCTCATAACTAATATGAAGCCTTGAAAGTTCAGATTTTAATTTCTTTGTGTCATCTAACGCATTCACTAACAGATTTTCGTTCTCCTCTCTTTCCTTTGAAAGTTCTGCACAGAGCTCCGTTTTGGTCTTAAGCTCCTGCAACACCAGCTGGAGTTTGGGCTCCTCCTGCTGGCGAGACAACGCTTTACGGTTACGAGTATTCATATTGTGTTGCATAAAATACAATTCAAACGCGAGTTAAATTAAAAAAAATAACGGAGCACTTTGCTTTGCAGTATACGAAGTGACAAGTGGGTATTTTGAGGTTACCGGTAATTACTTTAAATTAATATTTTATAAAATTACGCAAACACAGCAACTGTCGTCAACACTGAATAAACGCTTATACAAGTATAATATTCTACTCAGGAGAAACAATCGACTTATTAAGTATTTACGTGAAGAAATGACTATCAACAACGGTTTTAGGACTTGTCACTTTTTACACTTAAAATACACAAATCACATAAAAAAAATTATATGTAACACTTAATTAACACTAAAATATGTGGTGATATTGGTTTTATATCGTTAAATTATGCTTAACTAATTAAATTTTAATTAAAATTATACAGAACAATTTTATGACATCTAGTATCGAGTGTTGCCAGCAATTAAGTTTTCGGTTTTCGGTGTTTGAGGTTCATTAAGTTTCTTTGAGTGAGCTCGTGTGGCACCCAAATATCGAGCTTTTTTGTATAACCAGCTTTCTTCAAATAGGTCAAAACTGTTTTGTGGTCAATTCCCAGTTCTTCAGCTACATCGTAACTACTAATATGCCGATCTTGCTCCACTCTTTCAAAAATGGCGTCCATTTTATTCGTAACAGGGCGACCAGAGCGAGGTGCATCTTTAACATCAAAATTTCCGGACTGAAAACGTTTGAACCAAATTGGTGCTACTCTTACTGACACTGCATCAGGTCCATAAACATCACAAATTTTTTTCACTGCTTGAGTTGCATTTTTGCTTTTTTTATAATAAAATTTTAAAATGTATCGAATTTCTTCATTAGATTCACTCATTTTAACGGAGAGAAAAACAAATGAAAAATAGCGGGAAACTACTTTTTTTTATTTTTTTCTTTTCTTTATAATGGAACCTTTTTAATGTTACCAAAACCAGCCAGACACAAATAGTTCAGTCAAAAAAAATTTATAATAAGTTTATACCTACGTTATGCGAAAAGACTTTTTCCCCGACCTAATATACTATGTAATATATGTTAGCTAGAGCTAACAAAAGATAAAGTGCTGTCTAAAATAAAGCATGCAAAGCATTATATAATTGCTTCTAAGGTTTAGAAGAAATCACCTTGAAATCAAATAACTGTGGTTATGCACACACAACTGACTCATTGCTATAAATAGAACTATGAGTGATCTGAAAACCTACGATTCTTATAATTATTTTACTGTACTGTTATAAAATATTCCATGTTCATGAGTTATAAAAAGGTTTGTTGACATTTTATCGGTTTCCAGATTATCCTAAACAAAGGGTACCTCTTGAAATACTTGATTTTTTATTTAAATAAGGACTTATTTAATGTTTTACGTTGTGGTAACATTAATTAACGGCGTCGAAAATATTCAAGACTTCCTCTCTAATTTAAATTTTTGCAAACATTTTTTTATACCTACAAGTTAAAAAAAAAATTCATAATTACCTAAAAAATAAATGAAAGTTAATGTGTCGTATTTGAAACGTGCTAGAATGAATGATCCTGTAAATTATAAATCAGGCAATCCACACACTAGTGGATATGGCTATTCAATATCGCTCATTGACACGAGTGCTGCGCGGGCGCAGTGGGTGTGGCGATTTATCGACTGCCTTAGTGAAAGTGTCTTCGCGGCGCTTTGATCCTTTAACTAAGACTGATTAATTACGGACTGGAGAAATTCTAATTTATTATATCCATTAGTGTTAGAACAATTCGGAGGAAGTGCTCAGTATTCTTAGTAGAAACCTAATAAAATTCATTTTGTATACAATTGTATTAGAAAGACATCATCCTCCGATCAGCATGCCACCGGCTCCGCACCAGGTCCGCGTGGTAGAGTATGACCTGAGTTCCTCTTACCTTGATTCGTGAAAGGAGGTCCGTTCTCCGTGCTCAGTAGTGCGAAGTTTATTTTACATACATACATAAATTCACGTCTGTTTTCCCAAAGGAGTAGGCTGAGGCATATTATACGCCTACACTTCGCCAATTATATAGTTGGTCCCACGTAATAAATGGCGGGCCTATTGCCGCTTATCGGGCACTGTTATGTTCGCCAGAACCTCGTCCGTTGATCAGCAGGTGCACCACTTGCAGGTGAGGTTGGAAGTTTATTTTTTCTTGTTTTAAATGACTCAATCATTCGGAATATTTCCCAGTGTCAAGTTTCACAATTTATCAATAAATGCATCATTTTCGTTATTCAGTACAGTCGAAGTCAAGTAAAGTTCATTATAGTCGAGCCAATTCAGAGTCATACTCCAGTAAAACAGTGAAGACCTCATTAAAGGCTTCTAGGGAGATTTGAGATGAAAATGGAAAATCACAACTCACTGCAATGTAACATTTTTCTCCATTTGTAGACATTGCCAATGAAGTTATGTCTAAAAATCCACTGTATATACCGAATTTTTTGAATCTACACTAGTTTTGAAAATTTAAATACTGCCGCTATAAGTCTTTTCTGGCGTTGGCGCCAAAACTCTATTGAGAAGTTAATGGCCTAAAATGATTGTGTCAGAAAGAGTAGAAAATAGAATCATTACATGAGTCACTGTTTTTTTTCTTAAACTGTTACCTTAAAATTCAAACAATTTCCGGTCCATATTTTGGCAATATATTTTCGTCCATCCGTTAGTCAGTAGTGAATGAATGTCAGTTTTGTAAGTCACGTCATATCCGATGGCATCATAGTTTAACCTTTTACCAGGCAGTGGTCAATATATGACCACCATAAATTGAACCTTATGCGGTTAACTTAAGGTGGAAAACCAATGAGTATTTTCAATGTGCTCTGCCTGTTAAAGGGTTAATACTTACAAGTATCACTTATAAATTATATATTTAATCTCTTTCTGATTTATATTTCACATTAAATAAGTAATTATAATTTTGTCTCATTTATCTTTATTTAGCTATAGTAAAGTATTACGTCAATATTGAATATCACCAATCAAAATTCCTATGCAGTCTCAATTACTCTTGGAAATTTTCAAATTCTATGCAGAGCAGGTTTATTTTGAGTTCTGAAGTGGGGATGCAGTTCTCATTTCTTGATTAATTGCTCGAGTATGATCTGTCAAGGTCGGTATCTCATAAATTCCTTAATGTAAATTTCCCTTGAAGTACGTCGTTTTTCCATATAAATAGTGTTGAGTATTGTATGTAATTGATCGAAATTGATAGTGCTTATATGAATAATCAAAGATTGTGCCGTGTCAAGGTCAAACTGCTATAGATTACAATCTTTGACCTGCAGTGTGTTGACTCTATCAGAAACTCGCTGACAATGACCGGTTGTCATTCATATTTTTATCAAACTCACGCGTCATATGGTTAACAGAAGTTGATATATCTTTGCATGATTTTGAAATATGTTACGCTCATAATGACTTGGTGAATTGGCAAATCAATCAAAGCAAATCACTTGAAAATTTAAATAAAAGTCTACATTTATGAGTAAGTAAACTTGGTCTAAATATTTTTTATAATTGTTCACTTACATTGTGACTTTGAAATTTAGTGTGTGGAGTGTTTTTATTTACTCTGGACTGTTAAGTAAAAAATATTATAAACTAAGATTAAATGAGTCTAAAATTGGTAACTTGTAAAAGTCAGCCAATTGTTAAAATCTACATAGCCGTTTTAACGTCAACAACGCATTAAAACATAATAACTATTGCCACTTTAAAGACAAAATAGGACAATTTGTTAATTTAAACGGAGAATAATAACAAAAGGAATCTGATAAAAATGTGGACGACATCTCAATCGGTTTGCGGACGAGATGGTACTAAATGGTCTGTCATTAGCTGCGTACGCGCTTTGCGCTTGCACACGGCCACAATGCGCGCTTATGATCCACCATTGAGACGCGAACAGCACAATGAGATAGCATCGTGTCTGCTGATACCATTCAAATAAGAACAGCTCTCATTGCTGCCATTTGTATTAAAACAACAAAAGCCATGAATGGTTCCAGCTGTTTTAACTTTTCATTATTTGATCCTTTTATCTAAGTCAATCTAATAATTATTTTACGTTTACTTCGTGTTGATAATCTTTTATCGCAATCTTTACCATTTACTGTGTCTATTGACAATAAATGTGCAATGCCAAAGAATTTACAGAAATAGTTAGAAAGTGAAATGAGTATTTCACAATTAACAGCTTTTAAAGGGTTTCCTCGTAAATCTTGATAATGGAATGCTCACTGACTCAGGGTGAACAATTCAAGGCAATTGTTACTGTAACAGAAGGTGCCTTGAGTTGAATATCGTGCGGTGCAGTGGCGGAGATAAGTCATTGGAAAGTGAAATGGGGGCGCGCACCTGACGGTGCTTTCTTTGCGTCTCGTGTTCTTTTTGCTTCAGTGAGAGTGGTCTAGATTCGATAATTGTGTCGGTAGCGATTCCGTGACGAGTTCGTCTCGATCCCTCGGTCTTCAAGACAGGCCGCTGTTTGTTTTACGATGCTGTTTCTGGTTGATTATTATCTATATTTGACAAAGGCGTGATGATAGTTGTTTCAATGCATTGGACTTTTAACATTGTTTACGGAAATAATTGCTAAAAACTCTAAAGAGTCATGGTAAGAAAATCATTTTATCATCTGAGAAATATCCGCGGCCTATTTGAGACACTTACGTCGTTGTAATTTAATGTATTGATCTATGGTCTCAGTTTTATCGTTTTGCACTTATTAAATTACGCTCAAGTACGGTCTTCACTAGTTACGGCTGGTTTTATGAGTCACCCGAAATTTAAATATAAACGTTGGGCGAAGGCTCTTCGAAAGCGAAAACCAATTGAAGTGGCTCCATTTCTTTTTTATGAAGTGTTTGTCGAAAGTCGTGATTCAATATCAACATCTTTAGCTCGACGCCTTTTAAGACCTTGGCTCATTTCAATTTTGATTTATAAAGCGCTAGAAAGTACGACGTGCAACAATTTTTGGGCTTTTGTAGGATCCTTGGTCGGTAAGACGGAAATGTGATTTAAATTTGGCCTCATTTTCATCAAAGGCATGATTGTAACTTTCTCCGGTGATCCTCGTGTCAATACAGATTGCAGTTTGGCAAACGATCGTTGAATGATTTATCTGTAATCGAGTAAGCTCGTGCAGACACCGAGGCGCCCGGGCCGAGCGCTATCGCGCATCAGGCTGCGCGCGCGCCGACGAAAGTGCAAGTCTCCCAGTTCCCACGACACCCCCCTCCGGACCTCGCCGCTGCCGCCAGACCAACTGCCGAACCACTGAGAAACTATCGATTATTGTAATCCGAATTATTTACACTTTCGTGAAGCAATCTTGCTTGCGCATGAGATCGCTTGCGTAGATATCGGGCGCCATTGCAGCTGTATTTGGCTAGAGTATTGTTAGCGCTGAGAAAATAACTCTAGTTTAGATACTCAAATTGATACATGCTGTTCCTGAGTCAGAAAGTTTAATTCGAATTTTAAATTTTCAAAACAAGACTGAGGATAAGATTCAGGTTTAGGTTACAGAAATAAAAGTAAGAGATTATATTTCTCTTTTGTTTGGGGCCAAGCCTGAAGGTCACAAACCTTTGGACAGGACAAGTAAGTCGTGTGCACAGGCAGACAGAGGCAAGCTACTGCTACGTAACTCATTAGAGACCTCGTAAATTTTGATTAATGAGGTGATATCTCATCATAATGTTGGCTTAACTTTATACTGGTGTTAGTTATTATAATGAATTATATTGTTCGTACCGTAGCACATTCTAAGGATTAGCCGGTGTCTAAGTAATAAGCTTTTACAGTTTAGAATGAAATATCCTTAAGTCATCAGCATACTGTACATTCATCATCATCATGATATCTCAGCGAGTGGTGTATAGAGTTCCTACCAAGATCTAAGAAGCCAAAGCCAACCTCACATTCTTGCATAAATATACCTATGGTCGTAATAATATTAAGTTTCATGCGGTAAAAAACATTCTAAATTTGAATATTTGGTTGCTGTTCTGTAGATTAAATGCAATATTAATTTCGTTATTAATAATTGGTACTTGAAATCGCTACCGCTTCTGAATTAGCTCGATAGTCGATAGGATAATCGTAAATGATGTCGTTCTGATCCCGACTTCTCTGGCTATAAGCCTGTCGTACGAGTGATTTATTCATAATCTTATATTTAGACGATATAACATTTTGCACAGACAATATCATAGGACCTGCATACAATTTTAATTATTTCTTTCTTTATAAAACCTCTCATGCCTCAACGAAAATGTGTCAGTCGTTGCCTTCTTTTTACATTTTCTGGGACCTTCGTAAACAAACTCATAAAGCTGGAACTCGACCCCATGTCCTGTATTATCTGTTTTGGACATTACCTTCTAATCCGACGTCCAAAATCGCCCAAAGGGTTCAAAAAAATCTTCGGAGCACAATGAAACAAAATTCACTCAACTAATTTATTTTCCTTCTTTGAGTTTCGACGGTAACTTATTTCATTGATGTCGTAAACTATTTCGTAATGCCGAACACAAAAAGAACCTCTTCCGAATGTGTCAAATATTTAACATCGGACTGAAGTGTGTTCTTTTTGTCTTTTTACATAAATTAATGACTATACTTAAAATATATATTTGCTATATTTTTTACGCTGAGGCGAGGTGGTGAATTTTATTTGTTCTGAGATCTTGTATTTTTATGTGTAAACGACATATAAAAGATTAATTTATGTTCGTTGAGTAAGTTTTATGAATTGTTATAAGGTAAGGGTTATACTACAGTGAAATCATTGGCTTTGAATGCTGAAATAAGGGACAGCAGATGCTACAATTTGTAATCTATATACATACATTCGCGGCTGTTTCCCCGAAAGTTAGGCAGAGGCATGTTTTACGTCCACACTTCGCCAATTACATTGTCGGTCCCACGTAATAGGTGGCGAGCCTATTGCCGCTTACCGGGATCTGTTAAGTTCACCAGAGCCTCGTCTGTTGATCAGCAGGTGCACCACTTGCAGGTGAGGTTGGCTTGGGTTCCTTAGATGTTAGTAGGATCCATATACACATTAGTATTATACATCATTAGTTGTAGATTTGCAGTTGTACTAATTAATGTTGTAAACTTTTGGTTAATAAATCATCATCATCATCATTCCAGCCATGTATAGTCCATTGCCTAACGTTGGCCTCCCCTATGGATTACATTCTATTGGGGGTATTGGCCCATAATCACCACGCTGAGCAGGCGGGTTGGTGATCGCAGTTCAAGCCAGTACGCAGGATGGCGCTGCTGCCCATTACCTGGTAGTATTGCTCATTGTCGACTCTTACGATTCTCCTTTAGATGAGAGGGGGTGTCACTATTCTAGGTCGGTACCAAACGGCACAATTATTATTAATTATTGACTTTAAAATAAAGTTTATGCTAGTCCAGTAAGAATTTATGAGGATGCAATCATTTTCAGTCAATGCAACGCAATTATGTTTCAAATAAAATCTTGATTGGTATAAACACGGAACTATTAAAGAAAATTACAAATTATTAAACTAATAACACTCTTTTATTTATCTTTCAAACGTAATGTGAATAAGAAAAAATAAAATAAATATATAAAAGAGTTTAATATTGGAGAGTTTGAATGCATATTTGCTTTGAACCTTATTTTCTTTTAAAACCTATTAATATAAAAGATAATTAGCATTAAAAAAGCTTTAATGGCACTCATTAAAAAATTGATGCGCATTAGGTAGCAAATCTACAGAAGTGGACGTTTTTATGATCTTGCTAGTTTGAACACATTCATAGAAACCCATTAAAATTCTGTTTATTAGATATATTTTACAGCTATTTTTGTGATCTTAATTTTAGTTATTTTCCTATATGACTTTTCTGAACTGTATGGACTTCATCGTCCTAATGTCAAGCAGTTGCATGTTAACAAAACAAAAAGTGTAAAGAGAAGAAGAAACTTCAACAAAAAAGTCAAATCTTGTATTATTAGACATAACTTCTTTAAAAATGTACACAAGTGTAGGAAAGTCGTATATTGCAGTGAAGTGTGTTTTGGTGTTGATTCGAAAACTCCATAGAACCTTTAGTAAAGTTTCCTTTACTTTACTGGGATGTGACTTCGATTTGACTCGACTATGCCAGACAGTACTTAACTTATACTGTGCTCAAACTGTTCATCCACTTTACTAGCTTTATTAAATTATTAGACACTTGTAAATACTCCAAACAAATATAGTAAGCGTCTATGTCTAAGAAAATTATGACAAATCGTTGAATCGATCAACCAATTTCTATCCACTGCTGAACATAAACCTACCCTACAGAGCGCCATTCAACCTGATATTATTTAAAGTACTTTACCAAACCTTATAAAGATTTGAAGAGCGAGATATAGCAGATTTGAGGCGGCACTTGAAAAAACCACAAGCAAGTTTGATATCGTTTTGTAGTTATATCAATCAAACTTATTAAACTTTTGCACGTGCAAGAGTATCCAGCTGTTTTTTGAGATACCCACCCATTGTTGCCAAAACGTCGGAAACTTAAAAATAATGTGATTAATCCAAAGAGGTCACAGCATAGCTCCCTGAACAACTCACGCGCGGATTCGCTACGCGGCGCATTGTCACCTTAATGACGTAACGGTGTGACAGACAACGGACACCTCTGTCAATGTGATGCGTGAAGATATGCCGTTTTCTATCAGAACGACCGTTCACGCATCGAATAGGTACCGCTGACCGTGCGGTAGAATATTGGTCACAAAAAAGATAGACATCTATCGGATACGACTCTTGGCAGCAAATAAAATGTACACGTAATGAAGAATTTATTTGACGACCAATATGGCGTGGAGGCGAGTGGTATACTCGCCTACTCTCCACTCCTGAGGTCGTGGGTTCGATTTCCACACAGGACAAATCTTTGTGTGCATAAACAAGAATATTTGTACAGTTTAGTTGTTTTCCTATGCATATTAAGTATATATTTAGTGGTGAACTTGCCGATCAACGGACGAGACACTGGCGAACAGAACAGTGCCCGGTAAGCGCCAATAGGCTCGCCTCCTATTACGTGGTACCAACTAATTGCCGAATTGTGGGCGTATGTAAGTACAACCCGGAAACCATCAAACCAAGCTATCCCTTCGGACAATTGAGACATTACTCATTCGAGTTTTGAAGCAATTGCATTAAACAGACGCGGTCAGTTTAAACTGGCGGCCTGCTCCTGAACATTAAGTTGTTTCGTGGAATCACCTGATGAGAACGATTACTGCAGATCATTGGAACTTGTAACCAAGGGTAATCTTTGCTCGATCTTGACTATAAAAATCTATTCGAAATATCTACACTCTAATGTTATGAAGCTCAAGAGTTGATGCGTTTGGTTAAACGCGCAACACTCATAATCGACTGGTTTTAAAAATTTACAAAAATTTTATGTGCTAGATAATTCAATATTCAGAAAGACTTTATACTGGAGGGTCACTTACACTTTTGTTCTTTAATTGTTTTTTGCATGTAAGTGAATCTAAGCTTCGTGATTTCAGTGTAATCATATTAAGATTGTTTTTTTTTATTAAATGTTTACGTTTTCAAGTATTATGTAATAGGTTATGAAATAATAATATTTGAAGTTTGACTATTTATTGCTATGACGAATATTGTGGAGGATTAACAAAAAATAATCTTAATCTGTAAAAAAAATTGATTGTGCTTAAATTCTACTGATTAAGCATCTTATGGGAATGAGGTAGTTTTTTTAAATGTGCAATATGGTTCATCATCTCAGCCATCTCAGCCATCGGCCTCCCCAATAGATTTCCACATAGAGCGATCCTGAGTCGCCTGCATTCATCGGCTTCCCGCCGCCTTAACCAGATCATCGGTCCATCGCGTGTTATATGGCCGTCCTATATGGTTGGCATGGGCAATATGGTTAGGTTGATGGCAAATATACATTTTAATGACACGTTAAACACAACCCAAAAACCTTTGTTTAAAAAAAGTCAGTCTATACATATTCAAATTGTAAATCCACCATTGTTTTGGTTTTTAACGAGTTTCCGTTGACAATGCTGACTGCCCCTGTTTCGTGCGGTTTTAAAGGTTTTTCGACACAAAGTTACATTACGGATGTGTCATCGCGATTCTTAGGTCATTCACCTGCCATCTGCAGGGAGTTGCCAATCTCAAGTAGATACAAATGTGAACAGCTGTGGACGGAAATGACGGGTATAAGATTTAATATTTTAGTGCTAATTACTCGTGATAGTTATTTATAGCCCGCTGTGATTCTTATTTCTAGAAATGTAGAAAGTTCTTGCTGAAATTATTTAAAATAACTCATTCTTAGTACGTTATGTTGGTAGGACTGAAGGTAGTTGTCATTTTCGTTCTGCCATTTTGAGTAACATCAGAAATTATTTAATAGGATCCTTATTTTTGTCTTGGTTTTGGTGTTTACTCATTTTTATTAGTTCGACGCAGCGTGGACAGGCCTATAAGTTAGATCGGTGTCTTTATAAATTATCATCATCAAAATACTAGCCTGATAACTAAAGGTCTGACTTACCAACCAAGGTGTGAGGAATTCAGATCGTATTACAATACGTAGACGCAGTGCAGATTGGCGGAGGCAGATGTGTGACATCCTGATTTTAAACATTTCCAAGCTGCTAAATAGTTACTATAATGTAACGTTGGTGCGTCGGTACAAACAGCTAAACGTTCTTCTCGAAGCAGAAAAGCGCTCAATACAATTGTTGAATGTCACAAAAGTGGTAGTAGATTCGTAAGCGCTGCTAAATTGCGCTCAACGTTTTCTTTTTAGCGCAGCAAATATACAAAATATGATAGGAGTTCAGAAAATTAAACTTAATTAGCTGAAGCAAGCTAAAAGAAAATGAAATTAAAAGCAATCTAATACAATGGACAATATCTTGACTAGAATAATAGCTCAGTTAGAAATTAACTCTTATTACAATGCAGAAAGTCATATAAACGTCTAACTAGAATTGCGGCTGCCTGACTTTATCCATTCATGAATACATAGTAACAAAACAATGACGTTTAAAATACAGCTTGTTTTCTAAAGACAGTGAATAATCATCGGATGTCAAAGTATGAAGCAAATATCTATATTCATTCATGAATACATACTAACAAAACAATGATATTTAAAATACAACTTTTTATATAAATACAGTGTATAATCATTTGATGTCAAAGCATAAAGTACATATGAGACGAGAATTATTTGCATTTCGCCTCTACCTCTTGCGACTGTCATATAAGATTTTTAATGCTCTTTTAGTATGTAATTTGAGTTAAAGAAATATGATGTACAGTAAACTCGTAAACGTGGGAATTCTCGTGATCGTAAAGTGTCTTGTTGCTGAGTATTTGATGATGGTAGCTGCGTATTTGAAGAGTGTTCTGTCGTCGGAGAATTTAACTTTATCATGTATTGTGATACTTTTGTTTACTGCGTCTGTTTTAATAGCAATCGGATGTTTTCTTAGTAAACGTTGGGGTTTAACTAGAATCTGTTCGTATTTATGCTATAGTTGTTCTGTATTGCCATATAATTCTTTGTTATAATTATCTAAGCATGTAAACCTTTCAACAGGACACTTACTACTCGGGTCGGTGTTCACAAACCGAAGTAATAGAGATTTATACAAAAAGAAATAAATGATTTCTAACAATTACACCAATTATTTAGTTCCAAGATAGGTCATTAAGAACTTGTCTTATGGGTTTCTTTTTATATCATACGAATCACCCACGACAAAACAAATATTCACGTTCATGCACCTAAAGGTTTGTCCTGTGTGTGTAAGTGTGAATGGTCGTATCGGTATGTACATATACCTACATGAATGTGGATGAAGACCTATATTCACTTGAGTTATACCCGTATTTATAAAAGAGAAATGGTTACAACTACAGATATAAGTGTATAATATTATAAATTTCAGTACTCACGGCATCTGTTATAAATTATAATTTATAAGCTCTGTCACGTGGACTGTTGTTGTGGCGGCACACTGTTAGATTTTTTCAAGACTTACTTGGGTTAATGACAACCACAAATGGTAAAAACCAGGACTTAAGGCTTACAGTGGCATATAATACATTATTATTAACATACATACAAACAACTACGCCTATTTCCCCGAAGGGACAGTCAAAGGTATTTGTACGCCCACGATTACATTTTTGGTCCCAAGTTTGGCGACGAGCCTATTGCCGCTTACTGTTATGTTCGCCAGAGCCTCGTCTGTTGATCGGCAGGTGCACCACTTGCAGGTGAGGTTGGCTTGGGCTCCTAAGATCTTCTTATGATGTTATAAGGAGTAACTTAGACAATTTTTTTTTCTAAAATAACAAAGCATCTAGTTAAAAATAGATTGATAATATTTATATGTTGCATATTTTGTTTTCGAAATGTTTGTTTAAGTATTGCATTTAAAACTGAAGCGCTCGTAGCTCCGCGGTGCTCGGTGGTTGGAAACGATCACCGAAGTAAAGCAGTTTTTACAGAGGTTAGATCTTAGATGGATGACAGTTTGTGTTGCATTTGATATCAAACGTTTCTGTGCTTGGTCAAGCCGTTGGTCCCAGTTATCACTAAATGTGGTAGTCGTTAAGCCATGTTAGAGGCCTAACTGGGCGGATTGAAAAATTCTAACAGCAGGACGTCATACACCTGCCTCCGCCAATCCGCATGGTGGAGTTTGACCCAATACACTCGCACCTTGGTAAGCGAGAGGAGGATCGTGCTCAGTAGTGGGAAATTAATTGGCTGAGATGATGATTTACACATAACTTTTGTAAATTTTGTATGTGCAAAAAGTTTAATGTTATTTTTACAATGAAAACTCTTAACAATGGTGCAGAGCAGTTTGTCACCATAAGAAAGCATACTTGCATTAAACATACAATGCAAGGGTATGCTACTAATGACAAACAGCATAGCATTGCGAATAATGTCATTGTCCTCAAAAATGTCATGACATGTCGATTGACATGCCGATTGCAACACGGCGTCCACAACTCGAGAATGCTTGCTCACATCATTGTTATATGGTCTGAGTACGTAGAGCTACTTTTCATATTTGAGATACGCTATATTCATATGGACATTATAGGAAAGTCGGGATTTCATCCGGTCTAATTTACTCAACAAATTGTGATAAGCTTGCAGTACCTAATTCGTATGGAGCTGAAAGTTGGTACGAATGTTAGGCACGTTTTTATAAATAAAATATCAAAAGCTTCAAAGGAAGTCCACTGCTGAACATAGGCCTCCCCATAAATTACCGGCGTGACCTATTGATGGCATAAATTATATACACTTATTTGTAATTTATTGAAAGCGTGGATTTTTAGATAGAATTCCGGGGTATGTCCATATTAACATCAACGTTTGCATTCAATGAACCGAAATAGCGCTTACTACTCTGATCACTGGTTATAATGCTTTGTGTTATTTTCATAAGCACCTAAGGAGTTGAGATGAATACATACATAAATTATTTACCAATGACATAGTATCCTATCGAACTTGCTTCAATATTAACAAAAGATATTTATTTATTTATGAACAGTAACAGCTAAACATAAAAACATTTATTACAGCAACACTCAATTAGAAAATTACATGTATGTCGGTCTTTGGAAACTTAAACTGCATTCTTATAAATTAAAAAAAAAACATATGATGGTTTTTTTAAATTTAACAATAACGAGGTAACATATCACATAAAAAGTTTAGTGATTTTAATGAAAATTGCAAATTGACTAAATTGTACATACATACTTACAATTACGCCTGTTTCCCGTTTTTTGAAGGGCACAGGCATATTATATGCCTACTTTGACAGTTTTATAGTTAGTTAGTTAGTGGCAAACCTATTGCCGTTTACTAGGAATTTTTAGGAAGCGCTCGTAGCTAGGAAGCGCTCGTAGCTCTGCGGTGTTCGGTGGTTGGAAACGATCACCAAAGTACAGCAGCGTTTACAGAGGTCAGTCCTTGGATGGGTGACCGTTTGTGTGGCATTTGATATCGAGCGCTTCCGTGCTTCGGAAGGCACGTTAAGCCGTTGGTCCCGGTTATCACTAAATGTGGTAGTCGTTAAGCCATGTTAGAGGCCTCATGGGCGGCTTGAAAAATTCTAACAGCAGGACGCCATACACCTGCCTCCGCCAATCCGCACTGGGTCAGCGTGGTGGAGTATGACCCAATACCCTCACACCTTGATTTGTGTGAGGAGGCTCGTGCTCAGTAGTGGGACGTTAATGGGCTGTGATGATGATGATGAGGAATTTTTATGATCGCTAGAGCCTCGTCTTTTGATCGGCAGGTGCACCTCTTGCAGGTGAGGTTGGCTTGGGCTCCTAAGATGATTGTAGGATACAGCCTATTAAATTGTAAATTGAAGCCTGTCGACTTCTGTCGATGTCCTAGGTTGTTAAGTCGACTTTGTGCTAAAAGCAGCCCTTGTGGGTAGATGTTATTAGTATATTTTGACGTATAACAGAGTACCATAGTACGAATATTAAAGAAAGAACAACTTGAAGACAAAAATTTACTCGTAAAACCGCCCCAGCATCCTCAGGTCGTTGACCCGGCTAAACATTCAAATATCTCAATAAAAGTGTGTAAGATTTTTTTATTGCAAATTTATATTTACCTCTTTTTATTATGCCTTTATTCTTACCATCTTACTGGTTGATAAAGGAAGGTCTATTGCCAAGTCTGTCTTTAGTATGTGCGTGTTGTTTAAATGAATTAAAGTTTTTATATCTTAACAGTTAGTTCATAGAAAAATATATAGTTTTAACTAGCTTTGTACTGTTCCTGTGGATAAGATGAAATCGTGGGATTCTGTTATTAAAGAAATAATTGAAAGTCTATTTGACCAGTTTTGAAACATAAAGATATTTCAAGAATCAATGATTTCTCCATTTTTAGCACACCATTAATTGTGCCAAAAAAGGTACAGTTATTAAATATAAAGTACCTAATCAGCGTGATTAAAGTACAAACTACACTTTTATCAATTTAAGATTAAGGGTGTAAAGGGGAACCAAGATTTAAGGAGCCCAAGCCAACCTCACCTGCAAGTGCTGCACCTGCCGGCAACGGACGAGGCTCTAGCGATCATAAATGTACCCGGTAAGCGGCAATAGGCACGCCACCTATTACGTGGGGCCAACAATGTAACTGGCGAAATGTGGGCGTATAATATGTATTTGCCTACCCGATCGGGGAAACAGGCGTGGTATTATGCATGTTGTTAAGATTTCAAGTGAAGTTTCATAGCAAAATCGTATCAGCATACTTTGAAATTTGTAAAACTTAAGTGGTAGTTTCGAGTCCCTTTTTATTTTGAAAGTTTGGTCTCTTAAAAAGTTACTCTTAGGTTTGCCGGCAGTGTATTAGAACTTGAAGTAAAGTATAAGCAACTTTTGACCAACTTTTATCCAGGTCTTCTGGCAAGCAGATTTGCAGACACTCGCTAATTCGTAACATTGATAACAGTTATTCCGCATCCCATAAAGCTTTTTTATCCGAAATGCCTTCCTCATTTTATCGCCGTGTTTATTACATAACGATGGACCGCTGTCGGGTCATCGCGATCCCATTATCGTCACTTTTTTACATAACAATAGCAATTTGCTTTATTTTGAGGGCGACGCAAAGAACGGGTCGTCATTAACTGGTTTTCTTGGAAATTGCGATCTCATTTAACGTCAATGCTTACGTTTGATCATATGTTTTCAAATTATCTACTTTTTAATTTATTTAATCATATAATGCGATCAGGTAGAAATTGTGAGAGTTTTAGCAAGCTTCTTTGTCGTGCAGGCTTTTTCCGCAATCGGACGTCCAATGCGTCTATTTTGCGTAGGATTTGGCAAGAACAATAATTATAGTACTGCATAAGTTGTATTTCCTTCTATTTTTAATTTTCTTTTAGCATAGTAAAGAAGACTAAAACATCCTGCACAATGGAACTGCTTGTTCCTAAAGAAATCTTTTTCATTATTTCAAAACAAATCTTATAGTTAATTACTTATTTACTTATAAAAAAATTGGTTTCCTATAAATAATTAGGTTTTTCAACACCCAGTTTATCTCTCTCTTTTAAATTGGGGCAAAATTTTCATTAATGGTTTTCCATAGTGGCAGTCAAATCTACTCTATTACGAGTGTCATATTTATCTCAATCGGGATATTATAATAACGTACTATGTTTTTGTTACAGGCGAGCAGGAAAATATCAAAATGCGGATATCTGTTCGTGGCTCCAGGCTGGGACTTCTCCAATCCTCTCTACAGAACCAAGGTAAGACTAATTTTGATGTCCTGTACCTAGAGGTACCTAATGCCAACCCTCAGTGTCGCATATTTGATATACTTTTCCTGATTGATACAGCGTGGAGGACAGTGCACCTCGATCCTAAGGTCGCGGATTTTCTTGACTGTTCCGGGTTGTCTCGGCCCCAGAACATGTCGGGCTCTAAAAGGAACATGAATGGGTTTTATTCAGTAAAAGTCTGACATACCCTAAAAAGAAAGGTCGCGGATTCTATTCTCGCATTAAAAGAATATTTATAATACGAATATTTGTTTCTGTCCTGTTTTGTTTATCCGGTGTTTTCACCTCTTTGTGAAAATTCCAATACCCTCAATGACCGTAGAGATATCCTAAATATCATAGACCGTTGTTTCGACAAACAGATGGAATACTATGAACTAATATGTATAATATGAAAAATCAACATCAAGCGGTTGCTATAGACGACTGAGCTGAGTGCGAATCACTGTCAGTGGGATAAATAAAAGGGACTTGCTAAATTATTATCCATACAGTCGAAAAGGATTGGATCGTGAATCGCAGATTACGATAAGGCGCACCGGGGGGTGCAGCGGCGCCAAAAAAGTGTCAAAAAATATGCGCGCGCGCCGCCGCCCGCCGGACGCCGTAAATCATGAGCCAAAAATCGCGTTATCAATTCATGTGTCAGGTGCTGGTGCGTAATTTTATTTTCAAATTTTATATCGAGGCCCGGGCTATCCAGCATATACGATCTTTTTGCCATCCTGATTCAGGCTACAATGTTTATTATTGAAGCAGCAAGCGTACATTCTGTAAATTTTTCCTGTTTATTATATATTATGTAATACATAAACACAGGTACGTTCGACCGGCCCCATGACAATTGTTCAAAAGTAACTTTTATTATAAGACGTTAAGGTGCGTAATTTGTTACACTGGACTTGTGGGTAGTATCTGCCAACTCAAACGAGGTAAAACGCTACCTTTTCAATGATTAGTTTCGATGAGATTTGCACGAACTGTAACAATGTTTTAATAGCTTAAAATAGTCATGGGTTTAGATATGCTTTGATTAAAACAAGTTATTGCACAATCTCTCCTATATATAACTCTTACAAACTCCACGGTTTAATAAACGTAGAATTTGCAGTTATTAAGCTTAAATCTTCTGAATGCAAGACCATGACTTAGCCTCGCAGGCGAAGGCGCGACACTGCGCTCACAATAAACAAAGCCATTTATCTTACGGTACAAATGTAATTGCTGTAAAACTTCCTTGCAATAACCAAGTAATGGATGCGTGTAACTGTAAGAAAGGAATGAGAATTGCTTTCGGGAAAGTAATTAGAGGGTTCTCGTACGCACCACGAACAATCGAACGCACAAGCTCATGATTACGAGCAGTTCAGCACGCCGTAATTATTAACTACACCGCACTGCACACAATGAATTTAAAAGTAAAAGTGTCAGTACTTCAGCGAGCTGAATAAATATACAGACAATACTTTGACGTTGTGATTGGCAGGGCGGTTGGAGCTTGTGGGTGCAACTGCAGCGTCAGACATTCTGATAGCTGTGTTGGTTTTACTGTACTTTTTATTGAGTATACCTTTCATTTGGCACTGATAATTAACTATTTTTGAATATCTCACAACGTCACCTCATTTATAAAGAGCTTGTACAATGGAAATTGACAACGGATTAACACACTTTTTTAAGGAACGTACTGTACCTACCTAGGTAGGTACAGTACGGTCATATCTTCTAATGCAGTGGTTCCCAAACTTATTTTGTCTACTGCCCACTTTGGGAATAAATATTTTTTTAAGAGGCCTCCTAGCTAAATAAAATCACCCCCCAGGCCTCTACACAAAGCCCCCATTTTCTTTCTGGGTCTCTTACCGCCCCCCTTGAGACCTGCAGCGCCCACAAGGGGGCGTTATCGCCCACTTTGGGAATGACTATTCTAATGCTATACTGTCTTTAATGTCTTGGACACCTCACTTAGCGTTTCTAGCCTCAATCTATGTAGAGGTTGTGCAATTGGAACTAAATAAAACATTTTACTTGTAAGTACATAGATATGGAAATACAATATTAAAATAGAAATACCCGAAAAATTGTATACTATTATGGAATTTCATATTGGAAGACAATAAAACAACGCCTCTATGTTACTTCTTCTGCGTTAAAGCCGAAAATACCTTTGATTTTTAAAAACAAACATAATCTGAATTATTATAAAAATTCGATGACAGTCGATGACTTCATCAAGAACATCCATGCGTAATAAAGCCGTTCCCGTATAAATTCTAATAGCAAATGTAAAAAAGCGGATGCATCGAATATTTTAATCTAAATTAAATAATAAAACTACAATCCCGCTAAGAGAAATGTTAAAAACATGGAGATCTCAGTGGGGTACCGGATGAAAGCCGACACAAGCTAGTATTTTAACTAAATGAAGAAATGTTATGTACATATAATATTATGAAGCTATTACGTATCTTTATAATAATATAGGTAATTCCTTATCTGTTATTTTTATCTTAAGAAAGTTTAAAAATTACGGAAATGTTTTGTGTAAAACTGAGACAGCATTTAAGTAATTTATTTGACAAAAGATAATTTTATGTTACTAATAAAGTTCATTACTTTATTTCTTGATGATGTACCAATTCAATGATCCTCTTATTATCAAAATAATTGAAAACTCTGTTTAATTAATCATTTTGTTGAAAAACATTAAAAAGGAGCATTATAACTACATTTTGATTTTAAACTTTGTTGCGAATAACGGCGGGCTGTCAACTGATTATTATTAATTATTCATAAGTTTAGCATTGCATACAACCTCATTTGGTTTTTATTATCTTATTGGGACTTTTTGGAATTTTATAAAATCATTCAAATAGTATTTTTTCTCTTTGCACACATTCTTGCCCGCCAAAATTCACGATGGGTCGACGTTCTCGAAGATAAATGATCGATACTTACTTGATTCGATGCATCGATACATTCTGCCTCGAGATTTTCGATGATAGTGTTTATGGAGGTAATAAATATGCTGATTCTGTGAATTTCGATTAGGAACTAATGCTTAGGAACGCCACAATGTGACCTTAAGTGTCTAAACGCTTGTTTTTTAGGCTGTGGTTTCATAATGGTTAGTTTACTATTATTATTATTATGAGCATATTGAATTTACTTTTCTTTAATATGTAAATTAGTTTATGTGAAAATTACAAATGAAATAAAAAAAAAACTTTAACGTCGTTTTGCTTACTAACGTAGCCGTTGCTTTTTTTTATTTTTTGGGTTCCATTGTCTCAATAAAACGAAAACAAATGGAAATTTGTGTGTTTTTACTAATATCCATTAAATCAACGGTCATGGGAAAGCCCTTCTGAACGATAAAACTTCATTTTAATATAGTTTCCATTCCATTAATCGGAGAGCAAGGCGCCGTAGCGTGACAAAACGTACGTAACTCATTATTTGTATTTTTTAGGAGACCACTTTTTAGTTATAGTCTAAGCTTTTAACGAAACGAATTTCCTTATTTTACTTTTGGTGCTTGTTAAATGTTTTTGAATAATGATTCCCTTTGTTTTATCAGTTTTTGGGAACATTAGTAGATGCTGTGTATTTATTTTTACTTAATGCTGGCTGAATGACTTTATATTTTGTTAAAAGGAACTTTTTAAGGACGATTTTCAGTTTGTTTAAAAAAATATATGTACTACGAATATAAGACCACATAAATAAATTTATTTAATTTGATTAATACAATATCAAATGAGGCAAGCTAAAATTCAATTCCTCACTCGAATCAAAACACAGGATAGCAATTTGACTAAGTCTTAGCGAACTTTTTACGTTAAATACTTTTTTATCGTGAACTCAACGGTTTATTTTATTATTTTACAATACTGCCAACAGGTAGACAGATACTAAGTGGTATCATTTTTAATGCCACTTCCAAATCTAATTCTGACGCGGAATTAATTAAAACGTCATATATCTAATTTGAAACCCTCGTTTAAGATAAAGTGGGCAGCGGACGACGAATTTAAAATCCATTATAAATACGGTTTGATAATGTACAAATTTCTGTTGGATTTGTTTTTTGTTAAATTGAAATTAATTAAAATTTAAGTTGTGTTCCTTTTTTGTTGGAGTAGTAACACTTATTTAAAAGCTTTGCGAATGAAAGCAGAATTCACATTGAGTCGTTGAATTTGTGACCTTTTCAGTGGCATTTAATATCGAGGGCTTTCGTGCTTTGGAAGACACATTAACCCGTTATTAGTTTCGTTTATCAATATATTATTATGTGGTAGTTGTTAATCCAAGTTAAAAGATCCAAGTTTGATTTTTTTTAATTATTTTTTTTCGGATTCAAAATCTTCCGCTGTGGGTGGCGCGGAAAGATGTGTCAGACTGGTACTGACTAAAAACTATCCATTTTCCTTCTTGCCGCGGTAACCCTTTCGAACATACACATCCTGCCCCCCTTTTTTTTTTTTTTTTAAACGTCAAAAAAAATGCATTTACGAATACCCAACCGGTCGGGGGTCCGGACAGCGGTTATGTGGGGCTCCTGCAGTAACTTTTCAGCCTACCCACTTAAAAACGGACGACGCCCGTCACTAGTTGGCAAAAAGGCAGGACCATGGTCTCTCATCAGCCCATGGCCTCGCCAGTGGCAACGACCGCTCCTGTGATGGGGAGGTAGCGGACCTCCTCAGAGGGGTGCAGTAATTACACCCACTCCTACCTCTCAGGCGTACATGCACACCTGCCCCTGCCAATCCGCACTGGGTCCGCGTGGTAAAATATGACCTGTATCCCTCTAACCTTAGTTTTTAAAAAGAGTTCCTTCTTCAGTTGTGTGCAGAGATGTTAAAGACAAAACTTCTGTTCTTTCGAGTAAATTAGTTAAAGAGCACGAGAATTATGATAGAACAATTTCAACACTTCGCCGCAATTTTTTTCTAGATTATGTCACGTTACACAGAAATGTCACGAAATGCATTGTAGCTGGTGACACTGACTGATATCTCTCCAATGAATGTGCCAAGGTTTTTCTATGAAGTCCTCGTGAGTTGCTGAATCGGCCGTGCTTGTCGTTTATAATAACCACAACTTGTAAGAGTGTTATGTAAACTAGAAGTTGAGTAATTCTTTTTATTTTTTAACAAACAATACGCAACTTTTGGTACGCAATTATTTATTGACAAGATGTTGTACTGTTTTCTATTTACACGATTTTATATACTCAAAGAAGACCTATATGGCGTGGAGCAGTGACTTAGTAGGTATATCAGCACACTGCTTCAAAGGATGTCAGTTCGATTCCCACATAGGACATATTGTTTGCGAGAATAATTGCCTTGCTCTGGGTGTTTTACTATCTATAACAGGTATGTTTGTACAAAAAAAAGTAAGTAAGTACATAGTCTATAAGTATATGTCTATAACTATTAATTTATATTTTTTTTTAAAAATTATATTTTATGGATTTAAATTGTGCTTAGTTATAATATGCTTAAGTCGACATTACAACATCTAAATTATTTAATAATTGGGACAAATGAAAACCTCACGTAATATGTTATACTTGTTATTTGTAATCGCCACCGATTTTGTAAGAAAACCTATTAGTTATTATTGAACTATTGCACTGATTAAGATTATTGCCAGAACAATAGCGATTCATTGAGGTCCGCGGCAAACGAGTCGGAGGGGTCACTAGTACCGTTTATGATATGAAATTCTGCCTGCATGCCGACTCCTGCGCAATGTACAAATTAGGGAGTGGTATGCATTCTGTGTTGTAATTTTTGATTAAACTATTAAGTGTTAAATAAGTTTAGTGTAAGTACCTTGCATACTACTCTTTATAATGCTGTAATAATAATTGCTCTAACGTAAATATTTTTGAATAACAACAAAGAACTATTTAACTGGGAAAAGCTCAGCTTTTGCTCTGCAATTTTTTTCTCTTTTACTTCTCTGTGTCTAGTCTATCTGCTTTTCTGGTAAGGCAGCACAAGTCCCACTTTTTATTTCGTAAGGGCTTGGTATTTAATATTTCAGCAATCAGCTAGCGAGCCTTCTAATATTACATGTAGCCTGCGGTCACAACTTGTGTTATAAATATCTTACGTATTAAATTAAATATCAGGTGTATAGGGATCCTACCAAGTCCTAAGGAGCCCAAGTCAACCTCACCTGCAAGCCGTGCACCTGCCGATCAACGGACGAGGCTCTGGCGAACATAACAGGGCCCGGTAAGCGGCAATAGGCTCGCCACCTATAACGTGGGACCAACTATATAATTGGCGAAGTGTGGGCGTATAATATGCCTCTGCCTACCCCTTCGGAGACACAGGTGTGAATAAAATGTATGTATGTATGTATTTTTACAAAGGGCTAATGCAAATGTATAGTCACAAGACTTAGCAGTCTCGCAAATCATGAAGCAGGTCTTAAAAGTCACAGGGCGGTGAGGCAACAGGCGTTGTGTAATTTGTGTTTGATATTTATTTATGGGAACTAGGTGGTACGGAGGCAGCCCCGGAGGGCACCAGATCGTGTACCGCTCATCTAAGGCTGAGGTTTTGCTGTACGGCGTCGCGACTGGCGACACATGCGACTAATTCAAATTTATGTTTTGGCAAATGAAGTTCAAATAATTGGTACTTTCATTTTGAAAATTGCCATACTGCAAAAGCTCAAGGCTTTTCTTCATAATTATATAGATCTTTAAACTATTTTAATAGGTTATTCAAAATGGCTAGGTACTTAAATTAAATATCAATAGCAATCGCGTAAATATAAGAAGTAAAATAACTATTAAATTTACACAAATCAACAAGTCATGACTTGATTTTCTCTTTGTTTCTGTACAAATGTTTAATAATTATATATGTATTTTATTTATTTAAAAGTAATAATAAACTTTCTGGCATCCCAAACTTTTAACTATGAGGCTATAGCTGTTAGCTGATATGATAAACGGTTCGACATTTAATTGAATGACGCCTTACAGTATCTGAGGTTTATTGTAAAAGTATAAAAGCTTTGAATTGTACATATCTAAAAAATATTTTATATAATATTAATATGTAGTTAAAATATCAAAAATGCAAGATAAATTTCTCAATTTAATCAAACTCTCCAATTAAGCACAGACTTAATGTTTTTACATAGTGACGCCATATTTGTTTTCAACTCGTTGTTCTTGTCGCATCGCTATCATGAAGTATTGTAACCGCTACCTTACAGCCTGCCCTGTACTTCACTTGTTAAGCTAGAAGTCACTTGAAGCTATACTTCATAAAGTGACGGTTTTTGACGCAGTGATTGCCTATAATATTTCCAGTTAACGTAACAAGTTCGTAAATAAACACTTAGTAACTTAAATTTAAAACCAGCGCTATTTCTTCGCTTGATAACATAATTTTACACAAATTTACATTATCCATAACTAATTAGCTCCCACGGCCTACATGACAAAGGTTTTATTTTCTTTTTGTATATCGGACCCCCGGTCACTTCTGCAAACAATTTAATCTTCCAGGAGAAGCGTTTCCAAATTAAATATCCTGTTATAAAACATAGATCTTCTTAATTTAAGAAATTTACTAGTAATATTTAAGCCTTTATTTCAGACTTCATTTCACAGTAAAACGAAACGTCTTACAGTTTGGTATATTCGTAATTTTTCTCATATTTGATTCATTTTAACAAAATTTGCATAAGTGACGTTGTAGCACCGGGGGTGCGATATGTTGGCTTATTGATCTTTATAGACGACTGTAAGCAGGTGTCAAGCAATATGTGGGTCCGGATAACCTTGCTCCCAAAAGCCTTCAAGAAGTTAAATTGTTTTAGCAGACAATACATACATACATATATAAACTCACGCCTCTTTCCCGTAGGCAGAGATCACATCTTTCCACTTGCTACGATCGATGTGATCTACGTCACACACTTTTAGCTTCATTTACACTCATTAGCTTCTCATACACGCCCGTCGGTTAAGGGTACTTTTGACCTGCCCTTTCTCCAAATTTTTCTGGATTTGGTCATGGAAGGTCTTAACGTGGTCTTCCCCTCCCAACACTTCCATTCAAGCAAAATGGAAACAATAATGAACAGAATTGTTCATAATACTAGGACCCCTTGCCGAGTCGTTTTTAGAAATGAAGCATGTTAGAGGCTGCCTGTAAAACATACAAAGTTACATCAACCCCAGTTCAAAACCGATGAAAGGGTTATTTACTGAATTTTTTTTTTAAAATAAAGTACTTTGAAAACTCACTTTTTATCGTACCATGAAATGTTGTGTTATAGAAAACTCACATTACAAAGCACTATTACACGACTCGATAAAGGATCTGATAATACGATAACCAATAAGCCCGCTAAATGAGCATCTCGTCAACCCCCTGATGCGGTTTTAATGACGCGCATCGTAACGCATAAATAATGCCTGTATTACTTGAAGGCATCGCGAATCGGTCGCAATGGGTTTACCATCTTATTATGTAATGCAAAACATCTATCGCGAATGCTCACTTGTTCATCAAACCACGATCTATTTTCTATGAACTTAATAAAGTAAAGTAAAGAGTAAAGAAATTATTTATTTCATAAATAGTACTTGAAAACGTCATAATGAAAAATGAAAACAAAACAATCGAAATATTATTACAATAAATCACGAAGCTTAGATTCACTTACATGCAACATAACAATTTAAAAACAAAAAATAATTAAGTGTAAGTGAATCTTAGTGCCAGTTCCGAGCCCCCGCTCTTTAAGAAGAACTGGCAAGAAACTCACAGGCTGTGCTCTTTTAAATATGTCCATTAGTTTGGTACTAGAATTACAATCTTCATTTGTCTGTGAAGCTATACAATGCAATATAATAAGAGATATTTATATTTTGTCCAATGTTACACATGTATGTATAAAATTGTAGAAGTATCGTGTAAAATTTTACATAATAATATTTGTGGGTCAAGGCGAAGGGAAGCCGGAGCCGGAAAGTTAAAATCTATTGCGATTATTAATACTAGCATAATTTTTATTTATTCACATGAATTTTTTTATCTATGTATTACAGTTTTCAAGTGTAGCGGTTTCTTTCTTTGCTTCCACATTGTTGCGTGCCCGACAGGATAGAAATTGATGGTTTTTAATATTGTTAATATTACCTTAATCTGTATTATAGTTTTGCAATACTATGAAAAGCAAGCAATGGTTGCCGTAGATCGGTTCTAAATGTTTAGTTCTATAATAAGGGTCAATTGAGTTTCCTTTTGAATAATAGTTATATTGAATCTTGTATATGTTGCTACTGGATTTACGTATTTTAGAAAGCAGAGATATATTAATGTTTTTGGAAACTAGACTACAAGACTAGTCAATCAATAGGCTACAAAAAAAACACATTTCCAACTTAAAATACTTTTAATGTAATTGTAAATAAAAACAAATCTTAATGTCATCTCTCCTCATAATTAAATTCAAAGAAAACTAGCAATAAATGTTTCCCATAGAAAGCAGCAGTTTCTGAGTGATGCAAAATTATAATTGCTCGAAGCGTTGTCAATGTGGTTATCTTCCCTAATCGCACGATATCTTGTACTAAATCAGCCACTCCGAGGGAAAGCCAAGCTTCAGCCAATCATAACGATCCTCATAAAAGCAAGCCTAGACCACAATCCCTAGAAATCTTATCGGCTATCAATATCTAAGTTATTAACTCAACTTGTTCATAGTTCGTTTACAAACTCGCGAACAAGAGAGTTGGATTGGAAATTTGTTAACTGAGATTTATGTCAAAGTGGCATTATGCGATGAATACTGACAATATTTAATGTTTCATTTATCTGGTTGTCGCTCACTATATCATTAGAACTCTTTTCTTTTTTATTAGAACCTTATATCCTTATAAACTACATATTAATAACTTTCCCTTTAACTTATCAATGTTTTGACCGAGCATCCAGAACTTATAATCATAATTTTTCAGCTTACAGCAAAAAGGTTGAAGTTTTCTATAAATCTTTTTAGTTGCAAAACCACTTTTAAATTCACTGGATCTGAAACTCTCTATTTGACACCTTCCACAGTTCCATCTTTCGTAGTCTTCTCTGAATGTGAATATTTTCTTAATAATTTCTCAGCTTTGTCTCAATGTATACTACTACAACAACACATCCGTGTATGTGTTAAATTATTTTTAAAACTTCAATATTTTATACGCTGCTGAACACATGGCAGTTAAATTGCCAACTATTAATTACCCTGTCAGAGATTAGTTGCCCGCTAACTTACAAACCAAAGATCTGTCAGGAAATTTAGAAAACACGTTGTGTAATTGTTTACTAATTATTACTAATCAGGGGTCATAATACCGATGTCTTCACTTCATAATTCAAACACCGCATTGGTAGAAAGTGGAACATGGTTAATTTGCCTGGCAACACTGTGAAATTGGCGTGCGAGTGAGATAGATGCGTCGCCGTTCTACTCTGATAAGCCGTCACGCTGCGCGCGCGCCGATACAATATCACATGTCTGGGCCGGCTCGTTTCCTCCTAGTTAATTATATTTTGATTTATTTCTAAGATTGAATGTTTGTTGTAAGTAGAGATTAACATGGATTAAGTTAATTTATGTTTGACGAAAACAGTCATCGTAAATGTCACTTGGTGACCTACTTTTCTTCTAAGTTGTTATGGGAAAGATACGAAATCGTCCCTACTTATTAAAACATGTAATCATACTATAGTAAGTTAATGGAAATAAGTAATACGTGATGAAAAACTTTTAGTCTATAATATGCAAGAAAAACAATTAAAGTTAAATTGTTGTCTGCGGGTGGTATGTAGGTAAAGAGTTGTCTTCACCTGTCTTGCTTATGACATCTATTTACTTTGAAATAATGCTTTGAGGTTTCGACCGCAGAATTCGTGACGTGTGGTTTCCGGGGGCTTGGATTAAGACCCCTCAGCTTCTTACCGTCTTAAGAAGTAATCATCGTAAAAGCTTAGAGAACATTAATTGTTCTGCAGCTGGATATTTGCTTAGCTAATATTTTTTTTGACTTTTCTGTACAAAGTTTATATGTTATTCAAGAGATATTTCGTGTCTTAAATCTTATTTTACGTCCTACTTTATTAGTCTTAAGGTAAATCTATATTCTAAGTGTTATTTTTTGTCTGCACATTTAAAATTAAACTATTTGAACTGGATTTATCACCAGTTCCTACAATTTCATTAATTTCGTCATTAAAAGTCAGGAATATAATTTCGATGAAATTAATGAAGGTTAAATTGTAATTAACTCATGTGGTTTATGTTCCCAAAGATAAAAGTGTTCACGATTATTATCCTGGTATCGAATGTATCGATTTTCTTGAAGTCATTTAATATGTTTTATTAAATAACAAATAATTATTTTACTTAGAATTAATCGCGGCGTTACGTTCACGTTCAAAGGTCCAACATTTTTCCAAGATTCAAACAACTAAAACTACTAAAATAGTGGCAAGAATACGCCTCAAGTTGTAGAGGAACCGGCCTGTTATTGGCTGCACTAGGAAGTGTGGGTTCTCGGGATACGTTCCCAATTACCACGAAGAAATGGACTAGTAAGGTCGTAAATTGATACTCAGGGGCAGGAAGGGCGGTCAGCTTCCCTATGAGCTTTAATGTGTTCCTGTTCAGAAATGGCTGTTTCTTTTAAGATTAGTGAGTGCTTCGGAAAATTGGTGAGCGGTTTCTTTTGACTTCTAGTGTAGTTACTGGTTATATTGTCTTGGCAGTATATATAGTTTGTTAAATGAATATGTAATCCTTTATGGGTGTATAGGGATCCTACCAAGACCTAAGGAGCCCAAGCAACCTCACCTGCAAGTGGTGCACCTGCCGATCAACGGACGAGGCTCTGGCGAATATTACAGTGCCTGATAAGCGGCAATAGGCTCGCCACTTATTACGTGGGACCAACTATAATTATAATAGGGGAAGTGTGGGCGTATAATGTGCCTTACCCCTTCGGAGAAACAGGCGTGAATGTATGTGTATGTACATATTATTTTATTAGGTAGTGATGTAAAAGATATTTTATATTGTCTGATAAAAATAATCTACATTGTACTGGATAGGAAAATATCTATAAATTTTAATTTGTTATGTTTTATTAATATCGTAATTTTTGGTGGGCTTTTAAGAATTTTGTGTACAAACAGAAAAGATGAACATTTCTTAATGAACTTGGTGAAAGGGAGTGATTGGTATCCTTCTATTATGGGAGTTCTATCTTGGCTTGACGACTACTACATACAAATGGTCACCAATCCAAGGATATCTGTGACCACTGCTTGATTTCAGTGTTCGTTCCGGACCTTCTAACTTTGCGGGAGCATAGCAATGGGTCCATGTGATTCGGAACTCGGTTGTGACAGGAGCTTGTGCCCAATAGCGGGGTAATAACGATGATAATATGTGAGTAGGTACCAATCTGACACAAAGAGAACTACTATCCAGTAAAATTAGAACTTCAATGTCTTAGTTATACCTTACCTCCGTTACATTTCCTCTGGTAGACCATAGTTGTGTCATCAATTACCAGGCAAAAAGTAGTGTAAAAGGCCTTCTAGTTTACTATTATGAGACTTCTAAATCGCGCCGTGTGGACATTACACTAAATCTGGCAGAGTTACGCGCGTGCGCGACACGCCCACTAATTGGTATCGTCGCAGGCGCACCGGTAATGGCATTGTTTGTTTTGGAAACTGCCATAAATCGGCCTCTAACGGCACTCACACTCCTGGCCAATGGTGGAATGTTAGCAGGTGCAGTCAACCACCTCTTTATGTGACCGCATTTTGAAGTTACACTGAAAAGTGTTATTACGTTATGAGTGTAATTATCGTTATTGCTCCATTATATCATGTCGAGGAAAGCTTGTCTGGGCTGGGTCAGTCACAGGCGTTACGTTATAGTAAAAGCTTTCGCTCCCTACCTTGTTTTTGGTTGGTAACGATCGCCGAAGTCGAGCAGCGTTTACAAGGGTCAGATTATCAATAAGTGATTGGGAAGTATTTCATACCGGTCGTTTCCGCGCTTCAGAAGATATTTACTTCAGAAGCGATTGTATTAGTGGAACATTTTATTTCATACAAATTTTCACGGCAGTTCCACGAATTATGTGGTGTTATTTTATTTTCTTTTGTCTTATAAATATTGTTTGAAAATATTTTATGACAATTACATCAATTATTTAGTTCCAAGTTAAGTATCATTAAGAACTTGTATTATAGATACTAAATAACGGATAAACATATATAATTCTTTTTTTTTGTAAATACATACTTAATATACATAGGAAAACACCCAGACCAGAACAAATATTAATGTTCAAGCACACAAAGATTTTTCCGCGTGGGAAACAAACCCACGATCTTAGGAGCGGAGAGCGGGTATTCTCGCCACCACGCCATAGGTATCGGTCGTCATGTAAATATAGACTATCTGTCAAATATACGCTAATAGGAACGCTAAGATTGTGATGTATGCTCTAAATGGATTTTAATTATACTCACTGACTTACGTCATTTTTGAACTGCTTGACCATGGCTTTGGAATTAGACAGTAAAGTTTAAATTTAGGATGTGTCAGCTAAGATAGAGTTTCAGAAATTATAAGCACTCGATAATTATCTCATATCTAGTTGAGAAGACAATAAGAAAACTAAATCAAATATCAATGATGTACTTCACTCATAAATTCACTCTATCAACCTACGAACTTCAATCTTTTTTTCCAGAACATTCACATCAGAATTCTTTTCAAAAATTTGTACAGCTTGTTTTATATAAAGGTTCAATAAAAACCTCAAAACATCCTTCGAGTTTAAAGTTGGTCGAACTTTTTATGTTCCTTAATAACCTTTTTTATTTTAACGATTCATACTTACTCAAAACAACGTCATGTTGGGCATTTTGTTATTGTTGCGGCTAAACGCGATCCGGGGGTCGTCGCCCCCCTAATTGCTTGTAATTTTTACGTCTTGATCGAAATGCGCCGGCGCAAGTCGGTAAAGGAATGCAGACCCCACCTTGGGTGTTACATTGTACTGTCTTTTACCAAACGTAGGTAAGTACCGCAAAATA
Source organism: Musotima nitidalis (assembly GCA_949126915.1). Lineage (NCBI taxonomy): Eukaryota > Metazoa > Arthropoda > Insecta > Lepidoptera > Crambidae > Musotima > Musotima nitidalis. The sequence goes on from OX421416.1 coordinate 18,699,981, forward strand.
CGTTTAATAAACTGACCCTCTAAAATATACCGTTTAAACATCTAAATAGAGCATTTAAAGGCTGAGTTATTAAAATGTATGTTCATTTATGTTAGACTAGCTTTTGCCCGCGACTTCATACGCGTGGAATAGTGACTAGTGACTTCCGGCAGTTTTTTGGTTTTACCCACATAGTTCCCGATCTCGCGGGATTTTTGAGAAGTTTGCGATCCCGCGGTATTTTCGGGATAAAAACTATCCTATGTCCTTTCTCGAGTTCCAAACTATGTCTGTACCAAATTACACACAAATCGGTTCAGTAGTTTAGGCGTGAAGAAAAGACAGACAGAGTTACTTTCGCTTTTATAATATTATATAGTAGGATAGGCTAGTATCAGTAGTAGTAGTAGTATCTCCACTCATTCTCATTTACAATGAATTAAATACCATTAGTAAATCATTTACTGGACACTGGTTAAATATGCTAAACGCGCGAAGTCATTAATAAAAGAAAAAAAAGTATAAAGCCTGCTTAGTGATGGGCGATATGAAGCTGTGTAAGATGTTCAAGGATATTTAATATATTTCTTTCGCTGCGAGTATAGTTAGCTGAATGCAACGTTAGATCTGTGTGGTCATAGTCGATTTATTATTGTTTAACTGAGCTCGTCAACTTTAATCGCTAAACTCAATCTCCAACTAAAACAACCCGAGAACAAAGTCGTGTCTTACAGCCGAATTGTCAAGGCCGAAATATTACAACCGGATTTGCGTAATGTATGAAGTATTCCGTGTAGTAGCGGCACCACCAAAGAGTTCTACTACCCTTATAATATATAATATATAATATAGACTTTGAGATCGTTCCGTTTGCTTTATAGAAGTCATTTATTATGTTCCCAGAAGGGTATTTAGTTAAGTTTATTCAGCTGTCTCGTTTGCTCTAATGTTTTCTTGTTTATTTGATTTTTGTTATAGCCGTATTATTATATATTTTTAACAAATTGTACGTTTAAGTGGTGTTTTGTCGTTTTATGTATGCAATTTTTTTATTTATGTTGAAATGTTTAATTTTGTTGCGCATAGTTTTAAGTTTGTCCTACTTACGTAGTATTAATAGGCTTGTACGGAAGACCAGCGCCGCGGGGCCATAGTGACCCCTCGGCATATGCTGAGTATAAGCCTTTTCGGTGCCACATGTGTTTATTAATTTTTATTTTTGTAAACCAATGTATCATGTGTCACAGAATAAATAATTTTCTTTCTTTCTTTCTTTCTTTCTATAATAGGCCTTTTTCATACTTAGTTGACGTCCGCATGTGGGTCCCATCGTTTTACATACACACACACACACACACACACATATTGATATAGAAAATATTGCGTCAAAGGAAAATATGGTATGAAACGATAGATAAAAATATAACGATAGAACTGGCATGCATGTCACACGGCACCCCGTATGTTATAATTAAAAAAAGCGGATAAGCTTGCTTGTCATTCTTCAGTTCAGTGTGTGTGGCTATTTCGTATCAATCATATTTGTATCAATATCACGCAGTATGTGAGAATTAACGCTTAAGCTTGCATGTCGTTCTTCAGTACAGTGTGTATGGTTATTTATTTGCAATCATAATTTGTGTCAATATCACGTATTATGTAAGAATAAAAAATTCGCATAAGCCTGCATGTCATTCACCAGTCCAGTGTGTATGGTTAAACATTTCTCGCTTCGTCTGCTGTATCATAACCAGTTATTAGTTTAATTTCTAACTGAATACCCCCCGTCAAGGGGCTCTCTGGATTTAGCGGATTCTCAGGTGTTCACGAACATAATCACCTGTAATGTCGGACTTTTTACCTCCGCCACATTACACCAGAGCATAAGATATTAAGAATTTCGCTTGGAAGTCTGATATCCACGAAATGAACCGTAGGAATCGCATCCTGTTTCAAAGTACATGTTTTATCTGTCTCTTATTACTTTACAACGTAGTCTGATGTACAACGATATATGGAGGAGATATATCCTCATTCCATTAAAATCCTTACTAATTATTACAAAAAAATAACTAAAACATATGAAATTTGAAAAATGATTAAAAAATTATTGAAATTTTACTGTTTGACTAGTTGACTAGCGATCATAAAAGGCTATAATTCTGTCCCCTTGTAACTTATTTTAAGCCGAGCACACACTGTCGTAGCCGCCGTAGTCTATTAAATCTTTCTATATAATAAATAATAAATAAATATTTAATAATAAATATTTTCTAACAATTACACCAATCATTTAGTTCCAAGATAAGTATCATTAAGAACATGTGTTATGGATACTAAATAACGGAAATACATACAAACATACTTTTTTTTATTAAATAAATACTTAATATACATAGGGAAACGCCCAGACCAGAACAAATATTCATGTTTATGCACACAAATATTTGTCCTGTGTGGGAATCGAACCCACGACCTTGGAGCGGAGAGCGGGTGTACTCGCCACCATGCCATATGGGTCGTCGTTATATGAAATATATAACATATATATAAAACATTCCTTTTTGAAAGGAGGTATCTTATATCAACTACAATCTAACCTATCTAAAGACTAATTAGCAACTTTCTTTTCATAAACTACTGGATATTTTAAAAGTAAGCATTTGTCCAATAACACTATTCTTATTGTTTCTAATAAGGCGAATACACTTTAGTAACGTGTTCTTAGTCACAGTATTACACTTCACTAACACTACACTAAACTAACTCAAAAGGTTTTGTCCTTCTCAGTCTTCATACTAGGTCTGTGTTGTCGAGTAGCTGGATAGCCTTAACATTTACATGGTGATGAAGTCTTCTTTCATGACCTATCTTTCACAAGCTTCTGCATATTTCTTAATTATGCTAACGACCAAATCCACTTTAAGGTCCCGATGTAGATCGTCGGTTCTGATGTACCAAGGTGCGTTAACGATGCCTCTCAATACTTTAATTCTGGAATCGCTGTATTATTTTTTATGTTAGTTGGTTTGGTACAAGCCCAGAGCTAAATACCATAAGTCCTTGTTATATAAGGACTTGTTTATATAATAGTAATTTTTTGTGCACCGACAGCGCTGAATGTTTACCAAAATAGCCAGTACATTTTCTTTATAGCGAAGTTCCAGCTCTTAGCGTTTCTTCTTAAGTGCTTTCCAGCAAAGCTTTGTGTCTAATGTAATTCTTAGATATATGATACCCCAGTTTGGTTTAAATATATCAAATGGTGTTCTTTTTTCTTGTTTGTGAATGAAATAATAGAAAAAAATGCAACTGCCTCGAAAATACACAAAACTTGTCAATATTTTTTCTATTTGTATTGACACATATAAGTTAGCAGGTGTATAGGGATCCTACTATCTTATCTTATCTTATCTATTTCTGGCGAACATAACAGTGTCCGGTAAGCGGCAATAGTCTCGCCACCTATTACGTGGGACCAACTATATATTTGGCAAAGTGGCGTATAATATGCCTCTGCCTACCCCTTCGGGGACACAGGCGTGAATGTATGTATGTACATATAAGTTACAAAATTATAATTCTAATTATAGGTAAAAAATAAGTTACTTTTTATATCAATATGAATAGTAAAGTTACGTGAAAATATAACCCGATAAACATTAACACAGTATAGCAAAACTAACACACATGTCGGTTAGACCCACCATCTACAGGCCACAATTACATCGTTACCTTTCAAGCTTTCATATAGAAATTGGAGACGCGAATGTAACAATCAACACGAGTCACACGACCAATTAACGGCTGGCAGCAGGGCAGGCCATATGCGGTGTTTTCCTGTGGAAATTGCAGTCTTCCTTCATTGCTCATAGACTTGACGGCTCGAGAAATTGCTAATGGCTCTATTGAAGACTTTCTGGTTTCTGGAATTGGAGTAACTTAATTCGCACCCTTATTTCGAAACCTAAACAAAATAAATAATTTTACAGGAGAAGCGATTTTATAGATTTCATCGATTTTAAAAAGATGGGCTGGCCACACAGGACAAATTTTTTGTGTGCATCAACATGAATGTTTGTTCTAGTCTGGGTGTTTTCCTATGTACATGAAGTAAGTATCACCAAAATTAAGTATTTATGTATGTTTATCCGTTACTTAGTATCCATAACACAATTACGAAATAATTGGTGTAATTGACAGAAAATATTTATTTTTATATGTTTTGAGTAATCTATAGACATTGCTAAACCAAGGTTTGAATTAGCGTAACATTGGTGCTCAAGACAGTTTTGCGTTTGTCCCGACATGCAAAATGGCATTTTCACTTTCAACAAATTTAAGAAATCCTCGCCCTATTAACTTTTCAAGCCATGAATTCCTTACCCAAATTATAATTCTACTGTTTCCTGTCTCCTGGCAGGTCCACCATCTCGTATAATTAACCTTGAAAAATTCCTCTCTCTCTACGCTTACGGATACGCTTACTTTGTATAGTGGTTGTTAGACATAGTAAATCTGTCTAACTTCCCATAAATGGGAATTAAGAGGCTCATAGTTCCTGGAAAGCTGGTGTTAAGACTCTGAGTATGTATGGTACGGGTTTGTTGTGGGTATGGTTGTATGGTTGACGGATTACGTATACGAGATGTCGTAAAGTCCGAATAAGGAGTGTGTGTTTAGAACAAGTTCAGGGCTTAAAGCAGAGAGCGTAACTTGTACAGATAAAGATTTGGATTTGAATATAGCGACGCACTAAAGACGCTACACAGAAAGAGTTTTTTTTTAATTTGAAAAAGATTTCTCTTAAACAATATTGCATAGCATTAGTGCAAAATTATAAATCATGAAAAATATGTGAATGATGTTTCCACAAATATGAAAAACAATTTACTGGTGTAACAGGTCTGAGGTATCGTTCAACATAGGCGTGGAGGCGTTAAGGTCGTGTGTTGGATTTCGACACAGGACCAATCATTGTATGAATAAGAATATTATTGTTTCAGTTTGGGTGTTTTCCTATATATTCTTTACTATATTAATTACCCTATACCCATAATACAAACTCTGCTAGCTAACTCATAGTACAAGCAGTTTAAGGCTAGAAGCGCTATATAAAATCTCATACATACATACATACATTCTTCTCCGAAGGGGTAGGCACAGGCATATTACACGCTCACACTTCGCCAACTATATAATGTGTCCCACGTAATAGGTGGCGAGCCTATTGCCGCTTACCGGGCACTGTTATGTTCGTCAGAGCCTCGTCCGTTGATCGGCAGGTGCACCACTTGCAGACGAGGTTGGCTTCGGCTCCTTAGGTCTTGGTAGGATCCCTTTACACCTAAATTATACCTTTATACCTAGGTGTAAAGGGATCCTATCATGTAAGATCTCTCAGAACATAAATTTTATCAGTAACGTCCAGCAGATCGTTTGAGTAAACTATTAAGACTCAGTAGCCGCATAGGCAACAGGCGTATGCAGTCTAGAAATGCCTGCCGAGGGCAGTGCACTTCCAAGATTAGCCCGACATTTGTCGCCGACCCACTTGTGCACAGTTTAACGCTTATGACATGCCTCTATAATGCGCATACCATTGTGCTCGTAAAGCTTCTGTTAATATTCCTTATGTCATACGTTAGCCAACTGTAATAAAGTTTACAACGACTGTGTGCGCTAAATCACTAAAAGATAAATCTGTAAAATTGGTATGCAATTTGCGTCGTATTTGGCTACATATATAAACTCACTCATATGTGCTGGGCTTATCACTTGCTCTGTGCTTCAGAAAGCACGTTAAGCAGCTGGTTCCGGCTGTCATAAACCTCCATGGCAGTCGTTATTTGGAAGTCAGTACCTGTAACATCCTAACAGTTCGTTTAACCATAGAATTAAGTTTCTCTCTGGGTTGCGGAGGTCAGACGGCAGTCGTTCCATGTAATAACTGAAATTCAGCCGACCCTGGGCTTGAGTCTAGGGCGAAGTGTGACATGGTGTGACAAGGGGATGGGAGGGGATCCATAATTTCATGACTGACGTCGATTCCGATTCCAAAAACCAGGTCCTACGCAAATTTCGGAACTGCTGTTTTGATGTAATTTTATTTCTTGCTATTCAATTGCAAAACATGTGACATCACACTAAGGAGGAGGGAGTCTCACAAGTGTGACCAGCTCTGACAAGGACGAAAGGGGGGTCAAAAAATTACGAAATTCGTTTGACGTAATTTATGGATGTCACCTATGAAATAGCTACTTATTACATAGAAAATACCAATTATTTACCGCAATTTGTCTCCAGGCGAGCGCACACCCCGCAAATGTCACCTAGTTTAGATTGATTACAAAAAGACATATCCAATGGCGGATGCCTGTGGTTATTTTTTGGTCGCGTAACGGCGACAATTGTAATTCTGGCATGCCTCATCAAACGCGACACCTCAAATTACCGGCGATAATTTAAATTATCGCATTTTGGTCGGACTAAGTTTTTGCTTACTAGTGATGTCTATAAGTATCGATACTATTAGTATCAAAAATCTAAATATAATTCGCATCTAAATATCGATATTTTCACGCAATGACATTGGATTATCGATGAGGCCACCTTCACTGGTGTACCATAATCTTTTTATATAGATTTATTTATATTTATATTTATCATAGCATCCTTATTAAATCCACTGCTGAACATTAGCCTCCCCAATAGATTATATTAGCCATCATTCGGTAGTATCTCTCTTTGTCAACTCTATCGACTCCCGTGAGATTAGATGGAGTGGCACTATTCTAGGCCGGTAACAGACGGCATAAAGAAAATGGGAGTCGCAAAAATATAGTATAACATGAAGTAAAAGATTTTAATTGTCTGAAAACACTACTTCTTGCTTTATTTAATAAAAAATACGAAACCCAGCGTGCAGTATGAATTTTACTTAAAAACATTCATGATATAACGCCTGTTTCCCGAAGGGGTGGGCAGGGGCATATTATACGCCCAAACTTCGCCAATCGTTGGTCCCCCCCACGTTATAGGTAGCGAGCCTATCCTTTTACTCTAATAAGGAGCCTAGTATAGGTTTCGAGGTCTCTTAGGGTAAGGAATACCACACGAGGGCCTTTTACTAAAAAAAATACTGTTTTTAAATTTAAATTTCTACAATAAAAGTACAGTTTATGATAATTTTACCCTCTAACAGATGAAATTGCACTATCACCTTTTATTAATATACATATTACATTATACTTATTTAAGGACTATTATAGAAAGATAAAACATTATAATTATTAGAATTGGTAAAGTATTGTTATGTTTACATTGCATAATTGAAAACATTTGAATTGAAACTAAATAAACAAAACACTACTCAATAGCTAAATAATGCATAAAAATGTTTATTCAAAGGTCGTAAATCGCCAAAACTATCGATATATTTCCGACAAGCCTATCAGTTACACAACGTTCGCCGCTCCATCTCTCTTGTCATGGCACCATTGACATTCGCTGTCAACCCACTACAAATCAGAGGTCGATACGCTAATTAAGTGGCTGAATTTCTCTATTAAGTAACGCTTGGGTTGTTTGACACCCGATGGTTTACGGGGGGTTATGTAAGGTGAGACGTTTTATTAGACAGATTTTTTAGTTTAGAACGTAATAAATCATAGTCGGTAAAAAATGAAAGTCATAGTTTAATACCAAGTTAGAACCTATTAATTCATGTACTCATGAACGTGCTGTGCCTCCCTGATAGAGCTCCTCCCGGTACTGATTCGGGGGACGCTGGCCACGAGCGGGATGTCAAAAGCTTTTTCCCTTGGCACTGCCCCCCCCCCCCTCCCCCCCCTTTTTAACAGCAGTGGGCGTCGTCGTAAGATTTTGTTTTTATGTAAATACTGCAGTAAAAGGGCGCGTTATTCTGTAAGTATTGTAATTTTGACTTTCATAAGAGCTCTATTAAGTCAAACTTGAACAAATGATTTTGACTTTGACATTTCGATAGTCCTCTTTCCTTCCAAACGCCGACTTGCATAGTAATATTAATTCTACATGAATATCATATAAAAATAGCATGTCGTAACAGGGAAGCGATGGTAGTGACGATCTAGCCGCGATGAAATGCGCGATATCGCTGATACGCCGCTGACAAGCGTGCGCCTGCACCGGTGAAAGCGACAGTTGTGTTCAGGGCTGGCTCTGTGTAGAAAAAAATATGATAATTATGTTAGTAGCAAAAAAATAAGTTAATAATATGTAAATCAGTTTGCATTAACTAACAGTTTGTAGCAGTTTCAAAGTGCAATTCAATTTGCCCAGTAAAAAGTATTTACACGTCGTACTTTTAATTTGAATGCAAAACTTGATAAATAATTTAAAAGTTATAGGTATCGTTTTCTAATATTCAATTAATTTATTCATTTACTTATCAGTTGTCTTAAAAGTCAATACTTAATTCATTAGATACAATAGGGCGTTCTGATAATGAGAGAAGAAAAATCACCTAATAATCAGAAAGTTTTCGTCAAGTTTTAATACATAAATTATCTAACTTTAAAACACAGTAAAGCATATATTTAAGTATTAGCCAATATTTTTATTATTTTGTGTCTGAAAGAACAAAAAGCATTCAGTAAACAGAATAAAGATACGGGGCATACCCCTACTGTCATGTTCTGTACATTATAAAACTGTCACGTAATGTGCCGACGGTAGTTTTCTAATAATACAGCTGTATTGCTGTAGTTACGTCTTTTAATAATTCAGTAATCATTTATGTTAACAAATTAACATCTTATTAACATTGTTATGTTACAAGGAAATTAAATTCACTTATAATTGTTACTTTTAGATACAATGTTGGTAGCTTTAACGTTGGTAGGTATGTTTAATGAATCTATATGTGTAAAAGTAACAGTCCATCTTTTTATTTGTATGCCCCAAAGTCAAAATTGCTTAACTAATTTGGTTAAATATTTGTGACAATTCAGACTCTTTTCTTTTGGATATAATTTGAGTCCTTGGCAGGCCATAGTATAGTTTATATCCCGAGAAACAAAGGGGGATGAATTTTTGTATGTGGAATCTCTTTTCATTAGACGAATTAGCGATATTAGTAAGTCACAACGACTTATTGTTGTCACTTGTTATAAGAAATTTTAAAGTTCTTCCATGCAACAGATCTTTCTTCTTCTACCAAAAAAAAAACAATTTTTATAAGCGACAGCCCTAAACTTTCGCCATACCGCGAACCAATGAAGAATGCCGTCCGTTATCAAAACGATGTCATTTGTTACGTCACAAATTTTTGACGAACCGGCAAGCACGACTTCCATTATTAATATTTCTTACTATTGCGGTTCAGTCATGCGCGCACGCAGATCGCCACACACGCGGCTACGTACGCGCATATCCGAGTACGAGTTTGAGTGACGTAATCTTTTTAAATGCATGAATGTTTTCGGTGATATAACAGCTGGTTTGACTCCTAGGTCAATGTAAAACGTACGGCCTTTCGGCTTAAATCAATATCTCAGCTCATTATCCCATTTCTAAGCAATGGTCTCTTACGAACCAATGTGAGAGGATTTAGGTATTTCACTCCCACGCGCACCTAGTGCAGATTGGCGTAGACAGGTGTGTGGCGTACTGCTGTTATATTTTTTTAAGCTGCTCAACAGCGCTTTTTAGCTGACTTACGACTACTTGTGTTTTTATTTACATAATCTCATACCATTGATGCCATTTAGGGTGGGCAGAATGCTTGCTACAACTTTTTAAAAGGGATTTTCAATTGAAGCAAAGTTTCTCTTAGCGTAGAGATCTCTAGATAAAACTAGTGGTGAAAGATGGCTAACCCTTCGCCCACATTGACTCTAACCGAGATCCTATTCCCTTAGCCTTAAACGACACCCTAAACCCTGGTGGTAGAATTACTTGTTGCACTGGCGTGCGCACCACACTTAGGGTGCAGCACCATTGAGGCGGAGCGAGGATGCGGAGCGGAGAAACGTATAAATATTATCCAATAGGGATCGCGGTCAGGAGAGAAGCGAAGATTTTATGAAATCTCATTGGTTAATATTTGTCCGTTTCTCCGCTCCGCATCCTCGCTCCGCCTCAATGGAACTGCACCCTTAAGCTTTGCATACTCAAAAGGTGCGGTGGAGCTTCGAGTTCCATACACTGCATCCATTACCCGAAATCTCTAAGCGCCTATTACTAGCTGGTTAACTTATTGAAGTACAGGTACTACACGGCACTTGAATAAATTAAAAGTCTGAATCCTTTTTACAAGTTTGGCTCAACAAAGCACTTATGAACTTCAGCTTAAAAACTAACGTAGATTGTTTTTGTTTATTTGTAATTATGACGTTTTCAAGTACTATGTATAATAGTTTATGAAATAAATAATTATTGACTTTGAATTTTTGACTTTGACTTAGAACCATTCTCCGTGGGCGGAAGCTTCGTCGTAGAAGAATTGGGCAACAAACTAGTGGTCTAGTCTAGGTGGATTTTTGTCCCGCAATGCAATATAAGGCAAACATATGATAAATCATATGATTCCCGGTAAGCGGCAATAGGTTTGCCGCCTATTAAGTGGAACTAGCAATATAATGGGCGTAAATTATGCGTCGGCCTACCTGGCTATTCAGGAAAAGAAGCGTGTTTATATGTATGTAATGTACCTATGTAAACAAAATATGTCAAATTATTTTTAGTGGCAAAAATCCGTATAGATACATGTGATGGCAGTATCGGTGGCAGGACTGCTAGTAGCGATGTCGGACGTTAATTCTCGGGCCGCGCCCGCGGGCGATCATATCGGGCGCTTCCGCCACCTTCCGCTGCGCCCGCGCCGCACAGACTCGCCTGGCCACCTGTGACTAGGGCTTGTATACTTTCATAGCTCGGCAGGATATAGTTCTCTTAAGCACATAGTGCATCTATCCTGACTTACTTGACATAAAATATATAAAATATTATATGAGATATGACGACCGATATGGCGTGGAGGTCAGTATACCTTCACTTCATTCCAGAGGTCGTGGGTTCGATTCCCACTGGAAAAATCTTTGTGTGCATGAACATGAATATTTGTTCTGGTCTGGGTGTTTTCCTATGTATATATTTACAAAAAAAAGTATTTAACTATATTTATCCGCTGTTTAGTGATATTTATCTTATAATGATACTTATCTTGAAACTAAATAATTTGTGTGATTGTAAGAGAATATTTATTTATTTATTATGTAAGTGACAAATGCTTTATTAAATTTGATTCCAGTGGAGTACTTATGTATGTCAAGATAACTTACTTATTAAGTATTGCATGACGGCGAGACCTTGAACATAGTCTGTATCATTATTATCGTTATGATACATGAGCTGGAGCGGTAAACCTATTACCGAATACAAGTTTCCTTCATTTGTCGCTTATTTCAGGGTTATCGACTGTCCTGATATATCATGATCTATCTTATACATTTTTCATTCCTTTATTATTTTTATTTTTGTCTACGTGTTGTGTCTTATTAATTTAGCTTATAAGTGTAGTTTACTGGATCAATGTAAGCTCTGATATAAAAGATTTCATTATTAGTATTTTGTGTTCTGATATTTTATTAATTACAATGTTATATTTCATTTTAAGTTCCATTCATCATTTGCAACCAATTGACGGTTCCAAGGCAGAAACCGTGACATAACTTTTTAATTACGATTACCCAACGATAATTTGACGACATCATGGCCACCCCACAAGCGCTTGCGCAGCGAAAGTCGCGTATTTGTCAACACGACACTTATTTATCAGGCCCTTTCCTACTAATCACGTTATTTATTGGTCTCCATTTACCTGTGTTAATTGACCTTTCACTGGGTACACCCACTGATCAAGTGATAATAATTTCTAATACATTTTATGTTCAAACATATTTTATCATAATTTTGCTACGTGGGAAAGGGACTGTGTAATAACCATTGATCATTCATGTTAATTAGAGCCGTATATGTTGTAATAGAATATATTAATAAATTGAATTATGTATTTTGTGTTTATTGATAAATCTTGCGTTATTAATGTTTATTTTTTTGGATTGTTTCAGGTAATGAGAAACTGATGTTTACGAGAATCGATGATAGAATGATTCGTAGTAACGTGGTTTTGCATTTTTTTCTATAATAATTTATTTATAAATATTAATATAAATGGATAAAGTTTTACTCCTTCCCAAAAAAATCATTACCATCATACACATCATCTAGAGACATCAGTTTTACACTTTTATATGCCTAGTAATATTGCTCCCTACGAAAAGCAGACATCTTTTTTCACAAACAGGCCGTCTTAAATATTTAAAAATATATGTATATATATATATATATATTTTATATACAGCAAACACCCAGACCAAATAACTGTCCTATATGGATATCAAACCCACAACCATAGGAGCGGAATACAGGTAAGCAGAACCTCGTAAATAAACAGAACTGAATTAAATTGCTCACTGCGGAAAGTATAGGAAACAAATAAAGAAACTCACTTTCACTCAACACATTAAGTTATCTTTGAACCTAAAGAATAGATGATTCATTTGAAACTGAAAATTATAGCAGCTTAACTTCAACGATCTTCGATTACGTTAAATTATCTTCCATACACAATCTATTTTTAAATTTGCAGACCAATCAACAAGACAGACAGCAAGCGCTTCCATTTTGTTTTGTCATCTTTATTCAAATTCTAAGAGATGGGGTATTAACTCTTTGCTTTATGTTTAATATTGTCAAGTCATCACGCATTCAGTAGTTTAATTGCACATTTTATCGTTAAAGCAATTGTTAATCAGTAATTATTTAGTCAATGCGCACACTCTTACAAAGCTTGCGAGTCAGGTTCAGCAATATCTATTGATAGAATATAATTTAATTCTTTGCCACCGGCAATTAGTGGACTTTCAGAAACTTTATTTGTGTTATAAAGTGGTAAATGTGGTTCCTTTGATTGGCATGAAAGAATTCTATAATATTTCATCAGACATTTAACAATCAGAACTAATGTACAGGTAGCTAAACCAGGCTTTACTATAGGTATCATCTAATGAAGGATAAACATACTTGAATTGCTGGTTTCAAATAAAATCATATAGTGAAATGTGCATAGGTACATAGAAAGCAACCAGTCCAAGAAAACTATTCATATGCATGCACAATAATCTTAAGGAAAATGATCCTCTAAGAGTAAAAAACCGATATACGGTCTCCCCGTCATATCATCTTCATCGGTCTGAGGACGTCAGACAATGCAGATCATAGGCCGCGCCCCCGTGAATTTCCAATGTGACAAATTACAGACAGCCTTATAGTAGATCAGTGTTTTTAAGAAAATTATTACTTTAATCCTTATTTTATTTTGGCTTTTCGAATATGATCTTTACGATTACGACTTAAAGTTTAAAACCTGTCATTTAAAATTAACGTATTCTATCAAATACACGATTTAATCTTGATATTATAAACTAAACTCAAAAAATCTTCGAAACCGTTGTTAGCTAACCGTTTTTACAATCGGATTCCCATGACTTGTCCGTCTGGGGCCATTATTTAGAACTTTTTGCTAAATCATTGTTTTTAGTAGGTCCCCGAAAAGTAAAAGTGTAAAATCCAATGACTCGATACCGGCTTTAATGGTAAAAGTGAAGCTAACTGCGACGGAATCATAGCGAGTCAATAACTTCATTTGTGTTATTTTTTGTAACATCTCCCATATAATGGTCGTTTGAAATTGCTTCACTATCAAATAGTAAGGGGAAATTTCATGCCGTGTATACAGTTAATTTATATTTGACAGGTTCTTTAGAATATTTAAATGTAAATTAATATTGTATTGATACTTTGTCTGTATCTCTCTGTAGACTGTTTTTTTGGTTTATATCTTAACTAGCAGAATCGGATCTGCATAATAACTAAGACTCATTTATAGTTTTAGCATATTTATTATAATTGGTTGTTGACAGATCTTTTTTCAGATTGGCTAGTGACCAATCCGTTGAAATAATAAATTTCTGTGTTCCGACAATAAAAAGTAAAGGAATCAGTGCATCCTGGAGTGATCAGTATACATATATCAGCCCCAACACTAAATTAAGTACACAATAATATATACATATATAAAATCCTTGCAACCCTTTTATGAACACGTTGACCACATCACATAGTACGTAAAAGATTGTTATGTTTGGCAAACTAAATGAACCATACTAAAATATGGAGAAGTCCAGAAAACCAATGTTGTATAAAAATTAGCTGTTTAAGTTTAATCGATAATGTTATTATAAATGTGACTAGGAAAAATCGCAATGCAATTGAATAAACTACAAACGAAAACATTATTTGTAAGAATGACTTGTAAATTACTAGCAAGTTAAACATAGCAAAAAACTGAATGTTATCAGAAATTTGTGACTAATCATTAAATATCTGGTGATGTAATTGTGGTATCAACCAAAACAAAGTTCTCACATCTTTCTAGGAGAAGGATGATGGAACTGTTAATGTGATTTCTGTAACTAGCTCATGTATTGGTTCCTAACTGCATAGCCTAACATTCTCACATAAGGGCACAAAAGTTTTAATCAAAAGTATTATTAATTTTTCGTGACTAGAGTAATGTCATAATATTAGAAAACGAATCTTATACTAAAGTGGGTAATTACACAACATAATTGATTATTGTCTCGTTATCTACATCACAACCACTTTCATTCGCTTCTGTTTGAGTACCACCACAACATTCAATCAATCAAATTTTTCTACGCTTATCAGATTGTCCTTTACTATTTAATTAGTGTCTGCATTACCGTCCAAAGATAGTATCGATTTTATAAATTAAACCGGATCATTTGCATCAATGTCTTTACCACCATATAAACTCCAATATTGTAACTGTACTTGGGCTTAATCGGTCTTTTTGTAGGGTCGCTAAAGGTCATTTAATGAATGTCAATTAATAATGCGTCCTGGTAAAAGTCGAAGGTGAAATTTACTGGACATGAATTCTTGCTTTCTCGTCTGAAAAACTTGACATGTTTTAAACGCCTATTTTGTTTTCTTATTGTGTGGTATCTATATGATTTCGCGATTTCTTAATTTACTTGGTAGCAATATCAATAATGTTCAATAACTTTCTTACTATCTTCAATTTATCTTTTAAATGAATTGACGTCAAAGGTATTAGGATTGAGATTTTGAATATTTTTGTTAGATAGCATTTTATATGTAACTTATCTGAATATTTTAATGTGGATGATGGAATAATTACATAATGTATAGCGAAGAAGATTTCTGTAAATTCCTATTTATGTATTGCTTACCCCAATTACATAACATACACTTAAACGTTAAAAGCTTCTAATAGATAATCTTTTTCTAATAAATTAGGGCCGACAGTAGTAGAATTTAAGGTACAAAGGATATTTTTAGTCAGATATTTTGTATTTAACAATGTAACAAATATGCTGAGTCTACCGCAATACTTTTTATTCCAGTGGCTTTTTAAGTCAGGATCACAACCTTGCTATTAAATATCCCAGTTACTTGCTATTGCCCCGGGTTGTTTCAGTATATATTTACTATAATTATGATGCAATTATGATCAGAGTTACATGAAAGTCCAAGCAAGTTAGAAAATAAAAGTCTACACCGTGTGAGTCGAGTTCGACGAGCCGAGATCGAAAGTGACTGTGCGGACATTTTTATCTCATTTTCACATTCCCATGTTAGTGCGACCGGATCTTTGTTATTATCGGAAAAGGCTGTAAAAGGGGGTAAAATATACCCGAGGCAGTGCAAAAAATCATTTCCATAACCCGTCTAGATTTCATTTCCCTTGTTCTTTATATGGTTAGGTAATTAGCGTGGTTGAGGACTGGAATAGAAAAGTGTGCTCGGTACGAATATGGCGATAGATCGACGTGATTTGTGTTCTGCGTGATTCGACTTAGATTGATTTTCGATTATACTTAGAGAGTATTCTATCTTTTTTAAATAATTTTATGCTAGAACTAATCACCAATTACCCGAGACCGAAATGAAAAGCGCAGTGCCAATTGGGGTTTTTAGTAGCATATTTTTTATAAATTTGGGCAGATGTGTCACATTACTTTCAGATGATATGAACTGTCTATCATTATCTGACTCGATCATGACGCATCTTGAAATTGAGTTGCTTCTCAGGAAACTTGAGTTTCACCTGTGTTAGTCATTCTTACTCCTTTTCTCCATTAATCATGCTTCACCTTACTAGAACCTTTCCATTGTCAATTAGCTGCTTCCTCAAACTTTATTGAGCGAATTATTTAGATGTCTTTTATGCTTCAAGTACCGTTACCATTCAGGGACATACAGCCTCCCTAGATGGCAGGCTTTGAAGAGACTCATCAATAACCACCACGGCTTTTACAAATGTTTGAATGAAACGTGGTATTTCTCATTCCCTAGTCATTTTCAACGCCATCAACACTCGATTTGAACATGGAGGAATTTGAATCATAAATATGGCCGTTTCACATAGCTTGGTGTTTACGTAAAGGCAAGGAAGGTGCTTCCTTTTCAATATTTTCAAGAGAGCTTTCCATATCTAATTTACCATAACTTATATTCCGATACCTACAGGAGATTTAGAATCATAACGCAGGTATTTTGTTTAATACAAAGTTTTTATCATAAATAAGGCAAAAAATGCATACACAAGGTTTGATATTATTTTTAAGACTTCTTCTTGTATTTTGCAAAATGATATATAACTATACGACGATATAACTATATTTATATCTATTAGGATGTTACACTGTGTCTGTAAAAGGAGTAAACAAAATTGTACATTCTTCAGATTGCAATGCTGGCGGACGGCCCCGGAGGCAGGCGTGGTGTTAATACAGGCGCAGACCGTTATTGGCGGGGTGCGCAGGCGCCGCGCCGCCAAACAAATGATTTATGCCTTATTCAGTCCGTTTCCGGGGCCAAGATGTGCGTGCGCATTGACTAATAGCTTTGAAGTTCAACATAGTTCATACCCACGCAGTACTAAAGCATTTTTTATGCGTGTATCTTTCAGTTTTTTTTTAGGAAATATATTTAGAAAATTTCCATCAAAACTCGGTTAGCCTCTGTAAAGCTCTCGTGTTTGTTAGAATATCCTTTTAGAAATAATATGTTGTGACTGCTATTTTAATGACTTTGGTGAAGAAAATTAGAGGCTCTTTATACTGAGTGTACAAGTGAGTCTGAGTGACAATAGGATCTTTCAAGATCTTGTTATTACTTATATCATATTCATAGTCCTAACTTAAGTAAAGCTTCAATGTTGCAAGCTCTTTTTCATCATCATCAAGCATCTTTAATGAAAGCACCTCGTCAATTACACGTAATTTTCCACTAAACCTGCATTAAAGTTCCTCGTCCTTGTGGTAATGGCGATGGCGACGCCACTAATCGCTGATATTTTCTTACGAATTTCCGAGAAAAAATATTTACCTCCACGCGAACGGACTGATTTAATTGTATGTATCACGACTGCAAGAGGCGGTCTTGGGGGCTGGTTGAAACGTTTTCAAATTGTTGAACTTTTCTCGTTTTACTTGATTTTAGTTGACGCCAAGGCTTGGTTTAATTTCAATATAAATTTTTAGCAGTTTTGTAATTTGCTGACAGCAATTGAGAAGTTAGGGAACTTCTGCTTCAAGATAAGCGTTCTGCTTTTTTCCTTCTCTCGTTCCAGGACTTAAGTGATTTGTTAGAACGGCACTGTAATAATATCTGAAATAATAACAGATAAGATACGAATCTATTGAAACATTTAGAACACTAGTCAGTTCATCTTCAGGACCAGGCACAAATGCAATTCAATTGCTGCAAGTGGTGAGACAAGGAGACGTAAATTTTCCGAAACTGTTTACGAGTGTAGTTGAGGATGATTTCAAATCCTTGAATATATATTGCATGATTTATGTATTCACCGCATACTTTTTTCCTTCCGCCAGAATTGTCTTCAGTAATATTGTTTAGCTTAACGTGTATATGTGCAGAGTTTCCAAAAGGTAGATATATCGTTTATAGAACGAAAATAATAACAATTTTTTTTTTCACGTTTGCAGGTAACAATTGAAATTATTGTCGGGTATTTCAACTAGGATATCTGGAATTCCCAAAAATAATTACTATTATTTTACGAACGATCATGCTCTGCTTTGTTGTCTTAAGAAAACTTTTTGATATCCCTTTTTTCCATATTGGTTTTTGGTCAGTACGCCACATAAACAAATTAAGCCTGATTCAGCGTGCTATGGATAGAGTTATCCTTAGGGTCCTTGATAAGATAGGAAACGAGCATATCCGCTCGAAAACTTCTGTCAGTAACATAGCTTTTCGAGTCAGCATTGCTTTCCTGCCATGTTACCTTCCTAAAACCGATGTAATCAAACGAATTTTTAATGGAAGCAAAGAACCCGTTGCTGATTCCTGTTTCGTTGAATGAGTATGTTCCAACAGCCAACAAGGACTTCTATAGGCTGAGATCGTTACGTTAATAATTCATATATATAATTTCTCTTAACTATAATTGCAATTACATCAATTCATTATGACATATATTATTTTCTTGGTTCTTTTTCGGACATTAAAATTCAATCATTTCTTCGGTGTTCTTTGCTGTTGATATTACTTCAAGTTTCAAACCTCATCTTAAAGTTGCAAGAACAGGAATAAAAAGACGAAATTCAACCGTCAATTTAAATTCAATTACCAATGCCAGTTTTGTAATTTTCAATTTTGATGCACGATGAGGAGTGTCACCCTCCCGTATATCGCAGTTTGTAGTGATGGAGCATTTCATATTTGTCGATATATTTATATTATGCCTTTAACGAGTCTATTCCATTATTAAGAAGTGTTAAGTATGGCGATGGAAATATCAGTGTTTATAGATTCTATTTTATTTACTTTTTTATGCAAAACATATTTTATTGTGCATAACACCAGTATTGCATTAAACATATCGAAATTGTATTTACTTGGTGTAAAACGTGACTTAGTTAAGTTTAAATTTATTCCGTATTACAGCCCGTATAAACGTTAGGGCCTTACGGATCATAAAATTAAAATGCAAGTTCTTTTAGATTCTTTAAATTAGCAAGTTACATGTCTAGGAGGACTCCACGACTCCCGCGCACCTCGGGAATGACAATGTGATGCGTTTGTTGAACCTGCGCGCGCGCGGCGAATCGCAATCGATTTGTACAACTTCAATTTATCTTCACTAAACGATTATTTACTCTTTGTTACTACAAATAAGGTTACAGCGTACTTATGCCCGTGCGATACCGGTGGGAACTGAATGCTCTATCATCGCGAGCATTACATACAATTGTGTTTTCTCTTCATACCATAACTTAATTTAGACGTTGGATTATTCTCAGAATGTCCGTATATAGTTCTTTTTTAGAATGTACGAGGCAGGAAACCGTTTTGTTCATCGTGTCGGTGCTAAATATGCATTGTTTTAATGTCCTTCTGGCAATATTCCGCATTACATTTGCAAAAATATTCATAAATTTGAGTTTCATCTTACCCACAAAATGTATAGTATTTTTTCTGTTTATATTTATCTGATAGTCACATTTTTCTCTACAACGGCTGCACTTAAAATCTGAGTTAAATCTATTTTATTTAAACTAATGAAATATAAAGTTTTTTTTTTCGTATAGCATATTTTAGTGAAAGGTTCATTCATTATTCTTAATTTCCATTTTAAACACTGTAATAGTGTGTCCACTATTATTAAATATTTCTAATAAACTATCCTACATAATATCCGCCAGAATATTACGTGTTTATTGATGCTATACCATTAAATACCTGATTTGACTCTCAAGATAGTGATTTTATAATCAATTCGAGTCCATTTCCGACCCCAAAAACATAAATTTGGGCTTAAGATTGTTAAGACGTCTGTGTGAATTGAATATGGTATTTCAAAATGATTAACATTATGTAATCTCGTGTTGGACTTTCTCCAACATTGTTAAGAATATATCGATATTAGAAGAGACGCCTACAATCAAAGGCTGTCTGAAAATCGAATAAGCGAAATCGAGATCGTTAACGTCGGAGTTGGCGGAGTGTAATCGATGCTTCATTTAATCGCATAGGGCGACGAATGGATTGTAATGGAATCGTTGACATCGGGTCGACCTTGACTGTTAATCCGAGGTGACCCGCGGTCACGAGCCGCCATCCGACTCGGAACCAGGAATCACGTTTAAATTTCTACTTTGTGCCGATTCTGTATTGTGATTTCGTGATGTCGCTACGCCTATTAAAATATCGATATGTCCCACCCATCTCTAATCAAATATGCCAAGTGTATTTTATTTATCGATGACGATTATCCTAAGACAGTTATGCCTAAGTAATATATTTATATCAACGAATCGACAACCAATATCCTGAATAAAAAACAACACATTGTATTACAAATTGCTGTAAATAATGTCACAAATCGAGCCAAATTTAACAAAATATCGTTATATGGTTAAAATCTCGCTTTTTATTTTAACAATGATTTAACATCATCGAGCAGTTACATAGGTAACACAGTAGAATATTATTTGTAACCTATTTAAGTAAATTATAAATTTTCTTAAACTTTGTCTGATATTTGGGGCCAAAACACATTTTACCCTGTTATCTATAGTTCTTGTGTCGCGCACGGCCGCTGGTTTGTAATATTAACCACAGTCAATGAATCAAAAGTAATAAATAAATGATTATTACTTGAATAAATACGACATGGCTGTGGGGACGACCCGAGTTTATTTATAGTCGGCTTGTTAACTATAGGTGCGGGTAAATCAAAACCAGCAACCATTCAAAATAGGAATTTATCATAGCAATTTTTCAAGCGGCCGCATGCAAGTAATTTGAAAACTGTCCACGGTTTCTTTGCAACAGTCATTAGCGACACGCAACCCTGCGTATGCGCAGCGACGGCGCATCAGCGATAAGTTTTAAAGGTGATATTAATGAAATTGTTGTCATTACTAAAATTGTTTTTAATAATTGAAACCCTGTTGTCCTTCGCGTCTTCTTATTTTATTTTTAATAATAAGCTGGACTGATTGCTTTAATGTCTTTAAACTGTAGTTGAGTTGTTGAAAAAAATTTGCTGAATATTAAAGCTTTTTTGTCAAGTGATTTCTCAGTAATAAGATGTTGTTTCTCAGAAAAGGTTCTGTAATTACATTTAAGTTTGTTTCCTGCTTACATTAAAATGCTGGCGCCATAGTTGCGTTTTAATTTCGTTGTCAGAAGGTCATCTCTGTAATTACGACATTATCTATCTATGGGATCAAAATGATCGAACGCCCTTAGCTCTGTATTTGACTTTAAAACTTGATTTCAATGTCATTAGAGAACGATAAAAGATCCATCGTAGCCTGATTGTAGCTATTACATGCTAATTCAATGCTATTAATGATAAAAAACAATCCGCATATTTGTTGTTTGTCAGAATACAAATAGTAAAGTTGAACCTAGCATTGTATATGATGATTGATCTATTTTACTTTACAAAAAAACATTGGCTGAATAAGCATGAGTATGCCAAATATACCTATTTTACATAACTTTCACAAATTGATCATCGGGTCCCTTAAATAAATTTTGTATACGAGAGACATAAGACTAAAAATATTTATTTTTAATGTGAGAATAATGACTACATCTTAAAGCAGTCGATGCATTCCAAATAAAATAAAGGCGTTTCATACCGTGGAATAAGCACAGTACAAAGCGCACCCACTCATGACGGCCTTCTGAAACCACTGAAATTATATATGTCTAACTGACCAGTATAAGTATGAGTTTCTGATTACGATCATTCCTCCACTCTTCCGTATATGCAGTAAATGCTAAAAACATCTAAATAGGAAACGCTTTAATCTTACGTCAGCCACAATAAAAAGCAAATGCTACAATATCGAGTAACGAGCGGGTGAAGAATGAGGCCGTCGACCCAGACGTGACCTTATAAGGCATATCGGCTATCTGCCGAGCAATTAAATGATAATTTGTGTAAGGATCAGCCATCGAAGTGAGTCAGGGCCGGCTCAGACATAGTATAGTTACAATAGTATCATCTCTCTTCTCAAGCTTTGCTATTCCAGCTTCTGTTTACCAGTAGTAATATATGTGTGAGAGATTGTGCCTGAAGTACGCTAACTTCTTGCTCTTGCCCAATCTACAAGCATAAATAGGGGCAATCTATTTATATCTTCTATTATTAAAAAACCATGTCTCTGCCTACCCCTTCGGGGAAACAGGCGTGATTATATGTATGTATTATTAAAACAATT
Source organism: Musotima nitidalis (assembly GCA_949126915.1). Lineage (NCBI taxonomy): Eukaryota > Metazoa > Arthropoda > Insecta > Lepidoptera > Crambidae > Musotima > Musotima nitidalis. The sequence goes on from OX421416.1 coordinate 18,722,381, forward strand.
TTGACTAACATTTAGGAAATTGTAGGTATGATCAGATTATATTTTTTTCATCAAGCAGAGAGAACAACAATTTTAGTAAAGATACCAACATGGATGCTTTTACTGGAATGTTATGGGAAATAAATTGGCTCTGCCATAATTTAATAACGTCTACATGTAACATAATAATTATTCACAGAAATTCTTAACTGTCATTACCTCTAGTTTATACAAAGGTATTGTTATAAAACTGTAATTTAAACTTACATTGTGTATAATAGCTATATTTAACTTTAATTTTACCTTTAAAAGGTTTTCCTGTATGGCTTCAATTTTAAGAACCGAGCTCAAGACGATCTACCGCTTTCTAATATACTATGACTTTGTTATTCTGATGACAGTTTTTAAAGTCAAGGCAATTGTACCTTTAGCACTATCGTTTCAAGGTCTACTTTTACATAATAATATATTGAACGGGTACAGCTGATTTGAAAATACCTATGCGTAAAAGTCATAATGAAATAATTATTTAGTCCTTGTTTCAGATATAGCAAGTATTAAAATTTATAATAAATAATTCTGTTTATGTATAATAATTTTGTTTTGCTTTTCTAATTAACGCATAGCTTGTGATTTTGTTTATTATTCTATGTAATTGATAAGTTGATGATGAGTGCTAGTGCTTCGTAACGTAGTACTAGTACTCATAATGTGATTGGCTTGCATATATGCCCTTTGTTTTAAGAGTTAAGATGTAATATATATAATAATACATATGTATATATATTGTAAAAAGAATTACTATTATTTATTAACTTTTCTATGTACGCGACTGTACACTGATACTAAATAAAACACATATCACTCATTTAACCCTCCGTACTTATTAATAACTTTTAAGTATTCGAAACGTCGGAATAAAACAAAATATGTACCATTATCGTGATTTAATTCCGTAAAATTGGTATTTTTTGTGTTTTTTTTTTGTAAACACATAATTTTTTACGTCATCAATAGCAATAATAATAATAATAATAATAATAAATGTTTATTCCTTTTTCTACAAACTTGTGTTCACTATTTACAACTTCTGCCAAACTGCATAGCAGTTTGTTGGCAGATGTAGGCTCATGCTTATTTACTGACATATTACAAAGTTTGAAACATACATTCTAAACAAATTAAATTAATCACCAAATACACTAAAAACATAAAACAATAAATTAATAGTTCATTAATATTTAATTACTATTACCTGAGAGATAATAAATAATTTCTAAAAGTATGTAATAAAAATTCAATTTAATTCATATAACATAAAATAAAAAATAAAAAATTAATAAGATAAAATTAATTCGTACAATAATCATAATAAATAAATTGAAAATGAGATTAAAAAATCATAAAAATTATGAGAGAACAAAAAATAAAATTAATAAAAATCTCAAATTTAAAAGTTAATTAAAAGTCAATTTAAAAAGTTTACAAATGCAATAGTTAAATATGTTGTGCATTCTACACAATTCATGAGATAAGAAATCAAATATTATCAATTTATAAATACATTTCAAAATCACAAATACATTACATAAACAATCAATTAATAATAGTATCAATAAGAAAAACTTCATTCAATTTAATATAAGTCCTGAATTAGAGTTTTCGTTCAAACGGTAATCCACTACAATAAACATCAGAAAAACCTTGCAACTACATCCTCCCTGAACCTACCCAGGAGACAACTAGTCAGGTTCCCTTTATATCCTTTCCTCGAGAACGAGTTTGTTTCAATGTCTGATGGTAAGTCATTACAATAAGTCGGAACAAGATATTTCGTGCATCTTTGGCCATAATAGTTATTATAAGGGGGCACTTCCAGCCTTCTTCGATCCTTCACTCTCTGAGGTCTCACGACTAGTCTACTCAACTTATGCTCGTCACTGCCATACTGTTCTAATAGCGTTAACAATACCACCCTCTCATGGACTGGCAGCAACTTACATTCACAAAACAGTTCTTCGTACGACGTACTTTTACATCGAGATTTTGTGTTTTTATCTACTAATATTTTTAGGAATCTAATTTGAATTTGTTTAATTTTATCTAAATAGGTTTTAAACGTACGTCCATAGCAAGCCAGCCCATAACAGAGTAGTGCGTCCACTAGTGCATAGTACACGACATACATAGTTGCCTTATCCAACACAAAGCTAAGGTGATGGAATTGCACAAGCACAGATCTCAGTTTGTCACATAACTGTGTTATGTGCATCTTCCAGGAGAAGTTGCTATCAATTAATAATCCTAAGTACCTGTACCCTTCCACCACCTCAACAGCAGCACACGAACAGTTGGCCGGTCCCTCGCGCTCGTCGTGTAGGCATTCGTAACTATGTCCCACAATACACGGCGACCTATCAACGTTTTTATAATATGGAGAGCATATATGCATGCATTTAGTTTTATTCATATTAATTACAATGCCATTATCATGTGCCCATTTAATTATGTTAGTGAAGTCGGCTTGAATTTTACTTTCAATAGTCGATATGTTATTATCGGCATAAACCAAACAAGTATCATCAGCATACATGTATATACGACAATTGCTAACTACATTGGCCATACTATTCACATGCATGATGTAACCGACGGGGCCGAACACGGATCCGGTTGGCACGCCACAAGTGACACCCATCGGCTCACCAACAACGCCATCCACCACGGTTTGCAATGATCTACCTGTGAGGTAGGCTTGGAACCACTTTTTAAGTGGTCCCCCGATCCCACATTCTTCCATGGCTTGAAGCAGCTGGTGGTGATCCAGGGTATCAAATGCTTTTCTGAAGTCAATGTAGATCACTACCACCTGCTTCCGCTGGTCTAAGCAATGATTCACATCGTCAGAAAACTGTGCTAGGGCCGTAGCCGTGCTCCGCCCCCTCCGAAAGCCATGTTGAGAATTGGTCAACAAATCATTATTTTCTAAAAAGGTGCTTATTTGGTGGACAATGAATTTTTCTACAATTTTGTTAATTACAGACAGTATAGCTATTGGCCTATAATTTGAATAATCGGAGTGAGAACCGTGTTTGAAAATAGGTCTTATTAAAGCAGTTTTTAATTTTTGAGGATATACCCCCTTTTCGACACAAAGGTTAATAAATAACGCTAGTACTTGACTTAACTCATTTTTTAAATATTTTATTTCTTTCACCCGTATTTTATCGACACCCTCAGATTTATCACAGCTTAATTTATCAATTATTTTAACAATATCATAGGGCCTCGCCTTTTTGAACCGTAATGATACGTGATTAGTATTTACATAGCTAGTTCTATCCATGAAACGAATATTACACACATGTCGTACATCTAATATCTCTTTCGTAAATGTAGTAGAAAAATTATTACATATATTAATCGTACTGTCAGTTTTACCTAAATATTTTAAAATGACAGAATCTAAACTTTTTTTCTCCCTACCTACCCATGAGTTGATTTTCGTCCATACCTTCCTAATATTTTTATCACATTTTTTTATCTCTTCCTGACGGTATTTGTTTTTGGCCCTATTTATAAATTTATTTGTTCTATTTCTATGTTCATTGTATTCAATTCTAAAGTTCATATTAGCAGGATTATCTTTCCATTTTTTGAAAAGTATATCTCTTTTATTAATCATATTTTTAATTGTGTTTGTGATCCAAGGTTTATTTATTCTTTTACTACGCATGTTAACTTGAACTTTAGCATTGTTATACACTTTCGAGAACGTTAAACACAATATATTAAACAGATCAATTGGGCACTTACAGTTTAACATCTCAGTCCATGAAACTTTTCCTAATTCCTCGTATACCCGTTTATTACTTATAATTGTCACTTGAGATTGCACAGCATTGAGAGAATTATCACTATTACCATTTAGGCACACACCGATAACGTAATGATCCGATATTTTACACACTAATACATAGGCAGACGCACTATAGCGGGTTCGGATCCACGCGTGGTCAATACATGATCGAGTCACTGTACCGTTGTACACCTCCTCTCGCGTTACGTCGCGTATAGCACATTCTAGTCCTATCTCGCTCATGTTGTTTATGTAGTGATGAGTTAAACCGGTTCGTTCGCACATTAAATCTATGTTCATGTCACCTATAGTTATTACTTCACAGCTTCTTGGAATTTTTGATAACAATCTGTTCAATTCATCGACAAATCCTTGTTTATTATGGCTCGGGGGTCTATAAATTACAAAAATATGAATGACCTGCCTTCCATCTTGAAAAATCTGGCCGTGTATCATTTCAAAGTAATCTGACGTATTTATTTTAGCAGTAAAGTTTAAGTGATTTCTTACATACAGCAAAACGCCCCCTCCTTTTTTCGTTATATGCAGATCGTTTTTGTTTGTATGCAGAGTTCAAAGCAATGCTTACAAATCAATCTACTGTTTAACACAATTGGTAGGTTCAGTACGGTAGTTTCGCTCAGGTTTATTGTACGACCAGGTTTAGTAGTTATTTGGGTTTATTAGAAACCTGTTTAGCTATGTGTATCCGGCAACGGTATCGTGCATCTATCAACTGGCGGGTGATCAGCGGCTATTGTTGTTTCAGTGGTTCAATTCCCCGTTCGGACAGATTTTATCGAGCCCTTACTATGCCATTGTGGCCCGTTTTGCAGGAATCACGGTATAGAGTTGCATAATGATTCGACAATAATTAGAGCGAGCTTAGTTTACATACTGATGTTATGTTAATTGGACAACATTTTTAAAAGACAATAAATAGTGATGTCTATGTAGCGTAGAGGTGTATAGGGATCCTACCAAGACCTAAGAAGCCCAAGCAAACCTCACCTGCAAGTGGTGCACCTGCTGATCAACGAACGAGGCTTAAGCGAACATAACAGTTCCCGGTAAACGGCAATAGGCTCGCCACCTATTACGTGGGACCAAATGTATAAATGGCGAAGTGTGGGCGTATACAATGCATCTGCTGCCTATTCATTCGGGGCAACAGGCGTGAATGTATTTAGCATAGGACATCCATCTACAAGGCCTGATAAAGGATGCCGGATCTAGTTAGACGAAGACCGCCTGTAATCGGTCACATGGAAGCTTTTAAGGGAAGCCCGTGTTCAGCAGTGGACGTCTTTGATGATGATGATTGATGGTGATTATTGATGATGATGATTGATGATGGTGATTATCGTGATGATTGATGGTGATAATTAGTGACTGATGATGATGATGTCATTAAACAAGTGTTTCGAAAAGAGCACTTAAAAGTTACGAGGTGGTTAAATATTTTTTTAAGATCAAATTTATTTTAATTATGCTCTTATGGACGTCATCTAAAAAACAAACGCACCCAGTCTCTACAGGAGTTTGAGTAGAGAATATGTGGCAAGAGACTCGTCATGTTTTTGCGTCCAGCCAGTATACAAATTAATTTATATTATGTAAACACAGTAAAGAATGCACTTTTCAAAAGGCAGCAAAAAAATTTTTTTATACTCTTACTGGTTTTAATTTTCTACGGCAAATTTTAAATTGACAATTAAAGCGAAAAAAAATACAATCACTAGATTTAAAATAAAAAACGTTTGTTCTCACACAAATAATATTTGAAGAATCATCCCCAGGTATTTTTCCTCCGAAGATAAAATTTAAATCACTCCCACAACATGTGTGGAATGAAAAACGACGTGACCGGCTGTCACATAATTTTCACTGGAATAAATTACACAGTAGTAAATCGGCTTTGTAGTTTATTTTTGTATCTCGGAACGTGTATTTGCCTAACTGAAAGTAACTGAGTTAAGATTCAAAAGTGTATGTTGGCTAGTGAAGTATAATAGACGTCAGTCAATTTTGGACTCTATTATTGGGTTCGGAAGGCACGTTAAGGCGTTAGGTCCTGTTATAACTATCTGTATTAGTCGTTAAACAATACTATGCCACATACCTACTTGCCTTCGCCAATCCGTTTAGGGGCAGCCCCGCAAGTGCTGTGTTATGGACTGAGATGTTGATTGATTATTAACTGTTGAGGATGCAAAGATAGAAAATAATTCTGCAATGGCTGCCAGCGACATCTTCCGCTTGAGGAACTGTCAGCAGTTTGCATGTGCAGGCTTGCCATTTCCCTAGTGTAGTTGTAGTCAAGTGGTACCAAAACCATGCTGAACAGCTAAATCGGAAATTAATTTTAACCTTAATCAAAACCTCTGTTCACAGCGATACAAGCACTGCGTCCGCCAGACATCTTTCAGGGCACTGTATCTACTGTTTTATAACCCGTAGGGCGACAAATCTTGTTGTTTTGTCACGTTAGCTTTTTAAGTAGCATAATGGGTTATCGCGTAACTTTTTTACAACAAACTAAAAATATTATATATTATTACCCAATAAAACAACAAACATAAAAAAGATAACCTCCAACCTGCATTGTTGGTGTCTCGGCATCGGTAACTGGACGTAATCGATCATTGGGCGCGGCGGCGGGACTGCGCACGCGCACCCGACCGTCAAGACTCTCTCTATTGTCTTAGTTATCTATTATATTTTGTATCTTGCGTGTTTATTTAACTTTTAGTTTAAAGAGAAACCCTTCTTAATATTTTTATGTATTATAAAATTTCAAGCATGATGACTTTCACTATTCCTACTCTATTTTACATGGTAAAAGTCAAGAGTTATTTTCACTTATTTAAAGGCTTGTATTATCTATAAATCAATTGGCGCTAGCTTACCGACCTGAACTGGATCTTAGTCTTCGACACCAGCTATAATATTATATGTATGTACGAGATTGTATATCTATTGTCTAACATAGAGAAGATTATAATTATAACAAGTTGTGGTAATAACACATTCTTTAATTTTTACATTGAGATAAGAGATTGCTGTTCGGTTAACTTAAGGTTTAGTTTAAAACGGAAAAAATGTATTTCAAAGTAAGAAACCGCAAACAGTAATAGTTGCGGGCGGGCGGCGCGTGCGCATGACGTAAGGCCGCGACGCGCGACGACGCCATATTTTTGGCGCTGCGCTAGCGGGCGACGACCCCGCGCAGTGAAAGTGGCCCGAGGCGCCAAGCTGGCTGGCAAGGAGCACCCCTTGCTCCTATTTTTTTCATTGCTAGATCATGCATATACCTATTTTTTCGAAGGCGTAGGCAGAGGCATAATATACTCCCACATTTATCCAGTTGTATTTTTGGTCCCACATAATAGGTGGCGAGTCTATTGCCGCTTGCCGGGAACTGTTATGTTTGCCAGAGCCTTGTCCGTTGATCGGCACGTGCACCACTTGACCTGGGTTCCTAAGGTCTTGTCAGGAGCCCCACTTTAGTTTTTACTTTCTATCTGTTACTTCCATAGATTACACGAAACTTAAAGAAGCTTCAAAAAAAAAATCCAGAAAATCAAAAATGATACAGTTTGGAACCACAGTGCAGAATTATCAAGTAAATTTGCTAGTCACGATGCTCACGATTTTTAGCATTTGCTGGTGATTCGCAAACGTGATAAAGAGGAGAATGTTTCTCTTCATTTAGACGTCATGATAGGTTGTAATGTCACAATTAAGAGCAAAATTAATGCATGATCTAAAAGCTACATATAAAATTAGTGGAACAGTAATAGCGCTCGCGGAATGGTGTCAATGTTGCAATATCTAAGTTCAGCCATAATAAAAGTGAGTTTCCCACAATCTGTCGGCTTTCTATAAACAAAACAGCTGTTACACAATACGATGTGTTAATTTGTACTACTATTGTTTAATTGTACAAGTCAACAACAGTATTGGAAGCTATATTACTTAGAGCACAATGTCTTTGTGGTCTTCTAAATTTATTTTGGAACGTTTCCTAAAGTTACGAAACACAATTATAAACTGTACTTTTTATTCGGATTGTGTAACGAGTAGTTTTTCGAGTTATCTAGCGGAAACATCGTGTACATAGCGAACATATGGTCTAACATTTCCAGTTCAATTGAATATTGCGTGATGCAATCATTGATATCCCGCTTAATTATTATTAATTAACTCTTTTTCCGCTTCGTGTGGTGTAGTGTTATATAAACGAGAATTTACCGTTTCCTCTGCTGTCAAGCTTGGAGCAAAATGATTTGGTCTATCTGTTTGTTTGAGTTATTTCTTAAGTATGTTACGTTATCAAGATGTCAATTACTTATTATATATAACTAATTCATTTGATTCTTTTATTTAACTATATTTTCTAATAATCATTTGATATTTTTTATTAGTCTAAAGAGAACTCAAAATTCTTTGTTTCATTGCCATACTTGTCAATTTCAGTTCGGAGTTTTAGAACTTTATTCGAAATGAGTCAAGCAAAAAACTAGTCAGATAAACAAGATATTGAATAATTGAAAAGTTCTATCAACCCAACGATAAATTATGTTTAACGATATTTACTAGGAAACTAAAAGTAGGAAGCTAACTCTGGCATTAGAGGGCGTGGAAACCAGGGGAGGCTGAGAAGATCTGTTGGGTTGCGTCATTTGGGAGTTGGTGCATCCAGCAAATGTCAGGTCGTGCGTGCCTTCCGCACTGCCGTCGCTCTCTGTGAACGTGGCATTCTTGTCATCGGTAGCCAGGTCACTCTGTGCCTGGGAACACATTTAGACATAAATATTAACTCTAATCTCCCTTCACTAAAAGTAAATTTGCTTGATGAAAATTTTGTTGAATCAAAAGCTTCACGCTTCTTCATAAAAAAGGTTGTAAGTCTTAGTAATTTATTTGATGATTCCAAAGATGTAACGCTTATTCATAACAGAACTAGTTTAGATACCGATTGTTTTACAATAAACCCGGAGAGAGAAGTACTTGAACATTTCACAATCATCCCTGATTACGCGAGTTCTTTCCCATGACTCACTGTCTAGTTCTGTGAAGAATGCCAACTTAACTATGCATAAAATCACTACCACAAAGGAGCCTGCTTTCTTGTAAGTATGCATTTTTGAATGTTTAACGGGCTGTAGCTTATACGTTCGGCTAGCTATCGCGTAACATGAGAAATAATTGTATGCACTTTTACTCATAAATAGTTATGTGGAACATTATTTACTTTCGTTTATTTTTTATGAACTTCTGTTTCAATTGTTACACCAAAATCTTCAACATTTGATAATGTTTTATTTAAAGTGGCCAGCAAAAGGATTTCAAGATTACTTTGTCATTAACTATGTAAAACCGAATACAGCTGCACTGCACTTTGATATACTACAGTTTCTAATCCATTGTACACGTTCAAAATGCAAATAAGCCAATGCTATCAATTTGCCTAATTTATTAGGTGTCATAACGCATTTCACTTATCGCTAACCGAAAGAATTACCATGACAAATGGTCTTAGTCGATTGCACACACACGCGCAATATATAAACAAGATAGCGATATAGCGATACCGTAAGCGTGAAAGAGACAATTGCTTTAGTGAAATAAATTCAAATTAAGAATAGTATCAGAATCGATCTTGATTTGTCGACTGCTGACATGTGATCAGTCCAAGCAGTTCGCCACAATGGCAGGAGTGCTCATGGGAAAGTTTCAATGTCGCGGTCGATAATCAATATAGAAAACGCGTGACATTGAAAAATATGCGCACGAGATTTGGTATACGAAAACAATAGCAGCGATTAGTGCGAGTAACTCAATTACAGATGCAACGGACTCTGAACCTTATAACGACCTATTAAAGACATCAAATACTTCCTCTTCCAGCATTGCGTTACTTTGCTAATCTTCAAACTATAGTAGAGGTATAGTTTAATTTAATTTTGACCTTTAAGCGTACAGATAAGACCCGGTTTGACTATTAGCTAAACGACTCACAATTTGTTGCGTGTATTGTGTGTGCTCGTAAATGCTTTGTTTTTATCTCATGTTGTTTTGAAATTTTCTGCTCACAATAGTGTTTCTGTGAGGTTTGCTCTACTATAATAACAAAAGGCTGATTTCGTCAGATGTTATAAAATATTTTGCATCACCGCATGCTTGGAAGTGGCATAATTATGTCAGCTACTGTTTTGGCAGACATGGACATAGTGGAGGCCCAGGTTAATATTTATCAAATCCATCTAGATTACCTTCACCTCTCTGCAAATTGTATTCCTTAGATTAGGTTCACTCTGAACTTATCTTTCAGTTAACCACCACCAGATCGATATCAAATACTTGCTGTGCTAACCAAGATCCTACGCAACATTTGAGACAACTTTAATCAAGCATGATAAACCTGTTAACAGAAATACATTTTCTCTGTTCTTCTTTCGTGAACGTCATCTCATCGCAGATGGCGAAAACAGTGGCAAAACTGCTAAAATGTTTTTGCTATTTTGTAAGCACATAGATAGACATTGACATTTAAAAATTAATAGATATTAACATTGATGGATTAGATGCTCTATCAGACTGGAATCTGGAAGATATCAAAAGCATCCCTGCAATTTTCCTTGTCTTTCACAGGACACTTTCTACAATTTCTCCCTGCACATAGAGCGGCACCGACATTTCTCCTAGTCATTAGCAACGCAGCAATCGCTTGCTCGCTCTAACGAACACTTTCACTGACTGCCAGAGCGAAACAGAACGTGTACAGTTAACAAATGTTATCAGCGATCGGTATTCGTGCTAGTTGCGTTATCAGCAAGGTATTTACGTAAGGAACGTTCAATTCACGGTGAAATGCGGGAAGCCGCAGATCTTTGTTGGGTGTTATCAATGTCAATGTTATGACGAGGACTTGTTAGCAATTCCGTATATATTTGCATTATGTAATATGCTGCTTTGGCCATGAAATTGATAGAATTGCTTACTTAATCAGCAATTCTTTTTCTTTGTATTTTTTTGCTTAGGGCAAAATTATTTAATTACATAAAAATCAAGTATCATCATTATTTTTATTCCCAGCAATGGTATAAAGACACTTCAACACATGCGTCTTTTGATCAACATTTGAACTCAAGTCGTGAGGTCAATTCAATTAAATCCATTCCAATGGGGTAACCTTGACAGACAACAAGTCGATTTATAACATCTCTTATCGTCAATAATGTACAATTGCTGTATTTGCTGTTGACGTATGTCTAACTGTCAGACTAATGAACGTCAAAACATGGAAACGATTAAGGTCTCACCGATCACGCGCTGGTTATATTATATTATTGTTGATAATGTTTTTTACATGCTTGATAAACTTAGCGTAGTACCATTGTGCATGTTTCTAACATAAGCATAGATTTTCTCGTACTTCTGAGCTGGAATTCAGATAGTTATCGTACAATTACATACATGCAATTTCGCACGAACTATTTTCTGCTTGTCAGCTCTGTCTTCCGAAACAGTATGAATTCGTGACTGACTAAGGTCTACACTCTTAGGCTAATATTTGGCCCCGCCATCGTTACAGCAGTTGCAATTGCGTAGACCCAACTATGCATCACTCTTTAGGATTTTTAAAGTAAGAGTATATTATGATAAATATTTGAATATGTATAAATATTCTTGAATACAAAATGGTCTTTGAATTAATACTATATAGTTTTAACTGATATATTAGATCGTTTTTTATCTAGTGACTGCTAAGCTCAACTTGTGGCAGATATAGATAGTGTTTGTAAATAAGCGCATGAATAATGTCATAGCTGTATAGGGATCCTACCCACATCTTCGGAGCCCAAGCCAACCTCACCTGCAAATGGTGCAACTGCCGATCCTCAAACGAGGCTCTGGCGAGCATAAAAAGTTCCCAGTAAGCGACAATACGCTCGCTACCTATTACGTGGGACCAACAATATTACTGGCGAAATTGGGGCGTATAATATGCCTCAGGTGTGATTGCATAGGGTGGGTTCATGTCAGCGGTGTCTCGGCGAGGTTCGAACTCTGTGCCCACTGGTGTAATACACAGTGAGTCGATAGGCCACTACCGCCTCATTTGCTATCATGTACAAATATGTCAAATTATTTTATGTATGTATGTTAACCATGTTTTCAAATACCTTATGTCTTTGTTCACAGGTATATTCTCACCCATTCATTTTTCACATCAATAACATTGTTTGCAAAAGGTAATAGATAACCATTTTTAATTAAATATTTTCAATCAACAACAAAGTACCTGTCTAATGGTTTATGGTACACTCAGCGTAGGATTTATCCTGTTTTTATATTATCTTACTTAATAGTCTAATTCTAATGAGAAATTAATTAAATAATATTTAAATTACTAGTTAATATTAAAATAACGGGTTCGAGTACAAATACCTACAACGATCTGATTGGTGTTAGGTCATTTTATAGGACTTGTTGCAGTTACCATTATACTTAAGTTTACCTTGGAGGAATATTTGAAGACTGATATGGTGGAGGTTAGTATTCCTGCACTCCGACACTGAGGTCGTGTGTTCAATTCCACACAATACTAAAACTAAATATATTCGAACATTTGTCGTGGTCTAGGTACTTACAATACCATATTTATGTTTTATATATGTACAAAGCAAGTGATAAACATACTTACGTAGTTAGTTTGGAGATAGAAGCGCCGTGTGAGATGTCAAAAAATATTTAATTTTGTCTGACAATTTGAAGTATGAGAATAAGTTTATTTTCACATGTCAGATTTTTAAAGTTAAACTTCTAAAGTTGATTGAGAAACAAATTGAGAGAGGTAACAGACGCCTCAGGAGCTTCTACTCTCTTTTTTAAAAGTACTGAATTCATAAATTTTCCTTTAACACTAAGCGAGCCAAAACAAATATTTCATTCATATATTTTTTCAATTGGCATAATACAATTATTTAGAAGCTGACTGTACCTAGCTAATGGATATCGTTAATTAATAAAACATAACAGCTAGAAACATCATCAATCAATTGAACTTTTTGGACCTTTTTTGTATCACAAGTGTAAAGTAGAAAAAAATAATTATTATCACTTACCATTTATTCAACAAATCAAAGATGATATGATAAATGATGCAGACCTGAGTTTAGCCATCATGGTGTAACGGGTCTTCGACATTAAGTCAAATCAATCTGTGTCATTTTGTCCACATTTTCTCACTTAGTTTTTTTAAAGCCAGCTTTTTCTGGGCCCGCTCTGCCTCGGTGGAAGCTTCTTCTATATGTGAACAGGCATATTACAGACCATCATGATCTGAATTTACGGTATTGGTTTTCGGTAAGAATTCTTATTTGTTGACTTTTTGAACGCAGGATTCGTTTATCTTTTTTGTTACTTTTACTGTGTAATAATTGACAAGTCACTATTTCATTTTACCAATACAATTAAAGTTAACAAGAATATTGTTATTATTATTATTAAAACAATACAAATCTTCAAGCTTTTCCCCGTCTGAAACAGTTACTTAACTGTGAGTCCTCTTGTTCGTTTGTTTGTTCAGATATTTCATATTTATTGCGGTTTCAATTTGAGAAATTGAATATTGTATCCCATTTCGTGGGCTTGTTATTTGATTATTGAGTATTGGTTTCTGCCGTACTGGTTTACAGTTTTAATAATCCCGTCGTACACTGATATTGGTTCTAGTGTAACGGTTATGTTTGTTTCTGCAGGCCGTGAATTCAATTTCAATTTGCAATGTATGATTTGAGATATTCTTGTATTTGTTCTTCTAGTTTTGTGGTTAGTTAATTTTCCTATAGTTTTGCATATTTTTTTTCTTTTAAGGGCTCAGTATTAAGTCTTCCTTTCTGACGTCAAATGCCAATCCGCACTGTTTGAAGTGAAAGAACATGAGCTACATCTCTCTCTCTTTCGTGAGAAAGCCCAGTGAGACGTCAATAGGCGGGGATTATGAATATGTGCGGGATTCAGATCTACCACGCGGATACCATTGAATCCAAGTGTGGATTGCTGAAAGTAAATATGGCGTCCTGCTGTTCGATATTGAGCAATCTGCCCAATTAATTCAACTTGTCTAAACGACACAAATCTTTAATAGACTTCTTGGCGGGAAAGTGAAGGGTCATGCATGACTGCAGTTTTGTTTTATTTTCTAAAATTTATGATATTTCTAACATTAATATGAAATAATGGTGGATTATTAACCGTTTAGTGTTTGTGAATATACATGAGTGTTGGTAAATCAAACAAAGCAGTGCAACATCACTTTTCAAATTCTCTCAAGGAGTCCATGTGAGATCTCAGTATAGTCCCACATCTTTACTGAGGACTCAAGGGGTTTAGGGGGGGGTATCTCATTTACCATTTATCATCTTTATCATCACTCATCTCATTTACTATGAATTATATATTATTAATATATCATTTACTTGACACTGGCTAGATGTGCTAGACGCACGAAGCCATTATTTATAAGAAAAAAGAAACTGTAATACAGGACATACAAATTACATAATATAGTAATAAATTTGATAAATTATAAAAGTGTTTTTTTTTGTGACGTAATTATATTTAAATACTAGCGGTAGTAGATAACATTTCAAACTTGATTGCACCTTAAAGCTCTACGCGCGGTCCGAACTGCGCACGCGCATAAAAGCTTAAACACAATTTAGATCAGTCTTTAGTGCGCCATTAAGCCGGACTTAATTAAAGCAGCCCTAAAGTTAAGTGTCATCAATTGTTCAGGCATTTAGAATTACCGTATCCTGCCTTTGCCATTAAATATACTGCCGTATAAATTAAGCAAAGATTTTCCTGTGTGGTAATCATTTTGTTTTAATGGTTGCCTCTTTAAATTTTAATTTAATTCAGCATATTAAATTCAAAATCATTTATTCAAGTTTGGATCAACACAGCTCTTATGAAGGTCAAATTTAAAATTCACTGCGAGCGGAATCTTCATGATAACAGAACGGGCATGAAAATCTTCAAGGTTGGTTTTTTCTCCCGCCAGTAAGTCGGGAGAAAAAACGCCACAAAGATGTAAATCCCATTTAATATGCGATATTGACTGACTTACAAAACTATTTCAAAATCTCAACGCTGTAAAATGACCAGTCCCCAGTAGGTATGTGGGCAAGCA
Organism: Musotima nitidalis; assembly: GCA_949126915.1. NCBI lineage: Eukaryota > Metazoa > Arthropoda > Insecta > Lepidoptera > Crambidae > Musotima > Musotima nitidalis. The sequence continues at coordinate 18,737,425 of OX421416.1, forward strand.
TTTTTTATTATAACCTTAACACATTAACCGCCATGGGGGGCACCGGTGACCGGCATGCTACCCTTCTTATGGGGCCATGGGGGGCACCGGTGACCGGCAGGGAAGACTTATATACCAGATGGCCTAAATGGAACATTTGGGTCAAATTAGCTTGGCAGTTGATGTATTAAAACTTTATTAAAGCCGAATAACCGACCTATAAAGGGAATTTTTTCAAAGATTATTAACAATTTGTTTCAAGCATTCGCCTTGCTCTCAACCCAATCCTTATAAGATAGGATTCGACCGTCTTCACTATTCAACAATATAGTATGAAGAAATTATAAAATGTTGGATATTATCAACTCAAGATATAATAACTTTCCCAAATCCCAAACATGGGTTGCACAATAGCTCCGAGTAAGGGGTCAAAGTGCTCTTACTGTTTACCTGCAGCCTTATGATAAGATAAGATATGATAAGTCTTAAACAAAGTAATACAACATAAAACCACATATTTGTAGCCATTTGCCATTTGTTTTAGTATCAAATATATACATTTACAAGTGCCTTGAACTTGCTATTACATTTGAATGTGAATTCACTGCAATATTTTATTAAGGTCCTTTTACGATGTTTTGTCAATAAAGCGCTCGGTTATAATATTATTATACACCACATTTTGAAGGAAGATTTAAAGCAATATTTATTATATGAAGAATATTAAATGCAATGTGTAACATAACATGTTTGTAATATAGAATTAAATATCAGACGCATCTTAAAACTATGGATACCTGAACGTAGTGCTCGTGGCACTACTAGATGTTCAGGAGGATAATCAGACTTGTCAGACAGAAAATTAATTTTGTAAATAATTATTACGTAGGCATTAAGTGAGTGCTGTTCAAATATCTTAAAAAACATATTTAATTATTTCGAAGCAAATGATCTTAAGCCAGCATAATAATACTTCTCATCAATAAACTTTTTTTGTTAAAAACAAACCTTTAACGTATTGTACGGAGCGCATATCAACGTATTTCGCGCACAAAGGTACAGGCACCATCAATAACATTCCGTGAAAGGCCAAAAACCATTCAGAGTTCAAATTTCGGCCGCTGAGGGCTGTTATTATGACGTTTTCTTTATTCCATCATATCTTGATTTTCGTTTGATCTTGATCGTCAGATTCGGCATGCTTTTATCTCCGTTTTATCGACGTGGTTTTATAATTAATACAATTTTTTTTGTACAGCTTTCCTTTGTATAACCTCATTGTCCCTTTAAAGAACTTTAGATTAAATTTTTTGATGCAAATTTTTAGCATGTATGTATAGCAATGCTATTGAAATAATATTTAAGGTTCTTTAGCTATATGCTTGGAACGACATACATATATACATTCACATTCCCCGATTATATTGTTGGTCCCACGTAATAAGTGGCGAGCCTAGCCTACGTTCGCCAGAGCCTCGTCCGTTGATCGGCAGGTGCACCATTTGCAGGTGAGGTTGGCTTGAGCTCCTTAGATCTCGGTCGGATCTCTTTACCCGATACTTGAAACTACACGAGTCTTAATTGTTAGAAACGATCATAGTTAAGTAAAGCAGCGTATGTAAAGACCTTTTTTAGGATTGGTGACCGTTAGTGTAATATTGAATATGTAATATTCATAAATAAATGACGAAAATAACAGGTGGTCCCGGTAGTCGTTAAGTCATTTTAGAGACTCTGTTTAGGTGGCCTTAAAATCTAACAGCAGGACGCCACTTGTCTCCGTCAAACCGCACTGGCTCCGCGGGGCCAAGGATTCTTGGTTTATAAGAGGGGCCCGTGCTCGTTAGTAAAAACAATCATAAATGTAATTAAGAAATACATATAAAACTAGTCTTCAATCGTGCCATTTTCTGTTCAAAATACTTAGACAGTTTTGTTAGTGAACAAACAATGTGTAACTATAAATTTACAAAACAAGAATATAGAACTCGCTCAATTGGCTGATTCACAGTATAATTTTAACATTGAAGTCGTATTTTAAATAAAAAGATTTCTTTTTAATAAACAGTATATTTTTCTTTTAGTATAATATATAAACTATCTATACTTCATTGAAACAAAACCAGTGTATCGTGAAATACTATCACAACTGGTCCTAATCAGAGACATTTACAACAAACATTGTAAGCACTAGGTGAATGCCACAGCTCAGACATAAATGGGCATTATTGACATCAAGTTATTTGGAGTAACACAAATCGTAATTTTTTGTAGCCCACTCGATACTTATTCGATTGAATCGGTAATGAATTGCGAGAAATCGATTGGAACGTTCGTAACCTCAAATAGTGTCCCACGCTAACTTTATTCTATAGCAATTGTAAGATTGTGTTAATCGATATTTAACTTTATTACGGTAGTTGAAGAACACCATCGACCGCACCACATTGTTGGTGAACCGTCTAATCAGTATGGGTGTATAATTATCATTTCACCTTGCTCCACTTGGCAAGTATCTTGTGACAGGTGGCTGTTGATATACCGAATCGATTTCCATCAGTCGATCTTTAATTAAATTAATTATTGTTTGGAGACTGGATATAAAAGAATGAACAGCCAAAATTGATTGTACGAAGTCTTTGAAAAGCAATTACAATTCGGTGTTCAGAAAGTTGTTTATTTATAACGAATATCTGAGGTGACATGGTGCCTTAGGATTTCAACCGATTGCGTTAGAATCTTCATTATCCAGATTAAATAAAGATGGGTGGGTGTCCTAATAAATACTGAATGTAACATCAACTTTCCGGTTTCCATCCTCTAGGACGAGGTTTCTCTAGGTTTCTTTATGAATTTTATGTTTTGCAAAGCAATGAGATACAATTCGTGCTATGAAAGCTTGTTGTCTTTCAACGCATGCTTATAATGCTTTTGATATAATGATTCCATGTCATTGTCATTGCAATTAGCACCTTTGAACTGCAATTTTTTGTTGTAAAAGGGAAAACACCTATAATACGAAGACTACTCACATAGCAAAATGGTAGCCGTTCGCCTTTCTTATAGATAGATAGAAAATTCTTTATTGTACAACAAATTAAAAATAAAACATAAAAACAATGGCAAAAGAAAAGCGATACAATTGGCAGCCTTATCGCTTATATATGTTATTATATTCTTATCTACATATAAATTCATAAACTACATCTGCCGGGACAGAGAATTTTTAGGTTAGAGGAAAGAAAAATCTAGCAGGAACAATCCATAACAACAAAATTTGCTGAAAATCTGACAGATGTCTGGTTTTATTCGCTTAATAAGCTAATAACGTATTAAGACCGTTTATTGTACAGGTTTAATCGATTACATTACCATTTGTCACAGGCAACTTGATGTTGAGCGATACATTTATCTATTCCAATCGGCAATAGAACTTTATATCGACCACGTTCTCTGGGCAGCTTAGCTGTAGGCCGTAAATTGTGGGATATATTTGGAAAGGTACTATTGACGGAACAGGACTTATGAATTAAGCTTGGTTCACCTTGAACGTTTTATTATTAATGCAAACAGGTCTAATAACAAACTAATTAATAAGACAATGATACCGCCTCTTTGTTTGAACGATATAATAATCACTGATTTTATCTGCATTAATCTCTGTGATTAATTCTAAGTTAATTAAAGGTCTGATCTAAAATTTGCATTAATCAGACCACAATCTACGCATTTAAAAGTACCAATCTATTTACCAGATGTAAAAGACATCTATGTAATTCTTCCTTTAAAGAGAATTTCAAAGCTGAATGAATATCGCTTTTACCAATTGATTTCAATGATGGAATAGATATTGAAATAGCGCTTTGATGATCAGTAAAGAGTGATGTTTTCTAATGACAGAAAACCAGTCGCAAAAAGCAACATCTTAGATGGGTCATAATTATGTTCTTCGTGTGTAGAAACTTAAGAGCTTTCGTCGATATCGTGGAAAATGGCGAGTTCGGGCAAACGACCGACGACTTTCTATATATCGCGGATTTGACTTATTCACTTGCATCTGCAGCCTGCAGCACAGCACGTGATGTGTGAGCCGTGAGGTTTTCGCACGAACGAAAGTGCTCGGGGAATATTATTTATACACGTCTTGTCTTAACTATTCTCCTTGTAAATTATGTATCTTTGCTGATGGCATCCAAAAGTGCTCTTGATCGATTATGATGTTTATTTAATCAATAGCTTCGTTATTTGGTCCCAAATGAATCCAAAATCCCAAATGAAAATAGATGGTGCGAAATTGATAGTCATCAATAATGAAGTGACATTTTATGGACTTTGAGAATACACAACAAATCTTTAGCCCACAATAGCCCATTTTTCAGCATTGTATAGAAAAGCTCAAATGTTTGTCATGTAAAGATTTGGAATTATCTAATTTTGATTTTTTGAATGCTTTGCGACTTTTGAAACAATCTTTTTGGGAAAATATGTAGTAACATTCTATTTAAACAAACCTTGCATTTCTTGCTAACTCCCGTTTAGTCTTCCGCTCTTTAATAGGAGATTCCAAGTGCATCCAGATTTTCCCTTTCATACCACTTTCGCTAAACGCCTGATAGCACTATCAGCCATCACGAGCATCCCCCCAGGGCATCACGGCCTTTGCTCACGATTCTCCAGAGCCAATCGCGACCTTCTCACTTACAGCATACAGTTCTAAAACCCCTGGCGTGGGCTAAGTAGCTTTCTTTTCATAATTAGACAATATCGTACGTGCATTCACAATTGCGTCTATCACATGTATTTTGCGACGTTAATAACCTGTCGGCAGTTAATTTTAAATGAATAGTTGCCGGTAATATGATACTTCGAGTATAAAAGGAAGTACATATTATTATTCTAGCTAATAATGTCGTTATATTTTGCCTTTCATTATAATTATTAGTGTGTTGTTCATATTCATCATAAATTGTTATTTTATTATCTTATTAAAGTTAGTTTTATTTTTCTTAATTAATTTAAATTTTTTATTTTTTATTTTATCTCTTATATTCTAGTATTCGTTTGTTATGTAAATAATGTTTAAAAAATATATTAAATTCTTAATAAACCTTTTAATAATAAAAAAAATTGTTATCTATGCAAACATCCACTGTTCCATCATCAACTGTTCTTATTTTAATATCTTTTATAATGACAAATTTGGTTGTAAAGCTCAATCCTTTAACATCAAAATGTCTCTATAAATCAGTGAACAATAGTATTATTAATATCAATAGATCTGTACAACAAACACAATTCTCATTCAAAGAATCGCGCATACATTGAGACTATTGGTAAAGTTGAACAATTCAACCACGCTAACACATTATGAATCCAAACAGCCGTTTTGTATGAATATGCGTGAAAGTAACATTATGCCGACACTACCACGCATCCTCCATTCATTACACCTAAGTCTTGTATGGAGTCTCACATCACATTATCGCTAAATCACACTATATTAATATCCATTTGTGCAATCCGTACATTACTCATTGCTGTGTTGTTGCATTTTCTAAGTGCTGCGGTAAACATGCATACACGTTGTTGAATATATTTTAGAAGACGTATGTTAAAAGTGCGTTGGTTGGTTTTCCACAAAACTTCTATATTATAATATGTATAGGTTTATTCGTGGATGGATGTTCTATTGATTTTTTTCTGAAGTGCGTCAAGCTGTGGTATTTGATTGTTACTCAAAAACGAGTCTTATAAAACAGCTTAGAATATTGCGTTTTTAAAATTTGGTTTGCCATAATCTCCTCTTTTCTTAGCTTCTTATCTTATTAATCTACAGTAAACTCATCAACATTTTTGATTATCGGTATCGGTAGACATTCGTTCCTACTTCGTCCATGTAGAGGTAGTCTTACACCACCAGACCACAATTTTCGCTTATCATTTTAAATGGCAAATCCACCAACTACATAAACATTAAGAAACAGTAAAATTTTAATAGAACTAGTAAATGTATATCCAACATTTTTATGAATCGGCGAAATAATATAAAATATTCACTTAGCCACAAGAAGGCAAACCGGATAGCATAAATGTATTTGATTTCTGATAAAAATCATTAAAACAGGAAAGCAGCTAATGCCTGTACATTCTCCCGCATGCTACTGAGTATCACAGCAAGAACTATATGAAATAGCCATTATTACATTTATTACTAGGTAGATCAAAATCTGCTAATCATGCGCTCACGACCCTACCTACGGTTTAATAGGGCTTAAGTAGCGTAAGCTTACTTAAAGTCGATCGAATCTATTTACATAATTGAGTAGGTTTTAGACAAGAAATGTTTATGTTTAACAGACTATTTATAGTAATAAAAGGTTTATTTATTGTAATTGGTTTTATTTAAAGTTTATTGATTGTTATGAACACATAATTTTATGTTTCATATAGATAAAAAAAATATGTTTGTGTAATATTCTCTGGACCAGTTCTTGTTTTTTTAAGGCTAGAAGTGCTTGGTGAACTGTGAATTTTATTTATATATGTTTTACTTCTTGAAGGAATGAACGCTACGTCAGTATTTCTTCGCAGTATACTTCTCGGCGTTAGCAAGTTATGTTATTTTAATTCCAGTCCTTTGCGAAATGTCCCTTAGTTCTAATTAATCCTTTAGACAAGTCAGCGAAGGCCTGCGGGCGGCGGCCCCCGAGTTTAGAGATTTCCAAACGCGCCTTAATTGAAGCCACTTTGTTTTTGGTTCGGTATTTTTATTCATGGATTCCTTTGGCAACTTTTGCTGTGTTTTTTTATATGAGAGCCTTTTATGGATGCGGTGGTGCTATTTCTTTTTTGGGTGCGGCGTGCGCGCTCGTGTCGAGTGAGCAATTAAAATTATTTTGTGTTTTGTTCGGGGCGGGTGTCCTGAGGTGCGCACGATCTGACAACTACGCTCCCGGTGTACCCCTTTTTCTGTCCGCCATTGCAATTCGGTTTGTTTCAAAACCGGTTGCTGTCTGCTAAATTTGCAACCATCAATGTTTACATGATACATTATACATTTTCGATTTTTGTCTAACAATGAAATGCGTTGTTGTATGACGAGTCAGATTTAAAACGAATGCTTCGGGATGTCGGGCGCAATGCTGTTATTTTTAATGCCATTATAGTGATTGGGGGCAGGCATAAAAGATAATTTCACCAGAAATATAGTTTATACATGTTGGCATAAATAAAGCTATTATGACTATCAACTTAAAAGCTAACGTGCCCATTCACTGCGGGAGAAGCTTGTGTAGAAAGGAATCAGGCAAGACTAACAAAACGATTATCTTGCCTGATGAAATAACAAAAAACTTTTAAATAGTAAATCTAATCAGGTTACTTTTAATCAATATATTTAATATTACGTGGTCTTAAGACCACGTAAGACCTTCCATGACCAAATACAAAAAATGTTAGAGAAAGGGCAGGTCAAAAGTACCCTAAACCGACGGGCGTGTATGAAGAGGTTAATGAGTGTGAATGAAGCTAAAAGTGTGTGCCAAGATCGTAGCAAGTGGAAGAATGTGATCTCTGCCTACCCCTACGGGAAAGAGGCGTGACATTATGTATGTATGTATGTATATTTAATATTTAGATAAAAATTTGAGATTAAAACGAAAAAGATCTTTTTAATTGAACAAGTCTAAGATTTCCTCAGTCGAGCTATTTTATAACAAAATCCGTGCGATCGGATTGATTTACGCGTTGCATTAGTTCCGTAAACATTCGTTCTCGGCTGTCAAGCGCACTTTCCTCTTAAACGGCAGCTTTCATTATCAGACCAAATACAGTTTATCTAGGTTCAGTAAATTTTAAAGTGAAAACAATTCTACGCCACGCCTTTCCATTTCTCTAAATCAAATAGTACCGAAAGCGGCCGTCGTTTTATGAGCGGCGCTGTCGGCACGCAGGCGCGCCACTGATTTATGGCGCTGCGCGTGCGCATTCGCTATTTATTGCGATTAGAGGGCCGCTCTAGTAGCCAGGCGATTTCAGAGCTAAACATCTCCGGATTTGATGATCAAGCTCCTTTGTGATACATGATTTGTTATTAAAACGCTTTGGAGTAGGGTTGGTACTCAGATTTCTTTGAATGATTCTCACAATATTATATTTGTGACCAGTAGCCGTTCAGATGTGAGAATTATTATGACTGCCGACATATCATTATGTCGCATAATTATATATCATATAACTATTTTGCTAAAGTAATTAAATTATTCAGAATTATCTTATATTACAATTTACAGGTTGTGAGACAATATATTTTGAGAATGTTCCATATAATATGTTAAAATTGTATATAGATAGACTAATCAACTATTACTTATGAGATAATTGTATTATACAGTTTGCTTATTACTGCAGACAAATCTGCATGCGGATAAGTGTAGTCATGCATTTCATTAAAACCTTACTTTAAAACCAAATCTTTACCACAATGATCAATCATTGAAATCGACTGAATTCCGATATCCATTTCTGTATTAGGTACTTTCAGTAGCAGTCACGAACCACGTTCTCCTCTTGTTCTGTGACCAAAACCATCGGCCAGCTATTTGGGGCTATCAGCGTCAGTTTGGCAGTTGGTACAATTAGTTGCGCAGGCGCAGCCAGCCCCTAGTACTGAGCTGTAATCTCTTATCTTGTGTTGCTGTAAGTAATAATTAAGCTGCTGCCTGCTGGTAAACAGTGAAAAAAGAACAGTAAAACATCAACGTCGGTTTGGTTTGTAATTCCTATTAAACCAGTGTCCGACCTAAATTATGCACTGGAATGTTAAAGATTTATGCATTTAAAAAACCAAGCTGACGTTATATCTCATTATATCAGTGTAGAGGAATTATTGATAAGGGCCTGCAATATCTTAAAAATGAGAAAAGCGAAGAAACTCCATTCGCCTTACTCATTCGAGGATATTGTCAATTAGAAAATAAGCAGTATGCTAATCATGTTTAAACGTAAACCGCGTAAGCAACCTTAAACCATAAACTATTCAGTTGTATTTTTTTGCGTCATTTATTTATTTCAAAACAATATGAACTTTAGTCCTACAAGCCCAAATATTTGAATTTAATTGTGAGATCTACCCCAGTAATCACAGCATTATCTATGTAGGTACATAGATAGCACTACTACATACATAGTAGCTACTCCAGAAGAGGTCAGGATATGCGTTCTGCTGTTTGCTATTAAACTATGGCAGTGCATTGATCATCGTGTGTGTGGTTTATAATAATTGCGGACAACTGTTCGTCTGTTCCCACGGAAATTGACGACAGGTAGTTGACTCGGTTCGTTCAAGTTTACAGACTTAAAGTTTTCCTATGTCTTTCGCCTTGCTTTCGTGGGTTGTATTTTAATACAGTTAAAAGTATATAATATTTAGCGGATTCCGTTATGCTGAATCTAAAAAACAAATACGAATTGTTTTTTTTAAATATGTCCGGTCATAATGACCTATTTTATGGTGATCTATGGTATTGTATATTTGTAGTATTGAAAGAAGAATCAGCGCTTTTTCTCGCATTAAGTATTGTTGTAAGTTAATTTAAAGTCTCCTTCTAGCCTGAAGAACCGACTTAGTTTTAAATAATTATTTTATTATTACAGTTCTTTTTCTTTAATGTTTTACTAGTGTTCGTTTTACTTTGTAAATATTAATAATAATCCTTTATTGCACATAAAACATAAATAGGTTACAAAAGGTATTTAAAAACTAAAAGTACAATGGTTATGTAATTATGCATCCTGTAATTACCTATAATTGTAAGAACAGTTAGCCTATTAATATATAGATTTTACTTGTTTATGCTGTTTCATATGTTGGTGATTCAATAAATAAAGTTTCATCTAACATTTACATACATTCACTGCTTAAATTGGGTCCAGATCGTGCTGTGTAATGTGTAAGCAACTTCTCTTTATTTCAGTTCCGTTTCTATTGAAGCGATTTATTTTATATCAACACCAACACGTTGGAACCGATCGTAATCGTAAAATGCCTCTAAAGAAATTGAAAGTCATACATACCTCGCCTAGACTGGTCTCGATTGGAACGGATGCCTAATTTGGATGGTTTGGTCTTCCGACGACCCCTTTCCATCACCGGCTAGGAGCTGTCTTATTGTGGTACCATTTGTATTCTAGACCTTTAAGGCGGAGAAAGTTTCGAAGCCTCATCACTGCTCGGAAGGCACTTATTAACGACCATAGGGTCAATTGACAATGAAGAACCATTCCCGGCAGCTCGACACTTGATTGTTTATGCTCGCAATCACCGTCTGCCTTTCCCATGGTTTCTAGTTGAGTTTCGAATCGTTTTAGTAACAGGTTTCTTTTTACAAAAATGCTTGTTTCCGCATGATGGTGTTTGACATGATTCCCTCCTACCATGGTTCCTGAGAGGAAGCCCGTGTTCAGTAGTAGGATGACGATCACTAGTTTTCTATCGCATCTATCCCATTCGTACTTTAGTGTGTCATCTAAACTAAAGGGTTCAAAATCAAGCAGCAAGTAGGTATATTACGTACATTATATTAAATGATAGGTCAGCAACCCTTTATGTGTAATTCCGAAGTTAATAGGTAAATATGGGCACAGTCTAGAAGTTTGTTATATGATTCTGAAAAAAGCGTTTAATAATGTAAAAACCTCATCAGAAATTGCGCAAAAGCTACTTAATATCCAAGGTTTTTTTAAAAAAATTGTATTATTATTGCCTTTTATTGAAAGTAAGCGTCTGGTTTAGTGAACGAAGACTCCGCTAAGTGCTAAGTAGCTTCAAGCAAGCTATGACGGCTGTTTTCGCATTTCCATGCTAAATTTGTCTATTTTGCGTAGGAGGGTTAATTGGCCGGATCACCTTAGCCTTCCTAGTTCTTCCAGGCAGCTGATCAGCTTCCTAAAATCACTGAGAGCTAGGCTAGGCAAGGCTTTCCTAAACTTCCAGGTTACATTTAGTAGCATATCTTATGCTACATTTCCAATTTTATGGCTGAAATTATTGCATTATAAATGCAATGTTTGAAAATAAACCATAAGATTTAAGCTACTGATTTTGGAAGTGTGACCAATGAGAGATTGTTGCAATTAAGGTCAAACGCCGAGCTCGGCCGCAGTTGGCTTATGCCCCCGACGGGTCTCGCGTAAACTCGCAAATTGATCGATAAACACAACGGTCATCTTTTAACATGTTACGCACGTTACGTAACATATATTCATATTAACAAGACGCTCTCTCTATTCCTGTTTCCATTATTTACATAAATCATTCAGTAAAAGCTTCGCCGATTCCAGCATCATTAATTCAATTCTATCTCCAACGTCATCTTCAATTTATGAGTTCCTCTAACGAACGGTTTCCAATGCTTGATCAATTGGAGTCATCGAAGCATGCACCAGGTCCGACCTTGGCCTTTCCTTCCTCGGCTCGAGGGCACACTTTCACTCTGCAATCTTGAAGGGACCTCTGCGAAAGCTATTTCTAGGTATTCCAGTCGTTGCGCTCAGAGTGGATCTTGATTACTTATTCTAAAATGATAGACCGAACTAATGTTGGGCAATAATATCTGTCGATATATCTGTTTGATGGGGTAATCTTCGGTCGGTTTAAGTACTTAAAAGATCTATTACATGTTTTTATGATAATGATTTTATTTATTTATAACTTTTACTTGCCATTTCGTTTAATTATGTTCATTATTCAGCAGTATAATATAATCTTATGATTGCACTCAACATTTACCAACTAAACATGAAACTAATTAAAAAATAAGAGTCTCTTTCTAAGCTTATGTTCAGGAAATAATTTCAGGTTTCGTTCCCTGGGCAAGGTTGGGTACTATAATAATTAAAGTATCGTAAACCTGTGCGTGCGCTTGCCTATTCATTCAGTTTGTAATTAAAGTGCCATTAAAGCCTGAGCTTAAATGGTCTATTTCAAAACGGTTCGATAGAATCTTTAAGAATTATCGGATTCGTTTTATATTTAATATTGTTATTTGGTTATCGCTCAGCTAACACAACAATTTCAATAGTTTCAAATTACTTTGTAAGCAAAATTACTCATTAGACTTAAAAGTATGTAAAAGTAAAGTAAGTATGATATATTCATATAAAAAGCTTATATTGAGTAATAAACCAAACCCTGCAGTACTTTAAAAGTGTAATATATTAAAATAAAAATTATCTAGATGGCATTGATTTCAAATATAAGCGGTACTTTTCTAACATTTTGTACTCAATTACTTTAACATTGTACTTAAATTTAAATAAAGTTATGTCTGAGGAAAGTTTCTTTTCGGAAGAAACGAATACAGAGGTAGTATATGCAGCAACGGTAGAGAGTTCCGAAGAACCCCCCATTGAGGAATGGTCTTCTCTAGGCGTAGAAACACCGGAAGAAAACCTCAAACGTCAACAGTACAATAAGGGGATATACTCACCAGGCAGCGGCGAGGTTTGTGGGAAATACATTGCCGTGTCCAACAGTAATGTCCCTCTTCACATTTACCACAACTATCCCGCCGTCGAAGATCCAGGCATCGAAAAAGCGTTGCTTTATTCCGGAGATAAAATAGTTTATCCCGACGATGGTCAAGATTTATACATAGCTTTGTGTGAAGAAATGGAGGTATGTCCAATAAAATCGTTTATGAGAGGCTTGCTCGGCGAAGCAATCGACTTAAGCTATTATTGCGTCAGCTCAAAAGGTGTGCGGCCGATGGCTTTGGCTCTTCATTTCAACAAATCGGTAAAGGTGTTAAATTTAAAAGACAACTTTTTAAATGAAGACGCCTGTCACCATTTCGGCGTTATGTTGTCTATTAATAACACTTTGACGGAATTAAACTTATCTGGCTGTAGAATTGGATCTTCGGGCGCTAGAAGAATATTTTTAGGACTAGAGATTAACCGTAGTGTTCGTGTTATGAATTTAAACAAAAATCAGTTATCGGATGCAGGAATGGAATTCTTTGCAACTGCAATTATGGAGAACATAGACGTAGAACAAATCAATCTCAGTTATAATAACATTAGTGGTATCGGAGCAGAAACTTTAGCTAAGGCACTTGAAACTTATAATATTTTGACACATATTGATTTATCTTGGAATAATTTATCCTCATCCAAAGGACTAAACGAATTACTGTGTCGACTTGGAGAGAGCACTGCTTTGGAAGAACTGGATTTATCCTGGAACTCTTTATCAGGTCAACACATTAGTGCAGGTTTAAAAGCAGTTATGAGTGCAGCTAATTTGAGTCATTTGAACTTAAGCAATAATAGATTGGCTGGTGTCGATATTAATACTTTGTTGCCTGGATTATCGAAAGCAAAAAATATGATAAGCCTGGACCTTTCCAATAATCCTATATCACCGTCGGATGCTATAAAAATAATGAATAGAATAAAATTGCCAAGTGTCAAGGTGCAAAAAGTTTTAATGGAAAACGTAACAGTTGATGGACAATTCCTAGAAATCCTCAACACCACAAAACAGATGATGTCTAAAATTGATCTTCAAGTAACTTACGGATGTGTATTAAAAGGGTTTATACCTATAGGTCCGGATATCAGAGAAATATTGTTAAATAGAGCTGAGTATCTATCAAAAAGACGCAAAACGAAATCAGTCGACATAGCTATTATTGCTATGAAGTTTCTGAAAGACGGAAATAAAGTTATGACGTTAAAAAAATTTGTGATGGCAATGCGAAGATCAGGGGCATCTCTTGACAACGATCTTCTGGAAGGAATGGTGGTAGCGTTTGCAGGACCGCCCGCGCCTAAATCAAAAACTATAGACATTAGGCTTTTAGTAGATTACGTAAAAAGAAAATGGCCAGACAGAGCACTGCCTTCAACACCTCCACCTATACCAGAACCAGTTACTGTTGATATAACAACTAAAAAAGTACGAAAGAAACGTATTAAAAAAGTAAAAAAGAAAACTAAATAACCGGTTTAACGTTTTTTATTTAATTTTGTAAGATGCTTGTGTTAATTTATTTGTAACTAATATTTTTCAAATAAATATATATGGACAATTGACACCATTTTTAAATGTCAATAATAATGTCACTTTCTGCCTGAGCAATCGCAAGGCCTGCTTGTTTCCACAATAGTCCGAGCGAGTGATTTACATCTCCACCACAAAGCTGAACATTCGTGCATGCAAACAAGTTTTGAATAATTTACCCACTCACGCGGCTTCAACAATAGTTAAAGATTTACAATTGTTATTTAAATAATTACAGTATCGTGTCTTTGCTAACACTGGTCATTTTGTAGCGTCTTACACAACACAACCAACCCGTACGTCATGATTACCATGAACAACTAGGTAAGGAGTTCGGAATACAAATTTTGTCATAAAATGGCTGCTGTCGAATAGATATCAAAAATGGCGGGGTAAAAAAAACTACTAAACTGTCATGGTGATCGCAGAGCCATCATTGTATTGTTTGATATATTTAATTTGGCGTAATGGTTCTAAAGATGTATATACAAGCCATTGAATACACTTAACAAATTGGTTACTCACCCAAAAACTATGTTCGTATCACCTAATCATCGTAATCAAAACCTTTAAAAATATCACTCTAAACAAAATATGTCAAAATATTTAAATTTGTGTGTAGCTTAAATTTTATTTTTGCGGTTTTTCTCTATGTTCCTATAGTATATACCAATTTTTCAAATAAAATGACAAGTCCTTCCCACCAATTCCCTAAAAAACCCCCAAAAAACCCCAAAAAACCCCAAATTCATATGTTTCATCTTACGAGACTGCTTGAATTTTCGTCACAATCTTTATAGACAGTAAGCCATTAAATCACATGAAATTGAAGAAGATGTCCCCTATAGCTCCAAAATTACATCATTAAAATTCTGATATACTTAACAACATGATCAAAATTAAATACGAAACATAAATTTCTTTTGGATTTGCTATGAAAGTAACTATAAAACAAATGTCCATACAAATTATCTCACTACTATACTTACTCAAGTTAAGAACAAATGCTTGACACTTGTGCATAAAGAAATTAGTACACGAACTACAAGAGTAAAGATTTGCACACTGAGGAGCGATGCGGAGCTGTTTGGTCATAGTCAAACATTAAGAGTAAAACACGTGCACTTGTTGATATGGATTGCCCATGGACTTAGAAGTGAGTTTATTTATTACGATGTCACTCACCACTGATGCAACTTATGATTAGCTTATGGCTATTGTAGCCTATCGTAAGGTGCGCGCCTGGGTTAAGAGTACGAATGTGATCCCTGATGACTTCATAGCTATTAAAATAAAATGTTTTAATTGGTTTAGAGAAGGACAAACGATATAGTAAAAAAGAGGAAGGCTAAGACTGAACCCATAGTTGTATATAGTACAGCCCGGCACGTAAGTTAAAAAGAAATGGCGGTCTGCACATACAATCGCATACAAAAGAAAGTAAGTGACTAAATCCATACATGCAAGCCATACGCATGCGATTTAGACCCGATGTGTTGATTGGGATGCGCATCCAAGGTCATTGTTCGATGCGCCGCAAATTGAAATAGTATAGTATTCGATTGATATTATCGATTGCTCTGCGTCTCGGAAAGCACGTTAAGCCGTTGGTCCCGGCTGTCATGATCATCTATGGCAGTCGTTATTGAAAGTCAGTGCCTTCTAATATTCTAACCACTGGTTTAACCTAGAATTATATTTTTCTCTGGGTTGTGAAGATCAGACAGCATCCGCTCCATGTAATAACTGATATTTTTAAGGATAGTTTACCAATTTTTAAAAAGTTGTCTTGGGTTTGTTGAGTGATAGAATCTAGTATTTATTTCTTGTAATTTTGTTGTATTGTATTGTTTAAACCAATCTTAATTTTAATTCGTTCTCATCCTATTTCTTATAGTTTACTTTGATAATAAGCCTGTAAGAGTATTTATATGCACCTTCAAATGTTGTACATTTAGCTTGTTATAATAAATATTTACATAAGAAAATAATGTCACAGCTACTGGTTGTCCATAATAAATAAACAAATAAATATTCAGCCAAAACCTAATTAGACATGTATGCAAACTCTTGGCCCTGGGCTTAAGTCTGGGGCAACCGGGATAATGCTAGGATTTGATGAGTAGTATTCGGCTGATACATATTTGACTATGGGCCGCAGTCCGAGGCGGGCCGCGACGCCCGCGGCCTACCTGCGCCGGCGCACGGTAGCGTGCCGCACGCAACCGGCCCTGTCCGCTTTATTATTATTTATTGCTTTCCAATAATCTCCGACTAGATAATATGTTCAACAATATAAAATACAGCCTAACGACATTCTTTCATGTTTAAAAGTAAGATTTCAAGTGAGATGTTAAATAGGATGACAAGAACACGCGTAAGGGATAGCTTCTTACATTGCAACTGCGTGAAGAAGTATGTAGTTTATCTGGTTTTTTATATATCTATCTGCATATTTTTTTGATTTTTTATAAAAAAAGTAGTGCGACTTTATCCTCGTTATTTTAACTAGTAGCCTTAATTACTTTTTATAATAACAGCTCTCTGCTAGTGAAATTCCCGCCAATATTAGTTTCAGTGGTTTCAATGATTAGCATATGCATTTACCTAATAAAAACATCTTATTTTGACATTACAAACCGACACTTTGACATTAGGTTTTGCTTATTTGTGCAAACCAATATTTTATTGGAAGAGATTTGTATAAGTATGTAATTAGAACATATTATTTATTCATTTGATTAAAAATCTACAATATTATATCAAATTGTTTATTTGCATTTCTTCGTTAATGTCAATGGAGGAACAAAGAGATATACTTATTAAGTAGTTTTATAAATTGCCCAAATTATAAATCTATAATTAATAGTGTTCACCCGGCAATAACAAATCATTATGGTCATGTTATTTCATAACTAAAACTTATTTGAAATACTCACAATCTTCTGACACTATGTCTTCCATTATTGAAGTGTAGGCGAATAGGTCTATCAAAATAACTGCCATGATGTGTTTTAGAATATTTATCCAAGTTTAATAGTGCAATAAATAACGTTTACAATCACTTTGTTTCAGGTACACTTGTCTGTTTGTTGACAATTCGCTTTGGAATGTGCCTTTACTGCACTTTGAAAGGAGTCATAAAAGTTAAGTGACAATGACGTCTGTCTTGTCATGCATGTATATGCGTTTTATTATTATATCCTTTATTGCACATTAAAGAAAACAAAGAGACACATATACAAATTAAACAAGTACAAAGGTGGGCTTATCTTATGGCTGTGGATGTGGATGTGGCTTTATTTGGTTACATGGAAACGTGGAGACATGGAAAGAAAAATACATCCTTATTGCTTCTTTAAAAAAAACAATCGCTCGTGTTCCGGCTTACAGTGTGCTATTGGGAAAGGGACACATCGCGACAATATTTAATTTTCCGAAACTATATAAATAAATAAAAATGTATGTATTTCAGGTAAATCTATACAGTTAAGTTGCCGGGGCTTCCCAAAAAGTATTCCAAAGACACTTGTATAGGAAACGCCTCGCTCTTTCTACGTAAACATGACAGTTTTAATTTACATTTTTTTTCTTTTAAATAATGGTTTCGTGCGTTCAGCACATTTAGCCAGTGACAAGTAAGATATATATTAATAACATATAAATTATAGTAAATGAGAATAAATGGTGATAAAGATGATTATTGGAAAATGAAATGCCCTCCCCCTAAACCCCTTGAGTTCTCAGTAAAGATGTGGGACTCTATACTGAAATCTCACTTGAACTTCTTGAGAGAATTTGAAAAGTGATGTTGCACTGTTTTGTTTAATTTACCAACACTCATGTATGTTCACAAACACTTGACGGTTAATAATCCACCGTTATTACTTATTACACATTAATGTTAGAAATATCACAAAGTTGAAAAAAAACAAAACTACAGACATTTCGCTTTACTTTTCCGCCAAGAAGTCCTATTTTAATAAATCCAAAACTATAGTGCCAATCCGAGTTTTTAAGTGTAAATATGGTGGATTTTTAGACACAACTCCTTCGGCTTCGTACATAAGAGTAGGAAAGTGGCATATTGCAATGAATCGTGATTTTCAGTGTTGATTCCAAAACTTCGTAGAATCCTTAATAAAGTCTCCACTACAGGGGTACAATACAACTTTGACTCGACTATGTGACGGACTTTACTTGTCGTTGACTGTGACAAAATGAAGAAAATGCTGAATTTATTTAAAATCATCATCATCATGTCAGCCCATTAAGGTCCCACTACTGAGCACGAGCCTCCTCTCACATACCAAAGTGTGAGCCTCCTCTCACATACCAATTGGGTCATACTCCACTACGCTGACCCAGTGCGGATTGGCGGAGGCAGGTGTATGGCGTCCTGCTGTTAGAATATTTCAAGCCGCCCATTAGGCTTCTAATATGGCTTAACGACTATCACATTTTAGTGATAACCGGGACCAACGGCTTAACGTGCCTTCCGAAGCACGGATTATGTAAAATAGTAAGTAATTAAAATACTTGATTTATTTAATTACTTGATCTTGGCAAATAATCTAAACAATTTAGCCCATTTTATAAAAAAGGGTGCTATTGCTTGTGAATTTTGCATATATTTTCTTTTATACTAAAAAATGGCACTCAAAAATACGGCCCACCTGATCCCTAGTAGTTACCGCAGTCTGTGAAATAGGATTTAAAATGAAACATATGCATAGAGAAAAGAGTTTGATATTGTGTACCAAATTTGGTTAAGTCTAATAAGGAAGTGCCTAGGACGCATAAATGTGCTATAGATGACTAAATTACAAGGATAAGTTACAAATTTCTCTATACGTTTCAAACTATTTTATTTACATGCAGTTGTGTAATTTTTTTTTTTTTAAATTTTTGTATTATATTAAACTAACTACTGAAATTTCTGTGTTACGAATAAATAATTTTTCGAATAATTTAAATGCAATGGTTCTGGCAATCAAGGACACATGGGCATCATTACATACCATCAGAGGAATACATTCTTCTTCTTCTTCTTCGCACAGTAAAATAAAATGAAGTTACCTTCTTACCCAAGTTTCGCCTTGGCCGATTAACCGTGGCTGGCATTCTCACGTTAGATATAAATTTAATTAAATATTTTATTGGCAATTAAGATGTTTCATACACGCTCTCGGTTTAATAAATGGGACCCCGCCCCTTCGCAATGTCTTAATAGGATTTTCGTATTTGTTCTGCTCACACAATGTTATTAATTCTAAAGCTATTACCCAATCTAACTTTTGTGTGTGGTAAAAATATTTAATTAATTTAGCTTTGATTTTTTCAATTGTGAGTTATGATGATTTATCCAACTAATAACATATATTACAATCGGCATAGTAGTACAGCTATGAAGAGACAAATTTATGTCAAATGAATTCTCCATTTAATTATTATGCATAAAAAAACAATACATTTTTAAGCAAAATATTTATCCAAAATACTCTCTCCGTTGAAATGGCCGCCTAAACAAAAGGCTGCAGCCGTGGAGTGCGCAAGCGCACCGTGTGAAGAAATTAAAAGTAAAAGTGTAAACATGTCGCCCGCCCGTTAAGTCCAATATCATAGTCAAATATTATTAAAAAGTATAACATTTCCATATTGTAAATTTTTCAGTTGAACTGTGCCTTGTCAGAATACAAAGTATTTTTTTGAATTTTCAGCCTAATTAAGTTCTTTCACAGATTAACTTAAAAACGAAGCGCTGGTAGCTCTGTGGGACTTGGTGATCGAAACGATCACTGAAGTTAAGCAGAGTTTACAGAAAGCAGTCCTTGGATGAGTGAATATGATATCTATTGCTTCTGGGCTTTGGAAGAAAAGTTAAAGTTATTATTCCCGCCTTTTTTAATTGATTCATTCATCATTTCAGCCATCTGAAGTCCACTGCTAAACATATGCCCCCCAATTTCTTTCCACGTAGATCGATCCTTTGCCGCCTGCATCCACCGGCTCCTCGCCGCCCTGACCAGATAATCGGTCCATTGCGTGGGGGGATGGGGTGGTTTTATTAGGCAACTTAAAAAAGTTACAGCAGGCAGGACCCCACACACCTGCATCCACGAATCTACACTGGGTCCTCGTTAAAGTACATTTTGAAGCCTTCCCCACTCTCTCTCTGTGAATTAAATTGATTAACACAATATTTACAAGACTAGAGACATTTTACTAGCTTACTGTGCACTGTGGTTGACCACCGAATTCCCAGCTGCACCCACGCGTGGACATCGGCTACTTAAATCACTTTCTACTCCACGGTGACGATTGTGGCGGTGACCCGTCAAGTCAAGTGTGAGACTCATTCGTCTGCAAATAATCATTCGCATTCATTAGCCTGTCGCTTAACTGTGTTTCAACAATAGTGATGTTCACATGCAAAAGCTTTTGTGAACAAATAATTCAGAATGAAACCAACTAACAATAGAATGATGATCGCATATAAACATTTCTATTAATATCTTTAAAAGCAGTACAGTTTACTTCAAATAATACTGTTTATAACAAGACTTGCATTATTAGTTAATTATAGCATTTCTTTTTTTAAATAATGGCTTTGTGCGTTTAGTACTTTTAATCAGTGTAAAGTAAGAGATGTATTAATAATATATAAATCATAGTAAATGAAAATGAGTGGAAATAAAGATGATAAAAGAGATGCCCTCCCCCTAAATCCCTTCAGTCCTCATTAAAGATGAGGGACTATACTGAGCTCTCACATGGACTGAAGTTATAAAGAAAAGCTATGTTGTACTGTTTTCTTTCATTCACCACGTACATGAGGTACGTTCACAAACACTTAACGCTTAATAATCCACCGTTTTTACACATTAATGTTCAAAATAATACAAATTTTAGAAAATAAAACTGAACTGCAGACATGACGTTTCACTTTCCCGCCAAGAAGTCTAAAAATTGCATTTATTTCAGAACATGTCCATTAGTTTTAGTAACAATAATAGTTACCAAAAATTTACCTCAAATCACCTAAACTGATTCTGCATGTAAATAATAATATATGATATGTTTTAAAAACACACTAAACTAATTTGTGTGTCTACTTGAAATTATCGCTTATACAGTAAATCCTCTCTTCTTTGTACAGACGTATGTATAAAAGTCACAAAACGATGTATATAGAATTAAATCTCCGTTATTTATTACCAAGGCCGGGGTATTCACATTTTTCATAATATTACTCGTAAATCAATACATCTTGTACTTTTAAAGAGTTTCTTAAAATTTTAATAGTGCGAGTAAATTGGGTTTGTTATCGATCGGCGCGTTTTATTGCAGCCTAAACCCAATAAGGGCCCTTTCGACATATTGGCATTACGCCTCAAGCTGGAGCTGAATAAAAATACGATTTGAAGCGCGATCAGCGGGATTAACCTACGGTTCCGTATGCCACTCTACATTTAATTGTGTAAGTACTTTTGAGTAGATGTACAAAATTTAAAAATTAGAAATAAAACAAGAAAACAATTGCAAAAGAAAAGCGATACAATTGGCGGCCTTATCTCTTACAACAATTCCTTCCAAGCAACCTTAGGATGGAGAGTGATTAAAATTAAAAGAAAACCGGCGGTGGGAAAAAAAATAACAAATACATAATTATATTTCAAAAGACAAACACAAATAAATACTATTTCTTATATTAAAATAATTAAAAAGAATAATTCCGTATACAGCTTTAAATTCAGTTAAGGTTAAGTGAACCTCAAGTAATTTATCACGGATAAAATCACAATCACCGTGTGTTATGTTAATGCAGTAATTAAATTTTAAATAGGTTTCCCTATATAATATTATAATTATCGTTTTAGATAAATTAAACTATAGTTAAGACAATAGGATTCCCAATTATGACCTTACCATGATCACTGCGGTCTGCTCTTGGTAATTTAGGATCTCTTCACGTTTTGTGCGTCGATCTTCAGGGACTAGAGTAGGTAATATTTTAGGAATGCAACTAAACATTATTACTGGCGAAGTGTGGGCGTTTAATATGTCTCAGCCTACCCCTTCGGGGAAAAGGCGTGATTGTATGTCCTATGTATGTATGCAACTAAATGGTACCTTTGCCAACTTTTTTTTTTATACATGGAGAATCTGCAATCCACGCATGCACGGCGCATCGTCGGTGACGTTAGATGCCGAGCGTGCGTGATGCGTATACTTCCCGCTAGCTAACTTGGTTCACCGCCGTGGCGTGGCCCAAGCCAGCCGGCTAACTCCCAGATACCTCTCGCCGGCGAGTAGGTTATGCCGGGATTACCCATAAAGGGCCGACCGGCTAAACTCCATGTGTGTCGATGCTGCATGCCTCTGATGGCCGTTACGGCGCAACCGGAATGTATTGGGGAAGGCGAGACTGAGGGCCTCAAACCTAGAACCTAACTGAAAAAGCCTTTGCCAAATGACTAAGGAACCCTAATATATACGGAAGAGACGGCAACCCGTTAAAGACGCGACGTGGCGATACCTGCGAGAATGTGAAATGATCTTGGTTTGAACGTTTATTTACGACTCCCCGGTCGAAACTCAATAAATATACTTCGCATCCAATGTGGTTTTTATGCATTAGCTGAGACACTTGATTTTTATGAAATATTTATCTATAAATTGTATTCTGTGGGTTCGGTTACTTATAATGTAACTTGGCAACATATCGCTTGGAGATATTAATAATTATTCTCTTACAATCACATCAATTATTGGGTCTAAGATAAGTATCACTAAGAACTTGTGTTATGGATAATAAATAACGGATAAACATACTTCAATACTTTTTTATTGTAAATACATACTTAATATACATAGAAAACACCCAATCCAGAACAAATACTCATGTTTATGAACACAAAGATTAATTGTCTTATGTGGGAATCGAACTCACGACCTTAGGAGCGGAGTGCCGGTATACTGACCTCCACGCCATATCGGTCGTCTGATATGAATGTAGAGTAAAGATTTTAACTAGAACCCTATTTTTATTTCATGCTTATTATATAAGCAGCCTTAATCCTCCTACCTACTACTAAAATGCTGAACATTCCTGCTGCCTTTAAGACAAAAGACCGATGACATAAAAAAAGTGGCGAGATGCTGATGAAGCAGGGCTTCGGTCGGTCATTAATGGAGGTTTCAAAGGTGGCCTGTGTCTAGAAGCGAGCACCTTTTGGTCTCTATACTTTGCTGTACTTCGGTGATGGTTTCAGACTTAACACTTGACTGTAGAATCGCGAAACTACAAGCGCTTCATAATTAACCATGTTAAAATATAAGTAGTTTGATTTTTGTTCTAAACTTTTACGTATATGGATTTGCCTGTCACTAATACCTTCTGTAAATGGCATGAGAAATAAACAGGTCCCTTTTGCCCTTATAAAGGCAGTGCCCAAAGATGTCGATGTCGTGTAGTGGAGGTCAGTTGGTAACTACTCCCAAATTAATAGCTTAATGAAACATACGGGTTCATATTTCGTTTCACGTCTTTTCTCTATTTTTTGTGAAGGAAAATCACTAAAATTTAAGAAAGCTCTTTAAAAAAAGCTTAATTAGTGCACGGTACCCAACAAAACGCAGCGTTACCTCTCACAATTAGCGTCCGTCTATCACTCGGCTGCACTTGAACATCCGACCCGAGCGGTCTAAGGCCAACGAGGTCGCATTATGTTCACGGCCGCTCATTCCTCTACTAATATACAACACCCCTACAATACGCGGCGTTACCTCTCACAATTACCGTTCGTCTACCCTCGGCTGCACCTGAACATCCGACCCTAGCGGTCGGTGGCCAACGAGGTCGCATTACCTTCACGGTCGCTTATTCCTCCATTTATGTTGGGGACCCAACAAAACGCAGCGTTATCTCCCGTGATTCCCGTCGATCTGCCCTCGTGCTGCACCTGAAAATCCTACTGGAGCGGCGAGGTCGCATACCGTAAACGGCCCCCCATTCCTCCACTAATGTACGACCTCCCTACAAAACGCGGCGTTACCTCTCACAATAACCGTCCGTCTGTCCCCGGCTGCACCTGAACATCCGACCTGAGCGGTCTGCGGCCAACGAGGTCGCATTACGTCCACGGCCGCTCATTACCATTACCGATCGTTCATTACCTGCCCGACTCGATATCACAGTCAACTGTAAGTGGTAGAACGAGTTAATCTCCTCCGAGTTATGGACCCTCCTAATATCATTTCTGTTAGCAAAGCCGCGTTCCCAGAACGCTGCAAGTAACAATGTTACAGGGAAAGTTTAGTTGTTGCAACCTGACACAATTGTACATGTACATGGCATATCATTTGACAATGACAGATGCTATCAAGGAAATTGTTAGGTTCGGTTTATATAGCGGTAATTTGAAGTTACTTTCGTAAAACGGGACCAGCTGATTCTACACCTACTACAGATTTCATTTTGTGTTGGTAGATTTCATCTTACAAGCTTTCATTATCAAGTCACGGTATTTAATTATCTGTTATAATTTCACACCAAAAACAAAGACGGGCAGAAATTGTATTGAGTTGTCCTATTTTTAGCTATCTTCGATATATCATTACTAAATTCAATTTTGCTAGTTAGTCTATGTATAACGATGAAGTTTTCGAATAAACTTTAAATATATATGCATAAACTAAATAATTTGGCAGCAATGATATTTTTTGTTCTCTAATGGATTACAACTAGAATAGTCTTACTTGCTTTTTGGTAAATACGATTGAGGGTTTTACTATCCTCATTCTACTATGTGGATATCGGCCGGATACGTCCGGATTCAATGATTATCATGAACCAATATTTACCGCCTCCAGTCAGGCAGAGGAAGTGAGCCGATCCACCTTTCGAGCCCGTTCGTGTCAGTGAAAGTGTCTTCACGTGTGTTAAGCGGCGAGCGAACTTCAATGAATGTGTGATATTGAATGAAATCTCTTTACTCTTACACTTACATATAGATACTGTTGATAATTAAGTAAATATATATACCTAGATATCATTGTAAATTGTTTAAACCCAAATTCTGTAAATCCAGACTGGGCAGCGATTCACCTGTCGTTCGTCTCGTCTCGTCTGTCTCGACTGTATAATGAACTGTCGAACAAAATGCCTGAACTTGATATCCATTCTCAGAGTCTGCATAGGTTTTTATCTATAGTTAGAGAGTGTGACGTATCTTAAGACCGCAGTAGTTGCTATTATTGTTACAAAGTTTGCATAAACATACATTTGGTTAGTGTATTTTTGATTGTTATTATCAAATTTTATTGCATGTTGTGACCTCCAGTAATTGTAACAATACTTAGCTGTGAAATTTATACTTTCTTATTGTTTATTTTGCTATGGTATATGTCATGTTGGTGATCCTTTTTATTAAATAAATAAATAAATATAGAAAAGGAAAAGGTGATTTGTCATAATGATTACTAAAGATACTTCTCATCTTTGTCTCCCCGTGCTATCGAGTAATCCCGATTGAAATCTGTAAATAACTGTGCCGTTGGTGTGTATACAATTTCCCTTATATACAAGAATCAACTAGGGTAGCTATCAAGACGCAAGTATTCATTAAGAAATGGTTTGTCAATATTTTAATTCCAGACTTTTTCTTTGATTTTCAGCTGCCGAATAAAAGTATTTTTTTAAATATTTGGGATGGAATTATGAGATTGTACTATTTATGTAAACCTATTTTCTTTCTCTAGGCATTAGAAATTTAGGTTCATATTACGGTTTATAAGGGGCAATCCACTCTAACAGACAGATAAACCCTACCTAAAGAGTCTTAAGAATAAAGACATTATGTTGCCTCTCGTCTGTCATGGCTTAACTATTGATATAAAAAGCGATCGTTACTGAAAATTAATATGAAGTAATTGCATTATGGTTCCATAAATAGAAACCACAAGTAACAATGTGAAGGGCCAGAGGCCAACTGGCCATTTCACTCTCGAATCGCAGCTAATGAATTGAGATATTTTTCTTGCGCGCCATCGCTCACTCGGTCAATTTGCAATTACCTGCTATAGAGGCCGTTGAAGCGAGGGCTGCCAACGACTTCACAATTAAGTACTTAAATACATACTATCATGTTTTGCTGAAATGAAAGGTAGGGCATAATATACGCCCATATTTTACATAATATTTTTGGTTCCAGTAAGTAAGTCGCAGACCTATTGTAGCTTACAGAAACGTTTAGAATCGCCAATACTTTAATATATACGTATTCATCGTCTTAGCATATTAATGTCCCAGTTTTGGGTTCTGGGTTGCGTTTGCAACCCAAGATGAGAGTCATATTATCTTCTACCCTGTGGACCCAACACGTATTAGTGGAAGCTGTGGCTGCTGTTAGGCATCATGGTATTAAATGTAGGCTTCATCGTCTTAGCTCATTTACGTTCCACTTTTACGCTCGGGTTTTCTCTTACAATCCAAGGTGATGGGGATTCAGAGTAGTCTCTACCCTGTGGAGTCAGAACAGATTGATAGGTGAGGCGTCATGCTGTTAAACGTAGTCTTCATAGTCTATGAACATCCCACTATCGGGATCGGATCTCTTTTTATAATACAAAGAGATTCAGTTCACATCATACAGACCCAGTGCAAGATGGCGGATGCGATTCTTCAGCGTTTTTCTTAGAACGTTCAGATTACGTGCCAACCTAAAATAACTTGATATCAAATGCCTTTGCATTTTTATTTTTGTATATCTTTATTTATATGGAAAATCATCCAAGGATAGACTCTTGGGATTATTTCTAGCTGAATAGAAATTCTCACAATCGCCGAGACAAAAGTTAGTGGAATTTGTGTAAATTTGGCACCCGAACGATCAAATGTTTTTTTTTATCGTAATCTTAACGACATATAGTCTTAAAAAGTTTAAATAATAATAGTTTTAATGTTAGTAGACAACCCTAGAGAGGCGTACTTTATTACATTACGACCGCCACACACGATAACCATTCGTCAACTTTTGAAAGCAAATATCAGCGTATTTTGATATACTATTATACACTTGTAAATAAATCATTGATCTTAAATTATTGGTACATTTATAATGTATTATCGACAGTTAAAAACATTACATATGTTGCCAATAAGATAACGATTCAAAAGGGTTTGCTAACTATTTTGATGCTGGTCGTTCTATTCAGATAAATTTGTACATTTTAAACTCGTGGGCAATTGACCTAACAATGTACTATTCTCGGCCACAATATGTCCAATGTTTAATATAGGCCTATGCAACTGAATATCGCGTCATTGATCTTGATCATTGAGCTTGCCGCCGTCTTGGCCATTGGTCTATTAAGTGCAAGACCGTATTCTACTATTGCTGTTTCACAATTGCATTTCATCATCACCATAATTTTTATTTATATTTGTTTTGACGTTTTCAAGTGCTATGTAATAATTTATGAAATGATGAACTTTTTACTTTACTTTACATCATCATCACCATCATCATCAGCTTATTAATATCTCAATGAGCTGATGAACCAAGGTACGAGGGATTAAAGTCATACTCTAACCCTATGCAGATTGCGGATGCAAGAGTCAGCGCCCTGGTGTTTTTTTTTACAATTTTCTCAATAGGACCTCTGATTTAGCATAGCGACTTTCACATTTAGTGGTAATCAGGACCATCGTAGTAACGTGCCTTCCAAAGCAAGAAAGCGCTCGATATTAAATGCCACAAATAAATACCACTATAATGTTATAAATAAATATTCCTGACAATTACCCCAATTAAAGTAACAGTATTCAAATACTGTTTATTGTTTATGTGTATTTATGTCTAAATAAATTTTATTTCATTTAATTTCATTTCAATTATTTAGTGCCAAGCTAAGTATTATCAATTTGTGTTATGGATGCTAAAGAACGGATAAACATACTTGAATACCTTTTTTTCTAAATGCATACTTAATAACATAGGAAAACACCCAGACCAGAACAAATATTCATGTTCATACACACAAAAATTTGTCCTGTATGGCAATCAAACCCATGATCTCTGCAGTGAAGCGCAGGTACGCATACCGGTCTTAATATTATTAGTAATATAGTATATACCTAGTTATATTATGAATAGTCATTACAGAAGTAATTAATACATCAAAAACTATATTTATGAACCTCGTATAGGTATGTCGGTTAACCTAATAAACAGAGTACCAATGTTTCAAAATAATAACAGCTAAACCTCAATTAAAACTCATTTGCGGTGTTAAAACAATAAATGACAATAAGAGGAGCAATTATAATATCAAAAACCATATTTATAAACCTTGTAGATGTCAGTATATCCAAATAAAAAGAGTAAGTATCAATCTTACAAAATAAAAACAAGTAGAACCTTATTTCACACTCATTTTCATCACCGATGTCATCATCAATATGGCACCTATCAATACCTCAATGTCATCGATGAACCACTGATTATATTATCATCATCATTAATCTGCGCTATTCAAAAATCTATAATTACACGATGCCGCAGATCGCGACGGAACTTCCTTTTGTTTTCGTTAATTAATTCTTGTTAATAACAACCTTTTGTAATTAAGTTTATCGCAATGTTATTAAATAATAATTACCATTGTATGAAAAATAATTACAATCAAAACAGATTTTGAGAATAACTTAATGATAATAATAATAATTTGAATGGATATAGCGTAAAGATTGACTGTTCCCTCTAATTCGTTGATCCGATTTTGGTTTCGATTCTCGACCTCAAAATCAGTGAGCAATTTCCCAAATTAAGATTCTTATGTATACAGTAATGGTCATTTACTTGTTATTGGTTCTGTTTATTCACCACCTAGTAAAACTACCAGATACTGCTACAGAACAACGAAATCATTGGGTCGGCAAGTCTTCTAAACTTACGGAGTTACGTTCAGACTTATTTGTCTGAACAGCAAGGATGAAGGAAGCTTTGTGTTCGGAAAGTGTCGTGGTTCCGCGGCGGGCTCCATTACGCGCTGATTGCGTATCGCCACTATTACGGTGCGCGTGCGCCGAGCACAAAGGCACCGCACGTTCCAGCGCACCACTTCTAAGCGTTGCTATACTAGACAAGAAATTATGCAGCAGCTGACATTTCAAAAATCACTGCTATTATCACTAGTCTTCTCAAAAAGGTGTTTAACCCTTAAGCCAAAAATAAGAAATAATGTTCTGGTTCTGGATTATTCATTTTCCTTGATTAGTCAACGTATTAAACCAATAAAAATCTTTAACCTATGACTAGGTTCCTAGATTACTTATTCAATTCGCAAATAATTACAAACTTTTGTTAAAAATCCCTTTTAAGTTTTACCTGATCTCTTATCAATGTTTTCCAATTTCATAAAATCTAAGAAGTGTGTATTTTTACAGTTAAAAGCTTAAAGTAGCTCCGCTCCCCTTATAGATCACAATCCTATGATCCTGAACCAATCAAGCAGGACACGTCTGTCTCACGGGACCTCTAACTTTCTGGAATTATCTCCCATACGGAAGATAGGAAACCGAGTGATTACAGCTTAATGCTTTACTCGGAACCAAATGCGGTGATAAGGGGCGCTTTCAAATTAGACGCTTATAGCCGTAACTGCAAAAAAATCATTTATTTTGAAGCTTATTAAATTTATTATATTTACCATCTATGTATCATGTAATGTGACTTGCAATACATGATTTTATTTGATTTAAAGTTAGAAGTTTTCGTAGTGATAAAGATAATCATTAAAATCTGACACTAGATCAATGCAATGAATAGCAGCATATTAAAGCATACTTATGTAATACCGGAATAGATCGTAATTGACATCAGGTAGGCCAATACTTGCCAATCACCTGCCCACTTGTATTCAAGTACAAGTATATTGTTACATAAAAATGTCAAAGAGTTGAGGATCAATATGAGCTTTCTTAAATGTCATCTTAGCACTAACTCGATTCGGATAAGAAGCTTGGCACTTTTTGTTTTCAAGTGGAACATTAGAACTAAATTGCATTATAATAAAACAATAATAAACTGAATATCAGATTTTTTATTCTGAAACCATTTTAACAACGATCACATTCAAACTTGTTCGACATAATTTGCATTTTTGCACCTTTAATTCAAATCAAAATTGACATGAGCAGACCGTTAAAATATTTCGATAGACTAGACGACAACAAATTATGTGTAATTTCGAAATGAACACCATTTAAACGTATAATCGTCGATAAAGTAGCTATAAAATTTAATTGTTATTAATCAAAGGATGTGCGAGCTCAGGTGTGCTGCAAAATGTCAGCTGTGCATAGTTCCTCACCGACTATATTGTTCTTGTAATCCAAGAATGAACTGTGACCTTTCGTAAGGCTATGCAATAGAATTCACTTCGGCTCGTGCGATTGATTCATACCAGTTGGCATTCAGGTAATTATTGTAATCATGAGATACGTAATACCTGCATTGCTTTAGCGAAGATGGATGCTGGCAAGATGTGTCGAATCGATCATTTCATATTGTGATTGAAAATAAACATTATAAAATATGAATAAAAATGAATAGTTATGAGAACAAAATAGAAAATTAATAACCAATATTAAGATAATATCGTAATTATCGCAAATAAGTTTAGTAATGTAGCAAAATACGCTAAACAAAATATTAATGATGGTCGGAAATGGTGCATATTTATACTACCTAAGAATAGTTTATAGGCTCAAAAAACAGTTTAAAAGAAGTCACGATTCTCACTGACAGACCCAACGAAGGAATGAGAGAGAAGAAATATGAAACAATCCTTTACCACTCAGGATTCTAAGGTGTTAAAACTCCAGTATCAATTACCGGTAAACTAGTCTATATATTTTGCTCAGCAAGTGGTAACGCATAAGCTATCTGGATGTCCGTCTTCAGACGAAAGATAATTTCCATCTATTCATAGGGACCACGTTCCCACGCGTCTGTAACGAACCAAGGCCGCTCACGACGCAAATCTCGATACGTAGTTGCGAAACCTCCAGCATGAGTACGGCAAGGGCACGAAACCTAGATACCTAGGGCTCGATTGAGTTAACAACAAATCACACACCCAATGTACACACCCATTTGCTTCTAAATGTCTGTCGTCTGTTGAGATAAATTGAATAGCTGTTAGTTTACTTAAATAAATAAATACCTAAAGATAATACGGAGACAAATTCGATAGAGTAATATGTCTGTAGGACATTAACTTAGAAATATTTAAAAGATAAAACTCATAATGATTAGATTCACTTACACTTAAATATTATTTGGTTGTGATTTCAGTGTAATCATATTTCGATTGTTTTTTTTGTATTTATATTTAATTTTGACGTTTTCAAGTACTATATAGTAGTTAATGAATTAAAAAGATTTGAACTTTAAAATTAAGGACATCCATGACAATAAATCATATTTATTCAATATTTTATTGGCCAAAAAAAAATATTCCACGCCAAATCTTTTGTGAGTGTGTCTCTTGGTCAATGTGATTGTTTTCACAGGTGCTTCCAAATTTCACAAGACGTATTTGTACAATGTCAGTAAAATGTTTACATAATTTTTGACGACGTTCCTAGAATTTCTGACTACAAAGATGATCGATTACACTTTTTCTTTGAACTCAGCATTCGCAGAATTTTGTCTAGACACATATTCAAAGAATTCTGCTGACAACATTGAATCATCTGAGACAATCATTCATTGACTGCCTTTACATTAGTGATGACAAATGTGCATCCAAACAAAATTTCTAAATTACAAAAATTAACATCTGTCTAGCATTATTCGTTTTAATTCCTTTCAAATGTAACCTCTTCCTCTTTGTAAAGAAAGTTTTGTCGTACTGTATGGTGTAATATACGCATTATCAGTCTTTGACATTTGTTTTAAAGTTTCATATTTTTTTGCCAAAAATTCAGTACTTTGAAGAGAAAGAATAACAGAGAGTTACCTCCCAAAAAACAGTTACATCCATATATTAAATACGTCTAAACATTTGTTCGTAGTCAATTCGATTCTCTTAAACGTCTTCCTTTACGAACAATGTTATTATCTTTATAAATCTATTACTTTCATAACTCTTACCTTCCCGCAACACTTTATCATACAAGTATAAAATCAGCTATTATTCTCGAAGCAAGAGCTGATAATTGGTTGTATAAGTAGCAATCCAGACACCTGGCTCCGATCAAAATGGCTCTTCATACAGAATCCCAAGTAGCTGCCACAGCGCCCTTCATCCTTTAATTACATTAGTTAGATACATCCCTGACTCCTAAGCAGCTCGCATCTGTAATACTGCTCTCGAGACGCGTCGCTACTGCGAAGGAGCGATGAAGTCGGCACTGCAATCAGTCCCTATGTTAGATCTCAAGACATAGGGCTGCCAACTTATGAAAAGACAATATTCATTTTTTATTGATTTTTAAAAAAATTACATATATACATAAAATCACGCCTGTTTCCCCGAAGAAGTAGGCAGAGGCATATTATACGCCCAAATTTCGCCAGTTATATTGTTGGTCCCACGTAATAAGTGGCGAGCCTATTGCCGCTACCGGGAACTTTTATGTTCGCCAGAGCCTCGTCCGTTTGTCGGCAGGTGCACCGCTTGTAGGTGAGGTTGGCTTGGGCTCTTCAGATCTTGATAGGAGTTAAATTTTACCTAGCGTCAATTAATTTTAAATCAGGTCATGTCTGCCGTCAACTGAAAATATTGACTAATTTTTACAACCATCCAAAATATTATAACTTGTCACAATCAACACTAAGTTCATTTTTATGAGTTATTCGGAATTTATAAAATTTTCGAGACTAACTAAGTCAAAACATTCATCATCTTTCTGAATAATCGGATCGGATATAGATCAATCACACTTTTTCCCCCATTAGACTCGTATAAAAATATGCTTCAACCCTAGTTCTCGGGCTATTCGTAATAGGGGTCTTTGCCCTGCGACACAAACAAACAGGTATGTGGTATTAAAAAGCGCAATCCCGCATGCTTATGACTCCAGTTCCGTGTTTAGATGTAAGCGAGTGCGTAATATGGCCTTGCTAATGTCGTTTTTCAAAACACTTTGTTTGAAATACACGACTTGATGTTTCCTTATGTAATATAGAACGCCTTTTCAAAGCAAGACCTAAAATGTTAACTGTGAGTAAAAAGCTGCTTTTTTAATTCGTAAGAAGAGGCCTCTTAGTTCTAGGAGCTATTAAAATAGGAATAGTTATTATAACGCTTAAGCTGATCAACAAAGCTATGATCCGCCACAGAATCTCATCACAGAGCATGTAATTATAAGACGAGATGCTCTGAATCCTTAACGATGTTAATATCTAACAGCATTCCCGAGATAATTGTCTCCTACCTCCATTTTGTTCGGACAAAATGGGCGCGCCCATCTAATCCTTATCCCAGATAATGGTTTCATAAAATCTGACCAATTCGTCACAATCTGCTTTTTTATTAAGCGATGTCCCTTCCGCGTCGTAATCGAGAACGATAATAAAATATGACTGGCATTGTACGTACCATAGATTGAATAAATTTCAGACTGCTCTACCCATTGATAAACCTGGAGGTGTTATTACAGGTCGTAAAATTGAATACCTGCTTATACAGGACGGAGAGACTAGATGATTTTGCAATGAATTCTAACTTTTCCCGGTAGTAAATGATGAAACCAAAGGGTTTTGTGGGCTTTAAAATACGTACACAAGACTCAAGCTCTTGTTTTTCAGAGAAAGTATTTTGGTAGCCAATACTACCAAATGATTACTATACAACCTTTGGACACTGTAAGCTTCCATCCAGTCTGGCGTAATTATGCTGCTGAGCGGCCGGTGGGATTATAAATTAAAACAGAACCAAAAAAGGAGTAGTGAAGCTTCGAGCGCATCGGCCGCCAAGCAACGCCCAAACACTGTTCATTACTGAATTTGCATTTAAGTTTTATGATCCATGTAACGATTGAAAGGAAAATCTTATGAGAATCTTATTCAACCGGCTCGCAATTCACTTTCGTTTGACAACTAATAATGATATAGATATATGAACTCATTAATGCATCGTACATCACAATTGTTGACTTTCAATTTATATGCATAGAGTCATGTTTTATGGAAAGTAGGTATGTTATCATAGACTTCTCATCCATCTTAACATTGGCATTCGGCAACGTTGTTAGTCTTTGTGTTATTTTTTTGCAATCGGCACTCCACGTATCGTGCGGTCAGAGCGACTAGGCTGGAGGATCGAGTTCCTTGTTCGTTTTCTGTTTTTATTTTTTAATCCAGCCATCTTGTGGTTGCGAGAGGAAGTTTTGTATATAACGCGAGGCTCTTTAACGTACGACGTGCGGTTTCTGATATGGATTACAGTTCCCATGTCTCCGGAGTCGTTAAGGAGGATTTTTTTTAATATGTGTCTCACGACGCTTTAAGATCAGAATCGGTTTTTTTGATGCATAATCATACTATGCTTACCGCTCTATCCTTCCTCGAAACAATTATATCGTGTAAAAACCTCATTATAAAACATGATGCCGGACTTGCGTGGGTTAAATCGGAAGACATAGGATTTAAACAGAACAAAAACACAAACATAAATGCAATGAAATTTGAAATTTGAATCGTTGACATGATTTATAGAATTTGTTAACTTTGACTTTTTACTTTTTTTGGTATCTGGGTTTGTTGACTATACCTATTGTGTACCAAATGGTAATGTGTTATATTTTGTTTTTGAAAATTATTGCTTTATATAATGTTTCTGACTTGTGAGTGTTTTCGACGTCTGTTAACCTAATATTGAATAAATAAAAATTTTGAACTAATTTGATTATCTGCATTATCTGATTGATTATCTGCATATTTTTGGAAACATTTGTTGGTTGATGTTTATCTCAGGTGTTTATTCGGACATCTAGTCAAACATGTAAATTGTTCACTTTTTTAATGTACACAAGTATTGTAACTTCTATTCATCATCATATCCTAGCATTATCCCGGCCCCAGACTTAAGCACAGAGCCCAGGGTCTGCTCACCAGTTTAACCGGATTTGGCTGAATTGTAGTATTATATGGAGTGACTGTCATCTGTCCACTAAACAGAAAAATCGTTCTAGGGTTAAACCAGAGCATTGTAAGTTATTGTCGACTCTTACATTGCATATTATTCGTTAATATGTCGTCTTTATTATATGTCCTACTTTTAACTTCTCTGGTGGTCTACTAAAATTAGATTGGTCCCCTCGGTAACGTCATTTGCAAATCCTCAAATGTCAAGTCGTAACTCATCTCTGGCCGCACTGATTCTTATCTACCTATACCGTCATCCGTTACCTCTAACCTAATGAAGACGTTGTATGATACTTCCATTAATATTAGGAATTGAACCCGTCAATGAACACATGTGAAGTTTAGAAATTTCGTAACGTGACACGTGTACGGCGTCGGAATTATCTGTAGCCAGTGATAAATGGTGATTGTGCGGAGGGTTGCGTGTGCGCCGGTCACGAGCTCCTGATCTCGATCTTATGCAGATACTAGCAATTGTTTGTTTGCTAAGCCCAATGATGGTATTGATGATACAGGGGTCTTTAGCTGTTACACCACCGTTTGCGATTGCTCGCTATGCTTTTGGAACAGCACCGTTTTGAAAAAATCTCACTGTGACTTTATTCAATCATTGTTATGCAACTTCTTGTTCTTGTTGATACAAGTCATCTTTGCTTCCTCCTGGTACATTTGCGTTTTCACATATAGCAATAAGATTTTATAGTCAATTCAGATGTTTTAACATTTAAAAATTAGCTTATCCCAATATTTTCGTTTGCACATATAGCAATAAGATTTTAATGACACTTCAGATGTTTTAAAATTTAGAAATAAACTTGAATATATTAATGATTTCAATCATCTCTCACAGCACACACACATTAGGCCCAGACTTGATTTCAGG
The DNA here is from genome assembly GCA_949126915.1 of Musotima nitidalis. Lineage (NCBI taxonomy): Eukaryota > Metazoa > Arthropoda > Insecta > Lepidoptera > Crambidae > Musotima > Musotima nitidalis. The sequence continues at coordinate 18,773,513 of OX421416.1, forward strand.
ATTAGTAAAAGAGACTTCACACACTGCGATTGGAGATAAGCCACCTGCTATTAGAAGTAAAGAGTTTTAGACTGGAATCATATTCAATGATTTCATTAAATATGACTATTTCCACATCTTTAATAACAACCAACATTCATGAATAGGGAATAATTAGGCAAGGGTGAGTCAAATTATATCCGACTCAGAAAAAAAACCCACACCTATCAATCTAGTTTGAAGAAAAACAAATAATTTGGATTCTGTGATTTATTTTTATATATGTTATCAGTGATAACTCATAAACATTTGGGCGCTCTCATGAAACAGGTCGCATGCTTAATGGAATAGTGACTTAACTCAAAATAGCCGATTTTTGGGACATTACAAAGAAGATCTTCTAAAGAATACTTGTCCTACTTGTAAGCGCATTAAATTTATACTGATTTATTAATTAGTAAATCTGCTTGTGTTTTGAACGTTTCATTAAAATTGATTCGATCTCAGTAAGAAAGAGAAAGACTGTATAAGTACGTAACTCAAACCCGACCTATCTATTAATGGGTCGATGTTCCTTTAAAGCATGCGAGGCGTAAATAATAATACGCATTAGCTCTTCAATTTGAAACTGATACCTTTTAAGGTAAATACTGATCGATGTCATGTCTTTCAAAGATTTAACACTAAAAACACTGTAAGAAGACTATAAATTATGTTAATAGTTAAGAATTACGAACAATATTATTGAGCTATTCCACGATAGAAACATTATCTGTCACGAAATGGCCCTGTCAAAAGACATCTGCATTCAAAATGGCCGGTAACGTTCAGCTTCACAGTTGCATTATGCCATCAAGTCCACTTACTGCACGATTAATATTATGACTGACGATTATCCGCGCGAGTGTTTTTAACAATCGGCGCACGATTCGCGCCCGACGCTGCGCGTGCGCCGCGCAAATTGTGCGTGCCGAACGCACGAGACTTGATACTGTTACGCTCTAGTTTTACTTGTCATAATGATTTGTAGTATTACCATATTGTATTTTACATAGTATGCTTTGTATCCGCCTATTCTGGGGATCTTGGTGGTCAGTTTACTACAATAAGTACTGCCGAGGAGCTCACAAACATAAATACTTTTTACTTACTTACTCGATAAATAATAGAATATGATAACAACGATTTAGTTTTCATATCGGTCAGACAGAAATTGGAAAAGGACTTCACTTTTTAGTTATTTTAGAAACCAAATTTTTTTTTTTATTCCAACACCCCTATAATGTTTTATTTCTTCCAAATAATAGCAAAACATGTATGTATATCCCGTTAACCTTTTACATTCTGACGTAACGTCTTTATTTGTGCGTTTTTTTCTTGTATCCTATCACGTTTTGGGTCGGTCATTTTTGGCCCTCACGACCTGTGCCCGCCAGATATAATCTAATGGGCATTCCTCCCCGCTCCCGAATGGGGCACTTCTTCAACAGCATGACGGACACGGCCATTTAGCTGATACCCCGATCTCAACAAAAAGGGGTCATATTGAAGGGCAATTATTTCCTGGAATACTTCTTAGGTTAAAGACCAAATACTGATGTATTACGTCTGATCTTGATAACAAAAGGTAGAACTTAAGACGTCAATAAATTCTTGTAAAACATCTTTAACAATTCCCTCTTCCATCTCGAGCTTTAAATTCGAGTTTTCAATTGAGATAAAATTAATGCAGCAAGCTATATTTGGTCGTAAGTTTCTTGTCAAGTCTCCAAACGTCCACTAATCAATTCTCCAACTACATGGCACACACAGGAAAGACACCAAATTCAAATATAAATGCCCCGAACTGTTTCAAGGACCCTCGAAGTGGGCCCCAAATAGGGACCCGATGTATTACGGTGTGTTTATAAAAACGAAATGTTTTACCGTCCATTTGTTTTTTCCATCGGGTCGCCGCTAATGACGCTGATAATAATAGAATCAATCAGAGATTATAGCTCCGAAAGGAGTAGAGTAGGAAGATATTAATGGAATCAAAATTATTTTGATAGGGAATACTTCAGTGAACTGTTTTAACAGGGGTAAATATTTCTGTGTTTACTCTGAGCATGCAGGTTTTTAGTATTATGTTATAAAAATGTGTATGATGATATCCGAAAGTATCTTTTAAGCAATAACTTAATCACAAGTTGTCCCTTCTACTTCTAGTGTATTCGATCTATATTCTGTATTTTTTTAATGGTTTTCTTCCCACGTTTATCCTGGAAAGGATTCCTAAAAGGCCGAGACAAAACTTTAATAATTTAAGCAGATTGGTAATGTACCTTTGTATCAAAGTTGATTGATAACTTGAACTCAGTTAGTAGGGGCTCGTGTCTAATGGACTTCTGACATTGATTTAATAAATACCCTTCATTATACCATCAAATTTAGTCAGGCTCGGGACGAGACGAACGAGGATGAGATACGAATACTTAGTAATTAGTCGAAACCAGCATCGTTCCCAACTTAGCAATTAACGCTATCTTTTTAGAAAGCGCTTTCTCGTCACACGCTCCCCATGGCGCAGAGCGTGCAGACAGCCTGCGTCGCGTGTCTCAAAAAATCATCATTTTCGAATACTTCATTTATCAGGACCACCTCGCGTTTTCGAAGGCTCGTTTTCAATATAAAGCCCACGCTGCAAGGTCAACGCACAGCGCATTTAGAAGAGGCTGCCCGCAAACTTGGCATCAGCAATCACTCACGGATACACATGATGAGAACCGTCGGCGGCCATTTTGAAATTATTACCGCGCAACCTGCGCCCGCGCACTTTGTTAGCGATGCATCCATGAAAATCGCCGTTGCTTTGTCAGAATTTTGATGCCGAGAATTCGGCAGGGTATAATAACATTGAAAAGCGATGTTCTTTCTTGTTCGGTTTTTTGGCTACTGGAATGATGGGTGCATTCGCACTCCGTTCAGTCACCCTACCTGCAATTTGAATAAACCCTTCGTTCTTTACGAAGACACGTTGTTAACATGTGAATAATTCCGAGAAACCTCCAGCTAATTAAAGGTTTTACACTGGTGTTCTGTTATGATAATATTTGTACATTCAAGCCGTCAAAAGAGCTTGGTTTTTTTATTGTACCAGCCATTATTCTGTAAATATCATGCTTAGAAATAACAAAGTCCACCGCTTAAGTGGTGAATCGAGTAAGTCTCGCTTGTTGAATGAGTTTTAGTTGAAATCTTTGACAAACACAAACACCATCGGGCGACTATCTCGTTCCCTGCGACTACGAGATAATATGTTTTATATGAAGTAAAAATATTTTTAGTATCTTTTGGATCTCTATTAAAATACGATCTAGGAATGAAAACATGTCTATAGTGATTTGTAGGTTGTTTCTTAGTCATACTTTTCTAACGTACATTTCATTATTAACTCTTAATGTATTTTAACTACTTTAAATAGTGACTTAAAAAGCCATTTCTTTTCTTGAGACAATACATTTTACTTATATATTACACTTTTATGGTTTTCATCTCTTCCCTGTATAAAAGTATGAATACTTTATAAAGGGTCTGTAGATCTTTAGATATTAGTTCTGTAGATCTAAATACAGCTATAAGACAAAGCCGGTTATGACACTTATCACTAACATTAAATAATGATGCTGTAATCCTTCAACGAACTAGACACATGAATGAACGCAAATGAAGCCGCAAAAAAACTAGTTTCAAAATGACTAACGTGTTCTGACATTTGACAGTTACCTATTCTAATCTGTATAATTCGCATAATTATAAGTTATTGAAAACAATAGAGTAAACTTTTTAATCAATCAAATGTCGCAAGGGTCGAAGACTTGCCTGTTGGTTTTGGCGCGTTGCGCAATAGTCGATAGCGTGTTTCATCTGCGCTCGCGCAGGTATAAGGTTAATTTATTCATCAAACTCGTAACTCTTTGACTTTTAATGTATATTGAGTTAACTTTAGAGTAACGTAACATTATAAGTACTATATATACATCCATTCCGATTAAAATTAGTATTTTTTACTTCAGTTTTGGATGTTGTAGGAAATTCAACATTGATTGCTAATTAAACGAAACTTTTTATTGTGTTTTAATTGGCCACTTGAAGTACTAATTATTATTATTTTACCTTTACAGTTATAAAAATACTATCATCTATTTGTGAAAACTGCTTGGAGTACTGCTTTCTGAGAGAGGTCACTAGTTCATAATTTGTTAATTTACTTATTTGCATCCTAATAAAGAAAAAATTATGTTTCTTCGTATACTAAACATTTCTGCTGATACACATACATTATTATCACGCCTGCCCCCAATCTAAGCATAGGCATTTCTGCATATGACTTAAATATATTTAAATTTATATTAATTATTTATCTAGATATGAACCATTAGCGGTCATATACCTACTATTCCGAGAATTAGCAAACACCTTACCATGTATAGCATTCAGAAAAACTGCCTTCACTGAAATTAATTTACAAACTGTTGCCTCTGGGAATGGGCGTCCATTACGTTCTTCAACGTTGATTAAAAACTGTTATTTGTCTTAATAAATTCACTCTGCGTTGTGTAATGTTGTATTATAAAACAATCACGAGTTCCTATACAAAGTCTACATTAGATTTAGTTGAGTTTAGACAGGCAAACGGGCCATCGATCATGCCGATACAAAAACAAGCGTCCCCGACCAGGATTGACATTCGCCCTGTCATGTCAGCCATATTACATCATGATTGTCTACAAAACTATGATGAAACATCGAACACAGTCCTTATTAAATGCCCTACCTTCAAACATTGTTTTCGTGCAACATAATAGATAAATTATGCTTCAACAAAAATTATGAAACGCAATTTTGAAATAATCATCTATGTTCAAGATTGGTCTTGTGTTATATTAGACATGACGTAGCGTGATGGTGTGAGGTGACTAAGGTCTGATCCGTAGATGGTGTATTTGGAAAACGCAATTTGCTTTAACATTTTCTGCCTCTAAGAAAACCCAACAGAACCAGTAGCCACAACTGAAAGAATATTGACTCACATTCTTCTTACTGCTGGAGCATAAAAAGCTATTTTGTGGTGTGGTGATGGATATTCATTCGGAGATGGAAAACCTACCTTATTAACTATATCTGAGCCAAAATTTAAATTTAAAACTTCAGAGTAAGCGACACAGGCGCTCAGAATTATATAAATCACGGTAATGATTCGACTTTTTTCTTTCGTCAAGTTTTTGCGATGGTCCGATACAGCGGTAATGAGCTTTTTGCTTCATATAAAAGAAAATAATATATGTCCTGACATTTTTTACGAACACTTACAACTTGATCGACAATCAGATAAGGAGCTGACTGCACAAACAGCAATAGAAACATGAGATAACATCGGCATTCACAAAATTTAATTAGCGGCTCGCGCGCTCTTATTGCGGGGCGTTAGAGAGAGGAGTGCTTTGTGATTTTTCTTTTCAGTTTGTATTTGAAGAGTCGCGTGGGGCGTTCTGTGGTGTCGCAATTAAAACTTGGGCCGTATATGTAATTACCAGTGATCGGAGTAAGTAGAGATACTTACTTCATTAATTGACTTTCCCCGGGATTCTTACTGAAAATCCGGGACTTAATGCAGTTTTTTTAAAATGATGTTCGCAAAAGTCGTAGTAACTTTTAGCTCTATGCGAATTATTGTTATCACAGTGGATCAAATACCACTACTATTGCTTAAGCTAATTGGATAGAACTAATTCCGGCATTGCGGGAAGGTCCATATTTATACAACGTATCGCAAAAATTATAGTTGCTCTATCGACTCCAGTCACTGGCAATTACGTGTGTGGTGTCGACAGCAGGCTCTGTAAACGTTTCTAAGACATGTCCGAATATCTCTGAGGTCGTCGCTCTGCCCTCTGCTTAAATAATTGGTACTTAGAGACTTTTGTAATGTCAACGCTGACATTCCTTGAAGAGATTTGTACTTTGAGTAGCAGCGCCAAAAGTATGTAAAATAAATGAAACGGTACAACTGGTTTACGGATTGTAAAGGATTAGTTTCCAGAAATAATCGAGAATTTCAATTTCGAGAATTATATGTTCGTGTAACAACTGAAGCCATTTTTGATATACATCAACATCATGAGCTCTGACCAGTACCGGCAAATTACTGATTACTGGTTCTTTTTCAAGGGTATATAGGTATTAACTCTCCAGCCAGGTGTGTGGCGTTGTGCTGTTAGAATTTTTTAAGCCATCCACCCCACAGGGCCTCTCAATTAACTTAAAGCCGAAGTAAGACTAATTAACATGAATCAAAAGCTTAAAGTTCAGAAACACGGAATCTGAGCATGCAATATGCCTCTGCCTACCCCTTTAGAAAACAGGCATGATATTATGTATGTTTGTAATTGTAAAAATTATAACGTTGGTTATACTAGGTCTCAGGAAATAGAGTTATATGCATAATACTAAGCTTTTAAATATATTACTGAAGTTACCATTGCCTGTCTTAAAAACAATCAACAAGACAAGGATCGGTTTGCTAGCAGACAGTATGTTCATTTATTTTTTGGCAAAATAATGACTTCTCTCAGCCGTGGGTGATTTGCCATGGCTGTCACGCGGATAACTATAACTAATTCGACTCAGATATTTAATCTAAATATTTGATAATATACAGAGATTGATGAAAAATAAACTAGGATGTCAAGGACTGTTAAAAAATTAATAGGACTTTTTTAAATATCCAATTTTGTTTTATTATAAGTAAGAGCGTCTTTTCGAGTACATTTCAAGTAGTACCACTTCGACCAATTTCATCTATTAAATTATATATAATAGCCGCTTGCTTGCAGATTACATCTCCAGTTTAAGGTAAGGCAGTATTTATTTTTATTGTTTAATGTGTTGTCGTGATGATTTCATCCAAATAATCACGTGAGGCGACAAACGAAAGCCAATTATCACCACCGCCACCATTCGCGACAGAATCGATTAAATCACGCGAGTGTACAATGATCGATGCATCGGACAATAGACTAACTTCATACGTACACACGTCCAGTAATTTTTAACGAAGAGATAAATCTTAACAATCAATCGTTAATTAATTCTGATCGATGCAGTCGCGCAACAATTCACGGCGGCGTCGCGGTGACAAATCGACTCGATGTGATACATCGATGCGTCGATACACTTATCAAGTGTGGTGTCTTCAGTATCTCCACCAGCAACAATGTCGTTATCAATTACATTAATGTTATTATGAGCGGATGGTGGTACCTTCGCTTGGATTTTATAGCCACACGCGTTGAATAGGGGGCAGCTATGAGTTATTGATCTGTATAATTGGTCTTTATTAATTTCTTTATGAAAAAGTTTATTGTTTTTTATAAATAGTCAACTAGATCCTTAACCGCAGGAACTATAAAATAAGCCTTTTAGTCCATCAAGACCATTACAATTTTGAAAAAAATTGTCTTTACTCTAGGATTTATTCTATAATTCATAACATTTTATGCAATGGTTCAGGCGTTACGTAATAAATAAACAAAAATATAGAAAATATATACATTTCTCTTGACAAAACAAAAACCTTCGGACCTAAAACTAATCTTATCTAAAAACATAAAACCTCATTTGTGTGCATTTATGTAATACGTTAAATATTCTAATCAAGAATAGGCTTATGTGTTAGTTATGTATCACCTAGGACATTAAGTAGGCAGATTATAATCGTAACTACTGCAACCTAAATAACAATAACCAACATCACTTTCACCTGCATTTAAGAAACTATAAATACCTAATAGAGCAGTGTGAAAATAAATGTTAAAATACAATGGGTTGTACAGCAAGTCGTATGCCTGTTCGCGTTTTTTGCTCTCCTGAGAACCTTTTTATTGTGAACCGATGTAATTAAATTAATATGCGCAAGAGCACGGCGGCACTTTCACCTTAGACTTAGCATTTCTACTTGTAAACTGTCACCGGCTAGTTTTTGCATTATCAGACAATAAGGCATGCCATAGCTGGTTTAAGTCCTAAGATACGTACGTACCCTAATAGTGAAATACTACGGCGAGTGAAAAGCTTGTTACGCTTTCAGAACAACGTTGAGTTTCGAAAATGAGGTTATGTGTTTAGTTGAGGTATCTGTTGTTAAACTGGCGGTTGTAGATTAAATTGGAAAATGTATCGGTTTCATCGTTATTTGTTGTTGAAATATTAAGTTACTTCTAGGTTGTATAATGACATAGCTGAATGGAAAATAAGTAAACAGATATATTTCTGTTCGTATGGCTGGTGTCATCATCATCATATCCTAGCATTATCGCGGTTGCCCTAGACAGCTTAGGGCCCAAGCACTGCTTACTGGTTTAATCAGATATGGCTGAATTTCAGTTATGAAGCGACTGCCGTCTGACCACCGCAACCTAGAGGGAAACATCATTCTATGGTGAAACCAGCTGTCAGGATTTTAGAAGGCACTGACTTCCTAATGACTACTGTTAATGCTGGTTTCATTATCATCTCATCCATCGTAAGAACAGATAAACCACTGATGTCCACAGGCCTTCCCAATTGAATACTATATCGGTAGGTCTTAAATCGTGTTTTCGGATCTCATTTACTTTTAAGCCATTATTAATGCACGAATAAAATTTTAATAGGAAGACTTTTTGTGTGTCTCATAAAAATAGTATAACTAATTCCTGCATAAACATGCAAAAGTTTAGGACACTTAGATAGAAAATGTTTACGGTTTCAAGAAATCCTGTTATTAAATTCGCAATTGGGCAATTTCCTGGATATGGAATACCCACTAAAATCAATATAAAACAATTAGTATCATTTAATACAAATATATAAAATAATTACAATCACATTACAGATACCATTATAAAAACAATATTGCATAATCACGTAGACACCAACTAAAAAAATATGTCTAAAAAAATCTTGACTTATTATCAGTAAGTTATTTACACAGTGTCGGTATTAAAGATGGCCCAATAAGATAAAAGGTAACATAAAAGTTACAATCATTTTTACTAATTGGTTACATGTGTTGTAGCCGACGAAATAAATAAAAAAGTACCTTTGAAAGATATCGGCGGAAATGGCTAAATTGCTCCTATCCAAAGATCGGCTTCGGAGTGGATCGAAGTTGGAACAGAATTTGATCAGCTAATCATAAAGCCGGATCGAGTTGGCGCGAAATGCGTGCCACAGTATATGAATAACCTATAGCAGTAAAGAAACTAGCACTAACGTTCGAAACGACGACTCAAGTCTCAAACCATCAAGACTCGATACGCTAACCTATCCGCAATCCGCGATTGAAACCAATCTTTAACGCCTATCTTGGTTTCAATAGTTCGTAATGATTCCATCCTAGTATTGTTCATTGAGACGCTTTATTTGAAAAAAGAATTGATTTTGTCGATCACAGATAGGTAATTTTGAATTAAGGTAGGTAGGTTATTAATTTCGAGCGTATATGGATATTGCAGTTCCCTCAGTCGCTAGTGCTACGTCGAGACGCGTGGCCTTACTGTTAGGGCTGTCTTTTTAAAGATGTCACGAGTGTATTATTGGTCTGATTGCTTTAAAATTCGATATCTTGGTATCGGTGTGGTTACCGATATAGAGGACAACAATAACGCGGTATTTATCTCATCAAAAAGTCGTAGTATCGATACTGAATTAGTTTGTACTATGTTCGAGCGATGCGATCGCGCGATACGGCTCGCATGCGCGCGCGCACCGAGTCCGTTTTGAACATTCGCAGAATTTGATCGCATGGAATTCGCGAGATGATATTAGAAAATAATTAATGATCACTGTGGTCCAGAGCAGAGTACTTTTCGTAGATTCTATAATGAGATTAGTGAACTGCGATATTAGTTGGATATTGAAATAGAAATAAGGAAAGCAGTATATATTAAGCATATGTATTTGTTTAATGAAATAATTTTTTCGACATTAAGCTTTTTGAAGCGCGACTAGTTGCTTGGAAACGCTCACCGAAGTCAAGCAGAGTTTAAAAAGGGTCAGGTTTTGAATAGGTCACCATTTGTCAGGCATTTCACATCGATCGCTTTCGTGTTCCGGAAAGTACGTCAATCCGTTGGTTCCGGTCTTCACTGTATAATAGGTTGGGGAAAAAGTCTTTTCGTATTTTTGTATGAAAAGTCAAGACATTTTTTTCAAAGTTTATTTACATTTATTTACAATATGTATGTACCGTTTTGTTGAATAACTTTCTGCCATTTTGTGGGCAGAGACATTATCCCGTTACTGTAGAAACTTTGGGACTTCTGATCAAAAAAACGGGACAAATAGTTTTGGCAGTCCTCTCTTGAGGTCAACCTTACAGAACCTAAAGAATTCTGCAGAGACCGAAGCAGGTGAAAATCTGAAGGCGCAAGGTCAGGGCTATATGGTGGATGCACTAGGACCTCCCAGTCGAACTCTCTTAATTTTTGCTGAGTGGCTAAAGATGTGTGTGGTCTAGCGTTATCGTGATGAAAGACCACACCCTTCCTGTTGATCAATTCCGGCCGTTTTCTCTCGACTGCTTCCTTTAATCTCATCAGTTGCTGGCAGTAAAGATCAGAATCGATGGTTTTGCCGGGCGGTAAAAGCTCATAATAAACAATGCCCTTCCAATCCCACCATACACACAGCATCACCTTATTTCGTGTTAGGCCAGGTTTGGCCACAGTCTGTGAAGCCTGGCCAACTTTCGACCACGACCTTTTTCGCACGTTCTTGTCGTACGTGATCCACTTTTCATCGCCAGTTATCAATCTCTTCAAAAACGGCTCGGTTTCATTACGTCTCAATAATGAATCGCAAATGAGTACACGGTTCATTAAGTTTCTTTGAGTGAGGTCGGGTGGCACCCAAATATCGAGCTTTTTGTATAACCAGCTTTCTTCAAATGGGTCAAAACTGTTTTGTGGTCAATTCCCAGTTCTTCAGCTACATCGTAACTACTAATATGCCGATCTTGCTCCACTCTTTCAAAAATGGCGTCCATTTTATTCGTAACAGGGCGACCAGAGCGAGGTGCATCTTTAACATCAAAATTTCCGGACTGAAAACGTTTGAACCAAATTTGTGCTACTCTTACTGACACTGCATCAGGTCCATAAACATCACAAATTTTTTTCACTGCTTGAGTTGCATTTTTGCCTTTTTTATAATAAAATTTTAAAATGTATCGAATTTCTTTATTAGATTCACTCATTTTTACGGAGAGAAAAACAAATGAAAAATAGCGGGAAACAACTTTTTTTTATTTTTTTCTTTTCTTTATAATGGAACCTTTTTAATGTTACCAAAACCAGCCAGACACAAATAGTACAGTCAAAAAATTTTTATAATAAGTTTATACCTACGTTATGCGAAAAGACTTTTTCCCCGACCTAATATTATAGTCGTTGAACTAATCTAGACGCCCTGTTAGTCCCTGCTTGTAAAAATGGAACATTATTCACCTATCTGCGGCAATTCGCACACAATTTCCATCTTGGTTTCTGATCCTAATTCCAATAGTAGGCCGTCAATAGGCTGACATGACGTAAACCTTTGTTTCTATCATATATATTTAATGACAGATATGGCGTGTATGCGAGTATACCCGCTCCTGAGGTCGTGAGCTCGATTCCCACACAGGACAAATCTTTCATAAACATAAATATATGTTCTGGTCTGGTATTTATATATGTTTATCCGTTATTTTGTGTCTATAACGCAATTTTTTTATGATACTTATCTTGGCACTAAACATTTCGAGTAGGTAATGTTCAGATATTTTTTTGTTTTTTTTAAATTATGAAATTCTATTAGAGAGTCTTTATAAAAGTACCCTTTTACATTTATAGCTTTATTTATATATCGTTTCTATGACGGCGTAGAATCTAATTCTCGGAAAACAGTGAAAGCTCCTCATATAACATTGTATCCGATATAACTCCCACCATTAACCCACAAATCCGCTTTATGCTTTATCTAGGCGCTATCAGTTGGTACACCAACCCTGGTTTTCGTAGTCAAATCTTGTCCAACACACATTCCTGCGCGAGCGCAAACCAGCAGATAATGGCGGCTATCTGGACGTTGTATCTGGCGACCGGAGCCCTATTAATCACAATAAGATGGAACAGAAGGCCTACTCATAGCCAATTATTTTTTCTATGACTACAGTTTAAAAAAAAAAATTACCAACACTCAAATATTTTTATAAAGTCTTTTAAGTTCAATTAAGTTGTAACAGGTCAATAGGTAGTTGTTGGCAATGGAATGAGTAATTATATAGTCATGTATTTTCATATAAATGACATCATGAAAAAAACAATTCAATATGACATATTGTTTTTTTTTTGTATACTTTAATGTCGCATAGCAATTTTTCATAATCATAATTACTTATTGTTTCATTTGGTGTACAATTAGGTCTTAAAAATAATATTTTGTCCTCAAATGAACCCTGCTAGAGTATCACAATTTAAAATAGGAACACATTTCTTCCTTATATTATATATAGAAATTAAATACATTAAAAATTGAAAAACTATTAAAAATCCTGGCTGTGAGCAGTTGATGCAGTCTATACTGTAGATGGTGTCTATACTGTAGATGGTGTCTATACTGTGGGTAGATAGGTACCTCTTTAGGTAATGAAGTAAAGCAATAAGCTATTATGGATAGGACCTCCTTATTAACCGAAAAAAACAAATAAAAAAATATACGACCTATTTTTCAAGCTCCTTATATGAGAACCAGATCTCAAACCACCCAATTGTCATAGCAATTCTTACTCGTCGATTTGCGCGAGAAGGTTGCAGTCTTGCACTCGACCTTCTGCACTACCGAACTAACCCAGCTTGCCCTATTAGCTCGCCGGTGTCGCCGCTACTTTCTCCGCGGGGTGGCCAACTGATTGTCCAGCGCCCCTCCACCGATCTGAATGGCCACTGTTCAGTGTCACATCATAACTCATAAACACTGTGCTATTTATCACGGTTAACTGTCTCCAACGGAAAGTAACAAAAATCTAGTAAATATTAGGATCGTGGTAACAAGGTCTTCTTGACGATTTTCTTGTCCGTTCTTTTACGATCAAGCTCCTGCCCGCAGTGAAAGGGCGCGCTGGTTTTTTAAGTTTTTATTTTGGCTATCATAAGAGCTCTATTGAGCCATGCTTGAATAAATGATTTTGACTTTGACTTTTACGAATGTGCAGAACCTTTTTTTAAAACCCGCTTATATCATGGCCCAACGGTATATAGAATATAAATAGGCTGCCTGCATAACATGATCTCGGTGCAAAGATATAATGTATTGTACTTAATTACTAAAGTTAATCTAAGACAACACCGAAAGACTTCATATCCTGATTTTCCTTAACAGTTTAAATAAATAATATATTTCTTCTCAATTTTAGAATTAGTTTTAGCATTTAGATCTTTGATATAACATAAAACTATTATCCCGAATTAGAATCTGCTGTTATGTAACAATATGTATTAAAGGCTACATCTGACAAAACCAATATAATAAAAGATTTGTTATTCTTGAAATATTAATAACCTTAAGCGTCAATATCCCTATGCACACCAAGTCTGTCATAGACAAACAACTTTCGCGACATATTGGCGGGAATAATTATTCGAGCCGTGGGTGAAGCTAGTTCATTTGCTAAGCAGAATGCAAGGTGACGATTCCACGGCGCATGTACGAGCACCGAACTAACCATAGTGTAGATACGTTAATAGGTAGTATCTCTTCAGGCTCTCGAGTAGCTTGTTTGTGTGAGCGGCTGTCTGGTCACGCGGTTTCACGCCCTCCAACAACAGTAGACATCAAAAAATCAAAATCAAATATCATCATCACGCGCCCATTCACTGCAGTCGGGAGGTTGATCGTAAAAAAACGGGCAAGAAAATTGTCAAGGTTGGTTTTTTCTCCCGCCAGCTACAGTGAAAATAGCAAAAACTTGTGTTCTGCAGTCACTGGATTTAAAAGAAAAGAAGACAAAACCTTTTTTAGCAATATTAACATAACTAAGATAAACATAGTAGACATGAGCAGACCAGTCCCTCCTGCGGCGGCACCCGTCCACGAGTATGACGCATATACCAGCCATCGTTTCGCTCAACCATAATTTAGGGAACCTGACGACCCGACGCATGACACCACCACCGCAGAAACATTTAAGTGAGCATGACATACCTAAAAATTATTGGTTGGTTGTCAAATGACATCCGTCATCCTGTGGCCATGCTAACCTTCTCCAGTAAGCTTATGCTATACTTGCATTGCCCTAAATGTTTGGAAATAGAGGAGAGTATTAATAAGCCCGCTATCTTAACGTTAAGTGCATTTCTGCTACTTCCAGCAACATCTTCAACGGCTTTTTGACATTACTAACTTTTATGCTGGTACATTTCTCAGCATTCTCTTCGTTCAAATGACATTTCATGGCGACTGTATGTTTTACCGTAATAGGATTTTGATATTTTTATAAATTACATATTTGAGTTATCATCTTTACAATAAAAAAATAAGCATGGGTAGTCTATTGAAACTTTCCGTTTGACTTCTTGGCGGTATAGTGAAGCGTCATGACTGTAGTTTTGTTTTATTTTCTAAAGTTTATGATATTTCGAACATTAATGTGTAATAACGATGGATTATTAACCATTAAGTGTTTGTGAACGTACATGGGTGTTGGTAAATGAAACAAAACAGTGCAACATCACTTTTCAAACTCTCTCAAGAAGTCAATGTGAGATCTAAGTATAGTCCCACATTTTTACTGAGGACTCAAGGGGTTCAGGGGGAGGGCATCTTATGTACTATAATTTACATCTTGTTTATCTTTATCACCACTCATTCTCATTTACAATAATTTATATATATGTAATTAATATATCTCTTACTTGAGACTAGCTAAATGTGCAAAACGCACGAAGCCATTATTTTTAAAAAAACTTTCCGTTTTTTCTATTACAGACAGAGTCTGCCAACTATTAGCCAATGCCTGGAAATATGTAGAAATATGATAACCCTAATCACGCATCCACTCTGGCTTTTTCTAAGAAAGCCTACCATTCAACTTATACTATGCACTAAGCCAACTATGATAATTCACCATTTGTGCCACTTCATAAAGAAACGCAGTAGGTACCGGTGTCGATGTGGGCGAAGACCTCAGGATCAGCTTATCTCAAATCTTGCATACATTTGCGTATAAAGAAGCTAAAACAATGAAATTACACTGACATTCATTATGCTAACTGCGCGGTGATTATGACAATCACTCAGATTGTCAGATGCAGGGCCTGTGTCAGATGCCAGTTGTTTGGAAAATGGTAATTGCACTCCACATAAGAACAGTGTAGCTTGTTGGAACAGTCAGCTTCGTCTCATAGCAGACTTTACAACAGCAATTACAAATACATTAAATAGAGAGTACATATCTCAATTCTTTAGCAAACGTCTAGTAGTTTTGTTACTTTTACTTTACATCGGAAATATTGACATAACTAACGCTAGTCGCTAAAAGACTAAAAAATAAGTCGTTTATTACGACTCAATAAAATATTTGTAATCGTGTTGTGTGTGTCCCTAATGTGTGCAATGAATATGTTTTAAGTTTGCCCTTTGTCTTTAGAGACATCTCTGTCTCCCCGTGACTATGAATCACTGTAAAGTAATCTATATGTCTAAATAAAACCGATTGAAATCAATAAATTGTGTTTTACTCAGTATTTCATTAATATATATTCACCAGTTATATTACAGCCCAACACTATTCCGATATGAAAATACGCCTCCTGTTCCAAAACATCGTAAATCATCTGTATCATGTATTGACGTACCGATATCTCAATGAGGCCGATGCATTGCTCCTGGAGCTTCCTCCTGATAACGCTGCTCACTATCTTAATTTATCTACGTTGCGCACGCGCAGGAATTGCTACTCGATCTTAGAGACAAGTTAATAACTTAGCCATCGATGAGCTCCTAGGCGATGTAACGTTCCCATGAGAGTATTCGACAGGGAATATTTC
The DNA here is from genome assembly GCA_949126915.1 of Musotima nitidalis. Lineage (NCBI taxonomy): Eukaryota > Metazoa > Arthropoda > Insecta > Lepidoptera > Crambidae > Musotima > Musotima nitidalis. Next base: position 18,789,601 of record OX421416.1, read on the forward strand.
AAAGTTATTAGGGATTTGTCATCGCTTCCTTACGATCGTTCTATGTTTTATAGATGCCGATGCACTATCAATTTATCTACTGTATTGGTTGGAGAAGTTGATGTGTTTAATTTTAATAAGAGCAAATTTTGTGACGAGATTTAAATTCAAAAACTATTATTTTTATTTCTTAACTCAAAGAAGTTTATAAACTATGTCTGTTTGGTCATACAATACTCTTAGTAGTTATATATTCGACATCTAACACATCGCCCCAAATTAAGCAGAGCATTGACAAAATAACGATATACCTACTGTACTTTATGGTTATATTGTGAAAAGGCATAAACTAACATAATTATATCTTTTTACATAAATAATTCATAAGCAAAAATAATTTTGTTCTTTGTGGAAATCTAAGCTAATCTAGCTAAAGCAGAAGTTAAATCTCTATATCGTATAATTTAGTATAAGCCAATGAACCGTTTATTCACCATATCTAAATTACTAACACTTAGCCAAAGAGTTGCAACCGGCCTTTACAAAATTCTGCACATTACATAGCTGCGGAGTTGCAAGGATTGGTTGAATATTGCAGATACTTGTTTGCAAACAATAATTGCTTAAACAAGTAGGTGAGAGCAATACGAGGAAAACCGTCAAACACTAAACCTATAATCCCATACAGCGTAGTTGTGTTAGTCGGTTGAGTAACCATGAATGGGACCTGCGAGATGAGCGTTTTCGCACGGCCAGCGTCGGGTCGTTGCGAAACTAGCGCGGCCTCAGACCGCCCAGAGCCCAGAACATCGTTTTTCGGCTAATTGTTGCCAATTAATCGCTTGTTTGGGTTTCTCACGACTACGGCCAAGTTTTTGTGCGTGCGCGCATCTCTCGTTGTGTAATCTTGAACTCCTCGTAAGTGTTTAATTAATTTTAACACAAAGCTATCGAGGCCAATGAGAATGTTAAAGATTTCCGGAGACAAAATACTTGTCTTTTACTTTTGAACTTCGATTCGCTTCTTCTTACATGATAAATATCATGTGAATTTCTTGACTAAAAAACTGACCTAAAATATTAGCGTCTTCACGTTTTCAAAGTATTTACTGATAGCTCGCAGTGTGCTAAGCATTTAGGGTAAATTACCCAATGTCGGCATGGCCCCGCCGCGTCACGTGCGAGTCGGCACGCTCGCCCTATCTCGGGATCACCTCGCGGGAGTGCCACACACCTGTAACGCTAATTATGTCGATTCCACTCGCTTACATTGTGACATTTAGCGCTTTAGAACGTTTCAAGTCACAATCGCTCGTTTACATAATGTCTGTCTCCGACAACACTCATCGTTCAGCTTAATAGTGCAATGAGCTGCTCATTCGCACAATTTACATAAGGTATTCCGACATTTATTGTCATTTAGATTTAGGTAGTTGCACACCTTTCAATGGTTAGTCCGTGTATACTAAATTCTAACACACAGTAAAGACGCATTGTAATCTGCTTTTGCAATCTTCGACGGCCACGCCAAAGCCTACGTTAAAATGTTTGACAGACAATTTGAAAACCAATTTAACAAGCGGCTCGACAAGGCCGCGTCTCTTGCACAAAACAATGGTACAATATAATCATGTATTCGCACTGGGTTCGGCATTTGATCGCATTGCTGTTCCCGATACAGGGCAATTGCAGCTATCGGCTTGTTCGACCTTACACTGTCTGTTAGAGCCTAATAGGTTAATTGGGTTGACATTAATTGTGCATTAGGTGCCGACGGACGAATGCGATATTGATAATCATCTGATTCTGTTAATTCACACTGCTGTTTCAATAGGAACTGTGTATATCGCTACCATTCGGTTGAGTTGTTTTGAATGCAATTAAGATACAAATCTAATAGCAAGTAAAGCTTTTATGATACCAATATTCAATTGAATTATGTTTTATGTGAAATACTTATTATAATTACACATCGGATTAATTTTCTCTTCTTGATTTTGATCACGTTTCACAAGCTTAAGTTTTAACAAAGCTAATGTTAATTAGACCATTGTTTCACTGGCAATGGAGTAGCTAATGACATTCTCAATTAATTAATTATAGGTCACTGTATACGTAATAGCGCTATTAAAGGTGTACATGGCAGTGAATGCAGCTAGTAATAAACTGAGTGCAATATTAGTTAAGAAGCTGTTGGATTCGGTGAAAGTTATTAACTGTGCTGTTTTGTTTGTTTCAGAGATGGCAACGGAGGTGGTTCGTCTTGTACGACGACGGGGAACTCACATACTCGCTGGACGAACACGTAAGTACTTACATTAAATTGACTTTATCATGCAAGTCCACATCCAGTGTAAGTTATGATCGAAGAGCTTCAACGAGGACGTTGTTTAAAAGGTCGCAACGGAACAACTGCTCATATGGCAGTTCATGGTTATTCAACTCTAGGCTCGATTGAAAAGTAAGAGCAGCAAGGATCATATCAATCGAAAAAAAAAAGCAGCTGCAAGTTAATTCATGGAAGAGTTTTGTACAGCAAATTATAAAGTACTCGTGAATGCTGATGCTATTGGTAGAAGATTCCTGATAACGACATTCAATAAAATATTCAGTTGCATTACTGAAGCCATAAAATAAGAGATCCTTACAAAGTAGCATCAAAATACCTGAAAATACTTAGTAGCTATGGACTCTACAATGTTAAGCGGACGAAGTGACAGTGACACCAACACGAGCCAATGAATTACGTCCGTGATCCGATACGCATATTACAAGTCGTTTACAAAAACAAACATCTCCAAACGTGGAACCAGCTGCGGTCCGCGAGTCTGCGCCATCACCTTCCATTTTATCAGTATCAAATCTTCCACATTTTTCCGCTTCACTCATAAATATTCATAATTATTGGCGTCGCTGCAATTTCAAGCAAGTACATGAATTTTAATAACACTCGTATACGGGTGCGGCCGGGGAGCAAAAAAACTTGTTCATGGACGAGAACAGCATAAGCGGAACAATGAGGCAGAGCTAACTTCCTTTAGATTTGTAGGAGCTTTTACAGCTTTAGTAGTGAATACTGTGATTATATTACTATAGTCTTGCACTTAATTACTTTTAACCGTATTCACATCAATACCACACGTTTTTCTGACAGAAGCAATTACGTATTTAACTTCCAAGTAAAAAAATCATTTATATGTTTTAGACCATTTTAAAAGTCTTTATGGATTTCGTAAGTGCCTTGCGATTGGTTGGTTAATTTGAAATGAAATTGAGCAATGTCTGCAGATTTAAATATACGTAAACTTTATTTACATTTGCAGTCAGCATTGATCATTTTCTTCACGTCAAAATATAGGTACATATCATTTATTCCCAAAGAGTAAGCAAAGATTGCTCTTTCAGTAGAATAAGCTCAGATGAAAACAAAAGTTGGCTCAGTTACCGTAACAGCTATCAAAAACAATTTTCCCCATCTCCATGGACAAGGAAACTCAATCACTCGAAGACAAAAGGAAACATAAAATGATTGAAATTGGCTGTTTAGCTTTCAAGTTCCAGGCGTGAGGTAATGCGGCCATTGGCCATTAGACCCGGACGGGAGACTAGGGCAAACATATCAACCTCGACACATTCTAATATATTCCCAACTATTCGCACCTCGTTATCATGTGAATAGAACTTGGGTTTTGCAATGCTAAAATAGAGGGGGAAGTCATAAATATTACTACACTACATTGTATTTTTAAAAGGGAAATCCTAAATTGCTGTCGCTATTGCTTTTACAAGTTCTAGCTAGTAATTATCCATTTGAAAATGTATAACTGTAATAAAGCAAGACTAGATTAGATCATTTTACTACATTCTAATGTATAACATGTAACCGCTTTGAAATATACTGTACTCGATTACGAAAGTAAAATTGAAACTAGTCATGTATTTAATGACTAATGTTATCAATACAGGACCGAAATCAATAACGTTAATAGATGCAAAAACATGGTTCTTACTGGACAAAATGTCTTCCGCACTGTAACGTCATCGTCATCAGGTCGTCGGCTTTGCATATGCAAAATCGTCTCATAAATTAATGTGAGAGCTAATGAGAAACGCGGAACAGAATGTAAAGCAGGACTAGTGTGGGTGCCACTTCAACCTTCAATTGCATCCAGTTATTATTTATGGCTATATTAATAGGAAACGTAAACGCCTCAGAATTATTTATGGAAATCATTTCTTGCTCACTATTTCTATCGGCGATGTTATCAACAAATATATCTACGCGTTCAGGATTTCTTAAAAATAAAGTATCAGTATTTTCAAGATACAATTAATGCTTTGCAATAGATGTAGGGCTATAAATCTTTATGTGTCAGGGAAGCCTTAGTTGTGTATTGGATTAAAACCTTACAAGTTCAAGCCATTAGTAACGGAGTGACTCGATGCTTTTGCAAATACCGCGGTAGTTTATAACTTTTCTGTGCCATCAACTTCTTGATTTACCTATTTCTATACATTCAGTAAATTCTCCATGAAGGTTAATACGAGTATCGATATCTTATCCTTCCTTTTATAGTTTTACTAAAGATGAAATGATTCAAACGTTGACTTTATACCAATATTAAATTATGAATTGTCCATTTAAATTATGTTTAGCATTTTTAATCTTTTCAGATTTTTCTGGAAATTATAGTTTTCGTACTATCATTACAGGAACGACAGTTCTAGTTTTATATTTATAACATCATGAACACCATTTTTGCAATATTTTAAATGTCAAAATAGTTGGCTGTTTTGATCTCTGCGATCGATCGCTCCTAGCGACAAACAAGCGCAAATGTCTCTCTCTTAAGTACAGCAATTTATCACTGCTTACCTATTTTCAAAGCTGATCGTACTTTTTGAACTCTCGTGGCTAAGCCCGGGGCTAAGTGTGGCATTTGTGTATTAGCTCCAAAAACAAATTAAGAAAAAAAGAACACAATCTTAGGCTCAGAACATGTTAATTTTAATGTTGAATGATGAATGAATGACAATAACGAACCGACGGACGGTCCGACGAAGTCATCTCCTAACAGAACTTACATTCGACTTCCTAGGACTAAGGTTTTTAACGCATTAACTTAAAATGTTTGCTGTAGATATTAAAAGCGCGATTACTAAAATTTCTGTTTCTTACATTACTTAGTATCCTGTATCTATCTTTACGCTGTGGAAAAGGCGCCTAATTGAAATAGAGTGTGGTGCCGACCGTTGGCATATGCCAATTATTGGGTGCCTTACCTTATTTCGACCCCGGGGGGAATATCTTAACAGGGCTGAGTTGCAGAATTATTCTTAGTAATTATCGAACTAGTTTATAATGTGCACGCCTGTTATGTGGGTAGATGTTTAACTGTGATAATATCTTTGCTACAAATCATTATTGTAATTGTTGAGCAATTAATGCTGCATTGTTTTTTGCGGCGATTGGAATGGAAAATATTTATGGTTGTAAAAGCTAGCTGCTGGCTAGAATGATTCGGCAATATGTTGGATATTTTGTTTTAATAGGTTTAACCGCATTGGTTGTAGATATTACAGAAAATTTTCTCTTGCCCGTTCTTTTGGCGTACAGCAGAAAATTGGTTTAATTCTCTTCTTTCTTTCTTTAGTAGCAAAAGTAAGCGTTATATATATTCAATATAGTTAATATATTTTTTAAATTTAAACTTGTTTCTGTATAACAAAAAACTCCGTGAGAGAGTGCGCGTGCCGGCACCCGCAGTCTCCGGCGGAATGCGGCCGCCCGCCTCGCGTTGTGCAACGATGCGCCCGCGCACCCACGGCGCACCCACAGATTCACCTGCTCAATGCTACGCTTCCGTGTGGCCAATATTGGGACTGTTTACAATGCACAGTGCTACCAGAACACTTCTTGAGTTTCGACCTAGAATTAAAGTCTATAGCAATCGCTTGTGTTGCTTAGTCCCGCATCATCAACAGTTCTGATGTCATTGTCATGTCGCGTTCACCAGAATCCAAAAATAACTACTTTATATTATACAATTATTTCCACTTTCCTTTGATCTCGACGTTGAAACTCTTTTGCGTTTTATCTGTCCAACTTGACAAATCGATCTTAGTATGGTATTAAAATTGATGTCATTAAAATTGTGTACCAGTTATATTACGACAATGCTCATTCGCATTGATTTAAGCAAGTATTTAGATAAAGTTGTTGAAATGGACTAGACACGACATATATTTCATCATACCAATGACAATCAGGTGAACTATTTAGTAGCGGCAGAATTATTAAATATAATATTGATGGCTAACCTATCGAACCTAGAAAAAGTCCTTCCACTAAAAGCCGCGGGGTCTGGAAACATTTAACTTTAAGTACGCTTGTCTTTAAACAACACAGCAAACTATTATAGTGGCTGAGCTATTAAGTATGAAGGTGGTCTCTATCCAATCGGGCCCAGAAAAGGTTCTACCACTGGCCTGAGGCCTCCTTGTTTAAGACCAAGAACCCGCACCACTGCAGGCAACAATTTTGCATAACAAATCTTGGACAGTGACAGATGCTACCAAGACATTTTCTAGTTACGATTTTTACAACAGTAGTCTGTAGTTTGTGAAACAGGTCTTTGGAGGCGATCAGAATTATATCGTTGCATTGTAAGAAATATAATATAATGACGACAGAAATGGTGCCGACAATCCACTATTCCACTGAGTTCATTTGCAGATAATGCCGCTACAGCTAATAGGCATACCTGAACTCTGCCTCTCGGTGACGCAACCCGTCCGGGTATCGATCTCGTTGGTGTGCGCTATTTCGCGTGAAATACAAAATTGTTGAGTGTAAAGTTTCGCCATTCGTGTGCCGGTAATAGGGTCATTTGCTCTACGAATACATCTTGGATCAATCATGGGTAAATCAGTAATGTCGCAATCGGATTTTATTTAAAAATGTTGTGGGGTTGTAGTTGTTACACTTGTAATGGCTACACTTTTTGTTACACTTGTAATTGTTACACTAGTAATTATTACACTTGTAATTGTTTACACTTGTTGCAAAATGTTATATCCAAAAACGACCTTTCGATTGACTATCATTTGAATGTAAAAATTTTATGCTGTAAAAGATAAAGTCTTTTTTCCTAAGAAATTTCGTTCTTCTAATTCTTCTCTACTCAAGGCTAAATACAAGAGCATTTTTATTTTATCCTCATAACTTTCTAACAGCAATGAAGCACTGATTCAAACCATGGTTTGGCCTTGGATATTTGTGAATAACGTATGCGAAGAAAAAATGCCACTAAATATGATAAGATAGCATAAAACTAAATGTTATCAGATTTTTTTAACTAATCCTATAACTCCTTGGTTACTATACCATATACCATATTAGTTTCCATTACTATTTAAAGCACTTTACACAATATTCTGGTACAGACTTTACTTAACAGACTTTACTTTCTCCGTGTATAAATCATGTTGCCTTCAAACTATTTTGCTATTGCTAATTTACGAATCGAATACATGCCAATTTATTTATTCATTCATTCGCATACTACCATAGCGCAGTAACCGCAGCACAATTTTGTCGAAACCGTCGTTTCTAAGATATTGCACGGAGCCGAACGTGATTCGCCTCTCAATACTGACACTATTACACCACACACGAAATGTGATAATTTATTATTTATGTTTGTCTGTTGATGACAGTTCACTTTACTATTTGTTGGTTCCTATGAGAACGCCTTCGTCAGTGTAACTTAGTTGAGCTAGATTATTGTTGTATTATTTGAAAAGGTTCTTAGCAATGTAGTATTTTGATGACTGACATGGCGTGCAGTGGAGGTATGCCTGCAATCCGCAACAGAGAAGATTCCCACACAGGATATTTTTTTATAATCATCATTATTCATAATGTTCAGCCGTATCCACTGCTGAACATTAGCCTCACCAATAGATTACATTATATTGGAAGGTTGGCGATCGCAGTTCAGCCCAGTACGCAGGATGACGCTGCTGCCCATCATCCGGTGGGATTTCTCTTCGTCGACTCTTACGACTTCCCGTGAGATGAGAGAGGGTGGCACTTTTTTAGGCCGTTATCACACGACAATATTTTTTTGTATATAAAGACTATGTGGGATCCTACCGTCATCTTTGGAGCCCAAGCCAACCTCATCTGCAAGTGGTGACGAGGCTCTGGCAAACGTGGGACCAACAACACAATTGGCGAAGTGTGGGCGAATAAAATGCCTCAGCCTACCCTTTCGGGCACATAGGCGTGATTTTATATATAAAAACTATTAATATTTGTCTTTGTGTGTATCTAATTAGTTTGTATTAGCAATAAGAGCACTTATAAATGTTTATACGTTGTCCCGTATCTAAAGTATAAAGCTCTTCTCAGTCAATGTCAAAGACCTGAATTCCTCTCACATTGGGAAGTCATCGATGATAAAGATGATGCATAGTATATTATTGAAAATAGAGTAGTAACACTCGTCGATATTCCTCGTACCATGCATGCACTTTGCAAAGATGACAACCTAGCGGTTAACATTCAAATAAGCATGCATCTGTACTTAAGGCAACAATAATCACGGCAATTCGAATGTCTCCCGGATAACTGACTTATTGCAGTGCAACTGAGCGATTCTCTTGCGACAAAATGTATTTATCTATCATAATTAACATTTATAGTCACTGGTATCTCGACATAATGACGTCATATGTTTAACGAGAATAATCCCATTTAAGATAAAGATAAGATAAGATAAGATAAAGATTTAATAAAAAGTAATAACATACATACAATCAGGCCTGTTTTCCCAAAGGGGTAGGTAGAGGCATATTAAACGCCCACACTTCGCCTATAAATTTTTTGGTTCCATTTAATTGGTGGCGAGCCCATTGCCACTTCTGTTTGCCAGAACCTCGTCCGTTGAACGGCAGATGCACCACTTGCAGGTGAGGTTGACTTGGGCTCGTAAGGTCTTGGTAGTTTCTCGGGCTCGCTTCTTGGTAGGTTCCCCATACACCCAAGTAATAAATCATGTTCCAAATTTAAAAAAAAACCGATTTTTTTCTACGCGTGGCAATGTTTTTTACATTTAATCATTACTAATAGTACTAATTAAAATAGCGTATATTAATATGAAAATCTGTTGCTAGTACCATTACAGAAACATGTTATACAACGTTTGGGTTATACAACGTTTTTTCGTAATAACTGAAATTTTGCCAAATTCTGAGCTGACATGATGATGATTATACAACTTTTTGTTGTTATAAAAACAGGTAAAGACGGCTAGTTTAAATAAAATGTATAACATCCGACAGTCTCATTTGTTGCTAGTAATACAGATCATCTATAATTTGTAAAGATTTGGTTGTTATTAAAACGGTATCTTTAAATATAAAACATAAAATCCTATACCCCCAGAATTGCCCCCTGAATGTGAAATGGAAGCGTCTCCTCGCCAGTGTATGTTTAGTGGCAAATGGCGTCGGTAATAAATAGTGATTTGCGGTGGCGTTCTGGCATTCGTAAAGCGCAAGGAAACGGCATAAGGCGTGTCGCGTGCCCTGCGCAGGCGCACCCTGCAGGTAACCGACTGCCGATGGAAAATAAAATTATATGATGAACTTTCGTCTTCCCGTTAGAAGTTATCTTACAGACTTAATTAAAAAACTTTTTATAGTTTTGTGTTAAATACCAAGTATCAGTTTTTAATTTGTGTTGAATTTTTTGGTTTAAGCATTATGTTTTCTGCAACTTCTGGAGAAGTTCTAGGAAAGTCTTAAAAACTATTTATTAATCCTTCAAGCGAATTAAATCCTTATAAACTAAATAGCTGCTGCATTTTGATAAGGGAACTGTTGCTTCTGTCTGTGTTGTTAGCCGTATAAAGTAGAATATAATTTACTAATATTCAAAACAAAACTTTACTAATATTCCTATGTATATTAAGAATCTATTAACAATAAAAAAAGTATTTAAGTATGTTTATCCGTTCTTTAGTGGCCATAACACAAGTTCTTAGTGATATTTATCTGGGAACTAAATAATTGGGGTGATTGTAAGAGAATATTTATTTATTTATTTAAATTGACTATATATTAATAAAAATGATTGTTGTTGAAAAATATTGATTCGGATCTAATATGGAATGTGCACAGTTAAAGGTAGGCTAATTAGGCAATTCATTTATTTGGGGGACACGTTGCATATATCAATAGATACTCAACTATACACTAAAAATATCATAGTACATAGGGATCCTACCAACATCTAAGAAGCCCAAGCCAACCTCACCTGCAAGTGGTGCACCTGCCGATCAACAGACGAGGCTCTGGCAAACGTAACAGTTTCCGGTAAGTGGCTATAGACTCACCACCTATTAAGTGGGACCATTTAATAGGCGCAGTGTGGGCATATAAAATTCCTCTACCTACCCCTTCAGGGAAACAGGCGTGAATGTATGTATGTATGTAAAAATCTACTATCAGATCGCTTGCGCCGCTTTGTTCTTCTACAGGCGCGTGCGCAAGTGATGTCTTGAAGTCAGAACCCCAGAACAGACTAAAGAGTATTCTTCCAGATCTTGTCATTCTGACATTCCGTCGTGTGGTACTAATTGCGAGTACGTGGATAGTACCTCCATTGATCGTGTATCTCTCTGTGTTATTCTTGTTAGGGCTATGCACTCCGGGACAGAACTCCTCTGCCTACCCCTTCGGGAAAACAGGCGTGAATGTATGTGTGTATTCTCCTGCCCTGCTCCCAGTTTATCTGGGGTCGGCAGCACGTCTTTCCTTTCATTCACCTCGGTTCCTAGTCGTAGACTCATCCACCGTCTTCTTAATCATATAACTCTTTACGCACTTGTTCTATATCCTCCTTAACTCCATCCCGTACTCTTATAATACTAGCATGTAGATTAGTTAAAGTAAAGTAAAAATTCTTCATTGCTAAGAACCAAGTTATTTAAAAACCCATATGTTTTTTACCTGTTTCCAAACAAGCTACAGTTGAAGCGTTCCTTTGTTATCAGCAAACAAATGGATAGCAATTTACTTTTTACTTTAAACTTGCAACCTAGTGCGGCGTCCCTTACCGGAGTAGACACGTAAATTGTTTAAAAGACCACACACCCACTCAGATAGCGTTATCGGCGGACATAAACAGCTCCATGGGAAGATTAGCTTTGTCTTATAAGTACTTTTAAAGTTTTCGATTTTACAAAAATCTTGTGCGCTTACCGAAGTGTAACTAAATAAATCTATACATTCCTACGGAGGAGCAAGAAGCAAGTATTTAACACTTGCTAGTTGCACTTGCACTTGCACCTTAGGATACGCCACAAATATATCTAACATATTGTGTTGATTTTCATAAATTCTGGAAGTAGTTGCAATTTTTAAAAAAAAAACTTAGTAAGTAAGTATGCGCTAGATTATATTGTCATTACAAATAATATAATAAATAAATAATTTCTAACAATAGTTATTTTGTTCTGACATAAATATCATTAAGAACTTGTGTTATGGACACTAAATAGCAGATTGACATACTTAAATAACTTCTTTTTAATTGTAAATACATACTAAATATACATAGGAATATTAGTAAAGTTTTGCCTTCGTGTATGCATCAGTATCGTCACCATAATGTGCGTAGGGTATGTGCTTGGAAACAGTAATAATTTGGTAAAACTTCTTCCTTTGACAGGTGAGAAAGATTAAGAACACCCACACAGACCCTCTTGAGCAGTAAACTTAAAATTAAACTCTCTTTATTTTACACATTTTATATTCATCATCATCATCATATCAACCCATGTTGATCACCCCCGAGCACGGTCCTTATTTCACGGAGCGAGGTGGGAAGGATGTCACCCATCCAAAGACTGACCTCTGTAAACTCAGCTTTACAACATTGATCGTTGCCGACCACCAAGAATCACGGAGCTACGAGCGATTATTTTGTATTATCTATGCCAATAGCTTCAAATTCGAACGCAACCATAGACAGTAGCATAAATAAAATGGCTACCTATGGAAATTGTGCCCTGCGGTCACGCCCCCATAAGCACTTGCAATCAGAAACCTGTGAGAGAGCTTTCTAATGCAGGTACATGTAAGTGGCTCTTATGGTACTTACATTTGTGTCAAATATATGTCACGGTGTAAACGAGCGCATTTATGTAATATATAGGTAGTTACTAGTAGCTTCGGCTTGTACGGAAGGCCAGCGCCGCGGGGCCATAGTGACCCCTCGGCATATGCTGAGTATAATCCTTTTCGGTGCCACATGTGTATAATAATTTTTATTTTCATATTTTTGTAAACCAATGTATCATTTGTCACAGAATAAATTATTTTCTTTCTTTTTTCTTCGTGAGACCGTGTGGTCCCAGTTAGGCAGAGCTTACAGAGGTCAGTTTGTGGATTACCTCCACAACGCAAAGGGAAACATCATTCTATGGTTAAACCAGCTGTCAGAATGTTAGAAGACCCTGTTTTCCTAATAACGACTGGCATAAATGTTCATGACAGCCAGGACCAGCGGCTTGACATGCTTTCCGAGGCACAGAGAGAGCGATAATTACGCACATAACTTCGGAAAGTCACAGGTGCACCACCAGGGTTTGAACCCGTGACCCTCCGGAATTAGAAGTCTATGGGTCTGGCCACTGGGCCTTCTATCGTCGCTCCTATGTGGATGATGACTGTTTGGCTTTTAATGTCCAGCGCTTCCGAGGGTGGCATGTTTTAAGAAGTTGGTCTATGTGGTTATAGTCCAGCTAAGTTAAAGATCTGGGTAGCTAGATTTTAAACAGCAGCAAGCCACGCATGTGACTCCGGTAATCCACTTTGCAACCTTATTGTTAAGCTTGAATCCCAGCCACCTTTGTTTTTAAATTTGTCTTTTAATCTTGAAATTTAATAAAAAAATTAATTACTGGTCAATCTTAGTTTACTTATTAGCACATTTTGTGTAAAAATTCTTTCTACCTCCTTTTCCATTCTTAATCGTATCCGGGCTTGTAATAAATGAAATAGTTTTATCGCTGTCACAGCTTTCATTCGCAATTACTAATTAGTCGAAAAAAGTTAGCTTTATTGTATGTTAATCTAAAGCAATAACTCTTACAATACCTCTGCCCCTGCATATATAACACCGAAACGCGGCCATTACTAAATATATGTTTTCGTGTAATTAAAAGTCATTGCCTTCATTAATAACAGCCTAAAGTATATCAGATAGCATCAGTTACGCTACTTACTTAAGGCAAACACTCGATTTTGAACTTAAGGCTTCAGTGTTAAGTAAGTGACATTTGTGCCAGATCAAAGCTTTACAGGTAGTTATCATAAGTCTCTTAGATAATATCAGGACATTAATTTGGGTAAACACACACAAGTATATGTTTGTGAATGTTGTCGATTATTATCTGGTCTGGTACTTGCTCTGGCCGTGGAAGTTATGTTTCAACGAATGTAGTTTCATTTTCATTTTTTCGTTTGCCTCTAAACTTATAAGACGGGTAGGCTGCCTAATTATAAGTGCTGAAGCTAGGAATGACCCTCTGAACCAGAAAAAATAATGAGGTATTCTCAGCTTCCGAAGTATGACCTGTTTTTATCAAATAATTTATAAAAATAGGTCAGTGCTCAAAAGTGAAACCATAATGACACGAATAATGATGACCTTAAAACTTCAACTGACTGAAAACAGCTACCATGACAAGAAAACTCTCCCTGCATACTTAATTATCTCTCCTGATGGCAGCAAGAAGACTGCTTATCAAAAAGTCTGTACAAAATTGCACCAAGAGTGCCTTCTTAATCGTTGAACCGTAATTCCCGACGTCAAAATCGTTCGCGTTAATTAAATATAGCGGTTGTCTGCGTTTAAGAAGCCCCGCGTGATCGGCTGCGTCGGTGCCCGATAAATTATACCTAGCCTGCGGATCTGTTACTTCAGTCGGAATCCAAGTCCGTGGACAGGTCATCATTTAAAATGTCGCGAGGTATCGGTCAGCGGGTATACACCAATTACTTGTGCTAGTGATGTGCTGTTGATGCGGATATTCTGGTTCATAATATATATTTTATAAAATTGTAGATGATTCGGTCGTATAGGATACACTCCCATACGACCGAACAGAAGGCATTGCAAATTCAGCACACGGATCACTTTCGGATCATTTTTCTCGCATGCGAAACGTGTACTAGTTTAATCATATTTTTGTGACAAAAGTAAGCCTTATAAACATTTACCAGTACACATGGTTTACACACATTCGCGTGGCCAGTATTAGTATATACATATAAGTAGGTTAATCATAAGGAAATGGGTAGGGAAACGGGGCAATCACTGTAATTATCATTCTTTAAATTATAAACAATTCATTTCATAAAGTAAAAACACCATTTATTTTTCGGATTCATCACCTTGAAAATTACAGCTTTACTAAAAATATTTATAGTTTAACTACTACTAAGTATACATTTATTAACAAAACCTAGAAACAATGACATTAGAAAACAACATGGAACCTCCCAACCGGGGTCAAGAATATTGTAATAGAACGATTGTCATCCTGTGAGATGAAATATCCGACAAGTGAGAACAACACTAGCTAGTACGTAGTGTTCGTCGTTCGTAAATCAGTCCACTTACACGGAGAGACGCCCCTGAATCAAACATCTCTACCGGAGCTTGTGGTTTAATTAGCAAGAATAAGCGGATTATTATAAAAACTTGTGCTAATTAAAATTTTACAAGTTATTATCCAGTACTGTAAATGTGAGCAATCCGTGATGATATTAAATTTCTTTTTATTATTTTCTCACTATAGGAATTATAAATCTGTTCTCTCTGATGCAGCAAATCCTTCAACTAGATAGGCAAAAGAAGCTCGTATCTGCTTTATCTACTCCACGAATAACTTAAAGAAAACTTATGTGGTAATGTACTGCTCATTAGAACACTTTTTATTACCTTGGTTACCAGATAGGGTGTATAGGGCTCCTACCAAGATCCGAGGAGCCCAAGCCAACCTCACCAAGTGGTGCACCTGCCGATTAACGGACGAGGCTCTAGCGAACATAAAAGTGCCCGGAAAGCGGCAATAGGCTCGCCACCTATTACGTGGGACCTACAATATAAATGGCGAAGTGTGGGCGTATAGTATGCCTTTGCCTTCGGGGAAACAAGCATGATATAATGTATGTATGTATGTATGTTACCAGATATGAAAAAGAAAATTAATTGAGAGGAAGGTTTTAGCGATAAGGGTTTCCCGCCAATCCAATCTGCGGTAAGCTTTCCGCTTACAACAAAAAACAAAGAGCAAAGAATCTCAGAAAGGATAAAAAATTGAGCTATCGCTCTTGATGATAAAACGACACAAAATCCCTCAAGAAAATCCACGATACGAATACCTGGTCGCTCATCGCTTCTCGCTTACACCTCATCTACATTTTACGGTCTGAATGTCAGCCTGAAGCTGCGTTTGACATTCGAGAGATGAGTTTTCGGATATGCCGCGCCGACGCGACGTGGGGCACTTGGGAATAAGGGCACTGAGCCGCCGATTTGTAGGTCTATGTGTCTTTAGTTGGTCCACGGGGAGATTGTGGGCTTACATACATTTGTGTATGAGTTTTCGGTTATGCCGTGACGTGAGGCACTTGGGAATAGGGGCACTAAGTCAGTATTTTGTAGGCTTATGTGTCGTTAGTCGTTCCCCTGGGAGATCCATTGTAGGCTTACGCAGATTTGTGGGATTGTCTATGTTTCATTTGCAAAACGAGCTGCATTAATGTGCTAGACACAAATGACCCACAGTTGGCTAGCTATTTTTAATTTTATCTGTTATAAATATTATGTTTTTATTTTTTATTTTATTTATTAGGAACAAATAACAGTTACACAATATATATTACTAACAACACTTAAAACTAGTGTACAGCATATGACTCAAAATGTATTAAATAATTGTATTACCAGTAACATTGTTCACATATTACTCTAAGCTTTAGAATGCAAAACAGAGTTGTAAGCAATCAAAAAGAGAAGAAAAGAGAAGATTTGTGCAATAACGTGATCAATAAGGTGATGTGTCGTGATCTGGATGTTACATCAACATACATACATACATACATACTATCACGCCTGTGTCCCTGAAGGGGTAGGCAGAGGCATATTATACGCCCACATTTCGCCAATTATATAGTTGGTCCCACGTGGCGAGCCTATTGCTGCTTACCGTTGATCGGCAAGTACACGCCTTGCAGGTGAGGTTGGCTTGGGTTCCTTAGTTCTTGGTAGGATCCCCATACACCCTCATTATTTCATCAATTAGATGACACTTACAACAGTGTCTGTATATATAGAAATGAAATGTAAAAAAAAAAAATTTTTATCTCTCACTATGTGACTTCATAGAACTTTAATTACTTTTACTATCTCACGGTAAATAACGAAACCGTAACGAAGTTAATTCATTATAAAAATATAGAAAATTACTTAAACTAAAGGTTAACTATGTATGCAAAAACTCTTGACATCTTGTTAGTTAGTGAAGGACCTGCTTTAATTAATTACATGACAGAAAAAAGGTTAAATACAACTAACTAACTGGAAGTTTCAAATTGAATTGCATTTGCGTTGAGTTAAATCTCTTTGACACCAAAGCACCGGCGCAGACGCTGCTAAATAAGTCGAGCTTACGTCGTAAGGATCCAGCGTAAGTTGAACTACGATAAAAGGTGAATTGTACCAAAATTGGGTTCAGCTTAATGGTAAACTACTTGAGAGGTATGCTGTCCAACTGCACCGAACAAGCGAATGATTAGCTGACATTAATTGGCGGTCAAATATCAAAACGACTCCTCAGTGGGACCGTTAGACAGTTATTTGATTTGAACAAATAATTTTACTGGTACAGCTGATGTGTTTAGTTTCTGTAGCAAACAGGTAATTTCTACTCGGAAATGTTTTGGTTTGCTCAAATGGTCGTTGTATTTTACAGATTGACGACTAATATGGTGTGAAGAACATATTTACTTGCAGTCTGCTCCTAAGTTCGAGGGTTAGAGTCTCACACAAAAAAAAAAAATGTGAATGACGTAAATTAAAAGTAAAAAGTTCTTTATATAATAAACTATTACATAGTACTTGATATTGTCAAAAAAAAAATTATCAAAAAAACTATACTGAAATAACGAAGCTTAGATTCACTTACATGCAAAAGAAGGGTAAGTAAATCTAAGTTTAGCTATGTATTATAATAAGTATGCATTTGCAAACATAGGGATGTATGTACGTACTTCTATCTGTCCTCTAGTATACATTGTACAAGCTGTTCTTAGTTTTGGTCTAGAAATTTCGCCCTGTCTCTAAGATGTGTAAAAAATTATTTTTATCATCATCATCATCTCAGCCACCAGAAGTCCACTGCTGGACATTGGGTTCCCACGTCAAACTCGAATCGCCAGTATCAATTTTACATTCATATTAATTATGTATTGTAATAAATAAAGTTCAAATGTGACAAAAAAGAACACCATGTATAAGCAAAGTGACTCGACCACAAGTAATGGCTAAGCGGATTAGGGGCCGCGCCCGAAGCAGCACCAGTTGTGATCCAACTATCTATCACTATGTCACTTTTTCATACATTTCATTGTAAAAGAATACACATACAATTCAAAGGTGATGGCGGCTTGTTAGTGATTCTAAGTTTCTTTAATAGTACTGTATCGTAAACTAAAAACTCTATTTACAATGATATACATACATAATGTCACGCCTGTTTCCCCGAAGGAGTAGGCAGATGCTTATTATACGCCCACATTTCGCCAGTTATATTGGTTATCCCACGTAATAGGTGGCGAGCCTATTGCCGCTTATCGGGAACTTATATGTTCGCCAGAGTCTCGTCCGTTGATCGACAGGTGCACCACTTGCAGGTGAGGTGGCGTGAGTACCTCAGATCTAGGTAGGAGCCCTACACACATCACTGGTAGTTAATTAAATCGATTAGTTCATTTATCAACCTCGTCTCACCTTGCTGAATTGTTCGATATCCTGTAGCTTTCCACCCAAAAAACGGGCTTCTAATTTTAAACGTTCTCTACGTATGAAATGAATGTTTTGCATAAAACAATTTTTAAGTTAGATCCTATATTTATCCGTTTTCTAGTTCCTTATTAATGTAGCTCTGCATAGTTTGATGTTAAAAAATGTTCTGTAAATTTTACACATTTGAACAGTATAATTGCTACTACATTCAAAATGAATTAATTTAATTTTGTCCAGTAATTTCGTTTACCTTTAAACCGCGATTTACTATTGCTTACAAAATAGGTAGCACTTCAAGGGCAACTAACAAAGCGTTACTTGCTACTTACTTGTCTCTCTCTGTCAAACTCTGAATATTACAAAAACTACACCCTGTATAAGCGCTTTGACTCGGTCACAAGAGGCTAAGCCGATTAGCTGATTGGTGGCCCGCTGCGGCACCATCACTGATTTTCCATCTACCTGGCCACTTAACCGTTCAGACTTCCACCCTGATTACTTAAGAATATACTTAATTATTGTATGGTCCTTATCTCATTAACGTGAGAATAGGCCTTCCACTTGAGAAAATCCATTAAAAAAACTAAAAACTGGTAGATGCCTCGGTCTCCGTTATTCCGCACTAAGTTTGCGTGATGGTTTAAACACTTCTGGTGGTCAGTATACCTACAGTCCACTCCTGGGTTCGATTCCTACATAATCATCAGCTTCATAAAGTCAACATTTGATAGGGATATTTGCCCATATCACCACGCTGGGCAGGCGGGTTGGTAATTGCAGTTCAAGCCAGTACGCAAGATGGACTGCTGCCCATCATCCGGTAGAATTTCTGTTCGTGTACTCACACGACTCCCCGTGGAATGAGAGTGGTTGCCAAATATTTGTGTAAATGAATTTCTCTAGAAGTAGCTATGTATTGTAGTGGTGCCACAGCCCATAAACATCCCACTACTGAATACGGTTTCCCTCTCACGAACTTAGGTGAGAAAGGTTATTATTATTAATTACTAGCTATTTATCATCATCAGCCAAAATGACTTTACTAAAAAGTCTTCTGCTGAACATAGGCCTCCCCCAATAGCTTCCATTGTGACCGCTTGCAGGCGGCAGATCCTGCAACTCTTATCAGGTCGTCCATCCATCTTACAGGTGGACTAGCTATTAAACGTATGCATTCACGAAAAATAAGTATATATTTAAGTATGTTTATCTGTTGTCAAATGATTATAGTTGAAGCTCTGCTAGTCTGGCTAAGCGGCGATAGCCCAGTGGCGAAAACCCTTGCCTTTAAATTCAGAGGTCTCGGGTTCAAACCCTGGTGGCGCACCAATGACTTTTCGATGTTATGTGCATAATTATCGCTTGCTCCGTGCCTCGGAAAGCACGTTAAGCCGTTGGTCACGGCTGTCATGAACATCTATGGCATTCGTTATTAGGAAGTCAGTGCCTTCTAATAGACTGACAGCTGGTTTAACCATAGAATGATGTTTCCCTCTGGGTTGCGGAGGTCAGACGGCAGTCGCTCCACGTAATAACTGAAATTCGGTCAAATCTGGTTGAACCAGTGAGCAGACCCTGTGCCCTAAGCTTAAGTCTAGAGCAACCGGGATAATGCTAGGATATGACGAAGCTCTGCTAGTCTGGATCTAGAAGCGCTATGTGAGATATGAAATAAAAAAGAATATTGATATTACACCCGTTAAAAGCAGCCGAAGTGGCACGCGATCTCCATTCGGCGACAATTTCATAATCGCGATCTCTATCTGTCTATAGTGGTGTGGTATAATATGGACGTTGCGGCGTGATGGTGTGTGGTGATGGTAGGATGCGCAGGAAGTGTCGCGCGCTGGGCCTCAGACAATGCGCCATTGTCCCGGTAATTACCGGCCGGAATCGAGTGGCCTGATTTACAGTGCTTTTAAGCTAGTCTACACTGTTGACACAAAGAACTGAGTTACATTTACTGTAGTACTAATAATGCTATGAAATGAATGTAATATGCTTTTTAAAAAAAGACAAAGATATTACTAATCTACCTGTGCATCACGCAGACGAAATTGCGGGTAGTCGTAGAAGTTGGGTAGGTTAGGATTGTAGGGTGCACCAAAATGTTGCCAGCTAGAGAATTTTCTATACATAGACAATTCAACGCCAACACTGTTATACTACCCATCACTAGTTTTACATGTAAACATAACTTAGTATTTAATTAAATATTTCGAAATACAAACAAAAGATATTCTAAAATTTGTCCTATGTGAGAATCGAAACCATTACCTCAGAGCAGAGTGCAGTTCTTTAATTGTCGATAATTAAATGATGTCAAATTATTATAAAGGTACAAGGCGAAAAAAGCCAGGACTGTCCCGGATTTCCCGGCCATCTGGCAAGCCGCACCCTTCCTTATCATGCGCTCCCAGCCTTACAGTCATAAAATGTTGTCCTGTCGCATTGTAATACAATAAGCAATCATGCGCCGAACAACAAAAGCATTTCCGAATCAAACCATTCTGTATGGGAAAAGTTATGTGTGCAGCGTGTCGTAACTCACTGTTAGAAGTTCAATTTTAATAATGTTGGTGACAGAGGTGCTCGTTAAAAGTGCGGATATGTTACTAATAGTAATGAATAAGTGTATCATGTCATGTTCGGCATGTCCTGGCATAAAATATCCGAGTGACCATTGGCCCGAGACTAAGTACAGACATAGTAGTAATATTTTTTTTGGCTTGTCTTATCCTGAAATGATATTTGCCATTTTAAAATTAGAGAAGCATATCACACACAAAGCATCGAGGATACGTTATATAGAGAACCGTCTAATTGATTTGACGATAATTACCAACTACCATCGCTTGGCTAGGTATCATATGTTGCAACTTAAATCAAATATTATAAATGTCATATATATGCAGCAACTCCAAAAGTTAACCTTCAATAAATCATGAGTATTTTGCATTATTTAGATTTTTATCGCCCAAAATTTATATCGAATAGTGACTTCACTGAGCTTTCGCTTGCAGAATTGAACTTGGACATCTACCCATCAGATAAACATATAAAAGCAACAATAAATCAGACAGACCGGCAATCAGGGGCCGTATATAATCAGGAATCGATTAAAAATCGCATTTAATTAGTCAATATACAATATTTCGCCGCGCGATGTATCCTCGATCTTTATCTATCGAAGATAAACGCGAATGGATTATTCATCTCCTTTCGTTTGCATTCAGTGAAATTGAAATTTATTTATGTGCAATTTAAGCAGTTTTAATTTGCCAATGCCGTTAACCCGAATTGTTTTGTCCATGTGTGGCATAGCCACTTAATAAAACCAAAATCAGTAATTAAATTATGTGCCGCATTGTGTGCACATAGAGCTAAAGTTTACAACAACTGTAGCTGTTCTTTCTACTTTATATTGTTTGTAGTTGTGGAGACGTACATTGTAACAAAATATTCAATTTTCATTATTCAATTCATCTTGACCGGTATCTGTGCCTAAATCCGGATGCAATAATGTTATAGATGCTTTCTACTGTCTGTTACTTGAATTTACTGCTAATAATTTATGTTTATACATATACACTGTGTAATTTACTAACCATCAAGAGCATGCAATAAATTAATCTCATAAAATGGGGACATTTTAGAATATTCGAAAACCGCCACTATCTAACTGTAGTACGAACAATTGGTCGAAACGTCACTATGAAATTGGAAGTTAATATTATACATAGATAAGGTTGCGTTTAGGCGATTGTCAATATATTTGCGGTTAGATTGGCGGGCTCCCCGCCGCGAGCTGGGCCGAGAACAAAAGATGTAACAACAAAACACGCAATGAAGCCGGTTGACCGCTGCGCCCGCGCAAAAAGCTGCGATATCACCGCATTATAGTAGTCATACAAACAAAGCCGCAGGTAGGAAATGCACGTCTGAATCAAGCGGGGTTCGAGTATCAAGATATAGCGGGAATAGGCAGATATAGACACTGACCAACAGTCCTTAAAAAGTTTTGATTCGGTTATCATTGTTTATCATAACATTATTTTATGTACGGTATTTTATTTACTAATTTATGTAATAAATTTAATTAGGAAATATTCTACAAGCTGTTAGTGAAACTAAATGTTCTGGAGTAGCGAAAGAAAAACATTCTATTTTTTCCCTTTTACAAATTATTGTTAAAAAAATCTCTACTGTTTTTCGTGTACTACAACAACTACATAAACCAGATGAAACACGTATATGTTACTTAATACTAACGCATCTATTTACAACAAGCAGGAACTTAAACTGAGCTCAGAATTGAGTAGATTCTTAGCTATTATTTCTTGGTTATAAAATAATTACCAAGGTATCGAATACCACTGAAACATTTTATTCTGCTGTGAATAATTCGTCTAAGGCTTGTACCACTCGCAGTTCGGGTGCTCCGTCACAGATTGTGAATAGGGAACCGCTATAGACGATTTTTGTTGCACTAGCGCATTTCATGGCGTTTCTATTCGATCCATTTGCCAGCCCACTTTATATTATAATCGGAGAAAGCCGGCAATTTTGAGCGTTGAAGAAAATTTGAGCCATTTCCTGAATCATTGTGGTTGTGTCCAAGAAAAACATCGCTCTTGTCCACCTTTTTATGATTTTTTGCAATTATATCAAGAACTAAATTGTTTGTTGGTTTCGTCTAAAAAATATGTGCTATTGGATAAATTCTCTTTCTATCATTACATATAATAATGTAATAATCGGATTGATGGAGCTTACAACTAGATAAATAAATAAATCATGACTGAATCTCGGGAATATAACAAGCCATTATTGCAATTAGATTTGTCGCTACCCAGACAGAGAAAAGTCTTACTTACCAGAACCGAGTCGGATAAGTTCGTGGACCAAATAATTAGGCATTTTTCTTAGTTTCTACAGCTTTTAAAAAAAACTTTATAAAGTTCAATTCATCACAGGTACTAGCGTACCACAAGGGTAAATATGAATACAACCCATATTTACCCTAGTGGCCCAAAAAAACTTACAGATACCTTTTTGTAATAAACATTAACACAGTTTGAGAGATTATCTCAAAAACAGTTTATATTATCTTTTACGAGTTCCAGCGCATACCTGATGACAGGGGAGTTTCCAGTAAAGGTCCGTGTTTACATACGGCCTGGTTGCCACACCCTCAATAATATCTAATCCTATGATTAAATGTGTACTAATTCTCATCTAATCTCATTTCCCTTACGTAAGTGTCGTTTATGACACGTAGTTATACCTATTTGATCCTTTATATCTGATTTAATACTACTACTTTTATTAAGTTGCCTTTGAGTTCTGGTTTAGATTCAATTTAATTAAAACTCGATATAGAATTATATATTATAGAATATACAATTTAAATCGTAACGTACGTCCACACTAAAGCCTAAATTTGATTACGTTTAAAGTTATTGATGCACTTAACTAAGAACATTCACTAGTTGCATTCATGCACTTGGAAATACAGGCATATAATTAAAATTCAATATACGACACTTAAATTATTTTGAATATCTTTAATACTACGATAAAAGATTATGCACCCTGGTTAATTCCGGACTAACTAGGAAATAACCACATGGAAAATCTTCATAATTAGCAAACGCGTGCAAGTACCGTTTCGCTAGTAAATTCTTGCCAAGCTTGTTCCTAGAAAGGGTCAAATATGCATCATTAAGTCTTGGAAACAAGATACAGTATCGCTGGAATCTCTGTCAAAACTAATAAGTAGTGACATATATTCATTTCTATAACTGTGCCACGCATGCGAACAGCATGTCGTCCATAAACATTACCATAGTAATTACGCCCGCCTGTTCCGCATTGGGTTGTATTAGCCTATAATAAGCATCCGCGAGCAGCCCACTCCGGGTGACACCACTATCACTTACGACCACTATCTAATCAAAGGCAGAGTTGCGAGGTAATGGATCACCCCGAGAATGGGACAAGCGACCCAATTACGGAGTACCGGTCAAGTGCCCGACCGGTTGCGAACGTGATGAATAACTGAATGTGACAGGATTAGATTTCTAACTTCCTGTTTTGGTAGGATAATCACTGGTTTACTTGATTGTTTAATCTGAAAAGGAATAGGTGAGCCCATATTAAATATGCACGTGAATTTAGGTACTTAGAACTGGAACGTCTGAATTTAGTTGCAATATAAACCACAACATATTTAACAGAATCCCACTCCACTTCAAACGAGTGCCTTTTGTAGGTACTGCTTTGCTTGTTTAACATTGATTTAGACCAACTACGAAATATTAATTTACTATTTAAATTATATTTTTCATACATAAATTTGTATTGGACCTTAAAAAAGGGGTCTCAATTTGGTCATATGTTTTAATTAAATTTTCAGTACCAAATAATTGAGATACAAATGAGATAGTTGACAACAATTTAAACAAAGCAGTAAATAGAGGTCTCGAACTAAAATCAGCAATTGAATCCCTAACAATCGTCAATAGGCCATCAAAGCTTCCTTGAGATATACCGCTACGACCTTACATAATGGAGGTGGGATGGCTAAGTCCTATAAATTTTCCAACTGCTCTTGTGTGGGATGTTCGTTCGTTCCCTGGTGGATTCATGACACTAATCTATTAATGATATAGCCTTTTGGAAACTTTTAACATTAAATTTACTATCTATTTTGGATTAGAAAGTAAGTTTATTGCTCAAAAGTCTAAAAATTATAGCTGAGTCATGTCAATCGATATGGCGCTGGAAGCTTTAACACGCTCTTAAAAAACGTAAAATATTTTTATGACAGTGTTTAATACCTACATAGAATAAAAGTATATCATATTATTAAAGTCAAATGTTGTAAATCCAACAAATTAATTATCCAATACTAAAAACTGCATTGCTGCTGTAATTTTGTGGGTACTAAAAGATCCGTGAATAACAAGTAGTTAAATTTACATTATTTCTTCTACGTTTTACAAACCACAACCGTCTTACACCTCACGTGTCACAAAACTAATCGGATTAAAAGTTGGGTATTTAAGAACAAAGTGGATTAGCTCACTCTTGGCCGCAAACGTGCCCATCGGCTTTGTGACCTTCTAAAGGTTGAGGTTCAGAGTAATTGTGTCAAGAGACAAATAGCTATTCAACGGTCTTGAAACCAACGGTCTCGGCTTTAGGGCCCGCCCCTCGACTGCATACGTAAGTGCTAGCAGATATCAATTTAACGCTGCTGATATGTATTCAAATTTAAACGTAATCTTTTAAACTACGGTTGGTCGCAAAAGTCTCTGTGACCTTATGGAAAGCAACTGATGAAATCGTGAGAGAATTGATAATACGAGGTCGATACACCTCATGATATGTTAAAAGGGCATTGGACGTCAGAATATCCTATGAGGAATAATCTAGGGTCGGCAGACTAAAGCACATAAGTCACAAAAATAATTTGTATTTTTATTTTGCATAAGTCTTATTCATAGAACGATGCGTCGTTGTTCTTCTGTAAAATTATCCCTAGTCCTTAATCTTGGGTTACAATTTAGTTTCAAATCAGGGAGTAAATTTCTAGCTTAATAAGTCAGAGCTTTTAAAACAAGTTAGGGCTATTTAATTTAACCATGCATACTGTAAGCTCTGCCGCCTAATGATATAGTAGAAGTAAGATTAAGCAAGTGTCATTATGTCATAGCAAAACAGTTACTAAGTTATTCAGTAGGCACTTTGTCTTGAGCAGCCCGTTCGCCTGGGCGTTCCATGACAAATCCGTAATGTGCACACGGCGGCCCACCACTGAACCTGACCCCCCTAGCCCCTCCCACACTCTTAATCTTACTAACTGCAGGGAAACATCTTAGAGAATCTGCAGTTCTAGAGTTTCTAGCCAGTCGCCTCAGAGGCTAATTGTTTTGTAAAATGTATTGCGTCATGTGCAATTTTTGGTTAGTAATGTTTCAATGTCTTGTATATTTTAATTATTTATCTTATACCGCATAATTCTTGAACTTGGGAGAATGTAAATAAATGGCAAAATATATTAACCGCAAAGTATATATCAGCTCATACGACTTAGATCGTTTCTACAAGAATTTTATTCAATTTTTTATACAAGAATTTCCTTTTTTCGCTAGTTATAGATTATACACATTATTGTTAATCTGTCTTTTGAAAGAACGGACGACTATACTTATAAACTACCAAAAACCTATATTGATACTTTTCAAAGCTTTTTATCCTAAGTGATGATTTTAATTAGGACTAGCTTTACGAGTATAAAGAACAAAATGTCAAAAAAACATATCAACCAGCTGGTGGTGCACCATCTCGAATTTAATTTGAGAACTATTGGGACGCGAAGTCCTATGACGCTAGTTTTATTTACATGTCTATGTTTAAATTTGTGACAACAGACCTAAGAAACAATAACTTCCAAATATAAAGTTATAAACCCCGATTTGTATCGAAAATGAGAGTGTAATAAAAGTTAGACCAAAGAAACTTTACGCAGCACTCAATAACGGTTACATAAAACTTGAAGGTATAAATAGTGTCAGCATATTTAATTTAACACCCGACAGGTTTCTGGGCGATAAACAATGATTGTATGCGAGAATCTTCTTGCTTGTGAAATATTCCTATTTGAAAAGCGGTAGCTGTGTAATGCTTTAAACTTGCCTCTTAATCGTAGATTTAATGTACCCTAAGGAGTAATTTAACCGGCAATAATAATAAAAAGGAAACTTAAACATTGTCTCATTTATTGTTATTTTCATTTCCGTTTGGAAAAATATGAAATCAATCTAATACATAGTAGTTTTGAAAGCTATATATAACAAGCGTGAATATAAAATAATTTATTCACAAAATTTCTATAAGAAGTACTTGTTAACCTGTATGAATCTAGGAGCACTAGTTCTGACGGTAGCTTGCTATAACCGAACTAGGCAAAGATTAGAGAGATTTTATATCCCGCCAATACATTTGGATATTTAGATTGGTTCTTTTAGAAAACGTGTACAATAAGTAACACTAAAGGACTTCTATCTTAAAATCTTTTATACAATCTTTTTTTTTCATTGTACATTTTCGCAGTACCTACTCAGATTAGAGAACCGTTCTTCGCTGTAGATGTTATCTAAACTGTAATTGCAGGCTCTAGATCCAGAATCTGCTGAAACTTTTTGATTGACAAGTAATATACTTAACATAAACACTTACAAATTGAGTACTATCAATTGTTCAATGTCTTTAGCAAAATTATCATAGTAATGCCAAATATACGTATATATATATATATATATATATGTATAAGTTTTATTGAACCCAATAAAAATTATTATTATTAAAATTATTATATTATTATTATTATTATTATACATCAAATATACATAAAGTTTTGCTTGGCATTAAGTCCAGTTATAGTTACAAGCTTGTATCAACTATAAATCCAACTATAGCGAACGTAGCAGCTTTGTGGTCCTGAAATAGGAATACTACTGTTAGGAATTCCTCCCATTGAGTGTCGTTACCGGCGCAGGCGCAACCGCTAACCTAAAATTATGTGCGGTGGTCAAAGCGACCGCATGCGATTTTACAGCATTACGTGTACTATAAAAAATGCCACATCCTTTATGAAAACTGCGTACTTAATTTTGTTTTTATCAACTCCTCAGTTTAGAGTCACTTTTGTTTTCGTAATAAAAACTGAGTGATACTTAATATATGACATGACTTAATTCTTATAAACTATAGGCACATATTTTTTTGATATAATTGTAGATTGTTGATGAGAACATGCTAATAAATTATAAATGAAATAAAAAAAATCAATAAAGATATGTTGCTAATTTCTGTTTTAGAGTATTTAAAATAAATTAAACACGTTGATGGATGGATGATCGAGTCCTATCAAAAGAAATATTAGAAAGTACAAGATTGTTCACGAGAAATTTAATAATTCTTTGGGGCGTTAAAAATTTTTTGTAAATAGCGTCACTTTTGAAATTAATTCTACATATATCCTGGCTCGAGTATTCGGTGTATGACAATACTAGAATTTCGTAATCTTAAAGCGCTATGTAAAAGGTGCGCGCGCGCAATCTATTGCGAGTCGACGACGTCAAATTAGACCATTTTCGGAGCCGGCGAAAGTTGTATTATAAATCTTAGCATTGTCGCATTGTTTATGAATCTCAAACTATGGATATGGATAAATTTATGATGTATATCTTTTTGATGTTGCGTTAGAGAACGATACGGCTTACAGCTCCATAAAAGTACACTAATCTGTACAAACAGCTGTTTCAATCATTCTAATGTCAAAGTAAATTACAGTTACAGTTCTTTCTAATCCTCATGTAAGACATGAAAGTATTTAGGTAAAGCGATATGTCTTACCAAAACAAGTATTGCGAGCTACATTGCCAGTTTAGGTAAGATTAATTTTGTTTCTAGATTCTATTGACTGATTCCTACGTCATTCCATTTTGTCAAAAGTAAAGTAACGGAATTAATACGCATGGTTAAATCAGTGTATCATTAGCATTACCTTTATAATTTACCCTTTTCGTGTTTAGTTACCTGACATTGTAAACGACGTCATTTACGTTTATTTTTATAATATAGAATACGCTTTAACTAATAAACTATGTTTATTTGAACTAAATAAATTTATTTTCTTTCTTTCTTTCTAAACTGTGTGAGTAAAATGATTATACTATCACAGTATCCCTAATATATATAACTAGAAATATACCTTCTAGATTTATCAGAACCCTTATATTTTACTTATTTTATGGTTGAGTGAACACTAATTGAAACTGTGGTGCAGTGATTTCCCTGAAAGTCCCGTTGTTCGGAGATGCGCCCGCGCATCGCTCTATATTCAAGGCGGGTGGTGAGTGACGCCCTAGTCGACCGACGGACCGTCAGAAATGTTTTCACAAATCCAAGTTATAAGAAACAGCGGTAGACAGACGTATAGCTTATTTTATTTTACCCATAAACATAAAATAATAGAATGTTCATCATTGGTTTAAAGAATTAAATATAGTAATGGTCCAAGTACACTTCCCGGTGGCACTTAACTTAAGAAGTCTCAGTTAGATGTGTATATTTCTTTTTCATTTATTGGAAATATTCTAATATTGCTATCTTAGTAAAATGCAATCGGTTTCGGTAAGCAATAAAAATAGTTTTTAGTTCTTCATCTTCACTTTTGTGTCTTATTCTTCCGCTTACATCTAAGTAGCAATTTCATATTCTTTAACCATATTTTTAAAATACTTTCTGTTACACTATAAGTTGTCGCAAAAACAACCACCGTACGAAATAATGCAATTTTTATTGTATCTGTACATCAATCTCTTGGGTTAAGGTTGAACCATATAATGAGGCATTAAATCATATAATGCTGTCTTTAAATTCATTGTCTCAAAGGTCTTCAAATTGTGCCAGACTCTGTCATCAGGTGGACATTTGCATACCGCTATGATAACCACAGGGTCATACGTATAACGATAAACGCTAAAATTACACCTCTCGATTAAACCCGACCGAAGGATCAAGTTTACGTCCCAAGGCCTTAGATCTGAATAAGCAATATTGCCCTGCGATCGCAGTAAATCGCAATCAGCTCGCGAGACGCTCCGATCTATAATTTGAAATTATTTCTTTGACTAATTTGTTGCAGGATACAATAGCGGTATGAAAAGTTATCGAACGAATCATTTTATTGATGCAATAAGCTACAATGTGCCCGTTTTGTGCCTGCGGTCTAAAAGCAAATGATGTTTTAAATTGCTGTTTTAATAAATATTAATTAGATCCATAGATCTACTTAACGTATAATTCATATACCATTTAGTCTAGGGTGGTTTGAATTCACGATTACAGGCATTCATATTTCTGAAATAATTAATTAACAACTCTCTCTTAGCATCAAAGCAGGGATATATTCATAAAAACAAGTCGTTTTTGGTATTTATTTTCCAACAACTGGACATCGAATTTAAAGGAGGTGAACCCATTTAATAACCCCTCAATATAAGATTCATGCGCCTTAAGCTTATATAATAATGCTATTGGAAATCGAAATACCTGTTTCTGTGCATGCTTCAATGTGTACATACATATAATAGGTTGGGGAAAAAGTCTTTTCGTATTTTTGTATGAAAAGTCAAGACATTTTTTTCAAAGTTTATTTACATTTATTTACAATATATATGTACCGTTTTGTTGAATAACTTTCTGCCATTTTGTGGGCAGAGACATTATCCCGTTACTGTAGAAACTTTGGGACTTCTGATTAAAAAAACGGGACAAATAGTTTTGGCAGTCCTCTCTTGAGGTCAACCTTACAGAACCTAAAGAATTCTGCAGAGACCGAAACAGGTGAAAATCTGAAGGCGCAAAGTCAGGGCTATATGGTGGATGCACTAGGACCTCCCAGTCGAACTCTCTTAATTTTTGCTGAGTGGCTAAAGATGTGTGTGGTCTAGCGTTATCGTGATGAAAGACCACACCCTTCCTGTTGATCAATTCCGGCCGTTTTCTCTCGACTGCTTCCTTTAATCTCATCAGTTGCTGGCAGTAAAGATCAGAATAGATGGTTTTTCCGGGCGGTAAAAGCTCATAATAAACAATGCCCTTCCAATCCCACCATACACACAGCATCACCTTATTTCGTGTTAGGCCAGGTTTGGCCACAGTCTGTGAAGCCTGGCCAACTTTCGACCACGACCTTTTTCGCACGTTCTTGTCGTACGTGATCCACTTTTCATCGCCAGTTATCAATCTCTTCAAAAACGGCTCGGTTTCATTACGTCTCAATAATGAATCGCAAATGAGTACACGGTTCATTAAGTTTCTTTGAGTGAGCTCGTGTGGCACCCAAATATCGAGCTTTTTTGTATTACCAGCTTTCTTTAAATGGGTCAAAACTGTTTTGTGGTCAATTCCCAGTTCTTCAGCTACATCGTAACTACTAATATGCCGATCTTGCTCCACTCTTTCAAAAATGGCGTCCATTTTATTCGTAACAGGGCGACCAGAGCGAGGTGCATCTTTAACATCAAAATTTCCGGACTGAAAACGTTTGAACCAAATTTGTGCTACTCTTACTGACACTGCATCAGGTCCATAAACATCACAAATTTTTTTCACTGCTTGAGTTGCATTTTTGCTTTTTTTATAATAAAATTTTGAAAATGTATCGAATTTCTTCATTAGATTCACTCATTTTTACGGAGAGAAAAACAAATGAAAAATAGCGGGAAACAACTTTTTTTTATTTTTTTCTTTTCTTTATAATGGAACCTTTTTAATGTTACCAAAACCAGCCAGACACAAATAGTACAGTCAAAAAAATTTTATAATAAGTTTATACCTACGTTATGCGAAAAGACTTTTTCCCCGACCTAATATAATACTACCACATACCAGAGGCATATTATTCGCCCACATTTCGTCAGTTATATTGTTTGTCCCACGTAATAAGTGGTGAGCCTATTGCCGCTAACCGGGAACTTTTATGTTCGCCAGAGCATCGTCTCTTCATCGGCAGGTGCACCACTTGCAGGTGAGGATGGCTTGGGCTCTTTTAATCTTGATAGGAGCCCTTTACACCTGGATATATACAGTCACACATTAAAGTATCCAGACATATAGCCCTATACGCCTGGATGCTTTAATGTGTAACCAATTTAAAATGACAAGATACAAAATTCGCTTATTCAAGGAATAAGTATTAAGTTTTTGTCTGTACTGCTTATTACAAGACTACAAAAAAAAACAATCCATAATAATTTATACCGTTTGTTTAACAGCTTCTGTTTCAGAATCAGAAGTTGTGGTTTATATATAACATTTATTTTAGAGCTACATAGACCGCCGACGATTACCTGACCCATAAAAAGCATCGATAAAATCTCTAGAAATGTAATCGTTTAAGTAGGATAAATAGCAAAGCAGCTTTTAATAACCTGTTAATGAGTTGCTAATTAATTGCCGGCGTCAAGTTGAGATAGTGGCCGGTATCTGCGCAGACGCAGCGAGCGATAAGGCTGCCCTCGATGCGCGACATTGAGGGAACGCACGGGACATTATGCCGATTCATCACGAGCTGCACTGCAAGCTAAGCCAGTTGTAATTATTAATACCAACAATCTGTTCTTTAAATAGGACAAAATACTTACCATAAAGTCCCCACGCAAGCCACTAATGAAGCTTAGAAGCTCTTAATGCAGGAAGAATAGAGTTAATTCTAGAAAATGTCAATTCAATGCAGTAAAGTGTAATTATAGCTCGCTTACAGTATCGAGAGACAATGTTTTAGTGCTTATAAAAGCCGCGCCGCCACGCAGAGAGGCAGTTTCTGTCCGCATTAACACCTCCATTTCTCAGGAAATCCCACCACCTCCAGGGGCCGTTAAACTGAGCCACTTGCGCATATATTTGTAGCCAAGCACCTTACAGATGTACTTTACCTTTTAACTAGATAATTAATAGCAGATGGTTGTGCAAATTATGACCCTTTGGAGAAATTATAATTTGGCATACAGGCTTAGGCCAACCGATATTCTGGTAAAATCTGATGAAATTTCCTTTCCTGGTCGATTTGAATACCTACCTACCTGGTATTTAATATGTACTCTTTGAGCCAAAATCAGAACAAGCCATTTAATTAAGGTTCATACCGTGAAATAAGCACGATACAAAGTGGGTGCCCACTCATGACGACTTGCTAAAATGCCATTTCACGCCCCGCTTATAAGATCCGGGATTATGGGAACTAGGAAACACATGAGCCGGCAGCGAATTCCAGAGCTCAGTGGTGACTTATCAAAATTTTTGGTTCGAGTGCTGATAGTCTGCACAGTATGTGGATGGTTTCTAAGACCAGCACGTGTTGTGAAGGATGAGATTGAAAAGCTCCTCAGAAAACTCATGGTGAATAGTTCCGGTAGGAGACACCGA
This sequence comes from Musotima nitidalis, assembly GCA_949126915.1. Taxonomy (NCBI): domain Eukaryota; kingdom Metazoa; phylum Arthropoda; class Insecta; order Lepidoptera; family Crambidae; genus Musotima; species Musotima nitidalis. The sequence goes on from OX421416.1 coordinate 18,822,689, forward strand.
GAGAGGCAATTTCCCTATATAGCTGTAGATTCTCGAGAGAGGCTGTAACCTCAGAGTACCCTGTAATGCCTTTTTGACATATGCTTGAAACGAAACAACGCATGTACCAAACCAATGAATATATTTAAAAGAGCATAGCCTGTGAGTTTCTTGCCAGCTCTTCTTACAGAGCGGTGGCACGAAACTTGCACTTAGATTCACTTACACTTAATTATTTTTAAATTGTTTTGTTGCATGCAAGTGAATCTAAGCTTCGTGATTTAGTGTAATAATATTTCGATTGTTTTTTTTTTCATTTTCAATTATGACGTTTTCAAGTACTATGTATAATAGTTTATGAAATAAATATTTTTTTACTTTACTTTACTTTACGTAACCAACGTCCTTTCTCTTGTCAAACAGCCAGACACGGTGCCTCAAGCGAGCATCGACATGACGACAGTGCTGGAGGTGAGCGAGGCGGACGGCGTCACTGGCCACCCGCACAGCCTCGCCATCACCGCTCCCGAGCGCGTCACCTTCGTCAAGGGCACCTGTCGCGAGGAGGCTCGGTGGTGGACTGATGTGCTCAGCGTCTATCCTAGGAGCAAGGTAAGGAATACTTAAGAGACTAATTTGCCACATTTTTTTATTGACAGAAAATAGAAAATAGCTAAACATTTTGAGTGACCCTTGATGCGCTAATTTAGCGAAGAGACATCTGTTGCTATTTGTTGTTGTTTTATAATAATCGCTCTATTAATATATCAGATATTTGTAGTTTCTGGACTGGTTATATCCTTTCGGTTTTTCGATAGTGGCGCACCATTAAAATAAACTGTAATTGTTAATTATATTTGTCTGACAAACGTTATTATGAAATGGACTGTAGAAGTTTAAAGGCTTAGATTTTTTTTAGCAACTGCAAGAAAGTTCAATGAATGCCCTAAATTTCTCAGAAAACGCACCACCCTAATTCTACAGGCTAAGCTGCAACTCCTCTGCAATAACCCGCAAGTTACACACAAAAGCGTCCCCATTACGGGCGAGGAAACGTCCAGCGCGCGCAGCCAAAACACAGTGTTTACATTTGTAAAGGAACGCACGGTGACGGGTAATGAGATGTGCGCGCCGCCGCTTCCTGCGGCGAAAGCGGCGCGTGCGCACCTCACCAGCGCAATTTGAGAAATAGCGGAATATGTTAATCTCTAATTGACTACTTCCTTAATGGACACATAATAAGGACGTTCGCGTCGAAGAATAACGACACATGATTTGTATGCACGCCAACTTACGGCTGTGAGAGCATTCCGCACACGTTTCTCGCTCGATAATTGTTAGTTGCATTGAAAAATCTGGCTAACAATCCTGAAACACTAGGGGAAAGAGAATTTCTTTGCAGTACATGCTCTCAAAGGCTTGCTGTGTCCGACAATAACAAGTATGATAGCAATGGGACTGTAATATAGTATACAGTAAAGTAAAAGTAAATTTTGACGTTCATAAGAGCTCTTTTGAGCCAAACTTGAATAAATGAATATGAATTTGAATTTGAAAAGTAAAAAGTTCTTTATTTCATAAACTATTACATAGCACTTGAAAACGTCAAAACAAAATATACATAAAGAAAATTATATATTAATACCCTGAAATCACGAAGCTTAGATTCACTTACATGCAAATAAATAAAAATTAGGTGTAAGTGAATCTAAGTGCCAGTTCCGAGCCCCCGCTCTGTGAGTAGAACTGACAAGAAACTCACAGGCTATGCTCTTTTACATTATTTTTTTTTTACAAAACACACACAGTGAAAATTTGAAGATACTGAAAGGGTCCCCCGAAGCTGTAACCAATAAAGTAGCACTAAGGGAAACATCCATCACAGTCAAGTAAGTAGTACAGACGAACAAAGCATGGCAGCACATTAAGCGTATTTCATAAGCTTACCAGGTACTCACCACCGGCCGCTTACCACCAGATGGCTAGGTTTCATATTGCTTTGACAACTTCATTGCAAATAAAAAAAACTAATTCACGATCTGTGTACATTCATGTATTTTTTGTACGTTATTGATCCTGATTTGTTGTATAAGTCAATTTATAAAATTCTTTAATTTCTTTCCTATAAACACGAACACTATTATGTTGTTGATTACTTTTCTCAGTTAGCCATAAACATTTACATAAATCAGGTTTCCCGACACTGATTCCCTTGTTCCTTTAAATTGCTGTTCGAAGGTATATAAAACTGTCTAGAACCTGTTTAACTCATTCTTTTCCCTCATTGTATCACTTACAGATAAAAAAAACACATTAAGTTCTTGTTCTGCACACGCCAAACAAGATTGGTTCCAATGAGAACAAAAATTAATATTGACGACAGAAGAAATACATTTCCATTCATAATTATAACTCCAAATAAACAACACGAACGCTGTCCATCAATGCTATATCAAAATAAATGTAACAACAAGAAATATAAAACCAACAATCTTGTAGAATGCTGACTGTTGCGTAGTTGATCCAGGTACTGTGGGCCGTTTCTACAAAGTAGCAGTTGTAGATGATAATGTGAAACTAGATACACGGTTATAAGGTGTTCTAAAAGTGGGGTTTGTAACTCTTGTCCGGTTGAGAAGTGTATTCCTCCATTGATGGTCGGCGTTTTTGTTGGTGCATAATGTAATGTAAGGGTCGTAACGCTACACGGGTCCACAATGGATCGGTCACAATGGACTCCGGCTGATGACACAAGCAAACTGGTTCCCCCGCCTCGGGTTACAATTATTCTGTTCGTCCCCGTACCTGCCCACGGGATCATCTAGCCGGGATCAAAATAATAACGTGCTCGACCGGTAGTTGCGCTTGTTTTTTTTGATGTTTGAAATGGATTCAATCTATTTTATGATGATACGGGAAGCAAAAAATGACTTAAAACATAAAGTGTGCTCCAGCTTTATCTAATGGCAGTGTTGGCTGAAGATGGCATATTGAAGTATTAACACATTATTCTAAGGTTTTATAGTAGCAACATTTTCTTTATATTGTATTTGGCATTTATTACTTGAAACCCATTTTGGATCACATAACTTTTATTCGGTCATCGAAAAAGAGGGTAAACCAAAAACATCATTTTTCTTCTATGCGTTACCTTTAAATGTATAGTAATATATAGAGAGTACAGTATATATTTGCTCCTTTAATGGAAAGAACTGAACACATATGACCGCATAACCAACTAAATCGGTCAGCCAATTGGAGCGGCATTGGGTTACAGGCGACCGACTCACGCGCAACAAGAATTGGGACCAGCCTCACATTTGGGTCAAGAATGTTCTCATAATAACTAATTACTCAGAATTTGATGCAATGAAGTGATTCTCGCAGGATTACACACCAGTGACTTCACATTCTAAAATTACATTTTGTTTGTTTCATTATTCGATTGATTATTTGAACTCATATAGTTGTTTATCTTCAAGCAACGTCTCATAACTTTAGAGATAGATTAAATATGAGTATTACGATTGGGTTCAACATTCGTTCGTTTTGGCAAGTTTTGAACTCATTGGCTTGGGGTTTATTACTCGAACGCTTAACCGATAGGCTTTGACGTTTGTGGCGATTTCTGTGATATGATAATCGAAATGAGTGTATATATAAATACGTACATACATTCACGCTAGTTTCCCGCCTTTAATTACATTAGTTAGATACATCCCTGACTCCTAAGCAGTTCGCATCTATAATACTGCTCTCGGGACGCGTCGCTACTGCGAAGGAGCGGTGAAGTCGGCACTGCAATCAGTCCCTATGTTAGATCTCAAGACATAGGGCTGCCAACTTATGAAAAGACGTTATTCATGTTTTATTGGTTTGTTAAAATTTTACATACATACATAAAGTCACGCCTGTTTCCCCGAAGTGCACAGGCATATTATACGCCCACATTTCGCCAGTTATATGTTTGGTCCCACGTAATAGGTGGCGAGCCTATTTCCGCTTACCGGGAACTGTTATGTTCTTCAAAGCCTCGTCCGTTGATCGGCAGTTCCACCACTTGCAGGTGAGGTTGACTTGGGCTCTTAGGTCTTGGTAGGATCCCTATACACCCACATAATGTTAAAATAATTTTCATTTACATTTTCGTAACATCAACTTAACCTTGGAAAGTAATGGATTTATTGCTATTTTAACAACAACTAACAATATATATTCGATCCAAATTGCCCTTTACACCATTCAAATTCACAGTTGTACAACTTCTGTCTTATACCCATGCGAAGCCGGGGCGGGTACCTAGTTTAAAATATTTTACAAGTTAATATTTTTGCCGCCGCAGACCGAGTTCAAAGACCAATGTACAGACACAGCTGCAGATATTCAAGTTTCCTAAAAAGGATCTAATTCCACGTCTATCTCATTAACGTCATGTAATCTTAATGCTGAATTTAATAATATTGTCCTCTACTATCTCTGTCTATCTGTTCAAAGTTAAAGATTTAAGCAACTGTTAATGTGTACGGAAATAAAAATAGCAATGAGCTCTACGGTCTACTTAATGTAAACTGTATTGTTTGAATCCAAATAGATTGTCTTCAAAATTGTCATTGAATAATATGTGAAAGTTCTTACTCAATTTAATTAGTATTGTGTTTATACCCTTTTGCAAAAGTAATAAAAACCTTCACCATTGCACTAGTAAATTTCAAGTCGATCTCATACCATTCATTATACAATAGAAAAGCTGCCTTCGAGACAGTAACGTTGCATTCTAGTGTTATTATCTAAATTTACGACCAAACTGTAACACTTCTGCTTCTTATATTGCCCGATAAGCTTAAAAAGCATAGGAAAAAGTTGCCTGAAGAGTTACTATGTTAGTTCGACCGTTAATCGTGGTCGTCTATGAGTTGGGCCTTAAGGACCGGTAGCAGTATATTTTTTGCTGTGACACGGAAAGGGCATTGGACAAGAGATTCCTCGCCCGCTGCGGACCATACTAGGATGATGAGGAAGCCGAGAAGAAATTCTGTAGTCAATTAATAACGAGGAAGTGCGTCCGACCACATCGAAGGCAAGCCGATCTCGTACTTGTTAATTGATATTATTTCTAAGTAACAGTTACCCGTAGACTATAAGAGAGTATTACGTGGATAAGCCTATTATAGTATGACACAGCATATTTTCAAAATTTTCTATTAACTTCGACAAACTTCTAAAATATTTTTAATGTATAAGGATGCTTTTCTAAACTACGATACGTGTTGTTTTAGTTTTTTTGTGATAAACGGTAAGTAATATTTAATGGTGAAACTAAAAAGTTATCTGATTGATCAACTAAAGAAGCTAATTACATAAGTGTTACCATTATAGGAACGCTACCAGCATAATAATTATTATCCAAATATAAATGCGTGCAATGAATCAGCGGGATTTTACATATTTTTTGCTGCACCTGGCTTTCAATACTGTTTGAAATGCAAAACGAATGAGTATGGAGTTCGTGGTCCATCAACATAATTGGAGCAACACACGCGCTTCTACAAAACATTTGCACCAACAATTCGTGACCGTGGGTCGCCGACCTCACCGACGAAACCGGCCGTGGATATCCTACGACATGTCGATCACATCAAGATTTATAATACCATTAGACAGATATACTTTGCCAAGGTAATGGGATACCTACATATTTCAATTCAATACGTGTTTTTTTCTTCCACCTTCTGACCATATCGAAATAAAAAGTTTAGTAGTTAGCTTAGAATGTTTTCATCCTTCATTTTGGAGAAAATAAAAAAAAATAAAAAAATATTGTGAACACAGTTTGAACACAGAATCGAAATATAGCTGTAGATATGTGTCTGTTTTCTTAAGTAAAATTATAAGTACATGACGAAATTTACCTCAACACTTGAATACAAAGAAACATGCAAAATGTAATGCTTTATAATTGTAACCCAAGCACAGAAGGTTATTGATAATTTCGAGGTTAATGCATTCGGTTTCAAACTGCTGATATGAATGTACCCAATACCCCTGTGACATGACACAGAAGACAATTGAGGAACAGTGAGTCCAATTGGCAAACCAGTTTACCTATTATGTGTTATTGTGTCGATTATTGGCAATTGATGTAACTTTAAAATTGCGCCTTTTGCGGTCATTGCTCTACTCTTAAATGCCTTCTAAATCATAGGCACCTTTATTAAATATATGCTGTTATGTACCTATTGGAAAATTGGGTAGTATGATTTTTGAAGGTAGATCTGACAATGCTATTAAGTAGATTATCTTTATCGCCTAGAGAATTGGTTATGTCGGTAATTGATAAGGAATAAATATAGTCTCTTTGTTTACAACATGGGGAGAGAGATCGAATCAGATCTCAGAATAGGTACCAAGAAACGAGTCTGCTCCACATCGTGTCGATGACGAAGCACCTACTAAAGCGAGTCATCACGTACAATGAAGGGCGTGACTACCCCAAGGGTAGGGTTGCCGCTCTCGTCAACAAGTTCGACCCATAGACCTATATACGACGATAAAGCTTTTATAATTTCTACGTCTTTCAGCTTTATAATGCCGAAGAAATTGTGTTTGTATATTGTTGTTGCAGGTTCGCACACATTATTTTATTACAGCTATTGTTATTTCCTCAAATATGCCAATATACATTATTAATAATCCCCATGCATCTTTAAAATCTAAATATTATATCAGTACAGTGACCTGCGCCCGCGCAGACATAATCAGTCCAATCTTGATACTTTAACGGGACGCCCAGGCGCCGCGCACCGATTTTATTATTGTTTTATGTTCGGCGCAATTAATTTTATATTCTCACTTAGAAGAAAGCCGGTATATGAACTGTGAATAGTGATACTAGCCACACAGTAGATATATATACAAATTGATATCGAAAGCAGTATGTAGAAGTAGTAAGTATTCGTAGGTGCAGTTGTTTCAAACGGTTGTAAAGTAGAAGACATCTTATTGCATATTTTCTACTACATTTTATAAAATAAACTCAGAAATGTAGTACTAAGAGTCATAAAGTCTCTTATTTGTATGCAAGACTAGTTTGGAAGAAGTGGTGAACATTGCAAAGGGGCGAGCCCCACTAAATAAAATCCTGCAAGAGAAATGAAAAGTGCAAAAGAAATCTCAAAAACATAAACTGTTTGGCCAACGACATTCCAATATCTGACGAAGAAAAACTTTTAGCTGAAAATTTTCTATAAGCGTTTTAATTTCTTCACTAACTGTTATTTGATAATCTATTTTTTTCTTCTGATTAATTTCTGTCTGAAATAAATTAATTTTAATTTTTTAGTAGATAACTCTAAAGCTTTTAAATCCTGTAAAACTTTGTACTGGTTGCAGCTGATTGTTTTAGTTTATGACCGGATGGCATGAATCTGTTATATTATAGCAAAGACGGGGAACTAACGAGATCCGATTAGCTGCCGTCACTGCACAAGTTTCATCGCACTCCAATTCAATTGAGAGTTGTCCAGCAATTTTCCGTGAACGACAATCAATCCATTAAGGTCGCATTGCCCGTAGAGTCATTAACGAACGCTAGATAGGAGATCTGCTTTCGAACAATTAAATGTCTGATAGTTTCTAACCGCGTTTTCACATCGTTCTGGTCTGTGCAGGGTAGGGAAACCGCCTCGCAACACTCAGGCGAATCGATGAAGATGTATTTGGATAGGAAAAACACTTAATTGGCCGGGACGAGGCTACGCGCAGCCTTATCGGGGCCTTTTCCGTTGCCACAGTTATTGAGAATAACCATAGTTTTAATGATAGCTTGATAGAAGTGCATTTTCGGTCTTTGTAGTTAAAAGCCGTCGTTATCGACGCTTCTAGAATTTTTGCTCCAAATAAAACGGGACGTTAGTGCCGTATGATTTTAAAGATCATTAGTATACCATTACTTATTTAGAAAAAATGTGTCTCTTCTCATTCATTATTAAAATGTAATTCCCATTCACAGGGACGCCACAAGCGGAATGCAACATTTCCTGGAGGACAAACTGCAAGTTTGCTGCAAACATCTACAACTAGAAGTAAGTTCTTTCCTTTTATATACAAATTAATCATAGTAAGCTCCAAAACCTCAAAATTTAACGAAATTGCATTTTCAGTTTGTACTTTGGTATTGTGCGAAAACCTTTGTGCGATTAAATCATCTGTCTAACATCAGAAAAGGCGTCATAAGTTTTACGAGTATCAAATAAATATTTTAAAACTATAAATGCAATACAAATTTACGTAAGTTGACCAACAACCAACTTTAACGTTTAATTTTTCTAGCGTAATCATTGCATTAGGAAGAGGTAAAGTTTCCAGTAATTGGAAGGAAATCGCAAGATCCGTTAGCAGATAATTAAACCTAACCCAGGAATCTTGCTCACACGTCTAGTGTGGTATGCGCGCACAATGGCCAGCCAGCCGAGTCGTGGACAGTCTGAGGAGACGATGATTTATCATACTCAGCTCAACTGTACTTGTATTAACACGTCTAATCATTTAGTTTTATACAAACATCGTCATGGGCTATATCAGTTGTCATTATTCATCCATTCATATAGGTTTGTTTGACCTTAAATTTGTAATAAATAACTGGCAATCAAAGGCGGGAGGCCGACGACGCCACGCAGGGCACGAAGCGAGATAAAAATGCCCGCAGCTATAGCAGTACGTCGATGAGTTTCGAAATCATAGACTTGTGACCAGTCTATCATGCTTCACGATGAGAGGTCCTACAAAAAACATTAAGAAAACTCCCTGGAGCGCTCAAATATATTGCAAATAACATAATCATATCCGCGTGTATGTCTCCGCCTTCTGCTATTCAGCAGTTCTGAGGATATGTTTACAGTCATATGGACCGCTCACATTTGTGAAACAAGTCTTGCACTAATAAAGTCGATCTTTTGAACTCATTCGTCGACTACAGCCATGTAGAAACTTGATAAATATTAAATTATGAATTTAAGATGATATTTCGCATGCTTAAAGGAACATCGACCCATAAATAGATAGGTCAGGTTTGAGTTACGTACTTATACAGTCTTTCCATTTCTTTCTGAGATCGAATCAATGCTAATCAAACGTTCAAAACACAAGCAGAATTACTAATTAATAAATCAGTATCAATTTAATGAGCTTACAAGTAGGACAAGTATTCTTCAGAAGATCTTCTTTTGTGATGTCCCAAAAATCGTATTTTTTGAGTTAAGTCACTATTCCATTAAGCATGCGATTTGGTGTGTTGTATTGTCTAGCAATGTTAGAAAGTGAATGATGATTCCGCAGAGTACTCAGCAGACGCGTCCACCCTCCGCGACGTGGCCGACGGCTGCCCCGCCAGCCGGGCGAGATATTGCGGCGGCACCACCACGTGGCCAGGCCCGCGCGTCCAGCCCCCGCAGCCCGAGATCGCCAGTCTGGCAGCACCAGCCACCATCGACACTAAAGGTACAGTGCGCGACGTATTACTTGAACAGCGACCTATTGTCGTCAGTAGCACATTGTCGGGTCTAAATCGTAGTGCATCTTGGGTGAGGCACGTAACTATAGCAACGCTGCGACATCATGGCCGCGCGCATGCGTCTAGTCAGTTCCTGACGCTTTCTTTCTTTTTACTACGATTACTTGCGCAGACAACCGCCATTTTGTTCAACTTACGAGGCTCCGAATTCAGACGCAGCTATTATTGATAATATCTTCTGATATTCAGCAAATCGTCAAACTATAACCATTTGACATTTTGGTGTGTTACTTCCGCGTGAGCTAAAAAATGCTAGTAACTGGTCTAGTTTAGTCGACCGTAGAGGTTTTAAGGAAACATTATGCCGCACATAAAGAAAATAAAGTAAAATGGTCAAAAAAATATTAAATTACAGGAAGTTAGGTTATGTTAGTATTTTTTAGTTTGTGGTTAATTACATACATTTATGATTATTTATGTGGTTTAGATTGCTAAGATTATTGAGATGTATCCAATCAATATTAATGAGTCTTTAAAGATTTAAGGTGGCATGTAGAAGATCCTTAATACGAAATACAATTAGTTACCCGAAGACCGTAATCCTCTTATTTTGTTTCTTTTCTTTTAAATGGTCCAAAGTCATTAAAATTTATTGCTTATTTTTAAGACCCTTTATTTATGGGCCCTTGTCTCGTTGTAAATGAGACTCTTGATCCAAGTATTAAAATTAAATCTAGTATCGTCTGGCATCGTCACACCCACTGTGGATGACAAAATCGAAAACTAAATGACCCGCGTTATGAAATGGATATTATGTCACAAGGGAGTCGCTTGCGCACGCCCCAATCACGAAACCATACGAACGATCACAAATTATAGACTGACGCCAACGTTGGGCGCGCGCCTAATAACTAGGTGTAAAAAGGCGCATGCGCGGGGGCGGGCGCAGCCAACCAACCGACATTATTTATGCGCCATTTGCACAATCAAAATGTAATTCCAAGCGCACCGATTCGAACGTTAATCGATGCTGAATCGAGATGTATCTGCGGAATCGAAGCGTCGAGAACTCGCCCCGAGGTTTTCTCGATACCTGCGCTGTTTCCGTGGCGAAGTCTCATGCGCCATAAAAGGCATGATTCAATATTCAACGTGTTATCTATATCAACGTCCCGGTTCTCGTAGGAACATTGTAAACATCATTGGGAACTGGAATCACGGAGGTGTGCTCCGACTCTAGCATTTAATTTGGATTTTCCCATGGATGATTAAATGTGTCTATAAAATCCTCTGCTTAGCTGTCAACAGCTAGTTTGAAATACAACCCTTCGAATGCGCGCATCCCAGTGATGTCAGGCCGTATTTCAAACGGGCATGCATCAGATATGACATAGTATTTTGTAATAAACAGGTACCACTCCTATCATATTCACGAACCATTGGTAAATACTTATTAAAGAGGTAGACGTGTGAACATTCTCATTCCTGTTATAAATTTATTGCGTACAGTAAATAGCTGTTAAGCCTTGATATGCTGCAGTTACGCTTTTATCCAATCTCTGTATTGATGTTTAGTAGTCCAGAAATTATTAGCAATTTGGAGAGCAACTGTAAAGCTGACATTGGCGGACACTCCTGGATTGTCACGTCCGAAGTCATCTCGGGTGTAACTGTAGCACGGCTGGTTGGATTAAATGAAACGGTCGTTGGCTGCGTCTCCTAATCCCCGTAAGGTCCACCACAAACGAATTTCGGTGCTGCGTAAAAACTTTGAATAAAATTAACTGACGTAAAGAAGATAATATCATGAGAGGATATCGACGCAGTCTCATGTCGGTGCAGGCATCCTTCGTTAATATGTTTGCGTTTATGCTCTTATGACCATGGTATTGCTGTATACTTTGGAGGCTCATTAAGAAATCTTGCGCGCTGCTCTAGGTCTGCGCTGCCCCTAAGTTCTCCGCCGTGTCGCGTCTGTTCAGCCTGCGATCCACGCGTAGCAGGGATTACCTGTACGGCAGGTGCATTAGCCGGCTGTCCCTCTCGCACCTCGACGCCCATAAATCTCGACACAATCGTAGACGCGTTAGATCTAATTAAAGTCCGTTAGGTGGATGCTGTAACATTAATGAGGTAACCACAATTCACAACAGTTTGTTTCAATATAACTGCGAATCGGAAAACGTTTTTCATCTTGGCGGTAATGATCTCGTTTTGATTTCTGAGAAAGACAGATCGTGTAAAGGATTGAAATATATAAGAAAACACGGCTGTACAGAAACAAAACCTAGCAAGAGACATTTTTTAAAACACTTTTTCTAAAACGAATATTTCCACAATGTTTACAAGTAGTAATTTACGAAACGTGTTTTAAAAAATGTTTATTGCTAGTTTTTGTTTTTGGACAGCAGCATTTTTTTTGATTACAAAAGGTACTAAGTTGTGATATAAATGGATTTTAAATTATTTATTTACGATTACTTCGTGACGTTAATGTTTTATCGTACAGGTTATCATTCAACAAGAAGTTATTGTCATCGATAAAGTAATAATCGATTCGGCTAAGATTCCGCCCACGGACTTAAAAGCTAAATCATATAGTTTCATTACAGGGTCGAGTTGATCAAAGATGTTTCCTAAGACCAAATCGATGTGCAAAGTGGCTAGCACCGGTTTCCGAGCTGGACTTTGGGAGCCAGATTCCGCGTGTCAATTAAACATCGACTCCGTTAACTCTATAAATTATTCAAGGATGCCGACTCATCGCCTTTAGCGCGCCTGCTGTGATATGGCCTTGTCTAAGATTTACAGTTTGATTTAACATCGAAGCTTTTGCATAATTAACAGAAAATCTGCGTACCATATGGTTAGGTACTGTAGAATACTATACTATATTTAATTTTTTGTTTTCTTTATAAATGTACAATCAATTTTAAAATTATAGTTAATTTAGCTCTTAAATATATAATTTTTTTTATCTTCCTATTTTTAATCTAAACTCTGTAATCCAATGAAGATTGGTAACTCAAGATACAAGCTTTTGCTTAGTTTGGGAACCCCTGGAAATAATGTGATGTGATTTTATATTTCTACATTTGTAACCTTATAATCCTAGTTTGTAAAATGATACTTGAGTTACAATACAAGCAAATTATTAGGTGTACTAAATTCTTAATAGCTTTTCGTAAGATTTTTTTATTATACCGTGGCAAGAGGGTGTAAAGGACGCCTACCAAGATCTCAGGAGCCCAAGCCAACCTCACTACGGACGAGGCTCTGGCGAACATATAAGTTCCCGGTAAACAGCAATAGGCTCGCCACCTATAAAGTGAGACCAACAATGTAATTGGCGAAATGTGGGCGTATAATATGCCTCTGCCTACCCCTACGGAAACAGGCGTGACTGTATGTATGTAAGAGAAGATAGATTTCAACTTATGATATGTCTCATATCAGCTTAGTAAACTGTATATTTTGATTGGCATCGCACCGCTCTTCACCACAAGGCAGTAAATGCTCTCGCTATTCCTTTCTGCTTTCTGTATATTGGAACTGCTGCAGTAAAGGCAAGCGTCCTCTATCACACAGAAAGCATTACACCTTCGATCCAAATAAAGCAGATTATAATCCCCACCATCATCTCATCCTAAGAATTTCTCTTAACCTCTACAAAGAATGGGTCTGGTATTGAGCTACCGGTTTTCTGAATCTAAAACTGTTTTGTGTGCATAAACATTAATGTTTGCTTGGTCCAGGGGTTTTCTGTGTAAAAGTTGACATAGATCTGCTTAATTTGGATTTTGGTTAGAATATAAACTAAGAGTGTGATAGGATATTATTATTGGTGAGTCTACAGGAAGCCTGCTCACGCTTCGTCTCCAACCGATTTTTCTTAACATTAAACTCGTTCCCACAAATTCCCATTAAAGAGTAAACGTTAAATGAAAAGTAGAAACGTCTTGTGCTGAGATTCCATCAATTTCACGGATATGAAATGAAACTCTCGTGCAACTGGCTGATCCTAATTACTGATTTAACCACCAGACACACCTCTAATTAAAGACCGCGCAGCTTCTCGCTTATGGCCCCAACTTCTAACAAACGTTTGATTGTGCTTGTTGTAAATGTGAAAGTTAATATCTGAAGTTGGAGAGCTTCTATATAGAGACTTGCGAGATTTTCTCGAGCTAAACCTGCTAATTTAATAGCAATAATAAAGTTCTTTATTGTAAAAAGAAGTAACATAGATGACCAATAAAATATATTTTATGATTAGTTTTAAATTTAGTTAATACTTTTTTAGATGTGTGTAAAGAATAATCAATATTTTGCACTACAAAATGTACCTAAATAACTTAACATAAGGTTGAATTTTCCGGTTCCCTGGTGGTTCTTTATTAATGAATTGAAATGCTCATTAAGTTAATATCTATATTACTTTATATATTTGCAAATGTAAGTAATATTTGTCCCTATTAGTCAGCTGTAGACACCAATGGTATTTAAGCACACTTGGGAATTCACAATAATAATACGTATTTGGCAAGGAGCCATATTTCATACAAACCCAGATAACATAAATGTTAAGTTAGTAATTTTGTGTTGCGTTATTACTGGTTACACTTTATATGTAATCCTTACTAATATAATATCCTCTATACGTTGGAATCGTAAGAAATTTTATTTTATTTTATTCGAAACATGAGCTGTAGGCCCATTATACATTTTGTGTATACACTTTTAATATAAACAGCGATATTTACAGGTATTCGCATATACAAATAAAAGCAAATGTAAATATGCCACAAAGATAATACATATAAATAAAATAATTTTGTTATTATTGTTATGTTATTATTATTATACATTGGTCACAGTGAAAGTTTGTGGAGGAGTCCTATGTTCCGCAGTGGACTTCCTTAAACTAATGATGATGATGATGATGATGATTTATAGTTACGCCTTTTTCCCGTAGACAGAGACAGAGATCACGTCCTTTCACTTGCTACGATCCTGGCACACACTTCCAGATCTTCCACTTTCCATTTTATGTACACTCACAAATGCATGATAAGGTGGATTGTACATTCAGTACATACACTTTTCCTAAAAGAATTTAAATACCTAATGCCTGCGAGAAAATTCAATTGTTTTTAAAATATTTCACTTGAGGGACGGAATCTGACAACAATTTTGCATAGTATATAACTTGACAGTGACAAATGACTCTATGAAAATGTGATGCTAGGTTGTTAGTGGAGCAATCACCATTATAACCCTACAATACGCATGCCCATAATCAGTATATTGTAATAAAATAATAATAATGCGATAGCCTCCAGGACTTATTGTTTATATTTTATTTCATTTATCAATATTGTGTACAATATATGTATGAGGGTGTATAGGGATCCTACCAAGAGCCCAAGCCAACCTCGCCTGCAAGTGGTGCACCTGCCGATCAACGGACGAGGATGTGGCAAACAAAACGGTGCCCGATAAGCAGCAATATGCTCGCCACCTCGCCCACGTGGGACCAACTATATAATTGGGGAAGTGTGGGCGTATAATATGCCTTTGCCTACCCCTTCGGGGAAGCAAGCGTGAATGTATGTATGTACAATGTACTGACTTTGGGCGTCTCCTAAAATGCGAAAACCGTGCACGCTGTGCATCACATGTAAACCTATTTACACTCACCATTATATGAAAGACCATTACATATAGATCATTTTTACTTACCATCATTATGCATCATGTAATGTGACATGCAGGAAATTGCTGAATTGATCATTACATTGAGGCACACATGTTCAAATCTAGACACGTAAGAATAGAAAATTCTATTACCTATTATGACATGACCACAAATTGTTAACTGTTTATTTAATGGTAATGCCGATCAGCATGATGGCCGCTGTGTAGTTCCTGAGGCAGGTGAGGTTTCACTTTCGAAGCGCGCGCGCAACGTGCGTGACGGGAAACGGTGCGCGGGCGTAACTTGTAAAAAAGTCAAAATGTTTCATCATAGTCCAAATTTACACTTTCCAAATTAGCTGAACATACACGTCTTAGCAAACATTTATGTTTCTACTAAGTTAGAAAGCAATAGTTAATTTTTATATAGAGGATATAATTTATTCATTTATAATAGGCATACCTATTTGTTAGCAATTAGAATAAAATTAATTGTATATTATCAAAAGAATGGTAAACCCACTTTGGTCATTATATGATAAATTAATAAAAACAAAATTAAGAATACAATTTAATAAAAATCTAAAGGGTCTAATATGTTTCGATTGAGGGTTCCGTGTATAAATTAAACATGATCTGGAAATAAAATAACATATAATAATCATAAACTCGGTTGAATTTTGTATTTTAAATTCTTAAAATCGTGCTGTCGTAGTTCGAGAGCCACTTGCTCTAAACTCTAAAACCAGGAGTGCGTGTATTGAGAAACTGAAGAGAGAGAGACAGAGAGAGAGAAGATCCTGATTTGGTTCGCAGTAGAACTTTTCTATGTGCAACAGGGTTCATAAGTCTTTTGTCATAGCCGCTTTCCGGAACTTCCACGAAGCCCAAAAAGTACGACACGTCAACGAAATATTGCATTTTCTACTCGCCATCAGCTACGTGTCGAGTCTGTTAATTGCTAATAATAGTGTCATATCCACCGACCGCACCTAGAAGCTAAATTTACAGCCTCCATGAAACTTAAGAATTTAATAACCCACCTGCATAAAACTTATGTGCTATTACGACACTCGAAAGTATGACGAAAGGCGAAAGTGACCACCAGAAAGGAAGCGTCTAGTCACTGAGAAGTAATTACCTACTTATACTATTATTGACAAAGAAGAAGTAATGTCCATTACGTGCTGAAGACTGTCGCTTTGGCGGGGTGTTGCATGAATAGGCTTTTAATAACTTCGATTATAAGTCTTTGTTTAAAGAGGAAGTGTGACTGATATCTGAAACGACACTCACTGTCTTCGAAACTATTCTTTCTCGTTTATTGATATTCGGTAACTTGTTTCAGTATTTTTTATGTTATATTAGTTGGTAGACATAATAGCAGCACGACGAAGCTGTAAAGAGTGGTTGGTTACGGTAGTTGCTATCTCCACATAAGATGCACTCATTGTTGCTAAATTTATTTGGGCTTGCTATACGTCTAGTGATTCTTACAAGCAGTATTTCCTTACATCACATATTCAGAAGATTCCATTAAAATTTTTACGGTTCCCAGAAATCGCTACCTCAGCTATGATGTATTAAATGCGAAAACTCAACACTTATTTAGAGTGCTTTGAAATGCATCAAAATACCTTTTAATTGGTTTACCACATCCTTCTGGGTTACCTTGAATAATGCTTTATAATTTGTCTCCGTCGACCGAACGTAATAACAAATGAATATTGACAAAAAAGGGACCCCTAAAAACATCGTACAAGAGTTAATCGTATTCAAAATGGAAATACCTTAATTACCGCGACCACAACACCGATAGCCGACAATGTAGCCGCCGTAACACTTGCCTCACGTGAAGTGATGGCAGCAAAAAAGAGGTGACGCTGACGAGTCGTGACGTACAGCGGCCGGGGTCCACCATAATTCATACGTGAGTAATGGAGAGGTCGATGCCTTGTAATAATGCTTTTTGTGATCCCACCGAGGTTCTAGTGCCTCTCCTTTCGTGTGTAGATTACGTTCAAATGGATTGCTCCTTGCAGTGTACACACTACACACATCTCGATTCAATGGATTCATTTCTTAGAGATGACTTTCGAGATATGTTTCTCAAACATTCATTTAATTCGAGTCGTTCTTCTATTTTTAGATAAGGATCATCAAATATGTTGTCCATGTGCGTGTAATAGTGATCCTTGTAGATGCTCAAGGCATGTCTCCCTCGGGACACCCCAGGATGCATGCATTATGGCCGCAAAAAGACAAGTGTACGACAAAGTACTTAGACATTAATTTTAGCACTAGGATAGGGCCGCACGGGTGGTACGGAGCAGGGTTGGCAATCCTCGAGCCAGCATTAGCCAGCACATAATCATATTAGAACATATTTTCTAAATTCTCTAAAAAGTAACGATATGTACTGATACCATTAAAACTAATCACAATGCAGCCAAGTTGCAAAAAGTAGTTCAAATCCGCATGCTACACATGTGTAACATCTATAACAATAGAAATAATTTTGCTAAACACAGATACATTATTTAAGGAAAACGTCAAGCATAAACAATAAGTTGGTTTTCGTAATTTGAATTGTTGACATTAATGTGTGTAATTTAATAACTTTAACTATTTTATAAAAAAAAAATTGTATTTTAGATTTGTTGATATAATTGTGTACCAAATGTTAATTTTATATGACTGATATTTTATTTTTGATAATTATTGTTTTTTTTATGTAATGATTGTGACTCGTGGATGTGTTGGACTTGACGTTAACCTACATTGTAATGTTGGATAAATAAATAAATAAGGATTTCATGTAAAGAACCGCCTGACCCTGACTAACACTTTGATAGATTGAGGGCTATATAAACTGACCTCAGAGAGTTTTGTCTAAGTTATATTATTCCACATATATATATAATCATATAATTCCACATAATAACTGTGTGTGGCCAAGTCATGAATTTGTATAACCACCTTCTCAATACAATTAACACATTAAGTTCATTTCTTAATCTTAACGGCGAGAGTCGAAATCAAATTGAGGACAAGCCAAGATTCGCCATTACAATGTCATCAACATTAAATTGGATGGAAATTTAATCGGTGCTTCTGAATCCATTAATGTTATTTAAGTAATTGATATTTTACGTTACTATAAAATACGTCAAAATAAAACAATCAGTCACACGAGACCCGTTAAAGTGAAGTAATTTAAATTGATGATAAAATGTTTAATAGTAAACCTCAATGTCATTTACTGCTGAAAATTTATTTTTTCACATTCACTGCCGGAAATGTGATGTACTTTTAAAAATTGAAAAACATTTTGTTGTCTTAAATAAAAGTAGGTAATAAAATCAATGAAAATGGCGCTTTAAAGCCGCGACGGCATGAATACAAAATAGGGGCATATGTTTTAATAATTAGAGCCAGTATCATTATGGATTATGTAATGGTTTCAACGATACTTCATACTTCCAAATTGAATTGTGAAAAGATCACATAAATACTGGGTACAATAATAAACCCTGAAAATGTTAACCGACTTTTTTGCACAGTCGAATAAAAACTAAATTACAAATTTCCTTTGATTTCAATGATTTCGAAACGTTATATAGTTAGGTAATTAACTACAAACCAAAGAGGTTAATAATCACCAAAATCACCAAAAAATAACCTAACCTTCTGGCGAACATTTTGCTTTTTATCGGTGTGCCATTAAATATTTCCGTTCCTAAAACCAGACAAAAACAGGCTAATACATTATTGTTTATAAAACAAGCACACCCAGTCTCAAGCTCCGTATGTAGGTACATATTATTATGCATATGTAACATTGTCTCAATATACCTACAAATCTTATCTCTGTGGCCGCAAATTAACACAAATTGTTTGGATGTTTGTAAGGCAGCTCTCAATAAACTTTAAAACAAATCTATATTTCTTTGCGAATTTAGTTAAAAGGTAGTGTGGTGATATTTTTTATGATATTACTGGTTTTGACTGATTGAACTACGTACTTTTAACATCTAGCTCCTTAAAAGGCCCACAGTTGGAAGACAACTTTTATTTATAGTTTTAATTTTTAATATGTAAATAAGTAGGTTTTTAAGGTTAATGTTAATGGTATAATATTATAATGTATGTTTTTAATAAATTAAAAAACCAATTCTTCTTAACTATATCTCAATCTCGGCTGTAAAATAAATTAAGAATGCAATAGAGAAAAAAAAGATCTGACATCACTAACAGCGTCAACAGCTAATCACTATAAGCTCTCAGTAAAAAGGCAGCTGATGATTGGAACAATAAACTTTTTTTTATTAAATTGAGACACGGCAAGTGAATAATCTCTGTTAACATTTAGAACATCGCTATATTTCTTATCCCAAACAACAGCTTTTCATAATTGATTAACAATGATTGATGAAAATAGGAGTATTTCTAATACATCCAATTCCTTATTTTATTCCCCATTGAAATGAAGGTTTATTGCTTTTACGAAGAAAGCTACAACAGAGCCAGAAAATTTTGGACATCACCTTTAAAATAGCGAGTTGTAACGCAGGCAGCCCTCGGGCGTGGCGCTGCGCCCGCGCAGTGGGTGTCGATGATTTACGCGGCCTCGTCGGCTGCTTCATTCATATTTATTGGACTTGGCAATTTTTTCGCCTGTAAATCTTGCGCCCGCGACATTATAATGCGACTCTTCGACACCAAATTGTTCCAACGCTCACTTGGTCTTGTTAGGTTTTGGTACAGTCGTATGCATAAAAATACAATTACGTAAATAATTATCCTTGCTATATAGCCACATATTACTTAAGTATACCATGGTTTCATTTAATAAAATAACATTCTATTTTGTGCAGAAAAGAAGGATTACTTTAATATCTTTCGTTAAGTTTAATATAATACGCCGATTTAATGCATTCACTCGATAATGATGATTTATGTTCGCTACAGATTATTAAATAAATTAGAATAAATTGACCCGTGGCCTGCGCAACAGCCGCGCACGCGCCGACAAACGCGAAAACCTTGCTTTATTTATTTTGTCAATTGTCGTGGGATCCATATCTATATTTATACCTGCCGATTGCGTTGATTTAAAAAAGTTGAATCGTTAGATTCGTTTCATAAACATGTTTATTTCAGTTATTTCTTCTCCTTATTGCATGAGTTTAATACTGAGATTGCAGTCAATCGTTTCACCTCGAGATAAACCATTTTCGCAGCCTGCAACTATTCTGCCTAAATTGGAGAGGGTTAAGATTACCGTGAAGGTAAATTAATGCATAAATGAATGCAAATTGTTGAAAAAATTCGCAAAAAGCAAAAACAACTGGCAAAGCTATGGTGGTGTTAAAAGGCAGTATAATTATGCTCCATTTTTCTCTAAAGACGAGACAATCATAATAAATCCTAACGAACTTCACGTTTATCTAATCGACGGTGTAAAGGTCCATTTTGAATATTTTGGAGGATCATTCCACACCGGCATTTTAGATCAAAAGCTTGCGTGATCTCGAATGTGTTCGGAGAAGCAACTCTACAATTTCGAATAATGACAGGTTCATTTATATTGTTTGATGGCGCGGCCGCCACGCCGCCGGCCCACGGAGGCTCGTAAATAAATAATCAGCTTAAAGGATGCATATTTTCAGCGTGCATTGTGCCTCGCGACCTTGGGGCACGCACGAGTCCAGTCGTGAGCCAGTCAATTGTCCCAGCAGCTGAGGTCATGAGGGTTGCTTAAAATAAACTAACGGCACAGCAGTGCAAGTAAAGGTCAATTCTGCGAGTGATTAGGAGTTGATTGAATGATTGCGTCGTGAGGATGAGGCGGGGGGTCGTTGAGATAACTTCGAGTAATTGAATAATTAAATGAAGGAGGTGGTTTTCAAATCGCCTTATCGTATGCTGGTAGCGATAAAATGTTTTCTTATGTAAAAACCAATGCACATCTTATGAGAGCAGTTTTCTTGACCAAAAATAGATTTTTGATGAATTTTATTGAATGATATTAAACTTTCTTTTGTCTGCAGTGTATACGGACCAGCCGGTGTCATCGGCGTCTCCTCCTACCCGCGACAAGATCAACGGCGAGGAGAAGGCGCGGTCGCGGCGTCGAGACACCTGGGCTGAACCTTCCACCAACTCCGGCAACGATGCTAATTGTAACTATGGCTAATATTTACTTATACAAACCCATCCTTCCCACATGAGTGACATAGCAATACATAAACAAAAAACAAGTGGCAATTTGTTGGGGGACAAGGAGTGTCTGATTAAAAGAGCGTTCCCCCAAAGCAACTTGGCTTGCAATGTAACCGGACGAGATTGTTTTGACCTCGGGAATGTGGTGGTCCATGGTGTCAATTCTGACTCTATGCTTAATAGATTTTTTCCAACTTTTGAAAGTATTTTAATTTTGCTACAAACTTGGTATGAAAGAAGCTATGAACCTGAATCTTATCGCTCAAGTTAATAAAATAATTTATTTTAATGCAAGGTGATTCCAGAGCAGAGTGGCTCAGCGTTGGCAATGCGACATCGCAGTAGCAACATAAATGTCCCTGGTTTCAAGTGTTCATTAGGAGTATTGTTTTCAGCGGTAGGGGGCGTGCGGTCACCGCTGCTGCAGCAGCAACACCAGCAGTACGACGAGCAGCTGCGCGACATCGCGGCGTCCCTCACGCGGCCGCGCTCGCGCCGCGCGCTGCCGCCGACGCTCGAGCGGCCGACCCGACTACCACCGCCCGATAGACTCCCGGTGAGTATCTGCAGTATGGCATGTGTAATTCAGTGATGTTCGGAATTAAAGATGTCAATCAATATAAGTCTCAAGTTTTCCAAGAACATCAATCATTCGCTCTAAGGTTGAGGAGGCAGGTAAGGGTACTGATTGATTACGCAAAGATTCCAAAGTATTATGTGGCGAACTAACAATAATCACGATGATACCTATCTGTAGGTTCGCGGAACCCCCGACGGCGGCATACCTCTCGAAGAAGGCAGTTCGAGCTCATCGAGCGAGGGCGGCGAGCACCACGACGCCGGCGAGGCGGCGGAGGGCGGCGAGAACGGCGAGGGCGGGCGCGTGGAACTGCCGGCCGAACGCGTGCTGCACGCGCGGGCGGGCTGGCTGCAGCGGCGCGGCGCGGGCGCGACATCGGGCGCGGCGGCGGGCTGGTCGCGGCACTGGTTCGTGCTGCGCGGCGCGGCGCTCCTTTACTTCCGCGACCCGCACGCCGAGCAGCGCGGCCTCATGGACGGCGTCGTCGACCTCAGCGGCGTCGCGCGCGTCCACGAGCTGCCCGCCTCCGCCTGCTCCAACGGATACGCGTTCGAAACTAAAGTGAGTATCTCGTCGATCCCCCTCTGAAACTGGAAACGTTCGTATCGGATCATAAAAACGAAGTCCTCTTTTTTCCAGACGTGGGACGGCAAGCACATCGTACTCTCCGCGGTGACGGCGGGCATCAGGGCCAACTGGATGTCGGCGATTCAGCGGACGGCCGGGCTCCCCGACTCCGGGCAGCTGTCCCTGATACTTCGCGAGGACTGCGTCGATCAAACGTCGGAGTCGTCGACGTCGCCGGTCACTCCCGTGACTCCTCTCACCGGAAGATCGGCGCCGTTCTCGTCCGACGAGGAGTACCGAACGGCGTCCGAAGGTGGAAGACGAGATAGCGCCGACTGGGGCGACGCTGTCCCCCACCCGCCGCCTTCGCCGATTCTCATTCGAACCCCTATATCCAAAGTCAAAGAAAAAGTCCGAGCTCGCAGTTGCCACCAGATCAACGCGAGGATCGACGGTCCCAAGGAACACAGAGACGAAATCGATGCCAAAGAAAAAGAACTGCACGAAGTGGACGAAAACGAAAAACCTCCGGAAGCACGCAAACGAAGTTATATATCGACTATCGATAAACAATCGATAGA
The DNA here is from genome assembly GCA_949126915.1 of Musotima nitidalis. Taxonomy (NCBI): domain Eukaryota; kingdom Metazoa; phylum Arthropoda; class Insecta; order Lepidoptera; family Crambidae; genus Musotima; species Musotima nitidalis. The sequence goes on from OX421416.1 coordinate 18,845,826, forward strand.
AATCGATGACCTACGAAAGCAACTAAAATTAGCTCTTAGCGACGTAAACGCCGCGGAGTCAGAACTATCCAGACTAAAAAAACTAAAAACGGAGGCAGCTTTAAAGGAACAGAAAATGGAAGAGTTGGTCACGTCGTTACAGATAAAAGAGGAAGAATTGTTAATGAGAACGAAGGAAGCAGAAAATTTAGACGCCATAAAGCAAATGTATAGTCAAGATAAATCGTTGTGGGAAAACAAGCTAACCGAAACGCAAAATTTTCTCAAGGAATCTACGGAGCATTGTGAGCTACTAACGAGGCAGCTCTCTTCTGCTCAAGATACGATTAAGAATCTACAGCGAGAGCTGAACGAACTCAGCGATAAACTACATAAAAGCGTGAAAGAAAACGACCATCTCTATTCTAGAATAAGGGACCTCGAGACTCGAGTGGCTGCTGAGTCACCAACGAAAGAAAAGAGGAAAAGTATTGGGTCTCTGAGTGACCTCACAAATTTAAATCAAGACTTAAATATAGATAATATGGAAAAGAGCAGATTAATAGAAGAGTACGTGGAGTTAAGAGATAGGTTTTCGAAAGCTATTCAAGAAATAAAGGCTATGAAGAAAGAACTCAGAGAATCGCATAATGTGTACGATGAGCTCGAAATTACAAATATGAAGTTAAGAAACGAAATGAAATTACGAGAGCAGTGTAGTAGATCCGAAATAGATTTGATGGCGGCGCGTATCCAGGATTTAACTCAGAAATTAACGGCGTCAGACAAGCAGGTGAGGACGTTAAAACATAAAATACAGAAATCTGAGTCAAGGGAAAAGAGACGCAGCCTTTCACTAAAAGGAAGAGAAGCTCTAACGCTAGGGAAAGAAGTCGAGGAAAAATTAACAGAATTAGAAAACAAAATCACTTTGCTAGAATCGGGGGAAAGCGTTCCCACGATAAATTCTCCATCGAAGAGTGGTTCTCCAGCCAAAGAGAAGAGTTCGAAAGCGGAAAGTCTGTCAGAAGAGAAACGAATGAAACGACTCGCCGCGCGCCTGAGGAGGAAGTCTTTAGACAGCGCCACGAGCTCCGAGCCGATGAAGATGCTCGTCCGGCTGAGCTCCCTCGAAACCAAAGTCGCGTCCGCCCTCGAGAACCGGCGAGACCTCACGAACTCGTGCGAGTCCCTCAGCCAGCCCCCCGGCCCCGCGGGCAGCCCCGTCTTCAACGACAGCCCCGACGGCGCCACGGGCGGCACGCAGTCGCAGCGGCATCTACTCGACCGGCTGCAGACTCTCGAGAGCGTCGTCATCCACTCCAGGAACAAGGTCAACGAGTGCCTCTGTCAGATGAGCGCCATGCGCGCCGCCAAGTCGAGGAGGTCGCCGTCGCCGAGCCTCGAGAAGAAGTACAGCATCAGGTCTATGGAGAAGTGCCTCACGGAGGTCAGCAGGAGGCTGCAGGATTGCTTCGATCGCTGCGTCGTAGTGGAGGGCGAGCGGCGCGACGACGCCGACGGCGACGACGAGGTGGCGCGCTCCGTCGCCCAGCTCGAGGACCGTCTGCGGGCCAAGCTTCTGGACGTCGCGCGCCGCAAGGCCCGGCTCTACGAGGCCGGCGAGCTCACGCAGCGCCGCAGCCTCGAGCTGCTCGCCGAGAAACTGGCCTACGAGGCCGTGCTCGTCGGCAAGATCCAGGAGGCGCTCGACGCGGCCGACGGCGGCGCCTTCTTCGCGCGGCTCGTGCGCGCCGAGATCGAGGAGACCGGCCGCCTCGTCGACGAGCTGCGGCGCCGCGTCACCGGCGACTCCTCGCCCCGCGCCTCCCCCTCGCGCGGCCCGCTCGACCACCTCGCGCGCATTCTCTCTCGACGCGTCGACACCTCACGGGACGAGTCGCGCGCGCGAAGCGTCGACCTCGCGCTGCACGGCGCCGACCTCGAGGCGCTGCGGACGGCGCGCCGGGACGTCGCCGACGCCGTCGAGCGATTCAAGAGTGATCGGCTAGCGGAGCTGCGGGCGGCGAGCGCGGCGGGCCCGGGCGCGGCGGCGGCGGCCACGTGGGCGGCGGCGCGAGACGTGCTCGACGCGACGCTGGTGCGCGCGGAGCTGGCGCGGGCGCTGCAGCGGGCCGGCGCGCACTGCGAGCGGCGCCTGGACGCGGCGCTGCGGGCGCACGTGACGCTGGCGGCGCAGGAGCGCGCCGACCTCGAGCTGTGGTGGCGCGCGGCGCACGACCGGCTGCGGCACGAGATGGAGGGCGTGGCGCGCGAGCTGACGGCGGGCGTGGCGGCCGAGGCGGGCGAGGCCGGGCCGGCGGCGGGCGCGGGGGCGGCGGGGGACGCGTCGGCGCGGCCGCTGCGCGAGCTGGCCGAGGTGGTGGCGCTGCGGGCGCTGGTCGACGCGCGCGTGGCGGTGCTGGAAGGCTCGTACCGCGCGAGCGGCGCGGCGCCGACGCAGCGGCCGCAGCCGGCGGAGCCCCGGCGCGCCGACGCGCTGCGGTCGCTGGAGGAGGACCCCGCCGACGAGGCGGAGTTCGTGTACCTCTTCCAGTGCTTCTCGAACGAGTGCCGAGCGCTCTTCTCCAGTGACTGTTCGGGCAACAGTGAAGACTCGATGAAGATCGGCGAGAGCCTCGAGCGAGCGGAGGCGACCGTGGCGGCGGTGGCGCGGCGGCTCGCGGGAGACGCGGCGCCCGAGGGGGAGGCGCCCCCCGCGCCGGAGGGGGACCGCCCCCCCTGCGGCTCGGTGCTGGCGCGCGTGGAGGCGCTGCGGCGACGCGTCGAAGCTCTGCAAGAGCTGGTACCTTGCCAGCACTGCAAGCAGCTTCAAGACGCGTTGGACAGGTAAATAATCTCGATCGATCATTTAAATTTAAGAAATAATTTCAAAATGTAAAGCGATGGAACTGTGCGTAGGCTGCAGTCGGAGCGCGCGCTGGGCGAGTGTGCGCGCGCGCAGCAGGCGGGCGCGCTGGCGGCGGCGCGGCGCGCGCGGGCGCAGCTGCAGGCGCAGCACGAGCGCGAGCGGGGCGCGCTGCGGGAGCGGGCGCGCACGCTGCAGCGCCGCCTCGCCGCGCTCGACTCCGAGTACTCCGCGCAGCTCGAGAATCTCCGAGCTGCATACCAGGTATGATACGTATTTTATTGGTTAAGTTAAACCCAACCCAAAATCCAAGACTAGAAAGGATACCCGTATATACTAAGGTTAGATCATTACAGTTACGACATCGTTGCATACTTAGAGAGTACTAGTAATGTCGATTCATTGTATTTTGGCACTATCGCATCGCATGACAATCGACTCCTATAGGTACATGGGCAAGCGCAACCAGGTGCATGCATTTGCATTTGATCGCTTGGATCACACTTTTACTTCTATCTAAATTGCTTAAAATTTATATAAGGAGCGACGTACTTCGATGGTTCGCTTCTTACGTTCGGAATAGAGCACAAGTTGAGCTTATTGGCTACGTGTTTGACAGGATAAAATACCATCGGGTGTGTCGCAGGGATCGCTAATAGGTCCGCTATTATTTATAATTAAAAGAAAATATATCATCCATTCCATTTATTTTCTATGTGCAGATAATATGAAGGTTTTTAAGTTAGTTAATAAGATTCTTGAGCTAATTTTGCTATTGAACTTCAGGCGGACTTTCAAGATAAGTCATAAAACCGATGTTTTTGAGTTAAGTCGATATGCCATTAAGTATGTATGTACGGACGAGGTATCTTCAATAAATAGGGCCTTGAATTCTTCACAATACTTTACTTTAAAATAATACAAGTTGCAGTTACAAATTTGGGCAATGGATACGTTCTTCGTGTGACGCCGACGCTGGAGAGCGCGCGTGCGTACCCCTTGACGATCTAGTTGCGAGAGAGCGAGGCGACGGCGACACGCGGCCGGCTTCCCTTCCCGCCGTCCCCCCGCTGCCAGTGACGCGCTTATGGGCGCGTTTAATGTATTTAATGTGTATAGTGAATAGTGTTTCGAATCACAACTGGTCCACAGAGCGCAGTGGCGGGCGACACGCACGGCGACGGGCTGCGCGTGCGCTACCAGCAGGAGATCGAGCAGCTGCGCGCGCTGTGCGAGAAGGGGCTGCTGGCCATGGAGAGCTCGCACCGCCGCATCGTGCGCGAGATGGAGGACAAGCACCGCGCCGAGAGAGATCAGCTGAGGTACTTTCTAATGTCTTACCATAGTTAACGTCTTTGTAACCCTGAATCGGGCAAAGAAAGTTGAACTTTTTCATTTGTTTTTCTTCAACAATGTAGGTTCCTTATGGAATGTTTGAAGAATTTTATATTGAATATTTTTAGAAGATTTATTTGTCGAACTACCTACCTTTTTTGGAATATAATTAAATAAAAAAGAATTATTTGGTCTATAAAATACAATACACAAAAAAAATTACAATATGGGCTCCAATCAGTTAGTGCCAAATGCCAAGTATTAGACAACCAATGCTGCATGCTGGTTTTTAATGGAAACCATAGGTCGAGAGAATGTCACCGAAAATACGTTAACAATCAATATTCGAATTCTTAACTACCTAATTAATTACAAAAAATTGGACCAAGTTATAAACATGATTTTTTTTATCTGATTACCATTAAAATTTTCGTTGTATTCTCAGATTGGACAAAGAACAAGCGTTGGAAGAAGAGACCCGCGCGACCCTCGCCGCCCTGGACGCCATGCGCAAGGCCCACGAGAACGAGGTCCGTCGCGAGGTCGACAAGTTCAAAGCGGAGTTCCTCACTCGCGGCGCACATTCTGCAGACCTCTCGCAGCTCAGCACTAGGCACCAGTAAGTTCACCATATAGTTTCGCCGCCGTATGTTTTGTAGTGTGTGGCAGACGCTTTAAATATAAATAAAATTGAATGAAATGGAATTTCTAGCCATAGGCCGATTTTATTAGATCAAATTTATTAGGCCAGATCGTTAAACTGCTAATTATATATGTAAAAATCTTATCTCACTATTTTCCATCATCATCCTAGCTAATCCACCTGTGCCCTATATATACGCTTAGGGCCCAGGGTCTGCTTACCGCAGGTTCTAACCTGATTTGGCTGAGTTTCAGTTGAAAGCTTGTTTATTATTGATGTATTACTAGGTTTATATTCTCTATCGTAATCTCTTGCATTATTTCAATTCGTGATTAGCAGAGGTCGGAATTAGGTAGAGTTATTTATGTACTTGCATCGAAATGTTGATATTAATGTGGACCTTCCCGGGATTTCAAATGGATTTCAAATGGGAGTGCTCCGCATTTTCGCTATTGTATTCTTTTGTTCTCACAAGCTATGTAGTGCGAACAATAAACGTGGCAACATCGCGCGTGTGCGTAATGGAATTTTGCAACTTCGGTCATCCAATATCATTGATGTAAGTTTGGCAACGTCGCGCGTGCAGTAGTCTAAATTAAAAAAGTAAAAGTAAATAACTTTTTATTAAAAAGTAACGGGATTTTTTCTATTCTTTAAAATTAATCCCGGGATTTGAGGCATATCCACTATATTCTTTCGCTGTGTGGAATCAGTGTAAGTACATGAATAACTCTACCTAATTCCGACCTCTGGTGATTAGTTACAATATGTGCTGCAGACAAGAGATGGAGGAGATAAAGCGCGAGATCCTGTCGCTGTCCGAGAAGTACTCGGTGAAGTGCGTGGAGTCGGCCGCGCTGGAGGAGCGCCTGGCCGCCGCCACGCAGCAGCTCGCCGCCGCGCACAACCACATCATGCAGCTCGACTCCAGGTACCGCATTCCTCAATCATCATCCTACCCTTGTCTCGGATGCCCTGTTTTCTTTTCTAAGGATGGAAAATCATCAACTGACAGCCTCCTGCAGTGGGTGAAGCAGAAGGGTTGTGTCAGGCTCTAACTGACAAAAAACCATGTATGTTTCTTCGTGAGCCAGTCATATTCCGGGGCCGTGGTAATCCTTTCGGACCACCCCGCAACCCTGGCAGGCTAAACCCTCTCGCCGGGGGCCCAAAACCCGAGTTCCTGATATCTCTTTGAGGCACGCTTGAAACACGAATGCGCCGTCGACGTAGTATCTCGGATGCCCGCGACTGAAGATTAGGGCCCAAAGTCTCATTACTACCTTAATGTTATATTAAACCTAACCAGATTTACCTGAATTTCAGTTATTACGTGAAACGACTGCCGTCTGATCTCTGCAACCTAGAGGGATCATTACTCTTTGTTAGAACCTGCTGTCCAACAAGATATTAGAACGCACTGACAATCACATTCATCCACTTATGAAATAACCTTTGATAAATTTGCTCATTCATCATCACTAACTCAATCTATTAACGTCTATCACGAACAAAGATTATTTAAACCTATATTTTACCGTTACTACTTAATCAAAGACGGCAATGTTCTTATCACTTATCTAAAAAAATATCTTAATTGCAATAGAAGACTTACTTCTGAACGTTATACTTTATATTTTAAACCTCTTGTTGGTTTACCGTTTGGATTATTAAATGCATCAAATTATTTGCATCATACTTAATAGCTGCTACACTTGTTCAAACCTGAAATTTATATTTTAACTTACATTGATGACGTCATATTATTTGACAAAGCAGAGAAAAGTCATAAATTTTAAGGTTTTGGCACATTAGGTAGTTAAGGTTATGCGTTACATAAGACACTTGAAATTAGACTTATCTGTTTTATAGTAAATTTGGAATGATGTACCTATTTCAGGAATAAGCAGCTTCGCGCGCACTTGATATCAGAAGCGAATGATATGAAAAATGGCGAAGCAGCAGCGCTTACGCAGCTTATCGAAGACACTGCACCGGTAAGTGTTCTCCTTTGCCACGAACTCCCTCTAATCTTTTATCATCCCCAGCCTCTTCCATCACACATTATGCACGCTTGTATACTATAGCGCTTATCTTTTGGTCATCTCACGGTTCGGAGCATATATTGCCCACGCTTGCATGATATCAGCGCACTTGACACAATCATTTTAACATCAAACATTCCAATAATTTATAATAAAGAGAAAACAATTTCTCTGTACAGTTTTATTAACGTAATTTATTTTATCATATTCGTTAATTACATAGTTTATTTCATTCTAAGTACAATAAAAATATTATTTTCAAATAATTTGCACTAACGAGCTAGAAGAGGGTATTTAACTCAATTATTTGAATCATTCTTAAATTCTCTGATTCACGTACTATTACTAGGAGAAATAGCTAAGATATATATATATATAATCTGACAAAATAAATAAGTACAAAATTGAGCTCAAATGGTACATGTGCAAAACGGAGTGCATAAATAAATATTAAAGTTAGTAAACTTAAATATTACTTAAAAGTTATTTTAAAGGAGTATTTATTTACTTGGGAAAGTATTTTGTAATTATACGTGTTGATTGCCTGATTGTAAATTGAAGTGAAATAAGGCACAAGGCATACAGATGAGACCCTCAGCTAGCTCGAGTGCGGTTCGCTATAATGTCGGTACATTGGGTGCACGTGCACTAACAGCATGCGGCGACGGCGGCGCGGCGTGCGCGGGCGGCGGGGCGCGGCCAGCGGCGCTCAGGTAATGCACACTACGATATTATTCCCCCCCACTCTATGAGTAGATACCACTAAATTTTAAATTCTGATATAGAGGTATCTTCCCTGAATTATTATAAAGTGTGATGTATTTTAACTGCGCATTATATTATACACCTTTAATATGGCAGTGGTTAATATATTGCAACTGTTAAATAAACCTTAAGAATTTGTAATAAGGTAGAAACCTAATAAATGTATACTACCTGATCCGCCCGTTAAGTATTTATGATGTATCATATTATTACTTATTATAATTATCACTCAAAAATCGGCATTCAAGTATTGTACTTCCACATAACATTCATAATTAATAAAAATAAACGATATTTGCTTAACGTTCGTAATTTGCAATCGTTTCTGGCATGGTCGGCTTAGCCTAACATTTGATCTCACTGTTATTTGGGTTGGTTTGGTTTTGGTTTGTGCACGTATCATAAAAATAAAGATAATATTAAGAAACACCTACTAGAGTTTGTTAATATTTATTTTCTTAACTCAGACACACAAATAACAATTAACGATATTTAACTCACGGTATAACACGAATAACAATAACAGGCTGTACGTTTAAAGTAGATTAATACTGATTTATAGAAGTTTACTCTTCTCTGAAGTATGCGAAGCCATTAAGCAATATAGTTGGATGTAAAATTTTGATCTGAATAATTATTTGACTTATTTTCTTTTAATTGAATAAAATATATCTTATCAACTCGACTCACGAAAAATGAGAATACAATTGTAAGTGGGTATGTATACAGTTATTATTTCACACATACTTCAATTTCACTTTTCTATGTATTATAATAAATTTTAACTTATTGACTTTAAAACAGTTGCTATAATATGATAAATGGCAAATTTCAATTAAAGTCAGAACTAAATATTTTATAGACTATCTTATCAGAAGCTTGTGAATGTGTATACTAGAATATATTATATATAGACGCATTATTCGGATTTTTTTTAAATCTTTTCAATCGATAGCGTCTTCAGAGAAGCGTAGTAAATTCCTAGTAAGGTCTTACCGTGATGGTAACGCAATGCCGTGTGTGACAGAGCAAGCTCCGGTCGAGCGCCCTGCTGGAGGCGGCGCGTCCCAAGCGCTCGCCCAAGATTCAGTTCGCCAAGACCGAGAGCACAAGGAACCTACAACTCTCGCCCGTGCAGGTTAATCTCCAGGCCTTTTAGTAAAATATTTAGTCCCATTTTATGGATTCATTTCGCAGTTTTTATGTACCTTACTGTGGTTAGTGGTCACTGGCTGAGACAGTGGTACAGACGTTTTATTTTATTTGTATACTGTAACTTTTTTCGTTCGGTTTTCTGGTGTGTACAGTATAATAAAGTGTTCGTTAATTATTCCTCAGAGATAGATTTGGAATGTGCACTCCGTTATAAAGAATCCGTTACAAAATATCGAAAATTGTAGGATTAGAATAGAACAATTAACGGCGAATAAAATGTATATGTTAATTTATCCTATTTTTATTTAAATCTATAGTAATAACTAGAGAGTTAGTCTAGAGAGACTCTAAGACTTTTGCGTCCATAGCAGCGGCTTGGGCGACAGTTAAACAAAAATAAGGCTTTTTAAACCAAGGATATAGGTAGGATATAGGATATAGGTAGATAAGGTATACCTAGCTCCGTTTTAGAAGAAAGCAGTCACTCTGCATTTAGTTAATTTCACTTTATCAAAATATTGACGTTAAAACTAACTTATACAGGTTTTTGTTAAAAAAAACAAAGCTATAACTTAAGCAATAAAACTAGATTACGAGTATTATACTTTTAAAACATCAAATTTTGTTTCAAATTTTACAGTTACACCACACACTGAACATAAATATTGAAAAAACATGTCTGTAATAATATCACAAAATATTGGTTACTTAGTTTCCCAAAAATTCTAAACAGTGGTGTCTGTATTGCAATGCACATGAAATTATATTTTTCTCACTTCATATCACTATCATTCTGTGTAGCTTTATACCACCAATACCGCAAACACCTCAATCTTCATACAATGTATTTCCTTATGCACCCTTGCAGTTCATCAAAGAATACCAATAAAGTGATTCAGGAACTTTCTCCGAGGTAAAATTTAACGCAATAGGTAATGAGAGGCTTCAAAAATGCTATCAATCAATTTGTATTGCGTCCGCGTTACGAAGTGACTCAAAACTTTTTTTACATTGGTTTTTGAAATTATTATAATTTAGTCAAGATCCATGATTTACTCATAAAATTTTCTTGTGGGTCAATGTAAGTAATGGAGTCTTCCATAGTATTGAAACTCTTTTATATAAAGGATACGTGCTAAATGGTCTTATTTATGCAGATGCAAAAATGAGATATACCAGTTAATTAGTATTCAACAAGTTTATAGGTAAGGTCGAAGGTAGCCTGCATATGAATATAGGTATCTATATCAGTTATTTTACCATTGGACAAGGCTTATTCAAATTAAATCATATTAATGATGTAATGTCTCATTGTGGTCCGACTCGAATTCAAAAGTTGTTCAAGGTCACTGTTTAAGTGTAAAGGAGGAGTAATCATTAAACTGAAAGTATTATGATACTGTTTTCAGAACTGAAAGCATCGCAGCGTTGTGCAGCGAGCGAGCGCGTGCTGCTGGGCGCAGCGTCAGTCGCAGTCATCCGCGAACGCTTCGAGCGCGCCGCCAGAGTCTAGGATGTACACGAACAACTCGTATACGCCAATTGACGTCACGTATACGTCGTGTATACATATAAAACGCTCACCCACCACGCTAGCATAGCACCTGGCCACTTTGCTTCACATCCCATACTGTTTCATTATTTTTATTTCTCTCTGAAAATATTATTTATTCGCAAATGAGTTTTGAACATTTACAAACCATTTACTAAATTGAAGAGAGGAATCAAAATATTCAGCAAATTAATCCTAATACACAAATGTTTATTTATGCAATCAAATATGCGGTAGATAATATTTAATATGACATATTATTATTTATAAATATTATAACTTGTACGCGTACATGACTACAGCAAATATTTGATGTACTTAGAATTAAGAGCATCTTGTTGTGAAATTAGATTATTGGTTTTGTAAAAAGTTTAACAGAAGCTAATTTCACAGTGGTTGCGGTATTTTTTATACTATATTAACATTTATTATCCAAAATAATATATTATGTAAAAGTTAATAAGTTTGGATAGAAAGTGTCACAAAATATTTAACCTTGGAGGTGACCATTCTAATTGAAGATATATAGTCTATTGATGGTCCGTCCCCATGTATTGGTCTGTTTATCGTTATGTTTATATTTTTAAATCAATTAAGCAAGAGTATTGAACATAAATATTATTTACTGAAGACTTCTGTCTATGTTAGCTTTAAGTTACTGTATAAGACCAAAAACAATATTATTTTTGTCTATGGAAAGTGGCCAGAATGTTTTCCCACCCACCACACAAATTGTACATAACTTTGTGCATTGTTTTTTTTATAAGTAATTTTATACTTTTTTTTGTAAATTATTTCTTTTTTTTTCTATTTAAAGTCTGTCATTTCATTCTATTTAAGTCCTTCTACTAATTTCCTAAGTTAGCTGTAGACAATCGGTTAGTGATGTTATTGTATACCTAATGTACTCGTACCTTGTACTGTACTTGTAAAAATTGTAAAAGCCTGTGTAAATACTGTCGGTCCTACTTCGCGACCACTTCTCTAGTGTACCGTATTTCATTTAATCTGTAAGGAATCGTTACCAAATATTTTTCGTATTTATGACGTTTACACTCTTTTGGGTGTTTGGAAACGGGCCGATATGTGAATGCGACAAGGTTGCTTGTATGGACTTTTATATTAGAAATGTATATAATTGTTATACGTTTTTTAATCAAATGTTTGAGAAGGACAATCTATTATTATTAAATATTAGATATATGTCACGAGAGCCTACTGGGATGCGCAAGCGCAGTCTAGTTCGTATACCGCCTCGTTTCCGTTAGACTCACACGCCCTGTTCATTTTTTTTTTTATAGATTTATACCTAGTCTTTATATGCGGACGTGGAAGATATTATTGTAATCGAGTTTTGAATATAACTTTATGAAATGTTTCACATTTATATATTACGCGTTAAACGTCTCTTTTCGTGACATGGGCTTTCCTTATTCAAGATTGTTAGGTGTGTTAAAATGAGTATTATTTGATTCAGAGGCTAATGTTTAGATCGCGTATGTCACGCCGTACACGTTGCACGCATTTTTTGATATTTATAGAGGCATATTCTATTGTTTTTTAAACATTAACACATTATTTTACGTTTGAATTTTGACATTTACAGTTTTGACAGCTGTCACCTAACCTCTATGTCACTGTGTGTTACCATTTCTCGAACTGGGCATTTTGAAACTGTCTTCCGAACACGTTTTTCGTATTATGATCACTTTGTTGTGTATAGTGTCACTTAGGTATTGCGCGGGTCCCGTCTGCAGCGCATTGCTCAATGTTATCTAGTTGCGTTGTAAGAGAATACCAAAACTATCGTCCGCCGCGCGTCCGGCGGAGCGTCCGGCATGGCGCCTATATACTAACTAATGTTACGACTCTCCCCTTGTATCAGTTGACGTTGTGTTGGTTTATGTAACAAAGATTATTAAAATAAACTACTTAATACAAATATAATGTTGTTTTATTTCATTAAAAATCACTTAAAGCAAGTTATTGACAAGATAACACATTTATATATATTCAGACTACAGTGGACCCCTGGTAATCCGACAAACGTGTTGCTGGGCAGTGTCGGACTATCGCATTTGTCGGATTACAGAGTACTACCTCAAATCCCTTATAGTCCGGATTTTCTGATACAGAGTACCTTGCAATTCGACAAATTACAACTCAAAATTAAAATATTATTATGAAGTGGCGCGTACAAGTTGCAATCTGTTTAATCATGCATCAGCTTTATTCGTGAAGAATTTCCAAAACAATTTTGGTATTCCTACATTCAACAGTGATAAGCACGTCGGATTAGACAGGGGCAGGTTTACCGGCCACCTGTCTGTCTAGCATGCCCATTACTTCGTTATGTCAATACAATAAAATCCTTACGATCTGTGTTCTTGGTAGACGAACATGTGAGCTTGGCAGGCATGAGCTATTTATAAAAAAGCATTTCGTATGATACAAAGTTCCATTCCTACTGAAGAGTAAACCGGCGATCCTTACGTTCACCCATAAGTACCTTTATATACACTCGACATATACAACATTTAAGTTTCAAGCTTTCAAACGACATATTGTTTTTATTTAAATGTTGTATACTTTTACTTAAAACAATGGTTGAATGTAGAGTTAGCGGTTGTGTCGATTTGGTTACTCGCGTGTAGGTATATTAAAAAAGGCGCCGTACTAAAAATAATAATCAGATTACGAATGCTTAACACATATAAGCGGCATAAAATTAAGCGACCAATAATGTGCAAATACAAAAACTGTATATAAATACTATAACACAATAAGAGTAGAACTTTAAATTAAATATTTACAGTCTTAATAAAATATATCAAGATATCACTACTTAAATCAACTATTCTGTTAATAAAAATCAATAAGCTTGAAATTATGATTTTTCTCTTACTGATAATAAAAAGAATTTATGTTGCAACTAATTTGTTCGGTAAATATCACAGAGTTATTTAATATCGTCATATTTCACTTGGATGTTTAGGATGTATATCAATTATCAGCTAACATTATAAGACAGAGTGACCCGGTTTTCAGATCATGGTTGAACTGTCACACACAATTGTCAACCACTTTTCAGATCATGGTCGAACTGTCACACACAATAGTCAACCACTTTTCAGATCATGGTCGAACTGTCACACACTATAGTCAACCACTTTTCAGATTATGGTCGAACTGTTACACACAATTGTCAACCACTTTTTAGATCATGGTCGAACTGTCACACACAATAGTCAACCACTTTTCAGATCATGGTCGAACTGGCACACACAATACAGTTAACCACACATCACGTGTGATTAACTGTATTTAATAAGAATGGAGAATTTCACTTTTAGTTTGTTCTAACATTTATAAGCGACACATATATCCGACTATATAGTTAGAGTTTTCCTACTAGTTTCGTTACTTATAGGGATTTACTAATATCACAGTATAAACATATAATAATATGAACTCATAAGATATGTTGTCATATGCCGTGAATGCCTGGGTACAATAAAACACATTGGATTAAAATTGCAGTTTATTGTACAATCCAGAAAAGTTTCGAATAGGTACTTTAAACTGATAATATCGGGTAGATCGGGCACAGAATCAATTTTAAGCAAAACAATCAAACTAAATGTAACTGTTAAGATATATTTTGATTGTATTGTAATTGGGTTTGCTTGGATTGTCCTGCAAGCAAATGGGTTGAAATAACTCAAGAATTTAGCATATTAACCTTACTTACTCTTTGAGTTTATAAGTTAGCATTATAAATATTGAATGCCATGTTTAACCAAAAATTAATAAAATACTTTCCTTTACATGTGATTTCATTACTTTATTACGAGACATTGAGGTTACTATCTTAATTTTTAGTCTTGTCAGAGATAAGAATCCAAAACATCCGAGTGAGCTATAATATATAAAAAAATATCTTAATCAAAGTCTACATCAACAACAACATTAAACCAAGAAAGTTAGTAAAACTTATTGTGTCCATAATATTAAATTTTATGTGCAAATAAACTATGCATCCTTGATATTAATATTTTAAAAGTGATAAGTATTAAACAATTACAAGTGAAATAAATTTTACCGTATTTAAGAATAAATAAATTTTGAATGATATTATTTTAATACTTTTTTATTTTTGGTATATTTTTTTATACTTTGATGGAAAGTTGTAACAACCAATCATGCAACCTCGATCCAAATACCAGAAGTATCACTGGCGTGTTACTGAATCTTTTAAAAACACTTTAAGAGCCCCATACTCTTATAAACATTTCGCCAAAGAGCTCACTCAACCACCGAAAAGTACTCACTAAAACAAAATGCGTTTGTTTTAATGAGTAAGAATGAACTTGCCTACAATAGAGAGCGATGCGAATTGCGAAGCTACAAGAAGGCATCGATTATATCCAATAATTTCATTCTCATATAGTTTGTCAACATCTCTTGTAGTTTCACTTTATGTTCAATAAGCCCCAGTTCATAAATAAAGCTCATTCCTCACAGTTGTATAAGGGGCTGGTCGGATGAGTGCTGTTTGGTGAGCCTAGCTCGCCACGCGCTACGGTCCAGCAGGATCTTGCGGCCAAAGGACGTGTGAATGTCGCGGAATGGGACTTTCTTTCGAGGCAACTCAGGTCTGAGGTTCTCCTTGTCTGGAAAAACAAAACAAATTTTACAGATACAGGGCAAATATCTTAAATATTGTCATCGGATGCGCAGAACACTCATTTCAGGTGGTTGCGCGAATGGGGAAGGGTAGCGCCGACCCAAGCGCAAAATTTGTTGATTACGATAAAGCAATCTAAAAATATTGCTTTACAAGGTAAAATTCTTACAAACAAAGCCACTTTAAAATTAGTCAAATTAATATAACAAATTAAAATAGGAAATTATGTTGTTTAAATAAACTAAACAAATAATTATGAATAAAAATCACACTTACGATGGCGGCTACCTTGTACAGTTTTGCTTTCAGTTTCCATGCCTCTGTTAAAGGGATTGTATCGCTGGCCCCTCGGAGGGACCTTTGGCTCTTCCTCGGGAGGGGTAATCGTTACTGACGCCGCAGCTTCGGCCGCTGCTTCAGCTTTAAACAAATTTTAACTACAATGATGATGGAACAGTGATCTGGTAATGACAGCGAGTAGTCTCAGCAATGAACTTCTAATGGCCAAGATGATTATTAATAATATTTAATTTATTTACTCAATAAATCAACTATGTGCATACAAACGATCTCATGATGCAATTTGCAATTGAAATTGTTTTAATAGGACCTTTCACTACCAACAGTAGCAAGTTAAATTTTACCTTTCACCTGCTTGTACAGAAAAACATACTTTCACATAAAATTAATATCTCTTAGATAAAATTTCTTTTAAATAACAAATAATCATTACTTGTTTAAACCATAATGGCCTACATAGGAAACTATTTTGAAATAGTAATCAGATGCAGAGATAATCTTAACTACAATTGAATATATTTTCAATGAAAATGTATCCAACTAGTTTTACTTTCTGCCAAACTATGCAACAGTTTGTCTGAGTTTAACTGATGTTTACGCTTTTTACACAGAATAAGTATTTGTGTGCATGAACATAAATTTCGTTTTGGGTGTATATTACAGTTAATCATAAGTATGAATTTACAATAGGATTTAAGTATGTTTTTAAAAAAAACCTATAAAATAATAAATATAAAGGTAAAAATATTTCTTGATTGAGATTTTGTAATATAAATGAAAACCCTACACTACAGAAAAAAATAATCAAAAAAATGTATATGTAAATGTATATGGCATGAATAACTAACCCTGAGCTTCATCTAACTGTCTCTGTAACTCTGCCACCATGAGTTTCATATAGTCATAACTCGCACAAGCCAGTGCCTTCATCCATGCCTCCATAGAAGCCTGGCAGTTGGTGCACAGGAAGTATGTGCGTCCTCCTTCACATTGGAACACTATTTTGAAGCTGTATGCTTCCTCTTCAGTCAATTCTGCAATAACACATTATACCAAATCAAGTGGGATCAACAATAGTATAATCATGCTAGGCTTCTTTCCTGGTAAATGTCACTTGAATTTAAAAGTGCCACTTCATTATTCATGAGAGAGTATTTTGTACCAAAATAGATAAACTGCTATTAAAAAAGGATATTATAATCAGAAATTCTTTGAAGTTGCATAGAAAAGCATTTTACAGTAAACACTGGGTTTTTAACAAAAAACATTTAATAACAAAAGATCAGTAGGTCAGAAGAAGCTGCATAAGGAAGCTTATAGTTTCATCAACAGCTGTGAAGAACACATGACATAGGCTATTATAAAACACAATTTAAAGAAATAGGTATCTTGACTGTTGCCTCTCAACTAAACATAGGAACAGGTGCTGTGATGATCGCATCATTAATACTATTATTAATACTAGTTGCATTGTATAGCGTCACAGACAAATGAAGATTGTAACTAACCACTCGATAATTTAAAAGAGCATAGCCTGTGAGTTTCTTGCCAGTTCTTCTTACAGAGTGGTGGCTCGGAACTGGCACTTAGATTCACTTACACTTAAATATTTTTTGTTTTTTTAAATTGTTTGGTTGCAAGTGAATCTAAGCTTCGTGATTTTAGTATAATTATATTTTATTTGTTTTTGTTATTTTTTTTATAATTTTGACGTTTTCAAGTACTATGTAATAGTTTATGAAATAAAAAGTATTTTGACTTTTAGTAATAGAAATAATTTACTCAATCTTTTTTACGCCTATCCATTAGATATCCACAAGATATTCTAGATTTGCCTTTTGAAAGAGTAAGCTAACTGTCAAAACACCACTTACCAAGAAAGGGTGTTACACAGTTAATGATTACGTTTATGACAATAATGTTTGGTTGTAACATTTACAATGATAAAAGTTTTGTTTTGCAGCCCTTTTTACAATATAATGGAATGGATTGCCTATGTTATTTTCTAATTTAAATTTTAAATATGACTGCTTGTAAATGGTTTATTTAAAATTGTTTTGATAGCTGTATAGCTTCAGTGATACCATTTGGTACCTATACTACTTTACAGTAAAAATATTTGTGGAGTACAGCACATTTCCTCTATTCTTTTAACAAACTTTTTAAAAAAACATTAATATTATATTAATGTAACCAACCTCAAAGATTTGCTTGCCCATTCTTTTACAATGAATCTCCCGCACGCAGAGAAAGGACACCTTAGTTTATAAGTATGACTTTTATAAAAGCTTTATTGAGCCAAACTTGAATAAATGATTTTGGATTTTGTAACTAAGAGTGTATAGTAAGAGTGTGTAGTATAAGAATTAATTATCCAGTTATGACTAAAAAACTAGTGGCAATAATACTCACCAATAGTACATCCCTCAAGAACAATAACCCCTACTGGCTCTTTGTCACCTTTCTTATCAAAATAAAACAACAAATTTCCTTTTAGAGTGAACCAACGCTTCTGGTAGTTCTTTCCAACATCCCCTCGCATGTCGAGCCAGCCGTCACGGTCCACCGGAGTAGTGGACAACGCGAAGGAACACAAGTTTTTCTCGTTAATCTTCATAATTAGTAGTTATTGAGTTCACTTGTAATATCTCGTCACGAATAATCGTCGAGTTTATATAATACTTTAATCAAATAAATTATAACTTTATGAAACAACTCGAATGGACTTATTTCGTTTTACAAATCCACGGAAAATACATTGTATAATACACAATTATCAAGAATGTATAAAATTAGACTTCGCTATAATCTATTAAAAATTATTACTATGTTATACAGCTTTATTCTCTTTATTCAGTGAATTTCCTTAGTTTTATCTCGTTTTTAGAACTCTTTTTCATTTCATTCAGTAGCCGTCAATTTGACATTGGCTTTCTTTTTTTTAATAATGGGTTCGTGCAGATAGCGCATTTAGCCAGTGTCAAGTAAAATATAACATAGTAATAATATATAATTCATATTTAATGAGAATGAGTAATCATGAATATAATAAATGGTAAATGAGATACCCTCCCCCTAAACTCCGTGTAGTCCTCAGTGTGAGGATGTGGGACTATACTGAGATCTCACATGGACTTCTTGAGAGAATTTGAAAAGTGATATTGCTCTGTTTTGTTTTATGTACCAACACTCATATACGTTCACAAACACTTAAAAGGCTAAAAATCCACCGTTATTACTTTTTTCATTATTTATTTTATTCGAAATATCACAAATTTTTGCAGACATGTCTTTTTACTTTTCTGCCAAGAACCCATTTTTTCACTATTATGTAACATGGCAAGCTAGCAAAAAATATGAAGCCCTATGTCAGATATTCCTAAAATGAGTCAATATATAATAATTTAAACAAGCGGCCACTTGTTATAGGAATCCTATCAAGATCTAAGGAACCCAAGCCAACCTCACCTGCAAGTGGTACACCTGCCGATCAACAGACAGGTTCTGGCGAACTTAACAGTTTACATTAAGTGAGACTAACTATATAACTGGCGAAATTTGGGCGTATTATTTTTCCTGCCTACCCCTTCGAGGTAACTGGCGTGAATGTACGTATGAAAATACTTATGTTTTGACAGTGCGAGCCATATTTTATGATTCGGAGGCGTGTGCTTTGCCAGACAAGATTTCTTTATTGCGATTTATTCGTTTGTCAAATATCAATAAAGTATGTGGACTATGCCATTAGAACATATTAAGAAGATCACTACTTACATAATATCATCCTGAAAACTTCTGGTCTTATCCAAACACATGTTGTGAGGGTATAACAACGAAGCTCTTCGAGAAAAGGTAGATGGTGTTATAGCGCTTCACTTGTCCAGCTGAACGCACTTTCCTTTCCCAGATTTTTTATTATAATTAATACTTAAATTTATGGATCCAGGTGGAATAAGCTAGTAAAAAAGTTCTGGCAAAATATAAAGCCAATTATTAAGTTGACGATAATGTACCGTAACTCATTTTGAATGACTTGAAAATAATAATACACATTAATGTATTACAAATACTAAATAATTCGGCTAGAATATGAAAACAACGTTTAAATATGTAATATTTTATTCATAATTATTATTACCTATTTTCACAGTTATTTATAAAGTTATATTAATATCAAGTATTACACTAATTTTGTTTTAATAATCTAATGATTGCTCCATTTAGAAAATTTGATTTCCACTTCAATCATCAGATTTGACCACTTATTCTAATATATGACAAAATGGTGAAGTCTATTTACAGTACGATCCCAATTCCCTAAAAAAAATTGACAAATTCACAATAACAAAAAGAGGTCAAAAACGAAACGCTAAAAATAATTCATTCAACTATGAATCTCACCTAACAACTGTACAAAATATTACGAGTGGTTTCTTTAAAACATGCTCCATTTTACATCGGCAATGTGGGCAAATAATTCTAATACGTCAATTCTATGTACAAAAAGTAGTTTTACAAAACAAAATATAAACTATATACAACATCATTAAATATTCTCAAATGCTGTAACACATTTAAAACATTTCATATTCAACTAGGCATAATTCAGTTAAGTAGCGGCGAGCCGCTCTACAATTAAATAATTTACGCGCGCTCCTGACGCAGCCGCTACGCCCGCGCCCCCCCCCCCCCCCTCCCCATCGTCCACATTATATACTAAGCAACAAAAACTGACTTCCCAATTAGTATGTGTTTCAGACAATTTGTTCAGTTCAATAAGGTGTCTTTCGATATCTGCAAAACTCAGCCGTAAATCGAATGATAAAGAATCGTAATATTTAAAATTAACACATTCTGCCTACAAGATGCGTCCGACGTATTTACACATTTCCCCTTATAGTAACTTTGCTACGCTTACGCTTTAGTAATATATTAAAATAGAAAATTTCATTAACTACTATCTGCCGGAGATTCGACGAAACAACAGGTGTCATTTCTGATTGACTCCATTTCTTTATTTTTATAAAACGACAATGTCTAATTATACAAATGCTAAGTTCAAAACATGATCTAAGGGGCCGTCTTTACAACTATTTATCTAAAGTAATCTATTGGTGTTATTAAGTACTTTCCAACCAGAAGCCTATTCCATTAAATTTGCATACCTTCTTAGTATCATCGGCACTGATGCCAGTGCCAATCTTTTGAATCTTACAAAAAAGAAAGTGAGAAAGGTTCGTAAGTTTGATGCAACAGGCCAGAGTTTGGTTTGTTAACGTACAAACACTGAGTAGTTGTGAACTGAACGCGTTTATTTGATCGTGTGCGTGCGCACGGCCGGCGCGATCGCTTCAACTTATTGTTCCCTCGTATAAACTGTACATGAGTGTAATTCAACCCATGCGCTAAGAATGGTCAATTGGTCTAATATATTTTTTCCTAATGTTTAATCTACACGATTTACAAATACAATTGAGTTCAAAAATTATGAAATCATATAATTTCTATGTAACCAAAAGTAAAAAATCTTATAAAAAATAATATGATTGAATTAAAAATGTTGATATCAAAAGTATTAAAATAATTCATTATCGAGATGGATCGAGAACCCTGTGAAACGAGATGGTCTATGGAACGAATCCATTAAAAATAATGTTGATACAAAAAATCTAAAACACTACACATAGCTAACTCCTTTGGTAAATCATACCTGTGTAACACAAAATAAAATTAATAAAATAATTATTATATTACATCATACATACAGCGCAACAACGTAATAACTACAATTGATATCTTGTGACAGTGATCTGTGAATATATTTTAAGATATGAGCTACTGAAACGACTACCTGT
The DNA here is from genome assembly GCA_949126915.1 of Musotima nitidalis. NCBI lineage: Eukaryota > Metazoa > Arthropoda > Insecta > Lepidoptera > Crambidae > Musotima > Musotima nitidalis. The sequence goes on from OX421416.1 coordinate 18,867,011, forward strand.
TCCCCGGTAGTTTTACAGCAGGTAACCCGTAAGATGTAAATAGAGTACTTGTAACAATGCGATAAGCCTGGCTCTAGTCAGCAGTAACAATACCAGTGATCTATTTATCGAATATGCGTTCTCTTGTTATTTTTAAAAATAGATATCGCTTATAATTAATATAAAACAAACTAGTTCTGAATTTTAGGCATCATCACTGGCTAGACTTTCAATAAATATTTAAAAATATAAACAATAATACAAACGGACGCTATTTCATCTTCTACATAAAATGAGGTTCATGGTATTTATGAGGAAAGAGATCAGGAAGTAAGATTGTTGAGAAAGACTGTAATGGAAGTGGGCCTTACGTCTTAGAAGAAAACAATGTCACGCTTTGAGAAAATGAAATGACCGTGACGTCATCACGTATACTACATCAGCACACTACAATGCGTTCTATTGACAACATCAAGCACATAATCCAAAGAGCCGTATACAAAGAAATAATGCTTTTGTTGATTTCTTTCCTTCTTTACTTGCCAGTTTTGCCTTCTGAGATGTAAATGCAAAGAATTATATTCTTTAATATCGTCTCCGTAGGGTATGTGATCGATGTTGAACAGTTATGTCTAGTCATAATCAAGTAATAACAAATTAGAGTACTTCAAACTCACATGAACACTTTACACTTGGTAATTGATATTTTCTTGGTGTTCTACTAACACAATTAACTTTAAGTTGCCATCGACTATATATGATATTTATCAATTATTAATTACATTAGTACCAAAACAACAACATAAGTACAGAATGTTACCGATCACAAAACAGCTGAAGGTATTAGGACATATAAGAAAAGTTTACGCTAATGCGTCATGTCGGTTCCGATAGTCAATCTGCATATTGAAAATAACTCGTAATCGGAGAGAATGTCAGTATTTATAAACAATATCTACGTCTTAAAACTATAATAATCTATCTAAAAACCGTCGCGAGATGAATCGCATCGATCGCTAACAGTAACTTCATTGTACTGGTAATAAATAATGGAAAATAAATAATATTTTTAAAAACAACACGCTGATAGCTTTCGACGCCGATTCGTCTCGTATATGACCAGTTTTGTATGTAACCATGATATTCTCACGAATAAATCCCAAGCTTTGGTGAAACTCAAAGCTAGTTTTTACTCGTTACTTAGTTTTTTCTTAGTTATATCTTTACTTCAGACAAATACGACCGTAATATCTAATAATGCAAGGGATCGTCATGCACTTATTGTATATCGGTCGTTAGAAGATATTAATATCATTGCGTTTTCGTCGCTATAGTAGCTTTCACAATTTTGTGGTACATTACAAAATATTTTCCATTGAAAATTCCTATCTGATAAATTATAATCTCATTGTCTAAGCTCATGATGTTCTTCAGTATTAAGTAGACTAAAGAATTTTAGTATATTTTAGGATTCTGATTCTAATTTGCAACTTTGATTATTTTGTATCATTACCTATACTATTATCTCTTGCAGTAAAATTTATTATCCTGAAGTTAATGATCTGATTTCTGGAGGGCATTTATTGTGATATTGCAATTTCAACCTTTTTTTTCAAGTGTTGTGTTTAATTTGGAACATATGATTCTTATCTAACTATTTATATTTTTGAAATGGCCATTGGTTCGTGGTTTGCATAATTATAAAAAATAAATGTACAATGTTATTATTCTAGCAGTACTCAGGCGAGAACAACTGCATTGTAATGACATGCAGGCACGAACGAACAAAACATATTGAGATCGAACTTAGAACACAAAAGATTTGGATGGATTGTAACGAACGTGTGTAAAATGTGCGTTGAATGTGTTCGTCACTTAAGTAGCTAAAGCCATTAGATTTTTATGACAACCTTGTTGATGTAACGTACTTGAAAAAAAAAGTGTTCGAAATTCGTTTTTATCGTACGGTCGTTTGTTCGTTCGCAGCGCGCACGTATACGCACACGTCCTCCATTCAAAAAGTTTCCAAAACGATGCAGTAATTAATAGTCGTCGTTTCCGTGTGTTGGTTGCGACGCGGCGGCGGGTGTGTGGCGCCCGATGATGATGGTGGTGCCAGGTGATGGTGGTGCCAGGTGGTGGTGGTGGTGGGTGTGGTTCAGGTGAGCGCGGCGGCGGTGTGGTAGAGCTGCAGCAGCGCCTGCACGTGGAGAGGCAGACAGGAGCGGCGGTCGTGTGTCTCTCCGTCCAGAGCCAGCCACGACAGCGCGTTGTAGCCTTCCAGAACGTACCTGGTGTGGAGGAAAGTAATCGTTTTGTTAATACAATTCATTTGTAAGGCATCAAATATAATTTCATTTTATTCCTTTCATTCTTTCTGTTAATACTTAATTTATTTAGCTTCTTCGTTGTGTTTAGGTTCTTATTTTAAAAAGCAATATTTTGGTGCCGTAACTTCTAACAAGTTTCTTTACTAATTTATTCACATGCGTTGCAGATTATAGTAATCTCAAAAAGAACAACTTACATGATTTTATTATAATATTTTTTAAAAATTGCATGCATTTTATTTTTGACGTTGTCAAGTTGCGAATAGGTGAGACTGACACACCCGAATATTAAAGAGTTTTTTTTTAAATTTCATAAAAAATCCAAAGCTGTTTGACATGTCAGGTAAATTAAAAAGTATTTTTTTTTCCTTCTTCATAAATTATGATCACGCTATATTAACATTACTTATATTTTACAAATACAGTATGTACCTATAGGTGCTGTATAGGGCATGTAGATAGATAAATAGATAATCAATTTATTTGCACACGTATACAAGACACTTATACAATACAATAAAATTACACCGGATATACAAAAAAAAATATCTTAAATTATTTCATAATACTTTAGGGAAGTGGTGGCTTATAGGGAAGCAGTGCAAAATGGTTATGGCTCAGTGAAATTTTACTCTAACGAGCAAACACTGATTTTCAGCCATAGACCAGACTAAACGTAAAAAAATTAATGAAAATGTGGAGGGCATGTGAAAGGCATGTGGAGGGCATGTGAAAGGCATGTGGAGAGAATGTAGAGGGAATGTAGAGGGAATGTGGAGGGAATGTGGAGGGAATGTGGAGGAAATGTGGAGGGAATGTGGAGGAAATGTTGAGGGCATGTGTAGGGGAATGTGGAGGAAATGTGGAGGGAATGTGGAGGGCAAGTGGAGGGAATGTGGAGGGCATGTGGAGGGCATGTGGAGGGCACGTGGTGTATACCTGAGCACATCGGTGGTGAGCTGCGAGTCGAGCGGGTGCGCGTTGTGGTCGCGGCGCACGCTGAGCGAGTACACGTCGTCGGACTGCAGGCTGCCCGCGTGCAGATGGAGCGCGTTCTTGAGGAAGGCGGGGCACGCGCCCACCAGGTGCGCGCAGCCCGCCCACCACCACGCCGGCATGCCGCCCAGCGGCGCCGTCGACACCAGGTAGCCCAGCGCCAGCGGCTGCTGCAGCACCGTGCCCACCTGCTCCTGGGCGAGCGGCACGCAACACAACAAACACGTCAGGACATGTCCAAAAACTCAAAACTATCGCCGCAATATCGCTTACAAAATTATATACATACAACGACGACGACCGATATGGCGTAGAGGTCAGTATACCTACACTTAACTCCAGAGGTCGTGGGTTCGATTCCCACACAGGACAGATCTTTGTGTGCATGAACAGGAATATTTGTTCTGGTCTGGGTGTTTTCTTATGTATATTGAGTATGTACTAACAAAAAAAAATGTATTTAAGTATGTTTATCCGTTGTTTAGTATCCATAACACAAATTATTAATGATACTTATTTTGGAACTAAATAATTGGTGTAATTGTCAGAAAATATTTATTTATACAATCACGCCTGTTTCCTTGAAGGGGCAAGCAGCACAGTATACGCTAAAATTTCACTTGTATTTTTGTGTCTCGTGGCGAGCCTATTGCCGCTTATCGGGAACATTTATATTTGCCAAAGCATCGTCCGTGGATCAGCAAACAAACGACGGAATGGACATGGTAGGAGTCTTGGTAGTAAAGAATCCCCATTTAAAATTAGTATCAATTAATTTGTCCAACACATGTGAAGATTGCAGAAAGAACTTGGAAACCAACTGATTAAAAGTAAAAGTAAAAAGTTCTTTATTTCATAAACTATTACATAGCACTTGAAAACGTCAAACAAAATATACATGAAAAAAAAAAATTTATATTAACCCTGAAATCACGAAGCTTAGATTCACTTACATGCAAATAAATAAAAATTTGGTGTAAGTGAATCTAAGTGCCAGTTCCGAGCCTCCGCTCTGTGAGAAGAACTGACAAGAAACTCACAGGCTATGCTCTTTTAAATTATTTTTATTACATGACACACACAGTTTAAATTTGATGATACTGAAAGGGTCCCCCGAAGCTGTAACCAATAAAGTAGCACTAAGGGAACCTTCCATCACAGTCAAGTAAGTATGTATTGTGAAACTGAGCTGAGCCTGTACAATAAGGGATGGCCACGACAATGATCTGGTTGACTTTTTAATCTTATATACACATACAAGTTGAAAATGTTAAGCCCAAGCTTGTTTATCCGATAAATAATCATTAACAGCATAATACCCCTTTTGAAGAAACTGCTTTTTAACTACAGTTTTAAAAGTTGCCAATGGTAGATCAATTATTTCCTGCGGAACCTTATTAAAAAATCTGATACTATTACCCAAAAATGAATTTTTTGTTTTGATTATATTTGATTATATCTTCACCTCCACGGCAAACTTACGAATCGGCAGTTTTTGTAAATTTGACATTTATTTAAAAATCCAACTACTATAAGTTTGAATTTTTTCACAATTTTTTAGTTTCCACAATTCTTCGCATTTGTGACATGATTTCGATTTTATTATTATTGTGATTGTACTTATGAATGACTTGTGGGTATCCGTATTTTGACATCAATAATGTTTAGTTGCTAATTCGCAATTTTCACATTTAAAATTTAATTATGTCTAGTTGCTAATTTTTCATTTTTGACATTTTAATGATTTATAAGTATAGTTTTCTTTTAAAAATTGATGTGTAATTTAATTATAATTTGCATGCCACTGTTGTTGGCTGAATGAGAGGAGCTTTATTTTATTGTACAAGAACTGTGTACCTCAATCAAGTGCAAATAAAATATTCTATTCTATACGCTTGAATATTTTCACACGTATATAGTATAACATAGTTTGCCGGGGAGGTCACTATTTTGGTCACTATTTTGGTCACTATTTTTAATAAGTTGCAATGCCTAAGTAACTGTCTCCCTCACACCCGCGGTGCTTACCGCGAAATGAGCGACCGGTTGTATTTGCTCAACTGTGCTATTGCAATTATATGCCATCTTATAATAGTTATTATAGTGAAGTTAGCTGATTTGTGATATGCGACTGCCTGGGTGATTGCTCCGAATGTGCTTTCGTTGTTTTATATAATGTAGAATTTAGGTACATTTTTTGTCACTAGTTTATAAGTATGTATACTTAATTTAAATATCTGTGAACTTCATATCGAACACACCAGACAAATCTTGTGAAAATGTTATTATCCTTACTATCCTTACTAATATTATAAATGCGAAAGTAACTCTGTCTGTCTGTCTGTCTGTTACTCTTTCACGCCAAAACTACTGAACGGATTTAAATGAAATTTGGTATACAGATAGTCTAGACCCTGAGAAAGGATATAGGCTACTTTTTATTGCGAAAAGGGGGTTGTAAATGCTACCCAAAGATACTATTCCACGCGGACGAAGTCGCGGGTGACAGCTAGTGTTTAATAAATAAATGAAAAAAAAAAAAAAGGTGACGACATCGTTTAGGCACGTACCGCGGCGGAGTCGTCGAGCGGGTGGCAGTGCGGCGGCGGCGCGGCGGTGGGGCTGGCGGGGTCGCCGGGGTCGGCGCGGCGCGGCGAGGCGCGCGGGGAGCCCTGCGGCCACATGTTGTTGAACATGTCCCCGATGAGCAGCTCCGTCATGTTGTCCTCGCCCATGTCCTCGTCGCCCATGTCCACGTCCAGGAACATCATGTCGCTGTCCACGCCGTTCGCCATCGGCTGTTCGAATGGCATCGGGTTCGACTGAAATCAATACATGTCAACGTTGTAGCCTTTTTTTAAATTTTTATTTACGGCGGTAACAAAATGCATTTACGCACTGTCTCCCGGCCGAAGGGGGACCAAAAGAAGTGTGTGGGACTCACCACCGGCAGACACGACCGCCAGCAGTAATACCCACTAAAAATCTTCCGACGACGCCCGCCGCATGATGAGAAAGATCAACGTCGTAGCCTTCTTTTACAGCGATAATCAAGTGGTGAGGCCAATATACTGCAACTGATAGGTCTTTTTTGAGTTCATACCCTGCTCGCGCACCTATGACTCGGAGACGACTCGATGACAGAGAGCAGCTCTATTGCAAATGATGTTAAAAAGTCAGTGCCTTTTAACATCCTGAGAGCTGGATTAATTATAGAATAAGATATACCTCTGGGTTGCGAGGTTAGACATTTGCATTTCGTGTGAACTAAAATTCAGCCAAGCCTGGTTAGACCAGTGTGCAGACCCTGGGCTTAAATCTCGGACTTACTTTGCGGAAATCCATTGCAAGCAAGTGATGGATTAAAAATATTTTTGTAACAAATCCCGCGCTACTATAATTTCCCGATAAATCGAGAAACTATTCAACACGACACATGTTTCGCCCCTACACAGGGCATCTTCAGGTAAGATAGGAGCCTCAGAACAACGATGTCTTCACGACAAACGCTGAAACGAGAGTTTTCTCTCGCTTACAATCTATTATAGTCTTCTCTTTTGTCAGATGGAAAATCATCCAAGACCGTATTTCCTTGAGTGGTTGGTTGTTCGAACAGTCGCGCAAAACTAACGATTTGCCTATGTTTTGTGTGTATAGTATAGTATTGAGTGCGTGTGTATGTTGTGTTTGGCGAGTATGGTGTGTTTGTTGTGTATGGTGTGTTTATTGTGTATAGTATGTTTGTTGTGTATAGTGTGTTTGTTGTGTATAGTGTGTTTGTTGTGTATAGTGTGTGTGGTGTTTGTTGTGTATAGTGTGTATGGTGTGTATGGTGTGTATGGTGTTTGTTGTGTATGGTGTTTGTTGTGTATGGTGTTTGTTGTGTATAGTGTGTGTGGTGTTTGTTGTGTATAGTGTGTATGGTGTTTGTTGTGTATAGTGTGTGCGGTGTGAATGTTGTGTATGGTGTGTATAGTGTGAATGTTGTGTACGGTGCGTATGTATACGGTGTGTGTGTACCTGGGTGGTGGCGGAGGTGGGGAAGACGAGGATGTGCGTGGCGGAGACGTCGCGCGGCGTGTGCAGGTGCGAGTGGATGGAGGCCTGCGAGAAGCGCTCGTCGGGCGTGAAGCGGTCGGCCATGAGGCGCAGGCACGGGTCGGGCTCCGTGGACACGAGGCAGGCCGACACGATGCACGGCACGCCGGCCGGGTACAGCGCGGCGCAGCTGCCGCACAGCTCGCGCAGAGTCGACGACGCGCGCACCAGGTTCTTGCGCGACAGCAGCCAGCTCCAGCCTACAAACAACAGCAGACATACGTTGTGTACAATCGGTAACTGTGATCTGGTCTCTGCGATACAAGCTTAGCTTAGTGCAGGCAGAGCTCGCTAGATAGAGGTTTTATATATGTAAGCATTATGGCAAATAAATGATTATTATTATTACTACATTCATAAGGCATGAAATTCTTTTAAAACAATTCAATCATTTATTCTGAATAATATACGTTGTGTGGAACAATTTTATTATACAAATTACATGCGAATACAAATGTCAAATTATTAAAGTGGTCCAATAAAAATGGTTATTCTAATTAATTAACTATAATTCACAATTAAAAGTCACATACAATAAAAATAAGAAATAAAAATATTCAACATTTGTCCCACATTGCTATTATCAATAAATTCATTCGGGTCATAAAAACCCTTCATCAACTGGATCATTTAGATTCGTCGAATATTTACACACAGAATGGAAGTTCGATTTTTTTAAAATTAACAACCATGAAAGAGAGGTACCATAATAAAAAAATAAAGGCAAATGAATTCTTTTTCAAAATTTGTCAAGGTTTATCCGTTTATCTGTCTGTTGAGGGTTTTTCTCAAGATATAATCTTCATAAACCTCCCTTAAATTGATCTCTCAGTTCCTGAACTTAAATCATAACACGATATTTTGTTTGATGAATGGTGATAACACACTTACCTTTGAGTTCCCCGTGGCCCACTCGGCCCACGCGGCCCACGACAAGACGCCAGGGCTGCGCGGCCTGGCTCATAACGCCCAAGGTGAAGTCCATCAGTTTCCGGAGCCCTAACCTTCTCGCCGGTCCACCCCGCCTCCGTCGTGATCTGATTAAAATTGCAAGATTAAGTTTACTGTGCCCTATTGCTTGTTTTAATGGGCGACAGTAATCCGTATCCAAAAAAATCGTATATGAGCAAAAAAGCACTTAATGATAATTGAAATAATATAATTATGGAATGTGGAAATTTATTCACCATCAAACTTAAACACAGAAACCACACTGCAAACGGCCTAAGCCAGTGTGGGCACTGGCTTAGGCCGTTTGCAGTGCGTAGCGTAGCGCTATTTATAGTATATTTTATATGTACAAACTCTTTAGTATATATGTTTATAATACATTTTTATATTGAAATACTGCAATAGAAGAGGAATCTCGCTTGTCACAGGCATTGTTTGCTTACTAGGCGGCTTCGATGACTATATTATAATGTAAACCTCTTAAAAAAAAATTTGAATTTGTGATGAGTTTAGCTCTATCTTAGGTATGCAGTGCTTATCTACATGTATGATATGCCTGCGTTTAGTGATCACCGACCTGGGCCATGTGGGTAGAGTAGAAGACATGAAAGTTAAACCAAAATGAAGGTGGTCTGACCAGGTACAATCATTTACAAATATATGGGACAGAAAATGACAAAGCACAAGCACGCGAGCGTAGCGTCGTCGCATTTACGCGTGGTTCCCCATGGCCATGATTGGGGAACATGCCGCAGTGCAATTGGGACTATAATACGATTGTTCAAGTTATCCGCCGCGGTTTGTACTGACCTGGGCGGCACGTGTATGTTGATGGCGGCAGTGTCGAGCAGCTCGCCGCGCGCGTCCGTGGCGGCGGCGAGCAGCCAGCGCTGGTCGTGCGACAGGCAGTACGCGAGAAATAGGACGGAGCCCTGTTCGGAGCCCTGCCCCCACGTCTCCGCCACCTCCTTGAGCGCACGGGGAGGTGCCAGCACCCACGCCGGCGAGAATAATTTGTATGGTGCTCGGTTCTTTTCCTGTCATCAGAAATAAATTTTAAGATGTTGCGATAAAGGTCTCCGAGATAATCCCGCCCTTTCCTTTCCATTCGGACTACACGTGCTGGTCTTAAGTATTACCTGTTGCCGAATGGAGGGGAAATGGCCGACCAATAAAGGGTGGATTGAGTGTGATAAGAGAGTGATGAAAAAGAGTGATGCAGCAAAAGGAAAGTCACGACGCTCAACACTGTAAAATACGACGCAAGAATGAGAAAGGGTGAATGCCGAATAACAAAGGTAAATGGAAGGAACAACATACTGAGCCAAGATAAACTGGGAGCTGGCAAGATGATGATCTTTCGGTAAGTCATTAACACTGGCTATGTGAGATATAGATCTCTCCTAGAGATAAGTCCACCTTTGTACTTTTGTTTTTAAATACTATTTTTGTGATGTGATTATGTGTTTATATTATTTGTTATTCTTTTTTACACCCCCGGTTTTCTTTTAATTTTAATCACTCTCCATCCTAAGGTTGCCTGGAAGAAATCGCTGTAAGCGATAAGGCCGCCAATTGTATCCCTTTTCTTATGCAATTGTTTTCTTGTTTTATTTTAATTTGGTGTACAATAAAGAATGTTTAATCTATCTATGTTTTTATGTGCAATAAAGGATTAGTATATGTTTGCGGCATGGTTGTTTATACTCACGTCCTTGTTGGCGAGGAAGAGGTTGGCGTCCGCGGCAGTACCGAAGCCGGTGAGCGACTTGCCGTGCGGCTGGTGCGCCAGGAGCCGCCGCGCGCTGCTGAACACGCTGAAGGCCAGCGCGCGCATGTCGGCGCCGCCCCCCGCGCCGCCCGCCCCCGCCCCCGCCGACAGACCCGCGCCCTCCAGGCCCTCCGCCGGACTCAGCTCCGGGCCCGTCACGCCGAGACCCCACGACTCGCACAGGCCTTCCAGGGAGATTATCTGTGGGGCAAAATCATAAACAATTAATAACACGAATGCAATAAATTATGTTCAATTTAAAATTAATGTAGCATTCGATAACTGAAAATGGTATTTCTAATAAACCTGTCAAAATTTTGACTTTTTAAAGAAATTGGCCAGGTAAGGACTAGTTGCCTAATAAGGCAATTTACTTTCGAGCGTATAGAAAAAACACCTTATTTCATAGTCCCCTAGTAAGAATGTTTCGTTGTAAAGCTGACTTACAACGAAATATTTATCAAACATAAATTCAGAAATGCTGTAAAGCAATTTCTTCAGAGTAATTAAGTAAGGTAACTTTAGTTATTAAATTCTTGTGCCACGCTTTTGACTGAATGTTTTGAATTAATGTGTTGACATTATTATTTTAGGAAAATAATTTTGTAACTATGCAATTCATAACTTTTTTTTATGGTTGTGATTTATTTTTTTGTCCGTATAATAAATTATCATGATTATTTAGCTAAACCAGAGAGTTAAGTGGCAATACAAGACCTTTAATTAGAGAGTGGTCCTACCTGCAGCCGCGGCTGATGGTGCGGCAAGTGCGCGGCGACCCGCGCGCCCAGCCGGAGCAGCGCGCGCAGGGCCGCGGGCCGCCGCGCCCCGCCGGGCGGTTCTACCACGTAGATCACTAGCGCCGCTGACGAACCCTCCTCGCTCTCCCAACCATCTTCGTTCTCGTTCCCTCCACCAGGCTCGTCCGACTGGAATTCGTTACAATGATTTTACTAACTAATTTCACACTGACTTTTTTATTATTTGTTATTTCTGTACTTAGGAACCCATTGCGGAGTGGCGGAGGCAGCTTACAATTTTTAAGCCTCCTAAGCATGACTCAACGACTACCACATGTAGTGATAACTTGGATCAATGGGTCTTATTAGTCTTTTTTTTTTCTAAATTGTGTAAAGAACTAAGTAATTTAACACTGACTTTTTGATTGTTTGTTTCTATACTTAGTCTTATTAGTTTTTTTTCCTGAATTCTGTGAAGACTATTTGGATCTAACTTCGCAATTTAACAGTAAATAATATGAGTTAACGTTTAAAAAAATAATATTGATCAACAGGAACAGTTAGCTACCTGAAGGAGCGGTCTGTCTGCGACCGCGGAGACGGCAGGCAGCACCTGCGTGCGCAGCACGTCGGCGTAGGCCCGCAGGTACTGGCCGAGTCGTCCGCGCGGCAGCTCGCCCGCCCACTCGTCGGGGGCGGGGTCGGCGGGGTCCGGGGCGGCGGGGTCGGGCGCGGCGCGGTAGAGCGCGGCGGCGCGCGCGAGCGGCCGGTGGCGGCCCAGGCGGCAGGCCTCGTAGGCGGCGCTGAGGTCGCGCAGGAAGGCGGCCAGCGGCGCGGCCAGCGCGGGGCAGTCGGCCGCGAGCGCCACGTAGGCCACGTCGCGCGCGGGCGCGTACGGCTCCAGCGCGAGCCGCTCCCAGTGGCGCAGCGCGGCCGGCGACAGCGCCAGCCAGTCGCGCTCGTGGCCCACCAGCAGCGGCGGCACGGGCTGCGGCTCGCACAGGTCCTCGTTGCCGCGCCCCGCCAGCCGGTGGAACTGCCGCCACGTCAGCGGGCCCGACACGCCGTCCCACATGCGCGCGCCGCTGCACCGCTTCTGGATCGCGTCTTGCAGCAGCGGCCTCAGGCGACGCATTAATCTGTACCACATCGCATCCGAACGTGTTACAGTACATACAAAAATGTAAATATGCTTTATTGTATTGTAAACGTTCTAGAGATGTTTGAACCAATTGAAAATCTAAAAAATTGACAACAGTTTAAAAATGTATTATAGAATAACTCACCTAAAAATATCCCTAGAGGAGCGAGGAGCCCGGGCTCCGATGAAAGGCCACCGGTGCACGGGAGTAGGGGTTCCGATGCTACTGCTACTGCTGCTGTTGCTACTGCTGCTACCACAGGCAGCTCGCAGCGCTCTAGCCGCGGCAGCACCACCGTCGGAGTATCTGAAAGTATCACATTTTATTACTCTTGAAGTCATTGAGTTGTTTAAGAGTTTGAACGGCCAGGAAGGTATAATTGTTATGAAACTAAAGGGGAATTCAGTCAACTCGACTAAGGTGTTGATGGTTTACTTACTCGAGCAGGTTGAGTCGTCGATGCGCGCGCGGCGGCGGGCGGGCGGCGCGGGCGGCGGCGCGCGCCAGGGCCGAGGCGCGGCCGCCGCCCCCCGCGGGCCCCGCGCACGCCGCCGCCACGCTCGGCGCCACGTCCACGAGCCGCGCCGCCGCCGCTGCCTCCGCTTCCGCCTCCGCCTCCGCCGACGCGCCCTCCCCACCGGCCCCGCCCGTCTCCGGAGAGAGGCCAGTAATCTCCATCTCATCCTGTGTGACACAAATACATACATATTATGTCTATGTAGCGCATGTAGCTCCGCGGTTCTCGGAGGTCGGAAACGATCACCGAAGTAAAGCAGAGTTTACAGAGGTCAGTCCTTGAATGGGTGACCGTTTGTGTGGCATTCAATATTGAGCACGGAAGCGCTTTGAAGGCACGTTAAGCCGTTGGTCTTAGAGTATTCCCGTCACGTCCGGGACATGTGAACCCAACTTCAATAGCCGCATAGATCGCGGATAGTATGAACTACTATGAACATACCTCATAGAAGAGTCCGGCCCGATGCGCCAGTATTCCTGTCACGTTCGGAACATGTGAACGCAACTTCAATAGCCGCATAGATCGCGGATAGTATGAACATACCTCATAGAAGAGTCCGGCCCGATGCGCCAGGCGGCGGTTGACGACGGCGCTGAAGCCGCAAGTGCAGCGCGCCGGCTCGTCGTCGCCGCCCGGCGCCGCGCCCGCGCCGTCCGGCAGGTACGTCGCCGCGTCCGCTCCTCGGATGTTGCCCACCACCTGCACAAATATACATTGACGATAACAATATACATGACGATCGATATGACGTGGAGGTCAGGGGGCCTACCGCCGAATTCGATGGATTACCGGTAATCCATCTAGATCAAACTTTGTTTTGCGTTCATTAATCCGTACCGGGGAATCTGCCGACAGCCACCTCTCATTCATGACCTTCAGTCCGTGACAGACCAATAGGTAAATGGAGAACGCCATTTTGTTTCGATTTCCATGAGTTCGGCGGTACGACAGAATCAATTCGAAATCCATTTTGCCTTATAATCGATTGCCATCGAACTCGGCGGTAGGCCCCCTGTATATCTGCACTTCACTCCAGATGTCGTGGGTTCGATTCCCACGCAGGACAAATCTTTCTGTGCATGGTTTTTGTGTTCTTTAGTATCCATCACACAATTTCTTAATGATACTTATTTTGGAACTAATTTATTTATTTATATATTATCACTTAAGATTCATGTTATATTTCAATGTTATCTAACAGCCATTGCTTAAGTAATTAAATACTGCAAAATTGTGTTGATCGATGCAACGATGCACATCCCTATAGAATGCTAAATTGAAGGTCGTAACATAGAATTCAAGCATGCTCTTTTCTTCTTAATTTGATTCTTGACGAAGCAGATCAAAAAATTATTAAGTTCTAAATTGGTTCTTTTCAAACTTCAAGACGGCATACGTTCCATAGGTAAAAGAAGAACACAGGAAATAGACCAACGAAAGTTGTAGGACGACACTCGATAAAGCAACGTACGCAGACCGCTCACAAGATCTAACGCTGATTTGATAAAAATTGAAGGTAAAATTGAGCAAGAATAGTCAAAATGGAGAAATTTGAGGGAGAAGTAGACGTGGTTAGGGTATAATGATAATACATACATACATACACGCCTGTTTCCCCGAAGGGGTAGGCAGAGGCATATTATACGCCCCACTTCGCTAATTATATAGTTAGTCCCACGTAATAATAGGTGGCGAGCCTATTGTCGCTTACCGGGCACTGTTACTGCAGGTGAGGTTGACTTGGGCTCCTTAGATCTTGGTAGGATTCCTATACACCTGTAATAATGATAATGAATGACTAACCCGTGGCCCCGCGTTGCAGACACACAGCGAACAACTATCAAAGTTGTGGTCTCTGAACACGTTGAGCACGGTGTCGGTGAGCAGCACGTTGAGAAGCAGCGGACACGCGGCGGGCGCGGGCCGCTCGGGCCGCGCGGGGGCGCCCGCGGTGGGGGCGGGGGGACCGGCGGGGGGGCCGGGGGCGGTCCCACCGCCGGGGCCGGGGGCGGGGCCAGTTGCGGGGCTGCGCGTGCCCCCCGCCGTACTGTCGACGCCGCGCCCGTTCGCCGCCAGCGGGGACGCCGTCGTCACGCCCTCGCACGAACGCCGCGAGCGGGAATCCCGCGTTTCGTTCGTTGGTGATGCGCTACGTTTAACGCCTGTCAATATCAAATGTTGCAGTTAGATCAGCATTTTATATATTTTAGTGGTGTAATTACAAGTATATATTTATTCTTGACGACCGATATGGCGTGGTAGCCACCACATACCCGCTCTCTGTTCCAAGATCGTGGGTTCGATTCCCACACAGGACAAATATTTGTGTGCATGAACATGAATATTTGTTTTGGTCTGGGTGTTTCCCTATGTATATTTATTATTTATTTAAAAAAAAATATGTGTGTTTATCCCTTATTTAGTATTCATAACACAAATTCTTAATTAAACTAATCTTGGATCTAATTAATTGGTGTAATTGTTAGAAAAATATTTATAAACCGACGGGCGTGTATGAGGAGGTTAATGAGTGTGAATGAAGCTAAAAGTGTGTGCCAAGATCGTAGCAAGTGGAAGGATGTGATCTCTGCCTACCCCTACGGGAAAGAGGCGTGACATTATGTATGTATGTATGTAATATTTATTATTACTATTCTCAATCGTGTAGTGGTGTGTAATGTTACGTAGTATTTATAGGCTTGTACGAAAGACCAGCGCCGCGGGGTCATAGTGACCCCTCGGCATATACTGAGTACAAGCCTTTTCGGTGCCAGATGTGTATATTAATTTTTATTTTTGTATATATGCAAACCAATGTATCACGTGTCACAGAATACTTTTTCTTTTTTTATTTCTTAGTGTATGCGAGTGGTGAGTGGTGAGTGGCGAGTGTTACCCGGTCTGCCGGCGGGCCGCTCGGGCCGGTAGACGGCGTGCGGCGGCAGTGCGACGGAGGCCAGCAGCGCGGAGGGCAGCGCGCCGAGCGGCGCGTACTTGGACGAGCCCACGTACTTGCACACGGTCGGCGGCTTGAACACGTACGACCAGTCCTGCATCACCATCAAACCAAATGTCAATTATCCGTCTTCACTTACATACTTTTTTTTTGACGTGACAACGTCTTATAAATTGGTTTGCCGGGTGACACTTCAAGAAACTGCGTTACGCTCTGCTCACGTTATGCGATCACAATGAGAGCGAGTGAGTGGCACGCGTCCCTTCCACTCGGGCATGGTTAGCCCGCCTAAGAGCGAGAGAGACAGACATAAAAAGTGAAAGGCACGCGTCCCTTCCACTCGAGCATAGTTAGCCCGCCTAAGAGCGAGAGATTCTTTGTATAAATAAATGTTTTAAATTGTTACTATTATTTCATCCTTCTTCCTACTTACGAATGAATATTCACATTAAAATTATTTTACCACTGAAAGTCGTTGTCACGTAAAACTTTCGCTGAGTGATGATAAAGATGATAAATGGTATGTACGATCACAAACACTTAACGAACTTCGAAATATCACAAATTGCATACATGACGCTTCACTTTCCCGCCAAGAACTCAAAGCAAATGTCAATTATCCGTCTTCACTTACATACTTTTTTTTCTATTAAATAATGGCTTCGTGCGTCTAGCACATCTAGCCAGTGTCAAGGAAGTGATATATTAATTATATATAATTCATAGTGAATGAGAATGAGTGATGATAAACATGATAAATGGTATGTACGTTCACAAACACTCGGTTAATAATCCACCGTTATTACACATTAATTTTCAAAATATCAAAAATTTTAGAAAATAAAACAAAAACTGCAGACATGACGCTTCACTTTCCCGCTAGTCACCTAAATACTTGTGCTTGGACGAATGTCTGTGGCAGTACAATCATAGACAAAAGTAAGAACATAATTTAAAGGATGTGCGCGAGCAATAAGATTTATAATTTGAATAGTATTGTGATATATGTAATATAATTAAGTATCTGAAATGACATTTTTTATTTTGATTATATTTAATTGTAACAATATATTTTTAATTAAATTAAATTTTAATGATTCTAATAGTTATGTATGATTTCTTTTCTGTGACGTGTAATGTTGTATTGAAGCGCTCGTAGCTCTGCGGTGCTCGGTGGTCGGAAACGATCGCCGAAGTACAGCAGAGTTTACAAAGGTCAGTCCTTGGATGGGTGACCGTTTGTGTGGCATTTGATATCGAGCGCTTCCGTGCTTCGGAAAGCACGTTAAGCTGTTGGTCCCGGTTATCACTAAATGTGGTAGTCGTTAAGTCATGTTAGAGGCCTAATGGGCGGCTTGAAAAATTCTAACAGCAGGACACCACACACCTGCCTCCGCCAATCCGCACTGGGTCAGCGTGGTGGAGTATGACCTAATACTCTCACACCTTGATATGTCAGAGGAGGCTCGTGCTCAGTAGTGGGACGTTAATGGGCTGTGATGATGAATGTTGTATTACCAATAAATGAGTATTAGTATTCTAGAGGAAAGTGGACCTTAATTAATTAGCCTATAGATAAAATATTATATGAAGAAGTGAAATTTCCTGGTGGAGAGGAATCCGTGTGAAGTGTGCGGCGGGGGTGGTACCTCGATGGGGTCCGGCGGCGGGCTGCCCGAGGCGAGGCGCGCGGGCGGCGGCTCGTCGGCGGGCAGCGTGAAGCCGGGCGAGGGCTGCGCGTGCGCCTCCATGGAGGGCGGCGTGGGGAACATCTTGCTGAGCTCCTCGGCGCGCACGCAGCGCCCGCCCGCGCACCGGGACTCCTCCACGGACTTGTTCGAGTCGGGCGGAGTTTGCACTTGCAGCTGCACCGAGGAAAGCATTCATATAATAAACAGTCATAATTTATTTCATTTCATATTTATTTATCACACAGCCCCATCGAAACCCGATATTAAGCAGAACGAGATCTATGAGTACTAGACGAGAGATAATGAAATACTTTTTTTGTAAATACATAAAAATAAATGTAAAGTATACTTTAATTAGCGTAGATCATTATACCTATCAAAATAGCAGTTGTAACGCAATTATCTAGTGAATAAAAAAATAAAGATGGTTTAACAGCACAACACAAACACTCAATGTGCTGACTTACTTTGGTCTCCTTAGGTGTTACGGCATGTGCAATAGATTACTTGAATTTATAAGTATTCGTTAATACATATAACACATAATTATTGAATTATTACATTAGAATACATAAATAAAGTTGGGCACACTCACAAGTCTTACCGTCTCATCGCCGCTGGCCGCGTCGTCGGAGTTCTCGAATATTTGGTCCAGGTCTTTGAACGTCGGACACAGGCCGTCGGAGGTGAATAGATTCTTGTACTCTTTTGTATCGTCCTGAAAAAGAAACAAAATAAATTACATTCATTTTGAAGCCATGTAAAGGTAGAAGCTAAATTCAGAAAAAACAACTGTTGTCTGTACATTATATACTTGGGGATCGGACTTCTCTAAACATTGCGTAGTGTATATTGTTCATCCTTGGCATAAGAGTTCTGCTGAAATACGGGAAACAATAATAACTTAAATTGAACCTGAATATTTATGGCTTACTTCATCATCATCATCTCAGCCCATTAACGTCCCACTACTGAGCAGGAGCCTCCTCTCACACATCAAGGTGTGAGGGTATGGCTTACTTATTTTAGCTAAAATAGAGAAAATAAAAATAAGATTCACTTTATTGTCTTTAAGATTAACAGGATCATTTAGATTCGTCAAACATCTGTATAAACAGAATGGAAACACAATATATTTTTTTAACAACAATGAAAGATATATGACTGGTACCGTAATCACGAAATAAAAGCAAAATGGATTCTTTGTCAGAATTTGTCAAGCTTTGTCGGTTAGTCTGTCTGTTGTGTTTTCTCAGTCTGTCAGGTGACTCTTATTGGGGGGATTTGACAGTCAAATTGTCGTGATTCTAAAAGGGGAGGGGATTGTCCGGCAGTCAGTCAGTCTGTCGGTGAGGCTTCCAAAAGGCAGCGAGATTGAGAAAAATGCCTCAAGAAACTCATCTCAGAAACATAGCTTAAAGAGACTTTCCCCGTTTTATTTTAAATCAACATAAAGAGTCAAGTTTAATCCCGAAATAATTATAGTTTGGCTTTACACCAGATAAAAGAGTAAAAAAACTTACATGATCAATCTTCTCTTGCTTGATATCAACGTGGTGGAGGTCTAGCATGGCAGCCATTTTGGTATGATCGTGGCCCGCGTACAGGTCCGTGCCCAAAGCCGTCCCCAACGCCAGCTCTTCTCGAAACGTGTTTTCTTCAGACTTAAACCGCTTTACAGGATGATCCAGCCTATTAAAAACGTATTGGAGTTAACTACATTTTTTATTTTTATTTTATTAAAATAAGGTGAATAATATCAAGGTAGTTTAAAGAGAGAATGTTGCCAAGTG
Source organism: Musotima nitidalis (assembly GCA_949126915.1). Lineage (NCBI taxonomy): Eukaryota > Metazoa > Arthropoda > Insecta > Lepidoptera > Crambidae > Musotima > Musotima nitidalis. The sequence goes on from OX421416.1 coordinate 18,885,975, forward strand.
ATGAACACAGTAGTCATTAGCTACAAGAATATTGATGCGCACACGGGCAATGTAATGTTGCGAGCCTAAAGATACGCATCATCCAATTATCTTTGGAAAATGCGACCGTGTAACTCGCACACTCATCACGTACGTACTTATGCACCATTAAACGTAACTCGGATACTCATCACGTGTTTACGTATCGTATGTGTGCACGGTACGTCGTTGGAATTTATTTGTTGTAGATAGATAGCATGTATATTACATATGCTTATAATTTAGACAAAACGTAAAACCAAGCTTTGGGGAAAATGAAACACAGGAGTTGAACTACTGCACTGTATTGAAATGAAAAATGCTATATTCAACTTGGGATCCAATGGACCACAGAGAGGTGGAAGGTACCATTGACTCCATTGAATCCCTCATCTACCATTATGTATTGCAGTTCTAGTGAACCCTGAAGCTGCGAACGGATAGCGCGTTCCTGTGTTACGTGTAGTCGGAACACGCTGTCCACGCGTATATTGGATACGCGTAAAGTTCTTGCATGGACCGCCGTGCCCATGAACGAGAGGTCAATCTTGAGCAGCCCCTATGACGATTAAAAACCGACAGACGGTAGCTCGCAGCATGCTAACTCGCGCGGCAAAGTCGGTACGCGACTTGATAATCAGTGATATAGATATACAACGCAATTACGATTTGTATTGAAATCAAACGTGCTGGCTTTTTACCACCTGCTGTGATATCACTGCCGATATTTAGGGACGGGAAATCTAAACTGATTCATTGACACTGATTGAGTGGCTTTACATTGGAAGCATTTACTCATCTAACGCCAAGAGCTGTCAAACGTGAAATTGTTAATATTACAGTATTTAAAACACAACAACAGACGCGCACGGACTGTAAGAAGCGGCGGCCAACCTTGACGATTGGTCGGGGTTCGAACCCGCGAAGTACGTGAATTTGCGTTATCTAATGTATATTTATAGGTGTGGATAATAACCCTTTGTAAGTAAATTAAACCTTACGTAGTTGAAGTTAAGGTAGGAACATTTCAACATATTCTGCCCGTTAAGGCTGCCTGTTCACTGAAGCGGAGAGCAGAAAGTGGAGAAACGGAGAAATATTAACCAATAGGATTCGCGCACAGATTTAACGCCATCCTATTGGTTAATTTTGTCCGTTTCTCCGCTCCGCATGCTCTAAGGCAGTGGTTCCCAAACTTATTTTGTCTATTGCCCACTTTGAGAATAAATATTTTTTTAAGAGGCCTCCTAGATAAAATTACAAATCACCCCCCAGGCCTCTACACAACACCCCCATTTTTTTTCTGGGTCTGTTACCGCCCCCTTGAGAACTGCAGCGCCCACAAGGGGGCGTTATCGCCCACTTTGGGAAATGACTGCTCTAAGGGATAATAGTGGTGGCGTACTGACCAGGCGAGCACCGTGCTATAGTCGTAGAGCATGTGCAACGAGTGCTCGTCGTCGGTGACGTCGACGCGCGGCGGCGGGGACGGCAGCGCGGGCCGCGTGCCCAGCGGCGCCTCGTCGCGCGCCCAGCCGCCCGCGCCCCCGCCGCCCCCGCCGCCGCCCGCGCCGCCCCCCGCGCACGCAGACAGCCCGCCGCCCGCCAGTGGAGACTCGCCCTGTATTACACGAACATACTTATCAAATACACCTTGATCATCTCATTAATATCATCACATCTACGGGTGTAGCCCGCCAGTGGAGACTCGCCCGGCATTGCACAAACATACCTATCAAATACACCTTTATCATCACATCTACGGGTGTATAGGAATCCTACTAACATCTAAGGAGCCCAAACCAACCTCACCTGCAAGTGGTGCACCTGCTGATCAACAGACTAGGCTCTGGCGAGCTTAACAGATCCCGGCAAGCGGCTATAGGCTCGCCAGCTATTACGTGGGACCAATAATGTAAGAGGCGAAGTGTGGGCGTACAATACGCCTTTGCCTGCTCCCTTGGGTAAACAGGCGTGAATGTATGTATGTTAATATCACCACGTCAGTCCATTAACGTCCTAACAGTGAGCACGAGCCTCCTCTTATGAGCCTTCTTGGTTCGTGAGAGAAGGTATGTGGTGACGAGGATCCCGTGCGAGTTGGTGAAGGCATATAACCTTCTATTATCAGAAGTTTTCAAATCATAATCATTTTAAATTACCTTGGTGTCACGCAGCTATGAGCGATGCAAATACAGCTATGACAAATCTTATATAACATTCAGATAAGCTTAGAATATATCTTAAAGTCTCAATATTCATAGTTTGAGCATTAAAAAGATAACGGGAATTGACTATTTGACTTGGTTTAATAATGATTTTGCATGCAAATAACATGTTCACCAAAAATAATTTTCTAACTAATCATACGTATTTGTAAAATCTGATATTCAATTGATTACGAAACGAGTAGGTGCTCGAACAAATCACACAATTATAACAACTTATGTTAATGAACTTTTTCCTACATTTATCATCATCATCTTTATCATTTAATATAGTTGTCATTTCATCATAAATTATCATCATTTAATGAATTCTCAGAGAGTTTTTGAAGTAAAAAAGTATTTATTTATTTTTGTTTATTTGTACTGAATAAATTTATTTTCTTTCTTTCTATTTATTTATTTATTTTATTTACACACACAGAAATAAATATACAGAAATACTAAAAAACTAAGAAACATTGGGTACAGGGCACAGCTTATTCCAAATAGAAATATCTTTCAGCTGGCCCGCGATAGGAAAAACTTAAGATAAAACAGGCTAGTCTGTGAGTTATATTTTGAGTTATAGTGCGTTATATCTTTTATGCTATGTTACTTTTTGATGCCACACAAAGTAAAGGCAGTCAAAACCCACTCTTTATTGATAGTCTTTAATGATAATAATAATAATAATAATTTATTTCTGTATGATAACTAGCCTAATTACAATATTTTACGAACATAAATTGGGTTAGTAATGCAATCAATTAAAGTGTTATCTACCTAAACTAAGTAAACTTAATTACTTGTGTCTTAGGTATCCACAACAAATACGTGTTAGTGCTTATTTGACAAAATTCCTTACAAATAACAATGGAGTGTGCTTTAAACAATAGTAGGTATTATTATATAGGTAGGTAGGTATGTGAGTGGAGTTTGCGTGTAGTACCTGCGGATAGTGCTTGGGCGGCGCGGAGGGTGCGGAGGGCGGCGCGGGGGTGGGCGGGGCCAGCGGGTCGGGCGTCGGCGCGGGCGTGTGCAGCGTCGTCGGCAGCGCGCCGCCGCCCTAGGGGACAAACATCTTACATTACAAACACACCAACGGACGATAATACATCATAATATTGTTTGGACTTGTATAAAAATTGTGGACAGAGGCCATTTCGGGTGCGGGATGCAAAGCAACCAGGGGGCCTACCGCCGAATTCGATGGATTACTGGTAATCCATCTAGATCAACTTTGTTTACGTCCATTAATCCGTACCGGGGAATCTGACGACAGCTACCTCTCAATTATGACCTTCAGTCCGTGACAGACCAATAGGTAAATGGAGAACGCCATTTTGTTTCGATTTCCATGAGTTCGGCGGTACGACAGAGTCAATTCGAAATTCATTTTGCCTTATAATCGATTGCCATCGAACTCGGCGGTAGGCCCCCAGGTGGCGAGCCGCAATCATGTGACTTTCATGTGTGTAGGCTTAGGGTATGCAGTGTTCATATGCATTAATAGTCTGTACGCCACGAATAGATATTTTATTTTATTTTATGTGACGTCATAATGACTACACCCTGCCTGATGGTAAGCAGTCGATGCAGTCCAAATAAAAAAATAAGAACGCTTTATAACGTGAAATAAGCACGGTATAAGGCGCATCCACTCATGACGGCCTGCTAAAATGCCGTTACACGCCTGCTTGAAAGACCCGGGATCATAGGAAATAGGAAACACATGAGGCGGCAGCGAATTTCAGAGCTTAGTGGTCTTGCTCAGAAACGACTTCCCAAATTTCCTGGTTCGAGTACTGATAGTCTGCACAAAATGAGGATGGTTTCTAAGACCAGCACGTGTTGTTCGGGAGAGGAAAGGAGAGGGCGGGATGAGATCGAAAAGCTCCTCAGAACACTCGCCATAGTAGTTCCGGTAGAAGACACTGAGAGATGCAATGTCTCTACGCTGATCATCATGAAGATAATGAATAACTTCGCACGTTTGTAACGGCTCAAGACATTGTCACCTTCTTGTAAACTTTGTAAAGTTAGTCAAGTCAACTGAATCTCAGACAAGTTTAGTAGGCTGTTTATTCCTGGGAGGTAGGTTACCTGATGGTGCGCGTGCGGCGGGGGCGGCGGCGGCGAGGGCGGCGTGGCCGAGGGCGGCGCCGAGTGGTGCGCGGGGGACGGCGCGCCGCAGCTGCCCGGCGACCCGCCGCCACACGTGCCCGCGTTCACCGACCCTCTGCAAACACAACACACGCGTCACTCACACTCTTATTTACACTCTATTCGATTTGCAGATATCATACATCATATAGTCCACTTAATGTGGTTTTACAATAAAGCTTTCCGTCCGTTCCGTTGCTTACGGATCAGGCGTGTTGATTAAACTATGCAACGATTCAAAAGAAACAAAATTCGTGTTGGCGACGCTTACCATCCGCGCGGCCGAAAGAGTCACTGTTAAACCACACTTAATGGTATGCAAAAATAGTCGTACTTTTTTTAATTATATCTTCATATGTTTTAATTAATAATGAAAGTTTAAAAGCTTAAGACGCTTCAACTTTCAAAACTACATAATTAATTATATAACAATCCAGTCAGATGTGGTAAACTGAAACAAGTTAAAAAGAACATTTCATAAAAATAATATTATCTTATTGTAATGAAATTATTATGACATCGTTGCTATATGAGTAAAACCGTGAATTGTAACGCAGATGACACATTCCAATAATTGCTCCAGTGCATTGCGTCATTCGTTGCATACGAAGCTGTGTTTTGTGTGAAGGATAACGAAGCAACCCCTTAAGTCTTAGGCGGGATCGCTCAGAGTACCTCAACATACTATAGGAAGCTGTTAAAAATGATTCTGCGACAAATTATTGAGTAATTGTCCCAAAATGATACTTCCAGAGAACGTTAGTAAGACAATTTTATATAAAAGTATTATTAGTAGAAACAGTGGCATGGAGAATATTAAATATAAAAAATATAATATGTAAAGTTAAATCATGCAAAATACAAAGATGCAATATTATTATCTATCATGCAATACGAAAATAACATGCGAATGCGCTCATGCATATGCGACCGAGAGGCTCCTTATGTAAGTCACATTAGACAAAACTTTCCCTTTAAGAGTACCGATCATTACGTAGCTATGTAGTAGTGGTATAATGAGTTTCATATTTACGAACGAACGAATAAGAAACCCATTATAACGCTTATAGACTTTTTTGTAGTTTGAGTACTTATTATCAGATGAGAGCCTATCCATAGTCGTTTACCGAGCTTCGCCTGTTAAATAAACTAAACTAAAAGTAAATAATGTTTGAACAGACAATATAGCGTCATTTTGCTCTATAGCATTTTGATACTGATCTCAACAAACATCCTAATTTTATATTAAGCTGATTTGTGTCATTACTCAAATGTACAAGACATAAATTTGGTAACGCAAAATTTAAAAGCAGCTACCACCGAGTTGTTTTCTTATAAGTGTATGTATGTTACCGGCCAAGCCCGATTTTAGGACAAACTAGTATAGCCTAGTCCAATATAATCTAGGTGGGCTGTATAAAATGTTTTTTAATGCTAAGAAAAAAAAAACCTCAACCTAACCCAAAAATAGATACTTATACTTCTCTTTTTGGGTTAGGTTGATGTAATTTTTATTTTCTTACCTTTAAAAAACATTTTATTATAATAGTTGCAGCCCACCTAAATTAGTTTGGACTAGGCCATACTAGTTTCTCCTAAAATCGGGTTTGGCCGGTAACATGTACATTTCCTAAAAAAAAAAAACTTGAAAATTTTATGAAACTTCAAACAGAAATCTTATTGATGATTACAAAATCAGCACCATATAGAAAGTTTTGTCTACGGCGGGCGTGGGACGTGAGTGCAGTGATTACGTCTTGTGTTGTGTGTGTAGTCATGGTGTGGTGGTGGGCGTGGTGTACTCACATGGCGGGCGGGTTGGTGGTGGCGGCGTGGTGGGCGTGGCAATGCGCAGGCGCGTGCGTGGCGGGGCGCCGGTGGAAGGGCTCGGGGCGCGGCGCGCGGCGGCGGCGCCACCTGCACAACACACTGCTGACCGCGAGCCGAGCCCCTACCTAGCCGCGCCTGCCCGTATGCCCGCCTGCCTCTCCCCGCGACCCGGACCGACCCAACGCTGAACCACCACGTTTGCTACTAAATGTGTTGGTTCCGAGCGCACTTATACCTGCACGTTGCTCCTTCAACAACCATTCCGCATTGCCCTAGTGATTGTTGTACGGCTCACGAGTCGTTGAAAACCTAATCTTTCGATAGCGACAAAGCGAAGCACAGCGGGCTCTCGAAAAGTATACTAAGCGTATCTGTATATTCTGGGACAACAGATACGTGCAGTATTGTGTATTGTATCGTCATGAAAGTTTCACTCCTAACTGCATCTGCTTAACATCAGGCAAAATTTTGGTTTTGTCTATCCCATCTTATCAGGAACAATGAATAGACAATCATTTGACAAAGCTTACATAAAATAATCCAACATTCCTTTCATTTTATTTAAAAAATCTCTTTAACAAATACAAGAACGTTTTGTTTGAAATGTGTAAGTAGAACCTAGGTGTATATTTGACGACGAAAAAAAAACTCAAATTTCGTAATACCCTCATTTCCCTTCGCCGTAAAGCAACACCGGCGCATTTGTAGCGAAGCTGTAACCCTCTACTACTTAAGATTACTTTATAATTATATAAAATAGATAAACAAAAATACACTAAAACATTCACATACATACATAACATCTACCTATCTATCTACACGGCATCTATAACCCAGATCTATTTGCCTACATCAAACTGATCACGGTCAATGTGTGCCTTATGCTGTAATAAATAAGTTTCAAACATGACTGTGATCAATCGAGTTTATTGAATGCATAAATACCTTCATAATAATCATACTTAAATATTAGATAATGCAAAACACACAACGTTCATACTGCTTATGCTTTTATATTAGCATATAAAAATCGAACATGCGTTTGCTGATTATGATACAGTTGTACACACTAATATGTCAACAAGTCAAGATTATATAACGTCTTTTGACTTTATTATATTGGAAGTAGTGTAGGTACCACATAATTATTACTATTCTGATTTTTTGACAAATTACAAACGCGACAAAAATGTTTTTATGTCTTGATGACTTTATTGAAGTTAGTGTAGATACCACCTAATTATTACTTTTTTTATTTTGACAAATTACATACGCGACAAATATGTTTTTCTAGATAGTCTTGAAATGGTCCCAGTGTCCTTGTGTTTTTGGAACATCAAGTTAGGGAATAAAACCAATGAATAATTTGCCCTCATCAAATACTACTGCCAGTTGGTATTGATAAGCAGTGGTATGTAAACTGGGTCAACATCACCAAACGCAGGTTCTTGCAGTAAATACATACTATATGTAATACACAAAGGCGAGTAAGGCGGGGGACTCACTTGGCGCAGGTGCAGAGCGCTTTCCGCGTGGGGTCCACGAAGTCATCGCCCTTATCGCTCGCACTCTCGCTGTAGCACACCTCTGCCGACTGTAACACAAATACATGTCACAATATTGCACCAGTTTCATAGGAATAATAATTATCATCATATAAGTCACAGGAATAGCTAAACATTTATACATTAAAATTGTTATTTTTTTTTAATCCCCATTAAATATGACGATTTGACTCTAATAACAACAAAGCATATACGATTTTGGTTCAACAGATTACACAGAAAGTGTATTATGCTGCCTCGATTAAAGGCTGACGTGACAAGCATTACTTTGTAGTAAAAGAGTGTCATTAAATTTTGATTCTAACCATTTGACAGCAACTGTTTCCATTGATTTTTATAATATGCTGTAATCTTCTTGGACAATAGATAATACAGAAAAAAACTTTTATCATTGAATGTACGAAATTGTATTTATCCACCGATTTTAAACTTGAAAAACGGTGAAGTATACATAAATAATTTCTTAATTATTTTGGAAGACAACTCAGGACAATCAGATACTTAATAAAAGAGTCCTGTTTCCATCTTCCTAAGTATGCATAGTTAAAAATAGCTCCGAGAATTGCGTCTGTGAAAGTGTGTTATTAGACTTGGTTGCTCTTAGGTATATTGTATTATGTTGGTGTGCATTCTTAGGATTGATGACTGTTAGCATGTGTGTGTGCGGTATTAAGATTAGCAGTCCGCGGTTCATGAGTTAAACTAAGACCTAAATAACTTTTGTCTCTATCTTAATTTTGTCTACGATTGTACCCGCGCAAACGATTGGCATTTTTGTTTCATTACGTGCCCTGACTGCACATATTATGTAATGTGATGTGGTAGTGTGCAGTGCTGACATTACATTGGTGTCGGTGAGCACGTGCATGTAGTAGTAGGCGTAGTAGACACTTGAAGTGAAGTGCGGCAGTTCCTAGTGAATTATGGTGTTGATAATGGATATGCTCAACACTCCAGTTTTGTAGCGGACCTGATGCGGCGCGGGCCTTGGGGCTAGAGCCTTATGGTGTAGTGAACTGTAGTGTATAGTCCGGCGATCTCGTGCACGACCGTCCTGCGGGGTGACAGACGGTGGCGGGGACAAAGTAAACAAGATGTCAGCGGGTTAGGGGGGTAGGAGGAACTTCTCTTCAATTTCAATTCATTTATTGCCATCTAAGTGTACATAATGGTCTTAAGATTTAAACGTGTTACAGCTTAGTTACCTTTATAGGTGCTGCAATATCTTATACATAGTCTTAGTAGGTGATAGGTTTTTAATTACACAAGAAGTATATATTTTTACAGAATTTTGTGTTTGGGTATTTAACATTATAACTCATAACATGCATTTCATATTATAATTATAGTTACTTAATATTAATCATTTATTATTCTATATAATAATAACAAATAAATATTTTCTGACAATTACACCAATTATTTAGTTCCAAGATAAGTATCATTAAGAATTTGTGTTATGGATACTAAACAACGTATAAACATAAATAAATAAATAAAAATATTTCTGACACTTACACCAATTATTCAGGTCCAAGATAAGTATCATTAAGAACTTGTGTTATGGATACTAAATAACGGATAAATATACATAAATACTTTTTTTTTTGTAAATACATACTTAATATACATACTTAAATACTTTTTCTTTTTTTTTTGTAAATATATACTTAATATACATAGGAAAACACCCAGACCAGAACAAATATTTATGTTCATGCACACAAAGATTTGTCCTGTGTGGGAATCGAACCCACAACCTCTGGAGTGAAGTGTAGGTATAACTGACCTCCACGCCATATCGGTCGTCATAATACGACATAAAATGTCATGGAACTTATTATATCTAATTATATGTAAAAATGTGTGTATGTGTGCGTATATGTGTTCGTGTGTAGCCGTGTGCTAGGATGACAAGCTACTACAACTACAGTGTGTAGTATGGTGTATTGTAGTGTGTAGTGCAGTGTGTACCTGGTGCGGCGCGGGCGTGGTGAGCGCGTGCAACGCGCGGCGGGCGAGCGCGGCGGCGGGGGGCGCGGGCCCGGCGGCCGCCTCCATCTCCGTGAGCAGCACGTACGGCAGCGGGTACCGCAGCCGACATCCGCCGCACACCACCTGCCCAGCAGACACCACACACATTGTAACACTGGGACATCATCATATCAGGGGGCCTACCGCCGAATTCGATGGATTACCGGTAATCCATCTAGATCAAACTTTGTTTTGCGTTCATTAATCCGTACCCGGAATCTGCCGACAGCCACCTCTTATTCATGACCTTTAGTCCGTGACAGACCAATAGGTAAATGGAGAACGCCATTTTGTTTCGATTTCCATGAGTTCGGCGGTACGACAGAATCAATTCGAAATTTTGCCTTATAATCGATTGCCATCGAACTCGGCGGTAGGCCCCCAGACTTATAAAGTACAGCTGAACATCAGCCTCCCCTGTATCTCTATCTGCCCATAACCACCGGGCGGGTCGCTGATCGCAGTTCCGGCCAGTACGCAGGATGACGCTGCTGCCCATCATCTGGTAGGATTTCTTTTTGTCGACTCTTCCGACTCCCCGTGAAATGAGAGGGGGCACTTGATTTTGTGTACCTTTATTATTTACGTATGTCAAAACATTGTTCTCATAAAATATATATAGTAAAAAAATTTAGTTGAAGTAGAAGCCGGTAATAGATATTGTGTAGTGTAGGTGTGTAGATGTGCAGGCGTGTGAGTCACCCCCCCGACTGGTCTCCATCTTGTCGTGGTGGGGGGGCTGAGTACCTCCCGGTAGGGCGCAGGAGGCGCTACGGAAAAGGTAACACCCAGAGACCGACGACTCTGGGTGCCCTTAGTACTGACTACCGGGGGGGAAACTAAGAGGGACCTGTGGAGGGCGCAGCGGGCGGGCCAGGAGGGCTCGCTCAGCAGCGCCAGAAGGTTCTAGGCAGCGGGGGCAGGGGGCCCCTGCTGTCTAACCATGGATCCTCCGGGAAGTCGGCCACACACGCTATGGTCGCACGGGGAGGTAGGAGGGGCGCGTCCACTGCGCCTCTCTGAGGAAGTCCTCCCGGTTTTGGTCCGGGGGACGTTGGCCGCAGGCGGGGTGTCAGAAGCTGCAACCCAGGTACTGGCCCCCGCCTCTTTCTCAACAAGCGGCGGGCGTCGTCGGAAGATTTTTAGTGGGTATTACTTGGCGGTCGTGTCCGCTGGTGGTGAGTCCCACACCTCCTTTCGGTCCCCCTTTGGCCGGAAGGCAGTGCGTAAATGCATTTTGGTACCGACGTAAAACAAAAAAAAAAAAAAAGGCGTGTGAGTCACCTCGACGGCGCCGCAGCCCTTCTCGAGCGGGTAGAGCTGGCGCCAGGCGTCCAGCAGGCGCTGCGTGCCCGCGTCGGCGTCGCTCCACTCGCGGCCAGTGGCCACGCCCTCCAGCCCGAACGGCGCCAGGATCACTGCAAACACACACACGTACACATATTATATACTAATAACTATTATTTCTTTACTGCTCTAAAAACTTTTATTACTATTACAAAAGTTGTATATCTAAAAACGGCGATAGCCCAGTGGCGAAACCCATTGCCGTTAAATTCAGAGGTCTCGGGTTCAAACCCTGGTGGCGCACCAATGACTTTTCGAAGTTATGTGCGTAATTATCGCTTGCTCCGTGCTTTGAAAAACACGTTAAGCCGTTGGTTCCGGCTGTCGTGAACATCTTTAGCAGTCGTTAATAGAAAGTCAGTGCCTTCTAACAGACTGACAACACTGGTTTAACCATAGAATGATGTTTCCCTCTGGGTTGCGGAGATCAGACAGCAATCGCTCCACGTAATAACTTAAGAGCAACCGATATGATGACAAAAGTTGTATATTTCTTGATTTGCGTTTCTTAATTCCACTCACTGTCTATATTTTCGAATACACGCGTATTTAAACCCTTAACCTGACAATATACAGGGCTATATTATATTGAACATAATGAACTGAAGTCAAGGTAAAAAAACCAATTTAAAATATCTGATAATATTTCTAAAATACAAAAGTTTTTATATTATTACATCAACATTTAAAGTTCTTGTGAAAGGCAAATAACATGTAAAGTGAAACATGATGGCCACTGGTTTCAATGCTAAACTCTTGGATGGCTTATTATAAAGTTTCATTAAAGTCAAAAAATTTACTTTTTCACATAAGAATCAAGTAAGAAAGAATCTAAGCTTCTTGCTCTACTACCTATACCTATCATGCTTTTTTCCACGGCCATGATCACATCAAACGAACTGACATCTGTGAACAGTGATTAACTTCGATGATCGCTTCTGACTATGCCTGACCTAATCTCGCGCGCTTTATCTTCATTGAAGTATGCTAAACAGTAATGCATCAATAAATGTAGTGTCCGCTTGCCGCCTCACCCAACAAAAGTCCGCATGTGTATCGGTCTTATGCTGGAGAATAGTTAAGCAAAAGTTATCGTTACCTTTGGCATCGGGCGATTTGGCGGCGGAGTGCAGCCGCCGCAGCCGGCGCGCCGTGAGCGTGCGCACGGGCGGGTGTTGTCGGACGTCCACGGACGCGCACACCGTGCTCTCGCCGTGCAGGAAGAAGGCGAATGAAAACGACAGGTGCCACGGGCTGGGGAAACAAACACACTTCATTCTAATATTTGTTTATAAAGGGATTTTTTTAGATTCCTCAATAACTGAATATACAACATCGGTTCCATAATGTTTTCAAAATAATAAGTCTAATAAAAAATGAACAATTTCTTTATTCATTAAAATTTTTGTAAATGAAGCTGTACCTAGATGAGTGCATGAAATAAAATATAGTATTTGAAATAGAAGCTTAATAAATATTATAAATGCGGTACACAATGAGTAGCTTCTAAGTTGAACACAAAAAATTAAGAACACAATTTCAGCTTTATCATTTTACTTTAAACCAATCTCATCTGACTTCTACTAAATGATTGTTTAAGCAAACAGAACAGGAAATAATTAAGACATAAATCTTATTTTATGAGGGAGCAATAAATGGCCATTGATGAGATACAAATTGTACCCAAACGGGCACGATTAATGTTCTCACAACAGTGGGTTAATTGTTTCTCGTCATTCCACCACTCGCATTAACGAAATCGAAAGTTACAACTCTGCTTCATCGCGAGTGTACTTTCTAACTCGGCAAGCGTTTTTGTACTACCAAATAGATTAAGACTATGGAACAGTTATTCGGAGAGAAAACTTGTACTATGTAACATACTGCTATGTTTTATGACCTAGTAAAACAGTTATTCAAGTTATACTACATTCTTGAACTTTTATTAATTACAAGCACATTTAAAAGAAAATTATGTTCAATGGCAGATCATTTTAGGGAAAAGAAGGACTAACTATTCAGATATTTATTAAATTGTCTGAATAATTACTTTCGGACATACATAATAATAATATCTTCTAACTATTTATCTAAATATTTTTTTGTGTTTGTTGATTAATTACAGAGAGATTATTTTTAAAGCAATAATGTGAAAGACGCTACATATTAACCCTTTACCAGGCAGTGGTCAATATACCACCATAAATTGAACCTTATGCGGTTAACTTAAGGTGGAAAACCAATGAATATTTTCAACGCGTTGCCTGTTAAAGGGTTAAACTGTACGAGGTGGAACGAAATCACACACTTGACTTGATGCGTGCAAAACAGATAACCCCATGTCAATCTAGGAAACAAGGAAGAATATTTTACTATTCCTCTTTTTTTGAAAACAAGTCAATTATAACTGATTCAAATTTCGTTTCCAGTTACATAAAGCAATATTGAGTGAAGCCCTTTTTTTAAATTTTATTAGTTTTTGTTATAATAATAATATAAGTAATATAATTATAATAATTTATTATATCACTAAAAATAGCAGCAAACTTTTATATAGAATCATGTGCCTTCTCCGTTTATAATATATATCTTGATGTCACACCCAGCTTATTCCATGCTAAGTTTCAACGTTTGTATTTCTTTTATTTACAGTTTACATCCATTTTGACAAAATTATAAAAGTTGATATCTTTAAAAAATTATGAAAATATAAATCTAGGTAGGTAGGTAATAAGGATTATCGTCCTATTTTTTCCCGTGTGGTAAATTAACGTCACGAACCTGTTGCCAACTTCCTCCTCGTCGCCATCGTAAGGCTGCACGAACCACTTGCCAAGTCTCACGAAGTCCCTCGACAAGAGACATCTGGAAAAACAAATAAGAAAATCAGAATTGCAATATTAACGAGTACTAAATATCACACCAAGATTTATATCAATACATACATATATACATTCACGCCTGTTTCCCTGAAAGGGGTAGGCAGAGGCATATTATACGCCCACACTTCGCCAATTTTATAGTTGGTCCCACGTAATAGGTGGCGAGCTTATTGCCGCTTACCGGGCACTGTTATGTTTGCCAGAGCCTCGTCCGTTGATCGGCAGGTGCACCACTTGCAGGTGAGGTTGGCTTGGGCTCCTCAGGTCTTAGTTGGATCCCTATATATCAATGTTGCTCCATATATCAAAATTTTGGAGTTATGAGAAAGACCGTGTCAAAAGCACCCTAAACTGATGAGTGATTTGATTGTAACCAATGAGCGTGATGAAGCTAAGACTTTGTGTCGGGATCGTAGCAAGTGGAAGGATATAATCTCTGCCTACCCCTACGCAAACAAGGCGTAACAGTATGTATGTATGTATGTATGTCTCTTCAAAAAACTTTCGAGCAAAGAGATATGCTGTAATACCAGCAGCCTTTTGATATATGTGTCTGTGTATGGCGTGTACGTGTCGATATTATTACTATAATAAATGTTTATCATAAAAGGTTCACTTCACTAATAAGGTTTAAATAATGAATTTAAAGCAGGCTGATTCTATTTTGTTAAGAAGCTGAACATACGTGTTGAGACAACATAAATAGTATTGCAATACACATTATTTTAATTGCTATTATATATAATAAAGCTACATTATGTACGGTACTGTTTCAGATAAGACAGGTTATGGAATGTTACTAACATTTGCAAGATTATCTATATTTTAAAAGTTTCCTAAAGTTTTGCTATGTAGGTATTATAACGGCTGTTTTATAAGCATGGCGAATTTGATTGTGTAGGCGAGTGGGCAACCTATGGGTGGGTATGAGTCTATGAGGTGTACAGCGATTATTCACCATGTTGCCCCACAGCTTGCGTAATGCGTCATTTAAAGTAATTGTCGCAATTCCTCCTATTGACTCATTGTTAATTACCTGTTAGTTTACAATGCACCCATAAAGACGCGGCTGATTTGAACTAACGTCGCATACGTAGAACTTCTACTTCTAAAGGAAATATCAATCAATGCCTAATTAATTAAATATTGATTTAATTTATGAAAAAATATATCTTGCTCTTTTTTATGTAAAGAAAATAAAATTACTCCATAGCAATTTTCAATAATTTACTTTTACATATTACATTATATAAACTGAAAATAGCAACATAAGTGCAATATCATATTGCCTGACAATGAATATCTGATGTAAATGAATACAAAATAAATAAATAACATGAACGTAAGGACTAAAGAGCAGATGTGTACAAACAGGAACAATGCCGCGTGCTGAGCACCTGTGTGAAATATATATATATTGTTTATACTTTTACGAATAGCAATACTTAGCGATTTTTATATAGTTATTTATAAATAGATAAAATAATGACATGATCATTGTGATGTAAAAGACTATAGATTGCTAAATTCACAGGTAAAATATTAATAACAAGTACAAAAAACCCATAAACACATTGGTTACAAATATAAATCTACTCTGCAACTATATTTAAACCTAATTAATATATACCTACATACGTTGACCAGAAATAGAATATTACAGGACAATATCAGTGCAATATAAGACGCTGTCTTCGATTTGAATTTTTTAATAAAAACAAATGGGAAAATAAGCGAATATCAGAAGTGTGTTGAGTAAAGGTTACCCCTCAAGAAAATTTAGAGCGTCCTTTTTAGATACAAAACCGAAACAGAATGTCGTTTATGCCTCTGTGCTTAGAGAGTGAAGGAGGAGGCATGATTACGACATAAGTGCGCGTATCGTAAAATGGTCGGTTGAGTAGCGGCCGCGGTGCGCTTGCGATCCGACGACGACGCATTGTTGCCTGCCTTTGACGCGCCGCGCCGGGGTCAACGACTCGCACGGATTTCGTTCAATCCGAGACTGCGAGGATCGGGAGTAGGCTCTTGACAACCACTACCACCTATTGAAATTGCACTCGATCAGTTCCACTGAATTCTTCGTTGATTGTCTTCGGCTTAGTGATTATTCTTAAGCATAAAACAAAAGGCTACAAATCTCTGAACTATATTGAATTTGGTATATGAATCAAAACAATAGGACTTTTAAGAGTCGTTGAGTATAGTCAGATTCTTGATAATTAAAATTTTAAAAAAAATAAAAGGTAGGTATATTTGATGTATCTAAAAGTAACAAGAGAAAAATATTATGCCACTAAACAAGTACCTACTAGTTATAACAATATGCACTAAATGAAAATACATTCAGTACACATTGTACACTTTATAGGACGTGTGGCAGAAAACAACATTAGAACGCCCCACCCCCACGCCTCGCGCCGCGCGATGCATCGGCCTTCGAGTTACAAGAGCTGTGCGGTTGTGCAACCAGGTGCAAATGTTTTGGCGCGGTTTTTACTATCTTAAAAGTTGGTTTTATTTAACTCCTCATTCATCTAAACAATTTACGTTCCAAATGTAATTAAAAATTAGAAATTTATCATACAATAAAGCGAGTTGATGTTTTCCATTTCGGCTGTACAAAACCAAAACCTAGCAAGAGACATTTTTAAGACACTTTTTCTAAAATTAATATTTCTACATTGATTACGAGTAGTACTTTACAAAACGTGTTTTAAAAAACTGTTTCTTGCTAGGTTTTGTTTTTGGACAGCCGATTTGTTATGCTGTACCGCGTAAGAAGTGAGACAAAGCGCTGACTATAATTATGACGGCGTTTTTCTAATTTCAAAACGAATCTCGAAACAACTGTAACGCCCGTCTAATTAGTAATTTATTGAAGAATGTTACGGGCGCGTGTAGTGTAGTAGTCGTAATCTACATAGAAAACTCTAAGAATAGACAACGATTGATCGTTCGAACGTTTGTTGCACCGATCGCTAGCTAGAGTCGCATCGATACGCACCGTCTCATCCCCCACCTTTTAGACAAACACTACAATACGATATAATTAATCGGTCACGTCAGAATAAGATCAACATGAAGTAGATATTCATTTTCTGTGGCCAATTGTTTGATGAATTGGTTGCAGTGGAGGAGATATTTATTTAGACGCAGTTTTAACTGGTGAACAGAACTGACCCCATAGCATTATTATAACAGGTATTATAATAAAAATAAAAGGAAAAGGAGCACTTTTACCCATAAACAGGCTATGAAACTCTGCGTTAGCAGTATCACTAAAAACGGGAATACAGAATACAGAATTCTCATCTTAGAAACAAAATTATAAAGAGATAAAATAGCAATAATTAAAAAAAAATTAAGAAAAAAAACTAAGAAAAAAATTAAAAAAAAAATTATTTAAGATTTATATAATTATGCATAACACGGATACAAAGAATAAGCGCCAAAAAGAGGTTACATATTTTTAAATGAATAGTGCGAAAAAACTGTCCGCGCCGTATATGACTTGTTTTAATTTCGATAAATACATTCATGGAAGAACAGTTAGTCTGTATTTTCCAATTCAGTATCTTGATTATAAAACCATAAGTATCTTTTTACATAAACACGATATCGGTCAGTTAACAACTTACTAATACCGACTGCACAACAAGGCAATTTAAACTCTAATATTTTACACATTATCGTCTATTATAAAGTTATGTTATCATGTAAATATTAATTACAGATTATTTGATATGTTAAAGTATTTCCGATAGTAAAATTATAGTTTTAAGGAATTGGTACTTAGAATATGCAATTAGACACCAAAACAAACAATCAATATATCAATCAAATCAAAAATTACTTAACAAAATAATAAGATGCGAGTCGATAAATTATATGAACTTTCTTTTGTATGAACTTTGTGTTCATACAAAAGAAAGTATAGACATTTCTCCATCCCATATTAATTAATATCGATGATATCCAGAAAATACGTTACTATAAATAGTATGTCACATATGTGAGTCATTTCATGCCGTTGACAGTTCTATATTCCTATAATACTATGACAAATGTCTGCCCTCCAACGTAATAAAGGACACATTGTTCTTTCCGCAACCTTAGTTAGTCATGGCTATACTTTATCGTCATACAAGATATAAGAGCCAGTTATAAAAATGCGTTTTATATATAAGTGAGATCCCTCTGGGCATACATTATCACCATCATCAACTAGGTATTTATCCCATTTGAATTGCTACAACTAAAAGGGAGGGTGTATAGGGATCCTACTAAAATCAAGGGAGCCCAATTGCTACACCTAAAAGGGAGGGTGTATAGCGATCCTACTAAAATCTAGGGAGTCCAAACCAACCTCACCTTCAAGTGGTGCACCTGCTGATCAACAGACGAAGCTCTTGCGAACTTAACAGATCCCGGCGAGCGGCAATAGGCTCGCCACCTATTTCCGTGGGACCGACAATGTAATTGGCGAAATGTGGGCGTATAATATGTCTCTGCCTTCCCCTTCGGGGAAACAGGCGTGAATGTATGTATGTATACTATCTATATAAAATCTCTAAGTGAAACGTTTCAAATGGTGAGAGGTGGATAGCCTTTCGCCCACATAGACATTAGACGAGATCTCATTACCTGTTTATATTTTGGACTAAATTGTGGTCAATATTGGTGACATGTACCTTTCGATGAGATTGTGGAGTGCCTTGAAGAGAAGAGAGCGACACTCGTAGGAAAGCCCGCTCTCCCAAGATCCTTGATCTCCTTCTGCAAATAAAGAAAGTTAACAAATTATTTATTGTCGTGCAATCAAAAAATGTTCTTGAACATAAACTGGTTGATGGTTTAACCCTTATTCGGGCAGAGCAAGTCGAAATGTCCTACCTTAACTTAAAAACTTAAAGTTCAATATATGGTGGAAACATAGAGTCGTTTGCTCAATGAATGTTTAAAAGGTGTTTATTTAATTGCTAGTTTAATTTTACAAGATATAAATATAAAAACTATGTTAAAAGTAGTTTTAAAACGTGATGTACAGTTTATTGTGTCCCACAGAATTCGCGTATGTTATTTCAAATCGATTAGATTCGGATTAAAACTGTCCCAAAGAGCACACAACATAACAAGCAAGAAAATTATTAAAAATAAAAGTTAAATTCAAAACGAATATTAAGTAAAAAATCATAAATTGCTAAATTAAAAAACTAAATACCTAGTCTATTATATTAAAAAGTCATGTAAATAGTATTTGCAGAATATTTTACTGAGAAGTATATTTTTTTTAAGCCATGTCATAAATCAATTATCTTGATAGTGGCTACTGTGTCACATCGACGCTTCAAGTAATAAAGAACACAAACAATAATTTGCATGCAGTGTGAAATGTATTGTACGGTTGAGTAGAAATAGCTTTTGTTGCATTCGCAATCGGAAGATAAACTCGGCCTATCACCGGCTCGGCGTTATTAGTACATGCGAAAACAAAACGGCGCGCGCGGCGTTGCCGCTCCGTGCACGTTGCGCCGTCTCTCTCGGTCAGGGGGCGGGGCGGAGTCGACCTGTGTGACGTCACGCTCCCGCTCGAAGCGCACGTGCTTGTGTTTGTCGCGCGCGCCGCGCACAAACACATGCCAGCCAATGGTAATAAACGTCCGCTAACATTTTTAATTGACATTGAAATTCTCAATGCGACTCCTTATAGTAAGTAGTGTTGTAATAGGCGACATGCTATCAAAAAAATAGACAAGATTTTTGTTATTAATATACATACAAAAAATACCACCATTTTAAAAATATATCATTTAACTCTCGTATCTACTTATTGAAAATATCTCTTATGTCTACATACAATTTCGAAAACTGCTTTTAACTGTAAGCCAACAAAGGCAGTTCCAATTTAGTTTTTTTGCACTATTTAGCCGTCGTCTCTGGAAAGTTTCCAAGCGTGCAGCCTTGACATTCGTGCTCCAGGTGTGCGCGTGCCGCCTCCCGTCAGTCAGTCATAGCTGAACTAGTTTGTCCAGTATCTCCATGGTTTAGCATTACGCATTACACCCATCTTACATTTTACAATAAAACGGAGACTTGAAAAATGTTTTAAAAAATTATAATAATTATGGTGACCAAATAACATCGCGTCAGAAAGTTGACAACAACAAAGAAATGTTTTTAAACAAGGTGTTAACGTGCGGAAAGTTTTTAAAGTTCAGCGAGTTGTTGCGTAACAATAAATATTGCACCTTTTAAGGAAACAAACGAGTCGTCGAGTCGAGAACTGAAGTCACTAGTCAAGGGCGCCCAGTATTGCGGTCAAGCAGTAACCAAAGCGACCATAACAAATGAATCAGAAATTTCGTACGGCTCCTCCGCAATTGTCCTCCGAAACGAGGGGCGAGGCCTTGTTAGGCTTAACACAATCGCCATGTGTCAAATGCCCCGCCTTTTTCACCAAGGTTTGGCAAACTATGAGATAATCACTTCCGAATCTAGTTTCAGTGAGAGGTGCCTGATTGCTGAATAGTAAACATTCACATTAAGGCTAAATGAGTACGAGACGTTATATAGACAAAAGTACATAGAAGTAGAATCGGTTGTTGCATCGATTACGGCCGGTTCGGCACCGTCGTCGTCGCTGACTCTGCTCTCCCAAGGCCGCTACGATCAACGGTCCGCTAACCGCTTACTGTACCCAGTACCGATATGCTCGAATACCAGGCCGAGTCACGATTTAGCCGCGGTGCCATCGCGGTTTGGCCTCATTGAGCGCCATTATCGTTACAAGATTGGCAGAGGCCACATTTTAATTTATTCATTTTGACTTTAGTAGAAGTTACATCGATTTCTTGCACAAATTTCAGATCAATGCTTAAGCATTTCAGAAAAAGAAAATACAGATATCATAGCAGCTTTAACTTAGAAAAAGATAAAACACAATTAATTTTGTTAGTACAAATATTTTAACTTCGAGTGGAAAATGTCTTTTGAATTGTTTGTACAAATTTGTCTCCAAATTTTTATTGAAAACGTAAGCAGAGTTATTTCCATCCTGTTCAGTGGTGAGAATAAACCGCTGGCTTTAGTTTTCTGACAATTGGAACGCAACATACAAATTTGTAACGAATTTAAAAGAGGTCTAAATAATTCAGATAGCAATACCTAGGCCACAGACATATAAGAAGTGAAACAATTTATTCAATAATGCATATCGGGGTTATGCAATTATTGTGTATAGTTGAAGGTTCAAGGCCGTTTGGAGACGGTGGCGGTGGCGGCGGCGGTTGGCACCGCGGATGGGATCGATAGGGGCGGACGACGCGCGCCGCCGCGGCCACCCGACTTCAAGTTCCCATGGAACTAGCAAGATACGAGTACCGAGATACGATACCCTCGCGGTTATCGGCGTGTTTCACGCAGGAGCCGCCGACCGCAATGACGCTGATAACGCACTGATAACGACCAATGTATTGGCAATGATAAACGATTATTTGATAAATACTTACAGCTGTTGTACAATATTTCAAGGCTTTTAGGACGCTGTTCCTTTTTTATTTGCACATAAGGATGCTGCTAAAATAATTTTATATTGTATTGATATAGCCTTAGTTGATAAGTTAGTACTAATAGGACTAGAGAGTATCATCTATTATCGTAATCATCACATATAATAAAATATGTAAAACATTATTGAAGCGGTCGCTTTACATATACTTATTCTAGGTACATGCAGCAATAATTATGTATAGAAATTAATACTGTTGATGTTATTTAATTAGACTGCAGTTAGCCATTGGCGGCAGAAAGTTCGCTCGATTGTTTACAAGCGCGCGCCGTTCACCGCACGCAACATCGCGGCGATTTCGACAACCGCTTCAAGGACCTCATTTAATTTAAAATGTATTTCTAAATAAAACCACAAGACAATACCTTTTGTTTTTTAAACAACTGTGGTTTGTAAGGGCGTGGATACGGCGTAATGTAATTCAAGATCGTATCGAGCGCGAGGAAATCTGTCAATTCGCGCGCGCCCTCTGCGGCGGCGGTGTTGCCGGTCCCTCCCCCTCCCCGGCCCCGGTACGCGGCTGCAACATTGCCGTCTCTATCGCACACACCCACGTGTGCGTGACGTCATGCAATCCTTCCCGCCTACGTCACAAGCAACAGAGCCTGAGTTTTTCCACCCGATTTGGTCGAATAGAACGAAACGGGAGGCTGCTGGCCGCGTAGTATTATATCGTAAAAATATTTAATGTCTAGACAAGACATAATAATATATTTGTACATATTGCAATTGATTTATTAAAAAAATATATTAGGTCGGGGAAAAAGTCTTTTCGCATAACGTAGGTATAAACTTATTATAAAATTTTTTTGACTGTACTATTTGTGTCTGGCTGGTTTTGGTAACATTAAAAAGGTTCCATTATAAAGAAAAGAAAAAAATAAAAAAAAGTTGTTTCCCGCTATTTTTCATTTGTTTTTCTCTCCGTAAAAATGAGTGAATCTAATGAAGAAATTCGATACATTTTAAAATTTTATTATAAAAAAGGCAAAAATGCAACTCAAGCAGTGAAAAAAATTTGTGATGTTTATGGACCTGATGCAGTGTCAGTAAGAGTAGCACAAATTTGGTTCAAACGTTTTCAGTCTGGAAATTTTGATGTTAAAGATGCACCTTGCTCTGGTCGCCCTGTTACGAATAAAATGGACGCCATTTTTGAAAGAGTGGAGCAAGATCGGCATATTAGTAGTTACGATGTAGCTGAAGAACTGGGAATTGGCCACAAAACAGTTTTGACCCATTTGAAGAAAGCTGGTTATACAAAAAAGCTCGATATTTGGGTGCCACACGAGCTCACTCAAAGAAACTTAATGAACCGTGTACTCATTTGCGATTCATTATTGAGACGTAATGAAACCGAGCCGTTTTTGAAGAGATTGATAACTGGCGATGAAAAGTGGATCACGTACGACAAGAACGTGCGAAAAAGGTCGTGGTCGAAAGTTGGCCAGGCTTCACAGACTGTGGCCAAACCTGGCCTAACACGAAATAAGGTGATGCTGTGTGTATGGTGGGATTGGAAGGGCATTGTTTATTATGAGCTTTTACCGCCCGGCAAAACCATCGATTCTGATCTTTACTGCCAGCAACTGATGAGATTAAAGGAAGCAGTCGAGAGAAAACGGCCGGAATTGATCAACAGGAAGGGTGTGGTCTTTCATCACGATAACGCTAGACCACACACATCTTTAGCCACTCAGCAAAAATTAAGAGAGTTCGACTGGGAGGTCCTAGTGCATCCACCATATAGCCCTGACCTTGCGCCTTCAGATTTTCACCTGTTTCGGTCTCTGCAGAATTCTTTAGGTTCTGTAAGGTTGACCTCAAGAGAGGACTGCCAAAACTATTTGTCCCGTTTTTTTGATCAGAAGTCCCAAAGTTTCTACAGTAACGGGATAATGTCTCTGCCCACAAAATGGCAGAAAGTTATTCAACAAAACGGTACATATATATTGTAGATAAATGTAAATAAACTTTGAAAAAAATGTCTTGACTTTTCATACAAAAATACGAAAAGACTTTTTCCCCAACCTATTATATTAAAATAATAATGGTATTAAAGATTATTGAATTATAATATCAGACGCAATAGGCAAATATTAAGCAAGTGAAATTCCGAGTGTCTGTCTATCATTCATTCATCACAAAGTCGAATCTGTCTGAGCCACATCTGCGCGACACGCAGCTGCGCGACCCTACCTTTCGGCCGCTTTGTTTCACTTCCTCACGTGATATATCACAAATGTTTAAAGGAAGTCATATTACTCGCGAAAGAATTTAAAATTCAAATGAATTTGTTAAGGAAAAGTATTTGGCTAACTAAGATACCATTTGACGTGTGATATTTTAGGAAGCGCGAGTAAATCAAGCTATAAAAGTGTGGAGTGGAGTGTTGGGAACCGATCGATCGATCGCTGGCTGGTTAGGTGGGTGGAGAGCGCACGCGCATCAATAAATAGCCCGATCCGTGCGCGCTCGTCGATACAGTCACGTCACGAGAATTTTATTAATAAAACGCCGAACAACGCGCGAACGAACTAAACGTTCAACAACCCCGCGCACCGCCTTACGACCACTCTCAATTGGTTACATCACGTCTACGGCAAAATGTGCCACCATTCACAGGTGTCTGAAATTTATTTTAGGACATAATTTTTATAAAATTAAATATAATTAGACTAAGATTTCTTAACCATAAAGTATAGAATCAAGCTGACTAGGTTAGAAATGGCTTTAGTTAGATGCTGTGAGCGGTTTTGTTACGAAGTGTGACAAGTCGGAAACGCATCTTTCCCACGGCCCCGCGCGCCGCAGTCCGCACTTCACAACCCGCAGTCGTCTCCACTCAACTCAGGTAGGGGCTTCGATGTAAATCGTAACAAGGTAAACCAATGACGCGTGACTTTTGTTTCATTTTACAAGCGTGACCTATAGATTTGTATGAATAAAACACTATTTTTGACCACTAATTTAAAAAAACAATAATATCCCCAAAGATTTTAAACAACGTCTAGCATCCAACTAGGCAGTTTCCATTATGGGTACAGAACAGATACATATAAGGGGTTTTAACATAATTAATGATTTTTTATAAAACAGGACAAATATTATTTTAAATTTGTAAATAGTTATAGAATGTTATGGCTCCGCGGGCAAGAAGCTAAACAGACCGCCAAGAACGAGTTTACCGTCCACCATGTAATATCGGTGATCAAAACTTTATATGGTAGTTTTATCAGAAATAGTAATTAGCTAAAAATATACGGCTGTGTCTAGAAAGCAGTATGCACACATTTCTCTTGGTGAGCACTCGAATCAATTCCCACAATAACAGCGTTGGCTGCGCGCGCGCATTCAACCCACACGGCCCTAACCACTAATTAATAAACCTAACGGCTTGTTTCCACTCTCTTCTTCTATTTGGCCAAGCGGAACAGAGTATAGCATGACTTACTGAGAATGCTTTTCAAAATATGACAGCACGTAATTACCTATCATAAAACCGATTTGTCATAGTTATGACATTATTATAAATTAATATAATCAAATAACTTTAGCATTAACGTCACACAATCACAAGGAAAATTAATAAGTGTACAAGTTTATGTTATTGTGTTGAATGCGAACTTAATGCTGTTACATTCACTTAATAACAAAATTTATTGGATTATAGCGATAGAAGCGATATCGTAAAATTAGAAGCATTATAATCTGAACAACTTATAACGCTTGCATACAAGTAAGGACTTCAGTGAGACAGGTAGGAAACAAAATAAAGATGAGAAGCCGGTGTACTAGACGTGTTGTAAGGTAAATCATGTAGTCCTTGTTTATGTGGTGTAAGGGCGTTGCATGGGCCCCGACCGCGCCGCGCGCCGGCTGGGTCAACGACTGCGCCCCGACCGCCCGCGGTTGCCGTCAAATAATTAATCTAGTCCACCATTCGACACGGGGCTGCTTACAACCATGTAGCGGCGTCGCTAGCCTTCAATGTAATAGGCGGCTTCATATGCTCGTGTAATATCCGCATCGTTACAACAGCAAATATAACGGCATTTCGCTAAAACTACACGTCTGCTAGTCACAGACAGGTCAAGAAGTACTACTAAATAACGGTTTAGTGGATCCGAACATAATGATTTGGCTAAACTGATCAGAGGTAGGAAAATCGGATAAAATTTTAAATGTAGAGTTCAGTGACAGGCCAAGATCACGAACACCGGCGACAAACGAAGCATTGTGAGGAATTCAGGCGCGCGGCGGCATCGCAGCAATGGGGCACGGCACGCGCACTGCCACCATTTATCGTCAACTGTTTATAAATTGGTCCCGAAACGAGAACTCACTTGGAGGTGGCGAGACAAGTTTTTAGAAACCAATTGTCGGTAGCATCTTATCCCGTTTCTAAATATTCAATTTTAAGCAAATGATATGTGGGCTTTGGAGAACTTGTCCCATATGATTAAAAGAACTCCCCAAACCAGATCCTGAGTCCTTGAACATCTGTCTGCAAACGGTTGGGGAAGATTGCAGGGGACGTGTACAGAAGGATCAGGTGTCACACTGACCGCAGGCCAACCCGGCAAAACGAGTTATAAGCTAGGCGCCAGGCTCAGTGCACACCTTCTGCTTGTACAATATCATTATTTTTTATATAAAGACTTAGCTAGTTGCAATAATACCAATAAAGTTGAGACACATTATTACTGATGATTGATGACTTCAGAGACATACATTTTACAACATATTCAATGACTTTATTTTCTAAAACCTACTTTTAGAATATTAAGCAGGAAAATCTAAAAGTGAAAGTATTCAGTCTTAATCTTCAAGCAAGATTTTTAAACTAAAAAAAACAGAGACAAGGCGAAAGCTAATCGACTGACGCCAGTTGCACTAGGCACAATTATTATAACATGTCTGATTAACTATATGCAAATAAGTTAATAAGAATGTAATCTAGTTTCATTTCATATCCTAAAAACATTACCAAGTTTTAGAACATCTGATATTTGTCATATTAAAGAAGAAAATAATATTTAATTCCTATTAATTAATTTGCATTACAATCTAAACCTCGAAGACGAGCCAGTTACATCTGCAATTAATCTACAAAACAACCTGTTGCGTTCAGATTGTCTGAAGTGTAACCAGTTCTATTTCTAATTACGCTGTCTTGGAGCTCTTGAACAATCTATTCCATTCGGTTTTCGAGAGGGCATCGCTTAAACAAAATTAGAAATCGCTAGAATGTTTGCAGTTTAAAGACTCAAAGACAAAGCAAAGATCATGTTCTACATGAGCGAACAAGGAGAGGCGGTCTCTCGGCTGAATTGTAGTTAATCGGCTATTGTTTTGGGCGGTGTAACAGTGTCTAGACATAATCTGGATTATCTGCGTTTTGACAATTTTGACGAAGATATCCTCTTTTAAAAAACATTAAATTACAAATCATATAAATTTCGTTGTGGTGATTATCATATGAAAAATAATGTCACTTCATTGAGTATAATAAAAAAATTAACAGTATTTGGCACATGTTCAAACTACTGACGAGAATAACGAAATGATTCAGGAAAGGAGAACTTAAAATTTTCATAGGTAATGAATGATTGAAAGGTCTTATCTAATCGAAGTTGTATTTAAGTAGGTTTTAAATGATATGGAAGTTAAGACTGAAATAGTGATGATATACAATGTATCGGGGTGTTGTGTTATGAATGTAGTAAGGTAAACAAATGGCAGTACGGTGCGGCGGGTATCGACCAGCGTGCAGCGCGCGGCCCTACCACTTATCGCCATCTTCACACCTAATTTATCGCGAGACGCAATCGTGTCGATCTTTGTATACGTTTTGTTGTACGACGCTCTTTTAGTTTCTATTGCTCATTTGCGTGTATTGTGTTGTGTTTATTACTGCTTTGATGTATGTAACTTGTATTGCTTATCGAAAAGTTGGTAGTCTTACGACATAACAGTTTATTACCTGATTTATTTAGTGTAGCTGTGTTATATAACTCGTTATTTATTACAAGAAGACTCCATTTCTGCTAAAGATGTAACATTCCATCAGTTGGTAATGTGATAGCTAATGCGCCTTTCTTATTAAGGTGAAGCAAATCTAATAAAAGACCACAAATGGGTATGAATACTGAGGATGGTTATGGGAAATGGAAAACCATCATTAAATAATTATTTAGAATCTTAATAAGAAGTCGCAATTATAATTTGAGCTGTACAATTAGTAATCTAGTAAATACACCACAACAGAACTAATATGCACTAAGTGAACAGAGAAGTAATCAGGTACTGGGATTAAAGACTTAAAATTGAAAAGATGTAGCAAAGGATAGCAGACACCAAATCCCAATATTATCAATGGCAGTTGATTGCGAAATTGCGGATTGATATCCACGCACCGTAAGCTAGTAGCGTATGAAAGGTATGCATTTATTTATTTGTTATTTGACGGTAGTTGAAGGTCGGCTTGCACGTGGTCACGGCGGCGTCGACTGGCGTAAATTGGAGCGAGCGGGTGCGTGGCAAGGGGGGTGCGCGGCCCCCGATCGATACCCTCTGCAGCGGTCGCCAACGCCTCCGCTGTTTCTAAGCACACTACCTCACTGGAAATAAACCCTTTTCTACAAATTCTTGTCAAATCTCTAAACGATGCTTTCTTCAAAGCGACAGGCCCTCAAGGCGATTCCTGCAAAAGAAGTGCCGCTCTTACGAATTTACAAGTACAATCAATATTGTGTAACTAATTCCTGACATAATCTACCTTATTGAACCTAAACTGTTTTATGTAGTATTGACCTAGTTTATTTGATTTTATTATCAAAAAATCTAACATGAATATGTTGTCAAAAAGAGTGAAATGAAATGGTAAACGGTGTGTTTTGGGCTATATGCTGAGGTGTCTTGAATCTAAGTATATTAGGCTGTGTACTGAAGTGTATTAAGTTCATACATTTGAGTCTGCCAAACTCAGTGATGACCTGATTGCCGCTGCATCCTTAGCGAGCCGCGTGGGAAGCCGCCCCCCGCTTCACCCACACACAACACAACCCCTTGAACTCTCCCTCCGCCCACAGCCGCCATTTCTACCGACTAGAAGCGATGCCCGACTAATAACACTATCAAGGTACCTATATCACAGAATATCAGACACATATGTAGTGTAGATTGATCCAATGATGACTTGATTAGTGCTGCATCCTTTAACCACACCTATACACAACAACCCCTTGAACTAGCCCCCCGCCCACTGCCACCGCACTACTAATCACCAAGGTTCTGTCACTACAAATTATGTCTATATTGGCCTCAAGTCAATGACATAAGTAGACTGTTATTAAAAGGTTATATAGAGGTGTTAGACATATTACTTAAAAATATAAATTTATCAAAGCATGGAAACTTATAACAAAAGACTGCTGTCATTATGTGCCAACAACAAAGAAAAATAATGTAATGAAAATATAAAACAAGCTAAAATGATCAGCTAAACCTAATTGAACGCAATGCATGATTCGAATACCCAGAATTAATTTACGTATTCCTAACACAAAATAGCAAATTAATTAACGTTGAATGCTGCAATTTAACCTACCCTAATATTACGAATATTGAACCAACATCCATGACACTGGTATTGATTGATTGGATGCTTTATTCCCACTAGTCCTACGCATCAGTTCAACTGCCTAATTCAACACTTACTTCATTGGTGTGTTTTCTAATACTGTTTACAGATTTCGTTTTAAAATATTAACAAATGCGATACAGATACATAATTGGTTATTCCTTGAAGATGCCGTTCTTAGGTGGTGAATTAGAAATAACCAGAGGCTACTCCAACTCAACGAAACTTTTTTTTATGCTTATCTCTTTCACCCATGAGGTATATCATTATCCGTGAAAGGAATGAGTATAACAAAGTTTCGTTATCGTTGAATTTTAGTAGGCCCTCTGATGTGGAGAGTAGTAGTAGTGTAACTAAAGGCGATATTATTACTGAGGATTGCGGGCTAAAGGGCTGCACTGCAGATTGCAACTCACAACTCCACATACCAACAAATGTCAAACGCTATATTATCTAGATAATAGATAAAGTATCAGCTGTCTAGACGGCTTATACTTTCATGTAGACATATTTACATTACTATACGTACTGCAGTACTTGAGAAAGCGTATTGAGAAACTGTCACCGTATGCAATGGAAGGAATACCGCACAAAATGTAGACATTATAATTCTCATTTTTGTATAGTACACAGTTTGTTTATATGATTTGATTAGTCTTTACAATGTGTATAATAAAGTTTTTTGTCAATCATTCATTTAAGGCTCTGCAAAGCCAAGTAACTTTTGGTTAACCATTATAGTACCGAATGCATCTCAATAATAATAATTATATAATTAACATTGACTACATTATTTTAGCGAACAATAAATAAAAAATAAACTTTACGTCGAATACATATAATGACTCTAGCTAACTCTACAAATGTATTATCTGTATCGATCCCAACTATTATTATCTAAATATAAATTCCAATACTCTCAACGTAAGTAGGTAGTTAAGTTTACTCGATATCACGACAGGAGCAAGAGATCTAAAAATGTCAAAGGTGAACGAGGGTTCCATTTATCATTTCATCTCCACCCAGCGCTCTACACATTTATGGAGACATTATGCAACTGTTCCTATCTAGGCATATGTATGATGAGAGCCCACTCGTAACACAACAACGTGAAAATATTAAAATGTAATCATGTTAACTATCCTTTTTTTAAGAAGAAAATGCCCGCCACTTGAGACATTACATAAAAATTATCTACTAGATAACTAGAATAAATTTTGCAATTGGAAGATTTTCACCAACGAATGTAATCAAAAGCATCATTTATTAGCATCACACGCGTCAATAAAAAAAAAAGTCATAAACATAACATCTCAAATAAAGTGGAAGCATCTTTATCACGAGACCACTTAATTGGCTAAGCTAGGAGGTTTTTCATTAATTTCATTAGGTCGGGATGGCTGATAAACGCCGCCGTGGTATCAGGTGGAGACCGCCCGCCCCCACTCGGGTTGCCGTGACATTTGCCCGGCCCGCCCCTCCCGCCGCAGCCCACGTGCCGCGCCCTATCGTAACAATATCAACACTCCAGGCTTCTCCACTAAAGCCTACCAGATTTTTAGACATAAAAAACATGATTTTTCTTTTTCAATTAAATTTGAACATATTGATAAATACTACCCGCATTATTTAACTAACATCTAAGGCAGTCGTTATTAGGAAGTCTTTCCTTCTAATATCCTGACAGATGGTTTCACCATAAAAAGATGTTTCGCTCTGGGGTCTGGGTCGCGGCTAACAGACGGCAATCGCTCCGTGTAATAATTGAAACTCAGACAAATTTGGTTAATCCAGTGAATCCTAATATTAAATCTGAGGATATAATTATAAACTACCTGCATTATTCACCCTTGGACTAGTCCTACATACGTTTTCAAAATGTAAGCAACAGATTCTGAATTGTTCTGCATCGGGATATAATCTGTTAACAAGTAGTATCATCCCTCCGTTCGTTCGGCGGGCAGGCCGCGCCACCCTAAACAGATTACCGAGCGGCGCGGCGGCGTCGTCCTCGGCGCCCGCCGCCGTTCATTCCGCGCAAATGGCCTAACGTACCGCCGGAACTCTGAATTATAACCGCCGGCTATGCACCAATATTAACCCCTCATGATAACGTCTAACAGTATTAAAGGCTTTATGATTATCTATTAAACTTCAAAGCTTATCCACTTGAACATGGATAATAATGTTAAATGCATTAACAAGTTTTCTGCAGTTTTTTGATTAAATGCCATAATTTACTGAAGATGTTGTTAACGGATATTTTGTAGTTAAATTGTCTCTCCAGATTAGTTTAAAAATGTTCCAAAGTAGAGAATAATCAACAGGCAGATATCTAATGTAAATATCATAATATTTATCTAATGATGTCAGGGCGCCACGGCATATCTACAAGCTACAAGTTCAAGTTAAAAGTGAATTTTCCTTTGTTAGAACCCACGTAAGGTGTCCTACTTTATAGCGGTGTAACAATATTTGCGCAGTGAGTATGGCAATAAAACCAGTTTTGTGCCGATAGAGGTGAGCGGCATCAGCGTCGGCAGTCGGAGGGAAATTGCCACGTTCGGTTATTTCCGTCCGCAACTCCGCGCTCCTCAGTCGCACGCCGACCTTCGATCGCATGCAGAATGCCGCTCGCATCGCATATGGGTGTGTAAATAACAAGATAACTAACAATGTGACCGCGACGGCCATCTCTCGGAACCAACGCGACAATTCAAGCATCATTCACATAGACACAGGAAAAAATATTTGTTACGTATGATAAATCCTACTCCGGTTCACCTTCAATAAGCCATCTAGTTTTCCTGGATCATTAATAATAGAACAAGATAATCGCGGTACAAGATACGATAGCGAACATTTTCTTACAGCCGTATTCGTTTTATTGATATTAAACACTATAATCGAAGGTTTTAATGCTTCAAGAACTTCAGGATCCTGGTAATTTTAACTAGGTCATTAGTACAACCTACGCAGCCTGGTTGATTTCAGACATATAAATCATTATTAAACGAGTAGGGTACAGTGACACGCAAAATGCCCTTACCGAGTGCTCATTACAAAAAAATATAAGGGAAAGTTCTCTAGTGGATATCCTCGTACTGTTTCCCGAGAATCCTCACTTCATAGCAATAACAGGGACTAGCACATCTCGATAGTAAAGTCGCCTTGTAACTGCCAACACACACAATCTCCAAGATTCCCAGCAGATTAGATAAAAAAAACTCTTTCCACGCATGAATTTCACTCTTAACATATAGCCACACCATTAATATTTATTTACGGTATGTCAAATGATTGGATCTGTCAGCAGACCTGTAATCATACTTTTATGACAATAGAAGGCTAGGAAATGTCCCACAATGTACATTATTAACTCGTCGTAGAACAAGACACGACAATAAGCTCTTCCCACGCCTATCGAGTAGTTTACTGAAGTACAGTGTGCGACAACTAGTGTCGAAGTTTAATAAAAACCAAGATTGATCTTTCAAAATATTTGTGTAATCTATATATATAAAAGAAAGTCGTGTTAGTTACTGCACTTATAACTCAAGAACGGCTGAACAGATTTAGGCGAAAATTGGTAGGGAGGTAGCTTAGAGCCAGGAGACGGACATAGGATACTTTTTATCCTGTTCGACAGCGTTCCCGTGTGACTTGACATGAAACGTCAGCCACTATAAAACGTGATATAACAAAAAAGAATCAGACTTGGAATAACAAAACGCAAATGACAGCTATGTAATTGACGTATAATGACAGCTATGTAATGACGTATGGATGACAATTTGATATTTGTAAGAAATCAATATTCAAACTATTTCTGACTTCTTGGCGGGAAAGTGAAGCGTCATGTCTGCAGTTTTGTTTTATTTTCTAAAATTTGTGATATTTCGAAGATTAATGTGTGATAACGGTGGATTATTAACCGTTAAGTGTTTGTGAATATACATGAGTGTTAGTAAATCAAACAAAGCAGTGCAACATCACTTTTCAAATTCTCTCAAGGAGTCCATGTGAGATCTCAGTATAGTCCCACATCTTTACTGAGGACTTAAGGGACTTTGGGGAGGGTATATCATTTACCATTTATCATCTTTATCATCAAACACTCTCATATACTACGAATTATCTCATTTACTATTGATATATCACTTACTTGACACTGGCTAAATGTGCAGGACGCACGACGCCATTATTTAAAAGAAAGAAAGTTTCTATTAAATAAATAATTGACGGACTTCTTGGCGGGAAACTGAAGTGTCATGTCTGCAGTTTTGTTTTATTTTCTAAAATTTGTGATATTTTGAACATTAATGTATAATAACGGTGGATTATTAACCGTTAAGTGTTTGTGAACATACATGAGTGTTGGTAAATGAAACAAAACAGTGCAACATCACTTTTCATATTTTCTCTCAAGGAGTCCATGTGAGATCTCAATATAGTCCCACATCTTTACTGAGGACTCAAGGGGCTTAGGGGAGGGTACCTCATTTACCATTTATCATCTTTATCACCACTCATTCTCATTTACTATGAATTATATATTATTAACATATCTCTAACTTGACACTGGCTAAATGTGCAAACCGCACGAAGCTATTATTTAAAAGAAGAAGAAATAATTGACTTCTTGGCGGGAAAGTGAAGCGTCATATCTGCAGTTGTGTTTTATTTTTTAAAATTTGTGATTTTTCAAACATTAATGTGTAATAACGGTGGATTATTAACCGTAAATTGTTTGTGAATATACATGAGTGTTAGTAAATCAAACAAAGCAGTGCAACATCACTTTTCAAATTCTCTCAAGGAGTCCATGTGAGATCTTAGTATAGTCCCACATCTTTACTGAGGACTTAAGGGACTTTGGGGGAGGGTATCTCATTTATCATTTATCATCTTTATCACCACTCATTCTCATTTAATATGAATTATATATTATTAATATATCACTTACTTGACTAAATTTAATTAATATTGCCGCGAGCAAGACTATCAAAATCTTTCCCGACAAATGCAAGAAGAATACGAAATACTGCAAATGAAAGGACTGAAGAAGAACAAGAAATTGCACGTGCCGAAACAGCGCCTTAATAGTATGGCTCGACTTCGTGCTTCTCAATAAATAATAATAAAACAAGAAATGTCGTTTATCAAGGTACTTAAGTGAAGAGCAACCTATATACTAAAATATAGAAATAATGATGAATGTAGATATTTACATTTTATGGATTTTTTCCATTAAAAAAAACACTATCGGCTTATTTATTGCCATTAAGGCGGAACAAAGTTCGCCGGGTCAGCTAGTTTTCATATAAAATTACTAAAAACCCGTGTTTTATCCTACGATAAATATATCGAAACTACTAACATACTAACTGTTAACTTAGCAGATTTTCCTGCAGAAGTTTCTAATTGGCACGTTATAAGTAATTAATTATAAAATAAATGTACAAAAAAACTACGTTAACCGTTCGTATAGATAGGCACTTCATCGATTACGTGAACAGAACTTGAAACGACCAAACTACTTCTTGCAAAAGCATATTTAACTAAATTTCTTTAAAATAAAATAAAATTATATAACAATGACTCCGTTTTTTGGCATCTTATGCCATATGATAATCTAACAATTGTTGCTGTGGTCAGATATTTTTTACAGTTTTAGCACTGGTGCAGCTTTTAAATGAAAATTTTAAGCAAAATTGCTACAAAAATTGTTTTGATAGGAGAGTTTTATTATACCGTGAGAAAAAGCAGTTTGAACAGATAAAGCAAATTATAGGCACAGCCGCTAAACAGATTTCGATTCCATTATTGAGCTCTTTAAGAAAACTTATACTGATTTTTACGACATTATTATTTATTGTATTTATTACATTTTTAGGAGAACCAACAGCTTGCTAAACATAATACATTAAACATATAATCTCAGGAAGCCAATTATAGGTCCCCACTGATAGAAACAGAATCTCATATAACCTCACAAACATAAAATCACATAAACACAAAAACATGCTAGAAATTAATGCTCAAAGAACCTGCTACTTAACTTAGTTCTTGCCGAAACAATATTTGTGCAGAAAAGATCTAAATGTAAGTTATGACAATTTTCATTAATAAAGTTACCGGCTCGCCACATAAAAGAATTTTGTCTGTAATTGGTCGATGCGATTGGTATTTGACTATATTAGCGTAGCTATACAGCGGTAAGCCTATTTTAAGTCTCATCTCCAAATTAATATTGCCTCAAAATATTTGTATAAAACTAATGACTTTCGATTTAATTACAAGCTAATGAATGAATGATTCAACTTTTGAACGTCTAGTGTATTCAATGGGATGAATTAAGGTTTGATAAGATCTGCCGTAACAACTTAACACGCATTTAACACTGAAGTGCGAGATTTGTTGCGCAACAGCGGCGCTAAGCAGCTTCGTCACACTCCAAAACTGTTACTTGTTTGTTATGCTACATTACTTCCATATAAGGCGTTGTACTAAATCGGGTCAACAAATATTTTGGGTTTATTTTGAAACGAATGTCTTAACCCATCGGTTATTACAGATAAACAGTTCTTAATCAAACCTTAGGTCTATAACATTGACATTCAACATACATATTGTATATTTGCAGAGAATTTTTAAAATTTTAGAAGTTCTAGTTTATTTCCGAATTTATAACAAGTGTGTGGTGTCAATAGCATTGCCAGTAGATCGTTTCTGTAGCAAATTCCTAATTAGACATTTTAAGTAGAGGACTGAGGCGTGATGTGAAAAGAGGCAATATTTAGGATTACCCTCCTGGTAATCATATCAATCATATCAACTCCGGAAGGAGGATATAAGTAAGAAAACTGTCAGGTCAGTAACAGCTTTAAGAACGTGACATTTTTAAAAGTTATCGTTACTTTAACATAGTCATCGTTTGTTTTTTACTGGTAAAAAAATTAATAATCATTAAAATAACGACAAAAGAACGAATATTGCAGCAACTATTCAGACTGATAATGATAACCATTTGCTTGCCGCTCGAGTATTGCATTACATAATAACGAGGGAGATTATTGAATCGTAGGACAAGCGGGGCTACCGTCGTTGGAGTGTCGCTCGTGGCTAATGGATTCGCAAGGTTGAAACAATTGAGCTGACCAGTGCCACGACCACGCGCCCGGAGCGGATCTACGGGACCCCGGGAACACTTACCGCTCTTATGTAATCACTACCAATAAACATCGACCCACGTATTTATTTCACTAAGGTTCTTTAACTAAAAAAATACATTAGGATTTTACTAAAGTTTCGTATGACTCTTATATTACACACTCGTAAAATTACTTTCTATAAAGCAAAAACCATTTTAAGAAAACAAAGCATATAGCAAAAAAAATGTTAATTCGACGGTAGTATTTCTTACATACATACACGCCTGTTTCCCCGAAGGGGTAGGCAGAGGCATATTATACGCCCACACTTCGCCAATTATAAAGTTAGTCCCACGTAATAGGTGGGGAGCCTATTGCCGCTTACTGAGAGTGAGAACTGTTATGTTCGCCAGAGCATCGTCCGTTGATCGGCAGTTGCACCACTTGCAGGTGAGGTTGCCTTGGACTTCTTAGGTATTGATAGGATCCCTATACACCCTTTAGTTTTTATACGGATATTTTTTATTCTATTGTTTCTTTGCGATTAATCCTACATTAGCATATGATTACTGCCTATTACTCCGACAGTGGAACTTAATCATGATAATAATGTATACCGGCAAAATATGTAATTTGTACTAGCGAAGCCTGAAAGTATAAACACTACACAAACGATTATCTACTACGTTTTGATTGTTTTTGTTTTTCTTTTTTTTTTATGTGACACGTCATAATGACTACATCCTGCCTGATGATAAGCAGTCGATGCAGTCCAAAAAGAAAATGAAAGCGCTTTGTAACGTGAAATAAGCACGCCATAAAGCGCATCCACTCATGACGGCCTGCTAAAATGCCGTTTCACGCCCCGCTTAAAAGACCCGGGATCATAGGAAATAGGAAACACATGAGCCGGCAGCGAATTCCAGAGCTTAGTGGTCTTGCACAGAAACGACCTCCCAAATTTCTTGGTTCGAGTGCTTGGTTAGTGGTCTGGTTGGTCTGGGTTAGTGTGCTTGTTGCTGCGTTAACCTGAACAATGTCAATGTCAAAACGTTTTGTTAACCTCTCTCGAGTTGTTTGTGCATGTGGTCACCCACAGATATTGATCTGTACAATAAGAGCCAACAACCAATCAAATAAACAATAAGAAGTTTTCACTGTCATTAAGAATTTATAGCTACTATTTATTGACTAAGAGTAATCATATTTCAATCGAATACAATGCAAGATTGACATAATTAACAATGTTAAATAAGCTAAGCATCATACTGAAAAATAAGGTAAGCAAAACAATGGCAACGACCGAAATAAATACCGTTTATGTAGATTTATGTCACGAATACACAATCTATTTCGAGATTCGGCCGCTCGTGCGTGAACTTGCGACTGCCGAGTGCGCGCGCGCATCATACGCGATTCGCACTATATTGTACAGATTGAAATTTAATCTTTCTACAGATTTATTATTTGAAGACGGCGGGGCAGGTGCTTTTCGACTTTATTTCGTTATCTATTGTTAATATCGACTAACAGACTAAAAGTTCAATTCGTATTACAGTACAGATGCAGCAATAACTTGATATTATTTAATTCGGGGACATGACGAACGCTTTGCGTAAAGCGATTCAAATTAACAGAATTTATCAGTGTCTCAAATATCTATATCTATACACATAGATGATTAGGTGCCTAAGTTAGTATTTCTGATGTACAATAAGGTTAGGTTAGGTTGACAATTTATTAATGTTGATGACACGTAAAATACAAGCCTAAATTAAAAAGAACTTTAGTTTTACTAAACAGTTGTAATCTTAAAACAAAGCGTGCCCTAGATTGAGTAAAGATCTAATCGCCTCTAATTTGTGTACGGCACGTAATTTGGCAATGACAAGTTAGTCACCCGTTAGTCAGTAGTGAGTGAACGAACGACTATGGGTACCTCGGCAGTGTAGGCGGGTGTCTTACGAGCTCGAGCAGTGTTAACGACCAATAAAATTAGGAGGCAAGCTAATCAGCTCTCACTACAATACTATGACAACACATAAAACATATTATTGCGGTTTAATCAATTCTTATGATGTTGGTAACAAAATTGAACGGTAAGTTAGAACGATTGCTTAAACGCAAATTAAAACAAGACAAGTCCTATAATAGATTCCGTAATTCCTAAATATGCATTACTATAATAAAATAAAGTATGAATGCAAATGGAAATCAGTGCATGATAGTTCTGCTTTTGTCAATATTATCAGCAAACGGTTCAAGTGTGCGGTCAAACACCTGTTGAGTGACTAATGAGAACGGCGACTACTACGTCACCCAACTCAGATGTACGATATATCAGTCTTCAATGCATTTATCAAGCTAGAATGTAATAAAAATAAATTATCTTGATTTTATTATACATCACTGTTTAAGTATGCTGCTTCTATTGAAACTTAAATAAAGTACGTATGCAAAAAAAAAATTTGATTGATATATTGAGATGAGAGAGACTTCCCCAGAAAATACACAAAAGTGTGTGCTGTGTTTTTATAGTTAGAATGTTACTTTTCGTTACGCCTCCAATTGTATCGCTTTTCTTTTGGCATTGTTTTCTTGTTTAATTTGGTGAACAATAAATAATTTTCTCTTCTTTACTTGACTTTCTTTACATATGAATAATAAACTCTATATTATAGAAAAAGATTTCTGTTACTTATTTGATACAACGTGATAATACGTAGAAATTACAGCAATGGGATGCATTCATATAAGCCACGAAAAGCCTGCAAAGCCAGGCTGACAAAACCCAAAAGGTGCAAAGAAAAAATGCGTCAAGTGTCGGTTTTGCGGGGAGACTGGCGGGCCCGAGCGGAGACAGGCCACGACACCGCCCCCACAACCCCACATCTCTTTTGGAAGCTGGTTATGCCAAACTGTCGTATAGACGTCTTTATTTCGCTTCACTTTTTATTTTTTGGCAATAAAACTTACTAGTTTGATAATTTAGTCTTTAAAAAAAGTGATGGATTAAAAATATGTTTGTTACAATTCCCGCGCTACTATAATTTCCCGTAAAATCGAGAAACTATTCAACACGACACTTGTTTCGCCCTTACACAGGACATCTTCACTAAGATAGGACCAACGCTGAAACGAGAGTGCAAGCCACTCTCCATCCATCACTTGCTTACAATGGATTTCCGCAAAGTAACGCCTGAATCAATAAATTTCTAAAAAAAACCTGAAAAGCGAACGTTTTGATAGTTTATGTCCAGAAATCTCTCAAGGTTTCAGAGATAATGATGGGAAGAATTGAGATTGATAGCATTATGTTTTTTTTTTTACCACATTTGATAATATAATTATAAAAATATTATCTCTCGTGTACTAGGGTCGTAGCTCATCAAGGTTTATGTGAAATAAGCAAAATAAAATAACACTTACAAACGCTCGACTTGCCTCGTACACTTGTTTTAATGTAAATTGTCACGAATAATAAACATCGAACCCTCAATAAACTCGAGCACAATTACGGCCAATCTACTTAATGAAAATCGTTAATTTAAAATCCAGAATTTAACTTGCAACATTTAACTCAATTAACAGTAACGTGGTTGGTTGGAGGCATCGATTGCAGTGAAACATGTTATGTGGCAGTTTTCCACGTACATCTGGAGTATCGGAGGTGAGTACGTCTAGCGTGGGAATAAAGGGGAGCCGCCTTCCAATACACAGGTACAGAAGGCCGGCTCTAACAGTAACTAGGCTCGCGTGAGCAATAAGCTGTCTTCGAACATGGTAGGTGATACTACATGGTAGAGAACGTCTGTGTGGAAAGATATAGTTCACTAAAAACGACAAATTAACGAGGATCACGTCAGACAATACAACAGTTTAACATATGATGTGATGTGATAGAAATTGGGATAAGCAAAATATACCATGTATAAAATGTACTAAATAAATATCATGGGAAAAAGGATACACGAAATACATATCTACAGAAGGACGGCTCTACTCGAATTCAACAGTTATTAAGCACACGTGTCTGGCTGGCTTGAGCATTAGAGGTGATATTTAAGTAAAGTATTGGGGGGAGTGTAGGAAAGCGTAGAGATTACAAGCGAATAGATGAAAACCATAGCTATAAATGAATGTGATGATGAAAAATGAAAGATGAATTTTGTCATATTAATTCAGACAAATTTTAATGTAACCTATTTATTTGAAATAATAAAGAATACAAAAATTCTTCAAAAAGGTAAATAAACGAAAGCTATGTTTCTGTTTAGTACACCATGTAAAGATATAAATGCAAATACAGAAAACGAATTATGAAGGACCAATTAGTAGCGAAGCGAATTATTCTAACACTTATTACTTTATAAGAAGCTTGAGCCAAGCTTAATATCAGTAAATTGCAAGAAATCGATGAAATTCGATTGCCGTATAACATGCACTGTGGCAGCTTTTCACGTACGCTTGTACATGGTGGAGGGGTAAGCTAGGGTTGGGTAGGAATAAAGATGAGCCGATTCAAACAACACATGAGTACAGTACAGCAGTCGAGCTCTAGCTAAACTTAACAAGACACGTGTAAAGAACACATTGCCAAGAAACATGATAAATATTATATGACAAGGAAAAAGGGGTAAGGTAGCGTCGTAATGAAGAGTACTCAGAAGCTCAGTATCCAAAGGTAAAGAATGTCGGCAACGCTGAGCTTCAGTGACAAGCTAAGTGCTTTTGATTTAAATATCCCCCGTGGGTTATTAAATGGGCAGGTCCTTTAGATTACTAAAAAATATGAGGAATATTATAAATTAAATTATTAAAAACGGTGAACCGCCGCTCTATGATGGCGTACCAATTACATTTATTTCAAACCCCTCAAAAATTGGTTTCACACTAAAAACGCTTTGACACTTCGCGGCGGAAACGTGAAATAAATTTTATTTAACAACCAAATTAAGATTAGAAAACTCAAAGGGAATGTTGCTTAAACTTTTCTAATGTAATAATACCAACGCGATTCTCCAAATTTAATTTAAATTAATCCTCATATTCTAAAGTCTAGAAACTCATCGACGATTTCGGTAAGTTTTGTGTAAAGCCAACCTTTTGCATCTGTAGTTTTTGTGTGTCGGTTGCAGTACTTTGAAGTCGCCGCCCCCATACCTGTGCCGCGACGAATAAGGGGTTGAGCGGGGCCGACCCGCGGCGTGCGAATTCATATCAACAACATTGCAAAAAACACCCGTCAATTGCAATGCATTTTCTACACGAGATTGTAGTTAGACGTTTTACACTTGTTGCAAATTGCATGAGTATAATAATTATTGTAGTTCGAGTTAGCCGAGATTTCGATAGCTGCTCGCTGCTTTAAACGAACATGTTTCTATTTCCACAAATTACCAATATTTGTATGCAAGAGCTGGTCTTGTTTTAGTGATTATGTTTGTTTATCGGTCGTCTAGGATCTTAGTTTAGGGCTATACCGCCGGCACCCGTTTGAAATGCCCAGAAACATTTACAGTATTGAATAACTTTATCCGACCCGAAATTCAATTTCACTAAACATCTTGGATCTAATCGGGCCATTAGCATAGTTAACAATCATTTGAATCGCGTTAGAAGATGAAGGGGCGTCTTTATTCAACAAAACAAGCGCAAATGTTTATAGCAGAAAATTCCAATGGTAATTAATTGTCAATTAATCAACGAGAAACAAAACAAGACAGTAGGAAGTCGTCTAGCAAAAACCCAATAACTCAAGGAGCACTCGAAGCAGCATTTATTAGATTAATTACTAGGCACTCTGTCAGCCCGCCGCCGACGCGCCGAGTCGCTGCATTGTCGCAGCGTGACGCGCGACTTTTCCGTCGCCCGCCTAATTGTCGCGCTTACGAGCAGTAGCTTTTGTTTTTGGCGGATACACATTTAAATTAATCGTGCTACTTTCGCTTTTTACGTAATTCTTGTTACACGAACGCGAATGCTAGTCATGACATTTGTTTATTATGTGAATACTGAACAAGTCTCGAATAAAATAGAGGCTTAATTGATCGAGAACTTATTCAACTCCTGCATAGATTACAATCGAAGACTAATGAGATTATGATGATGAGGTATTAGTTTTTTTTATATCTTGAAGAACATTATGATATAATATGGAAAATTAGTACTAACTGATCGATAATAGTGACATAAAATACGAAAGCTAATTGAAGTTTATGTAAACCGTCGGCTTTGACCCTAGACCTTGATAAAAATGAATTACATTACAGCTGTCCCGCTGTGTATAATATAATAACTATATAAAAAAAAACAATGTGTTTTGGCTAGTTTTGCTGGACTGCCTAACGAACAGCGGGTTGTTATTGCTGCGTGCAGTAACTGCATCGAGCGTTCAAAAGCTGCTTAATCGCTGCGATTTGGTGTTTGAAATGTGCGCAGTGCGCTCCATCGCATCCTAAGTCCGAAAAGCAGCTAAAGCGCCGATGCCAAAATAGGCGTGTGCGCGAAGGTTTCAAATGGTTGCTAATAATTGATATGGCGGCCTATTTCAGTCACCGCGTACCGTTACGAATCCCGCTTTGTCAGTGTGTTGTTCTTAGCTGATTTTCTATATGAACTGATATTTTGCATATAACGTTAAAAGCTGCAGTCTCGTGTAACGTAAAGGAGCGCGATGCAGCGGTCGAACCACCTATGTTAAAAAAGTCCTGAAGCAAGTTTGTCAGGGGACTACTGGGCGGGAAAGTGAAGAGTCATGTCTGCAATTTTGTTTTATTTTAAAAAAAATGTCATATTTAAAACTTTCCTTGACACTTGCTAAACGCACTAAGCCATTAAAAAAAAAGTTTGTCAGTCAAGACATAGATCTAAACAGAATCTAATAAGCGCTTCCGCTCGGGCTGACGAAAAACAGGACAATTTTGACCGACTCGTCATCGACACGAAATAAGAACAATATGAGCATAAAGAGTGTGTACTTACGGCCGGCAATAAGTTCGGGAGCGACGAGTCCGCTGAGGTCGGGCTCCTCGCCGTACCAGAAGATCCAGAGCTCCTTGGCAGCGCGCAGCGAGAGCGGCGGCGGGGGCGCGGGCGCTGCCACCTCGTACAGGTCGGGCGGCGGCTGCGGGGCCGGCACGCGCCGCCACACGCACAGTATGTCGCCTGCCAGGCAGCGCGCGTAGCTGCTGATCACGGGATCCGCCAGCGGCGCCGCGCCCTCTTCGCCCTCCGCGCATCCGCCGCCATTCGACTCTCCCCACACTAGCTTACGCCATTTTATGCCATATAGCTCCGTCTGCAACAATTAAAGGATTGTGTTAATTACATCTTAGAACAGATTACGAGTTATCTTAAACAACATAAGGAATAACTCTTAAAAGCTTAGTTCCGAGTTCGCGAACAGATTGGAGGGATTACGTCAATTTTTCAAGTGAACCCTTCGTGTTTAAAGTTCATTCAATATCAGCTTAAAAAGGTTAACTCTTCGTGGTCAACTGGAGATTTAAAAAAAAAATAAACACGAATTCCTCTTACCAGTACAATGTATATATTCAAAAACGTTTAAAATTAAATAAAAACGTTTGCGTACAAAGAATGGAATGTAATTAAAATAACGTAAAGTATTTGCAGACCAGTCTCCATTCCCACTGCCCACTGTAGCACTCGTTAATGTGAATGACAGACGAATCTACCTTCGTCATTGCTACCTCGGAACTAAACGACCTGGGCATGTTAGCATGGAGCGTAGATATATTATCAAACTGAAAAAGCTCGTTGTATTCCGCCAATAAAAAGCCCTCTTTTTTTCGCTTGAATATTAACAGATTATTTTAATAATTGTTTGTTTATCATCATTAGCTGCGTGTAATTTTTCCAACTTGAATGAAATAAAAAAATCCAATGCAACAAAGAACTTTCACAAGGGCTATTAACAAAGCCTAAGTCGTGAGGTAGTTTATGTTCATAATAAATTCCGTGCCTGCTTGCACTATAAGATGCCGCTTTCCTTACTAATGTCAACAGTAACATACCGTTATTGTTTATTTCTTAGCGGTCTTTATCATACGTTATCCACTAAAATATTGCAGTAGTATTTTTGATACAAAAGACAGATAATGCAAAGAAGGACGACACAGGAACGCTGGAAGACCTCGAATAGTTCTAAAAGCGGAGTTGGCAGTGGTCCAGCGGAGGTACACTAAGGTGCAAAAAGATGCATTGCTGAGTCGAGTACTCCACCCGGAAACGAGCTCTTTTGTCATTATATGTACTTGAAATCTTCAAATATGATACATACATAACATCACGAATGTTTCCCCCAAAGGGGTAGGCAGAGGCATATTATACGCCCACATTTCGTTCTCGATCTTACGTTATAGGTGGCGAGCCCTTTGCCGCTTAATCAAGTATGATACTCGTGTTATTAAGACCAAACTATTAAATTCATGACCAAATTAAAAAAAAA
Organism: Musotima nitidalis; assembly: GCA_949126915.1. Lineage (NCBI taxonomy): Eukaryota > Metazoa > Arthropoda > Insecta > Lepidoptera > Crambidae > Musotima > Musotima nitidalis. Next base: position 18,930,860 of record OX421416.1, read on the forward strand.
TAGAGAAAGGGCAGGTCAAATGTCCCTAAACCGACAGGCGTGTATGAGAGGTTAATGAGTGTGAATTAAGCTAAAATTGTGTGCCAAACTGCCAAGATCGTAGCAAGGATGTGATCTCTGCCTACCCCTATGGAAAAGAGGCTTGACATTATGTATGTATGTAATATTACATTGACCGACACGTAAAATATGGGTGGCATACAATAGCGTCTGTCTTCCACCAAATCGGCACCACATGCTGAAATACTTATAAAGAGATAATAAGCAATAACATCTCTTCGTTATGATATATACAATATTGAGTACTTAGTGATCAGTGTTACAATTACAAGTGGCGGCGGGAGTCGCAGTCCCCCACACCTGGCAGTCGCCCACGGGCCCCCTCAAGTTAATCGGTAACCAGTTTAACGCCGACCAGAGGGTAATGGACGTAATGTTTGGGGGAGGGATATGTTTCATACGATCTTAATTATGGAATACACATTGTTGATGCGGTTGTTCGCTTTGTAATGTAATTATTGTCTGGTTGTGTGAAATAATGCAAATTGCAAAAAATATTTTTGCAAGGCTTTTAAAAATAAACATCACTTTAATATTTTCATTGCATGTCCATTCATCGTCTAACGCCAAATATTTTGTTATATAACTCTTTTAATTACTACTACAATTTTTTCTTTGTACGTAAATATTTAAAAGAACAAGTGATGGATTAAAAATATATTTGTGACAATTCCCGCGCTACTATAATTTCCCGAAAAATTCGAGAAACTATTCAACACGACACGTGTTTCGCCCTTACACAGGGTAAGATAGGAGCCTCAGAACAACGATGTCTTCACGACCAACGCTGAAAAAGTGGAAAGAACTCCTTGTCTTGGAATGTAATATCACTCAAATAAATTATGTAGCTAACAACATAACAGTAGTTCTTTTCACTCCAAATTTAGCACTGAAATAAATTTAATGTAATACTAATCATTCAAATGAAATTGCAGGTCATGTATGTCTCAGCACCGTCAATCAATAGTACTAGTTTTATAGTATTGTCTAGCTAGAACTTGACTTGCAACTTTACAACTCGAAAGATTTATTCTTTCTTATGGTTCGATAGAATTTATTAAGAAAGCAAAACTACAGCGTTTACGATTATATTATACTCACTTTCTAATGCACCACAAGGAATAATAATCAGTCCATTGTTTTGTTTATTTGGGCTACAGTCAGTGATATTTTTATACGAAACACTTCTCGACTAAATTATGTAGAACGTGGCGAGGTTTTGTCCAATTCTTCGGCACTCAAGCTTATATCGTAAATGAACGAGTTTTTCTTCGGGTCAATCTTATTAATTATTAACCCGAAATCTATTACATACATTTGCTTAGAGATTGACACACAGGTAAACTGTCTCGTATAAAATCAGAAATGGTTATCAAGGTGAACCGATTGTTATAGGTGATAGGGACCCTCATAGAACTATTTTGGCATTGGCTTTATCATTCAGAATGCTAAGGGCTCTTTCAATGCAATCAGTAGACATTACAAACAAACAGCTATTAAGTAGAGCACCCAAAATATATAAATAACTTTAAAGCAACCTTGTAGCAGTCCAATAAGGTATGGTGGGATACCAAGCCATTTTTGTAAAGACTTACTATTAAGCGTAAGTCAGGAATGCGCCAAGACCGGCGCCCGTGAACGTTCGGCCGCAATGCAAGTATTTTACGTGTCACAGTAAAGTACGAACAGTAAAACGTCTGCACTGTCCTTGAACTGAAGATACAGTGATCACAAATGGGGAAGTTCTCGACACCAATAGCAGATTTGCGTTACCCATGCACACCAAGAACTGAATTTTGCCTAGACAACAGCAATGGTTAGTAAATATATCTTAGACAATGCTATCGTCAACATCAGAGCAAAGACGTTACAATAATGTTAACACCATACACGTCAGCAATTACATACGTAATCCATAAAAGATAAGACTGGTTCTAGCTATTTAAAACGGCCCTTTTTTGTATCAAAATGAATTATTTGCATACTCAAGAAGTTGTTCACAAAGTGCAAGCAGACCATATATTTAAAAAACCATACATTTACCATACTATTTAAAAAAAGAGACGCAGAGCATGTTTAATATTGACGGACTACATAAATAGAAACCTGTAGTTCTGGATTTTCCTACAAGACGAGGGAAGTACATGAACCAAACTGTCAGGTCATATACAGATTTTGGCTTATAGTATGTTGTATTGAGCAATAAAGTATTATATTCAATGCTACCATACCTAAGTAGCGAAAAGAGAAGGGAAATGTCAAACATTTCAGAATACTTTACCTGAATTTGTTTTGAAGTGGTTGGCGATAGATGATTTTTATATATTTTTAACAAATTGTATGTTTAATATGTATTTAAAATGTTTAACTTTGGTGAGCATAGTTTCAAGTTTGTCCTACTTACGTAGTATTTATAGGCTTGTACGTAAGACCAGCGCAGCGGGGCCATAGTGACCCCTCGGCATATGCTGAGTATAAGCCTTTTCAATGTATTGCCACGGAATAAATTATTTTCTTTCTTTCTTGGACGTATATTGTAAAGAAGAAGGCCTGAGACCAGAAGAACAAATTCTAAAAACGCATGGGATACTAGTAATTACACTAGTGTTGGTATACTATGATATAGTTGCCGCTTTCTATCGGCGATACGTCGAGGCTTGCTTCACTTTCTACTGTGTCACGTGAGGCTTCTGTACACAAATGGTTTATTGTGATGATGCACTTAGTAGTTAAACAAAGTGTGATAACGTGAGAATTTATTATAGATTATTACTATCTAAACAATTCGTAGATTACTAATGTAACAAATTCCTAGCATATCTATTGTATTTCAGAACAGAAGTTTTACAGGTTTGTATAGTTCAATCATTGATTATTACTATCAAAACAATTCGTAGATTACTAATGTAACAAATTCCTAGCATATCTATTGTATTTCAGAAAAGAATTTTCAAAGCTTTGTTTAGATCAAGCGGAAATCAAAACTAAACAACAACAAAAAACTTAGATTATTAGCATTGGTTTATTATTTAACAATGTATGCACAAAAGGAACATACACAAAGAAAGAAGTCATGAAAGACATGTATAATGGCACTGCTTATCCCTAAAAGAAATTTCTTCCAGCAGACCAAAGAAAAAAAAAACCATTTACAAAGTAGACACTTGCACAAAATACGTTACAAAACAAACTAAAATTAAATGACTAAAATCAAATAATAACATACTAAAATTAAACAATAAGATAAAAACGTACAGCTAGCAGGCAGCAAGAAAGTGTTCCTTTATTGCCTTCTTCAAAAAGGGAAATACTTTTCGAAGTTCGTTTAATTTATATGTAAACGCAATGATTGCATATATGCTATATTTACCCCTGGTACTGCACAATATACTGTTGTGAAGTACCAGGCTTATATCGCAAGCTTAATGGGATAGTGACTTAACTCAAAAAAGACGAATTTTGGGACATCACAAAAGAAGATATTCCAAAGAATACTTGTCCTACTTGTAAGCGCATTAAATTGATACTGATTTATTAATTAATAATTTTGCTTGTGTTTTAAACTTTTATTTAACATTGATTGGATCTCAGTAAGAAATAGAAAGACTGTATAAGTACGTAACTCAGACCTGACCTATCTATTAATGGGTCGATGTTCCTTTAAGCATGCGATTTAAATGTGCATGTGATATAAATATTACTTTTGTACTTCAGAAGAATTTAAGTTGATTGAATTATTTATTTTTATCGTATCATGTCAAGTGCGCTTTCGTCGCAGTGTGGAGCGCTCTTGCTCTGTGGATTTATTCGTCGGAATTTAGTACCTTTGAGTTAGATATCTTCAATTATATTTTTCTAAATATAATTAAATCAATTACTTAGTAAAATAATTTTTTTGTGAATTAAATTTACGTATTTTTTTTATTGCAATATGTATTTTCGTATTGTACATGTATTTATTCTAATATAAAGAACTTTGGTTCGATTCCCACACAGGACAAATCTTTGTGTGCATGAACATGAATATTTATTCTGGTCTGGGGGTTTTCCTATGTATATTAAGTATGTATTTACAAAAAAAGGTATTTAAGTATGTTTATCCGTCTTTAGTATCCATAACACAAGTTCTTAGTGATACTTACTATGGAACTAAATAAATGGTGTGATTGTAAGAGAATATTTATTTATTATTCGTTTCGAAAGCATCATTTTGTGAAATATTGTTTATCGATGTTATAAAATTTTAGTAAACAATAAGAAATAGATGCAGTCCATGACCACCTTTAATTTGAATCTATTTTAATATCGTTTACATTTATTACTATTAGCAAATACGTGAACTAATTGCAGAACAAATTAAAATTGAATCACAATTTAATTAAAAAGTATAAAGAAGTGTGCTAGTTATTAAGTAGGTTACTAATGTACGATAACATTGCTATAATGTAGATATCATTTATAACGTTAGTGCGACTTCATCCTTGCGTTGATGTCTTTTACACGACCTATTTGGTTTTAGGCGAAATTGTCTACCTGAACCAATTGACTGAAAAGTTCTAGTGAATCATATTCAAGTTATCGAAACAACTTTAAAAAGTATCCTTTATTTACAAAAAAGTAAAATTTCCCCCTTAACGTTTACACTGTAACTCTTTATAGTCATGTAAACAATAAGTACTTAACAATAACCGTAAAACTTCATAACCGAGAACGGAAAAACGGCATGTCCAAAAAAGTCGAGCACCGCTAGTCGATGGAGTGAGCGCGACGGGTGTAGGTGCGGCGAGGGAGACGGCGCGAGTCGCGAAAGTGAGAGGAGGCGAGGGCGAGCGACGCGATGCGGCAACAGCGCGGGCCGCGGTTACGTTACGCGCGGGGTAAACAATCGAACCAAGATGCGCGCCCCCGCCCGCCGCTTCTCCGGTCACGGCAGGCGCGTGTCGCCGAGTGCACAACGCGATTGCACATCTCTGTTACGAATTCTAATCTTTAAATAATAAATATTTCTGACACTTACCTACACCAATTATTTAGTTCCAAGATAAGTATCATTAAGAACTTGTGTTATGGACACTAAATAACAGATAAACATACATAAATACTTTTTTAATGTAAATACATACTTAATATACATAGGTAATAACACCCATACCAGAACAAATATTCATATTTATACACACAAATATTTGTATGTGGGAATCGAACCCACGACCTCAGGAGTGGAGTGCAGGTATACTCGCCACAACGCCATGTCGGTCGTCTTTACTAATTTTAATTATGACAATTCAGAGCGCTGATAAGATTTAAGGAATTTAAAAAGTAGTCACAACATGTCTTAAGTCAATGAAAATTTCAGAATAAAGTAATTCATTCTGAAACCAACAATGATTGTCTTGTAGTATGTTACTGAAAAGCAAAATTTAACTGTCTTTACATCTTTGACATATATATACAAAAACAATCTAATGCAAGCAAAAAAAAAAAAAAATAGGTTGCTTTTTTGAGAAAAGTTTTCTCTTACAAAAGAGGCTGTGACACAGCGGAACTAAATGCGAAGATTTATTAAGACAGAACCAAACAAACATCGCCTCAGATCATCACGAGGCCCTTTATTGTAAATGACACGCACGACTTATCATTGGATAGTTAAGTTATTGCCACAAGAAGATAAATAGTTACGTGCAGCAGTAATCTAACTTGATTTAGTTCAGAAACAGTTTTACCGAATAAATAATTAAACTACTTATTAATTCGGTGATCCAGTTTTTGGATGTCAAAATATTCAGTGTCATTTGAAGTAACTCTACTTACTGTACTAAACATTAAGCAATGGAATGTATTAAACCACATTTTCTATAGCACCTCGACACACATAAAGCTCGGCGATATTTACCGTTTGACAGTAACCATAGGTTGTTGCTTCTGGTGATGGGGTATATAGATCGTGTACTGTATAGGTAGGTACAGTCGGCCTCAAAAGTAGAGGGTAATTTTAATACTTTCGTCACTTTTACAAAAACGTTTTTTTTTATTTCGGATGGCATCATCATTATCCAATGATCTACTCCTGCTGTGGGCGGAGCGGAAGGGTGTCTCAGTTTTTTACTGATTAAAACCATCAATTTTTCCTCTTGAGCCTGCTACGTCCTGAGACCGAGGTAACCCTTTCAAACAGTCCCGCAGCTTTATTAGTTCAACAAGTTCTGACACTTACTATTCGAATGTACTTATTGGCGCGCCATAGTACTAAAAATAAGACATTGGCTTCCGCTTAATCAGACAAGGTCTGCGTGGCGGAGTATGTGTTGAATCAATCTCACCTTGGTATGTGAGAGGAAGCCCGTGCTCAGTAGTAGGACGATATATGAGTGAGATGCTGATAGTATTACATACTTCAATTTCTTTAGAGGCCCACCGTACCTACTGAAGCAGTTGATACCTCGAGTGTGGCCGGCAGGCAAGCAAGACGCTACGTGCCGGCCACTTCCGCGAACACACTTATTATTATGGACACTGCGATGTTACGGCACGACACACCGTTGCACGGTCACTGGCCATCAAAACATGCCCTAATTCACAACTGTACAACCAAAGCCACAAGCTCCATGTTCACTTGGACGGACCACCGCGTTACGGTGAAAGAGCAATCATGATAACGCACAAATGACTTCATAAATACGAGATAATCAAAGTGAATAATTCTGTCACATGTGTTATATTTCATTCAGAAGATTACTGTGAAGTTTGCGTGGGATATTTTTACTTGGTGAGAGTTTAAATTACTAAATACTGTAAGAGGTCATTCAACTGTCCCCACACAATAATTATATAATATCACCTGCGCAACCTAGCAGTTAGTTGACGATTAGACGGACAATTCATTATGAATCTTTTATTTTTCACAACTCCTACTAATTATTCAAGCAGTCCAATAGTCTCATACTTTTTTTAACGACCATCACATCAATGATAAGCGGGAACTATGGCTGGAAGTAAAAACAATGTTAAAAAAACTATTTTTGAATACACTATCATCGTAAATCGCCACTCAGAGCGACTTTAAGTTAACTAAACGCATTGCTTTACAGTGATAAATTCTGGTAAAGCGACAGCGAAATAAATAGAGTGAAAGAGATAGTTGTACAGAATAAAAAACTCAACAAAGTCGTGTCCGTAAACGGTAGTGGTGGTAGAGATAACTGATTTGATTACCTCTTGACCTTTATAAATAAAATAGTTTTACAAATTATAACGCAAAATCATATTTTAAGCTGACATATTTAGCGCAAACCGCGAATACATACAGAAGACAAACGATACATTCAAGTTTTATGTATTAAGACTAAAATTTTATCAGAAATAAATTTTATTCTTTGTTCATGAAAATTAATGAGAAATTGTAAATACAAATTAAAATAATAATAAACTGTTGGTTTGCTAAAAATAGTTGTTTTTTAAATAATCATTTTAAATAGATAGGCGACAGTAATTCGCGATCGGGTGATTAAATGCAACTTTTCTCGCAAAGGGCGCCAAGAAGTCTTCCTGGTATGTACAACGTGAGATGATCTAATAAATCTTTTCTAAGAGAGAGAAGGCACTCGGGCAAAGTAAAAAAAGTTTTTAATGCAGATTTTAAAAACAAATGGCTATCTACTATTTGTATGTCCGCAATAGGAAAATGTTCTAGTATAATAGTAATTTCGTGCGATATTTACATTCTAGTGTGACTACAATGGAAGTCGGTCGTCAAGGGCGAGGACGAGTAACTAAGCTACCGTAAACGCTGTAGATAATGTATCTTGTGTCTTGTCTGCGCATGCGCACACATAGCTACGTAACTCTGATTTATGGAAATGTAACAAATTTTTACGCTTGGTTATTTCCAATTATGGTAATTGCGTACCATAAGGAATTTTTACTTGTACCACCACAAATACTACCACAATAAAACGATACGGGTGATCAAACGAGACTTTTCTCGCAAAACTCGCCATGTTTTTCTTAAGTCAAGAATTCTAGTACTGGTCTCCTTTTTTGAATTGAATTTATAGATATGAAGATAAATTACGATTACTCTTGATATAATGAAAACAGTTTGACCAGTTCGGGAGTCAGGGAATCAATAGGTAATATTACTAATAATTGAGACCCTTTAACTCCTCCTTATCCGTATAAATATATATATATTCGTATAATAATATATAAGTATACTTTAATTTTGCAGACAAATATAACATATTTTAAAATGGGTAACCGGCTTCCTGATGGTTAGAGAAGCTGCCTATTACAACGACGAAGATACCTCCATATCGAAAAGTAAAGTAGCCATCATGACGAAAGGCTTAATTAAGAGTACATTTACTTCTTAATCGAATCGGACCTACTAGACTTCCTCCTCATTAAACAGTGCGCTTCGATCGAATCTTGAAAAGCAAGTTCGTTCACACCAGACAGCTTTATGAAATGATCATCAAGCAAGTCATGTTGTCGCGAAATATAACATTAAATGACATTTCTTGACATTGTGTATACGAGTGAGAACCACGTACATCGGACATACCACCACAGCCTATTGTTTCTTCGGAACCACGCTCCGTCTCATAATAATAAAATTGACGACCGTCTCATCCATGTAACAAAATAATTTGCTCGCACGACATTCGCTTTGAAGATCTGTTAGTGGCTTGATTCTCTATGAAACGACATAAAATATCAAGTGGTTTTGCATAAATGGACAAATGAGTAATATGTAGGTATAAAAAGCCGCTTAACTATGTTCTTGGTTTCACAAACAAGCTTGTTTATTGGAAGACGCACGTTTGAAATCTGGTTGATTCTGATACACTTTAAACTCATAAGACGATGCAATGCCATGTTATACTATTTTAGACAATCTACAACAGTGTGTCTCTTTGCAGCGCTCATAAATAATATCCGTAATCGAATCACTTCTACTCGCCAACGTTCGATATCGCGCGACTTGTATAAAACACGCGATATCGAATAATCGAGTTCATTCCATTGTCGACCCTATTTGTTTGCTATTAAGGTCGCCGAGCATGTCAATGTACCCCCAATTGTATCGCAATATGCTACTTCATGAAATGACAGTAAGTGACTTATGATCATCTTAGTCCATTACGGGGCTCGGGCCTCTTGTCACACACCAAAGAAACTATTTAAGGTCCATCTCGCAACGGAGATATGGCGTCTTGCTAACGGCAATTTTCAAGACGCAAAGTAGGTTATACACAAAATCAAACAACACTACCACATACAATGATTAGTCTTAAAGGCTTCATTCGTTTTCTGAAATTAGCCGAACTTAAATACCACCCAACGGTCACCCATCCAAGAACAGACTGACAGTTCTGTAGTAGTTTCCAAACCGATGGTTTCGAACGTAATTGACTATGACTAATTGTCAATGTAAATGAAAACGTCAATACCAATTTAAACATCGAAAAGACTTTCAAAATTATGTAACGAACTCTTCGTATTGAGCTTTAACTGAGAAGCCATACAAATACAAGCAAAATTTAAGGAAAAGGTGTAAGTATCCACCTGGGGCGGGTGAAGGCTGTAGAAGTACAGGGGTAGGCGCGACAAGCCGAGCCACCGCGGCTAACGGTGCGCGGTCGATGCCCTCCTGACCTTACCGGCTAGATTTTCGAAGGTTTGTCCTACTTTTTTTGCGTAAATCCAACTACTATTGTAATAATAATATTAGGGCTTGGAAGTTTTCCTATTGTTTCTAAACGTATCTAAAATGTATATTTTATATTTTCATGTTAGTATACAACGCGTCTTGTTTGCAAACAGTATTGTCACGTGATTAGTTATTACTACTTAAAGATTTAATGACATAGAATTTTACTTTCAAAAGCTTGTCTTTCATAGATTCGTGTGATTATTGAAGATTATTCAAGTTTAGCTCAATAAACTTCAACGCAACCATTCAATGCGGTCGGAAGAATACTAAATACAAAATACATTATAATAAGAAACCAGAGATAAAATTTAAAAAAAATATATTTTATGCAATTTTTATACGACAAATTGTAACTTCACTTTCAATTCTGTCATGTTAATAATTGAAATAATATTCCGTGAATATTGCCGTGATACTCGAGATTGGCACTATTCAATACTGACTAAAATTCGATTTGTTTCAATTACGTTGTCTTTTGTCAGATTCGATGTGCCAGGGACAGCACACGGAAAGGCAGAGCTATAAATGTAGTGTGACACGTAAACATTGCAGCATGCACCACTTGGCAAGTGGAGCGGCCTGATGCCGGCTCGAAAACTGGAGATTGGTGTTGCAACAAGCTACATCAGCCTTCATTCGCATTTTAAGTACTAAGTAATGCGTACAATGTAAAGATTGCTCTCAATACTTTGACTAAACTTGACCATTTATTATTTATTCATAATTCTATTAATTTAGATGTACTCGATTAGGAGGACAATCACAAGACAGATGACGTTCGCCTTAGCCAATCAATTATGGAGCACCGAGTGACTAAATAATAATTAAAATATTTCAATTAGTATGTCACGAAGATGACAATAGAATGAACAATATCATGTCATCGATTGAAACGACATGTCCTTGATACAATGAGTGAACTCACGAGCAACTTGGCAATTCAACTTGTATCTAACTAGCTAATCCATGCAGAATAAAATTAAATTATCGCATAATATTGGCTGGGTCACGTACGTTATAGGCACTAGTTAGGCCTGCGGCTAATTTAAAGCGATCATCGCTTTAACGTTCGGGAAATGATTCGTTGACAACAACATAAAACCTCTCCATTTGCCATAAATTAACCAGATAATAACAATGTGTTATTTATACTGATAAAACCTTTTTTTTACATTAAAAGAATTGTGATCGACAGTAGTCGCCAGTAACAGTTTCGTCCTGTAACCTTGTGCCATTCGCTAAACGATCCCCGAGTCGTATTTTCAGAGATGACTAATTAGAGCAAGATGTACTAGACGTTTGTGTGATTGTAATGCGGTCTCAAACTGTCGACAGCTATATAAGCTCTCGCCTCCGCAGAACGGAATGGGGGTAAAGATAGTGGGGCTATAAGTGAAAGCGATTCAAATTTAAATCGTTTGCCCTCAGTCTTTGCTTTCGGCGTATCCGACTCACTTCGTCGCCCTTGCTTGCATCAACTTATAACGTTCCGTTGCGCAATCATTAAATTTAAATTTGCTACCAATTATAGACACTACGAACTCTTGATCGAGTTGCAAGACTCATTTTATTATTGGCGAAATTGATGACTTTAGTTTAAGAGTTTGGCCAGAAACGGGGTCAAATATGTATGAGTGAATCAATGTGTTATGATTATGAATATACTGTTACGTAATGTTAATTTCTTAGAAATGTACATTAAAATAAACCAGCTTTGCAAATTTATAACAAGTTTATATACATTTAGAACAAACACTCACTAGTAAAATATAATTTTGTCAAAACTCAACCTAGAGCTATTACTCAATGGTAAAAGATCTAGATTGAGTTGATACATACAATTTAATAATATAATTCACCTAGACCATGAGAGATTATCAAACTAGTTTATTTGCCTTATTTGCGAATCGATTACGTCTTGGATGCGAATGTATAATATACTGATATCAGACGTATCGTATTTAAGTAAATTATTTCACAAATAACTTAAATAAAAAGTATTATATTGACTAAATAAAATTGACAAAGCAACACGACCCAAGTGAATTGTGTGTCTGCGCATATTTCGGCAACGAAACCTGTTTCACATGAACGAGACACAGCCAAAATTCCAGCAACAATAGCTCAACTATACATCAGCCGATACCTCAAGTTAACTGGTTATAGTTTTAAGGAAAAAATCTAACGCTACGTGAAATAAACAAGTGAGTTGTATTAATACGTGTTCATTTAACTCGGAAGTGGCTTACCGGTTTTAAGAGTATGACTATGTCAAGAACGGCAAAGATTATTACGTGTGTGTCGACTAGCGAGTGTGATAATGACGTAAATTGAGTATGATTTTACCTACTACAAAGTAAAATTAACGTACATATTCAAGTCTTGAGAATGAATAGTAATGAAGACTGTTGATGGGTACTGTATCTTTCGTAACATGTTACATAATTTTGAAGAAAAATCATTTTCTAAGCAAAGAATTTAATAAGCAGCTATTGAACAGAGGAAAAATATTACGGATATTATAAACGGGTAAAATATCACGACTTTAGGTGATAAAGTCCGTAGCGGCGAGTGGCAGCCAGGCTGCTCGCTATCTTGACCCACATATGGTGACCGCGGCCGGGCCGATCGACGCTAATCTAGCGGAAGACCTCAATATCAATTTAATTGAGAGATTCTTTGTACTAGGAACCCAAAACAATGTATTCACGGACCAAACGCATGCCTATTGAAGCGCAGAATTACCGCACTAACTATTTATTACATACGAGTGTACTTACAAGGAACCCTCTATAAAGTCTCGCTGCCTTAAAAAAAAACAACTTGATATAAAGTTAGTTGCATCTCTTTAAAATGTATGTAAACGAAAAAGTACAGTTGCAAACAAAAACCATTATAAGCTACTCCAATGTTTTTCCCGAGACGCTCTCATCAAAACATAACCTTGACCTACAATATTATTAAATAAGCAAGAGGAAAGGACAAAGTAGCTTCCGTTGTTAGGTCAAATGACAAATCTGTACTGATTAGTACTTCGTATTAATACTTGGCACTCCAATTTAAACTTGAAGGGCTTGTAACAAATTTTAGCAAGCTTACTGAAATGGGTGAAGGACAACTGTAGCGCAGACGGCGAGGCACACATGCTGCTTAGAAATAAGTACAAGGTTGATTTCGCCAAGGATTATTATAGCATGTTTGATTTTTAAAATTTTCATATTCTTTTAAATAAAGCTAACTAAATAAATACCCTGCGGCCGGCTAATAGCTAATGAATAACTGATAAGAAAATTAATCTTTTATGGTAAAGTTATAGATTAACAAAGTTACCATAAGTGACCTTGTGATTCTTAAAAAGTATATTTAAACACTTTATAAGTTTTATTAGTCGTTGAAATATGAACCAAAGATCAACCATTCTTTCCTTTGACGATTTTCCACCTTTTTTATGACGTTATAAATATCATGCTTTATCAATACGTGAAACAGTAGACATGTGCCACTAGTGACGAGATGGTCGCCATTACCATCAGCAATCAACACAACATGTAAAAATTACATGTTGATATTTTTTGTGTACGTGTTTATACCGAATAACGTGTTTCTAACAAAGTTAACGAATTATAAACTTAAATACATAAGCTATAAATAGCGCATGTTTGTGTAATACAAGTTACAGAAAACTAATTCAAATTTCAATCAGCCACCTTTAAATAATACCTATGTATATAGCGCATGTGTACACGCAGAGAGCGTAGTACGTGCAAAGTATTGTATTATTGGCTACATATTCATGCTTTATCTACCATCTAAAAGTTATCTTTTAGACAGAACGTGTGATGATAAGTTAAATATAATTTTCGACTTCCGACTTCGAGAGAAATGCCATTACATATCTAGAAAACCAACGTCCACAGTACAGAAACAATGGCAACTAAGAATTCTCGGCAGCTTCTTAGACATAGAGGTGGTTCTTAGATAAATTATTTAAATAATCTATAATTTATTAATCCGCTCCATCTTTTTAGCATAACTCTACAATTCCGATAACGACACACACACAAGAGGCCGTGACTTGCGGAAAGATAACCATGGATATACAATGATTAAAGAGATACATATATTTCATATTAATTTGGCACATCCAGTATTAAAGAAAACTAAAAACGAAAATTTTTTAAACTATATAGCCTGCGTATAATTAATTGTGTATCGGAACAGAGAACTTTGTTATAATCCAATGTGGATTAGGATAAAGTTTTTTAATAAGGTTGAGGTATGGCATAATTAAGAAAAAAACATCCCTCAATTATCATATTCATAATATCAAGTAGGATTCTTTTGTTTTTTTTCCACAGCGTTGTGAACTGTTTCCTTATGGCAGAAATAAACAAACAATATAATACGAGGCACGGCGGCAACGAACACTGACTGATAAGGCAACTCGATGGCCTACGATTTCACTCGGGCCTTGATAGCATGAAATGCTGATAGATAAGCCAGCACAGGCAGACGCAACACGGTGGCAAAACAAACTTTAAAACAACGCTGATAATTGGATTATTTTAAGTATTTTTACAGCTTCGTTAAATTTTCATGTTCACTGAACGTGTATTCAAACCTGTTTTATGGGTGTTCATTTTTAACTAATAAGTATTTAATGCTTAATGTTATTCACGACAAGAGTTAAGTTTGACATTACAAATGACTTCTGTCTTCTGTGTGTGACCCTTGTAAGTTTAGCCGTTAAATTCTCAGGACTAATAGTCACCTTGAAGGTGGAGTTATGCCAAGTCTTGTGTGTTTTGGTATAAAGGTCAGTTTTCCTTGCGAGTGTGAGCAGTCGGACTTCAGTAGCAGGTAGCAGTTTTTGCGATGACCTTGACGCAGCCGCCGAAACAAGGATTTGTTTGAGTAATTGCTGCTTATTTTGAGGAAAGGCCAGTTGCATTCATAGTACATTTACTGCAATCCCATATGGCTCAAAATTAGACGTGAGGAATTCACATACGTATATTTTTAAAAAAAAGAGCTGGTTGTCAATATTTAGTAGGTGTATTACTAAATATTTTTTTCGATATATATTTTTTTATTTTCAAATAAAGGATAGACCTTGTAACAAAATACAAATATTGTTTAATTTCATAATTACTATACAATAAAATGATAAGAGAAAGTGTTGATAAGTTGGTTCCATAAATGCACTGATATGATTACAAATAATTATCACAAATCATACAGGGATGTGAGAGTGGTGGTCTGTATGACGAACCGAAGAGGAGGACTAGGGAAATTACGGCGGCGTTCGCTATGAATATTTAAAGCCGGATTTCTACTATAGGCGGAATACTCGCCCTGAGGCTGAGGCAAGGAAGCCAACCAAGATACAGTGATTTTGTGCCTAATCTAATTTACCCTAATGATGAAATTTTGTTATGAATTTCATCCTATTTATTGTAGATGTGTAATGAAAAAAGAATAGGTAAATAATGACTTCAGAATATTGCTTTCTTCAAAATCTTTCCGAAAATAAAAAAAATACACAAATTGTCAAAAAGACAGACGCTAAAATAACAAAATGCAAGTACAATTGGGGCCTGGGCTGGAGGCCCGCTTATGGGAAAGTTACAATCATTACGACCATTCATAAACGGTTGAATGAGCGCAAGACGCCTGCGCAGCCGGCGCGCGAGTCGCTCCCGACCCCGCGCCGCACATGTCGCCGCGCCGCGCATAGCTCTCATAAACTACCTCTCGACCCACTACTTGCCGTTATACTCCAGATAAAAATCAACCGCGGCCGCGTAAGCCCTTGATCTCAATTTTATGTAAAACAATAAGACCATTCAACGTACTCCAAATGTAAATTAAATTGTAATAGAATCAAAAGGAGGGAGTGTATTGAACTCTCACAATGACAAACTAGCGATCGATGCGTCACCTTTCGGCCGACCGAGAATGAGAAAATTCCACAGGACAAAAGCCACGGCGGCCGCTAACGACGCATAAATAATTAGACAATAAGCAGGCAGGGCAAGAAATCAGTAATTCACGGAGATAGGCAACGCGGGTAGTTGAGGGAGCCGAGGGTACAGGCAGCAGACAGACGGAGGCGTGCGCCGAAGATGTGGCAACGCGTCAGGTGGAAGTGGCGCCGAGCTGCCATGCTCAGCTCGCCTCGCACTCCGCACTCGCGACTCGGCCTCGCGAGGACGACCGACCGCCCCCGTCACCCCACCCGCCCTACCCCCTTCACCCGCTAATCTTCAACCGAATACTATCTGATAAAATTCGCGCCAGCTATGAATATTACGCAAAGAAACTTAACACTACAACATTGAGATAATGAATGATCTCTTGCATACCTTCTAGCTCACGTATAAATATTATATTTTCATAAATACCCATATCGAGCATTACAAATACATCAAGAAAGTTATTTCCTCGACCTGGCGAAACTAGTCTCACGAACGCATTACGGTCCGCGTTACGGCCAGGTGAATTTAAAATGACCTCTATGGGCCGGTGGCTTCTTGTGGCCTCGCTCTCCGAAAGCGTTGACATTTTGTGGGTTAGCAACGCAACACTACTCGTTGTTATGCAGAGAACGATGCCAGGATGACTAACAGACGAGTGTTATTACTCGCTAAAACACAATTTGCTAATACATACAAAATATAACGAAATAGATGGGCATGATTCCCATACCGCAAAAGGCGATTTTTGAGTAACAGTGTCTGCAAGTGAGAATCATAGACCTATTCAGTAATGTATCCAAAACGAAGTTATTAAGTAGTCTAAAATGTATTGTATTACGCCTTTGAATAATAGTTAATGACGCCGATACCGCGCACAGTGTACTGATTTCGAAAGAAAAGTACATACGAGTTCTTTCATCAATGTAAAAGTGACTTACCAAGGCAAAGAAGTTTGTGTGGCAATCCTCAAGACTTGCACCGTTTGTTTGGTGATTTTGATGCGTCATGGTAGTCCCGGGCACTTCATTTTCAATTCACAACACTAAAAACAGGTCAAATCCTAAAGAAACCACTCAAAATCTTAAAATCATCACCGACATTTAGCGTAGTTTTCACCTTTCAATGGCGACTGGAAGATGGCGGATACGAAACAACAACCCAAGCCGATGGTGCTGCCTCTAGTAGACTATCACAAAACTACTATGCGTTTAAAAACAGTATCAATTTCATTCTTAAATACTAATTTAAACAGTTAAAATGTTCTTTAAAAAATTTAAGAATTCAAAAAGAATACAATATATGTGTCAGTTTACGAAAAATATTTCACATAAAAATTATACACACTTAAAATTTTAGTAATTTCAAATACAAACCTACCAAAGCCGTCAACCTGAATTCCGTTCCGAAACGAAACATTCGAGACAAGCAAGACCACAAAATAGCAAAACTCTAAATAAAACGTAAAAAATATCCTCAAACAGCAATCAAACAAACGTATTTATTTGTGTGTCTTTAATTAAAAATATTACAAAATGTTAAGAAATGTGCTTCTTCCGTCGTTGCGTACTTTTCAGGTTATTTGTAAATTACAATGATGTGTTTAGTGTAATTTAAAAATAATACATAATTCTTTGATTTTTTTATTATTTTTAGGTTATTTCTGTAAGAGGTAAACAGAAAAAAGTTCCAAAAATAGATAGAAAACTGGACGCTGCTGCAGAATCACTAGCTGCGAGAGGGTTCGTAACTAACAACTTTTGACTTAACTTATTCTACTTTAATTTGTCTTATCAACTTTTCCATTATTTTAAGCAACCATTCGTTTTAAATTACAGATTTCTGAGACCTAATAAACCATGGGATCCACCACGAGACATCCACGAAACAGTAATGAAAGTTTGCACAGACAATGGGCTCAGCTTAGGTTCAGAATTCACAGGACTTGACCAGAAGTTTATGGTGCTGAACACTTGCTATAAAGAAACTGGCTATGATGTTCCTAATTCTTTGTTACACACAATAGAAACTGTTGGTGCGTTATTTATTTTTCTATATTATAATACATATGTACATAATGTCACGCCTCGTTCCCGTAGGGGTAGGCAGAGAACACATCTTGGCACACATAATATAATACACATTAGGAGTAACTAAAGATGGGCCCACTAGCTGTTCAAGCCAACTACCAATTCAACATCATTACCCAGCGGTAAACATTGCATACCAGAACCTGTCATTCTGAATAAGCATATTTTAAATTCCATGTGTATGAGTGTAGGAGTTAATGACTCTTTGGCAATCAATTTGTAATTGGCTGTAATACTGGAGTAACACCACAGACATATAGTATGTACAATAGATAACGCTAGTGTAAAAGAATATAATTATAGTGACAAGAGTTGAGAAATTTATGCTTAGATAGTTTGGTCATGTTAAGTGGATATATGAAAGTAGACTAACAAAAGTGATTTATGATGGACAAGTGATTGGAAGTGTTCCATACCAAATTCAGAAAATTTTGGAGAAATGGCAGGTCAAAAGTACCCTAAACTGACGGGCCTGTATGAGGAGGTTAATGAAGCTAAAAGTTTTAGCCAAGATCGTAGCAAGTGGAAGGATGTGATCTCTGCCTATTCCTACAGGAAAGAGGCGTGACATTATGTATGTTTGTATAACGCTAGTGCTTGTGTTAAATACTGTGCCATGAACAATTTCACATAATGAAATTTTATCATCAGAAGCACCAGTGTCAGTGAATCAGTTTTAATTTCGCATCACCTAATATCTGCAGTCGTCACATTAGGTGTTCAAAAGTCCGCACCCTTGATTTCAATACAAATTGTGATGCATTATCTATTGTAGATCTATATATCTGTAAGCCATCAGAGACTAGTTCAAAAGACTAAGAATAATATAAAGTTTTTCAACGTATTGTGTGCCAGCCAGTGGGACCCCATATACAATAGAAAATCTATTGTTTGTCGGTCACTTAAGGCATTTAAAGACTTAAAATGGATTTTCTTAAATAATATGAACAAATGTTAAATAATCAATTTAAGTGACTTTAAA
Organism: Musotima nitidalis; assembly: GCA_949126915.1. Taxonomy (NCBI): domain Eukaryota; kingdom Metazoa; phylum Arthropoda; class Insecta; order Lepidoptera; family Crambidae; genus Musotima; species Musotima nitidalis. Next base: position 18,949,682 of record OX421416.1, read on the forward strand.
AATCTTTTTATGGTCACTGAGTTTAATAATAGGGCACAGGAAATGTCTGAATGTAGTTAGATCAAAAACTGTCAGAAATTTAAAAACCTGCAAGTTACTAGTACTACAGGTGGCCAATATCAGTTACTGGGTATGTGAAATACATTTGTACTTTAAGGGCCTGTTTTACAACCTCCAAGTAAGTTCCTATTAGAATTTATTTGACAGATAGTCCATAGAAAACTGACTTTTTAAAGTGTTTCCTTACAAATCAGACATTGTGAAACAGGCCCAAGTGAATTTTACTGTCATAGTTTCATATTGAATAAAATTTTACTTACAGTGTGCGGCAAGATCATAGCATGAGGAAGGATGTGACTCTGCCTACCCCTATAGGAATAAGGTGTGCTAGTCAATATGCTTTTATTTATCTAACTATAAATTTTGTATATTTCAGATGATCTTTTGTCATTTTACAATACACCAGTAGACACCAGGACACCATTTGATTCGTTAAAACAGATGGATCTGCCAAAGAACATGCATGTACAAGAAAATTATGTTAGATTTCATCCTGGTTAGTATATAGTTATACTCTGACTATTTGCATTATGAATAGATATCACACACAGCACCTTCTAGCTCTAATCTCAGAAGAGCTTTTGCTATGGATGTGAGAGAATGGGTGAACATACTGAAAAAGTGTATCTTATAAATACATATGTATAACACATGGGAAGGAACTTTTTTTGGAAATATTTTTTGCAAAGTTCATGAAAATATGAAGTCCTTAAATGACTGACAAATAATGGGTTTTCTATTGTCTCTGGGACTGGTGATGTCTAGCGTTCAACATGTTAATAGAAAATTATATAAAAAACTTTTAATTTTTTAAGAATACAACTAAAGTTATTATTTTTATTTACGACATTATTGTACGTATTTAATAAATAAAAAAAAATTTACTTCCTTGTTAACTGCAGATAACTGTTTAGCTTTTATCTCGAAGTACCTATTACTCTACAAGAATATTTCAAGGTACAACATATAACTATGAAAAATGGGGATAAAAATAGTGCACACTGCTATTTAAATCTCTACATGTGTTTTCAAGTGTCAATATTGCATATTTTTTCAAAAATTTTAACCTAATTAACTTTTTGCTATTTTTAGATACTGATACATTATTCAATGGAAAGTCTGCGTTCCCCAAGAGTTCTACAATAGTGTCAGGATTGAAATCTAGGAAGAAATATGAAGGTTTTTCAGCTAAGAGATCCTGGCCCTAATGGGTTTAAAGTTATAATTACGTAAAAATATTTATTAGTAATAAAATAGTTTTAAAAATCTAGACTGATCGTTTAATTTGCGAACAATACATACATACAATCAAGTCTGTTTTCTAAAAGGGTGGGACAGAGCCTATCATACTCCCACACTTCGCCAATTATATTTTAGTCCCATGTAAAGATTACCGCCGCTTATCGGAGACTTATTTCGTGTTTGCCAGAGCCTAGTCTGTTCAAATCAAATCAAATACTTTTTATTTCATAAACTATTACATAATACTTGAAAACGTCAAAATTATAAAAAAATAACAAAAACAAATAAAATACAATTCTACTAAAATCACGAAGCTTAGATTCACTTGCAACCATACAATTTAAAAAAACAAAAAATATTTAAGTGTAAGTGAATCTAAGTGCCAGTTCTGAGCCACCGCTCTGTAAGAAGAACTGGCAAGAAACTCACAGGCTATGCTCTTTTAAATTATCGATTGGTTAGTTACAATCTTCATTTGTCTGTGACGCTATACAATGCTGCTTGTGGGGACTGGTCTGCTCTTGTCTACTATTTTTGTTTGTAATTAAAGATTTAGCTAACTGAAAAAAGTTAATATTATTTTTAATCTAATAGCTGCACACACAATTTTTGTTGTCCTATCATTCTCCTAAATGATGTTTTTGATTAGGAACGCATAGTATTGTTCAAATGATTATATATATATTAAGACTGAATTGCTGTAAATGATATCTTTCATAAGACCAAAAATATTTGTGGTTTGCAGCACATTTAATTAATATAATGCTATTTTTGTTAAAATTAGTTTATCCTGTAGCTTGAGTATGTCATGCTCACTCAAATGTCTTTGCGGTGGTGGCGTCATGCGTCGGGTCGTTGCGTTCCCTAAAATATGGTTGAGCGAAACGATGGCTGGTTCATGCGTCATACTCGTGAACGGGTGCCACCAGTGAGGACTGGTCTGCTCATGTCTACTATGTTTATTCGTACTCATACTCGTATAACTTAAAATAAAAAGTTATTTTCTTCTTTAATTTTAAATCATGTGACTGCAGAACACATGTAGATTTGTCAAATTGTTTTACTACTAAGTACATATTCTTGTAACTGGCGGGAGAAAAAACTAACCTTGACGATTTTCTTGCCCGTTCTTTTACGATCAAGCTCCCGCCCGCAGTGAATGGGCGCGCTAGTTTTTAAGTTTTGACGTTCATAAGAGCTCTTTTAAACCAAATTTGAATAAATGAATATGAATTTGAATATAATATAACATTAACAATATTCATGTTTTAAGTCATATATATTAGAATAGCCTGTATGAAACGGCAGTTTAATCCCAAGCATTTTTATCAGCCATATAGTCTTTGATAGAATAGTATCCCTTTAAAAACAGCTTGCGTTTTATTGTTAATTTAAATTTATTAAGGCTTTTTATTTATTTAACAACTAATTAGGCTAATTGCTGTATATTGCTTGGGATTTTATTATAGAATCGCACACATTGACCTTTAAAAGATTTGTTAATTTTTTGGAGCCTAGTGGCAGGTACAACTAGTTTATGCTTATTCCTTGTGTTTAGGTTATGTATGTGTTATGTGTTTATCGGCAGGTCCATCACTTGCAGGTGAAGTTGGCTGGGATCTCAAAATTTTTGGTAGAATCCTAAAGCACCACCACACAATAAGTATAATTTATAAGTTACGCGATAATCGCGGTGATTAGAAAGTGCTCTTCCGCGGATTTGAAGGCGCAGCGACGATATGCGGATTAAGATCAAATTATTATTGTACTCACAGAAAAATACCTATTCTACAAGCAGGCACAAAGGCATAAGTGTTCCATAGACTACACATACGACTTATTTATATGCGTGAATCTCATCCTGTGGACTAGGATGATGAAGAGAGGGTGGCACTATTCACCCCCTCTTCATCTTACGGGGAGTCGTAAGAGTCGACGAAGATGGATTGGGTGATGGGCAGCAGCGTCATCCTGCGTACTGGCTGAAACTACGATCACCAATCTGCCTGCCACCACCCTTTTTTTTTTTGATTGACGACGCTAATTAAATGCATTTACGCACTGTCTCCCGGCCAAAGGGGGACCGAAGAGGAGTGTGAGCTCACCACCAGCAGACACGACCGCCAGCAGTAATACCCACTGAAAATCTTCCGACGTCGCCCGCCGCTTGTTGAGAAAGAGGCGGGGTGCCAGTACCTGGGTTGCAGCTCTGACACCCCGCCCGCGGCCAACGTCCCCCGGACCAAGACCGGGAGGAACTCCTCAGAGGTACGCAGTGGACGCGCCCCTCCTACCACCTTGTGCGACCATAGCGTGTGTGGACGACTTCTCGAAGGGTCCATGATTAGACAGCAGGGGCCCCCTGCCCCCGCTGCCGAAGATCCTCCTGGCGCTGCTTGACGGGCCCTTCTGGCCCGCCCGCTGCGCCCTCCCAGGTCCCTATTAGTTTCCCCCCCGGTAGTCAGTACTAAGGGCACCCAGAGTCGCCAATCTCTGGGTGTTACCTTTTCCTAGCGCCTCCTATGCCCTACCGGGAGGTACTCAGCCCCCCCACCACGACAAGGTGGAGACCAGTCGAGGGGGGGGGCCTGCCACCACCCTGGTGATTATAGGCAAATATCTCCAATATAATATAATCTATTGGGGAGGCTAATGTTCTGCAGTGGATTTTATAAATAAATAATAATTAAATATTTTCTGACAATTACACCAATATTTAGTTCCAAGATAAGTATCATTGAGAACTTGTGTTCTAGATACGAAACAAAGGATAAAAAAAATAAAAAAATAAAATAAAATTCGTTTATTTCGGACCAAAATCCATAGTGTTAGTAACAGTAAATCTTAAAAACTATGTTAGTATTACAATACAATTTTATAATTAAGTACATCACAGGATACCACCATTACACATACCGGTTATATGTAATTGTGGCATCCTTGGTTATGTGAACGCGTGTCCAGTGCTGCATAATAGCACTGTCCACATCAAGCCTATTGGCCACAGTTTTCAGGAGGCTGTTGGAACTGCCACGGACCCGCTGTAGCAGCGACGCTATTCTCATTCTGATAATAGCTGAAAAGCTATCAACCCCAGCCGAGGCCAGCATTCCTGAGGCACTACAGTGGCGTCGCAACCCCAACAGCGCCCTGAAGGCATTATTATATTGGGTACGCAGGGTCCTGTATACTCCCTGAGTATAATTCATCCACAGGCCGCACGTGTACAATGAGTGACAATACGCTTTGAAAAGCGTGATTTTAGCTTGTTTAGAACAGCGTGCAAACCTGCGGGATAGCATATTAGCTCGAACACACAGGGCCCTGCGCTCCCGTTCCATATCCATGTCATCCCTAAGCGATTCGGTGACCCAGTGCCCCAGGTACTTAAAGCTAGTAACTTGTGCTATCGGAGTCCCATTGAGCGTTACTGGAGGTACTTCGTAAGACTTATTACCAGCCTTGAACACAAGAAGTACACTTTTAGATGTATTATACCTAAGACCATGAGCCACAGCGAATCGCTCACAGATACCCATAAGTTTTTGGAGAGCACTTATTGATGGACACAGCAGCACCATATCGTCAGCGTAACTTATGTTGTTGACAAAGGTACCGTCAACAGAACAACCAACTCCAGCGCTGCTGAGCTCATCAATCAGTTTATTTACATATATGTTAAAAAGGGTAGGTGAGGTAATTCCCCCCTGCCTTACTCCACATTCTAAGCTGTAAGAGCATGAAATACCTCTAGACCATTTCACATAATTTTTCTGATGTGCATACCAATATTTTAATAAAGATATAAATTCGTGTGGCATGTTCGTGTCCTCATAGAGTTTTTTCCACAGAATATTGTATTGAACCAAATCAAAGGCTTTGGACAGGTCTAGAAAAACAGCATAAACAGGTGTATTCCTGGTTGTATAGTACTGGACAGTCTGCTTGAGACACAAGATAGCGGCTTCAGTAGAAAGACCCGGTCTAAAACCAAACTGTGCATCATTAAGCTTTATGTTGGAGCCAAGCTGCAGGTCCAGCAGTCTGTCCAGCACCTTAGCCACTATGGTTGCCAATGATATTGGCCGGTAATTGGATTTATCACTAATATTGCCAGTTTTATTTTTGACTATAGGAACGACTAATGTTTTTAACATACTATCTGGCAAGTAGCCGTGATTCAAGCAAAGGGAAAAAAGCAAGGCTAGAACTCGTGGCAGGTGTACGCCAGCATGTTGCAAATGTTCTATACTTAAGTGATCATGACCAGGGGACTTCCCCTTAGTCATCTTTCTCAACACAGATCTTATATCCTTTGCTGTAACCACAGCTAGTTTTCCGCTAGTGCAATGTATGCCAGAAAAGCCAGTATTTTTACTATCAGGTGCACCCTATAAACATACTTAAATACTTTTTTTTGTAAATACATACTTGATATACATAGGGAAACACCCAGACCAGATGAAATAGTCATGTTCATGCACACAAAGATTTGTCCTGTGTGGGAATCGAACCCACGACCTTTGGAGTGAAGTGTAGATATACTGACCTCCACGCCATATCGGTCGGTTTATAAGGCTGATGATGAATTTGATAGGTGGCACTGCCTCTAACTAAGCCCAATATGAAATTTGCGAAAAAAACCATTAAGGGTTTAAAAGTGACTCTCAAGCACGGTTCGCTTTCCTCTATCTCAAGGAAATCAAAGTATCTGCTGCATGAAAGATTAAAAGAAGATTAAGAACTTTTACTTGACGTACCTTTTTACGCAATTTATTTTATCAACTATGAGCTGTTGTACTGTAATTTTACCTGGTCGCCGGCAAAACAAGCTGTGATGAACACAGTGGCAGTGGACAGTAATATTATCTGTTAACCATAATATAATCATCCTAGCATTGTTCGGATTGTGCTGACTTACGCTAAGAGCCCAGTGTCTGCAAATTAGTTAATTTAGAATTAAAGTTTATCAAAAGAGCGCGAAACGGGTTTTAATAGTTCGGCAACGCTCTGGTATTGCAAGCGTTCATAGGCTGCGGTGACTACTTTCCGTCAGGTGGGCCGCATGCTTTGCGATGGGAGCCACCTTGTAGTATATAAAAAACGCTATTACACGGACCGACTGCCATCAGACTTCCGCAACCCAGAGCGAAGTCAGAATGCTAGAAGGCACTGACTTTTCAGTAGCGTAACTATAGCCACCCTATACCTATAGGTGGCCAAATGCCACGAGCCCCCTACCCAAGAGGGCCCCTTTTTTTTTTTTGTTTTGCGTCGGTAACAAAATGCGTTTACGCACTACCTTCCGGTCAAAGGGCGACCGAAAGGGGGTGTGGGACTCACCACTAGCAGACGCGACTGCCAGCAGTAATACCCACTAAAAATCTTCCGACGACGCCCGCCGCTTGTTGAGAAAAAGGCGGGGGCCAGTACCTGGGTTGCAGCTTCTGACACCCGCCTGCGGCCAACGTCCCCCGGATCAAAACCGGGAGGACCTCCTCAGAGAGGCGCAGTGGACGCGCCCCTCCTACCTCCTTGTGCGACCATAGCGTGTGTGGCCGATTTCCCGGAGGGTCTATGGTTAGACAGCAGGGGCCCCCTGCCCCCACTGCCTAAGACCCTCCTGGCGCTGCTTGACGGGCCCTCCTGACCCGCCCACTGCGCCCTCCACAGGTCCCTCTTAGTTTCCCCCCCGGTAGTCAGTACTAAGGGCACCCAGAGTCGTCGGTCTCTGGGTGTTACCTTTTCCCTAGCGCCTCCTGCGCCCTACCGGGAGGTACTCAGCCCCCCACCACGACAAGGTGGAGACCAGTCGGGGGGGCCCAAGAGGGCCCCGGCTCAGGAGGTCGCTATCTCAGTTTTTTTTTACTTTGTGTTGTAAGTACCCTGAGTATTTTATTTTAATTGATAATATATATATATATATTTTAAGTTCTGCTTACAATCCATTAAAGTGAGACAGCTAAATTAAAGACCATAACTATACGATTTCAAGTTAATTAAGTATTTCAAAACATCCTAAACAAAAAGATGTTGATCAATTTATTTTAGAACGCATCCATTGGTTTCTACATTTTTTGTCGCGGTACGTGTTGTCCACGTTTAACTTTAAATATTAGGTACAGACGTATCATCTGCAAATAAAACAATGTCGTGATCGTCTTTTATGAGGTGGTCATTAATATACACTAGAAATAGAATTGTGCCTAGGATTGAACCCTGCGTTACCCCCATTGTTACTGCAGAACCTCGTGACTGCTTACCATTAATAACCACTCCATTCCGTCCATTTTGGACCCTATCACTTAGATAAGAAGTGACAGAACGCAAGGCGGTGTTACGAACTCCATAATGACAGAGCTTCACAAGTAAAGTCTGATGCTGGACGCAATCTAATGCTTTAGATAAGTCACAGAACACATCGTAAGCATCATATGACTCATCCCAGACTTCGTAAATACCCTGCAATAATTTTGTTCTAGCATCAATAGTAGACCGGCCGTGAGTAAAACTGTTTGGTGTGCAATAGATTATTTTTGTTAAAGTAAGTTTGCATTTGGTTGAGCATAGTTTTTTCAAATATTTTACTAAATTTGGGCAATACTGAAATAGGACGGATCCGAGGTATAAAGTTTATAAAGAGGAGTTAACTTACTTAATTTTTATTAGATCCGGTAACACACCACTATCAATGCACATATTAAAAATAATTACCAATTCAGGACCTACTATTTCGATTAAAGCGTTAACAATGTGTACAGAAATGCACCAAATGTTTTAAAGATTTTGAAACTTTTATGTACACACCGTACATTGACTTTACTAAATTTAAATAAAACATCACCACAAGGAACGTTGGCTTTTAATAAAGATTCTGCAATAGGGGTATACGAGCCCAGGGTTCTGTTTAAATCTATGGGAATTCGATAGAAGTAACAGTCATGTCCTAGCTATGTGTATTCTAAGATGTATGTATGTTTTTCAGTGTTCTTTGGTCTTGACATTGACAGCTTCGTTAAAAAACAAAAAGCCAGTTACTCAAAATAGAGTGAAGTACATTTTTTATTCGAGGGATATTTTAGTATGATTTGCTCGTTAAATACGTATTAAATTAACGAAATGATAGAACAATCAAAATGAATGCTATTCTATTATTGTTTTTGATTTTTGTGGTTATTTATTCCTGTGTTTCATGGTAAGTTTAAGCTTAACAGATGACGTCGAAGATTTCATGTTTATGTTTGTGTTTACTGAATAATCTATACATTATTTGTATATTTCTAGGCTCCTACCGGCTCTGTTATCATGGCTATTCAAGAGGAAATACCATATCAAGTTGAAAATAGGTAGAATTGCGGTGCTAAAATTAATACTAAAAGACGTCAGTTTATCAAAGGATAGATATTTTGTTGTAAGTATATAAAACTATATATTACTCAATAAAGTTATTAGAATTTATTTGGAAATGCAAAGAATCAGTAAATAAAATGTTTCAAGCATAAAAGTAAGGAGTTTTAAAACGAGAAAAGCAATCAAACTAAAAATAGACTTAAGAAAATTTGACATAGGTTTAGTTAGAGTTAATCATTTATTTCTTAATGCAAGTAACACTAATTCAGCCAAGTTTTCTTTCAATGTTACAATTATGAAATTGTAAACTAATAGTGATGTGAATTTCTAAATAAAACAAAGTCTTTTCATCATCATCAAGGTGGATTATAAATTGCTCTGGAACCCCTAATTATAGATATTTCTGCAAAATGTTGGGTTTTTTTTCGAACATACAATATGTGCAAAGAACTTGGCCATTTCAGTTATTGGGTGGTGTTATTTTCTGTCAACAGGAAAATATATAGCCTATAGTTAATTTCAATGAAGTATTTAAAAAAGTTAATTAATAGATGTATGAAATTTTTGGTTCATAATATTTGAATAATTTATATTTTTAAAACATCCATTTAACCTACTGTATAGTGTTATTTCAAGGCACTAAACGTTATTTTCGATTTAAGTGTAACCTCAGTTATGATAATTGTGTTTTTGTAATTGCAGCACATTGATGAAGTTTCATTTCGTAGCAGTTTCTTTAACTCGGAGATAAACAAGCTGGTTTGGGTTGTGATAAAGGGAATTGAGATATCTAATAGTGTAGAAGAGAAACGTAGTGTGGTGGTTGAAGCTATCCTCAAGCCACTGCTGTCCAAACAGAACTCAATGAATAGAGAAAATGGAGAAAGCTATTCAACAGACCTTGGTTCTCTTACATCTCAACTGGAGAAGGCTTCTCAAGCTCAGCTTTTTGATTTCAGAGAGAAACGATTGCCACCCAGCTTGATAATGTTTGCACAGGTATTTTATTTCATAATTTTGTATTTTTTTTTTCTGTCAGGCTAAGGTACCTGCTGCTGCATAATATTGATGCAAATTTCAAATAAAACTCATGACATAATGTCATAGTGTTCTTCAAAATTACCTTTTAGTAAACTTATATGTCAAGGATTTTATAATTTTCGATACAATTCTTTTATGGTAATGTTTCATTGTGTTTTGAAACTTTGCTAATAATTTTGTGTCAATTATAATTACTTACAAATAAAGAAAACTGTTTCTATAATCCCACAATTTTTAATCACCCATGATAAAAAAAAAAAAATTATTTCACAGTTTATGGGTGTACACATCTTCAATGCTTCAGTAACAATGCAAAATGGAGCATCCAAGAATTATTCATTGAATTTAACTCTGTCAGAACTGCACGTAGATGGGGTAGCAGGTGGACCTGCCCGAGCGCTTGTGTTTTCTGCCAACTTAGTGCAACTCAGTGCCAAGATTTTTAGTGAGACAAAGTCTCTTGGTGAAGCTGTATGCAATGTCCTGGTTGAGGGCACTGTTAAAGCCGATGGACCATTGAATGTAGAGGTAGGATGTGTCTTTTCTCAAATATAATATATACCAGAAGTTAAATAACATTTCCTACTCAAAATTAAACTTTTTATATTTTCATACTATTTGGATGTAACTAGACTAATTCTGTGATTTCATGTCACACTATTCTCAGCAAAATTTATTTAAAATTGTTTGTTTTCAGAAAATACATGCATCAATAGGCAACACATCTATAACATTTAAAGATGAGCTGTATCATTTTGTGCAGAGACTAAAGAAAACTAAACCTGTAAACCAAAGGAGAAATGTGGCAAATAATGATCATATTTCTACTATAATTCCAAGAATTTCACCGATAATACCGAAAGTAAAAACTTCGTTACATTAAATAATTAATTTCTGATTTATACTTCAATATTTTAAATGAAAATTTTTATTTTTCAGATATTTAGTTTTAAAGTTGATACAACAGTGTTAAAATGTATAGATAGCATTACGAAAACGAATTTTGAGATGTCTTTGAAAAGCGTGCAAGTAAGTTTATTAATTGACCTCCTATTTCTGATCAATACATTTTCTGTCTGTGTCTGAGACGAATAATTTTTTTTTTACACAATGTGAAGTAAGGTCAAAATTAGATTAAATGAAAAAGAATGAAAAACAGAATACTAGCTGATGTAAGTCCTTTTTTTACTTAACGTATTGTTAAGCATAGCAAGGAGAGGATGCAGGAGAATAAAAAACTATTTATACTATATATATACTAAGAGAATATTTATTTATTTATTTGTCATTTAATTTCAATTGGTTGTGTAGGTGAACTCGAGGTTCAGCGCAGCGTCAGTGGTGGTGAACAGTGACGGCCCAGAAGTGGTCGCCAAACCGCAAGTGTATGTAGCCTTCCAGATGGACCACTACCAGCTGGTAGCCAATGAGGAGCGGCTATTCTTTATAGACAAGTTGAAACTTGACGCTAAGGTAACATTAAATTCTATCTAGCTTATTTTCTTCTATTTACGTGATTAGTGTACATGTTAAATAGGATAGGACACAATATACAATAAACCACGGTATATATAAGACTCCGTAATATATTTATGTAGAAGTAAGTAGGTACATGTCTCCTTATTGAAAAGCTTAGGTACTTTGTTGTTTGTAAAAGAAGGCTGATATCATAATATAATAAGTATATGATAGATCATATTATTATAGTACCCTTTTACCGTCATATTTCAAAGGGCACCCAAATATTACATATGTGTACTTTTAAAGAAGCTTGAAATAAATGTCTTAAGGTCTAATATTCAATTTCATTAAGTAAGTTATATAAATAAAAGATTTTAAAGCCCAGATGAATGATAGTAGACAGGCAATCTCATGCGCGACCTTCCCGTGGGGTGACAGACGGTGGCGGGGACGAGGTAACCAAGATATCAGCATGTGGGGTAGCAGGGAAAGGGGAACTTCTCTTCGTGTGTAGCCGTATGCTAGAATGACACGCTACCTCGTCCCCGCCATCGTCTGTCACCCCGCCGGACGGTCGTGCACGAGATTACCGGACTATAACGAAAGTGATTTATGATGGACGAGTGAATCGAATATGTTGGTTGTTAGGAGATCTTTCATGACCAAAATTGACATAGGTCAAAAGTACCCTAAACCTACGGGCGTGTATGAGAGGGTTAATGAGTGCGAATGAAGCTAAGAGTGTATGCCAAGATCATAGCAAGTGGAAGAATGTGATATATGCCTATCCCTACGGGAAAAAGGCGTGACATTATGTATGTAAAGCCCAATTTTTACTTTACTATAAAAACAAAAGTGTTTTACCTTTGTTGCAGCTCGAGAAAGGCGTATTAAACCTATATCTTATAATCAGTACTTTAAGAATACTTTACAACCACACACAAATGTTTGGCTGGTATAGCTCTTTAAAGGAGCGCAAGATATCAAAACCGCTGTATGTGAAAGAAGGAGAATCTTGTAAGTTTATAACATTATTTTACTGAATTATTATTATTGTCAGACCCTACATACTGAATTCAAACAAATGTTAATGCTGTATGTTGTATGATATATTTGTAAGAATTTTAGTAATACCATGTGTTATTACCAGAGGTCGGAATTAGGTAGAGTTATTCATGTACTTACACTGATTTCACACAGCGAAAGAATATAGTGGATATGCCTCAAATCCCGGGATTAATTTTAAAGAATAGAAAAAATCCCGTTACTTTTTAATAAAAAGTTATTTACTTTTACTTTTTTAATTTGTTTTATTTGTCTATCTATGATGTTTTTATTATTATTTATTTGTAATATTGTTGGCCACACGGGATTGTCCATTTGAAATCCCGGGAAGGTCCACATTAATATCAACATTTCGATGCAAGTACATAAATAACTCTACCTAATTCCGACCTCTGGTTATTACATAAAAAGAACATAAAAATGTATCGTGTTGAGGAGTCGAATCTCTTCAGATCTTTTAAACGAATATCGGATATACCGGCTTCCGCACTAAATAGATCGTCAATTAAACTGATGTAATGTGTGTTGTGGTAACTAATAATAAAACACACATATAGGTACTGATTAACCTAATTTGACTATAGGCTACCAAGTATACTGCACGTGTTAATTGATGATACTCAATTGTAATAAGAGCAAGGTTAAAACTGGGGCCTGGAAAAAATTGTCTAGTAAAATTATACGTTTTTTTATGGCTGTAGTTCGACTTATAGAACAAGTTACAAGTAAGTAACTTTGAACAAATAGAGATACAAATATTGAACATGCATAAAATGTAGGTTTTTGTGGCAAACATAAAACTCACTTAAAATTTAAAAAAATCAACGACATTATTGAAATAGTTTTATATAGTTAACCGTGGCAGTCGTCCGCCACCGGATATTTAGAAATGCTTCACTGCGTTCGTGTATAGCTATTACCATTTGTAGTGTTGATCAAAAATTTCAATTTATTATAAATCTTCATACTACCCAAAAAAAAATGGTTGCCTGTAAAGTCGTTTTTACGGGCGAAGATTTTACGTGACAACGTCTTTTTCTCGGTAGAATATTTATTGATATGAATATAATTAAATTGCACAATAGGAACAAGGAATTGAATGAAAATAAGAATTGCACAAATTTTAACTATAGAAATATATTTTGTTTACTAAAACATTGTACACTAGTGCTGCGCGCGCGGCAGACCGATCATAGTTGAGTGGGAGAGAGACGCAAGGCATTCGCCGGGCCTCTCTCTCGTTCGGTGACTCATCGTAACGTTACCGAGCGTTACACTTTTTCATAAGTGACTCCCAGCCGCAACCTAATTTAAGACGTTGTCACGTCAAAAAGTGTACTGCTGAACATTGGCCTCCCCAATAGATTACATCATATTGAGGGTATTTGCCCAAAATCCCCAGGCAGGAGGGTTGGTGATCGTAGTTCAAGCCAGTATGCAGGTTGACGCTTCTGCCCATTATCCGGTAGGATTTCTCTTCGTCGACTCTTACGACTCCCCGTGAGATGAGAGGGGGTGGCACTATTCCACAGGTCGTTACCACACGGCACGACACTAAATCGATGGTAGCAATTAACAATGTCGTAAGTGAAAAGTCGTTTCTTTTAACAATATCTTATGTGAAAAGTCATTACTTTTTACTTACGACATTATTCCACAGGTCGTTACCACACGGCACGGCACTAAATCGATGGTAGCAATTAACAATGTCGTAAGTGAAAAGTCGTTTCTTTTAACAATATCTTATGTGATAAGTCATTACTTTTTACTTACGACATTTTTTAAAGTAACGGATTTTCACTTACGACATTGTTAATTGCTACCGTCGAAATACGAAAGTTAAATTTATTGTTTGTTTGAATAGGTTCCGAAATTACTAAATAGATTTTTAAAAATATTTTAGTATTCGTTAAAAGTAATATTCGTGAGTAACAAGGGCTATATTGTAAATCGATTAAAATTAGGACACTCCAATAATCTAAACCATGTATGTATAAATGTAGGTCACGCAGGCGATGCTGTGATAATAGTAAGTGTATGGTTCCTCGTGAGCGGCGTAATCGTTCTTTTATTTAAGTATGCAGTACGTACTAGAATAATAAAACTAGTTGCAGCTTACAGGTTTTATGCTTTAAATGTCTCGTCACTAGTCTAGATATCAGTGGCTTGGAATGTGAAGTGTATATTAGTGGTATTGTAACGACCTATATGGCGTGGAAGTTAGTATACTTGCACCCAGCTCCTGATATCGTGGGTTCGATTCGGTTTTGTAAAAAGAAGTGTTTATGTGGGTTTATTAAATAAAATAAATAAATATTCACTTACAATCACACCAATTATTTAGTTCCAAGATAAGTATCACTAAGAACTTGTGTTATGGATACTAAAGAAAGGATAAAAATATTTAAACACCTTTTTTTTCTGTAAATACATACTTGATATACATAGTAAAACACCCAGACCAGAACAAATATTCATGTTCATGCACACAAAGATTTGTCCTGGGTGGGAATCGAACCCACGACCTCTGGAGTGAAGAGCAGGTATTCTGACCTCCACGCCATATCGGTCGTCGGTATCGGTTATTTAGTATCCATAACACAAGTTCTTAATGATAATCTTGGAACCAAACAATTGGTGTGACTTTAAGAGAATTATTATTACCATTATTATATTTGGTGGTCACCTTGCGACCGATATGGCGTGGTGGCGAGTATACCTGCATTCCACTCCTGAGGTCGTGGGTTGTTCCCACACAGGACAAATATTTGTGTGTATAAATATGAATATTTGTTCAGGTCTGAGTGTTCTTTTATGTATATTAACAAAAAAAATATTTACAAAAAAAATTAAGTATTTATGTATGTTTATCCGTTATTTAGAATCCATAACAAAAGTTCTTAATGATACTTATCTTAGAACTAAATAATTGGTGTAAGTGTGTTTTTTTAATTTTATATTTATGTACCTTGCTAGCGTCTTCGTGGGCGGGGCAAGTGCTGCGTCGCGCGGTGCAGGCGTGCGTGGTGCAGGGTTGCGCGGAGGTGCGCGCGCTCCGGGCCGCGGTATCAGGCGCCGCGCCCCTGGCCGCCGGGTGCGCCGCGCTCAAGGTCAAACTCGACCAGCTGCTCGACACCAGAGGTTCACTACTTGCCCTTTTTTTTTCTTTTAAATAATGGCTTTGTGCGTCTAGCACATCTAGCCAGTGTCAAGTAAAATATATATTCATAACTAGCGACCCGCCCCAGCTTCGCACGGGTGGTATGCTAATATAAATAGTGACGTATAATACATAATTACAGAATGTCTCTATATAGGCCGCGAATACCTACCACCGCCGCAACCATAATTTTTCGATTTAGCGTAAGATTATTCGTTTGATATCTTGTAAAGTACTGATCGAAATTACATGATGTAAAAGACAAATTTAATCTATGTCTAATGTCCAAGCTTACTAACATGTTTATTTAGATAAGAATTAATGTCATACATACTTAAAATGGCTTCGTTAATATTATTTTGGGGTATTCTTGAGAGATAGACATATACCATCGCGGACTTTTTTGAAAAATTTTATAAGTTGTACAATATTGTAGTACATTATTTTGATTAATCTCGTAGGGTTTGGCCAGCGTTTGCAATATAAGCGCAAAAAAGTGAGTTGAATTACGACATCACATTAGAAATCTCAAAAATTGACAGTGTTCCACTACTATATTATGCATGTATTATACATATAAACCTTCCTTTTGAATCACTCTATCTATTGGAAAAAACCGCATCAAAATCCGTTGCGTAGTTTTAAAGATTTAAGCGCACATAGGGATATAGGGACAGAAAAGGCGACTTTGTTTTATACTAGTGATATCTAATTCATAGTAAATGAGAATGAGTGGTGATAGATGGTGAATGTGATGCCCTTTGAAACCCCTTGAGTCCTCCGTGTACGTTCACAACTTAACGGTTAATAATCCACCGTTATTACACATTAGTGTTCGAAATATCACAATTTTTAGAAAATAAAACAAAACTGCAGACATGACTCTTCACTTTTCTGCCAAGAAGTCCTATATGCCCTTTATTGTTACTTATTTAATAACCAAGCATTGATAGTATGTATAGTCCGCGGCGCATTAGTTAAATTATGGTCTTGGATGCAGAGCAGCCTATGTGTGATCAAAAGTTATCCCCCCTGGTAGGGGGTCACGACGCGGATCAAACGGCGCTCGTAAACACGAGCGCGGCGTTAGGGTGGCTGTTCAGCTGTTGTAAGTCCAGGTTGTCTTGTCCGATGGGGCGCCGCGATCGAGCCCTGGGGCGATCAGCGCATGGTAGTCCTCTCAGTGAGGCTTCAGATCACAGCAACAACATTATCGGTTCTTAATGAATCGAAGTGTGGCATAGGAGGTAACATGCGTAGTAGTTAGTTGCTAAAGAGCAACACAGCGGTCCTAATTTCTTTTTTTTCTGAATTTATTTGTTGAATACACATTCAGTGTAATTAAAGCCGTTGCATGCAAACTGCGAGGTATATAGGGATCCTACCAACATCCAAGGAGCCCAAGCCAATCTCACTTGCAAGTGGTGCACCTGGCGATCAACGGACGATGCTCGGGCAAACATAAAAGATCCCAATAAGCGGCAATAGGCTCGCTACCTCTTACGAGGGACGAACAGTAAAATCGGCGAAATGTGGGCGTATAATATGCCTCTGCCTACCCCTTCGGGGAAACAGGCGCGATTGTATGTATGTATGCATGCAAACTTATATCGAGGGTTCCGTGCTCTAACCCGATAAGTGACAACATCAGATACATAATTTCTGCCGCTTTTTCTTGTGATATTATCAGATAAGTCGATTTCAGAAAAGAAGACTGAAAACTGAGGACTTCATAATCCAATAAGTAAACCTTTTAAGTTTCATTTTTTTTAATTAACCGATTAATTCTTTTAATTACTGTTTTA
This sequence comes from Musotima nitidalis, assembly GCA_949126915.1. Taxonomy (NCBI): domain Eukaryota; kingdom Metazoa; phylum Arthropoda; class Insecta; order Lepidoptera; family Crambidae; genus Musotima; species Musotima nitidalis. Next base: position 18,966,866 of record OX421416.1, read on the forward strand.
AGCCCAAAACCACTTATCGGGTTTGAGCACGGAACCCTCGATATGGGATGTCTACAATTGATCAACAATTAATGACTTACGTGCCGCCGATTATAAGCAAACAGTTAAAATACCGATCAAGATGAGTTCATTGCGTATTCGTCGAAAATAGAAACATCTAAAATCCGTTTTGCAGATGAGTCCTACGAATGGCCTCTTGCCCGGTTAGTGATCGGGCGTCGGCAGTGGAGCGCCGAACTGCTGGTGGACGGCGGCTGGGCCAGCGTGGGCCCGGGCGCGGGGGCGGGGGAGGCGCCCCCCGTGCGCCGCCACCACACGTGGGGCTCCGCGCTGCTTGCGGTGGCGCTCGTCAAATGCGGCAGCCACGGGCCTACGGATTCCAAGGTTGGTTACATGTTCTTTGGAACAGTAAGTCTGTTATATTGTTACTATTAAACGCCGACGTGCTGGTGGTTAGAAGTCGACATCATATTAAGAATAGTGCTCTGCTTTCCAAGTGTGACAACCACAGACTTATAATCTCAAAAATGAAGTGGTGCACTTTTACTTAAAAACGAGGATACATTTCCCAGAAATTTCCCATTAACCCGACAACGTCCACTGCAGAACACAGGCCTTCCTGTAACTTCTAATGTAAACGTTTGCAGCCGAGTTGCATCTAGAAAAATTCCTCTAAGCGACAGGATAAGGTTGTTCGTCCTTCTTGCGGTTGACTTTGGTTTCAAATAATTTTAAGTAGCTCCAGCCTAAGCATTTTTTTATCCAGATAAGATATATGAGGGATAACAAATGTATTACTGCACAGATGGAAGCTATGATGGACTGCCTTCGCCTGGAGTGGAGTCCGCTCGTTGCTTCGACAGCGATATCGCTCTTGGACAGTATAAACGAGTACAGATCGAAAAAATCTTCCTCGCCGACACCGTCTACTGCAGCATCATCCTCTTGCAACATCACGGTGAGCGTGGCTCTGTCTCACATTAACCTGTTCTTCATTATGGAGAAGGAAATGTGTCTGATGGCAAGATTGGACGCGGTCACTCTTGAAAAGACTCCTGCTAAAGCCGGCGCCTTTGTGTCTGGGTTTAAGGTGGTCGACTTAGTGCCTTATAAAGGTAAGGAAAATATCTTCTAGTAAAAGTTATATTCTGACATTTTTATCATTTATATGATGCTTTGGATAGCAATGATTCAAATAAACTTAATAAATGATATCTACCTTTGTTACCTTACTTTTCTAACGAAGTAATAAAGATATAACAAAACGCTTTTTCTTTATTCAAAGTATTACTTAGCTATGTAATTGAGATTCATATCAGCCATCCAAGTTTATTATCTTGACTTTGTCTATCATTTTGTCTACAGGAAATTACCACTGCCAGCGATCTGACGAAATTAACACCTCGTTCTTTTACGTCCAGCTAGCGCGAATAGAACGAGTGCCTTCAAAAGAAAAGTATTCCATTCTACTGGACTTCCAGTTTCTAGAGAATGTCGATTTCATATGGAGCGCTAACCTTTATTTGAAAATAGTCACGCTTATTAGAGCAATAAAAAGTTTTGTTGGAGAATTCAAAGCAAAACGTGTTTATTCTTCTCCTTCCAACCAAATTAAGAAGAAAGGAAAGGCACTGGATTGGAAGGTATCATTCAAGGGAGAAACTAATTTGGAACTTTTATTGTCTTCGGAGAATAACATGGTGCTCTACACTGGTAAGTGTTCTGATTTATGCAATACTTCATTTGTTCGTAGTTTATATTCCTAAATGAAATTATTGATAAGAAATAATATTTGATAATGCAGTACTCTATTTATATCTGCACAAAATAATTTGCTTGTGTTAAACAAAAGTTAAGTTAAAGTTTGAGCTTCAAACCGAAGACAAAATACATTTACAACTAATTTGGTCTGGACAGATGATATGACAGTAGCATATGATCACGAGGCGGGGTTGTCGATCTTTTGGGCCCAGCTGAAGATGATATTGAATGGAGACGAGGTGATCTCTGTGGATGGGTACTGCATGCAGCGCGCCGCAGACGACACTGATGTCAGGATAGAGAGGAAAGCCAACGAGAGCTTCGTGCTGGAGTGGAACAAGGTTTGGTAAGTCCGGGAGTTTCCTGGTTGCAGGAGTCATACCTAATGTTTGGCTTCGGTTATTACTACATTAAGAATTCACTCAGGTATATATTAAATTTTTGGCAATATAGGCACGATGCCGCTGCAAAGCGATGTTTAACTAATACCTGCCTTCACTTCACTTCACTAATACATGGCTTCTAATTGGAGGCTCGAATAGTTTATGGGCTGAGATTATGTCGAGTAGAAATGGGTTTTGATTATTAACTATGCCAACTGATTAAAAGCTTTTTTCCACAATTGCCTCCCTTATGGGATATATATCTTCAAGCACACTTTACGATATAGATAGACAGCAAAGTAACATGTCCTGTGTGCATAACATCAGCAGTCACCACGTTTGTAATATTTACTATCTTAGATTTATTATCTTTATCTTTATTTATTATCTTAGGGTGTATAGGGATTCTAACAAAATCTAAGGAGCCCAAGCCAACCTCACCTGCAAGTGGTGCACCTGCAGATCAACGGACGAGGCTCTGGCGAACATAACAGTGCCCGGTAAGCGGCAATAGGCTCGCCACCTATTACGTGAGACCAACTATAAAATTGGCGAAGTGTGAGCGTATAATATGCCTCTGCCTACCCCTTTGGGGAAACAGGCGTGAATGTATGTATGTATGTACTATCTTGTGCATATATGGAGAGGAATGATTAACTGATTGGTTGGTTTTTAGGGCAGTTAATGTGAAATCAGCGCGAGTGATATTCCCATACAAACACCGGTTCGCGGAGGCGGTGCAGGATGATCTGGTATCGTTGTTCAAGTGGATTAAATTGGTACATGGCATACAGAAGAAGCCATTTACTGCTGACAGTCCCCTCCCGAGCGACCTGCATATCAAGGTACATTGATTGACAATTTTATTTCTTGCATACTTTTAATAATCCTTCGGTCTTTAAAGTCTTCTTAAGTGCTGGCCTTAGGCGATTGCATTTTTTTATTTGTAAATTTTCATGAAACCTTATCCTTACCATTGTAAGATGTGTACCCAAAGAATGAATATTATTCTAGTCAAACGTTGGTTAGAAGACTCGTCTTCTTTTCGTGAGTTTTGACTTTCATAAAGAATTAAACTCATCCTTTTGGTTTGTTTTTAGATTGAAGAAATATTGTTAGAGATGAGTGACGATCCATTCGAAGTAAAACTTCGCGACAATTATGAACTTTTGGAGGATGAGTACAAAGAAAGTCAGAAGAGACGGACAATGCTTGATGCAAAGGTACGTTTTTTCCAGAGATCTTCGTGAGCCTATGAGATTATATTCTTTCACTACAACTTTATATTTTGATTTATCCTTTATTTTTATTCATCCGATGACATCTTTGATGCAGCCCATTTTACCAATCACTTGAAATATATCAATAATTACTTGTACAGTAATGACAAAATTGCCATTGTAGGTTCAAGAGCTATGCAAGCCGCACTTATTCCTGCCGGCCGGGAAAGTAGAAGAGCTGTACGCGGCATTGCGTCAGAAAGACGCACAGATCTACGTACAGAGGTGTCGCGCCGCGCCACCGCCGCGTTCTCGGCTCGTAGCCTGTTGCCTGGGGCCGCTCAAAGTACTGGCTTTAGCGGATCCCAGCGTCCACGGCGCGGCACGAGCGCAGGAGAGGCTGAGGGACATAGACGGAGACAGGTGTGTGAGAACAAGCGATCAGCGTACTTTAAATAAACATCAGTTATAACAGATTGAATTTTAAGCGCACTCTAATACTTTGCAAACAGAGTTAATAAGTCATCTCATGTTGCCATTTATATTAAGGTAAACAGGAAAAAGAAAAAAAACTTGACTTACCCTCTTTTCATATTTCAAAGAAATTATCACTTATTTGTATTTTTTCAGTATATAAGAAGATACTCTTTAATGACATCGACGGATATAATTATACTGACATTAAGTTTTCCCTCAGTCCTTGGCCAGAAGATGGTCTAGAGTTCACGACGCTATGGTGTCGCGGAGTCAGCGTGTCGTGCTCTCAGTGGCAGATCTTGCTGAGGGACTTCCCACAGCCACTACTCAGCATGGGGGAGCTCAAGATGTGGGGTACGCTGCTGGCTGCAGAAGAGACACCGCCGTCCAGGGGTGAGACCAAGTTGTAGGGAAAATTCCCTACACTACAACTGCTTTAATTCAAGAATTAATAACGATTTGGCAGCAAAAAGCAGATTGGTGTGGGTATTGGTTTTGGGTCCAAATATCCATGAGTATCTGTCGGCTTTTTTCTTTCAGGGAAGTAAGAAAAAAAGTTAGTTGATTTAAATGCTGATAATCCAACAATAAAGTATTTTGAGATTTTTACGACGATTTGCATTACGATTGTGTAGGTAACAAATTGTTTCTAGTCAACCAGTTAACGGCATTACCTTGACCTTAACAAATCCATATTTCTTCCAGCTCAGCGGACAGTAGTGATAGACCAAGGCGCCCCATGGGGAAAGATGGAACTAGAACGCAGTATGATGCCGCTTAAGTTCTACTACGACCTGTGTTGCGAGATGGCACAGTTCAGCTACGCCTTTGGACCCTGTTGGGAGCCGGTCATTGCACACTGCAATCTTTGTGAGTTACCTCTCTTCTGATAACAAAAGATCCTTTAATAATGGGTTTCAAATCTGTGTCTGGGTGCAGTTATGATAATGACATATTAAACTGACTTCTAGATCCTTTTATAATTCCTCCAGTACCATTGATTAGAATATTAATAATTTAATGACATCAACTTTATTTTGATATGCAGCGTTCGAGCAGGTGTCAAGAGCATCTTTGGATCCATCAGTTCCTCTCGCGTGGTGGGATCGTGCGAGGCTGATCCTGCACGGGCGACTTACCGCAAGTTGTGCGCGATTAACGTGTCTGCTGCATGTCTCTCTGGACCCCTATAACACCACTGAAGAGATGGAGCTGACTTGGACTGATCTCGTGTTGGACTGGACTGACGGTACGTATATATTCTAATTTCATTATGCGGAGTTAGATACATCTTAGACTTTTTATTTCTGCTAGCCGGGTGATTCATTATGATCTTAGCTGTGCCACTGTGTCTGCTAATGTATCTGACGGAGATAATTTTTTTTAATGTGACTCGTCATAAAGACTACATCCTGCCTGATGGTAAGCAGTCGATGCAGTCCAATAAAAAAATTAAAGCGCTTCATGTCGTGAAATAAGCACGGTACAAAGCGCATCCACTCATGACGGCCTGCTAAAGTTGCTGTTATCAAATTTAAGTTTTCAATGTTTGTAGGCTTTTGCCTATTTTCCTGTTGACTATATTTTGTGCTGTTTTCTAAATGGTAATATCCTTGTACAGGAAAATTGGGTTTTCTGGGCGAGCTGAACGTGTTCGTGCGAACAGCTAGTAAGTACGATGACTGCCGCGTGCTGCGCGTGCCGGCGCTGCGACTCTCCGCCAAGCTGGGCTGGACGTGCGTGGGCGACCCGCGCGACCACCACGCCGTGGCACCATGCGCGCCCACTCGGCTGCCCGAGTACTCAAGCAACCAGGCTAGTGCTCGCCAATGTTTCCCCTTTATGTAAAAAAGCATACACAACACAAAAATAAAAACATCCTTTACCAACTTATTATATCCTTTATTGCACATACAACAAAACAAAGAAACACATATACAAATTAAGCAAGTACAAAGGTGGGCTTATCTCTAAGAGAGATCTCTTCCAGCCAACCTTAACAGGAGTGAGAATTTTGTATGTGGGATAAAAAAAAAAAATTACAATAGGACATTCATAATGCCAATCTCACCAGTGCTGTATTCTCCGTACGAGCATTATTAATATGCATTCGAAATTTCCTAAAAAACGTTAGAGTATGCTTAGCCCTTGCACATCGGATATTGAGACTGGATAAAAATAATTCAAATAAGCTCCAACATTCAGTTCTTCACCTGAATCATATAGGGAAGGAGTAAATAAAACATGTTTTACCCAAGCAGCAGCTACAGCTGTGCAATTTACTTCACGTCGAGGTTTTCTTTAGGTATCAGAAAATCCAAAAAGGTTTAGAGGAATACTATCACAGTCATATAAATATCTTTTTTTACAGGAACACGATTCATACCGCGCATTTCGGTCGCAAGGTCTTGACCTACACCTCAGCATGGAAACCAAGCCTATAGATCAAGATGGCCCGGTGCTTCTGCTATATGGGAGTACGTTAAGGTAATGAGTGCCAGCGTGTACAAGAATCCAAGCAATGTTATCTTTCATATAAATATAATAAATATTTTCTAACAATTACACCAATTACTTAGTTCCAAGATAAGTATCATTAAGAACTTGTGTTATGGATAATAAATTACGGATAAACATACATAAATACCTTTTTTTTTTAAATAAATACTTAATATACATAGAAAAACACCCAGCCCAGAAAAAATATTCATGTTCATGCAAACAAAGATTTGTTCTGCGTGAGAATCGAACCCACGACTTTAGGAGCGGAGAGCGGATATACTCGCAACCACGCCATATCGGTCGTCAAATCTTTTATATCATTAAAGTTTCATAAAAAATAAATAATCCTGGCTAATAATAATGGCTAAATCCTGGTTTAATGGTTCTCATACTCTTTAGTTAATTCATTCTTTAGCTATATTTATATATATATTTTTTATTTCTCTGTATTTGTATGAATTATTGTATTTGTTTTTGTTAATACATGCGTAATATTAGTTATTCATATGCGAAAACATGTAACTAGTGCATAGTATTTATTTATAATTTACTGTTAAGTTAAATTGTCGCTGTATGTTTTCCTAATAGTAAAAATAAAATAAAATAAATAAATAAATAATACAACATCTTTATGCCAGGTGGTTCGAGAGTCTCAAGCTGATCTTATCAGGGGTGACGCGACCAACGAGGCGCGGGCGGGTGTTCAACAACGTGCGCCCGCGTAAACCGCAACTGTCACGCCATTATCGCGACGTCAGCATATCGCTCACCCTTCACAACCTACAGGTACTTTAGCTTTAGTGAGATATATAGAATACCCGAAGTTAACATGATCGGACGTCATTTGGCCTTTTGGGAATATGCAAACACGAGTAGCACCTTTCATAACTTACAAATTATTTAGTTTAGCGGTTTAGCAGTAGATTAGGTTTGCTTCTCATTACCTATTTCCTTACCGGGGTAGCAATGAGCTACCATGCAAATCACAACAACAATGAATTATTGTGAATTCAAGTTTTCGTAATCAGGAACCTACCTTTTGTGTTAGGTGTAACTGCTCGGGAAGTGAAAATCCTACAGATATTTTTTTGTGTACATTTTTTCTGTTGTCATCATCAAACAGTTGGTAGCATTCAAAGCGCTTTATTATATGTCAGGACACGCCGTAACGCTGTCTTGACAATAAAGACGTAACAATTATATGACGCTGACTTGCAATATGGGTGTCTAGGGGTCCTGAAAAGACATGAGGAACCCTTTTTTATATTTTATTTTATGTACGTCGGTAACAAAATGCCTTTACGCATTCCCCTCCCGGCCAAAAAGGGACCGAGAGGGGAGTGTGGGGCTCACTGCGGCAGACGCAACCGCCAGCAGCCCTAAAAGGGGGGGGGGGGCAGTGCCAAAGTATAAAGCTTTTGACACTCCGCCCGCGGCCAACTTCAGAACGATCAGAACCGGGAGGATCTCCTCAGAGAGGCGCAGTGTGTCGCGCCCCCCCTACCTCCTTATGCGATCACTGGCGTATGTGGTCCACTTCGCGGGGATCTATAGTTAGACAGTAGGGGCCACCTGTCCCCACCGCCTAAGACCCTTCTGGCGCTGCTGGACGGGCCCTCCTGACCCAAGCCAACCTCACTTGCAAGTGGTGCACCTGCCTATCACCGGATAAGGCTGTGGCGAACATAACAGTGCCCGGAAGCGGCAATAGGCTCGCCACCTATTAGTGTATGTATATACGAGACGAAAAGAAGATAAGTATGTATATGTTGAAGAAGAAGTTAAGGGGAGAATTGCTTATGAGAGCATAGGCATAGCAATCTTAAATTTTTTGCCCTAAAAATGTTTACTTTTTTATTTTTGTTTTTAGTTTTCTTTTTTAATTTTAGTTATAGTTCTTAGTAAGTTAATAAGAAAGAGAAAAGAGCGCTTTTCGCCTTTAAACGTAATGTTTGGCGAGGACATTAGTTATAAGAACAAAATGTATTTTTTTAAATTGTATTTTTTGTAAATAAAAAATAAATAAAATAAAATACTTGCAATACTTTTAAAAGGTTGCTTTCACGTTACTGTGAATACTGGCAGGTGTTTTACTGGTCATCATCATCAATGCAACGCGGCATCGAGATGGAGTGCGCGCGCGTGACCTGCGGCTCCAAGCACCGGCTGTGGCTGGCGCGGCCCCCGGACGGGCTGCTGCGGCGGCCGCGCGCCGTCTGGGCCACGGGGTATACCAATTGCGACCTTAACGACGCGCAGATCTGGCTCAAGACACCCGCCGCCGTGCCCGATAAACAGGAGGTTGGTGTTGTAGGAAGACGCTTTTGCTCTGCGCTTTTAACTTCGTGGCAAGTTAAATCCTACAAATATAACTATATATTTTTATTCTTATCTACACCCCCGGTTTTCATTTAATTTTAATTACTCTCCATTCTAAGGTTGCCTGGAAGAAATCGCTGTAAGCGATAAGGCTGCCAATTGTATAGCTTTTCTTTTACAATTGTTTTCTTGTTTTATTTTTAATTTGGTGTACAATAAAAAAAAATTATCTATCTATCTAATGATTAAATAATGCGATTATTTAAAAAATGGTCTGCTAAACGAGTTTATTACAAATACAATTTGTTTTTATAAATATCCTCCGAAACTTCACATAATTCTGAATAGACGTTCTTAAAAGAACATTCGCAATAACGACATGTTAGTACCATATTTGTGGTTGTCACCAAAATGTGTAAATAGGTATAAGTGGACTTTGAATAAACTTATTATTATTATTATATTTAAATAAAAGAGTTATAACTTACCGGCCGGATCAATAAGCGAATTATACTAGTCTTTTCTTAAAGTATACTTCATAATTATCATATTCTACCTGGTAAGCAGTGGATTTAATCCAGAAAAGAAAGATATCCCGAAATAAAAGCACAGGAACGCCCCGCTTATAAAACCCAATAAGTGTTAGGAAACACAAGGAAGAAAAAGCCGAGAAATTTGTTGATGCGAGTCACTGCGTAAATTTTTAATCTTATAAGTCTGCTAAAGAAGTGGTACCTTTTAGTAGTCAAATTTTTTGTGATAATAAGTTCGTTGTGTTTTGGTGTGACGCAGAATTCAGTTCTACACCCGCCAGCCGTGGAGAAGTGGTACTGCGTATCTGTCCGCCGCGTATCGTACGGGCGGGAAGCGGCGGGCGGCGCGGGGGGAGCGGGGGGCGCGGGCGGGCCGGGGGGGGCCGCCACGCACCGCCTGGCCGTGCACGACCTGCGCGGCGCCTGGACCAAACTCAACAGGGATCTGGCCTTTGCGCTCATTGACACTTACATCAAAACACAGGTAAGCTAATAGGCAGAGACTAATAACTTGCATTGACATATATATCGCCTATCTTCCGTACGTCACGTTCTGACGTGAAATGATATCTGGTCAGAAACCCGTAACGTCATAAGACAAGTCTGATACTTTGAAATAAATTGCGATTTTAATTGAAGCTCCTGCCCGCAGTGAATAGGTGCTTTATTGAGTTGAGTAATTGAAGCTCCTGCCCGCAGTGAATATGTGCTTTATTGAGTTGAGTAATAGAAGCTCCTGCCCGCAGTGAATAGGTGCTTTATTGAGTTGAGTAATTGAAGCTCCTGCCCGCAGTGAATATGTGCTTTATTGAGTTGAGTAATAGAAGCTCCTGCCCGCAGTGAATAGGTGCTTTATTGAGTTGAGTAATTGAAGCTCCTGCCCGCAGTGAATATGTGCTTTATTGAGTTGAGTAATAGAAGCTCCTGCCCGCAGTGAATAGGTGCTTTATTGAGTTGAGTAATTGAAGCTCCTGCCCGCAGTGAATATGTGCTTTACTGAGTTGAGTAATAGAAGCTCCTGCCCGCAGTGAATAGGTGCTTTATTGAGTTGAGTAATAGAAGCTCCTGCCCGCAGTGAATAGGTGCTTTATTGAGTTGAGTAATTGAAGCTCCTGCCCGCAGTGAATATGTGCTTTATTGAGTTGAGTAATAGAAGCTCCTGGCCGCAGTGAATATGTGCTTTATTGAGTTGAGTAATAGAAGCTCCTGCCCGCAGTGAATAGGTGCTTTATTGAGTTGAGTAATTGAAGCTCCTGCCCGCAGTGAATAGGTTCTTTATTGAGTTGAGTTTAAAAAAATACTTTGATTTTTGGGTCACGGGAGTCACATGGGTTATTAATTTTTGCTACTTGCCGTGCTGATTGTTTTTAAGTCTGGGACCAATCGACCAGCTTATGTTCCTCCTGTAAGGCTGAAGGGCGTGAAACGTGGAAGGAGAGCGCTGTTAGTGAAATCAATATATTGCCCCGTGGGTTTGCAAGCTGCTCAAAGCTGCTGCGTCCTTGTTACAGCTGGTCACACTTGTGAAACTCCCTTGCCCTTAGTGTGATGTCACACATTTTGCAATTGTATAGCAAGCTATAATTACATCAAAACAGCAGTTCCAAAATTTGATTTAGAGAAGTGACATCACGAAATGTATGATCCCTCCCATCCCCTTGTCACACTTCGTCAACCCCTCCCACCCTCTTAATGTGTGACGTAATTAATGCGCTAAGTACTAATATAGTATAAGTAAAATTGTTACTAATACTATATAAATAAAATAAATGTTCTGAAATAAAAATAATTATTATGGGTATCGAAAAATTTATTATTTTACATTCACAGCAACTGAAAAAGAATCTCTCGACGAAAGCGTTGAAAGAAGAGGAAAAACCGAACACTTCGCCGAAACATCAACGCGACACCGACGTCTCTTCGCCTCCACCTGCGTCACAGGTGATATTTTGTTATTTGTTAATAACTTTATAAATTTCATAGTTAGTATATCGATTTTGTGAGACTGGACCTACATATATAATATTTATACTATAAATAGGTGGAACCGTCTCTGTGTCATTCAAAATACTTCTTGTCCCATGACCACACTTTTAAAATGTGCTATTTGTATAAATTTTCTGTTGAAGACTTGGATCTAGTAGCTGCGATGAGATATGGGTTAAAGACAGAGATGTTAATTGGGTTGGGCGAATGAAATTAAACATAATGCGTAGATTTGACAGTCCGTAGTTTTAAAATACGTGTTAGGTTTGGCTACGCTAATTCCCCATCTCCCCCGAGACGAGACGCGTATGAGCTGTGAAGTAGAATCCTTACTTATAATATATTTATGTAATGGTAATATATTTTGTATGTTTGCTATCAGTCGGGTACCGGCGGAGCGAGTGGCGGGGGCGGCGGGGGTGGAGGCGGCGGGGGCGGGGAGGACACGGGGCGCGCGATGCTGGCTGCTCTGGTAGCCGAGGCGGGGGGGGAGGCGCCCGTGGTGTTCAGCGACGAGCTCAGCGGGGACGCGCCGCCGCACGCGCCGCACGCGCGCCGCCTCGCCGACGACGAAGCCGCGCACACTGCCTGCCTCAGTCAGTTAAACACACACGCACACACTTTTACAAGCCCCATAGTATCTCTCAGACAGATTTTTTTGAGCTTGAAGTATTTTTTTATGTTCTTGCTGTTCGTTGGTGTTCCCAGTTTGAAAAGTACCTTACTTCCTTTGAACTCATTTGCATATTTAATGCGCAAAGTGCCATCCCCTAATTGCGATTTGTGTAACACCTTTGAAAACTGCAGCATTTATTGATAGAATGTGTCAGATACGCGAGCAGAAGGCTTCGCTTTTGTACACAGTACAAGATTAATCGGTGGGATATAGGCATGTATCACCCAATCCTAGCAAAACCGACAACAAAGATATGTTTTATTTGTTTAGTACATAGAATTGTTATGATATGACTGGCATGGTCGAATAACCACAAAAGTCCCTAAGTATTTTAAGATTAAAAAAAAAGTACCTTACTGCATCTCGAACATTGGCGTGTACACCATACATGCAAATAAGCACTGCATTCCCTAGGCCCAACTAAATAAAATACCAATACTTTATTTACATCGATTATCTGAAGCTACAGACTGCCTTCCCGACCCGAAATTTTCATTCACGCCTCTGATCTCAAATATAGTTTTTTTTTTAACGTCAACTACATCCTGCCTGATGGTAAGCAGCCGATGCAGTCGAATAAAAAATGAAAGCGCTTCAAACCGTGAAATAAGCACGGTACAAAGCGCATCCACTCATGACGGCCTGCTAAAATGCCGTTTCACGCCCCGCTTAAAAGACCCGGATCATAGGAAATAGGAAACACATGAGCCGGCAGCGAATTCCAGAGCTTAGTGGTCTTGCTCAGAAACGACTTCCCAAATTTCTTGGTTCGAGTGCTGATAGTCTGCACAGTCTGTCTGATAGATTAATTAATTTGAAAGTATAATTTGTTATCTTGTAGTCGAGTTGGTGAACTCCCAAGTGGTGCTGAAAGGCTGCGAGACGCGTGGCTACGTGCTGCTGTGCGCAGCGCGCGCTGAGGTCCGCCAGCGGGTCCGGCGCAGCCCCGCCGCCAGCGCCTGGAGCGGCGCGCTCTCCGCTATGCAGTACTATGCGACTGTGAGCGCGCACGACCGGGACCAGCTGCTCGGTAAGGGGGAGTGGGGGGTGTATAGAACAGGCGGGTGTGGGCAGAAATAGAAGGGATAAGGTTACAATGGAGTGGAATACAGTAATTTACAGACATCATGAAAACGCACCCGGTCCCCCTGCCCCTAGCCCACCTCGCACAATAACTCTCATCCTTAACTTGCCTAAGCCACCGCCTGCTCGCTGACGGCTTTCTGGGCTCCCTTCGGGGTCTCACCCGGTTTGCTCTCATCCTTAACTTGCCTAAGCCACCGCCTGCTCGCTGACGGCTTTCTGGGCTCCCTTCGGGGTCTCACCCGGTTTGCTCTCATCCTTAACTTGCCTAAGCCACCGCCTGCTCGCTGACGGCTTTCTGGGCTCCCTTCGGGGTCTCACCCGGTTTGCTCTCATCCTTAACTTGCCTAAGCCACCGCCTGCTCGCTGACGGCTTGCTGGGCCTACCTCCGGGGTATCACCCTGTGTGCCTGTCGCGCTGAGGGCTGTGCCGTAAGTCTCCCCGGTGAGAGTACCCCTTTCGTCGAAACCGACGGCCGCTTACGCGGCGACCAGCGCCTCAGGGTCGATGCCCTGTGTAAGATACCTGGGGAATGAGCCCATGCTCGAAGCCCGAAAACCTGCCGTCTGGCAGAAGATTCCGGATGATTCATGAAAACGCCAGTCTTCCAGAAATTCTTATGTATCAAGTAATTTGATTTAGACCTTAGCTTCAAGCATGTGAGGTTGATGGTATACTGATAGCTTAATTTTGTAGTAGTTTTTTTTATTTGTTTGTTTTTATGTCAGAAAATATCCAGTGGGTGTCAGTGGAAGAAATTTCGGAGCGATGGGGTGGAGGAGGTGGAGGTCCGGAGTTGCCGGGCATGCCGAGACTGGTGGGGAGTGGACACTCGGCCGGAGGGGTCATAGGCCGCACGGTGGGGCCCGGAGCCGGCACGGGCAGAGCGCAGGTGAGGGGGGCACATATTTATTATATACCAACTACTTAGTAGAAGTGGTGGGCGCTGGTATTTGGAAATCTAAGTCATAAGTTATCAAATCAAACAAAGCCGTATAATTGTACAAATTTTTAATGGTTTGCCCGGTGCTTAATAATTTTATAAAAGATGATATTCACCAAGCTGTTATCGGCACTCAGTTTTTTCAAAGAAAACTTCTAAATATAAGATTTAATTATTTTGTTGTTTTTTGTTTATTTTAATCTTTAATTCACATAAGAAGTCTTTACCAATCAACATACCAATTAGAATAGACTTAAGGCGGTGAGAGTAAGGGAATTTAAATGATTATGTAGTTTAATTAGGCTTTTATTTTTGACTATCCCATTAAGAGGTAGTTTTATATTCATCAACTACATTTTGTACTGTACAGCTCCAGCGAATAGTATCCCGATGCGCATGTGAGTTCTCATACACCTCGCACGAAGAAGCAGAACCTGTGACGGGAGGCGAAGGCTGGCGCTCGCAGCAGCAGCCTTACGACTCCTTCACCCTGATGCATCATGACCTGGATGTATGCACCAATTCCTTGCAGGTAAAGAATTAAAGATGTGTCTCTTTTTTGTGTAGATTTAATCTGAAGAAAACTTAATGTGAAATTGCTCTAAACAGAACACTCAAGTCGATTAGCTATAACCGCCTTTGTTATAAGCTCTTTGATGAAAAGTTTTGTACTAGAATTTGTAGATTTTATTATTTTCAGTATCATTTCGTAATATTTAAATATAACCTCTGATAGTTTTAACTATTTTGCAACTTGAGAACTCATTAATTTCTCCCTCCTCTTTGCTAAAGTATCTGTAATGCAGTTGGCTTCCACGTTATCATAATAAAGTGGAAGATAATTAGTTTAGGAGGTAGCTGATATGATAGGCATTAGATTATCATTGTATTTAATTAATTAATGTCCAAAGTAGGGCAATCTAAAATCTAGGTAAAGCTTTTGATTGTCCACAGTACGCCATGTTGCTAGACGTGGTTAACAATGTGGTTCTTCACGTGGAGCCCGAGCGACGCAGAACATTAGAGAGGCGAGCCCGGATGCGGTTCCAACTACAGCTTCACAGAGACCACGATCCGAGACAGCTTATACACAAGCTGCAGACACAGGTACTAGGATCGAGTTGATCGAAAGAATTTTTCGTTCATATTGTAAGCACCGCCGACGAAATCTGTAGGTATTATAATATTTACAGGCCTTACTTACAACTAGTGAAGTGGGCTGTACCACAAGGGTCTACACTCGGACCACTTTTACTTACGATTTTATACACGCCGATATAATGTATGACTATTCAAGTATAAAATAACAGAACATTATATGCAATATCTTGAATTAATAATTAAAAAGAAAGTATTTACTAACTTTGTATTACTAACTTAAATAATTTACGACTTGTTTGTAACAATTCTTATCTTTTAGGTCCGGGAATCATTGACCAGGCTCAGACGGTTAGAAAAGGAATATTATCTCAAGAACCGTTCAATATCCGGAGATGATCCAGTAGCTATAGAAGAGCTAAAGAGTCTGGATAATCAGGTTAGTCTGGTAACGGCTTTTTTTAAACTTTTCTTGTACAATTATTTAGGTTTCTCCGAAAAGATTTTTTAATTGTTATAATAATAATGTTCCAAATAAAAAAATACGCTACTTTAACAGAGGATTAAATGATATTAACAGTTATTGACGGAAAGGGGTGCGCTGAAGTACTTACGTGCCACAGTTTTTTTTAACACTAGATAATACTTTGTTCATTCCTTGTCTTAAGGATAGACAGGTAATGGAAGAATGTCACACTGAACTACCCACTAAAACTACACGGTGCTTCATCTTATCGCCAGTAAAAAGAAGAGGTTCGTCGGGTGGCATGCTCTCCAATAACTGTAGTTTCACCCAAATATAATGCCCTTTAAGACTTCTTGGCGGGAAAGTGCAGCGTCATTTCTGCAGTTTTGTTTTATATTTAAAAATTTGTGATTTTTCGAACATTAATGTGTAATAACGGTGGATTATTAACCGTTAAGTGTTTGTGAACGTGTGTGTGATAAGTGTTGGTTAATGATCTCAGTATAGCCCCACATCTTTACTGAGGACTCAAGGGGTTTAGGGGAGGGCATCTCATTTACCATTTATCATCATTATCACCACTCATTCTCATTTACTATGATTTATATAATATTAATATATCTCTTACTTGACACTGGCTAAATGTGCTAAACGCACGAAGCCAATATTTAAAACAAAAAAAAAGCTCTTTGACGGTGTACATATATTAAGGAGAACGGAGAGGAGAAGGAAAACTCCTTACTTTACTTACTGTGAAAGATACGATTGTCCAAAAGGTGAACGAGTGCAAGGAAGTAGTGTGGTCTCTGGGCGATGAGCTGGACGCAATGGTGCGCGCGTGGCGGTCTGCGGGCACGGGGGCGGGCAGCGCGGCGGGGGGCAGGGGCGCGGGCGGGCGCGGCGGGGGCCGGGGCGGGGGCGCGCAGCCCGCGCCGCACCGCTACAACGAGATCTGCTTCAAGTCGGCCCGCTGGCGACTCACCGACGCCGACGGACAGCTCGACGTCGCTGACTTACTGCTCACCAACTTCTTGTAAGTCTTTTAAATAAATAAATAAATAAATATTCTCTTACAATTACACCAATTATTTAGTTCCAAGATAAGTATCACTAAGAACTTGTGTTATGGATACTAAAGAACGGATAAATATACTTGAATACTTTTTTTTTTTGTAAATACATACTTAATATACATAGGAAAACACCCAGACCAGAACAAATATTCATGTTCATGCACACAAATATTTGTCCCGTGTGGGAATCGAACCCACAACCTCTGGAGTGAAGTGCAGGTATACCGACCTCCACGCCATAACGGTCGTCATCTATTCTATTTGTTCGATTGACACCGAACAATTAGATTAACGTACATAATGCCGCGGTATATTATATTGTTGTTGTTATTACATGTGTGTCTGATATGTAAACTAACATAGGTATAAGGAATATTGTTACTAACACTCTGAGTCGACGTTACTTGATGAAGAAATGAAATGAAAATGAAATATTATGAAACACCATTCACATTATATTATGTTACATCACCTACCTCAGCCGCAGATTTTTACGTTGTGTGTAAGTACCTCAGCTTGTATAGAAACGCTGTTTGGATTGGAACACCGCATTGAGCGGATTTTTCTATACGTTAAAATCTGCAGTTCCGTGCTACGTCCACCGCCTACCATACGTATTTGCTTCACCGAGTTACACTATAGCATCGAGTGGTGATGTCAACAAAACGCATTTAGGTAGACTATACTATTTCAATCACAAAACACAATACTGATAACAATAACCGTTCAATATTTATCGGTGTTGCGTGTGGCAGGTACACGAAAACATCCCGCTCTGACGACTCCGTAGAGCATCAGCTCGAAGTAGGCTACGTACGAGTCACTAATTTACTGCCGAACGAACCATTCCCAGAGGTAAGTACATCATTTATTCACCACTTTAACAATCATGTGTGCATAGAGTTAACTGACAGAGCGTATCGTAACTTTTCATTGGTTTTCTACCTTATATTTAAACCTCATTGTGGTTGTCGTTATGCCAAGGTAGACAGTTTCAAAAATTCTAACAGAATGACGCCACACACCCGGGTTCACAAACCCCTGTGATTGCCTGATGGAGAATGTCCCAACCTTGGTGTTTCATTGTTACTTAAATGAGGATTTGCTTAATAACAGTTTTACGTAGTTTTATTAGTTAATATTTTGTCTTTTTTGATTAAATTAAAGACGGTGTAAAAGTGACATAATAAAAACATAACTAAGTAACGCCTATTTATTAATAAATAAATAAATAAAATAAATAAATATTTCTGACACTTACACCAATTATTTAGTTCCAAGATAAGTATCATTAAGAACTTGTGTTATGGATACTAAATAACGGATAAACATACATAAATACTTTTTTTTTTTTTTTGTAAATACATACTTAATATACATAGGAAAACACCCTTTAATAAACCACCCATTAATAAATTGAAAATACAATTGAAGTAACATTATATATAGTTTCCTGCCAGTAGATGCGAGAATTTGCCTTTGTTGTTGATACAAAACTAGGAATGAAAACTTCAAAAGCCAAAATAGATGGACAGTTCCATGCAAACTTAATGGCGGCTTGAAATTTTGCTGTGGCTGCTGATACGCCGCATGTATTATCGACTCAACAATAATTAAAAGCACATAACATATCTCTTATAATAAAATGTAACCGAGCGGGAGTGACAGACATTGCACGAAAATAAATTTGCTGATTGGCAATTTTGTGTATTGCGCAGCGATATAATATTTTATTTTTTGTCTAATGTATATGTTGTCAAAATAAATGCTTTCACTTACACTTTTGTATGCTTGATGTCATGAGCCCATGTTAAGATAGAATTGTGCTACAGCTTATATTGTGCGTGGTGGCAGGTGCTGGTGCCGGCGACAGCGTCGGGGCGGGCGCCGCTGGCCCGGCGCGCGGCGCTGCGCGTGTTCTGCCGCGACCGCCCGCCAGTCGGCGGCATTGCCGTCAAGGAACACTTCGAGGTCAACATCGTGCCCATACGCATCGGTTAGTACGAACCACAAACTAATTTATATACGCCCAAGTACTATATTTGGTAGACGGTAAGCCATGTCAGAGTCCTTATTGGACGGCTAGAAAAAATAACAACCGGACGTCACACACCTGGTTCCGCTATTCACTGTAAATCGGCGTGGTGGAGAATGATCTTAATCCTTGGTTTTTTATAGAAGGCGCGTATTCTAAAAAAAGGGTCATTATGTTTTTTAGTGTCGAGTACCTAGGACTTCTTAGCGGGAAAGTGCAATAAAATGAAATGAAATGAATGAAATGAAATTTGTGATATTTCTAACATTAATGTGTAATAACGGTGGATTATTAACCGTTAAGTGTTTGTGAACGTACACGAGTGTGGATAAATTAAACAAAACAGTGCATCTTAACTTTTTAAATTCTCTCAAGAAGTCCATGTGAGATCTCAGTACAGTCCCACGTCTTTACCGAGGACTCAAGGGGCTTAGGAGAAGGGGATCTCTTTTACCATTTATTATCTTTATCACCACTCATGCTCATTAACTATGATTATATGTTATTATTAATATATTTCTTACTTGACCCTGGCTAAATGTGCTAAACGCACGAAGCCATTATTTAAAAGAAAAAAAAGCTATGTGTCACCTTAATTACAGGTTGCTACTGCATGCAATGTGGACAGTAAATTACATTACTATATTTTTTTTATCAAATTTTTAAAGTAAAGAAAACATTTACAGATCTTTAAAAAACTGTAATATTTGATAAATTATAATAATATATTTTACTACTACTTACTATCTGGCCGTTTTTCTGCCATTTTATATAATAATATGTTAAATACTAAATTCATAATTGATAAATGAAAGCCTGGAGAGTGAAAAACAACTTACGACCTATTCTCATACTTAATTTTTCTGTTGGTAAAAACCTCTAGAAAGTCCGTTCAGTAGTTTGTAAGTTTATCGCGAACAGACGGTCAGACAGACAGACGCGGCGGGGGAGTTTGTTTTATAATATGTACATCTTGTATGTATGAGCACACGTAATGTATATGTCGCATGCTCAATGGAATACAGTCATAACTTAAAAAATACTATTTTTGGGACATCACAAAATAAGATCTTCTAAAGAATACTAGTCCTACTTGTATGCGCATTAAATTGATACTGATTTATTAATTAGTAATTCTGCTTGTGTTTTAAACGTTTGATTAACATTGATTCGATCTCAGTAAGAAATAGAAAGACTGCATAAAGACATAACTCAAACCTGACCTATCTATTAATGGGTCGATGTTCCTTTAAGCATGCGTGTTTACATAAAATGTATGCCATGACGTTATCGTAATTTGTACCTCGATAGGTTTGACGAAAAAGTTCTTCAACACAATGTTGAAGTTCTGCTTCCCGGAGCGCGACCCTGAGTCCATAGAGGATGGTGAAGACGAAGATTCATCGAAAGCCGGCGGCAGCAGCCTCGTGCCGGGCGGCTCCAGAAGAGCGAGGCGGAAACCCAAGGACTCCACCTCCAATTTCTACGTTAAACGAGATAAGAAAGACAAGGACGATGTCGAAAAGATGAAGGTAACAGTTATAAAATAAATATATACAGACTATATTGAGTTTATTGTGTTCTAGCAATTATGTAACTTGTGGCATTGGAAAACAGGGATTTAGAAAATTGTAGGTACACCTGGAAAATAGATCAGCGCTATACCAATTTCAGATTGGGCCTTATTTCTGCACAACCTTATGATAGTGCTTTGAATGGCTTTGATGTGACCACTATCATCATCTAGGCGTTGTCCCGGTTGCGATCTTACTGGTCGGGGGTCCGCTTTGACGTGGCTAAGAGGCATTCAAAATAGTATTTTTTTTTTGTCTAATTATACATAACAATTTTTTTTTTGTAAATACATACTTAATCATCATCATTTCACCATCTCAGCCATCTGTCGTCCACTGCTGAACATAGGCCTCCCCAATAGATTTCCACATTGAGCGATTCTGAGTCGCCTGTATCCATCGACTTCCCGCCGCCTTGACCAGATCATCGGTCTATCGCTTGGAAGGCCGTCATCTACTACGTTTGCCGCGAACATACTTAATATACATAGGAAAACACCCAGACCAGAACAAATATTCATGTTTCTGCACACAAAGATTTGTCCTGTGTAGGAATTGAACCACGACCTCAGAAGCGCCGGGTATATTCGCCTCCACCCCATATCAATCGTCGAATATTGCCATGCTTGTCCTTCTTCTTCTCGGTCTTTTATCTTGGTCGCTTATGATTTTCTGTTCCTGCATCGACACTTGACAACAAAAAGAATTACTTTCAACATAGTCGATGTCTTCCCATGCCGGACAGCAAACCAAGTAACTGCAAATTATTTCTTAATTATTTTTACTTTCCACTTGACTGGTCTGCTATGAGCTGTTCCCTTATCAAGAGGTATTTTCCGCAAATATCAAGGCATTTGTTAAACGGAGCTTTTATTTCACCAGGAGCGAGCGGAAAAGAACAAATTATTTATCTATATAAAAATCCCCGAGGTACCAGTGAGGGTATCATACAAAGGTAGCAAGGAGAAGAATCTGGAAGATGTCCGCGACCTGCCTCTGGTCCTGCCGACTCTGGAGTACCACAACGTCACGTGGACCTGGCTAGATTTGCTGTTGGCCACCAAGAGTGACACAAGGAGGTAAGTCTTGTTATTTATTGTTAGTACGTTTACTGTTCAAAAAGTAGTAGGTATAAAATATAAATTCCAATATTCAAGAAAAATATACTTGAATCAATTCTAGTACCAAACTAATGGACATATTTAAAAGAGCATAGCCTGTGACTGTGAGTTTCTTGCCAGTTCTTCTTACAGAGCGGTGGCTCGGAACTGGCACTTAGATTCACTTACACTTAATTATTTTTGATTTTAAATTGTTTTGTTGCATGTAAGTGAATCTAAGCTTCGTGATTTAGTGTAATATTATTTCGAATGTATTTATTTTTCATTTGTAATCATGACGTTTTCAAGTACTATGTATAATAGTTTATGAAATAAATAATTTTAAAAAAAAAATTGTGACGCCTCGCAAAACCTATGATCTAATTATAGACAGCTATAAGAGAAAATTAAAGGGCATTGGCATACGGCTGTCTTTACCTATAAATCTTGTGTCTAGCATCCCCTAGATTGTTAACAATACAATCAGATTGTTAACAATCAGATTAACAATACCAGGCACAAAGTTGCAGATTAATGACTACTTGTTTTTGAAGAAATCGCAAGAACCTGAACTTATTTTGGTATTATATATTTATATTTTTATGTAGTTTATAATAAGTGTAGTTTTTATTTTATTTTAGTTTATGTATTTTTATTAACTACCGCACCGCCTTTAAAGTTTTTTGCTAACCCTAAGGTTAACTGGCAGAAAATGCCTTATGGCATTAAGTTCGCCTTTTGTAATACTTTTAAGCGTGCAATTAAGATTAAATAATAATAAAATAATAACTTGCAATATGGCATCATAGTTAATTAACAATCAAACCACAAGTTGATTACCTGTGATACAATTGAAATGC
The DNA here is from genome assembly GCA_949126915.1 of Musotima nitidalis. Classification (NCBI taxonomy): domain Eukaryota; kingdom Metazoa; phylum Arthropoda; class Insecta; order Lepidoptera; family Crambidae; genus Musotima; species Musotima nitidalis. The sequence continues at coordinate 18,988,956 of OX421416.1, forward strand.
TTATGTTTTCCGCCAGTAGTTTGCTGACTAACTTATTACACTACAATAGCTAGACGATCTTATTGAGAGAATCTCCTGACAGAAATGTTCTTATACGTCTCCGATTGTCTGCAGAGTAATTCTCTCCCAAGCGATCCGACAAAAGCTGCAATTACACAGAAGAGCGGCCGCCGCCCCGGAACTGCTGGAGGAAGACAAGGTGCGCCTGTTGCTGGGCGAAAGGACCGTGAGTATTGTAACTTTATTGTGTTCAGCAAGGTTGGGATTGAGAACAAGACAGAAACCAGACAGATAAATGTTAAAAAATGTCCTATCCTCGTATTGTACGTGAGATAATGACATTCGCGACTGATTCAGATTAAATAATTTTAAAAGATTTCAAATCAGCACCCACATGGCTACAGACCATTTAAACTGGGCAATGTTTATAGCACCATAAGTTTACTTACAGTATATTTTCATACTGACATACATACAATCACGCCTGTTTTCCCGAAGGGGTAGGCAGATGCATAAAACGCCCACACTTCGCCAATTATATTTTGATCTCACGTAATAGGTGGCGAGTCTATTGCCGCTTACCGGGAACTTTTGTGTTTGCAAAAGCCTCGTCCGTTGATCGGCAGGTGCACCACTTGCAGGTGAGGTTGGCTTGAGACCTCAAGTTCTTGGTAGGGTCCCTCAGCTTCACCCTTACTATATTTTCATATAAAATATATAGTCAAGTTAATATATTTCCTCAGGTCACCGAAAACAAACCCCAGAAAAAGAGTTCTCCAAGCGTATTCAAATTCTCAAAATCATAGCCGACGCCTGCACTCGAGGCACTGCAACGAACCAAATATAGACTGCTTCAAGGCATATCATGCTAGAGAATCAGTTTTGTATTAAGTATTAATTATTTATAATTGAAAAGTTTACCCGTAGCACGAAATCAATTTAAATAACTTTACTTTAATCAGTGTTATTATTTTTATAGATATTATAATTAACTTAAACCGCCAACTATTATTCCGTGGATAAGCCTACATATGCAATAAATGTTTTACCGCTTGCTGATAAACTTATTGATACGTAACTAATTAACAGAATGCGCTCAAAATCACGTGTGGCTAGTGTTTAATAACAATCTAGCATGTAAATTAAAATTGTCGCGCGCAGATTTATCGAAAATATTATTTTTTGCACTAATAACATTTATCAATGCTAGATAGCTTCGGATCCGGAGACTGCTGTAACTAGCGAAATTACTGGGTCTTAACATGTGACGGGTTACTACGATTTTTACTTTTTACTTTTACTATGAAGACTTAACGCGTTAAGTAGGAAGGTATTACGGGCAGCAAATTGATTACCAACAGGTAAACGTCTGTTTGTCTCGTCATATCAAATCAAATCAAATCATTTATTGCACATCACATTCCAAAAACGAGATGGTACAGAAATTACGGTATACATGTCGCCCTGGGAGGGCACAGCAATTCAAGAGGGCTTACTATTAGTTATTATACAAACTTAACAAATCATCATTATGAGACAATATACAAATTATAATCAGTAAGTGGTACAACATGATCCTGCCTATATAATATTACTTCGAATTTGTGTAGTAAACAGTCGGAAATATAAGGAATAAACAATGACTTATAGATCAACATTTCCACAGAATTGTGATAAGAATCCTAGTAGTGTTTGTAAACAGTTCCTAAACAAATAAACAATGTTATTGTGACATAATTATTATCGACGAGTAACATCAGTAAGTAGAGTGGTTTCAAAAAGACAGTTTGTCGTGGTTGTATAGTTAAAGTTTAACAATAAGAATAATTGTTGTTGTAGCCTTATTAGTATACGCTTTTTTGCAACAAGAACGTGATATCTCAGCAAAGTATTTGCTTTTAATGTTTAATATCTAATCATAATAAGCAGCATTCAGTCTTATTTACTAAAAAAAGTTATAGCTTGTGATCCTAACAGATTTTTTAGGTTCACAGTTGAGTAATTTGTCACGTTCAGCTCTTGCGTTTGGCTCCACTTTTTAGCCAATGATTTTTTACCAAACAAAGTATGTTTTTGAATGATTTTATATTGCTAGTTTAATTTATATTTTTCATAACAGTTAACAATAATAGCAAATAACCTATGACTTTTGTTAAAAAGTATTTTCTTTAAAAAATTAAACGAGTATTATCAAAAAAAAATGTATGCCCTACAAATTGTTGGGACATTAATAAGTTGTGCTTTGCTAACATATCAGGGCCTTAGCACACACACTTGAGATAAAATCGGAGATCAGCTTTTAGGATACTTTTGAGAATCAGCGATTGAGCGCTACATTTCCTTCATATCAAATACCAGTAACGATTAAGCCTCATCTTGAATCCTTAATGCAGAAGTTAACGTTACTCTCCACAAACAAAATTAAGTGTCAGTTAACTATACATACAAAATATCACGCCTGTTTCCCCGAAGGGGTAGGCAAAGGCAAACTATACGCCCACACCTCGCTAGTCATATTGATGGTCCCACTTAATAGGTGGCAAGACTAACCGCTTACCGGTAACTTTTATGTTTGCCAGAGCCGTGTCCGTTGATCGGCAGATGGACCACTCGCAGGTGAGGTTGGCTTGGGCTTCTCAGATTTTGTTACCATGGCCTACTCTTTCAAAGCAAGCTGCGTTATAATATGCCTCTGTTATATAAAATAGTACCAAAGACCACCACCCAGCATAAAGCAATAAAGCTGACACTAAACTTGTATTCTACCGATCTATCCCTGTAAAATAAAGGAATATAATAAAATGAACCTCTAAAAAATACTTTTTTGATCATCAAAAATACTGATCTAGCATCTAATAGGTGCTCCATCAGAATTTTTTGATGTACAAAAAGGTTAGGTTAGGTTGGTAATTTATTAATTTTGATGACACATTAAATATGAGCCTAAAATAAATACCCTGATTTATCAGTGTCGGTCCGATCAGTGAACGTTCTCATACACATGACTTGGTATGAATGAAATTTGTAAGAGCTTAGCTACTTTCAGTTGAGACCACAACGTATTAGGTGACCTAAATCTCGAACCCTAAAACAAAATCGATAAACTCGCAAAGTCTCAGATGACCGATCCCAATAGTATCCAGTTTGCTAATACTCTACATTACAATAATGTTTGTTGAAGTCGACTCAAAAATTTAATTCCGACATACCTTATACAAATCTCTAGCCTAATATATTAAAGTTGTATTCGCCTTTGTAAATCAACTATAGATTTTATTCATTTAGATATTATGTTATTATATTGTAACGTTTTCAGGAATTCAGTTTTTGACTGGTTAAATTTTTTTTATTACTTTTACTTTTATTAAAGTATGTATGCATATATAAAGCTTGCTTTTTATGTGTTGTGTAGTCTTTTTGAGCTATTAACTCATGTCTCAGTTATCACCTAAACTGTGGCCCCGTTCATACTTTTGCATAAATTATTGAGTCTCATAGTGAATGAATGAAATCGGCACATTCCTTTCTCCGTAAGCCTAGAGAATTATAATGTTTTGCATTATTCCAAAAAGTGCACTTCCTGTGATGAAAGGATTTTGAAAGGTTTTAAATGTAAGTGAAAGTGTTGTAGTAAGTGTCCTAGACATCGTATACTGTATTGGAATAAAGGTTAGTTGTAAACGGGTACATAAATAATGTTTTTATATAGGTATGTGTATGTTTTTTTTATAAAAAAAAAAACGATTCTCATGATAAGTTCAGCCAAATCTGGTTAGACCAGTGATCTGATCCTGAGCCCTAACCTACAGGGCAACCTGGATAAGGTAATAATAAAGTAATTTAAAAAAAATGTATATTATTATATACCATCATCGATTCACAGCTTATTTATTCATATAGGTGAACGCCAAATTATTGTCAAAAAGTCTGTAATTTTAGAAAAGTAACGCAAAAAACACAACATCAAACTGCGTTTTTTATGTGATTAAAAGTATAACTATGTATTACACTCGAATGCTTACATCATTGTAATTATAAAGACCAATTGTCTAATTTAACCTTAAAAGTTACGCTTTAGTTTGCTGACTGTAAAGGATTATTTAATAAATATGTTTTAGTCGTACTGCTATTTAAAAACCAAATACATATATAGTTCTCGTCTCATAATTTGCACAATACATTTATTTATTAGCGTTAACTTTGATGTTGTCAGCTTATCACATATTTTTTATACATTATTATAATATGTAGTGTCAGAATGAATTGTCTAATTATGAGTTGCGTATAACTTACGATTAAGTATACAGTATTTGTAGCGAAACGAATAAGGTAGAGCAAACTTTTATATGATTTGTTATTTTTATATTACTTCTGTGTAAGTTTGAAGAGAATAATTGTTATAAAATAAAATATTTTTTATTAAATTATATAATTAGTTTTATTTAATTCAATACTTATAATCCTTTAAAACGATGTGAATTTAATCTTCAGACGATGAGTAAAACTTTTCACAATACCATTGCACCAGCCTTCACCCAGTTTCGTTACAAGAATAAATCACATAACTTTACCAGTTTCTCCATAATGTAGGCAGTATTACGAACCGGCGGCGTGTCATGCGTGTCCCGGCTGTACGGGAAAGGGCGCGAAAAGTGCCGTCCAGTTTCCCGAAGCATTTCCCTCGTAGCGGCTTTTCTCAGCGCCCGGCCGCAACGCCCGGACGCACGCAGTCTGGCGATCGGAGCCGTGCGGAGCGCACGTATTTATGTCATTCTACTCCGCAAGCGACACGAAAACGAACTCGTATGCGAACGAACATGAGGTTGGATTGTGTCATTTTTAAATAGTGTATTTTTTTTTTGGAAGTGTATGTAAATTTTGTGTTTTGACAATGGCGTTGTTGTTTTGTGTATTTTTGTGCGCGTGCGCCGGAGCTCTAGGGTTTAACGTGGACATACCTTCGAGGGTAATTTATAAGGGAAACCACCAGTCTATGTTTGGATTCACGGTCCAGTCTCACATCGATGGCGGCAGAAAAATGTAAGTTTTATAATTATTCATATATATATTCATAATATAAATTTAAAACCAGTTTCATATAATAGAATGATTCTATGTCGCGTTAGTCATAAAACGCTGATACTCTACCTGCTGACGTAAGGTCGTATGTAAACATTCATAATATTTAACAGGTAAAAAGAGAATCTGATAGCTATTTTAACTCTACATTAAGGTACTTGATTTACTTAAAAAAAAACAAAAACAGGATGTAGCAGAATTTATTCCTAAATTAAGAGGATTTATGTAACTTAGTTTCCCGAATTCATTTAGGTAACCACATACAAATTTATTGGAAGTATGTGGAAAGTTTAAAATATTTTATTGGTCAAGTATTCAAGGGCGAACACAAAAGGTCAAAAATATGTATTTTACGATAAACCGAAGGCCGGATTTATGGAGGTATGACATCACCGAGGAAGTGATGGAGTGCGAGATTTGGCGGCTGCGCCCGCGCCGAGTTAGCGTCTGTGACGGATCGCCGCGTAGTGATCGCTGTTGTTTACCTAAGAAGCACCCATGACAAATCAGTATTTTCGCAATAAAGTTTTTATTTACAATAAAAATATGTGTCTAGTTCCAATAAATAATGGTAATCTGAAATCTTTACTTCACGATTATTCAAAAAATGTTTTAATGTTTTAATATTTAAGGACCTTAATTTGCATAAACTGAGTATCGTTATTTTTTAATTATAATACATGCATACATACATTCAAGCCTGTTTCCCCTAAGAGGTAGGCAGAGGCAATATTACACGCCCACACTTCGCCAAGTATATAGTTGGTCCCACGTAATAGGTGGAGACCCTATTGCCGCTTAACGGGCACTTTTATATTCGCCAGAGCTTCGTCTGTTGATCGGCAGGTGCACCACTTGCAGGTGAGGTTGGCTTGGGCTCTTTAGGTCATAGTAGGATCCCTATACACCCTTACTTAATTATTATAGGTTTAAAAATACTGCTGGTATACTTTGAAATCTTTGTTTTTTTTTGTTACAGTAATAAATTAATATTACACCCATAAATAAAATATGTGTAATCAGATTTCATTTGTCAAAAATTCTGATTTGTCTAATTATTCGAGAGAGGACGTTCAAACCTGTGTTGTCGTAATTATCTGGAACTGGTAAATCATTAATTATTATTATTTATATATAATAGCCAAAACAACAAAAAATGCTACACTATATCAATATCTATTTGTATGCCAAATTACAGCTAAAATTGATGAGGAAGAATCATTTAAATATATGTGTTAGGAATAATAATAGGTTATGTTTAACCTTGACACCAGGTCGCAAAACAAAAACGAAGTATTTACCTTACCTAAGATATGACGAATGTAAAGGATTTTACAGCAACATTTTCAACATAAAACACATTCTCATGCTAAAGTTAAACCAGGCTTAAAACTAGTGCTGTCACTGACTTCATTTTATGAAATAAAAGTTAGTTTTAAACCTGGCTTAACTTTAGATCTTTATTTGTAATAAGCCCCTGTGTGGAACTAACTTCATAGCTTTCTACAACTGAAACTAGAAGGGATAGGGATCGATTCTACAATGTTTGACAACATTTTTATGGAGCCACATAAAAGAGTGCGCGCCGTCATCGCTTTAACTAACTACGGAAGTTATCAAATAAAATGAGGCGTGCGCTGAGCTCGCTTGTTTTCTATGAATTCTCTGAACCTTCTGTTTAACATTACACGCCTGTCTGTATGTTGATGTTATCTAATCATCCCTTTATTTAGTTTGACGAGTAACAGACAAAGCGACGCAAAAATTAGTTTTTTTAAGGAACCGGAAACACGGCCGTCACATGCGCTGCACATGCGCTCGCGCAATGCACGACCCTTTTTTTACTACTTTTCTCCCTTAATTTAGTCGTGAACGCGGCTATTTTTGACATGTGGGGTGTAACGCCTCTTGATTTATAGTTTTCCTTACAAATGAAGTCTTTTTGTGTCATTAGGCGGGTCGGGGTCAGGCTCGCTAGTGGCCGGCGACTAATGGAACGCTACCCGAGGCTTGCTAACGATTGCAGCTCGATGTGGTATTTTTTTATCGATCGCTTATCGATGCCTATTGAAATGTGGCTTTATAGAGCAGAATGGGGGCTTGATGATGCATTTGTAAAACTTTTTATCTGACACCCCTCGAGTATTATTAACTGGTGGTATTCTTACTTACATATTTAATAAACAAGAAATAAAGATTAAATCTTTTATATCGAAGAGCAGAGCCTTAATGGTTAAATGGAGCAAACTTATCACAAGCTCTATACCTTATGCTAACATAGAAAGTGATTTGTAGTTGTGTGGGCATACAGTTTAGAGATAAAATAGTGTCGATACGATTAAGATATTTTTTTTTATTTAACCTAAATCGCCCGCCATATAGTAAACGGTTACCTACTGCGGTATGTTGTGATTTCGTTACCCTTAACGGAATAATAACACCCTTTCGATACATACTTTTAAACGAAATGTAGTTTTTGTGTCCGTTATTTAGCTTAATGTCGTTTAGTAGTTTCGTAGTTTAAATTAATGTCGCCTTTTAAAGTTTCTTAAGAAATTTTATAATTCTTCAAAAAACTAATTAACTTTTAAAATTCATTGGGGTTTAACACAATGCAATGCAAATGCAAACTTAATATTGCTGCATAAAGTATACAGAAGAATAAAGTAGTAGCTGTACAATTGTGGATATTATTGTCTATTCGCCTGATAGCTGTCATTGCGCGCACGCAGCACGCACAGCTGAGCTAGGTATGCGGAGATAACCTCGGGCTGTGCGATGTGCCGCCGCCAGTGTCACTGCATATTACCGAACTATTAACTTTTATCTACAAACTGAGGCTTTATTTTTAGAACTGTTTGTCGTAATGCACTCGTCGGGCGACTCGGCCGCAGCGTTATCGGTGACGTTAGTACTCTTAATGTAGACTACTAATTGTATAGTGCGGACAACTGGATCATTGTTTGATGATGTAACTTAGGTTTAAAAAAAATAACAGATGGTTAATTATCAGGTATGCGTAGTTAGCGTACCGTCTATCTGTACTCCAATATTTACGTAGTGATTAAAATTTCAATACACTTTGGAAATAATGTGTACTTATTACTACTGTGTACTACTTATTCATTGTAATTATTTTTAGGCTCGACTTGATGATGTTTTTTGTACTTTTAAGTGATGAAATAAATATATGTAAAGATGTTTTTAGCTCTAATTGGACCCGGCAGGCTGCTAGAACAGGTCATCGTTTGGGGACTATGAGGTCACTTACCTATGCTTACGTATTTGTCATTGTTATTTTTTTCAATGCCTGTTAATTTGAATATTAATAGTCATATCTTTGTGCAGCATTTATTTTCATTTGTTTCTTCGTTGTTCATTTGTTTTTACTCTTTCCACACTAAATGTTAACTCATACAAGAACGATAACATAGTTGTAGCGCTCATCTCAAAACTGTGACGACTTGACAAGCCAAAACCTTTGACCGTAGAACGTACTTACATCAAGGCAAACAACATCCTACCTATCCGATAAATATTACCTACACCCATGTGGTAAGTAAACAGGTTTTAACAAGAAAAAAACAATACTAGTCCCCCCCCCACTAGGCTAGTCTGTAAAATGCTTGCCATAATTTTAAATAACTCACTTGACCTACCACATTGGAATTGGAGTGGCCTACAAACGCGTGGCCAGTAAAATGTCGGGAATCAATTAACTGATTAGCAAGACGGAGTTGGCAACGAGACTTTGTTCTCAGTACGATGCGCACAACGGGCCCTTGTGTAGTCCGCTTCGGCGAAGTGTCGAGTCGACTGCCCGTGCGCAGGTCTCTGCATAGTCTGCAGTGGTATAGTTGGAACAAATAGGCTGCTAATGTTTTGTACATGAACGCTCCTGACATCAATCATCGATTGGAGGTTGTATATTTCTGAAGGCTCTGTAAGTCGTCAATTCCAGATATTTGATGGTCCAAAAGCCGAAATAGGTTTTTTGTCGCCAACTTCACTTTCGTCTACCAGACGAATGTAAGAGTGTTGGTTACAAATTAATTGAATAAACAAGAAAAATAATTACTTTAAGCACCGTCAAAAGAAATGCAGAAGGTTTCCTCGAAGCCGCCACTCCGGCGTACTCTCCGTGACCTCATTCCAATATGGAGTTTGCAGACGACCTCACTACTACACGACGTCTTTACTTTATACACACACCAAACTGTAAACACTGTTATTTCAATACTTTTTGTCTACGTTACTCAGTTGATGAAACATTCACAAATAAAATACAAATCATTTATTGCATGTGACATGGAAGTAGGTTGTTCCAAATAATGGATAGATGTAAGGGCATAGCAACATAACAAAGGACCTACTAAGTGCCTGCGTCCTAGGTGAAATACAAAAATTTAAGACATTAAAGAATAACAATATACATATTTATATAGATTTATTTATTTAAAATAAGTACACCAACAAGTTCACATGCATACTTTAAACATTTAGTAAAGGTATAGGTTCCGGACTCACATGAGAACCGATAACAGGCGTACACAACATTGTCGATACAGAGCACACATTAATTAACACAAAATAAAAATAACAGAATCAATTAAAATAAATGAGATGTGACAAAAATGATGTCCAATTATATTCAACGGAATTGATTAATTGATTTTATCATCGGAAAATTCCTGCATATTATAATAGCAATTTTTAATTGAGAATGTCTTTAAAGTTTTAGTAAAAAGCGGAAGATTATTATATTTATATTTTTTATGTAATTTGGTCTATGACTAAATATTTTAGTTAACATGCGATAAGGGCTTGTCGAGATTAGTTTTCTATTGTTTCTTCTCATTCTTTTCTCGGGTGAAAATAAAATAAATAACAATAATTTTTGTATTTCAAGATGGAGTTAATAATCAGGTAGTATTCACTTTTCTAGTTATATAATAGGCACAGTAAAATGACCCATTCCAGCACTTTCGCATAACGCTTGATGTGAGATCACGAGCCCAAAAAAATACCAGATTATAGAGCCACTCAATCGATAGAACCTAATGTTATTTGTCATATAAATGTCACCAATTGAGACCGAAGAACGATATGGCATTGAGTGTAGTGCCGTTTCTATATTAGTAGTCTTGATGTCGTGGGTTTGATTTCCACGCGCGACAAATCTTTGTGTGCATGAACACGAATACTTGTGGTGGATGGATGAAAGACACCTACTACTGGTTCTAGTCATAAATCTTTCCCGTAAGCGGCTATAGGCTCGCCACCTACGTAGGACAAACAGGAAAACTTCTGTCTACTCCTTCGGGAAAACAGAAGTTTGAACATTCCTATATACAGGCACGTATATATGTTCTTGCATAATAGTCACAAGTTTTTAAGCCCAATAATTAGAGAGTGTACGTTAACTTATTATGGTATGAAAGTAATGTTTAGTGCCTACTTAATAAAGGTACTTATGTCTTTTTATGATTGCCTGGTGGCCATGTGCGCGCCGCCGACGAGGTTGGCACTTTAAATTGTCCATTACGTTAATTCATAGCTTGTTTCGCGTAATTAAGCGACGCGCTAATTGAGACACGGCTTTGAACTTGTCGCGGACGTTTCGACATGTCACAGGTTTTTTCGCAAATGGTTCAAGTTTACTGTAGAGAGAACCTATGTTTTGAAACGTTTACGTGCAGTCTCTGCGTGTTTTGTCTCGTCGTAAAGTGATTCATACTTAATTACAAGATGTTTCCGCGGTTTTGTTCGTGTTAAATAATTATCGGATGATGGCCAGCAGCTTCATTCTGCGTACTGACTAGAACTGCGAACACTAACCCGCCTGCCTAGCGTGGATCACCACGGGGGTAAATACCCCCAATATAACGTAATCTATTGGGGAGGCTAATGGACATCAGTGGACTTGATAAGGCTGATATGATGACGACGATGAAAACGAATTGTATAACTTGAAATCAAAACATAAGCCAAAGGAACAAGTAGACAACATTATAGAAGGCCTTAGCCGACTAGCTATTTAATTTTGTATATCCATCAGTATCATTCAAAAAAAAAAAAAAATTCATATTCATTTATTCAAGTTTGGCTCAAAAGAGCTCTTATGAACGTCAAAACTCAAAAACTAGCGCGCCCATTCACTGCGGGCGGGAGCTTGATCGTAAAAGAACGGGCAAGAAAATCGTCAAGGTTAGTTTTTTCTACCGCCAGTTACAAGAATATGTACTTAGTAGTAAAACAATTTGACAAATCTACAAAAACATGTGTTCTGCAGTCACATGATTTAAAATAACAGAAGAAAATAACTTTTTATTTTAAGTTATACGAGTATGAGTACGAATAAACATAGTAGACATGAGCAGACCAGTCCTCACTGGTGGCACCCGTTCACGAGTATGACGCATGAACCAGCCATCGTTTCGCTCAACCATATTTTAGGGAACGCAACGACCCGACGCATGACGCCACCACCGCAAAGACATTTGAGTGAGCATGACATACTCAAGCTACAGGATAAACAAATTTTAACAAAAATAACATTATATTAATTAAATGTGCTGCAAACCACAAATATTTTTGGTCTTATGAAAGATATCATTTACAGCAATTCAGTCTTAATATCTATATAATCATTTGAACAATACTATGCGTTCCTAATCAAAAACATCATTTAGGAGAATTATAGGACAACAAAAATTGTGTGTGCAGCTATCAGATTAAAAATAATATTAACTTTTCTCAGTTAGCTAAATCTTTAATTACAAATAAAAATAGTAGACAAGAGCAGCATTAGATAGTATAGTAATTATAATTTCACGGAGACAGATAGAAAATTCCACATTGCCAGTTTTCAGTTCAGTTGTCAGTTCTTCCAGCCGTTATAAGAAAACAACAAACATTATTCTTCATTTTTAGAAGACAGAATAGAGTAGGCCAATGAAATTTATATTTTTTTAAGACAGTCCCTTAAAAGAATAAATAAGCTTGTTCATATAAATTTTGCGTAATTAAATAACTATAGGTAAAATTGTTTAATTAGTTAATAACAACAATGTCAACAGACGTCATCGGGCTATTGTTTAGATTTCTGGAAAACTGCATCAAGGAAAATTAGTCATGTGTGCGTCTGCTAAATTCTGTTTAAATAAATAGCTATTTAGGTCAATAAATACCAGACTTGACCATACATTGTTACAAATGGTTGTTATTGACGTTAATGGTGTTGTCACACCTATGACCTAATGTTTTATAACTAAAACTGGTGTGATACTACATGCCAGTATTAAAGAAACAAACAACTAATGTTTAAAATTGGGTGAGTGGTCTCTATCTATAAATAGAAATGTGTTAAAGTTATATTTTTTCATTTATTTTATTATGTGACTCGTCATAATGGTTATGTCCAGCTCGATGGTAAACAGTCGATGCAGCCAAGAATAATTAAGGCGCTTTACACCGGAAAATAAGCACGGTGGGTGCGCACCCACTCTAGACGTCCTGCTAAAATGCCGTTTCACTCCTCGCTTAAAGACCCGGGATTATAGGAACTAGTAAACACATGAGCCGGCAGCGCTTAATGATCTTATACAGGAACGATTTATTAAATTTCTTGGTTCGAATGCTGATAGTCTGCACAGAACGTGGATGGTTCCTAAGACTTGTTATTCGGGGGAGGAAAGGAGGGCGGGCTGAGATCAAAAAGCTCCTTAGAACACTCACCATTCCAATTCCGGTAGAAGACACTGAGAGAGACTATGTCCCACGTAGCTGTAGCGTAGCTGTAGCGTAGCTGTGTCCCACGTACCTCAGCGTCCCCTTTAATGCGAACCACTCACGTTTGCAGTGTGTCCAGAGCGTCAAGGAGGTACTCATCAGAACCGTCCCAAAGATGGGAACAATACTCCACACTCGATCGCAATTGAGTCTTGTACAACAAACAGCGCTGCTCGAGAGTGAAAAACCGCCTTACCTAATTGAGGATACTCAACGTACGAAAGGCAAAAATCATCGTTATCTTCCAACGCTAAGCAATATTTATTCTATATTTCATATGAACTTACTAGCTTAAACAGTTTCTTTATTTTATAAACGTGCTAGAATTTTCCGGTTAAAAATTCTATCTTTATCTATGTAAGTAAGTGTATTCAAAAAAGTGTTCTTCAATAAATTTATGACATTTGAGGTGGTGCCGTTTTATTCATGACTAATATTATGCATTGTAAGTGTTTATATAGCTAAATAAATAAATAAATGTGAATATTAAATGACCTCTATATTTTGCGCAAACCAATATGTGTTTAAAGTTATTGATCAAGTCCGCATAAGTTCAAGTTAGAATCTTGCTCAAGTAAGTTATGTGCGAATGTAAATCTCTTATGTCATACTTTACACTACTTTATCAAGCCAATAACTCACTCGACAACGCTCAGTTATTGAAAGGGAAGCGATAAATCTCAAGACGCGTCTATGGAACAATATATCGCAAAAGTCGTAATAATATTGCTGATTTATAACAATTATTAGCAAATCATAACTATATTTAGAGACTCGCATCAATCACATTACCTACATGGTTTGTATATTTTATCAAGGTTTTTTTAAATAAATATCCTAACATATTTGTTACTAGCACGTATACAATTCGAATTGTTTTTACACAGCAAATAAATTTTGCCTTAATCCATCTATAACCTAATCACGTAGGCTTGAGACAAAGGGTAAACAAAGTTGACAAAGAGTGAAAATGGCGGATATAACCCGACATGTAATAAAATGATACATTTCGCTTTAAAACGTTTGTACTAGCCGTACTTTTCATTTAATGGTATTATAATAAGTTCTAACTTTGGGAATCGCTACATTTTAAGGTTCTTTTATATAGGAATATAATAAACTGAACCTCTAAAAAATACTTTTTGATCATCAAAAATACTGAGTGAGCACCTAATGAGGTGATTAGGTGCTCAATCAGTATTTTTGATGCACAAAAAGGTTAGGTTAGGTTGGCAATTTATTAATTCTGATAACACGTTAAATACAAGCCTTTTATATATCATAAAATTAATTAATTTTATTTTTATAAAAGTAAATAAAAAAATTTTGCTAGGTACTTTGTTTATTATTTTGGCTTATTTTATAATTTACAGTTAAAAGTGACACATTAAAAAAACCTTTTTTGTTATTTGTTTACATTTTGTCTCAAGGCGAAGTGAATTAAGTATAGCATTTTGGAAATTGAATTCGTCAACTTGCATGCGTAATATTTTACAATGTCATACAATGATGAGTTGGATGCTGCGAAGGTGCACAGCATGGCTCTCCTTGGCCTGAAATGCGAGGCTAGCGCCTGTTAATGTCACGACCAGTGGAAGTGATCTCATTCGGGCCAGGTTGCTGTTAAAACAATCGGTTTTGAACATTGTTGCAATCACGAATCGGCTTATTTTAGTTCTTGGTTTTTCTTATATCTAGGCACTATTTAGTCCTAAACTAAAAAAGTGTACTGATTTTGAGGATAATACCTGTTGGTAAAAGATCGGATAAATACTTTTTATATAATTCGACGACCGATAAAGCTTAGATAAAGGAAGCCATATATGCACTCTGTTCTTAAGGTTCTATTACAGATAGGCGAAATATTTCGGTGCATCTATACGAATACCTAGATGTGACGATAAGTATGCCCTTAATATATCCATGTCCATAAACTTAACACGCACAACTTAGTACCTCTTCTCACAACAATAAGACTACGCAGGAAAATTTTAAACATTATTGGAATGTGGACAACATTAATATTAAATCTGAATTAAATATAATATTTGGGAATAGCTGTTAAAATGAAATATGTTATGAAATTTGTCATTCCTTTTTGCATTAAAAACAATTCATGGTTATTATACCTAGATATAAGCCCAGGGTCTGCTCACTGGTTCAACCAGATTTTAATTAAATTTCAGTTATTACGTGGAGCGACTGCCGTCTGACCTCCGCAACCCAGAAACATCAACCCAAACATGGTTAAACCAGCTGTCAGGATGTTAGAAGGCACTGACTTCCAAATAACGACTGTCATAGATGTTCATGACAG
This sequence comes from Musotima nitidalis, assembly GCA_949126915.1. NCBI lineage: Eukaryota > Metazoa > Arthropoda > Insecta > Lepidoptera > Crambidae > Musotima > Musotima nitidalis. Next base: position 19,004,143 of record OX421416.1, read on the forward strand.
CCAGGACCAACGGCTTAACGTGTTTTTCGAGGCACGGAGCTAGCGATAATTACGCACATAACTTCGAAAAGTCATAGGTGCGCCACCAGGGTTTGAACCCGAGACCCAGACTTTAAAGGCAAGGGTTCTCGCCACTGGGCTATCGCGCTCTTTGCCTTGTAATCAGTAATCACATATACGTTGAATGCACAAATGAATATTTGGTAACATATAATATTTAAATATTAATAAAGATTTATGATATCCAAATTTCTTAAATAAATCACAATTACTTGCGCGGGCGCATAATGAAATTGTAATTGATTACAGGCTTTCGATCGGCCCTAAATGCCAGTTGCTGGGTCACCTCTCTCTTCACACCATAGCCCTCTCTCCACTCATTTATTATTTTGCAATATAGCTCTAATTTATAGCCACTTTCACTTGGGATATGCCCTTTTGATAATGCGCTCTATAGATAGCACAGGTGACCGCCATCGGTCAGAACCAGATTGTTGCGTGCGATAAATGGTCATATCGAGTAGACCGTGAAGCTTAGTCGAAAACGATCACCGAAGTAAAGCATAGTTTACGTAGTTGAGTTCTTGAATGGGTCACCGTTTTGTGGCATTTAATATCGGGCTTCAGGTGATTAGGGATCCTATTTAGACCTTAGAATCTCCAGCCAATTTCACCTGCAAGTAGTGCATCTGCCGAACAGACGAGGCTCTGGCAATCAAGTAAGCGGCGATAGGCTCGCTACCTATTACGTGGGACCAACATTATAACTGGCGAAGTGTGGACGTCTATTATGCCTCTGCCTATCCCTTCGGGGATATAGGCGTGATAGTATGTAAGTACGTAATATCGAGCGCTTCGAAAGGCTTGATATTAGCCTTTGGTCCCATTTATTACTAAAAGTTTCACCAGTTTCTATTCCTTTTCAACGGAAATCACTTTATTAAATAGTATTCGGCATTAAAGTCTGACCTTCGACCGACCTTCTCATTTCCTGTGACGTCCAGACTTGTGCAGACTAATGACAACTTTAGCGAATTCAATAAAACGTGCGGATAACAAAAACAAGGACTAATTTCTCATTCAATGTAAGCGTGGCGAATTTGAATTTGAAGCGTCCATGAACAGTGCACAATGATACACATGTTCCTAAACTGTATAATGGTGTTCTTGTCCAAAATTCGTCTTTAAGGCTTCGGGTTTATGGTGTAACAATGATATGAGGACAAAGGATGTCCGACAGATGGCGTGTCGGGCTTCATATGCGCCGGCGCACCATCGGCGGCGGATGCCACGACGCGGAAGCGCCATAAAACAAAGAATAATTGTTATTAAAATGCAATAATGACCTTCCAAAGAGGATATTTGTACTTATTTAAAATGTATCTAAGTGGTTTGGTTTTTTGATATTGCAACGAAATCAATGAATAACTGTGGCAGATTAAGTTGTTATAGGCAATTTGTTTTTTATTTAAATCTTTACTTTACACTACAAAAAAGTTGTCGAACATTATCTTTTAAAGTGATTGCCTGGGCTTAACAAAAAATAAAGTGAAATAGAGGATAAATTAGGTATTTAAAGGACTTCTTGGCGGGAAAGTGAAGCGTTACCTATGTCTGTAGTTTTGTTTAATTTTCTAAAATTTGTGATATGTCTATGTGGTGGATTATTAACCGTTAAGTGTTTGTGAACGTTCATAAGTGTTGGTAAATGAAACAAAACAGTGCAACATCACTTTTTGAATTATCTCTAGAAGTTTATGTGCGATCTCAGTATAGTCCCACATCTTTACTGAGGATTCAAGTGGTTTAGGGGGAGGGCATCTCTTTTATCGTCTCTATCATCACTCGTTTTTATTTACTATAATTTATATGTTATTAATATATCTCTTACTTGACACTGGCTTAATGTGCAAACCGCACTAAGCCATTGTTTAAAAGACAAAAAAAAAATTGGTTTTTTTATGTCTAGCATACTTGACCACCCACCACATTAAAAAAGTTACATACAAATCGAAAACAGCACAATAAGCACAGCGCTAATAAGGCTGAAATCGCAATGCTGATGTACTGTTGGGGCCCAAATGACGACTACAATTTTATGCCTAGTTTATGCTAGTGAAGACCAGTGAGTTCGACAATTTTATCGATAAGGGAAATTAATCTTTAACTCTAAATTTTAACGTCGAGCTTACCGCGCTCATATAGGTCCCCAAAAGAGAGGATAACCTAGTTCGGGGACTATCACTGAATTAATGTTTAACTAAAATTTTTAGGAGATTTTTTTTTTTTTTTTAAATAATATCAAATAATAAATATTTTCTGACAATGACACCAATTATTTAGTTCCAAGATAAGTATCATTAAGACTTTATGTGATGGATACAAAATAACGGATAAACATTCATAAATTTTTTTTTTGGAAATACATACATAAATATACACATAGGAAGTTAAACAATTATATATATATACACACATTTATATATACATAGGAAAACAAATATTCATGTTTATGCACTCAAAGATTTGTCCTATGTGGGCATCGAACTCACGACCTCGGAGCGGAGAGCAAGTATACTCGCTTTATTTAGTTATTATTTTTTTCCCCTAGACCGCAAGTTTGTTTTGGAAAGGCTAACAGCTCATAAAACACTTTGAATTATAACTATTATTAAGGTTTTGTTGTCATTTTCCCTTTGGCTATTATTAAATTTATGTACTTATTTACGATAAATCATAGTAGGTAATTGCTTAATAATAATAGCAATTTTACAATTATATTGCAGGTTTATCTGTCGGTATACTTAGTGTAAGTAGAACAGTTCAAGATCTAGCCGACCTGTTTTCAATTAAACTAATTACATACTAGATAAGCTTCAAATCATTAATTCTCTATATAAATAAGCATGTTGGTGGTTATACCCTTATAAAGTGTTTAACTAACTAATAGTTAATTGACAAGACTATGATTATTTTATTTTATTTATTTCTGCCTTTAATTTTTGTATCGAGTCAAGACGCAATTGTAATTTTAAGTTAATGTTTTTTGGCAGTCGTCTGCCAGATTGAATACAAAAATACATACATTTAAGCATTTTTTTCCGAAGGGGTAGGCAGAGGCATATTATACGCCCACATTTCGCCAATTATTTGGTAGAACTCACGTAATAGGTGGCGAGCCTATTGCCGCTTACCAGGAACTTTCATGTTTGCCAGTCTCCGTTGTTCGGCAGGTGCACCACTTACAGGTCAGGTTGGCTTGGGATCCTAAGATTCACTTCCCTTTACACCCAGATACCCTTTACATACCTTTGTGTGTACTGTGCCTTTTGTTTGTGAATTATTGTTAATTAATTAGAATAATCATTATATTTTTTTTATTACACAACTTTAATAATTTGACATTTGTATTCGCATGTGATTTGTATTGTAGAAATGTTCAACACAAAATAATTGAATTGAATTGAATACAGATTTAATATTTTATGTTATTTAATTTGGCAGACACATAGCCCACTTCATGATGTGCTGTTCATGATACTACTATCACGAACCGGCTATGTGACATTATGTATCTCGATGTGTTAAAGTTTGAGTCCATTGGTGATGAAACATCAGAGTTATAGCACCTATAAATAAATGTTCCTATACATCTTACATACCCCTCTCTAGTTCCAAATTCAGAAGAGTTTGGGTAGCAGGTAGTGAATAAACATCCTTAAATACTTTTCTTTGTAATAATTTGTGTTTATTTCCTTTTCTTTGTAATGGATTTGTTAATTTTGTTATTGACATTTTTCACAATATTTATTTCTGTAAGATTTATATCCAGTTTTTTTATTTTGATTTTTGACATTTTATGCTCATTTAGTTTTATACTTAGTTAATTTAATACTTAATAATTTAATTTTATATTTAATTTTCAACTTATTTATAGGGTGTTGCTTCTTATTTAACACTTGTGGTCTTCACCTATAATTGTAATGACATTTAGCAATAGAATTTAATTGTGTGTAATATACTTGTACTGTGTTGGTGTTTATTTTGTTGGTGTTCAATAAATAAATAAATAAAAAACTTATTTATATTACATAGCATACATCCAATCATCCATAGAATCAAATCCATCGCCTTAGGAGCAACGTATTGGTATTCTGACCTCCGCGCCGAACATACAAATTGCTATTAAGGGGTGAGCTTCGGTAAAGCCACCAGTGTTTACTGTGTGTCACAGTGCGGGCACGTCACGCCAACAGCGTCACGCAACGTACTTTCCACATGACGACTTAAGTGGCGTCGGTGTGTGTCGTGACACGTATGCTGACAGCATTAATAATTTTACCTCTATTTAAAATTAGTAGGAATACCAATCAAAATATTATTACTAATTAAATGAGGATACAAGTGTTCATAATATGACTATTTAACAAAACAATAGAAAGAGACAGAGAGAGACTCGGGACTTCACGATTTCCAAAGCCCCGAGAGAGGATCGCCTATGTTTAAAGGTAATAATTAATTTTAATCTAATGGTCGTGTCTAATGTAATATTATCATTTGAGAGACTTATATCCTGTTGTAGGCGTGTTTTAGATTGATGATGTCATATATATTATTTTGAATATATTACTTATACTATACATGTTATAGTTTATAATTATTTTTTATGTTAATAAGTTAATTAGCCCTTCTATATTTATGTGTCCTTGAAGGACGTCACATGTAAAACTTTTACACGTACCATCATCTTATCCTAGCATTATCCCGATTGCCCTAGACTTAAGCTTAAGGCCCAGGGTCTGCTCACTGGTTCAACCAGATTTGACTGAATTTCAGTTATTACGTGCAGCGACTGCCGTCTGACCTCCGCAACCCAGAGGGAAACATCATTCTATGGTTAAACCAGCTGTCAGTCTGTTAGAAGGCACTGACTTCCCTATAACGACTGCCATAGATGTTCATGACAGGCCGGTACCAACGGCTTAACGTGCTATCCGAGGCACGGAGCAAGCGATACATTTTTTATACATCATGTGTAATAAACGACATGATTTGACGATCACTCGAAAATGGTGACATGAATAAGCGGGATTCTTTTAATTGAAACGAAGATAGTAAAGTAAATCATGAGTCAGAGCTCAAATAGATGTTACAAGAAAAATGACGAATTTGTTTTTTTGCGTAACGTCGAGTGAGATCACGGGTCTGTAGTACTATTTCATGGTAAACGTTGCCTGACTTTGTAATGTAATTTTCCTTAAAGGTTAACTGGATCTCTTGTTGGTCATTGTACTACCGATAGAACAAACTAGTACCTACAAAATTCAAATCCTTCCTGCTATGTGCCACAGTGTAAGTGTGTTTTCTTTAAAATCTTGTGACTGCAGAACACAAGTTTTAAGTGGTTCTAATATTTAGTATTTTTGTTGTAACTGGCTAGAGAAAAACCCAACCTTGACGATTTTCTTGCCCGTTCTTAGACATTGAATAAATAATTTTTGATTTTTGTAATAATACAAATACTTAATGAGTATTATCTTTCGGCTTAAAATATAATTAACATCGAATTGAACCACATAAAAAACGTTTAAAGATTCCGACCACGTTTTAATACAAAATTACTGCACAGAGTTAAGTAATTTACTTGTATTATTATAAAAATTATATCCCAATTAACGCCTTTCTCGTTCACCGATATAATAACTCTGTCCCCGAGCACAGATTTTTATCAATGAGGTGCGAAAGCAAGCCGTTGGAACCAGAAGGCACCGCTATTAACAACTGGTTCCAATTTCGGTAACTTTGGACTAATTTTGCATTATGAAATAACAAGTTCTTATTAAGAGTGGGCTTGATGACAGCTCAATTGCTCGTTACGACTGTGCAAGTGTACAGTCACATCAACAAGTGGTTAACACAAAAATCTGGTCATAGGACTATTGTTTTTAGGGGTTTTTAAACATTATACCTATGTTGTGTCTACATAAATGTCTACATGTCTTACACTTTCTATAAACTGGTTTTATTATATGTACATTCATAAGTGATAAACGATTTTAGCTTATTTCGACTGCTTTTTTGACGCATGAACCACTCATTTATTTGCTCTGAAGCAGCTGAAAGTCTGTGCGGTGCATACTTTTTTTTTTTTTGAAAGGTAGCGTATATTTTCATACTTAATTCTGCCATAAAAATGTTGATCAATTATTCAAAATAATTAGATAAGTAACTATATAATCATATCCAGTACTCATAGAAAAAGTTATGCTTGTTTTTTTAAATTATTCATATCTTTATAGAAATATGTAACACCAAAAGGACAAAGTTATTTTTGTATTCCTAAATATTAGGGTCAAAACAAATGGAGAATATTGGTAGGTAACATTTCCAGATTACTTTTATTTTCAAAAGACATGTCATCATAATGATCGAATCCTGCCCAATGCCAAGTAGTAGATGCAATCTAAAATATTAGAGCGCTTTATACTGTGGAAAAATCGCAGTTACAAGCGCACTCACTCATAACAGCCTGCATAAATGGCATTTTACGCCCAGCTTAAAAGATGGGACTATAGGACAGCTCCTATACACATGAAACATGCGTCGGCAGAATATTCCAAAGCCGAATTTTAACGACCGATATGGCGCTGTGGCGAGTATACCCGCGTTCCACTCATAAGGTTGTGGGTTCGATTGCCACACAGGACAAATCTTTGTGTGCATGAACATGAATATTTGTATTGGTCTGGGTGTTGTCCTATGTTACTAAGTATGTATTCACAAAAAAAAAGTATTTATGTATGTTGATCCGTTATTTAGTAACCATAACACAAGTTCTTAATGATACTTATCTTGGAACTAAATAATTGATTAATAAAAATATATATGACACAGTTCTTAATTCGTAAAGAATGTATTAAGTTATTTAATAGATATACCAACAGTGGGAACAGTTTCTGGTATGTACACCAATTAAAGGTATCTACAGCATTCAAAACAATACAGACAATTATTATAAGCTAAAAACTATGTTAGTGCAACAGCGTTAATATATAATCAATATGACAAAATTTAAAAAGAGACAGTTGAAGATGTGTTGAATTGTTATAACCTAAAAAGAATTATCTAAATCTATTCGATTTCGCTCACCGTACCGTAGCGACTAGTATGTCAGCTACCGGCTGCCATATGGCGCGTGATGCGCGTGGGCAGCCTGCGCGCGGGCAGCCTGCGGGGTGACGTCATCACATTCACCGACCACAGGACATTACGCTTATTTGGTGGTCGTATCTGACAAAAACTGCATAAGGTCGCCCACATATTACGAATAATATATGTACTTCTCAATCAGATGCTATAAAATTTAATAATACATATGGTTAAGGCCATGACAAATACAATTATTTCGCATAAATTGTACTTTTTAACGAGTATTTGCTCTTTTATGTACATGATATATATTTTTGTTGCTATTTTAATAAAAGCTAAAATTATTTTACTTTTCCAATATAAATAATATCGAACTTATTCTGTATTTTTGCAGATAGGACACTGACTAGTTAGTTAATGTTAAATTATTATTAATACTAAATCTATTAGACGTTATTAGCCTACTGTCAGTTTAGTCGCCGACACTATAGTGTTCAATTCAATCATTTATTCTGAACAATATACGTTGTGTGGAACAATTTTATTATACAAATGTCAAATTAATTAAGTGGCCCAAAAAAAAAGAAACATTACCTATTCTAATTAATTAACAATAATTCACAATTAAATGTCACATACAATAAAAATAAAATAATTAGAAGACTAGGTAAGTCTACTACTGGTTTCAGCTGCGTTCAGCAACTCGCCAGCCCAGTGTGGTGATTATGGGCAAATACTCCTAATGGAATGTAATCTATTTGCCCGTTGCAGATCATTTTGCGCTTCTGTTCTATCTTTATGATTTTCTGAAATGCAGATCAAACGGTTATTCTAAGCCTTCTCAAATAAAATAGTGTTAAACAAAATAAAATAAAACAGTAGTGAAAGTTCTAAGTTTATTTGCTAAGTAGGGTTTTGTAATGATTTGTCTAATAAATAATAATAATAATAAAGCCTTTTATTCAGATCACTTAGTACAATGCACAGATTTAAACTAATATTTGTTGCTTGGTTACCTTTCCTAGATCTGTTTGCCAATCGGCAAAGGCCTCCTCCAACCCACCCCACCCCACCCCATTCCTTTCCTTCTTGAGCCACTCTGTTCCATGTGACTCCTGCCACTTGTCTAACGTCATCTACCCACCTGTGATTTGTCTAATACGCCGTTGCAATTATTTTAGAAATTGACTTACATGAAAATTTATTATATTTTTAAATTTAAATATATTTTATAGTCTCGTTTATTGCACATCTAGATTGTAGATATTATACAGTTCAGCAGTGGACTATACAAAGCTGATATGATAAGGTATATCAGAATAGTTGGTTTCGGTTGATATTTTTTTTTTATATAAATTATTTGGTTTCGGTTGATAAATAATTATTTTCTTTATATAAATTATTATTATTTTCTTTTGACGACCGATATGGCATGGAGGTTAGTACCTGTACTCCACCAATGAGGTCGTGGGTTCGATTCCCACACAGGACAAATCTTTGTGTCCATGAATGTGAATATTTCACAGCAACAACATAAAGTTATATAACTGTTCTGGCTTAGTTTGAAGAGTCGTATCAGGCCGATTCAGGCCACTTGGTTTGACATTACCGTGTCGTTATGTTATGTGCAGACTATCAGCACTCGAACCAAGAAGGTTGGGAGGTCGTTTCTGAGCAAGACCACTAAGCTCTGGAATTCGCTGCCGGCTTATGTGTTTCCTATTTCCTATGATCCCGGGTCTTTTAAGCGGGGCGTGAATCGGCATTTTAGCAGCCCGTCATGAGTGGATGCGCTTTACACAGTGCTTATTTCACGTTACAAAGCGCTTTCATTTTTTTACTGGACTGCATCGACTGCTTACCACCAGGCAGGATGTAGTCATTATGACGTGTCACATTAAAAAAAGTTATGAATGTTATGATTATACGGACAAATCGCTGTGGTCACGTGTGTGACGTGTGTCTCAGTTATGCAAAGATGACTCACGCCCTACACTTCTACCTTGGAAGTGTGTTTTGTACATTCGCGTTGATTCACTTGCATTGTGTCGAGTGAGTGTGAGTTGCTCTGTCATTAGGCACTCTTTGAAAATTTTGACTGTGTTACTACATTTTGTATTGTATATATATGCTGTTGACAATGCTGTAGTGGTCACGATGAGGCACTTTTATCATAAAGATCTCTTTTCTTCTGTAAAGAAGTGTAGATGGTTTCCCGGAGCTGTTAGTGATAATATGAGGTGTAAGATTTACATTACTCTTGATAAGTAATAGTACTTATTAATACCTAATAATATGAATAGTAATCTAAATGAACGATTCAATATTATTCTATTTTTTTACATACAAACTATAAACTGTCATATTCTTTGCATACAATAATTTTATTGAAAAGACTTGACGACCGATATGGCGTGGAGGTCAGTATCCCTACACTTCACTCCAGAGGTCGTGGGTTCGATTCCCACACATGAATATGAATATTTGTTCTGGTCTGGGTGTTTTCCTATGTATATTAAGTATGTATTTACAAAAAAAAAAGTATTTAAGTATGTTTATTCGTTGTTTAGTATCCATAACACAAGTTCTTAATGATACTTATGTTATGGATAATTATGGTTATTATACTAACTAAATAATTGGTGTAATTGTCAGAAAATAGTTAGTGATAGTTAGTTAGTTAAATAGAATCTGTAGTAATTTTTGAACTACAAAATTGAAAATATTACATGAATTTTACACGTCCGCTTATAACTTCTTCTACTCTCATTCTTTGGTGACAGTTCAAAGCATCAGGAGTCAACTTTTGTATATACCTCCTTGGATGTATCTGTTGAGACAGAATCCCTTGTGATAACGCCCTGTGAACCCTCCCTCCATCTAAAGAAGTAAGTGCCTTGTAAACTGAATTGGCAAATAAATATTTTAATGTTTAATATCCTTGGTTACAGGATACGACTTTGATACGTAAGACGTAGTCTGCTTAACATCAGGCAGAACACTGTAACTTTGCTTTGTGTCGATAACATAAGTAGCTGAAATGTGTACTAGACTATTTTGATTTGATTTAATTAGACCCACTAGCACATGCTTATAATACAAAGAGAATACCCGGAGAAAGATTAATCTGTACACATATAATTGTCGTGTGTGTAAGTTGAAACACAGACCTCTGAAGCGGAGTAAACCGCCTGCTATATCATTTGTGTCGTCGATACCTATATAAAAGTCAAATATATACACAAATTAAACATTGAAAGCCAAAACTATCATAGTTGTCGAAATTGAATAGCAAGTACAAACTACAGAAGGTGTGTTCTGAGAAACAGCCTCTGAGCCTCAAGGTGATTGCCCACGCGCATGTCGCGGCGCCATATGGCAGGAATTTCGTTACTATACGAGTACCGATACTATCGAAACTACACATAGCAACTGCACATAGCTCTACTTTGTTCCACTTCCGAGGGCGTTGTGGGAGATTTATTACATATTACTTCATACTACGCTGTTGATTATATTATTATCGCTTGCTTCGTGCCTCGGAGAGCACATTAAGCCGTTGGTCCCGGCTGTCACGAACATCTATGGCAGTCGTTATTAGGAAGTCAGTTCCTTCTACCAGACTGACACCTGGTTTAACCATAGAATGATGTTTCCCTCTGGGTTGCGGAGGTCAGACGGCAGTCGCTCCACGTTATAACTCAAATTCAGTCAAATCTGGTTTGAACCAGTGAGCAGACCTTGGGCCCTAAGCTTAAGTCTAGGGCAACCGGGATAATGCTAGGATATGATGACGCTGTTGATTATATTATCAACAGTAAAATAACGTATGTCAGGGATCTAAAACATGTTAGACGTCTTCGTGTTCTTTATATGTACATACATACATATTATCACGCCTGTTTCACTTGAAGGGTTAGGCAGAGGCATATCGCCCACATTTCGCATTTCGTTATATTGTTGGTCTCACGTAATAGGTGGCGAGCCTATTGCCGCTTACCGGGCAGTGTTATGTGCGCCAGAGCCTCGTCCGTTGATCAGCAGGTACACCACTTGCAGGTGAGATTGGCTTGGGCTCTACAGATTTTAGTGGGAGCACTTAACAATGGTTTTATTACGTTCAATATATTATTGCATAATATTGTTTTCATTGCTATAATTCAGAAAATTCAAAATGTTATAAATATCTTAAACCAATGAGTAAAACATTCTGTTTCGTTTGTTTACATACTAGCTAGAAGACACAAGGTCGTATGTGTCACTTAAGACAAGGATTTTGAAATTTACTTCATAATTTTGGGTAGTCGTTTAAAATGTAATGTATACATAATATCAAATGATAAGAATTTGAAAAGCGTGACCTTGATCATAAAAACTGTTAACAAGGTTACTTTATTCGACTTCCACTTGAGTCATATGTGTCGTAAGAAGTACCAATATACTCCGCCTTTTGCAATCGGAACAACATCCAACCCAAGTTTGGTTTGCTAGTCATTCTCGCGCTCATGTTATACTCCAGATACCACCTTATAACAGGAAGTCAACTTTCGATAGACATATAAATAAAACTTTAAAAAAAATCTCACCCACGTGTTATACTGTTATGATATACGTGAGGTACCTATATTACAGTATGATTAGGTCGTTCATATCTATATACAAGTTGTGACATCTTCTGCTATACTACAACGAAAAGTCATCGTCTAGTGTTAGTAAACAAAGCAGGGCGAGAAGTTCGCACGCTAGTGCTGGTCTGTGGGAAACTCGAACCTGCGACTTTTGCGCGTTATTTGACACTCTCGCAAACGTACGCACTCTTGACAGGTGTAAAGTATCAGTTCAAAACTGTCTCTTTTTACAAGGCATTAAGGTGTGTGTAAACGGTAAAGTGTTATGCATGTCATGCGGCTGAATGTATCACTGTAAGCTGCGATGTGCCGGTTGTCCTATCGCGACATGACCTACAAATGAGATCTTTATTTGACACGTTTGTCCGATATGTCAAATGCACCGCAAGCATTCTTTTAATATTCAAATAATCGCATTTAATTAGACTTTCGACTTTACTCACTATGAAATAAGGTCTAAAGGGCTTTTTTATTGATCAATTTACAATTATGTATACCTTTTCTGTGATGTTTTGTAGTAAGGTTTACATTCTCAAGTATTTAAAGTATTACTACATACTTTACTTGATTAACTTAAGTAAAATACATTGTAAATGTTTTTTGAGTTAGGTATGGATGTATTTATTGTACACCAAATATAGTGATCAATAAATCAATATGAATGCGTTGTCCATGGAGCTATCAGCAATTTACGCTGCAGAAAAATGTGGGTATGAATAACAGAGTGGGTTCTAATATACTATTGTTTAATATATAATATTGTTTAAACCTAAAACAAAAAAAAAATTGTCTCTTGCATTCTGAAGTTTTCATCTCGATCAAACTCTACATCTCTTTTATGGCATTTTGACTGTAATGATTTTTCTGATGACCAATGACCCATGACCCATGATTTTTCTCAAGACTTAAATAATGTAGAGCGATAATTGATGATTTTATATAGAATCCGAAGATTTCTGATCTACAATTTCATAACGAACGGCTATTTCGGTGCATTACGCGGGTCGGTGCGCGGGCGCAGCTATTGGCGTAGCGAGGCCGTGATCGCCAATTGATGACTCTCAGCGTGGGCTTCGTACTTTTGCGAACGAGTGCAATATAAGAAGAACCGCATCATCCTGCTTGCGTATCTGCGCTTAGATCAGTCTTAAATCTGGTAAATGGCATATTTATAAAACAACTGTGAAAAAATAAATAATACACCTCCTCATATTTATTTCTCAAATTTCTTTTTGATCTGTGCTGATTTGGCGCATTATATTTCGTTCTTTCCAGTCCCCACAAAAGTTTTTTGGCCATTTACTGCTGGAAGTGCTCGTAGCTCCGTGGTACTAGATGGACGGAAATGATCACGAAAGTAAAGCAGAGTTTACACAGCACAGCACATTTAAAGTTAAAGTATCTTTATTTCATAAGCTATTACATAGCACTCAAAAACGTCAAATGATCATTGAAAAGCCCATGTACCTCTTGGTGCCAGTTATCACTATTTTTGTTAGTCGTTACGCCAACATAGAGTCTCTGTGTGTGCAATGAACACCATTTTTTTGTAAAAAAGTAAAAGCTAGAGAAAGTGCTACTATCGAAGGCAACAATTAGCGTCAAATGTTTAATTGGCCCTCGATAGGTTCTGTTGGAAAATGCTAAAAGTTCGATACACTTGGTAATGGCGTACGCGTAACTTATACAGCGGCCGTGTGACGCTAAACGGGCTCGCTAAATGCCGCGATAAATGCCAGAGAAAGGTGTCAATGTGGGCATAAGTACACGGTGTGCTGCGGGACTAACTAACGTGATTTATTGTTTGGATAAATAAATAATGGCAAGGTATTGTATCTATCTTAGCCTCCTTATAAATGAGAATGTTTAGATATTTATGTAGTTGAAATAAGACAATTTAAGCCTACTTGCGTGAATTGTTAAAGTATATTGACGACCGTTCTGCAGTGGAGGTCAGTATACCTGCACTTCACTTCAGAGGTCGTGGGTTCGATTCCTACACAGGACAAATCATTGTGTACATGAACATGAATATCTGTTCTGGTCTTGGTGTTTTCCTATGTAAGTAAGTATTTACAAAAAAAAAAGTATGTAAGTATGTTTATCCGTTCTTTAATATCCATAACACAAGTTCTTAGTGATACTTATCTTAAAACTAAATAATTGGTGTGATTGTAAGAGATTATTTATTTATTTATATCACATTGTATCTTAGCTTTGGCAACTGATATGGCATGTAAGCGAACCCTAATTATGCTCCTGAGGGCGATCCTGAGGTTGACACATAAGAGTCCATTATTTGCGCGCATATAAGTATTTGTCTCGAGTTGGGTGTTTCCTATGTGCCATAAATACCTATTTATTTCCAAATATAATTACATATGTACGTTTATCCGTGATCTGTAAACCCATAAAATAAGTTCTGCTCAGTTTAAGGCTAGGAGGCCGTGTGTAGAACATCTGAAGATATTATTATCAACTCCAGCATCATCCTTATCGTAAATAACCCTAAATCTATAGTTTGTTCCCGAGCTTCACGTAATCTGTGTACGTGAGCCTGATTTGTTAATGGCCGCCTGCTCGTTATCGGATTAGGGCCCTTGGGGGCGCATCCCTAAGCCTATTGTATTCACATTTAAATAAATCTTCAAAACAAGATGTGAGCCTACTCGTATCCAGAGTGCTCCCAGTATTGGAAACATTCTTGATACGAGTAACGAGTTCGATAACGTCGAACACAAGGTATCAACCATATAAATACAGATTAATTCTGAACAGTAATGGGGAGAGTTTATTTTTGATAATTATTCTTTATGGTTATTGTACAGATTATTTATATAATATATGGAGCATGGTAACACTGTTAGTAGTTAGTTGTTAGTATTACTTTTAAAATCCATAAAATCTGATTTCGTGTTATATGGAATCGTAACTATTGTACGCCCATGAGGCAGACCACAGCTAGATCTAAACCTGTACTGTAACACCTATCCTGTAACCTGTGTTCGCAATAAACTATTTGATTGATTGATTGATTGACACAGTGTTTGTTGGCTTTGTTGAATTTGGGATGGACAATAAATATGCTACAATTATTTAAAAGGGACATACATATTAATTGTAGCAAAGTTCACATCTAGCACAGTGACCTCTAGATGAATCGTATCAAATGGTGTCTAGCCCTTAGCCTATTTTGACACTAGACCATATCTCTTTCACTTAAGTATACAATCATCTAACGAATGAATATAGATATAATTACAATATACTTAATTACGTGTGTCAGGATCTAGGACTCTTCAAAGAAACGAGCGTACTTTAAGCACTTATTTTATTTTACAGACACAGAATAACTTCACAGATACAGAATAACACCACCGTACAGTTTTAGCTTCCGAAAAAGAATAGCCAAGCAGCCGATCACCTTTTCTTTTATGCTAAAAATGGCGGAACTCATGCCGATTCAAAAGTCAATAGATACACTTTTTATTGTAAAATTAATGCCATGAGCAAAAGAACTTCCTCTAACAAAAATATTATTAAATACATTAAAATTAATTACCGATCTCATTAACTAAAAGTAGTAGAAATAACAGAATAACAAAAGTTACAACTGTATTTTCAATAAATAGCTAGTTTGAAAGATTGAAAGATGGCGGAAACGGAAGATCTTTTGTTGCAATTGATACTTTTTAAAGCAAGAATTACTGAACATTTTACCAAACCTTACACATGTTAACACGCACAATATGTGAATGTTTGTTTAGCTAAGTTGTCCAAGACGTAGGAAAATAATTACATTATAATTGATCAAAAATAACACCAATCTAATAGTCCTCTAGTAACATAGATGTGTCGTGCCGAGTGCGCTCTCGGCACGTGCGCCCGCGCATACTCAATGTACTTCCCCGGCTACCGTGAGGTGGGGAGGGCCAGGGTACAGGTGGCGAGTGATTTAATGAAAGCAGCCGCCGAGGCGAGCCGCCTCTTCCTGCTCCGCTGAA
This sequence comes from Musotima nitidalis, assembly GCA_949126915.1. Classification (NCBI taxonomy): domain Eukaryota; kingdom Metazoa; phylum Arthropoda; class Insecta; order Lepidoptera; family Crambidae; genus Musotima; species Musotima nitidalis. The sequence continues at coordinate 19,019,924 of OX421416.1, forward strand.
TATTCGGGATACGCCACGCGCCGGATATTTTAATTATGTATGCGATGGAGTAATGAACCTTGCTTTAGAAGTTTACCTTTAGCTAATAAACTGCTTCGCGGTCAATTACCTGATTAGGATCCATTGTTTTTGTACGTGTATATTTAGATGTAAGTGAAATATTTTGCTTGTAGATTGCTTTACATTCCTTTGGTTTAAGAATTGTGTGTTGATTGTGTTGAAATTCTTTTTGAAAAATGCTTGGGTTCTAAGTTCTAATTGCCTGTTTTTATTTCTTAACATTACAAACAAAATAATTACAGAAAACCATGTGAGCCAATTAAGGCTTGACCACACTAGACCCTATCGGAAGCTAAACTGAACATGAAGCAAGCAAGCAGTGTGTGAGATACTGAAAGCCGATTTTGATTAAAATTAAATGTTTTTTTCAATTTCAGAAGAAAAAAACATTATATCGCATTAAAATAACTGTAATGTAACGTATCTCTTGAATTCTGCAACATATAGCTACACCCTACCCTACTGGTAATAATCTCATTTGGCTGCACCTGTGCTGCACTAAAAGTGCGATAGTCAGGTCACCCGAGCCACGATCATGGCGAGTGCGGTTGTTAAACACGAGAAATCAAAGTAGCAGTATTATTTTGAATTAAGCGACAAGGCTTGTACAAGGTTTGATCTACTAGCATTTCCAGAAAAGATGATATCTGTCATCTGCACGAAATATTTATTAAAAGCTATGTCAGCAGCTCTAAGCTATGACCTCACATCAGTTACATATTTATTTATTTATTTTTATTTATTCTGGCACAAACAGTCATTACAAAAAAAAGTACATTAAATAATATTAAACATGTGAAGTACAACGAGTGCCGAGTAAAACAAAAAATGATGATAGATGTGCTTAATTTATATTAATTCTTTGTACCCTTTTTCCTTGTCCGAGGAAGAAATAAACAAACACACTTATAGAGATATTCATGATATAGAATCAAAATGTCGTTGGTTCAAGTCACATACTGGTCACATAATTATGTAATTGAATAGGCAAGACTAGTCAATGAACATCGGTATTTCCAGTTGTTAATTAATTCAAAAATTAAAAGGTAATCATTTTAACCTTTGTCTTAAAACATTAAACAAAACCTAACGACATGTTTCTAAAATAGTAACATCTATTGTTACCGTGTCAGTCCCAATGTGTTGTAGTGTAATATGATCCTGAAGTACGTTGCGCCAATCGGTTCTGAAGTCAGACCGGCCGGCGAGGTGGCTCCGACCATGGTGGTCCGCGGTTCCTCTAGCTAAGGTAAACAGGTGCCTATGTGCCATAAATTTCCATAGTTAAAATTTGGTTTGAGGGGGATGAGATGTGAGCTGAAAGCGGATAACGCTTCGTTAGGAGGCACTAGGCAGTCGTTGCAACATTTTAATAGTATGAAACTTTTTATGTGTATGAGTACTTCATATTTATTGTGACGTTACAAACGACGCGACTTTCATATTATTCTAAAGGAGAGTTTGTAGTGATATTAAATAACGGATAAACATAAATAAATACTTTTTGTTTTATAAATACGTGCCTACTTACTTACAATGCCCAGATAAAGACAACTATTTGTCATAATTGTGGGAATGGAAACCACGAACGCACCAAAGAGTTCATATTTATTTTTATTATTTAAAATTAAGATTTTTACTAAGCCTATATTTTAAAGAGCTTACATAAGATAAAAAAACAACAGAAATTTGATTGTTTATTTTAGAAAACATACAAAAAAAAAATTGCGCTACCGCTTATACCTTGGGCCGTCGGCTGTCTGGCTCCGTACTACGGCACTAATTATTTTGTGATCATCTCCATTATTCCTTTGTTGATTGTGTGAGATAAGATACGCAGCCCAGCTGATGATAACACGTTCATATTAGTTTTATATTTCAAAATCTTTCACGTTTTACTATGGTTCTCAATCTCGTATGAATTTGGTTATTTAAAATTAACATTATGAAGGAAATAATATACAAAGTACTAAATTTTACCCGCCGGTTTTTGGTGCCGCCCTAGAATAGTGCCAACCCCTCTCATCCCACGGGGAGTCGTAAGAGTCGACGAAAAGAAATCCTACGGGATTTTGGGTAGCAGCGTCATTCTGGTACTGGCTTGAACAGCGATCACCAGCCCGCCTGCCTAGCGTGGTGATTATGGGCAAATACCCCCAATAAAATGAAATCTGTTGGGAGACCAATGTTCAGCAATAGACTTTATAAGGCTGACATGATGATGATCCGAAAAAGTAAAATATAACATATTAAAAATAACATTCATACATAATGTCACGCTTCTTTCCCGTAGGGATGGCAGAGATCACATCCTTCCACTTGCCACACTCTTGGCACACACTTTTAGCTTCATTCACACTCATTAACCTCCTAATACTCGCCCGTCGGCTTAGGGTACTTTTGACATGTCATGGAAGGTTAAATTACTAAAAACAAAACTTTTTTTTACAATTTTCATCTACTTAAATATACTATTACATACTAACTAATATATTAATAAACGAGTAAATATTTTATTGGGAGGATCTCAGGTTATACTTGGCGGGTAAAATGACCACCATAGTAGCCACTCATACTACCCGCTAATCTGTTTATAAGAAAACTGTAAAATAAAAAGTAAAGGACCACCTTCTAGTTTAATAGTAGATATTATATAATTTAAATTATGTACGTTATAGCATAATAATGAGCATAATAAATTATAGTATTGTCTGGGTAATAAGTATGAACTAAGCGGAGCTGTACTCCGTAGCCATAAAGATTTATCAATAAGTATAATACTATGTTACCTATTTCTTGGCTCAAGCACTCGAGTACAGTCGGAGCTAAAATAAAGTCAATTATAATTTAATTACAACACTCACTCAGTTTTATTTTAAAATCATCGTATCAAAATTAACCTGATTGTTTTTCTGAATGCAGTCCAAGTTTCCAGGGTGTCTTTAAAATAATGATTCATTATATCAGCTCTTTAACGCCTCACGCCTCTTTTCACAAACCAAGAAGAAGGGGTCTGGTGATACTCCGCCATATCTACCCTTTGATAATTTTCGTCGGCAGGTTACAAGCTGACCAATATATAACAATCATCGCACACACATGTGATGTGACTTAAATTAACTGTTTCTGCCGAATCACGAGAGCTATCCATCAGCTATGTAATCGGTTTCCAATCACACTTAACTCAGGTGATATTTTTGACTCCTAGTGGCCACGACCCCTATTCTTACTTATGAAAAGCCTTTGAGTGGGTAGATCGGGGAAGGGTGTGACTGTTATTGGCTTAAAAACCATCCGTGTTCTTTCTAGAGCCGTGGTATCAAACTCTTTCAAATTCAAACAAAAACCCGAAAGAAAAATCACCCTAACAAGTTGAATAATAAATTACGAACCCGCAGTGCAGTGTATTTGAATATGGGTTGTATTTTACTTGTCATCATAGTTAATAAATTGCTAACTTCATTTCGGTTACTTGTAATTTAACAAACCTATGTTAAAGGTTATATAACTCCCCATTATTCAGACTAAAATTTTTTTTTTTTGCATTTAAGTGAATCTAAGTTTTGTGATTTCAGTGTAGTAATATTAGTTATTAAATAAATAACTTTTTACTTTACTTTACCATTCTTAATTGCATAACCAAATTATTTTTACCATTCATTTTATACTTATCGTTTGTCAATTGTTACCCTGTCTATTATAATTCTTCAATATCACTAATATAAAATTGAACGTGGATTGTACATACGACGGTACTTAATTTATAAACAATTAAATGTAACATTAGCAATTCCAATACGCCAACAAGGCGAGTAGCTCGACTGGCTCGTATTCTAGATTATTTACACAGTTGACTTTATAGCGAGTGCGACGTTTCCTTATGGCTTGAGACATTTCTTGGCTTTGAAGCCAAACCCCTTAGCACAGAAGTTGTATGATAAGTCAATAACTGACTTTATTAGTACCAGCTGCCTTTGAACAGTTCCGTTTTATTGCTTGACTGTGAATATAGAGATAAATTAAGTTATGATAACTTTATGGGTTCGTAGGAAAGGCAATTTGGTTCTGGTATTTTGTTTATAATAATGCATAATTTGTTATATTCGCCTGTAGGTGGAAGCTTTAGGGATATTCTAAGTAATAACATCACTAAATCTAAGTTCCCAATAGACTATTAGGAACTTTTCAGCGTCTTTCTTTCAGTTCTATTATTGACTGTATGAATATTTTCATTGCTAGTAAAGAGAATAATAATTGGTTAAGAATTTTCGAAATATTTTTGTTTTAATATATACATACATACATAATATCACGCCTGTTTCCCCGAAGGGGTAGGCAGAGGCATACTATACGCTCACATTTCGCTAATTATATTGTTGGTAGTAGGTGGCGAGCCTATTGCCGCTTACCGGGCATTTATATGTTCGCCAGAGCCTCGTCCGTTGATCGGCAGGTGCACCACTTGAAGGTGAGGATGACTTTGGCCCCTTAGTTCTTGGTAGGAACCATATACACCCATATACCTATTTATTTTAATCTTGTCTTGTTATGGGTATTACTAAAGTGACTGTACATTTGTTTAAATTATGTATTAAAACTTTAAAAATTGTGCTGTAATAAATTTGGCATTCGACAAGTTATCTTTATTTGAATTATGATTATTGATGTGCGATTTAAATACGCAACATGCATAATCTCACGCCAATATTATCACGTTTGTGGTAGGCTAAAAACTTGCTACAAGTATTTCAATATAGTTATAGCTAACTTTACTTTAAACACTACAATCTCTTAACTGTGCGGGAGGTACTCACCACGCCAAGGAGACCTGAGGGCCTACTCTAATTCAACGAAAACGAAACTTCGTTGTACCTGTCTCTTTCACTCTCTGGGTATATCAGTATCGAGTGTAAGGGATGGGTATAACGAATTTTCGTTTTCGTTGAATTAGAGTAGGCCCTCTGTTCGGGGGGGAGGCAAGATTCCTGTTCAAGTCACCTTCTACTCTACGAAACCGTCAAGCAAGACAAATAGTAGTTAAATTCTGTATAGTTGCTGCTATAAAACGACATGTAAAATACGTTTCATTCAGCTGTAGGCCTATCAGCATGCGTTAAGTTTGAGCTAGCGGTGCATATGCTGTGTTATTGTATTGTAAAATGTGTGTCGCGTCACGGTGCGCTGGGTCAATCCCTTTCATTGTTTCTCCGACAACTTTCTCCACACTTTGAATTTGTTATTAGTATACCGTGTTGTCACAGTTCAATAGCGATCGCTTTGTAATTAAGTACTTAGTTAGTAACAATGACACAATGGTTTGCTGATATTGCGTTTAATATCAAAAATCTAACAGTAGCTGTACTCTCTGTAATGACTGATAAAAGTGACATAAATTACCAGAAATGCTAAAGCTAATTTGAAATTACTCTTAATTTTTTTTAGGTACGTTCTAATTCCATATTTTTCTGGTTATATACAAAAACTGCGATGTGTTCGTGAATAAGAGAGGGATTTTTATAAATCATCATCATCATCTCAGCCCATTAACGTCCCACTACTGAGCACGAGCCTCCTCTCACAAATCAAGGTGTGAGGGTATTGGGTCATACTCCACCAAGCTGACCCACATTTTTATAAATACCATAAAGAAAATGCGTTAAGTAAAACTTGGGACAAACAGTTTTTTTCTGTTTAGTCCTTGGTACTTAAATATGTAACAAAAGACTTGCTATGTCCCAATAATGCCTAAGCCGCCTGCGCAGATTCGTCCACGCGCGTATTGTAATAAAAACGCGTCCTACACGCGCTTTCACTGGCATTTGCATCCGATATTGGTGGCGCTTGCGCAACTCCTTGTAAGTCTAGTTAAATGTTTGGACAAATCCTACTGCTCGATTGATAAAAGTGAAGTTTGTTTGTATGCATGTTTGTGAGTACATTTGTAAAACTTATTGACATGGATTAGATGAAAATTGGCACACTTACAGATTAATTAGTAACACACATTTTTTGCCTACCGTTCCTACAAGAACTTCGCGATAATTATGTTTTTCAAACTGAAGTCAGAGTATTTTTTTTTCAATAAAGCGATTAGGAGCTATATAGTCCAACCCGCGAAACAGTCAATCTGCAATTGAGTGGTAATCGCAACCGTTTATATATTAGCGGATTACAAGTCTTCTGAAGTGCCCGCATGCCGCTCCTCACCCTGATTGTGACAATGGGAAGATTGCGTCTGCCCATGGGAATGGTTTCCGACACGCGAGCCTCCAGTCTCGCCAACCGCGGACTTAACACCGGGCAGTAAGGCTCTCATCTGCATAGTGCCAGCTATTGCAAATATTTAGACCACGTCTCAACCGGCCTTCTGTTTGTGTTCAATTGATCGACATTTGTTAGTCCAGTCGTCTTACCAACTATTTTAAGTTCTTTGTTACATGAGGTTGTCCAGTATCAATTAGCATGGTATTTTCAAATATCAATAATTATAATGTCTTCTGTCATAAAAGTATTTAGGTAATAATTCAAAGTTAGATTTTGCTTTTATCACGCTTTTTTGGAATACTAGTGTAAGGCGACCATATAAGCTGAGATCAGCATAGAGTGTGAACTACATCATCATTAAACAGTAATTCCAAATCTTGCTGTTGTAATATGAAAGAGAATCAACTTGTAATAAAAGTGTTTAAAGCTCACCTTATGTTATTAACGGAGCTATCAAAATCGAGTCATTATTAATCATCTCAGCCCATTAACGTCCCACTACTGAGCACGAGCCTCCTCTCACATACCAAGGTGCGAGGGTATTGGTTCATACTCCACCATGCTGACCCAGTGCGGATTGGCGGAGGCAGGTGTGTGGCGTCCTGGTGTCAGAATTTTTCAAGCCGCCCATGTAGGCCTCTAACATGGCTTAACGGCTACCACATTTAGGGATAACCGGGACCAACGGCTTAACGTGCCTTCCGAAGCACGGAAGCGCTCGATATCAAATGCCACACAAACGGTCACCCATTCAAGGTCTGACCTCCGTAAACTCTGCTTTACTTCGTTGATCGTTTTCGACCACCAAGCACTGCGGAGCTACGAGCGCGAGTCATTATTACCAATAGGTAATTTCATATGCTCAGTAATATATCTGGCTCCATAAAAACATAATTTTGAATTGAATTATCTTGAGAATAGCTGGCTGTTTCTTCCTATACAGCGGACCAGTAATGAACTGCAAAACAATTTAGAAATACCACTAATGCTATGTCTAAAATACCGAATTCATTTTGCATTTCAATCACGCGGCCCGGCTGGCTCTAACGACCAGTATCTAGTGTAGTCGTGTTGAACGCACGATAATTCAGCCGTTTATTGGTCGCGTAAAACACGAATTGTCTAGAATGCCTGGTCGTTACAAATTCTGGTCGCGTCCCGCGTTCTGTCTATTTAGGGCACCTGTCGGCTTCACAAAGGTTGTTTTGCATACTGGAAGAAAGGGCTGGCGCCTTGCATAGAAACATATAGTACAGGCGATTTCACAACTGTTTTTCGGCAATTTGGTTTTCCCGTGGGAACTAATCAATTTTGCGAGTTAAGACATATCCTATAGGTGAGTCAATCCATGTAATTTTTTTGAAATTCAATAATTATACGTTAAAAGTTGCACAAAATAGATTTTGCGCTATGAAACATTCAACATAATTTACATTACTTACAAAATTTATAACAAAAGAAAAAATATGAAATAAGTCTTTATCTAACTTAGATAAACAATTACCAAAAATATTGATAACCTTGACAGTAAAATGTGCCATCTAAAGCACAGCTAGTCGCTGTTAAATACCACACAAATGGTCACCCATCCAAGATCAGACCTTTGTGACTTTTACTTAACATAGATGACCGTTTTCTACCTAGCGTCGTGGAGCAACAATCTACATTATTTATAGTTAATTAAAGCACAAAATGAAACTTTAATTGCACAACTTTGCATTTTGATAACACATTAGCTATAAAACATGGAAAGTAGATAAACTTAACGTCCACCACAATTCACCTTAGTTAATTAAATATCAAGAGAAAGTCACAATTCACGATTGAATAATTAAAGATTTAATGCCCTAGAACAATGCTCGCCTTGTGCCGCAAGCAACGGCGCTGAAAAGCTATGTTAATAATCTATTGGAAGATAATGAATTAAAGAGATATATTGTGATCAAGAGGCTTTTTTCAAGGATGAAAAATCATCAAATGACAGCCTGCCGCAGTGGGTGGAGCGACAAGAGTGTGTCAGACTCTTACTGACTAAAAACCATTCATGTTTCTCCTTACATACATACATAATATCACGCCTGTTTCCCCAAAGGGGTAGGCAGAGGCACATTAAATGCCCACATCTCGCCAATTATTTTGTGGGTCCATGTAATAGGTGTCGAGCCTATTGCCGCTGATCGGAGACTTATATGTATATTCGCCAGAGCCTCGTTCGTTGTTCAGCAGGTGCAACACTTGCAGGTGAGGTTTGTTAGGGCTCTTTAGATCTTAGATCAAGAATGATTGATATGTATTATTTTTAAATTGTTTTGTTGCATATAAGTGAATCTAAGCTTCGTGATTTCAGTGTAAAAATATATCGACTGTTTTTTTTATATTTATGTTTAATTTTGACGTTTTCATGTCCTATGTAATAGTTTATGAACTAAATAATTTTTGAATTTGAATTTGATTCTTGAGCCCGTTATATTCTGGGGCCACGATAATTCTTTTAGACCATCCCGCAGAAGTGATCATGTGACTGCTGTTGTTGTATCAATGCAGTGTAGATGTAAGCAGAACTATCTAATATTGGAGAATTAGTGTCCTGTAGCAAGCTTTAATAACCATTAAAGATACCCTATATATCAGCCTATTTTCGTATACTGCTGGACATAAGCTTCTCCAATGGCTAGCCACTCGATATTAATACTTCGCCTCCAACCACCCTTTTTTTATTTTTTTTTTATTTAAGTCGGTAACAAAATGCCTTTACGCATGCTTGTGCGGTCATGGCGTAACTGGCCGACTTCTGGGGGGTTCTATACTATAGCTAGACGGAAGGGGCCTCCTGCCCCCGCCGCCTAAGACTCCCCGGGTGCTGCTTGACGGGCCCTATTGGCTCGCCTGGCCTCTAACCACCCTAAAACAATGCTCGAGTTGTGACACAAGGGACGGAGCTTTAAGTATATGTTAATTACCTTCTGAAAGATAATGAATTAACGAGATGAATTGTGATCATGAAGCTGTTGCGCCACGTGGCCCCGTGACACAATGCGTACCTGCGCAAGCGCACACAAATGGTGTAGAATAGTGTAGATAAGGCGACACATTTATGTAAGGATTGTTTGTTAATAACCAGCAATAGCGGAGTATCTTTTATGAGGGACTGATAACAGAGTGTTGCACAAATTCTACACACAGTACCATGTAATCACATCTTTAACTATCTTTACCGCTTGGCTTTTGGCGCGAAAATTTGGTTTTGTTTTATACCCAAGAAACAGTAGTGTATAATGATGATGTAACTAATAAATATGAGTTAGTGTTAATTTAACAAATTTCTTAAAACTTACAATGGATTGTACCTATGCATTTCATTTAATTACATAGCTATATTTGGCTTAATCTAACATTATTTTTATTACTCAAGACATATTACTTAATAACTAATAATAAATTCTCTGTTTGTAAGTAGGTTGTGGTTTTCAACCAGTCAGTAAAATTAAATTAAAAAATTAAAAAAATTAAAATTAAAAATTCATTTATTCAAGTTTGGCTCAATAGAGCTCTTATGAATGTCATACTTATAAACTAACGCGCCCATTCACTGCGGGCGGGAGCTTGATCGTAAAAGAACGGGCAAGAAAATCGTCAAGGTTGGTTTTTTCTCCCGCCAGTCACAATTAAAATACATAATATTAAAACAATTGTGTTCTGCAGTCACAAGATTTGAAAAAAAAAGGGAGACAGAACTAATAAAATTATAAAATTACATAGACAATGTATGTAAGTAATCGTTATATTGTAAAGAGGGCCGCAGAACACAACTTTTATCATTGTAAATGTTACATCCAAGCGTTTTTGTCATTAACGTAATCATTAACCGTGTAATACCCTTTCTTGGTAAGTGATGTCTTAACGGTTTGCTTAAACTTTTCAAAAGGCAAATCTAAAATATCTTTTGGAATTTTGTTATAATATTGTATACCCTGACCCATAAACGATTTTCGAATTTTATGCAGGCGTAAAAATGGATTTAATAATTTATTTCTATTTCTAGTATTAAAACTGTGATCATCACAGCGCCTGTTATAGGTTTCTATGTTTCGTTTTATAAATATTATACTATTATAAATGTATTGAGAGGCAACAGTCAAGATACCTATTTCTTTAAACTTTTCTCTAAGAGTTGTCCGTGAGCTTAGTCCGTAAATAGATCTTACAGCCCGTTTCTGTAAAATAAAAATTGTTTCTATATCTGCTGCTAGTCCCCACATAAGAATACCATAAGACATTAGGCTATGAAAGTAACTAAAGTATACCATTCTTGCCGTATCAACATCTGTTAATTGGCGAATTTTGCGAATAGCATAAGCTGCGGAACTAAGTTTGCCAGCAAGAGTATCAATATGTAGACCCCACTGAAGTTTTTCATCTATAGTTATTCCCAAGAAAACAGTAGAATCTACTAAATCTAGTTTCTGACCGTCAATAATGATATTTGTTTCGAGTTTCCTTACGTTTGGAACAGTGAATTTAATACATTTCGTTTTTTTAGCATTTAGCTGTAAGTTGTTAACAGTAAACCAACGAAGCAGCTCTGCAAGGGCATCGTTTACATCGCTAAAGTCCTTTTTATGTCGATCAATATTAAATACTAAAGAAGTATCATCAGCAAATAATACCATCTCACAACGCCTACTCATAAAAAATGGCAAATCATTTATATAAACTAAAAAGAGAAATGGTCCTAAAATTGAACCCTGAGGGACCCCCATACGCACAGACGACCCGGGTGATCTAGTTCCGTTAATATCTACCGTCTGAATTCGTGAACAAAGATATGATGACAATAACTTTTGGGCTAAGCCTCCTATACCATAGTATTTTAATTTAAGAATTAGAGTCTGGTGGTCCACACAGTCAAAAGCCTTAGACAGATCACAAAAAACTCCTAGAGCATTCTGCGATAACTTCCAAGCTTCAAAAATATGCTGCATTAAAGCTGCACCAGCATCTGCCGTAGAACGGCTCTTTCTAAAACCGTACTGCTTTTTATGTAGAAGATCTTGTGAATTAAAGTAATATGTTAACTGATTAAGAATAATTTTTTCAAAGACCTTACTTAAAACTGGTAAGATTGAAATAGGTCTATAGTTACTTTTGTCCTCTTTGCAACCGGATTTATGTAAAGGAATAACCTTACTCAGTTTCATTAAGTCCGGAAAGGACCCTTGATTAATACATTCATTAAATATGAACGCAAGGTATGGGGCAATAGAATGTATTATTGATTGAATTACTTTAGTGGACAGATCCCAAAAATCACCCGTATTTTTAATTTTTACTTCTTTAAAGGATTTTAAAATATCTACATATGTGATATATCTAAATTCAAAGATGGAATTGCAGACTGGTACATATTCCGAAAGAAGTGATACAGCAACTAAAGGAGACGAATTTAGACTTGAAGTTGTCTCTATTGGTATTTTCGCAAAGAAGTCGCCAAATATTTTAGCTACTTCTGCTTTACATTCTACAGTTATATCATTATCTTTAAGGACAAAGGTATCATCTTTGGGCGCACGCCTGCCAGATTCGCGGTTTATAATATTCCACGTTGTTTTGATCTTACTATCCGACGACTTTATTTTATTTTTTATGAAATCGGATTTTGCTGCAATACATACCCTTTTAAATGTCTTAGAATATCTTTTAACATATTCAATAAAACCTGGATTATGATTGCAATTCTTTAAGTTGTACAATTCATAAAGTCGCCGCCTACTCCTATATATACCTGTTGTAGCCCATTCACAAAATTGAAGCTTCTCAAAACGTTTAGTAGACTTAAGGGTAAAAACATTATTAAACTCATTTTTAATTAAGCCAAAAACATTAGCATAAAGAACACCCGGCTCGCTGTGCGAAAATGGGACTGAACCTATTTTTTTATCTATACTGTTTTGATAGTACTCCAAACGATTATTTGTTATTGGTCTATATTTTATTAACTTAGGAACTTCCGGCTGATTATATTTAAATGACACTAATAACCCGCAATGGTCAGACGGTAGGCAACTCAATAGATCCTTAAAAGACGGGTTACATTCCGAAAATACGTTGTCTAGACAAGTTGCACTATGTGCTGTTATCCTGGTTGGCTCTAAAAACTGATTTCTTAAATTAAAGCTTTGAAATAATGAAATTAAGCGTGTGGTTGTCACTGTTTTTTCAAGAAGATTAACGTTAAAGTCGCCACAAACTATAATGTGTTTACTTTTGGATTTTAATTTTTTTAATACATCTTCCATAGCCAATTCAAAGGTAGAAAAGTTGCCAGATGGTGGCCGGTACACGCATACTATAACAAATTTTTCCAATTCCACACATGACAATTCAATATTACGCTCTATAGAAAGATTTACAATGTCTAATCGATCTTTACATTTTAAACTGTTCCTGACAAATATCATGGATCCTCCATGAATAGCGGTTTTTCGTACAAAAAAGCTTATTAATTTAAAATTATTTATGTTAAAATTTAATTCACTGCTTTTAAGCCAGTGCTCAGTAATACAAATGACAGATGTATCCTGACATTCCAAAAACAGTTCAAAATCAAGGTCTTTGCCAGTCAGGCCCTGGATGTTTTGGTGTATTATGTTTAGGTCCAAGGGCCTGGCCTTTGTCTTGCCTCTCAGTTTAAAATGGGAGAAGTCAAAAAATTATTATTAGTAACAGTACTAACATTTTGTATAAGATTAATATTAGAACTAGTCATCTGTATAACAGAATCTTGTAAAGTATAAGCTAACAGAGTAGCTGTCTGATTTTTATACCTCCATGGTAGGTACATAGTATCTGTGGTCAATTGAAAATTCTTAATAAAATTATTCATTTCAAGAAATGAAATGTTAGAATTATAACAAGTCAAATTATAAATTAATAAATTTAAATTAAATATTTTCTGGTTTTGTTCCCAGGTTAAGTTTTGTGCATAAGGAAATGCACTTATAATAAATTTACAATTAGTATCCATTTGTAACTGAGTCAGATCACTAATACTTTGGACAATATCTCTCTTTTTTACCAACTGACTGTCACCACACAATATAATAACATTTTTTGCATCAATAATGTCTTGGATTTTTATTATTACAATATAGTAATATTATTACAATGTATTTATTTATTTATTAATACACACGACAAATTACAATTTTACAAATAAAAATCTTAAGAACTAAGGTACAGAATCTAGATTGCAATTCAAATTTGTGTGTAATAAGCAAAACAGGATAAAATACGTGTTACATCAAATACAAGACTTATTATAAAGATCACTTAAGACTAAGAGAATAGAAAAGTACTTGTACATATTATACCTGGTTATTAAAATTTTGTGACATGGGTACATACTATAGTAAGGTAAGTAAATAAATAATCTATTAATTAACTACTTATTTAAAGTAACACAAAAACAAACAATTATGACCTTAAAGATAGCTGGATTATATATAGCTAAGCTTATATTGTGTTACGTGTAGGTTCACTACCGTATTAAATTGGTGAGATTTGAACTCGATGTCAACTGGTTCTTTGTACCGGACGTTCATCTCGGACCACGGAAAGTAGCCTCCACGGGATAACAATTGTGAAAAAGGTATACCCTTTTTCACAATGTTTTCCATCCGAAAAAAAAAAAAAAAGAAGCAATTTTTTGGTCTAATCATCACGTTGCTTGGCAGGTAGGTTGGTGATCGCTGTTCAAGCCAGTATGCAGGATGACACTGCTTCCCATTATCACAATTCATTAGTGTTATTAATCGATCGATCGATATGGCGTGGTGGCGAGTATAACCGCACTGCACTCCTGAGGTCGTAGGTTCGATTCCCATACATGACAAATATTTGTGTGTATAAATGTGAGTATTTGTTCTGGTCTGGGTGTTTTCCTATGTATATAAAGTATATATTTACAAAAAAAAATATGTAAGTATGTTTATCCGTTGTTTGGTGTCCATAACACAAGTTCTTCATGATACTTATCTTGGAACTAAATAATTGGTGTGTCAGAATTTTTTATTTATTAACTATTTATATCAAAGCAAATCTTACTTCTTAAATACTTTACTAATATCTTTATTTTCCACATATATTTTACTTAAAAATGTAAACTTATATTCTTAAGAAAATTATATTAAACGAAGCTTATATTGGCGTCCAGTGGTTTGTAAAGACATATTTTATTGATTTATATTGAACATAATGTGACTTTAAAAGCGACTCGAATAATCTTGAAAGCCAGCAGTACAATTTGCATGTGAAATGGCACCGCGACCAGCCAGCCTCGACAGATGAGACTTATTAAACTTCATTCAATTTATTAGTCAATTTTCTTAAGATACTAGGCTTCTATGGTAACTAGTATAGTAATAGTCCTGTAATTGATAAACTTTATCTGTTTCAAGTATTTTCAATTATAAATTTGAATTGTTCCCCATTAGTTTATTAGTAACTGGTTTGGGTAAAAAAAAGGTAAGAGAGTAAAGAATAGAGAATTTGTTTAGTATTGATTGAGTAAATAAGCACTGACTGAGATGATAATGGTGTAATAAAAAAAGGAGACGCATAATTTATACGCATAATTGTTAATTGTGTAAGGGCGAAACACGTGTCGTGTTGAATAGTTTCTCGATTTTTCGGGAATTGTTACAAAGATATTTTTAATCCATCACTTGCTTACAATGGATTTCCGCAAAGTAACGCCTGAATCAATAAATTATTTAAATAAGCACATTATCATCACAGTCAGCTGTGATGATAATGGTGTAATAAAAAAGGAGACGCATAATTTATACGCATAATTGTTAATTGTCAATCTACTTTACATAAACTGTGTTGCCATTACGACAGATGACGGTCACTGACGGTGATTGCCTGAAGTAAATAAACTTATTTACTCGAGGCATTTGCTGTCCATTAAACACCAGCTCATTAAAAACCAATTTCGTTTTGTTCGGCATTTTTTCGGCTCAACTTGCGAAATTTGGTCAAGTCAAATTAGTCAATTGTGGACAGCATTAAGTATGTGTTCATAAATAAAAGCATTTGCAACATTCTAAAATACCTTTGTTCCGTACGACATTAATATTGAAGCTGACGTTTTAAGATTGACATGACAAAACCAGAGCAATAAGTAAATTAAATGAGCATAATTATTTCATACATACATGTATACAAATAATTTTGTTTTGTTAGGAAATTGAACCATTAAAGTTAAGAGCTAAAAATCAAAAATAAAATAACACTTATATCGTAATAGCTTTTGTATTATGAAGTGTATTCTCTTCCAGCGGTGTTCTCCTCTACCGCGGTCTGAGGCCTCCATATTTTATAAGTAAAATGTTATTTTGTAAAAAAATATCCAGATCTTGATGACGGGTCCTAATAAGTACTCTAGCATTTAGAGTTTTAAATGTTTTGTTCCCCTCACAGATTTTTCATTTCATTTTATAACCGACAGATAGAGTCAAATTTTTTATATGGCTCTGAAATTACCAAATGTTGCTTGTGTGTCTTACAGTTGGTGCAGTCCAAACAATGAGAGCGCTCATTTTTCTTCTCTGTCACAGACGCACTTTCTCATGTCTTTACAACTTTGTTACCTTGACATTTATAACATTAGCATGGATTTGCATCGTCACCGTCATTATTAGCCTTACCGTAATTAAACTTTTGTCGGCCTGACAAATACCTAGCTCGTAGGTAATTGGCAAAGAGGCCACCACCCGCTGGTGCATTGTGTAATGTAATGTGTATTGTGTCCCATGCATGTGCAGACTCGTGTCCATAGTCGATACACAACATTGGACGCGCCATACACGTGTTGCATCATCTATCACATTCCGGCCGAGGAACAATGGCGCTGATGAAGTTCAATGGCTGCCCGCGATGACGTCCGCACTGAAGCAATAAGCCTTTTAATGTGTTATTTGTGAGGGCATTTGCGAACGAATATACAGAAATAAATGTCCATCTAAGGAGGTGGTGCGCGAAGCCATGTCGTAGACTGACAAAAAAAACGGAATAAAGTTTTTTTATCTGCGATTAAAAATATACAAGCTTATATACTTTCTGGAATACCGCAAGCCGTTATGGTCTAAAATTAAATATGAGTGTTGTCCAAAGGTAGTCAATATGACAATTCAAAAAACAACTTCTCGGGGAGGATTGAATCTGCCTGCTTTAAGAGTAATCGCTGAAACCACTACACTACATATAAAGATTTATAAGAATACCCAATAGTTGCCAGATTCATGTTTCTTTACCTTATATCGTCGTTAAATTTCAAATACACACCAAATTTCCAAAGTATTTCTGATCGGCATGGATAACATTTTATGCAACATGTTTACTTTCTTTTCTTTGTCATTGTAACCTGTTGCATTGTGTTCCAAATTAATGTATTCACGTAGAAGTTATAACGCTGCGCACATAATTTCGACACGGAATTCCTAATTAGTTTTAAGTTACGGATGCCATGGGACACTTGTGTAAACATGTTTTGTCATTGAAAGGAGAAATTATGACTTAAATGTGTCTTCTTTTGAGGTGAATTTGGTTTCACTGCCATGGTAAAGGCGTTGCTTGGTGCATAGAAAATTGAGTAAAAGGCGTTACGTACTCCAGTGGCTGCAGCCAGTACTATGGGAATTAAGTTATAAAACGTTTATTTCCAGAATACATAATACCGAATACATGTGTAAATTTATCTCAATCGATACCTGGTCATTAGTAATCTGCCTGCAAGCAGTCGTTGAAATTTGACTTAATCGGGTAAAAAATTTCAAAACGGTATCACTGTGAGCTTTACTGTTCGCGCGCTTTAATTTGCTATCTAATTTCATACAAAGTCTCCTTAGTATAACATTTTTGTTAAATTATATTCAATTGTTAGTACTAAATTTTACTTCTACGCTTTGAGGCTGGACAAAATACGAGTATTATGTAGGTAGGCAACCTTATACACAAGTCAATTTTTAATCAATATTTATCGGAGATTCATGCAAATTTGCTCTTGAATCGAAATCGTAGCTTTATCAGACCCTAAAATAAATATATTCTCTGATGTTTTAAGGAAATGACGAAGTAATATTGCAAGTACGACATCCACTTACTAGATAACGTAGTAGGGGATTGCATAAAAGATTGTCGGCGAGGGCATTTGCCACGGCACACCCTCGCGTTATGGGGAAATATCTTTATTGCCCCGCAGACATGATTTTACACTTTCCATAAGGTATACATTGTAAACCATGACATAATGGTACACTACAATTCTCCATGGCTTTTCTCTACCTTTGTAGAGAACGCTAAATAAGATACTAAGCTAGAAGGCAACTATAATTGGTCAAGAAATGAAGTATGAATGCACATTGCATTTGTATACAACAATGCACTGCATATACACAGAATTTACAAAGCATTTGATTCATTTTAAAGTTTGTAGTTCCTCAAGGCAGTTTATTAGGTCCGACTTTATTTGTCTTGAATTACATGCATAAGAAGAAATAAAGAAACAGCGGTTTACAGTTGTTAAATAAAATCAATGAGTATGAGCACATCATCAAGTAGCTCTTCTATATTTAATTGTCATTTTAAAAGTGTGCTTCCGAAAAAAGTCAAGCTTCAATAAATTAGTTTAGATGTTAGAAAAAGGTATGGAAAGCTCTTAGTCAATTCTTATACCTATACTTAATTACAAGCAAAAAATAATGTCAAATGATTGTTGAAGCTAATAATTCGAAGTAAATAGAGTAGAATCGATGATATATGTTGCAATCACACCTAGTGAAAAAATGGTAAACCCCCGGCGGCGCAGGCGGGTTGGCAACCAGCCACCTCGCGGTGACTCACTCACCTGTGGAACCCTATTTCTGACGACATTAGGTTACAACAGACTACGTCCATTCAATCCACGGGGATCAACCAGGTTCAATTATGATTCAATTCTCACCATCTATAATCTAGAAAGTATAAGTAAAGTACATTAAGAAATTCACACTGCATTACAATTCCTTACCAATAAAATTGCTTTTCAAGAAACCACTATCATATCAGAGAAATATTTTGCAAAATCTCTTTTACCCTAGAAAATAAAAAAAAAACTTACAAGTTTGTATAGGATTGCGTGTTCGATCGGTTGCGAGTGGGAATAGCGACAAAGATGTAAAAGGTGTGCGGGCCTGAAATAGCCCCCTTTTCCGGCGACCGAAATACTCCCGCGCACGGCCGCCGAGAGGTGGGACTTTGTCACCCAGATCTTTGAACCTTTGGTTTACTTGAATAAATGATAAAGAAAGTGGACGATAAATGATGATGGAAAGTGTGAGACGATATTTCTAGCTAGAAAATCTGTGAAATCCTTTCTTAACTGTAATTATATTTTTTTATTGATATTAACAGAGGTCGAATTGAACCACTCTTGACTACTAAAAAGGGCACAATGAAACTTACAGCCTCTTCCATTTACGATATGTAGTAGTTCAGTGCCTGCTCGTAGACCGAAGGCAAAAGGATTAAATTCTGTCACGGGTCTGGTTGGTGATAGAACTTTTCCAACCAAACGCTCTGTTGTATGAGAGTCGATATACTTTCAGTCCAAGCTGTAATGTAATAAATGTTTATTAGCATATTGACTGTCCTGCAAGTAGAGGTGTCTATGTTAATCAATTTGATCAAAGTCACGGTCCCAAACAACTGTATTGCTGACTCAGTGATATAGAAATATGTTTGGCAAGCGTTGTGCGATCGTTGCTTGAACTCGGTTATTTGCGGCCCTGGCGCGGTGCCAGCCGTCCGGCCGACCGACTCAGCCGTCCGGCTACGAAGTCGATTGTCCAACTCGCGTTTGATGATGGTTGTGCTGATCGATTTGTGTCTACCACCTCGCAACAAACTGAGTTCATTAAATCGTGGATTTGGAAATATCACATGAACTATATGGCTACGACTTGAATAATATCAAGTGGCAAGTAGTGCAAATGTCAATTTCGAAATGTCAAAATCGCGGCATTAGATTAGGAAGAAGATTTATAAGTATTGAGCATTTTAATGAGTAGAAGAGGTAAAGAAAGGTAAGGGTAAGATCCTTAAAGAAGATAATGAGTAAAGTAAATGCTTAGAGATAGAATAATAATTCTGAGGTCACTCAAAGCAACGAAAGTATTGTTACGATTACTTTTTAGTTCATGATAAAGACAGATCATAACACATCGAAACAAAAAGGTTAAAACATTCTAAAAATTTCGGTTAAATATCTAGTAGAATATGAAAGCAAACAGTAATTTAATCAATTATGCTAATAGTTAAAAGTGAGCCGATTTAAGTGATTATTGAGATTACTTACACCTCAAAGCTGCACTATAAACTGTTTTTAGAGGCTTAGTTATTTAGAGCAACGATCCCATATCATATAAATAAAATATGCATACGAATATTTAAACACATTATCTCAACAATTTGTAATTTGAGAGTTGATTAAAAATGTAAATCCCACTAGATCTAATAGAATTGGATCTGAATCGACTTGGTTCATTTTGTATCGGTTGAATCTTTACAAGACAGACTCAATGACTTACACAAATTGTTGGGATTCCAATTCAAAATATGGAACCAAAAAAAAAGTAGATGAATATTGTTCTTTTGTTCGTGATTACATCAATGCGTTGCTTGTCATCGAAACGTCCGATATGTAAAGATACAAAAAGTACAGAAAGAATTAAATAGCTGTGTCTGATTGAACGAAGTAAGAATCCTACTAATATTATAAACGTGAAAGTTTGTATGTGTGGATGGATATTTGTTACTCTTTCACGCAAAAACTACTGGAACGATTGTGATGAAACTTTGTACGTGTATAGCTGCAGTCCTGGACTAACATATAGGACACTCTTTATCCCGATATTTCCACGGGAACGGGGACTACGCGGGTAAAACCGCAGGGCGCTGCTAGTATGTCATAAACGTAATGACGAGGCTCCGACTGTCAAATTACGATAATTGTTTTTTTTTATAAGTAATTAAATAAATAAATATTTTCTGACAATTACATCAATTATTTGTTCCAAGATAAGTATTATTAAGAATAAGAATAAGAATAAGAATATTTTTTATTGACAAAATAACATTACATAACAAATAGTTTAAACAGTTACAAAAAAACGTTACACAAAAACAAAACAAAAATATTTAAAAAATATATCAATAATAATAACAACAACTAATGGTAATGTTACCTGTCAAAAGGGCGATACATCAGCATAATGCTGCTGCCTCTAATAATACAGCAGCGCTGGTGTTCCTGCACCGCCCTTTTGAGGTAGAGTGGCGTAGAAGAAAAAGTAATAAAAAAAATAAAAACTAACATTAAAAAAGATAACAAAAAAATTAAAATATAACCTACAACATAATATGACAAACACGTTAGGTACATCTAAGCAAAATACGAGCAAGCCAAAACAAAAAACAAATGTAAATTAAAAAAATAATAATAATATATAAACAGATGATTTCTGTCGACTTCCTGGCGGGAAATTTAAGCGTCATGTCTGCAGCTTTGTTTTATTTTCCAAAATTTGTGATATTTCTAACATTAATGTGTACTAACGGTGGATTATTAACCGTCAAGTGTTTGTGAATATACATGAGTGTTGGTAAATCAAACAAAACGGTGCAACATCACTCTCAAAATTTTCTCTCAAGGAGTCCATGTGAGATCTCAGTTTAGTCCCACATCTTTACTGAGGACTCAAGGGGCTTAGGGGGAGGGGAACTCATTTACCATTTATCATCTTTATCACCACTCATTCTCATTTACTATATTTTATATGATATGAATATATCTTTAACCTGACACTGGCTAAATGTGCAAACCGCACGAAGCCATCATTTAAAAGAAGAAGAAGAAGATGATTTCTGTCTATATGTCACTGTCAGACAGATATGACAGATGTATCAATTTTAGTTGCAATAATCGCAATGCGTAACCCAACCAAACTTATGAACAAGCAAACACGATGTTTCTTTTTGGTGCAACCGTTAAGAACTTGTGTTATGGATGCTAAATAACGGATTAACATACATAAATACTTTTTTTTCTGTAAATACATACTTAATATACATACAGAGAATGCTAGTCATATAGTCCATCTTAATTATATTGTAAATTGTATGTTTGGTTTTACAAAAAGTTATAAATTGTATTGTCGTTGTATCTTTCTTTTGTGTTTCCGCTGAAGTTCTTATGTGATCATCAGCAAAGTATTAAAGTATTTCAAGTAAGTCTCATATTTCTGTTTGTGATTGTTATAGGATCTTGGTGGGAGCTCCAGAAGATCAACCATCGTACACGCAGGGCGTGTCGAGGCCAGGCGCCGTGTACCGCTGCGAGCCGACGCAGCGCGGCCGCCTCGGCGAAGGGACGCACGCGCGGCCGCTTGACTTGTGCTCCGAGATGCTCTTCGACGCCAAGAAGAGTGAGTATTGAATTACTAAGTACCACGTAAGAACTACTTAAGAACCCAAGCCAACCTAACGTGCAAGTGGTGCACCTGCTGATCAACAGAGGAGACTCTGGCATTATAAAAGTTCCTAGTAAGCGGCAATTGTCTCACCACCTATTATGTGGACCAAAAACATCATTGCCAGGAGAAACAGGCGTGGTCACGCCTGTAAGTAGATATAATGAAGTTCACTAGAGCTTTGTGGTGCGAAAAAAATTTAACAGACAAAATTTAATATTAAGATATACAGACTTTGGTGCAAAACGAACGATGACAAAAATATACACAATAATAAACTTCGGCTTTGATAAAAAAAAAATTAAGTCATATTAGGCCGTAAAATAAAGATTTGAACTCTCATAATAGATTGTATTTGATAAAAAGATCCCACATTTTCCTTTTTAGCACATTAAGTATTCAGCGGATTTGCCGTATGTGTCGGCGGCGTTTGCGAGGTTGAATCATAAACAGAAATATGTTTGATAGATATCTCTTTGAAAAGCGCCGTAAAAGGCGTCCACCTTCCCGCTGTGAATACAAGCTGAGCGCGCATGCAATTCCAAATAAGTACCTGCAAAAAAAATCCGGTAGCCAGCTCTTTCACTTGCAATATGGTCTGGCTACATCTATTAGCCAACCGGGGTCTTGTCTATCTATTGGCTATGGAACTGCAAATAAATGTTGAAGAAAATTGATATACTGTCTCCGTTTATGAGCGGAGTTTCTCTCATTAATTCACCGGTGGATAAATTGTACGATGGAGCAGTAACTCAAAGTAAGCCAGTTATGGATGTTATTGGATCTCTGACGTATGAAATGGGACCAATAAAGAATCTATTAAATCCATTCAATGTATGTCAATCTTTCCGGTAATATAAGAAAGATTAATTTTATTGGTTTGAAACTGAACTGAACTGACTAAACTAGAAAAAATATTTAACTTATGTACAATATCGTCAGTCAGTATCTAAACTACACCATACCGCCTGTTAATGATTTGTTGCTTATTCATTCGACTACTAAAAACAAACAAACCGCGCCGTCATATAAAACCGAGCTGCCGAAATTAAACTCGCACGCACGTGCGTATATTTTGACGTGCGCTGCGCACGCGCCGCTGATTTGGGGCAGCTACCGGCCGCGGCGCCACCGGCCCTCCGCTCCCGCCTGACAGATGGAGCCTGTACAAACGTCACCCGGAATAATGGCACCCGCAGAACAGCGGCTCGCTTGTATTAATCTGGAGTGCTGTAATTCATCTGTGTATGGGCCGGTAGGACGCAATATGTCTCATAACTTTGTTTTATTTAAGGTTAGTGCTGTACAAAACAGTTGTTTATCTTCTGATCATAATTTCGTACTACATGGTGAATTCATTGAAGCAGTTAAACATGAGAAATACAATGTTTTACAATTATTCTTATTGTGTAAAAGCAAAGAAACAATTTTATATAGATTTCTTTTATGAACGAAATATATGTTTTAGGAGGGGCTGCTCTGTTATATCACTGATCGTACCAATTAAAGACAAATGTATAAAGTGCACTGGAATAAAGACTATGCTACAGTTAAGTATGTAACAGAAAATTACTCCAGAAGAAGATGACGAAAGATTCCGGTGATTGTAAATCGTAAAATCCCAACAAATATTCACAATGATGATGGTGATGAACTTCTGATTAGACATGTTTCTTATGATATTGAAAAACTATTAGTCATTAAAAATAAAGAAATTAATATAAAGAAAGTTATAAACACAGTGATTACGTCCTGATTTCTTCGATTACCAGCCGGAACACAATGTGGATACTTAACCCATTTCCCGAGGTTAACAGCTGAAAATCCGGGAGTTGCGATGCACATGAATCACTGTAGACTCTTAGAATCCCCAAACCGCACTAAATAAAACTAAATGTGTCTTTCGATGTTGCACAATGGTCGGTCCTAAAATCTGCTTAAGCTTTGTCTGACTTTCAGTCAACACGCATTAAATTTTTTAATTACTTAATTCTCGCTGGTTATTTTTATATTCAAATATAAATGTCTTCCTCAATTAAAGTTTGGAGAATCTGAAGAAGCTTTTGACATTAAATATGCCAGGAAAGACGACGCCTATTTGGAGTAGAGTTGTTAATTTAACTGAATCTATTTGGATCATTATGATCTTGTGACACAATTTCCAGTGCAACATCATTTTCAGAAACTACATTAACTTGTACCCAGATTTTTATTTGTGCGGAATGGTACCAGCCTGGAATAGTGCCACCCCTTCTCAACTCACAGGGAGTCGTAAGTTGACTAAGATAAATCCTACCAGAGGATGGGCAGAAGCGTCATCCTGAGTACTGGCTGAAACTGCGATTACCAACCCGTCTGCCCAGCGTGGTGATAATGGCCGAAAACCCCCAATAGAAATTAATCTATTAGGGAGGCCAATGTTCAGTAGTGGACTTTATAAAACTGATAAGATGAGATGATTTTTATATGAATATCGAACACAGCTGCATTGTACTTTATCAAAGATAGTGTCAACTAAGTTACCACTTCATGCTGTCATTAAAGTTGTCGACAGTCTCTCGCTTTGTGTAGGTTGTTGTAATTAGTTAAATTATATGAAGAAGATTGTCCAGCGCAGTTTTACAAACGGCTTCAATCATATTTATTTATAAATTAAATTTGGGAATTCTATGTTGCCATTTAACACCTAACATCTAATATATTTCTGTTTTTATTTTAAATAATTAGGAATCTAAAGGTAAAATTGCATTAGACGTGTCATATTTTAGTTGTTACGATGGATTTGAAAGATTATAAACTTTATTTCTTTCAAAGCAAACAAATCAAAATGTTTGATTAATATTCTCCCCACTTTTCCACGAAGATTCAAAATCGTAAAGTCTGTTTGTGAAGTCATTTCGGCGAGTCCAAAAAACGTTCCTTGACGTAAAATTTGGAGTTGTTTTTTCCAAAATCTGCAAAGGTATCGACTTACGTAACTTAAAAAGGGTATTTGTGTCACAATAACTTCTCCTTTTACGAAGAAACTTTTGGACATAAATTGAAATAAGACATTATTGTATAAAAGTACTAAAAAAAGAAATTGAGGGACCTTGAGGCACAGCACGACGTTAAAGCGAGTGTGTGATGTGAAATATAAAAGATTATGTGTATTTGTATCTCAATATAATATTTCGCACAGAATACTTTTATGCAGGGTAACAAGGTATGTTTTTTAGATCACAAGATGGCACTTTAGATGAAAATGTTTCCACGAGTGTGGACATATTGGTAATATTTTAAAGATTCCATACTGTAATGTCTTGGTTAAATCTTGCCGGGTAACTCATTTTACAACACAGTATAAGGCGGTTTTCTTTCGTAATATAGTATTCGCACTTCCGTCTGTTCTAAGATACTAAGCATTACATACAAAATTAAATAACATGCAGAGCCACGTTCTTAAACTAGTTTCTTAAAAAGTTTAAGGTTAAAAAGGGCTCATTCGTGTTTTCTGGTGTTGTTTATGTGACGATATCAGCTGCTTTCGTATTTTCGCCTTGAAACACATAACAGTAACAATTACAACACCAGCGGGGTCTATTTATACCGGGCGCGTGGGAATGACGGCGGCGGTATTAATATCCCCCGTTTCGTGAATAAGATTTTTTTGTCGAACTTCTGTCGAACAGTGGCGCTTGCGCAAAAAACGTTCTGCTTTTTGTTGTGGCTTTTTATAATGTACTATGCGTTAATCTTTATTACTATCATTTGACAGAAATAGAGCTTTGTTGTGTAGCTTATAGTTTATAGAAAATACTTTTTTCTTTTGAGCATTTCTATATACGCGATTAACGTACTAAATAAAACAAATGTTGTATGCGAATTTATGTCGACAATTAAGCGAGTGTAAATATTTTTTTAAAGTATTGGTTTAGAAATTCGAACACCTACAGATTCCACTTTTTACAAAGATATGACTAGATACCATGATTTAATTAAGCTTTGATGTGTATTAAAAAACAAAACTAGCAGAAAATAATGCTAATGTGTTTAACAATAAAATGATTTGATTGATTGATTGTCTGAAAAATGTATTTAAATAAAACATCACATAGATAATGTCTTCGGTAAATATTTCCATTAATGTGTAACTTTCCACAACAGTAGAGTTACGTAATTGTTGGCTAATGTTATGAGTGATAGTATGATAACGACTACTCGTAAGCGTTTTCTGTAATTAGTTCAGCATCAGCGACACCTGGTTACAACCAGAAATATGACGGCTTTTCGTTGGTAAGAATACAATACACACGCTGTACCAGAGAATTACCACTAATGAGCACGAGCCTCCTCTCACATACCAAGGTGCGAGGGTTTTGGGTCATACTCCACCACTGTTCCTGCTTTCTGAATGTTTCAAAATGCCATATAGAAAATCTATCATTGCTTTACGACTACCAAATCTAAATTGAAAAGTTTGTCATCTCTGTCACCGACGACAAAACAACGCAAACCATTCAAAACATCTTCGAATAAAATAGTGCAATTAACAGTAACAAAATTCTGAAAATGCATTTTTTTCGTACGTACGTACTATTGCGTAAATAGGACCCAATATAAATTAATTTCATAGTTTTCTTCTTGCTATGGAATATAATTAATATAATATATGAATATTGTTTTTTTGTGCAATATTCTTTATTGCACAAAAAAACAATAACAAAAAAAAGCCTTATGAGAAAAAGACGATGTACAAAGGTGGACTTATTTCTAAAAGAAATCTCTTTCAGTCAACCTTAACTGAAGTGGGAGAGATAGTTAGCGGGCATTAATATCACGCTACAATATGATAATATTACACATATACATATACAAAAATACGATATAAGATAAATAAACCTACTTATATACATAAATAAATACAAAGAAAAATTAACAAAAATCATAATGACTAGCTCGATAGCAAGTGCTTCTTTAAGTTTGTCTTAAAAGACGCAATTGACGGACTGTCCCGGACATCAGTAATTACTATAAATAATAAATTGTAATTGTAAATAACAAAAGACTACTATGTAACCTCATCATAGACAGCAAGCAGAAAGTAGGCTAATGTAATTAAACGCTCATTATTCAATCACACTTTCACGTATTTGTTCAACGTATGGTTGAACTGCACCTTTGAACCCGTTAATATCGGTGGATTATCAGAATTACTGGTTAATTAGCGTGGTCTCTGTGTGGGCCACGCGTGGGCCCGTTCAGGCGCGCCCAGCATTGGCAGTTAGATGGAGATTTAAGTGGGCTCGGAGACTCGGCGATATTCAATGAACATGTTTCGTAAGTTCGTAACACATGCCGCGTTATTGGACTTCGATGTTGTTTTGTGAGTGCATTCAATGAATAGCTTTGAATTTTATTCGGTGTTTGTTTGTGCAAGATTGTATGTGCTAATTTGTATTCTCGCGTTTTGATAATGACTATAATTAGAACTAAAATGATTTATTTCTATAAAATTTTTTGATATTCTGTTGGTACTTATGATTTAGATATTTAATCTATGATGTGGATCTGGATGATCTGGGGTTTTCTATGAAAAAAAACAACGAGCGGAAAAATCTTTGTGGACCTATCGACGACTATTTGTGTTCAAATTAATATCAACATCAATTATAATGACTTACATAAACTTTAAGTCTTTAAAAGAAAAAAATATCTTAAATTTCAACAGTCATCTTCACAAGTTAACAACAAACAGCGCCATCTATCGCTCGCAGCTACCAAACATGAAAATGAGGAAGTGTAATGACATTAGCATTCCGTCTACAAGTTTAGCATGAATCTCTCAGTGTAATCTCGAGCGCGCGCAGATAGTTACGACGCCACACAACAATGCACAATAAGCCTGATAGGAGAAGGTGGTGATAAGCCCACTGTTTGCAGGATAAGCGATTGCTGCCGCGTCTTGTGAAATACCACGCTTGTCAAGATAACTGGCAGGGATGGGATGATTATTACGCAGAGATATTTAAGCAATTATGAGGAAAAAATGACCCATTTTTAATTTAAGCAATAGACCTTTTGAAGTAGCATCTACGTTCTTCCATATTGGCAGTAAATACCAGATATTGGTAAAAAGTTTTACCTTGATTCTAAGATAAGCTACTATCAGACTTTTTGAAGTAGCATTGAATACCAGGTCCTAATACCCGCATCTCATGAAATTTGACGCATTCCGTTCCCGAGGTCGTGGGTTCGATTTCCATTTCTCATTCTTATTTGTTCTAGTCTTGATATTTTACTATGTACGAGTATGTTAAGTATGTATTATAGAATAAAAGTATTTATGTATGTTTATCCTTTATTTAGTCCGTCCTTATAACAAGATCTTAATGATACTTATCTTGGAACTAAATAATTGGTGTAATTGTTAGAAAATATTTATTTATTATCATTTGGCGACTTACATCCACAGATTATATAATTTGTTTTGAAAAATAACATTCAACCAAATTTTGCTCAAAATTTTTTACACACAACTCCCTCCTGTAATGAAAGAGTATTATTACAATGCTATCGGACTCATATTGTATAGAGGATTGTTTGGGTATATGTCTCGTCTTTGTTGGTGGATAATTCTAAATGATTTTTATCGTCATTAACTATGTGTCATCAATGATTATATTATATTATTAATGTCCATATTAAGCTTTCGTTGTGAAATGTCGCAAAATTGCACTACCTATTCCTATCATTGTTAATCATGGTTGCGACCTTATGTGCCCGGGGGCCTAAATATTATATGTTAGTATTTTAGTATTTATTTGATTGAACTATGTAGTTAAATTAAAAACACGAACAGCACGAACTGAGCAAAATGACGGAAACAATGTATATTGGTGACTAGACAGATTACAGAATATATATATTTTTTAAACGTCATGATATGACAAGTTCACAATGTTCATAATAGATGCCGTTCAGGGTTGCAATAAATCATTTCAACAGGCCTTTCCTGCATTTTCGCCTCTACCTCGCACGGTCACTACTGACTGCTTTCGCCACCAATAGATGATAGGAAGTTACAAATCCCCTCTAGAGATAAGTCTACATTTATATTCTTAGTTTTATTAACATTCTGAAACTTTGTTTTTTTATGCGTAAAAGGAATGTGACTGTCCCAACCCTGGGCGGTGCATGCTGAGTGTCTCGGCGTCTTTATCGGCAGCCTGTTATCTCCACTTCCTAGAGAGATGACTGTTTGACCTGCCTCCGCGCATCTCTTTGGCAATTACTTAATTGTTCGGTTATGTTGCGCAACTTGTTTAGTCATTGTGTTCTTTCTATTTTGTTAATAGTGACACTTTAAGTTACTCTTTGAAGTATAGAAAACTATACATCATCCTAGCATTATCTCGGTTGCCCTAGACTTAAGCTTAGGGCCCAGGGTCTGCTCGCTGGTTCAACCAGATTTGACTGAATTTCAGCTATTACTTGGAGCGACCGCAGTCTGACCTCCGCAACCCAGAGAAAAACATTATTCTATGGTTAAACCAACTGTCAGTCTGTTAGAAGGCACTGACTTCCGAATTGCACCGTATAACCTTATTAAATTACCCTTATGTTCCTATTTTATTTTTTTTTGGATGGAAAATTATCAAATGACCCTCTCCCGCTTGGGCCGCTATGGAACAGTCCTGCATTACCCTGATATTCCCTAACATATTATTTTTGTTTATTTATCAATAAACCTTCATTTCATTACCATGTTAGTATTTAGGACCGTGTCCAAGCTAAAACTAAGAGAGCCTTTATAAAACTGCCAAGACAGGGTTGCATAATTATATCGCATGCTTAATGGAATAGTGACTTAACTCAAAAAAGACGATTTTTGGGACATCACAAAAGAAGATCTTCTAAAGAATACTTGTAAGCGCATTAAATTGATACTGATTTATTAATTAGTCATTCTGCTTGTGTTTTGAACTTTTGATTAACATTGATTCTATCTCAGTAAGAAATAGAAAGACTGTATAAGTACGTAACTCAAACCTGACCTATCTATTAATGAGTCGATGTTCCTTTAAGCATGCGATATAGACCGACCGTATGTTGTTAGATACTGTTATTTGTCTATTTCCTTGTCACCTTGTAAACTTAAATGTAATAAACATGACTATCCTAAATTTCACCAGATATATCTATCTGTCATGCTTGCAACGAAAACACCAGATCATTTTTTGAAATTTAATACAATACATTTCATTTAAACCTACGTACAGAACATACATAAGCGTCCAGAACAGTACGTGAGAAGGTTAAGATAAGCCCAGAGTCTAACATCAACTTCCCTTTTATAGCTTCATTCAGTAAACATGGCAACCAGGCCTTCGCCCAATCATCGGAGCACAGGCTGGTAAGTAGCTGGTGTCAGGTCGTCAGCACGCGGCGCACGCGCAGCGCGACACGTCCACGCGCCGTGCTGAATTTATATTGCAACTTATGCGAAATCTAGAATATGCAATCTTTGCTAAGCAACCTAGAATACAGTTGTAAGTGTTGGCCTACACGTACTTTTGAATTGATAAAATCGTACGTTTTTTTGTACCTGCATGTTGCATCTGCCTTTAATCTGCAATGTATTTAAGTACAGATACGAGTATATACAAGTGTACACTGCATTTTTTATGCAATCCTTCTGTAGCCTATAAGGTAGGTTGAGTGTCCGGTCTAAGAATCAATCGCTAATATTCGAGTTCTACAGAACCACCCGTGACATAAGCGCCTAAAGCTTACAAGTTAGTAACAAGGTAATTAACAATGCGGTCCTGACATTGTTAATAATCTTTTATACATACACACATACATAATGTCACGCCTCTTTCCCGTAGGGGTAGACAGAGATCACATCCTTCTATTTGCTACGATCTTGGCACAAACTTTTAGCTTCATTCATCAATCATTTTTTTATATATTGTAGAATATAGATTATTTTGATACAGACAAAACTATGTACATACATACATTCACGCCTGTTTCCCCTAAGGGGTAGACCGAGGCATAATATACGCCCACACTTCGCCAATTGTATAGTTGGTTCCACGTAATAAGTGGCGAACTTATTGCCGCTTACCGGGCACTTCTATGTTCACCAGAGCATCGTCTGTTACTCGGAATAACTATGTGTAACTTTAAGGGTGTATAAGGGGTTCCTACCAAGACCTAAGAAGCCCAAGTCAACCTCACCTGCAAGTGGTGTACCTGCCGACCAACGGACGAGGCTCTTGCGAACATAACAGTGCCCAATAAGCGGCAATAGGCTCGCCACCTATTACCCGGGACCAACTATATAATTGGCTGAGTATGGGCGTATAATATGCCTCTGCCTACCCCTTCGGGGAAACAGGCGTGAATGTATGTATGTATATGTAACTTTTAAAATTGGTTACATGATTTTTGATTTTTACAGATCTGTCTCTTTGTCGTAATTAAAGTGCGACATGGTGGTAACCTAGGTCCTATAGCTTAATCAAATCTTTAAGCGCCAAATGACGGACGAACAACAAGGTTTCCTGCCTATCTTAGGCTGACAACGTTCAACGTGTTAAGGGTCAACATAACTCAGTAGTCCTTATATGTAGAACACAGCCCTGGAGGACAACACCAAGGCCCTTAACATGACAATCTATTTCCCAGCACATAGTTATTCAGCACAGGACTGGTGCATTCAGCCCACGACCTCCCCAGACAAATTCGTGCGCTATCCGCGCCATCTGGCGACTTCGCCTGCCAAATACAGGGTCCGCGCGCTCGTGCATTCACGCAGCGATGGCCTTACCTAGTGATACTCATGGAATACCGCATAAGAGCCTTAACATAGCAGATACATCACTTGTTTACTGTATCTTATGTTCCATAGATATATTGGTTCATTATACTGTGTATCATTCATTCTGTGTATCATTATACTATGAATGAATAGGAATTACTAGAAACAGCAAAACGATAAGACTTTTAAGAATAACATAGAATGAAGAGAAACCTAAACACTTATAATTAAAGAAGAATATACATCGAAAAAAATAACTTATAAACAAACTTTTTTATTCATTATCACTTAGTTGACACGATACCCACGTGAGATTGAGCGACGATAATCCAGTGGTGACCCCATACCCTTCTAATTCAGAGTGTCTAGAGTTCAAACCCTGGTGGCACTTATGACTATTTAAAGTTATGTGCGTAATTATCACTTGCTCTGTGCCTCGGATAGCACGCTAAGCCGTTGGTCCCGGCTGTCACGAACATCTATGGCAGTCGTTATAAGGAAGTCAGTACCTTCTAATATACTGGGAACTGGTTTACCCATGGAATGAAAGGGAAACCCTTTGGGTTGTTGAGGTCAGATGGCAGTCGCTCTATGTAATAACTGAAGTTCAATCAAATCTGGTTAGACCAGTGAGAAGACCTTGGGCTTTAGTGGGGGGCAACCGGGATAATGCTATGATATGATGATGATGACCTAAGGGACACCTAGACTAAAACAAATATATGTCCTGAGCTAGAAATCAAACCCACGACTATAAGACCTGAACTTGAATACGAACATCAAGTTTCAAAAGAGACACCAATTCATTAAGTCAATGTTAACCTCATTCTGGCAGTCGTCAAGTAAGTAATAATGTATGTTTATCAGAAATTCCTACTAGTTATAAATGAGTGGGTTTTGTTTGATATTTCAGAGGTGGGCGCGCCGTGGGCGGGTGTGGGTTCGATCCCCGTCGCTCTTGATTATGTGACAACTGTGTATTAAAATGTTTTCAAACTTTGTGGGCCTGACTCTACAATGTCAAGTTGTGGCATTTGAATTATTTTACGAACTGTAGTTAATTAAATTAAAATGTATTTAAGTTGGGAAACTTCGTCGAGTCTTTGATGAGTGCGTTCTACCTGTCATGACGTACGGCTGGTTCACCAGTTTGAAGTCTCTCAGCAAGCTATGGAGAGGATTATGCTAAGTATTTCTTTGAAGGATCAGACTAGGAATGAGGTTATCCGGCAAAGAACAAGTTGCCGACATAGCCCAAAGGATAGGAAGTTGATGTGTGTAAAACACCTGTGTATCTCGCTGACTTACTTGTGGTCCTCTAAGTAAAAATCCTTTCGTGATAAATTAAATTTTAGGTTTCGAGTTGGTTCTAATTCGTAGTTTAGTGGTCTGAACTAAATGTAAACTAACTCTGAAGAAGGCCCTTAGTGGCCCTGGAACTTCGACCGCTTTAAGCCACATTTGAGTGAAATCTTGTAACTAAACGAAATATAGATTAGCATCAGTAAAAATGTCAAAAAATTAAATTAAATTTTTTCCATATAATTTTTTGTTAAATAATTAAAAATAACTTGATTCATAACCGTTTAGTAATAGCTACAAAAATCTGCCCCAGCCCACATAAGTTAAAGACAGGATACAAACAAGCATTAGCAACAGTGTAACAATAGCTAGTACAATCAAATAGCATCTTAAAACACGTATTAGCAAAGCAATTCACTTCCAAATTCAGGTGCGTCCATCGTGTATCGTGCGCCCACGCAGCCGGCACAGTGAAATGACAGTAGTATAGCATTTACGCGGTTTTGAATTTACATGTTACCTATTTATTGAATCTCGCCTGGTTGACAGTCAGGTATAAGCATGTACAAGTATAAGGCATTGTCTCGTTAATTATTTCGTGGTTGACCTAACTCACTTCGTATTAGCAATTTCCCTACAATGTTTGTTTGCAATTATCAAATTATGCATTATGTATAAATTATACTTTTAATTCCATTATAATTAAATTGTCATTTATTAGTTCTATCATTACATAGTTTTACTCCGAACATAAGGGTACATTTTGTTTAGCGATGCACCTTTTGAGTGGAATAGCTTACGCCTCAGGCTACGAAACACATACAATACAGTTGAAATCCTATGATACCTCGTCTCATAAAATCAAGCTTTTCTCGCTTAGATTTGTTATTTTGGATTTATTTTGGTACTTTTAACTGTCTTGTACTTTTTGATCTTTATACTATATATTTAAACATTCTTGATAATATACTGTGTATTATTCTATATGTAAGCAAACTATAACAGCAAACTTATGTTTCAACTAAACTTACTTTTCTCCCCACTTGACTGTGTCCCACGCAATCAGTAGCCCACGTGGGCACGTTGTTTGTCCACCGGCGAATCAATCGTGTGGGCACCACTGGTCGGCCACTCGACTAGACAAATTAGAGAACCACATCCGGACTCAAAATCCGGAATTTTGGTAGCAAGCGCCTCGTTTGAACAGAAAATGCCGATTGTATTGTAACAAAAAATAACGGCTTATAAACCAAGTGTTTTGGAATATTTACTGTTTACTTTTTGTAAATTGACACAAAATAATGAATTTATCACGAAAATTTTCTTTTATCAAGATCTAATAAATATGCAATTTAATTATACACCAACCTGTCACGACGTGCACGTATAAATAAAATACACAAACATTCCTGATTGAAACTACTTTAAAGATTACAACTGTATCGTCTGTTTTTTTTTTAAATCTTGCAGTATACGTTTCATTCAGTAGTCCCCTACTACTGAATGAAACTGGCAGTGATTTCCAGGAAGCTAGCGTGTCCCTCGTCGCTGTCCCCTACCTACTGATAGCTGACACTCGACACCACAGATCATGTGACGTCTTTTGCCAGCCGAGGAAAAAAAGTGTCCAATAACAACGGCACAGTTGTCCAAGTGATTTGTTAAACAAAAACGAGTAGACTAAATATTTAATTGTCTCATTGACATTTTAAGTACCTACGCTGCTGCTAGTAATTCTGTTTGTCGACTGTTTGATGTGGATGACCTCAGACTCAGTAGCTTATGATGATAAAAGGAGTAACTTAGGTTACTTTTTAACCCAAAAATAAACAAAGAACCTATAAAATATGCAGACGAATTCGTGGTCGCTAGTGTAAATATAGCTTTTACTAATAGAGATATAATGACTCCTTGCTTGTAGTTGTTGCTTTTTCAAGCCAGTACTACGAGATAATACTAAGTAGATAGAACCGCCTGGAGTACCAGACAGGATGAGGGATAGTATTCAATTTTAAGGTAAAAACACAATTCATATACAGCTGCTTAAACTCTGAAGTGGACTTGCGAGTACTGTAACTCTGCACATAATAATATTGTGTCAAGTCTAATGTTTAGTTTTGGGAATTTGCTATTTTAATGACGGCCGAACGTGCCTAGACACTCGTTTTGGCGAAACGTGTTTACAAAACGAGATTTGCAAAGATATACTACAAATTTGTCAAGCCCAAAAGTGGAGCGGGCGGTGCCAATAGTTAAAGCTTGTTAATACATAATGGTTCAATGTTCTTTGAGATCATCATTACGGTTTATGTTAGTTAGTTTGTAATTTACATGTTCTATATAACTTTTAGTTAACCTATTTGATTCTGTTGCGTTCCGTGAATGGACTGGAAAACAAAAATCAAAAGTCAGTCTTTGTATGAGTGACTGTTTGTATGGCATTTGATTTATAACACTTCCGTGCTTTAAGCCGTCGTTGGTCCCATTTATCACTAAGATGGGAGTTGTCAAGAGGCCCTATTGGGCACTATGCGTACGCAATACGGATTGGCGGGAATATGGGTGTGTTGTCCTGTTTTTTTAATCCCCCAATAGGCCTTAATGCAACTGTTTCAAGGGTGGCAAGGCGACTTAAAAAATATGTAGGTGTTCGTACATAAAGTGACAACAAAGACCAACGGCTTCAGATATAACTTTCGAAGCGCTGAATTGACTTTATGAAGTGGAATTTGAGTAAATAGCATTTCCCGTAACAATTTTGACCTTTCATAATAATTTTCGATTATTTTCTGTCTTAAGATTCTATTAATTTACATAAATTTTCAGACAATTAGGTTCAACCGTTATTGCGAGCTTGTTGCACTGACATACATATATTTAAGTTAGAAATATACTCTGTCTGTTAATTTCAGAATATTCTTTTTCCTTACCGTGCTTGATGTACAAACACACATACTTAAAATTTACATTTATTGGAAGGATATCAAGTACCTACTGCAACCATGTCGCAATCTACGGAATGCATAATGTCATATTTAAACCGTGCCTACACAAGCGTGTGTCAATAACTGCAGTACCTACGATACCCACTAGAATGACTAGATCCTAAGCCGCAGGGTTTTTTGTTACTACCACAACTGGGTCACGGAATCTGGACTGATCGGCGGACCCACATCGGAGTGACAGACAAGTTGACGCGATAGTGCCGTTGATCCATCGCGGTTGGAATGACAGCTTATATTGTAATGCTTTCATTGTTTCCGTCATAACTAAATGTATGATTATTATTGTTGGAAAAAAATCTCAAAGTCAAATAGCCGCAAAGTAAGCTGAGCTGGTATATTAGGTACTACTTATGGCCACAGCTAATCTTGCGGAGCTAACGCGCATGGATTCAGACGCATTCCAACAAGAAAATAGTTTCTAGTTGGAATGCGGTATCGTTCTAACACTAATTAATACATCCGTGTCATACCAAAACAAAATCATGAATGAATTTACGAAGGAGCTTCTTTATTTATTTTAAATAATGGCTTCGTGCGTCTAGCACATTTAGCCAGTGTCAAGTAAGTGATATATAAATAATATATAATTCATAGTAAATGAGAATGAGTGGTGATAAAGATAATAAATGGTAAATGAGATACCCTCTCCTAAGCCCCTTGAGTCCTCAGTAAAGATGTGGGAATATACTGAGATCTCACATGGACTCCTTGAGAGAAAATTTGAAAAGTGATGTTGCACTGTTTTGTTTGATTTACCAACACTCATGTATGTTCATAAACACTTGACGGTTAATAATCCACCATTATTACACATTAATGTTAGAAATATCACAAATTTTAGAAAATAAAACAAAACTGCAGACATGACGCTTCACTTTCCCGCCAAGAAGTCCACGAAGGAGCTTTATGTATATGTGTACGTGTTGATTGGGAGAGGAAAGGAGAGGGCGGGATGAGATCTAAAAGCTCCTCAAGACACTTGCCATTGAAGACACTGAGAGATGCAATGTCTCTACGCAGCTGTAAATCCTCGAGTGAGATTGTTAACTCAGCATATCTATATACTTTTTGAACTGAGCTTACGTTAAGACGTTTATTTAGCAACACTAACCGGTCAGGGTATGCAGTGCTTACTTTCATGTATGGTGTACATGAAACCCTTGAATATGGGTATAACATAGGATATAAAGATTCTATTCCGATCGATATAATATACTAGAACCCCTTATATCCAGATAAATAACATCGCTCGTTTGGTGCAAAAATGGCATAATTACAGTTTAACGAAATTTTTCGGTCAATGTTTCTCCGGGTGTAAATACACTTTTCGAACATAGTGCAGGCATATTTAGTAATTTTTTTTAAAAATATGTAATTACGACATTGTTGCACCAAATTAGCGACATATATCTCGTCCGTTCTTTAAGATATCTTGACTCATTTTCCGATAATCCACTTTACTTTATCGATTTAACGATGAGAGATTCAATAATACCCTCAAGGCGTCTTAAGTGCGGTAAAATGTTTGGTTGTTATATGTTATATGCACACTGCATTACTCTATACGTTCTATTGTTATCGTGATGCGCACTGCATTACTCTGTAGTAATGCGAACTGCATTACTCTGTAATATTGCGCACTGCATTACTCTGCAGAGAATCGCCTCGCAGTGCATTAACGCACTCGCGATGATAACTTATAATTCAGTAGCCCATGAATATGTTGGGGTGACCGCACCGAGTGAATACGGAGTACTGTACCGATACTGAAATTTATTTCTTTAGTTGATGGTCTGTTTAATATATTTGATAATGATGCCTAAAGAAATGACATAATACATTTTAAATTTAAATTGGCCTGTAAGTAACTTTTTTTTGAAACATCAATATCTGATTATTATTGGTCTAATCAAGATTTCTCTAAAATATTAACAAAAATTTTATTTATGGTCAGTTGGTACGGTTGGTACTTAATATACAATTGAGCGATATTAAATAAGATAATATATTGTACCCACTTGTTAAAACACCGAAATAAGTTTTGTGAACCTTTTTACAATAATGAAAATAAAAAAGGAAGTATTTTATATACGTACATTCTCCTAGTTTAGATAAATATGTAAGACATTAAACAAAAATTGAGACTATAGCTTGATAATTAATTGTGATCTTTCAATAAATTGGCAAAGGAAGTACGAATATACGTACTCACGTATACAAACGAAAATAGTATCCACCAATTTAACCCAAAGCCTGGCTCCCCTAATGCACTAGTATCAATCGCATTGGGGTCGTCTGCGCCGGCGCATCTCAAGAGGCGCCATTTATTTCGACCATGCGCGCCGTCTGTCGACCCCGCACATTGCAACAAGTGACGAACACATTCGCCCATGTTCCCATCAATATTGCACACACTGTCTACTCAATGAAATATACACAAGTAGACATGTAGACGACAAATTGAAATGATATTTTTTTTAAAATGATTCTTATCCTAATTTGAAATTTATCCCGGCACCTAAATAATAATTGCAAAAAAAAGCATACACACTCGTAGCATATATTATATATATATATATTTATATATAGCATAAATTTAAAGAAAGTCCAAGTGAGAATTAATTTTTAACTTCATATCTTTAATTTATTGTTGCTTTTAAATCTCTCTTTATTTCGCTCTGGCTTACTCTGGCGTAATCTATAGTTCATCGCATTGCATTCCATGCGACCCCAGCCATTTTCTTCGGTATTATTAAATCCTTCAAGTAATTCTAACTATATATACATTCATACATACATATATACAAACACACCTGTTTCCCCGATGGGCTAGGTAGAGGAATAATATACGCCACACTTTCCCAGTTGTGTTTTTCGTGGTAGCGAGCCTATTGCCGACCGTCCGTTAAACGGCAGGTGCACCACTTGCAGGTGAGGTTAGCTTTGGCTCTAAAGATGGTTGTGGGATCCCAGTACACCTAAACCTAATTATGCCTTTCCTTAATGTTCAAGCTAGTTTTTATTCAAAGTTTATAAGAATCAAGCAAGTGATTTTGGCCTGAACCAAGCAACAACTTACTTTCTCATAAAAGGATGACTAACTATTCATATAGAAGACGTGGTGCCCAAATGTTGGTGTTTGCGTGTGGCCGGGTTCTCGGGATGTTGTGGAAACCGTAACGAGGAAATTGAGCGTAAAGTCAATGTTTTTTGCTTGTTTTATATATGCGTATCGTGTTGGCTGTTATGAGGTTTTATTATTGTTAAGATGTGAAGATTATAGCAATTTTGTAAAATAGCAGTTCGATTTGAGACTTAACAAATTTAGAATTCTTAAATTAGATTTTTATTAGCCACAGTTTTATTGAAGTAACGAATACTTTAAAGTACAAACGCTTAACATCCGGAAATATCCTAGACGAAGCCTACCTGACAGTAATTAGACAAACATACGATGTTTCATATACATTAAAAAATGATGTATATGTGTAAAAAACTAGATGACATAAAGTTCAATTGTTACGGTGGCTGTGGATAGTTAACGGTGAATTGCAATGGAAGGTCCTCTTAGAACATGTAGGGGGTAGATGGTAATTCCCACCAAAGGGAAGATCTACCATCGGGCGGATGGATGTGCCGTGGGGTCGCGGCCCAGCTGATGATGTCTGGGTGTTGAATATATAGAGACGTGTCTGAGGAATTCTGTTTGCGCGATTCAGTATTTCATTCTGTTTTTACTAATTTCTTGGACTTATTACTTATTACTCGCGTGGGGGGACCACCGTTCCCGTAGAAATATCGGGATACAGAGTGTCCTAATGTTAGTCCAGGACTGCAGCTATACACGTACAAAGTTTCATCACAATCGCTCTAGTAGTTTTTGCGTGAAAGAGTTACAAACATCCATCCACACATACAAACTTTCACGTTTATAATATTAGTGGGATACTTCTTGGACGGTTATATTATAACCTACCGTTTGAGGGGTATCATTATAACATCAAGCACTTTGCTTCGGAGGGCATTTTAAGTCAATTTGTCCTGGTTGTCCCGGACTATAAATAAATAAATATTCTCTTACAATTACACCACTTATTTAGTTTCAAGATAAGTATCACTAAGATCATTGGTTTCGTTCATTGCTTGTAGTGTGTCGCTATAAGATTTTTTTGTTGGTAAGCTTTCTAAATTTACACTCTAACCTATTATCTTAATATCACAGATGACAGCACCATGC
The DNA here is from genome assembly GCA_949126915.1 of Musotima nitidalis. Taxonomy (NCBI): domain Eukaryota; kingdom Metazoa; phylum Arthropoda; class Insecta; order Lepidoptera; family Crambidae; genus Musotima; species Musotima nitidalis. Next base: position 19,060,169 of record OX421416.1, read on the forward strand.
CCAGTTTTTTTACCGAATTTTTGTCGTCGCATGCTTCTGGGGATATATAATTGATTCGTTATTCAGTTATATTCTGAAATATTTGGTGTTCAATTTCGAAATTTGAACTCTGGGACTATCGGTGGCGCCAATGTTAGCAAACGGCTCAGTGTCGATCTGATGACGTAACAAATGAAACATTATTTCGGGGTCATCAATCAGTGGACCAATTGAGGTCCAGTCCGAGAGCGAATTGCACCACTTGTCGTTAATTGTGGTAAACAACCAGTCTCGCGTTATTGGTTGATTGATCGCCGCGGTGGAGGTCGTCTCCGGCCCACCGGTCCTAAATTGATATGATTTGAGGGTCATCTGCTCCTATTGTACTATAATTGAATTGTTTAAACAGACTCATTGGAGGAACTGCAAAAGTATCAAGTATCAACTTTATTGTTTTGCTTGGTCCCGAAAAATTATGGTTTTCTGTGTATATGTAGATACTGTGTGAACTGTGTCCAGCTGTTAGATTTTTTTAAGCCTGTTAATGGAGACATAAGTTTAAATTGATTTAAACTACGTTCTATATTAACCAGGGCCCATTTATCATGCAGACATACACAATAGGAGGTAACGCAGACAAAACCATTGGCGACCACATGTCAATGAAAAAACGATTATCGAAAAAAAGCAGTAGCACGCGCTCATTAAACAAACATCGTTATTTTAGTTTGGTTAATAGAAAACTCGAGATTGTTTACAGAAATTGGGAAACAACCACTGTGAACCCAACCGTGGGCCCTCGGAGCCTCTTCAGAACCTTCTTTTTGACATTGATCGACGATCGCAAACTTAACTCAATATTGAATGTTTAGCGGCTACAGATTTTTGTTGGTTGATTTATTAATTGAAGATACAATATTGACTGAAGCGCCGCCGGTAGCTTTCTTCGATATTAATTGTCTTGTGTTGGATATTTGAACGTTTTTTGAAATGAAGTCTTTACCGTTATAAAAGCAATGTATTGCAAGATATTAATTATCATGTGATATCTCTAAGAGATGTAATGTGGATTTTTTCTGTCAGTGGTGGCACTAGAGACAAAACGGTGCTACTACATGCAATGCTTTTAATGAGGAGGGCTCCATTTAAGTCTCGTTTACTTTAAAATCAAATTAATGATGTATTAATAAAACTGCTTTTCTTTGCATTCGATCGTTTCACTTCATCGTTTTTATCTTGATCCGGCTAATGAGAACTGTTGCCCGTAGCGATGTTTTTTTTGTGTTCATCATATCAGCCTTACAAAGTCCACTGCTGAACATTGGCCTCCCCAATAGATTATATTCTATCAGGGGTGTTTGCCCATAATCACAACGCTGGGCAGGCGGGTTGGTGATTTTTTGTATTATCGACTTAAAATTTATATATTTTAGCTTTCCATATCGGCTGTTCTTTACCGATAGGGCGTTTAGGGTTTGGTATGGCGAACGCGAACCGGCAAACGTAGTAGAGAATGGCCTTCCAGGATGCAGGCGACTCAAGATCGCTTAATATGGAAATTTATTAGGGAGGCCTTAAAACTTAATTTTTTTTAAGAAACTATTACATAGTACTTGAAAACGTCAAATTTTTATATGAAAAACAAACGACATAGGTATGATTACACTGAAATCAAGTAGCTTAGATTCAATTACATGCAACAAAACAATTAAAAAACAAGTGCGCCAGTTCCGAGCCACCGCTCTGTAAGAAAGAACTAGCAAGAAACTCATTGGCTCTTTTAAATTATCAATTGCTACTTTAATGACAATCTTCATTTGTCGGTGAAGCTTTACAATGCAATTTAATATAATGAAATGACAAATTGTTTATTTCAACATCACATAACATAATCAAGAAATAAAACAATATACAGGACACTTATAGGTTGCATGATATCGATAAAGGCCCCTGCTCAGTATTTGCAGTGAGTCTGTTAACAAACCCTTTTTTTTTCCGTTGAAAATCTTCTAATGACCTTCTCCCGCTGTGGGTGGAGCGGGAGGGTGTGTCAGACTTTTACTGACTAAAAACCGTCCATGTTCCTTCTTGTGCCTGCTACGTCCATCGGCCGCGGTAACCCTTTCGGACAGTCCCGCAGCCCCTGTTAACAAACCCACTGCACTGATTTTCAGCAGGGGCCAGAGATTTAAGATCAACTATTGTTGTATAATATTTTATGACCTATTGCTCAGCAGTGCTGGGCTATGTTTAGCAGTGGACATCTTGTGGCTGAGATGATGATGATATGCTGTTCGTTAACCAATGATTTATAATTTTCATTTCATTTATGAATTTTCATTAAAAAAACGTTCTATTTCGTCTCTATGTGGCTATGTAGATATGGCGACCTTAATACAACTATTAACTGATACACATATCTTATCAATTTAAATTACTTTCGGTCACCGAGATGTAGGCCAGAAGAACTATTTTAACTATCAGCGGCTAATACTGGTAAATTAATTAAATAAATTAATATTTTCTGACAATTACACCATTTATTTGGTTTCAAGAAGATACTTATTATTAAAAACTTGTGTTATGGATACTTAATAACGCATTAATACTTCTTTGTACATACATACTTAATATTCATACCACTACAAATATTCATGTTTGTGCACACATAGATTTTTCCTGTGTTCCCCGGCGTGGTATACCAGCACTTCACTCGAGAGGTCGTGGGTTCGATTCCCACACAGGACAAATCTTTGTGTGCATGAACATGAATATTTGTTCTGGTCTGGGTATTCTCCTATGTATCTTAAGTATGTATTTACAAAAAAAAAAATGTATTTATGTATGTTTATCCGTTATTTAGTATCCATAACACAAGTTCTTAATGATACTTATCTTGGAACTAAATAATTGGTGTGATTGTAAGAGAATATTTATTTATTATTAATATTTATCGCATAAAATGTACTCATCATTATCATTGTCATCATAATTAGGTTCAAGTCTCTTTTTATTTTTATTAATATTACTTAATTTTTTTTCAATTGTAATTTTTATTGATATGATGTTCTTTATTATTTGATTAGTTATTAGGGGTGTATACACGACCACGACATAGGGATCCTTACACGACCGGAGGAACCCAAGCCAACCTCACCTGCAAGTGATGCACCTTCCGATTAACGGACGAGACTCTGGCGAATATGAAAGTAACCGGTAAGCGGCAATAGGCTCGCCACCTGTGACGTGGGATTAAAACATTATTTGCGAAATGTGGGCGTTTAATATGCCTCTGCTCCCCCCTTTGGGGAAACAGACGTGATTATATTCATGAGTATTTAGTATGACATAACATTTATGACTTTGCTACACCTATTACAAAAAAACAGTAGAATATTGTCTATGGTTGTCAATGATGATAAAGATAAATGTTTATTGGAGATGAATGACGGCTACTTGGCGGGAAAGTGAAGCGTCATGTCTGCGGTTTTGTTTTATTTTCTAAAATTTGAGATATTTCTAACATTAATGTGTAATAACGGTGGATTATTAACCGTTAAGTGTTTGTGAACAAACATAAGTGTTGGTAAATCAAACAAAACAGTGCAACATCACTTTTCAAATTTTCTCTCAAGGAGTCCATGTGAGATCTCAGTATAGACCCACATCTTTACTGAGGACTCAAGGGGCTTTGGGGAGGGAATCTCATTTACCATTTATCATCTTTATCATCACTCATTCTCATTTACTATGAATTATATATTATTAGTATATCACTTACTTGACACTGGCTAAATGTGCTACCCGCACGAAGCCATTATTTAAATGGAAGAAGAAGAAATGTTTATTTTTTACAGCTAAACACTACCAGCACAGTAACAATCCGTGCTTTCCAATTTAATTTATGAAAGCCACTATTAACTCCTACCTTTAATTAAGCACACAACAGCTGCTCTATTTCAGTTCTCCAGTTGTATTGGATCTGATCGCACCAATTAATCTACATTATAAATCATTGGTTAAAGTATACTAGCCGCTGCAAGCTATAATATAGCGATGGGAAGTCAAAAGCACAAAAAAATAAAAACTATTTTTCTCATAAAAAAAATTGTAAACACGGGATCCTGTGTGGCGTTTTCATTTAAATCGGCCCATAAGGTGAAATCAAATTTAATTTTATATTATTCGTTTGTCACATGGCATAATACTCATAATACTCTAATTACACGTCATGCTTAGTTAAAATTTTAACCTTTATTTATACATACATTTTGTGTTTTAAAATAAATTTGATAAAAGTTTCGAATTTTTATAACCTTTTATACATGGATTATGACATAAATCAACGCACACACACACTCAATCATACACACACAAATACTAACACTCTATTACCATGTAGGTATGGTATTAAAATGTAGTAAATTTTTATTTTGGTAAGGAACTGGCTGCTGAAGTACAGTTACATAACTAGTTTGGAAGTCAAAGTTTTTGTAAGAAAATTGTGTACTATATGTGGAATTAAGAAATTATTATTTCTTGTGCATATTATAAAGCGTCGCATTATTGTCGCTTCGCTTACAGTGGTAACGGAGCGATAAATTGCAATTCTTTGTTCCAAATGAACCATGGAAGGGCTATTGTTAATTCTAATTAGAGGGAGCTCCCTTCGGAAGTCGTCATAATGTTTAATGTTTTAAATTTATTTCCTTGTGCGCGATACTTCCTTTTTGTGGTGGGGTTACGTGTCTCCCATTTATAAATATAAACTCGCTATAAATCAATTAAATATATAATTTTGACTATTTTTAGTAGTTAGATTATTCATGTTTATAAAATGTTAAGTCTGGAAGCGCTCGTAGCTTTGCGGTGCTGAAGCGCTCGTAGCTTTGCGGTGCTCGGTGGTCGAAAACGATCGCCGAAGTACAGCAGAGTTTACAGAGGTCAGTCCTTGGATGGGTGACCGTTTGTGTGGCATTTGATATCGAGCGCTTCCGTGCTTCGGAAGGCACGTTAAGCCGTTGGTCCCGGTTATCACTAAATGTGGTAGTCGTTAAGCCATGTTAGAGGCCTAATAGGCGGCTTGAAAAATTCTAACATTCAATTAAGGACGCCACACTCCTGCCTTCGCCAATCCGCACTGGGTCAGTGTGGTGGAGTATGACCCAATACCCTCACACCTTGATATGTGAGAGGAGGCTCGTGCTCAGTAGTGGGACGTTAATGGGCTGTGATGATGAAGTCTGGAAGTTTGTTACTCAGTCATTCCTTAACGGAATAATTTGAAACATCAAATGCATTACAAGTATCACATGATCGATAGTTTCTTTCCTATGCCGCAAGGTGGCACTCAAAAATGTGGCTTACCTCATAGGAAATGGTCACTGAATCCTATGTACCCTGAAATACCGCGTTGCCAATACTTTACAAACCATTTCTAACCCTTTTTGGAAAGCCTGTCATTATATCTTAGCATTATCTTGGTTGCCCCAAACTTTAGCCCAGAGTACAAGGTCTGCAATTTGACCTTCACAACCCAAAGGGAAACACAGTTCAACAACATGGTTCAACAATAGATGAACCAGTTGTCAGAATATTAGAAGACATTGACTTCCTAATAACGGCTGCCATAGAGGTTTGTGACAGCCAGGACCAACGGCTTTACTGATAATAATGATACATAAACTTCCAAAATTCATAGATTTGGTTATATAGTAGTCACCAGTCACCAGGGTTTGAACCCTAGACCTTCTGAATTAGAAGTCTATGAGTCTCGCCAATTGGCAATCGTTGCTTCGAAAAGCCCGTAATCTGTATAAGTCTATTTTGATTGACGCTTGGGAAAGCGTCCCATGCCTTCTGTAATGTCTTATTAATAAAAATGTCACAATATAATCTCACTGTATTATTCTCATTGTATTTTGCAAGCAAAGTTAAATACAATTTGAATCATAAATCTTTTGCTCCACATAGTTCACACCGATAAATCGGAACGGATTTTTTTAATTTATTGAACTTTAGTAAAAGCTCTCCCTATGATGTTTTGTGCTATTGTCGTTGAGGCGAGGACCGTGACGGACGGGGTGACACCGTTCTGATGCCTTCAATGCAGAGAGGTGTGTGTTTATTACTGTTTTCATAGAAAGGTTAACAAAAGTGAAGTGTTTCGAAACAAAATAGTTTACTAAAATGTCAAATGTGATATGTTCAGAATCCTATAAATCAATCTTTTTTAATCGTAAAGAGTTTTAATTACACACTTCTATTTATCGTTGCTTGTAATATCAAATACAGACCCTACTACATTAAAACATTACTCGGATAGTGCCTCACTTTTAACACTAATTACGTTAATACAAGTTAAACAACCCAGAAAGTGAGCCAAAGCGAAATGAAATCCAGAATACAGTGTTAATAAATAATAATAATAAATTTATTTATTTCATAAACACAGAAGTATTTTAACAAACAAAAGTTGATGAAGTCATCTTTTAAGCAAATATATGCCTGTGCTAGATGAACTTCGCTCTTCACTAACCGCTAACAATGAACTTCATTATATAAACAAAAGAATATAATATAAAATGTACATAGGAGCTAACTAAAAGTACAACAATGTGTGTGTGTGTGTGTGTGTGTGTGTGTGTGTATGTGTGCGTACGTGTGTGGGTGGTTGTGGTTGTTAAATTTAGAAATAAGTTAATTTGGCAACATACAAAAACTAAACATATAAACATAAAAGAATATTAGAAGGCACAGACTTCCTCATAACGACTGCCATAGATGTTCATGACAGCCGGGACCAACGGCTGATCGTGCTTTCCGAGGCACAGAGCAAGCGATAATTACGCACATTAATTCGAAAAGTGATAGGCGCACCAGGGTTTGAACCCGAGACCCTCTGAATTAGAAGTTTATGGGTCTATTGGGCTATCGTCACTATAACATAAAATAAGATACAGGGTGAGAAGAAAAAGGTAGAAGGAAAGTATTGTGCAATATGCTGCAATTTCACTAAGTCACTGCCGTTATCATAGTAAGGACCTATTCCTTGAATAAATTCGTTGTTACGAATACTTATTCGTCTTTCGGCATTACCACTGCTTAAGTCAGTAGAATTATCCCGCTGTGTTTTGAACAGAACATAACAATTTTCATGTTTTAAATTTGTAGAATCGCATCGCTGCATGATATTATTGTACTGTGAAACGATTAGGGGATCGCGGTCAAATTCAGAAAACCACCGAAATTATGTCACCAGTGAAATTATAATTAAGTGTAAGTGAATCTGAGTGCTAGTTCCGAGCCACCGGTCTGTAAGAAGAACTAGCAAGAAACTCACAGGCGAGGCTCGTTTAAATTATCAATTGGTTAGTTACAATCTTCATTTGTCTGTGAAGCTATATAATGCAATTTAATATAACATTAACAATATTCTTGTTTTAAGTCATTCATATTATAATAGCCTGTATGAAACGGCAGTTTAATCCCAAGCATTTTTATCTGCTATAATATAGTCTTTGATAGAATTTGAAGATAGCTTGCGTTTAATTGCAAATTTAAACTTATTTAGGCTTAATTGCTGCATACTGCTTGAGATTTTATTGTAGAATCATAGACATTAACCTTTAATCGCTATCATAACTTTATTTTTTTAGAGATCAACAACAATATTATATTATAATCTTAACCAACGATGACTATAGGGTTCACTTTTCTTTATTCTTTTTTTTGCTATGTGCATATTTTGCTATTTTTTTGACGGTTGAAGTCACAGGTTTTCTCTTCGCCGGAACATATCATAAAAGATTAATGAACTCTTTCATTTTTATAAATTTAATAACAACATATTGAACTATTGATCTTACACCCGACCTTTAAAACACTTATAATCCTTTCTTTACTATAGTAACAAAGCTGTCAAAATAAATAACATTTGTATAGATGGTAATATAAAAATGTTGAACATGATCTTCGCCCTCGTAACTATGATACAATACTCAAAATATCGTTCATATTACATTAATAATAATAGCGGAACCAGTGGAGTGAGAAATGGTTGTGTTTCCGTGTACGCCCGGTTCGATGCACACGTAATATACCTGCCTGTCAGATTTATTACAGTACTAGTTGTGCACGTGGTTTCGTTTGCGTAGACTTCACAAAAATGCCAAAAATATATGTGTGAAAAAATTGGAATAATTATATTTACATATTCTACTTTTTTATTCGCTTACTTCTTCTATTTATATCAATCTACCGGATTTGCCATATATGGCATTAAAAATAGTTAACATACTCATTTTATTTGATCTGTACGGGCTGACGGGTAAGTTAATAAAATATATTTAAAACTATATCATGTGCACACAATAGACAAAGTTCGATTGCCTAATTTGAAGCAAATTTATTTTAACCATTTAAGTAAAACACTAACTGTATAAATCAACTCATATATTTTTATCAAGCATAGTATAGATTTTTATTGGTAAAAGAACTAATAAAATTTGAGTTTCTCAAATTACACTTTAGTATAAAACCTTTTTACCCTTTTATAATATTAGTATAGATGATTGCCTTAATTTTAGCGGTACAACATACATTATATCGCTGGCCATATATGGCTTACTTACATTCCTTTCATCATCTAATTAGATTTTCTGATCATTAGAAGCGCTTTAATTAAGTACCCAACCACATATTTAAATCTAGTCCACTCCTAAATAAAATGATTAACTAACCAAATATGGCCGCGATATTGATCACTCTAAGTAAACACATCGCCTTAATATAATGTGAAAACTTTATTATTAAGACGTCAATCTTCTCTTGTAACAGCTATCGCTTAATCGATTCTTTGTTAACCATCAATTTTCGAGATATAAGATAAGAGGAGAGAATAAGGCTGTACAAATATGGCGGACATTAGAGTCCATTATTGTACTGCGCGTCAAAATTATGATGTCTTAATACCGAACAAAATTCGCATCTTTAATCGATTCGCGCTTAAACTTTAACAGTTCTGGGGCTCGATTCCACTGAATAAAACTGTTTCGACGTAAACGCAACTGTCATCTATGGTGTTTACTCGTAATATTGGTTATCGCATGCCCGAAGCTATTGGATAGATTTGTACGACAGCAACTGCAAAAACAACGGTATATGCACTATTACATTTATGGCTTGAATCTTGTTATTTCATGTTTAACGACTTTAAAGACATTGCCACTGTTTCAGTTAGTAGAATTATGCCTCTGTGTACTGAACAGAATATAACAATCTTCATATTTTAAAGTTATAGCATCGCATCGCTGCATGATATTATTTTACAGGGAAACGATTAGGGGATCGCGGTCGAATTCAGAAACCCACTGAAAATAATGTAAAAATGTAAATTGTAAAAAAAATTAAAAATGTAAAAAAAATGTAATGTAAAAAAATAATAAAACTGCAAAACTGCTTTTTTTTAAAGATTAACAACAGTATTATATTATAATCTTAACCACCCGATGAACTATTTTTATAACTATATGGTTCACTTTTCTTTACATTTTTTTTTGCTATGTGCATAATTTGCTATTTGTTTGACGGTTGAAGTCACAGGTTTTCTCTTGCGATAAATATAACTTATTTTACAATGTTTTAAATTAGTAAGTAGTTTTGGTAGTAATAATTGTGACATAAAAAAAACTGTAAATTAAACAGACGGAACCTTTAACCTTTTCATCCTTCTTTTTTCACAACGTCTTGGACTCTTTGCGATATCCATTTGACGTATAAGGTATCATCGCCGATAAAAATCATCCATAAATGTTTTTGGAAGTGCGCTTAAAGAGAAAAACACACAAAGGGGCGGGCTTGTACATATCTCTGGTACTTTTATGTTATACTCTTTAATTTTATCTGCTTCTTAATACTGTATAATGTTAATAATGTTCGTTGATATCGTGTGCCGTAACTTCCCATGCCGAAAGCTGTGGATAACTGCGTATTACTTTACAAAAGCCGCTAAGTTTTAAGAATTCTTTGAATATTTCACTCACACCTTACCAAATATGGTTATGGTGTGCCGGTAAAGTTCAGACATACCTTGTCTGTTTTTAAGGCCGTGAAAATTTACTTCAAGTATCGAAGAAATTTTTATTATGTGTAATGATTTTACTTTTTGCATAACTTCATAAATAAATAGAATTTAATTCTTTCACATTGCAGTCTAAATAATTTATTCAAGACTATAAAAAGTTTCTATGAACATCAACTTTTAAACTAAGGCGCCCATTCACTACGTAAACAAAAAAAATGGATTAGAAAATCATCAAATTATAAATTCAAGTTTTACGGTATAATAAATGGTTATTCACGGACTTATCTCAGAAACTCCTAAAGATTTCTATACCGTTTCATATTTTTAAGCCGGTTGTTAGTTAGTTGGCAAACTTAAACTCTTCTGTTTATCATTTAAAATATTATTAATTTCTTTCTATAAATGACACTGTAATTATTTCATTATGGGCTGTTAATTAAGTTTCACCTAATCGTATGTGTAAAGTTACAAAAAAAAACCCAAATTAAATTAAGAATTGAGTCATGTACTAAAATGATTCGAAATTAAATGAGCATGTTGCCTGAGCCGCGCACATTTGTCTTGCGCGCTCCAAACATGACAGCTAAATACTTATGACAAGGTATTTAAGGGTTGTTTTTGTGTTTATTCTGTCGCTGTCCATTAGAACAGAATGTGGTTGTAAAAGCATATTATCAGTTGTGTATGAGGGAGAAGAGTGACGTGTCACGCGAGTTGTTGGCGACACAAGTGTTAATAAAGTTGTATTCAGTCCCTAACTTCGTTTGAATGAATAAATCATATTTTAATTATGATTATGAAAAAAAATCTCTAGTTCCTTATCTCTAAATCCACAGATTTAAATTTACCTCCTACCTAATTAAAACTCGAATCAAAGAATTTATGTAAATAAAAAGTTAAATAATTGTTATTGTGTTTTTAAACTATAACTTTAACTGGGAATTTTCGTTTATAATGTTTATATTGCATGCTGTCTTCGCTATAATTATAATGACATTGAGCTGAATACTGCTATGGTTAATTCTTTTTTGGTAATAAATAAATAAATAAATTAATATTTTCTATAAGTTCATCATTAAGTCTCGGCGCTTACATATTCCCTAGTATAGTAGAAGAAAACATCATTATCATCAGGCTATAGCACTCTTCTGTACATTAGCCGCTTCAAATGCTCTTTAGTACGTTGCGTGTTTAATCTGATCCAGCATTACTAAATTAATATGAATTCATAAATAACGACACAAAAGTAGAATAGATCGCAACCAAATTACCAAACACCATTGCACACGACTGTCCACAACAGAATGCCCACTCATGATTAGTCGACTAATGGTACTAGAGGTGGAGGGGGGGGGGGTCATTAACTCATTAGAAAAAGGTAGCTGGTACTTTTCACAGCCGTCACAGGTACACGACATATTAGTACTATTGATTACGTACTATTGTAATGAGAAAGTTTGGTTGGTTGTTTAATGATTCACCGAAATAAGTTATGTAGTTTATATAGTTTTACACATTTTTATTGTGTTGAGGTAGGTCTTATGCAACAGTGCTACCAAAAATCTATGTAGAGTTATCGCTTCTTGCAAATGTTTGCGCATATCAAATAGTTCTATTATTTATTAGCATGAGTTCTTGTCTCAATATAGATATAAATAAGGGAATGATCGAAGCCGCCTCAACACAAGTATCTTCGATAACTTAATGGGGATGTTTCATTTTACATGTATTGTAATAATTTTAAGACACAATAAAACTATTTTTATTTTCTATGGTTCATTGAACAAAGTGTTAAAATTATAAAACGATAAGTGACATGTAAAATAATTTTATATAAAATTGAATGTATTTGACATTTAATTATTAAGTAATTTATTTCCACTTCTAATCTGTATTGTAAATTAATTTTATTTTTGATAATTATTAAGAACAATGGCTATTCATATGACTTTCAGTTGAAATAAATGAGTTCTATTCTATCGTCTGTCTACATTGAATAACATAAAAAAGAGATGATTGCATAAAAACCTCCTTTCAATTCAATTCAACCTCATTTCGTTCTACACCCATAATGTTACTACTAATGTTAATACTCAATGGTTAACTTGAACCGAACAAAATCTTATATACGAATGAGACAATGGATAAGCCCCTGAGCAATTAACGAGACCCCTTAATTATCGGTACGGAGGTCCGTCCATGGTCAGAGGAACTTAACGAGCTTTCGCCCAAATATTAATTATAGCTGTCAAAATGGTTTCTGGCACGCCGCTGGTTTGATGAGCTGGTCTCGCGTCGTGGGTACGTGTTTCCATTGGCAAGTTTGTTATATTATTTAGTTGGTAATGTGCTTCTAGATGTTTCATCATCATCATTTCAGCCATCTGAAGTCCACTGCTGAACATAGGTCTCCCCAATTGCTTTCCACGTAGATCGATCCTTTGCCGCCTGCATCCACCGGCTCCCCGCCGCCCTGACCAGATAATCGGTCCATCGCGTGGGGGGCCGCCCTCTACTGCGCTTGCTGATTCGTGGTCGCCATTCAGGAACCTTAACGCCCCATTGGTCGTCGGTTCTTCGAGCTATGTGCTCTGCCCACTGCCACTTCATCTTGCAAACGCGCTTCGCTGTTTAGTTTGCCATTAATGATTTATTTCTTAATATATATGATCTATTATTATATTACGATTTATTTATTTATATTATGATTTAAATCAAGTATGGAACATTCCATTTAGTTCACATGCGCAATCCACACATTTACAAATCATATAAAAAAAGTATAGGGTGGATAGGGATCCTACCAAGACCTGAGGAGCCCAAGCTAACCTAACCTGCAAGTGGTGCACCTGCCGATCAACGGACGAGGCTCTGGCGAACATAACAGTACCCGGTAAACGGCAGTAGCTTGCCACCTATAGAAAATCATATAAGTGTACCTTATTTCCATAAGAATTTTTTTGAGGAATTTTTAATGTTAATCATGAAGTTAAATATTTTTCTGTTATGTTGGTGTCCGATTAGGTTCAACTTGGCAAAGCAAAGGAGGAGAAATGTGGAGACAGTGGAAACAAACTAAGTAACTAAAGATGCATCCATCATTCTTTTCTTTGCGAAATTCAATTGCAGTTTCATCTGATATAAGTAATAATTAAGACATTTTTATATGCTGTTTTATATACATACATCATTATCATATCCTAGCATTATCCCTGGTGACCTATACTTAAGTTTAGGGCCCAGGGTCTGCTCACTGGTTTAACCAGATTTGGCTGAAGTTATGACATGGAGCGACTGCGGTTTGACCTCCGCAACCCAGAGGGAAACTTCCATCTCTGGTTAAACCATCAGGTCTTATGGTACATACATGTATATACATATAATCACGCCTTAGATTAGATTACAGTATAAATAATTGCTAGCAGTTAATAACCATAACAGTCGGGAGCATGGTCTAACTTGCGTCGACAACACTACTCATACTCGCTCAATGACCGCCGGTAAACTCAATGTACCCAGAGTATACAATAATTATGGTGACAGGACTACAAAAAGGCTTTCATACCTTTAAATAGTATACCTGAAGCCTTTAGAATGGAAACAAACAAACATAAGTACAAAGCAAATTAAAAAAAACACTATATTGGTGTAAGTGCCAAATTGTAATTTATTTATTTATAAAATTAGTTGTAATTAGTATAAAAGAGACTGTGACCCACAGACAAACCAGTCAAACGGTTTTGTGGAATATGTTTTTATGTAACTTGCATTATATAAAGGAAATTAACGTTTTATCTATCTATCTATATATCTATATTCGCGAAGGGGTAGGCAGAGACATATAATTCTTATGGTATACGACGTCACTATGAGAACCATGATTAAAATGTCATGGCAGAGGAGAAATACGGTCCATAACGTTGCTTTATGGGTGCTTACACTTTGTAAAGGTTGAAGTTTTGATTTAATAGTACTTAAGGTATTGAGCTTCGTAAGAAGGTTTAAAATTATTTTTCATAGTTAGTACCTTGAAGGTAAAAATATTCGTTATGTACATTTATTTACTTTACATAATAAAAACACCGAAGAACCTCTTTTACGATGAAAATTAAATTAAGCTGTTATTTTTATTTAACCCTTTACCAGGCAGTGGTCAATATATGACCACTATAAATTGAACCTTATGCGGTTAGCTTAAGGTGGAAATCCAATGAATATTTTTAACGTGCTCTGCCTGTTAAATGGTTAATTAATTTGTGTATAACAAAAATATTAGCCGTATGAGTCCACTGCTGAATGTTTATAATTATTTTAAGTAATGAGTGATAGTAATAATATTATGAAAAAGTATTGTATTTCTATTTATCATGGATTATTTTTTTTATATTCTTATAATCCTTTATTGCACAAATTAATTTTAAGTATTACATAAAAGCGCTCGTAGCTCTGCGGTGCTCGGTGGTCGGAAACGATCTCCGAAGTACAGCAGAGTTTACAGAGGTCAGTCCTTGGATGGGTGACCGTTTGTGTGGCATTTGATATCGAGCGCTTCCGTGCTTCGGAAGGCAGGAAGGTGAAGCCGTTGGTCCCGGTTATCACTAAATGCGGTAGTCGTTAAGCCATGTTAGGGGCCTAATAGGCGGCTTGATAAATTCTAACAGCAGGACGCCATACACCTGCCTCCGCCAATCCGCACTGGGTCCGCGTGGTGGAGTATGACCCAATACCCTCACGCCTTGATATGTGAGAGGAGGCTCGTGCTCAGTAGTGGGACGTTTATGGGCTGAGATGATGATGATTACATAAAATAGTATGTACAAAGGTTTATCTCTAGAAGAGATCTCTACCAGCCAACCCTAGCAGTTGTAAATAAAATAATCTAAAAAAATGTCCATTAAAAAAATAATAAAATAGAAAGAAAATCTCTTACATTCTATTAAAATATTTAAATATATATACATATATTTTATATACAACTTATGCTAACATTATTGTAAGAGAACGATTATAACTGCGCTGCTCAGATGAATTGTTTGTTTATGTTGCTCGTTTTCCTTGTTGCAGCGAACAATGTGGACATGCAGAACCACCAGATCGACCAGAAGTCCAACCAGTGGTTCGGCGCCACCCTCACCAGCACCGGAAGGAACGGACCCATCGTGGTGAGTTCATTCTTCAATAAATTGAAGTCTTGAATCAATAAGACAATGTACCGTATGACAAGATTATCACAGCGTTATTCATCCTTTGATATCTCAGGGTTGAACTCCATCCACAAACCAAGATGATCAGGATATAGTATCAATATCATTCATCATTTAGACTGTTAGGGGCTTGTTACATAAGGGGTATATAGGGATCCTACCAAGACCTGAAGAGCCCAAGCCAACCCCACCTGCAAGTAGTGCACCTGCTAATCAACGAACGAGGCTCTGGCGAACAAAACTGTGCCCGATAAGCAGCAATAGGCTCGCCACCTATTTACGTGGGACCAACTATATAATTGGCGATGTGTGGGCGTATAATTTGCCTTTGCCTACCCCTTCGGGGAAACAGGCGTGAATGTATGTATGTATGGAGCTTATTACAAAAAAAAAAGATTTAAAGTTAAACCAGGATTAAAACTAGTGTCATTGTCTTATCTTATCAAATAGAAGCGTCATTATCAATAAAGCCTTTATATTTTATTACAGTTATATCGTAAGTCAAATTGTGCTCTCGTGGTTACGATTTTTATGGGTGTAATTTATGAACTTATTGATTTCGCAAACGAAATAAAGAGTCATGAGAGAAAAGATCGTTTATTTTTTTAGAGTCATTATGTAGGATTTAGTGTATTGGTATAACGGCCCACTATTAAGAACAGGCCTCCTTATACGGACCAAGATGAGACGGCTTCACCATGCGTATCTAAGTCGGATTGGAGTACGCAGATGTATGTAAGATATTTTTTGGTCGACCTTTAGAGACTCTACTGAGTCTGTACGACTATCACATTCACTCTGATAACCAAAATCAACGTTTCAACCGAATCACGGTACTTAACGACTACTACATTTAGTTTTAACTGGACAAATGACGAAACGAGCTTTTGGAGGCACTTTCATTGTTCTTTTTTAACGCGGATTTATTTTTACGGGCAAAGGATTATACTCCGTTCGGATGCCTATAAAACTTTGTAATTTTTCAATGAAGTGAAACCTGCTTACCCGATAGACATTACAATACCGCCATATCACGGTAGATTGTAAGCAATTAACATGTAGTAGAAATAAAGACGTCAAGAGGCGGCCGGGCTGGGCGCAGCCGGAAGGGAGTGCCGCCTTCAGTTTTAGGTCACCAGGCATCACACGAGGTCACGGTGTGCCATCAGGGTCCCACGGAGCCGTTGCAAGATAAATAAACGGGTTGGCTAGTGATGAAATTCGTAGGACTATTTTATATACCATCATCATCACAGACAAATGAAGATTGTAATTCCAGTACCAAACTAATGGACATATTTAAAAGAGCATAGCCTGTGAGTTTCTTGCCAGTTCTTCTTACAGAGCGGTGGCTCGGAACTGGCACTTAGATTCACTTACACTTAATTATTTTTTGTTTTTAATTTTGTTTGTAATTGTTGCATGTAAGTGAATCTAAGCTTCGTGATTTAGTGTAATATTATTTCGATTGTTTTTTTCATTTTTAATCATGACGTTTTCAAGTACTATGTATAATAGTTTATGAAATAAATATTTTTTTTACTTTTTTACTTTACTTTATCTAAGCGTTATCCCGCTTGCGGTCCAAGGGTCCGTAATATTTTATATATATCAATGTAGCTTTATTTTTTTTTTATTTTTTTGGAACAACAAACAATTACATATTATTTTCTTAGTTATAAATCTTAAGGTATACACTTATTATGTAACCAACAACGTTATTGACAAAGTAATATTTGACGATAAGTCTAAGTAAATTTTTTTTTTTATAATATTTGTTTTGAGTTACCTAAAAATTATTTATTAATTGTCCATTATCTTTAAGTTGCGATAGAACACTGTTTCTAAATTGGTTAAGTGACATTCTGAATAGATCAATATTGGATCATTATTCATGTTAAGAAAGAAAAACGATTGATATAAATTTTTGATGAGAGAGCTATTTTTAATTAGAAAATTGTTTCTAGGATACCTAGGTGTAGTTATGAAATTACCATTCAAATTAGTCACCACCAGACTTTCATTCTCACTTTGTACTATACTTTTACTCAATTCTTGTAGAATTATCAATTAATGCACACACCTACATTCTGATGTCATTGGCATAGAATAAAAAAGTTAATCCTATAAGACACTTTTATGACGAGGTCGTGAACTAATTATACTAAAGAAATTTAAAATCATTGGTTATAATTAGTTTATAACTGCTAGGGTTGGCTGGTAGAGATCTCTCCTGGAGATAAGCCCATCTTTGTACATGTTATTTTAAATACCTCATGTGATACGTAAATTTTGTTGTACAATAAAGGATTATCAAAAATGTCTGACGCCAAAGCTTGTATAAGTTTTCATCAATCACAAGAATTACCTTGACGCGTCACCTCCAAGGCTTCACAATTTGCGAAGCGCCGATTGTGGGTTCAGCACAATGGGGTGGCACCATCCCCAATGGTGTTGACATTTGCGGAATGGGGTCACCAGCGCTGATGGGGTTGGCTATTGGGTCAGCGGGTCGTCTTTACGACCTGGGACCTCATTCTACTATCTTGCCGCCGCTATATATTTGTAGATATTCTACTTGGGAAGTAACGTCTTTGTAATCGCCGAGAAAAGCTTACGGGAATTTAAGCTGTAGTTTAAAAACAAGTCCATTGCTTTCAGGCGCTGATCAACTTGAAAACAGGCGCCCGAAAATTGAAGTATCACCAAATCAATTTCATCAATCACAAACCTTAGAATGTAGCCTTTAGACCAACTAGAATCATCCTCACAAAAGGTTATGCCTCACTTCCCCGAAAAAGAAATAATTGTTTTTTATTCTATTAAGGCATTTTGCACACTAGTACTACCAGCCTTAACCATTCAGGTCTCAAAAGACCGTGAAAGTGTGATGTCACAAATGTGTTAAGATTCTTGATGGCTTCGAAGTTTTAAATTGTTTCAAATCAAATCAAATTATTTATTTACATAAAACATATAGATATACTTTTGGTAGGATATGTGCCAAGTTTATAAAAATCAAGGCCAAAAAAACTAAATATTGATATAATTGCAGCTGAATGATTAATCAGCCCGATTCAGAATTAGCACTAACTACTCAGAGCATAAGGTAAACATTACAACACACACAGTTAACGGCTGCGTTCTCGTTGTTACTGTTTGTTTTAATAGAATTGTGCTTCTGTGCCAAGATAGGTTCTATCTTTAACGACCTCTGTGTGTGCATGGTTTGTAGATATTTTACTTCAGAATAATGTAATAGAGACTATTTATTGTTTAAAGTTTTTAAACCATCGACCACTACTTTATCTGCGTGACCCATATATTACTTTCGAATGAATTTTCAAATATTTTGACAATTTTTCATATACAAATGTGTATATATAATGTATACATATATATAAAGTAATTCTGTAAACTTTACTAAGAAATAAAATCAATTAGCAATATTTCATTTTGACATTAATTATTTTGACAGCAATTACAAAAATGAAATCCGAATCGAATTTCTTCAATATTGACAACTGTTACGATCATGTTAAGAGGAGTGAAGCATTAAATCTCGCCAGAGGCAGTCATAAATGGGGTTTCCATAATAAATGTATTGAATTCCCAAAATGGTTAATAGGCAATTTTATGGACAGCGATGCGATCGCTCATGCGACGCGCGACCATCGCCAATGTGGCAACATACTTTTTTCCCACTTTAGGGTACCGCCGCGGTTAAAATACTCGTAACAATAGGTGGAAGTGTGGAACTAATGATTGTGAATTCAGTATTGATTTTTTTATAAGTGGATGTACGACAAAAAGTTACAAATTACAGTCACGACTGCTTCCCCGAAGACCCCTTCGGCAGAGTCATATTACACGTAATAGGTAGCGAGCCTATTGACGCTTGCCGGGAACTTTTATGTTCGAAAGAGCCTTGTCCGTTAAATAATAGGTTTAAATTCTTAGCGTGTATTTAATATTCTGGAAGTTATTAAAAGGAACATATTTTTTTTAAAAATTTAGAATCATCATCTCAGCCCATTAACGTCCCACTACTGAGCACGAGCCTCCTCACATATCAAAGTGTGAGGGTATTGGGTCATACTCCACCACGCTGACCCAGTGCGGATTGGCGGATGCAGGTGTATGGCGTTCTGCTGTTAGAATTTATCAAGCCGCCCTTTTAGGCCTGTAACATGGCTTAACGACTACCACATTTGTGTGACAACCGGGACCAACGGCTTAACGTGCCTTCCGAAGCACGGAAGCGCTCGATATCAAATGCCACACAAACGGTCACCCATCCAAGGAAACCTTTGTAAACTCTGCTTTACTTCGGTAATTGTTTCCGACCACCGAGCACCGCGAAGCTACGAACGCTTCCATTTTAGAATATCATGCTATAAAAAAAAAGGATTTTTTGGAGAATAATGAATTCAAAAATAATTATATTTTCCTATGACTTAGTGCATTTTCCTTCCTACAGTTATTATTACAAGTAAGTTAATAATCTTGCATTTCAATAGGGAAAATTTTTCAATTGAAACTAAAATTAAACTATATGCCGTAAAAGATCACTTTGAAATACTTTTGCTTACTAATTAATTTATTTTAACAAGGCCTTTATTTACCTACAATTTTAAAAGTAGAAATTTATACTGAACCCTTAGACGTTGCGTAAAAATGTCACTTGGCATGTTTTTATTGAAATCGCTCACCGAACGCGTTCTGCGAAGCGCGGATCTCAGTCTTGAAGAGATGATATTGTTTTTGCCTTCCACATATGGGCAGTTGGAATTTTTATTTCGGTATGCCGAATTGGTGCAAAAAGCGGTCACTCCCAGGAGCGGCGGGTGCAATTTGTTTAGGCATTTTGTATGGCACGCCGCCGCCGCGCCGCCATTTGTAATGAACTATAGGCTGTTCATTAACACAATAAATATATTTAAAAAAAAGTGCATTTTAATCTTTACGTGTAATTTTTATTAATTTTATTGCTTATAGTTATATCGTAAGTTGAATTGTGCTCTCGTGTTTACAATTTAATGGTTGTAAATAACGAATTTATTGCTGTCAAATGACATTGTGAATGAATGTCATACCAATATCGTATATTTCTGGTTTCCGAAAAGAAGTAAAATAATCTCAAATATTTATTTGTTAATAAAAGACTGACTAGTTGTTTGCTCTTCTAACACTTAAATATTTTTTGTTTTTTTTAATTGTTTTGTTGCATGTGTCACCGTAAAATTGTAAATAACGTTAAATTATAATCTATCCCGCGATATTGTAATCTGTCGAAAAATTGTGATCCGAAACAAACTGCTCACAATTTAACGCATTATTTTTCGATAGATTATAATCTATCGAAGACAAACCGTCAGATTGTAAAATGGTATGCGACAGAACGCACCTCGCGCTCTGATTGGTTGAACTTCATGTTCCCCGCTCAGCCGCCCGTCGTCACCATCTTCGGTTGTTATTAGTCAAATTCATTTGTTGTGAAATGTAAACAAACACTGTTTTGGTGATTTAAAACAGAATTCGTATTAACGCATTGTATTATAATAAGTTGTAGGGAGTGTTAACGGACCTGTGATAACCTAAAGAAGTGCAGTTAAATAATAAATAAGAGAGTGGTTGGCTGGTTTTGATGGCAAGACCAGCCAATCATGGACAGGCTTTAAACAGTTGACAATTTAACGCGCGACAGATTGTGATTTAACGGTTTGTCTTCGATAGATTATAATCTATCGAAAAATAATGCGTTAAATTGTGAGCAGTTTGTTTCGGATCACAATTTTTCGACAGATTACAATATCGCGGGATAGATTATAATTTAACGTTATTTATAATCTTACGGTGACACATGTAAGTGATTCTGAGCTTCGTGATTTCAGATTAATCATATTTCATATTTTATTTTGACGTTTTCAAGTATTTTCAAGTAATAGTTTATGGGAATAAATAGTTTTAGTTAAATGAACTGAACTGATTAACGTTAAATTTAAACTTATTAACCTAGGACCCTAAAATTTGAATAAATGATTTTTTTTCAACATAAGGCGCCACTAAGATGAGATTTCAGAAAATGCAGCTAATTAATTGTTAAAAGGGGGAAATGGATGATTGGAAAATGTGGAAGTAAAAAGAGGGTAGTATATTTCATTAATTGATGAATTTTTATTTTCATAATTTTATTCTACGATGATTATGACGATGGTGTTTATCATATTTTATAATTTTTGTAAAGCCCTCAAGGCCCTTAAGAGAGAGCTTTTTGATAATGGAAACTTCAAAAAAGTGGATTTGTTCCTTACCCAAGTATATTCAAATAATACACCCCGACTTGAATCCGTATAAATAAATTATAAAAATATATTTATATTATATAGTCTGTTTAATCGTGTTTAAAGAAAAAGAACAATTTTATTCTATCATATTAATATTGTCTATTTTAATTTAGACACCCTTTATAGAAGTGAAGGGAAAGAAAAAAGCACCTAACCCACTAGAAAATAAGCCATTCTTATGCCAACACAATAATCATTGTTGTCGATATTTGTTTTTCATCGCCATAAAAGACGGGATCACATAGTCGCATCTATGTGTCGATCTATAAATATCCTATTGATTTATAATTGGAGCTGGCTGCCTCCCTGGCGATGACCACTTTTTGCTTGAATTACTTAAAGTCTTATAACAAATTGACTTCAGAATTTACACTTGCGCTTTAGGGATCTCTAGTGTTATTTTAAAATTAAAAAGAGATATTTTTTTGGCAGATCACAAATTTGTATATTTTGTTATCATTCGTTTTCATTATATTTTTACTCTATACCAAAAATTTTATATTTTGCTTTTATTTTTCTTAAAATAAAACTAAGGCTGTTTTTGTTTTGTTTTTTTTGTTTTGTTGTGTTTTGTTGTTGTTTTTTTTTTTTTTTGTTTTTGATAATTAGTGTAATTGGTGTATTCCGTTCTGATTAAATAAATAAACATTTTCGAAAAGCATTTGAAGACTTCTACTTCTATAGTGCCTTCAATTTGCATAAGGATATAGACGCTACCTTGGCAGACATCAAATGTGTTCCATTCCAGCACCAATCTGACCCAATAGACCAGATATAATTTTAAAAAAGCCGAGATGAGTTTCTTGAGGCATTCTTCTCAATCTCGTTGTCTTTTTGGAAGCCTTGTTAGAGTAGACAGACCGACTGACTGACGGACAGTTAGGGAGTCCGGTGCAGGGCGGAGACCCTGGCTCCGGGATTGCGCGCCACGCCAGAACACCGCCGAGAGAACCTCAGCGTCGAGGTCCCAGGGAAGAGAACCGGCGAGCGCGCATGCCACCTCGTGGGAGATGGTGCGATACCCCCTAGCGACACGGGTCGCCATGACCCTCTGCGGCCGCCGCAGGATCCGTCGATGGCGACCCGATACGGAGCTCGCCCAAATTGGGGCCCCGTACAAGGCTTTGGACCGCACCACTCCCATGTAAAGGCGACGGCAAGTGCCGCCACCCCCCCCGAGATTGGGGAGCAGGCGAGATAGAGCTCCCGCCGTGCTCACCAACCTTGGTCCTAGGTGCCGAAGGTGAGCTTCGAAGTCCCATCTGCTGTCGAGAAGGACGCCGAGATACTTCAGCGTGTTCCCGACAGGGATGGGAGTTCCTCCAATCACAATGCTGGAGCCTGAAGGCGGCCGCCTCCGGGGATTACGTGGAGCGCCTGCCGTCTGACCTCCGCAACCCAGAGAGAAACATCATTCTATAGTTAAACCAGCTGTCAGTCTGTTAGAAGGCACAGACTTTTTAATAACGACTGCCATAGATGTTCATGACAGCCGGGACCAACGGCTTAACGTGCTTTCCAAGGCAAGGAGCAAGCGATAATTACGCACATAGCTTTGAAAAGTAATGGGTGCGCCACCAGGGCTTGAACCCGAGACCCTCTGAATTTAAAGACAAGAGGTCTCGCCACTGGGCTATCGCCGCTTTTTAAATTAAGAAATATTATTATATATTAAGAAATTTAAAATATAGTTGAATATCCAGAGATCAGTTGCTGAATAACTGACCCGGTGTGGAATATAAGAAAAATAAATATTGAAACAAGAAATCACGTCAAGCGTTTGGTCCTGGCTATCACAATACATATCTGGTAATCTTTAAGTCTGTGTATTTATACACCTTATGTCAGATACGCAAAATGCCAGACTGTCTTAAAATCTAAAAGTATCCTAGTAGGTTCAAATTTGAGTAGAACTCTCAGTAAGTTACAAAAACAGGTTTGCTTTCACTTGGTTAAAAAAACCTTAGTAGGTTAAGGGTTTTTTAAAAAGAAATGGAAGAGCCTAGTGGCTCATATGGTGACATAGGGTGTATAGAACAGTCTGTGTGACGGAGTATATGACCCAATACCCTCTTACATTGGTTCATGAGAGGTAGCCCGTGCACAGTAGTGGGACTTTAATAATAATGAGAAATATCAGAAAAAATATTCTCTAAAGTGAAAATGACCATTTTCCTTACAATTACAAACCTTTACAGTAGAAGCCAGGCGACATTATAATTGCAAATAAATTTCCTGCGATAAATCGCGAGATATCTGCCGACCGTCACTCGTTGCGTACTTGTGTACGCAGCCGTCCGAAGCAGTCATAGAAATAAAATGAAAATTACGTAGAAATGGACACTGGTATGGCTATCTTGTTTATACTTTGCTATTCGATTCATGGTTGAAGATACAAAATCAAACGATACCAGCAAATGGTAGAAACATGCTTTAAGTGTTTTGGATAAGTAAGTAACTAGACTCTAGTTCTTGCCTACAAAAGCATTAATAAACGGGATAGATAAACGAAATTGGAACTCTCTAAGTACATTTTTGTATGTAATTATGTTGAAGAATGTTATCAATTATTGCATGTTTTTTTACCTTTTGACACTTCTAGACATCGTTAGCTCTTTGGTGCTTGTGTGGTTTCCGTATATGGCAATAGATAGACTGATTGATGGGTAGATATCCCAAGCCGACCCAACGCGTATTGTATTTACATTTGCACTGTTTTGCATAGCTAAATGGTAACGTGAAGAAATGTTGCAGCATTTCTTGCCTCCAACTGTTTGCCGGGTTCAAAGTAATAGCTCTTTCTTGATTATTATTTAAAATTGCTCCGAAAGAGGTACTATCAAGCATAACTCAATTTATATAATTATTTTATCGTCAACTCAATAGTTCTGTGTTAGTGTAAGAACACTGAGGTTTATTTTTGGGAATCAATTTACACATGGAAAGTTAATTAGTCTATAACACGCATAGTAACGATGTTTTTTTTAAACGAAATTATAAAACACTGCGACACTACTGTATACTGACAGACTAAATGATAACAGGGGACATTTTTATGGTCTCGTTGTTTGCTAAATTAAAAAAAAAGCAACCGATAATTTCAAGAGCTGTACTTCAATCAGACATACGATGTGCAGATAAAAAATAACTGTTTGTTTAAAGCCGACCCAAAAAGCGGCAGCACCCCCGACAAGGAGTAGCAAATTGTATATTCCTTTTTCACTTTCAAGCCCTTGTATCATCACAAGCAATTAATTAGGCTTGAAATTTCGGAGTGCATCCTGTGCTTGGGGCTAACAAATTACCCGGCGATTTGTCAGCAGCGATACTTTGTTGGTTGCGCCGAATAAGGCAGCGACTGTGCTTGACAGCTCGCCCGAACGCTCCTCGTATTGTTGCTGCCGGAATGTTTGCGTTTAAGACTTTTACCGCCGCCATTTTCTCTCCGAAAAAACGGTTCACGTTTATTGTGTTGCAAATTCTTTTGTGGTTAAATTGTGTGTTATGTGTCCAGTTAATTTTCTTTAAATGCCACCTTTGTCTGCGGTATCACTGTTGCGAAATGCAGGTCGAGAGACGTGCTTTAGGGTTCACTTAAAGAGAAAATCTCGCGCTCGAAGGTTTTAACCGCAATACCAGTTTTACTTAACTCAGATATTATGGGAATATTATAATAATTCAAGAATAAAAATAGTTTTTATCGAGCAAGTAACACATGCGGTAAATAAAACTGATTTGCGAGGTGTAGTTTTTTTGTTGTTATATGTGTGTGATTGATAAATAAATAAATAGTAATACTACAATTTAATATTATTACTATACACATAAAGAGAAAATAATAAATGTGTGACCATGTTATCTTTCATAAAAGGCGCTACATTAGCGTCTTTAAGTTGTATTTTAATACTATCTTCGAGGATTTTTTATACATACTTTCAACCATAATCTAGTCTAAAAATAAATATATGTCTGTTCTGAAATCCCTAGATAAATCAGCGGACCCTTTCCCTCATTTATAAAACATTATGCATTTTTTATTTATTGCGCCCCAGTGAAATGGTAAAACCAACAGAATAATTTAATAACACGCCTGGAATAAGATGATCTCGGAGTGGAAGACCATTTACAATCCGGCACTTAAGTTTCCATTAAGACCGTATAAGAAACGGCTCGAGATTGGTCACGCACGCCTTTACAATTTTGGAGAAAAAATCGCTTAGTGGACGTAGAGGAGGTTCTGTGAATTATCGAAAATTATTTCGTAAAGTAAATACATGTTTGTTTTACATTAACGATGATTTATCATTTATTCAATCATTTCAAACTTGAGACTTGAATTATGAATTGTCTTGTTTTTTTCTTTAAACATAGTGTGAATTTTGTACCATATTTGTTTGTAATATTGATTGGTGATTTTAAGGATGAGGTTAAAAATATTATTTGGATTACCAAATCCCCGAAGGGGTAGGCATAGACATTTTATACGCCCACTTTTCGCCAATAACATGGTTGGTTCCACTTGGCAAGCCTATTGCCGCTTACCGGGATCTGTTACGTTCGCCAGAGCATCGTCTGTTAATCAGCAGGTGCACTACTCGCAGGTGAAGTTGGCTTGGACTCTCTCATCTGAGCACATAAACACTCTTTGGTTAATAGTATGGCAGTAGTAGTATAGTGGCCACAACATTATTCATATCAAATATTCTTCACGCAGAACCCTAAAAGATAACACATTCACCTCATCTCCTTTACTTAATTAAACTATTCATTAGAAAACCATTAGGAGATACTGCGATACGTTTCTAGTAGATTCGTAACGGTCCGCGCGGCAAACACGATAATCTATTTTAAAATTAATGTATTATCTTTTACATAAGATGAATTGTATTTGTAATAAGATCTTTGAAAGAATGTAAAAGATATTTTTAAAGAGTCCTACGTATATTTCTTGAGGGCCTTTCATAATCATCAACTCAACAAGAAGATTCTAATGAGTAAAATGCTTTCGGAATCCGCGAAGGCAAGGTAGAGGCTGATTACTATATTGAAACTAAATAATTGTTGTAATTGTAGCAAAATAATTAACAAATAAATAAACTAAACAATAAGAAACAATGAGTAAGTAATAGTGTCCGGGTGACGCCGACGGCGTTGGCGGGTCGCCGGTGCAGTGCGCGTTTCCTGCGCGAGCGCAGCCTGTCCGCCACAACAAACATTTAAGCGAGATGCCCACTTCCTTTGCATATTCTAGTTTAAGTTATAAGTTTCAGGAGTATTTAAAATAGCCCAACTTTTTTAAGATAAATTTAAAAAATGGATGATTACTTACGTTATATCAAAACTAATTTGTAAAGAAATATGTCAATATAGCAAATTTAATGCGTGTGATTTGCAATACATGATTTGAATAGACCGACTTGATTAGAATTATTGAACGAGCTAGTGACTTTATTGAAACAAACTTGACAAATTTTGACTACTTTAGGTACGTAACGAAAAATAAGATATTTATTTTTAAATTTTCTTTACAACAATATTCATATAAAAATCAACGGCGTTTTAATTAAGATTGCAAAATTGTTTTATGAAGGTCATTTAGCCACCGTGTTGAGGTTGAGGGGCTCTTTTACTTTTAATAACATGTGTTAAAACTTAACAGAAGAGACTTTGATATTTAGTTGAATTAGCATGTTATGATTAGATGAAATAAAAAGTAACCTACACTCTCTGTCAGCTCATAGCTTGGATCAAACAAAGTATCGCATAGCCGATATGCCATAATTTAATATGGCGTCGACTAGCGATAATAAATATCCCATTGTCTCGGCTAAGGGTCAGGAATCAGGATGAGCATAATACTGGCTGATGCACTCAGCGATTTGTACGCAATACCATACCACTGCTTCTTGAGAGAAGAGTGCTTAGATGATACATGCTTTATTGTTGGTATATTTTTATGTTGGTTGAACATGTGTATGTCATAGGAATTTTGACAATTTTTTGGGAAACTATTGTTAAGTGAAAATAAACTTTCATTGTTGGTGTTTTTTTCGAAAAAGAATACATATATGAATATGACTTTTAAAAAAATCTGCATAAACTATCTCAATTGCACAATGTTACACAAATAAATCATACAACTCATTTGTAGAGTTTAGTTACCAAAATACATACATATAAACAATGCCTGTTCGCCAAAAGGTAGGCAGAGGCATACGCATATA
Organism: Musotima nitidalis; assembly: GCA_949126915.1. Taxonomy (NCBI): domain Eukaryota; kingdom Metazoa; phylum Arthropoda; class Insecta; order Lepidoptera; family Crambidae; genus Musotima; species Musotima nitidalis. Next base: position 19,088,007 of record OX421416.1, read on the forward strand.
TTGTTGGTCCCACGTAATAGGTGGCTAGCCTATTGCCGCTTACCGGGAACTATTATGTTCGCTAGAGCCTAGTCCGTTGATCAGCAGGTGCACCACTGGCAGTTGAGGTTGGCTTGGGCTCTTTAGATCTTGGGAGGAGCCCCTATACACCACATTACTGTGATTACTTTAAATTTATATATATTTAGAAATACGTAAAAGAAATATAGCTACTACTATATAGCTGCTTGTATACTGCAAAAAAATTGCAGTATAGTCATTAAAACATTATTAAACACAACTGGAGTCGAGTTAGGACAGTGGTTAGAACATGATCACTAGCTCATCGAAGAACCGTGAGATCAAAATCTCTTCTCTAGTGAGGGTAGGACCAACCTCTCAGGTGATAACGAAGATTATTCTGTCTGCTATAGATTTGGTCAAAGTTTTCTAGGTAGCTTCTTAATTGGTGCATTTGCGGAAAATCTAAACCAATTGGGTCATAATTGGTTTAGATTTACCTCAGTTCCAATAGGTGATTCGCCAACCTTACTTGGACCATGAATAACTTATCCAGCTTTCGCTACCGATCAAGTGGAATTACTGAGGCATGCAACGGCTTGTTGGTTTACGATACCAATTTCTTGAGCTGGTAATGTATGGTCTGTGTCAGAGTCATAGATTGTGGGTTGAGAGGTTTCCTTATCCTCCGATGACTAAATTTTCTCTTTGTTCAGGCTTACGAATGTGTTATTTGAAGTAGGTTTAAGCATGACTGTACTGTTATGCTTCTTGACGAATTTTTCCTCATTTACTTATTTGGTTGTGAATTATTTTCACTTAGTCATTTAAAGAGACAACCTGGTGTAAATTAATACTAATCACGCACGAAATAAATTTAAGCATTTCATGAGGTATGTAATGTATTTATTTTTGTTCCTTTTATTTCAATTGTTTTTTTACACATGTCGTCTACTATTGAATGTTTTTTCCTTATTGCGGACTGCTGGAAGAGATTCCTTTTGGAATAAGCAGCTCCATTGTACATTGTTATATATATATTTTTTTCCTTTATATGTTTTGTGTGTACATAAATTGTTAAATAAATAAAAAAAAAAAAGATTATGTACAAAGGTCGGCTTATCTCTAGAAGAGATCTCTGTCAGCCAACCCTAGCAGTTGTAAGCTAAATAGTTGTACGGGATAAATTTCGTCACAGAAAAGTGTCATTAACAAAAATTAAAAATAAGAACAAAGTAGACAGCAAATCTCTTACAAGCCAATAAAAATATCTACATATATACATACATACAACTTATGCCTACATTATTGTAAAAAACGAATCACATATAAAAAAGGGCTAATTATATGCCAAATTTGACAAGTAGTGATTCCTCAGTTTACTTTTGAACGACTGCAGTGACCTCTAGCTTTAGAAAAGTCCTAATTTCGTTAGTGTACTTTTTTTAGTTATTTGAACTATCTTGAACTACTTAGAACTTGAAGTCCACTTGTGAGTAAATCGTCTATCAGTGCTATTTAAAAAATGTGCTCGTCATCTCGAAACATCAGCCTATGAGTTATTTTTCGTTTTACACCACCATTAAAACCAGAACACAATATTTCGTCAAGTGACCCAGTCATATTTGGCGTAGCCGTTCTATGTTACCTTTTGAGACCTACATTTTGACAGTAGACTGATTGAAATGAAAAATGTTTTTTAAAAGAGAATGCAAACTTTTTAAGCGATCTGTCTTAAACTACTATGTGACTACTTTATAGTTTAAAAACTTTTTTTGACGGAACGAACTAACGGTAAAGGATTCCCATCCTTGTCATTTTTCCAAGGATATCCATAAAATATGATGGAAAAATCTCTCTAAAGATAAGAATCTTATTTTATCGGAAAATAAACTCATAAGAGTAAATTTCTCTTTTTCGTATAAACATTACTTTGGTCGAATCGATCCTAAGTCACGTACTCAGTAGATAACTTTTTAGAACTACGTAAATTTTAATCACAACAATAGACTCTTAATTTTCATTGACCCACGCCGACCGACCACTTAAACCACCCACTTTTAAAATTAAATCTTCTCTCCCATCTTAGTGAATAGAGTAGGACATGTAATCACTTCACACCGCGGCGTTCAGCTTTTGCAATAGTGAAATAAGAACAGTAAAAGAACAGCTTGAGACTTGCTCTTGTAATTGTAATGTTTGCAAGCAGTGAAAAAAATTTGTGATGTTTATGGACCTGATGCAGTGTCAGTAAGAGTAGCACAAATTTGGTTCAAACGTTTTCAGTCCGGAAATTTTGATGTTAAAGATGCACCTCGCTCTGGTCGCCCGGTTACGAATATAATGGACGCCATTTTTGAAAAGAGTGGAGCAAGATCGGCATATTAGTAGTTACGATGTAGCTGAAGAACTGGGAATTGACCACAAAACAGTTTTGACCCATTTGAAGAAAGCTGGTTATACAAAAAAGCTCGATATTTGGGTGCCACACGAGCTCACTCAAAGAAACTTAATGAACCGTGTACTCATTTGCGATTCATTATTGAGACGTAATGAAACCGAGCCGTTTTTGAAGAGATTGATAACTGGCGATGAAAAGTGGATCACGTACGACAAGAACGTGCGAAAAAGGTCGTGGTCGAAAGTTGGCCAGGCTTCACAGACTGTGGCCAAACCTGGCCTAACACGAAATAAGGTGATGCTGTGTGTATGGTGGGATTGGAAGGGCATTGTTTATTATGAGCTTTTACCGCCCGGCAAAACCATCGATTCTGATCTTTACTGCCAGCAACTGATGAGATTAAAGGAAGCAGTCGAGAGAAAACGGCCGGAATTGATCAACAGGAAGGGTGTGGTCTTTCATCACGATAACGCTAGACCACACACATCTTTAGCCACTCAGCAAAAATTAAGAGATTTCGACTGGGAGGTCCTAGTGCATCCACCATATAGCCCTGACCTTGCGCCTTCAGATTTTCACCTGTTTCGGTCTCTGCAGAATTCTTTAGGTTCTGTAAGGTTGACCTCAAGAGAGGACTGCCAAAACTATTTGTCCCGTTTTTTTGATCAGAAGTCCCAAAGTTTCTACAGTAACGGGATAATGTCTCTGCCCACAAAATGGCAGAAAGTTATTCAACAAAACGGTACATATATATTGTAAATAAATGTAAATAAACTTTGAAAAAAATGTCTTGACTTTTCATACAAAAATACGAAAAGACTTTTTCCCCAACCTATTATATTAAGTATGTATATACAAAAAAAAAATATTTATGTATGTTTATCCGTTATTTAGTATCCATAACACAAGTTCTTAATGATACTTATCTTGGAACTAAATAATTGGTGTAAGTGTCAGAAATATTTATTATTTATTTATTATAATATACCTACAACACTTTAGTAAGAGTGATTCATTCTACTGATAATTGGCAAAGTAATACAACATTTTAAAAGAAAATAATACTCTACACAAAAACATGCAAAGCCGAGTTATGATTACTTGATGATATTTTTGGGCCAAAAACCTCAGTCTTAAAAGTTTCCAAATAACACAGAGAGACCGACATACCGACAGTAGTTCCCGCTTAACATTAGGTGAAATGGATTTTCTAGTAAATAAAATAGTGCGCCTAATTAAGTACAAAATAGAAGCACATTTAAGTTATAAATGTTTCACTGATCATTTTTATCCGACGCATAGTCAATGTATAATGCGCGCGCGCCGGTCACGCACGCGCACGCCGCGCGCTCGTAAATCGCGGACGATCGAAAAGGGGCGGGGCCGCGAAAACGCCATTGTGCCGATATTGAAATAGATGCGATTTAATTGTGTTTCAATGTGCTGCATTTTTTCACTCACCGGAGATACTTTGACCATATAACATTGCAATAACCTTATATCATAAGGTTTTAAGGTTTGCAAATTTATTTGCTTCTACCAATATCTGAGGAGCCCAAGACAACCTCACCTGCAAGTGGTGCAACTGTCGATCAAACGGACGAGGCTCTGGCGAACATAAAAGTTCCCGGTAAGCGGCAATAGGCTTGACATCTATAACGTAGGACCAACAAGATAATAAGCGAAATGTGGACGTATAATATGCCTCTGCCTACTTCTTTGGGGACACAGGCATGATTGTATGAATACGAATAAGTAATACGAACGAATTGGGAATAAAGCGTGACAGTATTCGTACTGACTCTAGCATTCGAACGTATTGACTTATGTATTAAACAGATCGAATTATAAAATATGTTCAAGTATAAATTAGTAAAATAGTAGTACTCCAGTACACTCTACCTGCCTGAAATGAAAAGCCTGCACATTCCAAAATGGAATCTCTTTCAAATAATTTTATTAAATGAAACACAGATACGGCGTGAAATCACGGTATATAACGTTTCAAATACTTTACATTCGTTTTCTGAAGGTACTAATATGTCTATTAAATGTGAAATTAAGAGTTAAGAACTACTATTAAGATTTTTCAATGTCAGTTTACACTGTCTCGTTATTTCTATGAATATGAATGTCATGTCTTTGAATCTTTAAGTGCTTTATCACAAAAGACCTATAAAACACTTAATGTAATTGTTTTCAAGCCTAGCTGTACCGGCTAAGAATGAAATCCCAGCTAAGAAGATGCGTATCGCAGCTGGGACTAATGCGGCGATGGCTATCGGCGATAACTTGTTATTCGGACGACAGAGGGCGACAGTATCGCGGGTCACATCGCGCCGCGGTTAAAATGGAGAGCGGCGCACGCGCATCTAATTTTGCGTGCAAATTGTTATATTCAGTAATAGACTTGCGAATGGCTGGTTTATTTATGAAAAGTTATATAAAATTTACTAGTATGTCATTGGATGTATTAACAGTGCGTGTGGTAAATTTAATCGAAAGACGGACATATATTTAAGAAATCGTTTTATTAAACTGCTTTCAAAACCTTCAAAACTGCTTTTGAAGGTATGATATAAGAATAGAAAATTCTTAAACCATTTTACATTACTATTAATACTACTTCACCTTCTATCCTTCTATATTTGGATAAGGACAATACCGTAAAACCACGAACAGGGATCTAAGCTATGGCGAGATGTCAATATTTGTCTTTGTAATTCTAATATAACATTTTTTCGATTACCAAAACAGACAAGATGTTTCCTTGATTGTGAGTGACACGCCCGCCTTTATCCGTACAGTGCCATTTAAGAATCATTTGTGTACGAGTATTTGTCTTATTTGGGATGTTTTGTATGTATTATGAAAGTATTACATTATGTTAACCTTTCCTTAACTGTATACATGTATGCTCTAAATGATTAAAATGGTTATACGTAGAATTTTGGCTAGAACCGGCTAGGTACTGAACGATAAAATAGCGCTATTATTTGAGGCCATAATATCTAACGTTCTCGTGGACCATTTAAACAAATAGAACTACCACCAACTTGCATTGCAGACACCGCATTAAGAAGAATCACTCATTTCCTAATATATATACAAGTAGGAACCAGGCATAGCCATTTTGATGTAAGCTATGGCCTCGGAAACGTCTAAAGAAATAATGCAAAACATGTCTTCTTTTTGCTGCACCTCGTAATACAGTTAACACCCCAGTAATCGAGAAAAGGAAAAGCTATCCAAGGTTTTGACGAGATGAGTAACGGCACCGCCATACGGAGCTGGACAGTTAGCTCCAAAAACAGGTGCCACTGAGGGGATGCCCTTTTACAGAGGTTCCTAGTAAGCCTCCATTGAGGACTAACGGTCTGTGGGACCGATGCGGCTCACAATTAGACGCGATCGGCGTCAGGGAAAAAACTATCGATGCCGTAGATGACGAACAGTTAGACGTTCTGCAAATTAGCGTGCAAGAGCTATTTCTGGATGGTAGCGGATTTGTAATTGGATTATCGTAGTAGTAAACTATAATATTACAAATGTTAAAAATGTACAAGTTTTTGCATTACTCAACCACGCAGACCGGCCACATTGCACTGCGCCATCACATGGCGGGTGAGACGTTGTGATTGGTTGGATGAGAAAGAGCGGGAATTTATTTTGAATTTAAATATTTATTGACCTTGTACCATTGTGCCCCGTGTTCCATTGTGCCCCCCCTACTGTGAATCCGAAAAAAAACAAAATTCTTTATTCGTTTCTTGTGTTACTGCTTGGCCTAGTTCAAAAAATTCTCAATTATGAAAGCTTACATTGGTGGAAAGTATATCTACTACGTACCTCCTTAAAATCTCCATAATATATACCTCCATACGACCTGCGGCCAAGTGGTTTGACGTCTTGAGAAATGTGGCTGGTATCGGAGGGATGCGTTCTGCAGAAGACCGAGATTGTCGGCGCTCTTTCCTATATATTTTTTGGTCTATAACCAGCAGTAGATGATTGATGGTTATACCTAATCACAATAAAAAATGTCTAAATTGTCAACAGATTTACTACCTGCAGATATTTGTATCTTTTCATAGATAATACCTAAAATAAAATAAAAATGGATTATACAATTTTTTCAATAAAACATTTTTTGACATTTAAGTATATGTCATGTATCTGTGTTAGATACTTTAACTTTTGAATTAAAAAATGCTATTTATAGAGATATGCAGGTTAAGAAATAATTTCAGAGGGCCTACTTCAACGAAAACGAAACTTTATTATATCTAATCCTTTCACTCGATAATGATATACCTAGAGAGTGAGAGAGATAGGTGTAACGAAGTTGCGTTTTAGTTGAATTAGAGTAGGCCCTCAGTATTCCCAGACCTAAGTTAATTAAACGTTGTAGTGCAACTCACAGGTACTATGCTCATCCTAAGCAACTGGCTGAAAGCAAGTGCTTGAGCCTTGTAGATATTTTAAAATCCTATATACAGTAATTAAGACATACACTGTATACAATTTGAAAAAACATACAATATATAACTTATTTTAGAAAAAATAAACAACTTACATGGCGTACAAAATGTGGTTTTAATCGTTGATGAGAATAATTGTCAGACCTTAAATAACATTTCTTAGTATATAACCTTACATTAGGAATCAAAATGTCTAAGGCGGTGCCTTATTAAAGAAACTCGTCAGAAAATGGCTAGCCATTATTTTATACCATGTACAGTAATGTAGATGGTGATGATTTTGGTTTAATTTTAACCTATCCAATCTCCATCATTGACATTGTATGGTATCCTGTAGTAGTTCACCTATCCTAATATACGAGTATGTGTAATTTTCACGGAGACATTGGTAACTTTCTTATAAGTCGCACTTGACCATAAATCTGACGCGAGTATTAGAATGACTGACGACGTTACTCCTCACAACAGAAACAATTTTATTAAACTGACGCGTTAGATTCAAGTTTTAGTAAGTTTTTGAATATGTACTACTATGTTTTTCTTGTAAATGTAAATAATGTGTTTGAAACTTTTTGTAGAGATAAAATAGAAACAGAACTGCCAAACTGCCAGTATGACAAATGACAGACCCGCTTGTTTAGCATTATTGACCTATAATCAAGTCTATTAGGGTAGTTGCTCTGTGTACCATACGGTACTCATATACACACACAAATACATCGTCACTCAGCCAGCCAATAAGGCGCGTGCGTCAAATTATGACACATTATGCGAATGTCACAGTAAAATTACTGTCAACGAAAAATCTGTCACCATATACGGTGACAGCGAGATGCATCGGTTGTAATGCGGAGCACGGACGGGCAGGCGACTCGTGCGCACGGACGTAACGGACCTCCGTAAATATGGCTCGGATACTACGTGACTTTTTACTTTTTTCTGTGATAAAGACAAGACGGTTAGAGTGCGTCCTTCTGTGATTGTCTTTTGTTAAGTGGAATTTAAATTTTAAGAGCACTGTCCCTACCCGTCGATAGATGTGGCACTAGTTTTAATGATACTTTAGCATTCTATCAAAATCCAATGACTATTGGAGTTAGGTGTTATTTTACATATTATGATGAAATTATTTAGATATTACCATTTGACATAATGTATGTTTTGGGGAAAACATCTGTAACTAATCTATAATGAAAAAAAATCCTATTTAAGATAAAACTACTTTTTTATAATAATAAAAAAAGATACGGTATAGGAATTATTGATATGAAAAAATCCGTATGAGATTCCTAACTTGTTCCAATTGAGACTTATTTTAAATCTATTAAAGACTGGAAGTCGTAATTTAACAGAGTGTGGAAAAAAAAACCAATAAAAAGCACCTCCCAAACCAGAATTAAAATATTTTATTAGCTCAAAATTATAGTTCCATGAAAAGAATATTGCAGTTCTGTTTCACGATTAACACAAACATATTGAGTATTTCATTTTACTAAAATATATGAAAGAGAAGAACTTTTCAAAAATAAAAAGAACAATATCTGTCTTATTTTTTCATAGTATGAAACTGGCGTATTTTTTTAATATCAACATGACATAATAATACTGAGTTCCTTCTTCAAACGAAACCAGTTAGATTCTTGAGAATGAACAGCAACTATCAGGCTCGTAGGGTTTTTGTCAGCAGTTCGGAGGCAACAAGATTATATCTCACCACACCATACCACCACTCTAACCATATTATGGTCAGTCGCTTCCACGAAGCCTGTGACGGCGGCTGATCCGCTTGAACATCCTATCCTGATTAAGAATGGTACTGCTAGATATCTTGACATAGTTTATTATGCTCGTTTAGCTAGCATAGTTTTAGTTTAATGAAATTTAAAAGAAATACTGGCTGGTGGACAGTTCTCGACGTGTTTCTTGCCAAATTCGACTCTGATTTAGGCCGCAATCAACAGAAGGATATATTGACAAACTTTGACAAATTATGATAAAGAATTCATTCGCATTAATTTCTTGATTATGGTACCGTTCATATCTCTTTCATTGTTGTTAAAAAAGTTATCGAATTTTCATTCTGTTTGTAATTATTTGACGAATCTAAATGATCCTGTTGATCGTAAAAACAATAAAGTACTTTTTTTTAAGTAGTATACCGCTAAAAAAGTCTACAAAAATTTCTCAATGCAATACTTAATAAAAATTTATTTATGAACTTTTATTAATTCACAACCTATCACATAAATGATAAAGCACAATTTCATTCTTGTGCACATAAACTCCATAACCATAAAACAGTACATGTAATGTTTAATAGTAATCCCGACACAGTGCAACGTTAGAGAAATAAATCGGCCGACAGCCCATAGCCACGTGTGAACACTGCATTCCACTTAAAATATCCTGCGCCCGCGCAGACTGATGTTTCCTATGCTATCAAAGTCAATGGCTATCAGACATTAACATTTCGAGATTATCAAAGTTATCATTTTTAAAAGCAATTTCATTGTATACAAATTGTTAACTATGTGTTAGAGCCTTTTCTGTGGGAAATTATTAATTTTGTGAATTTTTTTTTGTCGGATTTACAAGAATGAAAAATCTTCTGTCTAGGATTTATCTCTATTCGTGTGCGCTGATTCAAGGCACATTGTTTAATTTACATTTATTGTGTACATTGAAAGTTGAATAACCCGCACCAAAATTGTAATTTGTAGCTGTACAAAATAGAAAGCTATTGTTTACCGCATTTGCGTTCTTATAGTTCAATAAATACTCGAAAGATATACAGACAAATTAGTATTTTATAAAAACAAGCCTGCCCAAAACCAAACATTATATTTCACAAGTAGGGATCATAAAAGAAACAGGAACAAGGCAGCGAAGGTAATTGAATGAAGCAGATGATTCCAGCAACTAATTAAAAATATCTTCCCCCCATTGAAGGTCTTCATTGATTTGTGTTTTGGCGAGTGATAACTGACCGTCTGCGCTGCGCCCGCGCATAATCAATTTGAGTGTTGGCCGACCGCACCTTTCCAAATTACTACTTACCGCCTCCCAGCATTATTTATCTCTCCATACCGATATGAAATTGATTTGGAATGTGAATCTTGAAAGGATCTGTTTGTTCTGCGAATGGTTGATTAATTTACAGATTGCCGTTCCCGTTTTCTTTTCATGACGGCTTGCGCAGTTATAAATTATACTTATCTCCCACAAATGAATTACTAAATGCTTTGCTTTTTTATCCTATTGAAATGACTCCAGAATGTCCCACTCGAGTACCCTACTAAGTAGCAAAGGTTAAACCGGCTAAAAGATATACATGTTGACTACACCAATTCCAAGCCGTTGGCATTTAAGATCAACGTAACACAGAAACAGTAAAAATTATGTCAAATCTTTTTTGAAATCATGTTAGGAAATGTAAAAAATACAATATAAGTTTGTATTAAAAACTTGAGACAAAAACCACCTATTTTGACTTAAATTTAATATAATACTACTATTTTAGCTTTTAAATATTTTTATTACAATAGCCCGAAAGCAGTTGAACAATTATTTCTGTACCAAAACCGCCTACAATATGCACAGGTAAATATTGATATCTCTTCATGGATTCCCGAAGTAACGGAATTATGATTGCACATTACGAGTATTATTATAATTGCAGCATTTTTCCGTTTCAAATAGAGTGTATACAAACGTCTACAAGCTTCACAGTCGTCCTACTTTCTCAGCTCCAGCGTCTATTCTGGTCGCAAAAATAGGCCGCGAACTGTACCGTGTCAATTGCTCCTAACAACATTGCTTGCATCAATTTTTATTTACGACTTCAACATAGATTTTATTGGTGTTTCATAACCATTGCTATGATGTGGAGCATTGAGCTATTTGTATATTATCATTATGGTCTTTGCTATGTGTGTTGGAGTCGATTTCTTTTTATTCGTTGGGTTTCACACTTGCCTCATCTAAATGTTGACTCACTGCTTTGGTCAATAACTTGTAAGCAGTGCTAAATGCTCCTGCGTCAATGAGACACACGATTACAAGGACAGTATGTTTTGCTAAAAATCATCAGTCACATTTATCAAGAGCAATTTACTATACGAATAAAAGTTACTGTACGAAAACAGCAACGCTTGTTGATTCTCAAAGAGTTCTCTTTCCTAAGTAGTTAAATGGCATTAATTTCGTCATTTGCATACTACACAGTCTCATCACATCATATCATCTGTTGTATAAAGAGTTCTTGATAATTCTATTTGACTGTGAGTTCTTTTTGTGCAATAATGCATTGTGACCTGACATACCAATCGTTTATAGTGTAGTGGTCACCCAAGGTGAGTGCTGCAGTAATTCGCTGATTGCCGCTCATGAGCGCATGACAAAGGGTTCGTTAAAATCATCGTCTGCGCTGGCCTTACCTAATTTATGTGGTAATAAAAAAATAACTTCGTGAGGCATCACAGAAATATGCGCGATTTTTATTGGTCGTAGCATCTTCTTTGTCTGGAATTTCAGATTTGTAGTTATTAATAGGAATCTCATTACTTGGACAATCAAAACTTTAAAGAAGCTATTTAATAATTTATTGATTCAGGCGTTACTTTGCGGAAATCCATTGTAAGCAAGTGATGGAATAAAAATATCTTTGTAACAATACCCGCGCTACTATGATTTCCCGGAAAATCGAGAAACTATTCAACACAAATAATATATATAATAGTTGAATAGTTTCTCGATTTTTCGGGAAATTATAGTAGGGCGGGAATGTAAGCAGTCAGTATTTGGAGTTTCAGTTCCGGTTAAATAAAGTTGTTGTTATTGTATTCTATTGTTGTCTGTCCATAGTTACTGGAGTTGATCATAAATCAACATACATGGAAAGTGTTATATATTAAAATGTCAAATAAAGTCATAGTCAAGGAGACTTTCTTTTAATATACGCAGGTAATTATTATGTCATATTTTGATGTTTTCAAAGTTCAATTGCCTTAGTTTAGTAGTTACATTTGTGTCTAGTTCCTGATGGCACTTTATTATGAAGTGTCATTACAGAAATCTTCACATGAGTCATCCAGATCGCCCACATTAAATGTGTCCCGAAGTCTGAATGTGTTCATTGATAAGCCGTCATTGTAAACTAATTATGTCTGTGGTCATAAACTGGATGTGGATCTATCTGGCTTTACGACTGCAATCCGCGTCAATAAACGGATCTGACCCCGATGTGGCACATAAAAGGCTGGAGGGCTTTAATAGTTGTGAGTTTACTTAAACCTTATGTCTTCCGCAGCTGTTTCAGTCCTATCTGATTTTTAGCTTTCTCTATTTTTTCGTCTTTAAAACGTTGAGCTGTTCATTGTATGTAATTTGTTAATTTTGTTATCTGCTTCATTATATGCTTGGTGGGTTGCAATATTTCGTTAAGTTGTTTCTTTTAATACTATATGTCTATCGATAACTGTAGATTGACCAGAAATATTGATAAATTCGTTAAAAGATATCCAAAGTTCTAAATATTTGTGGGACACATTTGTGTCAAATTTGTGTATTAATTACTTCTCTCTTGATAGAGTAAGCTAAGTGGGAGGCCTTTAAAAAAAACATCGTCTTCTACTTTACCACACTGTAAATATTTCTTTACATTGATCCTCTTGCCAACTTTGATTACAAAACTAATAGGAAAGTGTTATTGATAAACATGGGGTGGTTGTGACCAGATGGCATTGCCCGCATATTAGTTTGAACTCTATTAACTCTACTTTAACTGCGCACGCGCATATGGAACTGTTTTCGTTTCATTTTAGTTTTGAAGGGATGTTTTAGGGCTGTCACAATTTACTTCAACACTATATTTACAGTACAGTTTGTTGACTTAAAATCGCCAAAATTTGGCACCTTCATGTGAATTTGAGTTTGAGCTCAGAAGCCGCCGAGGAAAAAGACCTAATAAAATATAGTGTGAAGATTCGGTTGAAAAAAAGAGGGATTGATAATATTGGCTTTTCGTGGCTTAATGTAATGATTAAAGGAGATCTTCGCTCAAATATAAACTGACAAGAGGACATATAGGCTAATATGGAGTATGATCAAAAATGTGTAATCATTATATGTGGGAGGAGGCTTGAGTCACGCAGTTAGATCATTCATGACAAGATTATGTTAATGATTTAAATAGTATATTCCTTAACAGTTTTTCAATGGAACTAGTAAAATGTTAAATGATGGTAGCACGAATGTATATAAATTAAAACTTTTGACGAGTGATGACCCTGATGTTCAGATTAATGTCTTTAAAGCGTTAAAGTTAGTTGAGATTAACTGTCGGACAGATTTCAGGTTCATACGACTACGAGATTATTTTGAGAATGCTATTTTCGTTAATACATCACACCACGCTACAATGTTTCTCAGAAATTAATAACTTTAATGTACATATTCTTGATTCTATAAAGGTTCTGTCATAAACGTTTCAGAAGTATTTGTTTTGAGTATTACGTCCTGCTTTGATAGATATTTTGACATAAGATTATCGTTAGGCATTATATCGTTTGACCCGTAGATTTAGCCTAAAATTTATTTGAACAGTCAGTTTAAATAGGAACACCTTCAAATTATTTAACCTTCATCATTATCGTACTTGCAGTGTCCCGGTTGCTACCTTACCTGGGGTACGCTAACCGCTTTTCTGTATCTTTTCTTCCACTTCCCACTAGTAAGCCGTTTTTTGTAAAAAGTTATTGCGCCAGCAAATTATTAAATCTTTATTCAGAATATTAGCTGAAGTTTCTTTCACCAGGCCTTCTAGGGAAAGTAACCACACCCACGAGCAATGTCTGAAGTAGTCGGACCAACATTGAACCTTTACCTGAACAGATTATGGTCACAGCGACCGATCTGAGTCCGCAGTTTGTTCAGATGGTCTCATGGCAAATTTTGTTGAGTTTAGAGGTTGCCAACCCACCAGCTATCTTGTGTAGGAAGGGTTTCGATAGCTTCCTTTTTTATACCAAACATAACTCCGATTTATCCAAAACAATACAGTTAGTATGTAGTATGTGGGTGCATACTCTTCGTATGTGGATTTTGATCGCTAACAAACCTATATTTTTATTAATTTATTCGCCTTCAAATTCTTTGTAACCAAATGTATAAAAGATCTTACAGCAACACACGTAAGGGCCCTATTAGGGCTATGCAACAGTTAAGTTGGTAAATATTTTAATCGAAACAATTAAATTATTTTACTGTTCTTGGTCAAGTTTCACTATCTTCATAACTCAGATTAGTTGCTTGTTAATATTTATTTAATTTATTCTCATTCTTTCCATATGAGTGTTTGTGTTCAGTTTACTCTTCCCTGTTCTTTCCTTTGCTTTAGTTTGACTGGAAGGGATTTTAGAAGGAAGACCGCCAATATTGACATTTGTTGTTTATAATTATTTGTACCTTTAGTTTTTAGTTCATTTTGTCAATAAATAGTATATCTATATCTCTGTTCTGTTACAGGCATGCGCTCCTCGGTACGTGTCGTTTGTTTCGGCTAAGTTGAACCAGCGAGACCCAGTGGGTACCTGCTTCGTTGCCAAGACCTCTGACGCCTCTAAAGTGGAGGAGATCTCTCCTTGTAGGACCAGTAAGTTCACCATTTCTATCTTTACCTTATTTTTGTACTAATTTACCCTCTTGTAATGCCAAACAAAGTTATATTGTATATTTCAAGAGGATATGATTGTAGTTTTAGTATTTTTTTCAAAAAGGAATTATGTTAAAGTCTATTGTGTCAATTTAGTCAAGGTTTTAAAATGTAATACAATGAATGGTTCTACCTATAAATGTAAATAAATGTCTCCAAATGTACTAAATATTAAGATTTCATTTAAAAAGGCTAGAACTAAGAAATATTAGTAGAGAACGTAGGTACCTCTTTTCGATAAAATAAAGAAAACGGCAAAGACACGTACAAAATGGCGGATGGTAAAAAAGCGCGAGAAGCCCGCGTTCACTTCCGCCGGTAATGGCGCGAGCGAAATTATCATAGCAAAGGCTCGCCCACCATGGCGTCTCATCGACTCGATTGAACGTTAATCGATGCTTGGTAATACGATTTTAGGATAAAGAATTGCACTTGCCAGTGGCCAATTGGCTCTCTGTTTTCAATAATTCCTTGATAACTAAAGAGGTTTGAATTGTTACAGACTTTTTGAGAGATACAGTTGTAACTAGAAAACTAAAAAATAACAAACGGAATTTGATAACGCTTCCTCGTTATCCACGACTTATTTTTTTTTATCAAAAAAACTAAAGTGTAGTTATTTCGTACTTAGATCAGAAAGCTTTTTAATTTTCACGTGATGGCTAGAACATTGTACATATAGGAAAGTCGCGATGATATAGCTGTGATCTCTTCACTCAGAAACGTTTGACATGCTGTATCTTTTAAATAAGGTAACAATAGCGCAGCTTGGCCCAAATCAGCTGATCCAGTGGTACCTTAGTATATGCGTTCACTAGGTTCAAGAAGAGTGTTGCGGGTTAAAAGGGTTTCTGCGGCCCCGGGACATATCAAGCTCAAGCAGGAGAGGGCCATATGAAAATAAATGTAGTAAATAAATATTAAATAATAAATATTTTCTGACAATTACACCAATGATTTAGTTCCAAGATAAGTATCATTAAGAACTTGTGTTATGGATACTAAACAACAGATAAACATACTTAAATACTTTTTTTTTGTAAATACATACTTAATATACATAGGAAAACACCCAGACCAGAACAAATATTTACGTTCATGCACACAAAGATTTGTCCTGTGTGGGAATCGAACCCACGACCTCTGGAGTGAAGTGTAGGTATTCTGACCTCCACGCCATATCGTACATATTGTACAGCCAACCCAAGTTTATACTTACAAGTTTGTCGTTTGTACAATATCTTAGGGATTTATATTAGAAGTTAACTTTGTTCTCTATTACACTGGGGCCCACAAACGTTACAAATACTACTTTTGAATTTTACATCTGTCACTGTCAAATTTATTGTTATGCAAAATTGTTGCGTATTGCATTTATTATACCTTTACTTGTATTATTACTATAAAGTAAAACAGAAACTACAATGTGTCTATTTTGTTCAGGATATCGACATTTGGACGAAGGTGAGTGTGTTAGTCTGTCGGTGTTAGCTGTGCACTGTTAATAAATAATTTGCAAATTTTATGATGTTATTTTTTCAGAAATTTTAATAATTAATCCTACGTTATTTATTTCTTTAATTGTAACTTTGTTTATAATTTTAATTATTTATACCCTTTTTTATATCTACATAATTAATTAAGTATTTTAAGTTATTATAATAGTATATTTTTTGCATGAATATGTACATATACAACAAAAATTCTTCATAATTCTTGTGGTTTTTTTTTCAGTGGTTTTCGTCTATCTTCTTTATAATAATAATATTACATTAGTAATAAATAACCGACAACGGACAATAAGACCTCCTAAAAAGTACTTTTACTTGATTGTTTTACTTTAATTCGACACTATCTCATTTTATTTTTTACTGTAGCCGTATATTTTATATGTATAGAGAGAAATACTGACTCACTGATGTCCTAAAAGTAAATAAGCTATTTTCTTTAAGCCAATAAATAAGGTATTTTTAACACGAATGAAAGTTTACTTAGAACTTTTTCAGTTGCATAATAAAATTACTCAAAATTATGATTCTGAGAATTTTTCGTTTTGTTACTTAGTTTTTTCTTGAACTTAACAAAATAATCATAATTAAAAAAACGTGTTTTAGTAAAACCATCTTAAGCTGTAAGAGCTGCTTTTACATTAATTACGTCGTTAAAATTTACGTTTACACGAACTGTTGTGACGTATTAATGTCAAGGAGTGTTGACGTGACAACGTCTTATAAATTGGTTTGCCGGGTGACACTTCAAGAAACTGCGTTACGCTCCGCTCACGTTATGCGCTCACAATGAGAGCGACTGAGAGGCACGCGTCCCTTCCACTCGGGCATGGTTAGCCCGCCTAAGAGCGAGAGAGACAGACATAAATATAATTCTTTGTATAAATAAATGTTTTAAATTGTTACTATTATTTCATCCTTCTTCCTACTATACGAATGAATATTCACATTAAAATTATTTTACCACTCAAAGTCGTTGTCACGTAAAACTTTCGCCCGTATACCGACTTTACAGGCAACCAATTTTTTTAATATTGATGTTATATTTTTTCTGCAGCGACCCATGGGCAACGAAAGACAGGCTTGTGCCAGGCTGGATTTTCGGCTGCAGTCTCTAACGTGAGTACTTACTTATTATTATGGTTGACTGTACCTACAGAATTAATGAATATCGAAATAATTAACTTATAGAAATAGAACATTTCGATTAAGATCGATCAACGCGGAAAAGTATTGGGGAGGTCTATGTTTATCAGTGAAAATGATGATGATGATGTATAGAAAATATTACATTTGAATGCCCTTGTCCAGGGTGGTGATTATGAGCAGATACCTTCAATAAAATGTAATTTATTGGCGAGGCGAGAGATTTTTTTAAATGAGTTTTATAATGGCCCTTATTGCTAAAACCAATATACCTAACTAACTGCTAAATTTTATTGTTATAATTTGTTTCTTAGGATTTATTTCATTTTTTTTTCTTATTTCGACTGACGAGACTTACTAGACGTTCATCTGATGTTAATGTTAGTGTTAGGTGATGTTACGAGTAATATGCTTGCCTATAATTAAACAAAATTATACTAGCTAGGTTAGCGTAAGATATTAGATGTTAAGTTTTTTATTCCCAGTAATTTAATTAGCTGAAGTACTCTTTCAAACCGTAGTAAACTATTGCGTAAAGCTTTACCATTTTTTTTTAATAATGGCTTCGTGCGTACATTTAGACAGTGTCAAGTAAGAGATATATTAAAAATATATAATTTATAATAAATGAGAATGAGTGGTGATAAAGATGATAAATTATGAATCAGATGCCCTCCCTCAAAACCCCATAAGTCCTCAGTAAAGATGTGGGACTGAGAACTCACATGGACTTCTTGAGAGTATTTGAAAAGTGAGGTTGCACTGTTTTGTTTCATTTATCAAAACTAATGTACGTTCACAAACAATAAACTGTAAATAATCCACTGTTATTACACATTGTTGTTCGAAATATCACAAATTTTAGAAATTAAAACAAATTGCAGACATGACGCTGTACTTATACGCCAAGAAGTCCGTTTTACCCTTTAACGGTCAATGTGTGTTGGTTTTTTTGCAACTAACATTTTACGACTCAAAATTGATTATATAAAAAAGTTTACAGATACAACTTAAAACAAAGGGAATAAATATCCTTTGTTTGAAATTGTTGCAACATTAATTTATAATACGAAAATTGATATAAAATTACATATTTAGCGGTTCATCGCGGTCTCGCAATCAGATGCGGTGATTACAAATTTTGCGGATTTGGTACACCGTCGGCCATTGCCAAATTCGTGAGAAAAGCTCCATGTTATAACGTAAAATGTATTTAATTATATTCGAATTATTTTGCAGCCACACACGAAATTACAATTGTAATTTACTGTCCACGAGCGTCATTATGAAACGACGATATTTTGATGAATTACGTACATTATAGTCGTTTATAGTGTGTTTAAAAAATGTTTAAGAAAGATGATTAAAGTGTAATGTTATATTCCGTATACAAGGCAGTTGGTCTTCGGGGTGGTCCACAATTACCATTACCAGCCATTTAGTTGTTTTCGGACATCTTACACAGTGCCATTAAATTCTGGTCCGACTTAAAGCTTGGCTACGGCTACTATATGTATCAGATTAACGTACACCTTTATTTTTAGTAATTATTCAAAAGGACATCGCAACTGATTTAGTCGGAACACCTGTTTTTCGCGGCAACTGCCTTAGTTTTGTTCTTCATAAAGGACATGGCGCGTGAGGAAGCTCATATTCGAGGGGTTAGTGAAAGTCCTGTCCGTTCACTATTTGTCAGTTTTTTTTTGTTGTTGTTTATGTTGACTTCAACAGATCTTACAAGACAATGTGCTGTACCAACAGAACCTTGTATTGTGTACCCTTTCATCTAAATATGTCAGTAGAAGCTGTCGGCCAGGCTTCGGTCGTCGACGGCCGCTGCTTTACTTTCACTTCAATGAGTATGGTGATCGGCCGACACACCCGCGCAGTCAAAAACAAACTATCCTCTTAAGGCATTCATGTAAAACATCGTGATTGTACGATCGTGGGAATGGCATTATTTTTGCCATGTTGGCATTACCATCGTGATCGAGGCGGGCACGTGAGTCGCATGCGCCCGCGCAACCCTTATGAATTATTAAACCGTTTATTGTTCCGAATGCATGTAAAAAGCGCGCAAAAAAGCTCACGACTCCTATTTCGAGAAATAGTTTTATCACCGCTTTATTATATCCCTATATTTGGGAGACAATGGTGATTTTTAAACGTTCAGGACTCCGTTATGTTTTACGGTGTTGTTCAGTGCTGTATTTTAATTGTCGGCATCATTCGCTGTGCTCGCTGATACGGCTATCTTCCGCATTTTTGGACTGAGGCGAGGTTCTGGTTCCACAATTTTCATTTCTTTTGTTATTTTATAGTCTTTTTTTAAAAGTTAATGTATTGAATGAAGACTGTTTCTTCGAGCTTGCGATAAAGTATTCACATCTGAGAAATATAAATTGAAAAGTTTTTATTATTGGATTAGAAACATAGAAATTAAAACAATTTAGGCACATAGTACGGCTGATACAAGTTGACCCTCATATGATGTAGTTTCATCGATTGATCCAAATTTCTAGAATAGAGAATGCCTCAAGGTTTAGTACAGGTATAGATCCTGTGCTAAGCCCTACAATTACTGAGTTTTTTCACTGAATTTATACGCAGAATGAGGGACCTGATCTTATTCTGAAAAGAGTCGGGTTGGCTAGATTTATTACATACATCATTGCCGCCTATCTAGGCCGCAATGATCCACCGAAAGGACTAATTACGGATACCACCATCACTAACATAGGAACCTATGGCAATTGATTGAGACACTAAACTATCCAAACCCACAGGATCTATACCTGCAATTACTGAGTTTTGTCACTGAATTTATACGCAGAATGGGGGACCTGATCTTATTCTGGATAGAGTCGGGTTGGCTAGAGTAAGATAGGCCGCAATGACCCACCGAAAGGACTAAGTGCGGAATCCACCATCACTAACATAGAAACCTATGCCAATTGACTGAGAAACTAAACTATCCACACCTACTTTAAAACCCTACCACTTTACTTAATTTATCGCTTCTTCCGTTATCGGAAATCACTGCATTGATCCCGGCTGTCATAAACATCTATGGCAGTCGTTATTAGGAAGTCAGTGCCTTCTTATATCCTGACAGCTGGATTTCCCATAGATTAATGTTGCCCTCTGGGTTGCGGATGGTCCGATGGCTTCGTAGATAACTTAAATTTAGCCCAATCTGGTTAGACCAGTGAGCAGACCCTGGGCCGTAAGGGCAACCGGCATAATTTAAACCATTCCAGTCTTTTCAAGTATCATCTCATCACAGATACAGTAAAAGGAGTATTTAATATTCCAAACGTATCACAACAAACTGCACGACATAATGCCATCAATTCCCTTTATCTAACTCCTGTATCGGATATGAAGACTGGTGTGAATTATAGCGCCCCCATGGCATCCTGCAAAAAACCTCATAAATTGTCCGAATCGTGCCCACAAATTATGTTTAATGTGACACCTCGCGAGCAATCTGCGCTGGCGCATCGTGGTTATGGTCCTACTTGAATTAGTATCTTTATGGGTTAACGACATAGCCATTTGTTGCACATACATATGTATTGAACTACAAAGCAGTTTTTAAAGATCTCTTAAGTATTGTCACATAGCAATACAAAATTTAATTTAATTACTATGAAATACAATGTCTATTGCGCCATATTGTTTTACACCAATCAACTCTCTATCTATGTAAAAAGTGTATAGGGTACCTACCAAGGAGCCTAAGCCAACCTCACCTGCAAGTGGTGCACCTGCTGATAAACGGACGAGGCTCTGGCGAACATAAAAGCGCCCGGAAAGCGGTAATAGGCTCGCCACCTATTACGTCTCTGCCTATCCCTTCGGGGAAACGGGCGTGATATTATGTATGTATGTATCTATGTAAAATGTTACCTAGGTAAAAAGGATTCGTAAACTTTAACGATCACCAACGTGCTGTCAACGTGCTGTGTGACGACACAACACTTTAATATCATTGGTTTCTGTGCATTAAAAAATCTATATTATTTTCTGGATAAAGTCCTTTTAATACCCAAGAGATGGTGTTATCACCGTCCTCCTATTACGATCGCGGTCACGTGCGCGGACGCAGTCTCAAGAGATACAACAAAAAATGGAATTATTGTGCGTTCGCCGAATCTGATGCTATCGCTCAAACACTCTGGTCTATCTTTTAAAAAATACTAATATTTCTAGCGTGCGGTGTTATTCATATTCATCATTAAACTGTCATATATCTTCGACATAAAAGATAATTATACTTACATAATTTAATTATTTCTTTATCATGTTTTCACTTAAAAATTAAAACTGTAATTATGTTTTTGGCAGCCGAAGTTCTTTCTAATTTATGCTATTTCGGTATGAATTTAATTTATTTGTTTTTTACAACCTGTTAAGTTAAATTTTACACATTTTTTTTTGTCACATTTATAATAGTACTACCAACTAGTAAGATGTTTGCGACAAGTCCCTATATCGGCAAGCAATGGATAAGAGAAAGGTTGCAAACTTATCCCAGGTCTGGCAAAGCATTACAGAATTTCGCTGATTTAATTCATCACATGAAAGTATAATAAAGAATGGAAAAATTCATTCATTTAAGTAAACTCTATATCAACTCACAACTATTTTAATTTATAGCGGTATTGACATGCTGTTTTTCCGCAATAAAAGGTATTAGAGACAGTGTACTTTCAGCTTTCAGTTTAGACTCTCATTTAGGTGTACTTCATTAAAACCTCCATATCCTTAATAGACTGTAGTTTCAGCTTACCGTAATTTGCGTATATTCAATGCGAAAGCAACATTGTTAAAAATCCAAGATTCGTGGTCAACATTTATTTATTTTGTGCTTAACCAATTCAATATGTTTATTTAAGTAACACCCTCAGAAATTCCGATCGTGTATAGCAAGTCGTTTACTTAGAACATAAACGAGTGCAACTTATTGAACTGTCTGGCAGCGATCCAATAAATTTGTCCAGAACAGAATGCGAGTAGGTGCGAAAGGGGCCGATTCATTACCATTTATTGGTACAACGTGTTGAATCGTAATAGCTTGGAAAGAGTTCTGCCTTTGCGCAGATAAATTTTACGCAGATTTTGGTAATTATCGTAAGACCAATTATAAAAAACTCAGATTTATGGATTAGTATCAGCTCTAAATTAAATAAATAGATTCGCATTATTGCAGTTAAGATTATTGAAACAGATATTTAGCATTGCTAGAATTGTAGGACTACTAACAGCTACGAATTAGATCCATAATATTCAAACTTTTAAATAATAACTATGTTCAAATGTTAATTTTAAGTAAAATACATTTTATGCCTCCACCAATCCGCACTGGGTCAGCGTGGTGGAGTATGACCCAATACCTTCACACCTTGATAATGTGTAAGGAGGCTTGTGCTCAATAGTGGGACGTTAATGGGCTGTGATGATGATGATGACATTTTATTGGTTGGTTATTATAATTATATTACTAACCCAGAACAGTTCATATATCTATCATATAAAAGTAGCTAAAGGCAAGCGATAATTTCGCAAAATTATATGCGAAACAACATTAATTTGTTAATTTAGTTGGGAATCATAAACACTGACACATGCTTAACTAGATTCCTTTTGGTGCAGCCGTGATACCTTAATGTTTCGTAATTTTTATTCGTAGTTTTCAGGTTTGCTTTATGCTGTGTCTCATCTGCAGTTAATAAGGGGCTTATTACAAAACAAGATTTAAGTTAATCCAGGTTTAAAACTAGTGCTGTTACTTTTATTTTATAAAAGGAGGACAGTGACAGCACTAGTTTCAAACTAGGTTTAACTTTAGATTTTGATTGTAATAAGCCCCTAAATGTTATAAATTGGTTTGTGAAGTGAAAATCGGCCAAATATAGTTCGGCACAAACACAAGAACCCAGTTTGGACAGGCGATCGGTTCGCGTTGTTAGAGTTAGCTGCAAACTCTGCGGGTCGTGACAATTTCTGAATGGAGATTAATCGTACACGGTTCCATGCGTCGAATTAGAAGTGTCTTCATTCCATTAATGTTTTAATTGGCATCGGTAATTCTTTTTGAATGACAACGTGCGTAATTCAATCTGTGTATTCAAAGTACGGGCACTTCTCTAGAGTCTTGCTGACATCGTGGGCATTTATTAGCAAAATATTAAATTAGTTCTTTGGTAAGTTCCATATTCGGTAGTGTCAGGCGAGCACTAGTCTATCTGTTTCTGGAATCAATTTTTAAGGGCCTGCAGTTTTAAGATATTGCAGTAGTTTGTCTATAAAGCCTTTGACTTTAGAAGAGCTTGATAGTGTTTTTCCAAAGCAAGCCAAACATCATGGGTTTGCATCGGTAGGCTTTCTTCTTTCTTTGGGCAAAATCGCCATTGATACTGTAAGTTAATTACGCTCTTGAAGGCTTTAACTGTTTGTAACTGGAACAACTAAAACTAGAATGGCTATGGTTGTGTCACTTCATTTAAGTTAAGTTATCACTTGATAAAGATTTTAATTCACTTGAAGAGTTAAGAGAACGAGTGTATCTGCGGTTGGTTTTATAATAAACAAATAAAACGCAACTCCTTTCAACTTTTACCGACATTATGTTCCTGCATTGTGAAACAGTCTCAAGTCTCAACTTTTATAAAACATCCCTGAGGTATGTAAAATGTAATACCTTGACATCGCAACATTGTTTATGGTTGGTACGTTTTGGAGCGCAACCATAAGCGGCGGCCATATTTGCAGACAATGGCGGATGGCGGGAACCCGACGTAGTCGCGGACAACCGGCGACCTACAGGGATTTGTCCAAGCAGTCAGCTACTTTTGGTGTGGCTCTTTACTAAGAAATACTGTCTGAATAATAGAGAGAAACCAATCTTTCCTATTAGGGAGTAAAAACGTTAAAGCATTAGTGATTGAAATAAATCTTTCTTTACACCAACGGAAAACCGAGCTTTTCACACTATTGTCGGGATTTGATTCGAAAATTGACTACCCTAATCAACTTCGCACGAGTCAGAACGGATTAGGATACGTAATGGTCGCATTTTCCTAAATCGGTCTAAAGCTACCAACAACAATCAATTCTCTAAGAAAAGAAGAAAGAAAGAAAGAAAGAAGAAACATGTAAGAAACCCCACTGTTCCGATAACTAATTTCCTTTTGGTCCTGTGGCTTTTAACGTTCTATATATAGAATGTGGTGAATATTCATACCCCCATTAAGATTTTGCGTTTGCTTTTGAAATGCTATTACTTTGCTTTAAAACAGAAGCGTCGTGGCCGGTGCGCGGACGGGTCAGGTACAGCCGTTGTAGTTCTTCCGATATTTATGTGTGGTTCTATTGTAAATTCAATTATTTTACGGCGTCTAGGCTTTACCATTCTAATCGTATGGCCACGCCATAAAATACCACTAAAGCCTTTGACCGTCAGCGGCCCTCTGTTATTAGAAATTGCCAACCATTCATGAATAATTCGAAGTCTTTACATGACAATGGTAGTTTAAAAGCTTCCTAGGTTTTCACATAACGTTTCTCCGAGGAATTTTGTTATATTATTTTTTATTTATTGTAGCACTAAAATAAACTGTAACTAAAATAATAAAACTGGCCACTGATACACCTGCCATGTCTTTTTTATGTTCTTTAACCTCTTTTGTTAACTATTATAAATTTTATTGTAAGTAGGTACTACAATTGTTGGCAAAAGTAACCTTTTAAATTGTCGTCTGCGAGGTGATGAATTACTACCGTAATATTAAAAGCTATAAAAAATCAATAGTCTCTGGATATGAGATGACGACCGATATGGCGTGGTGGCGAGTATACCCGCTCTCCGCTCCAAGGTTGTGGGTTCGATTCCCACACAGGCCAAATATTTGTGTACCTGAACATGAATATTTGTTCTGGTCTGGGTGTTTCCCTATGTATATTAAGTATTTATTTACAAAAAAAAAGTATTTATGTATGTTTATCCGTTATTTAGTATCCATAACACAAGTTCTTAATGATACTTATCTTGGAACTAAATAATTGGTGTAATTGTTAGAAAATATTTATTTATTATTTATATATTTATTTTATATTCGTAAAATTTTAAATGATTAACAAATATCCAATACATAATTTTCGTCCCCAAGAAAGAATTCTTATAACTTAATATGAATTTATACTAATATTATGAATTTAAAATTAGCTACCAGTTTGTTTGTTTCTTCTACACCTGTACAACTTTACCAATTTTTGTTAAGTTTTGGTATAAATAGGACTTTGGAAAAGGATCAAGGTTATGTTTATTGTTTTTATTTTGAGATACTTTTTCTGAGTTAAGCCAACTAAGCCAGTGTTTGTATGATAAAAATTTATATCTCCAATAACTGTTCAATTATTTAAAAAGAAAAGTAAAAAGTAAAAAAAATATTTGATACGTAGTAGTACTTGAAAACGTCATAATTAAAATATTAAATAAAATCGAAACATTATTACACTAAATCACGAAGCTTAGATTCACTTACATGCAACAAAACAATTTAAAAACAAAAAATAATTAAGTGTAAGTGAATCTAAGTGCCAGTTCCGAGCCACCGCTCTGTAAGAAGAACTGGCAAGAAACTCACAGGCTATGCTCTTTTAAATATATCCATATATAAAAAATATATAGGTATACCATAAGTATAATCTTGTACAAACAGGAGTCAACATGCTTTTTGTACAACTTTTTCTCAAAGTTTCTTTCGAAACACAACTCTAGAAAGCATAAACTTAAAAATTACTTTAAGCTCAGAGCCTACCATTTCTCAGATGACACCGGCACCTAAGGCCGGATCAAAACACATGTTAACAGGATTCGTAAGCTCGTATTTTTTGTGTTGTTTTTATGTTGGTTGTGACTGAAGCACGTGGTTTATCTTACACGTTCACACGCGCGGGTTTGTTGGGATGTCTGTTTTTTGTCGCTGATATCTCTCAGGACAAGGGAGGAGATAAAAGCGGGTCACCAATTAATTAAAGAACCTATAACTATGTTTTCATGCTTGTTAAACAAAGTTCTGGACTTCTTACAGATTTTTGTGATTTGAAATATTGCATAAGGTGATTTTTTTAACTAGAAAAACTCACCTGGGTCTCCGCGAACGTGTTATTTCTAGTAAAAAAAATCTCACGAAGATGTTATAATAATATAATATTATTTGAAGTTTTATTTAGTGAATCGAGTTCAATCGCTTTTAGGTAAAACGCATCTAAGACTTAATAAAAAGTTGCAACAAATTTATTTAATCGTTATTTCATACCTCTCATACTTTTCTTTGTTTGTCACCATGCATTCCTTCAGAACACATTATTCCCGTGTCACTTTATTCTCTACCTTTTTTCTTAATAGATTTTTAGTAAGTGCATTTATACTGCTTTTTCTGCCATAGCCAACATTTACTTAACACGTTGATGGGCACTACTACTGTACCAAAGCAGTGACTGCTTTGTCACTACTTTATTTCATACATTGCCTATAGACGTAGTGTCACAAAACATAGTAAAATATATATGTAATACGAAAATATAGGCCATTTCTACGGTGAGACTATAGCTTGCCTTTCCTAATAAACTTTGTCTTAACCTAAACTCTTACGTCGTGAGGCGTACTGTCGTTTCTCTTTTTAAGTTTTGACGTCTGTAGGCGGTTTTGTCCATCAATGTGTTAATAACCAATTGGCACAACACTATGCACAGCAATTCGAGTTTTTCTCGATACCAGAAAATAAAACGAAATCAATGGTCCACAAAGTCCAAACAAGAAAGTTTATCTCTTGTCACTCGCACCGCTACAATATCTTCTTCTGTTACTACTGAAGAATTCCATTCCAAATTACTAAAAAGTATGACATTGAAATAGGTCCTAATTCAATTAACCTTGCCTACTATTGTTAATTTTAGTTTGGATAATACTTCAATGTACTTATTATTATGTCAACATAAGTTAACGTTATTTTATCTCATATAATTACCTAAAGCTTTATTTCTGTTACTTAAATAACTGATTTTGACGTCAATAACTCCACTAGGATTTTCTAATTACCTGAAAAACTAAATTTCTTATATAATACATATAAATAATGTCTAACAATTATTTAGTTCCAACATAAGTATCATTAAGAACTATGAGAAGTGTTATGGATAATAAATAACGGAAAAACATACTTGAATACTTTTATTTTGTAAATACTTACTTAATATACACAGGACACAGTCCAAAACAAAATTTCTTAATCAAGATTTGTCATATGTGGGAATCGAACCCACGACCTCAGGAGCGGAGTGCAGGTATACTGACATCCACGCCATATCGATCGTCAATATTACATAAATTATTATATGACAAGCGTATTACAAAAAGTACAAATAATACTAAGTATGTAAGTGAATACTTTATGGTATTGATGTTTTATTGGTCATAAAATCCTTCTAGCAAAGGAAGTAACATAATTTCACTTTGGTACTTTAAAAGCAATATAGTTTATCTGTGGCCACAATTAGGACCAGTCCCACCCCTTGCATTACCATAAGTGGGCAGTAAAAAAATAACAAGACCTTTCGATCACAGATCGTAAAACACATCGTCAGCGTCTGCTGATGGTGTAAGATTGGAGTGTTAGTCTTTTTCTTCAAATATTACAGAGAAATCCATTAAAACTTCTGGGCTTTTAAGATTCCGATTGAGGTCATTCATTGTGTATGTCACTTAAAATCTCGTATCCATTTATAGAGCATGTCCTTATTCATTGAAACTTATTTTTATTTCTTTTAGCGAAGTTGTTATTCTTTCCCGCTTAACTATAATACTTAATAGATTATACTCGTTATCCCGAAAAATGCACGGTTCCTGGGTAATGAGACATATTGCAGGTCACGTGGGCAAAAACTTTAAGTAAATTACCTTTGACACTATTTACGTGGAATCGTCACGAAAATTAATTCATATATATACACACTAAGCTCTGGAATTCGCTGCCGGCTCATGTGTTTCCTGTTTCCTATGATCCCGGGTCTTTTAAGCGGGGCGTGAAACGGCATTTTAGCAGGCCGTCATGAGTGGATGCGCTTTATAGCGTGCTTATTTCACGTTATAAAGCGCTTTCATTTTCCTATTGGACTGCATCGACTGCTTATCATCAGGCAGGATGTAGTCATTATGACGTGTCACAATTAAAAAAAAATATATATTTTTAACGTGACTTTAAATAACCGAAAAATATTTAACATAAATCTTTTCTATTGTTATCAGGATGGCGAAAGATTATTCTTGGGGGCACCGGGAAGCTTCTACTGGCAAGGTAAGCAACTAAATAAATTATATAACTTAACTTGAAGTATTAAATTTTAGGATTTTTTGTTCTAAGCTCAATGAGTGTCACCTTTTAAGTATCATTTTACAGTAGTAAGGTTAAATAGCAGAAATATCGATGTCAACAAGAGGAATGTTCCTCTTTAAAGACCGTATACTTCATACAATGTGCTGAAATAATTGATTTATTAAATTATACCGATAAAAGAATGCAGAAATTAGTACTGTCATAAAAAGGAAGAAAACACTTATAAAATTTGCTTGTCAAGAATATCTTTATTGCCAACGAAAATATGGACGATGTTAAATAACAGAAATAAGATAAAATTGTCTTAAAACTCAACGAAGTGTAACTGATTGAAACTTTACTGACAATCCACAGGGCGAACGTTAACGGTAGACATTACCATCGAAAACTTCAACTATTTTATGCCGAACATACCACCAGAAGGTAAAAACGCCCTAACGAACGCCAGATTGACCATTCTTAACCGATATAACATACATAGTGACAGGCTTATGAGCGCCTAATTTTCAGGCTTGCAAACCATTTTTGTTTCAAATGTATTATATTTTAGCATTAACGAATTAACTGTGGTAAAATTCATTTAACATATTAACTTAATACATAAAACTATTTTAAAAACATTACTTACATGTGTCTCAATAAAATATATACATTTGAATCAATTTCACTACTATTTATGTCAAATTATTATACGATAAAATATATAAATGACATAACGGTAGTACCAGTCATTAGCTTTCCAGAAAACCATGGTATACTCACAATAATGTAAATTAGATATAAGAAATAATTTATCAACCAATTATTCCCAAACATTAGTAAGAATTATGTTTCTTAGCTTAAACTTTGAAACCGAAACATTTACATTAGATTCCCTTTGTTTTGTATTTTTTTCACTATCAAGGTGCAACTGGATTGTAAAACATGCACGATAAAATTTTTATGTTTAGCATTTTTAGGTTATTTACTGTGCTAACTATACTGTATCATATTTAGATGATACAATACTAATGGCTATTATTTTAAAAACATTGAATATCATCTAAATGAAAGTACCTACATATATTTCAAAATTTATTTAGGACATCTCACTTTCAGTCATATAGGGGATTAAATTGTAAAACTTGTAAATGAGAAAGGTTGCTGTGCAACCAGCACTGTTATCCATGTATAGTTCAAGACACACTTATCGACTTATACTAGGGTTCAAAATTTACAATCTATAGACTGTAATGTTGTATCATAAATGTAGATTAATACATTATGTATCTTAGACATATCCCTAGGAGAATCTGGGTAAACCTATCATTAATTATTATCGCTTACATTGAAAACCTGGACCATGCTTAAAATTTTACTAATGTAATAATTTCAAAAAATAATTTCAAGTATTTTTATTGGCTTTTCTTTAATTTGGTTGATTAACCAGTATTGGGTGATCTTATTTTATAACATAGTTAAAACAAATATCCCTATATCCAAAGCTTTTTAATGAGGTGTTTATTTTACTTAAGTCATTAAAATTATGTGATTTTTACTTTATTTTCATATAAGTTATTCCACAATACAACTTTGTTGCCTAGGTACTTTAGCTTTCATAAATTGGAAAGTAACATTTAAGTTACCTTCATGTTGATTATAATCATAGAACTAATGAATTAGTTTTAGTACTTTTTCCATAATATTAATATTTTCATTTAAACAAACATTTTGGCTGCACAGTCATCGTTAAAATCATCGCTAGAAAAAAAGACTCAAAATCATATTAACGATTCATTAAAATTGAGATGAACAATTAACACTTTTAAATTGAATTCATTGCATTAAAAGGGATTATAATTGATGTATTTAATTATAGGTCAACTTTATACACGGAACACCAGTCAAGTGCTTCTTATAGCGACTCCTGAAGCCAGCTCAAAGAATGACGACTCTTATATGGGCTATTCGATAG
The DNA here is from genome assembly GCA_949126915.1 of Musotima nitidalis. NCBI lineage: Eukaryota > Metazoa > Arthropoda > Insecta > Lepidoptera > Crambidae > Musotima > Musotima nitidalis. The sequence goes on from OX421416.1 coordinate 19,118,610, forward strand.
CTGTTGGAGATTTTGTTGGTCATGGCATCCAAGGAGTGGCTGTTGGAGTACCGAGAGGATCGAATTTAGAGGGTTTGGTGAGGCCAATAAAACATTCATGTTTTATACTTTAAATTATTATAAATATTAAGATTATCAATATTTTTCTGAAATCATTAAAATCCATTCTCTCGATACCAAAAATATTTTTACTCATAAACTTTTGTACTAAAATGAATATAAATTAACAGGTGGCTCTTTACACTCGTGATCTCAAAAATTTCAAAAACCTTACTGGCTCTCAAATCGGCTCATACTTCGGATACAGCCTTGCATCTGGTGACATTGATGGAGACGGTAACGATGATATAATCATTGGAGCCCCAATGTTCGCCAGGAAGAAGAGCGATGGCTATGAGCATGGAAGAGTATATGTCGTTTATCAAGGGCAGGACAGGGTAAGAATTTGAACTCATCACTCTGAATATTAATATAAAAGTGCAATTTTATCCTCCAACAATATAATCAAAGCGCTTTTTAAACATGATGTGTTTTTATATGCATTTATTTTACTTGTAATTAGTATGTAAGGTGTTGTTTTAAGCAGGTTGCAATAAGTAGTACATGACATAGTAATTTTTTTTAAATTATAATTATTAGAATTGCTTTATCCATGTTTTTTGTTTCAGTCTTTTACTAGACATCATTTTAGAACAGGAGAAATTTCACGAGGCAGATTTGGTTTAGCTATTACTTCTCTTGGCGATATTAATTTGGATGGTTTTGGAGGTAAGCAACCAACGTCATAAGAAATATTTTACATACATACAATCACGCCTATTTCTCTGACGTGGTAGACTGATGATGATGATGCTCCCATTTCGCCAATTATATTTTAATTCCCAAATAAATGAGACGAGCCTATTTCCGCTTACCGGAAACTTTTATTTTGACGACCGCTATGGCGTGGTGGCGAGTATACCTGTATTCCTTTCCTGAGGTCGTGGGTTCGATTCCCACACAGGACAAATATTTGTGTGTATAAATATGAATATTTGTTCTGGTCTGGGTGTTTTTCTATGTATATATATTAAGTATGTATTTACAAAAAAAAAAAAAGTATTTATATATGTTTATCCGTTATTTAGTATCCATAACACAAGTTCTTAATGATACTCATCTTGAAACCAAATTATTGGTGTAAGTATTTATATTTATGTATTATTTATTTATTTTATATATTTAATATCTAAATAAAATTCATGGAAACTAATTTAATTTTTATAATACCAAAACAGATGTAGCCATTGGTGCCCCGTACGGAGGCGAAAACGGCCGAGGAGTGGTATTCATCTATCTGGGTGGGAGAGCAGGCATTTCTGAGAAGGCCTCTCAAGTCATCACAGCAGAAGAAATCTCTCCTACTCTCTCCACATTCGGATTCTCGCTTTCTGGCGGAGTAGACTTGGATAGTAACAACTACACGGACTTGGCTGTTGGTGCTTACAAATCAGACAGCATTATATATCTCAAGTAAGCTATCTTTCCAATTATATAATAACATTGTATTGTTTTTCCTAAACGGATGCCTGTTGGCAATTACATTACTTTTGGAAGCATTAAAAAATAATCTGCAATTAAAAATACGAAATTTGTCACTTTGGTGATAATGACAACACTAACTTTAAGGACTCAGTGTAGGAAGTTGCTCTTACCAGACAATTTTGACATTCATTTTGTGTGGGTTACCTAAAATTGTTCTGTCCACATTCAGATCCCGACCAGTGGTAAAAGTGATGGCCGAAGTGAAGTTCATGGGTGAAAGTAAGACTATTTCCTTGACCGACAAAGATTGCACCCTGGCTAACGGAACTCAGGTTGCCTGCGCTGATGTCATGTTCTGTCTCACCTACAACGGCATCAATGTTGACCAGCAAATTAGTAAGTATTTTTGGGAATATCAATATTTAAGTAAGCAATGAAAAAATATTGTCAAAGCGTGTATAAATATATTAAATCAAAATATAAAGTTACGCTAAGAGTAAGTTATAGCTATGTTTTACCAAAATACAAAACACAGGAAAAATATTGTGACCGAGTGAAAATATAGAGTAATTATTTTATGTCAATATGCTGAGTACCTTATTTTTTATACCTTTGTTGGAAATAAAGGTTACTTATCGAAGTAAATGATGTATGTATGAAGAGGCTTTAAGAATCACAACAATAATGTATTCTTTTTTTCAAGCGAAGGGATATATCTGCTACTTCGGTGAGTGGTTCTTCTAGAGATGCAATTGAAATATTAATACCACAAAATTTTAGAACCCACCACTCCTCTACTGTATCACCATCTGATGTTTCTTCTAAGCGTAATTGTGACGTTATTACAGTTGCACATAGTCCAGTATCACTGTAGTTATGTGTTAGCTGGCACTCTTTAGACCTAAGTACCTACATCTAACCACCTGTATTCACACAAATCACAAGCTCATCAAAGGTGTCTTCAGTATTAAATTTAGCATTGTGGAACATCGTTAGTTGAAAATTGTTCTTGTATCTGTGTCTGTTAAGCTAATAATCCACAGACCACTATAAATAATCCACTGGTCAATAAAGGACACGTCTCTTCATTGTTTATTTGTCGTCGCAAAGGTACTTGTACAGCAAGATGAAGGTTTAGAGAAACTTAGTTGAAGATTTTGTAAATATTTGCAGATTTCGAAGTAACGTTGGATCTGGATTCCCGACAGAAGACCACAAAACGACTCTTCCTTCTGGAGTCAGGGCATACAATGTATAAGACTCACATACTTCTGACTCAGGGCCAGCAAGAATGTAGAGACGTGAAGGTGTATATTGATGTAAGTAGAAGTGATTCTTTATTCTTTTATACATTCTTCTGATAGGAAGAAAATTAAAAGTAAATTCTGTTGATGTTACGTATGGTCTCCATTGCAATTCATCATTTTACTATGTAGAATTTTCCATATTACGGCTTTAATCAGATATCAGGATCGATTTATGTATGAGTTGATCCGACAGAGGACAAAACGACAGAGACAGAATCCGACAGAATCCGACAGAGTTACGGACATAGCCCAAAGTATAAGGACTTATAACCGTTGGGGTAGACGTGGAGAACACGGCTTGGTAAGTAAGGAGTGTGGGTCACTCTCCAGCTAGGTGGAACAACGACATACGCAAAGCAGCTGGAGACGAAGAGCTAAAAATCGAGCTCAATGGCGTGCCATAGGAGAGCAATAGACGAATGTGGGCTGATAATGATGATAAAAGCGTCAATTTAAGTTTACACTCTTTAGCAATTTAACTTTTTGTAGACTACACATAATGGGATGATTCATTAATTCTAAGGTACTCTAAGGTTTCTGATAAGAAAATGACTCAAAAACTGTTTTTTTTTCAGGAGGACTTCCGTGACAAGTTAACCCCGATCGAGGTGAAGATGACATACGAGCTTATCACGCAGCCCTCAGGTTCCGTGGTGCCGCCAGTCCTGGACCAGACTGAGCAGATGGAGCACACAGACTCACTCAACATTCCAAAGAACTGCGGCGCTGATAACATTTGTATTCCAGATCTCAGGCTTGCTGTTACAACGTATGTTGACATATAAACCATCACTTGCATATAGGGTCATTATTCTATTCAGATTTTCATCGAAAAGAAATTAAATTAAAATCATTTTTATGATATGAAATTTTTGCTTTTACAATGCTATTATATTGGGGGTCAGAAACGATCACCGAAGTACAGCAGAGTTTACAAAGGTCAGTCCTTGGATGGGTGACCGTTTGTGTGGCATTTGATATCGAGCGCTTCTGTGCTTCGGAAGGCACGTTAAGTCGTTGGTCCCGGATATCACTAAATGTGGTAATCGTTAAGCCATGTTAGAGGCCTAATGGGCGGCTAGATAAATTCTTACAGCAGGACGCCATACACCTACCTCCGCCAATCGGCACTGGGTCAGCGTGGTGGAGTATGACGCAATACCCTCACACCTTGATATGTGAGAGGAGGCTCGTGCTCAGTAAGACGTTAATGGGCTGAGATGATGATGATGAATGCTGTATGTGCTATATTTCAGTTATAATAATATGATTTTTTTACTACAAGTTTATATTATATTCTACAAAAATTACATACATAACTCAGGCCCCTATCGCTTCTGTCTGTATGTATGCGATAAACTCAAAACCTACTAATGAATTTACATACGGCTTTTTAGTAATGAACCACTACCGTCACCTACCTACCACTATCATAAAAATTATTAATGTATAGATATTGTTAATATTACCCGTGAATTACAGATATGAAAAGTCAATCAATAAGTATCTGTAATTGTTTATTGCCATTTTAAGTGGGAGACCAGTTTTGTCAGATGTTCAATCACACCAGTTCATGGATTCTATTAAAAATCTAATATGAAGACTGAATTATTTTTCCAGGCCTACAATAAATTACTTGCTGGGATCTGGAGACAATGTGAACCTGGACGTAAAAGTGGAGAACGCTGGTGAGGACGCTTTTGAGGCGGCCTACTATCTCCGTCTCCCGGCCGGCGTCACCTACGCCAACATGCAGCGACCTGATGATGACAAGGATACGCCCATCTACTGCTCAGTCGAAGGCAGGGATTTCTCGGGGAACACTACACTTAAGTGTGACATGGGAAACCCTATGCCTAGTGGACAAAAGGTATAGTGATTTCGGGCTCTTTTAGTTTGAGAAGCTTACTTATAGCCAACTTATAGCTTATTTATTTATTTTATTTAATAGGTTGGGGAAAAAGTCTTTTCGTATTTTTGTATGAAAAGTCAAGTCATTTTTTTCAAAGTTTATTTACATTTATTTACAATATATATGTACCGTTTTGTTGAATAACTTTCTGCCATTTTGTGGGCAGAGACATTATCCCGTTACTGTAGAAACTTTGGGACTTCTGATCAAAAAAACGGGACAAATAGTTTTGGCAGTCCTCTCTTGAGGTCAACCTTACAGAACCTAAAGAATTCTGCAGAGACCGAAACAGGTGAAAATCTGAAGGCGCAAGGTCAGGGCTATATGGTGGATGCACTAGGACCTCCCAGTCGAACTCTCTTAATTTTTGATGAGTGGCTAAAGATGTGTGTGGTCTAGCGTTATCGTGATGAAAGACCACACCCTTCCTGTTGATCAATTCCGGCCGTTTTCTCTCGACTGCTTCCTTTAATCTCATCAGTTGCTGGCAGTAAAGATCAGAATCGATGGTTTTGCCGGGCGGTAAAAGCTCATAACAAACAATGCCCTTCCAATCCCACCATACACACAGCATCACCTTATTTCGTGTTAGGCCAGGTTTGGCCACAGTCTGTGAAGCCTGGCCAACTTTCGACCACGACCTTTTTCGCACGTTCTTGTCGTACGTGATCCACTTTTCATCGCCAGTTATCAATCTCTTCAAAAACGGCTCGGTTTCATTACGTCTCAATAATAAATCGCAAATGAGTACACGGTTCATTAAGTTTCTTTGAGTGAGCTCGTGTGGCACCCAAATATCGAGCTTTTTTGTATAACCAGCTTTCTTCAAATGGGTCAAAACTGTTTTGTGGTCAATTCCCAGTTCTTCAGCTACATCGTAACTACTAATATGCCGATCTTGCTCCACTCTTTCAAAAATGGCGTCCATTTTATTCGTAACAGGGCGACCAGAGCGAGGTGCATCTTTAACATCAAAATTTCCGGACTGAAAACGTTTGAACCAAATTTGTGCTACTCTTACTGACACTGCATCAGGTCCATAAACATCACAAATTTTTTTCACTGCTTGAGTTGCATTTTTGCCTTTTTTATAATAAAATTTTAAAATGTATCGAATTTCTTCATTAGATTCACTCATTTTTACGGAGAGAAAAACAAATGAAAAATAGCGGGAAACAACTTTTTTTTATTTTTTTCTTTTCTTTATAATGGAACCTTTTTAATGTTACCAAAACCAGCCAGACACAAATAGTACAGTCAAAAAAAATTTATAATAAGTTTATACCTACGTTATGCGAAAAGACTTTTTCCCCGACCTAATATTTAAACTTTATCGCACAAATTAAAATTAAAATGTACAAAAGGCGAACTTAATGCTGCAAGGCATTCTCTACCAGTTAACCTTTGGGTTAGCAGAAAAGTATGAGGCAGTACGAATAAGAAAACATATAAACTTACATAGAATTAAATATGTGTTATTAATAAACTACATATACCTATACACAAAATTAATAGTAATTATAATATGTAGACTCAAACGGATGATAACTCCTCAAGAAAGTATTTCTTGAGCAACCCTTTAAAAGTAGGCTTGCTTTCTGCCAACCTTATATCAGTAGGGAGAGAGTTCCAAAGTTGAATAGCTTTTATGCAGAAAGAGTTCGACATAAAACCTGAACTGTGTTGTGGAGTGGCAAGGAGAAAGTTGTCACACGAGCGAAGCTGCCTAGAATGAGTAGAAGAAAGAGTTCTGAATTTGGAGCGTAAATATTCAGGTAACTCAGGATTACGTAAAATGGAAAAAAGGGTAGTTAGGAGCCTTACTTGGCGACGCTGAGGAATAGATAACCAGTTAAGTTGAAAACGATAGGGAGAAATGTGGTCATACTTACGGACTCCGAAAATAAAGCGAATACTACTATTTTGCAAACGGTCCAATTTTAGCAAAAGGTCTTTGTTTAAATCAGGAAAGCATACATCGGCATAATCAATAATTGGGATAATTAAGGCCTGCACTAACAAAACTTTAGTGCTGAAAGGAAGAAAATATTTAAACCTATGAAGGGCACGCAAAGCACCAGTAATTTTCCGACTGACCTCTGTTATATGAGTGGACCAGCTAAGAGTAGAGTCAATGTGAAGGCCAAGATCCCGAACACTGGAACTAAATGGTGGGCTTATACAATAGGTTATAAGCTTGCCAATGTACCTACTAACAAATTTTATATGGACTTAACTCTGAAACAAATGATTATTATTATTATTAACTTAATGCAATATGAGAAGACTTAGTCGAACATATGCCTCTATTTGGCTCGAAGGAATTGACTTCTCGAGGACATAAGCCTCCCTTCAACACCTTAGAATCCCAAGCCAAAAAGCAGCGAGTGCACCTGCCTATCAACGGACGAGGTTCCCGGTAAACGGCAATAGGCTCGGCTCCTATTACGTGAAACCAAAGATATAATTGGCCTACCTCTTCGGAGAGAAAATCGTGATTATATGTAGGTATGTATATAGGAAGTTTGCGGTAACCCGTTCAAATAGTCCCGCTATCACGGCAGGCTTGGCTTATGAAATGCATACTGTATGGCAGTTAGGATATATAAAAGATTTCATGACGAAATTAAGAATTTACCAATACATAGTTACATTTTGGTTGATACAAAACTGTTTTTATTGTGTTGACGAGTATTTAATAGTTCCAGACCCCGAATTTAGGTAACCCAATTATTTTGTGTTTATCTTTGTATTTCTTCTTTTCGTTTTTAAAAAAATATGACAAGATTGTATTTTGTATGTCTGTAAAGGCTAAGTGTGAGATGCTGTATTTATTTTTCCATCATTACTATGTACCACATTTATTATAAATAAAATTTGATTGATTGATATCCATTTTTACCGACGTAAAACATTTTAGATTGCTGTTTATTTGTGCACCAACACGTTCAAAATTGTCAAATATCAAATAGAAATCTACGCTTCACGTATAAAAATAAACTGGTTAGAAAGATGACAAAATTAACTCATGTATCCAGGAAATTGTTATGGAATGGTTAGTTAGATATTGTTTTTATAGTGTACAAAGTATATTTAGATTATAAGTAAAATTTGTAAAACAAAATATAAATGTGTAAGAGCCTGGAAGGGTAGGGATCAAGTGATACCTTGTATTTAATTTTAAAATATTTTGTAACCTTTTTTTCCATGCACAAGAAAGAACCTTACACAACTTTACTTTACTCTAAAAAAAAAGGCTTGTCTTCCGCCCGGGGTGCTGATATCTTTTAGGAAGCGCGTGGAACACCCTGCCTTCAGGACTCATTCAATGCAATCAAATCACCAATCTTTTCTCTTTGTAATATTTTTATAATGTAATCTAATATTCGTTGTAAACTGAGGAATCGCTTGTCAAATTTGGCACTATAATTAGCACTTCTTTTTTTAAATGTTTCATTCGTTCTCTTACTATGTATGTATGTATTTACATACATACAACTTATGCTAACATTATTGTAAGAGAACGAATGAAACATTTAAAAAAAGAAGTGCAAATTATGTGTATATGCTATGCTATGCTATGCTATGCTATGTATATATTTTTAATATATTATTAGCATGTAAGAGATTTGCTTTCTATTTGGTTCTTGTTTTTACGAGTATGTTTATTACTAACACTTTTCTTGGACAACATTTATCCCGTAAAACTATTTAGTTTATAACTGCTAGGGTTAGCTGGTAGAGATCTCTTCTAGAGATAAGCCCACCTTTGTACATGTTACTTTATATACCTCATGTAATACTTAAAATTATTTTTTGCAATAAAGAATTATTATTATTATTAATTTCGTTTTCTACACCTATTTTGAAGGTTCGGTTCCGCGTAGTGCTGGAAGTGGACGCACGCGTGACGGCGCTGGTTTTCGACATGGAGGCCAACTCCACCAACCCTGAACAGGACACGCAGTACGACAACGGCGTCCATCTCAACATCGGGGTGATCATCCGAGCACAGCTCTCCGTCATTGGGTAATAATCATCACCATTACGTATTAGTAGTGTATGGATCCTACAAAGACCTAAGGAGACAAAACCAACCTCACCTGCAAGTGGTGCACCTTGCCGATCAACGGACGAGGCTCTGGCGATCATAACAGTGCCCGATAAGCGGCAATAGGCTCGCCACCTATTACGTGGGACCAACAATGCAATTGGCGAAGTGTGGGCATATCTTATGCCTCTGCCTACCCCTTCGGGAGGACAGGCGTGAATGTATGTATATTTATAAAAAAAAGTGTGCTTGCTTCAATATCAATTATGAAAATTGTTTTTTTTTTTGTTGAAATCTAGAGAGTTGTCTTAGTCGTCATCATCTAAGTCTACTTTGTCCCCAATAGTTTTCATTATTTTGGGGGTATTTGCCCCTTTTTGACGACCGATATGGCGTGGAGGTCAATATACCTGCACTCCGCTCTTGAAGCCATGGGTTCAATTCCCACACAGGGCAAATCTTTGTGTGCATGAATATGAATATTAGTTTTTGTAAGTTTGATATATATTTTTTTCTTATATTGTATCATGTTTATATTTTGTATGTGTGTTTATTAAGTGCAATAAAAGTTAATATCCATCTAATATTTCTTCTGGTTTGGGTATATGAAGTATGTATTTACAAAAATAAATATTGATGTATGTTTAACCGTTATTCAATGCCTATAACACAAGTTCTTAATGATACTTATCTTGGAACTAAATAATTGGTATAATTGTTAGAAATTATTTATTTTATTTATAACAACCACAGTACGCAAGATGGCGCTGCTGCCCATCTTCCGGTATGATTTATCTTCGTTGACTCTTACCACTTCCTATGAGATTAGAGGTAGCAGTATTCTAGGCAAGTACAACACGGCACAATAAGAAGTGACCGTTTTTAATTCTCTAATTATCCGTTTCAGAACGTCAGACCCGCCAGAGCTACACTACAACGCGTCGCTGTACGACTCTGAGAACCTTCAGGAAGAGAGCAAGCTGGGCCCGCAGGTTATCCACAAGTACAACATCAAAAACGAGGGCTTCTTCACCATCGACGAGGCCGAGATCTACGTAATGTGGCCCTACCAGACCCTTACCGGTGAGTATTTAATAGATTCCTATTGTCAAGGGACTTTCGAGCGGGACGTACAAAGGCTTTAATTTTGCTGGCCGTCATGAGTCGGTGCGCTCGTTACCGTGTTTCTTCCACGGTATAGATTGTAAAAGGCGTTTTTGTAGGCCGTCATGAGTCGGTGCGCTCGTTACCGTGTTTCTTCCACGGTATAGATTGTAAAAGGCGTTTTTGTAGGCCGTCATGAGTCGGTGCGCTCGTTACCGTGTTTCTTCTACGGTATAGATTGTAAAAGGCGTTTTTGTAGGCCGTCATGAGTCGGTGCGCTCGTTACCGTGCCTTTTCCACGGTATAGAGTGCTCCTACTATTCTATACTGCATCAACTACTTACCATCATGACACATTTAAAAAATTGCAGGCCGTGTTGTCCCACAGTATTTATATACAGATTTTTACAGGATAAACTAAGGCAATCATTTATCCAACAACCCATTTTACTCTTTACCAGCTTTAATTACAATCATTCCTTCTTTAAAAAAAATCTACATATGAACTAGGAGATCCCTAATCTAAGCCCATTATCGTCATACCCTAGCATTATCCCGGTTGCCCTAAAATTAAGCTTGGAGCCCAGGGTCTGGTCACTGGTTTAGCCAGATTATAACATGGAGCGACTGCCGTCTTACCTCCGCAACCCAAAGGGATACATAATTCTATGGTTTAACGAGCTGTCCATGTATTAGAAGGTCCTGACCTCCTATTAACGTCAGCCATAGATGTTCATGACAACCGGGACCAACGGCATAACGTGCTTTTCGAGGCACGGAGCAAGCGATAATTACGCACATAATTTCGAAAATAATAATAATAATTTATTTCAAAAACTTTGGTTTACATTCTCTGAACAGTGACCGAAGTCATCTTTTAAGCAAAAAATGCCTGTGACAGGCGACTCCACTCTTCCATAGCTACTACAGATACATTTTATTTATAATACTTATAATCATAGGAATCAACAGAAATAGCAAACATGATGTTAATATATATGTGTGTGTGTGTGTGTGTGTGTGTGTGTGTGTGTGTGTGTGTGTGTGTGTGTGTGTGTAAAAGTGAAAAGTCACCAGAGTTTGCTCTCTGAATTTTAAGTCTACGGGCCTCGCCACTTCTCATCTCAGCCTATTAACTCTGCCTGTAATCTAACTCCCACTACTAAGCACGTGCCTTGACTATATCTACAATGGACACCATTGCATTGATTCCAGGTGAAAGCCTGATGTACGTGGTGGAGCAACCGCAGTGGCTTGGCGCCGTGACCTGCGGCGTGGCGCGCCATGTCAACTCGGCCGCGCTTCAGTCCCACGCGCCCGGTTCTTTCCTACTGAGCAAGGAGCGAGAAGGTATGAATTAACCGCAATATCGGTCGTCAAATTTTAAAAAAAATTACGACTGATATGGCGTGGAGGTCAGTATACCTGCACTTCACTCCAGAGGACGTGGGTTCGATTCTCACACAGAACAAATATTTGTGTGTTATAAATATGAATATTTGTTCTGGTCTGGGTATTCTTCTATGTATATTAAGTATGTATTTACAAAAAAAAAAGTATTTATGTATGTTTATCCGTTATTTAGTATCCATAACACAAGTTCTTAATGATACTTATCTTGGAACTAAATAATTGGTGTAAGTGTCAGAAATATTTATTTATTATTATATTATTATTATAACCACCTCCTTTTTGTAAGATGGAATCACTCGTTTAAAGTATTTGCAAATGTCAATGTCGTTTAGCAAAGTTAAGTCAAGTGTGAAAATTGGGACCCTAGTAAACTAGTCGATATTATATGTAGGTGTCTATGAAGTTTTGAAATTAGGTCAGTAAATCACAATTCACGATAATATACCACTTTCCTACACTTGTGTACATTGTCTCGGCTCAGCTTGTGCCACTCACCCGTCACCTCCCTATATAGCAAGGAGCAAGCATATTTACTTAATCTAAGAACAATTGTTATATTATATTGCAATAAATAAATTTATTATTATTATTATATATGCCATCTTTTTTCTTAGATATGGACTTACTCAGTTTTATTTTTCTTTTAAATAATGGCTTCGTGCGTTTAGCACATTAAGCCAGTGTTAAGTAAGAGATATATTAATTATACATAAATCATAGTAAATGAGAATGAGTGGTGATAAAAATGGTAAATGAGATGCCCTCCCCTAAACCCTTTGAGTCATCAGTACAGATGTGGGACTATACTGAGATCTCACATGGACTTCTTGAGAGAATTTGAAAAGTGATGTTGCACTACTTTGTTTGATTTAGCAAAACTCATGTGTGTTCACAAACACTTAACGGTTAATAATCCACCGTTATTATTACACACTAATATTCGTCAAATCACAAATTTTAGAAAATGAAACAAATCTACAGACATGACGCTTCACTTTCCCGCCAAGAAGTCCGACTAACTCATTTAAAGTATTTATTTGCCAGTGTTAAGTATTTTGCGCATTTTGCATCAAAATTCAACATCATTGTAGTGTAGCTCCAGTAGACTTTACTACATTCTTATATGGAGCTATGCAATTAACGCGATAATTAACGATAATAATTATGACACTTTCCTTTACTTATGTTCGTTGTCGAAGAATTTATGCCAAACCTTCTCTATTACAAAACACAGTTAAGCAAACGTTTAGTTAAAACCTCTTCCAAGCGATATGTTCATTCAACGGGCTTTTATTCATTCTTTCACACTCCGTTTTTGAGCCAATCATGTCTGACCTAACGGAGTTTATTATTATATAATATTAATACTCCACAATACTCCACATAAAAAAAATTGGTTGCCTGTAAAGTCGGTATACGGGCGAAAGTTTTACGTGACAACGACTTTCAGTGGTAAAATAATTTTAATGTGAATATTCGTTCGTATAGTAGGAAGAAGGATGAAATAATAGTAACAATTTAAAACATTTATTTATACAAAGAATTATATGTAAAACATTAATTTATACAAAGAATCTCTCGCTCTTAGGCGGGCTAACTGTGCTCGAGTGGAAGGGACGCGTGCTTTTCACTTTTTATGTCTGTCTCTCTCGCTCTTAGGCGGGCTAACCATGCCCGAGTGGAAGGGACGCGTGCCTCTCACTCGCTCTCATTGTGATCGCATAACGTGAGCGGAGCGTAATGCAGTTTCTTGAAGTGTTTGCCGGGCAAACCAATTTATAAGACGTTGTCACGTCAAAAAATATGATTGATTTTGGTGATATAATATTTTTATGAGTTTTCGCAACCATTGACTTTCTTCTGCGAAAGCACATAATAAAACAACCCGTCACAACGAGAACACTTTAAATCCATCGCAAGTCTATAGCAAAACTACCATATAAAAATTTGGAATATCTACAAAAAATTTTTTAAATGGTGTAAACCTACCTATTTCTTTTATACACTCTTCGCAAAGTCTATCATTAATAAGCGTTTCCAAGCGATTTAATAATGATTGTTTTCTTTTTTAGCAATGGTTAGCAGCGACTTGTATTCTGGTATGAAAATCAACATGGGTGGTGGATATTATGGACAAAGTATGTATGTCCTAAGCAATAAGTTTATAAATGAATTTCAAAATTCATACATCAAATGTAATTTTGAATAATTCTTGTTTGTAATTTACAGATATGTGGGAATCTAGTTCACAGTACGGTGGAGGACAGTTGACTAGTACCTACACTGGTGGAAGTCAGTCTGGAAGTTTCGGCGGGGGGCAGACGTCTGGTGGTCATTATAGCACCAGTCATTCATCTAGCGGTAAATTCGGAACCGGTCAATCGTCCGGAGGACACTTTGGTACTGCCCAGACTTCAGGAGGCCAATACGGCACGGGCCAATCAAGTGGAAGCCAATATGGAACAGGGCAATCTAGTGGAATTCAATTCGGTACCAGCCAGTCCGGAGGATACTATGGTAATGGCCAATCCGCTAGCACACATTATGGTACCGGTCATTCTTCCGGCAGCCAAAACGGTGGACATGTATCAGGCAGTACTACATACAATAAAAATTGGAGCGACTCTTATGGCGACGATCTGACTGTAGAACAGCAAGAAGAAATTCGAAGGGCCCTAGCAGCTGCTGCAAATAACCCCTCGGGTGGCATTCAAGATTTTGGACAGGGTGGTGGAATTGTAAGAGTCAAGAATCGCACTATTTTTTACGATGAAAATGGTAACATCGTTTCCCAATTGGAAACAAGCACAGAGTATGGTTCTTTGGGCCATGAGGGTGAAGCTGGAAGCTCTTTCAATATGTAAGTATCTATAGCAATTGATCTGGCCTATCAGTAATATTCTCTGTAATTTATTGATTCAGGCGTTACTTTGCCGAAATCCATCACCTGCCTAATATTCTCTGTGCTTGTTTTCGAGTAAAAAATAAGACATTCTTTTTTCAGCTATACCAATCGTCATGGTGCCAACGCAGCCAGTGGATCCGGGCAAAGTTACTCACAAAATTCTGGACAAGTGTATGGGCAGAATTCGAACAACAGATTCTCCCATGGTTCCTCTACTGGCTTCCAATCAGAAACTCATGGGCAAGGATCCCGGCAATCTTCAGGATCGTCAGGACAAGGTTTTGTTCACGGTTCTTGGGGAACTACAGAAACAGTCAATTCTGATGTGATGAATGCTGGATCTGCTACATATCGAGGAGTTGCTTCAGTTACTAAACTTGGAGATGATGATGATGACCTTGATGGTTTCGCTGCGAATGCAGCACGTAATCCAAATAATGAATTTAAAATTGGTATGGCTGAAGTGTCTCATAATCAGGGATATGGTCAGAGTGGAGGAGTAGGCAACGGAGGTAATCAAGGAGGTGTAAGTTATCAGACTGGACAAGCAGGCAGTGTCCGTTACCAATCAGGAGGTGCCTCTCAAAGTGCTGGAAGTCATCAAACTGGTGCAAGTTCACATTCCAGCGGCGGATACCAAATGAGATCTGGCGAGGGGTATACCTATTCTGCACATTCTGGTTAGTAATTTTAATGAAACCATGTGATAGTTCAGTTAGATTTTTTTAATAATAAATATAACGAATAACCTCTTTAAATTCCAGGAGGCCAGTCATCCTACAGCAGCTCATATGGAAACAATTATGGTTCTGCATCTCAACAAGGGCACAGAACTAGACGGCGGCGACAAGATCAGGTCAATATTTTAAAATACGCTTCAACTTCACCTTTATTTAAGTATTAAATACACAAATCTTAGAATGCTGATCACAAGTGACTGGAAAAATTTAACGTGCCCATCGGAGTCCAAGTAGTTTAGTGGTTAGAGCAGTAGACTAGTTGCCTGAGGGTCGTAATTCGATTCTAAACTGGGCCACTGCGGCCAAAGAGATTTTTTATTATAAGTAAACACTTTACTATGCTATAAATGCATAAAATTCAAATCATCAAAATCTTTGAAGTCAAATAGTCGTATCGATTCAAAACATTGCTAATAAAAGAAAGGAAGATACGCATTTATTGGTAAACTCACAATATACAATACAAACACATAAAAATGATCGACTAAAACAGTTGTATGTTCTGTGGATCACGTAATTACTGTGTTTAGCGCGGGATAAGCAGCGATCTAGGACTGCCGCAATGGTACCAGTTTATTGTTTTGGTATTCTGGTAAGCACTTCAATAAGGTATAGGGTGAAACACGCACGTTAAACAATGGTACATTGATAACAATTCAACAATCGGTCTGACTTGATGGGTCTGGGACCAGGCGGAAGATAGTAGAACTCCTCCTCCTCTATGTCTCGTATCGCTTAATGCCCTCAGCACTGAAGTATTCACTTCTTGAGTGGTAACCCTTCCGACGACGCCCGCCACTTGTTAAGAAAGAGGCGGGGGCCAGTACCTGGGTGTCAGCTTCTGACACCCCGCCTGCGGCCAACGTCCCCCGGACCAAAACCGCACCGAGAGGCGCAGTGGACGCGCCCCTCCTACCTCCCCGTGCGACCATAGCGTGTGTGTCCGACTTCCCGAAGGGGCCATGGTTAGACAGCAGAGGCTGCCCCCGCTGCCTAAGACCCTCCTTGCGCTGCTTGACGGGTACTCCTGGCCCGCCCGCTGCGCCCTCCAAAGGTCCCTCTTGGTTTCCTTTCCGGTAGTTAGTACTAAGGGCACCCAGAGTCACCAATCTCTGGGTGTTACTTTTTTCCTGGCGCCCTCTGCGCCCTACCGGGAGGTACTCAGCCCCCCTCACCACGACAAGGTGGAGACCAGTCGGGGGGGGTGAGTGATAACCCTACGCCACATATAAAGCCTCGTTCAGCCCAGTGTCTAGAGTGGAGCTAATCTGGTCAGTTGAACATATTGGGCTGCGTCCTCGTGGCTTTTTCCCCTCCACCTTGCCGGTCACTACCAGGCGCTAGAAGTTGTCCCGTTTGTCCTTGCTATGTGCCCGAAGAATTGAAATATTCTGCGAAAACAAAAGTTTAAGCCTCATCCTGTCTTGAAGCTCGTCTAAGATTGATTCATTATCCAAGGCGCGCGGTCCGGGAAATTTGCATCACTTGCGAATTGGGAACACATCACGAGTTTGTCTAAACCCCAGTAAAAACAATAATTGTAGGTACATATTTGTTCCGTGCTTCAGAAGGCACGTTAAGCCGTTGGTCCCGGCTATCACTAAAATGCGATAGTCGTTAAGCCATGTAAGAGGCCTAATGGGCGGCTTGAAAAATTCTTACAGCAGGACGCCACACATCTGCCTCCGCCAATCCGCACTGGGTCAGCGTGGTGGAGTATGACCCAATACCCTCACACCTTGGTATGTGAGAGGAGGCTCGTGCTCAGTAGTGGGACGTTAATGGGCTGAGATGATGATGATTTGTTTCGACAAGTTCTGTGCTAGAGTAGTTTTGGAACTTCAAAAAGCATTTAAAATCGCGTACTCCTTTACACATAAGTCTAATAATTTTTATTCCAATTTGCAGGTTGATCCTCATTTGAAAGAGATTTTAGAGAAATGCGAGGAAAAATACAAGTGCGAGGTGCTCAGATGTACAACTGGTCGACTAATCAAGGGACAGGAGGTGTGGCTCGCTTTAAAGTCCAGAATTAACGCGTCTGTGCTGAATGAGGTGACTATTTATTACTCTCAATTGCTATTTCCTACAACTGAGTCTTTTAAAAGGACTCTCATAGTCGATTAAGTAGTAATTACCCCAGACAGTTCTTTAGTCACATAATAAGTGTTATCGCAACTGCTGCCAGGTCTTACTGGCGGAGATATTTGATTGCATTTAATATCGAGCGGTTCTATCGAAAGCGCTTTAAATTGCTGTTTCCTACAACTAAGTTAGTGTTTTAAAAGGACTCTCATAGTCGGTTAGGTAGTAATAATCCCAGAGAGTTTTTTTAGTTAGATAATAAGTACTCTCGCAACTGCTGCCAGGTCTTACTGGCGGAGATATTTGATTACATTTAATATCGAGCGGTTCTATGGAAAGCACTGGAAGTTCAAGTGTTTTTAATAACAGTACGCCACAGATATGCCTCTGGCAATGTGTACGCATGATGCAGACTGCAATATAAACTGAAACAGTGTCTCCTTGTTTTTTGAGAGGACGCCCGTTCTTTCTTTTAATGGAGAAAGCTAAGATGAAGACGATTATTACTAACCAATTACGAAGATCTGAGCTCGAATGACTATCCAGAATAATTCCGATATGGAGATAACAAAGAACATCACACTATAAATAAATAAATATTCTCTTACAATCACACCAATTATTTAGTTCCAAGATAAGTATCATTAAGAACTTGTGTTATGGATACTAAATAACGGATAAACATACATAAAGACTTTTTTTTAGTAAATACATACTTAAGATACAAAGGAGAACACCCAGACCAGAACAAATATTCAAAGATTTGTCCTGTGTGGGAATCGAACCCACGACCTCTGGAGTGAAGTGCAGGTATACTGACCTCCACGCCATATCGGTCGTCAAATGTCTATAAGACTAATCATGTAACGTTTCCAGATATCAAAAGACCGACCCGTGATCCTGTCGTCGCTGGCGGCTGCGCGAGTGTCTCGCCTGGGTGTCCCGGGGGGTGCGGCGGGTGCGACGGGCGGGGCGGCGGCGTGGCGCGTGTCTGAGGCGCGCACGGTGGTGTCTCCACAACTCGAGGCGCGCGACACCGGCGCCATCCCCCTCTGGGTCATCATACTGGCGGCTGTCATCGGGGCGCTGGTACTGCTGCTGCTGATCTTCATACTTTACAAGGTACATATAACATAACTTATTATACAACGCAGCTCATGCGAGTCGTTTGTGAGTGCCGAGAGTTATGGCAGCGTGGCGCGCACGGTAGTGTCGCCGCAAATCAAAACGTGCGACACCAACGCCATCGCGCTGTGGATAAGCTCACTGATAGCTATGACGCAGACTGACTGCTGCACATCATCCCATAGGATTTCTCCCCGTGAGAGGAGAGGGAGGATGAGAACAATTCTAGGCCGGCAACACACGGTGCACTTATTAATGTTAAGATATTTTAATTTCAACGCGTCAATCCACTGTATTTAGCGCTGCTAATCCCTGCTCCTTTTTATACTTTAGAAGGCAAAGACATGAAATACGACATAGTGCTATACTCAAGAAAAACGGAATCGTGGTTGTCCTAAAAAAATCTGGCGACGCAGTTTTGGATGAAGCAAAGAAGATCGGTAAGACCGAGATCGAGTGGAGAGCCAAAGTAGACGCTCTCTGCCCCATCTAGGAGACAGCTCCATTGCACGCTAGGCGACTTTGAGGTTTTGTATAAAGCCAATCGTAAGGCACCACGGCTCAATTCCGTAAGTTATCAACTTATGAAGCGCAACGTGATATGTGGTCACGAGGAGACTGACTAAATAAAAAATCTAAGGAGACCAAATAAGTTTTTAATAATATGAATCAATATGAAGCCAAAAATTTTTATAAACTGTTTCTTTATTTTCATGATGGGTTATCAAATTGTTACCTTTTATTCCAGTGTGGATTCTTCAAGCGGAACCGCCCCTCGGACCATGCTGAGCGGCAACCACTCAATGGGCGCGACGAACATCTTTGATACCCGACAACCGACCTCGGCGTTACCAGGTATTATATCAAATCCTTCAAACTCGCCCGTTCTTTATTATTATTATTTAATCTTTATTGCACTCTTAAAAGTATTAGAAAAGGCGAACTTAATGCCCTAAGGCATTCTCTGCCAGTTAACCTTAGGGTTAGCAGAAAACTTTAAAGGCGATAGTTAATAAACATACATAAACTAACATAAAAAAAGATAAACTACACTTATCATAAACTACATAAAAATATAATACTAAAATATGACAGCAAGGAGAATCAAACCAACGATGACTCTTCGAAATAAAGCTTAAAAATCAATTGCTTGAACACAGGCTTGCTTTGCGCAAGTCTTATTCTAGCTGGAACTGTTCCAAAGCCAAGTCTTAATTCCAGAACTGAGCTGGGGTGACCGTTTGTATGGTTGAGACTAGTATATATACATCACTATTTAGCGCTCCCGTGCTTCGGAAGGTACGAAGGTACGTTCTTAGTAGTGCAACGTAAATGAGATGTGAGGTTAAAGAAATAGCCTAATCAGAAGCGCTCAGCTAAAGCGCGTTTTTTAGAATATTTTTTTGGCAAAGCACAATAAATTTGTACTTATAAATTTATTGTGACGCCTTTTCCCCGACGGGGTAAGCAGAGATCCTTTCACTAGCTATGAACCTGGCATCAACTAAAAAAAAAAAAAATTATAGTGACACCGGGGACACAAGGGACACCGTGGATACAGGGGACACGGTAGACAGTACCAGCAGCGCGACGTCATATAGCGGCAGTGGGCCCTCCCGAGCCGCCTCGCGCCGCGCCGGCCCGTCGTCTCCCAGCTCGTCCACGGACGCCGCCAGCGACCTCACCAGCCGCAGTTCCACCAGCATCGATAGATACTGACAAACACAGCAGAAAGTGGTCGTCTACAGGTTTTAGACATTGAATTTAGATAAATTACGTACAATAGTATTCAATTACTACTGCCGACTAGCTTATCACAGAGCAGAACTGGCTAATAATGTGCCCGAAAATTATTGTGAACAATCCTTGATATATTGTTTAGTTGCCTTAAAAAATAATAGTTAACTAAAAATAAAGGAACTGTTTGCTAAATTAATATAAAGTGGGTACTATAAAGCAGCATAGATAATAAAGGTTAAAATCTTGTACAATAAAATTAAAACGCTAATAGGCGTAATATCAAAATAGGCAATAATATGTAGACGTCTATTGACGCGAGTGCTCGTACTTGAGGAGGATTTTAGTAATGCTTCTGATGTCGCTAGTTTGTAAGTTCCCTGGCTTTGTTGTGTTACTTAGACTGGCATTTTAAGGTAAAATAAAAAAAAAATGATTGTCAATTATTGATATTTAATGGGTATTTAACTGATATTTGATGTGCCTTAAAGTTCTTTTTGGACTTCTTTGATATTTTAAGAATCATATCACAAGAAATGCATATAAATAATTTTGAATATGTATACCCGAATACAAACTAATAACTTTATAAATATTTTACAGCTTAAAAAATTATTTGTTGACATTTAATTTTTTTAAAAGCCTGATTGTATCGTCTGTTGAAGGAAGTCAGTAGAAATAGGGCTTTGGGTTGTATATTTTAATTAAGTATTAATGTAACTAATTTATAAAAGAAACTGTTGTGACAGACGTTAAACGTGAAGTGTGTGCAGTGCCTCATGAGATTTCGACTTTAAGAACTGTGAATATGTGCCTTGGACATTTTTGTCAAAAATGTATGTAAGGTAAACCTTAGATTATGGATGGGAGGACTAAGGAGAAGTGTTTTATATAATACAACAGTTGCAAAAGTGTCCAGCTGTAACTTGTAAATAACACAAATGGCGCTGGAGTAGCAAGACAGTATAAAAAACATTTTTTCCATTTGTTGATGGAATAAAGTACACTGGGTGAGTAGATGTTTTGGCTCTTTCATGAAAAAAAAGTTATCTGCTACAGTAGCGTCACTCTAATTTAACGCCTTTCGACGTACACTTTTGGAAACACAACAGATTCTCCTTATCTCTCTACCTTCCATACTTCAAATGAATGATATGTAAATATTTATTGTAATATATTACTAGTCACATTATTATAAAATATATACAGAATTATGATGACAGTTAGCTTTCGGCTTAACTTTTGGAGACGAAAATGTTGCTTAGTTTGTAATAAACTTTTTAGATGATTCTCATTTTTACGAAAACATACAAAAGAATATTTTTTTTAAATCTCTAAAAAACTCTATGCGTGATAGTATTAGTGTCATATCTGTATGAAAGTTTAGAAATGTGATTTAAGATTTTATGTAATAATATAGAACTAAAATAAATAATTTTATATAAATGACTAAATGAAAACGACTAATTTAGTCTAACGGGCGTTTATATAACTATGCTTAAAAATAATTTTAATATAGGTGTGTAATATTAGAAAGCATTACATTGTTAATTAAATATTTATTAATTTATTATTAACACTACATATCAATTATGTAACTTTTTAAATACATTAAATTTGATTGCAATGTTTCACTATACCAGTTTTTCGTTCGTGAGATTGTACTAGCACTATAGTATTTATAATAGGTTGGGGAAAAAGTCTTTTCGTATTTTTGTATGAAAAGTCAAGACATTTTTTTCAAAGTTTATTTACATTTATTTACAATATCTATGTACCGTTTTGTTGAATAACTTTCTGCCATTTTGTGGGCAGAGACATTATCCCGTTACTGTAGAAACTTTGGGACTTCTGATCAAAAAAACGGGACAAATAGTTTTGGCAGTCCTCTCTTGAGGTCAACCTTACAGAACCTAAAGAATTCTGCAGAGACCGAAACAGGTGAAAATCTGAAGGCGCAAGGTCAGGGCTATATGGTGGATGCACTAGGACCTCCCAGTCGAACTCTCTTAACTTTTGCTGAGTGGCTAAAGATGTGTGTGGTCTAGCGTTATCGTGATGAAAGACCACACCCTTCCTGTTGATCAATTCCGGCCGTTTTCTCTCGACTGCTTCCTTTAATCTCATCAGTTGCTGGCAGTAAAGATCAGAATCGATGGTTTTGCCGGGCGGTAAAAGCTCATAATAAACAATGCCCTTCCAATCCCACCATACACACAGCATCACCTTATTTCGTGTTAGGCCAGGTTTGGCCACAGTCTGTGAAGCCTGGCCAACTTTCGACCACGACCTTTTTCGCACGTTCTTGTCGTACGTGATCCACTTTTCATCGCCAGTTATCAATCTCTTCAAAAACGGCTCGGTTTCATTACGTCTCAATAATGAATCGCAAATGAGTACACGGTTCATTAAGTTTCTTTGAGTGAGCTCGTGTGGCACCCAAATATCGAGCTTTTTTGTATAACCAGCTTTCTTCAAATGGGTCAAAACTGTTTTGTGGTCAATTCCCAGTTCTTCAGCTACATCGTAACTACTAATATGCCGATCTTGCTCCATGTCCATTTTATTCGTAACAGGGCGACCAGAGCGAGGTGCATCTTTAACATCAAAATTTCCGGACTGAAAACGTTTGAACCAAATTTGTGCTACTCTTACTGACACTGCATCAGGTCCATAAACATCACAAATTTTTTTCACTGCTTGAGCTGCATTTTTGCCTTTTTTATAATAAAATTTTAAAATGTATCGAATTTCTTCATTAGATTCACTCATTTTAACGGAGAGAAAAACAAATGAAAAATAGCGGGAAACAACTTTTTTTTATTTTTTTCTTTTCTTTATAATGGAACCTTTTTAATGTTACCAAAACCAGCCAGACACAAATAGTACAGTCAAAAAAAAATTATAATAAGTTTATACCTACGTTATGCGAAAAGACTTTTTCCCCGACCTAATATATATCAATAGTATTGATATGCCGAATACTTTTTTTTGTGTTTTCTATGTATTTAGAGTAAATTAAGTAAATTATGTATGTAAATACATATACTGTCGTAAAACATTTTTTAAAATACAATTTAGTCATGGTAATAGTAAAAAATCATAGATTTTTTTAGAATGCTTACAAAATTACTGAAAATTTATAAAATACATACATAAATGTTAGTGCCTTATAAAAATGACATATCTTTGAAAAACAAGTTCTTAATGATACTAAACTTGGAATAATTGGTGTGCCTGTAAAAATCTTTGAAATACACAAGTATATGAAAACGATGAACGCCGGCTGTCCAAAATACTATAGAAAAAAATTTTGCTGTGAAAGACTGCTTGATAATGCCTCTAGTACTACACAGGTTAGATAATGTGCTTTAAAACTGCCCCGCCAGATGCTAAATTGAATACTTATATACATGTAAATATTTTCTAGTAGGTCTGTTTAAATAATTATGCTATAAATACATTATTGTATGTATTGTTTCATCACATTAGTAAAATAATGTTGTACTTAAATATTTTAAGTCTGGAATTAAATTTGCGAAACTACTTTGGTTAAAATTTGCAAAAAATATTTTTTTTAGTTTATTGATTCTTACGACGCCATTGTATTAATATCTATTATATTGTTATCTTATAATTAACTCCAGCTTCTATCTACTTAAAGTTAAAAAATAAAATTTAGTTGCCATAATTAACTGTACAATAGCAAATAACTGTATTTTGGTTGTTTATTTCGATAACTATTTTTGCATTTACCAAAAAATATTAAAATAAACATTGTTTTTTTTATTTAACATTGTGTTTTTAAATTTTTACCTTTATCCTATGAATCCTTTTTATTAAGATCTGGACGGCTTAAGCTTTCGAAAATACCTGTTGATGACATCATGATCCCAGCCCATTACGGACCTCCTCTCATGAACCAAGGTGCATGGTGCAGAGGGCATTGGGTCACTCCACAACACGGACTAAATCGGATTGGCGGAGGCAATTTTGATGCGCCCAACACCGGAGCCAGGGACTCTGCACCGCACCGAACACTGGCGTCGAGAAGCTCAGACGCAGGCTCTGGGCACATGGCGGCGACAGTGCCGAAGTTGCAGTAGGAACAAGGCGCCATACCCTCGAAACGGTTGGTTCCTCCGGCTCACACAGGTGGGTTGGGTTGGGTGCTACGGGAAGTACTGGTGCTGCCACCTCTGCGACTGCGCGGTTGATAATGCGCAGCACACGTTGGTGGATTCCCCGGCGTGGGCGCTGCCGCGGGCGACTATGGCCGCGGTCCTGAATGGAGTCGTATCTCACTGCCGACTGTTATGCAAGTTATGGACGAGAGCGAGACAGCGTGAGAGGCAATGGCCTCCTGCGAGGTGGTCTCACATTGGGTATGCCACGTTAAAGAACCTTATTTTGGGGCTTAAACAAATCTAACATCTTGACGCACCACAATTGCCTTTTTTATTTTTCACGTATTCCAACAAATCTGGTAATTTGCTCTCGTCTTCGAATTTGCTCTCTTTAATGCCAGATGATGCTGAAATAATATTCTTTATTTACCATTAGACCATCCGGCAAGAATTACGAGTCAAAATTTTTTTTGGCGTTGTTAATTTAAGTTGAAGATTTTGATGGCATGCCAGAACGAGGGAAATCATCTAACACATCTCGACCGGTTTTAAAAGATTTATACCTTTTACTGTGTTTTAATAAAGTAGATTCACCGTAAGCCTTCTGTAACATTTTCAATGCATCTAAACACAAAATTCTAAGTCAAACTCTTTGTTCCCTGTTTTTCAACTCAAACAACCATATTCAAACAGTTGTGCCAAACTAATATAAAAAAAAAAAACAAAGAATTAAATTTGGAACCACGAACAAATCCATCCCCTATATTTTTTTAACAGATTATACCAGCTATTAAAAATTATAATAACAAATAAAAATAAGCAAACAGAATCCTCACAACAAAATATTTAAAAGTAGTGCATATTTCGGTGCAAACGGGATTAACTAAAGATTCTTTTAAAAACCTTCGACACAGAATAATCACTGAAACTTTTTTAAAAGTAGCTTCATTTTCATTCTTTTAATATTAGATATCGAGTAGATATTGATCAATTTTCGCAAACTGCTTAATCAACTCTATAGACCCTTATATATTGGCTTGTTGTTCGAGAGATTTTTAATAACCGTCCCGATTTTCTCAGAGAGTGGAGCCATAGTGAAAACATATAAGCAGACCAACTCGAGCCCTGAGCGAGCGTTTATGACCTAAACACGTAGAGGGTTTTTGCTTATTTATTTATATAATTTTATTCGGAACACAAACAGTATATTATACATAATGTGCGTACATTATTAATTTAAACATCGGTATTTACAAGTAGGTACTCGCGTATTTAAAAAAAAGTGTAAAAATGCCACATAACATTAGTTCTGTATGTATAAAAAAATGAGCAAATGAAAACATGAAACAATGCGGGTCTATGAATTTGTTGCACCTTTGGAACGGGAGGAGAAAATACTCTGAGACAAATAATATGTTCACATAAAATGTAGGTTCGGTTTATTCAATCGTCTAAAATGCAAAGTTATACCGGCGGTGCGTATGTAGGCACGGACGGTATTACGTACAGTGCGAAACGTTAGCAGCGATAATTTTTGTCAGTGTGAACGTGGCGTGAAGACGCATAAGTTTCGGCAACACATACAAACCGTATTCGGTGCATATGAATAAAGATATCACACTGTTTTGTTTCTACTATGGTGTAGCGTAGCGAGTTGCGATACGAAACGTCTGTAGTCGGACAGATGGCGGCTGTTAAATTAGGTCTAAGACAAACGGGCGAACGCTCGCTGACTAAATTACGGGGAGGAGTACCGTCAGCAAAACAATTCATATTTAGAGGACCAGCTCACAAACTGATATAAAAAACAAAATTACCAGGTCTACATAGAAACCATAATAGAATATCCTCTAGAAGCAACAGCACTAAATAGCTTTACGACTTATCTTAACGGACTACGCGTTGCTCTAAGAAACCATCCCTATACTGATCAGAGCTGCACGCTAACAGTTATTGAATAGAACAGAAATCAAAATATTTTGTAAGTTGTTCTAAAACAAATGAAATAAAAAATGTAATATACTTTATTGTCTTTAAGTCCAACAGGATCATTTAGATTCGTCAAATTTTACAAACAAAATGAAAATTCGATAATTTTTTTAACAACAATGAAAGTTATTAGCGGTTCTATAATCAAGAAATAAAAGCAAATGGATTATTTGTCAGTATTTATCAAGGTTTGTCAGTTTATCTGCCTGTTGCGGTTTTCACTCAAGATTTTCAGTCTGTTGGTGACTCTTATCGGGGGGATCTGTCAGTCAGCCTGTAGTGATTCTATAATACTCTTTTATGTTATTAAGATGTGTTTATCAATGCATAATACGTCCGCCAGTGAAAAATATAACAAACTGAAAAACAAGATAGCAAAATAAGGTAAAGTAAAAAGTTCTTTACTTCATAAACTATTACATAGATCTAGAAAACGTCAAAATGGAATATAACTACACTGAATCACGAAGCTTGAATTCACTTACATGCAAATAACAAATTAAGTATAGGTGAACATAAGTGCGAAGCGCTCGTAGCTCTGCGGTGCTGGGTGGTCGAAAATGATCACCGAAGTACAGCAGAGTTTACAGAGGTCAGTCCTTTGATGGGTGACCGTTTGTGTGGCATTTAATATCGAGCGCTTCCGTGCTTCGGAAGGCACGTTAGGCCGTTGGTCCCGGTTATCGCTAAATGTGGTTGTCGTTAAGCCATGTTAGAAGCCTATTGGGCGGCTTGAAAAGTTCTAACAGCAGGACGCCATACACCTGCCTCCGCCAATCCGCACTGGGTCAGCGTGGTGGAGTATGACCTAATTCCCTCACACCTTGATATGTGAGAGGAGGCCCGTGCTCGGTAGTGGGACGTAAATGGGCTGAGATGATGAACATAAGTGCCAGTTCCGAGCCACCGCTCTTTGATAAGAACTAACAAGAAACTCACTGGCTATGCGCTAAATAGAATTTCATCATCATCATCCCAGCCATCTGACGTCCACTGCTGAACATAGGCCTCCCCAATAGATTTCCACATTGAGCGATCCTGAGTCGCCTGCATCCGTCGGCTTCCCGCCGCCTTGACCAGATCATCGGTCCATCGCGTGGGAGGCCGTCCTCTACTACGTTTACCGGTTCGCGGTCGCCATTGCAGAACCTTGACGCCCCATCGGTCGTCGGTTCTTCGAGCTATGTGCCCCGCCCATTGCCACTTCAGCCTGCAAACTCGCCTCGCTATGTCGGCCACTCCAGTCCTCCTACGGATTTCCTCATTTCTGATTCGATCACGTAGGGACACTCCGAGCATAGCTCTCTCCATTGCACGCTGAGCGACTTTGAGCTTTCTAATAAGGCCCATAGTCAGGCACCAAGTCTCAGTACCGTACGTCATCACTGGCAACACACACTGGTTAATAGAATAGTAGTATAGTAAATAGAATTTATATCATCACTATTTAGTATTTTACAAAGTCGCTTTCCGGTTTCTGTCTATCCTAAATGGATGTTTAGATCTTTTGAAGTACACAACGGATTTTAATGCAAGTTATTTTAAAAGGGATCCTAACAAGACCTATGGAGCCCAACCCAACCTCACATGCAAGTAGTGCACCTGCCGATCAATGAACGAGGCTCTGGCGAACAAAACAGGGATTACCGGTAATCCATCTAGATCAAACTTTGTTTTGCGTTCATTAATCCGTACCGGGGAATCTTCCGACAGCCACCTCTCATTCATGACCTTCAGTCCGTGACAGACCAATAGGTAAATGGAGAACGCCATTTTGTTTCAATTTCCATGAGTTCGGCGGTACGACAGAATCAATTCGAAATCCATTTTGCCTTATAATCGATTGCCATCGAACTCGGCGGTAGGCCCCCAGTGCCCGATAAGCGGCAATAGGCTCGCCACGTGGGACCAACTATATAATGTGGGCGTATTGATATGCCTCGGCCTAACCCATCGGGGAAACAGGCGTGAATGTATATATGAGTATGTAGAATGATTCAAGGGTAAGGTTTATATGTAGGTCTCGCGAATGATGTCATGGGCGGTCGCTAGTATTAAATAATTAAATGAGTCGGCAGGTTGCGTTGTTGCTAACGCTACAAGATGATAAGATCCGTAAATCTAAGTCGGCGCGTCTCCTTCAACAGAGATCTGACTTGTCTCTCCGATAGACTGGAACGGCACAACCTCACTGCTACAGATTTGATAATAATAACAACAGGCTTGTGTAAAAAAAACGCAAATCTGATAATAATAATAACAGGCTTGTAAATAAAGCGCAGATTTGATCATAATAATAACAGGCTTATGTTTAAAAGCGTAATGTGTCCGCTGACTTACAAAGGCGAAATTGGAAAAATCCAAAAATTATATAAACAATTATAAATCTGCTTAAACGTGATTTACTTCATTGTTTAAGCCCATAAACATTACACTACTAAGCAGCAATTTGAAAGAAAAGCACTTCCTCTCAAAACACACGGTTACAGGGATTTAGGTCACATTACTCACATTCTACCGTTCGGGTTCCCCGAGCCATCCGTTCTAACATGGTTCAACGGCTACTACGCCATGACAAACGATCTCTTGAGTATTGATAATATTTGATGGCTAAAAAGTATCCTTTCATATGTGTAAGTGAAAATCTCGTCAAAATCGGTCCTGAAGTTTCGAAAATTTGCCACCAAATACATTCTGACAGACAGACATGTTTTTTTGGTATGCATTTAATAAATAAATAAATAAATATTTTCTGACAATCACACCAATTATTTAGTTCCAAGATAAGTATCATTAAAAACTTGTGTTATGGATACTAAACAACGGATAAACATACTTAGTTAAATACTTTTTTTTTGTAAATACATACTTAATATACATAGGAAAATACCCAGACCAGAACAAATATTTCTGTGCACACAAAGATTTGTCCTATGTGGGAATCGAACCCACGACCTCTGGAGTGAAGTGTAAGGATACTAACCTCCATATCGGTCGTCAAATTTAATAATACAGCTCTTACTTTAACACTTAAAATATATTCCTTTGATATATTTCGCTAACATTGAGAAGAAACTTGGCATTGTTAAACCATTGTTTTTTATTAAAAAATATATGATAAGTGATGTGAGGAATCGCTCCTTTGATTTATGTGCATTCCGTGCGGTGTGTGGCGCCGCTTGTGACAACTTTACGATCGCCGCATGTGCGGAGGTACACAACTAGAACGTAGCAAATGGCATTTTAGAAAAATATTCAGTAGTTTGATATTGTAAGTTTGATGGAACCTTAATTATTTATATACAAACTTATTCTAGACAAATAATTACATACTTATTTGCAGTCATAATATTTTTGACAGTTCAGTATTATATATGTGGTTCAGCGAACAAAAAAGATGAAATTGAGTGTAATGTAAAAAAGTAAAAAAAAACTTTATTTCTTAAACTATTTCATAGCACTTGAAAACGTCAAGACAAAATATGAATTAAAAAATACTAAATACACTGAAATCACGAAGCTTAGATTCACTTACATGCAAATAAATAGAATTAGCCAGTTTCGAGCTCCCGCTCTGTGAGAAGAACTGACAAGAAACTCTATGCGCTTTTAAATTATCAATCAAATACAACGATACGGAACACACACAGTGAATATTTAAAGATTTTTAAATGGAAACCTTTATGCCTCATTTTAAAAAAATAATTTTATGAATTGTTGATAACATGGCTGAAGTCGAGGATAGAGGCTAGTTTCTTAATAAAAAACAAGTTTATTGCAGATTGTAAAATCTGTGATTAGATTGGTCATGAAAGTAGATCAAGACATAGATCCCTCAAAGCGATCATAAAAAAAGGCTTGTATTCAAAGCTTTTAGCCCGTTTATTATAAAGCTTGGCTTTTAGGCATTCTCATATTATTATACTTTATTTTGGAATTACATACAGATCAAAAAATACTTACAAATGTTTTTTGTGGGAATTAAACCCACGACCTTTACATGCCATATAGTCCGTCAAAATCGTCAATGCAGCGTTCTACTAGCAGCAATGACTTGCAAAAGATAGATAAGTAGTTTTAAAACTGAACTCAAACTAACAGCTCATATCTTAAAGTGTAAATTATAAACACCACAGTTGCCGGTTGCGTTCACATCGAATCTGGTAGAATTAAACAATTTATATACATTTTTAGTAAAATTTTGATCTGTTCTATATTATCACATACATGTAACACTTGTTCGTATGCAGAGGAACATTTCACCAACTATATTGTTAGTCCCACGTATACATATACAATAGATAACGCAAGTATTATAATTTGTACTGAATTCAAGCTTTTTAACACATAATGTGACGTCACTGCTGATATTTAGTGCAAGAACGGGCAAGAGAATCGTCACGGTTTGGTTTTTCTCCCGTTAATCGGCAGGTGCACCATTTGCAGGTGAGGTTAGCTTGGACTCCGAGGATGACGGTAGGATCCCTATACACCATTTAATATTATTGTTGATGTGATATTGTCGGGGATAGTGCAAATTCGCATAACTAGCATTATATAATTCCACGTAACTCAAAAATTTTGCTAATTAAAGTTAATGGGCGTAACTGTCGCAGAGCCCAAACTATGTACTTTCAGAAAAAACTTTATATAACAAGAGATAGGACATATAATGAATTATATAATGTGTAAAAACGAGCCCAAAATTAGTTGAAATAAGAAACTTATTAAGTTTTTTTACCTTTCCTTTTTCTTTTCGTTTTTTGACTACCATGTCTACTATGTTTATCCGTAATTATGTTAATATTGCTAAAAAGAGTTATGTCTCCCTTTTTTTTTTTTTTAAAACTTGTGACTGCAGAACACAATTGTTGTAATATTATGTATTTTAATTGTAACTGGCGGGAGAAAATACCAACCTTGACGATTTTCTTGCCCGTTCTTTTACGATCAAGCTCCCGCCCGCAGTGAATGGGCGCGTTAGTTTATAAGTATGACATTCATAAGAGCTCTATTAAGCCAAACTTGAATAAATGAATTTTTAATTTTTAATTTAATTTAATTTTTTAATTTCCTTTTCCTTACGCGGACTTTACGTATGGTAGTTTCGCGGATTTGCACTATCAACGACGATATGTAAATTTGTTCATAATTACAACTGATCTGCAATTTACTTGGTTTTGGTCTTGAACAGCCACTTGTCATTGTTTAGTCTCGTGCCTGGATGCGACGGCACCGCCCCGCGCATTACACTATTTATTGTTCATCGAAGAACATTCTTTTTATTATTTTGGGAATCAAACTGTTACTGTGTATGGTTTATGTGTCGGAATTGACACTAAAAAAATCATATTTATAATGAACTTCTGTCATGCTGACGACTGATTTCGCACGGTGGTTAGTAGAACCGTTCGTACATTCCAAAGGTTGCGGGTTCGACTATTTTTAGGCACAAACATGGGTATACTAGTATATAAAATAATAATATAGTATATCTAGTATATAAAAAAACGGCTTCCGTACCTTTTTAATAGTATACCTGAAGCCATTATAATGGAAACAAGCAAAAATAAGTACAAAACAAATTTAAAAAAGCACTATATTGGTTTAAGTGAAAAATTGTAAGTTATTTATATATAAAATTAGTTGTAATGTATAAAATAGTATAAAAGAGACTGTGACCCACAGACAAACTAGTCAAACGGTTTTGTGGGATATGTTTTTATATAACTTGTATTATTTAAAGGAAATAAACGTTTTATCTATCTATCTAACTAATATAGGTCTAGGATTATAGGCAGTAGAAGTATGAATTTGCAAAATTTTTATAGTATCCTATACTTGGTACCCTCTGCACAAGCTATGCTTGTTTTGGGTCTAGATGGCGCTGTGTGACATGTTATGGAACATATATACCTACATACATACAATCACGCCAGTTTCTCCAATGGGGTAGGCAGAGGTATATTATACGCCCACACTTAGCCAATTATGTTGTTGGTCAATGGTTGGTTTTGCTGTTATGTGAACTTATAAATTTGATCTTTACCTAAATAAACAGTTTTACATTTTTACAAACTTTAATTCCATACGTTAAAAGTCAGATGTAACATGTCAACATATCTTATGTCTTATGACCCACCTTATGTAATGTTCATAAATGTGAAGGTTGGTTTTATCTTCCGCCAGTTTCAATAAAAATACTTAATATTTAAGCAAGTGATGGATTCAAAATATATTTGTAACAATTCCCTCGCTACTATAATTTCCCGAAAAATCGAGAAACTATTCAACACGACACGTGTTTCGCCCTTACACAGGGCATCTTCAGGTAAGATAGGAGCCTCAGAACAACGATGTCTTCACGACCAACGCTGGAACGAGAGTGAAAGGGCGAAGTGCGATACACGTGTCGTGTTGAATAGTTTCTCGATTTTTCGGGAAATTATAGTAGCGCGGGAATTGTTACAAAGATATTTTGAATCCATCACTTGCTTACAATGGATTTCCGCAAAGTAACGCCTGAATCAATAAATTACTTAATATTTAAACCACAAAAACTTATATTCTTCAGTCACAAGATTTAAAAGAAAAGAATTACTATAAACTATTATTAGCTAACAACAAAAGTATTAAAATACTATCCGTATTGAATGAAAAGTAAACGGAATATATAAGCATAGTTAAGTTCAACAGCTAATGAAATAGCGTCAGAGAAAATGTAAATTCTTCCACGAAGGGACCTCGGCCACATGAATGCGTAGGGTTAATTAACCCTTGCGGTGTGCTTGGCCCCCATTGTCGGAATATAACGACGACGGAACCTCGTTCATTCGGACGGGTTGATTATGTTGCGTTCGTAGGGATCTCACTGACCACATATAGACAATAGGTGTGTACATTCGACTCCAGATCTAGGGTAACATTTCAAAGTTTGCACAAACTTTAATACTTTGTGATAGGAATCAATTTTTAGGTTGATAAGTTTCATTTGTCACGAGTTTGTTATTACATACCAAACTAGTACTTGAATAGGTGCTAGTTTTCGTTTCAATTAAAGTTGTTTAAAAGCCTGCACAATGAAAAAGAAAGTGGTTTAATACTTCTAATAAGCAAGTAGTCTTATAATTGAATGACATGGAAATTAGGAATTAATTTATTTTATAAATGATGCGTTTTTCGAGGCAAGCGTCTGTAACGTTGACGTTGGGCGCAGCTTCATTCTGCTAACTGGCTTAAATTACCAACCCGCCTGCCCTGCGTGCAGATTATTAGCAACTAGCGGTCGCCCGCGGCTCCGCCCGCGTGGATGTCGGTTACCGCTGCAAAATACCTACCCAGGAAAGACACGGTCAGCAAAATGATTCCCAGATCAATTCTTCAACAAACACTAACATCGACGACGCAGTCATTATCCGCAGGCTGCATAGATTGTCTTTATGAGGATGTTAAAGTTGTTAATGATGAAAATATTTCAATCAAATCAAATCAATCAATCAATCAAATCATTTATTTGCATAACATGGGTACATTACAATTTAAATATGTTATAAAAATACATTTGTTCGCCATATTTAACCTTTCTAGGTGTGCAAAAACAGTACAAATTAGTCAAAATAAGTAATAAAAATAATATAATTACAATTTATGTCACATTGAAGAATAACTAAATTTTAATATTATTTTCTAATAAATTTATACATAATAATTAATTAATTTTATCATAAAGAAATTCATTTACAGAGTAGTAGGCTTTATTTATTAAAAATAGCTTAAGTTTGTGTTTAAAGCTTTCAAAAGAGACTACTGTCTTCAAACTCTGAGGCAATTTATTAAAAACTTTTATTCCTAAGATAAAAACACTTTTCTATAGTTTCGTTGTTTTACAAAACTGTTAAATGTAATTAATACTAAGTTTTCACTCCTACCGGCGGTCTCGGAGTGCAACCCGTTGTTTTGGGATAGATAAATAAAGCGATTATTGTTACTGCTCGGAAAGTATCTAGGAAAGGCAGCGGGAAGACTCAGCGGGATATCGAAGATATTATCTGTTTGTTCAAAGAAAGTGAGCCGGATGTTATACCTGTATTTGTGGCAAGAAATTTAAATAAACTGCCGCCGGTAACTTTTGATTACCTGGACGCCTCAAAGTTATTAAAGGATATTCTGTTAATTCGAGATGAAATTACCAACATACGAAATTCCTGTGCTACGATAGATCAATTGTCGCAAATCAAAAATGATCTTGAGAATTTGAAATCGGCATCGTTAGTTAACAACTTTAGTTTTGTGAATAGCAAGCGGGGCGCCTATCGGTTAAGTGATTCCGTATGTGATAGTGGACCAATGGGAATATTACTGCAAAACCATGATAGCTCATCCGAATACGAAAACGGTTTCGCAGCTTCAAATGATAAAGCGTTGGATATACAGATAAGAAATCTACCCTCTTGTGCGCAAAATAATAAAACCGTTACGCAGACGATAACAGGTTGCTCCGAATGTAGTGACGCGCCCGTTGTAATGACGTCATGTACAACCGGTTCAAAAGTAGACGTAGACTCTCAGCTGACTGGCACAATGCACCGTTCGCCGTTATCAGTCAATGCAGGTGTGTGTACAGAGGGCAGTGTTACATCGGATGTTTGTGATAACGTTCTTTTGAGTTGTAATGACAATGAGCAGAGTGTGCATATACGACAAAAGTCAAACACAGAATGGAAGGTTGTCGCGAACAAGAAGAAAGCTCGAAAATATACGAACAAAACCGGTTGTGCTAATAATGTGCAAACGTTTAAAGCCGCGGACAGTAAGGTGCCTATATTTATAACAAATGTGCATAGGGAAACAAAAGAACAGGATATTATAAATTATGTAAAAGAAAAAACTGGCGAGCAGGTTTCCTTGATAAAGTTATCACAAAGATTAGACAGAGGACATAACGCTTTTAAGCTTTTCGTGCCGATTTTTAAACTTGATTTATTTTTGGAAGAAAAGTTGTGGCCAAAAGGTATAATATTTCGACGTTTTATTCACTATAACGTTGACAGAGGACAAAATGCTGCACCTAAAAAACAATAATGGATACTCGTAATAATAATGATATACCAATAAGTAACACATTCATCATCATCATCATCATTTCAGCCATTCGAAGTCCACTGCTGAACATAGGCCTCCCCAATTGCTTTCCACGTAGATCGATTCTTTGCCGCCTGCATCCACCGGCTCCCCGCCGCCCTGACCAGATCGTCGGTCCATCGCGTTGGGGGCCGCCCTCTACTACGTTTGCTGATTCGTGGTCGCCATTCAAGAACCTTAACGCCCCATCGGTCGTCGGTTCTTCGAGCTATGTGCCCCGCCCATTGCCACTTCAGCCTGCAAACGCGCTTCGCTATGTCGGTCACTCTGGTTCTCCTACGGATTTCCTCATTTCTGATTCTATCACGTAGGGACACTCCGAGCATAGCTCTCTCCATTGCACGCTGAGCGACTTTGAGCTTCCTTATGAGGCCCATAGTCAGGCAAGTAACACATTAGTTACTTTCAATTGTAAATCAATTAAAAGATCAATTGAAGACATTAGAGAATTGTGTAAAATATCCGATATTTTGGCACTACAGGAAACATGGCTCTTACCACATGATTTGCCTTATCTATTGACTGTTCATCCGGAATTTGGGAGTACTGGTACATCGGCTGTGGACACATCAGCAGGCATGCTGATTGGCAGACCATACGGGGGTGTGGCACTGTTATGGAGGAAGAGCGTATTCCAATGTGTTTCAGTGATACCATGTGATAATCCTAGAATATGTGCTATCAAAATACTTCTAGGCGGTAGGTCTTTCATAGTCTGTAGTGTGTATATGCCTTGCGATAAGCCTGAAAACCTCTCTGAGTTCACGGATTGTCTCGGTGCATTGAGTGCTAATTGTGGAGGAGAATGAGGTGGAACCGGTCTTCCTATTGGGAGATTTTAATGCTCATCCGGGTGAGTTATTTTACAATGAACTAACGGACTTCAGTGTTGAGCAAAGTTGGATTTGTAGTGACATTAGAAAGTTAGGATTAGATTCTGGGACATATAGTTATATTAGTGAGGCAAATGGGAGTAAAAGATGGTTGGACCACTGTCTGGTCACAGAAGCGGCATGGGATTTAATTGTGGATTCCAAAGTGTTGCTTGACATGTACTGGTCGGATCACTTTCCACTTGTAACTACTTGTAAATTAAATGTAAGTAAATCAAAGGTGATGCCTAAAAGTAATAAATTAAATAGTGTAAAGTGGGGGGTGAGATCGGCTGAGCAAATAAGTAGCTATATGGAGTTATGTAACCAACGCTTAAAATTATTAGATTTTCCTGAAACGTTTACTCAATGTTGTTTTGATGTTTGTGATGATGTTTATCATAGAGCTGTAATAGATACATTCTATAACGATGTTATATCCTTATTGGCGTCGGCAGCCAGTGAGACGTACCCAGTTAATAAGCGACGTAAAAACACGGTTACTGGATAGAATAAATATGTTAAAGATGCGCACATGGAGGCCAGGTCTAAATTTCTTATGTGGACATGGTACGGTCGACCTAAAAATGGTCCTGTATATGATGAGATGGTTAATAGTCGAAAGGTTTTTAAGGGGCGGCTCAAGTGGTGTCAAAACAATCAGGATCAAATTCAAATGGACGCCCTAGCTTCACTTCATTCCAGGGGGGATTTTGGTCGTTTTTGGAAATCCACAAATAATATGAATATTAAGCCTGGCCTCCCTGTGAGTGTTGAAGGCGTCAGTAATTCCAAGGCCATAGCGAGTCTCTTCAAAAACCAGTTTAGGGTGAAATCTCCTTTGAGTGCTTCTGGAAGGGTGTTCGGTGCTGGGGCCGCGCGAACAGGCCATCTTACTACGTGTGTTAAAGCTAAATTTATTTATTATTGATCGCATTATAAAAAGCATGAGCAGAGGTAGGTCGCCAGGTCATGATGGTCTCAGCATCGAGCACCTAAAGCATGCTGGTTTCCATCTTCCTAGAGTGCTGGCACTGTTATTTAATATGTGCTTAGTTCATGCCTACTTACCTGCAGAAATGACGAAAACTATCGTGGTTCCAATACTTAAAAATAGGACGGGAGACATATCGGACAGGTCGAATTATAGGCCAATATCTCTAGCTACGGTTATCGCGAGAGTGCTTGACCGTGTGCTTAATTCTCAGTTAGAAAATGTTCTAAATCTACATGATGGACAGCATGGATTTAAGCGCGGATTATCTACGGAGAGCGCGATACTGAGTTTAAAGCACACGGTCAGGTACTACACGGACAGGCGTACCCCTGTGTACGCCTGTTTCCTGGACCTATCGAAGGCTTTCGATCTTGTCTCGTATGACCTCCTCTGGGATAAGTTGGAAAGAGCTGGTTTGTCAAGAGATTCGCTGGATTTGCTCAAGTATTGGTATGGGAGTCAGGTGAACCTCGTAAGATGGGCGGATGAATTCTCTGAGCCCTACAGGATGGAGTGCGGTGTGAGGCAGGGCGGGCTGAGCTCTCCCAACCTCTTCAGCCTGTATGTAAATGAGCTGATCGAGGAGCTAAGCATCACGCGTGTCGGATGTCACATTGGTAATGTGTGCGTCAATAATATTAGTTACGCAGACGACATGGTGCTGCTGGCTCCTTCGGTTAGTGCACTCAGAAAACTCCTTAAAATCTGTGAGTCTTATGCTGGTTTACATGGTCTCCTGTACAATGATGCGAAGAGTGAGTACATGGTTTTTAAAGCTGGTAACAGGTGTCCAAAAGTTGTACATCCATTAAAACTTAACGGTAAACCTCTTAAGAGAGTGAAACAATTTAAATACCTTGGGCATTTTGTTACCGAAGACCTAAAAGATGATGTCGATATGGAGAGGGAACGCAGGGCGCTGTCGGTTAGAGCGAACATGTTGGCACGCAGATTTGCGCGGTGCTCGAGCACAGTAAAGATAACACTGTTCAAAGCATACTGCACATCGCTCTACTCGAGTAGTCTGTGGGCCAGCTACACAAAGAAATCGTTCAGCGCCCTGCGAATCCAATACAATAATGCCTTCAGAGCACTGTTGAGGCTGCCTCGTTTTTGTAGCGCCTCAGCTATGTTTGCACATGCAGGAGTGGATAGCTTTGGCGCCATCTTACGTAAAAAAGCGGCTTCACTATTGCGCCGGATACGAGGGAGCGGCAACGGTGTTCTGAGGGTGATAGCCGATAGCGGGGATTGTCCGTTTGTTGGCCATTTAATTAAAATAACTCGCTCACTAGTAGAATATAAGTACTAACACAAATAGATATAAGTTTACTAACAAAATGGATTTTTAGTTGTCCGATAATAAACATTTTTTTTTTTTTTTTTTTTTTTTTATTGTAGAGCATCTCTATAAACAACAATTGACGTAAAATTATTTTTGGTAACAAAATAAACTGATGGTCGGAAGCTCCGACCCGTGATAGGGCGCCGTGCAGCAGAAATCGTAGTAGTTTAATTTCGCCATAACTTCAAAACCAAACGTCCAATTTTGATAATTCCAAGACCAAATAATATCTACATAAACTGCACTTATGATGTGATGATATAATTTATTTTGATAAGGATTAATAGCATAAGTAAAATAAATGCGTTTAAAAGTAGTCCAAAAAATATTCAAAATTAAAAAATGGTTGTTGTGCCTGACCTGGCATAGATAGGTATAGTGTATCGCGAATTTTTAGTAGATATTTATAAGATCTACAATTAATTCATACATTTTGCGGTTCTATCTTTAAGGCACCGTACGCAAAATGAGTAAATGTTCTGGTTAATTTTTTACACTTTGTGTCCGAATAATGATAGTGTAATATAGCGATAATGCAGCTTTCTAATAAAAAAAAATCTTCAAATCGGTCCAGTACTTTTTGAGTTTATTTGTTACATACAAAAAAACAAATCTTTCTTCTTTATAATATTAGTGTAGAAGTAGATGTAGTTACTAATCTTAGTTAAGTTACGTCAAGTTTTTGTTTACTTACTTTAGTAAACAACAATACAAATTGTTGCAGGTTCTTAGACTAAATAAATAAATATAACACACACAATCATCAATTCATCAAGCAATCAAGCTCCAAACAAAATAGTTCTCAACAAAACGTACTAAACAACGGATAGATAACTTTTTCGCTGTACGTACACAATTTTATTTGTCACATCCAATTTTATCCGGAAATTTCCAGTAAAAATGACAAAGGTAATTTTGAATCCTTTTCCGATTTGAACAAAGGTTTTACCGTTCTGCATTCCTGCGTGCTTAAAGCCGTTGTTTGAACAATTATACTCTCAAACGACACAATCCTATGAAAAAAAATGGTTTTGTCGTTTGACAATTATCACATTTGTGTGTTTCATGAATGCAAATGGACTAGCCAAATTATTACATAATAGGTTGGGGAAAAAGTCTTTTCGTATTTTTGTATGAAAAGTCAAGACATTTTTTTCAAAGTTTATTTACATTTATTTACAATATATATGTACCGTTTTGTTGAATAACTTTCTGCCATTTTGTGGGCAGAGACATTATCCCGTTACTGTAGAAACTTTGGGACTTCTGATCAAAAAAACGGGACAAATAGTTTTGGCAGTCCTCTCTTGAGGTCAACCTTACAGAACCTAAAGAATTCTGCAGAGACCGAAACAGGTGAAAATCTGAAGGCGCAAGGTCAGGGCTATATGGTGGATGCACTAGGACCTCCCAGTCGAACTCTCTTAATTTTTGCTGAGTGGCTAAAGATGTGTGTGGTCTAGCGTTATCGTGATGAAAGACCACACCCTTCCTGTTGATCAATTCCGGCCGTTTTCTCTCGACTGCTTCCTTTAATCTCATCAGTTGCTGGCAGTAAAGATCAGAATCGATGGTTTTGCCGGGCGGTAAAAGCTCATAATAAACAATGCCCTTCCAATCCCACCATACACACAGCATCACCTTATTTCGTGTTAGGCCAGGTTTGGCCACAGTCTGTGAAGCCTGGCCAACTTTCGACCACGACCTTTTTCGCACGTTTTTGTCGTACGTGATCCACTTTTCATCGCCAGTTATCAATCTCTTCAAAAACGGCTCGGTTTCATTACGTCTCAATAATGAATCGCAAATGAGTACACGGTTCATTAAGTTTCTTTGAGTGAGCTCGTGTGGCACCCAAATATCGAGCTTTTTTGTATAACCAGCTTTCTTCAAATGGGTCAAAACTGTTTTGTGGTCAATTCCCAGTTCTTCAGCTACATCGTAACTACTAATATGCCGATCTTGCTCCACTCTTTCAAAAATGGCGTCCATTTTATTCGTAACAGGGCGACCAGAGCGAGGTGCATCTTTAACATCAAAATTTCCGGATTGAAAACTTTTGAACCAAATTTGTGCTACTCTTACTGACACTGCATCAGGTCCATAAACATCACAAATTTTTTTTACTGCTTGAGTTGCATTTTTGCCTTTTTTATAATAAAATTTTAAAATGTATCGAATTTCTTCATTAGATTCACTCATTTTAACGGAGAGAAAAACAAATGAAAAATAGCGGGAAACAACTTTTTTTTATTTTTTTCTTTTCTTTATAATGGAACCTTTATAATGTTACCAAAACCAGCCAGACACAAATAGTACAGTCAAAAAAATTTTATAATAAGTTTATACCTACGTTATGCGAAAAGACTTTTTCCCCGACCTAATAGGTTCTTTGT
This sequence comes from Musotima nitidalis, assembly GCA_949126915.1. Classification (NCBI taxonomy): domain Eukaryota; kingdom Metazoa; phylum Arthropoda; class Insecta; order Lepidoptera; family Crambidae; genus Musotima; species Musotima nitidalis. Next base: position 19,159,380 of record OX421416.1, read on the forward strand.
TTTTTAACATGTTATGCGTAGTATGTTATTATTGAGCTATAGCAATAAATTTTTAAAGGTATAATATATAAACATATAATTTGAAAATCTATATGGCACACGACCTTAGCTCCAAGTGTATTTTGATTCGATTCCCACGCAAGCCTTAATAATATTACTAATGGCGATTATACATAATATGTAATACACATATTATATATAGCATCGTTAGAATATCTAATTTATAAGATGGCGCGTTGGTGGCGCCTCCTTTCAAATTACTTTGGAACGAGATTTGACATCTGTCAGTCTGGCGGAGTGTCGTGTTGATGGTCAGCGCAGTCATTTTTAGTCATTGCTACGAACTTCAACGGCGGGCCACCACGTAATCAACGAACCGCCTCAGTTCCACCTCCAGGCTTTAAACACATAAAGTGCTATGGCAAGCCTGACCAAAGCGGACAGTCGCCTTTATATATGTACTTACAGTCAAAATTTTCATGTGAGCTTACCTTAGAGACATTTAAGTTCTTACCCAAGATACTCTTTTAGGTATCTACACCGGAAAACAGATTCTATAATAATAGCGAATTTAGATCTTAATACATACAGTATAGAGTTCAAAATTCAACATTAGCTAAGGCTAGAGGGATATTTGGTAAATATTGGGAGATATTGTGTGTGGTTATTAACAGGTCGTTTGGGATACCCTCTCGTACGTGATCCATTGTTATAACAATATTAACAATACTAGCATTACACATTAATATCTTTTGGTCACGATATATACATTTTTCCCTCGATAAATAAGTAGGTCACAGTATTTATATTACTTTTTCAGATAAACAAGCGTGGGTTTAACATTTTCAACTTGTATTTGTGTAAATTAGAAGAAAATTCAACTAGATCATTGTCGTGACCATCCCCTATTGTACAAATTCAGCTCAGTTTCTTATACATGTATACTTACTTGACTGTGATGGAAGGTTCCCTTAGTGCTACTTTATTGGTTACGACTTCTGGGGACCCTTTTAATAACTTGAAATATTATTGTGTGTGTTCTGTAATTGTTATATTTGATTGATAATTCAAAAGAGCCTGTAAGCTCCTTGTCAGTTCTTCTCACAGAGCGGTGGCTCGGAACTGGCACTTATATTCACTTAGGTACTTACACTTATTTTTCTGCATGATTTCAGTGCAAAAATTTTTTTTTTCAGTTTAGTAACATTTTGTTTTTTTTTTTATTTATATGTTGTTTTGTCGTTTTCAAGTGCTGTGTAATAGTTTATGAAATAAAGAAACTTTTACCTTTCTTTACTACCGTGTGGTGTGGCCATCATCATCATCATATTAGCCTTATAAGTCCACTGCTGAACGTTAGCCTCCCCAATAGATCACATTCTATTGGGAGTATTTGCCCATAATCACTACGCTGGGCAGGCGGGTTGGTGATCGCAGTTCTAGCCAGTAAGCAGGCTGACGCTACTGCCTATCATCCGGTAGGGATTCTTTTCGTCGCCTCTTACGACTCCCCGTGGGATGAGAGACGCTTCCAATTGGTTATTTGTACAACTATATTACGCAAACTTTGAAATGTAGTTACTCTGCATGCACTGACTTGTACTTGAAGCAATAAACATATCTCCTTATTATTATTTTAATAGTAATTATAATTGAATTCTCTAAAATACTCCATTGTGCATCAAATACTGATTAAGCATCTTGTGGGGAATTTCCTAAGTTAGTAATGTTGATTGCAATGAGGTCAATTTCATAATTAAAAATACCTATATAAAATTAACTAATTTTTGCTAGCTACGTACACTAATTATTTTTGAACACGAATATATGTCATGAGTGGGAGTCGAACCTAACTACCTTTGGAACTAAGACCGAGAATCACACAACAGTCGTCGAACTAACATTACCAAGATGATTTACCGCAATTAGTTTCCTAATTATCTTACTCAAATACAAGTAATTCAATAACTTACTACTCAAGTTCCTGGTTAAATCCACACGTCTTGGATATAATGAAATAACTCCCCAATAATTAATATGAGGAAAGGTTGCCGACAGCTCTTCAATATTGGCTCGGAGACGGTGTATCGGATATACAGAGTGTAAAAGAACCTTGATCAAAGCCAAAGGCATTCTACACATTATAACAAGAGACATTCATTACCTTAAACATTTTCGATGGGAGACGATTTTCATTTTTGGTGTAAAAAAAACTGCAAATAGTAGCATACTATGAAATGCGCGGAAAGTGAAGCGTCATGTCTTTTGTTTTATATTCAAAAATTTATTTAAAAGGAAAAAAAAAAAAATGCGCGCAACAGATCCGCGTATATATGTGGCCTAAGCGTGTTGACGCGAATTTAAAACAGAAAACTTAAAAAAACATACACATAACTTATTTTAATCAAAAATTTTTTTTTTCAATTTATTACTTAGACCTTCAATAACTATAAGGGAATTAATTTTCTAAGTACAGTCTCAAAGAAAAATAATCCTGATGCTGGGGAGAACACGAAGGTCTTGGCTTTAATCAGGGTATTTCAACACCCTGTGTAGGCACAATAACTAATATATAGACACAATAACTGGTATATTGACAATAACTGGATCTGTTCCGTAAATCCTCACGCAGACGCTTCTTGAATATTGAATAGTCGTTCGTCCCTACTTACAAACACTGCCTTAGAAGTGTTAGAACATATTTGAATCGATGATTTCTAAAACATGTGGGATGTTACATTTTTTCCAGAGTCAAGCTACTGCATACATACTTTCACGCCTGTTTTCCCGAAGGGGTAGGCAGAGACATGGTTGGTCCCATGTAATAGGTATAATGTAGTAATAGGTGGCAAGCCTATTGCCGCTTTCCGGGCACTGTTACGTTCGCCAGAGCCTCGTTCGTTGATCGGCAGGTGCACCACTTGCAGGTGAGGTTGGCTTAGGCCACACCCCCCTTCGGTCCTCCTTTGGCCGGGAGACAGTGCGTAAATGCATGTTGTTACCGACGTAAATAAAAAAAAATTGGATCCCTATACATAGGGCTGCCATCACTTAAATTGCCGACGCCGGATAAAAACGGCAAGCCTTACTTTTATCAAGCTTAATAAAACTTAAAGTTGAGGATTTTTTTTATAATAAATTTACCTGAAAATATATTTTTCGAATGTTATTATTTAATTAAGTAACTTTATAAAAACTGGCCATCATTTTCTTTAAAAATTCTTAACAAATAAATAAAATTTAAACCCATATGTCCGTCAAAACTCCAGGCGGAAGCAAACTATATCAAAGTCTATTTTAAATTAACAAACTTGTCCCCGCCATGCCTATATCCGCCAATAAATTACTTACACAACTTTTCATCATAGTTTGAGCAGTTCCAACTAGAAGCATGCACTATATAGGTTACCTAAAGTAACGCGGGAGTTATCTAGACTTCACTCGGTCTTAGTTTACAAATTCCTCGAGCCTGCGATATATCCCAGTCTGCTCCAAGTCTGACAACAAACTAATGGAAGCCCGGTGCCATATTTGTGCCGCACTGACTAATAGTTCGCTAACTGACTCTGGAATAACTTTGTCTTGCAGGATACTCACGTGACAATGGTTCATAAATTCATCATGCTTCAGGTAACGTATACACTTAATAGAAAAATATTAAGCTAATATTTATATTGTCTTCCTTTCTTTCCTTTAAATCTTGTGACTGCAGAACACAATTGTTTTAATATTATGTATTTTAATTGTAACTGGCGGGAGAAAAAACTAATCTTGACGATTTTCTTGCCCGTTCTTTTACGATCAAGCTCCCGCCCGCAGTGAATGGGCGCGTTAGTTTATAAGTATGACATTCATAAGAGCTCTATTGAGTCAAACGTGAATAAATAAATTTTGATTTTGATTGGCTAAACTAAAGATTGCGTATAGTGCGAAACTAAAAAGATTAAAGTGCTCGTAGCTACACGAGACTTGGTGGTAAGAAACGATAACGGAAGATAAGTAGTCAGTCGTTGGATGGGTGACCGTGTTTGTGCTATTTGACATTAAGCATTTTCGTACTTGGAAAGCTACGTTGCTACTCTAAAATAAATAAATATTCTCTTACAAGCAAACCAACTATTTAGGTCTAAGATAAGAATCATTAAGAACTTGTGTTATGGATAGGTACTATAGAACGGATAAACATACTTAAATACCTTTTTTTTTGTAAATGTATACTTAATATACATAGGAGAACTTATATACATATTCATGCACACAAATATTTGTCCTGTGTGGGAATCGAACCCACGACCCCTGGAGTGAAGTTCAGGTATGACCTCCACGCCATATCGGTCGTATTATATGTTGTTGAGTGAAGTTTGAGTCTTATTGGGCGGCTGGAACATTCTAAGGAATCATAATATCCGCATATAATCCGCAGTAAGTGCGCGTGGTGAACTATGATACCTGAGTTTGTGAACATAGACAGTAGACACAGGTATCTACTCCTCCTACTACTCGTTACAGGCCCAGTAAATAACAGCCTAAGACGGTAAATGGTGTATAGGGATCCTACCAAAACCTGAGGAGCCCAAGCCAACCTCACCTGCAAGTGGAGCACCTGCTAATCAACGGACGAGGCTTTGGCGACATACCAGTGCCCGGTAAGCGTCAATAGGCTTGCCACCTATTACGTGGGACCAACTATATTATTGGCGAGGTCTGGGCGTATAATATGCCTCTGCCTACCCCTTTAGGAAAACGAGCGTGTGCATGTATGTAAGATGGTAAAAGCGAATTAAAAAAATCTATGCTGTGCCCTAGATAACCTTGTCCTAGATTAACTGGGAGCAGGGCAGAAGGATAATGATAAAAAAAAATACTTTAACACCATAGACAAAAACACCTTACAACCGCTTATTAAAAAAACAATTATAAAACTTTTTTAATAAGTAAAAAAAAATTTTTATTCGTATTTCTTTAGATTATATACTTTATTTAAAATCTTATTTCAACTACGTTGTTATCGATATTAATTAACCTAGCTCTCGGTTTCTCGGAGTAGCTATCTGGAGTTGAGCAGGTGCAATAACAATCCAGCTCTCGCTCCTAAAAAGAAGTTTTATATTAGATTTTATACTATTATTTTTCTTAAAAACCAAGCAAAAAGAATCTTATCTCTGCGTAACCTTAGAAACTTCGAAAGGAATTCTACAGGCAGTAAATTTATTGAGCATAGTTTGGAAACATTAACCAACTGATATGTCAGACTGAGCTGGTCAGTACTTTGGGAGGCACGATAAGCTGTTTGTCCCAGTTATCGCTTTAAGTGGCAGTTGTTAAGACAAGTTATAGGATAATTAGGGTGGTTTGTTAAATTATAACGAATAAATAAAAAATGAATTAAAAAATTCCAAGGAGTTGTGTGCTCAGTTGCTGACTGAGAGAGAGGACAGCGAGAAGGAACTGTTATTGGTACTCGACAGTAGAGATAAGTTAAAAAAGGAACTCTGTACGTTAGAATGTGACTTTAATAAATTAAATTGTGAGCATGCCAAGCTTTATGAGACGGTAGAAAGGTTTACTGAGTGTAGCACTGAGTACGAGCAGTCCCTAAAGGAGATCTACACACTGAAGACCGCACTGCATGATGCCCACGAGCAGAGATATGAGCTCCAGGAATCCCAACGGGAAAGTACATCTGCTCACACTCAGAGCCTTTTCGAAGAGTTAGTTGGCCCAGAGCCTCAGTTGGTTATCGCTCCAATTAAAGACCCTATAATTGTTGCAGAACAAGATACTTTCTCCAAAACAAGATTAGTAAATTGCAGCGGTAAAAAACTGAAAAAATATATAAAAATTAATAAATGTATAAAACAAGTGCAAAAGTTGTCAAAACAGAACAGAATATACATTAAAAAATTGAGATCATGCCAACTAAATGTAAATCTGGTGGATGAATTAGATTTGTTCTCAGTTAGAAAATAGTAGATTGAAATATGAAACTGACACACATATATTACAGTAAAAAATTTAAACTTTAGAAGATTCAATTATTTCATTACAAAAAATTAATGAAAGTTCAAAAAAAATTATTCATGAATATACGCTAGCAATGGATGATTTAATATCACAAATTAATTATAACTCAGAGCGGTTCCAGTCACTGACAAATAATCAGTCCTGCTTATGTAATCAAGTGAATGATGGTTTGTCCACTAGTGTACTGGAACCAAGTGTGTAGTAACCCAAATAAATCCAAAGACAGTTCCTTCCAAACCACACCAAGTACACCTAAACTTAAACCTAGTATTATCATGTACTGCGATGAGGTAGGACATGGCATGGGCTCATTGTTAAACTCATACCTAAAGGGACATAGCGCAATCAGCAATTGTTTGCCTTATAGTAGTCTTAAAAATATTTCTAAACAAATTTTAATGGACAGTAATATACATTCACAGGCAACACTGCTAATTCTTATTGGAAATAGGGGAACAGTGAACAAAAGTGATTTAATACAATTTTATGAAGCTTTAAACTCACTTAAAGTAAAAGAAATTATTATGTTCACTTTCCCCTATTCTCAGCATTTGTCAAAGTCCGAAAATGACCGAAGATACATACTCAATTTATCTTTGTACAACCTATGTACCTATAGTAATAAATGTAGAATAATTGACACTAACAGTATTGTTAGAAATAATTATTTATTGACCAAAGGTAGGTTTTACCTTTCCAATTATTTTAAACGACAAATAGTTTTGTCACTATTATATTTAATTGACATTAATACCAAGAATTTGGTACAATCTGCTTCTATTGAGCACTCCGACATAAATAATTCATTATTTGACAATTTAAACTAGGTGTTAAGACAAAAGAGAACTGTTTTTCTGGCAATAAAAAGTACACAAAGCAGAAACAAAATGATGTAATCAACCTGATTCACCAAAACATTAGAGGAATATTGGGCAAGGAACTGGAAATTGAATTGTTCATGAGCGATAATCATATTGATATTTTGTGTATTACTGAACATTGGCTTAATTGTAACCAGCTCATGTTCAATTTTAACAGTCACCTGTTAGGTAGTTCGTTTTGCAGGAGTGGTGCTATACATGGCGGATCATTAATTATAGTAAATAAACAGTTTAAATTCAAGGAGCGCCATGATATAGTCAATCTCTCTGTTGAACGTATTATAGAAATGGCCTGTATAGAAATGCAGCAGTTTATTGTATTGAGTGTGTACAGACCTCCTTCAGCTTCATATGATTTATTTGAAGGTATTATGGATAAAGCCTTAGGAAAATTTTGTAAAAGTAATAAAAAAGTTATTGTGTGTGGAGATTTTAATGTTAATTTGTTAGAGTGTTCCAGTCCATGTACAAGATTAAAGGCACTTTTTAAATCTCATAATTTGGTTAATTTGTTTCTGGAGCCAACAAGAATTACTGCTACTTCTGCTACTTGCTTAGATAACATTTTTACAAATATTATGCTAAGTGATAACAATAAAAAAATTATTAATCAATTAGATTCAGATCATTGCGGACAACAAATGTCTTTTATTTGTAAAAATGAAACTGTAGCTAAAAAAACTCTTACATTTGTACCAAAAACCAATAATCGTTTTGAGAGGTTTAACAGTAAATTATTATGCTATAGTTTACCTTTTATAGATGAAAGCTGTGACCCAAATTTTTTATATAATGATTTTTTCAGCAGCTTTTCTAACACATTTAAATCAATATTTACTCCCAGAACGGTTAAGGTAAATAATAAAGCTACCTTTAGTGAATGGGCTACTCCTGGGCTACATAAAAGTAGAAAGAGGCTGTATGAACTGTATGATGAGAAAAAATTAAACAACAGTGAACAATTTTATAATTATGTAAGAAAATATTCTAAAATATTTAGAAAAGCATGTCATACGGCCAAGTCTTATTATTTAAGCTCTAAAATAAAAAATTGTGATGATAAGATTAAAATGACCTGGAATATTATTAATAGTGAAACGGGAAAAAGTAAAAATTATAATACTGAGTTTAAACTTAATATTGATAAAAAAACTCTTACATCTGACTTAGATGTAGCCAATGCTTTCTAAAACTTTTTTACTAATATTCCAGTGTCTATCACAAAAGATTTAAATTGTTCGCCCACTTTAGCGGAGTCTATTTTGAAAGATAACGTGAATATATGTACAGTAGATTTTACGTTTAGTCATGTTACATCTATGGATATAATTAAGACATTCAATACTCTTAGTGTTAAGAAAGCTGCAGACCTCTGGGGCAATTCCATAGTAGTTACCAAGCCTATCATTGTTTCAGTGGCGCACAGTTTGGCTCTAATATTTAATAAATGTGTAGATTGCGGCAAATTTCCCGATCTAATGAAAGAAAGTAAAATCATTCCATTATATAAATCGGGCAGTACAACAGACCCAACAAATTTTCGACCTATCTCAGTGCTGCCTACATTTAGTAAAATTTTTGAAAAACTTGTTTACAACCAGATGTTAATATTTTTCAATAAAAATGGATTAATGCATTCAAAACAATTTGGATTCACTAAGGGTCGCTCTACAACCGATGCAGGTGTTGAGCTTTTAAAACATATATTTGATGCTTGGGATAATTCTTTGGACGCTTTAGGTATTTTTTGCGATCTGTCCAAAGCTTTTGACTGTGTTCCTCATGAAGCATTGATAAAAAAATTAGAATATTACGGAATAAGAAACTCCGCATTGAATCTTCTCACTTCATATCTAAGTGATAGGATTCAAAGGGTTAAGGTTAATGGAAAGCGATCTCAGGGGTCTGTTGTAAAAATGGGGGTACCGCAGGGCTCGATTCTCGGTCCGTTTTTGTTTTTGATTTATATGAATGATTTGCCATATTTTGTTAAAGAAAACCACGAGATAGTTTTGTTTGCTGATGATACATCATTATTGTTTAAGTTAAAACGAAATCAGAATTTAGACGAAGTAAACAGTGCGATCTCGAAGGTGGTGCACTGGTTTGACGTTAACAATTTGCTATTAAATGGGGCTAAAACGAAATGTATTAAATTCGTGACGCCTAACGTCAGACAGGCAAACTCTACTATTATGGTAAAGGAGGATGAGTTGACCCTTGTGGATACTACCAAGTTTTTAGGGATTACTTTAGACTCTAAGCTACAGTGGGGCCCACATATTGGTGAATTGTCGAGTAGACTTAGCTCTGCAGCATTCGCGGTAAAGAAAATTCGCCAATTAACAGACGTTGTAACAGCTAGGCTAGTTTATCATAGCTATTTCCATAGTATTATGTCCTATGGTATTCTTCTGTGGGGTTGTGCCGCAGACATTCAAACAATCTTTGTGCTGCAGAAGAGGGCTATTCGAGCAATTTATAATCTCCCGCGTGGACATTCACTAAGGGAAAAGTTTAAAGAAATTGGTATTTTAACAGTGGCCGGTCAATTCATTTATGATAACCTGGTTTATGTACACAAGAATACTGATCAATTTAGTAAGAAAAGCTGTGTACATAACCTAAACACAAGGAATAAGCATAAATTAGTTGTACCTGCCACTAGGCTCCAAAAGATAAACAAATCTTTTAAAGGTCAATGTGTGCGATTCTACAATAAAATCCCAAGCAACATACAGCAATTGAGCCTAAATAAATTTAAATTAACAATAAAACACAAGCTGTCTTCAAAGGGATATTATTCTATTAAAGACTATATGGCAGATAAAAATGCTTGGGATTAAACTGCCGTTTCATACAGGCTATTCTAATATGAATGACTTGAAAACATAAATATTGTTAAGGTTATGTTATATTGCATTGTATAGCTTCACAGACAAATGAAGATTGTAATTCTAGTACCAAACTAATGGACATATTTAAAAGAGCATAGCCTGTGAGTTTCTTGCCAGTTCTTCTTACAGAGCGGTGGCTCGGAACTGGCACTTAGATTCACTTACACTTAATTATTTTTTATTTTTAAATTGTTTTGTTGCATGTAAGTGAATCTAAGCTTCGTGATTTAGTGTAATATTATTTCGATTGTTTTTTTTTTCATTTGTGATCATGACGTTTTCAAGTACTATGTATAATAGTTTATGAAATAAATAATTTTTTTACTTTACTTTACTTTACTTATAAAACAGTATACCTGTCTCTTCGGTACTTATGAAAAATAATCAACGTTAAGGTTACCTAGACACATTATTTGTTAAGCCACATGATATGAAAACATGCTCAGTAATTTCCTACGACACAGCATCCTGAAACCAGAAAAATATGTCATTAAGCGCTATCGATCAAAGCGACTTTCGTAACTAAGAGATCATGACGTTTTTAAGTGTTATGTAATAGTTTACGAAATAAAAAAACTTTTCACCTGACTTTGACTTTTTAACATAACATTAACAAACTTAAAGAAGCACTTGCTATCGAGCTAGTCAAAAAAAAAACCTTGTATTTACTTATGCATATAAGTAGGTTTATATATCTGATATGTATCTTATATCATATTTTTGTGTATGTATATCTGTAATGTTATCATATATTATATTAATGCCCGCTAACTATATCTCCCACTTTAGTTAAATTGACTGGAAAAGATTTCTTTTAGAAATAAGTCGACTTTTGTGTTTCGTATTTTTTACGTAAGGCTTTTTGTTGTTATTGTTTTTTGTACAACAAAGAATATATATTGAATGTTCATTGATCTATTCAGGTTTTTTTTTATACAAGTACTATAAATATAAATAAAAGAATATTTCTAACAATTATTACTTATTACTTACCAATTATTTAGTTCCAAGATAAGTATCATTAAGAACTTGTGTTATGGATACTGAATAACGGATAAACATACATAAAAACTTTCTTTTTTTTTGTAAATACATACTTAATAGTCATAGAAAAACACCCAGACCAGAACAAATATTCATATTTATACACACAAATATTTTTCCTGTGTGGGAATCGAACCCACGACCTCAGGGGGCCTACCGCCGAGTTCGATGGCAATCGATTATAAGGCAAAATGGATTTCGAATAGGTTTTGTCGTACCGCCGAACTCATGGAAATCGAAACAAAATGGCGTTCTCCATTTGCCTATTGGCCTGTCACGGACTGAAGGTCATGAATGAGAGGTGGCTGTCGGCAGATTCCCCGGTACGGATTAATAAACGCAAAACATAGTTTGATCTAGATGGATTACCGGTAATCCATCGAATTCGGCGGTAGGCCCCCCAGGAGTGGAATGCGGGTATACTCGCCACCACGCCATATCGGTCGTCAAAACGTATTACTTTCGTATCTAGCATCCTAAAGTACGTTTCCGACCCGCAGGCTTATAAAGCTTCGATATATTTATAATGCAAGGCATTCACAAAACTCTGGACAAATAGGAATTTACCGTCCCTTCGCCGGTGGGAACATCTTCACCAATACCATTATAAGCAGGGTGTTATCCTTATACAAATAACTCCAGTATTTGTGGAGAAAGGGATGTTGTTTGAATAACTTTATATGTAGTAAAATAAAATATACTTTACTGTCTTTAAGATCAACAGGATCATTTAGATTCGTCAAACATTTACACAAAATGGAAATTATATATTTTTTAACAACTATAAATAAATATTTTCTGACAATTACACCAATTATTTAGTTCCAAGATAAGTATCATTAAGAACTTGTGTTATGGATACTAAACAACGGATAAACATACTAAAATACTTTTTTTTTTGTAAATACATACTTAATATACATAGGAAAACACCCAGACCAGAACAAATATTCAAGTTCATGCACACAAAGATTTGTCCTGTATGAGAATCGAACCCACGACTTCTGGAGTGAAGTGTAGGTATACTGACCTCCACGCCATATCGGTCAACAATGAAAGTAATATGAGCGGTACCATAATAAAGAAGTAAAAGCAAATGGGTTCTTTGTAGTATTTTTTGTAATACTCGTAGTGATAGAAATAGCATTTTTTTAAACCAGTCATGGTTAATATTGTTTAATATTTACGCGATTATTATACTGAACAACGAACGAGGCTATGGCGAACACAAAAGTTCCCGAGAAGCGGCAATAGGCTCACCACCTATTACGTGGGACCAACAATATAATTGGCGAAATGTGAACACCCATTCCACCTCTGCCTACCCCTTCAGGGTAACAGGCTTGATATTATGTATGTATGTATATAATAAAAACTAAATAACACACATTTTGATTTATTAGTAGTAGTAGTAGTTTTTTAATCAAAATAACCACTTTTAACTAAAAAATATGATACATACACCAATTTGTCTTGTCTATTTGGTACGGCTTATCTCTGAAACAGCTGAATTGATACATTACCAACAAACTGCTTTGCAGGTTCGCGGAATGTATTCGAATTTAATTGTAATCTGGAAATAAAATTCTTAAAATTTAATTATTTTTTTTTAATTTGATTTTGACGAGTCTTTCATTTACAGATAATACAATAAACTGCTATGCAGTTTGGCGGAATGTATTCAATTTTAATTGTAATCTGGATCTAAAAGTTAAGACTTTTAGTTACTTTTTATTAATTTTTTTTTTTTTAAATTTGATTTCGACGAGACTTTCAGTTACAGATAATAACTATCTATCAATCATACACCCAATACAAACTATATAAATATCTATGCTACTTTTTAACCTAAAAATTGAAGAAAGTACTTGTAGGTCACTTGGACCAAATAGCAAGAATTTTACGGCCGCCATTTATCTATTAAAATTACGAAGTTCTCCGTAATTTATGAAGTTTGTCTGTTTGTAATGTTCACATATGAGCTTTTCATTAACTGCTTTTATACGAGGGTAATTTGGCAATTGAAATGAAAATGAATTTTTGTAACTCAAGTATTATTACAAACTAGGATTATAAGTTTACAAATGTAGAAATATAAAATCACATCAATTATAACTAAATAATCTAGAAAATTTTTCTTTGGCATTTTAACCAAAATAAGTAAAGTAAAGAAAAGTAAAGTAAAAAAATTATTTATTTCATAAACTATTATACATAGTACTTGAAAACGTCATGATCACAAATGAAAAAAAAAAAACAATCGAAATAATATTACACTAAATCACGAAGCTTAGATTCACTTACATGCAACAAAACAATTTAAAAATAAAAAATAATTAAGTGTAAGTGAATCTAAGTGCCAGTTCCGAGCCACCGCTCTGTAAGAAGAACTGGCAAGAAACTCACAGGCTATGCTCTTTTAAATATGTCCATTAGTTTGGTACTAGAATTACAATCTTCATTTGTCTGTGAAGCTATACAATGCAATATAACATAACCTTAACAATATTTATGTTTTCAAGTCATTCATATTAGAATAGCCTATATGAAACAGCAGTTTAATCCCAAGCATTTTTATCTGCCATATAGTCTTTAATAGAATAATATCCCTTTGAAGACAGCTTGTGTTTTATTGTTAATTTAAATTTATTTAGGCTCAATTGCTGTATGTTGCTTGGGATTTTATTGTAGAATCGCACACATTGACCTTTAAAAGATTTGTTTATCTTTTGGAGCCTAGTGGCAGGTACAACTAATTTATGCTTATTCCTTGTGTTTAGGTTATGTACACAGCTTTTCTTACTAAATTGATCAGTATTCTTGTGTACATAAACCAGGTTATCATAAATGAATTGACCGGCCACTGTTAAAATACCAATTTCTTTAAACTTTTCCCTTAGTGAATGTCCACACGGGAGATTATAAATTGCTCGAATAGCCCTCTTCTGCAGCACAAAGATTGTTTGAATGTCTGCGGCACAACCCCACAGAAGAATACCATAGGACATAACACTATGGAAATAGCTATGATAAACTAGCCTAGCTGTTACAACGTCTGTTAATTGGCGAATTTTCTTTACCGCGAATGCTGCAGAGCTAAGTCTACTCGACAATTCACCAATATGTGGGCCCCACTGTAGCTTAGAGTCTAAAGTAATCCCTAAAACTTGGTAGTATCCACAAGGGTCAACTCATCCTCCTTTACCATAATAGTAGAGTTTGCCTGTCTGACGTTAGGCGTCACGAATTTAATACATTTCGTTTTAGCCCCATTTAATAGCAAATTGTTAACGTCAAACCAGTGCACCACCTTCGAGATCGCACTGTTTACTTCGTCTAAATTCTGATTTCGTTTTAACTTAAACAATAATGATGTATCATCAGCAAACAAAACTATCTCGTGGTTTTCTTTAACAAAATATGGCAAATCATTCATATAAATCAAAAACAAAAACGGACCGAGAATCGAGCCCTGCGGTACCCCCATTTTTACAACAGACCCCTGAGATCGCTTTCCATTAACCTTAACCCTTTGAATCCTATCACTTAGATATGAAGTGAGAAGATTCAATGCGGAGTTTCTTATTCCGTAATATTCTAATTTTTTTATCAATGCTTCATGAGGAACACAGTCAAAAGCTTTGGACAGATCGCAAAAAATACCTAAAGCGTCCAAAGAATTATCCCAAGCATCAAATATATGTTTTAAAAGCTCAACACCTGCATCGGTTGTAGAGCGACCCTTAGTGAATCCAAATTGTTTTGAATGCATTAATCCATTTTTATTGAAAAATATTAACATCTGGTTGTAAACAAGTTTTTCAAAAATTTTACTAAATGTAGGCAGCACTGAGATAGGTCGAAAATTTGTTGGGTCTGTTGTACTGCCCGATTTATATAATGGAATGATTTTACTTTCTTTCATTAGATCGGGAAATTTGCCGCAATCTACACATTTATTAAATATTAGAGCCAAACTGTGCGCCACCGAAACAATGATAGGCTTGGTAACTACTATGGAATTGCCCCAGAGGTCTGCAGCTTTCTTAACACTAAGAGTATTGAATGTCTTAATTATATCCATAGATGTAACATGACTAAACGTAAAATCTACTGTACATATATTCACGCTATCTTTCAAAATAGACTCCGCTAAAGTGGGCGAACAATTTAAATCTTTTGTGATAGACACTGGAATATTAGTAAAAAAGTTTTCGAAAGCATTGGCTACATCTAAGTCAGATGTAAGAGTTTTTTTATCAATATAAAGTTTAAACTCAGTATTATAATTTTTACTTTTTCCCGTTTCACTATTAATAATATTCCAGGTCATTTTAATCTTATCATCACAATTTTTTATTTTAGAGCTTAAATAATAAGACTTGGCCGTATGACATGCTTTTCTAAATATTTTAGAATATTTTCTTACATAATTATAAAATTGTTCACTGTTGTTTAATTTTTTCTCATCATACAGTTCATACAGCCTCTTTCTACTTTTATGTAGCCCAGGAGTAGCCCATTCACTAAAGGTAGCTTTATTATTTACCTTAACCGTTCTGGGAGTAAATATTGATTTAAATGTGTTAGAAAAGCTGCTGAAAAAATCATTATATAAAAAATTTGGGTCACAGCTTTCATCTATAAAAGGTAAACTATAGCATAATAATTTACTGTTAAACCTCTCAAAACGATTATTGGTTTTTGGTACAAATGTAATAGTTTTTTTAGCTACAGTTTCATTTTTACAAATAAAAGACATTTGTTGTCCGCAATGATCTGAATCTAATTGATTAATAATTTTTTTATTGTTATCACTTAGCATAATATTTGTAAAAATGTTATCTAAGCAAGTAGCAGAAGTAGCAGTAATTCTTGTTGGCTCCAGAAACAAATTAACCAAATTATGAGATTTAAAAAGTGCCTTTAATCTTGTACATGGACTGGAACACTCTAACAAATTAACATTAAAATCTCCACACACAATAACTTTTTTATTACTTTTACAAAATTTTCCTAAGGCTTTATCCATAATACCTTCAAATAAATCATATGAAGCTGAAGGAGGTCTGTACACACTCAATACAATAAACTGCTGCATTTCTATACAGGCCATTTCTATAATACGTTCAACAGAGAGATTGACTATATCATGGCGCTCCTTGAATTTAAACTGTTTATTTACTATAATTAATGATCCGCCATGTATAGCACCACTCCTGCAAAACGAACTACCTAACAGGTGACTGTTGAAATTGAACATGAGCTGGTTACAATTAAGCCAATGTTCAGTAATACACAAAATATCAATATGATTATGATTATAACTAACGAATACGAACTAACTACCTGCAGCTCATCTACCGCAACCGCTATTTTAAAAATAAAATACGTGATAGCCAAAACTTTTTTAAAAATAACACAAACATCGTGTATATCATAAAATTGGAGCGCTCTTTCTTTATAGAGATTGCAGCTTTTGGCGGGATTTGAGTGTAATGTCGGGAAATTCTCTAGCTTTACGATTGGCCGTGGAGGCGCTCCATCTGACGATATGAAGGCTCAATAAAACAAATTGGACGGACTTCGGACGGGAACCTAGTACACAGACCCTCGTATTAAAAATATTCAGTACATTCAGTATTAAAAGTCGAAGTAGAGACTTCTTGGCGGGAAAGTGAAGCGTCATGTCTGCAGTTTTGTTTTATTTTCTAAAATTTGTAATATTTCTAACATAAATGTGTAATAACGGTGGATTATTAACCGTTAAGTGTTTGTGAATATACATGAGTGTTGGTAAAACAAACAAAGCAGTGCAACAAGACTTTTTTAAAGGAAAAAAAAATCGAAGTATAATTACTTAGTAATAATGCATTTTTTTATGTAATGGCTTCGTGCGGTTTGCACATTTAGCCAGTGTCAAGTAAAATATATAATCAAAAACATATAAATTATAGTAAATGAGTGGTGATAAAGATGATAAGTGGTAAATGAGATGCCCTCCCCTAAACTCGTTGAGTCCTCAGTAAAGATGTGGGACTATACTGAGATCTCACATGGACTTCTTGAGAGAATTTGAAAAGTTATGTTGCACTGTTTTATTTTTATTACCAACACTCATGTACGTTCACAAACACTTAACGGTTGATTCACCGTTATTACACATTAATGTTCGAAATATCACAAATTTTTGAAAACAAAACAAAACTGCAGACATGACGCTTCACTTTCCCTCCAAGAAGTCCGTAATAAATCTTAATCGGCAATTAAAATTGGTTTAAATATGGTTCGCTTTAGGGGTTTTGGGAAAGAATTACCGCGGCCCCGGAAACATAGCAGGCTCAAGAAGGAACATGGATGGTTTTTAGATAATAAACCTTTTCTTTTTACCCATAGCGGGAGACGGTCATTTGGTGATTATACATATATACGAAAAAAGGGTGGTTCGAAAAAGCTCTCATGATCGTCAACTTAATAAATTTGACGGAAACCTAACCTATACAACACAGGGCAGTGTCTAAACAACTAAAATCAATACTTTAAGTGAAAAAAGTTGTTTTAGGTTTGTCTTGGGTAAGCTTTTATAAACTTTAGTTATACTTTCATGAGAGCTTAATTTTGAATAGAAAAGAATTGGACAAGAAACTTCACGAGTTTTGGTCCGCCATTGTAAATATAACAATTACTTACAGATAAAATAAAATTTGTGCTCTACTGGAAAATACTAGGGTACCTAAGACGTAATTTATTATTAAAAGATTATTATAGTGAATATCGGTTACCGAAATTACAATTACACTGACTTAATTTGTAGAGGAAATGCTGCCAGCATTCTTGACGACCGATATGGCATGGAGGTCAATATACCTGCACTTCACTCCAGAGCTCGTAGGTTCGATTCCCACACATGACAAATCTTTGTGTGCATGAATATGAATATTTGTTCTGGTCTGGGTGTTTTCCTATGTATATTAAGTATGTATTTACAAAAAAAAAAGTATTTATGTATGTTTATCCGTTATTTAGTATCTATAACACAAGTTCTTAATGATACTTATCTTGGAACTAAATAGTTGGTGTAAGTGTCAGAAATATTTATTTATTTATTCTTGGCACCGTACCCTACGGGCCCACAGGCTTTTATCTTTTATTTATAGTTTTAAGTTTAGGTAAGTTTATGTAGGCTGTATTGATTTTTCTTTGTTTATTCAGAAGCATTATGTTCTACTTCTAAAACGAAAGTTAGACAGTAACTTCGATATAGAATAAACAGCCATTTTAATGGCTATAGTTAGCCATTTTAATAGTTTACTATAAATGTAAAATACAAAATTGTAGGTATTAATTAATTAATGTGAAATCCTTACTAATATATATATATATATAATATAATATTATAAATGCGAAAATAACTCTGTCTGTCTGTCTATCTGTCTGTCTGTCTGTTACTCTTTCACGCCAAAACTACTGAACGGATTTAAATGAAATTTGGTATACAGATAGTCTAGACCCTGAGAAAGGATATAGGCTACTTTTTATTGCGAAAAGGGGGTTGTAAATGCTACCCAAAGATACTATTCCACGCGGACGAAGTCGCGGGTAACAGCTAGTAATATATAAGTTAGTGCAAAAATTAGATATGCTTATGAAAATTTGTGTTTGGTCTTTAGAATTGGATCATCTTCTTAGCCTAAGAATGTTCCTCTGTTAGGCTCTAAAGCTACAAAGTTTTTGAGGTTGTACAACTGTACGATAAGCTGCCCAATGTTCAATAGTAAACAAGGAATTTATAATGACGCTTAACGAATAAGTATAAGAATAATAATTTGTATTATATACCTACTTGTATTTAGTCTGATGTTTCGGAAGTAGCCACAGAAAAAAATGTTATAAGAATGTTTTTTTATGAGAAATAAACTCTTGGAACCTGAAAGTATATATAAAGTGTATAGGGATCCTACCAACACTTAAGGAGCACAAGCCAACCTCACCTGCAAGTGGTGCACCTGCCGATCAACGGACGAGGCTCTGGCGAACATAACAGTGCCCGGTAAGCGGCAATAGGCTCGCCACCTATTACGTGGGACAAACTATGTAATTTGCGAAGTGTGGGCGTATGGTATGCCTCTGCCTACCCCTTCGGGGAAACAGGCGTGATATTATGTATGTATGTATGTATGTATGAACCTGAAAGTATAAAAAAAATATTTAATAGTAAATAATATGCACTTCAATGTCTCGTTAAAATGGGATTGGCAATTCCTACACTAGAACTAACAGACCTAAAAAAGCAGAAAAATATTTAGTGAAACTGTAATTTTAACATTTCAAAATGACACTTCAATTTTATTTCCTTATTTATTAACCTACTTTTATATATTAGGTCGGGGAAAAAGTCTTTTCGCATAACGTAGGTATAAACTTATTATAAAAAAATGGTTGCCTGTAAAGTCGTTTTTACGGGCGAAGATTTTACGTGACAACGTCTTTTTCTCGGTAGAATATTTATTGATATGAATATAATTAAATTGCACAATAGGAACAAGGAATTGAATGAAAATAAGAATTGCACAAATTTTAACTATAGAAATATATTTTGTTTACTAAAACATTGTACACTAGTGCTGCGCGCGCGGCAGACCGATCATAGTTGAGTGGGAGAGAGACGCAAGGCATTCGCCGGGCCTCTCTCTCGTTCGGTGACTCATCGTAACGTTACCGAGCGTTACACTTTTTCATAAGTGACTCCCAGCCGCAACCTAATTTAAGACGTTGTCACGTCAAAATTTTTTGACTGTACTATTTGTGTCTGGCTGGTTTTGGTAACATTAAAAAAGTTACATTATAAAGAAAAGAAAAAAATAAAAAAAAGTTGTTTCCCGCTATTTTTCATTTGTTTTTCTCTTCGTAAAAATGAGTGAATCTAATGAAGAAATTCGATACATTTTAAAATTTTATTATAAAAAAGGCAAAAATGCAACTCAAGCAGTGAAAAAAATTTGTGATGTTTATGGACCTGATGCAGTGTCAGTAAGAGTAGCACAAATTTGGTTCAAACGTTTTCAGTCCGGAAATTTTGATGTTAAAGATGCACCTCGCTCTGGTCGCCCTGTAACGAATAAAATGGACGCCATTTTTGAAAGAGTGGAGCAAGATCGGCATATTAGTAGTTACGATGTAGCTGAAGAACTGGGAATTGACCACAAAACAGTTTTGACCCATTTGAAGAAAGCTGGTTATACAAAAAAGCTCGATATTTGGGTGCCACACGAGCTCACTCAAAGAAACTTAATGAACCGTGTACTCATTTGCGATTCATTATTGAGACGTAATGAAACCGAGCCGTTTTTGAAGAGATTGATAACTGGCGATGAAACGTGGATCACGTACGACAAGAACGTGCGAAAAAGGTCGTGGTCGAAAGTTGGCCAGGCTTCACAGACTGTGGCCAAACCTGGCCTAACACGAAATAAGGTGATGCTGTGTGTATGGTGGGATTGGAAGGGCATTGTTTATTATGAGCTTTTACCGCCCGGCAAAACCATCGATTCTGATCTTTACTGCCAGCAACTGATGAGATTAAAGGAAGCAGTCGAGAGAAAACGGCCGGAATTGATCAACAGGAAGGGTGTGGTCTTTCATCACGATAACGCTAGACCACACACATCTTTAGCCACTCAGCAAAAATTAAGAGAGTTCGACTGGGAGGTCCTAGTGCATCCACCATATAGCCCTGACCTTGCGCCTTCAGATTTTCACCTGTTTCGGTCTCTGCAGAATTCTTTAGGTTCTGTAAGGTTGACCTCAAGAGAGGACTGCCAAAACTATTTGTCCCGTTTTTTTGATCAGAAGTCCCAAAGTTTCTACAGTAACGGGATAATGTCTCTGCCCACAAAATGGCAGAAAGTTATTCAACAAAACGGTACATATATATTGTAAATAAATGTAAATAAACTTTGAAAAAAATGTCTTGACTTTTCATACAAAAATACGAAAAGACTTTTTCCCCAACCTATTATAACAAAAAACGACCACAATGAAGTTTCTCCGTTCACAGACTTTTAAAAAACACCCTCTTTGCCCCGGGGGTTAAAAATAGAGGTTACTTTCCGTCAAAAGCTCGGATTCGTGATCAAAGAGGCGCTGCAAAAAGCCCGAATGTACAAACACGAATAGGCACAGCCGAAGTAACGGCAGCACCGATATACATCGTAATTGTCGCATCGAGCGCCACCAATCGACTTCTGTCTCGGGGCGAATACGTTTTTGATAAGAGTTTGTATTCCTGCTTTATCGGTGTAGCTCCATTGTCACCTTCCCTTTTTATTTCTGACGTCCAAACCTAAGATTTGAACCATATCGTGTAGTCTGAATTTTTATATTCAGTTCTACTCATACATACATACATACATAATGTCACGCCTCTTTCCCGTAGGGGTAGGCAGAGATCACATCCTTCCACTTGCTACGATCTTGGCACACACTTTTAGCTTCATTGACACTCATTAACCTCCTCATACACGCCCGTCGGTTAAGGGTACTTTTGACCTGCCCTTGATTGGTACTCATTGATTGGTATATTTTAACCAAAATGATTATCAGGGATAAAATATTAAAAAATATTTTTTCCAGACACTCTTTTATATTTTTAATCCATCAAGCCATGGTTTTCCTAAAACCCCTTTGTAATGGCGGGAAAATCAAACTTGACGCCTTTCTTGCGCAAACATGAGCTTATGCTGCCTTCAGAGAATTCAAATGAATTTGTGGTAGGTAGCTAAATAGGTACTCGACTGAGGCCCATGAAATGTTAATATCTCATTTATAATTTCGGTGGTGACCATCATCATTAACGTCTTACTACTGAGCACAGACCTTCTCTAACGAACCAAAGAGAAAGAGATTGAAACTCTACAATACAAATACAACAATAAAATTCCTATAAAAAACATTGTCTAAAAATATTTGCTACCAAACTCAAGCTATAATTTAAATCAAACATTATCACAAAGTCTAACTAACTTGCATTGAATTGATAGCAAACTCTGTTCTTGTGGGCAACGCAAACTAAATAGACGAATACGAATAAGGAAAACCTTCAGCTCCCTTAATTTTAATCAACCTACCAAAGAATTTATATAAACATATTTTTATACTCAGATATTTTTAATCACATCATAAACAGTGTTTAAGCGGTAACGTGGAAACGCGTTCCCGCATACTCCAAAGCTCTTTGCCCGAGTGCCTTGATTTACGATTTGGTTGAAAACCGTCTTTTATTTGCATTTTGCTTCAAAGAAGCGCTCGAGTCGTGCGAGCATTTACTCAAGTATATATTATAGAGAATATTCCAGAGTTTTCTAAGCGTTCGTATTGAGAAGCCATTTCCCGGAATTTGGTTGTGACCTTTATGCTCCGATTTTCTGCTGTGCTGAATGCATGAGGCTCTTTATCGTTCCGGTTTATGATAAGGGAATGGAATAAAATGAAATGTTACTTCAGATAAATTTTATTGTTATGGCTTGTCTCACGTAAACCAATATTTTAATGACTGAGTTTTTACATTTATTATATTAATATGTGTGAGAATTTTTCGCCAATTATATAGTCCCACTAATATATAATAGCTTATTGCCGTTTACTGTAAACATTTATGTTCACCAGAGCCTCGTCCGTTGAACGGCAGGTGCAACACTTGCAGGTGAGGTTTGTTTGAGCTCTTAATATGTTGGTAGGTGCACCTGCCGATCAACGGACGAGGCTCTGGCGAGCATAACAGTGTTCGGAAAGCGGCAATGGGCTCGCCACCTATTACGTGGGACCAACTATATAATTAGCAAAGAGAGGGCGTATAATTTGCCTCTGCCTACCCCTTTGGGGAAACAGGCGTGAATGTATGTATGTTGTTGTGTTTTATAAAAATAATGCATTTTTCTATTAACTGAGAGAGTTATTGTTTTTATCCAATTTATAGTGCTTTCTGGGTTAACAGCGCCGACCACCCGCCACGCTATTTTTAATAGCAACCGCAACGTAAAGTCTGCTTCTGACGAGGAAATGTCGCCAGTGAATGCGCGCATTATAATTTTAATTTGATAAGAAAATAAATTGTTTTCTAAGTGTTCGCTTAAAGTTCTTGAGGAGAATACTTAATATTCATTAAAAGGTAGGTCTTATTTTTCATACCCACGTGGCAAATTAGATAAATTAGTGCAACGTAGCAGTTAATATTAGGTCGTTATTATGAAGTTGGAGTTTTATCGAACTGGCCACTTTGATCTCAAAAAATCGTCGTTTCTTTAGGAATTCCAAATTCAAATTTATTACAAGCTTGTCAGTTCGTGTTCTGTGTAATGTGATAATTCATTTGTTTTCGCGCCTATTTATTTTGTTTGGCCATCGTTCTTTGCTCAATATGGAAAATATTAAATACAAGTGCCATCGTGGCACGAGCGCTGCAGAAACAGCTTGAAATATTAATGATGTGTACTCAGAAGCCACTGTAAAAGATTTTTTTTTTTATTCCAACGGTTTTGTTTTCGTAATTTTGACCTCCAAAACAAACCTTGTGGACGGGCGGAGACCCTAGTTATCTATGAGGAATTGAAAACGATCGTGGAAACGGATCCATCTCAAACCACGTCAGAGTTGGCTGGAGACTTTGCTGTGAAAGATAAAATAAATTGGTGTGAAGAAGCTTGAAAGATAGGTACCACATGAATGAAGTAAAGCAAACCAACAAACACGCATTGACTGCTGTATAAGGAGGGGATTTTAAATCGTATCGTTATTTGTGATGATAAATTGAGGATAATCGGAAACGCTCATCACAGTAGTTGAAAAAGTTGACCCAAAAAAGGTACTGGTTAGTGTATGGTGGACCAGTGTTCCCCCCCCCCCCCCCCCGACTGGTCTCCACCTTGTCGTGGTGGGGGGGCTGAGTACCTCCCGGAGGCCGGGAAAAGGTAACACCCAGAGACCGACGACTCTGGTATTACTGCTGGCGGTCGTGTCTGACGGTGGTGAGTCCCACACACCTCTCTCGGTCCCCCTTTGGCCGGGAGGCAGTGCGTAAATGCATTTTGTTACCGACGTAAATCAAAAAAAAAAAGGTCGTTTTAGGTAGGCACTGGGTTTTTAACCCTGAAAAATTTTCAATTAAATATATAAATATCTCTGGACGATGGCGGCGATGTCCACCCGCCCCAAACTAAGCTTGTTCTAGACAATTGAAATTTTTTACATTGAAGAATGTAAAATAAATATATATATATAAAATATATATATACATAAAATATATCGAAGACACCCAGACCAGAGTAAGGAATATTCGTGTTCGTAGGCACAAAGTAGTACGTCTTGTGGGAATCGACCCAAGACCTTGTCGGAATTAATTCATAAGATTTTCTATTGAGTAAAAGTAAATCTATATCGATTGGAGTTCTGTAAATAAAATAATCAGTAATCGTATAGAATCGATAACGACCATATTTAAATTTATCAAAAATCTTGGCTTTTAAAATTATCATCCTAAACTGTCTCGCGGCTGTACCACTAAGAATTCGTGAACGCGACGTTATCGTTCACTATGGAGTACGCCGATTTTTTGAAGTGCGGTACGACTCAGATATATTTATTACAACCGGCAATGTATTTAAAAGTTGTAAAAAGGCGATGTGAACCACCGAATCATATAATCGTGTATGAACATCTTTAGTTTTGAGCTTATTTTGTTAATAAAACGCCATTTATACTACTATAAAATATTAACCGATGAAATGATAACACTCTATTCGCATTATCACAATTTCTGGGCAATGGGGAATGCTAAAAATCACCATTTTTTAAGTTCCGCTCCGTTCCATACACGTCCGGATACCAACTTAACGTCAAATCATGCACTGGTGTTATTTGGTGGTGGCTTTAGTGCTACAGTATGTCACGCGCACACAGAAGATATAGTGTTATATTATTAAGTTATCTATTATCTTAATAAAACATCATTATTATATCAAATTTAGCCCCGGCAGGCCAATATTTTAACAAATAGGTACTTGTAAACAAATTAGGAAAGAATTATCAAGTTTTGTCTCATATTTATCGCACCCTTCTAAACGGGATGTCTCCGTTAGAAGCCAATGACTTGATCGATGAGCACGAATGCTGAAGTTACCGGCATGCAAACTCTAAGCCCTACTTACCTACCCACTTTCTTTTACTTACCAAAGAAAAGCTTAATAATAAAGTTACCGAAGTTGGAAGGGAAAGGTTCGTACTTGAAAGTTGTTCTAATGAAAAATGCAAGTTTTGGGCAAGTTTGAGTGGTGCTTAGCGGAGTGTCGCGAGCTCGCGAGGCGCATGGCAAATGTGACTAATACCCGAGTGGGCCTTCCTGATCCTCTAGACGACGAAGTGAGAGGAAACTTTCACAGAATTACATTATTTTTTGGGACGGAAAGATTTTTCAGGCTTCTATTTGCTGTCAAGACGGGGCCTCAATGCAACATGGAATAGGAATACAAATTGCTGCTGTTTTAAAGATTTTTACAAGGTTATTGATGATATAGTTTGATGAAAGATACAAATAATTATTTTACAATCGAACCAATTATTTAGTTCCATAATAAGTATTATTAAGAACCTGTGTTATGGATAATAAATAACGGTTTTTTTTTTGTAAATACATACTTTAATACATAGGCACAACCAGATCAGAACAAATATTCATATTCATGCACACAATGATATTTCCTGTGTAGGAATCGAACCCACGACTATGTAATATATTTTAACGACCGATATGCAGGTGAGGTCAGTATTCCTGCTCATTTTATCGATCCTAAGTATATGGTATATGACTATAAGATATGTGCTTAAAGATGCTTGCACACCTTTCCTAAGTTAGTAAGTTTAATTCCCAAACCCAATTGCTAAATAAAATAAATAATATTAAAAGTTAACAATATCCAGATAACTGGTAATTTGTTGAAACAAAGGTCCGGGGAGTATATATGGTTGATTTTATAGACATTCCAATTGCAGCTGTAGTCTACTTTAAAGCTTCTATGTTTTTTGCATTTTAGCCGGAATCGTTTGATATCTTAGAAAGCGGCAGTGATTGAGACATTAGTATCTAATTGCCCACCACATTCTTGCTATATTTAGCGGACCCTATGTTGCCCTGGGTTCAACCATTGTGATTATAATTTAATCGAATAAATTCTAAATTTATTTAGTGAAATGGCTTTTAGATTAGTGTTTTCATTAACTCAGGTGTATAGAGCTCTAACCAAGATCGAAGGAGCCCAAGTCAATCTCATCTGCAAGTGGTGCACCTTTTTTTTTTTTTTTTTTTATTATCGTCTGTAAAAAAATGCTGCTTACGCACTGTCTCCCGGCCAAAAGGGGGAGACCGGGAGGGGGTGTGGGGCTCACTGCGGCCGACGCGACCACCGCAGTCCTACCCACTAAAAAACTTCAGACGACGCCCACCGCTGTTGAAAAGGGGCGAGGCACCAGTGCCCGGGTTTGTAGCTTCTGGTACCCCGCCCGCGGCCAACGTCCCCCGGATCAGAACCGGGAAGACCTCCTCAGGAAGGCGCAATTTGCAGCGCCCCCCCTACCTCTATGTGCGGCCATGGCGTAACTGGCCGACTTCGGGGGGGGTCTATGGCGAGACGGAAGGGGCCCCCTGCCCCCGCCGCCTAAGACCCCCCGGGCGCTGCCTGACGGGCCCTCCTGGCCCGCCCGCTGCGCCAACGGCGTAGCCGGAGAGAGAGCGGATCCCGCTCCCTCTCCCGCTCCGCGGCCTCCTTCTGCGACATCACCACTTCGCAGAAGGAGGCCATCGCCTCCCACGCCGTCTCGCTGTCGACCATCTTTTGCATGATGGTCGGCAGCGAGAGAGCCACTCCACCCAGGGCCGCGGCTAACGTCGACCGCGGCCCCGCCCACGCAGGGCACGCCACCAAAGTGTGCTGCGCGGTGTCTTCCGCGCAGTCACAGTGGTGGCAACACCGGGTCGACTCCCCCCCGGCGACGTCACACAGATACTTCCCAAAGCACCCGTGCCCGGAAAGTACCTGCGTGAGCCGGAAGGACATCGACCCCCACCGACGGCCGACCCATCCCTCCAAGATAGGCCCAACCGCCTCGAGGATACGGCGCCTCGAACCTTCAGCACCCTCGGCACTCCTCAAGAGCTGCCGCCGCCATGTGCCCAGAGCCTGCGTCTGAGCGTCTCTACGCCACCGCACCACAGTGTCCGGTGCAGGGCGGAGACCCTGGCTCCGGGATTGCGCGCCACGCCAGAACACCGCCGAGAGAACCTCAGCGTCGAGGTCCCAGGGAAGAGAACCGGCGAGCGCGCATGCCACCTCATGGGAGATGGTGCGATACCCCCTAGCGACACGGGTCGCCATGACCCTCTGCGGCCGCCGCAGGATCCGTCGATGGCGACCCGATACGGAGCTCGCCCAAATTGGGGCCCCGTACAAGGCTTTGGACCGCACCACTCCCATGTAAAGGCGACGGCAAGTGCCGCCACCCCCCCCGAGATTGGGGAGCAGGCGAGATAGAGCTCCCGCCGTGCTCACCAACCTTGGTCCTAGGTGCCGAAGGTGAGCTTCGAAGTCCCATCTGCTGTCGAGAAGGACGCCGAGATACTTCAGCGTGTTCCCGACAGGGATGGGAGTTCCTCCAATCACAATGCTGGAGCCTGAAGGCGGCCGCCTCCGGGGACCATGAAAAACGATAGCCCCGGATTTGTGCAGTGCCACCTCGAGCCCCAGCCGCCGTATCCTCTGGACCACCGTCGCGACGCCGGCGGTGGCCAAAACTCTCGCATCCCGGAGGTCAGAACCCCGGGATGTTACGAGAGTGTCGTCGGCGTAACAGACCACGTCCACGCCGTGCAGGTTCACACAGCGCAGAACGTAATCATATCCGATGTTCCACAGGAGTGGTCCCAGGACAGACCCCTGTGGAACACCGCACACCATACGCCGACGACAGCCTCCTCCGCCCATCGTTGGGAAGACTACCGCCCTCTCCGACAGGTAGCTCCCCAACAATCTCCGCAGATATGGAGGCACCCCGTGGAATCGGAGCGCCTCCATTATCGTTGGCCAGGGCAGGGTGTTGAAGGCGTTTGCGATATCGAGCGACACCGCAATCAACACCCCACCCCGGGAAACCGCCCTCTCAGACAGGTCCCGCAAGCGGCTGATCGCGTCAATCGTCGATCGGCCGCGGCGGAACCCGAACTGGTGGTCGGACAAATCTGGTCCGACCTCCTCCAGGTGCTCGACGAGGCGGTTGGCGATGACACGCTCCAGGAGCTTGCCCGCCTCGTCGAGCAGCACGATGGGCCGATAACCAGAAGGGTCATCGGCCGGACGTCCCTCTTTGGGAAGGAGTACCAAGCGGCCCTCCTTCCAGCGCCGCGGAAAAACCCCATCCCGCAGACACCTAGCAAAGAGGGAGGTCACGCGGGGCAGAAAAGGCGCTTCCTCCCCGCTCAACACCAGGTCCCACGCCCTCGTCGGAATGCCGTCGGGACCTGGGGCCGTGCTCTTGCCCCTCAGGCGTAGCACGGCCCTTTCTACCTCCTCCTGGGTGAGCTCGGGCACATCCTCAGTGCCCGAGTCACCATGGGTGACGTGTGGCGCCGCCATGGCGGGAGGCACAAAGTCGGTTCCCCTGTCTGGGAACAGTGCCTCAACCACCCTACCGAGTACCGCCGGTTCGAGGCTGCTGGAGACGGGAGGGGTCCACGCTCGGAGCTTTTGCCGTACTATCTTGTACGGCCTGCCCCATGGATCCGCCTCAACGGCCTCCAGCAGCTCGTCCCACGCTGTGGCTTTGGACCGGCTGATGGCCCCGCGAAGGGCCCTCACCGCCTCTCTATAGGCGGCGTAGAGCCGGTCCACCTCGGCTTCGTCGCGGATTCTCCTTCCGCGACACCTCTGGTAGCGACGCCGCTCCACCGCACAGGTTCGGCGGAGCTGGGCGATCTCTGGCGACCACCAGTAGACCTGAGTTCTGCGAGGGGGGGCGCGAACACGGGGCATGGCCACGTTGCAAATTCGCGTCATGGCCTCGCACACCCTCACAGCCTCCCCCTCCACGTCCACCAGCGGTGGCTCCCGTGGCCACGCCTCGACCAGGGCTGCCTCCCGCAGCAAAGACCTGTCGAGGCGCTTGATCGCCCATCGTGGGCCGACCAATCGCGGCTCCCCCCCATCTCCGTAGGGCGCTGGCACCGATGCGGAGACACTGAATCTGATGTAACGGTGATCAGACAATGTCTCCACATCCTCCAGCACCCTCCAATCGTGAACACGCTGCGCGAGAGAGGGCGTCGCAAACGAGACGTCGATAACAGACCCCCCGTTGCGACGCACGCACGTGTTCACCGAACCGCGATTGAGGATAGACAGCCCACACTCTGTCACCCATTCCTCCAGGGCTGTCCCCCTCCCGCCAGTCGTCCGGGAGCCCCACGCCGAGGATTTGGCGTTGGGATCCCCCATAACAATGACGGGACGAGAAGGGCTCTGGACTATTGCGCCCAGCCTAACTAAAAACTGCTCAAAGTCGACGAGGGAGCGATTGGGGGAGAAATAGACTCCCACAACCACCACCCCGCCGACCCGAGCAGCTACAAACCCGCTTCCTCTCCCGACGAGGACGAGAGGGGGGGTGCCCGCCGCCGCACGCTGGATTATGGCCACTGAGCCGTCCGCGTCGCATACCCAATCTGCACGGATCGGGACGCGGTAGGGTTCAGCGGCCACCGCAAGATCGACTTGCCACTCCGCCATGGCCTGAAGAACGAGGTCTTGGGCCGCGGCGCAGTGGTTAAGGTTCGCCTGGAGAAAGCTGAGCCGGAGAGCCATTAATTAAGAAGTTTCCATATCAACCTCCTCCGGCCGATCCGCAGCGACGGTAGGGCCCTGTGCAGTAACGCCTCTGCTTGGGCCCTTCTTTTTTGCCTTGGGGGACCGGGCGCAAGCCTTACCCCCAGGGCGATGGTCGGCCACCCTCCCAGCCTCCTCACAGAGGGGGCAGTGGGGGGGGGCCGAGCAGTCACGGGCTCTGTGCCCTGGTCGAGCGCAGCGGAAACAGTTTCCACTGCGGTCGACTGAAGACTTGCACTGGGCCCCGAGATGGCCCAGCGCAAAACACCTGAAGCATCGGCCGGGGCGAGGATCCAAAAGGGTCGTCCCGGCCGACACCCAGCCAACTAACAGTCGCCCGCTGGCGACCTTCTTCGCCACCGCCACGGGGCAGGAGACCACAATGGCCCCCAGCCCCGCAGAGGTAGCTCTCCCGATTTCTCCCGGCCTGATAAGGTCGGGAGCGCAGCCGCCGACTGCCGCCACCGCCGACACCACCTCCTCCTTGGAGACAGAGTCGTCCAGGCCCGAGACGCGGATGTCTGCCCGCATCACCGGCCTGGAGACCCTGACGTCCTCCGGCTCGTAAATAGCGCGAAGGCGCTCCGCGAGCCGATCGGCCTTCTCATCCCGGGCCTCTCCTGCCAACTCAAGGACCCGGGCCCCCGTCGCCGCCTTGCGGAACCGCACTGAGGCAATGCCGAGGTCGGCAAGGCGTATCTTCGCCTTGGCCTCGGCGATCACAGCCTCGTAGGTGCGGCCCCGCTCCACTGCGCCTGGCAGCAGCGTCATTACGACCGCTGCCGATGATGGCGGGCGCAGTGCCTTCTTCTTGGCGAAGGCTGCCGATCGGCCGGACTGTGGTGCCGGCCTGGCAGGAGCAGCGCTCCGCGACACTTTTGCCTGCGCCGCCACTCTCCCTTTGGGGCGGCGCGAAACGACCGTAGTCCACGACTCCCGTTCTTGGCCACCCGACTGGGACGGGGCGGCAACGGGAGCCGGGACGACAGGGCGAACTTCAGGGGAGGAAGGGGCAACCGGTGTAGACGCCGAAAATGGCACCGGCTGCTCCCTCCCCTTTCCCTTCCCCTTTCCCTTCCCCTTTCCCTTACCCTTATTGATAGGAGGAGGAGGAAGCTGCGCTGCGGCCATAGCAGGAGCCGACGAAGGGCCCGGCTGAGGCGAAAGAGCCTTCCGGTCGGCTCGCAACGGGGGACGGAATGACTTTCCGGGCAGAAGGCGGCCAGACACCTCGAGGCCCTCTATGCGCGCGTCCAGGACTCTCATGACCTGCGCCAGGTCGACAGGTGCAGGCCTCTCCACTCTCCGCACCTCCTCGCGGAGAGAAGAGACCTCCCTTAACAATTCTGTATGCTGCGAGAGAAGGCGGGCGTTCTCCTGCCTCAGAGCCTTATCGCTTGCTCTGAGGCGCTCTAACTCCTGCCGCAGCATGTCCTCCTCCGAAAAGAGGAGAGGCCGAGTGCTGGCCAGCGCCCGGCTAGCACTCAGCGCCCTCCTGGCCTCGCCGAGACCGGCCGGTAGGCCTTGGGAACAACCGCGGCCACGGGCGCGGCCGCGCTTTGTCGTCGCCCTGGTCGCTGGAGGCTCGTCCGTAGCCAGCTCGGCCTCGCTGGATGAGCTCGCCCCGGAGGGCCTCTTTCTTTTCTGACGAAGGCAGCGGGGCTGAAGCCCAGGAGAGCTGCCCTCTTCCACCTCCGACGTCTCCAACGTTTCCGCGGGGCCTACGATGTCCATAGTTCCCGCGGAGCCGTCGGAGGGAGCTTCTTCCGACGCCGGCGTCGAGACAGACTTGCCACGTTCGCCTCTCGTCCTCGGTCCTCCACCGCCTCTAAGGCGCAACACTCCAAATCGCGAAGAAACATCGGTATCCAAATTATTGCATGGGTTGTCGGTGCGGAAGCCAGCAGAATGCTGACCCCCGAAGCAGTTTTTGCCCCCTCCGTATAACACGGGGCAGACACCCGCCGAAGCGGGTGTGCAGGATTCCCCCTTTCGAGGACCTGCCCGGAGAATAATTTTGAAACTACTTGTGATCATTTTATTCCCTCCATCTCTTTTTTCAGGGGTGAGCTCCCCTGCACGCTAGTGACTGGACTCCCTCCAGCCATGCATCCCTTCGGCACGATCCGCTCACCTTGGGATTGGGGTAATTTATTATAGTGGTGTTCTTCCACGCGGCACCACTCTCAATGAGCGGCACCTCCGTTCCGCAGATTGCGGGTTACGGATTGCCCGACGGGGAGTCAAGAGACCCACCCAACAGCCACAGCAATGTGACTGCCGGACCCGCCGCGCCGCAGGCCTTGCAGGCCTGCCACCCACCGCCGCCTGAAAGCGGCCACTGCCCTCGAAAGGGCGAAACAAGAAGCGCGAGAAACGCCTCGCCACCACTGGGAAAAGGCTGCATCCCCTGCCACCTCAGATGAGCTGAGGCGTGCTGGGAGCAGCCGAAACCCTTCGACCGTAAGGTACAGCCCTCACCCTTTGTAGGCCGCTTTCCGATTGCGAAACGAACAAAGCGAAACGCAACCGGGGGTGCGCCCTGGACCCACCAGTTTTGGTCCGCGCCGAACAAGCCGGTACCACTCATATCTGAGTGGCGTTCCCCTATCCGCCACCTTGGGGACGCGCCCGATGGAAGTCTGGCAACTACACACGGGTGCAAGTGGTGCACCTGCCGATCAACGGACGAGGCCGATAAGCGGCAATGGCTCGCCTATTCCGTGGGATCAATAATCCAATAATATAACTGGTCAAATCTAGGCGTATAATATGCCTCTGCCTGCAACTTCTGGGAAGAGGCATGATATTATGTATGTATGCAGTTCCTGGTGAAATATGCTACTTTAACTTGTCTTTGAGGAGATTTAGAAGAAAATTAAACAATATTTTAAAATTAAGCACTGTTCTTTCTTTATTTTAAATAATGGCTTCGTACGTCTAGCCAGTGTCAAGTAAGTGATATATTAATAATATAAATAATTCATAGTAAATGAGAATGAGTGGTAATAAAGATGATCAATGGTAAATGAGATACCCTCCCCTAAGCCCCTTGAGTCCTCAGTAAAGATGTGGGACTATACTGAGATCTCACTTGGACTCCTTGAGAGAAAATTTGAAAAGTGATGTTGCACTGTTTAGTTTGATTTACCAACACTCATGTATGTTCACCAACACTTAACGGTTAATAATCCACCGTTATTACACATTAATGTTAGAAATATCACAAATTTTAGAAAATAAAACAAAACTGCAGACATGACGCTTCACTTTCCCGCCAAGAAGTCATTAAGCACTGTTGAAGTCTCAGATCACACGAGGGCCTGATTCTGGATATTCCTTCCCACACCACCAAATTCTTCGGCTCGTCTTTTACTGTGCATGCAGCTCGGCTCTGGAACGCGTTACCAGGCAACATAAGAAAAGCAAAATCCTTGAATTCGTTCAAGACGTTAGTCAAGGATCACTACCTTTTTTTTAAATCATCCCTGCGTAGGTGGTTATTGGATAAGGCGTTTTATTCGATTGACGAATTCATTAAGTATAAACACATCTTATGATGTGCAAATGTATTTGACTTTGACTGTTAGTAATTTGAATAATAATTTTAAACCCTTAACCATAATATTTGACTTTAACAATAAAATTAAATTTAACAATAATTTTAAATTTAACAATTATATTTAATTTTACTAATGATATTGTAATGATAACAATGATATTTTTATTTTAATAATAATAATCTAATTATGTTTAAGGTTTGCATGCCTTTTTATAAGGCTAAATAGGTTAAGCTCCTGGAATTTTAATTTTAAGACCACATTTGTATAACTACCCTATTTAAAACAAACAAATAAAGAAATTTGAATTTTGAATTTGAACTTTCCTTATAATAATAACCATCTGTTTCCTTAAAAGTTTAATTTTCTAAATGTGTTTTTTTTTAAATAATTAATTTCTCTTAGTTTTTCATTTTATGTTGTGTTTATTTTTTATTTTAGTTGTAAATTTGTAGCTGGTTTTTTGTTTGTATTATTTTAGTAGTAGTTTTTTTTTATCCTTGTTAGTCTAATTTATTATCTGTTTTGTGTTTATTTATTTTGTTTTCAATTATTATTGTACATCACGATGTACCTTTCTGTGTTCTTAACTTTTCTGTCCATAAGGTTGCCTGGAAGAAATTGCTTTAAGCGATAAGGCCGCCCATTGTATATGCCTGTTTAATTTTCTTTGTTATTATGTGTAATCCTTGTTATGGTGTACAATAAAGAGTAAATTATTATTATTATTATTTTGATCTAATTAAACATCAAGTAGGTAAGGTCTGATAAGTGATTAACATTCAAAATATAAATATATATTAATCTTATCCTACGTAATCCAAGAAGCTCGTTTATTAAGGAACGTGACTTGAAATTATAAGGACGCAAGTCATACTACCTCCTCCTCAGCCATTCAATAAGTCCATTAGTGAGAAACAAGGGCTTTCAATTAATTTTCCTGAGGCATTTTCAAACAAAACCTAAGATTATATTAATCAAAATCATTTACTCGAGTTTCGCTCCAAAAAGCTCTTATCAACCTAGAAACTAACGCATTAGAGTAATCTTAGGTCTTTTCGATTGCTTGCAGCAGTTATGTAGTTATTCTATCAAAGACTTTAAGGCAGATAAAAATGCTTGGGATTAAACTGCAGTTTCATACAGGCTATTCTTGAATGACTTAAAACATGAATATTGTTAATGTTATCTATATTATATTACATTGTATAGCTTCACAGACAAATGAAGATTGTAATTCAAGTACCAAACCAATGGATATATTAAATCGAGATATTTAAAAGAGCATAGCCTGTGAGTTTCTTGCCAGTTCTTCTTACAGAGCGGTGGCTCGGAACTGGCACTTAGATTCACTTACACTCAATTATTTTTGTTTTTAAATTGTTTTGTTGCATGTACTTAAGTAAAAAGCTTCGTGATTTAGTGTAATACTATTTCGATTGTATACTTTCATTTCACTATATGTCTCTTGGTTTAAAATTATTGTAGTCTTTATCATCATCATCATCATCACAGCCCATTAACGTCCCACTACTGAGCACGAGCCTCCTCTCACATATCAAGGTGCGAGGGTATTGGGTCATACTCCACTACGCTGACCCAGTGCGGATTGGCGGAGGCAGGTGTGTGGCGTCCTGCTGTTAGAATTTTTCAAGCCGCCCATTAGGCCTCTAACATGGCTTAACGACTACCATATTTAGTGATAACCGGGACCAACGGCTTAACGTGCCTTCCGAAGCACGGAAGCGCTCGATATCAAATGCCACACAAACGGTCACCCATCTAAGGACTGATCTCTGTAAACTCTGCTGTACTTCGGCGATCGATTCCGACCACCGAGCACCGCAGAGCTACGAGCGCGTAGTCTTTATATACCTACATAATTCTACTGTACTGTCTAATAGTTGTGCCGGGTGCATGGTTCAAACTATAGCTTTAAGATCTTTTGTTACCCTGCAATAAATAGTTTGAATTAAAAGTATCGTGAGCTAGAAAATCAATTGAAGGCAAAAGAAACAAACAACATCTTAAGGAGTTTTTTTTCCCTTAAAATGTACTCACTCGTTTTGGCGCCAATACCTACTCCTTTAAAGTAGGTAGATATTACGCTTGACATGTGGCTGGCTGTAAAATACATAACGTATATATCAAGCAATCCACAGCTATATAACATAGTATATATAATACTATATTTCGAAAGGCATGGTTAGGGGGTTCCTGTTATAACTATAATAATAACTTCTTGGCAGGAAAGTGAAGCGTGTCTGCATTTTAGTTTAATTTTCAAAAATTTGTGATTTTTCGAACATAAATGTGTAATAAAGGTGGATTATTAACCGTTAAGTGTTTGTGAACGTACATGAGTGTTTATTAATGAAACGTAAAAGTGCAACATCACTTTTCATATTCTCTCAAAAAGTTCATGTGAGATCTCAGTATAGTCCCATATCTTTACTGAAGACTCAAGTTGTAGAGTGTTATAAGTTCTTATTAAGACAGGACAACGCTCTGTGGGGTCAGCTAATATTGCGGCAGCGGTTGAAATAAAAGAAGATAGTTATAAAAAATAACAAATTTATTACACATACGATATGTTTTTACTTAAATGGAAGTAAATTTAATATTTAAACATCGACTTTTTCTCTTAATTTAAATATTTTTTTCAATATACAAATAATAAAACAATATTCTACACCACATATGCACATTTATAAAACTAATGAATAAAACAGTTATTCTTAAATAATTTTTTTAACATTAATGATAACAGTATTTTTCTAAATGTCTTTTAAAATGATATTTAACTAATTTTCATAATTAGTTAAATATTAGTTAAACAAGTTAAACAATTAAAACTAAAAGTGTACATTTAATAAACATCTTTAATCGATTTCTATTGTGTACATAATCTAATAAATGCTTCATATAACCCTTTTTTTTTTAACAATTACATCAATTATTTAGTGTTTTTTCATCATTAAGAACTTGAAAAGCAAATTGTATAACAATATGTTTCATAATTACAGTGACATAAAGTCCACTGCTAATATTGGCCTCCCCAAGATAACAATCTATAGGGGGTATTTGACCATAACGACCAGGCGGGTTGGTGATCGCAGTTCCAGCCAGTATGCAGGATGACGCTGTTGCCCATCATCCGGTAAAACTTTTCTTCGTCGACTCTTACGACTTCCCATACATGTGTGTACGAACTTACGTACATAAGTTCTTACACACATATATGTAAAATTACATACTGGAAATTATATTTTTGAGTAAAATGTACGGATTACGTACAATAATTTTAATGCTGACCACGCGACCTTATTTGGCGCGCGGCAGTAATGACTTTTATTTCATTAATTATATTTAGTTCCTAACACACCTCCAACCTGTAAACAACTTATAGTTAAGTTTATACTTAACTATACTGTGACAGTGGTTTCAACTAAACTATCATCCAGGTCCAGTAAACTATAACATATCAAAGACTCAAACATAAAACATATTAATTACAGAAATATTTTTTAGAAAGAGGCTATATACTTATAAAAACTGTGTCTTAAGATAACTATTACTTTAAAATGTTCAATGTAATACCCAAATCGACTATTAATATCATCTATAGCAGCAATGTAAAGAGATTCAGTTGGTTTTAATTCGTAATGACAACTGTAAAATAATACGAATGTTTTTAAAGGAAATATCAATAAATTGTTGAACGATCGAACGATTGTTATCGTTTATTGATATTAAAAATATAACATCATAGAACTTAATGTTTTGTAGAACAAATAAAAAGGTGGGCTTATTTCTAAAATAAATCTTTTCCAGCCAACCCTTACTGTCGTGAGAGAGCTAGTTAGCAGGCATTAATAACATTACTGAAAAAACAATTTAAAAATACCCACATAATTATGAAAAAAAACAAATTGAAATTTATTTTTTCATAATATAAATTGAGCTTTTTTTTACAGTGCAACGCCATGCCGTGCTCTATTTAGAGGTGAACTTGAGGTATACAAGCTCTGGTTTACAAACAAATAAGTAAGAGACTATATTTACATGTGAACAATCACTATATCGACTTACGCCACAACTTGTGAGTCCACTACTAGAGCGAGAGCAAAGATTTTAGTCACTAAACGCCTTTCTACCTTGTTCGATCTTTTGAAGCAAACTTAACGACCCTATAATAAATTATAATTAACCTTAGACAATATAAACTTTTTATTGCAACCATAAAGCGCTCGTAGCTCTGCGGTGCTCGGTGGTCGGAAACGATCACCAAAGTACAGCAGAGTTTACAGAGGTCAGTCCTTGGATGGGTGATTTGTGTGGCATTTGATATCGAGTGCTTCCGTGCTTCGGAAGGCAAGTTAAGCCGTTAGTCCCGGTTATCACTAAATGTGTTAGTCGTTAATCCATGTTAGAGGCCTAATGGGCGGCTTGATAAATTCTAACTGAGAGGAGGCTCGTGCTCAGTAGTGGGACGTAAATGGGCTGAGATGATGATTGCAACCATGACGTTAGACATAGCTGTCAATCGTTTGACAGCTAGCCCAATTGACACCATGAATTTAGGTAAGACTGATAAATATCTATAAAGTCTTTATAGTTCATCTCTCCGTCGTAACGCGAGGTCATCGTGCTGGAACCAAGTGGCGTAGACTCGGGCGGGTTCCGGCGAAGAGTGGCGGTGGAAGGAGACTGGCCGGTCGCGGGCTAGCACCTCGCGAGGGTAGTCTTGCGGTCGCGCCTGCGACGAGGGTAGAAATAATATATAAGTTAATTATGCTGCAAGCTTGTCGAGGTTGCGGGATTGTTTAGAAGAGTTACGGCAGTCCCGAAATATAAAGGTCTTAAGCAGAAACATATATAGGTTTTAGTCAGTGAAAGTCTGACATATAAATAAAATAAATAAATATTTTCTAACAATTACACCAATTATTTAGTTCCAAGATAAGTATCATTAAGAACTTGTGTTATGGATACTAAATATCGGATAAACGTACATAAATACTATTTTTGTAAATAAATACTGAATATGCATAGGGAAACGCCCAGACCAGAACAAATATTCATGTTCATGCACACAAATATTTGTCCTGTGTGGGAATCGAACCCACAACCTTGGAGCGGAGAGCGGGTATACTCGCCACCACGCCATATCGGTCGTCGACATACTAATCTATTGTACTCTTAGCGGGAGGATGTCATTCGATAACTTTCTATCTATAAAAATTGACACGGGGTAAACATTCTTTGTCACAACGAGAACTGATATAATAGGTTGGGGAAAAAGTCTTTTCGTATTTTTGTATGAAAAGTCAAGACATTTTTTTCAAAGTTTATTTACATTTATTTACAATATATATGTACCGTTTTGTTGAATAACTTTCTGCCATTTTGTGGGCAGAGACATTATCCCGTTACTGTAGAAACTTTGGGACTTCTGATCAAAAAAACGGGACAAATAGTTTTGGCAGTCCTCTCTTGAGGTCAACCTTACAGAACCTAAAGAATTCTGCAGAGACCGAAACAGGTGAAAATCTGAAGGCGCAAGGTCAGGGCTATATGGTGGATGCACTAGGACCTCCCAATCGAACTCTCTTAATTTTTGCTGAGTGGCTAAAGATGTGTGTGGTCTAGCGTTATCGTGATGAAAGACCACACCCTTCCTGTTGATCAATTCCGGCCGTTTTCTCTCGACTGCTTCCTTTAATCTCATCAGTTGCTGGCAGTAAAGATCAGAATCGATGGTTTTGCCGGGCGGTAAAAGCTCATAATAAACAACGCCCTTGCAATCCCACCATACACACAGCTTCACCTTATTTCGTGTTAGGCCAGGTTTGGCCACAGTCTGTGAAGCCTGGCCAACTTTCGACCACGACCTTTTTCGCACGTTCTTGTCGTACGTGATCCACTTTTCATCGCCAGTTATCAATCTCTTCAAAAACGGCTCGGTTTCATTACGTCTCAATAATGAATCGCAAATGAGTACACGGTTCATTAAGTTTCTTTGAGTGAGCTCGTGTGGCACCCAAATATCGAGCTTTTTTGTATAACCAGCTTTCTTCAAATGGGTCAAAACTGTTTTGTGGTCAATTCCCAGTTCTTCAGCTGCATCGTAACTACTAATATGCCGATCTTGCTCCACTCTTTTAAAAATGGCGTCCATTTTATTCGTAACAGGGCGACCAGAGCGAGGTGCATCTTTAACATCAAAATTTCCGGACTGAAAACGTTTGAACCAAATTTGTGCTACTCTCACTGACACTGCATCAGGTCCATAAACATCACAAATTTTTTTCACTGCTTGAGTTGCATTTTTGCCTTTTTTATAATAAAATTTTAAAATGTATCGAATTTCTTCATTAGATTCACTCATTTTTACGGAGAGAAAAACAAATGAAAAATAGCGGGAAACAACTTTTTTTAATTTTTTTCTTTTCTTTATAATGGAACCTTTTTAATGTTACCAAAACCAGCCAGACACAAATAGTACAGTCAAAAAAAATTTATAATAAGTTTATACCTACGTTATGCGAAAAGACTTTTTCCCCGACCTAATATAATACGAAAACTTAAAAAAAAGCAGGTTTCGCACCAAAGCATCGTTAAAATGTTCCACAAAATGAATTTTTATACAAATAAAGTTAGTTGTCAAATTCAGAAATATAGTAAATCAAACTTTGTACTTAAATTTTAAAAATATTGTAAATCATACTTAAATTTAAAAAACTATTTAAAGGGCTGAGATGATGATGGTCTTTTTAATGTCACACGTCTTAATAGCCACTTCGTGCCTTTAAATATCGTTTCATGCTTCGCTTTACCGGGAGTGTAGAAGTTGGAAAACACATACGTAGACAGACAATTTCAAAGCCGGGTGTTCTTACAAGGGAACGACTTACAACATTTTTGGTTCGAGTTAATTAAATGTACAAGAGACAGTATACAAGGTCCATTGTAAATACGGGTGTGAAACTACTAACTGACCTGATGGAAGAGCGGCGAGTGCGTGAGTGTGACGTCACCGGCGCGTCGCGCGCACGCGCCGAGCGTCATGTCGTCGGGCGCACTCGGCGCGGCGCACTCGCAGCGGGCCAGAGCGCGCGCCGCGCCCACGCTCATCACGAACCCGCCGCCGCCAGTCAAGTAGTCGTAGCCTTATTTATTTAATATAATAAGGGAAATTTAAGCGTTATGACTGCAGTTTTGTTTTTAATTTCTAAAATTTTGTGATATTCCTATCATGAAAAAATGGTGGCCACATTTATCTCCAAAACCGGCCGTGTTGCGAATATTCCTCTTAAAGGAACAAAGAACGGTTAATGCAGAATGGTATCCTCCCCCCCCCCGACTGGTCTCCACCTTGTCGTGGTGGGGGGGCTGAGCACCTCCCTGAGACCGGGAAAAGGTAACACCCAGAGCCTGACGACTCTGGGTGCCCTTAGTACTGACTACCGGGGGAGAAACTAAGAGAGACCTGTGGAGGGCGCAGCGGGCGGGCCAGGAGGGCCCGTCAAGCAGCGCCAGGAGGGTCTTAGGCAGTGGGGGCAGGGGGCCCTTGCTGTCTAACGACAGACCCTCCGAGAAGTCGGCCACACACGCTATGGTCGCACAAGGAGGTAGGAAGGGCGCATCCACTCCATCCGCAGGCGGGGTGTCAGAAGCTGCAACCCAGGTACTGGCCCCCGCCTCTTTCTCAACAAGCGGCGGGCCTCGTCGGAAGATTTTTAGTGGGTATTACTGCTGGCAGTCGCGTCTGCTGGTGTTGAGTCCCACACCCCCTTTCGGTCCCCTTTGGCCGGAAGGTAGTGCGTAAAAGCATTTTGTTACCGACTTAAAAAAAAAATACTATGCTAGCATTTGTTTGCCACAAGTCGTTTCTGAACTCCGTAAAGAGAACTGCAATCGCCGCATCATCCTCCATCACGACAATGCGAGTTCTCACACCGCGCACAGAACAAAATACTTTTTAGAGCCAGAAAACATAGAATTGTTAGACCATCTGCCGTACAGCCCCGACCTAATCCCTAATGATTTCTGTACATTCCCTAAAATAAAGAATAAATTGCGTGGTCAGAGATTTTCTGAAGCTGTGGACGCCAACAAAACGGCCATTTTGGAGCCCCCTACTTCCGAATGGAATGGTTGCTTCAACGATTGGTTCCATCGTATGGAAAAATGTAAAAAGCAATAAATACATTTTTAAATAGTAATATTGTGTCACGTCCTTGATTACCGAAATTTTCAGTGCCGTCCTCGTATATACAACCACCTTTGATTTTTTTTTTCATTCAGCAAAATGCATTTTTCTGAATATGTTGTGAAACACACCAATCTCAAACTTTATTTTATTATATTTAAGTATAGTTATTACCTTTGGCAGCAGTTTCAATTTTCCCGTAGCCGTATCCATATCTCTCCCCCAACATAGTTACATCGGCACCTCCGCGATAGCAAGTTAATACTTCACATAATCGCTGAACTCTGGAAAGGAAACTATCACTATATAACCATTAACTATAAAACTACAACCCATACACACATATAGTGAATTTGCTA
Source organism: Musotima nitidalis (assembly GCA_949126915.1). Taxonomy (NCBI): domain Eukaryota; kingdom Metazoa; phylum Arthropoda; class Insecta; order Lepidoptera; family Crambidae; genus Musotima; species Musotima nitidalis. The sequence continues at coordinate 19,201,280 of OX421416.1, forward strand.
AGCTAAAAAATTCTAACAATAGCAGCTAATTAGGTAAAAAATCATTTTTAGGCCACTATGGACTAAATATTTTAAGTATTATAAAAAAAAAAAAGTGTGTTACTTCTCATCTTCGCTGTAGAATGATAACCGATATAGCGTGGAGGTCAGTATACCTGTACTTCACTCGAGAGGTCGTGAGTTCGATTCCCACACAGGACAAATCTTTGTGTGCATGAACATGAATATTTGTTCTGGTCTGGGTGTTCTCCTATGTATTGTAAGTATGTATTTACAAAAAAAGTATTTATGTATGTTTATCCGTTATTTAGTATCCATAACACAAGTTCTTAATGATACTTATCTTGGAACTAAATAATTAGTGTAATTGTAAGGTAATATTTATTTATTTATTTAACATCGTATGTCTAGAAATCAAATCTTTACACGAAACAAAAACAGCGGTTATTTCGTCTAAGTTTAAAATGTACTTATGTGCTTTTGTTTCATGTTTTGAATGATGAAAAGTACTTATTTATGCTATTAACCAATGCATTACTCAACTGGATTATGCCAGAGAAATGACATAAGAGGTTTTCTGTTCTTTTATCTACGTAGTTACGAGTTTTTCAAAATAAAGACCCTGAATTAAACTAAAAAAGAATGTTTAATAAAGTATATTAAAAAAAAACAATAATTTATTGCTTTTTTGGGATACAGAAACATAAAAAAATACAAAATTAAATAAAGTGATAATCTGGAATTGGAGCTCAAGTTTAAGTTTAATTTAGTTTCGCCGTATTATAAAATAAGTGGTTTTCATACGATTTTTTACAAAAAGAAGTTTACTGATATATGAGGTATTCGTTCTACAGGGATGTTATGTTAAAGAATTCTTTGCATTTTTAATTCTTTGCCGAAACCGGAAGACCAATTTTATCGTAAATACTTTTCAAATATGGTTTCTCTAAGTGGCCTGTATTTTGAAACTATATATTATATAAAGGTGTATAGGGATCCTACCCAGACCTTAGAAACCCAAGCCAACCTCACCTGCAAGTGGTGCACCTGCCGATCAACGGACGAGGCTCTGGTGAACATAACAGTTAAATAGCAAAAGACTCGCCACCTATTACGTGGGATCAACTATATAATTGGCGAAATTTCGGCGTATAATATGCCTTTGCCTACCCCTTCCGGGAAACAGGCGTAATTGTATGTATGTATGTATAATATACCCTAAAATAGTGTCATCATCAGCCAGAAATATCCACTGAATATGAGGCAGGTTGAAGATCCGTTTCAAGACTTGCTTTAATATAGCCACGGTTTTGTAGCAGTGCCCAGTCTTTGTGTTCGGTATACCAAGATCCATGGCCGGCAGCGTCGGATCTAAAAAGAAAAAATCGCTTTTCATGTCATATCATCTAACTTTATTTAAATACAGGCGGTGATTTTTTTTTCAAATTCTATCAGTGACTCTTAATCAAATTATAAATATAATTTCTTTAAATGTTAGTACCTATTCAGGAGAATTTAAGATTCATTCATTCTTTTTTTAATTTAGTTGGCACAAACAGTCATAAGTACATTAAATAATTTTAACGTGTGAAAGACAACGAGTGCCGAGTAAAACATTGGAAAGAAAAACACAAATTAAGAGCTAGGTTAACAACAAACACGTCTTTACAAAACAAAAATATGAATATATAGATATACATACACACATGCAAACCTTTACACACATACATATAATCACCCATACCATGAAACCACACACACATGTACGTACAAGATTTCCACAAAATTAGTACCTGATTTGTAAGGTCTTGCATAACTTGGCCTTGAGACTCATTAGAGAGACACCGAACAAATCCGTATCAGTAAATTCCCGACGATAAGTCGAAATAGATCTAGCAAAAAATTTACCATTGATATTAACTAAACATTGATTCAAGGCGTAGCGTCGATGCTAAGGCCCAAAAGATGGTGAACTATGCATCAGGTCAACCCTGATGAAGGTCCATACACCGTGGCGATTCTGACTTGCAAATCAATTGTCGGAACTGGGAATAGGGCACAAACCAATGCTATTTTTATTCATCATTTACATGGAAATGAAGGCGGCATGAGCAGCCTTAAGTTACCTGTAAAGTATAAAATATTAACTCATCTACAGTTGACCACTTACCGTCCTGATCGCTGTAGAACTGAAGGTTAGTGACGTATCGACCCCACGTTTTCTTTACCACCTTAGCCCGAGTACCGTGGAAGCCGCTCCAAGTCTTCACTGCGAAGAATATGGACTCCTCCGGTATGGCACTGCCCTGCCGATGATCAGAGGTTAAGGTTTGCTCTATAATACTAATAGTCGTGGCTTCGCGAGACTATGAATGTGGTCAGAAACAAATACAGAAGTCAGGTGTTAGAAAGGTGACATTTGATATCGAGTGCTTCTGTGTTTTGGAAGTCACGTTAAGCCCTTTATCCCGGGTAGCACTATATTTGTGGCAGATGTTCTTAAGAAATTCTTAAAACATTTTACCAAATAGACGTCACACATATACCTCTGACAATCTGCACTGGGTCCGCGTGGTGGAGTATGATTTAAATCCTTTTCACCTTATCATATATTAGTTTGTGAGAAGAGGCCATAGCGCAGTAGTGGGTTGATAATAGGCTGAGCTAATAACTTGATAAAAGCTTACAAAGGAAAGGAGTTGTTTAGTATGATTTTTTGCATAGGTTCGGAAGTGAAGCAGACCAAAACAATTCACAAATGGTGATAGGCCTTTACCACGATGAAATCAAGCTACGGATTGCTCATATCTTTGAAGTCATTAATTTCTTGCCAAAGAAAATAAATCCAAATTTCTTCATTAAAAACCATTTGTTTTTGATGCTGATAGTAAAGAGCCGAATATCAAATATCAAGTTAGGTGTCAGCTGCAAATACATAATGTACATGTACCGTAAACTGTGAAATCCTCCTTTCGCCTTAGTTCCTAATAGAGGGAAGGACATGAGGCCTATTCTTGGTAGAGGGACTTTATTGGGATAAGTGATAAAACTGTCAACTAGTATAAACTGCAAGTACTACACGGTACTTACACATATATCGAACTGTCTTGGATAAGTAGCGCAGTTTTCACCGGAGACGATACAGAAGCTCAGGTCTGGCGTGAGCAGAGGTCCGTGGTTGGGCCCTCCCCCGTACACCAGCTGGGCTAGCTCAAACGCAGGATCTATGGAGAAGTCTGCTTCTAGTTGACGTTCTCCACTCTCTATCTTCTGAATCAGCCTAAAAAATATTGCACATGACTTTCAGGCGGTTGGAGGCGATGAGTTGAAGATCGAGCTCATTAGCGTGCCATTGGAAAAGCCTTTCCTTAGCAATAGACGAAGATAGGATGATGATGATAAGTGGTGGTGGATAGCTGGTGGCTGACTGCGAAAATGTCATGTGTAAGCGTCTGATGTCGAGTGGAAAATTTGTTTTCGCGCGGCTTTGTTTGTTGGGACACGAGCCAAGTCTAATTGTTTGGAATAAATAAAAGCTAACCACTGTGAGAACGGGTGTTTCGCTGTACTTTTATCTCCATTGATTTAGTTTATAATCAAATTATATCAACCTACTTCAAACAAAAAGAGTTGGTAGTCTTTACAAAATGAAAATAGCATCCTTGCTTAATTTGCTTAAACATCGGCCTGCATTATTTGTTACAACTTTAAAACGAGTGACTTGTGTGTGATTGCATAAACGATTTGGTTTGATTACATCTTGTTTTAAATTATTTCCGTCAATCATTTCCAGAGTTGAGGGTTGATGGAGAAGAGTGATTGAAAGACCGGTAGATATGAAATTATTTGAATAAATCTATCACAAATATTTGTGTGGTATTTAATTATTTTATTATTTATTTTCAAGATAACTATCATTAAGAACTGTGTTATGGATACTAAATAACGTATAAAAATACATAAATACTTTTTTTTTGTAAATGCATACTTAATATACATAGGAAAACACCCAGACCAGAACAAATAATCATGTTCATGCACACAAAGATTTGTCCTGCGTGGGAATCGAACTCACGACCATAGGAGCGGTGAGCGGGTATTCTCGCCACCACGCCATATCGGCCATATCGGTTGCAACTACATGGACGAGTAAGCATAAATTTAAAAAAACACTAACGTGTCAATCAGCTCCATCCTCATTGCAAAGCCACTGGCAAAGTTGGGGTACACAAAGCCACCGTCCTCTTCCAGGTCGTCGTAGAACATGAAGTGGTGGATAATGGTGGGTTCCTCGTCGCTCAGTGGATAGCCTATCCACATTGTCTCCTGAAAACGATTTAAACATTAATGACTTTACTAAGAAGGTTTAACACCATGTGTTTTTCCTTTTTAAAGCTTGGCTGTGGATGATGGCCTAAGAAATGTTCGACGTCTTTTGGAGAATATTATTTCTTTCCCGGTGGCTTAACAATAGTTAAATTACTGGCTTAAGATTAGTGCAATCTATATAATATGGTTTTAAGGTTCAATATCGCATCTGTTTAATTTTTAGGCCGGAGGATTTCTAGCATCACGAAGTTCCTATGCGTGGTGAAGTCGATCGTACTTGTGCATCGTCCATGTTAGATGTTCAAGCGATTGTGAAACGAAAGACTTACTGTCTTGAGTGTATAATAAGTTTTAACTCCTTGATAACTATCTATTAAACGAGCGCTAAACGGATGGAGTTTGATCGCCTCATAATTCGACCCGGTTGAAGTCATTATCTGTGTTTTAGGAAAAAAATACGCAGAAGAAATCGCGGTGTCATATTTGAGCGCGAACACTGCACGACGCAACGGGTTACTGACATGTTAAACCGTAGTTGTACCTTCAGTCTTCACTAGTACGTAAATCAGAAATGACTTGTCTTAGGATTCTTACAGACGAACTGCAATTTGTGAACGGCAGAGGCTACTTTAGCCGTCGCCACCTGTCGACGGCTGCCGTCGACGCTCGGCGACGTTTGCAGTCTTGGCGTGTTTCGTCCGCTATTTTGTCAGTCGACGGCAAATAGCCCAGAGTGCGCAAGCGTCGCGCGTTTAAAAAATGAACGCCGGAGACGAAATTGATGATGAATTGTTAATTGTGGCAGTAAAAAAAACCGTTTGTCTTTGGCATTATAAGCTACAAGACTACAGTAATAAGATAATAAAAAATAGAGCATGGGTAGCAAACATGGATAGAGTGTATAAAAATCTCCCTTATGTTCTCTATACATTGATATTTCTTCAACCCACACTGAACGTATCTTCCTATTTGCTGTTGTCGGCGACGGCGGAGTAAAAGCAATAACAGTGTTTCTTCATCGGAAGACATTTTGCAACTGGCTCCTGGACAAGCCAACCATGACTGCTAGTAGGCGGCACTCTAACTGCAAGCGTTGTCGCCTGCCAACGGCAGCCGTTGCCGCCTCTCGGCGGCAGCCGTCGACGCCTTGATTGCTGCCGTCGACAGGTGGCGACGGCTGAAGTAGCCTCTGCCGTTCACAACTTGCAGTTCGTCTGTAAGAACCCTTAAGTCGCAGCGCGTCGCTTCGCAGCGCGTCGCTTCGCATCGCTCAGTTTGCCGTCGCCCATCTAGGACACGGGTCTTTGAGTCGACGTCGAGTTACGTTACTAATCGCAACGAGAACATAATTACTATAGGGGCAAATCTCAAAAAAAAAAAAATTAGTTATGATCGATTTTGTTAAAATATAGGGCTCAAAAATCATTAAACGCATTTTCCCAAAAATCATGATTTTTTTTGAATTGGGCCCCTATAGTATGAAAGGTGCGATATCGCATGCTCAATGAAATATAGACATAACTCAAAAAAGACGATTTTTGGGACATTACAAAAGAAGATCTTCTAAAGAATACTTGTGAGCGCATTAAATTAATACTAATTTAATAATTAGTAATTCTGCTTGTGTTTAAAACATTTGATTAACACTGATTCAATCTCAGTAAGTAATAGAAAGACTGTATAAGTGCGTAACTCAAACCTGATCTATCTATTAATGGGTTGATGTTCCTTTAAGCATGCGATATACTAGAATGGATGCAATACGTTACATTTTGCTTGTCCGCAATTGTCAAAGCTTCCATCAGTTTGGAGCATTTCACTGCCGTATGGGGTTCCACAAAGAGCACCCATCTGACGTCACTGCCCTTGTACTTCGTCACCAAGGGCCGCAGCAGCGGGATTATAGTCCATGTTCCAGGTATCGGAAAGTCTTCATGGGTTAGGTGGACTGTTGGAAGACGCTAGAAACAAGACACATTGTGAAGACGTATGCTGGTAGATATTATTACTAAGCTGTGACATTTACCACCTAATTCCAATGATATAACCTGAAAAAGTACTTTTGTTATTACATAGAGCTACTGCCATCTGAACTCCACAACCCAAAGAGAAACCTCATTCTATGGTTAAACCAGTTGTCAGAATGTCAGAAGGCATTGACATCTTAATTACGACTGCCATAGATAAGTACCAGGGTTTGAACCCTAGACCCTCTGAATTATTAGTCTATGGGCCTCGCCACTGGGCTATGGTCGCTCGAAGACACGATACAATTATATATCTAAATTAAATACCTAAACCTCGCTGTGGTTTAATTGCTTGCTTTGATACCAGTAGGTAACGGATTCACCCCCTCCAATGAAGGTTCTCTGTTTAGTGGTAGAACTTTTGTGTAGGACTATGATAGGTGATTGCTCCGAATGTGCTTTCGTTGTTTTATATAATGTAGAATTTAGGTACATTTTTTGTAAGTATGTATTCTTAATTTAAATATCTATGAACTTCATATCGAACACACCAGACAAATCTTTGTGATTTATTGTGTGTTTAAAAACCTTGTGAAAATGTTATTATGTTTAATAAATAAATTTTAAAAAAAATGTGAGACGGCGATAAGAAGCAGTATGCGTTCTTCATACATTAAACCTACTTTACTGTGTGCGAGACGATAATATGGGCTGAAATAATGACGTCTATTAAAAAAGGTCTCATTGTGATAAACTGATAACATTATCAATGTAGACGATTGGTGTAAAAAAATAATATATGCACTAGTTTATTAGATATTATTTATCGTCCTAAAAATCAGTTAACTATATTGTACCCGGCACTCCATATAAAATAGTATAGCTTCATAGACTTAATAACGTTAAAACAATTTCTACATCGTAATAGGAGATATTAAACGTTCAATAGTTTTCAACTATGTTCAAATAGACATTAAGAGTACGCATGCCACTTGTCGCTAAATAATCTAAATATGGCAAAACATAGTGTATATATATTATTTTAAATTGGGGTCCTTGGATGTTGGTAGGATGCCTATACACCTTCCTATACATTTGTTTATTACAATATTATATATGTTAAAGAAGTAAGTATTCTAGTAGGTTTTAGCGTAAAATCTCAAAGTTTAATCACTCTTCTAAACTTATACGCTAATGGCCTTCTTTTTCATCATTGCAGTATCCCGGTTACTGCTGTACGGTCCCGGAGTACGCTTAAGGCTAGGTATTCCTGCTGAAGCCGAGCTTTTGAGTTTTTTAAAACCATTTGAGACATAGAAAATAGTGTTTTAAATTCTGAAAAAAAGATATGTATTAGTTTAAGATCTAGTCTAGTCAAAGTCGCATTCAGATACAACATCTAATAAAATTCAGTCGATGTAAAAAAATCCTGAAGTAGCCCCTTTTTTGTAATGTTTTTTCAGTATTATGACTAAACTACTCATATTTTACATAAAATTTTTGTACTCAAATAAAGCCTCTATATATTTATAGACAAATTCGCAGAGATTGACTTGATAAAATGAGTTTCTTAATTACTATGATTTAATATCTACTAAATAGTCGAGCGCGGCGGCTAAACAGGCCCGATCAGTCGCGCGCTGGCGCTTACGGACGATGGACCTGTGTCAGTGTTTTCCGCGACGATTACATAACTGCGCGTGCACCAAATAATACGTTTTTGACGAATTTATAAAATTGTTGCAAGTTATTCATTATGGGCAATAAACAAAGCATGCGGAAAAAGTCGAATGCACTCCAATGATATGCGAAGTAAGTAAATATTTTTATAATTTAGTCTTTATTATATTTGAATTATTAATATATATTATATAATATTATATATTTGTTATAGATTTAATTGTCTTTCAATTTCTGATTGGTAATTTATGAAAATATCATGTCTAAAATTACGGTCATAGTGCCATAGTATAAGAATATCAGTATAACTACTGAAGGTAGCTAAGATTTAAATCATTTATTGTCTATATCGATATCTCTGCCTGCCGTTTGCAAACGAAAAATAAATAGATATGAGTGAATAATTACTATTCACTCATATCTGTAAGTACTCAAGTACTCTATTTACTCTTTATTGTAGGTCAATGATGCAAAATGCAGTCTAAAAAACTGTCATGGACACTGACGCAGTATTAAATCTCATACCTGGGAATACAACTGAAAACAGGTAAGTAATTCTACTTACCATAGATCGGAATAGGTAGTTAGTACCTTTTTACGTTCTTAAGGTGAAGCTGGTTAATTTTTTTTAATTAAATTAGTCTTTATGATATAAAATTAAACACTGTACAATAACTGGTTTGTTCCCAACTTGGCACCTTCCTATCTCGGCAAACAAAAATTTATGCCCAAAAAAACTTCCCGCCTTGAAATCTGTTATAAATCATTATTAGAAACTTATAGTAGTCGAGAAAATGGAATCTCAGTACGTGGCCAAAAGCATAATAATGAATGCACTTAGAAACGGTTTGGCGCATAGACCACGGTGCGTCATCGCAAATTGCTTTTATCTTGCTCATTCTTTTACTAATTTTAATTGGTACATTTTTACGAATTTTGTAACACCGACAATAAACCTGCATAGTGAATTAGTATTTAGAGCAGTACTGTTTTCTATTAAGGTTAAAATAATAATAAAAAAATGCCAGTTGCAATAGTAATCAACACAAATATTTGTAATTAAAACTCTTTGAAGAAACTCTGGGGACCGGGCTATATAATATCGTTCGAGGAATCCTTATAAAACCAAACAAATATGAACAGAAGTGTACTTTTGATGTATGACATTCTAAATGATTTATTATAGGGTGCCAAGATGAAAGTTTATCGCAGGTTAGGTGCCGAGTTGGGAATAAACCTAATAACTAACATGCGGTTAATTTTCAGGCACACGGATATTGCAACAGGTAGTAACATGGCTGACGTCTCCAACAACTCTTTTATTAGATTGGACCCTGTCGATCCTCAACAAACTGGAACTTTTACGTAATTATTATAGTTTGTATAATAACATTTATCTTTATAAGTTTATATCTATTTTTGAGTCTATTAACTTGACAAAAAAACTAAACTCATCTTGTCACCTTTAAGATAATCTATGGTTGACTAGAAAATATTCCTAAATGAAATAAGTCACATATTTTACATTTTATAACATTATAATGTAAATTTGATGCAATAAAGAGCTTAGAAACTAAAAAAACTCAGGCTATACTATATACCTCCCAACAAAGTATAATAATACTTAATCTAAAAGAAATAAAACTTAGCATATACGTTCACTGTTTCAGAGATACTGAAGAGCCCGAAAATCCGCTGATCTTAGAAAATGAACTCAAAAAAGATGAATTTCAACCTGTTTCGGGGCGGCGAGTTGTTGATATAAATTATATTTTACAGAAGTTACAAGAAAAAGCTTGTCACAATGGTCTATTTAACTGCACACTAGGTAACTTCCGTTTGATTAGTGAAACACGACAAGGACTTTTATCGGTATATCGTTTTGAGTGCAAGATGTGCAAACAAATATGCTTGATTAATTCTGAAGACCAAAACGACAAAGAACAAGTGAATCTAAATATAGCCGCCACTACTGGAATAGTAGCTTCAGGTATCGGCTTTTCTCAATTTGAAGAATTATGTTCAGCTATGGATATTCCGGTGTTCAGTTCAAAATACTATTTAAAATTAGTAGATTAAGTGTTTGAAAAATGGACAACGTCGGCAACTGCTTCCATGGAAGCTACAGCTCAAATGGAAAAGGATATCGCTCTCGCAGATGGTGGAATTAAGAACGGCTTCCCTGTGATTGATGCTTATGTTGACGGCACATGATCTGCTAGATCTTACGGCACAAACTTTAAAGCATCATCAGGCACAGCAGCCATAATCGGCAGAAGATCAAGCCAAGTCCTTTTCATTGGGATAAAAAATAAATATTGTTTAGTATGCGCTCGAGCTGAGCATAAAAATACATCTTCAAAAGAGCACAAATGCTTAAAAAATTATGAAGGTTTGTCAAGCGCCATAGAAACTGAATATATATATGCGAATGATAGGAGACGGAGATGCATCCACTTACGCTGAAATTCTCAAAGCAAGACCGTATGAGAACGAAAATGTTACTGTTGAAAAAATTTAATGCCGAAATCACATACTGCGTAACTTCTGCAAAAAACTACATAGTTTGACTACAGAAACAAAATATGCTCTAGCGCACCGTAAAATGCTTACTAATGTCAAAATTTTAACGATGCGGAAATCAACTGTACAATGTATAAGACATCACAAAGCCTCTGAAAGCCCTCGCAATGTAGCAATATCAAGTCTTCACAATGATATTATTAATTGTGTAGCACATGCTTTCGGTGACCATAGAAAGTGCCAAGAATATTATTGTACTAAAGATAAAAATGACAGCGAAAAGCTCAAAAAGATCCAAAATTCAACATTCATATTACATATTCAATGTTGCTGCAAAATCACGCAGTCTAGTCATAGATGTTGACACAAACACTTTAGAGTGTACAGTCCATAGCTTTATTACCTCCTGAGCCACAAATTGGAAATATTGATTATGTTCAGTCCACAGCGTTGTTATCTCCTGAGCCACAATCAGATGTGCAACCGGATACAAGCACACGAGAAATAAATTTAAAGAATTTTGATAATATGCATAATAATATTTTATGTCTGTATTTAATAACTATGTAAATTTGTTTTATTTGATACCCTTCCTTCTTATCCTTTATATTTTTGAAATACATAACCCAAATATACAAGGTAAATACAAATAGAGAGGAAGATTAAAAATTCTGTAACCTTTAAGAGGTACAAATCTGAGTGGGTATTTGAATTTAATTGGTTACTTCATTTATTTGCGAATCTCTGTACTGTGTCTCTGACGGGGTCACAGTTACAAATAATAGGTTGGGGAAAAAGTCTTTTCGTATTTTTGTATGAAAAGTCAAGACATTTTTTTCAAAGTTTATTTACATTTATTTACAATATATATGTACCGTTTTGTTGAATAACTTTCTGCCATTTTGTGGGCAGAGACATTATCCCGTTACTGTAGAAACTTTGGGACTTCTGATCAAAAAAACGGGACAAATAGTTTTGGCAGTCCTCTCTTGAGGTCAACCTTACAGAACCTAAAGAATTCTGCAAAGACCGAAACAGGTGAAAATCTGAAGGCGCAAGGTCAGGGCTATATGGTGGATGCACTCGGACCTCCCAGTCGAACTCTCTTAATTTTTGCTGAGTGGCTAAAGATGTGTGTGGTCTAGCGTTATCGTGATGAAAGACCACACCCTTCCTGTTGATCAATTCCGGCCGTTTTCTCTCGACTGCTTCCTTTAATCTCATCAGTTGCTGGCAGTAAAGATCAGAATCGATGGTTTTGCCGGGCGGTAAAAGCTCATAATAAACAATGCCCTTCCAATCCCACCATACACACAGCATCACCTTATTTCGTGTTAGGCCAGGTTTGGCCACAGTCTGTGAAGCCTGGCCAACTTTCGACCACGACCTTTTTCGCACGTTCTTGTCGTACGTGATCCACTTTTCATCGCCAGTTATCAATCTCTTCAAAAACGGCTCGGTTTCATTACGTCTCAATAATGAATCGCAAATGAGTACACGGTTCATTAAGTTTCTTTGAGTGAGCTCGTGTGGCACCCAAATATCGAGCTTTTTTGTATAACCAGCTTTCTTCAAATGGGTCAAAACTGTTTTGTGGTCAATTCCCAGTTCTTCAGCTACATCGTAACTACTAATATGCCGATCTTGCTCCACTCTTTCAAAAATGGCGTCCATTTTATTCGTAACAGGGCGACCAGAGCGAGGTGCATCTTTAACATTAAAATTTCCGGACTGAAAACGTTTGAACCAAATTTGTGCTACTCTTACTGACACTGCATCAGGTCCATAAACATCACAAATTTTTTTCACTGCTTGAGTTGCATTTTTGCCTTTTTTATAATAAAATTTTAAAATGTATCGAATTTCTTCATTAGATTCACTCATTTTAACGGAGAGAAAAACAAATGAAAAATAGCGGGAAACAACTTATTTTTATTTTTTTCTTTTCTTTATAATGGAACCTTTTTAATGTTACCAAAACCAGCCAGACACAAATAGTACAGTCAAAAAAAAATTATAATAAGTTTATACCTACGTTATGCGAAAAGACTTTTTCCCCGACCTAATATGTACGTTATTATAAATAAATGAGTAAACTATAAAAATAACATATAAGTATATGCCATAATCCTACTGTATAAACTTTGACTATGGCTCAAGCGCATGCTTGGCCGGGAGGGGTCACGTGGTCTCGCGCGCGTCGTGTTTGCTTACGTTACGCTAGTATTTAGCAAGGGCGAGAAGGACTTTTTTGCCTACAGCGCTCGGAATACCTCGCCTTAATATATCCGTATATGATAATGGCCTGAGCAGCCTTAACATCTCATATCACTTTCACTCTAATCAGCATTCCACACCAATTATTCGGCACACAATATCTAAACTCTGATAGTGACAACAACTTATTTGCGAGATTGACAGATATGAACATAGTTTTAAGCAGTTTGGAAACACTTTAGTTAAATTTGCCATGAAGCGACGTCATGCTCATCGTCATAATTATCTCAGCCATTTATCATCCTAAAACTAGGCTCGAACCTTCTTTCTGTCTTCCTGTCTAAGTTTCTTCTAAACGACGAATAGGTTCTAACCGATGAATCTATCTACACTCGCGCGCAATAAAACCGACTAAGCCGCTAACTACATCCAAACATTGTTTTAAGTAAAAGTAACTATGCAACATTTAAATAAAAACAATATGTCATTTAATAGCTTAAAACTTTTTTTTTTTAATTGGGAATCTTACAGCTGTATTTACAAAATAACAAATTTATAAAATAATTATAGGCTAATTACAAGCTTAATTACCTACATTATTTAAGTCAAACTACTATACTTAAGCGTTTAAGTTTAGATATAATTAAAACCAACGGTTTAGCGAGCTTTTTGAAATACGAAAGCGCTCTATGTCGAATGTGCTTTCGTTGTTTTATATCACACACACAATCACCTATCCAAGAACTTTTAAAATTTAAAATTATAAGAAAGATTTGGTCATCCAAATTCAGAACATTCATAGGGCCTAGATAATATTAAAGATCCAACCGAATTGAATTAAAAAGCTCATACTAAGTTTCGAGTAAAGTAGCAAAGAAAGCGTTTAAGTCGGAGATTTAGTTCTCTGGAAGTTGGAAGTTTCTAGAAATCTCTACGTAGAAGATCTCCCTCGTCGAACAATCCCCTATTCGGTTGAATCCGAGCTTTGTCTACGATCAGTTATTTAGAAGGCACTAAAAATATTCTCTTCAATTGTGAAAAGCTGCCAGAACAAATGATAACTTACTTCCTTTCTTACATATCTTTTTTCATATTTATCCCCTTTTTTTTAAATCTTAGATATACTCCAGCTCTTAGCTTGATGTGTGTGATATTCTGTAGCCAATTGCCTAATATATGATACAATTACCATGGCGAAAGTATTGTAGATTGCGTAAATATTACTATCGCAGATATGCAGTCACGTCTGCGAGATCGTATTATATCTCTGTGGTATGTATTCATCATCTCAGCCCATCAACGTCCCACATATCAAGGTGTGAGGGTATTGGGTCATACTCCACCACGCGAACCCAGTGCGGATTGGCGGAGGCAGGTGTATGGCGTCCTGCTGTTACAATTTATCAAGTCGCCCATTAGGCCTCTAACATGGCTCAACGACTACCACATTCAGTGATAACCGGAACCAACAGCTTAACGTGCGCTCGATATCAAAGTGGTATGTATTGGTCTCCGACTATTCGCACTGTGTCAGCGCGGTAGAGTATAATTTTTATCCCTCTCACATTGCTTCGTCAGGAGACACCCATGTTCAGTAGTGAGACGTCGTCACATTCATTACTGTGACGAAAATGCTGATGTACTGCAAGTGCAACTCACAGTGCAGTGGACTTATCCAGTATGTATTCTTACCTTCTCTAATTCCAGAACTTGCGCCACTATATCCTGCTTAAGCCTCAGCGCCACACTCGCGTGATACGGCTCTGATTGGCTGTCTATTATAAAAACTATATTCCTCGAATCTGAAACAAACGGATCAAATTCAATAACGCAATTGAACTAAAAGCATGTGCAAAACGGTTTAGCAATGAGTTTCCAATCACGCTACGTGTCCTATCTCCAATTTGGCCAACGTATAATTTTTAGGCGGGTTTCTATAACATTGTTTCAAACTCATAGCATTAGTAACTTTATAAAAGACACAATGGATGAATAAATCATTGGTTTCTCTGAATCTACACAGTAAAAAAAGCGCTAATTTAAAAGTGTTACAAAAAAACTCTTACTTTATTATTCTGTACTTACGGCGGTACAGTCTCGTGACTAACATCTCTTTTTCAAATCTATTGTTATTAATTTTAAGCATTAAAGTGTTACTGTACCTACACATCACTTGTGGACGACTGTAGATGAATTATGAGGCAAACTAAATAAATATCGCTGCATTAATAAAAAAAAATGCTCAGATCTTTAAAGCTATGCAACGCATATTTTAATGCGGTTATTTTTAATAAATGGAGTGATTCAAGAAGAAGGTTTAAAAGTAGGTTACGCGGACGAGAAAGATAAACAAATCATTTAAAGGTCAATGTGTGAGATTCTACAATAAAGTCCCAAGCAATATTCAGCAATTAAGCCTTAATAAATTTAAATTAACAATAAAACGCAAGCTGACTTCAAAGGCAGATAAAATGCCTGGGATTGCATGATTGATGGCAGTTTACTGATGTTTCATACAGGCTATTCTAATATGAATGACTTAAAACATGAATATTGTTAATGTTATATTATATTGCATTGTATAGCTTCACAGACAAATGAAGATTGTAATTTAAGTACCATACCAATGGATAAATTTAAAAGAGCATAGCCTGTGAGTTTCTTGCCAGTTCTTCTTACAGAGCGGTGGCTCGGAACTGGCACTTAGATTCACTTACACTTAATTATTTTTTGTTTTTAAATTGTTTTGTTGCATATAAGTGAATCTAAGCTTCGTGATTTCAGTGTAATAATATTTCGATTGTTTTTTATATTTATATATTTATTATTGACGTTTTCAAGTGAATAATATAAATAATTTTTGAGTTTGAAGACGAAGGAGGAGGATACTAGAGGAGATACTTAGAGGATACATCACATAAAAAAAAATATGTGTGTTTTTTGTTGAAAAATATTCCATGTAATATAATATAAAATTTAGATATAGCCTTGGTTTTAACAATGTCCGTATATTCTTTGGGTAAACTAGAAGGATACTGTTATTGAAATTCCACTATGTCAATAACAAATACTCAAAACTTTAATTTGGACATTGCTATTTGAATTGTTGACATAAATTTATAACATTGACATTTTTATTTTACTATTTTGTTATCCGGGTTTTACTTTATTTTCGAAAATTATTGGTTTGTGTTATAATTGTGAATTGTGGGTGTGTTGGACTTGATCTGTTAACCTACATTGTCATCATCATCGTATCAGCCATTTGAAGTCCACTGCTGAACATAGGCCTCCCCAATTGCTTTCCACGTAGATCGATCCTTTGCCGCTTACATCCACCGGCTCCCCGCCGCCCTGACCAGGTCATCGGTCCATCGCGTGGGGGCCGTCCTCTACTACGTTTGCTGATTCGTGGTCGCCATTCAAGAACCTTAACGCCCCATCGGTCGTCGGTTCTTCGAGCTACTTGCCCCGCCCACTGCCACTTCAGCTTGCAAACGCGCTTCGCTATGTCGGTCAGTCTAACCTACATTGTAATATTGAATAAATAAATGTCATTCAAAAATATCAAAGCCGAATATTTCTAGAGCAGATATCCTTATCCATATACGAGTAATTTTAAACAATGGCGTTAATCACGAGCAAACCTCATCGATCGTTTCACACGTCGACGTAGACAATATTAACGTCAAATTATGACAAATAGCACGTCAGGGTGTTGGCGGGGAGGGGCGGGGCCTCTCCACGTCATCCATCAACGGGTTTGGAATTAGATTCGCACCACGCATCGATTGGTGTCGTGTCGATGGCATGGATGTGTCTGGATTATTGGGAGACGTCTATCATGTCCAGTGATGTGAAAATCTGTGCTTGTATCGTGTTCTATAGGACTGCGAAGCGCTTGTGTGGCATGAGATGTTTATCAATATAACGAGGTTGTTCAGTAAATTAATTGATAGTTGGGGTGTGATTATCGGTCAAGCGAACTGTTTTTGAGTATGATCTTCTTTTACTAGTAGATGACACATACAACTTTACTAAATGATGTTTTTTTTGCTGGAAAAAAATGAAAACCGGTCCTCTGCTCTATATCGTTATTCAAAGGTCGTGAGTTCGATTCTACCACGGGCCACCGCGGACGAAACATTTTTAAATTTTCATCGCTTTATGAAAAAATTACAGATCATGTAAAAATATATTTATATTATTTAACCACCTATGTTTATTCACTCGTAAGTGGAATTCATAATTTGATTTTGAAAACTATAGGATGTTGATTGTTGTGGCAAAGCGTCGCACTTTTTCTTGAGCAGTCAATTAGGACTTTAGAAGTACACTATTCAAAAATCGTAGAAATGTATTTCTAAAAAGAGTATTTATTATGATAGATGAATTTATTAGCGGTTGGATTTTGATTCGAAATAAACGAAATTTTATTTTTATTTTATTTATTAGTACAAGTCATTCACCAACTGATCGAATACTCAATTACAAAATCAAATTCTATCAAAAAATGTCAGGTAACCCCTACTGTATAATTAAAGACGTACCAAAAGGCATATGTAATGGTTCACAGCTTGGAACTGAATTAAAGTGTATACGGCGAAACCGATCGTTAAAATGGCCAAATCATGATATGTATGGGCGTTTCTTCAAACGTTGCTTTTTATAAATAAAATAAATATTTTCTGGCAATTACACCAATTATTTAGTTCTAAGATAAGTAATATTAAGAACTTGTGGTATGGATACTAAATAACGGATAAGCATACATAAATACTTTTTTTTTGTAAATACATACTTAATATACATAGGAAAACACCCAGACCAGAACAAATGTTCATATTTATACACCCAAAGATTTGTTCTGTATGGGAATCGAACCCACGACCTCAGTGTGTTATATTAACTATTATTTTATTATTATTATTTTTAAATGTACATATGAAACAACCCAGACCAGAACCACAGGAATCGAACCCACGACGTCAGGAGAGGAGTACGAGTACACACACCACCACGCCATATCGGTCGTCCAAAATTTATAGATCCCATTTTATAGATTAATTCTCAAGGATTCAATCCAAGGTCACCTTTAGAGAAAAGGCCGATATATTATTTAGGAAGTATGTATCTGTTAAATTAAATATACTTACTTGTGTAATTTTAGTAATAATAATTTAATTGAATTGTACCTGACCACCATTTATATTATAACTTGACATTATATAAATTATCTTAAAATTGTAATTTTAAATTGACTATCTAACATAATAATTTTAATTGTTTATTTTTTTGTTTAAATAATGTATCTAGTAATAACATTAATTTCATTTTATATTTTTCCTACTAAACATTTGCACGCCATTGAAAGCAGAACATGGTGAAACTACTAAACATAATGTTATCTACCTATATACTAATGTACCTATGTTATCGCAAATAAATTATTTGATTTGATTTGAGGGAGAGTGGCTTTTCCTAGCATTAATCTACCTACGCCCGGTATAGACAACCTTTCCGCGATTGAAGCCGTATTAAGATGTGCAACTTTGTTGGTTTCCATAATTTCTAAAGATTTAATCCATGAAAAAAGGATTGAAGTCAATCGCAGATAGCCAATTTTGGATAGAGATAAATAATTAATTTCGGGCGTTACAAGGAGGATTCAACCTACGCTTTGCTTACTAAGTATAGAGAGTACAGAAAGTTATGTTTTTTATAAATGGGTAAAAAATCCTTGAACCTAGAAAACCTAGTTGATTTTATGCGACTTTATGTAAATTATATACAGGCATTTTATAAGATTAGATCAATATATCGATCGGTTTACGATATATACATAATTTAGGGTAACTGTCAAGTCAGTTTCAGGCCATCAGCAGTCGTGACGTGGGCAGATTAATGTTCCGGGTTCGGCACAAACTTGGTGCATCAAGTAACAATGTGGAGACCCTGGCTCGAGGAGTCGGGAACAAGTTTTAATTGGGTCTGATGTTGGTTCGTAAGTTTGGGATTGATTATATTATAATGTATGCAATTATTTTGAGCCGATTCTGATACCTACATATCGGCGGAGTGTAGATGAATTATTATACGAGATAATAAAATAAGAAGTAACCATCAGGTGAATATTACTGTATATACTGAGAATGACACTTGCACTAAAAAGACTAACATTTTCAACATGCATTTGTGTAAATTAGAATAAGAAGTCATCCAGATAATTGTAGTGACCATCCCCTATTGAACAAATTCAGCTCAGTTTTACATTACATACTTGACTGTGATGGAAGGTTCCCTTTGTGCTACTTTATTGGTTACGGCTTCTTCTTTCAATATCATCAAATATTCACTGTTGTGTTCTGTATTGTTATAATTGATTGATAATTTAAAAGAGCATAGCCTGTGAGTTTCTTGTCAGTTCTTCTCACAGAGCGGTGGCTCGGAACTGGCACTTAGATTCACTTGCACTTAATTTTTATTATTTATCATGTAAAGTGAATCTAAGCTTCGTGATTTCAGCGTAAGAATATTTCGGTTTCATTAAATATATATTTTATGTTGACGTTTTCAAGTGCTACGTAATAGTTTATGTAATAAAGAACTTTTTACTTTTACTTTACTCAATCTAAAAACTATACACTTCACAATTACAAGTTCCGATTTATTAACATTACTTTTCTAGTAGACTGTTTTCAGCCACTGAATTGCAAGAATAGTTAACGCCAATAAAATACTCATAGAGATAAACATATTATCACACCTAGCCTGTGTTTAGAGTGGGTTCACAAGAAATGGTTTTGACTTGTTTTTATTTTAAGGTATAGGAGTAGTTCGGAAAAAAAATTATCGTTCCACCGTCTACTTCAACAAATTCACTTAATAAATATGAGGATAGTATTAACAAACTCATCTGCCCAACCGTTTTGTCAAAATAAGTAACACATGGCAAGTCTTACCGCACACAGATCCACTGTAATGTAACAAATATTTGAAGATCAAGTAGGTAGACATAACTTTACCCATATTATATTCCAAGTATCTATCACGCTATGCAACCGTGAAATTGAACTTAACACCCGCATTTATCGAGACGAGAGTTTTCCATCAAGATCCAGTCTCCAAGATAATCTTGGAGGAATAAATCCGCGCATCATGGCCGTCCTGCCCGGGATCCGAATCGGGCTATGAATTATGCAAAACGCCCGATCACCTGAAATGCGACACATTAAAATCGCATTCGGCTTCTTGATGGTGCCCCTAGGGAGTGAGAGATGTATGAGTAAAAGTTATCAGCTGGGGACGTGACCCCCTTTACTGGGTTAATGCTCAAACAAGTGACAGAGACATATTGAAATATTTAATTCTAATCTCTTCTAAATTCAAAATAATACCTGCACATAAAAAGTAAAACGGTGACAAATCACAATATTTTTCTGTCCGTTGCTTTGCTGCCAATCTTCGAAACAGTTGGACGATTTGCAAGAGATTTTTACTGACAAATTGCTGATGTTATAAGGAAAAACTTAGTTTAACCCAGAATGTAACAAAGTAACTGCGTCAAAGAGGTCACGCGGAAGAAGTTTGAGGCGCCTACTAGCTACGGCTACTAGTCTCTAAAATAATGCTTCCATCTATACATGTGTACTATGATCGGCCTCAGGGCAGTTACAAAATAAGTATTACAAGGAGCTGAGGAGAATAGCTAATGTTCGTGGATTATATGATAGAGGGGAACACGATAATGACGATTTTTTGTTTGGAATCCAGGATTTCAATATGAATGGCAGAAACTTTGCCTACTTTCAAATGGGAACATTTGGATGCAATAAAACATACAAACAACCTCTTACTCCAAACGCTTTGTCTGTAAAAAGAAGTCGATGAAAAAGATAGTCGCAAAACAAAATGGAAAATGCTAAAACCTCTATGGACAGATCTGCAATCGTACCTTAAAATTTTTATAACGACAACACGTAAATAGCTTTGGGTACTTTCTTTTACGGTTCATCATAAAAGTAAGACACGGGGATGACAGATACACCAAGGTAATGGATTTTGCACCAACTATTATATCTCGGTACTCCAAGTCCCAGCAAAATTTCTGAACTTTCGGTGAAATGTTCCAAGTAGGTAGACAATTTTCATGACACATTTTTCAACATCAAGGATCAAACGCTATACGTTTCACAACCTGCTTGAAGAACCCAGGATTATAGGTCAATAGTAATATTCCAAATATATTTTAACAGCATAGATCTTTTGGATACAATCATCTTCTAAGCGTGTTGATAGCAAACGTGGGTCCATTGTCGTGGTGCGCCGGACGTACTAAAGCCCTTTCACATTACTTTACAGAACCAGCTGCTATTTAAATTGTAAGCAATTTCTGTTAGCAGTTAGATGTGAAATTGCACTGGACCTTAATAGATACGTCACTCGATGAGGCTATTTTCATGCACCTTTTATGTTTTAATATACAAAGGAATAGTAACTTCAGATTGAAATGAAATTTTAAAAAACACAAGCGTTTATATATTTAACAATGTATGCGCAACATACACAAAGACAGAAGTTATAACAGACATGTACATTGTACAACGGCACTCGGCAAGCAACAACGGGAAAGCATTTGGTATGGTGTAGTCAAAATCCTGTTATTGGCTTCTAAACAATTAACAGTTATTTCTGTTTAGTAGTAGCCGTCTTCTTCGTATGCAAGACATATTCGAACCCTGTGGTACCGGCAGAACAAACAGAACTTCCACCGGATGATGGGCAGCAGCGTTATCGTGATCCTGCGTACTGACTGGAACTTTGGACCGCTAACCCAGTGTGGTGATTATGGGCAACCATCCCCAACGTGGTCAACGTCCTCAATAGTGTTAGACTTTATAAGGCTGATATGACGATGAAATCTGTATCAACAATAATCATGTCCTAAAATTCAGTTTGAAAAACGTGAATGGCTTTAAAATATATCTGCAACTTATCATAAAAAAACTGTCACATGTAAGATAGAACATTCATAAAATTATCAAGGGAATTCCCGGACGAGTTGTAGAACAATTTTATTTTATTCCTGGATGGATTTTCGACGTTTACGTCGGCATGCAGCGTCAGGCTAGGTGCCGCTTCGGAGGCATCAATTATTCGTCAGGCAGGCGACAGGGTGGCGTCATGGCGACACTGCGTCACGGCAAATGAGAGACTCAGCTCAGAGCCCTAGGGACTGCCGCGCTTAGCTCGCACTTGAAATGTGGAATGGTTTGAGGAGATTAGCAGTTTTTTTTTTGTAGGTGTCATTGATGTAGGAATAGTTAAACTTGAATTTGAATGTCTTGAGTGGGTGGTATTACTTAAAACTGTAAGAAAGTGCTGTTGTACATGTCTTTCATAACTTCTGTCTTTGTGTATTTTCCTTATTTGCATAAATTGTTATTTTCAAACAAGCGAATAAACTCGAAACGATTCTTGAGCTCAAATCGGAAATCCGTCATCGGTGAGATACAGCCACCTCTCTGTGCATAAGTCATGGCAAATTTAATGAAAAGAGTAATGGCCTGTCATCGGAGCGGTGGGGGTCATTTGACGGATTTTTTTTCCATACTTAATCGGAACATGTCTCCTTACAATACAATGTAAATAACTCTGTCATAAAATACTTGTTTTTATTTTAAAATGGAAAAGTGCACTCTTTCTGAGACACCAGTTATTTGAAGTCGGTGTCAGTTAATGTAACTTCTAATTAATGATGACTTTTCTAACACCAGGTCAAAAAGTACTGAATCAAGAAAATGCGTTATTTTAACTTTCAGTGACACACTTTTTTTAATGCGGTTTTTAGTTTTTTGTTGTTCCAAGTGATAGTAGGCAAACCCTGATAACAAAATATTTTATGTATATTAAGTATTTATTTACAAAAAAAAGTATTTATATATGTTTATTCGTTATTTAGTATAACACAAGTTCTTAATGATACTTATCTTGGAACTAAATAATTGGTGTAATTGTCAGAATATATATTTTACATCAAAGTTTATATAGTATAAAATCTATAATAAGTTACCTAACGTTACCGTGTTGCTGAGTGTTCACACACAAAAGTGAATGCACCATTATAATTATATTGCATGAAATCTGTAATAGATGGAGGATTTTGCTAATTTTCCCACGTGTGCTTTGAATTTCTAGAATTGTTTTCACAAAGATACTTTTCTTTGCCCAAATAGACAAAGACTAAATCTACTAAAACCTTCTTAGCCCTGAAAGACATTTCAAAAACAATTCAAGTAGCTCAATCATCCAGAGATCAAATTGTCAAATGAAAAATTCAAAGTACATTCCGTAGTATGAGAATAAAAGTGGGGACTTTGGACGAAACTCATTACCATTTGATCCGTGCGAGACGGTCACAGCGCAACGTTATTTGCTGGAATATCATAAAATGGAGCTGATTGTTCAATGTATTAGAATTCTTGTACTTTGTAAACAAATGACCATCATACAAAAATACGGTTCTACATGTCAGTTTATTTTGATCATGATGATGCTCTCGCATTGGCCTAAAGTTTGTGCTGTCCGATATATTATGTCTGCTTATTTACAAGTCACTGTCTTGCTAGCAATTATTTTATAAATTTTATCTTAATCGTTTTAAAGTGAGCGCCAAATGTATATTGTTTGTTTGCCGGTTATCATTTAGTTTGTTTTTATGTTTTGTATGTTTTTAGCGAGTTTCTATAGTATTTATATTATATATTTTATAGTATTTAAACATGCAATAGAAGCGCTCGTAGCTCTGCGGTGCTCGGGGGTCGGAAACGATCACCGAAGTACAGCAGAGTTTACAGAGGTCAGTCCTTGGATGGGTGACCGTTTGTGTGGCATTTTATATCGAGCGCTTCCGTGCTTCGGAAGGCACGTTAAGCCGTTGGTCCCGGTTATCACTAAATGTGATAGTCGTTAAGCCATGTTAGAGGCCTCATGGGCGGTTTGATAAATTCTAACAGCAGGACGCCATACAGCTGCCTCCGCCAATGCGCACTGGGTCAGCGTGGTGGAGTATGACCCAATACCCTTACACCTTGATATGTGAGAGGAGGCTCGTGCTCAGTAGTGGGACGATAATTGGCTGAAATGATGAAACATGAAAAAAAAAGATCAAAATAAAAAATCCTGAATGTTGTTTGACTTAAAAAAATCGCAATAAGTAAAGAGTTGTGTTATCGACAATACTCGTAGTGACCACTGTGATCTTGGACATCTCAAAAAGTACCAAGTCTAGTCCCAAATTAAGCAAAGCTAATTATAACACTACAAACTTATCCAGAACAAACTAAATACATATTTAAATTCGTTAGAAGATATATTTTTTCTGATTTTTAAGTAAACTTATAATCTTTTGGAACTACTGCTATCTAATTAATGATAGTAAGTAAAATAAAGTAAAAAGTAAAAAGTTCTTTATTTCATAAACTATTACATAGCACTTGAAAACGTCAAAACAAAATCAAAACAAAATATACATAAAAAAAAAATAATATTAACCCTGAAATCACGAAGCTTAGATTCACTTACATGCAAATAAATAAAAATTTGGTGTAAGTGAATCTAAGTGCCAGTTCCGAGCCCCCGCTCTGTGAGAAGAACTGACAAGAAACTCACAGGCTATGCTCTTTTACATTATTTTTATTACAAAACACACACAGTGTAAATTTGAAGATATACAGGGCTTTTAATCTTAATTTACATATCGATAGTAAAAGTATACACAAAAAATGAAACTACCCGCTTATAGATAAGCACATCTATCTCCTAACCAAGTTGACAACAGGGGTTTTCAGCACATTAGGTTGTGGGTTTCGTTCGTCATCAATAATTCGCCGGCATGCAAGGATCCCGCCTCCAATCCGCTGGGATTGTGCCCCATTTCCGATGCCTAAGGTTTCGTGCATAGTAAAGCAGTGATTAACTTTCAATACACCACTTTCAGACTGAATATTAACTATGTATTTGATACATAAATATTAGGTCGGCGAAAAAGTCTTTTCGCATAACGTAGGTATAAACTTATTATAAAATTTTTTTGACTGTACTATTTGTGTCTGGCTGGTTTTGGTAACATTAAAAAGGTTCCATTATAAAGAAAAGAAAAAAATTAAAAAAAGTTGTTTCCCGCTATTTTTCATTTGTTTTTCTCTCCGTTAAAATGAGTGAATCTAATGAAGAAATTCGATACATTTTAAAATTTTATTATAAAAAAGGCAAAAATGCAACTCAAGCAGTGAAAAAATTTTGTGATGTTTATGGACCTGATGCAGTGTCAGTAAGAGTAGCACAAATTTGGTTCAAACGTTTTCAGTCCCGAAATTTTGATGTTAAAGATGCACCTCGCTCTGGTCGCCCTGTTACGAATAAAATGGACACCATTTTTGAAAGAGTGGAGCAAGATCGGCATATTAGTAGTTACGATGTAGCTGAAGAACTGGGAATTGACCACAAAACAGTTTTGACCCATTTGAAGAAAGCTGGTTATACAAAAAAGCTCGATATTTGGGTGCCACACGAGCTCACTCAAAGAAACTTAATGAACCGTGTACTCATTTGCGATTCATTATTGAGACGTAATGAAACCGAGCCGTTTTTGAAGAGATTGATAACTGGCGATGAAAAGTGGATCACGTACGACAAGAACGTGCGAAAAGGGTCGTGGTCGAAAGTTGGCCAGGCTTCACAGACTGTGGCCAAACCTGGCCTAACACGAAATAAGGTGATGCTGTGTGTATGGTGGGATTGGAAGGGCATTGTTTATTATGAGCTTTTACCGCCCGGCAAAACCATCGATTCTGATCTTTACTGCCAGCAACTGATGAGATTAAAGGAAGCAGTCGAGAGAAAACGGCCGGAATTGATCAACAGGAAGGGTGTGGTCTTTCATCACGATAACGCTAGACCACACACATCTTTAGCCACTCAGCAAAAATTAAGAGAGTTCGACTGGGAGGTCCTAGTGCATCCACCATATAGCCCTGACCTTGCGCCTTCAGATTTTCACCTGTTTCGGTCTCTGCAGAATTCTTTAGGTTCTGTAAGGTTGACCTCAAGAGAGGACTGCCAAAACTATTTGTCCCGTTTTTTTGATCAGAAGTCCCAAAGTTTCTACAGTAACGGGATAATGTCTCTGCCCACAAAATGGCAGAAAGTTATTCAACAAAACGGTACATATATATTGTAAATAAATGTAAATAAACTTTGAAAAAAATGTCTTGACTTTTCATACAAAAATACGAAAAGACTTTTTCCCCAACCTATTAGATAAATAAACACCATATGGCTGATAAATACAAAAAATTTAAAAATACAACAGAAGGCGGTGGCTTTATTATTAAAACTTAAAAGCAATTGTAAAAGGAAAAAAATATAAGGTTTTTTGCTGGACGATATTTCTTTTGGGAATAAGCTGTGCCCTGTACCCAATGTTTCTTAGTTATTCTGTTTGTATATTTCTGTGTATGTACTAAATAAATAAAAACAAATAAAACATCCTTCCCATCATAAAAAAATTCAAGCTGCATATTAAGACCTTTCATCATATCCTAGGATTCCGGGTTGCCCTAGACTTAAACTTAGGGCCCA
Source organism: Musotima nitidalis (assembly GCA_949126915.1). Taxonomy (NCBI): domain Eukaryota; kingdom Metazoa; phylum Arthropoda; class Insecta; order Lepidoptera; family Crambidae; genus Musotima; species Musotima nitidalis. The sequence goes on from OX421416.1 coordinate 19,227,637, forward strand.
GCGCCTGCTTACTGGTTTAACCAGATTTGGCCGAATTTTAGTTATTACACGTAGCGACTGCTGTCTGACCTCCTAAACCTAAAGGGAAACATTATTCTAAAGTCAAACCAGCTGTCAGGATGTTAGAAGGCACTGACTTCCTAATAACGACTGCCATAGATGTTTATGACAGCCGAGACCAACGGCTTAACGTGCTTTCCGAGGCACGGAGCAAGCGATAATTACGCACAAGAAAAAAAAATTACAAATAACATAAAAAATTAAAAAATACAAATGTTCAATGAGTGTCTAAAGTTTCTACTTATTTAGTGTGAAAAGGTTCCCAACATGTACAATACCCGACGTTATATCCTACACGACGGCCATAATCGCATTTTCGAATTTAGAAACGGAATTTCCATGTCCATTGTCTATTAGATTTATCGTTCATCAGATCCGTTTTAATTCAGAACTAAGTATCGACTTTATTGTTAATTCAATTCAATTCTCTATAGAGAAACCATAAGGTACAATAATATAGTATAGTTAATAATATTTACCACCATTATTGTGGACCCTGTCGGGCACGCAATTAAGTGGAAGCAAAGACAGTGTTTTGTTTTGATTCCCGCGTGAACTATATAATTATATCACAATCAATTACGACTTGACCTTTTTTGACGACTGATATGGCGTGGTGGCGAGTATACCCGCACTTCACTCCTGAGGTCGTGGGTTCGATTCCCACACAGGACAAATCTTTGTGTGCAAACATGAATATTTCTTTTGGTCTGAGTGTTTTCCTATGTATACTAAGTTTGCATTTACAAAAAAAGTATTTATGATTGTTTATTCGTTATTTAGCATCCATAGCACAATTTGTTAATTATACTTATCTTGGAACTAAATAATTGGTGTAAGTGTCAGAAATATTTATTTTATTTATTAAAGTAGGAACAAAATAGTTTAAGTCGGTTTCAGAGTATCCCACTCGCGAAATAAAACCCCCCTCTAAAAATCTAAAAGGAGCTTTTTATAACCAAGTAAATATTTAGTTTTATAAATTTACTGATATTTTGCGTAAAATTGAGAGATACACGTGTTTTCTAAAGGGACATTAGAACCAATATTTTTGATATTATAAGGTATAAAAACTGTAAGATTGCTAGCTTCAGACTTCTGTAAGCTAGAATCTAAAACCAAGAGCCCAAAGCAATCATCCAGATAAATTGTATAAAAAATTAACATTTAAGTCCCTTTGCAATAAAAATTTCTTCGCTCACAGAACCGATTGAGTTTTTCAATATAATTCAATCGCTCACAAACCGGAGAAATGATTGCCCTAAGTTTTGCTTCAGGCAACGCATTTGTCTCAAAACGGCTAAGGAGTCTGGAGACTGGAAATATATTTCACGTTTTCGCCAAGACCAGACTACCTAGTTACAGAATTTCTCTCTACTCTATAAATACTAGAGAAAAACTTATGAAACATAATTAGTAACAATATTTTTTCAAATAAAGATCGATCTATGAGATTCTTTCTGCGTGTGACATTATCCTTAAACATGACTGCATATTTTATTTTATTGTATTATTGTACTTTCCGCCCTCTTCAAATGGCTATTGTAAAATTAAATATAATAAATAAATATTCTCTTACAATCACACCAATTATTTAGTTCCAAGATAAGTATCATTAAGAACTTGTGTTATGGTTAGGTACTAAAGAACGGATAAACATAATTAAATACTTTTTTTTGTTCATATATACTTAATATACATAGGATATGGTTATCAGTACCCGAACTGTAAATTTAAAACCTAAATGTGTATCATGTCAGCCTTATAAAGTCAATTGCTGAACATTAGTCTCCCCAACAGATATCATATATCTGCCCATGATCAGCACGCTGGGCTTTGTGGGTTGGTGATCGCAGTTCAAGCCAATACGCAGGATTACGGTATCATCCGGTAGGATTTAGCTTGGACTCCCCGTGAGATGAAAGGGGGTGGCACTATTCCAGGCACAATTGATTGATATTGATATTTTCTAACAATTACACCAATTATTTAGTTCCACGATAAGTATCATTAAGAATTTGTGTTATGGATACTAAACATCGGATAAACATACTTACATACTGTTTTTTTTTGTAAATATATACTTAATATACATAGGAAAACACCCAGACCAGAACAAATATTCATGTTCATGCACACAAAGATTTGTCCTGTGTGGGAATCGAACCCACGACCTCTGGAGTGAAGTGTAGGTAGGTAGTGTGTAAGTGTACCTCCACGCCATATCGGTCGTCAAATCAACAATAATTTTAGATTACTGATAGTTTTGTATAGCAATCTTGCTGTTCAAACTTTTATCTCAATTTTTAGAAACGTACTTATGAATATAAAACTAACCACATATTAATTGTTTCAAACAACTTTAATCACATATACATATACACACAAATACATACAACCACAGGCAGTGGTATTTTACAAACCCACATTTTGCCAATTAAAATGTTGATCCCACGTAATAGGTGGCGAGCCTATTGCCGCTTACGGGGACTGTTATGTTCGCCAGAGCCTCGTCCGTTGATCGGAACGTGCACCACTTGCAGGTGAGGTTGGCTTGGGGTCCTAAAATGTTAGTAGGATCCATATACATCTATATATATTATATAGTAAACCGTTTAAATTTTATCCGATCACATAAAATATCGGGGACAGTTAAAGTTCCACTAGGTTCCAATAACTACGACACACTAACTGTCATGTTACTGTGTGCCAGTTACAGAACTTTATCTGCATGACACAGTGGAGCGTTCATTGTCGTCAGGCACGCATCATATATTATTTGACGACCAATATGGCGTGGTGGCGAAAATACCCGCTTTCCGCTCCTAAGGTCGTGGGTTCGATTCCCACGCCGGACAAATCTGCAGTATTGTTTCTTTTTAAGAATTTGTGATATATCCAACATTAGTGTTTAATAACGGTGGATTATTAACCGTTAAGTGTTTCTGTACGTACATGAGTGTTGGTAAATAAAACAAAATAGTGCAACATCACTTTTCAAATTCTCTCAAGAAGTTTATGTGAGATCTCAGCATAGTCCCTTATCTTTACTGAGGATTCAAGGGGTTTAAGGGGAAACATCTAATTTACTATTTATTATCTTTATCACCATTTATTTCATTAACTATGAATTAAATATTATAAATATATCTTTTACTTGACACTGGCTAAATGTGCTAAACGCGCGAACCATTACTTAAAAGAAATAAAAATCTTAAAGCTTAGTACAGACTAAGAGGGTTTGTTCCTTGGTTAGGGACTAGCTTTATCGCGTGTCGTGTGTTATATAATAGTGCACATAATATTGAAAATTCTAATATTGGTGGAGGCAGAATATAATTAGGTAGCATCTTGCTGTAAGTTTCAAACATAACAAAACATGCAATATACATGTTACATGCAACATAGCTGGCGCTTGCTACATCACATGTTAATATGTTAATACTATATACATATAATGTATATGTGGTTTAGATATTATATGCATAATAAATAAATAATTATCTCATACATTAATAACTTGTGTTATGTGTTTAAAAAAACATACATAAATATATTTTATTGGAAATATAAATACGTAAAAACACCAAGACCGGAACAAATATTCATGTTCATGCACACAAAAAATTGTTCTTTATGGCAATCGAACCCACATCTCAAGGAGGGGAGTGCAGCAGGTGCACCGGTCGTGAAATAACGAGATATTATAGTAAAAACGTTAAACATACATTAACTTTGAGGGTAAACCAATAAAATCGAGCATTTCATAAAAATGGCTTAATAAAATAAACACGTGAAAGGTAGCGGAAATCAGGTACCGTATCCCAAAAGGGCCACCCAGTAATGACCTTATCTCAAATTGCTTTGAATCTTTTACTATGAATTTGGATACATGTTATTGGGTCGTTGTGATATCTATTCCGTAATAATTAAATAAACATAAATAAATATTCACTTACAATCACACCAATTATTTAGTTCCAAGATAAGTATCATTAAGAACTTGTGTTATGGATACTAAATAACGGATAAACTTACATAAATACGTTTTATTTTTGTAAATACATACTTAAGATACATAGGAAAATACCCAGACTAGAACAAATATTCATGTTCATGCACTCAAAGATTTGTCCTCTGTGAGAATCGGACCCACGACATCTCGAGTGAAGTGCAGGTATACTGACCTCCACGCCATATCGGTCGTCAGTAATTGTTTTTGAGAAATGCCACCTACCTTGGTGAATTGATTGGTATTTGTTAATCATTGCAGTGCCAAATAGCAGCAATTTACACAATGATGTACCTAAAGAAATTGAAATTAATAGGCATATTAATATATTACATGAGCTTCAAGTTGAATTGACAAAAAGAGTCAGACTTCAGTTCAAAGACATATATATGTTCGGACTTCTTGGCGGGAAAGTGAAGCGTCATGTCTGTAGTTTTGTTTTATTTTCTAAAATTTGTGATATTTTGAACATTAATGTGTAATAACGGTGGATTATTAACCGTTAAGTGTTGTGAACGTACATGAGTGTTGGTAAATGAAACAAAACAGTGCAACATCACATTTCAAATACTCTCAAGGAGTCCATGTGAGATCTCAGTATAGTCCCACATCTTTACTGAGGACTCAAGGGGCTTAGGGGAGGGTATCTCATTTACCATTTATCATCTTTATCATCACACATTCTCATATACTATGAATTATCTTTTTTACTATTGATATAATCACTTACTTGACACTGGCTAAATGTGCTGGACGCACGAAGCCATTTTTTAAAAGAAAAGAAGACATATTTTCTCATAAATACTTATGTACGTCTGAACTAGCGCATCTAAACATCGCGTTGCAGTGACCTGTCTCCATTTCAACTGCTTTATTATTAATCATCATATCCTAGCATTATCCGGGTTGGCCTAGACATAAGCTTAGCCCCCCCGACTGGTCTCCACCTTGTCGTGGTAGGGGGGCTGAGTACCTAAGGTAGGGCGCAGAGGGCGCTAGGGAAAAGGTAACACCTAGAGATTGACGACTCTGGGTGATTCTTATATGAGAATTAATATAAAAAAGTTAACTGTAAACCTAGAATAAGATATATGTTCACGCAGCAGCTTTGTCGCTTTTGTGTCCATGGGTTAGAAACTAGCAATAAAAGTAAATTAGACGGCACACAGTAGGAAAATGTCCACGATACGGTTTGTTTAGTCTAGTTGAATCGCACTTTATTGGGATTTAAAGCCGATGTTGTCGGCTGTGCGAAAAGCGAATGTGCGGTTTAATTGAGGCGCGTTCCCACTTGCTTATTTTATTTATTTATGTTATTAAAATTATGTAGTTATGGTGAGCAGAAAAGCTATATTTAATTTTGTCTTGTGTATAGCGCAGTTGTTTGGTACCGGCCTAGAATAGTACCACCCCCACTTATCTCACGGAGAGCCGGAAGAGACGACGAAGAGAAATCCTACCTGATGACGGACAGCAGCGTCATCCTGCGTAAACTGCGTTCACCAACCCGCCTGTCCAGAGTGGTGATTATAAGCAGATACCCCTAATATAATGTAATCTATTGGGAAGGCTAATGTTCAGCAGTGGACTTTATAAGGCTGATATTATGATGACAGCGCAGCGCAGTGTTTTATATTTTACATCACTAATTGACAGGACGGATAAATTTATAGTGAATTATTCTACATTCTGGTAAATGTAACCAGAGTCACACTTATAAAAACGGTTAATAGGTTTCCATCACAGCAACTGAGCATGTGCACGGTTTTGGCAGTTGGAATCACTCACTGCAGCGCATTTTCTGAAGTAGTCGAAATCTTACAACTTCACAAGCGGGAAGATCTCTACCCCTAGTAGAGCGGGAATTGTTACAAAGATATTTTTAATCCATCACTTGCTTACAATGGATTTCCGCAAATTAACGCCTGAATCAATAAATTACTCTACTCCTAGGTTTTAGTGATGTTTATAAGTGCTTGAAAATAAAGCTGAGCAGGTATATATAAAATGATAAAAGACATTAATTGATTCAGGCAATCGAAGTAACTTTGCAGAGGTAAACAATCAAGCAATTTAGGGTCTTATATTGTGAAGAATATGCCTACATTCTAGAAGATGCCTTAAGTGCAGGCAATACACGGGTCGTGTTAATAAGTTTTTCGATTTTACAGGAAGTGACAGCAAATAAAATAAAACCAGCTTGCAAATTGAAAGTTTCACTAATTTAATTATACTGCTTCACGAAGTGATCCCTACATGCATGGGACACTCATCTTAAAAATATTGCTAGTTTTTTTTTAATTATTAAAATAGTTTTTAATTTATAAAGCTTTTTTCTTTCGTAGGATATTTATAAGTGTATTTATAAAGTAATTTACAAGTGAACTTGGTGATAAAAAAACCTATATAGTGTGAACATACCCTTAGACGCAAGTTATCGTCCACTATCGTTATAAAGTGGTGTACTTGTTGTGTCCCCTGTTTTATTGGAATTAGGACACGCGATAACACCACGCGAATAGATAGGAACAATTACTTTAATAATTAGTATATATTATATACATAACTATATAAAAGACATATGACCTACTTTTTGTTAAAAAAAAATTTATACAAGAATACAAGTTAACAAAATGTTCTTGATGTGCCACATAAACTTTAAGGGGATTATAACAAAACGAGATATAAAGTTAAACCATATTCAAAAATAGTGCTGTTACTTTTATATGATAAAATAAAGACAGTGATAGCACTAATCTTAAACCTCGTTTAACTTTAGGTTTTTGTAATAAGCCCTAAATAGTTTTTTCGTGCAAAAATGTACATTGAGATTATTTAACACGTCATCTCAGCCCATTTACGTCCCACTACTGAGCACGAGCCTCCTCTCACATACCAAGGCGCGAGGGTATTGGGTCATACTCCACCACGCGGACCCAGTGCGGATTGGCGGAGGCAGGTGTATGGCGTCCTGTTGTTAGAATTTATCAAGCCGCCCATAAAGCCTCTAACATGTCTTAATGACTACCACATTTAGTGATAACCGGAACCAACGGCTTTTACGTGCCTTCCGAAGCACGGAAGCGCTCGATATCAAATGCCACACAAACGGTCACCCATCCAAGGACTGACCTCTGTAAACTCTGCTGTACTTCGGTGATCGTTTCCGACCGCCGAGCACCGCTCTCACGATCTCAATGTACATTACCTATAAAATATCTACTTGAGCAAACATTCTATGACATTAATGACTTTATGAAGTAATGAATTCTTAAAATTTATAATTTTAATTGCATTGTGTTATATGTAATTTAATTAAGTATCTCAAATGACATTTTTTATTTTGACATTATCAATTTTTAATAATATTGTAATTTAATTTAATTTTAATAATTCTAAAAATTAATTAATGAGTGTTTGTACTTGTATATTTTTATTAAAGTGTTCATCATCTCATCTCAAGAATGTCTTACTACTGAGCACGGGCCTCCTTAAAAACAAAGGTAAAGTCACACGCGGCCCCAGTGCGGATTAGAGGGTCCAAATGTGTGACATCCAAAAAAGATTTGACCTATTTATTTAATTAATAGATAATAAATATTCTCTTCCAATCACACCAATTATTTAGTTCCAAGATAAGTATCAATAAGAACTTGTATTATGGATACTAAAGAACGTACGTTTTCAAAATACATACTTTATTTACATAAGAAAACATCCAGACCAGAACAAATATTCATGTCTATGCACACAAAGATTTGTCCTGTGTGGGAATCGAACCCACCTGTGGAGTGAAGTGCAGGTATACTGACCTCCATGCCATATCGGACGTCAAATTGATGATAACAAAATAATTTTATACATTGAGATGCCAACATAAGCTCTTTTAAGTTTTACCGGGAATCAGTGAACCTGAATGCCATAAGGAGTTAAAGGTTGAATTTCTCATCAACTTGTAAAATAGTAGTTATATAGTATATAGTATGTAGTAGTTTTTTATATACACTTATTTGACGACCGATATGGCGTGGTGGCGAGTATACCCGCACTCCACTCCTGAGGTCGTGGGTTCGATTCCCACACAGGATAAATCTTTGTGTGTATAAACATGAATATTTGTTCTGGTCTGGGTGTTTTCTTATGTATATTAACCTTCCGTAAACCACGTGGGGTTTTATAAACCCCAGCGAAACGAAAATTATCGTATCTTTTTCAACTACCGCGCGAATTTCACGAAACCTCGTGTAGCTGGAATTGTGACGTGGCCAAATCGCATCAAATCATTGATTTAGTAGTGGCGTCGCAGGCGCAGAGTACGGTCGCTCGCAAAGTAAGGTCGGGTGTCACAAACCCCACGTAGTTCGGGACGTCGTCTAAAAGGCAAGCAGTATGGACATGGAAAATATATGTATTTCTACATAAATATTTATTTCATTAGTTTTTTTTATTACTTTGTATAACTGTATGTGTGTACTAACAAAAGGAGGAAGTTTCTTTGTGATTTAGGTATAAGTTTGATTGAAGCACCTGAGAAACCATAAAGATAATCCACGAGTTCCAAGGAATTCTCGTCAGCGTATATATGTTTTACTTGGTGAAACAAGTGTGGATCCGCCAAATAAAAATCAAAGACGTGTAACAAGATGATTGTTCGGAATGCTATAGGAGGAAAGTCCGAAAGACTAAGTACGGTTGTGAGCGGTGCGAAGTACCTCTATGCTTAAATTTTTTTTGTGAAAAATTGTTCAGATTTGAACCGACTGGGCTCCCAAGAAGACTAATTATGTTTAGTTATTTTCATTTAATTTTTGTTTTTATCTCATTAGGCTCTGAAATAAAGGGCATTTAGTAGTTAGTAGATAAGTTTTTTTTTATAAGGCTAAGCCAAATAAGGTTGTCTCCTCTTTGTTAGTAATAGAAGTACTATTTTTGTTGTAATGTCTAAAGATATTAAAAATGTTTATTATATTCAAAAAAATATTTTATTTGTATCCCCTAATAGTCCATAAATAATAATAATACATGTAAAATAAACTTTAATTAAATAATCTCTATTGAAGGATGGAACAATATGGGGTACGAGAAACCCCACATAGTGCAGGACGTAAATTTTATCCACGTGGTTTACGGAAGGTTAAGTATGTATTTACAAAAAGAAGTATTTATGTATGTTTATCCGTTATTTAGTATCCATAACACAAGTTCTTAATGATATTTATCATGGAACTAAACAATTGGTGTAAGTGTCAGAAATATTTTTTAAAAAAAACATACATAATATCACGCCTGTACGTAACTCGTAAGGGGTAGGCAGAGGCACACTATACGCCCACACTTCGCCATTTATATTGTTGGTCCCACGTAATAGGTGGCGAGCCTATTGCCGGGCACTTTTATGATCGCCGGAGCCTCGTCCGTTGATCGGCCAGTGCACCACTTGCAGGTGAGGTTGGCTAGGGCTCCTCAGATCTTGGTAGGAGCCCTACACACCCTTGTGTCTGTCTGTTGTTTTTATTTAGTATGAAATTAGGTGTAAACTAAATCTGACTGTAACAAGCCAACAAAAATATTGTATCTTTTCTCTCCCCCAATTTCCAATTTAATAAATAAAGCAAATAACTAGTGGTTCTGATTAAATTACAGGTTCACTGGAAAGACTCCCTTCTTGCTCGTACTTTCTAAAAATTACCTATAATTTGGATCTATTATTACGTCGAGGTTTGTTTCAATGGGCTCTACGAAATGATAATAAAATATTCATAAGATATTCTCGGCCGACATTTTTTTTATTTCGGTCGTGTTAGGTTGAATATCTAAAAACAAACTTTTTTTTTCATTCGAACTTCGTGAAATATGAAATGTATTTAATTTCTTTTATAATGGAATCGAGTAAGTATTGAGTTAAGTATTCTTTTAGTTAGCCGTTGTAAATTGTCCTTGCAGGACAGTATATGTCTCAAAATCTTATATAAATATTTTCTGACAATTACACTAATTATTTAGTTCCAAGATAAGTATCTTGTAAAATCTTGTGTTATGGATACTAAATAAGATACATGAATACTTTTTTTTATAAATACATACTAGAAGCGCTCGTAGCTCCGCGGTGCTCGGTGGTCGAAAACGATCACCGTTTGTGTGGCATTTTATATCGAGCGCTTCCGTGTTTCGGAAGGCACGTTAAGCCGTTGGTCCCGGTTATCGCTAAAATGTGGTAGTCGTTCAGCTATGTTAGAGGCCTAATTGGGCGGCTTGAAAAATTCTTACAGCAGGACGCCATACACCTGTCTCCGCCAATCCGCACTAGGTCCGCGTGGTGGAGTATAACCCAATACCCTCGCACCTTGGTATGTGAGAGGAGGCTCGTGCTCAGTAGTGGGACGTTAATGGGCTGAGATGATGATAAAATATATACTTTATATACATAGAAAAACACCCAGACGAGAAAAAATATTCATGTTTATATGCACACAAAGGTTTGTCCTGTGTGGGAATCTAATCAACGACCTCAGGTCAGGTGGTAACAAGTATAGCCGCCACCACGCCATATTGGTTGTCAAAGGTTATTTTTGGTTGGTTGTCTAATTTACAGCATGCTTAAAGCATATTAATAAAACATGCAATAAATTAGAACTAATCAATAAATCGGTCGAAGCGAAGAGAAGTTAAAATCACTAAATAAATAAATGTAATTATAATTATCAATAATTAATATGACTAAACAAATGTAATTTTCTTATTTTATACATACACAATGTAACGCCTCTTTCCAGTAGGGGTAGGCAGAGATAACATCCTTCCACTTGCTACGATCTTGGCACACACTTTTAGCTTCATTTACACTCATTAACCTTCTCATTCACGCCCGTCGGTTTCTGCTCTTTCTCCAAAATCTTCTAGATTTGGTAATAGAAGGTCTCACGTAATCTTCCCCTCCCAACACTTCCATTCACTTGTCCATCATAATTAATGTATTATTTCATAGCTGATAAATATTCCATAGTTTGTACGTAACAAATTCAGATGTAAATACTTTTGTTTTCTTTAAGAGCGTTCTTTAAGTTTGCCTACACATCATACTTTTAATACTTTTTCCAACAATTAAAACTTCTAAAAATGTTATAGAAAAAGAAAACTAATCTATATGAAGCAAACTTTCACAACAATGACGCTTAGGAGTACTGGCGGGCCTTTGTTCAAAATTCAACGTCAAAGGCTTACAACTTTCAATGGGAACTAGTGGAAAACTGTCAGCGAATAAAGAGAGAAATACGCGGGAACTTGTACAAAGAGAGTCAACGCATTATGTACTCTTGAGGCTCAAATTGAAAATCTCGCCAAGCGGATACGCGCATGATATTTATATTAACGTTTTTAGCTTATACTATTTATTTCAGTTTATACTTGCGTTAGTACACAAACATTCACGCCAGTTTCCCCGAAGGGGTAGGCAGTGGCATATTATACGCCCACATTTCGCCAATTATATAGTTGGTCCCACGTAATAGGTGGCGAGCCTTTTGCCGTTTACCGGGCACTGCTAAGGTCGCCAGAACCTCTTCCGTTGATCCGCAGGTGCACCACTTGCAGGTGAGGTTGGCATGGGCTTCTGAGATATTAGTTGAAGCCCTATTCACTTTTTTTGTTGTCCTAAATATAATAAGATATACACCTAGAACCTACAACACCTACTTGAGAGGTAAGCCCACTCCTACCAATGTGTGATAAACATTTTATAATATAAATAATTATATTATATATAAATATTAAACTTACCAAAGCACGATGCGTTGTATATGTAGGCAAAGAGTAGCACCAAAGTTGCAACTGCAAAAAAAAATTTATTTATTAGCAATAATTATTTTATTATTTTTATAAATGTAGCTCGTCATTACGATTATATCTTGCCGGATCGTACGCAGTCAATGCAGTACCAAAATGAGAGCTAAAGCCATGGCATAATAATTATGTCGCATTTATAAATGTTATAATTAAGATCGATTAGTCGCAAAGTACCCACTGTTTTGTGTAAAAATGTTAAGAGAGCCCTTCAGGTGAAAATTATATTTATTTACTAACATATTGTACAACGGAAATTTTTCAGCAGTTGCCGTTTCTTTCTTCTTGGAATTCTGTAATTACGTCATGCGAAGACAGCCATAGGATGTTTTAGATAAATAGTAAGATGAATGAGGAAGAGTGTTTATAATGGATAAACTCTGTTGCGTCGTTATACTTTTTTGAGGTGGGAGTATTTGTTAAAAAAACACCACCCTTTTGAAAAAACTAGTGACAATAGTAAATTTACACAAAGAGACTCGACCAAATTGAAGACACAGCCATGTGGAGGTAGTATGCATATAAATAATAGTTTTATAAAAATATCATATAATATAATAGCTCAATAAAATATATATAATAAGTTGCCGCAAGTAAAAGTAAAAGTAAAAAGTTCTTTATTTCATAAACTATTACATAGCACTTGAAAACGTCAAAACAAAATATACATGTAAAAAAAAAATTATATCAACCCTGAAATCACGAAGCTTAGATTCACTTACATGCAAATAAATAAAAATTAGGTGTAAGTGAATCTAAGTAATAAGAGAGATGTCATTAAATAGTTTCAAAATGAAGATACAGACTGACTGACAGATCTCCCCGATAAGAGTCACTGACAGACTGACAAATCATGAGAAAACCCGACAGACACAACAGACAGATTCATTTAATTTCATAAAATACTACAGACGCCGAATAATCTCAAGTTTCAAATGCCAATGCTCCTTTGAAATCTCCTGACAATATTAATAATATAAAAATATTATTTTCCAGTTATAAATTATATTCAAAATCACGAATTTAAAAAAACACCCACTTTAAATAAACGGAATGAAAATAAGGCTATTTTTTGTTCAGTAACTTTTTAGCAAACGTGTTACTTATTAGTTTAATTGTTAAAAACAAAACGGCCCGGTATGCACTAAATATTTTTCCATCAATCGAATTCAACAATAAATGAATTTGAATTTTGAACAATGTTATTGGATTTCATAGAAAAAGGATTATAGTATAATTAAGATGTTAATGTTAGTAAATGTCGGGTACAACAATATTGAAGTTTTAAAAGAGTTCGTAGCAATTTTGTTAAGATGTTGAACTATTTTTCCATTTATTTAAAGAAAAAAGTTATTTCACATATGAATCATAACGAAATGGCGTTGGTTTCTGAATAAGTTTATTTATTTATTTGGGACAAAAAACAATTGTACAATTCATTTTTACTTAATAGTTGTAGTTATTAAACTAAGGTTATAGTACAACCAGCATTATTATCCACATATTAGCAAGTTAAAGCAATAAAAACTTAAAATAATATTACCTTTCGTGTACATTTTTGAAAAACTTCACAACGAGGGACGTGCATTCACCCCGAAATACCGATCGCCACTGAACTTAATTTCGGGAAAACAAAATTACGCGGCCGGATACCCTACCCCCTTATCATCTGTCCAACACTAACAGGTGTCCGTATTCAATTGCGATTTCAGTATAGTTGTCTCGCTTTGACATAGACAGATGGAGAGAGATGACTATAGTAGTCATCGTGCTCAGCTTTTCCTGATAAGCCTTTCTGAAAGTCTCTCGGAACTCGCACATGCGCTGTCTTGAGGCGGGATTTTTGTTCCACTTCAAAACTTAATATATGTGAAAAATAAATTCGGTGGCGATTTTTTGAAACGACATTGCACTGAGTACACAAGGCAGCTTTATAATAAAACAGGCCATCAAATATACCCTCTTGAGGAAGATACGCTAAGTTATAATCAGAGGTCGGAATTAGGTAGAGTTATTTATGTACTTGCATCGAAATGTTGATATTAATGTGGACCTTCCCGGGATTTCAAATGGATTTCAAATGGGAGTGCTCCGCATTTTCGCTATTGTATTCTTTTGTTCTCACAAGCTATGTAGTGCGAACAATAAACGTGGCAACATCGCGCGTGTCCGTATTGGAATTTTTGCAACTTCGGTCATCCAATATCATTGATGTAAGTTTGGCAACGTCGCGCGTGCAGTAGTCTAAATTAAAAAAGTAAAAGTAAATAACTTTTTATTAAAAAGTAACGGGATTTTTTCTATTCTTTAAAATTAATCCCGGGATTTGAGGCATATCCACTATATTCTTTCGCTGTGTGAAATCAGTGTAAGTACATGAATAACTCTACCTAATTCCGACCTCTGGTTATAATACAATTTACTTCATATCATGTGTTTTAAAAGCCAACATAACCTGCAAGTGGTGCACCTGCCCTTTGGGGAAACAGGCGACTAAAACATACTTTGACTGTATGATGTATGTATGTATAAAAACCAATATATTATCGCTTGCTCTGTGCCTAAGCACGTTAAGCCGTTGGTCCCGGCTGTCATGAATATCTATGGCAGTCGTTATTACATAGATAGATAGATAGATAAAACGTTTATTTCCTTTAAATAATACAAGTTATATAAAAACATATCCCACAAAACCAGTCGGTTTGTCTGTGGGTCAGACAGACATACTCTTTTATACATTACAACTAATTTTATAAATAAATAAATTACCATTTATCACTTAAACCAATATAGTGTTTTTTTTAATTAGTTTTGTACTTATTTTTGTTTGTTTCCATTCTAATGGCTTCAGGTATACTATTTAAAAGGTATGGAAGCCGTTTTTTTATAGTTCTGTCACCATAATTATTGTATACTCTACATTGAGTTTACCGGCGGTCATTGAGCGAGTATGAGTAGTGTTGTCGACGCAAGTTAGACCATGCACCCGACTGTTATGGGTGTTAACTGCTAGCAAATATTTATACTGTAATCTAAATGGTAGATGTTAGACAAGTGAGCAGACTTTTGGGTGACCCTGGGCTCTGGGCTTAAGTCCGGGGCAACCGGGCTAATCCTAGGATACGAGATAAATACCCATACTAGCCTTTGCCTAAAATTATCCCCTTTTGTACAGGATCAGCTCAGGTTCACATTACATACCTACTTACTTGACTGTGATGGAAGGTTCCTTTAGTGCTATTTTATTGGTAACGGCATCTGGGGACCCTTTCTATATCTTCAAATATTTAATGTGTGTTTTCTGTATTGTTATATTTTATTGATAATTTAAAAGAGCATAGCCTGCAAGTTTCTTGTCAGTTCTTCTCACAGAGCAGTGGCTCGGAACTGGCACATAGATTTACTTACACAATTTTTTTTTATTTTCCAAGTAAGTTAATCTAAGCGGCGTGATTTCAGAATAGTAATATTTCGGTTTTTCAATTATTTGTTTCGTTTGACGTTTTCAATGTAATAGTTAATGAAATAAAGAACTTTTTACTTTAATTAATATTCGAAGAAAATCTAATTTCGTTATGTGACATCTTTTTTACACGTAAGGAGCGAGCGGTAGAAAATTTTAATTCATTGCCTTTACTCAGAATGATTGGCCGCTACTTTTGTCTATTGAACCTGGCCTTTTTCTTTGTTCCCGGATTTGAACAGCCGGGCACAAGTGCACAAAGAGGTACTCTGTTCAATAAACTTTTCTTTCATTGTTATTAATATGAGAGGTTTTTCTACAAAACGGAGTTAGCGATTTGACGTGGTTTTAAAGAAATATGTGCAGTAGGCTGGGAAAATACTACTGAATTATATTATATATATTCCTACATACATAATACATTCACGCCTGTTACCCAGAAGGGGTAGGCAGAGGCATATTATATGCCCACACTTCGCCGATTATATAGTTGGTCCCACGTAATAGGTAATAGGGTAATTGTTTAGTTCTTTTAATATAATTGCATGCAGTATCATGTTAATTAATCTTTAAAGCGCCTTGGATCCATGTATCTGTTAGCTTTAAGGACTATGTGTGAATAAATAAATAAATAAATAAAAAAAAATAAAATAAATAAATAGGCTCCCCCTATTGCCGCTTACCGGGCACTGTTATGTTCGCCAGAGCCTCGTCCGTTGATCGGCAGGTGCACCACTTGCAGGTAAGGTTTGCTGGGGCTCCTTCGGCCTTGTTAGGATCTCACTTCCTAACAGTATGAAAATGTTGTTCATTAATAATAATAGTATTATAAATAAAAAAAAAATATTTATGGTTTTTACGTCTTTACGTCTAATAAATAATATAATTTGTTCTTACCAAAAAAAATGGCAATATATGTTTACTTCGAACCCTTTCTTGTAACTGGCGGGAGAAAAAACGATTAACGATTTTCTTGCCCGTTCTTTTACGATCAAGCTCCCGCACGCAGTGAATGGGCGCGTTAGTTTATGTTTTGACCTTGATAAGAGCTCTTTTGAGCCAAACTTGAATAAATTATTTTAAATTGAATTGAATTTGAATCACTACGAAACGCGCGTCATAAAGAAAACAGTGCGTCATAGAAAGATTTTGAAGAAATCACTTTCATCAGATTTTACTAGTTAAAAAAAACGTAGACGAATCGAGCAGACGAACTAGTCCCCAGTTCCCCAATCTGGCAATATAACTCGGGTTAACGAGTTCAAAGCAAGGACCGCAGAGCACATCTACGGAATAAGTAATCAAGGTAAAAGCTGTCTACTTTACGAGGCAGACCGGACTCCAAAGCGGCGTTAAAAGTACAACAGTCGTTTGAAGATTTTTCGGCCAGTACATCGGGACGCCCGTCGGGAGGCCACCGGGAGGCCATCGGGAGGCTATCGGGAGGCCATCCGGAGGCAATCGGGGTTCGAAGTAAGTGTCCTTCCAATTTCCGATTTTCCAAAGGGGGAAATGAATAGACCCGTTTCGTAATGGTTGGCATGTCATTTTATTACGCTTTCGGTTTTACGGTTTCAGTGCCGATGTCGATGGGATTTATTTATTAATAACTAGTCGATGCCCACGGACTCGCTTGCACTATTAAAATGGGATAAAGCCTGCTTTGTCTATGCGACCTTTGAGTTGTTTTAGTTTCTTTTGTAATTTTGCATACAAAGAGTATTTCGTGCCAAATTTATCGAAATGGGCGCAAGTGGTCTACAATGGTAACTAGTACTAGACATACTAGATATGAACTCGATGTGATAAAACTCAAAACACGCATGACTTACAAACGTACTCTGTAAGTCTATATAAATAAATAATATACAAATATTTATGACACTTACACATTGGTGTATTGGTGTAACTAAATAATTGTATTTAGTTCCAAGATAAGTATCATTAAGAACTTGTGTTATAGATACTAAATAACGGATAAACATACATAAATACTTTTTTTTTTGTAAATACATTCTTAATATACATAGGAAATCACCCAGACCAGAACAAATATTCATGTTCATGCACACAAAGATTTGTCTTATCTTGGAACTAAATAATTGGTGTAGTTGTCAGAAAGTATTATCTATTTATTTATTATTTTATTTCTAGATTCAGGTTTGGGTTTTTTTCATAACCTTCCCATGGATAATACATATTATAAATAATAACTAATATACCTATATCGATTTCGAGATCAGATCGCCAGGTGTCGTTTTGCGAAAAAGATGTTTTCTTACAATCCCATTAAAAGCTTCTCAGTAAAAGCGATCAAATTTAGAGGCGATTAGAAAACGAGTCATTAGATGAGGTTGCGGCACCGTTACCGGACGGGCAGGTAGCGGGGGACGTGCATCCATCCCCTGATTGGACTTCAGGGCAGTTTATTTTGTTTCTCCATCGTATCCAATTTTATATACAGCTGGTGCCACTGTTCGTGTAACAATTGAAGTTCACATTGTGTTAGATGTTCAGTTTCCAATTGTTATTTTAATGTAAAGTTCATAACTTCCTTAAGGAAGTGATGGATTAAAAATATCTTTGTAAAAATTCCCGCGCTACTATAATTTCCCGAAAAATCGAGAAACTATTCAACACGACACGTGTTTCGACACGAGATAAACTCTCGTTTCAGCGTTGGTCGTGAAGACATCGTTGTTCTGAGGCTCCTATCTTATCTGAAGATGCCCTGTGTAAGGGCGAAACACGTGTCGTGTTGAATAGTTTCTCGATTTTTCGGGAAATTGTAATAGCGCTGGAATTGTTACAGAGATATTTTTATTCCATGACTTGCTTACAATGTATTTCCGCAAAGTAATGCCTGAATTAATAAATTATTTAAAGTTTAAGGCTTTTTTCTTATATATTATTAATAAATTGAATTACTCCCACGCACATTATGAGGCTCAGTAGTAGAACGTTAATGGGTTGAGATAATGATGAGTAATTATGGCAAACCACAGAAACAATTCGTTGTTTTTAAATCATAATGTGTGTTTTCAAAACTCTCAAACGTGACAATTATTTTCAGTGATAAGATTTCTCATGAAAAGAGTTACTATCCTTGTCACCTGTACAGGGGATGATTTGAAGAAAAGCTATTCTCCCCAGGGACTCGCATTTATACACATAATTTTCAAGTTCAATATATAGCATTGCAAAGCTACGAGCACTTCTCAACAAATTTAAATTTTATATCATAAACTATTACTTGAAAACGTCATTATTAATTATAAAAAACAATCAAAATTTGATTACACTGAAATCGCAAAGCTTAGAATTACTTACATGAAACAAAACAATTTAATAATAATATTTAAGCGTAAATGAATGTAAGTTCCAGTTCTGTGCCACCGCTCTGTAAAAAGAACTGGCAAGAAACACACACTCTTTTATCGATATATAATATATACCACCTATACCTATACTTATACGGTGTGAAAACGTCACTTCTCAGATGATAATTATAATTTTTCAGAAGAAGCATTTGAAAGTTCGACATTCGTGCGATTTATGGGCGACGTTAGAACTTTGACCAAAAGAACTTTTTCCGGACGGGTAATTAAAATAAAAAACGGTTCCAGTATTCGAGGATCGCTTTTTAACTATGTTCAAAAAAGAAAGAACTTCTCTGCTCGGTTATGTAGTTATAACTTTTGTAATCTGAGAACTCTGCCATTTATTAACAGACCAGAAAGTATAATTTTTTGTCCATTGCCTAACTCCTGAAGAAGTTAGAGGTGTAAAGTTATAACCAGAATTTGCTTTTTAGGCAGAGTCTAAATTAATAAAAGTTTTATATTTTGAGTTTTAATTTTATTTTTATCAATGAAGAAAGGAAACAATATAAAATAATCCATGGTGGATTGAATTGATAGAAATATATGAATATATCATTTATGTTTACCAATATTTTATTATAAAGTAAAAAGAGACAGTAAGGTCAGATGATAACTAAATGTGAATATGCAATATGACAGGTCAGGATAGTTCATTCAAGAACATTAAATATATAATTATGACAGTAACGGTTACACCAGAACTGTTATTATAAGAATAAAATCATTATATTATTTGACAATACGTTACATTATTACATTGTCACCCTAAACATCTTATAGAAGGCGGCACGAAAGTCAAGCACTGACCGTTTATGCGCAGTAGTCGAAAATAAGGTATGGCAAGGGAGAGAAAGGGCGTACGTAAGAGCTCATTGGCTCTCCAGAATCATTACACTACGAAACTATACATTTTTATTGGACTAATTTATAAAAAAACTAGGACAGAAGGCATATTTTTTTAACATTTAAACTAAGGGCAGACAGAACATCAGCTGCTTTATAGATTAAAGAAAAATCTTTGAACAGAAGCAACCCTACAGCCACTTTTGGTGAGAAGTGTGGGTACTGAGGAGAAGAGCAATAGAGCCTAGGCAACAAATAATATCATTAAGAGAGGCTATGAAAGAAAGCAAAACAAAAAAGTAGATAAAAATGATTAACATGCCAAGAAAAAATATTGAGAGTAATTAAAACAATTTAGGTTTAATTTTTGAGTTGTGTAGTTGAGTCCTTTTTGTTTGAGAATTTAACTTGTTGACAACATTACCATTACTTTAATTAGTTTAAATTGTAGGTATTGGTGTTGGTTCTACTTTTAGAATAGAGTATTTATTGCGTAATGTCATGTAATGCACAACGTATTTTTTTCCCCTAAAAAGTAAAAGAAAAGTAATGAAGGATATAGGTAGGTGGGTGCCCTATGTGAATCAGGAGTGACAATGGTAAACAACAGCAATAGTTACACTTCGAACAAGTAACCTGCATATTAACGTAAAATATACTGTTATGGTAAGGTAGACAGTCGGTCAGAGAAAAATATTATAGTATAATATATAAAATATAATATTGTATTTTATAGGCACATAGAAGTATAAAATAAGTAATACTATAAAACTTATCAGGTTATGACAAGTTACTTACAGCCTGACAATATTAATTAACTGGCAAGATTTGATTAATATTTGATAGTAACGAAAAGTACGTACTTACCTGAAGGCATTGTGTAAATTTAATAGTCAAATTATGAATAGTAATACAGTATTTAAAAAAAAAGGTAAATAAACCTGATGACAACAGAAAAAAAACCGTTTTGTTTATTTACATTTTTTACTTTTATTCGCCGTCTTTATTTGGATAGGTGAGTAGTAAATATACATCCTATCTTGACATATGTTCTTATTATTTTTAATATTTTTTATTGTTTGTAATCTAATAACTGCACACACAACTTTTATAGTCCTATCATTCTCCTAAATCATTACTTTGAATAATTACTTTAAAATTTGAAGTAAATTTTGTACTGATGGGAATTTGTTTTTGATTAGGAACGCATGGTATTGTTCGATTGTTTATATAGATATTAAGACTGAATTGCTGTAAATGATATCTTTCATAAGACCAAAAATATTTGTGGTTTGCAGCACATTTAATCAATGTAATGTTATTTTTGTCAAAATTATTTTATTCTGTAGCTCGAGTATGTCATGCTCACCTAAATGTCTTAGCGGTGCAGGTGGCGTCATGCGTCGGGTCGTTAACCTGTGTAGATATACCACACTGAACGCACCTTGTTACTGACAATGGTCGGACACAGTGACACATATGAAAAAAGTCAATGTCAGAATTGCTTTTTCATTGTCAATGACTGTCATCTGCACATACTCTGCTGTCTGTGTTTTCCACTTTTCTTTCATTTTAGTTTAACTTTGTTTACAGTACAGATTGCTTGCTCTTGTCCGGCTGTGAATCTTTAGCATGACTTACTATTAATTTTAATTTGTCACGACTACATTGATGTATTTACCACCCATGCCGATAAGATTGTGAATTATTTATTGCCTCAGCGGTGTCCTTTAAGAAATAAAAAACTAATCTCGTGATAACGTACCGTGTCCAAAGTATTTCTTTAATTTCCTTTCTATTTTGCATTAGAACTAGTCTGATATTTTACGAGTGAGACGTGTTTTTGTGTGGTACTGGTATTTAAATATAAAGTTATAATTATTAAATTGTGAACCGGTAATCATGTCTCCAAGTACTAAGGATGCAGTGGCTGATGAGGTTCTACGGAAATATTTTCCTGATCTGCCTTCTGGACCTTTGAATGGCTACAGGAAACAAGCGACTTTTGATTGGCGACGTATGAAACTTACCTATGATAGCCTGGAAGCTATAGAATTAAAGGTAATTTTTATTCTTCATTTTGAAAACAGTTTTTACACCAACAAACAAAAAATACAAATACAGCTTAGTGACGTCAACAATTATATAAAAATTGATATTTTCAGGATAAAATGTATAAATTTATGGAGAGTCATCCGTTATTCAAATATCAGGAGGCCTCCGAATCAATGGATGAGCAGAGGAATATCACTATAAAACGCATGTACACCCTCAACAATGAAAAGTTTAACCCAGAGGAACAGGTACTAATAATTGTTAAAGAAATCTTGAATTACCTTTTGAATAACTACTGAATATTTATTTTATGACACACATATATAATAGATCATCATATCCTAGCATTATCCAGGTTGCCCTAGACTTAAGCTTAGGGCCTAGGGTATACTTACCGGTCTAACCAGATTTGGCTGAATTCCAGTTATAAAGGAGATATGTAATTTTATTCAAAATTTAATTCATAACATTATTCTAAAAATTATAAACTAAAAGTAAGACTTAAAAATATTTCTGAACCTAATTGACAATATTTTGATTACAAAACATACTATGTGTTTATTTATAAGTACTCATATGTATCATTATTTCATATATCAGTACAAAACTAAACAAATTTATGATGTAATAAATTAATGACACAAGAACATTGTGTTAAAATTATACAATTTAATGTTCTACTCACTTAATAAAAATAAATAAATAAAAAGAATAACTGAAAGCTATAATAAAAGAAATGTTTTTATTAAATTCATAAAATTATAGTAGAAAAGATTAAACCAAAATAAAGACAAACAAAACATACATGACATTATGTTCTGACAGGGCCAAAGTACAAAGGTGAAGATTCAAATAATTGATAAGTATATGTAACATGTAAGTATGCTAACATGCTAAGTCACCTGAAATAAATAAATACTTAATCAATAGAAGTGAAAATAATTATTCACAAAGAAAACTTGTTTATAGTGAAGTTTGAGTATGAGTTTTTAAGAGATTTGTTTTTAACCTATCAATAATTTTGAGTTGACTCTTCAGACTCCTTCGTCACTTTAATTTGCACTACTAACCTTTCAAGCTGTATTTAGTATTTAGGAAACTTTATATTAATTGGTTTCCTACCTTATACAAACAAATAATAACGCATTAGGTTCATTTTACAGTGGCAGTATAGTCCAACCAGCTTAAAGCTGAATTTTTTTTATATTATTCAGCTTATTCGGTTTCCTACCTTATGATAAAGGCATTAGGTTCATTTTATGGTGGCAGTATAGTCCAAACAGCTTAAAGCATAACTTACTATTTAAAGATATGAAAGTTGGATCCCAGCTTTGTTTATTTATTATTAGATATGGATTCACTTTGCCATTGCCATTTGTGAGATGATTTTTTTTTACTAAAATAAATCAACTATTTCTCAGTAACCCAGAGAGCAAATGAACCTTTAACCTTTGTGTAACCAGTCCGCTGCTCTGACTACTGAGCTACCGGGGAGTCCGATGGCTGTGGCGCCAAAACTTGTAGAGTTAAAGCCAAAATTATATTAAGTGGCAATAGCGCAGAGGCGAAACTCCTTGCCTATAAATTCAGAGGGTCTTGGGCGCAAACCTATGGCTTTTCGATGTTATGTGCATAATTATCGCTTGCTCCGTGCCTTGGAAAGCACGTAAAGCCCTTGGTCCTGGCTGTCATGAACATCTATGGCAGTCGTTATTAGGGAGTCAGTGCCTTCTCACTTCCTGACAGCTGGTTTAACCAAAGAATGATGTTTCCCTGGTTAAACCAGTAAGCACACCCTGGGCCCTAGGCTTAAGTCTAGGGCAACCCGGAAAATGCTAGAATATGATATGACGATAAAGTTAAAATTTACTTGTAGTGTTACCTTTTGCTTCCTTTTTGGTACATTTATCATAAAAAACCATTTTGTAGATTGCAGCGCATCCTGACCTCTTTTCTGCAGAAACAGAGGCAATATTCAATTTTGACAGTTCATTGGCAGTAAAACTGTCTCTTACATTCCGCATGTGCATAAACTCTATCAGAGGCAATGGCAGACCCCACCATTATCCAATCATTGAGGACTTACAAAATGCTAAAATCGGTGGATGCTTTGCTTTGACTGAGGTGTCACATGGCTCCAATGCGAAGGGCATGAGAACTACCGCCACATATATTCCTGAAAAGAAACAATTTGTGTTGCAAACACCTGATTTTGAGGCAGCAAAGTTTTGGGTTGGCTGTCTAGGTGAGTAATAAATGTTGATTTTTATTTACACTCAAGCTTGACTTTATAAACATGATCTACAACCATAATCAGGTTCACTTGGCTAAATGATCCATACAGTGTCACTTTTCTGAGCTTGGGCATCTCAGAAACCAAGGTTCAGGGCCTACTTCAGCACCTATGTGGGCCGAATAAGGACTGGAAAAGCTATAGTTTAAGATGATTCTTCTAAACTAATATTATAAAGAGGAAAACTTTGTTTATAATGAATAGGCTCAAAAACTACTGGACCGATTTTATAAATTCTTTCACCATTTGAAAGCTACATTATCCATGAGTAACATAGGCTTAATTTTATTTTGGAAAAAATACGGTTCCGTATTCAAACCAGATCAAAATCAACCAGAAAAGTTACAAATTTTGCGTACGCTGCCTAAACTATAAATGATAAAACTATAAAATTATTACAAAATGTACTAATTATTTGTGGATCTTATAAATATCTACAAAAAAGTCCGCCACACACTATACCTATCTAAGTCGAGTGAGGCACAACAATCATTTATTTATTTAAAAATCTTGAATTTTTGGACTACTATTAAACGCATTTATTTTCCTCATGCTATTAATTTTTATCAAAATTATGTAGATAATATTTTTTCCTAGCATGATTAAAATTAGACGTTTGGTTTTAAAGTTATGGCGAAATTAAAATATTACGATTTCTGCTGCGCGGCGCCCTATCACGGGTCGGGACTCCTCCTCGGGGCTAATTACATTTAAATATTTACATCATTAACAACTTTAACGTCCACATAAAGACAATATATGAAGCCTGGGGATAATGACTGCGTTTAGTGTCGATGTCTGTGAATTGACCTGGGAATCATTTTGCTGACCGTGTCTTCTCTGGGTAGACATTTTGCAGCGGTAACAGACATCCAAGCGGGCGGAGCCGCAGGCGACCGCTATGTAATATAAATTGATGCCTTAATCTTAATCTTCTTAAGCAACGTGTTTCGTAAAACAAATCTTAAATAAGAAGTCATATAGCCATACAGCACAAGATCCCCAGTAACACTACTGAGGATAAATTGACATTTATATTTTTAACTACCTTTTGCCCGGGACTTTGTTTAGTATCCATAACGCAATTTCTTAATGATACTTATCTTGGAACTAAATAATTGGTGTAATTGTCAGATTTTTTTTATTTATTTAGTTTAATGCAAAATTTTGTACAGATTAGACATTTTTTTACCATAACTAAGTTTGACAATAACAAAGCTACCTTAAGGTTAAACTTTCACTCTTCATACACTTAAAATAAGATACACATTTTATCTAAATATCTGATTGTGTTTTACTAACAGAATTAGTTTATCATGAAACAAATATAATAAAGTTCATTACAGATATGTATGTATATAACTTTTTATATCTGCTAATAAATGTACTCAACAAAACATAATATATATCACTTTGATATCATGTCATACTTATAATCAGGATTAGAGAGTTATCTTATACTTTAAAATCCTAATGTAAGTTTGGAGTTTGGACTTTGCCTTCGGAGCAATAAAATGACCTTTGATTGTATGCTTACATCATCATCTAATTATATATGTCTATATGAATATAAATGGAAGTCGTGAGTAACTAATTCAATAGCATACCTTTTGGTTACTACAAGAACTATTATGTAACTAAAATGTATACAGTAAAAAAACGTTTGCGCCTATGTTTTGAAAAAGGGCGGACTAAGGCGGAGTTAATTGTGTAGAACGAGTTAATTTAGAAGCTTGTCTCTACATAAATAATAAATTATATTCTCTTACAATTACACCAATTATTTAGTTCCAAGACAAGTATCATAAAAAACTTGTTACGGATACTAAAGAACGGATAAACATACTTAAAAACTTTTTTTTTGTATATATATACTTACTATACATAGGAAACACCCAGCCCAGAACATATATTCATATTCATGCACACAAAGATTTGTCCTGTGTGGGAATCGAACCCACGACCTCTGGAGTGAAGTGCAGGTATACTGACCTCCACGCCATATCGGTCGTCCCTACATGAGATCAGATAACTTTTTACAGTGCGAGCCATATATTTCCAGCAATGTTTTAAATTAAAATATTATTGGTGGGTGATACCGGCTCTTTAGATTGCCACGAGATAATAAATCGTGATGATATTCTAGACGTGCACCACACGTTATTGGGATAAGTTAAGTTCAGAAATTGAAATGATAAATGATTATATTCCGTACATAGGTACATTTAATCCCGCCTGTTGTTCTAAAGATGTAGGCAGGAGCATATTACGCCTACATTTTGCTAAATATATTAGTGGTCAGTGTTTGAGGTCCTCTTTGCTAACAAAAAATACTTAACATGTACGGAATACTAAGTAATTTAATTTTCAGGTAAATCCGCCACTCATGCTGTGTTGTACGCGGTACTGATGGCGAAGGGCAAGAACCATGGACTACACATGTTCGTGGTGCCGATAAGGGATCCGTTGACCCTCAAACCATTCCCCGGGGTCACTGTTGGGGATATTGGAGAGAAAGTAGGGCTCAATGGTGTTGATAATGGGTAAGAATTTGTTTTGATGAATAATATTTTTTTAATAATACATACATTCACGCCTGGTTCCCCGAAGCCTACCCCTTTTAGGCATATTAACTTCGCCCATTATATAGTTGGTCCCACGTAATAGGTGGCAAACCTATTGCCGCTTTCCGGGCACTTTAATGTTCGCCAGAGCCTCGTCTGTTAATCGTCTGGTGCACTTGCAGGTGAGGTTGGCTTGGACTCCTCAGGTCTTGGTAGGACCCCTATACATTTAATTTTTTATCGGAAATCAAATGTAAGCAAATTATGGTTAAAAATAATTTGGTGGCAATTACCGCGCAACTGTGATCTCAGGAAAAATCGAGAAACAACTCGGCACGACTCCCGTTGTAGTAGGAACTATATTTTGCAAGGTCCTTTCACTGAAACCAACTTCATATCCAGATTCGTGATATTCGACAACTACCACATACCGAAGGAGGCGGCCTTGGACAAACTGGGGGGAGTTGATGATGATGGGAACTACACAACGCCCTTCAGGGACCCCAATAAGAGATTCGGGGCCTCTATGGGCATCCTGTCTGGTAAGGCAAACATACACTTATAGTTTATAGTAATTAAATAGTGTTTATTGCTTCTTCCAGTGTAAGAATATGCAAATTGCGTAAATCGGTTTTTAAAGGGTCCTAAATAACGAGTAATGTAGTGGTGTTGCAGGCGGTATATAGGCTATAGTGAACACTTTCCATTAGATGGGCTGCATGCTTGAATGCCTTGTGATATAAAAAAACATAAGGAGTTACTTAAGTGCTTCATAAGGTTACAAAAAGCATTGATAATAAGTGGAATCTTTGACAGCTTCGCTTTCTCGCTTTCGAACCAAACGTAACGGCAAAGTAAAAAAGAATGGCGCGAATTTTCACGATTCAGATTTTGGTTGCAGATATTTTTTTATCAACAAGCGGCGAGCGTCGTCGGAAAATTTATAGTGGGTATTGCTGCTGGTGGTCGTGTCTGCCGGTGGTGAGACCCACACACCCCTCTCGGTCCCCCTTTGGCCGGGAGACAGTGCGTAAATGCATTTTGTTACCGACGTAAATAAATAAAAAAAGGGGTGGGTGCATAGTCGTCTTGGTAGGATCCCTATGCACCCATCTTTTCAACATGGGATCATTATCATCTATAATGTTAAGCAGTTTAAAGCTATATTTGAGCCCTAACTCATTAATAAAAACAAACTATATTTATTTGTTTCCTCGTCAGGCGGACGCGTGCACATTACCACGATATCAACAACATACCTTCAGAAGGCCATTGTTATCGCCATCCGATACTCGGCTGTAAGGAAGCAGTTCGGCCCTGAGGACAGTGATGAGGAATACCCAGTATTGGAATACCAGCAACAGGTACAGATCTTTGGATTAAACATCATATTAAGCTATTGCATAGCTTCTATCGCGGGCCTTGAGCGTGGAGACCTAATCCAGAAATCCCGTAACGAAAAAAACCCAACACCCCCCACCGACCGGCACAGCGGTGATACTTTTTAGTTTTTCCATCTATCGACAAGTAGCAGAACTTTTAATGACTTTTTGAAATATCACGCTGGTCTCTTTAGTTCAGCAACCCGCCTTTAGGTGGCTTTGGTTGTATCGGCGCTACTGCGCATGCGTAATCCCCTTCTTCGCCCCGCAATCTGGTGACTCTTTACTTCGCTAAGTACTTAAGTTTTTTTATCGGTCACCACTGACTACGCTCAAAGTGTAACTTAAATCAATAACAAAGAAAATAATAATAATTGCATAAGTTGATAAGAAATGCTATGCAATAGCTTTACCGCGGCAGTCTTCGAGTGCCACATGTATTTTTTTTATTGATTTATCGTTACCTGAGGGTAATCGGTAACAAAAGTCTATTTCAAGTCAATCTTGGTTTTTGGATCTCGTTTCTAAAGAAACTTGCTACCGCGTACCCATCCCAAGGGGTTGTGGAATGAGCTTCCTGGCAAGGTTTTCCTAACAGTATATAGCATGGAGCTTTTCAAAAAGATTGTGGAAAGGTTTTTAAACGCTAGATAATCCTGGTGTAACAAGCTTCCTAAGAATCTAAAATTCAATTCACGATACTGATTTCCCGTAAAATAATAACTTTTTTGTACGCAAGTTGACACTCAAGCAAAAGACCCACACGCAATACCAGGCTTGTTTCATTCCCTTTTTGAGCCAAAATGACATTTGCACCATATCAGAAACTATCTGAAGAAAGCTGAAACTATCTCCATATAACATAAATTGTTTTTCTCTTCATTCCTTGAATGTTAGAAGTTTTCTTTAATCCTGCGTTTCACATTGCAGCAAGCGAAACTTCTGCCGTACCTAGCAGCAACCTTCGCGATGAGGATATTCTGTAACTGGTTCAGTGAGACGCATACCACTATGGTCATCAACGGATTATTAGGTAAAGGTTCATGATATATAAAAATAAATATATTATGATTTAATAAGGAGGTGGATAGCTAGAATCTTTTATAGGTGCATCTTACCAGTGTTGATTTTTAGATCTGAGGGCGGGTTCAGATCTGTGCACGCGCATGAACCATGCATGCTACGCGCATTGAATAGTTATGGTCGCAGAAGGAAGCTGCGGAGCGGTAGAGGGAGCGGGATCTGCTCTCTTACCGGCTACGCCGTTGGCGCAGCGGGCGGGTCAGGAGGGCCCGTCTTAGGCGGCGGGGCCCCTACCGTCTAACTATAGACTCCCGCGACGTCGGCCACATATGCTGGTGGTCGCATAAGGAGGTAAGAGGGGCGCGACACACTGCGCCTCTCTGAGGAGGTCCTTTCGGTTCTGATCCGGGGGAAATTGACCGCGGGCGGGATGTCAGAAGCTTTTTACTTTGGCACTGGCCCCCTGCCCCTTTTTCAACAGCGGTGGGCGTCGTCGGAAGATTTTTAATGAGTAGGACTGCTGGCGGTCGCGTTTGCCGCAGTGAGCCCCACACTGGGGAGTGTCTCGAGTCGAGAGGGATCTCGGTCCCCCCTTTGGCCGGGAGGCAGTGCATTTTGTTACCGACGTAAATAAAAACAAAAAAAAGGGGTTAAAGGTGTCTCAGAGGTAGGCCACAAATTATGTGAACAGGTGTTATCAACTGAATAAAATAAGAAACTGTCATATATGTAGCCTGTGCTAACGTTGTCGCTAGCAAACTCCATAATTCTTGTTTTAGAAATACTGTTGCAATTAAATGTGTATTATTAATGAGCGGCAATAGGCTCACCACCTATTACGTGGGACTAACAGAACAATTGGCGAAATGTGGGTGTATAATATGCCTCTGACTACTAGAACTAAGGGCACCCAGAGTCGCCAACCTCTGGGTGTTACCTTTTCCCGGCCTCCGGGAGGTACTTAACCCCCCACCACGCCAAGGTGAAAACCTATTGGAGGGGACGCCAACCTCACCTGCAAGTGGAGCACCTGCCGATCACTATATAATTGGGGAGGTTTGGGCGTATAATATGCCTCTCCTTATGCGAAACAGGCGTAAATGTATGTATGCATTATTAAAGTTCAACTTTGCTTATCTAGGTATCGACGACAATGCAGCGACTAAAGGGGTGGAAATCCATGCTCTGTCGTCGGCCACCAAACCCGTGTCGGGTTGGTTAGCGCGCGACGCTATACAGACGTGTCGGGAAGCCTGCGGGGGACATGGCTACCTCAAAGGTGAGATTTAAGTAACGCTATAAGTAGTTGTGTTGTGGGAGAATTTATTCATTTATTGAATCACCAACATAAGAAACAGCATAAAATCTATACATAAATAGGCTAAATGCTCTTTAAATTATAGGTAATTACAGCATGCATAATTACATAATATGAAAAGAAATAACTAAGTGAAACGAACAGTAGTGATATATGAAAGAAATAAAAATTGTAACAATAACCTGGAAATTACTAAAGCGTGCTAAGATAAGTCAAATTCTCTCGTAAGACAGAAACTTGGGCAGTGTTTGGAAATATCGAGGTTGGAAATTCTCTTACAAAGATCATTATATAGATATACAATTGATAAGGCGATTATCACAATTTGTATTGAAATCGAGCGTGCCGACTTTCAACACCTACGTGACGTCACTGCCGATAATATAAAAATAAAATAAAAATGTATATTTCAGATAAATTTCTTCCCAAAAAGTAGTCAAAAGACACTTGTGTAGGGAACGCCTCGCTCTTTCTACGTAAACATCATTAATATACATAATATAATATCATATGATTAAATCTAGATTTTTAACTTTGTTTTTGTTTTTTTGTGAGATTTATCAAGAAATGTGTGTGTGTGTGTGTGTGTGTGTGTGTGTGTGTGTGTGTGTGTGTGTGTTTGTGTGTGTGTGTGTGTGTATGCGTGAGATTGTGTATATAGATGTATATGGATGTATTTAGCGTATGTATTTATTACGATACATCATATAATATCTAATGCTTTGTGTAGTGTCTGTGGTATATTTTGTGATGGAAAATCCAAAATAGTTCATCGGCACTGATGTGGCTGATGATAAATATTTTACACGTAAAATCGTTCATATTACAGTATTTAAAAAAATCTATAGGCGCGCTCGGACTGTAGGTAGCGATGGCCTACCTCGACGGTTGGTCGTGGTTCGTACACGCGAAGTACATTCATTGGCGTTATCTTTTAGTCAAAATAATTTATTCAAGTTTGGCTCAATAGAGCTCTTATGAAGGTCAAACTTAAAATTTAACGCGCCCATTCACTGAGGGCTATTGTATATTAACCCTTTAACGGGCAGAACATGTTAAAGTTTTTCATTGCCTTTCTACCTTAACTCAACTCGATAAGGTTCTATTTATGGTGGGAATATGTTCACCGTTGCCTTACAAAGAGTTAATGTCTGCGGGACTATTCGAAGGGGTTAACGCGGTCCCGAGACATCAGGCACAAAGGAAGATGGATCAAATCAAATAATTTATTTGCGATAACATAGGTACATTAGTATATAGGTAGATAACATTATGTGTAGTAGTTTCACTATGTTCTGCTTACAAAGGCGTGCAAATGTTTAGTAAGAAAAATATGAAATGAAATGAATATTATGAAGTACTAAATTATTCGACCAAAAAAAGAAAAATTATTTTATTTAAAATTATTATGTTCTAAGTCAATTTGAAATTACAATTTTAAGATAATTTATATATTTATAGATGGTTTTGTAACTTTTACCGTAAAAGTCTGGCGCACCCTTCGGCTCGACTCACAGCAGGACAGGATCATTTGACCATGGTCCATTCGAAATAAATATGATAATAAATATTTTCTGACAATTACACCAATTATTTAGTTCCAAGATAAGTATCAGTAAGAACTTGTGTTGTGGATACTAGACAACGGATAAAAATACTTAAATACTTTTTTTTTAAATACATAGGTATTTAATATACATAGGAAAACACCTAGACCAGAACAAATATTTATGTTCATGCACACAAAGATTTGTCCTGTGTGGGAATCGAACCCACGACCTCTGGAGTGAAGTGTAGGTATACTAACCTCCACGCCATATCGGTCGTCAAATAAAGCAGTAAAGCAGTCTTAGTGAAATTAATGATTGTTGGTTAAAATAACTTATTTATGTCCACCTGTTGAGCACTAGAAGTAGGAAGAGGTTGCTTAGTTTGCGGCTAAATGGCGTGGTGTAAAGGTTCACGTTCGTCGCTTCTGAACTTTAGTGATAATTACTGTCATTAGTTTCATACGTCATACATACTGGATGATAACATTTAAATAAATAAATAATTCTCATACAATCACACGAATTATTTAGTTCCAGGATAAGTGTCATCAAGATACTATATATAAATATTTAAGTATGTTGAGCTTAAAATATTTTTTGGAAACACCCAAATCAGAACTTATATTCATGTTAATACAGTAAAGATTTGTTCTGTGTGAGAATCGAAACTGATCTCTGAGCTATATTGGTCGTCATTATTATTATTTTACTGTACAATATTCAATTTTATTCTCAGCTGCTGGTCTGGGTGATCTTCGCAACGACAACGACGCAAACTGCACATACGAAGGCGAGAACAGCCTTCTACTCCAGCAGACCAGCAAATGGCTTCTGGCCTTATGGTCTCAAAGGGGACGCCTACCCAAAGATATCTCCCCGTTCGGCAGTCTCGCCTTCTTGGATAACGTGGACCAGCTTCTCGGGGAAAAGTGCCCTTGGAACAGTAGCAGGGAACTCGTCGAGCCTGCAAGTAAGTGGGAGAAGACTACTTGGTGATATAAGCAAGTGGCTGCCTGGGCTATGGGCTGCCCAAGGATATCTTTCCGTTTGGCAGTCTCGCCTTCTTGCACACCGTGGATCAGCTGCTGGAGGAAAAGTATCCTTGGAACAGCCCTAAGAAATTCGTCGATCCTGCAAGTAGAAAGGGAGAATAATAAAGCATTAGGATTATCCCGGTTGCCCTAGACTTAATGTTAGGGCCCAGGGTCTGCTCACTGGTTCAACTAGATTTTGACTGAATTTCAGTTATTACGTGGAACGACTGCCGTCTGACCTCCGCAACCCAGAGGGAAACATCATTCTATGGTTAAACCATCTGTCAGTCTGTTAGAAGGCACTGACTTTCTAATAACGACTGCCATAGATGTTCATGGCAGCCGGGACCAACGGCTTAATGTGCTTTCCGAGGCACGGAGCAAGCGATAATTACGCACATAACTTCGAAAAGTCGTCATAGGTGCGCCACTAGGGTTTGAAACCGAGACCCTCTGAATTTAAAGGGCAAAGGGTCTTGCCACTAAGTTATCGCCGCCAAGAAAAAAAAATAGATGACTAGTGAGAATCCCGCGCAAAAGCAGCACATTTTTAATCCAGTTAATGACTATCCTAATGTCCCGTATATTATTAATTGTAATAATGGCCTAATTGGGCTGCTCGAAAAATAAAGCTTGTCTCCGCAAATCCGCACTGGGTCCTCCTGGTGGAATACGACGTGAGTTCTCTCATCTTCTTTCGCAAGAAGAGGCTCGTGCTCAGTAGTGCGACATTAATGAGCTGAAATGATGATGCTGGCACAATTTATTTACAACTAGCTGACCCGTATCCTGTTTTGTTTCAAATCATTCTGTCAATTGCGCTATCTGTCAAATGATTGACAGCTATGACAAACGCCATGGTTTTTTTTTTCTTTTAAATAATGGCTTTTTGGATAAAGATGATAAATGGTAAATGAGATGCCGTCCGCCTAAACCCCTTGAGTCCTCAGTAAAGATGTGGGACTATACTAAGATCTCACATGGACTTCTTGAGAGAAGTGATGTTGCACTGTTTTATTTTTATTACCAACACTCATGTACGTTCACAAACACTTAACGGTTAATAATGTACCGTTATTACACATTAACGTTCGAAATATCACAAATTTCAGAAAATAAAACAAAACTACAGACATGATGCTTCACTTTCCCGCCAAGGAGTCCAACGCCATGGTTACAATAAAAAGTTTACATTGTCAAAAGTAGTTTGAAAGAAGTGGCATAAAAAAAATTATGGGGTCATTTAGAAGAAGATAACTTAAATTTTTCATTGATATTACTACCATACAAACCTTGCCACGACAATAACTAACTCAATAAAAAATATTAATTTAGATGCAGGGGTTTGAAAGTTATGCGCGTACATATATTTGGGCTAATCATTTTTATTTATAATGTAATAAGACTTTATAATAACGTACTGTATTTATATTCCCAGACCTAGTGCACGCTTATAAATGGCTAACAGCATTCGTACTGAAGACGACACACGACAAGTGGCAGCGCCTCAAGAGCGAATTCAAAGATGAATTCCGCGCGAAGAATGACTCGCAGGCCTACAACGGTATCAGCCTGTCTGTGGTCTATGGAGAGGTGAATACTCAAATACTCATTTGTTAATAATACAATATTACACGCCACGGAAAAAAAAACTATACATTAGTATAACAATTATTATAAAATTCAATTAAATCACAATATTATTATTAGTAATTAATCTCAAAATAAAAAATGTCTATAAAAATTAAAATAAAAAGCCAATATTTGAAATTTCAATATTCGTTAGGAGATATATAAATTTATTTTGTAGTAATAAGAATAATGCTGATTATCGAGGCAGAAATGGAAACAACATTGTGGTTCCAAATCAAAAATTAGCTTTATACTCAAAAAATGTATATTGTATGTGTGAAAAAATTTTCAATAAATTACCAAAAGACATAAAAAAGGCCACATAATGAATTTAATCAATATTATTTAAACTTTTAATTGATAAACTGTATTAATGACTTTTTTACTGATATACATATTATGAATACTTGTATCTATATTATTAATGACATTATAAAATTGCTTGACATTGAATCTTATTTGTGAACGTAAACTATAATTATTTTGTTGGACTTGTGTTTGTGTTATATGATTATTGTTATTTTATATATAATTTTTGAATTTTTGTTTAAATTTTTTTTTGTTGTAGTTTTGCTCTTAGATTTTTATAATTATTTTATATATTTTGTACACAATTAATTACTAATATGACTTGACTAATATTTCCACGTCGAAAAGCGACAGAATATGTTGGAATAAGAAACCACAAGATAACCATATTCTGTGAAATAAATGATTTATTATTATTATTAATAATTATGTTAGTTAAAATATAGCAAATGTCTTATCAGAATGGTGAGAAAATATATCTGTCACATTATTGTTTTGAGAATCTGTAGCGACACAGTTTATTGTCATCATGTCACGTTTTGTTTCACCAATTGCGTATTGGAAATATTTCGAGAGAATTTTAAACACGCGATTACATTAAAGCTCAAAGCTCATTCCAGAACAATAAAAATAAGACAATTAAATTGTCGAATGTATATAAACGACATTGAGTATTTACGATATATATATATATATATATATATATATATCGCTATAGGGATATATGAGAGAATAAAGTTGTTCGTTCCCCTACTGAATAGTAGGAGTGCCAAGAATAATATGTTCTCCTGCTACGTGCTCCTCTTACGCTGTCCTATTGATAGGCGGGAGCTTAATCGTAAAAGAAAGGGCATGAAAATCGACAAGATTTTTAAGTAGTTTTAATTAAAAGTTACATAATTTATTTATTTATATATAGGTACACTAACAGCTAAACATACAAACATATACAAAACCATAATACAACAACAAAAATTACATAATGTTGGCCTTTAAAAGCGTACACAGCATTCTAAATTTAAACTAATCTAATATAAAATTAAACATTGTTTTACATATAACAATGTTTAATTTTATCATCAGTTTAAGTGTTACATTGAATTCCTTCCCAGAATTACATCCTGAGCCACTTCTACAAGACAGCTTTGGCGGTGGAGGACCAGGCATGTAGGAACGTGCTCCTGAAACTGGTGGCATTATACGGAGCTTTCATTTTGGAGAAACATATTGCTACTCTTTACATTGTAAGTATTACGATTAACTATCTATTACTTTTTAGATTCATTACGATTACTAACTATTTAGATTCATATTTATTACTGATTTACACATCATCCTGGGCTTATTTGAAATCCCAAAGCACAACGCTAGGCTGCCGCCTGATTTTTATCGTCCTATATTAATACACACGGGAATCTATTTAAGTTTGTGTTGCACACTAAGATTGTTAACTTGTATTTTGTTACCAAACAAATTTATTTAAAAAATTGTATGTATATCATTTACAAATTTTAAGGAAACTTACAGCTAATTTTTATAGTTTAATATAAAAGATACATATTACGGAAGGCCAATTACAAGTATCCACTTATATGAAACTAGACAAATAAACAAAAATCAAAGAAAATATGCAAATATAAAGAGATCCAGATATGACTTTAAGAAAACACTTATGATATAAAAATCGCATTTACGCTAACACATACAGATACATACTCACACATTTATATTATTTATAAATACTTATATATAGACAAACAATTAGCATGCATTTACTATCAAGACTACACAATAATAAATTAAAGTTAAAATAATATCTATATCAAGAAGCATATACCAAGAGGCGACGTTGTTACACACATAAAGGAAAGCTATAAAATGATCCGGCGCACTTCTATGTCGCTACGTAGTTTAGGTAACTGACGCTAGATGTCACTATCCACGACCTTGTGAGCGAAAACAGAGTTTAAATTTATTTCTATATTGTATTGTATTTGTTTAAATGTTCCCTTAGGGTGGCTTCTTCAGTGGTCCCCAAGGTTCCCTCTTAAGGGAAGGCATCCTGGAACTGTGCAGCGTGTTGAAGGGAGAAGCTGTAGCGTTGGTCGACACCCTTGCTCCTCCAGATTTTTGCATGAAGTCCGTGCTGGGGCAGTCTGATGGAGAGGTTCGTATTTTGTTATTACTAAAACAGCTACTTAGGAGTTAGGAGAAAACCACATAGATAAATAGAAAAATCTTTATTATGCACCAAATTAAAAATAAAACAAAAAAACAATTGCAAAAGAAAAGCGATACGATTGGCGGCCTCATCGCTTCCAGCGTTTTTTCCAGGCAACCTTAGGATGGAGAGTGATTAAAATTTAATTTAAACCAGTGGTGTAGAAAATAATAAAAATACATAGTTATATTTTGATAAACAAAAGCATAAATAAATACTATTACTTAAATAAAATAAACCTACATACGTAAATACGTACATGACATAGGAACACTGGCCAATCCGCAATGGGTCAGCGTGGTGAAGTATGACCCAATACCTTCACACCTTAATATGTGAGAGGAGGCTCGTGCTCAATAGTGGGACGTTAATGGGCTGTTATGATGATGATGATAGGAACACTGAGCAGCAGGACATTACTTCTTTCAAAATACAAAATAATTTATTTGCTCAAACATGTGTACTTAACAAAATATGGTATTACAATAAAGTCTTTCGACCAAGTCTCAACATATTTACCATTTTGTGGTATGCAAATATCAATTTTATGATTCCCCATTAAATGTCAGTATAATTATTTATGATCAAAAATTAATTATCTAAAACTACACAATAACAATAAAATTAAAATATTAATTAGAAAGGAAAAGCTTCTTTTTCTTTGAAAGGAAAAGCTTCTTTATTCCAATTTTGAACACATTTAGTGATTGCGCTTGTCTTATACTAAAACTGAGAGAGAATTCCAGAGAAGAGCAGCTTGTACAGTAAAAGAAGAATCGTAAAAAGAAGTACAATAAATCAATGTAAACGATCACTAGAGTTACGCAGCGATAACAGAGTTCAGCGTAATAATGAGTGACTATATCCCGCCTGATGGTAAGCAGTCAATGCAGTTCGAAGAAATTAAAGAGCTACATACCGTGGAATAAGCACGGTACAAAGCGCACCTACTCATGACGGTCTGCTAAAATGCCGTTTTAACAGAACAGTATGAGGATGGTTTCCAAGACCAGCACGTGTAGTTCGCTTCACTCCGCCAATCCGCGCTGGGTCGTCGTGGTAGACTATGACTAAAATCCACCACATCTTGGTTTGTAGGAGAAGGCCTGTGCTTAGGAGTGTGACTTCAAAGTCATCAGCATGATCATCAACCCCTCTCTCAGTCTCACTCTTTATCTCACAATCAACTTTTTAATGTTGATACTATCTCATCATGACGACCGATATGGCGTGGTGGCGAGTATACCCGCACTTCACTACTGAGGTCGTGGGTTCGATTCCCACACAGTATCAACACAAATCTTTGTGTGTATAAACATGAATATATGTTCCGGTCTGGGTGTTTTTTATCTATATTAAGTATATATTTACAAAAAAAAATAAGTATCTATGTTTATCCGTAATTGAGTTATGACATGATACTTATCTTGGAACTAAATAATTGGTGTAAGTGTCAAAAATATAATAATAATATATCTATAATGTATGTATTTTTTATCAGGCTTACAAACACATCAAGAACAACGTTATGACGTATCCTGGTGCGCTAACGCGGCCATCTTGGTGGAAGGACGTTGTCTACTGGCGTTCTTATGTTCCAGCTAAACTGTAGAAAATTGGTTGTATACAGCATTTTATATGTTTTTTTTGTTTAGACAAAACCTATGTTGTAAGAAAAAGGCTGGCTTATGTAGACCATTAACAATAACAGATGGGTTAATTTATATCTATTAATATAATAAAGAAAGTTATGTAAATTTTAATGCAGGGACATCATGGATATAATTGTTTTTTAATTATATTTTCGCACCCCCGGTGCTACAACGTCACTTCTGCAAACAATTTAATCTTCCAGGAGAAGCGTTTCCAAGTTAAATATCCTGTTATAAAACATAGTTCTTCTTAATTTAAGAAATTAACTAGTAATATTTAAGCCGTTATTTCAGACTTCATTTCACAGTAAAACGAAACATCTTACAGTTTGGTCTATTCGTAATTTTTCTCATAATCAGATTTATTTTGACAAAATTGCATAAGTGACGTTGTAGCACCGGGGGTGCGTTTTTTTACGTGACTGTTAAATCCAGTTAAAACTAAAAAAGGTTTAAAAAATGTATAAAATATCGATGAATATGTATATAACATGTGATTGTAACATATTATATATCGCACCTCCTCCTGTTTTTATACATACATACATAATATCACGCCTGTT
The DNA here is from genome assembly GCA_949126915.1 of Musotima nitidalis. Lineage (NCBI taxonomy): Eukaryota > Metazoa > Arthropoda > Insecta > Lepidoptera > Crambidae > Musotima > Musotima nitidalis. Next base: position 19,266,833 of record OX421416.1, read on the forward strand.
TCCCCGAAGGGGTAGGCAAAGGCATACTATCCTATTGCCGCTTACCGAGCACTGTTATGTGTTTTTATATAAATATACTACTTCTTATCAAAGGGACCTTAATAATATATATGGATAAGAGATGAAGGCAAATAAACATATGTAGCTTAAATTTGGCTGTTATATTTAACTAAGCTATATGTTAATATAGGAAAACCACTGTCACAAGCTATTTATAAGCACACATACCTTAAGCACTTTCAATACTCATTTCATATAATGTTGTGTGTTTTCATATTTGTACGTACAGTCAGAAGCATATAATTGATAACAATTAAAAAGTGCCGCAAAGATCAACATATTGCCAAAAGCTTTAGGGACCTACCTACCTATGTTTTATTTCTTTTAGAGATATATGTAAGGGATTATAGTAAAATATATTTTTTTTGTCATACTCAGCACAATGAACTGTACATTATTGTACCATTGTTTGTTAAAGGATAAAAGTGCTAATTTTTTTACAATAAGAAGTTTAATTTATTTTAGGTCAATATACTTGATTTTATTAGTAGATAAATGAACTTGTCTTATTTGACTGAACCAATAGATATAGTTATTTACAGTCCGACAATCTCGTGCGCGACCCCCGCGGGGTGACAGACGGTGGCGGGAACGAGGTGGTGACGTTTCCCCTCCCCGCTACCCCACCCGCTACCCGCTGACATCTTGTTTACCTCGTCCCCGCCACCGTCTGTCACCCCGCGGGACGGTCGTGCACGAAATTGCCGGACTATAGTGGTTCTCTTTCTTTTTACGATAAGCTAAAATACACATATATAAACAGAAGAATTTTAATTCTGACGTAAGGCATAATTTGATCATAGCCAAATAATGAATGTCTTTTAAATAGTTATCATTAATTGATTATTTAATTCGATTTTATTAAATATCGGTTTATGAAATGAACATTTTGTATTTTATTTTTTGTGTACCAGGTTAAAAACATCATTATATTTAAATCAAGTACTAGTTTTTTGTGGTAAACGGAGTTTATTTATGTATTTGCAATCTTTAATAAATAAAAATATAATAATAGGCGCTACCTACTCATAGTATAAGCTCAGTTGTAAGTACTAGGGGCCGTGTAAAATGTTTAATAAACATTAACTGAAAATTTAAATTCAGTGTTTTATGAAAAGTTAAAGGCATGGCGAGGTTTTTATACGTATTTAATTAATAATAATCAAATTATATGTGATATAATCAATACATAAATGTGATTTTACTAATGTTGTATCTATACAGAGTTTTATATATTATTAATAATTATGTATATTGAATATCGTCAGCCAGCAATTTTCAAACTGCTTATGTCCTTTTAAGAAAGTAATAACTGTTTATTTTTAATAGTTAAGGCACTTATTGAATATAGGTGTTTTTCCAATTTGTTCATAACTAATTAAATATTTATTTATGGGAGTTGAGATATATTTCAATCGATAGATCTCGAAATTTTGCATTGGATTTTTGATTTTGCATTAAAAAAAAATATATTTTATCGAGTAACGCAGTTCGAAAATTAGACTGATGATGACGATATACAAATAAGCAAATCCATCGAGCACATACCATATAGAGACGTAATTGTATTTTTATTAAAATCATTTTGTTGTTGTGATACAAGGCCGGTCTAGCTTAATAGTTTAACGGTAATGATTTAAATCGGACAACTATAAAGAAAAGAGATATGCAGTAAAAGATGAACAGTCCAATAATGCGTGCATTCCATTAATATTTATATACATATGTACATTTAAATTTACATAATAAACGTGTACATACATTTTATTGTAGCTGACTGTACAGTAGTCTCTATAAGGTGCGTGCAACATGCGTCTATCATAGAATTATTGATATAAGGGTATTTTTTTAAATATTTTTACAATGTTTTTGAAATTTTACATTATTGTTTATGTAATTTTTTTTAATATTTTGTTTTGAACTTTACAATAGTAATATTTTGTTATATTCTTAATAAAAACATTTTTACAAAATACCTGTATCTTTTAGTTATTCTCAACGTACATATGAAATTTCTCAAAATTAATCAATATGACACAATATTAGCAGAAAACTTGTAATGTCGAGTTTTGAGGTATAGTGTTGAACCCTTAACCAGGCAGTGATCAATAATTGACCACTTTAAATTGGATCTTAAGGATTTAAGTTAAGGTAGAAAATCAATAAAATTTTTCAACCTGCTCGGTTTGGTTAAGGGTTAAGGAGTGATGGTTGAGTAATGAAATATGAGTTTTAGTATTTTTATTTGATCAAACAGTTGAACCTGTATTTTTTAATAAATTACTTGAATGTCTATGGCGGGTATAAAAAGTTTTTTCCAAGAGATTACTGCATAAGCAATAGAAGGACGCTACACATCTGCCTTACAGCATAGCCTGTGAGTTTCTTGCTAGTTCTTACAGAGCGGTGGCTCGGAACTGGCACTTAGATTCACTTACACTTAAATATTTTATGTTTTTTTAATTGTTTGGTTGCAAGTGAATCTAAGCTTCGTGATTTTAGTATTAATATATTTTAATTGTTTTTTTATAATTTTGACGTTTCCAAGTACTATGTAATAGGTTATGAAATAAAAAGTTTTTGAATTTTGAGTTTAATGTGTGTTCAAGTACAACCTGACCGTGCGCTGCCTCCCAGCGTTCGCAGCGTCAGTCTGTCTTCATAATTCATATATTCATTGTTTCATGTGGTTATTAAGATGTTTGTTCGGTGTGTAACCGAACACCGTGATTGACGGCGCTATAGACCGCCAAATTAGAATTAAGTTAGGGCATTATCAATTGCCGTCGCGTACGGGTGCATTCACATCATTTATATTTAGTTTTCCGCAACAAAGTTTATATCATTTTATCAATCAACTTTTATTTATGTTCTAACCTGAACAATGTTTACATAAAATTATCCGACACTTTAACCCTGGAAGGGCCCTACAATAACAGCAAAAACACATAATAGCATACATTTATATAATTGTCTACATATAAAATTTTATAAGTCGGCCCGAATACAAAAGATGTCAATTAGTTATTACATTAATTATATTATGTTAATAGTTTTCCAAAATTATGTCGACACTAAAATAAATAAAATAAAAAATCGTAACAAAAAGTCAAGACAAATTCCATGACGACCGATATGGCGTGGTGGCGAGTATACCCGCTCTCCGCTCCAAGGTCGTGGGTTGGATTCCCACACAGGACAAATTGTGTGCATGAACATGAATATTTGTTCTGGTCTGGGTGTTTCCTTATGTATATTAAGTATTTATTTACAAAAAAAACCTTTATTTAGTATCCATAACACAAGTTCTTAATGAAACTTATCTTGGAACTAAATTATTGGTGTAATTGTTAAAAAATATTATTATTATTAATATATTATATTAAAATCAATATTGTTCAGGTTATTAATTGAAAAACTCTTGCAATGAGTAATAACAATTTGATATTAAATAACTTTTAACATCAGAATTACCTTTGCAATAGCATGGACATCTGGGCTAGCTGTAGCCACATGGACTTTGAGCAGTCGCCTTAGTTTAGGGCAGTGTTAGACCGGAGGCGTCTAAGCATGCGGCTTTTTTAAAAAGAGCGTGAATCTGCTTTTAATTGGTCGTGAACTCGCTAGTGATGTCCCTAGTGTTGTACAAAGGGTGCGGCGCTTTCAATCAGATGGGCCGCTACCTTGAAATACCGCCTTGTAGTATAAAAAACTAACCCTTTAACAGGCAGAGCACGTTGAAAAAATTCATTGGGTTTCCACCTTAAATAAACCGCATAAGGTTCAATTTATGGTGGTCAAATATTGACCACTGCCTGGTAAAGGGCTAAGACCTACCTATGAAACTAATTATTAAGAAATTGAAACCGAAAAAACACGTAAAACATTAAATTAACAAGCTATAGCATAGCATATACTATAGTTAGTTAGTAATCTATCAATCTGTAAGTAGGAAACGACAAAACAGTTTAGGTAAGTTAATTGGGTTTGCATTACAAATGAACGTGTCACTCTATTGAAAAGTTCAAGATCGTTTCATGCACATAGAATAGTGTAGGTCTTTTAATTTACTTTCCTTTACTTTACATCAGTAACTAAGTGAAGGGTGTAGTGAAAAATGCTGAAGTTTGGATTGCTAATGACTTTCGTTCTACAGTATGTATTATGGCACAGAGAAAAAAAAAATTATTTTGTTCTTTAGTTGTTGTCTTGTACACAAGATACCTAGGTTAGGCGCTACGTAAGGCACCAGGGGATGGTTAACTATGGGTTGAGAAAAATCATTATAGTTATGTAACCCGTACCTGCGTGTGGTGCTACAGAAGGATCAGGTCACTCTGTCATCTTGGCACCTTACGTGGAACAGGTAACAGTGGGGTTTAGTCTATAGTCCCGGCCACTATTATCTTGGCCGGGATGCCCAATATAACTTTATGCTGTCTCTGCGGCGCAAAGTATGCGTAAAGGCATTTACTACGATAATAAACCTAGACCTAAGGAGCCCAAGCCAACCTCACCTGCAAGTGGTGCACCTGCCGATCAACTGACGAGGCTCTGGCGAACATAACAGTGCCCGATAAGCAGCAATAGGCTCACCATCTATCACGTGGGACCAACTATATAAATGGCGAAGTGTGGGCGTATAATATGCCTCTGCCTACCCCTTCGTGAAACAGGCTTGATATTGTGTGTGTGTGTGTGTGTAGGGGGGGGGGGAGCTAGATCCTTACCTAAGCCGTTACCGTTGAAGCGGCTATTTTCAAACTTTGACGACCGAATTGGTGCGTAGATCGATATACCCGATTTTACGCTTTGAGCTGTGGTTTCGATTCCAACACATACTACATATATTTCTGTATTTAAATATGGGTAGATATGTATCTTTGTCTGGGTGTATCCCATATGTTGTCACCTATTTACAAAAAAAAATATTTATCTGCCCTTACCTTAATTCAAGCTAGATGTATTGTCAAAGTGATCATTCATTTATTCCCTATGTCCCAATCTAGCGCAACTTTCGGCATGACTCCCATTCTCAAAGGCATCCATGAGCGTCGGGACCTGGAGTATATCATGGTAGACCTGCTGAACGGCCTCACACGTCATCACGACTTCACGTGCGTCACCATCATCTGTGACTCCGTTTATCTGAACGTATTTGACGGACACTTGTTCAAAAGGGTTTCTGCTGTGCCTTTGGTTATGGTAAGTCATCTAAAGCAGGTTTTGTAATTGTTATTTATTAATACTTTAGATCCAGGAAAGTGATGGATTAAAAATATCTGTGTAACAATTCCTGCGCTTCAATGGATTTCCGCAAAGTAACGCCTGAATCAATAAATAACTTTAGATCCGTCTATAGACGGATGGGCATGTATAGTACACGAATAACATGTATGGTGCACGAATAACATTCAAATTCACTTACCTTTGCTACCGAGGAAACCTTCATGGTGTACCGCAGGCTACTCTTCGCCGCAGCGTATAGATAAGTGTATAGATACTCGACGACCGATTTGGCGTGGTGGCGAATATACCCGCACTCCGCTTCTGATGTCGTAGGTTCGATTCCCACACAGGACAAATATTTGTGTGCACAAACCTGAATATTTGTTCTGGCCTGGGTGTTTTCCTATGCATATTAAGTATGTATTTACAAAAAAAATTGTTTATGTAAATTAAACCGTTATTTAGTATACAAAACCCAAGATTTAATGAAACTTATCTTAGAACTAAATAACTGGTGTAATTGTCAGAAAATATATGTTAAAAAATTGAATAAATGGTAATACATTTAAAATGCTAGGATAGCTTTTGTAATTGAGTTATGGGAATACCTAGTACGAATTATATGTTTTTTTAGATCGTCGTAGAGGAATATGAAGACTTGCTGTCACCAAATTTCTATACCCTACAATCACTCAGAGAAGCCAGGAATGATGGATGCAATGTGTACATTATTCTACTAGCCAATGGCTTTCAAACTGCAAGACTACTGAGGTTTGGAGACAGGTAAACGAAATAGCAGACCCAGTCATTCTGCGTCGAGGCACACCTGGGCTCTCCAATGCTCCAGTCAGTCAGGCATCACTGTTATGCACACCGTCTATAAAGTTTACATTTTGACTGCTTGTCAGGATTCCTAGATCGTCTTTCATCATTGTGTTAGTGTATAAGATTACTTTCATGAGAGCTCTATGAATGAATGAATGAATTATTGATTTTGTTTTTTTTTATCATCTCAGCTACAAGAAGTCCACTGCTGAACATAGACCTCAAAAGAAATAAATGTAGTGTTTAGGAAACTATAATACTCAGAAGGCAACTAAATTTTTTAAAATTTTTGCTATAGAATTTGAAATAGGCGAAACGAAACGTATTAGAGGGACTCGCTATCTGTAGATAGGGACAAAAACTATCGTTGACCATAGATGGGTTTCACTAAATTTTGTTATTGAAACGGCAGTAAGAGATAGATAGATGGTCATTAGTTACCTCGGTTAGCTATCTTCAGTTGACTGTAGGTAGGTTATTGAAACCGGCCGTACATCTGTTAACCACGTCAATTGACTTTAAGCTGCGATTGTCTACAAAATTGTTGGATAATAATAATAGTATCCAACGTTTATTTTCATAGCGCTGCACTTATACGAGAACAAGTTTTAACTCATATTAAAAGAAGCAGACATATATTATTTGGCAACCGATATGACGTGATAGCCAGTATGCCCGCACTCCACTCCTGAGGTCGTGGGTTCAATTCCCACAGAGGACATTTTTTGTGTGCATAAACATGAATATTTGGTCTGGTCTGGGTGTTTTTCTATGTATATTAAGTATGTATTCACAAAAAAGATAAATGTATTTATGTATGTTATTATTGTAATTTAGTATCCATAACACAAGTTCTTCATTTTACTTATCTTGGAACTAAGTATTTAGTTTAGTGGTGTGATTGTCAGAAATATTTATTTATTATTCCGTCATCAGGTACAGAATTATAGATACAAGAGCAAATTTCATCATACTCCACGACTACAGATTGTTCCACAGTGATCTGCATTTCTTATGGAAGAGAATCATCAATGTGATCTTCCTTCGATATCACAATAAAATATCAGGAGTACTGAAAAGCAAAGCCTGGTTCGATCTGTCTACTGTGCCGTATCCAAATCCTATCAAAACCGTATTTGTATCAAGACGAGTCGATATCTGGAATAATGGACGGTTTCATTACAACAGAACGCTGTATTCAGATAAAACGAGCAATCTGAACAATGAAGTCTTAAACGTGGTTTATTTAGATCATGTCCCATCAGTTGTTGTTACGAAAAACAATCAGACTAAGCTAGTTGGAGGCATTGAGATTGAAGTAAGTCTGTTTTTATATTTATTGGTAGGTACACAAAAGATCACTTCAAGAGATAAATATCACTCCGAACATGGCGACGGTTTTTCAGTTCTCAGTTGACAAATAGGTACCTATACTCAAGGCCGTGACAATCCCCTATTGTACAAATTCAGCTCAGTTTCACATTACATACTTACTTGACTGTGGTGGAAGGTTCCCTTAGTGCCGCGCTCTCTGAAAAAGCGCCTTAAGTCTTATATCGTGCTGTTCTCTAGTAGTTCCCCAGCAGACCAAATCATCAATAAATGAATCGACGCCTTCTAAGTCTTCAAACAATTGTTTTATTGTTGCATGAAATACCTCAGGTGCGCAGTTTAATTCAAAATATAATCTTAAATATTGATACCGGCCAAATGGTGTACTGAATGAAGACATTGAAAGGGGGACCCTTCAAATATTCAATTTGTGTGTTCTGTATTGATATAATTTAAAAGAGCCTGCCTGTGAACGCCTGTGAGTTTCTTGTCAGTTCTTCTCACAGAGCGGTGGCTCTGAACTGGCACTTAGATTTACTTACACTTAATTTTTTATTCTTTTGCATATAAGCTTCGTGATTTTAGTGTAGTAATATTTGAAATGTCTAACACTGAGTTGATATCTGTTCAACAGAATTGCTAGTACGAAGATTATCTGATTCTGGACTAGTTTATATTATAGGTTCTTTTTGTTTATTTGTTATGAATAAATACTTTTTTCTATATAAATATATTTGATAGCACTTTGGTGATATATAAAATTGAGGTTTAAAATATCCTCATGTCCCATAAGCCTCATGTCCCATAAGATTTGTTTTGTTGATACAGGTTTTGTTAACATTAAATATTCTAAAAATGTAAATACTAAGTACTGAAGTTTAATTTCTACTAACTGTACTTTCAGATTTTAAATACTTTAGCGCAAAAAATGAACTTCAGGCCTAAGCTGTACCAGCCTATCAATGCAGAGCTCTTCAAATGGGGACATAAGCAAGCCAACGGTTCTTTTTCCGGTCTTTTGGGTGAGATGGTGAACGGGCAAGCTGATGTGGCTTTGGGCAATTTACAGTATAATCCGTATCACCTAGAACTTACAGACCTAAGTATACCGTATACCTCTCAATGTTTCACGTTTCTCACTCCCGAAGCTTTGAGTGATAATTCTTGGAAAACGTTGATTTTACCTTTTAAGTAAGACATTTTCTTAACATACTTTTCTATATAGCCTGTGAGTTTCTTGCCAGTTCTTCTTACAGAGCGGTGGCTCGGAACTGGCACTTAGATTCACTTACACTTAATTATTTTTTGTTTTTAAATTGTTTTGTTGCATGTAAGTGAATCTAAGCTTCGTGATTTAGTGTTATAATATTTCAATTGTTTTTTTTCATTTTTAATTATGACGTTTTCAAATACTATGTATTGAAATAAATATTTTTTTTACTTTTACTTTACTTTTTATAAATTTACATGTTTTGAAGTCGTTCTTGTAGTAAAATGACGTTGGAAGAAGCGGGATATGCCCACTGATAACGGATAACTAAATAATAATAATAATTAAATTCATATATTTGACAACACTGGTCCAATTGTTAGTAATTTACATAACTTAAAGACTAGCATTAGTAAATACAACAGTAATTTAAAAAATATACTTACAAAAATTTTACAAAATCATAGCCGTGGTTTTTGATGCACCAATACAGACACAAAGTGCCTTATAATTGGTGCATCAAACTTATCAACTAACATGTTCAGGATTCTGTTGGGACTAGATCTCATTCTGCTGAGAAGTGACCCCGTCTTTTTGCGAATTATCGCGCAAAAATCATCGATTTTGGATAAATTTATTTTATACACCCGGTTATGAGTTCGCATTCATGCACTCAATAATTTGTACTGAGGGGAGCTAGATCCCATAGCCTAAGAGAGAACTGCAGGTATTCTAACCATGCCATATGGGTCGCCAAAATAAAAAAAAACCGTTTATGAGTAGTTAATAAGCTGTGAATATGCATTAGTATATTATATAATAATACACATTTAGTTACTAAAAATTTAAAACAGCAATTCTTATTTAAAAATAAATATTTTATTTTAGTTTGAGTTACGTTAGTAGGTTGTCGTCGCTACTTAGAAAATTATGTAATCTTTATACCTAGGTAGGTTAGGTAATTACCTAACCTACCTACCTAGGTCATCTTAATTGCTTTATGTCTTAACCGCAACTGTTTTAGGTTAGAGATGTGGATTGCTGTGTTGCTAGTCTTGTTGATCACTGGTACAATATTCTATGGTCTTGCTAGATATTATATGAATCTACAAGAATTCAAAAAATCGCACACCGTTAAAAAAAATATATCTAAAGAGAAAATGGTCATAGAAGGTTCGTATTTTTTTTAATGTGCATACATAATATCACGCCTGTTTCCCCGAAGGAGTAGGCAAAGGCATATTTACGCCCACATTTCGCCAATTATATTTTTGGTCCCACGTAATAGGCGAGCCGCTTATCGGGAACTTATGTTTGCCATAACATCGTCCGTTGTTTGGCAGGTGCATCACTTGCAGGAGAGGTTGGCTTGGGCTCCTCAGATCTTGGTAGGATCCCTATAAACCCTTAAATCTATATTTTAAAATGTGAATGTTCATAATGACCACATCCTGACTGATGATGCTAAGCAGTCGATGGAACGAAGCTCCATGCCATGGGATTATTACAAGATTACCCACTCAAGACGGCCTGCCTAAATGCCGATTCAAGCCCCACTTAAAAGAGGACCATTGGAGCTCGAGGAATATTCCAAACTCAAATAGTCATTACTGTCCAAACAAGGTTCTAGTGTGTAATTTTTTTTTAAATAAATAAATACTCTTTTACAATCACACCAATTATTTAGTTCCAAGATAAGTATCGCTAAGAACTTGTGTTATGGATACTAAAGAATAGATAAACATACCTAAATATCTTCGTTCTACCCCTACCGTAATTCTCTATAATAATTATACTATTTATCAGGTTTTAAGAGAATAGTGGCTGCTATAGGTACATACTATAAAACGTCTAAGGCTAACCAATTTTTGTACAGAGGACAATTGAAATATTGTTAAGGTTATGTTATATTGCATTGTATAGCTTCACAGACAAATGAAGATTGTAATTCTAATACCAAACTAATGGACATATTTAAAAGAGCATAGCCTGTGAGTTTCTTGCCAGTTCTTCTTACAGAGCGGTGGCTCGGAACTGGCACTTAGATTCACTTACACTTCATTATTTTTTGTTTTTAAATTGTTTTGTTGCGTGTAAGTGAATCTAAGCTTCGTGATTTAGTGTAATATTATTTCGATTGTTTTTTTTTCATTTATAATCATGACGTTTTCAAGTACTATGTATAATAGTTTATGAAATAAATATATTTTTTTACTTTACTTTTTTAATGGGATCTTCAAAAAAATTCTTAATTATGCTAACTTTTGTTCACTTTTGCTCTTTGCCAAATCGCGGCTAGGCCGGCCGTGTACAAATTATATAAGTAAACACACTTCACTTAAACGGCTAGTCGGAGCTTTGACCTTTAAGTAAATATACAACTGTTTACTTTGCAGAGTCGGACAAAAAGCCAGAAGGACTGTATTTGTTTGGGGAAATAATAAACAGCATTTTGTACACCTATGGAATGCTGTTGGTCGTGTCTTTACCCAAACTGCCAACTGGCTGGTCTATAAGGCTGCTGACTGGATGGTACTGGCTTTACTGCGTTCTGCTAGTTGTATCTTACAGAGCTAGCATGACGGCTATCCTTGCGAACCCAGCTCCAAGGGTCACTATTGATACTCTTAAAGAGCTTGTTGACAGCAAGATTACTTGCGGTGGATGGGGAACCGAGACGAAGCGGTTCTTCGAAGAGTCGTCAGATGAGATACAAACCATTGGACAACGTTTTGAAGCCATCAACGACCCTTTCGAAGCAGCTAACAAAGTTTCCAAAGGAGTTTATGCCTATTATGACAATTATGACTTCCTCAAATATATAACTGTTAAACGAAAGACATGGAATATGAATAAGGAATTAACATCTAACACTACAACCAATAGCACTGGAGCAATTGAAGCTACAGCTGATGTTGAAAGGAATTTACACATAATGTCTGATTGTGTAGTTAATACCCCAATCTCTATAGGATTTCATAAGAATTCTCCTTTAAAACCATTAGCAGATATCTACCTGAGAAGGATTGTGGAAGTAGGTCTAGTTGAAAAGTGGTTAAACGATGCAATGCATCCGATAACTTCTCAAGGAACTTCTGAAGAAGAAGTGAAGGCTTTGATGAACTTGAAAAAGCTCTACGGTGCTTTTGTTGCATTGGCCGTGGGTTATTTACTCAGTGGCATAAGTTTAGTCAGTGAACTTATACACTGGCATTTCATAGTGAAGAAAGATCCAACATTTGATAAATATGCTTTGGACCTGTACTATATCAACAAAAATAAAAAACAATAGGTTTACTGTAGAATATGTGTTTATTTACAATTTAACATGATCACCTTGATGAGTAACGTAATAAATATCTCAGTCAAGTTTAAGTCTTATTTCACAGTCGAATATTACCTACAACCAATGAGATATACAGTACCCAGCAGTAAATTTACATGTCAATCATTGTTTTACCACATACAAAAAAATGCAAATTTTAATTAGGCTTTATCAGAGTTTGTATTCATAAAGTACTTTATTGTTGTTAAGATTTTAAAGAGCAAGGCATCTTTCTTATATAAAGGTTGATGTGCAACATTTACCGCCGGCTTCTGCAGCTACAATTAATATATTTTCCAGAAATTATTATAAAATACATTATCAATCATTCCATTTAACCAAAAAACACTAAGAACATAATTAGCTAACAAAGTTGTAAATACTAAAAATAATCATAAAATAATTGATACTTTAGAAAATTATAATATTAAAATTTGAGAAAATTGTTTTATTTTTGTTCTGGAATATGAGGAGTTGGTACTGCCCCTTCCGGAGCATTCTCCACAATCCAAGGATGCTGTAGTACTTCAACTAGTGGGAGTCTTTGTTCTGGATTGATAACTAGCAATCTTCCCATTAAGTCTTTTGCTTTGTCAGGTATAAAATCTGGGTACTTTATGATAACATAGCGTATTTTTTTATATGTTTGATGTGAATCTTTGGCATCAAATGGTGGTAAGCCAACCAGTAACTCGTAGCACAACACCCCCAAGCACCATATATCTACAGCATAGCTATGTGGTTTCCCATCAATCATCTCTGGTGACAAGTAATCTAATGTGCCACATAATGTCATCCTTCTAGATGACGGAGAGTGTACTGACCATCCAAAGTCTGCTATCTTCAGTTCCCAATTGTGTCCAATCAATAAGTTTTCAGGTTTAATATCTCTATGTATCACTTTCTTTGCGTGACAGTAAATTAGCGCTTTTGTCAAATCCCTTACGTAAATTGCTGCTGTTTTTTCATCGAAACGCCCGCGTTCCTTCAGCAGTTTATAGAGAGCACCATGCTTTGCATACTCTAATATTAGATAAATTCTTTTTTCATCGTGAAAGTAGCCGTACATACGTAAAATATTCGGATGACGGAGTCTGCACTGTATTTCGACTTCGCGACGCACTTGATGTTCTATTTCTGAATCTAGAATTTGACTTTTGAAAAGCACTTTCAACGCGACGACGTAGTGAGACTCCTTTTCACGAGCCAAGTAGACGTTGCCAAACTTTCCTTTACCAAGAGCCTTACCCAAATCGAAGTCCGACAGAGACCAAGATTTCTTTTTATCATCTTTTTTGTTTAAATCAACTTTGTTCGTAGAGGTATGTTCTTTGTTCTCTGGCAAGTTCACCTTTGTGTTTCCAAGGATCGGTTTCACAGGCACTGCTGGCACTTTGAAGCTATCAGCTGGCATCTTTTGATTACTGGTGCAAACGCAAGCAGTCCGTCCCATATGTAGAGGTCTATTTTCTTTGCAACTACATTTCGAAGCGCTCATTTTGATAAATAATTACGTAATATAATCAAAATCTATTACAAAATTCCATACAGTTATTATCGTACACAATGACAAAGTTCTTCAAGTTTTATAAAATTTCGAATACAAAATTGCAAACGTCCCTTTGCGTCAATGTCAATAAGTCAAGTTTTTCTAACATCGGCTAACAGCATCAATAAGGAATCCTAAAAATTCAAATATTCTGGTTAGTTCTTTTTTTATAGAAATGCTATAAAAACAAATACCTATTCAAGAATCTAACTCTGTTATTCATTATTTAGCCAAAAGCGACTTGCTGGATCATCGCTTAGATTCAAAGATCGATTCCAGCTAACTAGTCTCGTAAATCTGAGAATAACGATTGGTCAACAGGTCTTCTCGGGAAATAACGTTTAATACAACTGTAGAGTTGGTTACATAGGAAACGAATGCGGAGATTCTGGATTTAATGATGAAATAAAAAAAAACTATTGTCAACATGACTTGTTGTATGACAATGACAAAACATCTGACAGTGCTAACAATCAGCTGAAACTACTATTTTCTTAGCCAGGGTAAAAAAATTGTAGAAATAAATTAAAATAATTATCATTTAATATTTTACTTTCACGCTAGCAAAATTACCAAACTTGTTATAGTGTACTTCTTGCTCATTTAATGTTATATAGTAGAATATACAATTATTATTAGTTGCAGTGGGTGAGTAAATTTGTCTGTCTTGACCAATTTTTGAAACGGTTCTTGTTGCATTGGTTTCTTTTCTATATTGCATTCTGATAACGCTAGCTCAAGTGGTCTCTGTAGTAGACTCATAGAAGTATTTAAAAATTTTACACCTCTGGCTGTCTCAATAATTCGATGATTGAGGTTATGTCTGGTCTAACCAGATGACCCATTGTCTAAATCTAGTCTACAATATGGAATCTAGTTCTACGGGAACTCAGCTTGGGTACTCAGTATACCAATCCGGGGTTTTTCTTTTATTAGGCTTTCTATTAAAACCCACATAATTAAGAACTATTGCTGAGAAAACTTTTGAGTAACAGTGTCTTAGATTTTTTGTCATCAGTGTTATCAATTTTTTTACAGATTGTTGTAGAATAATAAATTAGAAAATGTCAGACGATGCTGAGCAACAAGCTGAAGAGATTGAAGTTTTGAAATCAATATATGAAGGAGATGAGAACTTCAAACAAGTTAATGATAAATCCTATTCATATAAGGTATTGTATTAGGTTTACTCTTTATTTAATAGCGTGTTATATTATTTAATTACATAAAGAATCTTTGTATTGTAAATGGTCTAGAATACCATCCCAGAGGGCCTACTCTAATTCAACGAAAACGAAACTTCGTTGTACCTGTCTCTTTCACTCTCTGGGTATATCAGTATCGAGTGTAAGGGATGGGTATAACGAATTTTCGTTTTCGTTAAATTAGAGTAGGCCCTCTGATCTCATGGGGAGTTGTAAGTATCGACAAATATAAATCCTACCAAATGATGGGCTGCAGCATCAAACTGTGTACTGGCTTGAACTATGATCACCAGCCTGGCTGCCCAGCATGGGGATTGTGGGCAAATACCCCCAATAGAATGTAATCTATTGTGTAGGCCAATGTTCAGTAGTGGACTTTACAAGGCTGACATAAATAAATAAATATTGAAATAAATAAATCCTCTCAAAATACTGTTCTGTCTAGCAGATTTAGAGGTTAGACATGATAATTTTATACTCAAAATAACATTATCATGTCTAACCATAAAGTGCAATAAATTATGGACCCTATCAGGGAAATAACAACTTGTGTGAAGAATCTTAAACATTTTGCTATCACTATTAAGGTCCCGCTACTGAGAATGATGATGAAGCGCTCATAGCTCCACGGTCAGTCCTTGGATGGGTGACCGTTTGTGTGGCATTTGATATTGAGCGCTTCCCTGTTTTGGAAGGCATGTTAAGCCATTGGTCCCGGTTATCACTAAATATGGTAGTCATCCAGCCATGTTAGAGGCCTAATTGGGTGGCTTGAAATATTCTAACAGCAGGACGCCATACATCTGCCTCCGCCAAAAGGGACTGGGTCTGCGTGGTGGAGTATGACCCAATACCTTCGCACCGTAATATGTAAAAAGAGGCTCGTGCTCAGTAGTGGGACATAAATGGGCTGAGATGATGATGATGATGATGAATGACTGAGAATGATGTTCACTAACAAAGGATTCAGGTCATACTCCTCCAAGCAGAATTCAGAACATTTCTACCTACCTAACCAAATGTAATGATGGGAGGTAAAACTTGCACTTATCTGAAATTAATGCATTAATCTCTGTCTCATTTTTGTTCACAAAAAATGCATATAAAATTTTCAAGTCATGCGATCTTAGGAAAATTTCGGGTTAAAGAAACTACATACGCTAAAACAGAAACTAATTTTTTGATGCTATAAGAGGTCTGTGCTCCTAAGTTAATGCAATCTAAGGGAAAGAATAGATGCCCATTTGGTGATAAACCTTTGATATGGAAGCAATTTAAAGGAAAAAAAATATATATATTCTTATATATATATTCTTTATTGCACAAAAAACAAACAATAACAAAAAAGCCTTATGTGAAAAAGACGATGTACAAAGGTGGACTTATTTCTAAAAGAAATCTCTTCCAGTCAACCTTAACTGAAGTGGGAGAGATAGTTAGCGGGCATTAATAACACACTACAATATGATAATATTACACATATAAATATACAAAAATATGATATACGATACATATCAGATATATAAACCTACTTATATACATAAATACATAAATATAATAATATCTTATAATATCCAATTATAAAAAGATAACTTATAAGCTAAGCACAGGATTCTAATAGTAAGTTTTGTTGTATGCGGAATTCAACAGGGTGCTCCTAGTTTACCAGTTTTTGCTGCGAAACATGAAAGTGGTTTGCAAGCTCTTATAATTTTAAGTTTTTTATAAGTTAAGGCTGATAATTGAAAATTTGTGATAGGGAATACTAATAATAAATATTTTCTAACAATTACACTAACTATTTAGCTCAAAGATAATCATTGTTTTGTATCCATAACTACTTGTGTTATGAATACAAAAAAAAGGATAAAGATACATAAATCCTTTTTTTTCGTAAATACATATATATAATTAATATGCAAAGGAAAACACCCAGACCAGAACAAAAATTCATGTTTATGTGCACAAATATTTGTCCTGTGTAGGAATCAAAGCCACTACATCAGGAGCAGAGCTCATAATGCCATATTGGTCATTGAAATAATAGCTTGGGTGGCATTACAGTATTCAGATGCTGTACGAAGATATTATGTTTGCATGCTGAAAAGTGTTTTTGGCAATTAGTTGTACAGCCAGGTGCTCGCTGAAGCTGGCTGTTGTATAGCGGGACTTGTGCTGCTTGGCAATTGGCAGAACTCTTATATACTAAATAGATGTCCTTGAACAATATAGAAACTTTTTGTATGTGGAAAATGACACAAAGAATGGTTTTTTTGTTGTTGTTTGTGTGCTGTTGTGCCTTTATCACTTAACTTGTTTCATATTTTAGTACTCAGAAGGAGAAAAGTCATTTATATTGGAAATTCATTGGGGCCCTACATACCCAACAGAGAAGCCCAAATTTAACTTGGAAATATTTTATAATCAGCACTTGTAAGTATTTTGATTTATTATATTCAATACGCTGTTTGTGTGTGTGTTAATATCGAGTGCTCACGTGTTTTCGGAGCGCATGTTAAGATATTTTCCCCAATCATCTTATGTGGTAATTGTTAAGCCATGTTAGTGGCCCTCTTGTGCGGCTTGAGAAATTATATAAGAAGGATGCAATAAAATGTCATGAAATACTTATTTAGTAATAATCTGTTTCTGTTTTTGCACAAAAGATGTTTAACATAGTTTATTGTTATATTAGGTCGGGGAAAAAGTCTTTTCGCATAACGTAGGTATAAACTTATTATAAAATTTTTTTGACTGTACTATTTGTGTCTGGCTGGTTTTGGTAACATTAAAAAGGTTCCATTATAAAGAAAAGAAAAAAATAAAAAAAAGTGGTTTCCTGCTATTTTTCAATTGTTTTTCTCTCCGTAAAAATGAGTGAATCTAATGAAGAAATTCGATACATTTTAAAATTTTATTATAAAAAAGGCAAAAATGCAACTCAAGCAGTGAAAAAAATTTGTGATGTTTATGGACCTGATGCAGTGTCAGTAAGAGTAGCACAAATTTGGTTCAAACGTTTTCAGTCCGGAAATTTTGATGTTAAAGATGCACCTCGCTCTGGTCGCCCTGTTACGAATAAAATGGACGCCATTTTTGAAAGAGTGGAGCAAGATCGGCATATTAGTAGTTACGATGCAGCTGAAGAACTGGGAATTGACCACAAAACAGTTTTGACCCATTTGAAGAAAGTTGGTTATACAAAAAAGCTCGATATTTGGGTGCCACACGAGCTCACTCAAAGAAACTTAATGAACCGTGTACTCTTTGCGATTCATTATTGAGACGTAATGAAACCGAGCCGTTTTTGAAGAGATTGATAACTGGCGATGAAAAGTGGATCACGTACGACAAGAACGTGCGAAAAAGGTCGTGGTCGAAAGTTGGCCGGGCTTCACAGACTGTGGCCAAACCTGGCCTAACACGAAATAAGGTGATGCTGTGTGTATGGTGGGATTGGAAGGGCATTGTTTATTATGAGCTTTTACCGCCCGGCAAAACCATCGATTCTGATCTTTACTGCCAGCAACTGATGAGATTAAAGGAAGCAGTCGAGAGAAAACGGCCGGAATTGATCAACAGGAAGGGTGTGGTCTTTCATCACGATAACGCTAGACCACACACATCTTTAGCCACTCAGCAAAAATAAAGAGAGTTCGACTGGGAGGTCCTAGTGCATCCACCATATAGCCCTGACCTTGCGCCTTCAGATTTTCACCTGTTTCGGTCTCTGCAGAATTCTTTAGGTTCTGTAAGGTTGACCTCAAGAGAGGACTGCCAAAACTATTTGTCCCGTTTTTTTGATCAGAAGTCCCAAAGTTTCTACAGTAACGGGATAATGTCTCTGCCCACAAAATGGCAGAAAGTTATTCAACAAAACGGTACATATATATTGTAAATAAATGTAAATAAACTTTGAAAAAAATGTCTTGACTTTTCATACAAAAATACGAAAAGACTTTTTCCCCAACCTATTATTAATATCAACTCACGGGTAATCCGTAAAGTTTTTTAAATTTTTTTTTAATTTATTTATTTCCTAACTTAAATCAATTTTTACTGGTTATTGGCCCAATACAATAGACAAGATGTATAAATAATAATTTATTTATAAACTATAACACTCAAAAAACAGCGTACATTTCGTGAATTCGCCCAGAGAACATTGAAATATATCTAACTGCTCAGCTATGTTATTGAGGGTGTGAAGCGTACTCGTGAGAGTTAATTGAATATTGTGTATAAATTTCAGATTAAAGTCAGTAAAGGATAACATAATATCAATAGTGGATGCGGAAGCTGATCAATGGGTGGGCTGTGCCATGACATACACATTGTTTGAGTGCCTCAAAGAGAAGGTGTCCGAGATCCTGGCACAGCAGACGGAGGAAGTAGTAGTCTCATCTAGAGTGGAAAAAATTGTATTGGAAGACAATACGGTATGTATAGGTACTTTATATTTTAGTAAAGGATTGAATACGAGATGGCTTTAGTATTCTGCTGTTAGACTTTCTTAAGCCGCTCTATGGGGGTTTGAGGTTGGCTTAACGACAACCTTACATGACAAGCTGGGTGTAACTGCTTAGCGAAAGAGCGCAAATGCCATTACCAAAGTAAAGATACGTTAGCAAAGGTCAGTCAGTGGTAAAACCATTAATGTAGTCCACATCTTTTTTATTTTTCTGAGCTCTTATTTAACGGTTCTTCAAGCCGTATCCTACAGAGCGATACATTTATTCCAAATTACTTCAACATTGTATTGGGTATATAAGGATTCTATCAACATCTTCTATCAACATCAGTATTGCGCGGCACTCGCCGAGTACGCACGCACAAGTAATAGCTCTCGACATTTTAGTTTATAAATCAAGAAATAGTTCATTAAACACATAAGGCCTGTGAAGATCTACTGGAGTGTGCGTCGGTGATTATATTAGTGAGAAATCAAAAGCTCCGGTGCACCGCTATTACCAGAAAATAGTATTCAAAATAATATCTCGAAGTGCAAACGGAACAAAGCAGCAAACGGAAGCCGGCATCGGTGAGTCATCATCGTGTTGCAAAAATCAATTTTGCTACCATATATGGTCATCGTAACTGAACGTCTACAAAGCAAGCCTATGAATCACTGTGGCACTAAACGCTACTGTACAATATTTTCAACCAAAGAAGTAAGGAACTTGTGGTTCAGACGGCAAGAGCTCGTTCCATCACTAAGTGGATAGGGTTCAAACCCCGCACTGAGAATTAGTTTTTGTTTGGTTTTGAACTTTAAGCTACATCTTTTTATCATTTTTTGATTTTTTTTTGTTTTTTTTTGTGGCTTATATAATGGCTCCTACATATGGAAAATGCGCTGCATGCCGCAATATCATACAGAACAAGGAATTCCTGACGTGTGTGACTTGTGAACTGAAATACGACATCCACTGTATTGGCATAAGTTCGCAGCGTTTTCGAAGTTTTTATGGACCTAATCAAGATCGCAGATCTAATTGGAAATGCCCAGAATGCCTAAACCGACTGCCCAAATCGGACAATACGAACACACCCGCTAAAACAGCTGGGTCTTCTGAACTAGATTTGGAAGAATTAGTTCCCTCGGACAACGTAACTACGAGAAAGAGACAAGCTTCGAACTTCGAAGAATCTCATCCCGGTAGCCTGCCTCTGCCACCGACTTCTCTGGCGACGGGTTCATGTATAGACGTCCAACATTGCCACGGAATGTCGAAACAAGAATGGGTCGATATCATTCAAGGTACAGTGGAACGAACGATTTCTGCGAACATAAAAATTATTACTGACCAATTCACTGAGTTCCGAGATTCGATGAACTTTTTTAACAAGCAGTATGAGGATTTGAAAGTCGACCTGGAAAATAAGTCAGCCGTCATAAAGGAATTACAAAGAGACAGAGATATACTGCGAACTACGGTTTCTGATCTTTCAAACAGACTAAATATGGTAGAACAGAATACAAGAGACAGTAATGTAGAAGTGAATGGGATTCCAGAAAACAAGAACGAAAACTTGAACACAACTATGACACAACTTGTTAAGATTATTGGCGAGCCCATTGCTATTGATGAGGTTCTTCACGTGACTCGAGTTGCTAAACTATCAAAGGAAAGCGACAGGCCGCGTACGGTTGTCGTCAAACTTCGCAGTCCTAAAAATCGTGATGCTGTTCTAGCAGCTGTTGCAAACTTTAATAAAAAGAACCCCAAAGAGAAACTTAGTACGCAACACTTGGGCCTTGGTGGGTCAATAAAGCCAATTTTCGTGAGTGAACACCTATCACCCATTAATAAAGCCCTTCACGCTGCTACGCGAATGAAAGCGAAAGAGCTGGGTTACAAGTTTGCCTGGGTTCGTAACGGTCGAATTTTTGTTCGTAAGGATGAATATGCTGCTTCAATATTAATCCGTAGCAAAGAAGCGCTCCAGACGCTGTCATAGGCAACGATAGATCATCGATTTGGAGTAAATTTAGAGTAGCGGCAACTAAAGGCTTAGAAATGATGACACTTGATATTTATTATCAGAATGTTCGAGGTATTAGAACAAAGACAAATGAAGTACTTTCGAGCATTTTATTAAGTAACTACAAGATTATCGTTTTTACTGAAACTTGGCTGACGTCGGCAATATCGGATAGCGAGTTTATCGACTCTCGCTACGTGGTGTATCGACGAGATCGTTCCCCATCTACGAGCTCCAAATCAATCGGCGGCGGTGTCATGATTGCCGTTTCACGAGACATTCCTTCGATGCGAATGCACAGTTGGGAGAGTGACTGCGAAGACCTATGGGTTAATGTTAACATTCGTATTGGTGGTATCCAGAAAACTTACTCCATCTGCGCGGTCTACCTGCCTCCTCCCGTGAAACTTGAAACACAGCAGCATTTTCTGGATAACTTAGACATAGTTTTTAATCAGACTGTTAACGTAGTTGTTATGGGGGATTTTAATCTTGGTTTTATTAATTGGCAATCTGTGGAAAATTTTAAGTATGTACAACCTACAAACTATGGTAGAAGTTTGGGTTATTCACTTGTCGACTTCATGACACTCAATTCCTTGTTTCAACATAATAATTTGCATAATGCGGACGGGAGAATTTTGGATCTCATAATAAGTAATATGCAGGAATCATATGTTACTTCGCCCATGGATCTAATAAGTAAATTGGACCGTTTTCATCCGAGTTTATTATTCACCATACCTTTGCTTGGTGTACACAGGGACTATCTTGTATCTAGAGAGCGTGATGGTTATAATTTCTATAAAGCTAGTTACCCTGATATTCTCATAGATTTAGCTAAGGTTTCATGGCAGGACTCCTTTAGGGACATGAATAATGTAAATTTAATGGTTTCAGCATTTTATAAAATTCTAAACAGCATAATCGAGAAATATGTACCTAAGCGAAAACCGAAATCTTTGAAGTATCCGGCATGGTTCAGCAAGCGGCTTGTGCGATTGATAAGGGAAAAACACAAGATTCGTTGTAAATATTTAAAGTTTCGTAATCCGCGCGATAAACTAGAGTACGAATTGTTGCGTGAACGCTGTCACAAATTACTGATCATTTGTAATAGTAGTTATATGATTGCTACTGAATCCAATATACGCAAAAACCCTAAGCATTTTTGGCGTTTTATCAACGACAAACGAAATGGCAGGTCTGACATGCCAGCGCAATTGTCTTTAAATGGTGTACATGCTCATTTGGGTGATGATATCGCTAATCTTTTTGCGACTCACTTTGAGTCATCCTACTCTGTGAGCAACCCGTCTGTTAACAGTGACAGTGGTACATCGGACCGCCATCTCGCGACAGTGAATTTTAGCGAGCGTGAGGTTTTTAAGAGACTAAAAGTTATAGACACAACCAAGGGATCTGGACCTGATAGCATACCACCTCTTTTTGTTAAAAGATGCGCATCAGTGCTAGCATTGCCATTAACTATAATTTTCAACCATTCGCTAGCTACTGGTCAGTTTCCGGACGTGTGGAAGATGGCCCGGATTGTTCCTATACACAAAAAGGGTGATGAATCAAACGTGAAAAACTATAGACCCATTTCCATATTGTCTTGTTTTCCAAAGCTGTTTGAATCCCTCGTTTATCCCTTACTGTACAGCCACCTGGATGATAGCATTTCGGATTTCCAGCACGGTTTTAGAATTGGTCGTTCTGTGGAGACTAATCTAGTATCTTTTGTGTCTGCTGTGTCTGTTGAGGTCGACAAAGGACTGCAGGTAGACGCGATTTACACCGATTTTTGCGGCGCCTTTGACAGGGTTAGTCATAAAATACTATTAAACAAGCTTAGAAAGAGTGGACTGGGTTCACCTTTACTGAGCTGGGTTGAGTCATACCTTTCAAACAGACCCCAGGTTGTCGCTTGCAAGGGATATGTGTCAAGGGTTTTCCATGCCAAATCTGGCGTTCCGCAGGGATCACATCTCGGACCCATATTATTTCTATTGTTCGTAAATGACATAACGTCATACATAAGCCATAGCAAAATCTCACTATTTGCTGATGATTTAAAAATCTATAAAACCATTGGCAGTTCATATGATTCGGAGCTTTTGCAACGAGACCTCCTGAATATAGGATTATGGTGCGATAAAAATGACATGTCACTTAATGTTAGTAAATGTTTCCTTATAACTTTTACCAAAAAACGAAATCCACTTGCCACTAGTTATCATCTAAACGGCTTTGCTTTGCCAGGTGTCAATGAAATACGAGATTTGGGGGTGATTCTCGATTCAAAGCTAAAGTTCACTGCTCACATTGACGCGGTTACTAAAAAAGCAGCTCAGCTTCTCGGTTTTATTAAACGCAATACAGGTGGATTTAGACGGCCAGAAACTAGAATGGTTCTGTTTAATGCCTTGGTCCGCAGTAGACTTGAGTTTGCCAGTGTCGCATGGAATCCTGTATATTGCGCACCTTCACAACGAATTGAATCAATACAACGTGCGTTTACAAGGCATTTGGCTTTTATCACACCCGGAATAAACCACCGGCAACCTTATAACAAAAGACTCGCTTTTTTTAAGTTATTTACTTTGCGTGAGCGCCGCTCTGTGTCAGACTTGCTATTTCTTCACAAAGTTATCAGCGGTCAAACTAAATGCTGTCATCTTGTTCAACAAATTTGCATCAGGGTTCCTCACAAATATCCGCGAGTCGCGTGCACTGCGATATTTCATGTTCCTGGCAGTAGAACTAACTTAGGGCTGCACTATCCGCTTTCTAGAATCTGTTCCGCATATAATACCATAAATAAGATAGCTGAAATCGATATCTTTAAGGATAGTCTAAAGGAATTCAAACACAAAGTGCTGGAACAAATTAAATATAAGTAATTAACAATTATATATATGTATATTTTTTGTTTTTATATTATTGTAATTTGTATAATTTGTAATCAATTCCGTTGAATATAATTGCACATCATTTTTGTCACATCTCATTTATTTTAATTGATTTTGTTATTTTTATTTTTTGTAAATTAATGTGTGCTCTGTATCGACAATGTTGTGTACGCCTGTTATCGGTTCTCATGTGAGTCCGGAACCTATACCTTTGCTAAATGTTTAAAGTATGCATGTGAACTTGTTGGTGTACCTATTTAAATAAATAAATAAATAAATAAACATCTAAGGGTCTAAGCCAACCTCACCTGCAAGTAGTTCACCTGCTGATTAACAGACGAGGCTCTGGCGAACATAACAGTGCCCGGTAAGCGGCAATAGGCTCGCTACCTATTACGTGAGACCAACTATATAATTGGCGAAGTGTGGACGTTTAATATGTATGCCTCTTCCTACCCCTTCGGGGAAACAGGCGTGAATGTATGTATGCATGTATGTACTTCAACATTGTTATTTCCAGCCGGATAACACAAAAAAAGTAGAGAAGAAAGAACAGCTAACTAAAGCCCAAAAGAGAAGAGCCTGGGACAAAGCGGAGAGTGGCCGGGGGGGAGAGAAGCCCCGCGGGTACGACTGGGTTGACATCGTGAAGCATCTCTCTCAAGTGCCCCATCAGGCGGCCTCATGACCTCATCAAATCCTCTCCGGCTCCTAACCAGCTGGATCCAAGTTACGTTTCGACTTGAACTTTATACTTAAAAGAACAACAATGTTCTGAGTAAACAGCGCTGTTTAAATAAAGATTTTTATTTAAAAATTTATAGCTTCATATCTTCAAGAAAGAATGGTGTGGAAATACTTTAAGGAACAATGATTATTTATGCTGTTTATTAATAAATTCATATTATAAATTCTCAAGTACTGTTTATTTGTTTTGATGAATGTCGGTAAATTAAAGTTTCCCGTACAGCGTGTAAAATCGGGTCCCTATCGGATCGCCTAATTTTTTGTACGCCTAATTTGTAATGGCACCCAAACGAAAAGCCTAAAATTTTTCAACCCACCTGCTCCTAGCTCGCGGGCCGCCTCGCCCCTCCGCGCCTACGCGGGCTTATATTGCACTCTAGGGTAGGGCAGACAAGACTACGTGGAGTCGGGTTTGCAGCGATTCGCTTCTGTCAATTTATTTTCTCGATACAATTCTATGCTTTTATTCCAATACATTATTGCCACATTTCATTTAAGATATGCTAAAATTAGAGCTTTTACAAATTTGCGAAATAATCGTTATGCCAAAATAAACTTATGCCAATATAGTTTAGGCTATTTTACATTAGACATTCTAAAATTAGGCCTTTCAATTCTTAGGCCAAACTATAATGGTGGCAAAACTATTTTTAGGCGAAACAATAATTGTACGTTTTAAGTTTAGGCCAAAACGGTTTGGCCAAACCATATTAGGACAAACAATTTTAGGCGAACCAAAGGGCACCCTGTAAAATCTAATAAATAAACAGCGCATTTTCAATATTATGGATTACACTTGTACTCCATAATATCATAATATGTATTTCTATCATAATATTATTTCCAAGCAATTTCCCTCAGCCCTCTATTCAATTTGCAAAATTCAATTTAAAAAAATAGATTCAGCATCTAATGGAGAATTTTGGAGCTTGATATTTTTATGTGCAACCCAAAATAAACCTTAATGCATAATACAGAACAGAGAATTGAATAAGTCAAATCGTCTTTTCTGTATTATATCTAGATATAATAGCTAATATTTTATACATAATGTTATATATACTGTTTGTTCAATGTTACATAATTGCGTTTAGTTTCTCTTCGTCGTTTTAAATATTTAAAATAAACGATTAGGTATTTGTATTTAAAAAAATTAAGTAGGTACCTATCTGGTATCATTTGTATTTTTATATTATTTGGAATAAGTACGTAGAAGCCATTAAAAAAATTGTAAACACGACATGTCACGACAACTTCAAAATATGTAGCATCATAATTTAAACAAAATTAGCTCCTTTGTGCCTAATAGTATTGCATTGTATATTTCGCCTTTGTTTGGCCTTTTCTGTATTTACATTAATACCTACCTCTACAGTCAATATATTTATCTCTGATAAAATAATTATTGTATTTTTATTTAAATTGTTTTTTTTTCGTAATAATTTTCCGAATTACTAGAATTTTATAATAACGAATGTTTTCTTTACGTACTTACGAGCACCTTCCGAAGAAGGCGAGGCCTTTGTATTGACACTACAAGTTGTCGTATCGTATCATCAAACATGTAGTATATACTCAGATCTAATTTTACTTTGTTTTATAAAATATAAATTATCATAAGTATATGAATGTAATTTCAAACATTTTTCGCCACAATGTTTGTCACTACAGTGTCATTCGCCCTGGTGGAATTCGCAACAAAGATGTTTCGCTTCTGCGTACCACGCTTAAAGTTTCGCCACAGCGACCCGTCGCTACAACGTCATTCAAAACTACGTACGGAACCCGATACAACAGAACAGCAATTTCAAGGGCGGAAGGCAAACTATATCCACGAGTGTGCGTAATAGGGAGTTCAACCTTTTTTATGCGGCCTTATTCCGTCTTACGGGAAGGGCCTACAGCCATCTATCCCAATGTATACTAGACCAAAATATTGTGGCCTCGACAATGCCAATGAGGTCCGAGGGTACGTCACGTTTTTATTAAAAGTAGGTAACATTTTACCCACAAAATACCCGACCAATGTCAGTAATACTTTTTAATAACAATTCATTAAATTGTCAATAACTTCAAATCCGCCATAATGACACCTGTCATAAAATCCAATGCAATGATTTCATCACGTGAACAAACTTGAGTATTTTATTTTATACACTTCTAACGTTTTTACACACTTCTAAAGAACATATTACACAATGATATACACCAAGCAAGAATGGTACACGCCAGCTGAAGTTGCGGTCCACAACACAGCAACTGATTGCTGGGTTTCCTTGAACGGGAAGGTGTTGGACCTCACCCGATGGCTCGAAGGTCAGTTCAGGCTATGCCACTGCACGAAGACTTGCAGCTGCCCCAATAAGAACTGGTTCTGCATTGATACTTGTGTGGAGTACTGCAACTGTTTCAAGAGAGGCTTTTCGTATTGTGATTCTAAAAGGGTCAGTTGATTTTTACTATGAATAATGTAAATTTATTTACGGTTCAAACTGTTGCTTCAAAAGCTGAACCATGCGGGTTCTAATCTGGCTCAGGCTCATGATAACTTAAGTCGGCCGATGTAATGCAATGAACCCGTAAGAGCTAAACTAAGTGGTTGAATTTACTGCAAGTGATGGATTAAAAATATCTTTGTAACAATTCCCGCGCTTCTATAATTTCCCGAACAATCGAGAAACTATTCAACACGACACGTGTTTCGCCCTTACACAGGGCATCTTCAGGTAAGACAGGAGCCTCAGAACAACGATGTCTTCACGACCAACGCTGAAACGAGAGTGAGCAGCTGGATCGTGGTCTTCTACGTGAGCCCCCGTAGGGGGGTCACGGCGCGGGATCGGGGCAGTGCCCCCTGGCCGCGGTGTCCTGCGGCGCCCGTGAATACGGGCGCGTCGTTGGGTTGGCTGTTCTCAGCCGATGGTAAAAGTCCGGGGGTGTCAAGTCCGGTGGTGCTGCGATCAAGCCCTGGGGCGATCAGCTAGCATGGTGTTCTGTTCTGGTTTAATGGCGTCAGGTCACTCCCTAGGTCTCCCGAGGGATAAGGCTTCGGGCATAGGCCTTGGCGTCCGGTGGTCGAGTGTGCAGCGGCGCCAGGTCACGAAGGTGTTCGTGGCCTGAGGCATCCGCCCGCCCGAACATCAGTTCCGCCAGGCGACCCACGAAGGCTTCAACGCTCTCTATGTGCAAATCCCTTGCGATCGTGGCATTCCTCACGTAGCGTGGAGCATGAACGATGCGTCGTAGGGTGGCGCTCTGCAGCACCTCCAGCTTCTTCTTGCCTGTGGGGCTCAACAATGCGTACCAGGCTGGCGCTGCATAGGTAATCAGGGGTCTAATGTAGATCTTATAGACCCCGAGCTTCGTCCTCAATGCGAGCGTGGAGTTGAGCACTGGTCGCAGGAGGAATCGCGCGGACTTGGCCTTTGCGATGATCTTCGCTACGTGAGTGCTCATGCTTAGGCCACGATCAATCGTGACCCCGAGGTAAGTGACCTGATGGGACCATTCGACGTCGTGTCCCTGCAGGTGGAGTAGTGGTGGGTGTTTACGCTTGTGCGTGTGGCGTGTCACCATGGCTTGGGTCTTCGGGGCGTTCACTTTGAGCCTCCACTTCTCAAGCCATGCTGGCAGGGCATCCAGGGTCTCCTGGACTCTTCTAGTGGCGAAGATGCTCCTGTACGACGACGAGAAGTACGCGGCGTCATCAGCGTACAGCGCCAGCTGTACTCCTTCTGTGACTGGGATGTCATTTGTGTATCGCGCGTACAGGAGCGGGGAGAGGCAGCTTCCCTGCGGAACTCCGGCTTCAGCTCTGCGTTCGGTGGAGACGGCGTCCTCCACCACTACTCGGAATCTTCTATTCCTTAAGAATGAGGCTATCACCTGCAGGACTCTTCTGGGCGCGCTGGACGTCGTCAGCTTGTGCAGCAGACCTTCGTGCCAAACACGATCGAATGCCTTCTCCATATCCAGGAGTACTGCGACTGTGTGCTCCTTCTTGTTGTTCGCCACGGTGAGGTGGTGCAGTACTCTGGAGAGCTGCAGCGTCGTCGAGTGTTCGGCACGGAATCCGAACTGCTCTTCGCGCAGTTTCAGGTGAGGAGTCAGGTGGGCGAGCAGGAGCTTCTCGAACAGCTTCGATGTCGCGGACAGCAGTGCGATGGGGCGGTAGCTCGTGGCAAGTTGCACGTTCTTCCCGGGTTTGGGCAACATAATGATATTTCCGGACTTCCATGTGTCCGGGAAGTGACCAGTGCGCATGATGCCGTTGAAGACTCTGGTCATGGCGGCTACCGCCCTTGGAGGCAGGTGTTGTAGGGCGAGGTTCGTAACGCCGTCGGCGCCCGGTGCCTTTCTGGGCTTAGAGCGCCTGATAGCCCTCTGCACCTGGCCCGGCGAGAAGACAATGGGATCCTCGTTGGTCGCCATCGGTGCAGAGAAGTATACGGCGTTACTCTCCCTGACGTGGCGCTCGTGGTCCTCGTTGGTGGTTGCGTTCAGACGGAACTGCTGTTCGAGATGCTCTGCGAATATCTCCGCTCTGTCTGCTGCACGGTAGCGCGGAAGGTCGTCTGATCCTTTCAGTGGTCTGACTGGGGGACGGGCCCTGGAGAGTTGGCGGCAAAGACGGTGAATGCCCGTCCAGTCCTCTCCCGCCTTCTCTATATGTCTGTCCCATGTCATCGATTCGTGTGAGCTGATGGCAGTCTTCACACGTTCGGAGATCGAGTTTAGCTGCGTCTTGATGGTTGGACAGCGGGTGCGCTGCCAATCCTTCCTGAGGCGCCTCTTCCTCGCTAGTAGGTTCCTGATGCCCGCGGGAACAGGGGGACGTCCCTTGTGCGCGGGCATGGTGTGCGATGATGCCGAGAGGGCGCCCTGGATGCAAGACGTCAGGTCGGCAGCTAAACTCTCCACTTGGTCTGGAGTCTCGGTGGGGTACGACGGTGTACCGTGGTCGATCAGCTCACAGAATCTGCCCCAGTCAGTGCAGCGTCTGGGTGCCGGTGGCTTCGCTGCAGTCAGGACCACTGATATTTCCATCAGTACCGGGAGGTGGTCAGATTGGATGTCCTCTAAGAGGACTTCCTGCGTCAGCTGGCAGTCAAAGTTGTGGAGGATAGCTATGTCCAGTACGTCCGGTGTGTGCGCCGCGTTGTACGGGTAGTGAGTGGGTGTCTCTGGTCCATGGACATAGTATCCTCTGGTCTCGGCATCCTTGAAGAGTCGGCGACCGCATGCGTTGGGGATGTTGGAGTTCCACGCCGCGTGCTTGCAGTTCAGGTCACCCGCTATTATGGTGGGGTGTGGGGCGTCTATTAGGTGATGTATGTCGCCCACATCCAGCGGATCCTGAGGTGGTTTGTAGGCTGCAAACACGCGGACGGGGTTCCCGTTCAGGCAGAGCTCTACACCCAGTGAGTAGAGTGACGTGGGTGGCTCTGGCCGTGACGGAATCAGTTGGTGCACGACTCTTCTCTTGATCAGGACCGCCAGCCCGCGATAAGCTCTGTTCGAGGTCGTGACCTGGTCCTGTCGGTACATGATGTAATGGCTAATCTTCTTGAGGGTGTCGGTTGGTCGTAGATGTGTTTCTGAAATCAGGCACACATCCACGTTGAAGTCTTGAAGTAAGATCTTCAATTGACCGATCTTCCCCGTAAGTCCATTGGCATTCCAGTGGACAATCTTCAGATTAGCCATTAGTCTGAAGTAAGGTAGCCATACGTCCTAGGAGGACATTGACGGGGTCTTTGTCCTGTTGAAGAGCCGCCAGTACGTCAGAGAGGATCTGGATCTGGGCGGCTCTCGCGGTGGTGGCACTCTGTGTGTTCACCGGTGTGGTGGCTGCGGCGGCGAAAGGCTCGCTCGGCTTGGTGCCTTTCTTCTTCTTCTTCTGCTTCCCCCTCTTCCCGCGGGAGGGGGGAGGCTTGTCGTTGGCTGGGGCCATTAGGTGGGGCACTCCAGCGTCCGCCGGCACGGCAGAATTCTGAGCCAGCGGTCGTCCCGCTCTGGCTACCGTGCCGGCGCGCTTCACCTTCGCCTCCTGCAGGTAGGCCGGGCACCTTGAATTGTTGGTCGGGTGCGAGCCCCCGCAGTTCGCGCAGGTGGCAGGCTCCGTCAATGGCCTCGGACACTCCCTCGCTGGGTGCTCTTCCCCGCACCGGACGCAGTGACGAGACGAGTGCCGAAACTGTTGGCACCTGTGGCACTGCGCCGGCCCGCGCTTACTCCTCCAGGCTTCAATTTTCACCCCTGGCATGCAGAGGAGCTCGGTGATGGAGTAGATGTTGGCTACTCCCTCGGTCCTCTTCAGTTGGGCGAAAAATATACACCCCGGTCGTCCCTGCCTAGCCCGTATGGGCCGTACAAATTCCGGGGTGTACCCGAGGGAGGTGAGCTCGTCCAGCAGCTCCAGGGGCTCGGTGTCAGCCGGGATGCCCCTGATGGCGACCTTGAAGCTCCTCTCTGCAGGGAGCGAATATGAAAACCACGCCAAGTTGGTCTCCTTCGATATTTCAGTGAGGTACCGCTGTATGATGCGGTACTCTTCGGCGTCGGTGGGCGTGAAACGTACGCCCTGCTGGAAGGGGCGCGCGTTCGGTGCTCTGCCCAGGCGTTTCTTCAGCTCCCTGAAGTGAGTGCTCCAGTTGGGAAGCTTCTCGACCACCAGGGGCGGGTATCGGGGCGTCTTTGGTGCGGCTGTTTTGGCGGCGGTGGCGGCAGCGGCGGCGGCGGCGGTCGGGGCCGCGGGCGAGCGCCTCGCGGCGGCTGTCGCTGCGTAGGTTATCGCGGTAGCGGTCGTCGCGGCGGCGGTAACCACGGAGGGCGTCGTGGCGGCGGCGAAAGTATCGGTGGGCGCGCGGGCCGCTGGTGTAGGTGGTGGGGGTAGGAAATGTTGGGTTGGGGGTGCGCGGTCGCGCGTGTCGCGGCGCGCGCTGCGGCTTCGGCGTCGGTATTAGCGGCGCGGCATCGTAAAGCTCCGGCGTCGACGGAGCTGTGGGCGTCGAAGGCGGCGTCGCCGTGGTTGGCGGTTTCCTCTTCGGCGGCGGGGTTGCAGGTGGCGGCATAGCTGCCGTGGAGGCCTCCACGCGTCCGCTGGCACTATGGGACCTCGGCCCTTGTACTGTTGCGGTACGGCGCCTCTTGTCGGCGTTTTCCTTTCTGGAAGCGGGCGATATCTCCTTCCTTTTCGTTCCCCTAATCGGGGGGAGGATGTAGGGTATCTGGGCGGCGAGTTCGAGGGTCGCGCTGTCAATCGGCAACAGTTCTTCCGTATAGCCGAGGTCAAATTCGGCCAAGCGGATATATGCCGACATCCAACGGAGTAGGCCTTCTGATAAAAACCCCGATTCCGCCAGTCTGGCAGTCATAACGCAGTCGCGGTCGTGCCTCGATCGCGGCGACGTCGCTGGAGGGGCCCGAATCGTTACGGGGCTTTCTTCCGGCGTCGGAACGTAATAGTGCCCGGAGAGCGTCGGCGTCGACGGGCCGGGCGAGCGCCCCCCCCCCACTTCATGCCCTTCCCCGGCATGGGGTCGGCCATGAGTGGTGGGGGTACGCGGCTCCTCGGCTCGCTCTTCACCTGCAGAATCTCTGGGCGAGGTGTCCATCTTCTATGGGTATTCTTCCTGGTATTCTTCCTACGTCACCAAGTACTACTAACTCGTTCGTGAGCGCGGATGCCCACAAACAAGCGATGTGCAAAGGATCGGGTAGGGGTGGGGAGTCGGGCGTGCATGCGCGCACGGCTGCTAAGGGCGACGGGTTGTAGTCCGTCGCCCCGGAGGCGCGTTAGGGTTAGCGAGTCCCTCCAGGCGAACCTGGGCGCAATTGCTCCTCTTTTCTGACGAAAAGGGGAAGTAATTTGCTTGCTCAACTAAATCAGCCCGTGTGCGTGCGCATGCGAGTCGGAGCGATAGTGGTTGTCACCGTTAGGTTACTAGCGCTCCGAAACCGTCCGAGAGTGAGCAACTGAGCGTATTCGAGCGTATTTATACCGTTACCCACTTCCGCCATCAACGTCCGCCATGACGTGATAAGACCGCGATGATAGTAGATAGTTTCTCGATTTTTCGGGAAATTATAGTAGCGCGGGAATTGTTACAAAGATATTTTTAATCCATCACTTGCTTACAATGGATTTCCGCAAAGTAACGCCTGAATCAATAAATAATTAAAATTTACTGTTTGGTGCACCAAAATATGGCCTAAACCTCGTTCACATTTTTTCCCAATCTCCCATTTGTACTAAGTGACGTATTTGCCGACATAATAATAGGCCCTAAGATACTTTCCATCCCCTAGCTCGCAATGTCTATAGTTGCTTACGCTGGAAAGGACGTGAGCTACTGGTTGGAGGGCGATGAATGGACCAGTCATCGCCATGCTGACGACGAACTACCAGCAGTACGGCTTTTGTAGCCGGCAGCCAATGATGCCGTCTACCAGCTGGAAGCCACAAAAATCTGACTGTTTCTATGCATCAAAATTTTTCCTAAGCCTCAATCATGCTTTGCCTAATCGTCTAAGTCAACACTCGTGTTTGCCAATATAAAACTATCAGGTGCCAACACTTTTTCCCCTCAGCTCGCAATGACAATAGTCGCGTATGCTGGAAAGGACGTAAGCCACTGGTTTAAGGGAGATGAATGGATCCAGTACATGCATCCAGTCACCTTGCTGACGACAACCTACCAGCAGTACGGCCATGGCAACCGGCAGCCTGTGGTGCCTTCTACCAGCTGGAGGCCCGTGGAAAAGCCATGGTGGCTAAATGAGGATTATGTGGTAGGAAAGGTTACTGCTAAGACGCGGCCTGTTCGCATCACTAATACATTGACTGGTGAGTGACATTATTCAAATATCGTAGCTCAGATAATGGATGAATAATTGGATCCACGGCTACATATATTGTACTGCAGTACGTACCTAGGCGACGTATGTCTATTATGTCTTATGTAGGTATATTGATGACAGATATGGCGTGGAGGTCAGTATAAACACTCCGCCTCTGAGGTCGTGGGTTGGATTCCCAAACAGGACAAATCTTTGTGTGCATAAAACATAATACCAATGCATATTAATAAGCGTGTTAGGAATCCTACCAATACCTGAGGAGCCCAAGCCAACCTCACCTGCAAGTGGTGCACATGCCGATCGACGGACGAGGCTCTGGCGAACATAACAGTGCCCGGTAAGCGGCAATAGGCTCGCCATCTATTACGTGAGACCAACTATATGATTGGCGAAGTGTGGGCGTATAATATACCTCTGCCTACAACTTTGGGGAAAGAGGCGTGTATGTATATTAAAAAGCATTTTAATAAGTTATACGAATTCTCAATATTACTTATTATTTGAGAACTCAATCAATAATTTGATTATAAGAGAATTATTATATTAAGTGCTTCCCATTCGAACAGAAATCGAAGCTATTGAAATAAAATACTCTGCATGCATGTTTTTACGTCCTCTGCTAAAAGATCAGGTACAAATGGGACCAGAGTGTTAGGGAATTCAAAATTACGACGAGAGTCGGATCGTTCAACACAGGTATTAAACCGATTAGCAACAATGAGGGTAGTCTCCAGTATCTCCACGCTTATTGCAGGCTCCACCGTAACCTTAGAAGTGTGCTCAGAAGAGACACTCTATCAGATAATGATGCGCTACCTGCCTCACAACTCCCACATGCTGTCCTACACTTGGCGGTACCACGACCGAGAGCTGAACTACAACTTGAGTCTGGCCAAGAACGGCATACCGGACGAGAGGGAGCGGTTCAATAAAGTGGCCCTGCCGGAGAACTGCCATATTCCCGCTATACTCATTTATTATAATGATGACTTGACTGAAGGTGAGGTTTTTTTTGTTCATAATATCGCACATCTAATTCTTAAAAGACGTAAATGTCAATAAATCCAACATAAAGTTAAGTTTGCCACAAGTTTTCTTTTATACATTGAGTGCTTAAAGATCTTTTATATAATTTGACAACTGTCCGATAGAAAGCGCTAAACATCAAATAGAGTAGCTCTGGCGTAACAGTTCCCGATTAGCGGCAATAGGCTCGCCATAGGTTACGTGGGCGAAGCGTTGGTGAAGCGTTGGTGAAGCGTTGGTGAAGCGTTGGTGAAGCGCTCGTAGCTCTGCGGTGCTAGGGGGTCGGAAACGATCACCGAAGTACAGCAGAGTTTACAGAGGTCAGTCCTTGGATGGGTGACCGTTTGTGTGGCATTTAATAACGAGCGCTTCCGTGCTTCGGCAGGCACGTTAAGCCGTTGGTCCCGGTTATCACTAAAAATGTGGTAGTCGTTAAGCCATGTTAGAGGCCTAAATGGGCGGCTTGAAAAATTCTAACAGCAGGATGCCATACACCTGCCTCCGCCAATCCGCACTGGGTCAGTGTAGTGGAGTATGACCCAATACCCTCACACCTTCATATATGAGAGGAGGCTCGTGCTCAGTAGTGGGACGTTAATGGGCTAAAATGATGATGATGATGAGGTTACGTGGGAATAACAATGTAATTGGCGAAGTGTGGTCGTATAATATACCTCTGCCTACCCCTTTGGGCGTGAATGTATGTATGTAGGTATATGTATGTAAATACTTTTGGTGGCTGACTACATGAGTTGATCTTTACCTGAGTAACATATGGGTGTATAAAAATACGAGTTCGCCCTTTCTACTTACTATGTGAACGATCTACGGTAATGTCAAATATAAAATCTATAATCAAATATGATACCTGTCTTTATGAGAAACATTTCTTTTTACCTTTTTTTGTGTCTACCTAATGCAAATTGTATGCACCGTTTTAACTATGCGTTAAGTAATATCAGTAAAAAAGTAAAATTTATACCGTAAGCGAATCTACCTAAATCTGTGGAAACAAGTGCTTTAGGTACGAAAGAAATATGAAATATAAAGTCATTATCATCCCTATCATATCTGTCCGTCAGGATCGGCGGAAGAAAGATGCGTCTTGATGTTAAAAATTTTCAAGTGGCGTAATAAGGCCTCTCATAATATCCTAGCATTATCCCGGTTGCCCTGGACTTAAGCGTAGGGCCCAAGGTCTGCTCACTGGCTTAAGCAGATTTGGCTGAATTTCAGTTATTACATGAAGCGACTGCCGTCTGACCTCCACAGCCCAGAGGGAAACATCATCATTATATGTTTAAACC
The DNA here is from genome assembly GCA_949126915.1 of Musotima nitidalis. NCBI lineage: Eukaryota > Metazoa > Arthropoda > Insecta > Lepidoptera > Crambidae > Musotima > Musotima nitidalis. The sequence goes on from OX421416.1 coordinate 19,302,911, forward strand.
AGCTGTCAGTATGTTGAAGGCACTGACTTTCTAATAACGACTGCCATCGATGTTCATAACAGCCGAGGCACGGAGCAAGCGATAATTCGACATAACTTTGAAAGTCATAGGTGTGCCACCAAGGTTTCAACCCAAGACTGGCTGTCTCCTGAATTGTAATGAAATGGGTCTCGCCAATTGGCTATCGCCCGCTCTGCATAATAAGGCCTCGAACTTGGCTTAACGAATATCACATAGGGATACTGGGACTAACGTCTCAACGTGCCATCCGAGAGAAAGAAATAGATTTACCAACGTTGATATTTTTGACGTGACAACGTCATATAAATTGGTTTGCCGGGTGACACTTCAAGAAACTGCATTACGCTCCGCTCACGTTATGCGGTGACAATGAGAGCGAGTGAGAGGCACGCGTCCCTTCCACTCGAGCACAGTTAGCCCGCCTAAGAGCGAGAGAGACAGAGCGAGAGAAACAATAACACCGATAATGACGGTTTTATGTGTCATTAATGTTTTAAATATAATTCTTTGTATAAATAAATGTTTTAAATTGTTACTATTATTTCATCCTTCTTCCTACTATACGAATGAATATTCACATTAAAATTATTTTACCACTCAAAGTCGTTGTCACGTAAAACTTTCGCCCGTATACCGACTTTACAGGCAACCAATTTTTGTCTTTTAGATCCTCATCGCGATGATTGTTTCTGCTACAACCGAGCCTGCCAACTACACGAGTCCACCAAGTGCAAAATGAAGGATTTCTTAGATTAACATTAAATTTGAAAGTCGTCAACTTGGTGATTATACATCCTTCTTGTATAAATTGTAATGATTAAAAAGCTATTCACTGTAAAATATTTTTCTTATTTTATGTACGGTAAATTCAAAATTGTCTTACTTTTGTTATTAAATAAGTTCTTTGCACATTAGTATTCAATTTAGTTTTACTCAGAAAAATATTAATTGAAATAACCTTACTTTAATAAAAAAGAGTTGGTAAGCCATTTTGTTATAAAAAAACGTCTATTTTGTCAAACTCAGGGCATGTTCGAAAGGATTACCGTGGCTCCGGTACATAACGGGGCTCATGAAGGAACATGGAAAGTTTTTAGTCAGTAATGGTCAGACATAACCTTCTGCTCTACCCACAGCCACAGCGGGCGGCCGTCACTTGCCCCATGATGTCGTAGGCGAAGCAAGAAGCTAGTAGGAAGGACTGAAATACTGATAAATGTTATACTGTTAAGTGTTATTGCCGCAAGCTGTCTTCAAAGGGATACTATTCTATCAAAGACAATATGACAGATAAAAATGCTTAGGATTAAACTGCCATTTCATACAGGCTATTCTAATTTGAATGACTATGTATTATATATATATATGAATAATGAATATAAAATTTTTTGAGTTTAAGTTTGAGTTTGTTAATGTGGGCGAAAAGCCATCTCTCACTCGCACGTTTCATCTCAGTGCTAAAATTTAAATTTGCTACAATTACATAAATCCTTTTTGATAATTGTAGCTTGGTTTCTCCTCACCCCTAATGGTACTGAAATGGAATCCTATGGTGTCACGGTTAGCTAATAACACTAATCATTGTATTAAAGAAATTTTAATGAGGTTTCTCCATGCGAAGTAACAGCACATTATTAATAAACTTTTTGTCATGAACTCCGCAATGAAACGTTCCGGTCATCAAACAAATGTTCTTGTTTTTGTGAAGCGCGTGCGCATGCATGCCTCTGGGGCTTAATTCTACTGATTTCAACCTCTTCAATGTATTCCGTTCATACCGTTTGCGCGTATTATTATTAGTTACAAATAAGTAATTTCTGAGTATGATATTATTTCATGTTTTTACTCTCTGTATTGATGGGAAGAATTTAACTAATTGTTTATGTACCTAGTGACTTAATATTTGGTCGTAATATTAAATATTTATGGAAATATCAAATAGCGAATTTAGGTCCAAACTAAACAGAGCTTATATTATGAGTACGTATATAGACAACTTACAAAATCACTTAAACAAACCCCATTATTGGCAGATATGTAAACTTTGAGACATAGGACTAAAATAAATATTTTTCCTGTGTGGGAATCGAACCTACTATCATAGCGGAGTGCAAGTAAACTGGCCTTCTTATCGGTCACAAATATATGTTGGTTGTAATCGTGGGTAAATAATTAATTGATAATTAAAAAAACATCTTGTTAGTAGAATTAGGACCCTAGTTTTTTATTGTACTTTGAACTCTGCACCGTCTTTGAGGATCGGAGTTTTTGCTAAACTCATTTAACTCAGATTTTATTTCTGTTTTTATTTTTGGTAATTTTTCCGCGGAAGCGCTGGTAGCTCCACGGTGCTCGGTAGTCAGAAAACATCGCCGAAGTAAAGCAGAGTTTATAGAGATCAGTCCTTGAAAGGGTGACCGTTTGTGTGGCATTTGATATCGGGCGCTTCCGTGCTTCGGAAGGCACGTTTATCCGTTGGTCCCGGTTATTACTAAATGCAGTAGTCGTTAAGCCACGTTAGAAGCCTAATTGGGCGGCTCGAAAAAATCTAACAGCAGGACCCCATAAACTTGCCTCCGCCAATCCGCACTGGGTCAGCGTGGTGGAGTGTGACCCAATGCCCTCGCCCCTTGGTAAGTAAAAGGAGGCTCGTGCTCAGTAGTTGGACGTTAATGGGCTGAGATAATGATGATGATGATTTGTTATTTGTACTGGTAGGTATTTAGTAATATAAAAAAAAGTTATTATTATGTACATTAATTTTCTATTTCATTTTTGAGTGACGATATATTTGAGTAAAGTACGTCTGTTAAAAATAATTATAGAGTGTGTTAGGAAAAAGCTTCATTAGTATTGCGATAATTTTAGTCAAGAGTTAAGCAAAGTATTTCTCGGTAAGGTGTGAAGGTATCAAGTTGAAATTGATATTTAATACTTCTGTCAAGCATCTAAATCACCGCAAGCCCATATACGAGTAAGTTATGGTATACTAGCAGCGCCCTGCGGTTTTACCCGCGTGGTCCCCGTTCTCGTGGAAATATCGGGATAAAGAGTGTCCTATATGTTAGTCCAGGACTGCAGCTATACACGTACAAAGTTTCATCACAATCGCTCCAGTAGTTTTTGCGTGAAAGAGTAACAAACATCCATCCACACATACAAACTTTCACGTTTATAATATTAGTAGGATTATTTACATAATCTATTGATAGTTATGATGGAATGTATTTTCTTTCAAAGATATCTAGGCAAATGATTACAAAAGGAATGCATTCCCCTATGTAATCTGTAAACATTAAGCTAATGTCATTCATCCCACTTCTAGAACCAAAGAATTGTTAATACCATTTTGAGATGGTATCATTCCTGCGAGGCCTCGGCTATTACTCACACGTGCCGGTCATAACAACTGAAGACTTCAACTAGGGTCGCCTATATTATAACGAAAACTCCATTGTCGAATCCGAGTATCGTTGTAATTGGTTAATGTAAATCAAAATGGAAAGCGCTCGTAGTTCTGTTTTAGATGATGGAAAAAACAATCACCGAAGTAAACCAATCCTTGGGTGGGTGACCATATGTGTGGCATTTTTATCGCGGGATTCCGTTCTTTGTAAAGTACGTTAAAATGTTGGTCCCTTTATCAAAAAAATCTTTGTAACAATTCCCGCGCTACTATAATTTCCCGAAAATCAAGAAACTATTCAACACGACACGTGTCGCCCTTACACAGGGCATTTTCAGCTAAGATAGGAGCCTCAGAACAACGATGTCTTCACGACCAACGCTGAAACGAGGCTCTCGTTTCAGCGTTGGTTGAAAGATATTTTCAATCCATCAATTACTTACAATCAATAAATTATTCAACATTAGAAACACAAACATCTACCATTCTTTATCGACTTACTGCTCTTCTATGTAGCTTTCGGTGTAAAGTTTTTCTACAACATAAGGTAGCCCTCATAAGGCCCGCCTGGAGACGGACGGCAGGTCGCGCTCGGCCAAGCGTGATTCCTGCCTCCGCCGCAACATTTCAACCCATACCACACAAAAACGATGCACACTGCATTATGGTGATAAGTCGATCATTATTCATTTTTAAATCACGTAATCATTATACTTAGCTAGCTTTTTCCATGGTGTTTGACTATACTGCAGTCCATTAGCTAAAATGCGGCTAACGTACAGTAAGTCATTTTTGGAATTTAAACGCTGCTGTATTACAATAGAGTTTATATTTCAGAAATTACCCTTTGACACTTAGCGGCTTTCTAGCTGAAGCACGACAGTATATACTATACGCCTTATTATTACATAGCATATGTTGATTATTTATTTTATCATAATTAACTTTTTTCCTGTGTATATTGCATAATAGTCTCAAGTGGTATATGACAATACTTAAAAAGAAATTTATTATATTAAAAAAAAGATAGATACATATCATTGTTTATTCCTTGTGATGTGGTGCTAGCAATGAATATAGGCCCTTGTAGTTGACTAATGGAGTAGGCTTACAGCTGATGATCGGAAACGTACCCTGGAATGTGTGGTACCGCGGTAGACTACACTCCTGGTTGACGTCAAATCTCCGCAATATGCCACCTCTATCAGAACATTGCTGCTTATCTTGGAACTAAATAAATGGTGTAATGGTCATAAAAGATATTTATTTATTTTATTTAATAACCTGGTCACATGCGTATGTAACAACACCGACGGACATTTATAGTAGAGTTATAGGAGGCTAGAAGAAATGTTATACGGGCAATGGGTGACATATTAAATTTGTATCTTTACCTCTGTTTTTGCAACATTAAATTTGATTTTGTTTATCCATTCTACATAATCTAATTTAATGTAAAATCTGTTCAAATGGGGATATAAAGTACGTTAATTTTTGTCTTAATTTACCAAAACTGTGTTATTTAATTAAGGCCATATTCATAATTGAGGGTCTCCAATCCAACGATTTTCTAAGACGATTTCCAATCCAATACCATACAGGCATACAATAACCCCACGCGAAATCGGTATTTCTAGACATCAAACAGTGCTTATTTGCGTATTTACGCGGCGCGACCACCACGCATGCGCGGTTCTTATAATTCACCCACTTGTTGCCCCAAATTATAGCGAACAACCCCATGCTAAGTTTCAATAAAAATAGCCCGCCAAGCGGCCATTTTCGTCCATAGATAAAGAAATACGGAGTACGTGCGCTCGTGTGACGTTTTGTGGAACGCGGGACAATGTTATTTGTTTTTGTTTCAAAATATTGAACAGTGGACTCAAACTTTTTGGTTTTTTGTGCACAAAAGAGTTTATAATGTTATGTACTTAGTGATTATTGAAAAAAGGTTTTAGCTGCCGTAAAGTGAGTATGATTTATGAACTTTTAATTAGATAAATACTTACTCGTAATACGTAGGTATAAATAAAAATTTTTTTTTATGATAATTTGATTCGCTAAATTTATTATTACGCCTAAACCAGTGACTATTAAAAAGCTTATGATTGTTTTATGATCCTCTAGCTAAAAGGCTATGGTACCATGTGTACTGTAAAAATAATTTCAAATATATGATAAATTGATAATATTATAGCTAATAGATATAGCTGTATATAGATAATAGCTGAAGCTAAATGAAAATGTGGAATGTCTTTTGCTCATATTAAAAACCGTAGATGACAGTAATCGTTATTTATGCATGTAGAGTTTTAATGTAAAGTTTTGGCGCCAACTCGGCAAAATACACATCCCAGCAATGTTTTTTTTGTGTTTACATTGACAACGTAACGAGTGTATGAAAATGGAACACTATCGTAAATTATGGAATTCCGTGTTAATTCCAAAACTCCTGGGATAAAACTCTACCTAGGACTTGCCTTTCACTATGACTAAATGACGTAAACTTGTAATTTTTTAATATAGGGTGTATAGGGATCCTACCAAGACCTAAGGAGCCCAACCTAACCTCACCTGCAAGTGATGCACCTGCCGATCCACGGACGAGGCTCTGGCGAACATAACAGTGCCCGGTAAGCGGCAATAGGCTCGCCACCTATTACGTGGGACCAAAAATGTAATTGGCGAAGTGTGGTCGTATAATATGCCTCTGTCTACCCCTTCGGGGAAACAGGCGTGAATGTATGTATGTAATGTTGTAAATCCTTTGTGTGACTGTTGCACACTATAATTATTAGGTCTCCACGGTAGACCAGCGCTGTTCCTTTTTAGGCATAATATATTTCATTTCTGTAAATTGTTTAATGTTTTCTGTTCTTAAGTTTTATGTATGTATGTCTAAATAAAATTTTATTTCAAAACGCTCCATAATGTTGTATTCATAAGCAAATAACTGAATATATCGAAAAACTTGAGTTAGACTAGCAAACAAACGAGTGAAGCCTACATGGCTTGGCATTTAACAAAATATATTTTTTTTATGTAAAATTATTTTAGCATTTGTGTGATACCTTTCATCTCACAGGGAGTCGTAAGAGTCGACGAAGAGAAATCCTACCGGATGATGGGCAGCAGCGTCTTCCTGCGTACTGACTTTAACTGTGATCCCCAACCCGCCTGCCCAGGCGTGGTGATTATGGGTAAATGTAATCTATTGGGGGAGTTTAAGCTTCAGCAGTGGACTTCTTAAACTGATATGATGATTTTTAATATTCAAGTATGCTTTATTGTTGAATTTACATACATTACTTCCAGAGTATTATTCAATAGGAACGTTTCCTTAAATTACTTGCAGACATGCTTATGGGATATAACTATTAAGAGTGCTCATTAGCTGCACAGTTATTGACGTAATATATAAGTTTTTTTTCCGTTGGAAGTAAAATAGGACTGGCCTTTGGCAAACAAGGGCTTGTTTGTCGAATCGAAAGCTTTTAGAGTTCCCTCCCAAATTGTAAAGCGGTTTCTGTGTTACGAACTCTCCCTTTAGTGCCCCTCCTGATATACAGGCTGCTTGATAAATTTGTTTGTTATAAGATTTGATTGTTGTTATTCAAAAAGTTTTTATCTTTCATCTTGTATAAATACCGCATGCTTAAAGGAACATCGGCCCATTAATAGATAGGTCAATTTTGAGAAACGTACTTATCCAGTCTTTCTATTTCTTACTGAGATGGAATCAATTTTAATCAAACGTTTAAAAACACAAGCAGAATTACTAATTAATAAATCAGTATCAATTTAAAGCGCTCATTACAAGTAGGACAAGCATTCTTTAAAAAATCTTCTATTGTGATGTCCCAAAAATCGTATTTTTTGAGTTATGTCACTATTTCATTAAGCATGCAATACATACATTCACGCCTGTTTCCCCAAAGGGGTAGGCAGAGGCATATTATACGCCCACACTTCGCCAATTTTCACAAATTTTAACAACTAAAACAAAATACAGATATGACGCTTCACTTTCCCGCCAAGAAGTCCTTTTAGCTAAGCTTAGTGACTTAGCTAAGAGATAATTATACGTATTTTTTATTGTGATACGTCATAATAAGTTAACTCTGCATGATGGTAACCAGTCGATGCAGTCCTAAAAACTTAAGGCGCTTCATACCGTGGAGTAGGCACTGTAAAAAGCTCACCCACTCACAACGGCAAAACAATACACCCTGTATATCAATACTACCCCTGTTCCCAATCACCCGTTTTCACGCCTATAGTCACCCTATCCGACTACTTTATCGCAGCGAATGTAATTTTTATCTGCAATAGTTACCTAGGTTTTGTGATACTATATTCCTGTTTACATAGAAGGCTTATTTCAAGGTACCTAAGAAGGAGCCTAAGCTTTTCCTGTCCAGTTATTGATTTTCCTGTTAGTGGGGAAGAATGTTAAATTGTATACATACTGTTATTGGGACTTCTGCTACTGATGTTGCCAGGTTCTCGTTTATTATTTCATTGCATCTGACATTAAAAATGTTTATTTATTATTTATTTATTTATTTATAATCTTATGCTACCATTACAGGTTTCTTAACCTAATGCCATAGCATGGCAATTTTTATAATAAATACAATATTCTATCTTTTTAATTATCAATCTACAATATTATTTACATATAACATAAACTAGCCTACCTGATATATAACTTTAGTATTACATCCTATATTTACAAAATAAGTTCTAAATCTAATGTTCGGATGTTACATGGAAAAGTAGGTATGCATTCCGGGTAACGCTTTGCAACGGCAGAGCGAGTCAGCGCATAGAATTATTGATGTTGGTCAATTCCTTATATCAATATTATCGACAAATATACTAGTATTTATTATACAAAATATCATAAATACATTGTAAATTTAAAATAATTTTACAAGTAACAGTAGAGTTAATGTCAAAAGTATACTTGTCATGGGTGTATAGGGATCCTACCAAGACCTAAGGCGCCCAAGCAAACCTTACCTGCAAGTGGTGCACCTGCCGATCAACGGACGAGGCTCTGGCGAACATAACAGTGCCCGGTAAGCGGCAACAGGCTAGTCACCTATTACGTGGGCCCCAACTGTATAATTGACAAAATGTGGGCTTGTTATATGCCTCTGCCTACCCCTTCGGGGAAACAGGCGTGACTTTATGTATGTATGTATACTTGTCATTATTAAATTTAACGCCATTGAATTCGGTAAAATTGTAAGAACATGCTTAAATCTAAATTAATTTAAAAGGCTCTGCTATGACTGCCTTGACTTTACAATTTGTCCTCCAAGTGTATAATTAATGTTGTTACGTTAACTTTAATTATAATTGTTCTAAAAGAACTATTGAAAACATAAAAAGTGACGACGGCCATTGTGATAACTCAATCGGAACCATAGATAGGGTGCTTAACGAATCTCTCTATTGTCTATGGCGCGACCACCGGCCATAGATACCGCGTCCGGTCGTCAAAACTACTTTTAGGCAATAAAAAATAAAACAAAAAACGATTATCTATTTTATTTATGTTACGCAACGACTGTTTTAAATTGATTTGAAAGAAATTGCTTTTTTGAGTTTATGTTACTAATGCCCTTCATTTATTTAATTTTTAAGATGGTGGAAATTTGTAAGCAATGTTGTTTCAATCGGTTCAGCTTTATTTTTTATTACAGACAAAATAAAAAGAAAAACAATATCAGTTGAATTACTTCATGTACGCAATAAGCGACTACAACACGTGATGAGTATAAAATTACTAATTAAAAAAGGTTTTAAGCAAAAATTACCGCACTTTGCTCTACCGAAATGAAGTATTGCACTTTAAGTGATTATAGTATATTCAAGTTTGGCTCAATAAAGCTCTGAAAACTCTCTACTCTCACTAACAATAATATGATATGTCAAGTAAAGTAAGAATTTTATTACACGGAACCAGAATTCGGACCACGCCTATATTTGGCAAGAAATTTGTAATGTTTTGTATTCCGGCTGATGTCAACTATTTGCGGCCAATAATTGTAGCTGCTTAACTTAGCCGGCTAATAGATTACAACTACATTAACAGTTAGATATAAATAAATATTGACAGAAAGAACGAGCTTAATACGTCATACGGTAACTTATCCTAAAACATTTCTTTACTTTCAGATACAAACTTAAACATGGCGACTCTTCCAATATTTGTGTCACTCAGCACGTAAGTACTATGATTAATAACCCTACTTTTAAACATAACATTATTAATGTAACTTATAGAAATCTATCACTCACCGACACTGTATTGTCACTTATTCATCATGTTTAGGAGACTCTACCGACTACCATATAAGTATTAATAAAGCTGTGTTGAAAGAAAAAGAAAGGAAATAATTTATTCAAACCTCAACGGAAGCCGCACAGAGGTGTATTCGTTAAGGTTGAGTCGCCAATTAAACTAAGTTAAATATATTAGGTCGGGGAAAAAGTCTTTTCGCATAACGTAGGTATAAACTTATTATAAATTTTTTTTGACTGTACTATTTGTGTCTGGCTGGTTTTGGTAACATTAAAAAGGTTCCATTATAAAGAAAAGAAAAAAATAAAAAAAAGTTGTTTCCCGCTATTTTTCATTTGTTTTTCTCTCCGTAAAAATGAGTGAATCTAATGAAGAAATTCGATACATTTTAAAATTTTATTATAAAAAAGGCAAAAATGCAACTCAAGCAGTGAAAAAAATTTGTGATGTTTGTGGACCTGATGCAGTGTCAGTAAGAGTAGCACAAATTTGGTTCAAACGTTTTCAGTCCGGAAATTTTGATGTTAAAGATGCACCTCGCTCTGGTCGCCCTGTTACGAATAAAATGGACGCCATTTTTGAAAGAGTGGAGCAAGATCGGCATATTAGTAGTTACGATTTACTGTGACATGACGCAAGCATTCGATCACGTAGATCATAAAATACTGCTACGAAAACTAGAATCATATGGTTTTAGAGGAAATATATTAAATCTTATACGTTCGTATCTAACTGATAGATTGCAATATACAGAAATATCTAGAATAAATACATCAACTAAAAAAGAAGAAATATATAAATCTAGCATTCGTTCGCCTATCTATGGTGTTCCACAAGAAAGTGTATTGGGCCCTTTACTCTTTATATTGTACATTTATGACATACCTAAGGCAATTCAGAATCCAATCACTCTTTTTGCGGATGATAGTACAGTGTCCATACATACATACATACATAATGTCACGCCTCTTTCCCGTAGGGGTAGGCAGAGATCACATCCTTCCACTTGCTACGATCTGGGCACAAACTTTTAGCTTCATTCACACTCATTAACCTCCTCATACACGCCCGTCGGTTTAGGGTACTTTTGACCTGCCCTTTCTCTAACAATTTCTGTATTTGGTCATGGAAGGTCTTACGTGGTCTTCCCCTCCCAACACTTCCATCCACTTGTCCATCATAAATCACTTTCGTTAATCTACTTTCATTTATCCTCTCAACATGACCAAACCATCTAAGCATACCTTTCTCAATTCTTGTCACTATATCTTCTTTTACACCAGCTTTAACCCTTATCACTTCATTCCTTATCCTATCACTCAATTTCACACCAAGAATATTTCGGAGTGCTCTCATCTCTACTGCATTAATCTTACTCTCATGTTTCTTCTGCCATAACCAACATTCGCTTCCATACATTAGTGTAGGTACCAACACACCCTATGAACTGCCAGACGTGCCTTTTCAGACACTTTCTGACTGCTTACAAAGGCGTGAAGTGCCCCATTCAACATGTTTCCAGCATTCACTCTTCTATCGATATCGCTTTCACACTTTCCATCTCTCGTAAATTTCGATCCCAAATACACAAACTCATTCACTTGTTCTACTTTCTCACTTCCGATTAAAATTTCACAATTTGTCACTTTGTCTTCTCTTTCAAAAACCATAACTTTCGTCTTACTAACATTTACTTTCATTCCTTTCGCTATTAAAGACTCTTGGACTATCGTCACCATCTCCTGCAACTCCTCAGCCGACGACGCAAGCAAAACTTGGTCGTCAGCATATAGAAGGCATTTGATGAGCGACTCGTTCATTCTCAACCCTTTAGCACACTCTTTCAAACCAGTAAGGCAATTGTCCAAAAATAGGTTGAACAGCCAGGGTGACGCTACACATCCCTGTCTAACACCTTTATAGATGTTAAACCAGTCCGTGCACGTCCCATTAATCCTGACACAGGCGCTGGAACCCATATAAAGAGATTTTAACGCCCGTATCAGGACACTGCTCAGTACAGTACAGTGTCCATTGAAAATAAAAAAGAATCAAATTATGAAAATGACATAACTCAATGTTTGATAGCAATCATAACGTGGTTAGAAAGAAACAACCTAAAAATAAATTTAAGTAAGACAAATATTATGCACTTTGGCCAACGAATTCGAAATAACATTGACATTAAAATAGAATACAATAATCACATTCTAAAAGAAGTAGATTCGACTAAGTTTCTCGGTTTGGTTGTAGACAAAAAACTAAATTGGAAACCTCACATAGAATATTTATGTAAACGAGTTAGTACGAGTTCTTTTGCCTTATATAAAATTGCACAAAAAATTAACATCAAGGCTTTGATAATGGAGTACCATGGACTAGTGGCATCTGTCCTTCGGTATGGCATCATGTTTTGGGGAAATTCTACGGACAAAGAAATAATATTTAAAGCCCAGAAAAGGTGCATACGAGCTATGTTTAATCTTAAACAAACAGACAGCTGTAGGCCATTTTTCATTGGACACAGGATAATAACTCTTCCAGTACTTTATATTTTAGAGATCGCAGTGTTCGTAAAGACGAATCCCGAACTTTTCCCGCGGAAAGCTGATACTGTAATACGTAACAGGCGCGATGACAGTAAACTCTGTCTACAAACAAGCCACACAACGCTTATGCGCAATAGTGTTTTTTGTATGGCCCCAGTTATTTATAATAAGCTTCCCAAAACGTTAAAAAATTTGACAATACATCTATTCAAGCAAAATCTTCAAAAATTACTGTTAGACAAATGTTACTATCACATAAGCGATTTTCTGACTGATACACTTTATGATTAATTGTAATAGGTGTTTACTGACCCCGTTTTTTCTTGTAATTTAATTTAGTTGACATCATTTTCTTGTAATATATTTTAATTTTATTGTTATTGTGTAATTTTAGATAATTAATTTTTGATCATAAATAATTATACTGACATTTAATGGGGAATCATAAAACTGACATTTGCATACCACAAAATGGTAAATATGTTGAGACTTGGTCGAAAGACTTTAATGTAATACCATATTTTGTTAAGTACATATGTTTGAAGCGCTCGTAGCTCTGCGGTGCTCGGTGGTCGGAAACGATCGCCGAAGTACAGCAGAGATTACAGAGGTCAGTCCTTGGATGGGTGACCGTTTGTGTGGCATTTGATATCGAGCGCTTCCGTGCTTCGGAAGGCACGTTAAGCCGTTGGTCCCGGTTATCACTAAATGTGGTAGTCGTTAAGCCATGGTAGAGGCCTAATGGGCGGCTTGAAAAATTCTAACAGCAGGACGCCACACACCTGCCTCCGCCAATCCGCACTGGGTCAGCGTGGTGGAGTATGACCCAATACCCTCACACCTTGATATGTGAGAGGAGGCTCGTGCTCAGTAGTGGGACGTTAATGGGCTGTGATGATGATATGTTTGAGCAAATAAATTATTTTGTATTTGTATTTGTACGATGTAGCTGAAGAACTGGGAATTGACCACAAAACAGTTTTGACCCATTTGAAGAAAGCTGGTTATACAAAAAAGCTCGATATTTGGGTGCCACACGAGCTCACTCAAAGAAACTTAATGAACCGTGTACTCATTTGCGATTCATTATTGAGACGTAATGAAACCGAGCCGTTTTTGAAGAGATTGATAACTGGCGATGAAAAGTGGATCACGTACGACAAGAACGTGCGAAAAAGGTCGTGGTCGAAAGTTGGCCAGGCTTCACAGACTGTGGCCAAACCTGGCCTAACACGAAATAAGGTGATGCTGTGTGTATGGTGGGATTGGAAGGGCATTGTTTATTATGAGCTTTTACCGCCCGGCAAAACCATCGATTCTGATCTTTACTGCCAGCAACTGATGAGATTAAAGGAAGCAGTCGAGAGAAAACGGCCGGAATTGATCAACAGGAAGGGTGTGGTCTTTCATCACGATAACGCTAGACCACACACATCTTTAGCCACTCAGCAAAAATTAAGAGAGTTCGACTGGGAGGTCCTAGTGCATCCACCATATAGCCCTGACCTTGCGCCTTCAGATTTTCACCTGTTTCGGTCTCTGCAGAATTCTTTAGGTTCTGTAAGGTTGACCTCAAGAGAGGACTGCCAAAACTATTTGTCCCGTTTTTTTGATCAGAAGTCCCAAAGTTTCTACAGTAACGGGATAATGTCTCTGCCCACAAAATGGCAGAAAGTTATTCAACAAAACGGTACATATATATTGTAAATAAATGTAAATAAACTTTGAAAAAAATGTCTTGACTTTTCATACAAAAATACGAAAAGACTTTTTCCCCAACCTATCATTACCAGTATATGTACTAGGTTTGTATGAAGTGTACATATATAATATAGGTATGTAGTATACACCTGGTGCAAAACAAAATTGGCGGATCTTCAAGTGGCTCAAAATAAATTAATCAAAATTTTATATAGATATCACTATTTAACACCAACAAAAAATATATACAATGATTTAAATTTAATGAAGATAAAACAATTACATAATTACAGTTTATGCATTCTCGTCAAAAAAATATTAAATAGCTCTCTCCATACTAGTCCAACATTTGATTCCGCAAAACATCTCAATAATCGAAGTACCCGCCGAGCTAGTTTCCTTGTGTTGCCCAAAGTAAGAACGAATTATGGTAAAAAAATGATCACCTTTGAAGGCGCGCAGCTTTATAACAAAATACCCGAAATGTAAGCTCGTTTAATGTATTCAAACAACAACTCGCACAACATATTATTGATACTTACTCTTAACTATTAAATTGAATACATTGGATGGGCGAGCGTAATTTTTAAGTGACAACGATGTAATTAATAATTAATTGTATGTTAATCTAAGTGCTCATTCAAGTGACGGTATATGTCTTTTTGAGAATAAATATCTTTAACCATAACCATAAGTAAATAGGGCTTGCCCCACGAGATTATCGTCATCAGTTAAGTGTTGAGGGCAACAACGTATCAATAGTTTTTACGGTCAATTGTTTATTATCCACTATTTCTGACTAATATCTTAAGAGATTCAAGCTAGTCACCTGGGTTGACCCTTGGGTCAGATACAAAGGCAATGCTTCTTTATACGATCCGTATTGTCAGAAGATTTCTCTCTCTACAGCTCTAGCCGTTAGGTGTTTGTGTCTAATAGTTACCCAGTGAATAAACTTTGAGTAAAGTTATACACGAATTACGCAAAGACCCTACCAAATAACATTGTATTAGTTTTGAATAGTTAAACGTCTGCTTTACATGGTTTAAACATAGCATTGGAATATTTTTGCGTTACGTTTAGAAACCATATTGTTTGATGTGTTCATGGAACTGCAAATAATTCTATTTTAATGATAAAACTACATCAAGAAGGTAAAAAATTCGTTATATGAATGTTTATTATTGTTTTGGATGTAGGTACTACTCTATATCTATATTACTAAACTATTTGTCCCGTTTTTTTGATCAGAAGTCCCAAAGTTTCTACAGTAACGGGATAATGTCTCTGCCCACAAAATGGCAGAAAGTAAATTACTATGTAATATATCCAAAACAATAATAAACATTCATATAACGAATTTTTTACCTTCTTGATGTAGTTTTATCATTAAAATAGAATTATTTGCAGTTCCATGAACACATCAAACAATATGGTTTCTAAACGTAACGCAAAAATATTCCAATGCTATGTTAAAACCATGTAAAGCAGACGTTTAACTATTCAAAACTAATACAATGTTATTTGGTAGGGTCTTTGCGTAATTCGTGTATAACTTTACTCAAAGTTTATTCACTGGGTAACTATTCGATCGTTAAGTAGCGGTTTAAGCATTTTTTATTAGTAAGGCTGTATGAGTATGTAACTGTTTGTTGTCCTAAATATGATAAAATATTTTTTAAAAAAAATTGCGTTATCTTCAGTATGCATTTTTATTAAAAAAATACGGGTTGTAATGCTGGCTACAAACAAAAGATGATGACTAAAACAATCTTGCTGATTTGCACTAGGCGACCTGATCCTTACCTTGGTTTGTGAGAGGAGACCCATGTTCAGTAGTAGAACGTTACTGGGCTAAGATGATGGTAGAATCTAACCTTATTTACATAATTTATTGATTCAGGCGTTACTTTGCGGTAATCCATTGTAAGCAAGTGATGGATTAAAAATATCTCGAACTGTTTTCGTTTCAGCGTTGGTCGTGAAGACACCGTTGTTCTGAGGCTCCTATCTTACCTGAAGATGCCTTGTGTAAGGGCGAAACACGTGTCGTGTTGAATAGTTTCTCGATTTTCCGGAAAATTAAAGTTGCGCGGGAATTGTTACAAATATATTTTTAATCCATCACTTGCTTTCAACCTTATGTATCTATTCCGTTTTATTCAGCATCGAAGTTAAAACACTACTTGTATATTCATCACATCGCGCCCCATCTATATTACTCCGCAACTGACTGTCAGCTATCTAAAAAAAATAAGATTTAAGATTCATCTTTGAAAAATTTTACGACGTTTTAACGATTCTGGTGCTACTATCCTAGTACCATCCCAGATCCCACAGGACTCCGGAAGCTAAACACGAACACGTGTCTCGTTTGTTAAAAACGCCATTAATTATGGGATTTTACGACCATTTTATGGGAGTTAGACGTTCCTTTTAAGTTCTAAAATGTAAGGCGAGTTGACTTTTGCATTGAACACGAATTAAATATATCAATCAATATTTAATTGATTGGATTAGATGTTTAAAATGCTATATTCGTAAAAGCGTGTTAGCGAGCTGGTACTCCTTATTTTAGAACAATAGATTTAAAATGTACAACTCACAACCTATGTAATATTTTATTAATATTAATATTATTATGTAAAAGATATAATATACTATGTATGATATGTCGTGGAGGCTAGTATACCCGCACTTTGCCCCTGAAGTCGTGGGTTCGATTCCCACACAGGACAAATCTTTGTGTTTATAAACTTGAATATTTGTTCTGGTCTGTTTTCCTATTTATATTAAGTGTGTATTTACAAGATCAGATCACCGCTCAAGTAGTCCTCTACTACAACCTACCTATAAAACTTGGCATATTTAATTTTTATATTTGATAGGAGAATGTTAGTAAATTTTCTCCTATCAAATATAAAATATGCCAAGAGGCAATGATGACACCTCTCATGGTTGTGATAGCAATGTCTAATAACAGTAAAGAGAATGTTAAAATTGCGCGAGCACCGGCCATATCCGTCGCGCGCTTCCTGCCTCCCGATTGGGAAGTAAACGCCAAGACGTGAGCATGCGCAGGGCTGACACTAAACTACCTTTCATCATCATAATCATCATATCAGGCCATTAACGTTACAATAGTGCAGTTTCACGAACTAAGGTATTCTTGCTCATAACTTTGCAACCCTGTCACTTTAAATGGCATATTTTCCCTTTACATGCGACTTAGACTTCTGCTAGTCCAAGTTTTATTCGCGCAACTGCATTCTTTCGATAAAAAGAAAAAAGGTAAACATTATTTTTTTCTGATCTATATCCTAAATCAATTGAACAATTGCAATTATATTAGAAACAGGAGCGTAGAGTGTCAATAAATAAAAAGAAAATCCGATTATAATTATAAATAAAATAACTTTGCATCTTTGGTCGTGCGTTCAATTCCCACAATGATACTTGTAAGTACATATAAGAATATTATTATAGTATGCTTGAGTTGAGTCGTTGAGAGATGAGAACGACAACTGATAATGTCAAATGGCAATGGACATTGATAGAATTTCCATCACAGAAAATGTAGTAAACATATTATGTAAAAACTTTTTTAACATCAACGAGTGACAGCCCTACTATTACCAATTCCGCAGCGGTAGTACAGGTATCGTAATATATTATTTCGGTCACTTCTCACATACTGATTAGCCCCACACATACTTATGTGGTCAGTGGCCAGACTTGTTCATGCCAGAAATGTAAAAAAAAACTTATTATTTTGTAAATACACTTAAATATTTGTATTACGGTCAACCGCGACTTCATGTTTGTGACAATCCAGTTCTAAATAAAACGGATACTATCTATTTAAAACATAGGTAGGAACATTAAGAGTATGTACATTTATATGTGTGTAGGTAAGGTGGGTTTTACCATCAGGTAAACATTTCTTTCTTCTCACTGCTGCTGTTTAAAATAATAAGCTTTAATACTAACTGGAAACCATCCTCAAAGTAGTTTAAACCGAGGCAAAGACTGAAGTTGAAAAAATAATGGAATAGATCTAGGCCTAAAGAAGTTGAAAATTGTTTTGGTTCGAGTTCTGATAGATTGCACAGCATGAGTAATGGTTCTCAAGACCAACACAGAGAGGGCAGGATGAGATCGAAAAGCTCCTCAGAATACAGTGAGTGTAATAGTTCCGGTAGAAGACACTGAGAGAAGCAATAGTATGCAAATACTGAGGTTGATTGCAAATCTAAAATTAAAAAGATCCAGGCCTAAAGTAGTTCAAAATTGTTTTCGTTTGAGTGCTTAAAGACTGCACAGTATGACTGTGGTTCTTAAGACCAGCACGTGTAGTTCGGGATTGGACAGGACTGGGCGTGATGAGATCGAAAAGCTTCTCAGAACACGGTGAGTTATAGTAGCTTCGGTAGAAGACACTGGGAGAAGCAATGTCCCTATGCAGCTGGAGGTCCTCAAGAGAGGCTGTAAATGAGCAATGGTGCGTAGATACCGCCTGTGCAGAATATCAAGTTCGTCGAGGAGGTATTTGACGGACCCATCCCAAATCAAATCAAAATCAAAAACTTTTTATTTCATAAACTATTACATAGTACTTGAAAACGTCAAAATTATAAAATAATAAAAAAAAACAATTAAAATATAATTATACTAAAATCACGAAGCTTCGATTCACTTGCAACCAAACAATTAAAAAAACAAAAAATATTTAAGTGTAAGTGAATCTAAGTGTCAGTTCCGAGCCACCACCGCTCGGAACTGGCACTTAGATTGTATTTATGTATGTTTAAAAAATTTTTTATGTATATATGTTGATCCGTTAGTTAGTATCCATAACACAAGTTCTTAATGATACTTACCTTGGAACTAAATAATTGGTGAAATTGTCAGAAAATATTTATTTATGCTGATCTGGGCACATAATTACTTAAAAATGCATAAATTACATGGACCACGAGGGATATCCATGTTTTTATGCACACATTAGAGCTTTTTATATAACATGTTCCTAACTTTTTATGCACATGTCTGATCATTGGCCTTATCAGGTCACTTAAAGCATATGTAGATAACTTTTTACAATCCACTGCTAGTTTGATTAGCAAGAATTTTATATGAATATGAACTAACGGTTCAATGGTTACTGGTACAAGGGTAAAAGTGACGGCGATGTTGATAGATTTCGAGTTATATAATGTGGGGACAGAGACGGCTTACACCCAGAGACAGATCACTCATCAAAATGCGTTTAGCTGTCTTCAACTCGTCAATTTTATGCTTACTTCGACGTCTACAACCGTTAAACTATACAATGAAAATAAAAAACTTTGGTTAAATTTAGTAAATAACATCGCTTGTTTTTTGTTTATCTTGAAATTTTTTGAGACATAGCCCCTGCTTGTTCTGGTATGGTTATCGCTTTAATAAGTTTGTGTCGACGGATATAACTAGTCCGTATTTTAATTTAAAATGTTTAACTTTAACTTTATTTTATCGAATCATTTGACTGTACTTACATTCGAAAAGTTTCAAGGGGGAAATTCCGAACGGATGGAATAGCGAAAATGTCAGGGTACCAGTCAGGAAAAATAAAACAATATTAATTGTCAAAGTTCACTTTTTGTCCTGTTGTTAGGTTTTGTTTAAATGTTTACATTTCATGTTGCTATAGTTGTTTTTATGTTGATTTTATCTGTTTTCTTCGTTAGTATATATAATTTTTTTTTTCTTTTCTAATGTATAATTTTTTTTTCCCCTATATTTATTGTATTACAATGCACATACTAGCCAGTTTAATCTTTCTTTTGCGGGCTAGCTGGAAGATATTTCTTTTTGGAATAAGCTATGCCCTGTACTCAATGTTTCTTAGTTTTTCTGTTTGTATGTTTCTGTGTGTGTACCAAACAAATAAATAATTTGCGAGGGATCCGATCAGGTGATCAGATCGGAATGACTCATTGTATTTTGATATTTGTGTTGGTTACTTTGCTTTGAATTTGATTATTGTGTTTAACTGTTCATTTCAAAATTATGTTTAAAAGATGATCTATGCATGATGTGTTCTCCTGTAACTGAAGAAGCACAAATCTTCTGAGAACTCTGTATAATATTGCATGTAATGTGTATCCTTTGTTGGAGTTTCTTAAAAAAAAATATTATATATTATATATTTTTATATTTTATAAAATTAAAAAAATTAATAAATAAAATAAAATAAGATATATCGTAAAAGATCCGTTTAGAAGAAAAGCAGTTTTTACAGAGGGCAGGCCTTGAGTTACCGTTTGAATGGCATCATCTATGATTCGGAAAGTTTAATGTTAGGCCGTTTGTCAGTGAGGTACCTGGGATTAGGGTATTAATAATGATGATGATGAATTGATTACCCTTAAGTGGAGTTGTAGCTCTTCTGCCGAGTTATTGGGTGTTTTCCTATTTATATTAAGTAGGTCGTTACAAATAAAAAATATTTTTTCTAAGTATGTTTATCCGTTATTTAGAATCCATAACACGAATTTTTTGTGATTGTCGCTAAATAGTATTTATGGTCTATCAAAACAATAAACGATAGCGCGATTGAAAAAGTGACAGCGCCATCTTGTAATGAGAAGTACAACTATATACATCTAAATTAAAGATTTTAAGTTTACTTTTTCAGACAGTGATGCTTGGAACTACATAATTGGTGTAATTGTCAGAGAATATTTATTTGTATTAATTGGGTGGTGACCCAATAAACATACAGCGGGGTGCCACCGACGTGTTCCCAATCTCCAATGTCTCTGCAATGTCTCACTTTGATGGAATACTTAAATTTCTTACATAGTGATAATCTTGTTTCTGGATTATTTGCTTAGAAACTATACTTTAAAAGTTACTTAAAATACAATTTCTGATAAAATTTGAACCAACGGTACAGAAGCATGCGATCAATGAGAGATGGGGACAAAAAAGGACTATGGGAGGTAATTACAACATCAAGTTAACGAGACCTCAATTTCACACTTCATTTGGTCGAGCTCGCGCCGCGGGATGGAATCGTCTGATCTTCATTACTCGTCCATTCTACACTACTTACTTTCTTAATTAGTTTAATTATCCTAGAAATAGACGCAATCGTAGCGCCGCGATACTAGGCGATCTGAACTAAAGTAAAGCAGCATTTGTAGTATATAGTCGGATGGGTGACCCTGTGTGTAAAATTTGTTATTAAGGTGGAGATTTTGTTTTTAATGTTAGATCGCTGCAATTGGGCTTTTTCAATTTGATTGTTCGTTGTCATCTTGTACGGATCTTCAATACTCAATACTTTATTGCGTCTTGTACTTGTACTGTTACAAAGATATTTTTAATCCATTACTTGCATTCTCTACCAGTTAACCTTTGGGTTAGCAGAAAAATATGAGGCAGTTCGAATAAGAAAACATATAAACTTATATAGAATTAAATATGTGTTATTAATAAACCATGGTTTGTAAGACTAGTAGCTTTTGTAATTTTCTAAAGATTTTATATGCATAATAATTACCTACTTTATCTATCATTATGGTAAACTTTCCTCAAAACCTTCGTATTTCAGAGCTGTTTCAGTCACTCTTTACCTCGAAGTGACCTTTGGCCACTGACGCGAGAATTCTGCACTCTGCTCTGCTAACGGCCACTTGTCGCCTCGTCTCGCTATATCTAGTAGGTGACTGAGATTATGCTAGGTTTGGTCTATTCAGTGAGACCTAGGGAGTCCCACCGATTTTAGGTTGGTTTCCCGAGGAATGCTCTTGCCGCAGTCCGATACGACTGGATTCGGGAGTCTGTCGCTTCTAAGGGAGCCGGTTTGCCGCGCAAGCGCAGCTTTGACACATTGTTTTCAGTTTGGCTAAAAGTTCTGTTATGTCGGATTTTGTTTGTAGGTTCCTGGATATTTAAATTATACAGTCAATCATTAATTTTACAGTTTTCGACCAATTACAGACAAAATTCTTTTATATGGCGAGCGGGTAACTTTTTTAATGAAAATTGTCATAATTTAGATTACGATCTTTTCTGCACAAATATTGTTTCGGTAAGGACTAAGTTAGGTATCAGGTTCTTTGAGCATTAGTTTCTAGCATGTTTTGTGTTTATGTGATATTTTATGAAGTTATATGAGATTCTGTTTCTATCAGTGGGGACCTATAATTGGCTTTCTGAGATTATATGTTTAATGTATAATGTTTAGCAAGCTGTTGGTTCTCCTAAAATGTAATAAATAAATACAGTCTTTATGTCTTGATTTACGCAGCTGAGTCCAACAACCAGAACTAGTAGGAATACCCAGTAGCTTTGGCTTAACTATTTCCCGTGATCACATGCAAACCTTATTTGCTAGCTGCCCCCCTACCACGATCTGTCATTGTGGTTAAGTGACCCAGATGACGCTTTACACATGTATAGCGTTGTCTCACTCTAACAACCGAGTTTTTATCACACAGATGTCGTGGTAGCTCCCGACCACATGACTGCTCTAAGAGCAGTTTATTTAAAGATAAAACATGTTTCATACTTATTTGTGTTGTTTTACGCATAATTACGCATCGGGTAATTACTAGTAAATCAAGAAATACTCGTATGGAGACATTTTTATTTTTGGACAATTTATTTATAATTATAACTTATAAGTAGCTGAAAATACTTTTAGTTGTTGTAAGTTTCATGTTGATGAGCCAAAGATTTTCTTAATTAGAAAATAGTAATCGATGTAGACTTTTAATTTAGTATTTTTAGTGACATATTTCCCTCATAGCGGAAAACATTATAAAAAGAATAAGCTACTGCAATCATAGCTTTGATCTGTAAACATGGCATGTTCGATTTCATCCTAATCATCATTTCAACCATGTAAAATCGACAGCTGAACATAAGCTTCCCCAATAGCCTACATTATATTTGTCTCTGATCATCGCGCTGGCTTGGTGATCGCAGTTCCAGCCAGTCCGCAGGATGACGCTGCTGCCAATCATTCGGTAGGATTTCTCTGTGCAGGCTCTAACGACTCCCGAAAGAAGAGATTCTAGACCGGTACCACACTGCAATTTAAGATTTAATAAATGTAAATTGTTTTACTGGTTTTTCGTTAATACCATAATGCCCTCAAGCATACATCCTACCTGATGGATCCCGGGGGACCGGGGGGCAAACTAAGAGGGACCTGTTGGCAGCGGGCGGGCCAGAAGGGTCTTAGGCAGCGGGGGCGGGGGGCCCCGGCTGTCTAACCATAGACCCTCCGAAAAGTCGGCCACACATGCTATGGTCGCACAAGGAGGTAAGAGAAGCGCGTCCACTGCACTTCTCTGAGAAGGTCCTCCCGGTTTTGGTCCGGGGAACGTTGGCCGCAGACGGGGTGTCAGACGCTGCAACCCAGGTACTGGCCCACGCCTCTTTCTCAACAAGCGGAGGGCGTCGTCGGAAGATTTTTAGTGGGTGTTACTGGTGGTCGTGTCTGCCAGTGGTGGTCCTACACACCCCTCTCGGTCCCCCTTTGGCCGGGAGACAATACGTACATGCATTTGTTACCGACGTAAAACAAAAAAAAAGGTATCTACTGGGCCCCCGACTCTTTGTTAACAAGCGGCGGGCGTCGTCGGAAGATTTTTAGTGGGCATTACTGCCGGTGGCCGTGTCTGCCGGTCCCACAGTCCCACAGATGTTAAATCCAAGAAATAAATAAAAATACTGTTTTATTTCATACACTTATGTGTTTATTTTAATAGTCAAAGTTTGCAATAAGATGTTTTTTTAAATATATTTTTTAACAGTTTTAGTAAAACCATTCTGCAGCTTAGCATAATTACAGGCTTAGGAGTTATATTAAGTATCGATTTTTATAAGTAGATTCAGTCCATGTTAACCATTACAGAACAGTCATCATATCCTAGCATTATCCCGGTTGTCCCAAGTTCCGGTTGTTGACTCAAGGCAGCCAAGCCGGCCCAGGGTTTGCTCACTGATTTAACTGAATTTCAGTTATTAATAGAGCGACTGCCGTCTGACCTCCCTTATAAAGTAGTGTCAGATATTATTCGCGCGATAATTAGTCGTTTAAGAAATAACCTTCATTAGACGCGATTTTTAAGTCATATCATACAGTTTTAACGACCGGGCTACGACATCTAGATATAACTAACATACCTACTGAACAAAATTTGTATTAAATAAAAAGGCCACGAAGGATTTAACCTGTATTAAATTAAGATGATACTGAACAACTGCCGGACCTATATCGATATCGGTCCGAAACCAATAACCGCTTGTACTATCTTGTACAACCAATAACCGAACTAATATTTGTACTTCGAACATTTACAATACAGTTTTGTACACCTACAATAAATAAATAAATAACTACAAATGTATAAAGTTGAATGTTGCCAGCATTCTTGGCACATTTGAAAGGATTTTTTTATTAATAATTTTAAATTAAGGTTTATTTAAGTGGTAGAATAGCATAGCTTTTCTTAAATAGATGATGAAAAAAATAATAGCGGCAATAGGCTCGACACCTATTACGTGGGACCATCAATATCATTGGCGAAATGCGGGCGTATAATATGCCTCTGCCTACCCTTTCAGGAAAATAGGCGTGATTGTATGTATGTATGTATGTACGTTATGTATGTATGTAAGTGTATAAATAGTGTATTCCCGTTTTTTGTTTATATATATTTATGTCTAAATAAATTTTATTTCATATTTCATTTCATTTCATTTCATATGTATGTATGCACGTATGTATGTTGAAAAAAGACTTTGTAGTAACTAAGTATTAAATTTTATTAATATCTGGGTCTCCGTAACTTTACGGGTTAAGATAATAAATATTCACTAAGATGTTATTCAGTACTAGCAGCGCCCTGCGGTTTTACCCGCGTGGTCCCCGTTCCCGTGGAAATATCGGGATAAAGAGTGTCCTATATGTTAGTCCAGGACTGTAGCTATACTCGTACAAAGTTTCATCTCAATCGCTCCAGTAGTTTTTGCTTGAAAGAGTAACAAACATCCAAACATCCATACATACAAACTTTCACGTTTATAATATTAGTAGGATTACAATGTCTACGCACTGCACCTGTGTGATTATATGGAGCAGCTTCGTTGACAAAGTCCATGTTTTTCTATCGTAATGGGTTTATGGCACTGTTATAAGCAAACGGGAGATTAAACATAGTTAATGACACATTGAACCATATATTGATTAAACGCTTTATAAACATATAAATATATTCCTAATCTATCATGGAAGGTCATATTAGTACCTACCACTTTATTGATTCATCATATCAGCCTTATAAGTAAACTACTATTGAGTAAGAAAAGCGATATACATATCCTAAACACAAGAAATAAGCATAAACTAATTGTACCTGCCACTAGGCTCCAAAAAATTAACAAATCTTTTAAAGGTCAATGTGTGCGATTCTATAATAATAATCCCGAGCAATATACAGCAATTAAGCCTAAATAAATTTAAATTAACAATAAAACGCAAGCTGTCTTTAAAGGGATACTATTCTATCAAAGACTATATGGCTGATAAAAATGCTTGGGATTAAACTGCCGTTTCATACAGGCTATTCTAATATGAATATTCTAATATCGATAATTTAAAAGAGCCTAGCCTGTGAGTTTCTTGCCAGTTCTTCTTACAGAGCGGTGGCTCGGAACTGGCACTTAGATTCACTTACACTTAAATATTTTTTGTTTTTTTAAATTGTTTGGTTGCAAGTGAATCTAAGCTTCGTGATTTTAGTATAATTATATTTTATTTGTTTTTGTTATTTTTTTTATAATTTTGACGTTTTCAAGTACTATGTAATAGTTTATGAAATAAAAGTATTTTGACTTTTGACTGAAATTGGACCTCTCCAATAGATTACATTATATTAGGGGCTTGGAGATCGCAGTTCGAGACAGTCTGCATAACGCCGCTGCCCATCATACAGTAAGATTTCTCTCCGTCCACTCTTACCACTCCCCATGGTATGAAATAGGTACTTTATTTGTTACGATTTTTCAAATAAAATATTTTCAAACAAGTTTTTAAACGTTGGGTGCTTAAGGATCCTACCAAGACCTAAGGAGCCAAAGCCTACCTCACCTGCAAGTGGTGCACCTGCCGATCAACGGACGAGGCTCTGGTGAACATAACAGTGCCCGGTAAGCGGCACCTATTACGTGGAACCAACTATATGGTTGGCGAAGTGTGGGCGAATATGTCTCTGCCTATTCCTTAGGGGAAACAGACATGTATGTTATTCAAACATGCAGCTTCAGCTTTTACCACCGAGTTCTACTACTCTCGACCTTCAGGTCGAGCTCAGTTGCGTACCATTGAAGAGGCCTATGTCCAGCAGTGGAGAAATTTGGGCTGATGATGGATTTCGGGAGACATATCCTCGCCTAGTTCCTAGCTAACTTCTTGTATCAAGTTCCTGTCATATTTAGGTTTAAGACGGCAGATCCACAGGCCCCGGGACATAGCATGCTCAAAAAGAACCCCCCGACTGGTCTCCACCTTGTCGTGGTGCGGGGGCTGAGTACCTCCCGGAGGCCGGGAAAAGGTAACACCCAGAGACCGACGACTCTTGGTGCCCTTAGTACTGACTACAGGGGGAAAACTAAGAGGGTCTAACCATGAACCCTTCGAGAAGTAGACCACACACGCTGTGGTCGCAGAAGGAGGTAGGAGGGGCGCGTCCACTGCGCCTTTCTGAGAAGGTCCTCCCGGTTTAGGTCCGGAGGACGTTGGCCGCAGGCGGGGTGTCAGACGCTGCAACCCAGGTACTGGCCTCCGCCTTTTTCTCAACAAGCGGCGGGCGTCGTCGAATGATTTTTTATGGGTATTACTGCTGGCAGTCGCGTCTGCCGATGGTGAGTCCCACACCGCCTTTCGGTCCCTCTTTGGCCGGAAGGCAGTGCGTAAATGCATTTTGTTACCGACGTAAAACAAAAAAAAAAGAAGACTCAAGAAGGAACATGGATGTTTTTTGTCTGACAAACCTCCTGCTCCATCCATAGAGGCAGACGGTCATTTGATGATTACCTACCATAAAATAAGGTGGTCCATCCTTAAAGAGACTTTTACCAACTTTTTTAGAGTAACTATGTTTAATTTTTTGAAAGTTTTCTGTTATGTTGTGACCACAATCACTCGTCCTGACTACTTTTTACCTCCTTTCTTAATGAGTTTAAACGTTTTGGTTACTAATAATCTCTTAGAAACTTTATACAAGTCTCTGAAGCCCTCCTCTTAATTATAATAGTTATAAATTCGTACAGAGGCATCTGAGGCGTACCTAGTTTTATAATGGCGTCATTATTGATGCATTCGCTCCAGTTGTGTCCAACCCAAGCGAAACCGGGTTCGCTCATGTTATTACCGAGTTCCCGTCGCCGGTCTACTGCCATTTAGCAAAATATTTTTCGTCATTGAATTTTAAGTTTGACCTTCATAAGAGCTCTATTGAATCAAACTTGACGAAATGATTTTAACTTTGACATCCATTTTCTACTTCTGATAAATTTATCGCCCTCTTTAATTTTTTTGGCAAAATTTGTCTTCGTAAAGTTTATTAAGTCTCGCGTTCATCACTTTTTTACTTACTAAAATTTGGTTAGGTGTAGATTTTATTTTTCTATTCATTACAAGACGTCCATATTAGATGGTATTTTATTTTATTACTTTTATCTAGAGTTGTCAAATGATATATGACCATGGAAGTAGTTGTTAATCAATTACTTGACAAAAAAGAGTTTTGCTAACTGTAAAAAGATTTTTTGGCAAATGTTATCATCATCATCACAGCCCACTAACGTCCCACTACTGAGCACGAGCCTCCTCTCACATATCAAGGTGTGAGGGTATTGGGTCATACTTCACCACGCTAACCCAGTGCGGCTTGGCGGAGGCAGGTGTATGGCGTCCTGCTGTTAAAATAGCCTCTAACATGGCTTAACGACTACCACATTTAGTGATAACCGGGACCAACGGCTTAACGTGCCTTCCGAAGCACGGCAAATGTTATATAAATACGTAATTTGCGATATGTTACTTCGGGCAAAGGTTTTTGCGCATACATCAGTAAACCCTCGTCGCCTAGTGCGAGTGCTCGCCACTGTCACTTAACTAGTTTTTTCTCAATTTGCTCAAGTTTGAGCGTCCTTGCTGGTACCAATATGGATCACTGCGGCAGATGGTTAATCTTGCAGGATCTCAGGAATGCGGGATATCTGGTACGAGCGGAGTAGTGAGCTTTAATTTCAATATAGAAAATGCAGTTTTGTTTCCAGATCGTAAAAACTGACTTAATTATCGGACCATTATTACCGTAGCTAAGGTATTACAGTATTTTATAAGTGGTTCATCGGAGCCCAAATTGGATAAGGCATTTCTTATATTCATTTACATGCATAAACTTTATAATGGAAGTCAAGCTTGTAGTATCTTTACATACTTCTTTCGCTTTATCTACTATATTTTCCTTTTCTTTGATCTTGATAGGTATGCATTTATTTCATATGTTATTCTCTTAAAGTGTTCCTAATGTAGCTACGAGAGCGGTGATAGCACAGTGGCGAAACCCCTTGCCTTTAAATACAGAGGGTCTCGGGTTCAAACCTTGGTGCGCCCTATGACTTTTCGAAGTTATGTGCGTAATTATCGCTTGCTCCGTGCCTCGGAAAACACGTAAAGCCGTTGGTCCCGGCTGTTATGAACATCTATGGCAGTCGTTATTAGGAAGTCAGTGCCTACTAACAGACTGACAGCTGGTTTAACCATAGAACGATGTTTCCCTCTGGGTTGCGGAGGTCAGACGGCAGTCGCTCCACGTAATAACTGAAATTCAGTCAAAATCTGGTTAAAGCAGTAAGTAGACTCTGGGTCCTAAGCTTAAGTCTAGGGCAACCGGGATAAAACTTTTTTTAAGGACATGACTGATTGGGGCTGCTGTTTATCTTTATCTAGTATCTGTGTCATATACGCACTATTATCCTTCCTACTGCTGATTCCGGCTTCTCAAGAATATTACCTATTACAAATGTATGACGAAGCATTGCTGGAGAACGGTTTGCTTAATTTCGAAGATGTTCTTTTGTTGTTTTCGTAATTAACAGGGTAAAGATATATGAGTAAATATTTTTTTGGAAAATATACGTTTTTTTTAGAAACTTATGAAATATACAATGATTTTGGTTTTTGTTTCGTTGCTCTTGCTAGTAACAAGTTAGGTAAACGTTTATTTACATCTGAAACAGACCCATACTAAGCAGCGTTTTTTAGTTCCTTAGCTCATAGACGAACGAAATGTTTTTCTGCTTGTAGCTAAGTGGCAGGCCGGCCCATAAGCGGTACAGTTCTGATTAGCATTGCAAAGCCCTCGTCACTTCGAGGTATATGTTTGTAAAATGCCCAGTAATTGCGCTACTATTTCAAAGCAGAATGTAGGTAGTATTCGATTACAGTTAAGTTTTGTGTTATTTTAGACGACCGATATGGCGTGGAGGTCAGCATACCTACACTTCACTCCAGAGGTCGTGGGTTCGATTCCCACACAGGACAAATCTTTGTGTATATGAACATGAATATTTGTTCTGGTCTGGGTGTTTTTCTATATATATTAAGTATGTATTTACAAAAAAAAAACAAAAAGTATTTAAGTATGTTTATCCGTTGTATACTAAATGTTGGATACTAAATCCATAACACAAGTTCTTCATGATACTTATCTTGGAACTAAATAATTGGTGTAATTGTCAGGAAATATTTATTTTTATTTTATTTATTTTAACTTATTTTTTGTCCTGACACCATAATAGTCCCTGTAAGGTTTCCCTTATCTGTGTATATGTATTGACTTCAACAAATAAAAAAAAATCTGCATTTACCTTTACACACATTTATACAAAGTAATCAGCCTTTCGCAAAATGTTAACTGTTTTAAAATTATTAAGGAAGCCGAGAGTTGGGTATTAATAATTAAAAAAAAAGTTAAAAAAGTATTTATTTTAGTCGTAAACTGAAACGGTGATCAACCACATTCTAATTTAAATCGTTAACATACTTCAAACATCTTGTAAAGTCATTAACAAGTGCCTTTGTATATATATTTTATAACTTCTGTCTTTGTGGACATATGTGCATAAATTGTTAAATAAATAAATCGCGGAATTAACATGGTTTCCATGCCTTTATGTATTGTATGTCTTTTTCTCTTAAATTGTAAAGGTGTACTCTAATATCTATAACCTTTATTGCACATAAACAAATTGCAAATTCATAAAAAAATAAAATAACAAAAAAAATTTACAATGCTTATTTCTATAAGAAATCTTCTTCAGACAACCCTAGCAGAAGTGTCGGAGATTAGTGTATGGGAGCACAATAAGAAATAATAATTTAATATATATAAAAATTGGGGAAAAAAATAATAACAACTAAACTAAACAAAAACACATACATACAATTATAATGAAAACATATACATAAATATATCAACAAATAAATGCAGAAATCTAAATGATCATGTTGATCTTAAAGACAATAAAGTATATTTTATTTTATTTTACATTCTAAATAAGTGAAATTGTAATCTTTACCATATTACAATGTACATATAACTCCATTAAAACATCGCGTATCCTTTAACGAGACAATTGTACGTTATCCTTAACAAAGTTCTTTGTTGTTACCGGTTAAAGTGAACCAATTAAACCTTTGGCAATTACCGGATTTCTTTATGATCGGAGACGAGTCAATGCACCTCGCCCACGCGGCTTTGGTTACGATGATGCCGGTCTGGAGGGTGAAGGGACCTGACATTGACCAGATTATTGGATTCAAGAGCAAATTTTATTAAGCGTGGCATATTTATCGATGAAGTGTTTTAATTTACAGCTAGTAATTAAGATAAGCTATTTTTAATGCTTTAGTCGCGTTTGGTGCAATGTTCATTACATATAAATAATAACAACTTATTAGTTGCATTAAAAGTCAAATTTAATTAAGCACTTATTGTTGAGCATTCACTATAATTGTTGTGATGTATTTATTATTTGTTGAGATATTTTTTTATGTATCTTTTTGTGTGTATGTCAGTATATATTTTATGTAAGTATATGATGTGAATGCAGTAAAAGTAGGCTGGTAGAGATAATCTTTTAGGTATAAGCCCACCTCGTACTTGTTCTCTAGAGTATTAAAATCAATGTTTAAAAAAGCAGATTATTTTTATGCCTCGAGTATACAGACTAAGTTAACTTAAGTCATACCTACACGTGCGGCACGTTACCTTATTTATAACAATGCCATAATAAAATTAACCCATTGGCACTGCTCTGCGTTTTGATAAGGTCTTACATATTCTGCAAATTAACTAGCCACAAATATCACCCTTCAAGTAAAGTGTATAGGGATTCTACGAACATCTAAGGAGTTCAAGTCAACCTCACCAGCGAGTGGTGCACCTGTGGATCAACAGACGAGGCTCTGGCGAACGTGACAGAGTAAGCGGCAAAAGGCTCGCCACCTATTACGTGGGACCAACTATTATATGTTATTGGCAAAATGTGGGCGTAAAAAATGCCTCTGTATACCCCTTCGGGGAAACAGGCGTGAATGTATATGTTACCGGCCAAACCCGATTTTAGGACAAACTAGTATGGCCTAGTCTAAACTAATTTAGGTGGGCTGCAACTATTATAATAAAATGTTTTTTAATGGTAAGAAAAAAAAATAACCTCAGCCTAACCCAAAAAAAGAAGTATAAGTATCTCTTTTTGGGTTAGGTTGAGGTTATTTTTTTTTCTTACCATTAAAAAACATTTTATGCAGCCCACCTAAATTATTTTGGACTTAGCTATACTAGTTTGTCCTAAAATAATTCGTTTTAACATTGCTATTGTCAGATTTGTGTGTGTGTGTGTAAATATGTTTTGTAGTTTAATAAGTGGCTTTTGCATAATACACTGTGGTAACAATTTATTTTACTAGTAACTCGTGGATAACGGTGCTGGTTGTGCAATTACACATTATATTTTTAATGTTTAATAAGTTACTATTAATACATTTTGTACAATTGTTTGTTGTCCCAAAGAAAATAAATAAAATCGGGTTTGGCCGGTAACATATACTCTTTGAAGGCCGAATATCTTGCAAATCGCGTATATACGATCTAGCTAGGTAGTATTTATTATTTACAATCAATATTATTATTTTATTGGCTGACCCCATAGCCATCCATGGGTGGCCTTTGCGACACAATGCGATCTAGCGGTTGTTTTTACGACAACTTTTACATAAATCGTAAAATCTCAGTTTGTATGCGACAAATGATTTATGTAACCAACTGAGCCTCAAGGGCTTGAAGTTAAGTTTCTGATTGTTTACAAACTGTCGTCGCTATTTTATTGTTTTTTTTCTATTTCAAATAATGGCTTCGTGCGTTGAGCACATTAAGCTAGTGTCAAATAAGAGATATATTAATAATACATACATAAATACATACTTACATTCAAGCCTGTGTCCCCAAAGGGGTAGGCAGAGGCATATTATAAACCAACACTTCGCCAATTAAATAGTTGGTATCGGACACTGTTATGTTCGCCAGAGCCTCGTCCGTTAATCGGCAGGTGCACCACTTGCAGGTGAGCTTGGCTTGGGCTCCTTAGGTCTATGTAGGTTCCATATACACCTACATTAATGATATAAAGATGGTAAATGAGATGCCGTTCCCTAAACCCCATGAGTCCTCAGTAAAGATGTGGGACTATACTGAGATCTCTCATGGACTTCTTGAGAGAATTTGAAAAGAGATGTTCAATGAAAGAAAGAAAGAAAAATATATATTCAATAAAATGTGATGTATCAAATTATGTTGCACTGTTTTGTTTCATTTACCAACACTCATGTACGTTCACATACACTTAACGGTTAATAATCCACTGTTATTTATTACACATAAATGTTCGAAATATCGCAAATTTTCGAATAAAACAATATTGCACACATGCCGCTTCACTTTCCCGCCAAGAAGTCCATTTTTATTGTTAATCCTCCCCTTACTTTTTTATTTCTATCAGTAACGAGCTGAAGTTGTAGGTAGTGGAAGATATTCCTGCCAATGATTTTGGCCATTACAGTGCTGTTTATAAGATCATCGAATCCTGCTGTTATATTTTGTCCAGGATCTTTATCTCGGAGCCACGACGGGACCGGGATTAGCGGGCTTATGAACGCCCACCCATCCAAGGACTGACCTCTGTAATGTAAATAATACTTAACTTTGGTGATAGTTTCTAAAGTAACAACAGCTTTAGTACAGTCATTATTATAAAATAAGAAATTGATATTTTCTAGTGTGTATTTTTATGTGTTTATTTGTATAAAGTTTATTTTTAGTGGACACTAAATAGTAAACTGTGCCGTAGTGCATTACTATAAAGCCTGTGTTGAAAAAAGTAATATTGATAATAAAGGACTTAATGCTACTTAGATAATTTTAATTTCCGTCTGGACTCTGCCGATATAAAAATTTACAACCATGATATTGTCTCTATTACAGACGTCACTGTCCGCTCTATTTAATCTCTGGTACTGCATAGTGCGCACGCGCATCCATAGATAAAACGTTTGTTTTTGCGCTATTTGCATTGCCGCCATCGCTCGCCCGCTTTGGCAGTCGATCTGTAATTAGTAACGTTGTTACGGAATCTAAGTTATTGGAGATCTGTAGAAAAGTTATTTACACGGAAATCATCACTATTCCATTTGAAAAGTATTGTCACTTATATCACAAACGCGTAGCTTAATAATATTTTACATTTTTTTTAACTTTTATTAAAAAGGTGAACTATCATCTTAAGACCTCAAGCCAACCTCGACTGCAAGTGGTGCACCTGCCGATTAACAGACGAGGCTCTGACAAATATAATAATTCCCGGTAAGCGGCAATAG
Source organism: Musotima nitidalis (assembly GCA_949126915.1). Classification (NCBI taxonomy): domain Eukaryota; kingdom Metazoa; phylum Arthropoda; class Insecta; order Lepidoptera; family Crambidae; genus Musotima; species Musotima nitidalis. The sequence goes on from OX421416.1 coordinate 19,336,912, forward strand.
ACTCGCCACGTATTACGTGGGACCAACGAAACAACTGGCGATGTGTGAGGCATATAATATGCCTCTGCCTACCCCTTTGGGGAAACTGTCGTGATTGTATGTATATATGTATTAACAAGAAAAAATATAATGCCAAAATTACCATATCCATATTTAAATCCTTGGCTAAGTATGCAGAGTCGTCTTTGCCCAAAATGTGCGCCTACGCAGCGTATTGGCGGCTGTCGACCAAACGCATTAAGATCTAACCTTATATAGGAACTTGGCTTGAGCTTCATAATGCATGTCGCATAAATTACTCATTAATTCCTATAATTTAGGTAACTGTTTTTTGTTAGCTCTTTGTTTAACATTTATAACGCAAAGATCATTTTAACCTTTAAGGTTAGTTATGTGTGATCGCTAACATTGGGCTTTTTTAATTTGTTTGTTCTTTGTCATCTTATACGGAAAAAATATGAAAGTAATATAACACATGAGAACGTGTGGTTAAAAATAAAAGAATATGTTTAATTTCTTAATATTACATATAAGTATAAAGCTGCGTCTCGTCTCTTTCTTTCGGCAATTTTACTTCTAAGCTATTAATCGCAAGTATTTTTAATGACTCCAGTTTGTTAGTAGATTAACGTTTGTTTGTTTAAGCCAATTTTTTTATTTATTATTTTTGATGAATTTTTATATGCAATTGTTGCACGAAATCCATCAGGAATCCGCTCTGCCGCTCTGTTCATCAGTGGGCGCGGGGACGCTTTGCTAGGTTTCCGAAAGTCAGCAACATCCACCGTCCCTGTAAAAAGAAAAAGTTATAATAACAGTTATTTAATAATGTAAATACTAAATTATAAAACTACGCATAGCAAACCTTTTTCGTGGTTGACTGCAAGTACAAACTCATTAGTTTGTTACAATAATTAAATTAAATCTAATAATAAATAGGTATAAAATCATCAATATTGCCTTCAAAATTGGCTCCTAATATTAGAAAGCTTTTAATTATTTAAATCCTTAGGATAGCTTACATCTTTAATACTAAACATGTTAAAATATAGGTAACCATTAGGGATTGCAATTGCTGGATCCAGCATACAGCAATCCAGCTGGATCCAGCGCCTTTTTAAACATGCTGGATCCAGCATACCGTGCTGGATCCAGCGATGCGGATCCGCAAACGTATCAATTTCTATTGTTTAGTTTTGAGTTGCCGCCATTTTCAAAACCGGGCTGCGTTTGGCGTTGCCGTTATGTCACGATAGCAGTAACTCATACTCAACAGATACTCCTATAGCACGTGCCGCATGTCGAATGCAACACCTGGCTATTTTTCTTTGCCAAAAAAAATGCGATGCGGCAGGAGATGAAAACTTTGCTGAAACGTGTAAAGAAACAACATATTGTAGAGCCGGTGCAAGAAGATATCAGTATAGTTAGAAGAGAATGGTCTAGATGATGACACAGAACCCGTGAAAATGACCTTAGAGCAAGAGCTTGAGATGGAACTTAAAAGAGAGAAAGAGAACTTTAATAAACAAAAGTGGTCAATTAGATTACAAAAAGGTCCTGAAAAAAGAAATGAGCGTTTATGAGACCGAAGGAGTGCGAAATGAACATTTATCTATGGTTTATGAGTATTTATTGAACATAAAACCGACCAGTGGAGAGGCAGAAGGGGCATTTTCAGCAGCCGGCTACATATGCAGTTCTGTGCGAAGCAGGTTGGGAGATAAGACTATAGATAAAATTTGCTTTTAAGGTCTTACTTTCAGAGGACTCACAAAAAGGGAAATAGTCAGTCTCTTATCGTCAGATTTTAAACTGCCTAATTATTAACGAGTGGAGAGAAGATTGTTTCTTAAACATAAATGTAATAAGATATTGCTTACTTAGAAACATTATCTAAAATGTTATATGAGCTTATAATATGTTTGTTATTTCATTTTAAGTTGATTATTTTGATCTCAAATGATAAAGAAACTGAAGTAAATTGATATAAGATATCACCAAATGAGTGAAAGATTTCATAGATTATCGTAAGAAGTACAAATTAATAAAAAAAGTCTTAAAAATGTCGTCTTTTTATTTTCGTTCCATATTTTGCTGGATCCGCGCTGGATACAGCTGGATTCAGGTTAATCCAGCAAGAATCCAGCTGGATGGAAAACGCCGCTGGATTGCAATCCCTAGTAACCATAAGCCATTTAGAGAAGATAAAATAGTAATATTTAAGCGTAATTCTTCATTAACATTAATAAATAAATTTATCTTCAGGAAATTAACAGATTATACTATGTGGTACTTTTATTTTATTTATTTATTTATTTACTATTGCAGCTATTTTTATTTACTATTTATTTATTTATTTTTTATTTATTTATTTACTATTGCAGCGGTTGTCCGAGACGATAACTGAAGGCAAGCGGACTTTACCATTGTCGTTGCTCCCAGTTATAAATGGGAGTTGTTATATAAAGTTAAAGTATTTCCGCCAATTGCGTCAAATGATATTATAACATTACCTTTGTATTGTCAAAATAAAAAATGTCAGGTTTGGTGCAGTTCTTTAGTAGTGCCATGGGTATTAAAAAATAACCATCTCATTACCAGTGGTGCAAGCCGGTCCGAAAGAAGTTACAATACCTTATTGGGCGATTTAATTTAGGAAGGATGCCACACTCCTGTCTCCTCAATTCTGTATTGGGTCTGCCTGAAGGAGTATGGTTTGACTTCTTATTTTGTGAGAGAAGACAAATAGTTGGACTATAATAGGCTAATGCTAATGATGACGACCGTTTACTCATGTTTCAGCGTTGGTCGTAAAGACATCGTTGTTCTGAGGCTTCTATCTTACCTTTTTTTTATTAACGTCGGTATCAAAATGCCTTTAAGCACTGCCTCCCGGCCAATGGGGGGAACGAGAGGGGAGCGTGAGGCTTACTGCGGCAGACGCGACCACCGCAGTCCTACCTACTTAAAATCCTCCGACGACGCCCACCACTGTTGAAAAGGGGCGCGGCCCCAGTGCTAGGGTTTTTAGCTTCTGGCACCCTGCCCGTGGCCAACGTTCTCCGGACAGAACCGGGAGGACCTCCTCAGAGAGGCGCGATGTGTAGCGCCCCCCCTACCTCCTTGTGCGGCCATGGCGTAACTGGCCGACTTCTAGGAGGTTCCTACCTGAAGATAACCTGTGTAAGGGCGAAACACGTGTTGTGTTGAACTGTTTCTCGATTTTTCGGAAAATAATAGTTGCGCGGTAATTGCTACGAATATATTTTTAATACATCAACAGTTGCAAACACCCAATGTATCTACAATCACAAAGAGTAGTTTTTTGCATTAACGATCTATTGTAATTAGTAGTCACATGATACATAATTTATGCAACTTCTTGAGCCATGAAAATAGATATTGTTATAGTAATTACTAGTCAATGAGGTAATGGCATTAGGTAACAATTATCAGTCATAATATTGATTTGGTGCATCCTATTGTCAAGTGTGTGATTATAGTGGGACATGTTGGTACACAAGTGATTCTCACAACAGCGGCACTGTGACGGCGGGTACAGTCGGAGATATAATTATTTTGCTTTATTCTGATAAACGCTGATTAAGCGATTGAGCTCCGCGGTACTAACTCGATGATTAAAAACGTTAATTGAATTAATTCATTAATTAAGTAATACACACGACAAATTACAATTTTACAAATAAAAATCTTAAGAACTAAGTTACAGAATCTAGATTGTAATTCAAATTTATGTGTAATAAGTAAAACAGGATAAAAGACGTGTTACATCAAATACAAGGCTTATTATAAAGATCACTTAAGACTAAGAGAATAGATAAGTAAAACAGATTTAGAGTCCTTGGATGTCCAGGCCAGTCCTATTTCGTTTAATTTCCAGCGCTACTGTGCTTCGGAAAGCATTTTACAACGGCTTAACATCTTGCTTGTAAAGTATAGTTTTTATGCCATGTTTGGGGCCAGACTGGGATTTTTAAGGCAGATCAAACAGCAGAATGCCTCCCAGGTGTGTACCTGCTTTTGCCATATCGCACTGGTTCCGCGGGGTGAAATATGACCTAAACCTCTCTCTTCATGTAGAGAAACCATGGTTTGTGAAAGGAAGCTCGTGCCCATTAATGAGACAGAGATGATGATTAATATATTAAACTGATTATAATGAATGACGCAGTTTACCCCCTATTATTCTATTATAATTTTGCACAACAAAAGGTGACTTTAATTATTTAAATTATGTAATTTAAATATTATATAGTTCGTTGAGTATTACCCATATTTATCATTTTCAAGTCTTCTGAAGGTAAAAAATAACCGTCGTCGACTGTACACTGCGTATAAACCTCAAATACTATACCATTAATCTTTTTGTGGGCGTTGGGTTCTCAAGAAATCGCTCGCTTTCCTAGTTCAATGCCAGTTTCACATACGTTTTCTAAAGCATTGTCAACCGCTGCAATTACTCAAAGTGCTTTCCACTTTGCCAGTCAACAATCTTTGTTCTGTATTTGTAGGGCAATCTGGCTAAATGCAACGTGTCGACAATTGTCAAGTTGTTATGTTAATGACCATTTTGTATCGGAACAGGTTTAATGTTAATTGGCGGCTATAGGCTTTTGAATATGCTGTTATAGATAGCCTTTTTTTTGTTTTACGTCGGTATCAAAATGCGTTTACGCACTGCCTTACGGCTAAAGGGGGACCGAAAGGGGGTGTGGGACTCACCACCGGCAGACGCGGCTGCCAGCAGTAATACCTACTAAAAATCTTCCGACGACGCCCGCCGCTCGTCGACAAAGAGGCGGTGGCCAGTACCTGGGTTGCAGCGTCTGGCACCCCGCCTGCGGCTAACGTCCCCCGGACCAAAACCGGGGGACCTCCTCAGAGAGGCACACTGGACGCGCCCCTCCTACCTCCCTGTGCGACCATAGCGTGCTTGGCCGAGGTCCATTGTTAGACAGCAGGGGCCCTCTGCCCCCGCCGCCTAAGACCCTCCTAGCACGCCCGCTGCGCCCTGCACAGGTCCCTCTTAGTTTCCCCCCCGGTAGTCAGTACTAAGGGCACCCAGAGTCACCAATATCTGAGTGTGACATTTTCTCTAGCGGCTTCTTCGCCCTACCGGCAGGTACTTAGCCCCCCCCCCCCCACGACAAGGTGGAGACCAGTCGGGAGGGTGGCTCGTGTGGCCTACAGCAGAGTGGTATGGCTTCGTGCGTTTAGCACATTTAGCCAGTGTCAAGTAAGAGATTATATTAATAACATTTAAATTATAGTAATTGAGAATGAGTGATGATAAAGATGATAAATGGTAAATGAGATGTAAACCCCCTAAACCCCTTGAGTCCTCAGTAAAGATGTGGGACAATACTGAGATCTCATATGGACTTTTTGAGAGAATTTGAAAAGTGATGTTGCGCTGTTTTGTTTCATTTACCAACACTCATATACGTTTACAAACACTTAACGGTTAATAAGCCACCGTTATTAGACATTAATGTTCGAAATATCACAAATTTTAGAAAAATAAAAAATGCTAAACTGCTGACATGACGCTTCACTTTCCTGCTTGTCGTTTGACTATTAACGCAATAGACAGAAATAATATTTACAAGACAGGACAACGGTCTGGCGGGTCAGCTAGTTTTAAATATATTTTTTATGCTTCTGTTAAATACATCTAAGTAAATGCCGCGTACTTTGGGCAACAATAAAACTTTTAAAAAGGTACACATTCCTGAATTAACGTGAACCGTGAGAGTTTCATTAGCATACAAAGCCTGCTAAACGGTGCTATCGCGATTGGGCCGGTCTGTCTGTCTGTCTGTCATACATTATTCTATTAAGCTTTTTATGTTCTCGGTGAGCAGGAATGCGGTTAATGATATAATTTAGATTGCCTTCTGTTTACTTGCTCGCCATTGTACTATTTTTGTTAACTTTGTTTTTGTATGGGAGTATTTTTAGTTTTGTGCTTGATTTTCCTTTGACCGTTTCATAAAATTTTTAAAAACATATGACTGTAATATTATTCTTATAACTGTTTTAATTTGAACTGGTAGTAGTCTTGCGATTTATTTGGCATTGAGTTCAAACCTCGCATATATATTTCAGATGTGGACGATAGTCGTATTCCACTACGTGTTCACTGAGGATAGGCGAAAGCGGGTGTGTCGCGATCTTCTGTAATTTTATTCAAGGAGGCCTCTGCTCTGTCTCATCGATTACCATTTATTTATTTATTTAAATCCGCATTACATTATTATTACAGAAACTTAATCCTAAGGCAATAATGTAAATAATAAAAATAAAATACCAAATTAACTTAGCTTAACTACCTATATTATAATACCCTACGGATGACCCTTGTGAATTCACTCAAAGAACACGAAAACAAATCTATTTCTCCTGCTACTGCATTGAGTACACGCAGTGCGCGCGTGAGCGGCGCCAGATATAACAAGTTAGTGCGCGCGCGCGGCAGACCATATACAGCGATAACCAGGACCAACGGATTACTGTGTCTTCAATCGTAATCCTAACTTTTATTCTTCATCCGCATAAAGTCAACTGCTGAACATTGGCCTCCCCAAAAGATTACATTCTAATTGGGGTATTTGCCCATAATCACCACGCTGGGCAGGCGGATTGGTGGTTGCAGTTCATGACGCTGCTGCTCATCATCCCGTAGGATATCTCTTCGTCGACTCTTACGACTCCCCGTGAGATGAGAGAAGGTGGCACAAGGCCGGTACCACACGGCGCAACCTTTATTAGGGCCAATTAAATACAGTGGTCATTTCTGACTATTTCGTCTCACGGAGATCGCACGGCACCATGGATTGCATGTGATTATTATCATCATCGTCTCAGCATATTAAGGCATCCTCTCACAAACAAAGTCAAGAATGATTCAGGGCATGCTTTGTAGGTAATATGGATTCAAAGACTGCTGGTATATTGGCGAACTTTAACAGCCTTTTGGAAGCCTCGTTAGCGTCACCGTCAGACTGACTGACTGACGGACAATCCCCTCCCTCCTTTAGAATCACGACAGGCTGACTGACAGATCCCCCCGATAAGAGTCACCGACAGACTGTCAAATCTTGAGCAAAGCCACAACAGACAGATTAACTGACAAACCTTGACAAATTCTGATAAAGAACCCATTTTCTTTTAATTCTTTATTATGGTACCGCTCATATCTCTTTCATTGTTGTAAAAAAAATATATCGAATTTCCATTTTGTGTGTGAATATTTGACGATTCTAAATGATCATGTTGATCTTAAAGACAATAAAGTATATTTTATTTTAACAGTATAAAAGTACAGGAATAACTGCCGTTTTCAACCTATACAGTATACGGTGAATACGAAAACTTACTGTTCATAATTACACGATGTTAGAACACTTGTAGTAAAACGTTAAAATTAGGTGAATTCCAATGAACGGTTCATGTTCCCCTGCTTCCGTGGCTTTAACAATCATAGCGGTTATTATTTTACGGTGATAATTATGTAAAATCTCTGTTTTGAAACCTAATGGACCTAATGGTACAACACTTCTAGTATACCGCTATTTTGGATAAAAACAAATTCTTCATTGGGAATATGAAAATTACAAATTATATAGTACATACATAATGACTCAGTAAGTAGTTATAGCAAGATATAGCATGAATGTATACATATTAATATGATATTGTGTAGTTAATTGTAAAAAAAGATATATTTTATACAATATCATAAGTATTAACTGAAATAGACAGTATGATTTGATTACATTATTCAGCTGATCTATTTATAACTCATGGAATATTCCGATAAATTTAAAGTGTTTTTTTTTACGGAATTTTGACGACCGATATGGCGTGGAGGTCAGTATACCTGCACTTCATTCGAGAGGTCGTGGGTTCGATTTCCACACAGGACAAATCTTTGTGTGCATGAACATGAATATTTGTTCTGGTCTAGGTGTTCTCCTATGTATCTTCAGTATGTATTTACAAAAAAAAAGTATTTATGTATGTTTATCCGTTATTTAGTATCCATAACACAAGTACCAACTTATCTTGGAACTAAAGAATTGGTGTGATTGTAAAGGAATGTTTATTTATTGTTTATGTTTATTTATAATATGTAGAGTTCCTAAGACAATAGTGTGTGGAAGGTTAACGAAAGAAAAAAAGCGGAGATCATCTCTAAACCTTCGGCAACCGATTTATAAAAAGATCCGTAAGAAAATCCAGCTGCTTTTTATTCATAATTTAAAAAAAAATAACGTCCTTAACTGTCCCTTGGTCCTAGACACAAAAGCGAACGCGGCAGAAAGGATTTCAGAATAATCCAGATGGATTTCGTGCATCGATCACAAAGAATAAATATAGAATTTGACAAACAATTTCTTAGGTATTTAATCTACTAATAACCTGGAATTATTAAAAATACTTGTGATTAATAGCTTAAATGTAAAATGGCCGAAAAAAAGACAAGACGCAAATTTACATGTGTAATATTGCGAAACTAAACTGGTTATTTCATTTTTAACTACACGTTCTCATGTGTTCTATGCTGTAAATTTATGTCTATTTCATATTTTTTCCGTAAAACATTACAAAGAACAATCAAATAGAAATAGCCCAATTTTTGCTATAATTTGGCATTGTATAACAAAATATTAACATCAAATTTGTATGAATTACAAAGTAACAGTTGATTGTATAAGCATTTGTTACTTTGTAATCTTCTTACAAATTGGAATCAGAATACTTATTAAAAAACATCCTTGCATTGACATTGTCGGTCTGTCGGACCGGATAAGGCTTTAAATGTTTGCCTTAATGATTGGTGCGCTGGCAGTGCCTGGCAGGTTGGTATGTTCCCGCTTGGTATTCGAGGGTTACTATTAATTGGAATGAAGTACACATAGATCATAATTGGTCATGTAACCGATTACCATGAGTATATTATATAGTATTATTTTTTTTAATTTTAAATTATTTAGGGACTTTATTCGACATGCCAGTCCCATCGTAACAATTCTATGTACTAAACAGATAAAACATATCTCTAGCCATCTTTGTTGTAGGTTTTGCTAGGATTGGGTGATACATGCCTATATCCCACTGATTAATCTTGTACTGTATACAAAAGCGAAGCCTTCTGCTCGCGTATCTGACACATTTCATCAATAAGTCCTGTAGGGTATCAATGGTGTTACACAATTCGCAATTAGGGATTGACACTTTGCGCATTAAATATGCAAATGAGTTCAAAAGGAGGTGTCCAGATTGCATCCTAAAGGCTGTGACTAACAACGATCTGTTGTACTCAGTACTTATGAACCACGGTATATGAAGAGAGATGTTTCAGAAAAAAGTATCAAGCGGAATTCCAGAGATAGAGCATCCATTAGAGCCCCGAGAGACCCTAATAACTTCCATGTGTTCCCCTAATTAGTGGCCTTAATTAAAGGACATTTTTTAAACCTCTTTATAAGTTGTTCTTTTATTATTAAAACTATCAACTTCGTAACTACAAGAGTTGGTGTGAACTTAAATTTTACATTCGCTTAATTACGACAAAACATTTCAAATTGGTAACTTACGCCTATTAGTTTCTAAGTTGACATTGATAAGAACTTCAAACTTTAAATATATTTATTTCATAAACTATCGCACTTGAAAACGTCAAAATTATATATATTTTTTTGAACTTTGTGATCAATATAAAATTATTGTGGGTACAAATGCTGTGTTGTGAGACGGTAATAACCTGACAGGATCTCCTATGCAGAATGTTTGAGAAGCGCGGGAAAACGTGTTAATTATCATGAGAATCTGTCATGCATGGAGGGTCCGGCAGAGGGCGTTTGTTAAGGCCCAGGCGGACAAAGGAGCTAGTATATACGTACTAATAGATAGGTATTTGTTAGGAACTAATGTGGTCATCATCTCAGCCAATTATCGTTTCCTCTCACAGAGTGTCTATGCTACACCGACCAAGTGTAGTTTAGATCCAGGTGTGTGGCTTTTTAGTGTTTGAATATTTTAAGCTGCTGTAAGACTGAGGGTCGAGCTCAGTGGCGTGCCATTGGAGAGGCTTATGTCCAGCAGTGGACTAATGTAGGCTGATAATGATGATACATACATACATACATACATACATACATAATGTCACGCCTCTTTCCCGTAAGTGTAGGCAGAGATCACATCCTTCCACTTGCTACGATCTTGGCACACACTTTTAGCTTCATTCACACTCATTAACCTCCTCATACAAGCACAATGATGATACAGTTGCTCATTTATTTATATCAGCTCAAAAAAGTTTTTGTATTAGGCTTAAATTTCCTCTTACAAACTACAGGAAGAAGGATTTTAGCTTCTAATCTACCACGCGGGTCCACTACAGCCTCTGCTGCAGTGCAGAAGCAAGTGGGTGGTCTCCTGCTTTGATAATTTTCAAGATGCCTAATAGGGCACTTTCATAGCTGAAAGGCTACCCATTGTTTCGTGATTTCATTTTTTTTTTAATTTATATTTTGTTTTGACGTTTTCAAGTGCTATATAAAAGATTATGAAATAAAGAACTTTTTACTTTACTTTACATTGTGATAATCGGGTTGATCTCTTGTTAGACTTAATGTCCTTTGGAACGAACGATATAAACTGGGGTGAGTATACCCGCACTCCGCCCCTATGGTCGTGGGTTCGATTCCCATAGAGGACAAATCTTTGTGTGCTAAAACATGAATAATATATATTTTATCCAGGAATATTTATATATTTATTTTTTCTATTGCTTGATAATCGTGGAGATAACTCCACCTTCGAGAGATATGTCCACCTTTGTACTTTTATCTTTGAATACTTTTTGTTGTATTTTTGTTTAGTTTACTATATATTGTTTTATTTCTGGTATCTTCGGAAGACCAGCGTCGACGCATCACTTAGATGCTACGGCACATGCTGAGTAGATACCTTTTCATAATCGTGTATAGAAATAAGTATCTTCAGTTTCATATTATTTTTTCTGCTAATTTTGTACATGGTTACGAATAAACGTTTTTCTTTCTTTCTAATGTAATTATGCTTTGTGTGCAATACATTATTACCAATTGTGCCTCTGATGTTAAAAGATCTGAGAGGGTGAATAAAATTTGAAAGAGTTTTAACGTCATTGCCGGATGCCATAAACGATTAGTTCTCAGTGTTTAAGGTGCTGTGACAAGCGTTTATCATAATTTTCATATCCTTCTAAAAAATGTATGTTAAATTAACTCGTATGTTCGCTAGATAAGGTTACAATTGGCACGTGTATGGGCATGCGCAGGTGCCATCGAGTTACAATGTTTGCACATTCCAAGTTTTTGTTCTCACGACAATGATTTCTTGTTAAAAATGAATTTCTTTATATCTGTGTTGATCATGCGATTAGAAAACAAATTAATAATGGTTTAATGCTGCATTTTAATAAAATACCTATTAAAATCAATACGACTTTGTTTAAACCTATATATTAGATAGGTTAATAAGCAAATTATATATCAATTGCCACAACAAATATTTAATGTCAAAATGTCTATTTTACTACCACATATATATCTAACCGGGAACAACTACTTAACGTGCCTTCCGATAAGCACTCGATACTAATTGCCACACAAATGGTCACCCATCCAAGGACTGACTCTATAAACTCTACTTTACTTAGGTTTGTGCTGCTCTTAGGAACCATCCACATACTATGCAGACTATCAACACTCGAACCAAGAAATTAGGTAAATCGTTCCTGTATAAAACCATTAAGCTCTGAAATTCTCTGCCGGCTCACGAGTTTCCTAGTTCATAATCCCGGGTCTTTTAGGCGGGGCGTGAAACGGCATTTCAGCAGGCCGTTACATGAGTCAGTGCGCTTTGTACCGTTATTATTCCTCGGTTTAAAGCGCCTTAATATTTTTGGACTTATTTTACTGTTTACCGTGTCACATTATAAAAAGGTGATAGTTTTTCGAACTATCACTGCGGGACTACGAGCGCTTTAACCGTTAGTTGTTTTCTGATTCGTAGTTAATTTATCTGTGTGAGAATACTCGACTATTGTACCACTCTTGGGGGAGATAACTGTAATATTTGTGATTAGATTTAATACTTTACCTGTTTTTGGTGAAGACAATGGCTTTATTTTCTTTCTTGACGTTTACAAGTGCTCAAGCAGAGTATAAGAATTTCCTTCTTACCAATTCGGACATGAGAAAATATAAATAGTTAACAGTTCTGGATAATCTTTTGTGTCACTCGGAAACTTCGCAAATAGCAAGCAAATATAAAATAATTGCATAAAAGGTATTATTTAGTACATATGTTTTTAAAGACCTGTGTAACCTCAGTACATATACTGCATATATTTGCATAAGTAGGCGATGAGCCGTATTTAAAAGGAGGTTTGGAGTACCAGTTACCAGTAGGAACTGACTTCAAACCTTGCCGATATATTACGGACGTGAAGCTAATATAATAATAATAATCCTCTTACAATCACACCAATTATTTAGTTCCAAGATAAGTATCATTAAGAAATTGGTAAACTTGGTGTACATGGGATCCTATCATCATCTTTGGTACCAAGCCATCCTCACCTGCAAGTGGTGCACCTGCCGATTAACGGACGAGGCTCTGGCGAACATAGAAGTTCCCGGTAAGCGGCAATAGGCTCGCCACCACCACGTGGGATCAATAAACACAATTGGCGAAGTGTGGGCATATATTATGCCTCTTCCCCCCCCCCCTTCCCCTTCGGAGAAACAGGCGTGCTTGTATGTATGTATGAGAGAACTTGTGTTATGGATACTAAATAACGTATAAACATACACAAGAGACTTAAGCATACTACTGATAGTTAATGGAGTAATACACCATTTTCTTAATTACTTTTAGACATGTTCCACAGCGTCATATATTGGCTTTTTTCCCTTTCATACAGATTCAGTGCCTAGGTGTTCACGGAAGATCAGCGTCGTGACATCCTATGGTGTCCGACAGTGTGCTGAGTGGACACCGTTTCAGTACATGGTTTAATGTTGTATTTTTCTGTGTACTTAATTACTATGTTTATTTGTACTGAATAAATTTATTTTCTTTCTTCTTTCTTTCTTTCTTCAAAACGATTCTTTCATATAAGTAAGGCCCCTTAAGTAGCTACGCATATATCTCTGTAAATATTAAGCTTTCTATCAACTACCACACATAGTCCATATCAGCCAATCAAATATATCACAAGTATGATTCCGTCGTAACTCTAGTTTACAATTTCCATCAAAGTTTCCAGGAAGAAGGAAAGCAGTAAAATGTTAGTGCACCTTTGTTGTGGGTTCGATTCCTGTTTGCATTCCGCAGCGGCCGTAACCGTGAACAATGCCTATAAGGGTATCGTCCAATGACGGAAAATCGCGGCTGATTTCATAATTCAGAACGAGCCCTTTAATTTATAGTAGGTATCATTGTAATTACGAATAGTCCTATTTAAAGTAACTATATTTCCTTAGTTCTACATCGCGGTTTTCAGAGCAATACACCCAACCTAGGCATACGAGGAACTTTGATTTTCCGACAATCAGCACTGTATAGTCTGAGCTTGAACTTCTACCACGGTGTGTTGTTTTCGCATTGAGACTGAGCATATCGTCGTTGTTCTGGGAAAACCCAGTAAATAACTTTTTTTCATAAAATGAGTTAACACAAATCGACTCAGTTTTTCATGCTCTTCGTCTGCGAAATACAACAGCATGTTAATATGTTTTTTAATAAAAATATTTTTATCTGAACTATCATTTGCCTATAACTCAAATTAGGTAACCATCAGGGTTTTCCCAGAACAACGATATTATAAGAAAATTTGCAGGCCAAAAAAAAATCGATTTCTTGCTTCCTATCGGTTATTAGGTATTTGTGCCTAAACCGCTGAAACAACTATATTTAATTTCGGTATAAAAATATATGCGATATTGGGCAAAGTTTCCAAGTGACACGAAATTCTTACAGTCCCCAGTACTGTTCTAATTATATTATATAATACTGCCTGCTCTAATTCAACGACAACGAAACTTCGTTATACACATCTCTTTCACTCGATAATGATATACCTAGAGAGTGAAAGAGATTGAAAGAGAGTTGAATTAGAGTAGGCCCTCTGTTAGCTATTATTATTTTGGCATAACCGAATCACTCACCGTTTTTCCGTTTGTCTCGCTTATATAATGATGTTTCGAAGAAATTGCCCGAACTAGATTTAAATTGTCAGAGCCTGCCCAGGTTTCTGAAACTACTGAAACAACTTGCTCACGTACCTTAGTTAGTTAGTTCACTAGAAATTATCACCGATTTAGTAATTTTCTTTTCTCTATAATCCCTTAATGTTTAAATGTAATCTTAGTGTTGTAAGTTTAGAGTATTAGGTTTATTATTATTTTTTGCTATTTTCTTTTTGATTGTAATGTTACGTATGCAAGATGTGTTTACCTATAATTATAAGAACAGTTAGTTGTTTAATGTAAATTTTTGTAATTTTTATTGTAATTAATGCTGTGTCTTATGTTGGTAATCCAATAAATAAATAAATAAATCAGTATGAAGAAAATTTTATTATGGAAAATCTATATAGAGTTGGTTAATTTTGTCGTAACCACAAAGTAATTTTATAAATAATTACATTTCCATTTAAAGAAATCTTATTTAAGGAAAGTTTTCTGACGGGAATCTCGGGTCAGGAAAATGCGTCAGTGTATAATTTCCTAAAGCCTGCAATGCTGAAGGATTGCCTACTCGGCTTACAGCGGCCTTCCTACTTAAAAGAGGTCATATGGACATTCTTCTATAATACTTAATTTGTATTAAACATTGACAACAACGTTTCCCCAATCCTCTTAAAATATTAAGAAGTTAAAACATATTAATGAATTAATGCATATCTATAAGTTTACATTTATTTTAAATGTCTTTTAACCGAATGTTACCTTCTAAAACATGGAAACAAACAACAGCGTTGCGACGTTTGAGATGTTCAACAATATGCTGAGTGGCCGCCATTTCAATACGAGTACTGATATATATATAAATCAGATTCTTAAATGCGTAAACCTTAATTTGTACATATTTAAAACATGTTAAACTTGTATTACATTATGATAATGAAAATAAATTATTAACCACATCTTATTTCAAAAAAAGAAGTTTCCAAATCTATTCACAATTGACGAAAATATCAGAGAAATATAAAAATATCTCTACAACAAACAAACTTTTTTAAGCCAAAGTTGAAATTGCCAAAGCCAAAATTGAATTCAAAGTATTAAAATACAGCCTACATTCAAGTCCTTGCCGTGTTTCCTAGATAGTAGCCGGATCTAGCACGTGTTAGTGCTTTAGGGTGCTCGACTGTAACCTAAAGTAAGTGATCTGTCCTCGGCGCGTGGCCTTGCAATGCTGCGCGGGCGCAAGCCCTGCCACCGAGTACGGCATAGTGTACTGGTAGTAAGTGTAAGGTTTTATGATACCCTGCGCCATATAAATATATAAACGTAATTTACGTAAGCTTGGCTTTATAACGTTCTTGTAAAACACACTTAAATCGAGATATGCCACTTCTCTCGAGCAGAAGCTTACAACGCTTAACCTACTACATTTGAATACTATTAGTAATCGCTAATATTTTAATCATAAAGATAATAAAAGTAATAAATATCAGCATCAACTTTAAAAATATAGTTTTTTTGACTAGAGAATAGTAGACGTGACCATCTTAATTATGTTTCATGTAATACATAATTTTTTGTGATATAATTATGCCAATTTTTTTAGTAATAAATAGCTTGCTTATTATAAGTATAATTAGTATAACTCGTAAACTCTTAATGCTCACTTAGATGATTACAAATAAGTATAACTAATACAATTATACATTTATACGCTACAGTTAGCGCGTTGATTACATTTTGAACGTCGTCGGTCAGTACCGAAGACGTTCAAAATGTTAAGCTTTTCTACCCAATAAAAAACTGTACTAAAAAGCTTAATAGTGTAGTTCTATTTATTGAATTGAAATGAAAATTTTATCGAGACATAAAACAGAAGAACAAAAAACATCACAGTCAAAAAAATCACAAATAAGTATATATATCATAATTATGCAAAAAAGAACTCCACTCAGCATGTGCTGCAGTGATGGTGCACTCACCACACAGCGCTGGTCTTCTGTGGACACCTATTGCAACATATATAGACTCTGACGACCGATATGGCGTTGAGGTCAGTATATCTGCACTTCACTCCAGAGGTCGTGGGTTCGATTCCCACACAGAACAAATCTTTGTGTGCATGAACATGAATATTTGTTCTGGTCTGGGTGTTTTCCTATGTATATTAAGTATGTATTTACAAAAAAAAAAAAGTATTTAAGTATGTTTATCCGTTGTTTAGTATCCATAACACAAGTTCTTAATGATACTTACTTGGAACTAAATAATTGGTGTAATTGTCTGAAAAATATTTATTATATTTATTTATTATTTATAGATTATTACTTCGAGTAGTTTTACTGTTGTTATTTGAGTATGGCAAGTGCGTTTACTTGACCTGCCAGAATGCGGACACTTTAAGTACTAAACCACTTTGGAACTCACATTTTATGTACGGTTGGGTGTTGGCTTGACAAATGTTTTATCGTTTTACTTTGCAATAATAACAAATATGGTGCTTGATATATTATGTACTAGTACTAGTGGAGCGACGATAGCCCAGAAGCGAGACCCATAGACTTCTAATTCATAGGGTCTAGGGTTCAAACCTATGGCTTTTCGAACTTTGCTCTGTGCCTCGGAAAGCACGTTAAGCCGTTAGTTAAGGCTGTCACGAACATCTATGGCAGTCGTTATTAGGAAGTCAGTGCCTTCTAATATTATGTCAGCTGGTTTAATCGTAGAACGAAGTTTCCCTTTGGGTTGTGGAGGAGATGGCATTCGCTCTATGTAATTACTAAAGTTCAACCAAATCTAATTAGTTATAATTTTTTTCTCTTCTGGTTCATATTTGGGAAAACGAGCAATATTGAAGGTCATAACTTTCAAACCAATTTTATTTCCCACTACTGGACTTTATATGCTTACTGTCAGGCGAAACAGTGTACTACTAGTGATATATCTAAAAAAACATCTCCAATTACCCAATGAGTCCCAATCGGTGTAGAATTGGCGACCGATATGGCGTGGAGATCAGTATACCTGCACTTCACTCCAGAGGTCGTGGGTTCGATTCCCACACAGGACAAATCTTTGTGTGCATGAACATGAATATTTGTTCTGGTCTGGGTGTTCTCCTATGTATCTTAAGTATGTATTTAAAAAAAAAAGAAAGTATTTAAGTATGTTTATCCGTTCTTTAGTTTCCATAACACAAGTTCTTAATGATACTTATCTTGGAACTACATAATTGGTGTGATTGTAAGAGAATATTTATTTATTATTTAAAATTCACAAAGACCGCCTTGTGTTTAGCCACATCCCCTGCAGACTTATCGTTTCAAGGCGATATATTTACGCAAAGCTTATTAAATTAAAGTATTCACTTGTCTTATCATGGGGGCCACAGGCTGCCTGCGGCGCACTTTAACCCTTCAGTCGAATCTTTTGTGCATAAAGTATCAACTTAAATATGTAAATCTCCTCATCATCATTTCAGCCCATTAACGTCCCGCTACTGAGCACGAGCCTCTTCTCACATATCAAGGTGTGAGGGTATTGCGTCATACTCCACCACGCTGACCCAGTGCGGATTGGCTCAGGCAGGTGTATGGCGTCCTGCTGTTAGAATTTATCAAGCCGTTAGGCTTCTAACATGGCTTAACGACTACCACATTTTAGTGATAACCGGAACCAACAGCTTAACGTGCCTTCCGAAGCACGGAAGTGCTCGATATCAAATGCCACACAAACGGTCACCCATCCAAGGACTGAGCTCTGTAATTTCTGCTGTACTTCGTTGATCGTTTCCGACCACCGAGCACCGCAGAGCTACGAGCGCTTCTCCTTATATCAACCTTATAAAGTTCAGTTCTGAATGAAGATTTGCCTTCCCAATAGATTACATTCTATTGGGTGTATTTGCCCATAATCACCACACTGGGCAGGCGGGTTAGTGGTCGCTATTAATTGAAACCAGTAAGGATGACGCTGTTGCCCATCATTCGATAGGATTTTTCTTGGTCGACTCTTACGGCTACCTGCGAGATGAGAGGGGGTGCCTATTGTAGGCCGTAACCACACGGCACAAGAATGTATCTATCTCATTATAGATGATATATTAAGCATTTCAATATTTAGTAATCCCGTTTGAAACATAATATTTAGCATAGATATCAAATGCAAATTTAAAACGCCTACATGTAACTTTTGTCTAAAATTTAAGGGCCCATACTAGCTTAGCTCAAACAAAAATGTTTTCAAAGTAATATTTTCATCTCGTTCGCATACTAAATTAAAAGTTATCAATTTATTTATTTATTAATTTTTTGGGCTATTCAACTCAATTGTCAAATAGCTATAATTTTCAAACGTAAATCTCATTTATCGCCATTGCAAACTAGTTAAAAAATTTAATAAGTATTACATATTTCATCGGTTTTGTGAAATAAACTTTAGTGTGTATGTATGTATGTACATAAACTTTTAACTAAAATACAAATAGTTTTTTCCTTGTGCACTAAGTAATTGGTGTAAGAAACAGCCTTTTAAAAATAGCGCTTAGACATAGCACTGACCCTTAATGCCCAGTCATAATCACCTCTTTGGCTACCTAGAACTTGTAAAATAACCCACCTGTCACGCCAACATGACTTTTATTATCACATAATGAAGGGTTAGATATGCATATTTATTATACACCTTGCCAATATTTAATGGTTTGTGTAATTATATACCTACTTAGACATGCTTTGCAATTGCATTTTATAAAAATTGCCTTATGATAAACTTGTTGTGTTGTGAAGGGTCCGTATACTAGTAACTAGCTTAGTCAATAGACTTCTTCTTCCATTTAAATAATGGCTTCGTGCGTCTTGCACATTTAGCCAGTATCAAGTAAGTGATATATTAATCCTTACTAATCCTTACTTAATATTATAAATGCGAAAGTAACTCTGTCTGTCTGTCTGTCTGTCTGTCTGTTACTCTTTCACGCCAAAACTACTGAACGGATTTGAATGAAATTTGGTATACAGATGGTCTAGACCCTGAGAAAGAACATAGGCTACTTTTTATTTCGAAAAGGGGGTTGTAAAGGGTTAAAAAGGGGAGGGAGTGAAAAGTTGTATGGGATTTCTTAATTTTAAAAGATAAAACCATGAAACTTAATATTTAAGCACTGGATAAGAAATAATTAAACATTTGTTCTAGCGTTTTTGAAATTTCATCCTATGAGAGATGAAATAGGGGTTGAAAGTTTGTATGAAGTTCGGCATTTTTGAAAATAAAAGTATAACATTTTGTATTTAGGCACTAAATAATATACAAAAAATCGTTTGTTCTAGCATTTTGAAATTTTTACCAGTATGGGGGTGAAATAGGGGTTGAATGTTTTTATGGGTGTTCTTCATTTTTGAAGATAAAACCATGAAACTTGGTACGTAGGTCTCTTAGGATGTGCTACAAACGGAATTCTTGAAATTCGAACGGAACGGAACGGATTCGGCACGGGAACTACGACGCCAAACTATTCTAATAACATAATATTTAAAAATTTTGGGTGTATCAAGTTTAAAAAATATTTTGGCTTTTGAAGTTAAAGTTCCTTTTAACGAATTCTCTGCATCGCCGCCGCTGATATCTACTATACCTACTAATGATTCTTATTAAATAATAAAAATGCTACCCAAAGATACTATTCCACGCGGACGAAGTCGCGGGTAACAGCTATTATATATAATTTATAGTAAATGAGAATGAGTGGTGGTCAAGATGATAAATCGAAGATGAAATACCCTTCCCTAAGCCCCTTGAGTCCTCAGTAAAGATGTGGGACTATACTGAGATCTCACATGGACTCCTTGAGAGAAAATTTGGAAAGTGATGTAGCACTGTTTTGTTTGATTTAATGTTAGAAATATCACAAATTTTAGAAAATGAAACAAAACTGCAGACATGACGCTTCACTTTCCCGCCAAGAAGTCCGTAAATAGACTTATATAAAATGTTATTATATATTTTTTTAATTTTTTGTTAATTATTTAGCTAAATTCAAGTGAAGAACTTGTGTTTGGATATTACGGATAAACCTCCCTTGTTTTGATGACCGATATGGTGTGGCTGCGAATATATCCGCATTCCGCTCCTAAGGTCGTGAGTTCGATTCCCACACAAGACAAATCTTTGTGTGCATAAACATGAATATTTATTCAGGTCTGGATGTGCCTATGTACATGACTAATATATTTACAAAAATAAATCCGTTTATCTGTTATTTAGTATACATTACACAAGTTCTTAATCATACTTATCTTGCAACTACATTATTGGTGTAATTATCAGAAAATATTTATTTATTATAAAAATAGGGGGTGTTTACTCAGACCAGATATATATATATAGGGAGAGATAAGTATTTATATAATAGATAGGTGTGTATAATATTACTGGCTCAAACAATATGGTAAAAGGAAATATGTGACAGACGATGCCATAAGGGTGCTATGTCGGTCGAACAATTAATTTTTATAAAACTTTATAAAAAAAGCGATCTTATAACGTGCCGAGTAAGTATATTTTGTAATAAAAGTCGTTTATCTGTTCGGTTCCCTGGATATGACTACATCCTGTGGCTTCTCGCGGATGTGGTATAATAAACCATAAACAATCGGGAGGTATTGACCTCGATGCGGTTCTCGAATTATCGATTTGACTATAAAATCGATTAAATGTGTTGATAAACTTTTGGGTTTTACTTGGTATTTTATGTGTGGAATTACTACGTATTTTGATCATAAAACCATACTTATTAACATTAACTAGGAAAGTGGAAAAAAATATTAATTAATAGGTTTCGTCCGGTTGGCCTGCAGTATTAATCCAGATTCTGCCCAATACGAATTTTATTAGAATATAAATGTAGGTTATATTAAATAAGGGTCTAAAATATCAATACCGAGTTTCATTAAAATTATTATCGCAATAAACGATTTTGATTGATTGATTGATTATGTTTTCTCGGCCGAGTGGTTTTGACCTGTTAGCTTCTCCTTCTATTGTATTTTAATATTTTTTACTCGCAAAATCCTTACTATAATATTATAAATGCGAAAGTAACTCTGTCTGTCTGTCTGTCTGTCTATTACTCTTTCACGCCAAAACTACTGAACGGATTTAAATGAAATTTGGTATACAGATAGTCTAGACCCTGAGAAAGGATATAGGCTACTTTTTATTGCGAAAAGGGGGTTGTAAATGCTACCCAAAGATACTATTCCACGCGGACGAAGTCGCGGGTAACAGCTAGTTATAAATAAATAAAACTTCATCCTCAAGAACTGATTTACAAAAAAACTATCTTTTTACATAAAAACACATATACATAGGTTACATTTACATTACATAGGTTTTAATAAGTTAATTAAGTTGTTCATATAACATTATTATCATCTTATCAGGCTGTTCACTGCTAAGCTGCCTTCCCAACAGATAACATTGTATTTGACAGGATATTTGCCCAAATTACTTCGATCGCATTTTAAGCAAGTACGCAGGATGATACTGGCACTATTCTAGGCACATACAATAGTTTTACAAAATTGCTAGCAAGTATGTGAGATTGAAGCGCTCGTAGCTCTGCGGTGCTCGGTGGTCGGAAACGATCGCCGAAGTACAGCAGAGTTTACCGAGGTCAGTCCTTGGATGGGTGACCGTTTGTGTGGCATTAGATATCGAGCGCTTCCGTGCTTCGGAAGGCACGTTAAGCCGTTGGTCCCGGTTATCACTAAATGTGGTAGTCGTTAAGCCATGTTAGAGGCCTAATTGGGCGGCTTGAAAATTCTAACAGCAGGACGCCACACACCTGCCTCCGCCAATCCGCACTGGCTCAGCGTGGTGGAGTATGACCCAATACCCTCACACCTTGATATGTGAGAGGAGGCTCGTGCTCAGTAGTGGGACGTTAATGGGCTGTGATGATGATGATGATGTGAGATTTACACTAATATCTAACTTGCAATCTATGATCTATAAATAATCTATCTATCAATCTATGACTAGATATTTTCAAGTGTTATGTAACTGTATATATTACGAATGTTGTAGAACAAATTAATTCTGTAAAATAAACCTGATATCAATGATTGTATGCTATAAATATATTCTAAAAATAAATACAGATACTTTACATATCAAAATTTCAAAACTACTTGCTGCGACACCCCCTCACTAGTTTTTTAAGCAGCAACTGTTGTAACTATCTGCAGGCAACAGTAAAACGCGACCCCTATTGTGACGAAGGGCTTCCACCTGTTGCATTCGTGGCACCTAAAGAGAACCTGTATAATTAGTCTCCGAGCCGTCTCATTGTTTGTCACAGCACTCGCGGCAGAACCGACGCGGCCGCCGGCACAACCACGCGCCTTGCCATCGATCACTCGTCTCGTCGCTCCCACTCGATTATCATAAATCGGCACGTTCAATCGTGCATTTACAATCAATCCGACATCCCTATTCAATTCGAATTGGATTCTGTCATATTTTTAAAAAACAATTGAATTTCAAATTTGAATTTTAGAAAACTTTTGCGAACTTTTTGGCGAAAAACAAGTGACAATAAAGTTTTAAAAGTGCGTTCAAGTGAAGTTAAAACTCGAGTTAAGTTAAGTAGTTAAGACATTGGAACTGTCCAGTAGTCGCAGTGTCTAGCGATGACCCCAGTTGGCTTGTTGTTCAAAGTGAACAGGTGAGTTAGCATGTGATTGTTAAGTGGCCACAATGGTTTCGTGTCGATCTTTGAGAGGTTTTCAATATTGAACGGGCCGCTAACGTATGCGGCGCTGGCTGCTTCGCCATTGAAATTCTAATGGTGTCGCGTAGACTAATTCTCAGGCGTTTCTCAGAGCCTACTTTGAATTATCGTGCTCAAGTAGATACTTGAGCGGCTGTAATTTGATGTTAGGTTAGTGTTTGTGTCACAATGGAAATTCCTGATAATGGAAGATTCATTCATTTTGAGAAATAACTTTTTAAAAACATCTGAACATATAACAAAGGAAGTTTTAAGGAAGTAGATATTTGAGGTTAAAATAATATTTGAAAGACAATTTGTGATCTCATAGTTCCCTTAATTATGTATGTTTAATTATTAATTATAATACAATGTCAAGTAATTTTTATTAGTTACAATGTCATGGCAGAAAGAGATTTTCTACATTACCTAAAAATGTTCATAACTTATAATGTTAGTTTATAAGTATGACATTCATAAGAGCTCTATTGAGCCAAACTTAAATAAATTAATTTCGATTTGATTTATGAACATTTTCGTTTACCTAATATACTAAGCATTATACGAGTAGGATGTACCTCTTACAAGTAAACTTCATTTAAAAATCAATGAAACGTTGGGCTCATTCGACAGTTTATCAGTGTTGGCAGTTAGCGTAATAGACCGTAATATTCTGCCAGTTGTCTGCTACCCTGCCTCTGGCAGAGAGCATTTTGCAGTCAGTCAGACTTTGAAAGAAAGAAGAAAGAAAGAAAATATGTTTATTTGGTACACAAACAATTCAAAAAACCAAATAAACTTATATACTAACTGGACTGTATCAAAAAGGTCACCGCTCAGCATGTGGTGCGGTAACCTAAAATAAAATTAACAAAAACCAATACTGAACACAAAATTTGGAAATAATAATGCAAAATAAAAATTATAGTTGAAGTGGCATTGTCGACGTTACTTATTACAATAAAAAAAATTACAAATTAAAAACTATTACATACATACTTTGCTTGATACCCTTCAGCATACTGTTCTTTATGCGCGGCTGTTTGCAGCGTAATAAGATCTGGCGAATAGGACTGCAGCCGGGCTTGCCTTGGTGGAAAAGCCTACATTTTTCACTAGAGATAAGACAGCAAAATAAAATACAATTCTCTGATTGTCTGGGAACAAAAAGGTGTATAGAGATCTGCATTTTCTAAGAACTGTTCAACAGGACCTCTAAGTTGGCTTAACTATAACCACATATTATTATAGTGCTAACTGGAAACAACGGCTTAACTTGCCTCATGAAGTACAAAGCTCTGGAAACTAAATGCCACACAAACGGTCACCCAAGCATGGACTAAGCTCTGGGAATTTTGCGATTTCGAACATAAGCAAGTGATGGATTAAAAATATCTTTGTAACAATTCCCGCGCTACTTTAATTTCCCGAAAAATCGAGAAACTATTCAACACGACACGTGTTTCGCCCTTACACAGGGCATCTTCAGGTAACATAGGAGCCTCAGAACAACGATGTCTTCACGACCAACGCTGAAACGAGAGTGATTTTAAACATGTAATATGTATCAGTGCGGCGATAGCTCATTGACGAGACCCCTTGCCTTTAAATCCAAAGGGGCTCGGGTTCAAACCCGCACCTATGACTTTTGAAGTTATGTGCGTAATTATCGCATGCTCCGTGCCTCGGAAAGCACATTAAGCCGTTGGTCCCGGCTGTCATGAACATCTATGGCAGTCGTTATTAGGAAGTCTGTCCCTTCTAACGTCCTGACAACTGGTTTAACTATAGAATTATATTTCCCTCTGGGTTGCAGTCTGGTCCATGTAGTTACTGAAATTACGCAAAATCTGATTGGACCAGTCTGTGAGCAGACCCTGGGCCCTAAGCTTAAGTTAAGGGCAACCGGGATAATGCTAGGAATATATATATATATGATAAATAAATAAAGTAATATTTTCTGACAATGACACCAATTATTTAGTTCCAAGATAAGTATCATTACATTAAGAACTTGTGTTATGTATACTAAACAACGGATAAACATACTTAAATACTTTTTTTGTAAATACATAATACACATAGGAAAACACCCAGACCAGAACAAATATTCATGTTCATGCACACAAAGATTTGTCCTGTGTGGGAATCGAACCCACGACCTCTGGAGTGAAGTGTAGGTATACTGACCTCCACGCCATATCGGTCGTCAAATATGAATATTATTTATATAGTACGTAAAAAGTTTATTATAATATGAAGTGGTTTTGAACTTACAAAGTCTCGTAAAAAGTTTCTAAGAAACTAGGATACGGTTAATGTAGCGTCTTCATATAGACGTGAAGCTGAGCGTTGATCTGACGACTGGTTTGTGGAGATGATCCAATTACCCGGGACTAACGGGGCATGACCGCGCAGGGCTGGTAGCACCGGGATGCTCACACTGGCTGTAAACGATGTTGTTAGAGTACGTGTAATCTTTGATGCATCTTTTAAGAAATTTTCCGAAAAAGACCACACGAAAACGAGCGCTTAAGCTGTATCCTATAGTTAAAGTGTGTTTTGGCAATTAAGTGTTTTGGTTTTAGGATCAAAATTATATAATTGGAATAATATTACATAATACCTACTCGAGGTTTCGCGTTCATGTATTTTATTTCCAAAATTTTTAGTAACAGTTTTTTTTACAACAATATAATACAGTTGTTGTGAAATTTAATTAAGCAGTAGAGATAATATTTTTTACATATTTTAGTGATAAAAGGAATCTAGCTCCAAACAAAATAAACTTATGGTTAATATATGTACCCTGAATTTTTTTGAATATTTAATATTAACAAAAACAGTAACTGCACGTATCAAAAAGAAAATTGTAACTTTAATACTTCTCATGTAAGTGAATTGGTATTCTTATGGGAAATAAAGATATCCCAAACCTCATGTATGACAAAGAAACATGTAGAAAGCATTTTTGTAACTTTATACCAATAATACATAGACACTTGTATGTATACACACTTGGGTGTATAGGGCTCCTACCAAGACCTAAGGAGCCCAAGTCAACCTCACCTGCAAGTGATGCACCTGCTGATCAACGAACGAGGCTCTGACGAACATAACAGTGCCCGGTAAGCGGCAATGGGCTCGCCACCTATTACGTGGGACCAACTATATAATTGGCGAAGTGTGGGCGTATAATTTGCCTCTGCCCCTTCGGCGAAACAGGCGTGAATGTATGTATGTACATGCACACTTTTGTTTTTAATGTGACACGTCACAATGACCACATCCTGACACACGTCAGCTTGCATAGATAAACAGTCAATTAGTAATGTAACGTTTTTAAAAAACCTTATATATTTAATCTTCTGTCTGGGTTAGATCCCCACACAGGACAAATATATGAACATGAATATTTTTACTGACCTAGATGTTTCGTATAGATTTACAATACATACATACGAAACATACATATATAAATAAAAAACAATAAATAAATAAATAACAACCTTGTTTGATCTTCATGAAGAAGATTAGGGATAATTACCACAAAAAGTATGAATCCAAGGGTATGATTCATGACAAAGAATGCAATCGAAACCTAAGCAAATGGTAATAAAGGGTATAGAGCTGGAAAAAAAGCTATTTTGATGGTAATATAAACAATAATTTGAATGAGACAGTACGAAACATATATGTAAGTTATATCACAGAAGACACAGATAGATAAAAATCAGTGAGCAAGTCCGAACTTCATATCGAAATCTTTGTAAATGTTTTCTGTGAGTTATTAGATCTATCAGACGCGAGTGTGCAGTTAACAGCTTTGCAAAGAAATCAGTATGCAGCTATTGGACCTCCGTATCAAGATCTTGGTAAAAATCTGCGACTTATCAGATCTATAAGTCGCAAGCGCACAGTTAACAGTTTTGCAAAATGCTTCTGCTGTAATCTCCCAAGTTATTGCTATACTTAAGCAGGTGACAGAGCATCCAGCTAATGACACAACGGTCCAGGCGGAAATGAGGTGGTCCAGAAACTTCTGATGACTGCCGCTCTGATAATTGCGACATATATGAAGCTTTATTGGTTGTAATATTCATTAAGGTTTAAAGGATTTTACTTTTAGTAATTGCGTTTTAAGCGCTCTCAGCTCCGCGGTATCATTTCTGTAAATGCAAAGAATTGCAGGTTGCAGAGTAGATGAAAATGCAGAAGAGTGTTTAATTAGAACCTTAGAGAACAAATCCTCTGCATTTTTATTTCTATCTATTAAAAAAATGTTTTGTCATACATACATAATATCACGCCTGTTTCTCCTAAGAGGTAGGCAGAGGCATATTATACGCCCACATTTAGCCATTTATAGTGTTGGTCCCACGTAATAGGTAGCGAGCCTATTGCCGCTTACCAGGAACTTTTATGTTCGCCAAAGCCTCGTCCGTCGATCGGCAGGTGCACCACTTGTAGATGAGGTTGGCTTGGGCTCCTTAGATCTTTCAGGAGGATAAGGTCTTTCTGTCACCTTCTTGGCACCTTACGCTGGGCAGGAAACAGTGGGGTTTAGTCGGTAGTCCCGGCCACTATCATCTCGGCCGGGGAGCCCGACATAGCTTTGTGCTGTCCCTGCGGCGCAAAGTATGCGTTAAGGCATTTCCCACTATAAAAAAAAAAAAAAAAAAAAGGGCTCCTTAGATCTGGGTAGTAGTCCTTTACACCCTTTTTAAAAATATTTAGTTGCTTAATAATATGTTGATGTGTAATGTCCTGAAATATGGTTCCTTAATGAATAATGGAAAATTTGCGATAAACACAGTACCTAGGTACTAAATAGTAACTACTAAACAGTAAGAAATTAAATATTGCCGTCGACATTTCGCACAGCGCCATCCAGCCCGAAACTAAGCATAGCTTGTACTATGGATACTTGTAAAGGGTATTTAAGTAAGAGTGCACTTTTCATTTCAAAATAAAAACAAGTATTTTATGACATCGTTTCGATACTTTAATTGTATTGTAAAGAAGATATGTTCCGATTAAGTATGGAATAAAATATCCATGCGATTTTTTTCTTTGGGCTTTTGTGAAATCACGGGCTTATGCGAATAAACCCGTAACAATTCGGGCTTTCCTGTTCTCTTCTTTGCGTCGGGTTGTCTGGAAGAGATTTTTAGCGATAAGACCGCCTGTAGTTTATAAGTTTCTTAGTCAATAAAGAGTATATCTCTCTATTAATTCCTGAGCACAAATCGAAAAATCAACGCGCCATCGGTGAGATACAGTCACATTTCGGTCATTTGACGGATATTTTATTCCATACTTCATTGGATCATGTCTTTTTTACAATACAATAAAAATATCAAAACTCTACAATTATGTCATAAAATACTGGTTTTAATTTTAAAATGAAAAAGTGTACTTTTACTGAGACACCCTTTACCTTTACCCTTACGGATAAACATACCTACTTAATTACATGTAGTAAAAACATACATACTGGACCAGATAATTCCGTTGTATATTATTGAATTAAATTTAATTACAATATACGGTTAGTGTTGTGATAAAGTGTCTATTTAAATACATTAAACGGTTAGCAAAATGTCATTCAGATAAATAGGATCGTAATAGTCGTGTTAAATGTCGCATTCGTATTCCGTTTATCAGTGTTGGTAGCCGATTGCAAGATGGCGGTTATATTTAGAAAATGCTCCTTCATGAAATGTTATTAAATTCAAATTCAAATTCATATTCATTTATTCAAGTTTGGCTCAAAAAAGCTCTTATGAACGTCAAAACTTAAAAACTAGCGCGCCCATTCACTGCGGGCGGGAGCTTGATCGTAAAAGAACGGGCAAGAAAATCGTCAAGGTCAGTTTTTTCTCCCGCCAGTTACAAGAATATGTACTTAGTAGTAGAATTATTGCAACATACACGTTTTAGGACAAAATTTTCACATAAATACATACATATAATCACGCCTGTTTCACCGAAGAGGTAGGCATAATATACGCCCACATTTTAAGGGTCCCACGTAATAGGTGGCGAGCCTATTGCTGCTCAGGGTGAACTTCTATGTTTGCCAGAGCCTCGTCCGTTAATCGGCAGGTGCACCACTTCCAGGTGAGGTTGGCTTGGGCTCCTAAGATATTGATAGGATTCTTATACCCTTATAAAGTAAACAAATGGTTGGTACTTCAATGGTGTGCCACCAGATGGACCGATTATCTAGCCAAGATAGTGGAAAGCCGTTGAATTCTGCTCGATGTTGTTCAATGTTTAGCAGTGGACTTCTGGCTGATATGATAATGAGGAAACAGACTGTCAATCTTAAATCAAATCAAATCAAAACAACTTTATTGTGAGACATGGGTTACACTGGTGTTACTGGTTTACACATTGATAGAATAGGACAAAGTTAACCATTATTTACAATAAGAATAATTAGTAAATTGCACTTAACTGCTTGCATTATTTCGCTATCAAAATTGAAAACAATGGAGTTTTTAATGATTATAATATTCTTATCGCAATTATAAATAATTTTTCTTCATGCAATTATAAATCATAAAAATTTATGATTATCTCGTACATGACAATATAATTTGTTAAACGTAGGCTTCGACTAATTACTAGGATTTTACTCGTTGACGTTTAATTAGAAAATCTCCTGCGACTCAAAATTGGTTTGTCACAGGATGCTCAAGTCTTTATATAGATATAATAATAATCTAGATATTGATAAAACTACCCTACTCTTTCCTTCAAATTGAAACCTAACATATATGAATATGAATAATTGTCTTGGTCTGGGTATTTTCTATTTATTACTACAATTTGACGACCAATATGGCGTGGAGGTCAGTATACCTGCACTACGCCCATGAGGTCGTTGGTTCGATTCCCACACAGGACAAATCTATGTGTGCTTGAATTTGAATATTTGTTCTGGTCTGGGTGTTTCCTATGTATAAAGAAATTTTTTAGAGAAAGGGCAGGTCAAAAGTACCCTAAACCGACGGGCGTGTATGAGGAGGTTAATGAGTGTGAATGAAGCTAAAAGTGTGTGCCAAGATCGTAGCAATTGGAAGGATGTGATCTCTGCCTACCCCTGCGTGACATTATGTATGTATGCATTAAGTACCTATGTATGTACAAAAAAAAGTATTTAAGTATGTTTATCCCTTATTTAGTATCCATAGCACAAGTTCTGAATGATACTAATCTTGGAACTAAATAATTGGTGTAATTGTTAGAAATTATTTGTTTGTTTTAATATACAATAAAGCATGGATGTATGTTCATCCGCTATCCTTATAATTAGTAAAAGCTCTGCTTGAGTTATAATTTTTTTTAAATAATCTGAATCATGTGTTAGAAGTGATGTAATACGACTTTTTTTTTGGAATGTGAACTTGAATGAAGTACTTATTTTTTTTAAATTAGCCTTATCATTTAGCTTCAAGTTAACGACTCGTTCGTCTTGCTCGTCTCCAAACTTAAAAAAAAGTATTTTCATGAAGATACAAATCATCAAAGTAGTATTTACCTAAAATTTTGTAATAAAACTTGTACTATAAAAAGCGTTTGCTTGTCGCAATGCATAGTGCTGCATCTCATTGACACACTTGCGCAGGCGCAGTCTGCAAGCTACACTACACTGTCGTCAGGGCTACCGAGCATAAACACACTTACGTCTCGGGTCATGGACTCCCTATGCTAGCGTTTTAGGTAAACTAGAATTTAAGTGTTGTATTGTGAGCAAATAAAGATTAAATAGACATTCTTGGACGGCTTATACAATGTACCTATCTAGTATTATATACTAAGCAGATCATATACTATAGCAAAAAGATAACAAATAAACATAAATAACTACTTTTTTGATAAAGCGTTCGTAATAGGAAACTTACCTACTAATAGAAATATTCGTTTTCATTACATACGATAAATTTAAAAGAGCATAGCCTGTGAGTTTCATGCCAGTTCTTCTTACAGAGCGGTAGCTCGGAACTGGCACTTAGATTCACTTACACTTAATATTATTTTGTATTCGAATTGTTTTGTTGCATATAAGTGAATCTAAGTTTCTTGATTTTAGTGTAATAATATTTTGATTGGTTTTCATGTTTATAAATAATTTTGACGTTTTCAAGTACCATGTAATAGTTTATGAAATAAATATTTTTTTATTTTGATTATTAAAAAAGTTTATTGTTCCTGAATTGAACCCATGACTGTAGGGCAGTGTGCATGATGCGGGACTGTTTGAAAGGGTTACCGCGGCCTCGGGAAGTAACAGGCTCAAGAAGGAACATGGATGGTTTTTAGTTAGTAAAAGTCTTCAGCCTCCCGCTCCACCCTCAGCGGGAGAAGGTCATTAGATGATTTGCTATCCGAAAAAACAGTGCATTATGCATATGTACTGACTTTAAAGCCAAAGCAGATGCAAACGAGCTGTTTATTAATAACCCACTTTCTTTCGCCGTCATTGAGGAATACATTTGATTGAAACGACAACCATGCATCATCATTATCATTTCATTTGAAGTCCACTGCTGAACATAGGCTTTCCCAATTGCTTTCCATATAGATCGATCCTTTGTCGCCTGCATCCACCGGCTCCCCGCCGCCCTGACCAGATCATGGGTCCATCGCGTGGGGGGCCCTCTACTACGTTTGCTGAAGTGTGGGCGTATAATTTGCCTTCGGTGAAACAGGCGTGAATGTATGTATGTATGTACAAACACACTTTTGTTTTTAATGTGACACGTCACAATGACCACATCCTGACACACGACAGCTTGCATAGATTAACAGTGTTCTGAGCTCACATCTTCATTCTTAATTAGTCATGTAACGTTTTCAAATAACCTTATATATTTAATCTTCTGTCGTGGGTTGGATCCCCACACAGGACAAATATATGAACATGAATAATATATGTAGTGGTCTAGATGTTTGTACGTATTATAAGTATGTATTTATAATACATACGAAACATATATATATATAAATAAATAACAATCTTGTTTGATCTTCATGAAGAAGATTAGGGATAATTACCACAAAAAGTATGAATCCAAGGGTATGATTCATGACAAAGAATGCAATCAAAACCTAAGCAAATGGTAATAAAGGGTATAGAGCTGGAAAATAAGCTATTTTGATGGTAATATAAACAATAATTTGAATGAGACAGTACAAAACATATATGTAAGTTATATCACAGAAGACACAGATAGATAAAAATCAGTGAGCAAGTCCGAACTTCATATCGAAATCTTTGTAAATGTTTTCTGTGAGTTATTAGATCTATCAGACGCAAGTGTGCAGTTAACAGCTTTGCAAAGAAATCAGTATACAAGTATTAGACCTCCTTATCAAGATCATGGTAAAAATCTGCGACTTATCAGATCTATAAGTCGCAAGCGCACAGTTAACAGTTTTGCAAAATGCTTCTGCTGTAATCTCCCAAGTTATTGCTATACTTAAGCAGGTGACAGAGCATCCAGCTAATGACACAACGGTCCAGGCGGAAATGAGGTGGTCCAGAAACTTCTGATGACTGCCGCTCTGATAATTGCGACATATATGAAGCTTTATTGGTTGTAATATTCATTAAGGTTTAAAGGATTTTACTTTTAGTAATTGCAGTTGAAGCGCTCTCAGCTCCGCGGTATTATTTCTGTAAATGCAAAGAATTGCAGGTTGCAGAGTAGATGAAAATGCAGAAGAGTGTTTAATTAGAACCTTAGAGAACAACTCCTCTGCATTTTTATTTCTATCTATTAAAAAAATGTTTGTCATACATACATAATATCACGCCTGTTTCTCCTAAGGGGTAGGCAGAGGCATAATATACGCCCACGTTTAGCCATTTATAGTGTTGGTCCCACGAAATAGGTAGCGAGCCTATTGCCGCTTACCAGGAACTTTTATGTTCGCCAAAGCCTCGTCCGTCGATCGGCAGGTGCACCACTTGTAGATGAGGTTGGCTTGGGCTCCTTAGATCTTTCAGGAGGATAAGGTCTTTCTGTCACCTTCTTGGCACCTTACGCTGGGCAGGAAACAGTGGGGTTTAGTCGGTAGTCCCGGCCACTATCATCTCGGCCGGGGAGCCCGACATAGCTTTGTGCTGTCCCTGCGGCGCAAAGTATGCGTTAAGGCATTTCCCACTATAAAAAAAAAAAAAAAAAAAAGGGCTCCTTAGATCTGGGTAGTAGTCCTTTACACCCTTTTTAAAAATATTTAGTTGCTTAATAATATGTTGATGTGTAATGTCCTGAAATATGGTTCCTTAATGAATAATGGAAAATTTGCGATAAACACAGTACCTAGGTACTAAATAGTAACTACTAAACAGTAAGAAATTAAATATTGCCGTCGACATTTCGCACAGCGCCATCCAGCCCGAAACTAAGCATAGCTTGTACTATGGATACTTGTAAAGGGTATTTAAGTAAGAGTGCACTTTTCATTTCAAAATAAAAACAAGTATTTTATGACATCGTTTCGATACTTTAATTGTATTGTAAAGAAGATATGTTCCGATTAAGTATGGAATAAAATATCCATGCGATTTTTTTCTTTGAGATTTTGTGAAATCACGGGTTTATTTGTTTCGGGCTTTCCTGTTCTCTCCTTTGCGTCGGGTTGTCTGGAAGAGATCGCTTTTAGCGATAAGACTGCCTAGATTGGCTTTAAATTTTACTTTTTTTCAATATTGTAATCTGTAGTTTATAAGTTTCTTGGTCAATAAAGAGTATATCTATCTATCAATTCCTGAGCTCAAATCGGAAATTCAACGCGCCATCGGTGAGACACAGTCACATCTCTGTGCAAAAGTTATGAAAAATTTCATGAAAAGAGTAATGGTCTGTCATCGGAGCCGTGGGTGTCATTTGACGGATATTTTATTCCATACTTCATTGGAACATGTATTTTTTACAATACAATTCATCACAACTCTGTCATAAAAGACTTGATTTTATTTTAAAATTAAAAAGGGCACTTTTACTGAGACACCCTTTACGGATAAACATATCGACTTAATTGCATGTAGTAAAAACATACATACTGGACCAGATAATTCCGTTGTATATTATTGAATTAAATTTAATTACAATATACGGTTAGTGTTGTGATAAAGTGTCTATTTAAATACATTAAACGGTTAGCAAAATGTCATTCAGATAAATAGGATCGTAATAGTCGTGTTAAATGTCGCATTCGTATTCCGTTTATCAGTGTTGGTAGCTGATTGCAAGATGGCGGTTATATTTAGAAAATGCTCCTTCATGAAATGTTATTAAATTCAAATTCAAATTCATATTCATTTATTCAAGTTTGGCTCAAAAAAGCTCTTATGAACGTCAAAACTTAAAAACTAGCGCGCCCATTCACTGCGGGCGGGAGCTTGATCGTAAAAGAACGGGCAAGAAAATCGTCAAGGTCAGTTTTTTCTCCCGCCAGTTACAAGAATATGTACTTAGTAGTAGAATTATTGCAACATACACGTTTTAAGACGAAATTTTCACATAAATACATACATATAATCACGCCTGTTTCACCGAAGAGGTAGGCATAATATACGCCCACATTTTAAGGGTCCCACGTAATAGGTGGCGAGCCTATTGCTGCTTAAGGGGAACTTCTATGTTTGCCAGAGCCTCGTCCGTTAATCGGCAGGTGCACCACTTCCAGGTGAGGTTGGCTTGGGCTTCTAAAATATTGATAGAATCCTTAGGATAGGACACTTATTGAGTAAACAAGTGGTTGGTACTTCAATGGTGTGCCACCAGATGGACCGATTATCTAGCCAAGATAGTGGAAAGCCGTTGAATTCTGCTCGATGTTGTTCAATGTTTAGCAGTGGACTTCTGGCTGATATGATAATGAGGAAACAGACTGCCAATCTTAAATCATATCAAATCAAAACAACTTTATTGAGAGACATGAGTTACTCTGGTGTTACTGGTTTACACATTGATAGAATAGGACTAAGTTAAACATGATTTACAATAACAATAATTAATTAATTGCACTTAACTGCTTGCATTATTTCGCTATCAACGTTAAAAACAATGGAGTTTTTAATGATTATAATATTCTTAAGGCAATTATAAATAATTTTTCTTCACGCAATTATAAATCA
This sequence comes from Musotima nitidalis, assembly GCA_949126915.1. Classification (NCBI taxonomy): domain Eukaryota; kingdom Metazoa; phylum Arthropoda; class Insecta; order Lepidoptera; family Crambidae; genus Musotima; species Musotima nitidalis. Next base: position 19,372,109 of record OX421416.1, read on the forward strand.
TAAAAATTTATGATTATCTCGTACATGACAATATAATTTGTTAAACGTAGGCTTTGACAAAGGGCTTATTCACGTCGACTAATTACTACGATTTTACTCGTTGACGTTTAAATAGAAAATCTCCTACCACTAAAAATTGGTTGGTGACAGGATGCTCAAGTCTTTACATAGATATAATAATAATCGAGATATTGATAAAAATACCCTACTTTTTACTTTAAATTGAAACCTAACATATATGAATATGAATAATTGTCTTGGTCTGGGTATTTACTACAATTTGACGACCGATATGGCGTGGAGGTCAGTATACCTGCACTCTGCCCATGAGTTCGTGGGTTCGATTCCCACACAGGACAAATCTTTGTGTGCATGAATGCGAATAATTGTTCTGGTCTGGGTGTTTCGTATGTATATTAAGTGTATGTTAACAAAAAAGCATTTAAGTATGTTTATCCGTTATTTAGTATCCAGCTAAATAATTGGTGTAATTGTTAGAAATTATTTGTTTGATTTCAAATACAATAAAGCAAGGATGTTCATCCGCCATCCTTATAAGTAGTAAAAGCTCTGCTTAGTTTGGGCTAAAAGCGCTTTGAGATGTCCTTGTATATGTATTATTTTTTACAGTAATCTGAATTTTGTATTAGGAGAGATGTAAAACAATTTTTTTTGAAATGTGAACTGGAATTCAGTACTTATATTTTTTTTAAATTAACACTATAAAAATGTGGGCAGCCTTATCATTTAGCTTCAGGTTAACGATTTGTTCGTCTTGCTCGTCTCCAAACTTAAAAAAATGTATTATCGTGAAGATACAAATCATCAAAGTAGTATTTACCTAAAATTTTGTAATAAAACTTGTACTATAAAAAGCGTTTGCTTGTCGCAATGCATAGTGCTGCATCTCATTGACACACTTGCGCAGGCGCAGTCTGCAAGCTACACTCCACTGTCGTCAGGGCTACCGAGCATAAACACACTTACGTCTCGGGTCATGGACTCCCTATGCTAGCGTTTTAGGTAAACTAAGATTTAAGTGTTGTATTGTGAGCAAATAAAGATTAAAAAGATATTCTTGGACGTCTTATACAATGCATCTAGTATTATATTATAAGCAGTATAAGCAGATCATATACTATAGCTAAAAGACTACAGATAAACATATATAAATAACTACTTTTTTGGTAAAGCGTTCGTAATAGGAAACATACCTACTAATAGAAATATTCGTTTTCATTACATACGATAAATTTAAAAGAGCATAGCCTGTGAGTTTCATGCCAGTTCTTCTTACAGAGCGGTGGCTCGGAACTGGTACCTAGATTCACTTACACTTAATATTATTTTGTTTTTGAATTGTTTTGTTGCGTATAAGTGAAGCGCTCGTAGCTCTTGGGTGCTAGGTTGTCGGAAACGATCACCGAAATACAGCAGAGTTTACAGAGGTCAGTCCTTGGATGTGGCATTTGATATCGAGCGCTTCCGTGCTTCGGAAGGCACGTTAAGCCATTGGTCCCGGTTATCACTAAATGTGATAGTCGTTTAGCCATTTTAAAGGCCAAATGGGCGGCTTGAAAAATTCTAACAGCAGGACGCCATACACCTACCTCCGCCAATCTGCACTGGGTCAGCGTGGTGGAGTATGACCCAAACCCCTCACACCTTGATATGTGAGAGGAGGCTCGTGCTCAGTAGTGGGACGTTATTGGGCTGTGATGATGAAGTGAATCTAATCTTCGTGATTTCAGTGTAATAATATTTTGATTGGTTTTCATGTTTATAAATAATTTTGACGTTTTCAAGTACCATCTAATAGTTTATGAAATAAATAATTTTTGATTTTGATTATTAAAAAAGTTTATTGTTCCTGAATTGAACCCATGACTGTAGGGCAGTGTGCACGATGCGGGACTGTTTGAAAGGGTTACCGCGGCCTCGGGAAGCAACAGGCTCAAGAAGGAACATGGATGGTTTTTAGTTAGTAAAAGTCTTCAGCCTCCCGCTCCACCCTCAGCGGGAGATGGCATTAGATGATTTTCTATTCGAAAAAACAGGGCAGTGTGCATATATACTGACTTTATGGTCATAGCAGTTGCAAACGAGCTGTTTATTAATAACCCACTTTATTTCGCCGTCATTGAGGAATAAATTTGATTGAAACGACAACCATGCATCATCATTATCATTTCATTTGAAGTCCACTGCTGAACATAGGCTTTCCCAATTGCTTTCCACATAGATCGATCCTTTGTCGCCTGCATCCACCGGCTCCCCGCCGCCCTGACCAGATCATGGGTCCATCGCGTGGGGGGCCCTCTACTACGTTTGCTGATTCGTGGTCGCCATTCAAGAACCTTAACGCCCCTTCGGTGGTCGGTTCTTGTTCAACCATGCATAGCTTGTTTAAAATTGTTCACAAAATCTTTACTGATACAAGCAGTGCATTTTTAAAGGAAAACTGCTTAATTTTGCCCAAGACGGAGGTCATGTGTGCGGTTTCTGTTGCTACTTCTTTCTCTTTCTCTCCTGGAATGGCCACTCCTTCCTAGATGCCAGAACAGAGAGAGAACTGACCCAACCAATAATGTAATTACACTTACTGGATTAGGAAACACATAAGCGCACACTGCAATACCAGCGCCGCATCATTGAGCAATCCGCCTTTAGAAGGATTAACTTACATACTTATGTTAATCCGTTACCGAGGAGTGAAATGGGTATAAAATAAATATCTACATAATTTAACTATAACATCTGCTCATATTTACTAGGTTTAAGTGCTTATGTTTCTGTAAACCATGCAAATATATTTTGATTGCCATATTATTGTCTGTTAGCTCAAAGTTAATGTTTCCCATAATTTTAAACTGGTCTTCCTTGGTTTACATATTTTATACTAGGGCGGTGCCAGCAGTGCCCAGGCCCAGACCCTGGAGGGGCGCAGAAATGACCAGGCTAGTATCTAGTTTTATGTCATGCATGTGTTAGTAGGTAAATTTTGTTTTATTGCGAACTTGGTGTAGACGCGCCCTACTGTACCTGGCCTGTATTTTCAGAGCCTGGTCAGAGCATTTTTCAAGGGCGCAGTTTTAAAAGTTTGCATCGAGTGCATAAAAGGCTAGTTACGGCACTGGTTATCAAGTCTTCATTCAATACTTATCATTAAATTGGTCTTAAAGCATAGTAGTATTTATGCTATTCAGAAGGGCTTTTTAACACTATTGACATAAAGTCCAAGTTTGTTTTTTTATAGCCCAAGGTCACTCAAGCATACGTCTCACTTGGTGGAAAGTGGCTACTGCAGCCTAAAGACACTTGCAACACAAGCGCCATGCCAAATGTCGTTTAAAGCTATTTTTGGATACCACCATGCTGTAATGCCTTAGGAAAATCTCATCAGGGAGCTTGTTCCACAACCCAATAGTACGGGGCTTTCTTTTAAAACGTACCGTACGCGAATGTTTCTTCTTTCCTCCTCGTAAATGTACACATAAATAAATAAATTACACCAATTATTTAGTTCCAAGATAAGTATCATTAAGAACTTGTGTTATTTATACTAAATAACGGATACACATATATTAATACTTCTTTTTTGTAAATATATACTAAATATAGATAGAAGACACCTGGACCAAAACTAATTTTCATGTTTATACACACAAAGATTTGTTCTGTGTGGGAATCGAACCCACAACCTCAGGAGTGAAGTATGGGTAAACTCGCCACCACTCTATATCGGTCGTTAAACATTACATATAAACCCATTTATTAGAAAATTACTACTGGGTGGAATTCACGTAGAAATTTAAAGATACTCCAATTACAGTCCCGCTGCAGCGTTACTTGATTCAAATAACTAAAGCGAGTAACCACCTCCTTATGGTCATACGATCTCCGTCCCGAAGTTCATGTCGGCGGGTACCGAACTAAATATATAAATGTAGCCAGTGGTAGCGGGCTGGGCGATGGGTGTAACCCACACCGATGGGAAACCGCGGCGTCTGTAGCCTGGTGGTGGCGTTTGGTAGTCAGGGCTGGCGGTTGAATCACATAGTTAAACAACACTAGCTCAGAATTAATCAACATTCAGTCTGAGCTAGTCTTAGAAACTGAAGGTTATTTTAGAACGATAATAGGTAACAGAAGCTATTAACCTTTGAAGTGTACCTAGTTTCTGTTTAGGCCTAGGCATAATAAAACCCAGGCTAAGCATTATTTTTGGACGATAATTAATTATAGAAAATAAAAAGCTTTGATCACATACATACCTCTTAAAAGGTCAGTTAATTATGAGAAATAGTCTTCACATGTAAATCTTGTGAATAACTAAGATATCGTTTGTTGTGTAAAAAGAATTAAAAAAGCTGCAAGTAGCCATAACTAAACTTAATCAATTCTGGGAAATTGCTGTAAAATGTTGATGTAATTATATGTGTATACATATATATTTATGCTATGTATTGATATTTAAGTATTAATATATTTTTTTAGTTTAATTACCTGAAATACTTATTTCAAAAAATCAATTAAAGTTGTTAATGTTTTCTGTGGAAACTGTTTTGGTATTGTGTGCTATTTACTGTTAATTACTTTTGTGTTACTTAAATACTGTATGTTTTCCCTTGTGATTTAATAAAAAAATGAAAATAAATCTAATGTTGTAAACTCCAAATAATTGATTGTTTTGTAAAAACATAATTATTTAGCATTATCACATACATCTTCATCTCAGATGAAATCATCTTCAAGTATTTATGTATTTAACAGTTCTTGTACAGCTTAAGCCAAAAATTAATTTCTTGCAGTAGACCGAAGAAAGATAGAAGATATATTTATTTTATTTAATCTTTATTGCACACACATAAAAATACAATGTACAAAAGGCGAACTTAATGTCATTAGGCATTCTCGACCAGGCAACCTTGGGGTTAGCAGAGACTTTAAAGGCGGTGCAAGTAGGAGATAATTTTTACAGTTATGATATACTTACATAAAATAGTACGATGTTAAACATAAAAATACATGAATATTTAAAAATAAATAAATAGATGACATGGGGGGGAAATTTCATCGATAATCATTCTTTCAAGAAGTAATTGAAAGTTAAGTTTATATAATATTCAGTATATTATACTTAGTACCTATGTATTTACAAAAAAAAAGTATTTATGTATGTTTCTTCGTTATGTAATATTATAACATAACACAAGATCTTAATAATACTTATTTTCAAATCAGTGTCTTGTCAATCAGGGCTCCGCCAGCCCTGTAAGAGCAAGAAATATCAGGTTTCTTTGCTTGTAGTACATTAATTAGATCGTAAGGGAAACCTTAAGGTGTTCCGGACAAAGTGTTAGCATCCGACAACACAACAAAACGGTTTTCTACAGTATCGGTAACACCGGTACAAAAACACGGGTTTTTTTTTGCAAGTTTTTTGCGACATTTACAAGGATTTGATTTACCAACAACGTTAAAAGTACAGGCAACTAGCAAACGTTGATAAAAAGAAAAGAAAATAGCATCTGCTTATTAAAAGTTCTGATACATTTTTTTTATAGGTTAAAACACAGCCTATGAAAAAAATTACAAATATTTCTTTTTTGGCATATCCTGGTTTTGGCTGTTTTGCAACTAAATGATACTTATGAGTTGGTTCCTATTTAACAAAATTTTCGAAATTATGTTCAAAAAAATTTTTAGAATACCTACTGTATTCCATTTTTTTTGCATGTGATACGAATTAGGAAAATAGTAAGTAACATATAAAACAGGGTATTGGGCATTTCATTCAATTTCAAAAGATTAGTTGATTCACTACAATGTATATTAAACATTAAAGGGAATATCTACTTTGTTTTCTTATGTTTGCTTTCAAGAGTCAAATAGAATTAATTAATAACTTCTTCATCATATAAGCCTCATAAAACACTTTGCTGAACATTAGTCCTCAATAGATTATATTCTATTGCCTATAATCACCATGCTGCTGGGCGCGCCTGCCCCGAATTCTTGTTTTTAGGGTTCCGTAGTAAACAAGGAACCCTTATAGTTTCGCCATGTCCGTCCGTCCGTCCGTCCGTCCGTCCGTCCGCGGGTTAGCGCAGAGACTATTAACATTAGACAGCTGAAAATTGGTGTGGGTATACATATTAATCACGTCGACAAACCTGTAGAATAAAATTTTTAAAAATATTGTTTTGTAACGTACCTCCCCTACACGTAAAGTAGGAATGATTTTTTTTTCTCGAGTCTATCTTATCATGTTGGGTATCGTTAGAAAGGTCTTTCAAAAGTAATACGAGTTTCTTAAAACCATTTTTCGATTTAGGGATCCGTTTTCGAAACATTAAGCTTTAAAGTGGAAAAAATTGATAGAGTTCAGTATCCGCCCCCCCCACCAGGTAAACGGTACTTTCAGAGTGGCTGAAAAAATTCACAATAGTAGTATATATAATGAAGTTAAAAGGAAAACTATCACGGCTAAGTAGGCTTTACTGGTTTTCGAGTAATGGACGACAATCAAATAAATTTTTGTATTAAATGTATTAAAATTTCATTCATACCGTAGTAGTGATATCTATCGGGGAATAGCTGAACCTGTTCATATAGCGACATTATGGCAAAGGGTGACTACGGAACCCTGTGTGCGCGTGGCCCGACACGCACTTGGCCGGTTTTTTTCTTATATGTGCACTCGTTTAGAGTATTAGCCAGTGTCAAGTAATTAGATAACTCCAGTTATTCGCATAAATTCAGCGTTTTGGCAATAAGTCAGTCATAGTCAAGTAAAGTCAAAAGTCAAAGTCAAAATAATTTATTTAAGTTTGGCTCAAAAGAGCTCTTATGAAGGTCAAAAATTAAAAACTAGCGCGTCATAGTCGAGTCGAGTCAAAGTTATATCCCAGTAAAGTACTGGAGACTTTACTAACGGCGTCTATGGAGTTTTGGAGTCAACACGGAATATTCACATTTAGTGGTCGGAAACGATCAAGTGCAGCAGAGTTTACAGAGGTCAGTCCTTGGATTGACCGTTTGTGTGGCATTTGATATCGAGCGCTTCCGTGCTTCGGAAGGCACGCCGATGGTTATAACTAAATGTGATAGTCGTTAAGCCATGTTAGAGGCCTAATCGGAGGCTTAAAAAATTCGGACGCCATACACCTGCCTCCGCCAATCCGCACTGGGTCACCTTGGTATGTGAGAGGAGGCTCGTGCTCTGTAGTGGGACGTTAATGGGCTGAGATGATGATGACACTTGTATACGTAGTTAAATAAGTTATGTTTAAAAATCCACTATATTTACTCATAAAAACTGGAATGTGCACTAGTTTTGGAAAATGAAATACTGTCGCGATGTGATTACCTAGTGATCGCATAACTTAGGTATGAACTAGTTCTACGTGTAATTTCTTTGCAATTAAATAGGTTATAAAAGTTTAATTAGTAGGCACTCATATTGCAGATAGCTGTTTATTCAAATCCGCCAATTATGCATCATAAATTATGTGTTCTACAAAGTTACTCTCAATTTCACAAACACACAATACATAAAATAATAATTAAACAACATTATAAAAAACGGTTAAATAACGCATTAAAACGTTACCTGTTAGTCGATAACGTTAACGAGAGGCTAGCACGATATTCCAATGATTAATAGCCGACTCTCAAGATGACATTGTGGTAGACATGTTTTTTTTTAATTATGACATTATAGCGGCTATCGAATGCAGAATTCATTGACCGATTATGGTAATTAATATGTGACTATCTTCTGAGTATAAACACGACAATCGCAATTGAAGTAGGTATAGTAACGTGTTTACTACTGCTTTATTGTCTTTTAGAACTACAGTATTGTTTTATAAACATTTCATTTTTGCGATAGGGCTATCATTGCAGAACGTCATTTATGTAAACCAACTTTAAAAAAAACTCTTTATTATTATTCTTATATATCCTTTATTGCACATAAACATTAATAAAAAACACAGTAACAAAAAAACATGTATACAAAGGTGAGCTTATTTCTATGAGAAATCTCTTCCAGCCAACCATAGCAGAAGTATCGGAGATTAGTGTGTGATCGATCACTGATCACAGTAAGAAAAAATTAATTAATACATATAATAGGTTGGGGAAAAAGTCTTTTCGTATTTTTGTATGAAAAGTCAAGACATTTTTTTTAAAGTTTATTTACATTTATTTACAATATATATGTACCGTTTTGTTGAATAACTTTCTGCCATTTTGTGGGCAGAGACATTATCCCATTACTGTAGAAACTTTGGGACTTCTGATCAAAAAAACGGGACAAATAGTTTTGGCAGTCCTCTCTTGAGGTCAACCTTACAGAACCTAAAGAATACTGCAGAGACCGAAACAGGTGAAAATCTGAAGGCGCAAGGTCAGGGCTATATGGTGGATGCACTAGGACCTCCCAGTCGAACTCTCTTAATTTTTGCTGAGTGGCTAAAGATGTGTGTGGTCTAGCGTTATCGTGATGAAAGACCACACCCTTCCTGTTGATCAATTCCGGCCGTTTTCTCTCGACTGCTTCCTTTAATCTCATCAGTTGCTGGCAGTAAAGATCAGAATCGATGGTTTTGCCGGGCGGTAAAAGCTCATAATAAACAATGCCCTTCCAATCCCACCATACACACAGCATCACCTTATTTCGTGTTAGGCCAGGTTTGGCCACAGTCTGTGAAGCCTGGCCAACTTTCGACCACGACCTTTTTCGCACGTTCTTGTCCTACGTGATCCACTTTTCATCGCCAGTTATCAATCTCTTCAAAAACGGCTCGGTTTCATTACGTCTCAATAATGAATCGCAAATGAGTACACGGTTCATTAAGTTTCTTTGAGTGAGCTCGTGTGGCACCCAAATATCGAGCTTTTTTGTATAACCAGCTTTCTTCAAATGGGTCAAAACTGTTTTGTGGTCAATTCCCAGTTCTTCAGCTACATCGTAACTACTAATATGCCGATCTTGCTCCACTCTTTCAAAAATGGCGGCCATTTTATTCGTAACAGGGCGACCAGAGCGAGGTGCATCTTTAACATCAAAATTTCCGGACTGAAAACGTTTGAACCAAATTTGTGCTACTCTTACTGATACTGCATCAGGTCCATAAACATCACAAATTTTTTTCACTGCTTGAGTTGCATTTTTGCCTTTTTTATAATAAAAGTTTAAAATGTATCGAATTTCTTCATTAGATTCACTCATTTTTACGGAGAGAAAAACAAATGAAAAATAGCGGGAAACAACTTTTTTTTATTTTTTTCTTTTCTTTATAATGGAACCTTTTTAATGTTACCAAAACCAGCCAGACACAAATAGTACAGTCAAAAAAATTTTATAATAAGTTTATACCTACGTTATGCGAAAAGACTTTTTCCCCGACCTAATATATATATAAATATTGGGGGAAAATAATAATAACAACTAAACTAAACAAAAACACATACATACAATTATAATGAAAACTATTTATATGTACAAATAACATACATCAACAAATAAATATATTAATATACTTTTTGTACTTTGATGATAAAATAATGTTTATAGATGTTTGTCCGTCTGTCTGTCCTGTCACTGAAGATTTAGGCATATATATTTAACTGTAAAGTTTTTTAGGTATTAAGTCTTGGCAAACGATATGGACATAGTAATAAATATATTTTTTAATGGGTTTGCTCTTGTGAGAAAATGCGTGCGGTACTTATTATTGACCTTCTTTTTAAATTCTCGTTGTAATATTTATAACGCTTCCATCCGTTAAAAGGCGGGGAACAATATAAGATCTCTAAAAGTGGGCTTTTTTCATAGTATTGTTCTTTGTCATCTTGTACAGATAAAATATGAAAAAATAAGACGTAAATCTACACCATACAACAAATGAGCAAGTGGTGCACCTGCCGATCAACGGACGAGGCTCTGGCGAACTTAACAGATCCCGGCAAGCGGCATTAGGCTCGCAACGTATTACGTGGGACCTGATATACCCCTGAATACCCCTTCGGGAAACAGGCGTAATTATATGTATGTATGTATGTAAAATCACCATATTACACACAACATGACACCATGAACGTAATTTAATTACAAATTAAGCTAATGAACCGCGTCCTTATAATACGTTATTAACTATAAAAAAGCATGTAGATAGTAATTCCGATTACCAATATATCTGATAAATCTTCCCGTTCACGTCCGGTGGGTCGATTATATCGATTATTAATCGATACACTCATCCGTAACATCGAGATCAGCGTCGATTCGCGTGCGCATCACTAAAAGCAGCGCATATTTTTCCGAACATCGACTAATTACTAAAAGTTAAAATCTCACGTCAACAACAGAAAATAACATTAAAAAACCAATCTTACGACTTGTTAATAGAGTTGATTATCATTAGGGGATTGTATAGAGTACAACCGATAGCAGAGGTGTCAAAATAATTGTTAGTAATTCAATATGTTAATATGAAATCTAGATGTTAACGCTTTTGAGCCACTAAGCGAATAGATCACGCGTATATGGCTACTTATTTGCATTCCATACTAATGTTATTAATACGAAAGTCTGTCTGTCATTTACTTGTAAACTGCCTGAACCGTTTGTGATGAAATCGTTTGGAAAAGAAATACTTTAGTTTTTTTCCCATTGTGGTATAAGGTATATTTTAACAGCATACCTGGTGGAAAGTAGTCACCTAAGCCTATTTTTTTTAAAATATCAATTGGCTAGGTACTTAAATTCCAATCTTAAGTTTTCTGTAACGTTTTACAATGCAAAAGAATATAATTTCCATTGTCCACTGTTAACTATTGGTCAAACAGGCGAAGGCGCAGTCTCGACTCTGGGTGCCTTTAGTACTGACTACCTAACTAAGACGGACCTGTGGAGGGCGCTGCGGGCGGGCCAGGAGGGCCCGTCAAGCAGCGCCAGGAGGTTCTTAGTCAGCGGGGGCAGGGGGCCTCTGCTGTCTAACCATAGACCCTCCGAGAAGTTGGCCACACACGCCATGGTCGCACAAGGAGGTAGGAGGGGCGCTGGCCAGGTACTGGCCCCCGCCTTTTTCTCAACAAGCGGCGGGCGTCGTCTGAAGATTTTTAGTGGGTATTACTGCTGGCAGTCGCGTCTGCCGGTGGTGAGTCTCACACCCCCTTTCGGTCCCCCTTTGGCCGAAAGGCAGTGCGTAAATGCATTTTGTTACCGACGTTAAACAAAAAAAATAATGCGAAGGCGCAGGCAGAAGCTAGTTTATAAATCATTGATTTGCAAGTGAAATCATATTGACTTTCTATGTTACGAATGATTGTATCTGAGCAGGAACAGATGTATCGCGTGTGGCAGATTTATGAATATAACTCTCTGTACTTACTCGTAATATTCATTCATGATATACATATTTAAGGTGAATTACTGTCAGTTACTAATTATGGTAATTATGAATATACATATATGTAGTAATTTAACAAAGCAAAGTAAAACGTAATAATTATTGAACCGAATCGAAGCTTTGACGTATAATCGTCGTAAAATTACAGTTAGTTTAGTTTAGACAAATTAGCATACCTATTAAGTGTATTTAGCCCCTCAGACTCAGCTCAATGAAAGTCAAAGTCAAAATTATTTATTCTTATAGTCAGTTTCAGTCAATTTAAGCTGAGTCAAGAAACTCAGCAAGGATTTGACTCCTATAAATAAATATCTGATTATTCTCTTATAATCACACTAATTATTTAGTTCCAAGATAAGTATCATTAAGAACTTGTGTTATGGATACTATAACATACGAACATACTTTTTTTTTGTAAATACATAAATACTTATAATACTTAGAAAACACCAAGACCAGATAAAATATTCAAGCTCATGCACACAAATATTTATCCCGTGTGGGAATCGAACCAATGACCTCAGAAGAGGAATGCAAGTATATTGACCACTACTCAATATAGGTCCAATTAAGAAGGATTTTTGGAAATTCTATCTTTAAGTCGGTCAAATTTAGGGTTTGAGATTGTATGAGAAACTGTAGCTTTTTATACTGAAAGCATGGAACGAAAATTTTGTAAATTTTTCGCGACTTACAAGCAAACATGTAGTACAATTATCATATTTTGAAATTCAAACGAGCGCTAATTACCATGTCCATCAATTGCCTTTATCGTATAGGTTTAAAATCTGCGCTACATAAAGCTGTGAGACACCTCCTTTCTAATCCTCATCATCATCAGCTTATAGATACTAGTCCACTGCTGGACATAGGCCTCCCCCAAATCGCGCCATTTTCCCCTGTTTTCGGCTTGCCGCATCCAGCATCTGCCAGCGACCGCTCGCAAATCGTCGCCCCACCTGGCGAGTGGACGTCCTACACTACGTTTGCCAAGTCGCGGTCTCCACTCAAGAACTCTGTCGGATAACATCATTTCTAATCCTACTAACATCTAAGAAGCCCAAAGGGGCCCAAGCCAACCTCACCTGCGAGTGGTGCACCTGCTGAACAACGGACGAGGCTCTGGCGAATACAGAATGCTCACGCACAATGGTTCAGAGCAAGAACTAATTGCGGAAACCACCACCAGTAACATAGAACATCGGCAACAACTAACAATGTTATACAAATTTCTTTTAAAAGCATTTTGCATACATCTAAAGGCGTGCAAATGAAAGCCAATTATAAAGCAATAAATCTAGTAGAGTAGATCACTCGTATTCTATTGGAACGGCATCGGCATGGCCATGTTTGATGTATTGGTATCTAATTGCGGCAACAGTGCGGCTGTCTGACGAAGCATCCGAGGTACGCACGCGGCGGGTGTCTACTACCGTCGATATTCTAAGGTATCGTACTACAGCTAGTTCATTTCGTTAAGCTGTGTTCTGAAGCATCAAGCACGTCTTCACGACCGACGCTGAAACGAGCTCTCAGTTCAGCGTTGGTCGTAAAGACATCGTTGTTCTGAGGCTCCTACCTTACCTGAAGATGCCCTGTGTAAGGGCGAAACACGTGTCGTGTTGAATAGTTTCTCGATTTTTCGGGAAATTATAGTAGCGCGGGAATTGTTACAAAGATATTTTTAATCCATCATTTGCTTACAATGGATTAAAGCAAAAGTAACGCCTGAATCAATAAATCATCAAGCAAATAATGAACACACCAGGATGTATAAAACATTACTGGTGTGCTCGTTAGAAGACCTTAGGAGCCCAAGTAAACCTCACCTGCAAGGAGTGCACCTGCTAATAAACAACAGCCTCTAGCAAAAATAAAAGTTCCTGGTAAGCGCCAATTAATGTTCAATGCAAGCATCAAGCAATCAACGCACCATGAGGTAGAAAACACTACTGGTGCAACTTGAGACGTGTATCCAAGTCCAAGCTAACCTCACCTGAAGGGGTGCACCTGCTGATCAACCAACAAGTCTCTAGCAAACATAAAAGTTCCTGGTAAGCGCAAATTAACGTCAAATGCTCTTAGAATGTATTACCTTTAATAAGTATTGTAACAACCACTACGCATGATGGTATAAGCCGGTACCAATACATTTAAATATAATATGACTAATAAAATGTCATACATACATTCACAAATTCAAGGGCAAATCTAAATAAACGCTAAATATTTTTTTTAGATCTTATTTATAATTACTTATTAACCACAAACTTGTATTGTGTCGGCGAAGTTTTATCTTTAATTTTATTTTTTGTTCCAAAGCCCTTGTCTAAACACCCGAATCTTTAATATTGCTGTCGCAGATGCTTTGTCAATATTTTTTTAGTTTACTAGTGTACTGACATGCACACATACGCCTCGTCTTATTCCTTCATGGTCAGGTCATGCCTAAAGGTCCTAAAGGTTGGTTGTAGTAGATAGGTTGTTACGAACCTGGTTAACACTTTTAAATCACCCCCCCACACACATAGACGATACTCGCTGGCGACCCCGGGGCACACCAAGGCCAAGGACGACCGCGCCAGTGTTATCGGAAGAGGGGGCGACAAGCCAAAAAAATCTAGTCTAGCCTCCTTGGAGGTGACCCACGCGACCCTGCTGTAGTCAGCAGAGGAGACGCCAGGGCGAAAGCCTATGATCGAGGCACGCAAATTATCCGGTCTCCCCGGTTAAAAGACCCCATAATGGACTTTTAACTCCATTCACGCTCATTAACCTTGATATATCAACTCCCTATAGTTTAGGGTACTTTTGAGGGGCCTTTTCTCCAAAACCTACTGTATGGTGTGGTACAACGAAAGCAGTGGGTAGACTATTTATGACGACAATTTTTAGAATGTGAGTAATAATCAAGTTCTTCTCACAGAGCGGGGGCTCAGAACTGGCACTGGCACTTAGATTCACCTAATTTTATTTATTTGTATGTAAGTAAATTTAAGCTTCGTGGTTTCAGTGTAGTAATATTTAGTTTTTTTTTTAAATTTTAATTTTGTTTTGACATTTTTCAAGTGCTATGTAACAGTTTATCAAACAAAGAACATTTTACTTTACTTTTACTTAAAATGTAGATTGATAAAATAAGTAATCTAGCTTTTCATAATGTACTGCGTCGTTTGTCTGATGAATGTTCCGGACGCTGTCTGTCGTAATTATTATGTCGCCGGTATAGCTATGCACAAAAGTGTTTTGTAAGTTAAACTGTTTAGATTTTATCGGGGCTTGATCGATTTACTGTTATCTTAATTATGCCATTTGTTGTATCACTAGTATTTTTTGATTTATTATATATCTCTAATGTAGATTGATAGGAGTCTGGAGATTAACACACTTTATTACTACTCTAACGCTACTTTCGTTTGTTAAGCTTCTCGCCCAGTTATCATAATCTCAGCCCAGTAACGTCTCTCTACAGGGCACTAGCCTCCTTTCACAAACCAATAGGGGTTCAAATTCAGCTTAATGCTATTTTTGTCGTGCTTCGTTTAAAGTGCAATTTAGTATTGGTACGTAATGAGCTGATGTAATGATGAGTCGTTAACAATACCTTGTGGTTGACGAAGCTTTTGGCTGAAATGCTGAAACAAAAGCTGTTCACTCAGATCATTCGGTAATAATTTTCGACAATAATTACACTTATTAAAGTAGATGCCTGAAAAAATATCGACAGATACGTCCAGACAAATAGCACTTACCAACAAGACTGTACTGCAAGTAAGTAGTCATTAAAGTCTACCAGAGTGGACCAGCGTAAAAATACGTTAATGAGCAATAAATTAATAATGCAAGCACTAAGATGCTGTTCTTTTAATTAACGTGGTGTGTTTAAACCTCATACGCCATTATAAGACGCTAATAGTGTGTACGTGATTTGTATATGATACATAAGCGAGAGATGTGAGGTTGATGTAACTTCGTAATAACTAGTATACCTTACGGTTTGTGGTAAATTCAGTTATGTGTAAGTTAGATATTTGTGGGAAGTAGTCTTAATAATCGGAGATAGCCGGCGTATTGAACATGTCAGCGATAATGTTTACTAAAAGATTAAAAAGTAAAAATGAATTAAACCTGCACTGCTTTAAAGTTGTTATACAATTTTGATATCAATGTTATGAACTCTATCGGACGCTAGCTGCGAGAGTGAAAAGAGCGGAGTTTCAATCATGTATTGTTGTTACAAAAAAAAAAAAAAAAATAGAAACTTGTTAAAACTGAAAGCTTACTTTAAACAGCTCTTAAATAGCTTAAAAATGCTACAAGCTTTGCAAGACATTTATCCATCTAAAGATCATGTAGATGTAGTTTTTATCGCTGTAGTGCGTCCAGCGAACAACATCAGTAGTATAAGCTTTATTGAAATTAAGTTATACATGTTGACAAAACTGATATTATTTTATTTACGTTTAAAAATACACATTAAAAACATGATGGGTATTTAAGCTTAAAGAAATTGTTGTTTTTGTTCGAACAAAATGATAAATTTAAAGATCTTAAATATCACCTAACCTAACTTTAAAAAAGTATAATAATTGCTTCAAACACCTACCCATTAAAGCCTATCAACTCTCCTACAATGTTCCATGTTGATGTAACAATGATGATTTAAAGAAACTCCATTTGAAGTCATTAGTCATCTTTACTACAATTTTGTTACTAATTGTTACTGTTTCATTGTTACAGTGAGGGGTTATTCACTTGCCCAGTGAATGCTTCGCCAGTGGATTACGCCAAGGTAAGTACACTACTCTTCGATCTTGTATTAGTGATCGAAGACACTACCTAATAGTTTTTATTTTATTTTTGCGCACATAGCTCTTGTAGCTTCGCAAGAATCTCTTTAGGCTCCTTTACTCTAGGTGCTCAAATAGGAGCACCGGAATTCACGAAAGTTCTTGAATCTATAGTAAATTTAATTAATGTGGTATTGTAGGTGGTGAAAAATCACAGAAGTATAAGTTAGATGAAGTCTCTCAGAGTTGTAAGACCGATTGTGTGTTGTTCTAGAGGGTTGAAAACGATCACCAATTTAAAGTCTACACAAAATTTTATTTATTTTAGTGCTAGACGGGTGACAGTTTGTTATACCTATCACATCCAGCTATATTTATGAAATTTGATCCACAGTTGAATAAAAAGCTAAAGTTTGTTAGCTTGGTTGTTGGGTCTTATGGTACCCCTTACCTATATCCAATTCAATTATATTAATTTAAAAAAATCACCTATGCACGTTAGTACTATATATGATTTATAAAAATATGATATTATTATTATTGGTCCTATGTGGTGTATGACTTGAGCGAAGCTGCGGTCAATAGCTAGTTTCGTAAAGTCAATATTAAAAAGCTTCACTCAAAGTTCGAAGCCAAAGCAGGAGCGCTTGCTGTAAATACCACACGGGTGGTCCGTCGTAAAGTGGTTCGACCAGCTGCCGCGAGATGGCGTTGTGGAACACTAATAACATTTGTGGCAGCAACTGGATCTTTCATGAACATCTCTCATTTTATGGATCTATAAAATAGTTTTTACTTCGGAATGTTTAGAAGGCAACAGTATTTTTGAGCGGCTGTAACTATAATGTTATTAAGTACTTTTGAAATACTTTTTCCTTTGCATCTTTTTTTATTCCAATTTATGATTATGATATAACAGAAGTACCTATTATTGGCATTGAAATAGACTCACCTTACCAAACATGAAAATTATATAATGGACATTTAACGAGGGTTCCGTGCTCAAACCCGATAAGTGACAAAATTTGCGTTTTTGGGCTGAAAACGGTACATAAAAGAATTCATCGGTTAATTAAAAAAAATGAAACTTAGAAGGTTTACTTATTGGATTATGAAGTCCTCAGTTTTCAGTCTTCTTTTCTGAAATCGACTTATCTGATAATATCACAAGAAAAAGCGGCAGAAATTATGTATCTGATGTTGTCACTTATCGGGTTTGAGCACGGAACCCTCGATATTTCTATTACTTTAAAAAGCGATGATTATCGGTATGCTATATTTACGCTGTAAGTATGATTGAGTTACAAACATCTAATCAAACATTCGTTAACATTATAAAATATTTATAGCTTAAAGAAATGTATTAACCAAAAAAAAAAGTATTTATGTATTTTAATCCGTTACTTTTTTTTTTTTACAATCACACCAATTATTTAGTTCCAAGATAAGTATCATTAAGAACTTGTGTTATGGATACTAAATAACGGATAAACATGCATAAATATTTTTTTTTCTAAATACATACTTAATATACATAGGAAAACACCCAGACCAGAACAAATAATTATGTTCATGCACACAAAGATTTGTCCTGTGTGGGAATCGAACCCACGACCTCTCGAGTGAACTGCAGGTATACTGACCTCCACGCCATATCGGTCATCATACTTACTTAGTATACTTACTTAGGTTACTTAGTATACATAATTGATGTCACTGTCAAAAAATATTTATTTACCTCCTATACTAAACAGGGTTAGTGCAGTTATCCTTTCATACATACATACATACAATCACGCCTGTTTTCCCGAAGGGGTAGGCAGAGGCATAATATACGCCCATATTTCGCCAATTGTGTTGTTGGTCCCACGTAAAAGGTGGCTAGCCTATTGCCGTTTACTGGGCACTTCTATGTTCGCCAGAGCCTCGTCCGTTAATCGGCAGGTGCACCGCTTTCAGGTGAGGTTGGCTTGGGCTCTAGAGATGATGGTAGGATCCCCGTACACCCCGTACGTACACCGTTATCCTTTTATATAGTACCATGGTTTTAGTGTAAATAAAACTATTTAACTCTCAACTGAAATTCAGCTCAATCTAGTTAGACAAATGAGCAGACACTGAGCTTCAAGCATTAGTCTAGATCACAACCGGGATAATTAAAGGATGATGATGATGTTAACGGAACTGCTCCATCAAATTCTGCACAGCTCCCATCGAGAACACGATCAGCGGTAATTGAATTTGAAATTGACGGCGTGTGAGATGCGCGTGCGCAACGTGCGAATGCACTCCATCTATCGACGTGTGGTATGGCATAGTTTTACAATTCACATTATTGTGCGTGCGCGAGGGTCTAGCATAGCAACATCTACGAATGTTTTTTCTTTACTCACTCTCACCACCAATATATTTTTTTCATGTTATAATATATCGTGGGTTCGATCCCACACAGAACAAATCTTTGTGTGGATGAACATGAATATTTGTACTGATCTTTCCTTTATTTAAAAAGTATGTAGGTACTAACAAAAAAAAGTATTTATCTGTGTTTGTCGTTTACTAGTAACCCATATCTAACACAAGTTCCTACATGTACTTGTTTTGGAACTAAATAATTGGCTTAAATGTTATTAATTTTAGTATAATATTTGTGTCCCTTTTATAGGTGAGCACAAAACTATTTTCAATGAAGTACTTTAGGGTGTAAAGGATTCCTACCAAGATCTGAGGAGCCCAAGCCAACCTCACCTGCAAGTGGTGCACCTGCCGATCAACGGACGAGGCTCTGGCGAACATAACAGTGCCCGATAAGCGGCAATAGGCTCGCCACCTATTACGTGGGACCAACTATATAAGTGACGAAGTGTGGGCGTAAATATGCCTCTGCCTACCCCTTTGGGAAAACAGGTGTGAATGTATGTATGTGCTTTAGGTAACATTATACATATCTGGTTCATTTATTGTCTATAAAACATATATAATAGGTTGGGGAAAAAGTCTTTTCGTATTTTTGTATGAAAAGTCAAGACATTTTTTTCAAAGTTTATTTACATTTATTTACAATATATATGTACCGTTTTGTTGAATAACTTTCTGCCATTTTGTGGGCAGAGACATTATCCCGTTACTGTAGAAGCTTTGGGACTTCTGATCAAAAAAACAGGACAAATAGTTTTGGCAGTCCTCTCTTGAGGTCAACCTTACAGAACCTAAAGAATTCTGCAGAGACCGAAACAGGTGAAAATCTGAAGGCGCAAGGTCAGGGCTATATGGTGGATGCACTAGGACCTCCCAGTCGAACTCTCTTAATTTTTGCTGAGTGGCTAAAGATGTGTGTGGTCTAGCGTTATCGTGATGAAAGACCACACCCTTCCTGTTGATCAATTCCGGCCGTTTTCTCTCGACTGCTTCCTTTAATCTCATCAGTTGCTGGCAGTAAAGATCAGAATCGATGGTTTTGCCGGGCGGTAAAAGCTCATAATA
The DNA here is from genome assembly GCA_949126915.1 of Musotima nitidalis. Taxonomy (NCBI): domain Eukaryota; kingdom Metazoa; phylum Arthropoda; class Insecta; order Lepidoptera; family Crambidae; genus Musotima; species Musotima nitidalis. The sequence continues at coordinate 19,391,805 of OX421416.1, forward strand.
AACAATGCCCTTCTAATCCCACCATACACACAGCATCACCTTATTTCGTGTTAGGCCAGGTTTGGCCACAGTCTGTGAAGCCTGGCCAACTTTCGACCACGACCTTTTTCGCACGTTCTTGTCGTACGTGATCCACTTTTCATCGCCAGTTATCAATCTCTTCAAAAACGGCTCGGTTTCATTACGTCTCAATAATGAATCGCAAATGAGTACACGGTTCATTAAGTTTCTTTGAGTGAGCTCGTGTGGCACCCAAATATCGAGCTTTTTTGTATAACCAGCTTTCTTCAAATGGGTCAAAACTGTTTTGTGGTCAATTCCCAGTTCTTCAGCTACATCGTAACTACTAATATGCCGATCTTGCTCCACTCTTTAAAAAATGGCGTCCATTTTATTCGTAACAGGGCGACCAGAGCGAGGTGCATCTTTAACATCAAAATTTCCGGACTGAAAACGTTTGAACCAAATTTGTGCTACTCTTACTGACACTGCATCAGGTCCATAAACATCACAAATTTTTTTCACTGCTTGAGTTGCATTTTTGCCTTTTTTATAATAAAATTTTAAAATGTATCGAATATCTTCATTAGATTCACTCATTTTAACGGAGAGAAAAACAAATGAAAAATAGCGGGAAACAACTTTTTTTTATTTTTTTCTTTTCTTTATTATGGAACCTTTTTAATGTTACCAAAACCAGCCAGACACAAATAGTACAGTCAAAAAAATTTTATAATAAGTTTATACCTACGTTATGCGAAAAGACTTTTTCCCCGACCAATATATGTATATAACTAACTATAAATTTTTACTTAATTTAATTTCAAGCAGATTCAGCTTTTTGTCTGCGTTGAAATTCAGTTTGTCATGCAAAGATTTTAATAAACGCTGCTATTATTTTAAGAGCGCTGTAGCAGGAGAAATTACTGAGAGAAATATTTTTTTCGAAGTGAATAAGCGCTGTAAAATAGCCATGGCGATTTTCCTTGATGCCACGGGTCTGATTTCGTATGTCCCGAATCTCATCTTTGGGTCAATTAAATACATATATAATTTTAGTTCCGAGATAAGTATCATTAAAAACTTATGATATGAATACTAAATAACGGATAACTGTTTACTATAAGATGTAGATTTTTTTTCATTTATATTTGTATTTTATTGTATATGTGTGTTGTGTGTATGTGCAAATAAAGGTGTATAGGGATCCTACTAAGATCTGAGGAGCCAAAGACAACCTCACCTGCAAGTGGCGCACCTTCTGAACAACGGGCGAGGCTTTGGCGAACACAGAAGTTACCGATAAGCGGCTATAGGCTCGCCAGATATGACGTGGGCGAAATTTGGGCATACGGTATGCCTCTGCCTACCCCTTCGGGGAAACAGGCGTGATATTATGTATAGGAAACACACATTTCATTCATTCATAATCATTTTTCAACTTTGGCTAAAAAGAGTTCTTATGATCGTCAAAACCTAAAAACTAGCGCGTCTTTCAAAAAAAAACATGTGCATGCAGCCAAAAATTTGCCATGTGTCGAACACAAGACTAAAACATAGGTTAAGAAAATGCTAATATTGAACATGACATACTTACTAAATATTCCAGAAGGTAAATAATTATTTACTTGTAAAAGAAGTCAATAGGAAACAATTGTCAAACTAACTACCTACCTACTACATATAAATATCCTAATGGTCATTTGCGTCGGATATGCGTGAAAAATTGTACTAAATTTACAGATTCTCCACAGCTACAACAAAAATTTGCTATGCTTTTGCAGATATAGCACAGAAACAGCTATAGCCTTTTAATACATCAATTAAATAATCAATAGTGATACATACACGCTAATGGATGGGGACTTAGCACGCGAAATGCGCAGACGCATTTTATTTTTGCAATAATTTTAAGCTATAAGAAAAAAGACTTAAACTCAAAAGCTATAAAGACTGTAATGAAAGAGCAAAGCTCGGCCGAATGGTGTCAATCACCCCGTGAAACGACCTTGCAATGCTAACCGGTCACGCAAGAACGTATAGCTATCTCTTTCGAGCGCGTTGTCTTTGTAAACAAAAGCTTTCATGCAACGTCTCACTCTTGCTCAATAGAGCGTCTAGAAGTTCAACGTAACATCGGTAGATGGCGCTAGGGTTACGATAATAATATAAAACTTGTTTGAAGACAACTTTCTTAACATTTTGCAAGTTAGTGCAATAATATGTTGCACTAAGTAAATGTCATAGTTTCAACTTACACAACAGTATTTAAAGAATATTCTATCCTATATTTTTATTTTAATGCCCTCTTGGCCCTCCCGCCTCCAAAGGTCTCTCTTAGTTTCCCTCCCAGTAGCTAGTTCAAAGGGCTCCCAGAGTCGCCAACCTCTGGGTGTTACCTTTCCCGGCGGCCTCCTACGCCCTACCGGGAGGTAATCAGCCAGCTGGTACTCAGGGGAGGGTCTGTTCACTAGTCTAACTAGATTTGGCTGGATTTCAGTTGTTACACAGAGCGACTGCCCTCTGACCTCCTCAGCCCAGAGGAAAGCAACTGATAAACTGCCGCTAAATAGTAAAAACGATTTATATTCACTTTTTCGATAAAGAAAGTGCAGTGAAATATAAATTTTTCTTTCATGGCACTACAATAATGGAAAGGCAGGCATTTCACTTACTATTGGGTGACCGTTTTTCACTCTATTAATCTGTATTTATGTCTATAGTGTAAACTATCTTGAAACAACATAATATCAACATAACTTAATTATACCTAAATAAAAATTGGTTGCCTGTAAAGTCGGTATACGGGCGAGAGTTTTACGTGACAACGACTTTGAGTGGTAAAATAATTTTAATGTGAATATTCATTCGTGTAGTAGGAAGAAGGATGAAATAATAGTAACAATTTAAAACATTTATTTATACAAAGAATTATATTTATGTCTGTCTCTCTCGCTCTTAGGCGGGCTGACCATGCCCGAGTGGAAGGGACGCGTGCCTCTCACTCGCTCTCATTGTGACCGCATAACGTGAGCGGAGCGTAACGCAGTTTCTTGAAGTGTCACCCGGCAAACCAATTTATAAGACGTTGTCACGTCAAAAATATTAATATATGTAAAAATTTGGTAACTAACTATCACCAATATGGAACTTGGATACTTCCGTTAAAATAAAATTTCTTGTAAACACGATTTCTCATAAGAAGTGTAAATGTATGCGATCTTGTTAGCTGCGGGTCGATTGGTGGTCGTGTGCGCTTGCGCCTGCGCAGGTCGTGAGAACCTGCGCTCGCGCAGATGGTGACAGATAACCACGTTTAGGTACATTACATGAATGTAAATTATGCATAAACTCTCTTAAAAATGTTATAACAGTAATCTTACCCTTATATTTTTTAAGAACATACTGCATCATTTTACTTTGTTATAGCAACATTATATTTTATTTTAAATCTACTGATACAGAATCCAAAGGTTTTTATAACTTTTTTTCTTTAAATAATGGCGTCGTGCGTTTAGCACATTTAGCCAGTGTCAAGTTAAAGATATGTTTATAATATTTAAATGAGAATAAGTGGTGAAAAAGATGATAAATGGTACATGAGATGCCCTCCCCTCTAAGCCCCTTGAGCCCACAGTAATGATGTGGAACTATACTGAGATCTCACATGGACTTCTTGAGATAATGTATAAAGTGATGTTGCACTGTTTTGATTCATTTACCAACACTCATGAACGTTCACAAAAACTTAACGCTTAATAATCCACTGTTATTACACATTAATGTTCAAAATATTACAAAGTTTGAAAAATATAACAAAACTGCAAACATGACGCTACAATTTCCCTCCAAGAAATCATTTTGAAAACTTGTAAAATCCTTACTTAGTTTTATAATGTACACTTCACAAGTTTCTTCTCTACTCAAGCTTCAAGAGTTAGTTTTTAAGTTAATGTTTATAGGACTTTTATTAGGCCAAATTTGACTTTGCAGAAATACTTAGACTTAATTTTCAGCCTGTATTTGTCTACTGCTGGATTATAATCTTTCCAATAACACGTTACTGTGCTCTATCTTCAGCTCTTAGTCTCCAAACACTGCTAGCAGTTTTGAGTATATCTGAGCTTTACAGAAATCAACTGGGTAACATAGACGAAGAAATGGTCAGCGGTTCGTTATTTTATTGACCTAAAAACACATCACTTGCAGTCTTTGAAGTTTTTTTTTGTAACGGACACATGTAAACTCCTTTGACTCGATTGTTCTAGAACACACTCAACATGTGTCCAGCAAGTCAATATCCTTAAAAATGAGACAAAGGATTTTTTTTTCTGGCTTATACCATGTGAATGAGGCAATAAGTTCATAGCGAACCCAAAATTATTTGTCCTGGAGGACATGTGTTCAAATCCACAATGAAGTGATAATTAGTTCAATTTTTTTATTAAACTCAAAAGTAAAAAGACAAAACTGTCAAATATACCAAAATTACTCAAATATTACCTACTCAATCACGATATATTATTTTTAACTCTAAAACTGCATAAATAAACTTACTAAAAAGTATTCCAAAATGTTGTCCTGAAGTATTCCAAAATCTTTATATACTTTACATACATACGTCTATATATTAAAAACATATACGTGTTAAATAGTGTTGCTGTTGCACTGCACACTGGAACAAAACGTGTCAGCGGTGAAGATCGTAAGTAATTATTAAAACGAACTAAATAAATTTAAATTAACAATAAGACGCAAGCTGTCTTTAAAGGGATACTATTCTATCAAAGACTATATGGCTGATAAAAATGCTTGGGATTAAACTGCCGTTTCATACAGGCTATTCTAATATGAATTACTTAAAACATGAATATTGTTAAAGTTATATTATGTTGCATTGTATAGCGTCACAGACAAATGAAGATTGTAACTAACCAATCGATAATTTAAAAGAGCATAGCCTGTGAGTTTCTTGCCAGTTCTTCTTACAGAGCGGTGGCTCGGAACTGGCACTTAGATTCACTTACACTTAAATATTTTTTGTTTTTTTAAATTGTTTGGTTGCAAGTGAATCTAAGCTTCGTGATTTTAGTATAATTATATTTTATTTGTTTTTGTTCTTTTTTATAATTTTGACGTTTTCAAGTACTATGTAACAGTTTATGAAATAAAAAGTATTTGATTTTGATTTTGAACTTATGTAAAATTTGCAAATAACTGTTATGTCTATTATGAAGTGATAATAAGTTAAATAATTTCATATCTATCCCAAATATAGACCTTTTAATAATATATAATATGCTCGATATAATAGCACTACTACCGTCTCTGTCACACTAAAGAAAGTAAGTAAGTCTGAATGTTGTCAATTACCTATAATAATAATAATATATATAATAATTATTCCTTATATCTTACAGAACGCTTCTAGCCCTTATGCAGCTTGTATTTACGTCTTAGAACCGGTCAACACAAGTAGTTACAATTAATCGTATGTCTGGGGGCCTACCGCCGAATTCGATGGATTACCGGTAATCCATCTAGATCAAACTTTCTTTTGCGTTCATTAATCCGTACCGGGGAATCTGCCGACAGCCACCTCTCATTCATGACCTTCAGTCCGTGACAGACCAATAGGTAAATGGAGAACGCCATTTTGTTTCGATTTTCACGAGTTCGGCGGTACGACAGAATCAATTCGAAATCCATTTTGCCTTATAATCGATTGCCATCGAACTCGGCGGTAGGCCCCCTGGTCATTAGAGTCTAGAGTCTAGACGATATGTAAGAATAACGCAAAGACTCATAAACTAGTATTTGTTGATATGATGTAATTAAGTTTAACTTTGGTTAAAAATAATAAAACTTTCTGCTATTTTATTGATAAGCAATTATAAACACTTTTATTAGACAGAACGTAATGTAGGACAAAAAGTAATCTCCTGATTAAAAAAAAATATCTACGTTCTCATGCTTTTATTCAACCTTTAACCCTCAAAAAGTAATATAAAAAAATTGTAATATAACACAAGAGGCACAATAATATGCATCTGAATGCACCAGTAATCCGATCAATCTCACAGAACATTATTATTGAACAATATACGGACGGACACACAGACATGTTTTCGAATTGAAACCTGATCTTGTATGAAAGGACTAGATGAATAGAGGAGCTTAAAAAAACTCAAATCTCAAATTTTGATATGGTTGACAGGGATGTTTTAATGAGGTGATCTATTTTGTGTTTACGAACCGGCAAACGTAGTAGAGGACGGCCTCCCACGCGATAGACCGATGATCTGGTTAAGGCGGCGGGAAGCCGATGGATGCAGGCGACTCAGGATAGCTCAATGTGGTAATCTATTGGGGAGGCCTATGTTCAGCAGTGGACGTTGGATGGCTGAGATGATGATGAGAAGCCGCATATTGCTTCATAGTTAGTCGGAACGATCAAATAATTTCTAGCAGCAGAACGTTTTAAACTGACCAATCCGCACTGAGTCCGCGACATGGATTGCAATCCGTCAAACCTGCAGACCCCGCGCCTTTTGAAAGGTGGTGCCAAATAATAAGAAAAATCGTTTGTATTTGAAACTTTTAATTCTCTTTTTTAGAAATACGTCTGACATTTCGCGTAATGGAAAAGAATAATTATTGTCAGTCAAAATTATAATTAGACACCAAAATTCTGCTGGTTGATAGATGCTGCAGGTTGTAAACTAAAAACACAATTTAAAAAAAAAATGTATCTTAATACTTTGCACCATTTTTCAACTTGCCCGTGATTTGCGGGATTGCAATCCTTTAGCCCGCGAGGTGGAAAGTGAGTTGAATCCTACTCACTCTGAGTCATGAGAAGAGATGCCCTAAATGGGTTCTAGGAGAGTGGGTCCTAAATGGGCTGAGATAACAAGTGATCTCTGTTTCCCAATATAACCGTTTATTCTATCCAATCATTACAAGTTGTTAGTAATTATATACCTTTATTCAAACTTATTGAAGAAAGTAAATTTTTAAATCGGTTTTTAAGGATTTTTTAAAAAAATATTTCTGACACTTACACCTATTATTTAGTTCCAAGATAAGTATCATTAAGAATTTGTGTTATGGATACTAAATAACGGATAAACACATTTTTTTTGTAAATACATACATAATATACATAGAAAAACACCCAGACCAGAACAAATATTCATGTTTATACACACAAATATTCGTCCTGTGAAGGAATCGAACCCGCGTCCTCAGGAGTGGAGTGCGTGCGACAGTCGGTCGTTTTGTTGTTTATATTCACTATTTTATTTTCGATTACGTCATAGTTTTTTTGCATTGTATCGTGTTGATGAGCTCGAGCCCTTACACCTTTGTTAGTACCTTAATGCTTTGTAATACAAGCCAGTTTTGAACTGACCTTTAATGAACCTATCCGTACAAGGGCCCCGTCTTTAGTCGACTACCCCATTCTGTTTTTTATCAATACTTATAAGCCTATTGTAGTATTTTTCTGGATCGTTGACAGTTTAGAGATAAGTTAGTTATAAAGGGACCATGCCAAGAACCCTACACTGACATGGAGAGGCTTATTGCATCACAAAAAATTTAAACGTAGTTTTAAAAGTTTTAATTATTAAAACTACTGTCTGTTTCTGTAACATTATTTATGTAAAGGTAATGTTTTCTGAGATAACTATCTAATCAAGAAATATACTAATTTCAGTAAGTAAAATTTTCATTACTTTAATTTTTTAATATTTGTTTATATATCGCTTAATATGTTTTCTTTTAGGTATTTTTTGATGATTTATAATTGGTCATCTGATTTTTATTTTTTATTTCCTAGTTAATGTAGCTCTTTCTGGCTATAAATACATAAGTTTGAACTGGTCTACCTCGCGAGCATAAGTGATTTTTATTATTTATTTCTTTATTTATTTAGTACACACAGAAATATTCAAACAGAAAAACTATAAACTAAGAAACATTGGGTACAGGGCACAGCTTATTCCAAAAAGAAATATCTTCCAGCTGGCCCGCAAAAGGAAAAATACACTTAAGATTAAACTGGCTCGTATGTGATTTGAAACGATCACAAAGAACTTTAACTTGTACAAAGATCTCAGAAGTTAATTCCTGGCTAAGTGAGTGATTGTGTCGTAGTATCACTACATAGTATAAAACAAAGTCACCTTTTCTGTCCCTATATCCCTATGTGCGCTTAAATCTTTAAAACTACGCAACGGATTTTGATGCGGTTTTTTCCAATAGATAGAGTGATTCAAGAGGAAGGTTTATATGTATAATACATGCATAATATAGTAGTGGAACACTGTCAATTTTTGAGATTTCTAATGTGATGTCGTAATTCAACTCACTTTTTTGCGCTTATATTGCAAACGCTGGCCAAACCCTACGAGTTTAATCAAAATAATGTACTACAATATTGTACAACTTATAAAATTCTTCAAAAAAGTCCGTGATGGTATATGTCTATCTCTCAAGAATACCCCACAATAACCAATTTTATCTTTTACTTTTTACTAAAAATAATGGCTTATTAACGAAGCCATTACATGACATTAATTCTTATCTAAATAAACATGTTAGTAAGCTTGGACATTAGACATAGATTAAATTTGTCTTTTACATCATGTAATTTCTATCAGTACTTTACAAGATATCAAACGAATAAACTTACGCTAAATCGAAAAATTATGGTTGCGGCGGTGGTAAGTATTCGCGGCCTATATAGAGACATTCTGTAATTAACTAATTATGTATTATACGTCACTATTCATATTAGCATACCACCCGTGCGAAGCTGGGGCGGGTCGCTAGTAAGAAATAAAGCGCTTCTGTGCTTTGGAAGGCACGTTATGCTTTTGTCCTCATGTGTGTCGTTGTTTTTAAAACAAGTTATAGGCTCACAAAATACCTATGCTACTCGTTTTTCGTAGTGGAATATGACCTGAACATCCTACTAATATTATAAAAAGTGTGAAAGTTTATATGTGTGGATGGATACTCTTAAACTTTGTGCGTGTATCGCTGCAGTCCTGGTCTAACCACGGGAACGAGGACCACGCGGGTAAAACCGCAGGGCGTAAATAAATATTAACATAAATCAAATATTATCTATTATCCCGGTTGCACCAAACTTAAGCTTAGCCCAGGCTCTGCTTACTGGTTTAACCGCATTTTGGCTGAATTTCAGTCATTATTTGTAGCGACTGCAATCCAGAGGGAAACATCAGTATAAGGTTAATCCAGCTGTGAGGATATTAGAAGGCACTGACTTCCTAACGACTGCCATAGATGTTCATGACAGCCGGTACCAACGGCTTAACGTGCTTTCCGAGGCACGGAGCTAGCGATAATTTGAACATTTAACATAAATAAATATTTTTTTACAGAGTAAGCGTGCTGATTATGGGCAAATACCCCCAATAGAATGTAATGAAAATGAGGCTAATGTTCTCAGCAGTGGACTTTATTTATTTATTAAGGACAACCAACAAATCTTACACTAAAACAACCACAATAAGCAAGGAGTAAGAACTAAGTGCAGATTCAATTACAGGTTGCCACGACTTGCAACGACTTTTATAACCATAATATGAACGCTCAACCTCTAAAAGACGACCACCTTAAAAGATGATAAATTGAACAATAAAGTTAAATTCTTATTAACTCATATCTGCATAACTTGTCATCCTTTTAACGAACTAATAATAAATGTCATTTCTAAACTCCATCACAAATGACGTCAGGCGTTCATCTTAAGTTACTTATTTGATGTAGTTATTACTGACAGAAAAAAAAGCCGAAAATTGAATGCTCTATTACCATTAAACTCATCAAGGAGTCGCATTGTGATCTGTGACCGACCTCACTGAGACTCTTTATTATAATCCATTTAATAGTAAGCCTGTCTTTCTAAATAAAGGTGGTGCCGGATTTGGGGAATCGATCATAATGTTAAAAATAATAATTGTTATATATATTTTCAGCAGCAGCATCAGCCTGCATACTGGCTTAAACTGCGATCACCAACCCGCCTGCCCATTGTGGTGATTATGGGCAAATACTGGGGGTCGAATGTTATCTATTAGGGAGGTTAATGTTCAGCAGTGGGCTTTATAAGGCAGATATGATGATTAATGATCACCGTTCAGCTGATTATCCGTTGCCATTCAACGTTGCTTGTATATATTTTATTGATATTGTTATAGTTTAACATTCTAAATTTGCCGCCTTTCCTCAGTCTACGTTCAACTATCTCTATGGTCAATGTAGTCTATAAATAATAATATAATAAATAATAAATATTTCTGACACTTACACCAATTATTTAGTTCCAAGATAAGTATCATTAAAAACTTGTGTTATGGATACTAAATAACGGATAAACGTACATAAATACTTTTTTGTTTTGTAAATACATACTTAAAATACATAGGAAAACACCCAGACCAGTCATTCATATTTATACAAACAAATATTTGTACTGAGTGGGAATCGAACCCACGACCTCAGGAGTGGAGTGCGAGTATACTCGCCACCACGCCATATCGGTCGTCGAATGTCGTCTATGACAGATATATATAGAATATACTCTCTCTATGATTCTGTGGTATAACAAATCCCTATAAATATTAACAAAGTCAACAGATATTGTATACTTTAAGGATACATAACCATATTTCTGCCGTGCTTTAGCTAGAAAGACGCTAACTGTCAGTGAGTAGTTGTTGGAATTTAAACGCTGCTGTAATACCGTAGAGTTTGTATTTCAGTAATAACCCTCTGACAGTTAGCGGCATTCTAGCTAAAGTACGGCAGATCTGCTAAGCCATCTGTTTGTCTGTCTATGCCCAGGCGTCTACCTAGACGAATAATCTATGTATATTATTAAAAACAAAAAAATAAATATGAAGATAAAGCGTGTCTGATAGTTAATCTACTTTTTAAAAAGAATTAAAACTTATAAGTAAAAAATAGGTCTCACATAACAAAATTAAATATCCTTTACCATTGCACCCTATTACTATTAACTAGTTCTAATGAATACAAGTTTATCGTTACAAAGGATTCCAAAGACAGATGCTATCACATTATCATATGGTATACGGTGGACGGGCCGAATTCCCTTCCCACTGACGGAATATAAATTAAAGATTAATCTATGACATAGACCAGTGACCTCTTTGAAAGGGGCAATTTGGGGCACATTGTGTGGTGCCTGTTTTAATATTAGGCTGGTATGGGGACGCTTTTTCATGTAAAACAGCTGTAAACAATCTGGGACGTGATGGAACGCAATGACGTGTCTTTATGGACGTATTAGAGTTAGGTTTATTTACTTGCTATCGGAATTGAGGATAGCTTAGGTAAGATGAGTTGTTGAACTAATTATTTTATGGTTACTAACTGGGTGGTCGCTTTTCAATCGCAGAAGTTAAGTAAAGTATACAGTACGACCTATTCAACGTAAATATCTAACAACAGGACGCTGTAATTTTTTTTACCTATGCTTCCTTAAATCTATACTGCTCTGGTTCTGTACTGTTGTATGAATCATTTAATCCATCCAGTAGGGCTTTCAATTTGGCTTAGCTACCTAGTACAGCGACAACAGTGACCAAAGGCCAAATATAATAATAATAAATCTTCATTTGATACAATATGGAAACAGATGTTTTTAAAAAATAAATTGTTCTGCATATTTTATCGATGGCATCAAAAATTCAAAGATACATGCCCTACGAAAAGTAATATTGTTAAATTGGTATTTGTAAATATACAGGAAGGCGAATGGATAGAACTAAGGGTTATAAATTAATAAATAATTTCTAACAATTACACAAGTTATTCAGTTCCAAGATAAGTATCATTAAGAACTTGTGTTATGGATACTAAATAACGGATAAACATATGAAAACACTTTTTTTTTGTAAATACATACATAGCAAAACACCTAGACCACAACAAATACCCATGTTTATGCCTGAGGCCCATACTGATGTTTCCCTCTGGGTTGCTGCGGCGGCAGTCGTTCCGTGTAATAACTAGAATTTAGCCAAGTCTGATTTGACCTGTAAGCAGACACTAGGCCTTAAACTTAGGTCTAGGGCTCAACCCACATTATGATAGATGATGTTCCGTTACCTTAAGTTATTTTACTTTTGAAATATTTAATGTGATTTAAAATTGTAAATTATTAATTGATAAAAAATCTAATGTGATTATTTGTATATTTGTAAGATATACCTATTTATTGTAAGTATATTCTGTTTAACGTAGCATGACTCACAATTTTAGTGTAGCCAAAACTTACAGCCCTATTTACTGTAAAACTCAGATGAGTTATAAATATAAGGCCAATTCAAACGGAGCCATGAATTGAAGTAAGAAGCAATGGTTGCTAGTACCTATAGGCAAATTAATTGCGCGACGCGACAATATATACCATTCAAGCTAAATATAAACTGTTTATTTCCTAATGTATGACTCCTATGATTTGACATATGATATCAAAATTGTACACGTAAATAAATGTATAAGAATTAACCATGTTTGTCCCGACAAAAAATAAATAGTTTATGATTTATTTAACTTACTTATCAAGTGTGATATGATTAGTAAAATAAAATAATAATATTATAATTATTTCTACATACTAGACTAAACGTAGCACATCTTAATGAGTCCCTCATTCAATACACCGCTATATCATTTAATACGTTTCAAAGAAAAGAACAATATATTTTATCTTGGCACCAACATTAACGGTCATTTAAGCTTATCTGAGCTTTCTCACGTTTAGAAGTTTTGTTTGTCATGCGTACGCGCATGTGGGGTGAAAGTCACCATTGTGTGTGCGTTGACCAACGCCTGGTGGGCATAGAGCAATTAATGCAGTTCAGAGTTGATTGGGAAATGAATAATGAAAACATTATATAAGGTGAAATTTAAGCTCATAAAAATATTTTTAATATGTATTTTATTTATCAAAATCATATACATAAGAAAGTGATCGATAGGCCAAACAAAAGAAAGACCTTAACTTAATTTAATTATAACTTGCAAAACATTTTATAAGCGTGTGTAATGATATAAAATCCTCAATCTAAAGTTTTAGTAAGCTCAAGTGGAAAATTAAATATTTTAGGTAATTCAGTGTGGATCGTGGTCTTCTACGTGAGCCCCCGTAGGGGGGTCACGGCGCGGGATCGGGGCAGTGCCCCCTGGCCGCGGTGTCCTGCGGCGCCCGTGAATACGGGCGCGTCGTTGGGTTGGCTGTTATGAGCCGATGGTAAAAGTCCGGGGGTGTCAAGTCCGGTGGTGCTGCGATCAAGCCCTGGGGCGATCAGCTAGCATGGTGTTCTGTTCTGGTTTAATGGCGTCAGGTCACTCCCTAGGTCTCCCGAGGGATAAGGCTTCGGGCATAGGCCTTGGCGTCCGGTGGTCGAGCGTGCAGCGGCGCCAGGTCACGAAGGTGTTCGTGGCCTGAGGCATCCGCCCGCCCGAACATCAGTTCCGCCAGGCGACCCACGAAGGCTTCAATGCTCTCTATGTGCAAATCCCTTGCGATCGTGGCATTCCTCACGTAGCGTGGAGCATGAACGATGCGTCGTAGGGTGGCGCTCTGCAGCACCTCCAGCTTCTTCTTGCCTGTGGGGCTCAACAATGCGTACCAGGCTGGCGCTGCATAGGTAATCAGGGGTCTAATGTAGATCTTATAGACCCCGAGCTTCGTCCTCAATGCGAGCGTGGAGTTGAGCACTGGTCGCAGGAGGAATCGCGCGGACTTGGCCTTTGCGATGATCTTCGCTACGTGAGTGCTCATGCTTAGGCCACGATCAATCGTGACCCCGAGGTAAGTGACCTGATGGGACCATTCGACGTCGTGTCCCTGCAGGTGGAGTAGTGGTGGGTGTTTACGCTTGTGCGTGTGGCGTGTCACCATGGCTTGGGTCTTCGGGGCGTTCACTTTGAGCCTCCACTTCTCAAGCCATGCTGGGAGGGCATCCAGGGTCTCCTGGACTCTTCTAGTGGCGAAGATGCTCCTGTACGACGACGAGAAGTACGCGGCGTCATCAGCGTACAGCGCCAGCTGTACTCCTTCTGTGACTGGGATGTCATTTGTGTATCGCGCGTACGTAATTCAGTGTTAATAATCATCTTGATGGATCGTGACAACTTTCTGGCTTGAACAATAATATACCTAAGCCTATTTTAAAGACCAATGTGAGTGATGAAAGGTGAGTATACTTGCGCTTCTCTTTTGAGGTCGCTAATTCGATTCGCGCACAGGACAATTATTTGTGTGCACAAATATGAATTTGTATTTCGAATGTCAGTATTACAACTAGGTATGTAATTATAAAAAAAATATATATATATATATATATGTATATGAGTGTATGTATGTTTATCCGTCAGTACCCATATCCTATGACAAGCTCTACTTATTTAAGAACATAAGCGCTGTGTAAAATGTTAAATATATAGCTGGGTGTATAGGGATAGCAAGACCTAAGGAGCCCAAGCCGACGAGGGTCTGGCGAACGTAACAGTGCTTGATAAGCGGCAATAGGCTTGCCACCTATTACGTGGGACCAACTATATTATTGACGCAGTGTGGGCGTATACTAAACCTATGCCTACTCCTTCGGAGAATAAATAATAATAAATAAATAAATATTTCAGACACTTACACCAATTATTTAGTTCCAAGATAAGTCTCATTAAGAACTTGTGTTATGGATACTAAATAACGGAAAAACATACATAAGTACTTTTTTTTTTGTAAATACATACTAAAATACATACGTAATATACATAGAAAAAGGCGTGAATGTATGTATATATGTAAAATGTTAAGGAATCTGAATTATGTAAGGTTTGTATGCAGTCTGCATTAATTTAACTAATCTCTATTACTCTATTATATCAAAACATCTACTTCTGTTTATCTCATCTATAAATAAGTCATGTAACATTGAACATTCGTGTCTGAAGATACTTGATCCTGATCAGTCATTTAATTTGTTTGATGGATGCAAAGTATAGCTGTCGGCTTAGTGCGAGCGGGCGGACATAACGGCAGCTCACACGGTGTTCGGAATAGGTCATAGGGCACTGGTTTGGTACTTGGAATTCTTTAGTTCATGAATAATACAAGAACCTTTTTACAGACACATACATTTCAGAAAAACAAATAATATAATAATAATATATATTAATAATAATAATAATATTTCTGACACTTACACCAATTATTTAGTCCCAAGATAAGTATCATTAAGAACTTGTGTTAGGATACTAAATAACGGATAAACATACATAAATACTTTTTTTTTTGTAAATACATACTTAATATACATAGGAAAACACCCAGACCAGAACATATATTCATATTAATACACACAAATATTTGTCCTGTGTGGCAATCGAACCCACGACCTCAGGAGTGGAGTGCGGGTATACTCGCCTTCACGCCATATTGGTCGTCAAAAGTCACAAGATACATTAAGCCTTATTATGATTTTCGTTACAAAAAAATATATAAACAGGCTAAGTACAGCGAACAGCTACCATACTGCAAATTTGACATCTTACAGATAACGCTTATAATTAGGAAGGACCTCTTAATACCACAATAGAGGTGGCTGGTGTGTGTGTGCTGTTGTGGCCCTCCACTGCAGCACATGCTGAGTGGAGTCCTTTTTAGGCATACTATATGTAAACTTATGTGTAAAAATTGTTTACTGATTTGAATTCTGTTTTTTGTTTATGTGTATTTATGTCTAAATAAATTTTATTTCATTTTCATTTCAATATACCTAATTTAGGTCATGAAATTAGCATATTAAGGAACTGGCACGTAGATCTCAAAAATTAAGCGATTGGCTAGTAATTCCAACTTTAAATTTATTTCAATTTAAAGCTTGCCTATTTGTGTTCCGAATTTAAATAAATTCTTTATGGGAAAAAAAATCTATTCAAGTGAAACGCCTTCAAAGATTTCGTCAATGTTCGCACCCGCAGTTTTTTCAGCAAAGGAATCAGCTGAAATCAGTGTAAATAGTATCCACCCGTCTACCAGCATCAACTTCCATGGCAATGTTAGAAACCATAAGTGCCAAATTTGTGTCCACCGATCTTCCTTGCCTGAATCCATGTTGCGATTCCGATAAACTACTATCTACCAGTTTGGAAACATGTGTATAGACATGAGACTCAAATATCTTAGAAAATGTAGACAGCAAGGATATAGGTCGATAATTACTGACAACAGTTATGTCACCTTTTTTGTGAATGGGCACTATTCTAGCTCTCTTCCACTCATCTGGAAAGACTCCCTGCTTTAAAGATTTTTGGAATAGAATCAGCAACGGTGTTGATAGAGAGGGTCCACATCGTTTTACAAATAAAGGAGGAATATTATCTGGACTGAACTCAATATCAATGAACTCTCTATAAAATAGCAAAAGTGCGTAGATACTTACGGTATATACTTTGATTGATACAGTATAAAAATTTGTAAAAAAAAAGTCTTTCCTTTTCCATGTAAAATATCAATGTCATATGTACCTAATAGTATATGTATAGTAACAATAGTGATAAGTAGATGATTTGTACTATCAAATCTAATAACAATATCTTGCAGCAATTAATTAGTCAGATTCATCATTTTAGCCCATTAACGTCCCACTACTGAGCACGAGCCTCCTTTCACATACCAAGGTGCGAGGGTATTGGGTCATACTCCACCAAGCTGACCCAGTGCGTATTGGCGGAGGCAGGTGTATGGCGTCCTGCTGTTAGAATTTTTCAAGCCGCCCATTTAGGCCTCTAACATGGCTTAACGACTACCACATTTAGTGATAACCGGGACCAACAGCTTAACGTACCTTCCGAAGCACGGAAGCGCTCGATATCAAATGCCACACATACGGTCACCCATCCAAGGACTGACCTCTGTAAACGGTGATTGTTTTCGACCACCGAGCACGGCGGAGCTACGAGCGCTTCATTAGTCAGATTAAGTTCTTAAAATCATTTGTTACACAAATTTTCAATATATTTTTTGACGAACTCCACATCTGTAAAAATACCATATCTCTACTAACATTAGTTTTACATTCTCAAGTCCGTATCACTTCATACATCGCCACAAATCATTGTCATATAAAATATCAATATATTCTCAACAGTAATCTCGTTCATACGCCACGGTGTGACAATTTGATAGATTCCTACAATATTTCGTGGTCTTTTGTTTGAGTTCTGATTGATATCGTTTTGAGTTATAAGGATTTATCTTCAGATGTGATGTCGGACGGTATTGACCCCTGTATGCAAGCGGGGAATACAACACATGAATCACTGAACTCAAGCTTAATGTAAAAAAATAAATATAAATAAATAAATATTTTCTGACAATTATACCATATATTTTAGTTCCAAGATAAGTATCATTAAGAACTTGTGTTATGGATACTAAACAACGGATAAACATACTTATATACTTTTTTATGTAAATACATACTTAAGATATTTAGGAAAACGCCCAGACCAGAACAAATATTCATGTTCATGCACACAAAGATTTGTCCTGTGTGGGAATGCAAGATTGTTTAATATACGTATAAGCACTTATATACACGTTGTAGATCTGAAGTGGAGGTATATATTGCTGTCAAAGGTATATGTAGTTGGAGGCATATATTCCATGAAAGAGCATAGCCTGTGAGTTTCTTGCCAGTTCTTCTAACAGAGCGGCGGCTCGGAATTGGCACTTACATTCATTGTTTTGTTGCATGTAAGTGAATCTAAGCTTCGTGATTTCAGTGTAATAATATTTCGATTGTTTTTTTATATTTAATTTTGACGTTTTCATGTACTATTTTTATGTAATAAAAAGATTTTGAATATTAATAGTCTTGGTCTGAGAATTTTCTATTTTATTTAAGTGCCATTTGATTCAGATGTCGTTTGAAAAGTAGCAATACTAAAATATACACACAATTGACACAATATACCACAGTTACACCATAAAAAACACAGCACATAGTACTTATTAAAACACATTAGCATTAGTATTATTACAGAAGTATTTAAACACAGTGAGTACAGAGGTTAGCTTGACGTATGTACTTGGTTTTTATACTAACACGCCCTTTTGGGACCGAAAGGGGGTGTGAGTCTCACCACCGGCAGACGCGACCGCCAGCAGTCCTACCCACTAAAAACCTGACACCTCACCTGCAGCCAACGTCTCCCGGATCAGAACCGAGAGAACCTCCTCAGACAGGCGCAGTGTGTCGCCCCCCCCCCACCTTGTATATCGACTTCGCAGGGGGTCTTCAGTCAGACGGTAGGGAGCCCGAGCCCCTACGGCAGAGCTATTTTGTCTAACTCAAGCTAAGTCAGTTCTCTGTAACAAAGGAACATACTATATTTATAAGTAGTGATGGTTTCAACGGTGGACCAACATCATTGTATTGCGACCGAAATACCATTTAATAATATGTACCTTCTAATCAACATAAAACAGCCATGTAAAAGATTTCAAAGCAGATAATCGGCGATCAGAATCGACAACACTTTATAACAATCACACCGAAGTCGACCGGTGACCGAACATCGTCCAGACGGCCGCGTTGAATTATTCAGACGCATTTTAAATCGACAATTGGACATTTACAAACCACCCGGCCACCACTAAATGTACGGACAGAAGGCTGGGTTCGTTTGAGTTTAGTTTATAACAATCGTTGATTTTCACCAACTGCAGTTACGGGTTGAAAAGTACTCAAAAGTGCGAATGACATCAGACTTGTGAATTAATGTAATTCAATTGTGTAGGTATGTTTTATTTGTTGACCAAGTAAAAAAAACAGCAATTAACAATTGATGTGACTGGTTAACAAGGATTAAGATGTGAATTTTTATTCAACGGTTATTTACTGATTGGCAACAGTTTTATCATTTATCAATAGTTGAATATCCAGTTCAGGAAATCAGGTCCAGATTCAGTAGCATCCAGCCAATAGCAAACATTATTCATTTGCATCCCGCCATTAAAGTAATACAATTTGTATCTGTGTTGTATTGTAAGACGCTTATCACTATTTGCCTTTTTAAATATACCTTTTAAAAATCATCATATGATACTTACATTATTTATGATAGTACAGTGTTTGCAATATGGCTAAAATACTTTAAACACAAAGATGAATATGAAGATTTTGTTTTTACTCTATTTAAAATCCTTTTAGGTCTTTTGAGGTAGAACAGACATGACTTTCTGTTATATGTTTTTGATTATCTCAAATGCTTTTGATATTAAGTACGCTGTTGAATTATTATGATGAGGGGTCAGAGGGGACGGGGCTTCACACTTCTGATTCTTTTGAAGATGAATCTAAGCATAAGTCAACTTTAAGCGTATGGTAATTAGGACTTGAGTAGTTAGAGGCGCGAGCTATGAGGGAATGAAGTAGATAGATATTATTCATTCTCTTATTGCACATTATATAAAAACTGCTTTTAATAAAAGTGCGATCCGACTGGGAGATGGTGGACGGATGTCAGGATGTAAGAAATAATACTCGGTTCTGAAAGTAGGCAAAAGCCTATCATTATTCGTGATTAATATTACATTTAATTGACTCTTTCATTAAATAGGTGCATAATATATTTTTACGTATTAAATTACATGACAATTTGTTTTTTTTCTTTTCAGGTAAGTTCTTCATTAACGTACTTAAATCAAAGTATGTAGTAGCGGGGAGACAAGCGCAGGTGTGGAGGTAAGATTTAATGACCAGTGTTGCCATTACAGTTTACAATATTTAAAAACTACCATTTTTGAAAACAAAGATTGAAGACAATTTATTCACAATTTAGTCACACATTTACTAAGCCACGATTTTAATGTACTTTTGTTTTTATTTAGGTACATGCCTATGAAAGAAATTTCAACTTAACACGATTAACTGGGTGGTTCCTGTGAGACGCAATTTACTTATCTACTAATAGGTCATGGGGGCAAAGCAGCGGGCGGAAGTTAGTTTAATATATTTTTAAAACTTATCCGTTAAATGTCACTAAATATTTTGACGACTGATATGGCGTGGCGGTCAGTATACCTGCACTTCACTCCAGAGGTCGTGGGTTCGATTCCCACACAGGACAAATCTTTGTGTGCATGAACATCAATATTTGTTCTGGTCTGGGGGTATTCCTATATTAAGTATGTATTTACAAAAAATAAGTATTTAAGTATGTAAAGTAAAGTAAAAGTAAAGTAAAAAAATTATTTATTTCATAAACTATTATACATAGTACTTGAAAACGTCATGATTACAAATGAAAAAAAAATACAATCGAAATAATATTACACTAAATCACGAAGCTTAGATTCACTTACATGCAAAAAAACAATTTAAAAATAAAAAATAATTAAGTGTAAGTGAATCTAAGTGCCAGTTCCGAGCCACCGCTCTGTAAGAAGAACTGGCAAGAAACTCACAGGCTATGCTCTTTTAAATATGTCCATTAGTTTGGTACTAGAATTACAATCTTCATTTGTCTGTGAAGCTATACAATGCAATATAACATAACCTTAACAATATTTATTTTTTCAAGTCATTCATATTAGAATAGCCTGTTTGAAACGGCAGTTTAATCCCAAGCATTTTTATCTGCCATATAGTCTATAGTATGTTTATCCGTTATTCGGTATCCATAACACAAGTTCTTAATGATACTTGTCTTTGAGCTAAATAATTGGTATAAGTGTCAGTAATATACATTATTATTATTATTATATTGAAACTTCAAGCTGTGGTGAACCACGCTACCGCTTCAGAGCTGGTGATGATGAAAGTGTTCTAATCGTTTAACTCCACCACTATCATCAATTTCTCTTTTAAAGGAGAGGGAGCCAGATAATTATCCAATTTCTTCGTTTTTTAACAAAAACTTATATGGAATGGAATCTCATGTAGTGTTAATGTGGGAGAAGGGCTAGTCCCCTCTTACCATTTGATTCGTTTCATCTTGAGATCTCTAAACTAAAAGCGAACTTTGCTGAAACTTTTGAAACTGAAACAGTTATAGCGTGGTTTCTTTCCACCCCAAATGGTATATATGAATGTAAGATTATATGAGCTATGTTAAGCAATAATGTGTTAACCCACAATAAAACAAAGTTCCTGTTAGTGACATCTAGTAACCCGGGACAGTACTACTCAACGCTCGAAAAAATTACCAAAACGGTACATACAAGTGCGGCATTGAAAATTTCGGGAATCAAGGACTTCCCCGTACTGTCCCGGGTTACTAGATGTTACTAACAGGAACTTAGTTTTAATGTGGGTTAACACGTTATTGCTTAACATAGCTCATATACGTTTGGACTTGTAACAACAGTTACCATTAAAACGGGGAAAATCTCCCATCATAACCCTCCTCTGAAAAAACCTTAAGTACATTGCAACCAAAATATGCGCTCTGCTCCTATTGCCAAGGTGCGGGCGAGATTGCCACAGTGACGACGGCGGTGGCAGCTGCGCGCGCGCATCTGCGCAAGGTGGCCGCGCACGTGTGCAGTGCCTTTGTTTTATTGTGGCACTATGTGTCGGAGATTGCTTCCTTCATGTAGCTTTGGTCAAGCTGCTCTTTGATTTAGATATAGCTTTTGAATTTAAGCTAACAATCATGATTAATTACTCGATAGGCAGTCGTTAATAGGAAGTCTGTGCCTTCTGATAACCTTAAAGCTTAGTAAGCAATATGACGCGGAGGCTAGTGCACATACCTGGACACGTTCAGTTCATGGGTATTAGATGATACTCAATGATAATCACAACTACACATACGATTAGATAGGTACATAGTCAATGATGATTATTGATGATACATACTCAATGATGGTCACAACTACACTTACGATTACATAGGTACATAGTCAATGATGATACATACTCAATGATGGTCACAACTACACATACGATTAGATAGGTACATAGTAGTTACATACATTACGATTATGAGATCACTAAACAGACAGCAGACCCCAGGGTCTGCACCCAGATTCCTAGCGTTAGCGTAACCGGAATAAATACTTGGATGATGATGAATAATTTCATTTATTTATTTTGTGGCATTTGATACTTACATTTAATACTTATTTATAATCATTTACATAGATACTTTTAACAAATGCTGCGGGTAGTAATACAACATGCTTTGGTGTACACGAAAGATCAGCGTCGTGACATCCTGTGGTGTCCGACAGTGTGCTGAGAAGACACCGTTTCAGTACATATACATACAATATATGAATTAATATAGTTCGTTTCCTTTTTTTGTGTACTATCTAGGTTTGTTTGTACTGAATTTATTTATTTTCTTTATTTATATTGTAAATACAAACATACAATACGTAGACAAAACCTAGACCAAGACACGCCTTCATGTACATATTCAGACATATTTTCCCTATGTACAAGTCGAACACATTGTCCTGACCTTTGAAGCGGGTATTTTAAAACCCACGGCGTATCGATCGTCTTTAAAACTATGTGAGAATTTGCAGCAAGCTAACCACAACTGCAGACCGTATTACAGAAAATATCAACAAAGATGGATCATTTCGCTATCGATTACCAAAACAGTCTCACGAATGAAGTTCTTTGACCGACCGCACGGACCTAGGTCGCGGCAAGGTTGCGCAGGCGCCATTTTTATCATATCGGTATTGGTAGAGCATAATTATAATTTTTTTCTATAATTTTCAGAATATTTTTTTTAAAGTAGAATATAAATAAATAGATCTTGATTTACTAACAGTAATTTTAGATATCAAGGGCTTTTGGACAATGCCCGCGCAACGGTAATTTAAATGTTATCGATACCACTGTCATTTTTAAAACATCACTTGCTTACAGTGGATTTTCGGAGGATAACGGCTCATTAAAAAGAAAAATAAATTATGTCTGTTTCATTTATTTTTAGTGTGCTAAAAGAAATTCCTTAAAAAATTACTTACTATTTTCCGTACATAAACCGTTATAATCCGTTACTATTTTCCGTACATAAACCGTTAACTAAATGTATAGAAATAATATTATCTTCTATTCGTCCGAATATTTCACATGTTATTATTTTGTAAAAATAATTTATAAATATTATCTATTATTATATTAATAACTATTATTTTATTTTAACGATTATATAAACAAATAAATAATATTCTATGTTTTTATCAGCAAATGGCCCATTAATATGTTGTACTAGTAATTTTTATACTAGTACAACATAGACGATATCTATCTAATACGCATTTATTGTACTATTAAAACAACTTTATAGCTTTTTATTTAAGACTTTTTGGATTATTTTAATGTTAATTCAGTTTCGGAAGTTTTGACAGTTCTATCTTCATAGTACTGTAGAGTGTAGATGCGACATTATTAAGTCTACATATTCCAATCACATAAATTAACAAAGTATAAAGACGTCTCAACTTGTCTTGACATGTTAAGAAGCTTTACCGTTATTGAGGCAGAACAAGTTGGGATCACAGATAAGTGTGGACTTGTACGGTTTAATTGTAATTACGTATTTACCTTTACACACTGATCTGGTAGATCGTCTCTGACATCAATCAAAAGTCTGCATAATCTGTTTTGTTTATTTATTTATTTACAAAAAGTAGAATTTACAAAATATATTTTGTTCTTATAACTAATATCCTCGCCAAACATTTCGTTTAAAGCGCTCTTTTCTCTTTCTCACTAACTTACTAACAACTTTATCTTAAATTAAAAAAGAAAACTAAACTCAAAAATAAAATAAAAAGTACACTTTACAAAGGGTAAAAAATTTGAGATTGTTATGCCTATGCTCTCATTAGCAATTCTCCCCTTAACTTCTTCTTCTGCTGAAGTTTAGTATTTTTTTAAATAATTCCTGACAATCACACCAATTATTGAGTTTCAGTATCATTAAGAACTTGGGTTATGAATACTGAATAACGGATGTACATATATAAATATTTTTCTGTAAATACATAGGTACTTAATATACATAGGAAAACACTGTGTATTCATGTTTATGCCAAGATTTGTTCTATATGGAAATCGAAACCACGACCTCAAGAGTGGAGTGCGGGTATACTTGCCACCACGCCATATCGGTCGTCGACATTTTTCGTCGGTTATTAGTAGATTCTGTACTTTAACTGAACTTAGTTAATGGTTATAATAATGAAAGTGGGTCCTTGACGTCTCCAGATGGTCAGATGCACAATGAAAATATAGTATAGGACGACCTGCAGCTTAATTGACCGATAACTTGGGACAGGTTACTGGTACCAAATGGATGCATTCTGCAAAAGACCAGGATGCTTGCCCAAATTTGTAGATTATGTTTAGCAATGGACGGCAAATGGCTGATAAGACTGAAATAGACATACACTCACGACTTTTTCCCTGAAGGAGTAAGCAGAAGCACATTATTCGCACACACTTCGCCAATTATATAGTTGGTCCCACGGAATAGGTCGCGAGCCTATTACCGTTTGCCGGGCACTGTAATGTTCGCGAGAGCCTCGTCCGTTGATCGGCAGGTGCACCATTGCAGGTGAGGTTGGCTTGGGCTCCTTAGATCCTGTTAGGATCCCTATACACCTATACAGACTGGTATAGAAATCGCATTTTTCAGTAAAAGCTTGAGGTTCAGTAGCAGACTTGGTTGACTAATAAGGTTGAGGTGCTGTACTAAACGAAAGGAATACTACGCTTTATATTCGAGTTATTTTAGTACAGGCGCGAGAACTAAAGAAAATAAGTTTATTGCCACATACATACTTATGACATCGACATGAAGTTTATCACCTATATAGTATTACTTTGTAAGTTTGCTATAAAGGTATAATTAAATAAATTCTCAATACCATTAACTACAGCAGAATAGAAGCAATAGCAGATAATATACATCCTGACATCTGTAAGCTTATTCTTGTTTTGATTCAGTATTTTGACTTAATTTTAAAAACAAATTATATTTTATTTTTATGAGTATGACTATATGATACACAGACGAACCTGTATTTCGATTCGAAACAGTTATTATGAGTTATATTGTTATTTCTAGATACGGTTAAGCATTTAACGACTTTAGCTTAGAATCTGCGTACCAAACTTGGTATTGGCATAGTCAAAAACCAGACGAAAAGAAATAAAAATTTAAAGACACTGACTAAGTATTTGGAAGGATTTCTTGGCGGGAAAGTAAAGCGTCATGTCTGCAATTTTGTTTTCTTTTCTAAAATTTGTGATATTTCGAACGTTAATGTGTAATAACGGTGGAAATTGAAACAAAACAGGCAATATAGTTTTAAAATTCTCTCTAGAAGTGCATTTGAGATCTGAGTTTAGTCCCACATCTTTACTGAGGACGCAAATAGACACTTAAACTTTCATATCAAATCTAGTATGAACATATTATTTATCTCAGATATCACACTGTTTAATTTTCAGTATACACATCCTCATTTTGCCCGATCTCCGTATCAACATGCAAGTGTTTTTTGCTATATCATCCGTCCATCATACCAAGACCCCCGTCACCTTGAACTTTGTGAGGGAGATACGTTTCATGATGACGTCTCTGAGCTTAGTCACGGGTCTCTGTTCTGGTCACGCCAAGGCAGTTGGTCGTCCTTGCCTGTGTAATCGAAAATAGCGTGAACCTGATGTAATTAAAACCAGAACCAACCGAGTTTGCAATAAAAACTTTTTTGATGAATGCTTACATGCAGAAATTAAAACTTTTTTATGAATGCTACTATTAGCTACTTACAGGCAGGAATTAAGATTATTTTTAAGTGAAGAGAGACAGTACTGATGATTGATTTCTAGACTAGAAATAATTCAAAAGTTCTTTTCATTGAATATTTCTTTGCTGAAGAACAGTTAATAATATATTTATTTATTTTTCTTCCATACAAAGCAAAGAAACTTAAAGCTACTTAAACATATTAAAACAATTATTAACATAAGAGGTATACAATGTTGCCAAAGCATGATGTTATATGGGAGACTGGTGCCCAAACTAGGTAAATCCCGTGTCTTGGGTCACCAGGTCTCATGCCTGTCATAAAGACATAAAATAATTTAGTACATTTTTAGAAGAAAGCCTTAAGAGAGTGTGTTCAAAAGTTTCAGCTGTTATTATGATATATTCTTATTACTGTGCGGTCTCTATGTTTATTTGCATTTATTAAATCAGACAGCAGTTGTTGATGTGATAACTATTTGTTTCATTTTTCTAATATGTAGGGACTTGTTTTTTTTTAATAATAATTATGTTATGTTTGTCAAAATCAAAGTTATTATTTAAGCTTAGACGAATTCAACTTTTATGACATTCAAACTTAAAAACCTAACACGCACGCCATTCACTGCGGGCAAGAAAATTTGTTTAATATGAAAACAATTTGAGAAGAAAAAAATTTGTGTTGATTGCATCACAAGATTTAAAAGATAATACGACAATAACATTCTTCTATCTTTTTGTGCTTAAAATTTTGACATTGCTGGTGCCTAGTTGAGGGCTTATAACTGAATTTGTTGGTAAACATACTATTATCATACTGGGCATTGTGTATCCGTACCCTTTGAGCCTTTCAATATTGATGTTACACCTAGTTTCTCTTTTTTGCATGTAAGTGAATCAAAGCTTCGTGATATTAGTAAAGTAATTTTTTTTTTATTTATATTTTGTTCTGACGTGTTCAAGTGCTATCTATGTAATAGTTTATGAAATAAATAACTTTTTACTTTTAATTTACTTTAAAGTTTAGGCAATCAGGCATTAAAATTTTGGGCCATTTCACATAAGTAACAGTGTTATTATATGTAAGGTAACCGAGCAAACAAAGACAAGGATATAGAAAGGATTTGTCAAAATAAATAAGATGAAAACAAAACCTTACCAAAAACAGTTCAAATTATCAC
Organism: Musotima nitidalis; assembly: GCA_949126915.1. Lineage (NCBI taxonomy): Eukaryota > Metazoa > Arthropoda > Insecta > Lepidoptera > Crambidae > Musotima > Musotima nitidalis. Next base: position 19,418,846 of record OX421416.1, read on the forward strand.
TGTGCAATCACAAACAAAGGTTAACCAAAGAGATTGTATATGCAGACAATTGACAGTCAAAGAAAAAAAGCATAGACAATTAAAAATAACTGACACCTAAAAAAACAAAATAGGGTTTTGAGGTAAACAATAGGTCACCGTTATTACAGGTGAATCAGAGAATGGACGACTCCTGTGCAGTAAATGGCGAAATGTAATAAAAGTACGTAACGAAACCGAAAACTTGGGATTTATTGCCGGCCTTACAAACTATACAGACCATACTTAAGTTGCGTGAAGTTATTTAAGAACTGAAATAAGAGGATGCTTTATTATAGTGATGGGAGTGGTTTTATTGATGTATCGATACTTCTTGATTCGCATTTATTAATTTAGTATTTTTGTTTTGCAATTGTAAATGCAGGTATAACGTATTGTAGATATAAATACACAGCAACTGACACATACAGTTTACAGTGCAAAACTATGAAATACATAAGAAAAACACAATATCACTATAAGTAAACACATAAATAAATTGAATTATTATTATTGTTTATTTTATTTACCAATTAGATCTATTTATTCACCAATAATATATTAATTTTGCATGAAAAAAAATGGTTTCAAAATTTTTTTATCAAACAAATTATATCACATAAGGAACATACACATAGACAGAAGTTAATAAAGACACCGAAGAAGGAATAAATATATAAAAAGTAGACACGTGCACAAAATACGTTACAAAATATGACATTAAATTTAATTGTGTATACAAGTGCATAGTTATAATATTACACATTTTACTATAACATTCATATTATTACAATTCTTATCCTTAATTAATTAAAAAATAAGCAATTCTTTTCACCACTGTTAGCGTGTTAAGTAAAGATCTATCTGTCTAATTTCTTTTCAAAACTTTCGAATCACTTTCATTTCTCATCGATATAATTGACATTAACACTGACACAATTCACAACACTACGCAATTGTACTAAAAATATGTCAATTTAGAAGTGTGACTAATTTGTTGAGGGAGCATCGCGATTTAGTGATTTTGGGCGTTACTGTTTGTCTATTGGTTTGTGAATGGTGTTTGTTACCTGGTGAAATTCTTGCATCACGGGTGGGTTTGTCTTATTAAAGTCTTGCTTACATAGTTCGGGAGATGAATTGGTGTAAAATTATAGGACTGTCTCAATACAAATAAAAACCAAGTAATAATTATTACAGCTATGGTATTTTTTTAAAGTACTTGCTTTTATTAGACTCAAGACTTCAAAGCTTGGAGCCTGTTGGATAAACCATAAATACAAGAAGTATTTACAGTTAGTGTTCGAAACAAACAAAAAGATATTTGTTTGGTACAACCAGCTGCACCAAAAGGGATCTATTTTAAGCTGACGCTGGTTTTCAACTAAACCTCATTTTGTTTTAATTGACACCTGGATATGACTTCAAACTATGTCAAAAACAGGTATAAAAAATACAGAAATTTATCATCATCATCATCATTTCAGCCATCTGAAGTCCACTGCTGAACATAGGCCTCCCCAATTGCTTTCCACGTAGATTCTTTGCCGCCTGCATCCACCGGCTCCCCGCCGCCCTGATCAGATCATCGGTCCATCGCGTTAAGGGCCGCCCTCTACTACGTTTGCTTATTCGTGGTCGCCATTCAAGAACCTTAACGCCCCTTCGGTCGTCGGTTCTTCGAGCTATGTGCCCCACCCACTGCCACTTCAGCTTGCATACGCGCTTCGCTATGTCGGTCACTCTGGTTCTCCTACGAATTTCCTCATTTCTGATTCTATCACGTAGGGACACTCCAAACATAGCTCTCTCCATTGCACGCTGAGCGACTTTGAGCTTCCTTATGAGGCCCATAGTCAGAAATTTATAAGCATAGATAATAAAAATAAAAGGAGGGTAAAGTCGTAACAATAAATGAATTTAAAACAATTAGAACTTATTTTTTACTGTAATGTATGATATAATGTATGAAATATATGTCCGATCAACGGACGAGGCTCTGGCGAACACAAAAGTGCCCGGAGAGCGGCAATATGCTCGCCACCTAATACGTGGGACCAACAATATAAATGGCAAAGTGTGGGCGTATAGTATGCCTCTGCCTACCCTTTCAGGGAAACAGGGTTGATATTATGTATGTATGTATTAAATTTACGAGCGAACATATAAAACATGCAAGACATTCACTCGAAATTGAATGTTCTAGCAAAATAAAAGTAACAACACCATTAATCGAAATACCCTTTGTGACGCTGCGTCTTAAAAGAAATAAAGAAATATATATTGCTACTGTTCCAAACCTCAAACCACAACTGTAAAGCACAGAAGTTAATGGAACACTGAAATACTCATCAAATACTGAGCTTACGACACACGACAGTTATAACCTAAGCTATGGTTTCGAAAAAATTTCTTTGAAAGAAAGCTCAGCATAAATGGGCAAGCTTTATCTGTGGCTGAAGCCTGCGCATACGCAGTCTTGAGGTATTCTTAGGTACAAAACCACTTTTGTGTTATAATTTTAAAATCGTTTCCATGACCACCTTTATGACACTTTGTTTTGAAACATATTTAAATGAATTGTTAAAATTACAGGCCATAAGTCGGTCTAGTGTTAGGCAGGGACTTTTTAAATTTACTTGAATGTGTCGTGTATTACAAATAGTTGTTCCATACAAACTGCTTTACCTAACCTTTAGAATCTTTAGATCAACGTATAGCAAAGCATAAAATGAAAGACAGTTGAACTAGAAATATCTTTTGTTTTGTTTAAACTTCAATAGAACATTTTTTATGGATAAGACGGTAAAAGGTATTAATTCATTCAAACAATATGCGCGAGCGTTTTAGTAGAAAAAATAATTTTATTATTTATATATTGTGATACAAAAGACAACTATAAAATAAATATCTATTACACGAATTTTAGTCAAGTTAACTATTATAAACCAATTGTATCTAACAAAAACAGTACGGTAATGGGAAATTAGGAACATATCTAGGGGTCGGGCAGACAAAAGCACATAAGTCACAAAAATAATTTTTATTTTTTCATAGAACGATGCAATGAACAAGACTTATGCATATAAAAATAAGTGTAGATATGTGGTTTTAATATACGCATATAATTATGCAACTTTGAAATGATGAAAGCTTTTATTTATTTATATTTTTACTTAAATTTAAACCAAAAAAGGCGGTCACGATAAAACGAAAGACCTACCACACAAAATATGCCCTTAATCATTGTCGTTAGCTGTCAACATTTTCATTACCAAGAAATTTTCGACCTCCCATTGGTTTCGGCACGTTAAGAGATGACCAATAAGCACTTTGTCTAAATAAAGTTAGTGGAAGCACCTCAGTCGTACCGCTAGCACCCGCTGATAGCGGCATCAACACAACAAACAATGTGTTTTTCACTGAAGATGACATTACGAAACAACAAAAAAAAAACCTTACGTCAAATTTATGAAATCTTCGTTCGAGCGAATTCAAACTCATTGTGACAGAAAAGAGAATTCATATTAACAAAACAAATGAACTCTGACTCAGTCGGCATACAAAAGTGAATATAGAAACTTTTTCTTTTAGAACTTTTTTGGAATCGTAACAAGGTGTCAAGCTGGGCTGTACAGGTTAATAATGGTACCACCGACGTGGATTCCCGCCAAGACAATTAAATTAGACCTTATTATGATAACGTTAAGTTCGGAGTTCTTAAATGATGTGCGAATTTTAAATCAGCAGCATTAAGGTGGCTGTAGCCTATAATATTTTGTTTACGAATTATTATTAAAGTTAAAACTCTTATAACTTTGTATTATAATAAATAAAAATTTTAAATTTGCAGTTTTCGAGTTGAAAATCTTTATTTCACTGTTGTCATTCCTTATTGTGAAAACATCTTGAAAATTAAATCCTTTTAACTTTTTAACGTCCCACAACTGGGCATAGGGCTGTCACAAACTAAATTAAGATGGGTTTAGATGATACTCTACCGCAGGCTGCTTCAAAAGTCCCGCTTATCACTCTATGTGATAGTTTTAAGTCAAGTTGAACTCTATTGGACAGCTTGAAAACCATGGCTGATGATTATGAGAAACCCCTACTAAAGTGACGATAAAAGTCTAAATAATAGTAAATAAAAAGATGATAGATGATTTACTGCGTTTTTTTTCAAAATCATAAATAAACTACTCATACAAATTTACATTACAAACATCACTATAATATTAACACTGTTATCATACGAATGTCCCCTAAATTTTTTAGATAACCAACTCACATTGATACAATACAAACGTTAAAGATAATAAAAGGGACACACGTTCAAATGAATGTAACTGTTACAAATTTTATTGATCCCTGTCTGGCTAAGCTCTCTTTAAACATTTATAAACGCCTACCCGTCCATAACGAATTGTTTGTCAATATAAAATATTATAGGCCAATAAAAAATACTATTTACGATGACGTCCTAAGCTTTCGTCCATGTTTGCACATCATGGAATTCTTACTATAGTAAATTCTCACTATAGTAATGACTCACAAGAGCGCCGCCATCATAACGCGTTTACCATAAAACTGTATTCTTTGAAGCTTTTTAATTTTAGTTTCATTATTACTTTCAATAAATATGTCATATTTTTCATGGTTAGTTGGACGTAAAGTTTCGATGATTTAATGCTTGACATGTTTTGAAATTTCTACCCTGTAGGTATAAATTGGAGGAAATTATATTGAAAGCCGCCATTTTCGAAGTTTAACACTTTGTTAATACAAATAGCTTAGTAGAGGTCAAAATATCTTCCCGCCCGACTGGTCCACCTTGTCGTGGTGGGGGGGCTGATTACCTCCTGGTAGGGCGCAGGAGGCGCTAGGGAAAAGGTTACACGCAGAGATTTGCTTGCCCGGGTGCCCTTAGTACTGACTACCCGGGGGGAAACTAAGAGAGACCCGTGGAGGGCGCAGCGGGCGGGCCAGGAGGGCCCGTCAAGCAGCGCCAGGAGGGTCTTAGGCAGCGAGGGCAGGGGGCCCCTGCTGTCTAACCATGGACCCTCCGAGAAGTCAGCCACACACGCTATGGTCGCACATGGAGGTAGGAGGGGCGCGTTCACTGCGTCTCTCTGAGGAGGTCCTCCCGGTTTTGGTTTAATCCATCACTTGCTTACAGTGGATTTCCGTAAAGTAACTCCTGAATCAATAAATTATTAAAATTATATCATGTTTATAACCAATAAAGAAATTACAATTAGGGTAAATTAGTGTCCTATTTTATTTAGATTTATATAGCCTATGTTGATGATGATCTGTCATCAAAGGGCGTTAGATATGACAAGAAATGCTTGTCAACTGATATTTTGGCCGATATTTTTACTATAGACCAAACCAGTTTGAAGTTCGTACGCGACGTAACGTCCAAACGAACTTATTGAACGGTTATAAACTAGTAACATTTATCAGAAACCTGTCTTCATATGGGGGCAACAGCTGATTTTTGGATCCGGTTTTGAAGTATAACTTACCGGATTCACTCTTAGTATACTTTACATGAAGCGCTCGTAGCTCTGCGATGCTAGGTGGTTGGAAACGATCACCGAAGTAAAGCAGAGTTTACAGAGGTCAGTCCTTGGATGGGTGACCGTTTGTGTGGCATTTGATATCGAGCGCTTCCGTGATTCGGAAGGCACGTTAAGCCGTTGGTCCCGGTTATCACTAAATTTGGTAGTCGTTAAGCCATGTTAGAGGCCTAATGGGCGGCTTGATAAATTCTAACAGCAGGACGCCATACACCTGCCTCCACCAATCCGCACTGGGTCAGCGTGGTGGAGTATGACCCAATACCCTCGCACCTTGATATGTGAGAGGAGGCTCGTGCTCAGTAGTGGGACGTTAATGGGCTAACATGATGATACTTTAAATTGACTGTACTTTGTTTATAACAATCCTTCCTAATACACTTCACAATACAATTACATTATAGCTAGGAGCTTACCGAAACCACCTTATGGGATGGCAGTTAAAATAACACTTGATGTAGTTTTCTGAACTCAGTTCCTGGCCGAAAAGCACTAGCGGCAATAGGCTCGCCACCTATTACGTGGGACCAATAATTTAAATGGCGAAGTGTGGGCGTATAGTATGCCTCTGCCTATTCGTTCGGGGAAACAGGCGTTATTTTATGTATGTCTGTATGTATATCTAGTCATACTAGAAGCTAATGAAGAATCTGCACCTTCGTGCAGTGTTCCATTAGCTGATTTATGATTAGCTTCCATTATTGATGGTGGCAGAAGTGCCACAGGTGTTTTAGAACCTTAAAGAGGGTGTTAACCGTTCCGAGAAGTCGGCCACACACGCTGTGGTCGCACAAGGAGGTAGGAAGGGCGCGTCCACTGCGCCTCTCTGAGGAGGTCCTCCCGGTTTTGTTCCGGGGGACGTTGGCCGCAGGCGGGGTGTCAGACGCTGCAACCCAACAAGCGGCGGGCGTCGTCGGAAGATTTTTAGAAGGTATTACTGCTGGCAGTCGCGTCTGCCGGTGGTAAGTCCCACACTCCCTTTCGGTCCCCTTTGGCCGGAAGGTAGTGCGTAAACGCATTTTGTTACCGACGTAAAACAAAAAAAAAAACGGTGTTAACCGTAGTTCTATTTTTATTTAACTTGGTATAGACATTTATTTTATTCTAATGCCATTATGACAGTATATATGTGCCTTTTACTCAATTATTTATTTACACCACATCATTTATCTCGGTTGCCCTAGACTTAAGCTTGGGGCCAGGGTCTGCTCACTGGTTTAACCAGATTTGGCTGAACTTCAGTTATGACATGCAGCCGTCTGACCTCCGCAACCCAGAGGGAAACATCATTCTATGGTGAAACTGGCTGTTAGGATGTAAGAAGGCACTGACTTCCTAATAACGACTCCCATAGATGATAATGATAGCCAGGACCAACAGCTTAACGTGCTTTCCGAGGCACAGAGCAGGCGATAATTACGCATTATCTTCGAGAAGTCATAGGTGCTTCACCAGGGTTGGAACTTGAAAGCCTCTGAGTTTGAAGGCGATTGGCTCACCTATGGCCGACCTGTGCCCATTTTTTTATGCTAGGCTTTTCCGAAGTACTTGGGAACATGACTCAAATCTAGGACCGCTACTTTACTAGAGTTTCCCAGATTTAGGTTCTGTTTCCCGCCAAAACAACAGTTGAACGAAATTCTGAGACTCTGGATGTATAGCTTTTTTAATCTTGACTTTTCTTCAAGATATCTCCTGTTTATATTATAATTTAAGAAAAGTAATAACCTAAGGTCTATTTTAAACTATTTTCTATTAACTGGTTATGGACGAACTGTGGTCGAGCTGTGGTCGAGCTGTGGTCGGACCAGCCAACAGCTGAAGTGAACAAGAATTCGTTAACGTCGACCAATTATCTTGTTAACGTTGTCATTTAACATTTGACGATCAATTTGGCGGTAAGGCTGGACATGTTCTAAGCATCAAAGGTCAGGGGTTCGATTCCCACGCAGGACAAATATTTATGAGCCCATGCTCCTTGAAATGGGTGTTTTCTAGATAAATATCCGTTGTCTAGGCTAGAAGCGCTGTGTTACCATGTTCTAAAATATGAAGCTAGGTAATAATAATAATGCGCTAACGACATAAAAGTAAATAAGATAAAAAAGTTGAAAAAAATTTATGTACTTAAAATATTTATTTTTACAAAAAACCTTTAATAAAAAAAAATTGTATAGATCCATATCATAGTTTAAGAACATAATTATAATACCTACTTTAGCTAAAATAATATAAGTTATTTGACAACAACTGTTTTTAGGCTACAACTTAAACGCTTCATTCAAAAAAGGAATTTGTCAGTTTGACACAGATCACAATGCAGATACAGAAGTGACGCGACCTTCATGGCGTTCAAAAAACAGAGGAGGCGGCATTCGAAATGTAAACAACATTATACAAGTTGCTGGCCGCTGGGAAAAAGTTCGTTACATTCCACCGCAAACGTCTAGACCAATTTGTAACTGTGTGCTTTGGAATTCAATTAAATATGTCAACAGAAGGTTTGAGTCGGATAAGGAGTGTCTTTGAGGTTGCTAGAAAAAATTAAGTACCTAGCTTTAATTTAGGTCGAATCGATAAGCTTTTGCCGTTTCGCCATTCAAGCTATAAGTTAGATATATTATAAATGATACAAGTTAACTAACTACATCCACCTCAGCCTACCAACGTTTTACTACTAGTTCAGTTAAAAAACCCAAGCAGAGGCAGACGGGTCCTGCTGTTAAAATTTGTTAAGCCTAAGGGGTCATCCAGAAATTACGTCACACGAATTCCGTAATTTTTGGCCCCCCCTCCGTCCTTGTCACAGCTGGTCACACTTGTGAGACTCCCCCCTCCTTAGTGTGATGTCACATATTTTGCAATTGTACAGCAAGAAATAATTACATCAAAACAACAGTTCCACAATTTTCATTGGATCTGGATTTAAAATGTGACGTCACGAAATTTAGGATCCCTCCCATCTCCTTGTCACACCATGTCACACCTCGTCAACCCCCACCCACCCCTTTAACATGTGACGTAGTTTATGGATAGCCCCTAAGTGGCTAGCCACTTAGACCCTAGGGTCTTTGCCTAATGAATATCAAATGTCAGTCAAGACCACTGGCTTCAAAAGCACGTGCTATCAGATATCACACAATCACACTATGGAAGCACGAAAGGGCATATTAAATGATGAACGATCAGCCATATCCCAATCAATCGGTTAAGTCTGCATTGCTTCTGCATCATATCCGTACGAGTGCTTCAACATGAATAATATGTAAGTTGTAGTCTATTAAAATCAAAACATTTATGTCATCATCATCATTATCAGCCTACACTGGTCCACTGCTGGACATAGGCCTCTCTAATAGCACGCCACAGAACTCGATCTCCAGCTCTTCGTCTCCAACCACTGTCAGCCGTTTTGCTTCTGTTTTGTTCTGTCATCGCTTTACCTAGCTAGAGGACGTCCTACACTGCGCTCACCGAGACATGGTCTCCACTGAAGAACACGTCTACCCCATCGATACATTTATTTATTTACATACATACATAATATCACACCTGTTTCCCCGAAGGGGTAGGCAGAGGCATACTATACACCCACACTTCGCCATTTATATTGTTGGTCCCACGCAATAGGTAGAAAGCTTATTGCCGCTTTCCGGGCACTTTTATGTTCGCCAGAGCCGGCAGGTGCTCCACTTGCAGGTGAGGTTGGCTTGGGCTCCTCAGATCTTGGTAGAAGCCCTATACACCTTATTTATTTGCACTAAATAATTCAGATATTACAAATATGGTAGATATATAAATCACAAAGCTAATTTATCCTCACTAGCTTAGTTTGTGATCACAGTTTTCATTACCAAAATACCTGTCAAATGTACATGTGAATCAATTTGTATTAGATATATGACATACAGACAGGACCCCGTTTGACAATGGTTGGAACCTCTGAACCTCTCTCGGAATGTGGTTAGTATGATGAACGGCGCTCGCTAGGGTAATATCGGAGCGGTGTTCTTGTTAATGACAATGGACTCGGTATTGTGTGTTAAAGTTCAACAACATTGTTATTGTTATGATGATATTTCGGCAAAAGATCAGCTTGCTAAGCATATTTTTTTACTAGGCTGCAAGCTGATTGATAATTTTTAAATAGTCCGTGTACCATTGAAAATTCTACTCGTTTGACTCCTTATAGCTTAGTAGTTAAATGTTATCAATATTTTTTTATTATTACTTTATTATTAATTTAGATTATTAAGCCGTTTATTTTTGAAAAATATGTTCAGACTCATCAGACTTGCGGTTAATTTAAAGATTAAATGACGATAGAGCAAGAGAGCCTCCTTCTTTTTTAAAGTTTCAAGGTCTTAGTCAAGTTAGCATTGGGCACTAGAAATCCTTTCCGGGGCGTCATCTTGATTTAAAAAAGAAGAAAGTGTCTTCTGTTAAACTTTTAACGACACAATAATAAAATACGTTGTAAAAACAAAAAGCTTTTGTTACATTGTGATAACTATCATCAACACACAGGCAATTATTAGGCATCAAATGCGTAGACATCAACGAGCCTCACATCCTATATGACCGTTTCATCCCGCGACGCGCAGCGCGGCAACTGACATTTCTAATTGACGCACAGACCAACCAACAAATAAAAGAGACCCATTTCATATTCACTCCATTGTCGGACCACCCCGGCTAACACAAATAGCACTTAATTGGACCACAGATTAGTGCTGAGATAAAATTTCTATTTTTTAATTTGTTGTGATACATTGATGACAAAAGATTTTTCTGACGCACGTTTTGGGTTTTGTTGTGAGCGGCCTTTGGACAGTGATGTATGTGGAACCGGTCGGTAATACTAGCGTATTGTTAGAATTTTACATACATGTATAATTTAATATATCTGAGAGAAGTCTCTCACTACGCTCCTAACTCCAAAAAAATCGGTGCTTTTACTATGGGTACCAGACATTGACAATGCATACCAATACTACATTAGAAACACCCAGACAGACATACAGCTCTGAGTGTACCTATATTTATTATAAGTATAAATAGGCTCTGCTTAGTTTGAGTTTAAATGGTTCTGAGTAAGATGTTCGAAAATATTTATTTAATCAATATTTTTGTCATTAAATAAGTAAAATGTCTAAGTAACAAATCCTGTATAGTTAAATATCAAGGAACAGTCGACGGATCACGTTGAAATCTAATTCAGAGAATTCGTAAAAATAGTATTAATGTTTAAATTAATAGTTTTAAAGATAATAATGATAATTTTGAAACATAAATAATGACTTTTTGAAATTAAGTAACAATATCACATACAAACATTCACACCTGTTTACCCGCCGCTGTGGCAGGCAGAGGCATATTATACGCCCACTCTTCGCCAATTATACAGTTAGCCCAAGGTTGGCCCCACGTTATAGGTGGCGAGCCTATTGCTTACCGGGCACTGTTATGTTTACCAGAGCCTCGTCCGTAGATCGGCAGGTGAAATTGGCTTGGGCTCCTAAGATGACTCGCCAGAGTACCAATATTGTTTAATTAAATACTCGTAACATGATTTTTAAGAAAAGTTACTGTTATCAAATACATTATTAAAGAGCTATCGCTGTTTTAATTTAATTTATTATCAATAAAATGAAGGAAGTTTATTAATAAATCATTTAATATTTTACTTTTTTTCCTTTATTTTTGCCTTACTTTTTTATATAAAGTAAAGCTTTAGCAAGAACTATGCAAAGTGAAAAATTGTTCATTGCCTGGCATCAACGCATGCGCAGCGTGAGTTAACTGTACGCGCATAGTTAGCGTCGATAATTCGCACACTCCCCATTGTCTATGGATCACATGCTTTTACCGTTGGCTTGGGGAATTTCTCGTTACTATGGATGCTACAGCGATTGACTAGATTACATTCCTTGGAATTAAACGTTTTGTCTTAAGATTGCAAAAAAATCTGACAATCAGTAGAAACACGCACGCACAAGATATTTACACAATTAGAACCACCCGTACTTTGCCAGACCATCATACAAGTAAATAAATAATAATAAATATTCTCTAACAATCACACCGATTATTTAGTTCCAAGATAAGTATCATTAACAACTTGTGTTATGGATACTAAATAACGGATAAACATACACAAATACATTTTTTTTGTAAATACATACTTAAGATACATAGAAAAGCACCCAGTCCAGAACAAATATTCATGTTCATGCACACAAAGATTTGTCCTGTGTTGGAACCGAACCCACGACCTCTCGAGTGAAGTGTAGGTATACTGACCTCCACGCCATCTCGGTCGTCAAGTGTCGTCAAATAAATAAATATTCTCTTACAATTACACCAATTATTTAGTTCCAATATAAAGTATCATTAAAAATTTGTGTTATGAATACAAAATTATGTATGAACATCATCATATCAGCCTTAGAAAGCCCACTGGTTAACATTACAATCCCCAATAGATTGCAGTTTATTGGGGGTATGGGCCCATTATCACCACGCTAGGTGGTGATCGCATTTCAAGCCAGTATGCAGGATGACGCTGCTGCCCATCATCCGGTAAGATTTCTCTCCGTCGACTCTTACGACTCCCCGTAAGATGAGACGGGGAGGCACTATTCTAGGCCTGTACCACACGGCACTGTATAAACATTCGTTTATATACATTTTGTAAATACATACATAATATACATAGGAAACACCCAGACCAGAACAAATATTTATGTTTATGCACACAAATAATTGTCATGTGTGGGAATCAAACACATGACCTCAGGAGCGGAGTGCGGATAAACTCGCCACCACGCCATATCGATATATCGGTATCGGCTTTGTTATTTAAATGTTGACTAACAATATTATAATTAAATTTGATACAAAGAAATAAAACGAATGATATGTAAAAGTAACACGGTATCTTTATAAAAAAACTAATGTTATTTTGTTTTCCTGCTTGTTTGTTGTGGTCTTCGTATCAGATGAGCCAATTGTGACGGTGTGATAGAGAGACGTTACTAGCAGAGAGCTGATGTCATAAGACACCCTACTTAGGCTTCATTTTAACTTGAAATAATTTCAATTTACCTGTATATTATTTGACGAAGTATAAGTGTAAATAAAACACAGTTAGTATAATAACAAAGCCAAAGTAAAAATAATTTATTCAAGTTTGGCAAAAATGCTCTTTTGAAACCTAAAACTAACGCGCCCAAACGCTGCGGCTGGGAGCTTGATCGTAAAAAAAGGGCTAGATAAGTCTACAAAAATAGTCTGAGTAATAGTTTTTCAAACCTAGTCTCTATTTCAAGCATTCATTAACCAAGTCAGTATGGTGTGGCGAAACCTAAGATAAGCAAAGTATAATAAACGAACAACATACCTATTTTACGTTTTATACCATTTCCAGGTAAGTAAAAGTAGTAACTCCAACCGATTCTTCATAAAAAAATGGCGACCCAATATGGCGCCGATGAAACAGCTGATTGTTTGACAGCTCGCATTGTATCCGCGCATCTGCCGCTGTATTGTGGTGGCACAGCTGAAACTTGCCATCGATATTCTATGCCCCGCATTCCAATGGGATTAATATTTTTGGGTTTATTTAATCGATTATTACATAATTTACTTATCTAAACAAGTCTTTTAATTAGTTATGCATACATTTCACGCTGCATATATGGGAACCTGTGTCAGCATATCTAGTTATATGAGGATTGTAATTCAATACACACAGAGACATATAAAAAAGTACAATTAATTATTGGGAAAGGACTCAGCTTATTCGATATAGAAACATCTTCCTATTGAACGAAAGGAAACACATAAGATGAAGATGAAAATTATCATATCAATGATTAATAAAGAGACTTTTTCAGTAGTTGAATATAAAGACATTTCGATGTCAAAATAGATTAACCAATCAATTACAAGACTCTGGCTCTCCTTAATAACATAGGCAAAAGTGTAGTGTAGTATTAAGTCTACGCAGTAGGTACTCCGAAAGATTTATAGAATAGTTATGTCTCACATGGAAATTATTGTAGATTAATGAAAATCGACGTACCTCTGATAAAAAAGCATAAAAAATAAAAAAGCAAATGACAATAATGTCACAATTAAAAGAAAAAAATAAGTGTATTTATAAATACTCCTGTAAAAGATGACCGAACCAGTCTTCCCAATTTCTTCACCAGAAGTCAATTACTAATGATAATAACAATATGAACGCTTTTAAAGCTTTTTATTGGCCATTGACATGGACTAATTACGAGCGCTGACATTGCGGCGAGGCGCATTAGTCGACTGATTCGTTTGACAGCCGAGTGTAATCGTAATCGAGGTAATCACCTCCCTACGCGCGCTTGGCGCCAACTTTAACTTTTTTTACTTTTTAATAGTTGTCAACGGCTGACATATTGAAATGCCTCTAATTTACTCGTCTAATGTGACAAAGCACATTGCAGTGTCGTTACACTCGTTGTTCTAATGAGTGTAATATTAAGTGCCACGTGTATTTATATTCTAAATTGTTTTTAAGCTAGTGGCAGGTCATTTATGTGAAACAAAATGAAATTAAATGACGTATAATATAATATTCGAAACCAAAAATACATTCAACTGTTCCAGCTAATCCAACGAAAATAGGAATAAGTCGACAGTCGTTCACTCTTAAAACTAAATAGTATAAGAGTCAAGAACAAAAAACATTACAAACGATAGTATTTCTTAAACCACCAAAATAATCCAGTTAATAAGGTCGAAATGTTAATTTGAATCCCTTCGTACACACTCTTACTTAAGTACCTACAGTAACGCCTACTTATTACAACACACACCATTTAAAAAGTCAATATGGAATGTGAAAGCTAAAATCCAGTAGCTCACCCATCCGTACTAAGTTATCGTGCACATTTGGCTTATCACAAATTAAAGCTTTAAACTTATGAGCTGTCAAGGTAAGCACCAACAACTGACATCCCTAATAAATGTGTCATTGGCTTTATTTCTTTTTTCATGCTGCCATCAATGTCACCTCACTATTCCATGATTTAGTGAGTCTATGCTCTTTCTTTGTTTCGAATTTTCAAATTGAGAACGTTACTTAGATGATGTAATAAGTAGGCCTAGAGCTGAGATTATATTTTATTGTCAAACATTACAAAGATAATTTTATTACCTATAATAAGAAGTTATGTTTGTTTAGGTGTTATTTTTTTTCCTATAAATAATTGCTTCGTGCGTTTAGCACATTTTTCCAGTATCATAAGATAAAGTAAGAGATATATTAATAACAAATAAATCATAGTAAATGAGAATGAGTGGTGATAATGATGATAAATGGTAAATGACGTGCCCTCCCTAAACCCCTTGAGTCCTT
Source organism: Musotima nitidalis (assembly GCA_949126915.1). Lineage (NCBI taxonomy): Eukaryota > Metazoa > Arthropoda > Insecta > Lepidoptera > Crambidae > Musotima > Musotima nitidalis. The sequence continues at coordinate 19,433,846 of OX421416.1, forward strand.
AGTAAAAATGTGGGACTACACTGAGATCTTACATGGACTTCTTGAGAGAATTTGAAAAGTGATGTTGCACTGTTTTGTTACATTTACCTACACTCATGTACGTTCACAAACACTTCACGGTTAATAATCCACCGTTCGGAAGGTCCGAAATATCATTTTTTTTTTAAATAAAACAAAACTGCAGACAAGACACTTCACTTTTCCGCCAAGAAGACTTAGGTGTTATTATTTAGCTATGGCTGTTTAGTTGTTTCAATAGGTTTATGAAATACATAAAATTATGGACAATCATTTAGAAAAGAAAAATTTAATAGTGATTTTAAATTTCTTACTACTAAAAATATTACCTTAAAATTGATTAAACTTGCATCTTTCGTTTGTACTGATGTAGTATATGTATATATTTTTGTAATTAGCATGGGGTATGTACAGTTTTGTAATTTAATAACAGATAGGACGTCATAGAAAATGAGTTTCGACTAAAATCGTAATGCCTTTGTATTTGGACCGCTCGAAAGACAATGGCTTAGTAAGTAATTAGTTTCACTAATTATCTACTTTAAATGAAATTATATTATGGATATTGTATTCTGATTACAACTTTATATTTACCTGAATGAAGGTTAGTTTACAAAATATATCGAACTCTCTCATCATAGATATTGTTTTCAATTCAATTTCCTATTTCTCATTGATTTAAATAGGCATACGTAACAAGATTTCGCAGTGACAGTCCCCGAGACAATACGCGTTTTGAAAATAGAACGTGTTTACGTGCCGGAGCATAGACAAAGGGGGTGCATGGTATTACAAATCGTCATAACGCCGATAATGGCAGCGCGGCCGACTGACAGCTGATTTATTATTATATGACGCCATTTTGATTGTTTACACTGAACACACTGGAATTTCGGCGCGGTAATTTACTGATGTCTAAATTTGACACTGTTTCGGTATATAAATTTTGGACTAGGTACCTACGAGATTATGTATGAGATAGGAGGAATTTCTGTTTGGAACAAGAAAGTTTTTGTTATTTAATGGAGCACTTATACACTCTTTTAGTGTAAGTTTTAAAGTAAAATTGACATTCGTAAGTCTTTTTGTCGGTATATCTTTATTAACATCTTATACACGAAAAATAGTGCCTTGCTATAAGCAGCTTTCCCAACTGCCTTGCAAAGGTTGCAAGCCGACTGCTTTTGATCCGCCTGCCTACATCTATCGGCTTCCCGCCATGCCCACCATCGGTCGGATGGGAGACCACTACCTAATGCATTTGAAATATAAATAAGTAAAAATATATACATACATACATTCAAGCCTGTTTCCCGAAAGGGCAGGCAGAGGCATATTATACGCCCACATTTTTCCTATTTTATTGTTGGTCCAACGTAATAGGTGGCGAGTCTATTGCCGCTTACCTGGCACTGTTATATTCGCCAGAGCCTCGTCCGTTTATCGGCAGGTGCACCACTTGCAGGTGAGGTTGGCTTGGGCTCCTTATGTCTTGGTATGATCCCTATACACCCAATATATAAAAATATATCAATACATATAAAATTTAACTTTTCGAAGCCATATCACCGGCTCTACAAGGACACGTTGGTGCTCCGCCCAAGGGAATAAGCCCTCGGTGGTGTGCTTCACTGTGTTCTCAGGCCGATCCTCACAGTGCTGACTCCCGGACGTTTCCTCCCTCCTAATTCTGTGGAGGAACCTACCGAAGCACCCATGCCCGTTAGGGCCTGCGTCAGACGGTGGGCGAAGCTAATTCAAATTAAAAATCATTTATTCAGGTTTGGCCCAAAAGAACTCTTATGAAGGTCAAAACTTAAAAACTAGCGCGCCCATTCACTGTGGGCTCCAGCTTGTCGTAAAAGATCGGGCAAGAAAATCTAAAAATCAAAAAAAACTTTATTTTACTATAGAATATTATTTACCCTTCTTAATCAATAAATTAATTGGTTGTCAATCCTTACCAAATCTCAAAATTGTTGCATCCCGGTCTTGAAACATGTGAATTCATAAGACCCGAATGGGAATCTGTTAACGGACCCACTTACGCAAATAAACTATGATTATGTGAAAAAGATTGTGTCGTTAAAAGTTCGAAGTAGGTTTAGTCTCAAGTCTATGTATGTGTTCGGTGTATTGGTTCACATTGACTTCCTGCGTAACCCGAAGGCCTCTCTTGCATTCCCGTTTCGCACCGGACTCACCGGAGATTAAATCAAGCAGGTTTGAGTATAGATAATATTATACCGTGTTCATCAGTCGGAAGTTGTAGCAACTAGTTCCAACAAGTCGCAGTTGATGCCGTCCACTAAATGGGACCTTATTTGACCACATCGGACAACATTGAAGTAAAAATACGACCACAAACTAGTTTGAACTGGATCTAACAGTTAGGGTTGCCAACCATACTGTTAAAAATAGTAATATTGTTACTAGTTTTCAATCTAGAATAATTTAAATTTAAAATGTGTTAAAGAATAGAAAATAATATTTTAATAAATAATTCAAACAAACAATCACGCCTGTTTACCCGAAAAGGTAGGCAGAGGCATATTATAAGCCCACATTTTATCTATTTAATTGTTGGTATCCAAATAGGTGGCGAGCCTTTTGCTGCTTACTGGGTACTTTTATTTGCCAGAGCCTTGTCCGTTGATTTGCAGGTAATATAATTAATTAATTAAAAAAATTTTTTAGACCCTACTTTAATTCACATGCGACTGAAATTCAGCTACATTTGGTTCAACCAGTATGCAGACCCTGGGTCTTTAGCGGAGATCTACGGGACAACCGGCATTTGCTAGAATAATGGTGATCTTCGTAAAAAAAGTTGTAAACCCTAGTTACAATGCCAGTATCGTTCGGAAGGCACCAGTTATATCTTGTATCTATTGATGGAAAACGGTAAGTTTTATGATCGGAAGTCGGTCTCTAATTAGATAAATGACGATAGGCAGGAAAGTGTTTTTTATGTAGAAAATAAATACGGCTGTAGTTAAAGTTTCGGTGTATTGAATTTGGACATCTTACGTAACGTACTGTCTTTTAGGATTACCTTAGATGCATTTATTATTAATTTCTTGAGCTTTTTTTGATAAAAGTCAAAGTGGGTTTAGGGATTAAAGTGAGCTGCGAGTTTGTGATCCCTTTAAGGATATATAAGGTCTAATAAAACTCAAGATACTAGCCCTTGTGTTTTGTTAAGTACCTATTATCAATAAAATCGTCATCTAGGGTTTATATTTCTTGATTCATTGACATTTTTTATTTTGACATTATTAATTCCTCATGATATTGTAATTTAATTTAATTTTAATATTTCTAATAATTATGTATGTTTTCGTTTCTGTGACGTGTAATATTGTACTACCAATAGATGAGTATGTGAGTATTCTGGCTTGAACTGTGATCTCCAACTATGGGTGACTATGGGCAAATATCCCCAATAGAATGTAATCTACTTAGAAATAAATGTTGGGGAGGTCAATGTTCTGCAGTGTACATTGTTGATATGATGATGGTTTATTTATTTAAACTTTATCGCACAAATTAAAATTAAAATGTACAAAAGGCGAACTTAATGCTGCAAGGCATTCTCTACCAGTTAACCTTTGGGTTAGCAGAAAAGTATGAGGCAGTACGAATAAGAAAACATATAAACTTACATACAATTAAATATGTGTTATTAATAAACTACATATACCTATACACAAAATTAATAGTAATTATGATATGTAGACTCAATCGGATGATAACTCCTCAAAAACCAACTGGAATTTTATTTTATTTTATAATATTCTTCTAATTACTTAATAATTATTTTTAATTAGTTCCTTAAAAATAAAATCAACCAATCCATCAGGTCATTTTCACGGGACGTGACAAAGAAAGATACAACCAAAATAAAATGTCACATGAATGGTCACTGTATATTACACTTAAACACGGTATGTGTATAATACTTAAACACGATATGTGTATAATACTATAACTCGGTATGTGTATAATACTTAAACTTTACGCTCGTTTCCGACTAGTATGAAAGTTCCACTAACACTTTACAAATAAACTATTATTCAGTCTAGAATTCTTTCCATATTACCTACTTGTGAATGTCACTCAAGTCTGAGCGCCACTTTACTAAAATGCATAACGTCAAACAAAATAGAAAAAAACTCCGAAAAATTCTGTCTCTCCTGTTCAATATATCTAATACATATCTAGCATACTAACTATATTACATACTGTATAATTAATTAATTTAAAATTCACAAAAATGCTAGCATATCCAATCTCACGCCTGACAAAGCGATAATCGATGTAAGTAAAAAAAATATTTTAGGTCATCATTATCCTTAAACGAACAATAGGTTACCGCCACATGGCGGAAGGGCGTTTCACGACGTAAATATTATAAATTATAATGAATTCGTCAATCGCACCCGTCGCGTGACCACGTCCGTGTAGACTAGACAATCCAAAACAAAATGGCGTCAAGAGGTCATAATTCCATATTAACTTTTATTCTCGGTACACGCGTGCCTGACGCACACGACACTGTAACGTTATTGTTATTTTTGTCTAAATTATATATTTTTTGAAGATGTACTTATTGCATATTTTAGTAGTGGAGGCACGTGTTTTTATTAATATGAAATATCATAAACTAGCTTTTTCCCTTTACTGCTAAAACTCATTAGTTTGATAGAATATTGCAATGCTAACCACCAGTTTCCACAGAACTCTCCAGAAATGAGCGTCTTCTCAGCCAGTGGGGACTGGTCTGCTCATTTCTACTATTTTTATCCTTAATTATGTTCATTTTGTTAAGGATTGAGATTATATTTATATATTGTTATATATATATATTTTTTCTTTTCTTAAAATTTTGTAACTGCAAATCACAAGTTTTTTTTTGTAAACTAGCTTTTAGTTTAATGACATTTGTAACTGGCGGGAGAAAAAACCAAAATTGACGATTTTCTTGCCCGTTCTTTTACGATCAAGCTCCCGCCCGCAGTGAATCGGCGCGTTAAATTTTAAGTCTGATCTTCAAAGAGCTCCTTTGAGCCAAACTTGAAAAAAACTTAAATAAAAATAAATGAATAATATATAACTCTTCAGTGATGGAAAATAAAATTATTATGTTAAAATTTTTACACACCATGGTGGTCATGGTCACTTGGAAACCTTTTTCAAGTAGGTACGTTTCGCACCATATGGTTCAGAAACCGGGTCACTTTGTCCAAATCTATTCTTGTGTTTGTAGACCGCGGTTCGTGCCACATGTGGTGTGGAGCAGTTTTAGTTGTCGGACCCCGAGGGTCTTACATGTGTTATAGGTTGTAAAGCTTTTGGAATTTGCGTGTTCAGTAAAAAAAAAAAATACGTACATACATTCACGCATGTTTCCCCGAAGGGGTAGGCAGAGGCACATTATACTCCCACACTTCGCCAATTATATAGCTGGTCCCACGTAATAGGTGGCGAATCTATAGATCTATCTTCGCTAGAGCCTCGTCCGTTGATCGGCAGGTGCACCACTTGCAGGTGAGGTTGGCTTGGGCTCCTTAGGTCTTAGTAAAATCCCTATACAACTATGAAAAATAACATTTCTACCTATATTATTTTATAACAAATATTATTTCATTAGCATTTGCATATGTAGAGAAAAAAATATATTGCTAAGGGTGTTTTTCTTCAAAAATTTGGAATGGACGATTCGTTTAAAAATGATATTGCAGTCTCATATTCCAACATACTTTAAATGCGATTACACAAATAGGTATGTATGACTTAAACGATTCTTTTTGGCGAACATAAAATATATAAATAAATAAATAAATATTCACTTACAATCACACCAATTATTTAGTTCCAAGATAAGTGTCACTAAGAACTTGTGTTATGGATACTAAATAACGGATAAACATACTTACATACTTTTTTTTTTGTAAATAAATACTTAATATACATAGGAAAACATCCAGACCAGAACAAATATTCATGTTCATGCACACAAAGATTTGTCCTGTGTGGGAATCGAACCCACGACCTCTGGAGTAGAGTGCAGATATACTGACCTCCACGCCATATCGGTCGTCAAATCATTATCATTAAGAACTTGTGTTATGAATACTGAATAACGGAAAGAAAATAACATTGTCACATATTTCAATTCTTTGTTTTATGTCTTTGGAAAGTCGTCTGCAATCTCCCAGATAAAAAAGAATGTTTAAATAATTTACTTTAATTAGTGAACATCGAAAACTACCTATAAACCACCCATGACAACAAAATTGTACCAAACTACCAGTATTAATCCAATTAGATCATTTAGATTAGTATATTAATATATTACATTTTAATTATTGACCTTACTAGTAGTCCTGTATCTTTTTAACGACCTCCATATTATTCGACAATGGAAACTAATTTATCTGCCAAACACAATTAAGTCTTTAGGATGGGAAATAAAAACGGAAAATGCGTGAGTAAAAACAGACAATTAGGGGAATAACACTGTTGTGCACACGTGTGGGGATAGATGTTGCATTTGGGGTAAATTTATTTCGGGTTAACAAAACAATTTACGAATAATTTGCTTTGTAAATAGTGCTCAAACGTTGTCTTAATTCATTAGTATTATTCCTTAAGTCCTACGACAGTTCTTAGTTTCCTAGTTTCTATAATTCCGGGTCTTTGAAGCGGGGTGTGAAACGAAATTTTGGCAGGCCGGCCGTCATGAGTAGGTGCGCTTTGTATCGTGCGTACTCCACGATATGCCATTACTTTGTGGACTGCATGGACTGCATCAGGCAGGATGCAGTCATTACAAAGTGCCACATTAAAAAGTCCGCAAGGTGGAGTATGACACGAATCCTTACCCTTTGGTCTTTTGCGAGAGGCTGAGATGATGATGATGATGAGGATTCTCTACATTATTGTTATATCCTAATTTGTACAATAAAAATAAACCTAAAAGTCTACAGTACAAAGGTTACTTTGAAATGAAACTGTTAGCACTGAAACGCTGAAACGAGAGATCTCTCGTTTCAGCGTTGGTCGTGAAGACATCGTTGTTCTGAGGCTCCTATCTTACCTAAAGATGCCCTGTGTAAGGGCGAAACACGTGTCGTGTTGAATAGTTTCTCGATTTTTCGGGAAATTATAGTAGCGCGGGAATTGTTACAAAGATATTTTTAATCCATCACTTGCTTACAATGGATTTCCGCAAAATAACGCCTGAATCAATAAATTATGAAACTGTTAATCTGCAACTTAAATTAGGAATTTACGTTTATATTTTTTTTTAATTGCATGCTGTCTTCGCCTATAATTATAATGACATTGAGCTAAATACTGCTATGGTTGTCTTTTTTTGTATAATTAATGTTATGTTATGTTATGTTGGTGATCATTTTAATAAATAAGTAAATAAGTTACTACCAACCTTACCTGTATTAAGAAAGATAGAACATACAAAATTTATGACTGTGCTCGTGTTAGAAATAAATATAATATTTTTCTTTTTGTTAGGAATTCCTAAGTCAAGCAATCTTGTGGGTGTGCTTCTAAATAAGTTGACCACCTAACTTTGCACCTAGGTGGAGGTCCGCAGCGTCCAATTCATTAGCCAGCTTAATAATTTTTTCTTTGTCCTACTTGGAAACGGCAACTCTCATGTTTAAGTCGTCTTAGTGGTTTTCAAAAGTTTTAAACTAAGCTTGTAATCTAGAACAAACAAACATCTGACGTAAACTGACGTGAATACATTCTAAACAACAATTATAACTTTGACAAAGTATGTAAATAAAACTAATATGTGAAAATACATTCAGGGATCCCTAACACAAATAGCTGACAGGGGCCCACTTGAATAATTAGCCCATAACAAAGACGGGAGCAATTTTACGCTTAGAATATAATTTACGAGAGCCAGGAATAGATGCGCGTGCGCACCGATTGACAGCTGACGTGAGTCTAATTTCGATGAAGTGTTTAAAAGGTTCTTAGTTCAATTTGGCACCCCATTATGTACACACATCTATGTAACAACTCATCATTATACCCTAGCATTATCCTGGTAGCCCTAGACAAGCTTAGGGCCCAGGGTCTGGTCACCGGTTTAACCAGTCGTGGCTGAATTTTAAGTTATTTCATGGAGCGACTGCCGCCTAACCTCCACCACCCAGAGGGAAATATTCTATGGGTAAACCAGTACTCCCAAAAGATTACATTATATTGGATATTTTCCCATTATCAACATGCTGGACAGGCGGGATGGTGATCTCAGTTTAAGCCAGTACGCAGGATGACGCTGCTGCCCATCATCCGGTTTAGTTTCTCTTCGTCGATCCCTACGACTCCCCGTGAGATGAGAGGGGATGGCACTAGTCTAGGCCAGTACCACACGGCACAATTAAGGAAAAGTATAAATCCTATAACAATTTCAATTTAAAACCTTTCATTTCAATGTTATTGAATAATTTATTGATTCAGGCGTTACTTTGCGGAAATCTATTGTAAGCAAGTGATGGATTAATAATATCTTTGTAACAATTCCCGCGCTACTATAATTTCCCGAAAATCGAGAAACTATTCAACACGACACGTGGTTCGCCCTTACACAGGGCATCTTCAGGTAAGATAGGAGCTTCAGAACAACGATGTCTTCACGACCAACGATGAAACGAAAGGGAAATTATAGTAGCGCGGGAATTGTTACAAAGATATTTTTTATCCATCACTTGCTTTCAATTTTATTGTTTTATTGAATATAAAAATACCTTAAAAGCGTCACTTTCATAAATTTGATAAACTCTTAAGTGTATCTTTCTTACTTCAAAAACCCAATAAGTACATTTATTTCAATTGAAACTCAAGTTTTATTACTTTCATTAGTTATGTAATTAGTATTTAACAAAGCAGAAAATATCAATTAGAAGAAATCTTAATTACAGTTTTACCTGTGACAATGTAGTCAACTATTAAAGTGTTAAGATTAGGACCTAATGTTAATTTTGACTCACTTTTAGTTAACGACAGTAACAAAAATTTTTTTTACTGATATTTAAAAGTGCCGTTGGATTGTATTGCAGTGTGCTAAGAACAATAACTTTATTTAATTTAGGCTAGAGCACTTATGAATGTCAATACGCTCCGCTCCTGGGGTTGTGGGTTCGATTCCCACACTGGACAAATATTTGTGTGCATAAACATTAATATTTGTTCTGTTATGGGTGTTTTCCTGTGTATGTTAAATATGTATTTACAAGTAAATAAAACTATGTATGTGTATCCGTTTATTAGTATCGATAACACAAGTTATAATGGTACTTATCTTGGAACTGAATAATTGGTATAATTGCCAGATATATTTTTTTTATTTAACAAAATTATAACGCGCCCGTTCACTACAGGCGGAGCTCGAGTGGAGCAGAATTATTAGTCAATTATTTTTTAATAAATTTATAATTGCTCTTCTAGACAAAACAACCCTTTTTAATGCTTGTGTTACCCCCGTACAACTATGGTTTCAGGGTTGTCGTAAAATAATAATTAAAAAAAAAACTTATTAATAATTTTATTAATAGCCACTTTAGTAAATAACTGTACGTTTTGGCGTTAAGATTTGTATGGTTATTTAATGGGCTTCAAATGTCGTAAGTTTAATTTCTATCAACAACTACGACCGCCTGAATTTGTTAAATCTATTTTACAATTTAATTTAAATCGTATCTTAATATGTCTAATGGTTATAATTTTGTTATATAACACAACTAAATTGTGTTCAAAGGCTCATTTTGATTACATCTAATGATTATCACTTATTACAAATAACTTATACTTTTAACAGTTTTCCCATTTCTGAAGTCCATAAATTATAATTTATAACTTATATAATTTTATTAATATTCTCAATAGTCAACAACAACATTTATGACTATAGAAATTAATGAGTAATGACATAGACAAATAATAGGATATAGTCTAATTAAATTTTAAATTAAACATAGAACTAATATAGAACTAAATAATAATATGTTTGTTGAATTAAGCAATAGGTACATTTTGTCTTACAATTTACAATACACAAGATTGTCATCTGTATCAGGAAGTACGTATTAACATTTAATGAAAATATCATTAACACTAGAACAATTAATAAATTAAAACGCTACTTTAGACTATTATGCTTATGTTTCCCTTTAAAGTAAACCCCTTAGTATATTTGTATATAAGCTAGTAATTATTTGAAAAAATATATTTGGAATTATAGTCTTCTATTAGGTATAAAAATTCCACTTTTAACCGAGCACATATCCAATAGTAATTAATTATCTCAATGTCTAGATGTAATTTATATAAAACCAGGGCATTTTATTAACTTGTCTATTTTTTGATATTGTCGATAGGTATTAATTAATTTAGCAACCAAAGTCATTTCTAAAACATAACAGTACGTTTTTGAAACTTGTTTTTCAATTATAACTGTCAAGTAACATATATATCGTAGCGTACAAATTTTGCCATCCTTTCTTCTGTAGGGTACGAAACAAAGCGAAAGCAAAGGGCCCTTGAGACCCCACGAACAAAAGCGGGGTAGTAGTTAATGACCCCCCGTGTTGACGGGTTGGTGGGCCTTACACTATAGGACTGAAGAGATGAATGAAGAGATATTGAGTAGTTTTATATTCATACTCTGTTGTTACAATCTTCTTTATAGTGAATTTATAGAAACTCTTTGTAACGTTTATTTTATTTAAATTTTGCAATTCGAACAGAAATTGCAACAAATAATTGTAGGTTCGTAGGTAACGATAGACAAAACATTATTTCTATTAAAAAAAAATTACTTCTAAGTAAACCTAGGTTTTCTTATTATAATTATTATTTATTGTATAACAAACTACAATTTAAAACATAAGATTAAATAAATACAGTGCAACCAAAAACCAATCGAGGTTTTCCGTGCACTGCCATTCTTCCATACATTTCATATAGCTGGTATTCAAAACAAATTAATAAAATATACAAATTCAAAACACAAAAGATTCCTACATAATTATAATAAAAGTATACAAGAGAATATTATGTGTTAAGCTTAGGAATTATATCCATGATACTCACTCTGCAGTTACTTAAAATCTCCTATTTTCGTTTTGCCAGTTTAATTTAATTTTTTGGATAATCGATTAAATAATTCTGCTTATAGTACAGTTTTTTTATATGAGGATTAAACTGATCACTTTTAATTATTTTAGTTAAATTTTGGTTTTTCTTTGACAAAGGTCATCAAATTTTAAAATGGGCTACATTTGCCTAGGTATCCGAACTACTTAAACTTTCTTTAAAATCAAATCTGACAGGATTTGACAGGAAGTGCTTAAGAACACAACTAGCACGTGCGATGTTTTTTTAAAATCCTCCTTGCACTTACTATATCCGTGCAAAAGAAGTTTCTTAAAACAAAGGTCCGTATGCCGCTCGAGTGCGCTTGCGCATGCGATGCGCTGCGGGCGACGACGGTGGCAGCTGCGCGCGCACGTGGCTTCAGGAACCCCTACGGAATGCAACCTCCTGCGCATTTTTTTTATAATCATGGTAATTTCATATTTATACCTCGGAAGGTAAATCTAAGGTGTATTATATAGAGTGACTCTTGTTGAAAGCTGGGCTCGGTAACTTTTTGTAAGACTGGTGTCGTTGTAGTATAAAAATGTTGCATATTTTCAGATTTTCAGATAGATTTACAGTATAGACAGATTTCAAAAACTGAAACAGATTTCTTTATTGAAGAATACGATTAAATAAAAAAGTATTTTTTTTATTTATTTACTATTACAAACACTTCCACAAAATAATGTACTAAATTGCGAACTTAATGCCACCAGGCATTCTATAATAATTTAACATTAGGATATCTATAAATATAATTCTGTTCTAAAGGAGTAAGCAAAAAAAATGTTACAATAAAATTACAAAAAAATTCAAAATAAATAAATATGACGTTCCAATTTAGATTTTGTTTTTGTTACTTATGAAATGTTACTTCCTTTTAAAAAATCTTTAAAGCTATGAAGTATAGGATTTTATAAACCTTTAAAGTAATGTGGTTTAAGTCATTAAATAAGTATTTTCTTAGATTTTAATATTTCCAAATAATAATATGTACATTAATTAATAGTTACAAAATATTTTAGATAAATTCCCATTCCTAGTTGTTTTTACTTCTTTATTGATATTAAGTTTAAAACTTCCGTTGACGAAACTTTCATTATCAATATCAAATGAATCTTATGTAGAAACGGCGACCACAACTGACATTACTGACGTCGTAGGTTCATTTAGCTGAAATAAAATATATATACACGATTTTTCTTAAGTTATGTGAGATCGCTAAAATTCGGCTTTTCACTTTGATTGTTCTCTGTCATCTTGTACGGAAAAATATGAAAAAAATAGACATAAATCACGTACGTGTGGTTTAAAAATAAAATAGCCCGTTTAGTTTTTTAATATTACATATTATTTAAAGTCATTTTACTTTTTCGAATGGCTCCAGATTGTTAGTAGATTAAATATCGAAGAGATATGTTTGTTTGTTTATGCCAATTTCGTTATTTATTATTTTTGCTGAATTTTTATATGCAATCGATGCACGACATCCATCTGGAATCCCCTCTGTCGCGGGCGCGAAGACGCTTTGACTGGCTTCTGAAAGTCAGCGACATCCAATCGATGCAGCTAGACCTTAACTACGAGACTGTATTTGTATATGTTATCGGCCAAACCCGATTTTAGGACAAACTAGTATGACTAGTATAACTGCTGAGCGGGCCCTCCTTGCCCGCCCGCTGCGCCCTCCACAGGTCCCTCTTAGTTTCTCCCCCGGTAGTCAGTACTAAGGGCACCCAGAGTCGCCAATCTCTGGGTCTTACCTTTTCCCTAGCGCCTCCTGCGCCCTACGCCCCCCACCCCCCCACCACGACAAGGTGGAGACCAGTCGGGGGGGAAACTAGTATGGCCTAGTCCAAATTAATTTAGGTGGGCTGCAACTATTATAATAAAATGTTTTTTAATGGTAAAAAAAAATTCTCAACCTAACCCGAAGAGAGAAGTACAAGTATATCTTTTTGGGTTAGGTTGAGGTTATTTTTTTTTCTTACTAATAAAACATTTTGTGCAGCCCACTTAAATCAGTTTGGACTAGGCTATACTAGTTTGTCCTAAAATCGGGTTTGGCCGGTAACATATATATCGTAGCATCGCAATCAAACATTCTAAACACCCTTTCCATCTTCAACAACAATCGCAAGCGAGGAATTGAAAGAAACAGATCCGAGGGTGCCACCCTCCGGTGTCGTATGGGGCCAAGGGGCTATTTTGTGCATTCACAGAGCGTTGCTAATCTCAATGCAACGCATGCAACGCAGCCACTCGCGACGAGGCGGGTTCAGACTTATACAGACGTGCAATTTTTATTCAATGTAGAGCTCATAATTGAAAGATTTGGTAAAAAAATAATACCTGATTTGATTTGATTGTGAATATTGACAAAACTATAATTACTAAGTCGTCTCGATTTTATTGTCACATTCTCTATATGCAAAATATGCAATGATAATTTTATGATTTTTTATGCCAACTTGATGAAACTGAATGTCCTTTTTAATTAGTAGAGAAAAAAATCTTTAAAGCCTGTTATAATAGTATTATTAGTAGTTTATTTGCTTGATTTATAATATAAACTTACATATAACAAAAAAAAACAAAGATATTGTAGAGTCATGAAAATGTTTTTCCAATAAAGGGTTAGTTAGGTTTCATTGTTTTCAAAAAAATAAATTAGTTGACATTAGTTTATCTCTATATTGTAAAAACCCCAACAAACGGGAACTTAATAACCCAAACAAACCATTTATGAACAAAAGTAATTTAACTTCATCTCTACCTGAGCCTAATGAATTTGTTTTCCAATACCACAGCAGAGTCGTGAACCCAGCTTTATCTTTAGATTTATTGCAATCAAATTCCACGCAATTCTCATCAACAAGGTTGAATATTGAACGAAATAAATTACCGACAAGGGCCCGTCGGCCCGTCCCTAGGTTGGCTTATACACCCCACTCGGTCAAGTCGGGACTTGCGCAGGCTTCGCTACTCGGCATTCAGCATTTCAACGCGGACCGTCGCCGCGCGCGCACGTATCGAATGTGTGTAGTGCCACTAGTGAGTCAATATGGTGCGGAGCCTATCACAATGGACGAAGACCCTGAGCTTTCCTTCGCGCCTGTCTCCCAACAGGGCGTCCAAGGAAAGCGTGACCCCGGCCTCTCCTGGGGTCTCTCCCACGCCGAGCGCCTCTTCGCTCCCCCAGGGATCGGAGAAAAATTCACCCATCCCTATTACGGAAATCAGTCAAATTGTAAGTGGAACTTTTTTGTTTATTCAAGTTTTTTAAATTGGCAATAGAAAATGTATGTTGCCATTGCAATTCAAACTTTTTAAATCAGACATATTTGATAAAAAGTCATATGTTTATTTTTTTACTTTAATGTAACTTCAATATTTTATGTTGCAAATTTTTGGTTGTTTAAAAGTAAAGTTATGACATTACTTACGTCTGTAAGTCTAACGGAATTTTGCAAAATGATGTTTATAAGTTTATAATAATGTTTAAGTGTAATTCGAGTATTTTTTCTCTTGGAATAGGAATCATAGTTAAGTTAACACTTGGAAAACGTGTTTTGCACACAAATGGCTTCATTACTTTTACAAAAACACTCAAATCCCCTGTGAATACGGGTGGATACTCCGAAGCATACATAAATAAATGATTTGTGATTAAAATAACAATATGTGTCTTTTAGCAGTATAATATTTATCATCTCTGCAAACTCTATCATCATATCACTGGAAGATATGACAAGAATTAACAAGTTGCCTGTCTAGTGTTATTTTTTTAAGCCATCTCATGTATTTATTAAGTTAGGTTAATGTTAGGATAGTCAAGAATTTCTTTGTCAAATCCTTAGTTAAAACCTATTTACAGTTAGTAATGTACAACTTTGTATTTGAAAGAAATGCTCTATCTTAGTACACAAAATTTTCAACTCTACATCACTTTATTAGCTCTTTCAAAAATCTTAATCTTGCTATAATTTATGTCTGTAAAGTCTTTTTGTGGTTAATTAAGATATGAAACTATATAAACATAACTAAAGACGTACCTATGTAATCCTTGTCGTATCAGATTCGACAATCATACTAGGTGGGTAAGAGTTCTTCGGTTTGTTTACAAATAAAACCTTCACACTCGTAAAAACCACTCAAGTTCCTGCAAACCTTAAAAGGGATGACACAGTTATACCTGCTTTTTATACCCCATATTGCACCGCCTATTGGACACATTGTTCCATTACATGCACTTTATTAAAACGAAATAAGACATATTTTCGTTTGATATAAACAACATACGTGTCTAAAATTCGAACATTAAATTAAAGCCTCTTTTATAAGGGATATCTAAAGTTCAAAAAAGGAAATGTATTGAAATACGTGTTCTGATTTTGCAAATCGAATAACGTTATTGTTTTGTTCGACATACATTGACGCTTCCGCTTCAACATTGAAAAGTTTAATAGCTTATAGAAAAGCAATGAATAGTAAAAAGCGTGGAGGAAGCCTTGTGTCGTGTGTCTTGTTCGACATACATTGACGCTTCCGCTTTTAAGTGGAAACGTTTGTCTGCGTTTAGCACAGCAATGGATAAGCAAGCATGGTGAAAGACATTGTTGCGTGTTAAGTGGTAATAGAAGCCGGTGCGTGGACGCTGGCGAACCGTTATGTCCCCCTTGCACTTACCTTGGCAAGGCCGCGAGATGCGAGTTTTTGCAAACTATGAAAGCATATGACTTTCACCTTTTGAATCGCCTTTCTAAATACTGAACATTGTTAGGTATCATGTTTTAGGTTTCAAATTGCTATGGACACTTCTAACTTAAGTACGTGAAGATTGCAATTCAAGAGAAATTGATGTAAACTGTGAACTGTATATCCAGTTTCTTGATACTTGGTTTACTTCTTGAGTATAAGTTTTTAAGGTATTTTTTTGTATGTGCTGTAGTAACTTATGATGCTTAAATCTATGCCACGGAGCGGTAAAACCAAGGGCAGGAGCTGGACCTAATGTCATTGTCCACTTGAGCCACATAAACATAATTGTTTTTAACAAAAAAAGTCACCAGTGTGTTTTTTTTCTATGTAAACTAGCAAGAGCCCAGAGTAAAATTACAATACACAGACAAAAACATTGTTACTAACAAAATATGGAATTTCTGAAATAACAAAATTATTATTAATATTAAAAAGACATAGATGAGACTGCTATATTAGGTGTACAGGGATTTAACCATCATCTTTGGAACCCAAGCCAACCTCACCTGCAAGTGGTTCATCTGCCGATTAACGAATGACGCTCTAGCAAACTTGAAGTTTTCGGCAAGCGGCTATAGGCTCGCCACCTATTACGTGGGACCAACAACAACATTAGCGAAGTATGGGCGTACCTATAGTATGCCGCTGCCTCCCCTTTGGGGAAACAGGCGTGTTTGTATGTATATGTATTAGTAATAAATATTTAAAAAGTTTGCATATCTTACACAGCGTTTCTAGTTTTAAACAAAGATAAGTCTGTACTATAAGTATTTGACAAGAATTCAAATCAAATTAGTTATTTGCGATAACATAGGTACATTTTTATATAGGCAGATAACATTATTTTTAAAGTAGTTTCACTATGTTCTGCTGTCAATAACGTGCAAATGTTCACAAAGAAGAATTAAAAAAATATTTAAAAGTATTGCTATTAAATTATTATTCCAACAAAAAAAGGTATGTAACTTTATTATAATCAAAGTCAATTTAAAATTACAATTTAAAATTGAACACTCATACATATTTTTTTTAGTACTTACACGACGCAGCAAATATTATGTGTGTTTATGATTTAAGTTTATTCTATTCAAATCTGTATACATTAAAAATTCTATGCTAATACTTAGCTCATTATTAGATAGTTGAATAATTTAGCTGTCTAACGTAATTTCTGAAATTTTATAACTCGCCATTCTTACTTTAATGTTAGTATGCGACCTTGAAACTATTTGTACACATTGTTGTATGAATTTTTTTTTTGCAGATTTTCTTTAGCTTGGGTTAAGCGCGTAATGTAGGTAACGTTGCGATATGCGGATTATGAATGAATGAATTAAAGTGTAATAGTACGTTATTAATGAAAAATATTTAATTGTTACATCAATTTTTTTACATAAAAAAACTACGTTGGGCTATATTCTGAAACCTTAATTCTAAGAAATGTGTAATTTAATATGTATCTACGCTGTTTAGTAAGTTAGCAGTTCTCATTCACAATAATATGACAAGTTTTTAGGCTTCAATCTTAATATTCCGTGAAAACTACTTTTATGTCTAAATGAAATTTATTTCAATTAATTTGACATTAGTTGACAAAAACTAGTCTAATTAACATATTTTATAGTAATAACAAAAAATACCAAGACATTAGATAATACACATAATCTGTTAAGGTTTTTTTAAGAATTGAAATTTGGGAAGAGCTATTACCAAGTCACAAAACCTTTAAAATTCAAGACATAAAACCAGAACTAATTTAATTGCCAAATTGTGAATACGTGACATATCCATCGAAATAATATTAAAGTTACATTTTTAGCAGTAAAATTTATTATCAATTGTTGTATTTCGCGAACATCGTATTAAGTCATTTCGAAAGGTACACCGTAAACTTTTTGTCCGCGTTCAAATCGCATTAAATATGTCAGAGCCGCATGACCTCACACTGTTGTAAATTAAGAAATTCGTAATAAAATATTTTTCCGTTCGTAAGTAATCGTAAAAAGAAAGCCATCAATATATTTAAAGTTCGCCATTTTGGATTTACAGCATGCTGTTGTGTCGCGGCAGCGTTTTTTTGACAGATTCTAAATTTAAAAATATTTCGCATTTTAATCGTATTTAAGTTCATGTGTGCTATAATAATTGCGATGACTGTTAACAGTTTCTTAAAAAGGTTATTAAATTATAATGTTAAAGTATATATATGTGCGTCACTTTTTAAATTTTCTCGCAAGGAGTCCATGTGAGATCTCAGTATTGTCCCACATCTTTACTGAGGACTCAAGGGGTTTAGGGGAGAGTAATTCATCTTCGATTTATCATCTTTATCACCACTCATTCTCATTTACTATAAATTATATTATATCACTTACTTGACACTGGCTAAATGTGCTAGACGCACGAAGCCATTATTTAAAAGAAAGAAGAAGAAGTTTATATAATATCACTTAAAAAGTATTTGCCTCATAACTTCCTATATTTCGTTCGTAAACTTATTCTGATTACCACAATTGATTTGTGACACAATAAGTTTCAATAGCGAAAAGTTTCTGGTGCGATTGAGTCGAGGTATGCAGATTACGTTTGATTACCAAATCATACATTGTAAAGTCCACTCGTGTGGCGCTTAAGGCTTTTTTGTGCAAGCGCAAACAATGTTTACAATGTTTCTAGACAACAATAAATTTCTCTTTACGGTGCCAAAACGTAAGAGGCCATCTTATAAGAATTATGACGTAGTTTCCATCACGTCAACCATAAATTTTAACACATGCACTGCATTAATGGCAGCCATTCCAGATATTGTCTGCTCCCACGTTTTGATAGGAAATAATGATTCACTCATTTAATGTGTCACAAATACTTTAATAAGCTCAATGCATATTTGTGTTTTATTTTGTTATTTATATTTGTTTTTAAGATTAGTATGTGAAACTAAATTTGAAGTAGTCCCATCCTATTTGGTACATAATTAATAATGGTATCTCGGCCGGCAGTCTCAAATTTGAAATTGCATACAATTTGAATTCTTATATAAATTGAATTTAATAAAAGTGGTAAGGATGTGTGTATAACAATTTAAAAAAAATATATAACGTAATACTCTTTTATTAATGATTACCTATAAGTTTAGGTAGCTACAGAAATTTCCATGCTAATAACTTACAAAGGGTTTTTTTGGATTTTCACCGTACTCTGTCAAGTCTTCTGTCTTCAACTGCCACGCTTATTGCAATATCATATTCCTATTCGATGGTTGTTTTATTTATTTAAATACTATATGAATGAAGATAATGAAATGATGTTTAGGGGTGACGATTCCAATGTAATGAATCATTTTGTAATTTGCTGAAAAGGGCAGGCGTATCAATCATACCATCAGTAAAACGTCTCATCACTCGCTTTGTAAATTAAAAGAGTAAAACGAGGGAGAAATATTTTGAAGCAAACAAATTGGAAAATATTAATTGCTTCGCTCATTTACAGTTAGCAATCAACAGACACTACAT
Source organism: Musotima nitidalis (assembly GCA_949126915.1). NCBI lineage: Eukaryota > Metazoa > Arthropoda > Insecta > Lepidoptera > Crambidae > Musotima > Musotima nitidalis. Next base: position 19,453,318 of record OX421416.1, read on the forward strand.
GACATTTTCATTCCCCTATCAGCTAATGAGATTAAAGCGAAACCAATTAGAGGATAAAACTTATTATTTGAAAGAAAGCGAGTTGGTCCTTCGAAAGTGCACTCCGGCGATATTACTTAGGTATTTTATAGTTTGTGGCGGAACGAGGCAAAGACAGCTGCGTGTCAAATTCTTGGGTGCCATGTGCAAGCTACTGGTGGGAAGCGAACCGTGCACATGTGTTGAAAAAGTTATGTTCATTTCAAATGGAATGGAATATGCAATGAGCTTGGACGAGCGTGGAGTTGGAGCATTGATAATTATAGAGTTAGAACGCGTTTGCTTTTTTTTGTCTTCAGTAGAAAGGTGGACGAAATGTGTTTCCTAATATTTATGGTTCCTATTATATTTATGTTTGACATCGACTTGTATTATTTTGAGGAACGTTAATAGATTTTCATGTTTACGTTGAAATTAAATAGCGATGTATTAGAACGTTTTTCTCTTGACTTAGGAAGAGATAAACTTCCTATTGTTTCTTATTATTATTATTTATATTAAATAAGTTAAAATCAATTGTTTTTATTGACGTAGTTGACACAATAACTTTAGTCATTCGCACAAATTTCTCATAATTGCTGCTATAATGCTTCTAGTTATTGTACACTGAACTATAAATAATGGAATGTGGTGTTGTTTTTTCTGACATCAGCTGTTCAGAAATGTTGAGGGACTCGACATCAGGGTTTTGTGTGAGGGTCCCACATAATAGTCATATCGGACAAAAAAAATTGCCTTTTTTGTTTGTGGGCGTGTCGTTAGGCATTGGGTTTCTATTTAGAGTAGGCCAAGTAAAAAAAACTTAAGTATGTAGAAGGCAGAAGAGGTGCTTAAAAATCTTTTGTATGAAATATTTCTAAGATTAACTTCCGCTTCTGGCTTTCCTTGCGTAGAATACGGCCATTTACTTAATTTTTATTTATGACAAAGTTGTAGATATACGCCTTAATCTGCTCAAATCTCTGTATACAAAAAATGTATAAATTAGAATAAAAATTGATGAAACTTAAGAACATTGAAAGTAATTCAGCTAACATAACTAACAGTACAAACTATTGTACAGATGAAACAAAGAGTATTTAATGATGACGACATCTACGGGTCAGCTAGTTTGTTATATATGTGGATTAAGAAAAAAATTTGGAACAAAAAACAAAATTCAAATCTTATTCGAAAAAGAAAAGAAAGAATTGCAGATAATAATATTTTATTATTGATTGTCTTTTAAAAGACTGTATTCAAATAAAAAAAGAAGAGCATTCCTTGACCTATAAGGATTTGCACACGGCGACACAAATATCAGAGATTACATTGCGAGCTCTTGAGATAGCCAACGGTATAAGCAATGCTCGTTCAGCAAACATTAAAATCATTTTTTTTTCACCAATATCCATGAAGCGGATATGGAACGTGATACCGAGGAATCTGACGATATATTACCAAGGGAGGCACATCCTTTAGGAGAGGATGTGCAAAAAAATTTGTGTAGTGATAACTTTAAAATATAGAGGCGAGTTCGGAGATAGATTTTGTTATATTTTTTGAAAAGATATTTTAAATTCGCAGCCCTAAATATGTTTATGTATAGGAAAAAATTCCAAAATATAAGTAGCTACACAAAAGCCATTTTATCATTAGAAGGCTACACAAATTCTTATTGAAGTTAGGTATGTCCAATTTTTTAATCGTAAACGATGCGATGCTATAAAAAAATTAATTCATAAATGTATTCTGCAATTACAAACAAAACCATTATATTTTTCAATGATCCACCTAGTTTATTCTAGCCGGTTATCTTAACCCCCTTATTGTTTTCATAATAATATCTGCCCTTTCTGCTAAATAGGTTGAAGACATTACTTCACCACTAGTTAGTTCCATAGCCAATATTAAAGACAAAAAGAATTGAAACCCACCCCAATGTTATCGAAAACCCAAGACGTGGCCGCACTTAAACATTTCAAGCCACCTGCCATTGCAGATGTTTCCCATTTAATGGGTCTTCATGTAAATGCATAAAAATTTGGGCGTTCCGTGGCGCACGCGCATTGAGAAAGAACAGCTGACGGGCGTTCGAGAAAAAAGACTACCTGCGGGCGAAGAAAGCCTTGAATCTTTTGATGTCAATCAACTGATAGCGACATCTGTTGAATTTCTAGATAATCTCTTTCATTGGTTTCATTGGTATTGAATTGAAGGCCGTTTAAGGAATAAGTTTTCAAATTTGGAATGTCTTTTGTTGGCAAAACAGCCGAGAAACTAACATATAAAATATCAAATTCCCTAAAACGGTTTGAACAAAAAGTTTGGAATGTTTTTGAAAAAAAATCGATAAATCAGAATGTCAGCATCAAAATATCTAACTCTCGTCTCAAATAGATACATATGTAATGAAAATAATATCTACAGTATTCTAAAAATTGTATGACTTCATTTAAGCCCTGTCTATTGATAATGATGCTATTATTAAAATTTGTGGTAAACTTCAACCAGACCTTACTTACTCTTTATCTAAAGCCGTCCGGCTAAGTATCTCAAAGGGAACATACTTCAAATTGTTTATAGGGGAACTAAACAAAGGGCGTTTCCTTGTTGGGGCAGCGTCTGTTTTGTATCGTCAGTGTTTATTGGTACATGCCTACTGGGATCTCTCTCAGCCCCTCATCTCACATCCTAACCTTTGATAATTGTTTTCGTATTAATTTAATAGACTTAATGTTCGCTCCAAATACCAAAACACACCAAAGAAGTTCAAACTTTCCCAAAATAAAAAAATTGGAACGCAAAGTTTTCCAATCCAATTTTAGTAAATACTTTTTAAAATGAAACATGTTATTTTTGTAAATCGAATGTTTTGGAACAAAATTGGATGAAAAAGGTATAATGTGTGTTAAAAACGATTCCGTATCACTAATAATACTACACTCGGATGCAACTTACAATATCAAAAGGACCATTGAAATGAATCAAATAGCTATGTAATTACAATGCTATGAAGCATTCTTGACAACGTATCATTTTGTACCATCGGGCGATCAAAATGATCACGTGAGTCTAATCGATAGCAATGATGTATCTGATTTAATTATTGTTCAATCAACATCTAAAGAAGATGCTTTCTTAGCCTTTGTGCTTTTTTCATTGTTAACATAGCGTAGGGTGATTGATGAATCTATAAGGTGATTGGTGGTTTTGATGATAACCGATTTCATTTACACATTGTAAGTACAGGCGTCAGAGATCTATATGATTTAATTAATTGTACTGTATTTCACAGATTGACTTTAACAAGATAAGTTCCCATAGAGGTCGTTTATTAACATTAAATTTGTAAGTAACTTACAATTATTATTTTCTTCACAAAGAATGGTCTTCATATATTCGATTATATGACGAGAAGAATAGCTTTTGATGGTTTTAACGACTTCCGATTTTAGGAACAGTGTTTTTAATTAAAGTGAAATTATGCATTGTTTTGTAATCCTTTTATGTCTTTTTATGTAGTGGACGGCAATTTAATGAAAGAATAAACAATTTTTTTTGTACAAAAGTGCCTAATATTTATTTAAAAGAGGTTCTGTTGTTGCAGACGAAATTTATGATACTCGTAACATGTTCAGGATAAGTAACTTAAGTACAGCAAATGCAGCTGATTCGTGTTAAAGTTAACCTAATATTGGAGCAATAGCCAATATTATTTTAAGTAATCTTAAATACTTTTTATCTAATTATCTTAATGTAAAAGAAACAGGGAAATGCCCGGAACGCGAAGCTTCCTAATTATAATACAGTGTTAACACGGAAGCTCTTATAAGTAAATTGCTTATCTGCCTAAGCATCGGTCGGGCCCACATAAAGTTGCATGTTCAAAAGCATTTTAGGGGGAACTCGTAAATGAAATTAGTCTGACCATAGTCATCGAGGGGCTTGCGGGACTATTAAGTGGAAGTAACTTATATTTTTTCCGACTTAGTCATTTACAAATTGAACTGATGCGATGGTTCTCTTTTGTTATCGCTGTTATGACTAACTAGCGTTTTATTGTTTACAATATTCTAAACATAAGCTTAGATGACTTATTTAAAGATAAGTCGACTTAACAGCATGTCGGTGTCCATTATAATTATGTTATTTACCATTAAAAAACAATGTCATTTCATAGTTAGTCCAGCACAAATATCTTTGATATGTTCAAGGTAGGTTCTTCTTCTTCTATTAAATAATGGCTTCGTGCGGTTTGCACATTTAGCCAGTTTTAAGTAAGAGATGTATTAATATCATATAAATTATAATAAATGAGAATGAGTGATGATAAAGATGATAAATGAGATCCCTCCCTTAAGCCCCTTGAGTCCTCAGTAAAGATGTGGGACTATACTGAGATCTCACATGGACTCCTTGAGAGAATTTGAAAAGTGATGTTGCACTGCTTTGTTAGATTTACCAACACTCATGTATATTCATAAACACTTAACGGTTAATAATCCACCGTTATTAGTTATTACACATTAATGTTAGAAATATCACAAATTTTAGGAAATAAAACAAAACTGCAAACATAACGCTTCACTTTCCCGCCAAGAAGTCCTCAAGGTAGGTTGAGGCTAGATTTATATTTTGACAGATAAAGTCAAAGGCATAATAATTTATTCAATTGGCTCAAAAGAGCTCTTATGAAGGTCATACGATAAGATATATTTTTGTTCTCAAGTTAAACTTAAATGAATAAAACTCATAAAACTTTACAATTTGATTCATTACTTTCATCCTGTACTCATAATTAGATCTTTATTAAATATCCAAATTCAATGGATTATTAATATCGAAGCTCAACTGACCGGATGCGCCTCCATACTCAACTTCGATGCGATGCGTTTAATTCGACCGCACACTTGATTTCCGGCGTCCTTCACACCAACTTTAATAGCATTATGACCCGTAACATTAGTACATAAAGATTTAAATTCCTTTTTTTAGGATATTCAAAAGATGTTGACATCATGAGCGTACATTTTTTGTCGTGGGAGAATTTCCTGAACCACAACGTACTAAACGAATTCTTCGTCACACGATACCAAATTGCGAACGTCACATTTGTAATTACGTACTTAGTAGTTAGACGCTATTCAAATTGGCACCTTGGCGAGGTCAAGATACGACTATTACCTCAATGTCTAACATTTCACGGCCGGATTACTCAAAGAAATAATAGTATTACACTAACAATGAATCACATTTTGGAAATAATGTCAAACTGTTAGTGGGTATTCGTATGAAGTAGTAACCAAGCAGATAAAAAGCTTATCTCTACATGCATCTGATAATATTAATTGTTAAATCGTTAATGATGTAAGTATTTATTTAACAAATGGAAATGATATTGTAGGTATACAATTAGTAAATTATCTGATAGAGGTTGACTGTAAATTGAGGTGTAAATTATCTGATAGAAGTTTCGTTTAAACTATATTTATAATAATAACGAATATGATTGTAAATTAATGTTACAGAGGTATTAAATAATTCATAATCAAGGAGGCTCTACCAACAAAAGAGGTTTTACACAGTAGTTCGTTTGAGCAAAGAGATCTGAAGGGCGTAAGAGTTTTAGCGAATTTACATTATTATGACAAAATCTATTGACAAATTATTTATCACTATTATTATTACTTGTTAGCTGATGTAAGTTTACTTTTAGATTCTTTTTTGTGTACAGTGGGTATTACAGGGCGAAATTATTCCGTTTAAGTCAATTTTATTATAAAGGTCCTTGTAAAAAGCAATTATGGAATGTATAAAACCTACTTCATTTAAGTGAAGTTTATATAAACAGAACCAGTAAATTGACGAATTCGAGTTAGTTAGTCACAAAGCTGCGGTCACGGAGACGCGAACCTGCGCCTTAGTCATCGTTTTGTAATGCGCACACGCACCTCGACTTATTTATTGGACCTAATGGGACTTTGGAAGTTCAATTCGGATTGTAGGTATACAAAAACGATCGAGAAGTTAATGTTATCGATTCTTAGTTTGATAGGAACATATAAACTTCTTATTATACGACCGCAACATAGCTACTTAATTAGCAAAGTAATTAGGAAACTTTTAGTAGTTCCTTTTGTGACCGAGGATGTGGGTCTCTTCTGTATGAACTATTGCAGAAACAGTATACTTTAGGCAACTGCATTCGAATTTCAAGAAAGTCGTGACTTGGGACATAACTAATATATACTGGATGGGTACCTTAATACAATTTCAATTTTAAGGAAGCCGTGTTTATGTTAATTACCCACTACCTATTTCATTATTAATCAAATACTGGGTAATTGTGTCGTTACCATGTAAACACGCACGCAATATATGTCTTGAAAGTATGTCACTCACTTTCAAAATGCAAAAACAAAGTTATAAGCTATATAATGCTGTTAAGAAGCAAAACTTTTAATGCTAACAGTTCAGATTTGATACCAGGATTTTTCAAGATAATACTTTCAAATATTTATATGTACTTAAATAATCCGGCCTTTGCATTTTTCATAGCAGTTTAAGAGCTGCCTCATTTGATCCCGCCATTGTGTTTAGTGTCCATCGGATACGCCCTTGACTCCCAATGCGGGACCAAAACCGCCCGGGGCAACTAACCAATCACCAAATTTTTTCGCAAATATCTGACAAACCGAAATATAATCATCCTAATATCCTTTTTATTGTTTTGAAGTTCCCACGCGCGGTGCACGCGAGCGCGACTCCATCTTGATTTTCTTTGTTTTTTTTTTCCGCGCCTCGAGCGCAAAGGAGCCACGTAACATTGTGCTTTCGTTTGATAGTTGTTTGATTGCTGGACGTTGAAATAATAACACTCTCATTAGGTGTATTAGTCGAGCACCACCTGACCGTAAGCACGTCTTGACGTGTGTAAATAGGGTGATTTATTACCGTTTTCGTCTGAATACTGTTCACCCAAATGTCCAACCGTATGGTTGGTTTCTATCGCTATTAAGCTCGCTACCATCTTCTTCCTTTTTTTAATGCACCAATTTTTTTACGTCGTAATGACATTAACTTTTTTTTCTCAACAAATCTGTACACTTTACTCAGTTGTTTATGTAGTTAGTAGCATTCACTTAGTGTTACTAACTTGGTGTTTGCAATGGAGATTTTGCAAGCATAAGACCGGTTTCGAGATGATTCGCACTTTGCCGGGGTTTCGTGACCTGACACTTAAACATACGGTTATAAGAACCTTTTTCTGTCTAAACAAACACAAGTCACAATGTCCCATGTTTTGCGAAAGGCATTTACTTATATCAATTGCACCCGTGTTAATGCTTTTTTCTTCAAAACATTTAGACTTCAAGCCGACCTTAGAGACTTAAATAAAAAATATGGCTTGAAACTAATGATTCAAGGTGTGTGTCTTTGTGAGTTCAGCCAGACACAGTGCGTTGACACGAGACGGCAAAATAAAGAGCTTTAATATAACCTGCTGATTAGTAGCCTTATATAGAGAGGCAGGTGGTCCAAGCTGCGTAGGCGACCCGGGTGTGGCATAACCCCGTAGATATTTACCTTTTAATTTTAAATTAGCAGCCACTCTTTTGTGGGCCGTGTCAAGTGCAGATTGTGTTTCTTGTTTTCATTTGTTTTTAATATGAGTTACGTGGAGTTCCTCTATGAGCTGTTGGAGGTAAGAAGGTTTTTATAATAATTGCTGAGGTTAAAACTTTTTTGACACAGTTTCACTAAAAAGGTTCAACGTGATTTTTAATTCAAAAATGATAGGTGATATTAAAAGTTTACGTTCATGTTTTGAAACTTTTTACAAGAAAGCACGTAATAAGTATTTTTCTTTAATTCGTACATTTTAATATGGACTTGGACATAGTTGTAGGTAGGTCCTTCCTATATATTTTTTCGTAATATTATTATTTAACGGTCAGATAACAAGTTCTAGTGAAATGAACCAAAGTAGTCCCATCTAAACAGAAGACCAATTAGGTTTAAGAGTGCATTAAGATAAGCCCTACTGAGAACTCCCTTCGTGTAAACAATCGTCAAGTTACTATCAATTATATCTTCTAAGTGAACTTAATGTGATCCCTTTATTACGAAATGTAACTTTGTATCTAGTTGTTCAAATATCTACTTAAATATATCATGTTTTTTTTCATCTGTTATTAACAAAAAGTATGAAAATTTAACACAATTAATATTTTAAGATAAACATTTTTGTTCAGGATTAATATGTTATTTATTTTGCTGCATTTTTTATTAATTCGTGAGCACTTGAAATTTTTCTGTAAAACATAATGTAATGTGATAAAAAAACAGATGATTATATTCGCTTTAAATAAAAATATTAGTTTCAATAATTGTTTGTTTTAAAAAGATTTGCCTATAGATTGCAACAAATAAAACACATTAATATTGAAAATGATAATTATACAAAGTCATGGATTACAAAGTGTGAAAGTATGTCAAACGCCGCATATATTTTGTGCAAACTAAACTGTTCAACGCTAGTCGATAATATTTAGTTATAGGTATTGCCCAACTATTAGTAACTTTACATATGAAATTATGTCAAATATTAAATTGCCAATGGTTTGCAATTTAGCATATAACATTATTAAAGTAAAGTAAAAGTAAAAACATATTTATTTCAAAAACTAATAGTACTTGAAAACGTCATAATTAAAAATGAAAAAAAAAACAATCGAAATATTATTACGCTAAATCACGAAGCTTAGAGTCACTTACATGCAACAAAACAATTTAAAAACAAAAAATAATTACCTAAGTGTAAGTGAATCTAAGTGCCAGTTCCGAGCCACCGCTCTGTAAGAAGAACTGGCAAGAAACTCACAGGCTATGCTCTTTTAAATATATCCATTTGTTTGGTACTTGAATTTATTGTGAATAAGTATTATTGAATGCGAAAGTGAGTTCGTCTGTTTGTTCTTTACGCTTTTACATGATTCCACTAATCCAATAATAGTCTATCGATCGAGAGTTCAGTTTAGTTAGAGTAAGAACCATACTAATTCAGATATCGCTGAAATACTACTGAAGTAATCACATTTTGGCGATGTGGCGTGGTGGTGAGTATACCCGCGCTCCGTTCCTGAGATAGTGGGTTCGATTCCCACACAGGCCAAATATTTGTGTGCATAAACATGAATATTCTGGGTGTTTTCCTATGTATATTTACAACAAAAATAAAAGAAGTATCCGTTATTTTGTATCCATAACACAAGTTTTTAATGATACTTATCTTGGAAATAAATAGTTGGTGTAATTGTTAGGGAATTATTTATATTTAATCCATATACAAAGGCTTTAAACTTACCCGAAGGGTTATGGGAACTATATAGAAACAGATAATGAGAGCTAGGGGGTATTACACTATGTATCTGAGGGCACGGCAGTGCCCCAGCCAACTCGAGTTCAGTTTTCTTTATATCGAGGGTTCCGTGCTCAAACCCGATAAGTGTTTTTGGGCTTAAAACAGTACTTAAAAGAATTTATCGGTTAATTAAAAAAAAATAAACTTAAAAGGTTTACTTATTGGATTATGAAGTCCTCAGTTTTCAGTTCTCTTTTCTGAAATCGACTTTTCTGATAACATCACAAGAAAAAGCGGCAGAAATTATGTATCTGATGTTGTCACTTATCGGGTTTGAGCACGGAACCCTCGATATATAGATCACGCAAACAAAGTCACAGACAGCATCCAATATAAATATTATACTAAACATTAGCGACATTAAATTAAAATACCGTGTTAGTTGTAACATGTCCAAACTTGCCAATAACTCCAATCCAGTCTTACTTAGTATACTTGATTGTGAATTGAATTTATAATCGGAGCTTATATGGAAAAAAAGCCATTTCGTACTGTCATATAAACCAAATATCCTTGAATGTAGGCAGAAGCGCATACCGCTATTTAGTAAATGTTTTCTATACTTATGTAGAGAGAAAACATTTGATTTTTTGTTTGCATTGAATAACCTTCAAAACTATTAGATCGATTTTAAAAAAATCTTGCAGTAATAGAATTCTCCATTATTATAATACCTACATACATAAAATCACGTCTGTTTTCCCGAAGGGGGTAGGCAGAGGCATATTGTATGCCCCCATTTCGCCAAATATATCGCTGGTCTTACGTCATAGGTGGCGAGCCTATTGTCGCTTACCAGGCACTAATATTTTTGCCAGAGCCTCGTCCGTTGAACGGCAGGTGCACCAATTGCAGGTGAGGTTGGCTTGGGTTCCTTAGGTCTTGGTAGGATCTTTATGCACCCTATATAAGCTATATGTATGTATGTTAAATGATTTTAATTAGAGGTCCCTACAAAAACTCCAATAATGTAAACCATATAATTCGATGGTAACAATTAACAATGTCGTAAGTTATAAGTCGTTTCTTTTAACAATATCTTAAGTGATAATAAGTTACTACTTTTTATTTACGACATTGTTTAAAGTAACGTCTTTTCACTTACGACATTCTTAATTGCTACCGTCGAATATGTAAAATGTGTCTCACGCGAACGAAGTCGCAGTTAAAAGCTAGTAGACTACAAAGTGACAGTGCCTAATATGGATACAGCCATTTTGAGAGAAGAAAGCAGAGAAAAATGTTGCCATGTCTATATTTGTCATTTTAATGCTTAACCATTGATTTAAAGCCTTGGCATTAGTTTCATTTCTAATAAAATGTGTTAACAAGAAATTCTATATACTTATGACTTATGATACGAGAAGAAGCAAATTTATATTTTTTCATTGATCATAAAGATTAAGGAATGATCTCTTGCGAATTAATGCGAAGATTTTAGAATAGCGCGCATACGAGAGAATAGTCTCTTGTGCGTGTTTCAAATCACAGAAGTTAAACAGCGTATACAGAGGTTCCTTGAGTGGGTGTTCGTTTTTGAAAGCATAAATTATACTGATATTAATAATTAGCGTTTACTGAAAGATTCTTTAAGCTTTAGGTCCCGATAATAATAGGTAGGTATATGGTTGTCATTAATGTAAGCAAGTGGAACTTTTGGGGTTTTTAAGTTTTTTTACACAATGATTTCGCTATGTACTACTAGACTTAATAGTCTTAGTAGACTAATTAAAACACCTCCTTAAAGCTATCATAATATTTATAAAAAAAAAATTAAGTCAATTAAGTTCAACTTATATTGAAGTTATAATTAAAGTAGGAGACTTATCACTTAATGACTAAGCGATGTAACAGGAACTATTTATTAATTGCGCAATGCCTCCATTTTGCCTGACAAGCCAACTGCAGTGAACCTATACAGCCTTATTTGGAATGTTGCCAGTCTTCAAAGCTGCGAATAGTTTTCTAGAATTTCTTTTTAAGTTGCTGTTGGCCAAGTTTCTTATTAAGTTTCAACACTTTTACTGTAATTATATAAATAACTTACAGAAAATAATTATATTTTATTAGCCTGTGTTTTTTCCATAGGATTAAAGTTTTATGATTTTATCTAAAGGCGTAATAAATAATTTTGTATAAATATTTTATTTATACCTAGTCTCATCAACTGCTTTATTGTTATACAGAAAAAAAACTTTTTTTAGTAGATAATAGTAGAATTTTATTTGTTTAGCTTTTTAGTTAAAGCTTTTCCATACAATACATCGATGTTGCCAGTCGAAAATTCAAAAAAAAATACTTTGTACCGTATGCTTCCGTCAAAAGCACGCTTTAAAGATTTCTTCTAAAGTTAAGAATCTACTTACCGAATTAAATGTGTAAGTACAAACAAACGTCTCCTTATCTAGTTCCCACAGTTTATACTCGTAGTTACACCAGTCGTGATGTTACTCACCGACTCGTGTTACGCAAGTTTATTTACAGTCCGAGAGATGGTAGAAATATTTGGGTAGGTATTTGAGGCAAGCTGTAATTTTTTTTAATAATGGCTTCGTTCCTAACACATTTAGCCAGTGCCAAGTTAAAGATATAATATTTATAATAATTCAAACTATTTAAATGAGAATGAGTGGTGCAAAAAAAGATAAATGGTAAATGGTATGCCCTTCCCCTAAACTCCTTGAGTCTGCAGTAAAGATAAAGAAAGTATAGTCCCACATCTTTACTGAGGACTCAAGGGGTTTTGGATAGGGCATATCATTTACCATTTATTATCTTTATCACCACTTATTCTCATTGACTATGATTTTTATATTATTAATATATCATTTAGTTGACGCTGGCTAAATGTGCTAGACGCATGAAGCCATTATTAAAAATAAAAAAAACATAGGATACTATTTCAATAATCCAGAAATGTTTTTCAAAAAATATTATCTCTCTATTTGATATTTTATTAAATGAATTAACGCAATAATAAAGCATCAATAAATAGACCTAACAAGATAATCGCTGTAACGACCGCAGCGCGTGCGCATCCTGCGATAAGATGGCTCCGCTTCCGCTGATTGGAGGCTGTGCTGTATCCGGTCAGTAGGTTGTCTATTTACATACTTTTGTTTATTTTACTTTTGATTAAAACTTATTCAACATCTTTTGTCTGCTACTTTTCTACTAAACGAACCTTGGGCAGATTGATTGATACGGGCCGGTGAGTGGCGACCTACTGTAGAACATTTTAAGGATCCTATTAGGAACTCAAGCTTGCACTAACGTCTACCATTTATATTAATAACCGGGACCAATAGCATAACGTGTTTCTGAAGCATGGAAGCTCTTGATATCAAATGCCGTACAATTGTACTGTGTGATTTACAAATACTTCACAGAGTTCTTGAATGGTTGACCGTGGTATGTTAATGCATTTAAATATCAAAATTACAGATTGTTTGTTAGTAAAAAACTTCAAATAAATTAATAAGCGTATAAACAATTAAAGGAAGAAACTATAGAATACCGCTCTAAATCTGTAGCGGCCGATAATAAAACTATCGAAAAGAGATATTACAATGGTTATGGAGACTTTAAATCTTTTAACAAACCCCCATACGAGCTTGTTAACGCAATGCCTTCATGCTTTTATACTAATAACAACGTTATCGACGCCATTTTTATAAGCATCTCCTTTTTTAACACGCACAGTGTGAAAGAGATGGAGGTAGGTGCAAGTTTAAAATGGTTATAAAGTTGTCTATTTACGTGATGCCTACTTATAGTTTTGGTCATTAAACACATTTACGGTTGCATACGTATTCTAGTTAGGTGTTGTTTGAAGTGGTAACATTAAATTATATTTAGATTTTGAACGTTGTGTTTCATTTAAAAAAAAGATTTGAACACCTTCTGCTTCTTGGTTGGAAAGATTATTATTTTTACTTCATTACGAAGGTTTTAAATGGTCACTGATATCGCTCGTGGGAAATATCTACGTGACAAGATGGTATAGATTTCACATAAACTAGATTATGAACGATTATTGATATAAACTGTGACCTCGTTCGGATATCACGCGATAATATTGGTTCCGACATGACAGATAGGATAAAATATCGATAGTGTTCTTTGCTTAAAATGACGTTACGAGATTATGTACCCATCTGTTAAAAGAAAAATCGACTAAGAAGTTTTTATTTCAGTTTGCTGTTATATAAACTTAGATGTAATAATATCATATAACGCAATAAAGTTACAGAATCTTTTTTATTTTCGGTTTTATATGTAGGTAGCATTAAATATTGCGCTATTTTACACCAAGTTGATAACCTCAATGGTTGAAATTAAGGCAAAGCGGAGATGCGTTCTGTTTATTTTTGCTAATAGCATATATGTTGCAAAAACCCGCTTACTACGAAATAAAATGAGCGTTATACAATAATAATAATCGTGTGTGTTGCAATGTATTATTATTAATAATGCTTTTGCTTACACTCATACAAAACAATGGACAATTGACAGTACGTAGTTTTCTTTTTACGAACAAAATTGATGACGAAAAAGGTTCTGCTTCTTAATTTATCAACGCATGATGACACGATAACTTTTTTTAAAGATTTAGTTTTTGCAATGTGTTTTTGGTGCATCTCATATTAATAAAATGCACATAAGTTCACTCTTACAGTTTATTACTTTTTTTTTTCTTTTTTTTTGGATTAATAATATTATGAGGTAGAATTACAAAAATATTTTGTGGGCTTTTAAACCAGCACCATGTCAGCTCTAGTTGGCAGTAGTTTTCTGTGTCTAACTTGCTAAAGATTTCCCTTATACGTAAGACTGTGGCAATAAAGACCTTACGTAAACAAGCAGCAAGTGTACTTTCAAATTGGCATCACATATGGCTCCTTTCCTTAGGGCTCCTTCTAAGTATGGCAACACCAAAACTTATGAGCTCAGGAGGGTAAAACAGTTTACCTTGCGAAAAAAAAATGCGTGTTATTAATTGTACGGGAAGGGAACGAATCGATAAGCCTCCCCCATAAGCCTCCAATGTGACAGATATTTCTGCTCCAACGGCCATCAGTTCTTTGTGCTATGTGCCCTGTTTAGCTTGCTTACTCTTTGGAGTATGTTGGTGATATTAGTTCTTCAGCGGATCTCCTCATCACATCTCGTATTGAAACCCCTTAACATAGCTAGTTCGCTAGCATCCTCATAAGGTCCAGTGTAAGAGACCACGTTTCGGTTTTCGGTTCCATAAGAAATCGTACATTGATTAAAGACTTTCGTCTTTAGAGGTATTTGGGACGAGAAGACATTACGAAGCTTTCCGAACGCTGCCCAGCTGCAATGCACGAATGCTGCGAATAAAACTCTGGCAATGCTAAATCTGGCTCGATGGGGGCCAAACTATAAACTAGTGTAATCAATGCAGGATCGGCGGCGTGATGGCGATTTCCGGCGGCCGATCAATCTGCGTTAGCATCGTCGCTTAACGTTGAACTGTACGGTTAGAAAAAAAGACGTGTGGCACTCGGAGACTGCCGCAGTAAAGCTATTGAATAGCATTTTTAACCATTGCCACCTAAAGGCGGGTTGCTGAACTAAAGAGACAAGCGTGATATTTCAAAAAGTTATTAAAAGTTCTGCTTTTTATCGATAGATGGAAAAACTAAAAAGTATCTTCGCTGTGCCGGTCGGAGTAACCTAACACCCCCCAGGTTTTTTTGTTACGGAATTTCTGGATTCGGTCTCTACGCTCTAGACCAAAGACAAAAGCTAGTTATTGAATTGTTGGAGGCATTTGTTGTTACACTATTACTTACATAGTATCAAAACACTTATGAAGATATTGGCATATAAATGAAGATTGTAATTAAAGTACGTAACCAATGGTCAATTTAAAAGAGCATAAGCCTGTGAATTACTTACTTGTTGCATGTAAGTGAATCTAAGATTCGTGATTACAGTGTAATCATGTTATGATTTTTTAAATTTAGATATGACGTAATAGTTTATGAAATAAACAAAATTAAGATAGAAATTGTGTTCACGTCTCTCATAAAATAAATAAAATATTGGTTTTGAAAATAAGTACCAAAAAACATTATAAGGCCCCAACATTAAAAATACTCTAACTAACTTTCACTGCAAATTATGCTATTTTTTTAGTTGCCGATTTTAAAATGATTTTGCTGACCATACATAAGTTTACGCTTAACAATGCAATCTGAACCATAAGCTATTGTATCAAAGCTGATATCAGTTAACCAACGTAGTCTAACCCTTTAACTGCAGTGCCATTATCCAATTTGTTTAAGCGGTTAGTGACTTGTAATCTGGGGTCACATCACACGACCAGATTGAGTGGTCGACTGTCAAGTAAGACTATCCTTTGACGTCACGTGTGTACTTAATTTGATTTGATTTAGAGGGCCATCGAAATTACTGAGTGTCTGTCCAGCCCACCTGCCCAGCATGGTGGTGATGGGACAATACCTCCAATAGAATCTAATCAAACCCTGATGCCTATGTGTTTATAAGGCTGATATAATGATGAAGGTTGGAGAGGCTTATAGTGTATCTCAGCCCATTATAAATAAGGAGCATCCTCTCAAGAGCATAGATGAGAGATTCCAGCTGGTTAGATTTTTTTTTCTTATTTTAAATAATGGCTTCGTGCGTTTAGCACATTTAGCTAGTGTCAATTAAGTGATATATTAATTATATATAATTCATAGAAAATTTGAATGAGTAATGATAAATGGTAAATGAGATACCCTCCCCTAAGCCCCTTTAATCCTCAGTAAAGATGTGGGACTATACTGAGATCTTACATAGACTCCTTGAGAGAATTTGAAAAGTGATGTTGCACTGCTTTGTTTGATTTACCAACATTTATATGTGTATTCACAAACACTTAATGGTTAATGATCCACCGTTATTAGTTATTACACATTAATGTTAGAAATATCACAAATTTTAGAAAATAAAACAAAACAAACAAATGACGCTGCACTTTCCCGCCAAGAAGCCTACAAGAATATCTACTTATTTATTTTATGTGTCTGACAAGACATACAGGGTAGTAGGTACAGTCCTTAAAACTGATAAAAACCTTTGTTTTATGTGAATGAACACTGTGTAAAGTATCTTATTTAAGGAAATGATATCGCAAATCAAGTAAACGTCTTTGTTTGACATCCGACCTGACATTTCTGACGGCACTGACTACTCGATAGTGATTTATTGACTTTCATCAGAAATCTTTTTGACCGGCCCGTTTGTTGTAGTGTTGTTACTCGTTATGATAACGATATCAGTAACTATTGTGTAATAAAGTTTTGTTTGTTAATGGTGCGCGTTTGGAAGAAAATATTTCGAAACTAATTATCGTTAGAGAAGCTATCGTAAAAGTAAGAATTTTTGATTTAATTTATCACTGACACAGGAAGTAAAGAAGTTCATATAATTATAGATGAACCCTGTTTTTATCAAGAACCTAAACATCTGTATTTTTGGTTTAAGTTTTTGGAATAGTTTTAACAAAATTGTAAAAAGATAAAGATTCATCAATTTTCTTTCCAACCAAAATGAATTAATATTCATTATGCGGGTTTACCCGCGTGGTCCCCGTTCCCGTGGAAATATCGGGATAAAGAGTATCCTATATGTTAGTCCAGGACTGCAGCTATATACGTACAAAGTTTCATCACAATCGCTCCAGTAGTTTTTGCGTGAAAGAGTAACAAACATCCATCCACACATACAAACTTTCACGTTTATAATATTAGTAGGATAATGTTAGATTCTAAACATAGAAATAACAAGTACTATAATATTATTGAATTAGTTTGCAATAAGCAAATAGCTTACATATATTTTTGCGTATGTAAACTATAACTTAATCGTTAGCAAGAAAATGACCTTGTTCAGTGTAGGTATAATAATAATAATGTAATACTATTTAATTTACCGCAAAGTCAATAAATATGCAAAGCAATGAATTTTACTATATTGAACTTAAATCTTATATTAACCTATTTGCACTATGAAAGTTTAAGAGATATTTGCTGATAAGTTAACGGCTTTATATGTACATATATTTGGATGTACAGAATTGTAAATAACCATCTACAACTATGTCAACAAGCTTATATTTCTGATAACACAGATAAACCTATTATTTTTAAACACCAGTTCCGCCAATTACAAATAAAAACTCATGTTGTATTAAGAACAAACATTTGTCACTTGATACGCATTCACTGTGACGACAGCCATACTATTATTGATATCAAGTTTCACTGTTCCGTGCCTATTCAAACTTAGTGTTCTATTTATGAATTATCATTCGTAAACAGATCTTTGAATTTTCTTTTTTATATTGATGGCTGTTTTAAATGAGTTTAATTGGCGCGAAGGTTTTATTTGGAACTTTTATTAGAACGTAATATAATATGATATAATCAAACAAAACTGCGTGATTAATGCACAGTTCATATCTATAACTAGAACGAAAAGATATTTTTCATACATACATACACATAATCACGCCTGTTTCCCTTAAGGGGTAGGCAGAGGCATATTATAGGTACGTAAACATTTCTCCAATTATAATGTGGTCCCACATAATAGGTGGTAAGCCTATTGCCGCTTTTTTTTTATTTATCATACAGTTTGCTTATACGCAAGCATCGGCACTAAAGCATACAAAGGTACTTAAGAATTAAACTTTCTGTATCAAAATAGGGGCTTGAACTATACACCAATTAATATTTAATTTACGCAAGTGATCGCGAGCAGAACTCAATTTGTATTAAATGGCTAACTGATTTGTTATCGCCCAGATCAAGCTAATAAGCCTAGAAACTTGAAATATTACGCAATATTTCAATTAAAATCGTAGAAAACTACCTATTTACTATGAAAAGAGTATTTGCAAACATTTAATGATATTAATTTCTTCTATTTACGTGATTATTTAATATACTAACTTTTGTAATGGCTAACTGATTTGTTATCGCCCAGATCAAGCTAATAAGCCTAGAAACTTGAAATATTACGCAATATTTCATTTAAAATCGTAGAAAACTACCTATTTACTATGAAAAGAGTATTTGCAAACATTTAATGATATTAATTTCTTCTATTTACGTGATTATTTAATATACTAACTTAAAGACATTTTACCTATAATCAAGCTTCTTAGTCAGATTGCTATATTTATTGTCTTAGCTAAGGGTCAAGATTACTTAAGATATACTTGAACAATAACATGACAAAATGTCCCTGGAAATGGCATATTGTAGTTTTCATATTCAACAAAACAATGACCGCTGAGAACAGCATTAAATAATGATTAATTGACAGACGTCCATAGAAAATATCCGCAGGTCACAGTGTATAAACGTTATGAATGGATACTACTCCCACACAACGACATATAACATTGCCTTAACCATGTTTAGGGCTGTCATTATCTAAATTGCCGACGCCGGATCGTCTTGTACATTTGGGCGGTATACGGTTTTTTCCCCGGACACCTCTCATAATATTTTTTTTGCAACAAAATAAATAAATAAGGGTAATTACTAAAATCTTGCTTAGTGAATAATCAAGATTACAAATTATCGTTTGTCTTTACAAAGAATGATTTCGCCTAACACAAGTACCAGATATTTCGCGGACACTTTAAAAACCCCGGCCCCCGGACGCCCTTTAAACCGTTTAGGCACACAAAGTCAAAAGCGAAAAATGTCAAATGCGTAAAATTTTTATTTATGCGCAAAATTGTTATTTATGCACAAAATTGTTATTTATGCGCATTTGACATTTTGCGCTGTAACTCCCTTTAAACTAGGACAAATCAAGGGAAGTCCGGACGGAAGGCAGCCCTACCCATGTTCCTATACAGGGAAGTTACAACAATTTTGTAACACAATAAAGAAAGTTGTAATATGTAACAGAACTCACTAGGGGGGTATTGTTTGCTAATCTTTATCTTCCTCCATTGTAACAGTTGTAATTAAGTTAGCATACTTAGTTTACTTGTGACTCGTAACTTGATGTTCATTTAGATAACAATTGCTATTAAAATAATAACTTTATCTGTTAATAAACTGACCACTATAATTAGTAAGAACTCTGCTTTATGCTAGCTGTAAATTGGTCATTATTACAATGAGTTACGTTGCGTGCAAACGTCAAGGTGTTAAGCTAGATGTGTGGCTGAATGTAGTTGTTTTTTATGTAATAGAAAATTGCTTGGAATAAATTCATGGGATATTTTTGGAGTTTGATGATAAAATAAATAACAGTAACAGTGATTTACGAATACGATATATTATTGAATACAAATGTTAAATTAAAATATACTACAAGACAATTATACATATGGGATTTTTGACAACAAAATATATCTTAGTTATATAAAAAAAACAAGACCTATGTTTCCCGGTGTACAAAGGTGTCTATTAACAACATTCCGTTAGCGCTTGTTTCTGAGACACACACAAAACGTATTAAATAGATAACCCAGTGCTAGTATTATATAAAATTAATTCGAAAAACACTCGTACTTACAAATTAATTTTAAATCTGTAAGGTTGCCTGGAAGATATTGCTGTTGGCAATAAGGCCGCCCATTGTACCATATATTTGTTTATGTGATATTAATATTTTTTTATTCTTTGTGTACAATAAAGTGTTTATTCATTCATTCATTCATTCTGTAATTCACATTCTTCAACACTGGCTCCTACGACAAAATCATATCAAACAGACATTATTGCTAGTGTATTACTTACAAAAATCAATTCAAAATACATACGTTTCCTTGACACCGCGTCGTCGCTTACATAATCACCATAATTACATCGTAAATCGCCATTGCTTATTCTACGGTAAGTACCTGTTGTTCTGACGGGCATCGAACCCGCTTCCGCTCGTCCGGTTATGGTCTTATTGTTTTTAGTTTGTGCTTTAAATATGACGGTATATTACACTGCACTTATGTATGAAGCGGACTTCGCCGCCTTCGAATAATGATATGTCGTACTAACTGACCCAGCAAACGTTGTTTTGCCTTATAAATTTACTCAAATGGCTATTAAAAAATAAGGGTTGATCGTAGAAGAGTGAAAATTAAGGATTGTATATATTTTTGTATGTTTGGGGTGGACTACCCCGATCATTAAGGGGGATGAAAAATAAATCTTGGCCGATTCTCAGACCTACTCAATACGCTCATAAAATTTCATGAGAATCAGTCAAGCCGTGTTGAAGGAGTATGGGAACGAAAACTGTGTCACGAAAATTTTATATATAAGATTAAGCCACGGACATACCATAGTTGTGACACGGAGAAAAACAGATTACGTGCGTACAATTATTATTAGACTAATTTATTGATTCAGGCGTTACTTTGCGGAAATCCAATGTAAGCAAGTAATGGATCCAGGTAAGATACGCTGAAACGAGTTGGTCGTGAAGACAATGTCGTTCTGAGGCGTATAATATGCCTCTGCCTACCCTTTCGGGAAAACAGGCGTAAATATATGTGTATGTATGTAATATATAACTTAATAAAGTGTACCCTAAGACCACTTGAAAGCAGTGTACGATAAATGAAAAAGAATATTATTTTTGTATATTCTGTTTACATTCCCACGTCGACGCGTGTCGATAGGTTGACGGCTTGGTTCTGTCAGTGTAATCTGTCAACAGAGGTTAATTTTAACCGTCTTTAACTTTAACCTGAAAGTAATAGCGCTTGTCTGTCATAATATTCTGTTGCAAGACTGAAAGGCTTTCCGTAACGTTATATTTGTTTTATGAAACTAAGCTTTTAATCTTTTCCATAGTCTTTTATGATTTGCAGTTGTCGTGGCAAAACATTTCATATTGTAACAATTTTTGTTTTTTTCCTATAAGTTTAATTGTAATTTTGTATATTGTTATGAATGTCCTGGCAGCCTGTAATTAAGGCATCACTTTGAAATGTACCTATCCCGTAAAAGTGTGACTAAATAGAATTAAGTAATGTTTTGTTGGTTGTCCTTAAATAAATAAATAATTGATTCTAACCTATGAAGTTAATAGGAGACGACAAAATTACTAGTATAGTTAATTACAAAAATATTATATTGATGCAGGCAATACCATAGAAGCCACAGTAAGTTTAACTAACTTTGTGATAATTCTTCACTTATATCTTTTAAACAATCGAGGAACAGCTTACTCAAATCACCTGTTTGCCAATACGAATTTTGTTATAACAATGAAATCTATTACCATTTTACAGAGAGCTTAGAGTTCGCCCTGTTAGAATTTAGATTACATTTACGAATATAATTAATATATGTTATTAAAACAATAAAATAGTTTGATAAGAAAAATAAAGCGTGAAATACACAACAAGTTGCACAGGAAATCGCGAAATGAGTTGTAGAATGAACATTAATTAGAGTTTGTTTGCGCGCGCGCACTGAGCTTCACCACGTTCAGACTAAAAATATATCCAGTTAATTAATGCTCTTCGTTGCGCAGGAGAGCCGTTTGATGGTGATGGTAGTAACAGAAATTATTTATATGGAACTAGTTTTTTCCTGCGTGATGTGCTGTCTGTCGCGGAACGCAGTATCTACGCATGTTTTATGATTATAACTTTTAATATCCCTCCACCTACAATTGATCACGCTGGAAATTTATGGGGGAGGCCTATTTTTAGAAGTGGCCTTCCTTGAGCTGATGATGATGATGAGTATCCCTTGCTCGAAAAGTGATATTAATTAACCTTACTAACTTCTTCCCTCATTTTTTACTTCTGCGAAGTATAAATCGTGAGAAGACAGACATAACTTCGGATCATAATTATGGATGTTTCTTTTAACAATTTTAATTAAATGAATATAAGTAAAAGAATTAAATCTTAAAGAAGTTATTTTTATATTACTTTTATGTGTCCAGTTCAGAACAATAACCGGAAGTAAGCAATACTTCCGAAAATAAATACTAAACCTATGAAGCATCTTTGACTATTCTTGGAAATGAATAACATAATATTTTTTAGAATAAACATACGTAAATTATGTTGCCTAATTTCCATAATCAATTGAACAATAATAACCTCTTGAATATTTCGTAGACAAAAACCACTTAAAATGTTTATATATGGTATCAAATATTATTCAACCTGGCAACACTCAATCCGCCTACGGGGTAGTAAAGGTAACTTGCAACACGGCGCCTACGCAAGGTGCAACCTTCGTAGATCAGTCAGTCGTCTGATGGACCTTGTATTTATTTATGTTTAATCAATAAGGTAACTAAAATTATAAATGTTTTTTATCAGATTACTACTATTATTAACTGTATAGACAACCTCGCCCTTCTGAATGTTACATGTAATATCTTTAAATCAATGATGGTTGATTGCAGTTTTTTGTTAACGCAACTAATTTAATAAAAGCTATAAATATGTGTCTTGCCCAAGTGAATCTTAAAACTTGTGTCTATTCCCAAAAATGTTTTAATGCAGAGTTTACTTACTTCTGTGACTTGTATTATTTATTAAAACAGTTCAATAACTGTGAATAGTTTAATACCAATAATAAAACATATCTTTTTTGATTTCACAATAGTCAATTGCTCATTTTAATCAAAACCATATGGACTTATAAGACAATATTGTTATTTGCTAATTTATTTTTTATTTTAACTGTCTTACATTCCATTTTAGTGACAGACTCACGATGCGACGTGTTGTTTGCAAAGTTTGTGATTGGCATGCAGAGAATTTGTAGTAAGTATGCCACGGACTTTGCATGCCAACATTTTAATTAAGTATCTACTTAACTAAATACTAGACTAGACAAATAGGCGTATTATTTACATTTACTTAGCATTGAGGTTTATAATATTTCAAATCATTGACAATCCTTTTTCTAAATGAATAAAATATTAGATATGCAAAGCCTTGAGAGAAAAAGTATTTAGTACAGAGTCTGTAATGAGAACAATATCTCCGTTCTTCTCCGCTAGAGGTTACGCTTATTGCAAAAAAGATTTAGAGGTTAAAACAGGTTTAAAAATAGTGCTATCAATTTTATTTAATCAAATGAAGTCAGTGACAGCTCTAGTTTTAAACCTGGTTTAACTTCAGATCCTGTTTTGTAGTAAGCCCTACACTGTTTTACATTAAAAAGAATACCTATCGTCCATACCTTATTTAGAACCTACAATTATATATGTAAAATTACCTCATGTCTTAACTAAATAAGTAAAATATATGTTATGTAATTTTTTTTATAAATTGTATACCGTAATTAAAATTAAAATATTTGATGATCCTTTTCGTATATTTAAGTACCTATATAAATTAATCGCCCACTTATAAGTTTGTGCATAAAACAAACTAACTAGCATTTTAATGTTGATTCGAATCCTGGTTATGTGGGTGTGGGAGCTGCCCACATATGGCTCTAAGTTATCTATATTTACTTTAATTGCATTTCGTAACATATTCCAATGAATATGCGTATGTCAATTTGATTGATTATGTACGGTACATAATTTAATATTTTAATCGGCATATTATGTCCTCAAACTCCGACTACGTCATATCGCCCGCGTATCTGCGCTATATCTAGTTTTACAGGGGAAGGTAAAACAACTTAATAAGTTTAATTTTGGGCTCACTTTTACTCATTATATGTTCTATTTCTTGTTGTAAAAACATTTTTCTAAAAGTACTTAATTTAGGCTCTGCGACAATTACATGCATATAACTTATATTAGCATACATTTTCAGTTACGCGGAATTGCACTATCCCCGACGATATGGGATTTTATTGATCATTGAAGTATCTATCGCTTATTGATTTAGTGACTAAATACATTAAATTAATTCGTTAGCATTAGAGACGTCAGGTTCGGCAACAAGAAACTTTACAAATGGCACCGAAACAACCATCCTCGTTTTCTATCCTTTTGCTGCAAGGTGTTGTACATACAAAAAGGTCGTAAGAACCGGATCGACAGTCCAAACCCCGTCCTTACGGTTCTGGATGCTTCACGAATACGAGTTCTATAATTGAACGATGCGGGAGAGTTCAACACATCGCGGTCCATCTTTTTAGAATAGGACACAAATAACGTTCTATATTTGAATATTTCAACATCACCAACATTGAGAGCACCTAGTGTTTACCTAAAAACTCATGCCACTTTTGGTTTTAACACTTCGGATTTAAAAGTGATTATCCTGTATCATCTTCATCGGTGTTGGTAGCTGTGTTGTTTTGCTTGTATGGGATATAGATTCTAAGGTAGAACGGTTATGCAGCAGCCATGCCGATGACCACATGCATCAATGTTTGTAAATAGAACACCGTGTACTATGAGAATCGTTTGATCTCGCTCACTAACAGAATGTGTCACATACAATGCTTTGTCACTTAATTCTCTCTCGTTCGGATTTTGTATAAATTAGTCAATGTAATGAGAAAAGCAGCTACTCGTGTAACATTAGGCTAACTGTGTAACTTTACATACAGCTCACAGAGTAGCAGGCGCTGGGTGATTGGTGACACCTCTTCACATTAGAGCGCAGTGAATGTTTTTGAACCGATAGTTACGGCTTTGTTTACAAACATTCATATAATATGTTTCTTTATCTACTACAGTCAACTAGAATATATTGTTCTTTTAATAATAGGTCGCTTTCCAAGAAGAATTAACTTAGATATGTAAAAAGAACGTGTTCGAAAGAATCTAACAAGTGTATTTGCTCATTCCATTATACAGCTGGTTTGGGAGGTGAAAAATCACGCTTATCTGGCACAAACATTGAGGAACGGTGGTCCTCGGCCCGGCCATCTGTTCGTTGCACCCATAAAGATAACAAAACTCACAGTCGGGAACGCACTCATTTCATATCAGGCCCTTCTCGTGAGCGCTCCTGTGCCTGATATAAAACTATAACGCGCGAAAAACAAACAGCAGCCATTTTGCATATTTTCGAACGATGTGTTCCATATTCGAACGCACGGTGCGTACAGCTCACGCTTGTTTTATATTCTCTTTTTGAAATGGAGTTTATTTTTAATCGCGCTGTCCTATTTAATCCGTTATTTCACGCAGCCACTGCCTGGATCAGTGTTGGAGGAAAGCGTTTCTATCAAAGTTGTGTTTCCCGTCATACGGAATTTAATATAAAAGCTTCAAAATGTTTAAATTTATAATTTCAAAAATAAAAAAGGTTGTTATTCTGAATGTTAGTGTAAATAAAAAAATAGTTTTGAAAGTTATTTTCAAAGTTTCGTGTGTTTCTTTGCAGATATACCCAGATCCTGAATCCGAGAAGGCGATAATGGGATCTGTGGTTTATTGCATCCACCACAAGCAAGGATGCCAGTGGTCTGACGAACTACGCAAGTTGAAGGTGAGTTATCTGTTAGATAAACATTGGCATACATCGATAAACTTTATGTAAACAGAAAACAAATATCGTTTCGTAGTAATATAAAGATACGCACAATTGTCGTGAGGCAGTGAGATTTCTTTATCTATGGCAACTTTTTCATTGGGCGGGTAGAAAATGGCACACATCTATAAGTATTAGGTATAAAGAAGATTTCTCGTAACTTTTCTGTAAGCCTACCAAATTTTTTAGTGACGTATCGACTTATTTGTAATAACTCAAACAAATGACTATATAAATAAACGACAGTCATTTAATTTACCCAATTGTTTATTTTAGTAATTAGAACTGCATTGGGTTCAAACAAAAGTGCAATGTACCTAATTTACTACTAACTAGTTAGCTGTTAGTTAAATATTTATCGCCAAAGCAGATGTAGTAATAGTGTTTGTATTGATAGCCGATTATTATTTATGAGCGACTCCGTTATTACTGCGGTTGTTATTTAATTATCGCACGACCTGATTACCTCCATTATTATAGCATTATAATAATCGAGTAAAGTTTTATCTTCTTTTTTAAACAAAATTGTAATTATAGGTACTCGTCTCCATGTTCAAATAAGATAGGTAGGTAGATAAAAACCACACAATTTCATCTAAACATAAAAAAAAATTACTTTTTTTATCTTGATTGGGAATTAATCACATGACTATTTTAAAAGATTATTTATCACAGGAAAGGAATTTTATCGTATATTAATATTTGAATATTTACACGCATAACAATAATGTACCTAGGTATTTCCAAAACAATACAGCTTGTATAGAAGTAGGTATATTTAAGTGAATAAAATAATGTAAAAATGATCGTACATTGACAACACTGTTCTGCAGTTTGATGATATTTGTTTGATAATTAAATAAAGTCAATTGGTTTGCCAATTAAAAAATACGTGTTACATTTTACCAAATAAATCCAACTCTACTTGAAAGTAAATACTTTTAAATCTTCAAAAAGAAGGAGGTCATCAATTCGAATAAATGTCCTATTTTTATTGTGTATTTGTAACGATATATTTGTATTGCGCAGGCGCATCTGAACACTTGCAAGCACGACGCAGTTCTGTGTGCAGCGCAATGCGGCGCCATGATCCCGCGCGTCCTTATGCAGGACCATCTCCGGTACACCTGCCCGCGACGCCGTGCAAACTGCGACCATTGCCACAAGGAGTTCTCAGGCAGCGCTTTAGAGGTGAGGAGGGGAACCCTATTTTGGGCCGTGGATCTAACGGCAAAAATTTGGTCCAAACGTGGTAGGGACCAACGGCTTAACGTGCTTTTCAAACCACGGCAGTGTGCCACCTTTTTGAAGCACGGCAGCACTGAATAACGCCATATAATGCCACACAAACTGCCACTTATCCAATCGATTACTGTGTAATTTAATCTTACAAGTACATAGCACTAGCTTATGTGATGGACAGCAGCACTTCTACTTTTCGAACAATCACTCAAACAACTGACTAGCGCGGACGACTTCCAAGAGGCAGTACAATATAAAATATGAGGAACGCCTTGTTTTGCTCCATACCTTCTAAATAAGTGCATAAGCCTGAAGGTTACTACAACTACTAAGTATTAAGAATATTTCCTACGTAAAGTTCTAACCTCCAGCAGAAAATAGAACCATAATGAACTTCGATTCATCTAAAAACGTTATTACACGTTTCGTCTTACCTAATGATCTACGCTCTATATGTTGTAAAACTGATAGGGGTCCTGGTTGCAGAGCGCCGAGAGGACAGAAGGAGGCGGCGTTTTGTTACATAAAATGCTCAACTTTTCCAAGAAGATAAAAGCTAAATGAATGATGTTCTTTTTCCAGGAGCACCAAGGCAACTGCGGTCACGAGCCCGTGTACTGTGAGAACAAGTGCGGCGCCAAGGTGCAGCGGCGGCACACGCAGCAGCATCTGCAGCAGCACTGCAGCAAGCGGCTCGTGCCGTGTCGGCATTGCGCGCAGCGCTACACGCAGGTAGGCACTCAGAAACTTGCAATCAGTTCTAGTCACGTCCGTAAATGCTTTATATAGACATCAATCAGGCATGGTTTTGAGTAACGTGAGCAGGTGCTTTTTAGACTAAACGATTATTGACTTAGACTTGCAAATTTATACGGGTAATACGAAGGAGAGGACACAAGAGTAGGACGCGTAAGTTGTCTACGCAGGTACAATTGTAGACACAAAAATGAAAGAGATAGAAAATTAATACCTCATGCTGTCTCAATGGTACACCTCATTTTGGACTTTGATTGAGATTCCATAATGTTTTACTGCGCATACAAAGTCATTGTTTAACTTATGCGCCGCGGATTGTACGTAGGTATATAGATATTTTCACGCTCTCCAGTCAGCTTTACGGTTAACGTATCTTAATCTGTGTAAGAATGCGAAAGATAGGAAAGAATTTTTTGATAGCCAATCAATATAGCATATAAATTAAAAAGTAAAACAAAATATCCATATAAAAATTTCAATAATATCTTTTGTAACATTTTATTAATCATTATTATTATTTTAGCTTATAATGTTATTTGTTTTTTTTTATATTGAACATAATGTATTTAAATTAACTGCACTGTATTTATAATTTTTATTTGTTGTTATCTTTTCTGTGCATGGGTATAATTGACCTGAATAAAGAACTTATTATTATTATAGATGGTTAATAGGATGGTAAATAAATAAATAAATGTTCTCTTACAATCACACCAATTATTTAGTTCCAAGATAAGTATCATTAAGAACTTGTGGTATGGATACTAAATAACGAATAAACATATATACATACTTTTTTTTGTAAATACATACTTAATATACATAGGAAAACACCCAGACCAGAATAAAAATTCATATTTATACACCCAAAGATTTGTTCTGTATGGGAATCGAACCCACGACCTCAGAGTGGAGTGCGGGTATACTCGCCACCACGCTATATCAGTCGTGTGTTCATATGGCTAATTTGTTGATACAGGATACGGTGACAGCGCACGGGGCCCTGTGTGCGCGCGCGCCGGTGCCGTGCCCGCAGCGCTGCGGCGGCGGGCCGGGCGGCGGCAGCGTGCCGCGCGACGAGCTCGACGCGCATCTGCGGGACCACTGCGCCGCCGCAGGACTCGCCTGCTCCTATAGGGACGCTGGATGTCGCTTCAAGGTGAGACTTTCTTTCTAGCTCACATTTACCCTGTTATTTTTTTTAATCGTCGGTTAAAAAATGCTGTTTACGCACTGTCTCCCGGCCAATAGGGGGACCGGGAGGGGAGTGTGGGGCAGACGCGACCACCGCAGTCCTACCCACTAAAAAACTTCCAACGACGCCCACCGCTGTTGAAAAGGGGCGAGGCACCAATGCCTGGGTTTGTAGCTGGCATCCCGCCCGCGGCCAACGTCCCCTGTATCAGAACCGGGAGGACCTCCTCAGGGAGGCGTGATGTAATGCGCCCCCTAAGCTCACATTTACACTGCCGATAGATAGGTGCAGGCGACTGGAGATCGATTGTCATATCGTCGTTTATGTTCGATTACCAAATAAGTTATTTTTAGGACATTTTCACCAGTCTATCAATAAGTCAGTCTGATTGGCGTGCTGTTACTTATCAGTAATTGAAAAAGTAGGTTCTTATTGGCCGTATTTTGATTGGCGACACGACGAGTCTTTCGATTCTCTTGATCAAAACCGTCGAAAATTTTATAAGGTACGTCATGATAGAACTTAAACGACGGTATGAAACAATTGGGGAGGTCTATGTTCTAATGTGGATTTTTAGTGGCCGAGATGATGGTGATCACGCTGACCCTTTGAAGAAGCTCCACCACGAACACTTTTCATCAAGTGGGCAGAGTACATTTTTGCTACTAGTTTTATTTAAAATTAGTTTTTGCCGAGCCATCATTACATATAAGCAGTAATACATAAAACTTTTATTTAGTGAGAGACTCTTATAATAACTCCATAAAATACGTTTCACGAATGTTACATCTAAAAACTACTACTGTTAAAACGGAACCTGGCAACACATTTTCACTGTAGTATCTGTCACTGCCAAATAATTCATTACGCAAAATTATATCCCGATCCTTTAAATTGGCTTCTAACCACAAGAGCAACAATGTTTATGCAATATTAATGTTTTTACTGTAAAACTACTTCTTTAAAACGAAAGCTAGAACGATTAGTCACGTTTACAAACATATAGTTACAACTTATTTGTAAAATTACCTACTTAACCGAAACTTTTCTTCTACAGGGCACACGTCAAGCAGTAGACCGCCACACAGAAGAGAGCTGCCAGCAGCATCTATCTCTGGTGTCAGCATTGGCAGCACGTCAAGCACGTCAATTGGAAACGCTGCGAGTGGCCGTGGCTCGGCTGGCTGTCAACGTTTCTGGAGCGCTGGTGTGGCGCGTGCCGGACTGGGCAGCCAAAATGGCCGAGGCCAAGGGGAAAGACGGTGTCGAGCTGATATCACCAGCGTTTTACACCAGCCAGTATGGATACAAGTTGCAGGTGAGGAGTTATTCTTCAATATTAATAGTGCGCGCTAGCTCTATTGGGTCAGAAGCGATAAGCAAAGTAAAGCAGAGTAAACAGAGGTTGGTTTTTAAGGACCGCTTGTTTGGCATTGAATATTGAGCGCTTCTGTGCTTCGGAAGGCACGTTAAGATGTTAGCCGCTAAATTTAATAATAGTTATGCTATTGTGTATAACCTGAAACCCTCACAGTTTGGTTTGTGAGAGCTTTTGCTCAGTAGTATGACTTAAATTTCTCAAGCAGCTGAAAGTTCTTAACATTTAGTTTCTACAGAAAAGTAAATAAGAATATTTACCTGCTATTCCGCACAAAGCCCTGACTAATAAATAATCAATTACAAGTAAAACCAATAGCTCTGTTTACATTTGCTTACGAACAGTTTCAACAAAAATACAACCAAGATAACAGTTTAAGTTTTCCTTTTATTATCGCAAAGTTATTTTCCGTACATAAAACCGCAGTTTTATATCTTAAACGACCCTTTGTTTATAAACAAAAGTGACTAAATGACTAATCGTATGCACCACTACTCTACAACACGGATTTAGAACGCTTACTCACTCACGTGGTGTTTGGATTTAGACTGGTAGGTACATGACAATACGACTCATAACTACCACACTCTCCCTCAAATGTGTCACTGCAATGAAAATAATTCGTTGTCATTGATATTTTATATAATATAATAAGTTTAAGCCAAGTGAGCTTAAAGATTTTTGAAATGGGTACTTGATAAAATGCCCGACAAACAAAAAACAAGAAATGCTATTTTTTGTACCTAAACATAATTCGTATAATACAGGCCTAGCCTAGTTAGGAAGTATCTTTAAGTGGTATCTTTAAGTGGAATTATTTTAAGTATGCAAATAAAGAAAGAAATTTCAATTATTAATCTTATCATTTATGTAAAGAAAATAATAGTTAAGGTAGAGTAGGTACTGAGAATTTTTAAATAAATAAATACCGTTGACTTATAAACAAACGCACCAGTGAAACACGACTGACTAAATAATTTAAGTAAAACTTACTTATAACACACCTTTAAAAAAAACACAAAAAGACAGTTTTCATAATATCAATAAATGTATTTGAAGTATTTCATACTATGTTTACTTATTTTGTCTATTTATTTCAGGCATCGCTCTTCCTAAACGGAAACGGCGCAGGCGAAGGCACCCATATGTCAGTATACATCAAGCTCCTTCCAGGCGAATACGACGCCCTCCTCCGCTGGCCTTTCTCTCACACCGTTTCCTTCACACTGTTCGACCAAAGCGCCAGTCCAGAAAGGGCCTGCAACATCGTCGAGAGCTTCGTACCTGACCCCACGTGGAAGAACTTCCAAAGACCCTCAAAGGAACCCGATGCGTTGGGCTTCGGATTCCCACGCTTCGTCTCTCACGAGATGCTCAAAAAACGGCATTTCGTCAAAGATGATGTCATGTTTCTCAGAGTGAAAGTTGACCCAAGCAAAATAGTTGCCGTATAAAATAAAATAAAAAATACCACTACAAAATGACTCCCGAAATTGATGCTGATAAACAGTGCACAATAATTAAAAAAACATCAGTCATTGTTAACTAGTATTAAGTAATTTAAAAGTCATAGACTGTAACTGTAAATATTATGTCAAGTTTGTTTTTAATAAGTTAACTTAAGCATCTGTAAATAGTATCGTAAAAAAGCGCATAAGCTGCATTGTTATCCTTTCACTGAAGATCTCTTGAGTTTCAATTGCCGTCAGAGATACAGCAATCTAAGCATGATTTCAAAGATATCCCAAAAACTACCAAATGGTATTTTTTATTCACTGGCAACACTTCTAACTTTCTTGAGTTGATAAAACCCGTGCCATATTTTCTAAGAATTATTAAAATATACACATTTTTATAGGGCACTGCAAAAATTGTGTGTAAAATATTGGTTTTAATTTGGGTTCATGTGCGTTTTTGTAGGCCTTACAAGATCATAAAGAAAGGTTCTTTGAAAAACGCTTTGAACAAATTATTAATGAGATTACTTTGAGACATGTTTGGTTGTTACAAATCGGCAGATCTTTGTATATATTCACTGTTTTGCTAAATAATTTATATGGTATTAGAAAGATTTTTCTTCTGTTATTATTATTGTACATATATATAAACATTTTTCAAGAGCACTTTTTGTAAATATACTTAAATAAATTTAAAGATAATATTTCATGTTTCTGTTCGAAGCTGGAGTTAGACCAAAGTGTTTTGATTTCTTTGCAAATAACGAAAAAATATTAAAATGTACATTCACTTAGATGCAAAGTTTATCAACATTATAACACGGCTAAAGCTGTTTGTAATTAACTATATATTTTTATAACTATCCAAAATATGTTAGACATAATAATAATAAGTAAGTTCTTATTCAATATGGTCCTTAATGTGTGTATTCTTGTAATTTTTAAAAGACTTGAAATTTAAAGTGTGCTTTATTTCAATAATAGAAATAAGTATCTTTATGGATGCATAATCTGTTATAAATTATCTTTCAGATCTCTTTAACGCTTTTTTTTAATTAATTAATTATTAATCTCAATGTTACATTCCAGAAAAAAATATTTTTAAGGCTGGCAATAATTCTGATATATGACCATTAATAATAATAATACTTTGATTTAATGATTTGTTGCAATATAATGATTTAGTGAAGTAATGAAGAGTATTTAACTTTTTTCTTTAAGTCTGATTCTAATTTTGCACTGCATTTTTGACTAACGTACTATCCAAATTTTCTAGATATAATTAGGTACTTTATAAGTAAAGATGAGACTAACTACTTTTAGACTTAAGGTTTTAGATTTATGTATATACCTAAGTCGTCATTAGAACGTGTTTATGAAGACATAATAATAATGGCGTATCATAGAATGTAAATGGAAATATATTTCTTTTCTCAAAGTAAACACTGCTTTTATTTGGCAACACTACCCTTCTTTAGTATTATAGCTTGTAATGGTTACTGCACCATAAATATTGCAGAACTATATCTTCAATATTAGCTAAAATGGACAGTCAGGAACAAATTAGGTTTAATGTTAGTATTTTGAGTGATAATTGTGTTGTACATAAACAATTTTATGTATTATGTCAGTGAACTATTAAACACAGCTGAAAAGAGTCTAAGGGGGTTATTACAAAACGAAATAAATAAATTTATGACAATTACACCAATTATTTAGTTCCAAGATAAGTATCATTAAGAACTTGTGTTATGGATACTAAACAACGGATAAACATACTTAAATACTTTATTTTTTTTGTAAATACATAGGTACTTAATATAATTATATAGGAAAACGACCAGACCAGAACAAATATTCATGTTCACGCACACAAAGATTTGTCCCATGTGGGAATCGAACCCACGACCTCTTGGAGTGAACTGTAGGTATACTGACCTCCACGCCATATCGGTCGTCATAATACATCAATGAATTTTCCAAAAAGTACAGGTGTCCCGAGTAGGTAGGGTGCTTCCCCGCGGCAGACTTTGTAGGATCGTATTTTTTCCTTTGATTTCTGACCTACTTTTTGTGGAATGTGCCATTATATCCTAGCATTATCCCGGTTGCCTTAGATTTAAGTTTAGGGCCCAGGGTCTGCTTATTGTTCGAACCAGATATTAACTGAATTTCAGTTAATGCGTGCTGTCTGGCGGCCGCACCCTAGAGGGAAATATCATTCTATGGTTAAAGACGCTGTCAATATGTTAGAAGGCACTGACTTCCTAATAACGAATGCCTTAGATGTTCAGCCAGGACCAACGGCTTAAAGTATATTTCAGACGCACGGAGCAAACGATTATTACGCACATAACTCTAAAAAGTTGTAGGGCTTGAACCCTAGACTCTCTCAATTTAAAGGCCATGGGTCTCGCCACGTAGGTAGCTATCGCCGCTCACAGTAGGTTTGTGTACTTTTTTCTACTTTGTAGGATGTGTGCGTTATTGCGATAAGTACATTCTATTTGTCTTCTACAAAAATATTGTCGAATGTAAAAGGGCGCGCTAAGTAACATCTAACATTAAGAGCCTGTCGGACCAATGAAACAAATAATCACCATCATCAAACGAGGGTTATGCCGCTTGCGGTCTTGCGGGCCCGGGATCCGCTTTCTTACATTTCTGCCTCTATTTAGCACAGTCTTCTGCATCCATTGTGAACAACCCATTGGTCCACATAAAAAAATACCACCAACATTATATTTGTTTTATTAAACCACACCACATACCCCCACCACACATTTAATAAAATTGAACAATATTTGTCTAAATATTGGTTTGGAACTGATCTTGCATTAATATACCTAGCCTGAAAATTGCCTGAGTAAAAAGATGCTCACATCTGAACTCATTCTTTAACTGTTGGATCTTTTTAATTGAATTACAAAAAGTATCTTTAATGTATGCGAAAAAGTGTGTAAAAGATGTTATGTCGTAATCTTAAGACAACCAAGCACAAAACTTGACTTTTTCATTTAATATCTATGATTGTTTTTATTAAATTATACAACTATACTTATCCTAAAATACCAAAAATGTATCCTAATCTAAATATATGTATATTATTGTTTTGGTAGTTTTATATACCTATAATGTTAGTTTTCTGCATTTTTATTCTAGTTGTAAGAATTTTTGGTACCCACGCAAGACCAGCATCGTGGCATTCATTGGGTACCATTTCAATCCTTAAGTACTTTATGTTACTTTTTACCTGGTTTAGAATGAATTATTTTCCACAGATAAAACCAGTCAGTGCGTGATGTGCCTGACGTGGGAAAAGTTCTTAACAGCTTTTTTTTTAAAAGCAATTGCTTAATGTTTGATATAGAACCTTACAGAGCCTTCATTGCGTACTGCTCTTAGTTGGAAATAAGAAGTAAAAAAATTAAGCCACTAGATACCAAGAATTTTGTTGCTGGAGGCCAAGAGGCTGTGGTCACTGAGACAGCGAAGTAAGTCATTAGATAAGTTACCAAGTAAAGGGCTGTATTTAGTAGGAACGATATTGCAGAGAAACAAATGTTGTAACTATTCGCCCCATGCGAACACAGCCACACAAAGTTTTCCATAACGTGTTGCTTTAAAGTGACTTGAAACTAAGTAAAATTTTCTTCAGATAATGCTTCAAATAAAATTTAAGAAAAACATTTTAATAACGAAAAGAAACGAATATAAACAAGAAAATTGCTATTTCCAGCATCCATTTCTTTTCAATTGCATGACAAAACAAAAAGGAACAGCTTTTATTATATGTGTCTGAGTAACAGTGGTCACATCTGGGAGAAATATCACATGTGCAATACATATCAAATAAACAAGTAAAAATAAGTTTGTTTTGCATTTTCTGATATTCTATAGGAACAGTTAAAAAATAAAACCATTTTGTATAAAAGTAGTAAATTTTACTGATAAAATGCTAACTTATTTGCTTATTACGTAGGTACTTAATTATCTTAAAATATTTTTACCTGTACTGTATAAATATAATAACTAGAACTTATATAACATTACGTATTTTGTGATGTTCCAGACTGACTGTATGTAGAACTATTCAGGTTGGGTGTAGCCGTTGTTCTCCTTGTCATCTGTAATAGATTTAATTAATTTTAAATATGGGATTCAATTTGTAAATGGCAAAATGGAATAGGTACAAGCAGTTTAGTGAGTTCTTAAAAAGCCAATCCAATATGGAACCAACTAATGGAATGGTTAGATCTCTTCAGATTAATAAATTACTACACTTAATTTAGATTAAATAAATTAAAATATACTTTATTGTTTTTAAGATTATCAGGATCATTTAGGTTTGTAGAAAATATTATCCATGTTATTGGTATTTAATGTCAAAATTGTAAATGTTCAGGAAATATATGAATTTATTATTATTATACCTAGATAGAATTAAAAAAAAAATTATCCTTGAAATAAATTAAAATGGAAGATGTCTGATGTGAAGTAGATTTTTTCAAATCCTTTTTAAGGAGAGTTTAAGAACAAGACCTCAGAGTACTACCTATTCTAGGAGACAGAAAGTTAAATAATACTGCTCATGAATAATGCAACGCTGAAACAAGAGTAAAATCTCATTTCAGCGTTGATCATGAAGACATCGTTGTTCTGAGGCTCCTATCTTACCAGAAGATGCTCTGTGTAAGGGCGAAACACGTGTCGTGTTGAATAGTTTCCCGATTTTTCGAGAAATTATAGTAGCGCGGGAATTGTTACAAAGATATTTTTAATCCATCACTGGCTTACAATGGATTTCCACAAAGTAACACCTGAATCAATAATTTATAATGCGTCTTATAATTACCATCTTTATCCTATATAGCTCATCCATAGCAGAGGGCAGTAATGGCTTCACAGAGTTAATCTCCATCATGGTAAGATGATCTAGCCGACCATAACTCCCTCCAGACTTCATCAGGGCGTCCATAGAAGTTCTCAGCTTAGACATGCGTATGTCCCAGATATCTTTGATAATGGTCTTTATATCATCCGCATTAGGTACATCTTCGGACGCTGCTCCTAAGATCAGCTTTGCTTCTACCATGTAGTGTTCATTGGGCATTTTTGTGAAAAATCTAAATGAGACATAAAAAATTAGGTTAAAGCCTTTTTTATTGATATAAACTCACTTTAATAGAAGTATTTCTCTTTTTCGGGTAATTTTATATTTTATTGTAGGAAGATTTACAGCAATACAATAGTACTGAGTGGATGCGTTTTGTATCATGCTTATTTCACAGTATGAAGTGCTTTCATTTTTTTTGGACTGCATCAACAGCTTGCCATCAGGCAGGATGTAGACATTGAGATGTGTCACATTAAAAAAAAAAGTATCTTTCAGCCAATTACAAATTCTCACTTATATGAAAACTTATTATTAAAATTATTACATATAAATTTTACAGTATGCAGCATTTTCCAAATTAACTTACAGTTAAAGTCTAGCAATTTCCATTATAGACAAGTCCATAATCCTAACCCTGTAAAGCAGTGGAGGCTTTACTCAAAGGTGGTATTTGGGATGCACACAAAATAATCACAATTCAAAGAAATATGGCATTTTTCTACACTTGAGTATGACCATATGTTATTAATTCACTATTATTCTGATTCATATAATATATCATACTAAACTGACGGGCGTGTATGAAAAGGTTACTGAGTGTGAATGAAGCTAAGAATGAAATGAAATGAAATAGATTTATTTGCTTTGATTTTGCGTGCTTACATAAAGGTCTTATACAGGTTAGTTGTATCGTCAAAATCTACTTATATTTAAGTGTGCAAATGTTAAAATAAAAAGAGGGTGTGCCAAGATCATAACAAGTGGAAGGATGAAGAGGCATGACATTATGTGTGTATCATTCAGTGCAAATTATCAGCTATGGACCCAATTAGGAGCTCCTAAGCTGCATAAAAGTGTACATTGCAGCTATAAATTTGTGTTAATAAATAGAAGGAGATTCCTAGATGTCTAGTTTTTCATGTTCCTGCATACAATCATGCCCGTTTACCTAAAGGGATAGGCTAGGGCATATTGTACGCCCACATTTCGCTAATTATATTATTGGTCCCTCGTAATAGGTGTCGAGTCTATTGCCGCTTACCGCGAACTTTATTGTTCGCTACAGCCTCGCCGTTGATCGGCAGGTGCACCACTTGCAGGTGAGATTGGTTAAGCTTCCAATGTTGGCAGGATCCCTATACACCTATGTATGTTCCTTCAAGATAGCTCAAAACAAACAAACCTTGATTTCTTCTCTTCCTCCTTGATTGTTTCCAAAACATCCATTTCCATCCAATCTGGGGGAACTATTCGACACTTTTGCTTCTGTTTTAACATTATAGCAAGCCATAGTGGCACATTCAAGGGTAAACCAGCCCGAAAAGGTCCAAATTCACCACAAATGAGATAGATTTTATCATACGAAAAATTTGGGATAATGCTTATTATTCTGTTCTCTCCTATAAACTCAATCTCGTATGGGTCCATTTTAATTGATCTGGCCGCATAGGCCGTCAATTAATCTCAATAATTCCGTATGATTACTATAATTGTCGAAAATAAAGTATACTATCAACAATATTATAACAACACACAAACTGTCAAAAAAGAGCGCGAATTGCATTCCTTTGACGCGAACTTTTGGACATTTCCCATGCCATCTTCGTTCAGAAACAAGTTAATTTTACATTACTTGCACAGCGACACCCAGGCATTACATATGTAACTATTTAGGTCACTTAACAAGCAAGCAAGGCAAGCCGTAACTAAAAAATGTATACTTACTCTAAGAGAGGGCGCTGACTGCACTACGTTTGGGTTTATTAAATACCGTACAGATGGCGTTGCTAAAAATTAAGCACTAGGAATAATAATTATATTTATTTTGGTGTATAATTCTACAATTTAATGAATTGATTAGTGTAGGTAAATTTTGAATGCAATGCAAAGTCAACATTTAGTTAGCAGGTAATCTGTTAATTGTCCGAGAATTTGAAATATTCAACATAATTTTATAACATAAATACCAATGTCACATTGTCCTCTTTTTAAAATTGAACTTTACGTTTACGTAAATGAGAAAATAAAATGCATTGAACAAAATTAACAATTAAAAAAAATGGTGCTGTGCGGCGCCGGCCTAGAATTGCGACACACTCTCTCGTCTCATGAGGAGTCGTAGCGGTCGACGAAAAGAAATGTTTCCAGATGTAGGAGCGCAGCGTCATTCTGAGTACTGGCTGGAACTGCGATCACCAACCCGCCTGCCATCGTGGTGATTATGGCCGAATACCTCCAAATGGCACTTACGCATAAACGGCCTTAAGTCCTCGGCGACCCTGCTATTTCAGACTATAATCTAGCGGTCTTGGTGACCGATGACCTTATTAAGGCGGCGGTCTTGGTGACCGATGACCTCATTAGGGCGGCGGGAAGCCGGTAGACCAGTGTGTTTCAATTGGGGAGGTCTATGTTAGCCATTTGAGGACTTCAAACAACTTTGAACAAAATGTATTCTAAATAATCATAAAGAACTGGTAAAAAAGATAAAACATATCTCAGTTCTATTTCAGCAGATATATATTTTATATAATTCAATATTCGTAGAAACGAACGCTGAGTTTACAGAAGGGGGGGGAGGCACACATGACTCCCCCCCCCCCCAATCGTACATGTGAAATTTCAATCTAAATCAATGCGCCTACAGAGCTTAGTCCTAAAGGGGGGGGGGGGCACCCATGACCCCGCCAATTGTACATGTGTAAATAAAAAAATAGTATTATAAAAATAAATAAATATCGAGCGTTTCCTAAAGAGGCCTCATTTGGCTGCTTGAAAATTTATTACAGCAGGATGTCACACAAGTCACAATTACCTACGCCAATCCACACAGGGTCTGCGTGATGGAATATAACCAAGAGAATGTTGGTTCATGCGGCCTGTGCTTAAAAGTGGGACTAGAATGGGCTGAAAACAAAAAAAGATATATTTATTACGTAAATAACGCCAGCTTTCCAAATACTTTTAGCTTTCTTTATTTAGAATCGTAGGGATAGAGAGGATATATTTACTATCAAAAGAAGATCGTTAGTTTTCTTTAGATTTTAAAAATAAATCACAAACTATGTAAGTAAACAACAAATAAAAAAATTTTACTGTAAGGGTCGGTTCATATCTGACGGAACATGCGTCGCGTATTATCGGTCGCGTAACGCCAGGACAGAGAAATGTATAGATAAACATAAGACCTTGCACATTCAACCGATGATACGTTAGTGCGTCGCGCATACAGCTACGATACGTTCGACGCATTTTCCGTCAGATATGTACCGACCCTTATGCGGTTACGTATAATTTTTATTACTTTAAATGTTTTATGAATATGCGTTTGCGCGAACAGCGTTTATTTTTGGCCTTTTTCAATTTAAGTAAGTAGATTTAATTCTTCTAATTTAGATAGCACTTACATAAATATAGTTATACATCTACATATATATATATATACATACATTTACATACTTCATACAAAAAGATCAATTTTCAGTCAATCAATATTTTAAAGAAAATTTACCTAAAACTTCATCGAAGTCCTCTTGTCGCACTAAATATAGGTAATGTGGTTATCGAGATCACACTTCGACGATATACCAACGTCATCGTAAATACAATTAAAGGCAAGAAGCTTCAGATTACCACGGAAATTACTAATAACATCAACAAATAACGTAAACTTGAATTAAAAACTCGACTCCAATACTCCAAGCAAAACTAAATACCTATAACAGATCGCAGACAGTCTGAAAGCGATGGCCAAGACAAGTCATCTGCTCAATCGATGCAAATCGCTTTGGCAAAGTGCAAACTCTTAATTACTAGCAGTAAATTAGGGTGGTTGACAATGTCTCAGTCGGGCATATTTATGGGGGACCCGACGAGACGGGCAGCGGACCCGCCACCCCATTTGTTTCAATAACTTTCCGGCAAAACGTTAAGATTTCAAGTTTCGGAACGTACGTGACGCCTGTTAATTTATATGTAATTAGCGATTTTGCACTCGCTAGATCTAGATGTAGATGTTCGGAGCGAATGGTGCTGAAAATTTCATTTTAAATGGCTGTGAATTTGTTTTGGGAATATAGAAATTT
The DNA here is from genome assembly GCA_949126915.1 of Musotima nitidalis. Taxonomy (NCBI): domain Eukaryota; kingdom Metazoa; phylum Arthropoda; class Insecta; order Lepidoptera; family Crambidae; genus Musotima; species Musotima nitidalis. Next base: position 19,494,475 of record OX421416.1, read on the forward strand.
GTAACATATTTGCACAATTTTTTTACAAACTTCTATTTAAGAGAACTGTTGCCTAGGTAACTTATGAGTTAAAATATAATTAATGTAATGTAATTCCCAGAAATAAATTTTGAGATAACAAATTCTAAAACTTTATGCTTACTTACCGACAGCATAACGCTTTATATATTTTTAAAATATCACAAAAAGTTGCAAGGATAATTAAGTTCACACATACATACATGCATTTACGCCTGTTTCCCCGAAGGGGTAGACAGAGGCATATTGTACGCGCACACTTCGCCAATTATATAGTTGGTCCCACGTAATAGGTGGCGAGCCTATTGCCGCTTACCGGGCACTGTTATGTTCGCCAGAGCCTTGTCCGTTGATCGGCAGGTGCACCACTCAAACCATTCAAACCATGTAAAGTTCTTCATTTCTTTGCATTCTTTAGTATTAATCTATGTAATTACTATTTGTATGCCTTTTACGCTTTTATTTTCATATAGTAAGTGATAAAACATTGGACTTTTGGAACGCACATAGGTTACTTTTCTAATCCAGTTTTTGTGGAAAACTTCCTTTGTATAAGCAAGGATTCATCTAAACATAAGCTAGACAAATGTAACTGGTTTTTGAGTCAGTAGGTACAAAGGTCTTGGATAGACCAGCGTAACCTTTGCTAATGATAAGTAAATCGGTAGGTATCTAAGTATGAATAAATTGCTAATCTTTTTTAGAAAAACGAATCTGTCTGCACGGACGGAAAACACATTGTCTCCCTTCAGACATCTTTCCTTGAATCTGCATACAAATTCGTGAGATCGCGCACAAATTCACCGAGTCATTTAAAAGCCATTCCGCTCTACGAAAATGCTGTTTTTTTGCCCATAAATATGTCGAGGCTTGACGTTCAGCATCGCACAGCGACATCTAGTGCCGTGAGGGGCGATTTGCAGGCGAGTCACGCCACCCCGCGATAGATGGCGCTCGCTGCCACTCAAAATGCGGGACCGAGGGAATTCTTTTGTTTCGAATTTCTTTTCAGTTCGCGCGTAATTTATTTGTTTTCCTCAGAATGCGGGCGTCTAAATGTAACGGTGCAAAGACGAGCATTGAAGATTTAGCTTTATAATTAAGTAGCTAGACTAAATAATTATTACACCTAGACCTGAATCTCGTTGACTTTGAAACTAATTTACAATGCAGTTTTACTTTGATACTTCTACATTTCGGATGCTTAGTACTTTCATCATAAATAAGTAAGTACGCAGGCACTTGTCAAGAGTGTGTGAGTGGAATACTGTATGTGTTTGTCTATGGAGATATCTGAAATTTGTAGTTTCTCTATGATCACAAATAACAGTAAAAAGTTTCTGTAAAAGTCTCAAGGGGGACGGGATCTCATTTAGTATTTATTATCTTTATCACCACTCATTCTCATTTACTATAACTTATATGTTATTAATATATCTATATTACCTATTACTTGCTTCTTGGCTCGTGAACTTTGAAATATTATTTAAGTGAAAACTAAACTGATGTATTTTGATTCATTATTAGAACAAACGTCTTGTAAAAACTCACTTCTATAGTATTGTAAGAGGAAGGCGCCGTGTCTGTAACACAGTTGATACTAGCAGAGGCACGGACGTTCACCTGTCTCTAAAAATGTTTCGCAAAATCACTATAGTACCTAAGTTATGTTTTGTTTAGAGATAGAAACACTATATTTGCTTTTAGAAAATTAAACATTATTATTATATTATTATCTCTTACTGGCTAAATGTGCAAACCGCACGAAGCCATTATATATAAGAAGAAAATTCATTCTCAAATTCAAGTTTATTCGTCAGGATCCGTACATTTTTTAAAAACTACATAGGAAGTCATTTTTAAATTTAATTTCCAGCATGGAGTTTTTTTATATTTTGGCCTAAAGCTAGACTTTTTACGAATCTTTAAACTACTAAAACAAACGCCCTTAAGTACCCCGGGCGTAATCTATCAGCCGGTATCTCCAAAACTTGCGACAATTAGCCGCTTTGATAGTAACTCGCAACTTCTGGATAAGGCTGCTCGTTATGGCCTACAAGATGAATGCAGGAACTTGAAACGCATTAAATGAATACCTAATTATCATACTTATTTTACCTCTGGCTAATACTTCTGTTTTGGACCATGTTTTTTCTTACAACAAAGGGGTCATCCATACATTACGTCACACGAATTCCGTAATTTTTTTACCCCCCTCCGTCCTTGTCACAGCTGGTCACACTTGTGAGACTTCCTCCTCCTAAGTGTGATGTCACATATTTTGCAATTGTACAGCAAGAAATAATTACATCAAAACAGCAGTTCCACAATTTTCATCGGACCTAAATTTTGAAATGTGATGTCACGAAATTTAGGATCCCCCCCATCCCCTTGTCACACCATGTCACACTTCGTCAACCCCCTCCCACCTCCTTAACGTGGACGTCATTTATGGATAGCGCCATAGTAGGCTCATCAATAAAATAACATATATAAGAATTTGACGACCGATATGGCGTGGTATTTCTGTCTATAAATATGAATATTTGTTTTGGTCTGGGTGTTTTTCTATGTATATTAAGTATGTATTTACAAAAAAAAAAGTATTTATTTATGTTTATACGTTATTTAGTAACCATAACACAAGTTCTTTATGATACTTATCTTGGAACTAAATAATTGGTGTAAGTGTCAGAAATATTTATTTATTTATTTTATTTAATGGTTAAATAGTATACATATATAAATGCATAATTTGCTTATATGATACTTAAAATATAAACATAATGTGTTCTAAGAATCGAGCATATAATATGATTGGTTCACAAATATTTGCCTTGTGTGAGTAACAAACCCGCTACCTTAGGAACACTGTGCCTAGAATGTCGGTCGTCACCTACTACGCAGTGAAAATAAGAGAGATTGCAGATTTTTCAGTGTTAGTATATTTAGGCTAGCTTATAACTTGTGCTGTGCTTCTGATATAGTAATCCTATCAGAAAACTGAGTCTGCAGTTTTTGGCTGGGGAGAAATTGTGTGAAATACATATGTTCACGCCTGTTCCCCGAAGGGGTAGCCAGAGGCATATTATATGCCCAAACTTCGCCTATTATATAATTGGTCCCACGTAATAGGTGGCGAGCCTATTGCCGCTTACCGGGCACTGTCATGTTCGCCAGAGCCTCTTCCGTTGATCGGCAGGTGCACCACTTGCAGGTGAGGTTGGCTTGGGCTCCTTAGGTCTTGGTGGAATCCCTATACACTCTTGTGTGAAATCTTAATTCAATTACGACTACAAAATATAATTAAAACCTTGAAAATGCCGGGACACTTACCAGTCGTAACTATTATTTTGAACGTTTTTTTTTAAAAAAAAATCTTTGCGAAAAATTCGACCAGTACAACCTAAGCTACTCATCTGGTTAAAGAACTAACTTCTATTTAACTAGTCTATAACAAAAGTAAGTAACCTAAGATTTATGAGTACCCACCAGAATTCTCTTACCTTAGAAAATAAGTTAACCCGTTAGTAACACTTCGTTGAGCGATAAAGCAACGCAGTTAAAATTAAACCGACCTAATCAAATGTTCGGAGTTGCCGACGATTATTCATCGATAATCGACAAACTGGGCTGTTCGTTTTGAGTCGTTACATTATATCAAGGGTGGCCCGAACTCTCGATCGACTTTCGTGTCGCTCCCACTGAGGATTGTAGTAACCATTCAAGGAAAACTTTTTAACGACTTTTTTCTTTGTATGTAAGAACATATACATTTTGTTTGTTTAACTTTTACAATAATTTTGAAGAAAATTCTTTAATGTAAACCAAATTAAAATAAAACAAGAAAACAATTTCAAAAGAAAAGTGATACAATTGGTGGCCTTATCACTTACAGCGATTTCTTCCAGGCAACCTTAGGATGGAGAGTAAAATAAACCTACATACACAAATACGTACAGTTTAGTATATTGAGAATTTATTTATTTAACTATTTATATACACACAAAAAATATATAGAAAAAAATTGAATGAAGAGAATGGAGAAGCTTATTAAAAAAAGGAATCTCTACCAGCAGTCCGAAAAGTTTAAAGTTAAGTTAAAGAAAATTTTAAGTTTAGTCAACTGTTTGGTGGCCTAGAATAGTCTCTCTCTCTCATCTCATGGGGAGTCGTAAGAGTCGACGAAGCGAAATCCTATCGGATGATGAGCAGCAGCGTCATCCTGCATACTGGCAGTTTCGACCGAACGCGACGTCCAACCTGGAACACGAGCGGACGATTAAGGAAGAGCTCGAGAGATACCTCTCTGCACCTACGGCAATCGAGGAGGACCCAATTGTCTTCTCCCCCGGCCAGGTGCAGAGACAGATTGTAAAGACGAAGCTCAAGAAGGCCCCAGGCTACGACGGCATCACCAACGTCGCATTGAGGCACCTACCGCCGAGAACCGTAGCCGCCCTTACACGCCTCTTCAATGGCATTATGCGGACGGGCCACTTCCCAGGCTTGTGGAAGTCAGGGAGGGTGATCATGCTCCCTAAGCCTGGGAAGAACATACAGGACCCCGCCAGCTACCGTCCCATAACGCTGCTGCCGAATATGTCGAAACTGTTCGAGAGGCTCCTGCTCGGACACCTGATCCCGCACATCGAACCGCGTCAAGAGCAGTTCGGTTTCCGTGCCGAACACTCAACCACACTGCAGCTAACGAGAGTACTGCACCACTTCACGGTGGCCACGAACAAGAAGGAGTACACTGCTGCAGTACTCTTGGACATGGAGAAAGCCTTTGATCGTGTTTGGCACGAAGGTCTGCTGCACAAGATCTCGCAGTCCAGCGCACCCAGACGCATCACGCAGGTGATTGCTTCATTTTTGGAGGATCGAAGCATCAGAGTGGTGGTGGAGGATGCCCTCTCCTCGGAGAAGAGAGTGAGAGCCGGAGTCCCACAGGGGAGCTGCCTCTCGCCGTCCCTGTACGCGAAGTATACGGATGACATGCCCACCTCTGAGAGAGTACACCTGGCACTATTCGCCGATGACGCCGCCTACTATACTTCGTCGTACAGGAGACACCTGGCGGCGAGAAGAATTCAAGAGACGATGGAGCTTCTGCCAGAATGGCTTGACAGGTGGCGGCTATCGGTCAACGTCAAGAAGACCCAGGCCATAGTCGTCCCCTACACGATACTGCTCCCACCACCACTCCGCCTGCATGGGCAAGAGATCGCGTGGCATCCACATGTCAAGTACCTGGGTATCACGATCGATCGTAAGCTCAACATGAATTCCCACGTAGCGTCGACAGTCGCCAAAGCCAAGACGGCGCGGCACCTGCTCCGTCCAGTGCTGGGCGCGTCGCTACCACTACGAGTGAAACTCGGAGTGTACAAGATGTACCTCCGCCCCATCCTCACCTACGCAGCCCCAGCCTGGTACGCGCTTACAGGAAAGCAGGCAAGGAAGAAGATGGAGGTTTTTCAGAACCAAACCCTACGCCAGATCGTCAAGGCCCCTCGCTACGTGAGGAACGCTACGATCGCAAGGGATTTGAGGCTTGAGAGTGTGGAAGCCTTCGTGGGTCGACTGGCGGGACCGATGTTCGCGCGTGCGGACGCGTCGGGCCACGAACACATCCGAGGCCTGGCGCCCCTTCATGCGCGTCCACCGGAGGCCAGGGCCTACGCCCGCAGCCTCATCCCTCAGGATACCCAGGACTGACGAAGCCTACCTGACAAGACTCCCGCGCCGCTGATCGCCCCAGGGCGCTGATCGCCCAGGGCTGGATCGCGGCGCCCCACCGGATCTGACACCGGACTCAACACTGGCTATACAGCCAACCCAACGCCGCGTCCGTAGTCACGGACGCTGAATGACACCGCGGCCAGGGGGCCCAGCCCCGATTCCGCGCCGTGTTCCCCTAACAGGGGAACACGTAGAAGAAAGGTTAGATCCTGCATACTGGCTTGAACTGCGATTATCAACCCGCCTGCCCAAGGTGGTGATTATGGGAAAGTACCCCTAACGGAATGTTATCTATTGAAGAGGACTATGTTTAGTAGTGGACTGTATAAAGCTGAAATGATGATAATGATATAAAGAGAGCTAAAACAATAAGATATAACACAAAAATATAACAGGTAAATCTTGTAGGTTATCGACAGAAAAAATCAGCGTTAATTTTTTGAAGGCAATAATTATTTTCATGTTAAACACGAAAGCCTCGATTAATTTGATATTGAGAAGTTTCCTCATTGTGCTAATTGAAACAGTGCCGCTGACAAAACAAACACAGATTGGCACCACGCAAATGTAACAGACATTACTCCGAGGCTACATGTTTCAATAACGCCAAATATCTATCTAACTCGAGTCGTAACAAAGATAGTTTTCGCCAGTCTATGTCATAAGGGAGCAGCGTGGAAATCTTACAATAGCTTTTAATTTATCATCATTAGCATCTCAGTTTTACATGCTTACATTCACGCCTGTTTCCCCGAAGGATTAGGCAGAGGTATATTATAAATAATAAATAAATATTTCCTGACAATTACACCAATTATTTAGTTCCAAGATAAGTATCACTAGGAACTTGTGTTATGGATACTAAACATACTTAAATACTTTTTTTTTGTGTAAATATATACTTAATATACATAGGACAACACCAAGACCAGAATAAATAGTGTTCATGCACACAAAGATTTGTCCTGTATGGGAATCGAACCTATGTCTTCAGGAGGAGGACTAATAACTACTCGTAGTCAAAAATGATCAAATATTTATGAATTATTTAACGAACAACTAGATTTAACTAACTAGTACTTAAACAGCGTCCTTCCTCCTCTCTCCTACACTATGCTGTGCCCGACAGGGTCCACAATTGATACTTTTGTACCTAAACTACCATCCTGTAACACATTGTTGGAACGCAATAAAGTATTGAGTATTGAGCTGAGTGCAGGTATACCTGAAATGCCACTTTACGCCCTGTTTACAAGTCCCGGGATTATAGGAACTAGGAAACACATGAGCCGGCAGCGAATTTCAGAGTCTTGCCCGTGCCTGTTCCTGTGAACGACTTACCAAAGTCCTTGGTTAGAGTGCGGATAGTCTGCACAGTATGTGGATGGTTCCTAAGACCAGCACGTGTTATTCGGGAGAGGAAAGAAGAGATCAGATATTATATGTGACAAAAACAGTGTTCACTTACCAATCCAATTGCTTGAATTACTTTTAATTACTGCGGTATTACTGCTGGCAGTCGCGTCTGCCGGTGGTAAGTCCCACACCCCCTTTCGGTCCCCCTTTGGCCGGAAGGCAGTGCGTAAACGCATTTTGTTACCGACGTAAAAAAAAAAAAGAAGGTTTTGATAGGATCCCTATACACTCAAACAAATATGACTGTATAACACTATAATCACATAGAATCCGCCCCAAAAATGATAATGAATCGTTTTGGCTCTCGCTGAAGGGTTGAAAAGCCAAATTGACAATTTTAACGCAATATTTAGCGATGAACAATAAATACCGTCCAGGTATTTGGATGATCGCCCGCATGGCGATGGCGGCCCGATCTGATGCTGGTCTGATAATGGTTTCATTTATTTATGAAATTAGTAATAATTATCCGTAAGTAGGCATTCATAATAAAAATGCAATAGTAACTCTGTTTGTTTGTTATCTATTCTCGTTAACTTAAATAAATTTTGGAAACAGGCGTAAAGAAGAATTAGAAGAAAAGAAGACTTAGAAGAAAAAGAGTTTGGTGGACTAATACTTTGATAAGAATATTATGTTAATTTACATCTTGGGAATAATCCCTTAAACAAAACGAAGTTTTTTCTTCTTTATTTTAAATAATGGCTTCGTGCGTCTAGCACATTTAGCCAGTGTCAAGTAAGTGATATATTAATAATATATAATTCATAGTAAATGAGAATGAGTGGTGATAAAGATGATAAATGGTAAATGAGATACCCTCCCCTAAGCCCCTTGAGTCCTCAGTAAAGATGTGGGGCTATACTGAGATCTCACATGGACTCCTTAAGAGAATTTGAAAAGTGATGTTGCACTGCTTTGTTTGTTTTACCAACACTCATGTATATTCACAAACACTTAACGGTTAAAAATCCACCGCATTATTGTTAAAAAGATCACAAATTTTAGAAAATAAAACAAAACTGCAGACATGACTCTTCACTTCCCCGCCAAGAAGTCCCAAAACGAAGTTTATATGAGGAATCAATCATTTGTCATTTAAAAGTTATTTTTTTATCGCTTCGTGCGTTTAGCAAATTTAGCTAGTGACAAATAAAATATATAATTCATAGTTAAGGTAAGACAGATATACCGATATATAATTAGTAAATAAGAATGAATGGTAATAAAAATGATAAATGGTAAATGAAACCCTAAACCCCTTCAGTCCTCAGTAAAGATGTGGGACTATAATGAGATGGACTTTTTGAATTATTTTGAAAAGTGATGTTTATTTTTGTTTGATTTACCAACACTCATGTATGTTCACAAACACTAAACAGTTAAAAATCCACAGTTATTACACAATATTAAGGTTCGAAATATCAATTTTGTTTAGAAAATATAACAAGACTGCAGACATGACGCTTCACTTTCCTGCCAAGAAGTACTATATGATTGTTGTTTATTTGTGGAAGAGTATTTTTTTTATTTATCAATATCAACATAACAGGGATTACCGCTTTTTTTCTGCACAGTAATTTGTTTTTAAATAAAGTAATATTTTTAAAATAAAATTTTTTTTATAAGTGTTAAAAGTAAATATATTTGTGCAACAGTATCTTCGTTGAACATTTAATGCACTCTGTTTTATTCAAGGCCTAATTTAATAGGCTGATAAAATAAAAGTTTGGACTAGGTAAGATATATATTTTGTTTTAATTCAAATTACTGTTCTAAATATTCTTTCTATTAGACGTTCTAAATAGTCTCAGCTTAACTATACTGTCTGCAGAAGCTGTACCCACTCCTCTAGAATCTCATACCACGCACCAGGCACACGTCACACGTCCAAATCATCCTATCACGGCGGGTCGTGACGGACACGCGTCCCGAACGTGACCTGGGAACCGAACCTAACCCCGCCGATAAATCGACACCGCCCACCATAACCTGACCCCCGAGCCGAATCACAATTCTTCTGCCCGCGGGTCTACCTACACCGGCACAGAAATATGGTTTCGTCATTATTGAACAGGGTTATTGCTATTTATAAATAAGGATATCATGTTATCGTGGAGATATTAAAACGCTTTGTTTTGCTACGGGCTACGAGCTACGCCGTAAACCGTAGCTCGTAGCAGTTTTGTTATATTAGTTCTGAGGTCTACTAATACTATTAAGGTCTATTTTGCTCTAGCATCGTCATATTTAATAGTAATAGTAAGATTAATTTAATTAAGAGCGATCAAGGAATGAAATTTAGAAGTGCATCTATTAAACGCAACACATGTAACGCAATAAACGATTTGATTTTTTTTTTTATTTTGAATTTATTGATTTTATAATACTAAAATATTGTTTATTTGTACGCATTCTATGACTGTATTTTTAGCATATTTTAACAAATAAAAATATGTAAGTATTTTTACTTAATGTGCAAAAACTGTTAAATTTGGAGTTATCGATAATAAATAAAAAAAAATCACACCAATTAATTATTTTGTAACAATTGTTTCTTACGTTTTATAAATATCTACGTGCTACTATGTATAATTGACAACCGATATGACGTGGTGGGGAGTATACCCGTATTCCACTCCTGAGGTCGTAGGTTCGATTACCACTCAAGTTTATGCACAAAAATATTTTTCCGATATGGGATTCGAACCCACGGACCCAGGAGCGGAGTATAGATATAGTGATTTCCACGCCTTATCCATAACACAAGTTTTTAATAATACTTATATTGAAACTAAATAATTGGTGTAATTGTCACAAACTTTCATTTATTTATTTATTTACTACACCACAGCTGCATAACAAAACGCCATTAACGTAAGTCAGCCTTATCAAAGCAATGCAATCGTTTATCTAATTGAACCCTCAGCTCACCTACGTCGATTCCACGCGAGACGGGGCACATTCGGAACTTTCCGTGCACCCCCTCTGACGTACCATAAATAAAGGGGGCACAACAAAAACTCAGAGCATCACCTCGGCACGTCACCCTGCTCAGATTTCATTACCATAAAGAACTGGGCCTTAAAACCCCCACCAGTAAAAGGTGACGTACTCCGACCAGCCGTCTAGACCTCTCGGTGGTGTTTAGCGTTAAAAATGCGCTTGAGGCGAGTGTACACTGCAGTGTTTAATGTGTACTATGTGTAATTACTGTTTCATATATTTACGTGATTGCACATTGAAGATAAAACACATATTACGGATCTAAATGAAGCTTTATCAAACTATTTGTTAGCCTGACGTTTCTAATACTTCTTCTTATTTTCTTTCTTTTAAATAATGGCTTCGTGCGTCTAGCACATTTAGCTAGTGTCAAGTAAGTGATATATTAATTATATATAATTTATAGTAAATGAGAATGAATGGTGATAAAGATGATAAAACGAAGATGAAATACCCTCCCCTAAGCCCCTTAAGTCCTTAGTAAAGATGTGGGACTATACTGAGATCTCACATGGACTCCTTGAGAGAAAATTTGAAAAGTGATGTTGCACTGTTTTGTTTGATTTACCAACACTTATGTATGTTTACAAACACTTAACGGTTAATAATCCACCGTTATTACACATTAATGTTAGAAATATGACAACTTTTAAAAATTAAAACAAAACTGCAGACATGACGCTTCACTTTCCCGCCAAGAAGTCTTCTAATACTTTATAGTCATTTGTGGTTACTTTTTTTTAACACACAGTATAAAATGTACACGCGACCCGATTACATCTACTAAGTAAAACACATTTTAATTGCGGTTTCCTGTGCTTTTTTTAATTCTAATGCTTAGAAACTTTTCTACGATTCGTATTCACGGGAACGGACTTGTGAAATTATGCAACTTGATATATGGGAACTAATAATATTCTTTCAAGAAAGATAACCTATATGTTAATCCAGGTCAATGTGTATCCAATCAGTTGGCTTGAATAAATAATACGCCAAAAAGAAATAATTTTGTGTGTACTTGGATAAGTATTATTTTTATTAATTTCGTTGTTTTTTATGTATGTTCAAAAATAGGTATATGTGTATGTTTGTCCGTTATCTAGCACTTTTAGCACAAGCTTGCTCGCTTCTACCTGAAGCGTTGTGTCAAGTGTCAAAATTTATTTAATAAACTTATATATAATTTATTAGCACAGTATTATCTCTTATAAAAACACAACTTGAGTCGCAAATCTGAAATTAACTTTCAATTAACTTTAAGTATTAGCGTCAAAAGTTTCAATCACGACAAAGTAACACGTTCGTATTTGAAATGTTTGCTTTAAAAGTATTAATCATGACAGAGTTACTTGACGTTGACGACCGATATGGCGTGGTGGCTAGTATACCCGCATTCCACTCCTGAGGTCGTGGGTTCGATTCCCACACAGGACAAATATTTGTGTGTAGAACTATGGATATTTGTTCTGGTCTGGGTGTTTTTCTATGTATATTAAGTATGTATTTACAAGAAAAAGTATTTATGTATGTTTATCCGTTATTTAGTATCCATAACACAAGTTCTTAATGATACTTATCTTGGAACTAAATAATTGGTGTAAGTGTGAGAAATATTTATATTTTATTTTATTTACTTACGAGAGAATGCTATAGTGTGTACTTGGATTTAGGCGCAAAGAGAGATCTGAGGGGTCAAGTTAGCGTGGGCGCTGCGGGTCCCTATGCGAGTCTTACCCCGCGTCGAAATGTGCCGTAAATCGTCATAAAACTGTCCAGATCCATGATGTGACGCTGCCCGGGGGTAATTAAAGGACAATTTATAGTTTTGCAAGCCTACCCCTTAGACGCGGCCGCCCTCGCGACGAGCGGATCAACTTACTGTTTTCAATGGCGGAGTGTAAAATTAGATATTATTGGATGTTGTTTTCACTGTTAGGTTGCGGATGACTGCCGGGAGGACCAGGCTATTTAGAATAATTAAAATGTTTTGAATATTATTATTTCGTTTGATATAATCTACCTAAAACTAAGCAGTTCTTATACTGTAAGGTACTAAACACCGGAAAGACAATTAATTAAAAAAATGTTATTTAAGTAGGTAAAAGCATTTACAATGCTCTAGCAATATATGACTCGAACCTCTGATCTTTGGATAACCGTCTACTGCTCTGACCACTGAGCTACTTTTTAATAAATGTATAAACATATACATTACATTATACACATATACATTTATTAATAAATGTATATGTTACCGGCCAAACCCGATTTTAGGACAACCTAGTATGGCCTAGTCCATTAGTACATTATATACTATATCTATTTTGCATTTACAATGCTATAGAGGTATGGTTATGAGATGATAGTAGCACGAGGTAGCTCAGTGGTTAGAGCAGTGGACCGGTTATACAAAGGTGAGAGGTTTGATTGCTCTCCGGGTTACCGCTGACGAGTTGATTTTTCCTAGTTAAAAATCGTCTCTTAACTATGAGAAAATTTCTCATTGCTCTTAATTTTAAGGTTATAAACAATATACGGTACCAAATATTATACAAGAATGTTGGGCCGTTCTTCCGGGAGTGTATATGTTTCTGCTACGTACCCTAGAGTTGTGGAATGAGAATTAAAAAAGATGAAAATAATAGGGAGTGCTAAAAGGGTTATAAACATCATAACGAGGAGTTCGATTGGGCAAGTTAAATTTAATCCCAACCAAAAGATCAGGGCAATTAACCAATCCCTTGATAATCTTAAACAAAGATGTTATATCTACTACATTAAGCCTTAAGACGTAATGTGGCAACCCAATACTCACTCACCATGGTTCATGAGAGGAGGCCTTAGCCCAGTAGTGGGACGTGAATGGTGATTATTTATTTATTAAACAAACAGCGAGTTGGGCTTTGAAAATACAGTAGTCCCACAAAACTATTTGCATAGTTTTTCTGTGGGATCACGAGTCTAACTTACAAAATAAAAACTTACTTAAATGTTAAGTTAAGTGCGATAAAACATACATCTTAAGTGTTATTTTAAAATAATTTTTAAAAGAACATACATACATACACGCCTGTTTCCCTGAAGGGGTGGTAGGTAGAGGCTTAGTATACGCGCACACTTCGCCAATTATATAGTTGATCCCACGTAATAGATGGCCTATTGCCGCTTGCCCAGTGTTGTGAGGTTCGCTTGGGCTCCATAGGTCTTGATAGAACATCCCCCTCGAACAGGTCTCTACCTTGTCGTGGTGGGGGGGCTGAGTACCTCCCGGAGGCCGGGAAAAGGTAACACCCAGAGGTTGGCGACTCTGGGTGCCCTTAGTACTAACTACCGGGGGGGCCCGCCAAGCTGCGCCAGGAAGGTCTTAGGCAGCGGGGGCAGGGGGCCCCTGCCTTCTAACCATGGACCATCCGGGAAGTCGGCAGCACACGCTATGGTCGCACAAGGAGGTAGGAGGGGCGCGTCCACTGCGCCTCTCTGAGGAGGTTCTCCCGATTTTGGTCCGGGGGACGTTGGCCGCAGGCGGGGTGTCAGAACGCTGCAACCCAGGTACTGGCCCCCGCCTTTTTCTCAACAAGCGGCGGGCGTCATTGGAAGATTTTTATCAAAATCATTGCAGCGAATCAATCAACCTAAAGCTCCGGCCCTTGTAAAGTTGCGCTCTTAGATTTTAGTAACGATTATAATTGCTTGAAGACTACATTGAATAAACTTGAAACTTTCTATTATGGCATCTATTTGGTGAGTCTGAGATTCAGTTATTTCGTTTTTGTTGTGCCAAACAAACTTTTCTTATATAAATGAAAGGCAACTGTCATTTGTATCCCACTGCCCCCCAGGCTACTAATACCCCAGCAACGTAATCTAGCCATTACAGACATGTCCAGGGAAAACAAAACGCTTCTAATTAACCATAGTGGTCTCATTTGCATCCCACTAAATCTGGCCGGAGATTTGCACACATTTCTTTAAAAGAATCTCTTAAGTCCTCGTGATGATTACCGGAATGAGTACGCCGGCTAATTATGTTAATGGCAGTCTGGGGTTTTACGTGTTTTTAGGACAAGTCATAAATTTATTTTGCGCCGTGTGTATGCAAGATGGAGGTGTAATGCCTGTGGCAGTAATACATTAATTTGGCAATGACAAACAACGTTATACCTACGAAATGTGACAAAATTTCCGGATTTTAACCTTGATCCACAGTAACATTTTGTAATAGAATCAGAAGAGAAAGTGTCATTAATTTATTTGATGCTGTGTTTATGCAAGATGGAGGTGTTAAGTCTATGAAAGTAATAAATTGTGACAACGGTAATAACATTTATAATAAACACATACATACTATCACTCTTGTCACCCCGAAGGGGTATGCAGAGGCATATTCAACGCCCACACTTCGCCTATTATATTGTTGGTCCCACGTAAAAGTTGGCGAGCCTATTGCCGCTTACTTCTAAGTTGGCCAGAGCCTCGATCGTTGATCGGCTTGCAGGTGAGGTTAGCTTGGGCTCCTAAGATCTTAGTGGGATCCCTATCTATACACCTATATAAAATACTCAATAAAAAACAACGTATAATTTAGTAAATTTACCATATTCGTCTGCTTTTTGGTTAAACATTATAAGTTTATATGAAATATTTAAAAAAAACTCGCAAATAAAGATACCGTTAAAAATGGCATATTTCTGTATTCTTAACTGATTATTAAATAAATAATTAAACGAGAAATAGTATAAAACATTGCTAATATTTTGATAACGTCTGCCTTACACACAGACACTAATTTGAGCCTCTCCGTGCTCCCATAAGCACTCCCTTTAAATATCCAAGAAAATTAACTCCAACACTTAATTCTACCAATTTCATCTGAACAAACATTTCTTAGGCGATTCCATCAAAACTGGCGTTGTTTAGTGCGAGTTAAATGCAATTTAACCCTCAAAAAGCATTTCGGCATTCCACAACAAATTCTGTACCAAATTGGAGGAGGCCCTGGAAAGCGGGCGAGACGTTTACTCCAAGGGGAGGCGCGAGTAAGTATGCCATTTGAATGCATGCCTGTCCGTCAGTCACGGAGATATCGAGCCTAGCGCGTGATATTCAACCACCGAACTTCTGAAACCTTTTCTCCCCAAGCAACAACATAGCCGGGAGAGGTCTGCAATTTCTGGTCGCCGATTCAAACGAGCCAACTTGTCACACATGCGATTAAACCTGATTGTGATGTAGGCACCCGGGATAACTGTTGATTTGATTTTATGTTACACCGAAACGTCTGTTTGTGCATTTATTGCTTATAAACTCTCATTCCGACCCGTACGTATCGACAGATAAAATTGTCTGTTAAACTGTTATGATTTCGAGGCAGTATCGCGTTGAATATCAATTATATTTGGAGTGGATTTTTGGTTTTGTGTTGTCAGGTTGTTTTGATTGTTGTCGGTTTGGCTGTTTCGTTTTATATTTAATGAAGTTAACTGTTTGATAATAGGGAACGGGAAATATTTTGCAGCAGACGACAGTTCATTTATGTATTTATATACCTACATATACATATATATTATTTATGTACCTATATATATATATAGGTACGCTAACAGCTATACATACAAACATATATAAAAACATAATAAAACCAAAAAAAATCACGTCTGCCTTTAAAATTAGAAGCATTCTTCTATAATTAAACAATTTCAAAAAAATTACACAATAAACAAAGAGGTTAATTCTTAAATATATTTAAAATCGAAAGCTTACTGCTGAAAAAGTCTTGATCAGTTTATAGTTTTTAATTTTAAGCATGTAATCAGTCTATTTTCTGAGCAGCATACAGTGCTCTTCATTAGACAGCCGTAATTTACAACCTCGGCTTAGGTGTTTTGTTAAAATAGGCAACACTTCGATACGTTTAAACTTAAACCTACCACAACTAAAATGGTCACGACCCTCAGATATGAAACAAGGGAAACCTTGTCAAAGCTAAGTAGTTCGATAACTACAATGTGTACTGAACCTTAAATATAATAATACTTTTACATAATTTAGATTTCAAATAATTTTAAATTTAAATTAACTTTAAGCAGTTTGAGGTAATTTTTGAATTGTTAACAGGAGAGTTCATTTATTAATTAATATAAATTGTAATATGTTTTAAACATCTGATAAAAGTGATAATATGAAAACAAAAATAACGTTTATGAACTGTTATGATTCCGCTAGGTGGCGCTGTCGAGTAAACATCAGTTCTTTGTTGAATTATTTAGAAAAGATATGTACTTATATAAAAGTGATTGTTTTGATTAAAAAGTAACAAATTAATGTAATATACGCCCCAAATAAGCAGTGGTATCGTTATCATAACAAACTAACCCAACAATTTGTAAATATCGTTAAAAAATAATCTGCTCAGTGAAACAGTGACGAGATACTAAGGAATCACAGCAGTAAATCTTCAATGAAGAAGGAGTTCAGAGCAGTAAATTTTAAAAAGAAGAAGATCAGAGGTACCTAAAGTAATAATACCTAAAATATAATAGAAATTACTATTTTACAATACCTTAGATATTTATTGTAGCTATTTTCGATTACCTTTAAGCAGTGTTGTACAAGTCTACATCTTGTACATTGGACTTGGCGTCAGCGTGGTCAGCGGCGAGTCGGCCCAGTTGCAACATCCTCGTGCAGCGTCGACACTTTACACAGACGCTGCACTTCTATATTTCTTTATATGTGTACACAATATGTAATTAATATATAAACAATACAGTTATATGCAATAAATTAGATTTCAACCGTCCGTGTTGGGTCTCATTCCTTTCTCTGCATCTCCTACTGTCGGCCGGGGCTACACCCCGGTACAGTTCCTTCCCTTCCTGCTGGTGGCCAGGGCACCCCCTGGTACAGCATCCCTTTCCTTCCTGCTGGTGGTCAGGGCTACCCCCTGGTACAGCAGTCCTTTCCCCTCCGCTGGTGGTCAGGGCTACCCCTTGGTACAGCAGTCCTTTCCCCTCCGCTGGTGGCCAGGGTACCCCCTGGTACAGCATCTCATCCCTCCTTCCTCTTACTATACGAGTGGCGAGCGGCGGCTTACAACCGCAAGCGGACCACCGTACATTTTGGTCCTTCGAACCATATTAAACCTTATTCCCTAACACCTACAGACTAAACTCATTCTGTCTCTGCATACACATTATTTATTAACACTACATATATTTAATGTTTCTATTAATTGCACAATACAAATTGACATCATTTTAAAAATCTTAACATAATATTTTTTGCATTTACAATTCTGTAGGTAAACAATAAACACTCATGTTACGAAATAATTATTTTTACATTTTACAACGCATTTCTATTGAGCAATAAACGTCTCACGTTACAACGTATGTAACCGTAGCGTTTAATGAGGATTATCTTTTTACAATATTTATAATTATTTTTTGCACTTACAGACTTAATTTTTAGTTTTATTAATTTAGTAAAATAATTTCGTAACATTTTGCTAACAATATATAGTTATGTCGCCTTGGGTTGTCAAGAACTGGCACCAAGAAATAACTTAAAATTTGGGGAGTTTGAATACACAGCTCTGTTCTGCATATCATTTCAACTTGACATTTAATATCCTTACCAAACAGGAAGGATAATGAGCTAACAGCTCAGTTCTGCATTTTGGACTTGACATTTAATATCCTTACCAAACAGGAAGGATAATGAGCTAACAGCTCAGTTCTGCATTTGGACTTGACATTTAATATCCTTACCAAACAGGAAGGATAATGAGCTAACAGCTCAGTTCTGCATTTTGGACTTGACATTTAATATCCTTACCAACCAGGAAGGATAATGAGCTAAAAGCTCAGTTCTGCATTTTGGACTTGACATTAAATATCCTTACCAAACAGGAAGGATAATGAGCTAACAGCTCAGTTCTGCATTTGGACTTGACATTTAATATCCTTACCAAACAGGAAGGATAATGAGCTAAAAGCTCAGTTCTGCATTTTGGACTTGACATTTAATATCCTTACCAACCAGGAAGGATAATGAGCTAACAGCTCAGTTCTGCATTTAGACTTGACATTTAATATCCTTACCAAACAGGAAGGATAATGAGCTAACAGCTCAATTCTGCATTTTGGACTTGACATTTAACGAGCATGTAGCTCAGTATTTGTATTAACATTTATACTTGACGACCAGTGTGACATGGAAGTTAGTAGATCTGCACTCCGTGACTAAGGTCGTGGGTTTAATTCCCACACATTGCATAAATGCAAAGTTAATTTGTTTTCATAATATTTACATGCATATTTTACATTTCCAAGCATTATGCACTTCTTGCACTTACACTTACTGTATACTTTGTACACAATTAATAATTTATGCAACTAACATAATTCACTGGTCCGCTTGTTCCTATCACCTCCATACCCTAATATGAGACAAGCAAACTTTCTTTAAAGACGAAATTTATCAATAGCAACAACGACAATGAAGATTAAAGAAGACACAGAAGAATAACCAGACCTGCATCAAAAAGCGAATCGGTCTTTGGCTTCCCACCAGCGGGTTCCACCAGAGTACTGAGAAGTCGCAAGTCCACAGATGCACATTGGGCTCAGCGTCTGCATCATGCTCTATCTTCAACTCGGCGTGTCTCTTTTCCGAGTCGGCAGTATGTACAAGTCTACATCTCGCATCTTGTACAATGGGCATAGCGTCTGCATCAGCAGCTGACGCAGCGAGGCAACCCTGAACCACAGCCGTCCTGCACCATCTGCAATTTACGCCGACATCATCAGCCCGGCGTGTCTCTTTTCCGAGTCGGCAGTATGTACAAGTCTACATCTTGTACATTGGACTTGGCGTCAGCGTGGTCAGCGGCGAGTCGGCCCAGTTGCAACATCCTCGTGCAGCGTCGACACTTTACACAGACGCTGCACTTCTATATTTCTTTATATGTGTACACAATATGTAATTAATATATAAACAATACAGTTATATGCAATAAATTAGATTTCAACCGTCCGTGTTGGGTCTCATTCCTTTCTCTGCATCTCTTACTGTCGGCCGGGGCTACACCCCGGTACAGTTCCTT
Organism: Musotima nitidalis; assembly: GCA_949126915.1. Lineage (NCBI taxonomy): Eukaryota > Metazoa > Arthropoda > Insecta > Lepidoptera > Crambidae > Musotima > Musotima nitidalis. The sequence continues at coordinate 19,513,769 of OX421416.1, forward strand.
CCCTTCCTGCTGGTGGCCAGGGCACCCCCTGGTACAGCATCCCTTTCCTTCCTGCTGGTGGTCAGGGCTACCCCCTGGTACAGCAGTCCTTTCCCCTCCGCTGGTGGTCAGGGCTACCCCTTGGTACAGCAGTCCTTTCCCCTCCGCTGGTGGCCAGGGTACCCCCTGGTACAGCATCTCATCCCTCCTTCCTCTTACTATACGAGTGGCGAGCGGCGGCTTACAACCGCAAGCGGACCACCGTACAAGTGTAAATGACTTTAAAATTTAACACAACTAAGCGTAAATTAATTAATTAATACAAATAATATAATATAGGTATTAATATGGTACCACTTTATTTAAAACATAGTACATATTAATAAAAAAATATACATTATTATTATTATAATCACTATTATGTATATGCTACTTAAAAAAGTACAAACGACTTATTGTTCGCTTAGTTATTAAATTTGCAGAAAACAAACATCCCTACCCCATAACATATTTGACCGAGAATAAACAAATCAGACGCCACCAATGCAAAGCGAAAACCAAAGCGAATGACCAAAATTAATTCCATAAACAACATCACACGCGGGCATAGACAATAATTCGCACGCGCGCGTTTCCGAACACGTTCAAGATGGCGGACGGTTGTCTCGTAATGGCGTCGCGCGCCTTTTTACGCTACCTGCTTGCTAATTGGAAATTAGGCGCCTAATGTGTAAGGTTTTACTTATTGCACGGACTGTTATTGCCTTCCCGATTTAAGCATTTGTTTGTATCCGGTTAATTGGTCCTTAATGTTTATTTGTGCCTACATAGTTTCCTAGAAAATACATTGACGTTTGTTTGTTAGAATTTTATATGAAGATGGTTTCATTGAACCTTTTTACTAAAAGTTTAGATACTAATTCTACATAGTACTCTAAAATCGTTAATTTAGTCAATTGTACAGAAAAATAATAAGTAATTAGCTAGTACTTAGTACTCGTAAAGTTATTAAAATATAACAATATTACGAGATGATGAATATATAACGATATGACATATAACGAATTTGAAACTACCGTCATATACCTATATATCAATTTAGTCATTTCTGAGAGACTTTGTATAGGTGCATAAATAATATTTTTTTGTTTGTGATACTGGCTGACCTATCAATTAATCAACCACATCTGGCGCACCGGAATATTTCCAGTTTTTAATATTAATGCCCGCATTGTTTTAAAAAAAGATAGATAAAATAATACTTAGTTCGATGAAAGAACGTAAAAGTATCGTAGTTGCGATTATTGTGAGTAAACTTACCTGAATTCATCAACGAACGTTAAATACAATTTATTTTACTAACGGACTATTAAATGGTAAATACCTACACTTAATGCCGCTTAACTAAAATGTGTGTTCAAAATTAAATATCGCAATGGTAATGCAATCATCATTAGTACAAAACAAGTAGGTTACTTAAGCCCCCATCCCGCTCGAGAGCATCGTAACAAAACAACATATTAACGATAAAGTAACTCTATCACACCATTATTATTAAAACAAAAATAAACAACGACTCCATTTTGTCCTAATTAGATCACCTATGAATATAGCGCGCAAGATGGCTGCCGCATTGGCGCCATCTGTCGCTTGTAAACCGAATTTATTTATACGTCTAATTGCTCCGTACGCGAATGGTCGACCCGTATGTCCTTAATTCCGTTAATATTAACGCTAAAAGCGCGTTTCAGCTTAAAACAAGGGTTATTGCGCGAATTGTCGTCAAGTTTTACGGTTTTGATGGCGTACTATTACCGCCATCTATCTTTTTATCACGATAACTGCCTCTCTAAAGCTAATTTACGCGGTTTAATTGCGGTATTTCAGTCTTGTAAGGCGCTGTTTTGAAATAATGGAGGTTGGAATCACATGTTTATATTAACACTGAAATAAGACTGTTTCTACGAACTTGGATTCATTAAGTCGATAAATTTTAACGTCTTCGGCATTATCACTGCTCGGGAATAAAACACTTTTAACGTATGTAAGTACAAATAATTACCTACTATATATCTGAACACATACACAAAAGTTATAGTAATGTGGATTCCACAACAGCTTAAAAAAAATACAAATGAACACCAGCTAGACTCATGAGGTCTTATTGCAAAACAAGATCTAAAAAATAAAAATAAATCTCAAGCTAATGCTTTCACTTTCATTTGAGAAAATTAAGACTGTGCTTGCTTATTTCTTTAAAACCATTAATTTATATAAGAAAAGGTCATTATTAAAACCTGTACATATCTTAACAGTCTATTAACTTCCCACTACTGACCATGGGTCTCCTCTCTCAAACGCAAGTGAGATTGACTTAGGTTATACTCCACCACGCTGACCCAGTGAGGATTGCCGGAGCCAGGTGTGTCTTCCTGCTACATGACTTAACAACTACCACATAATTTAAGTTTTATTCGGGACGTACATACATAATATCAAGCCTATTTTCCTTAAGGGGTAGGCAGAGGCATAATATACGCCCATATTTCGCCATTTATAGTGTTGGTCCCACGTAATAGGTGGCGAACCTATTGCCGCTTTCCCGGCATTTTTATTTTCGGCAGAGCCTTGTCCGTTGTCCGGCAGGCGCACCACTTGCAGGTGTGGTTGGCTCGGGTTCCTCAGATCTTGGTAAGAGCCCTATATACCTATTCGGGGCTTTCTTGTCTAATTACCACTTAATCTCTTATACCTTCCGAACATTCGTTAAGGAACTGAGGGCCTACTTTAATTCTTTCACTTTCTTGGTATATCATTATCGAGTGAAAGGGTCGGGTATAACGAAGTTTCGTTTTTCGTTGAATTAAAGTATCTTTTTCTGATCTGTGCTTTACTTCGGTGCTCGTTTAATTTCGGTATGAGGAGTTACAGATTTTAAACTAAAAAGCTTGTGTCAGGGAGTCACTCTTCCATTAGTTTAGGTCGAAAATAATATACTGTGACTATGTACTTTTTAAGTTACAGGTTTCCACCACCAAGTAGGTACCGTGGAATTGCACTTTAAGGTTGCGGAATAGATTTAATATTACGTATCAACCTAGGAAAACGTCTGACACGACATCTGGGTAATAAAACCACAGAACCCCAATCAAATTACTCTACCCCATACATCAGCTCCTGGTACCAAGACGCCATTAGCTCCATAGAAAAGCACATAAACTAGCGCATAATATGCATTATTATGACATTAGAATAAGCCAATAGATACTTTAGGTTGACAAAAACTACAACATGGTAACTGCTTGTAAATCCTAATTCAGTTCTGTATTAAATTTATGAAACTTAAATTTCTACAAATATATAAAATAACTGATATACGATCATCAAGATATGTTTCAATAACAATCATTAAAAGTTAATGTTGTAAGTTCATTATCATCAGAGTGTAAAGTCACAGTTTTCAGTAAAGAATAATTAAAAAGAAATATACATAACATCTATTTAATAATGGTGTTACCAACTGTGAATGCTAAATTACTATGTTACTAAATTTAAAGTTACTTTTTAGTGTTTTGAAATTTAACTGCAACTAAATATAATTATAAATTTGAAATGAAACCGATTTATTAAAAATTTTCATAACTCTTAACAAAAAAAAAGATAAAAAAAATTGAAATTTAGTAAAACGCTTATTGCACAAATAATAATTGTCCCTAGAAAATTAGATTGATTAGATTTGAATATTATAAGTGCAATGTAATCCGTGGGTACGACTGTTACCATCCACGCTGAAATCACTAAACCATAAATACTATCATTTATACTGGTTATAGAGTGACCCTGAAAGCCAACGCATTCTAAACATCATACATTTGGACAAAACAAGAAATATACACAAGAAATTTTGGCAATGCAATGAAACACGCTCCACAGACCGCATCTCTGTGAAGACCACGCAAGCTGACGAAAATTTAAAGAAAAAAACAACGCTTGAATTTTTCTGTCATCCAAGATCTTTAAATTAAATGTGTAATTTGGCTGCCAATTACTTTAAGGCTAGGAAATCCCAGTTATAGTATAGCCCAAAAAAATAATTTCCAAAAATCGAGCAGAATACGTAGTTTTCGGTTTTAATCAGGGTCTTCTCACTTACACTCTGTATAATATGTATTCAATCAATGGTGTAAGTAAATTAACCAAATTTGTCATAGTTTAAAGTTTTCAAATGGTACTGTTTTATATGGACAAGTGTCACCATTTTCATAATTTGATAGAGTACATATACATTAATTAATTCTCCTACAATAAAGCTCCTACTAAGTTGAAGGCACAAAAGTATTAAGTATTATCTGAAGTTAGTACATAAATATTTATAAAAGAAAATAACATTTAAAAGTATATAAAAGTCAGTAAGAATATGACTAAGTCTAAGTATATTTTCTTAAGTTTAAAAAATGTAATCAAATCGCTTTACTTAAAAGTGGATTACCACTATTATTACTAAGCTATTTTTTTTAAATATTGTCACCATTTTAAGTATGTTTCTTAATTTTGGTCTTAAAAAAACAGATACAATTATTGCTATAAAACTTAATTTCAATTGCGCCACTAAAATGGCAGTTGCCGCTTCCCGGGCACACCGCCGAACAGCCGAACAGCATGGCCCCGTCATAAATCGTAGTTTGTAAGTACGACACGGCGTAACTGACGAGTTTCACTTTTTATTGCCTCTGTCTAGTCATTACAGGGCATAGCGAGAGGGAACAGCGCCATCTATCAGAGGAATATTGCTGTTTATTTGTTTTCGTTGGGGGATAATATTTTCCGAAGAACAACGGCGTATTGTATTATCGGGTGATTTGTGTGGAGTTGTGTTGTTTTTTATGTTTTCGAGTGCGCTTACAGGGTTATGACTTACGACAATAGCTTTTGGAAGTTGAAGGGAAGGCGTGAATATGTTCGGGGAATGTTAATTAGTCGTTTCGGTTTGTTGTGGATTTTTCTTAGTTATTGATCTTTACATGATTATGAATGCAAATACCCACGGGTGCCCTCTTATCAACCAAAGTGGGAAAGATTACACACACAGCCTCGACCGCGGAAACAGTTCGGATTGGTAAAAGCAAGTCTGTGGCGTTCTGCTGATGTAATTATTCAAGTCATTTTATTAGCGCTTCGAACTTGGTTTAAAGATTACTGCATGTCGTGATAACCAACGACTTAATGTGCCTTCCTTAGCACATACACCCTTAAATTGAAAGGACCACTCTCTATGAACTTTACTTTGCTTCTGTTTACGGTAACCTAGATAATAATTATTTTCTTTGGTAAGCTTTCCTGGTTTTTTAAACCTAACTACACATAGAAAGTTAAACCAATTTTTTAGGCCGCTATATTTCATTTTAAAGATTGTTTATAAACAAAGCCGTAATAAGTGGAAGTACATAAATATATACAATCACGCCTATTTTCCTAAAGAGGTAGGCAGATGCATATTATAAGCCCACACTTCGCCAACTGGACTGTTGGTCCCGTATTAGTATACACCGGGAACTTTTATATTGCCAGAGCTTCGTCCGTTGATCGACAGGTGCTACACTTGCAGATGACGCTGGCCTGGGCTCCCAGGATGATGATAGGATCTCTGTACACATAGAAATTTAAATTAAGCACCAAAAACATCTAAAAATTAACTAGACTTACTAAACAGATTCTATATGCTAGCAACTTCAATCCCGCCATTCAAAAGACGCCATAACAGTAAAATCTCGACAAAACATTTCTAATTTTCATACCACCAGCTCGGTACGGAACATGCGACAGCAGCATAGTAGAAAAATATAAGTATGATATCTTCATATATACGCAAAGAGCACGTTTAGTATGCGCCCAGTTGTCAAAATTTTTAAGTACACAGGCCGCCTTACTGCAGTCCTGTTTGGTATACTTAAATAAACGTTAGCAAGTAAATTAGGGAAATCTACGAAGTATTGTGATATCTTAAATCTTAGACATCATCATCCAACTATTATCCCTGTTGCCCAAGACTTAAACTTTATATCCAGGGTCTGCTCACTGGTCTAGCCATGACTGAATTTAAAGTACTACATGGAGCGACTGCCGTCTGACCTCTGAAATCCAGAGGGAAATATCATTCTATGTTTGAACCAGCTGGCAGGATATTAGAAGGCACTGACTTCCTAATAACGACTGCCATATATGTTCATGACAGCCGGTACCAACGGATTAATGTGCTTCCCGACACACGAGCACCTGACAAAATGTCTAAGTGCTAAGAGCGCGCCAGGCTGTCACTTTAATACTGGGTTGCCATCACTTATTTCGTGCTTATCGTATCGTCTCCTATACGCGCATCTTTATAAATAAATAATTATTAAATAAATATTCTCTTACAATCACACCAATTATTTAGTTCCAAGATAACTATCACTAAAAACTTGTGTTATGGAAACTAAAGAACGGATAAATATACTTAAATACTTTTTTTTTGTGTAAATACATACTTAATATACATAGGAAAACACCCAGACCAGAACAAATATTCATGTTTATGCACACAAAGATTTGTGAATCGAACCCACGACCTCAGGAGTGAAGTGCAGGTATACTGACCTCCACGCCATATCGGTCGTCAAAAGATATAAGAAACCTACATGCTCCACAGTCCGCTTGTAAATATTGAGCGAACCAGAGCGTCGTCGCTTTGGCTATGCATTTTTGACTATTGAATAAACTAATGAGCGACAGCCCTACGTGGTACGGCTATGAAAGCTTGCTCGGAGCTAGGGTTGCCCTACTCATTTGTGTCTACTGTGACAGCAGTATCGTACCGTCACCGCGACACAACTGCAGCCGTCAAAAAGGTACAGCTCTCTGTAATTAGGAAAGTTTGATATCACATTTTGTAAAACTGTATTACGGTATTATGTGGCGTGAGCAGTCCCCGTTAACAGAGAAGTCTGGTGCGACAGTTTCGTGGTTCTTTTCACGATGTAATTTGTATATAAACGTGCTACTAAAAGCACGTTTAGCTGTTAGTCCAGGTTATCACTAAGTTGTGTGATAGTCTTAGTCAAGAGCCCATCGGCGGCTTCAAACATTCCAACAGCAAGACGCTACATAGTCCTCGTTAACAGAGTAGTCAGGTGCGAAAATCAGTTGATTCAATTTACAATGAAATATATGAATGAACGTGCTTTCCTTGCTTCAGAAGGAAGCGGCCTGCTGTTTTATTTTTCTAGGCGCCCTAAAAGTCATTTTTATATAAGTTTCTATTTTTCCCTACAACTTTAAAACATAATCTTTAATGTGGTAAAGGTCAGTGTAATCAGAACAGGGTAATGTCTTATCTCTGTTTTGTGTCAGCTTCTGATGTCGTAAACCCTATTTCATCAGATCTGGGTATATCAGATGTATATTAAGTAGATACATATTTACAAATAAAAAGTATTTATGTAGCCATAAGAAAAGTGGTAATTATCTTGGAAATAAATAATAAGTGTGACTGTGAGAGAAATATAATATATACCTATGTCATTTATTTGCCAAGATATAAACGAATTCATAGCTATTCTTCAAAATCATGTTAACCATCGACAAACATCACTTGAATACAAATTTGTTAATCAAGTAAATGTTGAACAGAGTTACATTTTATTAGTAATGTCGAGTCCGTGCGGCCGGCCCAAACTAGTTTGCGGCAGTTACTAAAAGGATGAGGCCCAAATATGAGCGTTTTATTCTTTAGTGCCACGACAACAGTTAATTGCGTAAACCCTTGTCCGTCCCTAGTTTTAACTGACAATTTATTTTGAATATTACTATGAATGTTGTATACAGGTTGATTGGAATACAATAGATGGAAATATGTAAGCACACTTTATTGTACTATTTTCTAACATACAAACATACAACCGCGACTGTTTCCCCGAAGGGATAGGCAGAGGATATTTTAAGCCCACATTTCGCCAAATGTTGTTCCCACATACTAGCTGGCGAGCCTATTGCCACTTACCGGGAACTTTTATGGTTACCAGAGCCTCGTCTGTTGATCAGCAGGTGCACCACCTGAAGGTGAGGTTGGTTTAGGACCCCAATACACCTCTTTTCTAAACACATAATTAACATCCACAAATATTATGTCACAGACAGAAAAGGAAACCTTTTTGATAATAAAAATATTTTACTTTGCAAAATAAATCAGAATGTAAAAAAAAATTTATTCATAGAAGCCTGTGTATAGTACTTAGCATGTTGTAATTATACAGCGGTTATATTATAATACATTCCACTGGTGAATGAGCAATTAAATTATCTTAAGCTCATTGTTGCTCGTCGGTTAGCACCATGTTCAAACCCCACAGATGTAACCCAGACGTAAGAACGCTGTATCATGGTCGCATAAAACTTTTAAGATATTGTCAGATATAAACTAAGGGAGAACATTTAAGATATTGTTTTGATGTAAAAAAAGATGTCTTTATCAAAATGTTCATATAGTGAACCTTAAAAAAAGATATGTAGGGGTGCATAGGGAACCTACTAAAACTTTCGGAGTCCAAGCCAATCTTACCTGCAAGTGGTGCACCTGTCGATCAACGGACGAGGCTCTGGCGAACATAACAGTGCCCGGTAAGCGGCAATAGGCTCGCCTCCTATTACGTGGGACCAACTTTATTATTGGCGAAGTGTGGGCGTATAAATTGCCTCTGCCTACCCCTTCGGAAAAACAGGCGTGAATGTATGTATGTAAAAAAGGGTGAATATAATAATATAAAAAGTTTTTATTTAATTTACTTATTTTAAGTACCTATGTTATATTCTCATTATAATTTGATATATCAATAAATTGTAAAACTGCTTTATCTTGATAATTATTAGTATAAATCTTCATTTTCTTAAATTTTCTTTTTCATAGCACCTATAAAAATAAGAAAACTTAAAGTTTAGTCAAAACAGAGCACCCTCTAACAAAAGCGTCAGACATAAAATTAAATTTATATGACAAACTATTGTTTAAAATTGTAATTGTACGTGTGAAATCTTGCCCGGGCATAATTGTATTGACCAACCCGCCCTCGACGAGGGCGAAGGGCGGGGGTGGTGTGTCCGTGTGAGGAACACAATCATATTTTGATGACACAGGGCAGATAAGTTGCACCGCGAGTTCAACCATCTTATCTTATCGCGGGGGCCGCAGACTAACCGTGGCGCACTTTGACCCTTATGTCGGATATTTTGTGCATCCCCTTGCCTTTCACTCCAAATCTCCAAATAATGTTACCATCATCTTTATGACAGTCTTTGCAGATTGGAGTCCATAGTCCCTCGGTTGTGTTTAGGCCACCCCCAGGAGACTCATTCGGCAAGCAGCCAACAAGTCACAGGTACACAGCAGGTGTTCCATAGACTCCTCTTCGAGTTCAACTAACGCATCTAGCAATGTTTCGAAGTGTCATTATCAAATAGTATTCCATTTGTATTTTTGTTGAAGTGGTATTATATTATTGACGACTGACATGGTGTGGAGGCGAGTATACTCGCACTCCGCTCCTTAGATCGTGGGTGATATTTGTTCTGGTCTGAGTGTTTTTCTATGTAAATTAATTATGTATTTATATAAAAAAGCATTGATATATGTTTATCCGTTATTAAGTATCCATAGCTCTCAATCATAGTTCTCAATTATACCTATCTTGGAATTTAAATAATTGGTATAGTTGTCAAAGTATATTTATTTAATTATTTCTTATCTTTCTTTTTAAAGTAGTCTTATGTTGTCAAAATGAATGAAAGTGCGAAGAATTAATAGGTTTTTAAGAAAGGGGCACAGAGCTTGTCATATAGTTAAACAAAATACGTTCTACCTCTGGTTGCGATGTACTATAGGGCAAGCAAACACGCTGTTATAAACTGCACTCTCTGTTATCTATTGTCTACGACAATATTCGTGATGTAGGAGCCCTCCTCTAACCCTCTTAATGGCCTTAATAAAGGTACGATGCTCCGTCGTTCCATATTTATGATTTTATTTCGATATATTTAATTAAAATTTTAGTGCAGGGTTGAATTGTCAGGTATAATTTAGACGGGTGACCGCGCAAAAAGCTGGTCGCGTTACGTGTCCCGGGCTGTTATCGTGACTTGTTATTGTTTCGTATTTGTCCCGGATTGTATTTATGAGAATTTTAATGGCTGATTAGCAAATTTCGTACGTGGTATTAGAATACGTATTTAATATCACGGCCGTATATCTCGTTTGGTGGGCAGAACCATTGCTACACAATATAAGAAAATAAAATAAAATATACTTTATTGTCTTTAAGATCAATATAATCATTAAGATTCGTCAAATATTCATACACAAAATGGAAATTCAATGTATTTTTTTTTACAACAATGAAAGAGATATGGACGGTACCATAAAAAAATATAAAAGCAAATGGGTTCTTTGTCAGACTTTGTCAAGGTTTGTCAGTTTATCTGTCTGTTGTGGTTTTTCTTAAGATTTGTCAGTCTGTCGGTGACTCTTATCGGGGGTAACCTGCCAGTCAGCCTGTCGTGATTCCAAAGGGGGAGAGGATTGTCCGTCAGTCAATCAGTCAGTCTATAGGTGACTCTAACGAGGCTTCCAAAAAGGCAACGAGATTGAAAAGAATGCCTCAAGATACTCACCGCGGCTTTTTTCATATTATGGTATATAGTCATATAAGAGATCTTTAAAATTGATGCAAAGATAACTTTTATCATCCATCATCATTTCATGCAGATAAAGTCTACTGCTGAATATTGGCCTGTTCAATATTATATTATATTGAGGAGTTAGCCAGGACCTAAATCCAAAATGCTACATCGAGGGTGTTATTTTAACTGCCTCCCGTAAGTTGGGTATACTCAATAAGGTGAGGCGGTTTTTTACTCCCGAGCAGCGCTGTTTGTTGTACAAGACTCAAGTGCGATCGAGTGTAGAGTATTGTTCCCATCTTTGGGACGGTTCTGCTAAGTACCTCCTCGACGCACTTGACAGATTGCAACGGCGAGCGGTTCGCATTATAGGGGATGCTGAGGTAACAGCCTCACTCGAGGATCTACAGCTGCGTAGAGACATTCCATCTCTCAGTGTCTTTTACCGGAACTACTATGGCGAGTGTTCTGAGGAGCTTTTCGATCTCATCCCGCCCTCTCCTTTCCTCTCCCCAACAACACGTGCTGGTCTTCAAATCACTTATACCTCTATTAAGTACGCAGGATGACGCTGCTGCCCATCATCTGGTGGTGTTCTCTTCGTCGACTCTTAAGACTCCCATGAGATGAAAGCACTATTCTAAGCCGGTATCACACATATATAGAATGTTATTGTTGGAGTTTGTTACTATATTTATAAACTGATCTATGACGAAATTGAGAACTTGTTATATGTACTACAACTGTTTTCCTCTTTTTTTCAAACCGTTCGCCCTCATTCAATCACCATCATTTTACGCACAAGGAGGACAATACACATTTTTGCTTTTAATACATACTTCCATACTAATATTATCAATGCGAAAGTAACTCCATCTATCTGTCTGTCTGTTTGTCTCGCTTTTACGCCAACTCCACTAATCCAATTTAAATGAAATTTTATACACAGATAGTCTAGATCCTTAGAAAGGACTTTGGCTACTTTTTAACTGGAATGTACATAAACCTGTAGATCACGCGGGGACGCTAGTTTGTTTATAAGTTGGTTCTTCATAATGTGAAGTATCTTATTATTATCAAACTTATATGACCTAACCAGTGTTTTAATAGATAATAATTGGGCAAAAAACTCATAACGCTTAAGACAGTAACGTCTCATTACTGAGCAAGTTTTCTCTCTCACGAACCATGGAGGGAGAAAATGATGTCATACTCTTACACGTGGCGTAAAAGTCACCCCGCAAATTAAAGAAACAAATAATAATTTAATAACAGTAATTTAATAATAGGTAATTTAAGGGTGATAATTTAAAAACAAAAAATAAAGCGTATAAACGGAATAATAAAACACTCCCAGGCGTGCGATATCACAATAGGTACTTTAATACACATATATATGTAGGTACAAACTAGTAAATTAATCAAGAGAATACTCCTTGAAGATAAATTTTCTTTTTCATTGAATTATACGGCGCCCTTCCTCCTCTCTCCTACACTATGCTGTGCCTGACAGGGTCCACAATTGTACCAAATTATAATATTCACCACCTTATAAAACCATTTTGGAACGCATTAAAGTATTGTGAATAAATTGGATTGACGATATAATCAAGATCGCAGTATCATGATGGACGCAGGCCGCCTACAATAGGTCACGATGGAAATTCATGGGGGAGGCCTATGTTCAGCAGTGGATTTCCTTGAGTTGATGATGATGACACCACCATGTAGATCCAATGTGGATTGTAACAAGCAGGTGCTGAACGTTCTACTGATTGAATTTGTCATTCTGCCCAATAGGTTCTCTAACATGGCTTAGCGGCTACAATAAAAAGTGATAATTGCACTTCAATTGCAAAGCATACTCATAGAAAATAGGGCACAATCATAAATTGCATGATGTTAATACATTTATGTAATTTGAACACTTATTTAACGAAGGCGGTAGATTAGGTACAGGTCAAAAAAGTAGTGAAAATTTTATTCTTTATGAATATAAAAACTGACAGATCTTGTTCTTAATGTTTTGCACTTATCAAAACAATTAATATCAGTGAATTGAGCACTTAAAATGTTGTGTACGGCAAATCTTAAAAGGAGTGGTCTGTATTAGCCTGTACCTTTGTATGTAATATGTATAATATACATACATACATACATTCACGCACACTTCGCCAATTGTATAGTTGGTCCCATGTGGCAAGCCTATTACCGCTTGCTGGGCACTGTTATGATTTCCAGAACCTCGTCCGTTGATTAGCTGCTGCACCACTTGCAGGTGAGGTTGGCTTGGGCTCCTAAGATGATGGTAGGATTCTTTGGCACCCACTTTTTTTTAACATATTATACTCATTACAGATTTTACATAATGACGAACAAAGAAAAACATTTATTCTGTTCCTCATAAGTATGTACATATTCATAGTCCCGTAAAATAAAATTTAAAAAAAAACCAGCTCGTTATAAAAAAACACTACGAAAATTTAGCGATGTCCACTTTAAAAAAATTAATAAAAGAGCTGCATAAATGAATGCCCTCAGAAATCACAAGCTGCGCGAGTGTTGTCCGACACCCGGCGGTACCGGCAGTACCGGTAGTAGGCCAGTACCGGGTAGGTGCCGGTAAATCCCGGTACGAGCGGCGATAGCGGGCACGCGGCGCGTCAGGTGCTGCCAACTACCCCCCTGAGTTACGGTTATATTGTGTCCAACCGTAATTCAAACGACGCATCGGTTATGTTCGATGACCGTGCTATCCATGCTGAGGTTATTTTGCTTGTTGGTCGTATTACTTTAGATAATATATGCTAGGGTATTTTAAGAACGCATTTTATTCACGGTTCCCCGCTGCCGCAACAATCTAGAAAAGCATGCACCGATTGCCAGGATGACCCACGAATATAACATTGTTTCAGGTTCTCCGGGAGACATAGACATTTTTTCTAACAATCTTTCCAATTTCAAACATTTGATTCGAGCACTATTTTCAGGCTTGTTGTGACTGTTGACGTATCGACAGGTTACACTTGTTCTTACTTGGGTCTGGAGCGGTTGAGAGAAATTTGATTTTTTTTGTTTTAATTGTTATAATTTCTCTTTCGTTTTATTCGTTTCCTGTTTTATATTATTGTATTAGTTTTGTTTGTTATTTTTTTTTTTTTTTTTGAATTTTTACTGTGTAATATTTTATGATAATATTCCATATTTTAATTTTAAATGTTTTTTATCTAGTGTTGTTTACTTTATTTTGAATTTTATTTTATTGTGTTTAAATAAACATATTTAAAAATTATGTTTGGAAGATGATGTGTTCTCCTGTAACTGAAGAAGCACAAATCTTCTGACAACTTTATATAATATTGCATGTACTGTGTACCCTTGTTGGAGTTCCTTAAAAAAATAATTAATAAATAATATAAAATATGACTAATGGCCATTCATTAAGAGTAGCAGCAAAGGCCAGTGTCTAGACCTATAGTCTTCAAATCCAAAGTCCAATTTAAAAAAAAACTGAAACTTCTCGAATTTACGTAATGATTGCTTGCTCTGTGCCTCGGAAGGCACGTTAAGCCGTTGTTCCGGGCTCTCATATACATCTATGGCAATCGTTATTAGGAAGTCAGTGCTTTCTAATAGCCTGACAGCTGGTTTATTCATAGAATAATGTTTCCCTCTGGGTTAAGGAGGTCAGACGGCAGTCGCTGCATGTAAAAACTGCAATTTAGCCAAAATCTGATTAAACCAGTGAGCAGACCCTGGGCACTAAGCTTCAGTCTAGGGAAACCGGGATAATGCTTGGACATGATGACTAAGACGTAGTGGCTTGAGTAGAAAAGAATCGAGCATTTGACACATTTGCATTTGACGAGACGTTTGCAGTTGTGGCGTTTTTCGTACCGACCACGACTGCTAGTACGCGGCATTCCAACTGCAAACGTTTTCGCCTGCCAACGGCAGCCGTCGACGCATTGACTGCTGCCGTCGACAGGTGGCGACGGCTGAAGTAGCCTCTGCCGTTCACAACTTGCAGTTCGTCTGTATGAACCCTTACACCTACATCGAAAACACAATAGCAATAAATAATCAGAGCCAACGACAGAACGCCCCAGATCAAACTCATTTTCAATTCTCATCAAAAAAGTAAAACGTTATGACGTCCCTAATAAAACCGCTCGCAATATTCGCTGTACTCGCAGCAATATCGTAATGAACACCCTGTATACACGGTGGCCATTTAATCTCGCACCTGTATCACGCTGTATAATGTGCGGATCAAGATAGAAGAGATGAGAGGGAATATGACAACAAAACTTAAGCGCAATCCCATAAACTTATCTGACACTGTGGCCGAAAATGGACCTAAAATGCAAGTAACATTCGCAAATGCTTCGCAATGACGCCTAGTCTCATCTATAATTTTGACTACTCTCATTAAATGTTGAAACAGTATTTACAAACAACTTTAAGTATTGATATTCATCATCATCATCATCATTTAAAATCCACCGTTGAATAAAGGCCTTCCCAACTAATTTTCATGTTGATCGATATTGTGCCGCTTGCATCCCCCGGTTTCCCGCCGCCTTGACCAAATCATCTATCCTAGGGTGGGAGGCCGCCCTCTACTATGTTTGTTGGTTCGAGGCCGCCATTGAAGTACCTTAATGCTTCATCTGTCATCGGTTCTCCAAGAAATGTGCCCCGCCATCTGCCACTCCAGCTTGCAAACTCGTCTTGCTTTATCGGTCACTCCAGTCCTACGGAGTTCCTCATTTCTCATTCGACCTTATTTTGGGGTAGACTTTACAAAAATAAACCAAATAGCTACACTAAATATCTTCAAAAAAAGTAAGAAAGGTAAGAAAATAAACGTGATTGCCAATTATTTTTCATTTACAATAAATAAAATTTTCAAGTTATTTTTCAATTCGAATTTCTGTTTTCGAGTGCTTCTTAACTTTTTGTGCTAAGCCCAACACTTTTTCAATAACTTCTATTCTAACCCGCTGTCTCTCATGCTTTATAGCCTAGCCATCCTCAGAACGGTCGCTAAACGGTAGGCCGTTAACTCGTCCTAAACAAATACGGCCATCTGCGTAAGGGAGTTTGGTCGCATTAAAACATTGTTTAGTCGTCCGACATGTGACATTACTGACATTAGGTGGGCCTGATGCAGTACAGCGTTCTTCTTCGACGTACCTAATTACCCAAGTGATCCCAAAAGGATCCCTATTTAGCAAATGGTCAGCGAAATCCGAACCCATTTTAAATACATTTCTGGAAGTGTTTTTTTTAAACTACGGACGTGACTATTATAGACATATAGACATTTTATTAGTTGCAGTAGTTACTAAATTAAGTCATTATGAAAACTTCCATTATTTCAATCTCCAAAATAAAATTCTGTTATTAACATACATAAAATTTGAGTCACGATTAAAATTTTTCAAAGGTGCTATTTTTGTAAGAATTATAAAGAATGTTTCAATATGTAATCACTAAAATGACTTTTGAGATAAAGCATAAGAACTAAGTTTTATCTTTGGCGTGGTATAAAAAGATACCCAACGGTTATCTTGAATTGAGAGTGTTAGTTAAAGTTTAAAAAGTCACTCACTCGCTTAAAATACATTTACATTTACGTAACTTGAAATATATTTGAGATAAAGTAAAAAGTATAATACGAAAATGTTATCAAAGGATTAAAAACTAATTTATACATTACCTACAAAAAAAGAAAAAAAAAACAGTACTAGTTCCATTAGGCATTACAATGACAAGAAAACCTATTAAATATTTTGTATTAAATCTGTCAAGATATACATAACACTGAATTACCTGAATCTTGAACTTAAAGCTATTATTTGTACCACACCAAAACAAACTTTATGAGGCAAATTTTCTAGACAACCAATGAATACTGTCGACTTGAGTTTTGCAGTAGCGCTATCTCTTTCTAATGACTTGCAGAACTTCTAATTTGATGAGCTCCGTAATACTCTCTGAACTTTGTGAGTTGTATGAATATTTTAAGAAATATTTTTTTGGCGCCCGACGTGGGGCTCATTAATTCGTCTTATATTTTGTTGAAGATTTCTTGGGATCATCACAAGGTTATGAGTGATTTATTAAGTGCAAGTTTTTTTTGGATTATCTTTTAATGTATGTACTGGCAATAAGGTGTCAGATGATGCAGCTATCTGGATTGAGTGAAAGTGACATATTTATCGTGGGAACGTTGAGGCTATTCAGCTTCTCGACAACACAGACCTAGTGAGAAGATTGAGAAAGACAAAACCTTTTGAGTTAGTTTAGTGTAGTGTCAGTGAAGTGTAATACTGTGACTAAGAATATAGTACTACTTTGTTATTGGACAAATTCTTAATTTGTATGTAATATGTAGTAGGTTATGATAAAAAGGAAGTCACTAACTAGTCTTCAGATTGGCTAGATTGTAGTTGATATCAGATAACTCGTTTCAAAAAGGAAAGTATGTCGTATAAGTATATATGTTTACAAAAATTATAGTGGTACAATTTGTTTGTTTTCTTCTTAAACTACTCTATTATTACATCAGTACGATCAAGAGATAACAAAATAATATTAAACAGAAAAATAAAAACGTCTGCAAATCAAATAGTCGCGGAAACTTTAACATAAAGTAGCATTATTATAATAGTTATTAAATTTCACATTAACAAAAATTCTGCATAAATATTTGTTTTGTCAAAATAAATATACCCAAAGAGATAATTTTATACAACAACATTTTTTTTAATACATATAAATCGCTATTGCAAGCCCGTTTTTTTGTACTGCATGTATAGAGAATGTCGGGATGTGTTAATCTGTGCGGCAGACAAGGATAATAAGCTTCATATTGTTTAATCTTAACAGAAGATATTGTAACGTACGGCCATTAAGTAAGCGGGTCAACTTGGAAATAAGGAATACTAGTTTTGAATATAAGAAGAATGTTTAGGTTGTCCGTTTTGTTTACTCTGATACTCATTCCAAAAAAATAACATCAGACATCTGACTGGGCGCATCTAATCTTAAAATAATCGAAGCTTACAACCTTCATGGTACATGCTTTCATGCTTACATGGTACACCATGAATATTTGAGAATGTATTAAAATACTTAAACACTTCTTCATGAATACATATTTATAACAGATAGCAAAACACCCAGACCCAGATACATGCATACATATTGTGTCTTGTCTTGGAAACCAACTTCTATGACCTACGCCATATCGGTCGTCAATTGTGACATATGTGAAAAGAGCAAACAAGTTTTGTCATGGTCACCAAGCCGTACTCAAAGAGTAAAACGGGATCCTATCGCTAAGACTCCGCTATCCATCCGTATCTCATGAACTGCGATAGTTTTCACAGATGATATATTTCTCTTGCCGTTTTTTTTAAATATTTATTTATTTATCATGAAGTACGAAACTCTACGTGCGCCAGTCTTTTTTAACCAGTTAGTCCAGGTTTTTTTAATTAATTATTTGTATAGAATAATTTGTGCAAATACATATCAATTAATGGATTCCACATGGGGTATAGCCATAAAACTCGAGGTTTTGGCTTTGAATATAATATAAAGAAATATTTTTACAATAAAATCGCTAGTTTAGTGGGTGCGCGTCAATAAAAGAGCTCGACGTTTGCCTCCATCAGCCGACAGAGGCGCCCTGGAGAAATCAGCGGCCGATGTGTGCCGCGCCTAATTAACTACCCGCATTTACGGTAAATATCACAACCAATTTAATATAGGGGTTTGGAAGGCATTCATAAAAAAAGTAATGGTGAAACGCAGTGCCCAAAGAATACGGATACATCCTTATAAATTAGTTTGGCTGAAAACTTAATTATTATAGCAATAATAACATGTCATGTAATAAAGATATACCCTAGATCAGTCTTCAAATTACTATTATAAATAATTACTAATATATACTTAACAAATAGTATCATAATTTTCCTATGATTCGCCGTAATGTAACAGAGTCAAATCTGTTCCTAATTAAAACCTATTTTTGTTTATGGTTCTTTTTGTCTATTTTTATGTTATGTAAAAACAAATGAAATATAGTTAATTGTCAATTGTTTTTGGTGGTTCTCATTCCTCCTCATCCTCTAGGCTCTGGATTTCTGACTGCCAAAAGTTGCTGAACTGATAGCTATCATTTGTTTTTACACATAAAATACATATATACAAAAAAAATGGTAGACAAAAATAGGTTCAATTAGGAACATCATTCATGCAAGTGGTTGTAAAACTATTGAGAATCCTATAAATGTTACTACTAATATAAATGCAAAAGTGTGTTTGTCTGTAACGCTTTCTTGCCAACACCAACTTCTGGCGGTGCTTTAACTCCCTGGCGTGATATTCCCGAAACAAGTACTGCATGGGGTTCTTTAAAAGGGTGCAAAAAGGTTTTTAGTCCAATATGCATGAATGCCAGTAATTGTAAGCATAAAAACTTTGCGTGATGAGATCCGAGCGTAATAATTATACGTACATACATACATACAATCACGCCTGTTTCCCTGAAGGGGTAGGGGCAGAGGCATATTTTACGCCCACATTTTGCCGATTGTGTTATTTTCCCACGTTATAGGTGGCGAGCCTATTGCCGCTTATCGGGAACTTCTATGTTTGCCAGAGCCTCGTCCGTTAATCGGCAGGTGTTGGTGAGGTTGGCTTGGGCTTTAAAGATGGTTTAAATCTGTAAAGATGGTGGTGGCGGTGCACCGTTTCTGTGAGACGGTTATGGGCGCAAAAGAGCGCGTTAGGGAGGAGAGCCCAACAGCGGATCCCCTTAGACGTCGAAGGAGAGGGCAGCGCCGACGGGCTTATGCCGGGGCGCTAACATCATAGCCGGGCGTGCTGGTAAAAGGTCAAGGAATATTTTACTCGCACTTTTCCGTATCCCGAAGGAGTAGGAGGCGGCACACACGTTTCCTGGTGTGCTGCCACCATGGGGTGGTCAACTATGGGTTGACGAAATAGATGACGGGTCTGTGAAACGGACTGGCGTGGTGCTACAGGAGGATAAGGTCTTTCTGTCACCTTCTTGGCACCTTACGTTGGGCAGGAAACAGTGGGGTTTAGTCGGTAGTCCCGGCCACTATCATCTCGGCCGGGGAGCCCGACATAGCTTTGTGCTGTCCCTGCGGCGCAAAGTATGCGTAAAGGCATTTACCACTATAAAAAAAAAGGGCTTTAAAGATGGTAGGATCCCTGTATATCCATAATTATACGTAATAATGTATATATATTATGCCTGTTCTCATAGCGGTGTAGGCAGCGATTAAAGCCTTCTACTAGCTACGATCCTGGTTTGCTGCACTTTTAGCTTCATTCAAAATTCCCATTAATTTTTTTGATACCTAGCTTCATTTCGAAGCACTTGTAAACGTCACTCCAATCTAGAAGCGCCATTTTACCAGAGCAGTTTTCACACTTTCATTAATAATAATAATATAATGTAGTTTCTTTAAAAAAAATCCCAATAAATGATTCTCATTAGGCTTAAGTCCGTGAGTCTCGTTAAACACCAAAAAGTAATATTTTTGAAAAAAATAAAATATTCCAAAATAATAATAATAAGTTCTTTATGCAGATAAATTATAGCCATGCACAGAAAATAAAACAAAAAACACAAATTATACATACAATACAGTTAATTGACACACATTAATTTGTTCAAAATAAAAGAACCAACCAAATTACATTTGAAATAAGCGAAATAGTAAGTAATAACAATCCATAAAATGTTAAAAAAAGAAAAAAATATATGAATAAAAATACTCTGCTTTACTCTGGTCGGCTTAGGGTGTGATGATTAAGAAAGGTGGTTCAGGCTTTGAAGTGTAATCGAATTGTATAGTGAACTAAATATGAAACACTAAGACCTAAGCGTTTTTGCAAGACATTATATTGTAAACTAGCTGTTACCCGCGACTTCGTCCGCGTGGAATAGTATCTTTGGGTAGCATTTACAACACCCTTTTCGCAATAAAAAGTAGCCTATATCCATTTTCAGGGTCTAGGCTATCTGTATACCAAATTTCATTTAAATCCGTTCAGTAGTTTTGGCGTGTAAGAGTAACAGACAGACAGACAGAGTTACTTTCGCATTTATAATATTAGTAAGGATTAGTAAGGATGTGTAAACTTGGAACGTAGGAAATGAAAACCATGAACAGCTAAAACTCACAGTCAGAAAACACAATGACATTATTCGATTAGACAAAGCAATATTGCATGTAAAAAGGAGCAGAAAGAGCGACCTAGCAGCCGACCAATCGCCGCCCGGGACGAGACTATGCAAAAAGGCGCTAATTTTGCGAAACCAAAAAGTGGTAATGGTTATGCGTTGCAGCCAGCGCGTTTGTCTCACGATAACGCGCGCTTACAATTAGCTTGGGCCGCGTTATGCAAGGAAAACCAAGAACTCAATGTATTTAATTGATGAAAATTTTTATTTAATGCAATAATCGGTTTGGAGGAGCACAGATTTATAACAATCCTTTGAGTTGGTTTACGGCTAAAGTAAAGTAAAAAAGTAAAAAAAATATTTATTTCATAAACTAATTATACATAGTACTTAAAAACGTCATGATTAAAAATGAAAAAAAACAATCAAAATAATATTACACTAAATCACGAAGCTTAGATTCACTTTACATGCAACAAAACAATTTAAAAACAAAAAAAAATTAAGTGTAAGTGAATCTAAGTGCCAGTTCCGAGCCACCGCTCTGTAAGAAGAACTGGCAAGAAACTCACAGGCTAGTGGGCTCTTTTAAATATTAGGTCGGGGAAAAAGTCTTTTCGCATAACGTAGGTATAAACTTATTATAATTTTTTTTTGACTGTACTATTTGTGTCTGGCTGGTTTTGGTAACATTAAAAAGGTTCCATTATAAAGAAAAGAAAAAAATTAAAAAAAGTTGTTTCCCGCTATTTTTCATTTGTTTTTCTCTCCGTTAAAATGAGTGAATCTAATGAAGAAATTCGATACATTTTAAAATTTTATTAAAAAAAAGGCAAAAATGCAACTCAAGCAGTGAAAAAAATTTGTGATGTTTATGGACCTGATGCAGTGTCAGTAAGAGTAGCACAAATTTGGTTCAAACGTTTTCAGTCCGGAAATTTTGATGTTAAAGATGCACCTCGCCCTGGTCGCCCTGTTACGAATAAAATGGACGCCATTTTTGAAAGAGTGGAGCAAGATCGGCATATTAGTAGTTACGATGTAGCTGAAGAACTGGGAATTGACCACAAAACAGTTTTGACCCATTTGAAGAAAGCTGGTTATACAAAAAAGCTCGATATTTGGGTGCCACACGAGCTCACTCAAAGAAACTTAATGAACCGTGTACTCATTTGCGATTCATTATTGAGACGTAATGAAACCGAGCCGTTTTTGAAGAGATTGATAACTGGCGATGAAAAGTGGATCACGTACGACAAGAACGTGCGAAAAAGGTCGTGGTCGAAAGTTGGCCAGGCTTCACAGACTGTGGCCAAACCTGGCCAAACACGAAATAAGATGATGCTGTGTGTATGGTGGGATTGGAAGGGCATTGTTTATTATGAGCTTTTACCGCCCGGCAAAACCATCGATTCTGATCTTTACTGCCAGCAACTGATGAGATTAAAGGAAGCAGTCGAGAGAAAACGGCCGGAATTGATCAACAGGAAGGGTGTGGTCTTTCATCACGATAACGCTAGACCACACACATCTTTAGCCACTCAGCAAAAATTAAGAGAGTTCGACTGGGAGGTCCTAGTGCATCCACCATATAGCCCTGACCTTGCGCCTTCAGATTTTCACCTGTTTCGGTCTCTGCAGAATTCTTTAGGTTCTGTAAAGTTGACCTCAAGAGAGGACTGCCAAAACTATTTGTCCCGTTTTTTTGATCAGAAGTCCCAAAGTTTCTACAGTAACGGGATAATGTCTCTGCCCACAAAATGGCAGAAAGTTATTCAACAAAACGGTACATATATATTGTAAATAAATGTAAATAAACTTTGAAAAAAATGTCTTGACTTTTCATACAAAAATACGAAAAGACTTTTTCCCCAACCTATTATGTCCATTAGTTTGGTACTAGAATTACAATCTTCATTTGTCTGTGAAGCTATACAGGCTATATAGGCTGCTGGATGATAGAGAAAAGGTAATATTTGTGAATTTATTTTAAACTTTTTGCAGAATCAATTTAGCGTTAATGAGTTTTAATAACAAATTAGCTTATAATTAGTTTTGTACATAGAATTCTTTATTAACACCGGATGCAAGTCAAACAATGTAAAAACCTAATTAGCGTAAACGTTCAATCATGTTACGATCTGTGTTACGGTTTTACGAATACTGTGTTCGAGTAATCGTTGTGCATAGAATGATTGTTTTTTAAATGTGTCCTCGTCGATTTAAGTCTCCCTTCTATAATCTTGCCTGTATTATGTATAAGTGGTATACTTCATTAGTATTTACATAATTGTGTTGATTTATGTAAGTTTATTATTATTATTATTTTTAGTTTGTAGCACCGCCTTTTCGGCATTAAGTTCCCCGTTGTATTACTTATTTGTTTGCAATAAAGATAAAATAAAAAATTAGAAAATTCACATTTGATATCTGCGGTTCTAAGAACAATAAATTGTATAGAGTTCCAACCAAAATCTAAGAAGGTTAGCTTGGGTAACCTGACCTATTTTATTTTTTTTTGTTTTAAGTCGGTAACAAAAATGCTGCTTACGCACTGTCTCCCGGCCATTGGGGGGACCGGGAGGGGAGTGTGGGACTCACCACCGGCAGACGCGACTGCCAGCAGTAATACCCACTAAAAATCTTCCGACGACGCCCGCCGCTTGTTGAGAAAGAGGCGGGGGCCAGTACCTGGGTTGCAGCGTCTGGCACCACGACAAGGTGGAGACCGGTCGGGGAGGAAGCTAACCTGACCTGCAAATGGTGCACCTGCCTATCAATTCGTCCATTGGGTTTGACGAAAATAAAAGTTCCCAATAAACGGCAATAGGCTCGCCGTCTTTTACGTCGTACTAACATTATAATTGGTGAAATTTGGGCGTTTACTATACCTATATACATATATTCATTTGCTTTTATTTCTTTATTATGGTACCGCTCATATCTCTTTCATTGTTGTTAAAAAAATATATCGAATTTCCATTTCGTGTGTAAATGCTTGACAAATCTAAATGATGTTGATCTTAAAGACAATAAAGTATATATATTTTTTTTAAATTTCATATCAAATGAGAGCGTATAGTATGTATGTACGTACTGAATACGTACGTGAATATTTGTATGTATGTACGTACGTTTAATAAATTTAATCTCAAGCTATTCAACTCACAGCAGTATCCTGGTAAAATTAAGCGTTACATGTTGCATGAACCGGTCCAGCTTCGCAATTAGACGTGACTCGGCCATAACCGTTAATGTTTAGTGGCGGCCACATATTTCTGTACCTTCGCAATGCACCCTCCGTCTGCGCACCGTATCTGCCTGCGGGTGGCCGGCCAATCACGGCTTTTACGACACTTGGTTATTGTGACGTAGTATGCTGTAAACGGGAATCGACTTGTGGTTATCAAGGTGGGTTGGTTTGAAAAATAATATGATGAACACTTGGTAGTGCAACAAATGGACAACAATCGACTTGAGGCAATCGAGGTGTTTGACAATAAGTTTTACAATTTGTCAGACTATTTTTTTAAATCTTTATTGCACACACATAGAAATACAATGTACAAGAGGCGAACTTAATGCCATTAGGCATTCCCTACCAGTCAACCTTGGGGTTAGCAGAGACATTAAAGGCGTTGCGAACTTTTGTGAAAATCAAAAATTTATTTTTTTCAATTTTATAAATTTCATGCCAAGGTGACTAGATTATTAGATCAGTTTAGTTCTTTAGAGTTGGTTTTACAATGTCCAAATAAGTTCCCACTAGCATTGCATAGCATTAGCACAGACCATATCCTAGCATTATCTCGGTTGCCCTAGGTTTAAGCTTAGGACCCAGGGTCTGCTAAATGGTTTAACCAGATTTGGCCGGCCGTCTGACCTTCGTAACCCAGAGGGAAACATCATTCTATGTGTAAACCGAGTGAGCATTTACTTGATAAAGTCCGTACAAAACTCTTTGCAATTTTATCTGTCAAAAATCTCCCAATCAGACTTAGCGAAACAGGCTATAAAAGAATAAAGAACTCCCAAAAACAAAAGAACGAATGACGCGAAAACTTTATCCAATTAAAAGAGGTCGATTAGAAATAAATTAGAGTGCAACAAAGGGTCGTGGGAGGGTAGGACCCTGCATTGAAGATCTGTGACGTCATTGTTTACGTTTAATTATTTAATAATCTGGAAGATTCTATTGATGAATGAAAGGATTCGAGAGACTGAGGACACTAATTGCCAGTTTACTAAATGACTATGACAGATAGTTCGAGAAAGCGTTTAATTGTTTTAGTTAGCGTTTATCGTAAAGGGTAATTATGATTTTTAAAGGTTGCGTACTAGCAAACACAAAAGAGGACGGCTGATGCGTATGGACCCACCATCTCGTTAACATACATACAATCACGCCTCTTTCCCCAAAGGGGAAGGCAGAGGTATATTATACGCCCATACTTCGCCAATTGTGTTGACGGCCCCAAGTCATAGATGGCGAGAACATTAATGATCGCCAGAGCCTCGTCCGTTGGTCGGCAGGTTTACTACTTGCAGGTAAGGTTGGCTTGCTGCGGGACTGTCCGAAAGGTTTACCGCGGTACCTGGACGTAGCAGGCACAAGAAGGAACATGGATGGTTTTTAGTCAGTAAAAGTCTGACACACCCTTCCGCTCCACCCACAGCGGGAGAAGTTCATTAGATGATTTTCCATCCGAAAAAAAAAGGTAGGGTTGGCTTTATGTATGCAAATTTAAATTATTGAAAATTATCTCTTAATACAATCATTTATTCAAGTTTGGCTTCATTAAACTCTTTTGAAAGTAAACTTAATAACTAAAGCACTTAATATTAAAACAGTTTTTTTAATGTCGTTATTTTCATGACATTTATACAACTGGAACACTATAAATAAAAATATGTATTAAATAGACTTTTCCATTGTTGTTTCCCGAAATAATATGTACCTTATAAAAACATATCATTTTGCTTTTATTCAAAACATACTTTTTCTTATTTGAGTGGATCCATTTAATAATATATATGAACAGGTGTAGTCCCCGTTCCACATATACACGTACCTGTAAGAACCTCCTGTTTTCCAATTTTAACCCTTAGGATTTCTTCTGTAATTTGAGATCAAATATATGAATACACTTATAGGGGAATGCGAGGGTTCGATCGCGGCGTGTACGTGCGCTACTTGTTTCTCTGCTTAAGTATAATAACATTTATATAGACAAAATAAATAATATTAAAGTGTCTGTTCGTACAGTCGTAATGTAAGCTTATTATTGAATGAACATTATTGACATGTTATGGGTATATAGGGCTCCGACCAAGATCTAAGGAGCCCTAGCCAACCACACCTGCAAGCGGTGCTCCTGCCGAACTGACGAGGCTCTGGCGAACATAACAGTTCCCGGTAATCGACAATAGGAACGCCACCTATTACGTGGGACCAACTATATAATTGCCGAAATGTGGGCATATAATATACCTCTGCGTACCCCTTTGGGGCAACGGGCGTGATATTAAGTATGTTGTTATTTTTATCAGTTTTTTAGTAGTAATAACAAACAATTACTTGTTGGTCAGGTAAAATGTGCTGGCACATGATGGCTGTCCATCTGATAGCTATTAGAAAAGCATTATTACATATATTACATGATTTATTCTCGCTTCCGCGTTGTACAACAAATGCTGGTAGGCGAGCTCCTATGTACAAAATTTTGAAACAATATAACACTGATCTCAAAAATATTGATATTTTCCAATTTTTGTAGCCATTATATAGAAAGCACGTTACTGAAGCCCTTTTGGAAGCTCAGTATTAGTACAATTATATATAAATAAATAAATAAATATTCTGACACTTACACCAATTATTTAGTTCCAAGATAAGTATCATTAAGAACTTGTGTTATGGATACTAAATAACGGATAGACATACATAAATACTATTTTGTAAATACATACTTAATATACATAGAAAAACACCCAGACCAGAACAAATATTCATATTTATAGACACAAATATTTGTCGTGTGTGGGAATCGAACCCACGACCTCAGGAGTGGAATGCGGGTATACTCGCCACCACGCCATATCGTTCGTCAAATATAAAATAAATATATACAATTATAATGTCATATATAAAATTATATAACGAAGTTTAAGACACAAATTGCATCTATTTTTCTATTGTTTATCTTACTACTGTTCTAAACACTACTTATGTTCGAATGATGTTTCTGCTGCGCTCTCGCGGAGTTGATTGTTTAGCATTTGTCTTTGTCTTTGCACTACCTAATTCTAAGTTAAAGAAGACTTTTCTAATTACTAGCAAATATCTGATTACATCGGTACCGCGGGTGCGCTGCATAATTTCACATAATTAACTAGTTATAATTTATATTAAGCTTATATGTGGATAATAATGCAGTTTGTACTATAACCTTAGCTTAATAACTATAACAATGAAATCAAAATGAATTGTTTAATTGTTTTTTATCCCAAATAAATAAATAAATAATTATATTTGACCTGGGTTCGGTGATGCTGCGCGAGAGCATTCTTTTTTGGTATATAAACATGAATATTTGTTCTGGTCTGGGTGTTTTCCTATGTATATTAAGTATGTATTTACATAAAATAAGTATCTATTTATGTTTATCCGTTATTTAGTATCCATAACACAAGTTCTTAATGATACTTATCTTTGAACTAAATAAGTGGAGTAATTGTCAGAAAATATTTGTTTATTTCTTTGAGTAGAATTTTGCGAGAAATTTGCCTATATTTTATCAGCTAGAAAACATCGTTTAAACATCAAAAGAATCTCTTTTGTTCTGTCTCAAACTGTGAAACCCTTTATCCGTCTAATCGGTTGAAACAAGAAGGAGGGCGGCCATCACTCCGGCGTTTAATTAACATTCCGCAACACCTCGCCGTCAAGACGCGAATTAAACCGATATCACTTCGGCACTTATTGACAGATGACTCCAGGCTTGAGTTGAGAGCTGGATGGTTTCCCGCAGTTATATATGTTTTGTTTTATTTATTTACAAGCGGACCCCCGCGAGTTTGTCCGCGGGACTTACAGATATATAAGTACATTATGCGTTCCCGCGATTAAAAGAAGTAAGGGTTATATGGAAAAATATACGGGCTTGGGTGGGGAGCTGGTATGTTTCGCAGCTTTCCTACTATATGGGTACATCTAAAAAAAAAATTATTTTGTGAAAAATTTAGGGGCTCAAAAATCGTTACACGCGTTTTTCCAAAAATCATGTGAGGCCTTTGCTCGGTAGTGGGGCGATAATGCACTAAGTTGATAATGAGAATATGCTTCTTGCTAAAATTGCTATTGTCAGACCAGTATGCCGCAGATCGTCCTACACTACAACTTGCGGCAAATATATTATATCATCATTACAGCCCATTAACGTCCCACTACGGGGCACGAGCCTCCTATCACATATCAAGGTGTGAGGGTTTTGGGTCATACTCCACTACGCTGACCCAGTGCGTATTGGCGGAGGCAGGTGTATGGCGTCCTGCTGTAAGAATTTATCAAGCCGCCCATTAGGCCTCTAAAAGGGCTTAACGACTACCACATTTTGTGATAACCGGGACCAACGGCTTAACGTGCCTTCCGAAGCACGGAAGCGCTCGATATCAAATGCCACACAAACGGTCACCCATCCAAGGACTGATCTCTGTAAACTCTGCTGTACTTCAGTGATCGTTTCCGACCACCGAGCACCGCAGAGCTACGAGCTCTACCGCAGAGATATATTATATAGATGAATTAAAATACTTCAAAATGTCCCAAATTTTTTTCTTACAGCCACACCAGTTATTTTGTTTCAAGATACTTATTGTTAAGAACTTGTGTTATGCATACAAAATAACTGACTATGTATACTTTTTTTTTGTAAATATATACTATAATAATTATACATAGGGAGATACAATAAAAATGCATATAGATAAATTGAATGACTTCAAACCATATTTCTAAACATAATTTATTCAAGAAAAATATTTCTATTCGTGCAGCTCCCAAACCAGACTGCGAGCCGTCGCCGGTGCGCCATGAGGCCACGAGATGAGCGTTCGACAGCGCCCGTTACCGAATCCGCCAACCGACTACTTACACCTAGCCACGACGAACTTATGAGCGAACATTGACTTGTAATTTTTTTAATATTTGTAGTGTGTGGTTTTCAAAGTATTTTTATTATCTTTCACCGTATTTATAAGTATAACTACACACTACACAGTAAACGACACTGATTAGTTTTAATGGGTTTTCGTTTAGTATTGTGTTTATATGACAATATAATAAGCCTTTGATTAAATTCTATTTGATTGCTTGATTTTCTTTTCCGACTGTGATCAATGTCGTAGAATTACTTGTATCACAGATACGTGCTAATGATGGCTCCCGCTTCCGCTATAGTGAAGTGACGCTCATAGATTTAACTGACGTTCACAAGTGCTTCGGACGGAAGCCCAGCATGAATTTGAATTGATTATTGGAGTCCAGTTGGCAACCGGTGCCAGCTTAACAGTCTGACAAACCTTTTGCATATGGTCTATCTTTCGGTACAGGTATAAAACATTATATAAAGTTATATGCTAGCACAAAATTAATCTTTTTAGTTTGAGTTAAAATGATTTGTTTGTTGATAACAAATTAAAGTTATTTACAGAGATAGAGACTCAAACAATGATCATATCCTGTTGCGTTTTGTGTAAGTATAAGTACCTATTGCATGTTAACTATGTAATATATGAGATAAGTTATTAATGATTTTAATATTATTTGCATGTGTATAACTATCCTTGTTGTAATTACGTGACTTCCCATGAGGTATCTAATAGAGATATGTTCGCCTTTGTACATGTCCTCTTTATATGTAATGTTTTCTTGTAACCTTTTTCTTTTGTGTGCAAAAAAGAGAGAGAAAATATAATAGGGAAAACACGACACTGACACAAATACAACAAACCTAAACAAATCAGTAAAAAGTGTATATTTAGTATGTAAATAAAAGAAGAGCTATATGAAATACACATCAAAAATGTTTTTATACTACCTAATGTGTATAGCAATTATCCGACGTAACACCCACCCAAGAAGTAAATATATTTTCATATAAAAAACGATTATCCGACTTGTCGACGTATAAACTTTTGCAGTATTTGTCCAACGATACTTATACGTACAAGAAATAAACTTAACTTTACGTTGATATTAACTTAGCTATATTTATACGACGATACTCGTACAACCAAGAAGTAAATGCTGGGTTAATCGACGCACATCCTTGGGTCGCACGCCCCGTCCTCTGTATTAATGCGGCCAATTTGTAAGAGGGCGCGATCAACTCATTTGTCGACACGGCGATGCGATGGCGGGGTTCAAACGAACTGTGTATTTTATATTGTCTTTTATAAGTCATAGGATGTATATCAGAAACTGTTATTTAGAGTTGAAAAACGGTTTTAAAAGGCAAGTAAAAGAGTAGTAGGACATAGAAAGTGTACAAAATTAAACACGTTGATCGGTGGACTGGTTTTATTTCAATATTTTATATTGACAGTGACAGATCAGTCTAGTCCACATATATGTCAATTGATGTCTCTCGAGTCACAAGATTTTGATATTATTTGCAACAGAAAGTATATAAGAAAACGTAATTAAAATAAGTTGAATATAGATACATAATAAGTTATTTATCGTAACAATGATAGAAATGTCTTAGCGGGAGACAGAACCATGTCCTGTTTCTCGCCAATTTCTTCATGTAGTACGCCCTCGCTCTAAGGAAGTGCTTTTAATTGTTAAGTGATGATCATAATGCTTCGACATAATATGTACTTCATACTGCCTTCAGTAAGTGATGGAAAGTATATTTAAGACAAAATCCAAAAGAGTTGGTAGTCAAAACTAAAGATAAATATTATAGTAAATCCTTTTTAACACGGCGATATAAATTGACTTAATTAAGATTGGTATTGAGATCTGTTACCCCAAAACTACGTAATGAAATGAACTAAAATTTTCGATTATTATCAGTTGGCTTACTTAAACGTAAGTCTGCCAAGTACAATTCAAATATTTTCTGAAGTAAACAGATTATCTAACAAACAAACACACATACGGCGTACAAAGGCACTCCCAGTCCAATTTATATCAAAATCGTTGACTTCCAAATATAACTTGAGTACAAAGCGATCAGATCTCTGATAGTCACAAAGTTTGAAACATAATAGAGGACAGAGAAAACTCATTTATCCACCTCAATACAAGGAGTTGCAGATATAATCTAAATGCCATCAGCGATTTCATATTAAAGGGCCCAAATCGACAATTTAACAAAGGTATATAGATACTTGAAGTGGCTTTAGAGTTGACAATAAGATCTATTTATATTAATAGACATACATATATCTACGCCTGGCTTTCGAAGAGGTAGGCAGAGGCACACTACTTAAAAAAAAAATATACATAATTATATAAATGTAGTTGTTAATTACTTATATTTAATTTGTTCCAGCACTTTGTTTTAGAATTCTTTCAAATTATCCTTGAACGTTAATATAAAATCAAAAAACTAAATATTAATGTTTTTTTTTTTAAAAAACTCATTCCCGAACTATTCAGTCAAGTTAGAATGTGGCTTTACTAATGTTTTAAATTTGCCAATTTAAGTCTTATAATAAATAACTTTAACAGCATTAAATTTTCGTACATAGGTATTGTGTCAATTATCAGTCAACTTAACAAACGTGAAACACTGCAGTGAAGAACTCCAGTCCCTTCCAGGCCCCTTTTACATCTGTTCCTGCCCTATATTAGCAGGTATCGAATGATTCCAGTTAATCCGCTGCGATATCAGAACAACAAAGAGATCCCTGATACACTCGGACTCGAGTGACACAGTTATTGCTCGAAAACTGCCGTGCAAACGCGAAAAATGGATGTGGTTTAAAAACTTCTGTAAAGTTATTTATTTTCAAATTGTCACTGATGTGATTGGCTTTTGTGGTTGTATAATATGCTTTTGGCCACTCCTAAGTAACAGACGTAATAGTATGTCGAAGGTTAGATAAAGAGTATAAATGAGACTTAGAGAAACAACCTTGTATACTAACTTGGTACGTACATACGTACCTATCTACATGAATTAATCTGCTAGGGTTTTCTATATCTATATTGGCTATATATGTGTTGTATTCCTCGTCAATAGATTTCGAATCATCTGCAAAAAGGGGCTTCTCGTCGCCAACTTTTCGAAATTACTTTTTTTTACATTTTGTGCGGTTAGCACATTTAGCCAGTGTCAAGTTAAAGATATATTATTAATATAAAATTTACAGTATTTGATAATGAGTGGTAATAAAGATGATAAATAGTAAATTAAATGCCTTTCCCCTAAACCCTTCGAGTCCTCAGTAAATATGAGGGATTTCCTGAGATCTCACATGGTCTTCTTGAGAAAATTTATAGTGTTGTTGCACTGTTTTGTTTTACGTACCAACACTTATGTACGTTCACAAACACCTAACGGTTAACAATCCACAGTTATTACACATTAATGTCAGAAATATCACAAATTTTGAAAATAAAACAAAACTGCAGATATTATTATGACGTTTAACTTTCTTGCCAAGAAGATCCTTATTGTTATTTGTATGGTAACTTTTTTTAATATTGCTACCATTTTTATTAAAATTGTTTAAACTCTTTTAAAATACTAATAACTTCGTTCATGGCTTTGCCTACGTTATCGCGAAACATAGGATCAATTTTTATTCTATAACTGCGTCGCTCTTTATTGCCCCATCTTTATCTATAGAATTTTTAAAAATATAAGAAACAAGCAAACCTTATCTTTCGCATCTGTAATAATATTCGAATTCTCCATTTGCGATTAAACAACTCTAACGATATTGATGAATATTGGTACTAAGATGGCTTTAACCCTATAATTAAAACATTGGCAACCATTTGCTTTCTGATATTATTCGATGACGTATTACAATGGGACGGAAACGCAACGAAAGTGAGTTTTGAATAGTTTTCTCTTGTTTGTCTCAACTATACAATACAACTTCTTCAAAAGGCGTATTATGATGTTAATAATTACTTGTTTGATAAACTCGCTTGGGCTTAACATTTTCAACTTATATTTGTATAAATTAGAATTAAAAGTCAACTAGATTATGGTCGAGATTATTCCCAATTCAAAAATTCAGTTTAGTCTCACATGACATACTTACTTGACTGCTACTGCTCTTAGCGCTACTTTATTAGTTACGGCTTCTGGAGACCCTTTCAATATCTTCAAATATTCACTGTGTGTGTTTTGTGTTGTTATATTTGATTGATAATTTAAAAGACATGAGTTTCTTGTCAGTTCTTCACACAGAGCGGTGGCTCGGAACTGGCACTTAAGTTCACTTAAACTAAATGTGTAGTTATATTTCTTTTTTTGAATATTTCATTTTAACGTTTACAAATGCTATTCATTTATAAAATACGTTTATGAAAGAAAGAACTTTTTACTTTGTTTAGGTGACGTAGACATTGCCATAGGCTAAAAACTAATTAAACATCTTAGCGAAAATACCTTATCCATTGTCCAAAAACCTTCTTACCTCTAAGTAAAGGCCTGATCACAAAACTCCTTTCGTGCCATTAACTCGCGAGTTCAGGAGACTCGATGTGAAAACTTTCCGATTAATGCTAAACACCTTGGTTGTAATAGCGAGCCCTATCGGTGTAAGGGACCGCTCGCGTTGTAGGATTATTTTGCTTTAAGTGCATATTGGATAAATAATATTAATTTTGTTTACATATAGAACGAGTTATTCAGGTATCGTGCATGTTTTCGAGATATATAATTATGTACTAATTGTAAATGAAAATGTAGGACATCTCACACAGCGCTTCTAGCCCCATACTTAGCAGAGCTTGCACTTAGCGTGACACTTTTGAAAAAGAATGATTTTAAAATGCAATACCTAGAGCAAATATAATTTTAAAAAAGCCGAGATGAGTTTCTTGAGGCATTCTTCTCAATCTCGTTGCCTTTTTGGAAGCCTCGTTAGAGTCACCGACAGATTGGCTAGCTGACTGACGGACAATCCCCTCCCTCCTTTAGAATCACGACAGGCTGACTGACAGATCCCCCGATAAGAGTCACAGACAGACTGACAAATCTTGAGAAAAACCACAACAGACGAATAAACTGACAAATTCTGACAAAGAACCCATTTGCTTTTATTTTTTTATTATGGTACCGCTCATATCTCTTTTATTGTTGTTAAGAAAAATGAAATTTCCATTTTATGTGTAAAAATTTGACGAAAGACAACAAATTAATATTCTATTTTATTTATTTATGTTAAATACATAATCTGTAAGCACTTTCATATTAATTTAGTATAAGTGAGTACTTTAGGACTCGTTGAAGTGGAAGTAAGCAAATTCTAGCGAAATTAATTTATTTATGAGTTAACTGAAGTATAACCCGCTTTCCAAAGGAACAAGTCAAGAGTTATGATGAAAAGCTGCTTACGTCTTTGATCAAGGACCCTCCTGATCGCTAAACATACCAACAACGGCTCAATATTATCGTCAAATGTAAGAATAAAAAATCAGTTTCGTGCTAATATTTATGGAACGACAGTCATAAAAGAAAAAGAAATTCTACAACATATTTCGACACAATAATACTTTCTTATATGAGATATATTCAAAACTTGGTCATACAAATATAAAGAGAAAAAATAAAAATAACTATTAACTCGAATAGAAAATACATAGAGCGGCATTAGAACAATATCAAACTGTGCCAATTCTCACAAATCACCCAATAACAAATCAAAGAGAGCTCGAACCATTCCAGCGGAGCGACCGTGAGTTATTTGCCCAAGTTATCGGGCCGCGTTTATCACTAAAACGTCACATTTAATAATAATTAATGATAATTGCGTTCTGGCTTAGAACGACAAAGGCGATCGGCCGATTCCCGTAAGTTATTTCAGTTGAACTTGCCTGTTGGAATTTGACTAGAGGACTGTATCTTGTGTAGTTTGGCGGGAAACTTCTGCACAGAGGGTGCAGTGGAGTCGCGGAGGCTATATTTATTTGTAGGACTATTGCATATGGTTTTATTATTATTTCATATATTCCACAATTATAGTTAATATTACATTTAAATTACACAACATATTTAGCATTGTTAATTTTAATACATACTTACTTTCTGCTATACTTTCTGCTATAAATAAAACCAAAGGCACGATATTATCAGACATTCGGATGTCTTAATACATAACAGAAATAGAGAACAATAGAAAAATATAAACACACGGATGCATATTTTTTTAAATTCATATCATTAACTAATACCCTCATACCTTAGTAGTAAGGCAAGGTAAGTTGAACAATGATATTTGTATACAATAACAAATATATGTATCATTCACATGTTAACTTCATGAAGACACATGTCTGAGGTTACATATATAACATAACCATAATATATTGATTCCATCACCCAATATCTTAGATATCAATACCTCAATTTCCTGCAATCTCCAAAACGACTTGAGAATGCATCGAAAAAAAATATAACAAAGACAAGACGCCATCTCCACGCCACCTCTGTCCACACGGCAGTATTCTTAATCACTTAGCATTGCTAAACGGGCAAGCGACACGGTAAACAATATGAAGACTCCAACTCCATCTATAATTTACGGGCTGAACTTGCCTCTGGTTGCGCTGCGAGAACGTGCATTGTTTGACTACGGGACCAATTTTAACCGCAACTGTAACTATGACGCATGACCGTATGTATTGAAACGCGGCCACTGTTTACTTTTTAGATTTGCCGGGTTGCCTCTTAGTGTTCCTCGTGTTAGGGTACATTGGTTGAGTAAATTCTACTTACTGTGAAGATTTAGAGGGAATATTTGTCTTGTAAGATCTCTTTGGAACTCATTAGATCAAATCAAATTATTTATTGCATATTACATTACGTGATAATTAAGATTATTACAGATTGTTACTAAGATCAATACAATAGGTCTATAATTATGTAGGTCTAAAGGACGTCCTGCAAGGGCTTAGCAATATCATAATTGTCTCTTGGGAAAGCATTACTTCTTGCTATATTCGTGTCGAGAGGATAGGTAGTTTCTAATTGCTGGAGGCTGTATGGTCCTACCAAGACTTTAGGAACACAAGCCAACCTAACTTGCAACTGCTGCACCTTTCGATCGACGAACGAGGCTCTAGCGAACATCACAGTTCCCAGTAAACGGCAATAGACTTGACACCTGTTTCGTGGGACAAACAAAATAATTGGCGAAATTTGGGTGCATCTTATGCCTACCCCTTTGGGGAAGCTAGCTATTATTATCTAACAACGATTACATATCAAGCCGCCTAAATGTTTATTAAGTTCTTATGAAATAAGATTTAAACTTATTATTTTATAATTTTTTTAAATTAAAGTGAAATGTACCTTAATTGAAAATAATATAATTGTAATTACTAACAATAGGCTTTAAGCTTCCCAATGTACCTACTAACAAATTTGTATATGGAATTTATTCTGAAATAAATGATTATTATTATTATATGGCTTTACGACTACAGCAAATAGTGGTAACCGAGACCAAAGGCTTCAAACAGACAAAAGAAAAAGTAAATAAACATAGCCATATAACAAGTAGGCAGAGGCATATTGCAGGCCCACATTTTATTGTTGGTCCCACGCAATACGTGGCAAGCCTAGTAACGCTTATGGGGAACTTTTATGTTCGCCAGAGCCTCGTCCGTTGTTGGGCAGGTGCTCCACTTGCAGGTGAGGTTGGCTTGGGCTCCTCAGATCTTGGTAGCATCCCTGTACAGTTGTACACCCATTGTATAATAAATAAATAAATATTTTCTGACAATTACACCAATTATTTAGTTCCAAGATAAGTATCATTAAGAACTTGTGTTATGAATACTAAACAACGGATAAATATACTTAAATACTTTTTTTTTTGTAAATACATACTTAATATACATAGGAAAACACCCAGACCAGAACAAATATTCATGTTCATGCACACAAAGATTTGTCCTGTGTGGGAATCGAACCCACGACCTCTGGAGAGAAGTGTAGGTATACTGACCTCCACGCCATATCGGTCGTCGTAATAATAGACATATCACTAAAGTATCGCACGTCACTGAATAAGATTAAACCAATGCCACTTGATACTTGTGTATTTTTGGGAGAATGTGAACAAGGACAACAAAATAAGGGAGATTTATTTTTCCTGTACGAGATAAAATATACGTCGCCATATCCGTAGTGAGACGGAGTGCAATTAGTTATTTAGTTTATTGCTTGAACGTAACGATACTCGAGATTTACTTATGTTGTTACGCAGTGGGGAAAAAACTGTTTTACTAAACTAATATGTAACTAATCATTATTTACTATATATCAGTAAATTATGATTCCTAAGATATTTTATAATATAGCCATCTACTTTGCACTTTGACTTTGGCACAACTCGTATAAGACTGATAAATCTACATAAAATCATTTATTGTTTGTTTCACCGATAAGACTGATAAATCTACATAAAATCATTTATTGTTTGTTTCACCGATAAGACTGATAAATCTACATAAAATCATTTATTGTTTGTTTCACCGATAAGACTGATAAATCTACATAAAATCATGTATTGTTTGTTTCACCGCGCGGTCTTAGTTTGTGGGATAAGAAGTTCCATGGCCAAGATTCAAGAGATTACAGGGGCCTTACCATGAGCTCTTATAGCAGTATTATTGCAGTTGTGGAAAAGAGACGCGTGTAGATACGCCACTACACGCGTCTCGCTTTCTCAACTGCAATAATACTGCTATAAGAGCTCATGGTAAGGCCCCAGCAGTCCCACTATTGAACTCTTCTCAGCAGTCCAATCACTGGGATATTCTCACAAATCACGGTAAGGCATTAGGCCTTACTCCACAACACTAACCTAGTGTGGATTGATAGTTAGCTAGATAGTTACTACTGTTGGAATTTTTCAAATTGTTTAATAGTGAATTTTAAACGATTTTATGATTACCACTTATAATAGTTGTGGGAACCGATACCAATGTCTGACTTCTGCTTTCTCTCTCTCTCTCTCTTTATTAACTTAGGTGATCGTTTTGATCGCAGTTTGAGTATTTATAACATATATTTACACCTGTTTCCCCGAAGGGATAGGCAGAGGCATATAATACGCCCACACTTCGCCAATTACATCGTTGGTCCCACGTAATAGGTGGCGAACCTATTGCCGCTTGCCGGGCACTGTAATGTTCAACAGAGCCTCGTCCGTTGTTCGGCAGGTGCGCCACTTGCAGGTGAGGTTGGCCTGGGCTCCTTAGGTCTTGGTAGGATCCCTACACACCTATTATTTATTGTCACCTATTATTATTTATTGAGTATTTATTAAATAACTAAAATTAGAACGCGTCAGTACTATGTAACAACAATCCAGTCAATAAAAATCAATCTCAACTTATCGACACACACCCAAGCCCAATACAAATTTTAACTTCACCACGTAATTTTTTTTGAGAAAAATAATTTTATGAAACGGATTATATTTCGGTGCTCATGGCAATAATTATCTGATAAGCAAGTGATGTATTAAAAATATCTTTGTAACAATCGAGAGACAACTCTCGTTCAGCGTTGGTCGTGAAGACAACGTTGTTCTGAGGCTCCTATCTTACCTGAAGATGCCCTGTGTAAGAGCGAAACACGTGTCGTGTTGAATAGTTTCTCGATTTTGATTTGTTGTTTTGATTGTTACAAAGATATTTTTAATCCATCACTTGCTTACAATGGATTTCCGCAAAGTAACGCCTGAATCAATAAATTATTTAATTATCTTATACACAACATGGACAAGATGAATTCCAACCTATCGACACACCCAAGCCCAATAGAAGTCATGCAAGGAAAATAAAAATAATTTCAAAAAATTGACAATTTTTTTGTCGCCCAAGGTAATAAATATCTAATACATAACATGGACGGCCATTAGCAGTTAGCAGCAAGAGCTTATCTATCGCCTTTATCCCGCACAATCATAATAAATAACAGATAATTCGTACATTAACCAACCGTTGAGTTACGGCGTCTACCCAACATTTCGGCGAACCAGAGGCATTATCATTAATTTAAAATATTATTTATTGGCCCATGGTGTTGTTGCTGCTAAGAATTACATAACAGAGTAAACCGGTTATAGAGGTCGTGAGTTCGATTTCCTCGCAGGCCACCGCTGGCAATTTGATATTTTCTGACAACCGATATGGCGTGGAGGTCAGTATACCTGCACTCCGCTCATAAGGTGGGTTCGATTTCCACAAAGGCGAATATTTGTGTGCATGAACATGAGTATTTGTTCTGATTTGGGTGTTTTATATGTATATTAAGTATGTGTTTACAAAAACAAGATGTATTTATGTATTTTTATCCGCTATATACAGCTCCACAAAAGTTGTTGATGATTCTTAAATCATGATAAGTCATGGAGCTACATAATAAGTGTGATTGTAAGAAAATTATTAAGATATTAAAATTTCAACTTAAAACACGTTGTAGCGACACAGCTTATGCTATGAACAAGAATACTCGTAGCCGTAGCAATCGTAGCAGAATATCGTAGCCGCTTCAAACAGTCGTAGCCCTACACGCGTGCCTACCAGTCTTCCTGTGAACTGATATCTCGCAAATCTTGTTCTCAAAAGACGTAAGTGTCATTTGTCAATTTTACAGCAGCACGGTAAAGATATATTTTTTGTCATCGGTAGTATAATAATAATAATTTTAATTGGTTTCAATAAAGCTTATACATAATGAACTTACTGTTACAATAAAAATTAAATGCTTAAAATATGATAACCGAAGTACGGCACATAGTAATCCTTTTTTATTTTTTATGTAATTAGATCGATAAGTTGTAAAATTTGAAAAAGTAAATAATCTTAGGTTATGTAACATTTTTATTAAGGGAGTTACATCTGCCAACAAACTGTTGTACAGTTTGGTAGACGTAGAATACTATGTAATCATTGCTAAGAAAACTAAATAAATACTTTTTTTTTTTTTTTTACAACAACAGTAAGATATAAGTATAACATACTGAGTTCGGGCGCTTTCTATCGGACAGTTGTCGAATTACTGCAGCACATGCTGAGTGGAGTCCTTTTTAGGCATACTATATTTAAACATATGTGTAAAAATTGTTTACTGTTTTGAATTCTGTTCTTTGTTTATATGTATTTAAGTCTAAATAAAAAAAAAATACAAAAATGATCTTTAGCACTCAATGCATTTAATTTTGCATAGTTGACTCGATTTTGGATTTTTTGACATTTAAGTCTTTTACGAGAAATAGATGTGCTATTTGTTAATTACCGAATGCATATAGTATCTGTGTAACTTTGTATGACACAGTTAAATAGACTTTCAGTACAATCTCTCAGACTTTCATTTAAAACACGCAACTAAGACACTAAAAAGTCTTAATACTTAATCTGAAACATGTTGACGCAAAAACAGGGAAATTGGTAAGGAAGCGATTAAAAAGATTAAGCAGTGTTCACAAAGGTCCCTGAAAGAATGCACGTTTCTATTTAAAACGAGATAAATTAGAAAAAAAATACAAGACACTTGTCTTATTAGGATTTTAGTATTCGGCAATAAAATGTCAGTTTTATATAAATTATCTGTCATTTAAACGCATTAGGGAACTTATTTTAACGCTAAGAAACAGGCTCTAATTATTAAAACATACAAAGTAGTTGTATATTTGTACAATAAATCTACATTGCGTTATCTACGTCGAAGGTAGATTGGGGAAATTTCAGCATTTTACAAAACGACAAGGCAAATTGGGAATGTATGAGAATTTTGCTTCTTATATGCGGCTTTTTTATCTTCTAAATACACGATAAAATAGCCGCAGTCAATCTGTAGAATGCGTCGTTTTATAAAACGCCAAGGCAAATTGTGTGTTTATTTTGGACTGCATCAGCTGCTTTCAAGCAGGCATTGTGGTCATTATGACTTGTCACAAAAAAAACACGTTTGCAAAATGGTAAATTATAAATTTCAAAGAAACTTGATTTTTTTTGCACATTTTCCAACCACTAATAGATCTTTAGGGATGATATTTCGGGTTAGCAGCAAAATGGCCCTTTTATAATGATAGATGTTCTAAAAGGAGCCCAGTGGGCTAAGGTATTTTTATAATCATGTGAAAGAATTTCAGCTTACATAACTTATTATATAACAACATATAATGCTTATTATGAAACCTAACTTAAGGGGGTGGGGGGTTTGTATAATTGCGCAAGGTATCCTAATAAACCTACGAATTGATCTGCCTCAGTGAATCTAAAAAAAAATTATCATTTTTCACAATTTGCCTTGCCGTTTTATAAAACGACGCACTCTACAGTTTGCTTGCGGCATCTATACTTATAGCAATGATAATATAATAAACAGAGCGATTTGAAAAATCTTTTCACTAATAGAAAAAGCTATATTCTTTAAGAGTAACATAGACTACATTACCAAGCAATTTAAATTTAAAATGAATCTCTACGAAATTTCTAATTATGTTACCCATGGTACAATTTTTTATGTATTAATGAAAATAGGAGTATAGGGATCCTACAAAATGTTAGGAGCCCAAGCCAACCTTACCTACAAGTGGTGTATCTGCCAAAAAAAAGTAAGGCTTTTGTAAACATAAAAGTTTCCGGTAAGCGGCAATAGGTTCACCACCTATTACGTGGGACCAACACTATAAATGGCGAATTGTGGGCGTCTGATATGCCTTCGGCTAATATGCCTACCCAAACAGGCGTGATTGTATGTTTGTAATTATGTAAATTAACAAAATATCTACCGAAGCGCAGTAAGTATATTCAGATTGAGTGTAGTATATTCAGGCGTCCGGTAATTCAAAACCTTGCTCAGCTTATAATATTGTTTCGTTTCTACCACAGCTTCATGTAGATGATCTCGTTAGGGGTAAGATGACACTGAATGACCGTAATTGTGCCCATTAGCCCCTAACAGCCCTTCGCCCCCCAATTTACACGCCACTCGCGTTTCTTTGTTTATTGAAGTTTTTTATCGTTATCTCGTTTGGCATTTAATTGGTATTGTTGTCCGGGCTCTGAGTGCTTTTTGATAATTAGCTGGGTCTTGTTTTGGTAGTTAGTTGAAGGGAATTATTCTCGTTTTGTTTATCTATAATTTATGCATATAGGTAAATAGTAATATCAAAATTGTTTACGCCTCGATATATATATGAAAGTGGACTATATGTTTAAATAATATAACATAGAAATTAAATTAAAATAGCAAAGAGTGACGTATGGTCGCCTTGAGATCCTTTGGTCGAGTGTGCAGTAGCGGGGCCGATCGGTCCCGCCGACGACGCCGCGGTCGCTCGTCGTCGCACCGTCTCTTCGCCCCTCCTATGCCCCCTCATACATCATGAGATGAGATGTCTTGATGTTAGACAAAAATAAACAAATACACGAAAAAAGAAATTATAAATTACACTATACAGGTATAAAACTACTTATACATACATAGTATTACGTCTGTTACCCCAAAGGGGTAGGCAAATGCAAATTATATGCCTACATTTTGTCAATTATATTGTTGGTCACACGTTATAATGAAAAATTATGACACTGAAATCATGAAGCTTAGATTCACGTAAATGCAACTAAACAATTTAAAATAAAAAATAATTTAGTGTAAGTGAATCTAAGTGCAAGTTCCAAGCCACCGCTCTGTAAGAAGAACTGGCAAGAAACTCACAGGCTATGCTCTTTTAAATATATCCATTGGTTTGGTAATTTAATTACAATCTTCATTTGTCTGTGAAGCTATACAATGCAATATAATATAACATTAACAATATTCATGTTTTAAGTCATTCATATTAGAATAGCCTATATTAAACGGCAGCTTAATCCCAAGCATTTTTATCTGCCATATAGTCTTTGATAGAAGAGTATCCCTTTGAAGACAGCTTGCGTTTTATTGTTAATTTAAATTTATTAAGGCTCAATTGCTGTATATTGCTTGGGATTTTATTGTAGAATCGCACACATTGACCTTCAAACGATTTGTTTGATGGCAGGTACATAAGATCAATAAGCTTGCTCCCAAAAATTCAAACACGTGTAATTTCATACCTCACTGACTACAACCTCAATATATCATTCTCAAGGTAAATTCATACTAATTTATTCATAAATGTCTTCAATATTAGATAATAATTATAGCATGACAATAACCTGCCAGGAAGAATATATGGATTTGGGCTAAAGATGATAATAATGGTCGGGGACAGTTTTTACAGTTATTTTGTTATGTTATAAATTATTAAATGCTGTATTTGGGATTTTTGTACACCAAAATAAAGAGAAATACAGCAATTGAAAAATTACATTAAAATTAATTGTACAATGGGCGGCCTTATTGCTCACAGCAATTTCTTCCAGGCAACCTTGGGATGGACCGGACATGATAAGAAGT
This sequence comes from Musotima nitidalis, assembly GCA_949126915.1. NCBI lineage: Eukaryota > Metazoa > Arthropoda > Insecta > Lepidoptera > Crambidae > Musotima > Musotima nitidalis. The sequence continues at coordinate 19,557,344 of OX421416.1, forward strand.
ATACACGTAGGGTAGCGCAATAGAGTGCTCTAATTAACAATAATTATGATGGTATATACAACATGTAACAGAATAAGGGTTACACCAAGAAAGTAGTTTTGTTATAAATCGGCTACTCAATCGATTAAAAATATTAAAAAACGCTGAATCGAGAGTAATAGTAGCGCGGGAATTGTTACAAAGATATTTTTAATCCATCACTTGCTTACAATGGATTTCCGCAAAGTAACGCCTGAATCAATAAATTACAAAGAGAAATTACAAATTATTTCTGTATAGCACCTATGCTTGCTTATGTAAGATATGACTAACGCACATTCACTAAGAGTAGCAGCGATAGCCCAGTCTCAAGACCGAACATATCATATTATATTATATTATATATTATAGCCTTCAAATTCAAAGTTCAGTTTAAAAAAAGAACTGTATCTTTTTTAAGTTGTGTGCGTGATTATCGCTTGCTCCGTGCATCGGAAAGTATGTAAATCCGTTGGTCCCGGCTGTCATGAACATCTATGGCAGTTGTTATAAGGAAAGTCAGTGCATTTTAATATACAAACAGTTAGTTTAACAATAGAATCAATCAATCAAGTAGCTTATTGCGAATACAGGTTACAGGATAGGTGTTACAGTACAGGTTCAGATCTAGCTGTGGTCTGCCTCATGGGCGTACAATAGTTGCGATTTCATATAACACGAAATCAGATTTTATGGATTTTAAAAATAATACTAATAAGTCGGTCTTTGTCAAAAGTTTATAGTGATAAGTCGTTTAAATATTCTTAGACATTATAAAAGCATTTTTCTATCAACAGTTCACGTAATTTCAACTTAAAGAGATTTTGGGAACGCAGCAGACGTATTTGCTTAGGAATATTGTTATAGATATTAGTAGCACTTCCAATGATCGATTTTTTTAAAAAGACAGTATTGTGTGGAATGGCTCTTAATTTATCTTTATCTTTAGGACTTACCCTTGGGTATATTCATCAAGATCAAGAAATATATTTTCCTCAGGGTTGCGGAGGTCAGACGGCAGTCGCTCCATGTAACAACTGAAGTTCAACCAAAGGACCAGAGCAGACACTGGGCAATTCTAAAATGATGATGCTGGTTTGATACTCTACCACGCGAACCCAGAGCTGGGCGTGGGCCGTCCCGCTGTTATAACTCTTTCATAATATGGTTTAACACATTTAGTCCTCAAAATATTATTTATTTATTCAATATTACAATGTAGGTTAACAGATCAAGTCCAACACACCCATTCACAATCATAACACAAACCAATTTTTTTCGAAAATTAAGTAAAACCCAGATAACAAAAAAGTTAAATAAAAATGTCACAGTTAGCAAATTACATAAATTCATATCAACAATTATACACAATAACCACTCAAGTACATACTCGTACAAATTATAAATAAATAAATAATTTATAGTGAACAAGCGAGCGCGTGGTTTGTTATTATATGAAACCACATACAAATTTCTCACTCCGGTTGGGGTGGGGGGGGTTGGCTGGTAGAGATCTCTCTTTAAGATAAGCCCACCTTTGGACTTTTCTGATTGTATATAATGTGTTTCTTTGTTTTGTTAAATGTGCAATTAAACATATTAAAATTGCTAATGCAAATCGAGTTCGATACAATATATGTAGATTCTGAGGCCACAGTAAGAGGCAATTATAGGCAAATAACTATGTTTTTTATAATGTACGAATTAATGATATAGGTAGTCTGTATATCATAAATTCGAATATTATAAATAACACATTAGTAGTATACCTACTTCCTCATTTAAATAAAGCAGAAATCTAATCGAACCTAAATATATTAGGTCGGGGAAAAAGTCTTTTCGCATAACGTAGGTATAAACTTATTATAAAAAATTTTTGACTGTACTATTTGTGTCTGGCTGGTTTTGGTAACATTAAAAAGGTTCCATTATAAAGAAAAGAAAAAAATAAAAAAAAGTTGTTTCCCGCTATTTTTCATTTGTTTTTCTCTCCGTAAAAATGAGTGAATCTAATAAAGAAATTCGATACATTTTAAAATTTTATTATAAAAAAGGCAAAAATGCAACTCAAGCAGTAAAAAAAAAAAATTTGTGATGTTTATGGACCTGATGCAGTGTCAGTAAGAGTAGCACAAATTTGGTTCAAACGTTTTCAGTCCGGAAATTTTGATGTTAAAGATGCACCTCGCTCTGGTCGCCCTGTTACGAATAAAATGGACGCCATTTTTGAAAGAGTGGAGCAAGATCGGCATATTAGTAGTTACGATGTAGCTGAAGAACTGGGAATTGACCACAAAACAGTTTTGACCCATTTGAAGAAAGCTGGTTATACAAAAAAGCTCGATATTTGGGTGCCACACGAGCTCACTCAAAGAAACTTAATGAACCGTGTACTCATTTGCGATTCGTTATTGAGACGTAATGAAACCGAGCCGTTTTTGAAGAGATTGATAACTGGCGATGAAAAGTGGATCACGTACGACAAGAACGTGCGAAAAAGGTCGTGGTCGAAAGTTGGCCAGGCTTCACAGACTGTGGCCAAACCTGGCCTAACACGAAATAAGGTGATGCTGTGTGTATGGTGGGATTGGAAGGGCATTGTTTATTATGAGCTTTTACCGCCCGGCAAAACCATCGATTCTGATCTTTACTGCCAGCAACTGATGAGATTAAAGGAAGCAGTCGAGAGAAAACGGCCGGAATTGATCAACAGGAAGGGTGTGGTCTTTCATCACGATAACGCTAGACCACACACATCTTTAGCCACTCAGCAAAAATTAAAAGAGTTCGACTGGGAGGTCCTAGTGCATCCACCATATAGCCCTGACCTTGCGCCTTCACATTTTCACCTGTTTCGGTCTCTGCAGAATTCTTTAGGTTCTGTAAGGTTGACCTCAAGAGAGGACTGCCAAAACTATTTGTCCCGTTTTTTTGATCAGAAGTCCCAAAGTTTATACAGTAACGGGATAATGTCTCTGCCCACAAAATGGCAGAAAGTTATTCAACAAAACGGTACATATATATTGTAAATAAATGTAAATAAACTTTGAAAAAAATGTCTTGACTTTTCATACAAAAATACGAAAAGACTTTTTCCCCAACCTATTACGTATCCTTTCATATGACAAAAACTACACAAAAATATTAGCATAAAATCTTGCTGACCGATCAGTTGGGGGCCCCAATTAGCAATAGGACCCTTCCGTTAGGGCCTTATTACGGGCCACCGGACAAAGGCCATAATTATTTATAACTACCGCCGCCATCGCGTTTTAAAACTACCGCCGCGTCCGCCATCACTGTCCGATAACCCGCCCAACTATGAGAAGCCTTGTTTATTGAGAGAGCGTCACGCGGGTGCGGTCGTTCATATTTGGCTACTTTGTTATATTATATAATTTAATTCGTTGTTTCCTTTTGAATTACCCACAGATATTTATTTTACAGATATGTTGAGAAACTTACTTTTGGACCTTCATAAGAGCTCTATGGAGTCAAACTTGAATAAATGATTTTTTCTTTGACCTACTGTTTTAACATATTCTCGATGTCGAATATAAAGTTAATTATTTTTTAAACATTTTATTAGAAATAATTATGATATATATACATACAATAGTTAGATTTGAGTCTCCATGTTGTAAGAATATAAAAGGCATTTTTAAAACAACTGTAGTAATTGTTGAATAAGCGTCTAACTATGTCTATTTTTGTCGACAACTTAAAAAGTTGTATCTAACGATATAAGTTTAAATACCCAAGTGTGAACCAGCACATAGGGCCATATATCCGGCGATAAGGCCTTTTGTATCTCAAAATAAATAAAATAGCTTAAATATGTCCGGGCAGGGACACCGCGTGGATCGTCGCTCGTTTGGCGCGTAATGGCGGGCGTAGTTTCCAAATTTGAATTAGGCATATGCTGGGCGTGTTCTTGTTTGTATATTTTAATCACTAGTTTTTATATCAGATCATAATTATTGAAATTTTTTGTATTTTATTTTATTTTACGAAATGATGTATTTTAGTTTATTCTCAATTTCGTCGGGCATACATTTTTTCAATCAAAGTTATGGCGCCAAAAAGCAAAAAAAACACATCGCGGCAGTATTTTATTATCCAATGGTGGATTTGAAGACATAAATTTACAAAATTTGACTTAAAAAATGAAAAAAAGTGGAATTTTATTTTAAATTGGGATTATCTGTTTTGATTCGAAAATTCCATAGACCAAATCTGAATCTATATTATCTTCTAGTAAAGCCTCCACTACTTTACTAGAGTAGAACTTTATTTCAACTCTTGTGACTTCATCACAGTCATGATGGATTTTACTATAATCAGCTCGGCGAACCTTGATCCCTATGACACTGACAGTTATTCCCACGACGATATCGACTATAACGATATCTTCCAAACGGAGTAACTTTTGCAGGACGTCAACGTAAAGTCTGATTGAGATAATTTCTTGTAAGTGTTAATAATTATTATAATTCCAACGGGATATTATTGTAATTGCATATATCTGCCTAAAATTAATAAATATCATTTTTAGACACCGCCAATTCGATTATAATATAACGGTGACGCTACTACAAGGTTGTGTCGTGGGAATAACTGTCAGTGTCATAGGGATCAAGGTTCGCCGAGCTGATTATAGACTTTAACTGTGAATATATAACAAAAACGAACACATAATTCATTTACGGATAATTTTAAGTTGTAATACTGCACAAAATACAAAGTAATACAAAAATTAGTAACATTACTTGTTAACATATTGATAATCTTAAGAAAAAAAAACTCATAATAATAGCTTCTTAAATTAAGAAAGCATTAGGAAGGCAAGCGTATCAAGGCTATTATTTTATTCAAATCCGTATAACTATTTATCTACTAAAATATTATTAAAATCTTGCAAACGCTTTATAAAGAAAGAAGGGTACTTGAATTTTTAAAAATTATATAGGATAAAATTTTTTCCTTTGCCTCAGGTTGTCTGGAAGAGATCCGCTATCAACGATAAGACCGCCTAGATTGACAATAATTCTTGTTTATTAATTATTTGTACTTTAAAGTTATTTTTTGTCAATAAAGATTATATCTATCCTTTTTGCATTATTATATTATTTTTATATTATTAAAAATAATAGAAAAATTATTAACTTATAAACTTTATTTATTGTGTCGTTACAGTCTGTCAGTTTATATACTAACATTAAAAGCCTATTCTTGCTTCAACTATAAATGTGAAATAATAATGGTTCAAAGTATAAATTACTTACGTAATTAATGCAAAATTCATTCTTATTGCCAACAAAAAAGAGCAAATTTTAAAGACGTCTTTCAATACAAACATCTTAATAATTTCAACTTTCACCGAAACAACGTTTTATTTGACCGGTCCCACAGACCGTTAAAGAAGAATTCGGAACAAAAGAACAGTTGGATCAGCAAAGAACAGCTTCAATCAAAGTTTTAGCACCTAAATCTCGAGCGGAGCCCCGGCGGCCTGCGCCGTGCCATAAACATGATGATACACTATTAAAAGTTAGACTCGTTTTGTGAGCCAAAATATTATTCGGCTACCTTCACTGTATCTGGGGTGTATCGGGGCTAGGGTTGTCGACTTAGATATAACATATTTTTTAAAGTATTGTTACGTAATGTAGAACATGTCGTGTAAGGACACGCTTGTGTACTTGTCATCCATTTCCATTGGCTTACATAATGTTAATCAAATATTTATGGTTTCAAGGAAAATCCGATGTCTTTAATTGTAATTTTAGGTCACAGGAAGACCCTACGTTGCATCATCTGTCTACATTCTTCCGCTGCTAGACATAGACCACTCCAATGGCACGCCACTGTCTAGATTTTCAGCACTTATTCAGATGACTACGTTACATAGGCTACGAAATCAAACTTTCTGTTAATGACATGTGGGTAACTTTTGGATCGAGTCTTTCGTATTTGTTCAAAACTATTAAACATAATTTTGACTCGCTTACAGATATATTGGACCGAGTAATCGTGATTATCTTGAAATTATTATCACAATAATATTGATTTCCGTAGGCATTTTGTGTTTAGATACGCTTACTTAATAAACTATTTTGAAATAAAGTATTGCCTCTAAGCGCTGTGAACCCTAGTTTTCAGCCGGAGTCCGGCAAGTCCGGTTGTCTCATAAACATGCCCCGGTATCAGCGCGTAATCTGGCGGATTTGTCGATCAGCCAGCCATCCACTGCCCAGATTTGTACGGGGCTTTGCCTCCGATACGACACATACATTTTGCTTTTCTTGTCCCTATGTTTATGGGTCTGTGTGGCCAGGTGGAGCGGGGAATTTGTTTATTGGCAGAGTGCAGGGTTAGCGGTGACTGGCACAGTGTTTATTTGACGGGCTGATTTATATTTGATTGCTTTTTTGTGATAGCTGTTTGATTTGGATTTATCCTTCTAATTCAGATGCAAGAAATATGCAGACATTGACCCTATTGTTTTTTGTTTTCAGGCAGTATGTCACATAACAGATTATATAGCATGCTTTATGAAATAGTGACTTACTCAATAAAAATATTTTTGGGACATCACAAAGGAAGATCTTCTAAAAAATACTTGTCCTACTTGTAAGCGCATTAATTGATACTGATTTATTAATTAGTAATTCTGCTTGTGTTTTGAACGTTTGATTAACATTGATTCGATCTCTGAACTTTGAACTTGAAATAGAAAGACTGTATAAGTACGTAACTCAAACCTGACCTTTCTATTAATGGGTCGATGTTCCTTTCTGCATGCGAATATTGACTTTATAAACAACACTTGATAATGTTTACAAATAAACTGTCAATAGAAACTCACTCAGTGAAATGTTTAGATGTTTTTATACAACACTACCACGTTGGCCGCCATTGATTCAGATGCAATAAAACTTTATTGTTTTGATGATAATTTTGCGTTTCAAGATTTAAGGTCTTGGAAATAAAAGCTAATGAGTTTCTATCTATTCGCTTGTTTTTTTTATAAACTACATACTTATTACATACTTTTTTCATACTTTTTTTTGGAATCGCTTATGTCATCATATCTGTCTACTAACGTTCTACTACACTGTTGAGCTCTTTGTTCCGTTGAAAGTTCAATAAAACCTCAAACTGATTCGGGTGTTACACGTTTTTAGATTCGGACAATTCGTCACAAACTTGGTTAATTTTAACAACCACTTGGGTGTCAAATCTTTTATGCATAATATCATGCTAACTTTTGACGACCGATATAGCGGGGAGGCGAGTATACGGTCCACCCTCCGCTTCTGAGGTCGTGGGTTCGATTCCCATACAGGACAAAACTTTGTGTGGATAACTATTAATATTTGTTCTGATCTGGGTGTTTTCCTATGTATGTATATTAAGTATATCTTTACAAAAAAGTATTTATGTATGTTTTTTATCTGTTATTTCGTATCCATAACACAAGTTCTAAATGATACTTATCTTGGTAACAAATAATTGGTGTAATAGTCAAAACATACTTGTATTTATTTATTTGTATTTCTTTGTAACTATAGCAACTACTAAGTATGTACTGCGCCTTATAAAGGTATAAGGCGCAGCTATTTGGAGGTAGAATGTCTTCAGTTTCTATTTTAATAAAATTGTCCTCCTCTATTGCTAACTATATCACCTATCAATTAGGAGATCATTACTACGAAAGCTGTGTGACGACTTAATATCTGGCTTTGTAGCCTGTTTATTGCCACAAACTACGAACGTCTATTTCTGAATTACCATCCAATTAGCACAATTGTATTGTCGATTTGAGCAAATTGCCAAAACGTGTAATTGTAAACGCTCTCAAGTCAATCAGATTGCTCGTGATGTCACTGTCATTTCCTTAACAGCTGCTGTCTGTCAAATAAGAACGAGGCATTTCCATGTCAATCTGATCATTTCCGAGCGACGGATTCGCTGTCACTGCGCATTTAAATATTCATAATGTCCTCATCACGCGTTTGGTCGACAAAATATTTGAGAATTGACAGAATACAGTGATGAATTATTTATAAGATTAGTACCTCGTTTACAAGTTATCTTGTGAATGATCAAGTAGTTGTTTTAATATTATGTTTTTGCTTTTTGTTTTACTGTCATACCAACCTACGCCAAGCTTACTGATACGTCATGATGGATGACCAGAATCCTACACGTTTTTGGATACAATTTCAAGAAGATAGCCTTGCTCATTATGATAAGAGTTATGATAAGATGTCCTTTTTTAATTTATTGACTCAGGCGTTAATTTGCGGAAATCCATTGTAAGCAAGTCATGGATTAAAAATATCTTTGTAACAATTCCCGCGCTACTATAATTTCCCGAAAAATTGAGAAGCTATTCTACACGACACGTGTTTCGCCCTTACACAGGGCATCTTCAGGTAAGATAGGAGCCTCAGAACAACGACGTCTTCACGACCAACGCTGAAAAGAGAGTGAGTTGTTTTTTTTTAAATGTGTCTCGTCATAATGACTACTCTCTGACTGACAGTCCAAAAGTTGTGAGAGGCCTCTATATCGAGTAATAAGCGCATCTATAAATGCCTGATGAAACCTAACTACACACTTTTATTCAAAATCGTATTGTGTTTATACAATTATTCATAATTTAACAAGACATACTTCAGCTCTTCTCTCTCGTTTCAACAATCTGAAATGATTTTAGATACATTATAATAATAAAAGACTTTTCAATATATAATCCTCTTACCGTCTCCTAACTCAAGAGCTTAAGCCAAAGCGTTTTGAAGTTATATAATTAACTACAATTAAACCGACACAGAACATAAGCTTAAAATGTTTGATAAATTGTTGAGATCCCCTCGTATAGTATTATATAGCAAAGTCTACATACGAAGTGAAAAAATGTCCTGAGATTCGGATCCTTATATTTTAGAGCGAAAAGTCATTAAATATAGTAAAGACGGTTTAAAGATATATAAAACCAAAAAGAAATCTTAACTTACATTGTATATTAGATAATTCTAAGTTTGGATTAAACTTCTAACTCAATTTTGACCAAACTCAATATATTTTATTTAAGTACTTCTGAACGTCAACTAAAAACTGACGCGCCTATTCACTCGACGTCCGCTAAGTACATTTTCTCTCTAAAGTCTAAAACCATGAGTTCTGTATACAATTGACATTATATATCAACAACTCGCCTCGCATACAGGCAACATCTCAACTGGAGCCGAGACGTCGTAAATTGAGGTCTCAGTTCACGCGTCTCGTCCACAGCCTTGGCGAGGCCTCTGCTTATTGATAGGCCTTTGTCGCACTGACTTATTGCCTCGTAACTCTGCGAATAGTGGTACGGATAATTCCTTATGTGTATTGTTCAAGTCACTGGATGTTACCCATATTGCTCTATTTGAAAATACATACATTCACGCCTGTGTCCCCAAAAGGGTAGGCAGAGGCGTATTAATACGTCCACACTTCGCCAATTATATAGTTGGTCCCGCGTAATAGGTGGCCAGCATATTGCCGCTTATCGGGCACTGTTTTGGGTAATTGTGGTGGTAAATACCATAGAGTGCTTCTTGCAGGGACCAACCTACTGATTGGGCGACTTGAAAAAGGGGTTGTACCTTCAGCAAACCAAACATACAAATGTAAGCAAACCATAAAAGTTGCCGATTTATACGGCCGACACTTGGAAACAATTTAAGTAAGACTTTTCAAGAAAAGAGATTGAGTGAGAGAGTGAGTCTCTCTCCCTTGAGAGTACGATGCATAAAAAGTTTAGTTTCAACTCTATTAATTATGTTTTGAATCTTTCATCTTAAATTTCTTAAAATAATTTTATGTCATTTATTTTTACTTATAAATAAGTTAAGATAATAATTAATGAATATATATATATATATATATATATATATATCGAATTATTTTATGACAGCCCAAAAGGTCTACCATAAGCAATCCAAAAAGTCTGTTTCTGAAGTTTTGGCAGATTAATTACTATATTTAGTTAATGTAACCAATTAACGTTGTAGTGGGTGATTTTTAATTATACGGCCGACATCTTTTTTTACACTTTCGGTTTAGCTTTATTAAATTGAATATAGCTGCTATTGTCACAGAGCAACAAACGCAATATGCCAATACCGTCTACAAGACACATGATCGACTTAACCAATCTAAGCGCTAAGCTCCACATAAACACAACGCAAACCAGCCCTTAAATCAACCGGTCTTTGTCCAGGTATTGCTGGCCTGTTTGATTTAATATAATGGTCGTATGGGCACATTAGACGATCAATTGGCCATCAATTGTCCGGTTAATTTGCAGTAAATACCCGGTAATCCCACCCAGAGTGGATCTGACGACATGTGCGAACTAGCGTCCGGATAGGCTGACAATCTTACACGGCTTCTAATTGGCAACTGATTGACTGATACATGCTTATGTGTTACATCGGGACTCCTATATTGTATTTTAAAGAAATAAATACAATTTAAATATAATTTTGTAATGACAAATTAGATAGCTTTTTATTAAACTCATATCTACACTTTTTAATTTTCTTTGGTTTGTGTTCAGTAGCTTATAAATTCTTATGTTATGGGAGAGCGAAGTTTCCCAACACAATGTCAAATATGTTTTAAATAATTAAAATTAATAAATTATTGTTATTAAATTATTATTATTTGAAAACTCATATCGAAACTCATATCAAAACTCATATCAAAACTCATATCAAAACTCATATCAAAACTCATATCAAAACTCATATCAAAACTCATATCAAAACTTATAGAAAAAATTCATATCAAAACTCATATCGAAACTCATATCAAAACTCATATCAAAACTCATATCAAAACTCATATCAAAACTCATATCAAAACTTATAGAAAAAATTCATATCAAAACTCATATCAAAACTCATATCAAAACTCATATCAAAACTTATAGAAAAAATTCATATCAAAACTCATATCGAAACTCATATCAAAACTCATATCGAAACTCATATCAAAACTCATATCAAAACTCATATCAAAACTCATATCAAAACTTATAGAAAAAATTCATATCAAAACTCATATCAAAACTCATATCAAAACTTATAGAAAAAATTCATATCAAAACTCATATCGAAACTCATATCAAAACTCATATCGAAACTCATATCAAAACTCATATCAAAACTCATATCAAAACTCATATCAAAACTTATAGAAAAAATTCATATCAAAACTCATATCAAAACTCATATAAAAATTGTCTGTTATCGGAAATCTCTGAAACAGCTGAAACGATTTTGACGGGATTTTTACTAGCAGATCCGATAAGGAGGAAGCTTGGCTACTTTTAAGCCAACAAATAAAAAGTACCTGTAGGTCATGCGAACAGAGTCGCGGACGGGCGCTAATTTTTTAAATGTTTGCACTTACCTTTTGACGCTTAAACCGCTGAACCGATTTCGATTAAATTTGATAAATTGTAATATAAGACCTTGGAAAAGGTGGGGTAGTTTTCATTATCATTTGAGATGTAAAAAAGGAGGGAAATATTTAATAACTAAAACTATTCATAAAAGACTCAAATAGTTGTAGCAGAGACATATCTAGATAAAACGTGTCAAAGGCACTTAGACATTATAATCGCATAGCAACTTATGTAGCACAATTTATTCATATTACAATTTGTTCATATTATTATCACGTATTGTCTGTATAATTAACTCGTTGCCAATACTCGTCTTACACGCCGCCGCAACTATAAGCAGTTAAGACTGCATCCACCTGCTTTACGCCGGGTTAATCCGGCCGGAACCGGCGCGATCCGGCTCGCGAACTTCCCTGACACGGATGCCGTGCGACTTCCGTGTGGCTTGTTGATTCCAAACAATTAAGTAGTTGGATAACGTGTGCTTAAGCGTCGGAACACCTATTAGTAAATACAGGTATGTTGTGGTTTGAATAGAAAAGATATTGAATTGTATTCAAAATTATAATTTTACTCTAATTAGTCTTGACATGGGCTCCTCTCATCTCATGGGAGTCGTAAGAATCGACGAAGAGAAATCCTACCGGATGATGGGCAGCAGCGTCAACGTGAGTACTGGCTTGAATTGCGATCACCAACACGCCTGCCCAGTGTGATGGTTATGGACAAGTACTCCCAATATACAAATACAAAATACAAAAAAAAATGCATTATGTGTTTCGGATGTAGTATTTATTTAGTTTGCACTTGTTAATGCTTTGCAATTAGCGTGACGGGGTTAAGTCCTCTATATAAGTTCACTTTGTTATAGAAATGATTATAAGTGGAAACTTGTAATTGGCCTTGTTATAAACGTTAATCTAAGATAATATTGTAATTAGCCGTAAGTTTTCCCAAAATTGTAAAATAAAATAAATAAAATAAAATAAAAGTTTATTTCCTCAACAAGTACATTTGTTCTTTAAATCGTGATTGGAGCCTCCATTTAGACTAGAGAAAGTCTGTGTTAGGAGACTCCGCACTTCCATAACTTCAGTACAATAATTAGGTAAAATACTTAATAATCTAGTTAATATGAATCTAACTTTTATTTAGTTGTGTTTAATCGTGTATGCCTATGTGAGTGTGGTGTGTATGTGGGTGTGGTTTTGTGTGAGGGTGTGGTGTGTGTGTGTGTGTGCATGTAAGTGTGTATATAATGTAATCTATTGGGGAGGTTAATGTTCAGCAGTGGACTTTATAAGGCTGATACAATGAGTCTTGGCAATGTGTGAAAATTTAGAAGTTGTTATTGAAATAAATAACTTAAAAAATATGTGTTTTTAAGGATTATTATGTGTCCTACCCTACAACATAAATTTTATTTACTTACTTTGATAAATATTATCCCCAAGTAGCACAGTAAAAAGTAGTTTATTCATGTGACATGTAATAGCAAATATAACATTCTTGTCTATCGTTTTATAGCATAATATGTATTATTATCGTTGTAGGCTTACAGGCAGACACAGATAAACATTAGCTTGTCTCGTTTGTACAAACTATAACACGTTGACCTTAACGTGTCCAATATGAATTAAAATGTCACCTAGGCATGCCGTATAAGTTCTACATAAGATGTTACAAAAAAAAAGTACAAACGTAGCCGATTTTTGGTTCTTTTTATATAAAAAGTACGTACATACTATCTAAGCTATTCTACCTAATTATTGACGAAGTATGTACACGCACCACAAAATTAGGGCTAGATGGCGTTGTGTGAAAAATTTAAAGATACCATGGCCTTGGCTAACTTAAATGACATAAGATATCGGCTGTAGTAAACCTCGTTGCTTAAAAGCGGTTCACTAGGATTTAAATGTGCACCATTTACAATAGTGGATTGTCGTATTAGGCGGTAAAACTCAGGAAGCATTACGCAGGCACATAACGGTAGGGGCAAACAAACCACGATTCTGGGTACCTACTCTTTTACCCAAATGTCATGACGGTTGCAGAAACAACCCCCCTATTAGGAAACATAAAAGCAAGACAATTTTGTGCAATTTCGTTATACATTGCAGCTTTTGTTGTTTCACACTTACAAGTTATAAAACAAAAGTAGCAATGTATGCAAAAAAATTTGTTTTTCCGGTTGGTTTGATATTTGTTGCTGGCAACATGTCGTAAAGAAAACCGGAGGTGGGCAGTGTCGCTCCATTGACTAGCTATCTTTGCTGAAGCTACCGAGCATATTAATGTTAATTACGCTATTGCTTTAAAGTGACACAATGTGGAAGGGAAAGACTAGCAAGTGAGATACATTTAATGTTTATATGATTGTTAGTGGAATTAAAACTCAAGTAGAACAAGTTTTGATTAACCAGATTTAAAAATAGTTTGATTTGCTAGTATTTGTGCTAACTCACGTTAACCTAATAAGTAGATGACTATGAATATATGAGTTTACTTTGATGTTTTTTTATTAGAAGGGTGGGGAATCGAGCACATAATGCAACTGTAACTAGCAGTTTTAACGGCATGGCCTTAGACATGTCACCTATGGTATTGGCTTGGAAAATCACACCTCTCATCACACCACCATTGGATATCTACTGTGACTAATAACCGCACACTTTAAATATGCAGTTCTTGTATTTATCTGACAGGGAGGACTGAGCGAAAAAATAATAAATGTAAGGTCCAAAATTCTGTGCTTCTTGAGAATAATTATACTTAAATCTCTTTCATAAGTCAACAAAAGAGATGTATCTCTTTTCACAGGATGCATAGAATTTTCTTTTGCATATAATATATTGTTTATTTCATGTGCTTAAGTTGTAAAGCTCTGCTTCAAAAAGACCCATGATCGGTCACCGGAGCCACAAAAAAAAAACTGCGTGTCTGTTATCAAAAGGTTTTATTAGTAATATTTCTAATTAATATTACATTAAAAGTTATAAGGAGCTTAGGCTCTTAAAAGTTGACGTGTCTGAAGGGCGATCTTCAGCCAGGTTAGACATGAATGGCCCGTGTCCGCGCATTCAAGGTTTGCTACCGTGTGGTACTTTACTATAATTACTTTAATAAAATAATTTAATAATATTTTAAAATTAGGTACAAACCCAAAATAATCACTCAGATCAGCAACCGTTTCTTGCCTGGTTGATAATACGTCTATAGTTGTAGAAGATCAACGGCACAGAGTAGTAAATCAAGATCCAGTAACAGCTGACGAAACGTTATAGCGCAACACGTTTATAATCAGGGTAGTAAACCTAATATTAGTAATCCTGTGACGCTCAGAATAAATGTTCTTACATATTATAAACACGTGCAAAATCGTGCCATAGAAATCTAAGATATCATATCGTGTAATGTGTAAGAGCTCTAAGTCAGGATAATTACTCGGTTTGAAATAAATGTCTAGGTGCATAATAAATGCAGTGTTGTAACTTTTTTTTCTGTTAATTCACAAAAGAATAATGGCACAGAGTAATACACCGAGAGCCAGTAATCCTGTGACTGCTGACGGGACGTTTTAGCGCGTCACGCTCAGGATAAGTCGCCTCTCCCGGCCACTTCTGAATGAAGCGCCGAGGTGACAGTTTGTCGAGTGTCGGATTATTCGCCACGTCCATTTTTACGACTTATAATGAAGATCCATAAGTCGGTTGTTTCCTAACGATTGTTTAAAGATTAATTTTTATTTCCTAATTATCGTACAGCTTATATCTACTTCATTGTTGTTAAAAAAATTAATAAATATGTATCTATTTTGTTTGTAATTTTTTTTTAATGTGCCCGGTAAGCGGCAATAGGCTCGTTATCTATTACGTGGGGCCAACTTTATAATTGGCGAAGTTTGGGTGTTAATATTATGCCTCTGCCTACCCCTTCGGGAAAACAAGCGTGCATGTATGTACGAAAATGTGCACATAATATTGTTAATTCTGATATGGTATGCTGTGATTTAGTTTAGCATTCATATTTTGATGAATTGTTAATGTTTTTCTGTGTAACCGGTGACGCTCCCTTGACTTATGGTTTTCACTGAAAACCAGCGTCAAGTATTGGTTTTTTAATGCTTGGCACATGCTGAGTGGACACCATATTGATTCCATTTTTATTTTTTTATTTTGTGTGTTTTTTAAATTTTAATATACATCAATAAAAAATACTTCTATGATAACTCAGGTGGCCCCTATACTGTGTCTAATGGAACCAGACTCTCAACTCCAAGAGCCCAGACTACCACTGGCTAACAGGAATATGCCATTGATAAATACCTCTGGACGAACATCAACAGAATAATAATAATTAATGTTTGAACTGTTGCTTTGACATTGCCGTGGCTTCATTTTTGTCTTGGGGTCTGTTTGTTGGTAGGATGCTTCTGTGCCCGAATGTTTCTACTGTCAGCTATCACTTTGTTTTAAACTGGCAATTGCGAAAAAAGCCAGTGTACTTTTAAATAAGGTTGTATTTTGACATTTATGTGCTTGTTGTACATAAAATGAGAAATGATGGAGGCCTAACGAATCTCAGGTTCCCTGCATTCTAATCATTCACTAGGGGTGAGAGCTTGGGTGAAGAAGTATCTGACAACTATCTCGTCAAGTTTGTCCTCCCATAAGTAGTTGTAATCAATTAATAGCAGTGGCGGATGAAAGCTGGAAGAATGGAAATAATAGAATTTCAGTCGTGTATTTTTTTATTAAAACTTTATCGCACAAATTAAAATTAAAATATACAAATGGCGAACTTAATGCTGCAAGGCATTCTCTACAAGTTAACCTTTGGGTTATCAGAAAAGTATGAGGCTGTACGAATAAGAAACTTACATAGAATTAAAATTATGTTCTTAATAAACTACATATACCTATACTCAAAATAATAGTAATTATGATATGTAGACTCAGAATCAGATGTTAACTCCTCAAGAAAGTATTGAAGCAACCCTTTAAAAGTAGGTTTGATTTCTGCCAACATCAATAAGGAGATTGAATAGCTTTTATGCAGAAAGAGTTCGACATAAAACCTGAACTGTGATGTGGAGTGGCTAGGAGAAAGTTGTCACACGAGCGAAGCTGCCTAGAATGAGTAGAAGAGAGAGTTCTGATTTGGAGCGTATATTATATGCAGGTGACTCAGGATTGCGTAAAATGGAAAAAAGGGTAAATTGAGCCTTACTTGGCGACGCTGAGGAATAGATAACTTGTGTAATATAGCTTTGGCTTGAAAGGTTAATTTAATTTAATGTTCACTTAAGTTATTGAAAAGATAATAGTGTAAATAAATATACATAAAGCAAACAACATTAAACGACAATCCCACATGGTACAAAGGTACAACGGGACCATTAATTCGATCAGCCCAATAGTTGAGTGCAAGAAAGGTGTCCATTAATCATTGCATTGTGGGACTCGGTGACGTCGAGTCACCCCGTGTTGTGGACTTGTTGACAGGGATCAAGCTGGGGCGACAAGGGTCCCTATTCTCGTATCAACTGAGTAATTCTAACTAACAATTCTCTTTCCATCCCTCTTTTAAAGCCTAAGTGAAACAGAGAAAGGATTATACAATTATAAAGGTTGTTGCCAGAATAGGTCACTTGGCCTTTTAGTATAGTGAACAATCGCAAATGAATGGTCTGGAAACAAAAGACGGTCTCCTTTGTGCTAATGAAGAATGGTCACCCAAGTCCGTTAGTGTGTTAGGCGTTGGATTAATTTGAGGCTAGTGCGGGATTGATATAAAGAGCCGATAAATCAACTGTTTACACACCGTGATAAGGCCTTGGAGACGTTTTTTGCTTTTGTCCGAATTTTAATTGAACTACCTTCATAAATTGTATACCGCGTTAAGTAATTAACTTGAAGTAGATTCCACCATAACTTGTAATAGAAAATATGTTGTATCTGGCAATTGAAATCAAAAAAATATCGATGAACTTATGATAGAACTGATGACTCCAAGGAATAAAGTCTGGAATGACCAAATAGCAGTTTTTCAAGATTTTTCAGAGTAAACACCGCTATCGTAAATATAAATCTGATAGTACCAAATTAAATAAAGAAAATACATTTACTGATCGCACGCAATAGTAAAGTAAGTAAGACATTATTTCAGTGTGTAACTAACTAGGGTCTCTCCCAGATTTACCTAAATTGCGTAACAGCAACATATATAACGCTGACAACATCAAAAGAAAACAGATACATTATATTTAAGTAACTAATTGAAGAGTGTCACAGAAAAGGTATCCACTCAGCATAAAGCCGAGGTGTCTCGAAAACGCCTCGACGCTGGTCTTCCATAGATACCGTTTGTAATTGCGAGTAGACTTCGCGAAAAATTACAATATGGCCACCTTGACGCTTCATTATTGAAACAAAAAACACGGGAATTAAAACCATAACCCGTTAACAGTTAATCATCGCGGTTATCTAAGCGCGAGGCGACGCGCCGGGCACCTGGGACCGAATTAACCCTGACATGTTTATGCGGTCGTTTCGACCCCTGGGACGCTATAGCGAGCACTTTTCGACCCGTATTATGGACGGTGCATGCGATACGATAATATGTGCATGTCATTATTAAATTTTGATGACATGTCTGGTGTCTTTCGTAGGATCTCATTTCTCTTGTTTGCATATGCCGCTGTCTAATTTGTGGACTTTCCTGTGGATGAAATAACCTTTGCTAAGTTATACAATATGATATGACATTTTCAATGTTATTAGTTAGGAACTTAAATGTCATTACTTCAATGTTTGAGGCTTACACGCAAAGCTTTAAGAGGCACTTAGATAATTATTATTATATGAAAAACTCTAGGTATATATTTCAACTAATTTCCGTGCGATTGTAGCTTTTGTGGGTGCTGCGGAACAGCATTCGCAGTTTGTGTGTTATTTGATTAGACGCATTTTTATGCTTTCGCGGGTTTCGTTTATAACTATAAGTGTTCGTAAGCTAAGTAAGAGTCTTACTGACTTTGAAAATATGATACTTACTTACAATACACTAACCGTTAATTCTGGAGTACCACAAGGATGCTTTCTTAATCCTAATCTATTTTTAAAATATTTCTTTATCTGGTAAAACGTCATATGCCAAGCATTTTGAATTGTTAAGCGTGAATGGAATATCAGTAATCTTGTGCTGATAATCAAAATTTGCTAAATACAGACAAATAAAGTTTCCGGCCTACTATAAAACTTTGTCACCAAATAATCTGTTACTGGTTGTCAAATAATTGCAAGTTATCAACTAGTGTACTTGTTGCAATAAAGAGGCTTTGGAAAATATAACAAATTACTTAGGTATCATAGTTGACTAATTCTCATAATCTATATTGGACTATTCTATTGCAGTTGGTGCAAATAAAAGTTTTCATTGAAATGCTGCCACAATGTATTACTGTTTTAAAAGTGTTTATTTTATTAAAAGGAAAACAAACAGCTATACTATATATGACAAAAACAGCAATACACATGAGCCAGTGCAGTTTCAACGGAAAGCTTGCTCATTTATATGCACAAATAGTGACACACGTGTACGACAATACACATTTATTTATTTTTCACATTTGGTAAGTATGCTGTGTCGAATACCAGAAAGTCATGAATTCCATGAAGTTCAAAGTTCTAGACGAAAACATAATCATAAAATAATGTGCTACCATCCACATTAAATTTGCAAAACGTCTTCCAAGAATTTCTCATCGTCATATCGGATTTGCAAGTTAAAGTGGCAGTGGGAGGGGCTCATAGCGAAGAACCTACGAGTGATGGGCCGCAAATTTTCTTCAGTGGCAACTGCGGGTTGTTACTTACTTACTACTACTTACTTACAAGCAGTTTAATATCAATCGACGTAATAGTTTGACGACCGATATGGCGTGGTGGCGAGTATACCCGCACTCCACTCCTGAGGCCGTGGGTTCGATTCCCATACAGGACAAAAATTTGTGTGTATAAATATGTATATTTGTTCTGGTCCACAACACAAGTTCTTAATGATACTTATCTTGGAACTAAATAATTGGTGTGAGTGTCAGAAATATTTATTTATTTATTTATTTAATAGTTGAAGAGGTTGAGCTGACAATGGATAAACTATTCTATTTTGCGACTTATATGGCGTGGAGGTCAGTTTACGTGAAATACGCTTCTAAATTCTGGCGGAAGAAAAAACTAACCATGACGATTTTCTTGCCCGTTCTTTTATGATCAAGCTCCCGCCCGCAGTGAATGGGCGCTCTAGTTTTTAAGTTTTGACCTTCATAAGCTCAAATTGAGCCAAATTGGCATAAATGATTTTGACTTTGACTTTTGACTTTAAAGTCATGGGTGCTTGGCAAGTCGGCTGGAATACTTTATTTCTGTCCAAAGAAAGTTCAGTGATCCCAGTGATCATGCTCACGAAATTGAATATGACCGACAAAATTGCCACTATGAATACTTATTCAGAGCTTTTGGTCATTATAGTCGTCCACCATCACTTGACTCCAAGCTACCAAGTAATTGAAAACCTCGAAGATCCAACGAACGATACATCCAACGATGCACAAAGCAATAACCGGTCGCAGTATCTCCAGTCTCGTGCATCTCGTGTTTTAATTTATGAACGAACTTGGCCAGCGTTTGTGCGCCGCCCAACTTGCGCACCACGGGACCATAAATTGATAAGCTTGTGGCGCCGTGATATACTGGCGTTAGATGCTAATTGCTCTAATATTCGGTGAACAGTTCGATGCTCGGTTGAGTTATGATGTGTAGGGTAAAAGGAAATTATGTGTTTTGAGATTAATTTAATTCGTAAGTAGTAAAGGAGTGGTTGTTGACACGCCGTAAGTAGACAGTGCTTTGACCCATTTTGTTTTACGATATTCTTGGTAGCTTAGTTATTTAGCATCCGCCCAGAAGTTTATCTATCAGGATTTTTTTAAAAGTGAAAAGCAGGTGTGAGTTGTCTACAATGATTGAACAATTTATTGATTCAGGCGTTACTTTGCGGAAATCCATTGAGGCATTGAGAGCCTTTTTCGTATCAGCGTTGGTCGTGAAAACATCGTTGTTCTGAAAATAGGAATCTTACCTGAAGATGTTTACCTTATTATTGTTTCTCGATTTTTCGGGATATTGTAGTTGCGCGGGATTTGTTACAAATATATTTTTAATCCACCACTTGCTTACAATGATTGAAGTCTTATAAAATTATCTAACAAATAATGTATCGTAGCATATATTATATCACTGACTGGGATGAGGGTAGTGAATTATTAGTAATTATTTTCTTCAATTCACTTTTGATAATATTTCAATTCAATACAATTTTCACCTAAAACTTAGAGATACGCTACTGCCCTAGTAAAGTGGTGCTTCTAAATGTATGTGACGTTCACAAGTGCTTCAGAAAGAAGCCAAGCCTAGAAGCCCTAATAATGGACAGGCTTATCAGTCCTCATACCCCTAAAATCTAATCCTTATAACAAACCTTCACATTAATCTGTCTTCTTTTCTGCCATAGAATGAACTGCTTTTTATATATTAAGTGAAGGGCGTGAATCGGTTAGGTCTGTTGACAGATAGGTTTGCTCAGCAAGCCGCCGTGTAGCAGCGAGCGTCGCCTAATTCGGGCCCGTGTTCAGACACCACCAAGTCAGCGGGTATTGATGGGTGCTCACCACAATAAACTTATCTGGATGTGGTAACTAAAATAAAAAGTTTTTTTTCAATGTTATTTTCACATAGACTCTTTTTTTTCTGTGTACTTACTATGTTTCTTTGTACTGAATGAATTTATTTTCTTTCTTTATTTTACCATAAAACATTTGCATGCGTTTTCCAGAAAGAATAAGACCTGATGGTGCGTATTAGACAAATTTTCTTTTGACCACCTGCAATTATCTTAGGTGCTAGTAATATCTCTGGGTTTGCAAGCGATCATAGGCTATGGTGATCATGCTACTTTGTGGCATAAAAAATGTAAAATCTATCTGGATCTCGACAAAAACGTAACGTAGCTAAAATCATCTAAGACTAGGATTTTTGGTCATTGTAGTAGATTACACAGACATACAATAGATAACACAAGTATCACGATTTTTATTAAAATCAAGCGAGCCGACTTTGGAACTACTCCTGTAAGGTCATTGCCGGTATTTAGTGACGAGAAATTCAAACTGAGTAATCGACACTAATGCCACAAAAGACAAATATTTCATATGGGAAATCGTTCATGTTACAGTTTGTAAGAAACAATAACAGACGCGCGCGGACTGTTTAATGGAGCCGCCAACCTCGACGATTTGTCGGAGTTCGGACACGCGAAGTTACAGTTGAAGAAATTGCGCTATCTGTTGTATATTTATGTCTATAAGCTTTTCACACGGCAAGGGATAAGTAGCGGAGTATGGTGCAGGGAATAAGGCGATGATAGGATTTATTTTGCTAATTTTGTGAAACTACCTAAATATTACATTACAAATGTGTCTAATAAATTTTAATTAATCACGTTTTCAATGACAGATTATTATATTATTCTCACAGATTGAATTGATAATTCTAATCCTTACTAATATTATAAATGCGAAAGTAACTCTGTCTGTCTGTCTGTCTGTCTGTCTGTCTGTCTGTTACTCTTTCACGCCAAAACTACTGAACGGATTTGAATGAAATTTGGTATACAGATGGTCTAGACCCTGAGAAAGAACATAGGCTACTTTTTATTTCGAAAAGGGGGTTGTAAAGGGTTAAAAAGGGGAGGGAGTGAAAAGTTGTATGGGATTTCTTAATTTTAAAAGATAAAACCATGAAACTTAATATTTAAGCACTTGATAGGAAATAATTAAACATTTGTTCTAGCGTTTTTGAAATTTCGTCCTGTGAGAGATAAAATAGGGGTTGAAAGTTTGTATGAAGTTCGTCATTTTTGAAAATAAAAATATAACATTTTGTATTTAGGCACTAAATAATAAACAAAAAATCGTTTGTTCTAGCATTTTGAAATTTTTACCAGTATGGGGGTGAAATAGGGGTTGAATGTTTTTATGGGTGTCCTTAATTTTTGAAGATAAAACCATGAAACTTGGTACGTAGGTCTCTTAGGATGTGCAGAGTTTTTCTACAAACGGAATTCTCGAAATTTGAACGGAACGGAACGGATTCGGCACGGGAACTACGACGCAAAACTATTCTAGGAACGTGATATTTAAAAATTTTGGGTGTATCAAGTTTTAAAAATATTTTGGCTTTTGAAGTTATAGTTCCTTTTAACGAATTCTCTGCATCGCCGCCGCTGATATCTACTATACCTACTAATGATTCTTATTAAATAATAAAAATGCTACCCAAAGATACTATTCCACGCGGACGAAGTCGCGGGTAACAGCTAGTAATTCATATAAAAAACATCTTTAGGAAAACGAATAGACCAAGCCACTTCTAGTTATTACTAGCTCTATGTAATGAGAAATAGCAGAAGGGGGCACGCAGGTGACGGCCCCTTAAAGGTAACTGGATTAATTTGTGGGCATTCCCGACAACCGTAGCCTGAGTGGGGCTCGGTGGGCCCATTCATCGCTGCTCATCGGGAGGTTAAGATGCTCATAATTAAGGATTGATGGCCACAGTATAATTTATACCATACAATATTGAGCACAATTGAACGGCGACGGCAGCGATAGGTGGAAGCGATGTGCACTTTTTATATAAGTTGTGAACTACCAATTACAAAAAAACCATGGTGGTTTAAATGAGTGGCTTATAACATAAATTATAATGTTACTTAATATATTTTGTACAATAAATAAAAAAAACTTGCGAAGCCTATGGCAGCTGCCCTGTAGCCCAAGAATGAATAATAATTAAAAAGAAACTGAGATTGTTTGTACGTTTGATATGTAATCACTTATCAATAAACAGGTCGTCTTTCATAGTTAACAATGTATTTTCCAAATTTCATACGTATAAATGGTTTTATATAATAAAATTTATGATATTAAGTTACTTTTACGAGTGTTTTATGATATCTTTTTATATTTTAATTATTTATTATTTAATGAATCATCAACATGAGAAACAGCATATACAAGTAACAAGTAAAATATATTCATAAATAGGCTAACTGTTCCTACAATTATATGTAATTACAGCATGCATAATAATATAATATTTAAAAAAAACTACAAAGTAAAACAAAGAGTATTGATATATAAAAGAAAAAACAAATTGTACTAAGCTACCTAACTACTAAAGCGTACTAAGGCAAGTCACATTCTCTGAGTGAAGACAGAAACTTGGGCAGTGTTTGGAAGTGTAAATTTTTTTAAAAATATTTCTGTAAGTTAGTGTCAAGTAAGTATACTGCGCCTGTGCGTATACATTCATTCAAATTCAAATTCATATTCATTTATTCAAGTTTGGCTCAAAAGAGCTCCTATGAACGTCAAAACTTAAAAACTAGCGCGCCCATTCACTGCGGGCGGGAGCTTGATCGTAAAAGAACGGGCAAGAAAATCGTCAAGGTTAGTTTTTTCTCCCTTGTAGGGCTTATTACAAAACGATATCTAAAGTTAGACCAAGTTTGAAACGAATGCTGTCACTGTCTTCATCTTATTAAATGAAAGTGGACTTCTTGGCGGGAAAGTGAAGCGTCATGTTTGCAGTTTTGTTTTATTTTCTAAAATTTGTGATATTTCGAACATTAATGTGTAATAACGGTGGATTATTAACCGTTAAGTGTTTGTGAACGTACATGAGAGTTGGTAAATAAAACAAAACAGAGCAATATAACTTTTTAAATTTTCTTAAGAAGTCCATGGGAGATCTCAGTATAGTCCCACATCTTTACTGAGGACTCAAGGGGTTTTGGGGGAGGGCATCTCATTTACCATTTTTCATCTTTATCACCACTCATTGTCATTTAATATGATTCATTTATTATTTATGTATATATTACTTGACACTGGCTAAATGTGCTAAACGCACGAAGCCATTATTTAAAAGAAAAATTAAATTAAAGTGACAGCACTAGTTCTAACTTTAGATCACGTTTTGTAATAAGACCTTCTGTTTCTACTTACACTGTGTCCTGAGGTTAAACGCTTATAATTTAGAATTGACGGGTGCGTTAGCGGCGATTGATGGGGGCAATCGGTGATGAGGCAGGTCGTCGTGATTGAGGTCCGGGCTGAGGGTGGAGGTTCGTTTGCAGCTGTGGATTTGGTGACAAATACTCAAAATGGACTTTATGACAAACAATCAAAACTCATAATTAATTTATTCAAGTCTGGCTTAATTTCGATTTAAAATGTCTTTTTAACGGGGATGGGGATTCTGACGATGTGAAATATTTCATGTTACCAAAACGAAGCGAGGGCACGCTCAATGTCTACAATAAGCTTGAAACTATTTGCTAATATTTAGTTCCGACGTTTCGAATACATCCTTAAAGAAATAGTTAATTAAACCGCGATTGAAATCAGTGGCAGTGCCCCGCGGTGTCACCCCCGTGGTCCATGTTACAGAGGGAATAGCGTGATTAAAAGTATCATATGTGTTAATTCAGGTTTGATATTATCTGCGTCCCAAATTTCATTCAAATCCGTTCAGTAGACTTTGAGCGAACGAGTAACAAATGCATACATACCCACAAACACTCGCATTTATAATATAAGTAGGATATACCTAGAATAAAGTAATGAGAAAAAAACAATACATGGAAACTATTAGTTAAAATTTCAATCAAAAATGCAAATAAACTGGTGGGTGTTCAGAACGGTTAGTCGCGCCGTTAGCCTGGACACGCGATGGATCATCGAGCCTCGTAAATCTGTCTCCCGCCGCCATTACGGGTGCCAGGTGCGTCTAATGCGCGCGCGCAATGCTCGCACTGTCACACTGGATACACTGACGTTATAACACTGTGTTAAGTTATTTATAGTCATGGCGAGGGTATTCGGAGACTTGGAAAGGGGGTAAGCGAGTGGCGAATAATTTTTAAATGTTCCTTTCATTTCGAGTTAATAGGATTATATTTTCATGTGGTACATTTTTACACAATTGAAATTCTATTGTTTCCTTTCTTCGGCAGTCGCATGCCAACTCACAGAGATATAAAAAAATATAGAATATCAAGTGGTTCATTAAGATAAATGTGAAAAGGCTTTAGTGCACCACCGCCGGCATTACAGCGGTCTTGGTGCGTCTGCGCGCGCGCACTGAATACTACATAATTATGTTATGACACTGTGTTAGTTATTTATTTTCGATGGTATTCGGAGATGTGGTGTGGGGTTATGTTGTAGTACCTTCACATACGCCGGGTATCCAGCCAGACGAAATATGACATTCATACATAATATCACACCTGTTTCCCGGAAGGGGTAGGCAGAGGCGTACTATACGCCCACACTTCGTCATTTATATGGTTGGTCGTACGTAGTAGATAGCAAGCCTATTACCGCTTTCCGGGAACTTTCGTCAGAGCCTCGTCCGTTGATCGGCAGGTGCACCACGTGCAGGTAAGGTTGGCTTGGGCTTTTCAGAACGCTACGAACGAACGCTTTTTTCTTTTCTACATAAGAATATACACGAAATTTAAATTCTAATCAAATTAATTTTATTTTGATTCAACAAACTACTCGTCCCACTATTAAAATCTCATTAATATGATAGAATTTGAACTAAAATGTACCAATATTTGAACATATTTGTATATAATATACAGTCACACTTTTTCACTAGTATATAATTCTAGTATGAACTAAACAAGAATATTAAAATAAGAGTTTGTCTGGTTTTAAATTTAAAAAAAAAAAATTATATCTTTGATACAAATGTTTAAAAGTTACTTCTATAATCACGCTTTAGCGGCTAAACGGAATTAGATTAAGTTTCGCACACAAATAAAATTTGCTTATTTATTTTCATTATAATTTACACTTTTAGAGAAAATAACAATATTATGCTAATGTGCATTTAACAATAATATGACGACAAAGACATATTTTTAAATTTATATCTAAAATATCAAACAAAAAAAAATTTAATCAGTACCTTTAATTATATGAGAGGAAGCTTGTGCTCAGTAGCCTCCTACTGATCTTTATGGGTTGAGATGATGATTATGACACCAAGCTTAGTGGGATGTTCTAGATTTATGTAACGTGGATATTTTAGGACATCAATCAATCCGCTGCTGCTCATAAGCCTCATCAATATTCTTCCATATTGATTGACCTTGAGCTGCCTGCGTCCACCGTCGTCCCGCCGCCTTGTCGTACCTAGACTTACGTTTAGGGCACAGGGTCTGCTCACTGGTGTAATTTGGCTACATTTTAGTTATTACACGGAGCGACTGCCGTCTGACCTCTGCAACCCAGGGGGAAACTTGGTAACACTTCGAAACGCATACGATTACGGTTGCCATAATTTCAAAAGACATACATCATATTATGGCATAAAGATCCAAAAGCATAATATCCTTTTTCATAACATTTTACTACGCATAACCATAATAATTAATTATTATAATACTAGTCTGTTAATAATTAATTTTAATAATAGTCTGTTTTGTTTTGAATGCTGTAGATACGGGTCCTTATCGGATCGCCTAATTTTTTGTACGCCTAATTTGTAATGGCACCCAAACGAAAAGCCTAAAAATTTTTCGCCTAATTTCACTCTTCAGAATCGTGTTTGCCCTAATTTCAATTCGCCTAACTTTTTATCGCCACATTGTCATTTACCAAATGCGTCATTTGGCAGAACAATTCGTAATCCCTAAAGTTTACAATTCCTAAATATTAATTCGCACAAAATTAAAAATCGTAACGTACAAAGCGCCTACTCATTTTTAAATGGCAAAATAACTTGAAAAAAGAATTGCATTATTTTGTTGCAACTTGATTTAATCACATTGTACGTAGGTATCTAACAAAAGTAAGTTTTGTAGTAAAAATAAAAACTTGATACATGATATTGTGTCTTTTTCCATTTATGTATTAATATTTATTAATCTTAACATAGCAAGCAAACATGCATGCAGACATGCA
Organism: Musotima nitidalis; assembly: GCA_949126915.1. Lineage (NCBI taxonomy): Eukaryota > Metazoa > Arthropoda > Insecta > Lepidoptera > Crambidae > Musotima > Musotima nitidalis. Next base: position 19,584,931 of record OX421416.1, read on the forward strand.
GCATAACATGCAGCATGCATGCAAGCAGGCATGCAGCATGCATAGTTTCCGTCACGGCTTCGGCGCTGCGGGGCTCCGGCGGTCCCACGCCTCGCCCCTCCGCGCCTACGCGGGCTTATATTGCACTCTAGGGTAGGGCAGACAAGACTACGTGGAGTCGGGTTTGCAGTGATTCGCTTCTGTCAATTTATTTTCTCAATAAAATTCTATGCTTTTATTCCAATATATTATTGGCACATTTCATTTTAGATATGCTAAAATTAGACCTTTCATAAATTTGCGAAATAATCGTTATTGCCAAAATAAAGTTATGCCAATATAGTTTGGGCTATTTTACATTAGACATTCTAAAATTAGGCCTTTCAATTCTTAGGCCAAACTATAATGGTGGCAAAACTATTTTTAGGCGAAACAATAATTGTACGTTTTAAGTTTAGGCCAAAACGGTTGGGCCAAACCATATTAGGACAAACAATTTTAGGCGAACCTAAGGGCACCCTGTAGATACCTATAATTGGTGTAATTGAAAATACTAACTATAACTAACAACATTTTAAGTGTAATTATGCAATTACACTTAAAATGTTGTTAGTTTTAGTTAGTATTTTCACTTATAATTAGGTTAGTATAATTTTGTTGCTGAGTTTGAGATATGGACCCTTTTTTGGGTAGCGGCCTCCTCCACTTCCTTCCACAGCTCTTTACTTTTCCCCTTTTGCATCCAATCTTTTCCTACTATTTGTATAATGTCATCAGCCCACGATTTTACTGGTCTTCCTGCGTTTCTTTTTCCCGATGGAAACCACCTGGCTATTATTATTGTAAATTTTTATAAATAATAATAAATATAATACAGAATAATTATGTCCAACAAAAAATATGCCTTTCATTACCTATGCTTATCTAAATTATGCCTTTTAATGAATCTGCGTTTCAAAATTCGGCAAAATGATGTTATGCGTTATAACGTAATGCTTTATAGCGGTATGGCAAGTGACGATTATGGTAACCAACATTATGTATTTTCATTTTCTGGCCAAAAACGTTATGCGTTTCAATAGGTATCCGGAAACTTCGAAACTTCATTTTATAGTTAAATCAGCTATAAAAACGTTAGAAGGTTTTTCATGACCGCCGGGTATCGGGAGCAACGTCATTACTAATTTAGTTAGCGATAAACTTCAAAAAGTCATTGGTAAGATCAGGATTTTATTGACACCGCAACATTATAGGTTACAAATTTGCTAACAAAAAGGCAAGCGCAACATGTCGTCCCCAGTACGAGTAGTTGTGGTTATGGTGTGTCAGTGTTTTTTAGACATGACACGTTATAAAGCCATTTAGATTGAGGTGTCAGCTCTGAACAATATGACGAAGTAGTGCCACTGGAATTATTTAGTGTTTGGTCTGAGCTATGATAGTATGGAGAGGGATACTTTTAGATTGCAATATTTTTTGTTTCCTGAAAGAAAACTGATAAGGACTAATAAGAACTTGTTTTTTGATAACATTCGTACTGCATGATTGCTTATTTCAAATTTCTTTATTAATTAATGACGACCGATATGACTGCACTTCATTCCAGAGGTCGTGGGTTCGATTCCCACACAGGACAAATCTTAGTGTGCATGAACATGAATATTTGTTCTGGTCTGGGTGTTTTCCTATGTATATTAAGTATATATTTACAAAAGAAAGTATTTAAGTATGTTTATCCGTTCTTTAGTATCCATAACACAAATTCTTAGTGATACTTATCTTGGAACTAAATAAATGGTGTGACTGTAAGAGAATATTTATTTATTTATTTTATTTAATTAATAAAAACGATAAGTAAAAAGTTGTTCGCTTTTTTATGACATCCTATTAGTAAGGAACAAAACAATGGTATTGGTAAGTATTTAAATTTATTCTCATACAGACAAAAAAGCCACTTACATGAGAATAAGAAGTACATATTGTTAACTTATTCTAGATCACTGATACGACACAGTTTTAAAGTTACTTCATTGAAAATAATTGGGTAAACGTTCAAAAGTTTTAGTTTTAACTACATAATTTTACATTACACATATTACACACTAGGTATTATATAGTAAGTATAGGGAGTGAAAAGAGAGCCCACTATTTTTTTAGGAGCCAAAGCTAAACTCACCTTTAAATATGGCACGAACTAGGCTCTAACGATCAATAAAGTTCCCGATAAGCGGCAATATGCTCGCCAGCTCGCCACCGTTGACGTTAAATTAATAGTACACACAATAGCAATGTGCCAAAACGACGAATTTTATTTTCAAGTTCAAAGCTTCCTATAAAAGAACCATCAGATATATCCAAAAACACGCGTTTATACAGTAAACACATAGCAATGTACTGAAAAAAGTTTACTGAATATGGTTCTGCTATAAAACAAGGAAGCATTATGACCCTAGTTTTCACTACCTAGGTTTCCTATATAATAAAGGGAACTATAATCATTAAACAAAATTTAATACCAAACAAAAGCCATCATAAAATTAAATTATTTTCCGAAGCCATATCCATACGTTGCAGCCAGTGAGAGCGGCTATCAAAAAATCATAATTGATTTTTTCACGGGTGATGCGTCAAGCGCGAGCGCAAATGGCTTACGTCGGCCATATTGAATTAGTGCGTGGACGACGACGCTGGTAGCTGGATAACAGTGGGATGGAGTAGAATGAGGAAATAATATTTATAAGTGTGTGTAAGAGTTTGGTTCAAGTGTAATGGATATTGTATGTATGTTGTGTCGGTCAAGAGAGATAAAAGAATAATATTATCCTGCCTCTAATGGAGCAATTTGCGATTTGAACCAACAGCCATATTTGAAAAGATGTTTCTAAAATCATTAGAGCCTATGGTATCTTTTTGTTTTAAAATTATAAATATGTGAAGTAATAGACTTTATGTCATGTTTTAACGATTTCGAAAAAAACAATATTTAGCCGGGCCCTACAATTTAATAATTATAGATCTCTCACGCGAGACTAGGCAGCTGGCAAATAATGGCACTAGACTAGGTACTTAGCAGAAATCGATTAAGAAGTTCAGAAGATTTTAAAACGAAATCTTATACTTAGAAATTACTCTGTTTATTAAAAACTGTCAAGGTAAGCTGGGATAAGGACCGGAGAATGTTGATATTGTTATAAAAAAATATTTCAATCCTTACTAATATTATAAATGCGAAAGTAACTCTGTCTGTCTGTCTGTCTGTCTGTCTGTCTGTCTGTCTGTCTGTTACTCTTTCACGCCAAAACTACTGAACGGATTTGAATAAAATTTGGCATACAGATGGTCTAGACCCTGAGAAAGAACATAGGCTACTTTTTATTTCGAAAAGGGGGTTGTAAAGGGTTAAAAAGGGGAGCGAGTGAAAAGTTGTATGGGATTTCTTAATTTTAAAAGATAAAACCATGAAACTTAGTATTTAAGCACTTGATAGGAAATAAATAAACATTTGTTTTAGCGTTTTTGAAATTTCGTCCTGTGAGAGATGAAATAGGGGTTGAAAGTTTGTATGAAGTTCGAAATTTTTGAAAATAAAAATATAACATTTTGTATTTAGGCACTAAATAATAAACAAAAAATCGTTTGTTCTAGCATTTTGAAATTTTTACCAATATGGGGGTGAAATAGGGGTTGAATGTTTTTATGGGTGTTCTTTATTTTTGAAGATAAAACCATGAAACTTGGTACGTAGGTCTCTTAGGATGTGCAGAGATTTTCTACAAACGGAATTCTCGAAATTCGAGCGGAACGGAACGGATTCGGCACGGAAACTAAAAAATATTTTGGCTTTTGAAGTTAAAGTTCCTTTTAACGAATTCTCTGCATCGCCGCCGCTGATATCTACTATATCTACTAATGATTCTTATTAAATAATAAAAATGCTACCCAAAGATACTATTCCACGCGGACGAAGTCGCGGGTAACAGCTAGTATTTTATAAGAACGTCGACTCCACCGAACTGCATTGTTCAACGCCGAAATTCATTCATGAAATTAATTAAAAAACACTTCATGCCGGTGATTTCGTGCAAATTGATTGAGTGCGGCCCTGCGCCGTGACGTCACTAATGGAGCAACACTGTTGCTTGAATATTTTTAATGTCTTCACTAAGTGAGGGCAAGATTTTTTTTACAGAATGTTTCGACGGATTTTTCAGGGTAAATTTAATTGTCCAATCTGCTTGAAATTGCAAAAAAATTTTCGGTTTCAAATTTTGTTAGTTGAGAAACATTAATTAATTTATAAACGAAACTAAAATTATTTTCATTAAAGAAAATAAAATTATAATTGTTGTTTTATTATTGTTTGGGAAAACTGCCTAGTCGGAAGCGCTTGAAATAAATAAATTGAAGAAAGGAACTAAAATCATATACAAAATGTAATTAAAATTCAAAAATATTAAGGATTATCGAACAGAAGAATTTGGCAAACTATGTTTCTAAATTGAAATATTCTCTCGAAAACTGTAACCAACAAAATAGCACTAAGGAAACCTTCCGACAGCCCACACCTTACAACAATGTTCTAAATCCTGGTTAATCCAAACCCGTTCCTTACCCTGTCATCTATGTTTCCTGTCGGGCACAGAACAATTTGAGCGAATTTCATCAATATAGCAGGAACTGGTTAATTAGAGCCGTGTGGTCACTGCACATATCTTAAAGTGCGCGAGTTACCGTCCAGCACTGCACTGTCCGCACTGCAAAATGCTTTCTCTAAATAGTCGTGTGCAGAAAGTTGGCTACATTCGATTGAATACAGTTGGCGAGTGTTCATTCCTTAACTGAGAGGTAAAGCGGCAATAAGCTCGCCACCTATTATATATATACGTGGGACCAGCTATATAATTTGCGAAGTGTGGGCGTATAATATGCCTCTGCCTATCCCTTGGGGAAACAGGCGTGAATGAGTGTATGTATGCATGTTCTTTTTTTTAATTTGTTATTGTTCACCACGTACTAGTACATTATATTCAGATATCCAAAACAATGAAAATAACATTTTAAAGAAGAGTGGAAATTATTACCTCCAAGCTACAAAACTTAATTGACATATTGAAAGCGGTTTTGTAAAATAACAATTGCTTTTACTTTTGTCTAATATATTTTTTATCATCCATAATTAAGTAATGTTTGCAGGCTTAGTTGGCTAATGAAGAAATTTAAAATCATCAAATTGGTCGTCGTTTTATTATACAGAGCGACTGCCATCCGACATTCACATCCAACAGTAAAACATAATTCTATGAATAAACCAGTTTTCAGGAGATATAAAGACACTGAATACCTTATAACGACTGCTATTGATTTTCAACAACAGACGACATCAACATATAATGGCGATTTGACCGATAAGGCGTGGTGGCGAGTATAACCGCTCTCCGCTTCTACGATCGTGGGTTCGAGAAATCTTTGTGTGCATGAACATGAATATTTGTTCTGGTCTGTGTGTTTTCCTATGTATATTAAGTATGTATTTACAAAAAAAAGTATTTAAGTATGTTTATCCGTTGTTTAGTATCCATAACACAAGTTCATAATGATACTTGATAGATAGATAGATAATACGTTTATTTCGTTTAAATAATACAAGTTATATAAAAACATATCCCACAAAACCGTTTGACTTATCTTGGAACTAAATAATTGGTGTAATTGTCAGGTAATATTTATTATTATTATTCACATATATTTATTTTATTTACACATAATTTATATTTCTCACAATTATTATATAACAAAAAAAATACAATACTGTAAAAAATATAAAAAACGGAGATCGCCGGCCGCGAGGTGACCCAAAACGACTGGCGACTAGGGCTGCAGAGAGAGAAACCTCCTGACAATGCGCGCCGTATCGAGAAGCACTGCCTTTTGTACCTTTTTTTTTTTTTTTGTTTTACGTCGGTAACAAAATGCATTTACGCACTGCCTTCCGGCCAAAGGGGGACCGAAAGGGGGTGTGGGACTCACCACCGGCAGACACGACCGCCGGCAGCAATACCCACTAAAAATCTTCCGACGACGCCCGCCGCTTGTTGAGAAAGAGGCGGGGGCCAGTACCTGGGTTGCAGCTTCTGACACCCCGCCTGCGGCCAACGTCCCCCGGACCAAAACCGGGAGGACCTCCTCAGAGAGGCGCAGTGGACGCGCCCCTCCTACCTCCCCCTGCGACCATAGCGTGTGTGGCCGACTTCCCGGAGGGTCCATGGTTAGACAGCAGGGGCCCCTAGCTGCCTAGACCCTCCTGGCGCTGCTGAGCGGGCCCTCCTGGCCTACCCGCAGCGCCCTCCATAGGTCCCTCTTAGTTTCCCCCCCGGTAGTCAGTACTAAGGGCACCCAGAGTCGTCGGTCTCTGGGTGTTACCTTTTCCCTAGCGCCTCCTGCGCCCTACCGGGAGGTACTCAGCTCCCCCACCACGACAAGGTGGAGACCAGTCGGGGGGGCTGCCTTTTGTACCTGACCCTTAACCAAGCCAACAATCGTCGCTGAATCCACATAACCCATGGCATAAATCTCGTGGGCCAAGTCCAGATATTTTTCCTTTTCTGCCTTCACGAGATTTTCGTCATGTGGAACTGTGATGTCAACAACAATTGCCCGGCGCTCTGATCGGTCTACCAAAACAATATCAGGCTTATTGGCGAGAATAGTTCTGTCGAGCAATGCTACTATTTTCAAGAACTGGCACCGGTTCATATCTATAGTATCATCATCATCTCAGCCCATAAACGTCCCACTACTGAGCACGAGCCTCCTCTCACATACCAAGGTGCGAGGGTATTGGGTCATACTCCACCACGCGGACCCAGTGTGGATTGGCGGAGGCAGGTGTATGGCGTTCTGCTGTTAGAATTTATTAAGCCGCCCATTAGGCCTCTAACATGGCTTTACGACTACCACATTTTAGTGATAACCGGGACCAACGGCTTAATGTGCCTTCCGCAGCACGGAAGCGCTCGATATCAAATGCCACACAAACGGTCACCCATCCAAGGACTGACCTCTGTAAACTCTGCTGTACTTCGGTGATCGTTTCCGACCACCGAGCACCGCAGAGCTACGAGCGCTTCATCTATAGTATGGCATTTCTTTATTATTATTATTATGTATATTGAGTATGTATTTACCAAAAAAATATTTACCAAGTATATCCGTTTTTTAGTATCCATAACACGTTCTTGATGATACTTATCTTGAAACCAAATAAATAAAATTTGAGTAATTGTCAGAAAATATTTATTTATTTTTATTACCTTCTGCTGTAGCCTATTTGCTGGCGTAGTGTTGCAGTGCGCACTATTTGTGTCTCTTAACGGTGTGGCTTGTGCGTTTGGAGCGAACATTCTGGATTAGACTAATAAATTCTGAGTAAACCATTCTGTGGGGCCAATTCTGGTAAAGTTATTTGACTACCAAAGTACTTTTTTCCTACTTTACTAACGTACAAATGTACATCCAGCACGATTATCGTGTTAAAATAGTGTAGGTAACATTTCCCGGTACACATTGTGAATTTACTATTTGAAATTTAAGTATCAGTGAACGTAATTAATAAATGTTCATGAATTTTGCATTGGTACGTATCAATTCTTTTTATGTAGTTTTTTTAAACATTTGTACTATTTAATTTTATCTTCCCGATCTTCCCGATAACCCAATGATTGAGTCAAAGCTCCGAAAAGCCGGTGAATGCAGGTGAATTAGCAGCATTCATCAGTGGACTGTGGCTGATGAGCCCTATTAAGATGAATGTTCTTCACCAATGCCTTTCTACTTTAGCTGGCTGGTAATTTAAAAACAGTTAATACTTATATTAGTATAAAATTTATTTTAATTCTTGCTATTATACATGTATGTATGTAAATTATTGCTACTTATGAAAAAATAAAACAGAATATATTATTTTAGTTGATATAGTATAGGTACTTCTCTTGTATACATACAGTAAATTTAAAGTTATGAAAATGCCAATGACTCGCTGTTTGTAAGTAAGGTAAATTTTAATAATATATGTACTTTGTGTGACATATTTTATCCTAGCCTATCAATGACCCACTACTGAACTACTGAACACGACCCCCTTTGTCAATCAAGGATCCTTCACAAATTAGAAGTATAACCTGGAGTGAGGTTTGTTCACACGAAACCCTTGTGGGGGTTAAGGCGCGGGTTCGGGGCAGTGCCCCCCGGCCGTGATATCTTCCGGTGCCCGTAAATACGGGCGCGTCGTTGGGTGGGTTGGTAAAATCCGGGGGTTTCATGTCCGGTAGTGCTGCGATCAAGCCCTGAGGCGATAAGCTAGCGTGGTGTCTTGTTCAGTGGATGGTGTCAGGTCACTCCCTAGGTCTCCCGAGGGACTAGGCTTCGGTCATAGGCCTTGACATCCGGTATTCGGGCGTGCAGCAGCGCCATGCCACGGAGGTGTTCGTGACTTGAGGCATCCGCCCGCTCGAACATCGGTCCCGCCAGCGACCCACTAAGGCTTCAATGCTCTCTATGTGCAAATCCCTTGCGATCGTGGCATTCCTCACGTAGCGTGGTGCATGAACGATGCGGCGTAGGAGGCGCTCTGCAGCACCTCCAGCTTCTTTTTACATATAGGGCTCAACAGGAGTTTAACCTACTTCTGCACCACGCGGACCCAGTGCGAATAGGCGGAGCAATCCATGCAAATGGTGCTGTGCACTGTGCAGGTGAGTAGCGTTCCGCTGTTAGAATTGTTCTTGTCACCATTTTCTTGTTACAGTTTCTATTAGAGTGCTACACTTACCACATAATAGTGATAACCGACATTAACATTTTGACGTGTCGTCCGAAACACAGACATTCGAAGCAAGTGATCTCTCGTTTCAGCGTTAGTCGTGAAGACATCGTTATTCTGAGGCTCCTATCTTACCTGAAGATGCCCTGTGTAAGGGCGAAACACGTGTTGAATAGTTTCTCAATTTTTCGGGAAATTAAAGTAGCGCGGGAATTGTTACAAAGATATTTTTAATCCATCACTTGCTTACAATGGATTTCCGCAAAGTAACGCCTGAATTAATAAATTATTACAGACGTTCGATATTAAATACCACAAACGTTCACTAGAACGTGAAATAGCGACTTTGTCTTTTAAATCGTAATGAAAAATAAAAACTATAATGAAATGCATAAAGTCTAGTCTTACAAAAACAATTTTGGTCAATGTCGAATGGAATATTTTATTACAGCGAATACTAACTGTAACTTAATTAATAGCAACCATTTCTTTTAATTCATACATACATAATTATATATACATTAAATGAAATTCAAAAGGTCTGGTTTTTCGTAAACAATCTTAGGTAATGTCGAATAGAATATCTGATTACAATTATTGATAACAGCAGCAATGTTTATCAATGCATGCATACATATAATAAATATTTTCTGACAGTTATACCCATTATTTAATTCCAAGATAAGTATCATTAAGATCTTGTGTTCTGAATACTACATAACGGATAAACATACATTAATACTTTTTTTTTTAAATACATCATATTATATATATAGGAAAACACCCAGACCAAAAAAAAACTTTTGTTTATGCACATTTGTTCTGTGTAGGATCGAACCCACGACCCTAAGGAGCGGAGTGCGAGTATACTCGCCTCCACACCATATCGGTCGTCATATTTAAAACAAAAACGAAATAAATCGCATATTTTTTAGTATTTTGCAAACAATGTTAGCTAATGTCGAATAGAATATCTTATTAAGGCGAATAATCACAGTAACTCAATTAACCGAATCTCAACTCCCCGATATGCCATGCTCGCGATATTGTGTAGGGGCCTCATAAATTGACAAACTGTCCAACTGGCCCGAACAAGGCGGAATAAGTTTCTGCTTCCGGTCAGTGAGCGGATGGAAACATACGGGGAGATAAAATTACAGCGTTATTTGGTCGTTTTTCGAGCGGGTTATGACCTCTTGAGATCTTGGACTGATGTCTTGGAGTACGCGGTCAAAATAATCAGGATGGACCTGGATTGTTTAACGGCTTTGTAATGACATTAATGTCGGCAGATGTATCGGATGTGGAGACATCATTTTAATACCATTTGAAATAATAATATTGTTAAACATAGTAATATTTTTAAAAATATTTTTTTAAGATAATAGAGAATTAAGTTTAATACACATCTTTAAATAAACTATACCTTAATGAGTTGTCAATAATTTTATGAAACATCATTTTGAAAAGATAGACTGTTAGATACCATTGTTTACTTCTAAGTAAACACATTTTAGGTAAAGCACGCAATATTACTCACTTTATATTGTAGCCAACATTTGGAAATATTAATTAAAATAGGTTCCTTTGTTATGGGCTTAAGCACTGGGTGGGTGCTTTAGGAAAGAATTACTTTATTTATATGAACAACTCACCCTTTTGACCTACATTTATCAACCATGATTGTTTTATTTGGGTTATAAGTTGCCTATTTTCTTTTCTAGTGTCCAAACTTGCTGCGATTTTGATAGAAATAGATTAATCAATATCGCCCCAGTGTTACGAACTTAAAAGCGTAATAGCCGATCAAACTTTATTTCTCAATTATATACGACTTTCGATATTTGACGAACGATCCGTCGCATGAATAATGTAAAAATAACTTACCTGCTAGACGTACAGGAATTTAAATACTCAATACTTTATTGCATTCCAACAATGTGTTTTACAGGATGATAGTTTAGGTACAAAAGTATCAATTGTGGACCCTGTCGGGCACACCTTAGTGTAGGAGAGAGGAGGAAATAAATCATACAAGTGACATAATCATCGTTATCCCACCGTTCCCGTTCAAAATATAAAGGCGTGTGTCCCCCCGGAGGTCCAGAGGCGGTGGCCGTGATTTAGAGCGCAACTTGGTCCTCGTCGCGAGCCCTGCGGCACCACCGTTGTTTGGTTAATGAACCATGAATTTCTATTTGTTGTGCAGACCAGGTAATTAACTAATAGGTGGGCAGCACTAGAACCTGCACCAAAGCAGTCCCGCTAGCCAGCTAAGCAAATCTTATAAGAGGAATTTTAAAGATTCATACATTTTAAAGATATCGTGTGTTTTGTTATTATAGGTGTATTTTTCAATTATTTATTGATTAATTAAGCACGTATACACAGATATTTATATAAGAATTAGTTTATTAAGAAAAAAATGTGTTTAGGACACTTGATCCTGTCGCGAGACCTGCGGCACCACCGCTGTTTGGTTAATTAACCATGAATTTCTGCTCGTTGTGCAGACCAGGTAATAAACTAATAGATGGGCACCAGCAGTCAAGCTAACCGCTAGCCAGCTAAGCGAATCTTATTGTTTTCAAGAAGAAACTTTTAAAGACTCATTTCGACTTTTTGTAAACATCGTTTGATTTTGTTATTCGAACTGTCATTATTATAATTTTTATAGTTATTGATTTATTTAGTACACAAACAGGTATTTATAAAAGAAATACTAAAAAGACATTTCTTTCTTGCCGCGAGCCGAAACGACTAAGCTAAGAGAATTTAATTTTTTTTTAAATTTTCAATCTTTATTGGCTATAGTTAGGTATTTTATTTTATGGCACAATTTTTTTAAAATGCTTGTGGGACATATACAATTTCGGAAACACTTATTTTCATAGGTTCTTGGAAATTTGACTATTTATGTGTCATTAGATAACGAGCAAGTACGTACCTAATATTTAATCCTGGTTACCATTCCATTGTATGTGATAGCAGTTAAGCAAAGCTGGCGATAAGTAATAATCATAATAATGCATGAAAATAAACAATTTGAGGCGAAAATTTTGTTTTCTTTAAAGTTATACACAAAAAACATGAACATAATTATTTTGTAATCAAATTTTACTTAGAAATATTAAGGAATAATTTAATTAACCGTAGTAGTAAAATTAAAATATCACTATTATTTGAAAGTTAACTTGATACTCGTATAATTAAATTCGTATTATTATTAAATGACTTAGTTAAAGTATATATAAAGTTATAAATGTTTTTAGATGTACAGATGTCTTATTAAAAAATAAATGTAATGGCAAATATCAGTGGTTATTATCCGTTTTTGTTACCAAGCGCAAATATAATGATCACAACCTTAAAATAACAATAAATGCCTAGTTACATAAAAAAAGAAAAAAAGTGGTAAGAATTCTACGATGTGTTTTAAAAACAGATATATTCAGTAGTAATTTCTTTGAAAAGGAGGAGTTTATTGTTAGGTCGTGTCTGGAAAATAATAATTTATCGATCATATTTAACGTGTCTTCAAAATTAATAAATTGCCAACCTAACCTAACCTTTTTGTGAGGTTTAGTTTATTATATTCCATAATTTATTAACCATTAACTATTCTATTAAAAGTATAAATATTCATTAAAACACAGGCTTTAAAACAAGCCTAATATTAATTAACTAATTAGTGTGTACTAGCTAATGACCATAATCCTTTTCAAAATAAATCTGTTTACTCCGCAGTAAGTAAAAAATGAGTTACTAATGACAATTTGCATTGCTGCGCATACGCACGTAACGTTATTAAATAGCGTTGATAAATTGTGCACTCAGTCGCAACTAAACTGCAGTACCAACCGCACGTGACATCGCTCCTGACTTTAAAATGTGTGAAAACATACTCGATTCAGAAATGATCCTGTCTTACAACGACCAGTGGAAGAAATTGGAAGAAGAATGGGGAAACCCCGTTGACCTGGACACTGAAGAAGATTACACTCCATCGAAATTAAAACCAGTCTTCAGCTCATTGGATCTGAGAAAGTCAACATTTGATTCGTCGTTTTTATTCAAAAAGATCGAGAAGAAAATAAACAGAAAATTGTCGAAGAAATCCGTATTAGAATACAAGGATTTCCTCCAAGATCTTCAACAGAACGCGGTTGAAGAGATCCCACGGAAACAGTTCTATTACATCAGCGGTCAAATATTATCTGCGATGTCGGTGGATGACATTTGTGAGAAAATCGACGACATCTTCAAATCTCTAGAGAAGCTTAGCTCGGCTACCACCAGCACTATTCGTCATAAGAAAAAAGTGCAACCAGAAGTGGTACAGTGTAGTATCTCTTACGCAGACCTGTCTTTTGATGATACAGAAGAATATGAGAAAGAAAAAGGCGACAGCGACGACATTGATAAATATATAGACGAGGCGTTTGAGCAGCTTAATTCTACAATTAAAAGTGTTGTAAACAGTGAGTCTATTTTCGATCAAACCACTAGAGACTCTGTTACTACTTTGGTGAAAAAGTTTAGTGCTGTTTTAAATTCTCCTAGAATTAGGAGCCCAAGAAGGAAGAGGCAATGCAGTGACAGGTTTAAGGACTTAACTGACTTCTGGAATTCCAGAACTATCGAATTTGATCATTAGTTTTTAGTAATAGTACTCGTGTACCTCCTTATACGTATTCTTATGTAAGTAATTTCTTAATAAATTTAGTTAAGTAAATACCTATATCGTAATTTTTTGTAGTTAAGTTGACGGTAGTTTAAAAATGTTATGATAAGTCATATTGTATGTGTAATATTACTTGTTAAAATTAAATTTTCAATCAAAATAATTTATTTGTAACTTATTATTGTTATTCAATTTTATTTAAAAATGTGCCATCATCGTTGTTAGTTTTTAAAAAAGTAAAAATATTGTAAATAAATATAATTAAAAACCATATAGAAATTTGTTTTATTTTACAGAAGATTAATTAAGTGTCAATTTTAATAAAAGTAGGTACTTTTTCTAAATTTGTACTATTAATAACAAAGGGTAATTTAATTATAATTTACCACCACTGTTTAACAGAAAGGCAACTGACTTATTTATAACAATATAATAATGATCTTAAAATTTCTAATACAATAAGTTATATAGTTGCCTATGTATTAGTATTAATATTTTCCAAGATTTATAATGTTATTATTTCAATTTAATTCAATCATTTTATTGCATTCCACAGTGTAATAATTAGTAGGTAATTACACCTTAAAGTTATAGTAAGAAAATACGTTGAACAATACAGCAATATTGAAGAGGGAAGGAATTACTATGTTCATTAATTATTCATATTGGTAAATACATAGGAAATAAAATATTTTCCTCTAAAGTATAATATGCAATTATTATTGATTTATTCTTTATTGTAAAAACGTTATCAAATTATTTTTTTATATTCAACAGAAATGGTTTTATTATTTATTGATTACGAATTTTACTTATTGGGATCATTTTATAATAGTCCTTAGCTAGCAACAATTACTTAAGTACTAATAATAACTGTTTTCTCAGTTATCTTAAAAAGTCTACGATTTTTTTATATTTATTAATTGCCGTGTGGCGCCGGCCTAGAATAGCGTCACCCCTTCTCATCTCATGGGGAGTCGTAAAAATCGACGAAGAGAAATGCTACCGGATGATGGGCAGCAGCGTCATCCTGCGTACTGGCTGGAACTGCGATCACCAACCCGTCTGCCCAGCGTGGTGATTATGGGCAAATACCCCCAAATGAAAAATGACACACACGCGTAAACGGCCCCCAGTCCCCGGCGGCCCCGCTATTCCAGATTACGGTAGCGGTCTTGGTAACGGCGGGGCAGGGGGTGCTAAGAATCACCGGCAGAGATCCGGCTACCACCCAAAACGACGACTTCTGCACCTGGCAACTTATAACACGCGCACACTGAGGACCGACGAGAAGATTGACGAGCTGGAGGAGGAAATAGAGCGGTTGCACTGGGACATTATCGGGTTATCCGAAGTCCGTAGACAGGGAGAGGATACGGTAATCCTTAAGTCCGGCAACTTGCTCTACCACCGGGAGGGCGATCGCCTGTCCCAAGGTGGTGTCGGTTTTATCGTCCGGAAGTCTATCCGTAACAACGTCGTGTCTATTCGGAGTGTGTCGACCAGGGTAGCGTACCTAATACTCAGAATCACCAAACGGTATTCGTTGAAGGTAATTCAGGTTTACGCACCGACCTCGGCACACCCTGACGAGGACGTGGAGATATTGTATGATGACATTTCTGCCGCCATTCATACTTCACCGACTCACTACACGGTTGTTATGGGAGACTTTAACGCAAGGCTAGGCCAACGAAGCGGTGACGAGCAGAAAGTGGGGCAATTTGGAATAGGGCGAAGGAACCATAGGGGACAGCGGTTGGCTGACTTCATGGAGAAGGAGGGCCTCTTTATGATGAACTCCTTCTTCAAGAAGCCACCACACAGGAAATGGACCTGGCTGAGCCCCGATGGTTTCACGAGGAATGAGATAGACTTCATCATGACCACTAAGCGACAAATATTCAATGATGTCTCTGTGATCGCCAGGGTGAAAACCGGTAGCGATCACCGAATGGTAAGGGGCACATTGAATATTAATATAAAGCTTGAAAGGTCCCGTTTGATGAGGTCTACGCTCCGACCCTCAGCTGCCCATATTCAAAACCCCGAGAACTTTCAGCTCGAGCTTCAAAATCGCTTCGCAGGTCTGGAGAACTGCGTAACCGTTGACGATATAAGCGGCGGGCTGGTTGAGACTGTCCACGTTGTCGGGTCCAAACATTATAAGACCCGACAAACTAAAACCAATAAACTGTCGACTCAAACTCTTAGTCTCATGGAAGCGCGACGAGACATGCGATTGCAGTCTTCAGCGGAAGCGTCTACCTACCGGCTCATCAATAGACAGATCTCGAAATCCTTGCGACTCGATATTCGCAAATTCAATACAAATTGTATTGAAGATGCAATAGAGAGGAACAGGGGTTCAAAAGTGTTCGCACGGGATCTGTCTATTGGTCAGAGTCAGTTGACACAGCTGAAGACCAACGAAGGCAGTCTAGTCACGTCGAGACCTGAGATTATGAGGGAGATCGAAAGGTTTTATGGACAGTTGTATACCAGTACGCAAGATCCCGCTACTTGTTTGGCTAAAGACCCTAGAGCCAAACTAACCCGACATACCACCGAAGACATCCCGGACGTCAGCCTGTACGAGATTAGGATGGCCCTGAAACAACTAAAAAACAACAAGGCACCGGGGGAAGACGGGATGACAGCAGAGCTTCTGAGAGCGGGTGGTACACCAGTACTTAAGGTACTCCAGAAGCTCTTTAATACCGTCATTCTCGAGGGACGTACGCCACAGGCGTGGTCCAGTGGTGTGGTTGTCCTTTTCTTCAAGAAAGGTGACAAATCCCTTTTGAAGAATTATAGGCCAATCACGCTACTGAGCCACGTCTATAAGTTGTTTTCACGGGTCATCACGAACCGTCTCGGGCAAAGGTTTGACGACTTCCAGCCTCCCGAACAAGCCGGTTTCCGAAAAGGCTTTTCAACCATAGACCACATTCACACGCTGCGGCAGGTTATACAGAAGACCGAGGAGTATAACCAGCCACTTTGCTTAGCGTTTGTGGACTATGAGAAAGCCTTTGATTCGATCGAGAGCTGGGCAGTGTTTCAGTCCCTGCAGCGATGCCGCATTGATCATCGGTATATCGAAGTTTTGAGGAGTTTATACAGAAACGCCACCATGTCCGTACGAGTACTGGACCAGTGCACGAATCCTATCCTCTTGCAGAAAGGCGTGAGACAGGGTGATGTCATTTCACCGAAACTGTTCACTGCTGCTCTGGAGGATGTTTTCAAGCTACTGGACTGGGAAAACTACGGCATCAACATTAATGGCGAGTATATGACTCACCTTCGATTTGCCGACGACATAGTGGTCATAGCGGAGTCGCTTGTGGATCTGGGCACAATGCTCGGAGACCTCGACAGAGCTTCCCGAAGGGTAGGTCTTAAAATGAACATGGATAAGACCAAAATCATGTCAAATATCCATGTTGTGCCTACCCCAGTAATAGTGGGAAGCTCGGCCCTCGAAGTTGTCGACGAGTACGTATACCTGGGACAAAAAGTCCAATTAGGTAAGTCCAACTTCGAGAAAGAGGTCAATCGTCGAATCCAGCTCGGTTGGGCTGCGTTCGGGAAACTACGCAAAATCTTCTCGTCCAAAGTACCTCAGTGTCTCAAGACGAAAGTCTTCGACCAGTGTGTGTTGCCAGCGATGACGTATGGGACTGAGACGTGGTGCCTGACTATGGGCCTCATAAGGAAGCTCAAAGTCGCTCAGCGTGCAATGGAGAGAGCTATGCTCGGAGTGTCCCTACGTGATAGAATCAGAAATGAGGAAATCCGTAGGAGAACCAGAGTGACCGACATAGCGAAGCGCGTTTGCAGGCTGAAGTGGCAATGGGCGGGGCACATAGCTCGAAGAACCGACGACCGATGGGGCGTTAAGGTTCTTGAATGGCGACCACGAATCAGCAAACGTAGTAGAGGGCGGCCCCCAACGCGATGGACCGATGATCTGGTCAGGGCGGCGGGGAGCCGGTGGATGCAGGCGGCAAAGAATCGATCTACGTGGAAAGCAATTGGGGAGGCCTATGTTCAGCAGTGGACTTCGAATGGCTGAAATGATGATGATGATGATGATGATGATTAATTCATCATCAATCACCACTATCATTACTGGCTATGTTCCAATTCAATAGTATAAATAAGTCTCAATTAAATTAGATAAAACTACCTCTTTAACGTTAAAACTGAACCGCCTAAATGGCCATAAACATTGAAGCCCCACCATGCCTTAATCTTATTATTTATCACTAGAACCAAGCAATTAAATGCATGCAGTGCCTGCTATGCATCACGCCAGTAATCCAGGAACGCGATCATAATAACAAAAAAACAATAAAAATAACAAATAACAACCGAGGAGTTTGCGATGCTGTGGAGACTGGAGGACAGTGGCTAGGGGAATCCATGAAGTAGCTTGTTGGGTAATTTTTTTTCATTTGAACTTCATTTAATTTTTTGTTTTATAATGTCAACGTTTCATAATTACATTTTTAAAAGCAATATAATTGTTATACTTTGCAAAAAACAGTCTCGCTTTTTGTGGTTGTAGCTTTTACTAGGTGCAACTGCATTTTATATTGATGAGAACTTTGTTTTTTATGAATCAATTCTTATTAAATGCTCTAATCTGAGTAAAGTTTAAGTACTTTTGAATTGTTATGCTTTTTTATTGAGATTTATTTATCTTATCAACCTAAATTATTAAAAATATCCTTTGATGTACCTACATAAATTCAAAAGCTTGACTGTATTAAATTAAACGACAAAATTGTCGAAACGTCAGCAATAAAAAAAACTTTAAAATTTAAACTTCGAAAGAAGTACTTAAAAATAATTATGCAAATACGTCGACTCCACCGCGCTTCGCGACCTGTCCCAAATCCACATTCTGTTCGTGCCCATTCTTAATATGGGGCAAAACTGTTGGAAGAACAACAGTTTTTGTTGTATATTTTATGTCCTGTGACGCCATAACTCAGTCGTGACGTCACCCTGAGCCTGCAGATACACCGTCTCAGTACTCCAGCGTTATTCGCAGCGTTATTTATAACGTTATTTATAACAGGGCAGTTATTTTTATTTATACACTTGTTTTATTGGTTTACTGTGTTACGGACTGTTGAGCCCGTTTTTGGTTTTAGTTAAGTGGTTCGAGATGCTTAGAGCTAAATTATATTTTCCTTTTTTGCGGAGGAAATGTGGCTGGTGCTTATATTTATTGGTTTTCTTTGTAAAGTTTGCTTGGTACTTTATTAATGTTGACAGTTGTATGTTGAAAACCGCCAGGGTAAAAGATTAACCTAATATGTTACGGATTGACTATTTTTACTTTATTGCTACTACAATAAAATCTTGTTGATACGCGGTCAGCGGCCAAAACATCCTCACCAAGTGTACGCCAACTCAGAAAATTTGGGCGTAATTTCAATTTCACGTAAACAATAATTTAAGTTGGGGAATTATGTGAGATCGCTAAAATTTGCCTTTTTTAATTTGATTGTTCTTTGTAATCTTGTATGGAAAAATAATACGAAAATAAGAAAGTAGGTAGTTTATAATTTTAAATATTTGGTGTGTTGGCGAAGAAGTGCCTCTGCATATCCTGCAAAGTGCTAAATTGAAAAATAATAAAATGTACTTATGAACATCAAAGTCAAAATTAAATTATACCGGTCACCAATAAAATGTACCTATAATGTACTTTTTAGTACCTCGCTCTAAAAAACAAGGTCGTTTTGAAGAAGATACTGATTTTTTAGAGGAAAGTACATTATAGGTACATTTTTTCGATCCGGTAAAATTTAATTCCTTATGGTACACCCGCCATTTTGACCCTCATTTATTAACAATAATAATATATGATGAGGACGTGTACTCTGCAGGACATTCTCCGGATAGAGAAGAAACGACAAACGCAAAACGGCAGGCAGCGGTTGAAGACGAAGACCTTAAAACCGAGCTTAAGGCGTGCCATTGGAGGGGACTATGCCCAGAAGTGTGTATTAAAGTAGGGAAATGGAGCAGGAGGTTAACAGAGTGGTATCCGAGAGATGGCAAAAGAAACCGAGGAAGGCAAAACTCCAGATGGGAAGACGAGCTTAAGAGGACAGCAGGTTCTAACTGGAGAAGGGTTACCCAGGACAGACAACAATGGAAAATGTTGGAGGAGGCCTTTGCCAGAAGGCACGCCGAAGTCAGAGATATTTTGTAAAAATGTTTTTATGTATACTGTAATTTTGTTTTCGGAATAAAGGGCTTTATTATTATTATTATGCCCAGCAGTTGACGAATCTAGGCTGATAATGATGACGATAAATCTAGTTATCAGATGGACAAGAACGAACTGTCTTCACATCCTGTACTAATAGTTTCTACTGGACATCTATGCTTGACATATACCTGATTACGTGGTCCAACATTATTGCAAGATCCAACTTCGAAACTAGAAATAAAATGATGATCGCTTATATTTTCCTTGATTTCTTTCCGTTCTATTGTACAAAACACGTGCTCCGTATGACAGCTCTATAGCAAGTGACGAGTATCAAGTATGTCTGTGTCATGACAACATTAACTGTCAATAGACTAATAAATCACAGGTATGATACTAGTGCCAGAATATAACGGCGAGTATACCCCTACTTCGCTCTTGAGGTCGTGGGTTCGATTCCCACAAAGGACAAATCTGTTTGTATAAACATGAATGTTTTTATCTGGGCTGAGTGTTTTCCTATATATATTAAGTATATATTTACAAAATAAAGTATTTATGTATATTTATCCGTTATTTTGTGTTCATAACACATGTTCTATTATTTATATTTATTATAAGCATGGAAACGCTTGGTATTAATTACCACACAAATGGTCGCCAATCCAAGGACAGGTCTTTGTGGCCTTCTGTAAACGTTTCAATAATTACTTAATGATGTGATTTGCTTATCAATAGTAGTCTTTATTGCCTTGGGGGGCAGTACAACGGTCAAGCAAAATCATCATGATGTTACAGCGAACTTATTCGATGTACATATTTTCGAACTACCGTCAATCCAGTGAAGACAATTACATACATTTAGTAATTGATTAGCGATCTTCTCGCAGATCTATGCTGGTACTTTTCATGTCTAACACAAAAACATGGTATTGTTAGTCAAAAAGAAAAGAGTAAAAAATATAATACTCTACTATCTTCTATCCCCCTCTATCCCCCTATCTTTTTTCTCATCAGAAGGAGGGGAAAAAAGAAGATTCGTGCAAAACAATTTGTTTAAATTGTTGAAATAGTTCATTCATTCATTCATTCATTCATTCATTCATTCATTCATTCATTCATTCATTCATTCATTCATTCATTCATTCATTCATTCATTCATTCTTCAAAATGTCCAAGTGTTGTTGCTATTTTTTTTCCTTTAAAATGTATATGTCATACCTTTCTTTTCAAGAGAAAGTACTCAATATTAACAAAAACTTAATCTAAGTAAAGACTAATCAGTAATTTCTTTTAAAATAACCTCTACATACTTTTAAAGTAAGAATTTGTTCAATAACACTGTTACTATTAAGGCGAAGACACTTTCATTATGTGTTCTTAGTCACAATATTGCACTTCACTGATGTCTACGTGATATTTATTAATAAAATATTGAAATGAAACTACATTCGAGAGCATAATTATCGCACAATTAGCTTTTTTCGAACCTTTTGTTTTATTATTTATTTATACAGTAAGTACAGGTTATAACAACTTATGTATAACATAGTCCCACAAAACCGTGAGTACGGTTTAACTGCGGGGTCTGATTCTCCGTACATTTATCGTCTATATATTTAATTTTAACTATATAATTATTTTTTAGTTCTGAGAAAGCCAATACAGTAACAAAAAAACATATTAAATCTAAATAGTATTGTTTTAGTTTTCTCTTAAATTTAGACTTACTATCTATAAAGGTAATGTCCTTTGGCAGACTATTTAATAAATATGGCACACGTTTTTTCAACGTTCTGTCACCATAGTAATTGTGTATCATGGGAATTATATATTTGCCAGTGGCCATAGACCCAGTATTATATTTACGGTTACGTAACCCCTGTGAGTTTCTTGTCAGTTCTTCTTACAGAGCGGGGCTCGGAGCAGACACTTAGATTCACTTACATCTAATTTTTATTTATATGCATGTAAGTAAATCTAAGCTTCGTGATTTCAGTGTACCTAATTGTAATATTTAGTATTTAGTTAAGTAGTACGTGGTTCAAGTAATATTTAGTTCCTTTTATTTGTATTTGTTTTCAAGTGCTATGTAATAGTTTTCTATACTAATATTATAAAGAGGAAAGATTTGTTTGTTTGTTTGTTTGTTTGTTTGTTTGTTTGTAATGAATAGGCTCCGAAACTACTGGACCGATTTCAAAAATTTTTTCACCTTTGGAAAGCTACATTATCCCCGAGTAACATAGGCTATATTATATTTTTAAAAAAATTAGGGATCCTTACTAAAAATCCAATAATGTAACCCAAGGTGTAAAAAAATGACCTGAAAAATTCCTTACATAGCGTGCGCAGCGAAAACTATTGATGATAGAACAAAATTATGTACTACGACTTTGCAGTACTCATCATTATCTACAAAAAGTGTCGCGACAGCATATGTCTAAATATTATAGTTACGTCACAGTAAGCGGTTTTTTATTCTAAAAATTTAATTAATATGCCGCCGCTTGAAAAGGCTCTATATTTGTACCTTGGTATTAATCCTTATCAAAAAAAATTACTTTGTATTCAAGACGGCTTCAATACCTTCTTATAACTTTTTGAATTATTCAATTCGGACATTTCACTAGGAAGATATCACGAGTTAAAAATGCAAGTATTAGAAAAAAGTCGCGTGGTGCCGCTCACCGCGCTCAGCTAGCCAGCATGCGATGTAGGCTCCATGTAAGCGTCACTGGGGTGGTACGGGGGGGGGGAGTTATCTATATCTATACTAATATTATAAAGAGGAAAGATTTGTATTTTTATATGTAACGAATAAACTCAAAAATTACTGGACCGATATTAATAATTCTTTTTTCAATAGAAAGCTACATGATCACTGAGTAACATAGGCTATATTATAATTTCGAAAAAAATAGGGTTCCGTAAAATATTTGGGTTTTTCGGACACAAAGTGTAAAAATCAACCAGAACAGTTGCGTACGCTGCCTAAACTATAAAAGATAGAACCACAAAATGTATGAATGAATTAAAGATCTTATACCACCTACTAAAAAGTCCGCGACACACTATACCTATAAGTGAGGCACAACAACCCTTTTTTTATTTAAAAATCTTGATTTTTTTTGTACTATATTTATACACATTTATTTTACTTATGCTATTAATCCCTATCAAAATTAATTTTATGTAGATAATATTTGGTCTTGGAATGATCAAAATTGGACGTTTGTTTTTGAAGTTATGGCGAACTTAAATTATTAGGATTTCTGCTGCACAGATCCCTATCACGGGTCGGGGCTCCCGACCATCAGTTTATTTTGTCACCTAAAAATAATTTAATGTCAAATGTTGTTTATGGGGAAGATTTACAATAATCGCTTTAGTTATCTATCCCAAAACAACAGGTTGCTCTCCGGGACTGCCGAAAAGAGTAAAAACTAAGTATTAATTAGATTTAAATATTTTCATCATTAACAACTTCAACATCCACATAAAGACAAACTATGCAGCCTGCGGATAATGACTGCGTCGTCGATGTTAGTGTCCGTGTCTGTGATTTGATCTGGAAATCATTTTGCTGACCGTGTCTTTTCTGGGTAGGCATTTTACAGCGGTAGCCGACATCCACGCGGGCGGAGCCGCGGGCGACTGCTAGTTTATGAAATAAAGAACTTTTTACTTACTTTTACTAACATTTATAAATTTTAAATCGATTTTCAAAAATATTGCTGATGTGCGATTTTGATGCCCTCATATATACATATATACATAATATAATAATATACGTTTAGAAATGTATAACAATCATCATCATCATCACAGCCCATTAACGTCCCACTATTGAGCACGAGCCTCCTCTCACATATCAAGGTGCGAGGGTATTGGGTCATACTCCACTACGCTGACCCAGTGCGGATTGGCGGAGGCAGGTGTATGGCGTCCTGCTGTTAGATTTTTTCAAGCCGCCCATTAGGCCTCATACATGGCTTAACGACTACCACATTTAGTGATAACCGGGACCAACGGCTTAACGTGCCTTCCGAAGCACGTAAGCGCTCGATATCAAATGCCACACAAACGGTCACCCATCCCAGGACTGACCTCTGTAAACTCTGCTGTTCTTTGGTGATCGTTTCCGACCACCGAGCACGAGCTACGAGCGCTTCCGTATAACAATAATTGAGACTAATTTCTGTAGAAACATAGTACATGTTTTTTAAGCACGACAGTGCTTGCTATTCCATACTATAGAAAATGTTTTCGATGTGAACTATGTTTCACTTTGTTAATCGCTCCCGATCGAAAATTCGCAAAACTCCAGTTACACAGTTAACTTAAAGTTATCAATAAATACGAAACTTAATAAGCTCTCTTTAATGAAATACCAAAAATTACAGCAATATTATAAAATAATATATTATTAACTAATGAGACATATTAATAGGTAACGTACGGTCAGTAACACATTATTAACAGCCAATTCTCTAAAGGATATGATCATAAATTAATTAGTCTCAATATAATGAAGCCATTAAGAGCGTTGTCAACGGTAGCCAAGTTGACGTGAAAAATATATTAATTATAATGTATCAATCCTCCAGGGGTTGTGTTTGAATGGGTTGCCTCAGTGATGCATTATTGTGTATTTGGAAATATGTATGGTAAGCAAGTGATGGATTAAAAATATCTTTGAAACAATTCCCGCGCTACTATAATTTCCCGAAAAATCGAGAAACTATTCAACACGACACGTGTTTCGCCCTTACACAGGGCATCTTCAGGTAAGATAGGAGCCTCAGAACAACGATGCCTAGCGCGGGATTTGTTACAAAGATATTTTTAATCCATCACTTGCTTACAATGGATTTCCGCAAAGTAACGCCTGAATCAATAAATTATTTAATATGTATGGTCTATTTGTGACACTTTCAATTTATTTCTGTCGCTATTAAGTGTTTTGGTGGGGCGTAATACTTTGACATTTGGCTAAATATCTTATTCTCAATACTAATGCTAACTATATAATAATACCTACTGACATATACTATTTAATATAATAATATATAATAAACTCTATTAAAAGCCTATAGTGATTTATTATATAAATTATGAGTTAATGTTAAATATAATAATAATACTGTATAAATATTATTTTTTGTTGATTTCATATTTGTGTTTTAGTGAGTTTGTTGGTTTATAGAATAATAAAGTCTGTAGTTTTGTAATATGTTTAAGTTCCCTCTCAATTTGCAGTGCCCCTACGGCGTATCAGTATTCATTGTATTACTTAGGTACCTACTTGTTTACTTGATGCAATAAAGATTTATGATGATTTATGAATTTCACATTGTTTTATTTTATTTATTAATATATTAACTCTTTTATATGTAACTGTAATAATATATAATGTGACATTATTGCTACGTTTTTATTTAATGTTTTTACCTATACTAACTGTTATAATATTGTTTATATCTACTGACATCATTTAATACATACTCAACTCAAATAATAATTTAATTACAATAATTGAATAACGATAATTTAATAATAGTAATTTAATAATAAGAATTATACGGCGCCCTTCCTCCTCTCTCCTACACTATGCTGCGCCCGACAGGGTCCACTAATGTACCAAATTGTAATATTCACCACCTTATAAAACCATTGTGGAACGCAATAAAGTATTAAGTATTTTTTTTTTCAATGGCGACTATAATAAAATAAACGAGAAGGACAGCGTTTCACCCAATGAAGAGACGATTTGACGAAGGCGGTGGGAGACAGGTGGATGCAGGCGCCTATATTCAGTAGCGGACTTCTTGTGGATGATGATGAGGTAGTTTCTAATACCAGCTATGCATATATATTTATTGTGTTTCGAAGTGAGTAGTAGTATAATAAATAAATAAAATAAATATTCTCTTACAATCACACCAATTATTTAGTTCTAAGATAAGTATCATTAAGAACTTGTGTTATGAATACTAAAGAACGGATAAACATACATATATACTTTTTTTTTGTAAATACATACTTAATATACCTACATAGGAAAACACCCAGACCAGAACAAATATTTATATGTATACACACAAATATTTGTTGTCCTGTGTGGGAATCGAATCCAGTATATTATGACCTTGAATCATTCTCAACTAGAACCGTGAAGTAAGTCCCGTCCCGAACTAAGTAACAACACGTTTAAAGGCTAAGATAATCTATTGGTAATAAAGACTGCATTAATCACCAGATTCTGCTGAATATCAGTTATTACACAAAGCGATTGCCGTCTGACCTCCGAAACCCAGAGGAAAAATCAACCTTTTTTTAAACCAGCTGTCCTGGATTTTAGAAGACACTGACGACGTCACACTAATAATAATTCATCCGACACAGCTTAGGTACTTTATAGGCGACTAAAAGACTATGAGTAAGAATTGTGTCGGTCAATGTAAAAATGGTGTAACTCCATAATATTAAAAAAATATTATTATTTCGCAGTGGGCTCACATACTGTATTTTAAGTTATTTTGTACTAATTACAATGTTTCATTTATGATTAAAAATGTAAAACATTGAATAAATATATTTTTTTCTACACATAATTTTATAAAACTCTTATTTTTTCTAAACTGTATTACAAGGAGTTAGTTCACTATTACAATGAACGACACAATTCATTACAGTCACGAGTCATTAAATAAAAATTCCAGCCATTCGCGCTTCTGTCTTACGTCAGAGAGTTGCTGTAGACGCGTATTATTTGATGGTGTTGGTGTACTTTACATAAAATCGCATTATTTAAATAACGCATTATCCATAGCACTAAATAAATAAATAAATATTCTATTATTTATATTACAGTCACACCAATTAGTTCCAAGATAAGTATCACTAAGAACTTGTGTTATGGATACTAAACAACGGATAAACATACTTACTCGTAAATACCCTTTGACAGTTGGTTAACTAGAAAACAAGCGTTATTAACTTATTAAGACATATGTATCTCAGATGATATAGATAGTGTATAGGGATCCTACCAAGACCTAAGGAGCCCTTTTTTATTTATTTACGTCGGTAATAAAATGCTTTTACGCACTGGCTCCCGATGGGGGACCGAAAGGGGAGTGTGGGGTTCACTGGGCTGAAATCTAAAGAGCCCAAGGTAACTTCACCTGCAAGTAGTGCCACCTGTCTGTTGTTCAGACGAGGCTCTGGCGAACATAATAGTTCCCGGTAAGCGGCAATAGGCTCGCCACCTATTACTACGCTACGTAATATGCCTACCCCTTCAGGGAAACAGGCGGCTGTCAATTTGTGTGATAACTTAAGGTTGATATCAAGCATGAACGAACTAAGTGAATTCGGTTTGATACATTTAAAATAATATATTAATAAAAGCCTTTATTCGCTGACCTTTACACAGTTTAAATTTACAAACTATACTTATAAAACATTTTAAAACTCTTTTGCTATATAAACTTATATTGTTAGAAAAAATCTGTTATTAACAACCACTTTGTTGGTCAGGTTGTCTGTCGATATAGGCCTAGGCCTAAAAATAATATAGGCTAGTTTTAGTCTCAGAAATCACTTAAGGGTGGTAAAAATGGGGCGTCGATTGCATCGATATCTAATGTCTCTGAATCATAGTTTTAGTTTTACCGAAATATTATGTTTTAATTTATTTTTACGTCCTATATATTTGTAACCGCGTTGTATTGGTCTAGCTAGCTATGCCATCCTTCAAACTAAAAAGTAAATCAAAAATAAAATAATGGTTAAAAAATAAAATACGACTGACTTAGTGTGATAATTAGTGGGACCATGTCAGATTAAGCTATTGTTCCCCAGATATTCCTAAAACTATTTTTCACCTCAGATTCAGAGATTTACATATTTTTTTAATTTGTTGGTATAAATATGTTGCCAGGATACCCCAAAGGAATTAGTGGTCTTTACCATACCCAGTATATATGGTAAAGTGGATAAAATTACGTGATTTTACTAAAAAACTTTTCCTTCATCACTTTAGGAGCAGAATTTCAATCTCTGGTCAAAATTTTTTTTGCATCAGGTATTTTAATATACATACAAATTAGAAAAGCGTAGCCCTCTGTTATCCAACTTGCAACATTAATCTTGAATGGGTTAATAATTCAACCGACTGTTCCATATCTTTTATGCAACGATTAAAATAATCGGCCCTTATAATAACAAAAATGCATCAACTAAAACCCGTTAACTAAAACAAGGTGCGACATTACAATGACATAACCGATGGCCGCCGCTCAGACCGCTCACCGCTCGCCGCTTGCACACAACACGTTACAGAAATTAGCATTAAAACGCTCATAAAACCGTCATCATGGCGGACAGACCGCGTGATTTCGCCGCATTGTCTGCGCTTAGACCGAATTTACTACGCTAGTTTGGCTGATCGGTTATAGTTACGATGTGCTATTTGAAGTGTTACGACCATACTAGATTTAGAACTGACTATCAGCGCTATTGATGGCATTATAACGCCCTGCAAATAGCCATGAGAGCAAATAATAATTTCTTAATCATTTGCATGAGATGTTTGTAAATGTATTTAAACTATGTAAATAAATCAAATTAAAGTGTCGGGTTTGGAAGGTAAAAAAGGGCGTTGTATTTAATGTAATATGGAGTAAAATAAATAAATACATTTTTTTTAAAATCGCTGGCAGATAGCTGTTGTTATAAGAAATAAATGAGGACTGAGGTCACGAGAATTCGCTCGCTTCTTAAATACTTATATTGATTTTTATATTGTTTTTTCTAATACCAAGCTGCAGATAGATCACATTCCAGTCTGGGCTTTGACTTTTGTGCAACATTTTCTATGTCCGATAGCTCAGTGACCTCTCTCACACCTAAACATGCACAAGTAAGGAGCTAAATACCAAAGAAGATCTCCCACATATCCCTTATGATTGTTAAGTCAGCGCTGATAGCTGTCTATATTTATGGATGTAAAAGCAACAAATTACTGTGAATAAAATGTGTGAGTTTCATATGGAAGTAGGCTTTAAAATAAAAGCATCCATTGCAGGCACGAACTTGAGTTAAAGTTATACAAGATGTCACACTAATAATAAAAAAGTGATAAGATATTTACCGGATAGTATTTATGAAAGACATTTGGAAGTCGTTCGTTTTAATAGCAAATAAAAAGATCTTAGTTAAACTACTTCGAACTACCACTCTACTAAATATAACATCAACAAGTGATATCTCCAATTCTGATTTAAAAAGAAAACAAAATCAGAACCTCAGCACCCGCTAATTAAGCTGTAAAGAGCCACATCTCTCTTTAATTATAATTTAAAACAACAATTTTCGCGAAACGCCGCATAGATTATGATCGAAGTATGATTCACAGGGTAATTCTGTGTGCATCCTTTTGGTGATTATCCCTAAATCATATTTAGTGCGGTCATTATCGTCCGGCTGCACTATTATTGAGTGCGATGATAATAAATAACGGCTATTCGGCGCACTCTAATTTCGCGAACGTATTTTACTGGATGTAGGGCAACAAATACTTATATGGTGGTAGTGATTTCTAAACAATAACATTTAAGTAAAGAAGGGTGTTTAGAAGCGGCAACGTATAAGGTTCAGAATGGTCCACGCGTCATCCACTCACCAAGTGGTAATCATCAATGCATAGGTTGATGTAATTATTACTACTTTTTTTTTTTTTTTCGGATGGAAAACATCAAATGACCGTCTTCCGCTGTGGGTGAAGCGGAAGGGTGTGTCAGACTTTTACTGACTAAAAACCATCCATGTTCCTTCTTGAGCCTGTAACACCAAGGCCGACGTAACCCTTTCGAACAGTCCCGCAACCCCGGCAGACTTGGCCCCCTCCCCAGGGGCCCCTCAGTGTGCTGACATCTCTTTGAGGCGCGCGTGGAACACGAACGCGCCGTCGACGCGGCCTGTCGCCTATAGTAGGCGGACGGGCGGCGAGTTACCCATTACCCACCGCCCACAAGCCAGCGCCTACGGTGGCCGGGAGTCGTCTCTCGGCTCCCGACGTCTCGGGCGTCCCCCGCGGCGGCTGGATCCGTGACGAGAGGCACTCTGCCTCTCTCGTTCCGCCGCCTCCTTTGCTAGCATGACTGCTTCGCAAAAGGAGACAACAGCATCCCATTCCCTCTCGCTCCGGACCATGTACTACTTATGTTTCGTAAATTTCAATTCTCGTTTCCCTCCTCTAAGCCCCTTGAGTCCTTAGTAACGATGTGGGACGATACTGAGTACTTACATGGACTTGTTTCATTGCACTGTTTTGTTTCATTTAGTTACTAGATCATGTATGTTTACAGACACTATACGTTAATTATCCACCGTTATAACACAGTAATTTTCGAAATATCACAAATTTTAGAAAAAAAACAAAGTGTCTAAAGGACGCTCTTTACTTTCCCGCCGAGAAGACTTGGGTTCATTTTATGAATACATTTTACTTCCTTCTTTTATTACCGATTGAAATCGAATTTGCCACACAAATTTTTGAAGACCCTAAAGAAGACATAGGATTCATCTTCTATCAACCTCTAACCCAAGTCATAAAACCAATATTGCCACTAATAAAAAAACCTTTATATCTAATTGACCTTAAGCAGCATTATCTGAATGGACAGCAATAAAAACCTGATAGAAACTATCTCCATAATTACCGGCTATAGTCGTTTCCGATTCGGCGTATTCCGCTTTATAGTACCCGATACACGGGAGAATTAAAAATACATAAACATGCAACATTTTACGATAATTACTGGCAACACTGCGCGATGGCGCCCGTAAATGGGTAATGCGCGAAATAAATACGCTTAACCCGCGACTTGCCGTACGGTTTATAATGCTCTTATTGTGATTAAAAAATGTTATAACAGGCTGTTGTCTTTTATCGGACTGTTCAACTATTTCGGGCGGGAAAATGACATGTTAACCAATAGTTTTTCTTATTTTTGAGGTTATGTTTTGATTGAGAGTTTAGTGATTTCGAACGGGAAAATAAAACAGTAAAAGTCAAGGTTTTTTGGAAGTTTCTTTAAATACCTACTTCTTTTATGTTATAACATAATAAATAACATATATGTTCAAAGTTATTTTAATTTACATTTAGTGTAATAGTCACATTGCATTAGTAAATAAGTCTCATTTTAATTTTAATTTCTTTATAGGTAGTCTTCATGGTTTTTTAAAAAAATTTAAATAAGTCTACAAATGTAGGTTAGGTTAATGCATTTTTTAATGATCTTAAATCTATAACTAAAACAATCATATTTATATATCATAAGCTTCAGTTAATTTATAGTGGTTAAGTTCTCAGTTTATATCTCTTAAAACTATTAATAACTCTAAAGCAATAAATGACAAATTACTGTAAACTTATTGTCTAATTTTCACTATTGACAGTATACTATATTTATATACACATACACCGCCTGTTTCCCCGAAGGAGTAAGCAGAGGCATATTATACACTCACACGCTGGCGTAGATAAAATATTACGGTAAGCGGCAATAGGCTTGCCACCTATTACCTAGGATCAAAAATATAATTAGCGAAATATGGGCGTATAATATGCCTCTGCTAACCTCTACGGGGAAACAGGCGTGACGATGTGAATATGATAGTATAGTCCATGAGCGGTACTTGGGTCATCCTGCAGCAATGCAAGCCGATATTCTGGTGCAAAGGCAAGACCTGATTGCCAAAGTGAACCGGACTTTCGATCGTGTCTCTCAGTGGGGATCTGAAAACCTAGTCGAGTTTAACGCCACCAAAACCCAGGTTTGTGCAGTGTAGTCCAAGATAACTCCTATCGTAAGTCCTCCCTCTATTCAGAACTCTCTGTTGCTCATTTAGATGGACCTAAGCATTGTTGGCATGGACAGGACCTAAATCCAAAATGCTACATCGAGGGTGTTATTTGAACTGCCTCTGCGTAAGTTGGGTATCCTCAATAAGGTGAGGCGGTTTTTTAGTCCCGAGAAGCACTGTTTATTGTACAGACATAAGTACAATTTAGGGAGGAGTATCTTTGGATGGTTCTGCTAAGTACCTCCGCACTTGATAGACTCAAAGGCCAGCCGTTCGCATTATTGAGAACGCTGAGGTTACAACCTCTTCAGGATCAATAGCTACATAGGAACATAGCCTCTCTCAGTGTCTTCTATCGGATCTACTGTGGTGAGTGTTCTGAGGAGCTCTCCGATTTCATTCCATCCTGTCTGTTCCTCTCTCCCGAACAACACGTGCTATTTTTAGAAACCATTTACATATGCCAGTGTCACTGTGCAGACTATCAGCACTTGAACCAATGAATTTTATAAGTCATTTCTGTGTATAAAGCTCCAGATTTCTCTGCTGGCTAGTGTGGTTCCTAGATCCTATAATCCTGGGTCATTTAAGGGGAGTGTCCAATAGAATTTTCGCTAACCATCTTGTAAGGGTGCATTTTTTACCTTTCGTACTCCACGATATGAAGAACCTTTACCTTTTTTTTTGGACTGCATCGACTGCTTACCACCGGGATGGATGCAGTCATTAAGACGACTCATTAAAAAAAGAAAGCTTAACTACCTTGTAACAATATAAGAAGCTATACTGTAAAATGGAATTTTAAATCCGCTTTTTAACTAATATTTCAAAGTAAATGTGAGTTATTAATTTAGATAACAATAATTCACCCAACAAAGTCGTTAAGAACGCTAATTACAGTGAATAAACAGACAAAACTCATTAATGAGCTAAAAATTATTATTTATTGCGTCACGACCTGAGTGCGCGATGTTCTCGTACTTATTTATTTTATTTTATCGTTATTTGCCGTGTATTTTGTTCGACGACAATTTAATAAGGCTTGTAAGTCGGTGTTTCTGTTATCTGCTAGCTATACTTTATTATTTTAAAAGTTGCACTAAATGCTATCTTTGCAATATGCCAAATAGTTAAGAGTTTTGTACAATTTATTAACAAAAAAAGCTTTATTTGTTTTTATTTGTATTTATTGAGGATAACAAAAAGCACTACAGTAAAATAGAAAGTAACAAAAAAATTACTCAATTGTAAAGCTCACACGGCGGTGTGGGCAGCATGGGTATTTATAAGAAACACATCTTAAAAAATTAATGAATATGTATTATTATGTATTTTTCTCGGAAATCTGCGGTTATTCGTTCTTATTCTTAATCGGCCGTGGGTTATTTCTCACACAGTACAATTATTTAAGAAAAAGTATTTAGATATGTTTTATCTGTTGTCTAGTAATGCAATGCACTGTTATGTTCGCCGGTGCCTCGTCCGTTGATGGGTAGGTGCACTACTTAAAGGTGAGGTTGGCTTGGGCTCCTTAGGTCTTGGTAGGATCCCTATACATCCCGGGTGTCAGAGCTGCAACCCAGGTACTGGCTCCCTGCCTCTTTCTCAACAAGCGGCGGGCGTCGTCGGAAGATTTTTAGTGGGTATTACTGCTGGCGGTCGTGTCTGCCGGTAGTGAGTCCCACACACCTCTCTCGGTCCCCCTTTGGCCGGGAGACAGTGCGTAAATGCATTTTGTTACCGACGTGAATAAAAAAATAAAAAAAGGTCCTGGTAGGATCCCTATACACCGATTTTTTAAAAGTCACATTAATATAAGTAATACAATGACAAAAACCGATAGAAACTAGCGAGTAAATCCAACTGAACCCCAGTTTATGACATACGGCGAGTGACGGACGCGATATCAGACTCGTAGCGGGCCGCGGTCAATGATGGCCGGTTCGTGTTTATTGCGGCGGGATTGGCCGCTGCCTGGGGTACTTTATCGTTTTCATAGTTTCAACATGTCATTTCCAATGCGCAGCTTAAAGTTAAATGTACCGATGGGTTAATTTAGTTAAGGGTCTTTATATACCGACCTAAACAGAGGGAAGGCGTAGGAAAATAACCTTTTTAAAATTCTCTGTATCATTGGTAGAGATTTTGCTTGGTTAAAAGTCAATTTCTGAAGTTCAGTAGCGTAATGACAATTATGGAATGGATGGCTGTTCGAGCTTTTAATTAAATATAAATAATTACATATCAAGTGCTTCATGGTAGTAATACATAACTTACTCGTCAATATTTAAGTTTATTAATAAATATATTACTCACATAATTAAATTGGTCTGAATGTTGATGCTTAAACATAATGGAATTAATTGAATATTTTGCAGCTGATTTTGCAATAGCAAAAAGAAATTGCTTGGCCAAATTTTGGCTCAAAAGAGCTCTTATGAAGGTCAAAACTTAAAAACTAGCGCGCCCATTCACTACGGGCGGGAGCTTGATCGTAAAAGAACGGGCAAGAAAATCGTCAACGGGCAAGAAAATTATTTGCGGCTTAGCTCAACTTAAACTAATAGAAACATTAGGCCACAGACTGATAAAGTACCCAGCCACCACCAATAGTCCTGTGAGCCGTATCAATAACACTATCAAAAAGCCATCGGTTACACTCATTAGGTCGCAAGTACCGGAACCGAATGGCGGAATTAAAACTGCATCGGCCCGTATGAAACGATAATTATAGCTAATTAGAATGGGCGCGGTCAGCGCAGCCTGGATGTTTTTATGACTATTACGTGTTCACTATAGGTATGGGGATCCTACCAAATTCTCGGGAGAGGGAGCGGGATCCGCTCTTTCTCCGGCTACGCTGTTGGCGCAGCGGGCGGGCCAGGAGGGCCCGTCTAGGGGGGATCTTAAGCGCTGGTGGCCCCTACCGTCTAACTATAGACCCCCCGCGAAGTCGACCACATACGCCAGTAGTCAAAGAAGGAGGTAGGGGGGGGGGCGCGACACACTGCGCCTCTCTGAGGAGGTCCTCCTGGTTCAGATCTGGGGGACGATGGTCGCGGGCGGGATGTGAGATGCTTTATTCTTTGGCGCTGGCCCCCCGCCCTTTTTTCAACAGCGGTGGGCGTCGGCGGAAGATTTTAAGTGGGTAGAACTGCTGGCGGTTGCGTCTGACGCAGTGAGTCCCACACTCCCCTCTCGGTCCATTGGCAGTGCGTAAACGCATTTAGTTACCGACTTAAATAACAAAAAAGGGAGCCCTAGCCAAACTCACCTGCAAGTGGTGCACGGAACGAGGCTTTGGCTAACAGAGGTTCCCGGTAAGCGGCATGAAGGTTACCATTTATTACACAGGACCAAAAATAAACAATGGGAAACCAAGCCTGCTTGTATGTATTTTTCTACTAGTACTTTTAATGGTTTTTTTATGGTAACGGTTTTTCCAGAAGACTAGCTACCGCGCCCTGCTTTACACGCGTGTAAAATAACTTGGCCCGTATGAAACGTTAATTAGCTGATTAGAATGGGCGCGGTCAGTGCAGGCTGGATGTCTTTATGTTTTTACTAGTCATCATCATCATCATCATCACAGCCCATTAACGTCCCACTACTGAGCACGAGCCTCCTCACACAAATCAAGGTGTGAGGGTATTGGGTCATACTCCACCACGCTGACCCAGTGCGGATTGGCGGAGGCAGGTGTATGGCGTCCTGCTGTTAGAATTTTTCAAGCCGCCCATGAGGCCTCTAACATGGCTTAACGACTACCACATTTAGTGATAACCGGGACCAACGGCTTAACGTGCCTTCCGAAGCACGGAAGCGCTCGATATCAAATGCCACACAAACGGTCACCCATCCAAGGACTGACCTCTGTAAACGCTGCTGTACTTTGGTGATCGTTTCCAACCACCGAACACCGCAGAGCTACGAGCGCTTCGCTTTTTACTAGTACTCTTCTTTATTTAGAGATTTTTATTTCTTCGGCGCGCTACTTTTCACACGTACACCAACTTATTATAATTTATGAGCATGTCCATCTTACCGTACCTATCCATTACCTATATATAAGTAAACAAATCTTTAAACTTATCGAAGTCGGCAGTGTTTATTTGAATGTTTAAGACTGAACTACCCTCATATATATAATTTTTTTATACTTTTCTTTCTTTATTTTAAATAATGGCTTCGTGCGTCTAGCACATTTAGCCAGTGTCAAGTAAGTGATATATTAATAATATATAATTTATAGTAAATGAGACTGAGTGGTGATAAAGATGAAAAATGGTAAATGAGATACCCTCCCCTAAGCCCCTTGAGTCCTCAGTAAAGATGTGGGACTTTACTAAGATCTCTCATGGAATCCTCGAGAGAAAATCTGAAAAGTGATGTTGCACTGTTTTGTTTGATTTACCAACACTCATGTATGTTCACAAACACTTAACGGTTAATAATCCACCGTTATTACACATTAATGTTAGAAATATCACAAATTTTAGAAAATAAAACAAAACTGCAGAAATGACGCTTCACTTTCCCGCCAAGAAGTCTTTTTTTATACTTGTTAATTTAAATGTTATTTTTATTTATATACCTAATACGCTTTTAAATGTTTCGTCCTAACCGCACTAGGTCCACGCGGTGGAACATACATTCACGCCTGTTTCCCTGAAGGTGTAGGCAGAGGCATATTGTACGCCCACACTTCGTCAATTACATTGTTGGTCCCACGCATGAGTTTGATGAATCTCAAACTGACCTCAAAAACGAAATTGTAAAATGTCTTTTGCTTCGAAAATTGTTCCATTTCCGATCACTTAGTAGGTACCACCAGCTACGATTGGGTAAGCTAATCATTTATTCTAAAACAAATGACGAAACTCTGACACAATATAGATAGGTACGTTATTGTTCGACAGCGTCAGTAAAATGAGAACTCAAATTGTACTCAAGAACTAGTTCTAATACTAAAACACCGCACAAAAAAATGAAAACTCACGAACCGGCGTTCAACCAAACAGCGGGTTGTTAGCTTTAATGTTTGATAATCCAAATGCCTGCTAACAAGGCAGCTGTCAGATTAATAAGGACTTTAGTATGTATTATAATGATAGCTGGAACCAACATCTTAACGTGCCTTCTGAAGCACGGGAGCGAACGATATCAAATGCTATACAAAAGATAATATCGCATGCTTAACGGAACATCGACCTATTAATAGATAGGTCAGGTTTGAGTTACGTACTTATATAGTCTTTCTATTTCTTAATGAGAACGAATCAATGTTAATCAAACCTTTCAAAACACAAGCAGAATTACTAATTAATAAATCAGTATCAATTTAATGCGCTTACAAGTAGGACAAGTATTCTTTATAAGATCTTTTTTTATGATGTCCCAAAAATCGTCTTTTTTGAGTTAAGTCACTATTCCATTAAGCATGCAATATAAGGACAGTCCTCTATAATCGGCTTAACTTCGAAAATCGTTCTGTTTCCGACCATTTAGGACCACGAAGCAATGAGCTCGTTAGTCATCATTTCAGCCAATTGCTTTTCACGTTGATCCTGTACCGCCTGCATCCACCGGCTCCCCACCGCCCTGACCAGATCATCAGTTCATCGGGTGGGGGTCGCTCTCTGCTACGTTTGCTGATTCGTGGACACCATTTAAGAACCTTCACGTCGGTTGTTCTTCGAGCTATGTGCCCCGCCCACTGCCACTTCACCTCATCATCACAGCCCATTAACGTCCCACTACTGAGCACGAGCCTCCTCTCACATACCAAGGTGCGAGGGTATTGGGTCATACTCCACCACGCTGACCCAGTGCGGATTGGCGGAATTGGTGGATCACCTCGCAAGAGACTAAACTAGAAAAAATAGCGAAACGATGCTGTCACAAGATGTAAGCACTGGCTCCTAAAGCGTGTGTGAAGTGAAAGCTCTAAAATGACCTCCACTAAAACACCGCACAGAAAAATGACTTTTCAAAACTCACTCACGATCCAGCGATCAAACAAACAGCGGGCTGTTGGCTTTAAAGTTTGATATTCCATAAGGCTGTTGTCTGGTTGATTCAAGTTTATTCTTCTTAATGCCCGCTAACAAGGCTGCTATCGGCCGGCTGGCGAGCCTGCGAGCAGTTACAGAGAATTTATACTTTCGATTACACCCGCTGCGGATGAATAAAAAACAAATGAGCTGGGAATTTGTTGGTGTGCCGTGTGCGCTTCTAGCGGTTGGGATAGCATGGATATCCCGACAGTTAGATATACAAAATAATATTTATTTATTTATTTTTATTTATTTATTTAGTATACACAGAAATATACAAACAGAAAACCTAAGAAACATTGGGAACAGGGCACAGCTTATTCCAAAAAGAAATATCTTCCAGCTGGCCCGCGAAAGGAAATTTATTTGATCAATTAATTTTTTTTAGCATAATCTAAAGCGTATTTAAAAATAAATTCTACCCAAAACTAAGGCAGTGTGATATATCACATTATTGTACTTTATTTAAACAGTTAAAATTTAGAGCGGCAATAGCCCAGTGGCGAGACCCCTTGCCTTTCAATTCAGAGGGTCTCGGGTTCAAACCCTGATGCACCTATGACTTTTCGAAGTTGTTTGCGTGATTATTGCTTGCTTCGTGCCTCGAAAAGCACGTTAAGCCGTTGATCCCGGCTGTCATGAACATCTATTGCAGTCGATATTAGGAAGTTAGTGCCTTCTAACAGACTGAGTGCTGGTTTAACAATAGAATGATGTTTCCCTCTGGGTTGCGGAGGTCAGACGGCAGTCGCTCCACGTAATAACTGAAATTCAGTGAAATTTGGTTGAACCAGTGAGCAAACCCTAGGCCCTAAGTAATCTAATCTTCTCCAGTACCCTCTGGCATCAACACTAATTTGTTCTGCATACAAAAATTTCAAGAAAATAAAAGAAATACACATCATCATATAAAAATAACTAAAAGATAGTATGATGACTCAGCCTCAGTAAAATCGTAAGTTTTTTTTTCAATATTATTTCCCCCTTGGTCTTATCCATGTTATCCTGACGCCATCATCTCAAGGCGAGGAGCTAAGCTATTATATTTAATGTGCGCGCTCACTTGATTTGAACATAGTATCAAACTCGGGCCGTTCCTCGTTGCTTATTACTAATTTGTCGTATCTCTTTACAATAAACAAAAAGAAATTAAATTTTACTCCCCCGACTGTAATGGGACTACGGACTACGAGATGCTACGGGCTACGAAGCTACGGTGCTACGAATATTGCATCTCAGCAAAATATATCTTTGATTACAACTTATTGCGATATTTTAGATTTCTTTTTGTGATGATTTCATTTTGAGTTTGGCAATATAAAGTTTTACAGTCTGTTGTCACATTTTGTTCTTCTTTATAGAAAAACTTTTAACAATAGAACTTCACCTCACCCTTCTCCAGAATATTTTAGAGCCTCGTCTGTTGATCGGCAGGTATACTTACACCTTCTTCGGCAGCAGGGGCAGGGGGCCCGTTCCGTCCAGCTATAGACCCTCCCAGAAGTCGGCCAGTTACGCCATGGCCGCACAAGGAGGTAGGGGGGGCGCGACACACTGCGCTTCTCTGAGGAGGTCCTCCCGGTTCTGATCCGGGGGACGTTGGCCGCGGGCGGGGTGCCAAAAGCTACAAACCCAGGCACTGGCCCTCTGCCCCTTTTTCAACAGCGGTGGGCGTCGTCGGAAGTTTTTTAGTGGGTAGGACTGCGGTGGTCGTGTCTGAAGCAGTGAGCCCCACACTCCCCTCTCGGTCCCCCCATTGGCCGGGAGACAGTGCGTAAACAGCATTTTTTTACCAACGATAAAAAAAAAATACACCTACACCTGGTAACCGATAACTACGATACATTTCACTATGGTTACCTGAAGAAAACTCAATGTCTTGTGTGCTCCTTTGACATTACAGCCTCCATTAAAGGTATATAAATATGATTATTGTCATATGGTGTATAGGGATACTACGCCTAGGCCTACTAAGACCTAAGGAGCCCAAGCCAACCTCACCTGCAAGTGGTTCACCTGCCGATCAACGGACGAGGCTCTGGCGTACATAAAGTAAGCGGCAATAGTCTCGCCACCAATAATGTGGGACTATACAATTGGCGAATTGTGGGCGTATAATATGCCTCTGCCTACCCCTTCGGGCAGACAGGCGTGAATGAATGTATGTTATTGTTATACGAATGTAAGCATATAGCTTCACGGTACGAGATGGTATACGATAGCTAGAGTATATTTAATTTCAATTGTTTTGTTACACATGTCGAATACTTCTTAATCATCATCATCATGTCATTAACGTCCCACTACTGAGCACGAGCCTCCTCTCACATATCAAGGTGTGAGGGTATTGGGTCATACTCCACCACGCTGACCCAGTGCGATTCCATTTGGAAAAAGCAGCTTTATTGTACATTCTTGTAAAATTCCTATTTTCCCACATATGTTTTTTGTGTACATAAATTGTTGTTGGTTCCCTGCAAGCTTATGTCTTATTTGTATGCTACTGTAACTGTATGTATGTATTGTGTTTTACAATGTAAGGAATGAATGTGTCATAGCAGTGCTCTCACAAACGGTATCTACGGAAGACCAGCGTCGAGGAGTCGTGACACATCGGCTTTATGCTGAGTGGATGTCTTTTCTGTGACACTCTTTAAGTATTTTTTTTTCTTTTTTAAATAATGGCTTCGTGCGTCTAGCACATCTAGCCAGTGTCAAGTAAGTGATATATTAATAATATATAATTCATAGTAAATGAGTGATGATAAAGGTGATAAATGGTAAAAGAGATATCCTCCCCTAAGCCCCTTGAGTCCTCAGTAAAGATGTGGGACTATACTGAGATCTCACATGGACTCCTTGAGAGAATTTGAAAAGCGATGTTGCACTGCTTTGTTTGATTTCCAACACTCATGTATATTCACAAACACTTAACGGTCAATAATCCACCGTTATTACACATTAATGTTAGAAATATCACAAATTTTAGAAAATAAA
Organism: Musotima nitidalis; assembly: GCA_949126915.1. Classification (NCBI taxonomy): domain Eukaryota; kingdom Metazoa; phylum Arthropoda; class Insecta; order Lepidoptera; family Crambidae; genus Musotima; species Musotima nitidalis. The sequence continues at coordinate 19,625,583 of OX421416.1, forward strand.
ACAAACTGCAGACATGACGCTTCACTTTCCCGCCAAGAAGTCCTTTAAGTAGTTACTTAAATATAATGTATCTGTTTTCTTTTGTTTTTGTCACAGAATAAATTATTTTTCTTTCTTAAATAACTAAATAAAGCACAGTTCACAGATGCCACTCGTTTAATAAACATTGTGTGGCATTAAATATCTTCAGTGCTTCTGAAAGCACGATAAGCCGTTGATCCAGGTTCTCACCATATGTGGTACTCGTTAAGCCATGCTAAGGGCCTTATGAGATGGCTTGAAAACCTCGAACACCAGATATGGTACTTGGTTAAAAGTTTTATAATCCGCGTGTGTTTATCTGAGTGTAAATATGGACTGGCAATGTCAAAGGAGAATGCATTATTGAATTTGGGCTCTGATGAAGGACTTATAAATGTCGCTATAACTATCTGCCAAAGCGCCGATTCTCGATATAGTTAATCATTGTCTTAAAGTTTAATTCTTAACTTACATAATAATATGTTTTTTTTTTATTTTTACTAACGTATTTTTTTTGTATTGATACTGTTATTTTGTATCGTTTTTGTACTAAAGTTATAAAAAAATGTATTGTAATTAAGTCTGAACTAAATAATTATTATTAAAGTAACAAAAAATTAGATCTTCAGGCACCGATAACGTAAAATACTCTTATAATCAACTTCCAATAACTTCATAAACCTCAAAAGAGACGAAAGATAAACCAAACAACCGAACGACCGCCATAACATTTTCCCATAAAAAATGAACAAAATACCCTTTATCGGAACACCCAACGCTCGCCAACTAAAAATAATCGCAGTCATTCAGACTTTCCACCTCACGCTAAGAAAAGCCTCTTAAGCTCGAAGAAAGTTAAAAAATAATTAATGCTTTCGTAAATATTCATACCTTGGAGTTTAGAGTTAACCCTCTAAATTGTAAACATACGGATCGTAATCGCGTTAGGCCCGGTCTGCTGTTTATTGTTTGTTCAATCAATCATCTATCCGAGTTTGTTGCTAAATCATTTTATTAAAATAATTACATTATAACTTTTTCTGCTTTATTTTGACTGTCTGTAATGAAACGATTTGTTTTAAATTTTTGATCAATTTACCATTTTAACGTTTCTCTTTTAGGTACGAGGCTTCTATCACAAACCACAATGACGAGCGTGAGTTTTATGTTGTAAATTTGTATGTATGAGCGAATAGTGCGGTAAACTACCATTTAAAGTTGTTTGCGCCAGCCGCAGTTTAGTTGGTTAACAATATATTAATCGTAGATAATAATATCATTTCGGCATTTATATGGGTATGTATGTATAACAAATCCTACCGATATTCGATTGATTCATTATTGAGGAGTTTCGTTCTAGTTTTAGCCCCTATCCGCAGTGAATGGGTGCGTTAATTTAGAGTTGTCCTTCATGAGAACTTTATTTAGCTAAATTTAAATAGAAAAAAGCACATTGACTTATAGGATACAAGGAAATTACTTCGTTTAAGTGTCACACTCAAAACCTTTGAACATCCAGCAGCAAATTCGAAATTGTTGTCCTAAAAATTAGGTATTATCGGAGTGGTACCGTCCTCAATAGTCCCCCGTATGTTCGCAAAAGTGAAGGGTTCGTCGAAACGGCTCCGATTTAATTTAAGTCCAGCTCCGTTATCGTCGGAACCCCATTGTTTTTCTTTCTTGAAATTTTACGGTCAATTTGACGTGATTCGCTTTTTTACGATTAATTTGAAATTAATTAGTTCTGCGCATTGTTTTTGCTCCTCACAGCGTAGTTTCTGAAAGCGGTTTTGTCGAAAGAGTTTTTATTAAAGTATGGATGTATGTGTTTCTTGAGCACTTAAATTAATTGTACTTCAAACCGTTCAATCCAGAAGTTTGTTATATCCATAGATATGACATGATGTCAAAATTGCTTAAGTTATGTCGAAATTTTTTTTTAAAAATAAATTTAAAGCTTTTACTTTGAAGAATAACTTAACAATTAGTTGGAAGTTTCTGAAATTAGCTTACCAGGTACAATCCTGTTTTTACGAGGGGTTGGCCATACTATATGCCCGCGCTTTGGACCATTTTTTTAATGCCAGATCATAAGTACATCTGTTGGTTGAGTTATGGATTTTCTATGTATAAATATGTACATTCACAAATCGAATCGTGGTTTTAATTTCCACGTAGAACATATATTAGTATGCATACATACAAATAATTGTCTGGTCTGGGTGTTGCCTATCTTTAAATATGTAATGACTAACAAAGTATTTGAGATGTTTATCAGTTGTCTAGTATCTACTGCAGCTTAGTTTGGGACAAGACGGCAATGTGTAAATGCTTAAGCACATTTTTTTTTCTTTTATTTTGTAACAACAATGCTCACATTACAAACTATTTACGAATATTTGACTTGGGCTATGTGTTTTATCTGTAAAAAGAAAATATTTATCCGTTAGTCCAAGCTCTGCTTATTTTGTACTAGATGGCGCGGTGTGAGATGTACTTGATTATTTTTGCAAAACATTGTCATATACTCTAAGAAGAGTCTTTTTTATTTGTTGGTATAGTCATATCGCTTGGATCGCTCACACGAAACATATCGCTTGGATCGCTCACAGAATTTACTTGCGACATAAAGTTGGTCACTCACAATCCTCTCTTAACTTTTTTAGGTTATAACATAGTTATTATATGTGAGTATGTAGCTAACATACTCTTGATATTAACAAGTTTTAAAACTTAGGTTAGCAGTGCAACATAATCTAGGTGATATCAAAACCTAAGTAAAATATTTAACTTGTAACTGTATCGTTTATTTTGTGAATATAGGATATTGCAAAATTATCGTTCATAAAATAACCACAAGACACAAAATTTTAAATGTCCTGGATTTTTAAAAAAAATATTTTGGTTAATATAACAACACTATCATCGCTTGGATCGCTTATATAAAAAACTTGACACTGTAAATACTACACTTGAGTCGAGTTAAAACTTTACTTACGACATTAAGTTGGCCACTTACAATCCTCTTTTATTACTCACCCCAGACAAGCAGCGGTATCTCCTAAATCCTGACAGACTGCACCCTGGTCGAGGAGAGAAAAAAATCTCTCTTCTCTTGTATATATCCTTAGATATTGGCGTCTGTCGACATATTTACGACCGCCTCGACTATTAAGTGGTGATTTACTGTAGGCATATCGGATGGATACGTTTTTATCGTGGGCTATATATCCAGTAGTCTCAAGCTTTATTATGTGCCATTCACAGTTCGATCTCCTTGCGGGCTTTCTGGTTTCCTATGTGTTAATTTTTATATAATAATAATAATAGACCTGATATAACAGTAATAGATAAGTTAAACAAACAAACATACCTGATAGATATAGCAATACCTAATACACATAATTTACAGAAAACAATAACCGAAAAAATACATAAATATACAGAATTGAAAGAAGAAGTAAGGAGAATTTGGAAAATGAATAGAGTATATATTGTGCCACTGGTGCTCTCTAGTACTGGCGTCATACCTCAACATCTTCTTCACTATTTACGATAAAAAGAGTTACCACCTAACATTTACATCATCATGCAAAAGGCCGCTATATTAAACACATGCCGGATCGTACGTAAGTTTTTGCAGGACGATAGTGCCACTATTATTCACCCAAATGAACTCCACTTGGCTTAAGCCCGTGGTTTTCATTAGAAACCAACCTAATATTTTAGGGATAATCGCCGGTTGGTGTCACATAACCATTAGATCAAAATTGTCTAAGGGGCCTCTACGTGTTGGCTTCGGCCCCACGCATGCCTTCCAAATGTCCGGGTCACCATTGGCCCGAGATCGGAAAAAGACAAACATAATAATAATAATAACGTTTGTTTTTCTCAACACAAACAATAGGTACATTATCAGTATGTAGATGATTATAATTATTACAAAGTAACAGTTTGTTTGTGTGAGACTGATGCCTGAGATAGGTATGAGTGCATACCTGTTTTACAGGTCATCAGGCTCCCAAAAACCTCGGATCGCTTTGTTTAACAGGGTGATACCGAGACATTAGCACAATAATTGACACTATACTAAGTACCACAACTGAAGTTGTAGAATCTACTAAGTATAACAATACAATGAGAGAAAAAAAAACTAACAATAAACATTTCAAAAAAAAAAAAGAGAAAGAAATATAATATATTTACGATATGTTTGTATGTTAATTTCTATTAACTTTAAGTTTATATTGTTTAGCTGACAGTATAAAAAAAGCTCAAGGAACATGTATTTAAATGTACAAAAAGCGAACTTAACGCTACAAGGCATTCTGTACCAGTTAACCTTTGGGTTATAGAAGAGTATGAGGCAGTACGAACGAGAAATTTACTGAAAAATGTATTATTACTGACAAAGCATTAAATATGTATTAGTAATAAATGACATTAATATATGCACCTACTCTTAGGTATTATCAATAATTCTTTATTTTAAATGGTAGCGAAGTATTTTCTTCTAAACTAGTTAAATCACTTTATTTTAGCAGCCAGTTTTGTCCGGAAGAAGTATATTGTTATGATAATTATAAGAGAAATGAGTGTATGTACAATAAATATTTAATAAACATCTAAACTAATCAAGGGCTGCGGGTGGAAATTTCATTTTAAAAAAGCAGTAGCTGTATAACTAATGGGTTAGAAATTTCTATTTATTACACTTATGTGTGTAATGTTACATAGACTTATGACGATTTTTTCTTCTTCTTTAGATATATTATTATTAATATCATATCAATTATAGTAAATGAGAATGAGTGGTGATAAAGATGATAAATGGAAAATGAGATGCCCTCCCCTAAACCCCTTGAGTCCTCAGTAAAGTTGTGGGACTATACTGATATCTCACATGGACTTCTTGAGAGAATTTGAAACGTTATGTTGCACTGTTTTATTTCATTTACCAACACTCATGTACGTTCACAAACACTTATCGGTTAATAATCCACCGTTATGAAACATTCATGTTAGAAATATCACAAATTTTAGAAAATAAAACAAAACTGCAGACATGACGCTTCACTTTCCCGCCAAGAAGTCTTATGACGATTTTAAAATAAATTACTTCTTATTTTATTGGAAGAATTAGTAACTCTATACTTTTTGTCTTTAATAATGCAAAGACACTTTAGTAATGTGTTAGTTACAGTATTGCAATTCACTGTTATATACATACATTCACGCCTGTTTTCCCGAAGGGGTAGGCAGAGGCATACTATACACTCACACTTCGCCAATTATTGTTGGTCCCACGTAATAGGTGGCGAACTGTTATGTTCGCCAGAGCCTCGTCCGTTGATCGGCAGGTGCAACACTTGCAGGTGCAGGGCTTGGGCTCTTTGGGGTTGGATATTATGTCTGTAATATATCAATATTACAATCAAAAATTTACCATTTCAGTATATCAAAATTATAATATGAATTATGAACAATATGCTATATTATCGTTTCAAATTATAATACGTCAATAGGCGTACTTCATAGCACGTGGTATAAATTTAAAAACAAAACTGGAAACCATAGAAATCTAAATATGAGTGGTGTTAGTTAGATTTATTTGCTATAAACAAATGCTTTTTTAAAAACGTCTTATTGACATAATAAGGCGAAATCTTAACAACAACTTGTGTCTTTGACATTTATCAAGGAGGACAAATAGGTCAGAAGGCGTCCTATTTAACTCGCCGCTAATCTGAGGATATTTGCTCGGTGATGAGGTAATCACGGTATTGTCCTAATACCGGCAGACCGCTAGGCGCTCTTTACTGCAGATGCTTACTTACTAGAAGCGTTCTTGTAATTTAAAGTGATTTAAATCACTATATCTTTGTAGCTATAAGGTTATAGGCGACTAGCAGAAAACAGGAAACAATAGAATATCAATTGTATCTGAGAACCTTAAAACAATATAAAAAAATCATAAATTTTGCAATTCACAAAATTTGTTTAAGAATTAATTTTGTGTCCCTAACAAGAAAAAGTGTCAAAAAAATTAATTTCAAAAAGATTTTTTTTTTTAAAATTGTTTCGGCAGGCTACCAAATTCGTTCACATTACCTAATACATATATAATTACTGACACATAAAATTAAGCTAATTGACTAAAGTTTTAGGTTACATAAATAAAAAGTATATAAACCCCTTTTAATAAATGAAAAAGACATAACATATCAAAAAAGATTAACTAAATTGTAAGTTTTTGTATTATAACACTTTAATAAAAGTTTTCAAAATCGACCAAGCAAAAACCGTTCACACAGAATGACCTTTCCCGGGCCTTCAAACCATCCTTCATTACCGGATCCAGAACTGCGCTATCTCTGATAGTAATCTGAGGAATAACAATATAGGGCTGGCTCAGGGCCTGTAACGGTAATGCCTTAATCTTGGTTAGACCCCGTCGACGAGTGCGCTATGGACCTGCCCTGTCGTCCTTCGTGCCTGTTAGATTATTCGCGGCAATGTAGCAGTTTGGTGTATTTGATGGACCAATAAAACTTCGTACAGAGATAGAGGATTTTAAAAGAAGGACACAGTATTAATACAAAATAATAAAATGAATATATTATAGTATATTGATAGCTGACGGGAGCTACAAAAGCATTCATTTTTATGTATCACAATCATGTCAAAGTATTGAGAAGTGACAAAACAAACTGAAGATTATTTAGGGCTTCAAAGATTAATAAATAAAGAACTGTTTCCATTCGACATCATTATTTTGCTATAATAGAATAAAACTCATTTATTTCAACTAAAAGTCATATGAATAACAATTGTAAGTGTAATGATTTTTATCATCAAAATTAAATTAAAATACTCATTAGAATTGGAAAAAAAAAACTTAATACGAAATGTCATAAACAAAAATTTTATTTATAATTATCTCACATGTTACTCACATTGTTTTATAATTTTAACAAATTGTTCATTAGTCAGTACATGTACCATAGAACCATGGTTGATATACTGACAGTTGCAAGATGCTGTTAGTGCTGTCCCGGACTAGAGGTGCACACTGCTTCCTTAAGGTCTTGTAAAAGCACTCGAAACGCCACTCAACAAACATCTCATTATTCTTTCTCGTAAATACCAATGGATTGGCTGTTTTTATCGCATTGTTTACTTGAATTGGATCACTGAAGGAAAGGTCTTTAAATAACCTCATCATGAATTCATGATCAGACGTAATTTTGCGTATGGTTATTTGCATGTTGAAGAGAGCCATTTAATTTACCACTGAAACGGTCAATCAAACGGTCAATTCTTCACAGACAAATGAAGATTGTAATTCTAGTACCAAACTAATGGACATATTTAAAAGAGCATAGCCTGTGAGTTTCTTGCCAGTTCTTCTTACAGAGCGGTGGCTCGGAACTGGCACTTAGATTCACTTACACTTAATTATTTTTTGTTTTTAAATTGTTTTGTTGCATGTAAGTGAATCTAAGCTTCGTGATTTAGTGTAATATTATTACGATTGTTTTTTTTTTCAATTTGTAATCATGACGTTTTCAAGTACTGTGTAGTTTATGAAATAAAAATTCTTTTTACCTTACTTTACTTTAATGATTGAAAGCTGACTTAAAACATCGATGCTCAAATTCAGTGCTGGTTTTTTATATTTATCTAAGCATAATTATTGGGTAGAATTATAGTTCTAAAGTATTGAATTTATATTACTTATGGTTTACTATCATTTATTTGATATCACCTAGTTGTAAACAAGTGCCACACAAAATTTATAAAACGAAAACAGCGTATCCACTCAAGACTCTCACCATCTTGTCACCTTGAAGGTGTCTCCCCAGCCATAACTCTTAACGGCGGCAGGGGCGTTGAGGAATTATTATTATGCGTATAAATACTGGAAATGTCAGGACTAAATGTCGTCTCCCGTCCGTAATCCAGGGGGAGAGGCGTTCGATTCTCGACCGTAATAGTTTTAAATACCGCTTCGGTGGGTCGGTGTAGGTATGTTTTCTGGACTTTTATTGTAAAAAATTTGGGAGGTTTTTTTGTATTTAATTTTATTTAAGAGATATGAGATACTTCTACATATATATTTACACAAAATACATAGTGACAAATTTTTCTCTGTGGTAATAATTTTTAACAATGCTTCGGTGGGTCGGTTTAGGGATGTTTTCTGGATTTTTAGCTAGATGTAGTTTTGGAGGGATTTTTAATATCTTATTTCTGTTCGGTCATAAACTATTTAGATATATATGAGATAGTTTTAGTACTTTCTTAGTGTTGCAGGCGTCTATAGGCTGCGGTGACTGACCCCTTTCCAAAAGGTGGGCCGCAAGATTGAATAATAATAATAATAATTTATTTCTATATAATAACTAGCTTAATAACATTATGAATGCCATGCCAGTGGTATACAATACACAAAATGCACACGTTTCAGAAAGTTTTAGTCTAGTTTAGTTTAGGTGACAATTTTTTTGGGACTTTTACTATGATAAAAAAATAGAGGATTTTTTTAAATTTTACTTATGGAACACATGTGACACTAAATAATATGCACTTTTATGACGATGTAGTTACAAAAAATATAGATGTATCAATAACATCAAGAAAATATTTAAAAACTTAATGATTAACATAAAAGTCTTCACTTTATTCACAACTTAGTTTCTATACTCAATTCAAAATTCTTACTTCCCACATAATCACTGTCGTATATTAAAACTATTGTGTGGATGTTTGTAATTTATATTTGGTTATCAAACAGTTATGACATAGATACTTAACAGATTAGGTGTTAACACAGACGGCACATGTATTAACTTAAGACATTTCAGTCTTAAGTCAAAACATTTAAATATGAAAAAAAATTATGTCTGTCAATAAATCTTCAAAATAATCACTTTCTTACAAGTTTAGATATATGTTGTGAAAACAGTGTTTAATCACTTATCAGGTGCCCATCATGATGTCATTTCTGAGCAAACGTTCAGAGAGATACCAATAGTCTGTAAATATATTATGGTGTATAGGGCTCCTACCAATATCTGAGGAGCCCAAGCCATCCTCACCTGCAAGTGGTGCACCTGCTGAACAACGGACGAGGCTCTGGCGTAATGGCGGCAAGCGGCAATGGACTCTCCACTTATTACGTGAGACCAAAAATATAACTGGGGAAATGTGGGCTTACAATAGGCCTCTGCCTTCTCCTTAGGGGTAAGAATAGCGTGATATTATGTATGTATGTTAATAAATGAAAATTATAATAATTTGTTCAGTCGTTCCACTTACTATACAACTCTATGGATCTATCAGCAGCTATCGATCACAATCTATCCATTTAGCAGCAATTATCTTTTAACTTAAGTTGGAATCTAACAAAACACAAAGGTTCCCTAAGTTTAGTACTAGATGGCGCTGTCCGAGATATCCAGGAACAATTTACCATTAAAAGTTTGTAATTTTGAAATATCTTATTATTTGTAGAGATTTGTTGGCAATAGGATTAAGTATTTATTCAACAAGACAACTAGAATGTAAATCTTTCTAAGAGAAAATAAAACACAAACAATTTTGCAAGAATATAATAAAAAAGTAGATAGGTACTGTTGATGTTGCTCCCTTGCCTACGCCAGTTATACTTATATATCTATCAAAATCTCTTGTTATCTCACCAGCACCGGGTCGGTACAACGTCTTGCCTAAATCAACCAGAGAATGATGGCAATAACAGTTAACGCGGAGTTACGCGCCAGATAATGGCGGCAACGAAGATTCCGACTAAGTAATTGCTAATTTTGCTGCTGCGGGTTTGGATAATTGTTTGTTTGTTTCTTTGTTTCGAATTTCATCTGTGGCACGGAACATCTGCGACAGTTCTGGTGATGGTGACATCTGTTGGTAGGAAAGGGAAATCGAGGAGGTTATTGGCAGAATTGAATTGGCAGTTAAGTACTACAAATTCTAGCTAAAGATTTGTTGTCTATGAAATTTGTGGCTTATTTTTAAAATTTTGGCGAATAGGGGTCCTATCAAGATTTTTTGGGCTACAAGTGGAGCAGCTGCTGTCTGAGGCTTTGGCAATCACAAAAGTATGCGTATAATATGCCTCTGCCTCAGGAAAACAGGCGTGATTGCAAGTATGTATGTATCAGTATCCCGGGTCTAACAATACTACAGGTTCGAAAAGTGTCTTATAAAGCAATGCTGAAAGCTTCACCCTGCAGGAACCCTGAAAATTAATCGAGGAGGGCATGTTGCAAGAAGAATCCTTGCACGTTAGTGCGGTTCTTTAATGATAACTAGATTATGCTGAAACGTATGCATGCCCATTACAAGGTTGACTGTTCATTATAGCCAACAGAACAGGTTTGATAAGAAATTATTACTTTTCGTTTTGAAATTAGGACAAGGCGTATTTTGATATCTAAAACTCAGTAACTATTTAAATTTGAACAGCGAATTTTGTCCACTCAATTTCGAACCGCTATCCATTTTCCACATACTTCAGCCAAGCACTAACTTTCAGCTAACCTCTAACATTCATCAATAGTCCTCGTATATACACTCTAGCTGCCACTCGACAAAATATACGGTCCGGCGATAAATCCCCACATGCTAAACTAAGACGGACGCGGGCACGTCGCGACGACTCAGCGGCCCTTATCACGGCCCGTTATTTACTGCGAGGGCTGAGTTATGGCCAATTTACAGCCAGTCATTAAGCCTTAATGGCCTCAAGGTGTCTGTGAAAAGTTGGAGATAAGTTCGGGCTGTGTCAGCGCTAGCTGCAATGGTTATGCATAACTGGTAGGGTTATGGATTCGCGTAATTGTTTTCTGGTTTCAATTGGAATTGTATCAGGTGTTTTGGAAAAATTTATAGTCCTGTCTTTTATTAAACTACTGCGAAGAAAACGGTAGCTGAAGTAAAGACATAAATACACAACATCACACCTGTTTCCCCGAAGGAGTAGGCAGAGGCATATTATACACCCACAATCGCCAATTGTGTTGTTGGTCCCACGTAATAGATAGCGAGCCTATTGTCGCTTACCGGGAACTATTATGTTTGCCAGAGCCTCGTCTTTTAATCGGCAGGTACACCACTTGCAGGTGAGGTTGGCTAGGGCTCCAAAGATGATCCCTGTACATCCACTTACTCTGTATGTGAAGTGAAGACAATGTTTCTTAATGAAGGCCAGTACTTGAAATTTGAAATGACATAAAAAAAATTAAAAAATCATTTAATTTGAGTTCTGATGGAGCACATATTATAATCAATGACGATTTCACTTTATACTAACGCCCCCATTCGCTACGGGCAGAAGCCTATGTGTAGAAGATTTGGGCAAGAAAGCATTCATACATATCTTCACATCCATATTTCCCTTTTGTGGTGGTCAAAAACCTTGCTTTAAAAATTACATAGGAAGTCAGATTTATAAGGAGTAGAATTTGGGGACCCTTCCTACGAGAAGTTTTAACAAAGTTTACTTTTAGCACAAAGATTTTTAGATAAAGCGTGTGAAATGGGCAGAGGCTTCCCCCATTATTGAGATTCCATTGTAGACGCACAATAATTATGTTACTATTGGAAACGAAAAATTTATACATTCGTCTGTCTGTCCACGTGGAAGTTCTGACCGCAAATTAACCAACATTTCACCCCTTCAAAGAGATAAGCATCACGGATTTATCTATGCCGATCTGATGCAACGTTAAAACCATAGACAACACCAAAATGGCCGCGGCCATCCGCCGGCCGGTGATAGCAAAATTCATTATAACAAGCGACTCTGCAAATGATAACCTCATTTGTGAACGAAACGCGAATGAATCAAACGCACATTAAAGCATTGTCATGTTGGAGAATTATTGTGACGCCTCTCGTTACTGGCACACTTCCCCGCTGGTGGCGTTGGAGGACAGGGGAGAAGGGGAGTCGCTATTAGACTGAAAAAATATGTTTTTTTTTAAGTGACACATCATAATGACCACATCCAGCCAGATGGTAAGCAGTCTATGCAGTCCAGAAAAGTAAGACAGCTCAATATCGTGAGAGGAACGCTATACCGTACTAGGCTTGATGTAAAATAAAAAAGTGACTATAGTCTAATAATAATACCGAGATTCACAAGGTTAATTATTTATCCTGGTTGTGTCCTAGACTTACGCTTGAGCCCTAAATTACCGCTTGCACTGTGGCTCGGAGAGCAAGTTAAGCCGATGGTCCCGGCTGTTATGAACCTCTATAGCAGTCGTTATTAGGATGTCAGTGTCTTCTCGTATCCCAGCAGTTGCTTTAACCATATAATTTTTTTTTCCTAAGGGTGGCGAAGGTGAGATGATAGTCGTTTTGAGTAAAAACTGAAATCCCGCCAACATCTGATTAGACGAGTGTCCCTGGCATCTTGGTCCTAAGTATAAGTCTAAGAGACATACCGGATATTGGTTAGATGATTATGGCCTAGGTATATTCATAATACAAAACAACATTCACTAAGGGAAAAGTTTAAAGAAATTGGTATTTTAACAGTGGCCGGTCAATTCATTTATGATAACCTGGTTTATGTACATAAGAATACTGATCAATTTAGTAAGAAAAGCTGTGTACATAACCTAAACACAAGGAATAAGCATAAATTAGTTGTACCTGCCACTAGGCTCCAAAAGATAAACAAATCTTTTAAAGGTCAATGTGTGCGATTCTACAATAAAATCCCAAGCAACATACAGCAATTGAGCCTAAATAAATTTAAATTAACAATAAAACACAAGCTGTCTTCAAAGGGATACTATTCTATTAAAGACTATATGGCAGATAAAAATGCTTGGGATTAAGCTGCCGTTTCATACAGGCTATTCTAATATGAATGACTTGAAAACATAAATATTGTTAAGGTACATAACCTTAACTTATTGCATTGTATAGCTTCACAGACAAATGAAGATTGTATTTCTAGTACCAAACTAATGGACATATTTAAAAGAGCAAAGCCTGTGAGTTTCTTGCCAGTTCTTCTTACAGAGCGGTGGCTCGGAACTGGCACTTAGATTCACTTACACTTAATTATTTTTTGTTTTTAAATTGTTTTGTTGCGTGTAAGTGAATCTAAGCTTCGTGATTTAGTGTAATATTATTTCGATTGTTTTTTTTTTTCATTTGTAATCATCACGTTTTCAAGTACTATGTATAATAGTTTATGAAATAAATAATGTTTTACTTTACTTTACTTTAAGTACATTTTGAAAGCATATTATTAATTCTGTAGTATAAGAAATCTAAATAAAAATCTTAATATCAATGAATCAATGAATCAAATAATTTTATTGATAAACATAGGTTTTTATAATGAGTACACAAACCATTTTTCTTGCAGTGTTCTACCTCATGGGCGTACAATATTGTATTAACTTAAAACTTAGAAAACATTGAATAAAAAAATAAAAACAAATCTATCATAATCATTATTTACTCATCTAAGAGTTCATTTGGCGTTCATAGGAGCGTTATTGAGCCAAATTTTAATAAATGATTTTGACTTAAAAAATTGTAATACCCTAAATAAAACCTTTATAACTTTCAATTAGCCTCTCCATAGCTTTATAGTCCCGCAAATTTTGCATTATCGCCCACCAGTATGACAGCAAGTGATATATACTCGGACGTATTATAAAAGCAATAAATAAATAAATTTTGGGAAATTTAGAACGCCACCGATTTTATTGTAAGCGATACGAGCTTTGTGCCGACGCCATTTTGTATTGTCGCACCCTTTGTTATTTCAATAGGAAAATATATAGAGCTGCCGATTAATGATTTGAATATCGATTACTGGGCCCGTTATTTTGTCATTGGCTAGATTCTGTACGGAAAGTTATGGTTTTGTGCGTTCTACCGTGGAGTTATTCTCTGCCCTTTATTTATGGGATGATCGCTTGAAAAAGTTCGTCTATATTAAATACATACCTCTTTTTATAGGTGAGGGAGTTGGAAGTGAAAATTGACTAAATCTAGTGGAAATATACAGTGAAGAAACACTATATCCTGCGTACTGGCTTGAACTGCGATCAGCAACCCGCCTGTCTAGCGTAGTGAATATTGAGATATACCCCCAATTGAATAATCAATAATCTATTAGACGGCCAATGTTCTTCAGTCGACTTTATAAGACTGATATGATGAACATGGTAAATATATCAGTATGTGCCTTGGTGGGTGATTGCTTATGTCAATCGAACCCACGACGTCAGGACTGGAGTGTATGTAAATTTAACTCCATTTTTTTTTTTTATTTACGACGGTAAAAAAATGCATTTACGCACTGTCTCCCGGCCAAAGGGGGACTGAGAGAGGTGTGTGGGACTCACCACCAGAAGACACGACCGCCAGCAGTGATACCCACTAAAAATCTTCCGACGACCGCCCGCGGCGCCCTCCACAGTTCCCTCTTAGTTTCCCTCCCGGTAGCCAGTACTAAGGGCACCCAGAGTCGCCAATCTTTGGGTGTTACCTTTTCCCTAGCGCCTCCTGCACCCTACCGGAAGGTACTCAGCCCCCCCACCACGACAAGGTGGAGACCAGTCGGGGGGGAGGTATATTTACCTCCATGCCATAACCATCGTTATGAAAAAGGCTGTATTTAATTGGGACTCCGATAAAGCACTTATAAATGTAGATTTCAAATTATATTTTAGAAAGAAAGAAATTTGTTCAGCACTTCCAAAAATGCTTAACATTATTTTATAAAATACAAGACTAAGTACTGAAATGTACTTAGCAAAAAGTCAGACATTAAATGACGGTCACGATGCTGATCTCACGCGCCTGTTTCCCCGAAGGGGTAGGCAGAGGCATATTATAAGCCCACACTTCGTCAAGTATATAGTTGGTCCCACGTAATAATAGGTGACGAGCCTTATGCCGCTTACCAGGCACTGTTATGTTCGCCAGAGCCGTCCGTTGATCGGCAGATGCACCACTTGCAGGTCAGTTTGGCTTGGGCTCTTTAGGTCTTGATAGGATCCCTATACACCCACAAATAATAAATAAAGATTCATAAAACTACTAAAAATAAATATGAAGGACACTTTTGAAATCACTTTTATTATGAATATGAGGAAACCTTTTGGAATATATGTATTACTAACGTTCCTATTCACTGCGAGCAGGAACTTGATGGTAGAAAAACCTCACGCCCAGCTCCCAGTTTATCTGGGTTCGGCGCTACATGTCTTTTCCTTCGGCTTGGTCAATCGACTCATCCACCCTGTTCAAAACTGTATGTTCTTAGTGTAAATAATAGTGCTTATGTTTGCCCAAAAGATGGCAGTGTACATAGTTAGATCGCGCAAGCGTTTATTGTTTTCCGGACCCATATAGGTCCGCCTGTTGTATTTATCTAATGCTTAAAATGCTTTCAATTCAATACAAATTAAATCCTTCCTGGCCTTTTTATTTAATACCAATGTTTGTTCACTCCCCTTTCAATCAAATCAGACGTCACGGACTTAATCCATCTCATCGATAGTCATCTTTCTCTAAGTAACATTCCTATTCATTTGTCTTCGCGCCACAGGATCTTCCTCTCATGGAATAAGTTTCTACATGGCCATACCAAGACAATAGGATTAATTTAATTATTTCAGTCATAGGTCCTGCTTTTATAGAAAATCACATAGAAACATATTTTATAATGTTTATCAATAGTGCCACGCTTCCGCTCTGATTCAGAAGCTATCTTTTAAGTATTTTACACTTCAGCTTACAGTATTAAAGTGTTTGTAGTTATCCCACATTTTTTATTAATAAATGTTGCCCAGGAACTTTGCTTGTTGTTGGAATTATATAGCATTCTAATGGTGAAACTATTTAAACAAAAGGGTACATTTAAGGGTGTACAGGGTTCCTACCATCATCTTTGGAGCCCAAACCCAACTCACTTGAAAGGTAATCATATAATATATATATATATATATATATATATATATATACATAATGTCACGCCTCTTTCCCGTAGGGGTAGGCAGAGATCATATCCTTCCACTTGCTACGATCTTGGCACACACTTTTAGCTTCATTCACACTCATTAACCTCCTCATACACGCCCGTCGGCTTAGGGTACTTTTGACCTGCCCTTTCTCTAACATTTTTTGTATTTGGTCATGGAAGGTCTTACGTGGTCTTCTTATATTACGTAATTATATAATATATATATTGAATATAATAAGGTTGCCGATCAACGGACGAGGCTCTGGCAAATTTAGAAGTTCCCGATAAGCGGCAATAGGCTCTCCACCTATTACTTGGAAACAACCACACAATTGGCTAAGTGTGGGCGTATAATATGTCTCTGCCTTCTCCTTCGGGGAAACAGGCGTGATTATATGTATGTAAACAATTTAAATCAATGCAGTAGTTTTTGAGTTAATTCGTTACATAACATCCAATAAAAATATAAATATGTCCTCCTTATAATATATCTATTAAAATGGTTACCCACATTTTGGGCCGAAATCTAACCACCGAATCATGTCGTCTCTATCTGGCAACGGGTTTTAATCGGATTTATCTAGTTTTTGTGGCGACTGACAGCGCGTTGCACTGACGTCTGTGGCCCCGCACGCAAACGAATAAATATAAACTCATTTTTGCTGATAATGAATTGTGGGCAGGGCTGTCCACCCTTAGATAACATTAATAAAAAATATTTATGATTAAAATCTTTTCGGTTGTCAAAGTCGTGGTTTTGTCTAAAGGCTTCATAAGAAGACGTGCAAAAAACTGTCGTGGAGGCTCAAAGATCGTTTGAAGTGCAAGAAAAGGATCTATTATTAACTTCATCGTTCTAATCGCCATTATGCTGGTGCCTAGACTTGCGCTAAGGGCTCAGAAATTGCTTACAGATTTGATCCTAACAGATTTGGCATAATTTCAGTCTGTTATGTTTGCTGGTGTAATTCAATACCAAACGAGGAGATTTATAGATTAACTAAATGCAATGCAATATAGCAGGAGTGAAGTTGACTCCCCCCCGACTGGTCTCCACCTTGTCGTGGTGGGGGGGGCTGAGTACCTCCCGGTAGGGCGCAGGAGGCGCTAGGGAAAAGGTAACACCCAGAGACCGACGACTCTGGGTGCCCTTAGTACTGACTACCGGGGGGGAAACTAAGAGGGACCTATGGAGGGCGCTGCGGGTAGGCCAGGAGGGCCCGCTCATCAGCGCCAGGAGGGTCTAGGCAGCGGGGGCAGGGGGCCCCTGCTATCTAACCATGGACCCTCCGGGAAGTCGGCCACATACGCTATGGTCGCAGGGGGAGGTAGGAGGGGCGCGTCCACTGCGCCTCTCTGAGGAGGTCCTCCCGGTTTTGGTCCGGGGGACGTTGGCCGCAGGCGGGGTGTCAGAAGCTGCAACCCAGGTACTGGCTCCCGCCTCTTTCTCAACAAGCGGCGGGCGTCGTCGGAAGATTTTTATTGGGTATTGCTGCCGGCGGTCGTGTCTGCCGGTGGTGAGTCCCACACCCCCTTTCGGTCCCCCTTTGGCCGGAAGGCAGTGCGTAAATGCATTTTTTTACCGACGTAAAACAAAAAAAAAAAAGGAGTGAAGTTGGCTGACAGTTGGTGAGCCATATAAGCACCGATGACAGTTGGGGCTGAATTATTTGCTTGCTCTTAAACCAGCAGGCTGCTATCTCCATTGCCATTCTGATTAGTGGCAAGATTTCTATCGACTCTTTATCAACTTCTCTCATACAACACTTCTTCTTCTTCTTCAGCTCCTTTCTGCCTCTTCTATACGTCTCCACTATGCCCTGTCGTTAGTTAGCCTGGTCCAGGAGGAGCCCACACAGGATCTGATATCATCAGACCATCGGGTAGGTCTTAAATACTACAATATTTTGCGATAATGGCTAGTATAATTTCTGTTAAGACGGTAATTCGCATCGGTACATATGTAAAAACTACAAAAGTCTGAAAAAATTATAAATGATTCAAATAATATGAGCTAGTATCATAAATCTTTATTGCATCAAGTAAACAAGTAGGTACCTAAGTAATACAATGAATACTGATACCCCGTAGGGGCACTGCAAATTGAGAGGGAACTTAAACATATTACAAAACTACGTTACTTAATTATTCTATAAACTAACAAACTCAGTAAAACACAAATATGAAATCAACAATATTTATACAGTATTATTAATATTAGGTCGGGGAAAAAGTCTTTTCGCATAACGTAGGTATAAACTTATTATAAAATTTTTTTGACTGTACTATTTGTGTCTGGCTGGTTTTGGTAACATTAAAAAGGTTTCATTATAAAGAAGGAAAAAAATAAAAAAAAGTTGTTTCCCGCTATTTTTCATTTGTTTTTCTCTCCGTAAAAATGAGTGAATCTAATGAAGAAATTCGATACATTTTAAAATTTTATTATAAAAAAGGCAAAAATGCAACTCAAGCAGTGAAAAAAATTTGTGATGTTTATGGACCTGATGCAGTGTCAGTAAGAGTAGCACAAATTTGGTTCAAACGTTTTCAGTCCGGAAATTTTGATGTTAAAGATGCACCTCGCTCTGGTCGCCCTGTTACGAATAAAATGGACGACATTTTTGAAAGAGTGGAGCAAGATCGGCATATTAGTAGTTACGATGTAGCTGAAGAACTGGGAATTGACCACAAAACAGTTTTGACCCATTTGAAGAAAGCTGGTTACACAAAAAAGCTCGATATTTGGGTGCCACACGAGATCACTCAAAGAAACTTAATGAACCGTGTACTCATTTGCGATTCATTATTGAGACGTAATGAAACCGAGCCGTTTTTGAAGAGATTGATAACTGGCGATGAAAAGTGGATCACGTACGACAAGAACGTGCGAAAAAGGTAGTGGTCGAAAGTTGGCCAGGCTTCACAGACTGTGGCCAAACCTGGCCTAACACGAAATAAGGTGATGCTGTGTGTATGGTGGGATTGGAAGGGCATTGTTTATTATGAGCTTTTACCGCCCGGCAAAACCATCGATTCTAATCTTTACTGCCAGCAACTGATGAGATTAAAGGAAGCAGTCGAGAGAAAACGGCCGGAATTGATCAACAGGAAGGGTGTGGTCTTTCATCACGATAACGCTAGACCACACACATCTTTAGCCACTCAGCAAAAATTAAGAGAGTTCGACTGGGAGGTCCTAGTGCATCCACCATATAGCCCTGACCTTGCGCCTTCAGATTTTCACCTGTTTCGGTCTCTGCAGAATTCTTTAGGTTCTGTAAGGTTGACCTCAAGAGAGGACTGCCAAAACTATTTGTCCCGTTTTTTTGATCAGAAGTCCCAAAGTTTCTACAGTAACGGGATAATGTCTCTGCCCACAAAATGGCAGAAAGTTATTCAACAAAACGGTACATATATATTGTAAATAAATGTAAATAAACTTTGAAAAAAATGTCTTGACTTTTCATACAAAAATACGAAAAGACTTTTTCCCCAACCTATTATATATAACATTAACTCATAATTTATTTAATAAATCACTATAGGCTTTTTTAATAGAATTTTTCGTCAAAATATTCGTGAAGTGTGTAATAACATTTCGCAATCAGTAAGTTTTTTAATTGTTTAGTAAATGGTTTTATGTTATCTTAATTTTTTAGGGACTCGGGTAAGTGATTGTAAATTTTATCATTATTATTATTATTTTATCGTTAATATTTATTTAGTACATCGATATGACTATCTGAAATAATTTATTGATTCAGGCGTTACTTTGCGGAAATCCATTGTAAGCAAGTGATGGATTAAAAATATCTTTGTAACAATTCCCGCGCTACTATAATTTCCCGAAAAATCGAGAAACTATTCAACACGACACGTGTTTCGCCCTTACACAGGGCATCTTCAGGTAAGATAGGAGCCTCAGAACAACGATGTCTTCACGACCAACGCTGAAACTCTCGTTTATTATAGTCGTCTATTATAGTAGCGCGGGAATTGTTACAAAGATATTTTTAATCCATCACTTGCATGACTATCTGAATCGATATGACTTTTGACGTTTTCAAGTAGTATGAAATAGTTTATGAAATAAATAATTTATGAATTTGAAATAGAAACAACCAAGACTGGAGAAGAAAGGACAAGAAGCTTTTCAAATTTGGACAGTTTCTTGTCGAGTTTTTCCTGTAAGGGCCTTGCAGCGCCCCTATAAAATATCACCCGAATTCAAATTCATAATCATTTATTCAAGTATGGCTCAAAAGAGCTCTTATGAAAAAAACTTAAAAACTAGCGCGCCCATTCACAGCGGGCGGGAGCTTGATCGTAAAAGAACGGGCAAGAAAATCGTCAAGGTTAGTTTTTTCTCCCGCCAGTTACAAGATAATGTACTTAGTAGTAAAACAAGCAACCGAGCAACCTCAACATCAGCTACATCCAGCCTCCGTACTGTGGGAGCACATAATAAGCTTTAATTAATTATTTTTATTAATTCACTAGCTGTTACCCACGACTTCGTCCGCGTGGAATAGTATCTTTGGGTAGCATTTACAACCCCCTTTTCGCAATAAAAAGTAGCCTATATCCTTTCTCAGGGTCTAGACTATCTGTATACCAAATTTCATTTAAATCCGTTCAGTAGTTTTGGCGTGAAAGAGTAACAGACAGACAGACAGACAGAGTTACTTTCGCATTTATAATATTATATTATTATATAAGTAAGGATTTGTTCTCACAACCCTGCCATAATGCGAGCCTGTGTGTGATTGCGGTCATTAATACTTGCTTGTCGCAATCCGCACGTAATTATTATTTTTAATTACATACCTATCTGACGGCGTGTTTTTGATTTTTAGTTGTAAGCCGCTTCTCTGTGTTAATAATTTAATTTTACTTTTCTACGAAATTTACAAACGTATTTACGTAGTGTTTAATCTATTAATTATAATAATGGAAAATGCTTCTGGTGATGCCGCCAGGCTTGATTTATAGCTAATGATAAAGTTAAGCAGCGTTCGCTGATCACCATTTGTGTTGCATTAAAATACTTTAATATTATGTAGGTAGATATTTATAAAGTTTATCCAAAAATAATGTGATGATGGCCAATGCTGGTGTAAAAAAAGATAAAGTGCATGAAGTGAGAACGGTATGCTTAGATGGTATGGTCATGTTGAGAGGATGAATGAAAGTAGACTAACAAAAGTGGGTTCTGATGGATGAGAAAATAGAAGTGTTGATAGGGGAAGACCACGTAAGACTTTCCATTATCAAATTCAGAAGGTTTTGGAGATTTTTTTTCTCTTTTAATCATGTCGCTTTGACAAAGTGGTCAAAGCTATAATAAGATTTATGAGGTACAGTGACCTGAAATATAAAATTACTCCATAGCTAGTCGGCCACCAAAAAAATAATTTTTTTGATCAGAGCCTATTAAGAGGACTTTCTTTCTATTTTTTTTGATTTACGTCGGTATCAATATGCATTTACGCACTGTCTTCCGGCAGAAAGACGGAGTGGGACTCACCACCGGCAGACACGACTGCCAGCAGTAATACCCATTAAAAATCTTCCGATAACGCCCACCGCTTGTTGAGAAAGAGGCGGGGGCCAGAACCTGCAGCTTCTGACACCCCGCATGCGGCCAACGTCCCTTGGACCAAAACCGGGAGGACCACCTCAGAGAGGCGCAGTAAACGCGCCTCTCCTACCTCCCCGTGCGACCATAGCGTGTGCAGCCGACTTCCTAGAGGGTCCACGGCTAGACAGCAGGGGCCCCCTGCCCCCACTGCCTAAGCCCCTCCTGGCGCTGCTAAACGGGCCCTCCTGGCCCGTGCGCTACGCCTTCCACAGGTCCCTCTTAGTTTCCCCTCCGGTAGTCAGTACTAAGGGCACCCAGAGTCGCCAATCTCTGGGTGTTACCTTTTCCCTGGCGCCCTCCGCGCCCTACCGGGAGGTACTCAGCCCCCCCACCACGACAAGGTTGTTAAGAGGACTGTGTCAACTGCTTACAATTAGGCTGGATATAGTAATTGAGACGAGTTACATAATAAAATTATAAAAAGCAGAATTTGAACCCGCCTCCTTTTGGTAATTAGTAGGCACTCAAACCACTACACCAGGAGACGAAAGCTCTGACTTACGAGATCATCTAAAAACCAAAAAAACCTACCTACATTATGGAAGCTATCTGGAATTCGATACCTAACTTTTAGCATAACAAAACGTATTAGCTAAGCCTCGTAAGCGGAAGATGTACCAAGCGAGTTCCAGGGCATACATTCCTGGTAATTCCGCCTTTCCCCTAACTCGCACGCCGTATCACGTTAAGTTTTGCGGAATAATAGGTAAATACACATAGTCGCATAATATCAGCCTAGATCGGAGTCTCTTAAACGCTCGCCTATAAATACTGCCTAAATACCTGCTCGCCTTGTTAAGGGGAAGCACTATCTTTAATTATAAATTAACATTTTAAAGCTTTTGGGAAAATAGCCTTATTCAACACGAGCCTGACTAAAATACATTGATGTTAATCAAAATTGCCTTTTGTGTTTTAAACTCCTATAAAAGCTGATACTGAAATATTAAGCAATTTTTGCATTTAACTAGCTGTTCTATGCACAGTTTTAATTCGATGTCACTGGTTTATGCCTAGGTGAGTGCCTCCCTTTCATGAGAAATTTCGTCGACTCCCCTTGAGTTATAAGGGGAGTCGACGAAAACAAATCCTATGGGATGATGGGCAGCAGTGTCATCCTGCGTACTGGCTTGAACTGCGTTCACTAACCCGTAAGCGCGTGGCGATTATGGGCAAATACCCCCAATGGAATGTAATCTATTGGGGAAGCCAATGTTCAGCAGTGGACATTATAAGGCTGATATGATGATGATTTGTTTTTAATAGCGCCTACCAGCCAGTCAACGTTATAGAGCACGACTTTCCACCTGATGGATCTATTATCTGGTCAGTAGACTTCTGAAGTTAATCAAGTCTCCGTTTTTTTGCTTCACTGCTTACAGTGTACAATGGCGGGTTGCTTGGACTGAACTGGACTTTTCTAGGCTGATGATGGTGAAGACCTGATGGTGAAGATAGTGATGGTGATTACCTGAGTTGAACCTATTACTTTTAGGGCGTGCCCGAATGTGATGTCCGCCAGGATGTTACTCCAAATTTTAACATTTAGTTTCAATGTTATTTGTTACATAAAACGTTGAGACGTCCTCCAGATTACAATTATTTTTGACAGAAATAAACCTGTGACATATACAAACTTCTCTTATTGTCTAAAACCTAATAGTACGCGAATTCTTCATTCATAATTTCTTTATCACTTGAGGCTGAACAAAATAATTTTGTCAACGCATGATTCGAAGCTTGCCCTTAACTATGCGGTGACCACAAGTTGAACGGACAAAAACTGCAAGTGTGCGGCCCTCTTTACGAGCGTGCGGTGTGCGGTGGCCCCTAGAATTATAAAGGCTTTACACAAACAACTAAACAGATATTAAATTCAGCAAGTAACACTAAGAGATTTCAGCGTCCTCGGCGAGTAACGGGATGCCTCGGGGTTTAGCGATTATATCGCTTTTGTTTGCTTATTGTCTTTGTTTTATTTGAATCTATTAATATCGTTATTAGTTAGGAGATAAATAGTACGTGGATATATACTGTTGATACTGGAACTTAAAAATAAAACAATGAGACCGTTTACAACTATGAATCGTGACCATTATATTTGAAGTTATCAGAGTAAACACTTATTTATAAATATACATTTTTGTTAGAATAAAATTTAAATGACAGAGCATTATCATTATCATTGACGACCGATATGGCGTGGTGGCGAGTATACCCGCTCTCGACTCCTGAGGTCGTGGGTTCGATTCCCACACAGGACAAATATTTGTGTGTATATATGAACATTTGTTCTGGTCTGGGTGTTTTCCTATATATTTTAAGTATATATTAACAAAAAAAATAAGTATTTAAGTATGTTTATCCGTTATTTAATATCCATAACACAAGTTCTTAATGATACTTATCTTGGAACTAAATAATTGGTGTAAGTGTCAGAAATATTTATTTAATATTTATTTATTATTATTATTTATTGTTTCAACCTAATGCCATATGGACCGGTCTAAAATAGTGACCCCTGACATCTGACGGGGCGTCGTAAGAGTCGACGAAGAGAAGTCCTATGCCTACCCAGCTGCTGATTATGGGCACATGCCCCCAAACAAAATGTAATCTATTGCTAATGTTCAGCAGTGAACATTATTAGGTTGATATGATGATGATGAACGTTTAACTAAAGGGTTTAGGGCCTGTTCTTACAAATCAAAGTAAGAGATACTCATATCCTAAGATCAATCATATCCTTATCATATCATATACTCATATTCTGTTAGAATGGCTCAAGTTGTCCAATAGGTCCTCTCCCATGGCTTAACACTACAATATATAGTCATTACTAGGACGAAACGTGCATTCCGAAGAATAAGAATAAGAATATTTTTTATTGACAAAATAACATTACATAACAAATAGTTTAAACAGTTACAAAAAAACGTTACACAAAAACAAAACAAAAATATTTAAACAAATATATCAATAATAATAACAACAACTAATGGTAATGTTACCTGTCGAAGCACAAAAGCGCTCAGTTCAAAGACTTCTGTGAACTCTGCTTGATTTACAAAGTCTTACTTCATCACAATATCAGCCTTATGAGTTCATTGTGGAACATTGAGCTACCCAATTAATAATAAATAAATAAATATTTTCCGACAATTACACCAATTATTTAGTTCCAAGATAAGTATCATTAAGAACTTGTGTTATGGATACTAAACAACGGATAAACATACTTAAATACTTTTTTTTTGTAAATACATACTTAATATACATAGGAAAACACACAAAGATTCGTACTGTGTAGGAATAGAACACACGACCTCTGAAGTGAAGTGTAGATATACTGACCTCCACGCCATATCATATATATATTATTATAGGCCCCAAATAGATTACACTCTATTTGGGGTCTATGTTAACCGATATATTATTATTATTATCATACGGTAGGAATTCTCTTCGTCGACTATAATGTTACGACTCCCCGTGAGATGAGAGGGGATGGCGCTATTGTAGGCCGGTACCACATGACACACAGTCAGTCTAACTTTTCCGTCACTTACTTTTGTATCAATTTCGAATTAATTACACAAGCTCACGGTCCATCAACACACCCTATAATTGAAACGGGAGCAATACAAAACGTACTATCAGATTAATCTCCATATTGTATAACTTCAACACGCACTTTCATAACACATCTGATGCAAAGAGTGAGTCAGTGTAAAGCTGTTTTCCGATTGTTACTTACGAAAAGATGTTCCTTTATATGATTCTTGATTTAGTAGCTAGCTTTAACGTATAGGGATCCAAGACCTAAGGAGCCCAAGCCAACCTCACCTGTAAGTGGGCATCTGCCGATTAACGGACGAGGCTTTGGCGAACATAACAGTGCCCGGTAAGCGGCAATATGCTCGCCACCTATTACGTAGGACCAACAATGCATTTGGCGAAGTGTGGGCATATCTTATGTCTCTGCCTACTACCCCTTCTAAAATAAAATAAAATATACTTTATTGTCTTTAAGATCAACAGGATCATTTAAATTTGTCATTTTTTTACAAATAAAATGTTTTTTTTTTACAATGAAAGAAATATGAGCGGTACCACAATAAAGTAGTAAAAGCAAGTGGGTTCTTTGTCAGAATTTGACAAGGTTTGTCACTTCGGGGAAACAGGCGCACAGTGGGTCGAAACTGCTATATGAGGGACATAGGATTTTTTTTTACACATTCGATTAAAAAAAAATACCAATCGATAGATGTCGTCATTTTGACGAATAATTATTATGACAATTTTTTCCTAAAACGAATAGTTTCCCTGAAAAAAAAAAATAATATTTTTTTTGTATGGAGTGACATTAAAAATGTTGAATTGTGGCCGAGTCTTCACAGGTCTTGCGTCGAAACTGCTTAAGTCTTGTTTTTTGGCTTATTAGCTATAATTTTACATTGTCAGCGCGTACCCATACTTGCCCGTTCAAGAGTTGTGAGGTTCAATAAAAAGCATAAAATGTAAGTATAAAGTACTTCTTTATTAGCAATTTCACAGAAAATTTACAGAAAATATAATTTACATACTATTAATTAAGTAATAATAACAATTTAAAAACTGTATTAATCTAAAAAAGTATAATAAATATTTTTAAAACTAAGGAAAATATTAAAAATAATTACAATTAAAAACAAGAAATATATTATAAATTTTAAAGAACAAAAACTATAAATACATTAATCACTATCACTATCTTGTAATGTATTTAAATCTATAAATTCAATTTCGGTTTCTGTCGGAAGTGACACCAGAAGCTCGACTGCTCTTGGTGAGAGTACCATTCTACGTTGTTTGGTCATACTTGGCCTCAGAAAGGTCAGTTTGGGATCAGACGACAAAAGAAGATTATGCAATATATCTTCATTTGTCGCTGTCCTACTGACTTTTCTAGAGTGGTCCTCTCTATATCTCCGAAAATCTTTATTTCGAGCTTCTGATGCTTCTTCAGAAAGTTTTCCGATTGGTATAAGTCCAAAATATTTAATTATATTCGTACCATGCATTAGCAACTTATGTACGCTAGAAGGCATGTAGTACCAAGGATATAACTGTACATACAAAGAGGCAGTTTCCTTGCAAAATTGGGAGAATTTATTTTGGTCCACTTGCTCTCCCGAGGCCACTGTCTGCAAAATTATGTGGAATCTTTTGATTAGCTCTTCATCAATTCCTGTGATGCGAGCAGATGTTGTTGCATCACTAAAAAATCTTCGAGCAGTGTTTCCGTCATTTGTAGTTCCTGCGCCTTGTTTCACAACGCCCACCAGCAGGCCGTTTTCATCTTTGAAAGCTTGTTGTATTTGCCTATTTCTTTCCGCCAACTTTTCTTTATCTTCACCCCTTGAGCTCCATTTTTTAAAGTCCATCCGGTAAGCTGAAATAAAGATATCACTTATTAGTATTCAAAAGTTCAATGTTAAATAAATAACACGAAATAGTTAATCAATTACTTAATATTAGTTACCTATATGAAGTAAACATTCCATGCACCGAATCCACGCATGTAATGAAGACAGCCCGTATTTGTACATATCTTCATTATCCGGTCTACTGTAGTCTAGCTTGTTCATCTCTGATGGTTTCGCCTTACAGATGTCACACACAGCTGTCGAAGTTTCCGATAAGTACGAAGTAATCTTCCCGTCGATCATTGTCATCAATAGCTCATATTTTACAGTCACTTCGTGTATTGAGAACGTTTGTAGTCCTTCTATCTGCATTTCTATGGCTTCTTTTTCACGTTGGACTGTACTTTCACACTCCTTCATGAACTTGAACTGTATCGGGCGGCAGTAAAACGTTGAAGATGGGCGATCATTTTCCCATAAAATATCTTCGTCACCCAGCAACCTTATAGGTACTAAGCTGACCATAAAAACACTGGAATCGTCAAAATCCGAACTGCTAGCCTTCTGCTTATAATTACTTTGACTTGATGCTCCATCGAAACCCCATTTACATATGAGCTTTAAATTAGCTGTAGAAGATAAATCAAAGTCCATTCCGTCGAGTAATCTGGAGATTGTCAAGTCAAGCAAAGCCTGCAGTTTAATAGATGCTCCATCTTCCGTTATGGCAATATCCTTTTTTGCAGGGTAACAATTTAATTTAGCTTGTTTAAGTTTATAGTAGGAGGAATACATACAAGTTGCACCCTGTTCAATTGCAGAATCTCGTAGGTTAATATATTGCCACTTTAATAAGTTAAGGGATATCGAGAGAGCTAGGGCTTTTTCGGGAGTATATAAACATTTATCTTTTTTGTGACTTATGCAAGTCTTCACCATATCAACATCTTCAGGATGGTTAAGTAAATGTTCCATTATTTTACTTACTTCAGAATTCCCGCTACTTTCTAGATTTTTCATGGCAGCACACTGTAACTCTTGTGGAGACACTGAGTCGCTCAAGTGCTCTACGCGTCTTCGTTTTTGTTTGTTAGACAACTCTTCAAAGGGCTTTCTTGGTGTAAATTGTGATGATGACGTTGAAGCTATTGGCGAAGATGGTACCAAAGCTTCTACGTCTTCACTGACATCAGCGGGTTGAATATTTTCTGTTTGGGAGATAAAGTCAGGCCAATTTATGGCAGATTCCAACCAATCTCCATTTCTCTTCAAAAAATTACTAAGAGTCCTATTCGATTTGACCCATCTACTCGAAACATTTGAACAATACTTCGCACAATATTTCCTAAGTTTGGCACTTGTTTCTTCATTCCAGTTAATGTTCAGAACCTGCTTGAGATATTCACAAAACTTGTTACTGTCCGTCAAAGAACCTAACTGTTCTCGTAACACCATGAATAAATCCAAATTATTGACGAAGCCTTCCATACTGGTCACAAAATTATTTAGTTACACGGCAAGTTATCTTGGTAGTAGTAAAAATGCGTATGAATTGATTTAAATGATACCCCTATTTATATAGGTTGGAATAACTTCATTCTATCCTTATTATTAATGTGTACTATTAGGGTAATTATTTAATTACTTCACGTTTAAAGTTATTAGCAAATAGAAAAGATAATTCTTGGAGACAATTACCAATAATGCAGCCGATATGATTACCTAATCGTTTAAGAAATGTAATTAGAAAACATTTTACCAATGTTTTCTAATTACATTTCTTAAACGAAGATAATAACTTCGGAGAAACATGCAATATAATTAATAATATTAATTCTTTAAAAAAATAACGAAGAATTTTGGATAAAGGCGCTCTTTCGTGGAACAAATTTTGTTGCTAATTTCAATTGTTGGAATTCACTTCAAGTTAAGTACAATTTTTGATTTCATTCGTTAATATATATATTTTTATAATTCTTAACTTATAACTTTCTCATTTATAAACTAGTATTTCGTAGTTAATTACATCCTTTATTCATAGAGTATTTATCTAACACATTATTTTGTTTAAATACTGACATGATAAAATTAATAAAGTAATGATTTTATTGAAATTTCTGATGCTTGTAACTTTTGAACGGGCAAGTATGGGTACGCGCTGACAATGTAAAATTATAGCTAATAAGCCAAAAAACAAGACTTAAGCAGTTTCGACGCAAGACCTGTGAAGACTCGGCCACAATTCAACATTTTTAATGTCACTCCATACAAAAAAAATATTATTTTTTTTTTTCAGGGAAACTATTCGTTTTAGGAAAAAATTGTCATAATAATTATTCGTCAAAATGACGACATCTATCGATTGGTATTTTTTTTTAATCGAATGTGTAAAAAAAAATCCTATGTCCCTCATATAGCAGTTTCGACCCACTGTGAGGCGTGAATGTATGTGTGTATGTATAATATTGGGCTCATAGTAGGATGAGAACTAACTTTAGTAAGTTTGCGTTTCACTATTGGACACGAGACTCCTTACAGTCATGTATGAAAAATACATATTTAATATAGTAAATTAATGATCTAGAGCGCTTGGGTTACCGCGGCCTTGGGACGTAGCAGGCTCAAGAAGGAACATGGATAGTTTTTAGTCATCAAAAGACTGAGACACCCTCCCGCTCTACCCTCAGTGGGAGAAGGTCATAAGATGGTTTTCAATCCGAGTAAATAAAAGAGGATTTTCTAGACAACTCAAAATATTATTTCTTTAGAGTATTCTTTTTTTTCAATTTCTTTTATGGCTATTTTTAGATCTTTATATCTATTCATGTTAATTACATAGAAAGAACCCCCTGGTGCTGACCTGCCCTAATCACTACTACTAATATTCTTATTAAATTCACTCACGAATACTCACAAATATTTGTCCTGTCTTGAAATCGAGTATACTTCCACTAAGATACGTCGTCAAATGGATATGAATAGCTTATATTGAAGTATAAGATAATGTGAAGCGAGCCTAACAACAATAGCCATAAAGCAATAAGCCGCCACCTACCGGCGGCTGTTGTAAACACGGAGCTCCCGCCGTGAATCAGCCAGTCTCCAATAAATCCGTCGCCCGCGCACCTAAAACAGTACATATTTTGTTATAGCGTTTAAATCAAGAAACGTGCGCGAGCACTGGTAGGGTGAGCAGTTGATTTGGTTTGTACGGACGTAGGGTAATTTGTTTTTTATTGTTCACACTATTACATAGTACATAATATTTTCTGTAAAAACTATTCTGATGAGGTCTGTTTTTGGAAGATCGGCGCTGGCGCTGGCGGTTGGGTCGGCCGGTGGTGAGTCCCACACACCCCAGTCTATCCCACTTTGGCCGAAAGGCAGCAAGTAAATGCATTTTGTTACACGCGAAAAAATTAACGATTTTTTTGCCATGTAATCGAGTGGTTATCGTCTTATGATTAGGACCAGCCCAAGGCTAGGATCGTAAGAGGCAACTAATGGCTATCCGCGCCGCATCAGAAAATTCTTACAGCAGCAGCAGCAGGACTCCATTTTATTCAACTGGGATAGCTAGACAAGTGCACTATTCTTTAAAAGTTATTACAGAATTAAGTCACACACCTTTTCCAATTCATACTGGGTTAAAATGGAGAAGTACCTGAATGTCTCTCTCTTCTAACAACTAACACCATAAATTAGTACAAATGGAACCCTCTAACACTTTTAAAGATGTAATTAAAACGTGCATAGGGAGTATATTTAATTTTCAATTAAATATTGAAACTAAACCTACATGGTGAAGAACAGAAACAACATAAATCAAAGTAGAAAAAATTATTGCATAATTATTTTGTTATTTCACAAATCAATTTGTAAATTTAATTATAAAACTGTATGAGACTGTGTGTAATCCCTCTCACTTTGGATTATAGCAGGAAGTCTAAGCCCAGTAGTGGAGTTATACACATTATTATCTCAGCCCATTGAAGTAGAACTACTGGATTCAGACTTAGCACCAGTATCAATTTATTATTGTCGGCAGCACCGCTACGACCGCTTCAGTTAGGAATGTTCTTGGGACAATGATAACACTTCAACAGTTCCTACTTGTCACCCATAGATATAGACACCCTATCCCCATAGTAGGTCTCTGTTTACATTCGCACGCGGCGATACCACGGATAATTCCTCATTGGGCGAATGAATCGCTCATCACCTTTCAGATTGTTTACTGGTGCCTTAAAAAGTATAGATAGGACAGTGTAAAAAAACATTAGATAGTAAACGCGACCGTAAAAAAGTAAAAAAAAAAATTATTTCGTAAACTATTATACATAGTACTTGAAGTCGTCATAATTAAAAATGAAAAAAAACAATCGAAATATTATTATACTAAATTACGAAGCTTAGATTCACTTACATGCAAAAAAACAATTAAAAAAAAAATTAAGTGTAAGTGAATCTAACTGACAAGAAACTCACAGGCTATGCTCTTTTAAATATGTCCATTGGTTTGGTACTAGAAGTACAATCTTCATTTGGCTTTGAAGCTATACAATGCAATATAACATAACATTAACAATATTCATGTTTTAAGTCATTCATATTAGAATAGCATGTATGAAACGGCAGTTTAATCCTTAGAATAATATCCCTTTGAAGACAGCTTGCGTTTTATTGTTAATTTAAATTTATTTAGGCCCAATTGCTGTATGTTGCTTGGGATTTTATTGTAGAATCGCACACATTGACCATTAAAAGATTTGTTTATCTTTTGGAGCCTAGTGGCAGGTACAACTATTTTTATGCTTATTCCTTGTGTTTAAGTTATGTATACAGCTTTTCTTACTAAATTGATCAGTATTCTTATGTACATATACCAGGTTTTCATGAATAAATTGACCGGCCACTGTCAAAATACCAATTTCTTTAAACTTTTCCCTTGGTGTGAGATAACTTTGTGACAAGTACTACGAAACTGTGCTTGCCAATGATCAAAAATCGACATTATAGAGCATTATCAAGTACCTAAGATATAAGAAAACCTTAGAACTAGGATGTGTACACGGCAAGTGTGTCTCTTAACATTTTTCTACATATTTATGAACGAAAAATTTTAATTGTTTGTTTCCAACGCTTTCATTTCCATACAATAAAGTCAATACTGATAATATCTAAATCCCTAAGGATGCACAAATAAATAAGACAGTATCAGGGCTATAACTAATCTAAAATAAATTCATAGCTTCTACTGCAATAAACCACATGCGGAATCTATTAAAAAAATGGTAATATTTATCAGCTGTCAACTCTAAGCTATAGTTAAGTCTACACCAACTGGAATAGTAACCGCATCAGGCTCAATCTTGCTGAGTCGCATCAATCGGCGCCCGCGCAGCCGACGACTGACTAACGGGCCGCTGACTGCCGAGACATGTTACACACCACACTCACACACACCTACTGCGTATGGAAGTCCTTCGTTTGGAGACATTGTATATACGGCCTTGTTATACTAGGTAAATGGGTACATCTTCTTTAATCGACTCTCATACTCCAAAGACTGAATCCCTCCCGTCTTGGTTTTATAGGCCAGAGTAGGACGGTAATGGTCTTAGATGGTGTAACTGTTTTAGATGAAAGATAGTTATAAAAGGCAGTTGACAGAACTGGGGCTGTACCTGGGAGAGTTTCATGTTGATAACAATTATTCGAAGTCGATCATTTCGTACCGGGTAATTTGTTGTCTATATACCTACTTCCTGTATTTACCACAAAATAAATAAATAAAATAAAATAAATATTCTTTTACAATCACACTAATTATTTAGTTTCAAGATAAGTATCGCCAAAAACTTGTGTTATGGATACTAAAGAATGGATAAACATAATTAAATACCTTCTTTTTTTTGTAAATATATACTTAATATTAGTATATAGAAAAAAACCTAGACCAGAACAAATATTCATGTTCATTCACACAAAGATTTGTACTGTACTGAACCAGGAACTCAGGAGTGGAGTACAGGTATACTCACCACCACGCAGTATTGATTGTCCATAAGTAAATAAATATCAAAAATATATATATGTACCGACCATAGCATATCACTACTTCTATGTCTAACCATAGTTATCGCTGCCTCAGGTAATCGCTGAACATTCGCCAGTCTTAAGGCGGCAAACCCCAGCTCATTATACAAAAACTATAATAGACCAAGGCAAAATAGACTCGGCAAAGGAAGGTATCTCCTAAAAGCCAGAGCGTATTAAGTCTGGAAGTGAACGGTGTTTTTATGTCGTAGGCAGCAATCAAAATCGTCTTTTTCCTAAAAACCTAGGAAGGTTACGATAAGCTGAATATTTTGAGTTTAAAGGAATAATATGGGAACTCAAAAAGCTTCTACTTACGAGTTCTTTTGCAACTAGTAAAATCTACTAACAAAGATTTGTATATTAAATAACTCGCTAGTAAAGTTGAAAATGAGTTGGGTGTATAGGGATCCTACCAAGACCTAAGGAGCCCAAGCCAACCTCACTTGCAAGTGGTGCACCTGCCGATCAACGGACGAGGCTCTAGCGAACATAACTATGCCCGGTAAGCGGCAATGGGCTCGCCACCTATTACGTGGGAACAACTATTTAATATGCCTTCCCTTTCGGGGAAACAGGCGTAAATGTATGAATGTATTTGACTACAAATTTATTACCAAGTTCCGTTACCCCTAAACTCATTTGTAGTTGGTGTAATGTTTAGAATACTGTGCATATTTACAAACAAGAATTATACACATAATTTGGATTTTATAGAAAATAATAGATATTATAAATATAGATATTTTCGCTTTCCCCGCAACTTTTATAAGGCACAGGGCAGACATTCGCTGCGTGGCTGAAGTATGCGACCGCCAGCCTTTAAACATCTCCACCTCGCTACAGTCCGTAGTCGCTGCTAAACTTGTACCGTTAGTAAAAAAAATGTTTTTCTGTTTTTAATTTGGGTGGGTAAATAAATATCTGTTGCCAGATTTCCATTGTAAAATTGGAAACCTACTTTGCTGCATGCTATGAAACATTACAATAATATCTATAATTTCTAAGCATCTAAACTTTCACCTCGTTTCAGTATATTATCGCTGCTAAACATGAACCGTTAGAAAATATATTTTACTGTTTTAACATACTAAAAACAAACACGTTTCGTATCCTACAATCAGTGTGTTGTCATGAATGGTTCATTTATTAGCAAGGCACTAGAGACTTGTGTTCATCTTCTATATTAATCATAGCCATCATTTCGGATTTTCGGCCATAAGAAGATCACTACTGAACATAGGCCGCTTGCATTCACAAACTTCCTACCGCCTTAGCCACATCATTAACAAAGATATAAATATTTTATTGTAATATAGATATGACTGGCCACTATCTTCAATAAAAAAACAATTCAATTCAAATAAATTAAGCTATTGGAGTCAAGCCACCGCTAATACGCACTGGATCCGCGTGGTGGGCCTGAATCCCTGTCACCTTGC
Source organism: Musotima nitidalis (assembly GCA_949126915.1). Taxonomy (NCBI): domain Eukaryota; kingdom Metazoa; phylum Arthropoda; class Insecta; order Lepidoptera; family Crambidae; genus Musotima; species Musotima nitidalis. The sequence goes on from OX421416.1 coordinate 19,660,218, forward strand.
ATCGTGAGAGCTGTGGGACGGCCAAGAGCTTAGATGACGGAGCTTTTGGAGAACTTTTAACTTACAGACATATAAGAAATGTATCTGAAGTATAAACCCTTGATTTGTTATTTAAAGTTTTTTGCAAACTCTACGGCTAACTTGCAGAGAATGCCTTATGGCATTAAGTTTGCCTTTTGTAATTTGCCTTTCAAGTGTGCCATAAAGATTAAATAACTACACTTCAAAGTATAAAACTACGATAACAATAACTAGTAAATTAAAAGCAGTCTAAAACATTTAACCTGTTTTTTTGCTGACGGTGCAACTTCAGTATCACAGATATCAAAAAGCTTACGGGCGAGTTAAGGCACTCGATTAAGCGCGCCTTGTTTGCATCGCGGCCGGGCGCCGAATTTGCTGACCGTACACTGCAGTTAAGCTGTTTTATGATAATTAAAATTTTTGTTAACGGTACCGGGCTATTTTCAGCCAATTTTATTGTAACGGCTTCTGTTTATCAGCAAGTTTAATTACGGACTGTTGAAGAAGTAGAGGGATTTTAAAGGGAAGAAACTGGGTTATTTCTTCTCTTAAATAATGGTTTCTTGCATTTAGCACAGTTAGCCAATGTCAAGTAACAGATATATTAATAATATTCAATTCATATTAAATGAGAATGAATAGTGGTAAAGATAATAAATGGTAAATGAAATGCCCTCCCCCTAAGCCCCTTGAGTCCTCAGTAAAGATGTGCGTGATATACAGAGATTTCACATGGACTTCTTGAGAGAATTTGAAAAGTGTGATGTTGCAATGTTTTGTTTTATTTACTAACACTCATGTACCTACGTTCACAAACACTTAACGTTTAATTATCTACCGTTATAACACATTAATGTTCAAAATGTCACAAATTTCAGAAATTAAAACAAAACTACAGACATGACGGTTCACCTTCCCGCCAAGAAGTTTGTTAGTGGGTTAGATAGATCCATTGTTAAACTTAATTTTTATTTTGTAATGGTTTAGTTTTAATTTCTTAGCGATACTACTAGATGGCGCTAGTAGTAATATCAATGTCGTTGTCTAGATTTGGTTATGTAAATTCTTACCAACTATAATAATTGTACATAAATACAATCACGCCTGTTCCCCCGAAGGGGTAGGCATAGGCATATTACACGCGAGCTGTCGCGAGCGATGGCGAGCCTATTGCCGCTTGCCGGGCACTGTTATGTTCACCAGAGCCTCGTCCGTTGATCGGCAGTTGCACCACTTGCGGGTAAGGTTGGCTTGGGCTCCTTAGGTTTTAGTAGGATCCTTATACATTGTCTTGAGGTTAAATACACAAGGAAAAAGATTAACTTAACTTTACTGGACCATTTACCAAGCTCTTCTTTTATTTCTTACTGAAGGATCACACAGAGGAGACCGCGTTTGGAAACGTAGAGTAGGACGACGAAGGTGGTCCGACGACTTGAGACAAATGGCTGATAGCGGATGGTATGTTCTGCAGAGGACCATGATGGTTGAAGTTCTTTGGGGAAGGCCTACGTCGGTGGTCGGCGATTGGCTATTGGCTGATTGATTGAAGGATCACCTCTAAGGCTCCTATCTTACCTGAAGATGCCCTGTGTAAGGGCGAAACACATGTCGTGTTGAATAGTTTCTCGATTTTTCGGGAAATTATAGTAGCGCGGGAATCGTTACAAAGATAATTTTAATCCATCACTTGCTTACAATGGATTTCTACAAAGTAACGCCTGAATCAATAAATTACTATCTACCTTGGTTAACAGGTTTAACATTGTCTATCATCGGCATCGACGACCGATATGGCGTGGAGGTCAGTATACCTACACTTCACTCCAGAGCTCGTGGGTTCGATTCCCACACAGGACAAATCTTTGTGTGCATGAACATGAATATTTGTTCTGGTCTGGGTGTTTTCCTATGTATATTAAGTATGTATTTACAAAAAAAAAAAAAGATGTAAGTATGTTTATCCGTTGTTTAGTATCCATAACACAAGTTCTTAATGATACTTATCTTGGAACTAAATAATTGGTGTAATTGTCAGAAAATATTTATTTATTTATTTATCATAACAAGCAATATTCTAGCAGTAATTCATCCAAGGATCGTTTTCGAAACAGCCCAGTATTAAGCAGCCAAGAGCATATTACATACCATTCAAGATTACGTAAATACTATAATATACCTCAGATTATTCTAGAATATCTCAAAAGCTATCAAACAGAATTTGAATAAAGTTTTCACAAACAGAAAGGCAGATCATCTAAAAAGATTTTAAGCTATATTTTATACTGCGGACTGCCAATTGCTCTCGTGGGATAGGGTATGCTTCTGAACGCGGACGAAACCGAGGGGAAAGCTAGTATTATACATAATATTGAAAATAATAAAACTTTATTCAAAGTGCAACAATATATTTCAACGCTTTTTTTAAAAAAAATCTTCACCTATATTAAACTTAAAAAAATATGAAAAGCGTAATTTTATTTGGTTCATGTGAAGATGAAGTTTAGGTGGAGAGATTCGTATTGTATCTATTTAACAAACAAATTGTGCTTAATTACTTTCTCGCAGTATTGTATTGTTTATTTTTCATGATTTTTGTAAATTATAGGTTAGATTCCTGAAATAAACGATTTTTGTACGATTGATTTATATAAATAAGTACACCGACAAGTTTTCACATGCATACTTTAACATTTAATAATATTTAGATTCCGGACTTACGTGAGAACAGGCGTACACAACATTGTCGATACAGAGCACATATTAATTTACACAGACTAAAAGAAATAACAGAATTAATTAAATTAAGTGAGATATTCTGAAGCGGAAATATTAATTTAATGTATGTAAATTAAAGAAATGTCAAAATATATTGAAAATTATAAATACAGTCATGCGCGTCTTAATGCTAATAATGATATCATAATGTTCTTAATTTCAAGTAGGTACACACCATATTAAGTAGTGTACTATATACAATGTACTACTTACAAAAATATGCCATGAACATATAATTAGTATCTTTTGTTTATATTTATAAGGAAAGATTTATAAGGACGTAAGTTTGAAGCATAACGACTCAAAGCGAACACAAAATATTGATATAAAATGTTAAAGACACGATTGCGCATTAGTTTATAAGTATGACATTCATAAGAGCTCTATAGAGCCAAACTTGAATAAATGATTTTTTTATTTTGATTACTCTCCGTAAAAAGTGGTTGCAATACATTGTGAGAGATAAAAATAAGCTGCTCTACTGCTAATATTACTTATTATTTCACGTTATAAAGCGCTTTTATTTTCTTATTGGACTGCATCGACTGCTTATCATCAGGCAGGATGTAGTCTTTATGACGTGTCACATTAAAAAAAAAAATATTTATCGACTCATTTCTTGGTAAACAAAACTACAGAGGGAATAAAATCCGATAACTGATTGCATTCACAGAAACTTGACAAAACAGACAGCTCGCGCTACTCGAAACGCGAAACATCTCGTGTCAACATTGAAATAATAAATCCGGGGAGGTCCGAGCCCCCTCCAGGCCTCCCCCTGCAGGCCTCCCCTCGCCCACTTCACTCCAAGGAGGCATCCACGAACGCTGTCACGGCATGATGGACGGCAGCGTATAAAACTGACGAGAGACGGCTACCCGCGTCGGAATGGCTCTACGGAGCCCAGTATATCACTTTTATTACATGCCATCTTCATTTTCATATTTCATATTTGCATTTCGGCCCCCACTCGGCCCCCTTACACCCCCTTTTAAGCGTTCTCGCGTTTTTCTATGTTGTAATCGCTTTGTGCGGCGGACGCGAGTGGGCAGCGTCAAAGAAAATGTTTTAGAAGAAATGAAGGACTAGTCAGACGCTCTGATTCGGGTTCAGTACGTTTCATTTTAAAATTACATTAAAAAGAGTATTTAAGTTACGTTTTTTAAAAAAGATTTTCTTGGGAATATCACAAAGCTGCCCTAAATAAAACCAAATAAAGCGCGGATTTCTTTATACGTACTACAAAACGGATAAGCATAAAATACTTACTTACTTACAGAAAACAATTGCAAAAAATGTTTGTCTTGCGTGGGAATCAAAACGATGGCCTAAGAAGCGGAGAGTAGGTACATAAGTGGAAGGAGATTTTAGAATCTTAGGTTTAAAGACATTTATTCTCATAAAAACAAGTTCGCTTATAATGAGATTAACAATTATTGTATAGTAAGGTAATAAAATAAAAATTATACCTCGAGGCGTATTCACAACCCCTTACTAATTTATAGTTTGGCATTAATAATGCTGGTTTAGTTCAGTTTTAAAAATACTAACATTTGTACATTATTTCAAGTAATTTAGTAGATTATTGTAAAGTTGGAATCTTTTCTACTTTTAGCTCTCACCGATATTGAACAGAAGCCTCAGTTTTAAGTTATTTTGATATTCTTGCTCCATCGAAACTCATTTTACATTAGGGATTTTTCATTTATGCCTTATCGATCGACTAATTTGAGTTCGGAGAAAGTGGAATCCTTGACGAACAATTGAGGCTATATCAAGTCTTTGTTATGCTATACATAAAATAAAAAGTCACTGACGTACTAATTATTATAATTAAAACAAATTTCATGTATGATCTCTAAAAGCGTATAAGTACCTAACCAGTAGAAAGTTCCGAGCGGCGGGCAGCCTCTGTTGAAAATGTTTAAAAGAAAATGTTTCCCTTTACTTCAACGTGTCGGGAGCATGGCTATTTTGTTTGATCACTTTGTCCAACACTTTACCTATGTGCACATAATTCTCAGTTCAACTGCGAACACTTCATGTATAAGAACTGCTGTACGAGGTTTAATTAGCTTAGTTAGTTTTGACGTTCGATATTGCACTGAGGTTCATAGCATCGATGTTAGTGGGTTTGATTCCTAAATTGTATTTAAGTAATAACATTAATATGAAGACGCTTAGGAGCTTAGCAATTTTATTAAATTATTTGGCAACCGATATGGCGTGGAGGGCAGTATACCTACACTTCCCTCCAGAGGTCGTGGGTTCGATTCACACAGGACAAATCTTTGTGAGTATAAATATGAATATTTGTTCCGGTCTGTGTGTTTTCCTATGTATATTAAGTATGTATTTACAAAAAAAAAAAAAGTATTTAAGTATGTTTATCCGTTGTTTAGTATCCATAACACAATTTCTAAATGATACTTACTTATCTTGGAATTAAACTATTGGTGTAATTGTCATAAATAAATAAAATAAATAAATAAATATTTTCCAACAATTACACCAATTATTTAGTTCCAAGATAAGTATCATTAAGAACTTGTGTTATGGATACTAAACAACGGATAAACATACATAAATACTTTTTTTTTTGTAAAATAAATACTTAATATACATAGGGAAACACCCAGACCAGAACAAATATTCATGTTCATGCACACAAATATTTGTCCTGTGTGGAAATCGAACCCACGACCTTGGAGAGGAGAGCGGGTATATTCGCCACCACGCCATATCGGTCGTCATAAAATATTTATTATTATTTATTATGGCGCCCTACCTTAATAGCTGGTCTTAGGATTTTCTTAATAAAAGGGCTTGTTAACATCAGGAATCAATAGGTCAGCGCTAGCTTAGCGACCCGTATCTGACCGTTGTAGATACCTCAAATATTTTGTTCTATCCAGCAATACCAGCTATTTGCCTGTTGGTCGACTCAGGTATGCTCTCCTAACAGGCACGGAACCCTAATTCACATATCATCAGGCCCTGATTTCTTTGCTATACGTTACCGGGTCACAACTACCATTCCCAATGACTTATACGTACACTCCACGCCCAAAGCTTTTTTAGACCACGAATGGAGATTAATCGTTCACTGCATTGTCCACGAGTAGCAGGAATTATGTGCACACCTCTGTATTTTACGAGCTCTCTGGTAACGCCTTATTGAAACACGTTTTAGTTCTTTTTGTGTTGGACAACTGTTTTTCAGATTCTGTTACAGGTACACTGAATGTTATGACCTTGACAAATTCTAAAAAAGAACCTATTGGCTTTTACTTATTTATTACGGTACCGCGCATATTTCTTTCATTGTTGTTAAAAAAATATATGGAATTTCCATTTTGTGTAAATGTTTGACGAATTTAAATGGTCACGTTGATCTTAAAGACAATAAAGTATATTTTAATTTTATTTTATATCGCGTTTCTGGTCAACTTTGTCTCCTAGCAAGCTGGTATAGTGCTGCTACAAGATTTAAGATTTATTTATAATTGTTATAGTGTGCGTTGCCCCAGTGGAAGAAGTTCGAATTTCACTATTTTCAGTGTATGACGCTGTGTAATTGTGTGGGGTTAGTGAAAATTTATGCATCCATCGGGTATAACCCGCTGGGGAAACGCACACGTTTTCATAGCAAGCTTCCGGCCTAAGCGGTGCTTATAAGACATGTTTCACAAGTGCTTCTTAAAGAAACTTATTTTGAATAAAAAATCACAAATGATTCGCGACTTTCAGTTGTATACACGCTTCGCTATTATTTAAAATGGTTGGTATACGATTGGTAGATTACGTTGACCTATAGATATTGTGGTATACTGAATTTCAACACATATCTTAACTTATCCAATTAATACTACTCATCCTAGATCCTTGAAAAAAAACCACAACAGACACATTAACTGACGAACATTGACAAATTATGACAAAGAATACTTTTTGCTTTTTATTTCTTGATTATGGTACTGCTTATATCTCTTTCATTGTTTTTCAATAAAATAATGAATTTCCATTTTTTTTGTAAAAAAATTACGAATCTAATCGATACTCTTGATCTTAAAGACAATAAATTATATCTTATATTATTTTTCTTGGTGAGATTCAGATTTCAGTTCAGATAGTCCAAAAACCAAGGCTCTTGACCAAAGTAAATTAATATTGTACATGTAACTCACCAAGTTGGTTGGTTATTTAGGTACCTTATACCTAATAATAATATTTTCGTATAAACATTTGCTAAAAATATACAAACTCTAAATCCACCAGACTCGTAATGGCGGGCTAACATGTCGCTGAGCCAGCTCATCACGAGGAACAATAGTTTTCGTCGTTCCTTGCCACTCACAGTGCCACAGACTACATGCAATACCACTGACTACAACTGAAACCTAGCAAAGGCCTTGTGTTAATAAAAATATATATTACATATTAAACTTGCAGTAAATTTTATAATTTTTGTACGAAAATTTTTAACATCGTAAATTGTTTTTGGCCACTGGGAGCCATAATCATAGTATTTTTCTTATTGAAAATAAAAGGTAATACATAATGTTATAGTTGAGAGAGAAGAGAAGATTGAAATTGATAATAGGAGAAGTAAATTATAAAAAAGATATCCTATGGATATTGTTTCATGCGAACGGATAAAACAAATTAAGTTCTATAAGGATCGGATTTTAATTTGATATTTTAATTGTGCCTAAAATCGTGTCTTTGATAAAATATTTTCTTGACCCACATACAAATCAACCAATTTTTTACTTTTATTTACTTTTTAAAAAGTTTAGTATACAAATAAAAGCCCGGGACTTGTGAGAGTCGACGAAGAGAAATATTTTCAAATGATGTCTTTCTGCGTACTGGCCTGAACTGCGATTACCAACCCAACCCAACCCACCTGCCCAGCGTGATGGTTATAGGCGATTACCCGCAATAAAATGTTATCTATTGAGGAAGCTAATGTTCATGGACTTTATAAAGCTGTTATGACGATAGGTAAAAATAAATTATTGGAAAATACATATAAGGAAACACTAGTACGGGGCCGTGTGTCGTATGCCGTGTGGTCCCGGCCAAGAACAGTGTCACCCCCTCTCATCTCATGGGGAGTCGTAAGAGTCACCATGGGGAACTTTTAACCAGAGGGGACCAGTTAAGGTACGGGACTCGAGCTTAAGCTCTCGCCCTAGCGTCATCTCTGCTGACGTTTCAGCAGGGTCATGATTCACCTCATGTGAGGCTAGCGTAAGAGACGACGGAGTGAAATCCTACCGAATGATGGGCAGCAGCATCATCTTTCGTCCTAACGTGAACAGCCATCACAGGACGCGCATGCCTAGCGTGGTGCTTATGGGCAAATACTCTCAATAGAATGTGATCTTTTGGGGAGGGTAATTTTTTATAGTGGAGTACATAATAATATGGCTGATTTTATTAGTGTAAGGGGCTTTTCATTTCTGAAGAAATTTCTTCCAGCAGCTATTGTTTATCGTTTATCCCCTTTTAGTTTATTATAACAGATACTTTGCGAAACTCGCGAAGCAACAATCGCTTCAAGTTTTATCCATACACCAAATTATTATCCTAATTAGTTATTATAAACAAATTTCCTAGGAATAAATATTTTTGGGTTTCTGGTTATAAAAATAGCATGGCATGTGCTAGGTTGTGCAGTTGATCAGTCCCAGAGGCTCAGACAACGCGAAACAATGCAAAATATTCGTCACTCCGGCGCGAGGACGACGCGCCAAATTTAACTGTTGCGTTCGGACATGTTTTACAAAATGTCTGCGGAAAATAACTACCCACATTTATGTTTTATTTTCTAGAAAATTTTGATTATAAAAAGGGGAATTTATAGGAGAACTGGAGTGGCTAACAAGCCTACTATAACTTAAAGAACTGCAGGAAGGAGGAAAGAAGACATGATGAGCTGGTCAAGACGGCGGGAAATCAGTGGATGCAGGCGGCGCATGGTCTATTGGTCGACATGGAGAATATTTGGGGTGGCCTATATTCAGTATAAACATCTAGATGTTCAAATGATAGCGCTGGTTGTAATTTGAAATTCGTATAAGATAAGTCTAAGATCTTACAGTTAAGTCGGTTTTATTGCACATTATAAAATGTTAGTTTATATATCTATTTTTGGAACAAATAAAATAAGAAAAATAACATTTATTGTCTTTAAAATCAACAGGATCGAAGAAGAAGTGTTAATTAATGTTTCCTAACTTCAAAACCCCATATAAACTATTTATTGGCAATTTTCTTTTGACCACACAAGAGGCAAAGAAATTTCCTCAAAAGCAACCAAAAGGTTAAATCTCCCAAAGCTGACGTCAAAGCTCACAAAAGTACTCATTCGTAAACTGCAGCTCGCACGACTCACAGACTATCAAACCCCAAATATCTCATAGGTGATATCTGTCCAGCAAATGCTGTGCCGAACCTACTAATATTTCTAACGGTAATCGCGGTTACAAACTTCTCAATGCCGTTCGAGAAAAAGTAAACGTTCTTGAAGTGCTAACGATAGAGTTGAAAATTTTAAATAAAGCTGGAAAATGTTAAATGGCTTCCGAGTGTGGAGATAGCGTTTTAGAAGCTGGCTGCGGTCTGAAATATGCAGAGGAGGTATTGAGGGCGACCTTTACAAAGGAGTGGTGTAAGACAGTCCGTACGGACGCACTCGGTGCATTCAGGTGGACATTGCATTTCCATAGCACACGGCGACGATTTTTCTTCTAAGATAAACGTTAAAAAGTAAATATTCGATCGTATTCTAGAAATTAATGGGTCGAGCCTGAGTTTTGAGTTGTACAACGGGTTATTAATAACATTTGTCTGACGATGACGACCGATATGGCGTGGTGGCGAGTATACCCGCACTTCACTCGTGAGACTGTGGGTTCGATTCCCATACAGGACAAATCTTTGTGATAAACATGAATATTTGTTCTGGTCTGAGTGTTTTCCTATGTTTATTATGTATGGATTTACAAAAAAAAGGTAAAAGGTATTTATGTATGTTTATCCGTTATTTAGTATCTATAAAACATTAAGTTCTTAATGATACTTATCTTGGAACTAAATAATTGGTGTAAGTTTCAGAAATATTTATTTGTTTATTTATTTGTACCTACACACATACATTCACGCCTGTTTCCCCCAGGGGTAGGCAGAGGCATATTACACGCCCACACTTCGCCTACTATATTGTTGGTCCCACGTAATCGGTGGCGAGCCTATTGCCGCTTACCGGGCTGTTATGTTCGCCAGAGCCTCATCCGTCGATCGGCAGGTGCACCACTTGCAGGTAAGGTTGGCTTGGGTTCCTTAGGTCTTAATAGAATCTATATACACATTTGTAATGAGTTTAAAACACAGTAAATAGTTGTTTTAAAAATAAGACGAGCAAGTGCTTCGATTTGGTGTTATAGATGATTTTGCCAGCTCCCAATGCGAGAAACATTTTGATACAAAACATAATGTAATTTATGACGTGACAAAATCAATAGAATTGCCAATACCTATGACTTAAGTATAACTATTTTTAGGGGAAATATTTGCACCATTTATCACATTATCTCAGCCACTCTGATTCATACAAAGTGATCCATATAAATGTATATAGGAAAACCACTTCTAAAGTTGTAGCACGTGCCGTGGGCAAATGGATATGTGTACTTACAGAAGAACAGTTTTCAAAGCCGTCCTTTGGGAGGGACGTGTTTCGCACAAAGTGACCGCTATTAAACATGCATTGGTGCCTAAGTAAGGTGTTAACTCCTCTTTGACTGGTCCGTCTCTTGCGGTGCCCCAGTATGCACTAGGACCAGCAGATATCCTTTGAAAACAGCTAGAATTTCGTACATAAATACGTAAAGATGCTGCTTAAATGAGGAAAGGAGGAATTCTTGTGACAACACCTGTGTCTATTGTGGCGCGTTTAAGAAATTCTCTGTTCATGTTGGTATTTTGGTTTGGGAATGATCGCATAGCTGGTACTATAAAATATTACTTTATTGTTTTATCTTTAAGACATTTTACTAACAATTTTTATTAACAAATTCCTTATATTAAACTTTTATTCTAATACTGGAGAACATGAAAATTCCCTGTAACCGGCTATAGACCCGTTACCTATTACCAACAATATATTTGGTGTGGGCGGATAATACGCCTCTGCCTACCCCTTGTGGGAACAGGCGTGATAATATATATGTATGTACATCTAATATATAAGCCTTTGTTGCAATTTAAATGATATTAAGTCAAATTCATAATATTTTGTTCAAGCTTGGCTCAATTAACGTTTTAAGAATGAAACGGGTATTACGTCTTAACGGCATTAAGTCCGACTTTGTATTACTTGTTTGTGTGCAATTATGATTAAATAAATAAATTAAAACGCTGGGCAGAAGTTTGAGTAAAAAAAATTGGGCATAAAAGTTTATTTCTCGCGACAATTTCCCTAAACTTTTAAATCAACATCGATAAATTTTAAACCACCTACAATACACTTTGGTACCACATAAGTATATAGATTAACTAAACATTACTTATTCATTACAGAGTGTCACCGACAGACTGACAAATCTTGAGAAAAAACCACAACAGACAGATAAACTGACAAACCTTAACAAATTCTGACAAAGAATCCATTTGCTTTTATTTCTTGATTATGGTACAGCTCATACATATCTCTTTCATTTTTGTAAAAAAAAACGAATTACCATTTTGTGTGTAATCATTTGACGAATCTAAGTAACCCTGTTGATCTTAAACACAATAAAGTATATTTTATTGATGTGACCTGTATGAAATCTGAAGTATGAATGTTGTATAAAAGATGAAGCCTAATAAAAAAAATATATCGAACTACCATTTTGTGTGTAAATATTTGACGAATCTAAATAATCCTATTGATCTTACGACACAATAAAGTATATTTTATTGATGTTAGCTGTATAAAAGCTGAAGTATGAATGTTGTATAAAAGCTGAAGCCTAATAAAAAAAAATATCGAACTACCATTTTGTGTGTAAATATTTGACGAATCTAAATAATCCTATTGATCTTATGACACAATAAAGTATATTTTGTTGATGTGAGCTGTATAAAAGCTGAAGTATAAATGTTGTATAAAAGCTAACGCCTAATAACGATGTCCAGTTCAAAGTGCAGTGCGATCGACATCGGAACAAAACAAGTGCGCGATGATTGCCGGGCGGGTCGTGGGGCCCTCGATCGATGACGTTTGACCCCTTCACCTGCCCCCCAGTCCGTCTTCGAGTAGATGCAACTGGACTTAAGGGGTGTACCGATACACTGTTTTAAAGTTATAATTTTTTTTCCTGATTTTAAATAAATACTTAGTTACAAAGCTAGTCCGGTATAATGACTTTTTTGAAGACCTATTACGTCAATCGATGACTCGCTATTCTGTTTGAGTTTACAAAATAAAAATTTACATGAATGTTGACCAATTTACAATTTAAAAGTTCGCCTGTTTTAGCTGTACGTCCGTCGGTCTAGCTCTAAATAAGTTAAATTTTACATTCGAATGCTATGGACAAAAAACGTGAATGCTTGATAAATTTTCGTTGGAAAAGAGTTTCATATCACTTAGCTGTAAAAATGGAAAAAAAACATGTTACATACAAACACATTAATTATTTAGTTCCAAGATAAGTATCATTAAGAACTTGTGTTATGGATACTAAAGAGCGGATAAACATACTTAAATACCTTTTTTGTTGTAAATATACTAACCTCCAAGCCATATCGGTCGTCAAGGCCAACTTTTGTCAACGATTTGTCTATAATATGAGGTCGATGTTTGATAAAAATAGGAATTTAATATCAAATAGCAATAAAAAGGGAAAAAAAATAATTTCGGAATCGAATATAAGGATGACATCACGTCAGAAACCCCGTGGAAAAAAAGGATCTGTAATCGTTTACAAAAACTGGAAAGAGGTCACTTAATAACATGTAAACTCTTTGGAATCTCTTTAAAATCATTTGGAATTATTACAAGCACAATATTTAAAATTATTTTTTGATATAACCAGTGCGGGCCAACCCTCGCGGGCGGCGTGCAATCTGCCACCTCGCGTCTCGCCCTGTCTTCGCCTGTTTGAACTGTCCGTCCGTCTGTCTGTCTAGCTCTACGTCTATCCACTTTATTACGGCCTTACTTTCGTTGTTAATTGGACCAATCCTTTTATAAAAGACTTGGCTTCTTGTAGATTTTTTTAACCTTACAAATAAGATTTTAATATCACAAAGAATTATTTTTATTTATTTGCCAGTGGCAAGTCATAAGATAAATTAAGGCTCATTAGATAATCTATGATAAATGAAGTTATATTATAAATGCGATAGTTGGTGAGTGTGTATGTTTGTTACTTCTTCACGCAAAAACTGCTGAACGGATTTGGATGAAATTTGGCGCATGGATAGTTTATAACCTGGATTCACACATTTAGTACTTTTCATCCCTATATTTCCACGGGAACGGGTAACACACTGGTGATACCGCAGGGCGCTTCTAGTTGTTTATAAATTTGTGATAACATTTTTAATACAACCGAAACACCACACGTAAATTTAAATACACAGCTCTAAGAAGAAACTTAGAAATGGCGAATACCCAACAGCGGCTAATATAGCGATATCTCAGCATAACAAAGCCAAAACAAGCTTTAAAAATAAAAATGCGTGTCTGTTTACTTCTCCCGTGAAACTTGAGACTCATTTTCATATTTTCAACTATCGGGCTACCAAAACAAATCCACAACTCACCGTGTAATAGTTGCACTGTCGTACTGCATTAATGTGCACTTTTGTAGAGTTGGGATTATCTAGAAATGGCATTGGCATAATAGATTTTTATTTTTAATAGAAAAAAGAAACAAAAAAAGTACCTGTAAGTAAACGAGATAGCAAGAAGGATTTGCATGATACACAATTCCAAGAACTGACGTCAGGTTGAGCGTATAACAATATGTCTTATTGGACTTCTTGGCGGGAAAGTGAAGCGTCATGTCTGCAGTTTTGTTTTATTTTCTAAAATTTGTGATATTTCTAACATTAATGTGTAATAACGGTGGATTATTAACCGTCAAGTGTTTGTGAATATACATGAGTGTTGGTAAATCAAACAAAACAGTGCAACATCACTTTTCAAATTTTCTCTCAAGGAGTCCATGTGAGATCTCAGTATAGTCCCACATCTTTACTGAGGACTCAAGGGGTTTAGGGGACGGTATTTCATTCTCGATTTATCATCTTGAGCACCACTCATTCTCATTTACTATAAATTATATATACTTACTATATCACTTACTTGACACTGGCTAAATGTGCTAGACGCACGAAGCCATTATTTAAATGGAAGAAGAAGAATATGTCTTATTGACATAATTATGTCAGCCAATTAATCACCTTTGGAAAAGTTTGTTTGAAAGTCGTTAAAAAAAATTAAATGTTTCTGTGGGATAAATAGACTTTCTTGGTCTATAAATTTTGTATACAGTATATAAGTATGAAATTTAACTGCCAGTTATTAGCCTAGTACTTTCTGTAAACATGGCGTTAAACCCTCTTAACGAATCGTAAAAAAAAATGGATTGCCCAATCTTCATTTTTATCACAAACATTGCAGTTTTGTAGACAAAATAAATACTCTTGTGGTAGCCATATCCAGCGATGGAACGCAATCCGCTGACTATTTACGACAACTGCTTACCAAGTCGCGTCCGTCGGTCTCGTAAAATTCTATCGCTCGGATTGTGCAGTTGATCCGTCTACCCCCTCCTTGCCCCCCACTGGGGTGCATCAGAGGTAATTACTGGTATCTTTTGACCTCCTTGTGTTATAGGTGTACCTTTATCCTGAGTTTACTCTAAATCAGGACGATGCGAGTTCCAATCCCGCTTTCTTCAGTTTGATTGTGGTTCCAACTTTTGCAGTAATATCAGACTGGCGAAAGAAAAAACTAACCTTGACGATTTTTTTGCCTGTTCTTTTACGATCAAACTTCAGCCCGCAGTGAATGTTTTTAATATTGACTTTCATAAGAGCTCTGTTGAGCCAAACTTGAATAAATGGTTTGATTTTGATGGCCGTTTGAGGGTTCGAGTTTGGATGATCCTTGACTCTGGTTGATAGTAAGACTTATAATATTCTGTATCCAACTGGTTTGCGACCACAATCATACTTAAGTTTTTCATTATAATAACTTGCCGTAAAAGTGTGAGTGACGGTATACCAAAGGGAACCATAGAAGCCCACAGCAGTGACAAATATATTTCAGTAGTACCCTTACTATTACTAATCAGACCAGTGTTTTCTGACCTGACCATCGGAAGGGCTAAGCGTAGTGTCTAACGCTCGGATTTTGCAGTTGATCCATCTGCCCTTCTTGTCCTACTGGGTGTACCAGAGATGATAGCTGATTTCTTTTGATCTCCTTGTGTTATTTTAACAGTAACAGTTGCTCTGAAGTCAGGACTGAGCGAATTTGAATCCCGTCTTCGGTCGATTTTGATTTCAGCGGTTACATCTAGACGATTGCATATAAACTTAACCTCACACCTTTATAGTTAGTTATTGCTGTAGGCGGCCCTTTGCAGACATACATTGTTTTTACCATATTAAAAAAAAATGAGTTTTCATCTCTATACAGGGCGTCTTCTGCGTAGACGCAGAATCATAACCTGACAGGCAACCTTATGCTAAAACTGGTTTAAGTTTATTGGCTTTTCACTGCTTTATTGGTTTAGTATAAAAACTCTAAGCTATCCTAAGGAATTAAATAAATAAATACAACGAGAGTATTTTACTCTTCCATGCGGACAAAACTGCATGCTGATGCTAGACCGTAATATTACAAAATAAAGAACGACTTTGTTATTACTTTGTCACATTCATAAACGTCTCCGTAGTTTCGCGCCGTTTTTCGAAGCTATTTAAGAGCTAACCAGCCTAACGCTGAAACTATAGTATCTAAGGGGCTGTCTCCACGAGCGAGAGAATCGCGACGAGTCCGCCCTTATATCGTCGGATAATCTCCACGAACGAGCGATAATTCCGCCGCGTATCGTCGCGAGTCGTCACGGAATCGCGGCGACTCGTAACGGTATCGCCGCGTTTCCTTGACGTCACGTTGCGAAAGAAGGAATACAGTTACGTGCCAGATGAGAGCGAAATAAGTAGTGCCTCAGTCGATTAATGAAATGACGCTGCGTTTGACAGCGCGCCCGCCGCGCGCTCGTCGCGAGAGCGCCGCGAGCGCGCGGCGGTCGCGTTGCTAGTCGCGGCGGGCTAGCGACGATGTAATGACGTTTTGCGCGCTCGTTGCCACTCGTCGCATCGCAGCGATAATATCGCCGCGTGGAGACGGTTCCATAGAGAGTGTATAGAAAAACGTGGCACGGCGATAATATCGCCGCGATTCTCTCGCTCGTGGAGACAGCGCCTAACTCTCCATGGGGTGAAGTCGGATGCGAGTTTTTAGATATAAACATCACAAAATTAAGAGCTTTAAAAGGTTAAAAGACAAGAAATTAAAAATATACTTTATTGTTTTTAAGATTAACAGGATCATTTAGACAAATATTTACACACAAAATGGAAATTCGATTTTTTTTTATTAACAACAATGAAAGATATATGAGCAGTACCATAATCAAAAAATAAAAGCAAATGGATTCTTTGTCAGAATTTGTCAATGTTGTGATGATGGCCTTCATGAGCCATCTTTGGCGTTGATCAATACAGGAACGTTGACAAGTCTAATAATTTAGCGAGAGTATCTGAGCTCTTTGCTCACGCGAAAAAGTCTTCGGTCTGGCTAGATTGTATTATTACTAAATAAGGAAAAATGTAGTTATTAGTTAGTCACATTCACAACGTACCCTTGCTCTGCGCCGATTGCTGAAGCTGCGTGCGAGCCGGAGCACCTCCATCGCCAACGCTTGCCAAATCGAATAGTAAGTTAAACCACACTAAACTTACAGCAGTAGAATACAAACTAAGTTTTCATCTTTATGTTAATGTAATTCTCTGTTAATATATTTTAGTCTTTATTGGTACTGTACAGTGTTACTAATAAACAAATATTAAATAGGTACAACCAATGAATGTCTAATTGAGTGCAATGAAATAATAAACATCATTGTCAAACATGTTTGTACATTATTGTAATTAAAAAAGTACTTACTCAACACAGTGCAAATAAATTGATTCACAACACTCAAAATAAAGTTATATTTTAACATTTTTCTACTCAAAGAGCCAACATTGATTGTACTGTCTAATTCAGTGTACTGAAATCAATAATTAAATTCTGGAATCAGTATAAGGCTATCAGAGTATATTTTTTAAAGTCCGTAAGTTTGAACTTTTGAAAGCAAGTTATTTCTTTAGTTAAGTTTAAGCTCACAATTTGAACAACGCTCAACTATTTATACAAGTTATTCAGTTGAATTGAAAATTCAGTAACTTATATTATACTGTATGTACTTGTATAATATCGAGCCTGCTTCCCCGAAGGGGTAGGCAGAAGCATATTGTATGCCCACATTTCGCCAATTATATTGTTGGTCCCACGTAATAGGTAGCGAGCCTATTGCCGCTTATCAAGAACTTTTCTGTTCGCCAGAGCATCGTCCGTTGTTTGGCAGGTGCACCACTTGCAAGTGGGGTTGGCTTGGGCTTCTCATATGTTATTAGGATCCCTATACACCATGTATTATACAATGAGATGAATTAATTATCACCTACTTTATAAAATGCATGACTGTGTTTATTACGTACTGAGTATGTAACTGTGTCTCTACTTAATAAGTTCTAAATGTTCATTCGCAAATTTAAATTTTGTATCTAAAGCTTTCTGCTGTTATATAATCGAATACGAGTAGCGCATTCTGACGTGAAGATGTCATACTACTGTCAGTTTACAACGGGTAAGCTCATAAGTTGACTGTATCTCGCTTAGCCTCCAACTTTCTATATGGCCACCATTTGGAGAGAGAATATCGGTACAATTTCTGTGCCATTTTTATAAGGAGACCCGTTCGGAGACTAATTTCGAACTGTTCAGTGTTCAACTGTATTGTGTACAAAAGTTTGTTTTTATGTCGGTATTTCGAGTAAACAGAAATATTTTGGATCTGGGTCGGTTATTAAATAAAATCTATTTTATAGTTCTTTGGTAGCTGGAAATAAACTTTGATGGTTTTGTGTGGTACTTGATATAGTTAAACCGGTAATTCTTGTACCATTATAAAAAGCGCCTTATAAACGACATTTTGTCATAAAAAAGACATTTTGTTTTATCCTAATTTACATAATTATTGACCGTTTAATTTCATTAATTGCGTTTATAATTCTTAATTCAACTATGATTGATTCGTAATAATATTGTAATTTAATTTTAATAATTATGTATTTTTTTCTTTTCTGTGACGTGTAATGTTATATTACCAATATATGAGTATTTGAATCGTTTAACCTCCCCCTTACACACACCCACACATACGTACACCCACACACCCACACACACACATACACACTTCATATTAGTAAATTAGAATTGTATAATTATTTCCTTACATTGTTCTATTTATGTTACTATTGTATAATTTTAGCCTTACAATAAATTACTAAACTGTGTCACTGGAATGGCTGATGCTTATAGCACAGGGGGATTTTTAATTTAAATTTTGCAAAGTATGTCATTGTGTTTGGAAATTTGATTTTATTTGAACTTCATTTGTTAAAGGAGTCGTGGGCTAAAAGTGCGACGTCAAGAGGCTGTGATGATAAATGTTTTATAAGGATTATAAGAATAGTTAACAGCATTCTAACCTACGCTAATATCCCTCCTCGAATTGAGACCGCGTCTTACGTTCTACAGCAATACACAGCTTCAGCTTCGAATCCACTGCTTATTGCAGCAAGAGTGAACTCTTTGATAATTGTCGCAGAACGTGAAGTTCGAAGAATGGTATGTCTTCATTAAGAAGAAATAATGAAGATTTCTATGGTCTAGTCAGAAAATACGAAAAACTGTTTATAGTTTGGGCTGATATAAATGGGTAGCATGATAACTAAACATAACTTCATACTTCTATGTATGATGAAATATCATTTAAAGATTGTATCTAAATCTATTGTATATAAACGACTTGCTCTTTCATATTGGTAAAAACCTGAGATCAAAATTTATACGATAAAAAGCTTGAGAGTAAAGTTAAACGATAAGAGACACCATACAACAATAAATAACTAAAACAACAATTATTTTCCCAAAAGCAGCCTTAAAGGTAGCGGGTACAATAAAACGCAGTTTACATAATGAAGGTAGTCGACAACGGGCGCCATCACTCGTGTAGGGTCAGCAGGTAAACAAAGCGACGCATTAAGAGGGTGGATTAGCAGAAAAAGCGAGGTGAAATACGGCGCGCCTGTAAATTTTCTTACTCCCCACCCTCCCTCTTGTGACGCGAGAACATCGACACTGCGCTGACACGGGTACCGACAGCAAATTGTTTATAGCTTTGTTGGGTTTGTTTTTTAATCAATGAGTTAAGAACGTTAATAGGTGATTGAAAAATGTGTTCTACTTCTTATATTACCGTATTTATAGAGTGATATACCGTTGCTCAATCGTTTGATTGGCCAGATCGTATTACAGGCGTAATAAAATTAACTAGTAGGTTTACAATGTAAACCTTGTAAATTTATCCTTCTAAAGGTTCACATGGACTAAATCAGTCCAAAACTAACATGGACCATTTTATGAAGAGCCTGTAATCAATCTAATGATATTTATGATTACAAAACTTATCAATCTATTTTTAAAATTACAACAATTTTTAAGTATTTATATAAATATGCCAGTAATTAGAAATAAATCTAAATGAAATATTTTCTACAAACTCAAGAAACAAAGACACACTCCTAAATTGATCAGTACACCCTAGAAAAGACAATAACACAGCATTGCCATAAACCTCTCTCATTCAGACAATCGCATAATAAATTAGACGTGACATGTTCTGCGGACGGTACAGCCGTCTCCCGAATCGTCCCACCGAAAATTTTCGTTCGAGCCGTTTCTAAAGCGCCTTTTTTAATCTCTATAAATCAAATTTATGACTTGTGTAAGCTTTCTGTTTTATTTACCCTTTCATAATTTTGTTGCCAACCCTACATACCTAGAGATTAGGGTTACCGCACGCGTTGAGTGACGAGTTATGAGTAAGGGTTTTGATAGGGTATTGTTATTTATTTATTTTGCCGCTATTAGGGTTAAAAATTGCCTCTTGGTGAGCTGGGAGCCTTTTACTGTTATTAGAAAGTATTTTTGACTTTTGACTTTGACTTTAACAATTACTATTGAGACACTAAATATTACACTATCGATGTATCCAGTTTGTAATTTGGAGAGAAGTAATTTTGTAATTTCACGTCCTTGCTTACAAATACTATTTAATTTTAATTTTAAATTGTAGCAGGTAGTTCTCTGGCCTTTGCCAGAAAAGTGTACCTCTGTGTCCTAGGTTCCTGAACTTCAAGGAGCTATCTGTAGTTTGAAAGCTGAATTTCCTTGGCTTCACAAACAATACAATTCAGTATGCCAAACAAAAACCTCAATATATATCAACAGTGACATCCATACTACCATACTAGTATTATAATCCTACTAAGTATATTTTCTTGTAACTGGCGGGAGAAAAAACTAACCTTGTCGATTTTCTTGCCCGTTCTTTTACGATCAATCTCCCGCCCGCAGTGAATGGTCGCGCTAATTTAAGTTTTGACCTTCATATGAGCTCTTTTGAGCCAAACTTGAATAAATGATTTTACTTTTATAAATGCGAAAGTAACTCTGCCCGTCTCTCTTTCACGCCAATACTACTGAACCAATTTAGATTAAATTTGGTACTAAAGATAGTCTAGAGCCTGAGATATAATATAGACTACTTTTTAATTAAAATGTACTTGTACCTATATCTGTACAATATGGCGTGGAGATGAGTATACCTGATAAAGTGAGTTTGATTCCCACTTAGGACAATTATTTTTGGGCATATCATAAAGGGTCTCTTTTCAGTCCATAAAGGGTCGGCAACAAACTAACATAGTATAAATATCTATGGTCGGCATAATAGCGGTGCAATCGTAAATAAGCCACCTACCATAAGGTAGGCTGCATGCTTCAGCACCTTGTGGTATAAAACAAAACTGAGACGCAAAAAAGCTTAATAAGTTATTTTCATTAATTTTAAAAGCTTACCTTCTGAAATAAAATAAAACCTTTTGGGACTTATCACAAAAAAGATCTAAAGTTAAATCAGGTTTAAAAGTAGTGCTGTTTCTGTCTTCCTTTTATCAAACAAAAGTGACAGCATCCAGTAGCTTCAGTTTCCCGCCAAGAATTCCCAGTAAAATATGCAAAATAGCGGGTACGTTCCTTCCTGAAACGGCTCGATAAGATTAAAAATATCGATTTTCAAAAAAAGTTAATAGAAATTATTAAAAAAGTTTGGGCTGTAGGTATATTTTAAAAACCAAGCATTTCGTACCATAGAGAAACTTCACTATAATATCCACCTCCTTGAACCGCGAATCAGCCAGACAGGGCTACGCCACGCGAAAAATTAAAATAAACAATAGCGCAGTCGTCCCACACCCGGCGGCTGCTCGTAATAAACCTTTTGTCCTAAGATTAGCTTTCAAGAAAGCCTTTACACAGCCTGTGTGCGAAATTAGGCTGTTTTGTTTTGTCAGCGCCGTTCTGACGCTGGACCTGCTTTGTGTCCGTGTAGCGAGGGCCTACAGAACAGAAGCAGAACTAAAAATGGTGTAGTTTTTAGACTTCAGTTGCTTTTTGATTATTAAGAATGAAAATATAAGAATGTAACTTATCTGCTTTTATTCAGATGTTTAAATAAAATGAAAATTGTAGTTTTTTTTTAAAAAGTGGCTTTCGTGCTGTTTGCTCATTGAGCCAGTTTCAAGTAAACGATATATCATTCATATTTAATGAGAAGGAGTGGTGATAAAGATGAGAAATGGTAAATGAGGTGCCTTTCCCCCCAACACCCTTGAGTTTTCAGTAAAGATGTGGGACTATACTTATATCTCACATGGACTTCTTGAGAGAATTTGAAAAGTGATGTTGCACTGTTTTGTTTTATTTACCAACACTTATGTACATTCACAAACACTTAACGTTTAATAATCCACCGTTATTACACATTAATGTTTGAAATATCGTAAAGTTTTGAAAATAAGACAAAACTGCAAACATGACGCTTCACTTTCCCGCCAAGAAATCTAACATTGAAAATTTTAATAGTTAATTTGTGTTTTAAAGACCATGTATTAAGGATAAAGGACTGTTGTGTCCCGGAAAAAATCTAAATAAAATTAGTTGTCATCGTTATGAAAGATATAATATAATAATAACTGTCGAAACACTCGACAGTTTTTATTATTATAATCCAGTAAGATACTAATATAATTGTAAGATTGTTTATATAAACAATTTTGTTTCATACGCATATTTATATTTAAATTAAGGTCTTTATGTGGGCCTCTGTTGCTATCAGTCCATTTGTTGCATTAATCCTGAATAAAATATATTAATTATATTGCCTCTAAAAATGTTGATTTTTTAAATCATTTTCTTCATACAAGTTAAAACTTTTAGAGCTAGCTGACTGATGTATGCCGAATTTTGATACAATCCGTCTAGGATTTTGTGTGTAAAGTCAAGCAAGAAAAATGTTATTTATAATTTAAACTTGACATGAATAAAATTTGTGACTAGTCTTATTAAAATTCAATATTCATTTGTTTATGCAAACTATCAATAGCCCATTTATCACATAATCATGAAAAAAAACTAACGTTTCCTACTTATTTTTCTCGAAATAATAGAATTTACAATAAATATACTACAATAGATCTTCAATATATCTGACTTTATCATATCAAACCTATCAGAGGTTTTATACCAAATCCACAATCCCAATACAGTTCCAAAAGGAATTAATGCAAAACAAAAGTCTTGGTATCAGTAAGTCTGGAGGGAGGAGCGAAGGCACTAAATTACGGAATGGGCGTCATCCCACCGCCATGTATCAATCAGACTGCCTGGATTTATGGGACAGTTCACTTTGGAATCGTTAGCCTTAGCGACGAAAATGTGTTACTGTTATGCGTCTTCCCCTGCCACCCTCGTGTTCCCCCTATTTTTTCGTGTTTCGCGCGAAAACGCTGCAAGTATTGTATTCTGGACCTCCTTGCGATGACCGTGTAGGTTGCGGGGATGTGAAACTTTTTGCGAAATAAGAGGTAGGAAGAAACCTTTTTATATAATTATCTTTTTTTATCAATCAGTTCGATCAGGTAATGAAAACTTTTTTCTAATAAAAGCAATGGGTTATTTACTTAATATGGAGCTTCATTGCGAAACAATGATTCAATTTTAAAAGAACTAGTACATTTTCGAGTTTTAAATAGAGCGGTAAAATTTTAGTAATTTTAGTAATTACTCATGTAGATATACAACATGGCACAGAATTAACGCACACCCTCAGACACCCCAATTAGAATATTTAATTATAATTAAAAAAACATGCAAAATAATTTTACTTTTATTTAATTAAATATGGTTTATTTAAGTTACTAGTTATACTCATCGAGGGCAAATCGTATGGGCATATTAGCGCTTTAGCCTACCGACCTACACACACAGAGAGACACGCACGCACACATCGCTTAGCACCGAAAAGTGCCGCAAAAAAAAAAAAAATTAAAAAAAAAAAATAAAAAAAAATTACCTATTTTTTATATATTTTTAATCGATTGAGTAGCCGATTTATAACAAACTACTTTCTTGGTGTAACCCTTATTCTGTTACATGTTGTATACAAATATTTTTTTATTGGAACAGAAATTGGGTTTACAATAAATTGTGTGTGTTAATAACTACATTAGTCAAGGACTGTGTCGCAGTTACTAGCGCCCACCTCCAGAAGAGGACACAGCGTTCCATATTATAGCATTAGATACAATACTCTAATTATAAAATAAGAAACATATAACACAAACACTAAATTTGCAACAAATCTTACAGATATTTATATGTGAGTTTGTGTTTTGATGTTATGATTATGAGTGTGTGTGTTTGTGTGTGTGTGTGAAAAAACAGTAGAATTTAAGATAGGTAGGTAATAATTTATTTTTGTAAATATAAGAGATAAGAAGGGCCTCTAATAAATAAAATTCTAGTACTTTGTTTGGGTATTTTAGGTACCTTAACTTGATTTTATCATACTTTATTTGTCTTTGATTGTGACTTACTGACGAAAACGCTACCTAGTGTAATATTGTCTTTTTGAAGTTACTTGGCAGTTAAATACTTTAATTGAGTACGTTCATTATATCTTCAATATCTCTTCTTCTTGTTCGATATTATTAGTATTTCATTTATAATTTCATACTTAATAATCCTATAAAAACGTAAATACTCTAACTGTCAAGTTTTACCTTCTTTTTCACGCTGAAGTTATGCACCTGAAAATGCGGTCATTTTTAATTGTTCCATTTCCCTGAAATGTCAATCCTGAATAGTATTATAAGTAAATTTTTTGGGTTCCCAAAATAACAATTCTCTGACAGATTTTCTTAATTATTTTACGAAATGAAAAATATCATGTAGTTAATTTAGAGTTTAAACTAACAAATCTCATGATTCTTTAATTTCAAAACATAACCACCACTCAATCGCGCCAGAAAAAAGGATTCGAAATTAAAACAGGCTCGGCGTTACGCTGACGTCACGCGGCCGGTTCCAGGAAATTGGCCCCTCACGCGTCCATTCTTCGCGTCCCGTCTCGCAGGACTGCAAACAAAGCCGCTCACTCATCACGGAATGTTAAAAATTAATTTTCCGTTATTATTGTCTGTTAAAGCTTACATAATCAACGGTTGCCACTGTCCACGTCCGATGAAACAAAATGTCTTTCAATAGCTGCAGCTCGTGACAACAATTTCATATTTAAATCGTTTGTGTATTTTAAATAAGCTACTGTGGTAACATTTCTTTCTCGATACTCATACGAGTGGAATTAAACATTGGTTGTACCTATGTTTAATATCTAGCATACATACATTCACGCCTGTTTCCCCTAAGGGGTATATTATAAGCCCACACTTTGCCAATTATATAGTTGATCCCAGACGAGCCTATTGTCGCTTATCGGGAACTTTAATGTTCGTCAGAGCCTCGTCCGTTGATCGGCAGGTGCACCATTTGGCTTGGGATCTTTAGATCTTGGTAGAATTTGTATACACCTATCCAGCTATGGCTAATATATTTAAAAAAAACATTATTTTTATTTTTCAGTTTCTTGAGCCTCGCCGTTGATCGGCAGGTGCCTTACTTTGCTTAGGATCTTTAATATTGGTAGGATCCTTATACGCCTATCTACTGTGGCTAATATGTAAAAAAAGAACATTTGTTTTTTTTTCAGTTTGTTTATGCCGATTTATCTCCGAAACGGCTGCCCTAATGTATTGGCAGGTAGATTATTTTAAATTTTATGTAAGTATACAAAGTGGTACACAAAATTGGGGTTGGCCCACTGTCGTTTGATATAAATTTAAATTATGATGTAATATGTAATGAAGATTGAAGGAATCTTTTAATATTAATGGTACAAGTTAATTTAAGCCGACAGTTAAGCTATAACGTCACAAAGTATACCCAAACTAAGCCCGTCTAGGTCTCGTCCAGCCCTCGTCGAGTTTGGACGGAGGCGACGTACGGCCGACGTAACGATAACGACACGATCGCGTAAACACGCCACTAGTCGCACCTGCTCGCTCTTTACGATACATTCTTAGTTTGGACTCGGTAGAATGTTGCCTCCATGATTTTGAAGGGCGTCGCACGTTCGAGTGATAAAATGAAAACTTAATAGAAGCAATTGACGTAGCGTTTATAGGATTAGTTGTGTGTTTACCTAGTGAATTTGTTTCAAATAAATTGTAGCGAACAATAACATTAAATAACTTCACTGCAAAACACTAACAAGAAATATACATCTTCAAATTTATTCGTACCATAACATATTGATTTTAATTATTGCATCTAGGAATGCTGCGTAACTGTTGAGCCGAAGCGATTTCTACACTAGGCTAGGGTGTCCTGTAGATAATCATTTGTGCTAATTTACTATTTATTCTAATTATTATATCATTACGCAAACTTCGTCAGTAATTACATAATAAGTTTACCTATAGTTCGTGTTGTATGTTCACAAACGTTAAAGTAATGCAATTATTGAAAACTAATTAGAAAAATATGTTTTTGTATATGTTTGTTTTACGTATGCACATGAGGCTTGTAAAATATAGCTGTACCTATTTATGTAAACTGTATTTCTTTTTTTATTACACTAGGTCAAACTGCATGGCCCACCTGATGAAAAGTGTAAAATTTCAAACCTAGATACTTGTTTCGTCTCATAAGTCATATTATATGTTAAGTTTGATTAGTATATAGATTTTAGTACAAACCAATATCATAAAAAGCGAAAGTAAGTGCACATAGTAACAAAAGCCCTAAGGTGCTGGTACAAAAAATAAATAAATGATTATTCTTTGTTAAGAAATTTCGAGCGATACCAATATCAAAGCCCAAACTTGAGACTTATGTTAGTGTTCTCAGGAATTTATTTGATATGTGCCGAACAGTTTCAGCACCCGTCCACGTAACGTCGTACCATACAAACAAAACATTAATTTAAGTTATATAGGGGTAGTTCTATCGATTTGGGCATAAGGACATTACATTATCGTTCGGGTCACTTTACTAGTATACTAAATTATATTATGAAAATAATGGGTAAAGCTGTGTGTCAATGAAGTATGATATATTAGACTTAAATTTTAAAAAAGAATTTTCATTATAATAATCATAAAGTTTTCAAGTAGGTACTTTTTTTTTCTTTTAAATAATGGCTTTGTGCGCTTAGCACATTTGGCCAGTGTCAGGTAAGAGATATATCAATAATAAATAAATCTTATTAAATAAGTGGTGATAAAGATGATAAATGGTAAATGAGGTGCCCCCCTAAACCCCTTGAGTCCTCAATAAAGATGTGGGACTATACTGAGTCTCACATGAACTTCTTGAGAGAACTTAAAAAGTGATGTTGCACTGTTTTATTTTAGTTAACAAACACTTAACGGTTAATAATCCACCGTTATTACACATTAACGTCAGAAATATAACAAATAGAAAATAAAACAAAACTGTACACTTGACGATTCACTTTCCCGCCAAGAAGTCAAGTACTATGTAATAGTTTATGAAGTAGTTTAATTTTAGTTTGAATATGTAATAAGGAGGTTACAATTTTGATTCATTAATTGTACATGTCACTAGCAATAAATGTTCTACATAGGTCTATGTGTCCATGAGACATATAGTCATTTCTTTATTCCACAATTTTTAGATCACAATTTTCTTAAAAAAACCCTGGCTTTTAAGTTAGTACACAACATACACATACAACAGTATTTCAGCAGCTAGTTTCTTCCCAAAAAAAAAAATATGTTATTGGTATACATAGGAAATAGTGTGTGCGTGCGTTCGTAACAGAGAGAGACAACAACAAGCGTCAAACAGTACAAAACGTGACCTTTTTTTGTCTTATAACATGTTCTATAAACTTCTAATAATAATAATAAGCGAGTCTAATTACACGAATTAAAATATGTGGTAAGTGGTAATTACCACATTAGTTTCATCAATATAGACTTACAGAATCTCAAGAACAGAAACTTATGTTCGACTAAAAGAGGTATAAAAATTTACGATGCAATTTGTTCAATAAGCTTCAACACACATGTTTTTTACTTATTTTTTATCATAAGGCGGCTTGCACAGTAGTCTTAAAGTTAAGTTTAAATTTCAGTAATTTGTTTAAAAATTGAGGGACATAACGATGTTATAAATAGATTTAGCTACAATCAGGCTTAGTGACCTTTGACGCCTTACTGAGTCATTTAGTTAGACATTTTTAACAAACTTGTAGTATGTACTCGTAGCAATGTTAAGAACTATGTTGCTTTGTTGCGGGCAGCAAACAACTCACTTGAGGAGATTTGTCACGCGACACGGCAACGGGTGCCTTATCTGCCGACTGTACCTCACCGCTTATCTCGCTCACATGCAGTCTGGTGGGATTTTTTGCTGGCCTTACATAGCCTATTTGTTAACTTCAATGCTCATTTAGGTCGATGTACTAGTGCTTCTATTTCAAAAATTCAAAATTCATTTATTCAAGTTTAGCTCAATAGAGCTCTTGAATGTCATACTTATAAACTAACGCGCCACGTTAGGTTTGATGAAAAGTTATATTTCTCAATGCTTTGTGTTAAACACTTGATAAAATGGTATAATGACTCTGTCATCTGCTTGGATAAGTACCAAACACATAGGATTCTAGGACTCATATTACTTGTAGTATAAATGTCATAGGTAGGTTCGTATCTAACTGATAGATTGCAATATACAGAAATATCTAGAATAAATACATCAACTAAAAAAGAAGAAATATATAAATCTAGTATTCGTTCGCCTATCTATGGTGTTCCACAAGGAAGTGTATTGGGCCCTTTACTCTTTATATTGTACATTAATGACATACCTAAGGCAATTCAGAATCCAATCACTCTTTTTGCGGATGATAGTACAGTGTCCATTGAAAATAAAAAAGAATCAAATTATGAAAATGACATAACTCAATGTTTGATAGCAATCATAACGTGGTTAGAAAGAAACAACCTAAAAATAAATTTAAGTAAGACAAATATTATGCACTTTGGCCAACGAATTCGAAATAACATTGACATTAAAATAGAATACAATAATCACATTCTAAAAGAAGTAGATTCGACTAAGTTTCTCGGTTTGGTTGTAGACAAAAAAACTAAATTGGAAACCTCACATAGAATATTTATGTAAACGAGTTAGTACGAGTTCTTTTGCCTTATATAAAATTGCACAAAAAATTAACATCAAGGCTTTGATAATGGCGTACCAAGGACTAGTGGCATCTGTCCTTCGGTATGGCATCATGTTTTGGGGAAATTCTACGGACAAAGAAATAATATTTAAAGCCCAGAAAAGGTGCATACGAGCTATGTTTAATCTTAAACAAACAGACAGCTGTAGGCCATTTTTCATTAGACACAGGATAATAACTCTTCCAGCACTTTATATTTTAGAGATCGCAGTGTTCGTAAAGACGAATCCCGAACTTTTCCCGCGGAAAGCTGATACTGTAATACGTAACAGGCGCGATGACAGTAAGCTCTGTCTACAAACAAGCCACACAACGCTTATGCGCAATAGTGTTTTTTGTATGGCCCCAGTTATTTATAATAAGCTTCCCAAAACATTGAAAAATTTGACAATACATCTATTCAAGAAAAATCTTCAAAAATTACTGTTAGACAAATGTTACTATCACATAAGCGATTTTCTGACCGATACACTTTATGATTAATTGTAATAGGTGTTTACTGACCCCGTTTTTTCTTGTAATTTAATTTAGTTGACATCATTTTCTGGTAATATATTTTAATTTTATTGTTATTGTGTAGTTTTAGATAATTAATTTTTGATCATAAATAATTATACTGACATTTAATGGGGAATCATAAAACTGACATTTGCATACCACAAAATGGTAAATATGTTGAGACTTGGTCGAAAGACTTTATTTATATTTTGTTAAGTACACATGTTTGAGCAAATAAATTATTTTGTATTTGTATTTGTAACACCTATAAGTAACTTGGGCTGCCCTACCTAGTCACTTAAGTACTCATGCATTTTCTAATAGCCTTTAGTATTATTTATTATCATATTAAATTGTTCATTTCGGCTAACAGATATAATCCAAAGCGCCGGCAAGTCATACAGATTAATGATATTTAATAACAAATCATAATCAACATACTTACATAAAATTACAAGTCATAAAAAATGCAATGTTTTGCAACATTTATTTTTCAAATTTCTCTTAGAGGTCTTCTAAACCCAGTCATGTATATGGACATTTTCAACAAGCTTATAGTACAACATACTACATGCTCAGCAATGTTGAGAACTACGTTGTTTTGTTGCGGGCAGCACACAACTCACTTGAGGAGATTTGTCACGCGACACGGCAACGGTTGCCTTATCTGCCGACTGTACCTCACCGCTTATCTCGCTCACATGCAGTTGGGTGGGATTTTTTGCTGGCCTTACATAGCCTATTTGTTAGCTTCAATGCTCATTTAGGTCGATGTACTTGTGCTTCTAGGTTTGAGGCAAAGTTATGTGTCATCATCAACAGGTAATTGGTAGCTAGAAGAAGAAATATATCGCACCCCCGGTCCAACAACATCACTTATGCCATTTTGTCAAAATAAATCAAAGTATGAGAAAAATTACGAATATACCAAACTGTAAGATGTTTCGTTTTACTATGAAATAAAGGCTTAAATATTACTAGTTAATTTCTTAAATTAAGAAGAACTAAGTTTTATAACGGGATATTTAATTTGGAAACGCTTCTCTTGAAAATAAAATTGTTTGCAGAAGTGACGTTGTGGCACCGGGGGTGCGTATATCGCATGCTTATTGAATAGTGACTTAATTCAAATAGACGATTTTTGGGACATCACAAAAGAAGATCTTCTAAAGAATAGTTGTCCTACTTGTAAGCGCATTAAATGATACTGATTTATTTATTAGTAATTCTGCTTGTGTTTTGAACGTTTGATTAACATTGATTCGATCTCAGTAAGAAATAGAAAGATTGTATAAGTATAAAACTCAAACCTGACCTATCTATTAATAGGTCGATCTTCTTTTAAGCATGCGATATGTTTATACACACCAAGACTTATCCTGTGTGGATAATCGAACGCTGTAAAGTTAGCCTTTTGTTACATCGGAAAGGTGATATATGACACGTCAACACGACACGTGTTTCGCCCTTACACAGGGCATCTTCAGGTAGGCCTCAGAACAACGATGTCTTACGACCAACGTTTTATGATAATCATCATATTAGCCCATAAACGTCCCACTCCTAAGCACGAGCCTCCTCTCACATATCAAGGTGTGAGGGTATTAGGTCATACTCCACCACGCTGACCCAGTGCGGATTGGCGGAGGCGGGTGTATGGCGTCCTGCTGTTAGAATTTATCTAGCCGCCCATTAGGCCTCTAACATGGCTTAACGACTATCACATTTTAGTGATAACCGGGACCAACGGCTTAACGTGCCTTCCGAAGCACGGAAGCGCTTGATATCAAATGCCACACAAACGGTCACCCATCCATGGACTGACATCTGTAAACTCTGCTGTACTTCGGTGATCGTTTCCGACCACCGCGCACCGCGGAGCTACGAGCGCTTCGCTTCGCTACTTTATGATAATACGTAACGTGATTGAATAGGTGACTGAATGCCACATGTAATTTCCTAACACCTCAGCCAAAAAGTCATCCACAGTAGGCACTAACTTTCACTTTAATCCAGTTTAATTTTGAAATCGATCATCTGATTGATAGTAATCTAATACGCAACACCATGCGCCGGCGCAATATTTCATTGTTACAAAAAAAAGGCGCAACGATTTGAAGTATCGATAAATTACCAGTCTCACGGAATACAATGCAGGAGATTGGAGTACAATAATATAGTAGCAACACTATCAATTACGATGGTGGAACTATAATTTGGGAGATGGTACTATGATGCACTAAATGATTTTGAAGACCGTTTCGTTCGCATTGGTTCGATTCCCACACAGGGCAAATCTTTGTGAGCATAAACATGAATATTTAATTTTGTTCTGGTCTGGATGTTCTATGTATATTTAAGTAGTATACTTTTAAAAAAAAGTATTTATGTATGTTTATCCGTTATTTAGTATCCATAACACAAGTTCTTAATGATACTTACCTCGGAACTAAATAATTGGTGTGAGTGTCAGAAATATTTATTTGTTAATTATTATTATCATTTATTATTTACATGCCCTTGAAGTGATTACTTCTGAAAAACCTTCAAATCGTCAGGAGGAGTCATTTTCACTATTTTTTTATCTATCCTTAATTATTATTTGGTCGGAAGCGATCACCGAAGTAAAGTAGAGTTTACAAAGGTCAGTCCTTGGATGGGTGACTGTTTGTGTGGCATTTGATATCGAGCGCTACCGTGCTTCGGAAAGCACGTAAAGTCGTTGGTCCTGGTTATCACTAAACGTGAAAGTCTTTAGCCCTGTCAGAGGCCTAATTCGGCGGTTTGAGAGAGGGTCGCCACATGTCAGCCTCTGCCAATCCGCACTGGGTCAGCGAGGTGGAATATGACCCAAAGCCCACGCACCTTGGTATGTGAGAAGAACCCTGTGCTTAGTAGTAGGACGTTTTTTATTCCTTTAAATAATGGCTTCGGGTGGTTTGCACACTTAGCCAGTGTCAAGTAAAAGATATATTAATAATATATAAATCAAAGTAAATTGGAATGAGTGGTGATAAAGATTATAAATGGTAAATGAGATGCCCTGCACATAAACCCATTGATTCCTCAGTAAAGATGTGGGACTATACTGAGATCTCATACGGACTTCTTGGGAGAATTAGAAAAGTTATGATGCATTGTTTTGTTTCATTTACCAACACTCATGTACGTTCACAAACACTTAACAATAATCCACCGTAATTACACACTAATGTTCGAAATATCACATATTTTAGGAAATAAAATAAAACTACAATCATGGCGCTTTTCTTTCCCGCCAAGAAGTCCTAGTGGGACGTTAATGTGCTGAGGTGTTGATGATGATCCTTTATTACTCCTAGGTACTGTAGTAATGTGCCGTGTGGTTTCGGCTTAGAATACTGCAGCCCCCTCTCATCTCACGGGGAGTCGTAAGAGTCGATGAAGAGAAATCCTACCGAATTATGGGCAGCAGCGTCATGCTGCGAATTGATTGGAACTGCGATCGTTAACCTGCCTTTTTTTTTTTTTGATTTACGTCGGTAACAAAATGCATTTACGCACTGTCTCCCGGCCAAAGGGGGACCGAGGGAGGTGTGTGGGACTCACCACCGGCAGACACGACCGCCAAGTAATACCCACTAAAAATCTTCCGATGACGCCCGCCGCTTGTTGAGAAAGAGGCGAGGGCCAGTACCTGGGTTGCAGCTTCTGACACCCCGCCTGCGGCTAACGTCCCCCGGACCAAACGCAGTGGACGCGCCCCTCCTTCCTCCCCTTGCGACTATAGCGTGTGTGGCCGACTTCCCGGAGGGTCCATGGTTAGACAGCAGGGGCCCCCTGCCCCCACTGCCAAGACCCTCCTGGCGCTGCTGAGCGGGCCCTCCTGGCCTGAGCTGCGCCCTACCGGGAGGTACTCAGCCCCCCCACCACGACAAGGTGGAGACCAGTCGGGGGGGGGGGGTGTATAGGGATCCTACCAAGACCTAAGGAATCAAAGCCAACCTCACCTGCAATTACGCATTATAAATTGTTATTGTGGATTAACTTCAATACAATTGAAGTGAAATAACATATAAAAAAATGTAAACTGTTACCTGTGCTGGTGGGTATCAATACAAGTAGTAGTAGCTTTAATAATAATTTGAGGTTCCAATCGAGAAGTTATTTTGACCCAGAGAATGTTTTTTTGGTGTTTAGGGATCCTACCAAGACCTGAGGAGCCCAAGCCAACCTCACCTGCAATTGGTGCACCTGCCGATTAACGGACGACGCTCTGGCGTACCTAACAGTGCCCGGTAAGCGGCAATAGGCTCGCCACCTATTACGTGGGACCAACAATATAATTGGCGAAGTGTGGGCGTATAATATGCCTCTGCCTACCCCATCGGGGAAACAGGCGTGAATTTATATATGTATTAATAATGTAATGTTCAGCAGTGGACTTTATAATGCTGATATGCTGATGATGATGACTGTAGAATAGATTATAATTATGGCGATTTTAACAACCGATATGGCGTGAAGATGAGTATACCCGCTCTCCGTTACTAAGGTCGTGGGTTCGATTCCCACATGAATAAATCTTTGTGTATATAAACATGAATATTTGTTTTGGTCCGGGTGTTTTCCTATGTTTATTAAGTATGTTTATACAAATGAGTTTATGAGTATTTATCCGTTATTTAGTGTCCCTAACACTTTTGATACTTATTTTAGAACTAAATAGTTGGGATAATTCATCATTTCAGCCATTAGATTGAACGTAGTTTTGTTTAGGTATTGCGTATGTATGTATATATAATTTGTCTACATATGTTTTATAAGGTGTACTCAAATTGCATGCTGTGGTTGACCTGTAATTGTAAGTGCAGTTAGCCAAGATATAATTATATAAGTTCATTGTATTTTTTGTTAAAAATTGCTGTACTTATGTTGGTAACCCTGTAAATAAATAAATAAATAAATAAATAAATAAATAAATTCGAAGTCCACTGCTGAACATAGGCCTCCCCAATTGCTTTCCACGTAGATCGATTCTTTGCCGCCTGCATCCACCGGCTCCCCGCCGCCCTGACCAGATCGTCGGTCCATCGCGTTGGGGGCCGCCCTCTACTACGTTTGCTGATTCGTGGTCGCCATTCAAGAACCTTAACGCCCCATCGGTCGTCGGTTCTTCGAGCTATGTGCCCCGCCCATTGCCACTTCAGCCTGCAAACGCGCTTCGCTATGTCGGTCACTCTGGTTCTTCTACGGATTTCCTCATTTCTGATTCTATCACGTAGGGACACTCCGAGCATAGCTCTCTCCATTGCACGCTGAGCGACTTTGAGCTTCCTTATGAGGCCCATAGTCAGGCACCACGTCTCAGTCCCAGTCTGGGATAATTGTCAAAAAATATTTTTTTAGGTGTATTGATTTAGTACATAACAATATAATGTGATCGTCAGCTCATTAACATAAAATCCACTTTAAAACCTAACCCCCTCATCACTTTCGAAGTGGGTCGATCGTAAAACGCCTGTGCCTACCGTACCCTGTATATAAAGACAGGGTAACCGTACTACCGTAAACCGACTCTATGTGCACGACAGGGATAGATATGCAAAAAAACCGACTCTATGTGCTCGGGGTTTGGGTTAGGCAGGTTACGTTATTTCAGGTCACGATTTTATTTTATAACGAAATTAAAAAAAACAACTTCATTATCCTAGCATTCATCCCGGTTATGCCCTAGTCTACGGAATTCAGACCCAGGGTCTGTTCACTAGTGTATCAGTGTAGTCTACCAGTGAGCAATATTTTACAGCAACGTAATCACAAATACATTACTAATAAATAAATAAATAAATATTTTCTGACAATTACACCAATTATTTAGTTCCAAGATAAGTATCATTAAGAACTTGTGGTATGGATACTAAACAACGGATAAACATACTTAAATACTTTTTTTTTTTGTAAATATATACTTAATATACATAGGAAAACACCCAGACCAGAACAAAATATTCATGTTCATGCACACAAAGATTTGTCCTGTGTGGGAATCGAACCCACGACCTCAGGAGTGGAATGCGGGTATACTCGCCACCACGCCATT
The DNA here is from genome assembly GCA_949126915.1 of Musotima nitidalis. Taxonomy (NCBI): domain Eukaryota; kingdom Metazoa; phylum Arthropoda; class Insecta; order Lepidoptera; family Crambidae; genus Musotima; species Musotima nitidalis. Next base: position 19,695,741 of record OX421416.1, read on the forward strand.
TCGGTCGTCAAAATGTCAAGATAAATATTGTTACCAATGTATGTGACTATGTTACGGGCAAGGTAAGATTCTCGCCATAGTATTACCAACTGTATTAAAATCTAGTAAGAATACCATTTATCTGTCCATCTCCTTATCTCCAACAAAACCAAAACACAGTACAGTCAGTCTCGTAATATTCTCATCGATCCCGGCGTGTTGCAGTCGAGGCTCTTTCGCACAACACGACTAAGTGCAAGCCTGGCACGAATTCCGGTCCCCGCTTAATTTAGTAACCGATAATTAAACACCCCTTATCCTGCCCTCCTACCCACCCTACTGGACACGACTTCGGAACCTGCTGAGACGTATTTTTGTCTAATAAGATGGGTGTAGCATTTTGTCAGATAGGAACATACCTTCCTAATGAAAAGGTTGAATTGAGTTATTCGCTTAAGATAATATAAAGCTTTGTCATGTTGAAAACAGTCGCTTTTTCTTACTTAGTATAAGTTTGAACTATTTAGGGTCTTATTACAAAACAAGATCTAAAGTAAATCAAGTTTAAAACTAGTGCATAGTGTATGTACAGTGAGTTAGTATTTACTCGATATATATGGTATATGAAGCGCTCGTAGCTCTGCGGTGCTCGGTGGTCGGAAACGATCGCCGAAGTACAGCAGAGTTTACAGAGGTCAGTCCTTGGATGGGTGACCGTTTGTGTGGCATTTGATATTGAGCACTCCCGTGCTTAGGAAGGTATGTTAAGCCGTTGGTCCCGGTTATCACTAAATGTGGTAGTAGTTAAGCCATGTTAGAGGCCTAATGGGCGGCTTGAAAAATTCTAACAGCAGGACGCCACACACCTGCCTCCGCCAATCCGCAGTGGGTCAGCGTGGTGGAGTATGACCCAATACCCTCACACCTTGATATGTGAGAGGAGGCTCGTGCTCAGTAGTGGGACGTTAATGGGCTGTGATGATGATATGGTATATGCAGCTAAACTACCGTATATATTAAAGAGGCATATTATACGCCCACACTTCGCCAATTATATAGTTGATCCCACGTAATAGGCGGCGAGCCTATTGCCGCTTACCGGGCACTATTATGTTCGCCAGAGCCTCGTCCGTTGATCGGCAGGTGCACCACTTGCAGGTGAGGTTGGCTTGGGCTCCTTAGGTCTTGATAGGATCCCTATACACCTAAAAAATAATTGAAGAGAGATATTTCTTGCTTTCTTACCATTTCGCTTTTTTTTGTTTCATGGAATTGGATTAAGGTGATCAGATTTTCTGAATCCTATATCTGTATATGAAACTAACGCGTCTTCTCATGTCTGCTGTGTTTGTCCGTAATTATGTTAGTATTGCTAAAGAGAGTTTTGTCTTCTGTTCTGTTTTAAAACTTGTGACTGAAGAACACATTTGTTTTAATATTAGCTTTTTTTTTAAAAAACCAACCTTGACGATTTTCTTGCCCTTACTTTTACGGTCAAGCTTCCGCCCGCAGTGAATGGGCGCGTTAGTTTATAAGTATGAAATTCATGAGAGCTCTATTGAGCCAAACTTGAATAAATTACTTTTGAATTTGTAGTTTAAGATAAGGCGCTCATTAATAATTGAAGCAAAGTGTTTCTATTTGAAGATAAAATTTTGGTATAAAACATATTGACTCAGCAATAGTTGGCAGCTCCGGCTGGGACGTGAGTGTACCGACTGCATTAGTGCAGTCTGTGGATGCGGCTGGCTGACCGGCCTTAATCCGGTTACATTCGCGCCTACCGAATGCCTGTTAGCTAATAAAACTCCAGACTCGATAGAAGAGAAAATAGAACATATTTCTTAACATACAATAATTAGCTCCCTTTATATTAGTACTTACATAAGTCAATGTAAATCCTGGACATTGACACTGCGCTTTTTGTCCTAAACTAAGCCAAGCTTATTGGTAGGTACTTACAGAAAAAGCATTAACATTTTTTGTAAATACTTCTTTGCAATTTGTAATGATAGAATAGCACCTTGCCGATATTTTAATAATCGTAAAACCGTAAAATCGTGTTTGCCTTTTTTGGGAAACCTCTTAGACAGTATAGTTATTTAATACGTACCGATCGCGTTCTTTCTGATGATCAAATAATTATAGTAAAGTAAAGTAAATGTTTATTCGGAGCAATTTTACACCATGAATATTACAAAAAAAAGAAACTAAAACTAAAAGAGCACATTGCTACCGAAATGGATGCCACTCAGCTCATGCCCTGACAAAGAAATGTCAAGACGCTGATTTTCAGTGGCTCCAATCAGACCACACAAACAAAATTATTAGGCAAACAACAGGTAAATTAAATTCGACAGTAAAACTAAATGACAACACAAAAAAACAAAAAAAAATTAAATAAAAATCATTGAACAGAAAAGCACATAACACTGAACAGAAAAACTATTATAAAAAAAAAAAAAAAAAAAAACAGAACATACACAAAATTCACAATACGCCACCTCAAAGGTGCTGTGCGTTATATAATTGTTCTTTCATAAGGTACTGTTTTAGATTTGACTTAAAAGTTATCTGTTGCCAACATAAATAAATAAATAATTTCTAACAATTACACCAATTATTTAGTTCCAAGGTTGTCATTACGAACTTGTGTTATGGATACTAAATAACGGATATATATACTTTTGTTTTGTTAATACATACTTAATATACATAGGTAACCCAGACCAAAATAAATATTTACAATCACATTCATGCAAACAATGATTTGTTCTATGTGGGAATCGAATCCACAACCTCATGAGCAGTGCAGGCATACTGACCTCCACGCCATATCGGTCGTCTAGCAAACAATCTATAATTTATTACTTATAACAAGGCCAGTTTTAAAAAGACTGATCAGCTATTATCACTTTTAAGCTATCTGCGATTCTACGAGTATTTCCGACACAACAACGTATGACAGATAAAATCGAATACACTTTTTACGCAACGGAAATATCGCCTTGTCAGCCAAACATGATGCACTAAACTATGCAATTGCCATTTTTCCAAAATAGCGTTTGGGTATGTCAATCATAATTTAAAAATGGCCGCTTGAAAAAGTATTTATTTATGCAATCCACTCGTCATCGGAACTATGAGTCCGGCCGTCAATGGGTACAGGCATCGGCTTTTATTTATTTTTTAAAAAGACTACGATATGCCCTATCAATACGAGTAGAGCGATTTAAATGGCTAATGTCAGCTTTTGGCTGCACTGGGTAGAAAGCTTTTTAACAAGCCATAAGACTACAAACAATAGACTAATGATGTTTGTATGTAGTCTGTTTTATATTTCATATCAAAATCATTTTGACGACCTATTTGGCGTGGAGGTCAGTATATCTGCACTTCACTCAAAAGGTCGTGGGTTCGATTTCCACACAGGACAAATCTTTGTGTGAATAAACATGAATATTTGTTCTGGTCTGGGTGTTTTCCTATGTATATTAAGTATGTATTTACAAAAAACAAAGTATATAAGAATGTTTATCCGTATTAGTATCTAAAACACAAGTTCCTAGTGATACTTATCTTGGAACTAAAGAATTGGTGTGATTGTAATAGAATATTTATTTAAGTTTGGCTCAACAGAGCTCTTATGAAAGTCATACTTATAGAATAACGCGCTCATTCGCTACGGGTTTATTCGTAAAAGAACGTCCAACAAAATCGTCAAGGTTGGGTTTTTCTCCCGCCAGTTTCAATAAAAGTACTTAATATTATAAAAGGAGTTTTTAATGCAGCGATAGCCCAGTGGCGAGAGCTGCCTTTAAATTCAGAGAGTTTCGGGTTCAAAACCTGGTGGCGCAACAATGACTTTTCGTAGCTATATGGGAAAGTATCGCTTGCTCCGTGCCTCGGAAAGCACGTTAAGCCGTTGGTCCCGGCTGGGCCCTAAGTGTAAGTCTATGACAACCAAGATAATGCTAGGATATGATGAAAATTACAAAATACGGTCGCGCTAGTTTTTAAGTTTTGACGTTCATAAGAGCTCTTTTGAGCCAAACTTGAATAAATCAATTTTTTTTTTAAAATTTGAATAAAGAGTAGAGTTCACACAAAAAGAGTTAGATGGGCGGGAGAAATAATCCACCTTGATGAGTTTCTTGCCTAATTATTCTACGTATAAGCTCTCGCCCGCAGTGACTGGCGCATTAGTTTTTAAGTTGACAAGACCTTCATTGAGTCAATCTTAAATAAAATATTTTGACAATGTGACCACAGAAATTAGTAAATTAACGTTGACAGTGTATATCTTGTTAACACTATTACTAGTTTTAATTATATCATCTTGCTCATACCTGCTATAATAATTACCAAGTTAATCAGGCAAATGCCTCCTAAAGTCTACTTAATGTGACCAGTGAAATGAAGTTCGAAGGCGCTTTGAAATAGGATAAATAAATAAATTATGATTAATTTTGTGCTGTGACTTAAAAAACTGTGCAATATTAATATGTACTCATATTGTTATCTAAAAAATGTTGCCAGCATGACGCCGATGTCGCGTCGCCCGAGGCAACGTGTCGCGACCAACAATGGACGCTTTGACGCTGACGCTGCTCGCGGTACATCTAAAAGCGTGGCCAGGGGGATCGTTTTGATTAACCAATTATTTTCATTGTTGACATGTCTTTATGCTTACTGCCTCTGGTAGTTTGTTGGAAAAAAATAATAATGCATAACGACAATGATGCATTTATGTAAATAACTTGTTACATTATATTACTTGACAATGGCAAATACTCTAAACCAGATAGTCTATATTAAGGCGAAGAAAAATACAAGGTAATTTTATTTTCAAAATGTAGGTAAGTAATAATTCAATATACAAAAAAATACTTTGAAAAAGTTACCAACAAAAAAAATGCTATCAAATATCAAACAATAACAACAAAAAGCATTGCCAACATGGCGTGGTGGCGGGATTACTCGCATGCCGCTCCCGAGGTCGTGGGTTAAATGCCTACACAGGAAAAATCTGACCTACATAAATATGAATATTTGTTCTGGTCTGGTCTGGTCTTTCTATGTATATTAAGAACATATTATATAAAAAAGTATTAATGTATATTAATCCGTTTGAGTATTAATAACGCAAGTTCTTAATGATACTTATTATTTTAATATACTTTATTGTCTTTAACATCAACATAATCATTTGAATTTGTCAAACTTTATCAGTCTTAATAGAAATATAAAAAAAAGATTAACAACAATGCAAGAGATATGGGCTGTATCATAAGCGATAAAAAGAGAGAAATAAAAGAAAAATGAATCCTTTGTCAGAATTTGTCAAGGATTGTCTGTTGTGGTTTTTTCTTAAGATTCGTAAGTCTGTCGGTGACATTAACAGGGGAATCTGTCAGCCAGCTTGCTGTGATTCGAAAAGGGAGAGGGGATTGTACATCAGTCAGTCTGACGGTGACTCTGGCGAGGCAAAAGGAGTTGGCAAAAGGCAACAAAATTGAGAAGAATTCTTCAAGAAACTCATCTCGGATTATTTAAAATTAAAAGCGAAAAATATGAAGATTACCGCTCACTTGTTTTTATAACTATTAACAGCTAACATCTACTTAAGAAAGAAAGGAGCAATTCATGTCACTTCCAGACAGCTTTGTTATTCATAAAATCTTTCACAATATAATAAGCCTTCTGGCACAATTTATATTTTACTTAGTCATTAAACCTATTTACCATCTCGCAGCTTTTTTTACATACGAATTCTATATCCTGAAAAAAAATTTTTACTTTATGGAGCCTGTACTTAGGAATAGCCAGTTTATTCTTTTTTCTTAAGTTTGAATGATGTTTTTCACTATGTTTACGGAACTTACATTTATTTTTATAATTATACAATACATTTTCATAAACGTTCAGAGAAACAGCTCTTTTGTGCAGCACAAAGATACATTCAATCTCTGCAGCATTACCCCACAATAGTATGCCATATGTCATAACACTGTAAAAGAAGTTGAAGTAGACTAGACAAGTTGTTTCAATGTCTGATGTCGGATCTCTCCAAGGCATATGGTGTAGAACGTAGTCTGCCCGAAACTTTTGCGATGTGAGAACGCAGAGAAACCGTCTCATGTACCAATTCTATTTCAACGTCCCTAACCTAACATTGGTTTAAGCAAGCCTTACAATAGGTAAGGTGAATAAATAAATAAATAAATATTAATTAGACACTTACACCAATTATTTACACCAAGATAAGTATCATTAAGAACTTGTGTTATGGATACTAAATAACGGATAAACATACATAAATACTTTCTTTTTTTTTGTAAATACATACTGAATATACATAGAAAAACACTCAGACCAGAACAACCAACACATTTAGTTTTATTTAGAATTAATAGTAATTTGTTAGCACTAAACCAGTGGATTATCCTAGAGAGCGCATTATTTACGTTGTCAAGTTCACGTTGTCCACGATTAACCTTAAATATTATAGACCTATCATCCGCAAATAAAAAACCCTCGTGATCGTCTCTTTTGAGTTGGAGGAGATCATTACTATATATTACAAATAAAAATGGCCCTAGCATTGAACCCTGCGACACCCCCATTGTTACTGCAGAAGCGAGTGCACTCTCGTGCAAGTTAGAATTATTTGTAGATTTACTATGACTAACAACTATTAACTCCATACTATCACCTAAGATACTTTTTTAACTATAACAATATAACAACTTTAGACTGTATGGAGTTAATTTGAACCATTGCATAACTGACAAATACTTAAACCAATTTTAACATTATTAGTAACACTTACTAACTACTATTGTTCTTAAATACAGTTTGGTAATGTCCTTGTACCACTTAACGGGAACTACAGAACTTCAAGCGATAACTAGGAGGCTATTAGTGTCTTAAAGGTGTTAATTATAAATATTGTATGGGAACCGTTTACTTAAAATAGAAAATGGTGCATCTTTGACATAATTTAGTAGATTATCGAAATATCGTATCAATTAATATCATTTCACAGAACTACAATTTATGGATTTTTTAAAACAATCGAAGACTACATATCGCATACTGTACGTTCCGAAACATCATTTTATAAAACGTAATATATTAGACCAAATCAATATTATAATAAAGGTAACTGTGTAATTAAAATTATGCTACTTTAATAAATTTAACTCAGTTGAAATACAACCAATCGTAGTTAATATGACGCAATGAAATCTTGTCTGCCCTAACCCTAAGGGCGCGTTCCCACCGTGTCGTGACGACAGATAATCGTGTAGTTTTAAGTGTCGTGGCTTATATGTTTAAATGGAGGTGTTCACATTTAGAACGACACATTTCGAACAATACAGACAAATTTCGAACGATAAATTAGTCGTTACGACATAGTGGGAACGCGCCCTAAAGCATCTGATTAGATTGTGCTAAGGTAATTTTTTATGTAAACCCTCTATGATACCTAGAGTTTGGTTCAGAAGGAACAAATATATTGGTGGCACTTCTCTTAGCTATTTGTATTTGCTATTTGGTATTTGTTGTATTTGTCAAATATTTGACAAATATAGCAAATACCGACAATGTGACCGTCCATACATAATATTAAACATAGAAACATTCTCCTATCCGTCTCGAATAGGCAAATAAGACTAATAATTTGTCACACATACTGTACACACTGGGCAGTTTTTTTGCCAAATATAACAAATACGCAAATACAAATATCCAAATGAAGCGCCACCATAACAAATACATATAAAGCCTTCAGAAAAGGTCACAAAGGCTCTACGAGACCGCCATATGATGATTACGATGACAAAGACAAAACGCAAAGCCATACAAAAGAAGTAAATTTAGTATATCAAAACAGAGATTAAACTCAAAGTAGAACAATAATTATGAACCGCCGCGGGCTGGGGGCAGATAAACCACCTTTGTAATAAGTAAGATTTGTTTTTATTCAATTAGATATTGTACATACCCGGGTTGCCCTGGTTCTGCTCGGGGCAATTGTCAATCAAGCCGTTGTACCATTATAAGTAACAGAAACGTACTCAAGTATTGTCCATTTAGAAGTAGCAATTAAGTTATGGAGTCGTGTTTTGGGATACTTTTCCCCATACTTTATTTTTTAATGTAATGATATCTTATTGTCAACGTATACCTAATGTCTTTAAACTAAGAGTAAACTATCAGTACCAAAAGTTTGGGAATATGGCGGTCCAATTGCTTTATTTTGTACCTTTTACATTTTATAAATAGGCTCATAGTTATTTTATTAATTGTATTTAATAATAACTACACTTTTAGCTAGAATAAAATACCGCTTTATAAATAGTTGTGTATGACCCACTTATTATATTACTTCACTACTCGTAATCCTTCTTCTTTAAGAGTGCCGCATATCATTTTGACTATCAGCCGCTAATATAATAACAAAATACAAGACAAATTGTAGTCAATTAAACGAATTACTATACAATAATTGACATCTACAAGAAGAGTTAAAAACAATTTCTAATATATTCCAAATTGATTAATCAAATTTCTAAAACTTAAACTTTGAATTTAAAATATGCATTTCAATACTAACAACAATAAAACAAAGCACTCAAAATAATATTCCTTGTAGCACGCAGACATTAAACGTAGGTATCCAATATAATTTTCTATTTCTTTGTTGCACAAACAGACAAACGATTCCTTTTTTCATAAAATACAATAATACGTCTCAAGCCCGCCCAGTACGAGAGATCCTTTGAAACGTGGAAAAAGCATTATAAATTAAATTATCTTACTTCAGATATTGTGTCCGCGGCAAAGATCGAGATCTCTGTGCGTTTGATTTCTCATTAGATTGAACTGAGCTTATGAAAATGCTGTTTTATTTTTCTCTTAAAACGGTTAGCCTGTGGTAAGCTGTGTGCTGAGAAATGTTGAATATTCTTTATAATATAATGAATGAATATTTCGTCGTTGATTATCTTTCATGCAATTTAGCATTGTACATACTTAAAGTGAAAATTTATCTATCGGAATTTGGAGCTTGACTTGAATTTGGAGACAGAAGCTTGAGTGGAGAAGAAACGGGCAAGAAACAGATATCAAGGATTTCAATCAACGTTTCCTAAACTATTTTTATTCTAAAGTTTGCTTAAGTGTTTTAATTAAACGTTTAAAAACTACCTGGCTACAAAAATGATTTTATACAATAATTTCAATATTTTGTATATTAGGGGCTTCTATTCCATCAATAAAACTACCACACTGGCGCTTATTGATTGGTAGAAAAATGAAACATTTATTTATGACTACCCTTCACTATATAAATATCTAATTAGTAACAAAAATCTCTTAAAAAATATAACAATATTCAGAACATCTAAAATTATTTAATTAATAACATAATATATTTAAGGCGGGAGAAATGAAAGACCAAAAACCTGTGCCGTGTGAGGTTAAAGCTCAAATGATTGCGCTGACATCTCATTAGCTTAGCGTGGAGCGGCTAGCCCCAGGCGCTATTGTTTGAGGTCTAAGTAAGAAGCAAAAAGCGATTTTTATATCGAAATATAAAATATACACGCTATGTCGTTTGAAATATTCATTATTAATTTACAAGAGTTATAAAATAGGGGTCGTATAAATTTTAATAAAAACTTAAGTAGTAAGATTCGATGAACGTCAACAGATATAGCGCGGATGATAAAATACTCATTTCATATCGCCATGGTGACATATTTTAACTCAATGAAGAAAAAACTATTTGTGTGGAACAATATGGAATCATTTTCATCTGGATGTTTTTAAATTATTTTGTTCGTATATATTTATGTACCAACAAAGTTTCAAAGTATGTATTGTCACTACTCTAGTCCATATAGTACAAACTCCGTTAAGAGTTAATAAGCGCCTTATATTCAACCTTGTCTTTTAACCGAGCCCCACAGTGGGCGCCACTAGGAAACTCTTAATATGAAATCCTATGTAAATATTTTTCCATCCATGAACGTTGCTTGCTTAACATCTGTGATATCTCTAATAGATACCATTATTTCCTAGCTCGTCAGCCTAGGGCCTGCTTACTGGTTTAACCAGATTTGGTTGAATTTCAGTTAATACATGGACTCACTGAAATTCAGCCAAACCAGCCAATAACTGCCGTCTGACCTTCGCAACCCAGAAGAATACATCATTCTATGGTTAAACCAGCTGTTATGTTGTGATGTTACTAGATACTGCCTAATTTGAAGGCTATGGGTCTCGCCACTCATAGCAGCTCTACTAGATACCTTACACATTTTTTTTTACAAAAGCTGTCTCCTGTGAATTGGCCCACAGAAAAAGGTAGAGTACACCACATATCTGTATTTTTGCCGATCAAAGGAGCAGTGCGTGTGACGTGCTTTTGAGCCGGTAATCAAATTAGGAGAACTTCCTTTTTGAAGCAAAAATGTGTCTATCAGACCCTCTATCGATATTTGCCTCCATATTTGTTGTGCAGAAGCGTTGTGTTAATTTCTTTGAGCAATACGGTAAAAATACAAAGTAACAATAAAAAACTTAAATTACAAAGGTAGTCTTATCTCTAGAAGTGATCTCTACCATCCCACTCTAGCAGTTGTAGAATAAATCGTGTGGGATTAAGTTTAGTAAAAGATGAGTGAAAAAGTAAATACAACTGTTATATGTACATACATTATAATGTCGTTATAAAATTAAAAATACACATAAATGAGACTGTGCTAATAAAGTGCAAAATTTTAAAAGTATTTTTCATGTTTATTTTAAATCATATTGTTTAAATATAAATCAGAATTTTCGTATGTCATAAACTATTACAAAAAAACTTGAAAATGTCGAAATTAGGATTCTACTTGTTAGTAGAGAACTACTTCTTAAGAACTCAAACCAACCTCACCTGCAAGTGGTGCACCTGCCGGACGAGGTTCTAGCGATCATAAAAGTTAGTAAACGGAAATAGGCTCGCCACCTATTACGTGGGGCCAACAATAAAACTGGCGGAATGTGGCCTCTGCTGACCTCTTCGGGAAAATAGGAATTATTGTATGTCTGTATTAATGCCGCCTTTTAATGTAATTAAGACAAAAAAAGAAGTTTTCTTTTTAATATTCTCAAACAACAACCTACGATTGAGGTATGGAATATATAATATAGTCATTGTATTTTAAACTTGGTTCCTTGTGCATGTTTTGTTGGTCGTAAAAAGAAAATATTACTAAAACTCATGCATAGGTAAAATATAACGTGATTGAATATGGTACTTAAGGCCACATGTCATTAGTTAACTCTCAACCAGTCTAATTCTCGAACTGCGTTACTTCAAAAAATATGTTTTTTGACTTTTTGTGTCATCTATTGTGAAATTTCAAAATCCATCGATTGGAATATCTCTCAAGTGCCATAAATTAATATTGAAGTAGTTATGAACGATTTGGAATAACACCTACATTCAATTCTATATATTTTTATATTTTAATTTTTTAATAAGATTAGGAGATTCCTAGAAGTTGCGAAAACATTCGGCGGCAAGGAATTCTGAAGCCGAATGCTAAACACAGGAACGTCTTAACAAATTTTGTCAATTGTTTTTCAATTTATTATAGATCTGTCAGTCTTCTATGTTACACACTTACTCATTTTTCATAACATGAGATTTCTTTTAAACAAACCATGTCCTGACAAATAACTAACAAAATGAAAAAATAATCATTTTTGTGCAGTCGTTCAGATGTTATTATAGCGTATATATTGTGACAATTTTTTTATAAATTATATAAATAAAGATTACGTATGAGCGTAAAATTCTTTTAATAAAATCCTAATATTATAGACGTAAAAGTTTGTATGTGTGGATGGATGTTTGTTACTCTTTCACGCAAAAACTACTGGAGCGATTGTGATGAAACTTTGTACGTATATAGCTGCAGTCCTGGACTAACATATAGGACACTTTTTATCCCGATATTTCCACGGGAACGGGGACCACGCGGGTAAAACCTTAGGGCGCTGCTAGTTCTAATATAAATCAATCCAGGACTGCGTTCTATTAGGTAAGATATGATCACTATGCAACTACAACTAGAACTTCAAGCCTCATTAAAACACGACAAAAAAAACATGAGTTTACGACCGATATGGCGTGGTGGCGAGCATTCCACTCCTGAGGTCGTGGGTTCGATTCCCACACAGGACAAATATTTGTGTGTATAAATATGAATATTTATTCTGGTCTGGGTGTTTTTCTATGTATATTAAGTATGTATTTACAAAAAAAAAACTATTTATGTATGTTTATCCGTTTAGTAAGTTTAGTATCCATAACACAAGTTCTTAATGATACTTATCTCGGAACTAAATAATTGGTGTAAGTGTCAGAAATATTTATTTATATATTGTTACTTTTATTACTTACAGTGTCGTGAGATATCGGTCTAGAATACTGCCGTCCCCTCTCATCTGACGGGGAGTCGTAAAAGTCGACGAAAAGAAATCCTACCGGATGATGGGCAGCAGTTTTTAAATTAAATTAAATATTCTTTATGTCAGACCATAGATCCGTATTGTGTTAGTAAAGTTGCTTAATATCTATAGCTAGTAGGTTAGGTTGACGACCGATATGGCGTGGAGGTCAGTATACCTGCACTTCACTCCAGAGGTCGTGGGTTCGATTCCCACACAGGACAAATCTTTGTGTGCATGAACATGAATATTTGTTCTGGTCTGGGTGTTTTCCTATGTATATTAAGTATGTATTTACAAAAAAAAAGTATTTAAGTATGTTTATCCGTTCTTTAGTATCCATAACACAAGTTCTTAGTGATACTTATCTTGGAACTGAAGAATTGGTGTGATTGTAAGAGAATATTATTTATTATTTTATTATTTAAGATAGGCATTTAAATTAAAAATAAACATTAAAAAAAAATATGCAAAGTGCTAAAGGTGATGATCACGCGAGAGGGTATGTTCCCATGTTCATTCATCACTCTCTGCACGAAGCACTTCCAGAGCGGCGATGTGAATCGGTCCGCTAATGTCTTCAGGATGCTATTTGGACTGTTTCTCACTCTAGTGATCAGGGAACTCGTTTTTTTGCATATGACGGCATCAAAACCGTCAGCAGTGCCATCCTGCATACTGGCAAGAACTGCGATCACCAAACCACCTGCCCAGCGTGGTGATTATGGGAAAATATCCCCAATATAATGTTATCTATAGATGAGGCAAACATTCAGCAGTATACTTTATAAGGCTGATATAATGATGGTGATGAATTACTTACATTTTATTTTACAATTGTCTTTATCAAAAAAACAAGAAAAATATAAAATTGAATGAATGAATGAATGAATGAATGAATGAATGAATGAATGAATGAATGAATGAATGAATGAATGAATGAAAGAATGAATGAACACTTTATTGTACACCAAAATAAAGAGAAATACAGCAATTGAAAAATTGAAAAATATAAAATTGCTCCTTTTTTTGTAATTTGTACAATAATCTGAAGGTATTGTGGTAAACAACTGTTGGGAAATATGAATCAAAAGAACTGTTATTCTATATCTGTGCCCTAAGAGATTTAAGAAAGTTATTGAGTCAAGTAAAAATTAAATGCTATTTACATTTTGACTGCGCCTGGAGTCAAAATCCTCAGCCCCCTAAATTTCGTGGCTTACTGATTTAATGACGTCACACGGCATCCTCTATCGAATGTCAACTCGTATCAATTTCAAACCTACCCTCTACAGAGTCTTATGTTCAAAAGCTCACCAAGACACTTTACCCTCTATTGCTGAGGAGTAAGCGGCGAGAATTGCTAAAAGGGTCTTTGATTTAAGACGGAAGAAATGGAGCAAGCAACACATAGGTTAGATATTTGAGTCACGAACCAATTTTATGACTAATTCCATAACTTGGTATGTGAATTCGGTATCAGGTATGGGGGCGCCTATGGAACGTCTATGTTGGGTAGCTTTAGGGGTACAGTTAAAGGGTCTCGTGTTATTCTTGGATCGATGGAAACGGTTTTAATTAGAGAGGATTACATTATACATTTTACTGGGACGTCATTTCATTGGTCACCAATAATAATTAACTTTCTATACGTTAATACTACTATACTGCAAGGATTTTTACTTTCATAGTTTGTTGCATTAGTTTAGAGGGTAAATGAAACTAATTTTACGGAATAAAGTCGCGCTTTATAAAATTATACCATCCTGACTTTAAATACTTTACAGTAATTCGTGGTCATTGGTAAAATTTATATATAATCGTTAAAATAGTACAGGACATTTTCATGAATATCGAAAGAACTGTTAATATCTTTTTCTTTACACATTAAAAAAAAAAGAATAAAATTTTGAAAATGAGAACATTTCCGACTTCTTGGCGGGAAAGTGAAGTGTCTGCAGTTATATTTTATTTTCTAGAATTTTTGATATTTCTAACATCTTAAGTTATTTGTTTGTGAACATACATAAGTGTTGGTAAAACAAACAAAACAGTGCAACATCACTTTTCAAATTTTCTCTCAAGGAGTCCATGTGAGATTTCAGTATAGTCCTACATCTTTACTGAGGACTCAATGGGCTTAGGGGAGGGTATCTCATTTACCATTTATCATCTTTATCAGCATTCATTCTCATTGACTATGAATTGTATATTATTAATAACACTTACTTGACACTGGCCAAAAGTGCTAGACGCACGAAGCCATAATTTAAAATAAAGAAAAGAAAGAAGTAAATCTTTTCAAAAAAATTACAAAAAGTACTAAAACATAACATTATTATAACATAAGGTATTACGTATAAGTGACGGGTTCATCGTTCTTTTGTGTAGTTAATGGCTTAATAACTTTCACTGGCGGCGGAGATGAGCGGATGTGATTATGTAGAGATGTGCTTAGTGATTCAGATGACCTTGGTCTAGCAATTAAGGCAATTTAATAAAAAAAAGTTTTTAAGATCAACAGGACCATTTAGATGTGCTTAGTTATTCAGACGACCTTGGTCTAAAAGTAAAAGTAAAAAGTTCTTTATTTCATAAACTATTACATAGCACTTGAAAACGTCAAAACAAAATATACATTAACCCTGAAATCACGAAGCTTAGATTCACTTACATGCAAATAAATAAAAATTAGGTGTAAGTGAATCTAAGTGCCTAAAAAAACTTTATTGTTTTTAAGATCAACAGGATCATTTAGATGTGCTTAGTGATTCAGACGACCTTGGTCTAGCAAAAAAGGCCTTTCAAAAAAAGTTTTTAAGATCAACAGGATCATTTAGTTTAGTCAAATATTTGCACACAAAATGAAAATTCGATATTTTATACTCAATGTCTTTATTGCACTCCATATGTTACAAAGATGTTATTTATAATATCACAGATACAATATGGACCCTGTAGGGTATGGCAACTTGGCAGAGAGGAGGATGCTAGCTTTTTATATTTAGATTAGTTTAAATTTAGATTATTGTATTCGGTTTATTGTATAGTAATAATTATATTATATAGCGGAGAGCGGGTAGTCTCGCCACCGCGCCATATCAGTCGGTATAAACATAATATTATTTAAAAATATTATATACGAAAGAGTATTTGAAATTTTTAATATTTAAATAGTCATGTTCATACATAAGTAATTTAAAATTTAATAGCGAGCGGAAACCGGTCAATGGTAACCGATGATCTGGTCAAGGTGGCGGGAAGCCGATGGATGCAGGCAACTCAGGATCGCTCAATGTGGAAATCTAGTGGAGAGGCCTATGATTATGAAGATGATATAAATTAAGTCAATAAAACTTCAAAGTTATTTAAAAACTATTTAGCAAACAATAACTATTCAAGAAACCTGTGTAAGATTTTTTTATATCCGGGCCGGTTTACTGATAAGAACCACATATAAACGAGGTATAGAACTCATTTATAACACTCAAACAAAAAGGTTACACAAAGAAAATGATTCCGCTTTGCGTCCGCACTCGCTACTTAAATATAACATTAAATTTTTCAGTTAATTATTTCTGTCGCATTACAAATGAATTAATAACATCAAACACGACTGTCCGCGACATGTGTTAATGTATATTTAATCAACCATTTTACTTTAATTTATATTGTAATTAATTTTTGCGATTCCTATCATAACGGCTTTATTACACGGATGTGGATTATTTTTGCATGTAAAATTGTAGTTAAATATTGAGTCAGATGGTATTACCACTCAATTATTGGTTGGTATGTAGATGATATCAATGAAGAAATATGTTATTGATAGTATTACTTATTTTTTTATGTTTTTGCATCTAAGTTAATCTAAGCTTCGTGATTTCAGTGTAGTGATATGTAGTTTTTTTATACCTATGTATTTTATTTTGACGTTCATTTCAGCCATATTAATCCACAGCTGAGCACAGGCCTTCTCAATTGTTTTTTTACGTTAATTGATCTTGTGCCGCCTGCATGCACCGGGTTCTCGCCGCCTTGACCAGATAATCGGCCCACAGTTATTAACAATATTATTGTAGAAGTAAATCGCAATTGAGATTACGCAATACGTATTAACAGATGATTTAAACAATGGCTCCACAGCCTTGAAGATAAGTAGAGTGCAAAGGTTTACTTTTTTCACATTCGAAACATTTAGAGCATGTTAGCACTGATGTGGCAACACAATGCAGTCGGATCTCGGATAATGCAATGATAATATCTCAAAAATCTACCAACGGCTCGATTACACATCGATTTTTTTTTGAGAGTGAGGTTACAAAATGTTTTTTTTTTTTATAATAATGGCTTCGTGCGGTTTGCACATTTAGCCAGAGTCCTCCCCCTAAACCCCTTGAGTAAATATATGGGACTATACCGAGATCTCACATGGACTTCTTGAGAGAATTTGAAAAGTTTTGTAGCACTGCTATGCTTCATTTACCAACACTCATGTACATTCACAAACACTTAACGTTTAATAATCTACCGTTATTACACATGAATGTTCCAAACATCACAAATTTACAACATAAAACAAAACTGCAGACATGACGCTACAATTTCCCGCCAAGAAGCCCGAAATGTACTTCTAGAATTGCTTAGAGACTCATAGCGTGGTGACTTTGTAATTTTACCAACTGACCCGACAGACCGCTGCCCTGTCTTAATTAAATTGAGCTAACTGACAAACTACTGACAGTTATGTCAAGAGCCATGGTAACAATGAAAAGTTTTAATGAATTCAAAAATTAGGATCGTTAAGTTTCCTTAAATTTTCAAATTGTTTGCTGATCTTCCTTAATTTTGACTGCTAAACAAACATTGTATGGAAAATAGCGAACAAAAATAAAAAAAAAAAAATGGTTGCCTGTAAAGTCGTTTTTACGGGCGAAGATTTTACGTGACAACGTCTTTTTCTCGGTAGAATATTTATTGATATGAATATAATTAAATTGCACAATAGGAACAAGGAATTGAATGAAAATAAGAATTGCACAAATTTTAACTATAGAAATATATTTTGTTTACTAAAACATTGTACACTAGTGCTGCGCGCGCGGCAGACCGATCATAGTTGAGTGGGAGAGAGACGCAAGGCATTCGCCGGGCCTCTCTCTCGTTCGGTGACTCATCGTAACGTTACCGAGCGTTACACTTTTTCATAAGTGACTCCCAGCCGCAACCTAATTTAAGACGTTGTCACGTCAAAAATAAAAAAAATTATCAATTGGACGGAGTCGTTCTAATGTTATGCGCGTAGATATATTTTAGCGATCAATTTTTATTTAAATAAAAGACTTCTTATACAAAGTGACATTAAAGTATTCGGCCTCCATGAAGATAGGTGTCCTCCGCTGGCCATGCAGCCTCTGGAGTAGGTATTACAATATCATAACTAGCGGTGCTGCCGACATGCATTTAAAACCGTTTTTTTAGATTTCCACGCACTTCCTTTTTTGAAATTTCGAGTACGCCAATTTTGCCATATTTATGTTTTTTTTTTCTCAAATCTTGTGACTGCAGAACACAATTGTTTTAATATTATGTATTTTAATTGTAACTGGTGGCGGGAGAAAAACCAACCTTGACGATTTTCTTGCCCGTTCTTTTACGATCAAGCTCCCGCCCGCAGTGAATGGGCGCGTTAGTTTATAAGTATGACATTCATAAGAGCTCTATTGAGCCAAACTTGAATAAATGAATTTTTTATTTTAATTTTATTTTTTATACAATCAATTTTACTTATGTTATATAAAATATGGAAGCACTTCGCAAACTAAAGTTCTATCCTTACAAACAAGAATATAACGATTAACTATAATAATAGTATAGTAAAAGTACTTTATGACACTGAAATAATATATAAATTTATTACAACCTGCACCAATATATACATAATAATCTCAGAATTAATATTTTCTATATGTTGTTCAAGCTGTCTTTCATTAAAGGAATTTGTAAATACCGGAATCCCAAGCGCTGTTGTTGATACTTGCCCCCAATTTATGATCTCACAAGAACCACTAAGAATAATGAATTCAAGGACAACACTTGTACTACAAATCAAAGTTACGTAAAACCGACCTTGAAAAAATTTCAATACTAGTAATTAAACCAATTTTTTTGATATTTTTATTTGATGTACAGGGATCTCTTAGGAATCCAAGCCAACCTCACCTGCTAGAGGTGCACCTGCTAATCAATGAACGAGGCTCTGGTAATATAAAAGTTCCCGGTAAGCGGCAATAGGCTCGCCACCTATAACGTGGGACCGACCATACCATTGGCGAAGAGTGGCCTCTGTCTACCCCTTCGGGAAAACGGGCGTGATTTTATGTGAGTATGTAAATGTGATGTGATTTTCTTTTATCTATGGAAAACTGGTTTTATTAACAAAATTACCACTAAAGCGGTAAATATTGCACATGCGGTAACTATAGAGCGATATAGAACGTCGATGCGCAATATTTAACGCCGGCTACTGTACTTCAAACCAAAGTTACGTAAAAGCGACCTTGAAAATTATGCAATATTTGTAAATGAAACAGCATTTATCTAGTGTAAATTACCATACAATCGCCATATACTGACACCGTGGCGATGATGGACCCACCTTTGAATAGAGCCACTGCCCTAGCCCACTGCCTTACATACTAAGACACTGTTTTACACTTAATTACAGCGGAGCGCAAGTGTTAAGAGGAAGCGATTCTAAAATATATAACTGTAAAAATACATAAACATGTTTAAGTTTAATTATTTATTAAACGACAATATTATAAAGGGTACTTAAGTTCGTACTCTTCAAAGGTCGATGGTTCTATTCCCACATAGGACAGATATTCTAATGCAAACATATCGGTGTTTGTCTGGGTTTTGTAATTATTTATTCATTCATTGTTTATGTCGGCTAACAGATATAATTTTGCCGGCAAGTCATATAGATAAATTAAATATATATAGTCATACAGATATATAATAATAGGTATAATTAAGTTTTTTACTCAAGTTATAGGGAGGACTTCTTGGCGGGAAAGTGAAGCGTCATGTGTACAGTTTTTTTAATTTTCTAAAATTTGTGATATTTTGAATATTAATGTGTAATAACGGTGGATTTTTAACCGTTAAGTGTTTTGGAACGTACATTAGTTTTGCTAAAAAAAACAAAGCAGTGCAACACACTTTTTAAATTATCTCAAGAAGTCCATGTGAGATCTCAGTATAGTCCCACTTCTT
The DNA here is from genome assembly GCA_949126915.1 of Musotima nitidalis. Taxonomy (NCBI): domain Eukaryota; kingdom Metazoa; phylum Arthropoda; class Insecta; order Lepidoptera; family Crambidae; genus Musotima; species Musotima nitidalis. The sequence goes on from OX421416.1 coordinate 19,715,514, forward strand.
TACTGAGGACTCAAGGGGCTTAGGGGAGAGCATCTCATTTACCATTTATCATCTTTATCACCACTCATTTTCATTTACTATGATTTATATATTATTAATATATCTCTTACTTGACATTGGCTAAATGTACAAACCGCACGAAGCCATTATTTAAAAGAAGAAGAAGAAGAAGGATCTTATTAAAGTTCTGTCAAACAGTAGAACTCAATCCAAATTAAACCTAAATATCGAACACGAATCTTGGACCGCACAAATGGCTTTAATATTATAATGTAAAGTTACATAACCGGCAGGTAAGTGGTCTAGTTATCCACACACGTATACGTGCGACAGACGGACGGTTGTGCAATGACTTCTTACGACGGACGCCTCGTTGTTTTATGACTTTGTTACCACTTCTGCTAATTTGGATTACGCCCCTTTTATTTGAATCTACAAAGAATTAAGGTTTAGTCTGCTAGACGGCGGAAAACTGGAACGGAAGACAGGAAACATTAGAATTCTAAATTTTGGTTACTGGTTTAAAAATTATTAGAAAGGGGGCGGTGTATGTGAAAATTTGCGTTATATAAATACATATTAAAGGTAATTTCCCAATTTTTTTATGTGGTTTAGTAGATCAAAATAAATTAATTTAAAGATAATATAATGTCTTAATATACAATTATATATTATTAGTTACAATTATATAAATAATATATTATCTTAGTAACAATTTATTTGTAATTATTGTTTCTTCAAATTTCCTGTTCCAAATTTAATTTAGTATGGTCTATATTTACTAATCTACAATTATTATTACACTTCAAACTGCCCCATGTGCGCTTTACCGATCTAATACTATAGTAAGGGGTAAATTAGTTGACATGACCAATCGATACACAAGTGTATCCCTTCCACATTACCCAGTCCTTTTTGATAAAACTTTTCACGTTTCATATATTTGACCACCTTTTGTTGAATGATGGTCAAACATACTCTTCATTTTTGCACTCTTTTTGCATAACATGAGCGTCGGGATAGCTACGTCCGCCAGAGGCACTGGTTCGGTGTTACACAGGCCTTAGCTATCGTGTCCAGCACTAATCCACGCTGACAATGGCAGCCCCGAAAGCATTTTGCTAAGAACCTCGAGAGCGAGAGGTGCACATTCGAAAAATTGGATACACAAATTTTATACGAGTATCAATATACAGAGAAAAGATAATTGTTATATGTACTAAATTGGTACTTCACTCAGCACTTTCTGTTATAAAGGAAACCACCACCAGCATATAAACTTTTTTTATTTAACACAAAACATAAAAAGGAAACAAAAATTATACAACAATGTATAATGAAGCTGCTTATTTTAAAAGGAATCTCTTCCAGCAGTACAAAATAAGGGAATAACATTCACACAAACAATTGAAATAAAAAGAACAAAAAATAAAAACTTTCTAAAGTCCATTAGCCTTCCCAATAGGTTAAATTATATGGGGGGTATTTTATATACTTTATATCTTGGATTTAAAATTATTCATATTTTAAAAGTAAACCGACAATGACTAATGACTTATCTTTGTGGTTCTTTAAATAACTGTTAGACTGTGGTTTCACACAAAGTTAATGCGAAAATTAAATGTAGATCAAATTTGATTATCCACGCATTTTTTTCGGTAATTAAGGTAAGATAAAAGAATATGCAGCAGAATTACATCAGCACAGTTAATTGTTATTTCGAATACCCACAAAGAGAAATTAAAGCATGCGGTTCCCTAAAGAAAAGTAGTCACAACAGCGTCCATAACGAGGGGCTTTACGCATTTTTTTATAGCCTATGCTGTAGGCCTATCTCTGGGGAATACCTCGCCAGGGATTCCCCTTGCTAGCTCCTTCCACAACCCAAAGATACATAGCAGAAAGCTTATTCTTTATTGTACCAGACATTGTGAACATCTTGCCTGATTATAAGCAGTTTATGTACTCAAAACACCACCAGCTCAAGGACGTCCTTTTCTAAAGCCTTCTGATGTCAGCGATTGCAAGAGGTCCTATGACTTTGACTTTTGAATGGATGTCTCAGGTTATATTTTTGCTAAAGGATTTGCCAATAAAGACCTTTTCCAGAACTTTTCAGCCCCAACTGCTGTCAGTTCTATAAAGTATTAACTAACACATAAATTAAGTAGTACTATTAACAGGAACAATAAAGACTCATTTCAAAAGAGGTAAGTTTTTACTCTTTAAACAATGAAACCACAATATGAAACAAGAGCTATTTGCAAACAGTAACCTTTTAATATCATTAGTATGTAGCAATAATATAGAGCGGTGTGGTTTTATATCTCAATAAAAAGCACGAAAGTAGCATAATCATTGTAACAGTGATGCATAGCTTTGTGATGCAATTGTGGCATTTTAGTGCACCAGAATTAGGGTTGGCAATCGGCAATAATGATAACTATTTTTACTGTTCGATATTGAAATTACGCTATGCGGATGTATTATGTGTAATGGATTAGAAGAAGCTCTGTTGTGTCACCGACTTATGTTCGTAATGTTTTGTTATTGCATTTGTTTCAAAATCCATAAAAATAAAAGTAAAGAAAAAAGATATATAAGACCTATTTATTGATTTTGTTAATAAAAAAAAATGTATGTTATGTAAGTTGAAAACTATTAAACCTATCCCAGTCTTTTAGATGAATGTTATTAAGCGTCTTACACAATGCATCATCACATCAGCATTATAAAGTCCACTGCTGAACATTACCCTCCTTAATAGATTACACTTTATTGGGGGCATTCCCCTAATCTGCCCATAATCACCACCCTGGGCAGGCGGGTTGGTGATTGCAGTTCAAGCCAATAGCCAGGGTACACACGTCAATTCTTACGACTTCCCATGAGGTCGAATTAGGTGGCACTATTTTAGGCCGGTACCACGTGGCGTACACACAACGCCTAACAGTCTTAAATCAGTCTTGAATCAATCTTAAATCAGTCTTAAGTCAGTCTTAAATCAGTCTTAAATCAGTCTTAAATCAGTCTTAAATCAGTCTTAAATCAGTCTTAAATCAGTCTTAAATCAGTCTTAAATCAGTCTTAAATCAGTCTTAAATCAGTCTTAAATCAGTCTTAAATCAGGCTTAAATCAGTCTTAAATCAGTCTTAAATCAGTCTTAAATCAGTCTTAAATCAGTCTTAAATCAGTCTTAAATCAGTCTTAAATCAGTCTTAAATCAGTCTTAAATCAGTCTTAAATCAGTCTTAAATCAGTCTTAAATCAGTCTTAAATCAGTCTTAAATCAGTCTTAAATCAGTCTTAAATCAGTCTTAAATCAGTCTTAAATCAGTCTTAAATTAGTCTTAAATCAGTCTTAAATCAGTCTTAAATCAGTCTTAAATCAGTCTTAAATCAGTCTTAAATCAGTCTTAAATCAGTCTTAAATCAGTTTTAAATCAGTCTTAAATCAGTCTCAAATCAATTACAATCAAAAAAATTACATGAAATAATTCCTCAATTGTTAAAAAAGGGGGGTTGTAACAATTATAATTGTCACAATGGTATTTTCAAATTGACAAAATTTCAAACAAATACATTACAAAGAAATTATTTCCTGGCGAGTTTATCTAAAAAGGTAATCATTAACAGCATAATACCTATTTGAAGTAAATGCTTTGAATAACAGTTTTGAGTTTGTGTGATGGTACATCAATATTTTTTTGTGATATTCTATCTATTCACCCCTTCAATCCATCATTGACGTAATCTGAAAGAGTAACCAAATTGGTACTAGTGAAACGAGCGGAAGCCATGTTCGTTCGGTCATTATATATTATAACAAAGCACTAATTTGATGTCTTATAACCAATTCATTCCGTCTAGACTTAAGATAAAATATCATTAGCATAAGTAGCCGCTCAAACATCAGCATCTGTAGGTTTGGAGAAGTGGTAAATAAGAAAAGTTTTTTTTGTTTTCCGTCTGTACATAATGCTTTCACGCGGCGGCTTGCAAGATCCTGGGTAGGCACCCACTAGAAATCAGATGAATCCGGCTTTTCGAAGAAGGTCGAGACCGTGGTAACTCATCAGGGCAGATCCTTGCCCGCAAGCTTCTTACCTTAAGGATATACATATATACAATCACGCCTGTTTACCCGAAGGGGAAGGCCGAAGCATAATATACGCCCACACTTCGCCAGTTGTGTTGTTGTTTCCACGTAATAGGTGGCGAGCCTATTGCCGCATACCGGGCTCTTCTATGTTCACCCGAGCCTCGTCTGTTAATCAGCAGGTGCACCACTAGCAGGTGAGGTTGTCTTGGACTCCAAAGGACCATAAGGATATGTGGACTGTTTCAGAGAAATATTATATACAGACACAACAGCGGAATTCAAAAGATTGGTAATTAATCGCACTGTGATTGGTCATTTAATCTTTTGCCGTCAGGAACGTATGTCTGTCATGGAAGTAAACACATAGACGTCATATCTTACTACATCCAACTACAGGAACAGATATGGATCTAAATTGACAGCGCGTTGCCTCTTCTAAGTTTAACAGCAGTAGTTTTGCCTTCAAGTGTGGTTTTCCATAGAATGATGTTTTTCTCTGGCTTGCAAAGGTCAAACGGCAGTCGCTCCATGAAATACCTAAAACTCAGCCAAATCTGGTTAAACCAGTGGGGAGACCTTGGGCCCTAAGCTCAAGTCTAGGAGAACCGGGATAGTGAATATAAAATAGCATACAAATGCACTAGGAGCAGTCTGCTCTTTTCCTGTTTTACCACTTTGTACATACGAATCAATTCGCCGTCTATTTCTTTAAAATTATTTAATATGTAACTTTATATACCTACTATTATTTTAGTAACAAAAAATCCAATGCTTTCCTAAGCTCTACTCACTCTCGCCAGCTTCGTTCCTCTGAAAACCTTCTGCTTGCTACATCTCAACACAGTATGGGGTTCATGTCAAACTCCTTTGGCGTTAAGGCCATCCAACTTTGGAACTCTCTGCCTACAAACATCAGATTGGCTAAAAGCAAAGCAGCTTTTAAAAACTAAACTTTCAATTGTGCCCACGGAAGATCAGCGTCGCGACATCTCTGTGATGTTCGACAATTTGCTGAGTGAGCACCTTTTCAATACAAGTTGAGTACTTCTTACATTTGTTCTTATTGTTATTGATTTGTGTTTTTATTATTTTGTACTTATTTTCTGTTATTTTTTTTCTTGCAACTTGTACTGAATAAATATTTTCTTTCTTTCAATTACTTCTTGAAATAATGATCATCGATGAAATTTCCCCCCCATTTCATCCATTTATTTATTTTTAAATATGTTTTAAATTTGTGTTTATATATGTGTATGTGTGTGTATTTTTATGTATATCATCGTACTATTTTATGTAAGTATATCATAACTGTACATATTATCTCCTACTTGCACCGCCTTTAATGTCTCTGTTAACCCCAAGGTTGCATTAAGTTCCTTTTGTACATTGTATGTGTGTGCAATTAAGATTAAATAAATGATCCTTTAGTGTGAACCCTAAAGACAAGCATTGCATACAACAGAAAACATTCAGAGCACGGCCCGTCTTACATTACACAGATACCTAATATGTCGGCGCCCTAATGACCGCTGACCGCAGGGCTATTGGCTCATTACTGTCATAAACGCACCTGTCATGAGCACACTGACATACAGTTGTGACAGTTGTTACCTTTGTCAAAGGACATTTGCAAAATTGTGATGTAATTCCAAGACAATTTATATGGCAAGACTTTCGAGTGTGTAGTACTACTCTCATCAATGGAGAAGGCCATTCTTAAGGACCTCAGTGCCTTCTACCGGAATTTTTACGGCAAATTTAAATATTCTTCAGAATGATAATAACCTAATTTCGCCCTCTTTTTTTTCCCTAACTACATTTGCTGTTAATGGGTATTATACCTCATACTAAGTACGGTACTTCATACTGTGCAGACTATCAGTTTGAACCCCAAAAATTGCTAAGTCGTTTATGTGTAAGACTTTTGGCTATGGGATTCTCTGCTGGCGCATGTCTTTCCCAGCTGCGCTTATTCAGTAAGTGGGTGGTTGTTGCGGGACTGTTCGAAAGGGTTACCGCGGCCTTGGTGTTACAGGCTCAAGAAGGAACATGGATGGTTTTTAGTCAGTAAAAGTCTGACACACCCTTCCGCTTCACCCACAGCGGAAGACGGCCATTTGATGATTTTCCATCCGAAAAAAAAAAAGGGTGCGCTTGCTACCGTACATCGGAAGGTTCAAGTTTTATCTGAATGTAGTATTCGTTAAGCCAGAAGGCTTTATGTCGGCTGGAAACGGTCTAAAAGCTCCTTGATACTGCCTATAAAGATTCGAACTGATGAGACCGCTTGAATTACCGCAACGCCGAATTCTTCTGTCCCTGTGTCTGAGATTATGATAATTTTATCCACCTGAAAGTTTATATGTTTTGATGTATTAATATACCGCAATCGTGACTTAACAACTAAATTGACCTCAGACGTTTAACGTTCCTTCCGAAGCACGGTCACTCATATAAGATCTGAAGAGATCACAGAGGTGAACTCTGCTTAATTTCTTGTGATCGTTTCCAACAACCTAATATTGCGCTAAATGAACTACTTAGTATGATTAATTGCCTTCTTTGATACTGTACACACATCTGGTACATAATATCAATAGTGTTAATAACCACAATTCTTCTTCTGCCTGTTTTAAAAATCCTTTGTTTAATCATCAGTATCATCAATATTTTCATTTGAATTTATTCGACATTTCTGGACTATATAGAGTAAGTAATATAAATTTGTTTGTGTAAACTCTGTATGTATTAGTGTCTAGTATGGTAAGCTTACTTTACTCATATATCCTTATGACATTACGTTTTCTTGGCAGATCTATATAGTATTATTATAACCTATTCAAAACTAAACCACGCCCAAGAGCCCATTGTATCAATTTTCAATGAGTTACGCTTGAGTATAATCCTGTTAGAATCGTTACATCGCACAGTTATCGGCCACAAGATCACTGTTTACGCGATGCGATGCGATGAGCGAAATATAATTTTACATAACCCGGTGCGATCGGTGAACGGATGCTCTTGCGCAGGTCAACGCCTATCACCGTCAAGTTTCCATTGTCGCTTCCGATATTGCGGTTGGTATTTATTTATTTGTTGCTTTTAACTGTGAGATGTCGGACTTATCAATAAAGTCTTAAATTTCATAACAGTCTTCTAAAATATCACTAAGGCAATCTTTGACAACGACTTAAAGTCGATAGTTTAATAAATACGTCTTAATAAAATTCAAGATTGGAATTCATTTATTAAGCTTAGCTTGATTTCGAAGCATTTGTTAAAGTCACTCAAATCATTCACTAGAGCGGGCAACCTGCATAAAACTGCTTAGCCTTTAATAATAAATAATATACCTTGGAACCAAAATATACTTAGTATTGTATCTTTATTTTCCTAACATAAAAAATATATTAAGTACTTTTAATAATAATTTTGTTCAAATTTGGATTAAATGTATTTACATATTAGACGACCGATAAGGCGTGGTGGCGAGTATACTCGCACTACACTCCTGAGGACGTGGGTTCGATTCCCACACAGGACAAATCTTTGTGTGTATTAACATGAATATTTGTTCTGGTCTAGGTGGTTTCCTATTTATATTACGTATGTATTTACAAAAAAAAAGTATTTATGTTTGTTTATCCGTTATTTAGTATCCCTAACACAAGGTCTTAATGATACTTATCTTGGCCCTAAATAATTGGTGTAAGTGTCAGAAAATTTTATTTATTTATATAAATATATATTTCTTGTAACTGGCGGGAGTAAAAAATAACCTTGACGATTTTCTTTTACGATCAAGCTCCCGCCCGCAGTAAATGGGCGCGCTAGTTTTTGAGTTTTGACGTTCATAAGAGCTCTATTGAGCCAAACTTGAACAAATGAATTTGAATTTTGAATAAACGAAATGTTTAATACATAGTACCACTTCTCAATTTATCGGAGGCGCTTATTGTTGGACATTTTTTCATTTCTCATCTTTTGATAACTTTAAAATTATTTGGTTTGAACCGCCACACCACAAACGAGTATATCATATAACAAAGGATGATTATTAATATGGAGAAGGATTATAAATTTGGCGAAGTAATTTTAAATAGACAAAAAACAAACTATATTATGAAAGATAGTACAATAAAAACATGTAAGGCTACAATGGAAACGCACCCAAATAAGTTTACGCTGAATGCCTTTCTCTAAGAGCAATGTATTGACATAAGTCTTTGGTACGATCGAAAGCACGCCAAGTAAAAACCTGTTCCTTTAATTCCTACCATAACATCGCCGAGACGTTCATTTCGACTTTTACACTTGAGCCACGTGTAATCTATTACTTTTACATAATGAGTTTTTAAAAGTAAATCATGGAAAGGAAGTTAGTTGGAACTGCTTGGTAGGAAGAGGGTGATTCTCTTGAAGTTTCTTTCTTGAAAAAAAATGTATAAAAGTCGAACTTGAAGAAACCCACCAAAAAAGACATTTGAATCTAAAACAGCACCTGGAACCATCAACAGACGAGGCTTAAGCTTGCTCGCCAACATCATGTGGGACTAAAACATAGTAAAGGAAATGTAGGCACCTGATTTACATAGGCCGTTTTGGAGAACCAGCCGGGATAGTCTGTGTGTAATGCTACAAGGCATTCTCTACCGGTTAACCTTTGAGTTATCTATCAGACATGTATGACAAATTACGATTCAGAAAACTTTTACACTTACAAACATTTTGGATTGTTTGACGTTTGCCAAACATGCTTTGCGGGTTGGAGACAAATTTAAAAAAAGGATAAGGTTCGAAAAGTCTTAATCTCACTACGTTGTAATTTTCGTAGAAGACACTCAAAGAAGCAATGTCCATTGACAGTTGGAGGTCTAAGACAAGCTGCAACCTCATCATATTTAGAAATGCGTAACTGTTTCGTATGGTTCCATTTAGAGTAACCTAAGGTCCGAAGCTGGTGTAATAGAAGATATAGTGACAAGAATTAAGAAAGGTATGCTTAGATAATTAGGTCGTCATGTTGAAAGGATGAATGAATGAATGAATGAATACTTTATTGTACACTAAATATAAAAAGTAATCAAATCACATGAACAAATATATGGTACAATGGGCGGCCTTAATGCTAACAGCATTTTCTTCCAGGCAACCTTAGGATGGACAGGAAACAATGAATAAAAAGTAATGATATAGAGTATGAATGGAAGTAGACTAGCCAAAGTGATTTATGGTGGACTTTCCCGTAAGGGAAAGAGGCGTGACATTATGTATGTGTCCAAAACAGTAAACAGCACACGGTGCTGGTCGGGCATAAAAAGGTATGAGAATCTACAATATATTAAAGCAAAAGACTTTAAAAATATGTGATATAATACATATAAAATGAAATAATTTTAAACTATTAATGTTACCTACTTATATATTGCATAATATCTACTATTGCGATTTCACATAACTATGTATTATTTTATTTTTTTCTTTTAAATAATGGCTTCGTGCGTTTTGCACATTTAGCCAGTGTCAAGTAAGAGATATATTAATTAACATATAAATTATTTTAAATAAGTAAAAATTAAACGGCTACTTAACACAAAATGGAGTGAATAAACGTGTAAATGACAATATAAGCGCGACCTTGCAAATCGTGACCGGATAATCAAATCAAATTTTACATATGTCAAATGTCAGCCCATAAGGGGCCGATTCTACTTACCTACAACTTGAACTTGTCAGATTCTTTTTTATGACTAAGTATAGAAGCGGTTACTAGACAGTAAAGTGGTCTTAGAAAATCATCAATGCTCGGTCATTTGGCATCGAATTCAAACCTATATAGCCGGTGAGTTTTTTGTCAGTTCTTCTCACAGAGCGGGGGCTCGGAACTGTCACTTAGATTCACTTACACCTAATTTTGTTTTATTTGCATGAAAGTGAATCTAAGCTTCGTGATTTCAGTGTAGTAATATTTAGTTTTTTTTAAATATATTTTTTGTATTGACGTTTTCAAGTGCTATGTAATAGTTTATGAAATAAAGAACTTTTTACTTTTTTACTTTTAAAACCTCACCTTACCATTGGTTAAGAGTAAGGTCGACGAATGCGTCGCAGCAACCTATGAAGCTCATGACGAAGGGTTGACGGGACTATTTCACAGTATAGTCATTGTTCTACTAACACTAGAAGGTAAGTAATTTATTGTTACTAACAAAATATGACCCATTGTCTGAAGTACATTTTATTCATTCAATATAATTCTTAAGTTGATGCCTAAAATAAATGATTATTCCTATTAATTTCTGACAATCTTCTCAGCGGTCAAGTGTACGTTAACAAATGTTTAGCGGGTGCCAGCAGTAATAAAAATTACAAATAAAATTAAAATAAAAAACAAGAACTGTGGGAATAAATACATTCATAAAATATTTAATTAATTTATATGGAATAAGTACAGGGCACACCTGTATCCATTTCTTTGATGTCATAAGTGTTATTTTATCTATTTCAGTATTATTATTTTTTGGTGAGGTAGTGTTTAGGGACCAACAATATAGATTCTGTTAGTAGAATTGGCATAAAGTCAGGCGTGCACATCTTGCTTGAATACTCTAGAGCGCCTCAGGTCACGGCTAAGTCAGCTCGGTCTTGACATTGTGTTTTACGAAAATATATCGCGATTGATGTCATTGATGTCGCATGCTTAAAGGAACATCGACCCATTAATAGATAGGTCAGGTTTGAGTTACGTACTTATATAGTCTTTCTATTTCTTACTGAGATCGAATCAAAGTTAATTGAACTATGAAAACACGAGCAGAAATACTAATTTATAAATCAGTATCAATTTAATACGCTTACAAGCAGGACAGGTATTCTTTAGAAGATCTTCTTTTGTCATGTCCCAAAAATCGTCTTTATTGAGTTAAGTCACTATTCCATTCAGCATGCGATTTGTCGCGTTGTTATGTTTTATTAGAACTTTTCAGATATACACGGGTCGTGGGACATTGTCTCAATCTATATGTCCTACTCTGAACCTATCATCGATCTACCTATCTATTAGCATCATAATAATATCCTAGTATTATCTGATCTTCGAACTGTTTGTGTCCGTGAAACTCCTGAACGACTGCATCCAATTTGTTTTTTTTATTGTGTTCGTTATTGTCAAGACAAGGTTTATATAGTTAAAATAAAGGAAGTTGAGCCGAAAATTTAAAAAATAAAGATATAGTTATAGGGTTTTTAACCCTGAAATATTTTCTCATGTCACTTCTTTCTATTCGCTTCTGATGATAAGTACAATTTATTGTAACCAATAGCGTTTGACATAGCTGATAGCGCAATTGAATTGACTGAATTGATTTAATAGGGCAGGACATCGGTCGGGTCACCTAGTAATATAAACAAATTGTACCTCAATTTCACATAAATTAATAAATTATTTCATTTATTAGTAAAAAGGTAGAACAAACTTAGTAATTTGTATTGATCTAAATATTAGTAGAAGAAATAAATGAGAAGCAGCATACAATACACTAGTACTATAAATCCGAAATGTAAAGGTGCGTACATATCACGCGAATGTCCTCAACTTACGAACTGACCACACGCTGCACACATGCAGTCACTGCAATAGTGACTACTTAATAGATTATTTATTTACTTACCTTACTATAGTATGTACCCATGTCACTGAATTTAATAACTAGGTATATTGTGTACAAGTACTTTTCTAATCTCTCTCTTAGTGATCTTTATAATAAGTCTTTTATCCTGTTTTGCTTATTACATACAAAATTGAATTGCAATCTAGATTCTGTACCTTAGTTTTTAAGATTTTTATTTGTCGTGTGTATTAATAAATAAATAAAATAAATGGTTTGATGAACATAAAATGCATTCAATAACAAAAAAGAAACGATAAAATACAGTTCAATTAATTAATAATTGACACAACAGGAAGAAGATCTGATTGCTGATAATACTATGGTACAGTTGGCGACAATAACGACTGTTTTAAACCTCAAAGCTATTAACAACAACCTTGTTACTTGACCGAAGGTTAAAATATTCAGACAGTATAGTCAGCATCAAATTTTGGACTATATTTTCCTTTGTCTGGATATCTTCTTTTCTCCATCATTGTTCAACACATATATAATAGGTTGGGGAAAAAGTCTTTTCGTATTTTTGTATGAAAAGTCAAGACATTTTTTTCAAAGTTTATTTACATTTATTTACAATATATATGTACCGTTTTGTTGAATAACTTTCTGCCATTTTGTGGGCAGAGACATTATCCCGTTACTGTAGAAACTTTAGGACTTCTGATCAAAAAAACGGGACAAATAGTTTTGGCAGTCCTCTCTTGAGGTCAACCTTACAGAACCTAAAGAATTCTGCAGAGACCGAAACAGGTGAAAATCTGAAGGCGCAAGGTCAGGGCTATATGGTGGATGCACTAGGACCTCCCAGTCGAACTCTCTTAATTTTTGCTGAGTGGCTAAAGATGTGTGTGGTCTAGCGTTATCGTGATGAAAGACCACACCCTTCCTGTTGATCAATTCCGGCCGTTTTCTCTCGACTGCTTCCTTTAATCTCATCAGTTGCTGGCAGTAAAGATCAGAATCGATGGTTTTGCCGGGCGGTAAAAGCTCATAATAAACAATGCCCTTCCAACCCCACCATACACACAGCATCACCTTATTTCGTGTTAGGCCAGGTTTGGCCACAGTCTGTGAAGCCTGGCCAACTTTCGACCACGACCTTTTTCGCACGTTCTTGTCGTACGTGATCCACTTTTCATCGCCAGTTATCAATCTCTTCAAAAACGGCTCGGTTTCATTACGTCTCAATAATGAATCGCAAATGAGTACACGGTTCATTAAGTTTCTTTGAGTGAGCTCGTGTGGCACCCAAATATCGAGCTTTTTTGTATAACCAGCTTTCTTCAAATGGGTCAAAACTGTTTTGTGGTCAATTCCCAGTTCTTCAGCTACATCGTAACTACTAATATGCCGATCTTGCTCCACTCTTTCAAAAATGGCGTCCATTTTATTCGTAACAGGGCGACCAGAGCGAAGTGCATCTTTAACATCAAAATTTCCGGACTGAAAACGTTTGAACCAAATTTGTGCTACTCTTACTGACACTGCATCAGGTCCATAAATATCACAAATTTTTTTCACTGCTTGAGTTGCATTTTTGCCTTTTTTATAATAAAATTTTAAAATGTATCGAATTTCTTCATTAGATTCACTCATTTTTACGGAGAGAAAAACAAATGAAAAATAGCGGGAAACAACTTTTTTTTATTTTTTTCTTTTCTTTATAATGGAACCTTTTTAATGTTACCAAAACCAGCCAGACACAAATAGTACAGTCAAAAATTTTTATAATAAGTTTATACCTACGTTATGCGAAAAGACTTTTTCCCCGACCTAATATATATAATATCACGCCTGTTTCACGCCGGCAGAGGAATATTGTATGCCCACACTTCGCCAATTTGACGACCGATATGGCGTGGAGGTCAGTATATCTGCACTTCACTCCAGAGGTCGTGGGTTCGATTCCCACACAGGACAAATCTTTGCGTGAATAAACATGAATATTTGTTCTGATCTGGGTGTTTTCCTATTTATATTAAGTATGTATTTACAAAAAACATAGTATTTAAGTATGTTTATCCCTTCTTTATCCTTATCACAAGTTCTTAGTGATACTTATCTCGGAACTAAATAATTGGTGTGATTGTAAGAGAATATTTATTTATTTAATTATATTGTTAGTCCCACGTAATCGGTGGCGAGCGTATTGCCGCTTTTCGGGAACTTTTATGTTCACCAGAGCCTCGTCCGTTGTTCGGCAGGTGCACCACTTGCAGGTGAGGTTGGCTTGGGCTCCTAAGATCTTGTTAGAATCCCTATACACCCTCTTGGTAGAATCCCAATACATCCTCCCCTCCCTATCACCCTACCCTCTCTATATTGTTCAATATGACCCCTTATTAAAATGTATGTACGTATATTTATTCATTATTTTATATCATGGTACAAAAAAATATTTATTTTTTCTATAATATTTATTCATTATCTATTCATAAACTAAACAAATAATTTAAAAATCGAAACGAAGTCAGATTGCTCCATATGCTCTCCTTGCTAAAACATGGCCCATCTCTATCAACATATAACGACATCTCTCTTTAGATTAAGGTATTTTTATAAATCACAATGTTAAGGTGCAGTATGTACTTTGGATTTGCTTTAAGGGACGATTATCACCCACATAAGCCTTTCACTTAGCATAATGCCATGTTTTTATAATATGTAATTATAAAGACAAACAGGAATAATGTCTTAAATTAACATTATCAAAAATAAACAGTTAAATTACATATTTTCGTAGCCAACTGTACTTAAAACATAGCACAACAATTATTGGGAGTAAGGATATTGTAGAACACAGGCTGGTTTTTCGGACGGAAATGAAGCGTTAAAATTAATATAGTTTACTTGGGAAGCAATGCCGTAGGAGGAGGCCAAGCGCATTGTCATTGCTACGTCACGATGCAGTTAATGTCGGTACAGTCAGTCACATTTAAAGCTTAACACTTTTATTTTTGTACTTTTTTTAGTGACTTATCATAGCGGTCACAGCCTCATGGCAGTCTGCTAAAACACTGTTTTACGCCCCTTTAAAGACCCTGGACTATACCTACCTTAATTATAAGAAAAATACTATATTTGACGACAGATATGGTGTGGTGGCGAATATGCTCGCACTCCGCTTCTAAGGTTGTGGGTTCGATTCCCACGCAGGACAAACTTTTATGTGCATGAACATGAATTTTTGTTCTGGTCTGGGTGTTTTCCTATGTACATTAAGTATGCATTTACAAAAATCCGTTGTTTAGTATCCATAACACAAGTTCTTAATGATGCTTATCTTGGAACTAAATAATTGGTGTAATTGTCAGAAAAATATTTATTTATATTTAATATTTGTTCTGGTCTGGGTGTTTTCCTATATATTAAGTATGCCTTTACAAAAAAAATTGTTTATGTATGTTTATCCGTTATTTAGTATCCATAACACAAGTTCTTAATAATCTTGGAACTAAATAATTGGTGTCATTGTCATAAAATATTTATTTATATTAAATGATAAAATAACTTGCCTATGCACTATCGTCGAGAGCTTAAATGGAGAAGAGTTGGCCTATAAGTAAGTAAATTGTATAATGTTCAAATTAAACCAAATGATTTCTTTGCACAAATGTGATTTGTAACGGCATATACCTAATATAGAAAAATAATCATCAATAAATCACGCAGAGTTCACGAAACAAATACAGAGTATTTTGTGATATATATTTTTTTGCATTAACAATGCTTTGAATGGTATCCACGAGACGGTAAAAGGAATAGAAGTAGACAGACCAAAAGATGGGAGGACGACATTATAAAAATAGCAAACGTGGACACGTGCAGCAAAGCACAGGACACAGTGGAAATCTTTAGAGGAGGCCTTTGTCGAAGGACATGCTGCGATACCTAACCTCCGTTTGCCGGTATTTAATTTAATTTAATAAGGAAGTTAGTATTTAAGTTTTGGCATGTTTAAGTAATTAGAAATAGTTTGTGAAACTAAAAACAGCAATAAAGGATTTTTATTTTTTATTTTATTTTATATATTTATGAGTCCCCGCTAGCTCAGGTGTTTAAGAAGTGGACCGGTTATCAAAAGGTCAGAGGTTCGATTCCTCTCCGGATTACCGCGAACGAGTTGATTTTTATCTAGTGAAAAAAATCCTCTCACAAATACAGAGTATGTATGTATTTGCTGTATTTGTTTCGTCATTCACGTCCTTCCACTCACTTTTAGCATTACTCATACTATAATCCTTGTAATGATCTCTATACGGTTTGACCTGCCCTTTTTTCAAAACCTTATGACATGACATGCAATTACGCCTGTTTCCACTAAGAAGTAGGCAGGGGCATGTTATATGCACACCCTCCGCCAAGTATATTGTTGGTCCTACTTATGAGGTGGCGAGCCTATTGCCGCTTACCGGGAACGGTTATGTTTGCCAGAGCCTCGTCCGTTGATAAGCAGGTGAGGCTGGCTTGGACCCCTAAGATGTGGGTAGGATCCAATACACCTACAAAACCTTATGAATATAATAATTAAAAGTCTTACGCGATCTTCCCCTCCTATGGTTTCCATTCACTCGTCGATCATAAATCGCTTTCTATAACATACTTTAAATAACAATCTCAACATGACCGAAACATCTAAGCATACCTTTCTCAATCCTCGTTACAAACTCACAGACGTCTAATTTTATATCTGTATATTGTGAAGCTATCCATTTATTTATATATATTATATCAAAATTGTAAGGCTTATATTTGTAAAGCTATCAATTTTATTTATATATATGTATCATAAATTATAATGACTTAATTAAAATATATTTTGTACAATAAATAAAAAAAATCTACAACCACACAATTCACAAGCAAACATGAAATATTTTTTGGAGTAGAAATCTTTATAGATATATATGTGTATAAAAATGTGTGGAATGATTTGAACTATTTTGAAGGACTAATATAATTTTTGTTAAGTAAATAGTCTTCTGAGGTCACCGTCTACGACTTCATATATCAAGAGTTCACAAAGTTTCACAATCATGAGCAGACCAGTCCCTATTGACATAAAGACATAAGAGAGAATTTTGAATAAACCTGTAACCTGTTACGCTTATCTCGAAGCTGTCCTGACAACATAAGACCTAAAATAAATAAACAGTATTTTTTGACTACATCTGACGAAATAAAAATAAAATACCACTATACGCCGACCTCTTTTTGAGTGTTCAATAATTGTGTGAGCTCACCACATCATCACTTCTTATTTTTATATTATTCAGTTTGTGAAATGACTGTAATTTTGTTGTTTTTTATTAGTACTCTAGGTCACCCAGTCTCCGAAATTCGATAGTAAATTTAGTGAAAGTCAAAGTCAAATTGTTTATTCAAGTTAGGCTCAATAAAGCTCTTATGAACGTCAACTTTAAGCGCACGCGCCCATTCACTCCGAGCAGGACCCTGAGAAGTAAAGAATTGAGAAAGAAAGTCTTTAATTTTTTATCTACTGCCATTATGTACCTACATAAATTACTTAATATTAAACATAATTATTCATTTTGGATTTGATAGGTATGTCTGCAAAAAGCTGCGACCTACAGTTTCAAAAGGATAAACACAATTTTAATACAGAGTACAGTCAACTGCACTAAAACACAATGTAAATAATAATTATTATTTTTTTGAAATTAAGAGATTTTCGTAGTTCATTGTAGAATGTAGTAGATATAATATATTGTTTCCTGTGATTGGCTTATCTACATACTAGTTATGTTCTCACAAATTAATAAATAATTAGATAGATAGATAAATATACTCTTTATAGGCCAAGTAACTTAAAAACTACAGATTACAATATTGAAAAAAAAAATTTTAAAGCCAATCTAGGTGGTCTTTTCGCTAAAAGCGATCTCTTCGAACGATAATTAATTTATTGTTTTGCATTTATTTATACAAAATACAAAAAGTTTATTTCCTCAACAAGTACGTTTTTTTTTTAAATCGTAATTGGAGCCTCCATTTAGACTAGAGAAAGTCTGTGTTAGGAGACTCCGCAACATTTATTGCATGTAATTAATAAAGTTGTTTACATAAGTCGTCCGACACATGAACCCTGTAAGGGCACTAAAATAATAGCAATAACACATCATAGCATTCACATAATTGTCAAATATATTAAATGGTTTACGTCAGGAAATATAGAATTATATAATATAAAAAAGAATGATTTCATTACTTAAATGTAAATTATATATAAGCATTTTGACCGATATGGCGTGGTGGTGAGTATACCCGCTCTCAGCTCCAAGGTCGTGGGTTCTATTCCAACACAGGACAAATATTTGTGTGCATGAACATGAATATTTGTTCTGGTCTGGGTGTTTCTCTATGTATATATTTATTTACAAAAAAAATTGTATTTATATATGTTTATCTGTTATTTAGTATCCTTAACACAAGTTCTTAATGATACTTATCTTGGAACTAAATAATTGGTGTAATTGTTGGAAAATATTTATTATTTATTTATTACAAATTTATTTATTTTTATTTTTAAATAATTATCGCACAAATTAAAATTAAAATGTACAAAAGGCGAACTTAATGCTGCAAGGCATTCTCTACAAGTTAACCTTTGGGTTAAAACGTAACAAATAAAGTAAGAGTTAAAACTAACCGTCAAACACCAAACGCACCGAACCAGTTAGTTGTTGTATTTTTTAATTTAGTTATCAGTTTTATTACAGAAGAAAAATCCTTGGAATTTTCTTAAGATTATTATAACAGCACCTTGCAATTTAACCAATCTTATTTAATTTGCAATCATTCTTTTAATTGACTTTTATCTGAACACAGCAATCTGAGACTTCACAATCATTTTACTTGTCTTAAATATTGAGTAACACACTACTTTCAACCAATTACTTCAGTGTTTGCTCAATTGGCGATTTGAGTCTACATTTACTCAGTAATATCCATTGATTAAGCATCTAATCACTTTAAAAATCGGCAAAGTGCAAGTTGCTTACGAAGGGTATAAAAACATCATAGTAGGCACTATATTACATTATTAGCGACAAAATAAACACACAATTTGTAAACTTGAACATATATTAAAAACACAGAGGCTTATTACGAAACAAGATCTAATGTTTAAAAAACCATGTTTAAAACTAGTGCTGTCACTTTTATTTGATAAAATGAAGACAGTGACAGCACTAGTTTTAAACCTGGCTTAACTTTAAATGTTGTTTTGTAATAAGCTCAAAACTTTTTGATTTAATAAAAGACTCAAGACATTTCAATTAGCATCAGGTATTTATAACATAATGCAAATGCAATGCAATGTGCCGAGTGGTATCGGCCCAGAATAATGCCACCCCCTCTTATCTCACGGGGAGTCGTAATGGCGTGATGTGCGCCAGCGTCATCTTGCGTACTGGCTTGAACTGCGATCACCAACCCGCCTTATAATTTTTTTTTTTATTTTTTTTATTTACGTCGGTAAAAAAATGCATTTACGCACTGTCTCCCGGCCAAAGGGGGACCGAGAGAGGTGTGTGGGACTCACCACCAGAAGACACGACCGCCAGCAGTAATACCCCTCTAAAAATCTTCCGACGACGCCCGCCGCTTGTTGAGAAAGTGGCGGGGCGCCAGTACCTGGGTTGCAGCTCTGACACCCCGCCCGCGGCCAACGTCCCCCGGACCAAAACCGGGAGGACCTCCTCAGAGTGACGCAGTGGACGCGCCCCTTCCACCTCCATGTGCGACCATAGTGTATGTGGCCGACTTCTCGTAGGGTCCAGGTTAGACAGAAGAACCCCCTGCCCCCGCTGCCTAAGACCCTCCTGGTGCTGCTTGACGGGCCCTCCTGGCCCGCCCGCTGCGCCCTCCACAGATCCCTCTTAGTTTCCCCTCGGTAGTCAGTACTAAGGGCACCAAGAGTCGCCAATCTCTGGGTGTTATCTTTTCCTTAGCGTCTCCTGCGCCCTACCGGGAGGTACTCAGCCCCCCCACCACGACAAGGTGGAGACCAGTCGGGGGGGATCAACTAGCCGCCTGCCCAGCGTGGTGATTATGGGTAAATCCAATTTAATGTAATAATCTATTGGAAAGGCTAATATTCAGTAGTGGACTTTTAATACTGATTAATGATGACAATGATAGAATATAAAAAAGCAATAGATAGATAAATTAAGGCCAGAACAATATTTTTAGTCAAGTACCTATATAAAGGATCTGAGAAGCCCTAGCCAACCTCACCTGCAGGTGGTGCACCTGCCGATCAACGGACAAAGGCGTACATAAAAGATCCCGGCGAGCGCCAATAGGCTCGCCACCTGTTACGTGGGAGCATCAATATAACTTGCGTAGTGTGAGCGTATAGGGTGCCTCTGCCTACTCCTTCGGGGAAGAAGGCGTGATTATATGTGTGATTTTATGTATATATAACACGATACATAATCATCATTCATATTTTAGCATTATCCCGGTTGCTCCAGACTGAAGCCCAGGGCCAAGAGTCTGCTCACTGGTCTAACTAGATTTGGCTGAACTTCAGTCATTGCATGGAGCGACTGCCATCTGACCTGCACAACTCAAAGGGTAACATCATCATGCTTAAGGAGGAGGCAGTCTCACAAGTGTGACCAGCTGTGACAAGGACGGAGGGGGGGTCAAAAAGTTACGGAATTCGTGTGACGTAATTTATGGATGACCCCTATTTCTGGTAAAGGGCCAATAGGCATCCACCACTTGTGACTGACCAACACGTAAAAAAACTCTTTAAAAAATCAATCATCCCAATTATCTAAACTACTACCAAAGTTGTCCAGTGCTAAAATGATGTCCTCTCTTTCTGTTAAGCGAAACAGCATTGTCCAAATACAACCAAACAACTGGGCTAATTGCTTTGCGGCATTTGGTCCTGTGCCTTATAAGGACGACATTACCATCCCAGCTGGGAAATCAAGCCGATGTGTGCCTTGTGGCTTAAGAAATAAGGTTTGAATATTTAAGTGTGTCCTTTGAAGAACACAAGAGGATGTCATCGTAATTTCGTCTGGTAAATCGACCAGTTCTGACAGTAGTTAAACATAATACATAGGCCCAGTAGGTCTGCTTCGTTTCATCATATTTCGTTATAAGGAGACGATAAAAAGATCCGTCTTGGTGTTTTATAGATTTATAAAATAAAGAAATAAATATTTATCTACTTGACAATAAATTATTCACCAATAATAAAACAGAAACTATACAAAATACACAGAAAAGTTACTGGTCTTAACTTAGGATCAGAGGGCCTACTCTAATTCAACGAAAACGAAACTTCGTTGCATCATTATCGAGTGAAAGGAATGGGTATAACGAAGTTTCGTTTTCGTTGAATTAGAGTAGGCCCTCAGAGGCTTTACTCTAGTTTAACGAAAAACTAAACTTCTCTTTCACTCTCTAGGTACATCAGTATAGAGTGAAAGGGATGGGTAAACCGAAGTTTCGTTGAAATAGAGTAGGCCCTCAGGACCATCTTATTTTATAAATTAATAAATAAGTAAGCTTGAATTTATTAAAATTAAAATAATAATTACATAAAAAATTATAAGGAACACTATTTTTTTATTTAAATAATTCTGTTTAGGACATATATTTTCACATTCAGTACATTCTGTTAGACCCACCATTCTCTGCCTCCATATTTATCTGATCTTGTGAGGGCTACTGCGGTAGGTGTTTTCGCTAATGGGTCAACTTTTACTAATTTTTAGTTGAACTGCTAGTATGTCTATGACCTTTCATGAAAAACCTCCGATCTGACACTTACAATTCTTAATAAGGATGAAATTTGATTATAATACTATCGCAAGACTATACGATACTATACGACCGATATAGCGTGGTGGCGAGTGTACCCGCACTCCACTTCTGAGGTTGTGGATTCGATTCCCACACAGGACATGTTTGTGTGTTGAATGTTTGTTCTGATTTGGGTGTTGTCCTATGTGTATTAAGTAAGTATTTACAAAATAAAAAAGAATGTATGTATGTTTATCCGTTATTTAGTATCATAACACAAGTTCTTAATGGTAATTAACTTGGAACTAAATAATTGGTGTAAGTGTCAGAAATATTTATTTATTTATACGCCTTCAGAATTATCTTCCGGCTTATTAGTTTTTCAGTACGGCGATCAGCGTTTAGTTTCGCTAAAGAAGCGATCGTGAAAGGGCATTTGTGCAGACCGTCATTAGTGGATGGATAGTTCATAGTTCTTTATTTGCATCATGTTGTACATAAAGATCTTAATGTTACCTATAAATAATGGTTCTAAAACATGAACCCTGCAAGTGTATTGCAGAAAACATTATAAAATAGTTGAAATTATAATCATTAAATCCTACATTACAAATTAACATTAACATTATACACAATATGAAAAACAAAATTACAATAAAAATATAGTTACAATTAAAATCAAATCACATTAAATACAATAATTATACAAATTAAAAGTTACTATGTCAATTAAGTAAATATTCAAATAAGTCATAAAAACATTTTTCTCTGGATGGATGTATCCCTATTCATATTCATATTCATTCTGTACTGCTTGCTAAGTACTACAGTTTTTATGCAGATTTTGATTACTAACCGATGAAATTAATTTTTCCGGTGTAGAAGTTAATATGTATTAATTAAACAAGTATAGTAACATACATACATACACGCCTGTTTCCCCGAAGGGGTAGACAGAGGCGTATTATACGCCCACATTTCGCCAATAATATGATTGGTAGCCTATTGCCGCTTACCAGGCACTGTTATGTTCGCCAGGGCCTCGTCCGTTGATCGGCAGGAGCACCACTTGCAGGTGAGGTTGGCTTGGGCGCCTTAGGTCTTGATAGGATCCCTATACACCCTATACAGTATAAGAACAGATATGATATTACAAATAAAACGCCGTAATTTTTTTTTTAATATCAAATCAAAATGAAAATATTTGTGATATTTTGAATTTTTTGTTGAGCCACCTTTGGTAGCTATGAGAGCCTTAATCCAACACGGCATGCTGTCGATACAGGATTGTACTGTTTCTTGCACTTGTGGATGATGATTCCATACATGGACTACTGTGCGCGTACCTGAACACTAAATTATTGACTTAAATTTCATATTACAAAAATAGGTCTAAAATTTATTCATACAATAAGTGTAGTTAATATACGCATTATAATTTATCGCATCAAATTTTAGCATAAAGTAGTTAATACCCAATAATTACAAAAAATAATAAAAACTCGCAGTGCGTCTAATAATTTGGCCAGGGACTGTAAATATCAGAAGTTATATAAAAAAAGTTTAGGCTAATATTTTTGTTGTCTTATGGCATATAACCTAAATGTAAATTCTTCAAACCAGTAGAACACATTTTTTTAAGAAGCGAAGAACGGAACGGGTATATCGACCTTCGATACCGGTTGTCAAAAACAATGAAAGTAAAATGCATCACCAAATGTAGGTAATATAAGAATGGTCAGTAAGATGTCAGATAAGCTGAAAGGTATTCATTATCTTCGTATGCTATCTGTCACAACAGACGTCTTGTCAAAATAAGAGGTTAGGTTTTATGAACGAACATATGGTTGGCTAATATATAATTGTAATTAAGCTGGTTTCTAATTGATAATATATTATAAGGAATTTCAAACGCCGATAAGCATTAAGCAGAGCTTTTACTAATGATAATAACGTATGGCGACGAAGACGACCGATATGGGCGTGGAGGTCAGTTTACCTGCACTTCACTCCAGAGGTCGTGGGAGGACAAATCTTTGTGTGCATGAACATGAATATTTGTTCTGGTCTGGGTGTTTTTCTATGTATGTGAAGTATGTATTTACAAAAAAAAAGTCTTTAAATATGTTTATCCGTTCTTTAGTATCCATAACACAAGTTCTTAGTGCTACTTATCTTAGAACTAAATAATTGGTGTGATTGTAAGAGAATACTTATTAATAAATGTAGAAAATTTATACAAAACAACATCTTTATCATCACCTTGTCGTGGTGGGAGGGCTGAGTACCTCCCGGTAGGGCGCAGGAGGCGCCAGGGAAAAGGTAACACCCAGAGATTGGCGACTCTGGGTGCCCTTAGTACTGATTACCGGGGGGGGAAACTAAGAGGGACCTGTGGAGGGCGCAGCGGGTGGGCCAGGAGGGCCCGTCAAGCAGCGCCAGGAGGGTCTTAGGCAGCGGGGGCAGGGGGGCCCTGCTGTCTAACCATGGACCCTTCGAGAAGTCGGCCACACACGCTATGGTCGCACAAGGAGGTAGGAGGGGCGCGTCCACTGCGTCTCTCTGAGGAGGTCCTCCCGGTTTTGGTCCGGGGGACGTTGGCCGCGGGCGGGGTGTCAGAGCTGCAACCCAGGTACTGGCACCCCGCCTCTTTCTCAACAAGCGGCGGGCGTTGTCGGAAGATTTTTTGTGGGTATTACTGCTGGCGGTCGTGTCTGCCGGTGGTGAGCCCCACACACCTCTCTCGGTCCCCCTTTGGCTGGGAGACAGTGCGTAAATGCATTTTGTTACCGACGTAAATCAAAAAAAAAAAAAAAAGGCCCCCAACTCGGAGTAGATTCATTCGTAAACATAACAATAGTGCTTAGATATAGGTATATATAATTATACATTGTTTAAACACTTTTTTTACATTTACGAACCCTTTTGGAGAAAAGAAAGTAATCTAACAAATAATAAAACTAATAACAGTTAAAAAAGAAAGAAAAGCAGAAAATCTTTAAAAGAAAGTAATTATTTCTGAAGTTCTCTTAAAGGACATAAAGTCGATAGCAGTTTGATATTTGGAATATGGGTCAAAATCGAAAAGTGAATTAGATAAATCATTCCAGCAATTACTACAAGTATTAATTTCCAACAACGATTATAGGACATCAATTCATCAGTCTAACGACAAACAGGAAACGCATAGCAAGTCATAGATCATTCATAGCAACTCAAACGATCTATTAAAAGTTATTGATGATCCACGTGAGAACGCTTGCTATCGCTGTACAAGATTTAGCATAAAATTTATTTAATTAGCAATGGCTTTTGTTGTAATAAATACTTGTTAATGGTTATAGCCATAGACTGAATACCTAATGCGCTGGCGAGCAAAAAAATTGATCAGCCCAAACACGAGTGCGTTACTTGTTTGTAGTTTCGAGAAAGGTAAGTATGTGAATTATTAATTTTTTTACTATAGTTTAAATAATGGTAAATGAGATCCCATAAGCTTCTTGAGTCCTCAGTAAAGATGTGGGACTATACTGAGATCTCACTTGGCCTTCTTGAGAGAATTTGAAAAGTGATGTTGCACTGTTTTGTTTCATTTACCAACACTCATGTACGTTCACAAACACTTAACTGTTAATAATCCATTGTTATAACACATTAATGTTCAAAATGTCACATTTTTTTAAAAATTAAACAAAACTGCAACGCACTTCACAGACAAATGAAGATTGTAACTAACCAATTGATAATTTGAAAGAGCATCATAGCCTGTGAGTTTCTTGCTAGTTCTTCGTATAGAACGGTGGCTCTTTCTGAATTCTGAATATTTTAGCACCTGCTATAATGCTAATAAATAAAGGAATCTTTTTTTACAATTCCACCAATTATTTAGTTCCAAGATAAATATAATTAAAAACTTGTGTTATGGATACTAAATATCAAATCAACACTTTTTTTTAAATTTATGCCTAATATACATAGGAAAACATTCAGACCAGAACAAGTATTCATGTTTATATACATAAAGATTTATCCTGTGTGGGATTCGAACCCACGACCTCAGGAGCGGAGTGCGGTTATACTTGCCATCACGCCATATCGGTCGTCAATGTTGTCGCTAATTTCTCCGAACTGAGTATTAACTGCTATTTTATGTTAACAGCTTTTATTTGTACATTGATATGCGATTAATTATGTATATTTAATAAGACTTAATCAAATCGTTTTATACAAATAATTCATTGCTATGTGGTTATTTTTAAAAGAATTTACGAAGTGTAATTATATGGAAACTCCTACGTTAGTATTAGTACACACACACAAACGCTTACACAAAAGGGCACATACCCCCGCCATATACCTGTTGATACGTGGGTAGGACCTGAAATACAGGTGATCACCTAACACACACTTAGAATAATAAAGATAATATTGACGACCGATATGGCGTGGTGGCGAGTATACCCGCATTCCACTCCTGAGGTCGTGGTTCGATTCCCACACAGGACAAATATTGGTGTGTATCAATATGAGTATTTATTCTGGTCTGGGTGTTTTTCTATGTATATTAAGTATGTATTTACAATTTAAAAAAAGTATTTATGTATGTTTATCTGTTATTTAGTATCCATAACACATGTTCTTAATGATACTTATCTTGAAACTAAATAATTGGTGTAAGTGTCAGAAATATTTATTTATTATTATTATTTATTTATTTATTATTATTTGTATTTGCATTATTAGGTCATCATTAGATGTGAAAAAAAACTTTTTGTTTTCTTCTTCTTTCTAACGGCAAATTAAACTTGGCATTCCCATTTTGTATATATCGTATCATATATACCTGACATTCCATTTCTATATAGTTTTATATATTATGTCCTTTTAAAGGGCATGAATGCATAGCTTTATCATTATTATTTTAGCCACATTACCTCCACTTCTGATCTTCCCAATAGATTTCTTTATTAAACGATCCTGCCGGAATTGTTTCAACCAAAACTAATTTGATCAATAGCTTAAATTCAATATTAAAACTTTGATAAAAAATCAGGTGTTTCTACCTGACTGATCAAATATCAGCGTAGTACTATAAATAGACATGAGCTCTACCTCTTTCGTCGATGTCCTTCTGAAGGACATTATGCTAAGCTAGTGAAGATGATTATGAAATTTAATCACACGATTATGAGCTATAAGCGATTCGATCGGAGCCCTTTGCTGATAGTTATACTACAATGAATACCATAAGTGTGAGTTCACTGTTAACACTTAACCCAGTTCCTGGCGTATGAATGTACTAAGTGGTGCATTGCAATTGAAATTTATTATCTTTATGTGGACACGGAACGTGTTAATGTCCCATTTGGATGGCAGTGAAGACTTAGGCCACCCGATGGTGACTCTTGCGACACCATGAACTTGTACTTTTTTTTTGAGGCCCTTCATGGTTACCTTTTTTTCACATTTGATTCGTCATTATATCACATCATGTTTTGTCAGGGCACTGTTCCTCAGTCACAGTAACTGCGCTAAAGTTTTAATAAGAAAGACATTTTGTTTATATATGTTTGCATTATACACATACATTACTGAAATACAATAATTACGATGTACAAAAAAAATAGTAAGTTTTGTACAGTACATCGGATAGTCATGATATCACAGCTATAACATACATTACACCTTTAATTTAAAAAATAATAATAATAACAATAATTATATTTCCGCAACTATACTATTGGACTTCTTGGCGGGAAAGTGAAGCGTCATGTCTGCAGTTTTGTTTTATTTTCTAAAATTTGTGATATTTCTAACATTAATGTTTAATAACGGTGGATTATTAGCCGTTATGTGTTTGTGAACGTACATGAGTGTTGGTAAATGAAATAAAACAGTGCAACATAACCTTTCAAATTGTCTCAAGAAGTCCATGTGAGATCTCAGTATAGTCCCACATCTTTACTGAGGACTCAAGGGGCTTAGGGGGAGGGGATCTCATTTACCATTTATCATTTTTGTCACCACTCATTCTCATTTACTATAATTTATATGATATTAATATATCTCTAACTTGACACTGGCTAAATGTGCAAACCGCACGAAGCCATTATTTAAAAAAAGAAAAAGAAGAAGAACTATACTATTGTTATCCATGCTCATTGTCTTAAATTTTCCATTTTTGTTTGCCTAATAATTTGTTTTCTTATTAGTTAATTATGCAGGCACAATTAATAATATATTTTTTTATTCTCAGATCGCGTTGGCGCTAGTCGGGTGTGCTTTGGCAGTGAAGTCATAGGCCACCTGATGGTGACTCTTGCGACACCATGAACTTGTACTTTTTTTTAGGCCTTCATGCTTAGTTTTCTTTTCACATTTGATTCGACCATTTGACCACACCTGTAGATCAGCTGTCGATGAGCAGGTCAAAAAATGAGATCGCTCTTTGCCATGATACAATCACGGTATCAAGCGCACCCACACAAGTCAGTCTAGATAAATGCCGTTTCAAAGGACGTTTCGCTAAAGGAAATAAATGCCGTTTCACAAGGACGTAGGACTATAGGAGCTGGAAAAACACATGCACCAACAGAGAATTTCAAATCCGAAGGCTCTTTTAAAGGAACTACATATCAAAATTCTTGTTTCAAGTGCTGATATGCAGCACAGCTTGAGGATGGGTCCTAAGATCAGCACGAGTAGTGGTGAAAGATATGGAGAGGGCGGAATTAGTAAAGTTCTTCAGAACAATCTTTTTAAGAGCCTACCTTGTAATTTCAGATCCCAGAGACAGTTTTCATGAAGGTGACTTGATGGCACCATGCTTTTCTGTGATAATGTTTAACTTTTGTCAACAAGTCAAGAGAAACTGTCGATGCTAGATTTTATAGTCCTGTCATCATTCATCATTTCAGCCCATTAACGTCCCACTACTGAGCACGAGCCTCCTCTAACATACCAAGGTGTGAGGGTATTGGGTCATACTCCACCACGCTGACCCAGTGCGGATTGGCGGAGGCAGGTGTATGGCGTCCTGCTGTTAGAATTTATCAAGCCGCCCATGAGGCCTCTAACATGGCTTAACGACTACCACATTTTGTGATAAACGGTACCACCGGCTTAACTTGCATTTAATTATGTATATTTAATAAGACTTCGTTTTATACAAATAATTCATTGTTATGTGGGTATTTTTAAAGGAATTTACAAAGTGTAATATATATTATATGGCAACTCCTACGTGTACTTTATTAGTACACACACACACACGCTTACACAAAAGGGCACAAGCCCCGGCCATATACCTGTTGATGCGTGGGTAGAGCCTGAAATACAGGATGATCACCTAACACACACTTAGAATAATAAAGATAATATTGACGACCGATATGGCGTGGTGACGAGTATACCCGCATTCCACTCCTGAGGTTGTGAGTTCGATTCCCACACAGGACAAATATTTGTGTGTATAAATATGAGTATTTGTTCTGGTCTGGGTGTTTTTCTATGTATATGAATATTAATATATTTACAATTAAAAAAAAGTATTTATGTATGTTTATCTGTTATTTAGTATCCATAACACAAGTTCTTAATGATACTAAATATTCTTGAAACTAAATAATTGGTGTAAGTGTCAGAAATATTTATGTATTATTATTATTTATTTATTTATTATTATTTGTATTTGCATTATTAGGTCATCATTAGATGTGAAAAAAAACTTTTTGTTTTCTTCTTCTTTCTAACGGCAAATTAAACTTGGCATTCCCATTTTGTATATATCGTGTCATATATACCTGACTTTCCATATCTGTATAGTCTTATATATTATTTCCTTTTAAAGGGCATGAATGCATAGCTTTATCATTATTATTTTAGCCACATTACCCCACTTCTGATCATCGGCCTTCCCAATAGATTTCTTTATTAAACGATCCTGCCGGAATTGTTTCAACCAAAACTAATTTGATCAATAGCTTAAATTCAATATTAAAACTTTGATAAAAAATCAGGTGTTTCTACCTGACTGATCAAATATCAGCGTAGTACTATAAATAGACATGAGCTCCTTTCGAAGCACGGAAGCGCTCGATATCAAATGCCACACAAACGGTCACCCATCCAAGGACTGACCTCTGTAAACTCTGCTGTACTTTGGTGATCGTTTCCGACCCCCGAGCACCGCAGAGCTACGAGCGCTTCATGTCCTGTTGCTTATAGTCGTGTACCTGGTGTGTAATTGCCTACAGTTCATGGATATTTTATTTCTAGCTGTCATCGGGCAAAACATATTTAACTGAATTTTTTTTAATCATTAGAAAGTGAAAGAAAGTTTATTTTTCAATCACCGCTGCAATATTTATGAAATGATAAGTTAAATAAATCTTTATTCAAAAATTTTTTTGTAGTTCACTACAAAAAATTTATTGAATTATTTAGGTTTCGGCAATTGTTCTTAACAACTCTTCTTATGCGAGCCCAACTGATATTTGACCAGTTTTTAACTATTTCGATAGATTACCATAATTATAGGTTGTCAAGAAAAAAGCAAATATTATTTAAAACTAGCTTTTGCCCGCGACTTCATTCGCGTATATCTCGCGGGATTTTTGGGGAGTTTCCGCTCCCGCGGGATTTTCGGGATAAAATCTATCCTATGTCTTTCTCGAATTCCAAACTATATCTGTACCAAATTTCACACAAATCGGCTCAGTAGTTTAGGCGTGAAGAAAAGACAGACAGACAGAAAGACTGACAGAGTTACTTTCGCATTTATAATATTAGTAGGATAAAGGAAAGAGAAGGTTCTTTAATTGAATTCTACAAATACGGTTTAGAAGTCCAATAATTCAGTTATTACTAGAGTCATAAGAAATTACTTCAATATTAGTATTCTTGTTAATCGTCTGCAGTTCTATGTGTAATAATTATAAAATACAAATTAAAATTTACGCAAATGAAAACTTAATAAACATCGAAAATTTGCATAATAATAATTACTGAAATCAATAACGCATTGCATTAGACGTTCAAATCATCTAAAACGAATAACACATTAACTGCTAACATGTGGAAGCGGTTCAACAAAGTACCTGCCTACTTAAAAGTAAAAATAGTCAATTTTTAATTTCGAGTTCGTCCTCGCAGTACTTGGATGGTCTAAAGTAAAAGTGGAGGAACGAGTGCCCTCTATAAAAACCAGCGAACACGCACACACAGCATCATACGTCCTCACTATTCAGTGCTGATCACATCAAGAAATGGCTAAGTGGAGTATTGTAAGTCGAAATTTTCAAGAATAATTTGGAGTGCAGTGGGTCTCATTCGTATAGTGACTAGAAATACGAGTGACTGTTTTAGATGGAACGGATTTCAGTTTAGTGCCCAAGAGAATTATCTACGTGACATTAACAAATCGAAGTGGATGCTAGTTAATTATTTTCAATGTTGTCATGTGAATGTTATTTGTAATTGGTTTTCTAATTATAAATGGTTTCTAGATAGCAGTCTCTCTAAATGATTACAGTGAGAAGTTCGTTTATCTTTCAAAAGTAATGAGACCATTTTTTGCGATTTAACTTGTACAAAATAAGATCAAAATTTTAATTCGGTCAAATTTTACTTTTCTAAAAACTGCTGATTAAGTGAAGCGTGTTTCCATTTTGCTTTTAAAATCTTTGATTAAATAATCAATCCAATTATCTATTGTAATTATTAATAATATAAATATTACAATAAGATTATTAGGAAAATAATTTTAAAAGTACCGTCTCCGGATGTTAAATCAAATGACATAATTGACGTTTCAATGGCGGCGCATAGGTGTCAAGCTAAAATGCGTGATACATATTCATCGTATTACGTATTATGAGCGCTGCAATCGCTCCACTTGCTCATACTCACGTTGAGATAAAATGTTCGGTAATGAGATTACTGCCAAAAATATCATTACCAACACCCACTATGGTCAAATTAAACTCTGATCTAGTTACGAAATTTTCTTTACTTAGCTTGAAGTCACTAAACTTTTTGGTATCGTGGTTTTCTCTATGACTAACTTAACTATTTTTTTTTTAAATTAGAAGCTTTTATCAAACTTCAGTCATGTTTTGTCAGGACACTATTGGTCAGTCACAGTACGCTAAAGTTTTAATAAGAAAGACATGATCATTGTCTTAAATTTTTGTTTGCCCAATCATTTGTTTTCTTATTAATTAATTATGCAGGCACAAAAATATTAACATATTAACATATATTATAATATTAACATATTTTTTTATTCTCAGATCGCGTTGGCGCTAGTCGGGTGTGCCGTGGCCGAACCCCCCGTCGGCTACAGCTACTCCGCACCCTCCTCCTCGTTGGTCCTCGTCGGAGGCCACAGCTCCGGAGGCTACAGCTCCGGTGGCCTCAGCCACGGAGGCCACTACTCCTCTGTCCCAGTCGGCCACCAAACCTCCGAAGGCTACCACGTCGACCCCCATCTATTAGAAAAGATCAAGCACATCATCCTTAAGGACGAAATCCACAACCAGGCTTACCAATCCGCCAACTCTCACAGTCATGGACATGGGCACGGGCTCTCATCTCACTACGGACCTCCTGCTCCAGTTTACGGAGTCCCTCATGACAGGATTGTAGGAATTGAACTCGATCATGTTCAACAGGGAATCCAAGTAGCGCAATACCATCAAGCTGAAGAAGGTTACGCCGGTGGTTATGCTGGTGGTTACAGCGGTGGTTACTCAAGCGGTGGTAGCGGTTACTCCAGCGGTGGCCACGGATACTCTAGCGGTGCTAGCGGTTACTCCAGCGGTGCCAGCGGTTACTCCAGCGGCGGTCATGGTGGTTACTCCAGCGGTGGTCACGGCGGATACTCATCTGGCTCAATTGCCTACTCCGCTCCTTCCATCAGCTACTCGACAATCGGAGCCCCCTCAGGCTCATATGGAGTACCTTCCCCCTCATCATCCTATGGTTCCCCCCACCACTAAATTCACAAAATGAGTCATCTGATACAATTAATATTATAAAAAGTCATGTGATCGCGTCGTAGTTTTAATGTATTGTATTATATTGTTGTTTATGTAAGTTTCTGTAAATAAAACCTCCTTTTGTAACGACATTTTGTTTATTTTTTGTATTGCACAATTAATGGTAGCGATTGCGCCAATTTAACGTTTTACACTTGACATTTCGTAAAAATTTTTAGTGGTTGTTGTTTTATTTATAATGTAGGTCAAAATTTTACATTGAAGTAAAAAAAATCAGGTCACAATCAAATAAGACCAAAAAATTTAAGTCTCGAGTAATACTGTACTTATAGAGTAAGTGAAGGTGTAAGAGGAAAGGTCGGACCAGCTTTTAGATAAAGCTTGGAAAGTCTTTTGTGCGGTCACTTTTACTTTTATGATGGCTTCTACGCTGCTATTACGACAGAATATGGCAAATCTTAATATAATTATAATGTAATTACTTGTAGCCTTAATTTAAAATTGCTTATAAGTTGTAAAAAGTTCCCATCTTAATTAACCCAGGTATTTATTTCCCAATCATAATTTTTAATTAGCATTAAACACTATGACAAAAAAGAGTGTAATATTATTATATTACAAACTCTTTTCTGGCAAATACAAAAGAAATTTAAATTTCAACTTTGGAACACAAAATGGGAGCATCTAGTTAGAAAGCATTACTCGTACAATGACGCCATTATTGCGTCATTGAGATGTTAGCGAAATTAGCGAACGGTCCGATTTGAACTCGCCACTCCCTCGCTCGCTGCAAGTTGCACTTTCTCCCATCCCTGGCCAGTCCGAATTGCGTAACCCACTTGAATCTGTAGTGTACACCTTAAATTCGCACCATCTGCTCTCATATGAACGGTATATCCGTTGAGCGTGTATTAAAAAGTATAAGTGAATACGTAACTGTGTAAATACTATCCGAATGACTGGTTGTAAATGAGAATGAGAATGCAAGATCTTGGCCATTCGACACGTTCAATTACTTATTTCTTTGAACAGCACTTATAAGGAAACTTGTCAGTTTAAGAGAGAATTGAAGACTGAGATTCCTTCGATTAAATTAACATAAATATTTAACTCACTTTTATGTAAGTTAGTAACAGAAGATAAACTATCATTTAATTTGGTTGCTTCAAAATAACTCGTTGTGTTTATTTTATTATTATATTTATAAATTTATTACTAAACCCTCGTTAATAAATAAGGCTTAGGGTTAATTTTAAAATTAAATAATACTTTCAACTCCTAAGTATTCGGCATTTTGATAGGTTTGTATAACACAATGAGGATATACATTACATACATACATATTATAATCACGCTTGTTTCCCCGAAGGGGTAGGCAGAGGCATAGTATACGCCCAGACCTCGCCAATTGTATTGTTGGTCCCACATAATAGGTGGCGAGCCTATTGTCGCTAATCCTAAATTCAACACGATTTACGTAAAAGCGAAGGCTGGTACTTACATCAATAACAAATTGCAATCGAATTTTGATTTCTCGGTGACCGTGACATTAATTAAATAAGTAAATATTTTTTTCTGACACTTACACCAATTATTTAGTTCCAAGATAAGTATCATTAAGAACTTGTGTTATGGATACTAAATAACGTATAAACATACATAAATCCTTTTTTTTATTATTTTTGTACATACATACTTAATATACATACTTAAAAAAAATAAGTACCAATTATTAAATTCATATATTTTATATACCGTACAAAATCACAAGACTTGGACTTGTGGACATTATTGGGCTGTTGATCATCTTATCCTAGCATTATCCCGGTTGCCCCAGACTTAAGCTCAGGGATCAGGGTCGGCTCACTTTTTTTTTTTTTTTTTTATTTTTTTTTTTTATTATCGTCTGTAAAAAAATGCTGCTTACGCACTGTCTCCCGGCCAAAAGGGGGAGACCGGGAGGGGGTGTGGGGCTCACTGCGGCCGACGCGACCACCGCAGTCCTACCCACTAAAAAACTTCAGACGACGCCCACCGCTGTTGAAAAGGGGCGAGGCACCAGTGCTCGGGTTTGTAGCTTCTGGTACGCCCGCGGCCAACGTCCCCCGGATCAGAACCGGGGAGACCTCCTCAGGAAGGCGCAATTTGCAGCGCCCCCCCTACCTCTATGTGCGGCCATGGCGTAACTGGCCGACTTCGGGGGGGGTCTATGGCGAGACGGAAGGGGCCCCCTGCCCCCGCCGCCTAAGACCCCTGGGTCGGCTCACTGGTCTAACCATATTTGACTGAACTTCTGTTATTACATGGGGCGACTGCCATCTCACATTCACAACCCAACGAGAAACATCATTCTATGTCTAAACCAGTTGTCAGAATATTAAAAGGAACTGCCTTCCTAATAGCAACTGTTCTAGATGTTCATGACAGCCGGGACCAACGGCGATAATTACTCACGTAACTTCGAAAAGTCATAGGTGCGCCACCAGGGTTTAAACCCTAGACCCACTGAATAAGGAGTCTATCGGTCTTGGTCGTCGCTCCTATTATTGTTTTGATTGATAATGTTTATGATAAATACATTTGGCGAAACGTGTATGTATAATTGCCTACACTTTCGGGGAAACAGGCATAACTTTAAATGTATGTATGTTTGCCGACCGATATGGCGTGGTGGCGAATATACCCGCTCTCCGCTCCTAAGGTTGTAGGTCCGATTCTCACACAGGACAAACGTGTGCATGAACACGAATATTTGTTCTGGTCTGGGTGTTTTCCTATGAATATTAAGTTTGTATTTACGAGAAATATACATATGTAAGTATATCTGTTATTTTGTATCCATAACACAAGTACTTAATAATACTTAACTTAGAACTAAATAATTGCTGTTATTGTCAGAAAATAATTATTTTTTTACTTTTTATAAACATACAACAACTATAAAATAAAAAAATTGTGTGAAATTGCAAATATTTGAACATATATGAAATGTAGTATCATCCCAGGCAATAGACGTGTATCGGATATCCTATTGCAGTTCTGTACGGCGTAAAATGGCGTGCTTTCCGGAGCTTAAACCACCACAGAATCGATTTTGGAAACAGCAATTTATTCAAGTCGCCTGTTGACTTATGCTTTGGATTTGTGCTCTTAATGAAATGAAATTAAATAAAATTTATTTAGACATAACTACACATAAACAAAAAACAGAATTCAAATCAGTAAACAATTTTTACACATAAGTTTACATATTTTATAGTATGCCTAAAAAGGACTCCACTCAGCATGTGCTGCACTGGAGGGCCACAACAGCGCTGGTCTTCCGTGGAGGCCTTATGATGATATGTTATATGGCTCTCATATTAAAGCAACCAGAGGGAAACCTCATTATATACTATACGTTACTATTATATCAAAGACTATTTGGCAAATAAAAATGCTTGGGATTAAACTGCCGTTCCATATAGGAATATATATTCTAATATGAATGACTTAAAATATGAATATTGTTAATGTTATATTATATTGCATTGTATAGCTTGACAGACAAATGAAGATTGTAATTTCAAGTACCAAACCAATGGGTATTTAAAAGAGCACAGCCTGTGAGTTTCTAGCCTGTTCTTTTTACAGAGCGGTGACTCGCAACTGGCACTTAGATTGACTTACACTTAATTATTTTTTGTTTTTAAGTTGTTTTGTTGCATGTAAGTGAATCTAAGCTTCACGATTTCAGGGTAATAATATGTCGTTTGTTTTTTTTAAATTATGAAGTTTTCAAGTAAATAGTTTATGAAATAAATAATTTTTGACTTGACTTTGACTTTATAGTTAAGCCAGCTGTCAGGATGCTAGAAGGCACTGACTTCCTAATAACGACTGCCATATATGTCGTGCTTTCCGAGGCACAGACCAAGGCTTAATTACTCATATAACTTAAGAACGAAAAGACTAAGGTGTACCAAGGTTTGAACCCGTGACCCTTTAAAATTTGAATGCTATGGGCTATGGCTGCTCTTTCTTTCCTTAGAACCCAGATTGCACTAAGCATTTTAATTTGTCATTAGGTGTTGTAACAAATAATAATAAATATTTTCGGACATTATTTAGCTTCAAGATAAGTATCATTAAGAACTTGTGTTGTGGATACTAAATAACGGATAAACATATTAAAATACTTTTTTTTTTTAAAACATTCTTCACATAATAAAAAAACATCCAGACCAGAACAAATATTCATGTTTATGCACACAAAGATTTGTCCTGCTTGGGAATCGACGACACGACCTTAGGAGCGGAGATCGGATATTTTCCCCACCACGCCATATCGGTCAAACAATAGTGTAAGAAATTATTAATAATAATAATAATCTTTTATTGCACATTATTACATACAAAAGGTATTTAAAAACTTTAAGTACAAAGGTGGACTTATCTCTAGATGAGATCTCTATATTTGTAGGTACGGGATTAAATTTGGTTAAAGATCTTTGTTTAAAAAAATATTATTAAAGTAAAGTAAAGTAAAAAAAATATTTATTTCATAAACTATTATACATAGTACTTGAAAACGTTATGATTACAAATGAAAAAAAAACAATCAATATAATATTACACTAAATCACGAAGCTTAGATTCACTTTCATGCAACAAAACAATTTAAAAACAAAAAATAATTAAGTGTAAGTGAATCTAAGTGCCAGTTCCGAGCCACCGCTCTGTAAGAAGAACTGGCAAGAAACTCACAGGCTATGCTATGAGTTTGGTACTAGAATTATAATCTTCATTTGTCTGTGAAGCTATACAATGCAATATAACATAACCTTAACAATATTTATGTTTTCAAGTCATTCATATTAGAAAAGCCTGTATGAAACGGCAGTTTAATTCCAAGCATTTTTATTAGCCATGTAGTCTTTAATAGAATAGTATCCCTTTGAAGACAGCTTGTGTTTTATTGTTAACTAGCGGCCCGGTACGTGCTTCGCTACGTATAAGGCATAGTAATAAAAAAAATGATTATTAAGTTCATTTATTCAAACAAAAAAATATTTTAAATTTAAAATTCCAAATGACCCAAATGATATATTGTTTATATATTGTATCAAACACACTTCTCCTTTTGATTTACCAGTTAAGATTGTAGCTTGAATCAAATTTGGAAATAACTTTTTCACTGCCAATCTGGTGCCATTAGTTTTGGTGGATTAATATTTCGCAATAATATAATCGAAGAACCAATTTTCAGATTCAAGCAATGCTGTGGTATACCAGCCGGTTCCAATGAATTTAAAAATTCAATTGGATAATTCATTGCCTCATCTTGATTCATAACACTGTCAATTGATTTATATGTCGTGACTACACCTGGCAGTTTCGCTTGAATTTGAAAATTAATGGCATTGATATGAATGTTTTTCGGTGCTAAAATGGTGCGTTCTCTCTACCAATCATGATTTCTGTAATTCTGAAGAATATTCGGAAAAACACATTTAATCAACTCATCTATAGATTGCGCAATTGTACAAAAATTGTTCGGTAAAGTAATCAATCCGTTGGTCCTGTCGATTGGTATTTTGCCATCACCAATTTCTAACAATTGTTTTGAAAACTCATGGGCAGTTGCATCATTATGTAGGTGAATACGCATATTAATGTTCATTGTAAATTTTTGTACATATCTCCAAAGAACTGATGACTTCAAACAGGCGTTTATTTCATCAGCAGGAGTTGATCGAGAAATGACAGGCAATGTTTGACGAAAGTCCCCTGACAGCAATATCAGAGCACCACCAAAAAGCTGTTGATTACCGCGTAAATCTTGCAGTGTTCGATTAAATGCTTCTATTGATTTTTTATTTGCCATTGTGCACTCATCCCATAAAGTTATTGACGTTAATCGCAGAACTTTTGCCATAGCAGAATTTCTCGAA
Organism: Musotima nitidalis; assembly: GCA_949126915.1. NCBI lineage: Eukaryota > Metazoa > Arthropoda > Insecta > Lepidoptera > Crambidae > Musotima > Musotima nitidalis. Next base: position 19,754,009 of record OX421416.1, read on the forward strand.
ATATTGCATGTTGGAGTTTCAATCACCTGTACATTCAAAGGCAATTTTAATGCAGTGTGCGGTCCGACCACCTTCTAATAATGTAGCAGCATTTCCCGAAGATGCAATGCAATTTTCTGTTCCGATCGAAAGCAGCACGCAGCATTTCATCCAAAACAGCATGACGTATTCTTGATCGCCGTGCAATCGCCGGCCTATGTTTTGTCGTCTTGCTTATGGCATTTTACCTTCACTCAACAACTCAATAATATTTTGGAAAATATAAACACAAATCAATAACAACAATATTTTTGAAAATATAAACACAACAAAGCAATAATTATCGCTGATAAAATGAAATGACATATGATGACATAATTTTTTATTGATATAACTAACGTCACTTTTGACATAAATTTGTTTGATAAGGTTCAAATTGGCTTTTAAGTATTAGTACAAATTGTTTGTATATGGGAGTATAGAAATATGTTGGTTTTACACTTTTTCAAGATTTTTTTTTTATTTTCTCTACGTACAAACCTTCTCTGGACTTCCACAAATAATTCAAGACCAAAATTAGCCAAATCGGTCCAGCCGTTCTCGAGTTTTAGCGAGACTAACGAACAGCAATTGATTTTTATATATATAGATATAAATTTATTTAGGCTCAATTGCTGTACTATTTTATATTGTATATGTTTATGTATATATTGTTACTATTATTATTCTTTATATCAGCCTATGAAAGACACCACTATAAGGGAGCCTCAATTGCCTCAAAGTGGAAGGGGCTCAATTGATCTCCACCACGCGGACGTTATTCGAGTAGGCGAAGATGTTGATTGGCAGAAAAGGAAATGCTTGCTATGTGCAAAATGGCAAAAGGCTGAAAATCTGTGTTTTGCTCTCACAGAACGAAAAACCCACTGAGCCGTAGCCATTCTGCAGCGCTGCGGCACACATGCACACTATGCAAATGTGTTACTTTTAGTTTTTATTGTTGTTATAATTTTTTTTAAATCTTTATTATTGTACTTTTGGTCTTGTTGTTTTATATGCATGTACTGGAACTACTACGGCGAGTGTTCTGAGGAGCTTTACGATCTCATCCCGCCATCTCCTTTCCTCTCCCGAACAACACGTGCTGGTCTTAGAAAGCATCCTCATACTGTGCAGACTATCAGCACTCGAACCAAGAAATTTGGGAAGTCGTTTCTGAGCAAGACCACTAAGCTCTAGAATTCGCTGCCGGCTCATGTGTTTCCTATTTCCTATGATCCCGGGTCTTTTAAGCGGGGCGTGAAACGACTTTTTAGCATGCCGCCTTGAGTGGGTGCGCTTTGTACCGTGCTTATTTCACGTTATGAAGCGCCTTCATTTTTTTGACTGCATCGACTGCTTACCATCAGGCAGGATGTAGTGTGCGAGCGGGGGCACTTAGATTCTCTTACACCTAATTTTTATTCATTGCATGTAAGTGAATCTAAGCTTCGTGATTACAGTGTATTTAGTTTTTTATTTATATGTTATATTGGCGTTTTCGAGTGCTATGTAATAGTTAATGAAATAAAGAACTTTTTACTTTTAGTCATTATGTATCACATTAAAAAAAAAATGTGTGTCTTTCGTTGCAATCTTCAAATTTCAAACATATTATCATTCATGTCATTCATATTAGAATAGCCTGTATGAAACGGCAGTTTGATCCCAAGCATTTTTATCAGCCATATTATAGTCTTTGATAGAATAGTATCCCTTTCAAGGCAGCTTGCGTTTTATTGTTAATTTAAATTTATTTAGGCTTAATTGCTGTTTATTGTAATTGGGATTTTATTATGGAATCGCACACATTGCCCTTTAAAATATTTGTTATTTTTTTAATAATTTATCTAACAATCTTTTGAAGTTCTTTTGAACTTTTTACTTTTAGTCACATTAAAAAAAATGTGTCTTTCGTTGCAATAAATATTTTATCTATCTACCAATCAAGTATGTAACCGATAACCGATGACGTCGTATGCATACATGTATTATGCTTTCTACTGTTGTACCTTAGAATGTGGTAAAGCTAGTTCACTTGAATTGTGTAATGCGAGGAGCTTATTCTGTGTCAATTGTTAAAGCTGGTTGCACAGCAGTGAAGTCGAGCTATGAATACTATAAGCGTACAGTACGGTAGAGCTTGAATTTGGAATGGCATGATTGTTTTTATTATATTAGTTGCACGTTCATACAAAGTTTATATTTTATTTAAAATTTTAAGTATTAGTTTCTCATATATAAACCTATAAATATATACCTACTTATGACTAAATTTGAGACTAAATACCTACTGAGTTTATAATTTAGTATAGGACAGTGAAACTAGTAGGTAAATCAGTTAAAAGTTTAATCAGAATTTTGAATGTATTAAAATACAATTTGAATTAAATAATTTTATTAATGACACCCAATTTTAAACAAACGAATATTTTAAAATACACATATTTTAAGTAATTTTCGTTAGAATCATTATCAGATATAAACAATATTCAATTGAATTAAAAGGTTTCTTTTAATTGTTAAGTCATAAAAATAGCTTATAAAAGAGTCGCTTTCACTGGCTCATCATACTCTAGGATGCTTAATAATAATAATGTAACTTAGTATGTAGTATTCAGCTTAAACCACTTGTGCTTAGACTTAACTTAGAAAGTTTACTATGTCTAATTGCGAAAATCTCAAATTTTTGCAAATAGGTACATTCATATGACTGTAATTCCATTTATTGTTAATTTCATTCTTGCATTATTTTGAATATGTTGTAGGCAACAGAACCAGTATTGATGTGTGTGCGAGTTATTGTTTTGGTACTTACAATATGTAAGTGTAAAATTACATTTTTGGTAGTGGTGATTATAAAATATTATATAACTAGGTACTTATTTTTTTATTTAATTCATTTAGATTACATGAGTTCATATTTATAATACAATAATAAAGAACATTCTTAACTTTAGTTTGAAAGATTTTCTGGAAAAATTTGCATTTATTGTTTATTTATCTCTAAGTGCCGCCAGTGGGGACTGGTCTGCTCATGTCTACTATGTTTATTCGTACTCATACTCGTATAACTTAAAATAAAAAGTTATTTTCTTCTTTTATTTTAAATCATGTGACTGCAGAACACATGTTTTTGTAGATTTGTCAAATTGTTTTACTACTAAGTACATATTCTTGTAACTGGCGGGAGAAAAAACTAACCTTGACGATTTTCTTGCCCGTTCTTTTACGATCAAGCTCCCGCCCGCAGTGAATGGGCGCGCTAGTTTTTAAGTTTTGACGTTCATAAGAGCTCTTTTGAGCCAAACTTGAATAAATGAATATGAATTTGAATTTGAATTTAAGTGTGAAATATATAATTGAAGCGGCCACAAGCTCGCCACCTATTACGTACATACATACATACATACATACATTCTCGCCTGTTTCCCCGAAGGGATAGGCAGAGTCATATTAACGCCCATACTTCGCCAAATATATGGTTGGTCCCACGTAATAGGTGGCGAGCCTATTGCCGCTTATCGGGCACTGTTTTGCTCGCCAGAGCCTCGTGCGCTGATCGGCAGGTGCACGTCATGCAGGTGAGGTTGGCTTGGGCTCCTTAGGTCTTGGTAGAATCCCTATACACCTATTACGTGGGTCTATATTTAGCGTAGTGTGGGCTTATAATATGCCTCTGCCTACCATTTCAGGAAAACAGGTGTAAATGTATGTATATAAGTGTGGAATATATTAAAGTGTCAATAACTCTAAGTGGTTCGAGTACTGATAGTCTGCATATGAGGCTCATAGTGAACACTTATCGTCAATTCCTCTAGAAAGTCTGCAACCCAGGACTATAAACAGGGCATTACTGGCTCATTATCACCATTTCAATTATATAAAGTCCATTGCAGAACATCAGGATCCCCAATATACTCCCACGCCGATATTGTGCCGCTTGCATCCACCTTGCTCCCGCCGCCTTGGCAGGTCATCGCTCGATGAGTGGAAGGCTGTCTGCTGGTTCTGTCTGGTTGCTGGTTCACAACCGACATTGATGAACCTTAAACTTATATAGACTTTGCGGCTTACTTTCGATTAGAAAGCTGTACATATTTAAATTAATTCTAAAATTGCATAAATATTTGCCTTTTAATCTGGAAAATCTAAGCAGGAGAAGGAATAACTGCGTGGCACCTTCCCGGCTATTTCCTACAGTTTTTGCAGAACGCCAGTACAGTTCTCGATCGTCACATATATCATCATCATCTCAGCCCATTAACGTCCCACTACTGAGCACGAGCCTCCTCTCACATATCAAGGTGTGAGGGTATTGGGTCATACTCCACCACGCTGACCCAGTGCGGATTGGCGGATAACTATACAAATAAAATCCTTAATTTTTACCCAAAAGATTTATGTAAATGTAAACAAATTTTAATAGACTGGTTAAAAACACTTACATATGACGAAAATGAAGATATATTAAAAAAGGACAACAAATAAATAAACATACACGCATGAACAACTCTATTGTAATAAGTACTTATAACTAATAAAGCATAAAACGACATTTTGACGACCGATATAGCGTGGAGGTCAGTATCTGCACTTCACTCGAGAGGTCGTGGGTTCGATTCCCACAAATCTTTGTGTGCATGAACATGAATATTTGTTCTGGTCTGGGTGTTCTGCTATGTATCTTAAGTATGTATTTACAAAAAAAAAAAAAAGTATTTATGTATGTTTATCCGTTATTTAGTATCTATAACACAAGTTCTTAATGATACTTATCTTGGAACTAAATAATTGGTGTGATTGTAAGAGAATATATTTATATATTTATATTTATAAAGCATCGTAAACATCATGATCACACACACACTATAACACACACAAACACAATATACACGGTCACACAAATACACACTTAAAACTTAATATACTAGGAGATAGTTTGCTTTTTGTCTGTTAACTCAATAAAATCTTTGTTAACACAAAACCATGGCGAAGAGCAAGTTATCCCCAACACAAGTACTGCGTTACTTACTGGCGAAACTTAATATTTATGATTTATTGAGCAATTTTTTTTTAACGCTTTAGTAGTCGTCACTCTATCATGACTGCATTGACGGCAGCTTGAAAAGAATAGAACAATTATTATTATTATTTATTTATTCAGTAAGTACAGATTATAACAACTTATTTATATACTGCTTAGCTAGGAGAAGCGCTGAGTGATATATATAAAAAATAAAAACAACCAAATTCAAAATTTTGAATATTGAATTTTTTGAATTGAATTTATTGGTAAAAAAAGTACTAGCTCTGCTTAGCTGGGAGAAGCGCTGAGTGAGATATAATATTTAAAAAAAATATATTGAATAAACCAAATTCAAAAATTTGAAAATTGAATTTTATGGTAAAAAAAAGTACTAGCTCTGCTTAGCTGGGATAAGCGCTGAGTGAGATATTTAAAATAAAAAAATATTTAAAAATCCTCAAAGTGGTTTGCTTCTCCTGCGGTACCTAACTGTACCTACCAAGGCTTTCTCACACACTAAGATAATATCATTGAGTGAAACTTAAGTTACAAAATAATTTACTGCCTTACATCTATAACATAAAATGACGTTTGTTCGTTTGCCAACAACCGGTCATGTTATGTCCGAATCGTTTATGCGCAAGCGCACTGTACATGTACAATCTCGATACGAGATCACTTTCCCTTGTGAGCTGGACAACGTTATGCGATTCAATGGTAATTCTTGTCAAAATAACATTATTTTATTGCCTTGAAGGCACATGTTTGGAGGTGAAAGGAGATTACTCAAAAATGTTCACTTCAAAAAATGTGCTGCATTACTTACTCATTATTGACCAGCCCGATATTCGTTCATGTGATAAAGGTATTATGTAATTTTTTGGTTAAAATAATAGTATAAGTTACAACATATAACTTTAGCTAATTGTCAGTAAAAACGCTGTGAAAATTTAAAATACCTACTTTTTATTTTTACAACCATTTCTATTTTCAATATCAGGGCGTCAGTGCATGTTGCAAATTGATGTGACACGCTACGTCCCAAGATCACTTTGGACCCAGGCCACCTGCTTTCGGTTACATTGAAAGCTTATAGGGGAGGCCTTTTTTTATTGTCGGTAAAACATGCTGTTTACGCACTGCCTCCCGTTCAATGGGGGGACCAAGAGGGGAGTGTGGGGCTCACTGCGGCAGACGCGACCACCGCAGTCCTACCCATTAAAAAACTTCCGACGACGCCCACCGCTGTTGAAAAAGGGGCGGGGGGCCAGTGCCACGTTTTATAGCTTCTGACACCCCGCCTACGGCTAACGTACCCCGGGATCAGAACCGGGAGGACCTCCTCAGAGAGGCGCAGTGTGTCGCGCCCTCCCCCTACCTTCTTGTGCGACCACAGGCCCATGTTTGTAGAGGACGCCTATGTTCAGCAGAGGGCATCTTTGGGCTGATGATCTTTCGGAGATTGGCCCCTACAAACAGACAGACAAAAAGTTTAAAAATTTTGCTTTTTATAATTATCGCTTTATAATTCTAAGTGCACTATTTTTTTTGTATTGTATCGTTCCGTAAGTTTAGGCTGTAAGGAACGATCATCGCGGCTTAGCTGAATTCACGGAGGTAGGTGACTATTTGTGTGGCATTTTATCTAGCGCTTCCGTGGCCATGAAGGCTAGATAGAGAGCTTGTCGCCACACAATCTCCTTCGCCCATCTGGACAGGGTCCACGTGGCGGAGTCTGACGTAATACTCTTGCTGCTTGGATTGTGAGAGAAGGAGGCCTTTCCCCAGCAGTAAGAAATTGTTTTTGGTCTTACAATCGTTCCTGTGGGCTTTTCAATTCAAATCTGATCTTTATTAGATTGATTAAAGCTCTGAATAGGAACTCTATAGGTACCCCACTACAATGAGCGAGGTGCGTAGTTCTCATGCACAACCATACCATTGTAGATCTTCAGCCGGGCGGATTGTAGCCGGAGACCGCTACTGGCCTTAGGCACAATGGATGTCAATAAGTCACAAGGTGTACAGGGATTCTACCAAGACCTTAGGAACCCTTTTTTCTTTTTTTTTTGATTTACTTCGGTAACAAAAAATGCATTTACGCACTGTCTCCCGGCCAAAGGGGGACCGAGAGAGGTGTGTGGGACTCACCACCGGCAGACACGACCGCCAGCAGTAATACCCACTAAAAATCTTCCGACGACGCCCGCCGCTTGTTGAGAAAGAGGCGGGGGGCCAGTACCTGGGTTGCAGCTCTGACACCCCGCCCGCGGCCAACGGCCGCGGTCCCCTGCCCCCGCTGACTAAGACCCTCCTGGCGCTGCATGACGGGCCCTCCTGACTCGCCTGCTGCGCCCTCCACAGGTCCCTCTTAGTTTCCCCCCCGGTAGTCAGTACTAAGGGCACCCAGAGTCGCCAATCTCTGGGTGTTACCTTTTTCCTAGCGCCTCCTGCGCCCTACCGGGAGGTACTCAGCCCCCCTATCACGACAAGATGGAGACCAGTCGGGGGGGAAAGCCAACCTCACCTGCAAGTGGTGCACCTGCCGATTATCAGAAGAAGCTCTGGCAAAGTTCTCAGTAAGCATCCATTAGGATTGCCCCCTATATAAATGAAACACAGTTATTTGTCTGTCTAATTATAAATTTATTTGAACGTTTGTATACTCGACAATGGATAGTTAATTTACGTCAATGGTAATCTTATCGCTAACAGATCTGCTGGCAGTTCAAACGTGACCAGTTGCAATCTGTACACTGTGCAGTGCGGTATATGGGCTTCAGGCATAGCGTTCATACCTTTACTGGGTAAAATAAAATAAAAAAATGCTTTATTGTCTTTAAGATCAACATGATCATTTAGATTAGATACAAAATTGAAAATCGATATATTTTTTAACAACAATGAAAGAGATATGAGCTGTTCAATAATAGAGAAATAAAAGCAAATGGGTTCTTTGTCAGAATTTGTCAAGGTTTGTCAGTTGTGGTTTTTCTCAAGATTTGTCAGTCTGTTTGTGACTCTTATCGGGGGGATCTGTCAGTCAGCCTGTCGTGATTCTAAAGGAGGGATGGGATTGTACGTCAGTCAGACAGTCTGTCGGTGACTCTAACGAGGCTTCCAAAAGGCAACGAGATTGAGAAGAATGCCTCAAGAAACTCATCTCGGCTTTTTTCAAATTATTTCTTAAGATCTAATACAATTGACGAAATAAAATATTAAGAATACCGCTGTTTTTAAAACTAACTAAATCTAACATCTAAAGATCTTACATATCTTAAGAAAGAAAGGAGCAATTCATGTCACTTCCAGGCAGACTTGTCGTTTATAAAATCTTTCACACTATAATAAGCCTTTTGGCACAATTTACTCTTTATGTAATCTTTAAATTTATTTATTGATAAATTTGCCACATCATCTGGCAGCGTATTGTACATGCGAATACTGTTCCCACAATATTAGCATGTACAATACGCTGCCAGAGTGAAACAAACTATTTTTCAATTTGTTATTAAAATTCGAAAATGTGCTTCTTTCAACAGAAAGTGATTTGTATAATAGTGGATTTTGTGAAATTTAACTAAAACACTTAAGGCTACTGAAATATACATGTTCCTCCTATCTTTTCTCCTATTTCATGTCTAGACCCTGATTTCTAATTTTTTTTGATTGATAGACGATCGTTTGTGCGGATATGCGATGTTTGGCGATGTACAATATTAGCCGCCGGATACTGAATATCGTCGTTGGGGTGAAAATTGGTGCATTAGTTAATTGGCTTAGTTTATAAATTTACACTTATTTCGCGAAATGTACAATTGTTCCAGGAACAAATATAAAAAAGCGGTCGTAGCCTATCGGTGGAGCGTTCGATCAGATGAATCAGTACATCGTAATCATTAATATCAAGCATTATCCCGGTTGCTAGATTTAAGCTTAAGGCTCAGGGTCTGCAAAGCTGCAAACCAGATTTTGGTGAATTTCAGTTATTGAGCGACTGACGTCTGATAGCCGACCCCCGACATCTGATAGCCGACCCCCGCCGTTACATAGTAAAACTAGCTGTCAGGATGTTAAAAGGCACTGACATACTTTAAACGACTGCCATAGCCGTTCCTGTCAGCCAAACATGTCAACCAACGGTTTTATGTGTTTTCCGAGGCACAGAGCAAGCGATTGTTACGCACATAATTTCGAAAAGTGTTTCACCAGGGTATGAACCAGAGACCATCTGAATTTTAAGTGAATCAGTACTGCACGCACCGATTTCAAACGTCACCCGGTATATATAGTGAAGACATATATACACAAGCGTAACTATTAACAATGACATTTTAACATTGAAAATTATATTTTAGAATAAAATAATATATCTTTTTGTTAAGGCTCGCCACCAAACGTGGGACTAAAAAATATCATTGGCAAAATGTGGGCGTGTTTATTATGCCTCTGCCTATCCTTTCAGTAATTGTATGTAGGTATGTATCTTATGTATGTATGTATGTATGTATCTATCTTCACAATGTACTACCTGCAGCTGAGCGTACCGGATCGGTGCGTGTGGCGGCGGCGGCGCCCGCGCTTGCTGGCTGTGCCTGTGGCCAGGACCAACCTACTGGCGAAAACGCCACTTATCCGCGCGTTCCATATTATAAACACGGTTCATGACACGGTGGATATATATTTATGCACTTTTAGTGAATTCGCCAGAACTGCGTTAAATATAATAAGTTATTATCAGTTACGTTAGATTTAGAACTTATTTTGTAAATATAGGATGTAATACTAAAGTTATATATCAGGTAGGCTAGTTTATGTTATATTATATTATATTTAAATAATATTGTAGATTGATATTTAAAAAGATAGAATATTGTATTTATTATAAAAATTGCTATGCTATCGCATTAGGTTAAGACACCTGTAATGGTAGCATAAGATTATAAATAAATAAATAAATCTTTTTGGTAAATGTGGGCAGAAATGATCAAGAATTCGTACCTGTCAGCCCTTGGATAGGTGACTATAAAGCGACATTTAAAAGTTCCAGTTGTTATTAAAATGTCATCATAATCATCAGCCTATCTTTTGACGACCGATATGGCGTGATGGCGATTTGGTATATCCGCACTCCACTCCTAAGTTCCTGGGTTCGATTCCCACACGTCTTTGTGTGCATAAAATCGAATATTTGTTCTGGGCTGCGTGTTTTCCTATGTATATTATGCACGTATTCACAAAAAAATCACGTATGTTTATCCGTTACTTAGTATCCATAAAACAAGTTCTTAATAATACTTGTTGAAATGATTAATTGCAACACTGAACGCCATCTATTATGAACATTGCGCACTTGCCATATGAAGACGTTAATTTTTTTTTTTAATAATAAAATATTCTGGAATCTGTTTTTGTCACCAATATAAATGAAATAAAAATGAAATAAAATTTTATTTAGACATAAATACATATAAACAAAAAACAGAATTCAAAACAGTAAACAATATACATTGTTTCCGTCGCTTTTGCTTAGTTCGTGTTTTTAATTTAATCACATAGTTCAATCAAATAAATACTAACATATAATATTAATACTTATCTTGGAAATGTATCGGGATCCTAACAAAACCTAAGGAGCCCAGGCCAACCTCACCTGCAAGTGGTGCACCTGCCAATCAACAGACGAGGCTCTGGGGAACATAACAGTGCCCGGTAAGCGGCAATAGGCTCGCCACCTATTACGTGTGGCCAACTATAAAATTGGCGAAGTGTGGGCGTATAATATGCCTCTGCCTACCCTTTCGGGGAAACAGGCGTGAATGTATGTATGTTATCTTGGAAATAAATGAGCGGTGTTATTATCAGGAAATATTTACACTTGTCCACTGCTGGACTTTGTGCTCTTCAATGGTACACCACTGAGCTTGATCCTCAGCTCTTCGTCTCCAACGTCGAAGACGTAAGACGTTGATGTAACGATAGTAAATAATTTGAAAAAAAAACTAATATTCTATCGTAACTAAACTCATGGACTTCTTGGCGGGAAAGTGAAGCGTCATGTCTGCAGTTTTGTTTTATTTTCTAAAATTTGTGATATTTCTAACATGAATGTGTAATAACTGTGGATTTATTAACCGTTAAGTGTTTGTGAACATACATGAGTGTTGGTAAATCAAACAAAACAATGCAACATCACTTTTCAAATTTTCTCTCAAGGAGTCCATGTGAGATCTCAGTATAGTCCCACATCTTTACTGAGGACTCAAGGGGCTTAGGGGAAGGTATCTCATTTACCATTTATCATCTTAATCACTACTCATTCTCATTTACTATGAATTATATATTATTAATATATCACTTACTTGACACTGGCTAAATGTGCTAGACGCACGAAGCCATTATTTAAAATAAACAAAGAAACTAAACTCATCCGCCATTAAATAAATAAATTAAATTACTTATTTAGAATGTATTTATTTGTTATTTGTATATGTTTACATTATAATTGTATGTATATGTTTTTCTTAGTTTAGTTGTTATTATTATTTTTCTCTCCAATATTATATTAATTTATTATTTCTTATTGATTGATCCCACACACTAATCTCCGACACTTCTGCTAGGGTTGGCTGGAAGAGATTTCTTACAGAAATAAGCTTACCTTTGTACATGTATTTTCTTACTGTGTTTTTTTTATGAATGTTTATGTGCAATAAAGGATTTTTATATATATATATATATAAAGGATAAACTAAGTACTCCGACCGGTAACTTACTTAATACTAAGAATAAAACCAGTTAATATTTTAGTATTCCGAAGATTATCCCGAGGCGGTAATGGGCTAAACTGTTAACTAGAAAATGATGTAACATGTGTTTATGTAACAGTTCTTACTTACTTAAATGTTCTTACAGGTGCCATCTCATACTTGTTACAAAATAAGTGCTTTGGTTAAGAATGTTGTTTTATACTATCGAGGACTTTGCGACAGTTACAGTATAGTTAGTATAAATAAATAATAGCATTCGGGCGATGAAAAGCTGCGATAGCCAAGTGGCAAGACCCCTTGCCTTTAAATTGAGAGGGTCTCGGGTTCAAACCCTAGTATCGCGCACCTATGACTTTTCGAAGTTATGTGCGTAATTGTCGCTTGCTCCGTGCCTCGGAAAGCACGTTAAGCCGTTGGTCCCGGCTGCCATGAACATCTATCATATGGCAGTCGTTATAAGGAAGTCAGTGTCTTCTAACAGACTGACAGCTGGCTTAACCATAGAACGATGTTTCCCTCTGGGTTGCGGAGGTCAGACGGCAGTCGCTCCAAGTAATAACTGAAATTCAGTCAAATTTGATTGAACCAGTAAGCAGACCTTGTCTGTAAGTAAGCAAGTAAGCTTATGTCTAGACCAACCAGGTTAATGCTAGAATATGATGATGATGATTCGGGCGATGACGCGGGCCTGAGCCAGGGTGCCTGTGTTATCCGAGGACTGGAGCTCGAGGCCCTGGAAAACATAAAAGTTCACGTTAAGCGGTAATACGCTCGCCACCTATTACGTGGGACAAATAGAACAATTGGCATAGTGTGGGCGTAGAGAATGCCTATGCCTAACCCTTCGGGGAGACAGGCGTGATTGTATGTATGTATGCATTTATGTAAATAATACATATTCATATTTTCTGACAACTAACCCAATGATTTAGTTCCAGGAAAAGTATTATTAAGAACTTGTATTATGAATACTAAATAACGGATAAGAATAAATATTAGGTCGGGGAAAAAGTCTTTTCGCATAACGTAGGTATAAACTTACTATAAAATTTTTTTGACTGTATTATTTGTGTCTGGCTGGTTTTGGTAACATTAAAAAGGTTCCATTATAAAGAAAAGAAAAAAATAAAAAAAAGTTGTTTCCCGCTATGTTTCATTTGTTTTTCTCTCCGTAAAAATGAGTGAATCTAATGAAGAAATTCAATACATTTTAAAATTTTATTATAAAAAAGGCAAAAATGCAACTCAAGCAGTGAAAAAAATTTGTGATGTTTATGGACCTGATGCAGTGTCAGTAAGAGTAGCACAAATTTGGTTCAAACGTTTTCAGTCCGGAAATTTTGATGTTAAAGATGCACCTCGCTCTGGTCGCCCTGTTACGAATAAAATGGACGCCATTTTTGAAAGAGTGGAAGCAAGATCGGCATATTAGTAGTAACGATGTAGCTGAAGAACTGGGAATTGACCACAAAACAGTTTTGACCCATTTGAAGAAAGCTGGTTATACAAAAAAGCTCGATATTTGGGTGCCACACGAGCTCACTCAAAGAAACTTAATGAACCGTGTACTCATTTGCGATTCATTATTGAGACGTAATGAAACCGAGCCGTTTTTGAAGAGATTGATAACTGGCGATGAAAAGTGGATCACGTACGACAAGAACGTGCGAAAAAGGTCGTGGTCGAAAGTTGGCCAGGCTTCACAGACTGTGGCCAAACCTTTTTTTTTTTTTTTTTTTTTTTTATTATCGTCTGTAAAAAAATGCTGCTTACGCACTGTCTCCCGGCCAAAAGGGGGAGACCGGGAGGGGGTGTGGGGCTCACTGCGGCCGACGCGACCACCGCAGTCCTACCCACTAAAAAACTTCAGACGACGCCCACCGCTGTTGAAAAGGGGCGAGGCACCAGTGCCCGGGTTTGTAGCTTCTGGTACCCCGCCCGCGGCCAACGTCCCCCGGATCAGAACCGGGAAGACCTCCTCAGGAAGGCGCAATTTGCAGCGCCCCCCCTACCTCTATGTGCGGCCATGGCGTAACTGGCCGACTTCGGGGGGGGTCTATGGCGAGACGGAAGGGGCCCCCTGCCCCCGCCGCCTAAGACCCCCCGGGCGCTGCCTGACGGGCCCTCCTGGCCCGCCCGCTGCGCCAACGGCGTAGCCGGAGAGAGAGCGGATCCCGCTCTCTCTCCCGCTCCGCGGCCTCCTTCTGCGACATCACCACTTCGCAGAAGGAGGCCATCGCCTCCCACGCCGTCTCGCTGTCGACCATCATTTGCATGATGGTCGGCAGCGAGAGAGCCACTCCACCCAGGGCCGCGGCTAACGTCGACCTAACAAAGGACGAAATAAGGTGATGCTGTGTGTATGGTGGGATTGGAAGGGCATTGTTTATTATGAGCTTTTACCGCCCGGCAAAACCATCGATTCTGATCTTTACTGCCAGCAACTGATGAGATTAAAGGAAGCAGTCGAGAGAAAACGGCCGGAATTGATCAACAGGAAGGGTGTGGTCTTTCATCACGATAACGCTAGACCACACACATCTTTAGCCACTCAGCAAAAATTAAGAGAGTTCGACTGGGAGGTCCTAGTGCATCCACCATATAGCCCTGACCTTGCGCCTTCAGATTTTCACCTGTTTCGGTCTCTGCAGAATTCTTTAGGTTCTGTAAGGTTGACCTCAAGAGAGGACTGCCAAAACTATTTGTCCCGTTTTTTTGATCAGAAGTCCCAAAGTTTCTATAGTAACGGGATAATGTCTCTGCCCACAAAATGGCAGAAAGTTATTCAACAAAACGGTACATATATATTGTAAATAAATGTAAATAAACTTCGAAAAAAATGTCTTGACTTTTCATACAAAAATACGAAAAGACTTTTTCCCCAACCTATTATATACTTTCTTTGTAAATGCATGCAATATACTAGAAAAACACTCAGACCAGACCAAATATTCGAGCTTACGCACACGAAGATTTTCCCTGTGTACCCACACATCGCCATATTGACGACCGGTCAAAAGTATGTAATAGTTTTATTTTATTTTTAAAATATTTCCTTATTGTTATTTTTAACAACATGCATTATAATAGATAATTTTTATTATTTCTCGCTTTATAAGCATCTCAGGATATTAAGTTCCCATACATTGGCTTTTACAACGTATGCACGGAAGCTTTCCATTAAATTCCACACAACGATAACGCATTCGGGAAATAAACTCTGCTATTTCCATTAAATTCCACACAACGATAACGCATTCGGGAAATAAACTCTGCTATTTCCTTTAAATTCCACACAACGATAACGCTTTTGGGAAATAAACTCTGCTATTTCCATTAAATTCCACACAACGATAACGCATTCGGGAAATAAACTCTGCTATTTCCATTAAATTCCACAAAACGATAACGCTTTAAGGAAATAAACTCTGCTATTTTCATTAAATTCCACACAACGATAACCCATTCGGGAAATAAACTATACTTTGTTTCCATAATCGTTTCCTAAAATACTGCCTTCTAAAAAATCAAATAATAGAGATGCTCTATTTAGCACACTTTATGTGCACGAGATGCGGGAAGGTGTACCAGATGCTATATTTAGAGTTCCCTATATAAGGAGTGCCAATTTCTAAATCTCTATTGCCGGTATGTCTATCAGCAGGACCGTTTACTTCTATTGTTCCTATAACACAGAATAAGCGCTGGTAGCTTTGTAAGACAAGTCAACTATGACAACCTCACCTGCAAGTGGTGCACCTGCCATTCAACTGACGAGGCTCTGGCAGTCACAACAGTTCCCGGTAAACCGTAACACCTTAAACTTATTAGATGGGCATAGATATATTCATAATATAACTACAGAAGTGCAAAATCGCTGGCGTACTGGTGTTTAGTATAGCACCAGTGCATCCAGAGCTATTAAATACATTGTCGATTGCGTTCGTTTTATCTGAATCGTACCTCACTACAAGCAATCAATGTACTGTGTTCAAGAATAAATTATAGTCCGAAGTGAATGACAGCAACGTCAGTCACGAAATTAAAAATTCAAATTAGCGAAATGCGTTCCTTTTTTAAGTTGACGACATGCGTTCCAATATTTCTAGGCGGCACAAACCATTTCTAGTGTCTTTTTATTTAGATTACTATGGATGGGACTAACCTCAGATCAAGTAAAAAAAGGTAGATACCTTACGACTAATAACAAAGTGAAGCCATATTTTTAACTGTGTGTGAGTTACTGAAGTGTTGCCACTTTTTGAAAATCTTCCCAGATATTACAAGTATAATTAATTAATAATAAATATAAGCGATTTACGTTAGTAAATTTACAAGAATCAATTTACCCGGTGATATACCAAATTCAAATTTTCTAACGATTTTTGCAAATTTCAGCTCTGTACGAAGTAGAATTTTAATTCAATTAAAACACTTATTGTAAATATTATTACAATTATAGTATAATTTGACATAATGACAAACAGACGCAAGGCAATAAGAAAATTAGAATTTTGCGATATATCAGGCATATTTTAATTATTTTTTTAAACTTTATAGTAATGTGTAAAAAAAACAGACAGCTTTTGTAAAGTATTTTTATTCCACAAAGTAATATATTTGGGAGGGACAAAAACTAAACAATAATCTAAAACACGTTATGCTGTATAAGTTTTTTAAAATGTTTGGGGCTTAGAGCTCAGTGTCATCGTCAGTGTATTTATTTTAGAAATATGATGCAGTCTTATGTCCAAATATTTTATTATTACCAATCGGATTAAATTTACTTTATGCCCATGACCAGCACTGTAATGGTCATTTTCTAGGTTCTTAAAAGTTTTATTATTACCTGTAAAATAACCTAAAATTTTAGTGACCTTATATGTGTGCTGGTTAATTGTCTCTTTCATCATTGCATCTCTCAGTAATTTCTACCGGAACTACTATGATAGTGTTCTGAGGAGCTTTTCGATCTCATCCCGCCCTCTCCTTTCCTCTCCCGAACAACACGTGCTGGTCTTAGAAACCATCCTCATACTGTGCAGACTATCAGCACTCGAACCAAGAAATTTGGGAAGTCGTTTCTGAGCAAGTGGAATTCACTGCCGGCTCATGTGTTTCCTATTTCCTATAATCCCGGATCTTGTAAGCGGGGCGTGAATCGGCATTTTAGCAGGCCGTCATGAGTGGATGCGCTTTGTACCATGCTTACTTCACGGTATGAAGCGCTTTCATTTTTTATTGGACTGCATCGACTGCTTACCATCAGGCAAGATGTAGTCATTATGACGTGTATAATATTACTTAGATGCGGCAGACAAGTATTAAAAGTTTGCCTCACGTATTCATATGCCTTTGGTGAATAATAGTCAAGTGTTAGATAAAATATTAAATAAATTTATAATTGTAATATTTTCACTTAATGAATTAAATAAATCTGGGTCTATTAAATTTAGTTTTTTTATATTAGTAAAAATATCTTTCCTCCGGACCTCCGGACAAAAACAAACAAAATTAAAAATGATTATGGCGAATTTATTTATTCGTGCCAAAGCACCCGATTTTAGTACCCACATTTTTGTTGAGTATTATAAATACCAACTACTGGCAACACTGTCTGGTTGCGTCAACTCGGGTTATTTTGTCAATATTTTTTCCGAATAACCTACAAATTATTTTGAAACATAAAAAAAGATACTTTTGTGTTAACTTATGTGTGAAACGATATTTCTTCAGACTTTTTGTTCGCTTTAGTGTTGTTTTAGCACCATTTAATCACACAGGACGGCATTTTATTGACAAAGTTACTACTCGGTGTCTCGGGAGATACTAACGTAAAACTAAGCTCATTTTACGTATGTGTGTGCGTGAGCGCGTGTATTTACACAAATGAGCTTCCTTTTGTGACTTCAGTGCTATCAATGGCCATGCGCTATCTACCTTTTTTTACTTGATCTGAGGGACTAACAAACAATATAGGTAATTGGCTAAATGTGGGCAAATAATACTATAATAATAGAGAATAAGAGATAGAATAAAAGGTTATTCGCATCTTCCTAACGTGCCTAATAATAAAAACCGAACAAAATAATCCGACGAAAAACAATGACTTCTAAAAAGTGGAACAGTAGGTACCTTTATCGTTCGCGACAGTGAAACGTTACAAATTGCCTTATAAGCCGCAGCGACGCGACGGCGGGCGTCATCAGTGCGAATGACGTAACGACCGAATCCGGGCGTAAAGCGCGTTCCATACGGTGATTCATATCCGTAATTCTTTTACTATCCACAAATTCCTTAGTCTCAAGATAAGTATCATTAAGAACTTTTTAATTGTACATCATTATATCAGTTTTATAAAGTCCACTGCTGAACATTAGCCTCCTAAATAGAGTAGGTACTTTCTTTTGGGGGTATCTGCCCATAACCACCACGCTGGGCAGCAGTTCAAGCCAGTACGCAGGATGACGCTGCTGCCCATCATCCGGTAGGAATTCTCTTCGTCAACTCTTACGACTTCTCAAGAGATACGGCACGTGTACATACGTCTATGTATAAAAAAAATACTGTATACATTTTTCAATTCACCTCTGACGATATAAACTTTAAACATGGCGTTGCAATAGATCAATTTAAATTAACGTTCTATCGCAGCAAGTATATAAGTATACTTATTATACCTAAGCAACACCCAGACTAGAATATAACATTTATGGTCATGCATACAAATATTGTAGGACGCCCTCCGGCAGGGTGAAGCGACGACATACGCCAAACGGCTGGCAGCGGTGGGAGACGAGGAGCTGCAGATCGACCTACAAGCTATATCTGATTACTGATATCTGATACAATTTTTTTATTATTGTTTTGTTGCATATATGTGAATCTAAGCTACTTGATTTCAGTGTAATTATATTTCGATTGTTTTTTTTATATTTAACTAGCGACCCGCCCCAGCTTCGCACGGGTGGTAAGCTATATGAATAGTTACGTATATTACATAATTACAGAATGTCTCTATATAGGCCGCGAGTACCTACCACCGCCGCAACCATAATTTTTCAATTTAGCGTAAGTTTATTCGTTCGATATCTTGTAAAGTACTGATCGAAATTACATGATGTGATAGACAAATTTAATCTATGTCTAATGTCCAAGCTTACTAACATGTTTATTTAGATAAGAATTAATGTTATACATACTTAAAATGGCTTCGTTAATAAGCCATTATTTTTAGTAAAAAGTAAAAGATAAAATTGGTTATTGTGGAGTATTCTTGAGAGATAGACATATACCATCGCGGACTTTTTTGAAGAATTTTGTAAGTTGTACAATATTGTAGTACATTATTTTGACTAATCTCGTAGGGTTTGGCCAGCGTTTGCAATATAAGCGCAAAAAAGTGAGTTGATTTACGACACCACATTAGAAATCTCAAAAATTGACAGTGTTCCACTACTATATTATGCATGTATTATATATATAAACGATCCTCTTGAATCACTCTATCTATTAAAAAAAACTGCATCAAAATCCGTTGCGTAGTTTCAAAGATTTAAGCATACAAAGGGACAGAGAAAGCGACTTTGTTTTATACTATGTAGTGATTTTGACGTTTTCAAGTACTATGTTTATCAAATAAATTATTTTAGAATTTTCATTTTTATCGGTTGTCATCAGTAGGTATACAATAAGTATGTAGTTGCCCATATATGTCATCATCATCTCAGCCCATTAACGTTCCTGGACCAACAGCTTAACATGCCTTCCGAAGCACGGAAGCGCTCGACATCAAATGCCACAAAAACGGTCACCCATCCAAGGACTGACCTCTGTAAACTCTGCTGTACTTCGGTAATCGTTCCCTACCATCTAGCACCGAAGAGCTTATATATACACAATAATTTATTTCATTCATTTCGTTACAGATTTTGATGAACATCTTGAAGTTTACGGTGTGGTAGGGGCTACTATGGGAGCTTGCGCTTGCAAAGATCTCGAACACATCCACCTCCGCAAATACGCACTGAGCCTGTTCGCGGCAATAGGCTCGCTACCTATTACGTGGGACCAACTGGCAAAATATGGGCTCAATATATGCCTCTGCTTGGGGAAACAGGCGTGATCTTATGTATGTATGTATGTATAATATACCTCACTTATGAAATGACCAGCCGTCTGGTTTCCAGCTTAAGAATCGAACCAACACAAAGCTAGGGAGTACTAAGGGTGTCGTAAGAGAAGACTAATTGCTACCAGTCATGGCCTTCCAACAAGAGCCACCTAGCATTCCGCTTAGTGCGCGCCGCATCGGTGCCTCCCCAGGTGCCGACCCAGTAGCTATACTAAAGGCTATTAAAGGGAGAGGTTAGTCGGTTTAAGCCCGTCATAACCACACACACCGGGTGTGTGGTATGCGGGGTCATTATCTCCTTCCTCCCACCATGAAGGGTAGTTCCTTGTAGGTTGTTGTTTTCTGGAATGCAAAAAAAATAAAAAAACGTTAAGATTAATGCTCCCTAAAAATTCCATCCCCCTTTTCACCTCAAGGGGATATCAGAGATAAAAACTATAATTTATCTTTAGATTTCAAACCTAAATGAATTGACTGACGTTTGACTGATCGTCTTGAGAGGCTTAACATAGAGTTATCTATATATGCGGCTGTGAATGATCTCATAGTGTTCACATAATACTGTCCTGCTGTGACCGTTGCACTTCCTACACAAAAAATACCTAGAGCGGTGAAAGTTCTAGACATGACCTGTTCCTTATTTTATTCTGTTGTTGATTCACATTATGATAGGGTTGAGCAAATTATTTGCTAGTCATATTTGCATTATTATTTTTTTTTTTAAATAAAAGATTAATATAAAAAAACATTTTAATATTACTTAAGGATAGTGTAGTTCTTTCGTCTTGACGTTTCGATTGTTATACAGTGATTGAAAATGTATTTTATTTAGTACATGATATATTTCTAATATTGCAGTAAAAAATATAAACTCAATTTTCACACGTTCATATTTTTGTGTGATTATTTGATATTATTTAATAAGTGTTATTAAATTATTATTCCAAAATTATCATCAACCTCTACGTCAAACCCAATGTTTTTTTACTCTATGCAACAATTTAAATTTGTAACATTGTTTAAAAGAACGCTTTCTTTATTAAACTTACAAAATTTTAAAATTTATTTTTAAAAAGAAAATGTTACATACATTTTATTTTAACGTCCTTTCTACAACGATTAGGTCTGAGACATATTGTACGATATTTCTTGCGCGTGCGCCGCTAGTGGCTTAATGAGCAAACGTCAAAGACGCGTCGTAAAGCCGTAAAAGATGCGCCGCCGCTACTGTAAGAGTAAACTCTACACTTGACGGTAATGCTCTTGGGTTGAACTCTCTGTTGCGAAACGGAACTTCTCGACCGCTTTTTCTGGTGCATCAATCACATCAGACAGATGCACTCCTAAGATCGTGAGAAACATTGTGTGTGTATGTCTGTCTGCACGTAGTTCAAGGTCCGGCGGTTGCTAGACCATTAAATTTTTTTAATGGCGACCGCGAACCGTCTAACGAACGTATAGGAGAAAGGCCCCTCACCCGATGAACAGATGACATGGTCAAAAGAGCAGAAAACCGGTGGATAGAGGTGTGTTAAAATCTACATACTACATTGACGCCTGTTAACCCGAAGGGGTAGGCAGAGGCATATTATAAGCCCACACTTCGCTAATTAAATTGTTGGTCCCACGTAATAGGTGTCGAGCCTATTGCCGCTTACCGGGCACTGTTATGTTCGGCAGAGCCTCGTCTGTTGATCGGCAGGTGCACCACTTGCAGGTGAGGTTGGCTTGGGCTCCTTAGGTCTTAGTAGGATACCTATATACCATATACACTAAGTGATAAAATCTATCTGCGTGGAAAGCAGTTAAGTCATTATGTTCAGCAGTGGGCTTCTTGTGGCTGAGAGGATGATGACGCAACACATATATTCATATTGCTCATACATAAAAGGGCATTTAATTGGCATTCAAAATCTACGAATCACATTAAACATTTTTTTTTTCAAACATTAATTTAAGTATAGTTCTTCGAATTTACAGTTCAGTGAAAGTAACGAATGACGGCATTGTCTCAGACGAAATATCATTATGTCTGGGTACAGAATACAACATCTCAATACTACAATGCATGGGACCTATAACTGCGGAGTAAGAGTCAGATTATTTTCCAGTGGAGATCTGTTGGTAATTGTAATTTGTAAGTATCGTGGCATAGTATGATGTATTCGCGATGTAAATAATAATTTAATTTTGGCAATCATCATTTCATGGAACTAGTTGGTTTTTTTCATGGCATTGGTGTGATGTTCTGGTCGACGCTGCGGACCAAAGGGGGGTCTCAAGCCTATATTGATATTATTGTGAAGTATGACCTAAATTCTTCTTACATTTAATACCTCGCCCGTGCCCGCTAGACTGTCAATAGGCCAAGATAAAACATTTATTACAAAAATGTCTGACAATCATCAGTCGTCAGATGACGACCGATATGGCGTGGTGGCGAGTATACCCGCATTCCACTCCTGAGGTCGTGGGTTCGATTCCCACAAGGACAAATATTTGTGTGTATAAATATGAATATTTCTTCTGGTCTGGGTGTTTTTCTATGTATATTAAGTATGTATTTACAAAAAAAAGTTTTTATGTATGTTTATCCGTTATTTAGTATCCATAACACAATGTCTTAATGATACTTATCTTCGAACTAAATAATTGGTGTAACTGTCTGATATATTTATTTATTTTATTTAGATAACCACAAGTGACTCTAATCCGTGTCTCAAATTCCACAACCAAATAATTTTACGGGTCATTAAAAATTATAGAGTATAATGAATATGTAACAGAAACGAAAGCACCAAGTCGTGGATTCCTACACTAATTAGGCAATCAGTCTTAGGCCAGGGAGGCTCGCGATCACACAACATTCACTTTCGAAAGGTTGGCCTACTAGCCACCGGTGGGCACTGCTTCAATCTCATTATTTGCTACATAATCATTGCTCATACGCACTCCAGGTATATGTGACTGACGTTCGATATTATACGCATCGTGTAATTTAATTATATTGTTGTGAGCGGTGTGTTTTTTTTATTATTAATATTTCATTTGTGTAATATACCTGGAAGCGCTCGTAGCTCTGCGGTGCTCGGTGGTCGGAAACGGTCACCGAAGTACAGCAGAGTTTACAGAGGTCAGTCCTTGGATGGGTGACTGTTTGTGTGGCATTTGATATCGAGCGCTTCCGTGCTTCGGAAAGCACGTTAAGCCGTTGGTCCCGGTTATCACTAAATATGGTAGTCGTTAAGCCATGTTAGAGGCCTAATGGGCGGACGACATACACCTGCCTCCGCCAATCCGCACTGGGACCGCGTGGTGGAGTATGACCCAATACCCTCTCACCTTAATATGTGAGAGGAGGCTCGTTCTCAGTAGTGGGACGTTTATGGGCTGAGATAATGAATGTACCTGTTTCCCTGATCCCTTAATATTATGGGGTAAACGTAAGGGTTACAATTAACGTTCATCCTGACTTCCTAACAATCATTATTAAACAAAAGAAAATATTTAAAAACTATCTCTATACCAAAGGTCATCTAAATCGATTCAGTAGTTTAAGTGAGAAAAGGTGATTAAAACGAGTTATAGGTTTCGTATTAACATCATTTAATATTATAGATTCACACCAAATAATTATCCACATCATGATTAATAACCTACTTCAAATCACCGATGTTCTGTCAGTAACTATAGAACGCTTAACTGACGTTTAACTGACATTGATTGTGAGTTATATTATGGAGTAAACATTTTTGATTGCTTGAGGATTTATTATTAAATTTCATTCAAAAAATTTAAGTTTTAAATTTAAGTGTTCAAAAAGTATTTTTCCACAGCTATGAAGTAACGTTAGTGTCAGTCCTAGCAAACAATCTATATTTGTATTACAACAAAAAAAAACCTATGTGGATAGTAACGTAAAAAAATAAAACAGCCATTGAATGTCAGATGCCACTCGATAGATCAACTATCTTACGAATGAGGTTTTTTACGTCGGTAACAAAATAACAAAAAAGGGGTGTGTACATATCTCTTGTGCATATCTGTACATGTACAGATACACATACTGTACATGTACAGATATACACAACTTGATCTCTATTTTGAGTTGTCTAATTAATATGCTTTTAAAATTATTTGCTAAAATTTTATGCAGCGTCGCCGCAAGGGCAGCACTTGGCTTTTGAGACCATAGTTTGTTCCACCATTTGAAATTGTTGCGATGACCCATCATAAACTGAGAACAGAGCGGTAGGATGATAAGGTTAAAGATCTGTGACGCATTAGAAATGCGGGGAGTGACGATACTGTGGGTGAGCGGAGAATAAGTCGTACGCTCATTCCCGTTTCCGAATTAGTGCTCCCAATACATTCGAACCATCATAAAATAACTTTGTTTCTGTAGTATAATAACTGAAGTTCAGCCAATTCTGGTTACTAGGCCCTGGGCTTAAGTCTGGGGCAACCGGGGTAATGCTAGGATAAGATGATAGATAACATATCTACACTCATTTACACACTAACATGAAACACACAAGGAGGACACACCACACTCATGCTACTTTTTAATATCAACTTTTTCTTCTAATGTTTGGCTTGTATCATTTGGTTATCTTGAATTTTTAAACAAATGTCTTAGATATTAATTATAATGGAAGTGAGCGCTTCTATCTGAAGCACAGATATTAAGTTATCTAGTTCAGGCGCAGAGATTTAATTGTAATTGTAATTTGTAAAGTTAGAGTAGAGTAGGACTGACAATCGTTTATGTGTGCCTAAGTGTAGTTTGTCCCTTCAAAAGAATGCGCACTTTATGGCAGTAAAGGCATCATACTCCTGAAAGATTAAAAAAATCTCAATTTGGTCTAATTCAAGAGAAAACTCCATGTTATAACTGAAAAATCAGGTTAAACCAGTAAGCAGACCCTGGGCCCAAAGCTTAAGTCTAGGGCAACTGGGATAGTGCTAGGCTATGATAATAATAAATTTATATATTTGCATATAAAAAATAAAAAAAATAATACATAATCAAATAAAATGATTCTAAGCCAGGCAGCCACGACCAAGCATTAAAAACCATTAAAAATACAATTAAAAAGATTCGTGTTATTAATTTTAAAAACGAAAAGCCGACAGAGCGCTCAGTAAATCATCAAAGTGACAGAAATGTGTGTAGCAGGGGATGATCTAGTGTTTATTCCGCCGTGAAATATGGACATTATTACAGGGAAATTATTGTAACACAGAAGTTATTCCCTTTGTCAACGCCGAATACACGTTGAAACATATTTGCAAGGAAAATTCTTTACTTCTTGATTGGGATAAAAGTAATATCAAAATCAAAAGTCATTTGGTCTTGGTGTTTTTCTATTTATATTAAGTATGTATTTACAAAAAAAAAGTATTTATGTATGTTTATCCGTTATTTAGTATCCATAACACAAATTCTTAATGATACTTATCTTGGAACTAAATAATTGGTGTAAGTGTCAGAAATATTTATTTATTTATTCAAGTTTGGCTCAATGAATCCATGAAGTGTTATACTTATAAACTAACGCGCCAATCATCTGTATGTATCAAATTGCAATCTGTCTATTTTAACATAGTAATAATAATTAAATACTTTAGTAGTGATTTAATAACTTTATCAGCTGTCTTTTTATGCCCCTCGATTTATGTAACGTTCACAAGTTCTTCGTATTTCAAGACACGCTTGAATAATGGAATTTGAATATTGTATTTTTCGAATAGAATAATATCTTAATTTACATAAACATAGTAATAAGCATAATAATTATAATAGGTAGTTTAATAGTACCTACTGTTATGAGATAAATAGACATCATTTTTGCGCTCCAAGATTTAAGAACTTCGGAATGACAGATTTCAGAATTTTCAGAATTTCGGATTAGCTTAAATGAATTTGAATTTTGTATTTTTTCAACAGCAATATCCGAATACACCTACCTACCTAATTTTACATTAACATAATAACAAGTAATAATAATAATGGGTAGTTTGATAGTTCTGTCACGGAGGTACATTCCGTTTGAGCGGGCGGATGGGGCTGCGAGAGGCGTAGGGCTCCGATACCGCGGCGGGCCGCACATAAATCTGCCTAATCATTTGAATTACTTCGCCGCAATGGCTTCTCTTAATATCGCTGCGACACTGAGCTGAGCTGAGATATACTCGTATAGTTACTGGATATATGCTTGATTGATGCGTGGACTGGTTTGGTTAATTTTACGTGATTCGTTTGTACATACATACATATATTCACGCCTGTTTCCCCAAAGGGGTAGGCAGTGGCACATTTTACGCCCACACTTCGCCATTTTTATTGTTGTTCCCACATAGATAGATAGATAGATAGAAAATTCTTTATTGTACACCAAATTAAAAATAAAACAAGAAAACAGTTGCAAAAGAAAAGTGATACAATTGGCGGCCTTATCGCTTACAGCGATTTCTTCCAGGCAACCTTAGGATGGAGAGTGATTAAAATTAAATGAAAACCGGGGGTGTAGAAAAGAATAAAAATATATAGTTGTATTTTTAATAAACATAAACAAAAATAAATACTATTAATTAAATTAAATAAACGTACATACATAAATACGTACATGATATAGGAACACTGAGCAGCAGGACATTACTTCACATAATAGGTGGCGAGCCTATTGCCGCTTACCGGGCATTGTTATGTTCGCCAAAGCCCCGTCCGTTGATCGGCAGGTGCACCGCAAGGTGAGGTTGGCGTGGGATCCTTAGGTCTTGGTAAAATCCCAAATCGTTTGTAATGTAAAAAAAAATGTCGGGACGATGATCTTGATTTTTCATGGTAGGGTTATGGTAGGATTGCGTTCTTCCCGAGGACAATAATATCTACTTATAATCAAATTGGCTTTTTCTCGTCTACCACTTGTCTGGTATATTATACTAAAACATGGTTTGTCTATATTATTATGTACTGGACAAGTGGTGTCCGAAAATGCTATGGCCATATTAGCATTATTTATTCAAAATTAACCTGTTTATCTGTCTTAATTTTTTTGTTAACCAAACATCTTATAAAGATAATTAACAAAATTTTAATTCTCTCAATCTCTCCCCATATTCGTCGGGACCACAAAAATTAAGCTACTTCTCACTTTAAAACATTAAACTTAAAAAAACTAAACTTTTGACAGAAACAACAATTCATAATAAAACATCGAAATCAATTTTTACTTTTCTCTACCATTAAACAATCATACTTAACAAAAGTACGATTGGCACAAGCTGAGCAGCTCACAGTTAAAGAAAACTCATCCGCGAAAAGAAACAGGCAATGCAACTTGCTATACGTATAATGACGACCGATATGGCGTGAGGGTCAGTATACCTGCACTTCACTCGAGAGGTCGTGGGTTCGATTCCCACTCAGGACAAATCTTTGTGTGCATGAACATGAATATTTGTTCTGGTCTGGGTGTTCTCCTATGTATCTTAAGTATGTATTTACAAAATAAAAGTATTTATGTATGTTTATCCGTTATTTAGTATCCATAACACAAGTTCTTAATGATACTTATCTTGGAACTAAATAATTGGTGTGATTGTAAGAGAATATTTATTTATTTATTTATTTATACCATACTAATATTAAGAAAGAAAAAAGAAGAAGAAAGAAAATAATTTATTCTGTGACACATGACATGATACATTGGTTTACAAAAAATACAAAAATAAAAATTAATAGACACATGTGGCACCGAAAAGGCTTATACTCAGCATATGCCGAGGGGTCACTATGGCCCCGCGGCGCTGGTCTTCCGTACAAGCCATATAAAACTGATCTGTTTGTCTGTCTGTTACTTTTTCTAATGACAAACCTTCCGTAATAAAGTATAAACTCTTTCTGTTTTCATATCATTCAGCAATCTTACAACCCAAACTGCTTTTTACTGAACTTACATTAATGATCACAATCAAAATAAATCGCCTGACAGAAACAACAATTCAAAATAAAACTTAAACACCTAAATAAATTTAAACTTTACTCTTTCATTAAACTATAATACTTTACAAATGTACACTCACAAAATTTTCTCAAAGTACCTAAGAACATTTCGAAACCCAATTGGCACAAGCTGAGCAGCTCACAGTTAAAAAAAACTCATCCGCTAAAAGGAACAGGAAATGCAACTTGCTAATTAGCGCAATAATATTTAAAACAGGCTACAGTCGAAACGTTAAGCGGAATTTATACCAAGACAATATTAGAAGAGAGAAATGAGCAGAGCGAATGCAATAACAATAAATAGCAATAAATAAAAGGATTCACTCGTTGCTTCTGTTGTATGATACTAATCCTGAGGGTGGGAGTGCGGTGGAGTCGACTATGCGATATTTTATTTAGATATATTGATTGTGTAGGCATTATTTTGTACAAGTATAGTAAAATTAAGTGTGATTTTGTTAAAAGGTTAAACATTAACATTAGTTTAGTCTATAAGCGGCTTAGACCTCGAAAATATCAAAGGATTTAGGTCAGTTTTAATTACCCGACGTTGAAAAAGATTGAATAAAAATGCATAGTTTTGCTAAAAAAAAGTAATATTATTATAATGGATTACGATTCTATGATAGATGTATATACTTCTTTTGTTTGTAATTGTATTTGTTTAGTTTGATGAAGTGACGATGATAAATGATAAATAAATAAAAATTATGATAAATAAATGAAAAATGATAAATATTTCTTGAAATTTTGACTCCAACAAAACATACAAATTTGTCAAAATAACTTACAAATTTTGTGTAAATGCTTCAGTGGAGAAGACTTATGTTAAAATTCGTTTTATCGAATCCAAATTAGTGTGGACATTTTAGATTTGGTTTTTTCATGTAATATTTATTATAACTAACAAGAGAAAATAACAGTTTTAACTTAAGTAAATTTGCAACTAGCTTTTGAATACACTTATGAAATATGGAAATTCGTTGGCGTAAAAAAATCGGTAAAAATAATTATATTGTTCCCAAAAAGCGACTCCACATCTTCTGAAGCCACAGAACTAATCCAAGGCAACGCCGACTGTAAGGGCGATTACTTTAATTGGCTCAATCTCCATTCAAAACCACCTCGCGGGGGAGGGGGTCACCAGATTTATAGCAAAAGGGTAAGGCTGTGATCCCTGTTTATGAAGGAAGATAGCGAAAAAATGCCGGGATAGTTCGGGCGGGATTAGCCTGCGATCGCTCCGTAGTTCCCCGGATACAGTACGGTTTATGGAGACTAGCTTGGCGCGGGACTTTGGGACTTTCTGTTTTACTGTTAATGGAATTCTTTGGTAACTTGGTAGTAAATGGTATACAAAAACTCTTTGTATACCATTTACAGCAGTTTCGTTAATAATGTATATAGTACATAATTTTTCGACATTGCATTTTTTGCTATTTATGTATCATAGTTACTTTGCATCCAAATTTTAACCCATAGTGTAGTCTAAGAAAACTATCGTTTCTAGCAGTAGTAAGCCCGCGAACCCATGTCTTTTCGCGGGATGGGGGACTTCCAAATGTTTTTTAGGTTCTTTAAAAGGTTGCATAGGAAAAACATAAAAATAAATCAAAATTTGCTACTCGTCTAAATAGAATAGAATTACAATGAAATTAAATTAGTCTATAATAGAAAAGCATTACGAGTAACGCTCACCTCTGTAAGACTAACGAAACTAAATTAAACCAAGTTTAGAACAAGTGCTATCACTGTCTTCATTTTATCAAATAAAAGTGACAGCACTAGTTTTAAACCTGGTTAACCTGTAGATCTTGTTTTGTAATAAACCCCCAAATTTGTGTGACATTTTGCAAGTTTTGGTGCATTCGACGGCACATCCAGTCGTCGGTATCGGTTTGTGGTTGACGATTAACCAAAAAAGGACTAAAACTATCTTTACGTGACATCTCATCTAACCAAACAATGCTGTCCGAGCCCATTTCAGAGTGTGTAAATATGATTTGTAAATTTGTATCTCGTCAAGCTTTGAATAATTAGTATTGTAAGTTTTGGTTTTTGTATCTATGTTAACAAGGTACGATAGGACTGACATGTCTTTGTAAGACAAAAGTCCTGAAAAAAAAAAAGAGAAAAAAAAAAAATCTCATCTAAATCGATTGGAACTATTAAGCTCGATAAATGAGTAGACAAACAAGAGTAACCTTTAAAATTATTTTATTAGCACTACTTATGTTATAAAAAAAATAATATATATAATATACATCCATATATATTTTCATGTCCGTTTCCGCCTACCCCTTCGGGACAGATACATATTATACTTACGCTCTCATTTCACCAGTCATATTGTTGGTTCTACGTAATAGGTGGCGAGCTTATTGCCGCTTATCGGTAACTTTTATGTTGCCAGAGTCTCATCCGTTGATCGGCAGGTGCACCACTTGCAGGTGAGGTTGGCTTCGGCTGCTCAGATTTTGGTAAGATCCCTATACACTTATATATAATATATATTGTAACATATTATTTGTTACATAGTAAGTCGTTCCTGTGTAACACAAATAAGATCTAGAATTCTCTGTCGATTTGAAACACATGAGTGTTTCCTAATTCTTATAATCCCGGGTATTTTAAGCGGGGCGTGAAACGGCATTTCAACCGGCCTTCTTAATTTATTTGGACTGCATCGACATCTTACCACCAGGCAGGATGTAGTCATTATGACGTACTTAACATATAAAAATTGGCTAATGCATTTTTTTTTCTATTAAATAAGGGTTTCGTGCGTTTAGCATTAAGAGATACATTAATAATACATAAGTCATCATAAATGGGATCAGTGGTGATAAAGATAATAAATGGTAAATGAGATGCCCTGCCCATAAACCCCTTGAGTCCTCAGTAAAGATGTGGGACTATACTGAGATATCACATGGACTTCTTAAGAGAATTTGAAAAGTGATGTTGCACTGTTTTGTTTTATTAACCTAACACTCATGTACGTTTACAAACACGTAACGGTTAATAATCCACCGTTATTACACATTAATAAAAGACAATAAAACAATAGTGCAAACATGACGCTTCACTTTTCCGCCAAGAAGTCGGCTAAAGATAAGATAAGATAAGATAAGATAATAATTTATTTGAATCACAAACACACACATGCAGAAATATACAATATAGACATAACAATCAAATAAAAAAAATAAAAATACACAAACAAGAACAAAAATATTGAAAAAAATAAAATTAAAATAATCCACATAATTAAGAAGTTTGCCTTCCATAGCATGTGTGCAGCAGTGACGCAAAGGGACCAAAGCTCAGTGATATTTTGCCCTCGATGAGAGCAAACACTGATTTTCAGCTTTCACCCAAGGGAGTTGCAGCTTTACGCAGAGTTTGAGCGAACGCGACAATCCCTTGCAAAGAACATCAAACAGCGGTAACAGATTCATAATCCACTATCAACCACAAAAATCTCAGCTTAGGCAGGCAAGCTCAGCTTAAACCTAGGCAGACCCAAAAAAAAAAAAAAAAAAGACAAACAAATAAACAGAACTACTCTTCGACGCACAGACGACCATTACTACCTAAACCTGACTTTTGGTTTTCCAATAAGGCGTGCTTAAGTCTTTTCTTAAACCAATATTTAGACCGCAACAGTCTCATAGGCGGAGGTATATCATTCCAGCATTTGGTCGCCTGATGTCGGAAACTACCAGTAAAAGCGACTGTTTTGTGTATGTGGGAAGCTAATGGAGGACGGACTGATCTAGGAACCCCGGGCCCATACCTATGATGGAAGGTACTAAATTTTAACTTAGAATACAAATATTCTGGCTGTTTATACTTAGTTAAATCATACATCAGGGCTGCGAGATGCAACCGTCTACGAGACTCCATGTTCAGCATAGACGCATTGTTTATATAAGGCGAAACGTGTGTTTTAGGTGGTATCCTAAAACAGAAGCGACAACAAGCGTTTTGAACTCGCTGTATCAACTGCTTAGATTTATGCAGCAAACGGGGCCCGTAAACCAAATCTCCGTAATTAAGCTTTGACAAGACGAGGGCCTCACACAGAACAATACGCATCCTTTCAGTAAGAAAATCCCGTATTTTGTACAGGATCTTTAATCGAAAGAAGCAACTTTTGACCAAGCTTATAACGTGTTTATCATAACGCAGCTGATCGTCGATCAAAACACCCAAATTTCTGGCCTCCGTTACTTGTTCTATATCTTTGCCAAGTATCTGCACCGTTCCATAGGCAAGAGCAAATGACCCTATCTTGCTCTTCGGACCCAGAACCATGAATTTAGATTTTAATGGATTTAGAACGAGTCCATTTTTACAAGACCACATGGCTACGGCAGCTAAATCCTCATTCATGTCTTTGATTGCTTTTGCTGCTGAGGCCAGGCTAAAAGGTATGTATAATTGCACATCATCAGCATAGCAATGATACTTACAGTGTTTTATAACATTGGGGAGGTCTGCACTATAAATTATAAACAGAAGAGGCCCAAGTATTGAGCCCTGCGGAACGCCTCTTTTTACCTCCTTCGGCAAAGAGGTTAGACAGGATCCATCTTCTTTTCTTACTTGCACCGATTGTTTCCTCTCCCTTAGATAACTGTCGAACCACCTTATTGTATGCAAATCGAATCCGTAGTAAGCCATCTTGGATAAAAGCAGAGGAACATTTAAACTGTCAAAAGCTCTAGAGAAGTCCAGCAAAGTAAGTATTGTGCACCGTCCAGAGTCCTGTTCCCTTAAAATATTGTCTGTCACATCGAGTAAAGCAGTAATCGTTCCTCGTCCTCTGCGGAAACCTGATTGAAGCGACGGCAGGATACTACTTTCCTCAACAAACTTTAGAAGTTGGTAATAAACAGACTTTTCCAGGATCTTCGAGAGAAAAGGCAAAACACTTATGGGCCTTAGGTCTTTGAGATCACACGGTGAACTTACTTTAGCTATCGGAGTGACTAAAGCCTCTTTCCATTGCCTAGGGACAGTGCCTGTCTCTATGGATTGATTTATTATAGAGGTTATGGCAGACAGTGTACCAGGAAGCGTAAGAATAACCATATCACGACTAATATCATCAAAGCCGATCGCATTAGATGTTATCGAAATAATATACTTTGATACTTCGGATTCAGTCACAGGCTTTAACTTAAAGGTATTGACGCCAAATCTATGGAATTCATAATAAGACAACAAAGAGAGATCGACATCATTAGGTCCAGGAACTTTCAAAAAGTGATCATTCATTTGATCAGGGTCAGAAAAAGTGTCAGGTAGATATTTACTTTCATCAGTTTTAACCAACACATTCCTTTTAAGGTTTTTCCAAAGCAACTTGCTGTTATTATAATTTAAGTTTATATAATTATTGTAATAAGCTTTTTTTTCGTTTTTTATGCTGACAGCGACCACACTTTTCAGGTCCTTATAATATTGTTTGTGGACATCAGACTTTGTCTTCCTATACCTATCAAACGCCTGGTTTCGGAGATCAATCATGAATCTAACCATGTCCGTAATCCAAGGCAGAGACTGGTCTGGCTTAATTTTTGTCGTAGTAAGTGGAGCATGCTTGTCAAAGAGGGATAATATATTTAAGTTGAAATTGTTGACCATTGACTCAACAGTAGTAACCTCTTTGTATGAATTCCAGTCATAAGTAAGAAAATCTTTATCGAATTTGGTTAGATCTATTCTTTTCAATGGCCGATATGTTACTAACTTTGGAGGTATCTTACACCCTTTTAGCAATAAACTCACATTTATCATAGCATGGCCAGTGCCTCCTCTTATATTGGTTACGCACACGTCACGAACCTTGCAATTAGTACATACTAGGTCTATTAAAGTACTAGAGTTAGCCGAAAAATGAGTAGGATCAGACACTACCTGAGTCAGGTCAAGACTCTGTAAAAACAGTTTTAGTTTTTTTACACTAGTGTTATCGTGATCGATCACGTTAATGTTAAAATCACCTAGGAGAACTACATAATCATTAGTTGACAAATGAGAGACAGTATCAGTAAGAACATCAAAAAATATGTCCACATTCATCCACGGGGGCCTGTAAGCTGTTCCTATTAATACACTAACTCCATTTATCTTAGTCGACAACCACATTTGTTCTATGCTATCACTAACATCCTTCACATGGCGTACCCGTAAGCCCTTTTTTATATAAAACGCCACACCCCCACCTCTCCCACCGCGAACGTGCAACGGGCGCGGAATGTTTCGCAACCTATAGCCTGGCACAGACGGCGCACACTCCGCTTGCCCAGCTTGTAACCAGGTCTCATTGATGGCTACGAGGTCTGCTTTAAAGCGATTCATTGCGACAAGGAAATCATCGTGTCCCGTATTCAAAGAACCGGCATTGTGAAAACCTAATTTAAAAAAATCCGACTTAGTAATCATTGAATATTAAAAAAAATATATATATACATAAAAAATAAACAACAACGAACAAACAAAAACAAAAAAAATAAATGAGTAAACTGAAATTGAGCCGGTAGTAAAGTGTAAAAAAATAATAATATGCGAAACACCTCTGAAACAAATTGATCTGAAACTAAAATTAGGATAAAAAACACATTTAACTATATTGTCCAGCGTCACTGACACACACATGATATTACCTCTACAGGAACAATGCCTATTCAGCACGCCATAACGCGATATTATGAACATTTTAATGATAGTGTTAAGCACTGCATAATTATGAATATAACCTGATAAAAGAGTAAAATAAATATATTCACACAAACTAATACTTGAACGAAACAAAACCGTAAGAATAACAAATATATCTACCTCGACGTCTTGACATTTTACATTATAATAAGAGGTGCAACAAATAATTTTTTTATTTTTTTTGATTAAGTATAAACATGTAACTTTTTCCTTAAATAATAAATATAAACTTAATGTTATATGATGCATTAGGAGTTTGGAATATTTAGGGACATAATCATAAGTATAATTATAAGTGTAGAAAAATAATATACTATAATACATTCGTACACATTCAAGAAGAAAGCCATTCAAAACTATTTTAGTAACAAAGTGACATGAAAAATTGACTAAAACACGGAATTTAAACAATGGTAAAAAATAATTTAACGTTAAAATAACACGACAACAAAATGAAAAACATGTTTTGATAAGTAAAACAAGACCACAGGTCAAAACAATTATATAACACTGATAGCCAATGATAAAAAAAAAAGTCTGATTCAAAAAGTGTAAAAAACAGGAAATAAAACCAAGAATAATTTTAAACTTCATGACAAATGTTAATTGTATTACGCTGTAAAAAAGGCTTAAAAAAATTGGTATCAACGTTATATTTATATATGAATAATTTTGCGCAAGACCTATTTCATTAATAATCAAAAATATGTTATTTATTAATGCATAAGCAATTACTATTTTTAAGAGAGATTCTATGAAAATACTACAATATAAATATCTGTCCTCATTAAATAAACCAAAAAGTAAGAACATTGAGCAAATGAAGTTAAATGGCAAACAGAAAAGATAGGCCAAAGTACTATACGATACTATCAAATAAAAACTTAAATAACCTAAGAATATGCCTTTAACCTCATGAATTATTTTGATTAACAATAGACCCAACTGCCTCTGGGTCAAAAACCCGACATAAGTCTGCCTCCGAACGCAGCTGTATTCGTGGAGTGTCCCTATTTTGATTCTGGCGAGCATAAATGCGACCGTTTTTCGTCCACACGAAACGCCAATTAAAACGAGCTCCCAATTCACGCGCCTGTCGAAACACTTGCCTGTTTAGTCTCGTTAGACGCTCGTTGACATAAAAGCGCCTCGGAGCACCCGGCAGGCCTGTGCCCTCGGTGGTGGCGCCGCGGCGCACGCGCGCTGCCTGCAGAAGCTCGTCACGCACAGCACGGCGCGCCAGGCGGACCACTATGGGCCGCGGGCGCGGCGCCGCTTCGGCTGATCCCGATGATACCGGCGGGCGACCCATCCTAGTCGCGCAAACGAGATCCTGACTGTCTAACTTAACACCCAGCTTACTGGATACAGTTGTCACAATGTGAAGTAAATTTTCTCCATTTTGCTCAGGTATACAAGAAATTTCAATGTCGTTAAGTAAAAGATCCTGGTCTCTTTCATTCATTTCAGTCTTCAATTGGTTAATGGTCTCAGTAACTGAATTATTACCACTATTGTCACGTTCCAAAGTAACAAGCCGTTCCTCAAACTTTTCTAGACGAAGCTCAGAAGCGGTTACTCTACTTGCGAGAATGGCCAAGGATCCATTAATATGCAACATTTGCTCTCTGCTGGCTCTCAGTTCATTACGTATCTCATCTTTAAATGAACGCAACTCTAGGACAAGAGACTCAATACTAGATAGATCAGCCGTCACGTTAAGGGCGGTATCGTTAAGGTCCATTGGCATATCAGATATTGACATATCTAGTTGCACGGGAGATGTAACTGCGCCTCCCCGTTGCGTCGTTACCCCATCTATGGCAGCGTGAATCGGAGTGTTGAGGTTTCCACTTTTTCGTTGACTACTCTTGCATGAGATACACCTCCAGGCCTCTTTAAACTCATGAGTTACGGTGGTATTGAAACGGTGATCCGAGACGTTAGCGCATAATAGGTCGTAATGTAGGTTACAACCCCTACAAATCAAATATCTTTTGTCCATGATGACCGCCCGACAGCCCCCACACTTAAGTACGTTCAAAGACATTGGAAAATGTAATTCTAGTTAAAATGCACAACTCACAGATTCAGGCACTGTTAGCACAATGAGTGAAAGTTTGAAATCAAAGTATAGACAATTATACTCCCGTCCCTTAGACAATCAACGCAGAACGAGTTACAAAGTTCTCAAGGGCACGATGCAGTCCGACGAACAAATACAGATTCACTGTTACCCTCCTCCGACTATTAACCAGCTGATAGATAAATTATTATTTATCAATTCATTTATTCATGGAATTACACTGTTTGATGTTATACACTGCAC
Source organism: Musotima nitidalis (assembly GCA_949126915.1). Taxonomy (NCBI): domain Eukaryota; kingdom Metazoa; phylum Arthropoda; class Insecta; order Lepidoptera; family Crambidae; genus Musotima; species Musotima nitidalis. Next base: position 19,791,029 of record OX421416.1, read on the forward strand.
AAAATTGATAATTAGAGGTTACTTTAACTCTTAGAATAGGAACATTGAGAATAATCCACTTTGAACTATTATTAATTTTTATTAAACTGCGAACACGTAAAACACGTCCACTATTACTGCGAGCGGCAACTACCCTCAAAAAAGCAAATGTAATATTATTTGTAATATTATATATGTAAAGCATTTGTAATATTACTTTACTTTTTTTTTACATATGGACAATAGATATGTAAAGCCTAGATACTCCGTCAGAAGCTAGATGTTCATTAGTGATCAGGTCCTAACGTCCCAATGGATCGAGGTGAGGCGAGGTGAGGAGACGCCGGCCACTTCATCAAGCCGCCGTGTTTTCATTAGCGCTAACGTATGACGGGGCCCGGGACTAAATCTTCATTTTTGACGTCCCATGGGCACCGTCGCGGACATAGACTGAATAGATGTGGCGTGGTCGTCAATGAGCTCTTTATTTAATTTAAATAATATATTTAAAGTAGTAAGTAAATGGGTGTATAGGGATCCTATCAAGACCTAAGGACCCCAAGCCAACCTCACCTGCAAGTATACCTGCCGGTTTACCTGCCGATCAACGGACGAGGCTCCAGCGACATTTTTCGTTAATGACGTGTATAGTTCATAATTTTTCGACATTGCATTTTTTCTATTTATTTATCATAGTTACTTTGCATCTAAATTTGAAACCATAGTGTAGTCTAAGAAAACTATCGTTTCTAGCAGTAGTAAGCCCGCGACCCCAGATGGGGGACGCCGCTAATGTAAATATATCGGGCAGAGTGGGGACTTGGATGGACAGACATGCCAGCTCGGTGCCCACGTGGCAAATAATAAGGACAGTCTTAACAGCTTTTTAGTAATGGCATATTCTTAGACCACTTACTTGTCTCAGATCAAAATTTCTAAATCATAATTAATTTTGAAGCTTATTTGCAAATTTTTTATTTGATATGTAAACTATGGACTATAGTTATGGAATGTAGTTCAAACAGACAATTAAATCTAAAGTGCCTTGTAAAAATAAACACTTATAAGCCAACTACCGTCTTATTTGCACTTACAACAATGATATCCCGTTGATAAAGTTACCGTTTCCAGCAGCGATAACTCCGCGGCTCCATGTCTCTCCGCGGGACGGGGGACGCCGCTAATGTAGATATATCGGGCAGAGTGGGGACATGGACGGACAGACATGCCAGCTCGGTATTCACGTGTTAAATATTAAGGACATCTTAAGAGCTTTTTAGTAACCACATTTTTGAGTACAATTTTTCAAGCCTTAAAAATATTCTGAGCAAAATAGTTCTGAATTTATCTGATTGATAGATAAAGATTGATAGAATGTACATCTGTCTAGTCATTTATTAGAACAATGAAAGGTTCCAAACACATTGGATATGACAAACAAATGAATTGTTTCATTAGTACTAAAACTTCTTAAATCTTTAATCAAACACACTTTGCACTAGGGGTGAAAATTGAGTCTTGTCTGTGTTTGATTTGGAACGCAGACTCATTTCTGTGCATTACGAATCACACATAGAGCTCGATGGCGAGTGATGAATATCGACCGAAGGATGCGGCCGTGGACCCGATATATCAGTCTGCGCTAAGTTGCCGCCCACAGAAAATTATCGTTACTTCAATAGTGCTGCTTTTGTATGTAAGGCTGCTCTACTTGATACTATAATTGGGTATAATAGTGTAACAAAATAGTGTACAATGACAGTTTCCTGGTATTTTAATGTAATGGATCCTTACAATGGGTATTATAATTAGTTTCCAACATAAAATAAAAGCAAATAGATATGATTAACTAAAAACATATTATTATCTGCCTTATTATAATATATTATTTTGGTATACCAAAAATTTCAATAACAAGAAGAACTATACTGCTGTACAGCAACAATTGAGTTATACAGTTTAAAAAAAAAATTCTCTATTGTAATTTTATGTTAACTAGAGTTTAATTTTTAAATAACTGATGCATTTATCAACTATCTTTTGCTAGTTTTACATATCAGAGGAAACAATAATACAGGTACTAGTTTTTATTTATTTATACAATTTAGGTACATAGGTACAGCGTTATATATTAAATTGTCATAATTTTATATATAACGCAATAAATAATGTTTACAATGAAAAGAAATACATCTAACGAGGGTAAACTTAACAAAAATATTTAGTTGATTGCATGTCACTGCCTGTAAATTTGTAGATTTTGTAGTGTCATTAATGTGAAATTGCCTTAGAGATTATTGTAGGCATATTAGGCCGCAACAACTATATATAAATATTTGTGTTGATATTGTCTCAATTTTAATTAATTTGTGTAAAATATTTATAAACTATAAAAGTAATGTCGCGTCATTCACCTTGAATAATAGTAATGCATTTCGCATATATGTTATTTAAAAAAAACAATAACTTACCGTACAGCGTAAAAGCTGTAATAATTATATCGTTATAATTTCGCTTTATCTAAATAACAAAGTAGAGCAACACTCGCTACGCGCCACCAGCCAGTAGCCAATCTCGTTCCAAGATAATTTATTTGGCAGCATCACGGGTGGGTTCCGTCTGATGTGGGCCAGCCATTACTTCATATTCCACCGGCACCGACGCTGCTACCTTACAATACATCATATTTTTTTAATACTCTTGTAATCTGCAGTTACGTTAGGTGAAAATATTTTGACAGCATCCTATATATAGATTTTGATAGGTAGTCACCTATATGTGTGACCACAGATATATATACAACATAGATAACGCAAATAAAATAAATTAATAAATAAATAGTTTCTAACAATTACACCAATTATTTAGTCCAAAGATAAGTATCATTAAGAACTTGTGTTATGGATAATAAATAACGGATAAAAATACTTAAATGCTTTTTTTTTGTAAATACTCACTTAATATACATAGGAAACACCCAGACCAGAACAAATGTTTATGTTCATGCACACAACGATTTGTCCTGTGTGGGAAACGAACCCACGACCTCAGGAGCGGGGGGCTGGTATACTGACCTCCACGCCATATCGGTCGTCAAATGAGCGAAATGTCAAATGAATGCAAATGCATGTTAACCCTAGATCACTAAACTTATTTTTCAACGTTTAATACTAACCTTCGTCGTTTCGACTACGCTGTCAAAAAGTAGGTTTATTAGGTATTATTGAATGATATAATAGGTTGGGGAAAAAGTCTTTTCGTATTTTTGTATGAAAAGTCTAGACATTTTTTTCAAAGTTTATTTACATTTATTTACAATATATATGTACCGTTTTGTTGAATAACTTTCTGCCATTTTGTGGGCAGAGACATTATCCCGTTACTGTAGAAACTTTGGGACTTCTGATCAAAAAAACGGGACAAATAGTTTTGGCAGTCCTCTCTTGAGGTTAACCTTACAGAACCTAAAGAATTCTGCAGAGACCGAAACAGGTGAAAATCTGAAGGCGCAAGGTCAGGGCTATATGGTGGATGCACTAGGACCTCCTAGTCGAACTCTCTTAATTTTTGCTGAGTGGCTAAAGATGTGTGTGGTCTAGCGTTATCGTGATGAAAGACCACACCCTTCCTGTTGATCAATTCCGGCCGTTTTCTCTCGACTGCTTCCTTTAATCTCATCAGTTGCTGGCAGTAAAGATCAGAATCGATGGTTTTGCCGGGCGGTAAAAGCTCATAATAAACAATGCCCTTCCAATCCCACCATACACACAGCATCACCTTATTTCGTGTTAGGCCAGGTTTGGCCACAGTCTGTGAAGCCTGGCCAACTTTCGACCACGACCTTTTTCGCACGTTCTTGTCGTACGTGATCCACTTTTCATCGCCAGTTATCAATCTCTTCAAAAACGGCTCGGTTTCATTACGTCTCAATAATGAATCGCAAATGAGTACACGGTTCATTAAGTTTCTTTGAGTGAGCTCGTGTGGCACCCAAATATCGAGCTTTTTTGTATAACCAGCTTTCTTCAAATGGGTCAAAACTGTTTTGTGGTCAATTCCCAGTTCTTCAGCTACATCGTAACTACTAATATGCCGATCATGCTCCACTCTTTCAAAAATGACGTCCATTTTATTCGTAACAGGGCGACCAGAGCGAGGTGCATCTTTAACATCAAAATTTCCGGACTGAAAACGTTTGAACCAAATTTGTGCTACTCTTACTGACACTGCATCAGGTCCATAAACATCACAAATTTTTTTCACTGCTTGAGTTGCATTTTTGCCTTTTTTATAATAAAATTTTAAAATGTATCGAATTTCTTCATTAGATTCACTCATTTTTACGGAGAGAAAAACAAATGAAAGATAGCGGGAAACAACTTTTTTTTATTTTTTTCTTTTCTTTATAATGGAATCTTTTTAATGTTACCAAAACCAGCCAGACACAAATAGTACAGTCAAAAAAATTTTATAATAAGTTTATACCTACGTTATGCGAAAAGACTTTTTCCCCGACCTAATATATATATTTATTTTATATAATTTATTTATTAGAAACTTTTGTTAGGAAAAATATAACATTTTTATTTATTTAAATCACATATTTATTTCTTAATCAGCCTTTTTACTGAGACCATATTTTTCGCTCCAAATAATGAAGTTTGATTCTTTGAGAGCTTACCTATGAAAAACTAAAACACAGCACAACGAAAAATACTCAAATAATCATAATTTATACATGGAATCAACAAAAAAAATAACATTTTAATAAAAAAAAACTATGAACTAATACATTTGTGACACACATCAAGTTTGTGTTCGCCAAACAATAATTTATTGCACTTGTAGCAACTAGACTTCGTTTTGCTAATGGGCATATGGCACAAATTTTTGTTTTTTCGCGATAGGATTATCTGCAGCTTCCCTTTCTTCAGTTTCAAGTGTCAAACTCGATCTCCTACTTCCTGGCATTGACCTGAAGGTGGGTGTAGTGACAAAAAAGAGACCTTATCCTCATAAGCTGACTCATAAGCGGGATCAACCTCGATGTGGTCTTCCTTCTCACTCTTTGATGAATTTTCTTCGTCACCATTATCTGCAAATAATAGCTGAAGAATCGTACGTTATAAAAACTAAAAAAATAACTTAAAATATTAGAAACACAATTGTACAAAATATATCGTTAACACTAACCTTCGTCGATGCGACGAGTCATGGTTGCTGATCCGGCGCACACAGGCCTTCCCCACATGAAACACTATCGCCCGTCGCGGGGGCAACGGGTCAACTGAGATTACACGGGAGCTGAAATAGGTACGACCGCGCACTCAAAATGTACGACACTTTTTTCGAATTCGCGTCGTCGTTTCGACGAAGCTTAGTGATCTAGGGTTAATCGCGTTTCTGAACCCTGTCCAATATTCGGGGATGGCCGTCGCTACTTACAGTCCGCACGCGTCTGTTGTGGTTTTAAATACTGTAACAGGAACGATTATACATTTTGAAATATTCCCGGCACTACATATCGGCAGTGACGTCACGTTAGGTGTTCATAAGTCGGCACGCTTGATTTCAATACAAATCTTAATACTTGTATATCTAGGGTGTATAGGGTTCCTACCACGATCTAAGGAGCCCAAGCCAACCTCACCTTTTTTTTTTTGATTTACGTCGGTAACAAAATGCATATACGCACTGTCTCCCGGCCAAAGGGGGACCGAGAGGGGTGTGTGGGACTCCTTAGTTAGATCTTGGTAGGAACCCAATACACCCTCAAATCGACCCATCATTTTATTGATTGCTTCTAGAGGCTTTTGTACATTATTATATATATTATAGTATGTATTTACAAAATAAAAGTATTGATGTAAGTATGTTTATCCGTTGTCCATCCCATAGTACTACAAGCTTTGTTTGGTTTGGTGCCAGAAATGACGTGTGAGTTGTTCAAGGGTTTCCAAATTTTATTTACCTGGCTTTTATTACCGAACAAACCCCTAGTATTTAACAAGTCCAACTTTAAAGTAAACATCCCGTTTTAAACCCCCAGGCCTCAGAGCTGCTGTCACAGCCGCCTCTGAGTGAGTGATTAAGGCCATCTCCGGGGACCGCTTCGTCAGCCTCGCACCTCGGAGGTCCGGCCGATGGCAGCCCTACTGGTTGTCTTCCGAAAATACGAATTATAAAGCTTTTTGATGTAAAGAGGGGACGACATCACTAAGTGTTCATTGGATTAAAATTGTTATTAGATTAATACGTGGCTTTGATTTTTATTGTTCAAAAAGTATTTTCGGAGTTTATTTATGGTTGTCGTATTTTTAGCATATAAAGTTTTTGCTATAAGATGATAGTAACACAAACATTATTAGTCATCATCATCATCACAGCCCATTAACGTCCCACTACTGAGCACGAGCCTCCTCTCACATACCAAGGTGCGAGGGTATTGGGTCATACTCCACCACGCGGACCCAGTGCGGATTGGCAGAGGCAGGTGTGTGGCGTCCTGCTGTTAGAATTTTTCATTAGGCCTCTAACATGGCTTAACGACTACCACATTTAGTGATAACCGGGACCAACGGCTTAACGTGGCTTAACAAACATAATATTCAATAGAAATAGTACCATACATACATAATGTCACGCCTCCTTCCCGTAGCGGTAGGCAGAGATCACATTCTTCCACTTGCAGCGATCTTGGCACACACTTTTAGCTTCATTCACACTCAATAAATAGTTATAGACCCCGAAATGAATAATATGAGATTATTATCCCGGAAATAATCAATTTTATCACTGGAAGAAGAAAAAAGTTGCAAGGGGAATTAAGGAATATAGGACATTACAGTGTACATGGTTCATGATGTACCTATTGTAAGTCGTGCGAGAGAGACAGAAAGTATAAGCTTGAAAATTTTGATAATATATTAATTTTAATTCCAAGATATATATCATCAATAACTTGTGTTATGTATTCTAAATAACGGATAAACATACATATTTTTATTATTTTTGTAAATACACACTTCATATTCATACGAAAACACCTGTCCTGTATGGAAATCGAACCAACGACCTCAGGAGCGGAGTGCGAGTATACTTGCGTCCACGCGATATCGGTCGTCAAACTGTAATAATAAAGTACCTACCTAACTTCGGTGATCGCTTCTGGTCACTCAGTATCGCAGGGCCTCGAGCATCTCTGGGTAAAGTATTATTTACCTTTATATAAAGTGACGTTTTCTATTTGAGTGTGTGACAAAGATATGATTAAATAGGGTGTGCATGAGTCGATGACAAATAACTGAGGTTAATGAAGGACTGTCTGAGTCATATCAGTCGCTGGCCTCATATAAACTGGGAGCAGAGCAGGAGTATGATGAGTTAAAGTGACGCGATTGTTGAAGAATCAATGAGATTTATACGTATTTTAAAATTTTGCTGCTGAACTATTTCCAAGGGTTACCGCGGCCTTGGGGCATAGCAGGCTTAAGAGGAAATATGGATAGTTTTAGTCATAAAAGACTGACACACCCTTCTGTTTTACTGACAGCAGGTTATTTGATGATTTTCCATCCAAAAATAAGGTCCCAAATTTAAAGTTCTTATCACAACAATATGACATATTAAGCTTGAGTATAAATCCAATCACACCACTGTGGATTGAAAAATAAATCTTTCACTAAAACGTGCACTATAAATAACTCATAAACAAAATCTAAATCAAAATCACTCCTCGTTAAAACACCTTTTGTATGCGCTTGCACAGATACCACTACCGCCATCTATCAATCACCGGGCCACATTACACCTTCAATCCGCTTCCCGCCACCTTTGATAGATGGCAGCACTTGTTGAATGATTTAGTAGTCGCTGGAGATTTTTATGCTCCGTTTGATTTTATTTTTACACACGTTTTATGTTTATTTTGGTAGACTAATATATAGCTTCCATTTTCTATTTGACCTCCTCTTAACCGAATTGATATATAAATTTCTGTTACCTAAAATTTATAAATGATATTTTTAACATGACTTATGTATGTATTAGGTACTTGACTTTTTTATGTAAAGTTAAAAATATATGTACGGTAGCAAAGAAGGAATGAGAGATTTGGACAAAAGCTACATAAAAAACATCAGGAAAGTAGATCGACCATCGATATAGTTATGTATTATTTTTTTATTGAAATACTAAACTAGGTTGTAAGTTTAAATTTATTGTTGGTTCTTGTTAATATATCCAATAATAGATGATTTAAATTTAGTACCGCTATGATATTGCAGATGGTTGTATAGGTATTCTACTAAGATCTGAGGAGCCCAAACCAACCTCACCTGCAGGTGGTGCACCTGCTGAATAACGAAAGAACAGCCAAGTTCCCGGTAAACGTTAATAGGCTCGCCACCTTTTACGTGGGACCAGCAACACAATTGACGAAATGTGGGCATATAATATGCTTCTGCCAACCCCTTCGGGGAAACAGGCTTGGTATGTGTGTATGATATTACAAAAAATATATTACCTGCATTCATCGTGATTATCATCCCACTAATATCCCATTACTGGAAGCTCGTGCTCTAAATATATTACAGTGTTTATCCCCTCATATGTGAAACACCGGCTCCCGGTATAAACATATCTTCGCCTAATCGGTTGACGTACCGGGAGCCGGTATGGCAAACTGTGTTCTCATATTCGCTCTAAAAAACTTCATTGTATATACCCTATCCTTTCTAACACGTTACAAATGCATAAAGAAGAAACAGGCTGACTAGTAAAGCCAAAATCTCGGCCAACTTTAGCGGAAAAAATTTAAACAAATGTCAAATGAGAAAATCCAGTTACAGTAAGAGTCTATCTCAAAAATGGGCCGTCTGTTGACCATACCGGCTCCCGGCACAACAGATAACGGAAAGTGGGCTAATGTCATTCAACATAAGAGAGGTTAAATGAAATATTTAGAGACGGAGGTCCAACTGCAGTTTCCCCTATCAAGTAATAGTACCTATTAATTTTCAACATGCTTATAATTATTACATTTTAAACGTTTTGTATGCATATAGTAGGCATGCATGTAAGAACAGTACCCTTAGCTAGTAAGTTTCAATAATCATTATTATGCACAAGGCCGAAAAGGCAAAAATAAGTAAATATCTGGACTTGGTCCACGAGATTCCTGTCATATGGGATTTGTGACAGTACCCTTAGATATAAGTTTCCATAATAATAACTATTATTATTATTTATTTGCAAAGAAAATGTATGTGCATGTAAAAGTAAAAGTAAAAAAATATTTATTTCATTAACTATAATACATAGTACGATTCGAAAACGTCAAAATAAAAAATATAAATAAAACAATCGAAATATTATTACACTAAAACACGAAGCTTAGATTCACTTACATGCAACAAAACAATTTAAAAACAAAAAATAATTAAGTGTAAGTGAATCTAAGTGCTAGCTCCGAGCCACCGCTCTGTAAGAAGAACTGGCAAGAAACTCACAGGCTATGCTCTTTTAAGTATATCCATTGGTTGGTACTTGAATTACAATCTTCATTTGTCTGTGAAGCTATACAATGCAATATAATATTAGGTCGGGAAAAAGTCTTTTCGCATAACGTAGGTATAAACTTATTATAAAAAATTTTTGACTGTACTATTTGTGTCTGGCTGGTTTTGGTAACATTAAAAAGGTTCCATTATAAAGAAAAGAAAAAAATAAAAAAAAGTTGTTTCCCGCTATTTTTCATTTGTTTTTCTCTCCGTAAAAATGAGTGAATCTAATGAAGAAATTCGATACATTTTAAAATTTTATTATAAAAAAGGCAAAAATGCAACTCAAGCAGTGAAAAAAATTTGTGATGTTTATGGACCTGATGTCAGTAAGAGTAGCACAAATTTGGTTCAACGTTTTCAGTCCGGAAATTTTGATGTTAAAGATGCACCTCGCTCTGGTCGCCCTGTTACGAATAAAATGGACGCCATTTTTGAAAGAGTGGAGCAAGATCGGCATATTAGTAGTTACGATGTAGCTGAAGAACTGGGAATTGACCACAAAACAGTTTTGACCCATTTGAAGAAAACTGGTTATACAAAAAAGCTCGATATTTGGGTGCCACACGAGCTCACTCAAAGAAACTTAATGAACCGTGTACTCATTTGCGATTCATTATTGAGACGTAATGAAACCGAGCCGTTTTTGAAGAGATTGATAACTGGCGATGAAAAGTGGATCACGTACGACAAGAACGTGCGAAAAAGGTCGTGGTCGAAAGTTGGCCAGGCTTCACAGACTGTGGCCAAACCTGGCCTAACACGAAATAAGGTGATGCTGTGTGTATGGTGGGATTGGAAGGGCATTGTTTATTATGAGCTTTTACCGCCCGGCAAAACCATCGATTCTGATCTTTACTGCCAGCAACTGATGAGATTAAAGGAAGCAGTCGAGAGAAAACGGCCGGAATTGATCAACAGGAAGGGTGTGGTCTTTCATCACGATAACGCTAGACCACACACATCTTTAGCCACTCAGCAAAAATTAAGAGAGTTCGACTGGGAGGTCCTAGTGCATCCACCATATAGCCCTGACCTTGCGCCTTCAGATTTTCACCTGTTTCGGTCTCTGCAGAATTCTTTAGGTTCTGTAAGGTTGACCTCAAGAGAGGACTGCCAAAACTATTTGTCCCGTTTTTTTGATCAGAAGTCCCAAAGTTTCTACAGTAACGGGATAATGTCTCTGCCCACAAAATGGCAGAAAGTTATTCAACAAAACGGTACATATATATTGTAAATAAATGTAAATAAACTTTGAAAAAAATGTCTTGACTTTTCATACAAAAATACGAAAAGACTTTTTCCCCAACCTATTATAACATTAACAATATTCATGTTTAAAGTCATACATATTAGAATAGCCTGTATGAAACGGCAGTTTAATCCCAAGCGTTTTTATCTGCCATATAGTCTTTAAATGTTATGATGTTGGTGTACCTTATTAAATAAAAAGAAGTTTAAATAACCCTTTTTAGATGCTTTTATACTGTCAAACAAAGAAAAGTATATATTTTTAGGTTTTGTCTGTGTTCTAATAGACAGTCAACACAAACATATTAAACAATTACCTGTAGTACCTAAATATTGTCATATTATAGATAACCATTAAAAATGTTAAAAAGACTTAAAAACCTTCAACAAAACCAATACGATACCTCACAAAACCGCGGAGAGAATCGCGTTATCGCCCCATTCAAAGGGGTCATATCTCAAATGTCTTTCGAAAACTGCTAATTAATAAAACTTGAGCTATAAATAAAGGGGGTTGCGGGTGGGAGGCAGAGGGGGGCCTTTAGCAAAAACTGTTGGGATCATAAAGCTGTCGCCGAATGAGATACTGCCTTTGTTGCTATTTCGTCGTCTATAAATCTAATACTAGAACAATTCAGTCGCCAAGGCTGAGAGGGCTGTTCTTAGGCTCTCTTCGGTTAAATGTTTGGCTAGATTGAGGAGTTAAAGTTTTGCAGTAGTGTTAAGAAAGGTTGAATCAAAGTTTGTTTGTTTGTTAATTAAAAGAGGATTTATTATTTAAGTTTTAATGGGTGTAGTGGCCAATGATTTCATAGAGAACCTTTAAAAAGATTTGATATCAACATCAAACCAATGAGTAGAATTTCTGTGGTTTAAATTTGGAAAAACCAATTTGGAATTACACTCAGTGCTGTAACTAGGGCGGTGCCAGCACTGCCCAGGCACAGGGCGCAGACCCTGGAGGGGCGCAAAAATGACCAGACTAGTTTCTAGTTTTATGTCATGCATGGTGGCTAGTAGGTACATTTTGTTTTATTGCGAACATGGTGTAGACGCGCCCTACTGTACCTGGCCTGTATTTTCAAGGGCGCAGTTTTAAAAGCTCACATCGGGTGCATAAAAGGCTAGTTACGGCACTGATTACACTGAAAGGAAAACATTGAGATACCTTTTAGGTCTTACTATAGTAACAATATAAAGTATAGGGCTAGGTATATGAATCTGGCTTACTTAACCACCGGAGCAAGGTAGAATATAGTAGACTACAGTAAACTAAACAAGATAATATAAACATACAAAATATCACGCCTGTTTCCCCGAAAGGATAGGCAGAGGCATATTATACGCCCACATTTCGACAGTTATATTGTTGGTCCCACGTAATAGATGGCGAGCAAATTGCCGCTTACCGGGAACTTTTATATTCGCCAGAGCCTCGTCCGTTGATCGGCAGGTGCACCACTTGCAGGTGAGGTTGGCTTGGGCTCCTTAGATGATAGAAGGAGCCCTATACACCCAATACGAAAACAAATAATAATGACATTAAGATTATGAGAGACTCCAGGTGGGATTAGAAACCGCAGAATCCTAGTAGTTTATTCAATTTCAAGCTCAAAAAGAACGTCTACCCCAGGACCGAGTATCTAAAGAAAAACTGGGCAAGACATTCATCAATAGAAATACCATTAAGCAGTATAATAAATGTGATATGTGAGATAATATATTCAACTATCAAAAATTTGAATCCCCTTAATAGTAATGAAACACCCAATCCCATACTCAATCAGGATCCAAACCCTTAACTCCCATAAAAACGCACCCAATCTGCCTATGCGTCTAAAATTTGAATATTCAACCGTAAAATGACGGGGTGGACGCGACCGAACGTCGATCTAGCGTCCTGCTGCCAAAGATTTGACGGCAACCGTTGCGAACCGTAAATTACCATTATCTGCAGACGCGGTGCTAGTATTTATTATTTATGGGTCGGATCGGCCCGCCTCGGGGCGATACGGTACGTTTTTGGGCGCGAGCGGGGTTCCGTCCGCAGTGTGTAATGTCTCGTCCTTAATGTGAAGAACCGCTTATAATTTTGTACTAAAGGCTCGCTTATTACCTTAATTTTGGTAATAAATATCCAAATATCTGTTTATTTGGCAAAAACAACATTTTATGCAACTAGTGGCAAATTAAAAATAAAATATACCTTTTTGTCTTTGAAGTGTATAGGGATCTAAGAAGCCCAAGCCAACCTCACCTGCTCGCCACCTATTACGTGGCACGAACTATATAATAGGCGAAGTGTGGCCGTTTAAGATGCCTCTGCATACCACTTCGGGAAAACAGGCGGGAATGTATGGATGTATGTGTTTAAAACTGTATGTACCAATAGATAGCAAGGAACGTAATTGAATCGCGCAAGCGGTTACTGGTTACCGGACCCATATAGGTCCGGCAGTTGTTTTAATCTATTCAATTGAGGTTAACTTCTATCCTAGCCCTTTTTATTAATACCAAGGTTTGTTCAGTATGTCGCTGAAATCCACAAGATCATTAAGATTCGTCAAACTCTGACATGCAAAATGGAAACACAAAATAAAATGTTAACAACAATGCAAAATATGGGCGGTATCAACAAAGAGAAAGAGAGAGAAATAAAAGCAAACTGGATTGTTTATCGGAATTTGTCAAGATTTGTCAGCTACTCTCTCTGCTCAAGATTTGTCAGTCTGTCGATGACTGTAACAGGGGATTTGTCAGTCAGCCGGTCGTGATTCTAAAAGGGAGAGAGGATTGCCCGTCAGTCAGTTTGTCGGTGACTCTAACGAGGCTTCCAAAAAGGCAACGCGATTAAGAAGCTTTGCTTTGGTAGATATTTGTTAAATATTTCACACCTTAGGAATTTTACTTAAATTATGTAATTTATGTTTTCGTAAGGATTCTTAATTTAGCTTATGTTACATTCTAATAGTAAAGAATTTTGTGAGTATTTTTTGAGTTTCTTCATTAAAAACCCTACAATGAATACCAGTCATACTTTGATAAGGCTCAGCCTCTCCGATGAGAGAGGGTACTTCCTCTTCTTGGTTAGTGAGAGTAAGCAATAGGAACAGATCGCGCTCCAAGAAATTATAATGAACTAAAGTAGAGCGTTGCTTTTCTTAAATCTCTAGCAGCAATATATTATAATATAATTTGTATTTGCTCAACCCATTAAGGAAGACATAACTTTTACCTAGCTAAACATTGTAACATTTAAAAGTAAGTAAAAGTAAAATGTTCTTTATTTCATAAGCTATTAGCTACATATCACTTGAAAACGTCAAAATAAAATTTAGGTAAAAAAAAAACTAAATATTACTGCACTGAAATCACGAAGCTTAAATTCACTAACATGCAAAAAATAAAAAATAAGTGTGCTACCACGCACCAGTAAGCCACCGCACTGAGAGAAGAACTGACAAGAAACTCACAGGCTATGCCCTTTTAAATTATCCATCAAATATATCAATATAGAACACACACAGTGAATATTGGAAGATATTAAAAGGGTCCCCAGAAGCCGTAATCAATAATGTAGCACTAAGGAAACTTTCCATCACAGTCAAGTCTGAAAGTCACAGCAAGACCATACATTCCCCAATCACCCGTTCCAGCTAAACAGCATCCTCGGTGCCCTCGAAGAGTAGAGGCAATCAAAGACGCGAGGAGGCGCCTCCACCTCCGATCAAATAAATTACAAAGATATATTATTATTAAAATTTGGCCGCGAACTTCGGGGCATTACGTTGGTGTATCGAGTTTGGGGTACACAGAGAGAGAACGATTCTACAACAAAATCCCGCAGCAATAAGCCTAAATAAATTTTAAAAAACAATGAAAAGGAAGCTGTCTTCAAAGGGATACTATTTTATGCAGATATAAATGCTTGGGATTAAACTGCCCTTTCATACAGGCTATTCTAATAAGTATGAATGACTTCAAACATGAATATTGTTTGTGTTGTATTATATTGCATTATATAGCGTCACAGACAAATGAAGATTGTAATTAAAGTATGTACTTAATCAGTTAATAATTTAAAAGCATAGCCTGTGAGTTTCTTGCCAGTACTTCTTACAAAGCGGTGGCTCGGAACTGGCATATATTTTATTTTTAAGTGAATCTAAGCTTCGTGATTTCAGTGTAATCATATTTCGATTGGTTTTATATGTATTTGATGGTGACGTTTTCAAGAGCTACGTATAAGTTTATGAAAAAAAAATCAAGCTTCGATTTTCATACAAACCAGAAGCTCTCTCTTCTGTCATTGCCTCTTCTGATTATTGCAAAAATATGTAGTAATCTGGGGTGGTAGACATGGTTCAGGAAAAGTTTAATAGGACATTTTTTGTGTACAGAAACATGAATACTCGTACTGGCGGCATGTGTGGTTTCTTTGTTTATTAAGTATAATAATAATAAATAAATATGTTCTGTCAATGACAACAATTATTTAGTTCCAAGATAAGTATCATTAAGAACTTGTTTTAAGGATATTACAAACATGCATAAATTCCCGAAGGGGTAGGCAGAGGCATATTATGCGCCCACACTTCGCCAATTATATAGTTGGTCCCACGTTATAGGTGGCGAGCCTATTGCCGCTTACCGGGCAATGTTATATTCGCCAGAGCCTCATCCGTTGATCGGCAGGTGCACCACTTACAGGTTAAGGATATTAAATAACGGATAAATTTATTATGCATAGGAAAAGTATGTAAGTGAAAATTAAATAAATTTTATTTTGTTTTTATTCTTTTATTTTATTAACTGGCGTGTTGTCTATGACTGTGTTCCTCTGTAACCCAGGCCTTAAGCGCGTCGGTTAGCGACATCGCTGAAATTAACGAGTAAAGCGACGTGCGATCCGCGCGATAAAGGCCCTTCCGCCCCGCGTCCCGCCGATACTGGGAATCGGGACCAACCGGGACCAAACCCGGATGGAAGTGAAATCAGCAAGCATATTCCTATATTTATCATTTAATGACGTTAGATCATCATAACACAATCATTACATATTATTTGATTATTTATTAAGTCATCATCATCATCATCTCAGCCCATTAACGTCCCACTACTGAGCACGAGCCTCCTTTCAGATATCAAGGTGTGAGGGTATTGGGTCATACTCCACCACGCTGACCCAGTGCGGATTGGCGGAGGCAGGTGTATGGCGTCCTGCTGTTAAAAATTTTCAAGCCGCCCATTAGGCCTCTAATATGGCTTAACGAATACCACATTCAGTGATAACCGGTACCAACAGCTAAACGTGCCTTCCGAAGCACGGAAGCGCTCCATATCAAATGCCACACAAACGGTCCCATCCAAGAACTGACCTCTGAAAACTTTGCTGTACTTCGGTGATCGTTTCCGACCACCTAGCACCGCAGAGCTACGAGAGCTTATTGAGTACACACACAAATATGGATATAAGAAAAAAATATTAATTTAAAAAAAATAGGCACTAGGCAAAGCTTATTCTTTCTTTGGGTTCGGGTGGGAGGCCGACATTCCTTTACAGCATTTGCCAGTCATCAGTGCTATGCTATGTGCCCCAAAGTAATAATAATACATATTATTGTTATAACAAGGGTAAGATTTCGAATTTCATTAACTAGGTATGATTAAAAATATATTGGCACCTTTTTGCCTAAATGAATCTCTAGACTATTGTCTCATATGCCCAGTCATGTCATGTCAGTCTACGGGTGATGTAGCTTGTAGTTCAAAAAGAATTATGAAGAGCCGTTATTGAATCTGAAAACGAAAATTATTATAAAGTAACTGGTACCGACATCTGTCGGCAATGTGTTGCGACTTATGGTCAATGGCCATAAAAGCAAGTTAAATCATTTCAAGAGCTCCAACTAAATCACTGCCCTTAGTTTAGCATTTAGTTAATGACATTTGTTTTTAATTAAGAACTATAAATAGACAACTAATAAAAATAAATCATTAGTAAATATTCGTACATTTCAAACTTTCATTTTAGTAATGGTCATGGACCTTAATTAGCAGTGACATCTAGCGAAATAGGCCTACACTGACAAAACAATTAGAAAATTCAGCAAAACGAAAAGTTTAATTTATACTTTAGTAATTAGTCTAACATATTTTTTTCAGCTTGTGCTGTGAAAATATACTTTTACATTAAAACAAATTATTTATATACATACGTATTGCAAGAAACGAAAACAAACATGGCAATAAATAATCCTGTGGCATTTTTAAAAATTGTTTTACATGTGCCAATATTTTAATTGAAATAATCTGTTAGCATTAATAATTATTACATATTTGAATAGTAAGCCAATGATTTTATCGATTCCATAAACAGAAGTTTGTAAAACTTTCCATAGGTGGCGTTATGTGTTTAATCCACCACAAAAATAAACGATTATTCTTTTAGTGTATGCAATAACTGTGTTTTTTATTAAAAACTTAATTTATCCTTTTTTCAAAAGGATAAATTAATTTAAATATTTATCGAATATGTTTTTAATGGGTATTTTAATTACAATATAGATTATACTTTGTTATAATCTCGATAGATGGCAGTAGCTACACATTCTATACTGAAAAAATTATTATGGAGAATTTAATTGTGCTTTTCTGCTTCTATAATTGAATTATATTACGTTATACTATTTCAATAAGTATTCATAGTTGTTTTTTAAGAATTTATGCTTGGAATGCTTACATTAGATAAATATGTAATGAAACCGTTAGGGTATCGTTTTCATTATCATTCGATTGGCATCATTAGGTTAAGAAACGCTAAAAAGCATTTATGAAAGAACTGATTTGATCGATATCCTAAAACAATATTACCCGTAAGGTTCCCCGCTTCTTTGATAGCGGGTTCCATTAAATTAAATCTAAATTAGTGAAACATGGATATTCTTGGTGTTTTTATTCATTGTTATCAATATCTACTTAGATTGTTTTTATGACTAGTACCTACCTTTTGGGTTTTCAATAGCTCCCTGTCAGAACAGAAAACTGAATGAATGAAAACTATGTTGCACACCAAACGTAGTGATAATTAAATCATTTATATAAATGTAAATGTCTTACTGCTAACAGCGATTTCTTCCATAGAGCCTTAGAATTGAGAAAAACTTAAAAATAATAATGTTGGGTAGGCTCAACAGAGTGCCTTTGCTAACATTAATAAAATCATTGAGGACTTACAATGACTACTTAAACAAAGACATACTCAATAAAAACGAACGAAAAACTAAAGGAATATTTTTTAAATTTAGAACTCGCCGAAATTACACAGACTAATCAAAAACAACAGTAGGGGGTGATTTATACTGTTTTATTCGCCTCTAGATGGCGCTGGCCGGCTAAGTGGAGCCATTTTCGCCGTACTTAACCAGCGTGTAGCGTTGTGTGACCGCGTTATTTATCGCACCATTACCGCGTGGACCTTTAAATCATCGCATGACACCCCTAGCTTGTACGTGAGCGCTAATGAATGGTGGGACGTTCTCCTAAAACTCCTCTTTTTCTTTATGAAATTGTTCACAGAGCACTTAGCTAGCGAATCTATTAGACAGCCGGCGAAGACGTCTCGGACGTCCCGCGGGAAAAGTAATTTGATTAGCCAGTGAATTATTCTTTTAATAATGTTTAACATCTTGCACTTAACGATTTATTGTTGGGTAAATTACTGGAACAGCAGGTGGCGCCATCTTTTATTCGTATTTTTAAATAATATGTGCCTATTATAAATTACTTATAAATTGATAAATATATGCAGGAAATGAAATATCAATCTTGCAATGGAAGCTTCTCCAATATGTGTTTTCTTTTTTTAATTTAAAATGTTACTTTACGTCAGATAGATTGTTTTTTTTTATAGATTAAGCAATACATGGATTTATTATTACAAATATCTATGCAGTTATTCAAACGTCCTTGTGCAAATGGATAAGAAAGGTAGGTAATTTATTATTGGTGCATAGGGATCCTACCTTAGGAGCACCGATCAACGTACGAGGCTCTGGCGAACATAACAGTTCCCAGACTTTCCGTTAAGCGGCAATAGGCTCGCCACCTACAACGTGGGACCAAAAATATAATTTGCGGCATATAATACGAATCTGACTACCTATTTGGGTATTGTATGTATGTATACATAGTTTGTCACGCCTTGTAAATATTTGCAACGCTGATAATTTCAAATTAAAACTAATCTCAAATTGTAGTCCCCAAGAGACAGGATTACCTTGTTTGGGGACTACCAGTGAATCAATGTTGTACTAGGTACATTTTGGCAATAAATGTTTTTGTAAAAATTTTAATATTAATTTCTTGATCCCTTAGGTGACGGCAGAGATCACATCCTTCCACTTGCTACTAACTTGGAACAAATTTTTGGCTTTACTGACAATCCCCTCGTTTTATCTTCAGTTACCAAATCTTTATAGATTTGATCATTAAAAGATTAACGTATATTTAATTTAAATATAAGGGTCGACAAGAATATAAAAATTTAGTTGAGTACGACTCTAAGCGTGCTTGCCTTATAGGTATGTACTAACAATCGTTTTAATTTGAAATAAATTGAAGATAATCGTTTCTCAGTTTAGGCTTCCGATTAATTACTTTATGGGGTATAAATAGTGCCACCCCCCCTCATCTCACGGGGAGTCGCAAGAGTCGATGAAGAAACATCTTACCGTATGAAGGGCAGTAGTATCATTTTACGTACTGGCTTGAAATGCGATCGCTAACTCGCCTGCCCAGAGTAGTGATTTTGGGCAAACTCCCCCAATATAACAAATTATTGGGGAAGCCAAATTTCAGCAGTAGACCTAATATGGCTAAAATGTTAATGAAGATGGAAGGTTTTTGTTGATACAAAACTCTAATATACAGCTTTCCAACTCGCTTTGGGTCTTAGTGTCCGGTATGAGCTCCTTTTTTCCAACCATGGTTTATGATTCGGGGCTCCTGTCCAGTACCAGGCTTTTAATGAGTCAATAATTATATAGATTAATAAATGTGGATTTTTAAAAGAAACGACTTGGTCATATTGCATAATTTCTTAAAATCAAATACGGTTGAAGCGCTCGTAGCTCTGCGTTGCTCGGTGGTCGTAAACGATCATCGAAGTACAACAGAGTTTAAAGAGGTCAGAACTTGGATGGGTGACCGTTTGTGTGGCATTTGATATCGAGCGCATCCGTGCTTCGGAAGGCACGTTAAGCCGTTGGTCCCAGTTATCACTAAATGTGGTAGTCGTCAAGCCATGGTAGAGGCCTAATGGGCTGCTTGAATAAATTCTAACAGCAGGACGCCATGCACCTGCGTCCGCCAATCCGCACTGGGTCAGCATGGTGGAGTATGACCTAATACCCTCACACCTTGATACGTGAGAGGAGGCTCGTGCTCAGTAGTGGGACGTTAATGGGCTGGGATGATGATGATGATGATGAAATACGGTTATTTCAAAAATTGACAGTTTTATCATGAATATTTTTTGTTGAGCTAATTAAAAGTCTTAAGGTACAGAGATCCTAAGTATCTACATCTTCTCGTCATCAGCACAAATACAAAAACACATTTTCCCCGTAAAATCTAACGATTTTCCACGCTGTTTCATCGTGGGGGCCGATAAAGGGATCGCTCGCCTGTTCTCAACATTAAAATAATATATTTACTCAGGTTTTCTTTGACTCACTCACAGCTAGCGCGGAGGTCGTAAATTGTGACAAACGCAAAAATACTACAATACACATACGTTGTGCGTATTATCGTGACTGCCGCCACAAAAGGCTGAAAAGTAGCGTTTTGCACGTATCGTCTTATCGTTGGTGTGTTCAAACCTTTACGCGGGGGAGAGTCACGCATAAACGCAAGTCATAAGAATTTAGCGGTTTTTCTGTTAGTTAATAGTTAATGTTTCTAATAAAACCGAATACTTTTTCGTCACAATATAAAATGGTCGCAAGTCATTAGTTAATGTTTTAAATATTTTTTTTTGGTTAATCATATATTTGCTGGTGCCATCATCTTCGTCTATAGGTAAAAAAGAGGCGACGTTATAATTGTTTTTTAGCCAGTGTTCTGCTTACTGTATTCTCATAATATTATAGTTCATACGATTGGGTAAAGGATTTTTTTTCCCAATGTAAAGAGTTGCTATGGTAATAAGCTCTGTATTGATGAGGTAGATAAGTTATTACATTAAGTTTAGCGCGTTAGGTTTAAGTTAACGTACATATGTAAGTAAAATTAACTTATTTTTTGTGCAGGTGTGCAGGGATCCTACTGTCATCTTTGGAGCCCAAGCTAACTTCACCTGCAAGTGGTGCAGCTGCCGATTATCTAACGATGCTCTGGCAAACTTAAAATTAAAATTAAAAAATTAAAAATTCATTTATTCAAGTTTGGCTCAATAGAGCTCTTATGAATATATTCATACTTAGAAACTAACGCGCCCATTCACTGCGGGCGGGAGCTTGATCGTAAAAGAACGGGCAAGAAAATCGTCAAGGTTGGTTTTTTCTTCCGCCAGTTACAATTAAAATACATAATATTAAAACAATTGTGTTCTGCAGTCACAAGATTTAAAAAAAAAAGGGAGACAAAAGGAGAACCGGCAATAGGCTCGCCACCTATTACTTGGGACCAATAACACATTTGGCGAAGTGTAGGTTAAATTATGCCTCTGCCTATCCCTTTAAGGAATGAAGCGTGATTGCTTGTATTTATGTACTTTGAAATAGCTATGCTTAATTGCGTTGTCTAACATTTGTTAGTACAGTAAGTAAATCCTATAGACTCATTGTGTAAAAATCTCAAGTATACCAGAAACTCGGCTAGGCTCTACCTCCCGCCCTCTCCCAAGACTTGCACCAAACATTTTCGTAGAAGGGAGAATTATCAGGAGTCGTTCAAATGATTTATGTACACAATTATTGGGTTATTCAGGTACGCTGTTTTGTGAGATTCGATCCCGACCGATAGAAGTTTTGAGACAATGCGACTTAATATAATGGTGTTTTGAAGGTTCGGCAATCAGATGTCCTTAGTCTGCGCAGTTTCTGATTTATATCGAACTAATTTCGTCATAACTGCCTCGAGATCTCGCTTCCTCGGATTTTAATAGCTTTTCGTTCGTTTATAATGGATATTGGTGGCATATCTATTGAATTAACTAAGTCTATGTTTCATAATTTAGCTCCGTATATTACCTACATTGAACTCCAGTGCGTTGGAGTGTTATTCCTAATGTCATCTTGCTTTTTTGTAAATTTCAATATATTTTTTTAAATGTCTAGGAGCGAAGCTTTACGTACATACATTTAGGTAGGCAGAGGCATATTGTACGCCCACACTTCGCCAATTATATAGTTGGTCCCAATAGGTGGCAAACCTATTGCCGCTTGCCGGGAACTGTTATATTCGCCAGAACCTCGTCCGTTGATCGGCAGGTGCACCTCTTGCAGGTGAGGTTGGCTTGAGCTCCTTAGGTCTTGGTAGGATCCCTGTACACCTACGAAGTTCTCTTTTTTTTTTAATTTACGTCGGTAACAGAATGCATTTACGCACTGTCTCCCGGCCAAAGGGAGAAGGGGTGTGGGACTCTTTGCGGCAGACGCAACCGCCGCATTCCTACCCACTAAAAATCTTCCGACGACACCAACCGCTGTTGAAAAAGAGCCAGGGTTTTTTATAGTTTCTGGCACCCCGCCCGCGGCCAACGTCCCCCGGATCAGAAACGGGGGGACCTATTCAGAGAGGCGCAGTATGTCGCGCCACCCCCTATCTCCTTGTGCGGCCATGACGTAACTGGGCTGGTGGGCTGGGCGCAAAGCTCGTAGAGTTATTGGCAGAAGGGTCAGATAGGACCTTAAATATACGTACCTTTGCTACGAATTCTGTTAATAGGCCTCTTTTTAAGTAAGGAGTCCACTACAGGACTGTTAGAAAGGGTTACCGCGGCGTCGGGACGTAGCAGGCTTAAGAAGGAACATGGATGGTTTTTAGTCAGTAAAGGTCTGACACACCCTTCCGCTCCACCCACAGCGGGAGAAGGTCATTAAGTATATTATTTTCCAACCAATAAAAAAAAAAGTAAGGCTTGCAACGAATGGAATCGAAAAATTATAGGTTCAAAGCAGAAGACTGTCAAGGGCTGATGATAATACTGAAAAGAGTTATAAATATTTCGCATATTTTCATTTCATATTAATAGAATACTCGGTATTAAGCAGCGTCTGACCTCCATTGTGCAAGCTCGTATCCTTACCTTCTTTGGGCACGTATCCCGACGTGGCGAGGATTCCATAGAGCGCCTAGCAGTACAGGGCAAAGTTGAAGGCACCCGAGCACGAGGTAGATCACCCATGATATAGACGAACCAAATCAAAGCAGCCGTAGACAGTGCGCTTCCCATGTGTATCAGGAAGGCCAACATCAGAATGCGGCGAGTTGTGAGGTAACGACGAAGATTTTTTTTTTCCCACAACTACACCAATTATTTAGTTTCAAGATAAGTATCATTAAGAACTTGTGTTATGGATACTAAATAATGGATAAACATACATAAATACTTTTTTATTGTAAATACATACTTAATAGGGAAACACCCAGCCCAGAACAAATATTCTTGTTCATGCACACAAATATTTTTCCTGTGTGGGAATGGAACCTACGACCTTGGAGCGGAGGGCGGGTATATTCGCCACCACGCCATATCGGTCGTCAGTTAATCGAAGTCGCACAATTAATATCATTCAATTCTAATAGCGCACAAATGTTTTCTATGAAACAAACTTTGTATAAATTTAAATTCGTTCATACAGTCATTAAATATAATTCATACAATGTAACAGAGCTCCATGTATACAATACATAGACTATAATGCTCTATCTAAACCATAGACGTCTAGAGCGTGGAAATGTCATGAGAACTCGTTAGTCGCGGGAGATATGCAAATTTTGATTTGACTTTCACTTGTAACTGTGACAGGCGTGACATATAGAGGGCGCTGTTACCGATATGGATTTATGGCAGGTTATAATCGTCTACGTCCTATATTTCATGTTGAAATATATTGTCAAATGTTTAATGGTTTTAAATTAAAATTATATTACCATAATTTTTTATTATACAGGGTTATAGGGAAAGTCGTATTGAACATGATTCAGGCAATTTATGATGGTTAAAATTGTGTTATATGGTGTTCGAAATTTAACGAGATATTGATTTGTAAAGATTATGTTTGGTTGCTGTCATCATGTATAATCAATTCATGTACTGACAGTCGAATTGAATTGTGAACATTTTCAAGAAGGTTTAGACTAAACTGCTGCTCACATACCTGCAACTATATCCAAACCAAATATTTCCCCACATCTGACACGGCTATCCCACGGGATACACCTTCCAGTATCTATCACGGCCGATTGCCGAGAAAACTACACAAATCCCTTAAGCATAACGCGATTTTGACGTACTATTGATCTATCCTGTTCTAGGCCGAAAGGGTATCATATCAACACCTTATCTCCCAAAGGATTTCGCCAGTCTATCGAATATTATCTTCATTTTAATGTACATCGACGGTGTATTAATAGACTGTTGTTTTAGAACCAGATGCGAGAACGCAATGTATGCGGAATAAAAAGTTTTGATAGTAGCGGAAGCTCGCGATTTTTGTTAAAACAAAAGAGTGTAACTACATCACTGCAGCAAAGCAATATTGTATTTTTAAGCAATTGAAATAGAATATACTTTTGTTTGAAAGAAAGTAAGTGTTTATGCTTGTAAAGATATTAAAACAGTTTTTGAGAGACAATACCTATCAAGCTCTGACAACTACATATTGGGACTGTTATTCGGAAGGTGTGATGTTTTGGTTTACAACGCGCCTGTCACTGAGGGAGATCGCAAGTATAAGTCAACGGATTCTCGTAGGTGTCGATTGTTAACCTGTCAAAATAAAAGACGTCGGTTTGTCGTGGTGTCGACGTTTTCGTACCTCCGCTAGAGGCGTCTCGGAGATTTCCCACGATGATGCGCGAAAATATTGTAAGGGAATCCGAAGTGCTTTCATTCGCTTTTGTCTTTGTTAAACAAATTGTCGTATTAAAATTATGATAAATTAGTTTATTGTTGAATTTGTAGTTATAGAACATGCAGAGTATTTGGTAGTGTGGTACGAAATTTGAAAAGTTCAAAAAAAGACTATTCAACTGCGCTGCTATATGTAAAGTTTGTTATTTATTATACGGAACTAAATGTATTCATTTATTGGGAGTATCACCTAAAATTTCATACTTATACCTGAATAATATTTTAAGGTTTCAAAGAATAATGTAAAATTATACTAAACATAATAGGTTGGGGAAAAAGTCTTTTCGTATTTTTGTATGAAAAGTCAAGACATTTTTTTCAAAGTTTATTTACATTTATTTACAATATATATACATATACCGTTTTGTTGAATAACTTTCTGCCATTTTGTGGGCAGAGACATTATCCCGTTACTGTAGAAACTTTGGGACTTCTGATCAAAAAAACGAGACAAATAGTTTTGGCAGTCCTCTCTTGAGGTCAACCTTACAGAACCTAAAGAATTCTGCAGAGACCGAAACAGGTGAAAATCTGAAGGCGCAAGGTCAGGGCTATATGGTGGATTCAGGACTAGGACTAGGACCTCCCAGTCGAACTCTCTTAATTTTTGCTGAGTGGCTAAACATGTGTGTGGTCTAGCGTTATCGTGATGAAAGACCACACCCTTCCTGTTGATCAATTCCGGCCGTTTTCTCTCGACTGCTTCCTTTAATCTCATCAGTTGCTGGCAGTAAAGATCAGAATCGATGGTTTTGCCGGGCGGTAAAAGCTCATAATAAACAATGCCCTTCCAATCCCACCATACACACAGCATCACCTTATTTCGTGTTAGGCCAGGTTTGGCCACAGTCTGTGAAGCCTGGCCAACTTTCGACCACGACCTTTTTCGCACGTTCTTGTCGTACGTGATCCACTTTTCATCGCCAGTTATCAATCTCTTCAAAAACGGCTCGGTTTCATTACGTCTCAATAATGAATCGCAAATGAGTACACGGTTCATTAAGTTTCTTTGAGTGAGCTCGTGTGGCACCCAAATATCGAGCTTTTTTGTATAACCAGCTTTCTTCAAATGGGTCAAAACTGTTTTGTGGTCAATTCCCAGTTCTTCAGCTACATCGTAACTACTAATATGCCGATCCTAAAAATATCCGACTAAAAATGGCGTCCATTTTATTCGTAACAGGGCGACCAGAGCGAGGTTAACATCAAAATTTCCGGACTGAAAACGTTTGAACCAAATTTGTGCTACTCTTACTGACACTGCATCAGGTCCATAAACATCACAAATTTTTTTTACTGCTTGAGTTGCATTTTTGCCTTTTTTATAATAAAATTTTAAAATGTATCGAATTTCTTCATTAGATTCACTCATTTTTACGGAGAGAAAAACAAATGAAAAATAGCGGGAAACAATTTTTTTTATTTTTTTCTTTTCTTTATAATGTAACCTTTTTAATGTTACCAAAACCAGCCAGACACAAATAGTACAGTCAAAAAAATTTTATAATAAGTTTATACCTACGTTATGCGAAAAGACTTTTTCCCCGACCTAATATAAATTTTTAAAATTAAATGTAGGAACTTTAGTATGTTATAAAAATTACTTACACTTACAAGCTAGGTACTTAATTATAACGATAGTTAAATTATAATAGTATATAAAATCGTTTACCGTCTTTAGCGGCAATAGGCTTGCCATCTTTAAAAAAAATTATTTTATTTATTTTATTTTTATTTTCATTTATTACATAACCCACAGTAATCAGACAAATGTAAGTATAATATATGACTAATTATAAACCAAAATCGTTTTTTATGCTTAATATGTAAATATTAGTAGACAGAGGTAGCTTATTTTACGTTAACAAATTATAAAAAAAATGGTATTATTCATACAATGGCTATAATAAAATATACTTCACTTGTTTATGTGTGTGTGTGTGTGTGTGTGTGTGTGTGTGTGTATAACAAAGTACCTAAAGAAATTCGTTCCACCAACAGTGTTAGTCTGTTTAATAACAAACTTCGCGACTTCCTTTTGAAGAAAGGTTATTATAGTGTCACAGACTTTTTAAATGACAAAACCATATGACATGACTACTAAGGCAGGGTCCGACTTGTTACTTATCTTTAGAGTAGAATTAGAATTTTGTATAATTGAATTAGAATTTTGTATAATTGAATTAGAATTTTGTATAATTGAATTAGAATTTTGTATAATTGTACGGAAGACCAGCGCCGCGGGGCCATAGTGACCCCTCGGCATATGCTGAGTATAAGCCTTTTCGGTGCCACATGTGTTTATTAATTTTTATATATACCAATGTATCATGTGTCACAGAATAAATTATTTTCTTTCTTTCTTTCTTTCTGATGTAGAATTCATGATTATGATAGATTTGATTATATAATTTTTTTTAATGTTTTCTTAGTTTCTAGTTTTTAAGTTAATACAATATTTTACGCCCATGAGGTAAAACACGGCAAGAAATTTATTTTTATGTACCTTCTCATCATAACAACCTGTGTTTTGACAATAAAATGATTTGATTTGATTTTACGGTGGACCAGCAATATTACTGTCGAGCAATATAAAGTGGCGTGACATTATGTATGTATGTATACCGTCTTATTAAAAGTACCTTCAATTACTTACTAACTATTTTGCTAAAGTCTCCCTGGGATAATTTTATTACAAATTCAAAAAAAATAAAAAAATCCTACATAAAATCAGTACTGATGGACAATGTCACATAACAAATGCTAAAATTGGGTCATTTTGGTACATCATTTTAATTAATTATATTTTATATCAAGAACCAATTAACGATGTACTATTAAATTATTTTTATTTTTATGTCAAGAAATTTTATAGAATGTATATGGCTTTACAACACATAAAATAAAAAAAATTTAAGGTATACCACTGAATATCAATCAAATCATTTGATTGTCAAAACACAGATTGTTATGATGAGTACATAAAAAAAAATTCTTGACGTGTTTTACCTCATGGGCGTACTATCGCTAGGCGTAATATCTGCCACAGATTTTAAGCAAACAACAAATATCAGTACAAATTCATATCAAGCGTATAAGTATCACGTGTCCTATGATTTATCAATAGAGAAACAACAAAGAGGCTCAACTTCGGCAGATGATGCTGAGAAAAAAAACTTTAATCAGTAGAAAGAAAAAGTCAGCAATAAATAAAACCGACTTATCAGATTGGGCGGGAGTTCATAACATTTTAATAAATAACTCGTTCGGAAACCGTCGGCATTTTGTTGTGCGTGTGTCTGTGTGTTTTTTTGTTCCCTTACCCCTCTTGAAATTAATAATAATATGAAATAAATCAATAAAAGAATGGAAACGTTTCAGAGCTGGGCTGGGTGAATGATTTGTTGTAATGCGAGTGTTCGGTGCCGTCTGTTCGGCGAGATGGGGGAAATGGTCTTGATGCTTTGTAAGTTTGACTAAAGTATAATTTTAATTTTTTATGTATTTTATTGTTTTTGGATGTGGTAGATAGAGTGATATCGCTACATAACATTATGAAAATAAGAAGTTCTAACATCGCAATAATATACTGAATATTGCGAAAAAATATAATCTTGACAACGTAATTGCGAAATTATTTTTTATAAGTCAATAGTTTTTCGCAAATTTATTAAAGTACATTTTGTAACCAAAGATCCAGTAGTAGTTTTTATATACATTATATTATAAGTGTTAAATGTGATAATTAACTACTTTTCAAGACCAAGACAGACGTTATGAGTAGTATATTTAAAATAAGAGTAAACAAGTTTATTGTTATGTCTAAATTTACAGAAGCACTATAAAAAGTTGTATGTGGCAGTGCACGGAGTAGTGCTTTAATTGTTTTTTGATGCATCTTCTGTACTCCAGAACCCTGTGTATACAGGCAATATATTAAATATATACAATGTAAAGGCAATATATTAAATAAAATATAAAATAAATAAAATACGAACTGTAAAAAGTAATTAAAAATCAGTGAAAATCAAATATATGTTATCTAAAGTACCAAGATCTTTTGATCAAGTATAAAAAGCTAGTCCTATATCAGTTGATATCGACTCGGGTCTAGATCTGAGTCCCTCCTCCAATAAAGTGCAGCCATCAATTCTTCGATTGCAAAAAGGCAGCACACCTCAGGCCGGCCGGATGACGGATGGGTGGGCACGGCCGGACTAAAGTTTCTAATTAATTGCGTTCGTACAAATTGTTCATTCTCCATTTTGTGTCCGTTGTTTTGTTTATGTCGAAGTAATTATTGTCCCTTTACAATTAAGTGGTTGCTTACAATGTTGTTTTGAGGATACAGTTTGGTTTTTTTTTAAATTTATTTTACAGTGATTAGACAGCCGAGACGTTTTTTAATGGTGATTACATATGTATGCCAGTTGTCCCACAATTCGCAAATTTGGTGATTGTTCCAACGTGCGAGCCTATTGCTGATGCCGGTGCCTGATGGATTATGTCCTATTGTGTTCCTTTAAAAATTTCTACTACCGAAGGTGACTAAAAGAATGTGATCTAGTCTAGTGTCAGTGTGGAAAGGGCTTACCGCGTTTTATCCTTTGACATACATTCACACCTGTTCCCCGAAGGGGTAGGCAGAGGCATATTATATGCCCACACTTCGCCGATTATATAGTTGGTCCCACATAATAGATGGCGAGTTATGTTCGCCAGAGCCTCGTCCGTTGATTGGCAGGTGCGCCACTTGCAGGTGAAGTTGGCTAGGGCTCCCTAGGTCTTGGTAGGATCCACACACCCTATCTTTAGACACGTTTTATTTAAACATCTTTGTGCTAAACGTGATATTTGCTCCAACCATAGAGATCACTTTCACTTTCTGCTCGGGGTGAGTTCAGGTGGGAGGTTATGCAGATTAGTAAGGATAATGCTAATTAAACTCTAGCAAAATACTTCACTTAGCATGAACTCCTTGACGATCGATATGATGTATAAGTCTGTATACCAGGCCGTTCCTAATGTCGTAGGCTCGATTCCCAAACAAGACAATACTTAAGTTTTTGGAACTTCATCGACAGACTTCGGCAATCCAAAGGTTCTGCAAGGCCTTCTGGATTTGTGCCAAGCAGATATTGACTTGGCTTATTGAGTTTATAAAAAAAAATAATCTCTTCAATTAATTTATTAAATTTTTCGACTCTGACGGAGCACTTCCAAAGGTCGATTTCATTTAATACTAACACGCTCTTTTACTATTTATTCAGAGGGTCTCGGGTTCAAACTCTGGTGGCGCACCTATGACTTTTCGAAGTTATGTGCGTAATTATCGCTT
The DNA here is from genome assembly GCA_949126915.1 of Musotima nitidalis. NCBI lineage: Eukaryota > Metazoa > Arthropoda > Insecta > Lepidoptera > Crambidae > Musotima > Musotima nitidalis. The sequence continues at coordinate 19,821,297 of OX421416.1, forward strand.
GCTCCGTGCCTCGGAAAGCACATTAAGCCGTTGGTCCCGGCTGACATGAACATCTATGGCAGTCGTTATTAGGAAGTCAGTGCCTTCTAACAGACTGACAACTGGTTTAATCATAGTAGCATGTCTCCCTCTGGGTTGTCACGCTCTTTTACTATGAGCAGAACGCCTATGCATATGTCCTATTCTTCTCCACACAAGGAATCAGGCAACAAAGTTGTCAACTTTCGTCTCCCATCTTAGAAAGAATATACACAATTACTTCTACCTGTCAGCTGTCTAATAAAAACCCAAGCCTGTAAGAAATTTAAACCTCGCATTTCTACTTAGAAGAGCAAGTCCACTCCGCGCATTATTTGCTACAATGGAGAATCTAATAAACAAATCGGAACTGAACTATCTTAAATTTATAATCGCCAGATAAAATCTCCGAGAGTACAAGCGGAATGCGTGATCAGCGAGCCCTAATGATAATGCGCACAGCTAACAATTAAACCACTACATGTACTTGTCTTGTACTGAGCTTAACCATTTTATTGTTTTATGTGTTTATAGACCGCCTAGTGGCAATTATCAACAGTTTGAAACTGCAATGGAGGATGTTTTAGCAACCTTATGCAAAAGTAATAAAAAAGTTGTAGTATGTGGTGACTTTAATGTTAATATTTTGGAATCTTCCTCAATATCAGTTAGGTTTTTGAATTTGTTCAAGTCTTTTAATTTACTTAATTCTTTTCTTGAACCCACTAGAATTACGCCTACGTCTTCAACATGCTTAGACAATATTTTTTGTAATTTTACTATTATACATAAATCAATTGAGTATGGCGTAACTTCCGACCACAGTGGACAGATTATTAGTTTTGAATATAATTTTCAAAATTTAACTAAAAAAATATTAATTAGACCAATAACAAAGAATCTGGTTTTGAAATTTCAAAGCAATGTCAACGAAAAGCTTACCACGTTAGAAAACAATTCCGCTATAAATTATGATAAATTGTTCGGAATTGTACAACAAGAATTTAAGAATAACTTTAAGCTGAAAAGTGTGGAAATTTCAAACAAAAGGAAGTTTTGTGATTGGGCTACTCCCGGAATTTATAAAAGTAGGAAGAAACTTTTTGATTTATATAGAGAAAAAAGTACTTCAACAGATTCAAATTTTATTCAATATGTTAGAAATTATTCAAAATTGTTCAAACTTGTTTGCACCACTGCTAAGTCAATGCATCTTAAAAATAAAATTATGAATTCCAAAAATAAAATTAAAGCTACATGGAATGTCATAAACCAAGAATCTGGAAAATACAAGAATAGTCATAGCATGATAACTCTTAAAGTCGATGATAAAGATATTGTAGAAGAAGAAGAGGTGGCCAACGCATTTCGGAAATTCTTTGTGAATATACCATTAGAGACAACTCAAGCACTTGACTCCTCTACTCAGCGTGCAGTCTTTCTTCTTGAAGACAATGTACCTCTTTGTAGTGAATTATTTAGTTTTAGACATATTGATGGCTCTACAATAGTTAATACTTTTAATACAATAAATTTAAAATTAACTGAGGATTTATGGGGAATCTCAACCAACATTATTAAATCTATCATTAATATTATTGCTCCTCAGTTGGCAGTCATTTTTAATCAATGTATTGATGATGGTTCATTTCCAAGTTTAATGAAATACAGTAAAGTAATACCTCTTTTTAAAGCTGGTGAGAAGTCTGATCCTACTAACTATAGACCAATATCAGTACTCCCAGCTCTTAGTAAAATATTTGAAAAAGTTATTTTTAATCAATTACTTTGTCATTTCTCTCTGAATTCCTTATTTCATTCTCAGCAGTATGGTTTCACTAAGAGTAAATCCACTACAGATGCTGGTGTAGCCCTAATGAAGCATATATTTGACGCCTGGGAGGACAGGCAGGATGCGATTGGAGTATTTTGTGATCTTTCGAAGGCATTCGATTGCGTTGACCATCCTACTTTGTTAGCTAAATTGACATATTATGGTGTTAATAGTAATTCTTTAAAATTAATTAAATCTTACTTGAGTGACAGAACTCAAAAAGTAGTTATTAATAGAGTCGAGTCTTCTGGCGCGCCATTGCTTATGGGAGTTCCACAAGGTTCGATTTTAGGCCCTTTATTGTTTCTAATTTATATTAACGATCTACCTTTCTATACTAGAGATCTGTGCGAAACAGTTTTGTTTGCTGACGATACATCTCTGATATTTAAAGTGAACAGAGGCAAGGATCATTCTGACGTGATAAATAATGCTCTTGCGAAGGTTTTACATTGGTTTACGGTTAACAATCTATCTCTTAACGCAAGTAAAACTAAATGTATAAAGTTCTCATTGCCTAATGTTACAAAAGTCTCAACTAACTTGAAAATGAATGGCAAGAATATCGAGTTATTAAATGACACAAAGTTCTTGGGCATCAATATTGATTTTAAATTGCAGTGGAACCCCCATGTAATGGATTTGTCCGGAAGGCTTAGCTCAGCATGCTATGCCATCAAAAAGATAAGACTTATAACAGACGAAGAAACAGCTAGATTAGTTTATTTTAGCTATTTTCATAGCATTATGTCATATGGTATGTTATTGTGGGGATCTGCTGCGGACATACATAATATATTTGTACTACAAAAGCGCGCCATAAGAGCTATCTATAATCTCAAGTCCAGAGATTCTCTTAGAGAGATGTTTAAAAGAATTAACATATTAACGGTTGCATCTCAGTATATATTTGATAATATAATGTATGTTCGCAAAAACATTAATACATTTGATAAAAATTCAAAAGTACATAATTTTAATACTAGGAATAGAAATAAGCTCTCTCTGCCAAATTGTCGACTTCACAAAACAAAAAATTCATTTTTGGGTAATAGTATCAGATTTTTTAATAAGGTTCCGCAGGAAATAATTGATCTACCATTGGCAACTTTTAAAACTGTAGTTAAAAAGCAGTTTCTTCAAAAGGGGTATTATGCTGTTAATGATTATTTATCGGATAAACAAGCTTGGGCTTAACATTTTCAACTTGTATGTGTATATAAGATTAAAAAGTCAACCAGATCATTGTCGTGACCATCCCTTATTGTACAGGCTCAGCTCAGTTTCACAATACATACTTACTTGACTGTGATGGAAGGTTCCCTTAGTGCTACTTTATTGGTTACAGCTTCGGGGGACCCTTTCAGTATCATCAAATTTAAACTGTGTGTGTCATGTAATAAAAATAATTTAAAAGAGCATAGCCTGTGAGTTTCTTGTCAGTTCTTCTCACAGAGCGGAGGCTCGGAACTGGCACTTAGATTCACTTACACCTAATTTTTATTTATTTGCATGTAAGTGAATCTAAGCTTCGTGATTTCAGGGTTAATATAAATTTTTTTCTTCATGTATATTTTGTTTGACGTTTTCAAGTGCTATGTAATAGTTTATGAAATAAAGAACTTTTTACTTTTTACTTTTACTTTACATTGATTGGTGCAGAATGCCGGCTTTAATAATCTTCCGGGTCTAAGGACTTTCAAGAACGTTTATAAAATACAGGCACAAGTAGGGGCTGCAATGGGCGTTCTATTTATTTGTTGGGCACAAAAATGGGGTTCTGTAGGTTTATAATTTTTTAATTATCAATGTACGCTGCCTTCAAGTTATGATTTTTTTTATGAAAAGAAACCCAATTTAAGTTTCTTTAGTTCTAATGTTACTATGAAACCCTTAATACTTTGGTTATCGAAATTTTACGTGTGGTGGCACGATTTTCTTAGTCAGTCATGACAGTTGTGGTTTTGAACTTAATTTCAACCTTTTTACATACATATTTCAAAAGAAAATTTATTTTAAGAATAAAGAAGGACTCATCTTACGGAGGTGTGTCTTTTTTACTTTTATAATTCGGAACATATATTTTCGTGATGTAACAAATTTTTAGGACTTCCCAGTACTCATTCAGCTAGATCAAACCCTCTGCAACTAAATATTTCGTGTTTTAGGTCCAGTACAACTAGGCAGGTCGAATGCGTCAATGTTGATTTGTGATTGATATTATATACGGAGTTATATCCTAAGAATACTGTACTCAAGATGCAGAAAGAAATAAGTCTTAATACCACCGCTTTCAACTTAAATTGCTTTGACATTCGCTACTATGACATTATTGTGGTTTTACTATAATCTGTTACAACATGCATTTGATTCTTAGGCAAATAGAAAGTATACCTTATTACAAATGACATTAAGGTTGCATTTCGTAAATAAAAAACTTGCGGTAGTTAATCAAACTTAGCAGTAGGTTGAGTCAATCCTAAGGGCATTTCATTATTTTTTACGTCAAATTTCCGTTCCATTTTGAGTCTTATTAACGCAGCTAAATATGAAATAGTTGATTTACAATGTAACTTTTAATAATACGTTTCCAAAAGTTGCCAATTAGAAATAAAATAGTGTATTTTGAAGGCGTGACTTAATTGTATGACTTTGATGGATGTGCGATCGATTCGAGATTTTGAAGGTATTTTTTAACGTTACTATTGACTTTTGAGAACTATGGTCAAAAGGCGTGATAGATATAACTCAAATTTTAATTGTAGGTTTATTTTTAATCATTTTGTTTCACTAACTATAGGAAAATATGGATTTGTAATTTATGTGAGCTAGTGCCTGAGCTCATGGCTTTTTCCAAGTAGAACTCTTAACTCCCGAAAATACATACGTAAATATTAAACAAGTTTTCTCTTCTTTCCTGAGGTAGTGGGTTCGATTCCCACACAGGACAAATCTTTGTATGCGTAAGCATGAATATTTAGTATCGTATTTAGTATCCATAACACAAGTTCTTAATGATACTTATCTTGGCACTAAATAATTGGTGAAATTGTCAGAAATATTTATTATTTATTTATTAAAAAATATAAGATCGATAGTTTGTAAAATATTTATGTATATAATAATTTATTTATTTATAAAATAGTATATACCTAAAGAAAATGAATAATGTTATTAATGTAAATAAAAAATATGGGTTCTTACTAAGATTTGAGGAGAGATTTGACAAGGCTCTGGTGAACAGAAAAGTTCTCGGTAAGCGGCAATAGGCTCGCCACCTATTACGTGGGACCAACAGCATAACTTGCGAAATTTAATGTGGGCGTATAATATTCCTCTGCCTTCCAATTCGGGGAAATAGGCGTGATATTATTGTATGTATGTTATTGAAAAATAGTTGTGTGTGTTTCTCCGTTGTGAAGGTTTTTGGAGCTATATGGCGATATACGATATATGTGGATTATCACTACGTGTGTTAGTTTTAATAATACTAAAGAGAAGGTCTCTTTTGCGGTCATGGTCATCTCTAATGACTAACATTTCACAACGTGACTATCCAAAGGACTTTATGGGACTAAAGGGATCGCATCGACATCCTAGATTTCTAGGTTTCAAATTATAATTCCAAGTTTCATCTAAATCTGCTTAGCAAAGTGTCATATATAAATACAGTTGCTATCGCATCATTAATAATACCTACAGTAATGTTTATTACTGGTGATTAGTGTAAAGCGCTCGTAGCTCTGCGGTGCTCGGTGGTCGGAAACAATCACCGAAGTACAGCTAAGTTTACAGAGGTCAGTCCTTGGATGGGTGACCGTTTGTGTGGCATTTGATATCGAGCGCTTCCGTGCTTCGGAAGGCACGTTAAGGCGTTGGGCCCTGTTATCACTAAATGTAGTAGTCGTTAAGCCATGTTAGAGGCCTAATGGGCGGCTTGAAAAATTCTAACAGCAGGACGCCATACACCTAGCGGGCGGGCCAGGAGGGCCCGTCAGGCAGCGCCCGGGGGGTCTTAGGCGGCGGGGGCAGGGGGCCCCTTCCGTCTCGCCATAGACCCCCCCCGAAGTCGGCCAGTTACGCCATGGCCGCACAAGGAGGTAGGGGGGGCGCTGCAAATTGCGCCTTCCTGAGGAGGTCTCCCCGGTTCTGATCCGGGGGACGTTGGCCGCGGGCGGGGTTCCAGAAGCTACAAACCCGGGCACTGGTGCCTCGCCCCTTTTCAACAGCGGTGGGCGTCGTCTGAAGTTTTTTAGTGGGTAGGACTGCGGTGGTCGTGTCGGCCGCAGTGAGCCCCACACCCCCTCCCGGTCTCCCCCTTTTGGCCGGGAGACAGTGCGTAAGCAGCATTTTTTTACAGACGATAATAAAAAAAAAAAAATAAAAAAAAAAAGGACGCCATACACCTGCCTCTGCCAATCTGCACTGGGTCAGCGTGGTGGAGTATGACCCAATACCCTCACACCTTGATATGTGAGAGGAGGCTCGTGCTCAGTAATGGGACGTTAATGGGCTGAGATGATTAGTGTAAAAACTGAAATTTGTCGAATCTGGTTAAACCAGTAAGCAGACCCAAGATTCTAAGAGTAAACCACACTGTCGGGATAATGCTAAGATTAAGATCGCATTCATAATATTAGTATCTATGGTTGTATAGCAAACGCGTAAATAGTAAATCAAAAAACACAAAAATATGTTCAGAGAAAATGAACGAGAAGTCAGTGGGCGGGGCGCATCAGCGGAATGGTCTATTGTTAAATGAGTTATTACTTTTTGCACATAATCTTGTCGAAATCAACGTAAAATGTTACAGTACACTTCTTTTGTATGTTGATTAGGTGAAATCGCATTTTTACGAAAGTGATGCCACTGTTATAGTGATTACTGTTTTTACAGCTTAAAATTAATAATTTAAAGATTAGAAACATGGATCATACTGCCTATTTTAATAAAATTTCAAACGAAGAAAGCACATGTTTTTTTTTTTGTAGACTATGGTTTTTACTTTAAGTACATTTTGTAACTGGCGGGAGAAAAAACTAAACTTGACGATTTTCTTACCCGTTGTTTTACGATCAAGGCGGGAGCCCGCAGTGAATGGGCGCGTTAAATTTTATTTTTGATCTTCATAAGAGCTCTATTGAGCCAAACTTGAATAAATGTTTTTAACTTTGACTGGACATAAATAAATATTTTTGAACTGTGAGATGTTTCTAACCCAAAATTAAGCAGTTGTTGTACAAGACAGCGGTTAAACATACATTTATGTACATATCTGTAGCCTAGTCTATGACTTGTATGTGTCGCTGGCAGATTATAGAAAGCGACAACATTTTACAAAACGACTAGGCAAATTGTGAAAGCATGGTCAATATTTTTAGAATTCACTCAAAGCGAGAGGCTCTCAAAGTAGTTATTAGGTCTATTAGGTGCCAATGCGCATTTTTTAACAATCTTCTCAAATTTGGTGTAGAATAAATTGTATTGTAAACTGTATAAACAAACACGTTTCCCATATTTTCACAATTTGCCTAGTCATTTCGTAAAATTCTTCATTTCTTCAATCTGCCTGCGAAATATGTACGCCATCTTTACTCCGGATGTCATAGTGCACAAGAGCATGCACTGAGACAAACCAACAAAGTCAAAATCCAAACGGTAGCTAGTTAATTAGAAGTAGATTAGAATTAAGATTTATCATCTAAACAAAGAAACCTCAAAAGCTATAAACAAGACACGCTCTCCACACAGATTCCCATAAAACTTGATAACGCCTATCTTAATCCGAGCCCGCGAGCTGTCACTGTCACTGTCACTTGACTGACATGTCGAATAGCAGCTTTATCTAGATTTATTGCGTCATCGTGTTAACAATGTTTGCCACTGCGTAAGTTTGACATGGTATGTGTGTATTCTTTTGTGTATACAATAGTAAATTTAAAGGGATCAAATTAAAAGGTAACTTCTCATACCTAATGAAACCAAGTGAGAAATATTTGGTTGAAACTAGTAGGTCATTAAATCGTTGTCTGCTTCAACGACTACTAGAATATTCTCTAATATATAAAATTATATATAAATAATATATAAATAAACTCTATGCGCCTGCCATCTGAGGTCTGCCACCGCAACCCAGAGGGTAACGTGGTTATATGGTTAAACTGGGCCATCAGCATATCCCCCCCGACTGGTCTCCACCTTGTCGTGGTGGGGGGGCTGAGTACCTCCCGGTAGGGCGCAGGAGGCGCTAGGGAAAAGGTAACACCCAGAGACCGACGACTCTGGGTGCCCTTAGTACTGACTACCGGGGGGGAAACTAAGAGGGACCTGTGGAGGGCGCAGCGGGCGGGTCAGGAGGGCCCGTCAAGCAGCGCCAGGAGGGTCTTAGGCAGTGGGGGCAGGGGGCCCCTGCTGTCTAACCATAGACCCTCCGGGAAGTCGACCACACACGCTATGGTCGCACAAGGAGGTAGGAGGGGCGCGTCCACTGCGTCTCTCTGAGGAGGTCCTCCCGGTTTTGGTCCGGGGGACGTTGGCCCCAGGCGGGGTGTGAGAAGCTGCAACCCAGGTACTGGCCCCCGCCTCTTTCTCAACAAGCGGCGGGCGTCGTCGGAAGATTTTTAGTGGGTATTACTGCTGGCAGTCGTGTCTGCCGATGGTGAGTCCCACACCGCCTTTCGGTCCCCCTTTGGCCGGAAGGTAGTGCGTAAACGCAGTTTGTTACCGCCGTAAAACAAAAAAAAAAAAAGGGCCAAAAGGCACTTATTTCCTCATAACGACTGCCATAGCTATCCATGAAAGCCGGGACCAACGGCTTAACGCCCTTCCGAGACATGACGCAAACGATAATTAGGGACTTCGGAAAGTTAGTTTAGACCTGAGTCTAAAACCGAGATCCTCCGAATTTGGAGTCTACGGGCTGGGATAGCCACTAGGCTTTCGCCACTTATCCACTAGGCTCTCGCCGCTTATCCACTGGGCTCTCGCTGCTTATCCACTGGGCTATCGCCGCTTATTTACAGGTATGTGCATATTATACCTCACACATAAGTATCGCCATAATTCTGCTACAATAAATAGTATTTCTAAGGAATTATGGGAATTTGGATCTTCTAAAAAAGCGTGACGGGTTCTTAAGAGTCTGCAACCAGCTAGAAATGTATTGCAATCGTCCAAGTAGTAACCACAATCAGATAGGCCAAAAGTTGGTTGAAACGCTACCTCGTGGTAAAAAAAATTTACAAGTATGTTTATCCAATATCTAGTACATACATTCTGTGCTAAAAAGAGCTGTTAAAAATAATCATATGAATATATATATGAAACGAGACCATACGGTCGGTAAGCAAATACTCCAGCCTTCACATAAACTACACCTAACCGGAGCTCTGTGCAACATTTCCTTCATCTTGATCGATACTCAGAAAAGTAACACTTTCCTGTCTTGATTCATAATAAAAATGCATGACGCCAAAAAAAACATGTATAATATAATCCACAACACACCTCTGCGAAATGCTCAACAAGACATATTTACGATGATTGTTTTTGGAAGTTTAAACTGCATATTACGTATATTTTTTTATAAATGACAGACTTTTATAGTCCCTTCGATCAGCCATAAAATTGGCACTCGTAAATTGCAATTTAGAAACGGGATCTTTAACAGACTTTGATCATACTCACAAGTCAGGAGTTTTATTGACAATAAAATGTGATATTTAATTCGCGTGTTCCTTATAAATAAATGATAAGCGTAATCATAAAAAATATGTAACATAAAACGGGATGTTTATTAATTTAAACCGCATCTTAATTACAAGTTTACTTTGAAGGTGACATTGACAGCGAATGTCAATTTGATATAATTTATATTCCATTGATATAGAATTGCCAGCTGTCGAATGAAACTTAGTTAAATGGTCTTCTTGGCGGGAAAGTGAAGCGTCATGTCTGCAGTTTTGTTTTATTTTCTAAAATTTGTGATATTTCGAACATTAATGTGTAATAACTGTGGATTATTAATCGTTAAGTGTTTGTGAATGTTCATGAGTGTTGGTAAATGAAACAAAACAGTGCAACATCACTTTTCAAATTTTCTCTCAAGTAGTCCATGTGAGATCTCAGTATAGTCCCACATCTTTACTGAGGACTCAAGGGGCTTAGGGGAGGGTATCTCATTTACTATTTTTATCACCACTCATTCTCACTTACTATGATTTATATATTATTAACATATCACTTACTTGACATTGGCTAAATGTGATAGATGCAAGAAGCCATTATTTAAAAGAAAAAAAACTTAGTTAAAGGGACAGGTGCTGTGGGTTGATGGATAATACAATGTTAGACTTAAAAGAGTGAAAGAGCTCATAGCTTCGCGATGCTAAGAGGGTAGTAACAATTAACATTCTCTGAGTACATTTAAAGAAATACTTAACGATCACATTTTAAGGAATCCTTCAACGTAGTATATTGCGACGTGTATTTGAAATAACACATATTATATAATATAAACTAACACATTAGTATCAGATATTGAAATCGTCAAATAATCATTAACCTAGATAGAATAATAATGTTTGCTAACTTTATAAAATAAAATATTATGTTATCAAACATGTAAAACTAAAATATGGAATTCAAATATGTATGTATAATAGAATAATATTTTTTTTTTTTGTGGATATGGATTGCTAAAATTAAAAATATATACATAAAATTATATCATGTGTTATTTGATTAAATATGTAACACTACGTGTATGCTTAAAGTGAACATTATAGTATGTATTCATTATAAAAATGGTATAATATGATATGTATAAGACGCGTTCTCGCTCTGTGTCATAACCCTTAATGCATTAAATAGTTCTCAATGCATGCACGCAGTCACCGATTTTCCGGTGCATTTGCCCTCTGATTTAAAATATTTTTTTGTTAATCTACCCACATTTTGGAAATGCTAGTTGGTGTTGTATATCTAGTTAATAATATAGTTGTGTATTTTCTCTATTACTGAATTTAATAAATTTGAGAAAATAAATGTCTTTAACCGTAAGGTTAACCAACATAATAGAGGCCCAAGCGAACCTCACCTGCAAGTGGTGCGCCTGCCGATTAACGGACGAGGCTCTAGCGAACATAAAAGTTCAACGTAAGCGGCAATAGGCTCGCCACCTATTATGTAGGACCAACAATATAATTGGCGAAATGATGATATTATGTATGTATGTATGATCATCCCAATTGTTTTAATCTTATCATGACGTAAATTTAAGCGGCATTAGGCTTGCCACCAATCACGTGATCAACAATGTAACTGACGAAGTGTAGGCGTATAATATGCCTCTGCCTACTCTTTCATAGAAACAGGCGTGAATATATGTTTAAATTGTAAAAATTTAAAAAGTTTAATCAATAACAAATTCTGAATCCATTTTTATTTTAAATCGAGAGCCTTCTTCTTACATTTAAGTTAAGTTAAAATTAAAACGACGCCGTTCACATATTATTATGTAAGTAACGCAAAGAAATATAAACGTTAAGTTATCGCACCAATTTAAACATCAGAACCTCTTCGCGAGCCTCAGTCACCATCAAAATCGTCCGATCAAATGAAACGTGTCGAAATACCGAATCGATTCAGCGGTGAACGTGTCGATAACAATAAAACGCCGTGTTATAGTGAGAACTGATACTATCTAGAAGCGCAATGACATAACGATTTAATGTCGCGTACAGTTATCGCGGGTTCGATTCCCGAGCTCTCACTTAGTTTTATCATTAAAAATTACTGAAGGCGATCTTGTTTGGTGCGATTATCGTAAACGCCGCCGCCGTGTCGCAATCATGTCTCTAGTTGATGGGCGCGACGGGTGCGCGTGCGCATTCGCCACGTTCCTTGTTAACACTAATGGAATCGCGAGCATTATCTAAAATAATCCTCTGTAAATACAGTACAAGATTAATATAAAAGCTTAATTTACTATTTATTTATTTTACATAATTTATTAACACTTCATGCACAAATAAAACAGAAGTTAGAATAGACATGTCTTTTCCTTTGTGTCGTTGTATGCTTGTTCCTAAAAGATATTTCCCTGGAAGGAGGAATTTCCGTACTTCGGAGGTATTCTAAGACGTTGGTGAGAGGGTATAGGAACAAATGACTATATTTATTTATTTCTTTAATCACTATCGCATACTTGCTATAAAAAAAAACAATTGTACAAAAGATGAACTTAATGCCAATAGGCTTTCACAGAGACATTGAAGGCTTACTAAGACTATCTTTGGCAGTCGTTAAACTAAGCTGTAGAATAAGACTGGTCGCGAATAGTGCGACCCCCTCTCATCTCACGGGGAGTCGTAAGATTCGACGAAGAGAAATCCAACCGGATGATGGGCAGCAGCATCATCCTGCGTACTGGCTTGAACTGCGATCACCAACCGTAGGAAAATACCCCCATTAGAATGTCATCTATTGGGAGGATAATGTTCAGCAGTGGAATACATATGGCTGATATGATGATGATAATGAAGCTAAGCTTGAAATATAGGCTGAAGTATCCTGAGCCTAGTAGTGAACTTAATGTAGATGATGAAAATACAGCTTCTGTAGCAGTTACAGTTGACATAGTGTGAAGACCGATAGCGCTTCTTCAAATTGAGAATATACATTTACTCCAAAAGGGCCATATTTTATTTGTAAACATTACTTTCATTGTGTTGCGCAGTTAATCTCTTAACTGGACGTTAATAGACTGAGACAGGACTATTTCACAAAATATATCTTTTTTATCACGCATGTAAGGAAATGAATGTCATTATAGATAGAAAGAAGATTCTTTATTGTACACCAAATTAAAATAAAACAAGAAAACAATTGCATAAGAAAAGTAATACAATTATGTTCTATTCGTGTGAGAATGGAAACGTGCAATGCTCGGGTCATCGCGAAGGTGTCAAAAGTTCGAAAGAATCGATTCTCAAGAATCGGGCATCGATTTAAAAATCGTAAAAGTTTTATTGTGAACAAATCGCCGAACGACTCCCGCGCATGATCTGACGCCACTAATAGCTTTTTGTGTATTATTTGCGACAAATATTAATTGGTGTGTTGCAGTCATTTTTAGAAATCAGGCTTTTGTTATTGAAACCTAAAGCTGCGGTGAGGTAGCGGGTACTCTAAAGATATGTTCCGCTCTGTCTTGCCCGTGTAGTAAAAGCCGACTGAGGGAATGAGGTCTAGTCTATCCTATCCTATTCGAGGCTCCATGTGGGCAAAAACCTTCACTATTTGACACACGTGTCATCTGTCCTAAAAGGGTCAGCACATATATAAACCCATTTTCATTAGTTACAGCAAGGTTTCTATCCACCCTACATGGGATGTGTTAGGGCATCCTACTATATCTTCAGATACTAGACATATATAGGGATCTTATCAACATCTTAGAAGCCCAAGCCAACCTCACCTTCAAGTGGTGCACCTACCTATCAACGGACGAGGCTCTGGCGAACATAAAAGTTCCCGATTAGCGGCAATAGGCTCGCCACCTATTAAATGGAACCACAATATGAAGGGAGAAATGTGGGCGTGTAATATGCCTATGCCTACCCTCTTCGGGGAAACAGGCGTGAATGTATGTATATATGTGAAACTTAACTATAATACATTCAAAAAAATTTTACTACGGCGTAACACTACGTTGATAGGAAAAAAGAAAAATACAAACAGTGGCAAATAAACGTAATAAAATATACCTATAACGTAATAATTGCCTTTAAAAACTAAATTAGACTAAACAGACAAATTTGTTAGGGAAAATATAATGAATATCCGTAGAATAATAGTAACACTTATTGGTCACTAAAATAAACAAACAAATTACTTTTAAAACGGTGTCGCAAAGGACTAACACATATTATAGAAATTTAAAAAAATTTAGACATTTTTAAAAAAGTCAACTTTTTATAACTCAAAGCAACAAAATAATATTACATACGTTGTATTATAGTAATCGCCAGAAAATATCCGTGCACTCAGCGTAATGTGGTGTAATTATCGCAAATGTCCGCTCTAAGTAGCTTAAAGAAAATATTTATTTAAAATTAAGCGAGGGCATCGCAGATATCTCCTTGAGTCACTTAGGATATGTGAATGCTAATGAAGAAAGCACTTTTGTAATAAATTGTACACAAGTACATGCGAGTACATAATCAAAGAGCAGCGATATCTCAGTGGCGAGATTAATGTTCACAATAAGTATATACTGAAATCAACAATCATGTGTAAATTTTAAAATCAAATTGTATATACATATATTCTTTATTGTACAAAAAACAGTAACAAAAAAAAGCTTTACGTGAAAAAGACGAAGTACAAAAGTGGACTTATTTCTAAAAGAAATCTCTTCCAGTCAACCTTAACTGAAGTGCGAGAGATAGTTAGCGGGCATTAATATTACACTAGAATATGATAACATTACTCATATAAATACACAAAAATATCATATAAGATACATATCAGATATAAAAACCTACTTATATATTGTACGTAGTTTGCTGTAATACCAAGACCTAAAGAGCCCAAGCCAACCTCACCTGCAAGTGGTGCACCTGCCGATCAAAACGGACGAGGCTCTAGCGAAACTAACAGTGCCCTGTAAGCGGCGATAGGCTCGCCACCTATTACGTGGGATCAACTATATAATTGGCGAAGAGTGGGCGTAAAATATGCCTCTGCCTAAATTGCTAAATTTCTATAAGAAAAATAACAATATGGCTGCTAAGCAGTGTGCATGACAATTACAGCAACAGTAAGTAACACAAATATAGATTTCTTACATTAGTGAAGTAGTCGTGATAGATATATATATAAATATACTGGCTGAAAAAAGAAAAACTCGGCAGGTAATCTTCTCAACTCTTCTCCACTAAAGTTATATTTCGACACTCATGAGTGCATGAGCCAAAATTTTATAAGCATATTTTGCTTACTATTCAAAATATAAAGTTAAAATGTATCTTTAAAAATATAGATGGAATCGCTATTCGTTGTATTCTTGGGTAATTTCTTATATTTTTCTAATGTAATATAATATTTTTTTACTATTAAATTGTATTGCTGGCTGAGGAATAAAATCTTGAGATGCACTGTCTGGAGTAACTAAGTTTTAAGTACTATGTTATCGTAACACCTGATATTTATACATACATTCACGCCTGTTTCCCCGAAGGGGTAGGCTAAACGACCACATTTTGCAAATTTTAATGGTAGTTCCACGTAATATTGCCCCTTACCGGGAACTTGCATACAATTTACTTTTTAAATAATAATAATAAGACAGTTAATAAGATAGTTGCAATAAGAAAGTTGTTTGAAGGATTTTTTATGACAATAAGTAATAAATTTTAACTTGAGCAATCTACTTACTTAGATCGTTCACTTATAGTTTACGAAGCTATGGAGACGGCTAGACACTTCTAGAACACCTATAACCTATTTGTGTTATTTTCACTTGGGTCTTTGTTTTTAAGTGAAATGAGTTTTTATACCTTTGGATCATAGTGTAAATGTAAAGGATTGGTAAGTCGTTCTTTCGATTATTTCAGCACATATATTCCAGATTTTCAAACAAAATGACGATTAAATTATTTATTTAACAAATAGTAACTTGCTTACTCACTCAGTCTACTTACTAATATTGTTAAATATTGAATATTGTTAATGTTATATTATATTGAATTGTATAGCGTCACAGACAAATGTAGATTGTAACTAACCAATCGATAATTTAAAAGAGCATAGCCTGTAAGTTTCTTGCCAGTTCTTCTTACAGAGCGGAACTGGCACTTAGATTCACTTACACTTAAATATTTTTTGTTTTTTAATTGTTTGGTTGCAAGTGAATCTAAGCTTCGTGATTTTAGTATAATTATATTTCAATTGTTTTTTTTATAATTTTGACGTTTTCAAGTACTATGTAATAGTTTATGAAATAAAAAGTTTTTTCATTTGCCTCTCTTATTCTACCGGAATTACTTTGGTGAGTGTTCTAAGGGGGTTTTTGATCTCAGAAATAACTTATAATTGTGCAGTATATAGCACACGAAAAAGTAAAATTGGTCAGCACCTAAGATCATCTGGTTTTTGGAGCTCCCTTTCGGCACGAGCGAAAATTGAGTGTCGTTTCCAAAAATACAAAATAATTCCAAAAGTATTGTTTCTTATCAATACCTATAATAACGTTTTCGGAAAGCGTTATTTGCTCGTTTAGTGTAACATATCACAATAAATTTAAAAGAAAGAAAGAAAGAACATAAATTTATTCAGTCATCATCATCACAGCCCATTAACGACCCACTACTGAGCACGAGCCTCCTCTCACATATCAAGGTGTGAGGGTATTGTTGGGTCATACTCCACCTCGCTGACCCAGTGCGGATTGGCGGAGGCAGGTGTATGGCGTCCTGCTGTTAGAATTTTTCGAGCCGCCCATTAGTGTTCTAACATGGCTTAACGACTACCACATTTAGTGATAACCGGGACCAACGGCTTAACGTGCCTTCCGAAGCACGGAAACGCTCGATATCAAATGCCACACATACGGTCACCCATCCAAGAACTGACCTCTGTAAACTCTGCTGTACTTCGGTGATCGTTTCCGACCACCGAGCACCGCAGAGCTACGAGCGCTTCACCGAGCTAGAGCGCTAATTTATTCAGTACATATAAACATACAAATAAACACAGAAAAAGCAACGATTAAATTTACACAAGCAAAATAAAACATTAAAACATGTAGGTACTGAAACGGTGTCCACTCAGCATGCTGTCGGACACCATAGGATGTCACGACGCTGATCTTCCGTGGACACCTAGGCATTAAGTGTTACTACGCGCAGTATTTGTGCAATGCATTTATTTAAATAATTAAAAATTTCGTACATCTGATTCTTTATCCTTTCTGAGTTCCTGATTTGAACATCTTAATTCTCAAACACCTAAGCGCGTGCTTCATGCGTGCTTGTTCCATAGATCTGTCATCGTCTGAGCTGATCATATTTTATTTCTTAACACGCGTCTCCTCTGTCAAATCAAGGTAATCCCTTCCGGATTCAGTACATCATCTATCACGCGAACCAAAAGCGAATTGACTAAGACAGTTGTAGTGCTGCTTTAAAAAAAAATTAATGCTTGATAACGGGGTCCTGCTGTTTGACCAAAAGTCATTTGGCAAAATTACACTTGACAAACAATATGTGGCAAAAAAATGCTGTCATCAATTGACCATTTTACAAATTTTATAAACGACTCACTTTTCCAAATGTTCAACACTTAAATTTACATTTTATACATCATTATTTAACATAATTAACATTTAGCAACTGAGTTATCAGACAAAATACTATTGGTCTAAAAATGTTTCTTATAATGTCTTTTAATCTGTTAAATATAATACATAATGACAATCAGAGCGAAACCTTCGATGATAGATAAGGTTAAGGTTTTTTTTGTTGACCATCACAAAAGTATTAGTTTTGACCTGTTATTGTTATATTCTATAACAAAATATTTTGGACAAATGCTGAATTTGCAAAATATATTATTTGGTGAAATAAAAAAAAAATATATTTTGTCATTTTAATAAGTAACACATTTAACAAGTGCAGTGTTTGCTAATGGATAATTTGCTAATTGAGTTTTTGTAAGATGATACTTTTGTCAAATGTCTCTTTTGACAAATGAACATTCGGTGAAATGTTGTCGAATGACAATTTGTCAATAGATTTTTGGTCAAACATAAGTAATCCCTTGATAACCTCTTTTACTTAACCTGTCATGCACAACAAGCAAACAACCTCCCGAAGCACGGAACCCATCAAAATTATTTATTTACCTAAATACCCGTCTTGGAATGAAGACAAACTTGCACCGGGGTTATTCAGCCCGGGAACACCTCACCCAATAACCGTAAACGAATTATTAATGCCGAGTTTGATTTGATTTTCGCAGTAAACTTTTACTGCTCTCATTCGTGTCCGAAGTGTCCGAAAATATGCGAAATATACTGTTTTTTACTGTAACGACGTTTATGTCACAGGCAGGTCTAGAGATTGGTAGATTTAAAAAAAATGCGAAATTTTAGGTTTTTTTTTTTTATAATTTTCTACATCTAAGGTGTTGATAATGAGAGGTTAGCATTAGCGGTAATTTTAATTCAAATAGTTATGATAAAGTACATACTTACAAGTCGCTTTTTAGTTCTTAACCTGAGAGCTCAGTTATTGGTTAAATTTTGAAACCATCGCTTTAAGAACGCTCCTCTTGTTTAGTGGTGGCTAGGTTTTCATGGCATACTATCAAAAAGCTGTATAAAATTATTCCATTCGCATTATTTTACCCAATTCATCTCCACTCAATAAAAAGTTGTCTTTACATTATAGAGACGTTTTCTGCATAACTAATTACTGTGAAAGGCTGCACATTATAAAGCAGGCAATTATACAATAGAACAATATATAAAATGTTACTCGTCACCCAGCCGATTCGTAAAAGAGCGGACGTTTCAATCTGTCTGTGACATATATTCTTTTATAGCGCTAAAGGTGCTCATTTGAGCGCGAGGGTGGCTGAGATGAAAGTCGATTGAGATAAGATTTGGATGGCACGGTGATGTATGCCTTTGCAGATGGAGGAGGTATATGGTATAGGTCTGGTCTTTATCGATTCATCAACATCGTCATTTTAGCCATTTCAAGACCACTGCTGAACATAGGCCTACCCAATCGATTTTCACTTTGATCGATCTTGTGCCGCTTGGATTCACTGGCTTCCCGCCGCCTTGACCAGATCATCGGTCCATCTTTATCGATATGTAGAAACTATATTTCCCTTTAACCCACAAGCAAAGCACAATTATAACTCTGTTTCCTGGCAGACGCCACGGATTCGGGTCATACTTTCACCAGACCCAGTGCACTTTGGCAGATTCAGGTGTGTATCGTCCTGCTAATAGAGTTTTTCAAGCTGTCCAATATAGCCGTTACCATAACCTAACAACTTCACAAACTTAGCTTCAATTAATTTGACCAAAAATGCCATGATTTTCTTGCCCGTTCTTTTACGATCAAGCTCCCGCCCGCAGTGAATGGGCGCGTTAGTTTGTAAGTATGACTTTCATGAGAGCTCTATTGAGCCAAACTAGAATAAATGAATTTTGATTTGATTTGATTTTTCATTAATATATATCATCTAAAAGCCCAATTCTAAGCTGGACGTTAAGTTATAGAACAGAATTTGTAGAACGGAAGAAGCAAATGCTTACTTACTTAGAATTATTAGTGACCTAGCGGTCTGCGTTACGCGATTTCGCCTCCTTTCTCAGTCTTGGGTGCCTTCCTTGCAACTAGCGGAGATCATTTTCAACAACATCGGTTCAGTCATACCTAGGGCACTAACCTGCAGACGACGATGCTTTCCTGACGCTGCGATCTTCTTACAATCTCTGAAACTGGTCAAGTTGTCGTAATATGTTTTGCTTAAAGCTGCAAATTCGAAAGCTAGTATTAAATGAATTATTGGGCATTTCATTTAGCGCTTCTAGCCTAAAACCAAGCAGAGTTTATATTGCTGTAGGTGATTAACGTTCTACGTGATAGAAATGAGGAAATCCGTAGGAGAACCAGAGTGACCGACATAGCGAAGCGCGTTTGCAAGCTGAAGTGGCAGTGGGCGGGGCACATAGCTCGAAGAACCGACGACCGATGGAGCGTTAAGGTTCTTGAATGGCGACCACGAATCAGCAAACGTAGTAGAGGGCGGCCCCCAACGCGATGGACCGATGATCTGGTCAGGGCGGCGGGGAGCTGGTGGATGCAGGCGGCAAAGAATCAATCTACGTGGAAAGCATTTGGGGAGGCCTATGTTTAGCAGTGGACTTCAGATGACTGAAATGATGATGATGATGATGAGGTGATTCATAACACACAGGAAACCCCGAGGGCAAGACAAATAATGTTCGATTATCTGCATACAAAATGTATTTGTATTGTGTCCACGACCTTGGAAGCATAAATTGCAGATATCATCATCATCACAGCCCATTAACGTCCCACTACTGAGCACGAGCCTCCTCTCACATATCAAGGTGTGAGGGTATTGGGTCATACTCCACCATGCTGACCCAGTGCGGATTGGCGGAGGCAGGTGTGTGGCGTCCTGCTGTTAGAATTTTTCAAGCCGCCCAATTAGGCCTCTAACATGGCTTAACGACTACCGCATTTAGTGATAACCGGGACCAACGGCTTAACGTGCCTTCCGAAGCACGGAAGCGCTCGATATCAAATGCCACACAAACGGTCACTGCTCTCATTCGAGTTCCGCAGAGCTGCGAGCGCTTCAGATATACTAGCACCTTTTGTAATAGTGTTTTTTATGCCACATCCACATATTTCGTATTTTCAGACAAAGTTCGGCAAACATATAACTGAGTACAAAAGGCTTGAGATGGACACAGCACAAGGGCGTCGCCTCCCAAGCCTTCATTATTTTCACGCTAGACACAACAGTTCTGGCCATTAAGATACGCACTCATACATGTTTATGCTGATCAAGCCTTTTATTTTATATAGTTTGCTTGATTGTGCGTGAGATAGGTCCCTTCTTTTCATATTCTTTATCAAACTAAATTACGTATTTAGTATTTGTTATGACAGTTTTGGCTATAAGTATAGAGTTCTTTTCGAAATGAATTCTTTTCTCTGCATATTTAAATACATGTGCGATGAAAAACACTACGAAAGTTTACAGTTTTAATTTTTGACTTACAGGGAACCTACCATAATATTTGTAAGTCAAGCCAACCTCATCTGCAAGTGGTGCACCTGCCGATCAACGGACGAGGCTCTGGCAAACATAGAATTTCATGGTAAGCGGCAATAGGCTCGCCCTTGAATACGTGGGACTAAAATATAATTGGGAAAATAAGTGTGATTTTATGTATGTACTACATTACAGAAAATCGCCTTCATTATTTCTTTAATTCATGGGTAGTGAATGCTAAGTACAGGTGTCCTCTTAAACACTCAATTTTTTACCATCTTAAGCTTTTAATTTCTTCCGGCAACTTTGGCTAAATGATCTATCACCTTTTTACGTCTTGTCATTGGTCTCCATTCGAATTTTCCCTTAGTGATACTTTATTGGTTACGGTTTACAAGAGAATGTCTTTCAATGTCTTGGTTTCTGCCAGTATCTTCACTTCTTGACAATTTTCTTGATAACTTATTTTCATTGGCTGTCGTAAGGTTACAATTTTAGATATAAATAACATTCACAAGTCAATCGGAAAGAAACCTTTTTTTTTGGATGGAAAATACTACTACCTACTACCGCTGTGGGTAAAGCGGGAGGGTGTGTCAGACTTCTATTGACTAAAAACCATCCATGTTCCTTCTTTTGAGCCTGCTTCGTACCGAGGCCGCGGTAACCCTTCGGAGTCCCGCAAGTCATCGGAAAGCATTCTAGCATCAAAATAGTTTTGAATTTAAATTCTTGTCTCCGGATTTCCTTCCGGCCTAAACAAAGGATGGTGATAAGAAAATGAAATCAAACAATCCAATAAATAAAACTTTCTTTTGTTACTAGTCAAAGCAAAACATTTTGTGCGGCCAACAAATCATTGGGTCCCTCAAACAACCCGTGATATATAAACAGAAGTTACTTTATCATACCACGCCAAAACATAGGCACAATTGTGGTCCAAGTTCAATGATTGAAGGTCGAGAGATGATAGCCGATCGGTAAAAGTACAAAAAAATGTATCGTCTTTGATATAATACATTATCTTACAAAGCGACATCTTGTGCTAAGCGGGGGCTCGGAACTGGCACTTAGATTCACTTACCCCAAATTTTTATTTATTTGCATGTAATGAATCTAAGCTTCGTGATTTCAGTGTAGTAATATTTACTTCTTTTTTTTATTTATATATTGTTTTGACGTTTATGAAATATAGAACTTTTTACTTTTGCTTTACTTTTTTACTATTCATATAGATAAAGCAGTTTACGCTAAGCTTTCATTAAGTAATAATAATTTTCCACTCCGCACCGCTGAAGGTTAGATGCATTTTTTGCGGTCACCAACCTAATTTTTTATAAGAATGCATTTACGCACTGCTTTCCAGCCAAAGGGGGAGCGAAAGGGGATGTAGGACCTACCACCGGCAGCAGTAATACCCACTAAAAATCTTCCGACGTCGCCCGCCGCTTGTTGAGAAAAAGGCGGAGGCCCGTACCTGGGTTGCAGCTCTGACACTCCGCAGGCAGTTGCGTCTGCCGGTGATGAGACACCCCCTTTCGGTCCCCCTTTGGTCGGAAGGCAGTGTGTAAATGCATTTTGAGACGTAAAACAAAATAAAACGGGATCCTGCCCACCCCAAATAAGATATATACGCGCGTGAGATTATGCATGAATGACCATGGTTGCAGCTGCCTAGTACGTAGGCTTCCCAGGGTGTCGTAGAAGGGAATGGATTGGGATCTCGTCTTGTGTCAATGTAGGAGAAGAGCTAGCCACCTCTCACCATTTAGGTTCCATCTAGAATCATGGCTCCATCTGATGATCCCTCAAGATTTCTGCCAAAAGTGAAATTTGCTGCAACTATGCGATTGCTTCTAATTAGTGGTTGAATGGTTCCTGCCCACCCCAAATAAGATATATGGGCGTGAGATAATGCATGAATGATATACAGCCCACGCTAGCGACTACGTAGCCCCACCCGCTGATGCTCGTCTCCGAAGCCGCCTCCTCAAGTCCACGTAAGACGTTATTTATAGTCAAGAGGCGGCCGTGTCCAAAAAGCTTAGTTGTGTCAAAAGTTGAGCGTTAAATCATCGGCTACTATCAGGACAGCGCAGGCTGGACACTGGCCACTACGCGGTTTGTGTCCATTGGACAAGAATCTGATACGAGCAACTGAATTTGTCGGAATCAAAATTATCGGAACTTAGGTTTGAATAACAAGATTTTAATGTCTTCTACAAATATTCGATGTACGGATTTTTACTTGTACACAGATAATAATAATATAAACATGGTTTATGTATTCAAATTATGATTTATAATACTAATCAAATGTTATAAGACAAGCTTGCATACCTATAAATTGTTTTCTAGAAAGACCATTAGCAATTTATTTTATTAACTTAATGTTTTTTAAATGTAATGTAGATAATTTAATATTACTTTAGATGACGTGGAGGTCGGAGAATCCGCTGTTCTTTCCAAAGCTCGGGGTTTATATTTCCACTGAGTCAAACTATTAGTGCACGTGAGAAAGAATTTGTATGGTCATGTTCTGGGTTTTTTTTGTGTCTAATTTTTTAGTGACGTTCAGAAGTTACTCGGAAAAATGCCTAGCGTAAGTGATTTTTTAATTGGTAAATTATTCGTTATTTTATTTATTATAATATCTTTGCTGATAATTTAATATGAATGACATTAATTAATTGATATAATGGTTTTTTGCTTAAAAACATGGGTTTCCAAACCACTATAACATCATAATATACATGATCTCTCATCCCGAACGCAAGTGACGTGTGCGAATGGAAACAGTGCGGGCTAAGTGATCCGGCACAAAATGAAATATGTTGACACTTTTACACATTTCTATACGAATTCCCTGCGTAAATGAAAAAAGAGCCAACAAATACACTAACACCACACATTCACATACTACGGGTAGTTTGAAGAAAAAAATATTTTGATAAGAAACAAAACAGAAAGAGATTTCAGCACGTTTGTTCGTATTAGCGAAATAACTTCAGGAGATTACTTGAACCTGAAGAATTAAGATACCATTCAAATTCTATTTTCTGCCGATATTTTGCCATTGTATGGATTTTTTTGGTGTATCATAACTACTCAATAATACTCAAAGGTGTATAGGGATCCTACCAAGATCTGAGGAGCATCAAAGCAGTCCCAAAATGTGTCATGAGCTTTGCAAGATACAGCTGGATCTGTCTTCTCTCCACTACTCTTTGTAGCCGGTGTTGAAGATGAACTGCTACTTGAAGACTCCTACGACTCCAGCGACGCATACGCAAACGGCTAAGTTTCGCCGGATATTCGGCGGCCGGATATTCGGCGGCCGGATATTCGGCGGCCGGATATTCGGCTATCCGGCCACTTGGTTGGCCGAATATCCGGTATCCGGCCAAACTGCTATCCGTTTCATCTCTAGTTGTAATAGTCGATGAAGAGAAATCATGATCATCATGACATAAATCATGATTGCTGCCGAGCAAACGAAATATCTTACGGTTAAAATTAAATTATCTATTCATTATTTTTTTCCATAAAGTCAACCAACCAAAGGATAATTTCACATAATAAAAAATGTATGCTCAGATCTTATATGTTATACATAATTATAATGTTCACAGTAACAAACAGGCTCTTAGAAGGCCATGTCCACATTATTGTTACAATGTTACTACAGAGGTCTAACTGCTTAAAACCTAGGTGTTAATGAGAATAGTCGACACGCAAAAATATTTAAGATCATAAGATAGAAAATTGTTTGACGATGTTAGAATTTTCATAGTAAATATCATCTTGTCAGCCTTATAAAGTCCACAACTGAACATTAGCCTCCCCAATAGATTATATTCTATCGGGGGTATTTGGCCGTAATCACCACGCTGCTCAGGCGGGTTGGTGATCGCAGTCCAAGCCAGTAAGCAGAATGACGCTGCTGCCCATCATCCGAGGAAGTGACGTTATCTAGGCCACACGGCACCGCCGACGACGCCGTCGCTCAACTTGCTAATAATATAGCTTTACGTGACTTTTGAAGCGCTCGTAGCTCTTCGGTGTTAGGTGGTCGGAAACGATCACCGAAATACAGCAGAATTTACAGAGGTCAGTCCTTGGATGGGTGACCGTTTATGTGGCATTTGATATCGAGCGCTTCCGTGCTTCGGAAGGCACGTTAAGCAGTTGGTCCCGGTTATCACAAAATGTGGTAGTCGTTAAGCCATGTTAGAGGCCTAATGGGCTGCTTGAATAAATTCTAACAGCAGCACGCCATGCACCTGCGTCCGCCATACGCACTGGGTCAGCGTGGTGGAGTATGACCCAATACCCTCACACCTTGATAGGTGAGAGGAGGCTTGTGCTCAGTAGTGGGACGTTAATGGGCTGAGATGATGACGATGATGATGACGTGACTTTTATTAAAAAATCAATAGATAATTAAATTTCAACCCATAGCTGATCAAACGGAGTATCCTACGGCCCTTATTATCTCCTTACAAAGTTAATGTAATCTCCCAGCCAGCCCTTACCTAGCATCACAGCATAGGGCCGTACCCAATTTCATAAAACACATTCGAATAACTCTCTCGGTAATGGAAATCGATCGAATTCATCGCGTCGGTTAATTGGCACCGAGTAGTTTATAATAGACAATTAACAATAAATAATAACGGTATAATCTCATTAACCCCCGCTTGTGATGGTTATCGAGCAGGGTGCTACATGGTAACATGGTAGGCTGCAATCATTCAGTTCTGTAGTTAGTTAATATATCTTATGTGCTATTTGGCTTATTGTGTACTTGAAAAGGCTATGAACGTTGTCTGTGATTGATTGGTTTGAAATTTTAGTTGGCTTTGAAGTACTCTTCTACACTAGCCTGCAAAATTTAGTATAACACTTTAAAAATCTAATTTATATTTAAACTTTTGAAGTTACAGATTATAACAGAGCTATTCGAGCAATTTGTATTTTGCCATGTAGACATTGATTAAGATGGGAGTTGCGTGAGATCGCTAAAATTGGGCTTTTTTAATCTGATTGTTCTTTGTCATCTTGTACTGAAAAAAGATTTAGAAAAATAGACAAAAAACTACATAATCTTACGTGAGAAAGTGTGGTTAAAATTAAAATATCCAATTTTGTTTCTCAATATTACATATTTAAAGTTGCGTCTAATCTTTCTTTTCAGCCATTTTGCTGTAAAGCTAATAATTGTAAGTATTTTTTAATGACTCCAGGTTATTAATACCGTAAGCCGTTTAATTGTTTTAGGGCAATTACATTATCCTACTAATATTATAAACGTGAAAGTTTGTATGTGTGGATGGATGTTTGTTACTCTTTCACGCAAAAACTACTGGAGCGATTGTGATGAAACTTTGTACGTGTATAGCTGCAGTCCTGGACTAACATATAGGACACTCCTTATCCCGATATTTCCACGGGAACGTGGACCACGCGGGTAAAACCGCGGGGCGCTGCTAGTTTTTTATTTTAGTGGGCGCCAGGCTAGGCTTCTGAAAGACAGGGACATCCACTGTCCCCTTAACCTCGTAAAGCC
Organism: Musotima nitidalis; assembly: GCA_949126915.1. Classification (NCBI taxonomy): domain Eukaryota; kingdom Metazoa; phylum Arthropoda; class Insecta; order Lepidoptera; family Crambidae; genus Musotima; species Musotima nitidalis. The sequence continues at coordinate 19,847,549 of OX421416.1, forward strand.
CAACCTAATATATTACGGCCCAATGTACTAAAATTAGGTGCAAAATTTGCGACCCAACTTGCGGAACTTTGATTTAGAAAAAAAGTCTTTAAATATAATGCTTTTGGCTAAACTCTTTTAAGGGGTATTTCTTAGTAATCTTGGTCAAAATTAATGATGCATTCAAGGTTAATATTTTTATGTAGTTAATTTTATGATTTTAAAAGTGTCTTGGGCCAGATTGTCAACATTTTTTTGTTATTCAATTCTTTAGGTCGTTGGGCTGTACGTAAAAAATTAAAAGAAGATGGTATTTTGACAGTGGCGTTATTGTTTGTATGTGTATGTATTTACGTTCTTTAAACTCCTTTGTTAAAACTGCAATAAGTGAAATATATCGTCGTTATAAAATACGGGAAACCGGTGGATGCAGGCGGCAAAGGATCGATCTACGTGGAAAGCAATTGGGGAGGCCTATGTTCAGCAGTGGACTTCAAATGGCTGAAATGATGATGATGATGAATAAAATATATAAGTCGATTGACGGACGGGCTTGACGTTTACGGTTCGGAAAGTGGGGGCATACATTGTCAGGTCTCACATAAATATATAAATTTATTAAGTCACTTTAGACTGCGTGGTTTTATTTGTGAATTGTATAAGTGGTTTTTTTGTAATTTATTCAATATATATTTGTTTAACTATTTCATAGTTTTATTTATTTATTAAATTAGTAATAACAAAATACATATAGTGCAGCATTTATGTGATATAACATTAAGAACACCAAAAAGATATAGTACCTAAACAACTTAAATAAACTAATTACTTTTACTTTTTTTTATATATATTTGTTGTACTTATTTATAGTTTTTTAAATTGATTTTCTACTTCTCGCGATTCGTGATGTTCGACATAGACCAGTCATGCTGTATACACATGTTAGTGGAGATACAGCCTATATATAGAATTTAGCATGTAACATAATTATGTCCTTACTCTATCTCAGTTTTGTGTGACTTCATCATCATCACAGCCCATTAACGTCCCACTACTGAGCACGAGCCTCCTCTCACATATCAAGGTGTGAGGGTATATTTTGTGTCACTTATAAATAAATAAATATATAAAATAAAATATGCACTTTATACTTACATCGCGTTAGTTTTTAATTTTGACTTTCCTAACAGCTGTAATAAGTCAAACTTGACTTTATCTAAGCTTATACTAAATACTGAAACAGTAACCATGATATTGTCAATTTGTTCCCAAGACAAATATTAATATGGCATGACATCTTTTCAGATCTAGAATACCTATAATTAAATAAACACTACTTAATACCTGCATCAAATGGGTGGTCTCCTATTAATCTGGTCGAAGACAGTCACTCAACCGCAGGCATCCGTTTAGTCTTATCATTAATTAACGCCATGAACTAATTAGGCGTATGAGATCAAGTTGTTGGCTTAAAAGCATAGACCACCTATACATATATTTAAAACAGTTTTCATTACACATATGCTGATAATTTTATCTAAGAGATTTTTAAAAGTAAGTTAAGTAATATACCTATAAGTAATATATGTAATATAATAAATAAATATTCTCTTACAATCACACCAATTATTTAGTTCCAAGATAAGTATCATTAAGAACTTGTGTTATGGATACTAAATAACGGATAAACATACATACTTAAATACTTTTTTTTTTGTAAATACATAGTTAAGTTATATAGGAGAACACACAGACCAGAACAAATATTCATGTTCATGCACAAAAAGATTTGTTCTGTGTGGGAATCGAACCAACGACCTCTGGAGTGAAGTGTAAGCACACTGACCTCCGCGCCATATCGGTCGTCAAAATGCTATGCTCGTAGTATGAAGATATCCATAGGTGAACTGGAGAGACCGACATTCGACAAAGCAAGGCGAGGTTGAAAGCTAAAGTGGCAGTGGGCAAGGTACATAGCAAAAAGAACAGATGACCGATGGAGCGTTAAGGTTCTTCAATGGTGATCGCGAGCTGGCAAACGTAGTAAACGTAGCCGGCCTCCCACGCGAACGAACGACGATCTGGTCAAGGCGGCGGGAAGCCGCTGGATGCAAGCGACTCAGGATCGCTCAATATGTTCAGCAGTGGACTTCGTATGACTGAGATGATGATGATGACAGTTATATTGGTATCAAATGTAATATTAATAATATAATATTTGACGACCAATATGGCGTAGAGGTCAGTATACCTACACTTCACCCCAGAGGTCGTGGGTTCGATTCCCACACAGGACATATCTTTGTGTGCATGAACATGAATATTTGTTCTGGTCTGGGTGTTTTCCTATGCATATTACGTATGTATTTACAAAAAAAAAGTATATAAGTATTTTTATTCGTTGTTTAGTATCCATAACACAAGTTCTTAATGATACTTATCTTGGAACTAAATAATTGGTGTAATTGTCAGAAAATATTTATTATTTATTTTATTTTATTTATTTGAAATGATAGTCAAAAACGAAATCAAATTTAAAACAGTTCTCAGTGGTCAGTCCTTGGATCGTGTGTCATCATCATCATCATTATAGCCACATAAAATCCCCTGCTGAACATTGGCCATCCCCATCCATTATACTGCGGGTATCTCCATAATCATCAGGCTGGGCAGGCGTGTTGGTGATCGCAGTTCAAGCCAGTATGCAGGATGACGCTGCTGCCCATCATCCAGTAATAATTCTCTTCGTCGACTTCTATGACTCCCCGTGAGATGAGAGGGGGTGGCACTATTCTCGGCCAGTACCACAGGGCAACCCATGGCTGACCGTGTGTGGCATTTAATATCAAGCGTTCACAGATCCTCGAAGTATTTTTTTATAAGTATGATTCATAAGTGCTTAAGCTATAAAATGAAATTGGCAATAAATAGCAATTTTAAAGATAAAAATATGTACATTAAGTAGCCCTATCATTGAAAGAGACAAATGAATATCAATAAAACCACTTACTTGCATTACATTGCGTGTAATGTAACAAGAATTTTAAGTAATCTACTTGTAGAAACAGTAATGTATGTCGAAATAAACTTACCGTCTTGTTTGTTTTGACAGGAGTTGGGGTGAGAGGGAGATGTCTATTGCTTGTAAAATGCGAGACACAACGTAATGTGATTGGTGGAGGTCCGTGGGATCGATCCGGGGTGCGCGTGGGCAATCGTAATGATACTGGATGGGGCTATACAAGTGTGGAGAAGGAATGTCTGAAAATTATATTCTTGCACTTGTTTTTATTGGGTACTGATTTTATACTGATGTAATTACACCCTTGATTTTATTAGGTGGAAAGATATTGTTATTAATAACTAAGTCTTTAAAAATATTTAATAACAAGTAAAATATTTTTACCCTTACAAACCTAAAGTAAAAATCACGCGTATCAGCGAGTGATTTTGTAATTGCTAAGTCAAGTCGCCCGGTAAGACTTGAGTCACTTAAATAGTTTTGAATCTATTCAATTTCTATCTTGACACTTTGTCCATCTGACAGTTGTCAGTCAATATACATAAATATAATCTAAGTAATCTAAATTTTATGGCGTGCAATGTTTTAGTGCTGAACTGAAAAGCTTACAGCTACAACTTTATTTTCAAAGTTATCATTGCTTTATTTTTACACAAATTTTGTAATTTCGTAGAAGTGGCATTTTATGGCAAATTACAGTATAGTTCAAAACAACCTTCCTATCTTGCAATAAGAGTCAACTTTCATCTTACATGCTATAACTTAACATTATACATAATCCCACTCCTTACTAACCTAACCCGATATAAAACTTATAAGAGCCACTAAATAGCCATGTTTATTCGGCACTAAACGTCAGATGTACTAAAAAAACCACTAATAAATATATCAAACCCATCGCGGACGGTGTCCAGCCCGTCATCCATTCTACGCATGATCTTAAATCAGAATCGTCTTAATATATGTTTAATAAATAATAAAAAATAATTGCTTCGTGACGAGAGAAGGTTGTGAAGGGAATCCATTATGGATTCGTGTTTAGTTATATAATAATATTATACTGGTCGTTCAGTAGTGAGTGGATGCAGGTGGCTTGAGATCGCTCGACATGGAAAAAGATTCGGGAAACCTTTGTTTAGCAGTGGAATTCATGGTTAAGACACTATAAAAATTGATAGATAGATAAACTAGTATACATATAGTATACATATAAAACAATAAAAACAAAATTACAATAATTAAAAAAAATATATATAACAACAAAACAAAACTAAAAGTATAGCGTTGGCATAGTGTGCATGTGTGTTGCAGCGCTGCAGAATGGCTACGGCTCAGTGGGTTTTTTTGCTCTGAGAGAGCAAAACACAGATTTTCAGCTTTTGCCGAAACAGTAACGCGAGACGCGCCCAAAATACAGTGTATAATTTATAATATAACGTACAATTTTATAAATAGGTATAGAGTTATATAAAAGTAAAAACATTTCAAATAAAACAAAAATATAAAATATAGGTTTATTAAATGTCTTTTTTTATTTTATTTTATAACTGAAGGAAAAGAAGATTAAACTGAGTTATTGTGATTCTTAATTATGTGATAACTGAAGGAATGGAGAACAAAACTGAGTCCATGTGAGTTTTATTTGTAAGATATATCTTATATGCCAAATGTTCTTTTAAGGTTGCAGGATCGCGCTGAATGCAATCAACTATCAATCGCATTCATTAATAGTTTATATGGGAGATCTAAGTTCAGCACTGGACTTCCTTGGGCTGATAATAATGTTCCTTTATGCCGCTGTTGGATATCAGTAATAGTGTCGCTGAGGAATATCATCTTATCATTAGTTTCCACCTTCGTCTTTACCTTTAAAGAATTTGGTTCCGTGTTACACAAATAATTGTCCTGTGCGGGAGTCTAAGGCCGTGTCCCCAGTAGGCAAACTGTTAGCGGCCGACTGAGTTGCAAGACTGAGAGACCGACGCTGCAAACTACGTATAGTGAGCGCAAAACTAGCAGACTGTGGACACTCCATTTCAAATATATGGAAGGGCGTACTAAATCGGTACGCCGCAAACTCAATCGGCCGCTAACAGTTTGCCTACTGGGGACACAGCCTAATCCACGAACTCAGTAGTGTTAAAACGAGTATACCTAAACAGGCTGAGTAATCGCTACCAAATGATGAAAACTACAGGGTGAGTCTGGCCAACATTTCAGTTTTACTGCTTATCTATAAAAATATATAAAATATACCTTGTTGTCTTTAAGATCAACAGAATCATTTAGATTCGCCAAATTTTTATACATAAAATGAAAATTCTATAATTTTTCTTCTTAACAACAATGAAAGAGATATGAGCGGTACTATAATCAGGAAATAAAAGCAAATGGATTCTTTGTCAGAATTTGTCAAGGTTTGTCAGTTTATCTGTCTGTTGTGGTTTTTTCTCAAGATTTGTCAGTCTGTCGGTTACTCTTATAAGGGGGACCTGTCAGTCAGCCTGTCGTGTTTCTAAAGGGGGAGAGGATAGTCCGTCAGTCAGTCAGTCAGTGACTCTAACGAGGCTTTCAAAAAGACAACTAGATTGAGAAGAATGCCTCAAGAAAATCATCTCGGCTTTTTTAAAATTATTCAAACAAACAATGAACCACAAACCCTTACAAACAACTGACAACCAACATAACATTTTATATGTGAACCAAACAATACACAATAACTTAAAAGAAACACAAAACCATACGAACGTGTGTCAAATTATGATTTTGCCTTCGTCCCCTCGCCCCGGGGCAATATTATAGTTGCCAGAAATTTATTGTTTTTCATCTTTGAAATCTTAGCAGAGTCAAGTTGTATAAATCATGCGTTAATGCCCTGGCATTATACAAATTCAAATTTATAACCCGATAAAATTACGGAATGGCCGATGGGGTGTCAACCGACCCCCTCCCGCCCCCTGGTGGGGTGTTCGCTAAACTAGACTGCTTTAATTCATTATCAAATGTCGGTGAGTGTACATAAAATGGTTTTGATTGGGTTTCCATTTGTCGCTGAAAAAGTGTTAAGATTTTGTTCTGGACATAACAAGTGGTATCAAAATTTTTAAAATATACTCGCAGGCAAGCTTTGAGTGTAAGCTCTTAATAGGAAAATCTTATTTCTTAAGTTTGTGTATAAAGAAACACACACACTTACTCACACACACACACAACACACACACACAAACACAACACACACACACAAAGAAGTTATTACAATAGGAAAAAATCTAAATGTTAGTTTGAATTCAAAACCTTTAAAATGCTTTATTTATTTTTTAGTTTTTCTTAATTATTAAGTTTTAGTAACATAAACGTCATCATTTTATTTTATTTGTTTGTGATGTTATGTCGCTATGCATTAAGTTACCACTTATTGTTTTAGGAGAGCGGACTCTCCTGTCACAAGTGGTCTACTCACTTAAAAGGAGAATCCAAACTCTGTATAGAGAAACATACTTTGTATACGCAATATACATTTTTTTAATTTCATTTTCAAGTTGGTAGTGTTTGGTATGCACAAACTAAACAGACTATAAATATTCTCTTACACTCACACCAATTATTTAGTTCCAAGATAAGTATCATTAAGAAATTGTGTTATGGATACTAAATAAAGGATAATTTTTTTGTAAATATATACTTAAGATACATAGGAGAACACCCAGACCAGAACAAATATTCATGTTCATGCACACAAAGATTTGTCCTGTGTGGGAATCGAACCGACGACCTCTCGAGTGAAGTGCATGTATACTGACCTCCACGCCATATCGGTCGTCACTATGGGCTCATATAACAGTTAAATATTTAAGCTCATTAACGTCCCAAACCTGAGTACAGTCCTTCTCTTGCTAACCAAGGTAATGAGGATTCAGGTCATATTCCACCACGCTGACTCAGTGCGGAAGCAGGTATGTAAAGTTCAACCCGCCTCTTTAACATGACTTCAACCCAACCAATATAATTAAGGGCCTTTCAAATAGTATCAAAATAAATTTTAAAAAAAAATTGTTTATAACGCCATGTCATAAATACAACCACTCAATTATTACATTATTTAGCCCAGTGAGGGGTCAACTTTAATTGATAAAAAAATAAAAAAAATCTAATTGTCACATTAACTCCAAGATTAGTATCATTCAGAATTTGTGCTAAATAAAGTATAAACATACTTTTTCATGTTCATGCATGCACACAAAGATTTGTCCTTTGTGGGTTCGATCCATGATCTCAAGATCAGAGTGCTGATATACTGACCTCTACGCAATAACGATCGTCAAATTGTTGGTCTATTAAGTTGATAATTGCAGATATCTTGTATTTGCTAATTTAATCATATGACACATCATCATTATATCCTAGTTGCCCTAACCCCTGGGTCTGAAACCCAGGGTCTGCTCACTGATCTAACCAAAATTTGGCTGAATATCAGTTGTTATATGGAGCGACTGCCGTCTGACCTCCGCAACCCAGGGGGGAAAATCGTTCTATGGGTAAGCTGATTACAGGATGTAAAAGGCACTGACTTCCTAATAACGACTGCCATGTTCATGATGCCGGGACCAACAGCCTAACGTGCTTCTGCACACGGAGTAGGCGATATATCCGCAGATAACTTTGAAAAGTGCAAGTCAGTCAGCCGGTCTCCAGGGCTTACAACCAAGAATTTAAAAACTATGGGTTCACTGGGCTACCGCTCTTTGTAACATTTGACACTATACATAATATTACGCCCATCTGGGGTAAGCAAAGACATTGAAAGATCTCATTGCCTTTTTGGAAGCCTCGGTAGAGTCACCGACAGACTGACTGACTGACGGACAATCCCCTCCCCCTTTAGAATCACGACAGGCTGACTGACAGATCCTCCCTATAAGATTAATTATTAATTAATTAATTGCATTACTAACCCAATTTATGTTCGTAAAATATTGTAATTAGGCTAGTTATTATACAGAAATAAATTATTATTATTATAAGAGTAACCGAGAGACTGACACATCTTGAGAAAGCATCTACAACAGACAGATAAACTGACAAACCTTGACAAATTCTGACAAAGAATCAATTTGCTTTTATTTCTTGATTATGGTACCGCTCATATATCTTTCATTGTTGTTAAGAAAAAAAAAATACGGAATTTCCATTTTGTGTATTCCCTTTGACGAATCTAAATGATGTTGATCTTAAAGACAATAAAGTATATTTTATATTTTTAGATACAACTATTTAAAAGGGATATTTTTAGCAAAGTTTAGTTTAAGCTCAGAGAACGTGAAACGCGCCAAATGGTCAGAGGTGGCTATTTTAAGTTAGCCCTAGAGGGAGACAAGAGCTGGACATTTTCCATTTTCGACGACATGTAGCGTGGTGGCGAGTATACCCGCATTCCGCTCCAAGCTCGTGGGTTCGATTCCCACAAAGAACAAATCTTTGTGTCAAAAGTCAAAAGTCAAAGTCAAAATACTTTTTATTTCATAAACTATTACATAGTACTTGAAAACGTCAAAATTATAAAAAAATAACAAAAACAAATGCAACTTGCAACCAAACAATTAAAAAAACAAAAAAAAATTAAGTGTAAGCGAATCTAATTGCCAGTTCCGAGCCACCGCTCTGTAAGAAGAACTGGCAAGAAACTCACAGGCTATGCTCTTTTAAATTATCGATTGGTTAGTAACAATCTTCATTTGTCTGTGACGCTATACAATGCAACATAATATAACAATATTCATGCTTTAAGTCATTCATATTAGAATAGCCTGTATGAAACGGCAGTTTAATCACTATCCCGGTCTTAGTTTGTTTCCTATGTATATTAAGTATATTTACAAAAAATAAGTAATAAAGTATGTTTATTCATTATTTAGTATCCACAAAACAAGTTCTTAATGATACTTATTTAAATAAAAATAAAAAAAAATAAACTTGGTCATTTAGATTCGTCAAGCATTTACACACAAAATGGAAATCTTATAACTATATATTTTTATAATATCTTGAAACTAAATAATATGTGTAACAAATATTTATTTTGAATTGTTCAATTAACAATTTTGTTATCCATCAAATGGTCAGGAATAATATTGTTTAGTTTTTAATATAACAATGTTACCGCCATGTTAAAACCTCGTCCGCTTTAGTTATTTTTCAATATTTTTTAAAAGTTTTTATTTTTCTTTTAGGAGAATACATCTCACAACGGAGCGTACCTTAAATGTTCTCAGCGTCATGCTGCCGGCTTTACTAACACTTACGGAGAACCAACTCGAAAATTGAATATCGATAAAGCCTTAAGATAAAGTTCAAAACGGCTTCGTTATAATTCGGGCCAATTATTATCAGCTAGCTTGATTTATAGCAATTTTGGAGTGTAAACCTCTTTTCTCGCTTTTCGCGTTTAATTGAATGATCAAATCGGATGGCATTAAATCGAGAATCGCTCGGTATTGTCTCGATTCTGAGACAATGGACTCAATCGATGACGGCGCGGTTTTGTTCGGCTCATTCGAATTTAGAACACAATTGTGGACTTTTGTTTTTTAACTTCAGCTTATAGCTTACTTAAATATTTACAGTGATAAGGATTGATCAGTCTTCTTGGCGGGAAAGTGAAGCGTCATGTCTCGAGCTACGTTTTATTTTCTAAAATTTGTGATATTCCGAACATTAATGTGTATTAACGGTGGATTATAAACCGTTAAGTGTTTGTGAATTTACTTAAGTGCCAATTCTCTCAAGAAGTCCATGTGAGATCTCAGTATAGTCCCACATCTTTACTGAGGACTCAAGCGGCTTAGGGGGAGAGCATCTCATTTACCATTTATCATCTTTATCACCACTCATTCTCATTTACTATGATTTATATATTATTAATATGTCTCTTACTTGACACTGGCTAAATGAGTTAAACGCACAGAGCTAATATTTATAAGAAAAATAAAAAAGGACTTTGATTTTAGTTTAAATAAACTAAAATCATTATTTCCATTAAAAATATTATTTTGATACAGCTTCCAAGCATTGGCTTCTTATGAAAAATTACACACTGTAGAGCATTTTGAATACGAATATCTATCTCTTAATATATTGTTGTAACTGTACAAACCCTGTACTAAAATTTATTTACTATTGTGTACGATATTGTGTTGTGTTGAGTAAATAAATGATTATGATTGTAACTAGCAGAGGAGATGAAGTGGATGATTGAGTTACTGGTTAAAAAAAGGAAAGGGGAAAAAAACAGGGAACACTTTCTTGTGGTAAAATGAGGGATACATACATATTATTACGCCTGTTTCCCAAAGGGGTAGGCAGAGGCATATTACACGCCCACACTTCGTCAGTTATATTTTGGTCCCACGTTATAGGTGGCGAGCCTATTGCCGCTTATAGAACTTGTTTTCTGTTCGCCAGAGCCTCGTCCGTTAATCGGCAGGTGCACCGCTTGCAGGTGAGGTTGGCTTGGGCTCCACAGATCTTGGTAGGGGCCCTATACACCTATGTGGATATATAAAACGGAATACCACCAAAATATAAAGAAAAAAAAAGATTTAACATCATTCATACCTCAAAAATACTAGCTTATTGTAAACAAATAAATTACAGTAAATAACAATAACTTAACTCCAAATAAATTATCTCTAAATAACAATAAATATGAAAACTGAAAGCCGTCAGAGCGCTTGGCTCGGACGATATCCATCAGCATTAGTGCTTAGACTGCAACTTGACTCGTAACTTATAATTAGGGACGGTCTCGTACCTGCTGCATTATATATTCATCCCTGAGCACGACCGTTTCGACCCCACCAAGCGCTTAAGGGTTAACCTGTATTCAATCATTCCAATTTATTAATAGGGTTGGTATTTTAAGGTATTGTTTTTTGCTGATTGAATTAGTTATATGAGACGTGATGAGAAATATATTTCAATGGAAGTAGATTGAATGGGTGAAGGATTATATGATAGAGAAGGTACCCAAATACAAATACTCAATTACTCATTTATTGGTAATACTACATTACACGTCACAGAAAAGAAAACATACATTATTATTAGGATTATTAAAATTAAATTAAATTACGATATTATGAGGAATTCATCATTTCAGCCCATTAACGTCCCACTACTGAGCACGAGCCTCCTCTCACATACCAAGGTGTGAGGGTATTAGGTCATACTCCACCACGCTGACCCAGTGCGGATTGGCGGAGGCAGGTGTATGGCGTCCTGCTGTTAGACTTTTTCAAGCCGCCCAATAGGTCTCTAACATGGCTTAACGACTACCACATTGTGTGATAACCGGGACCAACGGCTTAACGTGCCGGAAGCGCTCGATATCAAATGCCACACAAATGGTCACCCATCCAAGGACTGACCTCTGTAAGCTCTGCTGTACTTCGGTGATCGTTTCCGGCCACCGAGCACCGCAGAGCTACGAGCGCTTTGCGCTATGAGGAATTAATAATGTCAAAATAAAAAAAGTCAATAACAATTGAATCAAGAAATATAAATGCAATTAATAAAAATAAAAATAACGTAACGTAACGTAAATACATACAATCTTTGATTAGTGATGATGAGTCGATGAAGAGTTCCAGGGGTGAGTGGGAGGTTATGGCAGGCTATGCTGGTCTTAGATGAGCTGGGAGCAGGCCAGGAAGATAATCAGTTTAACTTAACGAGGTGCTGTCGAAGATAATAAGTTATAACTTAACTTGCTGCCTGTCGCTCTCTTATTTTCAGTTGATAAATAAGATGAAATGAAAGGGGAAGTTAGTATATACACTTCGGTCCTCAAGTCATGGGTTGGTATCCCAAGCTGAGATAATTAGTTGCATATTAATTACTGTAAGTAAACGAAAATTGTTGTGGATATGACTATCAATAAAGGTTATAGTATATTTGCGTATTGATTACTTATCACTGTCTTATAATCATAAAATTTATATAAAAAATATCCTATCAGTTACAAAACGTTTAAAATCAGGTTATAAATAAATAAAATAATAAACAAATAAATATTCTCTTACAGTCACATCAATTATTTAGTTCCAAGATAAGTTGTGTTATGGATACTAAAGAACGGATAAACATACTTAAATACTTTTTTTTTGTAAATACACACTTAATACACATAGAAAACACCCAGACCAGAACAAATATTCATGTTCATCTGGGGAAAGTTCTCAATATCAAAATTTTAAGGAATTAGAAATAAGTACTATTTTCCATTAACATATAATACAAAATCCTGCACTCAAAAAACAATTCTCAACATTATGTTCCATATATGATTTTTCTACAAAACCATATAAAAAGTTTTTCAAATAAAAGTAGTACATAATTTTTTTTCTAATCATTTATCGATTTATATCATAAAAAATACCCGACTACAAATGAAAATTTATGACATTTATGCAAAACGTGAACAGCAATGCTGCAAATCTTTTGACCCCACATAGTTATATAAAAAAACGCATATATCTCCCAAGTTCATTGACGTTTGTTTCTAAAAAAAGAAGTTCCAATGTCAAAGGAACACGTTTCTAAGACCTGTCATAATTCATCTGTCATAATTCATTTCGCTGCGTGCTCCTGATAGATTTACAACGGTGACGTGTTTCTACGTCGCTAACTTGTACAGTCGCCTTTGGAATAAAGTGATATAATAGGTTGGGGAAAAAGTCTTTTCGTACTTTTGTATGAAAATTCAAGACATTTTTTTCAAAGTTTATTTACATTTATTTACAATATATATGTACCGTTTTGTTGAATAACTTTCTGCCATTTTGTGGGCAGAGACATTATCCCGTTACTGTAGAAACTTTGGGACTTCTGATCAAAAAAACGGGACAAATAGTTTTGGCAGTCCTCTCTTGAGGTCAACCTTACAGAACCTAAAGAATTCTGCAGAGACCGAAACAGGTGAAAATCTGAAGGCGCAAGGTCAGGGCTATATGGTGGATGCACTAGGACCTCCCAGTCGAACTCTCTTAATTTTTGCTGAGTGGCTAAAGATGTGTGTGGTCTAGCGTTATCGTGATGAAAGACCACACCCTTCCTGTTGATCAATTCCGGCCGTTTTCTCTCGACTGCTTCCTTTAATCTCATCAGTTGCTGGCAGTAAAGATCAGAATCGATGGTTTTGCCGGGCGGTAAAAACTCATAATAAACAATGCCCTTCCAATCCCACCATACACACAGCATCACCGTATTTCGTGTTAGGCCAGGTTTGGCCACAGTCTGTGAAGCCTGGCTAACTTTCGACCACGACCTTTTTCGCACGTTCTTGTCGTACGTGATCCACTTTTCATCGCCAGTTATCAATCTCTTCAAATACGGCTCGGTTTCATTACGTCTCAATAATGAATCGCAAATGAGTACACGGTTCATTAAGTTTCTTTGAGTGAGCTCGTGTGGCACCCAAATATCGAGCTTTTTTGTATAACCAGCTTTCTTCAAATGGGTCAAAACTGTTTTGTGGTCAATTCCCAGTTCTTCAGCTACATCGTAACTACTAATATGCCGATCTTGCTCCACTCTTTCAAAAATGGCGTCCATTTTATTCGTAACAGGGCGACCAGAGCGAGGTGCATCTTTAACATCAAAATTTCCGGACTGAAAACGTTTGAAACAAATTTGTGCAACTCTTACTGACACTGCATCAGGTCCATAAACATCACAAATTTTTTTCACTGCTTGAGTTGCATTTTTGCCTTTTTTATAATAAAATTTTAAAATGTATCGAATTTCTTCATTAGATTCACTCATTTTAACGGAGAGAAAAACAAATGAAAAATAGCGGGAAACAACTTTTTTTTATTTTTTTCTTTTCTTTATAATGGAACCTTTTTAATGTTACCAAAACCAGCCAGACAGAAATAGTACAGTCAAAAAAAAATTATAATAAGTTTATACCTACGTTATGCGAAAAGACTTTTTCCCCGACCTAATATGTTTAAAAATAACTAACAGCGTAAATAATACTTCATACTAATCTTTGTTTAAATGCGACATAAGGATGCGAAGTAAATAAGGACTCTATTTGCATAAAATTTGCATTCAACACTAAAATTTTAACACAGTCATAGTTAACTGATTAAATAATTTTGAATAAATAGATTTCCTATTTTTAGAGTCTTTGTTAATTTCAGTTATTATTTTAAAATATATAGACTAGTAAATGATATATTTATCTGTTGTTAAGTAGTCTTTGTGTACCTATTGCACAAGTTCTGCTTAATTCGGAAATAAATTAAACTACGCTAAATAGTAAGAGGAATTTATAAAAAAAAATATTAAGTTTAGTTATAATCATTTAGTTATAGGAACGTTGCATCCGTTGCTTATATATTATGTAATGTTATGTTATGTTTACAGTATATAACAAAACTTTCTATGTGCACTAATCTACAATATTAAATTGATAAGAACAGCGTCAGAAAACAAAAACTACATTTGACGAAGCATTTTTGGAAGTTCACTGTACCTACGCACGTATGTGTCGTCAGATTATTGTGTCGCCTGATTTATAACATTCTTTTTAATAAACATAGTAACGGCATTCGTTTTATTGCACTTTGTATAGCCGAGGGTGACAATAGTCGCTAACCGAGAAACACGAATTTGCAAAAGAGAAACCCGGGATATATTTTAAATAATATACTCTTACTAAAATGATATTCGTATGTGTAAATATACTTATACTAAAATGATATCAAATTGTAGAAACAACTTTGATTAATTTTCTGCATCCATTCTTTAAGAATGTAATTCAAAGCAAACTTTTAAACCATAATGTAATATTAAACTGTGCACACTACACTGATCGCTATATAAAATTAATTATGCGTATATTTCAGGGATTGCAAGTTTAAAAAAAGCACCGACAATTTTTATAATAACTTTTGTATGTTAATATAATTCATTACTAAGGTAGGGAAGAGCAGAGTCTCCTAACACAGAATTATTTTCATATATGAAGACTCCACGCACACTATTGTTTAAACTAAAAAAAAATTACTGAAGCATATGGCCTACCTGATGAAAAGTTATCATCGAATTCCAATACGTGCTTGCCAATACCCAGGGCCTCATCTAAAGCTTATAAGCATCAGAGTTTACAAGCAAATTACTGTATTGTTTTGGACAAAGCTTACTAAAGCAAGTGATGGATTAAAAATATCCTTGTAACAATTCCCGCGCTACTAAAATTTCCCGAAAAATCGAGAAACTATTCAACACGACACGTGTTTCGCCCTTACACAGGGCATCTTCAGGTAAGATAGGAGCCTCAGAACAACGATGTCTTCACGACCAACGCTGAAACGAGACACGTGAAAACGAGAAGTGTGGGCGTAGAATATGCCTCTGCATACTCCTTCGGGAAAACAGGCGTGAATGTATGTATGTTTTTTGAGCCATTAAAGAAGTTCTTATGAATGTCAATTGTCACTGCGGGCGGGAGCTTGATCGTGGTAGAATTAGACAAGAAACGCTTCAACGTTGAATTTATTTTCCGCCAGTTACATGAAGTTTAATTTATATTTAATGTTATTAAAAAAATATATATTCAAAATCATTTATTCAAGTTAGGCTCAAAAGATCTCTTATGAACGTCTAAATTTAAAAATTAGCGCGCCTATTTGAAACGTTATTGTGAAATTAATGTAATTGAAAACAATAAAAACTTTGTCATTATAATACAAACATACAATTACAAGTTCGGTACGAAACCTCCCACAAAGAGTGACTAATTATGAAAAAAAAGCTTTCTCTCCAATCCAATAATAATTAAAGTGTCATATATACTCTCTTGCAAAGAGTTTGTAAAGGTGGCTAATTCTTATAAATTTTATTAATATTACTGAGACTTTATTTTATAATATACATAATTATATATTGTAGGAGCTATAATCAAAAACGTTTGTCGAGAAAAAGTCATATTTATTGACTGTTCATTGTCCATTTTAATTTAATTGGAAGTAACTACTCCGCGGTAATATTAATATTGTAATTCATATCGGTATAGTTTCATTTAAATTATGCGTAATTAACGACGTGATTACGACGACCGATATTGCGTGGTGGCGAGTATACCCACACTTCGCCCCTAAGGTCGTGGCTTCGAATCCCACACATGACAAATCTTTGTGTGAATAATAATAATAATAAATATTTTCTGACAATTACACCAATTATTTAGTTTCCAAGATAAGTATCATTAAGAACTTGTGTTATGGATACTAAACAATGGATAAACATACTTAAATAGTTTTTTTTTGTAAATACATACTTAATATACATAGAAAAACACCCAGACCAGAATAAATATTCATGTTCATGCACACAAAGATTTGTCCTATGTGGGAATCGAACCCACGACCTCTGGAGTGAAGTGTAGGTTTACTGACCTCCACGCCATATCGGTCGTCAAGCATGAATGTTTGTTCTGGTCTGGGTGTTTTCCTACGAATTTACAAAAATAATTATTTATGTATGTTTATCCGTTATAAGTTCTTAAAGATACTTATCTTGAAACTTAATAATTGGTGTAAATTTCAGAAAATATTTCGCTATTTATTATATGTAATCAATATTTCGCTAGTCATGGATAACATTCTTAATTACAAGTCTTCAGATTGTTGTCTTCCGGTCATCGTTTGCGACTATATAAGTAAAGCAGAATCGTTATTGTTCTCTCCATACGCACACTTTAAATATTGTGCCTTTTAAGTCGAAGATTTAATTAAAAACCTATTGTTTCCTGTCTTCCGTTAATCGGCCACAACTTTACAAGTTAAGCAGAATCGTCACTTTAAACGCGTCACTGCGCAGGAGTCGAAGCGGGGAAGGCATAAATCACGTTATTATCTCGAAAATGTGCCTTTTGACGTGCGCTTGTACATGTGGCCCACATTACTGACACCCATTCGGGATGCACTGTGTGGGTTTGATTGCTGGTTGACTGTTTTTGAAAAATAACTCGATCGATAAGTTTCTTTGTTTCGAATTTTTTTGGCAGTTATATTGTAAAAGGAGACGCGCGCGGTACATTTCACGACCGATATGGCGTGGTGGCGAGTATTCCCTCACTCCACTCCTGAGATCGTGGGTTCGATTCCCACACAGGACAAATATTTGTATGTATAAATATGAAAATTTGTTCTGGTCTTGATGTTTTTCTATGTATATTAAGTATGTATTTACAAAAAAAAAAAAGTATTTATGTATCTTTATCCATTATTTCGTATCCATAACACAAGTTCTTAATGATACTTATCTTGGAACTAAATAATTGGCGTAACTGTCTGAAATATTTATTATTTATTTATTTATACTAGGTAGAAGAAAATGATCAACGATTTGAAGCAGAGTTTACAGAGATGGATGGGTGACCAATTGGCGCTTTAAGGAAGGAAGTTAGGTAGGTTAAAATGTGGTTCCCGGCTATCACTCTACAATATGCCTTTTATTGACCTGCGCGTGCGCATGTTGTCGACATGACCTACTGATGGAAGTGTGGGTTGGATTGCCGTCTAACTGTTTTTGATAAATATTTTATACATGTGTGGAGTGTTGATTTCAGCGATAAAATTATTTAGTTCGAAATTATTGGCATTGATATTATAAAAGATTAAGCACGGATCTACCGCGGTACTAGTTCAGAAACGATCACCGAAGTAAAGCAGAGTTTACAGAGGCCAGTCCTTGGATGGGATGGTCCATTCGTGCTTCTAGGATGTCAAGATATTGGTTACCACTATAACATACTTTCTGTTTTTGTATATATGGCATCATTATATCATCCTTACATAGTCCACTGCTGAACAATAGAAAATAGGGAGTCGTAAGAGTCGTCAAAGAGCAATCCTACCAGATGAAGGGCAGCAGCGTCATCCTGCATACTGGATTGAACTGCGATCATCAACCCACCTGTTCAGTGTGGTGATTATGCGCAAATTATTCTCAATAGATAATAAATGAATGTAATTACGAAATGAAATAATAAATAAGACAAATACAATTACAAACACCCATTCCCATTGAAAAATAAAACCACAGAATACTGGATAATAAACCAAACTCAACTACTACATTAATATATTCATTATAAAAACCAATAATAATAGCGCGAATCAGAAACTGATCACAATAGTACAGCGTCATCTATTGACAAGGTTGTGTCAACAGATATTCAAACTGTAACGAACACCCATTAAATAAAAGCACTCAAGAAACCCAAAACTTCAAAACACAGTCCAAAAATCTTCCCCCATCAAAGACCGTGGCCCACAAATCATGTCGCACCCAGGCAACGAATCCGCACTCCCCGCGCTCGTCACAAATCAACAAGACGCATGCTTTCCGCCGGGACTCGAACCCGCTAATGGTCGGCCGATTTATTAACTCAACTAACATGATGAAAAAAATATGTTTGCGCGACTGTATGGATGTTTTAAATAGGGCCTTTTTTACATTCCTCTGGTTTAAGATGTAGTTAAGTGAGTAATTTAAATATGCCATGGAATGGTTCAATTCCATCATTTATTCTTAACTTCATTATGTGAAACAATTTAAGTATACAAATTACATTCGAATACAAATGTCAAATTATTAAGGTATTCAAAAAAATATATATAATGATAATTCGAATTAATTCACAATTTAAAGTGACATTCAACATATAAAAAAATATTGAACATTTAACCCACATCGGGTTTACCAGCATAGCTATAAGATTTTCAGTCAATTAAAATGTAACTATTTTATAGCATTTTTTATCATTACATTGATTATTTTACTTGTAATAATAAGTTTTATAGATGTGTTGTATAAAAATACAACTGATAAGATTTCCGAAATTCACTTTACAAGGCCAGGATGTTTCTTTAAAGAAATTTCGAGATAAAGACATGTGTCGCGAAATAAGCAAGTCCTTGTTCTATTGGTTATTTTTCCTAATATGTGTTTCTCATTCTTTTTAGAGACTTTGATAAAGACTTTTTAATAGTTTAGGCAGCAATGACTACCGCGGTGCTACGAGCGCTTCGGATCGAAGTGTGACAAGTCATAAATACTTTCTTTAGTCCTTGCCTACACAGAAAATATTCAGATCGAGACAAATATCCTTAAGGCAAAAGTCAAGTCAATAAGTTCTTTATTTCATAGTACTTGAAAACGTCAAAATGACTTTTCATCGTATTAGGAATCAAAGCAATCGAACTTTCGAGCTGAGAACGGGTAGACTTCCGCGATATTTCGTTTATCCTATAATTTTAATTAACATATCATCATATTATTATCTTAGGCACTAAAAGTCCAGTGTCCATATTCAAACCTATCACATAGATCGATCATATGCCGCTTGTATTCCCCGTCTTCCTGCCTTGAATAGATCGTTGGGGAGCCTGAAAGCCGTCTCATACTTACTACCTTCACCGATTTGCAGTTGTGTGTAGTGTATTGAAGAACCTGAACGCTCTATAAGGTACCCACGGAAGATCAGAGCATTCTGTCATTCGTGGCTGTGTGCATATTGACATTCTATCAGACTATTTGTTAAGTGCGTAGGAGAGATTTCAGAACATTTTTTGTAAAATTTGTCCGCATGACCTTCCTCTTAAATCACTCTATCTATTAATAAAAACCGCATCATAAATTCGTTGCAAACTTTTAAACATCCAAGCATGCATAGGGGACAGAGGAAAGCGATTCTGTTTTACATCTACTATAATAGTGATTATGTTTTTAAAAGCAGAATAAATAATATTTTAATTCTTTCTTAAATATCTACTAAAAAGTATGTCATAACATTCTTTGCGACATTTCTTTAAAATGACGAAACAACATTAACAAGTTAAGTAGTATACCTCGGCATCCTTTGGTTGCGGCAAAGTGTGACTATTTAATCTGCAGCCGAGCAAACAACGCCCTCTGTCGGCTGCGCGGGCGCAACTCCTTTGTGGCTTCTATTTGCCCGCTTTGCCGTTTTAAAGAAGCGACAGTTTACATAGAGATGATGACACCGGTTAGCTTAGTTCAGTTTGTGTGTTTTTATAGTAACACCGATCTTGTTTTTATTAGTAAATTGAACTAGTTTAAGTGGGTAAGTTTTTTTGTAGATCTGTCGCAAGTCAAGATTATTTTTTAATTAAATGTGGCTCAATAATGCTCTTAAGAACTATCGCGCTATTTCACTGCGGCCAGGAGCTTAAGTAAAGAAGAAATGGTCAAGACAAATTTCTTCTATGCGACTGACTCGTCATAATGAAATATGTCTTCTCATGTCTGCTGTGTTCGTCGGTAATTATGTTTATATTATTAGAGAGAGTTTTGTCTTCTGTTCTTTTGGATCTTGAGACTGCAGGTTACAATTGTTTTAATATTAGTTATTTGTATTGTAACTGGCGGGAGAAAAAACCAAACTTGACGATTTTCTTGCCCTTTCTTTTAAGATCAAGCTCCCGCCCGCAGTGAATGGGCGCGTTAGTTTATAATTCATAAGAGCTCTATTGAGCCAAAATTGAATAAATGACTTTTATTATTTGAATTTGACCATGACAGCATCCTGCCTGATGCAGCCCAAAAAACCTTGACAAGAGCACCTACTCATGAAAGCCTGCATAAACTCAGTTTCACGACCCTCTTACAAGACCTTGGGAGCCGGAATAGGTTTCCAAAGCGAAATGGTTTTACAGGGGAACGACCTACAATTTGTTTGGTTCGAGTAAGTACTTAAATATGTTAATACTTGTGTGTATATAATTACATTTTTTTTATATTTTATATATTTGTGTATTTAGTTCATATGTAAGAAATAGTTTCAGTGTTTATTCTTTTTAAGGTTTATATGCTGAGCATACTGTTTTTCTGCTCTCCGGTTGTCTGAATCGCTCTTGGATTGGAATTTATATCAGTATTCATAGTGATCTATAGTTTTTTGTTAATAAAGAGTACACTTTTGTGTAATATAGGTATTTTGTGTTCTTCATAATATAGAAAAACTAAGGACTTATATGCACGACTAATTTCGCCTTCCTCCATAAAAAAGAACCCCATTTGATGCCATAAATTGTGTAAGTTAATCAAAGTTTCCGCTACCCCGGACGCAATGCTTAAAGTAATACAATCAAAGCCGAAGAAAACAAACACAAGTCTGTGCGGAGGTCAAAGTCTGTTCTAGACCAAGACCCCCAATTCAACCCCTCGCAATGAGCCAAATAAATTTATTTTATTTCCTTGCCTCAGACGCCGTTTGATTCACTCCAACGCCGGAGTGATACGTACTTCTTTTCCTTTCGTTGTTTACTGGAGTTGTCTCGACTCTGCGAAAGGCTATAAATTTCAAGAGACTCCCTTAGAAAGTAGGTATATGTTAGGTATACTTAGGTATAAGATTTACTGCTAATTTCTTTATAATTGCTTTTCAACAGTTTCTTTTGTGTAGGAGTTTTGTTTTTACTTTGTTAATAAAATGTTTCAGTAATTGTTTTGGTTATTTTCATGCTACTTTTTTAAATACACAATAAGTACCTGTATCGTATATTCTTGTGAAAGTACTTAATACAACATCACTTTTATTGCAAATTATCTCTGTGGTATCATTTCTTCCATGTCTTAATCCTAAGATAATTATGCTGTTTTAACATTTTGATGACTAACGCAATGTTGTGTTTCAAAGCATTATACAGAATCAGTATACCGACGACCGATATGGCGTGGAGGTCAGTATACCTACACTTCACTCCAGAGGTCGTGGGTTCTATTCCCACGCAGGACAAATCTTTGTGTGTATAAACATGAATATTTGTTCAGGTCTGGGTGTTTTCCTATGTATATTAAGTATATATTTACAAAAAAGTATGTAAGTATGTTTATCCGTTATTTAGTATCCATAACACAATGTCTTAATGATACTTATCTTGGAACTAAATAATTGGTGTAATTGTAAGAAAAATATTTATTTATTTAGTATGGATACTTGCTTAAGTGCTCTATATGTAACTTACTTGTGATGTTTTAAGTACATACAGAATATGGCTTCGTTAGGTCATACAACATTTTATACCAAAACAATATAGCTAACATGACCTCAGCTTTGATAATATGCATACTCTTCAAAACATCAATGCGTTGTGCAAGATAAAAAATCTTCGTTGGATTTTTTTTAAAAATTGTGCACTGTCACACTTTATAATACAGGTACATATAATTTTAAAGAGACTAATTAACGACAAGTGACAACCCTGACGAAAACGGGAAACACTGACCACCACGATTAAAGAAAGCTATCACATTTTGTTTCTCGAAAGTTAGTTAAAGCTTCGCTTAAAACTAAGTACATGACCGAAATAATGAGGGATTGAACTCTCTTAGACATAGATGTAATTCTTAATAATATCAAGTTGATTGCCACAGTGAATCATCGTATGAATTCATAACACTGTACATCTAAAACGAAAACACTTAGAAATGTAAAAGACAATTTATCTCAAATTGCATTACATAAACAGAGTTTAAAGGATCCCGCAAGTGGTGCATAATCAGCTAGAGGCTCGCTATGTGAAACCAAAAAATTTATTGGCGAAGTGTGGGCGCATATGCTTCTGCCTACATTTTCGGGGAAACTGACGTGATTGTATCTCATAAAGTGATATCATCATCAGCAGCCTACACATGTCCACTGCTACTAAAAAAAAAAACAAATTTATTTTCACCATGATACATCGTCTAAATTCACGATTCTCACTTGCGAAAACCTATCATCACTTACACTCTGAACTTTAGAACTGTAAAAGACAATTTATCTCAAATTACATACGAATGAGCAGCTATAAACGAAAACTGCGATAGTTCCACTGAAACCTCCACCTCGCAAGCCCGAGGAGCGACCTGCTTCCATATTCGTCAATGGCCACTTCATAAATATGCACGGCCGCCTCCCCTCTGATTACAAGCTAAATAATAAATTCAATTTGTCCGTACTGCTGCCATACCGTCAAATACTTTCCTTGATACCGTTTCTGTATTTGGACGGTATCCTGGAAATAATGGCGTTATTTAGAGACTTGCAATATGCTAAGATAGTAGGCTGCCAGCATTAACAAGTCAAGAGATGGTTGAACGCGGTGCGGGACAAGGGAGCGGTGGAGTCGATGTTTTTTGTGTTATCATTTTTTTAAAGCTTTTTCTATGTGGTATTTTATCAGCTGAAGAGTACTAAAAATACCATCGCGGTGCTCTAAGCACTCTGCATCTAAGTATGCTGTACTTTTAACCATGTTTCAGGATGTGTTTTTCTCATCTCAGCACTCGATCACAATATAATGAAGAATGTAATAACACTAACAACCCCTCAGTCCTTATGAGTTATGTATTTTTAAGTGTTTCGTTCAATTTCCCACTAAGGCTTAAGTTAAGAGTTTTTTGAACTTCAGAAAACACACTGTGATCCACAATTAGATTGTATCATTCTGACATATATGGCGAATTGATAGTGTATGCCTAAAAAGTGAGCATCCTGTATAGCACTTTTTAATTACTTTGATATCATAATCTTTTATTGTTCATATCAATCGTTAGTAACAATTTGGTATGTATTTTAGATTAGGTTCTGTTTTATAGTATTTGTAGAGATTGTTACTTACTCACCCACGATAATTATACTATTTTAGTCGTATATTATTTCTGTAAATTTATTGTCATGCTTTGTGCCTATGTTTATTTATTACCTATTGGATAAACCTACATTACATATTACGTCAAACGCCATCAGTCCCAGACAGAAAAGAATAGATCATTATGTCGATAATTGTTGGTCATTAGTCATTGAAAGATTTAAATAAATAAATTAAATACATAGTCAGGCGACTCCACGCCTCCCCGCAAACAGTTTTTACGACATCGCTCAGCGCCGCCGCTCGTAGTGGCCTCTAACAATTTTCGCGCCGCCTTCTGCCGCGGCTGTTAAAAACACAATGAATAATTATTGGTGCCATCCTTTCTCTGCATTCTGTTGTATTCACGTGTATCTAGGTAATTGACTTGATAAAAGTTTATCTACATACATACAATCACGACTTTTTCCCCGTAGGGGTAGGTAATTTCGCCAGTTTTAATAATTGTCCCACGTAATAGATGGCGAGGCTATTGCCGCTCACCAGGACCATTTGTGATTGCCAGAGCCTCGTCTGTTGATCGGCAGGTGCACCACTTGCAGGTGAGGTTGGCTTGGGATCTTAAGGTTGGTAGGATCCCCATACACTACCATACCAACGTTTATCTTTGTACGTTTAAATATTGTTTATTAAATTAAATTATTAAAAGGCTCGTGCTCAAATGGTATGTTACTTACTTTACTTTTACTTTTTACTTTTTACAGATAATTTTACGATTAAATGGAAACATTTAATAATCTAATGCACGAGCAAGTACAACAGATTTTACTAGTAAGGAAATATGCTTACATCACGGTAGAGCGATCTTAAACGCTCCAATTACAAAGTATTTTTTAGTGAAATAAACAGTTTCTACGGAATCGGACACAGGATTTTGTCATATCACGTCCGTGGTATTATATTGCATCTCCTCTACATTTTGGTCCTTCTAGCCGGATATGAACCAGCGACCAATGGATAGCTGAACCGCGAAAGAAAATAATTTAATTATAGATAACGCTCTTAGCTCCGGTAGACTAGGCAGATGGAAATATCTCTGAAGTTCAGAGAGGACTGTAGACTGGTTTCGTGGCACTGGGCATTAAACAGTCCCAGTTAGTTCCAGTTATAACTATATGTGTAGTCGGTACGCCAAGTTAAGACGCTTGTCAAGGCCAAAATCATTTATTCAAGTTTGGCTCAATAGAGCTCTTATGAAGGTCATTTTCTAATATCTAGGCGCACACGTCTGCTTCTGCCAATCTGCATTGCTGAATGAAGTGCATGTTTCGCTCTCCCCCGGACAAACTGCACTGCTCTTAATTAAAAAGAACGATAGTTGTCAAATAAAAGCGATAGTCGATGTTGTGATATAATAAAATATAAGTAACAAGGCACTTAATTCTGCTATAGATAAAAATACAAGCTTCAAAAACAATTGAAATGAGGAAAATATAGACATCAGTTAAATTAATCACATAATTACTTTTAGTGTAGGTATTTTTATTATGTACTTTTTGTGTAGGTACTTAGAGTTGGACAAATGGTAGAGCGCGTAAGCTGTCTTTTCGCGTTTGTTATGGTTTAATACTAAGTCCTAGAGACAATTGAATAAAAATTGATAACCGCTTTCAGACATGAAAACAACAGCAGATTCCTCCATCAACATTGATACGCTAAGAACACAAATATACAAAGCTTAAACTAATCATAAATTTACAAAATTTTCTTTTCGTAAATTCACATTTTGGTGAACTATAACTCACATCACACTGCCGTATGAAACATTTGTAACAATATAAAATAAATCTCCTACATATTTCACTCAAAATTCAACACGGCACATAATTTAAAACTCTCATGTTGTAGTCAAACGTTTGAGAAGGGCAGAACAGGATATGTTCCACAAATCACGGCGCACTAGACAAATAAAACATGAAAAGAAACAAAAAAGAGGTGTGTATCTGCACAAAATTCGCGAAAAGAATTACAAGCTATAAACTATAAACATGCAGTGGTACAAGTCGGCCAGTGCTGTTGGGACTTTGATGTTGGGTTTTGATGTTTATTGGGTAGTTATTAAGGTGCACGTCGTGCGCAGGGCTCCGTTTGGCAGTGATTTAGGCCCTATCGGCCGTCAACCTGATTAATGTCGCTAGTAAATCAGCGGATTACGACAATGCGAGAAATGACGAGTCGCGGCCGGAGCGCAAGCTATACTTCGATTGGTCCAAGTTGGAAGAGATTACCTGACTTACTGATACTGTAGCAGTGTGTGAAGAAAACAAGATTTTGAATCTATTTGAAACGTTTGAGATCTGAGGATCCCAAGCCAACCTCACCTGCAAGTGGTGCACCTGCTGAACAACGAACGAAGCTCTGACAAACATAAAAGTTCCCGATAAGCGGCAATAGGCTCGCCACCTATTACGTGGGTATATAATTAGCAAAATGTGGGCGTAAAATTTGCCTCTGCCCACCTACTATTCTATGTATGAGAAATTTTTTAAATATAACAAAACTTTTGATCTTTAATTTGGAATTCTGACAGATACTTTTTTTTGACTAGACTGGTCAAAGGTACCCGTTTTCTGATTTCAAGCGGTTGCTGTAATCGACAAAATAAGCATTGACAAAACCAGCACATCACGTTGAAAATATGCTGCTAATTGTGTACACCCTTGACGACCTGCATTATTCATATGTCATAAAAACCGTTTCGACGCTCACTTTGAAAGACATGGGTGTAATTGAGTTATTGAAAACATAAAATGGTGAAAAAACTATCTTAGCTAGTGGCTCGACAGGCTTTTATTAGCTTACGAAAATAGGTAATAAACACATTCATTTAATCTCGAAATTCACTTTTAGATCGCATATTTGCCATAACTTTGCACAAGAATCTTTGTAAAGGAAATACCTTCAGTGAATTAAGATATTTGGTACTGCTTCTGTCTAAAGAATTTTCAGTGCTGTCTTCTAAGGTTGAGTTAAGTACTAAAAAGTGGACTTACAGTACTACAAGTCTGACTTATATTTACCGAGAGTCCTATATACCGTAACCGCTCTCCGCTTACACCCTGTACCAAGAAACCACTCGCATCGAATTATTGAGTAAACACGTAACGTAATCGGGCGATCGTTTCATTTACAACGCCAATGCAAGGGTACACCAGATATATTGCTTAGAAAATTTCTAATAATATGTGTGAATTGGATATAATAAGATTTATTATTAACAAATATTACATTTGTATAATGTTACAGAACATAACAAAAAAGAAATACGCGGTCCGCAGCTGTTTTATTTTCGGTGAAATAAATTTCACGCATTAGTATGTTTTAGGTGTAATTTTTTTAAATTGTTATTTATCGAATATAGTTTTATATTTACATAATTATTGTATCGCATTGTTCCTGTAGGGGCAGGTAGAGATCATGGCTTCTACTGACCACGATCCTGGTTCAAACTTTTAGTTTCACTTACTTTTATTAACCTTCTCATGCCTTTTTGTCAGCTGTCTGTCTATTGACCAACTGTTTCTCCAAAAGCTCGGGAAGTTGGCCCCTTAAAGTCCTACGCGGTCTTCTATCTCATTTAAATTTTCTATTACCTCATCATCATCATCATCACAGCCCATTAACGTCCCACTACTGAGCACGAGCCTCCTCTCACATATCAAAGTGTGAGGGTATTGGGTCATACTCCACCACGCTGACCCAGTGCGGATTGGCGAAGGCAGGTGCATGGCGTCCTGCTGTTAGAATTATTCAAGCCGCCCATTAGGCCTCTAACATCTATTACCTAGTTATTTATTATTATTTGCAATTTTAAAAGACAATATTTTTTCATAGTGCGGCGATAGCCCAGTGGCTAGACTCCTTGCCTTTAAATTCAGAGGGTCTCGGGTTCAAACCCTGGTGGCACCTATTTAACAGACTGAACTAATAGACTTCTAACAGACTGACAGCTGGTTTAACCAAAGAATGATGTTTCCCTCCCAAAATCCATGCATGCTTATATATTATTCATACATATTATTGTCTGAATGGTTTCTGGTTTGAGCCACAATGAAATAATATTTAACACAAAGGTTAAGTAGCATGAAACATGTACTTAATTTCAAGCTATTTATTTGAATAATTATTTACATATATATTATGAGATATCAAATTATTACCTTTGCATGGTATATTATAGTTTCTTGTCTTAAATGTGTTTGTTGAATGAATATGCAAATAAATTTCTGTTATATTATATATCACAATGATAAATAATGAGTTTTGAATTGTAAAAAAAAAAAAATTTGCTTCGGCTAGCGGCTTTTGCTGACTTAACGTAACCTAAGCTATAGATTATAGGATTTATAATTTTGACCAAATTTTTAATCAGTCTTAATTTTATATCAGTACAGCTATTCTTTACTGACTCATTTATTACCCTGGCCTCCTTTGTGAAAACCATACGAAAATGCATTCAATTCGATAGTAATACAGCATTTTCTGAAGTAGTGATAAGTCATAAGTAAAAGAAAAGTAATGTACAAAGTAAAACGCTTTGATACAATAAGTAATAACGCGCATAATTTTATATAAATTAGAAAAAGAAACTCTTCGAACATGACAACACCTACTTCAATTGTTTCAAATTTTTTAAACTGATTTTTTAAATAATGTTTTCCAAGAAGTTCAAAACTTAATTATACCTTTTTAATGTTAAAATGATTAAACTGTTATACAAACTTCTTTCGTAAAAAACAAAATTTAAAATAAGAAAAAAAAGCGTGGCACTTACGCGCCATAAAAACATAAAACACAGTGTAGTGTGCGTGAGCCAAACACGGACGCTTGTCACAATGCCTCTGACAAATTGATTTATATAGTTAGGGGAGCGAGCACTTGATTGCAACTTTGCGCTTAGACGAACCGTGCCAGTGCGCTGCGACATTCAACTTCGATAGGTACTTTTTTTAAATGAAATGAACTGAACTTTTCTGAAAATTTCCAAAGTAATAGAAAATGATTAATGAAGTCAAGCGGCGATACAGAGGTTCGATCTTGGATGGGTGACCGTTTGGGTGATGGTTTATATAGACCGATTTCTTGCATAGGAAAGGACGTTAAGCTTTTTGGTTATACCTGTGTAATAGAAATTAAACAAAGTTAATGGCAATATTGGTCTTTAAAAAAATTATAACAGCAGAACGTCGCCAGTCCGCAATATGTCTGAACTGCCCTGATGATGCTGAGCTACTGAAAGATGATGATGAGGAATGCAATGTCAGGTTCATTTAAATATAAAAAGTATGTTGTATCACCATACAAAACGTTGCTGCACGTTTAAAAACAGTAAAACACACTAGAAATAATATTGTATTTTTTAAGACTCTGTGGTACCGGTCTAGAACAGTGCCACTTACTCTCATCTGAAGGGGAGTCGTAAGAGTCGACGAAAAGAAATTCTATCGGACGATAAGTAGAAAAGTCATCCTGCGTACTACCGGATGCCAGGGCCTACGCCCGCAGCCTCATCCCTCAGGAGACCCAGGACTTGACCTGAAGACACTGAAGGACACAACGCGCCGCTGATCGCCCGAGGGCTCGATCGCGGCGCCCCACCGGACTATCACTGGCTGAACAGCCACCCCAAGGACGCGCCCGTATTCACGGGCGCCGCCAGACACCGCGATCAGGGGGCCTTGGCCCCGACACCGCGCCGTGACCTCCACCAGGGGGATCACGTAGAAGACCACACTACGTCCTGCGTACTGGCTGAAAATGCGATCTCCTATGGCAAGTATCCCCAACACAATGGACTATACTGGCGGCCCATGTTCAGTAGTAAACATTACATGGCTGAAATTATGAAAATCGCTGATATTAATGCCAATGGGATGCATAGGGATCATATCAAGACCTAAGGAGCCCAAGCCAACCTCACCTGCACGTGGCGCGCCTGCCGATTAACGGACGAGGCTCTGGCGAACATAACAGTGCCCGGTAAGCGGCAATAGGCTCGCCACCTATTACGTGGGCCCAACTATATAGTTGGCGAAGAGTGGGCGTGTAATATGCTTCTGCCTACCCCTTCGGAGAAACAGGCGTGAATGTATGTATTAATGCCATAATAAAAGACTTTTTTTATATACATATAAATTTTAAATTATATTCAGTCTCTTTGTTGAGGAAAATATCCAATACAATACAATTGGATTTTCATAAGCAGATACCTAACGTTATAAGGCCAAATCTGCTTTTAAAAAGATAGGACGAAGTCACGGCTAGTCTCTTGTCTTAAGTTATAAAACCAGGTGTCCAACGTAGCCACATTTTTTACCATTTCTTTTTTCGTTTCGACTCAATTGTCACCGCGTATTTTTATAGCCGAAAAGCAATAAAATGATGGACATAAAATGACGAGATTTAGTACAAGTACACCAATGGGACCACTGTTGGTTTATGACCCTGGTCCTTGACCATGTAGTTTGTCACCAATCACATGGAAGGTATTCATGTCGTAAAATGGTTGAGATGTATTCGTTATATTTTTATAGTGTATTCAATGGGTGTAGGGACACACGGCATGGGAATGTAGTTTTAGTAAAAAAAATTACCATTTCGTGATCCGAGAAGCCCAAGCCAACCTCACCTGCAAGTGGTGATTACTTAATATTATACATACATTTACACATACATATATACACTATTATATCAACGGACGAGGCTCTGGCGAACATAAGCCCGGAAAGCGGCAATAGACTCGCCACCTATTACGTGGGATCAACAATAAGTGCGGGCG
Source organism: Musotima nitidalis (assembly GCA_949126915.1). Classification (NCBI taxonomy): domain Eukaryota; kingdom Metazoa; phylum Arthropoda; class Insecta; order Lepidoptera; family Crambidae; genus Musotima; species Musotima nitidalis. Next base: position 19,878,054 of record OX421416.1, read on the forward strand.
TATAGTATGCCTCTGCCTACCCCTTCGGAGAAACAGGCGTGATATTATCTATGTATGTATATTTATTTTAATTAAATTTATGTGCTAGGTGCCGAGTGGTATGGGCCTAGATTGCTACCCCGTAGCATTTCATGGAGGGAGTAAGATTCGATTAAGAGAAATCTTACCGTACGATGGGCAGCAGTATTACCCTGCGGCTTGAACTGCTATCACCAGATTAGACCAGTAGTACCAGTAATCAATACTTAATTGCGTTCCAACAATGTGTTACAGGATGGTAGTTTAGGTACAAAAGTATCAATTGTGGACCCTGTCGGGCACAGCATAGTGTAGGAGAGAGGAGGAAAGACGCTGTTTAATTACTTGTTAGTTAAATCTATTTGTTTATTAAATAATTCATAAATATTTGCTCATTTTGGACTACGAGTAGTTATTAGTTGTTATTCTCATTAAATTTCTTAGTAATAAAATGTTATTAGTATCTAGTATTACCAGAGCTATTATTAGTACTACAAGATTATGGCTGAATTTCAGTCATTACATGAAGCGACTGCCGCCTGGCTACTAGTTCTTATCATCATATCGTATATAGAACGTCGTTTACATTCTCCACTCCACTTAGCATGCTGTAGTTAATATTAAATAAATATTTCTGACACTTACACCAATTATTTAGTTCCAAGATAAGTATCATTAAGAACTTGTGTTATGGATACTAAATAATACATAAATACTTTTTTTTTGTTTGTAAATACATACTTAATATACATAGGAAAACACCCAGACCAGAACACACAAATATTTGTCCTGTGTGGGAATCGAACCCACGACCTCAGGAGTGTGCGGGTATACTCGCCACCACGCCATATTGGCCGTCAATTCGATTCTTTAAAAATTAAAACTATCTATTGATCTGTGATCTACATACGCGTTAATGTTGTTGTAGATAATCTATTTTTGTAGATTATCTAGTCACCAGCCAAATCATCATATTATGATAAGTTATTTTCTTGCTAAATCAAATAAACATTCAAAAAAAAAAACATACAAACTTTTTTATCTATGATTTGAAGTAGCATAAGTATTAATCTCAATCACAATACATCTATTAAATATTATTTGACGACCAACATGGAGTGTAGGTCAGTATGCCTGCACTCCGCTAAGGTCTTGCGTTCGATTCCCACACAGCACAAATCTTAGGATGAACAGGTATATATTTTGTTCTGGTCTGGTTGTTTCTTTTTACATTAAGTATGTATTTACAACAAAAAAAGTAAGTTTAGCCGTTGTTGCCGTAGTTCTAAATTATACCTTTATTGAAACTAAATAATTATTGTAATTGTAAGATAATATTTATTTAATTAAAAAAAAACAAGGAAAAATAAGACTAACAAATATTTACATCAACGATTTCAAGTAGCAAAATCATTAACCGCATTTAAAATACAGCTTATAAGTAATTTAAGTATTTTCACACTAATTATGAACTAAGCTATCTCCACAGATTACTTATCGTTAGACAGTTCAGATAACAGACCGACATGTGATTCGGATTAGCAATATTAATTACTACAGATCCGGAGACGAGCATCGAACGAACAATGCCCAGTAAACAATAAAATTCCCCAAAAATTATCTTAGAGAGCGTCACCCAAAGATACGGCTGACATATTTACGAGCAAGGTTTAGGGCACAGCTAATCCCTAGGGGGGAAGAAGGGGGAGACCTTTATTTCTAACATTCGTCACATAGTCGCCGTAAATTATCATACTCTGCTATGATATGACGTGGGGCTCCCATTAAAACGCGTTTGATTTAGATGGGGCTATAAAATTGATTTATGCTTTCACGCCAACAAACCCGTAGTACTGAAGCAACTATTATATTAACATTTTCGTGGATAACCTTTTTAATTTTGCAGGGTTGTATGTGAATTTCTGCTGACGCGATTCTAGACTTCAACGCTTTTGGAATTTGGCTTATAGTCCCCTAAATGTTTTGGGAGCAAATAAGACTTGTGTGACATAAAAAAAATTATTCACTCGTATAGCTGCATGCGCGGTAGTGGCTGTCGAAAATGGACTTTAATCCGTGTAAATAAAGTTTTTAGTGTATTCATTAGGATTCTTGATCGGGCCATTGTTTTTGGATATCGGTCCGATGTAATTTCGCTTACTTTATGACATCGGTGTAGATGTATTATGTTAGACGACAGTATATTTCATTTAGTGTGCTGCTTTGACATTAACCAATTATTTTGTTAATTACTTTCTAATATTGATGAGCATTGATGTAAGGGGCTTAATTGGGACTTGAAATGAGTGGACTGTATTTTATATGTAGGTATTAATTCAGTCATTTAAGTATACAAATATATGGCCATAAATGTCTAGAATATAATATAATAAAGTTTGGGGACTACTAATGAATCAATGTTGTACTACTTTTAGGCAATAAATGCTTTTAATTTTTTTTTAATATAAGTAAAATTGTATAAGTACTTAATATAAGTACTGGTAAGTGAAATTATTCGTCACGACTGGTCGCGACTGTTGCCCACAGCGGTGGTTAGCAGAGAGGCTTGGATGGATCCTATGCGCTCGCCACGACTGCGAAGCCCCGAACGTGTGCCAGCGGAGACCGAGGACAGTCGGGAACGTTACCGCTCCAACATTGATCTAACCCTTTACTAGGCAGTGTTAAATATATGACCACCATAAATTGAACTAATAATAGCTAACATAATAGACACACAAACTCGATACATTTCCAAAGGAGACAAGTTCTTTCTATACTTTATTAAGCAAAAGAAGTAACTATATAATTTCCGGATGATTGTCAAATGATTAAAAACTCCAAAAAGATAATGAGTACTAACATAATAGCTAAGGGCGCAATAAAAATATACTACTTGTATATATAAATATTTTCTGTCATATACACCAATTATTTAGTTCCGAGATAATTATGATTAAAAACTTGTGTTATGAATAAATACTACATAATGGATAAAAATATAAAAATCTTTCCTTTTTCAATTTGTACATACCTACATAATGTACATAAGAAATAGTAAAGTAAAGTAAAGTAAAAAAAATATTTATTTCATAAACTATTATACATATCTAGTAGTTGAAAACGTCATGATTAAAAATGAAAAAAAACAATCGAAATAATATTACACTAAATCACGAAGCTTAGATTCACTTACAAAACAACAAAACAATTTAAAAACAAAAAATAATTAAGTGTAAGTGAATCTAAGTGCCAGTTCCGAGCCACCGCTCTGTAAGAAGAACTGGCAAGAAACTCACAGGCTATGCTCTTTTAAATATGTCCATTAGTTTGGTACTAGAATTACAATCTTCATTTATTCCGTACTTAATGTACATAAGAAAAGTATACCTTGAGTTGCCCTGATATTATATCTAAGCATCCTAATCAGTAATTGATTCGTAACATGAATCTTATAATATTTGGGGCTTAATATATTTATCACTTTGATATAATTAGTAAGTACCTGATTTTAGCCTCATGTCCCATTTTATCATTGATTAACTGATATATTATTGTCGATTGTACCTACGAATGTCATAGATATCAATCAAATAATAATCAGCGATTTTGATGAAATAATTTTTATCTCAGGTCCGGGATTAAGCTTTACTCGTTGATATCGTTCAATTCATGGGAGATCAATATTATGATTGAGTTATATAAGTATTAATACATATTTTCAAAGTTAAAATCATTCATTTAAGTTTGACTCAATGAAACTCTCGTGAACGCCAAATTTAAAAACTGACGCGCCCATTCACTGCGGGCGGGAGCTTGATTTTATTTTATTTTATTTATTACAACCAGTAACAGTGACATTATTTTCTTATGTCTAAGAAAATATTCACTATAGATAGATAAACCGTTTATTTCCTTTAAATAATACAAGTTATATAAAAACATATCCCACAAAACCGTTTGACTGGTTTGTCTGTGGGTCACAGTCTCTTTTATACTATTTTATACATTACAACTAATTTTATAAATAAATAACTTACTTTTATAACAAGTTAAATGTATTTACAGCATTTGAAGGTGACACAACATGCATATAAATACTCTAACAGGCTTTTTATCAAAGTACACTATAAGAAATATAATGAGAACGAATTAAAGTATAGATTGGTTTAAACAATACAATACAACAAAATTACAAGAAACAGATACTAGATTCTATCTTTCAACAACCCCAAGACAACTTTATTGATCGTAAAATACAGGCAAGAAAATGGTCAAAGTTAGTTTTTCCACTTAAATTATCCCGAATTTCAATCTAAGTCAAGACTAGACCTTTCATTTTAATGGACCGCAGTAACTTCGGCATTGGCTTTCGGCATGAACTTACTCCAATACACTATATATCAAATAGTGTTATTTTAACTGCTTTATCGTAAGTTGGGTATTTTCACTTTCCATTTTACAACTAAGTAAATAATAAGAACAAGAAGTGACTTAACATTTCAATTTGGGATATAAAAAAAACTTTCTTTCTTTTTAACGTAAGTTGGGTAAACAAGTCTTTTCTTTTACAACCAAATTAATTAAAAAGGACAAGTTAGTGAGTAGTCATTTTAATTTGGGATATAAAACTTTCTTTCTTTTCACATAAGAAAGGTGACACAAACCATTCTTTCCTCTCAGTTAAGTAAACAATAAGAACAACAATTAAATGACTCGTCATTTCAATTTGAAATGTGAAATTAAACTTTCTTTCTTTTTAAACTAAACAAGCCGCCGAAACAAAAACACGAATGAGAAAAACACATTGCCATTCTGACTTCCCTATACACATAACACAGTTACACATAAAATTTACGACACACATAAATTTCATTAATTACATTCGTTCTGATGATTAATGGTCACTACGCGTTGTAGATTTAACAAAATAATGTTATTTTAACTATAATAACATAACTTTCAAATGTGTTTCTCATTTTGGTGGTGATTCGGCCATTGTAATATATTTTGCGGTTGCAGTTGTTACTGCATTATACGTACACTGGCTGCCGCTTTCGGTTTTATTCGTATATTAGTTTAGGAAATCAATACTCTAATTATTGATATCGCGGGCTTCAAGCCAGAGGGGCGTATGAAAAAAAATGCATTTTTTTTTTATTACGTCAATTTTTTGGAATTTTATCGATATAAACAACCACATTTTTTTTTAAATTATAGGTAAAATACCTTAAAAAATACTAATTACTAAGCACATACATTAGAAAAAAAGTTATTAAGTTTTTTGCTATTCCTGAAAAGTAAGGGTATAGCTTATACGCCCCTCTGGCTTGAAGCCCGCGATATGTGGTATTTAGGAATTTGCATACGGTCAAATAAAATAGTGACAGATACACTGGCTTTATTTGTAAGTGTGGCTGCTTTCGGTTTTATTTGTATATTAGTTTAGGGAATCAATACTCTAATTATTGATATGGGGTATTTAGGAATTTGCATACTGTCAACTCATATAGTGACAGGTAGGTAGGTTAGATACTGCGGAGCGCCTTTTTGAAAGATCTTTTGCAAAAGAAAGTTTAAAAATAAAAAGGGTTGATTTAGCCACCTCCTTAGTTCAGTTTTGTTTCAGGGTAACTAACGGAGAGGCGTAGGAATAGTTTTCAGTTTACCTCAAATGTCTGCCACTAAGGTCTATATTAAACTTTTTTTTTACACTTACACCAATTATTTAGTTCCAAGATAAATATCATTAAGAACTTGTGTTATGGATACTAAATAACGGATAAACATACTTAAATACTTTTTTTTGTAAATACATACTTAATATACATAGGAAACATCCAGACCAAAACAAATATTCATATTTATACACACAAATATTTGTCCTGTGTGGGAATCGAACCCACGAACTCAGGAGTGGAGTGCGGGTATACTCGCCACCACGCCATATCGGTCGTCTTATCGGTTTTACCCGATAACTTAGATTTAAACTCAGACCTTAACAGCTACAGCAAACTCTGATTTGGCAAACTGGTACAATTGAAAAATGGAATTGATAAAGTTTATTGTTTAACTAAAATAAATAGATATCTTAAAGTCAATATAATGTAGGTATACCTGACTTCTAGGTGGGAAAGTCACATCACCTTAGTTTTCACAAAAAAATGTGATATTTCGAACATTAATGAGTAATAACGGTGAATTATTAACCGTTAAGTGGTTGTTAAAGTACATGAGTAATCGTCAGTAAATGAAACAAAACAGTGCAACATCACTTTTCAAATTCTCTCAACAAGCCCATGTGAGATCCCAGTATAGTCTAGGTCTGAGGACTCATAGGGGTTTAGGGAAAGAGCATCTTATTTACCATTTATCATCTATATCACCACTCATTCTTATTTACTACGAATTAAATATAATATTAATATATCTTTTACTTGATACTGGCTAAAAGTGCACAGCGCATAAAGCCATTTAAAAAAAGCTAGTTCTGCTGTGCCAGGTGGACGGCACTAGGTTTGCGTGGTTGTGTATAGTCCACACCAAAGACACAAACCAAGGTTACGGCCCAATATCTCCACTTGTATAGCGTGTATAGGGTGGGTGTAAGTATCCTACCAAGACTCAAGTAGCCAAAGCCAACCTCACCTGCAAGTGGTGCACCTGCCGATCAACGGACGAGGCTCTGGCGAACATAACAGTGCTTGGTAAGCGGCAATGGGCTCGCCACCTATTACGTAGGACCAACTATATAATTGGTAAAATGTGGGCGTATAATATGCCTCTGCCTACCCCTTCGGGGAAACAGGCGTGAATGTATGTTTATACCCTCTTAACTTGTTTGGTGAGAGGAGGCTCGTGCTCAGTAGTTGGACGTTAATAGGCTGTTCACTAATGCACTCACATCACAGATTAGACACTTAAATACACTTACACCTAATTTTCATTTATTTGCATGTAAGTGAATCTAAGCTTCGTGATTTCAGGGTTAATATTAAATTTTTTCATGTTTTGACGTTTTCAAGTACTATGTAATAGTTTATGAAATAAAGAACTTTTTACTTTTACTTTACTTTACTCACACTACAATCACCACCACTACTCTCTACGACCAGGGCTAAACAACGCCCCATGCCATGAAAGAAACACAGTAACAACCCTGGCTTATATAGTACCTGGACAGAGTCAGTAGAGAATTTCAAGGTGAATGGTCGTACGGAGGAACGACTTGAAATCCATATAGTCTTTATCCCCTGTGCTTTGTCTAGCTTAAACGCATTACATACATCAACAAAGAAATATATGAAAACTGATAGCATAAAACCGAAATGCCCATTTACAATGAAAGCAATAATTTAGCTACAACCAATCACACAACTCACCATTGTATACCTACTCATGTATTTTAATCTGCAGACTGATGGATGCAAAAAAACTGCACAGGTATGTGTTTGGGGGTCGTAGATCAGTGGCGGCGTCATTCCGACTGATATAAATAATGGGTGCTTGTCAATCGATGGATCGCGGTCTGCCACAGTGAAGCAGTTGCTGGATTCATAATCATAATTCTTTATTCTTTCATTTGGTGTACAATTAGGTCTTAAAAATAATATTTTGTCTTTAAATGAACCCTGCAAGTGTATCACAATTTAAAATAGGAACAAATTTCTTCCTTAGTAATAAAATATAGAATTTAAAAAACCACAAAAATCAATCAACTATATATTATTCATATGATGCTATTATGTTTTTACATATTATATTAAATGTATTGAACTATTCAACTATATATTATATTCTATTGATAATTGTACTATATATTCTTTACAATGTCACATCGTCTACTCAAAGTAAGAATGACTCCTTAAGAAGAAATGACTACTTAAAGTTTACTCTACGCAACCGCTGGGCTGGCGTCCCAATTCTGAGCACAGGTCTCCTTTTACGATCTTAGGTTAGAAGAATTCAGGTCATCCTATGTGGATTCATTGCACATTCAGTTCTGTGCTCGGTAATGAGAAGTAAATCAAGAACAGATGTTATTTCGAGTGGCGCTGGGAATTGTAGTGCATTGCTGTCGCTAGACTGGTGTTGGTGGTAGTCAATACTTTCTCTATACGGCCTCTTTCATGGACGGCTATATCACTCACATACTTATATATGTTTTCCCACTTTTCGCCTGACAATGTGAGCGTATTCTTGCAGACTTTAAAATCAACATAGCTCAAAACCACAAACGAATAAAACATAACTATTATTGCAGTTTTCGCATAAAGTCTCCCGTAGCGTTAGGGCTAGCTATCTTCTTGCTGTAATAACTTTAAATAGGTTAAATGATAATCTATGTACATTCATAAACAGCAGAATCAGGCAAAAAAGTAAAAAAGTTAAGAAAGCCATCAACACCAACGCGCCGAATATTGTGACGTTAAAAATTATTGGCTCATAAAAGTGCTGCATAACGCGGTCCATCGTGTAAAATAAATCATAGGATTGTTTCATTTCATTTTATTATGCCGCGTGCCAGTCAAGTCGACTTTTGTATGAAACACTAACTATAAAAATGTTGTTTTATAGCTTTAATAAGTTAACTGTATACCGGTGGGTTCGTAGGGGTTATCCGAGATACACAATGTTTCTTAGAATAATAGGCATAGTCTGATATTTTGTCTTTGTCTGTCTGTTGTAAGTTTATATGCCTGATTATCATCATTCTCCTGCGGTCGTTCGTCATTGAGTCATCCCTTACGCATTTAATTTATCTCTTATTCCATCGTCCTCTTTCTCTCCACCTACTAACATTAATTACTCTTCTTGTCGCATGATCTAAGCCTCTTCTCATTAAAGTCAATATACGAGTATACTAGGGCAGAGTTGAGGCGCATCGAAGCGTCGAATTATTTACAATTAAAGCGAAGCTGTACGAATACGATCAACGCGCGTCAATTGAAATCTTATAAGAAATATGTTACGCTTTGGAGATAAGGTTGAATTTGTTATGTTAATTATTGGAGTGACGCTTTGATACGTTTCGATTCTGTCCTAGTATACATTGACCTTTACATGCTCATATGAATACAGAAATATGGAAAAGTTAAAATCTGGTAATCAAGAGTCCTGGAGAGTTATTATTAGTTATGTGTCAATCAACCAAACATTGATTAAGATTGATATGCAATTTTCTCTGACATTATTATATAATTCATTTTGATTTAGCCATTAATGAGAAAACCGGTTAGAAGCTCAATTCCTCTAAATTAAACAGTATTGACGTAAACGCATCCGTCAACTATAGAGTAAAGTATGTTTACCGTCTATTTATACAAACAAATAGTTTTATAATTAGATCCTGAACGACTTTTAAGGACTTGTGTAATGAATGACATTGATTTTAATATCTTCGTAACCTAATAATGTGAAATCTCTTATTTCTAATTGAATATTTAATAATTATACCCACTTACCCATTTCCATTACATGTGGCTCATATATGGAAAATTGTAATTATTCTATAATTATTATTTATTTAAGTCGCTAATATGTAAAAGAAGTTGTAAGCATGCATACCACATAAAATGAATTTAAAAAAGTATTTTTGTTTTATGCATGAATCGAACTCACGACCTTAGGAGCGCATCTAAACTGACCTCGACGCTACATCGATCCAAAAACTGAAATACATCAAAGCGACATCTCTAAAGAAACTTCGCCACGTCTGAATTCTGACGTCTGACAAATGCTGACATTTGACAAATGTTGACAGGTGACAAATGTTGACGATGTCGCTGCAACGCGGGCGACACGCGACAAATAGGAGGGGTTGAAAAATCGCAGGCGACATCGCTTTTATTGGTAAATTAATATCGTTGGGATGTTTTGAGTCAGCTTATTGAAAATTTTAGTATTGTAATAAAGCTGTAACGTATTCGCGAAGGGAGAGTGATCTCTGGTAACATTAAACATTATGTTAGGCTTGTTTTTAGCTATTATTGCCTATTGCTATTGTATGTTTGTTTTGTATGTATAGTTGTGTGTATAGTTATAATATCATAATCATCATTATCAGCCCAAGAGAGTCCACGGCTGAACACAGGCCTTTTTCATAAATATCCAGTATCTTGTAGGCGGCCTGCAATCACCGTGATTGCCCAATAGATATTATAATTATAATAATTACAGTTTACTTTCCTATAATATGTTTAAAAAAAAAAATAGGTTCATTAAATTAAAAACTACTTATTATAACAAGAATATTATTTAAGTTTATCTTATCACTAACGACTATATTTTAATAATATTATTAAATAGTAAAGTAGATTGCTAGGAACTACATAAATATTCACGCCTGTTTCCCCGAAGGAGTAGGCAGAGGCATATTAGACGCCCACACTTTGCCAATTATATGGTCCCACGTAATAGGTGGCGAGCCTATGGCCGCTTACCGGGAACTGTTATGTTCGCTATAGCCTCGTCCGTTGGTCGGCAGGTGCACTTGCAGGTGAAGTTTGCTTGGGCTGGCACTTAGATTCACTTACACCTAATTTTTATTTATTTGCATGTAAGTGAATCTAAGCTTCGTGATTTCAGGGTTGATATAAAAAAAAATTTTTTCATGTATATTTTGATTTGACGTTTTCAAGTGCTATGTAATAGTTTATGAAATATAGAACTTTTTACTTTACTTTACTTTACCTTACTTCTTAGTTCTTGGTAGGATCCCTTTACATGGAAAATTTTCACATAATTCTTTCGCATAAATGTTAATTCTAATCATAGTTTTATTTTCATGTAGGTATATACTGCTAGATACCGTTCATAAACACATCAAAGAAAACTGTCGCTCACGAAGTTCGCGCGAGGTACACCCTAATGTACAAAATTTGGCGTATTACGGCGTGGTCCCATTGATTTATAGGTTATGAATCAGCCCCCTTGCCCATTACAGGGCCTGATGTATCGCCCTGATAATGAATCTAGTTGTATTTTTGCCGGCAACGTGTGATGGAAATATGAAGGTCTGCGTGAGTTATGGCGTCCAAGATGGCGGATTATTTACTGCTGTCGGCCGCTGATGGGCTTGCAGACGTGTTTGCTGAATCTCCGCTGGAAGCGTTATTGATTCTGATAAGTATTTGAGGGTGAGGTTAGGTTACATGTTGCTTGAAGTTATTCTCTAATATATATTTGGTGACTTGAGTCTGTCTGAAATCCCGTGGTAGTGCACTGCAAATTAATTTATCCAATATGTTCAGTAAAGTTAAGTCAGTCTAAAATCTTGTGTAATTTTTTCACACACAGAATTCATAAGTTTCTGATGGTTGAAGTTACATGTTATATCATGATGGTTTGTTTTACGTCACTTATGCTTAGTACTAGCGTAAGTCAATTATAATTATATGTGCAATATCGTAGTAATTCACCATACATTACTGAGTTATTAATAATGTTAAACCAATGATAAACGTTGCATGTCTGCCGTAAGACCGATAACCGCTGGGGTAGACGGGACCTTCAGTGGAGACCGCGTTTTGGTAAAATTTAAACATACATAATTTTAACATAAAATATATTCTAAACTAATAGAGAAATGTTATTACACTATTGATGAATATATAAAGGATATAATATAATGTTATCCAAACTAATATTATAAATGCAAAAGTAACTCTGTCTGTCTGTCTCTTCTTCACGTCTACTGAACCGATTTGGATGAAATTTGGTACAGACATAGTTTGGAACTCGAGAAAGGTCATAGGATAGTTTTTACCCCGAAAAAACCGCGGGAGCGGGAACTTCTTAAAAAACCTGCAAGATCGGGAACTATGTGGGTAAAACCAAAAATCTGCCGGAAGTCACTATTCCACGCGAACGAAGTCGCGGGCAAAAGTTAGTATATTAATAATAATCAATTAATTTCATTCATTTCACTTTGCTAGTTTATAAGACCAATATTTGTACACCAGACCAAAATGCATGATGCTAATATTTTTATGTAACACTTTAATGTACTGTATTTTGACAAATAAAATTATCTTTATCTTTGAGCGCAGTGTAGGACGCCCTCCGGTTAGGTGGAGCGATGACATACGCAACACGATTGGCAGCGATTGGAGACGAAGAGCTGAAGATCGAGCTCAGTGGCGTGTCGTTGGAGTGGCCTATGTCCAGCAGTGGACAAATCGTCGGGGATAGTGCAAATCTGCGTAACTAGCATTGGACAATACCGCGTATCTGAAAAATTTTACTAATTTCAGTTAATGAGCGTATTTGTCGCTGAGTCTGTATTATGTACTTTCAGAAAAAAAATTATACAACAAAAGTTAGAACATATAACTAACTGTATTATGTGTAAAAATGAGCCTAAAATTTGTTGAAATAAGGAACTTATTAAAATAAATAAAAAATCATTTATTGCTTCCCTTAACATAATTTACATTATACGTTTAAAAAAAAAGTTTCTACATATTAAAATTACAACCAGAATTTAATTTCATTTCATTACGAAGGTTAATAGATATTGAGTTTTTTTACCTTTCCCTGTAAAACTAGATCTATTGCAGAGACGCGGACTTAACGTATGGTAGTTTCGTGGATTTGCACTATCCCCGACGAAATGTTGACGATTTGCTCTTTGGAGCATTGGTTCTAGTGCCCAAAGCCACCAAAGAAGCCTCTCACTTGCCGTAACGACTGCTTTATACAGTTTTGCGAAGCTAACTATATAATAGCTCTACCTAAGTTGTCATTATTATTTTTTTTACATCAATTATTTAGTCTCAAGATAAGTAGGAACTTGTGTTATGGATACTAAATAACGGATAAACATACATAAATACTTTTTTGTTTGTAAATAAATACTAAATATACATAGAAAAAAAACCCAGACCAGAACAAATATTCATGTTCATGCACACAAATATTTGTGCTGCGTGGGAATCGAACCCACGACCTTAGGAGCGGAGAGCGGGTATACTCGCCACCACGCCATATCGGTCGTCAAATCGAATGAAACACGTAACTGCGTCCCAAAGAGAAAAACTCGTAGCTACAAATTGACGTTTCATTCAATAGAACCGTCAAAGTGAATGACGTATCATAGATAACGCTCCTATTGACAATTGACGAAGGATTGCCGATCGACCGATGCAGATATCACTCGTCAAATATTCGTTGTTCTTTAGTAGTACTTTTAGTACATCAATTTCAATATTTTTATCGTTGAATATATATATATATATTCTTTATTGCATAAAAAAACAAACAATAACAATAAAAGCCTTATGTGAAAAAGACGATGTACAAAGGTGGATTTATTTCTAAAAGAAATCTCTTCCAGTCAACCTTAACTGAAGTGGGAGAGATAGTTAGCGAGCATTAATAACACACTAAAATATGATAATATTACACATATACATATACAAAAATATGTTATAAGATACATATCAGATATATAAACCTACTTATATACATAAATAAATGCAAAGAAAAATAAACAAAAATGGCAACAGAATGCGAGATGGCAAGAGATTTAATACAGAATACTGGGACACAGGAAACAATATGATTTGTTTTATATATTCATCACATACATAGACAAAACGTTTATTTCCTTTAAATAATGCAAGTTACATAAAAACATATCCCACAAAACCGTGTAACTGGTTTGTCTGTAAGAGGAGACAAAAAAAATAAATTATAATTTTGCACATAAATTTTTGTTTCAATTTTCAATAATAATAATAAAAGCCTGTATTCGCTGACCTTTACACAGTTCAAACTTATAAACTATATTATACATAGGCTTCCCCTAAAGGTTTTACACTTTTCTCTATCCCTGGCTGTTCTTCTCCATTCTTTTGGTAGATCATCCTCAAATCTTTTAATGTAACCTCCTCGTGGTTTTTCCAATTCCTAGGGTACCATTCTGCTGCTGGACTGTCCGAAAGGGTTACCACGCCCTCTGGACGTAGCAGGCACAAGAAGGAACATAGATGGTTAATAGTCAGTAAAAGTCTGTATGTTTTGTGAGAGGTAAGAACTTGTGTTATGGATACTAAATGACGGATAAACATACATTAATACTTCACATACATAAGAAAACACCCAGACCAGAACAAATATTCATGTTTATGCACACAAAGATTCGTCTTGCGTGGAAATCGAACCCACGACCTTAGGAGCGGAAAGCGGACATACTCGCCACCACGCCATATCGGTCCTCAAAATAATGAGAATTAATGAGGGTTAATAAATGTCGTCAGTCTAATTTTCAAACTGCGTTACTCTAAAATATACAAAATTTGACTTTTAATACCATTTAGTGTAAAATTTTGATAACTATCGATTAGAATATCACTCAAGTCCCATAAATTCATATGTCAAAACGAATTGGAATAACACCCATATTCAATTAGTGCCTTAACTATGAAAAATTAACAGTTTTTACTTCCTCCTAAGTAGTTTGCTCAAAAGTATAATAAATAAATATATAAATAATCTTTAAATTATTTAAAAAAAATATATATGTAAGTACAACTTAGAAATCATTTTATCCTTTAACCCCTACTATTTTATTATGATATCACTAAGTAATTATTAATTCAGTAACTTTGACATGTTTAAGTAAAATGTCAAAATTGATAATTGAACTTCATGGTAATTATGTACAGAAATATTACTTATGTCATTCTTCTGTATTGTAATGATAATTTAGCAATGCGCAAAAACATCTATTTGCTATTAATAATAGAGGAATGATTGGCAGGTGAAATTGTTCGACTTTTGTAATAATTTTCAATAGACAAATTATATAAGTATGTCTTTCCTTAATCGTAAAAATAAAAATACGGTTTAATATTCCGTTTCAAATAATATCACATTTAGATTTATAAATTATTATTCTGGGTACTACCTTCTCTAAGGTTCTATCAATCTTAGGTTTGTGATAGATAACACATAAACAAGTTCAGATATTATTTATTATCTAGTATTTTATCTAGAAAATAAATCAAGAAATATAAAATATTAGTTCCTGGCATGTATAAAATACCTTAACCGAAGGGGGTCCGATTATAGACCACGCGAAATTAGTGCAGATAAGTGAAGCAGAAATGTGACTATACTTCAAGTCGCTTGTAACATGTCTCAAGAGTAATAACCAGGAAAGACGGCTTAACATACATAGATAATATCACGCCTGTTTCCTCGAAGGGGTAGGCAGAAGCATATTATACGCCCACATTTCGCCAGTTATATTTTTGGTCCCACTTAAAAGGTGGCGAGCCAATTGCCGCTTACTTTTATGTTCGCCAGAGCCTTGTTCGCTGATCGGCAGGTGCAACACTTGCAGGTGAGGTTGGCTTGGGCTCCTAAGATCTTGGTAGGATCCCTATACACCCCTTTAGATACCTATTTATCTCAAACTTTTTTTTCTCAAAAACACGAATCTATTCTCGTGTTTGTGAGAAGAGTGAAAACCATTAGTATTAAGCTAACATAGCCACATATATCTCTCAATCAATAAAATATTAATTGCATCTGAGACTCATCTGATCATATGACCTATGCAAATAGGCTTATGACAAGACAGCAGATAAAAAAATAAGTATGTGTGAATGTTCTGTAACATTCAATTCAATTCAAATTCAAGAAAATCGTCAAGTTTGGTTTTTTTTCAGCCAGTTACAAATGTACTTAAACTAAAAACATAGTTCACAAAAAAAACTTGTGTTTAGCAGTCACAAAATTTTGAGAAAAGAAAAATATGGTATTATGTGACGATATATAAACCCAAAAAATGTTAATGCTTGAAAATATTAGTTCTGTGCGGTATAGTAACACACCTTCCCTCTATATATCTGCTTTCCGCGTAAAATATCACAATTAGCGATAATCGATTCAAACTGACAGAAAGTGACTCTTGACCATTAAGAAATCGATGACAAACGGCGTCAAAATCATTTAACTGTCCATTCCAACAAATCAAGTAAAAAAATTTACATTTTCTGCAATAATTTCGCAACAGACGCCCACAATACTTAGCTATAAATCAACTATCATAGAAAACTATAGTTTAGGCAACAATGTGCCGAATCGTGCTTAGGAACTGACAATTTGCATTAGCTATATGACATTAATCATGTCTTCACACAATCCTGGCTATAATAAAAGCCATAAAAGTTTCTATGGCCGGTCATTAATTGTCATTGACAGCTGACAGTTGGGGGGTTGATTGACAAATGTCAGACGCAATGAAAGCTGTTAGTTTTTTTTTCTTTTTCTCGCCCCACTGTTGTTCAGTTTTCGAGTAGTGCTTTTTATTACTTGGATTAATATCGTGACTAGTGGATTTTTCTATAGTGGTGTATTGTCAATTTTTAGATAGACTGTTTTTTTTGACGTTGTTGTAATGTAAAATGTATTTTTACAAATAAGAGAAAGATGATAATGTGTTATTCATTCTTTATTTATTTATTAAGGACAACCAACAAATCTTACACTAAAACAACCACAATAAGTAAGACCTAAGTGCAGATTCAATTAGTGAGCTAAATTTATATTGCTAGTCTGGTAGTATTCTAGTTAATAGAAAAGAATTGTAAAATATATTTTTTGAACTTATATAAACTATTTGATTGTATATCAATATCTATTATTTTATTATTAAGTACGTTTTACTGTCGTTGCAACCTGTTCATGATCAAGTGGAATTCTTAATGGAACTCTGTGGTTTGAATTTCTGTAATTTATAAATGCTAATTAATGTATAAATAATAATTTATAAATGCTAAATTGAGTAAGAAAAGTGATATACATAACCTAAACACAAGAAATAAGCATAAACTAGTTGTACCTGCCACTAGGCTCCAAAAAATTAACAAATCTTTTAAAGGTCAATGTGTGCGATTCTATAATAAAATCCCAAGCAATATACAGCAATTAAGCCTAAATAAATTTAAATTAACAATAAAACGCAAGCTGTCTTCAAAGGGATATTATTCTATTAAAGACTATATGGCTGATAAAAATGCTTGGGATTAAACCGCCGTTTCATACAGGCTATTCTAATATGAATGACTTAAAGCATGAATATTGTTATATTATGTTGCATTGTATAGCGTCACAGACAAATGAAGATTGTTACTAACCAATCGATAATTTAAAAGAGCATAGCCTGTGAGTTTCTTGCCAGTTCTTCTTACAGAGCGGTGGCTCGGAACTGGCACTTAGATTCGCTTGCACTTAAATGTTTTTTGTTTTTTTAAATTATTTGGTTGCAAGTGAATCTAAGCTTCGTGATTTTAGTATAGTTATATTTTATTTGTTTTTGTTATTTTTTTATAATTTTGACGTTTTCAAGTACTATGTAATAGTTTATGAAATAAAGTATTTTTGACTTTTGACTTTTATAAGCCTTTTAATTGACGGTTTTCTTGCCCGTTCTTTTACGTTCAAGCTCCCACCCACAGCGAATGGGTGCGTTAGTTTTTAAGTTTTTAATTTTGTCTTTCACAAGAGCTCTATTAAGCCAAACTTGAATAAATAATTTGGACTTTAACTTTAATTTTGGTTTATTATTTTGTCTCTTGCTTCGTGCCTCGGCAAGCACGTTAAGCCGTTGGTCCCGGCTGTCATGAACATCTTGAACAACATCTATGGCAGTCGTTATTAGGAAGTCAGTGCCTTCTAACAGACTGACAGCTTGTGTAACCATAGAATGATGTTTCCCTCTGAGTTGCGGCGGTCAGACGGCAATCGCTACACGTATGAATGCAGTCAAATCTGGTTGAACCAGTGAGCAGACCCTGGGCCCTAAGCTTAAGTCTAGGGCAACCGAGATAATGCTAGGGTATGATGATTTATTCTGTTGCCAAATGACTATTCAATTGAGTACTCCTTTTAATATATTTCTCTGTGGTATTAAAGAGAGTCGGAAGAAGAGAAAGATAAAACGCTTGAGGTGGTCATGATATTCAAAATTAATTAAAAGCATATTTATTTATTCCTTGGGCGTGGGCGATTGTTACTTTTTTGTAAATATTAGACATCTCTCATAGCATTTTTAAGTCGCAGTTACTCGCGTTATTGGATTACTGTTGTGTGAATCTTGTATGGTCCATAAATAGTTCCTATTACATAATATACAATCACTTAATATAAATTAACCCTCCACGTTAATAAGCTTTTTTTTACGTAGGTAAAACCTCACACATAGTAACATATCATCACATACCATCAACATAACATATCGTCACATAGGTAATAGAATTCATTTATTCATTGCCTTCCGGCCAATGGGGGACCGAAAGGGGTTGTTGGACTCATTACTGGCAGCCGTGACCGCCAGCATTGGACAGTGGACGTTCCACTCCTACCGCCGTGTGTGTCCTATTATAGCGTGTGTGACCGACTTCTCTGAGGGTCTAGAGACTCTCCTGGCGCTGCTCGGTGAGCCCTTCTGCCCCGCACGCTGCCATTTCCACAGGTCCCTCTTAGTTTCCTCACCCGGTAATCAGAACTAAGAGCACCTAGAGTCGCCGGCTTCTGGGGGTTACCTTTTACCGGCTCACAACGTCAACTCACAGCGTGGTGGTAATGTGGAAGGTGAAGGTGGTGGACCACTTCGGGAGAGAGGGTAGATAACATACGACGCCGGAACTATCCCAGTTCAGAAATCAATTCTCCACAACGCCTTTTAAATTTCAAATTTCAAATTTTTGTTTTCTCATATGTTGTATTGTACAAAATAAATGTTACCAAATTATAAAAAAAGATCGCTTGCTTAAATAAGCTATAATATAATTTATTTTCGTCAACAATTAGACTCCAAATGTCAATTAGTTTAATAATAACGTAACAGGCTCGCGTTCGCTCGTTTCAATGTCACAGTTTCATTACGGGAGGCGCGTCAGCGTCACGTCCGCGTCACGTCAGCGTCACGTCCCCGTCACGTCAGTCACCCGTCAGTCACCGGCCACTCACCTGTCACGCGCTAGTGACGTTTCGTTAATTAGAGCTAACGTATTCCTCTGAGCTTTCCTGTAATGCCGGCTTTTGTTACGCTGTCGTGTTATGAAGAGAATTTGTGCAAAATGCTTTTGTCATATTATTTGTTATTATATTTAGTTAATAGTATTGGTTTACTACAAAGGTGTGTAACGCTTTCAAGATAAACTACGACGACTAATATGTCCAAAGGGACCTATCTTTTCTTTATAGATCGTGTGTGGATATTTCTCATGTTCCTATGAATATTTTTCATGTATATTAAGTAAATGTTCACAAAAATACTGTTATAAATGACGTGTTTATCATTGTTTAGTTCCCATTGTCTCAAACTTAGTTTGGGGCTAGGATAGGTAGTGTTTTGTGAAATGTCCTGCATTCATACACATCTTTTACCCCCAAAGGGGTAATCAGAGACATATAACACGACCACCTTTCGCCATTTTTATTATTTATCCCACTTATAGGTGGCATCGTTTGTCATCCATTAATCGGCAAATGCACCAGATAAATATTTATTTACCCTGAAAATTTCCTATGATTTAATAATGTTTATATAAACAATAATAATAATAACATAAAAGTGCCCGAAAAGCGGCAATAGGCTCGCCACCTATTACGTGGGACCAGCAATATAAATGGCGAAGTGTGGGCGTATAGTATGCCTCTGCCTACCCCTTCGGGGGAACAGGCGTGATATTATGTATGTATGTATGTATGTATATAAACAATGAAACCTCTGAGCCCATTTTAATGAGAAATGGAAGAAATATGGCCTTCGGGATGACCATAGACAACTTTTTATACTGCAAACATTGTGATCAACATTAAGTTTTTTTCGCGATCTAAAACTGTGACAATAATCTGCAAGTGAGTGTAAAACTGGTCTTCATTATTATTGCAGATGTGTGTAAAAGATTCTGAATTTTACTACACTGACTAAAAAATATGACGCCATATCGAAATATGTCCGTTTAGTAGGTACTTTACCATGAAAACGTTTATAGGTAAAGATAAAATTGCTAACCGGAAATCGACGCACTTTTCTCATAGATGCTAAACGTCGTCACAAATGTGGAACAGTACTTACTTAAATATAATGATTCCTCTGTGTGTAAATCTTATTATTAAGCAATTGCGTGCTTATTATTAATCAATTTGATAAAACATGTAAAATTATACAAAATACAGTGTTTCATTAATAATCATCTATAAAAACATAACCAATACAGGTCAAAAAGTACACATTTACGATGCATTTGGGAAACATTATCGACAGGTAATACAAACCGAAAAAAACGTGAAATAAGTTTTATTTAGTCCGATTCTTTTGAAAACAGGGTCCTTACTAACAATACGTTATTATATTAGTTATACATTTTATTATATTTAATTGACATTAATACCAAGAATTTGGTACAATCTGCTTCTATTGAGCACTCCGACATAAATAATTCATTATTTGACAATTTAAACTAGGTGTTAAGACAAAAGAGAACTGTTTTTCTGGCAATAAAAAGTACACAAAGCAGAAACAAAATGATGTTATCAACCTGATTCACCAAAACATTAGAGGAATATTGGGCAAGGAACTGGAAATTGAATTGTTCATGAGCGATAATCATATTGATATTTTGTGTATTACTGAACATTGGCTAAATTGTAACCAGCTCATGTTCAATTTCAACAGTCACCTGTTAGGTAGTTCGTTTTGCAGGAGTGGTGCTATACATGGCGGATCATTAATTATAGTAAATAAACAGTTTAAATTCAAGGAGCGCCATGATATAGTCAATCTCTCTGTTGAACGTATTATAGAAATGGCCTGTATAGAAATGCAGCAGTTTATTGTATTGAGTGTGTACAGACCTCCTTCAGCTTCATATGATTTATTTGAAGGTATTATGGATAAAGCCTTAGGAAAATTTTGTAAAAGTAATAAAAAAGTTATTGTGTGTGGAGATTTTAATGTTAATTTGTTAGAGTGTTCCAGTCCATGTACAAGATTAAAGGCACTTTTTAAATCTCATAATTTGGTTAATTTGTTTCTGGAGCCAACAAGAATTACTGCTACTTCTGCTACTTGCTTAGATAACATTTTTACAAATATTATGCTAAGTGATAACAATAAAAAAATTATTAATCAATTAGATTCAGATCATTGCGGACAACAAATGTCTTTTATTTGTAAAAATGAAACTGTAGCTAAAAAAACTATTACATTTGTACCAAAAACCAATAATCGTTTTGAGAGGTTTAACAGTAAATTATTATGCTATAGTTTACCTTTTACAGATGAAAGCTGTGACCCAAATTTTTTATATAATGATTTTTTCAGCAGCTTTTCTAACACATTTAAATCAATATTTACTCCCAGAACGGTTAAGGTAAATAATAAAGCTACCTTTAGTGAATGGGCTACTCCTGGGCTACATAAATGTAGAAAGAGGCTGTATGAACTGTATGATGAGAAAAAATTAAACAACAGTGAACAATTTTATAATTATGTAAGAAAATTTTTCTAAAATATTTAGAAAAGCATGTCATACGGCCAAGTCTTATTATTTAAGCTCTAAAATAAAAAATTGTGATGATAAGATTAAAATGACCTGGAATATTATTAATAGTGAAACGGGAAAAAGTAAAAATTATAATACTGAGTTTAAACTTAACATTGATAAAAAAACTCTTACATCTGACTTAGATGTAGCCAATGCTTTCGAAAACTTTTTTACTAATATTCCAGTGTCTATCACAAAAGATTTAAATTGTTCGCCCACTTTAGCGGAGTCTATTTTGAAAGATAACGTGAGTATATGTACAGTAGATTTTACGTTTAGTCATGTTACATCTATGGATATAATTAAGACATTCAATACTCTTAGTGTTAAGAAAGCTGCAGACCTCTGGGGCAATTCCATAGTAGTTACCAAGCCTATCATTGTTTCGGTGGCGCACAGTTTGGCTCTAATATTTAATAAATGTGTAGATTGCGGCAAATTTCCCGATCTAATGAAAGAAAGTAAAATCATTCCATTATATAAATCGGGCAGTACAACAGACCCAACAAATTTTCGACCTATCTCAGTGCTGCCTACATTTAGTAAAATTTTTGAAAACTTGTTCACAACCAGATGTTAATATTTTTCAATAAAAATGGATTAATGCATTCAAAACAATTTGGATTCACTAAGGGTCGCTCTACAACCGATGCAGGTGTTGAGCTTTTAAAACATATATTTGATGCTTGGGAAAATTCTTTGGACGCTTTAGGTATTTTTTGCGATCTGTCCAAAGCTTTTGACTGTGTTCCTCATGAAGCATTGATAAAAAAATTAGAATATTACGGAATAAGAAACTCCGCATTGGATCTTCTCACTTCATATCTAAGTAATAGGATTCAATGGGTTGAGGTTAATGGAAAGCGATCTCAGGGGTCTGTTGTAAAAATGGGGGTACCGCAGGGCTCGATTCTCGGTCCGTTTTCGTTTTTGATTTATATGAATGATTTGCCATATTTTGTTAAAGAAAACCACGAGATAGTTTTGTTTGCTGATGATACATCATTATTGTTTAAGTTAAAACGAAATCAGAATTTAGACGAAGTAAACAGTGCAATCTCGAAGGTGGTGCACTGGTTTGACGTTAACAATTTGCTATTAAATGGGGCTAAAACGAAATGTATTAAATTCGTGACGCCTAACGTCAGACAGGCAAACTCTACTATTATGGTAAAGGAGGATGAGTTGACCCTTGTGGATACTACCAAGTTTTTAGGGATTACTTTAGACTCTAAGCTACAGTGGGGCCCACATATTGGTGAATTGTCGAGTAGACTTAGCTCTGCAGCATTCGCGGTAAAGAAAATTCGCCAATTAACAGACGTTGTAACAGCTAGGCTAGTTTATCATAGCTATTTCCATAGTGTTATGTCCTATGGTATTCTTCTGTGGGGTTGTGCCGCAGACATTCAAACAATCTTTGTGCTGCAGAAGAGGGCTATTCGAGCAATTTATAATCTCCCGTGTGGACATTCACTAAGGGAAAAGTTTAAAGAAATTGGTATTTTAACAGTGGCCGGTCAATTCATTTATGATAACCTGGTTTATGTACATAAGAATACTGATCAATTTAGTAAGAAAAGCTGTGTACATAACCTAAACACAAGGAATAAGCATAAATTAGTTGTACCTGCCACTAGGCTCCAAAAGATAAACAAATCTTTTAAAGGTCAATGTGTGCGATTCTACAATAAAATCCCAAGCAACATACAGCAATTGAGCCTAAATAAATTTAAATTAACAATAAAACACAAGCTGTCTTCAAAGGGATATTATTCTATTAAAGACTATATGGCAGATAAAAATGCTTGGGATTAAACTGCCGTTTCATACAGGCTATTCTAATATGAATGACTTGAAAACATAAATATTGTTAAGGTTATGTTATATTGCATTGTATAGCTTCACAGACAAATGAAGATTGTAATTCTAGTACCAAACTAATGGACATATTTAAAAGAGCATAGCCTGTGAGTTTCTTGCCAGTTCTTCTTACAGAGCGGTGGCTCGGAACTGGCACTTAGATTCACTTACACTTAATTATTTTTTATTTTTAAATTGTTTTGTTGCATGTAAGTGAATCTAAGCTTCGTAATTTAGTGTAATATTATTTCGATTGTTTTTTTTTTCATTTGTGATCATGACGTTTTCAAGTACTATGTATAATAGTTTATGAAATAAATAATTTTTTTTTACTTTACTTTTTACGGTTGATCATCATATCCTAGCATTATCCCGGTTACACTAACTTTAAGCTTAGGGCTCACTAATTCAACCAGATTTGACTGAATTTCAGTTATTACTTGGAGCGACTGCCGTCTGACCTTCGCAACCCAGAGGGTAACATCATTCTATGGTTAAATCAGCTGACAGTCTGTTAGAAGGCACTGACTTCCTAATAACGACTGCCATAGATGTGCATGACAGCCGGGAACAACGGCTTAACGTGCTTTCCGAGGCACGGAGCAAGAAATTCAGAGGGTATCGGGTCTGAACCCGATACCCTCTGAATTTAAAGACAAGGGGATTCGCCATTGGGCTATCGCCGCTTATATGTCATATCATACCGCCGCTATAACAATACGTTTAATGTCAGGGAGAATAACATTTAAAAAACACAACAAACACAGCGTGACGGCCATAAAACAACAGCTGTTAACAATTACATGTGTGTTATATTCCAATAAATAACATCTTTTTTCGCCAAATCCACTCCCGCGATCTTCTCTCGACTATTTTAGTTTTGATGATAAATATTCTTGTTTCCCTCTGTGACACTTGTGTGATGAGAGCTTGTTGCAGACAGGGCAATAGGCACAATACTTATGTTCTTACTGTTATGGTATTAAACAATCGTTTTGTACATAATGTTCAGAAGGCGGATGTAAGAAATGTATGCAATAGAGCTGAAAATGCTGAGACGAATTTGTATAGTAAATAAAAAAGCAATTTAACAAAGTTAACTATAGGATAACTGTGGTACAGAATAGGTAATGAAGATGCATATGAATTACAGAGCTAAATTCGGAAAACGAAGTATAGTTATATTAGTTTATAATTAAGATTTTATAATAAAATTTACACAATGGTCTAGTAAAATACATTACACATATTAAATAAATATTTTCTGACAATTACACCAATTATTTAGTTCCAAGATAAGTATCATTAAGAACTTGTGTTATGGATACTAAACAACGGATAAACATACTTAAATACTTTTTTTATTGTAAATACATATTTAATATACATAGGAAAACACCCAGACCAGAAAAAAAAATCATGTTCATGCACACAAAGATTTGTCCTGTGTGGGAATCGAACCCACGACCTCTGGAGTGAAGTGTAGGTATACTATCCTCTACGCCATATCGGTCGTCAATTGCGGGGTACTAGACTAGTATACGTTGACTTCATGAGTCTAAGTCGAACAAAATTTTATTTAGCTAGACTTATGGTGTGCAGTGCTTGTTTATATGTGTGGTGTTGACGCCACTACTTAACGCCATACATACATACATGTCAGGCCTATTATATTCTACCCCAATTGGGTGGGCAAAAACATTGCCACAGTTAGTAATAATGACGACTGATATGGCGTAGTGGTGAGTATACCCGCATTCCACTCCTGAGGTCGTGGATTCGATTCCCACACAGGACAAATATTTGTGTGTATAAATATGAATATTTGTTCTGGTCTGGGTGTTTATCTTTGTATATTAAGTATGTATTTACAATTGAAAAAAAAAGTATTTACATATGTTTATCCGTTATTTAGTACCTATCCATAACACAAGTTCTTTTATTTATTTAGATAGTTGATGTAAGCACTTTTAACCAATAGATTTTTTGATGGACGTGTCAAATTTAAGAAGTGACTTGTTAAATCTGATAGCTTATTCGCCTTTTACAACACTTCAGCCTTTCTTTCTTCTTTTTTAGAAGTTGCAACTACACAACATACTGCTTTTAACAACACCAGGGGCACCCGTCACTAACGCTTTGTACTAGTTGCACTAACCCGGTGGTAAGCAGTAGAAAGTTATTTGTGAAAAGCACCGTGCGCACAACTGTCATCTCAGGTGTTGATTAAACAAAGCGATTGATTCATTATTGTTTCAGTCCTCATAATCTTTGGCCAATTGATCTCGGCCACGGGGCCCGAGGAGTGTGGGTGAGGGAGGGGGGGTACACATGCGCGCGCGCAGTCGCCGCCGCCATGACGAGACTTGACAGACATAAATCAATTGTCAAAACCAACAGTTCACTAATCTCGGGAGACTAATGCGACGTGACGAGCGAAATGTGGACATGCCTCCTCGTATTTTAGAGTACAAACGAATCGGTTTTGACAAAGATTTTGACTTTTCTCGATTTTTTTTATTGCAATCATCAATATAGCAATGCGATCACGTTAAATTATTTGTTTAATTCTACTTTACTTTACTTTTAAGGTCAATCGATTGGATTTAGTAAGAATAATTTAGTAGTATCGAATATTGAACAATAAAGTTTTAACAATAGAATATATTTTTTTTATTGGTCTATGAGCCATACTGTCTGTGTAATTGTGTTTCATATATAAAGTTGATTACGTTATTCGACACATGTATGTGTATGTGGAGTGGCGTAATTAAGGAAATATTTATATAAAATACATAAATATTTTCTTACATACCTCATAACCCAGTGGCGTAATTAAGGAAGTATAGGGCTCCTATAAATATCTACGGAGTCAAGCCAACCTCAACTGCAAGTGGTGCACCTGCAGATAAACGGACGAGGCTTTGGCAAATATAAAAGCTCCTGGTAAGCGGCAATAGGCTCGCCACCTATTACGTGGGATCAACAACATAGTTGGCTAAATGTGGGCTTTTAATATACCTCTGCCTACCCCTTCGGGAAAAAGGTGCGACTGTATTTATGTACATATTTTCTGTAATTAATTTCTTTACTAAATAAAATTCAATACATCTCATGGTTTACAAATATACCTTTAATATATTTATCATATATTTATATTTGTTTATCTTAATTATCCATGATTTGATTGATTGTGTGAAAAACTAATCAATATATTTTTGAAATTTAATTGTTAAAACCATTCACTTTAAAAAATATAATTATTTCAGAAGTTATTCTACAATACATCAATATTTCTTGTTCTCATCTGTAGTACATCGTCTCAACAATAAGGGCGTTTACAAGCTAACGTCGCTTAATAGGCCCAAGTGGCTTGCCATCAGACAAAAACTGTGGGACCAGTTAAGAGGCCGACACATCTGGAAACTTCGGAAGGTTCAGGTCTGTGCAGACTCCTTAAACTGAGAAATAACTACTTCACATCATTTGTACCTGGGTATTAAACACAGTTACTTATTTTTTTCTTTTTTAACACATATATTGTACAGTAATCATAGTAAGACCAGAGGCCCTACCGCAGAATTCGATTTTCTGAGGTTCATCAATTCGTACCGGGGAATCTGCCGAAAGCCATAGATTATTCATGACCTTGGCAGACTACTGAAGCGACTAATTAGTTAAATGATTATTATTTGAGATTTTTATTATTTGTAATATAATTTACAAAAAACACAGATAGAGACTGTCAAATATTATGCCAATCCTTCAAAATTTGTGTCTTAATGGAGAACGCCATCTTGTATTGAGTTCCATGTGCTCGGCGGTACGACAGAATCAATTCGAAATCGATTTTGCCTAATAATCGATTACCAGCAAGTTCGGCGGTAGGCCCCCAGCACGTATAGTTCGGGAGAGGAAAGGAACGGGTGGGACTACATCGAATAGAAATAAAGGAACCTTCTTACAAACTCCTGTGCGGTAATGTAGAAATTGAATGTACGACTTTACAAGCAGAGTGCAGGTATTACTGACCTTCGCGCCATACGTGGCTTGCCCCATAGAACGGAGCACGGAGAACGTCAAAAAGAGCAATATATTAATAATAATTATAGAGTTTAGATCGATTATGATTATAGTTTTCAATCTGCAATAAAAATAACGACTGTTTGTCTTATGAAAATACAACAACATTAGCAGCTAAATTCCATAATTGCTTCTCCTGAAAAAATACGATTTAAGAATAAAAAAGAATTAAAAAATTTACTTTATTGTTTTTAAAATCAACAAGATCATTTTTTTACAATACTTTTTTATAACAACAAAGAAAGAGATATGAGCGGTATCATAATCACGAAATAAAAGCAAAATGGATTGGAGTTAAGATATAATACTATAGAAATAAATAATACTCTCATAAAATCACACCAATTATTTAGTTCCATGATAAGTATATTAGTAAGTGGGGTCCTACCAATACCTAAGGAGCCCAAGTCATCTTCACCTGCAAGTGGTGAGCGGCAATAGGCTCGCCACCTATTACGTGGGACCAACTATATAATTGGCGAAGTGTGGGCGTGTAATATGCCTCTGCCTACCCCTTCGTGGAAACAGGCATGAATGTATGTATGTATGTATAAGTACAATTAAGAACTTGTGTTATGGATACTAAATAACGGATTAACATACATACAAAATATTTTTTTGTAAATATTATACTTAATATTCATAGGAAACACCCAGACCAGAACAAATATTCATTTTCATGCACAAAAAGATTTGTCCTGTTTGATCGAACCCACGACCTCAGGAGTGGAGTGTTAGGTAAACTGACCTCCACACCATATTAGTCGTCAAATTTATGCTGTCAAATTACATGTGGAATTTGTATAACATAGTAAATAGTTGTATAGGGTAGGTTGTGTAGAGTGTATAGGGATCCTACCAAGACCTAAGGAGCCCAAGCCAACCTCACCTGCAAGTGATGCGCCTGTCGATCAACGGACGAGGCTCTGGCGAACATATCAGTGCCCGGTAAGCGGCATTAGGCTCGCCACCTACCACGTTAGTATATAATTGGTGAAGTGTGTGCATTATAATATGCCTCTGCCTACCCCTTCGGGGACACAGGCGTGAATGTATGTGTGTAGTTAATAGTTGACTTTAGTCAAAAAAAAAGTCTAATTGCGTCCTAATCACAGACGACAGACGACAGACGACAGTAAATACTTTAGAGGAGTTCATGCAACTTCGAATCCGTGGGAGCCAATCGATTGGGCCGCTGCGTAATCGCTCCAGTGATGGCATGTGTGTGATAGGACTAGGCCTGATGACACGGCCGACTCACTTTATTTATAAATTCATCGTAGGGTTGTCAATAGTGATCCTTAGATTTTTAATACATTTAATTATAATCCTTTATTGCACATAAAACATAAATAGATTACATAAGGTATTTAAAAACTGAAAGTACAAAGGTGGACTTATCGCTAGAGGAGATCTCTACCAGCCAACCCTAGAAATTGTGTATAAATTTGTAGGTACGGGATTAAATTTGGTTAAAGATCTTTGTTAAAAAAAGGAAATAAAAAATCTTATATATACCATACATACATACATATATATCAATATTATGGTAAATAATGTAATAAAAATTAAATATTATAAAATTTATAAAAAGTGTTAACTAAGTGCCAAAACATACAAGTAGCGATTTCTCAGTTTACTAGATTACTACATTTAGGGCGACTAACGAAACATACACCAAAAATGAACATAACAAATACAGTTAAAACTTAAAAGCTAAGTGCTGTTTTACTTCCAAGTCACCACGGCATGCATTGACACAAAAATAAAAAGATACATACATGCAATTTTACTTATAAAAACACAAAAAAAAGGAACAACAACGACTTGACCGATTGACCTTCTAACTTATTATTAAAGAAGTCAATGATGGTATTGTCACATTAAGAACACAAGTATAAGTAAAAAGTTCTTTATTTCATAAACACTTGAAAACGTTAAAACAAAATATAAATTTAAAAAAAATACTATATTTTACTACACTGAAATCACGAAGCTTAGATTCACTTACATGCAAATAAATATAAATTAGGTGTAAGTGAATCTAAGTCCAAATATCACAATAATATTAAGCACAAAATATTATTTTATTAAACACAAATCAAATAAATTGTAGATCTTTTTCATACTTTGAAATTGTTATATGATATATTATTTTATATATGAGCCTTATAAGTCTACTGCTAAACATTAGTCTCCCCAATTGATTACATTCTATTGGGGGTGTTTGCCCATTATCACCACGCTGGGCAGGCAGGTTGGTGATCGCAGTTCAAGCCAGTACGCAGGATGACGCTGCTTCCCATCATCCGATAAAGTTTCTCTTCGTCGACTCCACATGAGATGAGAGAGGGAGACACTATTCTAGGCCGGTACCATACGTCAAAACCAATGAAATACTATTTTGTCTAATTTATTACTATTTTTAGGTTATATAATAAATGTTGTACTTAGGTAGTACAATGACTCGAATATTTAGGTAATAGCGATGCCTTGCCTTATGAAAATGCCAATGAAGCTCCCGGCCATGGTCTATTAATTAAACAGTAATTAGATCATTTCATTTGGGCTTATACCAAACCAACTAACATTAAAATCATACAGCGATTCCAGAATAAAGTATTAAGAAGAATTGTTAACGCACTTTGGTACATCAGAACCGACGATCTACATCGGGACCTTAAAGTGGATCTGGTTGTTAGCATAATAAGGAAATGTGCAGAAGCTCATGAAAGAAGACTTCATCACCATGTAAATGTTAAGGCTATCCAGCTACTCGACAACACAGACCTAGTGAGAAGACTGAAAATGAGAAAACCTTTTGAATTAGTTTAATAGTGTCAGTGAAGTGTAATACTGTGACTAAGAACACATTACTAAAGTGTATTCGCCTTAATAGAAACAATAAGAATAGTGTTATTAGACAAATTTTTACTTTTGAAATATGTATTAGTTTATGATAAAAGAAAGTTACTAATTAGTCTTTAGATAGGCTTGATTGTAGTGGATATAAGGTACCTCCTTTCAAAAACGACAGTATTTTGTATAGGTAAAAAAAAATAATAATTTTGATAAACCTCTATATATTAGCAGAAAATCAACATAAACAGTTTAAACATCAAAACTATAGTTTCGTTTAAAAAGCTAAAACTTTTAAAGCACACACCATTTACGGAATCGATTGAATATCCACATTGGTCCACCTGCTGGTGGTGTGTGGAATTTGGACTTTATGCCGTGGTGTTAAGGGTAAGCTAGTTGGCCACCCCTGAAATATGAGTGGACCAGTCCCCGTGAGCAGTGATTGATGGGAGCTGACTGACGGGCGGTGCCGCCAGTGTGTGGTCCAATGTGCAATCAGAATTATTAGAATTTAGACTTATTAGATTTTTTTGACATTTACGTGTTTTAAGAACGAGATATGCGAAATGCTTATTCGACAACCGATATGGCGTAGTTAGAATACCCGCTCTCCGCTCCTAAGGTCGTGGGTTCGATTCCCACACAGGACAAATATTTGTGTGTATAAATATAAATATTTGTTGGGGTCTGGGTGTTATCCTATTTTTTAAGAATGTACTTACAAAAAAAATGTTTATTCGTTATTTAGTATCCATAACACAAGTTCTTAATGATACTAATCTTGTTACTAAGTAAGTGGTGTAATTGACAGAAAATATATATTTTTTAATTATGTATAATGTATGTTATTAGACCATTGTGTAAATGTGAATATGTAATCTAAATTATAAACTAACTTAAATATGCTTTGTCTTCCAAATTTTGCTCTGAAATTCAAATGCATCTTCATTACCTATTCTGTTCCACAGTTATACTTTAGTTTACTTCGTTAAATTGCTTTTCTAATAAAAATACAGCTAAAATTGTTTTTAGTTTTGGTGTCAATTAAAAAAAATAATCAAAATAATGTAAATTTTCAAAAAAACTTAAAGTTTCACCGTGGAAGTAAGAATTACAACTAAACACTACTCGTATTTAAAAAATGAGCAAATATTTACGAATTATTTAATGAACAGCTAGAATTAACTTACTAGTAATTAAACAGCGTCCTTCCTCCTCTCTCCTATACTATGCTGTGCCCGACAGGGTCCACAATTGATACTTTTGTACCTAAACTACCATTTTATAAAACACATTGTTCGAACGCATTAAAGTATTGAGTAAGTGAAATACTCACTTTTTAGACTCAGATAATACGAGGCTGTTGACAGAACAGAACAAAATTGCAGCTTTCGGACTTCACATTACGGTTCACTTTTGTTTGTAAGTTTCCAGCCTACTAAGGTATATAAACTGAGAACCTATCTCACGACAAAAGTTGCTGATACCACATCTGCGGGGTCGAAGCCTGCAGGATGTGCAGCCTATATTTGGAGTTGCAGGCTCAAGCTTATATAAAACCTGTAAATTTTTGTGTCTTTGTTGTAGTTATTATTTACTGTTATTTTTATTATTTTTATTGATTATATAATACATATTTATTTATGTGTAACATTAGATTAATGGTGGCGGTATTATTATTATTCTTATTATTTAGTCTTTAAAAATTATTATTAGTTCAGGTTTTATTAATGCCACTGTGTCATGAGATGTTGCTTGAAAACCAGCGCAGCGATAACAATGTTGCATTGTAATAGCTGCATTACGCTGAAGCAATGCCTTTTGACTGCACAATTTCAGTTTTGTGAAACTCAACAAATATTATTTATTTGTGCAGTTAAACAAATCTTTCTTTCTTGTTTCTTTCTTTCTTCTTTCTTTCTTCTTTCTTTCTTTCTTCTTTCTTTCTTCTTTTTTTCTTTCTTTCTTCTTTATTTCTTCTTTATTTCTTCTTTATTGCTTCTTTATTTCTTCTTTCCTTCTTCTTTCTTTCAGAAGTCCGCTAACCCTCTCATGTCCCGTTTTAGTTGAGTATCTATGTTACACGCATTTTTCCAACAAAACAAAAAGCATTCCACTCCGCCATAATGCTATAACTTGCGCCAAACTCGACATATGGTTAGTTCAATATACGAGTAGCACTAACATAATAGTGACCCCGATCAACATTCACTGCCAACACGCCATTATGAAAATTGATTTAGTTACAATTGTAAGTAAACGCTTCTATAATTAAGGTTATATTTCTTGATTGTAAGTCAAAATCATTTATTCAAGTTTAGCGCAAAAGCAAAGGTTAAAGGTTAAAAACTTAAAAACTATCGCGCCCATTCACTGCGGGCGGGAGCTTAATCGTAAAGGAACGGGCAAGAAAATCGTCAAAGTTAGTTTTTTCTCTCGACAAGTCTTTTAATAAGGGTATACACCCTTATTATGCTGATTAAGCTAGACGACCGATATGTCATGGGTTCGATTCCCACACAGGACAAATCTTTGTGTGCCTAAACATAAATATTTGTTCTGGTCTGGGTGTTTTTCTATGTTAAGTATTAATTTAAAAATAAAAAAAGGTATATACGTTTATCCGTTGTTTAGTATCCATAACACAAGTTCTTAATGATACTTATCTTGGAGCTAAACAATTGGTGTAATTGTAAGAAAATTATTGGGCTTCAAAAATCTGTAATACCAACCACAGTTGCTCTTAGTTGCGACTTATAAATAAAACTCAAACGTCAAAACTGAATTAGTGTCGTACAAAAATTATTAAGGTAAAATGAATCACACGTCACTAAATCATCATCTTATCCCATTAACGTCCCACTACTGAGCACGAGCCTCCTCTCACATATCAAGGTGTGAGGGTATTGGATCATACTCCACCACGCTGACCCAGTGCGGATTGGCGGAGGCAGGTGTATGGCGTCCTGCTTTTAGAATTTATCAAGCCGCCCATTAGGCCTCTAACATGGCTTAACGACTACCACATTTAGTGATAACCGGGACCAACGGCTTAACGTGCCTTCCGAAGCACGGAAGCGCTCGATATCAAATGCCACACAAACGGTCACCCATCCAAGGACTGAACTCTGTAAACTCTGCTGTCATTTGGTGATCGTTTCCAACCACCGAGCACCGCAGAGCTACGAGCGCTTCTAATTATCTTTAAATTCGGGTTAACGTAGCATAATTTTAAAATCAGTTAATATTTAATTCTGTTAAATCACAGATTTTGAAAATGTTTGTTCCTATAATTTCGATGCGAGAGTAAAAATTAACTGAATATGTTACTATGTTAATTTTATATGTAAAATAAGTGACATAAGTTTAAAATCAGTTAATTTAATATATTTGTTCATATATTTGTAAAGTTAATATATTTGTAGGTCATGAAATGACAGATTTCGATAGTCTTCTTCAAAATCTTCCATGCGAGATAAAATGTTTCACTGTCATTGTTGAGTGTCTGACAATCATTACCGGGCAGCTGTCAAATCATATTGACACGAGGAAGATTGAACAAAGATGTCACAAGACATTCTCTACACGCGAAACAATTTTAAACATTTTAAAGGTATATTTTTTTGTATTTAGCAATTTGCTTGTTGATATTTATCGTGTTATTTGATTTTTAATAATAACTAAAACTAAATATTAAGTAGAGCTGTTAGGCTCAGAGTTTGGCATATAATTTTTTTTTTACTAAGTAGACAAATGTTTAAATTTAGTAGAAGTGTTCATTAGCTCTCTGATGTTAAGTGGTGGGTTCGATTCCGATACTTAGACAAATATTTGTATAAGATTTTATTATATGTGTCAAGAGTACCCTAAACCGACGGGGTATACGAAAAGGTTAATCATTGTAAATGAAGCTAAGAGTGTGTGCCAAGATCGTAGCAAGTGGAAGGATGTGATCTCTGTCTACCTAGGGTAAGGGTCGTCATATTATGAATGTATATGAAATTAAATTAAAAATTAATTATTTTAACATCACACAACAGAATTAAAATTAAACAATACACAGAACTCGTACAGATTGTATGATATTGAAAAAGGCTATGTATTTATGAGTATATTTATGTATATGTATATTTATGTTATTTATGTATGTGTTGTACAATAAAGAGGAATGATATAATTCATAATTCATTGCTTAATGTAGTTATTAGGATGTTTACATTATATTATCCGACACATGAACCCTGGAAGGGCACTACAATAATAGCGAAAACACATAAAAGCATAAATTTATTTAATTGTCAACATATTAAAATTTATAAGTCGGTCCGAATACAAAAGATATGACTGTTTGCCTTGAATAGGCTTCGAAACTACTGTTCCTTTTTGAAAATATCTTTCACAAATAGAAAGCTACATTATATATGAATAATTAAATAAGGAGACATCATCATCATTAGCCTACATTTGTCCACAGCTGGACAAAGGCATCTCCAATGGCATGCCACAGAACTCAATCTTCAGCTCTTCTTCTCCAACCACTGTCAGCCGTTTTGCGTATGTCATCGCTCTACCTAGCTAGAGGGGCGTCCTACACTACGCTTACCGTGCTGTCGGTCCTACGGATTGAACGTCTAGCCATATTATATTTTACACAACTTGAAATATTTTTATAACATTGTGTCTTTCAATACAATAATTTCTGACAATCTGCAAAATTTTATACTGTACGTACATGTGTAAATAAGGAGACATAGCTTATGGTTATGATATATTATTTAGCGATTTAACTTGGGGATCCATATAAAAACTCCAATAAGGTAATACAAGGTGGGAAATATTTTATAAAAAGCTGCCAAAACGAAGCGAGGTGCGCCACTGGTTTATTATTGATTTACCGGCCAAAGTCGCGGGCTTCAGCTAGCTTTTCATTGATCATCGATTGGATTGATAAAGTACTTAACATGTAGCCGTCTCATCTGCGTCAGTCGGCGATAATTTGATCTGATCAATTCAATTTCGGAGTTTCTCGGTCCGGTCGCGCAGCTGTCAGTCGCACGTCCATCAAACGTCACTCAAACGCCAATCAAACTTCAATGAGATGTCAATCGCGCGCGTGCTGCGATGTAATATCTGCTTTATCTCCGAATGTTAAAAGTCCTTAATTGTTTGCTGTCTAAGTTGTATGTCAAAGTTTAGTATTGAGAATGTTATTTGCATTTTGCTTCTTGTTTTCTTACTTTTAATTTTTTATTTTAATTTATTTATGGACTGGTGTAGTGTCATTATCCTAAGAATGTGATGCCAGGGGGCTGGGTGTAAAGATATCATCACGTAAATAATGCAGCATTTACTAAGGCCAGATGTTAGATAGGTGATAATTTGAGTCTCTGTACCTGTGAACAGCTAAAGAATATTCATCATTGACGACCGATATGGCGTGGAGGCGTGTATACCCGCACTTAGCGTCGTCGTTAGGTCGTGCGTTCGATTCCCACACATTCTGGGTGTTTTCCTAAGTATATTAAGTATGTATTGATATAAAATGATTCTTATCTTGGAACTAAATAATTGGTGTATCAGTTAAAAAATACTTTTTTTAAGTACAAATCAAAAAAAAATCAGTTATATTTTATTTTATAGAACTGAAAATGTAATTTTAACATTGCGTTTTTCGTCGTTCGTGATAAATAGATCTCATGAAATAAGTGCCCCTTAGTATTAGTGCTTGTTTATATGTATTTTCTAACTAGAAATTATTGTAACCATTATCATGCATGTCCACTGCTGAACATTAGCCTCTCCAATAGGTACCATTCTGCCCATAATCAGCGCGCTGGGCACGCGGGTTGGTGATCGCAGTTCTAGCCAGTACGCAGGATGACGCTGCTGCCCATCATCCGGTTGAATTTCTTCTAGTCGACTCCTACGACTCCCCGTGAGACGACAAAAGGATAGCACTGTTCTAGACCGGTCCCACTCGGCGGATATTGTTTAATATAAAGTAAATAAATAGAAACATGAAAATGGTATAGGTATAGTGTCAATTTTCAGTTTGGTGGCGTCTAATTTTTTACAGTTATTAACATTTATAGAGCTTGAATATATGGGGGATGGGGGTGAAGTTAATATAATTTTTAAAGCTACATATATAAAAATTAATTTCCATGTCATCATTTACAAATACATATTGAACTAAAATGAACTGAAATAAAATGTTATTTAAACATAAATACATAAAAACAAAGAACAGAAAACATAAGATTATTTTTCGGACTTATACCGCCCTCTCCTTTCCTCTCCTGAACAACACGTGCTGGACTTAGAAACCATTCTCATACTGTGCAGACGATCAGCACTGAAACCAAGAAATTTGGGAAGTCGTTTCTGAGCAAGACCACTAAGCTCTGGAACTCGCTGCCGGCTCATGTGTTTCCTATTTCCTATGATCCCGGGTCTTTTAAGCGGGGCGTGAAATGGCATTTTAGCAGGCCGTCTACTAACATTTTCGGTCTAGCATAATAAATAGGTGGCGAGCTTATAGCCGCTTATTATATGCTTATTATGTTATTACTAATTGCAAGAGTTTTTCAACAAAAATGATTTTAATATGGAAATGGTCTTGACTTTTTTTTACGATTTTTTATTTTATTTTTTTCGGTGTTTACATAATTTTGGAAAACTATTAACATATGATTAACGCAGTAACTAATTGACATCTTTTGTATTCGGGCCGACTTATTATATTTAATATGTTTGACAATTATATAAATTTATGCTATTATGAATATGTTTATATTATATTTATGTTATTATGAAGCGCTCGTAGCTCTGCAGTGCTAGGTGGTCGGAAACGATCACCGAAGTACAGCAGAGTTTACAGAGGTCAGTCCTTGGATGGGTGACCGTTTGTGTGGCATTTGATATCGAGCGCTTCCGTGCTTCGGAAGGCACGTTAAGCCGTTGGTCCCGGTTATCACTAAATGTGGTAGTCGTTAAGCCATGTTAGAGGCCTAAATGGGCGGCTTGATAAATTCTAACACCAGGTACAAATACACCTGCCTCCGCCAATCCGCACTGGGTCAGCGTGGTGGAGTATGACCCAATACCCTCGCACCTTGGTATGTGAGAGGAGGCTCGTGCTCAGTAGTGGGACGTTAATGGGCTGAGATGATGATGATGATGATGATGCTATTATGTGTTTTTGCTATTATTGTAAAGCACTTCCAGGGTTCATGTGTCGGACAATTTTATGTAAACATCATAATAACCACATAAAACAATGAATAAATGATTTCTAAATTGTAAATTCTGCTAGTCTTAAGCTATTTTTATATTATCTATAATTTTTTTTACATATATTTTTAAGTGGTGACATAGGATACATTAATCGAAGTCACGTGCGTCCACTAGTTCCCAAACTACTAGTAGACAAATAAAAAGGCTTGTAAAGTGACATTCGAGAGTAATGCATCACCTGTCAAATCATTGTCGCTGGAGTGAAGCGCGAACCGGCGAAGACAGTCCTAGATTATCCAACACTGTCCGTCACCAGTGTCGATAACAGTTGACGAGGTTTGAAAGTATTTTTCTATAAATATCGATAGTCACCTGTCGTGCTTAGATACGATGTGATGTTTTGAAATCATTGACCGTAGTGAATAGGTGCGTTAATACAAAATTAACGCACCTATTCACTACGGTCAGGAGATTAACAGGAGAATAAAGCAAGAAATTCGTTATGTTTCTCCTTGCGTCAGCGCAGTCTCCGCGAGGTTAAAAAGTGCAGTTTTCTAAGCTCCTACCAAGATTTAAAGACCCCAGGCCAACCTCAGCTGCAGTTGGTGCACCTGCCGATCAACGGACGAGGCTCTGGCAGACATTAAAGTTCCCGAAAAGCGGCAATAGGCTCGCCACCTATTACGTGGGACCATGTATGTTTGAGCTGACGAAAATAATACCAAAAGATTGTATCTGGGAATGTCATTTAACATCAGGTAAAACAGAAAACAAGTTAACAGTATCAAATTAAACCCCTTTATTTTATGTTTCACAAAGCATAATTAGTCGACAGCTATCAGGATTTCAATGCCTCTGTCTCGATATTTTATGGAACAGCAGCTATTTTCTCTTTTTTATTCAATAGCTTTAAGCTTCAAAATACAGATAATATCAGACCAATAAGATATTTCGTCAAGTACTCAAGTACTTTCTACCACTGTTTCTTGCCTGAGGGTGTGGTAAAAAGCGACTAAGTCAAAAGTCAAAACCATTTATGCAAGTTTGGCTCAATAGACCTCTTATGAACGTCAAAATTGAATATTTAAAAACTAACGCACCGATTCACTGCGGGCGGGAGCTTGATCGTAAAAGAACGGGCAAGAAAATCGACAAGGTTAGTTTTTTCTCCCGCCAGTTACAAGAAAGAGTACTTAATATTAAAACAATTTGGTAAGTCTACAACAACTAGTGTTCTGCAGTCACTAGATTTAAAAGAAAAGTAGATATGAAAATGCAAATGAAAAATGTATTTATTGTAACTCAAGTATCATTAGAATTAGAAGTTTACAAATGTAGAAATATAAAATCACATCACAATGTTTCCAGGGGTTCCCAAACTAAGCAAAAGCTTGTATCTAGTGGTACATATTTTCATTGCTTTACAGAGTTTAGATAAAAAAGTAGGAAGAAAAAATATTTAAGAGCTAAATGTACTATAATTTAAAAAATGTATGGGATTGAGATCTCGTCTAGTACTATTGTGAGTCTTTCAACTAAGAGTAACTAAATAGATCATTTTTTAAATAGTTGTAGCAATGTTTGTGTCATAATTGTGCCAAATGGAATTTTTATTTATTTTAATTTATTATATTTAGGACAACAAATAGTTACATAATATATAATATTAAAAAGGCTAAAACTAAATTTGGTTCATTGCGTAACCAGCGACGTTATCCACGACAGAATGTTAAACGTATGAAACGAAACTTAATCAATTATAGACATATTGCTTAATCTAATAATAAATACAATAATATTTTATCCTTTAAATAATATTTTACCCTAACAATAATATTTATGATAGGATTAGATTTATGTATACATTTAAAAAATAAATAAAGCCAAAAAAAATCAACCTTTGCAATAATAATAATAATATATGAACGTAAGATTATGTATGAAAAAAATCTCTCTCCATTTCGTATAGTAATCCATAACACACACCCAACACTTAACCAGGCTGGTATTAAAATATTAACAAAGAGACTAAAAAGCAAATGCATTTTTATTTTTTAAATATCGAACTATCTCGTTATACGCCAATCACTTGTTAGTTGTCAGATGTCACTCGATGACAGGTGATCGACAAAAGAG
Source organism: Musotima nitidalis (assembly GCA_949126915.1). Lineage (NCBI taxonomy): Eukaryota > Metazoa > Arthropoda > Insecta > Lepidoptera > Crambidae > Musotima > Musotima nitidalis. The sequence continues at coordinate 19,917,818 of OX421416.1, forward strand.
GGTCTATGTTTGATTTGGAGATAAGGGTTTGATACACCGAACGCAAGTCGATATTTCTGAGTATTTTTATTTATTATTTTTATTCGATTCGCGCTAGTATTATAGCGAACGCCCTTTGTGTCTCATTTCTGTGTCTAATTCTAATAAAGAACATTGTTTATCGGCAAATTTTATAGAATGTTTTTGACACAAGTATTACGTATAAGCACGCAGTACCATCAGCTAAATTCAATTACGTAAGAACATAAACAGTTTACTATACATAAATTATGTTAAAACCATGCAGTTAACGAAGGTATTGAAGCCTTGATTGAATCACCGTTTCAGTCACTTTTAAAACGGCTAATCCGCCGTATGTCCTCTGGGTGGTGAATATAACTTACAGGTAAGGTAACATAGCAATTTTTTTTGAACGCGCTGTTTGCGCTACCTGCCGCTAACTCGCGTGAAGTGTGCCGCAGCCTTTAGTTAGATTTGATTTTTTTATTCAATCAGGTGCGCGTCTCGCTGTCGCGTCATAGCTTTTGTACGATGAATGACTTATCAAGTGGAAACGCAGTCTTCACGAGGATAGGTAGGATTGGTGTACACAAATTAAAAAAAAATATATGTATATATATATTTTTTTTGTAATATTACTTAACGTAGTAAAGTAAACTGTAATATTATTTTACTACTATATAAATATTATGGAAATTGCTCATTCTAAATTCCCACATTCGACTTTCAACATCTCATAAATTAAGATAAGAAAATTGCAGGTCGTACCTACTCCATCTCGCGGGGCTAGTGTTGATTCAGATAAGGCAGATATAGTGATGTATATGTGGATGGCTTCCTGCTGTTAGTATTGCTGACCAATGTCCCAAACCAAGGTGAGTGCAATTTACGTAATAGGTACTCCATTTTTTTTTTAATTTTTTTTTTTTTTTTTTTTATTTATTTGTATTAGTTACATGGGTCTGGCCCAATTACAATAACTAACTCAGTGAGTAATTTTACATGCATATATAGTTGAAAATATAATTAAAGTGGATATAAATATTCACGAAAAAACGAAAATTTTGCCTGGATTGATTCCCAGCTATCTACGAATATGCATTTACGCATTGCCTTCTGGCCAAAGGGGGACCGAAAAGGGATGTAGGACTCACCACCGGAAGACGCGACTGCCAGCAGTAATACCCACTAAAAATCTTGTGACGACGCCCGCCGTTTGTTGAGAAAGAGGCGGGGGGCCATTATCGGGGTTGTAGCTCTGACACCCCGCCCGCGGCCAACGTCCCCCGGACCAAAACCGGGAGGACCTCCTCAGAGAGACGCAGTGAACTCGCCCCTCCTACCTCCCCGTGCGACCACAGCGTGTGTGGCGGTCCATGGTTATACAGCAGAGGCCCCCTGCCTCCTGGCGCTGCTGAACGGGCTCGTCTGGCCCGCCCGCTGCGCTTTCCACAGGTCCCTCACAGTTTTCCCCCCGGTAGTCAGTACTAAGGGCACTCAGAGTCGCCAATCTCTGGGTATTACCATTTCCCGGCCTCCGAAGGTACTCAGCTCCCCACCACGCCAAGTCCGGGGAGGTCATGTTTCATCACTTGGCCCTAGGTTGGATTAACAGAGACTCCTGAGGAATAGTACTGACAGTCATAATATTGTGTAAAAACCTAAAACATATATTTATTTACTATATACAACTATCATTACATGTGATAACCACGTTATCGTGAGAACCAGCACGAAGCTCACTTTCAAAAGGATCAGTCAGATTATTGACTAAATATAATTATACATACATTCACGCCTGTTTCCTCGAAGGGGTAGGCAGAGGTATATTATACGCCTACACTTCGCCAATGATATAGTTACCCACGTAATAGGTGGCGAGCCTATTGCCGCTTATCGGGCACTGCTATGTGCGCCTATAAATATATTTATAATCAGGACCAATGCATGTTATATTTGATTTTAGCTTGAAGTAAGATAGCGCTGTGTTCAATTTTGTGGCTAAAATATATATATTATTCTTGAACTCTCACACTAACACGTAACCCTTTGAACGCCGAAAGACGTCTACATCGCGTCGTGCAACCTGTCAATGTCAGCGCGGATTGATGGACGGCACAAGGCGTCTTGGGGCCCCGTCCGTCATCCGTCATCAGTCGTCACATGCAGGGGTTGGTTGGGGCACAAAGGGGTAAGACGGAGAGGGGAGACAAAGGGTATTATTATGTTTTGCTGGTCATCGAGGTGACTCAGCTGTTCTATGGTGGTTTTTAATTGTTGCGGTTATGGGTAGTTTAGTTTGGTTATTTTGACGGTGCTGTAGATATGATTTATATTTATTTACATCTAAGTGTGTATCGCTTGCTCTGTGCCTCGGAAAGCACGTTAGTTAAGCAACAAATAAAATAAAGAAATATAAATAACCTTTTACAATGACACCAATTATTTTGCTCCAAGATAAGTAACATTAAAAACTTGTGTTATGGATACTAAAGAACGGATAAACATAATTAAATACATTTTTTTTGGAAATACGTGCTTAACATATATAGAAAATACCCAGACAAAAACAGAGCAAAAACAGCACACAACGATTATGTGTAGGAATCGAACCCACGACCTCAGAAGCAGAGTGCAAGTACCTATACTGTCCTCCACGCCATATCGGTCGTCATATAATGTACATGCTTATATAAATACACAGACCCCACACAAACAATACGATTATTCAACGCATGCAAAGCATTTCAAATGCATCAAACGAATTATGACTATTAATTATACTGACGTCATAAATCCGCTATGACTACTCGGAACTACTTGTAATTATTATGAACAAACTGTGTGCATGCGTCAATAGTCACAATGTACAGCTGACGGCAAGCAAAGGGTTACATTGAAAGATATAAAAAAATTATAGTATCTATTTTCTCAATCATCATATCCCGGTTGCCCTAGACTTAAGCTTAGAGCCCAGGGTCTGCTCACTAGTTTAAATACATCTGGCTGAATTTGAAACTGCCGTCATGCCTTCGCAACCCAGATGAAAATTTCAATCTCTCGTTAAACTATAGTCAGGATGTTTGAAGGCACTGCAATAAATGTTCATGAGGTATAGTGAGAGAATGGGATAAAAGAAGTTTTATGTGTGAGATTTTAATATTATATTTAACTTTAACTGTTTTGATAATAAGTGTATTCCGTTCTGATTAAATAAATAAATAAATAATAAATGACAGACGGAACTAACGACTTAAGGTGCCTTCCGAGCCACGGAACAAGCGATAATTACGCACATAACTTCGAAATGTCATAGGTTTTGAAACAGGGTTTGAACCCGAGACCCTCTAAACTTCATCCGATCTATCTTCTCGTTAGGGCTTCAGAAATAGATTTACGTATCGCTCTTTGACCCCACATCGGATCTTTTGTGAAATCGCTCGCCTAAACTCAATGTCAATAGTTTTGTCATATCTATACTGCGTGTAGTTTCCGCGAGACTAGGGGGCTCATTACAAAAAAAGACCTAAAGTGAAACCAGGTTTAAAACTAGTGCTGTCTTCATTTTATTTCATAAAAGTGCATAGGGATAGGGTGCAAATATAAGTGATAGCACTCGTTTTAAACCTGGTTTAACTTTAGCAGTGAAAGTTTACAAACTATCTAAAAGTTGATTTAAAAATTAATCAATACATACTAATAACTTCACTTAGGCATACGTCAATACTACGTCCAAGACATAAATATTATACGTAAACACGGTTTAGGCGTAGAATGTCAGGAACGCATAACTCCAGGTGTAACAAAATGACAGATTCGCGTATGAACAGATTTGCGTAATGCCAGATTCGCAATTGACAGTTTCGCGCAATGCCATATTCGATTAACATCGACATTTCGACTACCTACGTACCCAGATTAAGAACTAAGTTTGTTTGTAGTAGACCTATTATGTATATTAAGTATATATATACAAAAAAAGTATTTATGTATGTTTATCCGTTATTTAGTATCCATAACACAAGTTCTTAATGATACTTAACTTGGAACTAAATAATTGGTGTAAGTGTCAGAAATATTTATTTATTATTTATTTTTATTCTTATTCCCGATTTTTCTAGGTTTAGTTCAAGTTGGCGGTGAGTCTCTAACTGTTAGCTCACATGTATGCAGGCCCCTCTTCCCCACTGGGCACTATGGGCACGTGCCCAGGGCCCCGCGATCTAATGGGGCCCCCTAGTTCCTGCCAGATTACCAAATGATAACCGATATTTAGGTATTACCGTAAAACATAAATTTTGAAAATTCTGATGATAATGACTTACTCCAATACCTACTTGCTTATTAGCTTTAGCTTGCTGCATGCGCATAGCGATACCGTGTACAACATAGCTTGAACTTTTTGACAGATAGGAGCGAGTGAGCTTTCTCAAGGTCATAGAGGCCCCATGATCCTAACGTGCCCAGGGCCTCAAATAGTTTAAATACGGCCCTGCATGTATGTATGTAGGTACCTACTGTAGAAGGCACAATAATGAAAGCTCACAGACTGACGGTTCCAACATAAACAGGCGGACCGCGCGTGAGCGATCGCCGCCCGCCACTTCGTCTAAAGGTCGACCCGTCACAAATTAATTTTGAGCTGCAACGACTGTTTGTGCAACTACCGGTGGGGATTAATTGGGTAATGACTAGCTCCATATATCCTTGGAGAACGGTGTACCAAGTAAACACAGCGGAGTCGGCAGGGTGAAATATTATGGGCGAGTCGGCAGAAAATCAAGTTGTACGTTTGTGTATATCTTTGGAATTTGGTACGTTCCCATGCTAGGGGCAATGAGGAATTCGACTTTTAAGATTTTAAGAAATTAGCGCTTGCCCAACAAAAAATATTTTTTTAACAATTACACCAATTATTTATTTTCAAGATAAGTATCATTAAGAACTTGTGTTATGGATACTAAAAAACTGACAAACAAACATAAATATTTTTTTTTTGTAAATACATACTTAATATACATAGGAAAACACCCAGACCAGAACAAATAAACATGTTCATGCACACAAAGATTTGTCCTGTGTGGGAATCGAACCCACGACCTCTGGAGTGAAGTGTAGGTATACTGACCTCCACGCCATGTCGGTGGCCATATGGGACGCTTGCAACACCAGAGCTCGAGATAGTGTTCTTCCAATCCTGTAAAAAAATGCTTGCTATAATGTCTTGGGAAAGCCTTGCCAGGGAGCTCATTCCACAACCTAAGGTAGGCATATAATTCGAGCCATTCCCGCCGATTTATTGTAAGCGACACTTTTGTCGAAATGCGATTTTTATTGAAAGTCACAATAATCGTTAACTACTTAATTTTTTTATCGTTATCAATAAACCATCTTGTGTCTTTTGGTCAATAGGGATCGAATATTAGTAGTGTAAGCTATTTGTTTTTTTAATGAATTTTTATTTATAGTTTCGTTGCAAACGTACTACGATACGTAATACGTATAGTTGATTGAATATAAAAAATATAATAATATAATAATAATATAAAAAATATAAATAATAATTGTTCAAAACTACAATAAAAAACTACAAATGAAGAGAAAGTGTCATGTAGATCGCTCAATAATTATATTTTTTTTTTATAATCAATCGATTATACTAATTTGTTATCACTACAATAAATAACACCATTATCAAGACAAATTTAATCACTGCAGCTTGAAAACAGTTACATTGGCATTTTTTACCCGTTAACCCTCCGAGTGGCGGACAAATGACGGGGCGCAGGCAGCCATCAATCCGCTTATTACAACGACCTCAAACTAAATCATTTATGGCTCGATCCAAATCTGGCTATTTACTCAACGAGCGGGTCGTGGAGGCCCATCGCTCAGCCGATAGTGGGCTATTGTGGCCGCGGACTTTGAAGGGTTCACGACAACTTCACATTGTTTGAGAGTGACGACATTTTTCTTGGGGAAAAGTTTAAGGGTTTTAGTGGAGTTTTTTTAAATAAAAGCTCTACGTTATATTAAGGGGCGTATTCGACTTAAATGCAAGTAATGAACATGGAATAGAATTAGGGAGTCATTTAAATATTTCATGCTGACAGTAATACTGTTTTGTTACTCATTATTGTGAGTTTCAGTTGTTTTACGTGTTTATTAGCTTACTGGCTGGTAATTTTTTGGTGGTTTATAAAGGTAAGAAAAAATGTTTACCTCAAACCATCTTTGTATATAATCCATTAAAAACACTAATACATTTTGAACAAGTATTTTACTATAAGCTATTACCTGTGCTAAGAAAACTAGGTATCTACCAATTGTTGCAGTAATTTTTTTTATTATTTTAGTCGCGACATTACAATAACTTAACTTCCATACTTCATGTGGTAGACGTTAGGTCAAGATAGTTACCTTTTTGTAAGGCTTAGAAAATTCAAACGCCAGAACGCCACACCACACCAGCTATAAGCCGCAATTGATTCGTGCAGTAGAGCATGGTCAGGTCATCCTTGGCTTATGAGAGGCCCATGCTACAGTTATGGTCTAAATATATATGATATATAATAGGTCGGGGAAAAAGTCTTTTCACATAACGTAGGTATAAACTTATTATAAAAATTTTTTGACTGTACTATTGGTACTGTACGATTGATAACTGGCGATGAAAAGTGGATCACGTACGACAAGAACGTGCGAAAAAGGTCGTGGTCGAAAGTTGGCCAGGCTTCACAGACTGTGGCCAAACCTGGCCTAACACGAAATAAGGTGATGCTGTGTGTATGGTGGGATTGGAAGGGCATTATATATATAATGAGTATTAAGTCAACTTATATGTAAATCGTTATATCGTGCGTGATCTAAATCTGGTTTCTCCGAGAGGGTCATGCAGGCCCATCGCTTAGGCTATAGTAATCGATAACCGAAAACCTCCAAAGGGTTAATGAGACCTGTAAGTTTAATAAAATGGGCGCAATTGTATACTTAAATACTCATTTATTGGTAATACAACATTACACATCACGTAAAAGAAAACTATTATTAAAATACAATTAAACCACAATAATATTAGTAATTAATAATGTGAAAATAAAAAATGTCTATAAAAATTAAATCTAGAAATAAATGAAAATAATAAGAATTCAATAAATATGTAAATTAAATTAAATTCCTACAATTACATTACATACAACACAAGTAAAATCATAAATTTATACGTCCAAAAAAGTCATCACTTCATAAAACCATAAATGTGATGGAACGTTTGCTCACAAAGATATTTTTTTTAACCTACCTTTAAAGGCAGGCAGGTTAGAAGCCGCCGTATACACTTACTGCATAGCTTTGTGACTTTTCACATCGTTTTAAATATGCGTGAATATACTGACATTATTGCTAAAATAAAAATAAAACTAAAGAGTGTAGTTGTCAGTATATACCGTTGTTAAACTCCAAAAGTCGGTTTTATTCTCACATAACAATTATTAGTGTTGTGTGATGAAGTACTTATCTTGGTCTGAGTTTATACTACGAGTATTTATTGTAATAAAAATGTTATTAATTTAAACAATCAAGTTGTTAAATATAACATTGGGGCAGTGTAGTTAATATATAAATGAATAATTAAAAAAAGTATAAGAAATAATGACTAAAATTCTTGACTGTTTATAAATGTATCAAGAGTTTCGATAATCGTGTCTCAAGCTCGCCGCTATACAATCACTGTAAATTAATCCTCATATAAAATACGTCTCGACACAGACAGACGTAATTAAAACAAGCCCAGGACGCAGGCTCTCGTAAAATGATGATAAACAACCCATAAATCAAACTATCCATCTCAGCTTTCGCGAGACCTGCAACGGCAGCCATCCATCAGTCTAAATCAGAGTGACGTGCCTGCGTCAATTATTTACTTTCGTTTCTCTTAGAATTCTCAATTATATTTGCTTCATTAGCCTGTTAGCCGGCTTAGTATAGGACATATCTACGAGTTACTGTTGTCTCATCCAAGCCTTATATGACAAGCTCGTAACATGTTTTTGCTAAGAAACTGTGCTATGATAGTTTATTTTAAAGGAACAAGTAATGCATGTCATAGATGCATTACTTGTTGATACAACCACACAAGCGCGTAGCCGGACGTACACTCTCACACCCACACTTTTCATTTCCAAAAAGTATTTAGAAAGAAAGAAAGACGAAAGAAAAATATTTATTCAATACGAGCTGCAAAAAAAAACATAATAGTACAAAATATAGTTAACACAAATCAAGAATAGAATAATAAGAACTTAAGTGAAAGAAGGACTTAACTTGCATAGAAATGGTGCCCACTCAGCATATTGTCGAACATCACAGAGATGTCGCGACGCTGATCTTCCGTGGGCACCTTATATTTAGTAAGTTATATTACGTTTAAATAAGCTATTTATTATGTTATTTTTTATTAAAAATAGTAAATTAAACTGTATTTTATTTTATCTATGTCTAGTTTAAAAACATAGTATATACGTGATAATTATTAATTAATACATCCCAACATACAAGGGACCGCTCAGAAAGACGGAGACGAATGACTAACAGTGAAATCCTAGCTCCAGCTTCCCGACAAGGTCACCAGCTGGAAAAGTAACGACTCACTTCGCTATTTTAAAGTGCAACCGAATAAATCTAGTAGTTCCAGCTGTAAGTTAGTGCCTTCGCACATTGCACGGCGCGTCAGCGTACGTATACGCCGGGAATTCGACAATCAATTTAGTCGCTTTACTAGAATACTTGCTGTGTTATTTTCCATCCTTCTTGGTCTAAATTTTATAATTTTTTGCGCACCTGTGAACCTTTATTGACCATCTTGAAGTTTATGGGTCTCGCCACTATGCTATCGCCGCATCTATCCGAACCGTATCGTGTGTAAAGCCACTTAGAGCTCCAGAGAGTAGCCATATTGAAATGGAGCGTCTCGGACGATAACTCACGCCGGAACAAATGTCGTCCACTCGGCGACAGAGTCCGTCGGCCATGATGGATCGCGGGACATGTGTCCATAATAGCTGCGCAGTGTCATCAAATACGCGACGGGTTTCTTTCTAGACTTCTGGACTTCTGATGTATGAATGATTTTACACATACATACATGCACGCTTGTTTCCCCGAAGGGGTAGGCAGAGGCATACTATACGCCCACACTTCGCCAGTTATATATTTGGTCCCACATATTAGGTGGCGAGCCTATTGCCGCTTTCCGGGCACTTTTATGTTCGCCAGAGCGTCGTCGTTGATCGGCAGGTGCACCACTTGCAGGTGAGGTCGGCTTGGGCCCGTCAGATCTTGGTAGGAGCCATATACACCTCTGATTCTCTGAATGATATTGAAGATAGCAAATACTGGCCTGCAAAACTTTATATAACACTTTTTATGCTGAACTTTAGATATTTGAGATTTCAACGGTTTAATAGCTAATTGAATCATCATCAGCATCGTATCAGCGTATAAAGTCCACTGCTAAATGGTCTCCTAGGTAGTTTATTATATCGGGGGTATTTTCCCATGATTACGCTGCCGCAGAATGCCGCTGCTGCCCATCATGACGCTGCCCATCATCCGGTATGACTTCTCTTCGTCGACTCCTACGACTCCCCATGAAATGAGAGAAGGTAAGGTATGCCACCTCGGCTAGTACTTATTGTCCTATATAAGGAAATAATTAGACCTTACATATGAAATTGCGGATTTATCAAACTAGCCACTTTGATCTCTAACTAGCCAGTATAGCTAGGCGTTCCAAATTCAAAGCTTATCTATACGTCTGAATGTGATAATTAATTTGATTTCGCGTCATTTTATTTTGATTCGACATTGAAAGGAGTTTCTTATTAACACATTCATGAATGCAATAAACAGTTAGACTTTGACTTAATCGACTAGTTTAAAAAAAAGTTATGTAAAACAAACATATTGGGGCTTATGACAAAATAAGATCTAAAGTTAGACAGGAACTAGTGCTGTCACTGTTTTTATCTTATGAAAGAAAAGTGACAGCACTAGTTTAACTTTACATCTTTTTTTGTATTAAGCCCCGCTATGTCCAAATCTGTGTTTGGAGTCTACGGTTTTGTATCAATAGACTATAGAACCAACGCGTGGTCCTCGTACAAAAGACAAGACCCCGACAAAAAACGGACAAAGGTGACGCTCACGTCATTAATCAAACTATATGCGATTTGTGAGTGCAATAAATTAGTACGGCCCGGAGAAATCTGTGTTTTGCCGCCGTCGTTGTAATGATATGTTTCGTTCCGAGATGTTGTGATTTACGTGTGTTCGTTACCGGAATGGGTATGGTTTTGAGTATCTATTGACGTCGCAATTTTTTGTGCCTACTGCAGTAGTTTTGCTTTTTTTTAAGGTCAGGGCTACCCGTAATGACGTGCGCAGTAGGAAACGACTACTACTACAGTAGTTTTTATTTTGAATCAATCGCAAAGACTAGGGTCTTCAACCAATGAGTTTTACTTCTGCGATCATTAAACCGCCTGGTCAGGTGGTGATTATGGTCAAATAACCTTAAAAGAATTTAATCTGTTGGGGAGGCCAATTTCCAGCAATACATTCATAAGGCTAATAAGAAGAATAATATGAATATCAAACCGCTTTAGATTTTAGCTAAGATATTTGTAACCCGCAGAACATGCTTCAATTAACCCGGCGAGAGTGTGGCAGGGTATGTCATACCCACCATGCTACTTATTTGCGTGTATTTTTTGTTCGTGATCTTCAAACTTCTCGTTGCTTTGGGTAGCTGTAGTTAAAGGAGCGTGGGAGGGGATAGTGGCGTGATCGCAGTGTCGCGGCAACCTGCGCCCGAGTTATATGCGTGCAAACTGCTTTCGGGTATGTGATACCCTGCCACATAGCTGTTGTATATATTTCGTGACAAAAACTAACACTGCTTTTTGTTATTTTATCGTTAAAATCAGGGCAAAGACACCAAACGAACCGAATTTATACGCAACTTAGGCTTGGCTCTAGTTTATGAACACCTGAAGTTACGAAAAGACCAAAAAAATATTCCGATATATATACGTCAGAGAATCTCTTCCCAGATCAACTAACCACTTTCATCTACTCAAAATATTCCTGGTTGTTATATTAGATGCGTAGATTGCCCATACAAAAAGGATCGGAAGACAAAATATATGTGTGCAAGCTGTGGAAAGGCTATCTGTATGGAGCATGCAACTTTTTTTTGCAAAAACTGCACTGATTTAAACTCCAGTTTCTAAGATGTTCCTAAGATATATTGTTATTTTTTTTTAGTTTATATTGTTACTTATTTCATGTTCTATCATAACTTTAAGTTTATTTTTATAAAACTTGTTTTTTTTATTTTCTTTGTAATTTTTTTGATAGTGTAAAAATTGTCATTGAAAATTTACAGTGATTTTTTTCCTGTTTAGTAAAATATGAAAATTGTTACAATAGCGCAAATGTTTTGTTATCGATACGTTATAATATAGTCTTGATATGAAAAAAAATATTTAATGTAATGCTTTTTCTATCAAATCAATTTTTACAGTCAATTTTGTGAACGGGTATGTCATACCCTACCACATACTCCTAGTTACATTTTTTCACCACACTCTCGCCGGGTTAAGTTTTTATTAAGGTAAAATAAATATAAGTCCCGGATTTATGACACCGAAATGTCAATTTCTTCCGCTTTCGTAATATTTCGCTGTTTGACATCATTTCATCTGCGGTTTGTACAAAGGGGCGAGGTGGTCCAAGGGGGAGAAGGTGGAAATTGGAAGGGGGAGGAGAGGGTTGAATCATTAATTTGATGAAATAAAACAAAACGTCGGTTTAATTAGCGGCCATTTGCAGCCGGAGTGACGGCGCCATGTCTTGTGTCGAGGGAATCAGGTGAGGGTACACGCTGATGGAAAATGTCGAGCATCCAACGCAATCGAAGGAAAAGTTTAACTTATTATCCCAATTTAATTTCGTCGCAATATTTGGATTTTATTTATTTAGACAGAAGATTCACTTTATTTTGCCAAAACGGAGTAAAATACTTTGACGTTGACTTTAAATTAAAATATTAAAAGGAGTTTGGTCCCTAACCTATCTTTGGCCGTCCTGATTAGCTTAGCTTGTAACGCTATACAGCGCGAAAGGGAATGTTGTAAACTTTAATTTTCATATATATTTTAAACGCAACCACCAAAGGTTTTTGTGCCAAGTTGTTTTGAATTTGTTGATTTTTATGCAAAAGCATACCTATCATAAATACAATACAGATACCACGCACGACCCGCTGAAGAAAGCCAATCATAACTTAAAATGAAGTAATTCAATGTGTGGTGCAAATAGATCTCGTGTGTACACACTACCTGATCCGCCACTCCTATTCAAATGTTTGAGTGACATCTCGTCCATCAAACCTCTGTCTAACCGTAAACATAGTTCCCCTATTACATGGCTGCTTTTGCTTGAAGTGGGTCTTACAATCTGTAACAGAACGAGCATTGGACGATTTTAACAAAATCACTCACTGACTCGACATAACGTAAAATTTATCGTGTACGTCGTTCATTGCTGTTTAAGCAGTTTAGTTAGTATCCAAGAATGTTACAGCAGAAAGAAATGTATGCATCATTTTTCTTTTCAGTGTATGCCGACCTTGTTGTGTGGGCTCGTCTGATTAGGTGGAAAGTGGGTAAACACCAACTGATGACGTCATTATTGTGATTAAAACGGGTTCTGCAGGAGTTAAGATGTCTTTCTGGGAGAGTGATGTTTATGGAAAGGGTGACAAACAAAAGGTTTTATGGCCGCTAAAGGTCAATTTGTGGAATTGGGAACATTTTTCTGTTCCATTAATGTAGATAGACAGGTTGGCTGCACATTTTCAAAACCTGGCAATTGTTTTTTTTTATGTAAACAGTTTTGTGGGCATAATGAAGATGAACAATTACAGGCGCTTTTAGCAACATTGAAAACATTCGCTACAAAGTTATAAAGATATTAAAACTGAACAGTGTCAGTATACTATAAAATCGATATGAACCAGGTCTGTTGATAAATATTATTTTTATTAGTTCGTTTAATCTTTCTGGGCATATTTGCTTAAGACACCTTTCCCCTTTAATCAAATGCAGTTAGGTATTGTCAATTTGTGAGTTTCTATATCAACGACAGGTATTTTTTAATTAAAGTTATAGCGGGAGACTAAACGGTAGCAGAGTTTTTTCCTGTCCCTTTAACCAACATTGAACATACAGTTGTTTCCTATTATTTTATGAATAACTTCTATATTAAATTAGAAATAAAAATTAATAGATATAAAATATGTAGCTCATAATTTCTAAGATTGGATTTCGGGTGATCGCCATGACACTAACGGCTCATTACGTTCAAAATAGGAAAAATTAAAAATGTATGTAGTAGAAATTGACTAATTAAGTCATTTCTTTACATTTTCTTGTTCAATGTAACTAGGCTTGGGCCTTATTTTTTTGTCGTTATTGCCCCTGTGAACTGAAAGTAGAATTTCTGATCGTTCATAAGTGATTCTGAATAAAGTGTAATACGTAAAAGTATTAATGAATTTGTTATAATTTAGAAGATTTTGGAGAAAGGGCAGGTCAAAAGTACCCTAAACCAACGGGCGTGTATGAGGAGGTTAACGAGTGTGAATGAAGCTAAAAGTGTGTGCCAAGATCGTAGCAAGTGGAAGGATGTGATCTCTGCCTACCCCTACGGGAAAGAGGCGTGACATTATGTATGTATATGAATATATATATTGTTTTGAAATATACTATTTTATATATAAAATATATATTTTATATAAAAGTAGCTCCAAATTAATTTTCTTATAGCAATTTGACAGAAGAAGCATTCACAACTAAGGATACGATAGTGTAAAAAACGATCTCCAATGTACGGCAAAGTTAAAAGAGGGTAGTCCTTGGATGTGTGAACGTTTGTGTAGAATTTACCGTAATAGCTTTAAAAGCTTCCGTGTTAAGTCGGTGGTCCTGGTTAAAATGGATTCGGCGCTGAATGTCATAAACGCGTTTTGTCATTTACGTGAATCGTTATGTAATTAATAAACCTTTACTTAGTTGGGCATATTTACGTCTAGTATTATTTTAAAGATGTAATGAATTACATAAACTAAGCCTAACCTACGCAATAAAGTAAAAATTATTTATTTCATAAACTTACATTATTACTTAAAAACACCAAAATAAAATATATATATAAAAAAAACTTTATATTACTACACTGAAATCACGAAGCTTAGTATCACATACATGCAAAAAAAAAAGTGTAAGTGAATCTGAGTGCCAGTTCCGAGCCACCGCTCTTTGAGAAGAACTGACAAGAAACTCACTGGCTAAATCTAACAAAATATGTTAGTGATCGCGTTAGTGCCATCAGCGTAGGTAGTTTTAAAGCCAATAAAAGGTCTTATTGGACGGCTTGAACAGCTTTAACGGCATGACGAAGCACACCTGCCACCGCCAAACCGCACTGGGTCTACGTGAAGAGTATGACCTAACTGCCTCTTAACTTAAGTTGTGAGAACTTCTCTTGTTCAGTATTTGAACGCTGATGGGCTGAAATGAGAGTAGAGGAGACAATCAAAACGGTCATCTGGGTTTCATTTTGCAAGTAATACTTACGCTAGATCCAATAGCCAATTTTTAGTGGGTATTACTGCTGGCGGTCGTGTCTGCCGATGGTGAGTCCTACACACCTCTCTCGGTCCCCCTTTGGCCGGGAGACAGTGCGTAAATGCATTTTGTTACCGACGTCAATAAAAAAAAAAGATCCAATAGCCATTGCATTGAGCTCATTAACAGTCCTCAGTGCTCATCGTATCAAATCTCAGGGCATCATGGTTCTCTGATCGTCTCCCAAGTTCTGAGAATCATTATTGACTCATGACTAGGTCGGTATGTCTCATTGAAGATTCTCACAGCTGCTGACAAATTCGCCCAGCAATTGATTGAAGTTGAATGTGCTGACTTGATTATATGTAAAGCATCCTTTATCAGAAATGAGGAAATCCGTAGGAGAACTAGAGTGACCTACATAGCAAAGCGCGTTTGCAAGCTGAAGTAGCATAGGGCGGGGCACATAGCTCGAAGAACCGACGACCGATGGGGCGTTAAGGTTCTTGAATGGCGACCACGAATCAGCAAGCGTAGTAGAGGGCGGCCCCCAACGCGATGGACCGATGATCTGGTCAGGGCGGCGGGGAGCCGGTGGATGCAGGCGGCAAAGAATCGATCTACGTGAAAAGCAATTGGAGACGCCTATGTTCAGCAGTGGACTTCAAATGGCTGAAATGATCTTTCTCTCTCATTGTTAGTTTAAATTATATTTGATTGATAATTTAAAAGAGCATAGCCTGTGAGTTTCTTGTCAGTTCTTCTCACAGAGCGGGGGCTCGGAATTGGCACTTAGATTCACTTATACCAAATTTTTATTTATTTGCATATATTTTGTTTTAAGGTTTTCAAGTGCTATGTACCTAATAGTTTATAAAATAAAGAACTTTTTACTTTACGTCATCTTATTATGAAGACTACAGGTATATCCACAGCGCATTTTGACCCCTTAGTGGGATCTTTGTTACATATTCACTAGCACGCAGCGCACTTCGAACCAGCACCACGCTTGTGACACATTGCATACAAGAATCTCAGCTCGTATAGAAACCCGCTTGGTACATACTGACCAAGCGGCATTTCTACTGGTACTGTATAATGTGTAGTCTTGCGATGGCAGTTGTAAACTGAAAGCACTACTATTTGGCGATAGGATATCAATGCTGTGGTACAATCTGTTGTTGAAGTAGCTGATCACTTTAGTACCTTGTCACTCTATCTAGAAAGGTAACTCAGTACATTGCAACCAAGTTGTGCTTTAACGCAATCATTGAAGCATCATTAAAGTACACAGCTACTTCGTTAATCTGAAATGATCAGCTATTTCTGGTGCACACATACATATACACATACAGACACACATTGTAGTACTTTTAGTTAGCTTCTATTTTCTTATATTATATTATTTTCTTTATTAATGAAGTTCATTGTGAGCGGTTAGTGAGGAGCGAAGTTCATCTAGCACAGGCATATATTTGCTTAAAAGGTGACTTTATCAACTTGTTAGTTAAAATACTTCTGTGTTTATGAAATACTTAGATAAATTTATTATAATTCTAATGCTAACTGTATCTACAATGGCGTTCTTGGTCATTTAGAAACCTGACACTATCAATCCCCACGTGTCACCTGGGATTATTAGAAGAGGTCCGTGCCCATCACAGTCAGTAAAAATAGCTGATAATAATAAATATTTTCTAACAATTACACCAATTATTTAGTTCCAAGATAAGTATCATTAAGAACTTGTCTTATGGATACTAAACAACGGATAACCATACTTAAATACTTTTTTTTGTAAATACATACTTAATATACATAGGAAAACACCCAGACCAGAACAAATATTCATGTTCATGCACACAAAGATTTGTCCTGTGCGGGAATCGAACCCACGACCTGTGGAGTGAAGTGTGGGTATGCTGACCTCCACGCCATATCGGTCGTCAATAATGATTATGCAATAAATGTAATTCTGTACCTCCAGTGAAAAATGATACACCTCTTTTGTTGACTTGTAAGAGATGTCTCACTTTTCACAGAATATATTCCTATAGATCTATCGACCTAGTACAGAATTGTCTATGGTAACTGGTAACTAGTTGTATGTAATAGGGATGAAGTTGAAATTAAATAAACATTTTAATGTATGTAACATATATATTTCTTTGAGCTTTTAATTGCATTTTGAAATACAACATAAAATATTAAATAAGATTATTAAATTTGGTAAAATCAATATTTCAACACCATTTTTTTAAGAATGAGCAAAAATCTCTCATCAGAGCTAGCGTATACATAATATTTGTCGTATGTTTTCATTATTATCGATAAAATGATAGTTTTAAGATTTTAAAATTGTTAAATTTTAGTAGTTGACGATTCGTGACACAGCGTAACGTATGAAGTACATACAACATATTATTATTGCATCTAAGAAAATATCAACTGGCTTGTACTGAACAAAGTTTTCAAATAATCCCGTTGATCATCTGAATATGTCATTTGCTGTGTCAGGAATTGGCAGCTCATCGTATCGTGACGTCATCACACCATTCGACACTTACATTATTACACAGTTTACAATATTTTTTATTAAATATAAAAGAGTTTACACTCGTATGTGCCGTATATACAGATCGTATAACTGTCGTTACAATGGAAGATATCTCTCAATCAATATTGAATGTCCTAAACGTATACAATGTAGTTAATCCTTTTCAAAGTAAAAGAAAACTGTATAATGTATCACTTTTCTTTTAAATATATTATTAGCTCGGCTTTTGGAGCCGTATGCGGGTATATGGTATACAAGAGTTCACAGACGTAAGTCTCCTAATATTATGTACTTAATACTAAATAATAAATAGCATAATCGCACGGAGAGCGCACCTATAGCGAGTTAAACACTAAAAGAGATAGTTGTTACCACGTTCTATGTTATATATACAACAACAGAACTGAAAATAATGAGATTGAATCTCCGAGATTGCGATGTCGACGGATCCCTGATACACGAAACAAGACATACTCCAAAATATACATAAAATAAACTAATGACCACGTTAGCCCTAACTCTGATTTACATAAAAATTAAGTAACACAAAAGATATTGCAACGATTTGATTAAAATTAGTCCGGATCGCTCTCGCGGCCTCGAGCGCAGTGCACAAGCGGACTGTCCGAGCGGACTGCGCGAACGGACTTCACGAACGGACTACGCAAGCGAACTGCGCTCGGACGCAAGACAGTGTCGCTCCTTTTAGATTATTAGCAAAAAATATACATTTACAAGAGATCGAATCGAACTTTATGACTTAATGTGACTTATATTTACAATTATCGAAATGGAATTATTACGTAGTGTGGAAGAAAAGCGCGACCTTCCGGTCTTCGGCGTCTGAACTCCTCCTAAAGGCAATATTTTGAAAATATTCTCTTACATACGAACGTAAGACGTTTGGCGTATACTTAAGTCGCTAATCGTTAATTACACTAACCGAACTATGCGGTGAACTCTAACAATAATTACCTAAATAGTTAAATTGGCAAAGAGTTTCGAAATACTTGGCGTCGCTGCGGCGACCTAACCCTAGCAAGGTTTAACGTAGCAGGATATGGTATCATCACAACTGGCCCGTCAGACCCTATGTAAACTCTACACGTATTTACTGGATAGTTGCTTCGCAAGTTCGGTGTACTTGAGGAACTTGGAGTGGGGGCTCTCATCGAAAGATTGAGACGGGCTCCGAGGGTCCTGTGGGGAAGCTGCGTTGGACCCTCCACTCTTGTGGGTGCTGGGGGAAGAAGCCGCGGGCGGTGCCTTCATGGGCACGGGCTCGGGCAAAGCACCATCTTTAACGAAATGCATTTTGGACAGGTGGTGTCGGTAAGCACCTTTGGATATAAATGGAGTATCGCAAAGAGCGCACTTCATGATTGAATCAGTGACGACTGCGTCGTTGCAAGCCCAGCTGAAAGTCAGAATACTCGGTGGGCCCGCGGGGGATGGCGCCGGCGCTGGAGCCCTAGCAGGATTTGTTTCAGTTTTGTCGCACAACTTCTGTAGAGCGGCTAAAGGGTGGCTCCCGCTGCGGCGGGATGAACTCGGTTCATTGGATGAGCCCCCGCCAGCTAAGTTATCAAACATAGAAGAGAGAGCCCCCAAACTGGATGCTGGCTTTCGATCAGCACCAGGAGTGTGGGCAGAGCGGTCACTGGCAGGGCTGCGAGGACTAGCCGCGGGGCTGGGCCCTTCGCTTTCGCGTTTAGGTATAGTCGGTTTCACATCGTCTTCAGCTGAACTTCCTGGTCGTGGAGGTTCGTCCTCATCATCGACCTCAGTCTTAACCCTCACAGGCTGGCTACTCAAGTCCACCCCGTTCTCGCGATCCTCCTCCTCAGTTAATTCTTTTTTTATTCTTATTTCTGTAGGTCGGTCCTCAGATGCAGGAGTTTGGGAGCCACGAGTGTCGGGCGTGGTGCGGGGCGTCATGTGATACGCATCTAATTTTCTATCAGGCGTAAGAGACTCTACTCTGCTACCACCTCGCTCGGACATGGAACTAGATTCACTACCGCTACGTTCCCTACGGCCGTAGCCCTGCTGATGGTGATAGTTTCTAAGCATGTTCATTGTTTGCGGGTCTACTAAAGGCTTCGTATAGTCTACACTCTCATCGATACCTAATCTTTTTAAAATGCTCGAGCCGATGGGGGCGTGTGTCGTCCCGCCAGGCATACCGGGGCCTGCGTGTCGCGACCTCGTATCGAAACTTTTTTCTATAAGTTGTTCTATGGCGTTCAAGACAGATGGAGAAGAGCTTTGGTCATTACTCGCGTTGGGATCTTTGGAACTCGGAGAAGAATCAGTTACAGACGATGGAGAGCGGTGGTGAGCGGAACCGGGGGACGGCTGCTCGTCGTTGATGCTCTTGCGTCCATCGCGACCAGTCGGCGTTACGTGCCCGGGCACGTCGGGTGGGATAATATTATTCGACAGAAGCGCGCTCTTCAGAAAATTCCTTTGGCTATTTGACATGGGTGCACCTATGCATTGTCTTATATGCTCAACGAATACGGCTGTCTCAATTTTATCGCCGCATTTCTCACAAGTAATCCGACTACCACTTCCGAAATCCCTAATGGGCTTACCCATGGGTACCCCGTTACCGTCTCCGTTTTTGAACTCGTGTTGTGCTCTTTCTAATTCTAACAGTTTCCTAACCGGTAAGGATTTCTTTCTTTTCTCACGTGTCTGCCGACGCCTACCTCCACTTTCAGTGATCGATCGCATAATGTGCTCCTTATAGTGTGAATTTTTAACCATATGATTACTCAACTCTTTCAAAGAACTAAAGGCTTGGTCGCATACTTTACAAGTTAAAACTGCGCTAACGTGACTACTGGTGCCGGTGTTGGGTGGGGCTGCGCTATTAGTGCCGGGAGCACTGGAACCACCCCCTTTGCCGTCATCTGATGACTTCCATGAAATGATCTGCTCTTGCGATATAATGTTTGTATAGTGTTGAGTACGTTGCATGTGACTAGTCATCTCTGCCAACGACCTAAAACTCTCCGCGCACCACATGCATTTCAAAATTTGCCTAGTTTGTTCAGCACCTTTACCTAACCATACATCTTGGCCGCGAACTAATTTTCTTGGGATTGGCATATTTTCTTTGATCAACATATTTAAATCATTTTGGTTCGGCTTGGATGAGCCGCTCGAAGACGAAGAATTGTGAGAAGGGGTCGACGGTGAACTCGATGGTGGTTGCAGTGACGCTAGTATAGGGGCGCCACTGGACGGTGGGACCGGGACGTTGACACCACAATGTTTCGCTTCTTTCATATGTACAGTCAAATCTGCGAGTGAATTAAAGCTCTTCTTGCACCAAACGCATTTTAGAACGTCCTTGGTTTGATCAGCGCCTTTGTTCAACCAGTGTGACTGCCAAGCAGAATGTCGGGCTGCCGCGTTGGGAGCTAACCCTGCGCCCAGAGCAGCGCTTTGTACTGACCTAAACAGTTCCTCGCCACCCAGTCTGCTGAGTTCGCTCATTTTTTCAAGCGCTTTAGTGGCATCATTGGGAGTCGGTGTTCCATGTTTCATTTTACCATTCCACTCGGCTGGTATACCCCCTTTCGGCGATAAGCTAGCAGCGGCAACGGCTGCAGCGAAGTAAGGTAAATGTGGCGCAACTGGTGAAGACCACGGTGAAGGTGATGGTTTGAACTCTGCACTTCTTGAACTTTTTCTGTTAGGAACTGGGGATAGACAATCCGCTGGACCTCTTTTTCTAGTACCAACTGAAAGATCGAGCGGTCCATTTTCGTTCTTACTGAGATTGACGGCGTCGTCAGGGTCGTCTTCGTCGTGAGGGGAGTCGCTGCGCTTGGTGCTGAAATCTAAGACGGCGTCGGGTCGTTCGGAGTCGGTCATGTCCTCGCAGGACATGAGGAGTCGTTGCTGGGCGGCTGCGGCGGCGGCTCCAAGGTAGGCGGCCACGGCGGCGGAGTGCGGGGGGAGGAGGGCGGCGGGGAGGCCCGCAGTCAGCGCCGCGGGGAGGGGCAGCCCCGGCGCGCCGCGGCCCGAGTACATCGAGTCATTCGATGGACACCTGGCTGCACCCGACGACTCTCGTGAAAGACATCTTGGACTCTCCCTGCAGACAAACAAACAACTTTGAGATATTTGATACAAGTTAAACTATTACCGTACTAATTCTTGGCAGGAATTAAAGAGTCCTCCCAAGTTTTGACGGTATAAAAAAATTCCCAATTCAATTACCAATAAATCGTACCTAGTTTCATATTCTACCCCAGTTAAGTTACTTGATATCAATTAGGAAATAATTTATCATAAAATAATACAATCTACAATATTTCAATTCTATTAACAGTTATTTTTACGATAAATCCAAATTTATAGAATGGGTTCTAGTTCTATTTCTTAAATCCATTTCGACTTAAATGCATATCATTTGGAATCTTAAACAAGTTTTAAGTTTTCGATCATTTGGGTTTATATTAAATTTAATTATGAATATTCATCGTAGACTAACGAAAGTGATTTATGATGGACAATTAAACGGATGTGTTGGGAGGGGAAGACCACGTAACCTTCGATTGACTAAATCCATTTGAAGAATGGGCAGGTCAAATGTAGGTACCCTAAACCGACGAGCGTGCATGAGAAGGGTAATGAGTGTAAATGAAGCTAAAATTGTGTGCCAAGATCGTAGCAAGTGGAAGGATGTGATCTTTGCCTACCCCTACTGGAAAGAGGCGTGACATTATATATGTATGAATGTATTTTTCGTAGTCTCATTTTTATACCAAATACATAAACACAAATATATCATCGATTCTTTGTTACCTACTTTCTAAGATTTTATTATCCATATTTTTGTTTATATGTAATCGTAAATTCTATTATTAATATTAATATTATTAATATTAATATTAATACATAAACAATGTCAATAAACGTATTAGATAGTGTACATATGTACCTACTTCAATACGTTATTAAAATTTAATAGTGACCCGTCCGTACACATACTTTCCTTGGTTCAGAACTAGATGGCGCTGCATGTAACGTTTGTGTACATTTATTCGTTTCAACAATGTTTTCTTAATCTTTAACTACTAAAGAAAATTATGAAGTTTCAAAATAAACTGAACTCATAACTCGTACAAGTATACATTAAAAGTAGTCTTTAAGAAAATATTAAGACTTCGAACAGTGATTTTGCAATGCAGGATAAAATTTGATTTCCGACATTTGAAAGCAAAAATGCCTCAGGATCAGAACTATTACCAATTTTCGAGTTATTTTCCCAAATTCTTATTCGAAAATGAAGATTCTTAAGATTGACAATTGTATAAATCTTATATACTACACTCAACAATTAGAAACAAAATTGTTAAAATATCAAGTTATTCTACATATTATTATTAATTCAACGAATTCAAATAAAAAAGAAAAGTTTTCAGTTAATGTTTCAGAGTTCACTGCGAAAACTCGTTATTTTTAACACAATTTGAAGCCTAATCAAATTTGTGCATATAAAAAGGGTCAAGTTGTTCCGAAATATGGAACTATTAGTCAAATAAAGTATGTCCAACAAAATTAAATAAGATATTAAAAATTTCTATTTTTTCGCCAATTTTTACAACTCCAAAAGTTAAAACAATAAATTAAAAGTTTTTATGCAAACCAACAAAACAAGACAGTAAATCAACACATTAATTATAATAGTTGAACACAATAGAAAAGATGATGAGTTGTAAAATTAAATATGAAGAAAACACTTGATCAAACAAGAAACGTACCTCACGTGGTCGGGCTCGACAATCATTCTGGACGAAATCTTTTCAGCGTATCCAAAACTTTGGTCCCAAAAAGATTCTTGGATCCATTAAACAACACTTGAATTCAAATCACAACTTAAAAGACAACTAAGGAGGACTTCCCAGAAATACTATTGTAAACACGTCGCGGAAGACGCGCCGCGTTCGGCGACCGGGAGGGAAATGCACAGAGCCTGCGGCAGCGGCGGCGGTCCCGCGCGGAATGAGGAGCCGCGTGATTTACGACCCGCCTGCAGCGCCCCCGCCCCGCACGCCCCTCGCACGAGTGAGACAGCTGCCACCACAACACCCCGTTCCACCGGAAAGACAGAGACGACTATCGGTATTCAACTTCGAGGGGTGGTGCGCTGCGTAATGCAAGCGTGCGTGCGATGCGCGAGGTGGACGTGCAGTGACGGGCGATCGTTTCGATGACAGCCGTCTGACAACGACAGAGCTACTCCGCATAGCTGACTCACTGTCTCAACGCCAATGAAAAATCTATAGCAAAACCTTGACGCCCAGTCGTTTCGGCATAATTTTAATGCCTCTGTTTACGAACACGCATTTGTGAGAATTTATATTTACATGTTTATATTCTCACAATAAGAACGAGTAAGTCTCGGGAGCTTAGAAGATTGGCCGGACAGGGTTGACGGCGTTGACAAGGAAATGGCGCGTTAACAAAACGCCGAGACGAGTCCTTTTAACAACACCGAGACAGACAGGGGACGAGGACGGATCTACGCGTATCATGAACAGATTTCCTGCTTTGACAAAGGGAAATATTCTCGGGTTTATTTATTTTTACGAGAGTTGAGCAAAGTTACTTTGCTGACGAGAGATGTTACTGAAATGTTGACAAACTTGAACTATGTACATTGTGCGTTCCTGCTTATTTCTTTGAAGATGAATTTAGTAGAAGTTAGATTGTGAGAGATCAAACAAGTGAAACGTACTTGAAAAAGCGATTTAGCTGAAAATAAGTCGAGTCACCCGCACTTGAGAACCGTAATGGTGATTTGACAGAAATCATATCCCAAGCAGAAGCACCGCCGTTGCAACTTTTAAAAAGTTTCGAATGAAATCGCCAGCTGTTTATGGCTTCCTATGAGCATTAGTCGGGTGCGGGTCAATCAATCACTCGTGTTTATGTGACAGCTATTGTGGTCTCTTTCCCTCGAACGTGCACGCGATACGAATAGTTCAGCTGGAAGGTGGTCTTCGTTTATTTTTGAAGTTTGCAGTAGATTTTGAGATATCGGTATTGAGACAGGGTCTTGAGAGATGGCTCGCAGATATGGCAGAGTCGCGAGACATATATTTCCAATAAGTAACTAAAAATATTCCTAAGTAAAATACAATTTCTGTCATTGGAAAAAGTTTGAATAATATTGGATAACCTCTTTCTGTTTTTCGAGATTCATGGCATAACCATTTTCTGTCATTATCTAGTTTTGGAATAAAATTACAAAAAATTGCTTCCAGATATTAAATGTAGAGCACATAGCTTGCATTGCATTTTTATAATTCTATAATTTTGATTTTTTTTTATAATACTTAAATGTGTTGTTTATCGATTTAGATTTCTAAGGTAACGTGTTAATTTTATCATGTCCCTTAGGTATAGGTTATCTTATTCGAATTGCTTAGTAATTAATTTCAATATTTTCTTATGCCTGGATTTCCTGACTAACATTTTCTACTTTCTGAAATTCTTAGTTGTGATGACATCAACCTTTAATTTGTACAAGTAATATTTTTTATTTAATTTAGAAGAAACCTTTATTGTTTACATACTTATTATCAAACTTGTCTATCACATTGGTCTTCCCAACCATTAACACTGTGTGTCATAAAGAAACAAAAGAAGAAACTATGACATGTCGACTTCTTTGCGACGAAATTTCTGACGATCGACTCGAATTTGGGAAGTGACAGCACGTGACTTTAGTCAAGTTTGCGACGCAGCAGGGAGACACCTGACACTGTTTGAATAATTCCGCAGTTACAAGGTGAATTTTAAAACCGGCTACACACATCCGAAGCAAATGAACCGATGTAATCTTACGCTATGTCGTACGGTTTTTTTATAATCGTTTAATATATGAAATGATAAATTGTGGTATTAGGTTGTAGGTATCGGTGCAGACAGTAAATCTATTGTTATCGCATTTATTTCGATTGATTGTGGAGTATTTATCAATCTTAATAGTTTTGATTATGAGTCCAAATTTTGTGACACTAATAATATTATGGATGGGCTCGAATTCAAGACAGAATTAGTTGAATTGATGAAAAAAATACAAAAAGAAGTTAATGCCAAAAATAAATTATTGTATATTTATAACGAACGACTACCAATGTCGTATTTCAACCAGTTGACGATAAATAGTTATTAATTAACAAAGATCTTTTCTCTCCAAATTGCTGTGACTGACAGGGCCCAAAAGGACCCAACACACAAAAACCTTGAAAGATCCCTGGCAAATACAGGCAACATAAAAACGATAACTAAAATATGTGTTGATATAGATTAAAATGGTACGAATTTAAAAACGAAAACAATGGACCCTGAGAGTAGGGCAGCACTGCAGCGAGTGCTTATGATTGATGAGGACTCTTCACTGCAACTAATTGACAGTGATGGAACATCCAACGTGGAAACCTATCAGACAAAGCACCTCGTTTAAACTTAACACACTCATATGTCGAAAGCTGCAAGATTGCTATTTGTTTGGACAACGTCATTAGCTGTCTGCTTGATTTTGGTTACAGAAATCGTACCTGTCGCCTCACTCGCAAGCATAGATAAGCAGCCCATGAGTTTTTAGGTAAAATGTGAGATTAATTAATGTGCCTTTCTGTCATCAGCTTTTTTATAAGGCTTGCGTTATAAGTATGTCTTTATATGGATCTATAATTATTAGTAGTGACAGGCGGCTGTATAAGCAGGCAATCTTGATGCTCATTAAGTTGTTTTTGTATATTTGGATTTGCTTGTCGCAATGCGAAGTTAACAATAAATATTAGTAAAAAATATATTTATGATAATTTTTGGCGACTATTATTATTTCGAATTCGTCAAATTTTTAGAAACAAAATAGAAATTCGATATATTTTTTTAAAAATACCATAAGTAATCAAGAAACAAAAGAAAATGGATTCGCTGTCAAAATTGTCAAGGTTTTCAATTTATCTGCGTCAGTCAATAGATTTATATGGCGTGGGAGTCAGTTTATCTACACTTCCCTCCTGAGGTCGTGGGTTCCAATTCTACACAGGACAAACATTTGCGTGCACGAATACAAAAAAATTGCCTACAAAATTGCTTACTACTATGTATTCGGTATAAGTAGGCATTTGTAAATAAAAACTTCGATTGGCTTGTTTTTTTTTAATGAAGTTAGTAATTTATAAGCAAAAATGCAAAAACCTAATTACCCTATTATAATATTACCCTTTTATTATATTGTTTTGCAAGATATATATTTGAAAATAAAATTGAGACATTTCAGTATTTGTATATCTGTATGTGAATAAAATGAATTTATTTGTTTGCATTTATGACAAAGATTAATGAACTTACGTTACTTCTAACTTCAACTTTTTGATTAATTTAATTTTAATGACGAACAACACTTGTGTAAATATGAAGAAAAGTCTTTGTCACTTCAAATGTTATCAAAAATAACACACTTATAAATGTAAAACCATGTAATACAATTTATGATACAAAATAAATATATAAAATATTATTAATATAGAATATCTTTGAAATAAATTGTGAGTCAATAATATGAGTGAGTAATAACAAATTTGTATCACAAAAATTTAAAAAGAAATGTTTTTTTTATTATTTAATTACATGACAAGACTTGAACATCGATCTTTAAACAGGAAGTAGTTTTAAATCTCTGTGCACTAAACAGTGTACTTAGTTTTTAATTTTAATTCTATTAAAACTAATAATCGAAAGACTTAGATATTTATTCAGTCATAGGCATTTGTTGATTGCCGATATACGATATTTACTGCAGAGTGCAATATAGAAGTGTTTATACTAAATACAACATATCCGTCTCAGATAAGTGGATGACAAATAATAATTAATTACTATAATCAGCGACACAATTAATCATACACATAAAGTGAAATGTAAATTTTATCCGCGAAGAACGATTCATCAAATTGATTGTAGATTTTTCCTCGGAATTCGTAAATACCTTAAGTCTAAAGTTCATTCAAATGATATTATAATCCTAAATTTACGAGTTCATTATCAATATCAAAGCTTTAGATATCAAGAAGTCACCTACATCAATCAATCAAGCCTTTCTTGTCGTAAATAATTATAAGTCATGTTTTTAAAAAGTTATCATCATTAATGTGATATTTTACTTTGCAATTTATAAGAATTATGCTTGGTTATAATTTTAATCACTTTTTCACCGAAGTGGTATTGGAAATTTATAATGTCGTTTTTAAACTACTGACGGGAGAAGAAACATAACCAGTTTTTTTACCAAATATTTCTTCACAAAAGCTTCTGCCAGTTTTAAATAGACGCGTTTGTATTAAGTATTAAGTTATCTAGACATTTATTAGGGCTTGTATATAACGTATCATCAAAATTAATTAGTTGCCAATTATATACCTGATTGTACATCAGTTATACCTCTTAACTTTATAACCTGTTTCCGCGAAGGGGTAGGCAGAGGCATATAATTATGCGCCCAGATTTCGCCAATTTTATTGATCTCATGTAAAAGGCGAGCCTATTGCCGCTTACCGGGATCTGTTACGTTCGCCAGAGCCTCGTCTGTTGCTCAGCAGGTTTGCTTAATATAAAAATAAAACAATCAAAATATGATTACGCTAAAATCACGAAGCTTAGATTCACTTACATACAACTAAACAATTAAAAAACAAAAAATATTTAAGTGTCAGTGAAACTAAGTGCCGTTTCGAGCCATTGCTCTGTAAGAAGAACTGGCAGGAAATTCACAGGTTATGCTTTTTTAAATTGTCAATTGGTTTAGTACTCAAATTTCGTTTGGTATCGAGCACTTATGTGCTATGTAAGGCACTCTTTAAGCCTTTTGTTTTCGGTTATCTATTATACCTGGTAGTCGTTACAGGTCCTAAAAGGTTGCATGATCAATTATGATCAAATTCTCCCTCACCTTGGTTTCGAGAGTAGGTACAGTACGGGCTCAGGTACGTATAGATAATTCAAGTTTTCACAGTTATACTTAATATCACTAGTACGTTAATTATAATAATAATTTATTTCTGTGTAATAACTAGCCTAATTACGTTATTTTACGAACATAATTGTGTTAACTGACTTGACTCTTTCATTTTACATGAATAATCATCATCATTTTTTCACTCTGCTCCCAGTTTATATGTAGATAATTTACTTTTTCATAATATTGTTAAAAACTGCTACCTTAAGTAAATTATTAACTGACTCAAATAATTCTAAATAAATAAATCTGCAAAGTCACAACTAATAATTCTATAACTACTTGTTTACCAGTTAAGTCTGAACAAAAGTAAAATCAATTGCACAATTCTGTTTTGATTAATTATAACAGATATACAGTGACGACGTTTTATCAACGATAATTTTACCCTCATGTAGTCATTTAGAAAATGAATTTATCTTTATCAAACGCATCGTCAACAAATGATCACCGCACCGTCCCGAAACAAAAATTGATGAACTGTCAACGTCAAAGATATTTCGTATACGCATTATCAGCGACACCTTCCGCAGCTGTCACTATCGCATGTCCATTCATTTCGGAGACATTGGCCGGGTGGATTTACACGATATTCGACTTTAAACTGTGATGATAAACGACATTGTCGCAGTATTGAGTGGCCGTTTTGAGTGAGTGTCTGTTGTGGATAGTTGACAGTGGTGGAAAACAATGGGATCGTTAAAGTGAGGTCGTGGAGTGATGTCGGACCACCGTCGAGTGGACAATGCTTTAACTGGTGCATTGTGGCCGGAGGGTCGTCCTACGCCGTTTTCGGACGATCTCCAGTGAGACAGACTGGGCGTACTTGAGTAGAGATTGAAACACACTGACGCGCTCAAAATAGTACTGGAGTAAAGCTAGGCACACTGAATCCCTGAACAAAATTCTGTACATCGAGTGTGATATGCCTGTTTGTCTGATTATTTTAATAGATTCTTTAGTGAACGTAGAATGAATTTAGAGTAGAAATTCATTATTTTTCCCTAATAACATTTATTTAATCACTTTCTAGCCTATAAACCAATATATAATTATATATATTTTCGTGAATGTTTTCAGTTGTAATAATTCATAGGAAAAATCAACACTATTAAAATATTTGTCCTGGTTGGGAATTGAGCCCTCGACTTCTGGAGCAGAGCGCAGGTGCACTAACCTACACTCATTATCGGTCGTGAAATATTGAAACTTCAATCAGAATTAACAGTTTAAATAATCCATACTAAACTGTTCCATGAAAATCAAATATTTTTACAATGTTATAAATTCATAAACAGCAGAAAAGCCTAGAAGAACTCAGAAAATATTTGACGTGAAATGTGCAAAGTAGTGGACGCAAGACAGTTATATCCTAAGTGTCCTAATTACATGAATCTTACAGTGGAAAAGGTTTTTATGATTATTAGAAACAGAACTTATAAATACCCTAAAATAGAGAGATATCTTTGAGCACTTCGTACCTTTCTGCGTTAGGGTCTTGAATGAGCGTGGCCGGGATGCTGTGCTCGATGTCGTCCCTCTCGTCTGGAGCGGCGGAGGCGGGCGAGGCGCGGGAAGCGGGCGACTCCGAGCGAGAAGCGTCTCCGCTCCGCTCACCACGCTCGCCGCGCTCGTCCCGCTCCCCTCGCTCACTTCTCTCCTTCACGCCGCCTTCTGGACTTGTTGCTTCTTCTGAGGACAATTAGATAAAGGTTATTAGTATACCACTTTATCAAAAAATTTAAATTGTTTAATTTAAAAATTACTGCAAGTGCTGCTGATCAAAAGATAAGCTTTATCATAAAGGTAAATCTGCAATAACTTAATCTCAAGTCATCACCTACCAATAATAACTATCTCAAGACATCGTTTTATCTTTGCCAACAAACTAAATTTAAAAGTCAACAAAGAATTTGCAGAACCTTAGAATTCAGCCTTATGTTTACAGATAGCGGGCAATAGAAAACACTTATCATGAAGTAAACTATAAATCGTCTGTTTATACCCAAGAAAATGCAATAAAATATCTACAAAGACACTTAAACCTCACTCGTATGGAATTAACAACAAATAACAGATACGAGTGATAGTTTTATGGCAATCGTTCATTATCAATTCAGTAATAAAACGATACAAAGCTGATATTACAGAGATAAAGTAAGGAAAATTACTAGAAATTGGGGCCATCAATGCAGCACACGAAACATTGCGCAAACAGCATGTGATTAATGATTGATTGATTATATATTACGTTATCCATCGGCCGACGGATCAATTATTCAAAGTTAGTTATCTATTGACATAATTCCGGACGATAAATTGTTTGATAATGTCGAAGCGTCGTTTATCGATGCTCTAATTACAAGCTCTAACACAGTCCGCCGAAAAGTAAATGAGGTGGACGCTCCAAATTATGTTGTCCGAAAATTTGTCGGCTAAAAAAAGGTTGACTGAAATCGGAGAGCGTTCGAAAAGGCAACGCGCGGGCCCGTGTGGTCCGCTTATTTCACTGCCCAGTGGGTCGTGAACCGCGTTCTGTTCGCTAATTGATTAAAACGCAGCGTGTCAATCCGCTGCGGACGGCAAAGATGGTCGGCGATGCCGCGGGCGAGCTGCTGCACCGAGCCAGCCAAACAAACTCAATGCGATCAAAGGAAACGCACCCACCCCACCCGCCTGGCGCTGACTGCTGCTCTGGACTCAAATTTAAATGACACGTGCTTCTATACACAATTCACTATTAGGCCTTCGGCACTTCATGCTAACGTTCGCATTGTAATCTATATATCTGATTGAAGAGTGGATTCAGTCTATTGTGAAAAAGTATAGCGATTTTCTTTAACAGAAATTGTCTTTGTTCAATTTTAAATTATCGAGATTTTTATCACAAAAATCTTTAATAATAATTACGGTAGAGTAAACGACAGTTAGGAATTGAGAGTTTAATACGAAAATCGGGGTCAAATATTCGTAGAAGTTTCTAAACACAACACAAAGAGTAGATGACTCGACACTTTTTCCAAACGAAATTACGAAACAATGGATTAATTTCACCTAGATTCGCCGTGAAATCGACATAACGATTGATGTCCGATAATGAAGCTGTGATACGGAAGACAAAATCGATGGATCGAATCGGTTACAATGACGTTGAAAACCCG
The DNA here is from genome assembly GCA_949126915.1 of Musotima nitidalis. NCBI lineage: Eukaryota > Metazoa > Arthropoda > Insecta > Lepidoptera > Crambidae > Musotima > Musotima nitidalis. The sequence continues at coordinate 19,949,279 of OX421416.1, forward strand.
ATGATGTTAAACCATTAGAAATGGACGATTATTTCTGAAGTTACCTGCGCTCGTTAATCTTGTAGCGGTACTAAACAAGTTTCATTAGAAGCTATTAAATATATAACTTGGAATTATTTTGTTTTGATATATGGTGCCAAAACTGGTTTAATTAGAATTACACAAAAATTCATCTTGTAAGTAACATTTCCAACTTTACTAAATCTAATGTTTTTGTGTTGAAAAAGTCCAAACATATAAAAAATAGTTTAATTGAACATAAATTTTGTCAGAATGATATCTTAATACAGTTTAATACTTAAGACAACATTGACAACAATAATGTGACATTATAATAGGAGTAGATAAATAATATACATACTAACATTAGGCTAAGTTATACTTCTACAAATAAAATATGGATTGTTATTATCTGAAATTAAATGTTTGAATTGAATTGAATAACACCGCGTTTATTCTTAATTTCATCATCATTTCCACTCAGCTCAAAAGCTTAGTAAAGGGTGGCAAGACCTTCGACCAGGTGGAATACTGTTCCATTATCTGCCAATCAATCATCAGGCAGATGGTGGATGTGTAGATAACTGGCTGATAACGCTTTTGCAATGGCACCGAGTGTTTGGTTAAAGCTTACAGCTCGATAAATATGTTTATACAGAATGCCAATAACAGTCAACTGGTTTATCAAATATACCAGAATCTAGAAATGAAAACACGTGTAACGGTTGATAAATGCGGTCAAAAAATATTGCAGTAGTCATATTGTGCCTTTAGCAAAAATTTTTTTGGATAAGACTAGTTGATGTTATTGGGTAGTATTTATAGATGGTGCTGATATTGACATAAATATTTTACATCATTTAAGTATCATAATTATTATCTATATACTGCTTTGTGTGTAATTATTACACGCTTATTTTAATTATCAGTTAAATTTGATTACTTTTATGACATTCATCATACTAATATCACAAATCTATAATATGTTTAGCTTAATAATAATAATCACTTTAATAAAGTTTAAATTCGTTAATGTTATTACAAATTCAGGTGCATAAAAATGAATGATCTGAAGTTTAACATCAGTCTTATTTAACTAAAAACTTTTTTTAATAGTGTATAGGGTATAGGGATCCTACCAAGACCTAAGGAGCCCAAGCCAAGCTCACCTGCAAGTGGCGTACCTGCCGATCAACGGCTCGTCCGTTCTGGCGAACATAACAGTGCCCGGTTAACGGCAAAAGGCTCAGGCGGGGAAACAGGCGTAAATATATAATAATAATAATGCTTTTTTGTTCAGAAAAAATACATAGTTATAACATATGTCACTGGTCTCCACAACAAATACTTTTTGTTTGTAAATGCATACTTATTATACATAGGAACCAATCAAAATAGAACGCATAGTAGTGGTTTGTTGACCCTTGATACTGCCTGTTGTATGCCAGCATTTCCTACGTTCCAACACCATCGATATCTCACAGCTCTTCAATTAAAAAGTTAGAGCCTAAAGTTCGTAGTGTAATTTCCTCGCGGGGTCTCGATCGTGGCCGTCACGTCGCCGCGTCGTGTCGCTGCAGTTGACGGCACAAAGCGGCCTTTGTTCACGCAAGCCTTGTCCGTCGAACTTTTTCAATGAATATCATGGAATATTTTACTATTAAGTTATTGCTTTGATTTCTTAAAGAATTTCGTCAAATAAAAATGTTAATTTGGTTGTAGAATTGAGAAATGCATTTTATAGACTAATTGCAGTAGTTACTCTTTAACATTTTCAAGTCACGGGTTGCTGTCAATAGGCTGTCATGACTCAGTTTTACATGTACAGATTGGTTTATTTTTATTTATTTATTCAATCATAAAACTTACAACTATCTTTACAGGCACCAAACCTAATACAAAAGAGTAACTGAGCTTACAATAAATACCTGACTAAAAACTTTCACATCATTCTTATCTACTAATCATTAAACTACTACCTTATTATCTACTGCAGAAGCAATATGCTGCTTTTGCAAATTCGTTCAGTGAACATGCAAATAAATCTATCTGGTCGGACAGTGACAGTGCTTTGTAGTTAATTTATTAAGCAAAGCTTATGTGCCAATCAATAAAAAAATATTGAATTTTCTTGTAAGTCAATAACTGACATCACACTTAAGTAAGTCGTAAAAGCTAGTACAGTTTACTTAGCTCTTTCTTCTTTGTCTTCGGAAATCTTGTCATACATTTGACGACCGATATGCCGTGAAGGTCCAGTATACCTGCACTTTACTCCAGAAGTCGTGGGTTCGATTCCCACACAGAACAAATCTGTGTTTATGACTATGAATATTTGTTCTGGTCTGGGTGTTTTCCTATATATATTATTTATTTACAAAAAAAAGGTATTTAAATATGTTTATCCGTTCTTTCGTATCCATAACACAAGTTCTTAATGATACTTATCTTGGAACTAAATAATTGGTGTGATTGTAAGAGAATATTTATTTATACATAAACAGTTATTTCATTAACAAAATCTCAACTCTAAAAAGCAATAGTTCTTTCAAAACAACATTCCTGGGTACATTAGGGCCGTTTCCACTATCAGGAGCTGTCTGTGTCGATGACAATTCATCATTTTTGCCTACTTAGCCCCGATGGTCACCGGAGCGAAGCGAGGACGCTCCGTCATAAGCTGATGTTTGCAACAAGTAGAGCATACTTGTTATGGGCTCAGTAAAACAACTGTTAAAAATTAAAATAAAAGATTTGGTTTTATTTCTTTATAATTATTATATATCTACAGATTCAATTAAATTCTTGAATGAAAAACCCATAATGTAGATGAAGCAATATTAAAGTTCATTATGATGGACCCTGTCGGGCAAGTACTTAAATGGAAGCAAAGACATGGCATAGAGGAAACCTGCTCTCTGCTCCTAAGGTCCTAGGTTCAATTTCCATGAAGCATCAGTATTAATATAAATATTTTTCTGGGTCTGGTTGGTTCCTACGTTTTTATATAAAATTTTAAAAAAACATGTGTTGTCTAGCACATACTTGTAATAACAAGCACTGCTTAGTCCGGGGCTAGAGGGCGCTGCGTGTGATATTTGGCAATATTTTTATTTACTTTTATTTCACTATATTAAGAATGAAGTACTAAACATATTTAAATTTTTTTTAAACTATACGTTACCAAAGTTTTTCTACTGTTACTAAACATATTTAAACTTTTTTGTTACGATTTCTTTACGATTTACGTTACAAAGTTATCATACTGTTCCAAAAATGTTTACTATAATAGTGATGTCACATCAGTGCGGCGTCACATGTTACCGAGCAACAAGTACGGCTCTAAGTGATTTTCGTCACATCGAGTATTCACGCAGCAGCACATTATCTGTTGGGTTGGCCGTCAGTTGTCAGATCATGTCATCAGATCTGGCGGGCCAGTGGAAACTGGATACTCGTTCGCAGAAAGTGAAATCAATTTGTATTAGGCACCTGTGATCAGTTTATGATCATTTTGGCTTATTGTCATACGTGATTAGTTAAGCACTGAAATTATTATTATCATCAATACCTATGAGCCTATTTAATTAACTTTCCACTGGATTTTGGCTTTCTCTCACAACAATGTGACAGGAGACTCTTCGCCAATGTTTAATATCAAATGCCACACATAAAATTTAAGATCAATTGACGTGAAAATAGTTGGGGGAACAAGTAGCTGAGATAATTAGACATACACAAATATACATATTGACTAATATTCCCGACGGTTTAACCCTCAAATGCATGAAATCTGATTTTATTTGGGAATAAATGTATTTTATAGAGATGAACGTGTAGATTACGGAAAAATAGTAAAAAAGACATTAATTATTTTTTATATATTTATGTAAAAAAAAATATCTTGTTCCCTTTACGGCACTTCATGCATTTATACATAAAAATGTCATGCTACTTCCTGTGCAATTCATTAAAACAATCTTTCGATTTTTTGACACATAAATGCACTTTACATTTACTGCACATAGTAACTGTTTTTAAACTACACGATGGAAACATGCATCTCATCCTGTCAGAGGTTCGAGTTTGTTCATGCCCAACTCCATTAAGTATGATATCTCTAGACGGCAAAACTTGACAAGGTTTGCCTTTCCGTATTTTTGGCAGTGGACCGTCTAAAATTGCACTGGTACTTGGGCGACCTTTATGGGGTATTTTTTAAAAGTATTTTCTCCAAAACCTTCTGAAGTTAATTATGATAAATCTCGCGGTCATCTCTTATCATATCCACACACACTTACGTCATGAGTCATGAATCTCTATATGCCTTTGCTACTTCATTTCTAATTCATTTCATTATTTTTCCTATCACTTAAATTCACTTCTAGAATATAAAGATTTAAATCAATACATGCAAAAGGTTTGGACACCCGAAACTCGAAAGTTAAATGAGGATTGATAACTGCCATCACACTTAGAGATTCATATCGATGGCACCTACTGATGTTTGCAAATCGGACCCCTTTCAATCCAACCCTACGAGCATCAGTCAAGAAATCCTCACAAGAAAAAATATATCGACCAGGATTTACTGTGTCACGTAGTATCTTCTAAACATTAGTACAAATGGACTGGGAAACTAGGGTTGCCAAAAGTCCATCTGTACTGTCATTAAAAAACAGAAGGTAAAAATTGCGAAAAAATATAATACGGTGAAATTAAAATATGTACTCCAAAACAACAAATAGCCCTACTATTTAAACTTACTTGGGCCCTTTTTAATAAATTGCAATCGATTGTGGAAGGCTCGTAGCTGCGATAGATAGTCGAAAAGTTAAAGTTACAAGTTATTCCTTAACACAGTACATTGATTGTTTGTAGTGAGGTATAATTCAGATATGACAAACGAAATGGGCAATGTATTTCATAGTTCTGGATGTACTGGTGCCATACGATACACCAGTACGCCAGCGATTTTACGCGCGCACAACACTTCTATCGTTATATTATTAAGATTTCTATGGTTGATAATGATTAACCAACTTAACAAGGTCTCGAGCGCTTCCGTGTTTCGGATGGCACGTTAAGCTCCTGGCCTCAACCAGTTCCAAGGTAGAGGCTAAAGTCTGAGCGGTAGATAGCACTGAATAAAAACCTATTACTTTATAGCACGCTCCTATTGCTGATAGTATTGCTTATAATTATTTAAAAAACCATTTAATTCACAAAAAAACAAGGTTGCAGAATGTTATTAGGTGACAAATTATTTCATTAGGGTTATATCATTAAATAACATTTGAATATCTTAATTTTTTGTTATTGTTGACTTATTTGATACAAAATACTCAGAATCCTTATCTGGCTTTATCTATTTTTTTTATCTATATTTCACAAACAATGTCATTATGTTAAATTTCATTTTTAAACGAACACATATTTCTATAAAACAAATAAATTAATAATTACTCAATTTCCAGTTTTCAGTAATTGTCAACCCTACCTTCATCGCTAATGAGAATGATGCCCGGCTGTCCGCGCCCGGACAAATACGGATCGCGGTCCGCGGGGCGCCGTCCGGGATTTTTCACGTCCGGCCCGCTAATCCCGAGCCGGCTCACCGATCGGTTTGCCCCGGCACATCAAGCTTCCGGCTTCATTCACTTATCAAAATCACGTTTGTCTCTAGTTGTCAAATTGTACGCTCATATTTTTTTATTAAACAGCTTTAACGAATTTAAACTAACCAAGGTTGGCTAAAAGATTTATTTATTTACAAACCAAAAAATAAAATATCTGGCTCGGAACTGGCACTTAAATTCACTAACACTTGATTATTTCTTGTTTTTAAATTGTTTGTTGCATGTAAGTGAATCTAAGATTCGTAATTTAGTGTAATAATATTTCGATTGTTTTTTTTTTATTTTATAATGACGTTTACAAGTAAGTACCTACTATGTATAATAGTTTATGAAATACATATTTTTTTTACTTTATACAATAATGTCAAAGAAAAAGCGTTTTACTAAATGCATATGAAAGTAGTACGGTACCTACTTACAACAAAAAACAATGATATTAAATTGAATATATTAATTTAATATAATGTTGTCTATATGTTCGTTGTATTGTCTGTTTAGGTCATACTTTACTACGCGTGGCGTGCTGTTTTCAGATCTGTGAAGACTAGACGACTTAACGACTACCACAGATAATGATAACCGGGACCATCTTATTGTGCCTTCTGTAGCTTAGAAGCACTCTACATTCTTCTTCTTCCATTTAAATAATGGCTTCGTGCGTCTAGCACATTTAGCCAGTGTCAAGTAAGTGATATATTAATTATATATAATTTATAGTAAATGAGAATGAGTGGTGATCAAGATGATAAATCGAAGATGAAATACCCTCCCCTAAACCTCTTGAGTCGTCAGTAAAGATGTGGGACTATACTGAGATCTCACATGGACTCCTTGAGAGAAAATTTGAAAAGTGATGTTGCACTGTTTTGTTTGATTTACCAACACTCATGTATATTCACAAACACTTGACGGTTAATAATCCACCGTTATTACACATTAATGTTAGAAATATCACAAATTTTAAGAAATAAAACAAAACTGCAGACATGACGTTTCACTTTCCCGCCAAGAAGTCCACTCTATATTAAAAGCCAAACAAACGGTCACCGATCCAAGGACCTACCTAGGTGAACTCAGCTTTAATGATCTTTCCGACCATATACCTACCGCGGAGCTATGAACGCTTCTTACCTTTAATAACATTTAATGAAAAAATTAGTATTTGCTAGTAAGATATTTTTATAAATAACTAAATTACATAAGTACATAAATATAATGCCTGTTTCCCCTAAGGGGTAAGCAGATATACGCCCAGATTTCGCGAATTATATTGCTGTTCCCACAAAAAAAATGGCGAGCCTATTTCAAATTATTTGACACTGGCATAATGCAAAAACGAACTCACTCGTCTCTCTATGGACTTTTTTTTTTCTTTGATATGTCAAAGAAAAAAAAAAGTCAAAAAGCTTTTTTTTTCGAACCGCTACAACTAGCTGAGTTCTTAACATAAAAATAAATAATGAACATTTCATCTAATTAGCAGTCGGTCGATGCTATCGCTGATGAGAGGGCCGCAGTGGATTCGCCTGCCTTGCCTGGAGCCATCAATCAATGCCCGGAGTTGATTGATTCGAGACGACACTCGATTCATGCGAGTATTAATATAACTTTGTCGTGACGTTGATCGATATTTATGATATTAACGTGATATATAATTATGACACGCTTATCTGTGTACGGCCTTCGATTTGGGTCAGTTAGGGGGACATTGTCGTTTCTGGCAAGGCGAACGTTTTTTGGTGTTATAGTTTGAGCTCTAATAAATAAATAATTCTATTATAATCACACCCATTACTGAAAATCCTAGATAAGTATCATTAAGAACTTGTGCTTTTAATTCTAAATAGACTTAAGTAAATACATACATCCACGCCCGTTTCCCCGAAAGGGTAGGCAGAGGCATATTATACGCCCACACTTTCCCAATTGTGTTGTTGGTCCCACGTTATAGGTGGCGAGCCTATTGCCGCTTACCGGGCACTGTTATGTTCGCCAGTGCCTCGTCCGTTGATCGGCAGGTGCACTTGCAGGTGAGGTTGGTTTGGGCTCCTTAGGTCTTAGGATCCCTATACACCCCGAAATATGTACTTAAAATACATTTAAAAAACACTTAAATCAAAGTAAAATCATTTATTATGAACACTGATTGCAGGTTAGGTGTAACAGTAAATTTTTATAGTAGGTAAATTTAAGTGTGTTCTCCCTCATGAACGTAAAATGCTAACTCTAAAACCAGAAAGCCGAAGGTTCAAAGTCGAACGAAAGGTCGAACGTTTACTTAAAATTCATTGCAAGGTCCACCTTGAGTATGGAAGAATAGGAGCTTCAAACCACTAGGTCACGATAAAGTTATTTTGGTGTGGTGGAATAGAATAGTGCCAACTCTTCTCTTCTCCTAGTCGACGAAGAGATCGTACCGGATGATAGGCAGCAGCGTCATCCTGCGTACTGAATGGCTGAACTAGCCTGTTGTGATTTTGATACACCCCTGATATATTAAAATGTCACACTATAATAAAATATTTGGGAGGCCAATGTTCAGCAGTGGATTTAATATGGCTCAAATGATGATGTTAAGCTTTTACTTATACTTATATTGTCGAGATTGTAAGAGCATTATTTATTTAGACATTATCTTCAAGACTTTTGACATAACACTTTATGTATGCTTGTAAAATCACCAAGTAAACAAAATAGAATGTATGGAACCGTTTTTATTATAAAAAGTCGCCAGAGTTGCGATACAGAGTCCAATCTAGGAATAAAATTTTCTAAATATGTTCCTAGAAAACTGCATCTGTTTATTACAGGGGATTAAAAAACTGTTCTAACGTCTTGTTCTTTATAAAATATAGCACTATAGTTTGAATGGAAATACTGAAGTCTATCTACTCTATGTGTCTGTCATCTTGACAGCTACTAGCTTGAGGCAAACATTTCTCCGCCGACAGCCCAAACAAAGATGCGACTGACGAAGACACCTCATTCACTTCACTCCCGTTCATTGATTCATTCGTTCCAGATCGCTCTGCCGGTGACGTATCGTTTCTATCTGACATTTCTTGTGTCATTCCCGTGTATTATGGTTCAAGAGTTTTGTTAATATTGTCGTTACCATAGCTTGTTATTACTTGTAATAAATATCTATTAAAATGAAATTGCTTAAATAATTTTTGTAATTTTTTCTGCAAAGCTTTACATGATATTGATTTAATGTTTTACAAAATATTGATTTAAAGCAATCAAAAACTGTGTCTCATCCTAAAGTTCTGCTAGATGAACTAATAACGATATGTAACGAAATAGATGGCACTGTATCTAAACTAAACCTAGCCAATATACTACGGTCTAGAACCCACTGTAAGACAAGTACTAGACGGGACTATTAACAATGGGGCCTTCCTAACACTGAAATTATCCTATGTAATTAATATAGTTATTTGAAATATTTTATTCTTAGAAATGTAACCATGTATGTTTTTGTAAATACATAAAGTTTCTGAAGCTTTTCTTCCAAACCTCCTTTGTAAAGCCAATAATAAAACAATCGCAACAACGCCTGCAGTGCATTCGAAATTCAAACGCTATCTGCTGTCAAGATTTCCCGCGCAAATCACTGCCGACGTCGCCAATGCTGTGCTGCCGTAGCGTGGAGGTAACGCGATATCAATCAGTCTCCCATTAGGGCGGGCCATCAGTTCGCTCAGTTCGCTCGCGCTATCCGGACACGCAATCTCAATAAAAACGCAGCGCTTCCCGCGTCAGCCATTGCATCGCACGCCCGGTTTCTTCGCGTCTCGCCCGACATCAAGCAATGTAGCGTCAGCAGAAAAAAAGTTTTAACTATTAGCAATTTTATTTATTGGAAGAACAATTTGAGTATGTCAAATCAAAATGGATGTTCATTATGATGGATGGAACTGTGTACCTAATTTCTATATATTGTAGACTTATCTATTACTATAAAAAGAGAAAGAGGTGATCTAAAGATCATCCATAACATAAAAAACACACAAAAAATTTATATGAACACATTAAGTCTGTCAATCACCTGGCAGGGCTGGCAGTGACGTCATGTGTTAATGTGATTTAAATTCGACTCAAGCCTGACATTTTAATAGCAACAAATGTCCTTTAAATGGCTCACAGCGGCGCATATTAATTACGACAAATTGAATTAATAAGTAATTAATACTGTCATGGAGTAGGTATTTTCCTGACGCAAACAGAATGATCATAGTTAATTAAATAAATGCCAGTGAAATAGGTTGATTTAATGTCACCTTCAAGAATCAAATAGATAATATCAATATTTTATTTTTTCATTTTATGTAACATTATTATTCTGCCTCAACTTTTTGTGTCACGTTTACTTTAATGGCTTTGGATTGTAATTATTTGGTATTTATAATTTCCTACTGAACTTTATAATCTTTGATAAATTGTGATGATGTTTAAAAGCGTTAAAAGGTAGTGACATCTGCTATTTGTTAGTACCATAACTACTTAAAATTTACTTAAGTAAGCAAATTTATTTGACTGGTTGGACATATAATAAATAAAAGTATGCGTCGGGTACTGGTCAGTATTATTTAATTTTAATGTGTTTGTCGTTGCATAGTCAAAAGTATTAGTCAGTACCTACGTAGTCAAAAAAATTAAGCTTATGCTATAAATGTCGACACACATATTTCGACCATGAGTAGTTCTGTTAATGACATGGAGTTAGACACTGCAGTGTCAGAAATTCTACGTCAACTACTATCTCTTTTCGTAATAGTGTGTGACGTTATGAAGGGTATATAAAGTTAGCAAATTACTGGGTCTATTACACTTTCTAGTTAATTGGATTTAGAAGGACAGACCTGATAGTATAGAACCTTAAGTTAAGCAACATTGCTCATCTGATGTGAGACAAGTAATTTGATGTCAACGAGAGGCATAATCTGCAACTGAACTGTAAATTGCATCTACAAAATTATGCATAATACGTCCAAATAAATCAGGAGATAAGTATAAAATAAATTATGTCTCATTTAGTGAGAATCTATTGATTGGAGAAGAATTTACATCCAGTAGAATGCAGTTTTTATTTTAAGCCAAGAACGTTATTTGCTATGCGGCTATCTGGTTTTGTTGGTTTCGCCAATAGGTAATTAATATTAAAATATGAACCAGCAATAGTATTCTAAGCGGACAGTATTCAAGAACTTCGTCGTGATTTAGCCAAATTCTTTATGTAGCAAACTTAAGTGAAGTGATTTCTAACTAGAAGTTATGTACCAATGTGATTCGGAAAAATAACTAAGAAAAGTTCATACTGTGTAATTTAGTCATATTGATATTTATTTTTTAGGCGATCTACAACTGCGGATTCAGTAATCTTTATGTAGAATTAAGGGGAGTCACTGTCAGTCACAAATGTTGCATACATAAACTGACCCAATGAGGGTTTTCAATATTTGAACTTATATTTATTTAAGTTCATCGCACAAATAAAAATTGTACATAAGATGAACTTAATACTACAAGGTATTCTCAAGCAGTTTACTTTATATTGCACATAAGAAGTATTTAAACATTTGTTCTACTAAAATTGTTACGCAAATTTAAATAACAATAATAATAATCATATTTATTTCAAGTATCATGACTAATTTTTGTTAGTAACAATTTAAACTTATCCTATGTTAGTAGTAATAATAACAATAAAATTATTTTATTTAATTTTGTACATTTATGTCTGCACATGACTCACCGCCGCACCACCCCGGCTTAAATTTAAATGTTTAAGTCAAGATTTTTAAGAAACAAAACTACCCCACCACTGACTTGATACTTAAACATATTAATAAAGATTTTATTTTTATTTAAAACAATGTATCGTAACATTGAGATTAGATCTGAGGGTACGATGTCCAGTTTACCGACGACCTTTTCTATTAAAAGGTTACAAACACTAAAGCAGATCCAACAACAGACGAAACGCTCACCTTTCTTATAGTAATAAAATTAAACTCGCCCCCACGAGATGAGTTCAAAGTTAATTAGCGCTGACCTGCACTCTCGTTGCTGACACTACACTTGATACAATTCAACATGCCAAGTACCTGTTCTAACGCCGTCCTCAGGGGCGGAGACTCGATGCGTTTTGACCAATGACTCCGCTTCGTTCAGGCAAAACTAATTATACTGATTTATTCTCCCATTGTTCATTGTTGTATGTCTTGCTTTTGCCTTACTTAGTACTCACTTACAGACGAACACATGCACAGGACTCTTGGCGCATCCCCGATTTGATATTTGAAGGCTTACTTTTGTTTTCGAGCCGAGATCGTAGATAGTAACGGTGATTAACTTTCTGGTGTAATAAGTGAGATAAAGAACACAATGTAGTCGGGATGGATTTATTATCAGTATAGTTAAGTGCGAGTATTATAATAGCTTTAATAGTAATTTAAGTTATCATGTTTTTGTTTCAAAAATCCTGTTGAAAGCCCTAAATTAAAAAGGAACGAAAAGGGTGTCACATTTCCTTAAACAGGATATATCTATTGAAGATGTATTGTGAAAAATAATTGATACTTTTTAGGTATGTACTCCCACTAATCAAATATTTCATTATAAATATATTTTTATCTTTGAGCTATATCTCATTTCAATTCAAAACTGCGAGATCTTAAATATATATAAAATACAGAATTCTGAACATGATTCTACTAAAAAAAGTAAACTACAACCACAAACACATAAGCTGACATTTTCACGCAAATTCTTCCCGACATGGGCGAGTTTCATTCCATTTCAAGGCATCGCGTTGTCACCATCCATTGTACATCAATATTTATAAAATAATATATTCCGAGTTCGGAAAACAAACCAGCAAATCAGCGCGTCCGCGGCAGCTGCGCCCGCGTCGCATTCACCTGTCGCTCGAGAAGTGCGCACGTGGGCGGGGCCTATTTGAATTTGGTATGCGTTTTCGCGCTTTTTTCCATTTGCCCGTCAAGCCACCGGAATTTCGGTGCGATATTTTCTCGGGGTGGAATGCGAAGGCTGTAGCGAGAGTTGAGATATTTATTTCTTCTTAGCTGCATTTAGATTTATGACCAGCGGTGTCTGTTCTCTTTTTGTACGAAATTTATTGGATGGCTTTTAATCCAGGTAGTGTACGGGGTAAGGACTAACGTATTGTGTTTATAAAGTTAGGGGACTTGGAGTTCATTCATTGTTCTGCTTGCCATTTTTAAGTAACCTGCCATTGGGTGTAATTCAAGTCTTTGATTAATTCCTATTATAAGAAGAGCTCTTATGTGATGTACCTACATTTTGTCTATAATTTTAAAATTTTTACTTTAAAATTTAAGTGTAAATCAAATAGAACTTCTTGGCTGGAAAGTAAAGCGTCATTTCTGCAGTTTTGTTTTATATTTTAAAATTTATGATATTTTGAATATTAATATAATTTAACGGTGGATTAGTTGCCGTTAAGTGTTTGTGAACGTAAGGGTAAGGGGTGTTGGTAAATGGAACAAACAGTGCAACATCACTTTTCAAACTCTCTCAAGAAGTCCATGTGAGAGGGCATCTCATTAACATTTATCATCTTTATCGCCACTCATTCTCATTTACTATGAATTAAATATGCTTAATATATATTTTACTTGACACTGGCTAAATGTGCTTAAAGCACGAAGCCATCATGTAAAACAATAAAAAATGTGATTTAGTAAATTGTCTTTTTCAATCAACTAGTCGTTGCTGAAATTTTCCATATGTGGACCAAGTTCGCATGGTTTCAAATGACACACCAGCGGTCAACCATTCCAGGACTGACTTTTGAGATCGCTGCATAACTTTTTAAATATATTATGTATTGACTTATAAACATGTTAGAAATCACATCAGCTCGCATTTAAGGATTGCCTTAAGTATCAGGTGATAACGGAGTGACATTTTATAAACGAACACTCCATGTATACCTTTTGCAAATGTATTGTCTGAATTATGCAGTGGCCTTGTTACTGTCGTATCGTTGCCTTATACAAACAGAAAAACATGTATTTCAATTCAATTAGTTGTTTGTGCGATGGAGTAAGGAGTTTTGTCTTTTAATGAGCCATTCTGTACTTGATGGACGCTCTTTGTCTCGATACGAGTACTTATTTTTTTTACTTCTATTGTTTAGGACAGAATCTTCTCTTAACCGTAGAAAAAAACATATCAAAATATCTTAATAGATAAGTGTCAGAAGAAAATGGGCTTGATTTATTTTGGCAGTCTTAAAAATAATATAAGATTTTGCTCAGTTTCAATCATGTAAAGAGACGTGCCGTCACTTATTTTTTATGACGTCACCGCTATGTCAACAAATGTCAATTAAAGTGATGCATTATTAGCGGTATTTTTATCAATGCTTATCTAGAAACGGCAATTAAGACTGTTTTCAAAATAATTCACACTTGTTTTAAAGTATTTCTGGCTGTTTTGAATCATGACTGTGTTGAAAAGCACAGTCGTGATTTTCAGTTACTGTACAAATTTTGTTAACAATTATTTATTTATTGTTAAGATAGATACATAAGAAAATGCGCAGAAGCGCTCGTAGCTTCGCGGTGCTCGGTGGTCGGAAACGATCACTGAAGTAAAGCAGAGTTTACAGTGGTCAGTCCTTGGATGGGTGACCGTTTGTGTAGCATTTGATATCGAGTGCTTCCGTACTTCGGAAGGCACGTTAAGCCGTTGGTCCCGGTTATCACTAAATGTGGTAGTCGTTAAGCCATGTTAGAGGCCTAATGGGCAGCTTGATAAATTCTAATAGCAGAACGCCATACACCTGCCTCCGCCAATCCGCACTGGGTCAGCGGGGTGGAGTATGACCCAATACCCTCGCACTTTGATGAGAGGAGGCTCGTGCTCAGTAGTGGGACGTTAATGGGCTGAAATGATGAGATACATAAGCTGAAGGAACATCTCACTTAAGTTATGCTCAAGGGTCTTCTATAATTATGGCTCTACTGATATACGAGCCTAGCAGTTTTGAGTTTCTTACAGAAAATGAACCAAAAAATCTTGAATCTATTGTTTTTAGAACAGGCGATCGTAATTCATTCACAGATGTTTATCTTATGTCAAATGTTTTCCTTCGTAGGGTTTGGTGAACACGTTTTTATTTAGCCTATAATATAATGGCGTGTCCGCGTGTATAGAAGTGGGTCAGGTGGACGAAACGTGGGTTATCCGTCATAAATATACGTCATAAATAAATAACAACAATAGGAATGGTATGGAGAATCGGGGCGAGGTTGAGTGGCTTCCGACGACGGCCAAGATTGATTGCACGATCGCAATTATGAAAAATGATTTTGTAATAGTTTGTGGTATAAGTTTTAGGCGTTTGACGTTTTTTGCATTCAATATCGTCCACATACATTCACGCCTGTTTCCCTGAAGGGGTAGGCAGAGGCAAATAATACGCCCACACTTTGCCAATTATATAGTCCCACGTAATAGTTGGCGAGTCTATTGCCGCTTACCGGGCACTGTTATGTTCGCCAGAGCTTCGTTCTTTGATCAGCGGGTGCACCACTTGCACGTGAGGTTGGCTTATACCATATACCTCTTCGGGGAAACAGGCGTGGTCTGTATTTATATTTAAATATAATAAATCTATAAACTGATATAAAGTAAGTTGTAAGAAATTTTTATTATTTATTGTTTTAACATTGCTATAACAAAATAAAGATAACTGTAATTTAATTCAAGGTTATCATGGATAAAATAATTACTTAATCTATTTTGAATGATTTATTAACATCAGACTATATGATTGTTAATCCTTTGATGATTGAGGTTTTTGGATCGGAACAGCTATAAGGTTTTTATGTTATCATATCCTCGCATTATCCCGGTTGCTCCAGACTCAAGCCCAGGGCCTAGGCTCACTGGTTTCTGAGGAGGTCTTGAGGAGGTTCTGATCCGAGGGACGTTGGCCGCAGGAGGGGCGCCAGAAGCTACAAACCCAGGCACTGGTGCCTCGTCTCTTTACAACAGCGGTGGGCGTCGTCGGTTTTTATAGTTAGAACTGTGGTGGTCGCGTCTTCCGCAGTAAGCCCCACACCTCTCGGTCCCCCATTGGCCGGGAGGCAGTGTGTAAAAAGCATTTTTTTACCGACGATAATAATAAAAATTGCTTACTGCTTGAACTAGGTATGGCTAAATTTAAGTTTTAACATGGAGCGACTGCACTGACTAACTGATAACGACTACCATAGATTATCATGACAGACGGGACCAATGGCTTAACGTGCTTTCCGAGGCACAGAGCAAGTGATAATTACGCACATAACTTTAAAAAGTCATAGTGCTCTACCAGGGTTTGAACCCGATACCCTCTGTTTTAAAAGATAATATTAGGTATATATTGAATTTGTATATGAATACAGATACATTGATTTATAGTACTAACCACAGGAATATTGCCCAGAGATGAATGATGCCTATTTATAGTAGATATTCATAAAAATATTTACATTGACGTGTAAAAAGTTACAGTACATTTAAATTTTTATCATTATATATAATTTTATATTAATAATTATTAAAATAAAATAAAAAAGATACTTACGTTGAAATCCAACTGTATGTATTTTATTGAAATAGATCAATGAATCTTCGATATAATATTATGGGTACTTTAGTTTATATTGTACATAATAATTATGTAATGACATAACAAAATGTATTTCCCTGGTGTCTAACAATATTCATGAAGCCGAAATGGGTTATTTATTATTCATAGTTTAAGACTAAGGTATAAGGTGCATATGGATCCTACTAACAGCTTAGGAGTCTAAGCCTACCTTACCTGCAAGTGCTTACCTGCAAGTGGTGCACATGCCGATTAACGCACGAGGCTCTGGCAAAGATAAAAGTTCCCGATAAGCGGAAACAGGCTCGCCACCACGTTGGACCAACAATATAACTGGCGAAATGTGGGCGTATAATATGCCTCTGCCTACCCCTTCGGGGAAACAGGCGTCAATGTATGTATGTATTATTTATCTATTGGCGAAACCAACAAGACCAGATAGCCGAATAGCAAATAACGCATATGGCTTAAAATAAAAACTGCATTCTACTGGATTTAAATTATCCTAAATTTAACAGTTTCCTACTAAATGAGATAATTTATTTTATATTTATCTTCTGAGTTGTATTTGTATGTTTTTACAAAATCGCTTACAGAGAAATTACAAATACTACTCGTATAAAATGAATCCTACTAATATTATAAACGTGAAAGTTTATATGTGTGGATGGATGTTTGTTACTCTTTCACGCAAAAACTACTGGAGCGATTGTGATGAAACTTTGTACGTGTATAGCTGCAGTCCTGGACTAACATATAAGTCACTTTTTATCCCGATATTTCCACGGGAACGGGGTCCACGCGGGTAAAACCGCAGGGCGCTGCTAGTTCAGCATATTTGGCTTTCCTTCATTTAAGATACGTTCACGAGAGCTTCATAATACAGCCAAGCATAAATTAATTAATTTCAACTATTTTAATTTATACTTTCGCAGTTTATTTTAATTGTGGATAACTATCGAGCTGCCTTTCCCATGGACCACACACCGCGTCCGTGACTTCCGAACGCCGCTAAGTCCGGATTTGGCTGACGATGGCCGTGGATCACCGTATCCTGTCCTGGAATCAGCTCACGTTATCAAATATGTAACTCGGCTTCTGATGACGTGAGTTGATTTCTCCTTAGAAGCTGACTGGCTGATGGAAAGATTACTTTTAAACCTAACTAGCAGATTTAAAAGAAAATAAGCTAGTTCTCAAAGTTTCAAGACAATGTCGTTTTAAAAGACAATTTTTTTATACATCAGTACATACATATTTATAAATATTATGGACGAATTATTTGAAAATTAAGTAAATTGTTTAGAAGCGCTCGTAGCTCTGCGGTGCTCGGTGGTCGGAAACGATCACCGAAGTACAGCAGAGTTTACAGAGTGCTCAGTAGTGGGACGTTTATGGGCTGAAATGATGATGATGATGAAGTAACTGTTCAAATAGAGGCTCTCACATATAAAATGAAAATGAAAATGAAATGAAAATGTATTTATTGTAACTCAAGTATTATTACAAACTAGGATTATAAGGTTACAAATGTAGAAATATAAAATCACATCACAATATTTCCATATGAACTGATATGTCGTCGGGTCGTATGTACAAAAAAGTGTTTCGTTATGATTATTTGTTGACTAGCCTCCATAGTACCAATTTAGTTTGGGGTTAGATGTTTCTGTGTGAAATGTCTTTATTATTTTTTTTTTCTATGTTCGGTATGGAATCAAATGCTTTCATTTAATAATTACTTTTGCCTCGTTCTAAGAGTGCAGGTAGGAGCATTTGACAATTTTCTTTGAGGAATCTCGAAGGCGTAAATTCGAGTATGATATGTGCCACATACGTTGGAAGCGTGAAGCAACAATAGTTCGATTTTGATTTAAGTTTAGGCCGCCTCCGTGGTCACCTCGCTCCGCGTCTAACTCCAATTTGGGATTCAATATCATTACCATAACGCGAGTGCATCGCGACGCGGCGCTGACCGCTCGAACTGCGCACACATTGCTGCTGCGTTCGGAAAACTGCAATTTCGCCATTTAACAAAATCAGCTTTTAATCAAGGGCTACTCCCTTATTGTCATCTAATGATCGAAAAGCCAGATTTCACCAAACGAAGACACAAATTTATACCTGGATTAAACTTGTGAAAAATCTAAAATTTTTAAAATACAAATCAATGAAGACTGCTTTATGTTACGTAGTTATAATAAAGACATTTATTAAGACTTTTTTAGTTGGAGTGCAGATATATTTTTTAATGATTTCTATAAACAGTACGCGTAGTTGTTTAATATAATATAACTTAGACCATTAAATCGTGCGGAAGATGAGTTTTTATCACCTATAAGAGGTAGAATTGTTATGGTTTGATTTCCATAGATAAATCCAGTATTTTTACCTCATGTTGCTTCAGAGTCCTAAAGCATCAATGCACCTACCCAGTACCATGCATACAGGAAGGTAGTGAGAAAACTAGCTTAAAATTATTAAAATCAACGTTATATATACACACACGCCTGTTGGGTAGGCAGAGGCATATTATACGCCTACACCTCGCCAATTATATAGTTGGTCCCAAGTTAAAGGTGGCGAACCGTTTACCAGGAACTTTTATGTTGGCCAGAGCCTCGTCCGTTGATCGACATGCGCACTTGAAGGTGAGATTGGCTTGGGCTCCTTAGACACCCGACACCCTATAAAATCGACATAATATTATAAAAATAATTGTCTCATCTTTTATTTGTTGAGACAAAAACATATAAATTTCTGAGATTGAATTAAAAAGAAATATATTTTAAGTGTCTATGATCTAATTAAATTTTATAAAAACAAAATCACTTAGGTTATTTGCCAAAGATTACTTACACTGTTACAATCACACTAGTTTCGGTAATATTTCGTGGTAAGCTTAAAGTTTTTGTTTTTGTTTAGTTTTTGTGAGGTTTGAAATCGGTCCCAACTGAATATTTGACTAAACGCTCAGCCAAAAGGCTACGATCGCCTTGAATTATTATTACATATCTACTGGACTTTAATTAAACGAGTATCAATCGATGTAGTTTTAATACAATCAAACATAATCGTTTCGACAATAAAACTTAAAGTGATAAAGTAGATACTCGAAACAATGACAGGTATTGATGAGGACGTATAAAATTAAGTATCTAATGACTTAAAAATCTTTAGTAATGACTAAAGTTTTTTTTTTAATTTATTTATTCATTCATAAAACTTACAACTATCTTTACAGGCAGCAAACCTAATACGATAGATACCTAATAATATAATAGATTAGGTACAATGAATTTTTATTTTTATATCTGTGAGTAATTTACGTATTTGCTTCACGAATCTTCTGTCATTGGTCATCGTTACCGACCTAGTCTTGTGAAGCTCTTACTGCAAGGTTTCATGTATGATTTAAACTAATGGCATGCCTTTTCTTCGCTTTGGTAGCTATTTTACATCTTGAGTTGTATTATTAAAGTTGCAGTAGGAATTATATATATATAATTATGTATATTCAGCGATAATGTTGCATCCTAATGATGCAAGAATTATTGAAAGTGACAAGTACCTAGTAGTTTTTGAGTTTATTCGTAAGAAAATACAAACAAAACTAATATGTTCCTTTTTATAATATTTTAGTATAGAAGAATACAAAAAAGAGTTCCAATATATTAAATAAGAATACAAAAGCTATTCTTATAAACAGAAGTGTTCTGCGCGCCATTCTCAACAGCCGTATGACCGCGCATCTATTTTATATAGTATTTAGATGCACATTAAGAGTCATCTTTAAGTCGAGAATGCTCCGATCGGGTTTCATTACCATAGCGCTTGTCGAGGATACTTGAGTGCAGACATGTTGGCTATTCTATACGTAGACGCGTATATACGATATGCACTGGAGATTAGAGCTTTGGCGCTTTCTGAATAGATAGTGGCCTCATTACCATATTTGCAGTCTTTGGAGAACGCTGACTGGTAGATTTCGTACTTTGATCTTTTCAGTCTTGGAGAGTAATGAGATTCATAGATTTAATCGTTTAGCATCGAGCTGTTTACTACTGCATTGTTATTATTTAGCGGTGGTCAGTTGGGGGTTTTTGTGGATGATATTAGCATGTTTGGAATTTGTTTTATAACTTAAAGCATTTTGGTAAGGTTATTATAAATGGGTTCTTATAGTTTAAGGAATAATGCTTTCAATCATTTGTATTCAGCTCAAAGTTCATTAAATGCTAAACTTGTTTTAGAAAAAAAATTTAACGTACTACTACTGTACTAGGTAAGGAGCTTGCTACGAGAAGTTAGCAAGTAACTTATCATGTTTCTGTTTTCCGCCAAGACAATGAGATAAATATGTACTAACTGCTAGAGTTTCTTTAAAGTGTGATGCATAATAAACATTACCCGTTAGTGACCTCTACAAGTAATATAAGGGTATTCTTTGAAGCAATGAAACAAAGCTCAAGTTCTCGTCGACTTGTTATACAGCAGCGGCTCAGGGATAATTAAACAAAAAAAGGAACACGAAAACAAAAGGCAGCACACAGCGTCAGCTGAGAGTCGACGGGAATGCACCGATTCGACGGAGACCGCATTTTATCACCGACTAATGATCTCCGCGCGCGGTAATGAGAGAGGTGGCGACCGCTTCGCCACCAATAAAATATTTATGAAACCCTCCCCGCGGTAATGGAACGCGTCACCACCCGTTAGACACCTCCCCACCCATTATCCTCAGGGAAAATTAGAGAAACCGAGCTCCTGAATAAAGGGAACACAATAGCCGATCGCATGTCGCACACGCAAAATGCGACTCGTTAACTTGCAACGAATTTAAGAGACAGCTTCTAAATATCCAGTGGCAACGTGCGCATGCGTCCCCAGATCTGTATCGCGCGCACAATACCGAGTCCGCCGTCACGACGGTAGCAGAAATATGGACGTTCGGCCACCGCATACCTGCTTGTTTTATGTTAATGCTCCGCATAAACGGCTAGCAAAAATATCGCGGCGACCTCGGCGGTGATTGAGGACGCGATACGCGCGGTCATTAAGTGGATCGCGTCATTAGTGATTGTCGCAGATGCAGTGCAACCCGATGATTTCAATTAGACTGTAGCGCTATTGTCGAGGCTCCATGAGGAAGTGGTATAATTAAAGAGAATTCGTCGCTCGCGGCCGTTCGCCTGCGCTATCGCCGCTGTCGATCTCCTGGCGGATTCCAAAACCTAATAAGTCTGCCCCGGCCTCATTTGTGTAAGGAGTCACAAGGAAAAAACGAACAATACGGAGGCGCCCGATAAAGAAGACGGCCCAATAATTTAGGGTCATTGTTTCGCCTTTTAATTTATGGAGTGCGGGCGGCCGATTGATTTGTAGGTTTAGGGGATCTCCGAGGAGTGTTGGGATAAGCACTTTTAGCCGTGGATGGGCGCGTCTCGCGAGTGCGTCAAGAACTCAATTTATTCGTCGGTGGCATGCGTCTCGGACGCGATATACATACAATGCCCATTTAAATTCGCGATAGGATTGGTCCGCGGTTCTGGGCGGGGTGCATGCCATATACGCTGATGTCGTGATGCACATATTAAGTTAGGCGCTCTACATGGATGTGGCCGGATACCGAGGAATTACGAGATAGGCACCGGTGATGTCTGCGATCGTGAGTCCTTGGTAGCCTGCACAATGGCTGGGGTATTATTAATGCCCGCGGCAGCTAGTGTTACATTAAATCGAGGGTGGTGGTTACATTAAATTATCGAATACGCTGACGTGTGGGCTACGTACTAATTCAAGTGCCGACAAAGCGAGATAGTTTCCACAGAGGTACAATGCTATTCTTAGCGTTTATCACGGATATTGCGGACCATCAGCGCCGCATTCCTCGCGCTGCACTATGAATGGCGGCGTGTCGACCGTTACTATCACCGCCTCTCGTCCTCTACACTCTCCTATGGCTAACATTCTGAATTTCTGCGATGCTATTCCGCCACACACTAAATCAATGTTAAAGCTTTTTTCAAGCTAAACAATTTCTCTTAGCACATACCGATATTTTGAACATTCGGAAAATGAAACTATGATTTTATGTAGATAACTACACGCTGAGTTACTTATATATATTACTCCTATATGGTATAAATATTACTCCTTTAAATAATGGCTTAGTATTAGATACATTAGTTGTAGCTTAAAAGTGACATCTTTGAATCTCATACTGTTAGATTTAAGTGCAAAATAACAAAAGATTTGTATTAAAACAGGCATGGGAATAAACTTTGCATAATTCGCTTACACTGTCGATACAACTGAAACCCAGTAAGTGCTCCTTGTTTTAAACAAATAGTACGGTGAACTATGGAAGTTCTACATGATACATCACCGGTAATCAGGCCCTGTCATCTGAGGGTTGGCTCCAGCAGTATCAGAATCAGCAGTCCTCTCATTAATTGGTCCGCGATCCCGAGACCACTTCTATAAATGGCGCGAAGCTTTATGGTGTTCGGGAACACAGTGCGCAGGCGCGCTGTCCACGTCAGCGGCGCGCGCCGCGTTGTAATTGGTCGCTTGCGGTTGACATTTACACGCAACGAAAGATGGCCGCCTGATTCGAAATTCAACGACGAGTAATTGACAAATAGTTTTCGCTTTCAACGTTCGCATGTTCAGGGGCTGTGAAGGGTTTTTCTGGGAACCTCTTCGAGTTTAGTAACAATTAGACTGGTATTTGCATCCGACGATTGTTCACGCTTGGTGGCTGTTGGCTCGCTGGAGTTATGAAGGAAACTTTCAGTTAATTAGCTTGCAAGCCTTTTGTTTTAAATTTTATTGCTTATTGCTGTAGTTAAAGAATATTTATGCATTCATTATTTGCATAGTTTCATGGAGATATGAATGTGAATGACGATTTTAGATTTGATAAATGTCTATAATATTAATAATTATGTTCGAACGATCAATTTCGAGAACGTTCCATCTATTAACCCTTTACCAGGCAGTGGTCAGTATATGACCATCGCAAATTAAACCTTATGCGGTTAACTTAAGGTGGAAAACCAATAAATATTTTCAACGTGCTCTGCCTGTTAAAGGCTTAAAGCAAATATAATATAATATAATATAAATATTTCTGACACTTACACCAATTATTTAGTTCCAAGATAAGTATCATTAAGAACTTGTGTTATGGATACTAAATAACGGATAAACATACATAAATACTTTTTTTTTTGTAAATACATACTTAATATACATAGGAAAACACCCAGACCAGAACATATATTCATATTTATACACACAAATATTTGTCCTGTGTGGGAATCGAACCCACGACCTCAGGAGTGGAGTGCGGGTATACTCGCCACCACGCCATAATGTATATATAAATGTCATATAATTTAAATAAAATCTAAATTAATAAAAGGTTTTTGTATTTTAATTTCGATGGTTTTAGTACTTAAAAGCTGAGTGACGGAATTATAATAATTTGTTATTTATTTCGTTTTGCCATAATTGTTATACTTACGAGTATAATTATACCTATCGACTTTTGAAATGTAATAGTATTGTATATATACATACATTCACGACTGTTTCCCCGAATTGTACAGAAACTGTACAGACCAATTTATACAACTGTACCGACCATTTTATCCAACTGTACCGACCATTTTATACAACTGTACCGACCAATTTCCTCCTTACGCCCATTTATCCCACTTGGGGTCTCAGCAGCAGAAACCTTGCTGCAACTAAAAGGGAATTATCTATTTGAAGACAATTTAAATCTTAGCAAGGATCTTCTCATTTATATTACGTATGTATTTACAAATAAAATGTATTGCTATATGTTTATGCGGTTTTTGTATAAATACACATCATTCATACAATAACACAAGTTTTTAATAATACTTATCTTGAACAAAATTGTGGTAGAATTATTTATTTTAATTTCAATTATTTATCTTAAGATAAAACTTGTCAAATGTTGATAGTTGACTAGCCCCATAAATACTTATTATTGATATTAAAAACGTGGGCCACCACCATCGCCCACCCATTTTTCACGTTAAAAGGGTTCTGATCGATCAAGACGTCACCGGGAGACGGTTGATGGATTGATGCACGGAGACAATCCATCAAAGGCGACGGTCAACCCGAGACAGCCGCACGCAATACTGTGATGGCTATAAAAATGGAGTAACAGACACGTATAATGTTACTACATTTCAGCTCTAATCAACTTAAATCCATAAATAAATTGTACCAATTATTTAGTTCCAAGATAAGTATCATTAAGAATTTGTGCTAAGTATCCATAATGACGAATAAACATACATAAATACTTTTTAGTGTGTAAATATGTTACTTACCTAATGTTCATAGGCAAACACCCAAACCAGAACAAATATTTAAGTTTGTGCACACAAAGATTTGACTTGTGTGGGAATGAAACCCACATCCTCAGGAGCGGAGAGCGGGTATTCTTTCCACCACGCCATATCGAAAACAATGATTTCGTATCGAGAACATCCGTTAGGATGCACACGCTTCTCCAGTGTGGTTAGGACATAAACAATTATGCAATTGCTCTGTTAGGGCGCAGGTTTAATTCCCCAATTTAAATTGATTTAAAAAAGCTGGACTTCAGTTCGAAGCACTTACATTCTCATGCTCCATAAAGGCCGTTTCATTCCCATACAAGGCAATTTTTCAATACAAATTAATTAACTAAAGGTACATACGTACTACGGGTATCCCTAGTTACACCAAAAGAAAATTGACAAATTATCACTTCCCAAATATTGTTTTGTAAAATTTCATTTGCCAAATTATTACTTGGCAAATAAACTCTTCATAAATAATTGTATCGTAAACGTAATGCTTTCCAAGTGAACGTTTCGACAATAACTCAGTTAGTATTACATATTTTACGCAAAATAAAATAAGCCAAATAATTCGTCTCGAAACTTTTCAAATAACCATTTCTATTTGCATCTTTACTATTAATACTAATCTACAAATATTGGCCATACATAAATCAACAGTAGTATTTTCTGGCGCTTCGTCGGCCGCTACCGCGGCACGCTCGCTTCGCTCGCTCGGCTCGCGCGCTTTGTGGTCACTGTTCTAACCTAACCTAACCTCACTCATCATCATCACGTTAATTTAAAATTATGAACACATATTAAACAAACATTCCTTATACTATTTTATTTTTAGTATATATTTAGTATTAATATCTTAGTTTGTGATTATTTTAAATAATAAACGTAAAACTTTATGTCCAAACAAATCATTTGATTAAATGTTATTTGTCTAAAGTTTGTTTGCCGTAATAAATTACTTGTTAAAAAACCTAATGCCATAATGTCATTATCCGTAGTAATATACTGCCGAGTAAAAATTTGACCAAATGAAAATTTGCGTACTAAAATAATTCGCAACGTTGCATTGGTGTAAAAAAAGTTTGCTAAAATTTGTTTGGATTATAAATTTTTGTCAAAATAGTTTTGGCAAAACGGCAGGATCCCGCGTACTACACTGTTTCTCATTACTTAAATGACATTTTTCAATTTCAATAATATTACATATTGTTTCGGGTTGACTTGTTATTGCACAATTCACTAATCAAGTTATTTATTTATTGATATGTTATAATATTCGTAGGTTAAGTAGAATTATACAATAATTTGACAAATTATAGTAATCATTGATCCTAATATCTAAGAATTAATAATTCAATTCCATTGTTTGTCTTGACTCAGTTGTATAAATAGTGACTAATAATATTTTCTATTTTTATTTTTGACTTACTATAAAGTCAAAGTCAAAAGTCAAAAATACTTTATTTCATAAACTATTACATAGTACTTGAAAACGTCAAAATTATAAAAAAATAACAAAAACAAATAAAATATAACTATACTAAAATCACGAAGCTTAGATTCACTTGCAACCAAATAATTTAAAAAAACAAAAAACATTTAAGTGCAAGCGAATCTAAGTGCCAGTTCCGAGCCACCGCTCTGTAAGAAGAACTGGCAAGAAACTCACAGGCTATGCTCTTTTAAATTATCGATTGGTTAGTAACAATCTTCATTTGTCTGTGACGCTATACAATGCAACATAATATAACAATATTCATGCTTTAAGTCATTCATATTAGAATAGCCTGTATGAAACGGCGGCTTAATCCCAAGCATTTTTATCAGCCATATAGTCTTTAATAGAATAATATCCCTTTGAAGACAGCTTGCGTTTTATTGTTAATTTAAATTTATTTAGGCTTAATTGCTCTATATTGCTTGGGATTTTATTATAGAATCGCACACATTGACCTTTAAAAGATTTGTTAATTTTTTGGAGCCTAGTGGCAGGTACAACTAGTTTATGCTTATTTCTTGTGTTTAGGTTATGTATATCACTTTTCTTACTCAATTTATCAAAATTTTTGTGTACATATACTAGGTTTTCATAAACAAACTGACCCGCCACTGTCAAAATACCAATTTCTTTAAATTTATCCCTTAGTGAATGTCTACATGGTAGATTATAAATTGCTCGTATGGCCCTCTTCTGCAGTACAAAAATATTTTGAATATCTGCGGCACAACCCCACAGAAGAATACCATACGACATAACACTATGAAAATAGCAATGATAAACAAGCCTAGCTGTTTCAACGTCTGTTAATTGGCGAATTTTCTTTACCGCGTATGCAGCAGAGCTGAGTCTATTCGACAATTCACCAATATGTGGGCCCCACTGTAACTTAGAATCTAATATAACACCCAAAAATTTGGTGGTATCCACAAGGGTCAACTCATCTTCCTTTATTTTAATAGTGGTGTTTACTTGTCTGACGTTAGGCGTCACGAATTTAATGCATTTCGTTTTAGCCCCATTTAATAATAAATTGTTAACGTCAAACCAGTGCACCACCTTTGAGATCGCATTGTTTACATCGTATAATTTTGTATGCCTAACTAATATTCCAATATGACATTAGTTTACCTTGTAAAAGGTTGAAATATAGTGATACTCAAATTTTATCTGTTAACAACATAAAATTATGTAACCTATATTTCACAAATAAATGAATACTATTCTATTCTCATTTCTAAGAATTCATGAACGTTATCTAAATATATTAGCGCCATTTCACTAGAGCAGTCTTTCCCAAAGTGGGCGATAACGTCCCCTTGTGGGCGCTGCAGGTCTCAAGGGGGACGGTAAGAGGCCCAGAAAGAAAATGGGGGCGTTGTGTAGAGGCCTGGGGGGTGATTTGTAATTTTATTTAGCTAGAGGTTTTTAAAAGGTGAAAAAATGGGGGCGCTAAAAAATATTTATTCTCAAAGTGGGCAGTAGACAAAATAAGTTTGGGAACCACTGCACTAGAGCACACTTGTAGTTGGCAAGTTTCTGTCTCCAATGCATCACCACCGACGTCACTTATTCAGCGTCAACACTTTCAGTTTTCCCCGTCTATTCTATGAGTTCGCGTTTCCATACAAGACCGTTATTTTCCATAGACATATGCCAAATAGAGTTCAATAAGTATCACTCACTTCCCTGCTTGCTAATCATCTTTACAGCCACATCAAGTCCACTAATGAACGTTGGATTGGGGGTTATGTTATACTGGGGGTATTTACCCATAATCAGCACGCTGGGCAGGCAGGTTGGTGATCGCAGTTCAAGCCAGTACGCAGGATGACGCTGCTGCCAATCATCCGGTAGGATTTGCCACTATTCTAGGCCGGTACCACAGGGTTTTGTGTTTTGACACAGAATTTTGTGATCCTCATAATATTAAATAAAAAATATAAATATATTACCTAGATAAGGTTGATTGATTGAATTCATACATCTCGTGTTAAGGATTATAAAGATTAAGAGCCCGTACTTATATTAATCAGGTAATCAAGACACGAGCATGCAGTGGCAAATTAAATGCTATTGTTTGCCGTGTCAGATATTGTAATGTATAAATATTTATTAATTTAACATTTTAAGCACTTATGGATCATACACAAAGACAGAAGTTATGAAAGACATGTACAACGGCACTGCTCATCCCTTAAAGGAATTTATATTTTTCATTACAAGCATCTGTTAGCAATCTACTTCCCTAATTAATAAAGAAGGTTTTAAAGAAAGTGCATAAGTACCCTTAACCGTCAAAAGGGTATGAGACGATAGGGTCTGTCAACTCCAACGGGAACAAGGCGTAAAAATATGTATGTAGTCTAGAAGTATCTAAGCAATCCTTAGAATCAAAATAAAGTATAAATACTTCAAAGTTAACAATAAAGTGTACCTGTATACCCCTGTACCTGTGTTATAACATCTATATTCTGAGGGATCAAATCGTCCACTGGTAGGGTGACCAATATAAAACTGTCGTACGGACAATCAGCCGATGTCGCACTTATCACAAAACATAATGTCTTCAATTTTACGACAGCATTGCTGCGTGCGCGCATATAAATTTAAACAAAATGTCAAGAAAGGAGATTTTATTTTACGGATCAAGGAAATTGTAACGATATTTCAACGATAATGTTATTGTGTCGGGTATAAGATGTTTTTATTGGTGCGCACAGGCAGCTTTGTCCGGTCTCGACTCGGCCGTGTATAGGATTGTGTGATTCAAGATAACGAGGCGTTATCGATGTGTCGATTATTCATGCAATATGGAGGATCGGAAAGTCCAATTGGTTCCGCGTTTATGTAAATAGTCTAAGCAAATTCGTAATTATATGGGCTCTATCTAGAAAGTCATTAATTCTTTATAGATTGCAATAACTTTTCTATTCAAAATAAAATTAGATTTACATCATATATAAGTAAATGCATTTGCTTAGACACTTCTATTCAAATATCCATCTATATTCTTTGATATGGGTGCATTCATAGAGTCGGCGGATTTATAAACAGAGTTTAGACTGATATGCGAATTATTAACGTTGAGTAATTTATTGATTCAGGCGTTACTTTTAATCCATCACTTGCTTATTTACGTTGAAATCTTTGGAAAAGTTGTATCTAAAGTATGTCATACGCAGTATTTAATAACTTTGTAAGGAATAAATGATTAACATGTTTAACGTATTTTGCGCCAGTATGACCCGCTATTAATCACTTGATCAATATTTTCAAAAAGTCAAAACTTGTAATTGTAGCTTTTCACGGTAACCTTTTTAGTTAATTATTATTTTTAATTAATTTGAATGAACTATAAGATTCTATAAAGTCTATAAATAATCTTATTATATTAATTATATTAATTATATTAATATAAAAGTCTATAAATAATCTTATAGTTCATTCAAATTAATTAAAAATAATAATTAACTAAAAAGGTTACCGTGAAAAGCTACAATTACAAGTTTTGACTTTTTGAAAATATTGATCAAGTGATTAATAGCGGGTCATACTGGCGCAAAATACGTTAAACATGTTAATCATTTATTCCTTACAAAGTTATTAAATACTGCGTATGACATACTTTAGATACAACTTTTCCAAAGATTTCAACGTAAATAAGCAAGT
This sequence comes from Musotima nitidalis, assembly GCA_949126915.1. Lineage (NCBI taxonomy): Eukaryota > Metazoa > Arthropoda > Insecta > Lepidoptera > Crambidae > Musotima > Musotima nitidalis. The sequence goes on from OX421416.1 coordinate 19,979,132, forward strand.
GATGGATTAAAAGTAACGCCTGAATCAATAAATTACTCAACGTTAATAATTCGCATATCAGTCTAAACTCTGTTTATAAATCCGCCGACTCTATGAATGCACCCATATCAAAGAATATAGATGGATATTTGAATAGAAGTGTCTAAGCAAATGCATTTACTTATATATGATGTAAATCTAAATTCAATCAAACAAGCCAATAGCTTGAATAACAAACCTTAATTGTAAAATCGAATTTGCAGCAGCCACATTTACACGCAAACAAACAATGCGAGTCCATCTCTCACCTGCAGAGTCGGCCTATCGGGACCGGTTGTGTTTCTAATTAGGCAATCGTAGTCCTTACTAATGGCCGACTAGCCGCCTAGCCGCCACGCCGCCGCGCCGCGGAGCCGCGAATCTGATCGTGTGAACCCTGTTGGACATTGTCTGTGGACATGCGATGCTTTGTCACCCTACAGCCCACGCATTTGGTGCAAGTAGTAGTTTACTCGGTACTACAGTGTCGCGTGTTTTTAAACTGAGGATGTAGATTTTTTCATCGATTTTTTTTGTTCATGATAGTAATTTGTTGTACGGAAAATTTCGCCAGTCCCATTTTGCTGTGCTATTTAAAATTTTTTTAAGAACTTACTTGTTAGTTTTACTATGATTAAACGCTATGGGGCTAATTACAAAACAAGATCTAAAGTTAAAACAGGTTTAAAACTAGTGCAATCACAGTTTTCATTTTATCAAAAAAAGTGAGAGCACTTCTTCTTATTCTGAATATTTTTTTTAATTCTTCTTAATAAGACCCTTAGTGTGTAGGGTACACCTTGATCAGTGAGGCCCGTGCTCAGTAACGGGCTGGGACGATGATGTCTTCGTAAAGAACGTTAAATGGAGAACAATTATTTTAATATAATAATGCTTAACATTAATTAATGTAATGTGTAATTAGCAAACAATATTTCGTTTGAGCTAAGTAGTTTATTGCACATGTTTAAAAGGTAATTAAATTTTCTATAGCAAATAAAATTAGCATAAATAAATGTCATCACCTGAAACGTAAGGTGACATTCACTTATTTCTGACATTTACGTACATTCTGAGTTAGCTTTGTTCAAAACATTGCAAAGTAAATTGAAGACAGTTACTAATTTATAACCAACAAAAAGTCATTTATTTAAAAATAAAACACAAAAACAACATTATACATCTCAACTGTCAAGTGACACATAAACCTTACCCTTCTTGAAACCTAAAAGGACTTATCAATCAACCGTAAGCCAAAGTCGCAACATTAAAAAACAAAGCTGTCCATCGAGGTGGCGACACGGTTCCACACTCAGGCCTTATTGATGGAACTGGTCTAATGTCGTTTAGATAGCGGCGTGGAGGCGCGGGCGCATCTTTATGGCGGCATGACGAGCCGTTCAATTTACGTAAAATATTGGGCTGGGTACAATGACGTTTGGAAAGGTTTTAATTATGTATACTCAAATAAAAAAATGTTTTAAATTTATTTAGTTGTATTAAATTTATTGAATCACCGGTATTGTGATTGTTTTTTAATTAAAACTGAAACTAACAGCAAAAGGGATTATTGATTTGTACAAAAAAATTACATAATTTGTTTATGAAAACAACTATAATGAATTTAAGATAATGAGTTTTTCTTTAAAGTATTGTTTTTTGATAACAAAATTAGTTAAAGTTTTATACTTTAATATGTATTGCATCAGATTGTTTTATAAAAACTGAATTAAGTTTCATTATGTTAATTTAAAATAAATGATAGTACCTACGGTTGAATACAAAATGTGATTTGATCCCTTAAAAGCAATGATCAGTAAATAATCATAAAAATACTCTCTTAAAAAGTAATAAACGGCTACAATAAAATTTATCATCGCCGAACCACTACAGCTCAATGTTAGGTAACTCTTTCGAGAACTGAGAAAAAAAAAATACCTACACGTCTAATCTAAACGCGGTAAAACTTTTTACGATTGAACCGAATCGCTCGTAAATTAGTACGGGTCCGGAGATGCGTCGGATTGACGCGCGCGCCGATAAACCATGTCAAAATACGATCTGTTAAATGTCGTACAACAACCGATAAATATATCCCGCATTCGTGTTTACGCGCGGTCACCTTACTCGGAGTTATGGCGGATATGTTCCAGGTATACTATAGAATTCGCCGTTTTACAACACGACGAGGCCAATTGTCGTTGATTAAGAAAAATGTTAATTCAGCATTAAAAACAAACTTATCCCAAAGGGCATCGCTAGTCGTGCCCATAGCTTGCAGTGACCACATATTTTCCTACCTTAGGGGGACTCTTGGGTTGCGGGATTGTTCGAAAGGGTTACCGCGGCCCTGGTGTTACAGGCTCAAGAAGGAACACGGATGGTTTTTAGTCAGTAGAAGTCTGACACACCCTCCCGCTCCACCCACAGCGGGAGAAGGTCATTTGATAATTTTCCATCCCAAAAAAAAAAAGGGGGACTCTTGGACTATTGCATTAAAACCAAGTCTAACAAACCAAAAAATTGCTTCAGTAGGTAGGTACATAATTATTTGTGAATAAAAGTGATGGATTAAAAATATCTTTGTAATAATTCCCGCGCTACTATAATTTCACGAAAAATCGAGAAAATATTCAACACGACACTGAAACGAGAGTCAGCGTTGGTCGTGAAGACATCGTTGTTGTGAGGCTCCTATCTTACCTGAAGATGCCCTGTGTAAAGGCTAAACACGGTTCGTGTTGAATAGTTTCTCGATTTCTCGGGAAATTATAGTAGCGCGGGAATTTGAATCAATAAATTATCTTTGAATGAAACAAATATTCGCCATATTTGTAAAACAGTATGCCTAGTCATTTTGTGAAACACCGCATTGTACACTCTGCCTGCAACAGACACCACAGTAAACTATAGGTACCCACATTGTTTTATTATTTATAATAATAAATTGTGCTCAATTATAAGGAGAAATTATTGTTGAGTGTTCAATGTTGAGTTTGAGAATGAACAGGATTTCTTCGAAACACTTGTGAACGTCACCAGTAGCTTGCACAGAGATTTCAGATAATGTGTAGCGTGACATTGCAGACAAAGTGCAAAAATGTCATCTAACTGGTGCGGCCACGCTTTACGAAAACCAGCAAACTGCGTGGGGAAAAATGATTGGCCGTGGCACCTCAACCTGACCAGGGCAGTCCCAGAAAGAACTGTCTTGACGTCGTAATGAGCGCCATGCATGCCAATGGTTTATCTACAAAGGATGCTGGTAGGCGTGTAAGGTGGAAGCAAATGAGCAAGAAAGCGGCTCTCGAGCCAGCAAGGAGGCCACCGGGATAATGCTCGGATAATGATGATGCAATGTGTAGCGCTAGTAGCTCCATGCGAGTTGGTGGCAGAGAAAAAGTGGGTATCGAAATCTTATTTAGGATATGCAGTGATAGTTTGCTTGTAACTGGTTATTCCGTGACTCGGAAAACACGTTAAGCCTTTGGTCCCGGCTGTGATGAACATCTATGGCAGTCGTTATGAGGAAGTCAGTGCCTTCTAACATCCTAAAAGCTGTTTTATTCATGAAATGATGTTTCTTCTGAGTTGCTGAGGCCAGACGGCAGTCGCTTCATGTAACAGCTGAAATTCAGCCAAAATTTAACCTAGAAAAAGACGTTGCTAAGAGAGTTAAGGAACTCACTCCCCTAGTAATATTTAAATAAAAAGATTAAAACTTCTCTTAGGAACAATAACCAATAAAGTAGCACTAATAGAAAGTAAAAAGACATCTAACGTCACTATATATAAAACCATAAACGATAATAACGTCAGATAGGAATGAAAGTACAGTTAAACTATTCAAGTAACAAAACACTCACTTAACCAACAATAAAAATTAACCTCTAGTTATAATGACCGTAAAATGGTCGATATATAAAAATCACCGGTCATCGTTAAAAAGACAAACTATATCCGATTTCTGGTCGTAAATGTGTCGTAAAATCTTTTGACGGGATTTTAATGGCGTCCTAAACACAAACCTATAATACTCGTAATACATACTCAGCAGATATAACTCTTTGATTGTACATGCATAAAAACCTTCTTTTAACCGTCGTCGGTTTGAAGTCCATTCAAATGAGTTTCATTCATTTTTTGAAATTTATTAATATCTGTCATCTATCGGTTTAAAGAAGGAACATCGTCTAGGAGTTATATTACAAATCATTTATCTGCATTCGAAATGCGAAAAGATTTTGTCTGTCTCGTTTTGACGCCAAAACTACTGAACCAATTTAAATGAAATTTGGTACAAAGATAGTCCAGAGCCTGAAAAAGGACATAAGCTACTTTTTAATGCAAAAAACAGGTTCTGAGGTCATAATTTTTGAAGCTAGAAGCGTGATACTATTTTGTTACATTTATTATTAGGTGATATTAATGAGCGGTGATAGCCCAGTGGCGAGACCCCTTGCCTTTAAATTCAGAGGGTCTCGGGTTCAAACCCTGGAGGCACACCTATGACTTTTCGAAGTTATGTGCGTAATTAACGCTTGCTCCGTGCCTCGGAAAGCACGTTAAGCCGTTGGTCCCAGCTCTCATGAACTATGGCAGTCGTTATTAGGAAGTCAGTGCCTTCTAACAGACTGACAGCTGGTTTAACCATAGAATGATGTTTCCATCTGGGTTGCGGAGGTCAGACGGCAGTCGCTCCTCGTAATAACTGGAATTCAGTGAAATCTGATTGAACCAGTGAGCAGACCCTGCAGATTGAGTCTAGGGCAACCGGGATAGTGCTAGGTTAGATGATATAAATATGGTATTTAAAGTTACTTTACCAAGATGCGCGATATAATCGATAGGTTAAGGCGCGGGAAAACTACTAGTTGTAAATGCATAAATTCTCTCAATACTCCAATTTCAGTGTATTCAAAATGAGTATCTTTACAAAATTAATAATATTTGATTAATAAGTAATAAATTGATTGTGATAATTATTGTCATAGAGAAAAGGCGGTCGTAACCGATATTCATAGTTAAACTTTTGCGATAGGTGACTGTTTGTGTGGCATTTGACATCGAGTGTTGGTGTCCTTTGAAAAGCACGTTAAGAAAGAAAATATTTATTCAATACAAGTTGAAAGAAAAAAAAATAACAGAAAATAAGTACAAAATAATAAAAACACAAATCAATAACAATAAGAACCCAAATGTAAGAAGTACTCAACTTGTATTGAAAAGGTGCTCACTCAGCAAATTGTCGAACATCACAGAGATGTCGCGACGCTGATCTTCCGTGGGGTAGCTCTCAGTTAGCACCTTTATAATAATTACCTTTGTACATAAATAATCTGATAATCGTTAAGCCGAAATAGAGGCACTATTGCTGAGCCTGATCATTCTAATAGCAGGACGACACACACCTACCTCCACCAATCCACACTGGGTCAGCGTGGAGGAGTATCAGCTGATTCCATCTCATCTTACTTTATGTGAGGAGACTTAGTCTTAGTATTAAATATTATCATGTTTGACGACCGATATGGCGTGGTGGCGAGTACAACCGCACTCCTGGGTTGGCACTGGGTTCGATTCCCACACAGGACAAATATTTGTGTGTATAAATAAATGAAATGAAATGAAATTGAAAATGAAATGAAATTTAAATGAAAATATTAATTCATAAAAGATAATGTTGCAGGGATAATGAAGAATATTTGTTCTGGTCTGGGTGTTTTCCTATGTATATTAAGTATGTATTAACAAAAAAAAAGTATGTATATATGTTTATCCGTTATTTAGTATTCATAATACAAGTTCTTAATAATACTTATCTTGGAACTAAATAATTGGTGTAATTGTCAAAAATATTTATTTATTTATCAAGTATCAATACAACGCGGTTTAAAATTTTATCTCAAAGGCATTTTTTTGTCACTTCTAATTAATACCAAAACTAATACATCTCATAAAAACACAAGACAAGAAAAAACTAAATAATTAATTGTCAAATATATCAAAACCATCACGGAACGGATAAAAAAATATGAAAACTAGATTCGAAAATAGAAAAGGCAAATAAATTTGAATTGCCACAACGGAAATCTTGACAGCTCCTCAATCAAACTTCTCAAATGGCCGGCTGAATGGGAGATGTTTGGCGCCAATGACAAAAAAGAACTCTTTCATCTAAAATGATAAATTTATCCAGAAAAAGGCAGAAAAAACCGGTATCTTTTAATCAGGCGCCGAAACGCCGGATACACAAAAACAACTACATTGGTGATGACGTTTTGACAGTTACTGTTACATACTTACGAATTTTAGATAGCTGTTAGATGTTTTAGGAATTTACTTTACAGCTCCTGTTCGTTGGCTAACTACAGAATGATAATTAGTGCGACTGATATGGCGTGGTGGCGAGTATTCCACACTCCTGAGTTCGTAAGTTCGATTCCCACACAGGACAAATCTATTTGTGTATAAACATGAATATTTGTTCTGATCTGGGTGTTTTCCTATGTATATTAAGTATGTATGTACAAAAAAAGTATGTGTGTAGTTTTATCCGTTGTTTAGTATCCATAACACAAGTTCTTAATGATACTTATTTTGGAACTAAATAATAGGTATATAATAAAAAATTGGTATTGAAGTCGGGATACCTTCCCAGTTTTCGATGTGCACATAATAGGGCAAAATAGTTGTGTGCAAGAATATTTATCTGAAAATTTGTCTTGGACTGAGTGTTGTCTGTGTTATATAATTATGAATTTACAATACAGATGATTTATTTCATAGGTTTACCTGATGTCTAGTACCAATAGTATAAGTTCTACTTGGCTTGGAGCTAGATGAGTGTGTCAAATATCCAGTATTAGTATCAAATGTATGAAAAAAATATTGTTTGTGTTAAATTATAGCTGAGTCATTAAAGCACATAAGATAGTTACATCAAATGATTTATATCTCAATGATTAATTGAATGATAAAGAAAAACGATTAATTCAATAACAAATTTAGTTTCGAAATATTTTGCTATTATATAGAATAGCTGTAGATATAGATGGATATAAATGGCTTCAAATTTGATTCTTATAATATATTATTATGATATTGAAATACTAAAAATGGATGTACTGGGATCCTACTAAAACCTAAGGAGCCCGAGCCAACCTCACCTGCAAGTGGTGCACCTGCCGATTAACGGACGAGGCTCTGGCGAATGTAGAAGTGCGCGGTAAACGGCAATAGGCTCGCCACCTATTACATAGGACCATCAACACAATTAGCGAAATGTGGGCGTATATTATACCATTGCCTACCCTTTCAGAGAAACAGGCGCGATTGTATGATTGTATTAAAATATCAAAAACTAGTGTATTTAAAACTCGCGTTACGCGTGAGAAATCAAGAGTGCCATTTTGTTATTAATTAAAACTTTCTAAAGTTCCGTCAATAGCAAAATAACATTAATAATTTTTGTGATTTTTAATCTTATTACCTGCCACTAAGCACAGTCGTCCTCTTACGACCCAAGGTGACAGGAAACTAAGTCTACTACGCCGACACGTGTTCATTGACGGAGGAAGGTGTGTAGCTTCCTGTCGTTAGAGTCTAGAGAATTCTAGATGCCAAATCGCCTCTAAGTTGGCTGAAAAACTGTCTCTATTATTTATATTTATCATTATATGCCTAAGAAGCACGAAAACGATCAATTGGATATAACATACAATCGGCTCTTCCGAGAACTCTGCGTTACTTTGACAATCGTTGTCGACCTCAGAGCTACCATCACGTCAAACTTCATTTGTAATGAGATAAAAACTAACTCAACTAATAACATCTTATAGTACACAAAAGGCGAGCCCCAAGCCCCTACACATGCCTAACCACAAACTTAGCAACAATTTTAAAGCAGCCACGTCCCCCTAATTGATAATTAGTATTCCGGCGGCTGTCCGGCCTACGTGCCGGGCCGGGCCCGACGGAGGCAGCCGGACCGCCGGACAAGCGACTTGGTATTGACACAACAGTTAGGGTTAAGACGTCGCGCCGACTCAAGGGACGCAGTGCAGACTGATTTAGGAGTTAATTCCCCTTGATGCGGTTATATGGCTAAGGTACTTGGTAATCAGCACTGGGTCCGCATGGTGGAGTATGACCTGAAAGATGAGAGGGTCATCTTGGTTCTCGAGAGAAGACCAATGCTCAGAAGTGGGACGGTAATTAGCTGAGATGATGAGCTGGTAATATTCGCCAGTGCCAAGGAAACCACTTTACTAAGGTACACGAAGAAATATTGAAAGATTTGCAGGAAGTACAAGAGGACTGGCAGGAGGAGCATACGTTCGGAAAGGCTTTGCAGTGAAATAAAATGACGGAAAATAAAAAAGTTTCTGAAAATACTCAATAAATATTACAATACTATATAAAAAATAAACAATAAGAATTAGATACATACATTCACGCCTGTTGTAGGCAGAGGCATATTATAAGCCCACACTTCGCCATTTATATAGTTGGTCCCACGTAATTGGTGGCGAGCTTATTGCCGCTTACCGGGCCTAAGAAATAGATACTAATTTCTTATGTTAAACTAATAAGCTTATGCAGTTGGTATGCCAAATCAGAAAAATCCCACATGACCTCAGTGCGACCTTTTATCAGACTGAGGTACTTCTAAAAAGTTTATCGTCGATTAAAAAAGGATTATTAAAGGAGCTTATGCAGTTATATCGAATTTCGGTACCTCTTCTGTCGAAGACAAGCTTGCAGGGCTTTGGATCGACATCGACACAAAATACAAAAATCAGAAACAAAAACGAGAGTGACATCAAATATCAAATTAGAAATATAATGGTTTATGATTACTTGCCATCACCTCGGTTTTTCTTCATCGAATATTCTAACCATTCTTTATAATTTCGCGTTTCAATTAATAGATAAACGTATCTTATATTAAAGCTGACTTGTAAACAATAACAAAAATTGTTATAAACTTTCAAATGCCACAGTTTCTAATAAATAATTCAATATTGTACTGACCCACCAGCAGCCTAAGGGCACCAGTGCACGTGCAGCAAGCCGCGACGCGACTTTTTACCGATTACCATATCAGCGAACGCCCATCAGACGCTGCAACAAATTGGCTATCTGCCGCATGCATCTCTTATGAGTACGGGTAGGGTTTGCGCTATGAGAACTAGCTTTCGTATGGATAATATTTTTGTATATTTTTTGCTGATTTCGTTAACATTGCTAAGCTACAGTCTAAATCGACTGTCGTATATTAGAAAGTCATTATTGTACTTGACGATTTTGTCCACATCTGCACGGAGTAAAAATAATCATGGCAATAATTTGCTATATAGCACATAGGTACTATATTTTATAGCAAATTATTGCTATTTTTTTTTTTAAATATAGATTTTAATTCCTTATAAATGCACTAGCTAGCAGTTTGCAGCAACGAGTTGAAGTGTTGTTTTGTACTAAAAGAGATGTGTGGTTTTAATACATGTAGTGTTTAATACATTGTGAGAATTATTTCTATTGTTTACCGATCTACAAAACTGTAACAACTTATTAGAACTATCATTTGATACTACATACTTATCTGTTTCAGTCCAAATATGGCAACCCTACACCCGATTGAGCGGGCTGAATATTAAGGAAATCGTGCACGGGTGGTAGCAAGTCTACGTCGGCCCTTATTTAGGCGGTTTGTCATGTTCTTCAGATCTTGGTGGATCTTTTATCTATAATGACAATTTTCTATCTTATATACCTTTTTCAACCAATACCTACAGATATCTGTGATGTATACCTATACTTTTACGCAATAGCAAAGATAGATAAGATGATTTGAACATCATGTTGTAGACTTTTAGAAAAAAAAGGGCATGGTTGTTTTTGTCTGCCATTTGAGAGAAGCCTTACAATATTTTTTTATATAATTTTACAGTAGCAATAAATACAATCACAAATCATTTATTTCATAAACTATCATAATATAGTACTAGAAAACGTCAAAATTAAATATAAATATAAAAAACAGTCGAAATATTAATACACTGAAATCACAAACCTTAGATTCACTTACATGCAACAAAACAATTTAAAAACAAAAAATATTTAAATGTAAGTGAATCTAAGTGCCAGTTCCGAGCCACCGCTCTGTAAGAAGAACTGGCAAGAAACTCACAGGCTATGATGCTCTTTTATATCCATTGGTTTGGTACTTGAATTACAATCTACATTTGTTTGTAAAGCTATACAATACACTTTAAATAAGCAGAACACAGGTTTTTGTAGACTTGTCAAATTGCTTTACTACTAAGTACATTTTCTTGTAACTGGCGGCAGAACAATCGAACCTTGACGATTTTCTTGCCCGTTCATTTACGATCAAGCTACCGTCCACAGTGAATGGGCGCGTTAGTTTTAAAGTTTTGTAATTTTGACTTTCATAAGAGTTCTATTGAGCCAAACTCGAATAAATGATTGTAATTTGACTTTACTGTTCAAAAATATAATCCTAAAATTTCTTACTGTACTTAAATAGTGTATCGTACTAACATACCTACCTATTCTCTATCAGTATGTAAAGTAAAGTGCAAAATCAGCATATTTCAAAGTTAGATGGCGCTGTCCAAACTTAACTTGTCTGAAATCCTTGATTACGTGCAATCATCCTGTCGAGAACTGTTCAAAAGCCTAATGAATCAGGATTTACTATGACATACATGTAAGTATGATAGGAATATATGTACAAATTAAAATAAAGAAAACAAGTAAATGGTAGAAGTTATGTAGTAGACCCTTTGTCAGAATAATATTATTATTTTTATCATTAATCCTTTATCGCACATAAAAACATAATCACATTACAATAACTGTATTTTAGGAACAAAACAAAGGTGGACTTATCTCTAGGATTTTTCTTAAGAAAATTGGTTAGTTTATAAGTATGACATTCATAAGAGCTCTATTAAGCCAAACTTTAAAAAAAATATTCTTGATTTTGATTTTGGTATAACATATCGACGACCGATATGGCGTGGAGGTCAGTATACCTACACTTCACTCCAGAGGTCGTGGGTTCGATTCCCATACAGGACAAATCTTTGTGTGCATGTACATGAATATTTGGTCTGGTCTGGGTGTTTTCCTATGTATATTAAGTCGGTATTTACAAAAAAAAGTATTTAAGTATGTTTATCCGTTGTTTAGTATCCATAAAACAAGTTCTTAATGATGCTTATCTTGGAACTAAATAATTGGTGTAATTGTCAGAAAATAATTATTTGTTTATTGACATATGAGGCCGTTTGACAAGAAATGTAGTGTTAGACGTCCAACTGCCAGATGACTAAACAACTAGATGAATGTCGCAGAATGGACTTCTTGGCGGGAAAGTGAAGCATACAGTTTTCTTTTCTTTTCAAAAATTTATGATATTTTGAACATTAACAATGGTGGATTATTATGAATTAAAATATTAATTTCTCATTGGAAGTTTATGGGGTAGTAAGCGTTCGTTCAGCAGTGGACGTCCTCGGGCTTATGATCATGTATATAATGAATGTGTCATAGCAGTGCTCTCACAAACGGTATCTACGGAAGACCAGCGTCGAGGTGTTTTCATGACACCTCGGCTTTATGCTGAGTGGATACCTTTTCTGTGACACTCTTCAAATTGTTACTTTAATGTATCTGTTTTCTTTTGATGTTGTCACAGAATAAATTCTTTTTCTTTCTTTCTTTCTTTCTATAAGGTATATTATATAGTTTTCAATGAAGGGTAAGACACTTCGATGTTTCAATATGTGTTGCTTAACATTTCTGCAAGCTTTAGCAGCTACATTTGACAAAAATAATAGATAACAACTCTATTAAACCAGCAGCTGTTTCTAGGTCTCTAAGTATTTAACGAAAAGAAAAATCTTACGTATACACAGATCTTCGAAAAATTCGTTGACATTCAGTGAAAAGAGGACTATCTTCAACAGTCATTTGATTGGGTACTTACTTCCAGATTCACTTCCCAGGGTTACCGCGGCCTCGGTACGTAGCAGGCTCAAGAAGGAACATGGATGGTTTTCAGTCAGTAAAAGTCTGACACAACCTCTACCCACAACGGGGGAATATCATTAGATTCATTTCTATCCAGAAAAGAAAGGGCTTAGTTCACAATGTATGTATTAGAAGATACTTATTAGTCTGTTAAAATGACAGTTTTATATTATGAACTATCTGTCAAGTAAACGGTAATGGAAACTTTCTTGAAACTTGCCTTGTGAAAATGGCCCTTAATTACATACATACATAATACATGATGTACGTGTAAATTATATTAAATTACATATAAGTTAAAAAAGATGCCCAACAAAACTGTTCACACAGTTTGACTGAAGGATCAATTTCTATAAACTATGATTATACATAAAAAATAATAAATATTTTTTTATATAATTAGATTACATGAATTATAATTGCGTAACTATTAATCTAGTACCAATACTCTTTTCTGAACTCAAAGCCAATCTAAAAATCAAAATGCTAATATTTAAATAGTTCTAATTAACATTGGAACATAGAAAACGAAACAAATGAACCGGCTTGCAATTCCACGTTCCGTGAGCTCATCAAAAGAAATCCAAACAGCGGCGGAGACAGTTCGTCCGCTGAATATAAAAAGGGGGTGAAAGGGGCCGTAAGGGGGCAAAATGGGGGCAAAAAACATCTACCACTAACGAAACAATTGCAAGCATAATTGATTTTAACGTGGTCCCACTGCCGATGAAGTCAAGGGGTGCACTTTTAGTTCTAGAGAGCTGATTGGATGTGATAGCTTTGAGGGTAGTGGGAAAACATACCGTATTGCCTTGTGTTAGGGTCGGGGAGTTTTGAAACTAATGTGCCATGTAGACTGACAGACGTTGTTTGCAATTTGTGAGCTGTTTCAGCGGTTCTTTGATTGCTAAGCAGATATCGCAGGTTCGGGGAAAGTAGAAAATTGTTGTTGCAGAAGGTCTGCTTTATTGACTATGAACAACCTTCATAGTATATTTTTAACACGTTGTACGTCATTGAGCTGAAACACAACAGAAAGTCTATTGTTGGTTGGTCATTTGGCGTACAAACACTTATAGCCATTTCATATAAAACTAGATTGTACCAGCGGCTTTATTCGTGTTCAATTATAATTGTGTTGGTAAGTTATAGTATAAAAATACTTAATTTATAGTTTATAATATTATAGTTCGATTAATTATGACGTTTATTCAAAAAGGTAAACCGTTGGTAATTTTTAGATAGTTAATTTACATTATTGAATATTATTTTTAGTAGGTGCGTAAAAACTCAAAGATTATCAAACTATCTATCCAAAATGCAATTTAAGCTCCAACGTTCATTAATTAAAATAAACATGAACAGTCCTTTAACGCCTTCGAATAAGGACTAAATTGCCCTGTTAGAATTAACGATGTTAATTTGTTTTTTTTATTGAACCTTATAAGGGTGGACGCACACTGCGTCGTCCGATATCAGTGTTCATTCATTATGCAAACGATTTCACTTCAGGTTTAAATGCAGATTTTTTTCTCATTCCGCCTAATGTGACATGGTCGTACGTGTTGGCCGTGTTGCCGACTCGGGCCACATCGAGACTGGGCTGAATTAGATCTGTGTTATTTGAAATTGGCACTGTTTAATTAAATTAATTAAAACATTCCTAATGATTCTTTTTGCATTTATATTTGACATACGAAATTCTTATTTTTTACCATTTTTCTTCTTTTACGTTTAATGCAATTTTAAATTAATTATATTCTTAATAATTAGGCGTCCAATGTCCGAGAAATAATAGGGTTCGAGTCTGAAATCGATGGCGTTCAATATTTATCAAATTATTTTTTTGTGTCATAATGTGAAATTGTTAACAATAATTTCAAATAGATATTTTGACGGTTCGTAATAAAATATTTTCAGATCAGCGCTTCTACATTTAAAAATGCTTTTCCGAGGATTTGAAAGAAATTTTTACGAAGCCATATATTACAGAATGTTATATAACGTTTATGATCATTTTACTTGATAGCGCTCTATAGACTTGTAACTTAACTGCTAGCGCGATAATACCACACATCATATAGCACAAGCTATATAAATATAAATAAATAAATATTTTCAGACAATTACACCAATTATTCAGTTCCAAGATAAGTATCATTAAGAACTTGTGTTATGGATACTAAACAACGGATAAACATACTTAAATACTTTTTTTGTAAATACATACTTAATATACATAGGAAAACACCCAGACCAGAACAAATATTCATGTTCATGCACACAAAGATTTGTCCTGTGTGGGAATCGAACCCACGACCTCTGGAGTGAAGTGCAGGTATACTGACCTCAACGCCATATATATTATTTAATGTTACTTATATTTGTGTTATTTAAATACTATATGTTTTTCCTTGTGATTCAATAAAATAAAAATATAATGGGTGCATAGGAATCCCACCAAGATCACCTGCAAGTGGTGCAACTGCCGATTAACAGAGGGCTCCGGCATTATACAGTTCCCGGTAAGCGGCAATAAGCTTGCCATCATTACGTGGGACCAAATATATAATTGGCAAAATGTGGGCATTTAGTATGCCTCTGCCTACCCCTTGGAGAAACAACTGTATGTTTATATACAGCACAAGCTCTCCTTTTTATGGAGGTAGAAGGCTCTGTGTGAGGTGACCAGCCTATATCTATTTATAGCACGCCTGTTTCCCCGAGAGGATAGGCAGAGCCATATTATACGCCGACAATTCGCCAATTATATAGTTATATATATATTCATACTAGCTATTTACGTATTGCTTAGATTAATGTCATGTCATTAATTTAAAATGATTTTTCTTTCTTATTGTACCTTCTCAGAACTACGAGTATTGTACTGTTTTGAATTTTAACCTTAAGGCTATATTATTTTCTGAGAAAAGTATTTTTTTAGTAAATAAGTGCCATTGTAGATGTTTTGTAAAGATACTATTTGTTATGACTTTTATATTTGCATAAACTTTTAAATAAATACAGACTAAGTATAATTTACAAACAGTCGCGACATCATCCTTATCCTTACTAAAACTTTATTCATAATGTTAGAAATCATTAAAATTTATTTGCGTCAATGCATCTTAAAAATAAAATTATGAATCCCCAAAATAAAATTAAAGTTCCATGGACTGTCGTAAACCTAGAGTCTGAACTCTGTCTGTCTGTCTGTTACTCTTTCACGCCAAAACTACTGAACGGATTTAAATGAAATTTGGTATACAGATAGTCTAGACCCTGAGAAAGGATATAGGCTACTTTTAGTTTATAGGCTGCGAAAAGGGGGTTGTAAATGCTACCCAAAGATACTATTCCACGCGGACGAAGTCGCGGGTAACAGCTATTTAAAATAAAATGTACCGAAAACTGCTTTATATCAAAAAGCACTCACTTCACCCCGCCGCGTCGTCAGAGGGCTTACCTGAAAAAAGAAAACGGCCATCATTAAGCGAATGTTAATTACAAATATAACATAAACTGCTCCAAAAGCCATAAAGGCACAGCTTGCAGGGGGCTCTGTTAATCCATTTACGATATAAAGTGTTGTAAATCATACATAATATGCGGTACATGTGTTGATAAAGACCCTTCCGAATGTTCGCTGTAAGGGCGCCTTCACATTAGCGTTTGTCCAGCGTAAGCGTTCGATGAACGTATGCGCAGCGCAGACGTCGCGACAACGCGGCGCGTGCGTCACGTTGTCGCCGCTTATTTACTGGAATAATCAGTACGCTGCGCTGGCGCCGCGTGTGCGCGACCCATGCGCCGCGTTACTGCGGTGTCATGTACAATCCTGTTCGTTTTCGACTTCTCCTCCATAATGGATTCTCCCATATCCTTTTATTTTTATTTCCTCGTTTACGCTCTAATTTTCTTTTTAAAAGCAAAGCCATAAAGAGTGTTTCCTCGTCGGAATCCATTTTGTTAATGATAATACCGAGACGACAACGAAATTGTGTAACGATGGCGCCGCGCTAGCGCAGCGATCATTAACTGCAGAGGAAACGTCACGACAACGCGACGCACGCGCCGCGTTGTCGCGACGTCTGCGCTGCGCATACGTTCATCGAACGCCTACGCTGGACAAACGTTAGTGTGAAGGGGCCCTAAGATATACGGTGCGTTTGTGTGGGTGACGATTTACGGTTACGACACCAACACACTCACACATAGCTATGGATACAGCTGAAGCGATTTTGAAATGTATGTAGGTTATTAATTTAAAAATGTTTGTTTTTGAATTTGTAATGATTTATTACTTTCATTGAAGGTATAGCTAATAATATAGTTCGGTAAATAATGTAATTTATATTAGTTTTTAATTTTAACAAATTGTTTGATATTATTATGATTTATTACTTAAACTTGAGTTAATTTATATAGCTACCTAAATAACGGAAGAGTTTTAAAATAAATTTAATTGCAAGACGTTTACACGGTTTTTGTCTTTGTTTAGGCTATACTATACTACTTACGTTATCAATTATGTAAGCCCATAAAAAACCTTTAAAGTAAAGTAAAGTAAAGTAAAAAAATTATTTATTTCATAAACTATTATACATAGTACTTGAAAACGTCATGATTACAAATGAAAAAAAAAACAATCGAAATAATATTACACTAAATCACGAAGCTTAGATTCACTTACATGCAACAAAACAATTTAAAAACAAAAAATAATTAAGTGTAAGTGAATCTAAGTGCCAGTTCCGAGCCACCGCTCTGTAAGAAGAACTGGCAAGAAACTCACAGGCTATGCTCTTTTAAATATGTCCATTAGTTTGGTACTAGAATTACAATCTTCATTTGTCTGTGAAGCTATACAATGCAATATAACATAACCTTAACAATATTTATGTTTTCAAGTTATTCATATTAGAATAGCCTGTATGAAACGGCAGTTTAATCCCAAGCATTTTTATCTGCCATTTAGATTTAGGGATTTTACATACCTAAAACTGTTATTGAAAGATTATACACACATAAAATTTTCTTAGGCATAAAAATGTTGAAATAGTTACTCGTCATACTCCATCCCTGTGCATTTCCGTTTGTTTATGTAACAATTATGATATACTTATGAATTTGATGTAGTAAATAGATAACATTTGAAATGACTACAATTGAGCAACGAATGTCTTCAAACAGACATAAAGAAGCGTTATTAATAACATAATAAGTTAATTAAATTTGCTTATTTCTAAATAACTCTTAAGAAACTTATTGCTAATTTATGTATTAGTGCCGCGGGGTCAAACGATAACTTGTTTACAACTTTGTAGTTAGTTAATTATGTACTGTATGCTATGTAATTATTAACTCTAATCATAATTGATACAGGTGCAATGATTATGAATCCTTTGAACGCCAAACGATTGATTACACCGTCCCCTAGTCCTGATCCAGACAAAGATGAATTAAACAAAATAAAATTTAAACAGTTACTGAGAAAGCACATAATAAATATTCTTCTATAGACGGTCTCTGTAATTATAATTCATATATTATAATTTTAAAAATACTAATATTTATTAATGTAGGTATAATCATAGTTTATAGTAATAGATCCTTCAGTCAAACTGTTTGAACAGTTTTGTTGGACATCTTTTTTGACTTATATGCAATACAATATATTTTATAATTAAATAAATAAATAATAAATCTTGACAAATGCTGACAACGAATCCATTTGCTTATATTTCTTGATTATGTTACCGCCCATATCTCTTTCATTGTATTTCATTCAAGTACCAAACCAATAGATAAATTTAAAAAAGCATAGCCTGTGAGTTTCTTGCCAGTTCTTCTTACAGAGCGGTGGCTCGGAACTGGCACTTATATTCACTTACACTTAATAATTTTTTGTTTTTATATTGTTTTGTTGCCTATAAGTGAATCTAATCTTCGTGATTTCAGTGTAATAATATTTCGGTTGTTTTTTATATTTAATTTTGACGTTTTCAAGTACTAAGTTTATGAAATAAATAATTATTGACTTACACTTTGACATTGATGTTAAAAAATCTACCAAATTTTCATTTTTTTTGGTTATCTAAATGATCCTGTTGATCTTAAAAACAATAAAGTATATTAAAATTTTTATTATTTTGTTTTGCTCCTAGTTAATTTGGGGTCAGCGCAGCATATATTATTAATGCGAATTCGACTCATCTGTCTCCTTCATCATTTCTTTAACGAATTCATTAATAATAATATGTCCGTGTCTGAAATGTCTGTGTCTCAGATGTTAAAAAACCTGCACCGAATTCCATCGCGTGGCGCGGGCCGTTGATTTCAACTGTGTATGAAAATTGGTACCTGAGTTTACCGCGTTTTTTAAATATTTTGCCGCAAAAACAAGCGCTGCAAGTGCTGAGATTATAAGACATACCTATTAACCGATATCTTGGATTGAAGAACTATCTATCTATAAGTAGCCTATCAGGGTTTTTAAGTGGCGCTGTTCTATCTATTGTGAATGAATGAATTAATGAATAAATGTCATTTATTTCTTAAGATTTCATACATAGTTCATTTCATTTTACTAGATAGTATCGTAGAAATTAGTAACTTACGTATTTAAATATAATTAAAATTAATCACAAATAAAATCATTTAAATTCATCAATTTCAAAAATTTTTGGTATAAGAAATTCAGTAGCAATGATTACAAAATGTCTGATACTATTATACTGTGTAAATAATACTTGATGTATTGATTGTGCAATATTTATAATGACAGTGTATTACTTTTAAAAAGTTAACTTATATTCACTCGATAAATAAAAAGTGTCTATAAGTAGGTATAAAAATATATGATTAAAAAAAACCTTATCACACATAGATTTTTTTTTGTTTTAACATAGCTTCGTATAAGCTAGGTCAAACATTTGTCCCATCTCTAATGAGACTTGTATCAGAATGTCAAAGCAGATTTTTCCATCCGATAAGTTGAATTCCCCACTCGATTATACTAGTAAGACATGACACACGCACACAACAAGCTCAGATGAAGCGCAAATGTGTGCAAGGTGGCATGAAAATGGAGTTAAGGGTGGACTGCGCGGGGCGGAAGGGGACATGCAAAGGAATCGCAAGAGGGGTGGGGTAAAATGTCCCAGACCGGACACTTTGAACGAATTATGACGGTCATTATTAGAACGTGGACAGAATTAAATTGCCTCCCCTTCCCCCCTCCGGCTAAGTATGCCCGCATAATGGTACCTGCACGATACTCTGTGCACTTGTCTAAGCGGATCTGTATCTGGGGGATTTGAGAACCCCTTTTTCTTTACTTTTCTATTTACTTTTTTCAAAGCTTCGTCCGGTTTCTGTATAATTATACTTTAAAGTGTCTGTAGGTTTGTAATTAATAATTTATTTGTGGGCGTATAATATGCCTCTGCCTACCCCTTCGGGAAACAGGCGTGAATGTATGTATGTTTGTATTTTGTTGCGTATGGAAGTACTTTATTAAATTGATGTCAAAGACCTTTCCTTTTTTTCACCATATTCTATACATATGAATGTTTTAGAGATTTTATACGGTTTTAACAGATATGTATAATAATTTATTGATTCAGGCGTTACTTTGCGGAAATCCATTGTAAGCAAGTGATGGATTAAAAATATCCTTGTAACAATTTCCGCGCTACTATAATTTCCCGAAAAATCGAGAAACTATTCAACAACTCTCGTTTCAGCGTTGGTCGTGAAGACATCGTTGTTCTGAGGCTCCTGTCTTACCTGAAGATGCCCTGTGTAAGGGCGAAACACGTGTCGTGTTGAATAGTTTCTCGATTTTTCGGGAAATCATAGTAGCGCGGGAATTGTTACAAAGATATTTTTAATCCATCACTTGCAGATATGTATAATTATAAAATCAAATGACTTTCATGGTTAATAATAATAATAAATAATAATAATAAATGTTTATTCCTTTTTTTACAAACTTGTGTTCACTATTTACAACTTCTGCCAAACTGCATAGCAGTTTGTTGGCAGATGTAGGCTCATGCTTATTTACTGACATATTACAAAGTTTGAAACATACATTCTAAACAAATTAAATTAATCACCAAATACACTAAAAACATAAAACAATAAATTAATAGTTCATTAATATTTAATTACTATTACCTGAGAGATAATAAATAATTTCTAAAAGTATGTAATAAAAATTCAATTTAATTCATTATTATGTTATGTTAGGATTCAGAGGCTTCGAGCGTCCACAGCACTTTCCCTCAGATAACTTTGTAGGTTGGAATTACACCGTGTAATATCAAAAAGAAATAAATAAACAGTTTAATAATAGATTCTAATTTCATACGCAAAAGTTTATCATCCTAACAGTCTTCACGAAGCCTTTTATGATAAAGATCAAAAGATAGGTAAATCTAAGCTAACAGCAGTAAGCAAGCGAGCAACGGTGGCCACTAAAGACATAAGAACTGGACTTAATAACGCAAACTACATGAAGTCAAAATGTTTGTCAGATTACAGTGGTTAAGCCGCGCAAGAATTTGCTTTTCGCAATAAACTGAGATTGTTTGTGGAAGAATTAGCGTAGAATCAGACAAGGTATGCGCGTCACAAGAACGGAGGTCTAAAGGAGTCTGCAGGTTTTCGAGATTTATTTCATTAAATTTTATATAAATATATTTTGCTTGCTTGCATTCATAGGTAATATAAACAATCCGCCAGTGTGACATTTGGTGATATATCGGGTTATTCGGTAAGACTTTGGTATTTTCTTGCAGTAAACAGTATCCCATGAAGCTCTATGCGTGAATTAAAACATTAATAAACAATAAGTTCCAATCAGCATCTCACTCTCTCTCAAATCAAGATGATTAAATGTGTCAAGACATTCAATTCATCCATGTGCTGTAAGAAAATTTCAATCAGCCTAAAAAGGCCTTTAACTCGGCCTTCGACTACCGCATGCGAACTGCCAGTCAGGTAATAAGATAAACATACCAACTAATATAGGTCTACATATATATATATATACTTTAACCAGGATGAAACTGAGGCAAATTTTCTAATTTATTTTTGAATCTAACATATTGTTTTTTTTTTCTAAATTAAGAGCTATCAATTCAGTTAAACAATACTCAATAATCATACGATCCACACAAAACCAGTAAGACTCTTTAGACAAACAAAAGTACATCCAATACAGCATTAGTAGTAGATTAGGAGAATAACACAAGCCTCGGTATCAATAGTGTACAATCGAGCCGTTGTAATCTCGGCAAGCGCACTCAGCGATAAAGGACTTGTTTGCTGGTTGGGCCAAGCGATAAGAGGTAGCGGTGTTGGTTTAGCAGGCTTTGTTATTGGTCGGTAAACATGGGAAAGTTACAGAAGTCTACGCAAGATTTGTTAAGAGATAACGAATGTATATCCTATTATTCCATGTAGGTATCAGCTGCATTATATAGTTTTCTTTACCAATTTAACGTCGTGCAAATGAACTCCATCAATAAATGTCAGTATTAGCTTCAACTGTTTAAATGTTGTTTAAATTTTCAATATGTGCAAAGATGTCGAAGATTCTGGATGTTTTAAACAAAAATCATTTTACTTTTGACACGAACAAAAATTTAAAGCACTTTTACAGAGCCAAAGAAAGATTTTGGTTACTATATTTATGTTATTATTAGCAATATCTTAATACGCAAAAATCGCAATAATCGGTACATATCAGTTACCGTTACGCCGCAGTAACGATCAAACGGTGTCGAGACTGTGAGCGTAAAATTTACGTACAATTGATTGAAATAAAAATACTTCCAATGGCAAAGTTAACTTCAAATACATCAGCTGTTTAGTTTCTACATTCTTAATATTTCAGTATCAACCTTTTAAAACCAGGTTCTTACCATATTTTGCAAGATCCCAGTAAAGTCTAAGCCAACAATACCTCACAAAGCTGAAAGATTTCACTAGTTTGTCATGTGAGCGAATAATATATGTAACAGTCTCCATGAATAATATAGAGACAATCAAAACGCAAAGAACCAGGTTTTTACCATATTTCGCAAGATCCCAGCAAAGTCTAAGCTAACAATACCTCACAAAGCTTATCACTTAACCCAAACACCATGCAATATTGATACAGGCTCTATAAAGCAAGCAAGTTAAGGCCACCGGACCCGTCCCACGTGGTCAGTTGGGCAGAGTTACTGCGAATGTTACGGCAATTGTCTGTCTGTTCTCCACTTTATGGCGGCTCTGGAAAGAGACGTTAGCAGACAATGGATTGAGGAGTACCATCATGTGTTGGTAATGATGTTTACCAATATTTAGTAAGATTTACATCTAGAGTCATCAGATTTGGTTAGTAATCACATAAGCAAGTGAGTCAAACTCTATCTTTCGTTTCAGCGTTGGTCGTGAAGACATCGTTGTTCTGAGGCTCCTATCTTACCTGAAGATGCCCTGTGTAAGGGCGAAACACGTGTCGTGTTGAATAGTTTCTCGATTTTTCGGGAAATTATAGTAGCGCGGGAATTGTTACAAAGATATTTTTAATCCATCACTTATTTACAATGGATTTCCGCAAAGTAACGCCTGAATCAATAAATTATTTAGTAATCACATCTTAAGTTGCTAATCACTGCATATTATAATACAAAGTCGCTTTCCTCTGTCTTAGTTGTCTTATGCTTAGATCCTTAAAAAAACACATCGCATTTTGATGCGGTTATTTTTAATACATAGAGTGATTCAAGAGGAAGGTTTATATGTAGGTCACGCGGATGTAGACGCGGGCGGCTGCTAGTGATATTATAAGTTAAGTAGTAGTAATATAATTGTAGATTGAATTTGGCAGAAACACAAGTTTTTTATGAGCAAAATAAGACAACAAAGATTACAAGCAAGATTATAGTTAGGGTGGCGTTCACCAATCTGCACTGAGGGTAGAGTATGAACCAACACCCTCTCACCTTGGTTTAAAAAAGAGGCACATCTTTCGACAGTTACAGGTATATACGTATAAAGGCTGAGATGATGATGGATAGTTATTTGATTAAAGGGTTTAGTAGAAACACAAGTTAAATTTTATATTAAATTATAAAGAGCATATTCAAAATAACAATCAATCCTAAGCTGTCTGATTAAACTATTGATCATGATAAACCATTTATTATTGATTGCTCCTGCTTCCAGTTTATATACATTTATGATAGGTTGTATACATTCTAGGAAAATTGGGTTTTCATTTAATATCAAAAATATTTTTTGAGAATAATAATTATGTAAAACTCTTTAAGCAACAAACAAGACGTGACATCCCGCGTACACAATTCTAAACTTGTAACAACAAACTAACAACTCATAACCGTAACCGTAACGTAAATGTAATCCAAAAAGGCCAGTTAATTCGACGTAACACTAATTCTTGAGCCCATATGACAATAACCGTTAAAACTGCTATTAACATACAAAACATAGCATAATTCGGGTTGCTGAAATTTCAAGAATAATAAGAGTGTGGAACGAAATTGGTGGGGTGTACATTGCCGTTTTTATTAGGATTAACTGTGATGGTGTTCCGTCGACGAGGCAATGGTGACCTAACAGCTACCGGCCGTCTGAATGGTTGGGGCTATTATAATATTTGCTAGGATCTCGTTATTTTTAAGTATCTTCTGAGGGGTGGTTCTCAAACTTTTCCGTTAAGTGCGTGTCAGAGCTGATAAATATAATTATTAATTAATATTTTTAATCCTATATCGTACATTTAAAATATAGCAATAGAGAATTTTATCTTGTATAAAACAAGTACAAAGGTGCTGGTAATTTGTATCATGAAAAATAATGATTTAAACTCAATAATGTCATAGTGAAAAGTTTATTAAAGTTTTAGGTAAAGTAGAGACTGTATTTAAAAATAAAAAGCATCTCACTTATTTATCTAAATGACTGAAAATAAAAACGATAAATAGTTAAATTACGTTTAATAGCTTAAAATCCTATTTCAGAAATCAATATGTGGTTATTTTTTTTAAATACTACGTCACTAATATTAACACTCAATTTATTTCAAAATAAAACTCATTACAACTACTTAAATACCTTTAAAATAAACATTGACCTTATCAAATTTGCGATAGGGAAACAAAAACCCCCTCTAACACAAATTGAAAAGCACCCAAAGTTTGAGAACCTCACGTCAGCGTCACAGGCGCGCGACACAACGTTGTAAATTATAATGTTTTATGGTTTAATACCGGAGATAAGGCGCGGGGTAAGGAGCCCTATTATTAACAGTGTTAGATACGGGGGGGGGGAGGGGGCAGGGTAAACGAAATAACGAGGCTTTTGGTACATTTGACCGAATTGTCTATAGCAGATGATTTTTTATACTTTGAATTTTCGCATTTACAATGCTATTTATATATAAATACATACATACACGCGAAGCGCTCGTAGCTCTGCGGTGCTCGGTGGTCGGAAACGATCACCGAAGTACAGCAGAGTTTACAGAGGTCAGTCCTTGGATGGGTGACCGTTTGTGTGGCATTTGATATCGAGCGCTTCCGTGCTTCGGAAGGCACGTTAAGCCGTTGGTCCCGGTTATCACTAAATGCGGTAGTCGTTAAGCCATGTTAGAGGCCTAATAAGGCGGCTTGATAAATTCTAACAGCAGGACGCCATACACCTGCCTCCGCCAATCCGCACTGGGTCCGCGTGGTGGAGTATGACCCAATACCCTCACACCTTGATATGTGAGAGGAGGCTCGTGCTCAGTAGTGGGACGTTAATGGGCTGTGATGATGAAACCAATTGGTTTAGTGATCATTAAATTAAGTTAAATTAAAAATTCATTTATTCAAGTTTGGCTCAATAGAGCTCTTATGAATGTCATACTTATAAACTAACGCGCCCATTCACTGCGGGCGGGAGCTTGATCGTAAAAGAACGGGCAAGAAAATCGTCAAGGTTAGTTTTTTCTCCCGCCAGTTACAATTAAAATACATAATATTAAAACAATTGTGTTCTGCAGTCACAAGATTTGAAAAAAAAAGGGAGACAGAACTCTTTTTTTACCAATATTAACATAATTACGGATAAACATAGTAGACATGAGCAAACGCGTTACGCTCAACCATATTTTAGGGAGCGCAACGATCCGACGCATGACGCTACCACCGCGGAAACATATAAGTGAGCGTGATATACTCAAGCTGGATAAAAGGATTTAAGTAAAAATAACATTAATATTAGAAGACTCAATTATTTTAAATTGGTTTATATTATACTATTCGCACCTGTGATAAATACAGGTGCTGATAGTCTTCAATTGTATTTTATATTAGGTAAAATTTGTTCTCTATATCTTTTGTAGTGTATTTAAAGTCGCATGAAAAGGGAAATCTTTTTCAGCTGAATTTGTTTAAATAAATACTTATTTCGGCTGAATAGGATTTGAGTGGCGATAGCCCAGTGGCCAGACCCATTAGGGTATATATTAATATATCCTAGCATTATCCCGGTTGCCCTAGACTTAAGCTTAGGCTCAGAGGGCCTACTCTAATTCAACGAAAAAGAAACTTCGTTGCATCTATCTCTATCACTCCTTGGGCATATCATTATCGAGTGAAAGGAATGGGTATAGCGAAGTTTCGTTTTCGTTGAATTAGAGTAGGCCCTCAGGTTCTGCGTTCTGTTCTAATCAGATTTGGCTGAATTTCAGTTATTACATAGAGCGAGTGCTGTCTGACCTTCGCAACCCAGAAAGAAGCACCATTCTATGGTTAAACCAGCTTTCAGTATGTTAGAAGGCACTGACTTCCTAATAACGACTTCAATAGATGTTCACGACAGCCGGGGTCATCTGCTTAATGTGCTTTTCGAGGCACGTAGCAAACGGAAATTACGCACGCAGGGTTTGAACCAAATAACCTCTGAATTTGAAGGCATTGGTCTTGGCCACTGGGCTTTCGCTGCTCTCTCGTGTTTATCAAACACATAGTCCATAGGTGAGCCAAATAACAAAGACTGCCGTGGAAAACCACGTGCAAGCAACACAAACTTAAACACTTCTGTCTATTATGTAGATCGCTTCAGATATTCTAAAGTATAATAGTCATACCGAGGACTTCTTGGCGGGAAAGTGAAATGTCATGTGTGCAGTTTTGTTTTATTTTCTAAAATTTGTGATATTTCCAACATTAAAGTGTAATAACGGTGGAATATTAGCCGTTACGTGATTGTAAACATACATGAGTTTTGGTAAATCAAACATAGCAGTGCTACATCACTTTTCAAATTATCTCAAGGAGTCCATGTGAGATCTATGGGACTATACTGAGTCCCACATCTTTACTGAGGACTCAAGGGGCTTAGGGGAGGGTATCACATTTAAAATTTATCATCTTTATCACCACTCATTCTCATTTACTATGATTTATATGTATATTATTAATATCACTTACTTGACACTGGCTAAATGTGCTTGATGCACGTAGCCATTATTTAAAAGAAAAAATCAGTCATATCGAGACATATTTTGTTAAGTGCAGCTAGCAATTTTCTTCTCGTCTGTACACAGCCCAAGCGTAATCCAACTAGCCACACCTACACTGTAATTTAGAATGCACATAACTCATTTTTATAACGTTTCTAAATACGGGAGTGCGACTTATCTCCGGAACGCCCGTCTACCGCGCCGAATATGATTTTTAACGAGCCATCCCCAAGTATGTAATTGTCTCTGAATGGGTTCCGTAATGATTATTTATTTATATTTGGGGGAGGGGTATTTTGTTGGTGCATTGTTTTTGCCAAACATTTCTACTCGTCCGTAATTTGGTATTCAAATAATACCTCTAGCAAAATCAACATAACTTTGATATAAATCCAACTTTTTTATTTGAGTACCTACGCAAGGGTTTCAAATTAAAAAAAAAACAGTTAATAAATACATTGCAAAAATTTTACGTACTACATGATGTTATAGTACTGTACGTCTTAGTAAATTAATAACCTTTTGCAATTATCAACTAATCATCGCTAATATATATATTTATACATATAAAAATATTTATATATTTTCTGGCCATTATTACACCAGTTATTTAGTTCCAAGATAAGAATCATTACGAACTTGTGTTATGGATATGTAATACATACTTAATATACATAGGAAAACAGACCAGAACAAATATTCATATTCATGCACACAAAGATTTGTCTTGTGTGGGAATCGAACCCACGACCTCTTGAGTGAAGTGCAGGTATACTGACCTCCACGCCATATTGGTAGTTAAAAATAATTAGTATTACTTTTTAATCGTTTATCAGCGAAGATTGATTTGGTGATGTTTTATAATGAAAAATAGTTATAATCTTTATACTTTTCAATGGGAATATACTAGTCGTACCATCTAGTTAGCGGACAGCTCAGCCAAGCAACTACTTTTAGGTTGACGCATTCATGACAGAGATGGCAAAACTTTTTAATGTGACGATTTAAATTAATTTAAAGTAAAACTAATTTTTCTTAAACATTTTTTTAATTAATTTATCATCAAAAGATATAACAGAAGTCAAAGTCGAAGCTAATCTGACACTAATTAGTGCTGGTCACAATTTAGTCCTTTATTATTTATTCTTGTAGGTTTTGTAAAAAAAATATTATGTCATGTTACATGTTTTACATAATAATATCATCAGTGTTATTGTTTTGCATCTTCTGGCGATCTCGTTTACCTATTGCCAAAATGTAATGGGGCTCATTAAATAAATAAATATTCTAACAATCACACCAATTATTTAGTTCCAAAATAAGTATCACTAAGAACTTGTGTTATGGATACTAAATAACGGATAAACATACTTAAATACATACTTAATATACATAGGAAAACACCCAGACCAGAAAAAATATTCATGTTCATGCACACAAAGATTTGTCCTGAGTGGGAATCGAACCCACGACCTCTCGAGTGAAGTACAGGTAACTGACCTTCACACCATATCGGTCGTAAATGTTACAAAACTAGTACTGCCACTGTCTTCAACTTATGGAAAGAAAGTGATAGCACTAGTTTAAAAGCCCCTATATGTTTAGTTTCCGTAATTGTTCCATGGACTTATTGTGATTTTGGCCATAATTTTTCATCTCAATACTCCATACTCGATATTTATTGCGTTCCACAATGGATTTATAAGGTGGTGAATGTTATAATTTGGTACATTTGTGGACCCTGTCGGGCACAGCATAGTGTAGGAGAGAGGAGGAAGGGCGCCGTATATTTCAATGTGTGAATGAATCTCTCTTCTGACATTGTGATGAACTTTCTAATTTAGGGCTTATTAAGGCTTTATTTCACATTTGGTTGACCTATTCATTTAAAAAGCACAGTTATATCAGCCTGCATGCGCTCTACGAATCAACTTCACATCCCAAACTCGAAAAGTTAAGAGATATGCCAAAAAACTGACACCCCAAAAACCTTGGCGCGTTTTAACACAAGCAAACATAACACTGTTTTACATTCAGCGACATAATGAAATCGTAAATCGACGCGGGCCGGGCATCTGACTATCCGGTGGTATAGCAGTGATATAGCGGTGTTATAGCAGTGGTATAGCAGTGATATATAAATTGGCGGGCGCGGTTTGGCGCTTGATTGCGGCCCGCCGTTTTTGTGGGTCGCTTCAATCAAGCGTTTTATAACACCAGTTTATGTGGAGTTTGAATGTCAGCTGACCTTTATTGTTATAAATTATCTAAACTATGTGCTTATATGTAAGTTTTACAATTTATTTAGGGATGTTAATTTCTTCTTGTGGATTTATTGCCACTCTATTAGTGACAGGACCAGAAACAAATCCAACTTTATTCATCATCATCAATCTCGTCCACAGCTGGTCATAGGGTTTCCCAACAACACGCCACTGAGCTCAATCTCCACCTCTTCTCCTGCAAACGCAGCCGTTTTGCATATGTCGTCGCTCCTCCTAACTGGAGGGCATTCTCTACCACTTTTTCCGAGATGTGGTCATCACTATAGGACATTAAACTATCTAAATAATGCGGAGACAAAACCTTATCTAGCATAGAGAAATAACTCTTCAAGATTGAGAAGACCGTTTCAAAGTGTTTCTCAAAGAAATTGGCTTAAATAAATAATAAATGTGTGTATAGGGATGCGTGTAAGGGTGTATAAGGATCCTACCAAGACCTACGGAGCCCAAACCAACCTCACCTGCAAGTGGTGCACCTGCCGATCAACGGACGAGGCTCTGGCAAAAATAACAGTGCCCGGTAAGCGGCAATAGACTTGCCACCTATTACGTGGGACCAATTATATAATTGTAAAAGCGTGGGCGTTGAATATGCCTCTGCCTACCCCTTCAGGAAAAAAGGCGTTAATGTATGTGTGTATAAATAATAAAATATAAAATCGTCGTTCTCGACTTATACAATACACCTTTAGGTAGTGGGACCTAAATAGCCTGAGTGATGATAAGAGATGGTGATCAAGCCTTATTATGATGCAAACATTATGTTGACCACTGTACTAATATAAACAATAAGCCTCTTTGTAAAAGACAGCCAACACTTATTTTCAAAATGATAAATGAGGCAGTTTGTACTACGAACTATAATTTGCATTTCAATGTATGTTAAGGCAAAGTAGTTTAGCGCTAGAACGCTAAAGCTATTCAAAAGTATAGATTGAACAACGTGTAAAGAGAACTATTAACAGACAATGCACTGAGCACACTTCCATTACACCACTAAAGCGGCCCGCACACAAAGGAAAAAAAACGACGACAACACGCTAAAAACCGCCGCCGAAAAGCGGCCGGTAGATTTATAAACTCGACCAGCGCTAACACACTTTCACGTGTCAATGGATCCGCGTAAAAGCCAAAAAAAGCCGAAAAAAAGCGAGCGGGACAACAGGCGTGCATCTTTCTCACTCGACTGACAAATGGGAATAAAACGGGATGAGTGTACGGGGACTTTGGAATCATTCACGAATTCTGACGGGAGCGCGCTTGGCCGCCGGCTGCGGGACGTTTTATCCACCATCAATAAAAAGCCAAAAAAAAAAAGTATGACGTCACGGGTACGTTTTCGCGCCGACACCGGCGAATAAATCACACGGCTCGGCTAGAGTGGAGGCGGCTTCGGTCGAACGTGGCGTTTATGACCGCTTGATTTACAGCAGTCGAGCGCTTTACGCGATAACTCCACTCGTCTGAATCTACCGATAAGCAAGCATTCCTGTCAGCGTGCTGTTTTGTACCGAAATTGCGTTGCTTTTCTTTCCTTATGGAAAATTGTTCCGTAAGTGTTACGTTTCTACGATATAAAAATGTATATCATGATTTTCCAAGTGCACAAATTTCAGATAACTCTACTCATTATTATATCTAATAATATATAAAATATAAAAAGTAAAAGTGTAATAATGTAATGTATTCGTTTTTATCTTTGCATTTTTTTTACGCTTACAAATAAACTTTTACATATTTGTTACTTGCTATGTGTATTATCACGTCTTTTAGAATCTTAGAATTAAAGCAACAACTAATTTAAAAAGAAAGGCAACAGCTCAGTAAATAAATTTTGTTCTACATGCATACATACTATCACGCCCGTTTCCCGAAAAGGTAGGCAGGCATACGCCTACATTTCGCAATATTTTTGATTTCTCATAATAGTTCGCGAGCCTATACCCGGTTACCGAGAACCTTTGTGTTCACCAGAGCCTCGTTTTTTGACCAGCAGATGCTCCACTTGCAGGTGAAGTTGGCTTCCTAAGGTCTTGGTAAGATCCCCAAATAGGCATGAACCAATAGTCATAATGAACGTAAGTATATTATAAATACACATATATTTGTGTCAATATCAATTAACGTCGTCCAAATATTATTTATTATTTTGTATCTACTATCTTTATTTGTGTCGTTAGACAAAATAATTTATATGTTATACAATTTTAATATTTATATTTCAAGTAGCATACCGCAGAACTGGTCAGATTTAAATCTATTTTAATGTCGTATTAAAGGTTAATTTGTTTAATGTTTTTATTGACTTAGAAATGTCAACTTTTACATGTCTGTCTATGTTTGAATAATTTATTTTTATTTTTGTTAAATTATTTTTAAAATTTGTATTTTAAATAGAACAATTCAAAGTATCTTAAGATATATTTATTAACAATTTATGCTAGCCACTGAACTGAGCTATCATTATAGAAACAACATTTCGACATTTTGTTCTTTTAGGTATCGATTGACATAAAAATAAAAAAGGCAAGTCTAACCAGCAATACATGTAAAACAAAACAAAACCGCACTTAAATATATTAGGATCATTACAAGATCATTTTTGGAGGAGAATTAATGAATGACATTAAGATAAGCCTTCTCCGTTCTTATCAAGCAGTTGACATTGACAGACGCGACGCATCATGGCCGATCAACTGGTGTCCCGGCCCCGGAGAGCCGTTCACTCACTCACCCATTCATTCATTCATTCACTCGCTTTGACGTCGGTTTCGAGTGATCTCTGATCAACTTACGCGGGTTTTGTCGGTCTTTTTGGTGGTCCTTAATTTTGGAAAGGTTTAAAAAGTAAATTTTTAATTTTCTGGTTTTATTGCTATTAATACCACATTGTTTGTTGTTGTCAGTTAAAAAGTTTTGCTTTATTTGGAAAAATTATATACTTAAATGTAGTTAAGTTATGTATAATACCAATTAAGGCATGACACTTAAAAGAATCTAAAAAAATATAACCATTGACATTTTTATTATTATCGTTTTACTTTTTTTTAGACTTAAACTTCACTTTTACTTGTCCATATGTCTGGGTCTCTAGCATATTGCATATCAGAGTTGAAGACGCTAGCAGCTGTTAAACACTTGATACTTCTACGGCTGTAGACTTTAACTTAGGTACAGCAATATTAAGGGTGCGCAAAAGTGTTCAAAAAAATTTTAAAAAATGAAAATTTCAAAAATATATTTATTCCAACTAGATAAATACAACTTTTTTAATATGTGCATACATGCATACATAATGTCACGCCTCTTTCCCGTAGGGGTAGGCAGAGATCACATCCTTCCACTTGCTGCGATCTTGGAACACACTTTTAGCTTCATTTACACTCATTAACCCTCTCATACACACCAGGGTACTTTTGACCTGCCCTTACTCCAAAACTTTCTGAATTTGGTCATGGAAGGTCTTACGTGGTCTTCCCCGCCCAATTTCTTCCCTTCTATTCACTTGTCCATCGTACATCAATTTCGATAGTCTACTTTCATTCATCCTCTTAACTAAGCATAAGCATACCTTTCTCAATTCTTGTCACTATATTTTCTTTAACACCAGCTTAATAGTTGACCGTTTCTAAAATTTTGCGCACTGAGTTACCGTAAGTTATCCACAACTGTTCGCGATATATAACAATGTGTATAACATGAGTCATGTTGTTAAAACTCTTAATATAATGACAGTTACTAGGTACCCCAAGCCTTCACATAGTTTTAAATAGAATGTCATACATTTACTGGTGAACCCTATACACCGGTAAATATATCTATCAAGAACACAAGACCCCAAGCCAACCTCAGCTGCAAGTGATGCTCCTGCCGATCAACGGACGAGGCTCTGGCAAACATAACAGTGCCCGATAAGCGGCAGTAAACTCGCCACTTATTACGTGGGACCGACCATATCATTAGCGAAGTGTGGGCTTATAATATGCCTTCGGTGAAACAGGCGTGAATGTATTGAATCATACATTTACTATATACTAAACACTGTATTACACATATATGTCATAAATATAATTTTCCATATACCCACATGAGTTTGGTAAAACACTCTCTATAATAGAGCAAAGAAATAAGTATGAGACCGACATAAAACAGCGTATTTATATTGACATTTATTTTCAACAAGACCGAAATTCGACACAAATTATTGAAAAATATTGCCAAAGATGACAGCACACACAATAACTTCGGCAGCTTAAAACTTCCAAGTTAAGTAAGTTAGAAGTAAGCTGGTGAGAAATCTCTAATATGCGGGGATT
The DNA here is from genome assembly GCA_949126915.1 of Musotima nitidalis. Classification (NCBI taxonomy): domain Eukaryota; kingdom Metazoa; phylum Arthropoda; class Insecta; order Lepidoptera; family Crambidae; genus Musotima; species Musotima nitidalis. The sequence goes on from OX421416.1 coordinate 20,012,347, forward strand.
TTGGTATAAATTTTTATATTATAAAGTATCAGATGTGAATGGTGGCATTGTGTGTATGAAAGAGTTTATTTTATAAACAAATCTGATTGCTGAATTTTATACCTGTTAATTTCTTACAATAATAGAAATAGGATCAATAGACTTTTCTATTTGTAATTTTATCTTTTTATGCTGACTGTACGTGCTGTAAAATTCACTGCGTACAGTTAAAAAAAGGAGTTATTTTAAATTGTAGGTACGTACGCACAGACTTATTGTTCATAATATATAATTTGGAAAAGTCTAATAATTATTTAGTTAGAACTATAACTAAATAACTCTTAACTCTTTTACGCAAAAAGTACTAAGTAAATTAACATATTATAGGTACTCGATATGAGATTTTTTTAATAATAATAATCAACTTATTGACGGTAACCCGAGTGGGAATCGAACCTGCGGCATTTGAATAAAGCGGTGGACTGGTTATTTAAGTCGTCTTATGACTATAATTATTGCATTGTACATGTACACAACATTTATATTTAAAAGCGACGATAGCTCAGTGGCGAGAGAGACTCCTTTCTTGACTTTGACGCGGCCTGTCGCCTATGGAAGACGGACGGGCGGCGAATTAAGTGGCGAGACCCCTAGACTTCTAATCCAGAGGGTATCGGGTTCAAAAACTATGACTTTCGAAGTTATGTGCGTAATTATTGCTTGCTTTGTGCCTCGAAAAGCACGTTAAGCCGTTGGTACCGGCTGTCATAAACATCTATGGCAGTCGTTATTAGGAAGTCAGTGCCTTCTAATATTCTGACAACTGGTTTAATCATAGAATGATGTTTTTCTTTGGGTTGTGGAGGTCAGATGGCAGTCGCTCCGTGTAATAACTGAAGTTCAGCCAAATCTGGTTAGACCAGTGAGCAGACCCTGAGGCCTAGGATTAAGTCTGGGGCAACCGGGATAAAGCTAGAATCTGATAAAAATGCATAAAATACGAATTAAAAATATATCGCATGAGTATTTTAACAGATACATATTGGGATTCATAAGTTTTTGGGATATTATAAATGTGATTTACAGATTCTGCAAAATGCGCTAAGATAATGTTAATTAAAAATTGTAACGTATGTATAACACCAATATTTATGAAGTTTGAATATCAAAGAAATATCACAAAATCTTTGATTTTTCTATGACATTTCAAATTGCCGCTGTTGGCACTAGGGAAGAGTGGTCTTAAGTCTAACGTAAACTAAAGAATAGTATTCGTAGTAATAGTACTATAAGACTTATGGCTGCTGCTATGTGACATTCACTATTAAGCTCAGTACCTCTAGCCCAAGTTGCCTAGAAACCGATATGCTTCTATTAAAAAAATAAGGTGACTTTCAAAACAGCGTTGATTTCATATGTATATATATCTAATCACTGTCTGACATTTGCAATATGTTATTTACGAAGATGTATAGGGGTCTGACCTATTGGTATTTGATGCGTGAATAGATATAACCATTCGAATCCATTATGATAATATACTAAAACAAAACAAATAAACAAACGTGCACTCTATAACCATTTATTGACAGTTATTAGTGAATACTAACAATTAATATTATAATGCGATAGAATAGTCTGATAATTTATGCGACTTGTACAATGTTATATTACCTATGTCAGTTTTATTATAGTTTAGTTTATGGTGTACAAATCTCATAAAGCTTATTCCATCATAATGTTATCATAAAACATATTTTATGAAGAGTTGAAAGAATAAAGTGAGCATTTTGTCGACCGATATGGCGTGGAGGTCAGTATGCCTGGACCCCGCTCCTAAGCTCGTGGGTTCGATTCCCACACAGGACATTTTTTTTATGCACGAATATTTTTGAAAGAAAGAAAAACGTTTATTCATAACCATGTACAAAAAAATAAAAAGAAAAAATAATATAAAACTGAAGATCTCTACATCTCTACATGATTATAAAAAGGTATCTCAGCATGTGCCGTAGCATCTAAGTGATGCCTTGACGCTGGTCTTCCGTAGATACCTGAACTAAAATAATATAAAGGATACTAAAATAAAATAAAAATCTTACAATAAAAAGGGAGGGCACTTCTACAAAGAGTACTTATTATTAGACATACAAATTACAGATTAAAATTGGACTCAAAAATCTAACATGGTAATGGAAAATCAAAATAAATTTATATAAATTACTTGAAAATGGTTGCAATCCGTTTATCAGTTCGTTTCAAAATTTGCGTAATGACACTGTTTTGAATTGTCTGACTGAAAATCTTAAAATTTTCATATTTGGAAAGCTATTATTTTAATAAGCTAAGCTTATGATTTGGGATTTTCGCACAAACTCGCATTGAGATTATACCATACAAGTGGTGAAATTCGTTAAAGAAACATCGGCGGGGTAAGCGAGTTAATTAATACAATTCCATACATAAACTCACGACGAGTCACATGCCCTATATTGGAACGAAATTTGGTTACAACTATTTGACTTAGACGCTTTAGTTTTAAGCTTTTAAATTACATATTGTTGTTATTTATATGTTGTATACTTTTACTTAAAACAATGTTTCAATGAAAAGTCAGCGGTGGAGTCGATTTGGTTGCGCGGGAGTGTAGTTGTTATTTTTTTATAAGGCATAGAGATCTCCAGGGTCTTCTTGGCGGGAAAGTGAAGCATCATGTCTGCAGTTTTGTTTTTTTTTCTAAAATTTGTGATGTTTTTAACATTAATATGTAATAACGGTGGATTATTAACCGTTAAGTGTTTGTGTACATACATGAATGTTGGTAAATCAAACAAAGCAGTGCAACATCACTTTTCAATTTCTTTCAAGGAGTCCATGTGAGATCTCAGTACAGTCCCACATCTTTACTGAGAACTCAAGGGGCTTAGGGGAGGGTATCTCATTTACCATTTGTCATTTTTATCACCACTCATTCTTATTTACTGTGATTTAGATATTAGTAATATATAACTTAATTGACACTGGCTAAATGTGCTAAACGCACGATGCAATTTAAAAAAGAAAAAAGAGATCTCCAGGTGAAACGTGGAGGTGGCCAGCCTTTTGCTCATACAACACCACAAAGTACATACAGTTACGTTGGTAGCTTATTTTTCTAGGTTCTTTCATTTACCTGGGGAGATATTTCATGTTAAGCACTAGTTACAAAACACAAAATTACAAACTTAACAGTTGCACATCGTACGAAAACGCAATTACAAAAAGACACCCCATAAACCGACAAAAACAAAGCACGCACATAAAACCGTACCGAAATAACGTTGTCGAATGATCGCTACGCTATCCTGGCGATCATAAAAAACGTTAACAGTCTGCGAAAAGTCCCCGCATTCCGGTCACGTCCGCGCGAACTGATTGACGCGAGACGTCCGCGCCTTCTCAAGATCGCACCCACTTTCGCCCCCACCTACCAAACGGGGGCAACTTGACCCCTGAACCAAGGAACATGTGAAAAATGTCATTAATGCACTCCACGGGTTGGCTTTGAGTGCTTTATACAGTAGTTCGAACGTCGCTCGTTCGGTCATTTCTATACACAATGTGCTATTATTTTTTAGTGTTATTGGTTTTGTTGGTTTTCGTATTGCTCTTTGCTGGGGTATTGTTTGAATTAATGCAATGGTTTGTTGGAACTTTGGCTTCAAAGTTAATACAATTTTGTTGTTTGCTGTTCAAAGCCATAACTTTATGTATATTTAATTGATCTATTTGTAAAAACAGACGAGTTTCCAAAGCGACAATGTGGACCTTATCGTAAATACAATATTTAAAAGTAAATAAATATTCTTAGAATTTACACTTATATCTAGTAATATTTATACCAGTACAAAAACTTAAAAACAACAGTTTGTTATTTCTGAACAATTCAAGTCAACTGATACTCGGTTACAAAATATATTAGCAAATTGCTTAAAAGAGAATTAGCAATATACAGCTCGGTTCAGGCCAACTGCAACAATAGTTATTCAGACAAAATCACCGTCACATAACTAACTGCGATCTCTGTTAGCGAGCGCGGGCGATCTGTAAAAATCCCGTCAGATAACGCCAGATAATGTCAGACGGCCAAATAACGCTGGGCACGCGTCAAAAATAACGTTACCAAATAAACTTGTGCGAACTTGCGGGCGCACAGGGCCGCGCCAGGGAAAGTTTGTTAATTTGAACAAGCGGCCGAGTGCGGCCCTGGAAACGAACGAGTTTGGATTGCACGCAGTTCCGAATAAATAGCTCGGTGCGACAGTTGCTAAGCGTTTGGTTTTAGTGCAAAAATGCTAAAAGACCATTAAATGTTAGCTAACTGAATTGGACACTATTTTTGGGACTTAGTATACTCATGGAGTGTATAGGGTTCCTACCAAGATCAAAGGAGTCCAAGTCAACCTCACCTGCGAGTGGTGCATCTGCCGTATCGGACGGGGCTCTGGCGAACAAAAAGTTCCCGGTAAGCGGCAATAGGCTCGCCACCTATTACGTGAGACCATTAATAGAACTGGCGAAATGTGGGCGTATAATATGCCTCTGCCTACCCCTTCGGGGAAACAGGCGTGGTATTATGTATGTACATAATTATGTATGAATGTCTGTGAATGGAACAACTAACGAAATCTTTTAATAATTAATTTAGGAGTAAGCAAACGATCTTTAAGATTTTAAACAAACAAACCTTTAAGATTTCTTTTCTGATTCAATGTTCAAAAGTATTGCAATATTTATGGATAATGGTAGATACTGCAATGTAAGAATTACTAAATAACCAACTCTTTAGTTCCAAGATAAGTATCATGTAGAACTTGTGTTTTGAATCCTAAGTATCCTATACGTAATTAAAATGAGAAAACACCCAGACCATGTCCTGTGTAAGAATCGAACCCACGACGTCAGGAGCGGGTGCGGATATATTCGCCTCTACGCCATATCGGTCGTCGAGTTGTCCTTAATGAGAGAGGTGGTTTATTTCAATTTAAAAACCGAACGACAAAAAGAGATCATGACTTTTCATAGCCAAAATGCAATAAGCACCATGTTCAAAAGTATCCGATTTCAGAACACAACGAAGCGAAAATAAGCGAAATGAGAACAATTTGAAGTCTCCAGGCGCGGAAGGGGCGCGCGGTCCGGCGGCGATACGACGCCAATACAGACGTAATAACGCAAAAACTCTGAACAATAGACATTAATAAGACGGCGGGCGAGATGCGCTTATTAAAACATTTCAACCGGGCAATATCTGACGATGGCACGACGCGCGCAATATGTGCCGCAAACTCCGTCCTCATGTGACGACCTGTGGGATTCGCGCGGAGAAAACTTCATTAACTCCAACGATGCCACCCTGGCCCCGGCCCCGCCGCCCCGCCGCCCCGCCGGCCCCCGTCGCCCCGTGACGGACGCAGGACGCCGACGGCCGCTTATTACGACTCGAACGTGCCGCGAAATCGAAGAAATGTGACGTAAATACGTGGAGCGTTCGAAAAGAATCGTCCCACTGATTGGCTCGGCTTTGTGTGCGGTTGACCGTTAATTCGCTAAGGCCTTTATCGACGCTGCCGACGATGGCTATCGTCTCGAAACAATATCTCGTCAAAATGCTGATGAATCGCGCGAATGTGACGCCGGAGGAGGCTTTCTCTATTATTTGTTCGGATTTGCACGATTTCGGCGCGATCTCATTTTGTGTTCCAATTTATTAATTCCAATTTGAATTTAAAAGTTTTTATTTCTTTTCAATACGTGCCTTCTTTTAGCCGGTGTCAAGTTATAGATAAATTAATAATATTTAATAGATAGTGAATTAGAATGCGTGGTGATAAAGATGATAAATGGTAAATGAGATGCCCTCCCTCTAAACCCCTTGAATCCTCAATAAAGATGTGAGAATATACTGAGATCTCAGATGGACTTCTTGAGAGAATTTGAAAAGTTATGTTGCGCTGATGTTCACAAACACTAAACGGTTAATAATCCACCATCCACATAAACGTTCGCAATATCACAAAATTTTAGAAAATAAAACCGAACTGTTGTATGACGCTTCACTTTACCGCCAAGAAGTCCGAACTCAAAAGTTATCTGTTCCGAAAGATTTAGTGACCAAGAAAATCAAATCTACATTTTATGAAATGACTCTAAAGAGTTCATATACATATACAAGAAACAAATAAACTTTATTTTATCAAACTCAGAGCTTTTGCTATTAATTTTGTATCGATAAAATAGTAATGATCTTACTTGTTGTACTGTTCGTGATATACACCTACCTAGGTGTAATATATCTACCTAGATATCATCACAGGGCTAGATAAACTGCAGCTTTATGTAATAACGTGTTCTTGTAACCCTTAAAATTGTTAAAATCTGAAGAGCTTCTTAGTATAAATTTGAATAAATCATTAAGTACTGACTAATCTTGAGAAAAAACCACAACAGACAGATAAACTGATAAACCTTGACAAATTCTGTCAAAGAATTCATTTGCTTTTATGACTTGAGTATGGTACTCTTTTATTGTTAAGAAAAACATATTATGGAATTTCCATTTTGTGTATAAAATTTCGTCGAGTCTAAATGATCCTATTGATCTTAAAGACAATATTTTTGGTTTTTTAGTAAAGCGATGGCGGCCGCGACCCAGCATGCATAGTATAGGAAGGCCTCCCACTCGATAGACCGCTAGCTGCTTAAGGCGACGGGCAGCCGATGAATGCAGGCGACTCTGGATCGCTTAGTGTGGATATAGGAGAGGCCTATATTCAATAGTGGACGTTATACGGCTGAGATGATGAAGTATATTGATACTGATAATGGACAAGCTTACCAAACACACATATAAACAATCACGCCTGTTTCCCCGGGGGTTATCGGTTAGATTTATGTTCGCCAGAGCCTCGTCCGTAAATCGGCAGTTGCACCACTTGCAGGTGAGGTTGGCTTGAGCTTCTCAGAGCTGGTTGGAGCCCTATACACCCACAAGCTTACCATCAGGTCTACTTCTCGAACTTGATATCATGTCGGTGTTATAAAAAACAATGCTAAATTATATAATCATAAATTTGCGTTAGGTGGTCAAATAAATATGAATACCTAATCGGTTTTCATAAAGCTTAACAATTAAATGAGGCATTAACATTTGGAAGATATTAAAAAACATGATAGTTATTATATTATAATAATTTGGTAGTTTCGTGGCAAGTTTGTTTGACAAAATCGTTTTAGAAGACCACACGCGTTCTAATAATAAATATAAATAATTAATCCATATTAACTGAATAAGCTTGGTAATAAGCATTTATGGAGCTGCAGGAAGACCAACACAGGTAGCTGGTAGGCCATACCCATTAACCCATCAATTTTATGCTTATGTAGTCCCTAGTCCAGTCCTATAGTCTTTAAGCATTTATGACTTCATTGTTTTATTAAGCCTTTTGTATTTGTAATAACTTTATTTGGATTTGCAATATACAATTTGTTTTGTTTTTAATTTTTAAACAAATATCGTCGTTGTTCTGGGAAAACCCAGTAAATAACTTTTTTCATAAAATGAGTTAACACAAATAATCGACTCAGTATTTCATGCTCTTCGTCTGCGAAATACAATAGCATGATATTGATTGACACAACAACTTAAGTTAATATGTTTTTTAATAAAAATATTTTTATCTGAACTATCATTTGCCTATAACTCAAATTAGGTAACCATCTATTTACAGGGTTTTTCCAGAACAGCGACGATATGTTAACAAACTTGAAGCAAGACCTCAGCCTAGTTTGAGGATAGACGACGTGTGTGTGTGAGTTTTCGAAGAATATTGTAAAAATCATGTATGTATCGGTTTCATGTGTTTAGTCGCTTTATTCTGGGAACGGACCACACGCATGCTCTGACGCACGTCTGTCATAGCTGCCGCGACATGAGTACGACAACAATACGAGAGGAAAGCTCCCGCAAATCGATACTAGCAAATTTTTAAGGAAACTGTTCTTTTTTTTTTGAAATCATTTATTTATTTTAAAACATAGTAAAGACATTACATATATTTCTCGCCAAGCTATAAAGCTTGTGGGCGAGATACTCTTGTTCACATTTTCTTTCTTTAAAAAATTAATCTAGTAACATTAACATTTAAAAACAATAACATTAAATACTATAAATTATAAATATATATTACATACACACACACACACAAGAAGAAGAAGATGATGATCCTTTATGCCGCCACATGTGTGTACGCCTGTAACCTTGCTCATTCTACGGTATGGATGGTGTGGTATAGAGGGATGGTATTCTATAGTAAAAAGCGCACTCATTTTTGGACTGCTTCGTATGCTTACCATCTTTATGACTCTTGACCTCAAGACGTGTCAAGTGGACCGCAAAATACGACTGAAATCACTAATAAAGTACATACATATTGCTTAGAAATATTATAGCATATAACATTAACTTTTTATGAATATATGTTCTGGTCTAGGTGTTTTCCTATGTATATTAAGTATATATTTACAAAAAAAAAAGTATTTATGTATGTTTATACGTTATTTAGTATCCTTAACACAAGTACTTAATGATACTTATCTTGGGACTAAATAATTGGTGTGTCAGAAATATTTATTTATTTGCATTTAGTTTCTCAAATACGGAATATCAAATATTCAAGATTGGTTTATTTCCAAAGCACTAGTGAACGCTACTTAAATCTAGAAGTGACAATAGATTTGAGGGGAATCTTACTGCGGGAAGAAATTTGGTAGAAAACTCTGTTCTCTTTCCTGCCAAGACATTCAGATCAATCGGAAATATAAAGATCATATTTCTCTACGCAGACCCAGTACGGATTGGTGGAGGCAAGTTCGTGGCGCCTATTTTTTAACCACAGCTTATTGTTTATTTAAACTTTTAAAAGTGTAGTAACTAAAATACCGCATGAATGTTGGTAATAAAATAATAAATCTCTTTGGTAATAAATTAAATTTCATCATTATTATTTCCTCAAAAAGACAGATTAAATGACAATCTCTGACAAATTATGACAAAGAATCCATTTTGCTTTTATTTCTCTATCTTGATTCAGACACCATCCATATCTTATGCATTATTGTTAAAAATAGTCTTTTGGAATTCAATTATGCAAGTAAAAATTTGAAGAACTTAAATGATCTTGGAGATCTCAAAGAAAATATAGTATATGTTATCTATTTTTTAAACTTAACAGTATTTTTGGAGATGACTGTACACTCTCGTGTCGTTTTTACGTAACAAGAGGTGAGTGGAGAGCGACGACGATTGACGAATGCGACAATAATGCCGAATGTGCGCCAAATCTCATTCTCCTATCAATCAGTCGGCAACTGACGTGACGAGACAGTCGGCGCGAGCACTGTCATTACGTACCACTTTTACGTTCCGATTCGTTATGATATTTTGTAACGTAAATTTTTCTTTTACCATTAAATAAGTTTCCGACTTCTTGGCGGGAAAGTGAAGCGTCATGTCTGCAGGTTTGTTTTTTTGCTAAAATTTGTGAGATTTCTAACATTAATGTGTGATAACGGTGGATTATTAACCGTTAAGTGTTTGTGAATATACATGAGTGTTGGTAAATCAAACAAAGCAGTGCAACATCACTTTGCAAATTCTCTCAAGAGGTCCATGTAAGATTTCAGTATAGTCCCACATCCTTACTGAGGACTCAAGGGGTTTAGGGGAGGGCATCTCATTTACGATTTATCATCTTTCTTTATCACCACTCATTCTCATTTACTATGATTTATATATTATCAATATATCACTTACTTGACACTGGCTAAATGTGCTAAACGCACGAAACCATTATTTGAAACAAAAAAGAAGTGTCCATCTTTTGTAATTGTTTAGTTAAAATTTTCAAAATTATTTCAGACAGTACATCACAGAAGTCTAAGTTCAGCAGTGGACTTCATGAGTCTGAGATGATAATGAGGTATGAGGACACTATTTAAATGTTGATATTGTCTTCTATAACTATTGAAAATAATAAAAGCTTCAATAAGTCTTAAACAATTTATTGATTCAGGCCTTACTTTAGGGAAACTCCATTGTAAGCAAGTGATGGATTAAAAATATCTTTGTAACAATTCCCGCGCAACTATAATTTCCCGAAAAATCGAGAAACAATTCAACTCGACACGTGTTTCGCCCTTACACAGGTCATCTTCAGGTAAGATAGGAGCCTCAGAACAACGATGTCATCACGACCAACGTGTCGTGTTGAATAGTTTCTCGATTTATCAGGAAATTATAGTAGCGCGGGTATTGTTATAAAGATATTTTTAATCAATCACTTGCTTATCAATAAGTATGATAGGTATGTTGAATTAAAAACAATCGGGACTGTAAAAATAAGGAAAATTGACATAGATCTTGTAACGCCATATTCCCATTTGGTTGGCATAATCACATCCGTCCACTTGCTACGATTCTGGCACACACTCTTAGCTTATCAAATTTAACGCCAGAGAGTTCAACACAAAAGAAAACCTATTGTTTGTTGTCAGTCACATGACATTCAAATACTTAATTCACACCTTCACATACATACTCTCTCTATTTTGTGGAGATAGGTATAAAATGAAAATTAGTATAATCTGGATATTAATCCATGAGCGTATAAATATGCCACTTCCTACCCTTTACAGAAAAAAGGGGTGAATGTATATATGTATGAATAATATTTTTCCAAATGCTTCAATATTAATTTCTCAAGCAACAAACGAACGTTAAATCAAAAGCCATCAATAAAAATCAAAAATAACTGACGTTGTCAACTTAAGAACATGCTATTAATGAACTTGATCCAGTCGCCTAACCCTTATCAGTGTGAAAATAAAGCTTACAGTCGTATGTCAAGTAAGCTGACGTCAATAAAGATTAAGTGGATTCTTGGATCGTGTGACAGACGGACGGACAGAAATCCGTTGACGTGTGACTGACAGCGGCCGCGCCTGACGCGACTTGCGACGTTTTTTATTAATTCCTTTGAGGTGCAGCGGTTCTGGGTATAAAAATAAAGTTTTGACATACTTATTTTATTTGTCATATCAGTAATAAGTAATAACCGGTTAAGTGCGAGTGCGACACGGAGGGTCTGAATCTGTATCATCAGGAATAGCTATCATCATCAGCAGCACAAGGAAGACCACTACTGTACTGCTGGGGGAGACCAGTGTCCCCCATACAATTAACATAGCTATTGACATAATAGTTTAAATGAATGAAACAAGCACCGAAGTGAGCAAGAGTTTGAGGATATCGTTCTTCAATAAGTGACCGTTCGTGTGTGTTACACGTTAAAATAATCTAATAAAAATAAATAAATATATAAATATTTTCTGACAATTACACCAATTATTTAGTTCCAAGATAAGTATCATTAAGAGCGCTCGTAGCTCTGCAGTGCTCGGTGGTAGGAAACGATCACCGAAGTAAAGCAGAGTTTACAGAGGTCAGTCCTTGGATGGGTGAACGTTTGTGTGGTATTTGATATCGAGCGCTTTCGTGCTTCGGACGGCACGTTAAGCCGTTTGTCCCGGTTATCACTAAATGTGGTAGTCGTTAAGCCATGTTAGATGCCTAATGGGCGGCTTGATAAATTCTAACGCCATACACCTGCCTCAGCCAATCCGCACTGAGTAAGCGTGGTGGAATATGACCTAATACCCTCACACCTTGATATGTGAGAGGAGGCTCGTGCTCAGTAGTGGGACGTTAATGGGCTGAAATGATGATGATGCACACAAAGATTTGTCCTGCGTGGGAATCGAACCCACGACGTTCGGAGCGGAGAGCGGGTATTCTTGCCACCACGCCATATCGGTCGTAAAATTAGGCTATAATTTTACAAAATAAATATTTTGTTATTGTAATTACGTAATCAGTGTTTTTGAAGGTACGTTAAAATGTTCATAACCATGACCAATATCTATCATATCTTCGCTGTATGTCGAAGTTATTTGAGTTCGAGTGCGGCTTGAAGAGTTCTAATAGAAGGACGCCACACACCTGCCACCGCAAGTCTGCAAAGCTATAAGGCACTGGCCTATTCTTACAAAGATTTGAAGATATTATACTTAGGGCCTGTTTCGCGATGTCCAAGTAAGATCCCATTCATCCAATGTACGATCACGACAGATCCATGTCAATATAAAGATGTCATTCTTACAACCAAATATATCCTAACTAGCGGCAGACCGCGTTTTTCAAAATCAAAAGTCATTTATTCAGGTTTGGCTCCAGAGAGCTCTTATGAATGTCATACTTATAAACTAACGCGCCCATTAATTGCGGGCGGGAGCTTGATCGTATAAGAACGGGCAAGAACATCGTCATGGTTGGATTTTTCTCCCGCTAGTTACAATAAAAATACATAATATTAAAACAATTGTGTCTTGCAGTCACAAGATTTAAAAGAAAAGAAGACAAACATAGTAGTCATGAGCAGACTCGTTTCGATCAACCATATTTTAGGGAACGCAACGACCCGACGCATGACGCCACCACCGCAGAACATACAAGTGAGCATAACAAGCAAGTGACATAATCAAGCTGTAGGAAAAATCATTTTGTCTGCGTGACCTACATATAAACCTCTTGAATCAAAATCCATTGCGTAGCTTTAAAGATCTCATATACAGGGACAGACTGAAGAAAGCGACATTGTTTTATACTATTTAGTGATTAGATATTTAGGAACAGGCCTTAAATATCTTAGAAGCTTTGTCAGAGGAGGTCCGTGCTTGGTAATGAGACGTAAATGCGCCCAGGTGGGAGACGTATTTAGAGCTCACCTGTCGGCCGAAACAGCGTGCGTGCGTCACATCGCGAGCCCGCAATGACGCCCTTTCAGATCAATGTTAAGTAAACATTGGAGATGTTTTTTGTTAGGATGAGTTTGTATTGGCTTGCAGTGGATAAGACTTGTCAAAGTTTTAAGTGTAGGGATAGGGATCTGAGACCAAAAAGCGTTGAAGCCTTCGTGGGACGCCTAGCAGGACTGATGTTCGCGCAGGCGGATGCGTCACGTCACGAAACACTTCGTGACTTGGCGCCGCTGCACGCGCGACCACTGTCTGCTGAAGCATATGCCCGAAGTCTGATCCCTCGAACGACGTAGGATTGACCAGACAACGAGAAAAGGACTTCCACCTGCTCGCTGATCGCCCTAGGGCCAACTGCCTCGGGGCTCGATCGCAGCCACCACCGGACTGACACCCAGGACATTACCAGGCTCTAAGCCACTAAATAGACGCGTCAGAGACTGCGGTCAGGGAGCACTGCCCTGGAACCGCGCCGTGGCTCCCCTGCGGGGACTCACGTTGAAGACCACAATCGATCATGTGGGATATTATCATTCACTCTTTTTAATGTATCATATTAACTTTTACTTGTATAAAATATAGGTAAGGGAAATACCTAATTAAAGCTAGTATCTAGTGGGACTTTATTCCTGAGTGAGTGTGTTTGTATGAATGTCTAATATAAAAAAATGTAAAAAGCTAAATAGATTACATAAATTACTTTATTTTTTTTAGTGAAATTTAAGTTTTAGTGAGAGTATTTAAGATCTAAAGATAAAGTGTCATTTAATTTTTTTTTACACGTTTTAGCTAAGGTAAAAAAAATTATAATATTAAATCTGTAAATGTTCTATTGATAATGAAAACAAACTAGCAATTTTTATATGTATATTATTATTAATAAGTCAGTCTGTATGTCAAGTCATCTACTTGCGAATTTTACACGTCGCTACTTCTGAACAGTTTTTGTCTTTATAATTAATTGGAACAACTCTCAATTATGTAACTTGATATCTCTGAGCTTTAAGCTCTCTTTAGCCATTTGACAACATTCACTACCTTATTTTTTATATAATCAATTTCGATAGAGTTTGACATAATTTCGTAAATTTTTCACAAAAATAAATGAATTAATATTTCTATATTGCATTAAACTATATAAAACTATTATTAAAATAAACCCCAATTGGTAACCCAAAAATAAGAAAAAAAGGATGAAGTTTTTAAAAGAAGTGTTAACGCGCATCCATATAATCTTGACGCACCTTTTCTCAAATTAACACACATCAACCAGATTGATTGATTGATGTTTACACAGTGGGCATTAGGGCCGGACTTATTGATATTAAGACGCACTCCCAGACGTATCACGTAATTATAATATTATTCTTCAAAATGTAACGTATCCATAACAATAGCATAGTAAAATGAGATGTTCAAATATTTTCATTTTGACTATAAAATAATACTTACTTCTAAAAGTATGTGAAAGCAAAAATAATGAGCGACATGAGGTTTTCTGATGGCATCCAACGTGTTAAATAAATAATTTCTAACGGTTACACCAATTATTCAGTTCGAAGATAAGTATCATTAAGAATAGGCGTGCAGGGATTCTACCATCATCTCTGGAGCCCAAGCCAACCTCACCTGCAAGTGGTGCGACTGCCGATTAACGGACGAGGCTCTGGCAAACATAGAAGTGCCCGGTAAGCGGCAATAGGCTCGCCACCTATAACGTGGGACCATCAACACAATCGGCAAAGTGTGGGCGTATGATATGGCTCTGCCTATCCCTTCAGGGAAACAGGCGTGATTTTATGTATGTATGTATCATTAAGAACTTGTGTTATGGATACTAAATAACGAATAAACATACTTAAACACTTTTTGTTAATACATACTTAATTTACATAGGCAACACCCAGACCGAAACAAATATTCACATTTATGCACACAAAGATTTGCAGCGGAGTGCAGGTATACTGACATCTAGGCCATATCAGTTGTGACAAAAGTTAATGAACTTTTCTTGTGTCTTATTTTAAGGTGACTCGTCATATAAACCACAATCTGCAGATTGTAAGTATTCGATGCAATCCAAAAAGTAAGAATAATAGATTAAACTTGACCTTGGACAAGCGAACCCACTCATGATAGCGTACATAAATTCTATTTCCTGTCCTGCTTAAAATATCCAGGACTTTTAGAGCTGAGAAACATTATACGCCGTAAAGAATTCAAAAGCCGAATCTGTGTTGAATTTTGAATAGTTAAACAGATAAAAAATCTGTTAAATGGGTGACACGCACTCAATACAATAAGATAAGCGTTAAGCATAAGTTACACTGTAGTTCAACTAAATTCACTATATATACAATAACACAAAAGAGCATGTACACACATCTACTCATACTTACATTCACACACACATTCACTCACTATTACACACCACACTTTGCATGCCTTTAAATTATGTATATTTTAGGACTAATATTATTCTAGCTTATAAAACTTACCTTTAATTTTAAGCTGAATTACTTTGTGAAGTAAGGTACTCTGTAACTTATATTTTTTTTTTATGTAATGGAAGAGCGGTGCCTCCTAATACAGACGTTTTTGTCTAAAAGGAGACTCCATCTACTAGCTGAGTTGTACTTACCTGAAAAAGTAAATAAAGTTTTTTTTTTTTTTAAATTTAATATGGTGATATGTCTGTTGAGACATAATTATATCTGAACCCAAAATGTGTTTATTTGTTTGCAGTTATACTAAAGGTGTAGTTTTTAAATGTATTTCATATTACAAGAAGCAGATAAATGTGTCGTTTATTTTTAGCTTATCTCTTAACGTACGTAAATTATTGTCATATTGATAAAAAACATTAATAAAAATATTATTTAAACAAATCAGAGCTCAGTCATAATCTTGAACGCAGCTATCTGTGATGCAACTTTTGTTCGTTACAGTTTAAATGTCTGTTGACACAACTTTGTCAATAGATGACGCTGTACTATTGTAATCAGTTTCTGATTTGCGCTATTATTATTTGCTTGTATAATATATATATAAATGTTGTAATTTAATGTTAGTTGAGTTTTAATTGTAACAGAATAAACATTTGTTTAATTATCCAGTATATTAAATGGTTTTTATTACTTGTCCCGGCGTCGTTATTTTCAACTTTAATAAAATGTTTTACTAAGCACCCTTGCACTATGCTATGGGCCCGTCAATCGGTCGTTTTTGAATGATTGTGTTCAAGTTTATTGACGCACCAGCCACTGTTAATTAATTTGAATTGATGGTTGCCGTGCTTGGTTGATTGATTGCTCGAGTTATTATGTATTCTTTTTCTGTAAAGTGATTATAATGGATTTATTATCGAATTAACGCTTTGAAGCAGATGGTATAGAAAATGGTTCGAGAATTGTGTACTCAAAGGTTTCACTTAACAGTAGGGTGTGGTTTTGGAATGTTTTCATTTGGTTAATTGTCTAAAGCATAGAACATATAAAATACTATAAAAAGACTATAAGACTATAAAAAGACAAAAATAATTTTCTTTTATCTTGTGCATAAATAATATAATCCGTCAAACATATAAGTTCCCGAAAAACGGCAACAGGCACGCCACCGGTACGTGGAATTAACATTATAATTGGCGAGATGTGGGTATGGTTGTTTAATTTATGATTGTATGTATAAATGATAAAGATAATATGGTGTCAGTTTGTCACATAAAAAAAAAGTAAGTGGTCGTAAACGATCCCTGAATTAACTTCAATGTTTATGGAGATCAGTCCTTGGATGGGTGACCAATTGTTCCTATCTTGTTGTTTCCAGGCTACATCACAGATTATATAATAAAGGTGTTGTATGTTAAAAACCTCGCTAAAAACATAAAAATATACAGATTTACAAATAAAATCTAACCTAAAAGTCAAGGCAGTCGCTAAAATTTAAAAGGCAGCCCATAACTCGTAGCCGATAAGGTAGGGATGGGAAAAGACTGCACACTTAATGTGTCGAGAGCCGAGACTGAGAATCCCGGGCGCACAGTTCCGTCCACTGCTGAGGAATTGCAGCTAAATATACTAGGTGCAGAAGGTCGCCTCCACACTAGCTTTTGTCAAAGCGTATGTCACAGCCTTTTTTCTTGCCCGTTTCCTGTATCTAAACTATTTCTACGGTGCTATTTTAATGCTTGAGACCCTACAACATAGACATCTACTTTCAAAGACAGACAGCACATTGTGTCTGCTTACAACGACTCATTGCCTTCTGTGTCGGGTTATGGTAAACTTCCTCGAGGAACCGGGACAGTACTACTCAACGCTCGAAAAAATTATCAAACCGGTACATACAAGTGCGGCATTGAAAATTTCGGGAATCAAGGACTTCCCCTTACTGTGCAGGGTTACTAGATGTCACAAACAGGAACTTTGCTTTTTTGTGGGTTAACACATTATTGCTTAATATAGGTCAATTATCCTTCACGGTTGTGTTTAAAAGTAGACTTTCTGCCCCTCTGTGTACATTTTGCGGTGCACTTTTACATGCATCCAGCTGGAGATAACAATATAACCTTCGTAACGTCCCTCCGGTGACTTTTGGAAGGCTTTGAAAGACCACGTCCCAGTCTTGTTCTTAATGATAAATGTTTACTAGCAAAATAGGTCGGTAGAATAACTAAAAATTGCATGAATTTAAGCTTCATGCATTAATGTGTAAGTTACGTTTCAACCCTTTAACGGACAGAACGCGTTGATTTTTTTCATTGGTTTTCTACCCTTTTTTTTTTTTAGTATCGTCTGTAATAAAATGCTGCTTACGCACTGTCTCCCGGCCAAAAGGGGGAGACCGGGAGGGGGTGTGGGTCACTGCGGCCGACACGACCACCGCAGTCCTACCCACTAAAAAACTTCAGACGACGCCCAACGCTGTTGAAAAGGGGCGAGGCACCAGTGCCCGGGTTTGTCTTTCGAGCTTCTGGTACCCCGCCCGCGGCCAACGTCCCCCGGATCAGAACCGGGGAGACCTCCTCAGGAAGGCGCAATTTGCAGCGCCCCCCCCACCTCTATGTGCGGCCATCGGCCGACGGAAGAGGCCCCCTGCCCCCGCCGCCTGAGACCCCCCGGGCGCTGCCTGACGGGCTCTCCTGGCCCGCCCGCTGCGCCAACGGCGTAGCCGGAGAGAGAGCGGATCCCGCTCCCTCTCCTGCTCCGCGGCCTCCTTCTGCGACATCACCACTTCGCAGAAGGAGGCTATCGCCTCCCACGCCGTCTCGCTGTCGACCATCTTTTGCATGATGGTCGGCAGCGAGAGAGCCACTCCACCCAGGGCCGCGGCTAACGTCGACCGCGGCCCCGCCCACGCAGGGCACGCCACCAAAGTGTGCTGCGCGGTGTCTTCCGCGCAGTCACAGTGGTGGCAACACCGGGTCGACTCCCCCCCGGCATTGGTTTTCTACCCTAACTCAACCTCATAAGGTTCAATTTATAGTGGCAATATGTGGACCACAGCTTGGTAAAGGGTTAAACCGCTTTGTCTATTGCGATTCACAATTTATTTACTTGCTTAAATGTGAACTTTAAGAACAATATATTTACAAGTTATTTTTACTAGTTATGTCGAAAAAGGCGTTTAAGCAAATAATACTCATTCAGGCTATATAGATCCTACCAATACCTAAGGAGCCCAAGCCAACCTCACCTGCCAATCAATACCAAAGGCTCTGGTGAACGTAACAGTGCCCGGTAAGCGGCAGTAGCCTCGCCACCTATTACGTAGGACCAACTATATAATTAGCGAAGTGCATAATATGCCTATGCCTACCCCTTCGGGGAAACAGGCGTGAATGTATGTATGTATGTATTATAAGTAGGCAAGTATGTATTTTTATCAGTGCTGTTTATAGTATCCACATTACAAGCATGGTTTGGGGGCGTTTGTTTTTATACGTGATACTATGTATGTATGTATGTATTAGGTAATTAGGTATATCTTAATCAAAACCAGCATATAAAACCTAAAAAGTAATAAATTATTATTTTAAAATCACAATACGTTCTAAATAAAAATCAACAAATATTGTCAAATAAGTTCCATAAGTTTCAACTGTCTCAATCAATCGGCAAGATGGCGGATTTATTTAAAATTCTTACATCGTCTTTTGTTGCGGCGGCCGGCCCGATGAGCGGCCCTTCTAAGGCGCCCGACATCGCCAGTGACGCGATTACTCATCTCGACAAGATCAATCGATAACTCCGTCAATCTCACTCGATTCGCTTTGTTGGCTTTCGATAAAATAAAAACAGTACCAATTGTGAGTGTTGTTGTCGGTTTTAAACATTGCAGAGGTGACATGAACTATTGTAAAAAGGTTAAATCAAATTTAAACTCTAAAAAACACCATTTGAAGAACCTTATTAGTAACGCAATTTGATAATAAAATAGTTGGTTATTAAAAATAAACGGTACCTACCTAACTACAACAATGTATACAATTCTAAGATTTTACAAGTTATAAGATATGCAGTGTGGTTTATACATGCCTTTAGGAGTTCATGAGTAATTTATTGATTCAGGCGTTACTTTGCGAAAATCCATTGTAAGTTGACTCTCGTTTCAGCGTTGGTCGTGAAGACATCGTTGTCCTGAGGCTCCTATCTTACCTGAAGATGCCCTGTGTAAGGGCGAAACACGTGTCGTGTTGAATAGTTTCTCGATTTTTCGGGAAATTATAGTAGCGCGGGAATTGTTACAAAGATATTTTTAATCCATCACTTGCTTAGAGTTTATGAGGTTAAAACATACATTTAAAAAGGGTTTATTTTATAAGACTCGATCTTAAATTTACTTTAGAATAAATTCTAATGTTATGATTAATACTTAGATATTAATTGAAATTTATTAATTGTTTTGAAAGCTTACCCAGAGCTGATAAGCGGGTATTTGGCGTATTGCTTTAAATTAAATGCGCTATTCCACGAACAAATAAATGATCACCCATCCACTTCAGACGACAGTAACAATTGCTTAACACGAACGCTCAAGTGACATCACGTAATCAGATGGCGCTAACCAATCAAACAAGACAGCGACGAAATATTAATTGATTTCCTGAAACATTAATTTGACATTATTTTTATATTTCCTGTTCGCAATGTCGTTTGGTATAGTAACCAATTATTATTGCTTCCATCAATCATAGTTGACAGATGACGGTTTTTTATTTAAGTTTTATACCTTGACATTTTTTTATGTAATTATCTAGTTACAAATTACACACTTGTTTTTGATATTAATTTTAAGACTTTTTTTGTCTGCGAGGTTGAATGCTTGTAATTAGGTGTAATCTATGTCGATTCGAGACTTCTTATTTATAACGTTCTAGCACGGAAGATTTCAATAGGACATGTCACACAAATGTCACTAATCCAAGGAATTGTATTTTCATTCTTTCTTTTTTTAAATAATGACTCCGTGCGATTTGCACATTTAGCCAGTGTCAAGTAAGAGATATATTAATATCATATAAATTATAGTAAATGAGAATAAGTGGTGCTAAATATGATAAATGGTAAATGCGATGCCCTTCCCCTAAACCCCTTGAGTCCTCAGTAAAGATGTACTTGGATCTCGAATGGACATCTTGAGATAATTTGAAAAGTGATGTTGCACTGTCTTATTTCATTTACCAACACTCATGAACCTACGTTCACAAACACTTCACGGTTATTAATCCACCGTTATTCCACATTAATATTTGAAATATAATAAATTTTATTAAATAATACAACTCTGCAGACATGACTCTTCACTTTATCGCCAAGCGGAACTGTATTTAATGTAAGTTTTTGAACACAATGTCACACAAATGGTCACCAATCCAAGTAAACACTCCATAACTTCAATGGGCGTTTCTGTACACCTTAAGTGGCAGCAGCTTGCCCTGTGTGGGAATCGAACCCTCGACCGAGCGGAATGCTGGTGTACTCGCCTCCACGCCATATCAGTCGTCAAAACTTTTATTGTAATATGCAACACTGCTATCGCAAAAGGATCTTAGTATTTTTATTGTGATCTAGAAACAAATCTAGATAGTTATCCAGATATTCCCCTTTTGTTATTTGTTCGTCTTTCCCTTTAGAACGTATAATAAGCCATTCAAGCTGCTAGCCCCGTACCAGCGGAGTTCCTCAGTCAGCTTTATGGTGATAGAGATAAAGCTCACAATCGGACAGGTGTGAAAGTGGATGGAGGTAAAGGTGTTTAAGTAGCTGATGCTATAATATTTTGTATTAATGTTGTTAGTACTTTTATAATCAGGAAAGTTAATGTTATTTTTTTATCATTTAATTTTTAAGTAAATTAGATAAGTAGGTACAGAAGACCCTATTGCCATCATTTTAATGATGTCAAAATCATAGCTATTTGTATTGTGCGTAAGTTAAAACCCTAAAAAATCAAATAAGACCCATATTTTAGGATCAGACTACAACAATCACAAACTATGGCATAAGATAAATCAGCAACATATTGCTTTGTCTTCACTATAATCTATATAACTATCAATTTAAAGTAAAGTAAAAAATATATATATTTCATAAACTATTATACGTAGTACTTGAAAACGTCATAATAAAAATTGAAAAAAAAACAATCGAAATATTATTACACTGCAATTTGAAGGTTAATACTGAGTGATAAAAGTATTTTTTTCAATTACCGATATTGCTTAATATTAAAGTGCAAAAGGCAGCGTTTAAATCTTATAGATACAAATCTAAGACTCAATATCGCTTCGCTTGCAGTGTAGTGCAAACCGATTAGCGAAGGTGATTCGCATCAGCCATGCAGCCATCAATCAGGCCGTCGGCGCTCGAGGCCGGGTTCGATTCTCGCCTAGCGCTTGCTCGTAAACAACTACATACAGAAGGCTGACTTCGACCTAATCTCTAATTTTGTTGCCTATCAATTTATATTTTATTACTGCTATATTATCTTTTACTAGCATTAGTAACAGTAGTTTCAGATGTATTTCTTACCATAGTTTAAAAAAGAAATCAATATTATTTATTGCGAACACAGGTTACAGGTTTAGGTTACAGGTTTCATCTAGCTGTGGTCTACCTCATGGGCGTACAATGGGTTACGATTTCATATGGCACGAAATTATAATGAACTTTAAAAGTACTACTAACAAGTCTGACTTTGTCAAAATTTTGTTTGACAATATAAAAGCATTTTCCTATCAAGAGTTCACATTTTTTCACACAAATACTGTTGTTTATAAAAAAATGCAAATCAGTTACAAGATATTAAATACCACACAAACGGTCAACTTTCCCGGAACTCAGTGAGTACTGTTTTACTTCCGTGGCTGTTTGCTGATTTACACATACCTATTCTCATGGCACCATGACCTGATAAACAATAAACCCTTACATATTAGCTGAACCCTGTGGTCAAACCGGGCAGATGAATCCAAAAAAAATTTGCGACTCTCATACCTTTCCATCACTTCCATCTATTCTGAAATGTTGATACAGTCAAAATTTTAATGTTTATATAATATTTGGACGTAGTTATGCAAAATGGATCCAGCCACAAAAACAAATTTTGAGAAAACAGGAAATTTAGTAAATTTGATATAGCATAATATGAAAACTGTAGTTTATTTTCGAATTCCTGTTAAATACTGGGTATTGTTATCTACTTCCTGTCTAGTATTGTTTTAATAAGTTAAACATTTATGACAGTATCTCAGAAAATCGTTTTTGTGGGTTGGATCCATTTTGCATGTCTACGTCCATTTAATCTAAATCTTTTCAATTTTTTATTATTGTTATTACAATTCTGTGGTTCCAATTACATATTTTTAAAGGTTTTATTGCACTAACTTGACTTATTCAAGCTTGGCAAAAGCCGTCCTTCTGCACCCAAACATTTGGATGTTAAGATAAACGCCTCCGTGTATGATGCGATTATCACACAATTATCTGCGGATCAGTTTCCGCGGCTCCAGCCATTGTTCTTCAGGCTCCACAGGGTCAGCGCTCGAGTTATTGAGCACTATGGCCAATTTTATGGCACACGATCGTGTTTGGTTGATTTGGTTGTATTGATGACTTAAGTCAACTTTAGGAAAAAATGTTGTCTTCTTTGAAATGTGGACAGAGATCCTAACGACAGCTTAGGACCCCAAAGTAATCTCATATGTACATAAGTGGTGCACCTGGCGATCTACAAACGAGGCTCTGGCGCACGATTTGGTTGATTTAGTTAGGTATATTGATGACTCAATTTAATTTTAAGACCATTTTTTACTTTCTTTGAAAAACTTATAGGGATCGTACCAACTGCTTAGGTGCCCAAGCTAACCTGCAAGTGCACCGGCCGATCAACGGACAAGGCTCTCACAAACTTAAAAAGTAAGCGGCAATAGACTCGTCACCTATTAACACGCGGGACCGAAAAAAGTAGGCGAAATGTAAACGTATAATACCTATGTCTCAGCTTACCCCTTCGGGGAAACAGGCGTGATTGTATGCTTGTTTGAAAAATAGAATATCTCTTATTTATACATTTATGATATATCGTACAGATTAACTGACAAACATTGACTTATTCTGTCAAAAAATCCATTTTGCTTTTATTTTTGACAATTTTACCGCTCATATCTTTTTTAGTGTTGATAAAAAAATTATGGCATTTCCATTTTGTTTATAAAAGATTGACGAACCTAAATGATCCTGTAGATCTTAAGGATAATAAAGTATCTATATATTTTTTATTTTAATTTAATTTCGTTTCTTATCACAGGAGGTTCAGAATTTTCCGCGCTTCGAATTAGAAAGTTTAACAATTCTATTCTTAAAGTTAGGTACTTCATTGTTACCTACTAAATGCTTTAAAATTACATATTATTTTTACACGCGTTTCTCAGCTTGTTTAATGTGGGCTCAAGCTCAAAATACGGAAAAACTGTGTTTCCATCCATCCATTCGTTTTTTATGAATGCGACGCTATGTTCGATATAAAGGCAGTTCTGCTTATATATGCAAATTACCTTACTCTGGTTCATTGCATATTTCTGGAGGCTTACCTGTGGACAAAAATACAACATCTTAGTACACATATTTGTATTTACAAAATGATATTAACTGATAACTTTTATTTTATTTCGAGTAGTGGTCAGTATACCTGCACTTCACTCCAGAGGACGTGGGTTTGATTCCCGCACAGGACAAATCTTTGTGTGCATGAACATGAATATTTGTTCTGGTCTGGGTGTTTTCCTATGTATATTTAGTATGTATTTACAAAAAAAAGTATTTAAGTATGTGTATCCGTTGTTAAGTATCCATAAGACAAGTTCTTAATGATACTTATTTTGGAACTAAATAATTGGTGTAATTGTCAGAAAATATTTATTATTTTCATGTATATAGAATTACCATGGTTACATAAGTATGAAATTATTTAATTTAATTTTAATAAGGCATTAATTTTTATCATAAGTATTTTATGTAAATACGAACGAGTGCAATAACTGACGTTATAGTTACAAAGTTATTTATTAGGTTAAATGTGTCTGCTAATCCCAATGTTAACTGGTAGAGAAAGCCTACTGGCATTAAGTTCATTTGTACATTATATTTTTATGTGTGAGTAATAAAGTTATATGGAACACCCGTAGGTTTTCTGTAATTTCAAAAGTATTTGAAAACGGGGATAAAATATTGCAATAAATCGCGATTTAAATCCATAAAATGTGTTGAGTGTAAAATTACTATGAACTCTCTGAACCTTTCCTTGCTTTAACTATTTTTGCTTCGAAGCATTTGGTGTAAGTACTTTATATGCATCTTTTTCTTGTAAAACACATGCAAATGGCAGCCCTCGCAGGCGCATCTAATATTTCGCGCTTTCCTTCCATGCGCCTGAGTCGACGCGCATAATCAGACGATGGCGCAGATGCCCGCCACGTCAGATTACAACGCGCATGAGTTGATTGCAGGCTGTCGCTGGGTACATGGGCTTCAGCGTGTTCCTCATTTCAATGGTAATTTTGTAGTAAATAGTCGTTGTCTTCGCACTAAAGGGCAACATGTCATGTCAGAAGATGGTTTGTCTAAAATCCTTACGAAGTTTACATGATGAAATAATTTTTTTTAACGATGAAATTCACTCTTCAAAGCAATATTAATAATAAGAAGGTTTGGGCTTAAAGACAACTAAAAACTGCGCATCTTAATTGAATAGGAATCAAAGAAGAAACCCTGATCAAGCACAAAAAATTTTAGTCTAGTCTAGTCCAAGGCTGCTCAACCTTTTGAAGATTCGGGCCAAACGTTTGATTCAGTCTTCAACTACAGAGCACTTACATTTACTCTTTCAGTTACTCATAGGACAACCGCAACAAAAACTCATTTATTTTTAGAAAATAACATCATTTATTTTTATTTAGAGCAAAGAGTCCTAAATTGAAACAAATTGAACTCTTGTTTAATCAATGCGATTTCTGCAATTATTTATCTTTTACTAATTTACTCAAGTTTGGCGACAAACCTGACGTTGTCAGTAACAACAAGTCAAAAATATTTTGTTCTGTTAAATAATGATGTGCGGTATTTATTTTATCCGGTATTTATATATTTAACCGATAAGCGGATTTTTGAATTTGGTGAATATTTTCAAAACATGCGCGGGCCACTTAAAATTCTTTCGCGTGCCACTTCGTGGCCCGCGGGCCTGCGGTTGAGCAGCCTTGGTCTAGTCCATCTTATTATAATATATTTTATAATTCAATAAATCCTCTAAAAAGTCCGCTCATCAACCAAATACCGCTCCGCTCGTGCCTGCAGCCACATCCCAAGTGCAATGCCCACCTGCGGCACAGATCAGGAAGTTTTGCGCTGTCACACGGGACAGACAGACGGACGGACAGTTTACCCTTGATCTATGTATAACACGCCTTTGATATAATTACATCGCTATTCGCTGCATCCAACGTTGAGATAAAGATTGTGTTACGGGTTTTACATTACATTAGTATTATAATATTTATGGTCTGATACTGCATAATTATATTATCATACACATACGAATATCAGTTCGATAGTTGATCAAACTTTGGTATTAAATAAGAAGGCCAGGAAGGTTTTAACCTGTTTTGTATAAATTAACAGGTGGACCTATATGGGTCCGGAAAACAATAAACGCTTGCGCGATCTAATTATGTACACTGCCATCTTTTGGGCAAACATAAGCACTATTATTTACACTAAGAACATATAGTTACACATACAGTTTTGAACAGAAGTTAACGAATAATAAAACTACTGAACGGATATTAATGAAAATGAAAAAACGGATCAGAGCAGCACATAAAGGTCTTCAAGGAATAACGCGATATCTAACGTTATACAAGTTTTAAACATTTATTAAAAAATATGACGGATGAGTGAATGAAAGTGTTGGGAGGGGAAGACCTTTCAACGACCAAATCCAAAACGGTTTTGGAGAAAGGGCAGGCCAAAAGTATCTTAAACTGACTGGCGTGTATGAAATGGTTAATGAGCTTGAATGAAGTTAAGAATGTGTGCCAGGTTCGCAGCTAGTGGAAGAATCTGATCTCTGCCTACTCCCACGGGAAAGAGGTGTGATATTATGTACATATGTATGAAAAAATATTTATTCTAACTGCATTAAAAAATTGCGCATTGTCATCAGCATTAGGACATCACTATATAATCAGATACACCTGTAATAAATTAGGCTTATTTCGTAGGACGGCCTTACGAACGTAAAAATGTCAAGATAGATTTGTTTTATGCTGTACCGATCTCAAAATGCCATGAAATGAATTAAAAACCTAATTTTATTTTCAGATGGTGGCAACAAATATATACTAACAAACACAGGACGTAAGAAAAATCTCTCGTAACAAATTGATTTAACAGCTGATGTCCACCACTCAGACGCCCAGAGCAACGACCTCTGAATTTGAGTCAACAATTATTGTCTGACAGCTGTTATTAGACGATTCACTATTGACAGCTCATGTTTATTTGTTATTGACTGACTGTTGTTCCGAACAGAGTTTAGTGTTGTCAAAAGTTTTAATAATATACACTGGCGATGCAATGAAAACTGGGCCAACGATTTTTTTGAAAATATTGCGTGGTTTTCAGTCGAGACAAAATTAGGGACTGACCTGCAATTATTATATTAGCAAAAAGCCCTAAAATTATAAAAACATTCGCCAAAGAAGCACTTTGATAGCAGTGAAACTCTTAAGACGTGGCATTTAAAAAAAAAACTATTTTACTGACAATATTTAAAAAAACAGTGGTTTGATGGCATGGAAAGTGAAGCGTCATGTCTGCAGGTTTGTTTACTCAAGGGGTTGAGAGGAGGTCATCTCAGTTATTATCATTATTACCACTTATTCTCATTTACTTTTATTTAAGTATATATCTCGGGATTTGGCACTGGCTAAATGTGCTAAAGGCACAAGGCCATTATTTCAAAAAAAAAAAATACAAAAAAAATTTCAAGTCACCACATTGAAACACGCTCGGATTTTAATTTGTTTGAGTGCATATCATCGTTAAGCGGATCAAATGAGATAGTCGACAAGAAAATTTACATGTATTACTTATGTAGATATAAACTTTTTGTTAGTTAATGTTTTCTTTACGCAGCGTTAACAAAGAACTGCCTTAGACAAAAACTATCAAAGTCTGATATGCCTTGACATATCCAGATTTACTCGATTTATGCATCTGATCCCGTAATATATCCGCCTGTGGATCACAGCCCACAAACCTATACAAACAAAAGCAAATCTCAAATCCTTAAGCCATCGACAGATACACAACGCGCGTTAGTTTTATTGAGCCACACGAGTCGTTGCCTCGGCCGGGACTCGAACCTGCAACCACCTACAAACACTTGTTTACAACGCAACCAGAGCGATATATTCTCAATCCGAATTGTCGGCCGATCATCGCGGACTCCTACGCTTTACAAAATTAAACTAGCAATTTGATTTGCAAATTTTAACTTTAACCTTATAACCATAAAGCTTTATTAAGTGTACGACGTAAGTTGGTCGAGTGGTAGAATAATTTGCAATCTGTTAATACCTTATGTGGTCCTAGTACTTGATGTCAACTCAAAGATGTAAATTCAGATAAAATAGGACATTTCATTACCATCCTTACAGTACTTTGCATGCGATCATGTATTGGAATATTGATAGGTTTGTAGAAAGCAGATAAGTATTTCCACTACACTAAACTTAATTCTATGATTGGTATAAATTTGTGAAAGTTTTATGGGTATAACGGTTTCATGGGCCATGTTATAAACTATGTTTTGGCCAAATTTCCTTAAAAGCTAGCTTTTAGATACAAGATTTTTATATTCAAAATATTACTAAATATATTTAAAACTTCAAGGGCTATCAAGCATAGTGCGTTCTTAAAACTTAACATATAAAAATAGGAATCAAATTGTATTTTAGTATGTACCCATGTCACTTAATTTAAATAACTAGGTATAATATGTACAAGTACTTGTCTATTCTCTTAGTCTTAGGTGATCTTTATAATAAGCTTTGTATTTGATGTAACACGTCTTTTATCCTTCTTTGCTTATTTATTACACACAAATTTGAATTACAGTCTAGATTCTGTACCATAGTTTTTAAGATTTGTATTTGTATAATTGTAATTTGTCGTGGATATTAATAAATAAATAAATAAAATTAGGCCTCATCATACTAGCCTTATAAAGACCACTGCTGAATAGGCATACATTCACGCCTGTTTCCCCGAAAGGGTAGGCAGAGGCATATTATACGCCCACACTTCGCCAATTATATAGTTGGTCCCACGTAATAGGTGGCGAGCCTATTGCCGCTAACCGGGCACTGTTATGTTCGCCAGAGCCTCGTCCATTGATCGGCAGGTGCACCACTTGCAGGTGAGGTTAGCTTGGGCTCCTTAGGTCTTAATAGGATCCCTATACACCTAAATATAATATATGTTAAATAATAAATTTATAATAGAGATTTATGCCTAACTTAACTTAACTTTGGGGCTGATAATTTAATTTCGTACGATTTTTTTAATAGGTTAGGTTAAATAATTTAAAATGCTTATTTATTTATTTAACAATTTATGCACATAAGGATCATACACAAAGATAAAAGTTATGAAAGACATGTACAACGCTTATGTTTGGCATGGAATATAACTTCAAACTTAAACTTTCATTTCATAAACTATTACATAGGTAGTACTTGAAAACGTCTAAATTAAATATAAAAAACAATCGAAATCTGATAACACTGGAATCACGAAGCTTATATTCACTAACACGCAACAAAACAATTAAAAAATATTTGAGTGTAAGGGATTCTAAGTGCCAGTTCCGAGCCACCGCTCCGTGAGAAAATCTGGCAAGAAACTCATAGGCTGTGCTCTTTTTAATCAATCTTAATGACACCATTAATATCAATACTTGGTAATTTATTAATTTTGACAACCCTTATCACATTTGTAGACCCACAGGGAAACCTAACAGAATTCAGTGTCTTTATTTATAGTGAATTTGTGAAAGTATCAATAAAGCATAACTATTCCCGGCAATTATAACTCAACATACCATGCAAAAATTACTCAGGCCTTGCGGAGTGTCAGACATACGTCCATCTCAAGAAGAGCGCTCTGAGTGACAGACAATCATACCGATTGTCTGTCACTCAGAGGGCGAAGGGTCCGAGACGAACCGAAAGGAAACACCGACGCTTAATTATTAGACGTCTTATGTTATCATGGAAGTGGGTGGTGATATAAATACATACATACAAATATCAATACCATCATACAATATTATAAAAATATACGGAGAATCAGACCCCGCAGTACCGTACTCATGTTATTAATAAGTTGTTATCATCATTTCAGCCATTCGAAGTCCACTGCTGAACATAGGCCTCCCCAATTGCTTTCCACGTAGATCGATTCTTTGCCGCCTGCATCCACCGGCTCCCCGCCGCCCTGACCAGATCGTCGGTCCATCGCGTTGGGGGCCGCCCTCTACTACGTTTGCTGATTCGTGGTCGCCATTCAAGAACCTTAACGCCCCATCGGTCGTCGGTTCTTCGAGCTATGTGCCCCGCCCATTGCCACTTCAGCCTGCAAACGCGCTTCGCTATGTCGGTCACTCTGGTTCTCCTACGGATTTCCTCATTTCTGATTCTATCACGTAGGGACACTCCGAGCATAGCTCTCTCCATTGCACGCTGAGCGACTTTGAGCTTCCTTATGAGGCCCATAGTCAGGCACCACGTCTCAGTCCCATACGTCATCGCTGGCAACACACACTGGTCGAAGACTTTCGTCTTGAGACACTGAGGTACTTTGGACGAGAAGATTTTGCGTAGTTTCCCGAACGCAGCCCAACCGAGCTGGATTCGACGATTGACCTCTTTCTCGAAGTTGGACTTACCTAATTGGACTTTTTGTCCCAGGTATACGTACTCGTCGACAACTTCGAGGGCCGAGCTTCCCACTATTACTGGGGTAGGCACAACATGGATATTTGACATGATTTTGGTCTTATCCATGTTCATTTTAAGACCTACCCTTCGGGAAGCTCTGTCGAGGTCTCCGAGCATTGTGCCCAGATCCACAAGCGACTCCGCTATGACCACTATGTCGTCGGCAAATCGAAGGTGAGTCATATACTCGCCATTAATGTTGATGCCGTAGTTTTCCCAGTCCAGTAGCTTGAAAACATCCTCCAGAGCAGCAGTGAACAGTTTCGGTGAAATGACATCACCCTGTCTCACGCCTTTCTGCAAGAGGATAGGATTCGTGCACTGGTCCAGTACTCGTACGGACATGGTGGCGTTTCTGTATAAACTCCTCAGAACTTCGATATACCGATGATCAATGCGGCATCGCTGCAGGGACTGAAACACTGCCCAGCTCTCGATCGAATCAAAGGCTTTCTCATAGTCCACAAACGCTAAGCAAAGTGGCTGGTTATACTCCTCGGTCTTCTGTATAACCTGCCGCAGCGTGTGAATGTGGTCTATGGTTGAAAAGCCTTTTCGGAAACCGGCTTGTTCGGGAGGCTGGAAGTCGTCAAACCTTTGACCGAGACGGTTCGTGATGACCCGTGAAAACAACTTATAGACGTGGCTCAGTAGCGTGATTGGCCTATAATTCTTCAAAAGGGATTTGTCACCTTTCTTGAAGAAAAGGACAATCACACCACTGGACCACGCCTGTGGCGTACGTCCCTCGAGAATGACGGTATTAAAGAGCTTCTGGAGTACCTTAAGTACTGGTGTACCACCCGCTCTCAGAAGCTCTGCTGTCATCCCGTCTTCCCCCGGTGCCTTGTTGTTTTTTAGTTGTTTCAGGGCCATCCTAATCTCGTACAGGCTGACGTCCGGGATGTCTTCGGTGGTATGTCGAGTTAGTTTGGCTCTAGGGTCTTTAGCCAAACAAGTAGCGGGATCTTGCGTACTGGTATACAACTGTCCATAAAACCTTTCGATCTCCCTCATAATCTCAGGTCTCGACGTGACTAGACTGCCTTCGTTGGTCTTCAGCTGTGTCAACTGACTCTGACCAATAGACAGATCCCGTGCGAACACTTTTGAACCCCTGTTCCTCTCTATTGCATCTTCAATACAATTTGTATTGAATTTGCGAATATCGAGTCGCAAGGATTTCGAGATCTGTCTATTGATGAGCCGGTAAGAAGACGCTTCCGCTGAAGACTGCAATCGCATGTCTCGTCGCGCTTCCATGAGATTAAGAGTTTGAGTCGACAGTTTATTGGTTTTAGTTTGTCGGGTCTTATAATGTTTGGACCCGACAACGTGGACAGTCTCAACCAGCCCGCCGCTTATATCGTCAACGGTTACGCAGTTCTCCAGACCTGCGAAGCGATTTTGAAGCTCGAGCTGAAAGTTCTCGGGGTTTTGAATATGGGCAGCTGAGGGTCGGAGCGTAGACCTCATCAAACGGGACCTTTCAAGCTTTATATTAATATTCAATGTGCCCCTTACCATTCGGTGATCGCTACCGGTTTTCACCCTGGCGATCACAGAGACATCATTGAATATTTGTCGCTTAGTGGTCATGATGAAGTCTATTTCATTCCTCGTGAAACCATCGGGGCTCAGCCAGGTCCATTTCCTGTGTGGTGGCTTCTTGAAGAAGGAGTTCATCATAAAGAGGCCCTCCTTCTCCATGAAGTCAGCCAACCGCTGTCCCCTATGGTTCCTTCGCCCTATTCCAAATTGCCCCACTTTCTGCTCGTCACCGCTTCGTTGGCCTAGCCTTGCGTTAAAGTCTCCCATAACAACCGTGTAGTGAGTCGGTGAAGTATGAATGGCGGCAGAAATGTCATCATACAATATCTCCACGTCCTCGTCAGGGTGTGCCGAGGTCGGTGCGTAAACCTGAATTACCTTCAACGAATACCGTTTGGTGATTCTGAGTATTAGGTACGCTACCCTGGTCGACACACTCCGAATAGACACGACGTTGTTACGGATAGACTTCCGGACGATAAAACCGACACCACCTTGGGACAGGCGATCGCCCTCCCGGTGGTAGAGCAAGTTGCCGGACTTAAGGATTACCGTATCCTCTCCCTGTCTACGAACTTCGGATAACCCGATAATGTCCCAGTGCAACCGCTCTATTTCCTCCTCCAGCTCGTCAATCTTCTCGTCGGTCCTCAGTGTGCGCGTGTTATAAGTTGCCAGGTGCAGAAGTCGTCGTTTTGGGTGGTAGCCGGATCTCTGCCGGTGATTCTTAGCACCCCCTGCCCCGCCGTTACCAAGACCGCTACCGTAATCTGGAATAGCGGGGCCGCCGATAAAAAGTAAAGTTATATATATAGTTATAGATAGTAAAGTTGTTATACATAAACTGAATAAATAAATAAATAAATGAATGAAACGGAATCATTTGTATTTGGCTTTTTGAATAAATTCAAAAATATTAGACCAATTTTAACATATTTTTCAATATGGGAATGCTGAGTAAGGAAGACAATGTTTATTTCTAGAAAAAATTGGTTGCCTGTAAAGTCGGTATACGGGCGAAAGTTTTACGTGACAACGACTTTGAGTGGTAAAATAATTTTAATGTGAATATTCATTCGTATAGTAGGAAGAAGGATGAAATAATAGTAACAATTTAAAACATTTATTTATACAAAGAATTATATTTATTATATTAAGTCTGTCTCTCTCGCTCTTAGGCGGGCTAACCATGCCCGAGTGGAAGGGACGCGTGCCTCTCACTCGCTCTCATTGTGACCGCATAACGTGAGCGGAGCGTAACGCAGTTTCTTGAAGTTTCATCCGGCAAACCAATTTATAAGACGTTGTTACGTCAAAAAAATGAGATCCCTACGAATACTCAAATAAGGTGCAGTGTTAAATTTAATAACTACTAAACCGAAGTGAGGGTGCGTCACTAGTAGACATATAAACGAGTTGAATAAATAAATAACCTCAGACATCTCTCACAGCGCCCCTAAAATAAGTAAAGCAAAATAATAATCCTTTACTGCACAAAATAAATTTAAGTATTACATGAGATATATAAAATAACATGTACAAAGGTAGGCTTATTTCCAAAAGAGATCTCAGCCAACCCTAGCAGTTGTAAACTAAATAGTTGTACGATAGCATTGACTATAGGTGCTATCTTCGGATCAACATCAGAGGAGAGGGATTCAAGGCATACTCCATCACTCGGTGCCGTTGAACGGAGACAGGTCCACGCCGTTCTGCTGCGAGAAATTTTGAAGCCAACTAATTGCTTTACGACTTACATACAGACATACATTCACGCCTGTTTCCCCGTAAGGGTAGGCAGAGGCATATTATACGCCCACACTTCGCCAATTATATAGTTGGTCCCACGTAATTAAATTTTACGGCGCCCTTCCTCCTCTCTCCTACACTATGCTGTGCCCGACAGGGTCCACAATTGTACCAAATTGTAATATTCACCACCTTATAAAACCATTGTGGAACGCAATAAAGCGTTGAGTATTGAGGTAATATTGCCGCTGACCGGGCACTGTTATGTTCGCTAGAACCTCGTCAGGTGCACCATTTGCAGGTGAGGTTGGCTTGTGCTCCTTAGGTCTTGGTAGGATCCCTATACACTTAACGACTTCCACATAATAATATGATAGCCGGGACCAACGGATTAATATGCCCTTCATGACAAATAACTACTATACACAATAGCTCAGTATACTAAATATGCAAAACATTAAAAATATAATTTACTTTTGCGATATATGTTGATGAAAAGTATTTATTACTTAACTAACTTTTTCAGTTTTTTTATCACATATTTTATATTGCGTCGTAAGATCTTATAACCTAGCTCCTCTGTAATAAAACAAGCCTGAATGTACTGGG
This sequence comes from Musotima nitidalis, assembly GCA_949126915.1. Classification (NCBI taxonomy): domain Eukaryota; kingdom Metazoa; phylum Arthropoda; class Insecta; order Lepidoptera; family Crambidae; genus Musotima; species Musotima nitidalis. Next base: position 20,046,710 of record OX421416.1, read on the forward strand.
GAACTTGTGCACTAATCACTAATTTCATAGAGAAATATCAAAATGCACATTTTAAATATTAATATTGCACATAGAGAAATGAGAAACGATGCAAGGAAACTTGAGTCGTATCGTTGAAACAGAAAGTTAAGAATTGCTTATGTCTGTTCGCTGTCACAGACTAAGAAAAAGGCAGTATGCTTACTTCGGCTCCTATTGATATTAGTGTAGCATGACTCTTATGTATTGTTTAGGATTTAGAATCTTTGAAATACTAGGTAATTGGAAAAATTACCAAAACTTAACAGAGTTTACATACTGTCAGTTCTTGAATGGATCACTGTTTAAGTAGCATTCGCGTTACTGAAGACACGATAGCCGATATGCTATCGTGCCATATATATATAATTATGTAGTATTTTTATGCCCTTTCTAGCGTATTGAAAACATCTACTAATAAGACGCCACACACCTGCTTCTGCCAACCCGAATTGGCAATCCATAATGGATTATGACTAAAACCTTCTTACTTTCTTTTTTGAGCGGAGCTACGTACATCGACGTTAATTAGCAGAGATGATCATTATTATTAGTCCATAGCATAACTTAGGCTGTTTAGAAAGTCTTAATGCAGTGTAAATTAAAAAATCTCAAATTACACTGCTTATTTATAGTCTCAGGTATAATAGACTCGCTCATTGCTCTCACACATTAACAAGCGGTGCTTTCGAATGTACGGTGGTGTGAATACTTGAATGTTTACATAAAACATTGCTTTTCTTTCTATTTTCGCGATTATACGCTAAAAAAATATAGCGATAAAGTGCAGTAAAACTACATACATACACATTTAATAACCTCCAAATCAAGAATCAATCCTCAAGAAAATCACTAACCATCTGCAATTACAGTACACTGTACACCCGTCATATTACTCGGTGCGCATTATGTCCAATCTCAATCACTCAAGCTGTCTGTCTGTCAGTCAAGCTCCGTCATAAGCAAACCTCCTTGCCCCCTTCCCCCTCTCCAGGCCACCCCCTCCCCCCTAGGGGTGGTCAGCGAGCACTAAATGAACAGAGAACAAAGGGTCTTCAACTTCTGTTTTATTTTCTTCTTCGTATTTTTTTCTTGTTGTTGATAGTTGAAAGACATGCTTATTAGATGAAATTAATATTAAATATAGGTATTTTTGTGTGGTTCTTTTGATATTAGTCTAAATACTTATTCTTATTGTTGTACTACAACGGCATGCATATATATTTTCGAGAGGGCTTCCAATGTCTAGCGCTCTTTGATGTACATGAGCTTTTATAAAACAAATATTTAAGTACCATAGTACATAAAGCATATATTCATGAATGGTGTGCAGGCCATTGATATTTAATTTGTATCATATTTTTTTTAATGTTCAAGTTATTACGAGGTGGAATTCTAGCGATGCAAAATATTCATTATTATCATGGTCACTTAAGTTTAAATTAAAGTTTTTTGAAAACCCCTGAGCTTTATAATCACAATAATTGCATATTATCTGCGTGTATCTTGAATTTTCTTTTATCGTAGGTTTAAAGTAAAGCTATATGACTTCATAAAAATATAAACACAAAACTCTTTACAAGGTGCCTGTATAAACCCATCAGCAATGTTAGAGAGCATGGTCAGCAAAACAGTTCATTCAAAACGAAATGTCCAATTATCTGATAGACACTCGAAAAGGTCATACACACTGAAACAGTATTTGTGTGGTCACTGTACCCTTTATTGGATAGCTGAAATGTTTATCTGAGTAAAACCGTCAGCCATCAGAATCTAGAAGACATGACGGGAGTACAGTCAGCAAAACAGTAATTTTTTATATTATTCCGCCCAATACTTTTTTGTTTTTTATTGCAGACTTAGAAGTAATACAAAGGCAGGTACGCCATTCAATGACATTGTCTACCAGTTCATCTCAGGGTCAGCAAAAAGAGATAAAGGCAAGAGACCATATCAGATAGAAAGTTGCAGCAGCTATTGGTATCAGTATTTGAATGGTGACTGTACGCTTTATTAGGTAGCCTTTATTTTATGTTTATCGGAGTCAGTGTACGTTGAATAGCTCGGCTTTATGCAGAGTTTGAAGTGGCAATGGTTGGAGACGCAGACGCATTTACTCAGCGTCTATTCTATTATGTTTCAGTTCTGTAATTAGGTCTACGTTTGGTCTTTAGTAAGGATTTACTATTTTTAGAACTAGTCTGTTGTCTCATAGTCCCTAGTCCTTACCATATAAAGCCTCTCTTGATCTATACTTCTTCCAAGTACTGATTTTCTTATAAGTGGTTCACCATTTAATCATTATTCGTCGGCACGATTTATATTAGAACTATTTTAAGAGTTTTTAATGTAAAATCTTTTATAAACTTTTTATTTGCGTAGGAGCTAAATCTTAATAAAAACATTTTCAATATGTTATGTTTCAGGATTCTAATCGGTTCTCCATATTCGACGAAAAGACACTAAAAAACCTTTGTTACTTAATATATTATTGTGACCATTTTTAATATGCCACAACGAGGAAGATAAATATTAACTCAACCGCAAAGTACTTCAGAACTAAATAAAATACTAATAAAATCCAATACAAAATACGAGTCAACGGTCTTGTGTAGTCTTAAAAAGCAACAGAGCGGTCGTCTCAAAACGGTGAGTTAACATCATTATCGGACGGGCGCCAGGGGGCGGTGGGGTCGCGGCGGTGGGAGGGGGTGGCAGGCGACACACGTCGCTCAGATGTCGGCGGCAGACGGACGTCTTTGTCGACCGCTCGGTTTATTTGCTCCATTCGCCTTGGTGCTATAGAAGTGACAGTTGGAAATAGAAAACCGGGGAGTCTGAATAGATTTTAAGGTTTTTTTTAGTTGCTTGCTTTGAATTCTTTTTCAATTTGAATAAAGTTTCAGCGTTAATGAAGATTGAAATGCAAATTATTTGATTCATGACGGCAGTATAATACAATAAATTTAATTTTGGTATATAAAAATGTATGACAAGTCAATGAAGCTGCTAAAAAAAAGGCTGAATTATTTAGTATAGTCCTTATTCAGAGATTGAAGATCGCAATACTTACGAAAATTTGGACCTATCTATGCAAGGTGTTATGATCCAGTTAATAATACATAAAGAATATAAAGTTAAGGTATTTTTTAATAACTTCCGTTTAGTTACGACTGATTAAATATAGCTTTTTATAGTTTCGTACCGTAATAATTATTCTAGGAAAGAACAAGGCCGATGTAGTTCTGGGTATAGGTTAATTTAGCTATGGTAGCACATAAAATTTTCTTCGAATTATTTTAAGCGTGTCGAGATGTTTATAACTAAATATCCAATTTCCTTACACCACAACAGGCAAACTTCCACTCTAGTCAAGTGGCGGTTCTAGATTAAAGTGACGTCCACAAGTGCTTCGTGTTGACGCCAAGCGTAACTAAATGAATTTTGTAACATAATTTAACATTCAACTCTACACTGCAGTGTTTTTATCAATAATGATTAGTTGGATAATTTGCATTTTAAATAATATTTTATATTATTTGCACTAAAAGTGAACAAAGGAGTTTGATGCTTATTAAATATTACTTTCTTCTCATTTCTTTTTGTTTTTTCAAATCATGGTGGCTCCTGCGTCGGGTCGTTACGTTCCCTAAAATATGGTTGAGCGAAACGATGGCTGGTTCATGCGTCATAATCGTGAACGGGTGCCGCCAGTGGGGACTGGTCTGCTCTTGTCTACTATGTTTATTCTTAATCATGCTCGTATGTATTCATTATAGTGATTATAGAATACAGGTTTTTGTAGACTTGTCAAATTTTACTACCAAGTACATTTTCTTGTAACTGGCAGGAGAAAAACTAAACTTGACGATTTTCTTCCCGTTCTTTTAAGATAAAGCTTCAGCCCACAGTGAATGGGCGCGCTAGTTTTTAAGTTTTGACCTTCGTTATAGCCCTATTGAGCCACATTTGAATAAATTATTTGGACTTTGGACTTTGAAATATATTGTAATCTATCAAAAAATACGACCTAAATATATTAGTCTTGATTTACTATGGTGTGCTATCGTCAAAAGCAACCACGTTTATCCATTTTGATATCCGTGTTCGTCATTCTATTCTGTGCATAAGCATAGCCCATTGCTGGACTTTGGGCTCTCTCATTTTCAAGGTTATAAGGATAAGAAAATAACTAAATAAGCCTATGGCGTAGGTGACTATTGCACTGGGCGCTCTAATCCAGCTCTCGCCAGTCGATCTACGAAAACTATTACTTTATCTACTCTAAGTTGGGCGTCTCATGGCCTCCGCTGTAGATCGTCACCCGGTTGTCGGTTTGGTGGCTAATATAGCCAGCCTATTGACGTTTGTCCTTTCGTTGAAAAAAGAACCAATGAGAGATATTATTGACCTAAAATTTATAAGCGCCACTTGCACTATTTTTATCTAATGTCACACGTCATAATTACTACATTCTACCTGATGGTAAGCAGTCGGTGCAATCCAAATAAATTAAGGGTTATAGGAACTAGGAATCACGTATGCCGGCAGCAAATTCCAGAATTAATGGTCTTACACAGAAATGACTTATCAAAAATCTTGGTTCGAGTGCTGATAGTCTGCACAATATATAAATGGTTCCTAAGACCACGTGTTGTTCAGGGGTGAAAAGGAGATCAAAAAGCTCCTCAGAACACTCACTAGATGAGTCTCGGTGTTACCAGTTACGGATAAATATTTACTTTCATTTTGTTTGTATTTTCAAGATGGGGTACTGAATCAAAGATCAACTATGCTGAACTTTATACTAATATTACAATTTAATGCGACATCTAGTAGATTGCGAGCTCTCTGGTAAGTTGACTCAATCAAACTTGACAGGTCGCAGTCGACGTGGGTTGGACACTGCGGATCATCGATTTTTTAACCCCCTCCCCTTCTTAACCCCCCTGATGTTTACGTCGGGTTAAGTTGCAGGTGGGTGACAGACGGAATGACATAATGTCTCCGTGGAAGTCCTTTGGATATTTTTAAACTTACTCTGTATTAACATGCTTAATACTTTATTAACTTAAGCCTAGTAATTCGTTTGATTTAGAGTCAGTAGCTAATTAATTCAAGCCTCGCAAATGTACTACAAAAGTGAACCTTTTTGTGAAATAAGCGCTTTGAGCTTAGTATGATACTGAATCTATCATACTAAGCTCAAAGCGCTTATTTTACCAAAAGGTTGCTGCTAAAGAGCTATTAACAATATTAGTCTTATATGAAGAAAAAAAATTAAACAATCTCTTAAAGGCTTAAGTTCAAGTTTACAATGTAACAAAGTCATGATATCGGTATAATTGTATAAATAAAAGAGTGAAAACAGAAAATCAAGCTGGGTTTTAGATGTATATAATATACGTTAAGATGTCAGTCAAGAATAATGAAAAAAAGTCAAAGTTGAAAAGCTTTTTATAAAGTCCTTACATTAACTTATGTAAAGTTATTTTAAACAATCGTTATATCCTAGCCATTTCGCGTTTACCCAAGATTTAAGCTAAGGGACCAGGATCTGCTGACTGGTCTCACTAGATTTGGCTAAACTTCAGTTTTGCTATACAGATACTGTTATTTTAAACAACAAATCATATTATCTAAAATGTAAATTTTTAATTATACTCACGTCCGAAGATTTACTTACGGTACAGGAATGATAGATACGAATAGATATGAAATTGTATTTATACAAATATAACTCTTGATAGATGCATTTTTAGTTCATTACACTGATATATAGTGAAACTTAAACAGAGCAGAGAGATATCTTTTTATGCTTAGTTTGTACCGCACTAAAACAGCGAGAGACAATTTTCCTCGCATACTAAAAAAATACTCACAGATTTTTTTCTCTTAAAGTCGTAGGCTCTTTGTGATTGAAGATTTGCTTAAAATATTTGTCTCAAAAAAAAAATTAAGTGTTAATTAAAGCACTTATATTTACATTAAAATACTTTTCAAAAGAACTTGGTCTAGGCTAAGAGAGTACTATAGTTTCGGAGAAAGGAAAATTGAATGAGTTATATATTTTTTTCTAGTGGTGAATATGACCATGAAGCGAATATGATGAATAATAAATATATAATGAATATGAAGCGCTCGTAGCCTTGCGGTGCTAGGTGGTCAGAAACGATCACCGAAGTACAGCAGAGTTTACAGAGGTCAATCCTTGGATGGGTGACCGTTTGTGTGGCATTTGATATCGAGCGCTTCCGTGCTTTGGAAGGCACGTTAAGCCGTTGGTGCCGGTTATCACTAAATGTGGTATTCGTTAAGCCATGTTAGAGGCCTAATGGGCGGCTTGATAAATTCTAACAGCAGGACGCCATACACCTGCCTCCGCCAATCCGCACTGGGTCAGCGTGGTGGAGTATGACCCAATACCCTCGCACCTTGGTATGTGAGAGGAGGCTCGAGCTCAGTAGTGGGACGTTAATGGGCTGAGATGATGATGATGATGAATATGACCAGTTACTTGCTCGCTCATTTATTATTATTGTAAATGAGTTTTTAGTATTACACAGAAAGTGCACAAAATTATTAAAATTTCTGCATTTTATTGTACTTACAAACTAAATTAAATTTTTCTTACCTCTTGCTTTTTTGTTGCTGCTGACATGTAACGTTTCGTCTATTAGCACAAAACAGCACTTCTCGTCGAGGGGCGCGAGACGGTCTACTATCTGCACTTCACTATCTCCCCGGTATATCTGCATCACTGCACTCAATCATACCAAGACTTCTAGAACCCTCTCCTACTTAATTGACAGTCCACTCCATCAAACCTTGAGGCATGCCAGACAACAAACTAACAACAACCCTAACTGAATACAAATAGAGCACAGAAATCATGGATGCGAATCTCAAGATTTTCCGCGACGAACAAAACGCGGTTGCGTTTCGTTTGGGCGATTCTAAACTGTATTTGTAAAGGGGTAACACTAAAAAGAGTGAATGGACAAAGTTGACGTTTGCCTGTCAACACTAAACGTCTCACGTCAAAGTGACAGACGCCATCGCTTTTGCATTTGTGTTGGTTGTAGCGGGAAAAACGTATTCATTGATATTACGAGTATTTCTTACTGCCAGATAATTAGAACTAGCGGACGCTCTTGTATTTGCCTGCGTGTGTACAGTTATCACCAAATTGACCATATTATTTATTAACATCGTAATGTAAACTAAAGAGATAAAGCCCACGGTTGAGAGATATATGACACAAGTCGAAATTATACAAACATATCAAAGGTGTTGCTTCCTTTAATTACTAGTAAATAATAATCTACAAGATCGAGCATAACATTGAAAAAAATATCAAAAATACTTTAATAATCTTAGAATTTGTGATATTTACAAAGGACTACATACATAACTCTGTAATATCCCAAATCTATTGGTAAATTTTGCTGACAAAGAAATACTATGATCTTATAGTAATAGGTACTTTAATTTCATATCTTTGAAGTGACAATTGATCTGCATTTATGTTTGGTTATGTTACAAATAAAGCTTTCATGATTTATTCGCAAATATGCATCAAATACTAAGAGACTTCAAATTGTGTCAACTCATTTCAATCGCGGTTTACAAAACTATTTGCGTTAGCAGGTTATTCAGAATTCAAATGCAATTTATTTTCAAGCACTTGTAAACATCACTTAAATCTAGCATTGCCACTTTACTAGAGTGAGAGCCTGATTATTTTTTAAACTACTTTTATTGTATACCAGCAGCCCCCCGCGTGATCTATATACAAACAATCTTTTTTAATTACTCTAACTATTATAAAAGCGCATTCAATTCCGTTGCGTACTCTTAAAGATCTAACCCCTACAGGAGACAGATAGACAAAAGCTACATTTATACCATGTAGTTTGTAGGTATAGTTAGGGGTTAGAAAAATATTATCTACAGCAACTCGCTAGTTCCTTTGAACATGACCACACCCGCGAACTGACGATGCGAAAATTTCTTGCGACGAAAATAGTAAACGATGTTTGACAAATAGCGAACAGATGTTTGTGACTGTCGTCTGACGACCTGCAGGATGCCAGCGGCTGCCGAGAACTGCTTTTCGTGAAGATCTAAGTTGTAACATCACCTCTTACTATTTATTAAAAAGGTAGCTATGGTTTAGCCAATTAATGCACGATTTGAGAACACCAGCATTAATTAAAATTCACTTTGCTTGAAATAAATGAGACAAAGTCCACCATCATTTATAAAGGTCTAAGCGCGAAGTGTAACTTTACTTGAAGTAAATTAGACATAGACTAGAATCCAAACACAGCCTTCAGATTCAATCTATCAATCAATAAATCGCGCTAAAGATTGAGATATTTCTAAGGGGTCTCAGGCGGCGACGTAGGGTTGTCCAAACATGTCCAAATTATATTCAATAATTATGCTCTTTTCTTATGATGTGTTTATAATATCATTATTTTATTAAAGTGACTCGTCAAGATTAACATTATCCTACCGGATGATAAGCAGTCGATGCAATTTAAAATAAATTATAGCGATATCAAGTGCATCTATTTATGACCGCTGCTAAATGCCGCCCGAGAATACAGGAGATCAAAAACACATGCGCTGGAAATTAAAATGATTCAAATGGTTTCAAAAATTTTCTATTTCAACTATTCTATTTTTTTGGTTCGAGTGCTGATGAGTATGAGTTTGTTTGCTAAAATCAGCTAGTATATTCGGAATAAAATCGATAAGTCCTAAACTTAGAACAAAATAACTATACTATATCTCAGCGCTGGTTATTTGGTTCCTAACATCAGCACTTGAAGTTGGGGAGTGCGCTGGATTATATAGAAACCTCTTTTAGAACACAAAATCACTACACTATATCTCTGACCAGCACGGGTAATTGCGGAGAGGGCAGAATTGGATCGAAATCTTCTTCAGAATTCAAAAGAACTGCGCAATATCTCTGTTTAGCAAATAGGTACAGCATGTCCAGAACACTAATAAACTATAGGTATTATAATTCTTATCAGCACTTATTGTTCAGGAAAGGGCTAGATAAGTTCGATAAGATCTTCATTACAGTCTTAATCAATACTACATATAATTATATCTGATTAGCAAATGCAACAAGTTCAGACTACTAAAAATTACACAATATCTCAGATTACCTAAGGAATATATTTGATCCCCTGAAAATGTCTTATTTCCATATAAAAATACTAATTGACTAGGAGATCTACTAGGGGATTGACGTCTGAATTACTGTTTCTGATGTGGAATAAGCTTGGATTCAGTTGGCAGTTTTGATGAAAGGTTATTTAACCACACCATCCATACCATCACCAAACCACTAGTTAGCTATATTACCAGACTAGAAATACCGCAATTGCCAGCCCTAAGCACGGTCACGTGGGCTATGGGGTGGGGGGGCCGGGCTGTTTACCGCGCGTGACGGATATATCCCGCGTAGACAGCCGTCAATCAGCCGCGATATGACGGGAATTCATATTTCAGTGGACCGTTGGACGCAGCGGTCTTGATACTTGTCCGGTGAGAAGTCGCGAATTGAAGAGCTGTTGGCATATTGCTCTCTTTAAACTTTTGCAGCGTTCAGTTTTATATATAAAAATAATATATCTTCTAATCTATATACTATTACTTACAATAAACTTATTATAGAAACTTATCGATGAATGTAATTTACTTATAACTACTACTGGGGTCTGAAATAGATTTTATTGGAATTTAATTTCTTTGATTATTGGGTTTATCTGGCTATATGCTGTGCTCTCATGTAAAGCTCATATAATTCTCTTTACTCACAAAGTGTCATCTAGTTACGCAACTATATTTGGTCGTGCCTTAGCCGTACTTTTGTTTATTTATTTAAACTTTATCGCACAAATTAAAATAAAAATGTACAAAAGGCGAACTTAATGCTGCAAGGCATTCTCTACCAGTTGTTTCCACCATGACACACTACAAATTACTATATATCAATTACCTTTTCAATAATGTTTCCCCTGATATGTTATATACCCATAGAAGTAACTTTAATACACCTTTTTTATCAAAAGCACTAAAAAAGCAGACCCCAATCCAACATTTATATCCACAATCCATTAATTTACATACAAAAACCAACAACCAATGAATGCTTACCAAAAAAACGACTTACTCTCCAACTGCCAAGACCAACCAGTCCGTTCGTCTTTCCAAATACGTGTAGACGTCAATGCGAAATCAATCAAGTCCGAGACGGGGGAGGAGGCTGCTGGGTGAGGGGGTCAGGGTGAAGGGGGAAGGGGAAGAGGGGCCCTTGACCTGTCGCGTGTTTGCTTGGCGGGCTGACGGGTGATTGATAGGTGCACAAGGTGCTTCGTTCCAAGGACGTTTTTTAGACACGCGAGTTGTACGTCTTGTTATGTTGAGTAGCTTTTGTTTGTTTTTTAGTACTTTTTGGTTTTTGCCTTTATGTGACGGTAGCCATATAGTTTCATCGCCCACCTAACATACTTTTAATATGAATTCATCGTAATGTTCCAAAAGTTATCTTTATATATATTTTATGTTTTCGTATTATATTTTCGTTGGATTCATGCGAAAGTGAGCTTGTTTGTTATGCCCAAATTACTGGACACATCTTGAAGATATATATTAATTACACAATCTCACGCCTATTAATAAATTATTTGGGATGCGCCAAATCCTTGCTGCAACTGTTGAAAGACCCAATATTCACATAGAAAAAGAAACCTTCGAAAAAACCGTGGTCACGGTGGTGTCCGCGGTGACATGCGATGAATTATAGTCAGGCAAACAAATCTAGATCCTCAAAAAAATTATTTGACTTTATAAAAACTTTATTTATAATTTTCCTACGTTATGTCTCGGCAAATATAGAAAGACTTTCAGGCGCTGTCTCCAACTTAGTTATTTGGTAGAACTTTGTTGAGTTAGTTGATGATAATGGTGATTGAGCTGTCGCGTGTCTGCTTGTTTGTGACCCCGGGTGAGTGATGGCTGCCACGTCTTAACGACTGAGCTGCTTATTCGCGGTACTAAAACTTAGTTGACTGATGTGAATTCAAAAATGAACCGTAAGTGTACAGTTTTAAGTTAAGTTTTCTATTATTAGTTGTTTATATCTTTGACGACCGATTTGGCGTGGTGGCGAGTATACCCGCATTCCACTCCTGAGGTCGTGGGTTCGATTCCCACACAGGACAAATATTTGTGTGTATAAATATGAATATTTGTTCTGGTCTGGGTGTTTTTCTGTGTATATTAAGTATGTATTTACAAAAAAAAAAAAGTATTTATGTATGTTTATCCGTTATTTAGTATCCATAACACAAGTTCTTAATGATACTTATCTTAGAACTAAATAATTGGTGTAAGTGTCAGAAATATTATTATATAATATATTATTATTATCTACAGGTTCTTGGTCCTTAAAAAAATTTTATTAGTTGATACGGAATGAAAGAACCCAGGAAGAGCACAGGCTTGTCGTCGTAACGAGTGACATGCCTGCTAAATGGTGGAACATTGACAAGGGTTGCTGAAGACCGTACGAAGTGGAGGCAAAAAAGAAAGAAAGCAGTCCCCGGATCTGTAACGTGGCTACTGGGATAACGTTTGGATGATGATGATGAGTTGAAACGGATTAAGCCGAAATATATTTTAAGCCACTGAGTGGGGAAATCTTTTTGGCTTAATCCTTTTCAACTAATCAGTTCACAACTGACGTGACTTTGGCTTAGGACGGTGAATAGCCAGCTTTAGTATGTCAGGCGGATGTCAAGGTCGTTTTTGACACAACAATTGTCATGATTGTGATGGAGGATGATAGTCATTTGCTATATTTATTAGATTCGAGCGCTATTAGCCCAGGCAGTATAGCAGTTCGAAGTACAGCTAACCTAACAAAGACTGGAAACGATATTCATATAATTTTTAAAAAAAAATTACCTCCTCTCCTTTGACTCTTAAAGTTGCTTACCTGACAGAGTCAGTAACATTGGCATTAAAAATTGCATGACATTTATGAACACATTATGGTTTGTTATAGCCGAAATTCAGCCAAATCTGGTTAGCAGACTCTGAGCTCTTAGCTCAATTTAAGGGCAACCTGAATAGGGATATGAATATTTTGAATGTTGTTAGTCATTGGATGAATGACCGTGGCATTTGATATTAAGCAGTTCCGTTTCTTCTCGTCAAAAATACCTCAGTGTGCTAAGACGAAAGTCTTTAACCAGTGTGTGTTGCCAGTGATGACGTACGGTACTAAGACTTGGTGCCTGACTATGGGCCTCATTAGAAAGCTCAAAGCCGCCCAGCGTGCAATGGAGAGAGCTATGCTCGGAGTGTTTCTACGTGATCGAATCAGAAATATAGAAATCTGTTGGAGGACTGGAGTGACCGACATAGCGAGGCGAGTTTGCAGGCTAAAGTGGCAATAGGCGTGGCACATAGCTCGAAGAACCGACAACCGATGGGGCGTTAAGGTTCTTCAATGGCGACTGCGAACCGGCAAACGTAGTAGAAGACGGCCTCCCACGCGATGGAGCGATGATCTGGTCAAGGCGGCGGGAAGCCGATGGATGAAGGCGACTCAGGATCACTCAGTAAAGAAATCTATTGGGAAGTCCTATGTTCAGCAGTGGGTGTCAGATGGCTGAGATGATGATGATGTACCAGAAAGCATCTAAATCCGATGGTCTCCTATCACTAAACACTACACTACTGGTGGTAGTCGCTTAGCCAGATTCTGTGTCTAACAAGGAGTATGACTTAAATTCCTCTTACCTTCATTTAAACTATACAAAACAATTTTGCTTACTGATTATTTCATAATTAAAATGAAATTAAAAATCCTGACGTTTTGTTAACGTTGTTAATTTATTAAGCGGTAGTTAAAAACAGTCAAGTACTGATTTATTACTATAATTAAGATAATGTAAATGTAATATATGCTAAGGTATGCCATTAGCAAAATTATTTATATCCACATTAAATAATAATTTAAAATGTTACAATAAATTTGGTTTAATGGATTTTTAAGTATTTTAATTTATATTAAACACAATATGTCTCATTATGTTTACTGTATAAACAAGAAGTAAGCAACGAGAGTGTGTCTCGTTTAAGCGTTGGTCGTGAAGCTTCGATCAACAATACAACTAGATAACGCATCACATACAAAAACAGAACTCAAATATGGCACCGAGTGACTATAGAATAAATAGATATAGGTATACCCTATGAAATGGAGCAAAACGACTTTTAGCTTTAATATTTTTTATCAAACTTACACCTTATCTGGAATATATAAAGCAAGCTTTTGTTTGTGTCAACATTCACTTACGCTTTTACGACATGAATGACAGAAAGCGATAAGAAATAGAAGTTCTTATCTAAACATTTTTTATACACATTGACTATTGTGTCTAAATTAGACTTTATTTGTTAACAAATAAGTTTAATAATAACTTAAAAAGTAAATCCATAGTGCTGCACTGTTCTGACACAACCAACTTATGGCAAACTCACGCGCCAACATTTGCCAATGTTGGCGCGTAGGTTGGCTTTACAAAGTTAATAGTGTAATGTTATTAAAAAGGCGAATATTTAATCTATTATATTATAAAATTATATTTACTTACCGAAAGTACGATATTCCGTCCGATACATTTTTTTTCGATAGTTATTTCCACAGTTTTTGAACACACACTGAGGCATTGTGGCACTTCCACACGTTGGCGCAATCACAAGTGAACTAACTCGAAAATAAGACCCCACTTTGAAGTGAGGCGTTATTTTCTCGGCCGTTTTTAAGACTCTGACCCGTTATCTAGTTGTATTGTTGATCGAAGTCGTGAAGACATCTTTGTTCTGAGGTTCCTATCTTACCTGAAGATGCCCTGTGTAAGGGCGAAACACGTGTCGTGTTGAATAGTTTCTCGATTTTTCGGGAAATTACAGTAGCGCGGGAATTGTTACAAAGATATTTTTAATCCATCACTTGCTTATAATGGATTTCCGCAAAGTAACGCCTGAATCAATAAATTATTTAAATAAGAAGTGTCAAAAATTTGTTTGGTCCTTGAGAAGTACCTTTTGTGTTGCGTCACAATTAATTTTATCTCTCTCTGGGAAAGAACTGACTCCTATACCACAGGGAAACCTAACGTAGGATTCAGTGTTTATATTTTATAGTTAAATTGTGCAAGTATCAATAAAATATTATATTATTATTATTATATAGGAAGACATATGTTCTGCAGTGAATAATAATAATATAATATTTTCTTTTTATTGCAGGCAGAGCCCATAGTGTTAGTAATAATAATTATTATTTTCTAATGTTAGTATTCAGTAGTTAGGTCAGTAAAAATTATAAAACTAATCTCTGCTAGGTTGTACAGCGGAAAGCAATACCGAAATATAATTTAAATTTGGCCAATTTCTTTTTAAATGAAATGAAATAAAATTTATTTAGACATAAATACAAAGAACAGAATTCAAAACAGTAAACAATTTTTACACATAAGTTAACAAATAGTATGCCTAAAAAGGACTCCACTCAGACTCATTCATTTTGGGGTATGCATTGTAATTGGTTATATTTTAGCTCATACTAATTACAAGAGTCTTTTTGTCACGAGCACATCGGAATTTTAATAATCAATGGATTTTAATTTATAAGGGATTCCCTCACACCTAGGATAGTATTAGAAGGCTCAGTAGCGAAACGTTCATGGGCTGACTATGATGACCCATTTATGATGAAGATCACCTTAATTAATAAATTTACGCCCGTTTCCCTGAAGGAGTAGGCAGAGGCATATTTTACGCCCATACTTCACCAATTATACCAATCATATAGTCCCACGTAATAGGTGGCGAGCCTGTTGCCGCTTACCGGGCACTGTTATGTTCGCCTAAGCCTCGTCCGTCAATCGGCTGGTGCACATCACTTGCAGGTGAGGTTGGCTTGAGCTCTTTAGGTCTTTGTAAGATCCCTCTACACCTTAATTAATAAGAGGACTTGAGGATGGCGAATCGTTGATATGCTGTGAATGATAACCCAATAATAATTAAGAACAGACAAATGTGTCATTTGAAGTAACTTGTAAAAAAAACCATCTAAAATTAGATTCAGACCACTCGCTACAAACGTTTTTATATATTTTTGTTCTCCAATTTAAAGTCCATCTGTCTGTACGTTTGACTGGCACTCCCATATTAATTGACATGTGGTATGTTTTAATTATATAACTATTGTCAATCAATGTCTGTCTAATATCACTTATGTCGATATGCATTTAATATTGATCAGTCATTCGAGAAAATTGCTTAAACTTCCTTCATACTCGTATAATGCGGTACAATTATGATTCAAGCGTAATGTAGATGTAGGCTTTCAAGGTTAAGCGTATTAGTTGACATCATCACCATGATTTCAGCCATATAGAGTCTATTGCTGAATGATGGCCTCCCCAAGAGTTTATTATATTCAAGGTAAATTGTATTAGTATCGAATATCAGTTTATAGCCAGTTCGTATCGAGTTCAAACCTCGCCGATGTTAGAAAGTTTTGCTGCCTATACATTTGTCCCTAC
Source organism: Musotima nitidalis (assembly GCA_949126915.1). Lineage (NCBI taxonomy): Eukaryota > Metazoa > Arthropoda > Insecta > Lepidoptera > Crambidae > Musotima > Musotima nitidalis. Next base: position 20,062,378 of record OX421416.1, read on the forward strand.
ATACATTCACGAAGGGGTAGTCAGAGGCATAAGATATGCCTTCGCCACTTGCATTGTTGGTCTCACGTAATAATAGGTGACGAGCCTTTTGCCGTTTACCGGGCACTGTTATGTTCGCCAGAGCCTCGTCCGTTGATCGGCAGGTGCACCACTTGCAGGTGAGGTTGGCTTGGGCTCCTTAGGTCTTGGTAGGATCTCTATATTCCCAATACAAATTTGTATAATTATAGTATTAGGAGGAGCCTATCATCTTCAAGAATGTATAACTCTTTAGACTTTCTAAGGTGCTCAACTTCAAAAAGACCCATTCTGCCTGCAGCCACCAGAGGTTCGACAAAAGTCACATAATTATCATTGTTTTTGCTATGAAAGAGATAGAAAATGTTAGAAGATGATTGCCAACATTCTATTATTATTTGTAATATTAAGCCACAGGTAAAAAATCTAGTCAAATTATTGAAACTGGGCTCAATCAGATACACATGTGATCGTCACTTAAATGAAAGGCCGGTGTGAAAATATATTTACCTGGAACAATAGCCAAAATTCACAAAATCCTAAAATTTTCTACAGGAGAAAAAGGTCTTGACTCAAATTAAAAATTATATATAAAGAAGGTTTTCATCACAATCTATAGTATTCTACCTTAAAGTCAATGTGCATAGATTAAAAGACCCTGTGATATACTAAAGATGAGCCTTCTGTTATAAGAATTTAATTTTCAAGGGTTACTCAGTATAACATTAAGACTAGAGGAATAAAATTAATGCAACATTTGTAATTAAATCCAAATAAAAATAATTATGACCATGTATGTTTTATTATATAGACAACAACCAAAAAGGGTTTAAAACTAAAAGAAAAACAAAAAAAGTTGTCACAACTTAAAAAAGTTTTAATCAAACTAATTCCAAAGAGATAGTAACTCCCGAAGACATAAGGTACAATCGCAGACATAAGGTACAGTCGCAGACACAAGGACACTCGCATTACGAGGTTCCCGATAAAAAACAACACCATTTCCACCGTACATTGGCAACTGAAGTTTATAGTATTGCCGAGAATGGCCTATGCTCTATCCCTTTCGCACGCCTCCGAAATGCCTAGAACAAAACGGGTGCACTAAAATTTTATTCGTCGCACACGTGGTTCGAGGCTCGTATAATGCAGTAACTTAACTAAAAAGAAAGATAAGTCCGTATTTATACTACCCAAACGCGATATTTCGCTGCGACCATCAATGTGGAGTGTTCCATTACAATTTAAAGTCATGATGGTGGCTAGGTATTGGAAATTTAAATTCGCAACTGCTTTTCTGCTGTAGGCGACCTTACACCTTATTCTTTTGGTGGTAGGAGTCGAAATTAAAAAGTGGGGGTTTGGTATTATGTCGTTCTATTTTTGACTAGGATTTTCTCTAACAGACTAACAGCTTCGGAGTCTTATGTGTTAAAATTTCAGCTCGAGTTTTTTAGGTAACTTTATTGAATATCGTTAGGTGTAACTTGACTAATCGCTCATTAGTGGCCACCCATGCTAGTCTTATCAAATGTCGCTTAACTCTCTTTATCGTTTTTCGCGTTACACATGTAATATATTTAAGCTTTAGAGTATCGTTTAATTTGTTTTATTTTCATTCAATTATGTACCGCGTTCTGCTTTTGTGTATTTATTTTGTATCTAAAAAAATCTAGATTTAAAAATGTTATACTGGTCAGGTCATTATTGGCGCATTGTATTTAATCCCTCTTTTAACGTACTGTAACTTATTGTCAATAAAGGTTTTATCTTTTCTGTCACATATAATGGTAGCCGGACAAAAGGCTTAACAGGCTACAGATATATTATTAGTTTCTATTTTCATATAGTAAAAATATTAAAAACTCAATACTAAACAAATGCCCACCCGTCCAAAAAATTACCTTCGATGAACGTAGCTGCACCACCAATTATCGCTCCGGCGCCGCGAATGCGCCGTCTCAATCAGCGCAATTGGACACGCGGATTGATGTGCAAAGCGCATTGTTTACTTTACATTACGTTTCGATGCAAGACCTGCTTTTTATCACCTGTGCGCGCGCGTCATCGCAATGTTCAAGCTTTGTTCTGTCACTTTTCAAACGCTAAGAATTGCAATGGTGATGTATAGGAATTTAAGCATTTTACGTATTTACGCATAAATGGACCGCTTCCTTCACAAATTTAAAAAATTACACTTTTTACATTCTTAGACACATTTAAAATTCTATTGATTCCTGTCGGCTGCCTCATGAATTAAATAATCCATAACTTAGTATTTTATGCAATATTTTTATTTCTGAACTGAAAATTATTTTTTATAAATCCCTAGTTCAAACTTCTGGGACGAGAACCGGAAAATACCTCAAAAAAACGAAGGAATTTTTTTATAACTTTAGTGGTTTCTGTTGTTTAATTTACAAGGTCTTTTTTAAATTCAATACATTGTAGACATATTGTAAATTCTATATAATAATTATAACTATAATTAATAATAATTACTAATAATTCTAACTATATAATTGGCGAAGTGTGGGCGTATAATATACCTCTGCCTACCCCTTCGGAGAAACAGGCGTGAATGTATGTACTACTTTAATGTATATATGTAAATTCTAAATAAATCCCTTCTTGTTCAAGCACTGTTGCTGCAATTTATATGTCAGCAGCAGTAACGTGTATTGTTTCCTGCGCGTGAGTCGACGACTTGTAGCGATGACAGCGTCACTTGTACACTGACCAATCTATTTACTGCGGTTTGAATTATTTGGTAGTAGGGTGCATATCAGATCAATAAAGTATTTGGTGTGGATAACGTGTTTATAAGTTAGCTGTTCTTACATACGTTATAATGTATAATAATAATAATTATATAGACTCATGTCATGTTCTGCATGCACAAGGGTAGACAGAGACAATGAACCGCTAATTTAGATATACAAGTCCATCGATGGAAGGAAAAAAAAGAAAAGAAAAGAAAAAATAGGACCAGAAAACTTATCGAATTAAATCTGAGAGATTGATCGCGGCTCCTAACAATTTGACACCACTCCTTTCTTTCTTTCATTAGCTTTAGAAGACGGAATAGTCCCGTGCTGCAGAGCACCGGTCGACACCATGACCTGGGGCCAAGCTCCTACACCGATGTACATAAGTAACTGACAGAGCCAAATTTTTTATCAATTTTTTATCAACCAGTTATAATTTCGGATAGGGTATGCAATATAGGAGCGGCACTCTATAATGTCAGATTATCGAAATAAAGTCGATATTGAAGTTCTTTATTTACTTGTAAAGCGTGCTCGCCATTAGATTGGATTCCAAGATCTAACTCAATCTCGAGCGCTCCTAGTTACCAGTTAACTCCTCAGTTGAGTGCACTCTATAAATACGTTTATGATCATCAAGATGCGTTTCATTATTAATAATAATAATAATAATAAATATTCTCTTACAATCACACCAATTATTTAGTTCCAAGATAAGTATCATTAAGAACTTGTGTTATGGATACTAAATAACGGATAAACATACATAAATACTTTTTTTTTTTTTGTAAATATATACTTAAGATACATAGGAGAACACCCAGACCAGAACAAATATTCATGTTCATGCACACAAAGATTTGTCCTGTGTGGGAATCGAACCCACGACCTCTCGAGTGAACTGCAGGTATACTGACCTCCACGCCATATCGGTCGTCAATCTTTCAATTATTATTATTAGTCAATTATATTATTAGTCAATTATTGATCTAAATAATGATCTACAAACCGTTTATGCATACCAAAACATTTGAACTATCTTCATTTCCCAACTCATTGTTGCCACCTCAGAGCTGTCATTGACCTGTCAATATGCCCAAGTCTGTTTGCTTGGCTTATTGAAACAGGTGCCCCGAAAAACTGGTTCGATTCCCGTCTGAGGCAGACGGCTTGTTTGTTTAACTCAGATTGACGTTTCGGATTGTTTGAAAAGTGTTGACAGATGTGGATGACAAAAGATATGTTTACCGAGGCACGCGTATTCAGATGGGTGTTTAAAAGTGAAATCTTACGTTATGTTCTTGTTGTCAGGTTTTGTTTTGTACTAGGCGTCGACCGCGACTTTGTACTTTTGCGTATTAAATTAAAAACCAATTTTTACGATATAAAGCTACAAAGTAAATAATATTACCGGATCGCGGAGCTAGATCGTCTAGTACTTCTAGAACCTATAGGTATATTTTATTAATCATAATTTATAGGATTCATTTAAAATTTCTACTAATTTGTTCATAAATTCGTAAGCGAAGTCAGAAACGAACACCGAAGTAAAGCAGAACTCAAATTGGTCAGTTCCTAAATGTGATCGTGTGTGTGGCATTTTATACCGATTAACACCATGAGTACTAGTCTTTAAGCCACGTAAGAGACTATGGGTTTTACAATTTTAACAGCAATACGGTCAGTCAAGAAGGTATATGGATGGTTTTTAGTCAGTAAAAGTCTGACACACTCCCCCGTTCCACTCACAGCGGGTGAAGGTCACTAGATGATTTTCCAACGCCACATTACCACATCTACCCTGCCAATCCGCATTAGGTCTGCATGGTTCGTGATCAGTAGTGGGACGTTAATGGGCTTAGATGACGATTCTTCAAATGTCAGCTCGTTCACAAATCACGGATAGAAGCAAATAAACAGTGTCAAACCAGCCGCCGCATACCTCTTTATTGCGCCACCCCGCCCACGCGCCAGAATCGTAAAATATTAAAAGATACACGATTCTCTTGTCTTATGACAGCGTCACAAATGATTTTATGATCGTAAATAATTGTTATAATGTATGTTACTTTATGTTTTTTGTAGTCGAAGCGCCTGCGGGGGTAACGCGCACTGGTGCTTAAAAACGTTGCGATTTTAGACCATCTTTCTTTAAATACGGTATTTTACATGCTTTGTTGCTTTGAAAAATTTGAATATTCTTTGACATTACATAAAGCACCAGTTTCAAAGCCAAGGTCTAAATAGTTTATGTAACTCTAAACTATTCTTAAAATAAGCTCTTAACAATAAATATCAGCGTAATAAATTAAGTGTCCCCATCAAGATCGGACTTTCAAAAAAATGTGTAGGTACTGTATAAAATTCCAGTACCTAATCCAAAACAAAAATTACAAGCAGAATAATATGAAATAATATTATCTCCGTAAGTAGAAAACAACACCTCACGCTGTTGAAACGTCAAAAAAACGTCAGCGTTTTTTCGCGCCACTGTTACATCACCAAATCAAGCACGTCTCGATGATTCGTCATGGGAGTGACAGCTTTACGATTGTAAAATGGACGCCGCGGTAATAACAACAACGGTTTATTGGCCAAGACTGCTTTATTGTCGGGATTATTCGCGTCTCCGGGCAATAGTGTGCCGCTTGTCTGTTTCCCGGCCGCCCGTCTGTTACCAATTTTTTTTTAAAACCATTTTGTTTTAATAGTTTTTAGATTATTATTTTTTCAATTCTTATTATCGATATAAGTTCTATAATATGGTAGAGAGAGACATATCTTTCACTTTTCATTGAGTGTGTTATTAATTAACAATGTAAAATTATATGTTATGGTGTATTTTTTTTCAATAAATTAATAATGGAATGTTATCCTTGATTGATTGATGAAGTACAGATCTTTACTACATTCTTATGTTATTATTATGTGCCGTTATAATTAATAGGAAAGTATATTAGTTGAGAGTATGAAAATTGCCTGTCTGATTGTCTCAATTTATGGCAGCTAGACTGATTAAGACAGGACTTTCATTAGCCTGAACATTATGGGGATTTGGGGACAAAACAAGATCTTCATTTTACCAAATAAAATTGACAGCACTAGTTTTAATCCTGGTTTAACATTAGATCTTAAAAAAATTAAAAAAAAAATCATTTAATCAAGTTTGGCTCAATAGAGTTCTTATGAATGTCATACTTATAAACTAACGCGCCCATTCACTGCGGGCGGGCGCTTGATTGTAAAGGAACGGGCAAGAAAGTCGTCAAGGTTCGTTTTTTCTCCTGCCAGTTACAATAAAAATACATAATATTAAAACAATAGACATGAGCAGACGCGTTACGCTCAACCATATTTTAGGGAGCGCAACGACCCGACGCATGACGCTACCACCGCGGAAACATATAAGTGAGCGTGATATACTCAAGCTGGATAAAAGGATTTTAGTAAAAATAACATTAATATTAGAAGACTGAATTAAATTAAAATAAATGAAATAAATTAAATGTGCTGCAAACCACAATTTTGTTACTGTAAAGTTACTGTAAAATCGTGTTTTGTAATAAGCCCCCATGTGTTGTTATGAATAAATGAATTAAATAGCAGATAATATCTATATAATATAATTATATAGAGGCAAAAGTGGCAAGCGTGAGTGTAACTAAATGTCTCTTGTACTGTGGGTTTACTTACCATGCACATTTTTTTAAAAGTCCTCCAAAATTTTGTTGTATAAAGCATACAAATACACTTATAAATGGAAATATATCTCATACTTTGTTAGTTTGCAGTCGTTTTATGAAATGACTCATGCCACTACCTGCCGCCGGCAACATGATTTATGTTTATATCAAAGATTAATTCTAAGACACACATATTAAAAATAGCAGAAGCATAAGTATGGTGGAATATCTAAAAACTTCCACAATAAATTATAAAAATATCATTAAACATCTCCATTTACAATTGATTTACGATCTCATAATAAATGTTTGTAAAAACTAAAATGATGTCCGGCAAAACATGTTATTCTTCACAAATAGTGTATCTGTTTCATCATTATAGTGATTAATTATATATTACTAATTTAGAACCTATCATACACCAATATACCTACGTACAACAAAATCCAAATTATAGGCAAATTACATAAAAAGACCGAAAATAATATAAACATTTTTAAATGATTCATTCGTCTTTGGGCTTGTTTAATCTATAAAGTAGCTATATTTGTAGTTATCTGTATATTATAGGAAGCTTACTACATAGGTGCCTTCGCAGTTCTAGATAGGTTCGCACTTCCAAAAGTATTTCCATTTTTAAGAAGGCAATAAAGAAACACTTCTTTTTTGCCTGCTAGCTGTACCTTTTAATCTAATTGTTTAATTTTAGTGTGTTATTGTTTTTTTTAGTCTTATAGTTTGTATTGTTACGTATTTTGAGCACATGTCTACTTTTTATATATTTATTCCTTCTTCGGTCTGCTGGAAGAAATTCCTTTTAGGGATAAGCAGTGCCGTTGTACATGTCTATCATAACTTCTGTCTTTGTGTATGTTCCTTAAGTGCGTACATTGTTAAGAAATAAATAAATAGGTACATACATATCTCCTCTCCTTTCCTCTAAGTGCTGGTCTTAGGAACAATCCACATACTGTGCAGACTATCAGCAATCGAACCAAGAAGTTTGGTGAGTCGTTCCAGTGTAAGACCACTAAGCTCTGGAATTCGCTGCCGGCTCATGTGTTTCCTAGTTCCTAGTAGTTAGTTCAATCCGGGGTATTTTAAGAGGGGCGTGAAACGGCATTTTAGCAGGCCGTAATGAGTGGGTGCGCTTGTACCGTGCATATTTCACGGTATAAAGCAAATTCATATTTTTGGACTCCTTACCATCAGGAAGTATGAAGTCATTATGACACGTCATTAATCATATCAATATATCATATCAATCAATAAAGTATCCATTCGGATGTTAGAAGCACATAGGTCTCCTCCAAGGTATCCATTGCGACCGAATTCCGCTCAGCCTTCATCCATCTGCTATTCTGCTACCAACAAATGAAGTAAAGACGACTGTAAAGATTTTCAGTCATATTTAAGTCTCCCGAATTTTGATATCACGACAGAATCACGTGCAGCCGTGATGCACCGGCTCCCAAACAAAAAACTGAAAATTGTCAGTCGTTGTTGGATCATTAAGTCAACAAGTTAAAAAAATGGCCGCACACGCTGCTCCTGCGCATTAAACTCGTATTGGAACATGAAAAGTCAATTAGTTGACCGCGGGCGGACTAAGCGCCATTGCGCCTTTACAGAGAGGAAAACGACTTATTCCTTATACTAGTATCATTTCACTACGAATATTTTTATAAAATAGTTAAATTGGTTATTGACATTCATTTATTTATGTACTTATACGCACGTCCATAACTTCACTTCGATTTACTGTAATAAATTAACCTCTTAATGGATATTTATTTTTTCATCTAAGTTAAAAAATATATTATTATATAAGTTTAGATATCCTACAGTCCTACTCTACTGTTAATGGGTTTGAATCTCGCAAACAATACTAGTTTTTTTTTATATTTGTGTAAATGAATTCGAACATGAGGCTTCTGGTATTTGCTATCTATTGTAAATGTGCATTTACGATAAGAGTATATATATAGCATGTTCAGGGACCAAAATTTAAGGAGGCCATGACGACCTCACCTGCACCAGCCAATCAACAGACGAGCCTCGCCACCTATTGCGTGGGATCAACAATATAGCTCGAGAAGTGTGCGTGAATTATTCGCCTTTATCTTCCCCTTCATGGAAATAAGTGTGATATTATATTCGTTGAATGTACATACATACATTAAATCACACCTGTTTCCTCGAAGGGGTAGGCAGAGGCATATTATACGCCCACACTTCGCCAATAGTGTTGATGGTCCCACGTAATATGAGGCGAGCCTATTGCCGCTTACCGGGCACTTCTATGTTTGCCAGAGCCTCGTCTGTTAATCGGCAGGTGCACCACTTGCAAGTGAGGTTGGCATGGGCTCCACAGATGATGGTAGGTTGAATGTAAAAAAAACATTATATGTTTACATTGCTTAGTAGATAATTATGGTACAACCTCTGCTTAGTCTCATAATAAAAGTGTCAGATGTTCAGGAATATTATTAATGATCCTTTTTATTATTACCAGAATAAGCCAGCTAAGAAGTTCAGTAGGTATGTAAAGTGCAGCCGTGCGACATGTAAGCGCAGTGTATCGGCTGCGTGGGCGCCGACGGTACCCTGCTGTTGTGATCGCTTTAATTGGATTTATTTTGTCTTTAGCGAACTATGAATAATGTATGCTTATTAGCTTTATAATTGGACGGTTAGTTGTAAGAATAAGGACGTTTATGTGTTATAGGTATTTTTTGTCCCAAATTATCTAAATTCCTTATCTAAATAATATTTAAACGATAAATTTAAGTTGTTCATTTATTTTGGCTGTAATTGGCTCTTTTGAAAATAAACACGAGAAAGCGCATGAAGCTCCGCGAAATTAGTTGGTAAGAAGGTAAATACCGGTTATCACTAAATGTGGTAGGATTGAAGCGTAGTAAGAGACCCTAACGGGGCTCGAAAGTACTGACACGGCCACGGAGGCTAGTGCCCAGGTATTTTATAATACGCAACAATTATTAATATTTACAATTTTCGACACTCTTTATTATTACTATCCGTTTATATAATAGATAGCTAACAAAGTCTAGCAGTATCTACCATCTACCTACCATCTTATTAGCGAATATAAATTATTCATCATCATCATTTTAGCCATATAAAGTCTAAACTGCTGAACGTTGGGCTTCCCAATAGATGACATTCTATGGGGGGGGTGTTTGCCCATAATCAGCACGCTGGGCAGGCGGGTTTGGTAATCGCAGCAAAGCCAGTACGCAGGATGACGCTGCTGCCCATCATCTCGCATATAAATTATTATTTGAAGAATAATCAAAACTCATGCAAATAATACAATACATTTCTCCGTCAATGTCAAGGTACGCTGCGCACGCGCCGTCCCTTCCCCCGCCCACCCCTTCACTCCTTTGAAAGGGGGAAGACTTTAAAGAAGACGTATCTCGCTACCATCTATTGTCCATTGTTTCCCTGCGGTTATTTATGACTGACAACACTACACCTATCCCCTTCTAACACACGCGAGAGATATGTCGGCGTCTCGCTCGCCGGCTTCCGTCCGGCGAATAAATTACGTTCAAAAATATTATTTATTAGATTATTCATTGCGAGATGCCGTGCTGTATTGGTTTCGATTCTTTTTTTACGTTGATTGATTTGTGGAGCTTACTTGTTGATAGTTCGGTTTGTAGGGTGCACATGATTATAATACAAGGTTCTTTTTAGAATATTGATTATGAGGGGGATGTTTGAATATATTGAAATCGCAGCGACAAATAAATTCACTAATTCCAATCAAAAAGTATTGCTTTTTAGTTTTCATATCATCTTGTGGGGAATGCTTGGAGATCTAGGAGTTGAGGTGGATGTAAATGTTTACCAAAATTAAGAAGAGCACCCAGTAGTTACTATCGAACAAAAGGCCCCAACAGAGAGTCTACGAACTTCCGTGCCAGACATATTATCACACCTGTTTCCCCGTTTCGGGGTAGGCAGAGGCAAATTATATGCCCACATTTCGCCAGTTGTATTGTTGGTCCCACGTTTGAATTTTTTTACTTACTTACTTTTTTGTTGGTACTTTTATCGGTAGATACACCACTTGTAGGTGAAGCTGGCTTGGGCTCCTCTGAACATCCCTTAACACCCGGGCACGTTACTCAAATCTACGAGCGCCATTTTCAGACGTTTGGAGCTTGGTACGAGAGAAGTTGACAAGAAACTCGGCAAAGTTTTGTTCCTGCCGTATCTATATTGGTCTGACTGTGATATTGTCCATAACTTCTCTGCTATAAAGCAGAATTTACTGTTGTTTGTAAGGCTATTAGTTATTAAATCTTCACCTCATTACCCATTGTGTGACATAAAAAAAAGTCGTCAATTATTAAAGAAGTTGTAATAAAATCTCGACAAGATTGTCCTACCGCCGTATTTTAGTTTTCTGGTTTAATCAGCGATATGGCTTTTCTATACCAAATACTGATAGTATTAACATAATATAACAAAGACAAAACTCCCTTAACATCAACATTATACTAAACAGAACGTCGAAACCCCCAACGATTTCCGGCACAATCGCAGCCATCAATTAACCCACACGAAACTTTTAATTAGAAAAAAGTCCAAAGAAAATCAAGACCCACAGACGGCCGACGAACCAGAGACGCCATAAATACATTTGGGACAAAACCTCTCTCTGCCTCTGAACGGATAAGTGTCCAAAATTTTCACAATCCGGCAATAAAAAGATAAAATATTACAATAGCTCTTATTGTTTTCGTTATTTATGTATATGGAGTAATGTAATCTAGGCAGTGGTCCTAAATAAATAATTTCTCTTTAATACCCTCCTTGCCTAATCTCCGGGCGGGGGTAGTCCGCGTTTGTCCGTTGTAATGGCCACCCGAGGTATTTTTAGGTCTAAATAAATATGATTTGTTGTGCCGTTTTGTGACAGAATTTAATTTCGTCCCGGCTAGAGACTGTCACAAATCTTTGAATTAATGACTCGCTGAATATGCATTATCGCTTATATTTGGGATTGTTAATCTTGGGTTGTGGACGTTGTGGCACAGCACTTTTATATTAAAGGCACAAGTTTTACTGGCACAGTTTTTGATGGAGAAGGAATGTATATTTCCGAACTGATGTTGTGACTATTATTAATTATATATTTCTATACATAATTTTAATTAAGAAACCATGTCATTTTGCTAACTATTAAAAAACACTTCCCGCTTTACCGTAATTTCCGGAAAAGAATTATTTTATAGGATGAAATACATTTTAGAAACTTCGAAAGCGTTTGCTGCAATTTTGATACTACTTTATTAATTTTATTACAACAAATAAGACAGTTATTAATCAAAGGTAAAACTAATATTATTACCAATATAAAAAAAACAATATAACCACATTAATCTGATTTATAATCTGAAATTTAATATTTACTGAAATGTCAAAAACTATTGGTCATTGATAATAATAACATACACTATCCACTATCTAAAAAAAAATTGTAACCAAAAAGACATATTTTCTGAAGTAAGTATTTTACTACAACAAAATTATACACGATATAGTTAGCAAAATTTTATTAAAACGAAACTCCCCGACCATTCACTCGTCCTCGGAATAACCCTCAAATATCTGGCAGCAAATAAGAAAAAAAACCCGCACATCACATGCAGAATCTCCAGCTTAGAGACGGTTTGAACCTCACTGGCCATTTCTGAAAATTAGTGGATGTGTGGGGGCGAAAGGGGGTATAGGGGTGGCACAATGCCGCCGTATGATTTACACCAGCCCCGTATTATGTTTTGACTTTAATAAACAGAGCATTTGTCAAGAGGAGTGGGGCTGGTCTAAATAGCGGGGACAGGAACGACGTCTTTCTTATAAGTTTATGGGAGAACTGCAGTTTCTATTTGGTGCATTTGCATGTTGGGTGCGCCTGCACTGAGTAATGGTGCAGGGGGTCCGCTTGGAAGCAGTCCATGTGACTCTTGTATAAGCTGTTTTCTTCACAATTGCTTTCTTCTCGCTTATCTTTTCTTTATGACCAGATCCAGTTTATGTGCTACGCTTTTGCTATCATGAATTTGAAATGAAACTGGTTCAGTAGATATAATGTTTGATTATTTACTTTCTATTAAATATTAACCCACTGAGTATTAAGATATTTATCATACAATAGTTTGTTACTCACAATTATATTAAATACGTAAGTAGGATTTTAAAAACTCCATATTGTCTTGCATGTGGAAAATTACAATATACTAAATTCTTTTTTTAAGGTATCCCATAGTGTTTTGAACTTAACAACGGCTTAACACTCGAAGCACAGCGAAATGAACTGTTGTCTTAGGCATTTCTAATCACCAATCAAGGTTTTACGAACGCTTATTAGTGACAAACAAAAAAAAATCGGAAGCTAGAGAATAAAGTAATAGAGAGGTGTCAAATCATAACTACAGTACCTAACTCAAATGAAACAATTAGTGAACGAGCCCCATGCAAGAGCAAGTTCCGAGTCAGTTAGTGAGTGAACAGTAAAAGTGACCGGCTGTCCGCCAGAGCCGTAGTATTAATTAAAGGGCAGACTCTAAGTTCACCTCGAGACGAGACGAAGCTATCTGAAATGTTTGATTTGGTGAATTTAATTTGATATAACGTGCACGGAATGCTGAGAGTTTCATTTAAAAGTGGAATCTCTGATTTTATTTTTGAGTTTGTTTCAAAAATTGTCAAATGTTATTTAGATTTTCTTTGAGCCTTTGAACTCTGATATTAACACTTACTTCATATACAGGTAGTCTTTTATCAGTAACTTTTATTGCATTGTCTGCTAGTAAATAAGTCTTACTAATAGATAAAACAATTATTATCCTTCAAACCGAATCAAAGAATGGAGTAAAGCGCTCACTAATGGGTGACAGACAACCTCAAACAATAGGGCGTCTGAGATTGCATCTTCTGTTGTATAAAGAATAACTTACTAGAATTCTGCACTGAAATATATCACATTGTCGTTTTTTATTAAAATAATGCAAAAACAGACACAAAAATAAGTATTTTAATATTAAATGAATTCGACGTCACAACGTTTTCACCCAACTAAACTTTTTATGTAATATTTCTACCAAGCGATATCTAAATAAATCATACATCTGTTTTTCTATTTCCTCCCGACAGACCTCATGAGCTATCACCAATCATGGCGGCCATCAAAGCCGTTTGCGGAGTCCGCGCGGGCCATAGTTCTGCCCTCATATAGTTTCACCCCCTCGTTCTCGGCTTTTAATTATAATACTTTATAGCCCAATAAATCACGCTACACGTCCCTCGGAGCCGCCCCGCCCTCCCCTAACCCCCCCTTTCGCCTTTGAAGGATATCAGTTCAATTCTCGCTCGCCGTAATAATTTATAAAGAAATTATTCCTTTCTGGAATGGCTGCAACGTGATCAGCTGCTGATGATTGTAATTGGTTTTAATGGAAATGAGTTTGATGCAAGATTTGTTTTGGAGATCGATCTACTTATCAGTGGTAATGAAAGACAAATCGTAATAAAAGAGCTTAAAGTGGGATGGATTAACAGGACAAGTAATAATGCGTTATTAACATGATGAAACTGTAAAAAATCTTTTCTTTTGACTATTTCTATTTAGGATATTATGCAGGCAGATTCTGGGATTGAAGTCGGTACGAACAGAAGATGACATTTGGAGTCAAAGAAAGAAATTGGACATCAAAAGGATTGGTTGGCAAGGCTAACATCGGCGAAACAAGCCTACAGACTACTACAGGCAAACAAAGCTAAGAAAACCGTTTCACATTTTTCAGACCGAAACAAGTATGTAAAAGCGTTTTTCTTTCAATCTCAATGACCTATTCCGTAAAACCTTGGATTAATCAAGTTATTTTTTATATAAAAAAATTACAATTCTTGATCACTTAATTTACTCACTTTACAAAGATTATACGGCGTATTTGGGACGTCCGAGTACCATTCAGACCGGACAGGTAAAGCTGGGAATACAAAATTGCGAAGAACCTGTTCCAGTTCCAAGAGCTGAGTGGAGAGTCTTTTTGTCAAGACTCATTTTGAGTCATAAGCCTATTTTAAGTCGCAGTTCTAGTCTCATTTAGAGTCGCCGCGCAAAAGGAACATCACTTCTGAATCTGAATCAAATCTGAAAAAAGTTTGTTTGGGAAGTACAGCATAATCTTTGCCTGGTACTTCAAGTGAAGAAAACGTAGGCGCGACGTGTGCTCGACGCATGCGGCGGCGTGTACGTGACGCGTACGTGACGCGGCCGACTGCATGTATACGTAATGACGGCGCGCGTCGAGATATATTACACAGTTGCCGAAAGAAGTTTCCAGAAGATCGTCGGCGTTTTGAATAGAGAATTTCCAAATGGAATTGAGATTTGAAAATATTTCTAACGGTAATTTTTTTTTCTACATTTTCGGATCAAGTCTGTGTAGTTGCATTCTGTTTCGATTATAGTAGATTCTATTATTTTTATTTTGTTTTATGACAGATTTATTCTTGTATAAATATTAGAAATACTCATAGTAGAAACTTATTTTTTTGCTATTCTAAACATACTTGATTCTTCATTATTCTGTGTTAGTCAGCAAGATTTACCTGAAACAAATAGAATAAAATATTAATAAAGAAATCATACCGTCGACATTTTCATACTGAACAAGACATACAATTTATATTACAATATAGACAAGAGTGTCTATGTAAAAAAATATTTTTAGAAGTTTTCAACGCATTTAAAAGTAAAAGTAAAAAGTTCTTTATTTCATAAACTATTACATAGCACTTGAAAACGTCAAACAAAATATACATGAAAAAAAAATTTATATCAACCCTGAAATCACGAAGCTTAGATTCACTTACATGCAAATAAATAAAAATTAGGTGTAAGTGAATCTAAGTGCCAGTTCCGAGCCTCCGCTCTGTGAGAAGAACTGACAAGAAACTCACAGGCTATGCTATAATATATATATATTGTTAAACATGAGAGACAGGTAAGAAAATAAAAAGCGTCCTAAACAAAAACAAACAAGATTCAAAATCTCTTTACGCTCCAATCCCCAAACTGCAGTACAGTACGCCACCAAAGAGTTCTGTCAGTTTCAGCCGTCAACTACCCCTGGAAGTGGCGCGGGGGGGCACGTTACACAAATATGACAAATTTATGTAAAGCAGGCGGCGTGCGAGCCAGGGAAATTAGTGCTCGTTTTGTCTGATGTTTACGAGTGCTCGAGTGCGCCTCAAAAATATGGTAATGTTCGCCGCGGTCTCGTCTAGTAATGTTCCGGCATCGATTCCAGATTCTCAGTCTTGCTTGCCAGAGAATTTTGCTTCAATAAAATTGGTTGTGTTTGAATTGATGGCTTAGTAATGTATTTTTTAATATTGAGTATTTCTTAGGTTATCTTGAATGTTTTTTTAGAAATAAATTTGGCCCATGTGAATAGAGTTTTCATCGAGAGATAAAAAAAAGATCCCACACGAATTTATAACAGAAAACAATCAAGAAAACATTAATCATATTGCCACAAAAATGCCTAGGTGCCTAAATCTTAACTTCCTACTATCAGGTGGCTAAAACTATCTACACCTGTGTATAAAAACAGAATGGAATAAATAAAACAATGGTTTAGAAACAAGTATCAGCAGTTAGTAGGCTGTAGTTACTAAAATATTGGGATCACAAAAGACTTAACAACTGATACACTCATACTCAGATGATATACCCATTGTCTTGGAATGATCACAGCAGTGTCAAATGAATTTTCTTTTATTGTCACTGTGTAATGAATATAAGTGGGCGTACAGCAACAGATGAACAAGCTTTTTAATAAAATCATATGAATACTATAGCTAAGAATTTAAGGAAGAAAATATCTATATAATCATGAACCAATATTTAAAAATGAATATAAGAAATATATTAAGCATTCAACATTACAAACACATCAATTATAAACAAGCTTAACATTGACTCATACAAATAGGTCACACATGGACCGCTAAGGAAGTACGGGTAATCAACAGTGGGTGTGAAGATATTAATAATGATATAATAGACTGCGGTGTCGTAGATACGCAGATGCCACTTACTGATGTCATTGGTGACGGGATTGATGTAACAGATAACGCTTAAGCGTTAAACGAGATAGATAACGCTATCTATAACACGTTGGAGTTGAAAATTTAGGTATACCTTTTTGTTATGAATAATGGAACTTAGTTTTTGGAAAATAACGCTTTTTACACTATTTACTGCAGGGGACAGACTAACATCAAGCAATTGTAAATTATTATTGGTTGAGAGTTCTTTGATTGAAGATAGCAGAAAAACTTATTTAAAGTTTTATATTCTGGGATGTCAATTGTAGTCCACTAGTAATCATGATCATACACACAAATAATATCGTACTTCGTAAGGAAGGCTTATAACTATTGCTCAAACACACTTATGATAGAATTTTAAAAAACGCGACTTTTAAATAATAAAATTTGTAAACATAATTATTCTAAACAAACTCTTAATTACTGTGTTTGATCATTAAAATAGATCAAGACTAGAGATTATGATACTTCCTTATAATAATTCGTAGAACGTTATTCTTATAAAATAGAAGTACAAACCAGTTATCATAAAAAGTAAAAAACAAACCGAAATAGACGGATCTTTAATTTTTCAAAAACCCTTTCCTTGTCTGAATACGGACAGAAATAAAAAAGGTCTTAATCTCTCAAAGTATCCGTGTATTTTTGCCCGCGAGCCTGATTTGTCGCCGGTGTGAACCGGGCCCGTACATCTGACAGACAGAAGTCAGATTTATGTGTTTACTGTATAAATCATGACCGCCACGTCACCGGTCGCCATCTTTTTTCGTCTGGCGTTCGCTATAATTCATAGCTACGTCTTCCGCGGTTCTGCTCTGAAGTTTTTACATGGTTTAAAGCGGTTCAAACGTGAACTATTTGTGAGTATATTTTGAGGGCTCGCATTTTGAATGGCCTCCGGATCCAATTTCAACGGAGATATTTTAAAATGAAATATTTGAAGTCATTAAATTTTCAAATTTTGAAATAAGAGACATTTAAGAGGGAATGTATCAATGTGTCAAGCGACTTATGTTAAAAGAAAGAGGTTTATGAGGTTATGATAAATAAATTTTGCTATGAGATGAGACTATAAAACAAATCAAAATAAGATAGAGAAAAAACAATGGATGGAGCATTTACCAATGTCGACATAACCTGATAATAACGCGCGCATTCACTGCGGGCAGAAGCTTGAGTGGAGAAGGATTGCACAAGAAACTCTTTGTTGACCCTCCTGTACAGGCAGGAAATACTAAAAGAGAAGTATAAGGCGCCTTTCAATCAGCAGGAAAAGGGTCATTCTCAAATATTATGTCAATATGCAATAAATGTTATTGTATGATAACAACTGACCTATGCAGTCATCAAGACAATTGAAATGAATGTAGCTAAGCTAGAGAGCAATGAATGGAGAACGTGAATTTTCAGAAAAACTATTTTCACACAATATTGTTATGAGAAATTCTATGAAGTTTTAATTTCATATAGATTCATATTAGTGAAATAATTATTTACAATACATGGTGGATCTCATGTTTCATGAATTACTGCTATTTTTATGAAGTAACTGTTGCAACATTTCTATGATCGTGATTTAGGACGAATTAATAAATTATCTAACGATGTATAACAATGAAGAAAACAAACACATCAATTACAAAAAATGTCACGACACATACAGAATTCGACAAAACAATAAATACACCGAATTCACATAATCCTCAGCCGTTCTAGAAATATTCGTGGCGATTCCCGATGTCCCGAGACATCTCGAGATCAATCATCGGCCCGTTAACGAGTGGGCCAGCTGTTGTACCCCAGATTGATAGAGCTATAAACTATATTTATAGTTGGTGGTGCCGCGAGAATAGTTTCTGATGCGTGTCGCTCAGCGCATGGATTAGGTCGGTTGATCCAGGAATTTTGGACATGGTATTCCTGAAACATTTTTAGATAAAAAAGTAAAACTCTGATCCCGATCTACATAACAATATGCCAATTATAACTAATGAGATAAAATTACTTAAGCTAGAATTTAAACTTCAGATAACAAACAAAACACACGACTTTGTCAAAGGTCTCTTTGTGATCTTCCTTTGCTTGATATTGAGGAGCTATGGCAAAGTAAACTAGACTTAGATTGAACAAGATAATAATTGAATTGTTTTCAGATTAAAAAATCATAGGAAGCAACGTGGGCTTACCAAACTGTAGGTAAGGTCAATAAATTCAAAATAATTTATTCAAGTTTGGCTCAATAGAGTTAATTAATTAATTCAATCTTCTCAAAGTCAAACTTGAAATTTAACGCGATCATTCACTGTGGGCGGGAGCTTGATCGTAAAAGAACGGGCAAGAAAATCGTCAAGTTTGGTTTTTTCTCCCGCCAGAAATTCTCCTCTTCCCTCTTACAAATGTACTTAAACTAAATACAAAGTTTACAAAAAAAAACTTATATTTTGCATAACATGGCAGGAAGATGACGTTATAATTATAAGAAACAGCTCTGTGTTAATAGACTCTATTAGTTCAGTTATTAGACAAGCTTTCCAAATAAGATTTTAAACTTATTAATATATTAAGATATTTTGACTCATATCACTTTTAATAAAGTTTTCGACAGTACTGCGATGAATCACTAAGTTTCGTCAGGATTACGGCAGAATCCGTAAAACAAGATGAGTTCATAATGAATCACAATCTGTAAAATTTATTGTGAATCGAAATGACCGTTTCCTAATTTAGAGAGGAAATTAAAGCCAGAAACATAAATTGATAGACCAAATGTGGAAAAACCTTGTCTTATAGTCACCATTCAAATTTTTAAATTGGTTTACTATGACACCAAAACTATAGAAATGTATTTGCTACATTGTGTTAAAGTCGTTATGCGGCTTTCTTCACTAATCGAAATTTCACTATTTTGCTTGATATTTTTAAATAAAATTTATTAGAATACATTATTGGAATTATAGCAAAATTATCATTGTTAATCTTAGCAAAAATTGAATGACACTTGAAGGATTAACAATACTAACAAAATCATCCACATAACCGTTTCCATTGCCACATCCATTGCTCGCACTGCTGATGTCGTAAACAGAAGCACCCACACACGACCCGATAGCTATAAAACACGCGTTATTGTCATCAAAACGAATGCGTGCGCTAAGAATGTCACCATCATTGTATTTATAGACGTTTTAGAGATGGAACAGTTTCACTTCCTACGACATTTTTTGAGAAATCACATTATTATAATGACTCAGATTCGTGTTTCAAAAATACTGGAACATAACTGTTAACGCTGTCGTTTGTCATACAAGCCAAAAGAAATGGTCATATATCAATCGCTGACGTTTGATGCTTTTTTGAAACTACTGTTAATTGAGTTGAATCTGTAGAAAAATACTTGCTTAGGTCATCTAAGTGTAATTGCTTATGTACTGAATAAAATTTATACAGGTACGTTACCTGAGATAACATTTTAAGAAACTTTTATAGCATTTGGTATCAATTTAAAGAAACTTCGTAGTAAAAACGTTAGCAATGTGTTGTTTATTGCGTCAAGCTATCATATAATATAGAAATTCAACACAGATCGTAGACTTTTCCGTTTCAAGAAAATAATATAAAACAACTAATAATGCACTAACACAAGTCAGCATACCAAAGGCCAAATATATAATTCTTATTCCTTACAATAAGCTGAAACATCTGGGAAAAGTTTCCAAATTCACATGAGAAATAAAAATCCTGGAGCACCTAAAAGAATTCCATACGTAGAAGGCTAGTATCTCGAGTTGCACCGTCCCTGTCCCCTGCACTCCTTGACAATCGATTGACGGCCCCCTCTGGGGGGACCGGGGGCAGTGCACCACCCACCGCATAGCCTGACCCACATCGCCGCCATATTTATAATAATTGAGCTCGCCAACGGTCCGAATGAGTGATAAATCGAATACTTCCACTCTATAATGGCATATTATTTAAAGTATATTACGTTGAAGTTCTACACTTATGTCGTTGATCAATGGTTCAACATTTTCTTTTTTGTTGCGTAAAAACTAAAATTGTATGAAAATCAACCCTTTCAGAAAAAAATCAGGTTTTATGGAATCACGTAAGCCTAAATGAAGCACTCGTTGTCAAAAACGAGAATTAAAGACTTTATTTTCAATAGAGGTCTGCGTTCCTGTAAGTGTGCTTTCGTTTAAAATACATATAATCATTACTGCGCTATAAATTAGTATGGTCTTAATTTTAGACTTCTTTGGCCAAAATGCATAATCATCAACTCAGCCTCGTCTCATCTCATAATGCCAACACGTTCATTTAAACGCTGAAATACGACAAAATCGGTAATCTATGTAAACTGCATTTCTTTTACTTGATTATAAAAAAAAAACCTTAACCTATTAAAAAAATATATATACTTACAACCGGTTGTCATTGCCCATAAAACGTTCATTTAAACGCTGAAATACGACAAAATCGGTAATCTATGTAAACTGCATTTCTTTTACTTGATTATAAAAAAAAAACCTTAACCTATTAAAAAAATATATATACTTACAACCGGTTGTCATTGCCCATAAAACGTTCATTTAAACGCTGAAATACGACAAAATCGGTAATCTATGTAAACTGCATTTCTTTTACTTGATTATAAAAAAAAACCTTAACCTATTAAAAAAATATATATACTTACAACCGGTTGTCATTTTGCGAAGTTGGCATTATGAGATGAGACTCTCAGCCTGTTAACGTCCCACTACTGGGCACGAGCCTCCTCTCACATATCAAGGTGTGAGGGTATTGGGTCATACTCCACCACGCTGACCCAGTGCGGATTGGCGGAGGCAGGTGTATGGCGTCCTGCTGTTAGAATTTTTCAAGCCGCCCATTAGGCCTCTAACATGGCTTAACGACTATCACATTTAGTGATAACCGTAAAGCCGTAAAGTGATAAACATAATCATTACTCCGCTATAAATTAGTATGGTCTTAATTTTAGACTTCTTTGGAAAAATGCATAATGACATATCCAATATAATGTTTTTGAAGTATAATGGTTGTATCATAATTATTATACCATCTTCGGATACATTGTGACAACACTGTCACTTGTGTAATAAGTAGAAATATTTTCATAGGTATTACTTATGAGTCACACGAGGCACCCAAAACACAATACCTTTTGGTAGCAGATGCTCGCATATCACTTTCCTTAATTAAAATTCGTACGGCATCGGATCGGCCATCACTGAAATTTATTGTGGCTGCATCAATATTTGTTCAGAGTCCATAACTCATATAATGTCTCATAATTCATCTGCTTTGTTTCCAGCGGGGCCCGTCGCTACTTCTCCGGCTTGAGGTTTTGCGGGATTAGTTTTGTCTGTGACTTTGCTCGTGTTTTTGGGGGAATAAATAAAGTTCAAAAATTTACATACAAAAATTTTGCTGCATCTTTTATTACGTTAGTAGTTTACGTGTTTCTCTAACTTTTTATGCGTTGATACCGATCTTATTATACACTAAGCAGTAACGCAGGTAATTAAAAAAAAACATCATACGTCTTGCCTACCCACTACAATTTATTTAAAGTAAACCTCTTTTTAATAATTGACTTTTTTATTGGCATCATTGCTGATTTATTCGCATTTATTAGCAGATTGACTTTGTAAACTCAGGACATGGAATAGCTTGGTGTGGATGTAGAAATGTATGCAGCTTAGAATCTTTTTGTCATCATCATCATCTTAGTAAATAGAAGCCCACTGTTAACAGAGGCCTGCTAAATTGTTTTCCATGTCGATCACTTTCGAGCCACCTGTATACACGTGCTTCCATTTTTGACTTAAGTATAGCATTTAACCCTAACTCGCACTTATTGCGTTGGCATCTACAACAGATTTATTTATTTATGCTCTGGCCATAATCTGATACAAATCAAAGGCATTAACTGGGCGAAGGAGTGCATGGGGTTGCCTTTTCGTCCTAAATTATGTCCAGGACGTGATAACCACCCGGGGATAGGGGTGAAGGGGATTGTTTACTTTCGGGACGCTATGCAGTACTGTTCCAATTTTGATGAAGTGTTCATATTTTACTGTTAAGACCAAATACTATGCATGTCTAGACAAATAACTCGCTGTTAAAATATTAATAAATTATTGTTTGACGACCGATATGGCGTGGTGGTGAATATACCCGCACTCCACTTCTGAGGTCGTGGGTTCGATTCCCATACAGGACAAATATTTGTGTATATAAATATGAATATTTGTTCTGGTCTGGGTGTTTTCCTATGTATATTAAGTATATAGTTAAAAATTAAAAATGTATTTATGTATGTTTAGCCTTTTTTTAGTTACACAAGTTCTAAATGATACTTATCTTGGAACTAAATTATTGGTGTAAGAGTCAGAAATATTTATATTTATTATTATTTGGCCGATATTCCAGTAACACATTAAAACGCAAACAACAGACATACTCACTATTGCGTTTAGATTATTAGTTAGGACTGTCCGATGTCTCGAGCAGACAGATGAACCTTTATAGATACAGGTATACCAGCAATACAAGTAGCTAACAATACAAGCTATAAGCGTTGGAAATACTATATTACTGGTCCACTAATATTAATATTACGTTTGTAATGTCTTGTTAGCAATCAATTAAAAATACTTACCCAAAACAGATAACGTCAAAGGGTTGAGTTCCGACGGAAAAAAAACACGAAAACCACCCCTTATCTGTGGTCCGTCCCGGCGAGATCGCCACGTCCGACCGGCGAAATAAAACAAAGAAATTTAAAAAAAAAGGTCAGCCTGACAGTTGAATAATACCTCATTTGGAATACTGTCAATAAAAAGTAGGTATCGAGACTCTTTTAAAACATTCTTTTTTGAACAGCTTTTAAAAATGAAAGCTTTTATTTAACCTGCTATGTTTGTTTGTATAAATATTTGTTCAGAGAAAATCTTTCCATTGATTTTTTGAAATATATTTCCGAAACAAGAAACAAAACCATTTACATTTTCCGACTGCAAATTAAACTGCTTCAATCAGACCTTTTACTATTGAATAGGAATATAGCATATAAATAACATATAATATGGTATATGAAATTATTTATTACAGCGACCCCATATTTATATTCACGTAAGGAAGTTTGTAATTGTTTGTATCTATCTGATATATTATAAATATCTCTTATAGTGCATATCAATCATGTAATAATCATCATCTCATGTAATAGTAACCTATTACATAGTATATAGTAACCTTTGACAACGTACACGGGTGAGGAAAGGTCTATTGACGTGAACTGTGATTTTACGTGTTGACTTCAAATCTACACAGAAGCATCAGTAAAGTCTACACTTAGTCTTCTATTGATAGGGTACGAGTCGGTACGAATTAAACTCGACTGTGACGGACTTCACTTGACTTGAACTGTGTCTAAATGAAGCGTTCGTAGCTCCGCGGTGCTCGGTAGTCGGAAACGATCACCGAAGTAAAGCAGAGTTTACAGAGGTCAGTCCTTGAATGGGTGACCGTTTGTGCAGCATTTGATATCGAGCGATTCCGTGCCTCGGAAGGCACGTTAAGCCGTTGGTTCCGGTTATCACTAAATGTGGTAGTCGTTACGCCATGTTAGAGGCCTAAATGGGCGGTTTGAAAAATTTTAACAGCAGCATACACCTGCCTCCGCCAATCCGCACTGGGTCAGCGTGGTGGAGTATGACCCTATACCCTCGCACCTTGGTATGTGAGAGGAGGCTCGTGCTCAGAAGCGGGACGTTAATGGGCTGAAATGATGAATAGTAACCTACATACAACAACAACAAACACATATAATTTATTTTTTATTAATTTATTATTATTTACAATTTATTATTATTTAATTTATATGTACCTATCCCATGAGTTTTAAATTGTAGTATTATCATGTCATCTTTATAATATATTATTTGTTTCTATTTACTCCTTGTACAGGAGCTTGTGTAATAGTGCTTAAAATTTTATTTGAATAGTGTTGTGTACGGTTATAATTGGATATCAGATTTGTAAAATTATGTACCTATACAAAAAATTTGTGTAATTCTTAATCTGTTATCTGTTACTGTACCTATTTAATAAATAAATACATATTTTCATCGCACACATCAATCAAACATTAATCAAATGTTGTACTCCCTAAATCTACTAAATCTTTTTTTACCAATACCCAAAAACAAACTCTAATACAAACCATTCAGAAACTTTTCCCAGATTGATACAGCCAAATGGTGTTTTTACAACTGTCACTATGTGTCACCACTATTATATGTCCGGTGCGAAAACTACTTAGCGTTAGGAATTTGAGGCGAATTCGAACCGGCTGCCCGGTGGCCCCCGTCAAACTTTCAAAATGGACGAATCCTTTCGGCGACGCGCTGGGAATCAGCGGCCCAATAAAACTGTCACTGTGCCGTCACGCTCATAGTTTCAACAGTTTGAGAAACTCTTAAAAACAAACGGCACGAGATGGTTGAGTTGGGAGTTTCATTACTCTTTTGTTACGCTGGGGGGTGGGGAAATTATCTTTAAGTAGGTATTTTTAGTCTAAACTATGTGTTCTTTATTATATGTATAGTACTCTCGTTTCAAACTTATCCCAAAGGGCATCGCTAGTCGTGCCCATAGCTTGCAGTGACCACATATTTTCCTACCTTAGGGGGACTCTTGGACTATTGCATTAAAACCAAGTCTAAAAAACCAAAAACTTGCTGCAGTAGGTAGGTACATAATTATTTGTGAATAAAATTGATAGATTAAAAATATCTTTGTAATAATTCCCGCGCTATTATAATTTCACGAAAAATCGAGAAACTATTCAACACGACACTGATACGAAAGTCAGCGTTGGTCGTGAAGACATCGTTGTTCTGAGGCTCCTATCTTACATGAAGATGCCCTGTGTAAGGGCGAAACACGTGTCGTGTTGAATAGTTTCTCGATTTTTCGGGAAATTATGATAGCGCGGGAATTGTTACAAAGATATTTTTAATCCATCACTTGCTTACAATGGATTTCCGCAAAGTAACGCCTGAATTAATAAATTACTATAATGGATTTTTTGTAGATCCCAATAAATATAAAACCTTGTATTAAATGATTGAGATTTAAACTCGAATGTATCTGATTCTTCAGCAGATTCTTCCTCTGAAGTGTAGCTGTCCTCGTGTTTATTATTACTTGGTATTTCATTGACGTGAGCCTACTTACGAGGTAGCGCTAGGAACTTACTAGCTAAAGACTTGTTTATGTAAATACGAATTTAGTTCCTTGCTTTTTATTAAACAAGAGTAAATAATGATTACTGATATAATTTAACTGTTATGTTTTCATAGGACATAATGTTTTATTAAAGTCCTAAAATCATAGAAGACACTGTCTAATGGGATAATACATAAATGTTAATAAAGAAAAATAAAATAACCTTATACTCCTTGCGAAGGTAAAGCTCGACAGTAACACGAAACTCCTTAGTCCAGTATCGACAAACGAACGCCACGTACGCTAGAAAAAAGGTAAAACGTCAAAAAGCACGCCAATTGCAGGGCGCGGTGCAAAAGAAAAACGCAATCTTGAGACAAAGGTGGGGGTGCACTGCGCTGTCCCATCTCAGAATTAAAAGTACAGGTGGGGTGTCCCGGTGTCCGGCATTGATCTGCCGCTGACGGGATGGAGACGTCACCCTCCCCCACCCGCCGTCTCACCCCCCCGGAGTGGACGTGTGGACACGCTTAGCGATGTCGAATTGATAATGGTAGCTTGGATGTTTCGTGTTTACGTATAGAGAGCTAGACCCGCAGAAAATATGGCTGCTTTTCGGCTTAACTGGATTCCGAGTCATGTGTCCACGTTTGTAGAGATTATTACATTTTATTTCGCTACTGAATCGAGATCTTACTGAATAATTGATTTGATTCGGCTTTTTCTGTTGGGACACTTCATTTTCATTATGTTTATTAAATGAAAGTTCCGACATTGTGCTTTGGATCAAAGGTTACATGGAGTATAAAGTAAATTTAATAAACTTAGAAGTAAGTTATCCGTACGTTACTACTTTTATACCATTATTTATATACCTACCAATTTAGTTAACTAATATATTTGGGAAACATTTACAAAGAGCTAGGAACAATACAGAATAATGAACTGCAAAAAGCAAACAATGCCGCCTATGGAGCGTTTCTTAACTATTTCTGAAATTAGTCGAAGGGGGAAGGAGTCTCCGCCCCCTCGCTCGTCCGAGGTTCGTCCTCGCTGGACTGGTGACGTTGGACACTGATGTCTGTTATGGTCGGGGACATTCGCACTCGTCCAGACCTTGGAGGATTTCAATTTGCCGGGTTTGTTTAAGACTGCTCGACGCATTATTAAACTATTTGGTATTTATATATTTTAAGGAAATTTTCCGTCAAATTTCGTTGGATAGTTTTGATTAAACAATTACCAATAGGACGTAGATATGCAAAATGGATTCAACCCACAAAAACGATTTTTTGAGATCCTGTCATAAATGTCTAATTTATTAAAACAATACTATACAGGAAGTAGATAACAATACCCAGAATTTAACAGGAATTCGAAAATAAGTTTTCATATTATGCTTTATCAAATTTAATAAAACTCCTGTTTTTTCAAAAGTAAGTTTTTGTGGCTGGATTCATTTTGCATAACTGCGTCCAATTACGACTCTTCAGTAATTGCATAACAATAAGGATAATAATCGCCGTAGATATATTGCAAGATTCAGGGCGGTTAGAGTACTGAATTTCTTACAATTATCTACGAATAATTTGTTGGATTACATTAGTTCAAAGCAGTAGTTGTCATAGTGAGAATTTTAATTACTTCTATTATCTTCTAGAACTTGCGAAATCTGGTAATTCATCTTTTAAGTTACGTTACGAGTAATTTACGAGATACTCTTTGAATAGTTAGAAAATTTTGTGATATGTTAGTTTTTGTAGTACATTTTTCTCTCCATATAACAATTTCTAAATCTTCGCTGCTTTTCACATAAAACTTTAACAAAAAATTTCCACATCAATTATTTAACAGACATACATTTAAAACATGAAATGATTGCAGTGCAGCAAGCAACGTTAAAGTTTATTCAAAGAAAAGAATGCGATCTAAAAATAAATTGTGAACTCGTGATAACGGCGCGGGTTGGGACGGGTGGCGAGCGGCGACCGTCCCAGGCCGTCCCAGACCGTCCCAGTCCGTCCCACCCGCGTTTGACTGAGCGAAATCACTCAAAAGTTTTAATACCGCTTCCGCTGGGACGGACGTCCACGCCGCGTCGCAGTGTGCGTGCTCCTTTATACGTCGCTACGTACTAAGTGCATTCGAGTGTATCTGTGTAGTAGACAGGACATTCTTTCTCTAAGATTTTATAATGTTAATAAAGATGGCGTTTGATGTGGTAGATAATATTTATAGATACTATGTTACGCTTTGAGGATAATTTTTTTCAGTGTTTTAGATTCATAAATTGTTTATTTGGTGTTTTGGTGGAATTAACATGCGGTCTCTATGGTGTCTAATTTTAAAGCTTATAAAACAAATTCAGATGCTTGACTCTTGCTTCTAGATTTAAACCCTTAGAACTGCTTTGGAAATAACTCTAGAGTGAATGAATTAATTTTGATTTGATTAACTGAATTCGAGCACTGAGACCAACATGGAACTAAAATGACAATTAAAAACATGAGATAGATTTTTTTGTTAATGTAGTTCACTTTATAAATTACACAATACGCTCGACAATAGTGTTCGTATAGGCAATTTAATAGTATATTTGAAACTAATTAGGTAATGGCGATAGAGAAAGAGAACAAGCTATCATAAAATTTGTTTATACAAATTACTAGGAGAGAGACAAGTTATAATAAAAATATATTATAAAATACTTTGTCATTATCTCAACCTGCCCTCCCTTATTGTTTACCACGTCTTACATTAAAAGCAATATTATTACAATGGGATACCATCTTACACACATCATCATCACCATAAAACACTACAGCAGCCATTAAGGACATCATAAAACATCGATAAGCACACTAGCGCCAAATGTAAAACTCGCAAATGGCGCGAACATATTTGACAGACAGTTTAATTACCCACGTATCCTCCACACAAGAATGAATCGCAAAAATTAATTGAATCCATTTCTAACTACGTCACCGGGCTCGAGTGACGGCTTCTATCTGTTAATACCCAATTATTCCCCTCTCCCCGCTCTCCCCTATGAGGTAATGCTGTGAAATGGATAGGGACAGAAGGCCGGCTTCAAATGTTCAATAACTGCTGCATGTAAATGTAACTATGTTATCAAAAACGTGCCATGTACCGGCCTAGAAATCCTAGAATAGTGTCGTAGGAATCGACAAAGAGAAATACCACTGAATGATGGGCAGCAGCGTCATCCTGCATACTGGCTTGAACTGCGACCAGCTACCCGCCTGCCCAGCGTGGTGATTATGGGCAAATACCCCAATAAAATATAGTCTATTGGGGAGGCCAATGTTCAGCAATAGACTTTATAAGGATATGATGATAATAATAACGACAAAACAAAAGTACAGTTCTGCCAACACACTGTTTCAACAACTATACTAATATTACTTTTCAAATATCTCAATAAAAGAAGGATACGTCATAATGT
The DNA here is from genome assembly GCA_949126915.1 of Musotima nitidalis. Taxonomy (NCBI): domain Eukaryota; kingdom Metazoa; phylum Arthropoda; class Insecta; order Lepidoptera; family Crambidae; genus Musotima; species Musotima nitidalis. The sequence continues at coordinate 20,091,729 of OX421416.1, forward strand.
CAAATATTTACTCACAAAATGAAAATTCGATATTTTTTTTAACAACAATGAAAGGGAAATGAGCGGTACCATAATCAAGAAATAAAAGCAAAGGGATTCTTTGTCAGAATTTGTCAAGGTTTGTCAGTTTATCTGTCTGTTGTGATTTATCTCAAAATTTGTCAGTCTGTCGGTGACTCTTATCGGGGGGGATCTGACAGTCAGCCTGGAATTTCTTTCGCAAATATTTGTGGAATTAGTAGATCTTAGTAGTAGTGTTTAGTATGTATTATATATTTTCCAGTATCTTAATTGGGTACCAAACTATTAGTGATGTGGAATAAAACATAAAAATCTAGTAAAGAGAGATAAGACTGTAACTCGGAAGTTTATAAATATGACTTTCATAAGAGCTCAATTGAGCCTAACTTGAATAAATTATTTTTGAGTTTGAACTTAAGAGGCATCTTTTTCTTGGTATGAATAACAAACCTATTAGGTTCTTCAATATTATTTTTTATAATTGTTAAATTTATGTTTAGAATTTGACCCACTTTTCTGCAGCTATATATTTTCTATGAGTTTAAAATGTAGTGTGCAAAGGACAGTCAGTCAGCCACGAGTTAATGAGGAGGGATACCGGTCAAGGAACAAAGATGTCCGAAAGGTACGCAGCAAATAATGAGCTGTAAACTGTAAATGAGCTTTAAATATTGACTCATGTTTACTATGTTTAATCGTAAATGTGTTCGTACCCCCAAATAAAAGTATTTTTTTTTATTTTATTTTAAATCTGCAGAACATAGGTTTTTGTAGACTTGTCGAATTGTTTTACTATTAATTACAGTTTCTTGTAACTGGCGGGAGAAAAAACTAACCTTGAAGATTTTCTTCTAGTTAGTTAGTTTATAAGTATTTAATTCTGACTTTCATAAGAGCTCTATTGAGCCAAACTTACATGATTTTGACTTTAATTTATCTTAGAATTTATATACGCCACGTAACTTATATTAAGACATAGGTTCACTCGTTTAGAGTATTCGCCGGTATAAAGTATTTATTCATTTATTTAGTACACACACAGAAATATCCATACAAAAAAACTTACAAACATTGGGTACAGGGCACAGCTTATTCGAAAAAGAAATATCTTCCAGCTGGCCCGCGAAAGGAAAAAAAAACTTAAGATTAAACTGGCTAGTAAAAGTAATTTATTGAATTAAGATATTGCAACAATATGCAGCGTTTGAATCATTTCATCATCTCAGCCCATTAACGTCCCACTACTGAGCACGAGCCTCCTCTCACATACCAAGATGTGAGGATAATGGGTCATACTTCACCACGCTGACCCAGTGCGGATTGGCGGAGGCAGGTGTATGGCGTCCTGCTGTTTGAATTAATCAAGCCGCCCAATTAGGCCTCGAACATGGTTTGACGACTACCACATATAGTGATAACCGGGTCCAACGGCTTAGCGAGCCTTCCGAAGCACGGAAGCGCTCGATATCAAATGCCACACAAACGGTCACCCATCCAAGGACTGACCTCTGTAAACTCTGCTTTACTTCGGTGATCGTTTCCGACCACCGAGCACAGCGGAGCTACGAACGCTTCATTTAGACACATTACAAGTCAAGTGAAGTCCGTCACAGTCGAGTTTAACTCCTACCGACTCGAAGCCTATTAAAAGAAGCTTAGTATAGACTGTACTGAGGCTTCTATGTAAATTTGAAGTCAACACCTAAAATCACAGTTCACGTCAATAGACCTGTGCTCACCAGTTTACGTTGTCATAAAAATTATTCCGAAAAACTACACATAAAACACGAATTTTTATATCATTGCTGAAGTTACTACACTGCCGCGAAGTGACTCGCTTTGCGAGGTCGCCAAAAGAATTTTCAAAATTTAATTCAATGTAGGTACTTTTTATTTTAAGAGGACACATAAATGCCTGTGAGTTTCTTGCCAGTTCATCTTACAGAGCGGTGGCTCGGAACTGGCACTTAGATTCATATACACTTGAATATTTTTTAATTGTTTTGTTGTATGTAAGTGAATCAACAATATACTTATTATTTTGACGTTATCAAGTACTTATGAAATTATAATTTTATGTGAATAATAATAATAATCATTTATTGGTGCATCATAAAATTTGTGGACACAAACTAATTACAATAATAAACAATTCATTGTATGATGCACCAAAATGACCCATCTCAGCATTTGCTAGGATAATTTCCCAGCGCTGGTTTTCAGTTGGGCCATTTTGGGTGCAGTTTTCAAGTTTTGAGTTTTGATGTCTAATCTGTGTTATAACTACCACATCCAGGCTAGTCTTAAGCAATCGATTCAGTTCAGCTAAACCCCCTCTTAAAACACATAAAACACTGAAAAACATGCAAGTAATCCCAAGGCCTCATTTAATAACTTTCTTTGTTTTAGTGTTACCTAATAGGCAGGATAGTATAAAAAAGGTTACATAAGCATAATATTTTATTCCAACGACCGATAAGGCATGGAGGGCAGTAGATATACCTGCACTCCGCTCCTGAGGCCGTGGGTTCGATTCCCACACAGGAAAAGTCTTTGTGTGCATAAACATAATTTAATTTTACAAACTACACTTCTAATGAAAAACTATTTTCCATAACATTCACTTTACAACAATTATATTTATATATATAATTCCATAATATTAAACATAATGAATAAAATTATCACCCTCGACATCCAAATAAGGGCTCCGGTAGAATGAAATAAAAATATCTCATTCACACACCAGCCCGCATATTCTATTAAAATTGGCGCGTGATCCCCCGATATTGGCAATCATACCGGGATCCCGGCTGATCCCGGCCTTCTCGCTAACAAGTGCATTTCGGGAATACCTGCGTGGGATAGCTGTAATGAGGGACGTGACTCATTATATCATTATATATCCTATATCCATATCAATAAATGAAAACTAATTGTTTGTTTGCAATGTCAAAATTTGAGTTTGTTTTTACATAAAAGGTCAGTGACATTTGATGTATTAGTTTAGTGTTTAGCCGTAAGAGGGAGCCAGGAGTTAGGGAATTAAATGTGTCAAAGCCGATAGAAACTAGGCAGATTAGACTTACGCCATATTGTTAAATAATTTCGATAAAACACAGTTTGTTGTGAATTAGTTATAATTTGAAAGTGCAAAGGAGGATTCTAAGTTTCATAAATAAGAAGAGTAAAGCATGAACATTAAATTGTCGATTCTCTTTTTTTAGGTTAGTAACTATTGCATTAGTTGATTAATTTCGTTAAGTAATATGTTCACACCTATCTGTAATTAATAAATAAATCTCTTTTTAGATGAATCACATTGTGTTATGTTTCACGACGAAAATAACTTATGATCTTATAAATATATATAAAAGTAAAACAGCGGTAAGGAATGAAAACATACTTGTTAGTTTTTTGTACATACATATATACAATTACGCATGTTTTCTCGAAGGGGTAGGCAGAGGCATATTAAATGCCCACATTTCGCCTTTACCTTGACCGGGAACTTTAATGTTCGCTAGAGCCTAGTCCGTTGTACTGCTAGTGCACCACTTGATGGTGAGGTTGGCTTGGGCTCCTCAGATCTTGGTTTGATCCCTTCACCCTATACAAATACAAGATAACATTGAAGATCGCGTTATAACTAATACATACTTACTACACGCAACCATACTAATATGCAGTTGTGGCATTCAGTTCAATATCATACCTGTAACAAAAGACATATTAAATTATAATTACATCAAATTTATCTATATTTTTTTTAACGAGAAAAAAAGCAATACAATGATTACGTGTTATGTAAACTTTGTTACTCAAAATGTAATGTGAATTTATTAGTTACCATCAGACTGTTAGTACAAAAAACGGATGTATAAATTGATCAATGGTTGTCAAAGTGTTGTGTGGAACCAGCCTCGATTAGTGTCTTAGTGCGGGCCCTTTTCATCTCATAGAAAGTCTTTAGAATCGACGAAGATTAGTCTTACTTGAATAAGCAAACAATTAAGCTAACTCTAAAGCAAATTTAGAAGAAGTAGCGAGCAGCAGCTAGTGTACATCCATAAGTCAATAACAATGACAGCCCACACCAGAACAGTCCCGGCGCGATTCAGAAGTGAGGGGTCCACTGGAATTCTTTATAGAATAAAGTGGATTTAATATCGGCAGGAATGCCGCACCAAAGATACTGTCCACCGCTCCGACAGCGCGGCGACTTGTCGACATTGTGTTGTGTGTTGTATTAGTTACAACTAACACGGTTATGCGACTATTTTCTATAATTGGTGTAAGTGTCAGAAATATTTATTTATTTATTTTATTTTCTGTAAAAGTTTGTTGTAATTTCCTAAAAAGTTCTAAGAAATAGTTACTAGGGAAAAATATATATTCGGAATAACTGACAAATTACTGCGCTTTTTTTAAAGTAGGTATCTCTAATTGAGCGTTTCAGATAATAATATTTCTTGTATATTTTATAGCTCTTTGGGATTTAGTGAGATCCGGCAGTATGATATTACTGGGCAACGAATGTCTTGAATGAAACAAATAAGTAAATTATGTGTTACTGCCTTTTTGAGATATATATTTACATAATTTATGTTTCAGCACCACGTACCTAAAGCATTTGATGTTATTACTGATTACATTACATTTACTTATTTTGGAACTAGATAATTGCTGTGTTTGTATTAAAATTATTATTATTTATGCAGAATAACCTATTTATCTAATCGTTTGGTATCAATGTTAAATCTATTTACAATAGTTATGAAAAATAATTGTATGTATAGCTTTGTTTATACACCCACGTCAGCCATACCTATTTTTACTGGAATATTATTTTGTTTTTTTTTTTTTGTAAAAAATTCAAAGGTATCTTGTAACTTCCGAAAGCTTTCATAAAATTTGTAGAGTAACTACCTTATAAATATATATAAGATTGTATCACGCTAACCGCAAGTGTGTGGCGCCCCCGCTTCGTCACCTTTCAACCCTGCATCGGCGATTCCGGAATTTTATAACACTCCCCGCGCCGATCGAATTTTATTCCTGCCAACCAACTTTATATTGGGCCAGTCACTTCGAGGTCCATCGGCTTCTATTTATGTTTTATTTAACCGTCCACTCGGTGGATTTGCATGGATTTTGTCCCCTCGCACGATGATAGCGGCGGATTTGGGAACTCTTTATGTCGTGGTCGTTTTCATGTTGTTTAATTTGTAATAAACCATTACGAGACCCTTTTATCCTTGCGGGTTTAAGGCAATTTGATATAGTATTTTGTTCTTTTCTTATTTCAGTTATTGAACGAGACGTTCGTCTGAGGGTAAGAGATATGCTGGCATATTCATTACGGTGTAATGTAAGAAAATTAAAATTTTGCGCTGCACTGAACGCAGTAATACTTAAAATCTTCTGAATTTGGCAGTTATTTATATCAATTTCTTTTCATAATATGTATATTATAATGTTATATGATATGACCTTCGTCTAATTGCAAAATATATAATTCATTAAAGAAATTTAAAAAATCTGAATTTAGCACTGCACAGAAAGCACTCAAAGTTATAAGCTTTTGAATTTTGCAGTGTTATATTATTTTCTCCCTAACAAGAAAAAAATCTTGAATAGTAAAATGAACTTAAAACTCCTAGCAAATAAATAGAACTGCGATGTTAAATAAAAAACAAATGGGCCTATCCGTGTCACCTCTTCGGGCAAGACAGACATTGTAAACACAAGCAATATTGTTACCCGCCGCAATCTCGTATCAACCGACCGAATGCCTCGGATACTTATGTAAATCCCGCCAGAACCACGCTTATTGTATATCTAATTTGATTTCTTTTGCAATACCGTGATGAGATTCAACGAATATTGGGCGTACCTGCCTGCAATATCGGGTCACAAAATGCCCACAGAGACATTTGCGGGGTTAAGTTATCAGATACAGGGTAGTTCGAGAGGTGACTTTTTAAAATATTTATGAGAGAGCGAGATGAGAGGTCGAGTTTGGCCGGTAATCCAATTTCGGGTTATGTCTTTGGGAAGTACGTTATTCCGTGGGTAAGTTTCGGGAGGGTCAGCGTTTATATAAGTATTAATTAGGGTGTTGTATTCATGACGTGTCGTTTCGGCGGAAGGGTTAAAAAGATTTTTCGGCGTTTTTTTTCGACTTTCAAAATTGGAAAGTTTGATTTTATATGTTGTTACTTTTAAATTGTTGATGGTTTTTGGAAAGGGCATTTGTTTGAAGTTTGTAGTACATGATATATAGTGGTAATCGCAGTTCCAGCCTGTGAGCAGGATGACGCTGCTGCCCATCATCCGGTAGGATTGCTCTTCGTTGACACTTACGACTCCCCATAAGATGATATGATGATGATGATAGGATGTGTCACTATTCTAGGCCGGTACCACATGGCACAATAAATACCCCATCAGCAAATATAAAATTACAATTACGTCATTCAAATGTCAGCGATACTCAAACTTTACCCCCCGCCCCCTTCATTTAAACTAGATTTCTCAAGGTAAATTGTCTCGTTCCAAAACTCATTATATTCGGATACAAACAGAGAATGCAACGGTAATTATTTTTTAGCCTCACAACTTTTAAGTTATACGTTTGAAACCATGCCAAAGTTAGCTGAAGCCAGCTCAATGGGGGTCGAGCACGCTACACAAAACTAACAGGAACTTTGCAAAACTTGTATTACTAGAGTAATTTATTGCTGACTTCTAGGTAATTAAGATACCTACTCTTTTATGACGGCAAATCGTTTGAATGTTGACAAACGTATTTTTTCTTTTGCTTGCTTCTGATCGCGACTATATCTGCGTACACATTAAAAGCAAATGTCTAAGAGGAATGAATGAATGAATATTATTGGGACGTTAAATTAGAAACGGGATTAGAAAAATTATCATAACGATTACTCTACCATGAAATTAGAAAAGTGTTATTGTTTTACTATTAAGTAGATAATTTTTCTGTAACTGGCGGGAGAAAAAACTAATCTTGACGATTTTCTTGCCCGTTATTTTACGATCAAGCTCCCGCACGCAGTGATTGGGCACACTAGTTTTCAAGTTTTGAGTTTCATAAGAGCTATTGAGCCAAATTTGAATAAATGATTTTGACTTTGATTTTATGACGCGCTAATTTTTAGCGGCTAGAGTACAGCTCTTTAAGCGTGTTTGATTAACAATAATACAAAATCTGTCTCATAATATATAGCAAATGCAAGCAAATAAATTATTGAAAACTCACAATTAACCTTTGTAGTAACTTTTAGAAATTTGAATGTATATTTATAACAATACATAGTAGACTAATTAAACAGTAGACTTAATTATGTGTTTGTGACAAATAGAGTCTAAATAATAATATACTTTCTATCCAGACATATGTACGCCTGTTTCCCCGGCAGAGGCATATTATACGCCCACATTTGCCAATTACATTCTTGGTTCCACGTAATAGGTGGCAAGCCTAATGCCGCTTAACGTGCACCATTTGCAGATGAGGTTGACTTGTGTTGCTAAGGTCTTGGTAGCATCCCATACACTGTGTCCACACGTATTATCGAAATATATAAGACATTGAAGAACTAATGATATCAAGTTATTCTTATCACAGACAAAAGCAAATTGACTATTTTATCTTGAATATATTTATATTTTCTTATCTCTCCTTGACCAAACATATTTCCATCGATATTAATTACTCACCTTGAAGTTTGAGAACCACCGAACGCCTGCTACAAAGGAAGCTAGTAACGCAACGTATAAATTCCTATTACCCGTCAAAACTGAAAATTAATCTTATTCAATAACTTTGTCGCAGTAAATTGTAAATAAAACAAGTGTGGCCTAACGTCGGGCGGTGGAAGTTTCTAGAAAAGCTGAATGGCCCGATCGAGCCGACTGTTGCCGAACAAATCAACACAGTTGTAACTGCAACGTCAACTTAATTAAAACAGCTAAAAGTTTGAGATTTAAAAGCGGTTGGGGTTAGGGCGCTGTGTTGAGCGGAGCGGGCTGAAAACCTAAGCCCAAGGTAACAATGTCCTAGCACTGTTCTCAAAAGTTATTCGACTCGTACCCGAAAATACCTTTGTATTAACAACCGCACCTCGTATCCGCATGTATTCTCCTTATCAGCATCTCTCACTGAAGCCGAAGTTTCATCGATTCAAGCAGATTTCGTTAGTTCCTCATAAGGCAGATGAAGTCAAATAAAGGCGGATAAACGCAAATCTTTACACATTTGAAATAAAACATTGTTATGATATTTTTTTTTTATTTGGACTGCATCGACTGCTTACTATCAGGCAGGGTGTAGACATTATGACGTGTCACATAAAAAAAAAATTGTATTCCATTGATGACGCATTCTGACTAAAATTTATGCCCTAGAAATGTTTGTGTATATAATTTGCAAAGGCAAAGCCGTCGAAATAAGCTACTAAAATATGATTTTTTTAGGTAATTACATATCTTTATATTTAGTTAAATTCCCATGAGACATCTTAAATAAATTTAAATTAAATTATATTTAATAAATTAATTATTGAACCCGCTTTTTTTTATTGACTGGAAACTGCACGTCGACGCAGGCGAGAGCTGTCGAACGAAAGAAACTACAGAATATGAAAACAAGTAAATTATTAACCATTCCAGTTTGAAACACAGTTCGTTTGAGCCATTGAAACCAAACAGTGGCTCGTTTTTCTCTATTTTTTAACCATTGGTTTCTGAAACTTAATCCCATATTAATAATGACATCGTAAGATAGTATCATTTGGTACCCGATGCTCTATTTAGCTACATCCAGGTCTGAGGTATCGAAATTTCAATTAACATCGAAGTCCGCGGTAGATTAGCTTAGCATAGTGGGGACTGATCTGCTCATTTCTACTATTTTTATCCTTAATAAACATATTATCTTGCTAAGGAGTGAGAGCTTCACATATTTTAGAGCTCTTATGAAGGTCAAACTGACCTATACGAGCTCTATTGAGCCAAACTTGAATAAATGATTTTGAATTTTAAATAGGTTCGAGCCCTACTTGAGTGACCGCGGACAAGTTGATTCTTTTTTAAAAAAAGAAAAGTTAAAGGAAAAAACTAACATTTAGTTGTCATAGTGCATTTCTGGCTTTTTATTATTATAAGGGCCAAACCTCCGCCAATCCGCACTGGGCCAGTGTGGTGAAGTATGACCAAATACCCTCGTACCTTAAGTGAGAGGAGGCTCGTGCTCAGTAGTGGGACTGTGGCTGTGATGATTTGTCTTTATCAAAACCAGGCCAAAACTAAGCAAAACTTAAACAAGAACAACGAACAAACGTATGTATATTTGAAACACATATTTATGATATATTTGAAAGCACTACTACAGACTAATATCAAATAGAAAAAAACATCAAGGCATCTCATTTTGTTTTTATTCATTTATTGAGAAACAAAGGGTCATTATAATTATTATTCTTAGTTTACTTTTAATAAATACATGTAAACTGTTTTCTTTCTTATAAATTCTTAAAACCTAGCGCTTAAACACAAACATATTTCTGTGTACGAATCCATTACCTTTAGTGCTAAAGGGTATACCGAACTCCTTGCTACATAGCTCGTCTACAAACACCAATACCTCCACAAATACGGCTTAAAAACCCCTTTCCCCGTCACTTATACTCCTAATTACAAAAAAGCGTAAGCGTATGCAAAGCCGAATGTGCCGACTTGTATTAGCCCCGCGCCTGGCGTCGGCAGGTACTGAAAACTTTACGCCTAACTCTTTGACTCGCGTCATTTCTCTATTAGCCCAAACTTTAAGGGAAGGCCCAGTAATTTCGCGTGACAAGTCCACGTTGTTTGACCGGCTGTCCTGTAGGTAATGAGGACCTTTTTTGTTGCCAAGTTTAGTCGTCATGTCGACTGCCCTGCGATACTTTTGTGTTGACTCTTCTTTTTCTGAAGCAGACTTGGCCGAGTCGTGAGCAGGATAATTTTGTACTAGGTATATAGCTTTGACTTGAAAGTTAGATTGTTTCATTATTACTAGACAGCGCTGAAGTAACGGAGAGTGTTATGTTCATCAGTGTATGTTGTTTGGTTTTATATTATTCCTAAAATGCACGAGACAAACTAATCGTTACCAATGAAACGGCTGGACTGCTTTTGATAATTCTAACAAACGTTTAACTTATGACGTTAGCCAGTTATAAAAAAAGTTTACTCAACTAAAAGTGGATAGTACATAGATAACGGGCATTTAAGAAGAGGTACTTTAAAAAAGGTTTCTTAAACAATTTCTTCGTTTGGCCAAAATTAATAAGCTTTAATCGGTGGATATCATGTTTTTGTTATTCCCTTCCTTCATTATAAGATTCAGTCAGATATATTATAATTATATCTGTCTAAATCTTAACAGTAAAAGATTCAGTACGATATATATTATAAATATTATCATACCAATTTCTATGATTATTCGCATGCTAAATAATGGTATCTTGGAGGAACAGAACGTGTGTCTACACACGAATACAGACACGGATGGCTTCCAGTCAAAAACCAAGAGTAATATGTTTTAACCTTCATTGTAGCTTTGTAAATACAAAACAATAAATCCAAAGAAAATTTTTAAATCCAATCTTTCCGAGAAACAAACAGCTGTACAATTAGCTACAAAGACAAGACGCGTCAGACATCTCACGTATGCATTTGATCGGGTCTGCGCTAACGTGACGGCGTCCATCGATTGTGGGGGTGAGGGGGCGACGGGGCAGAGGGTGGGCGGGAAGAAAGCTTTAAAAACAGAGAGCCAGCGGCGTCTCCGCGACGACCCAATACGTCCCCGGTCGGCCGTCGATTACGAGCGCGCTGCATACGGCGAAGTACCGTCCGACTGTCAAAGGGTTAACATATATATTTATTTGCAATTGGAAACAATTTATTAATATTTTAGCGAAATTGTTAATAAGCTGACAAACGACTTAGGACAATGCGTTCAGAGAAATCAGCGATCCCATCAGCGAACCACATTCACAGATCTTCCACTAAACCAGGTAAGGTAACCTGCGACGATTGCTTCAATACTTTCCAGCTGATCTACCTAGAATCAGTAAGTTAAACTCTCGCTATGCAGACATACGTGCAGCAGTACAAAAATCAAAATGTAATCTGTTTACTTTAGAGACAGACCGCCCCATTCTATTAATAGAAACAAACAAAATAGGTTTTTACAATATTATATTTTAGCTCTTGAACTGAGATCACCAACCTGCCTGCCCAGCGTGGTGATGTAATCTATAGGGGAGGCCAATGTTCAGCAATGTACTTTATGAAGCTGGTATGACAATGATATTAATTAATGTCATGTTTTGTTTTATGTGAAACATGTTGCTATACAGTTATGATATTAGAAACTAATGGTTGCCATCATAGTTGAAGCGAGACGGGAAGCTCAAAGAATGAGCTCAATGGCTCAGAGGGCGTACGTAGGCTGAGGATGATTAGAAATTTAAAAATAAAAAATATAATAAAATCTAAATAAAATGTCAATCTTTTTCTGCTGTCGGTCCGCACACGGCGCGGAAACACACGAGCAACGGTAATGCAACATTCGTTATTTTTCGCCACCTTCCAGCGTATTGATTAGTGCTCATTGGCGCTGCCTGACGCCCGCCGGATTATTTAGCAGCCTTCCCGGGTGGGGGTTCGAAATTAACTTCATGTCTAATGTATTATCGTAAGATATGTATTTCGGGTTAAATTTCATTATAATATGTTTTTTATAATCACCGATGTGTTCTATAGATACTTGCATTCCGCTAAAACATTAATACTAAACTACACTAATATTTTTATTCATGAATGCAGATAGTTTTCGCAGTCCTAGTGTATCCTATTTATTAAAAGTATGCATTTATAAAGAATTTATGTTCAGCAGATGTTTTTATCTGTTGTCTAGTACTTCTAGTCTAGTCTAGATCTTACTATTAACTACTTCTAATAATCCGTAGTAACTTAACTGTAGTACCTACTGATTTACTAATTATTCAACTTCTGTAGGGTATAGTTAGTCAATTAGTTTTTTTTTATAATTGGAAAATGGTTTAGGACCTAAAAAGAAATTTGTGTAGACACAATCCAAAATCTATTATATAGACTTCGGTGAAATAGTCGACTTCCCTCAGAGCTAACCTAATGAAGTGTAAAAATCTTTGCACTTTTATAGAACCAACATACAACTATGGCAGCACCGTACAGAGCAAGGACAATTTGAAGAACGCTTCACATATTTTGAGCGATTATTGTAAATGGCAGCGAAGACTTACGGTGACCCCGGATTTAAAGTGAGCACGCTTGACAGGAGAAGGTCTGGACACGTTTGTCGTAGAATTGTGACGAGTTTCGACTTAACTTTTGGTGTACTTGAAGTTCGTGTCAGAAGATATTAGCACAATATCAGATTTTCTGCCTATCAATCGTACTTTACCCGAATTTACATTCTGCTTTGTAGATGCAGTAGCTTGTGAGTTTACTTTAAATCTCGTGTATGTGTTTAAGAATAAGTCATTTTAGTAGTGGCTTCTATTAGGGTTCAGTGTCTATTTCTGGAATGTGGTCTGAAAGTTGATTGACATCAGACAAAGCCACAATTTTGCAGCACAATAAGCATACCCTAGTTTGTTCAATCAAAAATCGTGACAATCGAAAACAATACAGTTGTGTTCATTCTCGTTGACACCAACAATGATAAATAACTCTTCAAGGCTTATTGCCGAATACTGCAAACCAGTGGTCTGACCACACGCTCATAAAGTGAAGCACTCGCAGAACTCAAAGCTAATCCGTCCAGCCGCAGTCAGGAGCGTCAGTTACTCCGCAGCCGGTTCTTTGTGGAATTATTTACTGCACCAACGCACGCGGCCGCAGACTCCTATTCTGGAACGGAATTCGATTCTAATCTGCCACTACAAGTACGTATTCGTACATGGACTTCTTAGTCTTCATATGAAAATATCCTGCTGTACAGTATGTTGTGTAGTCGTTTGGCAATGCAATTGCAATGGAGAAAATCAGCGCTCAGACAACTTTTATAGTCTTTGTACTTAGGAACTTAGTGCAATTATTTTACATCAACAACTAACCGGAAATACTTATGATTAAAGATAGAAGGGATTTTAATTTAAAGCTGCCAGTTAAGTGGTTGACTGTTAAATGTAGGCCGGGAAAAAAGATAAAATATAAATTCAAATGGCCTTTGGATGGAACATTACGTAGCTGTACATGTTTAAGAAAAACATGTGACAGTACGAACAGATCGATGAAGAAATCACAGTGAGTTTGGAGCAAGAGAGCGAAAAGCGAGTGCCTGTACCAGAATAGCGTCGCTGGAATCTTCAGATTCGGTGTGTGCGAAGAGTGACGCCCTGCTGTCACTGGCATTCACAAACATTGCGACAGTAGCTTATATCGTCTAACGAACCAGAACTCAGTAAGTTTTTTATTTTACTTTGAAACGCTCACCTGTATCTTTGCTAAAACTGAGTGCAGGTGTCGATTATGTGACAGAACAACAGATCATTGAATAAGTTTAGTGAGTTTAAAGATATCACAATGAAGAAACCGTAGTGAGTTTAAAGTGAGAGAAAGACAAGTGAGTGTCTGTGCCAGAATAGCGTCGCCGGTATCTTCAGAGTCGGTGTGCGAGGAGTGACGCCTTGTCACCCGCACTCACTGCTAGGGTTGTCGCTTTGTGGAAGGCGTGCGGTTCAGCCGCCTGCTAGTTTAGCTTTCGGCAGCTAAATATTTAAGGTGATAGAAAAAGGGAGAGGAAATAATGCTATTTACTATATCGACAAGGGATTTAGGGAGACTACCACATATTAAGATAATTGGGACCAACTGCTTAATGCGACTTTCAAAGTGAATATCAAATAGCACGCATACGGTCACCTATTCGAGAAATGACCTCTGACCAATGAGTTTTCAACAACTTAGTCTCGTTGTATTTTTTAGCGCTTTGACATATGAAATCCAGATAACTGCCTCTACAAAACCTGGGACCTACACCATTATGATTATCTTCCTGTTCAACTTCCAGTTTATCTGAGGTTGGGTCACATCATTTCCTTTGATTCAGTCATCACTTACACACACACATACATAGCTCGAATATACATAGGGGCACATAGCTCGAAGAACCGACGACCGATGGGGCGTTAAGGTTCTTGAATCGCGACCTCGAATCAGCAACGTGGTATAGGGCGGCCCCCAACGCGATGGACCGATGATCTGGTCAGGGCGGCGGGGAGGCGGTGGATGCAGGCGGCAAAGAATCGATCTACGTGGAAAGCAATTGGGGAGGCCTATGTTCAGCAGTGGACTTCAAATTGCTGAAATGATGAATGATGATGATGATGAGTCATCACTTGCCTTTCACCTCGGTCATTCGTCATCGACTCACCCAATCCTTCTCATCATATTATTGTTTTCACACTCAATTCACCTCTTTTTCGTTAAACCTTTCCTTCCGATAACAATCGTATTAATTACCTTACTCGTGCTGCAACTTACAATACCTCTAACATATTAAATTCTTATGAATTTTATCGACTCTACACTTCTATAAGCTATGACCAAAAACTGTATTTGTTACTAATTAAAAGTTCTGATAAACATTCCAAATTGTCGTGGCAAATATCGCAGCCTTGTAAGCAAAGACACTGTTCAGATTCGGTAGGAAGCAAAGTCAAGCAGCGTCTTGTCCGTCGGGGCGGCGCGGCCGGGCTGCGAACCGGGTGCACTTTAATCACTGAGCCAGAAGTGACACCCGTCCCTCGCAGCGGCGGCGTGACAGTGACGGCGTCTCCAAGACGGAAGAGACTTTATTAAAGTGCATTTCTCTATGTATTGCACAAAATTGTTTTGCTTTATATTGCAAAGGATATTTTTATGTAGAATTAATTTTATGTCCTTGTGGTAGGTATATATGACCCATGGTCAGTACAAAGACGTTCTAAGGCTTACATGAGAATTTCAATATTTTGTAAACCTGAAATAAAGAATACTGATCTACGCGTCAGATTGTGGTAATTAAATTCAGGGTACTAACTAGACAATATATATAATACATAAATACTTTTTTTGATGTATAAGATAATATAGAAAACGCCCATACCACTATGAAACTCACGCCAACAATTGTCATGTGTAGGACTCGAGTCCACGATCTTTGGAGCGTATGAACGGGTATGTCAATCACTGCACTAGATCAGTTCTCAATGTGTGATTGTGTAGGGATCCTACCAAGACCTAGGAGCCCAAGCCAACCTTACCTGCAAGTGGTGTACTTGCCGATCAGACGAGGCTCTGGCGAAAATAACAGTGCCCGGCCACCTATTACGTGAGACCAACTATATAATTGGCGAAGTGTGGGCGTATAATATAACAGGCGTGAATGTATGTATGTATGTATGTATGTGTGATTGTATCTATGAAAGGAACATAGACGCAGAATGATAAGGGAGCCGCGAGTATAAGTTTGTCTCATTCTATACTAACTCTGTTCTTACTCATACCTATCCATTACAATCAAATTATATTACCCAATAAAAGCTATATTTGATAGCAACACACAGAGCTCGTCCAATTTCGACAGAAAACGAAACAATATCGAATTTAATACACTAATGCAAGCGACTCAAAGTAAAATAAGCCAAGACTGATAGTTGCTTTGTAGGTAGTCTAGTCTGGTCTAGTCGGGACGATTCAGTCGTGGCCTGTCATAGCGGTGACAGTTCGCTGGTGACGTGACATCAGCGGGTAGCTTGACGTGGGGGGTAAGTGACAAGCGGCAAGCGATGAGCGGGTAGTTATGATAAGGCTTGTTTATTAAAAGGAAGATATTTATTTATTTAATCTTTATTGTACACTTATAATTATTACAAAAGACGAACTTAATGCCATAAAGCATTCTCTGCCAGTTAACCTTAGGGTTAGCAGAAAACTTTAAAGGCGGAGGCTTTAGTGATTTGTATTAGATAAGAAAGATAAGTTATTTAAGAACAATAAAATAGCTTGGTAACTTATAACGTAATTACAATGATTGTTAAGTTTGTTAACAATATGGGGATTACAAGTGCTGTCACTGTCTTCATTTTATCAAATAAAAGTGACAGCACTAGTTTTAAAACTGGTTTAACTTTAGACCTTGTTTTGTAATTAGCCCCTGTGTGTTTATTATCCTCCTGTAATACTCGTTATTTCAAAAATATTATGCCATGAGTTGGTTAATATTTATAAGTTAGTGATTTGAACTCAGTACCAATGAGATCTAAGCCGCAATCTCAACCGCCTATACATACATACACATAAAGGTATACATAAAGAATATGATCGTGTTTAATTTAAAATCAAATTCGTAATTATATAAATACCTGCTTTATTATTATTTTATTTTCTTTGGGACATTAACAGTTAAAATTATATTTATCTATGTACCAGTGAGGTGGCAAATGACTGCTAAAATACAGGAAACGTAAGATTCAGTCGTTCAAACTTACAAAATGTATTTATAACATGTTTTGTAACATAGGAATTTGTTTCATACAATATTTTGCATCAAACTATAAAATTTGTGTCACAATTATTTTCTTAAAGTCATATGTCATAATAATTGCCCATTACCACTTTTAAAATAACGTGAATGTCAAAACTTTTTCGAAAAACGAAAAGAAAATCAATAAAGTTTTCCTTTCACGTTCAATGCTGCAATGAACGGCATCAGTGCAAACAACCTCGGCGGCTTGGAGCACATTACTCAAGTCAAGGCGAAACTTGGGCCGAAGAAGCTGACGGTCCTCAAAGTTGGGCTTTTGCTGTCAGCCCCACGAGGCCACGATCGCTCGTCACTCGCGACTCGCGCCAAACTGGGAACTCTCGAGCGAAATTTCCAATGCTGAGTAAACTTGGAGATGGCAGCGACGTTCACGTCACTAAATAGATAGACAGAAGGTCGGATACAGCTGAACTTGTTGTGTGACCCATTTAATGTCTAAAGTATGGCTGCACGGTGATCGTACTTTCTGTGCAAATATTCAGCCTTCAATGGAATAGATGCAACAAGCGCTGATAGTGTCTGTCTCATAAATAAATTATCTAGCATTACTTTATCTTCCTTGTAAAAAGTTTTATTAATTATATGTTTTTCAAATCGTCTAATCAACAAATAGTCTACATACATATATTTTGGTTGATTGATTTTTACCAATACATGTGTCATTTCAATTTTCTTTCTAATCTTGAAATAATGCGAAAACAGTTGATTAAAAACAACATCATCTTACTTTTATTTATTTAAATGGATTTTAATTTCTACGTGCCTTTACTGAACTCGCCATACTGCCTCTAATTATTTCATGTTCACGTCATCTCCGCGCTGGTTAGAGGATCCAACGCAAGTGACAAGCGGCAGCGTGATACACTAGATTCCACTAAAAATAAGTTTTTGCTTTGCTATAATCGCTCGTTTCAGGGCCCCACATAGATTTCATTAATTAGACAAAAAAAAATAATGTGTGTGTTGACTTTTGGAGAGTTCATGCTTTAAAAGCTTTTGACGTTCTATTTAAAATACGACATTAAATAAAACATAGAGGTTATGTACACTTAAATATGTAAACATATAGTTAGTTATGTGCTGTGTTGGTACAAGCCTAGAATGTGGCCATACCGTCTCATCTCACGGGAAGCCGTCGGAAGAGCCGAAGAAAATAAATTCTACCGGATGATGGGCAGCAGCTTCATCACGCGTATTATTGCTCAGTGTGCTCCTAATAGACTATAATCTATTGGGGAGGCATGATTAGTAGTGGACTTTAAAGGGCTAATATGATGATGACGATTAATTATGTATTACGTATAAAAAATCAATTAGTCAAAATCAAAAAGTGGGTACTAAATATATGGGTATAATAATACCATATAAATATACCATAGCTTTTGGAAACGAATCTGAATACCGTACCGACGGTGGATTCCCACACAGGACAAATCTTTGTGTGCATGAACATGAATATTTGTTTTGGTCTGGGTTTTTATATGCATATGAAGTATCTATTATACATATAAAATATTTATGTATGTTTATCGGTTATTTAGTATCCATATTGATACCTAGCATGGAATAATAATGTGTGTGATTGTAAGAGGATTATTATTATTACCGTTTCTTGCTTGATGGTAGTGAAATGCAAAACCACTAACCAACTGATTACTTGGATAGTGGTTTTGCATTAGGATAAATAAATCGATTAATAATTTAATACTTAGACTTGGGGCACACGATCGCGACATTTTTTGTAGTGACTTTTAAGAACGACATGCCCTGCAAATGTGACAAATATTGCGGTGACATTTTATGAATATAATTTTCTGTGTCAGACCTACATATTATAATGTCGCAGCTTGGTTACAGCATGAAGAATTCCAACAGCCGTATTCTGTACACCTGACTCTACCAATTCATACTGGAAAGAGCAAGACCAGGAAATATTATTATTAATAATTAATATCGTTAATTATTCATTTAATGCCCGTGGTGCACAGTTGTGGAATAAGTTGCCAAGTGATGTCTGGGACAGTCCTTCAATTGCGTCTTCTAAGATAAACTTAAAGAAGCACTTGCTATCGAGCTAGTCATAATGATTGTTGTTTCATTTTTTTTACTTGTATTTATATAATAGGTTGGGGAAAAAGTCTTTTCGTATTTTTGTATGAAAAGTCAAGACATTTTTTTCAAAGTTTATTTACATTTATTTACAATATATATGTACCGTTTTGTTGAATAACTTTCTGCCATTTTGTGGGCAGAGACATTATCCCGTTACTGTAGGAACTTTGGGACTTCTGATCAAAAAAACGGGACAAATAGTTTTGGCAGTCCTCTCCTGAGGTCGACCTTACAGAACCTAAAGAATTCTGCAGAGACCGAAACTGGTGAAAATCTGAAGGCGCAAGGTCAGGGCTATATGGTGGATGCACTAGGACCTCCCAGTCGAACTCTCTTAATTTTTGCTGAGTGGCTAAAGATGTGTGTGGTCTAGCGTTATCGTGATGAAAGACCACACCCTTCCTGTTGATCAATTCCGGCCGTTTTCTCTCGACTGCTTCCTTTAATCTCATCAGTTGCTGGCAGTAAAGATCAGAATCGATGGTTTTGCCGGGCGGTAAAAGCTCATAATAAACAATGCCCTTCCAATCCCACCATACACACAGCATCACCTTATTTCGTGTTAGGCCAGGTTTGGCCACAGTCTGTGAAGCCTGGCCAACTTTCGACCACGACCTTTTTCGCACGTTCTTGTCGTACGTGATCCACTTTTCATCGCCAGTTATCAATCTCTTCAAAAACGGCTCGGTTTCATTACGTCTCAATAATGAATCGCAAATGAGTACACGGTTCATTAAGTTTCTTTGAGTGAGCTCGTGTGGCACCCAAATATCGAGCTTTTTTGTATAACCAGCTTTCTTCAAATGGGTCAAAACTGTTTTGTGGTCAATTCCCAGTTCTTCAGCTACATCGTAACTACTAATATGCCGATCTTGCTCCACTCTTTCAAAAATGGCGTCCATTTTATTCGTAACAGGGCGACCAGAGCGAGGTGCATCTTTAACATCAAAATTTCCGGACTGAAAACGTTTGAACCAAATGTGTGCTACTCTTACTGACACTGCATCAGGTCCATAAACATCACAAATTTTTTTCACTGCTTGAGTTGCATTGTTGCCTTTTTTATAATAAAATTTTAAAATGTATCGAATTTCTTCATTAGATTCACTCATTTTAACGGAGAGAAAAACAAATGAAAAATAGCGGGAAACAACTTTTTTTTATTTTTTTCTTTTCTTTATAATGGAACCTTTTTAATGTTACCAAAACCAGCCAGACACAAATAGTACAGTCAAAAAAAAATTATAATAAGTTTATACCTACGTTATGCGAAAAGACTTTTTCCCCGACCTAATATAATATGTATATACGTAAGTTTATATATCTAATATCATATTTTTGTGTATGTATATGTGTAATGTTATCATATTCTAGTGTCATATTAATGCCCGCTAACTATCTCTCGCACTTTAGTTAAGGTTGACTGGAAGAGATTTCTTTGAGAAATAAGTCCGACTCCGTCTTTTTCACAAAAGACTTTTTTTTGTTATTGTTTTTTATACAATAAAGAATATGTATATATATATCGTTGATAAGTGTAGTGTTATATTTAAAGGGATCCTATCAAGACCATAGGAGCCCAAGACCTCACCTGCAAGTAAGGCACCTGCTGATCAACGGACGAGGCTGGCCAACATAAAAGTTTGAAATTGTATTGTGTAAGCGGCAATAGACTTGTCACCTATTACATGGGACTAAAAACATAATGGGCGTATAGTATGCTTCAGCCTACCTCTTCGGGGAAACAGGCGTGATTGTATGTATGTATATTTAAGGGAACCATCATCATCATCTCAGCACATTAACGTCCCAGTAACAAGGCCCCAGGTCCGCCTCTTGTAAACAAAGACATAATTCAGGTCATACCCTATCACACTTACCCAAAGCGGTGGAGCCTTATGGCAAATTATGGGGATAAATTATATCTTAGTGTATTTATTGAAATAATCAATTAACACAAATAATCTTTATAAAATCAGCGATGTCATATTAGTATTTGCTGACAAAATCAATTGACACAAACAATCTTTCATTCCAATACAATATAACCAATACAATAATCAAAATCTAAATTTAAACTAATCTAAATATAAAAAGCTAGCATCCTCCTCTTTGCTAAGTTGCCATACTTTACAGGGTCTATATTCTATCTGTGATATTATAAATAACATCTTTGGATCTATGGAGTGCAATAAAGACATTGAGTATTGACAAAAAAACCAGAGATGTTAAATCTCGATATATAAATAATAAAATAAATAATATTCTCTTACAATCACACCAATTATTTAGTTCAAAGATAAGCATCATTAAGAACTTGTGTTATGTATACTAAATAATGGATAAATATACATAAATACTTTTTTTTTTTTTTTGTAAATTCATACTTAAGATACATAGGAGAACACCCAGACCAGAACAAATATTCATGTTCATGCACGCAAATATTTGTCCTGTGTGGGAATCGAACCCACGACCTCTCGAGTGAAGGGCAGCTATACTGACCTCCACGCCATATCGGTCCTCAAATATACTTCCAAACACTGCCCAAGTTTTTGTCTTCAATCAGAATATTTTAAAAATATTTTATATATCACTACTGTTTGTTTCACTTTTTTTTTTAATATTAGTAATTATGCATGCTGTAATTATCTATAATTGTAAAAAACAGTTAGCCTACTTATGTCTAGATTTTACTTGTTTATGCTGTTTCTAATGTTGGTTATTCAATAAATAAATAAATATTAGTCTGACATGGACCGTTCTTGGGCGAGCAGACACCAAGTGCCTCCGTGTTAGTCATTTCAGAAAGTGACGTGACAAATTGACGCTAATTACATAGACAGAAGGTCGTGTATAGCTGAACAACTCATGAATGTCTTATGTAAAAGCTCTGTGAAAATTCCTAGTCCTCAATAAAAGCGACTTACTGTAACTTTAAATTGACAATTGTAAAATATTTGTTATCATAAATCAGGTTCAATAGACGAACTAAGTAAAAAAAAAAAATTTTGTCAAATGCAACATTCAACCCTAAACAAAGCATCATACAAACAAATAACGATGTAATATCAGTCTGCCATTGCCGTCCACCGTTCTTGGGCTAGCAGACGCCCGAGTGCACCCGTGACAGTCATTTAAGACAGTGACGTGACACCCCCCCCTCCTTCCCCCTCCCACCCGCCAGATGGATTGATATTGCTGCACAGACGTAAGACGGAGCGATTGCATACGATGTAGTTTTTGTATGCGCCGCGCTGGGAATTTACTATATGACATTTTTCTTCAGCAACTACCTATTGCTCCAGGGCACGGTTGATTTGGTACGGAAACGCTTTTAAGGAGTAGATTGAAGGCGACGATTTGCGTCTGACATTTCTAAGAATAGGTTTCTGTATTGACGAGTGATTTTTATTGATTTTTAAGGATGCTGACTGACAATGAATTTAAAACTATAAATTCATTTCGGAATAAGCAGCTCCATTGTACTTCCTATCCTTACCCCCGCCATTATATATATTTCTGTGTGTAGATAAACAAAAATATTAGAAACCTATGAGCTTATTTGGGTATTTTATCAAAGCACTAAAAAACAAGAAATGTTTCCTCATTTTTTCGTAGTTTAAAAAGTTTTAAGACTTATTAAAACTGGTTTAATTAATTTTGGTTAAAAAACATATAAGCTTTAAAACATTGGCCCCACAAAGATTTAACAAAAACTACGAGACATCAACACGATTTCGTAGTCCAAACATAATTGAAAGGAAACACGTTTCAAGAAAGCATTGATGCCTAAATATCAGTTACAAAATATCAAGTGAATTATTTTCCTCTCGTTCACAACCCTTTGGCTCGAAAAGTACCTCGATGGACGCAAACGAGACGCCCGGCCGGCGTGATGGCGATCCAGAGACAGTGACGTGACACGCCCGCCCCCTCCCCCCTCCGGGGTGCATATTGACCCCACCCCACCCTGGGTAATAAGGGGGCTATGGACTGTGGAGGAAAGTCGGTGGCATCTTTTGTGAAATAGTGTATCTACAATTTCAAATCGCATTAACAATTCGCAATTTCAATTAAAATCTTAATCTAAAACAGTTCTCTGTTATGTGTGTCCAAAATCCTTTTCATTAACGAATTAAAAAAACAAAAGACAGTGTTTATTTTTGCGCCTTAAGCAGCACTTTTCCAAATACAAATTTTGAAAACGGAACATTGAACGTAAGCTTGCGAAAAATATTTGGAAATGTCAACAAAGGGTCCAAGTGTTCTGTGAGTGACGCGGTGTCATTCGCACGGAATGAAATAGCCCCAAAGACGTCAAGTTTGCTGGACTTGCCCCCCCAGGGTGGCAGGGGGGCAGGGGCCGTCGCACCAGATGGATTGATATTGCTTCACGAATGCAGGTGGGCAGGCCAGACGATCTTGCTACAATGGCGATTTATAAACTTCTGTCTTGCGCCCGAGAGTTACGGATATGAAAGGGAGTTGCTCCAGTTTTTAATTAAACATATCACGTTATATGATAGATGGATTAAACTGAGTTTTTTTAATAAGATTTGAGTTATTATTCTGTATCTTATGATTAAAAAAATTATTAAGGATTTAGCTATTAAAATAACTTTTGGAATCACCACGCAAGATAGGTAATAAAAATTTAGTTATCTGCTCTCTTTGTCGTTTAATTAATACATTTTCTTAGTCAAGCATTTTCTGTTAGTCCAGGTACTCCTGTTCTGATGTATATTACCTCCCAAACCGTTCGTTAGTGCCAAACTAAAAGGAGCTTTTAGTATGGATAGTACGACTAAATCGTAGATAAATTATCAGCGCAATGTAATAACCACTACTGAACACGGGATTTTTTTCGCAAACCGAAATAAGAGGATACATACATACACAAACATACATTCACGCCTGCCAAGGAGTAGGCAGAGGCATATTATACGCCTACACTTCGCCAATTATATAGATGGTAACACGTAATAGTTGGTGAGCCTATTGCCGCTTACCGGGCACTGTTATGTTCGCCAGAGAGTATAGGGATCCTACCAAGACCTGAAGAGCCCAAGCCAACCTCACCTGCAAGTGGTGCACCTGCCGATCAACGGACATAAGAGGAATTTAGGTAAATTTTTCCCTAACAGCTGAATTATGACGTCCTTGATATTCAAGACCAACGCCAACGCCTCATAATCGGTCACCCATTTGGCTGTCCTCTGGTAACTCTAATTAACTTCGGTAATCGTTATCTAAATCAACCCAGTATTGCCTAGTTATATAAGGAAGCCTAAATGTATACCTATTATAAGACATTTTATAATATTTACATGCTAACAAAGAAACATAGCTTAGGTTAAGCTGAGACATTTATTTATTCTGTGTGAAAACTGAACCTTTAAGTATCATATTATAAAAAATTAACATACTTTATACTTTATGTTAATATACTACAACAGGATCATTTAGATTCGTCAAATATTTACAAGGGTGTACCTGTCACCTGCAAGTGGTGCACCTGCTGATCAACGGACGAGGCTCTGGCGAATATAACAATGCCCGAAAAGCGGCAATAGGCTCGCCACTTATTACGTGGGATCTACTACATAAGTGGCGAAGTGTGGGTGTATAATATGCCTACCCCTTTGGGGAAACGGGCGTGAATGTACGTAAATATTTACAAACAAAATGGAAATTCAATATATTTTTTAACAACAATAAAGGAGATAAGAACGGTATTATAATCAAGAAATAAAAACAAAATGAATATCAGACGAATGAATCATATAGCAGTCATTAATCAATTCAAACCGAACTTAATCAAAGTTCCAAATTAACTTAATATCCAAAAAAAACTTCGGGTCACAGGTATGAATCTACTGATTTCAAATATCACATGACGACGCTGATATATCGAATCACATCCAATACCAAATTAAAACTGGCTGTAGGTACTTCCGAAACAAAACGTCGTAAGTGCAAGCGCGAAAAAAACCTTCAGATTGACACAAATGAATCGTCGAACTTTCTAATGAGACTTGAAAAAGCGTGACATCTCTCTCTCTCTTCCCCATAAAAACACGACAAAGACACATGTCTCCCCTTATTATCTTCAATTAAGAGGCTCTGAAAATGTACCGTGACATACGTTGGACGTAGCCACTTATTTTAGAACCTTTATTTGCTACTACGTCTTGAAACCTACAGCTCAGTTTATATTAGTAACCTCAAACCGACAAACTTCCTTCAGCGTTCACCTTTCCTCAAACTGTACTCTAAGCTTCTACGTTAAGGTTGTACTATGTTTTAGGATAAGTTTGTCGGTTAGTTTTCGTGAGTGATGCGAGCCAGGCGGTGGTGGATGGGTGGCCGTTCGGTGTGATTAGTTAGGTAACTCTTAGGTCTAGGGAATAATGGCATGTGATTGATGTAATCATTTTATAGGAGTACGACGTGTGCTATTCATTAGGACAACTAATGTTTTTGTTGGATAAGGGAGGCGATACGTAACATTGAGGTCTGGCAACAACAGCAGGGAAATAGGACTTTGAATCATGTTGAATTAGTGCGAACTATTGTACTACGGATGTTTTTTTTATTTAATTAGTCTGGTCTGGTTTAAGAACTGACCTATGTGGAAGCTGTTGAAACGCGAATGTTGCTTGTTTCTTTCAATTCAATGATTGACGAGAACACAGAACTGCTTCACCTGATGGTTAGGTGACAGGCGACAATGAGCACTGCACAGAATTTATTCGTGTTTCAGTAGCCTTAAAAGCAACTCTCTCATGACCAGTAATATGACAAGCGTAAAGCAACTACCCAGCTCCATTCTTCTTTTAAAACCACTGTCGTCCCACTGCTGGGCTTGGGCCTCCTCTGGAATAGGACTGTGTATAGAAATTGTATGAGTATCATTAGCAACGTTTACATACATACATTCACGCCTGTTTCCCCGAAAGGGTAGGCCGAGGCATATTATATGCCCACACTTCGCCAATTATATTGTTGGTCCCACGTAAAAGGTGGCGAGCCCATTGCTGTTTACCGGGCACTGTTATGTTTGCCAGAGCCTCGTCCGTTTATCGGCAGATGCACCACTTGCAGGTGAGGTTGGCTTGGGCTCCTTAGGTCTTGGTATCCCTATAACTGTCATATCACTTGTTTCCACTTGCTACAATCCTGGCACACTCTTCATGTCAACCTTATAAAGTATACTACTGAACATTGGCTTCTATTATTTACCTATATATGTATATAGTATTTGCCTATAATCACCACTGCTGGGCTGGGCTGGCTGATAATCGCAGTTCAAGCCAGTACGCAGGATGACGCTGCTGCCCATCATCCGTTAGGGTTTCTCTTCGTCGACTCTTACAACTCCCAGTGGAATGAGAGGCTTTCTAGGCCGATACCACAAGACTTTCTGTCCTGCTGCTAATTTATCTAAGTCCATGTGAGATGAGGGGCACACTCTTACCCCCAAAATCACATGAAAAACAACAAACTGATTAAGAAAATAATAGTAGTATTTTAATCGAGGCTTTTATTAAAGAAAAAGGTTCAATACGAAAGGGAAATAAAATTACAGACGTATTCAGGAGCATATAGCCACAATGAGACATCAATCCCATCCGTCTTGCATGTTCGATTGAGTTTGTCATGTCACATCCGAGGAAATACGTCACCGTGACAGCCGCGACGTTGGCGTGACAGATTGTGACGTCACGACCGCCGCTGTCACAGAATTGATACGTGAGAGAAACTTCGAGAATTCAGGAGAGAAAATGTAATGTCGAATTGAAACTATTAATGTATGTACTAGAGAAAATTTATAGTTTTTACAAGACAAATCATACAAGCTCAAAACGATTGTGTTATTTTGTTTCAGTGTAGTTTCTAAGACCACCTTCCGACTGCATCATATGATCTGTCTGACTTGCCCCGCAGCTTAGAATAATTACACCTAGAAGCCCAGTACGCGTCGTCAAAGTGAGGCAACTCAAACCTAGCCATATTGGCTAAGTTCGTTACGCGGCCCGTCAGTGCTCAAGGTCGTGTCGTATTGAAAACTACTCCTGATATTTTTATTAAAAATGACGGTTTGCGCTATTAACGGATATCACAATACGTTGGAAAAGCACAAGAAACATATTAACATAACATTACACGGGTAAATTATGCGTTTGAACTTAAATTATTATATTAAAATGAAAATAATAATTTCAATATTTGTTACGTGACAGTGAATGAAAATGTTGCCATTAAGGGGAAAAAATCTCCTACATTTTGGTGTAAGTGAAACACGTCTCAATTAGATTAAATTGCACAAAATGTAATTTGACAATTATCTGCGACTTTGTTCGCGTGGAATAATTTCTTTAATATACGATAACACAAAAATATTTATTTTTTATAAATTTCAGGCATAAATCACAATTTAAAAAGGTGTAATAGTTTTATTCGATTCTGGTCTATCTACATACAACAGTTGACCAACTATAACAATTTAAGAGTTTCATATCTAAATACTCTAAATATCTTAAATAAATAATTAGTGAAAAATTATTTACCCCAGGCAGGATAAATATATATACATTTTTAATGAAATTATAAAGTACTTAAGTGGTTTTTCGCATAAACTAAATGCAATAAATAGCTAAGTTGAAGTGTAAAAGTTTCAACTTCCCTACTTTTAGGGAAAATTGAATGAAATGACAACATGATTTTTGTCATTGTGTGCGTTTCGTCAAGCGTAAATATAAGTATCTTACGCACACATAGATTTTTTTCTTGCCTCGCTTTTGAAAGATCATTTTGGAGGGAACTATCGTTCTAGGTGTTATTATTCTAAGCCCCGCAGTCGATCTCTGGCCGCAACCAGGACAACCCTTAGATGATAACAATATTAGGCGTCATTGCAAAATTTCTGGACATGTAATTATGATTTGTCAACAAATGTAAAGTTAAATAAATGCTTGATAACTAAGCAACAACAATTTCTCAATAAATACCCAAAATATGTAGATAACTTATAAATATAATTAAACTAATCATTCATGGAAATAGGAAATAGGAGATCGTGCTTTTTTTTGGTATACACTATTGTTGTTAATCAATTGTAGAGAAAATTAATGTAATATAAAATAAAATAAATAAATATTCTCTTACAATCACACCAATTATTTAGCTCCAAGATAAGTATCATTAAGAACTTGTGTTATGGATACTAAATAACGGATAAACATACATAAATACTTTTTTTTTGTTGTAAATACATACTTAAGATACATAGGAGAACACCCAGACCAGAAAAAATATTCATGTTCATGCACACAAAGATTTGTCCTGTGTGGGAATTGAACCCACGACCTCTCGAGTAAAGTGCAGGTATACTGACCTCCGCGCCATATCGGTCGTCAAAATGAAAGTAAAAAAAACAAAATGTAACATATCAGTAACATATCTGTAACAAAAATCTAGTCAATCGTTAAGTTATCAGAGAGTTGTAATTTGTTTATATTTTCAGTAATCACACATAGATGACCTTTTCAGTATTCTGACTGAATGATATTTGTATGCCTCTATGCCAAGCAATGCGTGTGAATTCCAAATTGCTAGCACAAAACGTGAAAAGATGTGAATAACAAACTCATAATGACAGGATACGAAACAAATGCAGGTGCATCTAGACAACAACACACCTACGCGACGCAGAAAGTCAGTCAGCTTCGCTCGCAGCCCACCTCTGCTTGGCAGGTTTTTGCCCGACTTGCCCACAGCCACATTAATTCCTTTTGTCTCTGCTCTCAAGTACTTTTTTTTTCTTGGCGAAAGGAAAAATCTGCCGTCAGTTTGTACGTGAAACGGTGTATTTTTACTGGTTTATTCTTTATTTAGACTACACTGTGACTTCTGTTGAATTAATGTTTGGATGTTGCTAACTAAGCCCGCTCCTTTGCCTGAGTTAAAAGTATCGAAAGAAAATTACAGGGATTAAAAGTCCTATGTGTTAAGTAATTGTTAATCAGTGGCAAATTTAATCCATTCCTATATTTGCCTGTTTTTAAGTCTCGTGAATACCAGTAAACTCAGACACTATATACGATTTTCTTTCTCGCGGCAATCATTCACCTCCTCAAAGAATGCCGTAATGGCGTAGAGGTGACTTCACTTTGGAGGTCGTGGGTTCGATTCCCACACACGACAAATATTTGTGTGCATAAACATGAATACGTGTTCTGGTCTAGGTGTTTTCCTATGTATTTATTTACAAAAAGAAACTATATGTAAGTTTATCCATTCTTTAGTATCCACAGCACAATTTCTTAACAATCTTGGAACTTAACTTGGAAATAATTGGTGTAATTGTAAGAGAATATTTTTTAACAGAAACCACAGAAATTGTATATGCCTTCACCTCGTAGATACAGACATATAGGTGGAAACAATTACATCACTATTGTTTTTACTCATTTTCCGCTTGTTACCTTTAATTTAAATATCTCTGATAAAACCATACTATCATTACACAAATATTTCAAAAAAAAAAATGTTATTCACTATTATCTTTTATTATTAGTTAATAATAACGTTACCGTAAGTTGCAGTGAAAGTACTTGGTTAGTTAAAATCACAACCGGAGTGAGAGACTTCGGCTCTGCAACGGCATCGACGAGCCGACGAGGGCAGACTTCAGGGCAGGTGGGCTGAGAGCATATTCATAAACTGAAGCGGTTTTAGTGTCGCTTATATGTTAAAATTAAACATTTTTCTTGCTCAAAACTTGTTATTGTAGTTAAGACACAGTCGAGAGCGATAAGTCCTAAAAACGTAACGTCACCTTTTCATTGAACATAAATAAGCACTTCGCTTACTAACAACCTTATAAAAATGCACAACACCTTAATCCGGCATTAGGAAATTTCTGAGCGCATTAAGCGAATAAGAATCAGCTCAAAGTAAGCGTTCGCAAAGAAACGCTCGCTCGCAGGGTTGCGCTTTATTGACGTGACAACGTCTTAAATTAGGTTGCGGCTGGGAGTCACTTATGAAAAAGTGTAACGCTCGGTAACGTTACGATGAGTCACCGAACGAGAGAGAGGCCCGGCGAATGCCTTGCGTCTCTCTCCCACTCAACTATGATCGGTCTGCCGCGCGCGCAGCACTAGAATTCCTTGTTCC
The DNA here is from genome assembly GCA_949126915.1 of Musotima nitidalis. NCBI lineage: Eukaryota > Metazoa > Arthropoda > Insecta > Lepidoptera > Crambidae > Musotima > Musotima nitidalis. The sequence continues at coordinate 20,121,691 of OX421416.1, forward strand.
TATTGTGCAATTTAATTATATTCATATCAATAAATATTCTACCGAGAAAAAGACGTTGTCACGTAAAATCTTCGCCCGTAAAAACGACTTTACAGGCAACCATTTTTTTTTAGTTTATTTACGCTCGCCGGGCCCGGGGCCAGCAGCTTCTGACTGACGGCCGGCCTTTGAGACGCCTCGCCCCTTTGTATGGCTTATCATTAAAATATCCGACGAAAAAGCGGACGATATATATACCTACCTATATTCGTAATATAATAATAATAATATTTCTGACAGTTACACCAATTATTTAGTTCCAAGATAAGTATCATTAAGAACTTATGTTATGGATACTAAATAACGTATAAACCTAGATAAACACTTTTTTTTTTGTAAATACATTCTTAATATACATAGGAAAAACCCAGACCAGAATAAATATTACTCACAAATATTTGTCCTGTGTGGGAATTGAACCCACAACCTCAGGAATGGAGTACGGGTATACTAGCCACCACGCCATATCGGTTGTCGAATATATCCCGATAGTATTTGTATCCGTCGAGGCGAGACAATCACATACAAAATAGATTTGTGATAATACTCGTAATAACGATAATGTCGAAAAGTCCCAACGCAATTGAGAAGGTACCAATCCGAATGTAATTGGATCGACGTCTCATCTGCCCCCGCCCCGTCGGGGAAGTACCTAATTCTTTAAAGCACTTACACGATTATCGAGCGCTCTAACAAATGTACATGCGCCGACAAAAATCGCTCGATTTTTAATTAGCAGCGGAGTCTGGCACGTGACCTGAATAAGGCGATCGCTCATTGCATAAGCTGCGACGCTCCGGACTGAAATAAAGTTACGTCCAGTTCGATTCGGCTTCACAATTAGCGATCCTCCTAATGAGTTACTTCTCATGATTGTTTGGTTGATTTTGATCAGAGTGTATAAAATGTCTAACGAAAGCTTATTGGACGTTACTTTATAAATCAGTATTTATCGATTTCAATCAAAGTTTTTGAGAACTCGTAGCTTTCCGGGACAAGATTGTGAACAACTAATCTGTAAAAAAATTTAAATTAACAATAAAACACAAGCTGTCTTCAAAGGGATACTATTCTATTAAAGACTATATGGCAGATAAAAATGCTTGGGATTAAACTGCCGTTTCATACAGGCTATTCTAATATGAATGACTTGAAAACATAAATATTGTTAAGGTTATGTTATATTGCATTGTATAGCTTCACAGACAAATGAAGATTGTAATTCTAGTACCAAACTAATGGACATATTTAAAAGAGCATAGCCTGTGAGTTTCTTGCCAGTTCTTCTTACAGAGCGGTGGCTCGGAACTGGCACTTAGATCCACTTACACTTAATTATTTTTTGTTTTCAAATTGTTTTGTTGCATGTAAGTGAATCTAAGCTTCGTGATTTAGTGTAATATTATTTCGATTGTATTTTTTTTTTATTTCTAATCATGACGTTTTCAAGTAGGTACTATGTATAATAGTTTATGAAATAAATAATTTTTTTTACTTTACTTTACTTTACTGTCAAGAAGCGCTCGTAGTTTCGCGGTGCTCGGTGGTCGGAAGCGAAAACCGAAGTAAAGCAGAGTTTACAGATGTCAGTCCTTGGATGGGTGACCGTTTGTGTGGCATTTTATATTGAGCGCTTCCGTGCTTCGGAAGGCACGTTAAGCCGTTTGTCCCGGTTATCACTAAATGTGGTAGTCGTTAAGCCATGCTAGAGGCCTAATTGGGCGACTTAAGAAATTCTAACAGCAGGACGTCATACACCTGTCACGGAAGATTGTTACCACGTTCCCGTGATTCCCCCTCTTTTTGTTGCGCGTGTGGCAGTAGGTCCATTTTTTAGTGGGTATTCCACCCCCGCTATCATCTTCCGGGGCGGCGAGTCCCACATATCCCCGTCACGACCCCAGTGTGGCGGGAAATGCGTAAAGGTCATTCTTTAGGACGGTAAAAAAATAAAAAAAAAGGACGTCATACACCTGCCTCCGCCAATCCGCACTGGGTCAGCGTGGTGGAGTATGACCCAATACCCTCGCACCTTGATATGTGAGAGGAGGCTCGTGCTCAGTAGTGGGACATTAATGGGCTGAGATGATGAATCTGTCAAATCCTCGGATGTGTGACGCTTTATGTGACAGCTCACATTGAGTGCTTTCGAGCTTCTTAATTGTATGTAGTAATCGTTTAGTCATATTAGAGGCTAAATTCATCATATCTTACTAGGATAATCCTAGCATTATCCCAGTTGCTCTAGACTTAAGCTTAGGGCCCAGGGTCTGCTCACTGGTTCAACGATTTGACTGAATTTCAGTTATTACATAGAAACATAATTCTATGGTTAAACCAGCTGTCAGTCTGTTAGAAGGCACTGGCTTCTTATAACGACTGTCATAGATGTTCATGACAGCCGGGACCAACAGCTTAACGTGCTGCACATTTTAGTTTGTAGTTTAGTGCACCAACTGGCCGGTACCAACCGGCTGAAGTCATATTAAAAGAAAATGGAAAGGCATAAGTAGTAAATAAAATCTATTAAACTGAACAATGTTATCGTCTGCTTAAGTAGTCATTAAGATGAAAACCTACAAAGAAAAACAACTTTATGGCCGCGTCTTTTTATGAAACAAAAACCTCAACCTCACAAACAAATACCTAAAAACAGATAAGTCGATTCCTTTCATCAATGTATTAATCCGGATCAATAACAAACAGTAGAAAAATGTCCTGCAAACAATTCCTTTATTTTCACTCGTCAGTACTAAAATACAATGTTACCTTATTAAAAAGAACATCGGATTGGGACGGAGCAAAGGATTTCCCGCAGTTCTTTATGACCACACATCTTCAGGAAACAACTCACAATCATCTAATTGATTCCATCACAATTTCGTGTAGCCGCAGCTCTAACAAGCATCTGATTCATTGTTCGTCTCCTTCATAATTTAATTAAACCAAGCGTTTTTCGTCTTTTATTTCCTTAGAACATTAGTTGGTATAGGTATATTGAAAGACATCTTCTTTTGTTCTTTAGTAAGTATTTTATTTGGTAGGTCGTCGCGAGAGTACTTTTTCCTCACGTGTGTTTTTATATGTTATTAAAAATTTACCCTGCGCTTTCTTCAGCGTGATCTACAGTTCGTCGCGTTCGATAGGAACCATGCATTTTTAGAAAAAATAAAGTTTATGTCTGTCCTTAAGATTTAAGCAACTCTAAGAACCAATTTGATAAAATAAAGGTTTAAACAAACTCACTTTTATAGCGACAAAGCTTATTATGCATATACATATATATAATGAGTTGTAAAGAAAGATTTCGTACTCCTATTTGAAAATAGTATAGAGGTCCTATCATGTTCTAAGGAGCCCAAGCCAACCTCACCTGCAAGTGGTGCACCTTCCGATCAACGAACGAGGCTCTGGCGAACACAAAAGTTCCCGGTAACCGGCAATAGGCTCGCTACCTATTAGGTGGGACCAACTGTATAACTGGCGAAATGTGGGCGTAGAATAGGCCTCGGCCTACCCCTTTGAGGGTACAGGCGTGATTGTATGTATGTATGAAATTAACAGCTTAAAATTACTCTTAGGGCTCGTAGCCTACATAATTGATAGTAAACTTATATGGTTGTTATGTTGAGAAAATCAAAGACAAACAAACTACAGCCTTCGAAAAGTCCGATACCAGTTTTTAGTCTGAAATCTTATAAAAGCACAAAATAAAATTTATAGATATTCGTAATTTAAAAACACGGCGTATAAGCATGACTCACGTAAACCTTTTTTGCCCAAGTACCCACCTACAATTTGAAGGATGCTGATGTCTAGATAAATAAGAAATATCCCGACACTAAGGTATACCCCAGTTGTACGTAATTCTTTACGACCTACCACCCTCCCCCCTCCCGACCCCCGAGTCCAAAGCTCATGCTTACAAACTGTCGCATTACCGCCAACCATTGCACAACAATGCAACTTTACACGATGGAAACTCAACTCTGTGACACAGTAATAGGACTCAAGCAACCGCCTGTCGAAGCCTTGTCAAAGATGTAACTATGAAGGAGCGTGACGAGCAATTCGCAACCTTAAGCCGACGTGACAGAGAAGTTAATTGCAAACAGCGCCCTGGTAATGTAACTTTAATTTTAAGTTAATGGTTCAATAAAAGAGACTGTACCTATTCTCATTGTTGAAATGTAATTATTGTGTAAATTTTGCAAAAATAACAAACACAAACTCCGAAATGTCTCAGAGATATAAAGAAGAAATTAGTTGGCACTTGACATCGAGTTCAAATCTTGTATGGCGCTCGTAGCTCCGCGGTGCTCGGTGGTCGGAAACGATCACCGAAGTAAAGCAGAGTTTACAGAGGTCAGTCCTTGGATGGGTGACCGTTTGTGTGGCATTTGATTTCGAGCGCTTCCGTGCTTCGGAAGGCACGCTAAGCCGTTGGTCCCGGTTATCACAAAATGTGATAGTCGTTAAGCCATGTTAGAGGCCTAAATGGGCGGCTTGAAAAATTCTAACAGCAGGACGCCATACACCTGCCTCCACCAATCCGCACTGGGTCCGCGTGGTGGAGTATGACCCAATATCCTCGCACCTTGGTATGTGAGAGGAGGCTCGTGCTCAGTAGTGGGACGTTAATGGGCTGAGATGAAGATGACTCTACATATATGAAGTATGCGCTGTTTAAGCTTACCGTAGATAACATGACATACATTCACGCCTGTTTCCCCGAAGGGCATATTATACGCCCATATTTCGCCAATTACATAGTCCCACGTAATAGGTGGCGAGCTTATTGCCGCTTACCGGACACTGTTATATTCGCCAGAGCCTCGTCCGTTGATCGGCAGGTGCACCACTTGCAGGTGAGGTTGGCTTGGGGTCCCAAGATGTTGTTAGGATCCCTATACAACCAGCTTCTTTTCCGATAGATAACATGACGTATCCTGAAATTTTATTGAAATATTTATGAAAACAAAAATTTCATATATAGAGTATTTACACCTTGTTTAGTGAGGAGAGGCCTACAGCCAATATGAGAACGTTAATAGGCGTATATTATAAATTTTGCTAATGTAATTATTCTAACAAAGAACATTATCTTTTCAAATAATAAACGATATCTCACTTTTATTTATTTAAGAAAAAACTAAGCATCTAGGTTTCTTTTGTGAAAAATGAAATTGAATTCAAGTAGGGTCCACAAGCTTGTTGGTACTAACGTAACGATCGGAACAATAGTAACCAATGGACATATTGGAACAAGACAATGCACTACCACAATAGTGCAGTCATTCCGCGGGCGTTAGACGCGGACGCCCAATCGACTTGAGTGAAAACTGCCATAAACGGCGCGGAATGGCCCGGCCCGCCATAGAGTACGTGTGCCTAGATAGACAGACAATGCAACTTTATTATTATTGCATCGTTAAAGGTGAGGATTTAGATGCAATACAGGTGAAATGGCATTTACTTCAACGTAAAAACTTTCTTTGTTTTGCCAAACAAAAAGTCGATAGCTACCTTTAAACGGGATAGCCGTCTAAAGCCAATCTATTTGCGAAACATATACCAATCCAATCACAACAGTAACAAAGACAAACATCAAAATTTAAAATAGCGCACCAAGCGGAATGAGACACAATATTACGCTATTAGACGTAACTTATTATAGACAATATCCCAGTTTCGAGAGCGACCAATCGGGTAGAGTGAGAACTGCTATAAAAGATACGGTTAATAGCAAGCGTGTTACAGGACGGGACATTATTACAGCGAGGGATTGAGGCGTCCCGGCGACTGTTCCGTTGTCCCGAGAAACTCGTTCCAGTGACACGACACGTTCTTGCTACGTGTGGGTTACTTACATGTTCCGACCATGGAATCAGCAATTAGTTGCATCTTTATCTATTTTTGGGACGAGAAAAGCATTTTATCTATTATGTTTATTGTAATCTACAGACATACAATCACGCCTGTTTCCCCGAAGGCTTATAGCCCACATTTCGCCAATTTTATTGCGTTAAACGGCAATAGGTGGCGAGTCTATTGCCGTTTATGTTTGACAGAGCCTCGTCCGTTGGTCGGCAGTGCACCACTTGCAGTTGAGGTTAGCTTTGGGTCCCAAGATGTTAGTAGGTTCCCTATACACGTAGCGTTTTTCGAAGCACTTGTTAACGTATCATTAATTTAGGGGCGCGAAATCAAAGAGTTAATGATAGAATATAGCATCTAGATACTTAGTATCTCAGAAGAAGTCACAAGTAATATTATCATACCTAAAAATATCTTATCGTCTAAATTACAAACTTTGTTTTGAAGTTGAGAAGAAAATAAATCTAAACCAACTAAATTACATTTGTAAACACCAAAATGAGCTCTACTGTTCCAAAAATAGACTCTATTATGTTCTCTCAGAGGTTTCGAGACTTTAGGCAAAAACCTCACATTTAGAGAATTATACTCTTTGCCAGTTTAAGGATACACTGCTGGGCCATTCAGCGCTGGTAGGTGTTTCAGTATTCTGGGGTCAATGGTCGGGAAATGTAAACAAACTGTCTACTCATGTATGAGAAGAGTATTGTTAACTTAATATAGGTACTGTTTTTTTTTTCTTATTGCTACGAAGCCAAAAATGTTATTTAAAAAAATTGCTTAGATACAGTTGGAACTTCATTTTGTACAGTGAAAACATTTGTTTGACTTCTATATTTGATAAACTATTACATAGCCCATGAAAATTTCAAAATGAAACATATTAAAAAAAATGAAAGCTTACTACACTGAAATCATAAAGCTTATGTTCGCTGACATGCAAAAAAATAAAATTAAGTGTCAATGCCAGTTCCGAGCTACCGCTCTGTGAGAAGAACTGACAAGAAACTCACAGGCTATGCTCTTTTAAATTACCTTAACTCGTCGCTTTTGCTTTAATTCACAGTGACCATATACCATATGATTTTTGTCTGTTAACTCGATAAAATCTTTGTTAAACCATGGGAAAGAGCAAGTTATCCCCAACACAAGTTCTGCGTTACTGACTGAGAAAACTTTACATGTGTTTTTATGATTTATTGAGCAATAAAAACAATTTTTTTTTTTTTTTTTTATGAGGCCACACTCCACACCACATTATTTTCATCCAGTCTACCTTTTCTACTTTATCCTGGAATCAACAGATAATTATATCCACCCAGTTCTCCATCCTGAAGCCATGAGACGAAGTCGCAAGCATCTATTAGTTAATATAAAAAAAAATTAATAAACATTATTCCACATACAAAGGACCTCCGAATCTCCCAAAGAACAAGTAAGCACAGATGGAATAGCCCATCAAATATGCCATTAAGATATCCATCACAGTTCACCCGTTGTTGTTCAGCAATAAAATTAGCATCGGAATAGTACCGGGTTCGATGCCGCGTTAACTAACTGTTACTTAAGGGAAGATTATACTTAAAATGTCATGTTTATATTTACAATCGTTGCTAGTAATACAAATGGGAAAATAAGTTGGTTTGTTATTATGTCATGTATAAATCATACAGACACTCACGACTATTATCCCCGAAGGGGTAGTCAGAGACTAGGCAATAAGGACCGCAAAAGCCACAAAGTCCAAAAAAAAAGAAGAAAGTCCACTGTCACAGTCCTCTTTTCACCAAATAACAACTGCACATGTGCTCAGCGTGATAGGTGGTGAGCCCGTCGCCGCTCTAAGCTGTTGGATGTATGTGCAGTCTTTAGTCTTGAGTCCCTTTTACGACACCCAAGGGAAGAGATGGGTTGGTAGTATTCTTTGAATGAGCCGCCACCACACAGCTCACTAAGTATAAATCACTTGGCTGATTTTAATGTAATTGTGTTTGAAGACGGCTTGAACTTAAAAAAAAATTGCTATGCCAGTGTAATCCCGGCGGTGTTGCGACATTGTCCGAAAGGATTACCGCTGCCCTGGACTATAACGGGCTCGAGAAGGAACATGGATATTTATAGTCAATACGAGTCTGACAGTGGAAGTTTAACCCTTTTTTAATAATTTATTGGTTTTCTACCTTAACTCAACTACATAAGGTTCAATTTATGGTGGGAATATGATAACCACTGCCTTCCAAAGGGTTAAAATTTAAATCGTGAAAAAGTGAAATTCAATCATTAAAAAACAAATTGGCAATTTACGATATAACACTCTTTGCAACAGTAGTTTTGCAAATAACAAAACATATATACCTGCCAATCTAATCTTTTTATTACATTATTTTATATCAGTGGTCGCTCACGAGCAATGAATCCCCATAGCCTCTTTTACTACTCCATTATAAAACAGAAATTAACATAAAAAATCACGTGTTCCATCAGATAACAATTAAAGATTGTTCATGTATTTCCATAATAGCGTAAGTCGAAAACCAGCGACATTTTACAGCCATTTTTAAATATTCGAACCTCTGTTTACAATAAAAATTAACATTAATTTTGTGTTGATTTTAATCATTAAATACCTACCAGTGAACAGTTAATGTCGAAATGTTGTTAAACTTATAAATATTCATGGTATCTCAGTATTTGGAGGCAATGTTAAAAATGAAAGTTAATAATTTACTTAGGCGCCATTAGGCTGCCGAGAGTAGTTTGGCTGTTATGGCTTAAGTTATGGTGGTGTTTTGTTATTTTATTGTATGTATTCAATATGAAAGTGTCAATTGGTTAATTATGTAAAATATTTAGCAGTAAATTATTGTTGCAAACGGCGGTAAGGTGTGTTCGGTAGATGTTATAATTTTGATAGATGGAGAAGAAAGATAAGTTATATATTAAAATTCTACGAGAAATATCTCCATTTACATACTATTTAAAAATTTAGTGATATTAAAATAGTTATTTGTTCGTAGTATATTAAAATACATTGAGAGTAGAAAATAGATTTTTATAAATCACTTCGAAAACCAATCATTGGTTTATAATGTGTGCTTTAAATTTTGATAAGGCTAAGTCATAAAAAGAAAATAACAAACTACATTAAAATAACTACTAAAACAAAAATAAAAAGCAAGTGATGGATTAAAAATATCTTTGTAACAATTCCCGCGCTACTATAATTTCCCGAAAAATTGAGAAACTGTTCAACACGACACGTGTTTCGCCCTTACACAGGGCATCTTCAGGTAAGATAGGAGCCTCAGAACAACGATGTCTTCACGACCAACGCTGAAACGAGAGTGAGTTTCTCTCGTATCAGCGTTGGTATTCTAAAATAAAAAATTATAATTTGTTACAAACTTCGGAAGTAAAATAAGTTGATTTAATATTTTTTAATTAAATGCAGTTAGTTAACCTCCAGTTTGCTCTAGCAAAGCTCTTACGAATGTTTTCCTAAAAACCCATAATGATTGTGAAAGTAAGAGCCATTGTGACAGTTTTCTTAAAATCACCCTTTATGACATCAAATCCGTGGCGAAGTTTAAGCCTACGAACTAGGTTCAAGGCACAGGAACGGAGTCAGTCTTATTACACTGTCATTACATATACTAGATAACACACAACGTACAACTTTTTAAACGCTTCTTGATTTTGACGACCGGTATGGCGTGGAGGTCCGTATATCTACACTCCACTCCAGAGGTCGTGGGTTCGATTCCCACACAGAACAAATCTTTGTGTGCATGATCATGAATATTTGTTCTGGTCTGGGTGTTTCCTATGCATATTAAGTATGTATTTACAAAAAAAAAAGAATTTAAGTATGTTTAGTATCCATCACACAAGTTCTTAATGACACTTATCTTGGAACTAAATAATTGATATAATTGTCAGAAAATATTTATTTATAAAAATATTTATATTGATTAATTATAAAAAAATATTTTTTCGCTTAATTATAACATTTTAAAAAGACCATAATTATCTAAGTAGAAGAACTATTGTAAATTCAAAATAAGAAAAATTATAAACCATAATTAATCTTAGCCAACATAAATATTTACCAAACTTACAAACATCTAAATTAGTAATTGACCGTTCCACTACTACCGGTACAAAATCAAGATTTAATTGGAAAAATATTAAGACATACATATTACAACATACATATATTTGATCATTATTAATGTTAACGATGCGTAGGCGTATTGACAGGCCATTTTTAGAATTAATATAGGAACATTTAACATAACATTTAATATGACAACGCATCCGAAACGAAATGAACTGTGGATCAACCGTAACAACTATTGATTAGGCTATAATTTAGGGGTCCGTATTGCAATGATTGAGAATGGTTATCTTTAAATTGACTGACTTCATCATCACAGCCTATTAACGTCCCACTACTGAGCACGAGCCTCCTCACACATATGTGTGAGGGTATTAGGTCATACTCCACCACGCGGACCCAGTGCGGATTGGCGGAGGCAGGTGTATGGCGTCCTGCTGTTAGAATTTTTCAAGCCGCCCATTAGGCCTCTAACATGGCTTAACGACTACCACATTTAGTGATAACCGGGACCAACGGCTTAACGTGCCTTCCGAAGCACGGAAGCGCTCGATATCAAATGCCACACAAACGGTCACCCATCCAAGGACTGACCTCTGTAAGCTCTGCTGTACTTTGGTGATCGTTTCCGACCACCGAGCACCGCAGAGCTACGAGCGCTTCTTGACTGACTTAAATATTTATAAATACAAGCTCATTCCAACTGCTCATCAAATAGGTGAAGCTGGTAGAGCTTTTAGGCAAAGAATCAGATAGCACTGAGTTCAAACTTCTAAGTACGAGTACAATCAAATAGGACCCCCTCGTAACACTAGAGCTTTAAGCTTACTAAGGGTTAACAGGACTTTAACTTATATGTAAATAAATAAAGTTTAATTGTCTGTTTGTAGTATTTTATTAAATGCATATTAAAGTAAAATGTTTGTTTAAATGGTTCTTGAATGGCGACCACGAATCAGCAAACGTAGTAGAGGGCGGCCCCCAACGCGATGGACCGACGATCTGGTCAGGGCGGCGGGGAGCCGGTGGATGCAGGCGGCAAAGAATCGATCTACGTGGAAAGCAATTGGGGAGGCCTATGTTCAGCAGTGGACTTCGAATGGCTGAAATGATGATGATGATGATGATGAAAGTAAAAAACACTAAGGCTGTGTCCCCAGTAGGCACACTGTTAGCGGCCGACTGAGTTTGCGGCGTACCGATTTAGTACGCCCTTCCATATATTTGAAATGGAGTGTCCACAGTCTGCTAGTTTTGCGCTCACTATCTGCGTATAGTATGGTATAAGCGTCGTCGTCTCTCAGTCTTGCAACTCAGTCGGCCGCTAACAGTTTGCCTACTGGGGACACGGCCTTAGTCTTTCAGTCTGTTTCTTGTCACTAATTTAAAGATAAACCGATTTTGAAGGGAGTTTTACTGGTAGCTGATAGTGTAACGCTAAGGTAAACAGTATATAGCAAAGAACCCACAGCCTTACTTTTCAAGTAAAATAAAAATGTATTTACATAATAAAAAGTTTATACCTGTTATATTGCTGAGTTACCTCTTTTTCATTTCAAATATAAGGGCACAAAGTATAATGCAATATTTTTCAAATACTACCAATTTTTGATTAGATTTGAACAATTTTTTTAAGCTAGATAAATTTATAAAAAATTATTTATTGTATCCCAAATAAAAATAAAACAAGAAAACAATTGCAAACGAAAAGCGATGCAATTGGGGGCCTTTTCGCTTACAGCGATTTCTTCCAGGTAACCTTATGATAGAGAGAAAATGAAAAGAAAACCGGGGGTGTAAAAAAGAATAACAAATATATAATTATATTTTAATAGACACACACAAATAAATTACTTAAATAAAATTAAATAAACCTACATACATAAATAAGTAAAAAAGGCTATTATTTTACTTTATCCTAATTAGCTGCAGTTTAATCGTCTCAAATTTATACGTACAGAACCCGTCAAAACACACCCGTCTACTTAGGGGGTCATATCCCATAAATCCTTTAAGACAAGCCCAATACATTAGAGAAATGATATTTTCGTAATTTAAAACGCCATCGGTACATTGGGAAGCCATAAATCAGCCGTTAACGGCCGGTAGGCGGAATACCTACGGTATTAGTTAACCGGGCCTTAACGAACTTTCGTGAACGCGATTGATATCAAAATTATAACCAGAAACCAAGCGGTGGACGTCACGATCCGATGACTTGTAATTACTAATTACTAATTAACGTTATGATCTTGGAAACTTATTGGGGTTTGTTTGGTTTCCTCAATGTTTATTAATTTTTTGGAAGCGCTTGTAGCTCCGGGTTCTGGAAACGACTATGGAAGTAAAGCAGAGTTTAAAGAAGTCAGAAGTCCTTGAATTTGTGACCTTTTTGTGTAGCATTTTATGTTGAGTCCTTCCGTGTTTACGTACGGTTTCGGTTGATATTAAGTGGGATGTTCGTTAAGCCAAATCAGAATTCAAATTGACTTGAAAAATTGTAACAACAGAACCCGCCTTGTCCACCTTGTTGTAGGTTGAGTACCTCCCGGTAGAGCGGAGAAGCCGCTAGGAAAAAACCACTCAGAGACCGGCGACTCTGGGTGCCCTTAGTACTGACTACCGGAGGGCAAATCTAAGAGGGACTTTGGAAGTGGGTCTTAGGCGGTGGGGGCCAGAGCCCCAGCTGTCTCGTCTGATAGGTCGGCCACACACGCTTTGGACACACACGGAGGTAAGGGGGGCGCGTGTACTGCGCCTCTCAAAGTAGGTCCTCTCGGTATTGGCCCGGGGCACACGTTGGCCGGGGTTGGGATGTCAAACGCTGCAACCCAGGTACTGGCCCCCCGCCTCATTCTCAACAAGTCGTTCGAAGATTTTGGTAGGTATTACTGCTGGCGATCGTTTCTGCCAGTGGTGAGTCCCACAAACCCCTCTCGGGCCGCCTTTAGCTGGGAGGCAGTGCATAAATGCATTTTGCTAGCGCCTCGGGCAATCCACACAGGGTCCGTGTGGTGGAGTATGACCTGAATACCACTCATCTTGGTTCATAAATGGAGGCCCGAGATGGTTTATTGGGCCATTAATTTTTATTCACCTTTGTACATGTTTTTGTTACTGTGTTTTTTTTTATGAATGTTTATGTGCAACAAAGGATAATATAATGGGCAGATATGATGATGAACTAAATCTGGAAATTTGGTATGTGTAAAGATGTTTCAAGAACTATGAATATTATACTTTTTTAATATTGAATAAGACTATACGGCTCCTACCAAGATCTGAGGAGCCCAAGCCAACCTCACCTGCAAGTGGTGCACCTGCCGATCAACGGACGAGGCTCTGGCGAATATAAATAAATAAATAAAATATAAAATAAATATTCTCTTACAATCACACCAATTATTTAGTTATATAATAGTGCCCGATAAACGGCAATAGGCTCGCCCCCTATTACATGGGACCAACTATATAATTGGCAAAGTGTGGGCGTATAATATGCCTCTGCCTACCCCTTCGGGGAGACAGGCGTGAATTTATATATGTTATGTATGTATAGTTTAAAATAGGTAATTACCATAAGGTCGAAATTAAATGTTTAAATTCATATAAGAATCCATTTGTATGGATGTAGAATCTTATTGGAGATAACTACATAGTTAATTAAGACAACACTTAAGTCAAAACAATTTTTAATTCCAAACGATTGCGTGCCTTTCTAGATGGAAGTTTATAATAAAATAGTCTGGGATTAAACAAAAGTGTATCCATCCGCAGTCCGCAGTCCGTCCCAAGTCCCAACATAAATTTAAGGACCACTAATCACAAATCACCAGGCTTTCCGTCTAAGCACGCACGCCGTCAGGTGCCGACAACATTTTTTTAATTTAATATCAATTTGGATTTAATACTACAAGTGGCATTTTATTGTAGTATCTTAAGTTAAAGACACATTTTGTTTTGGTTTATATATTATATTATAGTTATAGCTATATTATATCTATTGTATAGCTATTGTATATAGCTATAGCTATAGCTATTGTCTTTATTTATAGTAGTAATATAATTTACTACATTAATTGTTACTCAAAACATTAGTTTGAATCTCCTTCGATAGTAAGTATATAATATGGTCTCTAACTGAAATTTATTTAAAATGAATTTATCTCTTGAGTGACTGATTAAGCTGTATTGAGAAGTAAGCTATAACATTTTCAGAACGACTTCTAAACACCTCGTATGCTACACAGACAGCCAATATAGAAAACCTTCCAAATGGACTAGTAATATTCGAAGCTTTAATCTATAGCATCACATCATTTCAAATAGTAAACGGCCCACCATCATAAATAGTTGTCGACCCCAGGCCGATCAAGATGTGTGCGTTACCGAGCGCCTGCGCATCGTTTGACAGATTTATGTGGGACGGAGCGATATCCCCTTCCCCGCTCTACCTCACCTCCGAGAGGATCCGCGTCGATTGCGTGCGCGATTCGATAATTAAACGCCTTTTGTTCAGTTGTGTCCGACAAAGCTTTTAATATTCGTTCTAAACGTTACTGATTGGCTAGTTGATCACTTATACTTAATTATTTCCTACTTCAGTTACATACTAAGGCTAGCAACTGATGCAGCTAAAAGATAAAACTTCGCTTTAGTCGCTCGTAAGACTTCAAAAGTAAATTCAAAGTTATGTATATTATTTCCAAACATTAATTGCAAAAGCAAGCAATAGAAGGGTATGTTGCTTGCTTTTGCAATTAATCGCAATAATTGACTTTCAAAATTTTAAAAGATTTCTTAAGCTTCTCTTAATCTTACGAATTTCTTGATAGGACAATGAAGTTATATAAAATTATTGCTTCATTGAACCCAGTAAAGGCCTACTATTTCCAGATATATAGGATATGATTATCGAACATTCGAAACGTCGCCTCTTAAGCAACAGAAGCAATATGGCATCGGGAACTGCGCGTACGCAGTAATTTATTGCCTGATCTCTATTTATCCGTATGACGGGCCGCTCAGATAAGAGTTGGTTGACCCGATTTTCCCATACAAATCTAATAAGATCGGATTGAACAATTTACAAGTATATTATATTGCTTCCCGTATCAACACGAGCGTGCAGGGACGTTAAATAACAAGAACCAGTGTCATACATCGTCTTATCTTATAGTTTCCCAAGATCCTAGCCGTCGGGTCAGTGCTCGTGCGTTGTCGAGCTGCTTTGCATATTTATGGAATCACTCGTATGAAATACTGCGGTCATCTGTCAGAGGCTCTAATAAACCAGGCTGAGGTGTAGCATGCGCGGAACATTGACGCATCACCAACACAAATCACTCACATGTCCGAATACATCGTAAATACTTCACGGTGGAACATTAATCATGCGAGTTGGGAATAAGAAGCGCCGCAAGCGCACACCATTGGCTGCGATCGAACGAACAATTATTCAAATAGCGGCCGCCGATTGGTCCGTTTTTTAACGTTGACAGCGTGATGGATACGACCCTTCGACTCTTGCGCAGGTCAGTACCGGTCCTCATTGTTATGTGCGTCGATTTAAAATATGTGGGCCATAAATTACCTGTCTTGCGATTAATGCTGCCTACGTTTAGAAGTCATCATACAGGTATTTTTGTTTTTGCATTAATATAGTTAAAACAAAACAATGATATTAGATGTAGGTACTTGAACTAAGTAACTGATACATAAAAGAACTATGAAAATGCTAAGGATTTTATGAAATCTATGCAATAATATAGGTTTGTATAAATTATGACAGAGGGCGCCAGTTACCACTTACCATTGCCGTCACAGATCTTCCTGTGTTCCGATTTAAAAGGTGATATGGGTAGTTAACTAATGGGTCTGACACTTGACGCTGGCAAATTTTAAATTGCCAATTGAGGGGGGGGGGGGAACTAATGGGTAGCAACTACTGGTCTTCTGGTGTCTCACAACTAATATTTCGCAGTTCAATATAATGGCCACAAATTTAAAATGTCAACACGTTAATTCAAAATGGCCGCGGATCATTAAATGTCATCGGTTGACAGGTGAGCGTCGCTTTTCACTCAGTGAAGTGCACACCCGCATAACTGCTTCTTTACACTGCAGGCGCACGAACTTTACGACAATTTTATAGGGAACGCCGCCCATCGCGTAGAAAATATTTAGACGCCATAACGTTTTATGGAGTAAATATACGATAATAGTTTAATGGCGACGTGTGTTATGCCGTAATGAGGGCTGCCGTTGGTTTATCAGCGCGGCGTTAACTGCTCTTGACTGGCGGCCGCTTTTGAAGAACTACAACATCGATGTAAAACGCTGCAGTCAATTTATGAGATCTTTAACAGGTCCCATTATATTTATAGATATTTTTATAGGAAATTGAATCCCTCTCCGCTGAAGGAATCGTGATTTTATCGGTTGAAATATGCATGATGCGGAACCTGCTGACTTCTATTAACCAGGGTTTTAGGGTTTCGTGGATGAAGAGTCTTAACAGGGCGCTGTAACTACAATTACATAAATTTTCTCTTACAATCACACCAATTATTTAGTTCCAAGAAAAGTATCATTAAGAACTTGTGTTATGGAAACTAAAGAACGGATAAACAAACTTACATACCTTTTTTTTTGTAAAAACATACTTATTATACATAGGAGCGCACAAATATTTATTCTGTGTGGGAATCGAACCCACGACCTCTGGAGTCAAGTGCAGGTATTCTGACCTCAACCAAATTTTTTTCAGAAAATTTTGGATTAATTTTACTACACCAGTTTTTTTGAATTATAGTTACAGGAATAGCTAACGAGACACAATATTGAGTAGCTTTAATTTTTGTTGTTTCTTTGATTTTAATTTGATTTATTGTTCAATTAACCTATAATTTGTGTACATACGTGTCTGAATTATTATGTGTCCACTAATAAAAAATAACAAAAAAAAAAATTATAATCAAACCTTGTAAGGTATCCTTCGTCTTTAGTTACGACTCACGCTTGGCCAGTTTTATGTATGTATTTACTTATGAAGTAATTATAATGGTTTTTAGCTGTAGTTGATGACCGACAAAGACATAGATGTTATAGTTAAAAGGGTTTGGTCAATTTACGACATTTTTAACAAGTTCAATCAAATTTATTATGTCAATAATTACTTTTAATGAGAAAATGTGATGTTGTAATTAACTTATATGGGTTAACATTACTTACTGTAGAACTTAACGCTTACCTGAAACAGAAAAATAAACTTTGGTTAATAACTTTTTTACAAACAGTTTTCTAAGAATATGTACCCACCCACAGGGTAAATAATACAACAGAGTCTTCATATAAGAAAAGAGAAAGTTTATATGTTGCTAAGTAATAGTTTGGTTAAAAAATATATATATTCCCAATGTTTGTAACCCCTGAACTTTGAATATTGTGCATAGATATCACACTAATCACAACATATTACTAAATTAACCATTATTTAAAATTCATGAGTACATTGCTTTTGAGGTTGCGAACATTTTTTTACACTTGACAAGAATTGTATGAGAGGGATTGTATGTTCCAAACCTTAAAAAATTTTGAGTAAATTTTTAATCATCGTCACCATTATGCTTTAAATTATGCTAACGCTTTTTTGTTAAGCACGTACTTCATAAATAAAAAAATATGAAAAAAAGATTCTGAAGATGGTCTCATCTGAAAATTCTGGTTTTATATGAATAGGCAAACGATACGTTACTTGGCGTGAGCTTGAAGTTCAATTTTGAACGAGGCTTCAAGGAAACATTTACATACGATAATTTAAAGTATCATTAAATTTAATTTAACAGCCCAGTGGTGAGACCACTTGCCTTTAAATTCAGAGGGTCTCGGGTTCAAGCCCTGGTGGCGCATCTCTGACTTTTCGAAGTTATGTGCATAATCATCACTTGATCCGTGCCTCGGAAAGCACGTTAAGTCGTTGGTCTCGGCTGTCATGAACATCTATGGCAGTCGTTATTAGAAAGTCAGTGCCTTCTAACAGACTGACAGCTGGTTTAATGATGTTTCCCTCTGGGTTGCGGAGGTCAGACTGCAGTCGCTCCACGTAATAACTAAAATTCAGTCAAATCTAGTAGAACCAGTGAGCAGACCCAGGGGGCCTACCGCCGAATTCGATGGATTACCGGTAATCCATCTAGATCAAACTTTGTTTTGCGTTCATTAATCCGTACCGGGGAATCTGCCGACAGCCACCTCTCATTCATGACCTTCAGTCCGTGACAGACCAATAGGTAATTGGAGAACGCCATTTTGTTTCGATTTCCATGAGTTCGGCGGTACGACAGAATCAATTCGAAATCCATTTTGCCTTATAATCGATTGCCATCGATCTCGGCGGTAGGCCCCCTGGCCCATAAGCTTTAGTCTTGGGCAACCGGGAAAATGCTAGGATATAATGATTTAAAGTAACATTAAATGTACTTAAGTACATAAAACTTTTTGTGTAACATCAATAATCAACAATATGCAAAATAATGACAAATAAAACCTTTTTATATGTCAAAAATCTCTAGAAAACTGAATTTCAACAACGAATATTTTCAGCTTATTTTTTAGCCACTTTCACAGTGCAGTTGGTCGAAAACAAGATGTCCGAAACAACGTTGCATTACAAGACGTTAATTTGGTCCAAATGCGCATTATGATCCGAAAACTCATTACACAGAACTCCACGGCGCACCGGAGCGGCCATTTTGTAGCTGCAAGGAAACTGGCGGGAAAGAAATGCAAATGTCATTCTTTTACATTATTTGAATTAAAAGCTGACAAGGAGTTCTGTAACAGGGAAAAAACAAGACGCGTTATAAATCCTACTAACAAAGTATGTGGGGAAGAATAGATGTAAATACTCTTTCATGCAAAAGCTACCCAAATCATTTGAATAAAATTTGCTACACATACACAAGAAAAAAAGACAAAGTCAAAATTTCATCTAAGTTCTTTTAGATCTAGTCCGCACCGAGTTCAAACCTCCCTATTACCATCAACATTACTATATTACTAACACGAACGCACACTCAACACAAGAGCCATCAGACGTTCACAATACACTTTATTTGAAAACTTTAGAAGAGCGAAAGATAAAACATACAAGGAATATGTTATGTTATTAAATGTAGACAATAAAATCAAATTCATTCATGCCTACTCAAACAAAACACCAAGAAATTTAATACGCTATTTAAATACGTCATTATCGACTTTAATTATAAAAAAATAGCTGACAACGATTAACAAGATCAAACGTCTAGATTACAACACTAGAAACACAATAAAAAATTCAAATGCGACGTGTTAATGTTCTTTTTAAGAGGCGCTTAAATAACATTGCCATATGAAAGACAGTACAGGCTTGAAGTATCAGTGTTACCACGCGTGGGTTGGGAATCTCCGTAAATATATAGGGTAATGTTAATAACTGCTAAACACACATAAAATGTCAAGAACAGAATCATTAAACCTGTCCAACGGACTATAAAGCCGGTGTTATTTGCATAAATCGCGATTGTAACATAAAAATTAAAATTTATTCCAAGCTTTCTAATACAAAAGATAATTTGGATTTATAAAATATGCGTAGTGATATGTATGTTACGGAATTAAAAGAAGTACTCATTAATGATATTATTGAAAGATAATAAAGTTTAGTACTTGGTAAACTTGATAAAGTTTACTATTTATGCCGTATTGGTTTTTAAAATGAAATTATAACAGTTTTAAATTAACACGTTATCAAATGCATACAAAGTAGATAACATTATATTTTTCCACCTAGCTAGTAATCAAAATGCTTAGTCTTATTAAGAACCATATTTTGAGATTATGATTATCCAGTGTGCTACCCCCTCTCATCTCACAGGGAGTCTAAGAGTCTACGAAGAGAAATCTTACCGGATGATGGGCAGCAGCAACATCCTGCGTACTGGTTTGAACTGCGATCACTGACCCGCATGCGCAGCGTGGTGATGATGGGCTGACACCCCCAATATATTGGGGAGGCTAAAGTTCAGCAGTGGATTAAATAAGGCTGATATGATTAACTTAAAATTTGATCGATAAACGCTGCGGACATAAAGGTTACCCAGTAGGCAATAAGCTTACCTACAACCACGGAGCTGAGCAGTGGAAGAAGAACCTGCGACTCACGGGCTTTAAGACTTTGTAATGGCCTCCATATACCAGCAAACGTAGAAAAGGACGGCCTGTTCGACAGACGGATCTGGTCAACGCAACGTTAATCCAGTAGGTACAACCTACCGATACAGATACTACCTAAAAACGCGCATTACTCAACCACGGATAGCAAAACGACAAACAACACACGATGAACTTATGAAATCTCTTTTCGGGAACTGTTAAAAATATAGCAAAGATACCGAATGACAGTTCCAAATACACGTCAAAATGTTTAATATAGATCGAACGTGACTGTTCAGAGTCCAGCCTTAAACTTTAACACAAAATTAGGCTAAATCTAAAGTAAAGTAAAGTAAAAAAATATTTATTTCATAAACTATTATACATAGTACTTGAAAACGTCATGATTACAAATGAAAAAAAAAACAATCGAAATAATATTACACTAAATCACGAAGCTTAGATTCAATAACATGCAACAAAACAATTTAAAAACAAAAAATAATTAAGTGTAAGTGAATCTAAGTGCCAGTTCCGAGCCACCGCTCTGTAAGAAGAACTGGCAAGAAACTCACAGGCTATGCTCTTTTAAATATGTCCATTAGTTTGGTACTAGAATTACAATCTTCATTTGTCTGTGAAGCTATACAATGCAATATAACATTTCTAACATGACATACCAGGGATAGAAGTTAACCAGACATTTCTAGTTGCAGGCAGAAATCATTATTTATTGACGGGCGTGATGGCGGAGAACTAAAATATACTGTCACGTCTACGTCTGGGCCGGCCCCGTGTCGCTAGACTTGATTAGGGAACTTTTTATTTCCTCTTATGGGTCTAACCATCTTATTGAGACTTATTGAGCTCTGTTTAGCTTTTATCTTTAGAAGCCACGATTTTCTAAGGAGATGAACGCATTTGTTAGACGTGGAAAGCTGAAAAATACGTAGGTACGCAACAGTCCGCACCTCCAAACAAAGTCGTTGTTTTTGATGGATAAAAGATAAATAGACCTGAATAAGTACCTATAGTTAAAGCCTTAAATAGATGTTATTTATCTTACTATGCTGTAATAGTACTAGAAATTATGACCAATTTTTAAACTGATTGTAAAATATATACTTTAAATACAAGCAGACCATATAATATTGTCAAATTGTAAAAATAATTATGTCTTCTAAAAGGTCCAATCTGCCTCAGGCATACGGTTCACCTGACGGGAAATATTCACCGCAAATAGACACTTGCATTACAAAAAGTACTGAATTGATATATTATATTATGTATGCATATTACATATTTGAAGCAATAAGATTATTAAAACTGGGTTAACACACTTTAAACATAATTAAAGATATTACCTAATGTCCACAAAAACGGAATCCATGGCTCCGTCATAAACATAATTATTTTGGAACATTGTTATTCCGAACATTGATTCATCATAATGGTTCAATGATAGGTAAAAGCTAACGCGTCTTAGGAACCATCGCTGAAACCACTACAAATTAGTGCCAGTTGCTTTGGTTCGTTATGTCTAAGGGCATGTTTCACAAAATCTACGTAAATTTCCATTACAGTTTACTTAAGAGATGGTCTAAACAAAACAGTTATTTTAACTACTGAGTATCTCATATTTAGGACATTGTGAAATTAAATATAAAAGTATATTTTTCCGTTGAAATAGAGTAGCTGATTTTTAAGTACACGAATGTCTGTCACATCAAATGCACAGCTAGTTGTCTAGCCACGGGCGGACGGATTGGGAACATGGAAACCGTGGAGCTTCCATGTTATTTGAAATTTAGCATGCTTAAATTAAAAAAAAACGAAACGGAAAATCACAATAGAACATCTGTTTAGGACGACTTATCTTACTTGTTGAATCATAAGTTGAAAACAAATATATTAATCAATCATGCTGATTGTATTTTGTAAGTATGATTAACATCGATGACATCATAGTAACAAATGACATCTAAGTTATTAAAACTACACATTGCTTTTTAAACCTACACATGCTTTCTAAAACTACACATGCTTTTTACGCATATATACATAACTCAAATCTAACCTATGCTCTAATGGGTCCATGTTCAATCAAGCATGCGTTATGTTAGTAATTCATTAAATAAAGTAAGTGTAGTAATAGTTCCTTAAAAATTTAGAAAATAAGAATGAAGTAACAACGTCGAATGACCACTCCACAGTTGTCGCTAGCCGCAGGTCAGTAAATCCACCTCCGAGTCATTGTGGCCCGAGCTCAGCTACACTGGATGTGTCACAGGTTACATCACGGCTTTTACTTTTTACGTTTCATTTCGCTTTAGGGTTATTTATTTCATGCATATGCTGCTTTTAATACTGTTTATCTAAACAAATACACGTATTTTTACTTTTTTAAAGATTTGTAATAGTTTTCCGCAACAAAACTTTTTTTTTTGTTTCTAAATATTTGTTTTGTTTTGTTTATAAGAAATTTTGCATGGAAGTCTCTATATTTATCAGAAATGACGTGAGATCAACCTATTTGTATATTTACATACAGACATACAATAAATCTCTAAAATAGCAGCTCAACCACAATTTACTGTCTGTCTAAGAACAATAACATATTTATAAAAATGTTAACTTGTTACATACATACTATATAAAAACACGCCTGTTTCCTCGAAGGGTAAGCAGAGGCATATTATACACCCACACTTTGCTAATTGTGTTGCTGGCCCCACCTAATAGGTGGCGAGCCTATTGTCGCTTACCGGTGATTTTCTATGTTTGCCAGAGCCTCGTCCGTTAATCGGCAGGTGCACCACTTGCAGGCGAGGTTGGCTTGGACTTCAAAGTTGATGACAGGATCCCTGTACACCCTACGTAACTAGTTACACCATACCAAATACAATTAGTCAATTTTAATTAATATAATCACGAGTAGCGGTCCTCTGACAAATGATAGTTGATTAGCGTCAAAGGTTAGTTGAGAAATATTTGAACGTACAGTCGGTCGCGAAGATAGGTGGTCCGCGCGATCGTAATGCGATTAGTTGCGCGAATGCGACGCGATTAGCTTCGGCCACGCGATCACTCGCCACAAATTGTCGTCGCTTTGTTTCTGTCAATAATTGACAGACGAAGACTCGGTATGTTAATGTGTATTCTATTGAGACTCATTAGCTAAAGTTGTTTTATATTGAACACTATCTTTATTCTTGTTGCACAATATGCTATAATAGATAGCTCGTTGTGAAGTTACAAATACAGGTTATAGGTACAGACTTTAATTCTGACTCGGAGGTTAACTGATAAAGATCAAAAAGTACCATTAAGTTCTTCTTAAAGCTTTAAAAGGTAAAAGACTTACTCTGACTTAGAAATTATGATTTAATTCATATGTTTAATATTACCTAAGCAATATGGAAGTTAGGTGAGTTATAAAATCTATTACTGACTACCTTTCGTCTTGTATTAAGTTTTAAACACGTTATTACATAGAACCTTTTTATCGAGAGGGAAGTCCGGGATACCTATATAAGTAGGACTCAAATATGCCGAGACGGTGAAACTTTACTTATAAAACAAAAACTATAACAAAATAATTCGCGAAATTTTCACATAAATTATTTTAACATTTATGTTACTTATTAAAATATTTACACTAAAAGTTTAATAAAACCTTTAAAAAAATTAACAGTTAATGCAAAATATGTAGATGCCTTTCAATATGATAAAATTTCGACCAAAATCATCGTTTCAAAAGCAGGCTTTTATTGTTATTGTATAGTAATACTCGGCTTACGGTACAGTCGGCGCCCAATTAACTGCGGTTGAAAAACGAGGACAACGATCCAATGACGTACAGTACAGTCAACATTATCGTAAACGGACAGGGAAGTGTTGAAATTAATATTCAATTATATACTGGGACAATTACATTTTTTGAAAGAGAATTGAAGATTCCATTTAGTTTGTTGCAAGAGATTATTTCACAACACAGTTGTTAAATTGAATCAGTTATTAGCGATAACTGTGTTCGGTAAGTTGATTTTAACTGTTATTTAAGCTCTTTTTAATCGAATTACTTCTGCAAATTGAAATCAAAAACGTATTTATTTAAAAGTGATTTTTTTAAACCTAAAAGTGTTTTCTTAACCTCACCTTCAACAATAATAAAATGTATGTATGTATGTAAATTACTATCGGAGTGGCTGAAGCACACATACTCTGATAGCTTATGTTTATAGGCAACGAAAATATAATATTAAGCATATCGTTATAAAAATCCCAGGTTTTTGGGAGCCTGTTGACCTGTAAAACAGGTATGTACTCATACCTGTCTCAGGCAACAGTCTCACACAAACAAACTGTTACTTTGTAATGATTATAATTATCTACATACTGCTAATGTACCAATTGTTTGTGTTGAGAAAAATAAATATTAGTATTATTTTTAAATAAATATTTTTTACAAATGTGATCTCTTGAAAGTGACATAATTTAAGATAACATAGTAAAAGTTGAATATGTTTGTGGTTGATATGAATCATGCGTCATGAATATGAATATTTGTTCTGGAGGCCTACCGCCGAGTTCGATGGCAATCGATAATAAGGCAAAATGGATTTCGAATTGATTCTGTCGTACCGCCGAACTCATGGAAATCGAAACAAAATGGCGTTCTCCATTTACCTATTGGTCTGTCACGGACTGAAGGTCATGAATAAGAGGTGGCTGTCGGCAGATTCCCTGGTACGGATGATGAATGGATGGTAAATGGATGGATGAATGGATGATGATGGATGATGAATGAACGCAAAACAAAGTTTGATCTAGATGGATTACCGGTAATCCATCGAATTCGGCGGTAGGCCCCCAGGTTTAGGTGTTACCTATGTATATTAAGTATGTCTTTACAAAAAAATAGTATTAAAGTATGTTTTTTCTGTTATTTTGTATCCATAAAACAAGTTCTTAATGATTCTTACCTTGTAACTAAATAATTTCTGTAATTGAAAGACAATATTTAATATGATAGTCCAAAATGTAATGCTATTAGTTTTTATTATGTTTTGATTGCAATTTTTCAAAAGATATAATTAATAAAAATGTTAAATATAAAATATAAATGTCGTGAAAGATTCTGATCTGTTAAAAAGACACTGGCCAAACATTGCGTGATCGAAAACATTTAAAAAAATTCCTTAGCGGCAAAAGGAGGGGTGCATTCGAAAACACATTAACTCAAAATTATTTACGGGTAAAAGCTTCACACACACGAGTTACAAAAATAATATTAAATATTATATCCGCCTTCATTGTGTCTAATAAACAATGTCCATATATCGGACATTTTACGACTGCCCGTGACATATTTGTGATGGCCAGAAGATCGGGATAGTCAGATTTATAGATTCCGAGCCATTTGCCTCCCCTCCCCTACCCCCAGGGCCTACAGTTACACGGCGGCGGTCCTTTGTATTTTTGTTTTGTCTATGATTTACTGTCATATGGTCCGAGATCGATTTTATTGTACTACAAGTAGAACCTTTTTCTTGTAAGTCTGTTATGTTCTCTGCGCTTCTTTAAAAAAATTATAACAAAAAAGTACAGTGGTTATTCTTTATTCTTTTTAAAAATAATTATTTAGTTTTATACATGTATGTTTTTCAATATTTTAAGAGCGGCGATAGCTGAGTGGCCTTTAAATTCTGAGTGTCTCGGGTTCAAACCCTGGCGAATCTATGACTTTTCGAAGTTATGTGCGTAATTATCGCTAGGTCGGTACCTATGAAAGCACGTCAAGCCGTTGGTCCTGGCTGTCATGTACATGTATGGCATTCGTTTTTAGGAAGTCAGTGCTTTCTAACAGACTGACAGCTGGTTTAACCATCGAATGATGTTTCCCTCTGGGTTGCGGAGGTCAGACGGAAGTCGCTCCACTTAATAACTGAAATTCAGTCGAAACTGGTTGAACCAGTGAGCAGCCCTAAGCTGAAGTCTAGGGTAACCGGGATAATGCTAGGATATAATGATAAATTTTAATTAAATAAACAAAAAAAAAAAAAAATATATTGTCGTCTTTATATTTCTCGTAACTACATATTTGAGGACCGATATGGCGTGGTGGCGAATATACCCGCACTCCGCTCCAAAGGTCGTGGGTTCGATTCCCATATAGGACAAATCTTTGAACATGAGTATGTGTTTTGGTCTAGGTGTTTTCCTATGTATATTAAGTATGTATTTACAAAAAACTATGTATTTATGTATGTTTATCCGTTATTCAGTATTCGTAACACAAGTTCTTAATTTTAAATTTTGACAGGTAACATTACATTACGTTGTTGTTATTTATTGTTACTTTTTTTTTAATATTTTGGTTTTTTTTTTGTGTACGTTTTTTTGTAACTGTTTGGTCTTATTGTTTATGTAATGTTATTAAGTCAATAAAAATATTCTTATTCTTATTCTTAATGATATTTATCTTGGAACTAAATCATTGCTATAATTGTCAGAAAAAATAAAAGTTTATGCTCATCTCATACAAGCTGATGCTTTTATTTGATACGAATGCATGCTCAAAATATATTTACTTGAGAGTCACGTTAAGTACCTACTAAAAACGTTTATAAATAACATCGACAACCTTTTATAATAATAAAAAAAAAAAACATTTTGACACAATTTCAGCAAGAATTTATCACCAACCAAAAATTATCATCTGAACAAAACACGATAGCTGAACGTCCAAAGAAAATTATGTTTGCCAATAGCTCCGAGATAATGGTGTGCCGAGGTTTGCATAAAAAGCGGTGACTTATGGCAAATTGTCGTCTCGCACTGCCGGTTTTAATTCCGCCATGGGCCTGTGTTTAACTTATTTATGCTATGACATAATGTCACATTACCAAAATATATATTTTCTTATGCGTAAAAATGAAATATGCCAGTTTTGAGGTTATAGAGCGATGTTATGTTAGAAAAGGTTCCTTAAATCTCCCCCCCGACTGGTCTCCACCTTGTCGTGGTGGGGGGGCTGGGTACCTCCCGGTAGGGCGCAGGAGGCGCCAGGGAAAAGGTAACCCAGAGATTGGCGACTCTGGCCTCTGCCCTTAGTACTGACTACCGGAGGGTAAACTAAGAGGGACCTGTGGAGGGCGCAGCGAGCGGGCCAGGAGGGCCCGCTCAGCAGCGCCAGGAGGGTCTTAGGCAGCGGGGGCAGGGGAGCCCTGCTGTATAACCATGGACCCTTCGAGAAGTCGGCCACACACGCTATGGTCGCACAAAGAGGTAGGAGGGGCGCGTTCACTGCGTCTCTCTGAGGAGGTCCTCCCGGTTTTGGTCCGGGGGATGTTGGCTGCGGGCGGGGTGTCATAGCTGCAACCCAGATACTGGCACCCCGCTTCTTTCTCAACAAGCGGCGGGCGTCGTCGGAAGATTTTTAGTGGGTATTACTGCTGGCGGTCGTGTCTGCCGGTGGTGAGTCCCACACACCTCTCTCGGTCCCCCTTTGGCCGGGAGACAATGCGTAAATGCATTTTGTTACCGACGTAAATCCAAAAAAAAAAGGTTCTTTAAAGCTGGCCTTGGCTTCGTCCTTGTCTTCTCATAACGTGAACAAAGTGGTAGGAAGAGTAGGCAATGTGTAGTGGTAGTGACTCCGTGAGACCAAATAGTCTAGACCAGAATTTTATAAAGTGTATGCAGTGATTTATTGCATATATAGTGCGCATGCCACTGCCTTATGGTAAGCGATAGGCCTACCATTAATCATTAGTCATATTATGATGAGGTATATGGCTCCTACCAAGACCTAAGGAGTCCAAGCCAACCTCACCTGCAAGTGGTGCACCTGCCGATCAACGGACGAGGCTCTGGCGAACATAAAAGTGCCCGGAAAGCAGCAATAGGCTCGCCACCTATCACGTGGGACCAACTATTCAAAAGGCGAAGTTTAGGCGTATAGTAATATGTATATAGCGTATAGTATGTATTATAATGACACTAAAGAAAAATTCTGGTAAAGTAATAATAGTTACATTCCTTTAACTTTTAGATAGCCCAAATGTATGATTCAATACATAAAAACAGATATTTTCCGGCTACATAATCTAAAAAACCGGCCAAGTGCGAGTCGGACTTATGGTTCTATAGTTACCTGAAATTATTAATCTTTTTCCTATCGTTAGTAAAGTATTTCAAACGCACTGAAAACAGTTTTACTTGAATAAATATCTTGCCGAATACCACGAACACTAAACCGATAATTATTTTAACACGAATTATTTATTTACAATACCTACTTGACTCTAACTAAAAACAAATCATAACATTTCACAAACCGTTACCTAATTCAGAAAATGATTTATCACAACTTCTATATTTTATCCAACCCTAACCCTGTTTCTCTATAGATCTAAGTATCTAGTTGTATGTAGGCAGTGTTCTTGAATTATCCAAGCCATCTTCGACCTACAGTAAAATATGTCATGTCAAGGTTGCATTAAGAACAAAAATTTATTCAAATTGCTGTAAAATTACTCAAGTCGTAGTAATAAATACGTTTGCGTAGTTAACTTAAGTGACTTTATGATTTCCCTAGCTCGTAAGGATATCATATTACCCGAAGAGATCTGCGACGACATTGAGTAAAGGGCTAGGCGTCCACGATTGGTCGTGTCTGCGATCAGTCGTGTCTACGATCAGTCGTGTCTACAGTCCGAGTGACGTGTGAAAAACGGGCGATTTGATACGCGGCGACGCCTCGCGACAGCTGCAAGACTAAAAATAATACAAGCGCTATTCCGCGTTTTTCACTGTCCGTGCTCGCATCAATATCTGTCAACATTTGTTAACCAATGACACACGCGCTCCACTGACAGATCAACAAAACTTAGCCATCCAAAAATAGACTGTAATGCCAACGTGTTACGACCTATGTGCGCCAATGACAGCTACAGTTGACATCCCTTGATATTCTAGACGGCATGTAATTGTCGACGCAATGACAGCACGGGGACATTTATGTAAACCCTCTCAGACGCGGTTTGATAGAATTAGTCTTATTAATTACTTTCTAGCTAGTTATAGCGCGGCATTTCGAATATATTTCCTGTCATAAAAGCAATGCATATATGTCACTGCTGAATGGGTTATTACCTTTTGACTTATTGGCATGTTGATTTATCACGCTTAAAAGCAAGTATCTTGCTTGAAGCTTTCAAATAACTTTTACGAACAACTTGATATTCACAAGAAATTTAGATAAAAAAATAATTTGTGAATTTGATTAATGCAACTAAAATGGGCCATGAAATGTGCATTTTCTATATTCTAGTCAACTATAAAATCCAATATTTTAGCCGCATCAATGTTGTTGATGTCTTTTAAATAAGATGGTCGTATGATGAATCTCACTAAGCAAATACATCGAGCTTTAATAGGTCGCAGTTACCTCTTTCCATTATAAAGAATGTATCTCAAAAAGTATCAATTCATTTCAATATATTAATACTCCGTTGGATCAATCCGAATATAACTTTCACAAAGAACAGCCGGGACAACAGGATCATTTAGAATTTCAATTGTGTCGATATACCTACCTAGGGCTTGAAAGATTCATGGGATGTTTGAATTGATTGCTTTCAATATCATTAAAAGAGTAGGACTTAAATGCAATTATAAAATATGTTGAACAGCAGAATGATATTGAAACCAGACATTAGTAAGTTGTAAAACGGCGCAGCACGCCCCTCGCGCGTAATCATCGTCATTCGCGAAACAACTCG
The DNA here is from genome assembly GCA_949126915.1 of Musotima nitidalis. Lineage (NCBI taxonomy): Eukaryota > Metazoa > Arthropoda > Insecta > Lepidoptera > Crambidae > Musotima > Musotima nitidalis. The sequence goes on from OX421416.1 coordinate 20,151,709, forward strand.
CTTGTACACAATCATTATAAATCATTTATTCATAAAGTTTGTCTTCAACATTTTTATTGTTCATTAAATTATTCAACAATCTACCTGGCATGAAATATACTGATATCAAAGGCGCACGCGGCTTTATTGCGGCCAATAAAATAAGCGGTAGCTGCGCAGGAGTGCAGTTAATCCCATACTGCCTATAAAAAAACTTGTTCCCTATTTAATTGCTGATGAAAACTTGCGACATCAAACGCGACAAGTCGAGTGTAACAGTTGGAGTGGAACAGAGATCCCGAAATAAGCGAGGGAATGCGACGGAATTGCCGTCATAACAAAATGGCCGTCATCACAAAATGGCGTCCGATTCCCGCGCTAATCGCGTGATATATCAGTTGGCGCGTCTTAATTGCGCGCGCACCTATGACAGAGGCACTTTGCCCATGATGCACTGCTCTCAGTGTCCAGCTGTAATGCGGTATGGATCGACTGATTTATAGCGCACTTGTTAAATATATTTCTCTTGTGAATGTTAAACGGTGATATCACAATTTAAATTCTATAACATTTTGCTGTAAATAATATTAGCAAATGATCATTTAAATTGTGTCTGTATAAATATTGAAATAACTGTCATCTTAGATAATTTAGATTAGAAATTCTTACTTAAATCTGTCGCTTTGGAAATTCGGCTTACATTAACATACAACAACAACAAAATTTGAAGCTACTTTTTTAATTATTTGAATTTATTTAAACATAAATCATAAAGAACAAAAACTATTATAAAAAGGGCAAATTCTTTTTAGCAATTAATGTCAAGAACATACTACACATCAACCAACCGACGGAAATATTGTGAATTACTAACTTATTCTCACTCAAATACCAGGCACGGATTCCGTTAATCATGCTAGCAACTTGACTCCTTTCTATAATCGATTCATGTTATTGATTCATAAAAGTTGCGCCATTTGTACTGGGTGCGCAGAAATTGCAGTTCCACGGCGCCTGAGTCGCGAGCATAATAGAACAAACATATTTTGTTTTTGCTAAAAAGCATTGCGTACGTCAGTAGGTAAGTCATAAATTTGGATTTATTCCTTGCATACTAATATCAATTATTTTCTCTTTAGAAAGTGTTCATGCAAAAGTACCAAAAATTTGTAATCAATTATGATCATCATATATATTAATATCTTATGCAACATACGGTGTTTTCCATTCATCTTCATCAATCGACATATAAACGTAACGCGTCATCATTAAGCAGATTTTATCGTGTTAGATTTTTGTTTTTTTTTCTTGTAAATATAGTTATGTGAGGGACAATATAGGATTTGACATAAACAAATTCTGTGTAAGTACCTAAATGTCTTATTATTTGTTGTTTTTAGAGTTCCTTACCCAAAGGATTGAAAGCGGAACCCTATTGCTAAGACTCCACTGTCCGTCCGTTCGTCTGTCACCAGACTGTATACTGTATAACAAATACTAAAATCAGAATGAATAAAATATTACAGGGGGCTTACATACAACCAACGTGAATTTTTTGCACGTTTTAGCTCAACTTTGATATTAAAATATTTATTTTTACGCGTTCTTTAGTTACCAAAACACTTTGTAAATACAATTTCGTATCGAGAATTATTTATAATAGCTTTTAGTTTTTACCAAGAACACATAAAAGAGAAGTTAGCTTGAGTAGTGTGCTTAGCATATTTTAAAAATATATTTACATAGAGGTCAGAATAAGGTAGCTGACAATATTTAAAGAGAACATGCCGATGAGGTCATCGAACTAAACTGTCAACTCTGAACTACTTAGTTCAAAGTCATAAGATCCAAAACAAAGATGGTGCTATAAAAACCAACACCCACACGCGATCGTGACAAATAAATAAATTATTACAAAACCGATTAACGCCGACCAATATATTCATAAACCAAGCGACGCGTCGTCAGAACAGGATTGCAGATTTCTTTATTCGCCATAAATTTTATCGCGGACTCATAAGAGTGTGGTGACATATTCGAAACTGTGCAGATTAAAAATCCTTCTGACTAATGACCGATGTCGGATGCTATCAAGATTATTGGATGTAGTGTAATCAATACTGCTTATGTTTCCAATGAAGATATCAACCTCGATGTAAAAGTAGAATGACACCCACACGAGACAGCTCGTTACAACAATACCCCAATAAAGAAGTAGAACTATTGAACTAAATGTGTAAGCATGCTATCAAATCAGAGAATATTAATAATGTAACATTTATTTACCGTATTGATGAGTTTCTGAAAAAGGCTAACGCGCCTACGCATTGAAATGTGCGTAAAGGGAAGGAAGACACCAAATAAATTCCCAAGATACATTCTATTACGCCGCTTTTCAAGGGAATATCGCGTATAACTTTGCATACGTCTAGCCGATTTAGCGTATACGGTTGTTCACCGCGCAGGCCTCACCTAAACCTTATGCGATTCCCGAATGCATTGCAATAATGTCCATTATACGAAGGCGTCGGTATAAGGTTGCGTTTGGTCCGCACACCGCCCGGCCCCGCACACCCAGCGATCCGCTTATGAATAAAGGGATCTTCCCACAAGTCGTAAAGTCCTTATGTGCACAAAAAACATATAGAGAGAGACGCATCAGCCTCGTGTCGCATCGGCCCGTAAAATAGATAAATAGCTCGCTCATGATGGCCGCAACAAAAGTATCTAATTTAATTTTATGTTCCCTCACGGAGGCTCACCCGACCTGTCCACGACCGTCATAGATTCCGATGTCAGGTCGCCACCAATTTATTGCTTACTATATCATCCGAACTTATGTCCGGACATAATAAGTTTCCACCGAGCTAAGTCAAATTTATTGTTTATAGAAGGACGACGGGATGCGACCTCAGATATGACGCCGTCCATCCCTCTCGCCGTATAAATAACAGTTAACGTACCAACAAATTACGGATTTTTAAAAGAGCGCAATCAAGCTCGACCATAATAGATGCGCTATTCAGCGGGCGGTGTCGCTCGAGAGGTTATAAATTTTAGATATTACGATGGAGCATTAAGATTTGAATAAACATGTCGTGTGGCGATGCGACGCTTCATAATTCTGTCTCTCGTGACATACGGCAGATGACATTGTGGTACGTCGACGCAGGGACGATCGCCGGGGGGGGGGAGGAAGGAGGGGCTCACTTAATGAGGGCCGAGTTACGCTCCAGAATGAGAATCGGCATCCGATCCGCACGTATCAGAGCACGAACAAAGCGTCGGTCGGTGCCTTACCGGGCGCGATACCATCGGCGCGACTCGGCCGCGGCCGCCGCGCCCGCTCCAGACCACAAATCGCGAGTGACAGCCTACAGGTAGCAGATCGCACGCATTGTTTCCTGGAACCGCACTACCAGACGCTATCGAAGCGATTGATATACGATCAGCCCCGGGAATGTTTTAGTAAAATGCACCAGCTTTCCGTTTTAACCTCTGAATATCTAATAGGGTCCGATTTGGAATAATTTATGGGGGAGTTCGGAGACAAAAACAGAACATTATGGCCCCAGCGCGGGTCAGATTGGCCGGCGCGTACGACGATTTCGTAAGATTCTTTCGCGAGCGGGACCATTTATCTGTCAGTTTATGTTGCGCCAACGCGCGGCGGCGTCAGCGACGTATCTGTGCGTTTTGAAACTTTAATCTCGCATGCAGGTTTATCGGACGGCCGGCCGTGACAAGTGGCCGACCGTTTTGGTATAGAAAATCATAATAGCCGGCGAGGAAACAAGGATGGAGAGCGATCATTAATTACTGGTGGCTAACAAGCGGCGAGCGGGGAAAGGCGACGTTGGCGATTTATCCGCGCGATCGACTCGTTATTTAGATCGGTTGGCGGCGCGCGCCGATAGATGGCAGTGCGCAGCGCGCGCGCATATCTGATGCACGCGCGTCGCGTCGCCGCCGCCCGCTGTCCACTTAGCAGCCGAATCATGGAAATTCTATTGGGGCATTAACAACTCATACAGGATTAGAGCGTAGGCGCAATCAGCTTTAATTGGAATAACAAAATTTGCAATATTACAAAAACTGTACCTGCTATTCATTATAGAGAGCTATCAGAATAAATAAGGCCACAGAGTAGCATAGAATTGTGGAGGAATCTCGTTTTTACACTATGTCCACCAATGCAATCATCACTTTTCAAAATGAATCTCAATCAGCGAAACTGCGTTCATTGGAATTGCTATCGCTCGATAATAGGCCATAGAGACTGCGATTAGTAAATTAATGTTATGTCTAATAGCCGGCGATGTGAGCCCATAACAAAGTGCCGATAATAATGCGATGCGGAAAGGGACGATATAAGTTACACTAAACTAGGTATTCATAACACACTCACAAAGCTTCCTGAACCAAAATGATAATTTCATAGCGTTTAGGCTTTAGAACATGTTATGGATAGCATGTTTGAATACAATACGGTTATTCCCTGCACTGACACTATGTTGTTAACGTCATTTTTATTTAAGCTTGGTTCAATAAAACGGACAAACTTAAAAACTAACGAGCACATCCACTGCAGGCAGGAGTATATAATGCAGGAGCAAATATATTGTACAGATTTAGACACTACAGCCACCAAACCATATTATTAGTCAGTGTATATTTTTATCAAAAAAGTAATAAATATCTAGACAAGCTTTATAAACCAACGGCTTTGACACTTTGGACAAAACTTTGCAGATATTTTCTAATATGAAGAGAAAAATATATACTTATTTTTGGTGAATCTCTTTTATTATTAAGAAACTAAGAGATATATATGCCCTGATCCTTTCCATCCAATTTCATGAATTTCAATAGCTAAGAACATTTACCAAATGATAAAAAACTGAATCGAAAAAAACATACCAAAATTAAACAATATGGTACAGAATAAATTAGAAAAAGAAACAAAGACCAAAAACTAAAAAGTGTTAAAATAGTGCGTAAAGTAGAAATTGCAATAAAGCTAAAGGAATCAAAGAGAAAAAGTGTTAAAGATATGCGTAAAAAACACTTCGATTCCTTCGAAATGAATTCCTTACCATCGGCTACAAGCCATTGTCGCTTGCCTAATGAGACCGTGCGCCTATATGGAGTTCATTAAGAGGCACAATTAAACACAAAACCATGATTTTCTACTTAGAGCAACGGAAATGGGGCTCAGGGTACGTATTCGTATTTGATTAATTTGGACTGAGGAATTCAAACTGTTTTATTTGACAAGTTAATATTTTCCAAGCGGTTTGTTATGGCTTATGAGGCTTTATATTAATTTAGTGTAGCCAATGTTATATGTAATAGATATATATTTCATATTAATTAGAATTCATTCTCTCGTTTCAGCGTTGGTCGTGAAGACATCGTTGTTCTGAGGCTCCTATCTTACCTGAAGATGCCCTGTGTAAGGGCGAAACACGTGTCGTGTTGAATAGTTTCTCGATTTTTTCGGGAAATTATAGTAGCGCGGGAATTGTTACAAAGATTTTTTTAATCCATCACTTGCTTACAATGGATTTCCGCAAAGTAACGCCTGAATCAATAAATTATTCATTACTTTAGTTAAAATAAACTTACATACTAAAAGTAACCAGACTTATTAATAATGTTATAAGGAGTGTGTTTCCTTCTAAACTTTATAATATAATTTAAAACTCATAAAATAATTGCGTAAGACAGTTGGTATTTTTCTTAGGCCTGAAGCATTTAATCACTTAAGAATGAGAGATACACGGCACCATTATATGTTTAGATGCCATACAATACAATGAATTTCAATTTAATAAATTATTTGTCTGCAATGAAGTTCAGTTTTAATAAATAACTTTGTCTATGGGACTCCTGTCATCTCAGTATTTCGGGTTTTTTTAAGACCAGTTTTTGGATACAAATGTATAAAAAAGCCACGGTTTCAATCCGTATAATGTGTTTAGCATGCATGTATAACTGTAAACAGATGAATACAACATTAGGCATACCAACAAAATTGTTAACGAATAATTTTGAAGACCTAATTTCTATCATGAAAATTTTGACATGACAAAATAAAAAAAATAAAAATTAAATCAGTCGATCTAAAACCAGCATTAAAATTCAAATCTAGTAAAATATGATTACAGATTGAAGTACAGGAGGATGTTAGTGAGTTTATAGTTATTTGTTCAGAACAATGCAATAATGTATGCAACGACTCAATTGTGTAAGCGTGGGTGGCTAGATGACACTGATTGGTTCTCGCATGGGTTACGATGTCTTGTGAGGTTGAGGAGGCTCTACTTTATAGTAACTGTTATTATCTTGTTTTTGTTGTGTACAAGGTTAAAAACTATGTGCAGTCGCTGTCTTTACAAGTCTACGTGTTATTGATCAAGTTTTCCTATAGTATACCAAGGTAGACTTTATTTTGGTTTCCCTAATTTGTAAGAAGGATTCCCAAGTTCAAATGTAAGGACTTAGTGCCATTAAAAATGTTATTAATTAGGATTTGGCTGATTTAGTAAGTAGTTTTACTGTAATGACTTTAAAAGCTTATGTCTCAGTTCAGTCTAAGGAAGATTGGACTGAAGTGACTAATCAATCTCAAAACTAAAATTCTAAAGTTTTTGATAATTCTAGTTTTAACGACGCGAAACTGAACAATAATCAGATTTTCTCTTGATCAGTATGGCTAACATCTAACTTCACCCAGATGCGTTTCATTATACAACGAGTGCTACAAATGTAGTTAAAAGGATCAAAAGGACTCAAATGATTTGTTACTTCCGTAACTAGTAAGTAACAAGTTAAAACATCTTCAACCAGAAAATCAAACTATAAAACTTAAGCTTTTACAGCACTACTAGTTAGAAAATAGAACTCAGTTAAGCAGAATCAACCTTTTCTTTGCCCCTTGGTCTGCCTAACGCCTAACCCTTCACCTATATACAACGAGAGCCACAAAAGTAGCCCAAGCAACGTCGGGAGGCGTCTAAACAACGTCGGCAGGCGTCGGCAACACAAGGCGGAGATCACATCGACGCGGCTGACGGCGGATCGCAACAAATCACTGGTTAAAAGGCTGGTGCTGTACGTTATTAGTATACTCGGGGATTACAGATAAAACTATTTGGTATTTGCAGTGTTTAAAGATAATTGCAGTAAGATATTATGTTCTCATATTATTCTACTATTCTATTCAGGGTGTATAGGGATCCTACCAAGACCTAAGGAGCCCAAGTTAACATCATTTACATGTGGTGCACCTGCCGATCAACGGACGAGGCTCTGGCGAACATAACTGAGCCCGGTAAGCGGCATTAGGCTCGCCAGCGAAAACGTGGGACCTACTATATAATTAACGAAGTGTGGGTGTATAATATGCCTCTGCCTACCCCTTCGGGGAAACAGGCGTGTATGTATGTATCATCAATTTATTCAGTCAACTTATATGTAGCGTGGTGTTAGTCATTATGATGAATTTCGTTAACGGTTTGCTTGTGAGATTGGTCTTATTTATTTTATATAATACTAGCTGACCCAGTAAACGTTGTTTTGCCTTATAAATTTTCTAAAATGGCTATTAAAAAATAAGGGTTTATCGTAGAAGGGTGAAAATTAAGGATTGTATGTATTTTTGTATGCTGTATCATAAAACAATAAAAACTAAAAAAATTGTCAAAAAAAATTAATTAAAAATTAGGGTTGGACTACCCCTAACATTTAGGGGGATGAAAAATAGATCTTGACCGATTCTCAGACCTACTCAATACGCTCACAAAATTTCATGTATATACAAATATTTGTCTATTACTCAATAATGTTTTATCTGCCAACTACCACGATACTACACACCGCAGTCGGTAATTTTCGCGGCAACTCGCGGCCAAGATTTATCGCACGGAGCTGCCTTCCTAAAACTGTATCTAAATACCACCGCGATATGGACTGCTGATAAATAAATATATATGGATCAGACATGGCTGAAGTGTTGCCACAATGTACTGTTGCTAATATTCAATACGATACATGGAGGTTGTACCATTTTCCAAGGTGGAATTGTATGCGAAAGTGTTACTGTATTGTTACAAAATATTTAAAAAATATATATAAAGGACGAGAATATTTTTACTAGAAAAATTTGTCTTGCCGCGGTGGCCTGAAAGGGATTCGAACACACTGCTCTAACCGCTGAGCGACCAGGACACCGATGGGGCCCTACCGCCGAACTTGATGTATTTCAGCTATTTCAACTAGATCTAAATTTTCTGAGGTTCATTAATCCGTACCGGGGCATCTGCCGAAAGTCTTAGATTATTCATAACCTTGCAGACAAGTGAAGAGACTAATTCATTAAATGATTATTATTTGCGTTTCGATGATACATTTTTACGTAAATATAAATAATTTGTAATATAATTTTTAAAAAAACACAGACAAAGACTTTCAAATATTACGTCAATCCTTTAATTTGTGTCTAAATGTAGAACACCATACGACACGGTACGACAGAATTTTTTATCAATATCTTCTTGTTTTATCATTTTATCGTCCCACCACTGGTATTAAGCCTTTTCTAAAAACCAAGATTTTTAATGAAGCGCTCGTAGCTCTGCGGTGTTCGGTGGTTGGAAACGATCACCAAAGTACAGCAGCGTTTACAGAGGTCAGTCCTTGGATGGGTGACCGTATGTGTGGCATTTGATATCGAGCGCTTCCGTGCTTCGGAAGGCACGTTAAGCCGTTGGTCCCGGTTATCACTAAATGTGGTAGTCGTTAAGCCATGTTAGAGGCCTCATGGGCGGCTTGAAAAATTCTAACAGCAGGACGCCATACACCTGCCTCCGCCAATCCGCACTGGGTCAGCGTGGTGGAGTATGACCCAATACCCTCACACCTTGATTTGTGTGAGGAGGCTCGTGCTCAGTAGTGGGACGTTAATGGGCTGTGATGATGATGAATGAAAAACCAAGATTTTTAATGAGATGGCAAGCATAATTGGAAAGAGCCGAGATGAGTTTCTTGAGGCATTCCTCTCAATCTCGTTGCCTTTTGGAAGCCTCGTTAGAGTCACCGACAGACTGACTAACTGACGGACAATCCTCTTTTAGCATCACGACAGGCTGACTGACAGATACCCCCGATAAGAGTCACCGACAGACTGACAAATCTTGAGAAAACCCACAACAGACAGATAAACTGATAAACCTTGGCAAATTTTGACAAAGAACTCATTTGCTTTTATTTCTTTCTTATGGTACCGCTCATATCTCTTTCATTGTTGTTAAAAAAAATATATCGAATTTCCATTTTGTGTGTGAATGTTTGGCGAATCTAAATGATCATGTTGATCTTAAAGACAATAAAGTATATTTTATTTTATTTTTATAGTGCTGTTGAAAGCGTCCTTATGCTGCAGTCAATAATTTTTATCAGGTAGGTTTTACCCACCTTGTGATATTCAAAATTAAAATCCTTTAAGACTGATTACAATAAAAATCAATGTAATATATTCAAGCTTAATTTAGCAGTAGTGAACGTAGAGGAGTATGACCTGAATATATCTCATCTTGGTTGGTGTACAGAGACCTAGTGTAAACTGGACCTTAAATAAAACAGATAGTGATTACTTACCAGACATTCACAGAACCTTATCAGCTTCTTATATACTCCCGAACATAACAAAGTAAAGTTTCAAGTTATCGATCCGAGATGTGAGCCATCCATCATTGGAGAGCTCCCGACGAAACACAATTGTCTCCGGCAAAAAGTGTTTAAACATAAACAGGACCGGTGCACACTCCGACCACAGTCAAAGTATAGACAGTAACTAACCAACTGTATCTGTTGGTTATCTCTCATAATTATCATAATTTTATAATAATAATAAAAACATTTATTGGTGCACCATACAATTCAAAATTAAAACTAAAAACAAGTTCTAAATGTTTATATGATGCACCAAAATGACCCAACTCAGCATATGCTAGTCCAGTGTTCTAGCGCTGGTTTTCAGCTGGGCCATTTTGGGTGCAGTGCGGTACGTACATCTTATATATTATTTCCAAAACCTTTTATATTTTAAACCATTCGAAGTCTACTAATGACCATATGCCTCCCTAATTGCTCTCCTCGCTGATCGAACCTCTGCCACCCACATCCACCGGCTTCCCGACCTGATAATCGTTCCATCGAGTAGGATCTTTACTCGTCGGACTTTACAAGAAAATATGTACTTGCTATGTCTTATTATGGGAATTACCAATACTTACTTCTTAGTAACCACTGTCAATAACAATAATAATAAGAAAATTTATCCTAAAGGAGACACTATCTACCAGCTTATTTGTATTTTATAAGAAACAAAATAAAATTGCTTTAAAATAAAAAAAATATGAAACCAACAAGTATTCAGAAGAAGAGTAAACCATAATGTAATTTGAATAGTAAGCTAGATTTTAAACTGTCGCTACTTAGATTATTTTATAGACAGTATCTTTTTAAGTCCCACATATCTTTATGAGGTTAATAGTCTTATATTATTTCAAATCTAATTAAATATCTATTTAGACTAAATAACTACAAATGCCCATATGAAATAATAAATCTATAAATGTTAAATTGTAAATAAAAATCGGTCTGAAATAAAATAAATGAATACATAAGATTACACCAAAGACACCAGACATCCTACGCTTCCCATTTCACTATGTCTCGAGTTTATCTTTGTTATTAGTCTGCCGGGCAAAATTATGACGACTGCAGAAGCAAGTTCCCTCCCTCTCCCTCCTTCAGGCAGTCGCATAGCTCCGTCCTTATCTATCGCAGTGCTATGCCAGGGATGCAGTGATTCGGTTTGACGATCACCGTGGGAGGAGAGCTGAATGTTTATAAGACCTAAGAGATAGTAAGTTGTGCCGTTAGTTCCTCTTATCTTTCTGCAAGCTGAAATGGGAGGGGGTTAATTATTTTTGGGGTTGCTTTTTCATTCTTGGAGACGAGACTCTGCTGAATATTACTTTTGAAGTCATATTGGGAATAGTTTACTCAATTTTAGCTTTGAGTGAAGTAAATAAGAATAAAAAAATATTATGATGCACATTGGCCGACTTCGTAGTTTTGAATGTGACCGAATGCATCTTCATAGTTTTAAGCGTCATTATAATATACAGCTGATTTTAATTTTCTCTGACAATTTTTTGCACACTCCCTCCGACCGATTAGTTTTGATGACTGGCATTAAATGTATATAGGGATCCTACCAAAATCTTAGGAACCCAAACCAACCTCACCTGCAAGCGGTGCACCTGCCGATCAACGGACGAGGCTCTGACAAACATGTTGGTTCCTGGTATGCGGCAATAGGCCTTTCACCTATTACGTGGGACCAACAATATAGTTGGCGAAATGTGGGCGTATAATTTGCCTCTGCCTACCCCTTCGGGGAAACAGGCGTGATTGTATGTATGTATTATATATATCTTTTGAACGGACCTGTTATTTATTATTACTAGTTTCTGTAAGCGTCTAAACACATTTAATTTTTATTAGTAAAATGGACATCAACAGCAGGATTAAAAATGGTTTTAAACATAATCTAATTAAATGATGGTAAAGAATCATTTAATTAGATTAAGTTTATGGCGTCTTATCGTTTGGGGTGGGCAGGACACTACACTTAGTACACTTAATTACTTTGGCACAGATACTAGAATCTAGATGAATGATCTTCCAGGGTTGCGGCACCTTTTGAAAGGTTTATCGCGGTTTCACATCATATCGAGAGGGTATATATACAGAGGGTAAATTTTGATGATTTTCCATTCGAAAAAAAAGAATTAATTATCATATTTATATGGACCTCATCTCTTATTCATTATGCCAGTTGCCTTAAGCTTAAGGCCCAGGGTCTGCTCACTGGTCAATCCTGTTCAATTACATGGAGCGACTGCCGTCTGACCCCCACATCTCAGAGAATAATAAAATAAAGAATAAGAATAAAATTATTTATTTGGTCCACACAATTAGGTTCTTACATTTAAAGGCTTTTAAAGGCAGAGGGAAACCTAATTCTATAGTAAAACCATAATTATATAGACCACTGTGTTCATCATCATTATCATCATCATCTCAGCCATCTGAGGCCCACTGCTGAACATAGGCCTCCCCAATAGATTTCCACATTGAGCTATCCTGAGTCGCCTGCATACATCGGCTTCCCGCCGCCTTGACCAGATCATCGGTCCATCGCGTGGGAGGCCGTCCTCTACTACGTTTACCGGGTCGCGGTCGCCATTGCAGAACCTTGACGCCCCATCGACCACTGTGTTATTAAGAGTATATACAATCTCGGTTTTTGTTGATCATGGGCGAATGACATTTACTAGTTTTTTTTATAAAAAAACGCGCTGCCTTGACACAGTAGGCACGATTGTTCATGCTGTTTACAGAAGCACAATATTTATTATGAATATCCATATCTCGACATGTCAGCGAAATTAAAAACAAATGTCTACGTCTTCTTCTTCTTCTTTTAAATAATGGCTTCGTGCGGCTTGCACATTTAGCCAGTGTCAAGTAAGTGATATATTAATAATTCATAGTAAATGAGAATGAGTGGTGATAAAAATGGTAAATGAAATACCCTCCCCTAAGCCCCTTGAGTCCTCAGTAAAGATGTGGGACTATACTGAGATCTCACATGGACTCCTTGAAAGAAAATTTGAAAAGTGATTTTGCACCGTTTTGTTTGATTTACCAACACTCATGTATATTCACAAATACTTGACGGTTAATAATCCACCATTACTACACATTAATGTAAGAAATATCATGAATTTTAGAAAATTAAACAAAACTGCAGACATGACGCGTCACTTTCCCGCCAAGAAGTCAATGTCTACGTCGTTGTGAGAGAAATGCCTAGTGGCTTTTGTTTTCAATTATTTAAAAAAGTTTTTATGCTTTAAACCTCTCTATTGCGCCATTCCTTTTGGCCTTTGACTTGACTTAAAAACAACAATTTAACATAAACATCACAGATTAACATGACCCCGATCCCCGTTAATCAGTGCCTAATTGATTAGTTAAATTACTGGATAGTTTTCAAAACACCCAATGAAACATGGGCGCTTTCCCGATAAAGCGATGTATACAAACTTGCAAAACTGTCTAGTACCTTCGTCTTCCTCGATTCACTCATAACTCTTGAGGCGGCCAAAGTGGGCGATTATTCACCGGCGAGTTTAATCTGCATCTGATAAAGCGACCGATCGCTGCGACTAATCACAGTCGCGGGTGTGTGGGATGCCTTATGCTGCGCGTTTTAACAACTCTATGGAAGTACTTATAGTAATGAGCAGCTGGGATTCATAATTGTTTATTAAAGGTAACTTTTGAGTGTGAGGTTATTTTGCAAAAATGCAAAAATAAAGAAAGAGTTACAAATTTGTCACTGTCGAGACACCAGCTTAAGTACAACCATAAATTGATAGTAATTTAGATAAAATAAATAAATGTTAAGGCGCTCGTAATTGTGCTGAAGCTAAAATTAATAAATAAAGTTAAGCATGTCAGTTCTTAGGTGTGCTTCGGTATGCTCATTAAACCGTTATTATCTGTAATAATTTTATCTTATTAAGGTTTTATGAGGCGTGATCGATTTTAAGTTACATAACAATGGATATATATATGGATCGATTTTGGCTATATATTTAAAAAAAAATATATTAAATATATAGACACGTAATTGAAAACAACAGTTCGGTAGATATTTCTGAACAAGTTCCTTATAAATGACAATGGAACACTTCTCTCGCTTACGAAATAAAATTAAAGTTATTTGCTATATTTAGCTTTGTCTAGTATATAGGATGGGATCTGGACGCTAGGGTGTATAGGGCCAAACCAAGACCTAAGAAGCCCAAGCCGACCTCACTTGCAAGTGGTGCACCTGCTGACTAACGGACGAGGCTCTGGCGAATATAACAGTGCCCGGAAAGCGGCAATAGGCTCGCCACCTATTACGTGGGACCAACTATATAATTGGCGAAGTGTTGGCGTATAATATGCCTTTGCCTACCCTTTCGAGGAAACGAAGTGGTTGTATGTATGTTTGAAATATATCTTTTGAACGGACCTGTTATTTATACTACTACTTTCTATTTACTAGTTTCTGCAAGCGTTTAAAAACATTTAATTTTTATTAGTAAAATAAACATTAACAGCAGGATTAAATATGGTTTTGTTTGTCTACCATTACTTAATTAGATAAAATTTATGGTGTCTTGTTTTGTCATTATTGGCGAAGTGTGCCTACCCCTTCGGGATAATAGGTGTGAATATTAGCTAAGCATCTCAGGCTGCTTTTAGTCTACTACTACTACACTCTTTAGTTAATTTATTGATTCAGGCGTTACTTTGCGGAAATCCATTGTAAGCTAGTGATGGATTACAAATATATTTGTAACAATTCCCGCGCTAGAACTCTCGTTTCAGCGTTGGTCCTGAAGACATCGTTGTTCTGAGGCTCCTATCTTACCTGAAGATGCCCTGTGTAATGGCGAAACACGTGTCGTGTTGAATAGTTTCTCTATTTTTCGGGAAATTATAGTAGCGCGGGATTTTTTCCAAAATATGTTTAATCCATCTTTGCTTCCATTGCATACTCGTTAATTAATACAAATGAGAGTTCCTTTTCCTCAAGAAGCTCGTGTGATATGATGGTAGCAGTCCATGAGTCCAGAGGCAGGCGGGTGCGGCGGTGATTTGTGGTCGCTCGACGCCAGCCCTGCCGGTGACGTGCCAATTGTCTCCGTCTTGGCCGACGCCTTAAGCCACAGGAGTCAGCGGGGCACAAATTTATTATATAACTTAGAATATACGTAAAACGTATATACGTACCAAAAGACCAGGAGACTACTTTTGATTAGAACGCTTATTTTTAAGCCAGAAGGCCGGGGATCCGAATCTGTGATTGTTATTAACGGTCTAGTAAAGCTAAAGAACTGGGTGACCCTAACAGGAAATTAAATCTTTGACTACCGAAGACCCAGTGAAGATCGACAAAAGCAGGTGTGTGGCTTATATTTTAAACTAATCAACAAAGACTCTGACCCAACGGCTACTACTTTTAGCCGTAGGGTTAAAGTCGGCAAGTCGGGCTTAACATATAATTCAAAGCACGGGCCTACCCGTGTCATACAAATGACCACCAAGTTTCATAGAGCTTCGAACTCTTGAAATAATCTGCAAGTACTCCGTCCGTACGTAGTCCGCCACCTCACAAATTAATACACGAAATAATATCGCTATAAAATCGCCTTTCATATGACAGAAAATAATTTCACATATAGAAATTCTCATACAAACTTAATTCTTATCTTTAAAAGATTTAATAGGTACATAATTCCAAACCACTTATACATATTTATACCATTAAGTGTAAATATGCGTGAAAAGGTCCGTTTTCAAATAATTATGCTTTTAAGTTACAGTGAAAATATGCGTGAGAAGTTTAACCATAGATTACACGTAGATAAATAAGTGTGAGATAAGTTTCGCTTATAGCTTACACCACCACGCTTTCTGTCACAAGCAGTGGACTGCGTAAATGCTCCTTGATACCATAAAGCCTTACAACGTCATACCACACACATACATACATTTATACACACACAGAAACCTGATATGTCAGTAATAATATCATTTAAGGCATGTAACAGATACTATTACATTAATGATGGAGACATAATCTGGTTCAGGAGTAATTCTAGGAACTACCTCAAGATAACTTACTACAAAGGTATGTTGTACATAATTATTACTAAGAATTGCTTCGATAAAAATATCAAAAACAATGTTACGATTGTTGTAGGATAAGAATGTTAATATGACTGTGGGGAATGGCCACTTCTGGCCACTTCTGGTACCTTCGGATAAGATTTTTGTAACGAACATTGGATGTCATATGACCGAGGCAAACAGAAGGAGAACCTTAGATAAAATAGAAGCAGGACAGGAAGCGTTATGGTACCGGCCTAGAATAGTGTCACCCCTTCTCATCTCTAGGAGTCGTAAGAGTCGACGAAGAGAAATCCTACCGGATGATGGGCAACAGCGTCATCCTGCGTACTGGTTTGAACTGCGATCGCCAACCCGCCTGCCCAGCGTGGTGATTATAGGCAGATACCCATAATAGAACGTAATCTAATGGGGAGGCTAATGTACAGTTGTGGACTTTATAAGGATGCTATGATGAGGACAGGAAGAAAATGATGATGTTTCCATGTTTATCATTCATTCGTGTTCATCGTCCTTGAAAAAAATCCACTAGTATACACAAATTGTTCTCAATAATGGCCTATATCTTTGGTGCGCATAGTTTCAAGTTTGTCCTACTTACGTAGTATTAATAGGCTTGTACGGAAGACCAGCGCCGCGGGGTCATAGTGACCCCTCGGCATGTGCTGAGTATAAGCCTTTTCGGTGCCACATGTGTCTATTATTTTTGTAAGCCAATGTATCATGTGTCACGGAATAAATTATTTTCTTTCTTTCTTTATATGTTGCTGTAGACTCTACAGTATCTTATGACTGCGATGATATGAGATGAGTAAGCAACTTTCTTAACGAAATAAGGTTTTATTTTCTTCTTAAACTACACGCTTTTCAATAGTAATTATAAAGTCGTTTCATTTTATCATTCAAAGAAATATTTGAATGACAATGCTAAAGCAAGTGTCAAACAAATTCTATTATCAAATTATGATCCTGTAATCACACTGTCATGACAGCGGTCAAGACGACAGACAGCATTGAGACGCATCCATTGACCGTTGACAAGTTAATCCAAACGTCAACAACCTCAATGAGCCGGCAATAGATACTGTAATTAACGCAAATGTCTCATTATACAAGCCCCCATGTTATAGAGTCTCGAGGGACTGCTTTGATATATATTTGCACTTAGAATTATAAATACGATCTGTTATCTTATTCCTAGAGCGAATTGTTGCGGGATTGTTTGGTTGCGGGATTGTTCGAAAGTGTTACCGCGGCCTTGGTGCTACAGGCTCAAGAAGGAACACGGATGGTTTTTGGTCAGTAGAAGTCTCACACACCCTCCCGCTCCACCCACAGCGGGGGACGGTCATTTGATGATTTTCCATTAAAAAAAAAAAAGAGCGAAACCCTCCTTTCACAATAAACTCGTTGCAACGCGTTGATTGTTAGAACGACCAAAAAAGCTTAGGAACATGACTTTATTTCAATACACGTATCTATGTAAAAAATACCTGGACATCTTACACAACGCCATTCAGCCCCAACCTTAATTTGTATGTGCATTTACAATTTTTTTTTTGTTTTTGCTTGAATGTAATTTCAGTGTAGTTTTTTTTTTAAATAATGGCTTCGTACAGTTTGCACATTTAGCCAGTGTCAAATAAGAGATATATATTAATATGATACAAATTATAGCAAATAAGAATGAGTGGAGATAAAGATGATAAAAGGTAAATGAGATGCCCTCCCCTAAATCTCTTGACTCCTCATTAAAGATGTGGGACTATACTGAGATCTCACATGGACTTCTTGAGAGAATTTGAAAAGTGATGTTGCACTGTTTTGTTTCAATTACAAACACTCATGTACGTTCACAAACACTTAACGGTTAAAAAATAATCCACGGTTTTTACACATTAATGTTAGAAATATCACAAATTTTAGAAAATATAACAAAACTGCAGACGTGACTCTTCACTTTCCTGCCAAGAAGTCCTTCAGTGTAGTTAAATTTAGTTATTTTTAATTTTTTTTTGACGTTTCAAGTACGTACTATGTACTGAATTTTATTAAATAAAGAACTTTTTGACTTTAGCACAAAAATATTTATTTCGTCTAAATATTCAACCAAGCAAAAAACAAAAGGTTAATTTTTTTCTCAATTATTATTGTTATTAATGTTCTAAGACAAGCTAAGTAGTATATCATCTCCGTTTCTAAGTCTGGTAACCAGTACATGCGGCAGTTGTCAACCACTCTGGTTTGTGAGAGACAGCCTGAGCTTAGTCTTGTAAAGATAAAAAACTTAGGACAATGTGATGATACCAAGTAGGCCTTTAAATGAAATGAAATGAATGAATTTACGAAATTTTTCACCAAATAAACTCTATAAACTCCATGCTGAAGGGTCATATTAGCTTGAAGTAAAATAAGGTAGGTTATCTAACTTTGCATGACGGCTACCACCTACATTTCTTAATTACTTAGCAAGCCTTCCTCAACACTAAACCACTCGACATCAAATGACTTAGCAAGCCTTCCTCAACACCAAACCACTCGACATCAAATGACCTAGCAAGCCTTCCTCAACACCAAACCACTCGACATCAATTGACTTAGCAAGCCTTCCTCAACACCAAACCACTCGACATCAATTGACTTAGCAAGCCTTCCTCAACACCAAACCACTCGACATCAAATGACTTAGCAAGCCTTCCTCAACACCAAACCACTCGACATCAAATGACTTAGCAAGCCTTCCTCAACACCAAACCACTCGACATCAAATGACTTAGCAAGCCTTCCTCAACACCAAACCACTCGACATCAAATGACTTAGCAAGCCTTCCTCAACACCAAACCACTCGACATCAAATGACTTAGCAAGCCTTCCTCAACACCAAACCACTCGACATCAAATGACTTAGCAAGCCTTCCTCAACACCAAACCACTCGACATCAAATGACTTAGCAAGCCTTCCTCAACACCAAACCACTCGACATCAAATGACCTAGCAAGCCTTCCTCAACACCAAACCACTCGACATCAAATGACCTAGCAAGCCTTCCTCAACACCAAACCACTCGACATCAAATGACTTAGCAAGCCTTCCTCAACACCAAACCACTCGACATCAAATGCCAAAGATATAATCACTCACGCAATCTGTGTTATAATTATAACACAACAATATTTTACATTTCCAATTTATTTATTGAAGTATAATGCGATAAATAAAACAATACGATTGAAATGAGCTGAAAATAAACTTCCCATTTTGTCCTCCAAAAGCTTCCGTCAGATACGTCCTTAAATCGAGGGCAATTGACAGACAATGGTGCATTATGACGTCACGTCGCGGCTTATCGCTGACACGCAGCCAGCTGATGACGTCACCGACATATCCACCGTGCACACGTCACATGTGTGGGCTGATACGATGACTTTATGAGCTTATTAATAGTCCGACGCGAGAGTGGGAGGGAGAAAAATTAAATGACAATTATTGAATTCAATATTGGCTTGTTCACATAATTTGATGGGTTTGATTAAAATTTAATTAGCTGTTGATAGATGATCATATTTTTGGTTGATTTAACTGAACCCATCCTTATGCTTATTCGCTAGTTCGGTTCCATATATACATACATACATAATGTCACGCCTCTTTCCCGTAGGGGTAGGTAAGGATCACATCCTTCCACTTGCTACGATCTTGGCACACACTTTTAGCTTCATTTACACTCATTAACCTCCTTATACACGTCCGTCGGCTTAGGGTACTTTTGCCCTGTCCTTTCTCCGAAATTTTCTGAATTTGGTCATGGATAATCTTACGTGGTCATCCTCTCCCAACACTTCCAATCACTTGTCCATCATAAATCACTTTCGTTAGTCTACTTTCATTCATCCTTTCAACATTACCAAACTGTCTAAGATTACCTTTCTCAATTCTTGTCACTATATCTATATATTCCACCCAGGATAAATATTGATGTGCATCAACGATGTGTGTTTTTTTTGTAAAAACATCATACTTAATTTCGTAGTACCCAACGTACAAGTCTACTAACTTAGGATCTAGATGGAGCTGACTGAAATTTCTATAGAAAAAATATATTTTCAAACAAAAAACAATAGTATGCATTGCAATTCGTAAACCAATACCATAGATTTAGATCTGCTTGAATACTACGTGGTTGATATGATAGCTTGTTAAATGGAGCTGTAACATAAGATAAGTTCTATGGTCAAAAAAAAAATTTGCTTCTTGTAAACGATTTTTATGGTGTAACTAGACTTATAAGACTTTACAGTCGAGACGTTCGGGTTACAAGCACACTTTAATGTCAAACCGGACAACTTTAAATGTACATTATTCATATTACTACGGAGTCCTTCCATGGTAACCTGTAAAGTTCATATCAGACAGTTGATAGACCATTAGTTAAACGTCATCTTGGTCAAATCATATAAAAAATAGAAAATGAATTATAAAAAAACCTTGAACAAATAATGCGCAGCTCAGTTCAATAAGGTTATTGACCCTAAACATATTTCAAACAAAATTTTAATACAAGCCTCAAACAAACTTGTGTAAACATTGAAAAAGTTAACAAGTTGTAGCCTTAAACGCACCACTTTCATTTTTAGGAATGGAAAACCCATAGAGTCGAATACCACAAAAATATTTTGTGAAAATTACTTATATTCAAATTGAAACATAAATTGCCGTTCAATGAAATAAAATGTGACATAATAATATATAAAGTCTTGAACTTTATCATAAATACGCAATAAAATAAGCTATCACTACATTGTCATCGGACGAGAAAAATTACCGTTTCTCCAAATCTCGATTCATTATTATGTGCATATTAGGAATCTTTTAAGGCAACAGTTATTACAAAATAGAGGAATTTATTTAATACTAATATTTACAATAAGCCCATAAAGAAGTTAATAACTTCGATTAGGTCTGCTTTCGAGTAACATAAAAAGATAGACAGCAGCTAAGCTATGAAATTGTAATTGTAAGTTCAAATGTTTTAAAAACTATTTCAAATGGTCGATGAAATTTGCTCATTAAAGCAAATTATAGAAACTCCCATTCACTGCGAGCAGAATCGAGTTCTTTGATTAGGGTAATACTATCTAGTATATTATAATAAAACAGGCAGGTTATCTATAGCAAACTTAAGTATATTACTTATAATAATACTATAAGATACTGTGTTATGATTGGCTTTTGGTGCGCACTGAAAACGTAAAATACGAACTAACATTTTGTTCACCATTTCAAATATTGATACTGGCTTCACATATCTACTACATTATTTTATCATTTACCGTTCTAGGTTAAATACCATAGTACTATTTACATTAATAGTTAGCAATATAATAAATATCACATTTTACGTACTTAAACCAAATATTAAAATTACGATAAGATGAAATATTCAGATCATTATAAAAGCATAGCTTCTAGTGGAGCAAGATCTTAATCAAACTGTCACCCGATACTGTTGAATATAAAACGTTGGTTTAGCTTCCGCGCGACCCGCGTGGGCGTGCGCCCGCGCACAAATGAAGAAATCCATGAACACACAAACTTTAAGCGTTTATTATCACATTATACCGCTTCCACAGATAAAAGATTTGACATCTTTGTGCAGCAATAAAATGGAAATATCCGATTGTCTATAAAAGTGTTTTTATTACATTGTAAAACTAAATGGCAGATAAAAAAGTTATTACAGCGCTATCTTAAAGAAACGCTTAAGAGTGACTTACCGTTTGTTAACAGATTTGAAATAAAACTTAAATAGCTGTTCTCTTACCTGAAACAAAAAATGGTATTGTTATAAATTTTGTACTAAAGTCAGAGAAAATTTTATTCAGTGGGCTTATGACAAAATTAAATGTATATAAGTTCGTTGACGTTATTTTTTTCTGTTACTTATTTATTAATTATAAAAAAAATTATTCAAAAACTTGAGTTAAGTACATTTATAAAAACAATAAGAAAAAAATAATTTTTACAATTTGATTATGACAGAAATATTGACGACTAATACATAATTAAAACTAATATTTTTCTTCGATAAGTATAATAAAAAAGGCATTATCCTAAACCAACTAAAGCATAACTTAATAGTAAGTAAGAGCAACGTTTCTGACAGAATCAGTGAATCACACAAAGGAAAACCTCAAAAGACCTCGAGAGCCAAACTCAACCCTTGCCCACTCGATCCGCCTTAATTCGGCAAAAAAACCTAAATGGAGCGGAGACAAGCACCTTTCGTACGAGCCTTCTAAAACCTTACACTGGACTTTAATTAAAGCCTGCAGGGTGTGGGGGCCACCTTCGTCCTAGGGTGTCGACGTAGCTACTTCATTTCGGACGTCTGTCCGAGAGGGAGAGGAAAAAAAACTCAGGTGTCCCTATGTGGACAGGGGAGATGAGGAGTCGCGGCTACTTTGTTTGTGTTTTTTTTTATTTTTGTAGTTGAAGACAAAGCTTTTGTGTTTAATTACGCCTCGATCCGAGTTTTGTTGTTGCAGGAACTATTTTTTTGGAGAGACCCTTGCCTATTTTGTTTACACAAATACAGCGACGAAACTGGAATTAGGTTCTTCGATTTTGGTCAGTCATTGACATAGTTAATATAATATACATGCTTACAGATAATAATGTTTTTGTAAGTATGTTTGTTGTATGTTTTTCTAAGTGAAATATTGCAGTTATGTGAAGTTCTGTTTAGTTCTCACTAACATAAATCACTTTTAGATTTTTATAGATGATAATTGATTTCTTTGGACAAAAGATTATTTCATTTTTCATATTATAGATTGCATAAACCAAAAAATATAGTCAACAATTAAAATATTATTTTGATAAAGCTGACTCTATATACTTTAATCTTCAATCGGTTTGCAATGGCCGAAAATAGTCAAAGACTCCCTTCATGCCTGCTGATACTGCACTCGTCAGCCGGTGATAGGTTAATTGGTTAGAATTACTTATGGGCTCATTTCAAGGTTGGTCCTTCGAAGAGTGCAGCGCGGGCTTGAAATTAAAACTGCTAATGGACGCCGGGAAATGAAATAACAGAATGACGTCACATTGAATTGCTGCCTTTGCTATAAGGCAGTATGGACCAGATTCGTATTAGGCATCATCCCTCAAAACCTATTTTTCTATGATGATAATTTTAAAATGTATGGCTTTCATGATGTTATAGATAAAAATTGAATTCACATTAAAAGTCCTAATGGATGATGAGTTGAGTAGTAAAATAACATAATGTCGAACGTTACACTGCAAAGCTCTGTCTTCGTTATGAGGGAGTATAAAGGCTTAGGCCGTGTCCCCAGTAGGCAAACTGTTAGCGGCCGACTGAGTTGCAAGACTGAGAGACCGACGCTGCAAACTGCGTATAGTGAGCGCAAAACTAGCAGACTGTGGACACTCCATTTCTAATATATGGAAGGGCGTACTAAATCGGTACGCCGCAAACTCAGTCGGCCGCTAACAGTTTGCCTACTGGGGACACGGCCTTAAAGCAGAATTCTCAGCTACACCATATCCTAAATAAGGTACCTATCCCTTCAACGTATGACTATTTTGTATAGTTATGAGACATACAAATTAATGAATAGTTACCATGAAAGCGATCTGAACGGAATAATGTTGACAACACTAATGGATTTTGATATACCCGTTCTTCGCACGAAAGGTCCTGTTTTCGTTTTCATAGGGAAAATATGAATGTGGTAGGATGGTCGATCATGGTTATTTGTATAATTGAAGTATGATTTTACGTTGTCGTACGCCCATAGAATAAGTTACCTATATCTCAGTGTAGGACGCAGTTGTGATCAGTCAAATTTCCAAGAACTAAAAAAAATATTTACTTGACTCAAATATGTGTCCATTTTATTAATACGACTATAATTATGTCAGTTCATTCATTCATATTTACTTAAAGCCGTAAAATATTATACATTCCAAGTAAGGCTTTTTCGATAAAAATGTCAACCGCGCGACATTTCCGTCGACCAGATCCCTTCTCGATGACTCACTCCGATTTATAATCGAATGAGTGCAAATTCGATTCATCGACTAAGATTTTACTCGACTGTAGTAATTAGTGACACCGGACGTAGACTCGCTCGTAATTGGCTATTGCTGTGAGAGAAAGTCTATTCATGCTTTGATGTTGGACGTCTAATCCAATAATAGAGATTAAAAAGTCTTGAGATATGAAAAAACTAAATACTGGTGTACATTAGGCGTATACCAAGGCTTAAGTGTCTTTCGCAGTGTAGGTTCGAACCCCACATAAGCCAAAAAACATGTTTGCAATAAATTCAATGTAGGCTTCTATCAGAACTACTTGTGAAATACACTTTAATCTAGAAGCGCTTCTTAATTTATCATCATGTGTTATAAGTTATAAGTGGTTGATTATTAGAAAGTGCTTCATAGCATTAAGTCGCTTCATGTAAAAAAAAGTTTGCACCAAATAAAAAATTATTACTTTATCCTACTAATATTATAAACGTGAAAGTTTGTATGTGTGGATGGATGTTTGTTACTCTTTCACGCAAAAACTACTGAAGCGATTGTGATGAAACTTTGTGCGTGTATAGCTGCAGTCCTGGACTAACATATAGGACACTCTTTATCCCGATAATTCCACGGGAACGGGGACCACGCGGGTAAAACCGAAGGGCGCTGCTAGTATTAAATAAAATAAATAAATATTTCTACACCAATTATTTTGTTCCAAGATAAGTGTCATTAAGAACTTGTGTTATGGATACTAAACAACGGATAAACATACTGTTTTTTATTGTAAATAAATAAAATGAAATAAAATTAAAATGTATTTATTTTACGTAAATCTATATAGTTAAGTTGCCGGGGCTTCCCAAAAAGTAGTCAAAAGACACTTGGGAAGGGAACGCCTCGCTCTTTTAACGTAAACATGACTGTTTTATTTGACATAATATATCGTATGAATAAATCCAGATTTTTTTTTGTGAAATACATACTTAATATACATAAGAAAACACCTAAAACACCTACATTGATAAAAGTATCTCGTCACTTCTGTCCGAATTAAGTACTTGAAAACAAAACTGATTTTCATACAGTTTTCACCAATAGAATTTAGGTTTATTGTAAAACAGCGGCCATCGCTTTGTGGATTCCTAAGTAACTCCGGTTTTCTTTTAATTTTAATCACTCTCCATCCTAAGGTTGTCTGGAAGAAATCGCTGTAAGCAATAAGGCCGCCAATTGTATCACTTTTCTTATGCATTTGTTTTCTTGCTTTATTTAAATATGGTGTACATTTAAGAATTTTCTATCTATCTATCTATCTATTGGAAAGTTTAACTACCTAATTAAACTGATGAGCACCCAGTGTCAAGCTGTTTTTTTTTCCAACACCATCATTAATGAGAAGAACGTAGGAGACAGCACGACTCGTTCTTATTATTCAGGGAGGTGACAATTTACAGAATCACCTACATTTGTCAGTACAGGCAAGTGCAATAATATGTGTATATTAATGCGACTTAATACGATAATTAATGTGCTTGACGATCGATATGGCGTGGAGGTCAGTATACCTACACTTCACTCCAGAGGTCGTGGGTTCGATTCCCACATAGGGCAAATCTTCGTGTGCATGAACATGAATATTTGTTCTGGTCTGGGTGTTTTCCTATGTATATTATGTATGTATTTAAAGTTAAGTATGTTTGTCCGTTGTTTAGTATCCATATCACAAGTTCTTAATGATACTTATCTTGGAACTAAATAATTGGTATAATTGTCAGAAAATATTTATATTATTTATTTATATCAGAGGCAGATATCGCACGCTGAGAATGAAAGTGACCCATTTCAAAATTTAAAATGTTTTGGATAGAGACGAAAATGTGCCTGTTTCATTGACGATATACTTCATATTTTTTAATCATATTTTATTATGTCAACATTAAGATAAAAATATCGTTTGTATAACATTATTGGACTTTTCTACCTTAAATACAGTATACTTTTTGTGTCATTTTATATATTTAACTCATTTCACCAAAATTTTTAAATCGATCACTTTCGTTCTTAGCGTGCAATATATAAATTACCATGAATAAGTAAGCAAATTTTGAAAGTATGTGAAACGTTTTTGCTTATTTTAAATGTAATGCTATTTATTATGACACCTATTTTGGAAGGCTATAGTTTTGTACAAGGTATCCTTCAGATCCACTTGCTTTCAGTGAAATTAGAAATGATCACCATACTTTCACAATTAAGTCCAAGGCGTAATGCAAAACGACGCATTGCACAATCTGCCCTCGACAATATATAATAATATGGCAATATCAATAGATTTTTTAATATCGACTTAAGAACAAAAGTGTATGCACATTAATGCAGCAGACTGTACCTACTTAGGAAAACAATTAGCGCTGATGAATTAAAAATGAATCGTTGGGACTCGAACGCTTTTGTTTGTAGGGAGACAGGAAAAATAGATACAGGTGGCTTGAGAGTCTTAAACACTTATGTGCAGTCTTTTGTATGGAATATTTACAACCTGAGTGTAATTATGTTAATTAAAAACTACACGTAGGTGTAGGGATTCTACCAACAACTTAGGAGCCCAAACCAACCTCACCTGCAACAAGAGTTGCACCTTTTTTTTTTTTGTTTTACGTCGATAACAAAATGCATTTACGCACTGCCTTCCGGCCAAAGGGGGACCGAAAGGGGGTGTGGGACTCACCACCGGCAGACACGACCGCCGGCAGCAATACCCACTAAAAATCTTCCGACGACGCCCGCCGCTTGTTGAGAAAGAGGCGGGGGCCAGTACCTGGGTTGCAGCTTCTGACACCCCGCCTGCGGCCAACGTCCCCCGGACCAAAACCGGGAGGACCTCCTCAGAGAGGCGCAGTGGACGCGCCCCTCCTACCTCCCCCTGCGACCATAGCGTGTGTGGCCGACTTCCCGGAGGGTCCATGGTTAGACAGCAGGGGCTGCCCCCGCTGCCTAGACCCTCCTGGCGCTGCTGAGCGGGCTCTCCTGGCGCTGCTGAGCGGGCTCTCCTGGCCTACCCGCAGCGCCCTCCATAGGTCCCTCTTAGTTTTCCCCCCGGTAGTCAGTACTAAGGGCACCCAGAGTCGTCGGTCTCTGGGTGTTACCTTTTCCCTAGCGCCTCCTGCGCCCTACCGGGAGGTACTCAGCCCTCCCACCACGACAAGGTGGAGACCAGTCGGGGGGGAACAAGAGTTGCACCTGCCGATCAATGGACGAGGCTCTGGCGAACACAAAAATTCCTGGCAAGCGGCAAAAGACTCGCCACTTACGTAGTGCTAACAATGTAATTGGCGACCACATTTAGCGTATAAATTCCTCTGTCTTCTCCTTAGGGGAAACGGGTGTGATTGTACGTATGTATGTAAAAACTACACGTTTATAACAGTAAATAGCGGACCTTTACCCAACCTATACGATTTTCTTTCCCATTATTTTACGTCAATAAATATTATCAATTAAAAATCTACTATTAGGGGCTATCCATAAATGATGTCACACGTTAAGGGGGCGGGAGGGGGTTGACGAAGTGTGACATGGCAACAATTTCGTGACGTCACATTTCAAATTCCAGGTTCTATGAAAATTTTGGAACTGCTGTTTTGATGTAATTATTTCTTGCTGTACAATGGCAAATGTGACATCACACTAAGGAGGAGGGAGTCCCACAAGTGTGACCAGCTGTGACAAGGACGGAGGAGGGGGGGGGGGGGGGTCAAAAAATAACGGATTGCGTGTGACGTAATTTATGGATGACCCCTATTCTACCAAGTTTCAAATCTTAATTTTTCAATACAATGTGAGTAATGTGTAGCTCTAGAAATTTTTAGTTCAATAGTTGGATTGGGGACCATTAAGCGACCAAATTTACAGACTTTATAGTATTTACTTTTTTGTGATACAGCACTTTCTAAACCATAATATGTAAATTTATACATATAATACTTCAACTAAATAATGTTAAAATAATCTCAATTGTCGAAAATAAGTCGCGACGATATCGTAACGATATCGGTAACGTGAATCGTTGAGCTAGTCAAGTCGTTTTGACGAGGTGTTAACTGCAAGCAGGCGCGGGTCAGTGCTCCGTCGGTGCGTATTTCACGTCCTACAACCCATTGTTCTAGCTGCGGCTAAATGAGTGCTAAGCTGCTGTTTTGTAACAGTATGTTTTCGCTAAACTTGTTTTGAGTCAGGTTCCGTATTTAATTAGACTTGTTGTGAAGCAGATAACTATGTAATAGACTATCCTGCAGCCAAAGTACTCAGAATTCAAAGACTAACAAAACTTCAAGAGGGATGATGAAAAATGTGTTTTTAAGACATGATATAACACTGGCGTATATGGATTCTACCAAACAAACCTCACCTGCAAGTGATGATCTGTCGATCGAAGAACAGACTCTAGCGAATGTAACAGTTCCTGGTAAACGGCAATAGGCTCACCACCTATTACGTGGGACCAACTATATAATTGGCGAAATGTGGGCGTATAATATGCTTCTGCCCCTTTGGAGAAACAGGCATGAATGTAAATATGTACGAAAAACACAGTATATATCTATAGGTTTGAATTATAAGAAGATATAAACAAGATTGTCTCAGGTTTACTAGTGGGATCCCTGATAAGATAGAATCATAAAAAGCACTCTCACCTTCACCTTAAGTACATTCATTCATTATCATCAACTTAAGGATGGGCACTGCTGAACGTAGGCCTCTGCCACATACTACAGTGCATCCAGCGTGATCCTGTGACCTTTGTCAGGTCATTCACACATCTTGCGATTTGACATAATGCTACATTCGAAGGGTCAAAAGATTTCCATTTAGATCCAACTTTTTTCTATGTTCAATAATTAAGTAATTTGTATTTAATTTTTATTTGTGGGTGGCCTCCCACGCGGTGGACTGATGATCTGGTCAGGGCGGCGGGGAGACGATGGATGCAGGCCACAGAATCGATCTACGTGGAAAGCAATTGGGGAGGTCTATGTTCAGCAGTGGATTTCAAATGGCTGAAATGATGATGATAATTTAATTTATTGATTCAGGCGTTACTTTGCGGAAATCCATTGTAAGCAAGTGATGGATTAAAATTATATTTGTAACATTCTCGTCTTATTCGAAATAGTGGTTGCTCTCGTTTCATCGTTGGTCGTGAAGACATCGTTGTTCTGAGGCTCCTATCTGACCTGAAGATGCCCTGTGTAAGAACAAAACACGTGTCGTTTTGAATTGTTTCTCGATTTTTCGGGAAATTATAATTAGTTTTTAATACATTGCTTAATTTGTATTTAACCAATATTATCGTAATTAAAACAGCTTTACACATTACTTCATTTAACAATATAGTTAATTCACTAATATCGTATTGTACTCTAGGCCTGGGTTCACAGACCCTGGCCACAACAATGGGGAGTTATCGCCGCGTAATCGCCGCCACCAGTTAGCGATAACGTTATATCGCCCATTTCAACTGTTAAAGTCGAAAAGTAATGTGAAAACTATATAGAAATTTTTACTATTGCAGTACCAACAGTTTGATTAATCAAGGAACGTTTGGCCTATTTGTTATATTTTAAAACCAGATTTCGCCATCATGACCATCATATCGGTGGTAGCAATTAACAATGTCGTAAGTGATAAGTCGTTACTTTTCACTTACGACATTGTTTAAGGTGCCAGCATTTCACTTACGACATTGTTAATTGCTACCGTCGATATACTAGCATCATCCAGGTTGCTAGGTTTGAAATTTGCAAATGAAGTAAATAATGTACCTAGATGGTTTGATGTCGTGTGTAGGTAAGTCGTAAAGAATTGTTATTATTCCTGGATGAGTATTCTGCGATCTTATGAGAAAGAAATACAGAAACCGTTTTTAAAAAAAAATCTTTAATATTCTTGACACGCAGTAAACTACCACGTATTATGTTTATAATAAATAATAATAAATAAATATTTTTTTCTGACACTTACACCAAATATTTAGGTCCAAGATAAGTATAATTAAGAACTTGTGTTATGGATACTAAATAACGGATAAACATACATAAATACTTTTTTTTTGTAAATACATACTTAATATACATAGGAAAGCACCCAAACCAGAAAAAATATATTTATACACACAAATATATGTCGTGTGTGGGAATCGAACCCACGACCTCAGGAGTGGAGTGCGGGTATACTCGCTACCACGCCATATCGGTCGTCAAAATGGACCTAGAATTCGGGCCGGCATGACCTGCCACTACCGTCTAACTATAGACCCCCCGCGAAGTCGGCCACATACGCCGGTGTTCGCATAAGAAGGTAGGGGGGGGGGGGGGGGTGCTACACACTGTGCCTCTCTGAGAAGGTCCTCTCGGTTCTGATCCGGGGGACGTTGGCCGCGGGCGGGGTGGCAAAAGTGTCAGATTTTACGACAGCGGTCGGCGTTGTCGGAAGATTTTTAGTAGGAAGGACTGCTGGCGGTCGCGTCTGCCGCAGTGAAACCCACACTTCCCTCTCGGCCCCCCTTAGGCCGGGAGTAAAAAAAAATAAAAGGGCCGGCATGACCTGTGTATCGCGATTCATTGTAGTATATCCTTAGATTCACTACCTACATACTGTACAGGATATCAGCACGGAACCACGTAGCAAAAATATTATATAGGACTGTGTTAGCTTGCCAGTTAAACCCAGTAAAAGTCTACTTACTTGATTGAGCATTAAAAAGTGATTGTGAAACAAATAGGAAATTTAGCGACCAGGTTCAGGTTTAGTTGACAATTTATTAAAATAATAAAAGTAAAATAAAATATACTTTATTGTCTTTAAGATCAACTTGATCATTTTGATTCGTCAAACATTTACACACAAAATGAAAATTCGATATATTTTTTAGCAACAATGGAAGAGATATGAGCGGTACCATAATAAAGAAATAAAAGCAAATTGATTCTTTGTCAGAATTTGTCAAGGTTTGTCAGTTTAGCTGTCTGTTGTGGTTTTTCCCAAGATTTGTCAGTCTGTCGGTGACTCTTATCGGGGGGATCTGTCAGTCAGCCTGTCGTGAATCTAAAGGAGGGAGGGGATTGTCCAAAAAGACAACGAGATTGAGAAGAATGCCTCAAGAAACTCATCTCGGCCTTTTAATATTGATGACACGTTTTATAATTGTACAAGACATTTCAAATTCTTCTCTAACAATATTTTAATAGAACACTATATGTCAATCATTCATAAAATCCCATTAGGATACGAAACATTCTGATAAAAGATCGTACGAGCAGCAATAACGAACTTTAACGACTGCACAGAAAGACATATTGTCGTTCATTCAGTTCTTTTGACGTATTGGGGTCGGCCCACGAAAAACGCGTGTGGTCCGCGAGGCTCATAAGAAATAATAAAAATAAAATGCAACAAAAATAATATAAATAAAATGCACGTCACGCACATGTCCTTTCAAAAGGACATTATTTACTTTGATTCGTGCAGAATTTCTCACTGGACATAAACAGACATGTAAGCTTCACGTGGGCTGGCAGTAAAATGTCAGTAAAAGTAAAATGTCTCAAGACTTATAAGTAACCGTGAATCAACTCTTTTATTGTTAACTACTGCGTCTAAACTACGAGTATTGTCGTTTTTCAATGTTTGTCTGGTACTTTAAACTTAAACTAGGAAGTTTATTGCAGTCTAAAAATTTGCAAATGAAGTAAATAATGTACCTAGATGGTTTGATGGTATGGTTATTATTCCTGGATGAGTATTCTGCGATCTTATGAGAATAAAATACAGTCATCATCATCATCATCTCAGCCATCTGACGTCCACTGCTGAACATAGGCCTCCCCAATAGATTTCCACATTGAGCGATCCTGAGTCGCCTGCATCCATCGGCTTCCCGCCGCCTTGACCAGATCATCGGTCCATCGCGTGGGAGGCCGTCCTCTACTACGTTTACCGGTTCGCGGTCGCCATTGCAGAACCTTGACGCCCCATCGGTCGTCGGTTCTTCGAGCTATGTGCCCCGCCCATTGCCACTTCAGCCTGCAAACTCGCCTCGCTATGTCGGTCACTCCAGTCCTCCTACGGATTTCCTCATTTCTGATTCGATCACGTAGGGACACTCCGAGCATAGCTCTCTCCATTGCACGCTGAGCGACTTTGAGCTTTCTAATGAGGCCCATAGTCAGGCACCAAGTCTCAGTACCGTACGTCATCACTGGCAACACACACTGGTTAAAGACTTTTGTCTTAAGACACTGAGGTATTTTTGACGAGAAGATATAGCGCAGTTTCCCGAACGCAGCCCAACCGAGCTGGATTCGACGATTGACCTCTTTCTCGAAGTTGGACCTACCCATTTGGACTTTTTGTCCCAGGTATACATATTCGTCGACAACTTCGAGAGCCGAGCCTCCAATAATTATTCATCATCATCATCATCTCAGCCATCTGACGTCCACTGCTGAACATAGGCCTCCCCAATAGATTTCCACATTGAGCGATCCTGAGTCGCCTGCATCCATCGGCTTCCCGCCGCCTTGACCAGATCATCGGTCCATCGCGTGGGAGGCCGTCCTCTACTACGTTTACCGGTTCGCGGTCGCCATTGCAGAACCTTGACGCCCCATCGGTCGTCGGTTCTTAGAGCTATGTGCCCCGCCCATTGCCACTTCAGCCTGCAAACTCGCCTCGCTATAATTATTGGGGTAGGCTTAACATGGACATTCGACATAATTTTCGTCTTGTCCATGTTCATTTTGAGACCTACCCTTTGGGAAGCTCTGTCGAGGTCTTCGAGCATTGTGCCCAGATCCACAAGTGACTCCGCTATGACCACTATATCGTCGGCAAATCGAAGGTGAGACATATACTCGCCATTTATGTTGATGCCGTAGTTTCCCCAGTCCAGCATTTTGAAAACATCCTCCAGGGCAGCAGTGAACAGTTTCGGAGATATGACATCTCCCTGTCTCACGCCCTTCCGCAGGAGGATAGGATTCGTGTGCTGGTCTAGTACGCGTACGGACATGGTGGCGTTTTTGTATAAACTTCTCAACACTTCAATATACCGATGGTCAATGCGGCATCGCTGCAGGGACTGAAACACTGCCCAAGTCTCGATCGAATCGAAGGCCTTTTCATAGTCCACAAACGCTAAGCAAAGTGGCGTGTTATACTCCTCGGTCTTCTGTATAACCTGCCGCAGCGTATGTATGTGGTCCATGGTTGAAAAGCCTTTTCGGAAACCGGCTTGTTCGGAAGGCTGGAAGTCGTCAAACCTATGACCGAGACGGTTCGTGATGACCCGTGAAAACAACTTATAGACGTGGCTCAGTAGCGTGATTGGCCTATAATTCTTCAAAAGAGATTTGTCACCTTTTTTGAAGAAAAGTACAACCACGCCACTGGCCCACGCCTGTGGCGTACGTCCCTCGAGGATGACGGTGTTAAAGAGCCTCTGAAGTACCTTTAGTACCGGTGTACCACCCGCTCTCAGAAGCTCTGCTGTCATCCCGTCTTCACCCGGTGCCTTGTTGTTCTTCAGCTGTTTCAGGGCCATCCTAATCTCGTATAGGCTGACGTCCGGGATGTCTTCGGTGTAGTGCCTGGTTAGTTTGGCTCTAGGATCTTTAGCCAAACAAGTAGCGGGATCCTGCGTACTAGTATATAACTGCCCATAAAACCCTTCGATTTCCCTCATGATCTCAGGTTTCGACGTGACTAGATTGCCCTTGTTGGTCTTCAGCTGCGTTAACTGACTCTGGCCAATAGACAGATCTCGTGCGAACACTTTCGAACCCTTGTTCCTCTCTATTGCATTTTCAATACACGTAGTACTGAATCTGCGAATATCAAGTCGCAAGGATTTCGTGATCTGTCTATTGATACGCCGGTAAGAGAATGCATCTGCTGAAGACTGCAATCGCATATGTCGTCGTGCTTCCATGAGATCAAGAGTCTCAGTCGATATTTTTTGGGTTTTATTTCGGGGTCTGGTCTTGTAAAATTTGGACCCCACCGCGTGGACAGTCTCAACTAGCCCGCTACTTAAGTCGTCGACGGACACGCAGTCCTCTAGACCTGCGAAGCGATTTTGAAGCTCGATCTGAAAGTACTCGGGGTTTTGAATATGGGCGACTGAGGGTCGGAGCGTAGACTTCATCAGGCGGGACCTTTCAAGCTTGACATTTATATTCAATGTGCCTCTTACAATTCGGTGATCGCTGCCGGTTTTCACCCTAGCGATCACAGAGACATCATTGAATATTTGCCGCTTAGTGGTCATGATAAAGTCTATCTCATTCCTCGTGAAACCATCAGGGCTCATCCAGGTCCATTTCCTCTGCGGAGGTTTCTTGAAGAAGGAGTTCATCATAAAAAGTCCCTCCTTCTCCATGAAATCCGCTAGCCGCTGGCCCCTTTGGTTCCTTCGCCCTACTCCAAATTGCCCCACTTTCTGCTCGTCACCACTTCGCTGGCCTAGCCTTGCGTTGAAATCCCCCATAACAACCGTGTAGTGAGTTGGTGAAGTATGTATGGCGGCAGAAATGTCGTCATACAATAACTCTACGTCCTCATCAGGGTGTGTCGAGGTCGGTGCGTAGACCTGAATTACCTTCAGCGAATACCGTTTGGTGATTCTGAGTATATAAAATACAGTAACCATTTTAAAAAAACTAGAATATTCTTGACATGCGGTTAACTGCCACAGCTTATGCTTATCATGGGATAAGTCTAACGTATGTTAACCCAAGCTACCTTTTTATACACAACAACACAAATAAATACTAGTTGATCGCCATACTCGGTTAAAGAGAACATATAAAATTGTATTTAGTTGTGGCCACAAAACAAGCTACTTAAATCATATGTGATAAATTATAATAGTTCAAATGAATGAGAGTTAGTTTGAGTTGTGGCCACAGAACAAGCTGATACATTTTCTAATATAGCGCTATGGCCCCACACAAGGGCCCCACAGCCCGACATCGACGTATGACGCGCGCATTGTCACTGCGCGGACTCCGTTTTATTAATGCCGTCAAGACGTCGCCCTGTACTTAGTAACTTATAATGCCTGTAAACGCTTCTGTGGCCTGGGGCTAGGGTTAAAGCGGAGATTAATCAGCTATACTTAAATATTTATGGCCAAGAAATTAAATTTTTGTACCTACTGATGGGATAAATGTTGATTCATATTTAAAAAGCCATTAAGTATGAAGTTATGGTATATGAAGCTCATAAATATTGTAATATAGTCACTTTGAGTAAGTGATTTATAAAATAATAAGTAATTTGCACAGAAATGTCTGAAATAATATGTATTATAAACTTTTATATAAACATAAGTTTATATATTAATTAAGAATAAGCCACTTTGGAGCCAGACAACACTTAAGTAAAGTGTAATTGCAGCAGGTCTATTATTCAAATTCTATGAACACTTGTTTATGTTTACTGAATTACTGCGGATACTGAGCTCGACCCTTTTTGACATCACCCAACTTATATGGGCATTATTATCTTCGTACCATATGGTGCGTATTGTGTGTGTTAATAAAAATAATGTCAATAATTAATTAATTTGATTCTCTCATCTCATTTAGTTTTAACTCATTGACAAACCTTTTTAAACATTATTTGTGAAAGGAAGTCCGTGCTGATAAGTTGGACAATAAGTGGCTGAAATAATAAATTAATTTAAAAAAAAATCTCGAAAGTGAAGTCTTAGTTTTTGAATACCTATATCGGATTAATTTTTAAAAAATATAAATATAATATTTTTTATACATTTGTGTATTTTAATTATAATTAACAAATAGTTCAAATCAAATCTTATCATTTATTTGCGATAATATAGGTACATTATTATATAGGTAGATAACATTATGGTTAGTAGTTTTAGAGTTTTTAAAGTAGGATATGTGCTCTGCCTACTGCTTTCCTGTTCTCTCCTTTGCGTCGGTTTGTCTGGAAGAGATCTGTTTTAGCGGTAAGACCGCCAAGATTGGCTTTTTTTTAATAATGTAATCTGTTGTTTTTAAGTTTTTTGGTCAATAAAGAGATTTCTGATGATCTTTGATCTATCTATCAAATTTTTCATTTTTTTCATCATATGACACTACATAAGTAGGAGTATTGGTATTTGTTCCAGAGCTAAATTTATTCTGTTAATTAGTTACTCCATCCCCGCTGCCCCACAAACCGCAGCCTTACGCGCATAAGTTTCGCACGTGGGTGCGGCCGGCGTGTCCATTGCTTTGTGAAGAGATTTCATTTTATAATAACAATATTGTGATTCTCATAATAAGTCGAGACGTCTTGCACAAACTGGACGTTCTTTACTGCCAACTATAAGTCTGTTTGTCTGTCCAATCTATTACTCTAATAATGTGAAGTTATGGGCTCTGCGGGTAGATTGATAAATACTTATAATGACCATTATGGCTGTGTAACTGCGGTAGTTCTCTTTGTAATATAAGAGGCTTGGATAGTGTCATGTATCAGAATTTAAGATGTCTAGGTTGTGTTATTTATCGGAATATTTAGAAAAATGTGTTAGAATTAACGGTATATTTATGAAGAATTAAAAAGGGGAGTAACAGTTATAAAAATATGCCAAAAGTATTTCCAAATTTAAGAAGGCAATAAAGGAACACTTCCTTGCTGCCTGCTAGCTGTACGTTTATGTCTAATTGTTTAATTTTAGTATGTTATTGTTGATTTAAGTCTTCTAATGTTGTTTTATTTTAGTTTGTTTTGTTACGTATTTTGTGCACGTGTCTACTTTGTATATATTTTTCCTTTTTTTGGTCTGCTGTAAGAAAATATTTTTAAGGATAAGCAGTGCCGTTGCACATGTCTTTCATAACTTCTATCTTTGTGTATGTTCCTTATGTGCATAAATTGTTAAATAAATAAAAATATAGCAAAAGTACCAATACGTGACACCTAATATTATATAAGCATTACGCACCTCGGCTGTCCAAAACAAAAACCTAGCAAGATACATTTTTCTAAAACACTTTTTGTAAATTAGTACTCGTATTAATTTTGGAAGAATTGATTTTAGAAAACGTGTCTTAAAAAATGTGTCTCTTGCTTGGTTTTGGTTTTGGACAGCCGACCTGTATTCATCAATACGCAGCGGAGTACTAAACACCTTGGGCTTAAGAGTAGATCACATACCCTTTATAGTACGTTTGTGCCATAAAGTATCTATCTCTATAGATATGCTGTAACATTTTACTATAAAACCAAGGAAAGTAAAAAAAAAAATGTATTTATATTTTTTTTAAATAAAATATTTTAATGATAAAACACTCTTGTCCTTTGTGGAATGGCATACATCCCAACAAAACAATTTACCTACATGTGTAACCGTCACATGATAATATCTGCTACTTGCTCATATACATAAACATGCTTACCGCCATTGAAAAGGAATAGTCATCGCAAATTGAAATATATTGCGTATTGTCATAGTAAAATAATTATAAGTAAAACTAATTCAATGGTTATGTAGTAGGCCATTATTATTCTAAATAATGATTTATATAAATAATGCTATTATTTCTTATAATATTTAAATATTATATAACGTTTGTATGGCATTTAACATGAAGCGTTTCCGTGCAAATTTTTGTAACAACAATGAAAGAGAATACATTGTATTGTATTGTAATCTATAAAGAGAGAGAAATAAAAGCGAAATGGATTGTTTGTCATAATTTGTCAAGGTTTGTCAGTTTATCTGTCTGTTGTGTTTTTTTTTCTCGAGATTTGTCAGTCTGTCGGTGACTCGAACCGGGGGATTTGTCAGTCAGTCTGTCGTAATTCTAAAGGGGGGAAGGGATTGTCGTGAGAAGAAGTTCGTATGTGGGTGACTCTAACGAGACTTCCAAAAGGCAACGAAATTCAGAAGAATGCCTAAAGAAACTCATCCTGGCTTAAAAACTAATACAATTCAAAAAACACGTTATTGGGCTAAGATGATAATGTTGTCTATATAAGGACATACTAGCAAACAATCAGTTTGCTATGAACAATACAGCATAGTTTAGACAAGGTTACTTTTACTTTCATAATATTAGTATAAATAAATATTTTTTGACACTTACATTAAATTCTTTAAGATAAGTATCATTAAAAACTTGTGTTATGTATACTAAATGACGAACAAACATACATAACCAATGATATCGCTTTTCTTTTGCAATTGTTTTCTAGATTTATTTTTAATTTGGTGTACAACAAAGAATTTTCTATCTACCTATAAATACTTTTTTTGTTTTAAATACATACTTAATATACATACCAGACCAGAACAAATATTCATGTTTATGCACATAATGCTATGTCCTGTGGGAATCGAACTCACGACTTCAGGAGCGGAGTGCGAGTATATACGCCCCCATGCCATAGCGCCATATCGATCGTCAAGTATGGATGTAAACTTGTAATAATAAGCTGCATGGCTACTATGAACCACTTGACTATGGCATCACCCTCACTTAGCAGGCTAGCTGAAAAAGTGCGCGGGCGCCGGTGGTGGCCGTGACGAGTGGGCGTATCGTAAACATGTCTTCCCTTTCACGCGGCCGCCTCGCTCGCACAATGTAAATGATGAGAGGTGGTTTATTAGCCTGCCGTGCATTATGGACCGTTGGACGGTGGTTGAATAGGCTTTTGTTGATGTGTTGTGTGTGATGATTTAATATGCCCAATGTGCTTGTGTTGTACACGGTAGTTGGTTGAGGTTGGAGTATTTTATATTCAATTAAAAACATGTCTTTGGTTGTTTATTGAAATTTGAGAGTAGTAAGGATGTACTAGTATCATATTTTTTTTATACATCTATCATTAAATAAAGACTCTAATTAGTAAATATAACTTTAAAAATATTTATTTATTCATCTGAAATACCTTCTCATAAATTTATTTGTAATTATTTTATGTATCGTTAGAGATATCACTAACTCAATAGACGTGTAAAAATGATTAATGCAAAGTCAGTACAACAAAATTACAACAACAAAATTTAATAATTGTACTTATTTGACTTACTGAACGAGTGTTTATTATGCCTCTTATAGAAGATAAGATTTATTTAATAAAATTCTTTGTTTGAAAAACGAATTGGGCTTTAATCATACATTTGAAATTAGTTCATTCGTAGCAAATATTTCGTAGACTTCTAACGGCTATTGGATCCGAAAGCTCTAGACTCAAACTCCGACGAACTACAATGATAACCAGGGTATTGTTTATACTATATAATCAATTGACGACCGATATGGCGTGGTGGCGAGTCTATTATATTATATATTAGCGAGTATATTAACTATGTATTTACAAAAAAAAAGTATTTATGTATGTTTATCCGTTTTTTTGTTTATTTTTACTTTAAGTTCTTAATGATACTTATCTTGGAACTAAATAATTGGTGTAAGTGTCAGAAAAAAAATAAAAATAGTCGAATGAAGAACGCTTACATTCCTATAAGTTGCGGTAAACGTCGCGCACCAAACCATTGCAGTGACTGTATGTATTTGCGGCGCATTCGCGAGATGTGGACGCACTCTTAGAATACTTTGAGAAAAATTAAAATTTGATATGAATCAATTAGTGATTTTTTTACTCAATTTCTTGCCCGCAGTGAACGGTCGTCGTTAGTTTTAAAGTTGATATTCGTACGAACTTTAAGCTTACTTCGACAAAACATGTAATGAAATCCTACTAATATTATAAACGTGAAAGTTTGTATGTGTGAATGGATGTTTGTTACTCTTTCACGCAAAAACTACTGGAGCTATTGTAATGAAACTTTGTACTTGTATAGCTGCAGTCCTGGACTAACATATAGGGCACTCTTTAATCCCGATATTTCCACGGAAATGGGGACCACGCGGGTAAAACCGCAGGGCGCTGCTAGTGATTAATAAATGATCTTAGAATTTTCAAATAAAGTTTGATTCATTGGTAGGTATATTTTAACTAGATGTGGCCTGCGGATTTGTTCGCGTAGGAATTTCTTTTCAAAATCGCTTGCACTTATCTATGTAGATTTATTGTGTAATACAAATAGGAGAGTCACTTCTTTTAACTATAACGTTATTATTATAGTTAAAAAGCTCTCTACTTTCTTACTTACATTTCTAAGCAATAGCCAAGCTAAGCCTTCGTTCATCGGTCAAAGGCACGCAATAAGCACCTACATGTATAAAGTTTCGATAAATTAAACCTACGCTTATTTGGCGCGCTTATTTGTCTATTTAAATAGATGAAGTATGTATTATTTTTCGGTACTTTGGTTATTACTAAATTTAAGATAGGAGTAAGTATATATCGTTCTGATGTATAGAAAATAGTTAAAAATCTCCCCGGTACGTACGGTACGCACAGTGGAGCTAATTGAAAACGCACCGGCCGGTAATGGGTGGGCAGTAACTCACCGGTAATCGGCGGTAATGCGCGCCGGTAATTAACGATAAGACGCACCTAGTGTAGTGCAGTCGTGGACAAGACAAGCGGACAACGGGGGCTTGTCTCGCACTTAGGCCAGTGGTGCACTGGGAGCTAATGCGGTGGATAATATAGTTAAACTAAATAGTATTACTTGAGTACCTACAATATTTGTTACTTTCATGACTGAATGCATTCGCATGCGAATACTCAAAAGAGATGTGAATATTTTGATGCATCTAAGAATTAATAAAACTTAAGTATATGTTTTACATTTAGTGTATTTTGTCGGCAAAGGCTAATAATTTTTTGTTTATGGTTTTATTATTTTTCTGTCTAGAAGATTCCGTTCATAAGGTAAGGTAAATTTTGTCCTAAAGGTAGATTTATATCTCCATACTCGAAGTAAATAAGACAAGGTCACAGAATCAAACAACAAACAACATTCAACTTATATGTATGCTTAAGTTCTGCAATCTTTTCTGACCATCTGATGATACTCTCGCAAAGCACGTACACATTAGCAGTTTGATCTTACTACAATAATACATACGCCAAGTAACCTAATCCTCCGCTCCCAGTACACCCCCAACCTAGCCTCTCAAGATAATAGGAACTTTTATCGACTCACGCGCATCCCGTGCCGTCGAGACGTTTAACCGCCATAAATTATATCGCGAAATTGTCGATAATCATCACTTGGATTCCATTACGGCACCGCACTATTACCGCGCTGCTTATCCCGAGGGTGTGCACGGCTGCAGTTGCGTTATTGATGGCACATGCTCAGCTGGAAAATCGGTAATGAAATCTATGGCAGTTTGAGGTTGTTTGTTAGAAAAATAGAGGTATTACTTAGCGTTGTTTGGAACGCACGTTAAGGTATTGGTCGGTGGGGAGAGATCTCTTACATTAAAACAGAGGGCAAAGAGGTCAGTAAGTGTGTTAAATGTATGTTGGAAAAAGAGAAGGATTACATTAGTAGCACTTTTGCGGTCTACGAAATAAAAGAAATAATCAAATAAATTTATTCAGCACTTCCAAAAGTCCTTAACATTATTTTATACAATAAATCAGAAGGCACATCAACCAGTCTGAAACGATCTCCAAAGTCAAGCATAGTTTGACATTTAATTTTGTGGGTGTATAGGGATCCTACCAAGACCTAAGGAGCCCAAGCCAACCTCACCTGCAAGTGGTGCATCTGCCGATCAACGGACGAGGCTCTGACTGAGGTAGGAGTTCGTTTCGGTTTTAGTCCGGGGGATGTTGGCCGCAAGCGGGGTGTCAGACGCTGCAACCCAGGTACTGGCCCCCGCCTTTTTCTCAAAAAGCGGCGGGCGTCGTCGGTAGATTTTTAGTGGGTATAACTGCTGGCAGTCGCGTCTGCCGGTGGTTAGTCCCACACTCCCTTTCGATCCCCCATTGACCGGAAGGCAGTGCGTAAATGCATTTTGTTACCGACGTAAATATAAATAAATATGGTTGACGCTGCTGCCGATCAGCCAGTAGGATGTCTCTTCGTCGACTCTTACGATTACGACTCCTCAGTAGATGATAGGGAGTGGCTCTATTCTAGACTGGTACCACACCGGGGAGTTAATGGACTGGTATGATGATGGTTTATTATTGAACTTCAGTACTTATCTTTCCAGAAGTTGTTTATATCACATTAAACTTACTAGCCCCAAATATTCAGATTGATTAAAATTCCAATTTCCAGGCGTTTTCTGTCCACCACGATAAAGACTAAAAATGTCTAAAACAACTGAAAAACTATAATATTTGTTGGTAAAGTCAGTTTTAATTCAACAACAAATGCACATTGTGAATAAATCAATACAAATGTCGATACCCTTCTATACCATAGTCTTCTATAACTAAGAAGTGGCCCCTTTAGGTGGCCCGTCGCTTCACCACCAGCTATAATTACGGTAATGTTTACCGTTGTTTGAAGCCCTGAAGGCAGGAGACTAGATATTTATGATATGCATCTCGAAAGCGCACAGGATCCGATAATTTCCTCTTATTGAAATTATCTTACTGTGGTAAGGTTCGATAAGGTACACATCTAACAAAGATATTGAGCTACATAATTAAATGAAGATTTTCATGTGTCGTAATAAAAATATAACATTAAAATAATCATGTGACTTGTCATATAACCACATTCTGTTTGGTGAACAGTCGAAAACACACTTTACACCGTCTAATAAGCACGGTTTCAATCGCACTAACGTCATGAGTGACCTGTTTAACTGCCGTTTCACACCCGAAGGCAAACAACAGCCAAATAATCTTAACGTAAACTAAATAATTAATACCAGTTGGTAAAAGTAGAACTAGTACGTTTGTCAGCAAGGTGTTCAAAAATTTTAAGATAACGAAATAATATAAATAATACTAGAATAAGTAGAAAATCGCAAAAAAATAATAATAATTGCGTAAGCACACTCCATTGTTATTTGTAAGGACTTTAGTTAAATAAACACTAACACATTTTTAATGTAAATATCTGAGACACAAGTAATTAAGTTTACTTAGTGTAGGTAGATAACACTTTATTAATTTATTGATTCAGGCGTTACTTTGCGGAAATCCATTGTGAGCAAGTGATGGGTTAAAAAATATCTTTGTGACAATTCCCGCGCTACTATAATTTTCCGAAAATTCGAGAAACTATTTAACACGACACGTGCTTCGCCCTTACACAGGGCATCTTCAGGTAAAATAGGAACCTCAGCACAACGATGTGCAACCAACGCTGAAACGAGAGTGACTAAGATAACACTTTAATTAACTGCATTACTAACCCAATTTATGTTCGTAAAATAATGTGATCAGGCTAGTTATTATACAGAAATAAATTATTATTATTTTTACCCATTAATAACTTTTTTACCTCATGTCATATGTTTAACTTGGAGTAATTTAAATAGAACGCCGAAAGTGGAGAGGGGCAGGACACGTTGATAGGATGGACCACAGTCGTTGGGCAAAGAAAATACTGGAGTGAAAGCCCGGTGCTAATACCCGGGGCGGAGGCAGACCACCGCGGAGATGGGTGGTTGACATCCGTCAGCAGGCGTGGAGAGCTGGAGAAGAGGTCCATGTCCGAAGACGGGCGCATAACGGACTGACATGGATAGATAGATAGAATTTAAATAAAACCAGTATTTTATAACGAAAACTTAAACTTAAATCAATTTCATGATTAGGTACCTAGCGTACAAGATAGTGACTATTCTTTAAATGCACTTTCGGAATCATTGAAATATTGTTGTGTTAGTAATATTTTGTTGACAAAATAAAGGCGAACTTATACTGTTTTTCATCAACAAGAAAGAAGAATTTATAATAATAATAATCATTTATTGGTGCATCATAAAATTTGTGGATACAAACTAATTACAATAATAAACAATTCATTGTATGATGCACCAAAATGACCCATCTCAGCATTTGCTAGGATAATTTCCCAGCGCTGGTTTATAGTTGGGCCATTTTGGGTGCAGTGCGGGACATAAGGATTAAAGTGTTGTAAATATTTACAAAATGTTTTTAAAACTAAGTAAGAACGTTCAAGGTATATAAAAAAAAGGAAAAGAATAATAAACATCAAAATTATTTAAAACGTGAAAACAGCTGATAAATTACACAATAAAAAAAAAAAAAATAAAATAACAATAAAAACATAAAATAACAATAGAATAATGCTCATAGGGAATGGCACGAAATTTGATTATAGAATAGCAAGATTACTCTCCATTTCTTGGTTTAGATCTAAAGACACATTAAGACTTAAAATAACGCGGAGGTAAGTCAAACCGGCCCAAGACGCCAGCGAAGACAAGAGAACGCAACAAGTGGGCCGCAGCTCGCTACAGGTGCCCCTTTGCCCCTTCTTGCCCCTTATTACCCCTCTCGGTAATCATACGGGCCGCGATTGATTGGTTTAGAAGGCCTGCCTGTCCCCTGCAATCTGGGCACATTAACGTTGGTTCAGTATCAAATAAGGAGGAGAAAATTTTAATCGACGACGCAAATATTTAAGTTTGCGCAGTAATATTTTAAAATGTTTTTTCAATTTCTTTATACTTCGTGATAGTAATAATAAGAAATTAGTGAATAATTCTAA
Organism: Musotima nitidalis; assembly: GCA_949126915.1. Classification (NCBI taxonomy): domain Eukaryota; kingdom Metazoa; phylum Arthropoda; class Insecta; order Lepidoptera; family Crambidae; genus Musotima; species Musotima nitidalis. The sequence continues at coordinate 20,196,220 of OX421416.1, forward strand.
TCTATACAATAGGATTTATCAGCTAAAATGGCAACAATATTGATAATGTATGCAAAAATATCAATTTTAATTTGTAAAGCGTTTTGTGAATGAGGAGTTATGCGCCCAGATACCGCGATTTCTATTAAATGACATTATCGCTGTTGAATAAATCCACTAATGTAGGATAAGATGTGTACAAATATTATAATGAAATTTAATGTTAAAATTAGCAGCCGCCCGCGTGCCGTCCGTGTACACTCATCGTCTAATCGTTAGTAGCACCTAAAACGTCATATGTATACTAAGCTTTAACACTTGACAATAGAGAAGTTTGTCGATCTTAATAGCGCTTTGAATGTTAACTGACGCTGATTGTACCAACAGGTACTTTGTTATTTAATTTAAGCCTAAGTTACTGCTTACATAACACCAGCTATGTCCCCGCGAATCAAAATCAATCAAATTGATATTGTTATTATTATTATTATTTATTCAGTAAGTACAGGTTATAACAACTTATTTATTGTTGTTGTTGTTGTTTGTTGTTTTTATTTTATTTAGTGTGCTTTATACAAAACACTCATATATAAATCGTTTATTTACTGATCGTACTTAAAAAACAACAGTGTTTTGGGTGTATCAGAATAAAAATACAACAATGTGTGATGTTCGTACCGGCAAAAATTGAGTAACTAACAAAATGTAACAAAAAATAAAATACGACAACAACAAATTTCCAATTTTTTAAACAAGACATAAAATTACATCCAATTCAAATCGCCGTATCACCCGCGAACCGATGTAGAATTACGAATTTAAACCGCATCACGTCCAAATTGGGCATCGTCTGCGCGGGACTCGAACCCGCAATCACGCGCACCGGTCCCTTTACTGCGCCTAATGAGCGGTCGGAACTTCGTACGTGGTGGCTATAATAACTGCGCAATAGTTGAACATAATTGAACGCAGGTTCGCATACGTGTTTAGTATTCGGCGTCACAAAAATCGCACCTTCAAAAATAAGTTTAATGCCTGCCCAGTCGGTACCGCATATATTTTATTTCTTCTGTCCGTTCTTTTACGATCAAGCTCCTGCCCGCAGTGAATGGGCGCGTTAGTTTAAAAGTATGACATTCATAGAGCTCTATTGATCCTAACTTAAATAAATGACTTTAGATTGTGATTATATTTCATTTATTTTAAAATCTACAGCTCCTAAAGATTTTTTTTGAAAGTTACAGTAAAATAGGGATGTTATATACACAGGTTTAAAATATATTACGCTGTAACAATCAGAGGAGGTTATATGCACATATTAAGGTAACAACTGTTAGTAAACAAAGCAAAAAAAATAAAAAAAATATTGAAGCGACTGTTAGAATTTTTAGAAAAATAGAGTTTTTGTTAATACTCTGTAATAAAATTCAATTTAGAACAACTGCCATGATTCCTGATGGTGCAAAAGTTGCCAGTCGAAGTTCAATAGGATGCGTGTTAAATGTGACATATAAGACTCACGCCTTAAGTTTGATAGGAGCGGCAAAAGTACAAACAGGGTTTACAAAATTTTACTTCTAATGTCAAGATAGCGATGAATTATCATCAGAAGCGATTCTCGTGATAGTTCAATTTGCGACCCGCGTCTCAGACATGCCTGTCAATATTTATGAATACAGCAATTTTAATAGGCGCCATAAAGTGACTTTGTGACAGCCCTGTCTACAAAGTTCAGAAGTGGGTTTACTGAGATGCATTTTATCATATAAAATGTCAAATGGAACGGAATAGGATTTAGATTCGCTATTAGAATGCACACCAGTTAAGTTTTAGTACGTTTACTACGATATTTGATTGAAGAATATTCACAATGGCACAAAGGAAAACTCTGTCATGTTATTATAAAGAATTCATGTTGCTTTCATATATCTCTCTTTCTTAATTATGATATCGCCCATATCTCTTGCATTATTTTTAACATTATTATGATTTTTTTGGATTTACATTTATTTTTTTATTTATTTCACAAATCTAAACGATGAAATAAAAATGAAAAGCATTATTTGTATTAGACTCCGATGTAGCACTTATGAACGTAAATTTTACTAAAAACTAACACGCTCTTTCGCTACTATAGTTTCTTAAGATATAAATACTAAATTCATTGCAATCTATGAAAATTGTAAATGAAATAAATTGAGAGATTTTAATAGTAAAACGGTGCTTTTAACAAAATGATAACTTTTTAGATGTCTGTCTGTGTGTTGTGGATATTTTACGAAACAACTAGCCCAATTTCGGCGGGAATTTCGCGGGGACATAGCTGGTGTTATGTAAGCAGTAACTTAGGCTTAAATTAAATAAAAAATAACAAAGTACCTGTAGGTACAATCAACGTCAGTTAACATACAAAGCGCTATTAAGATCGACAAACTTCTCCATTGTCAAGTGTTAAAGCTTAGTATACACATGACGTTATAGGTGCTACTAACGATTTGACGATGAGTGTACACGGACGGCACGCGGGCGGCTGCTAATTTTAACATTAAATTTCATTACAATATCCGTACACATCTTATCCTACATTAGTGGATTTATTCAACAGCGATAATGTCATTTAATAGAAATCGCGGTATCTGGGCGCATAACTCCTCATTCACAAATCTTATCCAAGAATTAACCCGCTGCTCCCAGCCGGCGCGCCGCCTGTTTTATGGGCCTCGTTGCATCTTATTGATATCTTGGGTCATGCTTCAAGGCATCAAGGATGTCTATCTCAGATAGAAACTAGGGTTCAACAGATATGTAAAGACCGTTTTCGTGATTAAGGGATTTATTTGAACTCTTTTCTCGTATGCCACAATGTGTCACTCAAGGATGCGGCTCACCTGATGGTCACCACAGGGTATGAACACTTGTAACACCAGCGACATGCATTGCGCAATGCCGACTTTATGCCATTTTAGAAGAGCCTGATGCTGTAATATCTTGCGAAAACCTCTCCAGGGAGCTCTTAGACAACCCAAGAGTACGCGGCAAAAAGTTTTTTTTAAATAATGGGTGCGGGCTTTGAAAATTTAGCCAGTGTCAAGTAAGAGATATATTAATAACATACAAAATCATAGTAAATGAGAATGAGTGGTGATAAATGGTAAATGAGATGCCCTCTAAGCCCCTGGAGTCCTCAATAAAGATGTGGGACTATACTGAGATCTCACATGAAGTTCATGAGAGAATTTGAAAAGTTATGTTGCACTATTTTGTTTCATTTACCAACACTCGTGTATGTTCACAAACACTAAACGCTTAATAATCCACCGTTATTACACATTAATGTCCAAAATTACATAAATTTTAGAAAATAAAACTAAACTGCAGACACGACTGTGCAGACTATCAGCACTCGAACCAAGAAATTTTGGAAGTCGTTTCTGAGCAAGACCGCTAAGCTCTGGAATTCGCTGCCGGCTCGTGTGTTTCCTATTTTTTATTTTATTTATTTAAAAAAAAAGTATTTAAGTATGTATGTTTATCCGTTATTTAGTATCCATCACACAAGTTCTTAATGATACTTATCTTGGAACTAAATAGTTGGTGTAAGTGTCAGAAATATTTATTGATATTATTTATTTATTTATGTTTTATTTTTACCAACTCTGTTTTGACACATATCAAATTATCTATAACTTTATAGTTAGAGAGCGAGTTCTCACTTCGACCAACTCATGTTTTGGCAAATAAATGAATCTTTATCTCTGTAGTTAGAGAGCGAGCTGATTTCACCTCGACTATTATTAGTTTTCGGCCACGAATGTTTGTATTAGTGTAACAAAAAACACAGCTCCAGTTAGAATTTCCAACCCTGGCACAACACCTGCCGGAGTCACGACCCGGCTGTAACCAGGGGCCTATGAATCCAGTTGGCAGTCGGCTATCTCGTCCGCGGCTGAGTTATCGCCGCCGTTCTCCTGCAGACGAGTGCATATTTCACAGGTTACTACTTATCATGGTGAGGGAGTTTAGAGGGTAATGCAAGTTGTTGGTTGAGTTAAACTTTCTACAGGATCTAAAGGACAATGATGATGTGGTACTGACTTAAGCGAGGTCGAGGTTTTGATTTCCACACATGACAAATATTTGTGTGCATTTTATTTGTTTTATTGAGCGTTTAGTTTGGAACTAGACCACGTTGTGTGAGTTGGTTCTTTTGCAAACGTTTGCAAAATTTTTAATATATAGTAAATTATTATTCTCTCGCGGCTTGGCTCACATGACCAGAAAATTATTCTTTAAATAATGTATTGAGCTTCTGCTGTATTGATCAACCAATAGGTTGTAACTGACACTTCTGCATTAAAACATAATACAAAGACAATGATTGAGTACATAATAATTATCGTATAGTTTGAAATACAGTCTGGCATCAGCCGGTGGTGTAATATACCAATGACATAATACAATATTTCCCAATGTATTTAGCGGCAGAAATAACTAATAGGGTGGAACAAACAGGCAGGTGCACCACTTGCAGGTGAGACTTACGCACTTAGATTCACTTACACCTAATTTTTATTTATTTGCATGTAAGTGAATCTAAGCTTCGTGATTTCAGGGTTGATATAAATTTTTTTTCATGTATATTTTGTTTTGACGTTTTCAAGTGCTATGTAATAGTTTATGAAATAAAGAACTTTTTACTTTACTTTTACTTTAGACTGGCTTGGGCTCCTCAGACCTTGGTAGAATCCCTATACCCCACCCATACAGTCAGGGTTTAAAACACCTGATTTGCGTGACAAGACAGCATAAGTTCCCTATTCGTGAGACAGGAGACCACCACATGACGTAACCATAACGAGATTGGTGGCGACCCGGGTTCATACACTAGGTGAACCGAAGCCTTAAATTCACATCTCACGTCTTAAACACTATCGAAGGCATCCGCCGTCTCTCGCCTCTGTTATTGATAGAATTTATCAACGATCGAGCTTGGCGGCTGGCGTGAGACGTAAGCGGAAGCGAGGTTTTGGTAACAGTAATGTTATTCAAACGATGTCTGTGGGCTATAATCAATCTGGTGAACATTTCCGTTATAAAAGGGCGCGTTAGCGTTGAATAAAGCATTGTGTAAGCTAGGTCTTTGAAAAAATTGTTTTGTACACACACTCACACACACTAATTCAAATACTCAGCACAAGCACACACCTCATATCTGCTTATTTTAATTACTTTTCTCTTAGTTTTATATAAATTTATTTATAGTATAGTAAATAGATTGAGAGCTATTTTCAGAGTGTCCCTACGTGATAGAATCAGAAATGAGGAAATCCGTAGCAGAACAAGAGTGACCGATATAGCGAAGCGCGTTTGCAAGCTGAAGTGGCAGTGGGCGGGGCACATAGCTCGAAGAACCGATGACCGATGGGGCGTTAAGGTTCTCGAATGGCCACCACGAATCAGCAAATGTAGTAAATATTCGGATCCCTTTACAGGACAGGGTTTGCCTAGTGCGAGGTCTAGGTAATCATATTAGTATGTTTGTGTAATATCTTTTGGAAATAAAATATTATATATTTATCTATATAGTATATTCAAAATGTTATCTAAGTTTAATTTGCAATTAATGCATTTTTTCTAGTAAAATCGCTCATCACTTACGCCCCACGCCGCGCCACAGAAGTTGAGCGGCGTGGTGTCAAAGCGCGTTAAAGTCATAGCCCCAAGTTCGATACCTGGCGCGTGGAGACCGCAGCCGCTCCGCCCCATAGTCCGTCCAGGCGCCTTCAACAGCTGTTATTGTCATAACTCCAGTAACTCTCAGATACGTGGTAAAGTTTTAGCGGAAACCAAAATTATTGAAATGTATTGAAATATTTTCAAAGCACATTTTTTAAGCTATTGTATAGCTTCTATCGCGGGCCTTGAGCGTGGAGACCGAATCCAGAAATTCCGTAACGAAAAAAGACCTAACACCCCCACTCCGATCGGCACAGTGGTGATGAGCGGTTATTATACTTTATAGTTTTTACATCTATCGCTAAATAGCAGAACTTTTAATTGCTTTTGAAGTTTTTTAATATTGTTTTTTTATTGCATAATAAAAAATTACAAAAAAAAATTAGTATAATATTAAAAATCCTTTATTTGTTAAGGTTGAGTTAACGTTTAACTATCCGCTGTCAACCAAATATGCAGCCTTATATTACCTATGTTGTGTAGATATATAGCACAGGTAAGCAATGTATGTATATAGTGTTGGTGTGTAGTATAGATATTATGTGTATAAGTAGGGTATAAGTATATATTAAGTTATGTATTTATAAACTGGGATAATATATTTTTAATGCATGTTACTAACACTATAATGAACTGGTACTCAAATTTATACATCAAAATAAAGCATAAAATTCAATGACGTGACCAACAATTGTCATGGTGACCAAGTAACCGCTATAGAATTATCAACAAAATTTACATAGACGCGGCGACGACACCGAAAATCGATTTGTTTGTAAAGCAGCGAACACACAGACTTAATTAGACACAGACGGACAGACGGACGCATAAACACGTCACGCGCTCCCACGCGACGCACTTATTTACTGCCCTTTTTAAATGTTACGACTTTTTACGGGTTTTCAAATGTGCTGGTGGAGTGCTAAGATGACGCTGTGTGTAGTATAAACAATGTAATCTATAAAATAATTTCATATGCGTCATGTGGGTCACGCAGAAGTTTTGTAAATACATTTAGCTACACCTAATGTGCCTCGACTTAATTATCACATAATGCCTGATGGTAAGCTAAAGAATCCCCCCATGCCGTACAAAAGTTATAGTTAAAGAAAACCTATTGCTTTCCGGTCATTGGGTGTTTAACGACATTAAGGAAATTTTTCTTTATATGATTCCTGTCCATCATAACGTTGCCTGGAAGAAATTGCTATTAGCTATAAAGCCGCCCATTGTACCATACAGTTTCCAATAAAGTGTTCATTCATTTAAGGCAATTTTAATCTTACATACTTGTTAATAAACATTTATTTTTCCACCATTTTTAAATTATTTTTTAAAGATAAAGAAAACTGTGATAAATAGTTAGTTTAAGTTTTGAACACGAACAAAGCATGAAACATAATACAGGTTCCATTTAAATTTAAATGTGTTTTCATAAATGAAAAGCGTCATTTTACGGCTCTCCGTCGCCGTCTGTCTCATCAATCGAGTGGAACGCTGCAGGTTGAGTAGACATGAGCATTAACATCAATCTAGCTGTCCCGGGATCGATTCCCGCTCGGATCACACACATCGAACTCCGCTTCTAATAGTTTCGGAGCAATACTTACATAACTAATATTCGTAGCAGAATTTAAACTTTTGAAATACTTACCACCATTTTCAGACTTTTTGAAATGAAAATGATGTGAATGACATACCTGAAAAGAAGAAAAATTAATTAAATCGACTTCAATAATTTAAGATATTTAAAACTAACTAAATATTAGGTCGGGGAAAAAGTCTTTTCGCATAACGTAGGTATAAACTTATTATAAAAATTTTTTGACTGTACTATTTGTGTCTGGCTGGTTTTGGTAACATTAAAAAGGTTCCATTATAAAGAAAAGAAAAAAATAAAAAAAAGTTGTTTCCCGCTATTTTTCATTTGTTTTTCTCTCCGTAAAAATGAGTGAATCTAATGAAGAAATTCGATACATTTTAAAATTTTATTATAAAAAAGGCAAAAATGCAACTCAAGCAGTGAAAAAAATTTGTGATGTTTATGGACCTGATGCAGTGTCAGTAAGAGTAGCACAAATTTGGTTCAAACGTTTTCAGTCCGGAAATTTTGATGTTAAAGATGCACCTCGCTCTGGTCGCCCTGTTACGAATAAAATGGACGCCATTTTTGAAAGAGTGGAGCAAGATCGGCATATTAGTAGTTACGATGTAGCTGAAGAACTGGGAATTGACCACAAAACAGTTTTGACCCATTTGAAGAAAGCTGGTTATACAAAAAAGCTCGATATTTGGGTGCCACACGAGCTCACTCAAAGAAACTTAATGAACCGTGTACTCATTTGCGATTCATTATTGAGACGTAATGAAACCGAGCCGTTTTTGAAGAGATTGATAACTGGCAATGAAGAGTGGATCACGTACGACAAGAACGTGCGAAAAAGGTCGTGGTCGAAAGTTGGCCAGGCTTCACAGACTGTGGCCAAACCTGGCCTAACACGAAATAAGGTGATGCTGTGTGTATGGTGGGATTGGAAGGGCATTGTTTATTATGAGCTTTTACCGCCCGGCAAAACCATCGATTCTGATCTTTACTGCCAGCAACTGATGAGATTAAAGGAAGCAGTCGAGAGAAAACGGCCGGAATTGATCAACAGGAAGGGTGTGGTCTATCATCACGATAACGCTAGACCACACACATCTTTCACCACCACTCAGCAAAAATTAAGAGAGTTCGACTGGGAGGTCCTAGTGCATCCACCATATAGCCCTGACCTTGCGCCTTCAGATTTTCACCTGTTTCGGTCTCTGCAGAATTCTTTAGGTTCTGTAAGGTTGACCTCAAGAGAGGACTGCCAAAACTATTTGTCCCGTTTTTTTGATCAGAAGTCCCAAAGTTTCTACAGTAACGGGATAATGTCTCTGCCCACAAAATGGCAGAAAGTTATTCAACAAAACGGTACATATATATTGTAAATAAATGTAAATAAACTTTGAAAAAAATGTCTTGACTTTTCATACAAAAATACGAAAAGACTTTTTCCCCAACCTATTATTATATCATACAATAAAACACACTTTCCTTATGTCTCGCCATGTCATTTCTGAAAATTTTCTCAATTAAATTTTTTTTTATTAGACAGGCCAGCCTTAGAAATAAATAAGTGTCATACAATCAAACTATTTAAGCCCAAAATTAGTATCATCTAGTACTTGTATATTGAATACAAAATAAACATGCAACATAATTCATAGAAAACCCCCCCGACCAATACTCATGTCCACTAATATTTATTTATTCGTTAGTTTTTTTTTAATGCATAATCCTAGATTTTTATGTACTCAAAGATTTGTTGACAGATATGGCGTGGAGGCGAGTATACTTACACTCCGCTCCAGAGATCGTGAGTTCGATTCCCATACAAGAAAAATCTTTGTGTGCATAAACAGGAATATTTGTTCTGGTCTGGGTGTTTTCCTTAAATATGTTTTTTTACATACTAACATATATACACGTGATGTGTTAGTTTTCCCGAAGGTATATCACACGCCCACACTTCGCCAATTATTTAGTCTAACGTAATAGGTGGCGAGTCTATTGCCGCTTACCCGGCACTGTTATGTTCGCGAGAGCCCGGTCCGTTGATCGGCAAGTGCACCATTTGCAGTTGAGGTTGGCTTGGGCCCCTTATGTCTTCTCCCCCGGACAGAACTCCACCTTGGCGTGGTGAGGGGGCTGAGTACATCCCGGCGGCTAGGAAAAGGTAAAACCCAGAGGTTGGCGATTTTTAGCGGGTATTACTGCTGGTAGTCGCGTCTGCCGGTGGTGAGTCCCAAACTCCCTTTCGGTCCCTCTTGGGCCGAAAGGCAGTGCGTAAATGCATTTTGTTACCGAAGTAAAACAACAAAAAAGGGCAATCTTATGTTACGATAGGATCCCTTTACATCCTAGTACTAGTATTTTTTTAAAAGTACTTATGTATGTTAATTCATTACTAAGTATCCATAACACAAAGTTCTAGAAGAATGTGTTTATATAATGAATACATATGACGACCGATATGCCGTGGAGGTCAGTATACCTGCACTTCACTCCAGAGGCCGTGGGTTCGAATCCCACACAGGACAAATCTTTGTGTGCATGAACATGACTATTTGTTGTGGTCTGAGTGTTCTCTTATGTATATTTTGTATGTATTTACAAAAAAAATCCATAACACAAGTTCTTAATGATACTTATTTTGGAACTAAATAATTGGTGTAATTGTCAGAAAATATTTATTATTTATTTATTTATTTATATCATCACCTCATCTTTAGTTACGTCGTTCTCAAATCTCTCGATCGTCTCCACAAATGTTCTGTTCTCGATCTACCCCGATTCCCGACTACAGATAATGGCTACAGATAAACTCTATCCGATATTTATGTGATTGTTTCCGATCCTGTTCCCGTCTACGATAGGCTCGCTCTCGTTAGCAAAATCATTTTATATCTGTCCATATAAAATGTTGAAATTTGGGATTGCATCATATGATTTCTGGTAACTGGCGAGAGAAAAAACTAACCTTGACGATTTTCTTGCCCGTTCTTTTACGATCAAGCTCCCGCCCGCAGTGAATGGGCGCGCTAGTTTTTAAGTTCATAAGAGCTCTTTTGAGCCAAACTTGAATAATTGATATTGACTTTAACGGAGGATTTTATGATGTCATCTTTTTGGGATCATTTATATAGTAAAAATAAATAATGTTTTTTTTTTTTTGGAAATTTTTATTTCATTTTTTCTCATTTTGAGTTAATAAATTACTTAGTAGTCTAAAAGTCAAGTCAAAAATACTTTATTTCATAAACTATTACATAGTACTTGAAAACGTCAAAATTATAAAAAAATAACAAAAACAAATAAAATATAACTATACTAAAATCACGAAGCTTAGATTCACTTGCAACCAAATAATTTAAAAAAACAAAAAACATTTAAGTGCAAGCGAATCTAAGTGCCAGTTCCGAGCCACCGCTCTGTAAGAAGAACTGGCAAGAAACTCACAGGCTATGCTCTTTTAAATTATCGATTGGTTAGTAACAATCTTCATTTGTCTGTGACGCTATACAATGCAACATAATATAACAATATTCATGCTTTAAGTCATTCATATTAGAATAGCCTGTATGAAACGGCGGTTTAATCCCAAGCATTTTTATCAGCCATATAGTCTTTAATAGAATAATATCCCTTTGAAGACAGCTTGCGTTTTATTGTTAATTTAAATTTATTTAGGCTTAATTGCTGTATATTGCTTGGGATTTTATTAAAGAATCGCACACATTGACCTTTAAAAGATTTGTTAATTTTTTGGAGCCTAGTGGCAGGTACAACTAGTTTATGCTTATTTCTTGTGTTTAGGTTATGTATATCACTTTTCTTACTCAATTTATCAAAATTTTTGTGTACATATACTAGGTTTTCATAAACAAACTGACCCGCCACTGTCAAAATACCAATTTCTTTAAATTTATCCCTTAGTGAATGTCTACATGGTAGATTATAAATTGCTCGTATGGCCCTCTTCTGCAGTACAAAAATATTTTGAATATCTGCGGCACAACCCCACAGAAGAATACCATACGACATAACACTATGAAAATAGCAATAATAAACAAGCCTAGCTGTTTCAACGTCTGTTAATTGGCGAATTTTCTTTACCGCGTATGCAGCAGAGCTGAGTCTATTCGACAATTCACCAATATGTGGGCCCCACTGTAACTTAGAATCTAATATAACACCCAAAAATTTGGTGGTATCCACAAGGGTCAACTCATCTTCCTTTATTTTAATAGTGGTGTTTACTTGTCTGACGTTAGGCGTCACGAATTTAATGCATTTCGTTTTAGCCCCATTTAATAATAAATTGTTAACGTCAAACCAGTGCACCACCTTTGAGATCGCATTGTTTACATCGTCTGGGTTCTGATATCGCTTTATTTTAAATAATAATGATGTATCATCAGCAAACAATACTATCTCGTGATTTTCCTTTACCAAATGTGGCAAATCATTAATATAAATTAAAAACAAAAACGGGCCGAGAATCGAGCCCTGCGGTACCCCCATTTTTACTACAGAACCCTGAGATCGCTTTCCATTAACTTCAACCCTTTGAATCCTATTACTTAAGTAAGAAGTAAGAAGATCCAATGCGGAGCCTCTTATTCCATAATAATCTAATTTTTTTATCAATGTTTCATGAGGAACACAATCAAAAGCTTTGGACAGATCGCAAAAAATACCTAAAGCGTCCAAAGAATCTTCCCAAGCATCAAAAATATGTTTCAAAAGCTCAACACCTGCATCGGTTGTGGAGCGACCCTTAGTGAATCCAAATTGTTTTGAATGCATTAAGCCATTTTTATTAAAAAATCTTAACATTTGGTTGTAAATAAGTTTTTCAAAAATTTTACTAAAAGTAGGCAGCACTGAAATAGGTCTAAAATTAGTTGGGTCTGCTGTACTGCCCGATTTAAATAGTGGAATGATTTTACTATTTTTCATTAAATCTGGAAACGTGCCGCAATCTATACATTTATTAAATATTATAGCTAAACTGTGCGCCACCGAAACAATGATAGGCTTGGTAACTACGATGGAATTGCCCCAGAGGTCTGCAGTCTTTTTAACATTAAGAGTATTAAATGTCTTAATTATATCTATGGGTGTTACATGATTAAACATAAACTCTTCTGTACAAATGTTTACATTATCTCTTAAAATAGCCTCCGCTAAAGTAGGCGAGGAATTTAAAGTTTTTGTAGTAGACACTGGAATATTAGTAAAGAAGTCTTCAAAAGCATTGGCAATATCTAAGTCAGATGTAAGCGTCTTGCTATCAATGTTGAGTTTAAACTTATTATTATAATTCTTATTTCTTCCCGTTTCACTATTAATAATATTCCATGTCATTTTAATCTTATCATCACTATTTTTAATTTAAATAACAAGACTTTGCCGTATGACATGCTTTTCTAAATATTTTAGAATATTTCCTTACATAATTATGAAATTGTTCACTGTTAACATTTCTTTCGTCATACAGTCTCTTTCTACTTTTATGTAGCCCAGGAGTAGCCCATTCACTAAAGGCAGCATTATCATTTACCTTAATCGTTTTGGGAGTAAATGTTGATTGAAAACTACTACAAAAGTCGCTAAAAAACATATTATATAAAATATTAGGGTCATTGCTTTTATCTACCATGGGTAAACTAAATGATAATAATTTATTGTTAAACCTCTCAAAACGATTATTGGTTTTTGGTATAAATGTTATTGTTCTTTTAGCCACAGTTTTATTTCTACAAAGCAAAGATATTTGTTGACCACAATGATCTGAATCTAATTGATTAATAATTTTTTTACTGTCATCACTCAGTATAATATCTGTAAATATGTTATCCAAGCAAGTGGCAGTAGTGGCTGTAATTCTTGTTGGCTCTAGAAACACATTTATCAAATTATATGATTTAAAAAGTGCTTTTATTCTTGTACATGCACTCGAACACTCTAGCAAATTAACATTAAAATCTCCACAAACAATAACATTTTTGTTAGCATTATAAACTTTTCCCAGCACTTCATCCATAATACTTTCAAATAAATCATATGAAGCTGATGGAGGTCTGTATACACTCAATACAACAAACCGTTCCATTTCGATACAGGCTATTTCAATAATCCGTTCGGCTGAGAAGCTTACTATATCATGGCGCTCCTTGAATCTAAATTTCTTATTTACTATAATTAATGATCCACCATGTATAGCACCCTCCCTGCAAAACGAACTACCTACCTGGTGATTATTAAAATTGAACATGAACTGGTTACTTTTAACCCAATGTTCAGTAATGCAAAAAATATCAATATGATTACCGTTCATGAACAATTCAATTTCTAGTTCCTTACCCAATATTCCTCTAATATTCTGGTGCACCAGGTTTATAACATTATTTTGTTTAGTAATTACTATGCCAGAGTTTGTCTCTGTTGTCTTAGATCTTAATTTAAATGATTTTCTATATTAGAAATAGAATCAGAATAATTAATGTCAACACAACAATTATTATCTACACTACTGCTTTGCTCAATAGAAGCAATATGTTTAGCCAAATTCTTGGCTGTTATACTAAAATAATAGGATAGCGAATTTGCTATCTGTCGCTTAAAACTAGATGAAAGGTAATATCTACCTTTAGTCATAAATTTGCTGCTAACAAAACTGTTAGTATCAATCAAATTAATACAATCATGATATGTACTTATAGTATGTAGTACACAGTTTAACTTATATCTAAGATTATTTTCCGCGTCTGGCAAGCTCTTTGAGTAGGGGAATGTGAACAAAATAATTTTACTTAAATCAAGAGACAATAAATTATTAATATATTCAATTAACTCCTTTTTGTTAACGTTACCCCTATTCTCCACTAAAATAATAAGAGTATTCTCATTACTAAATTTATAATTTAAAATTTTTTTCATAATTTTGTCATATGTTGCAGATGGCATGCAATAGTTCACAACTGATTGTCCCTTAGACTCTGAATTCAATTTTGAGCCCATATGTCTACCAATATCATCACTGAACATAATTCTTTTATGTACATCACCTTGTGTACAACATGTTACATCAATTGATGCACACAACGGCTGCTCTGCACTGACACTAGTATGGGAGCTTCCACATAAGGTTTTGGTGTCAATGCAGACCGAAGGAACACACTGTGGAGAACTCAAGCAGTTGTCGTTGCAAGAGTTTTGATTTATAAAAGAATCAAGGCGCTCAGTGTTATCATTTGAGGTTTTAAGTATCTTATCAATTGTTAAAGAACATTTATTGTAGTCCTTAAGGGACAATTCATATTTCCTAGTTAGATACTGAATTTCAAATTGCAAATTTTGTATTTTTGATTCTAAGTGCTTTGTGTCAGTATAGTATTTTGAATGACACTGTTTTAACTCTAGCTCAGACAACTTCCATTGTTCTCTTAATTTAAGATTAGATTTAATATTCTTGCATTTATTCATCAGGCTATTAAAATGTTTTAATTGTTTTTTTGATTTATAGATAAATTTATTAATTTTAATATATTTTTTTAGTTTATTTCTGCTGCAAAATAGAACTGACTTGTCTGGTTGATATGAGTTATCATTTGTGAGATCAATAGTAGACAAGTCCGGGTTTGAAACAATTGCAGAAGTAATAAACTGCGGGACACCACTCATTAACTCACTGTATAAATTATTTGTTTCACGAGCAGCAGATTCCTGTGAGGACACTTCCAAGTCGGAGATGTGCACATGGGCATCTCGTAGTTCCTGCTCCAGTACTGAAGTCCTCCTCAGGGTCCTCTCATACTCTTCACTGCACTCTTGAAACCTATCTACTATAGATTGTAGGTGATCCCGCTCAATAACAACATCCTCATAACTAATATGAAGCCTTGAAAGTTCAGATTTTAATTTCTTTGTGTCATCTAACGCATCGTCTCTTTCGTCATAATTTCAAAAACAGGTTTTAAAGATCAGATCAAATATATAACTTCTGACAAATAGGGAACTGACTAAAGTCCGCTCCTGATATGATGAGTACCATTCCAATTCGTAAAGGAAACTTCTATTGAGTTTTTGGAGCAATAAGGAAGATCAGATTTTATATTACTACCACTTTCTTACACATGTATCTAAAAGTCCGCCATTGTTACACATAAAAACTCTTATTATTAAATAAATATAAATATAAATAGATAATTTCTAATAATTACACCAATTATTTAGTTCCAAGATAAGTATCATTTAGAACTTGTGTTATGGATACTAAATAACGGATAAACATACTTTTTTTTTGTAAATACATACTTAATATACATAGAAAACTCCCAGACCAGAACAAATATTAATATTTAAGCACACAAAGATTTGATCTGTGTGGGAATCGAACCCACGACCTCAGGAGCGGAGGGCTGGTATACTTACCATCACGCCATATTGGTCGTCAGTATTACTTATATATTATGTTTCAAATTCAATATTGACATGTATATGACTTGAAATCTACCGTATCGTCTGACAGCTAAGGAATGTTGCCGATTTTCTAGTCGACATAAATAGGTAGGTGTTATTTAAATAATTTATTATTAACATCGTGACAATAAACATGTCCAGTTGATCCGCTAGCTGGTCACAATCGTCAGCCGTGAGGTAATCTCGTTGGAACCATAGAATCGGTGCCAAACGGTCAACGAGCGAATTTTTGTATAATACATCGATTATTATTTATTATGAGCTCTCATAATGTCGTGAATATTCATTCGAATTATTGATTTGTGTTAAATTAGTTTATTATTGTAAATAGTTATTTTATATTGATATTACATTAACGTTATTTAACTGACTTCGAAAAAGGGGGGTTAATTTTAAGTAAACATATAACTTCTTTTACAAAATTTTACAAAAATATAAAATAAGGATGTTATCGTCAATGGAAATAAACTTGATAAAAGGACTTCTTGGCGGGAAAGTGAAGCGTCAAGTCTGCAGTTTTGTTATATTTTCTAAAATTTGAGATATTTCGAACATTAATGTGTAATAACAGTGGATTATTAACCGTTAAGTGTTTGTGAACGTGTAGGAATGTTTGTAAATGAAACAAAACAGTGCAACATCACTTTTCAATTTCTTCACGTCCACGTGAGATCTCTACATATTCCTACATCTATACTGAGAACTCAAGGGGCATAGGGGGGAGAGCATCTCATTTATCATCTGTATCACCGCTTATTCTCATAAGAATTTAATATTATTTATAGATTCTTAACTTGACACTGGCTAAATATGCTAGACACAAGAAGCCATTAAATAAAAGAAACAAAAAACTTGATATCATTCGTTCTTAAACATTTATCATCTGTGGTATTATTAAAGTTATCTATAGATAGATATATTTTTATGATATAAACTATTAAGAATAATGAAAAAAATATTTACTTATCTCGTCTCTAAAACAATTCAAATAACCCGACGTAAACTATTTACATAAAACACCAATTTCCATCTAATTTAAACTTAAAAAACCTTAAAAGCTTATCACACAAAGCATCAAACCTAGTTAAGTCGTAAATATAATAATGTATGGAACCGTAACCACTAAATTACAGAAATATTTAACCTAACAGTTCACGTAACTCAGATCGCCCTGTTTTGTAATTAACAAGTATTTAAGACGTGTAACAGATAGTTATCTAAGCAGATACCTCCACGTTACAGGAAAAATAAATCTTATTATGACAGCACATAATAAAATGAAAGCGAAAGATACTTGATTTTAAACCAACTTTTGATAAAAACAATCTTAAACACACCAATGCAAGTGCTATATTCCTTAAACAAATTAATGTAATTGCTATATTCTACAAAAACATAAGTGTAATTGCCATATACCGTAAACACATCAGAGTAAGTGCTATATTCTTTAAGCAAATTTGATATAAAGTATGTATTACGTTTAAACTATTTATTTCCTGTCCTGTTTTACCCTGACCGACAGCTAAAAATATTATTTAAATCAGGTATCGACGGCATAGTGGCAAACTAATCTAGGACACAACTATTAATAAAAGGCATTCTTATTTACGAAGCAAGGACACCCAGACTTGATTGAAATTCTTTTAAGTTCCGTCTCCCGGCAGTCGTCTGCCACTTTACAGATTACGGGTGGAAAAGAGGTGTTACTAAATTTACTTGTCTGTCTGTCTCTTTATATGTTTGTGGCATCTTATCTCAGAAATGAACAGACTCATTTAGATGTAGTTTATTTTTTATGAAAGCTTTTTTACGAGATTCTAGCGCCCTAAATTTGAGAATCGTAATCATTATCTCAGCACTTTGACGTCCACTGCTGAACATAGGCCTCCCCATTTGGTTTCCACAGTGAGCAATCCTGAGTTTGCGAGAATAGACGATCGGAAAAGAATACCTAAGCAAGCATAGTTCGATAACATCAGTCCTTTATATTATGTAACAATTTGCTTTGTGCTTCAAATAGAAAATAGATTGATTGAAGTGTTTGGAAGTGTTGGGAGGGGAAGACCAGGGGAAGACCTTCCAGGACCAAATTCAGAAAATTTTAGAGAAAAGGCAGGACAAGAATACTCTAAACCGACGGTAGTGCATGAGGAGGTTAATGAGTGTGAATGAAGCTAAAAGTGTGTGCCAAGATCGTGGCAAGTGGAAGGATGTGATCTCTGCCTACCCCTACGGGAAAGAGGCGTGACATTATGTATGTATGGAACTTAGAGCCGTTGGTAAGAGTTATCGCTATGTGTAATAGTCTTTAGGCAAAGACAAGGGCCTCATTGGGAGGCTTGAAGAATTCTAACAGCAGAACGCCACTCGCCTCTGCCAGTCAGCACTGTATTTGCGTGATGAAGTATGCTCTATGTAAATAGCATAACTCTCACTCTAAACGCTGGGTATTTAATATTACGTGTTTATAATAATTTGTCCCAATTTATGCAAGCTTGTTATGAGATAATACTGTACTAGATTTTGAGACGATTTATGCTTTGAAACATTGTTTTGAATTATCACATGAATAAACTTCATATTAAAATAGTTGTCCTGTTCTTTATGTTCTATTAGAAACATATATTTGTTATGATCGTTACTTCCATGACATTTTGGTCGTAAATCACATACATACATACATTCAGGCCTGTTTACCCGAAGGGAAGGCAGATGCATTTTATACACCCACACTTCGCCAATTTTGTTGGTCCCACGTAATAGCCTATTGCCGTTAATTTGTTGTAAATTGATTTAAATTAATAAACTTTTGCATTCGACGTCGATCTCGTCGACTGCTTGGACTTTCGAAGTCAATTAATTAGGAAGGAAGGTATACGTCGAAGCAAGTAAAAAGCAGTATTGTTTTAAAAAGTCGATTGTTAAATTAATATTTTTAATTAATTTTGTAAAAAAATTTTATAATTTAAATTTTTTTTGATTGAATTATTCTACGAGAACATAAATGCAGAAGATTATACATATATGGCGTGCATATGGGGCATTGCGTGTCCAGTATAATGACACTTTCAGGATATTGTTCGCGCTGCCGCGGCACTGCAGTGCGTCCGCAATGTTTGCCGAAGCCCACGTAGACTGTTTCTACAGCATTATTCGCAAGCGCAGTGCTTCGCTGCTGGGCCGCTGGCGTGCCAGTGCGAACACCATCCTGAAAGTGTTGACTGACAGATGGGACTCGCCACTGCTAGAGCTGTGGCTAAGCCTGCATTCTGCTGTAAAGCCTAGCAGATTGTAGCTTTATAATTTTTAATGACCTACCTATTGTAATACTAACATTAGCAAATAAGAATAATTGTTACTAATACTATGGGCTCTGCCTGAAATAAAAATTATTATTATTATTATTATTATTATTATATTTACTATATCAATATATATTATGTGTGCTCAATGTAAGCTAATTTCATTCATAATGTGACTGATTGACAAACAACAACATTCAGTTTTACAATTTCTGGTCTTCGGAATAAAATTTTTTTTTCGGCTTTCTTGCATTAGCAAAACACAGACATTAGAAAAACAAGCCATTGTGGTACAGAAAAAGCCTATAAGTAAACAACCAGGGAAGGGATTTAAATCCGCAACACAGTAAGTACACCTCCTACTGCACCAGAAACTGCTCAAAAGATTAAACCGGAATTTTAAAGTTCATACGTCATTATGAACTCACCTTTAGTCCTCATCAGTGTCTCAAGTTACCTACTTAAGAGCGCCGGAGTAAGTAGGATGTACTCAGATTACAGCGACTCGGCTGCCACGTACTGAGTTGGGATAATTATAATGACGTCCAATAAGAAGAATTGTGTCGTCAAAAAGAGGACAGATCTCTTTTTTTTAATAATTGGTGACTCTATGGTATAGAAGAGATAATTTCAAGGAAAGAGGTCATGTGGAACTGTCATACTAATCAAGTCACAAAAAAAACCTTCTTGATGTGTAGGATTAATTATGCTTCTGTAGTTTGGCAATAGAATAAGTTGCAATAAATTTTTATCTTATTTTGGAAAGTACAATAAAAAAATAGGGATCCTACCAAGACCTAAGGAGCCCAAGCCAACCTCACCTGCAAGTGGTGCACCTGCCGACCAACGGACGAGGCCCTGGCGAACATAACGGAGCCCGGTAAGCGGCAATAGGCTCGCCACCTCTTACTTGGGACCAACTATATAATTGGCGTAGTGTGTGTGTTTAATATGCTTCTGCCTACCCCTTCGGGGAAACAGGCGTGAATGTATATATGTAATAAAAAAAAATCTCCGTGCCGCTTTTGTATTCCTCATCGACAACTAGGGTCTCCGACCGTCCACGAGGTTTGTTCTGGAGGTCGAAGTTTCCAGAACGAAAGCGTTGGAACCACAAACATGTCGTGTTTTCTTTTACGGCTTCGTGTATTCAAAAATAATGCGGTATGTTAAATTTCTCATATGAAGCACAGAATGATGTCAAAACAAAATTAAATGCACGAAAACAAATGAATTATCACATTTAGAACTCGAATAGACAAGCTTTAATTGAATATGGAATTCCTAGCCAAGATCCGAATTTTGAGATCAAAGTGGCCAGTTCTATAAAAAGCCTTTTTCATATGTAAGGACCTAATATTACTAGATTAAAAAGATTAATTTGAAAACTAATAATGACTGTCAAATACACTTAAGTCACATCAGAACTGACACGAGCCGCGTGGGGCCACGAAAAGGCGTTTTTTACGAGCGTCGTAACTTGCAGTTATTTACTTGTTTATCGCCAGCCAACGCACTATATATCCGCGTCCCCCTGTAATCGGTTTTATGAATGATTAATACGTAATAGAAAGTTTTTATCGCTAGCCGGCTATTAAGAAGGACGTAAATTTAGTCACAATATAGTTATCAGAAATACGGAACCAGATAGGTGGTCTTGTCATAAATGAATGATTATTATAGCAAAACTAACACACTTTTTCGTAATATTTTGATGAACTTTTTATTTTATAAGAGAGATACATTACGCAACGTTTCATGTTTGTAATTCTCGTTTTCATTAATAATATTACATTTTTCATCATCAACTCAGTTATTGAAGTTGATCGCTGAACATAGGCCTCCCTTACTGTTTTCTAAATGCTGCATCTACCGGCTTCCCGCCGTCTTGGCATTTATCATAACATTGTCAGAAAATCATTATCTTCACCTGCTGAATAAGCCAAAGGGATATGGCTTTTTCAGCAGTGAAAGGGGGGGAGGGGGAAAGGACTCCAAATGAATGTGAGATGTGATCCTGAGACTTTAATCAGGTCATGCAGCTGACTCGAAAAGCAAAGAGTTACCAGAATTTTGTGCAAGTTACTAGATCATCTAGTCAGTGGTATTTTTTCAGCACTAACAATTATCCTATTTAATAATATTCTCGTATAGTCCTGGGTCTTTGAGCGGGGTGTGAACGACATTTATGCAGTCCATCATAAATGGGTGCGCTTGTTACCGTGCTTTTGTGATATGGAGCAATTTTTTGATACGGAGCGATTTTTTTGATACGGAGCGATTTCTTTGATCCGGAGCGATTTTTTTGATACGGAGCGATTTTTTTTATATGGAGCGATTTTACTTCACTGGACTGTTCGACTGCTTGCCATTAGGCAGAATGTATTAATTTTCCCAAATGTGTGTAACTGAATATGATATAACATTAAGGTCTTTCCACCGAGTAATAACATTTACTTTTTTGTGGTATGCAAATTTCAATATCTCAAGAAAACTATTCTTATTAACAAAAATGCAAAACAAATAAATAAAAGAACTTAACTCCAAGTAAGTATAAGTAAAAACAAGAAATGTACAAGTAAGTATAAGTAACAATAAATAATAACTGTATAATTTTTCGAACGACGCCCTAATTCATATAAAACTCTGCCGTCTCCAAAAAACCGTCTGAAGCGTGGCTAAAACAAAGCAAACGGGGAGTAAATCACGGCCGGCGACCGGGGGCTAGAACGGACCATGGCTATTCATCGAAATTACTATTTTATATTACTACTAGCTGACCTGACAGACCGTTCTTCTGTCTTATGAAGATTATTTCTGACCATTGGGCTAATTGTCAAACGACTGACAGCAATGTCGAACGCCAAAAACGCGAAAAGTTTATGTTGTCAGAAAATTTTACAGAGTGGTTAAGTATTCATAAACTTTCTAATCATTTCCTCATCCCAAATTTTAACGCCAGGCTTTGTGTACACATACGTACAGTAGAATTATATATATAAAGAGTAGAGATACTTAACGAGGGACGATGCGAACAAGACGTTAATACGATGGAAAGTGATACGCATGATAGCAGTGATAAAATTCAAAGTTAAATTAGTGTGAGTAAGGATTTTTTATAAAACAATAAAGTTAAACTTACTTCTACATAGCAGGCTTAAGAAGGAACATGGTTGATTTTTAGACAGTAAAAAAATGACACCCCCTTCTGATTCGCCCACAGCGGGAAACGGTTAAATGATGAGGTTTCATCCAAAAAAGATACTTTTATATAATATTTATCAGTTATCGTTGATGTTATCCAAGTTTACAACTAAAAAACGACTTACTCAGCGCTTTGTTCTGGCCCCAAACTACGCAGAGCTTGTATTATTATACTTTTATTTACATACCCGTACATCTTTTGAAATATTAAATACACCTAACCATATATTTCATGTGATGCTTACCAATATTTCTCCTGTTTGGGAATAGATCTCCCGACCATACCAGCTAAGTGCCGGTATCGAGAACTCAGGGCAATATCATTCGACCATTCATATAGTCTACTAAAAAAGTTATGTTTTATGTAATAAAAAATATATCATATAAACATTAAGTCATTTATGATGAATCACAGAGGTGGACTTTTTAAACCACCAGAAGTTTCCCCGAGCAAAACAGATCGCGTCGTGGCAACCCTAATGAATAGCCCAAATCGCCTTGTAAAACTTTACGACTGATAGAATCAGTTATAAAACTCTATGAAGTCGTAAATTCGGGCATCGGGAGCGATCAAAGACAGCCATTTCAAATAAATCACAGTTCGGCATTTTTCGGGCCTACTCGGCCGCGATCGTAAAGATTAACCGTATGTTTGTAAACACTAGTTTTATGCGACGTTTTGTTCGTGTTTTATGAAGGCACCACGGTAGATTGATAGATTCCGCTTCTGTTGTGTGAATTGGGACATGGTACATTCTAATAGGACAGGAAGTCAGATGCTAGCCTATTTATTTTATAAAAAATAAAAATTCTGGAATCAACTTGGGCTCTAATGAATTTAATTTTTTTTACGTTATAAAGCGCTTTAATTTTCTTATTGGACTGCATAGACTGCTTATCATCAGGCAGGATGTAGTCATTATGACGTGTCACATTAAAAAAAAAAAAATTTGTAAATAACTTAACTCGCCCATTTGCAACGTAGTAGTTTCCGATACTACAATTAGATGCCCAAACTTCAAGGGGTATTCAATGTGATTGCTTTTTGTATTATAAATAATCTACTGTTTATTTAAATATACAAGTAACATCGCTAGCAACCAGTGGTTTGCGTGGCTATAAAATTTGGATTCGACTTGAAAATTTGTTTGGCAGAAAAAAAAAAAAGGAACGTGATTACAGACGCTTACCCTTAAACAATACGCAACAAATATAAACAGCATTTTGGTCGATTATCAAATAGGTAAGCGAATGAAAGTTACAGCAGCTATTTTATGAGTTCCCATGCGTATAGTTATGTGGTTTTTATGAAGCTGACTTTCTGGACCTAAACATTTAGTGGTATGGTATTGGTGCCGTTTGTTAGGTCCTGTTTATTGACTCCAGCTCAATGAAGATTGTGATTGATGGAGCTTAAACAAGTCGCACTGGGTAGATATTGTATTTCAGTTGCATTGGGACGATATATGTGAATTAAATTCAAAGCTACTAATTTACATGAAAAGGTTTTGCAAATTTATTAATGATAAGTAAATAATAAATACTTGATATTTGTTTATTCTATAAGATGAATAGGTACTTAAAACTCACATACAAAAAGTTGTATCTAGTGTCATTACCTCTAGGGTAATTAATGATTTATTGGCGGTAATTACAAAACCGATAAGTTATCTTATCTCATCACACATAGGTTAAGATCTGAATTAATTAATTGGTGCAAATATAAACTATGAACTTTACTTAATGCAAGGCCTTGCCAGCAGAACAAGCTTCTTAAATCTTAAAATCCTACACTATTTTGGACTTTACTAACAGCAATACCCAAGCAGGTATTTATCAAGGTGTCAAAATAGCCGTTTAAAAAAACCGCAAAGTGAAGTTCCAAAACAAAGTATGCCATAAATTTATCAGTAGACCTTGAAAGGCACCGGTGTTTAACGCCCAATTGTGACAAACAATCGGCATAGTGAAGGGTTGCAATAAATCCCAACACGAGGAGCAAAACTATAAAACGTTGGCCATAAAGCGTTAGAGGGTACAGAAGTCTAGGTTCAACATAACTTTAACCCAAGTAAATAACAAAAATAAAAAGTTACAAACGATTTGAAATCAGTCGAGTAAGACCATTAAGCTCTGGAATTCGCTGCCGGCTCATGTGTTTCCTAATTCCTATAATCCGAGGTCTTTGAAACGGGGCGTGAAACGGCATTTTAGCAGGCCGTGAGGCACTTTGGACTGCATCGACTACTTACCATCAGGCAGAAGTAGTCATTATGACGTAACACATTAATAAACAAAAAGACAAGCGCCCTTGAGTACAAGATAATGACGATAATTATGCAACTCCTAAAAAATTAAATTATACTTTCTGTCAACTTGTTGTTGGTGTTTTAATGAGGATAACGTACAGAAAGATGCAGTCGACGAACTACTAGCTAACTAATGCCATGCCATGTCTAAAATACTGGTCCACAACTAAGAACATCTAAATGAAAAC
Organism: Musotima nitidalis; assembly: GCA_949126915.1. Lineage (NCBI taxonomy): Eukaryota > Metazoa > Arthropoda > Insecta > Lepidoptera > Crambidae > Musotima > Musotima nitidalis. Next base: position 20,221,013 of record OX421416.1, read on the forward strand.
CTACCCTGTCATAAGCACTGGAAAACCTGAAGATTTGTTCTGATGACTTTCTAACCAAGTAGGTACTCGTCATTTATACGAAAGATCCATGGTCCATGAAAGAGTTTAAGTTATAGAATACAATCAGTTTAAATTATATTTGTTTGTTGTGAATGTGTGCACTGTTGGTTTACGTGGACCCAACGTTCTGTACCTGTTAATTTTGTACCAAAAAGCCTTCACACTATAAAAGCTTGGTCTCCACGCGGCTACCGTGGCGACCACAATTGTTCCCGTTTAAGAGGCTGTAAAACCCTCAGCGAAGTGATTTAAAATGTGGAAAATCAATGACACGAGTGTGGATATGCATTTTTAAGTGTTTTAATCGGCCCTTTAGGAGATTTTGGTCAAATTGGTTATATTTACTTAATACCATTTAATCAATAAATAATTTACAGCAAAAATATATAGTACCTAAACAACTTAAATAAACTACCTATTTGGTTCTATTGAATCTAATTCTGTATATTGTAATTTGAAAGTAGCATCTTAAATTATTAATACAGAGAAGCTTATTACTAAACCAGATCTAAGTTAAACCAGGTATAAAACTAATCCCCCCCGAACAGGTCTCCACCTTGCCGTGGTGAGTACCTCCCGGAGGCCGGGAAAAGGTAATACCCAGAGACCGACGACTCTGGGTGCCCTTAGTACTGACTACCGGGGGGGAAACTAAGAGGGACCTGTGGAAGGCGCAGCGGGCGGGCCAGGAGGGCCCGCTCAGCAGCGCCAGGAGGGTCTAGGCAATGGGGGCAGGGGGCCCTTGCTGTCTAACCATGGACCCTCCGGAAAGTCGGCCACACACGCTATGGTCGCAGCACGGGGAGGTAGGAGGGGCGCGTCCACTGCGCCTCTCTGAGGAGGTCCTCCCGGTTTTAGTCCGGGGGACGTTGGCCGCAGGCGGGTTGTCAGAAGCTGCAACCCAGGTACTGGCCCCCGCCTCTTTCTCAACAAGCGGCGGGCGTCGTCGGAAGATTTTTAGTGGGTATTACTGCTGGCGGTCGTGTCTGCCGGTGGTGAGTCCCACACACCTCTCTCGGTCCCCCTTTGGCCGGGAGACAGTGCGTAAATGCATTTTGTTACCGACGTAAATAAAAAAAATAAAAAAAAAGGTATAAAACTAATGCTGTCTTTTTTATTTGATATAATAAAGACAGTGACAGTACTAGTTTTTAACATCGGATTAAACATACTAATACAGTTAATTCAAATTATACTTCAACCAATGGACTGGACCCAGTACGGTTTGGTGGAGATGGATAGATAGATTTCTGGTGCTGTTAGATTTTTCAAGCTGAAATTCTTTTAATTAGCTTAACGGCCTTCATTCTTGTAATAAATATCCAAATAAAAATTAATGACAAATAAATGTTATTCTTTACACTTTCAAAAAAACCTCTATAATGTCTCCAAAAAATTATATATTGATTTTGCTGACTTAAAATTTACTTTAATCAATTAACAGTTTACTTGTAGTACAGTGATTTGCTTTCATGTTATTTAATATTCTGATTAATCTAACAAGCTATTAAAAGAATATCATTAATTCAAATATAAATATAAAATAATTATTGTCTTTAAGATCAACATGATCATTTAGATTCGTCAAACATTTACACAAAATGGAAATTTCATATATTTTTTAACTACAATGAAAGAAATATGTTTTTTTAATAACATTTATTATCACTAAAAACGCCTTTCTTATTCGCCATATCCATCACGAATTTTACAAAAATCCTCAAGTATAATATTTGTCACAAATAACTTCGTAAGCAACAATGGCTACCTGGGAAGCCCCAGGGCTCCGGAGAAAGAACACCCTCAAACAGGACCTTCACAAAGGGAAAGCCACTAAATCAGCGCGTAATGGCTCATAAATTAGGCAAAACTATGGAGTTTTACTCGGTGACGTCACGCCGATTATGCCACAGCTGTGTAACTTGCTTTTAGGGCCCTTTGGAGAATGGACGTCATGTTTGGTGCTCGGCCCTTTGAGAAATGTCGATAAGGTATGTATGTGAGGATTACCAATCATCGGAATTATTATAGTTTCTTACGATTCTTATTACTTATTATAGTTTCTTAAAATTATTATCTTTCTACGAGATGAGTTTCTTGAGGCATTCTTCTCAATCTCGTTGCCTTTTGGAAGCCTCGTTAGAGTCACCGACAGACTGACTGACTGACGGACAATCCCCTCCCTCCTTTAGAATCACGACAGGCGGACTGACAGATACCCCCGATAAGAGTCACCGACAGACTGACAAATCTTGAGAAAAACCACAACAGACAGATAAACTGACAAATTCTGACAAAGAATCCATTTGCTTTTACTTCTTTATTATGGTACCGCTCATATTTCTTTCTTTGTTGTTAAAAAAACATATCGTATTTCCATTTTGTGTTTAAATGTTTGACGAATCAAAATGATCATGTTGATCTTAAAGACAAGTATATTTTATTTAACTTTATTTTGTACTCAATCAGTGCACCACTTGCAGGCGAGGTTGACTTGGGCTCCTTAGGCCTAGAAGGTATACACCTAAACATATATTTAATTTCGAGATTAATTAAATTTAATCACGAAATTTTCGGTACTAACAAACGATCGGCGTGCCGGGAAGGAATCCTCTAGTGCCAAACAAGTTTTTTTAAATTGCGTGTTTCTGAAGTTAAGATCTAGCAATAATATAACAACGAACCTTTTTAGTAACTCTAATGCAGTTTTTGACTGTCTTAAGCAAAGACAAACTTTACACATTCCAGTACTTAATTTTTTCCCGAGATATTAATAGTTTTACTCACTAACAATAATTATTTTTGTTTACATAATATACACTATACCTAACCTACCTTCACTTTACCAACAACTTTAAATTAAATTCTGATACTGACAATATGGTTATTTTTTCTTACAATTGATATTGAAACAAAAAAGTCTGCGAAACTATAACAAGTGGCGGTGAGCCATATGGTGGCTCAAAATGTTTTAGTTTAGATTGCGACTATCGACAAAGTTATTTATGACTATGAAGAACTATCCATTAACTTTTTTATCTCTAAATAAATTGAATAGAAATTATTAGTTATTCGAATGAATACAAGTTAAAAACCAGATAAAAACAAGGTCTTATAGGTCTCGATTTATTAGTCTGGTAAATTAATAATAAAGTAAATAAAGAATTTTTCAATAAAATGATTGTATAACATGAAAAATATTTTTATGTTATACAATATTACGTTATACAATATTAAGTAATATTTTTTTGTCATATGAAGAATTAAGTCAATTTTGACATTATAAAACAGTTCATTCTAAATAATCTTACTTCTTCATATATACAGCCAATAAACTAGGGATAACCTTTCTAAATAATACTTTAAATTTAAACAAAACTAAAAAGCAAAATATAACCTACCTTTAAATTCCTTTATTTTTAACACATTTTTTATTTTCTGTACTTAATAATAATAATATAATAATATTTTCTGACAATTACACCAATTATTTAGTTCCAAGATAAGTATCATTAAGAACTTGTGTTATGGATACTAAACAACGGATAAACATACTTAAATACTTTTTTTTTTTTGCAAATAACTACTTAATAAACATAGGAAAACACCCAGACCAGAACATCTTTATATGTGTACACACCATTTAATTAATATATAAACTATACAATTATAAGCAATAAATTAGATTTCAACCGTCCGTGTTGGGTCTCATTCCTCTGTCTGCATCTCCTACTGTCGGCCGGGGCTACACCCCGGTACAGTCCCTTCCCTTCCTGCTGGTGGCCAGGGCACCCCCTGGTACAGCATTCCCTTCCCTTCCTGCTGGTGGTCAGGGCTACCCCCTGGTACAGCAGTCCTTTCCCCTCCGCTGGTGGCCAGGGCCACCCCTTGGTACAGCACTCCTTTCCCCTCCGCTGGTGGCCAGGGTACCCTCTGGTGCAGCATCTCATCCCTCCTTCCTCTTACTGTACGAGTGGCGAGCGGCGACTTACAACCGCAAGCGGACCACCGTACATTTACCATTGACCATTAATTCAACATCATGAAGCGTTTTCGTCATTTACTCAAAATCATAGTTAAGGTAAAGTGGAGCCGTGGAGACTTTACTATGCATAGACTTCTATTTAAAAATAAACACAGAAAATATAGTTTAAGAAAATATGCCACTTTACTGCACTTGTGTACGCTGTTAAAGACGTTTTGTATAAAAAATCACAATGATTACACTTTGAAAGTCCTTTTCATTAAATTTTGAAAACGAAATGCATCTTTTTCTGTGTTGGTTTTGGTGGTTTGTGTTTTTTGTGCCCAACTTCACCCAATTACCAGTATAATACAGATCTACAGATAAAACACAATAAAACACACACTAAAACAAGAGAAGATCAATTGAAAAACAAAACCAAATTTTATTGCGTTGAAGTTCAAAAATGGTATTCCGTCAATTCGGAGGCCGGCCCAACAAAGCCACCCCGAACATTTACACCCATTACGACTGACAAAAACGCGTATAATAGCAAAAATAAATATTATTTATAGCTTCATGGTGCCTTAGTTTCGTACAAAAAGACCTATGAGTTATTACACCATATTACATTCGCGTTTTTTCTATGGTCGTAACTTTGTATTTAATATTGTGCGATTTAGTTGAATATTCAGGGCTGTCACGTCACGGTGCGAGCCCGTTGTACGAATCGAGTGCTGCGCGATTGTACACCCAATTTGCATATAAATAGAGTTTTTAATGGCTGTATAGATAATTGGGTTAATTTAGGGTTGTGCCTTGATTGAGATTTAGTGGTCGTGAAATTACAATTAACAAGTTACACGTGGGAATCGTCGATGCGTCTCAATCGCTGTCTTGTAAGGAGAATGCGTTTTTCACACTTGTACTTGACTAATAAAACATTACTTTCTCCCTTTTATTCATCACTTTGTATGTGAAAATTTATTATCTCCATTACTATTTAAAAAACTATCATCTAATACGCTTTTATCGTTGACTAGCTGATAGCCCGCAGCTATGATCGCGCAATAAGAGATTCCTCTACAAGGTTAATTTTGATACACGATAATAATAAAAATAATCCTTTATTGTACAAAATAATTTTAAGCGCTCGTAGCTCTGCGGTGCTCGGTGGTCGGAAACGATCACCGAAGTACAGTAGAGTTTACAGAAGTCAGTCCTTGGATGGGTGACCGTTTGTGTGGCATTTGATATCGAGCGCTTCCGTGCTTCGGAAGGCACGTTAAGCCGTTGGTCCCGGTTATCACTAAATGTGGTAGTCGTTAAGCCATGTTAGAGGCCTAATGGGCGGCTTGAAAAATTCTAACAGCAGGACGCCATACACCTGCCTCCGCCAATCCGCACTGGGTCAGCGTGGTGGAGTATGATCCAATACCCTCACACCTTGATATGTGTGAGGAGGCTCGTGCTCAGTAGTGGGACGTTAATGGGCTGTGATGATGATGATGATGAGTCAAATAATGCAGAACCTTTTTTTGTTCTACGTCAGTGTGTGGCCGTCTTCTCGGAGGGTCCATGGTTAGACAGCAGGGGCCCCCTGCCTAAGACCTCCTAGCGCTGCTCGGGCCCTCCTGGCTCGCCCGCTGCGCCCTCCTGGCTCGCCCGCTGCGCCCTCCACAGGTCCCTCTTAGTTTCCCCCCGGTAGGGCACCCAGAGTCGCCAATCTCTGGGTGTTACCTTTTCCCTAGCGCCCTCTACGCCCTACCGGGAGGTACTCAGATCCCCCCCCCCCCACCACGCCAAGGTGGAGACCTGTGCGGGCGGGGGGAGGGGACAGGTCCTCGTTTATATTGACAAAAGCCTCGCACCGTCTGAATAATTGCAAGTATAACTTCAAACACCTTATACTTCTAGTTAAAAAGTAATGAGGAGGATACTGACCGTTATCATTGGAGTTCAACCAGCGGTAGGAAGGCCTCGGCTGCTGTTTGGATCGCATCTCTACGCGGCCGCCGCATGCGTGCTGCACTCTCGCATCTGTCAACAAACATGCAAAAATAATTACTTATTTCTACTATACTATTAAAATATAGTCACATCTTTACTGAGGACTCAAGGGTTTAGTGAAGTGCATCTTATTTATCATCTTTATCTCTACAAATATTTATAATTTAACACTGGCTAAATGTGCTAAACACACGAAGCCATTATATAAAAGAATAAAAACTTTTTGACTTTGACTGGCGGCGTCTTTTACGTGTCACCAGTATAATATCATTTGAAAATACCTGTTTAGGGTGCTTTAAATTTAATTTTTTTGCTGGAAAAGTAAAGACTTACTATGTAAAGGTCTTATTAAAGGAAATCGTCTGAACAAGCCAGTAACGTCTACAGACAAATAAAGTTACAATTTAGAAATCATAAAATTTACGATTAATGTATTGGCTTAACCCGTCTGATATCAAAAGCACTTTCGAATTATTTGTTCAATCTCAAACTCGAATCTCGATCGATTCTCGAAACCGCTGAGCTCCACGTCAAGAATCCGACTGTTATACATAAAAATAAATACTGTACGATAAATTAAAAAAAAACCACACCGTCATTAATATGAGCCAAGACACGATATGATACAGAATACAAGTTTAACTTGGCTATTTAGGTAAAGGATTTAGAACTTAAGTCGTTAGAAAATAAAGTTGAGTAGGATTGTAAACATACGGTTGGTGATTCGGTATGTTTTATATGGAAAAATCTGGGAATTCGAACGATATGTCACTGAATTTATGAGCGGTGCGCGACGTCGGGTGACTTGCTGGGACTGATTCCAATAAGCCTGTATTCTCGGTCGTATTATACGTGTCTTTATATCAATATGTACTCGGGTATTGTGACGTGTTTTCTTCATTATAAAACTGTAAAAACTCCTAAATTGTGTTTTTATTTTTAATTATTATTGTACATTACGATGTACCCTTCTGTGTCCATAACTTTTCTCTCTATTTAAGGGTTGCCTGGAAGAAATTGCTTCAAGCACCTGGTTAATTTTCTTTGTTTTTATGTGTAATCGTTATCATGGTGTACAATGTAAATTATTTATTATAACAATAATAATTGCTAAAAAGAAAATTAATTAAATATGTGTATACTAGAATCAAAATGGCGGTGGCATTATTTACATAATATATTTAGTTCAACGTTTCCTGAAAAAACAAAGCTTTCATTTTGCATAACAAAATTTACTTTACATTAGGAATCTATGTAATATTTACGTACTAAAAGTTGTTGAGACGAATATTAAGAAATCACTGGTGCTCTAACAGTGTGTGAGGCTTTTCATTTTATTCAGTATGTTATAGTATAAACACACACTAAGTATACTTCAATAATTAACCTAGACAATTAAGTAGGACGAAGTTAGCTGTTGCGATTAAGTTTACATCTTTAAGAATGACATTTCAAGTATTTAATCTGTCGTGGATGACGTCACTGGTTACGCATTGAACCAAATTTAGTTTTAGCCTTTTTAATATTATACATTATGTAATTGTTTGTTGTCATAAATATAATTAATTGAAATTTAAAAAATAATCAGAGAAGGATTTTCATTTCATAATCTCAATTATAATAATATTACTGAAAAAACTATATGCACTGATTTACGGAACGAACAAAGTATGCGTTTTTGATAAAAGTAAAATACACTCTTCTTATTTCAGTAAATTCATAAAATAAACTTAAATATGTAATGTGTATAAAAAATCGCGGGGACCTCATCTTAATTTTTGTTATTTTGTAAATTGTTTTTTGAAATACTTTTTTAATTATTTCATTGACTTTAACCCAGAACAGCTTAGTGCAACAGTCTGACATGAAATATGTAAAATAACAACGACACAACAGAGAGGCTATACGTATGTGGACCAGGTCCATACAATACGATATCGAATCGAAAAGACAATGTCGTAACGCGATACACGACGTGTGATGCGACGATAGCGCCCGATTTATGGCCGTCACAGCCGTCACGGGGAATGAGGGAATCAATGGCAACAAGCAAGCATTTTGGGCTACAGCGATTTGAAGAACGTAATGGCGTGGAGGTCAGTATAACTACACTTCACTCCAGAGGTCGTGGGTTCGATTCCCACACAGGACAAATCTTTGTGTGCATGAACATGAATATTGGTTCTGGTCTGGGTGTTTTTCTATGTATACTAAGTATGTATTTACAAAAAAAAAGTATTTAAGTATGTTTATCCGTTGTTTAGTATCCATATACTTATCTTGGAACTAAATAATTGGTGTAATTGTCAGAAAATATTTATTTATTTTATTATTTTATTGGGAAATTTGTTAAAATTTACTGATGTAATTAAAAATGTGACACGTCTTAATAACTATTGTCAAGTAACTATATAACAGACAGGATGTGTCCTGCCTGTCTTACGGTAAGCAATTGATGCAGTTCAAAAAAAAATTAAGCATTCCATATTGCCGAAAAATCATGGTAACAAGCGCATCTACTCATGACGGCCTGCATAAATGCCAATAATTAATTGTTTTAATGCAGGAACGCAACGCATACTCCGAAGAACTGACTACTGATCGGTGATGAGATATGTCAATGGTGACTAGGCATCAGCAAACATAGTACAGGAGGACTTCCGAAGATCTATTCAAAGCAGGTAAGGCTAGCAAAATCGTTTGACGTGAAAAACAGTAGGGGAAACCTTGGTTCAGCAGTAGACTTCTACTTTATGGGGTGATGATTCAAAAATGTCTTTGGAATCATCACCTCATAAAATAGAAGTTTGTAGCATGGAATCACTCAGTCTTCTTATTGATCATTGGTGTTTCCTAAGAAGAACAGATAAGGTCGAACTTAATTCAACTTTTTAAAGCCAAGTTTAACGGTTTGCCTACAAAGTACAGATGAGCTGCGAGAACTGCTTAGCTGTATTACGATCTTCGTTAACTTTATCATGATTACTCATTTTCATTTTACCTAATGTAATAAAAAGCATGACCTTGCATGAATTTAAAAAATCTTTATTTAATTAAAGATACTACTTGAAAAATGTTATTACCAAGTAAATGAGTTCCTAGATGATAAGACTTTACTGTAATTTTAATTATAATACATTATTAGTCTAATATTCTTTGTTAATGTTTGTATGTCTCAACGACAAAACATAGCGCACATATTTAGTATGCAACACCTCAATGTAAAATACCTATGTTTAACAAATTAATAAATTCTATTCTATTCTATTCATCACAATTTACATTTATGTAGTTTAGCTTTTATTTTTTATCAACAACAAAATCAAGTGGGTACTGTCTTAAATGATATTGTTAATTAATTATTTTTTAAACTTCCGTAACATTAAAAGCAATACTAAAGAGCTAATTACATTGAATCTATTAAATGACGCAACATCTTAGTCAAGATTGATTGGCCATTAAAACGTTGTAACGAACGAAATAACTGAGTAATTTAAATGTCTCTCGAGGAAATTAATTACATAACAAACATTTGTGACAAAGATCAATTTACACAGAAAAAACTAAAAAGTCAAACATATCATTGCACACAACAACGACACAACTCAACCGCTCCTCGACAACCATTGTTTGTTTTTGATTAATTTTATTCCGTGATATGCTCAAACAACGTCGCATGATATACGATTGATGTCACAGACCGACGTATATCACAAATTACATACTATATTAGTTGACTTATGAGGTTATGACTCTTGTGACGTACCCGAATGACACATTGAGCATGGAACATTGTCTTCGTAATATTTTATTGATGTTACGATTTTATTCACCCTTTGTCGTATGAAGAAATGTTTGGTCACAGAGACTTTTATTGTTTAACTGACGACCACCTAATCCTAAGTAATTTATGCCCATTTAAGCCCATTAATGTCCCACTACTGAGCACGAGCCTTCTCTCACATATCAAGGTGTGAGGGTATTGGGTCATACTCCACCACGCTGACCCAGTGCGGATTGGCGGAGGCAGGTGTATGGCGTCCTGTTGTTAGAACTTATCAAGCCGCCCATTAGGCCTCTAACATGGCTTAACGACTATCACATTTTAGTAATAACCGGGACCAACGGCTTAACGTGCCTTCCGAAGCACGGAAGCGCTCGGTATCAAGTGCCACACAAAAGGTCACCCATCCAAGGACTGACCTCTGTAAACTCTGCTGTACTTCGGTGATCGTTTCCGACCACCGAGCACCGCAGAGCTACGAGCGCTTTCGCGCTAATCCTAAGTAACTGGCAATAATTACTTCAGGTGTCATTTAATGAAACTCCAGATAGAATAGCCCAACAGACTCCTCAACTCTTAATATAGTTAATAATTCCCATATGACTTGTAATTTCATTAAGTTATACAGTAAATCTACTGAAATGCTCGTATAGCAATAGACTAAGTGGTTTGAGAGCTTATAAACTTCCTTCTTTTAAGATTATAGATAGCATTAAAAGTCGATGTTCTCGAAAATTATATGTGGTAAAACCTAGTTATAGACCATATGGCAAGTTAAAAATGATAAAAAACAGCAGGATGTCACACTAATACCTCCGCCATTTCGCAATGGATCCGCACACTTGGACATATTATAAATGATTTATGGTCATCTGAAAAAAGCCGAAATGAGTTCCTCATGAAAGCCTAGTTAGAGTCACCCATAGACTGACTGACGAACAATCCTCTGCTCTCTTTAGAATCACGAAAGGCAACGACTGACAAAAATCTTGCGAAAAAACCACAACAGACAGATTAACTGACAAACCTTGAATAAATCTGTCGAAGAATCCATTTTGCTTTTATTTCTCTCTCTGTTTGACATTATGTACTTACTTGCTTTCAATTTTATTCTTAGACCTATATTTGTAAAACTATTTGCACGCTACTTTAGCAAAAATGTGAGACGCCTATATACATCAATGTAACAACAACTATTGTACCATGTTTTATGCAAATAAATGATTATTATTATTATTATTTCTTGATTATGGTACCGTCCATATTTTATTGAATTGGTGTTAACAATTTTTAATATTCCTATTAAAAAGTTTAAATTCCAGTTAAAATTTGACGAATCTAAATTATCTTGTTGATTATAAAGACAAAAAAGTTTTATTTAATTTTATTATTACAAAATTTGATTTTGTTTACCGAGTCTACATTCATTTTAGCTAAGATTACGTGAATAGAGTTAATAAAAACCAATTTAAATTTCATTAAAATAAATGTTAAAAAGTAAATATTTCAGAATAATTAAAGCTAATATTCATCCAATTTTATCAGTTTAAAATAATCATCCACAAAATACGTCTAATAACAAAACAGCAAAATTGTATCAAATACTAAACGTAACTTAACGTGACTTGATTTTGTTATCTTCATTGGAGCTGTCCTGGGGCTTAGTTATTTTGGCTGCTAAGTATAGGGTATTAGCTCGGCTTGTCTTAACGATTATTGAGCCGGTGGCCGGTCCGGCTCGACATATGCCGCTCAAGACGCGTAAATCAGTCACCGACGACATGGGGCACACGGGGCGGTATTCGGAGGAAAAGGTTGGCTTTATTAATCAGGCTTCGTATTACAAAATCACTTATTTTTATCAATGTTTCTTACCCAAGTAAAATAATTTCGCGATTGTAAAGAGAAAATACATATCTTGTGATAATTTCTTTTGAGTATTATGCGGTCTCTATTATACTAGAGTTAAAAGTCGTTCACGAATGTAATTGTGGCATTTGTGACTATAGTTTTCTCAAATAATTCGTGAGCAAATCAAATTGTTTCCAAGAACTGTGTTCAATCGTCGACACAACTAAGTTGTAACTATCTTTATAAGCAAGTAATTAGGTATGTTGAAATAAAATTTATAATTGCAAACCGCACTTGCCATTAATTAATAACAATTTTCACTAACGAATATATTCATCACTGCATCATAATGACATAACGCATTAGTATTTAACTGACAAGGCTATCCGTACAAGTCAGGGCGCAAACCGGCTTCTAGCCATATCGGCTTCCCTTGTGGCAATGTAGCTTTTACAAACGCCGCGCGCCCGTCCAAACTAAAAGCAGCCGTGTGTTTCCACATTTATAGTGCCAATAAAGAATCGTCGGGCCGATAACGCGCTTCAAGGGCGTCTCCATAAACTCCACACTATACTGTTATTGGTGACTCGATTTATACATATTTTTTTATCCAGACAATTTATTAAGTGGTCTGAGATCGTAATTTTTTTTTCTTTGTCCCATTGGTTTTGGACTTATGCGGCTCGTATTAATTGATCGTAAAGATTTTAAGTGGTGAGCAATCTAAAAATCGTAAATAGGTGATTAGTAGTTTACGACAGTTTTGTTTGGTGGAAGTAGCAGTCGGCGGCTGTGTTCGGAAATGCTTTATGTTGATTCACGAACAAACGTCGACGCGGCTCGGGCGTTCGATGGTCAACTTTAGTGCCGTGTTTTATTGCGTATCTTGTAAAGATAATGATTTTATTAATTTACTATTTTTTAAGAGGCTTTTACAAATACATTTTGTTTCATATGTGTTCACACTTCATAAGTGTCAGACGAGAATTTCAATTGTGTTTGACTTAATAGGTCAGCTTAAGTATAATATATTATGAAAAATAAACTTTTCACTAAATCATGGTGCAGCAGGCTCAATGCCCAAGTCTGGCTGTTCATAGTTCTGGAGAATAGTGACACTCTCATGTTTAAGTTAGTTCTTATCTAACAATGGACAAAGCCAAATAACTTTCAGTTGAAGACTACGACATCACAGGGATCGAAAGTAAGCAGCACATTAGACGCGTCATCCTTATTTAAACATAGACTGTAGTTTCCGTTGCCTCTCAATATCCCTGACAATCTTAGTGACATAAAGATACCTTTTATATAAAAACTAGTAATTTAGCCACTACATTGCATCCACTAGTATCCGCTGACTATCAGATGGCGCTACAAAAAATGTCTGCAACCTTTAGTAACTTTTTTTTAATAGAAATTCTTAATTAAGCCAATGACTTTCTTGGAGCCACCTCGCCGATCAGCCAGTGGGCAGGTGCCACAACTCGAAGCCATATCGACTGTCAAAAACTTGTAAAATATCGCCTCGCGCGGGGCCGCGGGCGTCGCGTCCGTCCTTCACAAAGATATCTCCAAGATTTATACCGCGGCCCACAATGGGGTACGTTTTAATTCTTTTCATATGAGACAGATTTATGTACGGACAGATGCGAGAACCACAGATAATATTCACTCTCGTCACCCTTCTTAATGTCGCCGTGATAACGTTTGGGACTGAAGGAGTTTCCTTTGCTCCTTTATTCAGTTGCAGAGGGAACATTTACTTACTGCTGTTAGAAATATTGAGATACCTATTTTTGGAAATGTCATTTTTGCACCCTTAAAAATATTATTTATAAAATAATAATGTTTTTTTTATTGTTCTCGCCACAATTACAGAAATTACATGCTTAATTGGTACTTGTAGACATAATTTACAAAACTTATCTGTGGGAGACTGGAGTGTGAAGTAGGCAGTAAGTCTGCCTGTATCTCGGAACTCCACATATGAATGTAAAGGTTTTATTGCGATACATTAGGAACAGGGTATTCTTATCCTTTATTATATTATTCATTTAATACTAAATGGCTTTGTCTTCGAGAAATGGGTAATACAAAAAAATTATATGTTAATCTATGAGCATAAAGTTTCACGCACCCTAAGTTTTTTACAGATTACAAACTCGCGACATAGATTATAATTTAACGGTGCTTAAAACGACCTAATTTAATGACGTTTTAGAATTTAATTAATAATTTAATTTGGGCACTGATGGAGTAGTAAAGTATGAAGTAGTTAATTTTACTTTCATAATTTTAAATTTCTTTATTTATTTGTAGAGTTGCATAAGCAATTTCAATAAATACATATCACTTATTGATATTGGTACCACATGAAACTGTTTTGTGCCCACGACACAACTGCTGCTCATCTATAATCATTAAAAACAAAACTACCTATCTTTACGGTTAATTGTTCAACCAACAAAAATAAAACAGCGAAAGATAAATGAAAATCAAATAACGTTTGTTAAGCACAGCTTCCTGTTCTCGCATTAAATGAACAATACACTCACAAAGTGACCGTGCATGATGACAATAACAATTTGACGTCTGTCAGAAATGACCGCTCAGCCAGACCTCCCGTGAAGCAAGGGAACGGAAGAAACGGCAATCATTGTTGTGACTACGCAAAGCTTTTGTCTTAGTAATTAGTTACTATTTTGGTATTGCATTGATTAATTTAATCAATAGAATGTAATTAGCTTAATGTAGTAATTTTTAAAATTCAGTGATTTTTATGGCAAGAGAACGAAGTTTTTTAGAACAGTAATACATACTTTATGACACATAATTATAGTGTTATATTTATTTAAATGTATAGATTGACAGGAAGACAGAATAAATGTAACACTTAAATATATGTTTAGGTATAGATGATGATCGCAACGTGTGTTATTTCGTCTAAAAAGAATCCTTTTACCACCAAATTTTCTGTCACATTTCTAAAACTTTGTTTACGGTACACGGTAAGTGCACAAGTCTCCCGGTCACAGTATCCTCCCGGCTCACCTCCTGTCACCCGCCACATAATATTCGAGGCTCGTGAAAGAAACGTCATAAATCTGTCAAAATTGACGCGGCGACTTGAAATACGGCCGGCTGAGTGATTTGTGTCCGGAACGAGGAGATTGTTGCAAAAAGCGACGCCATCTTTGTTTGGCTGGAGTGAGAAACGCTGTTAATTATTTTATTATAAAGAAATGTTGGGTTTATAGATTACTACATTTACTTTGAGTAGGTATATATAGCTGAAACTACCTTCTGTCTGTGGCCTCTTTCGTGTGACCTGTAGTTTGCAGTTCTTACCAAAACTAGATGATTTTCCAAACAAATTTCCTTTTTGTACATTTCTTTAACCTCTCTTATGTTGAATGACATTAGCCCACTTTCCGTTATCTGTTGTGCCGGGAGCCGGTATGGTCAACAGACGGCCCATTTTTGAGATAGACTCTTACTGTAACTGGATTTTCTCATTTGACATTTGTTTAAATTTTTTCCGCTAAAGTTGGCCGAGATTTTGGCTTTACTAGTCAGCCTGTTTCTTCTTTATGCATTTGTAACGTGTTAGAAAGGATAGGGTATATACAATGAAGTTTTGTAGAGCGAATATGAGAACACAGTTTGCCATACCGGCTCCCGGTACGTCAACCGATTAGGCGAAGATATGTTTATACCGGGAGCCGGTGTTTCACATATGAGGGGTTAAGAGATTGTTTCCGGAAAAATCTCGTACCCATATCTTTATCAGAGTCATGTACTATCTTTACATGAAAGTTTTACCTAAATCTGTTAAATGGTTTATTAAATATTAAAGACCAATCAAGTAAAGCCTATTATAGTCAAGTCAAAGTTCTGCCCCAGTAAAGTCATGGACTCTTTTCTAGATACTCCGTAAAAGTGCCTATTCTATGGAGGTATGGGATCCACAAGGATAATCACAATTTACTTGTATATGCCACTTTCCTTCACTTCTATACGTTTCTATACGTGGTCAAACAATAATATTTAGAAATCCACCATAATTTCTTATAAAAACTTGATCTCACTGTTCTCTCGTTTCAGCGTTGGTCGTGAAGACATCGTTGTTCTGAGGCTCTCACCTGAAGATGCCCTGTGTAAGGGCGAAACACGTGTCGTGTTGAATAGTTTCTCGATTTTTTGGGAAATTATAGTAGTGCGGGTATTGTTACAAAGATGTTTTTAGTCCATCACTTGCTTACAACGGATTTATGTTGGCTTCAAAACACAACCACCTATTCGGATACATTTACATCATACCATTAAAGTCCTACAACAGAACACCCAGGTATTGCATCATACTCTACCACTAATATTTTTTTTGATATATAAAAATAAATAACAAATCCTTCATATTTCCCGCGCGAATGCCCGCCAATATGGCGTCCATGTCACTGCGTCACCAACCGCCATTTTGAATACATAATTTGACGCGTCGACGGCTTTGACAGACGACATTTAATTACCGACCTCTCATTACCTGGATATTGGCCGATATTGATATGGACTTCTTTACAAGGTGCTACACGATCACGACTTTTTTACAACTGTAATAAGATTTTACCTAACTTTTCTATATTTTATGTATATTTCACGTTAGTTTATAATTCATAAAAGCTCTATTGAGTCAAACTTAAATTAATGATTTATGATTGTTTCCCATAACTATATGCTGTTACAAAAAATTAAGAATTTCTCTAGTTTGCTAGATTTAGTCTTACGTGGAAAACCCTTAGGCAGTCCTTTGTTCAACAGTGGATTTCCTGTGGAGATAAGATGATGTTCATAATTTTGTATCATCATCTTTAGCTCAAGGAAGTCCACTGCTGAACATAGAGCTCCCCCATATATTTCCACCGTGTCCTATTCTAGGCGGCCTGCATCTATCGCGACCTTTACTACACCGTCAGTCCATCTAGCGGGAGGACGTCCCGCGCCACGTTTTTGAAGGTTCTCCATTCTAGGATTTTACTCGCCCAACGGCGATCAGATTTATATGCTACGTGCACTGCCCATTGCCATTTCAGCTTGCTTACTCTGAGGTAGCTCAAATTCTAGTTCTCAAGATACAGGATTACCTAGTTTGGGGACTATCAGTGAATCAATATTGTACTGCATTTTGGCAATAAATATTTTTATACATACATAAATATACGCCTGTTTCCCAAAGGGGTAGGCATATTATATAGTTGTTCCCACTGTAATAGGTGGCATTGCCCCTTATATTTTTATTATTATTTATTTTTAAATGCTAAGATATAATGATGATAATAATATAATAATGTAAGCTAAATTAATATATCGTAGGGTCGAAAAGCGACCAAATATTTTTATTAAAAACGTACCTGTAGCCGAATTGACTACATCCGCGAGCTTATTGATAAATATTTAATTAAGATATCCTCCGTCGGCCCTGATTAATTTGAATGATCGCAACGATAATTTGTTGATTAAAAACACGTCAAGTAGTGAAACGAGCCGAATATAAGCGATGATATTAATTAATAATGTAATTTTTCGTATCTTCAAATCTTTGTGTGAACAAATTTGGGCTCAATATTTTAAATTGTGGCAACAAGATTTTTTTTTATACTATCATGTTTTTGGCGTTCTTGTCTTAATGTGTACTTATCAAATCATGTTCTAAATGTATCTATTTATAAAATATTTCAAGTTTTATTAATTATTAACTTGATTCTTTATTGCAAATATTTTAATTTCATAATATTTACGATTTTAGTTTATTCCTTCCGCATACAAGAGTCACATTCACGTAGTATGCCAATTCTAAGAATAAATATATTGTTATACAGCCTATATTTATTATTGAGGCCTTCGTAATAAAAGTTGACTTGCATCAAAGTTAAACGTATTAAATGTGGCCTTAAATTTAAATTACTCAACAGATTTCTTGGCCTTAGCAACATAAAAAGTTGTAATTTTAATTTTATTATATTAAACCTTAACCAGAGAACTTAACTGGTGGAAGAAAAAACTAACCTTAACAATTTTTGCTTGCCCTTTCTTTTACGATCGAGTTCCCGCCCGCAGTGAATGGGCGCGAAAGGGCGAAAGTTTTTAAGTTTTGACTTTCATAAAAGCTTTACTGAGCCAAACATAAATAAATGATTTTGAAATGTCGCCCTAAATGTGAAATATCTTTCAAATCAAATTCAGATAGTTTTAGAGCCTGTACCTTTTGCTTTAATTAGGTATAAGTGTAGTGCATAGTACAGATGTACATGTATATAAGTAGATACTCATACGATATATGCCCAATGATGATATACAAAAGGTTAAAAACCACAATAAGCTGCCTGACAAAACTATCTTTACAAATTCATACAAAGTAAATGTATTTAAATCCACTGAAGAGGATTCTCGGTAACAAAATCGTCATTGCAATGGAAACCAACAAGAATTAAATTTTCCCACAAGAGAAATTGCAGTAAACGGATTAGCGAAACAAAATCCGAAGTGAGGCCAGCATCCAGCGTCAACAACTTTCACGTCAGTTCACAACTAGTCGAACCGGGGATCATACTATACTCAAATTTGTATAGTATAACTTCTACGCGTCCCGCCGTGACTACGAATCACTGTAAAACTTATAGAGTCTTATTAACAATAATAGATAAATAAAATAAATAAATATTTCTGACAATTACACCAATTATTTAGTTCCAAGATAAGTATCATTAAGAACTTGTGTTATGGATACTAAATAACGGATAAACATACATAAATACTTTTTTTTTGTGAATACATACTTAATATACATAGAAAAACACCCAGACCAGATCAAATATTAATATTTATACACACAAATATTTGTCCTGTGTGGGAATCGAACCCACGACCCCGGGAGTGAAATGCGGGTATACATGCCACCACGCCATATCGGTCGTCAAATAATAATAATATAATAAATAATAAAACATTTATTGCCAAAAAGTGGTACAACATTGATTCACTGGTAGTCCCCAAACTAGGTAATCCTGTCTCTTGGGGACTAGAATTTGAGATTTGCATTAATTTTAAATTATCAGCGTTGCAAATATTTAACAATCATTATATTATATTCTAGACATTTACGGCCATAATTATATTTGTGTTCTTAAATGACTTTTTACGTTAGCCTGTTTTGTGCGTGTGTGTGGAATGAGTGTATTAGAGCGTGAGTGGGTATATGGTAACGTGTGTGAGTGTGAGATAGCATGTAAGTGTGTGATAAAACTTGGTCTCCACGGAAGATCAGCGCTGTTGTGGTCCTCCACTGCAGCACATGCTGAGTGTAGTTCTTTTTAGGCATACTATAATGTAAACTTAGGAGTAAAAATTGTTTACTGTTTTGAATTCTGATCTTTGTTTATATGTTTTTATGTCTAAATAAATTTTATATCATTTCAATTTCATTTTAAAACTAGTGCTGTCTAATCTATTTGATAAAATGAAGACATGGATAGCACTAGTTTCAATATTTACGCATACTTTGCATCGCGGGAACAGCACAATGTTATGTGGGGCTCCCTGGCCGAGATGGTGATGGCTAGGACTACCGACTAAGCCCCACTGTTTCCTGCTCCACGTATGGTGTCAAGGAGGTAACAGAGTAACCTTATCCTCGATAGGAACTGCACGCCTGTCCGTATTACAGATACTTCGTAATTTTTTTTCAAACTAATGGTTCACCATCCCTTAGAACTAGTTTCAAATATGGTTTAATTGTAAATTATGTTTTGTAATTAGCCCTTAGTATAGTGGTCGTGGCTACGACGACGCTTCCAACCGATGTTGCCATAGACAAAACTTAACATCTATCATCACTTAAACATCAATATTGTTGCACACGTTCAGATTCACACATAACGAGCTTAAGACATCTTGAGGTCTTTTACTAGTTAGTTCAGCTTTAAATCTCATTATCTTTAATTGATTTTAATAGCCTCAATTCGTGAAATAATTTTTGATCAATGAACAAACATCACTAAGATGTTAAAATATCCTCCGAGCGTTGACATTAAGTACCCAGTTATCTTTGAACGCTTGTAGAGCGTAATTATGCTATTTTTTTAATTTTGTTATACCTGTGAATAAAATCTAACTATTTCAATTGTAGTTGAAAGTTCGAAATTAACAATACTTGTGTACCTTATTCCCCAACTACCTTTAATTTAAGTTACAAAATTCAACAGACACCGTTAGATACAACAAAGATGTTTCACCTTCCTCTGTTCACTGTGTCATCATATGTACCTATTTTCAAGACCTTTACACTCTATAGGAAAAGCAATCCAAAGCCTCAGCAATAAAGACGACTGACGGAGTAATTTGCAGATGCATGTGAAAATATAGCATCCCAGATGCATTACAAAATGAGGCAAAATGATGATGGATGCCGATGTCTCGTTTCGCGGTTAATAAGAAGGTATTCAAGACGCGTGAGACGAACTGCGACCATATTTAAGGGCGGTTAGAGTTGCTAGTTGCTGGGGGCGTGAATCGGGATCGTCAGCCGCGCGGGCGCATGTTGCTGAGTAATGGACGCGACAGGAGTTCGAGTTACGAGGTTAATTTCGTCACTTGGAATAGACAAGTTTAGCTGAATTTATAAGTCCCAATTCCTTATTATTAATTCCGCATTACGGAAGCGGTGGGGTTGTTTTTAGACGTTGTTTTTAGAATCGATCATCAAAGTTCAGCATTGTCCAGATCTTCGAAAGGTCCATTTGAGCCACGATTTGGTATCTAGAGCTTCTGAAGACATGTTGTTGCTGGACCCGGCAATCGCAGTACTTACCTAATAGTCGCTGACAAGAAAGGTCGTATTAAAATATTTTAATAGCAACTAAAAATGTTTAATACCTGGTAAGCGGCAGTAGGCGCGCCACCTATTACGTGGAACCAATAATATAACTGGCGAAATGCGGGCGAATAATATGGCCTATCCCTTCGGGGAAACAGGCGATATATTATATATGTATGTTAGTATGTATGTACAACAAAACGAATTCGTCTCATATTGGTTGGTTGAGGATAGTTAAATTTAGATGAACTTAAATTAATTCCTATAGTTAATGTAAGCAAATCCTTAGACTGGTAATGGGCACTATGACCCCTGAGTTTATAAAAACCTTTC
Organism: Musotima nitidalis; assembly: GCA_949126915.1. Taxonomy (NCBI): domain Eukaryota; kingdom Metazoa; phylum Arthropoda; class Insecta; order Lepidoptera; family Crambidae; genus Musotima; species Musotima nitidalis. The sequence continues at coordinate 20,241,881 of OX421416.1, forward strand.
CTATTATTTTTTTTTTATTTATTTATTTTACTTTAATCAAACCGGTGTACAAAACCAATTACAGTAATTTAAGAGAACAATCAAATCGAAAATACAATTCAACACTTACAAAACTAATCTCAGGAACAATAATTAAATTAATCAGTCAAAATTTAAACAAATTAATTAGATAATATTTAAATAAAATTAACTGTAATAGATATAACTATATACTTTCTTATAAATTGGCGACACAAATAGTTCAATTTGCGAAGAAAGTTGAGTGGCCCCGATACGATAATTGAGATTCATGAGCGAGTGGAAGGGCCTGATTCATGGGCTCTCTAATAAAAGACAGTCTGCGCGTCGGTTTGTCACACTTGTATTGACGGCTTTACGGGGGAGTCACTCCGCGGCGACGCGATTGACAATTGAATTCTTTGTTGTGGCAGGCTAGTAAGCCTTCGTTTTCAGACTTCATATAACGTTAAAGTATAGTAAAGTAAAAAGTTCTTTATTTCATAAACTATTACATAGCACTTGAAATCGTCAAAAGAAAATATACATGAAAAAAAAAATTTTTTAATATCAACCCTGAAATCACGAAGCTTAGATTCACTTACAAGCAAATAAATAAAAATTAGGTGTAAGTGAATCTAAGTGCCAGTTCCGAGCCCCCGCTCTGTGAGAAGAACTGACAAGAAACTCACAGGCGCGCGTTATAAAAGATACATGAACATGGTAACAGTATACTGCTGTAAAAGTACTATACACTGCTGTGATTGTCCGTAATTATGTTAATATTGCTAGACAGAGTTTTGTTTTCTGCTCTTATGGATCTTGTGACTGCAGAACTCAATTGTTTTCATATTGGGTATTTTTATTGTAACTGGCGGAAGAAAAAACTTGACGATTTTCTTGCCCGTTCTTTTACGATCAAGCTCCCGCCCGCAGTGAATGGGCGCGTTAGTTTATAAGTATGGCATTAATAAGAGCTCAATTGAGACAAACTTGAATAAATGACTTTTGAATTTGAATATAGCCAATACAGCGCTCATGTATGTAAATTTATAAAACTGCCTTACTATTTACCTACATTTTAATGTGTTCATTAATAAATAATTTGGATATTTATGTTATCAAGTATATATCTGTTTAGTTATTAGCTGTTATTAGCTAGATAGCGCTATATGAAATGTCCTAGATTATTTATTTAATTTATTGAAAGATAATATGGTATGTATAATAAGAGTATGCACCTTTAAAATGAAACACATAATCATTTATATTATAAATTCTTTATCAGATTAATATCAAGATGACATTTAATTCTGACAATAAATCACGCACTTATGACACGACAAATGACATGTCACGTTAAGCTATTTGACAAACGGTATGTGACGTAACAGCTGCGAATCTAAATGTCAGATCGAACACACCTCTCGTTTGCACGTCAAGCGCTGCGCGGGAGTATATCATTGTCATCTGTCAAAAATTAACTGTCATAAGTAATGGACGTCAGTCTGCCAACCATCTTCTCGGCAATTTGTGCGTCTGCGTGTGCGCTTGATTTGTGCAGCATAATTGTGAGCGTAGGTATATAATTGGAGACGATAGTGCCTGCTGTCGTCCATACATCAATTGCCGGCCGGTCAGAAACCATTTGTCAACTATTTAAGTACCTTCCTACTTACACAGGATGGTAAACAGTTATTTTATTTATTATTTAAAATGATCAGCAACATAATAATAATTAATACCAAAAAAGACTTAACCATAGCAGCATTTAACTCAATGATAATTATAAGCGAAGACAGCATGCAATGAAAACATTTTAAACGATCAACGTTACTAGAACTTTAATTCAAAGCCAAAATGTTTTTTTTAATATGTGACAACAATCACTTTTAATTTGTTTCTCTTCTCTATGTCTAACTTAACAAGTTACCGCAATTTTAACAAAGTAGTTCTAGACTTAGTTTTACCCAATTGCATAGGCGTACCAGCCACCATAGCAATACAATTTTTTATGAAGCCTTCTTGACTAACATGATGCAAAAATGAGAAGGTTCAGCCGGAATTGCTGAAATGAAAGTAGCAGTCGGAATCTGAACACCTGATCGAGTTTAAGGCTACCAAAACCCAGGTTTGTGCATTCTCAACCGAGGTTTTTCCTTTTCTTACTCCTCCCTCTCTTCAGAACTCTCCGTTGCCCATTTCGGTGGACCTGGACATTCTTGGCCGAGGCCGAGACCTAAGCCCGAAATGGTACATCTAGGGGGTAATTTCAACTGCCACCTGTAAATTGTGTTCCCTCAATAAGGTAAGGCAGGTTTTCACTCCCGAACAGCGCTTTTAAATGTACAAAATTGTAGGGTATTCTGCTTCAATTTTTGAGACGGTTGTCCTAAGTACCCCTTCGACGCACTTGGAAGACTGCAAAGGCGAGCGGTTCGCATTATAGGGAACGCTAAGGTTACAGCCTCTTTCGAGAATATACAGCTACGTAGGGACATTGACTCTCTCAGTGTCTACCGGAACTACTATGGTGACTGTTCTGGGGAGCTTTTCAATCTCATCCGAATATGAAGTCACAAAAAAGTATTACAGGGTACACCCTGTACCTAAGGAGCCCAAGTCAACCTCACCTGCAAGTGGGCACATGCCGATCAACGGACGAGGCTCTGGTGAATATAACAGTGCAACCGGTAAGCGGCAATAGGCCCGCCACCTATAACGTGGGACCAACTATATACTTAATTGGCGAAGTGTGGGCGTATAATATGCCCCTGCCTGCCCCTTCGGTAAAACAGGCGTGAATGTATATATGTAGGTATGTAAAAAAGTATTAAAATAATATTATGTTAAACCGTTCAACGTTAGATAGTGTTGTGCAAGAGATAATCTAATATTATTTATTAATTCAATATTATTTATACAATAAAACTGAGTTATTATTACACCAATGAAGAAACAATATTAAATACAATGTAAATACTAAGAATGCGCCTACGCATCTGACAACTGACATTTCAATTCGAAATTTAAACGTTATATGAACTCATAAGTGTCATGGCGACTAAGAGCGTAATATTGTAACAGAGGCCAGGTGAAAAGCGGTAGTATTATAATTCAATGTTTTAATTAGTGTGTTAATGGCGTTAATTGGTTAGGCAGCCATATTGGGCGATAACGTCCCCGGCAACGGACGGAATGTTTGCAGTGAGCCGACGTATAGAGACTTATGTGAGATTTATTGAAAGATACTCTTTGGAAAGTAATAAAATTTTATTGTATTAGGTATGTTGCAAACGCAGCAAGACTTTGAGAAAACACGGATAGCTTCTAGTACCATTTACAAGGATATTGGGGAAGTAACAAGAACTTCTACTACACGTGACAACTAAATAACAAAATTTTTGTCTAATTGTTTAATTTTAGTATGTTATTGTTTGATTTTAGTTTTTTATTTCACGACCGATATGGCGTGGTGGCGAGTATACCCGCTTTCCACTCCTGAGGTCGTGGGTTCGATTCCCACACAGGACCAATCTTTGTGTGCATGAACATGAATATTTGTTCTGGTCTGGGTGTTTTCCTATGTATATTAAGTATGTATTTACAAAAAAAAAGTATTCATGTATGTTTATCCGTTATTTAGTATACTTAACACAAGTTCTTAATGATACTTATCTTGGAATTAAATAATTGGTGTAAGTGTCAGACATATATATTTTTATTATTATTTATTGTTGTTTTATTTTAGTTGGTTTTGTTACATATTTTGTGCACGTGTCTACTTTGCAAATGTTTTTTCCTATTTGCGGTCTGCTGGAAGAAATTCCTTTTAGGGATAAGCAGTACCGTTGCACGTCTTTCATAACTTCTATCTTTGTGTATGTTCCTTTTGTGCATATATTATTAAATAAATAAATACGGGAAAGAGGCGTGACATTATAAATGTATGTAAATAAATAAATCTATCAAAGAAATTATACCAATATCCCACTTCTGTAATCATCATCAGATTACAGTATGAGGCTCTTTAAAAAGGGCGTGAAACGGTTTCTTAAGGTTCGGCAACGCACTAGAGATGCCCCTGGTGTTGCTAAGGTCCCTAGGCTATGGTGAACGCTTTTTATCAGGTGGGCCACATGCTTGGGAGCTACCTTGTGGTATAGAAAGAACCACCAGCCCATGTAAATGTCAACTTTGTATTTCACTTAGGGTAGGTTCTGCAGTAAGAGCTAAGGATCGGTGTTTATTTGTAGGTCATGATTGAAGCCATCTGGTACACTAAACTTTTAACCCAATTTTAGTGGTTAAGTGAACTGCAAGCATATACAACACTGTTGCGGGACTGTTCGAAAGAGTTACCGCGGCCTTGGTGTTACAGGCTCAAGAAGGAACATGGATGGTTTTTAGTCAGTAAAAGTCTGACACACCCTTCCGCTTCATCCACAGCGGAAGACGGTCATTTGATGATCATCCATCCGAAAAAAAAAAAAAAAAAAAAGCATATACAACACTGGATATAACCAGCTTGAACAGCTTTTTAGAAGCAACAAGACAAACCGATGTTTGTGCTCCTGCTCGATATTTCTGACTTTGATTTTCGATTCGGTATTGTACAGTGGTCTGAAGCCTTAAAAGTAGATGACCGTTTAAGTAATCTGGCTTGTAAGTAACAGCCTTACTATCTGAACGCAATACTTGGCGTAAAACAGCACTAAAGTGTTCAGCTTCTATTTTAAATAAATCAATGATTAAATTGCTATCCACTGCCTAAAATTGGCAACCAACTTGGCCCTCGGCAATAAGAACATAATTAATATACATTAATTATAGAAACAGTTTTTTTAATGAACCAACGCTTCCAATTCAAATATCGTAATTGAGCTGAAACCAAATCCACCAGTGTTCGTGGACATAACCAGGTTGATAAACCTTCAAAGAGCAATAAAAGAAAACAATCTGATTGCAATATACAAGCGCGATTTTATCTCTGATTAAAATACGGTAATGCGAGCGGATCCGCGGCTCAATCATAACTTAGGGCATAATGTCAGTTTGACGGGACATCTGATTGGTCCGGAGCACAGACGGACAAAGTTATGTACACTATAAACATTTTATGTGCAACTCGGAGATAATGTTGGTGCTCAGTCGTTGAGATATAAGGGACATTGAAGTTTATTCCATAATTTGCTTATATTATAACTGGTGTGATCCGGTTAATTCCGGCTTGTGTTGCTAATGGGTATGCTGGGGATATGGTCATATTTTTTGGAATGAAATAGAATTGGACCTCCCCAGCTTTGACATTAGTAAGTCCTACGCGTATTAAGCGTGATAGTATTATGTTTAAGTATAAATTAGCCCCCCTCTTATCTCATGGGGAGTCGTAAGAGTCTACGAAGAGAAATCGTACCAGACGTTGGGCAGCAGCGTCACCCTGCGCACTGACAAGAACTGCGATCACCAACCCGCCTGCCCAGCGTGCTGATTATGGCAAATACCCCCAATTAAATTGAATTTTGACGACCGATATGGCGTGGAGGTCAGTATACCTGCACTTCACTCGAGAGGTCGTGGGTTCGATTCCCACACAGGACAAATCTTTTTGTGCATGAACATAAATGTATGTATTTTAAGTATGTATTTACAAAAAAAAAAGTATTTATGTATGTTTATCCGTTATTTAGTATCCATAACACAAGTTCTTAGTGATACTTATCTTGGAACTAAATAATTGGTGTGATTGTAAGAGAATATTTATTTATTTCATCATCATCACAGCCCACTAACGTCCCACTACCGAGCACGAGCCTCCTCTCACATAGCGCTTCCTTATTTATTTATTTATATTTATAAATTGTGACAGTGGACTATGCTGCGCGAAATGTCCGAAATTATTTAGAAGATTTAATTTGGTTGTACAAGTAGCAAAGTCCCAACTGAACGTTCAAGTCCCTTCCCTGATGGTCAATCAAGGTTGTCAGCTCTAAAATGATTTACGGTAATTGGCATTGCGTCTGATCAGTGCCCTAGCTCACACACGATAAATTGTAATCCCGTATGAATAATAACATCTTCTGACATGATATTGTAGTTAATTCTTTTAAGAAAATAAATGTCTTTAACCGTATTGTATTCAACATTTCATTGTTGTTAAAAAAATATATCGAATTTCTATTTTGTGTGTGAATGTTTGACGAATCTAAATGATCATGTTGATCTTAAAGACAATTAAGTATATTTTATTTTATTTCTTATTTTCTTACGCTCTCAGAGCTTATACTATGTTTACAAGACCATGCATAAATATGATTTAGGTACATATTTTTATATTCAGGAGTTTACTTAAAGGGCTGTGTTGTTACCATCTGAGACGTCGACATTCCTCTATTGATCGCAGGGTTTCTCTAACCAACCAAGTTTAGAGGAATTCAGCCATACCCCAATGACGGCAGCTGGTGTCCTGTTTAGGCTTAAAATATACTAACAGCCCAAATGAACAGCTTACCAACTTACTCTCAAATTTCCAGCCGGAACCAACGTACCTTGGGAAGTATGGGAGCGCTCGATATAAGAATCAACCATTCAAGGAGCAATATATGCATCACTGCGGAGCTACGAGCGCTTGCAAAGTAACGATTACTGCAGTATATATATCTAGGGGTATCAAATGCACGTTGCCGACTAAAAACCCTTCCACGACCTCCCTAAAGTGCCCCATGCATTTCTAACTCCTCGAGAAAACCCTCAACATTGAGTTCCCTGCACTACCTTAGCGCAAGCGGCAGGAAACAAAACACGTACGGTAGAAACATGTGTCAAAACAAAACAAAAACAGCATCAGCAAACAATCATCTTCGTCTGAGAGAGGAATCGATAACGAATGCGACGTACGTACAACTGAATCGAACGAAAAAAACCGCTCGAAGCACAAGAACAAAATAATAACTGGCACAGTGTGTGCGAGCGGTTGTTTTTCGAGCGCTATCTTCATATCCGGAGGTACGAAGGCGGGTAGGAAAGAGGATTAGGGCTGGGGTACAGTGGACGAAAGTTTATGACGATTTATTTATTAGGTACCTAATATACGTGTTAGTTCTTTTTTAGGCATAGCACACCTAGCTTAGCATCCAAATTATCTGGCGAAGTACTTTGAAAGTGGAATGCCTTTTTACTACTACTCTGTTCAGGTTTGTAGTTTTTGGGGCTTATGAAATTATTTAGCAAATGAAACTAAATAACTATTGCTTTGAAGTGACAACCGCATTGCTGCGTCTATCGGGATTTTGCTTAAATAGCACTGAACTTCAACACCGTCAGAATAATGTCTCGTAAACGTGGTGTGTCTCGTAAAGCTGGGAAACGTGGGCCTTTTTTATTTGTTTGAAAATTATAATGACGACAGGTGTTAGAGGTAGTGTCCTTTAAGTTCAAATCGAAAACTAGATAAATAGATCCTATTACATTTTGGAATTGTAGTCATTATACAAAATAAGGGTAGACTACCTTGAACATTCAAAGAAATACTATTTTTTTGTATTGGGGTTTTCTATAAGAATTAGGCAAGTTTTATTTATTTATTTTGGCGTAGTATTTCTGTTAACCTTGTAAAATATTAAAATTCAATGCATGCAATTGATATTACATTTCTACAAATTAAATTAAAATTGTTTGGGAAACGCGATTTTCCTTTATTTCTATAAAATTTAATTTAATTTTCTATTAATTTGTTTTGTTTCATTGTGTCTCTTTATCCTTAAAAAGTATAGAAATCTGCACCAGTCCCCAGTGCAACCCAACCCTAACAACAAACCCCGCGTTTAGTCACCGCTCGTCCTGAAGACTGTATACTTGACAGCGAGGTGTGCGCGTTCGGCGGCGGGCTTATCGCAAAAAAACGTCGTCGCCACACCAACGCACGCCGCACAAAAGAGTTTAATGAAATCGGCGGCGGCGCTCCTGCCATTTCCTTGTTGCGTCTCATTAAAAGCGAACACTGATGAAGTTCCCCTTTTTGTTCACGTTTCCATTTGCTATTGGAGATTCGCAGACGAGGGTCAGGCTCCAAGTTGGATACTGTTTGTTTGTTCATTACTAATGTACTTATTGCTATCACGTTTTACCTAACGTAACTAAGGGTATCTTGCACAACGGTTATTAACCTTGATTAGAGGTAAATTAATATGAAACATCGTTCTGTCACTATCAACTTTACACAATTGAAGCGTCATGTCTACAGTTTTGTTTTATTTTCTAAAATTTGTGATAGTTCTAACATTAATGTGCATTAACGGTGGATTATTAACCGTTAAGTGTTTGTGAACATACATGAGTGTTGGTAAATCAAACAAAACAGTGCAACATCACTTTTCATATTTTCTCTCAAGGAGACCATGTGAGATCTCAGTATAGTCCCACATCTTTACTGAGGACTCAAGGGGTTTAAGGGACCCTCCCTTCTTCATTTCATCTTCGATTTATCATCTTTATCACCACTCATTGTCATTTACTATAAATTATATATAATTAATATATCACTTACTTGACACTGGCTAAATGTGCTAGACGCACGGAGCCATTATTTAAAAGAAAGAAGAAGAACTTCTTTAAACAAATGACTGAAATGCGATGATTTTTAAATCTAAATCAACTTTAGAACTGCTGTGCAAATCGCCCGTAATATAAATAAAGATCAGAGACACAGACTAGATATGTCACAGACGGGGGATCTCTCTCGTCTGTGTCTCTTGAGGCACAGATTATAACACATTGGTTCAACGGAAAAGGTATCTTAATGAGTTGCTTGCTCGATTCTCCTTCACTCAAGCTTGTGGCCGTCGTTATTGGGCGCTTTTGTATTTAGTGAAATATGGTTATGGTTAAACAACTTTATTATTTCTCATTAGAATTACAATAGATATTCACTTATTGAGAAACAAAATTTTACTTCTTCAACTAAGATCACAATATAATACAAACGAGCGCCATACAAACACATTATCTAAGTACAGAAAACAGTAATCGATATTCATAAGTGCTTCATCGAAACCTATTTATATATTTTCCAATAAGGAGATTATAGTACGGCCGGATTACGTTTCTGATTCTATCCCAACTTCTCAAAGTATAGCTAAACTACTAAATTTATTTATGTGTTCTTACTGTAATTTTTATACTTACGCACATATGGCGCCATTGTAGTTAACATAGCTCAAAAATGGACTACCTTTTTGGATGGATATAATTTGTTTCGAAAAGCCCATTAAGCCATTACGTAACGCGTGGTGGAGTACCTAAATCCCTCTTACCTCTACTCGTGAGGGGCCCGAGAAGGATGTTAATGAATTGAGATAAAATTAATAATTACCCAGTAGTCTTGACGATACATACATTCACGCCTGTTTCCCCGAAGGGGTAGGCAGAAGCATATTAAACGCCCACACTTCGCCAACCATATAATGACCCACGTAAAAGGTGGCCAGCCTATTGCCGCTTACCGGGCACTGTTATGTTCGCCAGAGCCTTGACCGTTGATCGGCAGGTGCACCACTTGCAGGTGAGGTTGGCTTGGGCTCCTTAGGTCTTGGTAGGATCCCTACGCACCCCCTATGTCTTGAGGATAATTGATAATAATCATAATTTTATATAAATTGTATGTTTCACAATAACTTCTAATAACATTAAATAACTCTGTCGTAATCGAGAATCAGTGCTATTCCAATCACATTGTCGAGAAAACCCACCGGCAGATAACGCAAACGATGGATAGTTCAACTCTTCCTATCGGCGAAATAAGAAACTGCATTTCAAATCGTAGATAGCTCTCGATTGTATCGATACATGAATCGATGCCGGACGACTCGATATCTCGGACAGGGCTCATGTTTTTGTCATCCCGAATAATCTTTCGATCGGTTTCGTCTGAGCGATCCTATCGGTTTTAGACTGCCCTTGAATATAACAGCGGGTATTTTGTGAAAATCGAGATATTTACTTCAAATTTATTATTTGAGTAGATAGTATTGACATATAATGTAATAATGATAATAGAACCATTTATGAAATTAGGACTGAGCTTGGGGTTTGTACATATATACATACATACATTCATGCCTGTTACCCCGAAGGGGTAGGCAGAGTCATATTATACGCCCACACTTCGTTAATTATATTGTTGGTCCCACGTAATAGGTGGCGAACCTATTGCCACTTACCGGGCACTGATATGTTCGCCTGAGCCTCGTCCGTTGATCGGCAGGTACACCACTTGCAAGTAAGATTGGCTTGGGCTCCTTAGATCTTAGTAAGACACACCTTCATATATAAAAAAAATATTGGCATAAGTTTTAGCTATATTCACATAAAAGAACTTCACTGTTAGTGATAAGATGCTCAAAGAAAACAAACACAGAAGAGGCTCCGGCGAACATAGAAGTCCCGGTAAGCGACAATAAGCTCGCCACCTAATACGTAGGACCAAAAAAAAAATTTTTATGTTGGCGTAAAATACCTCTGCCTACCTCTTCAGAACACAGGCGTAATTATAATTGTATGTTATATATATGTATTATTCAGAACTAGCTGTAATCGAGCGTTAAAAGTTGTCTCAGAATTAATTCGAATTTTAATGGGAATTATAACTTAATAAATTTCTTAAAATGCCAAAAAACAAATAAACCAATCACCAGTAGTAACCACTAGAATGTCAACAACGACAGCTGTCAGAACAAAACAACCCCACTCCCTCCAATAGAGCCTTCCGCCGTGCGTGGGCGCATTAGCATAGCTTCATTAGGCTCGCCGCGCACTGCCCCGCGTTATCGCGCCCATTGCCGCCTTGGGGGTTTTTTTGGCGTTAATTAACCGTGTGTGAGGTCCGACGCCTTAATTATAATTGCGAGATACCGAATTAGTTGACAGTATTAACGGGTGCAGTGATAAATTGTCGCTGAGAGATTTGCATCCGGCGCAAAGGGAACGCGTACAGATATGCACTTACTTAAGTCTGTTATCGACACTTTTAATGGATGCGTAGTATATCACGCGCAGGTTTTTAAAGCGTTGTAGTTTTTCATGTCAGTATAGGTATTTTGGTAGAGTAACAGTCCGTTATATACATTTTTAACCGGAAAACAATAGTAACAGTGACGTTACATTTACATTATATTTTTGGTGTGAGAAGAAACATGACGAGTTTCTTGCTCAATTCTTCTCCACATACGCTCTTGCTCTTAGTGAATAGAAGACAATCATAAGTGCTCAATCGGATACAAATTTAACAAATCAATTTTCATATTTCATTTTCACTTAGTTTATGTTTATTTACAACAGCAAATACCGTATTTTTATTTTTATGTTTCATTTTGTATGTTCAAAAACGTTTGGTCCCTCATTACTCATATTATATAATATTTGACATCTCAGGAAAATACGAAATTCCACACAGTAGGAAGCTAGTCAACCATATAGCTGGAATCAGAAACATATTAACCTATTTAAAAAAATTGCATAAAACTAAAAAGTGCATAACATGTATGCTATTTTCAATGCACCATGTTTCGACAAAATAAATATACTAGGGTGTATACACCCTATTGGATTCCTACCAAGACCTAAGGAGCCCAAGCCAGCCTTACCTGCAAGTGGTGCACCTGCCGATCAACGGACGAGGCTCTGGCGAACATAACAGTGCCTGATAAGCGGCAATAGGCTCGCCACCTATTACGTGGGGCCAACTATATAATTAGCGAAGTGTGGGCAGATAATATGCCTCTGCCTACCCCTTCGGGGAAACAGGCGTGATTGTATGTATGTATGTATATTATTTATTCGTGATTGTGCTTGCCATCCCCAAACACCAATTGTCAGACATAAGTCTTACATGACCAGTAACACAACATCACTTGCAAGTCAGGTTCGCTTAACTCCTGAGAAATCGGTAGGAGCCCTATACACCCTTAATAAAGTTTCTGTCGTCTAATTAACCTCATGGGAATTTCTGCGTTTGTTTGATGTCCTATAATTAAGTTCAAATTTAATATCTTTATTTATTAATTAAAACTATTGGTATTTATTAAAACATACAGGACATAGTAACATGCTAATAATTGTATTTTACTGTCAGTTTCACATTGACAGGAGTAGATCAAACACGCGCTTAATTGATGAGGAGCGTCTCTCTTTTGTTTTTGTAATAACCCAGAGATTGATGAACCTCTAGAATGTGGAACAAGACGGATATCTTCCTGATCAATCAATAATGTCATTAATTTGATGAATATGCGAGGCGAGTGAAGGGAATTAACGTTATGTAATTAAGTTTTAAAGATAATTTGTATAATGAAGTAATTGACATTATAGGAACATAGTTAAAGAATTTTGGACAAACACTTTATTATATTTTAAAATTAAAAAGACATAGGTATTGAGTTTTATTGACGACCGGTATAGCGTAAACGTCGAAATTCTTATGTGATGCTCCTAAGGTCGTGCCTCGATTCCCACACAGGACAATTCGATTGCAGTAATCTCTTTCCTTTTCTCGCATTAAGTGTATATTTACAAAAAAGAAAAAGGTTTCTTTAGAGAACATTACATTATCGAAAGAGATTTATGCTACTTAAAGGCCTAGTTTAAAAAATAAAAAAAAAAAAACATTTATTGCCCAAAAGTGGTACAACATTGATTTACTGTTAGTCCCCAAACTAGGTAATCCTGTCTCTTGGGGACTAGAATTTGAGATTTGCATTAATATTAAATTATCAGCGTTGCAAATATTTAACAATCATTATATTATATTATATTCTAGACATTTATGGCCATATATTTGTGTACTTAAATAACTTTTTACGTTAGCCTGTTTTGTGCGTGTAAAGGTAAAGGTGCATGTAAAGGCCTCTGAAAGCTTGTAATTACAACAAATGGGGTCTAGTTAAAAACCAGCGTCAGCTCAATACAGAGACACATGCTGAACTAGATCCTTTTTGGTGCAGCAGTGGTAGTTGCGACATTAATCATAGTTTTTAGTTTTCTGATCAATAGTGTATGTCACTGCAGCAAACAAAAATTCTGACAGCAAATAATAATGTTTTTATAATTAAACACAGCTTTTTTGTTCTAATTGCCAACCCTATCTCCCTTCAAATTGCGACACATAAGCGCAACCCTGACATAAGGCCATCTACACAAAAGCGCAGGTCGCGTCGACGCGCGACGAGACGCGTCGCGTGCGTCCGAATGCAAATCGCGGACCACCGGCTGCCCGCGCGCACACCGCTCAGTAATTATTTTATTTGCCCTTTTCTTTTTTACTGAAGATCAATAAAAACCTTTATCGTGATTAAAAATAGCAGCACTTTTATCGAGACAGCGGGATGTCGGCGAATTTCAAATTAATGCAATGAGAGACTGATTCAGATGTTTTAAACCAATGGTAATGTATTTTACTTTGTTACTAATGTTGGTGGAACTCTATTTAAATAATACATCTATGAATGTACGAAGATTACCATGATGACCTTTCTGTGGGCTTAAATGATGTTATTGCTAATATAATTCTGACAGCAAATTGCTTGATTTAAGTACGTAAGATAACTATAATGCAACGGTTGATTAAAATTTATTTTAATTTAAGTGCTTTCTTAGTATTATATGCAGCTACAAGTTGTCCATCGCTGAACATAGGCCTTTAAATGTGTTTTCTACATCTATCCATTTTGAGCCGCCTGCAGCCACCGTCTACCCGCCGCCATTTGTACATACATTTACAAAAAGAAAATTATTTATACATTGTCATAATTACCCTCCCCCCTTTAGAATCACGACAGGCTGACTGACAGATCCCCCCTATAAGATTCACCGATAGACTGACAATTCTTGAGAAAAAACCATAACAGATAGATAAACTGACCAACCTTAACAAATTCTGACAAAGGATCCATTTGCTTTTCATTGGTAATATCTCTTTCATTGTTATTAAGAAAAAATATTATGAAATTTCCGTTTTGTGTATAAAAAATTGACGAATAAAGTATAAAATATTTTATATATTTCATTTTATTTATTTTATTATAAAATACTCTAAGTTCATTTAAGTCCAACTGAGTTAATGGATTTATGGATATGTCATGTTCGAATATATTTTTCAATGGAATAATCTAAATAGTTTTTAGGATATTAGCTTAAGGTATATTAGTTTTAATTGACTTCTTGTCTGACTCTATATTAAATCTTTATACCCTTTCGTACGCCTGCTGGAAAATATTTCCTCATGGAACAAGCAGTCCCTTACTTATACCTTTCTTTTCTACATATTTGAATGTAGTTTTGTATAAAGAGCCAATAAATAAATAAATGATATAGCTAAATTAAGTATCATACATGACAACAACAAATGAATGAAATTTGTAACTGTCATGAAGTTGTTATAAAAAGCTTACTACGATAAATAATACGATAGTAAAAAAATAAATCAATTGATCTCATGCAAATGGTATTACAAATGGTAACCAATGGGAGACCTAATGGTCAACTGCCATGCAATGAATGACGTCATGATCCTGTCTGACGTTCTATCTTTAGCTGGCTATAATTATTACAATATTTATCTTAACATACAATACAAACATATTTTAAGGAAATCTATGTAAATGTTTTTTTTTCACCAAATTACCAGCATAATTATTTTTAATTTTTATTTAATTAATTATTTTTAATTTATCAAAATTAAAATATAAGTATTTAGTTCGTCATTCATCGGGCGTTTGCCTGATGGTAAACAACACGCCTGCACATATTCATTGCAGTATCATATTTATTTTCCAAGAAAGTTCACAACTGTCGACCGATATGGCGTGGTGGCGAGTATACTCGAACTCCACTCCTAAGGTCATGGGTTCGATCCCACACGGAGCAATTTTAAGTGCATGTACATGAATATTTGCCCTGGTCTGGGTGTTTTCCTTTATATCTTTAATATGTATTTATTTATTTATGACAACATTAGAACGTGTCACATAAACTTGGTACCCTATACATATGTTGGTATGTTTCATATTTGTAATTTACTTCTCATCCCAAGAAGGCGAGAGGGGTACATACATTTGTGTACTACACAAATATTCTTCAGTAAAATACCCATCGTAATTAGTCTCATAACTACCTGAGGACGACTGGATTTGTCATTTCAGATCAGTCAGTCAGGAAAATGACATCAGAGTGTAACCGCACGTTCGGCCGTGGTCGGGGTACGTCGGGTGACGTCGCGCATCGTGAGTCGGCGACGCAAACAGTGCGTAACTGCCCTAAATCGTCGCCCAGCCAAATATGCGTTGGCGTGTGGCTCTATTATCCTTAGAGACCTAATTTAAAAGCGAAAGCCTATAAACTTTTTTTTAATTTTATTTTCTTATTCGATTGAGTATTCGGTAATAAATAACATTTAAAATTTAACAGAAGCTAGGCCTGTAAAGTTGAATTGTTAAAAACATTTTCAAAATATTGAATTAATCTATATATATAAAAGAAAGTCGTGTTAGTTACTGCACTTATAACTCAAGAACGGCAGAACAGATTTGGGCGAAAATTGGTATGGAGGTAGCTTAGAGCCAGGAGACGGACATAGGATACTTTTTATCCCGTTCGACAGCGTTCCCGTGTGACTTGACATGAAACGTCAGTCACTATAAAACGTGATATAACAAAAAAGAATCAGACTTGGAATAACAAAACGCAAATTACAGCTATGTAGTGACGTATGGATGACAATTTGATATTTGTAAGAAATCAGTATTCAAACTATTTTTGACTTCTTGGCGGGACTGTGAATATGAGTTTTGAAATATTTTTTTAGGTGAATTGAAGTGAAGTTTAATTAATAATGCCGCGAACAAGACTATCGAATCTTTACCGACAAAGCCGTAATGCAAGAAGAATACGAAATATTGGAAATGAAAGGACTGAAGAAGAACAAGAAATTGCACGTGAACATCGCCGCAATAGTATGGCTCGACTTCGTGCTTCTCAATAAATAATAATAAAAAAAAATGTCGTGTATCACAAAGTACTTAAGTGAAGAGCAACTTTGTAATAAAATATAGAAATAATAATGAATGATTAATGTAGGTATTTAATTTTTTTGTAATTTTCCAATAAAATAAAAACACAATCTGCTTATTTATTGCCATTAAGGTGGAACAAAGTTCGCCGGGTCAGCTCGTTAACAATAAATGCCATCTGGAAACTCACTTTTAGCAGTAACTTTTGATAAGTAACTATTTTAATAAACACAAAATTTAATGCAGCTGTAGAAAAGGTTCCTATGCGATCCACATAAAATAGAGAAACGTATCTAACGTTTCAAATTAGGAGCCGTTTAAATAAAGCAAAGTCAATATAATTTATTCAAGTTTGGTTCAATAGAGCTCTTATGAAAGTCAAAATTACAAAACCTAAAAACTAGCGCGCCTATTCCCTGCAGGCGGGAGCTTGATCTTAAAAGAACGGGCATGAAAATCGTCAAGGTTTGCTTTTTTCCCGCCAGTTAAATAATGTACTTAATAATTAAAGAATGTGACAAGTCTACAAAAACCTGTGTTCTGCATTAAAAGATTTAAAATAAACGAGTAAAATATTCTTTCTACTCCTTTTTTAGCTAAACGAACAAAATTTGCGAATGTCTAACAATGTGATTAAAATTACATGATTCTTGTAATTCGTTCCTCTTTAAGTACATTCAGCTATGGAGTTCTATGCAAGTGCATGTGTTTATATGTCCTAAATTCCCGGGGTCTTATCGGGACGTGACACGGTATTTATGCAGGCTGTCGGCGGTCATCACAAAAAGAAGTCAAAGAAAACGCTCTCATTTTTATGGTCTCCATTGACTGCTTGCCATCTGGCGACTTGTGGTCATCACGACGTGTCGTGTCACAGGAAAAAAATGTCATGAGTGGAATTATTTTTTTAGTATACATGAATCGTGAATGTGTACTATAGTACGTAACTGTACGTACGGGCCTGCCGCCCGCACCTCTCTCGGCACCGTTGTCGTCCTACCCCCTCACCCCTGTACCGCGCCGGCGAAGACTGATTTAAACGGTCGTACTATAATTCAAACGGCCCCCAGTCCCCGGCGGCCCCGCTATTCCAGATTACGGTAGCGGTCTTGGTAACGGCGGGGCAGGGGGTGCAAAGAATCACCGGCAGAGATCCGGCTACCATCCTAAACGACTTCTGCACCTGGCAACCTACAACACACGCACACTGAGGACTGATGAGAAGATTGACGAGCTGGAAGAGGAAATAGAGCAGTTGCACTGGGACATTATCGGGTTATCTGAAGTCCGAAGACAGGGGGAGGATACGGTAATCCTCAAGTCCGGCAATCTGCTCTACCACCGGGAGGGCGACCACCTGTCCCAAGGTGGTGTCGGTTTTATAGTCCGGAAGTCCATCCGTAACAACATCGTGTCTATAAAGAGTGTGTCGACTAGGGTAGCGTACCTAATACTCAGAATCACCAAACGGTATTCGCTGAAGGTAATTCAGGTCTACGCACCGACCTCGACACACCCTGATGAGGACGTAGAGTTATTGTATGACGACATTTCTGCCGCCATACATACTTCACCAACTCACTACACGGTTGTTATGGGGGATTTCAACGCAAGGCTAGGCCAGCGAAGTGGTGACGAGCAGAAAGTGGGGCAATTTGGAGTAGGGCGAAGGAACCAAAGGGGCCAGCGGCTAGCGGATTTCATGGAGAAGGAGGGACTTTTTATGATGAACTCCTTCTTCAAGAAACCTCCGCAGAGAAAATGGACCTGGATGAGCCCTGATGGTTTCACGAGGAATGAGATAGACTTTATCATGACCACTAAGCGGCAAATATTCAATGATGTCTCTGTAATCGCTAGGGTGAAAATCGGCAGCGATCACCGAATTGTAAGAGGCACATTGAATATTAATGTCAAGCTTGAAAGGTCCCGCCTGATGAAGTCTACGCTCCGACCCTCAGTTGCCCATATTCAAAACCCCGAGTGCTTTCAGATCGAGCTTCAAAATCGCTTCGCAGGTCTAGAGGACTGCGTGTCCGTCGACGACTTAAGTAGCGGGCTAGTTGAGACTGTCCACGCGGTGGGGTCCAAATTTTACAAGATCAGACCCCGAAATAAAACCCAAAAATTATCGACTGAGACTCTTGATCTCATGGAAGCACGACGACACATGCGATTGCAGTCTTCAGCAGATGCATTCTCTTACCGGCGTATCAATAGACAGATCACGAAATCCTTGCGACTTGATATTCGCAGATTCAGTACTACGTGTATTGAAAATGCAATAGAGAGGAACAAGGGTTCGAAAGTGTTCGCACGAGATCTGTCTATTGGCCAGAGTCAGTTAACGCAGCTGAAGACCAACAAGGGCAATCTAGTCACGTCGAAACCTGAGATCATGAGGGAAATCGAAGGGTTTTAT
This sequence comes from Musotima nitidalis, assembly GCA_949126915.1. Taxonomy (NCBI): domain Eukaryota; kingdom Metazoa; phylum Arthropoda; class Insecta; order Lepidoptera; family Crambidae; genus Musotima; species Musotima nitidalis. Next base: position 20,260,358 of record OX421416.1, read on the forward strand.
GGGCAGTTATATACTAGTACGCAGGATCCCGCTACTTGTTTGGCTAAAGATCCTAGAGCCAAACTAACCAGGCACTACACCGAAGACATCCCGGACGTCAGCCTATACGAGATTAGGATGGCCCTGAAACAGCTGAAGAACAACAAGGCACCGGGTGAAGACGGGATGACAGCAGAGCTTCTGAGAGCGGGTGGTACACCGGTACTAAAGGTACTTCAGAGGCTCTTTAACACCGTCATCCTCGAGGGACGTACGCCACAGGTGTGGGCCAGTGGCGTGGTTGTACTTTTCTTCAAAAGAGGTGACAAATCTCTTTTGAAGAATTATAGGCCAATCACGCTACTGAGCCACGTCTATAAGTTGTTTTCACGGGTCATCACGAACCGTCTCGGTCATAGGTTTGACGACTTCCAGCCTCCCGAACAAGCCGGTTTCCGAAAAGGCTTTTCAACCATGGACCACATACATACGCTGCGGCAGGTTATACAGAAGACCGAGGAGTATAACCAGCCACTTTGCTTAGCGTTTGTGGACTATGAAAAGGCCTTCGATTCGATCGAGACTTGGGCAGTGTTTCAGTCCCTGCAGCGATGCCGCATCGACCATCGGTATATTGAAGTGTTGAGAAGTTTATACAAAAACGCCACCATGTCCGTACGCGTACTAGACCAGCACACGAATCCTATCCTCCTGCGGAAGGGCGTGAGACAGGGAGATGTCATATCTCCGAAACTGTTCACTGCTGCCCTGGAGGATGTTTTCAAAATGCTGGCTGGGGAAACTACGGCATCAACATAAATGGCGAGTATATGTCTCACCTTCGATTTGCCGACGATATAGTGGTCATAGCGGAGTCGCTTGTGGATCTGGGCACAATGCTCGAAGACCTCGACAGAGCTTCCCAAAGGGTAGGTCTCAAAATGAACATGGACAAGACGAAAATTATGTCGAATGTCCATGTTAAGCCTACCCCAATAATTATTGGAGGCTCGGCTCTCGAAGTTGTCGACGAATATGTATACCTGGGACAAAAAGTCCAAATGGGTAGGTCCAACTTCGAGAAAGAGGTCAATCGTCGAATCCAGCTCGGTTGGGCTGCGTTCGGGAAACTGCGCTATATCTTCTCGTCAAAAATACCTCAGTGTCTTAAGACGAAAGTCTTTAACCAGTGTGTGTTGCCAGTGATGACGTACGGTACTGAGACTTGGTGCCTGACTATGGGCCTCATTAGAAAGCTCAAAGTCGCTCAGCGTGCAATGGAGAGAGCTATGCTCGGAGTGTCCCTACGTGATCGAATCAAAAATGAGGAAATCCGTAGGAGGACTGAAGTGACCGACATAGCGAGGCGAGTTTGCAGGCTGAAGTGGCAATGGGCGGGGCACATAGCTCGAAGAACCGACGACCGATGGGGCGTCAAGGTTCTGCAATGGCGACCGCGAACCGGTAAACGTAGTAGAGGACGGCCTCCCACGCGATGGACCGATGATCTGGTCAAGGCGGCGGGAAGCCGATGGATGCAGGCGACTCAGGATCGCTCAATGTGGAAATCTATTGGGGAGGCCTATGTTCAGCAGTGGACGTCAGATGGCTGAGATGATGATGATGATGATGACTATAATTCTGTTGCTTTACTATAAATCCTTCAAACCACGGGGTATCAGACACAATAATCTATTGCATACTAGTATATTGTAGTACTAGTATAATATCTTATATCATATTTTTGTATATGTATATGTGTAATATTATCATATTGTAGTGTGTTATTAATGCCCGCTAACTATCTCTCCCACTTTAGTTAAGGTTGACTGGAAGAGATTTCTTTTAGAAATAAGTCCACCTTTGTACATCGTCTTTTTCACATAAGGCTTTTTTTTGTTATTGTTTGTTTTTTGTGCAATAAAGAATATATATATTGTCTTACTTCCCGGCATGCTATGTCTCTGGTTTAAGCTTACTGGCGAACGAACAAAACTTTACGAATTTCTTGCCAGATTATTGTCTAATCAAACTTCTACCCGCAGTGAATGTGTGCGTTAGTTTTTATGTTGACGATCTCAAAAGCTAAACCAAATTTAAATTTTAAAAAATTACTGATATAATTAACCTATCCGCTCACCGCTCATGCCTCGGGCCCACAAGACAGCTAACAACAAGTTGTGGACGCGTCATGTTGCCGAGCGCTTATCAAACGTTTAATGACTGCGCCCTGTTCCCGCACAGGTGGCTCTTACTCCAAAACAAGCGTTTTGTAACTGATCATTATGTACTAAATGTGCTGACAATGATCTATGTACTTCATTTACCGATATGGCGTGGAGGTCAGTAAACCTACACTGCACTCCAGAGGTCGTGGTTTCGATTCCCACACAGAAAAAAACTTTGTGTGCATGAACATGAATATTTGTTTTGGTCTGGTTGTTTTCCTATGTATATTAAGTATGTATATATTTACAAAAAAAAGTATATTATGTTTATCCGTTGTTTAGTATCCATAACACAAGTTCTTAATGATACTTATCTTGGAACTAAATAATTGGTATAATTGTCAGAAAATATTTATTTATTATTTCTTACCGATGAAATGAAGTTTAATTAATTTGGGCTTATTTGTGGCACTTACATATTTAGAAATAACTTAACAAGCCTATTGACTACGTTCAGAGCTGTCAGATAAAAAAGAGTTGGGCTAAAACCTCATTTAGTTTTGTGCTCTCGCTAAAGCAGAAAGGTGGAAAGTGCCCTTAGCACTAGGCAATCTTTCATTTACAATTTTTTATGCATAATATGAAAGCTGCAGCCGGCACCAGATAAAAGTCATGAAGATCTTGTATTCATTCGGCTTCATTTGGTGCAGGAACCTCACTAATGCAAATATGTATTAAACTTGCATTGCCTACCTTACTATTCGTAATTCTCACAACTATACAACTAAAATATTTATATACAACAAAACATGATAATGGAATGAAAAATCTCACATTGCAAGTTGCAGATGCAAATCTAATATGTGTCGCGTCAGTGCGTCCGCGTGACGTGGCCGACACGCCGACGACACGTCGACGACGCGCCGACGACGCGTTGACGTCACGTCTAATAATGCGCGGCTGGGATGCTGTTTTCATCCCGTCTCGTATCTAGAAGACACTTCATGTTTTCCTCTCGACATTTGTAGAAAAAATATATATTTTATTGTTAGTTAGGTAAGGCTGATATGAATGTTTGTATACATAAACAAAGCTTTTTGCTCTGGTTTAGATGAATGACGAAGCCTGTATTGCATTTAGTTTATAATGTTGCATATAATTATTTAAGGAAATCTACTTTCAAAGCCAAATCATTTATTCAAGTTTGGCTCAATAGAGCTCGGATGAAAGTCAAAATTAAAACTTAAAAACTAGCGCGCCAATTCACTGCAGGCGGGAGCTTGATCGTAAAAGAACGGGCAAGAAAATCGTCAAGGTTACTTTTTTACTTAATATTATTATATAAATTTCCAGTGATACCAGAAAAAACCGGGTTCCGTGAAGATCTATAAAAAAAATCTCTATGAAGTATTAAAAAAAAATTGCATCAATCCGTAGCACTATGAATCTAGATGGCGGAATTATCGAAGTTAAGAAGAAATCCTCCGCCAATCCGCACTGGGTCAGCGTGGTGGAGTATGACCCAACACCCTCGCTCCTTTGGAATGTGAGAGGAGGCTCGTGCTCAGTAGTGGGACGTTAATTGGCTGAGATGAAGCAGAGTTCCAGTGGTTAGAGATCAACCGTTTGGCAGAAGTCATCTAATGGCTGAACGTGCCTTCTGATCCCAGTTATTACAAATGTGGTGGTTTAGTCATATTCATTTATTTGCATATCACATTGTTACCACGATGATCTTAAATATAAGAAATATATTTACAAGTAGTAGATTGTTACTGCTAATTTAAAATAGTATAAAGAAGACTATGATAACTATGAAATCAAGTTCGTTTTTCCAAATTCTCTCAAAAAGTCCATGTGAGATCTCAGTATAGTCCCAAATCTTTACTGAGGACTTAAGGGGGTTAGGGGAGGGCATCTCATTTACCGTTTTATTATCTTTATCACCACTCATTCTCATTTACTATAATTAATATGTTGTTAATTTATCTCCAACTTGACACTGGCTAAATGTGCAAAACGCACGAAGCCATTATTTAAAAGAAAAAGAAAAATTCAATCTCTTCTTCTCTCAGAACTGACGTCTTTCTTAATAATATTTAAAAATAGTTACTGTTAGTTATAATACAAGTTTTCCAAACCACATAATATAATTTACAACAATCATAAAAACAATATCACGCACCAGGCTACGTTATAATTAACAGCTATATGTAATGGTGCGTACGACAAAGATCAATAAAACATGGTTTACAGTTAATTATTAGCTTAAGTTTGCCAATAGATGTCGTCAGTGGGTCATCTAAATATATGATAGATTCTGGAACGAAATCCACTGACTGATACCCCAATCAATATTTCTGTCGGGTTATTAATGTTCTGAACTATATTGTAACATATATGGGGTGTATGTCCTAAGTCAACCTCACCAGCAAGTGGTGCTCCTGTTGATCAACAGACGAGGCTCTGGCGAACATAAAAGTTCCCGATAAGCGGCAATAGGCTCGCCACTTATTACATGGGACCAATAATATAATTGGCGAAATGTGGGCGTATAATATGCCTCTGCCTACCCCTGGAGGGGTCTCCAGAAAACGGGCGTAAAATTATTTATGTATTAAATTTTTTACGGCAATCACTTTGTAAAATAGCGAAAATTCGACCAATTCTGGTTAGACCAGTGGGCTGCACCTGGGTCCTATGCAAACAGGATAATTAATAATAATAATAATAAAAAGTTTATTGAACAAAACACTTTTTTACAAAACATTTGGTACACTTAAATACCTAAACTAGGTCTAACCTGTTCTTATAGGTATCTATGCTCTCTACCCTAAAGGCTGTGTTAAGTTTAATAAATATTAGGCTTAAATAATTACATGAATACCTACAATATACATAAATTTAAATACGAAAATAAATATACATAAATATAATTTACTTTTATGTTAATTAGTTATTATAACATTAAGTAACTTTAATTAAGAGTTCTTCGGTGTCACTGTAATTCTTTAAAAGTAACCATTCTTTTAGGATACACTTACATTCATGTTTAGTTTTATTAAGTAAGTTCAGCATTTTATTTATTTTTTTATATAGATAAGGACCACTAAATGGGAAAAAGCGCTCTGCAAATTTAGTTTTAGAGTGAGTAATTGACATTTGCGAATATGCACGTCTACAATTTTCTTGTACAAAATTATTCGGGTCATATAAGGCATGTTGTCTAAGCAGGACTTCCAATATATATAATTGTCGAACTGTGAGCACTCCATATTCCGTATATAGGCGCACAGTCGAATATCTGTATCGAATAATTGCGAGGATGCTGCTTAAATGATCTGGCCAAATAGTGTGTCTGTCTGTTGAATCACTCTTAAGCAGCTAAACCAAATGTGATTCAGTTTTTTTTATATAAAAAAAGACTTCTTGTAAACAAAATATGAATCACACAATTATTACCGATTATAGCTTCTCATTGGAATCGATGACCACTCGTTAACCTTATCGCTCGGTCGAAGTAATGCCGTATTACCGATTCGAGCACGGAATCGATAATAAGACCCGATTCGATCATTCGAGTGGAACAAAAACCAAACAGAAACAAAAACCATGTGCTTTTTTACTTTGTTTCCGAGTCTTTGATGTATTTTTTTAAAAAGTTGATGTATTATCGATTACGCTGTCTGCGGTTTTCAATATTGAGGTCGAATAATTGGGAAGGTTAAGTACAATATCAGCCCAAGATATCCCATAGTTCTCCCCATAAACTTACATTGTGATCAAATGCACGCTACTTGCACCTTACAATTATCTGTGACCCTTTATCAAATCATCAAGTGTATGGGGATCCTACCAAGATTCTAGGAACCGAAACCAACCGCACTTGCAAGTGATCGACGTCTCTGGGTAACATAAAAGTCCTGGTAAGTAGCAATGTGAAGCGCTCGTAGCTCCGCGGTGCTCGGTGGTCAGAAACGATCACCGGAGTAAAGCAGAGTTTACAGAGGTCTGTCCTTGGATAGGTGACCGTTTGTGTGCCATTTGATATCGAGCGCTTCCGTGCTTCGGAAGGCACGTTAAGCCGTTGGTCCCGGTTATCACAAAATGTGGTAGTCGTTAAGCCATGCTAGAGGCCTAAATGGGCGGCTTGAAAATTCTAACAGCAGGACGCCATACACCTGCCTCCGCCAATCCACACTAGGTCTGCGTGGTGGAGTATGACCTAATACCCTCGCACCTTGGTATGTGAGAGCAGGCTCGTGCTCAGTAGTGGGACGTTAATGTGCTGAGATGATGATGATGAAATAGCAATAGCTTCGCTACCTGGGACTGATAATAAAATTGACGAAACAAGCGTGATTATATGCATTAATGTAATAAACGATGACAAACGAGTGCACATATAAATATGATTTCACAGTATCATTACGGCTTAGTTCCAATAATTCAGCCAGACAATAAGGATACGATTGCAGTACCAGCAGACGAGGAAGTACTCACCCAACGTCTATAAATCTTCCCTGATTTACCATCACATCAAAAGACAACTGCGTAAAATTCGCAAAACACATGGATCGGTTCCTTTACGATTCACTACTCAGAACTGACAGGCGAAAATATGTCATAACAATAAATCATATTAATCTATGACAATACTAAAATAAATAGCTGAAACAAACTTTTTTGATATAATCATTTCGGTTCGTTTTCCATTGCGCGCTTTTGTACCGCTTTCGTTGATGTCGTGGATCAAAAGAGGCAATCTATCGCGTCCAATATATATTGTTTATCATTCGCTGTTGTTCTTGGGCGTGTAAATGTCTGTTGACTTTTATCATGCGGTTAATATGGTGCCGGTAAATCAAAGGGTACATTATGGTACAAATAGTCGGTTACAATAGTCTGTCGCATCGAAATACTAATTCAGTATTAACCATAGACCTACTAGCTCCATAGACTTATAATTGACAAACATATACGCGATGCAAAAGATATTAAAAATGTATAATGTATTTTATTAAAATTAATCTGTCAATGTCTATCAACCTCACCAGCAAGTGGTGCTCCTGTTGATCAACGGACGAGGCTCTGGCGAACATAATCATGCCCGGTAAGCGGCAATAGGCTCGCAATCTACTACGTGGGACCAGCAACATAATTGGCGAAATATTATATTATATTATTACTCTGCGTACCCTGAAGGCGTAAATGTATGTTTATATTTATTTTGTTAAGTGGCAGAGAATGCATTATATTCGCCTTTATATTCGACTTATAACTAATTATTATTTCTACAGTCACAGCATTTTTTGACTTCCAAGACAATTATCATTACGAACTTGCGTTTAAGATACTAATCAACGGATAAACACTCATAAATACTTTTTGAACACAACACACCCAGACTAGAACAAATATTCATATTCATGCACTCAAAGATTCGTCATGTGTGGGAATCGAACCCACGACCTCCACGCCACCTCAGTCGTCACATAAGCTTTATGTAACGAACAAAAGAACTCTTTATGCAAAATCCAGTTAATTCCGGATAGATCTGGTCCAGACACAAATCTAAATATATAGTATTGGTCTAGAATAAAAATACCCTGTCACTATTGCCATTAACCCACAAACATATTTCAGCGGGCCTCTAAATAAACTTGATTCCCGAATACCCGCCAGTCTGGCTTCTTATTTTGGCCGCTCGTCTACATACTAGACATGCTTTTAAATATTTAAATCGTTTGACTTTCAACTTCACACGTGTATATATATATACACACCCTGTATAGTCACTGGTTCATCTATGTGTTGGGAGGATCTCTTGGTGTTGCTAAGGTTTTATTTAATTCAATTGTACATACCTACATTCTCGCCTGTTTCCCCGACGGGGTAGGCATATTATACGCCTACACTTTGCCAATTATATAGGCGGTCCCTCGTAATAGGTGGCGAACCTATTGCCGCTTACCGGCACTATTATGTTTGCCAGAGCCTCGTCTGTTGAGCAGCAGGTGCATCACTTGCAGATGAGGTTGGCTTGGGCTCCTTAGGTCTTTGTAGGATCCCTATACACCCAAATCCTATTGTCACGATGGGAAAATCTTGCTAAAATTTTTGCTATCATCATATATATATATTGCATAGTCCCATTATTAGGTAGGTCAGATTAGAGTTACATACTTTACATCATTTACTGAGATCTTTTCAATGTTAATCTAACGTTTGAAAGACAAGCAGCATTATTCAGTTTTAATTTTATGTGTTGACAAATATGATAAGTCTTTTCAACAAGACACAAAGACCTTCCTTTATGTTGTACCAAAAATCGTATTTTTGAATTAAGTCACAACGTACGAATACTAACTACTACCAAAATTATATTATACATCGAACCTAAAATATTTACAATAAACTATTGAACTAATTAGATATTTTCAATAATAATTTTAAAGAATTTTACTGAAATATTAAAATAAATACTGTATATCTATCACTTAGACAAAAACATACATTCACTCACACACACTCGCACACATACACTCTCTCACTGAAAATTTCGGTTTTTCTTAATCTGTTTTTTTTAATTGAATTTTTTGAATTGGTATTAGGTGCAAGAATAAATTTTATGTTTTTTTTAATTCCATAATGCGATATATAAGTAGATTTCCTTAGTGCGACTTTCTTGAACACAGTTTATATTTTATCTTAATATCACGATGGAACTAAATCTTACAAGATTTCATAATAACTTCTACTTATAGCAAGCCCTAAACTGGCTCTTATAATTTTAAGTGAGGTTTACAAGAGCTTCTCATAAAAAAATACGTCATAAATGATTTTTGTGGGAATCGAACCTATGACTTCAGACACGCCTTAAAGATTGAAATATAATTCAATCTTTAAGGCGTGTCTGAAGTTTACTTCACCGGCCAATATGCTTGTCCTTTTGTTTATAAAAAAGATTATTAACAATATTAGAAATACATCATTAATATTCCCAGCCATCCCTAGTGATTGCAAGCTATTATTATTAAGTCTGTAGTAGGGTAGGTTAGAACCTCATACTAATTGGTTTTTTAAGCCGAACACTCAATCGATAAGCTACGACTACCTCAGAGATTAATTTGTTCTTCCCGCGATTGTTTATTTTAATAATCAACATCTCCTATTATACCTAAATTAGAAATTAAAAATCGCTCAAAGATTTCTAAGCGTCGATCAAACAAACATTCGTCAATTTTAATCAGGAATCGTTGGCGTGCCATTGTTGGGACACAAAGGGACGTTAATCGCGCGAGTACCGCCTTTGTCCCGCTCGTCCGAGACGCGGGAAACTCATTACGGGACGTTGTCCGCGACGCGCACTGGGACGGGGAAACGCCGCGTTTATTGTTACTGCTTTTAGCTTTACGACTTAAAATATTCATTGAAGCAAGTTTTAACGTATGATGGGAAGTAGATAATTCCTTTCTTTCGTATATTGGAAAGGAAAACAAATGGCAAGTAATGAATTATACCAAGTAACTGATATGACAATAGGTAATTTGTTTTCATACTTTCCTATTCTCTAACATCAATATTGAAGCAGAAAACCCTATAAGTATTATGTGAAAGTCAACAAATCACTCAACAAACTGTATTAAGATAAGAAGCTATAAGAAAAAGATTGATACAAGGACGGTATACAAATTGGTTAAGTGGTTTAGGTATCGAGATAGCTTTGTAACAGTAATAAGTATGGATTGTTACCTCATCTTCCATACACAAACACGTTCCGAAAACGTAGCGTTTTCTCCTCCCAGTGCGCGCAGCACACCGGTATTCGTTCGTCTCCAATCGAAGTCAGACGAAGATGATCAGATAATCAGCTCGGAGATCTTGAGTCATTGTCTGTCCGTCTGTCGGTCGCATTCAACACCCTCGGAATAATAGAAAAATGTTTGGATAGCTCTTTGCGGCTAATTTTACTAACTTTTTGAATCGATCGCGATGCTTTTGGAGTTGATTTACTAAACTATGCTGAAAGCAATTAGAAGAATGGTTCCAAAATCTGTGACAGGGCGGAAACACGACCTTAGTGGTAGTAGTAATAAAATATATAAAACTATTTTTGCGATAGTATATAAAACACATTTTAATACTGTTTTTATCCCTACAACGACGACGTTTAGAACACTTGACTAATTAAAGAGTAATTATTTTGTTTTATTTATGGTATGCTATTTGAGCCTATTAATAACTGACTAAGTACTGAGCTAAGGCCTCCTCTTACAAACCAAGCTAAGAGGAATTCTGGTCATACTCCATCACTTTGGACCCAGTGTATTACTAGTGACCATCCCCTATTATACAAATTCAGCTCAGTTTCACATTACTTGACTGTGATGAAGGGTTCCCTTAGTGCTACTTTATCGGTTACGTCAAAGGGTCCCCTTTCAATATCTTTAAATATTCACTGTGTGTATTTCATATTGTTATATTTGATTGAAAATTTAAAAGAGCATAGCCTGTGAGTTTCTTGTCAGTTCTTCTCACAGAACGGGAGCTCGGAACTGGCACTTAGATTCACTTACACCTTATTTTTATTTATTTGCATGTAAGTGAATCTAAGCTTCGTGATTTCAGTGTAGTACTATTTAGTTTGTTAATATTATTTATATTTTGTTTTGACGTTTTCAAGTGCTATGTAATAGTTTATGAAATAAAGAACTTTTTACTTTTGTAAATTGACGGAGGCAGGTAAGAATGTCCCACGGTACGAGCACTATATAGTTCTCAGTGATTTAATTTACGTACCTAAGTACTACCAATTAGTGTGTCCTTATTCCTTATCGTGTTTCCTATCACCTAGGTATTCTACACTCAATTGTTACGCCAAAGTATGTAAAATGGTGATACCATTGTTTAAGTAATCAAGATTTTCTGAACGGTACCTGTTTCTTTGTAACACTATTGATATTTAAATACAAATACTTCAATGCTACCTAAGACGTGTTTAGCATTGAAATTTCAACTCATTGTAAACAGTTATTAACATATAAATAAAATCTTTTCTCATTACAATAGGGGGAGAGAAGGATCCTACCAGCACCTTAGGAATCCAAGCACACCTCATCTGCAGGTGGTGCACCTGCCGATTAACAGACGAGGCTCTGGCACATAAAAAAGTTCCCGGTAAGCGGCAATAGACTTACCACCTATTAAGTGGGACCAACAATAAAAGTGGCGAAGTTTGGGCTTAAGAAATATACCTCTGCCGACCCCTTTGGGACAACAGGCGTGATTGTATGTATGTAAAACTAAAAAGGACAGTGGCCATTTGAATTTAGTCCCATCTCATTTAATATTGTTTTAAGCCTTATTTTTACAAGTTGTTATTAATATATTGACGACCGATTTGGCGTGGAGGTCAGTATATCTGCACTTCACTCCAGTAGTCGTGGGTTCGATTCCCACACAGGACAAATCTTTGTGTGCTTGAGCATGAATATTTGTTCTGGTCTGGGTGTTTTCCTATGTATATTAAGTATGTATTTAAACAAAAAGAAAAGTATTTAAGTATGTTTATCCGTTCTTTAGTATTCATAACACAAGTTCTTAGTGATACTTAGGAATTATCTAGGAACTAAAGAATTGGTGTGATTGTAAGAGAATATTTATTTATTTAATATAAAGCAAAAGCATTAAGAAACGAGCTTATTACGACGCGCCTATACCACAAAAGCCTGCACATTTCAAACGGTCTTTCAAGAATTCACATCCAATGAATATATCGTATGGCATTGACAAATGCCAACTTGACTGAAACCATCAATGTAGTGCAACATTCACAGAACATCGGCGGTAATCGATGTTCCAAATCGATGGCTCTAATTGCATCAAGTGTCGGTCAGCGGCGTTTGATACAGACATGGCTGCGTATTCTGTCACTCGAACTTTCATTTATAACTTCACTTCACTTTTCGCTTTTACAATTTTGTAATTTTTTTTTGGTAAAATTTGCTGTGTGTATTGTTCTGCAAGGTAGGAAATATAATTAAAATGTCTTCATTATTATTTAAAATGTCTTAAATAACATAAATATTGTACTACCTACTTAGATCAATTGAATTCTACTACTTAGATATTATTATGCCAGACGCCGTAACTGACTGTATCGTGGCTATAAAATTAAAAGGGCCAGTTCTTTAATTTAAGACTGTAGAAGCAAAGACAAGCTTTCTTACGGAATAGACTGTAAGTACTGCTTACCATCAGTAAGGTTACATGTAATGCCTATAAACTTAAACATGACAAGAAATTAAAAAAAAATTAAACAATAGGGAAGGACCCTATTGTTTAAATTTTTTTTAAAGTTAAAGTAATTTGTGTTATAGCTCGTTTAAACCTTAAATTTACAACTACAATTTCATATTACACCACAAGATGAGACTCAAGCATACGATCCACCTGTTGGAAAGTAGTCGCCAAAGTCTATATGCGCCTGCAACACCTAAGTGCTATTCGACTAGCTGAAATGAAATAAGTACCAGAATACCTCCGCTGCTCGAACGTGGAACTGATGAACCTAGTCAAGGTCGCTGGCTGGTGTACACGATCTTATGCTCTACGTCCTGTCACCAAGACTGAATGCTCTGCACCATTAATTATTCCATTATAAAGTGGCGGACATGACTTAGGGTTAATAGGTTGTATTGAGATACAGCAGATAAGTAGGATCTGAAGTTACATAAAATGTATCAATGTTTCCTAATATGTGAGTGTTTATTTATTTAATATAGTTATACAAGTCGGCTTACAGAGCAATGCATCCAACAGACATGTGAGTTCTTACAATAAAATAACAATTATGAAAATTAATAAATATTACAATGTCAAATCATACAATAAAACACTAAAACATAAAAGTGTTAAAAGTTTTATATAGATATTTTTTTTAAATAGTTTAAATTAAAGCATTATCTCTTTTTTTCATTGATTGAGTTTTATACAATTTAAATTAATCAAAGTTTTTTATAACAACAATATTTTTTTTACAAGTTGCGACTATGCTTCATTAAGTGAGCTTGTAGGAATTTGGCTACAATATTAATTACCTGCCCCTATCTAACATTTAAATTTGAAAAAGGAGTATATAATATATCATGCCACACCACATACAATTATCACATTGGGAAATTACTGTCCATACTTCCATACTAATATTCTAAATGCGAAAGTAACTCTGTCTCGCTTCAACTCCAAAACTACTAAACCAATTTAAATAAAATTTGGTACACAGATAGTCCAGAGCCTGAGAAAGGACATATGCTTCTTTTTAATTGAAATGTACATTACAGATAACTATATGTGTAGGTCTCGCGTAAAAAGTCGCGGGAGACCGCTGGTACAAAATATATAACACCGCATATTACAGAAAACTGTCAGAAAAATGCCATGAATGTCCACTCCAATCTACAACAGCCGATAATTACATTACGATAGCAGTTGTACACGGTGAGACACAGGCTAAATCAGTCCCACCTAACTTAGACGTCTGCCTTACCACTTGTCACTTTAAGCATTTACCGGACTATTCCGGAGCATTCCGGAACATTCCGGTTCCGGTAGTCGCCGGACAGGACGAACAAGCGCCGACAATTAGGATCACAGACCTTCTGAGGACATGGACAGCGGTGATCAATTATTCATTGGACACGTCTTGTCTATGCGACCTACTGTACTTGTATATTATTTTAGGCTTAGAACTCAGGAGTTATTTTCGTGTGTTGATTGATTTTGAGGTTAGTTGCGCTTGTTTCATTTTTTAATTCTAAATAAGATATGATAAGGAACGGTGGGAAACTATTTTAAAGTTAATACTTAAAATAGTATTAATTGTAGCAACAAATAAAATACATTTAAAAAAATAAAATACAAAATTTTAAACTTTTGATACATTAGAGCCCAAATATAATTAGTCAATTTGCTAGTGACTATTATTAGTAGTAGTACTAGTAGTAGTTGCAAGAATAATCAGCAAATTCGCATTAAATTACCAAAAGAGTTTAAATAAGTAAAATGTAAGATTTATGTGTCGACATAAGATTAGCACTTAAAAAAATTACCTACCCACATAAACGTCAAACATGTGCCAAAGACATACAATATAATAACTGACAGTATCTGTGTTTTGTTCGTTAATTATAAACGTTATTCATAGTAAAGTTTCATTGCCCTATTAAAACGCAGAAATATTGAGTTCCAAGAGAAATATATGCAAACAGAAGGCCACCTAACTGGTGTGTGGTGTGGTCAAGCGTCACGAAATGTCACTGTGACATGTCATCGCAAATGGCGCGTCAGATGACAGCGCACGCGCATCCGTCAGCGCAGCGAATGATTGACACGACGGACTGACGGACGGACACACCGAACGACCACTAATAATACCGATATTCGTGGAAACGATGCAAATAGAACGTCTACGATTGTTTTATGACTTTTATGACTGTCATAAATTAACGTTATTATGACATACGGGCTGTTATTTCAGGTATTTGTTACGTAGTTTGTATTTATTGAGAATTGTGTGAAATAGGTTTAGATTAATATCTAGTTTTAATTTTAGTCGAGTTTGTTTTAGTGATTTAGAATCGGAGATGGGTCCGTATTGATTACCACTTAAACAACTTAAAGCCCTCAGCGCCTGTGTATCATTACTACACATGCTAGTTATAGCATTGTGAATCAAAAAGGATACGCACGCACGACTTATTGCGTTCAAAACTTTCGGAATGCACATGATTTTCTTAGATTTTGCAAGGAGAAAAAATTCTTTGGCCTGGACTATTCGAATGCCATATGTTAGATTAGCTTACGACAGAAGATAGCAGTACTAAAGAGTTGAAGTTTAAAAGAAGTCAAGTTTGTGTCAGGTTGATCAGGCTTGGCAGTGAGGGTGTCCTTCACATTGTAGAAATATAGAGCAGTCTTATGAATGTGAAGAAATGCTTGCTTGGAGAAAAATAGGGCAAGGAACTCGTAAAGTTCATTCCCTGGCCAGTTCCCTATAGAATATCATATCAGCCTTACAAATTCTACTGCTGAACATTCCAAAAGATTACATTATATTTGGAGGAAGTTGCTCCTTATCACCACACTGAGCAGGCGGGTTGCTGATCCATCACTAAAAATAGTTAGTAATGATGTGAACTTACGTTGCTCGATATTTAATCCATATTTGTTACTGCATCCAAATCTGTAAAAGAAATAAGAAAATGTTTATCATACTGTTATGATGAGGGTATTTTGAAATTGTAAACATTTATAAGTTGAATGCTGATTTTGTAATGTAAAGAAAAGTGAATACGAAACGAGCACTACCAACTAATAAGGACACAAGTTTACAACCTATATTTTACTATCTGATCCGACAGCCCTTGTCACAATTTTTCTTTTTCTATCTTTTAAATAATGGCTTCGTGCGTCTAGCACATTTAGCCAGTGTCAAGTAAGTGCTAACTATATTAATAATATATAATATTTAATTCATAGTAAATGAGAATGAGTGGTGATAAAGATGGTAAATGAGATACCCTCCCCTAAGCCCCTTGAGTCCTCAGTAAAGATGTGGGACTATACTGAGATCTCACATGGACTCCTTGAGAGAAAATTTGAAAAGTGATGTTGCACTGTTTTGTTTGATTTACCAACACTCATGTATGTTCACAAACACTTAACGGTTAATAATCCACCGTTATTACACATTAATGTTAGAAATATCACAAATTTTAGAAAATAAAACAAAACTGCAGACATGACGCTTCACTTTCCCGCCAAGAAGTCCTCTATATTTTACTAACTGATCCCTTGTCCCATTGTTGTGCCAATTGCGCTATCTGTCAGACGACTGACAGCTATGTCAAACGCCATAGTTATCATAAAAAGTTTTTATTGAACGATGTTTATAGAACCGTTAAGATTTCTTAATTTAAAAAAAATCTGCTTCACTTGCTAATTTAAGTTCAATGCAAACTTTGTCCTTACAATATTAAACACAATAAAAAAATAATTATACAATCAAAAGCAGTCGTTTAAAAGTTATGCGTTTACATATATTTCATCTTTCCAATTTTGTATAAAGACTAGCTGACTCGACAGACCGTTGTCCTGTCTTATTAAAATTCTTAATGTCCATTGCGCTTATTATCAAACGACTGGCAGCAATGTCAATCGCCATGGTTACAATGAAAAGTTTATTAGATAAGAAAATTTAATAGGGTGGTTAAGTGTTCACAATTTTTTTTAAAGTTTTTGCTTCTTCCTAATTTTAACGGCGCGCGCCGGGCTTATATGTGAATCTAAACAATTCATTCAAATCGGTCCAACTGTTTAGGAGTAATTCAGTGACATACACACGTACGGTACACATTTATATAAATCAAGATTATTCTAGAAAAATATTTTATCATATCAGCCTTATACTGCTGATGACTGAACATTAGCCTCCTTAATAAATTCATAATTATATTGGGGGTATCTGCCCATAATTACCACGCTGCTGGGCATATATACATATCAACAAAAGTAAAGATTAATAGAAAATATATGTAGTCAGATTTAACATCGTCAATTAACATTCCTTTAGCAACTCTAGTCTAAAAACACTTACATTTCAATAACTTAAAATCACTAATAGGTGTACAAACTCGCATAAGCGCGTATGCTCCGCACGCACGTAATAAAAGTAGGATTGAACCACTAAATCAAACTTAACGACCGTATCATTGCCAATTGACCGGGGTATTGACAAGCTTGGTTTGCCGTCGAGACCAGGTTCATTTGGTTCACTTAACAAATTAGTAATACACTAGAGGCCGCCCGCGACTTCGCTCGTGTCTTACAGGTACTTCTTCAAAAGCATGGTCTCACGGAAGAATATAAAATGGTCTCACGGAAGAATCCTACTAATATTATAAACGTGAAAGTTTGTATGTGTGGATGGATGTTTGTTACTCTTTCACGCAAAAACTACTGGAGCGATTGTGATGAAACTTTGTACGTGTATAGCTGCAGTCCTGGACTAACATATAGGACATTCTTTCTCCCGATATTTCCACGGGTACGGGGACCACGTGGGTAAAACCGCAGGGCGCTCCTAGTATAAAATAATGCATCTGAAGTAGTCTTTGAAAACTAGTCACTACCTTTGAAAGCACCGTCAATATCAGTATAGATTAGGCTTGACAAACAGGCAGACAGACAGAAATAGTAAAAAAGAACACTTTGGCTTATGTACCATTTAATAAATCGCGGTTATTATAATATTAAAAACAGACACTCCAGTTTTATCTGCATTGATGGAATTGCTACTGCTTTTGCCCTGCACTGGACCAACAGTTTGATGCGAAATTTAGCTTTACAGGTAATTTTTAAGAAAATATATATATATATATATATATATATATATATATATATATATATATGTATATATATATGATTCAACAGCTGAAATAGCACATTGATTAAAACATGGTAAAACATGTTTTATAGCGGAAAAGTCCCAAATTCCTTTGGAAACCACGAAACCAAATTCTGGTACCCACAGGTATTCCATGGCAGAACAGAATGCTGCACTTCGGTCTTCGCTTTTATGCTATAATCTTCAGACACTTAACTTGGCTTACGAAGAATATGAACATCATGCTCGGTAGTACTCGATTTTACTTGACACACAAACGGTCACCCATCAAAGGACTGACCTATAAAAGCTTCTTCACATTCTAATAGTTTAGGGCATCCTAAAATCGTCTACGTCAATTGTTCAACTTATTTTTTCGTCAAAAAAATTACATTATTTATTTGAACTTCACTGTTGTCGTTCCGTTTCACATGAAATAACCATTTGTTACAAACGCACTAATTAATGTAATTAGAAAATGAGTCGTTCTACATCGGATCATGATGTCCGATATAATTTACTCTAGTGATCTATTCGTTTACTGTCGAGAGTTTTAGATTTAGTGTTGCCTAGCATGATGTTCTCGCTCAAATCAGATTTGTGGAAATTTTTACTGGACAGATGGATAGGCAGAAACCGGTACCACATTATACGTAATATATATATTATACGAAGTTATGTCCTGCTGCTCAGTGTTCCTATTTAATGTACGTATTTATGTATGTACGTTTATTTAATTTAATTATTAGTATTTATTTTTGTTTATGTTTATCAAAATACAACTATATATTTTTATTCTTTTCTACACCCCCGGTTTTCATTTAATTTTAATCACTCTCCATCCTAAGGTTGCCTGGAAGAAATCGCTGTAAACGATAAGGCCGTTAATTGTATCTCTTTTCTTTTGCAACTGTTTTCTTGTTTTATTTTTAATTTGGTGTACAATAAAGAATTTTCTATCCATTCTCTATACATTCTATACTCACCACGCCAACCTTATGTGGTTTTGAGAGGGCTTGTGTGTGGCATCGTGCTTAAAGCATTTTCTAACCTCTAAGGGCTTTTATTTGGCGGGAGAAAAAAATAACCTTGACGATTTTCTTGCCCGTTTTTAGAATCACTCTCGCCCGCAGTGAATGGGCGCGCTAGTTTTTAAGTGTTGACTTTTATAAGAACTCTATTGAGCCTTGAATAAATGGTTTTGACTTTGACTTTGACTAACTTGACTTCGAAAATGAATAAATACTTTATTATTTTAGCCCAGAAGTGCTCTATGTATGAAGCTTACTAAACGGTCACCTTTACAAGAATTGGGGAGACAATGATATAATTTTTATGAACTGTTTAACTTAACTTTTAGTTTGATTGAAAGTATAGTTAAATAATAGGAAAATATTATGGCGACTAATTTAAATAATTGATGATACATTTTTTAGAAAACCTATTTACAACAGACAGTAATTTTAGTCGTATAGTATCGCTATGTCGACCAATAGTCAAAGAAATGATAAACAAGTAAAAATACCGCAAGATCCCTAAACTGTGTCACGCCTTTGGCAATATTAGGTAATATAAATATTAACAATAACTCAGCTGTTTAGTATTTAGTCTTCTCCATAAAAACAGAACCTCAATACAAGAAAATCATCAAACCATCTCAGTAAATAAACATCAGACTTGACATTTATAGTCCAAACTCAAAGAGGACCGATTCTTGCTAATTTACTGCCTGGCATACAGCCCCAATAAGCGATAAGTCATGACATGACAGCGACACGTGACTAATTAAACTTATAGTTGATTGCTTGTGGAGCTAATTAATTTTTTGACTGCAGGCTCTTTAAGGCTGATTGAAACCCAGGCTGATGACTCCAGGCAACGGTTATTAAAGTTCTTCAAAGCCTTTAAATTTCGTGTTTGATGATAATTATGTTATTGTTTTCTTAGGATCAATCGTAATTCTTTTTAAGCGCCATCTGAGATAGTAAGACGGCTTTATAGCGCAGAATTATGTACCTTATTAATAAGAAGTAAAAAATATTCTGGATTGTCACAAGTTTTATGTAGATTTTTTTAAAATATTGTAATAGTTGAAATATTGTATTTTATGATGACGATTTAAAATTGCAATTGTACCTATGTATGTATAAAATGATTATTATATGGTAGATATATAAATCTGGATGGTTTTCAACAAAGGACACACATAATAAGAACAACAAATTCAGATTACAGTAAAAAGTAACAACATTTTATTTTGAACTCATTTTTAAAGAAATTATTTTTGATAGTTAATAAATTACATAGAGAAACAGACGTACTATACTAACAGGCACAAAATTGACCAGTAAAGTATAATCTAGTACTATAAAATTGTTGACCCTATCAGATATTTGCAATTGAATAGAAAATTACTGTTAATTGAAATTACACAACATTATGAGTGGACACGGATGTACATAGAGCTAGACCATCATAGTCACTTTCACAACATTCTGTTTAACGGTAGTTCAAATCAAATCAAATCAAAAATATTTATTCAGTAACAATATAACATTTAGGTTAACAGTGTTTGGGGACCCCTTTTAAGTAAACATATACCTGTGTTAGGGGAACCCGCTCTTCCTGGTCATTTGTTTGCAACATTTTATCTACTATGATACATGCTTAAATTATTAAATATAATGTGTGTTCGTGTGTAAATGTGTGCGCGTGTGTGAGTGTGTGTACGTGAGTGTGTGCGCTTGTGTGTGTGTATTTGCCTGTGTGAGTATTTTGTGGCTATGTTGGAATGTAGTGCTAAAAAAAAAAAATAATAATAAGTTTAATAATTTTATATAGTAAGTAATATATTTTCTAGAATCTAATTATTATATAAGTTTAGTTTAGTTTAGCTTAGACATAGTATTAATGTGATTCAACTTGGATTACTGTAATTTTAATCAATACTTCGTATAAAAGAAAGTAGCTTTTCCTCTGTCAGCCCATATATATCCTTATATCTGTAAAACTACGCAACCGATTTTTATGCGGTTTTTATAATAGATAGATAAATTCAAGAGGAAGGTCACGCGGCCACTAGTTAGATATAATTTAAATTCAAACTATGTATCGGCTACAGATGAGACACAGTATAACAGAAAATATCCTCAAAACTATGAAAAAATACACTAAAGTTTCCCAGCCGCACCAAAGGGGTCTAGTTAAACTCATATCGCATGCTTCATGGAATAGTGACTTAACTCAAAAAAGACGATTTTTGGGACATCTCAAAAGAAGATCTTGTATAGAATACTAATTGTCCTACTTGTAAGCGCATTAAATTGATACTGATTTGTTAATTAGTTATTCTGCTTGTGTTTGAACGTTTGATTAACATTGGTTCGATCTCAGTAAGAAATAGAAAGACTGTATAAGTACGTAACTCAAACCTGACCTATCTATTAATGGGTCGATGTTCCTTTCAGCATGCGCTATCTAGGCATTTATCAGGGTTTTAAGCTAAAGTTGGTTTCAAACTACACTCGCGGTCAACTTAACCGCTTAAGTTTCAAGCTTTACATTGACATATTGTTTTTAATTACATGATGTTTGCCCTTACTTCAATCAATAGTCCACTTTGAATGTAGAGTTAACGGTTGAGTCGATATGTTTGCTCGCGAGTGTAGATCCCATGTTGTAAGTAAAATAAAGGTATACCAACCAGTGTAAGATCTGGAGACCTTAGGGCGACTTGCACAATAGTGCTCAATTTTATTTAAGCTTTCATTGCATTTCAGTCATTTGTTTAAAGTTGAGAGGGACGGAACGATGATTTGAATAGATTTAGCACTAAACAGTGACTGTTGTGCAAGCCGGCCTTAGTAAATTAACATCGTTTTGCGAGTCTATATGTGTGCAATTATAATAGTTGATATTTTAGTGATGGTTGTTTTTATATTTGTGACTTTGTGTATATCAATACGTACATCTAGTACACCCGTCTTCTCCGTCTCCCCAAAAACGTAAATCAAAGAAAAAAAATTGAAACTTCACGATGAAATACACATTATGAAAATGTCCGATTTTAGTGCGGTAAATGTTGTTTAGGTAGATATATAATTTCAATTGGTAAAATGGATAATGGGATTTAGAAATATGAAATTTGAACGTATATATTAAATGAAATATAAATAAATAAATATTTTCTGACAATTACTTACTTACACCAATTATTTAGTTCCAAGATAAGTATCATTAAGAACTTGTGTTATGGATACTAACTTTTTTTTTTGTAAATACACACTTAATATACATAGGAAAACACCCAGACTAGAACAAATATTCATCTACTATTCACTACCTCTAGAGTGAAGCGTAGGTATATTGACCTCCACGCCATATCGGTCGTCAAAATGGCCCTATGTAACTTGTCTTGTAATTGTTATTTATGTTTGATTCATTGGTCCTATTTAAAACAAAACATATCTTAGGAGGGCTTTGTAAAGGTGGAAAGAAGAAAGCCTACCAAGCGCAACAAATGCGGCACCGGTCATACTGGACCCAGGTCCCAAGTGCCTGAGACGCTGTTCTATGTGTCTCGTCTCCACTACTCGACATAGGAGATTGACGAGTACATCCAGGTGAAGACCAACTACAACCTGCGGGTCCAGCGGTTGGCCTCCCGTCGCGGAGTGAGTTTTAATTCCTTTGTGGTGCGAGTTCCAACTGTCACTTGAACAGCTGTCGACCTTCACAAAGGAAGAGTTCCGGCGGTTCAAAGTCCGGTTAACGAACACCGCGTCAATAAGATACTAACATATTTTTTAAGGTTTGCTAGCCTGCCCGCCTTCAAAGGGAGGTTAAAAAAATATCTTCCTAAGCAAACGTTCTATGACATTAATAACTTTATGAAGTAATGACATTTTGTTTTATTTTAATTTTCATAATTATTGACGGTATTTTTATTAATTGCATTTATATTTCTTGATTCATTTGTTATTGACATTTTATATTTTGACATTATTAATTCCTCATGATATTGTAATTTAATTAAATTTTAATAATTCTAATAATTATGTATGTTTTCATTTCTGTAACGTGTAATGTTGTAATACCAATAAATGATTATTTAAATATTAGGTCGGGGAAAAAGTCTTTTCGCATAACGTAGGTATAAACTTATTATAAATTTTTTTTGACTGTACTATTTGTGTCTGGCTGGTTTTGGTAACATTAAAAAGGTTCCATTATAAAGAAAAGAAAAAAATAAAAAAAAGTTGTTTTCCGCTATTTTTCATTTGTTTTTCTCTCCGTAAAAATGAGTGAATCTAATGAAGAAATTCGATACATTTTAAAATTTTATTATGAAAAAGGCAAAAATGCAACTCAAGCAGTGAAAAAAATTTGTGATGTTTATGGACCTGATGCAGTGTCAGTAAGAGTAGCACAAATTTGGTTCAAACGTTTTCAGTCCGGAAATTTTGATGTTAAAGATGCACCTCGCTCTGGTCGCCCTGTTACGAATAAAATGGACGCCATTTTTGAAAGAGTGGAGCAAGATCGGCATATTAGTAGTTACGATGTAGCTGAAGAACTGGGAATTGACCACAAAACAGTTTTGACCCATTTGAAGAAAGCTGGTTATACAAAAAAGCTCGATATTTGGGTGCCACACGAGCTCACTCAAAGAAACTTAATGAACCGTGTACTCATTTGCGATTCATTATTGAGACGTAATGAAACCGAGCCGTTTTTGAAGAGATTGATAACTGGCGATGAAAAGTGGATCACGTACGACTAGAACGTGCGAAAAAGGTCGTGGTCGAAAGTTGGCCAGGCTTCACAGACTGTGGCCAAACCTGGCCTAACACGAAATAAGGTGATGCTGTGTGTATGGTGGGATTGGAAGGGCATTGTTTATTATGAGCTTTTACCGCCCGGCAAAACCATCGACTCTGATCTTTACTGCCAGCAACTGATGAGATTAAAGGAAGCAGTCGAGAGAAAACGGCCGGAATTGATCAACAGGAAGGGTGTGGTCTTTCATCACGATAACGCTAGACCACACACATCTTTAGCCACTCAGCAAAAATTAAGAGAGTTCGACTGGGAGGTCCTAGTGCATCCACCATATAGCCCTGACCTTGTGCCTTCAGATTTTCACCTGTTTCGGTCTCTGCAGAATTCTTTAGGTTCTGTAAGGTTGACCTCAAGAGAGGACTGCCAAAACTATTTGTCCCGTTTTTTTGATCAGAAGTCCCAAAGTTTCTACAGTAACGGGATAATGTCTCTGCCCACAAAATGGCAGAAAGTTATTCAACAAAACGGTACATATATATTGTAAATAAATGTAAATAAACTTTGAAAAAAATGTCTTGACTTTTCATACAAAAATACGAAAAGACTTTTTCCCCAACCTATTATAAAACCATTTATTACATTATTGCCTAAAATAAATGGATATTATTATTATATTTACATTATAGTACATCTGCTATATTCAAAAGCAGAATCGTATAAAGCAACTTTTAAATATAAAAAAACATAAACGCGCAAATGATCTAAAACCGATTTGAAAAGCAAAATTTTTATCGTAAATAGTACCGTTCCATTTCGATCAGCTTAATTAAACCCTCCGAGTCGTGAAGAGCGTCCGGCGCGCACAAAAGATGAATTTGTATCTATCGATTACGATAAGAATTTCTTTGTAACAATGATTTTGGTATCAAATCACACAATTAGAAGTGATCGTCTTGATTTGGCGGCGCTTTGTCGGCGCGCTGTCATTGTTGCATGTCGTTGGTTGGTTGGCGAGGGCTCGCTCCTCATGGCACTGAGTGGTACTGTTGATCGACTGACCATGTAATGGTTTAGCCTAACATCCTCATAGGTAATCTGGAGATTACAAGAAATGTTTATTTTATTAGTAAGTTAGTAAGTATACGGATAAAGTTGTGTGCATCTAAACCAAAGTGGTAGAATATTTTTTCCAAATACTGGTATGCCAATCACCTGTTGCCCTAATCAGATAAATTGTATAATTTTATTGTACATGATAGTTTTTTTGTTCGATGTACATAATATAGAAGTAGTGTATACTATATTACTGATCTCTGTGTATTAATGGTTAGTTTAATTTGAACCGTGATTGGCTCCTTGGCTTACGTTCAGCAGTGGACAGCGATTGGTTGATTGATTGATGTACATTATATAGCAGTGTTTATATTATACTACTAGTCTCTGTATATTAATGGTTAGTTTAAATTTATTTTTTCCTAAGATATTTCACAAATTCTTATTTAGCCATAAACTAAGCAAAATTCATGAAAAACATGTAAAAAAATAAACTTTCTTTTTCAATCTGAAAGAAAATGTCTAAGTATATTATGAATTTAAAATAATTCAATTCTGCATTATAAATCGCAATAAAAAATAAATAAAAAAAGTGTCAACAAACAGATATAATCTATTTATTATACTTTTGATTATAAACTTTGAAAAGACAATCTAAAATAATGATTTCAGCATTTACTAGTAAGACTTCCAAAATAGAAGCGAATCCCAGCCCCGAGTGGAGCCCAGCTGTCACAAGCTATCGACAGGGCTGTCGACTTTGACGGAACAACTAGAATGATCCACGTCATGATTGGTGAGATGACGCAGCACTATGATACGGAGACCGGGGTGACCGGCATCGGGGGGAGCCCTTCATCACAATCTCAATTAGTAGCTTTTTCTTCTTCTTAGATATGAAGCGCTCGTTGCTAGGTGGTCGGAAACGATCAACGAAGTAAAGCAGTGCTTGGATGGCAGACCGTTTGTGTGGCATTTGATATCGAGCGCTTCCGTGCTTAGGAAGGCACGTTAAGCCGTTGGTTTTGCAGGCTTGCAACCTATTACGTGGGATGCCTCTGCCTACTGCTTCGAGGAAACAAAAATTGCGAAATGTTATTACCAGAGGTCGGAATTAGGTAGAGTTATTCATGTACTTACACTGATTTCACACAGCGAAAGAATATAGTGGATATGCTTCAAATCCCGGGATTAATTTTAAAGAATAGAAAAAATCCCGTTACTTTTTAATAAAAAGTTATTTACTTTTACCAATAAAAATTGTATGGTATGTGTATCTTTGTTTTATTTGTCTATCTATGATGTTTTTATTATTATTTATTTGTAATATTGTTGGCCACACGGGATTGTCCATTTGAAATCCCGGGAAGGTCCACATTAATATCAACATTTCGATGCAAGTACATAAATAACTCTACCTAATTCCGACCTCTGGTTATTACACACTAAGCAAGTGATGGATTAAAAATATCTTTGTAATAATTCCCGCGCTACTATAATTTACCGAAAAATCGGGAAACTATTCAACACGACACGTGTTTCGCCCTCACACAGGGCATCTTCAGGTAAGATAGGAGCCTCAGAACAACGATGTCTTCACGACCAACGCTGAAACGAGACTCAGTGTATGGGCGAAACACGTGTCGTATTGAATAGTTTCTCGATTTTTCGGGAAATTATAGTAGCGCGGGAATTGTTACAAAGATATTTTTAATCCATAATTTGCTTACAAAGGATTTCCGCAAAGTAACGCCTGAATCAATAAATTATTTATGATACACACTTCACGAAAATTTGGACGACACTCCATTAAAATTCTATAGTTATATAATAATAATATTGTATGAATATTGTTATTTGTTGTTTTTATATTTGTGTATTAATTAGAGCTTATTAGTTTATAGAATAATTATTATACGTACTTTAGTAATATGATTAAGTTCCCTCTCAAATTGCAGTGCCCCTACGGGGTATCAGTATTCATTACTGAGGTACCTACTTGTTTACTTGATGCAACAAAGATTTATGATTTAACTTATGTCATAGTATGTATGTAAGTATGCATACTGTTTGAACTTCTTGTAAACTGACTCCTAATCGCAAAATATACGATTTATTTATTTAGTACACACACAGAAATATACATACAGAAATACTAAAAACTAAGAAACATTGGGTACAGGGCACAGCTTAGTACAGAAAGAAATATCTTCCAGCTGACCCGCGATAGGAAAAAGTTAAGGTAAAACAGGCTAGCATGTGCATTATAATATAAACACAGAGAAAAATTATACATCACAAAAAGGGAAAAAAAAACCCAATTTGCTATATAATTAAAAAATAATTTAGCATCTCTCGAGATAAATAACGCTAGATGTCATAAAATTAATAGAGAATAGATGGGTCACACAATAAGCGTATTGAATGTTTAAATGATTGTTATTTGAAGTTGCTCGGACAATTAGACAGTATATTGATACACGATGAATTGCACAATGGTGATGATGATGAATGACACGCATTTGTCGGCTTTGAGGCCTTTTGATATGTCATTATTGGAAATAAAGAATCTTGACTGGAGTGTTGACGTTTGATGCTTTGGCAAAGCTTTACAATCTTACAAATCTAAGTCGTTTTTAAAATTCGGGGGTTTTTAAGGTGTTTTTGTGCCAAAACTTAATTAAAAATATATTTGTAACAATTCCCGCGCTACTATAATTTCCCGAAAAATCGAGAAACTATTCAACACGACACGTGTTTTGCCCTTACACAGGGCATCTTCAGGTAAGATAGGAGCCTCAGAACAACGATGTCTTCACGACCAACGCTGAAACGAGAGTCAGTGTAAGGGCGAAACACGTGTCGTGTTGAATAGTTTCTCGATTTTTCGGGAAATTATAGTAGCGCGGGAATTGTTACAAATATATTTTTAATCCATCATTTGCTTACAAAAGAATTTCCGCAAAGTAAAGCCTGAATCAATAAATTATTTATTATACACACTTCACGAAAATTTGGACGACACTCCATTAAAAGTCTATAGTTATATAATAATAATATTGTATAAATATTGTTATTTGTTGTTTTTATATTTGTGTATTAATTAGAGCTTAATAGTTTATAATAGGTTGGGGAAAAAGTCTTTTCGTATTTTTGTATGAAAAGTCAAGACATTTTTTTCAAAGTTTATTTACATTTATTTACAATATATATGTACCGTTTTGTTGAATAACTTTCTGCCATTTTGTGGGCAGAGACATTATCCCGTTACTGTAGAAACTTTGGGACTTCTGATCAAAAAAACGGGACAAATAGTTTTGGCAGTCCTCTCTTGAGGTCAACCTTACAGAACCTAAAGAATTCTGCAGATACCGAAACAGGTGAAAATCTGAAGGCGCAAGGTCAGGGCTATATGGTGGATGCACTAGGACCTCCCAGTCGAACTCTCTTAATTTTTGCTGAGTGGCTAAAGATGTGTGTGGTCTAGCGTTATCGTGATGAAAGACCACACCCTTCCTGTTGATCAATTCCGGCCGTTTTCTCTCGACTGCTTCCTTTAATCTCATCAGTTGCTGGCAGTAAAGATCAGAATCGATGGTTTTGCCGGGCGGTAAAAGCTCATAATAAACAATGCCCTTCCAATCCCACCATACACACAGCATCACCTTATTTCGTGTTAGGCCAGGTTTGGCCACAGTCTGTGAAGCCTGGCCAACTTTCGACCACGACCTTTTTCGCACGTTCTTGTCGTACGTGATCCACTTTTCATCGCCAGTTATCAATCTCTTCAAAAACGGCTCGGTTTCATTACGTCTCAATAATGAATCGCAAATGAGTACACGGTTCATTAAGTTTCTTTGAGTGAGCTCTTGTGGCACCCAAATATCGAGCTTTTTTGTATAACCAGCTTTCTTCAAATGGGTCAAAACTGTTTTGTGGTCAATTCCCAGTTCTTCAGCTACATCGTAACTACAAATATGCCGATCTTGCTCCACTCTTTCAAAAATGGCGTCCATTTTATTCGTAACAGGGCGACCAGAGCGAGGTGCATCTTTAACATCAAAATTTCCGGACTGAAAACGTTTGAACCAAATTTGTGCTACTCTTACTGACACTGCATCAGGTCCATAAACATCACAAATTTTTTTCACTGCTTGAGTTGCATTTTTGCCTTTTTTATAATAAAATTTTAAAATGTATCGAATTTCTTCATTAGATTCACTCATTTTAACGGAGAGAAAAACAAATGAAAAATAGCGGGAAACAACTTTTTTTTATTTTTTTCTTTTCTTTATAATGGAACCTTTTTAATGTTACCAAAACCAGCCAGACACAAATAGTACAGTCAAAAAAAATTTATAATAAGTTTATACCTACGTTATGCGAAAAGACTTTTTCCCCGACCTAATAGAATAAGTATTATACGTAGTTTTGTAATATGTTTAAGTTCCCTCTCAAATTGCAGCGCCCCTACGAGGTATCAGTTTTCATTGTTTTACTTAGGTCCTACTTGTTAACTTGATGCAATATAGATTTTTGATTTAACATATGTCATAGTAAGTATGTATGTAAGTATGCATACTGTTTGAACTTCTTGTAAACTGACTCCTAATCGCAAAATATATTATTTATTTATTTAGTACACACACAGAAATATACATACAGAAATACTAAAAACTAAGAAACATTGGGTACAGAGCACAGCTTATTCCAGAAAGAAATATCTTCCAGCCGACCCGCGATAGGAAAAACTTATGGTAAAACAGGCTAGCATGTGCATTATAATATAAACACAGAGAAAAATTATACATCACAAAAAGGGAAAAAAAACCCAATTTGCTATATAATTAAAAAATAATTTAGCATCTAGCGAGATAAATAACGCTAGATGTCATAAAATTAATAGAGAATAGATGGGTCACACAATAAGCGTATTGAATGTTTAAATGATTGTTATTTGAAGTTGCTCGGACAATTAGACAGTATATTGATACACGATGAATTGCACAATGGTGATGATGATGAATGACACGCATTTGTCGGCTTTGAGGCCTTTTGATATGTCATTATTGGAAATAAAGAATCTTGACTCGAGTGTTGACGTTTGATGCTTTGGCAAAGCTTACAATCTCACAAATCTAAGTCGTTATTTACATTCGGGGTTTTTTTTGGTGTTTTTGTGCCAAAACTTAATGCTATGTGGTTTTTTTATTATAATATTGTTTAGTGCATTATTACAAAACTGTCACTTTTATTACAAAAAGTGAAGACAGTGATAGCACTAGTTTTAAACCTGCTTTAACTTTAGATCTTGTTTAGTAATAGAAACTTTAATGTTTATAATTGTGACGACCGATATGGCGTGGAGGTCAGTATACCTACACTTCACTCCAGAGGTCGTGGATTCGATTCCCACACAGGACAAACCTTTGTGTACATGAACATGATTATTTGTTCTGGTCTGGGTGTTTTCCTATGTATATTAAGTATGTATTGACAAAAAGAAGTATTTAAGTATGTTTATACGTTATTTAGTATCCATAACACAAGTTCTTAGTGACCCCTATCTTGGAAATTAATAATTGGTGTGATTGTAAGGGAAAAAAGAGAAAAAAAAGAGAATATTTTAAGGTGTTTTAGTGTCAAAATTTAATGCTATGTCGTGTTTTTCATATTATAGTTTTGTGTCTTTTGGGCTTCTAAAGTTAAACCAGGCTTAAAACTACTGGTGCCAATTTCATTACATAAAGTGAATACAGTGATAGAACTAGTTTTAAACCTGGTTTATCTTTAAATCTTGTTTTGTAATAGGAACTTTATTGTTTTACCAGAGTTTATAATTGTTAATGTGACGTCACAAATTGATGTCGTTGTTGTTAGTTTTTGTGCAAAAATGTATTGTTGTATTGGCTGTTTACAAGAAGGCAGCGTTTTTATGTTTTACTAGCTTTTGTTATTATTTATGCGCCGTGTGGTAGAGGCATCTTTGAGCAGTTCTACCACTCCATGTCTCACTACAGGGTGTCGTAGAAGGTGACTAAGGTATATGGACTATATAATCTTCTACAAACATCATCTTTTTAATAGCTTTGAAAGTTGTAGCTCGATAACTTGTAATAAAAATAAAATAAAGTTTAATATTTAGGATTGCATTTTAATTTTAATATATTTTTGTAGTATTTTTGTGTGCATAATTTAAGGAATGATTCTCCTTAATACAAACTGAATAAAACAATACCAAATATTATTCTGAATAAATAAAATAATAGGCTAATACTTAAAGGCCCATTTCATAATAGCATTATCCCGGTTGCCCTAGACTTAAGCTTACGGCCCAGGGTCTGCTCACTGGTTTAACCAAATTTTGACTGAATTTCAGGTATTAAGTGGAGCGACTGCCGTCTGACCTCCGCAACCCAGAGGGAAACATCATTCTATGGTTAAACCATCTGTCAATTTGTTAGAAGGCACTGATTTCCTAATAACGACTGCCATAGATTATCATGACAGCCGGGACCAAAGGCTTAACGTGCTTTCCGAGGCACGGAGCAAGCGATAATTACGCATATAACTTCGTATAGTCATAGATGCGCCACAAGGGTTTGAACCCGAGACCCTCTGAATTTAACGGCAAGAGATCTCGCCACTGGGCTATCTATTAAAATTTATAATAACAGCTATTACAAAAAAAAGTCCCGACAAATCCAAACGTGTGGTCACAACGCCAGTCATTATTCCTCTATCTGTCAATCTGTCCTTGTCCGTCGGACGGAGCGATCGCCCGGACAGTTGTCATTGCGATTTTGAACCGTATAGCCAATTGAACAGCAGTTACATTCCTGTGACGTGTCTCCGTCGGCAGGAGTTCATTAATTTCGTAGCCAGGCGGAGCTCGTTTGGTAAAAAATAACTTTTCTCAACTCTCACCGATAGAAATCGGCATATTGTTTTACCATCAACGTCAGTGGGACATCTGTGTCTTACTTAAGGGTAGGAGACAGTGAGTTACAGCGACTTTAGTTAGCAGTGGCAGTTTTCAGGAAGATTTGATGACCTTTATGTACCATATTAGAATCGGCATATTGTCGTACCATCAACGTTAATGGGACATGTGTCTTAATTGAGGGTAAGAAGACAGTAGGTAGAACTTGTGGTATTTTTAAAGTAAAGTAAGTAAAGCATAAATTTCTTTATTTCTTAAACTAGGTATTATGTAGCACTTGAAAATGTCAAAACAAAATATAATTTTTAATAATGTAACTAAATATTACTGCAATGAAGTCACGAAGCTTAGATTCACTTACATGCAAAAAAATAAATATTAAGTGTAAGTGAATCCAAGTAGGTTATATGATCTATAGTTATCATATTGGAATCGGCATATTGTTTTACCTTCAACGAAAGTGGGGAAGTATGTGTTTTGCTAGAGATATAAGACTGTAACTAAGTGCTTTATGGTAGCTTTCAGGTTGAAAAGACGACTTTTGTATTAGACCTGTTGGGCTACATTAGGTTCATGTACATTATTATGATATTTGTGTTATTATTTTGTTAATTTTATTTATTTTGGGTGACTAACAAAACATACACCAAAAATTAACATAACAAATACAGTTGACTTAGCTTTTAAGTAAAAAGCTAAGTGCGGTTTTACTTACATGTCCGCCGTCCGTACTGTACTTTCTTTTATATATATCTATAGATTATTCGCCGTGTGGTAAAGGCATCTTCAAAGAGTTCTACCAACCCAGGGGGCGTCGTTGAAGGGCATGGGATCTCTTCTGGTGGATGGTCAAAGTGGCCGAAGTGCTAACCACCTCCCACCATTTCACACGTTTTACTTAAATATTTTATTTTAGATAAAGGATATTATAACATGCAAATAATAATAATAATAGGAAAGTTACGATATCTCTACAAATATAAATGTTTTTTTTTTTATAGAACCGAGATAAACACATAATTATAAATCCTATATTCGATGAGAACATCCAACAAACGGAAAACACAAATTTAAAGAAGGCACAGCTTAGTAAAAAAATGTTTTTTATTACCACAACGAAAAGATATAATATTTAAAGAATGGTTTTTAAGACAGACAATAGTGATGGTAATGAATGAGTAAATCTATGAATTTCATATAAAATAACAAAATAATTGTTTTTTACTTTTCTAGGACACAGTAAGCCATTATAATAAGTATCTAAAATATGAGCTGGGTCACCACTCGTACTCAGAAAAACACCTAGCAGTCAAACCCGAAACAGAATTTGAGCATGCACTCTCATTGTTTAAAAGCAATACTATACCAAAAGATCATACTTGATTAAATATATAATACAAGTCAAAATATAAGTAGTTAACAATTCAAACATAACTCAAACTCAAAACTCAAAAATACTTTATTTCATAAACTATTACATAGTACTTGAAAACGTCAAAATTATAAAAAAATAACAAAAACAATAAAATATAACTATACTAAAATCACGAAGCTTAGATTCACTTGCAACCAAATAATTTAAAAAAAACAAAAAACATTTAAGTGCAAGCGAATCTAAGTGCCAGTTCCGAGCCACCGCTCTGTAAGAAGAACTGGCAAGAAACTCACAGGCTATGCTCTTTTAAATTATCGATTGGTTAGTAACAATCTTCATTTGTCTGTGACGCTATACAATGCAACATAATATAACAATATTCATGCTTTAAGTCATTCATATTAGAACAGCCTGTATGAAACGGCGGTTTAATCCCAAGCATTTTTATCAGCCATATAGTCTTTAATAGAATAATATCCCTTTGAAGACAGCTTGCGTTTTATTGTTAATTTAAATTTATTTAGGCTTAATTGCTGTATATTGCTTGGGATTTTATTATAGAATCGCACACATTGACCTTTAAAAGATTTGTTAATTTTTTGGAGCCTAGTGGCAGGTACAACTAGTTTATGCTTATTTCTTGTGTTTAGGTTATGTATATCACTTTTCTTACTCAATTTATCAAAATTTTTGTGTACATATACTAGGTTTTCATAAACAAACTGACCCGCCACTGTCAAAATACCAATTTCTTTAAATTTATCCCTTAGTGAATGTCTACATGGTAGATTATAAATTGCTCGTATGGCCCTCTTCTGCAGTACAAAAATATTTTGAATATCTGCGGCACAACCCCACAGAAGAATACCATACGACATAACACTATGAAAATAGCAATGATAAACAAGCCTAGCTGTTTCAACGTCTGTTAATTGGCGAATTTTCTTTACCGCATATGCAGCAGAGCTGAGTCTATTCGACAATTCACCAATATGTGGGCCCCACTGTAACTTAGAATCTAATATAACACCCAAAAATTTGGTGGTATCCACAAGGGTCAACTCATCTTCCTTTATTTTAATAGTGGTGTTTACTTGTCTGACGTTAGGCGTCACGAATTTAATGCATTTCGTTTTAGCCCCATTTAATAATAAATTGTTAACGTCAAACCAGTGCACCACCTTTGAGATCGCATTGTTTACATCGTCTGGGTTCTGATATCGCTTTATTTTAAATAATAATGATGTATCATCAGCAAACAATACTATCTCGTGATTTTCCTTTACCAAATGTGGCAAATCATTAATATAAATTAAAAACAAAAACGGGCCGAGAATCGAGCCCTGCGGTACCCCCATTTTTACTACAGAACCCTGAGATCGCTTTCCATTAACTTCAACCCTTTGAATCCTATTACTTAAGTAAGAAGTAAGAAGATCCAATGCGGAGCCTCTTATTCCATAATAATCTAATTTTTTTATCAATGTTTCATGAGGAACACAATCAAAAGCTTTGGACAGATCGCAAAAAATACCTAAAGCGTCCAAAGAATCTTCCCAAGCATCAAAAATATGTTTCAAAAGCTCAACACCTGCATCGGTTGTGGAGCGACCCTTAGTGAATCCAAATTGTTTTGAATGCATTAAGCCATTTTTATTAAAAAATCTTAACATTTGGTTGTAAATAAGTTTTTCAAAAATTTTACTAAAAGTAGGCAGCACTGAAATAGGTCTAAAATTAGTTGGGTCTGGTGTACTGCCCGATTTAAATAGTGGAATGATTTTACTATTTTTCATTAAATCTGGAAACGTGCCGCAATCTATACATTTATTAAATATTATAGCTAAACTGTGCGCCACCGAAACAATGATAGGCTTGGTAACTACGATGGAATTGCCCCAGAGGTCTGCAGTCTTTTTAACATTAAGAGTATTAAATGTCTTAATTATATCTATGGGTGTTACATGATTAAACATAAACTCTTCTGTACAAATGTTTACATTATCTCTTAAAATAGCCTCCGCTAAAGTAGGCGAGGAATTTAAAGTTTTTGTAGTAGACACTGGAATATTAGTAAAGAAGTCTTCAAAAGCATTGGCAATATCTAAGTCAGATGTAAGCGTCTTGCTATCAATGTTGAGTTTAAACTTATTATTATAATTCTTATTTCTTCCCGTTTCACTATTAATAATATTCCATGTCATTTTAATCTTATCATCACTATTTTTAATTTTATAGCTCAAATAACAAGACTTTGCCGTATGACATGCTTTTCTAAATATTTTAGAATATTTCCTTACATAATTATGAAATTGTTCACTATTGTTAACATTTCTTTCGTCATACAGTTCATACAGTCTCTTTCTACTTTTATGTAGCCCAGGAGTAGCCCATTCACTAAAGGCAGCATTATCATTTACCTTAATCGTTTTGGGAGTAAATGTTGATTGAAAACTACTACAAAAGTCGCTAAAAAACATATTATATAAAATATTAGGGTCATTGCTTTTATCTACCATGGGTAAACTAAATGATAATAATTTATTGTTAAACCTCTCAAAACGATTATTGGTTTTTGGTATAAATGTTATTGTTCTTTTAGCCACAGTTTTATTTCTACAAAGCAAAGATATTTGTTGACCACAATGATCTGAATCTAATTGATTAATAATTTTTTTACTGTCATCACTCAGTATAATATCTGTAAATATGTTATCCAAGCAAGTCAAATAACAATTTCAATTGCATACCCTAAAACACGTCAAAAGCACACGCTACCGATCTCTTAACCATCTAAGATCTCAGATATCCGGGGTCCAACAATGATATCCATTTGGCAAGTCAACGGAGCCAAAGAGTAGCGTCACCGATCTCAAAGGCCTGAGTGCCAGTCGCGCTATAAATCACGCTATTCTCTAAACAACATTTACATGCCTAATGGCAAGCAGTTGATGCAGTTCAGATAATGAGAACGTCTTCATAGAATTATTACCACGACAAGAGCATCTACTCATGACCTCCATAAATCTCATACCAAGCCATCATAATAAGAAGCTTACCACAGATTAATACCAGCGGGTCTCTCCTGGTTTATATGCAGAACTACACCAGAAGCTTACTTGCATACAGATCAAAATACATATTGTTAACAATTTAAACATTGCATAACGTCAAAAGCACACGCCACCGAAAAATCTTTCAACCATCTTAGATCTCAGATATCCGGGGTCCCACAATGAGATCCATTTGGCAAGTCAACAGAGCCAAAGAGCATCGTCACCGATCTCAAAGGCCTGAGCGCCGTCGCGCCATACATCACGCGCCATTCTCCGAACAACATCATTTGTTATACTTATTCAATGTTATTTTTTTGGGAATTGATGAAAGCTCCTGTTAATAAAATCGCACTTCATCCCTTTTTGTCGATCATCGTCACTTAGCTCAACGGGGATGGGTAGGGTGTCCATGTCTATAGGCATGGGATAAATTTATTTAAAAAAAATCCTAATGATAACGAATATAAGCTATTACTGTTTGATCCTAGTAACATGACAAATTATAAATGTTTTACTTACTTTACAAATATTATTAGCTTTTTTGAAACTAGTAAACTGTACATTAGTAAGACTTTTAACTTAAAACAATAGAAATAGCCGTACATTTTCCCAGTGTTCTGGATTGTTTACAGTTACCGCTTCAGCGGAGGAGTAAATCTTAACTCCACGCTGACACTAACACTTCATCTGCACTAAACTTTAAAAAATTAATTGTATGCTAAACTATAGCAGTTAGATATTTATAATGAAAATCGTTTCCTGGCAAATTTTGTCAGCTTTCATTGAAACTGATAAATTATACATACATACATTCACGCCTATTTCTCCGAAAGTGTAGGCAGAGGCATATTATACGCCCACACATCGCCAATTGCGTTTTTAGTCCCACGTAATAGGTGGCGAGCCTATCGCCGCTTACCGAGCACTGTTATGTTCGCCAGAGGCTCGTCCATAAAAAACCGTCGTGATAAATTATACTTTAGTTTTTAACTTAAAACAGAGATAAAACTACGAAAATAGCCTTACAATTTAGTAGTTTTGCAGGTGTATCTACACTAGCCTGCAACTAGCACTAGTCTCAATAAACCCCGCAAACAGCTTGACGCATGGCCTCCCCAGCGTTCAACAGGGCGCGGATTGTGCCAGTCACCGCTCCCTGAGGTGGAGTACACCTGGACTCTGAACTGATACTGACACTTCAACAACATACCTTCTGACGTGCTCTATGGAGAGTTCCCGTTTTTGATATTTTTGCTATAATTTTGATCGGAAGAGTAAAAGCATTATGTCTAATAATATATCATTTTTTCATGTGGGTTTACAGTGGGATGTCACAAGAGTAATAATTAATATTCAGCCAAATCTGGTTAGACCAGTAAGTAGACCCTGGGCTTTTATGGGCCTTAATTGGAATTTCGCTAGAATAATTTACCAGCAAGTCATAATACTCATAAATGGCCCGCAATATAAGCGACTGGTTCCAATGAATCCCACAAAGAGCTTGCTGCATGGCCTCTCCAGGGTTCAACAGGGCGTGGATTTTGCCAGTCCGATTACTGGAACAGGAGCGATCTCCTGTAGGTGAAGTACACCTGGACTCCGAATTGATACTGACTCTTCAACAACATACACCTGACGTGCTTTTGTGGAAAGTGGAGTGGATTTTTTTTGATTCAAATAGTAAAAGTATGCACAAATAGGTCACTATCCATTTCTGGAAAATTTGTTCCTTAATTTGTTATACATACATACATAACATCACGCCTGTTTCCCCGATGGGGTAGGCAGAGGCATATTATATGCCCATATTTCGCCAGTTATATTGTTGGTCCCACGTAGTAGGTGGCGAGCCTATTGCCGCTTACCAGGTACTTATATATTCGCCAGAGCCTCGTCCGTTGATCGGCAGGTGCACCAATTGCAGGTGAAGTTAGCTTGGGCTCCTTAGATCTTGGTAGGAACCCTATACACTATAAAAATTTGATTAAAATAGTAAAAGTATGCAAAAATAGGTCACTATGCACTAATGGAAAATTTGTTACTCAATTTGTTATACATACATACATAACATCACGCCTGTAGGCAGAGGCATATTATATGCCCACATTTCGCCAGTTATATTGTCGGTCCCACGTAATAGGTGGCGAGACTATTAACACCCTATTAATTTGTTATTTCTTTTATAAAAACATATTACCTTAATAGGAGTTTCATGTAGTTTATTTTAGTTATATTTTAATGTAACTTTCACCGTATATAACAGATATTGATGACAGTTTTTCTATTTGTTAGATACATACATTAGCTTATGGGTCCATCAGTTTTCAGTACGTGATGTGGTCACCTGGCGAAGTTGTTATGTTTTACGAGCTGGACGCCACGCAACACACTTGTATGGTTGTAGGGTTGGCACTTGTGACTTAAATAAAAAACGTTAATAATAATGAAATTCATAATTCAATCAGAAGTATACAGGGCAGACAAGGAAGTTATAAAATACAGGTTACAATATTAAAATTAACATAAATAATTATACAGGGCTAGCTGCTGATCTGATATGTCGTTGTATATTCTAACATCAATATTTTTTTTTGGAGGATTGCAGAGGCGAACCACTATGAAATTAATTTCTTATTATCATCAAATAAAAGTTACGTCTCAAAGAGTAAATGACTTTTTATTTAGATTTAAACATAACAATAAATTTTAGGCTAATATATCCTTCACTTGATAAAAATTTCTGAATGAGATACCTTAGTCTTACTGAATTCATAGTAGTGAAAGCAAGTTTGTTGGTTGCAGTAAATCACTAGAGCGAATATGGTATGGAGTGTGTGATTGGAGAAGAAGATAGGTTATGATTTTACCAAAAATAATCGTGATACCAAACAGCTGTTCACGCGGCCGCAGCACAGTGAAAAAGCTTAAAAATACTATGAGTAAAAGCTGAAATATGCGCACTAAAAATCAAGAGTTATTTTATCTAGGATATACTATGTTTGAAAGCTTAAGTAAATATATTAGATAAGAATAATAATTTACTCCTTATTGTATAAATTTGACATAAAAACAAAAAAAACAACCAGGTTAAATCAATTAGATTATCTGCATTAAAAATGTATCAAGAATTATTTTACCAACTTAGTCGCCAACCCTACCGTGTGCCGACACGATTTGAATAGGTAATCAGACACGCAATCTAATTATTGATAGCTTTATGCCGATTTTGTGCAAAAATGATTTCGTCTGTCTGTCACACTGCAGGCGTGACATATCTAGGTCTTTACGGGTTCAGCACACGCATGCATTATCAAGGTTCTTCACCTGGACTAACCTAATATCGGTAATTCTTAATAATTTACTGATTCAGGCGTTCATTTTAAAAATCACTTTGTGATAATTCCCGCGGAAATTTTATCTCCCGAAAATTTGAAAAACAACTCGACACGTTTACCCTTACACAAGGAATTTTTCAGGTCAGATATCAGAAAGTCTCAGAAAAACGACGTCTGCACGCTGAAACGAGAGTTGTTTTGTACGGGTGGAAAGAATCACTGTCTAAAAACCAATCATGGTCCTTCTTGAGTTCGTTATGTCAAAAGGTCGTGGTAACAATTCGCAACTGTTTTTTTTATATTTGTATACGTACTTAGACTAATCGTTAAATATTACTTTGAGAATAACGTTGTTGGTTACATAATAAGTTAGTGTATACCTTAAGATTTAGAACTAAGAAAATATGATGTAATTGTTTGTTATTGTAAAACTAACCACTCCTCCTCCTCCTCCGGCCTCCTCCGGCCTCCTTTGATAAATTATATACATGATTCCCCTACGGGGTAGGCAGAGGCATACTATACGCCTACACCTCGCCAATTATATAGTTGGTCCCACGTAATAGGTGGCGAGCTTATTGCTATTTACCGAGCACTGTTATGTTCGCCAGGGCCTCGTCCGTTGATCGGCAGGAGCACCACTTGCAGGTAAGGTTGACTTGGGCTCCTTAGGTCTTGGTGGGATCTCCATACACCCTTTAATAAACTAAGGCCAGAGCAATAAAGGATATACTCCACCACGCAGACCCAGTGTGGATTAGCGGCGGCAGGTGTGAGTGTCAACGACTAATGTATATATAACCGGGACCAAACCACTTGGTGTCTCATGCCATACAAACGGTCACTCATCCAAAAACTGACCTCGGTGATCATTCCGGTCTACTTAGAACAGCGAAGCTACTATCGCTTTACAAAATCGTTATCCAAATAATAGATAATACCTCACTGACAAACACACTAGCTATAAAGATAAAACAAACAGTAGGTACACGATATTCAAATTAATTAATTAACATAAGCAAACGATAAAAACCATTATCGGAATATTGTTATTATAATGAAACACAGGCACGTCAGTAGTTTGTTGAGAAGTTCGACGGTGTCATACATTTTTGACACCCAACGGAGTTTTTTTTCTTTGACACTCGACGATTCGATCACGATCAGATTGTAACACGAATCTGTTAAAACGAGATTTGAAACCACTGATCGTACGGCAGGCTAGATTATTGCCTAATCATATTTTTCTTTTACATACAAGTTAAGTTTACTTTTAAGACACTTTAAGGCTTTCTATTCTAAGTTCCAGTCAATTGTATTGCAACAAAAAATTGCAACTTCAGAATGGGGTCTATTATTAAGTCAGTTTAAAGGTTATAAATAATTATTTTAACATATTATTAGTGTATACCTTGAGATTTATAACTAAGCAAATATTATGTAATTGTTTGTTGATCCAATAAAGAAGAATAAAAATAAATAAAATGGTGTAAAATTTTGACATTATTTAGACATTTCAAAAATGTATTAAGCAATTGAGCAGTTTAATCCACATATATCAAAGTAACCTGCTTCATATCCATATAATTTCGCGCCTCAGCACTAAGCAGCAGTCTTGCAGCAATTTGGAGCAACTTGCAGCTTCGGCACTTATTTTGTTTATTATTTTTATATTTAGCTGCAATAAATAGATTTTAACCGTCAATATTGGCTCTTACTTTGTTTCCTATAATGTCTACTGCCTTCTGTCTATGGGGCAATCTATCATTCTCTTTCTGGTTGTGGCGAGACCGACTCTTTTGATTCCTTTGCCAGAGCCGATCGCCAACATACAATCACTTGTGGACTGCTCGTACTACATAAGTTATAAATTTATATTTGGAATTGCTAAACTATGAAGCACTTAACTCAGTTTACGTTTACACATAATGTTATATGATGTCTAAAAGGTTTTTAATAAATTAATAATATTTATAGATTACCAACTTTATAATTACATTTCAAGAATGATTACATTTAAACAATTTAAACTGCTAAATAACTTTCTAAAAAGAATTCTCCCTAATTTAAAAAAAATCCTGCATATAACAAATTCGTCGTACTGTCTAAGTAGTCAGTCGCAAGATGTAAACATTAGTTTTCGACAAAGTGTCGTAGGACTTAAATCAATATTACAAATCCGTCGTATCGTCTAATTAGTCAGTCGATAGATGTAAACGATTCAGTTTGACAAAATAGGTGGGCGAGTGTCTCCGTCGCGGCCACAACCGGTCGGACCTAAGACAATAGCACAGAAGTGGACTGAAGTCATTATTTGTAGAATTTGTTGGAACTGCCGACAAACACCACTGGACTAGCTATTTGCTTACATGACGGGAATTTTGTTTGAGTTTAACTTGCTTGATGATATCTATTTCCAATATAGTATTACTGATAAGCAACATACCCTTTTTGGAAAATTTAAAAGCAACTCAAGTACTTACTGGAAAATGTTTAAAACACATTAATTAAGTATTGATTGGTACATAGGCATTATGCCACAAGTAACAATTATGTCAGATAGAAATTGAGTTTAATTACAAGGCATTAAAATATCCATATCTTATGCCCTAGGCTGCCTGTACAAAGATAAAAGGAAAAAAAAATGCAGGTTTAAAGTATCTCAGTTGCAAACTTACAATCGCATACGCGTTCGTAGAGGTTGGGGGGTTAAAAGCAAGTAAGGAACTAAGTCCTTGAATAAATAATAAAATAATAAATAAATATTGTCTGTCAATTACACCAATTATTTGAATGAAATTAAATGAAACTTTGTGCGTGTATAGCTGCAGTCCTGGACTAACATATAGGACACTCTTTATCCCGATATTTCCACTGGAACGGGGACCGCGCGGGTAAAACCGGCCTTCGGTTCGGTCTATGCCCAGCTCAGTGGTGGGACATTCAAATGCTGAGTAAAAGTAATAAAACTTGTACTTACCAAGAGGGAAAGTTAAGTTACACACTTCCATAGTGTTTGTATTTTACTTTAAACCGGACACTCAACTAGGCATCGCGTTAGTTGTCTAGTTTGTATGTTTAGTATCTAAATCTACTGAAAGGATAAATATGCGGCATCCACTCATTCTATTGGGCATCTGATAGGATAAAATAAATCTATATTACTTCTATGTGGGGAATTCGGTCTAGTGTTATATCGGGAATATGATATTTTATCGCAGTAAAATGTTTAATAATGATAACGTAATATATACAATTGTATTTAGCTTAAAAAGTTAACCTGAGGCTTCATATACACTAGAGGCATTATGTCAACTGCACTTGTCAACGACCTATTGCAAACAACCCAAGCGCACTCTTGTGCGCAAGCGCACGCGTCGTGACTCGTGACAGATACAAATTGAGCTTCAATATTTCTCCTACGAAATTCATTCTTTCACAGGTTTCTATACAAGCCTTGACGATTGCTGTAAATCTTCGACGCTTGCGACTGTTGCCTCTACCAATAAAAATATGCATCTCAAGTATATGAACCCTTACTTCACACATTCGTCTTCCGCAAAGCTGTTTTTTAAACAGACGTCATAAATTACTGGTAACAGGTTGAAAGATCCGTAGATCAATGACAGCACCGTGGGACCATAAAGACAGACAGACAATCGCACTCTGATCGAACATCAGTTTTTATGTTAATACACGCCTAGATTCAATGTTCACTCATGCTTTTCAAGTTTCATTTGTATTATGGAAAGGCAAGTTACTAATGGTAACAGTAGTCGGCTAGGTTGTGGAATTTCAATATTATATCACGCCTGTTTCCCTAAAGGGGTATATGGGGGTATGCCCACATATCGCTAATAATATTATTGGTCCCACGTAATAGGTGGCGAGCCTATTGCCGCTTTTCGGGAACTATTGTGTTCGCCAGAGCCTTGTCCGTTGATCGACAGATGCACCACTTGCAGGTGAGGTTGGTTTGGGCTCCTCAGATCTTGGTAGAATCCCTATACACCCTATATATATTATTCAGTATATTGTTGATATCCGGTGATCCGGTCATTACATCTGTCGTTAATTTGAATCGTCAATTAATTTTTTTACAAGTACTGAATTAGTTATGTAATTAATTGTTTATAGTTAAATGAATAATAAACAAAAAGTTCTGCCTGCAGCTCCGCCCGTGTGTTATGGTGGATCACATGAAATAAGATATTTTAGAAGTAAGAATTGTACGCAAATATGGCAGTGAATATTAAATAGGTTATCAATTAATATTATATAGGTCTTACGCGGTCGCCATGACATTCTAAACGAAACTAACAAAACTACTTCTTTTCCAAAAAAAACTATAATTATATTAAAAAACCAAAAGCTTATCTGTGATAGACATCAACATTAATTGGACGTAGTTATGCAAATGGATCCAAACCACAGAAACGATTTTTTGAGATACTGTCAGAAATGTCTAACTTATTAAAACAATACCTACTATACAGGACGTAGATTTTCATATTATGCTATATAAAATTTACTAAAACTCCTATTTTCTCAAAAGTAAGTTTTTGTGGCTGGATCTGTTTTGCATAACTACGTCCAATTACCCTTTGACAGACATTAAACACACATATAATTTCTTACAAGTCATTATCGTAAATAATTACAATGCGGTTGATGATCATACATTTTTAGATCAATAAGCAAAAGCAAGCCCGTTCGTTCCAATGATCTAGATTCTCGATCGTGTCATGTCATTGCCAAACGTCAATGGTGACTGACAGACGGACGGACAGTCGACTGATTGGACATAATTACGGTGCATATTTTACTGAACAAAACAATTGTCTTTAAAAGACGTTGTTTTGATTTTTATTTTGATCTGTATCACAATTGGTTACGAATCATTTTTGATCGAGTTTGAAAGGATTTGATAATGGGCTTTGTTTGTTGTAGGTTCAACACGAAAACCTTAAGGAAAACGATAAAATTATTTAAAAGGAAGTCATTGTTTTAATTAATAAGCAGTAATACAGTTAATTAAATACGAAGAGTTAGAACAACAAACACGATTTAAATATTTTCTACCTATACTTTTCTACGTAGGTACGTAAGTAAATAAATAAATAAATAAATATTTCTGACACTTACACCAATTATTTAGTTTCAAGATAAGTATCATTAAGAACTTGTGTTATGGATACTAAATAACGGATAAACATACATAAATACTTTTTTTTTGTAAATACATACTTAATATACATAGAAAAACAACCAGACCAGAACAAATATACATATTTATACACACAAATATTTGTCCTGTGTGGGAATCGAACCCACGACCTCAGGAGTGGAATGCGGGTATACTCGCTACCACGCCATATCGGTCGTCTAAGTTAAACGCCTTGTTCCCCTGAGGAGGCAAAGATCACAAATTTTTACTTGCTCTGATTATTTTCTAACCACATCCCACCATAATTCCGGTTGCCCTAAATTTAAGCTGCCCAAGGTCTGCTGAACCAGATTTGACTGAAATTAATTTACTACATAAAGCAACTGCCGTCTGAC
Source organism: Musotima nitidalis (assembly GCA_949126915.1). Lineage (NCBI taxonomy): Eukaryota > Metazoa > Arthropoda > Insecta > Lepidoptera > Crambidae > Musotima > Musotima nitidalis. The sequence goes on from OX421416.1 coordinate 20,305,058, forward strand.
CTTCGCAGCCCAGAGGGAAACATTATTCTATGGATGTAAGAACGCACTGACTTTCTAATTACGACTGCCGTTGATGTTCATCAAATATGTGTGATCATAATAAATATGAACATTCTAAGCATATTTTATAAATACATAATAAGTATGTTTTTATAAAGTATGCCATAATATACATACAGATATGAAGCGCTCGTAGCTCTTCGGTGTTCGGTGGTCGAAAACGATCACCAAAGTACAGCAGAGTTTACAGAGGTCAGTCCTTGTATGGGTGACCGTTTGTGTGGCATTTGATATCGACCGCTTCCGTGCTTCGGAAGGCGCGTTAAGCCGTTGGTCCCGGTTATCACCAAATGTGGTAGTCGTTAAGCCATGCTAGAGGCCTCATGGGCGGCTTGAAAAATTCTAACAGCAGGGCACCATACACCTGCCTCCGCCAATCCGCACTGGGTCAGCGTGGTGGAGTATGACCCAATACCCTCACACCTTGATATGTGTGAGGAGGCTCGTGCTCAGTAGTGGGACGTTAATGGGCTGTGATGTGTGTGTGATACAGATATTCACGCCCACACTTCGCCAATTAAATAAATGGTTTCACGTAATAGGTGACGAGCCTATTGCCGCTTACCGGGAACTGTTATGTTCGCCAGAGCCTCGTTCGTTGTTCGGCAGGTGCACCACTAGCAGATGAGGTTGGCTTGGGCTCCTTAGGTCTCGGTGGGATCCCTATACACCCATGATAAATGAAGTATCATATTTATTCCATCAGTATCAGATAGTATAAAGTACCATATTACAAGCTCGGCTTACTTTTGGGCACTGGGAGATGTCCAAGGTTTTCATTTTTATAATTATTTATTCTAATAGTATAACTTAATGCACAATCGTAATTTTCAATAAGAAAACAAAAGCTAGTCTTAATTCAAAAACAAATAATTATCTCGAACATTCTCGCAAATTCGAAAATAGAACTCAATCCAGCTGATGTCGCGTTGGAATCACAAGGTACTCGATACAGTTGATTGACAGCTGTCCGACGTAACTCCGCGCGATTAGGTACAATTTCCTGCAGCAAGGTGTTAATAGCGAAGGCCGAAATTGAAATTGATTGTATTAGTGCAAGTTGAATTTGGAATTTGTGAATTTATACGGCGGCGTCCATTACAGTTTGGGGACTATAATATTTAAATTCATTTTGGTGCATGAGACAGCTACATACTAGTCTGCGCGCGACTTCGTACGCCATCTAACAGAGATAAATCTATAATAAGATATGTACTTACATTCATATACGTTTTAAAAGAATCTGCGCAATTTTACTGCTATGGAAGCCACAGGGAGAACATATCACGCCCATTTCTTCGAAGGGGTAGGCAGAGGCATATTTTTCGTCATTATAATATTGTTGGTCCCACGTAATAGGTCGCGAGCCTATTGCCAGTACAGGTAAGGTCGGCTTGGGATCCTCAGATCTTGATAGGATCCCTATATTAGTTTTGGCCTTGATGGTTGCTATTATAAGGATCTAGGGAGACCAAGCCAACCTCACCTGCAAGTGATGCACCCGCCGATCAACGGAAGAGGCTCTGGCGAACATAACTGTGCCCGACAAGCGGCAATAGGCTCGCCACCTACATGGGACCAACTATATAATTGGCGAAATGTGAGCGTATAATATGCCTCTGCCTACACCTTCGGGGAAACAGGCGTGAATGTATATATGTATGTATTATAAGTAAGCAAGTATGTATTTTTATCAGTGCTGTATAGTATCCACATTACAAGCATGGTTTGGACGCGTTAGTTTTTAAATTGACGATCATACAAGGTGTATGATCGTCAACTTAAATGGCGTTACTTTGCGGAAATCCATTGTAAGCAAGTGATGGATTCAAATATCTTTGTAACAATTCCCGCGCTACTATAATTTCCCGAAAAATCGAGAAACTATTCAACACGACACGTGTTTCGCCCTTACACAGTATCTTTATTAAGTTTACTTTAGTTAAGGTAAGATAGGAGCCTCAGAACAACGATGTCTTCACGAATAACGCTGAACGAGAGGAGCACTCTCGTTTCGATCGATTTTTCGGGAAATTATAGTAGCGCGGGAATTGTTACAAAGATATTTTTAATCCATCACTTGCTTTAGGCATATTGAGGCAAACTTACATATATTTAGACTTTGGGACTAGAAGCGGTTGCCCTAAACTTAATGTGAGGGCCCAGGATCCGTTTACTGGTCTAACCAGCTCTGGCTGAATTTCAGATACCTGATACATGGAGCGACTGCCGTCTGACCTCCGCAATCTAGAGGGAAACATCATTCTATGGTATCAGCTGTCTTTTGAGGTATTTAGGTAAAATGGCAATGTTAAATAAAAAAATATTTTTGCCATAGTATTGAGGTATTTAATAACTTCTCGTATCAATATTGATTACCTACAACTCACAAGGAAACGAACACACCGTACCATCTAGCATCTTTACAAGTCATTAGACCCCCCCCCTCCAGCCCCCTCCCTCGCGCAGTACCCCACCCCCTCCCGCTCCCGTTTGTAATTAACCAAAGGCCATAAATTGACCGTAACTGTCATATCATATTGATTTAGTCCATAGTCCCGAGGTACACTCGTCACAGGCAAAATAAACTCTATATCGATGACGTAAGGTTCAGGTGTGTATGTGCCATTTGTGCAACTTTACTAAGGGTAGGGTAAAAATTAAAATAGTTTTCGTTTTATATCCTGTTACGAATGTTACAGTTATTCAATCGATTTTGTGTAAATAACTTAATAAAAATAATTGGAATGAGGACTATGCAACCACGAAAGAATCGAGAGTTACGCTAAGAGATTAATATAGTAAGCTTATTTCTTGAATATCAGTCAATCATATAATATGTATATGTATAATAATGTCCATCAAACATACATTCACGCATATTTTCTCAGAGGGGTAGGCAGAAGCATTAAACGCCCACACTTCGCCAATTACAATGTCAGTCCCACGTAATAGGTGGCGAGCCTATTGCTACTTGCCGGGATCTGTTCACCAGAGCCTCGTCTGTTAATCAGCAGGTGCACCACTTGCAGGTGAGGTTGGCTTGGGCTCCTTAGATGTTAGTAGGATGTTTTTAGGATATTATATATTTTACGTACTTATAAAGTTTTATTTATGAAAATGTATATTAAAATCTTCTCAAAATTCTACAACAATATCATAATAGTTTTGACTGCTTCCCCCAGTAACTTAGTTAGACTGGAGACAAAACCTTGACAATTTTCTCTCGTAGCAAGCTTGGTAACCAAAAGAAATGGAACTCCCAAATGTAGAAGACGTCTACAAGTGTTATGGATTACTAACCACTGCTAGGTTCTTGCTTGAATAGATGATCTTAATAAGTTAAACCCCCGTAATAGGGCTATATAATTTAATCCAACTTTGAAGGGCACATCATGAATTAAAGCTAGTGTACAAAAACAATTATATGTTTTAATTTACTTTCTGTAAATTGTTAAGTAAGATCCATATACACCAGAGTATATGCAATAAATATTTCTACATTGGTATTGTTTCTTGCGTCTATTATTTAATAATATCTAACTTTTTATTTGCATAAAAGTCTGATTTCTTTTCATATTCCTTCTCAGTTCATGCAGTCAGGTTATGGAATGATTTGCTCTTGCACGTTCAGAATTGCCCCAGCGTTGCTTCTTTTAATAAACATGTCAAAGTTCACTTTTTGTCCTGTTGTTAGGTTTTGTTTAAATGTTTTCACTTTATGTTGCTATAGTTGTTGTTATGTTGTTTGTATCTGTCTCCTTCGTTAGTATATTTATTTTGTATTTTTTTTCTTTTCTAATGTATAATTTTTTTTTCTATATTTATTGTATTACAATGCACATACTAGCCAGTATAATCTTAAGTTTTTTTCCTTTCGCGGGCTGGAAGATATTTCTTTTTGGAATAAGCTGTGCCCTGTACCCAAAGTTCTTAGTTTTAAGTTTTTCTGTTTGTATATTTCTGTGTGTGTACTAAATAAATAAATAAAAAAATAAACATGGTATGTACAGTTGACACATTTGTGTATTGAATTCGACTAAAACAATTAACGTGACCCAAGAAATCATTAAAACTAATACCGACATGAGATTTATACAACACAAGCAATCAAATAAATAAAATTAGTTGAACAACATACTATGCGTGAAATGTAGCCCACACACGCACAGTTGAGGCGTCGACAGCGTTATTGGTATCGTGAAGCGATTGAGATTGTCAAAACAACACTAACTATCAGAATCAAACAACATTTGGCCAACGAATGATAGAAAACAAACATATACTTGCCATTCTCAACAGATGATGCTATCGGGTAAACATTATCCAACAGATTTACGATACATCAAGATCAAAGTTAAATTACAAAAATATTTGGACCAATCAAAAACATAATTCAACATCTTAACATTAACAGCTAAAGGCGTCTTTTCGTATAGAGATCGCTTTGATAAACACGGATTTAATTTGGCCGCCATATTTTTTATTTTTCCCGCCACCGCGCAATGGTGTTGCCGTAGCAAACGATGTTCCTTTATGTTTTTTTTTGAATTTGCGATTTTGCGTTTGTTTTACTAACTTTGTTTTGTGTTAAATGAAATCAATTGATATAATCGTTATGTGATTCTGCTTATTTCACAAATTATAATACTACATTAGGTTACATCTGCGGTATTATTTATTTCCATTTAAATATGGCATCCTCTTTGATTGTTTAACTATGAAAATAGTGCAGTTTCCGTATATCAGTACTCCCTAACCGTGCCAATAGACTGACACAGGTGCGAATTGGTGCCGACAGACGTAATTGCGATACCAGTTTACCCTAGTCTATAAATATGATTATATTTATAAGTATGAATTTAAAGTCATGGTACTCTATTGACATAAACATCTAGATCTAAAATTGAACCAGTTTTAAAACTAGTGCTGTCTCTTTTATTTGATATAATAGGTTGGGGAAAAAGTCTTCGTATTTTTGTATGAAAAGTCAAGACATTTTTTTCAAAGTTTATTTACATTTATTTACAATATATATGTACCGTTTTGTTGAATATCTTTCTGCCATTTTGTGGGCAGAGACATTATCCCGTTACTGTAGAAACTTTGGGACTTCTGATCAAAAAAACGGGACAAATAGTTTTGGCAGTTCTCTTTTGAGGTCAACCTTACAGAACCTAAAGAATTCTGCAGAGACCGAAACAGGTGAAAATCTGAAGGCGCAAGGTCAGGGCTATATGGTGGATGCACTAGGACCTCCCAGTCGAACTCTCTTAATTTTTGCTGAGTGGCTAAAGATGTGTGTGGTCTAGCGTTATCGTGATGAAAGACCACACCCTTCCTGTTGATCAATTCCGGCCGTTTTCTCTCGACTGCTTCCTTTAATCTCATCAGTTGCTGGCAGTAAAGATCAGAATCGATGGTTTTGCCGGGCGGTAAAAGCTCATAATAAACAATGCCCTTCCAATCCCACCATACACACAGCATCACCTTATTTCGTGTTAGGCCAGGTTTGGCCACAGTCTGTGAAGCCTGGCCAACTTTCGACCACGACCTTTTTCGCACGTTCTTGTCGTACGTGATCCACTTTTCATCGCCAGTTATCAATCTCTTCAAAAACGGCTCGGTTTCATTACGTCTCAATAATGAATCGCAAATGAGTACACGGTTCATTAAGTTTCTTTGAGTGAGCTCGTGTGGCACCCAAATATCGAGCTTTTTTGTATAACCAGCTTTCTTCAAATGGGTCAAAACTGTTTTGTGGTCAATTCCCAGTTCTTCAGCTACATCGTAACTACTAATATGCCGATCTTGCTCCACTCTTTCAAAAATGGCGTCCATTTTATTCGTAACAGGGCGACCAGAGCGAGGTGCATCTTTAACATCAAAATTTCCGGACTGAAAACGTTTGAACCAAATTTGTGCTACTCTTACTGACACTGCATCAGGTCCATAAACATCACAAATTTTTTTCACTGCTTGAGTTGCATTTTTGCCTTTTTTATAATAAAATTTTAAAATGTATCGAATTTCTTCATTAGATTCACTCATTTTTACGGAGAGAAAAACAAATGAAAAATAGCGGGAAACAACTTTTTTTTTTTTTTTCTTTTCTTTATAATGGAACCTTTTTAATGTTACCAAAACCAGCCAGACACAAATAGTACAGTCAAAAAAAATTTATAATAAGTTTATACCTACGTTATGCGAAAAGACTTTTTCCCCGACCTAATAATTAAGACAGTGACAGCACTAGTTTTAAAACTGGTTTCACTTTAGATCTTGTTTTGTAATGAGCCCCCTAATTTCTTTAACTATGTCGCCCATTAATTCAACAAATATCTTCATTAGTATCATTGAATTTTAGGTAGATTTCAAATAAACATTAAGTTACAGTCCTAACTGCTATTGAATACTTTTTTGAATGAAGAGTCTAGGTATTTTGAAATGAAATGAAATATATGAAATGAAATAAAATTTATTTAGACATAAATACACATAAACAAAAAACAGTATTCAAATCAGTAAACAATTTTTACACATAAGTTTACATATAGTATGCCTAAAAAGGACTCCACTCAGCATGTGCTGCAGTGGAGGGCCACAACAGCGCTGGTCTTCCGTGAAGACCTTATAACTTACGTGTGCAACAGCCACACAAAAGGCAGAAACTTAACTTTAGCAGAAAAATTTACATATCAGTATTATCAATTGATCACCCATTCACAAAAGGAGCGGACCGACCTGACAACCATTTAGTGTCAGGGCCCTATCTAAATTTACCCTCTACATTTTGACAGGTCACAAATTTTATCATTGGTTGGAGAGACAAAAACCAAACGAGTTTTCAATGTAAAGAATGATATCGTCTAAAATTCCAAATGATTTCACCTCACCTTAACTTGGCTTATAAATCGTGAAATGTGTCAATTAACTCACTTTAATGTTTTATTTATGTAAATGACATTGACGGACATCGCCGCCCCATCGGCCGGACATTACCCAGAGCATTAGATACATTTTTGTAAAATTCTCATAATGTAACTAGTGACAAAAAGCGTTACAGACATTTTTATATATTTCTTACTACCTAGATGGTGCCCGCTACTTCGTTTATGCAGGATTAGTACTTTACAAAATATCCATGTAAATTATAACCTTATATTATTCAGATTATAAGCTATAATTATTGTATAAATTTAATAAAATCCATTCTGTGGCTTTTGCATAATTGAGAACAAACAGCACATATTAAGAAACTTTCGAATTTAGAATATTAGTAGGATAGTAAAACGGTATCAAAAACAAGTGACAAAAAGCAATAAAGACTTTTTTAAAGTCATTACCATATTCGAAAATGAAATCTCCCCACTTTAAGTTATTCGAACTTTTTGGACTACCGGTGTGTGTTTCTTCGCCTTTTGAATAGAAACAAAAGAGTTTGCATTTTTGGATTCGCGCAGGTTGTAAATCACGAAAATAAAACAATAGAATGCAAGACAGTAGGTGGAATTCTACCAGCCGTCACAAGTTGAATCATGGGACGTATGGATACTGAGATAGGTATTTTGCTTGTTAAATTCGCAGCTACAAGATTTAGGAACTTTGCGTTGTAGCCTGTAGGTGCGTTGGCCGTAGGTGATATATTTCATCATTATTAAGGTTTAATTTTATTTAAGTCATTTCATACAAGACGCCATGTTCTACACAATACAGTACTGTACTTAGCTACAAGTATGGCACGGATATAAGTAAGGGACTTTACACTCTAAAGGTCGTGGGTTAGATTCCCACAGTAAGATCTTTGTGTCTTGGGCTATATATAAAATTCCACGATAATTTTTTGATTTTCATTCATGATATTTTTTTGTCTATGAAATTTCTATTTAAAACGGACTACTTACCATTTTATTTGATTATCTCTCTAATCGAAAACTAAACCCAAACTTAAAATTTAGATTTTCAAATCAAATTTCTAAACCGTCTGAAACAGTCAATATCAATTTAAATTAATTTCATAATACATATTACTTCTTATTACAAAACAATGTCTAAAGGTAGACTAGGTTTGAAACTAGTGCTGTCACTTTGATTTTATAAGATGGATACAATGACAGCACTAGTTCTCTAGGTTGTAGCTGAAAATCAACGTTTTGCTCGCTGAGCCATACTACGTTGAGCTGTCACCTTTTCGCATGAATAGAGCACACGTACAAATAATTAATGAATGTTGACGTGACAACGTCTTATAAATTGGTTTGCCGGGTGACACTTCAAGAAACTGCGTTACGCTCCGCTCACGTTATGCGCTCACAATGAGAGCGAGTGAGAGGCACGCGTCCCTTCCACTTACTACGACACTGACAACGTCTTTTTGTAAGTTTGATATATTTTTTTTATATTGTTTCATGTTAATATTTTGTATGTGTGTTTATTTAGTGCAATAAACGTTTTATCTATCTATCTAGTTTTAAACCTGGTCTAACTTTAGACATCGTTTTGTAATAACCCCCTAAAAGATTAATTTATGAAATGCCTCCCCACTTACGGTTGGCAGGGAAACCACAAGGTCAACAGGTATGGCTTGCAGCAAGGGTTCCACATGGTTCCGAACACATAAATATGTCAAATCAGTATGGAATTAAAACGTCCGCCTGTGCTTGAAACATTCGTCCGAATTACCATAAAAATGTCATTAAGTATCGTAATTTGTAGGACCACTTATTGTGGCTATACCTTAGACGATACTTTTAAGAGTGTTTGACTGTTTTGCAGTTTTTTTTTTAATTAAATGACTTATGAGGAAATACGGAGAAGAACATAACATGGTAAACATTACAGTGCCCGGTAAGCATCTATTCCGTGGGACCAACTACATAATTGGAAACAGGCGTGACTGTATGTATGTACGGAGAAGAACTGGAGTGACCAACACGCAGGCAAGTTTGCAAACTGAAGAGGCAGTGGAGCACATAACACGAAGAACCGACTACCGATGCGGCGTAAAGGTAATTCAATGGCGAACGTAAACTGCCAAACGTAGAAGAGGACGCCCTCCTACCTGATGAAACAATGATCTGGTCAAGACGGCCAGTGGAGGAGACTCAGGGTTGCTCTATGTAGAAATCTATTGGGGAGGTCTATTTTCAGAAGTGGATGTCATGTGGCTGCAACGAGGATGATGAACCATTATAAGTGTCTAAGGGGCCTCTACGTGTTAGCTTCGGTCCCACGCATGCCTTCCGAATGTCCGAGGCTCGAGATTAGAAATGCATGCATGGTAACAATAATAATTGAAAGGTCAATTTAGCACACTTTTTTAAACTATATTTTATTTTATTCTCAATAATAGTATACTTTTTTATTGACTATAAACATTGTCATCAAGAGTTAAATAATTTATACTTATAAGTAGGTACTTATAAGGATAAAAAATAAGACCAGCCTTACAGATTGAAACAAAAGTTAATGCTATCATATATATAAAACTGTTATTTTAATTAATTTCTTGGTCTTTATTGCAGTTTTATGTACAAGTCGGTATAACAATTATTTATTTTGGCCAATGATATAAAATTAATTTGTATTTTCATTACAATTAGATCCAACCAAAGCAAAATGTTATGTCCTTCAGTTGATATATCGTAGTGGTAATAATTTTTTTTCAAAATTATAAACAAACAATTAGCAAAATGTAAGTATCCTTCAGTTGATATATCGATGTGGTAATTTTTTTTTTTAATTATTCACAATGTTTATTTAAAATTACGATAGCGTCTTCTGGTCTTACTTAGTGCCAACTATAACTTCTAAGTCAAATGTCTTAACCAATACGCTGGGACTCTGATCGTAACTTTTTATCTGAAAACCTATTTGACAACAATTGAGCTAGTGGCTTGTTTCAAATCAAATCAAAAATATATAGTACTTGAAAACGTCACAATTAAATATTAATAAAAAAAAGAATCGAAATATGATAACACTGAACAATGCATGTAATGTAAGTGAAGCTTAGATTCACTTACATTACATGCATAAAAAAAAAATTAAGAGTAAGTGAATCTAAGTGCCAGTTCCGAGCCACCGCTCTGTAAGAAGAACTGGCAAGAAACTCACAGGCTATGCTCTTTAAAATTTATCAATGGGTTTGGTAAATTTAAAAGTAGAATTGGTCAAAGTATAGATGATACTTAAATCTTATATCATTTATTTACAAAGCAAATCAAGTAAACAAAAACCTGACAACATTGAACAAATCTCACATTTCATAAATCCGACAGCAATTATGAGATAATATTAATTAATGAACTAAGAAAACGTATATACAATCGAAGAAATGAAGGTTTTTATAAAATTACTGTTATTTATAGACACAATCACGCCTGTTTCTCCGAAAGGTAGGCAGAGGCATATTATACGCCCACATTTCGCCAATTATATTGCTGGTCCCACGTAATAGGTGGCGAGCCTATTCCCGCTTACCGGGAACTTCGATGTTCGCCAGAGCCTTGTCCGTTAATCGGCAGGTGCACCACTTGCTGGTGAAGTTGGCTTTGGCTCCTAAGATTTTAGTAGGATCCTCTATATACCCTAAACTACTAACCAAGCCGTGTAACTGTTCAGTCTGGCTCAAATATACCTACCTAATACCAATTTGAATCAATAATTTATACCGAGTGTAATATTACGATTGAAACAAGGCAACTCCATCGATACAAAACCAGTTCAATTTCAACGGCAATGACTTAAATAATAATATATTAGTTGTAAAGTCAAAATAAATATGGCGGATGATTTGTTGAGCTATTGACATTGGTGTGCGCGCGCGCAGTCGGCCATCTTGTCCTGTGTTAATTGCCAGTTTCTGTCATTTAATCAGTCACGCATCGGCGTTATTTGGGACATTATGCTTTGGGACACTAATGGGTATTTTTGTTAGATTAAATATTGACGTTTTGAGAAGAACTTTGGAATGATATGTAGTTTAAACAGCTTTAATTTGATGTGAAGCAGGAAATTAACGATGTTCTTGGTATTTTCATACGGAATACTTGTACAACTATTTATTATGCAAAGAAGTCTATGTCAATTGGTTTTGCTTAATGTTTATTACATCATAAAGTTTGTTAAGTATAAATTGTATAATATTGGTTGGTAAGTATTTAAAGTATAGTGGGAAAAACCGAGCAATTAGTATTTAGTTCATTTAGATAGTTTCTTAAACATCATTACAGGTTTTTTTGGACAAACAATTACTGGGTAGCAGAGTTTTGACAATAAATAAAAGATAACCTTAGATATTTTGTTTTTTTTTTTACAGGTTCACAGTCCAAGCCAAATCCTAAGATATGGCCCCCAAGTCCAAGTGAGTTTTTTTGTGAAATTTGGTTCAGTTTAGGTCTCCGGGGATTTTTGATGTACCTATAAATAAAAATGAAAAAAATTACCAAAATGGTTTTTTTATTACATACGTACATTCACGCCTGTTTCCCAAAGGGGTAGGCAGAGGCGTATTATACGCCTACACTTTGCCAATTATATTATTGTTTTTTTATTGCAGCCCAAATTCAAATCTTCTCTTTATTCTGCAGTTTTACTTTGTAAAATGATGTTTATGTTCCAGCACTTTTTTGGTAGCGTGTAGTTTGTTCTATGAAGTCCGCCTTTGTAAACTCCAAATTTTCTGAGAACACAACATGACCCACAAAAAAGCTTGGAAAGTGTATGAGTGTTAAATATGTGTGCGCTAAATATTAAATGGTATATGTAATTTAAACCTGAAACGAACTAGAACTTAAAAAATTTAAGAAATACAATTAAGGTGCATAGGGAACCTACCAGACCCAAGGAGCCCAAGCCAACCTCACCTGCAAGTGATGCCCATCAACGGACGAGGCTCTGGCGAACATAACAGTGCCCGGTAAGCGGCAATAGGCTAGATACCTCTTACGTGGGACCAACTATTTAATTGGCGAAGTGTGGGCATATAGTATGCCTCTACCTACCCCTTCGTGGAAACAGGTGTGAATGTCTATATGTGTGTATGTAAATACAATTAATGTTAAAACAATATTCATGAGAAAGCTAACGTTAAATCCATTATAAACTTCCTTAAAACTCAACCTACAAAAAATCTAAATGTAGAGTTTAAAATACGCACACTCGAATCACGACCTTAACAGAATATTGTTGAATCATTATTTATTTATTGAGTGAGTCAATGATGAATAACCGAAGTAAATGGACCGAAAGGACATGCGGGCCCTAGATAGACTGCGGAGCAGGTGGACGACGTTGTATTAGAAACATGTTTTTTGACGGTATTACAACATTTTTGCATGTAACCTTTCCAGCTATAGGTATGGATAATAAAAAAATTATGAGACGGTTCAAAACAATGTTAGCATATTACCTTTCTAACCATGGATATTCAATTAATATTTTACTGTTAACCGCATCCTAGACCTCGTCCGCACCCTTACAGATTAAAAAAAAATCAATATTTTAAGAAATTTCCTTAGTAGAGTCAAGAGTAGAGCAAATAGTAGTCTCCACTATTGCTACGGTTCTGTAGAAATTATAATGAAATAAAATTAAAATAATTACCAATAAAATATCTTATCATTAAATTTCCTCAGTAGAGTCAAGAGTAGAGCAAATAGTAAGCTCTACTATTGCAACGGTTCTGTAGAAATTATAATAAATAAATTCCAATTGAATATATCAATCTATCTTCGGGTAATGCACCTTCTCAGTAAAAACCTTTCCGTTCAATTAAAAAACCTTCACAACGAATAAATACCAGTTTGGAAATAAATCATTAATGAACAATATAAATAATAGATAAATTAATGATGTAATAACATTAAAGGTGCTCAGCGGGCAGGTGCGCGACCTCGTGGCCATTTTGCATTTATCGCACATCTCCACTACACCTAAACACTGTAATTTACTACGTACATAGGCTTTTTAATAAGTTTTAGTATTAAAACATTGTTTTGACATTCGACGACGTGTTACTAGAAAGCTTACATAAATTTGTGATTTCTCTTACTTAATCCTACTAATATTATAAACGTGAAAGTTTGTATGTGTGGATGGATGTTTGTTACTCTTTCACGAAAAAACTACTGGAGCGATTGTGATGAAACTTTGTACGTGTATAACTGCAGTCCTGAACTAACATATAGGACTCTTTATTCCTATATAACGGGGACTACGCTGGTAAAACCGCAGGGCGCTGCTAGTCTTTTCATATGATCGATAGAGAAACTCTATATGTGGAGAGATATGTCCGCCTGTGTACATTTGTATATGTACATAATGTACATTAGCGGGTATTATGTAAATTGTAAAATTTTGACGGGTTCCGGGCTAATTGTATTGAGCGAGATTCTGGCCGGTATAGACTTTTAATTATATTTGGAATCAGCGAATTTTTCTGCGTCTTTTGAGCTAGGTTTGGTGACGATCGGAGCACTTTTATGTCGCTTAATACAACCGCATTTTCCAGGCTCATTTAGGACTGCAATGTATGAAGTGACACAAAATATCTATATATTTAGGATACACAGTTCCTAAATATATCAGTGATAGTAAAACCTTGATTCAAAAATTCTGTACACATAGTTCTCATTGTGTCTTGTTTATCGCACGTCTCTACTACACATTAAAATTATTATTTACAACGTAATAGGGCTATAGTTACAAGTTTTAAGAATGAAAACATTATTTTGACATTCGAAAACGTGTTAGTGAAAAACTTAAATAAATTTGTGATTACTTTATAGGTACATTTGAATTTTTGTGCAGTAAGGGATTATTTATATGATAATTTAACTAAAATAAAGTCTAATAAAAAGGTAGAGTTTGTACAAACTAATATCAATAAATAATTTTAGTAACTATGAACAATAATAGTTAATCTAGTATGAACCTTTTTCGGTACTAGTTGAAAAAATATTCTGTTTTGGGTGTTTTCCTATATAATGAAGTATGTATTTACAAAAACGGTCTAATTGTATGTTTATTCGTTATGAAGTATCCATATAATAAGTTCTCTATAATTTATAATATTAATAAATAATAAATAATTGTCAGAAAATATGTACATATTTATTTATTTCAGAATGTTAGACTTCTACACAAAATTACTATATTCTTTAAACACCCTTGTAGTCCCTTTGTGTACCCATTCACGTGTATCATAATGTTAATAATCCAACTTTTAACATAAATATTGCTATTAATTATAATTTACTCTACACCGTTTTTAAATTAAGACTAATGGGTATCAACTAAAAATAAAAACCTATTATAGAAATCAAATAAAAAGAATAGTAAATTATTTGAATAGCTCTATCCCAACTGCTTGGTTGTTTAAACGCGTTTTGGTCGTAATGGTAATAGGGAAAAATCTTACAAAAACAAAAAAAATAAATACTAATTAAGTGGTAATATGACACTTTTAAAAATTGTGTTCTTAACGTATCTAAATGCTTGAAACGCTCCTGCGTTAAATGAGTTAGTTTTATCATCCAAATAAAAATAAGTAGTAGATAATTCATAACGTACCAGCACCTATGAAGATATTTTAAAAATAATGTCCATAAAAAAAATTACTAAGCCAGTTTATTCATTGAATTAGTGAGACCTGCCTTTTAAAAAAAATCTTGATGTAGGTAAACATAGCTTTAACGGTTATTTTAGGCATTGTAAGTCTTGTGTTGGTTCCTATTGTAATCATATTACTTTTAAAAAACCTATGATAACATACTAAACAAGTAATTTATTATAAACTTTAATACCTATAAAAATCCAACAAGACAGATGCATAAAGAAATAAGTAGATGTTAGTAAATGATAGAGCTGAAAGAAATTATTTTAGTAATAAACAGTAAACCGTTGTAGGTACATGTCTTTTGTAACTTTTGTTTTTAATATGTTTAGTGTTAGTATAAACTGCTAAATACATAAGTAAATTATCTGTTATTAAAAGCGTAGATTCCAATATTATTAAATATATTAATAAAAGTAATTAATTGAATATATTCAAATTGCAGCATGTGTATAACATTCAACGATTATAATAACTTATAATTACATAACTTTCGTTTTAGTAGATTTTTTTCTAATGTGAATAGGTTTTCCAATCGCAATATCTGAATATATTTATCAATAAATTTATCTTTAAGAAGTATATATCATTGATAAAAAAATAATTGACAAAATCAGAAGTGCAACTAAATTAATGAATGTACAAGGAGACTCTACATTTTACATATAAAAGTGGTTTAAGTGTCTTCAACTATGTTTTTCAATTTATAATTAAGAAATATAAATCATTGATTAACAAACAATATGCCAAGTCAAAAGTGAATTTATAAATAAAATATTTAAAAGTAATTGATTCTCAAAATGCCTCCAATAATGTTGTTTATTTTATCATTAAGAAATTGATTTACAAATAATTGCTAAAATCAAAAGTGCGAAACGAGTTAATAACAAGAAGATTATAAATATCGCAAAAATCAGAAGTGAACTAATGAACAAGAACATTTCGAATAGAAAAATGTTCGATTTTCAAAATGTCTCTCAACGATGTTGTTTATGCGCCGTCCTTGTCTAGCACGCCCCGCCCCCCGTCGCGATAGACGTTCGCGACCCTTTGCTTGCAACGTGTATGCAATGCTTTACAAAAGTAAAGATGGCGGCTCCCTCGAAAAGTTTCAATGCGGATTCGACGTATTTCTATTTCACTTGTCATAACTGAGTGACATCTGCGGCCTCGAGTGTAGTATATATGTAGGTGCTTGTTTATTTAAATATTTTTTACATCTTATCATAAACAATAATTAATGAATATCGTTTTCGATAAAACATAGGTAAGTTTTATTTCAATTTAAAAAAGTATTTACTTACCTTTGATAGAGCTATCCTTTAATGTAATTGAGTAGAAAGTTAAGAACTATTTCTCTTTATGTTGACTTGATTAAATATTGACAAACACAAATGGAAACTTTTTGAACTTAATGTTTGTCGATTTATCTGTTGTACTTTACGAAAAGGACATTTAAGACATTGTATAAAAACCTTAATGAAAAGTTTGTTTCAACTAACTGTCGTAGAATCTTTTTTCTAACAAACGTCTTTTATGTCAGAGAAAATGTTACAAATTCACAAGAGTATTATTTACGTAACATTCTAAAATACTTCTTAAGTATTACACAAATGTATCGTAAACATGTCCAGGTTCCTTTATAGACAGCAAGATACTCAATTTTATCAATATTTCAGTGTCTCAACTCTAGGACTCTACTTTTGGTCTTTCACATACAAGGTCGAGGAAAATTGAAAAGTTTGCGAAAATTTCCGCGTTGTCGGTGTCCGACACAGAACCGGCGCGCGCCGACGCCGCATCCTCACTGAGTTTAGCGGACGTTTCCCAACTTTTCCCGAGCCCAACACGCACCGACAACTTGTAAACACCACACTAAACTTTTTCTGTCACATTACAAACAAAACAAACAATATACGAGTAAACTAATGTTAAAATTGTACATGTTTCTTTACTAACATAGAACATCGAGTACAAAACAAACTGTATTCTAGCCCATTGTTTGTCACGTACGGGCCTCACAAATCGTGCTTACCTTATCCTTTAATGCTCTCTATCTGGATACGCCGTGGAAACTCGATTCCACCTGTCACCGGCACCTAAGCAAGCAGTGCCACTCCGTGCTTCTCGGTTATCCTTTGTTTTCAAAACTTATATTTGTTTTCTGCATACGTGAAACGAATTCCTTGACACATCAAACACGATGCGTATGTCGTTGAACCTTTTTTCCAATCCATCAATAAGAAACTTAAACAAATCAACCGTATTTGAACAGATGGGCCGCGACGGTTCAAACTATTCTAGCGTGTATTGCACTCGGGGAATTCAAAATATTGTGTTCACTTCACTTTAAAACAGGCACAAGTTTAACAGGACACTTTTTGGCACTACACGTGGATCGTGAACTGCGGTTTGGTATCGCGCGGGAGGGAGCGAGCGTAACGCAGCCGCTAACCGAGTACGTCGCGCGCCGCGGCCGGAGTGACGCGCCGCGCGGCCGGCCGACGCCAGCGCCGCGCGGCGCCGACACGAACTACACGCACTCAATCAAACGTCCGACCGTGATAAGGCGCATTCGTTTTTTCGCAGCGCGATGCATTTTTCTCATTACGTTTTCGATTTGTTGAATTAATGAGGTTGTTACTTATATGATAAACTTTTTTTTGTAACCTAGCAGTTAACTGAGTAGTATAACATAAAATAGCAAAATGATATCATAAATATGTAAAAAATACTAAAAAAAGAGTTTCTAAAAACGTTTTTGTCATTATGTTTTCGCAGTAATATTTTGCAATGACAATCTAATAGTTTACATTAAATACCTTTAAAAATGGCTGTAAAGTATTAAATTTACACTTCAAAGAAGCTCCTGAAGTTTCCTGATCCAATAAATGAACAAACAAAGAAGTCTGTCACGATCACATCAATTATTTTGTTGCAACATGAGTATCATTAAGAACTATTACAGATTGTTTATACAAGTTTTAGTTTATGTTAGTTTTACTGTTTAATTAAATTATTTAATGTGTTCTCACAATAATAATTTGACAGTATCATATTATAATTTTTTTCTGAACATTGGTTTTGAAGTATTTTTTATTTGTGCTATGGTAGATTGTAATTTTTTTGTTTGGTTGTTTTTAATATATTAATATTAAAAAAAAAAAGTGTTTAAGTATGTTTATCCGTTATTTAGTATCCATAACACAAGTTCTTAATGATACTTATCTTGGAGATAAATAATTGGTGTAATTGTAAGAGAATATTTATTTATTTATTATTTATTTATTTATTTGTTCTAATATACAATCAAATTATACTCCGTCTGTAATTATACAACCTTTAATTGTCTAGTTTTCTATAGTATAGAACTCATTTCTGACACCTTAGCA
Source organism: Musotima nitidalis (assembly GCA_949126915.1). Classification (NCBI taxonomy): domain Eukaryota; kingdom Metazoa; phylum Arthropoda; class Insecta; order Lepidoptera; family Crambidae; genus Musotima; species Musotima nitidalis. Next base: position 20,323,127 of record OX421416.1, read on the forward strand.
TCATAGTGATAAAACCGATATGATAAAATAGTCGTAACTCTCGTTATTATTTATTTTCAAAACAATTTTATATAATTTAGAACTTGTGCTATAATTACTTGAGACCATAGAACACTGTCGTTTAAAATGCCATATATAACCTGAACAGAATAATATATAAAAGTTAAATCTAAAAACCTTAGCATTATTGGGATAAGGTTTTGCTAAAAGCAGCAAGTGCAAACAGCAACATCAAAACAGCCTAAATTTGCGTTATTTTTCAGAGTTATTAAATATGAGCTTATGTTTACTTAATAAAAGTATAATTGATGTGAATCTGCGAAATAATTATAATGATTATTTGTATTCAATCATTATCATTCATAATCATCATCTCAGCCATTAAAAGTTCACTGCTAAACATAGGCTTTCCAAATACATTGTAATTTAAAAAAATACAAAACCAAAATCCTCAGCGTCATATCGATGGAAAGCTTGCAAAAGGCAAGTGCAAGCTGCAAGTCAAAACAGTCGGGTCTCGGCGTCTCGCGTCTCGCGGCTCGCGTCTCGGCGGGTGCGTGACCTTGCGGCGCGGTCTCGCTCGCGCGCGGGGGGCGGAGACTCTCGCCCCGCCCCCCGCCCACCGCACCTCCCGCTTTTTACCTTTTTCCCGCGTAACTCACTTTCGTTTCGACTATTACGAGTATGTACCTCTGTTACTGATCTTGTGCGTTCGTTCGCTTGCGAATTTTGTCTAAGTATGTGTTTGAAGTTGTACGTTTTGAAGAATTATTAATTATTTTTTTATAATATTTTTTTTGTTTGTTCATAAGGTACTCTATGTGATAATATTTATAAATTTTTTAATTTGATGATATTATCAAATTACTAAAAATACTGATCATTTCTTTAACGTTTTCTATTTATAGTAGGACATTATTGTTACTACTTAGTACGTTCATAAATTTAATCCCTGCATATTTTATTTTCATAAATATTTATTGCGAAAAAACTTATCTTTGCACAATCTTTTAAAGTGTTATCATAGTTTAATAATCTTTTAAGAATTTTGAGTAAATAGATAAAACCAGAATTTTAAAATAAGCAGTAGGTAGATCTAGTTTTTTAATTAGTATTTAATCCTTTAATTCAAATAAACAGATACATACCCATACAGAAAGGTATACAATATAATATATTTATTTAATAAATAAATAAAATATTTGATAGAGATTTAGGTGTTATTTTCGACAGCTAGCTCACATTATTACCAAAAGAGCTTCTAAAATGTTGGGATTCGTTTTAAAGAATAGGAAAATATTCAAAGAATATGCCAGTGTAGTTTGGCGTCCTCACTTTGCGGTAGATATGTTAACATTAGAGCGAATCCAGAAAAGTTTCATGTGTCAATTGGCTTGAATGAATGAATGAATGAATGAATAAATGAATGAATGAATGAATGAATGAATGAATGAATGAATGAATGAATGAATGAATGAATGAACACTTTATTGCACACTAAATATAAAAAAAAGTAATAAAATCACATAAACAAGTATATGGTACAATGGGCGGCCTTATTGCTAACAGCAATTTCTTCCAGGCAACCTAACCTTCCTGGCTTATTCTTAATGGGTAGCTAAAAGAGAAAAGCATAGCTCGATATTTACGACCCTTACATTTATTTACAAAGTATAGACAATAAAATAGATTGCCACGCTCTATTGAGTAAAATCAATCTAAGAGTGCCACTTCGCAATCCACGAAAACCCTTAACGACCCTCTGCCCCCCACTTCACCGTATCGCTTTTGGTAGCAACACAGCCATGACTTCGTAGACTAGTTAATAAATATGGTATTAAGATAGATATATATATACAATATATAAATAAATAAATATTTCAGACACTTACACCAATTATTTAGTTCCAAGATAAGTATCATTAAGAACTTGTGTTCTGTATACTAAATAACGGATAAACATACATAAATACTTTTTTTTGTAAATACATACTTAATATACATAGAAAAACACCCAGACCAGAACAAATATTTATATTTATGCACACAAATATTTGTCCTGTGTGGGAATTGAACCCACGACCTCAGGAGTGGAATGCGGGTATACTCGCCACCACGCCATATCGGTCGTCAAAATACAAATATATTCAACGACCGATACATTCAACGACACTTTTTGAAAAATCAAACGAGTTTTTTGTTTTTCGATATTTGTACCTACATTATATTATCTGTATATCTAACATAAAACCTTCACGCCTGTTTCCCCGAAGGGGTAGGTAGAGGCATATTAGCCCACACTTCGCCAATTACATTATCTGTCCCACATAATAGGTGGCGAGCCTATTGCCTATTATATTATATATGTGCCAGAATCTGTTTAGTTCGTCAGAGCTTCGTCCGTTGGTCAGCAGGTGCACCACTTGCAGGTGAGGTTGGCTTGGGCTCCTTGGATGTTAGTAGGATCCCTATACACCCTTTGCCCCTTTAAAAGTCCTGATGCAATTAATTATGTTTGTTATTAGAGTGACTAATAATGAAAGAGGAAACGTTGAAGCCAAAATTGTAGGCCGACACGAGACATCAGTATCAGTCAGTCCAATTACTAAGTTCGGTCTTCTCTTGCTTGCTTGCTCTCTCTATGTAGAGTAATTTTTTTAACTAAATATGTACATGTCATGGCTAAGCCATGGTTCAGAAACACTTGTAAAAAAATGTATTTTATTAACTGACACTGTGCTTTCTTTAACTTTGGAACTCTGTAGTACTTTATAGCAAATAGCCTGTTATTGCTGTAAATAACTACTCTACCATGAATAAATTGATTAAAATGTTACCAAGATAAAACCTTATGGCCAGCTTTGTCAAATAGTTTTCAGATCTCATGTAGAGCCAAGCTTCTAATTATACTGTACGTCCTAACTCTACAACCTCTAAGTTCACAAGCTCTACACCTTAGTCAAAATATGTGGTATGGCCGTTTCATTATACTCTACATGAACTAATATATAACAGAAAAGTAATGAACAGTGTAAAAAAATGCACTTTATAATTTTTAACTTAAAGACAAAAGAAACAAAAACAGTTATAAAAATTATTACATTTCTAACAGTGTGATGTTTTTTAGTTTTACTGGCAAGTGTAAAAACCTTTTTATAAACCAACAAGAACAAACTAATTGGGTAAATAGGTACTTAAATTGATTACATAAAAAGATATTAATGTCAAACGTGGCAAATGCCCTCAAATCAAAAGGTTAACTATCAAACTTGCATTAACGGCGCCGACTCCAATGTACATCTGATCTGACAGATAATACTTTTTTTTAATATAAAGTAATGGCTTAGTTCGTTTAGCACATTTAGCCAGTGTCAAGTAAGAGATATATTAATAATATATAAATAGTAAAGGAGAATGAGCGGGGATAAAGATGATAAATCGAAGATGAAATACCCTCCCCTAAACCCCTTGAGTCCCCAGTAAAGATGTGGGACTATACTCAGATCTCACATGGACTCCTTGAGAGAAAATTTTAAAAGTGATGTTGCACTGTTTTGTTTGATTTACCAACACTCATGTATTTTCACAAACACTTAACGGTTAATAATCCACCGTTATTACACATTAATATTCGAAATATCATAAATTTTAGAAAATAAAACAAATCTGCAGAAATGACGCTGCACTTTCCCGCCAAGAAATCCAGATAATACTTGTAGAGTTTTGTTATAGAAACCTTTTTAATACTAGTTCATTTTTATAAACAATGATAATTTTAGAAGATGAATACTTGTCCAAAAAAAGTAGAAATAGTAGATATATTTTATTATTTCTTTCAATTAATTAGTCCTTTTATTCCCCAACAATGTCTTCAGTTTTGTGTTGGTCAAGTATTCAGCTTTCAAAATGTTATTATAACAGCCTAAGAACGCTATTAAAATCAGGGGCATTCGTAGCTTGTTGTCGGCTCCTCAACAAACGTTTCACGCCCTTTTTGACGAACCTAATTCATAATCTCATAGGAAAACAGAGAGCTCATTCCACAATCATAGGGTTCTGTCATTTTTAAGATGTTAAGCTGATCGACTTACCTAATGGAGGTGATATAAATAAATATTTTCTGACAATTACACCAATTATGTAGTTTCAAGTTAAGTATAAGTATTATTAAGAACTTGTCTTATGGAGACTAAATGACGGATAAACCTATATAAATACTTTTTTTTTGTATGCATAATATAGATAGAAAAACACCCAGAACGGAACAAATATTCATGTTTATGCTAACAAAAATTCGTCCTGTGTGGGAATAGAACCCACGACCTCAAGATCGGAGCGCAGGTATAGGTACTCACCGGTCGTCAAAGTATATGTCTACTATGACTCCATAAGTGATGGCTGCAGGCTATGGACACCAATGATTGCCAAATGAGTGTAGCGACGACAGCTCACCACGCGAGGTGACTCGCCACAGAAGCGCTAAGTACTTACTCCCACATACTCAGCCCAGTTTTACGATGTCGAGTCGTAAAACGCATTTTTTGTCCAATATCATTTAATATACCTAACTTAGGTTTAAATTCGCTTTTTAAGCAAGAATGTCGGGGTTTACGAGGCGAGTTAATGTGATGTTTAACGTCTGAGGTATTCAATTTCAATATCAACTGAGTCCAATTGATATTAATTTTGCGTATTTAACGCAATTATTATTAATTAAACCGTTTATTTGGTTTAGAGGGAAACTAGCATTAATTACAGTCTACGCTGTTAATGCATAATTCGGCTAAAATTGGGACCTTAACATATATTAAGAAAAAAAGAAAAGAAGAGATATGAATCATTATCAATTAAAATACTTAAATGTGAACATAAGTAAGATATATATAACAATTACGTTATTTATTATTGCGTTATTTAGTATCCATAACACAAGTTCTTAATGATACTTATCTTGGAACTAAATAATTGGTGTGATTGTAAGAGAACATTTATTTATTTATTTATTTGTTTAATTACAAAAAAAAAAAGATTATGTAACAAAAAGGGTCAGTCACACTCAGCTGCCTGTGCTGTTGAGAGCGTAGGGTTGGCACCCCGAGACTGCTCGACTATGATTTTCAGTGTGCCTTTAAACTTTATACAACATAAAATAGAATGAGATTAGAAAAGTTTGTAAAAAAAGTGACAGTCGCTTTACATACATTTAAAAACCCTGAATCCTGCAGAGTTTCTTGATAACTTCTTCTTCAAGCAGACTTCTCTAGTGAAGTGGTGTTCCTAGAAATTCACAAGTGCGAAATAAAAGACTTATGAAATAAATAAAATAAAATTTTATTTAGACATAAATACATATAAACAAAGAACAGAATTCAAAACAGTACTTAAACAATTTTTACACATAAGTTTACATAATGTATGCCTAAAAGAGACTCCACTCAGCATGTGCTGCAGTGGAGGACCAAAACAGCGCTGGTCTTCCGTGGAGACCATCTTGAATTATCGTTACCGAATACCAAATCTCGCAGCGTTACGAGCGTTTACTAAGATACAAATAAAATATATTTTATGGTCTTTAAGATCAACATGGTCATTTAGATTCGTCAAATATTCACACACAAAATGGAAATTCGATATGTTTTTTTAACAACAATGAAAGAGATATAATAGATATAATATAAGATATTATATATAGATATAATAAGAGATATTATATTTAGATATAATATAAGAGCGGTGTCATAATAAAGAAATAAAAGTAAATGGTTTCTCTGATTTGTCAAGGTTTGTCAGTTTATCTGTCTGTTGTGGTTTTTTCTCAAGATTTGTCAGTCTGTCGGTGACTCTAACGAGGCTTCCAAAAAGGCAAAGAGTACTTTTAATTTATAACTTATGTATAGCTATATATACAAATAGTCTTGGACATCTCACGCAGCTTAATTTTAAACCCAAAATAATCATAGCTGGTTCTATGGATACGTCGGATAAATAAACTGAAATCTTTTTAGTATCTATGTACTTTTTCTTCATAGGAAACACCCAGACCAGTATAAGTATGATTCAAGATCTTGCACATGTCTTGAACCCACAACCTTTGAAGCAGAGTGCATAAATACTGGTCTACACGCCATAGTGGACACCAAAATAGTTGACACAACTTGTTGCTCTATGAATAATTTGTACAGCTCGATCGTAGATTCAAATTAAAAGCAATATTTTATAAATTTTATTGTCTAAAAACTAACAGACACACGAAATAAAGCTACAAATTTACTCGATCTCCATAATATGCATACGAACCTTCTACAAATTAGGTATTACAAGGCGGGACTCTCAAATTTCGAATTCATTTCTGGAATCACTAATGCGCCATCATTCAAAAGTGGGACAAAATAAACCGCTCGCTTTACGCGCCCCGCCGCGTAGGCAAGCGATCGCTGCCATAAATATCATGCGCGGGCTTTTTAAAAATCGAATGAAATATACAAAAAAGGAACACAGAAATCATACCACGTAATGTAAGTAGTTTATGCGGCCGCAGTGACACGCGCCTAAACCATAGTAGAAACAAATGAGTACGATACCTTCATACCAAACACGGCTTGTATGTGACCGCTCCGGAACTTATGCCGCACTTTCAAAACTTATCGCTGCCTAAGGTATGCCTGTCTAATAAACTAATACCCATATCAATGCATCATTTTACACTTTATTACATTATATACATTGGGACATTGAAACAAATTTATTTAAAAAAAAAAGATGATTTATAAGCGACAACCCTAAGTGTGTAGGCTATTATTACCCGATCAAGAAAAGAGTTGGTCTACTTATTAGTTTCCACTATGTCTAAACGCAATGCGAATTAAATGAATCGGTTGCGTTTCGTTCGTTCGGAGTTTTGACGGGTCGATGACTTGTCGCGATGGGGTTAGACGGGTCAACTGGCCCATCAAAATTGCGGCGCCCCTCTGATCGCAACCAAAAAGTATATATGCGGCGTTATGTGTGCATAAATTAGGGATTGCTGTCTGATAAACGTGATAAATGGTACGATGCTAATAAAAGCACATATTATTCTTTATAAAAATATATTGGTTCGTTTATTTTATTTTATTTATTAGTTAGGCACGTAAACAGAATTATTGTTTTACAATCATAAAAACGCCAAAATTGCGCCAATTATATTTTAGGTCCTACGTAATAGGTGGCGAGCCCCTTGCCAAGTATCGGGTATTTTTATATTGCCAGAGCCTCGTCCGTTTATCGGCAAGTGCACGCACCACTTACTAGTGAGGTTGGCTTGGGCTCTTAAGATGTAAGGATCCCTATACACCTTAATAGGAAATACATAGTTCTTACATAAATCCCTACTATTGACGACCGATTTGGCGTGGAGGTCAGTATACCTGCACTTCACTCCAGAGGTCATGGGTTCGATTCCCACACAGGACAAATCTTTGTGTGCATGAACATGAATATTGGTTCTGGTCTGGGTGTTTTCCTATGTATATTAAGTAGGTATATATTTACAAAAAAAAAGTACTTAAGTATGTTTATCCGTTCTTTAGTATCCATAACACAAGTTCTTAATGATACTTATCTTGGAACTAAATAATTGGTGTGATTGCAAGAGAATATTTATTTATTTTATTATTTACTATAGATATACACAACATTTGACGATTCTGTGTATATTCTTATTAATTTATCAGTTTAAGGGATCTGTAGTGTAATGGCAAAAACGGAACTTTTATATTTTCCCATTTTCGTCTACCCGCAAGAAAACAATGAAATAATTGGTGCTACGAAGCTAAAATATGGTTTTTATAATACGTTTTAACTAGTGAAGAGAGACTAGATAGACTCTAAAATAACAAATTTGATTAGGAGTCACTTCAAGTTATTTTTTTTTTTTAAGTTGTAAACTTTTTATTTAACTTAACATACACTTCATATCTACATATTCCTGAGCCCAGAGATATCTAATAGAAATCTTTATTAAATCTCATTAAGTTTCTCAGATATAAATAAATTGTCATTAAGACGATGTTTTGATAACCTCAAATAAAAGCACATTATAAAAATCAATCATTACACTACGGTTTCCGGTCACGACGTCTTCCATATCAACAAACAAACAAAAAATACATCAAAAATCACTCAGCTGTCTTGAAAACGTGACTTAAGACCAAGTTCAAACAGATCCTCTATCCAATGACATATGTCTTATTTCCTCCAGTCATTGTCGATTATCGTACAGAATTCTAGTTTATCAAAATAAAATTTGGCTTGTATTCGAGTGTAATTTGGGATCGTAAAATTGGTAATTTCGGTGGCGCGCGCGCATTGTGATCTGTCATCGACAGGGTGGCGGTTACGATCGCAAATTATACTGTGCGCGCGCGCAGTGCTGAAGATATCGCAAATTAAGCCTGCGAACCAGTAGGAATTATTTTAGAAACACTACTTTTGTTTTATTAGTAGTAATCAGAAATGTCATTAGTTAATGTCAATTATAATTCAACAGGTGGCGTGGTGTGAGAACAACTGGAATTACTAATAGATCAAAAAATGAAGTTGTAAAGAATAATGTCACCCACTTGTGTTTTCTGTTTGGATATGGCACTAGAGCAATAATTTACGAGTTCTAGTCCTATTCTTTTCTAGTCAAGCTCCTGCCCGCAGTGAATGGGTGGATTCGTTTGTAAGTTGACTTTCATAAGAGCTGTATTGGGCCAAACTTAAAAACAAAAAGTGTCGACCTAGTCTTTTGTTTTCTAGGAAGAAAATCCAGGTTTAGCCGAAGCTTTATCTAACACAGTATGTCAAAGGTAAGTAAGGTCAATATATCTGCAATCAACTTCTAAGGCTGCCTGGGTTTGATTCATGTGTTCAATATACATATTAGGTGAACATGAATACGTGTTCTGGTCCGGGTGTTTTCTATGTATATTAAATACTACTAAGGACTACTGTGTAATATACAATGAATATCTGCAAAGCGCTTTAAGTAAAATCTTAATACTTATTGTTTGTTTCTTTGTTTTGTCGACCGATATGGCGTGTTGGCAACTCCTGAAGTCGTGGGTCCAATTCCCTCACAGAACAAATCTTTATGTGCATAAAAAATATTATTTGTTCTGGTCTGGTACATACATACATATAATCACCGCAGGGGTAGGCAGAGGCATATTATACGCCCACATTTCGCCAATTATAAAGTTGGTCCCACGTGAAAGGTGGCGAAACTATTGCCATATATATTTAGTATCCATGTATTTACACTTAAAAAAAATAACATAATAATATGTTTATCCGGTATTTAGTATCCATAACACAAGTTCTTTTTTTTTTTTTTTTTTTCTCTTTATTTCTTTAGGAGCTTTGATCATATAAATTGACCATGCCAGCTCCATCGTATCCTAATCTTAACCTATTACATATTAATAATATTATGTAGTCGCTGAAAAAACATTTTAGCAGCGCTCGAAGTTGGCTCAGCCAGAAGTGATATGTAGGGACCGACGCTGGAGTCCATTACACTCAACGAGTTCTGTCTTAGACCTCGAGTCCGCTCACACTCCACCAACAGGTGAAATACGTCATCAATTACTCCACAAGTCTCACAGTTAGGAGATTCTGTTACTCGCATGAGATACTTAAACTTATTGAGAGGAATGTGACCGGACCGAAGTCTGTGGGCCATGATAATTGCTGTTCTGTTTAGTTGATTATTCGAGAACCAAGGTATCCGAGGAGGTTCCGATTGAATGGTCTTGTACTTTTCCTTTTCTTGCGATCTTTGGTCAAAAAACACTTTCCATTTTGCCTTACAAAACTTTTTCAACTTGATCATTATTTCACTAACATCCGGCTTAATAACTTTTTCTCTACCATCTTGAACAGCAAGCTTAGCCAAACGATCAGCCTCCTCGTTACCATATATACCAATATGAGCAGGAATCCACTGCAACACAACATTTTTATTAAGTGATTTATTTATTCTTCCCTCGACACTCTAATACGGGGCCTACCGCCGAATTCGATGGATTACCGGTAATCCATCTAGATCAAACTTTGTTTACGTTTATTAACCCGTACCGGGGAATCTGCCGAGAGCCACCTCTCATTCATGACCTTCAGTCCGTGACAGACCAATAGGTAAATGGAGAACGCCATTTTGTTTTGATTTCCATGAGTTCGGCGGTACGACAGAATCAATTCGAAATCCATTTTGCCTTATAATCGATTGCCATCGAACTCGGCGGTAGGCCCTTTTTACGCCACCTCTGATAGTCATAGTAGGGACGTACGCATCAACGGTCTTCAGATCATTAACACTATTTCAGCCAAACAACACCTACAGCTAGCCATAAACATTCTCCCAAATTTCGCTACAATAGCCGACCTTGCGAACCTCACTGCTATGAGTTCTGCAATGTATATCAACTAATAGGCCCACCAGCGATTCATACTACGTTACAAGGTCCCCATTAAGGCCATTAGATACTGAGATAGAATTAAAAGCTCCCTACACCCACTACATGCCTTGCAACTTTGTAAAAACTATTGCAACATAACTGTCAAACCCGATAATGTAATACAATAGTCGTATTTCAAACTACGCCAGCGCATGACGGCAGGTCCGCGAAGGAAACGCCATCGGAAGGGGCCGCGAGCGACCCGCTTTTAATTACCCCTGCTTACCCCTTGCCACTTTATCCCCCTACCCCCTTTACCCCACTAAAGCATAGATAATAAATATGGTCTTCGCACGCACCCATAGAGCGACTGGCAACTTGTAACTCCATGTTTCAAGTCATGACTTACGATCTTTATTAGCGCGTTGTAACCACAGAGGTTGAAACCTATATTATATAGGAGGCAATATCTAAAAATACTGAGTTCATTGAAGAATCTCATGTCTCAGACTATCCCTGGACTACATACATAGACGCATATTATAAGCCCGCATTTCCCCAATTTTATTCTTGGTCCCACGCATAGAACAGAGAGAGAAGACTTATCTCTGTTCAGTGGACCCACTTAATAGGTGGCGACTCTATTGCCGCTGGATTCATTTGGTTTTATTTTCAAGAGGTATCTTGACAGGAGTGCATGTTAATAATAATAAGTGTAAATAGAGCTAAAAGTGTGTGCTAGTATCAAGCAAGTAGAAATAAGAATAGACACATTCGGTTTGACCATACAATAAGTTGCTACTACGAGAATAAGGTGAGTTAATATAATTGATGTACGTACATATCAAGAGATGACTACCATAAAATTTTTGATTTAATCTTCTGAAAGTTCCACTCTTCCCATCCTCCTCTTATAAATCAAGAGTTAGATTATACTTTACCATGCAAACCTAGTGCGGATTGGAAGAGGCAAAAAAGTGAGCGTGGTCCTGCTGTAAAATTTTTGGCCGCCCAATAAGGTTTCACCTCTCATCTCATGGGAAGTCGTAAGAGTCAACGAAGAAAAAACCTTCCGGATGATGGGCAGCAGCGGCATCCTGCGTACTTGATTGCGGCGCCCCACCGGTCTCGACAAGCCGGACATTAACAAAGGCTGAACAGCCACCCCAACGAGCTACGGACGCTGTACGAAACCGCGGCCAGGGGGCCCAATCCGACTCCGCGCCGTGTCCTCCCAACAAGGGGACACGTCAGACAAAAATCCTGCGTACTGGCTTGTACTGCGATCACCAACCCGCATGCCCAGCGTGGTGATTATCGGCAAAAACCACCAACAGAATGTAATCTATTACGAAGGCCCAGCAGTGGACTTTATAAGTTTGATATGATAATATTATACATAGTTATAGTTTGGTTCTCAGGGTGTACAATTATGTTGCCGACTGCAAGAAATGAGCCAAATATGAATATCTTTTTATGCGAGTCCGACACATGCTTGGCTGATTGATAAACAGTTTCCTGATGTAAATAAAAACTTTTACTACATATTTACTTTACCTACCCTACCTACGTATAACCCCTTTTAGAATACCGAAATGAGCATTAACAAAATTATAAATTACCAAGATAACAAACATAAAATACTATATCTATTTGCTCAAATATAGTTGACAATCGTAATAACACTCAATACTTAATGTCCACTCGAATGCTCGAGCTGGCCAACTTAAACCATTGATTAACTTAGTGAGGCCGTAACTTAACGTAAGTGACAATAATCAGACAATAAGGAAATGAGTTATACGAGAAAGTAATGTGCGAAGTCGTTTGGTTATTATTAGCATGCGCAGGAGTGTGCTGTTTTCTCAATAACTTTTGTCACTGAGCGGAAATAAAGTTTATTTTTTACTTAATTAAAATCGAGCATCGACACAGTCACATACATATACTTTTTAATTATGATAGTGTGAACTGTAGACAGTATACAGGTATGTTATATCAAATTAATCATACATTATTATGAACAATAATGCATTGCAACTGGACGTACTATTTTATTGGCATGACCCATAGTACCCACTGTGGGTTGAGTCTCCAAAAATGATGGGACAATTTCTTGTTTTATTTCTCGTCAAATTAAAAAAAAAGGTGTCACAAGAATGATCTCATGCCATAAAACATTATGCTTCATTTATTTCAATGCCATAACAATTTAGCCAAATTTTTCTTCCGACTACCTTCCGACAAAAGTTAATTCAAAACCATACTTCAGAATTAAAGTATACTTACTTACTCTTTAAGGTTACTTAACATTATCATGTTTTCCCAACAAAAGAAATAAGTGACAAAAAAATGCTTTATTTTCTTTAAGATGAACAAGATCATTTAAATTCGTCAAATTTAAACTAACAAAAAGGAAATACAAAATAAAATGAAAGTAACAATGCAAGAGATATGGGCGGTACCATAATCTTCTTTCCATATTCGTTGTCAGAATTTGTCAAGGTTTGTCAGTTAATCTGTCTGTTGTCGGTTTTTCTCAAGATTTGTGAGTCTGTCGGTGACTCTAACGGGGGATTTGTCAGTCTTCCTGTCGTGATTTTAAAGATGGGGAGGGGATTACCCGTCGGTCAGTCAGTCTGTGAATCTAACGAGGCTTTCAAAAGGAAACGAGATTGAGAAGCATGCCTCAAAAAACTTATATCTGTTTTTTTTTAATTTTGTCTTAAATCTAATACAATCAAACAAAATACTTATTATAAAGATTATCGCCCAGTTGTTTTTAAAACTACCATCAGCTAATAATTAAGATAGAAAGGAGCACTTCATGTCACTTCCACATGACATTTTACTTAATCCTTCGAAATGTGGGCAAGCTAAAATCCCCTTAGAGCCCCTCAGTGCTAAAAATAAAAATTCAAATATTTTATTGCAGACCCAGTGTAAATAAAAAGATGAACTCCCTTTAGTTGTATGAAGGTTTCTGTCCAGCCCAAAGATTCCCAGATTATTTTGGGACAATCAATTTTAATTAGGTATTTTTTGAAGAAGATATTGTTAATTCAATAATTGTGATATTTCAAGAGGTTTTGGAAAAAGGGTAAGTAAAAAGTACCCTGAGACGGCGAATATGTATGTATGTGAAGGTAACTGCGCGACTGAAGCTAACAGTACCAAATTGTGCGTGCCAGGATCTTGGCAATGGAAGGATGTCTCAAGATCTCTGCTTATTGCTACGGGAACAGGTGTCAATATGATTTTTAGGGGTGCGCCAAAGTTCACCTAAATTTTCAACTCCGAAAATTGGAACTCCGAAAATGTTCTTCCTAACATTTTTCATCCTAACAATCACAATTACTAACTACTCTGTCTCCAATGTTTTAATTCCGAATCATTCAACTTCATAATGTCGGTAGCAATAAACATCTATTATACTATTATTTCTTTTCCTATATTTTGTCAACATAACCATCTTTTACACTATTATTGAAAGTCATACCTTTTTTGTTTAGATTTATTTTTATTCATAATAATCAGTATTATTTACATTAATTTTGCGTAACTTTTACAGTTTTAGTTATTTACACATAACATGATAACAAATAAGAATACCAGTACCCTGGTACAAGTAGTTAAATACATGTTTTCATTTACACATTTCAACTAAAAAAATCGGTCATATTTATAGTTCTTGGTTTAGGTTAGGTTACAACTGTGACCTCACAACGTACGAGCCGAGCGAGCGAAGCGAGCGTGCCGCGGTAGCGGCCGGCGAAGTACCAGAAACGAATCGAAAACGAAAAAAGTCATAAACATAACCGTAAATCAGTCGTATTTTAGACATATATTTTTATTACATTTGGTAGATAAATGTTTCTTTCTAAGTATGAGTGAAAATATTATGGTAATTATGTTTAGGGATAAAAACGTTAGGATAAAAAACAGTAGGAGCTTTAATATTGTATGTTAACGATTTTATTGATAACAATTTTCGGAAACATGAGTGTTATGAACATCGACGGTAGCACTACAAATAGTATGAATAAAAACTTTAGGATTAAAAATTTTAGGAGGAGTGATCATTCGGATTACAAATCGTTAGGAAGAACAATTTCGGATAAAGAACTTTAGGTGAGTCAATATGGACCCGATTTTTAGTGCTTTTAAATTCGAACATGTGTTCCGTTTGTTTTCTGTGAAAACTGTTTTGGTATTATGTGCTATACTACATATAGCTTATATGTATAGGGCACATAGCTCGAAGAACCGTCATGGGCGTCAAGGTTCTTCAATGGCGACCGCGAAGCGGCAAACGCAGTAGAGGACGGCCTCCCACGCGATGGACCGATGATCTGGTCAAGGCGGCGGGAAGCCGATGTATGCAGGCGACTCAGGATCACTCAATGTGGAAATCTATTGGGGAGTCCTATGTTCAGCAGTAGACGTCAGATGGCTGAGATGATGATGATACATATCACGCCTGTTTCCCCGAAGGAGTAGGCAGAGGCATACTATACGCCCACACTTCGCCATTTATATTGTTGGTTCCACGTAATAGGTGACGAGCCTATTGCCGCTTTCCGGGCACTGTTATGTTCGCCAGAGCCTCGTCCGTTGATCGGCAGGTGCATTTGCTGGTGACGTTGGCTTGGGCTCCTCAGATCTTGGTAGGAGCCCTATACGCCCTATTATGTGCTATGTAGTGTTAATTACTTTTGTATTACTTAAATACTGATTGTTTGCCCTTGTGATTTAATAAAATAAAATAAAAGAAAGATCAAATGATTAAATCACATCTCAATCCCCATTTCCAAACAAATCCTTTTCCAGCTATCACAAAAGGTATATTTAAATACCTAAAAAACGTCCTATACCTTTAGATATACTTAGTTAACCAAGTAGTACCACAGATAGCAAATCAGTACAACACAGCCACCTCTAATAGCGGCCGCGACTCACTCCAGTTCTATATCTCTGCTTTATCCGGCGCGCGCGCAGTAATGTAGATAAATTGATCGGCTCCAGCCCTTATTGGATTAATATATGGTAATATGTTCAGATCGCGATAGCCGGACCGAGTTACGATTAAACAGTTTTTATGTAAATCCGCCATCTTTGTTCGCAGCAGTGGCTGTTGTGGTACAGGTTATAAGCGCTGGGAGATTATTCAAACTAACTAATTAGATGGTAGCAGTGAAAGTGACAAATAAAGAAATATCATATAACTAAGCAAAGTTTGTAACAGTAACAAGAAAGACAACAAATAGACAAATACACATACGTTTTTTAGGTACATACTTACAGTATAAACAAGTGCGTACTTAAAATATGTTTTGTATATATGTTCGCAAATATGTTTCATGTATGGAAATCGATGGTACTTTGGGTCTGGTTGGGTCTCATTTTTAAAGGCTTAGGGACCTCCCCTTTTTAACCAAGATAAGTAAGATTTTCATTTATATTTGGCACCGCACGCGGACCGAAAACGAATTCATAGATGCAGTAGGTTCAGCATGATCGCAGGTATATCATCCAGCTATAAAATAATTTTAGCCTACCCAATTTCACACAAACGGTCACCCCTTCAAAGGCTGACTTTTATTAAACTGCTGAAATTATTAATCTATCACCTATATCAATGGTTCTTAGAATGAATGTGCTCACAAAACTCGCTTCTTCTATGAACATGGACCAAGCAATGCGTGTCATAAGCCTTAAGCAACAACATTTGTGATTTTATGACAGCCGGAGTGGCTGTGTCGTGACGTGTGTCTGTTCGTCTGTCCTGGTCCTACCTGCCGAAACTTGAGGCATTGACACTGTTTTACATTATTCCCCAAATGATTATCTGGTTCCCTATAAATGTTTTAAAAATTTATCTGAATAAAGCAGTATCGATCGATAAATTTAGCCAGTGAGTTTCTTGCCAGTTCTTCTTAAAGAGCGGTGGCTCGGAACTGGCACTTAGATTCACTTACAATAAATTATTTTTTTGTTTTTAAATTGTTTTGTTGCATATAAGTGAATCAAAGCTTCGTGATTTCAGTGTAATAATATTTCGATTGTTTTTATATTTAACTTTGACGTTTTCAAGTAGATACTATGTAATAGTTTATGATACAAATAACTCACGGGGAGTAGTTAGAGTCGTCGAAGAGATATCCTGTCGGATGATGGGCAGCAGCGCCATCCTGTGTACTGGCTGGATATGCGATCACAAACCCGGCAGCCCAGCATGTTGATTATGGGCAAATACACCGAATAGAATGTAATCTACTGGGGAAAAGCTTGCGAGCCCAAGCCAACCTCACCTGCAAGTGGTGCACTTTCCGATCACCGGACGAGGCTCTGGCGAACATAAAAGTGCCCGGAAAGCGGCAAAAGACTCGCCACCTATTACGTGGAACCAACTTTGGCGAAGAGTGGGCGCATAATATGCCTTTGCCTACCCCTTCGGGGAAACAGGCGTATGTATGTAATTTTTAAACTGCGCAAGATCAAAATATATTTTTTTTCTTTTAATGCCAAATAAAACTTTAAGACTCATCGATTGGAATATCTCTCAAGTCCTATAAATTAATATTTAATTCGTTATGAATGAACCGAAATAGCACCTATATTCAATTAGTGCCTTAACTAATTATCGATTCCCAATTGATTCTGTCGTACCGCCGAACACATGGAACTCGACACAAGATGGCGTTCTCCATTTAGACACAAATTTTGAAGAATTGACGTAATATTTGACAGTCTGTGTTTTTTTTAAATTATATTACAAATTATTATTATTGAGGTAAAAATGTGTCATCGAAACGCAAATAATAATCATTTAATCAATTAGTAGCTTCAGTAGTCTGCCAAGGCAATGAATAACCTATGGCTTTCGGCAGATTCCCCGGTACGGATTAATGAAACTCAGAAAATTTTGATCTAGATGAAATAGCTGAAATTCATCGAATTCGGCGGTAGGGCCCTTGGACTAGATTACATCACTGTTTCAGGTGTTCACCAATATTGACTTAAGTTACGTTATTAACACATCTTTACACACATATTGATAGAATGGAATGTATATATTGAAATCTATGCAATATATTAGTTAATTTTTTATGGGTCTCAATTTATTTTACTATATCTCCTGTCCGAAGCAATGGGCCCGGGCTATTTACCATTTATTTCAAACCACAGAAACTATCCTTTTTTTATAATTGCTTAGAATTTCTTAACTCTTACTTGATAAATTATAAATAAATATATTTTTTTTCTGACAATTACAACAATTATTTAGTTCCAAGATAAGTATCATTGAGAACTTGTGTTATGGATACTAAACAACGGATAAACATACTTAAATACTTTTTTTTTTGTAAATACATACTTAATATACATAAGAAAACACCCAGACCAGAACAAATATTCATGTTCACACTCACAAAGATTTGTCCTGTGTGGGAATCGAACCCACGACCTCTGGAGTGAAGTGTAGGTATACTGACCTCCACGCCATATCGGTCGTCGTATAAGGTTTATGTAAAGATATAAAGGGTGTATCCTACCATGTTCATAAAAGCACTAGTCAACCTCACCTGCAAGTGGCGCACCTGCCGATCAACAGTGCTAAATACGAGAGTTCCCGGTAAGCGGCTATAGGTTTGCCACCTACATATCACGTTGGACCAACAATAGTGTAGGCGAAATATCGGCATAATATGCCTCTGATAATATACATGTACTTATGTATGTACTTGATAAATTATCAACCATTTTACCGCCTATATTCTTTCAAGGGTTATTAAACTATCTTCATTCTAAAGTTTGTCTAAACCAGTTCAAGCGTAAAAAGGTAACAGACTGATAGTTACTATCATATTGACGACCGATATGGCGTAGAGGCGAGTATGCCCGCACTCCACTCCTGAGGTTGTGGGTTCGATTCCCACACAGGACAAATATTTGTGTGTATAAATATGAATATATGTTCTGGTCTGGGTGTTTTCCTATGTATATTAAGTATGTATTTACAAAAAAAAAGTATATATGTATGTTTATCCGTTATTTAGTATCCATAACACAAGTTCTTAATGATACTTATCTTGGAACTAAATAATTGGTGTAATTGTCAGGAAATATTTATTTATATTTAGCTAAAACAGTTCATTCAAATTTGTCTTAAATAAGGTTTGATGAACTTCAACTTAAAAAAACGCACCCATTCACTGCAAAAGTAGGAGATAGGCACGAGAAAAGTTTTATAAATTATTCCAACATGGGTAAAAATATAAAACTGATCGTATCAGAAAAGAGCCCAAAGCTTATGCAAGCCCGAAAGCGCCCCTAAACAAACCATCCCCAATTCCGCTTATCAAGTGAAATACTCCCATAATCACGTACAATATACAAAACGCCGTCCGTCAATATAACGAATGGGCCCATTTTGCCAGAACTTACAGCCTTCGTGTTTCCCAACTTGCGATCTGCATATGGCTGTAAAGTGTAAGACAAATTTTGAGTACTGCTCCATAGTAAATTCCACGTAGGACGAGGCACACCGATAAATACCGTGCTCGATCGCATACATGCATACACCGGGTTTGGTTGTAAACTATGGTTTTCGAAGAGTGTTACTTCGTACATCTATGTCCTACAAGCGTTATCACATAGTGTTAATTTTTTTAAATGTTTTTAAACTCTTTACTGCACATAAATCAAAAATATTAAAAAGACATATGCAAAGGCGAACTTATGTCTGTAAGAGATCTCTTCCAGCTAACCTCATGAGGAGTCAGGTAGATAAAGTGTGTTAGTGACGACAACTTAGACAGACGAGACAAAATACATAAAATTTTCATCATCAACAAACTAGAATAATCTGATACCCATAGAAATTTCGCTTCATCATCACAGCCCATTAACGTCCTACTACTGAGCACGAGCCTCCTCTCACATATCAAGGTGTGAGGGTATTGGGTCATACTCCACCACGCTGACCCAGTGCGGATTGGCGGAGGCAGGTGTGTGGCGTCCTGCTGTTAGAATTTTTCAAGCCGCCCATTAGGCCTCTAACATGGCTTAACGACTACCACATTTAGTGATAACCGGGACCAACAGCTTAACGTGCCTTCCGAAGTACGGAAGCGCTCGATATCAAATGCCACACAAACGGTCACCCATCCAAGGACTGACCTCTGTAAACTCTGCTGTACTTTGGTGATCGTTTCCGACCACCGAGCACCGCAGAGCTACGAGCGCTTTGTTATTACACTACATAGTGTTAATTTTTTTCTTATTTATTTAAACTCTACATACATACATACATACACATTCACGCCTGTTTCCACGAAGGGGTAGGCAGAGGCATATTATACGCCCACACTTCGCCAATTACACTAGTTTACAGTACATCTGTTGCCAAAGAAATTTTAGCTGTTGCTGACTACATATGATATGCTATTTTCAAAAATATAAGTAAAAGATTTTTATCAGCTCTAGTTTCTGAGTTTCAGCTATGTAGGTATAAAACAGAAAAAAACATGTATTTACTAAGAAAAACTTTATTAAAAAAAATAATTAATCATTGAGTTCTAAAAAACTTCGTTTTAAAGCTCTTCTCTGATGTGTAGACTTTGGAAAATGACGTATTAGCGACCAACAATAGTCGGACATCATATTTGTATCCCAGAAACCCTGATAGCGCTCTTCCATGACACGTAAGTCCTGATGCATACGCTCTCCCTGCTCTTCGCTCATATCTCCTAAATTTTCTGGAAACCTGTCCAGGTGACTATGGAGGAAATTGAGTTTTATGCTCATATTGCACCCCATATTTTTTAACTGTAGCAGAAGGTCTTCTACAAGTTCAATATAATTTTCAGATTTTTTATTTCCGAGAAAATTCTGCATCACAGAGACGAAAGCTGTCCAAGCCTTTAGTTGTAACTCAGTCATAGAATTTCTAAATTGAGTATCTTTCGTAAGTTGTCTAATTTGGGGGCCGTCAAAAATACCGGCTTTTATTTTTTCCATAGTGAGCTGAGGAAATTTTTGGCAAATGTAAGAAAAGCAGTTCCCGTCTTTATCTAGTGATTTAACAAACTGTTTCATGATGCCCAGTTTTATATGTAATGGTGGAAGGATAATTTTGTCACGAGCTACTAATGAATTCTGGACTATATTTTGCTTTCCAGGCTTCATACTTTCTCTCAAGGGCCAGTTTCTTCTTATCCAATGCTCTTGTTTAGCTCTACTGTCCCAAAGACATATGAAACAGGGAAACTTAGTGTAACCACTTTGTTGACCGAGAAGAATGTTCACCATTTTTAAATCGACACAAATTTGCCACTTATGGTCATTGTATTTTATTTTGTTCAAGACTAGCGAAATGTTACAATATTCTTCCTTTAACTGTGTACTGTGGGCAATAGGTACCCCAGCGTATTTATTTCCATTATGTAATAGAATACATTTTAGGCTACGTTTTGAGCTGTCAATGAATAAACGCCAGTCGTTTGGCTCATATTGTTTCAAGCCCATTTTTATCAACAAGTTTTTGATATCTGAACAAAAGGTAATACCGTTTTCTTCGGAAAAATAACGCCGTAATTCTTTATCTCTTTCACGATAAAAACTTATTTTAGTATCTGAGGAAAGCAAATTTTTTTCTTTCAGTCTTGATGCTAACAATTCTGAAGCTTGTTTAGAAAGATTTAAATCTCATTTTGGGAAAAGCATTTTGGCTCATTTGACATACCTTCAAAATCAGCATCATTTTGTGATGAGCTTGGTCCTTCGATGTCTTGTTCCATGGGTTCAGATATATTTTTAGGCACTGAAGAGTCAGTTGAACGCTGCACTGGACGCTGAACACAACTAGTACTTGGGTACTGCCATTTAGCTCGATTTTTAGTATTTAAACCGTTTACGCTTACGCTACAAAAATAACAATCTTCGAGATGATTTCGTGGTTCTCGCCAAATAGTCGGTGTTCCAAATTTAAAGGCACTTCTTTTACCATTTTTCCACAATCTTAAATATTCCACACACGATTTACAAACACAATTGGGAGCCCAAGACTTCTCATTTTTATCCAAGAGCATTCCAAAATACTCAAAATAGGTATTTTTCACCAACTCTGATATAACTTTTCTACAATCGTTGAACACATATTCCCCGCATATATAACAAAAATGATCTGGATTGTTTAAACAACGTCTCCTTGAACTACTCATGACGCAAAAACTTTGGATACTAATCTTAACACAGTAAAATATGCCTATTATCGCTTAATATATACGCTTAAATGACAAAAATCAAAAACAAAGTAACTCGAGCTGCTCAAAAAATTTTGAGGGTAGATTTGACGAAAACAAGTCATAAGTGAACATTATCAACCACAAAATTCGCGGCAACAGACAAAAAGTTAAATTTTGTAAACTAGTGTTATATAGTTGGTCCCACGTAATAGCGTGGCGAGCTTATTGCCGCTTATCGCGCACTGTTATGTTCGCCAGAGCCTCGTCCGTTGATCGGCAGGTGCACCACTTGCAGGTGAGGTTGACTTGGGCTCCTTAGGTCTTGATAGGATCCCTATACACCCATTATAAAACTTTTTATTGCACATAAATCAATAATATCAAAACATTACATAAAAAAGGACATATACAAAGGCGAACTGATCTCTGTAAGAGATCTCTTCCAGCCAACCTCATGAGGAGTCAGATAGATAACGTGTGTGAGTGATGACGACTTAGCGAGACAGACGAGACGACATACATAAAATTTAAATATGTAATCAACAAACTAGAATTATCTGATACCCATAGTAATTTCGCTTGCTTTGTCATAAATTATAAATAATAATAATAAATAAATATTTCTGACACTTACACCAATTATTTAGTTCCAACATAAGTATCATTAAGAACTTGTGTTATGGATACTAAATAACAGATAAACATACTTAAACACTTTTTTTTTAATTCATACTTAATATACATAGGAAAACACCCAGACCAGAACAAATATTCATGTTCATGCACACAAAGATTTGTCCTGTGTGGGAATCGAACCCACGACCTCTGGAGTGAAGTGCAGGTATACTGACCTCCACGCCATATCGGTCGTCCTTTATAGTGCCTTAATTATGAGAATGACCAATATTGTGTGTTCGGGATTAATGTAGAACTTGGTCAAGAACTGATAATGTCATCTTTATTGCCTTAACTACCCGCATTTTGTAGCGATCAGGCTATACTTAAAACATTTCTCTATTCTTTGACAAAATACTATTCCTATGCGACAGATCATAAGTTTTCATGCATATTAAAATTCAAAAATATATCTACTAGTACTAGATCGTAGTTACTCATCCTACTAATATTATAAACGTGAAAGTTTGTATGTGTGGATGGATGTTTGTTACTCTTTCACGCAAAAACTACTGGAGCGATTGTGATGAAACTTAGTACGTGTATAGCTGCAGTCCTGGACTAACAAATAGGACACTCCTTATCCCGATATTTCCACAGGAACGGGGACCACGCGGGTAAAACCGCAGGGCGCTGCTAGTTACAAATAATACAAAAAAAAGCCAAAGCAATAAGCTAACGATAGTAACCATTCACAACACTTCACACAATGTTGCCACTTCCAGAAATTGATCCGAGGTTCTGGTGCCAATATCTATTGTGGCACGGAAAGTAAGCCGGGAAATAAACACGGACGTACACTGTGGGCCAAGGAAACAGCGCAGCAAACATTCGTTATAGAGCCTAGCAGATGTGGATTAAAAGATCTTATTGAGTTTTTTTAAGTATTGTTTGCAGGGAAAAGTTTTGGCTCGATACTGGTTAAGGTATTGCAATGAATGTGGAATTACAAGTTTAGTAAGTAGAGAGGTGTAGTTGCGGTGTAAAAACGTATATGTCAGATAGTGAATAAAGCAATACGAATGTGACTTCGAATGTCGATTTTGTTTTATGAATGTCCAGTTCTTCAAGGCGGCTTTCCTTGCGTAAAGAAAAATTGGGTTTGAAGGCGAAATTATTTTTTGTGTTTATTTTTTTTTGTGAATAGTCTAAGAAAAATAGTTAAAGTATTTATCTATATCCATTTAGCCTTAAATCCCCGGGAAGGTATTTGCAAATTCCTTTCTAAGCAAATGCCTGCGTCAGAATAACTATCTATCCGATATGTGTTTCAAAATTGGACCCAATACAATTATTTATTTCATGCGTTCAAAGAAAAGTGTGCGTAAATTTTTAATCAATTTTAATGGGCAGGTTAGTTTTCAAGTTGACGTATATAAAAGCTTTTTTAAGCCGAGCCTAAATTTAAAGAACAAAGTCATTTACTTTTAAAGATCAGACAGTAATTACGTATTCCCAACGAAAGACGTATGCTTGTAACATAGATTTTTTTACAATTTGTCGAGTATGGACCGCATCGCATGGCCGCTAGTGTAGCACCAGACAGGCCTCACTCAATATCGGATATTGTTGTTGCAAATGAGTATTTATGTCATCGTCGGCGCAAACGATATACTGCCTCTTTCTGCCGTCCTTATTGCCGCGCTGTTTGGGCGCTCCCATTCCGAAGCCAACTAGAGTGTTACTGCTTTATCGACATTTTTGTGAAAGAAAATAAACATTTCGAAATGTTGATCGTTTTTTTTATTTTAATTATTTTTATTGTTGATTTCAATTTCATGTTAGTTAACTCTAAATCTGAAATAATGAGGTCATAACATCGCGATTAGTTGCAAACGATAATATCATCGTCGGCACAAACGATATACGGCCTCCTTCTGCCGCCCTTATTGCCGATGTGTCGATTTTAGATACATTAATTGTCAAAATTATAATTTTTAAATTTTCTTCACACTGGCAATTTTAACTGCTATTTGTGGGAATCGAACTAAGGACCCAGGAGCGGAGTGCGGGTATACTCGCCACAACGCCGTATCGGTCGTCAAAATATAATGTATTAATAGCGTAAGTATATAAAGGAAAACAATATGCAAAGATTTCGCAATGAACATGAGCGAAGTCTTCGCCATATTGCCTTGAGCGAAGTGTTCGTCAATACTACCCACCCGCCGCTATAGTTTTTCGATACCATTTCATTACAATATTTTCATCTTCCGCCCTACTCTATATGTTACGGCGGCTTATTTTATATGTAAATGATTTCAGTTCATATTTGTGTTGGTCTTGAGTGGAAACAGCTGATATATATTTTTTGTGACAGTAAAGCAATCAAGCATTATTAAATACACTATGTCTAAGTAACAGATTTTCTACCGAGAAGTGTTCAATTTTTTAGATTAAATAAAAATAAAGAGTAATATTTAAACAAGTAACAGTGCCGTTTGCCACAACGCCCACAACAGTATTTTACGATATCCTCGGACAATACATGGGTTTGTAGAATTGGAGAAATACGGAACCTATGATGATGATGATCATGTAATTGTAATCCAAATATCAACATGTAGCTTGTTCAGAGGCCAATGCTCATTAGTGAAAGATTATGATGATGAAACATTAGCAACACCAGCGAAATTTAATTCAATTCAATTTAATGTTTATTGCACTCCATAATGTTTTACATAAGTTCTCTTACATCTACACAAGTTACAAATATGGACCCTGTTGGGCACGGCAAACTTAGGAGAGAGGAAGCATACTAGGTCCTTTTTTTACAATTTTACATAAATATTAAATAGTCCACAACATCAATGTCCTAAATCAAAATATACCATTATTGGTAACTTAATTTTATGAGTAGGTATACTTAAATTAGGTAAATATTAGGTACTTTTGTACTACTATCGGAATTGTATAGTTTATTTATTATTCTATTAACTATTCATTATTTTACTAATATATAGTATTACATTATTTAAAAAAAAATCATGTCATATATTTAAAAAAAAAATATTATAATTTAATCTGTTTTTGCGTCTTAGTAGTTTATAAATGGGTTTTTCTCCACGTTTTGTAAAGGAGTTGATGATATTTCTTACAAATTGACATATTTCTAAAATATAAATGCCTGGTTGAGTTAGTATGTTAAGTTTTATAAAGTAGGGCTTGCAGCTGTCAGTCTGTTCAATGTTTGCCAAAGTTCGAATTAATTGCTTTTGAAGAATCAAAAGAGAAAGTGTGCCAGTATTACTTCCTCACAAAATAATCCCGTAACTAAACCAAGCATATGGATAGGCATAGTGTGTAGTTAAAGCTGTTTGCAAATCTGTTGTTCTTTTAATTTCTTGAAGGGCATAGGAGAAACTTCTATGAAAGGTACATAATTATTAAAAAGTAATTCATCCAATGATTGGACTCAGTTGGTAGTGCGTGGCCCATAATGGTTATCCAGAAGAGACAGTTCAACACTAGACAAAAACAAGATCGAATTCCCTCACGTGCCTTCTACTTCTACGTGGTCACCTCCCCAGTCCTCCATGTCTTCATCAGTTCTATGGTCATAGACACCCTCGGAGAATATTTCTTTCACCTTTATTTCACCACATCACACATGTACACAGACTACCACTTCACCATATTTTCAGATACACACATGGTTTATGGTCAGAAGCATCAGCCAATCCATTCAAGGAATTTCTATTAAAAGTACAAATTAAAAAGCTATTCATCTAATGAGTGGACTCAGTTGGTAATGCGTGGGATTCGTATCAAATAATTGGCCTATAATGGAAATCATCAGTTATCTGGGCAGTTCAGCATTATTTCACTCAAGGTGTTTATTGGCCGCTCAAATGCTCATTAAGATTTCAATGTTGCATTCTCGATTAGAAATTACGAATAGGGCTTATTGTGTATTCATATTGTGTTTACATGTAACAACTGGTAATGTTTTTTAAAGATTATTTAAAAGAAATCCATCATTGTTTTTTCGTCATAATTACTACATCCTGCCAGTAATAAGCATATCCTGACAGTAAATTAAAAAAAAAACAAAGACGTGGCATAATACATTTTTTCTTAATTGAACAAAATGTATTTAATTTAACTGTATTGTATTTATATTTTTTATTTTCTTTTTTGTGCATGGGTATAATTTAAATTTAAATTAAATACGAACTTATTATTGTTATTATTTAAAAGCTTTCAGAGACCTGACCTGAGGAGCCCAAGCCAACCTCACCTCCAAGTGGTGCACCTGCCGATCAACAAACGAGGCTCTAGCGAACATAACAAAGCCCGGTAAGCGGTAATAGGCTAGCCACCTATTACGTGGGACGCCACCTATTATACCGCTACCTATTATAAAGTTGGCGAATTGTGGTCGTATAATATGCCTTAACCTTCCCTTTCGGGGAAACAGGCGTGAATGTATCTATGTATTTACATATAAAAACTCGAACTTATTCTAGTTTTAAAAAAGAAAATACTGCTGCGAGGTATCTGTTTTCGCGTTGGCGCCAAAACTCGATTGATATTTTTATTTTTCTTAAAATAATGGCTTCATGCGTTTCGCACATTAAGTCAGTGTCAAGTTAAAGATATATTAATAAATATTGAATACATAGTAAATGAGAATGGGTCATAAGGATGATAAATGAAATGAGATGCCCTCCCCTAAGCCCCTTGAGTCCTCAGTAAAGATGTGAGACTATACTGAGATCTCACATGGACTCCTTGAGAGAATATGAAAAGTGATGTTGCACTGTTTTATTTAATTTACCAACATTCATATACATTCACAAACACTTAACGGTTAATAATCCATCGTTATTACACATTAATGTTTCAGATATCACAAATTCTATAAAATAAAACAAAACTGCAGACATGACGCTTCACTTTCCCGCCTAGAAGTCCGATTGGTATATAGATACACATTTTTTTTTATTAATTAAAGCAATTCTTCATCTAACATAAATACTCACCTTTTTGCGCAAAAGAAAACAAGCCATTGATCTAATCAACATCTCCATAAATTGTGCCGGAAACTGAGCCTTCCATGAGTATAATTATTCGTTGACGTATGGCAAAGGAAATCATTAATTTTGATACCAGTGCAGTGGAAAGCTACTTGGAATTTTTACTTAAATTACACTATGATGTATGATGTCAAGGCTTGTCAGTTACATGTGAACGCCTCACTCGTCTCGTAGCAGCGAGACCCAGTGGGTAGAAATCA
Source organism: Musotima nitidalis (assembly GCA_949126915.1). Taxonomy (NCBI): domain Eukaryota; kingdom Metazoa; phylum Arthropoda; class Insecta; order Lepidoptera; family Crambidae; genus Musotima; species Musotima nitidalis. Next base: position 20,350,711 of record OX421416.1, read on the forward strand.
AAGGTTTTCTTTGCTTGTCTCCATTATCATCATCATATTCCACTTACAAATACAGAACTGTCGAGAAATCCAAAATTAAATTACCAAAAATAACGCTTAATAAATACACTACCATAGACGCTCTCCGTAATTATAATTAATGTCATCACAAAAATAATTGAACATGGCACTGAATGGGTTAAATTATATGTAATACAAAATACTCTGTAAAAAAATTATAGAATACTAAATAACACAAAAAAATTCCCAAATGTGCATTTAATGAAGCGTCTATGTTGCAATGTGCACTGGTGCAAAAAATAATGCGGTACAGTGCTCTTTATAATTTCGGATTATATTTATACTGACTGCTTATTATATATAATGTGATCATTGGGACCTTAAACCGATATCCTGTTAAATTTATAAAATTACTTTGTAGTAGGATATACGATGTGTATTACAGACCGAATAAGGTTACATCAACAATTTTATCCAACTACCCTCACAAGTTACAAATATAATACAGCGAGCAAAACAAAAGCAGACTGCAACGTTGGATATTAACCTATTTGCGCCGCGCCGACTCGCTCTTGACGCTGCGGACCAAGTTGCCACATCAGACAGTATCGGAAAACAATAAGGGCGTCTTTAGTTATTGGCCCCAGGATACTTGCCAAACTATCTATATATGCCTGAGTTTCTTCATAGATTCATTGGAAGCGCATCGCTTTTTGATTTAGTTTCTTTGGGCTTTGATGTGTGTGCCCTTTTGAGTTTTTGGTTCGTTTGGTTTCTATGTCAAGAGTCCTCAGTCATAAATAAAGAAACAACATATTTTTATTAAATTTATAAAAAAAATTTTTACCAATTAATTTATATTCTTTCTATTAAATATGTTGATATAGTAATTATTAAAATGTGGTTGCATTAGACGCCTACCCAGGTACCAAGTACCAGCCATGACCACTATGCTAAATATTCTGTTATCAAAAGTAGTGCTTTATCAGATATTATTGCTAGCTAGACTAGGCTAGATTAAGCTAAATAATTGCGAGAAAGAAACTAAGCGAAATTACTGCGCTACTAGCACAGTGGCAAAAAGGGCAGAGCAAATGGACCTTGCTGGGTTTTGTGATAATTAAACTATGATGTAAGCGTTTGGGTTGCATCGCCAATCCGCACTAGGACCACCACCACGTTTTGTTTCATCTCTCGCATCAGTGTACGAAGTTATTATTGGGCTAAGATTACGATGAGATGAAAAAAGAAGGTTCTCAAGACTGATCCTGTGTGTTTGTTCGCGCAGTGTTCCATTATCCATGAACTTAATCTTCTCACTCTTTCTTACATGATTTCCAGTACTAATCTCTCCTAGCTCTGCAGTGCTAAGTAGTTGCAAACGATAGACAAAGTGAACAAGAGGTCACAGCAGCCAGTCTTTGGATGTTGAACCGTTTGTGTGGCAACTAATCTCAAGTGGGAAGCACTTGATAAAGCACGTTAACTGTTGGTCCCGGTTTTCACTATATTAGGTGCATCGGAAAGCAGGTTATGCCGGCTGTGACTTGTCGTTAAGCCTAGTTAAAAGCCCACTTAAATATAATGTATCTGTTTTCTTTTGATGTTGTCACAGAATAAATTCTTTTTCTTTCTTTCTTTCTTTCCATGGCACATGCCATGTCAGGTTGTCAATCAATGCCAGCAAGGTTGTCAATCAATCTGATGCAAAAAAGGTCTCTCACTCCGAGCTGCAGAAAAACAACGTGACATGTGCAGTTAAACAATATACATTACGGCGTCATTATTGAATTGTTCGTGCACGTTGAGATTTTTCCCATGTCCGCGGCAGTGAAGCGCGTCGCCAGTCGCATGTCTGCATATGAATTAATCACGTCTACAAGAAACGTTTGATTGACGGCAAAATAATCGGTCGACACTTGTTCCGCATGAGGTGAACTCGTACGTCACTGTCAAACAGAACAGCTGCCGCAGCTGATGAGAAAATACGGAGTCAGTCGTTCTATAGTTCTAATGCCAATTGAGACATAGGTTTTATATCATGTACTTACATACATACATACATTTACGCCTGTTTCCCCGAATGGATAGGCAGAGGCATATTATACGCCCACACTTCGCCATTTATATAGTTGGTCCCACGCAATAGGTGGCGAGCATATTGTCGCTTACCGGGTACTGTTACGTTCGCCAGAGCCTCGTCCGTTGATCGGCACGTGCACCACTTGCAGGTGAGGTTGGCTTTGGCTCCTTAGGTCTTGGCAGGATCCCTATACACCTCCCCCCCTGACAGGTTCCGCCCCACCTTGGCGTGGTGAGGGGGCTGAGTACTTCCCGGTAGGGCGCAGAGGGCGCTAGGGAAAAGGTAACACCCAGGGATTAGCGACACTGGGTGCCCTTAGTACTGACTACCGGGGGGGAAACTAAGAGGGACCTATGGAGGGCGCAGCGGGCGGGCCAGGAGGGCCCGTTCAGCAGCGCCAGGGGGATCTTAGGCAGTGGGGGTAGGGTGCCCCTGCTGTCTAGCCATGGACCCTCCGGGAAGTCGGCCACAAACGCTATGGTCGCACAAGGAGGTAGGAGGGGCGCGTCCACTGCGCTTCTCAGAGGAGGTCCTCCCGGTTTTGGTCCTGGGTTCGCTAGCCGCAGGCGAGGTGTCAGACGCTGCAACCCAGGTCCTGGCCCCCCGCCTCTTTCTCAACAAGCAGCAGGCGTCGTCGCAAGATTTTTAGTGGGTATTACTGCTGGCAGTCGCGTCTGTCGGTGGTGAGTCCCACACACCTCTCGCGGTCCCCCTTTGGCCGGGAGATAATGCGTAAATGCATTTTGTTAACGACGTAAAACAAAAAAAAAGGCCTCCTTTGGTCTTGGTCTTGGATCTCTATACACCTCCACCCTGTAGTATATTAGAAACCCTCCATTGATACCAAACCTCCTCCTTGGTTCCTGAGAGGAGGCCAATATTCAGTAGTAGGACGTTCATGAGTTTCTGATGCGGATGATGATAATTAATAATAATAACGTTTGAGAGTCGGCTACGTAAAGAAAAGTTTTTGAAACGGCTTGCATAGTCAGAAAGTTTCTCTCTCTGAAGCCCTAGCCTTCAGTCGTTTCTACCTCGTGTCTGGCAATACAAACCGATTCAACAAATCGTCAGACATTCCATGCAGGGTTCTCTATCTACACAGCAGGTTAAACATACTAAGGAAAAATTAATAAAATTTATAGTGGACACCAAAGTAATTTTAATTTACTTCTTGCGCAGCAAAATAGAAAAACAACACAGTCGTTAATAAAATGAATAATTTTAGACATCTTTCATTCCAAAAAGCTATTTGTAAGTTATAGACCCAATAGAACGCGACGCTAAGCCTGAAAAATCGCACACACGAAAAGGTCACACACAACTAAGTAACCGTATTGACACCGCATTATTCTAATTCGCCATACGACGCACGTTGCTACATCGCGTCGTTGCAACATTCAATCATGCGCCTGCGCATAATTTGCTTATTAAAGCCACTTGGACGCTCGTAAATAATGCTAGCAGTTAGACCGGAACCAACACATTGTTAGAATTTTTTCTAGCAAGGTGGCATTTGAGCATGCGGTCTACCTGGTGAAAAGTGGGCACCGCAGCCTATGGGCGACTGCAACATATTTATTTATAGGTGCATCAATTTTAGAAACCGTGTTACGTCTTTTTGAAGAGACCCATGCTGTATGCTGCGGGTGTATAGGCATTCTACCAAGATCTGAGGAGCCCAAGCCAACCTCACCTGCTAGTAGTGCACCTGACGAACAACGAACGAGGAGATGGCAAAGACAAAAGTTCCCGAAAAGCGGCAATAGGCTCGCCACCTATTACGTGGGACCAACAATATACTTGGCGAAATGTATGCATACAATATACATCTGCCTACCCCTTCGGGGAAACAGACGTAATATGATGTAAGTACATACTTACATTATATCGTGCTTATGCTGTAGAATTCATTCCACAACTCAAAGATCCGCAGCAGAAAGTTAGAAGAAATAAATTGAAGTTTATTTTGTCTATTACTATTGTTTTAATCGCAAGTTATTCCGTCACACATAGTTGCGTGTGAACTGCTAGAAGTCTTATCAAATCAAAATCAAAATCAAAATCAGCATTAAAAACAAAGGTAAAAGCAGTAATCTTATGCAAACAACAGATAGGAATACCGAAGCGCTTTACGTAGGTGGCGAAATCATGCCTTTTATGTTGCGAGTGGCGTTCAAATAAAGAATGTACCCTGTATATCTGTGTAATATTTAATTTTAATGTCTGTATTTTAAGTTGTAAATGAAGCTGTAATTTAAGTTGTTAATGAAGTTGTATTTTATGATGTAAATGAAGTTGTATTTTATGTTGTAAATTAAATTGTATTTTTAGTTTAAGTCAGTTAATTGGTGACCGTGATCGCGGCTCTCTAGGTTGTAGCTGAAAATCAACGTTTTGCTCGCTGAGCAATACTACGTTGAGCTATGACCTTTTCGCATGAATAGAGCACACGTGCAAATAATTAATTAATTTTTGTAAGTTTGATATATATTTTTTTTTCTCTTGTATTGTTTTATGTTAATATTTTGTATGTGTGTTTATTTAGTGCAATAAACGTTTTATCTATCTATCTATCTATCATTAATATGTCACCTCGCTTGTCAATACATCTTTTTGTATTATGGTGCGGAGCTGAACTGTCATCTGGTTATTATTTATGCGCCGGCATGTGTTTGTCTGTTTTATAAAAATGTTATTCGTGCTGGTCAGACTTAAGAACCTATTATCATAATTTCTGACCTTTAAGCTGTGTCCCCAGTAGGCAAACTGTTAGCGGCCGACTGAGTTTGCGGCGTACCGATTTATATACCCTTCCATATATTTGAAATGGAGTGTCCATAGTCTGCTAGTTTTGCGCTCACTATACGCAGTTTGCAGCGTCGGTCTCTCAGTCTTGCAACTCAGTCGGCCGCTAACAGTTTGCCTACTGGGGACACGGCCTTATAGATTAACTACCGTGCCGTGTGATACAGAACTAGAATAGTACCACCCCCTCTCATCTCACGGGAAGACGTAAGAGTCGACGAAGAGAAATCTTACCGTATGATGGGCAGCAGCGTCATCCTGCGTTCTGGCTTGGACTGCGATTGAAACACCCGCCTACCCAGCGTGGTGATTATGGGCAGATTGTAATCAGCCAAATCAGGAAGGCCAATTTTCAGCAGTGGACTCACTAAGGCTGATAATATGATGATAGACCTACTCTGAGGACATGCCTTCTTTTATACCATAGGTAAGACGAATAAAGATGATATAGACTCAGATTTAAAGTTGCATAAATTAATAAGTTTAAAAATGCCAATTTATAATTAACTTTTTTAAAACTGGTAATAAATTGATATTCAGCTGCTATATATACTACAAAAAGAAAAATTTACATATTTTGAATACTAATAAACGTTAACTAATGTATGAAATATTACGTGAATTCAATAAAAATGATTAAGTATCCACTACTCGAAACATATAATATTGACATCGTATGAGACGTAAAGTTATATATGTATATCTTAGTTGTTGTTTATCACCATTTGTAGTAACCGTCTATTATGTGGAACCCTGTATGTGGTTTCCATGAGACAAGTTTAAGGACCTATGGCATATCTACATGAAAAAAAAATTACCTACCTCATCTAACAGCAGGATGAAATACACAAGTCTCCGCTTGTTAGCTTCGCGAGTATAAGTATTTTCTGATTCAAGAAGCATTCCATTTTTGAAAGGTGACTGAACCCAGGTGCATCCATCTGCATAAGACTTATCTATAATTACTTGTCTATCGCCGTGGCCGTGGCGTGGTAGCTGTATGCAAAGAATTTCTTCGTGATAAAGAGAAGAAAAGGTCAACCTCAAAAATACTAGCTTGTAGGATTAATTCCCGTCCAATTTTGCGAAGAGTGAAAGAGAGCGAAGTAGGGGTCTCTCTTTTTACGCGAGTGTAGGACTTTGTTTTAATTAATTATCATATTCTAGCATTATCCCGGTTGCTCGAGTCTTAAGCTTAGGGCCCAGGGTCTGCTCACTAGTTCAACCAGATTTGACTGAATTTCAGTTAGTACATGGAGCGACTGCCGTCTGACCTCCGCAACCCAGAAGGAAACATCATCCTATGGTAAAACCAGCTGTCAGTCTGTTAGAAGGCACTGACTTCCTAATAACGACTGCCATAGATGTTCATGACAGCCGGGACCAACAGCTTAACGTGCTTTCCGAGGCACGGAGCAAGCGACAATTTCGCACATAACTTTAAAAAGTCATAGGTGGGCCACCAGGGTTTGAACCCGAGACCCTCTGAATTTAAAGGCAAGGGGTCTCGCCACTGGGCTATCGCCGCTTTTACTTTGTTTTAATTAAAGTCTATGCAAATTGTTGTCAAAAGTCGTTTCGTGACACTAAGTCGAAATCTCTAAATTTTTGATTAGGTCTTTATAATGCTGTCTTCTTTTACCACCAGGTGGCACTGAAGCGTGCGGTCTGCCTGATAAAATGTGATCACCGCAGCCTTTGCGGAAAGTGCGATATAATAACAAACATTGGTCGCAAATAAATATTTCTGACACTTACACCAATTATTTAGTTCCAAGATAAGTATCATTAAGAACTTGTGTTATGGATACTAAATAATGGAAAAACATACATAAATACTTTTTTTTTGTAAATACATACTTAAAATACATAGAAAAACACCCAGACCAGAACAAATATTTATATTTATAACACACAAAGATACGAACCCACGACCTCTGGAGTGAAGTGCAGGTATACTGACCTCCACGCCATATCGGTCGTCATAATATAATATATAACATAATTGTATTAATGTAAATCCTTTTCTAGATCGTTAATTTCCAAGACCGTTGCCTATTTAACATGCTACTTAGTAAAGCTGTACAGGCAAAGTTAATGTATTCCTAAGCCTCGTCTACATGTGTGGCCGACAGGTGTGCGACAGAGCTGGAGAATTCAGTCAATGTTAAAGGTCAGGTACCTAGGTGGCGGTCCTGTTTGAAGTCACTTTCATTTTTTTATACAATTAAACATTGATTAGACACGAGCCACGAAGCAATTGCAAACTTTCGCTAAGTTTATACAGTAATTAGGATAATGTTTTTGCCTGTGTGCACTGATGCTTATAATTTATTCTTTAATTTCAAATTGTAATTCAAATAATTATTTAGGCATATCTAAATCAAAAGATAAAGTCAATTAATCTATAATTGACACCTAATAATTTAGTTGTTTAGGTAGATAACACTTACATGTATTTAAATGTATTACTAACTCAATTTGTCTACGTTAGAATAATGAAAATACGCTACAAGTACTTTATAGAAATAAATTACTTTTAATTAGTCTTTAACTATTGACTAATTCTGTAAATTAAAATAAAGTATTTTTTCTTCTGGAATCCCTACTCCCTAGGTCAGAGATGGGCGTAGGTTCAACAGTAGACGTCTTTGGGCTGATAAAGATGAGTAGGGAGAGAAGTTCGGCCTCAATTGGGAGAAGCAGAGACAAGAAAGAGAAGCCTTTACCCAAAAGAAGGGAAAAAAAACAATGAAAAAATCTCTTACAGTTTGGACTTCTTGGCGGGAAAGTGAAGCGTCATGTCTGCAGTTTTGTTTTATTTTCTAAAACTTGTGATATTTCTAACATCAATGTGTAGTAACGGTGGATTATTAACCGTTAAGTGTTTGTGAACATAATTACATAAGTGTTGGTAAATCAAACGAAACAGTGCAACATCACATTTCAAATTTTCTCTCAAGGAGTCCATGTGAGATCTCAGTATAGTCCTAATATCTTTACTGAGGACTCAAGGGGCTTAGGGGAGGGTATCTCATTTACCATTTATCATCTTTATCACCACTCATTCTCATTTACTATGAATTATATATTACTAATATATCACTTACTTGACACTGGCTAAATGTGCTAGACGCACGAAGCCCTTATTTAAAAGAAAGAAGAAGTCTTACAGTTTTTAATTCCAAGATTAGTGTAATTACGAACTTGTGATATGGATACGAAATATCGAATAAACAAACATAAATACTCCTTTTTGTACATACATACTTAACATGCATAAGAAACACCAAATACATGTTCATCCACATATTTGTCCTGTGTGGGAATCGAAACCACGACCTCAGAAGCGAAGAGCAGGTATTCTGACCTCCACTCCACATCGTTCGTCATAAATTAATACTATGAATATCGCACACAGTGTTTCAATTTTATACGTATATATTTATTTATTAAATATTATTGATATTTTAATATAAGGATTTGTTGCACATTAAATCATCAATTATTAACTTAATGCCACAGGTGACTTGGCCCAGACGAAAAGCTCGTTCTGTGAGATACATTCCAAAACTAGTTAGTAACATCCATTCGAACGGTCGATTCGATTATAATTAATTATTAATTTCCCATTTCGATTGGTTCATTACGATTCACATCACTGTTATTTATTTTGAAGCTATAACTTGACACATTAGCTAACTTAGCGATGTATTATACAAATATTTTTATTACTTTTGATTAAATAAAATTATCGTAGAATATAACGTTATTTTGATTTTGATAGAGTTTAATTTTAATTAAGTTTCGATATTTTTTATGTATAGTTATTTAGTGCCGAAATTAAAATTTGACTACTTCTATGACGTGGCGGTTAGTTTCTGAGGTCTTGGGTTCGATTCCCAAACTAGAAAACTATTTATGAGCAACGATATTTTTTCTGATCACAGTATTCTCGATGTACCAATTTTGATATAACCAAGTATTTACAAAGTAAATAAGCGTAGAAGTAAGGAAGCGCTCGTAGATCCGCGGTGCTCGGTGGTTGGAAACGTTCACCGAAGTAAAGCAGAGTTTACAGAGATCAGTCCTTGGATGGGTGACCGATATCGAACGCATCCGTGCTTCGGAAGGCACGTTATGCCGTTGGTCCCGGTTATCACTAAATGTGGTAGTCGTTAAGCCATGTTAGAGGCCTAATTGGGCGGCTTGAAAAAAAAACTAACAGCAGGACGCCATACACCTGCCTCCGCCAATCCGCACTGGGTCAGCGTGGTGGAGTATGACTCAATACCCTCGCACCTTGGTATGTTAGAGGAGGCTCGTGCTCAGTAGTGGGACGTTAATAGCTTGAGATGATGATGATGATTTACGAAGTAATATTATAAACTTTGTATTTTTATACAATACCCAGACAACACAAATATTAATGTTTATCATATAGTTTTTTTCCAATGTTGGATTCGAACCCATGAGCTTTGGATTTACAACGTGTTTGCTTGAGGACTAAATATGAAAAATACCAAAGGATACTATAATTAGGCAACCCATCCACACCTACACAGCTTAAAATAATCTAATAAATATTATAAAATAATGCTGATAATTTATTTATATGTCATCCTTCTGACCTAAGCGATAAATACACATAAATGTCTCACTGAGATATGATTTATCAATGTGATTTCTATTCAATAACGCAAAATTTGAATAAATTTAATATAAATTAATTATATTATATAATAGCTATATTTTTTATATAATGTCGTAATTTGCTCGTGAGAAATTAAAAACGGTGAAGGATTTATTAATCTTCATCATCGCAGTCTAGTAATTATCATCATCAGTCTCTTTTCATCCACTGCGGAACATTGGTCCCTCCAGCGACACGACATTCAGCTAGATCTTCGGTTCTTCGCCTCTCCACGCTGCCAGTAGCCTTCAGAATTTCACCGTTCCAAAACTGGGCATAGGTCTCTTACCATAAACCAACAGAGTCTGCGCACTATTAAAACTACCCATACGACCCAATGCAAATTGGGGGAGGAAGCTTAAATGATGATTACATTCATCAGCTCTAGACGATAGGAATCTGACTTATATCCGATTGGTAACACGACCGTAAGTTAGCAACGTATTCTGGGGTATTTCAGTTGCCCGCCGCCAACCAGATAAGCTGGACAGGCTAGTCATTGTTGGTAAGGCAGAAGGAAAGAGACCTCGCAGCCGAACACCCAGCCGATGGTGACCCAGAAACCTCGCACACTGAACTCTCTATAACAAAATTCCAGAGAGAAGCCGAAAAAAGTATAAAACGGAGGGAAATAACTAGGAAACCAATAAAGCCTTTCAAGGCCACGACCTTCAGAAATAAAATATACGATCGAGAACAAGGTGACACTACGGTAGATCATCTAATTTTGACTATATTTAAACATACATAAAATCACGCCTGTTTCCCTGAAGGAATAGGCAGAGGCTTATTATACGCCCACACTTCGCCAATTATACAGTTGGTCCCACGTAATAGGTGGCAAGTCTATTGTCGCTTATCAGTACTGTTATGTTCGCCAGAGTCCGTTGATCGGAAGCCGCACCACTTGCAGGTGAGGTTGGCCTTAAGCTCCTAAGATCTTGGTAGGATCCCTGTGCACCTATAATATTTTAACCATACCCATAACCCATATATTTAAACAATTCACAAAATAAAATAATTGATGGTTGAATAATTGATGATAAATCCGCGGTGCTCGGTGGTCGGAAACGATCACCGAAGTTAAGCAGAGTTGACAGAGGTCAGTCCTGGGATGGGTGACCGTTTGTGTGGCATTTGATATCGAGCGCTTCCGTGCTTTGGAAGGCACGTTAAGCCGTTGGTCCCGGTTATCAAAAAATGTGGTAGTCGTTAAGCCATGTTAGAGGCCTAAATGGGCGGCTTGAAAAATTCTAACAGCAGGGCGCCATACACCTGCCTCCGCCAATCCGCACTGGGTCCGCGTGGTGGAGTATGACCCAATACCCTCGCACCTTGGTATGTGAGAGGAGGCTCGTGCTCAGTAGTGGGACGTTAATGGGCTGAGATGATGAAGACAAAATAATTAAGTAAAAATCAAACTTTAAAAATGCGGTGTGTAGTTTATAAACAAATAAATAACATTTTGATGTTTAATATGTTACCATTTTGTAATGGCGACAGATAATATTTTACAAGTTTAGTGCCCAGCTCACTCAATAAATGTTTAGACTTTGAAATTATTACTAAAGCTATTTAACAGCTATTAAGTATGATAATTATAATATATTATTTAATAGTATCATATCTAGAAACGTATTAAATGCCAAGTATCAATAATTTTTAGGATTAACGAATGATGATAAATTCTCAACGCTTAAAGTTTTTTTAATTGATTCGCGTGTTCGGTGTGTGTGTAAAAGTGTCCTTATACGGTGACATTGTTAAATGACATACTTTGACAAAGGTTTTTAAATGTACACTTCACGGTATGTCGATAACGTATTGGAAAAAAATCGCTGGTTACGGCTTGCTAAATAGGTTTTATAACTTTTTTGTTGCATTACTAAGGGTCATTTTGAAAAGAATGATATAAAAATATACTTTGAAATAACCACAGACACAATAAATACTTTAAAATGTAAAAAAATATATTATCATGTTACCTCGCCTTTTTTAATTTCATTAACTGTCCATATATGATGAGCTTTATCGTAAACTAGCTGTTACCCGCGACTTCGTCCGCGTGGAATAGTATCTTTGGGTAGCATTTACAACCCCCTTTTCGCAATAAAAAGTAGCCTATATCCTTTCTCAGGGTCTAGACTATCTGTATACCAAATTTCATTTAAATCCGTTCAGTAGTTTTGGCGTGAAAGAGTAACAGACAGACAGACAGAGTTACTTTCGCATTTATAATATTATATAGTATATAGTAAGGATAAAATTAAACCAAAATACAAAAATAAAGTTTAAGTAATAATACTTTTTTACTCTTATCTTTTTTATTTCCTTCAAAAAAACTGATTAGTTAATGAAACATTTATAATTTAACCTGTTATTTTCAACCCCCACTATTATTTACTTTTAACACTAACTAGTTGGTTAACCAGCGCGGTAACTGGGCGGAAAAAGCTCGATAGTCGGTGATTGCGCGTCTCGGAGGCCAGTAAACTAGCGGCGGGCGGTATTTGATACCAAGACACAAACCACTGTCGGAGCGCGGCTCCACTAGCCTCTTGTTTACCGACAGATATGGCTGGTCATTTTACCTGCACTCCGCTCCTGAAGCCGTACTCTAACTCATCGAAAACGGCACTGCTTAAACCCGTTTACTTCGTTATATATCGCACTGCTATACAAAAACTGTTTCAACTCAAAAAAGACGATTTCTGATATAACCTATTTTTCTGATTTTCCATTCAATTACCTATATAAAAATAAAACCGTAGTAAATTTACTTCGAAAAAAGCTTACTAGTATAAGGAATCCCTATTGTTGAATGAACGCATTTCCCCAGCTACCGTTAAAACTAAACTATTGCTAGTAGTCCCACAAAAGTCTTTTTTTAGTTGATACAGTTTTAATATAGCAGTGAGATATAATAGTTCGATAAGGAAACACCTAGAGAGTGAAAAAGATAGGTATAACGAAGTTTCGTTTTCGTTGAATCAGAGGAGACCCCTCTGAGGTCGTGAGTGAGTGTTCATCAGACTTCAAACGGGTCAGATAATGATTTAAATTTTCGTTATTGGGACAAAAAATAGTTACCTATTGCGTATTGTTAAGGATAATGATTATTTATTGTGTGATAATTAGCAGAACTAAAATGTCTGATCCATGAGCAATTTTTTATTATTTTATGTACTTAGGCCGCTAGATCAGCCTTGAGATTTTATTAGTAACAGAAAAAGTTACATCTTTACATTGAATTGCATGTTTTCCCTATCCCTGAAATGTATAATGTGTTTGCGGCTTTGTACATGTTTTTATTCATATATTAATAATGTCTCTGCCCACAAAATGGCAGAAAGTTATTCAACAAAACGGTACATATATATTGTAAATAAATGTAAATAAATTTTGAAAAAAATGTCTTGACTTTTCATACAAAAATACGAAAAGACTTTTTCCCCAACCTATTATTTACGAAATAAAGAATGATTAAACAACGTAAACACACACCTTTGTCTCGACTGGCGGCTTCGCCTCAGATAGTGCGCCTGCGCAGTGGCAGGTACACCGCGCGCACTACTATCTACGAGAACTACTACCAGTTTCTAACACTTTTACACTTCAATATGGTGTCTAGAATCACGGTCTTTCACAGTATAAGTAGATCTAGGAGGATTATATGAAAGTAATTTAGTTGTGATTTTTTTTATAATATTGATCGTCACTATTTCATATCTATCCGATTCGACGACCGATATGGCGTGGTGGCGAGTATACCCGCAATACACTCCTGAGGTCGTAGGTTCGATTCCCACACAAAACAAATATTTGTGTGTATAAATATGAATATTTGTCCTGGTCTGGGTGTTTTTCTATGTATATTAAGTATGTATTTATAAAAAAGAAGTATTTAAGTATGTTTATCCGTTATTTAGTATCCATAACACAGGTTCTTAATTATACTTATCTTGGAATTAAATAATTGGTGTAAGTGTCAGAAATATTTATTTTAATTATTTATTTATTCAGATAATAAGCAGTCGATGCATTTCCCGAAAAATAAGAGCGCTCAATACCGTGTCATAAGCAGGGTAAAAGCGCAAAATGTGTATAGGGTTCCTAAGGATAGGATATCTAAGGAGCCCAACCTCACCTGCAAGTGGTGCACCTGCTGATCAATAGACAAGGCACTGGCGAACGTATTAGTTCCCGGTAAGCGGCAACAGGCTCGCCACCTATTACGTGGGACCAACAATGCAATTGGCGAAGTGTGGGCGCATCATATGCTTCTGCCTACCCCTTCGGGGAAACAGGCCTGAACGTAAGAACGAAAATAAAAGCACAACTAATCATGACAGCCTGCATATATTTCTGCCATTACTAAACAATGGGACTTTCAGTAACAATTTTTTTTAATAAGAGTTATATGTAGACCTAATTGTACAAAAATTAAAGAATAAAGAGTCATGATTATGATTATGTAATATGTAATAAATGCTGCGACCAGTCACGGCTGCACATGTGTAGAATATAGATCATGTCAAGGGAGTTCATCTTTACACCTTGGAAATGACGGGAGCGGGGACGGTGCCTTTCAAAAGAAACTTTCTCCCGCATACCATTGCGTGGTGGAATGAGCTCCCAAAAGATAACAGCATGGGGCTCCTCAATAAGGGCGTGAAACGGTTTGGATGGGTCGGCAACGCGCTATTAATGCCCCTTATATTAATCCTATATTATCCTATTAATTCATAGGCTGCGGTGATCACTTTCCATCAGGTCGACTGCAGGATCGGCGCTACACAATTTGCCTCTCTGAGGAGGTCCTCCCAGTTCTGATCCGGGGGAAGTTGGTGGCGGGCGGGATGTCAGACACTTTATACCTCAAGATGTCCCACTGGGCAAACCAAGGTAAGAGGAATTTAGATCATTATCCACCACGTGAAATCAATCCTGATTAGCGAAAATGATATTAGAACTTTGAAACCATGCAAAAAGCCTCTAATTTGGCTGAACTACCACTTACAGTGACAACCAAGACCAACGGCTTTACCAGCCTTCCAATGCATAGAAGCCTCAATATCAAATGTCAAACTGTCACCAATGCAATGACTTACCTCAGTAAGGTATGTTTAACAAGTGGTGCCCCTGGCCACCGTCCATGGGCTGCCAATTTTACCCACGCACTTTCCACCAGGTTAGTTACATGCTTGAGTTCCAGCAAATAGTATTAAAAAAAAACTTCAACTTCTTGACCACTTAGTATTGAATTGTGTGCTCCTGCCGGAATTAAATAAAGTTGTCTTTAGCTTTTGATTGAGTGTATGAGCTGATGCTAATGCTTAGCTAAGCTGATGGAAATGGTTTTTTCTACTTCCAGGTGATAGATGACCGCTCCCAAAAATGTATCGACTATCAAATGAGAAGTCTTTACTTACTCCACAGAAAAAGATCTAGAAATTCTACTTCTATTTAGTTAATTCTATACTTATATTTACTTAATTCTAACAATATTGTACGCCCATGAGGTAGATCGTGGTAGAAGAATTTTTTTTAAATGTTTAATTCTGTGACTTACTCGTATTTAATGACGATCTGCGTGCAATCACGTGAACCATGACTAACTCGGGGATTCGATAATTAATATGCTAATAGTTTGAATTCGCCCTCCCCACAGACGTGAGACGCATATCGTGATGGCGATCATAGACTACGACACGGCAGATAGACCTATAGTGTGGGTTATTTAATCGGCAGTCAGATAAACACACAAGACACCTACGATCCACCAATTTTAAGTCCTTTGCTGAATGTTGGCCTTCAACAGTTTATTATATTCCGGATGTTTCCCCAAAATCACCACACTGGACAGGTCTGATCACTGATTTAGCCTGCACGCAGGATGACGCTGCTGCCCATCATCCGGTTGGATTTCTCTTCGTCGACTCTTCTACTCCCCCTAAGATGAGAGGGGGGGGATACGAGTATATGCTCAGGTTAAATTGTATTGGTTTGATTTTCCGTGTGGTAGCTTCACATACAAAGGAAGATGGTAACTAAACCTGTGACTTTCTTGCTAGTTCTTCTTACAGAGCGGAGGTTCGGAACTGGCACTTAGATTCACTTACACTTAAATATTTTTTGTTTTTTTAATTGTTTGGTTGCAAGTGAATCTAAACTTTGTGATTTCAGTATAATTATATTTTGATTATTTTCTATATATTTGTTATAAATTTTGACGTTTTCAAGTACTATGTAATAGTTTATGAAATAAAAAGTTTGAAGTTGAAGTAGCAGCAACAACAAGTTCTGCCTCACCATGTTTTGTTCGGGAACGATATAGAAAGCTACTAAGGGAATAGGAATTCGTCTAGTGTAAACGTCGGCAAAGGGCAAACCACCTCTCACAGTAAGACACATTTCATCTCGAGATCTCTTTGGTAAAGGTGACCTCTGCTGAAGCAATATAAGAAATAGTAGCTATATAGATCCCTTTTATATGAAGCGCCAATAGAAGATAAGAAGCTAATGCTGATAATGATGAAGTTGCAAAGTAAAAGAAGATGCATGATTTACCGACATTGATGCGAACATTCGTTTGACTATTTGTTGGTACAGAATACATACATACATAATATCACGCCTGTATGAAGAGGTAGGCAAAGGCATATTATACGCCCACATTTCGCCAGTAATATTGTTGGTCCCACGTAATAGGTGGTGAGCCTATTGCCGCTTACCGGGAACTTTTATGTTCGCCAGAGCCTCATCCGTTGATCGGCAGATGCACCACTTGCAGGTGAGGTTAGCTTGGGCTCTTCAGATCTTGAAAGGAGACCTATACAAAATAGGTTAAAAAAGTACCCATTTCGTGCAAATATATATTTTTTTAAATACTGCATATATTCTGTGTTTATAGAGAATCGAATGTAAAGTAGCCACTAATCCAGAAAAAAACATCATTAGACAAATACTTCTATTGTAATATATTAACTATTCTATGGTTCTTGTTTTGCGTGCGCCGCGCGCCGGCGCAGCAAAAACGCTAAGATTTATTTACAAAGATAAGGCCTGACCGACAGGGCTTGACTGGTCATTTGGCGCTAAGTCAACCTCAACTTAATGTGAAATAGTAGGTATTACTTGAACTATACACAGTACTTGCATAAAACTGTCCAAAATAAATCCAGACTACCACAAGGATGGCAGTTAGGACCCCTAAAAGAACGCTACCACTTTTTATTCAAAAACATATTACAAGTGTCTGTTGAAGCTTAGAGTTTATGGTAATTGACAAAATGAAACAGGATCAAGAAAATATATAAACTTACAAGGTCTCATTACGAAACAAGGTCTAAAGTTAAGCCAGGTTTAAGACTACTGCTGTCACTGTCTTCATTTTATCAAATTAAAGTGACAGCAGTAGTTTTAAACTTGTCCTAACTTTAGATTTTGCTTTGTAATAAGCCCCATACAGATTTAGGGATGTATCAACAATAATACACAAAAATAATTATTATATTCAGTAATAAAGATTTATGAGATTCAATTAGATGATGATTTTTTAAGAAATTTGCTAAAATACTTTATGTTGCGAAAATAATTGACTTCATGTAATTGTTAATTTAATTTAACACATTCATATAGATATTCATACAGTAAACAGCTGTCGGAATAGCTTCCAGTCAGACCTCACAGACTGAAAGGTCGACACTGTTTTGTCTAACGACTCGTTTATTCAATCCTTCGTGTCATCAATTTGTTTTTACTAGAAACAATTGTTTGGCATTTTTCTTCGTTTAATATCTCTAAGAACAACGGATATTCATCCGTTTAAGATAAGCGGCAATAGGCTCGCCACCTATCACGTGGGACCAAAAATATAATTGGCGAAATGTGGGAGTATAATATGCCTCTGCCTACCCTTTCTGGGAAACAGGCGTGTTTGTATGTAATCACTAGATAGTATAAAACAAAGTCGCTTTTCTCTGTCTGATATCTTAAAAACTACGCAATAGATTTCAATTCGATTATTATGAATAGATAAAATGATTCGAGATAAAGGTTTATATGTAGGTCACGCGAACAATTTCGCGGGCGGCCTCTAGTTGTGTATAATTGAGTAAATAGGACAAAACAATGTGAAATAATTGTTAACTGTTATAAACATAATTTATTGATTCAGGCGTTACTTTGCGAAAATCCATTATAAGCAAGTGATGGATTAAAAAATCTTTGTACAATTCCCGCACTACTATAATTTCCCGAAAAATCGAGAAACTATTCAACACGACACGTGTTTCGCCCTTAAACAGGGCATCTTCAGGTAAGATAGGAACCTCAGAACAACGAACGACCAACGCTAAAACGAGACTCTCATTGTACTTACTTGTTATAAACATATTCATGCAATTAGATATTCCCTGTAGCATAACATCGATGACACTAAACAGCTGTTTGATTAGCATGCAGTCAGACCTCACGGGCCGAGTGCGTGACACTTGTTTTTTTTAACGACC
The DNA here is from genome assembly GCA_949126915.1 of Musotima nitidalis. Taxonomy (NCBI): domain Eukaryota; kingdom Metazoa; phylum Arthropoda; class Insecta; order Lepidoptera; family Crambidae; genus Musotima; species Musotima nitidalis. The sequence continues at coordinate 20,368,808 of OX421416.1, forward strand.
TTTTATTTAAAAATCGTTCGCCATTAAAGGAAGTATCGTTTGTATAATGCCTATTGTTTCTTGTAAGGTAATTTAAAAATTTACCAATGTTAAAATCGTGACTTTTGTTAATCAAAAATAATAGTTTATTGTTTTACTTTACTCCTATAGTCCCGGGTCTCATAAGCGGGGCGTGAAACGGCATTTTAGCATTTTATGAGAGGGTGCGCTTTGTACCGTACTCAGTTCAGGGTATGAAGAGCGTTCATTTTTTTGGACTGCATCGACTGCTTATCGTAGTTATTATGATGTGTTACATTAAAAAAAATTACCTGGGGCTACCAATTTGGGTGGAAACGTTTTTTTTTTTTATCTATCTATCTATTTTGGGGCCGGCCAAAAACCATGTGATATTTTTTTGTCATTTTTAACCCCCCCCCCCCCCTCTCTCCCTTGGTGATACGTGGTTCAAGATTCACCCCATTATCTGTACTCCGTTTCTAAAGTGCGTTCGATTCCCAAGCAAGAGGTTGTATATGTTTCTGTTCTGGGCTGAGTCTTTCTTATGTGTTATAAGTACGTATTACAAGGAAATTTTATTTTATATTTAGTAGTTATTCACAGTACAAGTTTTGCTCAGTTTAAGTCAAAATGGCGCTGTGTGTGATGTTCAAGGACACTTTTTTAAATGATGTTAATATTCCCTCTTTACAGCTAAAACAGGAAGATTTGATATGTTAATGACATCACAGGCAAGTAATTATTTGTGCGTAAAATAATATAAAATATTTCAGATGGTATTAAAACTGATACTTCGGCACATCCGCACTGGGTCCGCGTGGTGGAGTATGATACCTCTCACCTAGGTTCATGAGGGGGTCGGGCTCAGTATTGGGGAGTTCATAGGCTGAGATTATAATGGCTCCTTAGTAATTATTCAGATTTTGACTTATGTGGGTTAGATGTAATTGGTGTGTAACGTTTTTATCACTGTAAATAAAGCCTTAATCAGTCTTAGACTTTTTTTTTAATAATGGCTCCGTGCGTTTAGCACATTTACTCAGTGTCAAGTAAGAGATAACTTAATAACATATAAATTATATGAAATGAGAATAAGTGGTGATAACGGTGATCAATGGTGAATGAGATGCCCACCCCCTAAACCCCTTGAGTCCTCAGTAAAGATGTGGGAATATACTGAGATCTCACATGGACTTCTTGAGAGAATTTGAAAAGTGTTGTTGCACTGTTTTGTTTTATTTACCAACACTCATGTACCTACGTTCACAAACACTTAACGGTTAATAATTCATTGTTATTACACGTTAACGTTCGAAATATCACAAATTTTAGAAAATAAAAAAAAAATTCAGGCATGACGCTTCACTTTTCCGCCAAGAAGCTTAGACTCATTTGTTTTTGAGTTTTCATACTATTTTATTACTTTTTTTATGTAATAAGCTTCGTTACATATTCCGAATTTCGAATCGCGATGAAATAAACAAAAGAGAGTCCGAATTCTAAATTTGTATTGGAAACGTTCGCCGAGCGTTATCGACAAACGTCAATACTCCGCCCGTCTGACGCGCCGTCAACGTCAGCTGACAGCGCGCGTCAAACGCCGGCGCGATCTAAATTTAAATAAAGAGATTGACAGTGATGCGATATGGAACTGTCACGCCGCTTTCAGGCGCATCATATCAGAGCGACAGGTTATTTTCACGAGCGAAAATACGCGAGTAAATTTATTGAAATGGTATTTTGTGCTAAAATATAGTTTTATGCTGATATCGGATCGGGAATCAGGTGCCTTATTAAGGTTCCTTTGGTTGTGTGTGACATGAGGTGTGGGGGTGTCTGGCGATCTTAAATAGTCGGCCAGACTGACGATGGGACGGCGGCGAAAACGACTTTACTTTGAACTATGGAGCGTTGTTGACCAAAAATATCAAAACGAATGGGCAGTCTCAATTTTTTCATCTCAGTCACAATAAGTCCACTACCTATATTCACCGACCTGCGTCCTGCCTCCATTGGCTTCTCATCGCTTTTTGATTGGTCCGTCAGATGTATATCCCGTAAATCTTCAATACTCCACGCCAAGTCAGAACCAATCCAAACAGCATTGAACATATATCCTATCACCTATGTATATGTATATTTGAAAGTCGTATTTGTAAAGCTTCTGCTGTTACATTCGTAAGATCTTTGCTGAAACAAGCTAGGTCGACGGAGATAATTTTAACATGTTCAAACCATAACATTCCATACTATGTAATAATAAAGATAATAGTACACTATACTATATTTTTTAGTTTGGTAGTTACAAATAGGTTTATAGAAAGGTACCTACTCTTAAAAAAAACCAGTACACTTTAAAAATGGTTACCACTCATTAAGTATTTTCATAGTGTACTGAAAAAGGTATCATAACGCAGCGTTAACGTCGCACTATCGTCAGTCCACCGTCCCACCTGCCGCCGGTGTGTGGCCACTCCTTAAGTGAATGAGAACAAAACGAAGGGGACAGTGTGTTGATGTAGATTTACGTGGCTGCGGACGCAGGGTGCTCTACTGGACTAACCCCACTACGCCGCTGTGGAGTCGCTATTCGCACGACATTTTATTTTATTTGTAGACCAATCGTAACTTGTAATGACTGCCTGTTTTACTGTCGGATCCTGCACTTGTATGTGTAATGGTAATAATAATGTCATATCTTTCGTATCTCTGTGATCTTACCACTTTTACTGAAAGCCTTGCTTATGCTGGTGGTAGAATAGAACATGACGAGATTTTTATTAAACCGTTTTCGAAATAAGCGATTGCCCGCAGTTAATATGCGCATAAGTTTTGGGCTAACTTTTATCTGAGCTTTTGTAAGTCATAACTACATGGCTTAAAACATAGAGACAAGACAAAGGAAAGTTAAAAACTTTCCTCTATCTGTCCCTACCCTATGTCCGCTTAGATCATTCAAACTACGCAACGGATTTTTCTATATATTGTGATTGAAGAGGAAGGTTTATAAGTAGTTAACGCGGTCGAACTCGTGGGTGGCCGCTATCTACTGTTCTATTAAAATGATTTGACTAAAGCTTTGTCATTTTTTATTGCAGAAATTCGCATGTCGATACGGAATTCAGCTTCCTTACGATGGGAGCCTGTATGCGACATTAACCCCAAGTTCATTGACAAAAAATACTCAATATTCAGTATTATGTACACGCGTACATAGGGGTCAATGGGGCAAAACGTTTAAAGTTAATTGAGTAAATAACACTAACTCTGTGCCTCTTACAGAAAATATGAACAGGAAACTGCTCACATTAGCCGTAAGATTATATATACTACTCTCGAAGAACTTTTATGAGTAACCAACATTTTCTATCTTGCATAAATTAAAATAGGCGACGCCAGCTCCACGCATCCCCTGCGCGTGGTGCCGGCGACAGGCCGCGGTCCGGCGCGCGATAGCACCAGACATTTTTCTGTTCTTATTGCTCGTCCCTTCCCGTGTCGCGCGTACGCTACAGCTGCGAGACAACGACTCAACGCATTACGCTGAGGAAACTTCCACTAGTATAGCAACTCCACCCCTTTTTAACTTTTCCTCAACCATTATCAATTATATCATCATCATCGTCAGCCCAAGGAAGTCCACTGCTGAACATAAGCCTCCCCTATTAATTTCCACAGTGACCTATTGTAGGCGGCCTTCATACATCGTGCTCCAGCGACCTTTGTTTATTCGTCAGTCGATCTAGCGAGGGGATGTCCTATGCCACGCTTTCAGTCGAAGAGTCTTTCATATGCCATCTTCATATTAATATGAGTGAATTAGTTTCTTTTGATATGTAGTAACTAATGATTTGACGACCGATATAACGTAGTGGCGAGTATGCCTACTACTCTACTCCTGAGGTCGTGGTTTCGATTCCCACACAGGACTCTTCTTCTCTTCTTCTTCGTCGTGCAGGCTTTTTCAGCAATCAGACGTCAATGCGTCCATTTTGCGTAGGAGGGTGAGAGCTGGATTACTCCAGCCATCCCAGTTCCTCCAGGAATCCTATCAGCGCCTTAACGTCGCTGAAGGCTTCCGGAAGGCTGCCTGGTGTAATCCCACACAGGACATTCTACTGGTCACCGTTTACTGTGACATGAAACACCCAGAGAGTAAGGGATTTTTGCGACCAGACTATGGAGCATACCTCCACCTTAAGGGAAAAGACTAAGTGCGAAAGCATGGACTAGGTAATTAAAACTGTTGTAGAGCCATATACACAGCACACACAGCATCAACAGCACACATTGTTAAGTGGGATTTATTAGTGTGAGTTGTCAGTGTGGTTGAAAAGGATTTTACTGTAATATTCCTGGGTAATAACGGAGTTAAACAGTGATAGAAAAATGAATATTTCTTTTATTGTTTTAATATTCAGCGAATTATATGTGTTTATTAAAAGAAAGTAGCATGCAAGCTTATAGGAGAGTAATGATAAAGAAAATGTTTCTTTAAAATTAATGTTAATTCTTGTTGTATAGGGTGTGTACTACCTACTATAATCTTAGGAGCCCAAGCCAACTTCACCTGCAAGTGGTGCACCTGGTGAACATAAAAGTTCCCGGTAAGCGGCAATAGGCTCGCCACCTATTACGTGGGACCAACAATATAATGCATCTGCCTACCCCTTCGGGGAAATAGACGTGATGTTATGTATGTATGTCATTTTTGTTGTTGTTTCGGCTCTCCTGTAGGTATAGTTGCCATTTGGTGATATCGCCATTTAAGATTTAAGGTATCGATGTGTGCATTGTTGGGTAGCGATGTCTTCTAGATCTTAAATAATTTATTGATTCAGGCGTGAAAGCAAGTGATGGATTTAAAAAATCTTTGTAACAATTCCCGCGCTACTATAATTTCCCGAAAAATCGAGAAACTATTCAACACGACACGTGTTTCGCCCTCACACAGGGCATCTTCAGGTAAGATAGGAGCCTCAGAACAACGATGTCTTCACGACCAACTCTGAAACGAGAGTCTCGCGTGTGTTGAATAGTTTCTCGGTTTTTCGGGAAATTATAGAAGCGCGGGAATTGTTACAAAGATATTTGAATCCATCACTAGCTTCCATCAGGTGTGTCTTCTAGGTCACCTATGGTACCAAAATAACAAAATACTTACAATGATATAACAGTATTAAGCCAAAACAATAACATTTTAAAATTTTATTGCCGTTTAATATTTGCTTGCTAGCTACATCCGTATTTTTACGAGCTTAAATAAACGTAAATTATAAAATTTCTCACTAAAATGTATTATGGACGAGAATTGTATCGACATAATGGCTGTTTTAATAATAAACTAGTCGAATATTGTCTAAGATAAGACTTAAAGCGCACGCGCATATAACCTATATTTTTAATCGCGATGTACTCGCAATTATATTTGCAGAACTCAGTGGTGCCGTACATTACACAATGTATGTTTATTATATTACATTACATACGTAATTAATAAATAAATAAATACATTCCGTATTTAACGTCGAAATTTTCACCGGTTCTAAAATTTGTGACAATATTGTGTTTATATATGACTTACAAAAATGTCATCAATATCAAAAAAAGTAACTAAAAAATAGTTACTAAAAAAAGTTACTAAAATAAAGATAAGTGGATTTAACGACTCGGAATATTGACGACCGATATGGCGTGGTGGCGAGTGTACCTGCATTCCACTCCTGAGGGTTCGATTCCCACACAGGACAAATATTTGTGTGTATAAATATGAATATTTGTTTTGGTCTGGGTGTTTTTCTATATATATTAAGTATGTATTTACAAAAAAAAAAGTATTTATGTATATTTATCCGTTATTTAGTATCCATAACACAAGTTCTTAATGATACTTATCTTGGAACTAAATAATTGGTGTAAGTGTCAGATATATTTATATTTATATGTATTTATTTATGCTGAACATTAGCCTCCCCAATAAATTACATTCTCATGGGGGTATTTTGCCATAATCACTACGCCGGGCAGGCGGGTTGGTGATGCAGTTCAAGCCAGTACGCAGGATGATGCTTCTGCCCATCACCAACGATGCTGCCGATTGTCGACTCTTACAAGGGAATCGAATTAGCGAGTGAAATTGAAGGGGGACGCTATATTTAGGCTATTCTAGGCCGAAAACACACGGCAGAAAAAAAATACATTTGATTCATTCGAAACAGACATTGCTTTATAGGTAAGTTTTTCTTCCGCTGTTTTGACCACATTGACAGTATTTTCTTCTTTGTTAAATGACAACTCTTGACTTGATTACGTCCCTTTAAGGATATTTTTAAGAATACTCGGTAAATATTTTATTGCCTATATAATTCAATGTCATATACAGAAGCACTGCCTTTTGTGTGTAACCCTCAACCCATATACCTAGCTTTCTATAAGATATCAGCCGAGGCTCTTCCATTAAACCAATGACCGTAACAACTATCGGAATATTGGCTTTGAAACCACATTCCACATCCTGAGAACCTCGTCAAGGTATAAGTATCATAATAATGTTCGAGTGACCGATAATGGTTTTCTTAACAAAGCTGTTTCTCACTTAAGGGTCCCTAAAACTATATGAATGCACATTACCATATTAACAGCTCTCCGCAAAACTCATCGTCTCAGAAACAGATAATATAAAAATAAATAAAACGACACTAAAATAAATATAACTTTTATTATTTTATTGACTGGCGAGCGCGCGTCACCTGCTCATTAAGGAATTTCTCGATGCACATTATATGCGCTTGCGCAGCTCCCGAGCTTTTGAAGCCTTTTTAAACGAATTTCCTAGCTATCTGTCATCAGCCGCCTCATGCCACATGGCATACGATCGTATCTCCGAGGCGGGCGGTCAAATAAGCAGCCTTAATAGGCACAGATAAGTCTTGTAGGAATATGCGAATAATTTAACGTGCCTCATAATCATAATGGTCTACAAATGTGACGACACAAATTATCTCAATAAATAAATATTTTCCGACAGTTATTTAGTACAATGATAAGTATCAATAAGAACTTGTTTGATACTAAATAACGGATAAACATACATATATCCTTTTTTTGTATATACGAATACATACTTAATATAAATAGGAAAACACCTCGACCAGAAAAAATATCCATCTTTATGCACAAAAAGATTTTTCCTGTGTGGGTATCCAGTCCACGACCTTAGGACCGGAGTGCGGATATACTCGCCACCACGCCATATCGGTCGTCAATGTTTACCTTACCTGATGGTAAATATAATTCACCCATCTCATTGAGCTCTCATCAATCGATTATTAGTGATGATCGCATGAGGTGATAGGATTCAGGTGCTGATTGCAGGAAACAGGTGTGTGGCGTCCTGCTGTTAGATATCTTGATACCATGGTGTATATAGGTGTATAGGGGTGTATAGGGCTCCTACCAAGATCTGAGGAGCCCAAGCCAACCTCCTGAAAGTGGTGCACCTGCCGATCAACGGACGAGTCTCTTGCGTACATAAAAGTTCCCGGACCATCAATATAAATGGCAAAGTGTGGGCGTATAGAATGCCTCTGCCTGTATGTATATATGTATGTATTGACTTGGGTAGAAAGCTATTATTTAATTAATTAAAATTAAGCAAGGAAACGCTCGATATTAACACAAACGATCGCCCTTACAAAAGACCTTGTGAACTCTGCTTTACTTTGGTGAATGTTTTACGTACACGGCGGAGCTACTAGCGCTTACAGTTATCCTGACACAATTCTATACTCTCCTGTCTCCTGGCAGTCCACCATCGTTATCGTATCAGCCTTATAAATTATCAAGTCCACTGCTGAACATTGGCAATGGCATCCCCAGTAGGTAACTTTCTGCAGCAGCTATTTGCCCCATAATCACCACGCATAGCAGTTCCAGCTAGTAAGCAGGATGGATGACTCTGCTGCCGATCATACGGTAGGATTTCTCTTCGTCCACATTTAGGACTCCCCGAGATGAGAGGGGGAGGCACTATTCTTAGCCAGTCCCAAAAGCCACGGCAGTCCCATGTTACAATTAAACGTAAAAAATACGCAAAAAGATTTTTTCTAATTTAATCTTTTCTTCCACACAATTTTCTTGTCACGGTTATTTATTAAGAGCTGCCGATTGCCATCCAGATTACATTGCCAAAAAAATGTCGTCACCTCCGTGTTGCCATCTTAGCGAGATTGGGGCATATTATACCACTTGCAATCTAACTTTCGCTCGTTTGGTGCCTTTAGTGTTGCCAGTCTCGGGGAAAACCTACCATCTCGGCATAAATAGCGCAATCTTGGGGGCATCAACGAAAAAAGTTTAAATGAATTGGTGTAGGTACATCGTGTGGAATGTTTTGTTTAGAAACTGTGTAGCTGGCGACGATGTCTCGATGTCGGCGAGATGATTTCAAGTTCACGAGATTTTGCTTTAATTAGGTTCAAATCCCGTTTTGTAGTGACTGACTGGTGATGAAGCGAAACTAATTAAGTTTGTTGATATATATTATTTTTATTCGGGTTTGTACCATAAAAGGGGTTTAGAATAAACGACATGATCACCACACACAAAAAAATATATGTACCTCTTTTGTATGTTTATTTGATAAGTTTACTATTGCTAGGTACAAGTATTTCTTACTTAAGTCTTAGAAAAAAGGCCACATATGTAACCCTAGAACGTTCAAAGCAGATCAAAAAAAAACATTTGTGTTTAATATCAGTGCGCTATCAGTAATTTAGCCCCAAGATAAACACATTTCTAGAAGTAATTTGAGTGGTAATTAGTTATTGGAGACAGTGAGACGTTTCTTACCTAGTCCTATATCTTGCACTTAAAAGGAGCTGATGGTCATAATTACATTAACTTCACTTAGGCCTCCTCCTACAAAGGAAGGTGAGAGATTTTCAGGTCACACACCACTATGCGGGTCCAAAAATGCGTAGGTAGGTGTCTGACCAGTGGAAAATAAAATAGAGGCCACGTTCAATAGAAGTTTAAGCGTCTAATTCTAAAGTATCACATCAAGTACCAAACCATAGGATAAATTTAAAAGAGCATAGCCTGTGAGTTTCTTGCCAGTTCTTCTTACAGAGCGGTGGCTCAGAACTGGCACTTAGATTCACTTGCACTTAATTATTTTTTGTTTTTAAATTGTTTTGTTGCATATAAGTGAATCTAAGCTTCGTGATTTCAGTGTTATAATATTTTGATTGTTTTTTTTATAATTATATTTAATTATGACGTTTTCAATTACTATGTAATAGTTTATGAAAATTTGAGTTTGACTATAGCTTATATTTCTATTGACAACATATAATAGTATCTTGATTTTACATCTTTAAAATTACAGTTTTTTTTAACAATTTTATGTGATAAGTGTTTTATAGACCTAGATCTACATATTAGATTAACAACTTTGTTGCACTGATCCGGCTGGTCCTTCGATAAAACAAAACGTTAATAAATTAAACATGTTTAAAAAGCAATATTCTCCCTACGTTTTTGTTTTATTTTCGTTTTGTTAATAACGAAAAATATTTTACAAACAAATGACAAATTGCGAAGGAAACAATTTATTATTATTTATTTACTGACGTGTTTTGCGAAAAAACATCTGCATCGAGGTATGGAGGCACTGTCAATAAATACATAATGATGACATAAAAATAATATATTGACCATTTGGACGAAGTTGGCTGCAGACGGCTTTGTAAATTTCTTCCAGCTCATGTCCATTTCTAATGTCCTCCTATGGTCCTGGGTATTTTAAGCAACCCATGAAGCTCATTAATGAGATGCGTTTGTTATCCTGCTTTTTCCCTAATATTAGGTTATCTGAGCTCTTTCACTTTTGAACTGCATCGACTGCTTCCAGTCGAAATACTTCAAGAAATACTGGCTGAAGGAATGGAGAAGCCATGAGCTTACTTTAAGTACGATAGCTACAATGCTATAAGAGAAAATAGTAGCAAAAATACCTGTTGGATTGGCTGCTACCAGGGCTCAGGTATTAAAATGCCTTCGGGGAATTCGAGAAAAATTTAGTGCAAAGCCATATGCGAAGGTAGCTAGCCAGACACTAACCGGGCCACTTTGCGACAAATGAAATACTTTTTCAGATGCGATTAACTCATACACCACTATGGTTTAGTGCGGAGATAAAGAGGAGTCTATGGAACACCTGGTGTAAATCCAATTTTTTTGCTACTTGCAGGACGTCATGAGTGGGTGCCGCCGCGGTGGACGCCCAAGACGTCGGGAGCCGCGAGACGACTCTCGGCCACCGTATGCGCTGGCTTGTGGGCGGCGAATAATGGGTAACTCGCCGCCTGTCCGTCTTCCATAGGCGACAGGCCGCGTCGATGGACGCCTCAAAGAGATGTCAGCACAATGAAATTTCTCTGTGCACATCCACGGCATGCTCTATCAAAGTTTTTTACTGCACCGACTGTTTACCATCAGGCAAGCTGTGGTCATAATCAGGTGTCACATAAAACAAAATGGGTCTCTTCAGTTTGGCCCATATAAAGTTGTCATAAGCATTATCTATCACACAGATATTTGGAGATACGGTGTGAAAGGCAGGGCAGGCACAAAAGATCCGACTCAGGGGTCGTTGTGCCCTATAGGATTTTAAATGCGGCCCTCATGATAAGATACATAATTCTATCAAATCTGTCTCAACTTTTTTTATAGTTAACTATAGATAAGGAGTAAATGCAGTTTACGATTTTTCAACCTTGAAAACACTCTATAATCACGTTTTGTTTGCTCTATATAGAGAATTTGCATAACATAAATAATAATTGTGTCAAGTAAAGTTATTTCCTCGAAACCTTGACAATAAATCTCCACGAAACTTCGCGAACGAGCCCATAAACTTTTGAAGAAACTTTCAAAACGTCACTACTAACGCCATCTATTATTGAGCGCGGGTACTATCCGTGAATCAAACCATAGAATAAAACGTAGGTTCTTAAATAGCAATCATAATAACTTTACTAAAATACGATATTATTTTACCGACTCTGGAAAGTCATCTACTGTTTTCTTGTACAAAAGTACTAAATCAAAGCATCTGCATACATTAGCGTGGCATAAGGATCTGCATCAATAATAAAAAGGAATTTCAATAAGAAAGGGCAACCGTGTCTTTCGAATCGAAAAAAAATATCAGCGGAGCAGTCGCGAGCCGGCGCGCATTTGTTTTATTTGTAATGTTTAATTAAACGTATCGTGGCTGGATGGCCATTGTCCGACTTACCTGCTCGCCGATATAAGCCGCTGCCGAGTGCCGACCGGTTACACGGGCCCGTCATCCACCTTTTATTTTCAATAATTTATTTACTTCTTGAAATAAGTATACCACAAACACGCATCATTCAATGCACAATAAAATTAAATGGGATTTTATTTTGTTTATTAAAATACCACAGGGCACTGCAGTCATTTCTATGTAAAGTCAAATTAATAAAACCTGTTTTTTGCACATTATGCCTATTTAACTTTTTATTACCTCATGCTCGTTCATGATGCAAAAGCATACCAATTTACAAAAGATTTAAAGTTTGCCAATCGAATGCGTTCGTAACGTTCGACCACAGAGTTTGAATTTCGCGCCGCGCGTACAAAACATTCCACGCGTTTCGCGCGTCTGCCGTGATGTCACCGCTGTCCGTCAAAGTCGGGGGCGTTCCGAGGGCCGGGCCTCGGGCGCGCTCGGCCAACTTCGGGATGGAACGCTCCGAGCGACTGTAGTGCAAAGTGAACTGAGTCACAACTCAATATTGTCCCCGATTTTAATCACTTGTACAGAATACAAATACAGGTGAGTTATTTCAACATTTATAAACCAACTGTCTATTTTTGTCCTAAGTCTTCATACTATTACTGTATAAAACTGTTTGATAAATATTGAGAAATATCATCAACTCCATTTTACAATGAGTCTGTACTTTGCAATGTTTTGTTTATGATATTTGCTGATTTTACTTAGTTGTGAGATGATACGAAGATGAGTTCATATATTTTGTTGCTAACTATATGCGTGTAATTACTCTATAACTTACATTTTAAGTTTAACACACATAAAACCACGACATAACCTTTAAAATTTCATACCGTGATAATGACAGCTGCGTTTGATGGTTGACAGGCGCGCTCCGATAGATGGCGTAAGTAGCGGGGGCGGAGTTTCCCAACTGCCAACAATAAATGCATGTCGCTTTCATTACTCGAATGTTAGTTTGTCTATTTGAAATGTTTAAAAGTATTTTTTATATTTATGGTTTTTACTTTTTAAAGTTTTCAATCGCAGTGGTGAGTGGCGATGGCATTAAAGTAACTTTGGAACTTAAAATAGAACATATTCAAAACAGCGGCCAATGCTAAAGTTTATGTAATTATATTTTTTTCGAAATATCTACATATTCTCCTATATCTAAACACTCTTAGGTAACTAGATATATTACCGTAAGGCTTAATGATCATTAATCATCATTAAGTCTTAGGGAAATCAAATACTATCCGAAAACAAACCTTAAAAAAATTTTTTTTACCTTACACGGTGTAATCCTCCTAATAAAATAAGGTAGGTTTATTGTTTAATTTATAACAGAGCGGGTTTACTTTTTAGCTTTAAGCATGCAGTCGTTATAGGATTTTATTTGATTTGGCTATTATGCCACATTTCTTGGAACTCTAAGTGAACTTTGATAGTTTAATACGGTTTTTTGCTTTTGGTGCGTATAATTTGTCCTAATTATGTATAATAATTTTGTTGTAACATTAAAGTCCTTAAGAACGTCATCCTAAAGTTAAACGAACGCACCCATGCACTTCGGTCAAAAGGTAGAGTAAAGAAGAATTAGGCAAAGAACTCGTCAAGATTTGTCCTCCTACCAGTACATACATACATACAATTCACGCCTGTTTCCCCGAAGGGGTAGGCAGAGGCATATTATACGCCCACACTTCGCCAATTATATAGTTGGTCCCACGTAACAGGCGGCTAGCCTATTGCCGCTTACCGGGCGCTGTTAAATTCGCCAGAGCCTCGTCCGTTGATAGGCAGGTGCACCACTTGCAGGTGAGGTTGACTTGGGCTCCTTGGGTATTGGTAGGTTGCCTATACACCCAGTACAATACCAGTAATGGACGTAAATTAACTTCATAATAATTAAATACAGCAATAAATTAAGACCTTGATAAGTTCGCCAAAAGTTTTGTTTTACAGTCACTAGATAAAAAACTTTATTATATGAAAATTAAAACGTAGTACATAGATAGGTATGAGCAGGAACAAATTTAATTAGGTATAAACATATTCATTGTACTTGTTTAAGTCTTATTAATATGTTATATCGTGTTTAAATACATTGTGAAAAGATACAATCTTTAAGACTTATTAGTGATGCGTTCTTTTTGATTATTTTATATCTTAGTACCCAACGCATAACAAAAAAATACGTATTAAAAAAATCCTTAGAAATTTCTTCCATCAGTCCCGTGTCAGAGAATTCAGAGAGGATAACAATACGAATAGCGCACTTAAACTAATTAACATTATTGTGCTGAAAAGTAATAATAATAAATGAAAATTAAACCAATAGAAAAGTATAGATACAACGTTTAAAAAAAAAAGTATCTCCCTTCACCCTAAAGTCCCTAGATGTAAACTTTATCAAGAGGTTCTTCTATTAAGTTTTGTTTCTTATCCGTTTTCCTGAGATCAACTCCGAGGCAGCACTTCTTCATCGTCAGCGCGTTGCGTCGCAAGTGTGTACACCGCTGATCCACTGCGACCTTCTTGCTTTTATCGTACAGTCTGCAAATAAAATATACTTTGTGATATTTCTTTGAAATAATGGCTTCGTGCGTCTAGCACATCTAGCCAGTGTCAAGTAAGTGATATATTCATAATATATAATTCATAGTAAATGAGAATGAATGAGAAACCCTCCCCTGAGCCCCTTGATGTCCTCAGTAAAGATGTGGGAACTTTGTGACATATTATTGTATATATTTAGTTCTTTTTTAAATATGACACCTCTTAATCACAACATCCTGCCTGTCGATGTAGTCCAATATACTGACAGCGCTCCATTTGTAATTAAAACAGGGTCACATAGCAAATCACACAGCGTACCCACTTTGACACTAATGACGCCTCGCTTAAAAGACTCAGGATTCTAGGACTAACCGTGATTGTAAACGTGATCGAATGGTCGGTGGAACAGATGGTGTGCTGGCTTATTTGGATCACACCCCTGCTTCCTACAATTTCGTTTTACGTTAGATCTTTATATCTGATCTGGTTACCTTCACAATTGTTTTCCACGTATGCTTTTAATATATAATCATTTCTACACATAAATAAAACTAAAGTGTTCAGGGTGTAAAGGGTGCTTACTTGTAACAAATATGTATGTTGCAGCTGATCTCCAAAAATACTGAACCGATTTTAACTGGCTTCTTACAGGCTGATATGATATAAGAAGTAACGTAGGCTTAAATAACGAAGTACCTGTACATGACATGTGCACGATGTCGCAGGCACTGTACTTGTATAATATTAGAACTGGCATTATGACAGGTCTAATTATAAATAGAACAAGACCAAAAAAGCAGTGGATGGCTTGCGGACGGTCCAAGGCGTCGCTGGGGGCCGGCTCCTGACAGATTTATGGCGTGCGTGGCTGTTACTCGTCCCGTACGCACGACCCGCTCTTCCCGCCCGACCCTACGTCCTGCCCTGTCTCACGAAAATTAAATTGTTCCATTTTTTGAAATTCCTTTAAATCCCGCTCGATTGAATTTATTTTATTTATTACCTACACGCACACCCGCCCGCTCACCTGTGCTTTTTCTGACGTCAGTACCGATGTTTTAATCGCCATGTTTATTCATGGAACTTTTAATTATTTTTAAATATTTGTTTAATATCTTAGTCAAATCTGTGAATTAGCGTGAATTCGTTTTAAAATCTTTTGAAAACACATGCTAATTTTACTATTATACTCACTGCAGATTTATCGCCCATAACCGATATCGAAACAATGTCGCATAACACAACGGTACATTTTTAAAGCAATGAGAGAGAAAAAAGAATTCAAATTTATGAGTACTCACAAACAATGAAAGTAATGCATCACTCGTCATAAAGGACAGATTACGTCTGTCCAACTCGACAGATTTACGAGGGAATTGCATAATAGATGCAACTGCTTCTATGGGCAGGCAACAAAAACATCCGACCTTATTCGACATTCACAAAAAAAGCTTTCACTTCAAAGAAACATTAAGTTTGAGAATCGTGTGAAGCTAAACAGTGAATTTTACTCGAAGTGATACAATTTAAAAAAAATAAATGATTAAATAAAAATGTAATTAGAAACATTAATAATTACAAACATTCTAGAAGAGTTTTGATGCCAACGCGCAAAAGGACATTACGGCAGTGTTTTATTTTCCAAAAGTGGTGTAAATTTTAGATTTCGCGTGAAAAAATTATGGATTTTTAGACGTAACTTCTTGAACGCAACGTAAAGAAAAGTGGTTTCGTATCTTGATTTCTCGTGTTCGAAACTCCATGGAAGCCCCTTATAAAATCTTCACTAGTTTACTGAGATAGGACTAGACTATAAAGGACTTAACTTGACATGACTTAAAACTGTGACCAAATTTTAATGACGTCAGCGCTGCATAAAGTTAAATTTGCATGCAACATTATTTAAATTGCTTGATAATTGCAAATACACTAAAACAAGTAAGTCCAAATCAAGGAAAAATAAACAAACTGACGACAAATACGCACTGTTTTGTTTTTTTTTTTCTCTTTAAAATGGACTCATTGGTTTAGAGTATTTCCCACAGCCAAGCTTCGATCAACAATACAATACAGTATTGTTGATCGAAGCAGCAGTTTATTACTATAAAAAACAAAAGTTATTTTCATAAATGCAGCGGAGACTTCTTGGCGGGAAAGTGAAGCGGCATGTCTGCAGTTTTGTTTTATTTTCTAAAACCTATGATATTTCTAACATTAATGTGTAATAACGGTGGATTATTTAGCGTTAAGTGTTTGTGAACGTATATGAGTGTTGGTAAATTAAACAAAGCAGTGCAACATCACTTTTTAATATCTCTCAAGAAGTCCATGTAAGATCTCAGTATAGTGCCACATCTGTACTAAGGACTCAAAGGGTTTAGGGGAGGGCGTCTTATTTACCATTTATCACCTTTAACCCAACTCATTTATTATGATTTATATGTTATTAATATATCTCTTACTTGACACTGGCTAAATGTGTAAAACGCACGAACCCATTATTTAAATGATAAAAAAATGCAGCGTCATTTAGTCATAGTCGAAGTCAAGTAAAGTGCTTCATAGTCGGGTCAAGCAAGTCAAAGACACACTCCAGTAAATAGTGAAGACTACAGACGTCTATGGAGTGAAGGCAACACGAAAAAATTACAATTCACAGCTACATGCTACTTTCCTTTACTTGTGTGCGTTGCCGAAAATACAATGTCTTAAAATCATATTTACACATAAATACTCGATTTTACACTCGTTTTGGAAAATAAAACACTGCAACAAGGTATCTTTTTCCGCGCGAAAACTCCTGTGTTTTTGGTATTTAAATATTTTAATTTTTTTTCTAAAATGCAACTCAAATTGGCCAGCAATATTTTATTCAAATCATTTAGGTGTTATTTGGTTATGCAGAAATCCCAAAAATTTTTGGTCACATTTGAATTTGGGTCTAATTATTAATAAATCATAATGGTCCCCAGGATTATCCGTGACGCGCTACGACAAATGTTTCCGGTCACACACGGGGACTGTTTTTTATTTATATTTTTATTATTTATTTTTTTATTTACGGAAAATAAATTTATAGCCTCAGAACACCGCCTTTGGAGAGATTTAGCGAGTGTGTCATAGACTCGGGGGATGAAAACTCGATCTGGGCTGAATTATGAACGCTTTTAATGGTGCCGCGGTTTTGCGCGTCCGAAAGGTTTTTGGAGGGAAATTTATTGACGCATTTTATATTATTGTGACACAAATCTAGAGTTATAGAGAGCGACGACTGAACTCCGAGAAAAGTTTATTTTTATAGGAGACTGACTTTCATTTCTTCAATTATGGTTTTACAATTTGTAAAAAATGTATAATTAATGCAATTATATTATACAATACACATACTACATTTTTAATTCTGTGAAGAACAATGAAAAATTTCATCAAAGATATGGCTTGACTGCTAATACAAAATAAAATACATGTTAATTATTATGGAAAACCAACGAACCAATTATTATTTAAAATTGATCTGCGATATTAGGTGATCGGAAACGATTAACTATGTTAAACAGATTTCTCATAGGTCAGTCCTTCGATGGGTGACCGTTTGTTTACAATACATATCGAGCGCTTTCTTGCTTCTTGGTCCCGGTCATTATATGTGAAATTAGGAGACTAGATTAAATCTATCAGCAGGACTCCATAGACCTGACCCCGCCAATTTACCCTGGATCTGCTTGATGGTATAACGAGTGGAAGTAAAAATAGACCAGGAACGCTCTCCCTGAACTTTGCTTATGATATAAGGCCCGTCCCACTCATGGGATGATAAAATATCAGCTGGTTAGTTTAACTAGCTAAAGGTGGCCGCCCTACACATATTTAGTATTTTTTTGTATCTTCATTAGTAAATATTTTTTCAACAACACGGAAACCATTCGATTGCGGCAAAAATAAGTTCAATAAAAACTCCGAATGATTTATCGATAAAACCGATCATTAGCCTCGTCGTATACCTAATCTACGCATAATTATAATACATTAGCGATTATGTGCCAAACATCGGTTCGCAGACGTCAAGACTTATTACGAACAGTGAAAGAAAATACTATCTCGGTCAATTTATCTCGGGGACGAGTACCTAGCAACCGAGGAGAGCGCCCGAACAATGAGTGTGCATGCATGTAACACAAGGTTCAGTACAAATTTAGTTATCCACCCACTCGACCCGACTCGATTATTTATAATAAAACTTTTTTGTACGTTTTGTTTCCGATTCAACATAAATAAGATATGTTATTTAAAGCCAATATATCACTTGACAGGTGGTAGGCAGGCTCGCTGCCCGCTGTAAAGTAATCATTGCTTTAATGAAGCGAAGCTAAAGGTGTTATTCGCTTGGGGATTGCCGTCGGGTCGCTGGGTCGCAGCGGACGTTTCATAAGATTTACACATATATCAATGTAAGGCTTTGTGTGAGTGTAGCGAGAGATTTTAATCAAAGTCCGAGGCATCGATATGTCGGCCGCTGCACTACGACTCAGGATCACGAACTGCTTGATGCGAGTAATTTAACTTTATAGCGATTAATTAACGAGATCTGTCCGTACCAGTTTGCAGGTATCGATCGCGGAACTCGATACCGGGACCAATTCGACAAATGCGCCGATTAATTCGATTTACTGGTTACCGCGGCCGGTGCTGTCTTATCCCTAATAGCGTCGCCGGGAGCCCAGCTGGCTTCTTTATAAATATTATTTTTAAAGATCTTGTTTTGAATTTTTTATTAAAGAAAATACTTGATATTGAAGCTGATAGATGTACATAGACCTAAACACATTTTTGAAATCGCTCGTTACTATTAAACAAATTAATGTCAATTATAAATTCAATAACAACACTAAATGTAAATTCCTAAAAAAAGGTACCTTACATAGGCACCTAATTCATACTTAATTAAAAAAATGTAGTTGGGAATAAACCAGTAAAGTGCTATAGAGATACAACTAGCGCCATCTATTCGGCCGAAGCGGTAATAAGGTTTTCTTGTTAATCCTTCGCAAAACGGCAAAGAAATGTATCTGGTGCGTTTCTGGTGCCATAATGAAGGTGTTGGATGTAGAGTGTCGTTGTGTCGGCATGTCGGAGTGTCGGAGTGTCGACTGTCGGCGGGTTGCGTCGGCGGCTGGTGAAGCGCTGCGATGGCGCGGGGGCTAATCGATGCGCGGCACTGCGCTGCCTTGCCCCGGCGGCCATTACGCACCTTTATGGCCAAGCGCCCTCCCCGCTCCTCTCCAAGGCGGCACATGACGAATCAATATGCCGCCGACCGACTCAACACTTATTTATTTGACACGATTTATTAGCCGAATGCCTCTAAACTTTTATGCGAGTAACTCAACCCCCCTATCTCCCTCGGCGTGCTTTATGATGGACAGGGTAGTGATAAAATTCTATGTTTCGGGTGCAGACTTTTATTGGAAATCGGAACAGATGCCTGCTGTTTTCGCGGTACTCGTCGCCATTGAGATATATTGCGGGCGCGCCGCGGGCCTGCGACTTGCAAAACTTGGCTATAACAGTTCGCCTCTTTTTGCAATTTCACTTCATTAATTGCCTTTTTATTTTGCTTGGGGTGCAATTAACATTTGTTACTTCTCCTTGCCGGTAGCGGGCGCTGTTAGCTAGCGAGGAGTAGACAAAATGTCGGCCGGAAATGAGTCATTTTTTTCGCAAATATTGCGGAAGGAAGGCGAACGCTTCCTCTGGTCTGTTTAGATGGTTTTTATGCTAATCGCGTGGATTTGTTGGGTTCACTTTGGTGACAATTATTTACAGAAGTGTGTTATTATAACTTGCCTCTCTTTTTTATAGCACATTCGTAACTTAGTATAACTTCGAACTTTATACTTCTGGCAGACTTTCTATCAGTTCATTGACTTTCTTGACTGTGAAATACCTAAAGTATATAAATATTTGTATAACGTTGTCTTATATATGACCATTACTAGAGGCAGGTGTTTAGTTCATTTCTAGACAAACTATATTAAAATAAATAAATATTCGTGACTAACTCACACAGCGTTTTTACTACAAAACAACATCAAACATACTTGTAAGTTTTGTAACAGATGTCCAAAAAAAAATTCGGAGCAAGACAAAAATTCGCTATTTTGTACAAATATTTGTCTTGTGTGAGAATCGTACCAACGACCGAAGCCTTAGGAGTAGACTGCACATTTACTAACCTTCGTGCGATATTAGGCGTTAATTGAATAACCTTTAGAATTATATATTCGGCAATTATATCTTGTTTGAATTGTATCAACTTTTTCACTATCCCGTGGTGTGCGCTTGGCTGCATAATTCAAATGCTTTTTGCTGCGTGCCGGTAAAATAACACGTATTATATGCCAAACAGCACGTGTTGCGTTGTGCGTCGAGTCGCCATAGATAATAATTTTTGAACTTAGTATGACTACTTTCTTGGCGGGAAAGTAAAGTTTTGTATAGTTACAAAAATTTTTGATATTTCGAACGTTAATGTATAATAACGGTGGATATTAACCGTTAAGTGTTTTTGAACCCACATGAATGTTGGTAAATTAAACAAAACAGTGCAACATTACTTTTAAAATTATCTCAAGAAGTCCAAGTGAGATCTCAGTATAGTCCCACATCTTTGTTGAGAACTCAAAGGGTTTGGGAGGAGGGCTTCTTATGTACCATTTATCATCCCTTTCTCATTTACTATGAATTAAATATTATTAATATATCCTTTACTTGCCAATGGCAAAGAAATAAACCTAATAAGGCAATTATAATGAAAGAAACAATATTATTAAATGCCTTGGCGTTATTATGCAACCTGTTGAATTTAACGTCCCTGCCTTTTAAATATTAACTTTCTTTTAGTTTTGTCCTAGGTTATAAAGTAGAAAATAAAAGTATAGGTATGTTGTCTTGGTAATTTGTAATCATAAAAAAAATTGCTTGCACAACAGTCCTCGATTTAATTTTAACTAAAAATCAAAAATGTCATTCCATTTCAGCCATTTCCTTAAAAAAATGAAAAGGACAGAACGATGTTTTAAATAGAATCTAATAGGTAATAATCTCAAACGGACCAGTTATTTTGAAAGTTTTGTTTTGCTTTAAATCATATCTTATGTGGTTCGCTATACTAATATTTATTAGATTATTTTCCTACCTATAATTAATTACAGGAAAATGTGTAAGGTTCAAAAAATTCAAAATCTTTTATTCAAGTTTGGCTCAATAGAGCTCTTATAGAGGTCAAACTTAAAATTTAACTTTAAGGTAAATTATGTATATACTTTAAATCAGCAATAAAGTATTCATGTTTTAGTTAAGGCCTTCTGTCTACTTTTGTACCTAAGTGTAAAACATAGACAGACAGACACACAAACATAGACACATAGAAGATTAATAAATTAACTGATTGGAAAATGTATGATTGGGTTAAAATCTGGCATTTCCAATTAACTGCAGACAAAATATTGCGGTGACATTCTTTAAGAAAGGATTTATGTAATCCCATAGGGGCTGAAACGTATTTTGAAAACATTGGGGTGCGTTTTTGTGTGTCTGTCGCGTAGTGGTTCTTCTTGTGATTCATAGACTGTGTGACTGTTAGAAGAGTTCAGTTGCAGAAACTTACTTTTATTCATGTCTCAAATTTGTTAATATGAGCGTTTATGAGAAGGTTAATGAGTGTGAATGAAGCTAAGATAGTGTTCCAAGATCGTGCAAGTGGAAGGATGTGATCTCTGCCTACCCCTACGGAAAAGAGGCGTAACAGTTTGTATGTATGTATATAAAATACATAAATAATATTTTTTTGACAATTACACCAACAATTAGTTGTAAGATAAGTATTATTAAGAAATTATTTATTGATTCAGGCGTTACTTTGCGGAAATCCATTGTAAGCAAGTGATGGATTAAAAATATCTTTGTAACAATTCCCGCGCTACTATAATTTCCCGAAGAATCGAGAAACTATTCAACACGAGACGCTGTTTCTCTCGTTTCAGCGCTGGTCGTGAAGACATCGTTGTTCTGAGGCTCCTATATTACCTGCAGATGCCCTGTGTAAGGGCGAAACACGTGTCGTGTTAAATAGTTTCTCGATTTTTCGGGAAATTATAGTGGCGCGGGAATTGTTACGAAGATATTTTTAATCCATCACTTGCTTATCATTAAGAACTTGTGTTATGGATACTAAATAATTTTTTTTTTGTAAATACATTCTTTATATACTTAGAAAAACAAACCTTTCAGAACAAATATTCATGTTTATGCACACAAAGATTTGTCCCGTATGGGAATAAAGCCCACGACCTCAGGAGCGAAGTGCGAGTATACTCGCCACCACGCCACATCGAATCGAGTCGAATATTATGTGGCTTTAAAACTACCAACCAAACCAGGTTTAAAACTGGAGCTAGAGAGCTTTAGATCTCGTTTTGTAAGAAGCCCCAATATGTATAGTGTTTACAGTATTAAAAATGAAAATATCACAATACCTTTAAAAGGTAAATTTATAGCATATGAAAACATCTCTGAACTCAAACATTTTGTATGTACCATTTATGTTATAAATTTAAGAGGATTAAAAGAATGAATATGAATACCAAATGACACAAAACTTAGCTAAAAACTTTGCTAATTTTTAGTAATTAGCCTCGATTGACAATTTTCTTTATAACGTTACTTGTAATGTAACCTGAATAGTCTTTTTTGTCAATAAAGAGTATACCTATCTATCTTACAATTATTTGCAAATCTAAGACTCATTTTACAAAATAGGTAAGTAATTTGTACAACTACAATTTGACGAAATTATGAAAAAAGTTGCTCCATATTTCAGCTCTTCGCCTCCAACCGCAGCCTGGAGAGGCTTATGTCCAGCTGTAGACGAATATAAATAAAATAAATAAATAAATATCCTCTTACAATCACACCAATTATTTAGCTTCAAGATAAGTATCAATAAGAACTTTTGTTATGGATACCAAAGAACGGATAAACATACTTAAATACTTTTTTTTTTTAACAATCGAAAAATCGAGAATCTATTCAACACGGCACGTGTTTCGCCCTTACATAGGGCATCTTCAGGTAAGATAGGAGCCTCAGAACAACGATGTCATCACGACCAACGCTCACTCTCGTTTCAGCGTTGGTCGTGATGACATCGTTTGAAGATGCCCTGTGTAAGGGCGAAACACGTGTCGTGTTGAAAAGTATCTCGATTTTTCGGGAAATTATAGTAGCGCGGAAATTGTTACAAAGATATTTTTAATCCATCACTTGCTTACAATGGATTTCCGCAAAGTAACGCCTGAATCAATAAATTACTTTTTTTTTGTAAATAAATACTTAATATATATAGGAAAACACCCAGACCAGAACAAATATTCATGTTCATTCACACAAAGATTTGTCCTGTGTGGGAATCGAACCCACGTCCTCAGGAGTGGAGTGCAGGTATACTGACCTTCACGCCATATCGGTCGTCACATATAAGCTGATGATGATAAAAAAATATCCTACGCTTAATAATATGAACATTGGTTTGAGATTTTTTGCGAAGGTAAGATTTTGAGGTGCATCGGGACTGAGGGCCCACTATTTAAATTCTTGAAAAAATTAATAAGATTTATTGTAACATAAAGTTAACCCTAAAGCGAAGGGCCCCTTACTAAAACTGTTTTGATTAAATAACTTGAGCCCTCAACATACATACAATCACGCCTGTTTCCCCGAAGGGGTAGGCAGAGGCATATTATACGTCCACATTTCGCCAGTTATATTTTTGGACCCACGTCATCGGTGGCAAGCCTATTGCCGCTTACCGGGCACCGTTATGTTCGCCAGAGCCTCGTCCGTTGATCAGCAGGTGCACCACTTGCAGGTTGGCTTGGGCTCCTCTGATCTTGATAGGAGCCTTATATACCCATCTGTTTTTTTAAATGTAAAGGTTATCTTCCGTCTTGACTTTCCTAGACAAAGGAAAAGCTAACACGCGTAGAAAACTTTTATAGACAGATAAAGTAAACACAACTTTTTAGGGCTTTAAGAGTTTAGGTAGGTTTAGCATCTTTTTACAATTCTACTTCCAATTAAAAGGTTGTGCCGATCCTGTTAATAAACTTTCGTAGAAGCATCCGCCAGCAACTAATCTGTTGTGAAAAATATATGACAGTAATATCACAATTCATTAAATGCGTTTAGCTGGTCTTCAAAGCAAAAGTCACAATTTACAACTTAACAGAAATAGTACTACTCTGAAACTGCAAACTTTAGCTGTTTTCTTTTTAAATGACAGATGTATGTATCTATCTGAAAATACTGGCTGCCATTAGGCTACCATTCGCCAATATCGCCCATTAATGTTTACAATATCGCCGGGCCCGCAGAATATAATGGCAACCGACATTGCAATAGTTTTAATGTTATGCCATATTTGAAGTCTACATAGCCTAATACACATACTCATTTTTTTTTGGATTTTTTCTATGATAATTCATAAAAATAAAAGATAATATAATATTATTCATTGTACTTTCTGAGGTGCACATTAACGTGAACAAAAGTATTACAAACTATTGCCATCTTGGTTTTATTAAAGAAAATATTGTAAAAGCAATAACAATTGTGTTCTCGTACAAGAAAACATCCTTAAAATTGTAATGGCGAATACCATTTTATTATCGTTAAAAAACTTCTAAGCTCGGCGACTAACATTACTTCAGCAAACAGTTTGTATTGACTCTGAACAGTGTAATATCTTTATTGTGAAACTCCATCAAGTATTGGGGGCGACTCGAATTAAATAAGAGCGGCAACTTATGATATTACAAAAGCACCTTCAAGTATTTCAAATATTTCTTTCATTTTAAATAAATTTGATTTTATAGGATCACCTTCTATAGTATACGATAACCGTCAACTCTCAGATTTAAATAGAGCTCATGGCGAGGACTTAACTTTCAAGAGATGTCATCATCGTCTTTCGGAGATTATAATGCTGAAACAATATATGGAATAAGTACTAAAAAGTTAACTCGACGTTGCTTAAACTATAGTATCCCTTTTTTTTTGTTTTACGGCGGTAACAAAATGCATTTACGCACTGCCTTCCGGCCAAAGGAGGACCGAAAGGGGGTGTGGGACTCACCACCGGCAGATACGACTGCCAGCAGCAATACCCACTAAAATCTTCCGACGACGCCCGCCGCTTGTTGAGAAAGAGGCGGGGGCCAGTACCTTGGTTGCAGCTTCTGACACCCCGCCTGCGGCCAACGTCCCCCGAACCAAAACCGGGAGGACCTCCTCAGAGAAGCGCAGTGGACGCGCTCCTCCTACCTCCCCGTGCGACCATAGCGTATGAGGCTGACTTCCCGGAGGGTCCATGGTGAGACAGCAGGGGCCCCCTGCCCCCACTGCCTAGACCCTCCTGGCGCTGCTGAGCGGGCCCTCCTGGCCCGGTATTCAGTACTAAGGGCACCCCGAGTAGTCGGGCTCTGGGTGTTACCTTTTCCCGGCCTCCGGGAGGTACTCAGCCCCCCCCCCACCACACCAAGATGGAGACCTGTTCGAGGGGGAAACTAAAGTATCCCTGCTGTTCCTGATGACGTCAATGACAACCACGTATCGTTTGACCAAAAGGAAGATAATCAGGATCAATTCACTATGGTTTCTTCTATAAGTAAACTGACCGTTTATAAACCATGTATTGTTCCTGAAATGGGTACCTTTGAGTTGGATAAACTTTGAAACCTCAAAACTGTGCAACTAACGCTAACAGTACAAAGTTACAACATTCCCTGGTTAGTTACAAAAATATTTCTTCGAGTTCAAAATTAATATATAGTATATGTATATAATATATAGGTAACAGATTTATTACCAATCCACAAATATGAACATCAAGCTGTAAATAATCTTGTTGAAGATAGCCAGGAAAAAGATCCGAGATGTTTCCGAACAAGTGCCCATGCAACTTGAATCTACGACAGCAAATGTTACAAGTACGAAGAAAAAACTAACCAGAAAGCGGACACGAAACGAAAGTGAAAGACAGGACCAGAAAAGTAATAAGCTAAAGAATTTAGGAGAAGCCTACACAGGATGCAGATCTATAAAAGAGTCTAATAGAAAGACCGTAAAAGCTGAATGTGTACAAATAGATGTAGAGAAAGAATTACACAAGCGCAAAGAGAAGTTTTATTGCCGCAGTACTATGCACTTGGAGATCATGAGTTACAGTGGCAATACATTGCAAACGCAGCAAATGACTTAGAGAAGGTCTTGAGTATTTCATTATCTTAAGTGGGAATATTCCCTTATAAAATAAAGTATGCAAGTTAACATTTTACTGTTTATAATAGTCTATGTCCGGCACCACACAATTGCCAAAAGGGGAGCCATAGAAATAGGCAGTTGTCTATGGCAATTTCTCTTAAGTGAAAAAGAAGGAGGTATTAAAAACATTTCTTTTTATTCCGATAGTTGTGCAGGGCAGAACAAAAACAGGTTTATCTTTGCTCTATACATTTTTGCCGCTCAAAAACTTCAAATGAACATCACTCATAGATTTTTTTGAAACGGGTCATGGGCAAAGTGTAGGCGATTCTATGCAATCTAACATTGAACGTGAATTATAACACAGGGTTGTATATGGGGAGTATATACAACCCTGTGTTATAATTCACGTTCAATGTTAGATTGCATAGAATCGCCTTCACTTTTGCCATTTAGCAAGGCTTTACATGGCGACTTCATGAGTCGGTGTAGATCAGAAGCAATCCCAACGTTCTTCCATGCCTTCCACGAAGCTTTAACTTATGACGGAACCAATACTGAAAGCCATACTACGTTACTTGAAAACGCTGATCAGGAAAACTAATTTTTATTTGCCATTTATTTTTAAAAGAATTGTGTACTTTAACATAAATAAAGTCTGATTACTATAACTTTATATTATTTTCATAACTAGAATAACAGTCCTACGGTTGATTAGTCTGCTATGTATATCTTGTATGAACCAGAACAAAATGGTAGGTTACTTTATTTTTCCATCATTTAGCACTGTCATACGATTGAATAGTATTGCAATAGAGTATTATACTATTTAATATGTTTCTAAATAACGAGAATAAAATGGTAAGTGTACAATACCAGATTTCAATAACATTAGATATTTACTAACTTTTTAAATTGT
The DNA here is from genome assembly GCA_949126915.1 of Musotima nitidalis. Classification (NCBI taxonomy): domain Eukaryota; kingdom Metazoa; phylum Arthropoda; class Insecta; order Lepidoptera; family Crambidae; genus Musotima; species Musotima nitidalis. Next base: position 20,395,912 of record OX421416.1, read on the forward strand.
TATTATCTTACATTTGACTAATGCAATTAAATATTTATTACTACGTTATGAAGCTTTAAAAATTAGCTTTAATTTGAGCTTTTATTGGATTATCTACGTCTAATATTAGTTAAGTTATAGACAAAAAACAGTTTTTTATTTTTCCTGAAAAGTTTAGTTTTTGCGATAACCATTTTATTCGCCGGGGCCGGCGATATGCTTGCAATCAGCGTCCGAAAGCGCGCGGAGCAGTTTGATCTTTCCGCCGCCGGCGGCGCTAGCGGCGCGACAATGTAGCTTCCCGCTCCGCTCCACACTCGAATGCATAACAGACAAACAGGCTAATCCCGGCGTTATCGTAAATTGTCAGTTTATGACGTGCGGAACGGGAGCGGGGGCGGCAGCGGGCGGGGGGCGGCGGAGTTTTCTAATTTCGCCCCCCTGCGCCCGTTTTGATGCGCTAATTCGTGTAAGCAGTTTCTGAACGTGCTTGTTTCGAGTTCACTTCAATTTGCCACTGTTTACAATACTAACACGACTTCCTTAAATACTGAGTTGTAACGTTCACAATGCGCGAATTCGGCACCTTCTTAATTTTGCCGGGTTATCGTCGGCTTTTACATAGAGTTGCGCAATTTACATACATTTGTTTGTTCGGTTTTTAAATTGGGAATTAACTGTGTTAATCGCCAAGTGTTGCTAAACACCCGGGCAAATTAAAAATATCTATTATCCTGCCGATGCAATTAGGGAAATTATATTCACGTTCTGAGGAAGTGTAATTGCGACTCCTTTTTAGACTTTATGATGGGTACATTTGGATAATTGGGAATACTCTGACAAGGGTCTAACGTTCGGGCTGCTAAATATATGGACGATTCTGATGAAAATACACTTATGGTAAAAGTTCTTGGTTGTGGATTAGGAATGTAGCCACTCGACTTCTGCCAAATCTTTATTATTTTCCGTAATACACATAAAAAACATATTTTTGAAATATATTGTTATGAAGAGACAATTGTTCAAAAGATAATTTCAAACTTTAAGTACAATGGTTGGTTGCTGCAGTTTAAGAAAGAATCAATTCTCAAATGAGTAGCGTTTTCTTTACCTATATTCGCAACTGTCTTGTCAAGCTCATCAATTGTAGACATTTATGATATACCTATCCTGACTAAATAGCTTTAATGAAGACATAATTTAATAATATTTATATAATGAATAAATAATAATAATAATAATTCTTTATACAAGACCGTTGGCCCAATTTTTTGTTAGTAACAATATTTATCTTATATATTAATGTTAGCAGGGAATTTATATAATGTAATGAGTTTTTATTTGTAAATTTCTGTTTTTTTAATAAAGGAATTGGACTGGATTTGATCCTCAATAACTTCTACAGAAGGAACCTATTGGGTATAATGTGCATAAAATGAATGATTACACTCTCTAAGAAATTAAAAAAGTCCGATATAAGTAGTACAGTCGCAGAGAGACTGATCCCATGATACCATCAAAATATTCGAGAACGATATACCGCACATACATACATACATCAGCAGCCACAGACAGACAATCGGTCAGTTAATATAACATAACAGCAACATATCAAAGCGGCGGCGCGAGATGAGATCTCGGCTGCGCGGGCGCATCAGCAATTAATACTCTTCATTTAATCGATTCCTTCAATTATTCCACCTTGATATATGTTAATCCTTTTCGGTGCGGCCTCCCCGGGATATTGTTGGCTGTAATTATGTGGGAGGCGACCTCTATTGACAAGTATTGATGTTTTTAATCTGATGTTAGGATAAGGCATTAGTATGCGCCCGTCCGTCCGTCTGATTTGTGGCCAGCCGGCTCATTGCCACGTAATTATTGGATTTCGGCGCGATATTTATTGGCATTTCTTCTCACAGTCGCCTTGATTTATCATTGGGCCGTCATCCGTGAGAGAATTATGGCGGCGGCGGAGCAAGCCCGATAATCGAGACGTTTTTTTCTGACGTTTATTACGGGCGAAATCCCAGAGGTACATCCAATACGTCATATTTCAATACGTTACGCGTTAGGACACATGATCACCTCCATTAAGGCTCGTCTCCCGATGGATTAGCGACGTCAACACGCGGAGTAATGAGACGCCGAAAAATATTGGAAATAACAAGCGGTAATAATCAGCGAGGCTCGCACAGCTGCGCTCCCCGACGCCGCTAGGGGCGCTGCTGTCGACACCCACAGGTGAATGATTAAAACCAACGTGTCTTTGCACGAGTCAAAGTAGCCAAAAAAGAAATGAAAACAATTTTTTCTGTTGTAACAGAATCATTTAAGTAAAATAATGTCCTGAGCGTACTGATAAGAATATTTTTTACATATCTACCTATACAGTCGGTCTCGAGACGGGTGTAATGTAACAAAAGTGTAACTCATAATACAAGAAAATATGAAGTACGTTACGCTTGATCGGTGGCTGTATATACTTATAATAACTACTTTTTTAATACTTTCGCAATTTAACCCATTTTTTTAAGAATAAGTATTATTACGTTACGGGGTTCTCACTTACACTCACAGTTTCAGCAATTCAGCGGAATATGCGCCCGAGTCGTCAGACCGCGTTTCATGCGGAAATAATATAATTTAGGGATCTGTAGGGTCTAATATTGAGCAAACTAATTGAAAATTATTTTTTATTGTTTGTATCGAAAATAAAATAATACTTAAATATTTTATTTTAATGATACTTATTTATTTGCATAACTATTCATTTTACAAAGAAACTCGTTATCATTGGCAGATTTAAAAAAGAACCTTGATTTATATTCATTGTTCCCCACAAATATCTTAAAAAATCACAAAAGCAAATATTACTATTGCGATAATTAAAAAAAGAACCTTGATTTATATTAATTGTTCCCCACAAATATCTTACAAAAGTCACTAAAACAAAGAGTACTGATATTAAATAACAACAACCAAAAACACGGCATTATGTTACGTTACTTCTGCCTAACATTTCAATTAACATAAAAAACTGGTGCACACATTTGCGCGCCAATTTTGATGGATTACCGCGCGCGGTGGCGTCATCACGGGCGCGGCGTTCGGTACAAGCTATTCTTTTTTCAAACGGAAACCGTAGCGCGGGAAAATTGCATCGTGCTAATATTCCCTTGCCAATCATGTTGCTCAGTCAATTTTCAATTTTCCACCGTTAATAAGCACGTCAACTCCCGCCTGGAACAATATCGCTCCTGTTTTTATTAGCTCGACTCGGGAATACGGATCCTTATGCCCGTTATGGATTTCCCTCCTCTCCTCAATATGTTTTAAGTAGCTTGAAGGAAAACAGGAAAAAGATAGATAAGAAGATTGTTATATTTTATAATAGAATTAAAATAATAATTTAATATAACTGTAGGATATAACTGTTTATTAACTACCGCACCGCCTTTAAAGTTTTCTGCTAACCCTAAGGTTAACTGGCAGAGAATGCCATAATAATATGGCATAAAGTTCGTCTTTTAAGTGTGCAATAAAGAATAAATAAATAGACAAACAGGTTCCTAATACGTTCATATAAATAATCACTTTTTAACAAAAGAAGTATTGGGGGGGGGGAGACGTAAGACCTTCCATGACCAAACATACCCTAAGTCGACAGGCGTGCATAAGAACCAAGAAGGTAAAGAATGTGAATAAAGCTAGAGAGTGTGCCAAGATCGTTGCAAGTGGAAGGATGTGACCGCAGCCTACTCCCACAGAAAAAAGCGTGACATTTTGTATGTACCTATGTATATATATATATTTTTTTTTTAAATTACACCAATTGTTTAGTTCCAAGGGTATTATTAAGAACTTGTCCTATAGACACTACATACCAAATATATATAGGAAAACACCCAGACCAGAGCAAGTATAAATAAGACTGTTTTATTATCTTGAAAAAAAAAAATTACAAAAAAACATTGATATACCTGTGAAAATATCAAGTCGCCCGCGATTTTATTTTAATTAAGAAACTAGAATTTTATTGGACCTTAAATGTATAAGGAAAAATATACTTCATGTGCAAATCTAAGTAAATAAATTACTATGAGTCGATTAGAAGTTCCTTATTACTCATACAATATCAGACCAAATATTTGACTTGCCTGAGAAAAATATCAAATGTCACTATGTTTTTTTAAATGTCACTTGTATTAAAAAAATGTTTATCGGTTACAGAATATGAGTACACAGCTTTAGTACATTAATTTCAACAATCTGTACAAGAGCAGAGTGGCGCAGTGGAAGCGTGCTGGGCCCATAACCCAGAGGTCCGTGGATCGAAACCACGCTCTGCTAGATGCTTCTTTTTGCAAACTACTTTACTTTTTAATGTTTTTTACACAAAAAAATCACTTTGTTCGTTAAGATAATTATGTTTTTTTAATGTTCAACATATTTATAAATAAGGAATTTCAATTATTATCGCACATTAATTTATTTGTTTATATAGGACTTCAGCAGTATGTGATTCATACATAACTATGTGATAAGTTTATCTCTTGCTTTATCTCCATGCGATAAGTTAGGTATGTTTATTTTATAACATATAAATTTATTGTTGTGTTTCATTTTCTTCATACCTATGTAATTGTGGTTAAAAAAAAAACCCCATCGAATAAGCTGAGTCCTGTACCAATTTTTATTTATTTATCATATGTTTTTCTATTTGGTGTCTTTGTGTGTGTATAAATTAATTAATCAAATAAATTGTGTATAAACTCTGGCGAAACTTGTACTTAAAGTACAAGTTCTGCTTTGTTTGGGTCTAGAAGCGCTGTGTGATACGTTTTTCAATATTTATTATACACAATTTATTACATACACATACATACATTCACGCCTGTTTCCCCGAAGGAGTAGGCAGAGGCATATCATACGCCCACACTTCGCTAAATATATACTTGGACCCACGTGATAGGTGGCGAGCCTATTGCTGCTTACCGGCACTGTTAGTTTCGCTAGAGCCTCGTCCGTTGATCGGCAGGTGCACCATGTGCAGGTAAGGTTGGCTTGGGCTCCTTAGGTCTTGGTAGGATCCCTATACACCCTTTTTTACTTGCATTATCCCGGTTATTACGCAAATGAGCGATTACTTTTCGTTGCACTGCGTAAATATTTTAGTCCTATTTTTCCCAAAACAACGCGGACATAGCTGACGACCGATATGGCGTGGTGGCGAGTATACCCGCATTCCACTCCTGAGGTCGTGGGTTCGATTCCCACACAGGACAAATATTTGTGTGTATAAATATGAATATTTGTTCTGGTCTGGGTGTTTTTCTATGTATAGTAAGTATGTATTTACAAAAAAAAAAAAAGTATTTATGTCTGTTTATCCGTTATTTAGTATCCATAACACAAGTTCTTAATGATACTTATCTTGGAACTAAATAATTGGTGTAAGTGTCAGAAATATTTATTATTTATTTATTTATTATAGCTAGTAGATTACAAGATTATACCATCAACGCAGAATTAACAGTATTATTATGCGCAGAAACAACATTGTAGGCTGGGTGCAATAATTGCAGGCCGCCAATAGGTGAGCGTCGCCGGAGATTTATGTTTAATTGAAATCTTAGCATTTATTGTCGATACTGATTTATGGGGCACTCGCCGCGGGCTCGCGTCATGACACTGCGCATTGTTTGGTTACCTTACTTACTTTACCACCTAGGCAGAAAGGTCACTAGTCACATCAGATTCAGAATTCAGAACAGATTATCAATAAAAAAGATCCAAAATATACAGCTTCTTACCACTGCTTCACTCGCTTGTAAATATTTAAACAAACATGGTATCATGGTTTACATTACTGGAGTTTTCGGAAGGTTCCCTAATAAGGTCGTGGGTTACTAGTCTAAAATATTGTCACCACCTCTCATCTCACAAAATTATAAAACTTAAAAACTAGCGTAATATTATGAAATCGACAAGTAGTATAATGTTAGTTAATAGATTTTAAAAGTCAAGTATATAAAGTAAATATACACGTGCAGTATCTAGTTTTGCAAACTAGTGCATTTTGCAAGTTAACGTTTTTTTTTTTTTTGCTGACATGTAGACCGAATACTTTAACACATTTATTATATTGGTTTTCCACATCGCGATCGAGACGCCTGCGTCTACTAACTCCCCGCAGCCTTGACTGTTAAATAATTAATATTTTATTAATTTTCTTCCCCCTAATTTTATATAGGTAGAGTTATTAATAATAGTACTTATCAAATTATTTATTTCCATACTACAATAAATTTCACCCCGCTCATTTATATTTAACATAATACAGTGAATAAGAAAAATAAAATAAATAAAAAATAACAGAATCGTATAAAAAACGATTTCTTATCTTCATTAAGTTGTACCTTTATGAATATTATTAATTGGGAACCTCGGACACGCATCTCATCACAGAAAAAAAAACACATTTATACAACTACAATGCACGCGACTTCAGCCCTTAACGGAGGTTTTAATAAAGCATCAAATTGCATAAAGAAATAGCAGAGTCATCTGAAGTTATTATTTAAAAAAGACCTAATTTATTTCCACAAATCCGTGTCAAGTCATCCGAGTTTTAAATAAAAGGAGTTTATACTGACGTCTGGTTGGTTGCTGGTAATAAATAACTCATTCTTGTAGTATTTGTTATTATATTATTTATTGTACGGTCAGCAGGTACGTCATTGAAGGTTTTGAACTTGAATATACAAAATTTCCAAAGGGTCGATATTTTAAGTAGAAAACTGTAAGGAACATGTATTAATTTATTGTTAATCTGCGTTAATTTAGCACTAACATACATTCACTAAATTGATGCCTAAGATAGAAGTCACTTAATTTACTTAATTTAGGTATAACCTAGGTTATGTAGCACTAACCCAAATTTGTACTAAGTTTTATGTATGTAGACTACAATTTTATCAGAAATAAATGTTATTCTTATTTTTATTATAGGCAGATGTATGCAACCTATATGTTCCCAAGGCAGCTCCTCAGAGAATTGTAAGATAATGAGATCACAACAATTAATTTATTGATTCAGGCGTTACTTTGCGGATATCCATTGTAAGCAAGTGATTGATTAAAAATATCTTTGTAACAATTCCCGCGCTACTCTAATTTCCCGAAAAATCGAGAAACTATTCCTCGTCTCGGAGCCTCAAAACAACGATGTGTTCACGATTTTTTCTCTCGTTTCAGCGTTGGTCGTCTCCTCCTCCTATCTTACCTGAAGATGCCTTGTGTAAGGGTGAAACACGTGTCGTGTTGAATAGTTTCTCGATTTTTCGAGAAATTATAGTAGCGCGGGAATTATTACAAAGATATTTTTAATCCATCACTTGATGACGTCAATGTGAACGAGGGGCTAGCCAGCTTTCATTATTTGACGCGTTCCACCTGGAGATCTGTGTGCTAAAAGTGAAATTAGCTACAACTAATAATCGTAGATCTCTTTTGAATAGTTGCTAACATTCTGCCTACCCAAACGGGCGTGAATTTATGTATGCACGTTTAGTGGTGTATGCGAACCTGGAAAATTTCACCTTAAGTATAGTCTTGATAGTAGAAAATAGAACAACTGTGGATGATAGGTCGTTATGTGTCACGTGTGAATTACGTCACACGAATTCGGTAATTTTTTGACTCCCCCCCCCTCCTTCCTTGTCACAGCTGGTCACACTTGTGGGACTCCCTCTTCCTTAGTGTGATGTCACATATTTTGCAATTGTACAGCAGTTCCAAAATGTTCATAGGACCTGGGTTTTGTAAAGTGTCGTCACGAAATTTAGGATCCCTCCCATCCCCTTGTCACACCATGTCACACTTCGTCAACCCCCTTAAAGTGTGCCGTCATTTATGTATAGCCCCTTATCTAACGATTGCCTCCATCTTGGTTGGCTTGGTATTGGTTGCTGCGCCTAAAATCCATCATAAGAGTTAGTTTCTGTTTAAGAGAAGATAACTATGACGGCACATTGACCAAATTGATTGGATTGATTAATATGATAAGAACCAAAGGTGGCAAGTCTGTCAATTTGAATTTGAAGGAGATATTTTTGTCTTCTACAGAAAATGGTTTCCCAAGAAAGAATTTTTTGAAATAGATTCTCTAATGCTGCTAACCTATCACTCGTTTATCGGTACTTCAAAAGCTCTTTTGGAATGAAAGTGCTTCGGAGGATTTAAAGTTACAAAAATTCTTGGGTCTATAAGAAAAGTTTCACCTAGTTTTTTATGGTTGAGGATATTTTTTGAAATAGATTCCCCGATGCTGCTAACCGTACAGTCGTTCACCGATGACGGATCCCAGATACGTTTGTAAAAAGCCCTTTCGGAGTTGACGTGTGATATATCGGCGGGCAGCGCGCAGATAAAGCACGCGGCGGGGTGCGCGCGCGCCGGCCGCCGATTGGCGCGCTCGCTGCGCCCGCGACGCGGAGTAATCACTGCTGGGCCAACTAAACCAATGACGGATGGCCACCTTTGAACCTATTGTCCGTGATATATAAGGGGATGGTGAGAGATCGCTGCCTGGCTCTTTGTACACAGCACTGGAGAAGGCTTCAATCTGTACGACTAATTAGTCTAACATGTAGAGTGATGCGAAGCTTTAAACCTATTGTCCCTGATATTTAAAAGGAATGCGAAAGATCGCTGGTTGCCTCTATGTACTATGTAAACAACTAAAAAAAGGCTTTAATCTGTACTACTAATCAGCATAACAAAGTCAATATTATTTCCTACTAAAGTTGCCATTTTGCTGCGTTTATTTTTCTGAGATGAAACGAACTATTGCATATGAGCTATTTGGTAAATCTGTCTCAATAAATCCAGCCATATCAGCTCTTCCAAAAACCCCTACAGGCTATCGAAGGTCCTGCGTCCTAATATTGTACCATCAAGGTTTAACTTAGTGACCAATTGATTCCTGAACGTTGACTTAATTCCATTCCGTGTAAATGAAATGTACAATGCCCCGCTGATTACCATTCCAACACTTATTATAACGTCATTAAGTACAACACCTCTATTCTACGCGATAATGTTTCGTTTGATCGCATCCATGTAATGTGTTTTGTAGCAACATTGTTAACAGGACAGCTTGACGAACAGCAATGAATTCATCACAGCCATATAATTACGATTACATTCTAATTAACATCACATGAGCATGCAAACCATCCAGCATAATAATTGTGCTTTAAATTATGGCAAGGTTCGGGTTGGAAGGGTTTGCAGGTGCTCATTGGCTGCGGTCTCAGCTGCCTGTTTTGTTCATGTTTTATCTAGTAAAGTAGTTGGTAAAGAAAATAATTACTTATTTATTTTGATAGGGCAACATTTACGACGGTAAAATTTTGCTATTGATTTACATAATTAGTATAATACCAAAGAAAACTTCGTTATTAATATTTTAATGTTATAAATGCGAACGTGTGTTTTCATGTCCAAATTAATTGGCAGTTGTTGATGAAATGTTACACAAACAAATCTGTAAAAAAGAACATGGGATTAGGTCATCATGTGAGGCTGTTTCCAGTGAGACTATGTAGGACATAGGAGTATATCCCTCCGACAGAAGTTTAGTTGTTAGTTTAGTCCGACATACAATTTTCCAGGTTATTGTTTGAGGTTGACGAAGTATCACTATCTAGCCCTGATGGAACGCTGTGTTTTGACGAAGACGAATATAAGAGTACGGTATTAGTCACAGTTGCAACATCGTCTACTTAAAATGATATTACAAAGATTTCAATTCGCATCATATACAGAAGAAATATTTGGAGATGGAATTTCTCTTGTTTTGTTTTTTTTTCTGACACCAATTGCAAATAAAAGTGTTGCTTTACTTTTATATTTTTTATTAAATACTATAAGGGTTCCTCTTTTTAGCCTGTGATGTAGAACCTTTGATGTATCTATACGGAGGTAGCAAAACCGCTGTAATATTTAAAAGACGATCGACAATACGAAAGCAACAAATTTACCAGGATTTCCCTGAAACATCAATTATTGTAGGTTTATACATTACCAACGTTGACTGCCATGGCGCGAGCTCGTCCCTCTCCTAACTGATAATGGATCAGGCACCCCCTGGGGAGCGAAGGACCTCGTCCAGTCAACTTGCCCGAAGACTGATGGCGCCGGATTTGCAGATTTTAATTGATCAAGCACGTAACTTGAGGTTTTCAGTTTAACGGGAACTGGGTCGGGTGACCAGAGTCGGGGGACAAAGTTGTGAGATGTAATGATTTGTCAAGTTAAGTTACTCGCTGTCAAATTAAGTTACCATTAAGTAACAAAGTTTTGATCGTCATGAGTGGGTGCGCTTGTTACCGTGATTTTTTCACGGTGCGAAAGCGCTCTGACTTTTCTGGATTGCATCAACTACTTTCCATCAGCCAGGATATAGTCAATACGACGTGTCACATTGAGTAGCAAAAAGTTTGCAACTTTCTTTGTTTAGTAGGTGGTTGTGTTGTTTCTTAATTTTTTTATTTATAGTCGTCTGGACACACCTCATACCTCGGGTAAAAAGTGTTTGTAAAATTTAGTGATTTATTGTGTTAGTAGGGTGTTGGTTTTATTTTATTTGAAATGTATTTATTTATTGCGATTGAGAAATCGTTTTTTAATAAAGTGCTCGTGACTCTGCGGTAGTCTGCGGTCGAAACCGATCACTAAAGTTTAGCAGAATATACAGAGGTCAGGTCATGGATGACCGTTTGTGTGGCAGTTAATATCGATCGCTTCAGTACTTAGAAGGGCACATCCCTTGGCCTCGGTTCATCGTATGGACTGTAGGTGGTAATCGTTATGATAAATTAGAGCTATTATTATTTGGGCAATACTTAAAAATGCCACACTCCGGTCTCCGTTAATCTGCGCTGGTTTAGACCTGAATTCTTCTCACAATACTTTAGGAGCAATCTACTCGTATTGCCGCTTCGGGGCTCTTTCAATTTAGATTTTGGCACAGATAATATAATACTATACTAGTTTGGTGACAAAAAGATGAGAAGCAATGCATATACGGTTCTATGCAGCAATCATTAAACTGACGAATTAAGTAGATCTCGTCTCATGTCAATTTCTCGATACATTGAGTTCTTAGGTTTTTTTTATAAAATCTTCAATAGATGTACGACTCAACCGCTAACTCTATATTCAAACATTGTTGTAAGTAAAAGTATACAACATTTAAAAAAAAAATAAGTAATTGAAAAGGAATCATATTTAACGTGTCATCAAAATTAATAAATTGCCAACCAAACCTAACCTTTTTGTATATCAATAAATTCTGATTAAGCACCTAATCCCCTATTAGATGCTCAATCAGTATTTTTAAAGTCAAAATTTTTTTTTTGAATAAGTATTCATTTTTCTATATTCCATTTAAAAGCTTGAAACTTAAGCGTTTAAGTTTAAGTAGATGATAATATATAAATGCTACGAATATAAGTAGGTTGAATAATTTATTGATTTAGGCGTTACTTTGCGGAAATTCATTGTAAGCAAGTGATGGATTAAAAATATCTTTGTAACAATTCCCGCGCTACTATAATTTCCCGAAAAATCGAGAAACTATTCTATGTTTCGCCCTTACACAGGGCATCTTCAGGTAAGATAGGAGCCTCAGAACAACGATGTCTTCACGACCAACGCTGAAACGAGAGTACTCTCGAAATACGTGTCGTGTTGAATAGTTTCTCGATTTTTCGGGAAATTATAGTAGCGCGGGAATTGTTACAAAGATATTTTTAATCCATCACTTGCTTATAAGTAGGTTGATTAAAAAATACACGTATACAAATAATAAAATTCATCAGTTTCAGAACATATTGAAACTCAAATAAATAGCATAAGAAACTTTAGTAGTAAATAAATTAATAAAAGTATTTTGGTTAATCACAAGTGAAATGTAATCAAAAATACACGCGACCATAATGAGCTGGACCGGCATACAGTGTACTATACTATATACGTAATATACTATATTAAACAACAATTTAAAGCCGACATTACTATCACAAAAACGGCGGGCCTTGGGAGGGAATCAATTATAATTCCTATTAGACGAAGGCGGGCGCGTCTGATTTATGGCGGGCGGGAAAAATCCAACGCACTCACTGCAATGCACCTTGCGTTGCTATACTTGAGTTGCAATGCGTTGCGTGTAGTCATGACGCTTGCAACGACCTATTTGTTTCGACTATCCAGTTCTCAACGAACTTCGTGTAGAAGAATCATTGTCATCAACATATCACTACTAAACCTACCAAATGCAGGCAAGTGAGCGGTTTTCAGCTATTCAGCTCCAACCGCTGCTATTCTGCATATCATCGTCATTGTCAAACCAAAATCTGTTATGCCATCGCTACACCTAGCAAAATGTTGTCGGAAATCTTAGACAGGATGTTTACAATATTTACTTCTGAATGTTCTAATGCCGTTTCACGTCCTGTTTGATCATTACGAAAAAACGGAACACATCGGCTGGTATAAGAAAATGCCACAGCCGAATCAGCTAAAGAAGTATGTGTTAATTAAACGAAAGAGATTTGTTTCTCATACTGGCGTAGGACTTCGATTAGATTGTGATGGGCTTTACTCGACTTGGATTAAATGACGAAAACGTATGCTTATTGCTGAGTTTATGTAAATTATTTAACACAGATAAATACTCTCACCGAGCAAGTCTGTATCAAAGAAGAATAAAGCAGAAAAAGTATTTGTAACTTTTACCAAAGAGTAAAACTTGTCTGTCGAACGCAGTTTTAATAAAACCTCTTTCATTTTACTTAATTTAAAAAAAAACAAGTTTAGAAAAGAAATTTCTTTATACGATCGAAATGCAAGGGAAAGTGAATCGTCATGTCTGCAGTTTTGTTTTATTTTCTAAAATTTGTGACATTTCAAACATTTATGTGTAACAACGGTGGGTTATTAAACGAGTTTGGTAAATCACACAAAGCAGTGCAATATCACTTTTCAAATTCTCTTAAGGAGTCCATGTGAGATCTCAGTATAGTCCCACATCTTTACTGAAGACTCAAAGGGCTTAGGGGAGGGCATCTCTTTTACCATTTATCATCTTTATCACCACTCATTCTCATTTACTATGATTTATATATTATTAATATATCACTTACTTGACACTGGCTAAATGTGCTAAACGCACGAAGCCATTATTTAAAAGAAAAGAAAATACCATAGCTAGTTCAGCTGACAAAGTATTCGTAGATATAACCATATGTCTACTAAAGAGGATTATTTTCTCTCCAAAACAATGTAAACATACAATGACGCCTGTTTTCCCGAAGGGGTAGGCAGAGGCATATTACGAGTATACGCCCATACTTCGCCAATTATATAGTTGGTCCCACGTAATGGGTGGCAAGCCCATTGCCGCTTATGGGGAACGAAAGCCTCGTCCGATGATCGACAGGTCACCACTTGCAGGTAAGGTTTGCTTGGGATCCTCAGATCTTGGTAGGATCCCTATATACCCAAAATTTTAATAAGATCTCTCATTAATTAATACAAAAATATGCATGTCTTTAAACGTTCGAAATGCCATAGCCAGAATACTAAAAAAGTATTCGAACCTTATACCAAAGAGTTGTTATTGTCTCCAACGCAGTTTAATAAGACCTCTATCCTTTCACTTAAAAAAAAGAAGAAAAAAACAGCAAGTTTTGATAAGACATTTGTTTAAACGTTCGCATTTGGAATGTGCGAGGTGTCGGTGGGGCGGCGCGATCGATGGCGACGTCGTTATTCGGGCGACAGCCCTTGACGTCGCGGCCGAGGCAGGCTACACCGCGCGGGCCTGAGAGATTTTCACTACTCTATGCGCAGAAAGGGGTATTTCTTTTTAATTCTTAACCCATGTTATTATAAAAAAAAACTATATGTATATTTATACCCCTATTAAAAATTCGCGCTCGTAGCCCTGCGGTGCTCGGTGGTCGGAAACGATCACCGAAGTACAGCAGAGTTTACAGAGGTCAGTCCTTGGATGGGTGACCATTTGTGTGGCATTTCATATCGAGCGCTTCCGTGCTTCGGAAGGCACGTTAAGCCGTTAGTCCCGGTTAACACTAAATGTGGTAGTCGTTAAGCCATGTGACAAGCCTAATGGGCGGCTTGAAAAATTCTAACAGCAACACCTGCCTCCGCCAATCCGCACTGGGTCCGCGTGGTGGAGTATGACCCAACACCCTCGCACCTTATTATGTAAGAGGAGGCTCGTGCTCAGTAGTGGGACGTTAATGGGCTGAGATGATGATGATGATTAAAAATGCGAAAGTTTCAGTATATGACTCTTTCATGCAAAAACTAAAGCACTTTTGAATGCATTTGAATGCATCTTGGCACACTGGTACAAAGTTTATTACACATAGAATATTTTTTATTCCGATAGTCCCACGAGGACTGGTACCACGCTGGTGACACTTCGGGGCGCTGCTAGTATAGGTACCACAAACTATAATATTATAAAGAAGAAAGATTTGTACATTTATGCACATGCATAAGAAACCTTCCGCGTGCCCTTGGGTTGTGGAATGAGCTCCGTGGCGCGGGCTTCCCTAAAGATTCCAGCAAGGGCGTGAAACGGTTGTTATCCATACGCTGCGGTGAACACTTTTCATCAGGTGAGTTTGAGTGCCACCTAATGGTAAAACAATAATGCATGTTTGTTGCGAATAAACTCATAAAGGAATTGAGCGAAAAAAGTCACATCGCGGCTGTATTTTATTTTCCAAAACTACTATATTCGACTTTTTATAAATAAATATACAAGTGTAAGAAAGTAAAAAAAATACAGTGAATAGTGATTATTCCGTGTTGACTCCAAAACTCCAAAGACGTCGCTAGTAAAGTCTCCAGTACTTTACTGGGGTATGACTTTGACTCGACTCGACTATGACGCTTTAGTTTTTATGTTTTGACAAGAGCTTGTTCATAAGAGCTCTTTTAAACCAAACTTGAGTAAAAGTTTTTACTTTGACTTTGACGTTACTTGACTATGACGGACTTTACTTGACTATGACTTATTGAGGAAAACGCTGCATGTATGCAATTAACTGGAATTATCAAATTAATTAACACTGGATCAAAGAAAAATAGTAGTGAACGTCTTTAACCATTAGAATACTACGTTAACTTATCACTGAGTAACATAGAATATATTTTTATCTATCACAATTGATAAATTGCCCACCAATCCTGGTTAGGTGGCAATGAGGTGTTATAGCACATTCAAAATAGATACTAAATTTGTCTCCAAATTTTTAACTAGAGCAGTATTATTGATGCACAATTGAGTCTCTTTTAAAGGAGGACCCATGTCTAATACAATCATTTAGCACTTGAATTAGATACGAATATCGGAAAATGTCTACAAAAAGAAAAGTCTCATAAAAGTTTGTGCAAGTGCACTGACTTTCTTATAACGACTGCCATAGATATTTATGACAGCCGGGACCAACGGCTTAACGTGCTTTCTGAGACATGGAACAAGTGATAATTACGCACATAACTTCGAAAAGCCATAGTGCGCCACCAGGGTTTGAAACAGGGAGGTCTTGCCACTGAGCTAGCGCCGCTTGTGTTACACAGGAATGCTGTAGAGAAAAACACATACATTTTTAGCGGTAAGTATCATACCAACATCATCATTCAATTCAGCCCGTCAACGACCCACTATATATTGAGCAAGGGCCCCTTATCACGATCTGAGGGGCGGCCAGTAGACCGAACTGGCCACACCTTAGTTATTGAAAAGGGGCCAGCGGAGGCAGGTGTGTGGCGTCCTGCTGTCAGAATTGTTTAAAGTCCCCTAAAAGATCCCCCAACTTGACATGATGGCTACCACATATAGTGTAGAAACCAGGACCAACATCTTAACGTGCTTTCCGAATAACGAAAACGCTTCATGTTTAATGCTACACCAACGGTCACCAATTCTACGATTCTTTTTTGCTTCGGAAATCGTTTACGACCACCTACGAGCCCAGGAGCGCTTCACTACTCGTTAATTTGTCATGATGATCACCTGCAACCTGATTTTAGGGTGTCAATGTCATTTCTAAATCCATAGCACCGAGCCACACATCACGCGGCGCCGAAGTGCGAACAACCACCGTCGAAAGACACAGAAATAATTAAAAACTTCCACGAACCAGTGTAATGGCAATAATGACATTAACGACACGCCACTGACGGCCGCGCTCGTTTGTCAGCCGTCATTTGTCAGCTGTCATTTGTCAGTTGTCGGACAATGGTGTCAGGCGGCGCGGAGTGACGGGTGTCACCGCGCCCGAATCAATGGTTGTCGATTGACTCTCACTCGATGTTTTCTTCATTAGGAGAGATGAGTTGAACCGCATTAAGTTGGTACAAGTCCTAAGGGTAAATGCAACACATTCACATACCTAATAACTTTTTTTACTAAATAATATACAAATAGGTTTGTAGGTATTATCATACGTTGTCATCATGGACTTTCCTATGTAGGAGTTGATTCCTTTACCTCTGAAAGTCTTACAAAAATAACTACGATTTCTTAGTACAAAACTAGCATAGAGTCAGAAACAAAGGAAATGTTTGTAGTTTTATCCAAACAATATAAAGTTTCCAAGCACTATTGAAGTGAGAAGTACAAACAAAATCTATAGAATCGTTATTGTTTAATTTATTAGCATTTTCTGTCTTTTATCTTTTATACAAGATGGCAAAGAATCGTTAAATCTATAAACGAATATAAATGAAATGCCGAAGATTTCTAAATGTTCCCTCAATAATGTAGTTTCTTTCAAATTCAGCTGCAAACATAAAAGAAGTGCCATTGATATCAAACATTCTCAAATCAATTTATTACGATTTGATAAAGCAAACAACCATTCGACGCGCGATGTGTAAAGTATATGGGTCACGGTCGCACGGACGGACGGAGAAACATTCTTTGATCGCATCTCGAGCGATTATTTAAGCTGAAAGTTATTGAGGTGATAATACTCGAACAATAAATAAAGGTTTTATTTCGAATCGCTCGTAAACACCATGGTAAATCAGGAGCTATGCGATCGGACAGGTGAGCAGCGCATTATTAATGACAGCGACTTCGAACTTCGTTCGGGGCGTCTTTGGCCGTCCTTCAGCGATATCGCCTCGTCATCCTGCACCAAAGATGTCTGTCTTCCAAACAACTTTAATCATAGACAGTCACCGTAAAACGCATTCATTTATTCACTCTGTCATTACCTTAATCCAGCTGTTTCTAAAAGCAATTTCAAACAATGAAATCCATTTTGTATTAGCGCTATTCTTATGATAGATCGCCTTATGCAAATATTCGACGGCCGCAATAGGAACCAAGTTCTGCCGTAATGAGCCCCATTGTAACTTGCATACATTATCGATCAACACGAAACTACTAGGTATACCGCATTTAAGTAATTCGCGTTCGGAGCGTATTTATTGCCCCAGTTCGCTGACGTCCCGAGACGTCACGGTTTAATATCCATGCACCACGCGATTAACGAGTTATTTCCACCCCGCGCCGATGTCACCACCTCTCCCCGCCCTCACCCGCGCCATTCATCTTATCCGCGGCGCATCTTTGTTAACAACTAACGTCTCGAACTTTCCAGATGCTGTCTCCGCGCGATGACGACGACGACGACAGCCACCTCTGCATCAAGTGCAACACCACCATCGTCGGCCTCGACAACTATGTGAAACATCGAAAGGAAAGATGTGGGAAATTAAACAAACCGAGCACATCTAAAGACATTCCTTTGGATACTCTCGACCCATATAGTCTTGGTGCAGATATCTTCTTCCAGTCTCTCGAGTTACAAAGCAGTGTCAAAAAATCTTCTTTATCCCGAATGACACCGCCAAATACTATGTCCAAAGCAGTTTTAGATCCTAAATCTACTCTTACATCTAGAGATCTTCCACGAATGAGTCCTATAGAATCCAATTTAAGAGATGAAGACTGGATTGGAGGACATCCTTTAAGACATAGCGGTCACGAGGACAACCAAACGAAGCTTATAAATGCAGTTGCGAGTATTAGTGGTACAGCTAAGAAAGATATTCCAACTTCAACCTACAGTATTGCAGGTTATAATGACTTCAAATGTGTTGAGGATTACGATGAGCTAGATGACTCTGACGAAGATGATGACGAAGAAGCAGAACCTGGACCTCCGTCCCCGAACTACATGGGAGGAAAATGGCGACCTGCATCTGCAGATCACGACGACTGGGATATGAGAGATGATCAAGAACATACAGGAGGAAAGTGGAGACCAATAATGGCTGAACATAACGACAGAGATGAAGATTATGACGCTCCTCCACCGGGGCACACTAAAGGGAAATGGGTACCTGGCCACGAAAAAACACAAATTATGCAGACAACCATACAGACAAAGGGATCAGTTCAATACTGGTGCGGCCCATGCAATCGTCGCTTAGGATCTCGAGCCATTTATGATAAACATCTAATGTCCAAGTTGCACATGAGAAAAGTTCTACCAGAACATGAATTAGAATTCTCTGGACATTTAGAACCTATAAAAACGGCAAAACGACCTTTTCGTTCATCCCAATCAAATAGTATTTATGCACAAACTAGAAAGAAAGTTAAAAAGCAACTGAAGCCAAAGATAGAAATTAATGAGGACAAGAAAAAAAGGAAACGAAAGCCTATCTTCGTCCACTGCTCCGGATGTAAGTCGAAGGTAAAACAGTATTTGATGGGAAAACATTTAATTTCCCATTACCACTTTCGAAAAGTGAATGACATCAAAAGTGACGCTTATAGGCAATTGATACTAGACAACATAGAAGCCATTGTTCACCAGTCTCCATTTCAATGCAGTCCTTGCAAGTTTTATACGAACTGGTTGTCCAATTTCATGCAGCATTGGTTTTCAGAGGAACATGAATTAAAAATATCTGCTTTAGAAGGAAGATATTGGTGTTCATTCTGTAAATTCGAGTGTGATACTTCTCAAGAAATGCAAAAACACATGTCTGGCTCAGATCACAGTGAAGTTGTAGCTGTTATAAACAGATCCATGCCAATAATAATACGGAAGAAAAGTATACTTAAATGTGTTACCTGTGGAGAAGAGTTTCGATACAACATCGAGGCCAAACGACATTGTAAAAGAACTGGTCACGCTATGCCTTATACAGCATCAGACGATTATCAGGAACTACATAAATGTCAGCTTTGCAATATAAAGTTTAAATCTTCTTTGACGCTGGCAGCTCATTTAAAAATAAAACATAAGCAAAAAGCCTTCTTCTGCTTAGTGTGTTCTAAAACTTTCAAAACTTCGATTGAAGCTAAAGTGCACCGCCACACTTCAGAACACAGAACAAGAAGAAAAGAGATATTATTCGATAAAGGAATTTCTGTCAAGAATTTAAGTAGAAAGTGCCCATATTGTACCGATGAGGTTATATTAAAAAGTATCCTCGAACTAAAAGAGCACATACGCATCACTCATCCTGAAATTAAAAAGAGGTATGCACACAATGTCTTTATTGACGACCGATATGGCGTGGAGGTCAGTATACCTACACTTCACTCCAGAGGTCGTGGGTTCGATTCCCACACAGGACAAATCTTTGTGTGCATGAACATGAATATTTGTTCTGGTCTGGGTGTTTTCCTATGTATATTAAGTATGTATTTACAAAAAAAAAGTATTTAAGTATGTTTATCCGTTGTTTAGTATCCATATCTTGGAACTAAATAATTGGTGTAATTGTCAGAAAATATTTATTTTATTTATTTATGTATTGTGTCTTAAAATATTTTTTTAAACATGTTCTTGAAATTCTTAAATATGCGACGCTAACATTAATTATGCAAAATGAAACTCCAATAATAATTGTTAAAGTATATATACAATTAGGATCAATAAATAAATATAAATTATCTTTTTTAAATTAAACTGCAACACCAAAAAACCACATTTGTATATATAATTTATCTATTTTGTTTATGTTCCAGGTGCCCAAAATGCGGAATGACATTCGTTTTATTCCAAGAAGTAAGCAGTCACATCAAACGGAAGCAATGCCAGTACCCGAACCAACCAACCTCTTCCATAGTCTGGAGTTGCAGCCAGTGCCTCTTCAGCACCGACTCGCAAGCAGAGTGCTACTTCCACGAAGTCTTGCACGCGACTCCTGCCAAAGAAACTTGTCAAGCTGGTGGAAAACTGAAGTTTGTCGACAAATACTCTTGTCCACTTTGCCCGAAAAGTTTTAAGAAGAGATCACTTCGTCAACATCTGAGAATACACACTTTTGAAAGACCTTTCGTGTGCTCCTCTTGTGGTTCAAACTTTACAACACAGTCATCGCTTTCCACTCATCACAAAAAAACTCATGGCGAGAGAATTATGACGACTAATCCACCTAAAAGAGTTATAGTCCCAGTGGAAAGTTGTTTGAGAGAGGACAGCAAATGCAAGACATGTTTCAAAGTGTTCAATAATCGGTGAGTCATTAATTTTTTACAAACTTTCGCAGGTGTAGTGTTAGGTTTTGTGTTGTTAACAATCACGTCTGTTTCCCCAAAGGGGTTGGCAGAGGTATATTTTGTTATTGTTGGTCCCACATAATAGGTGGCGAGCCTATTGCCGCTCATGTTTTATGTTTGCTAGAGCCTCGTTTGTTGATCGGCAGGTGCACCACTTGCAGGTGAGGTTGGCTTTTGTTCTGCAAATTTCAGCGATCTCCGTTCAGCTGTTATAAGTGATTATATAACATTGTAATACTGATGGTAGTCATTCTAGATGGAAAACGGAAGGACACATTTTCCCTTCTGGAAAGAGTAGATGTAGCGACGATACGAATGCTGTCATACTTCATATATTAATCAACTGGTGAATCTTATTGTGATAGCGTACCACTTATTAAAATTCTTATAATTTCTATGGTACCACTGCTGTAGATATTCTACTGTCAAGCAAGAGGGATCCATATTGTTGAATATATAAGGGGTATGTATGCCTTTCAAATAGATTGGACTTTGCAAAGAAAGTATTTGCAAAGTATCGGAGTAAAGCACTCAGTGCAAAGCTTTACATACTATTTTATAAAATGGTTTTGAAATGATAATGGACATGACTTATAATCAGATAAAATACACTAACATCTTAGCATCTCAGCTAGGTCTTTCGTATCTTTAAAACCAGAACAAAACAAGCCACGATATACCCATTGTATGATGATAAACGTCATCCATTTGAAAAATTCAGAATAGAATCCACCAGAAAAGACCTTTCTCCAACCAAACAGCAGTAAATAGAAAGTAATAGTTAACGCATGGTTTTGATTAAAAATACCAAAAAGCATCATCATTGCCGCATGTCGACGCCAATTTGCGACAAAGCGGCGCGCGGCGGATGCGACCATGTCACCTGTCCCACAACTCCTTCACAAATATCGGGAAACATTCATAATTTGACACGAGCTCTTTGATTGCTCTTGCGCAGGACACGTTACGTTCCCGACGCTGACATTTTTATGCCATGCTGTAATAAATTCTCCCCCGGATGGGTGGTATTTTGGGCGACACTGGATCAAAATATTAATCGGCATCGTAGTTGAGGAGCCGATCCCTCATCGTTCGTGATAACCATTGAATTTTCTTTCAATCATGATTTTGTATCATCCTACTAATATTAAAAATGCGAAAGTAACTCTGTCTGTCTTTCTGTCTTTTCTTCACGCCTAAACTACAGAACCGATTTGTGTGAAATTTGGTACAGACATCGTTTTTGAACTCGAGAAAGGACATAGGATTTTTTATCCCGGAAATCCCGCGGGAGCGGGAACTATGTGGGTAAAACCAAAAATCTGCCGGAAGTCACTATTCCACGCAAGGGAATGCTAATAAGAATGGTAGTCTTATTAAATGTTTTTGTCATAAAAATACCAATTAACATAAGTATTTTGATATGCAAGATAGTTGAGATCACGGAGCAAATTTATTTATTTATTGAATCGCCAACATAAGAAACAGTATAAACAAGTAACAAGTAAGATCTATACATAAATATGCTAACTGTTCTTACAATTATAGGTAATTACAGCATGCTTAATTACATAATATCAAAAAAAAATTACAAAGTGCAACGAACAGTAGTGATATATAAAAGAAAAAAAAATGTCATTATAACCTGGAAATTACTAAAGCGTGCTAAGTCACATTCTCGGATTGAAGAAAAGAAAAAGATTTTTTTCTGTGACAACGTCAAAAGAAAACAGATACATTATATTTAAGTAACTACTTAAAGAGTGTCACAGAAAAGGTATCCACTCAGCATAAAGCCGAGGTGTCACGAAAACGCCTCGACGCTGATCTTCCGTAGATACCGTTTTACCGTTAAGACAGAAACATGGGCAGTGTTTGGAGGTTAATATCGAGATACAAATACAGAGTTGGGATGCACTAGCCTTATAATATAAGGCATACAATTATCAGATAGATGAAAAACAATCTCTCTTCAGCTCTCCGACTATGAGATGGCACCTCGACTTTATTGTGGACACGTGCTGTGCGCCAATGTATCAGGGATTTACGTCGCCACTTGACGCGTTTGATTTGATGTTGCTAAATCGTCGTCCGCTTTATTTAGTCTTCGCATAATTTATTTGTGGATCTGTTCGTCTTTCTCGTCCGGATCAGGTTGTCTTGACGCGCTCTTGACGGAGTTGGATTATGCTGATGGATTTATAGGATTGCCGTGCTAAGATACAACACAATGTGCGTGCTAATAATTTGTTTCAGTTTGTGGAAATGCGTTATTTGAATGTTACTAAAAAGAAAATAAAAATCTGAATTTCCATTCCATTCAATGCCTTTAATTAAAAAAATTTATGTGAACATATCAGATATTGATTGACTTCTATAATATAAAAAAAACATAGATTTCAAGACTAGCTTTTGCTTTTTTAAGGATCTTAATTTTGACTATAGCAGTATTGTATTAACATACTGTTATTATAATATATTGTAATATATATATTATAATATATTGCAAATTCAGAGAACTATTTGTGCTACATAACGTAGATATAGTAATTTTATAAAATTCAAATAGTTTTTTTTAATTCAATTATATATTAAGGAATAAACAGTAACATATATAAATTAATAAAATACAAAAATATGAGACACATAAAAACCTTTAGTTATGAAACTATTATTAACATATGAGATAAATAGTTATTACAGTTGAAATTAAAAATGACAAATTAAGTATATAAATTTTAATTTAGTTTACATTAAAATACTTAATTCTATTATATTATTAATAAATACGTCAGAGACAGACATGTATCATGTATGTATGTGACAGACTGACTAAAAATTATTTTTTACTGCATTCACTGGAAAGAAGATAAACTGAATAATATATTATTGGACTAAAATGGATTGAACATTTTTGCGATATTTTCAAATCAAAATAATTTATTTGCTAAAACATGGTGCAATAGTTGTTGTCACATTTATATATATTATATAATAGGTTGGGGAAAAAGTCTTTTCGTATTTTTGTATGAAAAGTCAAGACATTTTTTTCAAAGTTTATTTACATTTATTTACACTATATATGTACCGTTTTGTTGAATAACTTTCTGCCATTTTGTGGGCAGAGACATTATCCCGTTACTGTAGAAACTTTGGGACTTCTGATCAAAAAAACGGGACAAATAGTTTTGGCAGTCCTCTCTTGAGGTCAACCTTACAGAACCTAAAGAATTCTGCAGAGACCGAAACAGGTGAAAATCTGAAGGCGCAAGGTCAGGGCTATATGGTGGATGCACTAGGACCACCCAGTCGAACTCTCTTAATTTTTGCTGAGAGGCTAAAGATGTGTGTGGTCTAGCGTTATCGTGATGAAAGACCACACCCTTCCTGTTGATCAATTCCGGCCGTTTTCTCTCGACTGCTTCCTTTAATCTCATCAGTTGCTGGCAGTAAAGATCAGAATCGACGGTTTTGCCGGGCGGTAAAAGCTCATAATAAACAATGCCCTTCCAATCCCACCATACACACAGCATCACCTTATTTCGTGTTAGGCCAGGTTTGGCCACAGTCTGTGAAGCCTGGCCAACTTTCGACCACGACCTTTTTCGCACGTTCTTGTCGTACGTGATCCACTTTTCATCGCCAGTTATCATCACCTTCATCGCCATCTCTTTAAAAACGGCTCGGTTTCATTACGTCTCAATAATGAATCGCAAATGAGTACACGGTTCATTACGTTTCTTTGAGTAAGCTCGTGTGGCACCCAAATATCGAGCTTTTTTGTATAACCAGCTTTCTTCAAATGGGTCAAAACTGTTTTGTGGTCAATTCCCAGTTCTTCAGCTACATCGTAACTACTAATATGCCGATCTTGCTCCACTCTTTCAAAAATGGCGTCCATTTTATTCGTAACAGGGCGACCAGAGCGAGGTGCATCTTTAACATCAAAATTTCCAGACTGAAAACGTTTGAACCAAATTTGTGCTACTCTTACTGACACTGCATCAGGTCCATAAACATCACAAATTTTTTTCACTGCTTGAGTTGCATTTTTGCCTTTTTTATAATAAAATTTTAAAATGTATCGAATTTCTTCATTAGATTCACTCATTTTTACGGAGAGAAAAACAAATGAAAAATAGCGGGAAACAACTTTTTTTTATTTTTTTCTTTTCTTTATAATGGAACCTTTTTAATGTTACCAAAACCAGCCAGACACAAATAGTACAGTCAAAAAAAATTTATAATAAGTTTATACCTACGTTATGCGAAAAGACTTTTTCCCCGACCTAATATATTCATATTTTGGCAAAGATAGCGTGCAAATGTTTTTCCAATATAATGTCTATAAATATTTTTTTTAAGTATATGATATCAAACAGTCTACCTAACTATTCTATTATTATTCCAGTCATAAAATTCATACATAGAGTAGATGCATTTCTTTAGCGACCATTCATGAAGTTTTCTCTTGAAACAGACCAAAATGAGATTTAAGAATGTGATTACCCTTACTGTCATAAAGTGCGCATTCTTTTGAAGAGATAAACTACACTTAGGCACACATAAACGATTGTCAGTCCTACTCCGAAGGCTCTTTACTCTGACGTCTTTGTGGGTTCCAAAATATTTGTTATGCTATTTCACAAACAATGCCAGCTGCTTGATATATAGACATTCTCAAACTTGCTAATTAAACCAGAGCTTTAGCAAATCGGCCATCAAAGCGAATTAGATAATATAATTTGCATCGTTCAAACTAAAAGAAGTCAGATTAGAAACGTAACCGGTAACAGTTCCCGCACGCATCAAGTCGACTTCATTAGGAAGTTTCTGCATATCCAGACAATTGTGGAGACTGGCTGTTGCAACTCTTTGCGGCTCTGGGCCTCTAACGTGCCACTAACGTGTCCTAGCGTGCCCTAATACCACAGATGGGCCAACTTGCGCTATATCTCCACAGTTATTGCACTGCATTAATGCAGCTGATAGTCACAAAGACGCCTTGGTGGTATGCTAATGACTGTGCTTTGAATGGGCTTAAGGCTGAGTTATTATTGGAGAGGAAAGTTTCAACTTGGTATAATTGTATTGATCAAACTTTTGCGCGAGTTGAAAGAAATTTAGATAAAAAGTTTTAGTTTTGCTATAGGTTATACGAGGAGTTGACTTCTATCGAGTTTATCTATCAGCCATTTTTGTTGAAAGTAAGAAGAAAAGACAGAGAAAAAGTGTTTATTTAAATATTTAAATTATGACAACAAATACTTAACATCTGCCAAACTGTAAAAAAGTTTATTGGCAGTTGTAGCTCCCAAAAAAACAGTCACATTATACTTTTACAATGTAATACTTCTTCACAAATTTCGAAAATAATATGCATACATCATCCATCATCATCTACATATATCACTACGTAAACTGTCAAGAAATAGCTTTGTTATTTTAAACCTAAACGATTTTATTGATTCTGAGTTAGTTTCTAAGTCTATTGGTAAGCTATGGAAAATTATTGAAATTGACATACAAAATATTCATATTATTTCATGTGAAAAACAAAATTCTCTTACACTTAAACACTTAGGGGCTTAGAACAAAACGAGATCTAAATTTAGACCAGGTAAATACATACTTAATATACATAGGAAAACACCCAGACCAGAACAAACATTCATGTTCATGCACACAAAGATTTGTCCTGTGTGGGAATCGAACCCACGACCTCTGGAGTGAAGTGCAGGTATACTGACCTCTACGCCATATCGGTCGTGAAGTTTCACTAGTGCTGTCACTTTCATTTGATAAGATGAAGACGATGTTTTGCAATAAGCCCCTTGATTGTTTTATCATTATCGTCTTAACAAACCAAGGAATTCCAAGTCCACTGCTAAATAGGCCTCAAGTGCTTAAATAAATCACATCATTACTTTATTATTTTATCATAAATATGCATAACATGTAAATATTTGGAAAAATCAAACTATTAAAAAATAAAAGAAAAATATGTATTCAATGCAAGTTGAAAAAAAAACCATTAAATAAGTACAAAATATAGTTAACAGAAATCAAGAATAGAATAATAAGAACTTAAGTGAAAGAAGAACTTAACTTGTATTGAAATATTTATTGACGACCGATATGGCGTGGTGGCGAGTATACCCGCATTCCACTCCTGAGGTCGTGGGTTCGATTCCCACACAGGACAAATATTTGTGTGTATAAATATAAATATTTGTTCTGGTCTGGGTGTTTATCTATGTATATTAAGTATGTATTTACAAAAAAAAAAGTGTTTATGTATGTTTATCCGTTTATTAGTATCCATAACACAAGTTCTTAATGATACTTATCTTGGAACTAAATAATTGGTGTAAGTGTCAGAAATATTTATTTATATTTATTTATTTAATAGCTAATATAAACTCTGCCTGCCTTTAGCAATTATTCAGCTCAGGTGTTTAACACATGTCCATAAAAATATATAACACAGCACCACAATATATAAAAGAAATACAAAAGCAAATAAACTTAAATACGGCGTCAAAAATATTTAATACACCAATGTTTTTTATAATTTTGATGAATACATGTTGCGTAATAGTTTAAAATAACTTTGGCTTTCTGTATAAAATACTTATATATATTATATGTAGAAATTGAATAGGTACCTACTTGTGTTTGTCAGCAACTATTTTTTTTTTATTATTAAGTTTATTTTATTTCGTAATGCCCTTGCAGGGCTAACTTGATCGATAACTTTATATGTCTTTTCTACCTTTGTACCAAATGAAGCAATAAAGATTTATAATTATTATTTTTAAAAGTCCCTGAAAGAATCACAGAATCATTTTCACGAAAACTTGTAGAACGCCATGCTGTAATCTCAATTTTTTATCCCTGTGTGTATAAAATGTTAAAACTCGCAGAATGTTTTAAAAAACATAGCGCTAGTCCCAGTAGATATATACAATATAGTGTCCAGTCCAGTAGGAGGGAGTAGGGAGGGTAGTATCCAAGTGTCCGGCACTCAGACAGATGTCGCGTCCTGGGTGACGTACGCTCCATTGGGGGCGAATGTGGAAACACTAGAAACCATTAAACATTATTATCTGGATAATTATTTTGGATCTTGATATTTGCTGAAATTTGCAATATCATCATATCCTAACATTATCCCGGTTGCCCTAGACTTATGCTAAGGGTCCAGGGTCCTTTCACTGGCCTAACCAGATGGAGCGACTGCCGTCTGATCTCCGCAACCCAGAGAGAAACGTCGTTATATGGTTAAACCGGCTGTCGGGAAGTTAGAAGGCACTGACTTCCTAATAACGACTGCCATAGATGTTCATGACAGCCGGGACCAACGGTGCTTTCCGAGGCACGGAGCAAGCGTTTGTATTATGCATATAATCTGCCTCTGCCTACCCCTTCAGGCGTGATAGTATGTAATAGATCACTTAAATACGTAACGTTCTTTGAATGCGCGTTAGTTTATAAGTATGACGTTTATAAAAGCTCTATTGAGCCAAACTTGAATAATAGATTTTTTTTGAATATGAAAAGCTTTGATTTGAAAATAAATATGCTTCTTTTTGGCCAATTGACCGGTTGGTGATCGCAGTACCAGCCTGTACGCAAGATGACGCTGCTATCCATCATGCGGTTGGGTTTCTCTTCGTCGACTATTATATGTATACGGCTCCCCGTGAGATGAGAGAGGTAGCGCTATTGAATGCCGGAAATACACAGCACAGGATACTTGCATATATACGAAATAAAGCCTCTTTGTGTATAAGTTTAAATCTGCGAGATAGAGCGCGGTGCCTTCGTCTTTCCGCTTAAAGTAGCTCGTAACACCTTATTCTCTCGATTCCACACTAGCAGCATCCAACAGAAGGATGACAACAGCATGCAGGACATTTCTTGGCCCCGAGTGTCGACGGGAAACTTGTGTAATTACTCGAAAGCCGAAACTCTATATTTATTGCACCATAACATTGCCACTTTTAGCACATTTTCGTCCAGTCATATAAAGTAGAAAAGAATGGCTAAAAAAGTTTGCATAGCAAATGTGTGGTGTTTATGGCAGAACGGCAGAATGGAGTATGTCTAAGCTGTTTTACTTTTTTTTCTTGGTTTAATGGGGAGGAGTATAAGTTAAAGAACCAGCTAACATAGTTGCTTGTCTGCCGATAATCAGTTCAAAGCTTCGGAAAGCCGATGGCTTAAGATCGTTTGACGACAAAACAATTGGGAAGGCAACTGTTTAGCAGTGGACTTCTTACGGCTGAAAAGAATATGGTGATAATTTGGTGTTGAAACATCTATGTAGCTAACTGTGTTAAGAGTCATGCAGATAAAGTCGCGGTCGGGAGATAGTATTTTATGTAACTTATGATAAAAATGATAATAATAATAAATCAAAGTATCTTAATCAAATAACATTTAAAGATTTAATAATTAACTATTATTTACTCATTTATCACCGATAATACGAATATAATTGCTAATAACATAAAGGACAAAATTTATTAGCAAAATATTAAAGTTAAACAGTGACATAAGATAAAAGATGGTTCCTTCATAATGGTTTCGCCTACTCGCGCTTGGGGCGCTACTGTACCCTAAACAAAATCCGTTACTAAGACAAAATAATGACCCTGGGTTATTAAATAAATTTAAAAAAATACATAACTATGAACTTATGAAACCTTAACCATTAATGATTATTTTCGTAGTTCAGATTGGTTGTATGAAATTTATTTTGATGCTTATAATTATGTTTTTATAGATTTTGATGTCTTTATTAATTTATATGTTTCAGGAGCGCGCTGAGACGACATGCCTGCGAATCAGCGAAACTCTGCCCCCACCAGGGCTGTGACTTTGTTGCCTCTTCTACAGCACACCTTTCCAAGTAAGTAACATTTTTTGCACATCTTTAAATCACGAAATAATTGTGTCGTCTCAAAGTTTATTCAGATAGTACAACCGCTTCTGTTATTTTATTTTTATCAAATATCATAATGCTCCTAGTAATTATTTGCTAAACACATAAATCACAGAAAGCGATTGCTGTAATAGTTATTTACCTTTATTTCATTACGACGTAATTATTTTACAGTTTTAATAACAGCGTCATCTAACAATTAGACTTAGTGCTAACTCAAACAACAAGACGCTATAGCGCAACGTAGCCAACAATTTGTCTTACAACCGCAACAGATGGCGCTGGTAGCTTGTTTAGAGCTTTTGGCGGAATCATATAGATGGCAGCAATAATTATTCAAACTATTATTTAATTTTGTTTTTCCAGACATAGAATGACACATGGGGAAGTAACAAAAAACTACGAATGTTCATTGTGTCCCTTCAAAACAAACCAATCCAGCCACATGAAGAGGCACACACGCTGTCACATGGGTGTGAAACCTTATGCCTGTCCTCACTGCGTTTTTACTTGTGGAAGTTTGGTAAGGTTCAATATGCTGTTTTATTATTACCGATTATTTTACATGTTTTAGTACTTGGATTAGGCTAGTCATTATCTGAGCTGCTAATAGGTAGAAAACAAATTTAAAGTGCTATAAGTAATTTCGCACAATAACAGCATCTTGTAACCTGAGTTACCCAAAGTGCATTTTTCGCAAAGAAATTGCGGATGATATGTGTCCTGTCGGTCGTTCTTTGTTAGATTTGTCACACAGAAATTGATTGGGCGGATGTTTTAGGAAACTTACTTATTATAAGTCACCAAGTCAAAATATTACAAACTTTCCTTTTCCAGGAAAATCTGCGTAAACATGTGTTGCGTAGCGGGCGACACCCAGGGATGAACCTGTACTACTGCCAGTCGTGTGTGTACTCCACCAACACTGCTACCGAACTCCGTGCTCACTTGACTTCGGTCCACGCTGAACATTATGACTCGAAATCTGCCATACAAGCTGTTAAAGTTATTTTACTAAAGAAAACCTCACCAGATGTCGTTTGTGATGAAAATTTGGCTAGTAGCTCTTAAATAAAAAAATACCTCCATGTATTCGAAATAGAATTTTGTATGTAAAATCATTGGTGTTTACCTTAATTGTAACCAATAAATGTTTCATAAATGAATTTCATTAGCTTTTTTTGACTGTATGGATAAATTAAATTATAATAATAATATAGTGAATATTAAATTAAAAAGTATCAACATCGTTTCATAAATAATTTTGGGACCTCGCTTCTGTGCCTGTAGATGGCGCTACTCGTATTTCAAAATCCAAGTTCACGGGAATTGAGAATATTATGTTGAAAGTTCATTGTTAATCCGATGAACATTATTTTTAAATTTACTTAATAGAGACTATAAAATATAAGTTTAACTTTGCACTAGCGGCTTTAGTAGTGAATTTGAGCTAGAAACTTTGCTACCAAGATGATTCTATAATGCACATTAAACCCATCTTTGCCGATAAAAGAAGTATATCAATCATGAAATAGCATCTCCGTACGTATGCTTCCTTTATAAAATATATTTAGGTACCTTTAAATATTTATTGTACCAAACGCAATTTGTCTTTTGTATTGAAATTATTAGATTGGTATGTTTTAAACAGATGTGCTAATAGACTATAAAGTAGACTAAGGGCAGTTGGTGCAGATGCTTATAGGAGCTTAGCGTGATTAGTCAGCAAAATAATTGCTTCCATTTTTATTTTATACAACGTGTTGTGTACTCCATGTACATACATTTGGTGGGTGGACTGCTTTTTGTTCTGCCATGTTCGGCTGCGTTAGAAGCTAGTTACATAATATACCAATAGGTAGCGTTAGTAGAAGTCTTCACTTTGTATATATTATTTATACCTTTATAAAGTTTTATAATTTAATAATATAAATAAAGTTATTACAAATTCTTATTATTTTTGAAATCGAATGAATAACACTAAAAATAATCCAACTAAATAAAATATCAGTATTTCGTTATTACTAGTAGCAACACTATCGCTCATGTTTCCGGCTGTCAAAATCATCCGCTGGTCAAGTCAGCGAGGGAAAAATTTAATCGAGCCGTGCTATCTATCGAGATTGCTGTGTCTTGTGCGCGTTGCGAATACTGTTTATTTATTCCGCGACAACAATTGTGTTGCAGTTGTAATTTATTTATTTTGTTAGCTTACACATTTTATTGTGTATATACTATTAGCTTGTTGGACATTATATTATCGGTTACGTAACAAGGACTTGCTGAAATCAGTGAAAAATTATTAAACTTCAACGTGTAATATAATATTTTTTTAAATAGTTTTGCTGGGAAAACATATTTAATTGATTTTGTGAATAATGACTGTTGTGTTTCACGTGTAGTGCTTGAAAAATATATTATTTAGTCATCATGTCTCTGAAGGTGAGTTTTTACAATCATTTTATTGTAGGTTTGTAAGTTAATATTTCGTCAATATATTTAACGCTACCTTTCGAAATAGTTTGTTTAATTAGCAAACATGTAGACTTTATTTGAGACTTTACTTGAGCGTGTTATTGAATCAACTGATCATTATTTTTTTGTATGTTCTTAATTAAAAGAGTTTGTTAACACTGTCCCAAAGACTAGAATAAATGGTCTACTTTTCATTAACGATACCTGCAAGTGAAAAATGGATAGTTAACTATGTTAAATTAGACACCAAAATTTCTACATCCAATTTTATTACAATTTAAAGTAATTGAATTTTTAGGTAAAGCTATTTGAAAATATTCTAATCTATATATATGTCTAATCTAGTTTTAGATTTATATTTTTATGTCCTTTTTACATACCACAACAAGCTTAACTCGAGTACATACTGATTGTACCAACTTAAATTTTTTAGGTACCTTATATATGCAATAAAAAGCAAAGATTATAATGTTTCATTTAGATAACATACATTAATAGGGAAAAATGACTACTAGTTTTTAGTCAGGTATTTCTACTATTTTATTTGTGTAATGAAGTATTTTGAATAGACAAATCGATTAACATAATACTCAAACATTATAAGTTATGGAAAGACAGGAACGTGTTTCAATCCAATGCAATTTTTTATATATTAGGTAGAATATTGAGAAACAATAATTAATTAATTTGTCTAAAGCATACTTTCATCAATATTGATAATATTTGACTACCGATATGGTGTGGGGGTCAGTATACGGCACTCCCTGTGGATGTGGGATCAATTCCCCCACAGGACAAATCTTTGTGTAGTTGTTCTGGTATGGGTGTTTTATATGTAATATTAAGTATGTTTTTATAAAAAATAAGTATTTAAGTTTGTTAATCTGATATTTAGTATCCATAACACAAGTTCTAAACGATACTTATCTTGGAACTGAATAATTGGTGTAATTGTTCGAAATTAGTTATTTATTATTTATTTTTACTTTTCAACTATATGTAAATATAAAAAATAATACCTTAAAATTGATTTTTGAGTCCTCTTTTTCCTCCAGTCTGCCAATTGATTTATTTCCTTGAGTCTTAGTTCAGGCCACTAGCAAAACTAAATAGTCCATGACAGAACAGTTATGTACCCATCTGATTATGAAAAGTTGAAATGTTTCATCTGAATGTTCATACAAATGTAATTATTATTTATTTTACAAAAATAAATATACTGCTTTTGTTTTTAAGAATCAAGTTACTTTTACAGTTCTCATATTGTAAGTATTATTTATTGTAATTACCTAAATTTATTGTTTTGGATTAAAAAGCCAAAACTTAGATTACATGGAAGTTATAGTTTGCAATAAAATATTAGTCAACCAAAATAGGTCTGTTTAAGATCTGAATATACAGAGAACTGACATTTAATCTTTTAAACAATCTTTTGAACAAAAAAAAACAAATTTTAATAGGGTATTTATTGAATGCACTGCCTGTGTTTTGTACCACCCATCACAGTTTTCTTTTTAAATTAGTATAAAACACTTACACCAATACAAAATTACCATATCAGCACACAATTATATGAAAATGTGAATGTGGGAGTAAACTAGTAAAGAGGCCCTTCTAAATGTATGTGACGTTTATGGTAAACGTACTTTGGAAAGAATGCTAGTATGAATAAATGGAAGTTTCATTTAAAATTTACAAAGATAACGAACAGACATCTGCAAAATCTATTGCCGACAACAAAACATCAATGTTTGTCTGATCAGCTGTTTGTAATAAACATCAAGAAAGGTCTGCATTCCTCGTATTTCCAGTCCCAGGCAGACGTCGTCCCACCTGCGTCTAGACCTGCCGAAGTAGTTCCCTCCCCAGACCAAACCAGTGGCAGGACCGGTGCGACCACGCGGTGTCGCGACGGGGGTGGCTGGGTGGGTTCCGTATTTAGCGCGACCCGTCTGCAAACCAGTCTTGCAGCTGGTTCACTTAGGTTTAACCGAAACACTGTTGACTAATATTTAAATTCATCAAATTCATTCACACGAATTTCGTGAACTTTTGACCCCCCTCCGTCCTTGTCACAGCTGGTGACACTTGTGAGATTCCCTCCTCCTTAGTGTGATGTCACATATTTTGCAATTGTACAGCAAGAAATGATTACATTAAAACAGCAGTTCCAAAATGTTTGAATTGAAATGGATTTTGAAATGTGGCGTCACGAAATTTAGGATTCCTCCCATCCCCTTGTCACACCATGTCACACTTCGTCAACCCCCTCCCACCCCATTAATGTGTGACGTAATTTATGGATAGCCCCTAAGAAGCCTGTTGAACATAGACCTCTCCTACAAACTTCCACTGGGACCGATTTGAAGCAGCCTGCATTCAGCGTGTATTTATATTACAACGTTTTTATGTCTGGTGATGTTTCCCATTTACAGCTTACAATTTAAGGTTAGATCGAAGAAATCGCAACACAAGCTCTTTATGTTATCCACGAGAGGTTGGCAAGAGTTTAACATCCTCAAAAATAATTAATTAATTGTTATATTAATTTAATTAATTCATGTGTGCAATAATTTTCTTTGTTATTTTTTAGCTTTGAGCTTATTTAACTAAGCAGCGAGTCGAAAGAAAATTAACAAAAATAATCAACCGACCGATATTAAATTATTATTGTTTAATGCGATATAAAATATAACTTTTTAAGGTTTTATTTAAAAAACTTTTTATTGTAAAAATTACACAAGTCGTATTTTTGCCAATACGTTGGGTTGTGAGTGTTGTTATCAATATTCGCAAAGCAATGTTCGGTAAAATGACAGTACTCTTGCAGCCAGCGAGTCAGTGAACCGAGAACCGTCTGCCCATCTCTAAACACTAACACACTGCGACATTTACGGCTAAGAACCTATTAGGTACATATAGAATACCTAACCTAACCATACCATGTCTACTTCAATTTGATTATAAGTCTTCATTAATACTTGTCTGAACGACTGTACAATATAACTTATACCATTATGGTATTTTTTTTGATATATATTGACATGCATCATATCTTAAGCTCAAGCTAGGTAGCTGCGTTAAGGGTCAGATACAAAAGGCAGTGCTTCTCGACACGGCGCCCATTGTCAGGAGGTTTCTCTCTCTGCAGCCCAAGCCGCCAGTCGTTTGGGGTTTACGTCGCGGCTGGGCGGTCTCTGTTTGTTTTGTGAAAAATATAAATTATGTGTAAATGGAATAAATATATGTGAATAATAATAAATCATTTATTTCATTTAGCATTATCCCGGCCCGGTCTGAAGCACTCGGGATAATGCTAAGATATGATTGGGCATGTCAATAAATAGTCAAAAAATACTATATGATATAAGTTATGTCTGTACTACATAACTTATACCATATGGTTTTTTTTTTTACTGTATATTGGGCCCTAAGCATAGGTGCGTTTTATAAGAAACTTTCTGCCGCGTACCATTGGGTTCAACGATATCCCAGTGGCGAGACCCATAGACTTCTAGTTCAGAAGGTCTAAGGTTCAAACCCTAGTGGCGCACCTATAACTTTTCGAAGTTATGTGCGAAATATGTGCGGCTGTGCCTCGGAAAGCACGTGAAGCCTGTGGTCCCGACTGTCATGAACATCTATGGCAGTCGTTATTAGGAAGTCAGTGCCTTCTAATATTCAGGCAACTGGTTTACCTTAGAATGACGTTTCTCTTTGGGTTGTGGAGGTCAGATGGCAGTCGCTCCATGTAATAACTGAAGTTTAGCAAAATCTGGTTAAACCAGTGAGCAGACCCTGGGCCTTGGGCCTTGGTCTGGGGCAACCGGGATACTGCTAAGATATGATGATGACCATTGGGTCGTGGAAGAGCTTCCATGGCGGGGAAGTTTTCTAAATGATTACAGCATGAGGCTCTTCCAAAAGAGCGTGAACCTCTTTAATGGGACGGCAATGCGCTATTGATATAGGTGTATAGAGATCCTACCATGACCTAAGGAGCCCAAGCCAACCTCACCTGCAAGTGGTACACCTGCCGATCAACGGACGAGGCTCTGGCGAACATAACAGTGCCCGGTAAGCGGCAATAGGCTCGCCACCCATCACGTGGGACCAACGATATAATTGGCGAAGTATGGGCGTATAATATGTCCCTGCCTACCCCTTCGGGGAAACAGGCGCGAATGTATGTATGTACTTACGCGCTATTGATTAATCTGGTGCAGCAGGCGTCCATAGCCTGCGTCGCTTACTTTTGATCAGGATGATGATGATGAAGTAGCTTGCACGCTACTGGTTCTAGGAGTTTTATAATTCAGGGAGTTTAATTACATACTTGAGGTTATTCGACTGTTACGCACAATCAAACATTTTCTGATATAAATATCAGGTATTTTCTGAAATAAATATTAAATATTTTCTGATTTAAATATCAAATATTTTCTGATATTATTATCAAATATTTTCTGTCAATTACACCAATTATTTGGTTGCAAGATGACTATAATCAAGAATTTGTGTTATGGATGCTAAATTACGGATAAACATACATAATTACTTTTTTTTTGTAAATACATACTTACAAAATACAAAAAAAATACAAAATGTTTATTTCATTAACTTAGATTCTAATACAAATTTAGTAAATGGAGCTACCTTTTAAGCAAATTATGCTTGTGTTAGGTAACACCGCTCTTCCGTAGCATGGTTACAATAGACTACTAATACTTAATATACCTACATAGAAAAACACCCAGACCAGAACAAATATTCATTCTTATCCTGTGTGGTTGTGGAACCTACGACTTCAGAAGCGGAGTGCGGGTATACTTGCCACCTGGCATTTGTGTCGTCGAAATCAATAAACAATGTCAATACACAGTTGTATGAATCATTCTTGGAAATGGAGATCCCATGCAATGTGGGCCACTTGCATCCATTGTAAGGCCGTTTATAAATACACAGACAGTCCTCTCTCCCATCCCACGGCTCGTTTGTCTGCGTACAAGTCTAGACTGCAACGTTCAACATGATTGTTATTACTAGGGTATTACTGAATTGTATACTTCTACACCGGTTTTGAATGTTATGTGTTTATAGGGCTACCATCCGTCCGGAATTCCCCGGATTTGTCCGAGTTTTAAGGGAGTCGGGGGTTCGTCCGGCATGGGATTTTAAAAATGTCCGGGAGAAACCTTAACCCTTTTGTTGTCAAGGAAAAAACATTTTTTTTTTGAAGATTTTAATAAATCTTAGTCGAAATTGATTGATGATAACCACCAAGAAATTATTAATTTCATTGAATATTTTTAGAGGGGTCCGGGGAAATAACCATATTTCGCACAAATATCCGGAATTCTTGCCGTTTTTATCCGGCGTCGGCAATTTAAGTGGTGGCAGCCCTATGTGTATACAACAAGTTATATTATATTGTATACAATGATTAGTTGAAATTTTCTAGGTATGAAAACCGCTCCTGTTCCACTAAACCAAATTCGATTCCTTTTGAAAATATCAGACACTGAGCATCAAAGGAGATCGATCGACGTGGAAAACTAGTGGGAGGCCAATGTGCAGGATTTCTAGTGGCTGATGGTGATGGTGATGATGATTAGCATTAGAAATATCCAATCATGTAATAATCAGTGATAGGAATAGGTAGGACAATTTAGGGTCGGTAACCTTCCACATTATAATAGTATGGATACGCCTGCGGGATTCCGTGATTATTGTGTATTCTATTTTTTTTTCAAAACAATCGAGTTTGTTTTTAATATTTGCAACGAATTTTATACAAGTGTTTCAATTGTATTATAAACAATATGTTCAAAATTTCTTTATTTATTTAGTTAAGGTTGTACCAAGGATTTTTATATCAAAACCTAATAAGAGTACCTCGACGAAGAGTACCTACTAAGTTCTGTTAAAATTCATTTAACGTTTAGATAAAAATAATCTATGGTAAATAATTGAACGTGAGTCAGTCCTTAACCATAGTAGAATGGTATGTCCATATTAGAATTTCGTCGTAAAATCTCTCAAAATTGCACTACCTATTCCTATAACTGTTTAATGTATCATCTATCCTATGTCTAGGATATAGAACAGGGTATAAGAACAGGCTACTGCCTATCGCATGTGGCGAAGATCGATGTGGCGCTGAGGTATACCTGCACTTACTCCTAAAGACTCCTTGGGCCTTAATCCACACACTTAAAGCAGCCGTGGACAGTGCTCTGCACGTGTGTACCAGGAAGGCCATCATCAGAGAGGAATGACGGCAAGTTGTGAGGCGGGTCACTGCAACTGAAGTGACGACCACGACCACTCTGCCAAGAGTGTAAAGAAGAAGAAGACATAGTGGTCAATCTTTATTTATTTGTATTTTCCAAGCATATATTTTTTCTCACAGTTAGTGCAGATTTCTGAAGTGAATGTGAACAACCAATGTCACATATTTATGTTAATGCGCATACTTATGCCATCTCGAGATGCTATACGGTGAGGGAAATCGATATACTTACTGCTGGCGATTTCTAACGACTTCCCGAGTTATATGCGATTTCTGATTGCTGTTTTGGAATCAATTAGCTCTAAAGAAATTAAAAGAAAAGTAGGCAGTTGATGTTTTAAAATAACGTTGCCAAAATTCCCATATAACTGAAATATTATGAAAAATCGAGCACCACTCAAAACGACACGCGCTGCGCAACCCTACGTTTTTTGTAAATACATATTATTGTGTACTACATACATATTTTGTCACATTTTGACGACCGATATGGCGTGGAGGTCAGTATACCTACACTTCACTCCAGAGGTCGTGGGTTCGATTCCCACACAGGACAAATCTTTGTGTGCATGAACATGAATATTTGTTCTGGTCTGGGTGTTTTCCTATGTATATTAAGTATGTATTTACAAAAAAAAAAAAGTATTTAAGTATGTTTATCCGTTGTTTAGTATCCATAACACAAGTTCTTAGTGATACTTATCTTGGAACTAAATAATTGGTGTAATTGTCAGAAAATATTTATATTTATATTTTATTTATTTATGTTAAAAAATATTTATATTTACATCATGTAAGAAGTGGAAATGGCTGAAAAACAGCGCTTTCTGGGTAGCATTTCTTCATATAGATTAATACTTCTACATTTTTACTTTCGACGACCGATATGGCGTGGACCTGCCCTCCGCCCATGACATGTCACGGACCTCTGTAGTGAAGTGCAGGTACACTGACCTCCACGCCATACCGGTCGCCAATATAAATATGGACTTGCTATAAATAAAAATCGGTTTACCAATACCTCGTCACAGGCCGTGAATTTTGCTAGTCCTAAGGTGAGTCCTAGTTAGCCCTAAGGGGAAGCTTGAAAAGTTCTAAGAGCAAGACGCCACACTGCTTTGCCAACCCACACTGGGTCCGCGTTCTGACCTGACCTGCAATTCCTCTCACCTCTCTTCATGTGAGCAGGCTTCTGCTCAGTAGTCGGACATTGCACTGATGAATCTGAATTACTTGAGACCATTACTGTCTGGCATTTAATGTGTTCATAATTTTTAATCTTTTGGATCTCCAGAAAATGTTAAGAGCGTTATTAAAAATTAATTAACGAAGCTAGTTTGTCAAATTCGTTTAAAGCTAATATGTGGAAGCTTGTAATTAGCTTATAATTATATTATAAGTTTGTTATTTTGTAAATACAGCTATAAGCTTTCCAAATAAAATAAAATACATTTGCGAGTAACACGCATTCGTTCATAAGCACCACTGATATTAATCAGCAATCTTAATCCCAACTGAGGCAAGAAATTACTACTATAGTAACTATTGCAATCATTATCACAATAACAATGCTCTTGACTGTTTCTGCTGTTTTTACAATATGTTATTGGTTATTTTAAGGCATTTCTTTCTTATAATAGTACAAATTTTGTGCAAATGTTTTTTTTATTGACTCAAATGTAAATCTTGTTGAAATTTGCATTGAAAATCTAAGATATTATAGAGCACATTTTTAAATAGATTTTTATTTTCTTCCTATTCCGATAAAGTCGGGGGCGAAAGATTTGTAGATAACATTCAATAGACTGATAAAGATGAAACATCCATGCCAGGTGTTCAAGCAAGTGTGAAGCCTGGACAATTAGCACCAGATCATTTAAAGTAGTGTGCAAGGAAGCTAGAACTGGCTAATTGGGTGTACAGACCGACTGTAACGTCTAATTATAACTGCCCCTAATAACACAGCCATTACAGCCACATTCTTATGTCTCTGTCTTGTATTTTAATGAGAGGCAAGACTATATTGATACGAGTGCCATTTAAGAAGAATCTCAATTGGAAGTGCACTGCGCTCGTAACTGTTGTTAAGTGGTACAAAATATTTGCGTAGGTAGAAAGAAGGTAAGAAAAACCTTTTATTTAGAACCCATTACAATCAGACAACATAACGAGTCAAGTTTGCGTTTAGAAAAAAAGCTTTTTGTGTAGTTTTAAATACTTATTTGTAAATTTCTTTTAAATTTTAATTAATTATATATGACCTGTTAATCTTTGACAATATTGTAAACTGACATTCGTGCTTTGTATTTGCTTTATATTAATTACTATGTTGCTATTATTATATCTTGCATGTAATTTTTGTATGCGCCTTGGGACAAAACATGCTGATCCAGCTATTTTATCACAAGACCATTCGTATGTTAAATACCATGTTTTAAAGTAAATAAATGATG
Organism: Musotima nitidalis; assembly: GCA_949126915.1. Lineage (NCBI taxonomy): Eukaryota > Metazoa > Arthropoda > Insecta > Lepidoptera > Crambidae > Musotima > Musotima nitidalis. The sequence goes on from OX421416.1 coordinate 20,436,702, forward strand.
TGATTGATTAAAAAAAATCTTTCTTTTGGTGCAGGTTTCTAAGGCTGTGTCCCCAGTAGGCAAACTGTTAGCGGCCGACTGAGTTTGCGGCGTACCGATTTAGTACGCCCTTCCATATATTTGAAATGGAGTGTCCACAGTCTGTTAGTTTTGCGCTCACTATACGCAGTTTGCAGCGTCGGTTTCTCAGTCTTGCAACTCAGTCGGCCGCTAGTTTGCCTACTGGGGACACAGCCTAAAGAGAAATGTGATCTACCATTAATGCCACATATTTATGTAAAAGCGCACCTTTATGGCACCAAAATGTCTAATAATATTAGCAGCTATAACATCCATACCCTAAGCTGGATTATCCAATAAGCAACGGCTACTAATACAATACTTAAAGTTGCGTAATTTTCGTTGTTACTTTTATTTTATTCTACGAGTATAATTGTGTTGTATGTATGTGCAAATTAACTAATTATCTATCTATCTATCAACGGTCTAGAGGCCTGTTCACAGAGATTTCTTTAGAAGACGTTGGAATTTGTACGTACGTAGTTAAAACAAGATAAAAAGGCCCCGAGACGTGTATTACCAAATGTTAATACCCATTTCTATTTTCAATGACACCAAGTTTTAGTCTTTTATTTAATTTTAGAAAATGGTTATATCCGTTTTTTATACCATAAATAATCATCAAAGCCGACTAAACATTTAGAGCAGGTTTATCTTTAGATGTGACAGTGATGTGAAGTCTCGCCTCTGATTGATGCATTGGCTCGCTGGTAGAAATCAGGACGGATGCAACAGAACTGCAACGAGGTCGAGGCATCGTCATCACGGTAGGTTCTGAATAAATTGTCTTTCTGATTGATTTTCAATCGGGATGATTTAGCTGGTGGAATTTGCGTTGTCTTTCTGATTGATTTTAAATTATTCTGCTGATGGAGCTAGCGTATTTTCAATTGGGTAGGCTTATTGTTTTGCATCATGAAAATGCATGCTATTTCAAACTTTCTATTGCAAATTGTTCGTTCGTTGTTATAAATCTTATTGCCTGTACTTGAAGTTAGTATGAATCACACTAAAGTATAATGTATCTTTGATGAATCTATTGCAAACCAGTTGCAAACGGGACAATTTGCAAATAAGTGTTACTAATCCATTTTTTTTAAATAAAGTACCTGGCTAAGCTTGCTGGGTGGGTGGTGCTTGCCAATTTTCTATGCCCAATGATTTACCTACAGCATCATTTTTTAGTTATAATACATAAAGTATATACATAATGATTAATGATAGATTATTAAAGAGTCAATTTTTTTAACGTTGGCCCAATTTCATTTTGAACTAAAACGGTCAAGAAATAAAGTTATGCTTAATGTATTATTTTTGTTAAGTCTTTAAATTTTTTAGAATAAATATCCCGTTGATATGCAAAAATTATAAACTAAATCTATATCTGCCTTATATGCACCATCAATATTCTACAACACACCTAAATATTGTATAAAGAGCAAAAACAAGATCTTATAATATAAGTTTGTTGATTCACAAATTAATATTTTTGTCGCATTGCATGTGGCATTAATGTCAGAGATAACATCGTTTGCAGATCACATTAGCCTCCCAATGTCACGACTTGTGACATTATGGCCTCCGGCGTATTAATGCTACTGAATGTCAACGTAAATAGGCTATGAATATGTTTAGGAGTTGTTTACTTCTTGGTCTTCTTATCAAAGTAAGGAAAGAGAAGATTCTAATAATGTTAATATACAAAATTACACGTCACAGAAAAGAAAACATACAGAATTATTAAAATTCAATTAAATCACAATATTATTAGAAATTTATAATATCAAAAAAAAAATGTCAATAACAGTTAAATTAAGAAATGGTCAATAATTATGTAAATTAAAATAAAACTAAATGTCATTTTAGATTTTTACTTAATTAAATTACATATTACACAATACAATTAATATTATAAATCTTATAATAAATATATATAACCTATGTATATATTATATAACTTAGACACGTCAATGTATATGCTGATATACACAGTTGGAAACTTAAACTGGCAGTTCATACATTTTCTTGTTTACTGCTTATCCAGTATCGCACTCTTGTGTGCTACAGCCAATTAATAGTTTTTCCCAGTGTGGCAGTTAGTTTATTGCTTCCTACAGGAAACCGGCATAAATGCATATACTATTTTAAGATAAAAGTACCCTATGTCTATCTAGAATTGAATCTATCTTCGTATTAAATTTCAATAATACAAGCCCAGTTTATTTGTAAAAGAAAAACAAGTTTTGACAGTAACAAAATTACGATAGTAGCAGGATGTAGTATTGTAAATTGTACCTTGACTAATAAATTACAAAAACATATAAAACCACAAAGCAAAACATAGTCAGGCTGTTGGCGTAATGATGACGTTACTCATATATGTGTGAACGGTGCTAATGTTGACCCTGTACTACTTAAATCATCGTGTTTATTCCGCGCTATTCGAGTTATAAGTTATATTTGTGTATCACTACATAGTATAAAACAAAGACGCTTTCTCTGTCCCTATGTCCCTTTGTATGCTTAAATCTTTGAAACTACGCAACGGATTTTTATGCGGTGTTTTTTAATAAATAGAGTAATTCAAGAGGAAGGTTTATATGTATAATACATGAATAATATAGTAGTGGCACACTGTCAATTTTCGAGATTTCTTATGTGATGTCGTAAATCAACTCACTTTTTTGCGCTTATATTGCAAACGCTGGCCAAACCCTACGAGATTAGTCAAAATGATGTACTACAATATTGTACAACTTACGAAATTCTTCAAAAAAGTCCGCAATGGTATATGTCTATCTCTCAAGAATACCTCACAATAACCAATTTTTTCTTTTACTTTTTACTAAAAATAATAGATTATTAACGAAGCCATTTTAAGTAAAATAAAATATACTTTATGACCATGAAAGAAATGTGAGCCGTACCATAATAAAGGAGTATCGGTATAGGAGCAAATGGTTTCTTTGTCAGAATTTGTCAGTTTATTAGTGAAAACGGATATGCCTATCTTTCATTTTTAATAAACAATTATTCCTGGAAATCGTGTTAACATACATTTATTTTTAATATGGACATACTTACTTATATTACAAAGCTAACACCAAGACCAAGACAAAATTTGTATTAATCAAAAAAATGTTTGTCCTGTGTGGGATTCGTACCCGCGACCTGGGGGCCTACCGCCGAGTTCGATGGCAATCGATTATAAGGCAAAATGGATTTCGAATTGATTCTGTCGTACCGCCGAACTCATGGAAATCGAAACAAAATGGCGTTCTCCATTTGGTCTGTCACGGACTGAAGGTCGGACTAATGAACGTAAACAAAGTTTGATCTAGCGGTAATCCATCGAATTCGGCGGTAGGCCCCCCGAAGCGCTGGGATACTTACCTCCACGTCGATAGTCGAAACATATTAGGTCACGCACACATTGTATCATAAATCCGTCGAGCTGTTTCTGTAGCGCTGGTGTCACTATGAAACTGGTATTTAAAATTTACGCGGTAATTTAAATTTTCCATCCAAACGATGTCAAAACAAAATTAAATGGCGCAAATAAATTAATTATCACATTCAGAACACGAATAGACAAGCTTTAAATTAAAATAAATTTGAATTTGGAATTCCTAGCCAAACTCCGAAATTTTGAGATCAAAGTGGCCAGTTCGATAAATCGCTGATTTCATATATAGTAAGAATATATTACGTTACGTCATTCAAATATCACATTATCAATAATGTAAATAACATTATACTGACAGCGATATCACATTACCTACATTGTTATTAAATCTAGTTTTTGCTTATCTTTTTAGTTGTGTAATCAGATTAGCAGCCAGATCTAGTCTATTAGCTTCATTCACACGTATTAACCTTCTCATACACATCTATAAGTTTGGGACAGTTTTGACCTGCTTCTCTCCATAACCTTATGGGTTTGGTTATGAAAGGTCTAAGGAGTATTGAGTATGTTACAAAGAAACTGTGTTGATTTGCTTAACGTCTAAATCTAAGTATTATTAAAATATATGGTAATTAGTTATTATGACTTTTAATTGAAAGTGTACTTATCTCTATACTACCAAGATCCTAGGAACCCAAGCCAACCTCACCTGCAAATGGTACACGTGCTGATCAACAGACGAGACTCTGCAAGCATAAAGGTTTCTGGTAAGCGGCAATAGGCTCGCCACCTAACGTGCAAATGTGCATAAGTGCAAACATGCATAAGACAATTAGCAATATTTGGGCGTATAATATGCCTCTACCGACCCCCTCGGGGAACCAGGCGTGATTTTATGTATGTTTAATTCAAAGTAATTAAATTTCAATTAAATGTCATAAAAGGTACACAATACAAATACCGTCGGAAACATATTACAAGAAAACCTTTTCCGCTGCCCCAGCCTATTGAAGTTCCCCTTCCACTTGAAAACCTATTCATTGGTGGCGAATATCGACCTCGCAAGAGTCGCAAGCTATTTTACTTGTCTGGGGTAGTATCGACCCACAGACGACACAAGTATATCTGCCGCAGGCAAATTTTGAAATAGGTCATTTTACAAAAGTACTAGACAAATTGCCAAAGTGTTTACACCTTGGGTTGAATTAAAAATAGTGAGTGACTTGAAAAACAAATATTTCTCACATTATTGTCTTGTAGACTCCTATTGAGAAACACTTCTTAGTCCCCAAATATACAAACCTATTCATTGGTTGCAAATATCCAACTCGCTAGAGCCGTAAACTACTTTACTTGTCTGGGGTAGGCGACCCACAGACGACAAAAGCGTATCTGTCGCAAGACGATTATAAAATGCCTTATTTTTCAAAACTACTACAAAATGGCTAGCGTGTGTAAAACTTTTTCATGTTAACGAAAGCATATGCATGTGTAGATTTTATATCTCTTAAAGCACCGAGGTGGAAGAAAACGATCACAAAAGTAAAGCATAGTTCACAGAGGTCAGTCTTTGGATATGTGACCGTATTTGTGGCACACAAAGTCGTTGGTCATGGTTATCACTATATGCGGTAGTCGTTTATCCATATTAGAGGCCTAATTGGGCAGCTTGACAAAACTTAACAGCAGAACACTACACACCTGCCCTCAAATGGATCCACGTTACCCAATACTTTTTAACGTTGATTTGTGAGAGGGGCCCGTGCTCAGTAGTAGCATGTTGTCGAGCCCAGATGATGATGATGTGCTTCCCGAAGTACTTCGCGTGTTTTTTGCTTATTTTGCAATAATCTAAACCCTCCCGTTGTCTTATTAAGTGGCATCATCATTATAATAACCGTATATAGGTCCACTGTTATTAGCCTCCCCAATAGATTACATTTGCCTTGCCACCAGCAGGTGATCGCAGTTCAAGTCAGCACACAGGCTGATGCTGCTGCCTATCATCTGGCAGGATTTCTGTTGGTCGACTCGTGAGATAAGAGGGGGTTACTATTCCAGACCGATTATTGAAATAAGTGGCGTTGTATCCTAAACATAATAGGGCTTATTACAAAACAAAATCTAAAGTTAAACCTGGTTTAAAGAAGTGCTGTCACTATCTTCATTTTATCAAATAAAAGTTAATGGTCCTAATATTTTGAATATTTTCCTAGACTTTTCGTAAAACGCCTTATTCCATAATGTGCCTGCGACATATCGACCGAACGGATTATACCAGCAGAAGCCGTACATAATAAATATTCGCCGTTAAATAAAATTATAGAATGACAGCGTCGCCTTCCGATAAAAAGTCGAGAGACACAATATTTTATTCGACTTAGAGTCTTCTGTTCTTCTTATATATTTATTATGCATTTTGTTTAATAACTAACCTTGTATTGAATTATATGACTCCCCTAAGAAGAGATTTCCTAAATTAATACTATCAATAATCAAAATCATTTGATCAAGTTTAGCTGCATAGGGCTCTTCTGAAAGTCATAATATCTATTCCAACTTTGTTGTTCCACCTTAAAAGAACTTGCACTATTAATAATGTGTTGTATTAAACTTGTCATCAAAATTAATAAATTCCCAACCTAATAATACCCTTATTGCACTTTAAAAATAATAACTTAGCTGAAAATACCTCATTAAATGATGTCATGAATAGGTATAGTATTCTACTTCACATTGTATCTACTTGAGTCTTCTATTGAAATAACTTTACTCTACAAGGGCAATAATAAAAATAATTAAATGCTTATTTTTGTCATGGGTTTCTCTACTTACTTATTAACAAATATATTAAGTATGTAAAAATATTATGTCAATAAAATCATTTATTTGATACATATTTCTTTGACCAAAAAAGTTTTAAGAATATTGTTGATAAGTTTTACAGACATGTGTTAATTGGATGAGCTTACCACATAAAGCATAATAAAAGAGCCAGCCTGTATGTGTATCAAGTTTCACACTTAATCATCTTTCGTCTGGTAAAATTGAAATCCTATAAGTTAGCATTCAAGGACTAGTAACCAGTGGTCAGTAAATAAAAAATGAAATTCTATAGGCGTGTTCGTACGTATGACGAAAAAACATGTTGCAAAACAAACATGGATCACTGAGAAATTGTATCTCACATAATATAAATTACCAAGCAAAAGGTATCTAAAGTAATATTTTTTTATTACTTGCATTATTCATTTTTAAGTAGCTTTACCCTAAATTTCTGAATCCGTTAAGATACCATTTTGTATCGAGATTGTTTGAGACTCAGCAAAGGACATTCGATAGTTTTATAGTATCAAGGGTAACTTACTCCTATAATATGCATAACATTCACGCCTGTTTCCTCGAAGGGGTAGGCAGAGTCATATTATACGCCCACACTTCGCTAGTTATATAGTTCTGTTTCCTGGGCACTGTTACGCTCGCCAGAGCCTCGTCCGTTGACCGGCAGGTGCCCCGCAATAATGTTATACTCTTTAAAACGGCTTCTGTAGTTCTTAGTTTAGTAAGAATAAGAGGAAATGAAGTCGTAAGTTCCGTTTTAAATGTAAAAACGGTAGGACAAGTGCCTCATTAGCTCCGCTTCGTACTATTTCTAAACATCCTGCTTGTCAGCATTAACGACCTTCTGTTTATTATTTTTCCTTTCTATTAGAGCTAAAATGCTCTGGTGGCGTTGTGTGCTACTTTACTGTACTGTACTGCTATAGCAGTTGTTATCACTTTTACATACATACATACATTCACGCCTGTGTCCCCGAAAGGGTAGGCAGAGACATATTATACGCCCACACTTCGCTAATTATATAGTTGGTCCCACGTAATAGGTGACGAGCCTATTGCCGCTTTACCGGGCACTGTTATGTTCACCAGAGCAGCGTCCGTTGATCTGCAGGTGCAGCAATTGCAGGTGAGGTTGGCTTAAGGTTCTCAGGTCTTCCCCCCCGACTGGTCTCCACCTTGTCGTGGTGGGGGGGCTGAGTACCTCCCGGTAGGGCGCAGGAGGCGCTAGGTAAAAGGTATCACCCAGAGACCGACGACTCTGGGTGCCCTTAGTACTGACTACCGGGGGGGAAACTAAGAGGGACCTGTGGAGGGCGCAGCGGGCGGGCCAGGAGGGCCCGTCAAGCAGCGCCAGGAGGGTCTTAGGCAGTGGTGGCAGGGGGCCCCTGCTGTCTAACCATAGACCCTCCGAGAAGTCGGCCACACACGCTATGGTCGCACAAGGAGGTAGGAGGGGCGCGTCCACTGCGCCTCTCTGAGGAGGTCCTCCCGGTTTTGTTCCGGGGGACGTTGGCCGCAGGCGGGGTGTCAGAAGCTGCAACCCAGGTACTGGCCCCCGCCTTTTTCTCAACAAGCGGCGGGCGTCGTTGGAATATTTTAGTGGGTATTACTGTTGGCAGTCGCGTCTGCCGGTGGTGAGTCCCACACCCCCTTTCGGTCCCCCTTTGGCCGGAAGGTAGTGCGTAAACGCATTTTGTTACCGACGTAAAACAAAACAAGGTTCTCAGGTCTTAGTAGGATTCCCATACACCCAATTGTTAAAGTTAGTCCATATGTATCAGCGCCTCAGTCTATTGTATTCCATGCTTGGGCCTCCTCTCACAATACAAGATGATGGAGAATAATTCGGGGCATGTGCAGACGCTGTGTGTATTCGGTTAATTAAGAGCGTCGTGACCTGTTTTTTTTAAATTCCCCTCTAAATTAACAACTATCTCGTCTAGTATGTAGTTAACATTGTTTACGCAGCAGGGAAGCGTTCAGACAATCCAAGGACTCACTTCTGTTAACACTGCTTTACTTAGGTGATCGTTTCCGTCTGCTAGCACAACTACTATACACTACTTTAACATAATTTATATCTACTTATATCTATGTCAGAATAATTGCGTTGCTGCGCTAGGTTCCGGAGGTCTGACGGCGACAGTAAAAAACTGAAGTTCAGCCAAAATCTGGGGGCCTACCGCCAAACTTGCTGGTAATCGATTTTAAGGCAAAATCGATTTCGAATTGATTCTGTCCTACCGCCGAACACATGGAACTCGATACAAGATGGCATTCTCCATTTAGACACAATTTTGTGACAGTCTCTATCTGTGTTTTTTTTAAATTATTAATATTAGGTAAAAATGTGTCATCGAAACGCAAATAATAATCATTTAATTAATTAGTCGCTCCAGTAGTCTGCCAAGGAATAATCTATTGCTTTCGGCAGATTCCCCGGTTCGGAATGATGGACATCAGAAAATTTAGATCTAGATGAAATAGATGAAATTCATTGAATTCGGCAAGTGAGCAGACTTTGATCAGAATTTTTCCTATATCCGTCTGTCTCTCAATTTGTTGTAGATGATCTCCGTAACAGCTGTTTCGAATTTTCCCTGGCAGATTCTTTTATTCTTTATTGCATGCATCCTTTACCCAAAATGTAACAAATTAAGTATAATCCGCAGCGCATAAGTGGATCACCTTAGACACTTTAAACTGGGTTTCTTACCTTATATAAATCATTAGTGGCATAGATCATAGAGGTAAAGGAATAGACGAGCTTTAAACCATTGGCAGCAGATGCGCAGTAACACATTATCAGATGTCAATCGAAGTGCGGCATGCGGGGTAACGTGTAACTATAGCAACGATGCACCACGCGTATTATTATGCGTTTAGTTACTCTCTGTCCTTTTCTTTTGTCTGCGATGATATCTACGTAGACAACCGCCATTTTTGTTCAACTTACGTGTCTGGCCGTATGGTATACCTGTAGGTTGAATGGAAGAAGTCGTAGTAATTACATACTTAAATAATCTTCATAGGTATACAATATATAAATAGTTTGTTTATGCACCAAACAAGTTCTTTGTGTTCCGCATTTGACGACCGATAGGTCAGTAGTAGTCGGTGGAGGTCAGTATACTTGCACTCCGCTCCTGAGGCCGTGAGTTCGATTACCACTCAGGACAAAACTTTGTCTGCATGAACATGAATATTTGTCCTGAGGTATTTATATAAAAAATAGTTTTGAATGTACCCGTAATTTGTAAAATTAATTATTTTTTTATTCTGACAGTAGCGAATCGAATTTTGAATGTTCATCAGACAGTGATTAATTTTTTTTCTCTGCAGCACCTACAATAAAATGCTTATTTAAATAAATTTATATTTTATTTACTACATATTTTTTATGCTTATAAATTTCAACCAAATTTATCAAAGAACATCAACTAAATGTTACTCTTAAAATAAAACTTAAAAAATATTATTATTTGTCAAATCCGATTTTTTGTGCTAACGCTACTCACGTTCACGCAAACAAGCACACTGATTGGGACTCGTTACACACACAACGAACGCAAAAAGGACTTCGTGAGACAGAATATCTGTATCACATCACATAACACAAATATGTTTAAATATTTTGTTTTATTGTTAAGTTTCTGCATTTTGTGTGGCTGTTGCACACGAAAGTTATAAGGTCTCCACGGAACACCAGCGCTGTTGTGGTCCTCCACTGCAGCACATGCTGAGTGAATCCTTTTTAGGCATACTATATGTAAACTTATGTGTAAAATTTGTTTACTGTTTTGAATTGTGTTCTTTGTTTATATGTTTTTATGTCTAAATACATTTTATTTCATTTCATTTAACACAAGTTCTTAACGATACTTATCTTGTAACTAAATATTTGGTGTGATTGTAAAAGAATTATTTATTTATTTTATAGCATTGTTCAGGACTCACCTAGCTCGTGCACTCACTTCGGCTCCCGTCCAAGGTCATATAATTCGTTGCGTCTTTTTACATTTAAATCACTTGTCGCAACCAATACTCCCAACGTCTACCCGACACCTTCCGTTCTTTGAATATTGACAGATGTGTTTTGCTTCGGTAATTGTATGTTGTTTCTTTTGTATATGTCACAATACTGTAGCATGAAAAGAATTGCTTTAGTTTTGTTGTTTTGTTTAATGTACATAACACATTAAAATAGAGAAACGCTGGTACACCTTGGTGCTAGGTGGCTGATGGCTTAAGGGTCGCTGGAAGAGATCTTAGAAGTTCATCTTTGTGTTCGCAATCATCATAATCATCTCAGCCAACTGACGTCCACTGCTAAACATAAGCCTCCCCAATAGATTTCCACATTGAGCGATCCTGAGTCGCCTGCATCCATCGGCTTCCCGCCGCCTTGACCAGATCATCGATGTATTATTTCATCATCATCATCATACACTTGTCCACTGCTGGACATAGGCCTCTTCAATAGCACGCCACAGAACTCGATCAGCTCTTCGTCTCCAAACGCTGCCAGCCGTTTCGCGTGTGTCATCGCTCCACCTACCCGGAAGGCGTCATACACGCTGCGCTCACCGATATGTATTTAGTTCGACAAATAAGATCACTAATGCTGAACAGCGTTCGATCACTTTTAGTCGTTCAATGGGTTTGAAAAGCATATAAGTATAAAAACTTTTGTTATTTGTTTTACTATTGGGCTATTATTGTGACCCCTTGGTAACTAATTTAACTTAGATTCATGATAGATGGTTCCATTTAGTGCCACATTCTTGGTGAGAATTACACACGCCAAGTCTTTAATGCATTTACCTAAATCACTAAGAGAGAGAGCCCATTGCCAGTATTTTGCCAACTTTTCGTAGCAACTTACCTGTTAAGGTTGTCTGGAAGAAGTTGCTGTTAGCAATAAAGTCGCCCTTTGTACCATATATTTGTTTATGTGATTTTATTACTTTTTTATACTTAGTGTACAATAAAGTCTTCATTCATTCATTCAATTTCCCCCTATATTGATGTGGCACTCCTAGATACAAGTGACATTCACACAGGTAGTGCCGAAAGGAGCCTTAAATGACATTTGAATTAGAATTACCTAGAATATGCTAGCTATTACAACACGGTTAATACAAGTCACGATTACATGCCAAGAAGACCTTGTTGCTACATTTGCTGCCTGAATTTAAAGTTCTCCATGAGGAAAACTAGAATTTCGTCTTGATTATTATCTTTATGTTTGTTGCCGATTGACGATAGCACAGTGGCGAGTCCCATAGACTTCTAATTCAGAGGGTCTACGGTTCAAACAATGGTGGCGCACCTATGTCTTTTCGAAGTCATGTGCGTAATTATCGCTTGCTCTGTGCCTCGGAAAGCACGTTAAGTTTGGTCCCGGCTGTCATGAAAATCTATGGCAGTCGTTAGTACGAAGTCAGTGCCTTCTAATATTCAGACAACTGGTTTAACCTTAGAATGATGTTTCTCTTTGGGTTGTGGAGGTCAGATGGCAGTCGTTCCATGTAATAAATAACAGAGGTTTAGCCAAATCTGGTTAGATCAGTGATCAGACCCTGGGCCCTGGGCTTAAGGCAGGAGCAACCGGGATACTGCTAGGTGATGAGATGATGTTTGTTGCCGATTGTGGTAAGTAACTGTTGGGTAATTGAAACTAAAGACAAACGACTATCGCAATGGCGCAGTGGTGAGTATACACGTTATTAGCTCCAAAGATTGCGGGTTTCATTCCCATTATCTCATATCCCATCCACGTCGCACAACTTCTATTCCCTTAAGTTTCATTTTTTCCGTTGTCTAGTAGGTACCCATAGTTTTTACATTAATTTACTGGATGATGATTTATTTTTACTTTTTGTGTTATGCATTGTATTTTTTATTCTTATTTATTTATAATTATTTGGGAAACATACAATATATTATTACTTATCTATGCTTATCTTAGAATACAATATACATATATATATATATCAATAAAGATTCCACCATTACATGACGCACACACGTAACAGACAAAATCGTAAAAAAAAAAGAAAACGAAGATGTTTACTAAATAACCCCCTTAACTATTTACCAACATTATTTACTAACTCGTGAATACAAATTTTCCACTGATGAAAAAAAAGATTGAACATATCAATTGACGTGAACTATATACTATATTTTTTACAAGATCCAAACTAAAACTAATTGCCAGTATACTTAGTTCTCGTAAAGGATAGACTAAATAAACATTTAAGACGCGAACTTGACCGGGGGCACCTCAGACCAATTCTTTCAAAGAGAAATGGAGTGTCGACAAGACTTTTCATAACCTTGTAAAGAAAAACTCTTGATACACTAGGAATAATTTTGTTAGAATATTAATAAATTAACTTACTGGCGTTTTGATCTTCACTGTGAGCCAGTAAGTACACATGTTTCTAACAAATAAATAGTAGATACAAGCACAAGTTTGCGGTGGTGCTGCAACTGGTGCTGAGTGAAATGACCGATAAAATTATTATTAATAAATTTGTCATCATCAGATTGCCAACATTTCTGCAGTAACAGTACGATGCGACAAGCGCTCAGTTTAGTGCAATGTGCAGTGTACTCATTGTGCAATAAATGCTCCACATGCAGCTGTCGCTGGCGGTGCATTGTCGACATCGGCCATGAGAACAAAAAAATAGGACTCGCCTGGCACGTTGACCCCAGCCCTTTGTGTTCCCATTGCTTTTTACTGTGGAAGCTGCGAGCTGCTACAAATACTCGATACACCGATACGTTTCTTAAACCCTTTGTTGTGTTTGCCTTACAAAACTAACTTTTAAATAGAATATCAATTAAAGAGCTATTATCATACTAGCCGGTTGTGCCTTCGACTTACGCTAAGGACCAAGGGTCTGCTTACTGATCCAAATAGATTATTCTGCTTTACAGTTATTATTTAAATTATAGTCATGCCTTGTCAATATTATAAAATAAAATACCCACATATAAAATTTTATAAACACAATACTGAAACATTAGTACAAAAATTTTTACTAATTATTCTTTAACTTGATGACGTCATTAACTTCTATATCGTCGGGTTCTTTCCCTGAAGTAACTTTATGAAAAATGCAAAAACATTACGTCAACAATTACCGCCTATTTATTATGATAGCATCGATTATGTAAGTCAAAGGCGTTTGAAACGAAGGTTTTTAGGTTATAAAAATACTCTTTCCTTCTCCAAAGTATCAACTGCTTATACCAAACTTCATTATAATCACCCTAGTAAAGACGTAAAAGCGTAAGAAATTATTATTATTTATTCAGTAAGTAGTTATAGGTTATAAAAACTTATTTATAACATAGTCCCACAAAACCGTGAGTACGGTTTAACTGCGGGGTCTGATTCCCCGTACATTTTTCTTTTATATATTTTTTTTTAGGTGTAGGATAACCAATACATTAATAAATTTACGTTAGCTAGCTCACACTTACAGTAAATCTAAATAATATTGTTGTATTTTTCTCTTAAATTAGGCTTACTATGTATAAGACAGACAATTCAATAAATATGGTACCTACACGTGTTTTCAACGTTATAAATAAATAAATAAACTCATCAAAGGAAGGAAAGCCTTATTTGGAAAATCGTCACATGCACGTATAAGTAATCTAAACAGACACTTTCAACATGACTTTTTACCGCAATTAAATGAATGGACAATACGCTCTGGGATTTTATGACATGCAATGAATATGTGAATTAATAATCAAATTTGAAGAGCCACTTTCGAAATGATTTGACTGAACTTGGATGTACTGCAATTTAACATGAATCGACAATTTGCTTCGGTAAGTATAACGAAGCAAATCGCCAGTAGGGAAGCGAGGAAATCCTGACGAAGCATCTTGATTGACAACAGCACAAAGTCATCGCGCATCAACCAGCTTTCCCCAATGAGGCGGCGGTGACTCATCGGTCCTCGGATTGCGTTGCGAGCTGCGTGCGACATCAAACCGCTGAGCTGCTCAGCCATATTGTCTAACTGGCGCCAATTATCACAATTGCAATTCTCACATTGTTACAATAATCTTTGGCACACTCGATGAGAGGGAATTCTGACGAAGCATATTGATTGACACCAGCACAATGTCATCAAGTATCAACCAGTTTTTCCCATTGAAGTGGTGACTCATCCGTCCTTGGGTTGCGGTGCGAGATGCGACCTCAAACAAACCACTAAACTGCTTAAACCAAGTTAATATTTGGCGCCAATAATCCTACTCTAGTCGATTTTTAAACGATTAGATGTCTTATGTCTGTCATAATAGCGATTTCCACACTATTACAATACACTGTAACGAGTCGAATAAACATGTATGTATACACCATATTATCACCCCTTGTTCCCGTAGGGGTAGGCAGATCTTTGTTATGATCCTGGCATATACTTTTAGCTTCATTCACACTTATTATCCTTCTCTTCTTGTGGCCTGCCATTTCTTCAAAACCTAATGGATTTGATCATGTAAGGTCTAACGCGGTCTATAAATAGTTATGTAAATGGAACTTCCAATTTCTTATTCCTTTGATATACCTACTAAAATACCGACAATCATCTTACAAGCCACGTGTAAAAAGACAATTCAAATGCCATTGGTCAAATGTATCCTGTCTCTCAGTAGCCGTTCACAGACACCTAACATAATAGGAATAAAATTAAGTTATTTTGTATTTTATTATGTAAATATTGCATGTCATGTTTATGACTTGCCTGACTTGAAATGTAAGGAAACTTAAATATAATATGTATTGTTATAGCACCTTACTAAAGTATCGCGTTTTAAGAAAACAATGAATTGAAGTTTGTGTGTATTTTGGGAAAACGTGTTACTGTTTTGGCAAAAGCTGAAAATTAGTGTTATGCTCTCTCAGAGCAAAAAAAAACCCACTGAGCCGTAGCCATTCTTTAATGCTTTACTTTTAGTTTATTTTGTTGTTATATTTTTTTTAATTATTATATATTTTTTTTATATGTGTGTCTTTTGTTGCAATAAAAAGTTTATCTATCTATGAAATTCGTTAGTTTTATCACTTGATGGCAGAAGAAACATTTTTTGATTACCAAAATATTAGATTTTGTATGTACAACTGCAAAACATTTAATAAATATAACACAGTAAATGTTGTCGATGTTCTGATTTATAAAGCACCAAAGAAAATATAGGTTCTATACATTTGGCATATAGCGACAAAATGATTTGACGATTCTTACGAAGGTGTCGTAAATTACAGATTCGCTGAGCGAGATTAAGACGAGGGTCGGTAACTAAGCAACAACCCCTGCTAGTAAAATTGAATATAAAATCAATATCTAGAGATGTCGACAGAGAGAAAGATGACTCAGAGAGAAAGATTTTATGAACGACAAGTCTGCCTGGAAGTGACATGTTTGCTCCTTTCTTGCTTAAGACTAGATGAGATATGATCTTTAGATATTAGACTTTGTTAGTTTTAAGAACAGCGGTAATTTATTTATTTCTTTAATTGTATTAGATCTTAAGACATAATTTGAAAAAAGCGGAGATTAGTTTCTTGAGGCCTT
The DNA here is from genome assembly GCA_949126915.1 of Musotima nitidalis. NCBI lineage: Eukaryota > Metazoa > Arthropoda > Insecta > Lepidoptera > Crambidae > Musotima > Musotima nitidalis. The sequence goes on from OX421416.1 coordinate 20,452,620, forward strand.
CTTCTCAATCTCGTTGCCTTTTGGAAGCCTCGTTAGAGTCACCGATAGACTGTCTGACTGACGAACAATCCCCTCCCTCCTTTAGAATCACGACAGGCTGACTGACAAATCTTGAGAAAACCACAACAGACAGATAAACTGACAAATTGTGACAAAGAACCCTTTTGCTTTTACTCCTTTATTATGTTGCCGCTCATATTTCTTTCATTGTTGTTAAAAAAATATATGGAATTTCCATTTTGTGTAAATGTTTGACGAATCTAAATGATCATTTGGAATATAGTATATTTTATTTTATTTTATTTACTCAGATTCCAGTTAGACAGGTTTCTTGTCTAAAATTATTTGTTTACATTTTATTTTTGTCTCGGTTAAATTTTATTATAATTCTGCATGTTAAGATTCGTCCGACTCTTGTAATAGATGAATAAAATAAAAATTATGGGTATAATAGTAATGTCATTCTTCTAAAATTGCAAAATCTTACATACATTCACGCCTGTTTCCCCGAAGGGGTAGGCAGAGGCATATTATACGCCCACACTTCGCCAATTATATAGTTGGTCCCACGTAATAGGTGGCGAGCCTATTGCCGATTGCCGGGCACTGTAATGTTTCCAGAGCCTCGTCCGTTGATCAGAGTGCAGGTGCACCACTCGCATTTGAGATTAGCTTGGGCTCCTTAGGACTTGGTAGGATCCCTATACACCATAGATATATCAAAATCTGCTCTCCCATACTTTAAACCTACCATTACAAGCTCATAATAAAATTGATTATTCATTTAATTCAAAAATGATCAAGTAATAGATTCTGCATACGTATTATATCATGCACTTACTAATGGCACATATCTCGAACCATTGAAATCTGCGTTATTTCACTAGCCCTGTACGACATTATGACAGGTATGTAGCTTATATGACGACCGATATGGCGTGGTGGCGAGTATACCCGCACTCCACTCCTGATGTCGGGGGTTCGATTCCCACACAGGGCAAATCTTTGTGTGTATAAATATGAATATTTGTTCTGGCCTGGGTGTTTTCCTATGTATATTAAGTATGTATTTACAAAAAAAAGGATTTATGTATGTTTATCCGGTATTTAGTATCCATAACACAAGTTCATAAAGATACTTATCTTGGAACAAAATAATTGGCTTAAGTGTCAGAAACATTTATTTACTTATATATAAAGCGATAAATTGTTACTTAAACTCCAATTCACAGACTAGTTTAAAGCTTACATCGACTTTGGCCTACGATCAATAACACCATCAGTACATAAGCACTACGCTCGTCCTTGGCAGAATTTACTAATGTCTGAAGAAAAAAAGAATATTTGGCCCGGTGCCACGAAATAGCAGTTTTAAATTCTGGTATTTATTTTAACAACCTATTCGTCTTTGCAGACCAAGAAGAAACGATCTAATATGCCAATTTCGCAACATTTAACCAGTGTCTGACCATTGAAATCTTAATCATATTATGTAGAATTCTATGTGTGGGACCTTTTTACAGAAAAAATGTTTATCTCTCTCAAAGGTCTCGTCAATCTTTATACCTCTGGTTTATGCGTGAAAGCATAACAAACTAACTTTATCATTGGTGAGGAGAACAATAACTATTTTTTTTTAGAAAATTGTTTGAAACAATGAAACTTACGAAAAAATTCAAAATCATTTTTTCAAGTTTGGCTCAGTAGAGCTCTTATGAAGGTCAAACTTCGCGCCCATTCACTGCGGGCGGGAGCTTGATCGTAAAAGAACGGACAAGAAAATCGTCAAGTTTGGTTTTTTCTCCCGCCAGTCACAAATGTACTTAAACTAAAAGCATAGTTTATAAAAAAACTTGTGTTTTGCAGTCATTTATGAAAAAAGAAAAAATATTAGTCTCTCAATCTTTAGTAAGATGAACATAATTAAGGATAATATTAGTAGAAATAGTAGAAATGAGCAGACCAGTCCCCACTAGCGGGGACCATGTTTTAGGGAACGTGAACGTGAACGACCCGACACATGACGCCATCACCGCAGAAACATTTAAGTGAGCATGACATGCTCAAACTAATAAAATTTCACTAATATTAAAAGAACGAAAAAATCCTTTTTTTAAATATTTAATATAATAAAAATTCATAATACAACTTTAGAAAACTTAAAGGATGTCATTTCAGCCTTTGTCGCGAACATAAACAAAAACCTTTCTAAAGAGACTTTCCTTTTAGTATAAGAAATGGTCAATGATGATGATGACAAGCAACAACAAGTGATGGATGATTCTGACAAAGAAGATTCTCATGCGCTTACAACTTAATCTCACTTACTTAGCCGTTATGCAACTCGATAAGATAAGCTCGTATTGCTTAACGTATGTACGAACCAAGCTGGTTAAAATAAACAAGCTTCCGCTAACGGCTTTGCTAGCATTATTTTCCTTAACTAATTTTTTCTATTCAAGCTGAATCTGCGCAGAATTTAGTTGAATGCTTGATTAACTAACAAATAAACAAACACACTTTAGCATCTCTAATATTAACTAGATCTTTTCTGATTACTTTGGGATCAATCAGTCTAATAGTGATAGTTATACAACTATAAGCATACGCCTAGTTAATTACTAAATGTATTTTGTTGATACATTCCTTCGAGTAGAAAAAGGATTTTAAATTCGGACGTGGGCCCACGTGGGTCGCAAGATCGCAATTGGAATTGGAAGTTTATGACGAATACGTATGTTCAGCAGTGGACTTCCTTGGGCAGTTGATGTTGATGAAATTCTATGAGTTGTGTGTTATTTTTGATATTAATATCACTATTCTTGTTTTCAATTTTCAATTTTATTTATGACATGAGATTCTTCATCTCAGCTTCCACGATGTTTAATCGGTTTTTCGTAAAGATCAACATACATGGTGGACAGATTATGAATGTATATTTATGGATCAAGCCGCATTGAAAGCAGATATCTTCGAAGGATCGTGTGATGTCACCCACTAAACGATGCACGGGTGAAAGTAGCACCATACGGCTCCTTGTAGGTCACACGTGTTCATATGTCGGCGTAGATTAACGACGAATGAATAGCAACAAGCTTCATGGCATAATAATGATACATTGCTCGCAGTTAATCGGTCTAGTGAAGGTTCTAATGGTTTGTTTCTTCTGAGCATTCAGACATGTTCGTGACACATATAAAATAAATAAATATTTGCTAACAATTATACCAATTGTTTAGTTCCGAGATAGTATCATCCCACCAAAAACATTCTGTAAAAAAACTAGCCAAGTCTCGATGGAGCTGCTTGCTCATCTCTAAAAAGTAATGAAATCTAGACAAAATCGTGCCAAGTCTAAGGTTTCTTACTGCGATTTCTTCATTATTATAGTTAGTGTTGTGTGACTTGGCCGTTGAAGGGAACATAACGGATAAACATACATAAATCCTTTTTTTTTGTAAATAAATACTTAATATACCTAGGAAAACACCCAGAGCAGAACAAATATTCATGTTCATGCACACAAATATTTGTCCTGAGTGGGAATCGAACCCACGACCTTGGAGCGGAGCGGTATACCTACTCGGTCGTCCTCATATGGATCTAATACCGATGTTCTCATAGGAGTAAAAATTATTTTTATTACTTTTAAGGAATTATTAGAACTTTATGTTATGTAAGTATAGTTTGCAAAGATGACATAGAAGAGTTAAAGGATTGAAAGCGCTTATAGCTTCGACTGGGTGGTCAGAAACGAACGCATGGTTAACAAAGGTTACTCTTTGGTTCGATGGGTATCCGTTAGTCAGGAGTTTGATATCCAGCGCTTCCGTACCTAGAAAGGGACATTTTACTTTTTGTCCAGTTTATTGCTATAAGTAGTAGTAAATAAGCAAAGTTAGAGGCTCTATAGAGAAGCTGAAAAAGTTCTCATAAATAAATAATAAATTATTGTATTATGGATACTAAAGAACGGATAAACATACTTGTATACTTTTTTTAAAAACACTTAGACCAGAAAAAATATACGTGTTCACAAAGATTTGTCCTGTGTGGGAATCGAACCCACGACCTCAGGAGTGTAGTGCAGGTATACTAACCTCCACGCCATATCGGTCGTCAATAGTCGTCTCATAGTAGAATGCTTCCATCAAACCGCTCCATGCTCGCAAGGTGGAGGTAAACCCCTCTTCTCATCTTGATTTGAGTGAGAGTCCAGAAGTGGGATTGTTGATATGCTGAAATGATGATAAGACTTGACACCTTGGTCCCGTTTTATAAATAAAAAGGTAGACCTGACATATAATGAGTGGGGTCGCCAGCCAATTGGACGCAGAAAAATTCCAATGGCCAATTAGACCTCAAGCGGGGAAAGGAAGAGCACTACCAATAATTTAAACAACTACAGCAGGAGGCGGTTATGATTAGTTATGAAGCGGTCATGGTCATGCATCGGTTTATTATTTTAAGTTCTCATTACCGTAAGGCATAATGTTAATGTTGATATGAGTGTTTTAATAACGTGTAAATGTGAATGTGTTAATCAATGCTTAATCACCTTTAATTTTTTTTCAAAAATTTTCCGATTCGTTCAAACTTGACTTCAGTTCGAACGAAGAAACGTCACTTAAATCTAGGAACGACTTAAATTCTGAACAGAGTTTGATGAGCCATTTGGAGAAATATACCAGATAATCATTTAAGTACCAAAGGTTACCAAAGAGCAATCTTTCCACAATCAGTATGGAATTGAATACCTGTACCGTCATGTCGTGATAGCCCATCAACAAACATCAACTGGTGATTTGACAGGTTGTTAGAAAGCGTCATCATCATAATACATTATTTTTGTGGTGCAGTATAATTATAGTTATCACAGGCATAGTGCGAAGTGGTGAAGCCATTTCTGTGCAGTTATGTGTAATTGAGGTGTTGCCAGCTGCGTGTGAAACTAGTAGATAAACGCTCTGCGTGTTTCTTTTATTTCTGTATGTTTTACGTGAGCTCCATAACGAATTCTTAATTTTGCTTGTGGGTTTTTATTTTATAGAAGCGTTCGGATTTCCCCTATGCGTTCGGAAATTAATACCGATGTTATGGTTAGGTCACAGAGGTGAGACTTTGAATGGTGACTTTTTGATATCGATCGCTCTTGTGTTAAGGAAGGCACAAGAGTTTGATAAGTTAAGTTTCTTGAGGCATTCTTCTCAATCTCGTTGCCTTTTTGGAAGCCTCGTTAGAGTCACCGAGACAATGACGACTGACGGACAATCCCCTCCCCCCATTAGAATCACGACAGGCTAACTGACAAATCCCCCCGATAAGAGTCAACAACAGACTGATAAATCTTAAGAAAAACCTCAACAGACAGATAAACTGGCAAACCTTGACAAATTCCGACAAAGAACCCATTTGCTTTTATTTCTTTATTATGGTACCGCTCATACATTTTTCATTGTTGTTAAAAAATATATATCGAATTTCCATATTGTGTGTGAATATTTGAGGAATCTAAATGTCATGTTGATCTTAAAGACAATAAAGTATATTTTATTTTATTCATTACGCTGTTCGGCTAAATTACTATCAGATATAGCTTTAAAATCCTTAGACACATGCCTCATTGTCTGTATCTCTCTGATTTTGTGTCTTATTTCAGTCCCTACATTAGTTTCCGTAAATCATTTATAATATTTATGATCATCCTCATGTCCTGCTCCCAGTATAGCTGGGGTTTGCGCATTATGTTTTCTACTACTCATGGATCAAAAATGTTGGCAAAGATATTCACATGTGGCCTATATGTGCTCACTGATGCTTGCTGGCGTCCACTGGGCGATGTGAGGCAATTCTTCCATATTCATAATAATGATTATGTATAACAATTACGCAATGAAACTTGACCAAATGTATTGGCTCGCATAAGTGTTCAGCTCCTTTTATTTTAGTGAAATTTTCAGTACTGAGATTATGATGTCTATACAACCAAGAGAAGTGCGAGCGAATAGTTTTCTTATCAGCAATAGGTACATTCATTCATAAATCTCTTTATCGATATTACGTATGTTTCACAATAACATAGTAATAACGGTAATAAATACCTAATGACTATTTCAGTAAATCGATAAGGAGTCTAGGTAGTCATTTGCTATGATCGTTATTTTAATCATAGTATGATTAATAAATGAGTCAAGAATGAATGTTTATCAATAACAATTTAAGTTCGTAATACTTATTGGAAATCATAACCTTTTTTCAGGATATCGACAATCGAGAAATAAATATATACAATTTTTTTTTTGGGATTTCGACTTCCGATAGTCTTAACAGTACGTAGATGACGAAATGTTCTTCAGAAACTATTCCAAATCAGAATTTTTCATTGTAATTTCCTAACATTTCTGATGGGACATTAACTAGTGAACCTCATTTTTCCACATTCGTTTCTAAGTTGTAAGCTGTGGCATTGACAATACCACCTTTACGGTTCTATAAACGGTTATATAATAATAATATAAAAAATATTTGCCCTATATTAAACCTTTACATATTGTGCACTGTCATCTCCATAGCAAGCAGCGTCGCACAAACGAAATAGAGAGTTGTTTACATCCGGGCTCATAGTTTTGAGTCAGTCGCAAAAAACGCGTTGTCGGTCACTGGCACTAGCACAATGCCTTGTTACCTCGTTGCGTTAACAGTTGCGCAACGTAATGTCGGGTTCACGGAGCGGCAGTAATTACGGCCCTTCTAGATTTATTGGGTTTAAGATAGGAAAGTTATGAGCGGACGCATGTAGCAACGCGATATATGTTGGAGCCTCGTAAAATTTGGTTGCATTTAGAAGCTGTTTATGTCTTCCTGATTGAGTCAACATCGCTCAATTTCGTTTGTGTCATAAAATATTTTATGGTTAAATGACAGAGTGGCTTAAATTTAAATTATTAATTTGTGGTCCTGTTTGCGTTCCTTTGTCTTGTTATTTATATTCGCAAAAGGAATATAATGACATTATTATATTCCTTTTGTCCATTATTAAATTAAGTAGAGCGATCTATTTAATACCGGGCCTACCTATTTTTTCAAACTTACTACTTTTTAGTAAGTTTTCAGTGTTATAAGTACCTATTATTATTTTTACCCGACTGCGGAGGCTGCAATATAGGATTCAATTTGTAAAATCATTACCACCTTTCTGGCCCAGCCACCATCATCCACCACTGGCAGTGTAATGGGTATCTATATTTTTTATTTCACTACCATAGAGCCACACCAAGCCGCACACAAAGTCAAAGTCAAAAATCATTTATTCAAGTGTGGCTCAATAGAGCTCTTATGAAAGTCAAAATTACTAAACTTAAAAACTAACGCGCCAATTCACTGCAGGTGGGAGCTTGATCGTAAAAGAACGGGCAAGAAAATCGTCAAGATTAGTTTGTTCACTCACCATTACCTAACAGTAACTAATATTTGAAATTTCAGTAAGTTAGAAAACATTGATCCAAGCTAACTTTACTGTGTATTTATTAGCAGAAAAGAATTGATGTCTTGTTACGATTACATATACGAAGTCCATTATTCATTTTAATGCGGCTTATTATAATTTTAAAAGCCGCTAGTAATGGATACAATGGGCCACCAGCACTTCCTCGCTGCATGGCCACCACCTCCGTCACAGTCAGTTTATCACCAAGAATTCATGGTTTCATTCATCATTTTAATGTCTGCATTTTCATGTCCCTGCTTGCTAATCTAATGAGGTTGTTTGCATTATTAGATTTGCTCTGATTAATTTTAATATCGGCATAAATAACAAACGCATTGTTCTTTTAATTTTCTTTATTTTGCACTTTTGATAAGATTTGATAAATAGGCCATAAAATAAATGAATGATCGTCTAACGGAAACACAGAATCGATTTATAAGGCTTGATCAAAATCTATACGTGTGACATTTTTAAGTTTTATACAATTAAATACGAATGGACATTTAAACTGTCACATTTATAATTCATATAAGTAAGATTATGTATGTTCTGTGCTGTGTGGTACCGGCCTAGAATAGTGCCAACCCCTTACCTTATTGGGAAGTCGGAAGGGTCGACGATTAGATATTCTACCGTATGATGGACAGCAGCGTCAACCTACGTACTGGCTTGAACTGCGATCGCAGACCAAAAAGGGCAAATACCCCCAATAGAATGTAATCTATTGGAGAGGCTAATGTTCAACACTGGTTTATAAGGCTGATTTTATGAAGATTATGGATAAAACAATTATGCTGTTATGAGAAAATGCTTTACTTGGGCCATGAGTGAACTTATGAATGTCAAGATATTACTACCGCGGACATTGACTACAGGCGCTTGAGTGGAGTATACAACTCTTCAACATATGTTTTCAATAATTCGTAAATCTGATATTACAATATTACAAAGTTACTAAATTCACATTATGGTATCGTGAATTGTCATAAAGTTATAAACATAGGTGACGTGATTTGCGATTGCTGACAGTTTCAAGGCAACTCGGTATGACTTAACTTGCTGGTTTATTTATTAAATTATCTGTTTACCATCACAGTATAATGAGGAAATTGACAGTTATTAGATGCCTAGCATTGTTTAATTTAAAATATTACATAGTCCTCCCCAATAGTTTAATCTATATAAATACACAGTATTAATCGAAAGATTATCAAAATAATTTTTTTTACTAAAGTCAGACTAAACGATCGTAAGTTTGTTTATGATGATTGTCAATTTTTCTCTCGGTCACGGAAACATGATGTTAGTCTCGCTTCACACGCACTCAGTTTTTCTCGTGTCATATAACCAATCTCATGTACGCAGCCAGTGTTTATTTTCCGTAATTTCTACCCCATAAACGGTTCGAGATCAATATTTACCTAATCAGTGCCAAATCTGTCCTAGTTGTAATTTCCAGCTCACAGTTGACGTTGGCGATACTTTCTAGCAAGGAAGGCCATTAGCTAATGTCAATATTCGATAACACTGCGATTAATGTGTGAATTCCGTGCTTCGGAAGGCACGTTAAGCCGTAGTCGTTAATCCATGTTAGAGGCCTAATGGGCGGCTTGAAAAGTTCTAACAGCAGGACGCCATACACCTGCCTCCGCCAATCCGCACTGGGTCAGCGTGGTGGAGTATGACCCAATACCTTCACACCTTGATATGTGAGAGGAGGCTCGTGCTCAGTAGTGGGACGTTAATGGGCTGTGATGATGATGATGATGAATGTGTGAATTACATATATGTAAAATAATATATTGTGAGCGTATCAAACACGTACTTGGTGACGAGAACAGTAACGCATGTTACTGAGTGGAGAGGACGACGAAAAAGAGATGTATTGCATGAAGAATGATATAATCCAAAAAGGGAAGTAGCAGTCGATGACGAATAGCCGAGGTTATTAGAAGAAATACATACTGCGCGGACAACAGACAAACTGGAAGCAGGGCAGGAGGATGATAAGACACATGCCACTTTACTTGATCATTCATTCTAAAATTATAATAGTTTATTTTCTTGTACGCTTCTACGCTAAACTTCTGGGCCGATTTTAATGATGATGAGATTGATCAATAGTGTTGCGAAACGTGCTGATGGTCCATTTGTGAGGCAATAAATGTGTCTTCATGCGCCAGTTGTGTGTATTAATCCTAACTTCTGACTGTGTGTAAGTAAAATTGGGATATCGAACCTTCCAGAACCTTTTTCCTGAGAAAGTGCGTGTTGTCTGTCTAGTTAATCACGTAACTGGGGGCCTACCGCCGAATTCGATGGATTACCGGTAATCCATCTAGATCAAACTTTGTTTACGTTCATTAATCCGTACCGGGGAATCTGCCGACAGCCACCTCTCATTCATGACCTTCAGTCCGTGACAGACCAATAGATAAATGGAGAACGCCATTTTGTTTCGATTTCCATGAGTTCGGCGGTACGACAGAATCAATTCGAAATCCATTTTGCCTTATAATCGATCGCCATCGAACTCGGCGGTAGGCCCCCTGAAGGTCACGTCGTTGAAAGCCAGTATGTATTTATCTTCCCTATATTTCTTCCAACGGTTTTGATAGGTCCGAAACCATTGCTGGCAAATGTGAAATCTGCGCACTGGGAGTAATTTTCTGCATTATAGATAATGGAAGTCTGTGGTGCTTGTTACTTTCTAGTTGATTGAGGGATTTGACATGAGATGGTAAAATACCATTTGGATTATACAAACAAGTAGTCACACAAAAGTCGACATTTACAAGGTCGACAGCGTTGATTCAAGTGTGATGACGCCACTATTGACTTCCGTGTGTATCTTGGATTTGACTACGGAATTCGCGAGAGCTCTCTCCACATGCAATAGAATAAGACACATCAGCGGCGGCGTACGTTGTAGCAATTAAAGCTATGTGTTAGAACTTAGAAATCATCTATCAATATTGTTTTTGAACGACTGAAGAGTTGATAGAGAAAATGTCTAAAATAAAAATTATTACGACACAATTTGAGTTGTTGATTGGTTATTTTTCTTGTTGTGATAATTCGACCGGTTTCAGCAGAAGGTTTACAAATCAAAACAAAGTTATTCTTAACAATATCATAATTATGACATATTGACTTGATTTTCTATGAAGTTTTGAGAATAAAATTTGCTTACCTTCGATGTCTTAAATAAAACTCGCGTTTCTTTCACAGTTATAATTTTAGTACCGATTTAGAATTTAGTTTTCAGAAACTAAGTTTGATAATAATTTGCGAACAACTAAAGAGTTTTTATTAGATATTTCAAATTCCGACCCCGACTTCATGCAGGCTTCTGATAACTTTTACTACAACTATTTATTGCAAACTTCATTCCTACCTACCATCTACTATGTATGGACATATGAGTACAAGAATGTCAACTAGTAAGTAGCAACTAGCATGCATATTTTCTATACCTCATTATGAAACTACTAACTCTGAGTAATTCTACCACTAAAATTCAGGACATCAAAGTATTTGCACATATGTATTCAAACAGATATGAGGTATTGTTTTAATGATAAGTGGAAAAAGGTATTGTTTTATGCACACAACACAATTACAATGGACAATAGAAGAAATATACAAAGATAAATTTAAGTTATTACTTCTGTTGTACAAGATTTTTTGTACAGCTGTCACTTATTTACGAACGCTATTCATACAAATATTATAATCATTGTTTGTCACGTTTACGTTCCTTAAATGTTTAAACGATTTTTACAAATTGTCTTATAGGTATGGAATCTTGGAAATATGGGCAAAATTTATGGCGCAACGCACCAGAGTTTGAACCCTCTGAATTTAATAAGCTACCGCCGCTCATGGTTAGATGTACAATTGTTATAAAATCATACTCGAACGTATTTACTGTCTTGTTGCTCAAAGCTTAATACTCTGAACAAACACGAGCAGTATGAATAGTGTATTGGTGCGTTATTTCATATGTTCCCATTTATTATTACTACTACTATCATCAAACTCCATCGAATTTATATAAACTACACCCTAGTTCGATTTTATAAAAATCCAATTCACTGCAACTTTGAAATAAGCAGCTTTTTTGGGAACGTTAAGATAAAATAGAACTTTCTATTTCAATTCCGCTACAGTTTACACTTCATCAGATGGTGGGGTGCTAACATCATGGATAATGGATATACCAAACGTTGGCTTGATACTAAACCTCTCAACGGCTTGTGAGAAATAGAGCAGCACTGCGTTTTTATGGTTTCCCGATACTGGATTAGATTACTGGTTTCAATTTACGACGCAAAATATTAGGTTTCTTTATTGTATTTCACTTACGGCTATAGTTTTCTTTGTCATTAAAATGTTAATGTCCTTGTTATTAAAATGGGATTATAAGTCTTTGTATCAAATAATCTATGAATCTTGATACTTTTAGTTGTAGTCATTGTAAGCGAACAAAGTTGACCTGATTATGTGACTATTGAAGTAAGTCTTGTTTTCTTTGTGATAGCCGACGCCATTTTATTTTTGGGATGGAAAATTATTAAATGCCAGTCTCCCGCTGTGGGTGTAGCAGGAGGGTGTGTCAGACTTTTACTGTCTAAAAACAAACTATCTTCCTTCTTGAGCTTGCTATGTCCTGGGGCCGCATTACCCTTTTGAACGGTCTGGCATCCCCGGTGATAGTCAATGCCTATATTTGGCAAATTCTACCGCACTGTCAGATATAATCTCGCCAAATAATAGCACTGTTTCCGGAGTCCGCGTTAAATGGGTTGAGCGATATTACTAAGTGTAAAGTAATGTCCTAATTTTCACAGTCGTTAATTAAACCAGTCGTCAAACCACACGCGGGAATGATTATAATCTTCGTAGAAAAACCATCTCGTTCCTTACCATTGGAGCAATAAATTTCAATACATCACGCGCATTAATGCGATGTGAGAGCGATACCGTAATCTTCAACCGCAAGAAATCCAATAAGCTGGAGGAAAATGCTCGCCATCGCCAAGCCGTTCTGTAACGGGCCTATCGCGTTTCCCTGGCACATTACTATTTAGCCAATTCCCATAGTGATATGCGCAAGGATAGTAAACAAATCTGTTTAAGAAATTTTCGTGTTGCAGTCAATTAATCTTCATTGGTACTCAAAATTTATGATTTTGTCATTGTCAAAGAGCATGGATATTTTATACTGAAATATTAAGTCAAGCTATTGTGTCGACAAACTTGTAGGTTCATATTAAAGCCTCAGCTATTGGCTGGACTCTTTTAGGGCTCCACATTGAATTAATTTAGTACCGTCCACTTGGGTATTGTAACATATATTAGATTTTTTTGATATTTTAGAAGACCCAGCTGTGCAGAGAACATTCTGAATTATAATAATATAATTACATTATTTTCTTTTTCTACATTATTGTTCACTTCAATGTACAGTTAGCTCAAGTAGTAAAAAGTCGATCACATTTATGTAGCAAATAGAAAGCAAATGGAAAATTAGAAGCACATTTTTTTTTCTTATTCTTCAATGAATAATGATATGAGGTAACTTGCTTATTAACCAGCTTGTATATTAAGTGTATGCTGATATACAATCTATTGGCGTTACTGAAACGCTAAAAGCCGTCTGTGCGTGTCGGGGTTCCGTATAATTTTAGTAGCATTTCTTTGCAGATTTTTAATTGTTTTTCGCTAGGTACTTCTAGTTGATTTCTAAAGTTCTCTCTCTTGAACTGCTTGACCGTGAAAATCTTTATGGTGTAGAGCTTATATTGGCTTTAGTGATTTTACAAGCAAATATTTGTTTGTTAAATATGTTTGTAATGTTTAGTTTCCTTGTGTTGCCCAAAGTAAGAACGAATTATGGTAAAAAATGATCACCTTTGAAGGCGCGCAGCTTTACAACAAAATACCCTCGAACATTAGAAATGTAAGTTCGATTAATGTATTCAAACGAAAACTTTCACAACATATTATTGATACTTACTCTTAACTATTAAAATGAATACATTGGATGGGCGAGCGTAATCTTTAAGTGACGACGATGTAATTAATAATTATTTGTATGTTAATCTAAGTTCTCATTCAAGTGACTGTATATGTTTTTTTGAGAATAAATATCTTTAACCATTGAAATATGTTTTAACCAAATCTTATTATTTAAATATACATTATTTTCAATTGTTGAACTAAAAACAAACTCTTTCTTGTACTATCTTTATTTGCATTGATATTATAAAAAATAAGACGATTATATTTTAGAATCGTAATATGAAAAGTAACTGTAGCATAATAGTAAAAACGGAACCCTAAAAGGAACGTTATGGAAGTAGTCGAAGAATCTAATTAACTTGTAAATGACTGGTGCGAGCGCAATAACCGCTAGCTATTCAGTCAATGTCATTTTTTCTGCAGCCTTTCAGGAATTGTTGAGTTTTTCATTCTCTAGTAAAAAAATATTTACTTCTTTCATAAGATGTTGTGGATGTAGGTAAACGTATAATTAAACACTTAGTATTATTAGCTTGGAATACTATGAATTTGAATAATAATAGATAATTTGCTGTTGCAAATTATACGGTAAATATACTATTTCATAGTTTTGTAAACCGTAAAGAGGTGATCCTTGCGGTATAGTATAGTATCAGCTTATACAGATAAAACAATATAGATAATATATTCATGTAACGAAATATTTTTAACTCACAGCAATCGCGGAAAAAATGGGTTTATTTGATATCAGCTGACAGAGTCAATGACCTTGGCAGTCGCGACTTTTAGTCAACGACAGGTAAAGCACAATCTTACTACTGGTTTCCCGAATTTTCTACGTTCTCGTTTCCTAGTTTTATGGCTTAAGTGGATTTAATATAGTTTATGTTGTTAAGGGGATTACAATTTTGACAGGCGCTAGGTATATAACAGCGCCAATCCGTATTAGCATGATGAAGTGTCCTAAATCCCTCTCATTTAATTTCTTTTCAATTAAGGACTACTATCAGGCTAACAATGTAAATCTTTAGATTTTAGAATGAAGAAAATAATTACGATATTGTATAAATGTGAAACCCCAACGTTTCTGTAAATGATAATTTTAATATATCAAATAATTATTTCTTCAAATTTAATAAAAATATTTTTTTACATTTGCATACTTAAATATAAGTAGATGTTGACGATACAATTACCTTTACAAGGATAAAGATATGCCTTTATGTAAGCACGCAAAAGCAAATAAATCTATGTCATTTCATTTTACCTTGATTCTTAAGATGGAACCTATGCTCCAGAGCGACGTTAATGTGCTGAGATGGTGAGGATGATTTATATTTTAATTTGATTGTATATGTTTTGTTACAGAAAGAGTCTCGTACCGACGTTCAGTTCCACTTGGCTGCGCTGAGGGGAGACTGCGACAGGTTGCGGCAACTGCTGGACACTGGGAAGGTTCACATCGACTCTAGAGACAGGGTAAGTCCCATAGGTTAGTCTAGGTGGATGTTCTATGACAGAAGACGCCTAGGTAGGTAATAAATAAATAATCAAAGAAATATTCGATGAAAATTACACTAATTACTTAGTTCCAAGCTAAGAACTGGTGTTATGGATACTAATTAACAGATAAACATACATAAATACTTGTTTTTTTGTGAATACATACTTCTTATACATAGGAAAGCAAAGATTTTTTTCTGTGTGGGAATCGAACTCACGACCTCATGATCGGAGTGCGGGTATACTTTCCTCCACGCCATATCGGTCGTCAAAAAACGCGCGGTAAAAACACGTAGGAAACACATACAGGGAATAGTTGTAATTGTTTTGTTATAATTTATAGAAATCTTCAGAATCTGAAATTTAAAAGGTATTTAAATGTATTGTAGGTGCCATAGTATTGCGGACGAATTTGCCAAACTTAGTCTTTGACTATGATCCGGGGTCTGTTCGAAAGGGTTACCGCGGCCTCGGGACGTAGCAGGCTCAAGAAGGAACATGGATAGTTTTTAGTCAGTAAAAGTCTGATACACCCTCCCGCTCTGCCCTTCTGTCATTAGTTGATTTTCCCTCCGAAAAAAAGGTGCAATAGTGTATATGTATATCTAAGAATTTAATATTTTAAGGACTTCCTACAGTTACACGAACAATACCTAATGTATTTAGGAAATTCTCTGAAATTATGTTTCTGACATTAGCAAAAATAACAATAAGCTCGAAAACCTAAGAACATGCTTTCTCCATTATTGTGTGTTTTTAAAAATATGTCAAAACATAGTCTGCTCCTCCTACTTGTTAAGTCAAGGACATATTTATTCAAAAACTTCATAAATATATTTACCTTTAACCCTTTCGCTTAAAATTCAGTTTTATTCAAATAAGAAATGCTTTATTCAGTTTGAGCTCAGATATATGGATGTCTCTCTATAGCCGGCCCCTCATGTCTGAGGATCGTGGTAAGCATCGGAGTAGCATCTGGAGCGGATGATCTGCTTCCACCGGTTCCGATCCAGCGCGTCTTTCACGACCGCGTAGAATTTGGAGGACGATGAATCTTTCACTTGATCGTTCCATCTGGTTGGTGCACGACCACGCGATCGTTTGCCTTCTGTGTTTCCAACGACAATCAGTGGATATGGATAAATATACATCAATATGGATGTCAAGATAACTTAATTCCAACGCGCACATTAACTATGGACAAGATCTTGAGTTTTCGTCTTGAGATTCTTGGTAAGAAACGTGTCTATTTAGGTCCCTCACCAGATTTATAATTATGCTGTTTATTCTGTAGCAGTGTTTTTCTCGAAAGTTGATGTTAACACAGGATTTTCTATCCAAAAGACTGTTTGTCAACAAGGATATGCTTATAAAATTTCAAAGGTGTACAGGGATCCTACCAAGAATTATGGAGCCCAAGCCAACCTCACCCGCAAGTGATGCACCTGACGATCAACGAACGAGGCTCTGGCGAAACTCTGACCAAGTATATAACTGGCGAAGTGTATGCGTATAAATTGCCTCTGTCTCTCCCTTTACGAAAGTATGTATGTAGATATGTATTATACAATTTCGTCCTATTTTGTTAAATGTCAAGCTCTCAGATCCCACGCCAAACACACAAATTCGTTTTGCATGTATAAAGAAAAATATCTAAATATCGCAACTTACAATTTTGCACATTTTTAATATAAAGTAAGACGTATGATTAGTTCGCACGTACCGACCAGAAGTTACATAATGATTATAATGAGTAATGAGGTCAGCCGAATTTTAGAGTACAGTCGGCGACACAATTATCTGAGCGCCACCGAATAAATCTCACGTAAAGAATTTCAATCTTACCTATGCAACTAAAGTTACCATATAGATTTAAGCGCGCAGTGTTTAAATATAGAATACTAGCTGTTACCCGCGACTTCGTCCGCGTGGAATAGTATCTTTGGGTAGCATTTACAACCCCTATATCCTTTCTCAGGGTCTAGACTATCTGTATACCAAATTTCATTTAAATCCGTTCAGTAGTTTTGGCGTGAAAGAGTAACAGACAGACAGACAGACAGACATACAGAGTTACTTTCGCATTTATAATATTAAGTAAGGAAGTAAGGATTATCTAAGCATTCAATGTTGTAGTGTTCAGTATTTTATGTGTGGCAGTTTATATAAAATTGAAAACTATGTTGCTAACATGTGATAACAAATTTGGACGCGTCAAACAATACGCATAAGTATAAAGAAATTAACCAACATCAAATAGTTGTCTTTCAATCACACTTTTTATTTAGTTCCATTAAAAATATCATTAAGATCTTGTGTCCATATACAAAATAACAGATACAAATACAAAAATTTTTTTTTTTAAATTAATACATAATATATATAGAAAGAATACACTGTGGGATTCGTATCTTCGACGATTTGAGTAGCATATCAGGCTTCAAATGATTTTGGCTTCTTTCGATACCAAGTACCAAAATCAATGGATAAATTTAAAAGAGCAGAGCCTGTGAGTAATTCTTCTTACAGAGCGGTGGCTCGGAACTGGCACTTAGATTCACTTACGCTTAAATATTTTTTCTTTTTAAATTTTTTTGTTGCGTGTAAGTAAATCTAAGCTTCGTGATTTCAGTGTAATAATATTTCGACTGTTTTTTATATTTAATTTTGACGTTTTCAAGTACTCTGTAACAAATAATTTTTGATTGATTGATACCTATATCAATTTATCTGACGCTAACTGTACCTACTCTTGGTGTTGCGCAACGTTGGAAGCTTAGTCGAACTCGCCATTGTTTTATTAATTGTAGCCAAATCTTTAAAAAAGAAAGGTTTGGAGTACGCGGCCTCTTATTATGATTTTGTAACCGTTCTATTTAAAGCTTATTCAATTGTGAACTAAGCCGGTATAAATCGAATAGTTCTTGTCCGTGGCTCTATACGTGCTATGTTTTATTTTGATATTGATAAGTCAGCTCTAGCAAAAATCGCTATACAACGTAATCGGTGAGACTAGGGGGCCTACCGCCGAATTCGATGGATTACCGGTAATCCATCTAGATCAAACTTTGTTTACGTTTATTAATCCGTACCGGGGAATCTGCCGACAGCCACCTCTCATTCATGACCTTCAGTCCGTGACAGACCAATAGGTAAATGGAGAACGCCATTTTGTTTCGATTTCCATGAGTTTGGCGGTACGACATAATCAATTCGAAATCCATTTTGCCTTATAATCGATTGCCATCGAACTCGGCGGTAGGCCCCCAGTTTAGAAACGATCAATAAAGTTAAGTTGAATTTACATAAGTCAGGCCTTACATTGGTGACCATTTGTGACACACCACATTTCCGCCTACTCGCTCCGGGTCCACTTGGAGTAGTATGACATAAATCAATGAATAAATTATTAAAACTAACACCAATTATTTAGTTCCAAGATAAGTTTCATGATAACTTGTGTTATAAATACTAAATCACGAATAAACATACTTAATATACATATAAAAACACCCAGTTTAGAATAAATGTTTACGTTTTTGCACACAATTACTTGTTCTGCGTGAGAATCGAACCCACGACCACAGGAGCTGAGTGCGTGTATACTCTCCACTACGCCATATCGGTAGTAAATATCACCTTGATTTGCAAGAGTACGCAATGGCGGGACATTACTACTAACTTTTAGTTTGATACGATCAAAATATTTAATTGTATGGCTTTTGACCAAAAACTATGCATGCTGCTTGATAATATCTTGGAAGCCATGTGACCAGATAAACTGAAGGTCAAATGAGCAAAGCCCTAGGCGAAAGCTTGTCACTTTATATTGAGCTGTAGCAAATCCAATAAAACAAGACGTATTTCTAGCTTCTGACGTATAACGAGCAAGGTCTACAGGATCAAGTAGAGCATGGGCAGCATGGCTAGGGTTCCCGACCATAATTTCTATGATAGTATCACATATTTTCCGCCATGTAATTTTTTTGACTGATATACCACGAATCAACAAGTGTAGTAGAGAGCGGCCCTCCACGCGATGGACCGATGATCTGGTCAGGGGGCCTACCGCCGAATTCGATGGATTACCGGTAATCCATCTAGATCAAACTTTGTTTACGTTCATTAATCCGTACCGGGGAATCTGCCGACAGCCACCTCTCATTCATGACCTTCAGTCCGTGACATACCAATGGGTAAATGGAGAACGCCATTTTGTTTCGATTTCCATGAGTTCGGCGGTAGGACAGAATCAATTCGAAATCCATTTTGCCTTATAATCGATTGCCATCGAACTCGGCGGTAGGCCCCCAGGGCGGCGGGGAGCCGGTGATTGCAGACGGCAAAGGATCGATCTACGTGGAAAGCAATTGGGGAGGCCTTTGTACAGCAGTGGACTTCAGATGGCTGAAATGATGATGATGAATGATGATAGAATAACATTTTTAATTTGATTTAAATTTTAATAGCTGAAGTTTACCGCAGTAGCAAGTTGTTCAAGTACCTCAAAAGTAAAGTAAAATATGTTTTAGTTTTTTATGCTCAATCTAAATAAGGTCAGCATGGAATAGCATTTGCTTTACAGCTATTGTAGCTTGCTGAAGTAAGCTGCTGTCTGTGGTCTCTTTCGTATGTTTCAGAATGCGGTTCGACCGCACGCCATGCAAACTCCCGCTCATTATCTCTCTAGCAAATGACGGTTTTAAGTCACAGATAAGCAGCATAATATGGAAGTTTGATTTGGTGCGTTCAGATGTATTCTCCTCACCGTCGTAATCCTGCCCTGCCCCTTGTTTATCTGAAGTCGGCGCAGCATGTCTTTGCCTTCCATCCACTTTGGTTATTCGTCATCGACTCATCCACCCCTTTCTCGATTACATCATTCTTCACATACTGAACCCCAAGCCATCCTCACCTGCAAGTGGTGCACCTGCCGATGAACAGACGAGGCTCTGGCAAACCTGGGACCAGTAATATAATTGGCATATATTATGGCCTCTGCCTATCTCTTCGGGGCAAGAGGCGTGATTTTATATATGTATGTTCACATACTCAACTCAATCGTTCGTCCTCTCCAACTGGTGACATTCATATTCATCACATGATTTTTGTCTCTCCTTATAACAAGCCCATACCTTGAGAGCCGGCTTTCATTTTTCATTCTCAGGTGCTTTCTTTCATACTACCGCAAACATATACATACAATCACGCCTGTTTTCCCGAAGGGGTAGGCAGAGGCATATTATACGCCTACACTTTACCTATTATGTTGTTGATCCCACGTATTAATGGCGAGCTTATTGCCGCTTACCGGGAACTTTTATATTTGCCATAGTCTTGTCCGTTGGCAGGTGCACCACTTGCAGGTGAGGTTCGCTTGGACTCCAAAGATGTTGATAGGATCCCTGTACACCTAAACATATTGATTCCGTAACTTACCCCTTCTAGTCACTCCACACATTTTTTTTAATATTCTTATTCCGTTGCATGCAGCCAGCCAGTCATGTATATGATCTTAATAGAGGAGACATTGCAAGCACAATGTTTTTTACTGGCTTTATTTATTATTTAAATGTATACATAAATCTAATCCTATCATAAATATTATTGTTAGGGTAAAATATTATTAACAGGATAAAATATTATTGTATTTATTATTCGATTAAGCAATATGTCTATAATTTATTAAGTTAAGTTTCGTTTCATATGTTTAACATTCTGTTGTGGATAACGTCGCTGGTTACGCAATGAAAATTTAGTTTTAGCCTTTTTAATATTATATATTATGTAACTGTTTGTTGTCCTAAATATAATAAAATAAAAATAAAAATAGATACTCTCGTATTAAACGTTGCGAACCCTAAACATGACAGACCGGTCTCAACGTTAACGTACCGTCTGCGACGCGTTTGTCGTCGCAGCTAACTCCTAGGAATAGTTCTCGGAGGCTATATTTAGTTCAAGTCGCTTCTGATACAGCTGTCTTCAACGGTATTCTTTACCGTATATTTTAATCTGTGCTCTAATAAAGAAAGTCATATGATCTTTACGAGACTTTTTTATTATTATTAAAGATTCGCCAAACTGGATGTTACTAACATTATTAGCCACTATTGGCCCACGCAGTAATCACAACCCGGATGAACACCCTTTTTAATGCGAATTCAACGTGCTCAAAAGGAACGATTACAAATATAAATTGATACACATACAAGATTAGCATACATACATAATGTCACGCCTCTTTCCCGTAGGGGTAGGCAGAGATCACATCCTTCCACTTGCTACGATCTTGGCTCACACCTTTAGCTTCATTCACACTCATTAACCTCCTCATACACGCCCGTCGGTTTAGGGTACTTTTGACCTGCCCTTTCTCTAAAATTTTTTGTATGTATAGAAATGCATATAACAAAAATATCAATAAACGAATATCTACCATCCACATAAATTACATTATTACTATTTTAATGTCCTTCAATTACACAACTGTACGGTAAAGTTTTAACATTTTGTAGGTAGTTACTCTGTTTTATATTGCTAGCTATAATAAACTCCTGTTTTAAACAGTTACATAAAACTACTCTTTGAAGATTTTTTTTTTCTAAAACCTCCATATAAAAACAAAGCCTAAGACTGAAAAATATTGCCGGCATGCTGTTGACTGTCGCTATTTGGGAGTGGACGCGGAGGCCTATGTTCAGCTGTGGACGGCAATTGGCTGATTGATTGGTGGTAATATCGGTATTTGAAAATACTCGTTGCCCCTGGTGTTGCAAGCGCCCATAGGCTTAGGCGGTTTGATTGCCATCTTATGGTATTAAAAAAAGAAAAAAAAAGCTAACAATAACAAACCTCTCCATATTTTTATTTTGACTTTAGTATTTTCAATTCCCGATCACCTCTCCACTGTATCAATATTATTATATTTGCCCTGAAGACAAGGGGCTATCCATTATTTACGTCACACATTAATGGGGACGGAGGGGGTTGACGAAGTGTGACATGGTGTGACAAGGGGGTGGGAGGGATCCTAAATTTCGTGACTCTACATTTCAAAATGCAGGTCCTATAAACATTTTGTAACTGCTGTTTTAATGTCATTGTTTCTTGCTTGAAAATATGTGAGATCACACTAAGGAGGAGGGAGTCTCACAAGTGTGACCAGCTGTGAAAAGGACGGAGGGGGGGGGGTCAAAAGTTCACGAAATTCGTGTGACGTAATTTATGGATGATCCCCAATTTTAAATTGTATGTTATATATTTCCAGGATGGCACCACTCCATTGATCCTGTCTGCGGCGATGGGGCACACAGAGTGCGTCCGGGAGCTACTGGCGCAGGGAGCAGACCCCGCCTGCTGTAGAACGGTATAAAGATATATGTTTATTGCTGGATTTTATAGTAGCCTAAGCATTTCTGTACTTACTACATTTGCTATGTTTTAAAGTTCATAGATTTTTTTAGTGTTTTAAGTGCTGAATAAATTTCTTTCTTTCATTGATTTAGATTACATTATGATGTTCCCGGCCAAAACTCAAGCAAAAATTCAAGAGCACTATTTCAAGAACTATTAGACATAAATTTTACCTATAGCTCGTTCGGAATGAGTGAGGCAACAACTCTGGAATTATTACAGCAAATATTTGTAACTTCGATGATCGTTACATACCATTTTAGTCCGTTCAGAATCTTTCGCGATGAAATAATCTCACGTAGATGTAAGGGCTTCTAGCTGCATTTAAAGGCCTTCACGGGGAGACAGGGAGCAGCTGATGTAAGGCAGGAAGGTAGCAGGAAACAAGCCAGACTGATAATTGGGGCTCTAACAGGGCATTATGCCACAAACAAAATGCTCCACAGGATGCGACTAGTGCAATCATCGCTATGTCGTAGATGTGGTGACGAAGAGGAGTCTATGGAACACCTGCTGTGTACCTGTGACTCGTTGGCTGTTTGCCGAATAGGTCTCCTGGGGGTGGTCTACCCACAACCAAGAGACTATGGGCTCCAATCTGCAAAGACTGTCATAAAGATGATGGTAACAATATTTGGAGATTTGGAGTGAAAGACAAGGGGATGCACAAAAGATCCGACATAAGGGTCAAAGTGCGCCACGGTCAGTCTGTGGACCTCGCGATAAGATAAGATAAGGGCTTCTAACCTTGAGCTAATTTCCCTGGCTTCTACAGTATACCACTTAGTATGAGGTTCCCTTAGTACTGCTTTATTGGTTACGGTTTGTAAGAGAACTTTCAATTGATTCATCTTATGTATTAGCGGTAGACAGAACTTTGCCGAGTTTCAACTTCTCCAAGCAGTGAAGTGGCGCTTTAAGGCACGTTTACAAGTGCTTCGGAATGAATAAATGAATGTGCATAAATTAATTTGAATTTTGAGCACATCGGAGACACCGTGTATATTGTTTGTTTCCAACCACAGACAGGAACAAGCGCATTATTCTTCGCGGCGCAAGGCGGGTTCCTGGATATCGCGAGGCTACTACTGGAATCCGGCGCGCAAATCGACGGGCCCAGCGCGGTAAACATACTTCTTATTATTAACAGTTACTGGTATAGTAGTACTTGGATTAGATTCACAAATATAAAATATGTTATTGCTAAACCATAATGTGTACATAGATGTTATAAGGATTTCCCACCTGGTTTTAACTTTAGCGTAGATATATCTGCAAGCTGAAGTGGCAGTGGGCAGGGCATATAACACGTAAAATCAACGGCTGTTGGGGCCGAAAAGTTTTTAAATGGAAATCCTATTACAGAAACCGTGGCGTAGGACATTCACCCGCAAGATGAACGGATGGTTTTGATTGATTTATTAAACATGCAGCGGATTACAGTAAAATTACAGTAGTCCCACAAATCTACTAACATACTTTGTCTGTGGGATCACGTGACTCTTCACTTACTGAATAAAAACTTAAATTACTTAAATACTAAGTTAGGGATCATCCATAAATTGCATCACACGAATGTCGTGAACTTTTGAACTCCCCTCCGTCCTTGTCACAGCTGGTCACACTTGTGAGACTTCCTCTTCCTTAGTGTGATGTCACACATTTTGCAATTGTACAACAAAAAATGATTACATTAAAACAGCAGTTCAAAAATGTTTATAGGACCTGGATCTTGAAATGTGGCGTCTCGAAATTCAGGACTCCTTCCATCCCCTTGTCACATCATGTCACACTTCGTCCCACCCCACCCCATTAATGTGTGACATAATTTACGGATAGCCCCTTAGTTAAAAAATATTTTACTTAATAGTATTTTTGGATTTAGCTGACTTCGACTCTATACGCCTCAAATGCAGGCCTACAATTCGTCATTGATCATTTACGGGGGCGGCCTTTGTTTAGCAGAGGATTTTATTGGGCTCATGATAATAATCAAAGTAATATTATAAATGCGAAAGAAACTGTTTGTTACATTTTTATACTTTAGCTGTTGACCTAACTTAATAACATATTATAGAGATTGTTCAACCCTAGAAAGAAAATAGGGTTAGTAAAATATCCTGTAAATCTTTAGTAAAAAAGCTTTAAAAAAAGAATATGCGTAAAATAAATACTCTAAAATGTTGCAGGACGGAGGTACACCCCTGTTTGTGGCATGCCAGTGCGGCCATCTACCAGTCGTAGAGGAGTTAATAGAGCGAGGAGCAAATGTCAACGCTTGTATGAAGGTGAGTTTGTTGAATGACATTCACGAATTGTTACGATAGAATTACTCTAAAATAGACGGCAATGGATTTTTGCAAAATGGTAGCTCAAACAAAGTACAGTTAATATAACTTTACGACTTTTCTTGTTTTTTAAATAGACGTGTTTTCGTTTGTGTGATAATTTGCGAATGCGACGTTCTGCTACTAACCGGCATTTCTATATTTCAGACGTAAAATATGGTTACTAAAATATTATCCACAACCAACGTCGTCTTCTGGATTTTATTCACAAGATAACAAATGACACACATAGGACAACACTACCACAATTTTTATTAAATTTAAAATTTAAAAAAAGTTGGTCTTAGTAGTTATTCTGGGAAACAACGAATTATTAGGTAGGTTATATATCATATAGGTTATGTTATTTATTATTAGGTTATTAAATAAGTTTTGATATACTTTCGTATTTGATGCAAAATTTATTTTTGAGATTAACTGGGCAGCCATTTTTAACATCTGATGTTCTAAAAACAAACAGTATTACTCACATATTAAATCTAATAGTATAAAAATAAAAGAATATTTAACCGAAAAAATAATATGAAATAACAATAAAGTTTAAATAAAAACAAATATAACTAAGTATAGGTACCTAACATTTTATTACTAAGAAATTTAATGAGAATAACAACTAATAACTACTCGTAGTCAAAAATGAGCAAATATTTATGAATTATTTAATAAACAAATAGATTTAACTAACAAGTAATTAAACAGCGTCCTTCCTCCTCTCTCCTACACTATGCTGTGCCCGACAGGGTCCACAATTGATACTTTTGTACCTAAACTACCATCCTGTAACACATTGTTGGAACGCAATAAAGTATTGAGTATTGAGAAACTGGAGAATGTTCAAACTTAAAAAAATTGGCGAGCGATATAGCGTGGAGGTCAATATACCAGCCTTCCGCTCTTGAGGTCGTGGGCTCGATTCCCACACAGGACAAATCTTTATATGCATGACCATGAATATTTGTTCTGGTCTGGGTGTTTTCTATGTATATTAGTAAAAAATATATAAATACCTTTTTTAAGTATATAATTATGTCCGTTATTGAGTATCCATAACACAAGTTCTTAATGATACCTTGACCTTGGGACTAAAAAATTGGTGTAATTGTTAGAAATTATTTATTTATTTATTATTTTGACATCTGGAGAATGCTTCTGTATCAAAGGCTTTCGCTAAATATTTAAGGTTTTTTTATGGATGCGTCAAGGAGATGTAGAATATACAGTATCATTGTATCTAATGAAATTCTGATAACAAATTGGGCTGTGTTTGGTGTTCACATACTTATTTGTGTTAAGTTTGGTTCTGTGGGAGCTCCTTAATATAAAATATCTCTTGATTAAATTGAATTATAAAACGACTGTTTTACCAGGTTGAAAGCCATTGGTCTCAGACACTATAGAAAACCTTTTATTTGTCCGTTTTTTGACGATCAACAACTTGAGGGCCTTCTTCCTATCAGTCATGACGGTCCCATCGACACTCTTTTCCTTGACGCATGCACCCGCGTGATGGGTGCGGAAAGATTGTATGAAACGATGGGTACCGTGCGTGCTAACTAACCCACATGCGTGCGTACGTTGAGTGATATGGTTATTGGGTATCTATTGAACTCGAGGACAGTGATTCTCTGTATTGAGAATATTGGATTTAATATTTTGGTGGTTCTCGTTTTCCAGGATAAGGCGAGTCCTCTATTCATAGCCGCGCAGAACGGACACGACGACGTCTGCGAGGTTCTACTGCGGCACGGAGCCACCGTGGACGCGGCGCGGGCAGATGGGGCCACGCCGCTGTGGATAGCGGCGCAGTGCGGCCACGCGCGCGCCGCGGGGGCACTGCTGCGGCGCGGGGCCAGCGTGCACACCGCCCGCCAGGTGAGGGGGGGGGCCACGCCGCTGTGGATAGCGGCGCAGTGCGGCCACGCGCGCGCCGCGGGGGCACTGCTGCGGCGCGGGGCCAGCGTGCACACCGCCCGCCAGGTGAGGGGGGGGGCCACGCCGCTGTGGATAGCGGCGCAGTGCGGCCACGCGCGCGCCGCGGGGGCACTGCTGCGGCGCGGGGCCAGCGTGCACACCGCCCGCCAGGTGAGGGGGGGGGCCACGCCGCTGTGGATAGCGGCGCAGTGCGGCCACGCGCGCGCCGCGGGGGCACTGCTGCGGCGCGGGGCCAGCGTGCACACCGCCCGCCAGGTGAGGGGGGGGGCCACGCCGCTGTGGATAGCGGCGCAGTGCGGCCACGCGCGCGCCGCGGGGGCACTGCTGCGGCGCGGGGCCAGCGTGCACACCGCCCGCCAGGTGAGGGGGGGGGCCACGCCGGGGGGGGCACGCCGCTGTGGATAGCTCGTTCTTAAGCGTCGTTTTGAACTAGGAGAGTGTGTTGTTTAATTATTGAAGAAGAAATAATGATTACAAATAACATGTGTCCCCCAGGACGGTGCGACGGCGCTGTTTAAGGCGGCCCACAAGGGGCACGCCGCGGTGTTGGCTGCTCTCCTGGCTCATAAACCCTGCCTCGGCCTGCTGCCGGTGAGTATATCAGCATTTACACATTTTTCAGAAGCACTCGTTCTACAAAACCCACGTTAAGTAAAGAAAGTACATAATACATAGGTCCTAAGTATATTTAGATGCAATTAATATGGCCATTTATCACAAGATAATTATGATTATTTTCGATAACAAAGTAACTATCCACGAAATATTTATAGATATAAAAGAGTATTTCTACTATGTAGATAATTTAAACTGTTAAAACAACGATAGGATTAGTGTATAATAGATAATGTCTAATGCTTATCAAATCATATGTAGACGTTTGACAACATTTTACAGATATAACAAATATTTATCTAAGCCAAGCAAAATTTGGAGTACCACAAGGCAATGTACTTGGACCTTTATTATTTTTGCTATTGATTTATTAATCATGTTAACCCATTTAAGTCTCATTACTGAGTACGGTTCTCCTCACGCAATCCAAGGTGAGAGGGTATTGGGTCACCTCCACTACGCGGACTCCGTGCGGATTGGCCGAGGCAGTCCTGCTGTAAGAATTCTTCAAGCGTTGCGCTTTTGACATGGCTTTCACAAATATAGAACCGGGACCAACGACTTGCCGTGACGTGCCTTCTGAAGCGCGAACATCTCTTGCCTTCCCCGAGCGTGTCAAAAAAGGCGACTAGGGGAATGGGGTTTCATCTTGATCTTGACACGAGTCAATGTGGTCGAAGGACTACCTAAATAATTTATTGATTCAGGCGTTACTTTGCGGAAATCCATTGGAAGCAAGTGATGGATTAAAAATATCTTTGTAACAATTCCCGCGCTACTATAATTTCCAAAAAAAAAAAAACGAGAAACTATTCAACACGACACGTGTTTCGCCCTTACACAGGGCATCTTCAGGTAAGATAGGAGCCTCAGAACACTCTCGTTTCAGCGTTGGTCGTGAAGACATCGTTGTTCGCGGGAATTGTTACAAAGATATTTTTAATCCATCACTTGCTTGAAGGACTACCTAACTATCACCATTTTAAAAGTGTTACCTAGAGATACCTAGGGTGTATAGGGATCCTACCCAGATCTAAGGAGCCCAAGCCAACCTCACCTGCAAGTGGCGCACCTGCCGATCAACGGACGAGGCTCTGGTGGTTTCCGGCATGCGGCAATAGACTTGCCACATATTACGTGGGACCAACTATATAATTGGCGTAGTGTGGGCGTATAATATGCCTTGGGAGAGGACCCTGCACTCCTCCCCTGAGGTCATGAGTTCGATCCGCACTCAGGACAAATCTATGTGAAAATGAATATTTGTACTGGTCAGGTTGTTTCTTCTGTATGTTTATAATAAATAAATATTCTCTTACAATCACACCAATTATTTAGTTCCAAGATAAGTATCATTAAGAACTTGTGTTATGGATACTAAATAACGGATAAACATACATACATACTTTTTATTTTGTAAATACATACTTAAGATACATATAAGAACACCCAGACCAGAACAAATATTCATGTTCATGCACACAAAGATTTGTCCTGCGTGGGAATCGAACCCACGACCTCTCGAGTGAAGTGCAGGTATACTGACCTCCACGCCATATCGGTCGTCAAATACATATCGTAAAACAAAATAATTAGTGCGATTGTAAGAGAATTATTGATACATGTATTTCCAGAACGGTCAGTCAGCACTGCACGGAGCAGCGATGTTCGGCCACCTGGCCTGCGTCAAGCTGCTGGCTGCTCGCAGCGACCTCACCCTCAAGAACCGCAGCGGACACACGCCAGTAGAGGCGGCCCGCCTATACAACCGCGGCCAAGTGGTCGAATACCTCAGGGCTTTCAAGAACTTGCCTGGCAAAGGGGGTCGGTAACGTCCACACACATCATAGTACTATTTAAAACATTAACAGTTTCATTGCAGGTTATCCCAAATCGATACTTTAAGTTACAGGAACATAAAAACTTAACAAATAACTGCTAATTACTTGTCCTATAATAAAATTTCTTTAACCCTTTAACAGGCAGAGCACGTTGAAAATATTTATTGGTTTCTACCTTAAGTTAACCGCATAAGGTTCAATTTATAGTGGTCATATATTGGCCACTGCCTGGTAAAGGGTTAAACATTATGTATAAACAATTAAAATAATGTACCTAACCTAATTCAATGCACCTTGGTGCTGCCTCTTTGAATTTCGGCAGGCCACACTGATAATCGTGTATTCTCTCTAACTCATTAATGTTATCAACTGAAGAGCAGGCGAATATTTATTAGGTTTTTAATAAGTTGAACACACAAGGCATGCTTAAAGGAACATAGACACATTAATAGATAGGTCAGGTTTGAGTTACGTACTTATACAGTCTTTCTATTTCTTACTGAGATCGAATCAATGTTAATTTAACGTTCAAAACACAAGCATAATTACTAATTAATAAATCAGTAACAATTTAATGCGCTTACAAGTATTCTGTAGAAGATCTTCTATTGTGATGTCCAAAAAATCGTCTTTTTTGAGTTAAGTCACTATTCCATTAAGCATGC
This sequence comes from Musotima nitidalis, assembly GCA_949126915.1. Lineage (NCBI taxonomy): Eukaryota > Metazoa > Arthropoda > Insecta > Lepidoptera > Crambidae > Musotima > Musotima nitidalis. The sequence continues at coordinate 20,482,453 of OX421416.1, forward strand.
GACAATAAAAAATCATATTGTTTGTCGGTTATTTGATGTTCTAATACTTATGTGCCTGTTTCACAATGTATTTTTGGGACAGTGGTTCTTTACCTTACTACGATGTCTTAAATGCTGAATTAGCTTATTAGGGGCAGTAAAACCTAGTTTATTTTTTTCAGCTCAGGGGTTTGTTCCCCCAAGTTAGGTCCTTTTATTTTGTGGGATTTTCTGAATAATCTAATCCAAACTCGTCTTTAATCGTAATCTTAATCGTAAGACAGTGGCTTATTAACCAAATAACTCAAGGAGAAACATTTGGGAGTTGAAATCAGTTTTGTATGAACTATATGTTATAAAAGCCCAAGGGGAACTTATCTGGACATTGTGACACAGGTGCCAAATTAACATAGCATAACGTACATACTTCGGTGTTATCAAGAAATTTTGATTTTTTTTACCTTTAATTATTGTACAACTGTACTTATTGTTTTTACTCCGAACAAGAGGCATAAAATCATTAGAAATACTATTTCTAAATGGAATGTAATGAAATAAAACAATTAAACATAGTATTAAAATGTATTTATATAAAAAATAACACAATCTCCCTGTTATAACTTCAATTAAATACCTACCTATTTATGTAAATATCAAGTAGGTATTATTTTAATACAGCACTACATTACATACAGTATATAACGTTATTAATAAGACACTATTTTGTATTTATCTACACCAACATATGTATACATAATAATGAGTCAATTTCAAATCATCAAACACTTCTAATATCAAAGCCTATAATTAAATTCTTAATAGTTAATTTGCTCTTATCTTATGCCACTAAGGTTCATAAAGCATAGTAAAAAGGACCCCCAAAATTTGGAGATACACATAAGCTGTAAGGTTGGCTGGTTTAACCATCGCTCCACGTGATAACTGAAATTCAGTCAAATCTGGTAGAACCAGTGAGCAGACCCTGGGCCCTAAGCTTAACCGCGGATCCGGCAACTGGGATAATGCTAGGATATGCTGATTGAGCTGTATGGTTAATGGGCATTATTTGCTAGGTACTAATTATTTTGTAATTTATTTTAAACACATTAATGTTCCCATTAATATCTCGTGGAAGTTGAAGCAATTGAAAGTTCCACGGCCAAGTTTGAACTCTAAGCCAAGAAGTTCTCAACTAAATTTTTAAGCGATAGAGAAAGTCTTATGTTTATAACTCCAAAAATATTTTATTTTTAAATCTATTTCTATTTATTAACAATTTAGCATAATTGTTTTTATAAACACTTACATATATGATTTCTAATATGAGGACAATATGAGGGGTGGTTAAGGTGATGTGAAATTTACTTATTTGGCCATATACAGCTTAACTCAATCGCCTTAAGCCTAAATACCTCACTTACACAAATTTTAATATGTATTGTTAAGAATCTGATAGAGCTTAGTGGTAGCGGTGTTATTATATTTCTAAAGAACAGTATGCCAACCATTTAACATATATAAGTTTAACTCTTAGTATTATTTAAGTACATAGGTATTTCATGGTTTCAATCGCAAAATGTCGCTTTGAAAAAATTTCCCTACTGGGGCCTATTTATTTATTTTAAAATAAAATATCAGTGAATTTAAAAACTGAATCGCTTTCAATTGGTTATAAAAATAACCTAAATCTACTGGGTTTTTTTAATGTTTTTAGAACAGGGGGTCATTTTGCGAAAGACACATTCTGCGACTCACCAATTATTATTTTATGTCTTAGTAGATATAGGATATATTCGCGAAATGACCTCTTATTCTGAAAATTTTCGAAATAATTTGCATAAAGACTTTTTCTTTCTTAGAAGACCTGTTCCCCATGTGCCTAACGACAATCGCACAATGCCTATTTATAAAATTCTTATTTTTCCATAAGCAAAAACATCATTTTGCGAATAGGTCGTAACATTTACTAAGCTTAGTACCACATGTATCGATTGTAATGTTAATCAAATTTTCAATCGGCAATGCGTCTGCAGCAAAAAGTATGCACTAGTCAAAAATGTTTATTTTAGCTTTTACTTTGTAATTTAATTTATTATTTTTTAATTTTAAGCTGATACTGCATAATGCACTAAGTACCTATTATTTTTTACTACTTATTTATAAAAACCATTTTAGTCTTAAGATTTTTTTATATATACATACAGCTTGCTTATATACAGTTCATAGTACATGACGGAACTTTGCAAAGCACAAATACTAATAATATTCTTTTTTACTAATCTGTAAATAAATTTGTAAACTTTTAACTATGAACCGTCTAGAAAGTATATTTTCATAAAAGCACTATTTGTTACAGTAACTATAGTTCGTAATGTGATATTAATCTGTTGTATTTTAGGCGTATTACCTTTTTGAATTTTTAATATTAGTTACTCATTAAAATAGCACATACTACTAAAATAATGTTGTCCAAAAAAAAACATGAGAGTAGTATAATTATGTTATTTGAATGGGATATGTGCAAATCCATAAGGTGTATGTTAGTAAAGTTGGTTTGTTGTATGTCTTAAGGTGAGCATTATTATCTCTGAGCCAAAAAACAAATGCAATAAGGAATTACTATTGTTTGGAAAGAAATTAAGTCAAATTATTAATTAAATTTGATGCTCATTTTACTTTGTCAAAATCGCTCAATTTTGTGAATATATTATTATTGTTGTTGTTCAGAAAGTTGAATAAGCTCACATATTTAGTTCAATAGTTGTTGAATCTCTTAAAACTTGTTTAAATCTCAATTTTTTATTTATAACACAGGACTTGACGAACTGTACGTCGTGGTTTTGTAATACAGAGGTCGGAATTAGGTAGAGTTATTTATGTACTTGCATCGAAATGTTGATATTAATGTGGACCTTCCCGGGATTTCAAATGGGAGTGCTCCGCATTTTCGCTATTGTATTCTTTTGTTCTCACAAGCTATGTAGTGCGAACAATAAACGTGGCAACATCGCGCGTGTGCGTATTGGAATTTTGCAACTTCGGTCATCCAATATCATTGATGTAAGTTTGGCAACGTCGCGCGTGCAGTAGTCTAAATTAAAAAAGTAAAAGTAAATAACTTTTTATTAAAAAGTAACGGGATTTTTTCTATTCTTTAAAATTAATCCCGGGATTTGAGGCATATCCACTATATTCTTTCGCTGTGTGAAATCAGTGTAAGTACATGAATAACTCTACCTAATTCCGACCTCTGGTAATAACTTTACAAGTGTAAAAATTACTCATTAGTTTGTTGATTTTTATTTGAATGTCAAATGAATTATAGTTGTTACAAATGTTTGTTCGTCTTTCTTCCCTGAAACTATTACAATATTTTTATTTAAGTCTATTGTAATTATTCTTAATTACATAACATGTTTAATGTTAAAAAAAACATTGGATTGTGAAATTACTCACCATCATTAGGGGCTATCCATAAATGACGTCACACTTCAAGGGGGTAGGAGGAGGGTTGACGAAGTGTGACATGGTGTGACAAGGGGATGGGAGGAAGCCTAAATTTCATGACATAACTTTACAAAACCCATTGGGAACTGCTGTTTTTATGTAATTATTTCTTGCTGTACAATTGCAAAATATGTGACATCACACTTCTTAGGAAGAAGGAGTCCCACAAGTGTGGTAAAAGCAGCTGTAACAGGGACGAAGGGGGTGTCAAAAAAATTACAGAATTCGTGGGACGTAATTCATGGATGACCCCTTAAGACTTATTTACAAAAATTCTTGATACATTCTTAAAAGAATATTCAAATAAACATTACGCTATTTGTGAATAATTATGCAGATATTTTAAAATGCAGATAGAGAATCGGAAATAACTATTACGAGATTACATCATAGTTCATTTCTAAAGCCATTTCGCTATGTAAATATGAACAATATTTACAAATGATAGATAGATAGGATGCTTGATTATGTCTGAACATTTATCACTTAAACAAACATAATTATTTTGGCACTTCAATAGTAACCCAACAAAAAAGTAAAAAATACCTACTTACCACTAATCTTAAATATACTCTTGTCATTAATTGCTATTGCCACCTGTCATTCCCATCAAGTCAGATCTGAGAAGTAAGTATAAAGTTCTCAAGATTTATTTAGCTCCAGTATCTCTCTGACCGCATGAACAATGTTAGCCGCCGATGGTCTGGATGCAGCAGTGTCGGTGCAGACGTGGAACAAAGCCAGGGGTTGCCCGTATTCTTCCTCTGATATCTCAGCTGGGACCAGGGGACGAGTTCCTGTAACAACATTTAAGTGTAGGAGTAAGTAAGACATATTTAAGCGGCAAGAGTTTGATATGAATGACAGATGATAACACAAATATTTTTTTAAAACAACATTCATCACATAAATGCAAGTAAAAATTTGATTAATTATTACACTACGTCTGTACAAGTCTACATCTTGTACATTGGACTTGGCATCAGCATCGACACTTCACACAGACGTTATTATACCATTCCCTTCCCATCTGCTGGTGGCCAGGGCGACCCCCTGGTACAGCATTACTTTCCCCTCCGCTGGTGGCCAGGGTACCCCCTAATACAGCATCTCATCCCTCTTTCCTCTAACTGTGCGAGTGGCAAGCGGCGGCTAATAACCGCATGCGGACGATTCACCGTACAATGTCATTAGAATAAAATAATACATAAAATACATCATTCTCTGTCTTCGTCCTCAGAGTTGCATACATTATATTAATCAAACATGATTGAAATAATCAGGTGAAAACCATAGTATATTACCATATTTAGCAGAAAAGTATTCCTCCATGCTAGTGTCAGTAGCTGCACTCTCATTCATCAGAGAGAAGCTGTCATCCATGGTATCGTCGAAGGAGTGCGGCGGGGTCAGAGCCATCATCTCCCAAAATGTGAGCCCTAGTGGCCAAATGTCAGTTTTGTGTGTTATTTCTTCTCCATGGATTACTTCAGGGGCACTCCATGCTTCTGTCCCTAAAATAAAATTTAAAATAGTTTTAGTTTTCTGCTACTTGCTTTTTCCCTTTAAAGATTGAATAAATTAAAAACAAAACTGAGTTAAACTTACACACTGTCACCTAGAACAAACTATGCAATGCTTGTGCTATGGGGGTAAATTTTTTGATTAACAGGCTTTTACAATAAATAAACATTTGTTGTAACAGGTATTAAATCCATAATGTTAAGAGAAGAAAGAGTAAGTAAATAAACAAAAAATATGTATTTGAACTTACTGTATTTAAAATTTATATAGAGGAACTGAAGTCACATCCAGAAGGACAAATATTTGGAATTTTGGCAAATATTTCAAATTGTGTGATGATGAAGGACAAAAACATATTTTGGTATTTTAATTGGAGAAGGGTAAGGTAATGTGGCTTTATATATTTTGGCCTACTTCTTTAAATAGAATTTGTCTGTTGGTTGGTTCTGACCAATGTTATTGATGAAAAAATACATAATATCTTACCATAATACAGTACTTTTCCAGCTTGTTCCTTGTCAAAAACTCCATTTTCATCTAGTGGCACCGTAACACCAAAGTCACATAGCTTGCACACAGCAAAATCACCGTTAACAAGAATGTTATAGGACTTGATGTCTCCGTGTAGTATTTGCATCTTTGTGTGGAGGTAGTCAAGTGCACTAGCTATGTCTAGGGCTACCTGAAATTTGAAAGCAATATATTAAGATCTACAGAACTTTATTGGTTATAGAGACAAGAAAGGGGTGTTGACCAGGTTTTAAGATATTTACAATGCTTTATGTAACACATGTGTTAAAACTAATATTTAATTTTAAAAAATATTCTAAACCAATTCTAGCAAACCTAACGGGCACTCGTGGTATAGTCAATCTTGGAATTAGTCTAAATATTATATTGCACTGACTATCATGATCCTATAATAAGGTTGCACTTTAAATTTAATTGCTACTAGCGTTCCAGTTAGAAAGAAAGATAAAGATAGTTATTGATCAAGATCTCTTTATAATCTACTTTTGAAGCTGACTGTTTAATCTCCCCAACACATTACATACATTTTTAAATAATTTATGCAATATTAAATATTTCAAACAAATAAAACAGTTGTGGGGTTCATCCAGGACATACACATACATTCAAACTATCTCACCTTTAATATTTGCTTCGGAGTAAATGCCTCAGGAATGTGTTGTTCTTCCACTCTCTTCTCTATCATGTCGCCCATAGACAAGTCACAAGCCTCCATTCCCAGATACAGTATCTTATCCTTACTAAATGCTCGGAAACCAACAATGTTTGGATGCGACATGCGTTGCAGGAGATCAGCCTCAGCTTGTAAACGTTGGGAGTAGACTTTGCAAGGCTTTACACGTTTATTTAGCATCTTCAGAGCCCATGGTGAGCGAATTTGACCAGCTTTGGGAGACCTCACTAGTTGCATTACATTTACACCTAAAACCAATGCATAGACGATCTAAATTAGACAATATGTTTTTACTAAATTTCTAGAAGCCGAGTAGATAATAGTTTTCTTTTTATTATTAGTTATTAATATGTATGATAAAGATAATAAAATAGGTACCAGTTCCATATCCAAGGCGATTTAGAAAAGGGGATGGTGGAATGGTGATAGTTTCGTTGTTCCCAGGTTTATTTAACTTCACAGGTGTCGCGAATTCAGCCATGGTTATTCAATAATTCAACAAAAGTAATCGCGAAATTACTTTACAAACTTTCAAACCACTGTCAACTTTTAGAATATCGCACTACACAGCTAGCTATTATTATAGTAATTTAATCTGTGCATTCACGGTAACACAACACACGATTCACAAACAAAACAAGCAACGAATTTTTAAATTTGAAATTTTAACGAATAGAGTTGTTTGCTTAATTGTTTGGCCTGGAGTTTCATTATTTATGCCATTGCTTATTCGGTATGTCATTATTTTTATGATTAAAAATTTTAATGATACTATAACTACTGTAGTGTATGATAAGTGACACATGGAGACTTGATTATAATTCTTTCAAACTAAACTATTGCACGCTTTTTAGAATGTTCACATTTAAGTAAACACAACATTACGCGTGGTTCGTGCATTAACACTATCTATAGTCGAGTCGAGTAAGAGTCAAACCCACAGCTAGGTAACAATCAACAAGGAAACGATACATTTAGGAAGTTATAATATTCTTACATTCCATTAATAGTTAATATCAAGTTGCTATACCATACACTAACTTACATTATAAATTTTGTCCTTTTGCCTTTTTTTTTCATTTAAACAATGGTTTTGTGCGTTTTTTATATTTAGCCAGTAAAAATTTGTAAAAGATATATCAATATAATTAATTCATTGATTTTAGATTGAGTGGTGATAAAGATGATAAATGGTAAACGAGGTTCCTCTCCACCCTAAACCCTTGAGTCCTCAGTAAAGATGAAATACTGATATCTTATATGGACTTCTTGAGATAATTAAAAAAGTGAGTTTTCCCTATTTTGTTTCCTCTACCAGCACTCATGTATGTTCACAAACACTTAATGGTTAATAATCCACCGTTATTACACATTAATGTTAGAAATATTAAAATTTTAGAAAATTAAACAAAACTGCAGACAATTATTACGCTTCACTTTCCCGCCAAGAAGTCCGTACACAATTTTTATTTTTATTGTTTTGTTTTAAATATTGGCTTCGCACATTTGGCCAGTGTCAAGTAGGAGATAATATTATATTAATAATATAATAAATTTTAGAAAATGAGAACGAGTGGTGGTAATAATAATAAATGGTACATGAGATGCCCTCCCCTAAGCCCATTGAGTCCTCAGTAATTAAAAAGTAAATGGATACCCTGGCAACAAGCGGAAGGACAAAAGGAAGAGAGGGAACAGTACCGGGGGGGTTGCCCCGGCCGACAGTAGGAGGTGTAGGGAGAGAAATGAGACCCAACAAGTACTGCTGAAATCTGTTTTTAAGCTTAATTTTTTACTTTTAGTGTAACTTCGGTGTAATGTGTCGACTCTGCATGTACATGTTGGAACTGGACCGACTCACTGCAGACTCGCAGCTTACCACGCTGGCGCCGAGCCTAATGTAGGAGTAGCAGGCTTGAACATGCTGCCGACTCAGGAATGAGACACGACGGGCTGGTGATATCGACTTGCGGAGGAGCAGCCGAGAAGCTGTTTGATAAGGATGTCCGTCGCCTTGGATATTGTTGTGCTGACCTGGTTGGAAGGCAGTACTGTTGAAGATAATGGATGATGATGGTGTTGAAAACTTGGGTGTCCAAGAGTTATTGCGTATTCTCTTCTTCGTGAGACCCGTTTGTTCACTCAGTACCTATTTACTGTTACATAACTTACTCGAGATAACCGTACTGTTTTCTGAGGTAAGCGAATTATGATAAAAGAGATTTATTAAATAGTTGCAACATTATCTATAAGAGGTGCCATTACTCATAGGCTATTTATATTATAGTGATCGCAGTAACACAGTCATATTACACGTAAAGTGCTTTACTATTAAATTTTACTGTCATTGGTGAAATGGCGTCAATTTGCTAACATTTTACATGTAGGGCATTCAGCTTTAAGAAAAATATATCACATTTGTTTTATGACAAGTAGGCTTATCATTCAGTCTTAGATTTTTTTAGAAACATTTATGAAAGGTGATGACGATTTTAGTATTTTTTTATGATTTAAGACATAGAGATAGAGACATAGACTTAATTTTGCCCAAAAATAAAGAAAAATAAAGGTTTTTTTTAACGACGTAGTTTTGCAACATCAACATTGAGAAGAGAAGATTTCAATGACATCGACTGGACTGATCTTTATATAAGCGATTCTATTGATGAGAAAGTTGAGATTTTTCGAAGCAGGCCCCTTTGCATCATGCGGAATATTTGAACTGCATGCACCAGTGCGAAAAGTTAAAAGAAACTTTGGTTGTCTGAAATTATTAAAATGATAATGAATAAATAAGCTGGTGCTAAAACCAAATACATATAAACATCGTCCTACTCCTTATAACTGGGAAAACTATGTAGCCATTAAAAATAATTGCAACAGGTAGTGTAGAGATGCTTAGAGTTTACATATACACAATTCTGTAAAAAATATCATCAACCAAAGGTTTGCAAGTATTAAAGATCCCTTGGAGTGGGTAAACAGCGGGGTGTTCCTGACTTTGAAAATTGTGAGATTAATAAATTAAATAGTAAAAGACTATAACGACGAGAAAAGCTCGTCAGCAATTTTTTAAGATAATACTATAAAAAATAATACTTTAAATTTTATTGCTTCTCTTACCTTTTTGGCTTCTAGTAACTGTCAATAATTTCCGCACTTTGACATAATCAGAGGTCAATAAGGCAATTTTGTCTATATCTTCTAATGCGGTGTGTAGGGACAGTATAAGCTGCAAGATGATTTTACCTATCCTTACTTTTACCTTTTATTACCCACATTTTTATTTGCTATCGATAATTTGCTGTGTTTCAACCCACTTGGAAATATGCTCAATTTATTCCGCTGCCTAAAAAACGAAATCCTTAATTTTTTCTGTTTAACGACGTACTTGAACGTTTCATTCATTCCCAGCTCAGATCATATTTTTTTGTAACAAACTTTTGATCCATTTCGGATAAATGTTGTCGGCAACCGACATACTAAATGAATCATTTATAAGTCGGCCATATTTTATAAGAATGAAGATTGAGACTTCTTGGCGAAAAAGTGCCGCGTCATGTCTGCAGTCTTGTAATTTTTTTAAATTTTGTTATATTATGATTATTAATGTGTAATAACGGTGGATTAGTAACCGTTAAGTTTGTGAACGTACATGAGAGTTGGGTAAAAAAACAATTCATTGCAACAACACTTTTCAAATTCTCTCCAGAAGTCCATATGAGATCTCAGTAGAGTCCCACATATTTACTCAGGGTTTAGGCGAGGGCATAGTTTTAATTTACAACTATGTAAATGTATTTGGAAGCGCTCGTAGCTCTGCGGTGTTCGGTGGTTGGAAACGATCACCAAAGTATAGCAGAGTTTACAGAGGTCAGTCCTTGGATGGGTGACCGTTTGTGTGGCATTTGATATCGAGCGCTTCCGTGCTTCGGAAGGCACGTTAAGCCGTTGGTCCCGGTTATCACTAAATGTGGTAGTCGTTAAGCCATGTTAGAGGCCTCATGGGCGGCTTGAAAAATTCTAACAGCAGGACGCCATACACCTGCCTCCGCCAATCCGCACTGGGTCAGCGTGGTGGAGGATAAATGTTGTCGGCAACCGACATACTAAATGAATCATTTATAAGTCGGCCATATTTTATAAGAATGAAGATTGAGACTTCTTGGCGAAAAAGTGCCGCGTCATGTCTGCAGTCTTGTAATTTTTTTAAATTTTGTTATATTATGATTATTAATGTGTAATAACGGTGGATTAGTAACCGTTAAGTTTGTGAACGTACATGAGAGTTGGGTAAAAAAACAATTCATTGCAACAACACTTTTCAAATTCTCTCCAGAAGTCCATATGAGATCTCAGTAGAGTCCCACATATTTACTCAGGGTTTAGGCGAGGGCATAGTTTTAATTTACAACTATGTAAATGTATTTGGAAGCGCTCGTAGCTCTGCGGTGTTCGGTGGTTGGAAACGATCACCAAAGTATAGCAGAGTTTACAGAGGTCAGTCCTTGGATGGGTGACCGTTTGTGTGGCATTTGATATCGAGCGCTTCCGTGCTTCGGAAGGCACGTTAAGCCGTTGGTCCCGGTTATCACTAAATGTGGTAGTCGTTAAGCCATGTTAGAGGCCTCATGGGCGGCTTGAAAAATTCTAACAGCAGGACGCCATACACCTGCCTCCGCCAATCCGCACTGGGTCAGCGTGGTGGAGTATGACCCAATACCCTCACACCTTGATTTGTGTGAGGAGGCTCGTGCTCAGTAGTGGGACGTTAATGGGCTGTGATGATGATGATGATGATGAAATGTATTTAGATTATTTGGAGATCCATAGAGACAATTATGATTGATTTATTCCTGGAAATCGTCTCTTGAGCGGGAAAATAGGGAGGAAAAGTTCGCAAGGGGCATCAATAAGTGCTCAATTGATCACCGAAGATAGACAAGTTTACAGAGAGCAGTACTTACATGGGTGACCGTCTGCGTGACATTTCACATCAAGCGCCTCGGAGTTCGGCGGTCACTTAAGCTGTTGGTCTTTTATATAAGACTATAAGTGGTAGTGGCTAAGCCAAGTAAGACGTAACAGATTTTTGATAATAGATGTCTCGTCACACATCTGCCAGCTGACCTGAATTTGACCTGATTTCCTTACCCTTAGGTCCTACCATAGTTTGTAAGAGGTTGCTTGAGCCCAGTCCTAAGTTTCTTTTATCTAGCATATAATTGTGGTTCATTGATCTGAAGAGACGAAGATCATGTAAGAAAAAATAAAATAAAATATACTTTATCGTCTTTAAGATCAGCAGGATCACTTGGCTTCGTCAAATTTTTATACACAAAATGAAAATTCAATAATTTTTCTTCTTAACAACCATGAAATATCAGAGCAGTACTATAATCAGGAAATAAAAGCAAATGGATTCTTTGTAAGAATTTGTCAAGGAGAGATGATATCATCAACATCAGCCTATCTTCGTCTGGACATAGGCCTCTCTAATGGCACGCCACTAAGGTCTATCTTAAGCTTTTCGTCTTTAACCGCTGCCAGAGAGATCCCTCTCTAAAAGAGATGACATAATAAGTATGAATGTTGCCGGTTAGAGAGAAAAAGGACGAACTAAAAAGGATGGATTGTTCGTGAATAATTGTATGATCGAGGAAGGGGTTGATAAGTCGGTGATGACGAATAACTGAGGTGAATGAAAGAAAAAGGCGTACCGACAGATAAACAGCGCTGCCAGCCGTTTCAGAGATATTTAAAGAAGATGACTTAATGACTATAATAATATGTTTGCGGGTAGAGAGGATGAGGACGTCCGAAAAGGATGAATTGAGTCCGTGAAGAATGACATACCTATCATTCTCTATCTTAGGCCAAGCTATGATAATATTTGTGGTTCCAATGTGATGCAGTCAGTAGTTACTTATTTAAATATGTTATGGTAATATTTAAAGCAGTTTTGTTATGTCTACTGCATCAACAGTCACTTACGAGACAATAAATTGGTACAATAGCACCCATGCATAACAAACCATTGAAACGAGCCGATGACCGGTTCCATTAATTACATACAATACAAGTGTGTATTGCTACGACTTATGCCAAACAGTTATAAAATTCAGTGTAAAGATTCGCTTCTAACACGCATTATCGTTTTAATTATGCGTGAAAATGGAAACTGAAGGCTAGATAGAGGCCGAGGAAACAGGGATGTGTCTAATGGCAGTTTGTCCTTAGTTGCTCAATGGCAGGAAGAGTGGCGTGGCTCTGTGCGCGAGCGCAGGCAGTATCGTTCCGAGCGCCACTGGGAGCGCCCGCGCAGTGCGTCTTGTCATGCGGTGAAACCCGCGCCTCTAATATGGCATCGCTAACCACCACCAGGTAAGTGTTGCAAGTCTGAGGACATGCTAAGGTGTCATTATTTCTAGGACTTTCTAATGGTGTTTAATTAGTGGAACTAAGAATTTTAATATTTTTAAATACCAAGTAGTAAAATTACCAAGGGGTAAGTATGCAGTACATTAGGTTTGTACTGTGCCAATGTAAAGACAAAATAATAATTTAATACTGTGATAAGAAGAAAGTATATTATTACATACTTTTTTTGCCTACACAAATGAAGTTTTAAATTTAGTTTTAAATTTTAAGGAGTGGCTCCATGAAATTAACTATTTTTTTCAATATATTGATACCAGTATCTTGTTACATATAACTTATTATTGAAATATTATAGGGATATATATAAATTGTGAAATAAAATATGGAAATAATAATATCATCAGACATTTAGTTTTAAGAAATATAAAACCACTTTGACTTTAAAATTATTTAGAAGGTAATTGAATTATATTATCTGTGACAATACTAAACAGTAAGGATGCGTGCAAACATACTGCTTATCAAATTAGAATCTATATAAAGTATAAACTTAGGAAACATTTGAACTAAAAAAAGCCTAATTATAAGATAATTTATATAGGTAAGTACATAATTATCTAGAAACCTAACAAGTCTTTTGGAATTAGGTGCACACATCATCATCGATCTTCGTTCAATCAGCGATTGGATTGAGTTACTGAACTGACAAAAAAATTGATTATAGAAAAATTCTCGCGTACAAAGCAAATGATTACCTATGTGATTACCGCAGGACAAGTTTAAGCCGGCTCCAGTGGAGTCGCGTGCGATGCGGTGCGCACGCGCATGTGCAACCGGATTGAGGCATGACACCACATCAAACGCGACGTTTCAAGAAGTTACCGATGCGAACTCGCTGTTATGTCAACACGATGAGCCGTACGCGTGCCACTGTCAAATTAATTATACTCCACTCAGTTATGTCGAATTCCTAAATATTAGTTACCTACAATTGGACGAGTCTATTCTCAATTGTGTTACAAAATCTTCGTATTACCGTGATGGACTGCTCTAAAGATTATTATTACTTGGAAAACATTATGTTGATTTGAATCAGATGGCGAGACTGGGCGTAGATGAGAAGGGTAGGTGGTCGAAAACGATCACCGAAGTAAAGCCAAGTTCTCAGAAATCAGTCCGCTTCGGTCCGAAGGCACTTTAAGCCATTGGTTCCAGTAATCATTCATATATGGTAGACGTTAAGCCAAATTATAGACTCTATTAGGCGGTTATAAGTTATAACACATAATCGGCAGGGAGTTTATTCTCACATCTTAGAAATATAGGGTCGCGTGCAGTGTGTTTTGAAAGAAAATTTTCTGTCGCTCACTCTTGCGTTGTAGAATAAGCTCCCTGGCAAGGTTTTCCCTAGAGATTATAGCATGGGGCTTTGGTGCTGGGCTCGGGGGCTGTGGTGATTTTCCATCAAGTGAACCACATGCTTTAGTGCCACCTAGTAGTATAAAATAAAGGACGCTGCACACTAATACACCGCTAATCTGCACTACGTGAGAATCCTTGCCATCTCAGGGGGCCTACCGCCGAGTTCAATAGCAATCGATTATAAGGCAAAATGGATTTCGAATTGATTCTGTTGTACCGCCGAACTCATGGAAATCGAAACAAAATGGCGTTCTCCATTTACCTATTGGTCTATCACGGACTGAAGGTCATGAATGAGAGGTGGCTGTCGGCAGATTCCCCGGTACGGATTAATGAACGTAAACAAAGTTTGATCTAGATGGATTACCGGTAATCCATCGAATTCGGCGGTAGGCCCCCTGTTTGTGATAGGAGACTAGCGTATAGCAGTGGGATATTAATGGGAAAATATGATAATAACGGATGGCGAGAGGCAAAACTGTGCCAAGTTTTATAATCGCTTCTTTTCGTAGCAAGCTCTTGTCCTAGGAAGCTGGCACCCATGGATCTCCTAAAGTGCTTCCTTATTTCTTTCACTGGCTCAGCGGCCCGTAGTGGTACTTGGCCTCCATCAAAAAAAGACTCCATTCATATTTACATTGATCAGGTGTCGATCTGGAGGCCAAGTAAGTTCTTCGACATCGTCCCTCCAGCGGTACCTACCTGGGACGCCCAAACCACCGCGACCCTGTGTGTGCTCTATAAAACAATAGAGATTTGTAATTCTGGCTTTGAACTTATTTTAGGTGTACAGAATTTCAAATCATTTTTACATATAATTCAAACGGTGACTCTTTCATACGATTTATTGCCTTAATAATTAAAAGACATACATCATACGGCATAAAGATCCTAAAGCATAATATCCTTTTTTCATAACATATTGCTATGCATAACCATAATAATGCAGAATTGTTGAAAGGCATCATTATAATGTTGTTAACTTTGATAAATTATAATAAGTATAATTATGTGCAAAAAAAATATGCCTTTCATTCCCTATGCTTATCTCTTAATGATTCTGCGTTTCAAAATTTGGCGATATGAAGTTATGCGTTATAACGTTATGCTTTATAGCGGTATGGCAAGTGACGATTATGGTAATCAACATTATGCATTTTGAGTTTATGGCCAAAAACGTTATGCGTTTCAATAGGTAATCAATTCAAACATATGAGACAAATATCGTGATGTTTAATTTAGAGACAGATTCTGTTAATTAATGAATCGTATTTGGTTTCGTTAAACAATTACCTATTGTTATTCGCAATAATATAACTGACTTACGACTGCCCGAGATTTCCGAGGGCACAGGCAGCACTTCATACATTAATTGAAGACAAAATTATTGCTGGCTATCCTAGTGGCGAAATAAATTGACTGCTAATTCAGTCTAGTCGCGTCTATGGGTTTTCGAAGTTATGTGCGTAAAAATTGCTTGATCCGTGCGTCGAAAAGCACGTAAAGTGTTTGGTCCCGGCTGCTATGAACATCTAGGGTATAAGTTATTAGGAAGTCAGTGCTTTCTAACATTCTGACAGTTGGTCGCTCGGAGACGATGACAGGCGGGCAGTCGCTCCATGTAATAACTGAAATTCAGATATCTGATTAGACCACTGAGCAGACCCTGGGCTTTAAGCTGCAGTCTATGGCAATCAGGACAGTGCTAGGATATTAAATAATATTTTTGAAAGTGTTGCTGCGTTCCCGCTTAAACTGTGCTGTAGGTAGCAAATTCACAGTCGTCATGATCATGACAGCCCATTTAACGTCCCACTACTGAGCACGAGTCTCCTCTCACATACCAAGATGCGAGAATATTGGGTCATACTCCACCACGCTGACCCAGTGCGGATTGGCGGAGGCAAGTGTATGGCGTCCTGCTGTTAGAATATTTCAAGCCGCCCAATTAGGCCTCTAACATGGCTTAACGACTAGCACATTTAGTGATAACCGGGACCAACGGCCTAACGTGCCTTCCGATGCACGGAAGCGCTCTATATCAAATAGCACACAAACGGTCACCCATCCAAGGACTGACCTCTGTAACTTTCTTATCTTATAGAGGGGGCCACAGACTAACCGTGGCGCACTTTGAGCCTAATGTCGGATCTTTTGTGCATCCCCTTGCCTTTCACTCCAAATCTCCAAATATTGTTACCATCATCTTTATGACAGTCTTTGCAGATTGGAGCCCATAGACCCTCGGTTGTGGGTAGGCCACCCCCAGGAGACTTATTCGGCAAGCAGCCAACGAGTCATAGGTACACAGCAGGACCTCTGTAAACTCTGCTTTACTTCGGTGATCGTTTTCGACCACTCAGCACCGCAGAACTATAAGCGCTTCAAATTTACAGTGACTCCTTTAAATTAATTAAAAATATATCTGAATTGCTTTAGTCCCATTTTCATTACAAACTACATATCATAATGAAATATCAAACAAATCTGTGTTAACTGTTGTGGTTTTACATAATTTTTTATTCTAATATTTGACGACCGATATGGCGTGGTGGCGAGTATACCCGCATTCCACTCCTGAGGTCGTGGGTTCGATTCCCACACAGGACAAATATTTGTGTGTATAAAATATGAATATTTGTTCTGGTCTGGGTTTTTTCTTATGTATATTAAGTATGTATTTACAAAAAAAAAGTATTTATGTATGTTTATCCGTTATTTAGTATCCATAATACAAGTTCTTAATGATACATATCTTGGAACTAAATAAGTGGTGTAAGTGTCTGAAATATTTATTTAATATTTGCTAAATGGTTTAATAAACTTTATTATGTACATACTTTTTATTCTGTCAAAGCCATCTAAAACTCAAAAGAATCGAAAAAAATCGACGTTCAAGAGATCTCTACAACAATGATGTAATTTCCGCCCTATGTTCTTCGTCACCTTGCTAAAGAAACTTAGCCTTGTCCCTAAAGTTAAAAAGATATTAAAGAAGATAAAGTTAAGATTACAAAGATGGGGCCTGTAATTTTACTATAAAATCTAAATAATCATGTGTACTTACAAAGTTAATAATACCCTTAGTACCTAAATTTCAACATTCAACCGGACTTTACAATTTTGACGAATGTTATGTTAATATGTTTCCGTAAACAATTTGCATGTAACATTGTAATTTGGCTAAAGCGGTCGGTAGTCACCTTGCAGACAAAGCACTTGAGTTATCTCAGAAGCCAAGATTGCTGAAATCATTCTAATCGGTAAAACTAAAGAGAGACAGTTTCTGAGAGTAGTACTTAAAAACGTCAAAATTTTTATCAAATATAAAAAAAAACAATCAAAATATAATTATACAAAAATCATGAAGCTTAGATTCACTTGCAACCAAACAATTAGAAAAAACAAAAAATATTTAAGTATAAGTGAATCTAAGTGCCAGTTCCGAGCCACCGCTCTGTAAGAAGAACTAGCAAGAAACTTACAGGCTATGCTCTTTTAAATTATTAATTGGTTACAATCTTCATTTGTCTGTGAAGATATACAATGCAATATAATATAACATTAACAATATTCATGTTTTAAGTCATTCATATTAGAATAGCCTGTATGAAACGGCAGTTTAATCCCAAGCATTTTTATCAGCCATATAGTCTTTGATAGAATAGTATCCCTTTAAAGACAGCTTGCGTTTTATTGTTAATTTAAATTTATTTAGGCTTAATTGCTGTATATTGCTTGGGATTTAATTCTAGAATCGCACAATTTGACCTTTAAAACATTTGTTAATTTTTTGGAGCCTAGTGGCAGGTACAACTAGTTTATGCTTATTCCTTGTGTTTAGGTTATGTATATCGCTTTTCTTACTAAATCATCCTTTAATCGTCTACTGGTGTCTTTTCTCCTAGCAAATTTACCATGCAATTTTTTAGTTTGGAGAATGCTTCTTTACAGCTCAACATACTACAACATTTATCGCCACTGAATTTTTACCATAATTAGTAAATAGTTGCTAAATCTTAGGTTCTACGAGTAAATCTTAGGATTTCTTTAAGTAAATTATTACCGAGTGGTTAAGTAGGACTGGCCACACATTATATAACCAATACGGTGAGATAAACATGGTATCTGTGTGGTACAATTACGGAAGCCTTAAACTTAGGTTTAGGTTATGTAAGCTGTTAAGGCATAAGATATTCTTTTAGTTTCAAAATAGGTTTCCTGAAAAGGTATTTCCATTTGGGTGTTATTTAACGTGTCTTCAAAATTAATAAATTGCCAACCTAACCTAACCTTTTTGTACATCAAAAATACTGATTGAGCACCTAATCACCTATTAGATGCTCACTCAGTATTTTTGATGATCAAAAAAGCTTTTTTTAGAGGTTTAGTTTATTATATTCCTTTCCATTTAAAAGAGGTGAAGTACGTAGTACTCGATTTTCAATAGTAGGTGCCTACGTGTAGCTGGAACTTTAAATATAACCTTTATAAATTCTCCATGCACCTACTGCTAATACTAAACTAATAATAGAATAGTTAGGTAGATTGTTTGCCATTATATACTTGCTTTCAATTTTATTCTTAGACCTATATTTGTAAAATATTTGCACGCTACTTTGGCAAAAATGTGAGACGCCTATATACATCAATGTAACAACAACTATTGTACCATGTTTTATCAAATAAATAATAATTATTATTATTATTGCAAAAGTCGCATTATGCAAAATACTTACAATGCATATCCCACTGAAAACGAAAGCAATTTCAATCTATAATCATATCCTTTTCTTAAAACAAACAAATGAAAGTTGAACCAACTGCCAGTTTTTTTTTTTTGTACAAAATATATTAACATTCAACTTTTGTTATAAGCCACTCACTTAAACCACCACGGTTTTTTTGTGAGTGGAAGTTCACAACTTATA
This sequence comes from Musotima nitidalis, assembly GCA_949126915.1. Taxonomy (NCBI): domain Eukaryota; kingdom Metazoa; phylum Arthropoda; class Insecta; order Lepidoptera; family Crambidae; genus Musotima; species Musotima nitidalis. The sequence continues at coordinate 20,501,401 of OX421416.1, forward strand.
AATTGTTCAGATGGATTATGAGTTCAATCAAACTACCATTTACTTTGAGCATCTCTCGCAGATTTTCACGCCCGTCCGGAATTCAGAAGAAACGTTTTTAGTTGGTTATTACGGTTACCACGGATACGATAGTAGCATTCGGCAGCGCAAAAAACCTAACTACAGGATGCCCCACCTGCCTCTGCCGAGTACAGGGTCGGAGTGATGGAAAATGACCTAAATACACATTGTAAGCGATGCGTTGATCAAAGAACAGGGTTATAATAATAAGAAATTAACAATAAATCAATTTAAATTAACAATCAAGCGGAAGCTGTTTTCAAAGGGATACTATTCTCACAATCACACTTTAATGGCAGATAAATATGCTTGGGATTAAACTGCCGTTTCATACAGGCTATTCTAAAATGAATGACTTAAAACATGAATATTGTTAATGTTATAATTATATTGCATTGTATAGCTTCACAGACAAATGAAATTGTAATTCAAATACCAAACCAATGGATAAATTTGAAAGAGCCTGTAAGTTTCTTGCCAGTTCTTCTTAAAGAGCGGTGGCTCGGAACTGGAACATAAGATTCACTTACATTTAAATATTTTTATTTTTAAATTGTTTTGTTGCATGTAAGTGAATCTAAGCTTCGTGATTTTAGTGTAATTTTCGACTTTTTTTTTTTTACTTTTTACGTTTTCAATTACTATGTAATTTTTTATGAAATAAATTATTTTTGATTGATTGAATCCACAGTTACTTCTAAAAACTGTGATTTATCTCACACGAAAAAAATGTGTCTTTAAAGAAAGTCTCAGAGAAACTTTCAAAGCAACTAGAAAGGAACCAAACAAAAGAATCAACAGAAAACGGTGACCTTAGATAACTTATAATGGTTGTTAAAGATAGTTTGGTTGCACCAGGCAGAATAGACATCTAATTAGAAGAGATAGCCTATTCTCAGATTTAGCCATGCGAACCTGAATTAAGAACTTTTTAATACATGGAGTATAATTTAAGAGCGGCCCCTATGTATTCTGTACTTGACCTTAACCAATCTGAAAACACTTAACAGACTCCGAACTCGATTGTGTCGCAAATGGCATAGACAGGCAAATGCAGAAGCATCTGCCCGTAAACCATGGGTAACCTGCTGCCTAGTTATAGGTACCGCGCGTTCGGTTCCACATATTAACGATTTCATAGTATATCTGAATTACCTTTCACATTAATCTGTATCTACATTCAGACAGCATCAGTCATTTAAATGGTTGTAACACTAGCATTTCATTTATCAAAATCAAAATTCATTTATTCAAGTTTGGCTCAATAAAGCTCTTATGTATGTCATACTTATAAACTAACGCGTCCTTATAAACTATCCCTAAGACACTTGAAAAATTAAAATGCTAATAATAATTAAAAGGCTTTATTCAATTCAAAGTTAGAACTTAAAGATAGAATCTCATTCGTCCACTGAATTCGTATTTTTTTTCTACATCTGAAGATGATTATGATGAGATAAACTGTCCATTAAAAGTAAAAATTGCAAGCTGTAATTTGCATAAAAACTCAATATTATGTTATTCTAATTATAATACAGTTGGGTAATGTTTTATAGGAACTAGAGGGGGGGGGGGTAACTAGTAATCCTGTAAAGTCCATTAGGTAACCGTTGATGTAATCTTATTAATTTGTTCAACTAAGTACCTACCTATTACATAATGTTACGTTGAATATATGCGCTAATATTTCCGATTGCTATATTATTTAACAACAATTATTTCGAAAATCAAAGGATTACGAGTCATTAGATTCTGTTTTAGCTAATTTGAACTGAAATGTTTTTAACAATTTTAAAGTTAGTGTAGAGTATTTAATAGTCCGGCGACTTCGAAATAAAGTATTGTACACCAGGATTGATCCGGTTATTATGTTTTATTTAATGTGAGCTTCTTTGCAAAGCCTTTTCCATAGCATGGCCTACATTTTATCGTGAATGTTAAACATAGAGAAACATTCCTTATTCCGTCCAAAAAGTACAACGACCCTTATTTATTTATATATTTTCCATAAATATAACGTCTTTTTACGTGTTGATTTCGGGTTAAAAACCTCTTATGGTTCAGGGTCTCAATATCCATCGATACTAAATTGTATCAAACTTTAAGCGATTTTTCATTAAAGTAACCGGTAAGGATTATGGAAAAAATATATAAGCGCGGGTTAAGTTTCTCGCTGATTGGCAGCGCTGTTCGATAAGTATGTGTCTCAGAGGGAACATGAATCTCTGAGTAACTGTTCTGTGCCGACGTTTTATTTAATTTCATACATTTTGACATAATCATTAGCGACGATCAGCGTAATAGTAAAACTAGCCACAGAAAAATACATAGATTAATAAACAAGAATACTGATTTAATTACACGGATATCATTTAGAAGACACAGTAATATAAAGGTTTTTCGCGACATCGCTGAAAATTCCGCGTTGACTCAAAAACTCCATACACGCCTCTATTAAAGTCTCCACTTCTTTACGGGACTTAACTTTGACTCGACTCGGCTATGACGGACTTTACTCGACTTTCACTGTGACTAAATTATAAAAACGCTGCATTTATGCAAATAAATAATTAAATATTTTCTGACAATTACACCAATTATTTAGTTCAAAGATCATTAAGAACTTGTGTAATGGATACTAAATAACGGATAAACATTATAAATACTATTTTTTTTTGTAAATACATACTTAATATACATAGGAAAACACCCACACCAGAACAAATATTCATGTTCATGCACACAAAGATTTGTCCTGCGTGGGAATCGAACCCACGACCTTAGAAGCGGAGGGCGGGTATTCTCGCCACCACGCCATATCGGTCGTCAATAACTTGACACTGACAAGTCCTCTTAACGAGTGAGTCCATATTTAATAAAAAAAAGGTAATTTTAAATGCCTGCAAATGGTAAGGGTGTACAGCAATCCCTTTTTTTATTTACGTCGGTAACAAAATGCATTTACGCACTGTCTCCCGGCCAAAGGGGGACTGAGAAAGGTGTAAAAAAAAAAAACTTTATTGTCTTTAAGATCAACATGATCATTTAGATTCGTCAAATATCCAGACAAAAAATTGAAATTCGATATATTTTTTTAACAACAATAAAAGAGATATGAGCTGTAGGTACAATAATAAAGTGTTTGGGACTCACCACCGGCAGACACGACCGCCAGTAGTAATCCCACTAAAAATCTTCCGACGACCCCCCCGCTTGTTGAGAAAGAGGCGGGGTGCCAGTACCTGGGTTGCAGCCCTGACACCCCGCCAGCGGCCAACGTCCCCGGGACCAAAAACGAGAGGACCTCCTCAGAGAGGCGCAGTGGACGCGCCCCTCCTACCAGGGTCCATGGTTAGACAGCAGGGGCGCCCGCTGTCCGTCTTAGTTTTCCCCCCGGTAGTCATACTAAGGGCACCCAGAGTCGCCAATCTCTGGGTGTTACCTTTTCCCTAGGGCCCTCAGCAGAGGTACTCTCTACACGACAAGGTGAAGACCAGGGGGGGGGGAAGTCAACCGTCGCTGCAAGTGGTGCACCTGCCTTCTTTCACCAAACTTAATTTTTTAACCGACTTCCCGAAAAGAGGAGGTTCTCAATTCGGCCGGTATATTTTTTTTCTATTTATGTATTTTGATTACGCCGAGGTTTATAGACCGATTTACGTGATTCTTTTTTTGTTCGATGCGGAATAAAGTTTATCGTTGTTTATGTGATCAAAATATGTTTCTTTTATTAGAGAGTACTTGATCTGGAAGCACTTTACATTGTTTAAAAAGGCCACAATTGTCATAATAAAACTTTTAATTGGCGAAGTGTGCGCCTACCGCTGCCTACCCCTTCGGAGAAACAGACGAGTTTGTAAGAGCGTATAATAAAAAGGCATGAACACTGGTACAATAATCTTTTCAAGCATCGCCAAGAGGGTCTTAGGCAGCGGGGGCAGGAGGCCCCTGCTGTCTAACTATGGACCCTCCGAAAAGTCGACCACAAACGCCATGGTCGCACAAGGAGGTAGGAGGGGCGCGTCCATTGCGCCTCTCTGAGGAGGTCCTCCCGGTTTTGGTCGGGGTGTCAGAGCTGCAACCTACTTACTCTTCTTTACTCAGACGAAAATGCTACTAAGAGGAATATGAAACGAATCAATCACCTTTCGTTACGAGAGATAATGTTTGTTTATATACTAAAATAAATATGCTATTATGGAAACGCAAGGCGATTTCTGCTTGACTGGCTGCGACGAACTTCGCCATCGACAAATTCAATTAGCTAATTAGCAACAATTTGTTTTGTTTACCGCAAACGCTTATAGCCCCGAGGCAGACTAGCGATGCAACAGGATATTTCTATCATGCTTTGACAAACTAGATGATATGCAGGCGACACAAGTGGTTCTGGAGTAATCACATTATTATAGGCACATGAATTGCAGCGGAAACCTTTAACATATTGCAAAACACTGGAAATTATAGAGGCATCGCGAATTTTGTGATGTAAGTAGCTTGACAGTAACATTTTTAAAAGTTTATGTTGACAAAGAACTGTAAACCATGTCTATGAAAAACGTTTACCCACAGAACACTATGCCGGCTAAGCTCTACTCAATTCTAATATTGATTATATAATTTTTGCTGGTTCTGCCCTAGGGCCCTAGACTGGTCTATTCAGAATCTCGCAGAGCGTCTGCCGTTTTGCCCCCACAACCAGTTTCCAGAATATTAGAAGAGGCTAATGTTCCTATAATAATTAGTGACCGGCTATATGTGCTTTCCGAAACACAAATCAAGCTCAACGTGGTTAGTTTTAAATTCATAGATATATGTCTAAACACTAACCCAAATATTATCATATAAGGTTAACATTGGATAGAAAGGGAAGGAAATTATAAAAAACGTGATCTTAACTATACCTATACAATTTTCAATTGCGTGCGAGAGGCGCTGCAAGTATTAATAACATGTCATGTCCAAGCGCAAAGGTCCTGATTTGAATAGCTACAGTATACATAAATGCAAGGATGTATCCGGTATCCTGCGTGTAATTTGAGCCGCAATTAGCACAGAGGGAAACTATTAATCAAACGATTATATCCTTCATCTAATATACCAAATTTATTTTCATCCACTTTTTCCGTTCTGTTATGTATTCTCGCACGCGAAAATTTATCAATTTTACGAATGACGGGAAACGCAAATCACGCTTTTTCGTGTTCTTAGAACAATTTTAATTAGTTGTTTATGTATTCGTGCAGAAAAAACTATGTGAGTTTTTTTTTGTAAAATTTTCATGATTTCTTAGAGAAACTTTAAATACGTTCCATACAAACTGTTACTGCATGATGATTATACAGACAAAAGACAGTTTTTCATCTTAATTTGTACAAAGAACCACTTGTCTGATTAGTATATATTCCAAACGTGTTTTTATATTCTTGCTTTGGTCAAAGTTAATAAAAAAATATTTTTGAAGTTATAAATCTCGTTTATTTCATAACATGTTATTGAAACTTGGTATGGTAAAGTAACTCATAATACTATTCTCTAAATTGTTATTGATTCACATTTTCATTTAACTATAATCATTTGCAATAATGGTTAGGTGCGTATTGATTTAAGTTTTTAATAATAGCATCGACAAATTTATAAACAAATCTTTACAAACTTATATAACAACAAGAGCAGCGTCGAACAGCTGCGTTTGTTTCATAATAATGCATTGTCTGTTACGTGCTGTCCAACCTGATATAGACATTTCAATAAATATTCAGTATTGTTTTACCCTTTGACCCTTGTTGGACGTTGATATAAATATGTAAGTAGGACTTGTAACAAATGATAGTAAAATTAATAAACAAAAAAAGACCAGTGATGAAAGATGAGATTCAGTGCCAGCAGAACAATTCAATTCAATTCAATTAATTTATTGCCATCTAAGTGTACATAATGGTCGTACAAAGGATATGAATTCCCACAGTTACTATTCAAATGAGTAAGCTACTAAGGATACTTTCTTAGAATAGTAATTATTTCCTTACCTATCCCAAGCACTTAATCAAAAAAAATAGAAAAGTTTATTCTTTAATCAATAACTTGGAAATATTAAGCTCTGCAGGAAATTTTACATCAGAAAAAATTTAATCTGGTATTTATGACTGTATTGCTCAGTTAATCAATGTTGCTATGTCTTTGTTTCAGGTCATTCACGATGTACTTAGTGGCAACACTAGTAATAGCTGAAACACCGGGAAACGCGTATACAATGGGTCGTACGAAGACCACAACTCTTAGTTTATCTTCAGATCTGATGGTGGAGAATACCGCCTTTGTAGCGACGAGAAATGATCCACCAAAAGTTATAAACGACAAAGGACAAGGCACAAATAAAGATGCGCATAGCACTAAAGTCTACACGCTTCTGCCCACGAGAACTCCTATTAATAGCGTAGAAATTGATAAGAAATCTCCCTTGGTGGTTGCAAAAGCACCCTTAGAAAAGATAACAAATTCATCATTTCATTCAACTCCATTGAACTCAGATACAACATACCAGGAAGGAACAGTTACCGAATCTTATGATTCAAATACTCTTACAGAGAAAAGTGCAGAAATTACAATAATGATAAATGAACCTGCTACCAATAATTATCCCACAACAATCATCACGGAAAATGGAACTACTCAAAAAACTTGTGAAAACTGTTCTGAAACATCTTTGACAACCTCAAATGATAGACTGGATATTGTCAATTTATTTTCTCCAACAACGATGCCATCCTCTGAGACATTATGTGAAAACTGCAGTGAAACAGTGACGAGTTTAAATGATAGATTAGACATTGATAATCTGTTTTCAACAACAATCGTTATAAGTCCCGCTTCTAAGATACCATGTGTAAACTGCAGTGAAATAGAAAGGACTTCAACCGACTTTACAACCAGTATAGATAATATGGCAACTCAGAAAGCGTGCGCAAATTGCAGTGAAGTAAGTGAAACGTCTACTGAATTAAATCAGAACGTGTCAAGTGTTTCTAGCAATATAATAAATACTGATCCAACTACTCATAAAGAAAATATAGATCATGTCACTGATCTGGAAACAATGGTAAAGGATGCTTCTAGTTCAGCTACTAAAATGCCTTCTTGGAAAACATACACAACTATCGATAGAAAACGCTCTACCACTGTCGCTGAAATAGAACCTAGCACAAGCACAGACCGGAACCATGAGCTGGTGAAATCAGAATCTAGAATTACGAATGTCACAATATTAAACTCAGATAATACATCATCAATATCGCCACAAGAAGCAGGAGACACAGTTCAAAGTTTATCAAAGCAAGTAGACGTAGTTACGGACCAGAGTAAAGACCCCGAGAAACTATCAACAGTAAGTATTACTGTAGATGCTACAACAGATAAAGAGTTAAACCCTCAATGGTCAGTTGAAGCTGGATTCAAAGAGTTATATGGTAGAACAGCAGATACTCCACAGCCTACTTTAGATGCGATAAATGAATATACAGTGTCAAATAATGAGACAGAGCTAGGTACCGGAGGTACTGTAGAAACAGAAAGTGTAGAAAACAAGAAATTCTCCGAAATGGAAGCGCAAAGCCAATTGGTAAGTTTATTTCAGATATTACAAACCCATTAAAGTAGAAACAATATATATTTATTAAAACCACAGCATTAATATCTGATGCGGATCGAACCATTGCTGAAATTTGATTCTACAGGGAGATAGTAGATTTATTAAAGATGATGATAATGGAAGCTGGCACGTCCTTTTGTATTGTTATAAATCTTCAAACCCATATCATAAAAACTTTAAAGTATTCAATTGCTGCGCACTGCCAAAAGTTTGCTTAAAAAAGATAGCGGGTGGCGGGAAGATCCTTTGATTTGAGTTAACTAGAAAGCTCGTAAATCAGCGTCCTATTAGCTAAGCGGTTAGATCAGTGGACCGGTTATCCAAATGTCGTAAGTTCGATTCTTACCTGGGTCACCGCGGACGAGTTGATTTTTGTAGTAATATTTCATAAATTCTTAAATTAATACTTAGGTATGGACTTTTTAGGTTCCAGTTTTAGTGGATGACCTCACTTTACATTAGTTCTTTTTTTCATAAATTGATTATGCGTATATTCTAATGCCAATTCGCACTGGGTTTGCGTGGCGAACCCAATTTTTTTGCTGTTTTAATCAATGTCCTTTAATTTGGTTTGAAAATATAAAATGACTTAATATCTTTTTCAGGTCAGTGACGCAATAAGGGAAGAATTGATGCAGGAACAAGTTATCAAAGATAAATCACAAATAGCGGCTATAGTTGAAATTACGACAGAAGATGCTCTCAGCGTGAGACCGATAAGCTCAAAAAATATCTACACCGTAAGTCCACACTATAAGGGGATGAAGAAGATAGATGTACAACCGTTAAAACCATATGTTAGGGATCCTGATGATAATAGCTGGAGAAATGAAAGTCTGAGCTTGCTAGGTATAGTATTTAATGCAAAAAATGCTTCAAAACCCTTCACTCAAGTGCTGAAGAATAAGACTGAAGCTGAGCTTAACAATTTCAATGAAAAGGAAGATAAAAATGAAGTAACAGATTTAAGGGAAAGGTTAGAAAAAATTGCAGAGATGCGCAAATCCAAAAAGAAGAAAGTAAACAAGTTCGGGGATGCAGTATATAGCGATTATGAAGAAGGCTCTTTTGATCAAACTAATCCAACGACTGTCGCAACCTCTGTTTCTCATTTTAACAAAGTGGGAAAGTTAGCTTTTCTGGAAGAAACTACAACACCTTCAACAGCGAAGCCCGAGGTTACTACCTTACCAGCAATATACATGCATAAAGAAACCACTGAAGCATCAACTAAGACACCAAAGAATAAAAACAAATATTTAGAGTATTATGACACCACTGATGACTATGACGTAGAATACATGACCATGCCCAAACTTGATCTTAAGAAGTTTACTACGGGTCCTGCTCAGGAAAGTACAACAGCACACCCATATACATTGACGACCACAGTGTTCAGCAGTCAGCCGATAAATACTTATTTACCCGAGAGAAAACCTACAATTCAATATTTCCCTCCTCGTCCTTCACCACAAAAAGTGATTGTCAACGATTACGACAATAATTTCCAAAAGAAAGTAAATTATAATATAGATGACTCCACAAAGGAATTATCCCATACGTTGACGACATTACCGTACACCGAACCTACGACTTTATTTACCTCTCAGCAAACAACACCGGATGCATTGAAAAACCATTACATAACGTTCGCTTCGCTGGCGAATAAGGCGAGCAGCACCAGTAATATGCAAAGGCCTAATGATGACGAAAGTTTTAACCGAGCATCCTACGTCATCAAACATTTTAAGGACTTAGTCAACGAGGCGCTTAGGGATAATTATGATAAGAATCCAGATTTCATACTGCCTTATACTGAGCCACCGTTGAAGGGTTTGACTATCACTGAAGCGGAGGCGGGGAGAGTAAAGCCGAATTTGGATGAGACTTACGACTACGTTGTGCCCGATTCCAAAAAGATCGTACTCAATCAGTTTTTGAATACTTTCAACGACAACAGTGAAAGATTTAAAGTAGATTTTCCGATTCTGTACAACAGTAGCGTGGTGCACTCGCATGGGGATGGTAGCGGGAAGGTAGTAGCATCTTCCAATGCTCTTATGAAGATGTTGCACGAATGGCCTCCGCACGGGAGCGGCTCTAGACCAGAGCCTTGTGACACTAACTGCGACCTAAAGGTGGAGCTGTCTCCCGCATACGAGCTGCATTACTACGTCCCCGACGAGGAAGAGAAGCAAGTAGCTGAACAGAAGCAGGCCTCAATCCCTTACGTATTCAGATTATGATTGATCTAGATCCATCAAATTTTATCTGTTTTATAACTTCGAGAAGTACTCAGCGGTAGTGCTAAAATTAGACACCATTTCTGTAAAAAAACAACTATTTTATTATTTTATAATGCACTTCATTCAAAATCTTACTGATGCGTTCATGGAGTGGCACAATGACACATTGGAGTGACAATCTATTACTTACTTCAGTGTGATATTTACCAAAGATTATTATCACTAACATTTTCATAAACCTTACATGTTTTATAAAGATGTTAGTGTTTCGAATATACCTATAAGTTTCATTGTAAATATTTTCTTTATGGAACACATGAGTGTTGCTATTTACGAAACCTGACCATAGACAACATCTGCTGTCTATGTGTTCAGCGATGAAACCAATATTGTGTTATTTTGTACATTTTAAATTATGTATAATGTCTAAGAACATAATATTTTAATCATTAAAGTGATTGTTAAATTAGTGACAAATGAAGTTATTAATTTGTTAAATAAATAGTGTTTAAATATTTTTTCTGTATTTCATTTCAATGCAATATAATATATTATGCGGGGAGTAAAGAGACCTTAATTAAAGCTTTGGCTTTGGTTTTGGCTAGGTACGCATTCTACATATCATAACACGAGACATTACCTTAAAATTACCATTGGGAAACGATTTTCAGTTAACTATAGTGTTAAAAAAATGCAATTGGCAGCATATAATGAAATGCGCGCAACAGACCTCGTTTCTGCGAGCTGATATTATCTTTAAAAAAAACTTAAGTAATGCAAGAAATTATTTTAATCACAAACAATGCAAAAATGTTCATGTCTTAACTATAAGATTATTGATTTCCCAGGTAAAAAAAATATCTTGATGCTGGGCAGAGTACGCAGTTTTTGGCTTTGATCGGGGTCATTTTACACCCTGTATTACACCTTGTATAATAGAATTATAAATCTTAATGATAGGATGATATTAAAAGAATTGAACAATTATTGAATGCTAGGCTTTCATTCTAAAGCGCACTAAACAAAGATGGTCGCATTCTTGTTAGAAGAATCAAACAAAAATTGGTTGCCTGTAAAGTCGGTATACGGGCGAAAGTTTTACGTGACAACGACTTTGAGTGGTAAAATAATTTTAATGTGAATATTCATTCGTATAGTAGGAAGAAGGATGAAATAATAGTAACAATTTAAAACATTTATTTATACAAAGAATTATATTTATGTCTGTCTCTCTCGCTCTTTGGCGGGCTAACCATGCCCGAGTGGAAGGGACGCGTGCCTCTCACTCGCTCTCATTGTGAGCGCATAACGTGAGCGGAGCGTAACGCAGTTTCTTGAAGTGTCACCCGGCAAACACGCGACAGTTTTACCTCTCACCATACTCTTATGTTCTATTATCATCCCAATATCCTGAATAATTAAAGCAAATTATAAGCGTCTTACTAGTGGGCTCCTGGTCTTTCCAGATTTAATAGTGACTCCTCTTTAACAAACATCCTTCGACCCAAGAAAACCCATTGCTGCAATAACTATGTATTGCCATTACCGTGATATGAGATTTGACTCGTAAGATCTGGGCGGGACTTGCCTACCTCTTTCACTCCCACCTTGTTCAAATTGTACTTTTTTTTTTTTACGTGACACGTCATAATGACTACTTCCTGCCTGATGGTAAGCAATCGATGCAGTCCAAACAAAAATTAAAGCGCTTCATACCGTGAAATAAGCACGGTATAAAGCGCATCTACCCCTGATGGCCTGCTAAAATGCCGTTTCACGCCCCGCTTAAAACACCCGGGATCATAGGAAATAGGAAACACATGAGCCGGCAGCGGATTCCAGAGCTTAGTGGTCTTGCTCAGAAACGACCTCCCAAAATTTCTTGGTTCGAGTGCTGATAGTCTGCACAGTATAAGGATGGTTTCTAAGACCAGCACGTGTTGTTCGGGAGAGGGCCGGATGAGATCGAAAAGCTCCTCAGAACACTCGCCATGGTAGTTTAGGAGCATTTTGTTATTTTATCGAGTGAAGAGCGAAATGAGAATCAAATAAACCATTATTAAAGCACCTTGATTTGGCATCAATAGGTTCCGCTGCCAAAATAATATTATGGAAAGGGCTTATTGGCAAATTTCAAAGGTGGGCAACGATATGATTTCCATTAGTTTGTATTTTTTTATTATTTGTAATTTCCATAAGACAAGATAGAGAAAAAAAACAAAAGCTCGTTTTAAAATACAATTTTATTGACATTTTCATTTTAGAATAATATGCAAACACCACTCGATCGTTCTATTACTGGTAATCTAACGGGATATAGGTCACTTACTGGATAAAACGACTAATAATGTTCCGCATATAACTATCATTTTACTAGGCCATACCTAGACAGTATTAATCATTCTATAGATCCCATTGCGAAAGGCAACACTATTATGATGTGACACGTCACATTCTGTCTTCTGGTAAGCAATCGATGCAGTACAAAAAATCGAGAGCGCTCGTGGAACAAGCACGGTAACAAGCGCGCTCACTCATGTAGGCCTGGACTATAAAATTTGGGACTAACGTTACTTGAAACGTTGTATATAGTCTGTAAAATAATATTTGTATAGGGAACCGCAAAAGTCAGTTTATCATTACGTGTTCAAAGTTCCACCAAGTGCCAACAATCAACACTATAAAAACAATTTGATTACAAGTCACTTTGAGCATAATCACAATATTACAAGTCAGTTATACATTAGTTAAATCTAATCCACCCTCGTCTGACCAATGTGTGGATCTATTTAGTTAATTAACTCACTGCTTTCCTCAAACCGAGTGGAAATGCAATTCTGGATCGAATAAATAATTATTTTACAATCTCAATGCATAAAACTCGAAAAAAAAAAACAAAATGACAATTTCAAAATGAACACATGTCTTCTTTGGATATAATAAAGAATTTTAGAACACCATTTTAGTTATATACAATAAAAAAATGTTCGAATGGAACGAAATAAAAATACAGAAAATACTAATTTATGTGTCCATTTTTATATTGTAATAAAATAAAAACGTTATGACAATTATAAATAACGTGTAAGACATATAGGAACAAACAGTCGAGAAATCTCGCGTATTGCAAAAGCAAGTAGAGTAAGGTAACACATATTTGGATAAGTGAACTCATAGTTAATAAAACAAAATTTATTGAAATAATTCAATTAAAGCAGAAAATTGTTCTTAATTAGACGCCTTGACTAATTGATTCATTACTAACGAGTAGATTATAATAACCTTTATTAATATTTGCAAAAATTAATTTAGTATTTATCATTTCCGTAGTACAAATTCAGATTTTTGTCTATTTGAATTTATTTTGAAATAACCTTTGACTAAATTGTATATTTAAACTAATTAATTTAATGATCGTAAACATAAATAATATTAGTTTTTGCAAGAAACAAATTAAGCATTTATCAAGGCATGAAGATCTGGCAACATTCTGTTTCGTATTTTCAAGTAAAATTTGAATATAGACAAGGCGTCATAACGAAATACTTGATTTAAAAAAATCTAAATAAATAATGGAGACAGTGCCACGCCGTTTGTTAAGTTAAATAAAGCGCGATCAATACATTTCACATTGGATACGATAGTACTATTTATTTATTAATTAATATTTTAAACTAGAAGCGAATATTTACAAGGATACGCACATCACTAGATAGATGCCTGCCTTCTATCAGCGCTCTTGGCCTTTGGGGTAGGTTATATTTATTAATATAATTATAAAAAAAAATACTATGATCTCTGGGATTTTACGCAGTGCCATCTAAATACAGACTTAGCCGAGCTTGCACTATACGCACATGATATCGGTTCATGCGCTTATTTTTTTGTACACATATAATTATGTTGTTAACCGTATCAGTTGGTCCCGACCAAGAAAAATATTGTTGATTTATTAGACATCCCAAGCCTAATATTAAGGACCTAGAATTATGGTCAGTTGGTGACTTACCTTTTCTTCGTTCTATCAGGACTAATATTTGAGTAAAAGAATACGAATATATTCCTTGGTCTGCGTGTTTGCTATTTAAGTATTTTTTTTTAATTATCAAGTACCCACAGTTTAAGCTATAAATATTATTAAAACTGCCTACTAATTATTTTAATCGACTGTACTATCAGTATGATAACGAAGTCATACTATTTTTAAAACACTTCACGCTTTAAATGTATTGTGAGAAATGACTCGGCTACCTGTTCCCAAAAGCCAAGTCCGCTGCCAGCCATAGCGCTTTACAGTTACACATTACCAGTCTTTCATTTCATTACACTAACCAGTGCCCAGCACGGGGAGTGGGCAGCGGGGAGGGGGTGATCTTCACTTCACGGAACGGGAGAGAGAACTAATTAAACAAGAAGAGAAAATAGCATGTGATTGACCCAAGGTAGGGGTATAAATTCTGCCTCAATTACCTAAGTAGCTGGCTAATATTATCCAAGCAAAAATTCTGCCTCTAATTTAATTAAGTTATTTACTCTAGATATTGTAGAATAATATAAAGGTAACCATAAATATCAATAGAGCGCGAACCGTTGTTAGGGCACCAAACGAAAGATACTTTATTTTAGTCGATTTTGTCAAAGATTCGACTATCGATTGGTGTAGCAAAAGTATTTTACGTATGTAAAAGCAGAGAAATGTGTGATGTTCATTAATATATAATTTAATTAAACTGTAAAATGATGCTCTTGAGCTATTAATTATTTTTGAGTTAGACACAGTCAACTCACGCGCTATCTTTTAGTGTTTAACTTATATTAATATAGAAGAGTTCAAAAATGAAACGGATGCACCATAACTAGAATATTTCAAAGAAGTTCAAATAATTTGACATAAAACACAATAATCTAAAATGGACCTTGAAGAAAATTTGTCGAACGACGGAATTAATGCTAGGATAAAAGTACATGAAGATAATGAATTAAATAATGGTAATAATGATAGGAAACAAGTGTACAATGAAGAAAGATCACCCAACGCGCCTAAAGCAAACGAACATGCCGCACAAACGATACCCAAGTGACTCGCGGGGACGGCCCAGCCGCCGCTCCCGGGACGGACTTAGCTAAACTGTATATTTAACTAACATACACATTGCAATGTTTCATTCTCAGCTTAAAAGGGGCTAGTAACTCGAAACACTATATAACTTACACAGAAATTTGCTAATCTACTTGAAATTTTTTAAATTGCTTTCAGAATTTCCGAAATTAGGAAACTATTATTTTTATAAATAACCCACATTGAAATTTAAAAAAACATATAACAGCTATATCATTTGATAATAATGGTTTCGACAATATTAAGAAATATTTCTACATAATCGAAAGCGAACCGGCTCAAATAGGTAAGACTAAAATACGATATTTATATTAATTAGCAATATTTATAATAACTAAATCAGCAGTAACATAAACCGGTATTAAAACTAAATGTTAAATTTCCTATTAGAGTTTGAATTCTAACCCCTATTAACATCTTTAAAGGCAACGTTTAAGCGCAAAACTCGACTTGTTTAATTAGAATATGATTAAAGTTTGGAAGTTTGTATTCGAATGTCACAGTAACGTCCGTAAGAACTTAAACAATCACTATAATATTGGCACCTCGTATTTTTGGCACCACTAGCATAGACCGAAAGAAACATTTAAAATTATACAAATAAAAATAAATTCGGTATCAGCACCAGTTCTTTATTCACAAAAATCTAAGGAAATTCAATCTTATTTAGAAAATAAGAGGAATTCCGTACATCAAACCAAATGTATTTGTGAATAAAGACTCGGGTCACAAATCGAAATCTAACAACAAGGTGCCAGCACGGATCTCTTACGATTCAAATTTTATACAATTAGCAATTCTTTATACAATGGTGTACATACATACTAGCACCGCTAAAGTGTTACGTATAGAAAAATTAAACGATTCGGACAAATGTATTATTTATAAATGCAAAAACGTTCCTCAACTACTGTGTTATAAAAAATCACACCAATTAACAATTGACTTTGACCACAAGGAAGTGTGCGCGAGACGAGTCGCAATGAGCTTCACCCGCTCGTATGTTAACGATATTTCATCTCCTAGTATGCTCCGGTGATAAAAATGATAACCAATTAAAGAGCAAATAACGAAATCCAAAGCGTAACATTACAAATTTTTACTTATATCTGTAGTGAGTATGTTCAATTTTCCGTATACTTATAACCACATCCATAAAGCTCTAACAGGAAGCCTCACTATACATATATTATGATTAAAATTAATCGTTTAATTAAATATATTTTTTAAATATCATTTGTAACATTTACACAATCATACAAATCCTAAATCAATAAAGCATACTCGATGTCCAAACTAACCACTACGAACTATCCCGAATCACAATCTTTATATTTTATACAATTACAATTTCCTAGGGTGACATAAGTTTTTTTTTACAATTCAACAATCCTTTCAAGAAGCGTATTAATTTCATTAATACCAACGACGATTCGGTAGCTCGGATAGATTCACAATCGACTAGTACTTGCGTTAATAGTGAGTGATGGAACCAAACACATTCACAAACCTGCAATAACCTGCAACACATTCAATAACCTGCATGCGCTGATGCGTTCTTTACAAGAAAATAATTTAGAAAATCGAGGCTAGGCTATAATTTATCCCTTCAATAACATAGAAAGTTATATGTAGTATGTAAATGCAATAGTGAGCTGAACTGAAGTCAATCTCAGTAGATTTAACATGTTTACAACACATATTCAATAACAAAAACAATGAGAACGACAGACACAATGTTCGGATTCCAACATGTTGCTCACAATTCTATTTACCACACGTTTGTAACATCTTGTGACTTGTAAAATAAAACAATTTATATTGGAAATATACATAACGTTAGGTAAAATAGAAATAACTAATTGGTACTTTTTTAAATATTTTTTAACAGCCAAGTCACAAGAATAAGAAAAAATAACTTAAAAAACATTGCGAACCGCGACTTGAACACTATCGTATGCAAAAATACATATTCGGCGATACAAAAATCTCTTCATAAGACCCTTTTCTACGTATAAATATGCATTAACACTAACCTATCCTAAGTGGGGATAATTTTTCTATTAATTTTATTTACTGGTACAGAAATGCATTAATTATTCCAGTTAAGTTTAAAATCGTCCCCACGTCTAGTTGACTAAGATAAAACCTTGTTAAATATCAATAAAAGCTAAGTGCTCCGGAAGTATAAGTTAATGTTACAGTGCCAAAGGCTGTATTTCTGCCTGGACTACTTGAACGGACTTAGAGAAAGCTTTTGACATAGTCTTTCATATAAGGAATGACGATCATACGAGGTTCTGCAATTTCCAGAACTTACACTCCGATTGAATAGTTAACTAACGCATGGAGAAACGGTATGACGAGTGATAACTATATCTTAACTTGAGTTAGCGTACTACGGTGGCCAAGGATGTATCTTGGGACCGATATTTTAAGATCTAATATATCACTAGTATATACTAAGTAGTTAAAAAAAGAGCTCGCTGCGATAGCAAATGTTCCAAATGGAAAGTTATTTTTGTAAATTTTATATTTTTAGCAAATCTTTGTGTAGATGTTTCAGATAATACACGTATTTATATCACTATTGCAACGTCTCCTTTTCTATAAGATAAACTGATGATTAGGATGTCAAATTTGAAGCGCATTTAGTAAGCTAGACTTAAAGTCATCTCCTCGTGATATAAGTCTTATTCTGGAACCGTTTTGATGTTTTGCCACTAAATCTAATTTGCCTATTCAAATGGGGATGACTATTTATCTAGGGGGGTAAATATTTTGTTGTTTAATTGCTTGATTGTTTAATTGCTTTACTCTATTTGTTTAATTGTTTAATTGCTTTACTCTATTTATTACTAGTTTATGAAATAAATGGGTATGGGTTTAATTTTTGAGAAGGGAAAGAAGTGCTGTACTAGGGGCTCCCTAGCCACCAGCAGAAACAAAGGGAACTGTACCGGAAGATAGGCCCTGGTATAGCACTCCTTTCCTTTCCGATGGTGGCCAGGGCGCCCCCTGGTACAGCATCTTATTCCTCATGTTGTGCGAGTGGCTTAAAACCGCTGACGGACTGCCCGTACACTATGTTATAACTTTCTTTATTTGAAATGCGTTTATTTTGTAACACTAGAATAGTACTTTATTTGAATTACCTATCCGTATTCCATATAACCTATGATTAATGAATTGGCTTTGAGATTATGATCTATTTTATTTATTTTGTTATTTTTTTAGTTACAATTTGAAAGAATTTCTGTAAAAATGTAGGTGTAAATGTTATCAAATTATTACATATTTGACACATATACGTTCAGAATAAGACTTACGTCGATAATGTATCATTAAAGGCGTGTTATACTTTTATTGTTTTAGATCTCGTTTACGAAAACCCTTGTGGAAGTACAATCAAAATCTTAAATTTATTTGTCTGACTACTATCTTTGTGAGTATCACTGTACCATCTCGTAATAGATACTAAAACATTTGTTGCGAAATCATTTTCTATATTCAATGACGTACAAAATGGCGTAATCGGTTTTGAACGCATCGAACTTGCAAGCCCTTGCAGAGCGTCACCATGTAATGTTGACTTGTTAAATGATTGGAACCAAACAAATAATCACATAACACGCCTACGAGTGTAAACTCCTTGCGTCAGTTAGAGTAGAGTTGTTTGTGTGGTGTGTGTATGTGTGGTGTGTGTGTGTGTGTGTGTCCCGTGCGTGTGTGCGTGCACTAGCTGGCGAGGGGCGCGGCGCGGGGCAGGGAGGCGCGCAGCGTGTCGTCGATGAGGCGGCACAGCTTGTCGCGGTCGGCCTGCCGGGGGACGGGGCGTTATTGGGGGACATCGGAACAACAGTGACATACATACATCTCACGCCCGTATACAAAGGTTACGACGGTGAAGAGGGAGGGCTTCATAAGCAGAAGGTGACAAAAAGAGAGGAAGATGATGGGAGTGGTGAAAAGGAAGGTAGAGAGAGAGATAGTGATGATGGTGGTATAGAAGGAATTAGAAAGGGAAATGGTGATGGGGGCGGAGATGTTAGCGAATGTTGATGAAAGAGATGTTGGAGAGAGTTAGAGAAGGAGATAGTGATGGTGGGGAAAGGAGGTTGAAAGATAAATGGGGACGGTGGTGAAAAGGCGGACAGGTGATCATGGTCGCTAAAGAGAAATGGTGATAGGGGGGGAGATGGAGGTTGCCGGTTAATTTTGTAAAGAAAAGGAGAAGAGATAGAGGGGTGTACCTCGTGGATGAAGCCGAGCTGCACCAGCTCGCGGGCCAGCGCGGGCGCGGAGTCCCGGCGCGACACGCAGCACGTGAGCTGCCGGTTCATCTTGTCATCCATGCGTAGCAGGATCGTCATCTGCAACGCAGCATAATAATATGAGTGATTTTTCAAAGGCATTAGATAGCGTCGACCACTTCTCTTATGAAATCGCACATCCTCTAAAAAAGTGTCATAACACAAAAAAAGTGATTTTATGAAAATTAAGATTTACGATTTTTTATTTATTTTTTGTCGTCTTGTGAATTAGGAACTGTAATTAATTTTGTTTTTATGTGTTATATTGCTTTAAATTTTATTTAACTTTATGACAGGAAGACAAAAATAAAAGAAAAAATTAAACGTTTCTTTATTATTACTTCGTTATCGACTTTTTCGATTCTTCTTCGACTCGATATTTTTTTTGTGTTATGACACTTTTTTAGAGGATGTGCGAAATTATGGCTAAATTAAAATAGGTACGGGGAAGGTCTGAAACTCGGTTAAACTATCAATCTATATCTATATCAGCCCGTTTTGCGCCCGTCTTCGGACATGGGCTTCCTCTCCAGCTCTCCACGCGTGTCGATCTACCGCCTTCTGCATCCAGTTTACACCCGCCTGCTGACGGATGTCATCCACCCATCTCCGTGGTGGTCTGCCTCTGCCTCGGGTATTGGCACGGGTCTCCGCTCTAGAATTTTCCTCGTCCAACGACTGTTGTCCATCCTAGCGACGTGTCCTGCCCATCTCCACTTCCGGCGTTCTATCCCCTCCACTACGAGGTCAGAGACGGAGCGGTAAAACTAAATCTCATTTAAATTATTGAAAAATTTCTTCGGATAGCCCTCGATCGGAGGAGTTTCCCAGGGTGAGGTTCTAGGTCCACTAAGAGTGTGGTGGTGTCGGGGGCGGTACTGACCGTTTGGTCGGGGTCGGGCGCGTGTGGTGGTGGTGTCGGGGGCGGTACTGACCGTTTGGTCGGGGTCGGGCGCGTGTGGTGGTGGTGTCGGGGGCGGTACTGACCGTTTGGTCGGGGTCGGGCGCGTGTGGTGGTGGTGTCGGGGGCGGTACTGACCGTTTGGTCGGGGTCGGGCGCGTGTGGTGGTGGTGTCGGGGGCGGTACTGACCGTTTGGTCGGGGTCGGGCGCGTGTGGTGGTGGTGTCGGGGGCGGTACTGACCGTTTGGTCGGGGTCGGGCGCGTGTGGTGGTGGTGTCGGGGGCGGTACTGACCGTTTGGTCGGGGTCGGGCGCGTGTGGTGGTGGTGTCGGGGGCGGTACTGACCGTTTGGTCGGGGTCGGGCGCGTGTGGTGGTGGTGTCGGGGGCGGTACTGACCGTTTGGTCGGGGTCGGGCGCGTGTGGTGGTGGTGTCGGGGGCGGTACTGACCGTTTGGTCGGGGTCGGGCGCGTGTGGTGGTGGTGTCGGGGGCGGTACTGACCGTTTGGTCGGGGTCGGGCGCGTGTGGTGGTGGTGTCGGGGGCGGTACTGACCGTTTGGTCGGGGTCGGGCGCGTGGTGGTGGTGCGGCGCGAGGCTGCACATCATGTGCACGACGCGGCGCGGCTCGGTGTCGGGGCGCGGCAGGGCGGCGCGGCGCGGCGGCTGCGGGCGGGTCACGGCGGCCCCGCGCGGCGCGGGCGCCAGGGCGCGCGGCCCCCCGCGCCCCGCGTACGCCGTCAGCGGGTAGATGCCGTATCTGCAAGCACACGCGCTCCCTGTATCACGGCTCCGATTCAAAGCTTACGAAAAAGCCGCTGTCCTAAAGTACCGGCATTTTTGCAGGCTGTCATGAGTGGATGCGCTTTGTGCCGTACTTGTTTCTGTGTTTTTGTGCGACTGCTTCCCATCAGGCCGAATGTAGTAATTATGACGTGTCACATTAAAAAAAACTCTACTTTTTATTCAATGAGTATATCGCCAGTGGTATACCGCAAGGACCGTAGCTTGGTCCTATCTAATTCACTATCTTTGTAAACTGTATCAAATATAGCCTCAATTATCGAGGTTACTGTGCTTTGTCGACGATGGTAATTACAACCATCGAGTAAATAAACGAGTAATTTTTGCTACGAGAAAGGTGAGGTAAAGTTGTGATTTTTTCTGTACGACAATTAATGCAGCTATTTAGAGTATGACTCACACGTTCAGAATCCAAGACAAGTTACATGATTACCGGATAGAGAGTATAGTTTATTTTTTTCAGTCAGTCAGTACAGCACTCTGTTGCGCTGATATACGCTGACCCAAGAGCAATGTGTCGCTACTAAACGACGATGAAGACGACGAGTCGACCTTGGGCGTAATGGGCGCAGACGAATAAAACTGAATGATACCATCAGACGCAAAATAGGGGCTTTCAGAAATACTCACACTTATTCAGCGAAAGTCCATAGAAAACAACGATTTTGTATCCAAACGCGAACGTATTAAATAGACGCGAAAAGCTTTACATATTCAAGCAAAACATCGTTATTTTCATGAACAAACGCTAAATACGGGTGAGTACTCCGTTAGGATAAGAGTCCTCACACATAAAGACAAAACGACGACGGGTTTCATACAAATACATGTATGTGACTTTGTTTAAAGCTCGACGTAGATTTACACAATACGACGTCGTATCGTCGTCACGTTGTGGCAAACCGCAAGATGAAGATGAACAACATGAGCTCGACTTCTTGGCGGGAAAGTGAAGCGTCATGTCTGCAGTTTAGTTTTATTTTCTAAAATTTGTGATATTTCGAACATTAATGTGTAATAACGGTGGGTTATTAACCTTTAAGTGTTTGTGAATGTACATGAGTGTTGGAAAATAAAACAAAACAGTGCAACATCACTCATCAAATTCTCTTAAGAAGTCCATGTGAGATCTCAGTATAGTCCCACATCTTTCCTAAGGTCTCAAAGGGTTTAAGGGGAGGGCATCTTATTTACCATCTTTATCACTATGCATTCTTGACCATGACTTATATGTTATTATTTGACGATTGATATGGCGTGGTGGCGAGTATACTCGCTCTCCGCTCCAAGGTCGTGGGTTCGATTCCCACACAGGATCTTTGTGTGCATGAACATGAATATTTGTTCTGGTCTGGGTTTCCCTATGTATATTAAGTATTTATTTACAGAAAAAAAGTATTTATGTATGTTTATCTGTTATTTAGTATCCAAAACACAAGTTCTAATGATACTTATCTTGGAAATAATAATTGGTGTAATTGTTAGGAAATATTTATTATTATTATTAGTAAAACCAAAAAGAATTTACATTTAAGGTAGACGTTTAACATAGTCTTTTGAATAGGTGTATATGATAACAGCACCCAGTCGATATTTATTTTTAATTAGATAAGATTACTTTTAATGCAATGAGTATCTCGCCAGTGGTACTTCTTACTTGACACTGGCTACATGTGCTAAACGCACAAAGCCTTAATTTTAAGGAAAAAAAAACTTGGGCTCACTTGACGTCCTCGACGAACTTCTCGAGCTTCTCGGCGTGCGGCGCGTGCTCGGGCAGGTCCTCGCGCCGGCCGCCGCGCCGCAGCCACGCCGCGCCCCCCCCGCCGCCCGCCGCGCCGCCACCCGCGCTCCCCGCGCCGCCCACTTCGTCCGTTATCGTCTCCGATATATTCGCTGCGTACATTCAATACCACTGTCAGGCCGCGTTCGATCAGGGACGTGCGAGAACGCGTTGAGAACCAATGGAATCACTGCGCTGTGCAAAGGTAGGTAAGTGAAGCCATTCTATTGGTTCTTAACGAACACATTCCCGCAACGCATCTTCGCATATCTCTAGTGAAAACGCAGCCATATAGTTCTCTATTCAAACCGTTACTAACCCATGGAGAAAGAAGATGTACATTAAAACTAACAAATAAATAATTACTTAAAAATAAAATAGAAGAAGTTTCAGAATATCTGAATAATGAGAAACTATTCAACACGACACGTGTTTCGCCCTTACACAGGGCATCTTCAGGTAAGATAGGAGCCTCAGAACAACGACGTCTTCACGACCAACGCTGAAACGAGAGTGCTCTTAGATATTTTTAATCCATCACTTGCTTACAATGGATTTCCGCAAAGTAACGCCTGAATCAATAAATTACAACTACTAGTGTTTTTAGATAACTCACCCGTAGTGTTGACCAACGTATGCGCAGCTAGTAACTTCAAGGAGTGAACTTCGAAGAGCAGAGGGTGGAACAGAAGCTCTCTCGCGCTCGGCCTGTTCGCCGGGTCTTTGTTAATGCATCTGAAAAAACAGGTTCGATCTGGTTAAGAGCAGCCCTCCACTACATTTTGAGCCAGCCGCAAACCAGAGACTCACTCACCCACATACACAGACTTACCGTCACACTAATACGACACCTGCTGTAAAGGGAATGTACCTGTATATGAAATCCTTCTGTCTCGGCTCCTCCAAGGATTCGACCGTTCGCGTGATGTGCTCCTCGGTGACGTGGCTGCCCGAGTCGCCATTGCCCTGAATCTCAAGAGCGGCCGTCTCCAGAGCGCACATTCCGAACGAGTAGATATCCATCGCTGACGTCACCATTTGTGATGCTGATTCGAGGGAAACAAAATTGGAATAAATACATTAAGTGGCGTTTCTCCCGATAAGATCCTGATACGTATCTCTTGTTTTTTCCACACAATGTTTACAAGTAAAGCTTATGTTCTAAATTCATCATAGTATACACGACTGTGATTGATTAGCAGCGATAAAAAGGAGCTAAAATTGAGTGCAAGAAACGAGAGCGTATGCCAGGATCCAAGCGGAAGAAACAGATAGCTTCCCCGTGGTTTGGCAATGGGAGGTAATGTACTTACATCCGTATTCCGGTGCTATGAGGTGCATGTTTCGCATGTTTTCTCGGCAGGTCTTGACGTGATGGTGGATGGCATCGGGAGCGACGGAGCCAATCTTCACGAGACCGTTGTGCTGGATGAAGATCGTGTCGCAGGTCAGGTTCCCGTGCACGATGGATGGAACGCATTCGTGGAGATAACTGAAATTATGACAATAGAAACGCTATAAAAGAAGTCATGGATGTACGACTACATCAATAATAACAGTGCAATGAAATCTGTAAAAAAAGAAATAATTAAAATTTGTTAGTCATTTGTAATTAACAAATACATATAGAACATTTGGTCAGAACGACAGGTTTCAAAATATTATTAATCTACAATGATAACATCACAAATACTATCATTGTTGTAGAATTTGTACTAACCTAAGAGCTGATAAAATCTGTGTGCACCATCGTTTCCACGCCTGCAGAGGAAGTCTCTTCACATTTCGTTTCGTCCTCTTCAAGAACTGTTTTAACGACCCGCACGACATATATTCTGTTATAAATATAACCTGAAATGAAATAATAATTAAATGTGAAAAAATCTATAACAAAATGTAAATCATTCACATTTGCTTTTTAACACAATTGAAAAAAGAAAAAGTGAACGTTGTTATTGGTTAATTATTAAAACTTGACATGATGTAATAAATTATTATTATTTAGACTTGTTTCTGGAAGAAATATTCAGTTTCCCTTAAAGATTTCTTCTCCGAACCTGTAAACAACAGTTACTAATTTAAAATATAGCATTTATAAGTAAATTATATTTCTGTTGAAATTTGTTTGACAAAGTAACTAAGCTGCATTCATTAAAAGTGGCTTACGTAGGAGTAGGTATTTCCAGAAAATGAAATAATATTTTGTTAATAAAATTGTGGCTAAAAATACAATATACGAAAACATTATCTGTATTTTATCAATAATCTTGCAAACTACAACTCGAATGATCATGGATTTGATGACATTATACCAAACAATTCTTTACCTATTGCCAAAATAACTAAAGTACTACTTAAAAAAAAAAAAAATTTCTTTACCATGATAGAAATATAAAAGATCCAAGGTTGACTCCTTCTTTTAAGTGATGAGACACCTGTGCCAGGAGAAGCCACTCTTCCATAACAAGCAAGAATTAACAAAACACAACTACTTATATGGTTTACAATAAGTTTGATAACAACAAATAGTTACCCTAGGTTTATCATTGTGCGTATCCGTCCAATATCGGTGAAACTTGACAATGTTGGGATGCTCGAGCCTAGTAAGATTGTCGAAGACCATCTGGATCTTGTCCTCTTGCGCCTTGAAATTCTTCCTTTCGGAGAACTGCACCTCGTTCCACACCACCTCGACGCCCTCTTCTGTGTCCATCGCCAGGTGTGCGCAGTCGATGCCGGGCACATCACGCTGTTCCACCTGGAAGGTAAAACAGTAAATTGCATGTATTTCTAGAAGGTGAACGTCATTAAGTTTAAAGACGTTTAAATGCATCGCATTGATTCAATTTCTAGGAAGTGTAATTGCATATTCGCTTTAAAACTTTACACTATCTTATCTGTTTTCATAGTAATGATAAGTAATTTATAATCTAACACAACGCATAAGACTGAGTATATATACAATAAAATACAGGTAAAAATTTATAAAACCAAAACTTTTGGGATTTATTACAAAACAAGATTTAAGTCAAACCCGGTTTATGTCTAGTGCTGTCTCTTTTTTTTGACGAAGACAGTGACAGCATTAGTTTGAAACTTGGTTTAACGTTAAATCTCGTTTCGTAATAAGCCCCATGATGTTTCATGTTGTTATTATTTGACATATGTGGCTTCGACCTTTCCATTAAGAAGAAAGCAGGGTTGTGTTTGTTAGACTTGGATCTACCAGCAAGACAAGATTGAAGTGCAGTAGTCAAAATTGCTAGTCATCGCAACAAATCTTGCTCTTGCAGATGACTTAACTACGTACGACACGGAGCACTCTTTTTACATTTACAGCTCATGCAATACGATGACGCATCTTGTGTGGTATAAAAAAAATAACGAAATTAATCTTGTATCATATCTTTATTACCTTATAGCATACAGCAGCAATTTGCAACTAATACCAGAACTTCTGGTAATCTACATTAAATTTTAAGTTGTCAACGTAGATGATCTAGTTGCAATCGTAATATACGGGTTAATGCTACTAGTATTATCTAGTCTTGTTGTACAAACACCGGTCTGTGCTATATCGACCGATTCGATTTGATCATGCACATTATTCGCGTGATAGGTAAATACTGGTAAATATTCAAATTGCTAATACGCATGCAACATGTAGACTATTTTTAGTATTTTCGTAACATACTGTCTGTCGTTTTTCAATTTTAGTCTAGTTTACTACACTGACTTGATTGTATAAGTGTTCATTAGATACAAAATAAATCCTCTATTTCATGCGACGATCTATTAGTAAATTGTTCAGAAACTACCTTATAATATCTGCTTAAAAATACTTGATAATGTGTTTGAAAGTTAGAATTTCTGCGTTAACAACATACTTGGTAGTGTAACCTCTTAGCCCATTAACGTCCTACACCTAACACGAGCGTCCTTTTACGAGCTGAAGTGTGAGGGATTCTGTTCAAAATTCACCAGATGGAATCAGTGTGGATTGACAGAGGCAGGTGTGGCACATTATTAAATGTTTTTCTAATATCAATTCATATACCAAAAGCGCTGGTGTATCAGTAGATGCAACAACATTACGCTGATGTAGCTTTATTTCGACCGGCTCAATAATACTCTTCTGTAACGATATATGTTTACTTTACTTATTAACATATTCATTTGTTTTTTCTAATTTAGTCGATTCATATTGTTCTATTACCAAACCCAATATCTAAATAACAACATAATCCATTGAACCAACAAATTGGTATAACGAGAACCTCTTTAAACAACATTCATGCCGTATATGGAATCGTTCTCAAATTGACTAGATTAAGCCGAGGTCCCAGTTACAACCAATTTCCATATAAACAGAGTAGGTGGACATTTGCACACAATAACCCGGCGACCTCTGCACGGGACAATTGCCGATTAACAATCGACCGTGCTCCTGGGGACCCAATCATCCAATTGTACGTTGAAGAGCTCAGTATAAGTAGTACAGTGTTCACAATAATGAGACTGGCATACTGTAGTAGCAATGTACTGACTATATCAGCGGAAGAACTAATAGGGAACGTTGATCTTCCTATTGGCTGGCAAAAGATGTATAAACCGTGGATTTAATTGTAGAACTGAAATTTATACATTTGACAAAAATGTCATTTAATGTCATAATTATAATTACATTATAGTTAATCTGTAAAGTGAAATGATAGATCTCTGATAACTATCTTGTTTTCTTTTTATGAATGTGAAAAATATTTTCTGATGGACACCGATGCCCTCTCCTGATTTATTTATGAATCTTGCCGAATGATGACTCCAGATATAATTCTGCTTCCTTTCCAGCTGTTCCTTATATGTTTCCCAAAATTTACATTAATTTTGCAAGAATGTTCTAGTCTTATATAACACTACTGGATGAAGCTGTGGTTAGAACAGCTTCATCCGCGTGGCCTCTATTTTTACATTTTACATAGAGTTTATGGGATCCCTATCGATATCGAATCGATTAATAATATAGCCTATGTAACTAACAAATAATGTAGCTTTCTATTATATATAATAGTCTATGGGTGTATTGGGATATTAGGGGTTCTACCAAGATATAAGGAGCCCAAGCCAACCACACCTGCAAGTGGTGCACCTGCCAATTAACGGGCGAGGCTCTGGCGAACATAACAGTGCCCGGTAAGCGGCAATAGGCTCGCCACCTATTACGTGGGACTACCTATATAATTGGCAAAGTGTTCGGGGGAACAGGCGTGAATGTATGTATGTATAATAGTGTATAGTATGGATATCACACCTAAAACTTTTTAATCACGCATTTTCTGGAATAAAAACTAAAAATTTAAGATTCCTTTTTCAAATTTTTAATATTTATAAAGAAAATATTAAATTTAGCCAGAAGTTTTATGCGAGAAAGCGCTACCAACATACATAGGCGTGATTGTTTTCACACCACATAATTAAAAGTTACAAGTCGGCTTAATATAAAAATAGATTTATGCCACTCATTGTGTAACGCGTAATGAATAACGTAATCGAGAACAAGCCTCGTAAACAAATGGCAGTGTAAACAGAGAATACCGTTGATAACTGTGTGTTATTATTAGACGGGGCATTGCACGATAGAGGGTCATTATGTCAACTAATAACATCCTTACTGCACTTTGATATAATGTGATGCACGTATCATCATTTCTCCAAGAAAACACTCATATTTTTTTATTTCTCGAGGTGTATAGGGCTCCTAGAAAGATGAGGAGCCCAAGCCAACCTCACCTGCACAGTGCAGCACCTGCCGATCAACGGACTAAGCTCTGGCAAACATAAAAGTGCCTGGAAAGCGGCAATAGGCTCGTGGGACCAACAATATAAATGGCGAAGTGTGGGCGTATAGTATGCCTCTGCCTACCCCTTCGGGGAAACAGGTGTGATATTATGTATATTTTATTTATCTGAACTTTTATTTTGTGTAATAGTCGATAAGCCAATATAATTACGTTATGGGCTTGAAAGTTCATTCATTCATTCAAAATGAAAGGGAATACATCATCAGGTCGCACGTGCGAAGACACGAGGTAGATCTAGTATGCCAATAACTAAATACAAATGCGTGTATGATAAACAAACAATGGTGACTTCATCTTGATGAGTTAATGAGTTAACTAAATTGTCACTTGCTGTTTGTGTTTATAAACGTTCGGGCGGTCCGTTTCGGAGAAATTGTACCTTTGGGATAAGCGTTAAGTGCTTCACATTTGAAACTTTTATATATAAACTTTAACAATTTTCCTGTAGTGGTTTCATAGAGGAGATGCTATATGGAGAGGAGATGCTATATGGAGAGGAGATGCTATATGGAGAGGAGATGCTATATGGAGAGGAGATGCTATATGGAGAGGAGATGCTATATGGAGAGGAGATGCTATATGGAGAGGAGATGCTATATGGAGAGGAGATGCTATATGGAGAGGAGATAATATATTATTTCATGAATAGGTGCCGTGTGGTACCGGCCTAGAATAGTGTCATCCCCTTTTATCTTATGGGAAATCGTAACAGTCGACGAAGAGTAATCCTACCCGCCGCCCAGCGTGGTGATTATGGGCAGAATAGAATGTTATCTGTTGAGGAGGCCAATTGATGATGAAATGCATTACTTTAGTATATCATTCGAGTTGATTTAAGTAATTTATGTGTGTACACAGTAAACACTTTATTTCTTTTTAATTGTTCATTGTATCGCAGCGTTTATATATTTAGATAGTTTAAGGTTAAACGCTTAACGCCTAAATTATTAAACCAATTTTGATATTCGAAATTCAAATTCATTCCATTTAGAGATAGATCTTAGAAAAGGTTGGTTGGTTTGAAAAGTAAGATTAAACGCTTAACGCCTAAATTATTAAACAAATTTTGATATTCGAAATTCAAATTCATTCCATATAGATCTTAGAAAAGGTTGGACACAGACTACTTTTAATCAGTCTGGCCCAGGTTCCTGTCATTCAGATGAATTAGCCAGTAACGAATTACTCTGTTAGTTTAGCATTTGTATATTTTTTATTGCCCTTACTATAAGTAATCTATCAGAAAAGTATTGTTTATGCTGTACTGAAATTACATAACAATGTTATCGCTGGGTAACTTAGTTTTACTTACGTATAGTGTGAGTAGTAAAATGTAATATCAACAGTCGCGTTATCGGCGCGCGCGCAGGGTTCGTTGATCGTTTACTCTTGTTTTACGACCGGAGAGTAGGCGTAATGTAAGTCGCATAGTTTATATGAATTGAAATTTGCTATGGCAATGTAATTTTTTATACTAACATAAACATGATATCAGACATATTACGATTGCACATTTATTGGTTCTAGTTTGTATTTTCATAATCATCTCAGCATTCTCGGCCAATAGAAGTACACTCAATGCAAGGGGAAATATGCGAGAACGCTGTCACGAAATCCTGACCGAGCAGCAGATCATGCGCCGCAAGTAAAACAGGATCAGCAACACGCATATACCGGAACAGAGAATGTATTGGAACCCACAAGGAAAGCGGAACGTAATCGTCCGAAACGAACCTGGCGACTACGTTCGGTGATAGATGAAACAAAGAAGGTCAGGTCTTCCCGACGGGATCAAGCGCGAAGCTCAAGACTGATGGATACGGGAGTCACTGTAGAAGTCTCCGCCGCATCGTGGAAACATAGGATCATAAGTCAAGGGAAACATGAAAATATACTGTCGACCTCTGTGTTTTCGACTGATTCCGATTTTGCAAAACTTTCGTCGGAATAAAATGCCACAATAAAGCGCGAAATAATAGATTGCACTACATAACAAAATCCACTTTATCGCAAAAGATACTGCACTTAATTTATATCCAGTAGTATTTATTATATAATATGTTGCTTGCTTACACGATGCTATTATCAGCATTAAATGGTTTTAAAGCAAATTTATTAGATTGAAGCGCAAATGTTTACGTATGTATGTGTTACGTGTGCGGAGCGAATTTTACGGGCGCGCCGCCGTTTGGGAGGCGCGTCGGGGGTACACGAGCTAAGCGGCTAGTGTTGTACAAACCTAGAGTCTTACAGTCGACATTTATTCACTCAAATTTATCTCGTAGGTCTAATTCTGCATTCCATTCGTACAAAAGTCATTACAATCAAAAGTACGCTCGAGTCGGGCAGTCGGACTTCATTTTGAAAAATCGTCATGTTAAGCAGATTTTCCCGAATAATTATATCTAATTGAGCAAACCAGACTATAAATCAACTTCAACAACATTTTCCATCCGCTAAAAATAAGATCTTACTGAGCAAAACAGACACGAGTCTACTAGGGTCTGGCAGTTTACATTTATTATCTCAACCTTAAGCAAGTGATGGATTAAAATCAATAAATTATCTCAACCTTATTTCGCAGGTCTACTAACAAAGCAAAGCCATTCGTACAAAATAGGTCTAATTCAGTCACAAGTCTTCTGAAGAAACTAGCAAGTCTTGAGCAGATTTTCCTTCCGTACAAAAATATGGCCATAAGTCATAGGCCACTTAAACTCAAAACTACAGCTGTATTTTAGAAGTTCCAATGTACAAGCACCGCTCAGTAGATTGTCAGACTAACTCGTTGCATAATCAAGGCCAGCAATAGACCCTAGTCATAAATAATATGGAACACAAGTCTGTGACTTTTTATGTAACTTTTAATCTATAGCTATTGCTTTCACTTTACCAAATCATTTGGTAGGTTTATTCAAGAGAATGATTTTATGTTGCATTTTTTTTGTTTATATATTAATAACTAAAGAAAAGCAATCTGAAGCCGAGTCGTCGAAGCAGCCTGAAGTTCTAATTGAAAGATTTTAAATTATAATAAGTTTGCTGCTCGGAAACCGAAACGCGAGTAACTTAAAGACACACAAACCGGTCCCCCATTCACAAAGTGACTTCTGAAAACTCTGTTTTTTTTCAGTGATCATTTGCATATACATAATACCGCGGAGCTGTTAGCGCTTTATAAATCGAGTCTCTGTTTTTCTGAGTCAAATCTTGTGACTAAACAGAAGAGATCCACAACACTATTTGAAAATGGAAAATTATCGATGGACTGATCTCATCCTGTCTGTCCTGTCTACTTTTTACGTAGATACTGTTATTGATATTATTATGAGATTTATATATAATAGTAAAAATGATATGTGTTTGTATTTTATCTTCATCTATACCAATATTGATGTACTGGTGCTTGAATATGCTCGATATACCTACAGTTGAAAATACGACAATATGTTAGAAGGAATAAATAAGATAAACTATGTTCAATATAATACTGCAAGAAACACGAATATATTACTATGAACCGGACGCTAATATTATACTTATCTATGTAAAGAGAAAATCCTCTTTCTCACAAGACGTTTTATCTCATCTCCACATTTGTCGTAGACTTAATCTTAATACCATTGTTCGTGTCTTTGTCGTTTCAGATATATAAACACATTTTGTGGAATAATACATCTTGAAAATCCATACCTTACTCCATATAACATTTAGCATGTCATGCCTTGTTTTATGAATTAGATACTATCAAAATTTGGCAACTGGATCAGAACATATTTATAATATTGAAATACACGAACTTGATATTTTATGTACTCTTATCATTTATTGATGTTTTGCCTTAACTGATCTAAATAATCACATTATTATCTTTTTAGGACATTCAGATTCTAGGTAGATTTTAAATTCACAATCACGATGTTAATTCAGTATTCTTAAAGACTGATTTAAAATGAGCTTCGAGTTAAGAATTAATTTTATATAAATTTTAAGGTCTTAAACTTTACAAATTCATAGAATTGCACACAATGCATTTACAGAAGAACAGACTCAGCTTTGTAAATATTGTTAGTATACCTAGTAATCTATTGATTTTCCCTGCAAGACAGTTTATTTTGCAAATAGGCGAGAATGTTGGAAACAAAGCTTGGATTGGATAAAGCCGGTGAAGTAACTGAGGCGGGAGAAGGTCAGGGTCACGAAGGCGTATCGTGAGCCGGCGAAGCGTGCGATCATCCCCAAGAAAGGCACGCAACAGACAATGTCAAGTGCGCAGTTATTCTGGGCTCCGACAATCGCTCGCATTGTCACGAAGACGACGCGACGCGATTATGGGACAAGCCGGGACTATCGTTTACATTAATAGACACAATTTTGGTATGATATAAATGATTATGCGAATTCTGGTTTTATTTCGAAGTGTTTTCAATGCATTATAAGTACTTATATATCCTTCTTTTTTGTGGACCCATTATGTAGTAGCTATCCACATTACAAACTCTCCTAATTTGGAGGTAGATGGCGATGAGTGAAATGACAAATCATTATTATTTTAATAAGTCGATTTTATCAGTTTCTACCATTTTCCATACACAGTTTGAAGAATGATTTTGGTAGCCATGCTCGGATACTATGGTTCACTAATCGTCGATGGTAAAGCCCTACCGGGTAGAAAAGGACATACCAAATTACTAAACACAAATATAAATATCCTTGTCTGGACAGACAAGATATTTGAATATCAAAAATGTGGCATTTTCATCAGTACATTAAGCTATCACAAACCAAATATATGCTGAGCAAGAAAAAAAGGACAAAGGAGAGGAGTCAACACAGATATTGTTAATATTATTATTTTATATCGTGCTTAATTGATTTTTTATATTACTATGCCTTCCTTATTGACGACAGAGTATCAGCATCGACGTCACAGCAGTCCTATTACACTCCCTTGCGATACGCCCACGGCCAGGCGCGACAGGCATATCGAATTAAACCGTTTATTAATAAATGCGCCGTGACGTATGGCGGTTACGTATCATTTCGTCATTATAGCTTGATTAATCTAAAGCAGGTACGTGCTGAAAAATTGGCGAGTGCTGATGTGGTTAATTTGGTGCACGATGAGTATTATCACGAGCTACGCGTTTGTTTACATTGGCTATTAGTAAATATGTTTTTCTTTTAGTTATAGAAAATTATTATTCCACTTTCCAAAAGATCTGTTTAAATATCACGAATCCTAATTTACATCTCACCTGCCTCGAGCAATATGTAAATTTTTTGGTTAAGATTTCAAACGGCTTTGTGTGTATTTTATTACATATCAAAGAACCATTGCGCAACTGTTACTCCTGTGGAATTCGCCAATTTGTGCTGAACTTCTGAAGATGGAGAAGTCGTCGACCTGATTTTCTTGTAGGTACCTAACTACAATGACCTGGCACGGCTCCAGGCGCCGTATGGCGTCAATGCATCGGCTGCACATGCACTAGGGATGAGACTCCGCCAATGTCTATCATAAACCCAACTTTATAACAGGGAAATGAAATTTTCTGTCGAGTGACAGCTAAAGCTGCCGGGACGATGATATATCGAAATCGCCTGCCCTTTGCGACTGTCCTTTCATGTTCCCTTGTCAAGGAAGTAATTTCGACGAATTCTTCAATATTGCTGACCTTGCATCGGATTAGGCAATAATGTGCGAAACATACAAACGGAATTTGACATATTCCTCTTTTTGGAACTAGTATATATCCTTTCAGCACAACAAAACATGTGCGAGAAAATGTGAAGATAAAATCCCTCGAGGGAGTGAGAATTTAGGTAACAACCAGACGTTGTCGACTCTTGGTGCTCATAGCAAAGACTATCGGGGGGGAAACTAAGGTCTGATCTGATATGAAGGGGCGTTGGTCGCGAGCGGGGTGTGAGAAGCTTTACATCTAGGCACTGGCCCCCCGCCCCTTTTCAACAGCGGTGGGCGTATTCGAAAGACTTTGAGTGGGCAGGACTGCTGCCGCAGTGAGTCCGCACTTCCCTCTCGGTACCCCCTTTGGCCGGGAGACAGTGCGTAAAGGAATTTTGTTATTAACGTAAATAACAAAAAAGGGTACAGACTGCTGTAATGTAACCTGAAATGTCACAGGAACAATAGAAATTCTATTAAAAAAAAAAAAAAAAAAAAAAAATTAAAAATTCATTTATTCAAGTTTGGCTCAATAGAGCTCTTATGAATGTCATACTTATAAACTAACGCGCCCATTCACTGCGGGCGGGAGCTTGATCGTAAAAGAACGGGCAAGAAAATCGTCAAGGTTGGTTTTTTCTCCCGCCAGTCACAATTAAAATACATAATATTAAAACAATTGTGTTCTGCAGTCACAAGATTTGAAAAAAAAAGGGAGACAGAACTAATAAAATTATAAAATTATAAAATTACATAGACAATGTATGTAAGTAATCGTTATATTGTAAAGAGGGCCGCAGAACACAACTTTTCAACATTTACAATGATAATTGTAAATGTTATATCCAAGCGTTTTTGTCATTAACGTAATCATTAACCGTGTAATACCCTTTCTTGGTAAGTGATGTCTTAACGGTTTGCTTAAACTTTTCAAAAGGCAAATCTAAAATATCTTTTGGAATTTTGTTATAATATTGTATACCCTGCCCCATAAACGATTTTCGAATTTTATGCAGGCGTAAAAATGGATTTAATAATTTATTTCTATTTCTAGTATTAAAACTGTGATCATCACAGCGCCTGTTATAGGTTTCTATGTTTCGTTTTATAAATATTATACTATTATAAATGTATTGAGAGGCAACAGTCAAGATACCTATTTCTTTAAACTTTTCTCTAAGAGTTGTCCGTGAGCTTAGTCCGTAAATAGATCTTACAGCCCGTTTCTGTAAAATAAAAATTGTTTCTATATCTGCTGCTAGTCCCCACATAAGAATACCATAAGACATTAGGCTATGAAAGTAACTAAAGTATACCATTCTTGCCGTATCAACATCTGTTAATTGGCGAATTTTGCGAATAGCATAAGCTGCGGAACTAAGTTTGCCAGCAAGAGTATCAATATGTAGACCCCACTGAAGTTTTTCATCTATAGTTATTCCCAAGAAAACAGTAGAATCTACTAAATCTAGTTTCTGACCGTCAATAATGATATTTGTTTCGAGTTTCCTTACGTTTGGAACAGTGAATTTAATACATTTCGTTTTTTTAGCATTTAGCTGTAAGTTGTTAACAGTAAACCAACGAAGCAGCTCTGCAAGGGCATCGTTTACATCGCTAAAGTCCTTTTTATGTCGATCAATATTAAATACTAAAGAAGTATCATCAGCAAATAATACCATCTCACAACGCCTACTCATAAAAAATGGCAAATCATTTATATAAACTAAAAAGAGAAATGGTCCTAAAATTGAACCCTGAGGGACCCCCATACGCACAGACGACCCGGGTGATCTAGTTCCGTTAATATCTACCGTCTGAATTCGTGAACAAAGATATGATGACAATAACTTTTGGGCTAAGCCTCCTATACCATAGTATTTTAATTTAAGAATTAGAGTCTGGTGGTCAACACAGTCAAAAGCCTTAGACAGATCACAAAAAACTCCTAGAGCATTCTGCGACAACTTCCAAGCTTCAAAAATATGCTGCATTAAAGCTGCACCAGCATCTGCCGTAGAACGGCTCTTTCTAAAACCGTACTGCTTTTTATGTAGAAGATCTTGTGAATTAAAGTAATATGTTAACTGATTAAGAATAATTTTTTCAAAGACCTTACTTAAAACTGGTAAGATTGAAATAGGTCTATAGTTACTTTTGTCCTCTTTGCAACCGGATTTATGTAAAGGAATAACCTTACTCAGTTTCATTAAGTCCGGAAAGGACCCTTGATTAATACATTCATTAAATATGAACGCAAGGTATGGGGCAATAGAATGTATTATTGATTGAATTACTTTAGTGGACAGATCCCAAAAATCACCCGTATTTTTAATTTTTACTTCTTTAAAGGATTTTAAAATATCTACATATGTGATATATCTAAATTCAAAGATGGAATTGCAGACTGGTACATATTCCGAAAGAAGTGATACAGCAACTAAAGGAGACGAATTTAGACTTGAAGTTGTCTCTATTGGTATTTTCGCAAAGAAGTCGCCAAATATTTTAGCTTCTTCTGCTTTACATTCTACAGTTATATCATTATCTTTAAGGACAAAGGTATCATCTTTGGGCGCACGCCTGCCAGATTCGCGGTTTATAACATTCCACGTTGTTTTGATCTTACTATCCGACGACTTTATTTTATTTTTTATGAAATCGGATTTTGCTGCAATACATACCCTTTTAAATGTCTTAGAATATATTTTAACATATTCAATAAAACCTGGATTATGATTGCAATTCTTTAAGTTATACAATTCATAAAGTCGCCGCCTACTCCTATATATACCTGTTGTAGCCCATTCACAAAATTGAAGCTTCTCAAAACGTTTAGTAGACTTAAGGGTAAAAACATTATTAAACTCATTTTTAATTAAACCAAAAACATTAGCATAAAGAACACCCGGATCGCTGTGCGAAAATGGGACTGAACCTATTTTTTTATCTATACTGTTTTGATAGTACTCCAAACGATTATTTGTTATTGGTCTATATTTTATTAACTTAGGAACTTCCGGCTGATTATATTTAAATGACACTAATAACCCGCAATGGTCAGACGGTAGGCAACTCAATAGATCCTTAAAAGACGGGTTACATTCCGAAAATACGTTGTCTAGACAAGTTGCACTATGTGCTGTTATCCTGGTTGGCTCTAAAAACTGATTTCTTAAATTAAAGCTTTGAAATAATGAAATTAAGCGTGTGGTTGTCACTGTTTTTTCAAGAAGATTAACGTTAAAGTCGCCACAAACTATAATGTGTTTACTTTTGGATTTTAACTTTTTTAATACATCTTCCATAGCCAATTCAAAGGTAGAAAAGTTGCCAGATGGTGGCCGGTACACGCATACTATAACAAATTTTTCCAATTCCACACATGACAATTCAATATTACGCTCTATAGAAAGATTTACAATGTCTAATCGATCTTTACATTTTAAACTGTTCTTGACAAATATCATGGATCCTCCATGAATAGCGGTTTTTCGTACAAAAAAGCTTATTAATTTAAAATTATTTATGTTAAAATTTAATTCACTGCTTTTAAGCCAGTGCTCAGTAATACAAATAACAGATGTATCCTGACATTCCAAAAACAGTTCAAAATCAAGGTCTTTGCCAGTCAGGCCCTGGATGTTTTGGTGTATTATGTTTAGGTCCAAGGGCCTGGCCTTTGTCTTGCCTCTCAGTTTAAAATGGGAGAAGTCAAAAAATTATTATTAGTAACAGTACTAACATTTTGTATAAGATTAGAACTAGTCATCTGTATAACAGAATCTTGTAAAGTATAAGCTAACAGAGTAGCTGTCTGATTTTTATACCTCCATGGTAGGTACATAGTATCTGTGGTCAATTGAAAATTCTTAATAAAATTATTCATTTCAAGAAATAAAATGTTAGAATTATAACAAGTCAAATTATAAATTAATAAATTTAAATTAAATATTTTCTGGTTTTGTTCCCAGGTTAAGTTTTGTGCATAAGGAAATGCACTTATAATAAATTTACAATTAGTATCCATTTGTAACTGAGTCAGATCACTAATACTTTGGACAATATCTCTCT
This sequence comes from Musotima nitidalis, assembly GCA_949126915.1. NCBI lineage: Eukaryota > Metazoa > Arthropoda > Insecta > Lepidoptera > Crambidae > Musotima > Musotima nitidalis. The sequence continues at coordinate 20,539,895 of OX421416.1, forward strand.
TTTTTACCAACTGACTGTCACCACACAATATAATAACATTTTTTGCATCAATAATGTCTTGGATTTTTATATTACTTATGATTTCATTAATTTTTTTGCCTGGTGTGCAATAGTTTTTAAATTTTTTATTTAATTTACCACTAACAAGGGAACCTAAACCTTTTCCCAAACCATCACAAAACATTATTGATCCATATATTTCAGCACTACTTTTTACATTCTGTGAGGTATTTAATAATAGTTCCTGCGAGGGTGAGGCCAATGTATGGTCGGTGAGTTTAACATTGCATTTTGGTCTCAAAGTGACAGGGTCACAAAGGCAATTCGAACATGTCTTATTTACTAATGAGTCAAACCTTTCTTCATTATAATTGCATAGGTCAATCAATTCATTTGCTGACAATATTATTACATTGCGACATTGTGACCGGTAAATTCTTTAATTGCGTGTTACATTGCGTGTCACATTTCGCAATCTGTGAGTACAGGCGGGTTTAAGGAAAAAGAGAAAAGCCACGATATAACTATTTTGATTTTATCATGTTAAGATCCAAATTATTTAAAGAATTCAAGTAATTTGCAATTAATAAAAAATAATGTATATGGAAAGCAAAGCCAAAATGCAAGAATGCAGACAGTCTGCCATTAAACAAGCGAAGGAAATATTATTTGAACTGATGACAACAGACTATAGTTGTTTGTGAGCTTTGCCCTCTAATTCTTAGGAAATTGAAGCTGCGTCTCCCGGGAACTGTTTCCCGGTCCTCCCAAATTTTCCGGGGTCAAGGTAAAAGATAGAGCCAAGTGTGTCGTGTCGGAGCCAAGCCACGCGAACGACTGAGTTAGGTAATGTCTAGCACATTTGGCAGCATGTTTCACAATTCCGAAGCAATAATAATGGCCCAAATTACTCGCTGACCCGATTTCACAGAAATGGCATTTCTTTCGCGGTAAATGACAGTGTAGGTTGAAAACTTATACTAGAAAAGAATCACAGGAAGAGATAAACTGTAATATTGAAACAGAAATGTGTGCAATATTTGTTACATCTCTTATAGAAATAGTTATATTGATTTGTAAATATAGGTTATGAAAAGTATTTCAAATAATCCTACCAAAAATCTGAAAAAACTTGTAAAAACGACCAATATTTTTGATTACATATTGTTTCTTTGTTGATGACACTGTACGGCCTAGTGCCAGATATTCTGCCGCAAAAATAGACGCGCTTCACCCGCTAGTTTTTCGGCTAGGAAGGTGTTAAATTTAATGTAATTAATTTGTTGGAAGACAAGACTTAATTGATTTTCATTTGTTTTACCCGACTCTATAAGCATTATAAAATAGTATTAGAGTGAAGAGCTCAACGCAAGTTTCTTTGTAATGGCTTTTATATTAGCGCGTCCAAACTGTCTTAAGCATTGGATAACGAACGCCATGACTAGTCACATTGTCAAAAAAAATTAAGAACAAAAAAATGAAATTTTATGATCTCCGTTAAAGAAAAATAAGTAATGAATAAAGTGCGTATAATACCATCTCACCAGTGCTCAATGGTGGTATGAGATACAGCAAATAAATTAAAGCAGAATACTAGCCATTCATATGAGAATAAGCTACTATGAAATGCAACAAAAGGAAATGTAATGTTATCAAATTTAAACATTTCAACGAGCTACAATTTGCATAATAAAATAACATACGATATAAAATGTAGAACGATTACCATTCTGGTTAGCAATTCAGAAAATGATTGTACATTTCATTGCTTCGTTTTATTGTTGTTCAGATAGAACCATCGTTTAGCGGCACACAGATGGAATCGACTAAATTAATCTGCATATATAAATGCGAATAAATACCTAAATACATATTCATCGTAGTTCGAGATATTTTGACTCATTTAATGGCAATTTAAAATTTACCAGAGCCCATTGCCAGGAAAATTACAATCAACCGTTACATTTCCAGGACCTCTATTAACTTCCACGAGAGAAAAAATACCAAAATTCTACAGTGGAATTCAAACAAAATTACACTTCATGAACTAAATAGGAGTTTAAAGATAGTCCGCTAATTCTTTGATAGCGAGGGAATTTCATCATCATGATCGCTAATATTACGTCTATTGCTGGAAATATCATAATTCGAAAGGTCTACTTTCCCATTATAATATTTACCTCAACGGATTCCATCTTTGTGCGTGTAACTATTTAGCATACAAGAAGGTTGATGAAATGTACACAGTGTCCTACAGTTTTTTGACAGTCGTGTTTAAATAAGGCGACATTTAACATGACGTCTCCGATCGCTCGACCGAGCTTTCGAGTTATTTATCGTCTGTTCGGAGACATCGGAGTGCAGTTCCGACTGTGCGTCAACAGTACGCGCGATTGCAGCCACATGCCCACATCGCATTCGAGGCGTTTTCTCCACAATGGTCTAGTGCATGCGGCCATAAATCGTCTGGTGGACGGGCATCTTTTTGCTTGAATAGTTCGAGAAAGATCGTTCGTAATTGTTTTATTGGCTAAACAATTATCACATTTAGAACTCATGCGTCGTTGGATATTTAAAACACATTGTGGTGGTGAGATAATTGAAATTCTAATTACTCGTACATGGAAAGTTCAACGTTTTTAATGTTCGCGTGATAATATGGATTCGATACCAGTATTAATAATATGGATTTGATACCAGTATTAACCGGCTATTTCATACTTCGTTGCATATATCGCAGGATTGAGATGCTTTGTTCGCATAAAAAGGATATTTTCTTAGATGTTTCGCCAGTTCTAAAAATATTAAAGCTCAATAAATATTTTTTCTAATGTTTAGTACCCGCGTAATAATTTTTGTTAGTAATTTCGGGAATTATGGTGCGGTTTGTGATCTATTGGAAGTTTTAAAACTATTGTAATTTTTACAAAAAAATAATAGTGTAATAATAGTGTAACTGTATTCCGTTTACTAAGGTACTACCCTACCTTATAAAATTACTGGGCATGTAAGACTTCAGATGCAGTGCCACAATTTCTTTCACATGGCACTGTGATCGATATGGACAAGCGTATCACTTACCATAAAGGCATCATCCAGTTCATCTCCTCACTCTTTGAAATAAAACAATAGGAATAGAAGTCCAGAAATGTAATTAGTCCATTTTTAAAAGTAACCATTTATTTCCAGAATGTTTGATCCCTTTATATTTCCGAGCTCGGCTGAGTTGAGTCATCCCTGCATTTCATGATTCAATTCTGTGCGTAATGTGTTTGCTGAACCCAACCCAACCCCTATTCCAAAGCAAATCTATGACAGCGGCTTTAGGAATTTCTTGTGTTCAGAAACTAATACGGGCAGAACATATGACTGTTCTGGTGACTCATTAACGAGTATTAGGACTAAGAAATATTTATTTAATTCGTTGTCAACATAAAAAACATTTTTTTCAGGGTCTTTCTGAAGAGCTCAAAGGCGTGAGGAATCTTCACCAAGGAGCTCATTTCAAAACCCAAAGATACGCGGCCGAATGTTATAGCACAAATAAATTGGGAATTGCTAGCACCACCAGTAAAACAGTATTTAAAATCGACAAATGCCAAAAAATTTACTAACGATAAAAATATTGAAATGTAACAATTATGTTACGGAACTGAAAAAAAAAGTCGACACTAATATTAAGTAATAGAATTGTTTTCACACTTTATTAGCTTCATGTTAATTTAAAATGAGTTTACGAGTATTAGGTACATACGGCACTATAGAAATGACACTTAAATAAGTGTTAAATCAAATATCTAAAGGATTCAGTAAATATTAGTCAGTTAGCAGCACTTTTATGTGGTCATGTCATTAAATGTATAATCGTGTATGTTTTTGATAGTAATTTGAGATTTCTTAATTAATAACGCGTAAACACAATACACAGATGAATAAAACATGACACATAAAAGCCTTTTGTTGCCTGATTGGTCAGTTTGCCCGTAAGGCATGTATAGCAACAATTTCAAGTGTTTTTAGTATATGAAATTTTTTCTAGAATTAATCACGACTTGCCGAGCAGCCCGAGTTGTCTTTATTACCCATTTACCTACTAGTCTTTATTTTTTGTGATAAAAATTAAATCTTGTTATTTTGCGTATATTTTTAATGATTATTAGAATAGCTTTCATATTGGCAGTAGATCAACACAACAATTCTATATAAAGTATGTACTCCGAAATTATCCCTGGATAGTTAGATAGATTAATGTTTGTATTGCAAGAAAAGGAAGTTTTCTATTATTTTGCAACTAGTCTAGCTAGTGGAATGCCCTCACATCGCTTCGATAGAAATTTTTCAAATATAAAAGATTTATAAACATTATATATTATTTAACATTACAGAAGATATAGTGACAAGAATTGAGAAAGGTATGCTTAGATGGTTTGGTCATGTTGAGATGATGAATGAAAGTACACTAACAAAAGTGATTTATAATGGACAAGTGATTGGAAGTGTTGGGAGGGGAAAACTACGAATGACCAAATTCAAAAATTTTTGGAGAAAGGGTAAGTCAAAAGTACCCTAAACCGACGGGCTTGTATGAGGAGGTTAATGAGTGTGAATGAAGCTAAAAGTGTGTGCCAAGATCGTAGCAAGTGGAAGGATGTGATCTCTGCCTACCCCTACGGGAAAGAGGCGTGACATTATGTACGTATGTCATTATACATAATTGGATATAAAGCAATTTGCTTTAATCAACTGTGATATTAATGTAATAAATACTTTTTCATAATAATTCAGTTTGTTATAAGTTATTATGTTAATTTTGAGAGTAAATTTTTTAATTTATTATCGATATAAAAGTTTGGCCGAAACCTTTTGACATTTAGCAAAATTAGGCATGCGTTCAGATAAATCCGCTCGTTGTTATGACGAGATTAAATCTCAATAACGATGGTCATCCGCCCAGTTGGTGACTGGTGTGTCAATGTCTACTGTCAGGAACTGCGCAGTTGGTGCGGCGTCATATTAATATAGGTGTCGCAGGCAAATTGTAGAACGCGCCATTTCACAATACGACAAGCTTTTTGATTTCATTGAAGGCACTTGTGTTATAGAAATACTTCACCGCAACCGCCGTCGACACCAGTGGCATCACGAGCGCGTTGCCCATCCTTTCAATACCTGGTTTAAACCCTTTTTCAAAGGTCCTTCTTAGTGAGGTCATATTCAGTTTCATTCGATATGGCGTGGAGGTCATACCTACATTTTACTCCAGAGGTCGTGAGTTCGATTCCCACACACGACAAAACTTTGTGTACATGAACATGAATATTTGTTCTTGTCTGGGTGTTTTCCTATGTATATTAAGTATGTGTTTACAAAAAAAAAAAGTATTTAAGTATGTTTATCCGTTGTTTAGTATCCATAAAATCAAAAAATAAAAATGAAAATTCATTTAATCAAGTTAGGCTCAATAGAGCTCTTACGAATGTCATACTTATAACTTATAAACTAACGCGCCAGTATGTATATGTTAATGCCGAAACTCCATAGAAGGCTATAACACAAGTTCTTAATGATACTTACCTTGGAACTAAATAATTGGTATAATTGTCATACAATATTTATTATTTATTTATTATTATTTTATCCTATATAGAGAATAACCTAACGCGATGGACCGATGATCTGGTCAGGGCGGCAAGGAGCCGGTGGATGCAGGCGGCAAAGAATCGATCTACGTGGAAAGCAATTGCGGAGGCCTATGTTCAGCAGTGGACTTCAGATAGCTGAAATGATGATGATATAGAGAATAATGTTTTTCATATATTATTAATTTATTTAGTAGTTTTATAAAACGGCGAATTCTACAATTCTAACGCGGCATAGAACGCCATGTAGTTTGTTCGTGATTTTAACGTGATATTTGCTTTGTTGTTTCACAAAATTGTGACACAATAGTTTTATTTGGACCTGTGGTTAAGACAATAGTGGTTTTGTGTTGTTTGGTTATCGTACATTAATTGTATTTGGTGTGAATTGTTAAAATAATATGCTATTTAATTGATTCCATATCAAACAAAGAGAAACGGTTTATGCTGTTATATTGACCTCATTTTTGTCATTATATCCTCAATTTTTAAGGAAGTCGATCTAGCTTTCCATTAAGGGGAAATTGGCAATATTAATAATATTTCCTTTATAGATCCCACGTTTTTCGTAACACAGTTATTATATATATATTGAAAACTAAAGCTTATCAAGATAAATTGTTACAATGATATGTTATAATGATAAATTGTTAATTCCGAAACTCCATAGAAGCCTCTAGTAGTCTCTACTACTTTACCAGGATAGGAAGACTTGACTGTGATAAGACTTTATTTGACTGGAAATAAACTGTGACTATATGTCTAATTATTCCAAATAACTTGAATCATTAAATTACTTGGACACTGGCAAATCTAATCGAGTGAGTTCATACTAAAGAAAATAAAAACATTACGATTAGGTTATTATTTAGGTAAATACTGTGCGATAATAAATAGTTATTCTAAACAATACAATAGCCTAGATGTATACTATAAATCACAAAAACATAATTATGAATGATTCATAATTAATTAATATATAATTGCACCTTGTGCAGGTGTGGGTCATGGTAAATGGTTATATAATATTAACTAATTATATTATCTGATAAACATCCCTGACATTCCCACTGTCTTAATTATACAATTTGTTGGGAATAAATAAAAATCAGAAAGGAAAACTGATATTGCAACACTAAAAAACCAACGTCTTTTCATTTTAAGAACAGGCGATTGGGTGTATAGTGATCCTACCAAGACCTAAGGAGCCCAAGCCAACCTCACCTGCAAGTGGTGCACCTGCCGATCAACAGACGAGGCTCTGGCAAACATAACAGCGGCAAAAGGCTCGCCACCTATTACGAGGGAACAACTATATAATTGGCGAAGAGCGGGCGTATAATATGCCTCTGCTATCCCTTTGGGGAAACAGGCGTGAATTTATGTATGCATGTATGTATCAGCTTGCTTACCTATTTACTGTGTAACGACATATAAGATGTTACAAGCAAATCAAAATTCTAGTTCAAAACCAAACAGTATAAAAGTTATTCGCGTAACGGCACACGTGTTTCAGTCGTGACCGGAATTCGCCAATGAGGGGAACGGATATCAAATATTAGTAATATGTATCTGTGAAGGATCATTGACACAATGAGTGCCTTTTACTGGAGAACGGTGGCTATTAATGGTAAACAGGAGTGGCAGACACGAGATCCCGGATAAAATTAAAGTTATACTTATTAATTTATTGATTCAGGCGTTACTTTACGGCAATACATTGTAAGCAGGTGATGGTTTTAAAAGTTGAGTCGACGAGAGTCAACTCTCTTTCGTTTCAGCGTTGGTTGTGAATATATCGTTGGTCTTAGGCTTTCTGATAACAAACCTGAAGATGCCCTGTTTAAGGGCGAAAACGTGTCGTATTGGGAGGGAAAGACCTTCCATGACCGAAGAAAGAAGGTTTTGAAGAAAGAGCACGTCAAAAGTACCCTAAACTGACGAGCGTGTATGAGAAGTGAATAAAGCTAAGAGTGTGTGCCCAGATCGTAGCAAGTGGAAGGATGTGATCTCTGTCTACCCTTCCTGTCTAACGGGAAAAAGGCCTGACATTATGTATGTTTTGATGTATGAAAAAAAGACTCACTCCCATACAAAATAAGATTTAATCTTAACAGAATCCAGAACACGTCAGTTTTAGACATACTTGCTGAACAACGAGATATTGTTCTGTCTAAATGTTGAAACAAAAGTTTAAATTAGATTCAATAAAGCTTTTAATTATGAACTTTTCTTAAGTCCCACTTAAATTAATTGGTGCATATAAATTGGATCAGACATACACAGGTTACAATCATAATGTGTGAAAGAAGATGTTAAAAATGAGCATTGAGAAAATAATGCAAAGATGGTTCGGTCACGTTTAAGAGGGTGAATGAAAGTAGATAAGCGAAAGTGATGCGCGAATGAGTGGCAATTTTATGATGGGAAAATCGCGTAACTTTCTATTTCCATATAGGTATCTGACCAAATTCAGAATAAGGTTTTTGGAAGAGTACGTCAAATATTTTGGAGATGTGACATAATCGACCTGAGTATAACAATGTTAATGAGAGTCATCATCAAGTAACCGGGATAATGCTAGAGCATGCATTATTCCCGTTGCCCTATACCTAAGCTCAGGGCCTGCTTACTGGAGCGACTGCCGTTTGACCTCCGCAACCCAGAGGGAAACATCATTCAAAGGTTACACCAGCTTTCAGTTTATTAGAAGGCACGACTTCCTAATAAAAACTGCCATAGATGTTCATGAAAGTCGGGACCAACAGCTTAACGTGCTTTCCGAGGCAAGGAGCACGCGATAATTATGCACAAAAAGTCATAGGTGCGTGACCAGGGTTTGCACCCGAGACCCTCTGTTTTTTAAGGTTATGGGTTTCGCCACTGGTCTAAAGCCGCTTAGTGTTAACGAGAGTAAATTAAGCTAAAAATGTATGCCGGAATCTCAACAGGTTGAAGGATCTGTTGTCTGCCAGCCTACTGGAACCGGGCGTGTTGATTTGTAGTAATGTACAACTATAATAAAGAATATAGGCTAACGTAAAAAGTCATTTAAGTACACAAATAATAGGTTGGGGAAAAAGTCTTTTCGTATTTTTGTATGAAAAGTCAAGACATTTTTTTCAAACTTTATTTACATTTATTTACAATATATATGTACCGTTTTGTTGAATAACTTTCTGCCATTTTGTGGGCAGAGACATTATCCCGTTACTGTAGAAACTTTGGGACTTCTGATCAAAAAAACGGGACAAATAGTTTTGGCAGTCCTCTCTTGAGGTCAACCTTACAGAACCTAAAGAATTCTGCAGAGACCGAAACAGGTGAAAATCTGAAGGCGCAAGGTCAGGGCTATATGGTGGATGCACTAGGACCTCCCAGTCGAACTCTCTTAATTTTTGCTGAGTGGCTAAAGATGTGTGTGGTCTAGCGTTATCGTGATGAAAGACCACACCCTTCCTGTTGATCAATTCCGGCCGTTTTCTCTCGACTGCTTCCTTTAATCTCATCAGTTGCTGGCAGTAAAGATCAGAATCGATGGTTTTGCCGGGCGGTAAAAGCTCATAATAAACAATGCCCTTCCAATCCTACCATACACACAGCATCACCTTATTTCGTGTTAGGCCAGGTTTGGCCACAGTCTGTGAAGCCTGGCCAACTTTCGACCACGACCTTTTTCGCACGTTCTTGTCGTACGTGATCCACTTTTCATCGCCAGTTATCAATCTCTTCAAAAACGGCTCGGTTTCATTAATGAATCGCAAATGAGTACACGGTTCATTAAGTTTATTTTATTCGTAACAGGGCGACCAGAGCGAGGTGCATCTTTAACATCAAAATTTCCGGACTGAAAACGTTTGAACCAAATTTGTGCTACTCTTACTGACACTGCATCAGGTCCATAAACATCACAAATTTTTTTCACTGCTTGAGTTGCATTTTTGCCTTTTTTATAATAAAATTTTAAAATGTATCGAATTTCTTCATTAGATTCACTCATTTTAACGGAGAGAAAAACAAATGAAAAATAGCGGGAAACAACTTTTTTTTATTTTTTTCTTTTCTTTATAATGGAACCTTTTTAATGTTACCAAAACCAGCCAGACACAAATAGTACAGTCAAAAAATTTTTATAATAAGTTTATACCTACGTTATGCGAAAAGACTTTTTCCCCGACCTAATATATGGCCATAAATGTCTAGAATATAATATAATGATTGTTAAATATTTGCAACGCTGATAATTTAAAATTAATGCAAATCTCAAATTCTAGTCCCCAAGAGACAAGATTACCTAGTTTGGGGACTACCAGTGAATCAATGTTGTACCACTTTTTGGCAATAAATGTTTTTATTATTATTATTATTATTACATAAATACAGTTGTGATTGCAGCTAATATACTATACTATAATATAATATACCTTTACTATAATATTAATAGAAACACAGATAGATCAATAGCGCCATCACCTAAACGAATGCTTAATTACGCTGAAGTAAAGAACAATAGTTCAGCGAATCGATCATTTATTAAAATTCAAGGTTGTCGGATAACCGTACAGTTCGCGGAATAGAACCGCGGTCACCAGCTACTGGAATAAGTTAACCGAGTTTATTGGAGCTTCATACATTTGTCTTTTTACCTTTCATATTACATACATCACCCTCGCACCGTGGTATGTGAGAGGCGACTCGTGCTCAGTAGTGGAACGTTAATGGGCTGAGATGATGATGATTACATACATACATAATGACACGCCTTTTTCCCATAAAAATAGGCAGAGGTCACATCTTTCCACTTGCTACGATCTTGGCACACACTTTTAGTTTCATTCACACTCATTAACCTCATACAAGCCCGTCGGTTTAGGGTACTTTTGACTTACCCTTTCTCCAAAATTTATTGAATTTGGTTATGGAAGGTGTTACGTAGTTTTCCCCTCCCAATACTTCCAATCACTTGTCTATCATAAATCACTTTCTTTAGTCGACTTTCATTCGTCCTCTCAACATGACCAAACCATCTAAGCATACCTTTCTCAATTCCTGTCACTATATTTTCTTTTACACCACAGAAAATATTTACGAACATTTGCTAGAATGTGGAATAAGTAACTATAACGTCGCAGTAGAAGTTACGCATACCTACTTCACAAGGAGTACGTTTTTGTGGCATATAATATTGAGCGCCTCCGTACTTCGGATGGCACGTTCAAGGTCCCGGTTACCATATTATGTGGTAGTATAGTATGTGGTATATAGTTGTAGGAAATCTTATTGGACGTATAATTTATACAGTACAGTACTGGGGCCGCTTGGACCCGAGTCCCTCTCATCATGGTTTATAAGAGGAGGTAGCATGCTCAGTAGTAGGACGTCAGTAGTCTGTGAAAGATGATGAACTAGGTCGTCTGTACTATACATGACACGTAATAGTTTTGAGTACTATAAAACTGTGCGTTCAAACCAAATTGAAGAACGACAACCAAATTACTAGTTTATTATTTAAGTAGTGAAGTTTTCGGGTTTTACCTGGTACATCGAGGAAAAATGGTAGATAACATTTAATTTTAACGTAACTTACCAGTAAAAAAAAATTACTAGTAAAAGTTATCCGAAGTAACTAAGTCCAAAATTTGTGTCATTCAGCACAATATCACGAAGCCCTAGACGATTTACTTTTGTAATCCATGTAAATATGACTGTACTTTTTTATCAGTAAGAGATCGCGTAGGTAAGTATATACCGTATAAATCCAAGACCTATAAAGCAACCTTATTGATCTACCTCGGTACAGCTCCTAGTTGTTGGCTAAACCTAAATTAATGGCCCTGAAACACGCACCCTCCTAATTAGATTTTATTTTCTAGGCAATAGGTTAGACGGCTAATCATCGCCATATTTACGAGGGCCACGTCTATTCAATTAGAATAACTATAACGGAACGGAATCTTCCTACCCCTATTTAAAAAAGCCAGCTTTCTATACAAAATGAAATGAGTATGACAAATAACTTACTTCATTCAGTTTCAGCTCTAGTGGAGTTTTTAATGGCATCATCTTAGCTTACTATCTCCTCCTCTCTTAAACCAGGGTTAGTGGGTTTCCTACTACCTACATAGTGCGGATTAGCAAAGGCAGGTGCGTGGAGTCTTGCTGTAAGAACTTCTTAAGCCGCTCATACCAACAGGACCAACGGTTTACCGTGCCATCCGAAGTAAGCAAGCTATCTCAAATGCCACAGAAATGATCATAATAGGTTGGGGAAAAAGTCTTTTCGTATTTTTGTATGAAAAGTCAAGACATTTTTTTCAAAGTTTATTTACATTTATTTACAATATATATGTACCGTTTTGTTGAATAACTTTCTGCCATTTTGTGGGCAGAGACATTATCCCGTTACTGTAGAAACTTTGGGACTTCTGATCAAAAAAACGGGACAAATCGTTTTGGCAGTCCTCTCTTGAGGTCAACCTTACAGAACCTAAAGAATTCTGCAGAGACCGAAACAGGTGAAAATCTGAAGGCGCAAGGTCAGGGCTATATGGTGGATGCACTAGGACCTCCCAGTCCAACTCTCTTAATTTTTGCTGAGTGGCTAAAGATGTGTGTGGTCTAGCGTTATCGTGATGAAAGACCACATCCTTCCTGTTGATCAATTCCGGCCGTTTTCTCTCGACTGCTTCCTTTAATCTCATCAGTTGCTGGCAGTAAAGATCAGAATCGATGGTTTTGCCGGGCGGTAAAAGCTCATAATAAACAATGCCCTTCCAATCCCACCATACACACAGCATCACCTTATTTCGTGTTAGGCCAGGTTTGGCCACAGTCTGTGAAGCCTGGCCAACTTTCGACCACGACCTTTTTCGCACGTTCTTGTCGTACGTGATCCACTTTTCATCGCCAGTTATCAATCTCTTCAAAAACGGCTCGGTTTCATTACGTCTCAATAATGAATCGCAAATGAGTACACGGTTCATTAAGTTTCTTTGAGTGAGCTCGTGTGGCACCCAAATATCGAGTTTTTTTGTATAACCAGCTTTCTTCAAATGGGTCAAAACTGTTTTGTGGTCAATTTCCAGTTCTTCAGCTATATCGTAACTACTAATATGCCGATCTTGCTCCACTCTTTCAAAAATGGCGTCCATTTTATTCGTAACAGGGCGACCAGAGCGAGGTGCATCTTTAACATCAAAATTTCCGGACTGAAAACGTTTGAACCAAATTTGTGCTACTCTTACTGACACTGCATCAGGTCCATAAACATCACAAATTTTTTTCACTGCTTGAGTTGCATTTTTGCCTTTTTTATAATAAAATTTTAAAATGTATCGAATTTCTTCATTAGATTCACTCATTTTTACGGAGAGAAAAACAAATGAAAAATAGCGGGAAACAACTTTTTTTTATTTTTTTCTTTTCTTTATAATGGAACCTTTTTAATGTTACCAAAACCAGCCAGACACAAATAGTACAGTCAAAAAAATTTTATAATAAGTTTATACCTACGTTATGCGAAAAGACTTTTTCCCCGACCTAATACATCCAAAGACTGAGTTCTTAGAACTCGTCCCGCTGAGCTAAGAGTGTTTCTAGTCTGCCTGCAAGATTAAGCATTGGGCAAGAAACTTATCACATTTGTCCTCCTGCCAGTATGTGTTTTTAAATTATACGAAAGCTGAAACGTGCCCTTAATGGAAATAAAACCTTCTAAATGTTTAATTTACTGATAATATTCACTTGAGCAGATATGAACAGGTGGGCGTGGTGTGAGGCATCCTAAAATAGGTGAAAGAAGACTAAGGAAAAGGTCATCCTTAGTTCTTTACTGCTATTATAAATATGAAAATGTCATTGTCTGTTGCTCTTTGACGCCTTCACTACTAGCCGAATCTGATGACATATGGTATAGATTTACATGGAAGAATAAAGGTCTATTGATAAATTCTTTGGAGAAGAAACTAGCTTACTTATATCTCGTAAGAAAATGCGTGTATTCGGACAGTCGTGTTAAACTGCGAGAAACAGCGTACATTGTAAAAAAATTTCAAGGTTCTATTTTGGATGGACAAATGTAATTTTTATTTCACACGAGCAAATCTGCAGACAGCAGTTAGTATTATATATATGGTTTCATATCAAATCTAGTAGGTCTTACTACCATCCTATCCAAATTTGTGGGCACAAATAAAGGGCCCTTCACAAATAAATTCCCTTAAATTTATAGAAAAGGCTTTCGCCTGGGCATTGCTTTGATCTAACTCACGAATACAAGAAGATGGACACTTTCAATAGCTAAGAAAACGTTGAGCCTGATTAATCCAGTTTCACAGAAGGATCAAAACCGCAAGGGAAGAGAGATTAAATCTTTGAATACAATTTGAGTTGACTGGCGTTCGTTTAACTCTCAATAGGGCGTAAGAGGGCCACTTGGGTCGCAGAATAACGACATCTAACTTTATTATTAGTTTTGATAGCTCCTATTTCAATTTGTGACAAGACTGAGGAGAAATGTCATCTTTAAAAGGTGACATAGATGATATTCTACGCGAGAAAAGCCGCAGGCAACAGATATAAACGCACGATTATAATCTACACAAATAAATAGCATTATGGTTTCAAAATACGAGCACTTGTATAATATTACATGAGTTGTAAGTAATGCCACATTACATCGAAATTATTAAAACAATTTTTGTCTGTTTGTTGTGGCTAATCTCAAGAACAGCTGGACTGATTTCAACTGACAGATAGTTGATACTATAAGGAATAACTTAATTACCTTTAAATCTATAAAATAAAAAGCGTCTCTAAGTGACGCGAACAAAACCGCAGGCGGAAACTAGTCATACAATATGCTCTTAAAACACACAAGACTGTGTACTATTCTGACTACATAAACTATTGTAGTCTCAATTATTTCATTACGTAATGTAAGGCAATATTGATTATGAATCAATGCTATTTCCGAATATGTATGTTTGGTGGCATACAGGCATTGCGCAGTTATCTTTATGAAGTTATCTGCGCAGTTCTGTGAACGGAGATTATAATATAAACTCTTAGATTTAGTCCATTTCAATACAAGTTGATTACTTTTTTCACTTAAGTTAGGTTAGGTTTAAAGACATTTATTCTCATAAAAACAATAAGTTCACTTATAAATGAGATACATAATTATTGTATAATCATTATACCTCTATTTGTTCTGGTCTGGGTGTTCTCCTATGTATCTTAAGTATGTATTTACAAAAAAAAAGGATTTAAGTATGTTTATCCGTTATTTAGTATTCATAACACAAGTTTTTAATGATACTTATCTTGGAACTAAATAATTGGTGTAATTGCAGCTATTTAGGGGTGAATATGCAAAAGCACAAGGCGGTACTCAAGCATGCAGCCCACTTGATGGAAAATGGTCACTATATCTATGGGACGAATGTTTATCATGTAGATCCTTCTCCAAGATGCTCTCTATTTTCATACCAAAGTTAATCACAATTGGTTGCAGCTATTTAAGCCTAAACACGTAATAAACAAACGCCTGACTTGGACGTGTTCACGCCTAAGCCGAATCCTTAAGACACTTTTGAATTTACTACCATTAAAATGGATTTTGTCTGTCGAGTCGCACGACACGTAATATTTTCCCTCTACGACTGTCCGTACCTCTTAATGGGTCAACTTCATCTTTAACCGACCATCATTACTAACCACTAAAACCGGTTCGAGAACCTCACCTGTAACAAAAAACACCATAACATTAACGACACGTGTAAATATAAGGTAATATTATAAACAAGAACAAGTAAAATAGATATTCCGACCAATAGTCACATATGGCTCGCTGGTCTGGTGGCCTAGAACCAACCTTAGTATAACCCAAAAAGAACTAGAAAAATTACAACGCCTGGCCTGCGTGTCAATCACCAGCAGTATGAAAACCGCCCCCACTGCGGCCCTGCAGGCAATGCTGGGGCTGCCACCCCTACACCTCACCGTACGAGAGGAGGCAGCCACAGCAGCTTTCAGACTACATACAGCTGGTACACTAAAGAAAGATTCCCGGGTCAGACACATACGAATATTAGATGATGCTGTTAAAGAACAACCAATGTTGATGGCACCAAATGACAGAACCCAGAAAACGCACACTTTTAAAAAACACTATACCGTGCAACTCACTGAAGAGGCGCACGACTACTCTGGCCTAAATGAGCTGAGAATATACACAGATGGATCAAAAATAGGCACGGGCACCGGTGCCGGCGTATTCTCAAATGATCTCAACATTACCATATCCAAATCACTAGGAAAACACAACACAGTCTACCAGGCAGAATGTGTGGGCATAACCCAAGCCGCGCATGCTGTAATAGCTAGACAGGTTAAAGATACTCACATCCGTATAATATCCGACAGCGCGTCTGTCCTTCAATCCTTAAACAAAAATTACACGACTTCCAGATTGATACTAGAATGTCACAATGCACTAGAACAGGCATCGATACGATATCGTAACAAAATTACACTACAGTGGATCAAAGGA
This sequence comes from Musotima nitidalis, assembly GCA_949126915.1. Taxonomy (NCBI): domain Eukaryota; kingdom Metazoa; phylum Arthropoda; class Insecta; order Lepidoptera; family Crambidae; genus Musotima; species Musotima nitidalis. The sequence continues at coordinate 20,556,086 of OX421416.1, forward strand.
CACAGTGGATCAATGGGTAACGATGCAGCTGACGAACTGGCAAGGAGAGGCTCCATCGCGACGGTCTACGGACCTGAACCCATTGTTCCCATTCCCTTTAAACAAATACGAAATTGGCTACATAGCATAACACACACACAATCCCAAGGGTGGTGGTCCTCCACTCCAGGTTGCAGGCAGTCCAAGGAGGCCATGCCGTCATTGGACGCAAGGCTGACTAGGCGACTTTTGCGACTGGACAGAAATAGCCTGCGCCTGGTGACGGGGACAATCACTGGGCACTGCTTACTGAACAAACATTTACACACTATAGGAGTCACAGACAGCCCCTTGTGCAGAGCGTGTATGGTGGCCGAGGAAACGGTCGCACACGTGCTCCTGGAATGCACAGGCGTGGCTGACACACGAAAGGTAACCCTAGGTTCGCCGAGTTCCATTGGAGAAGCTTTGCACGGACTTGGAAACCTGATCTGCTTCTGGAGAGAGGTGGGCTGGCTGGAGTGAGCAAACATGGCCGCAAAGGCTCACGCACAATGGTCCATAACAGGAACTAAGTGCGGAAACCACCACCACTAACATAGAACATAGATATTTCGGGAACATTTCGAAAATTTCAACAATCGTTATGACATGGAGACAGTCATTTTGAGCTTCACTACAAATATTTGTTTTCTATAATTTTTTTAAAGTAAAATATATTTAATGTGAGTAATTTCCCTGTTGGCACATTATGAATATTATCACTGACAACTTAAAAACGAATGCCCCTCATTCAATGCAGACAGGAGCTTGAGTACAGAAGAATAGTGCAAGAAACTCCTAAATCTTATTCTATTCCATTTCCCGTTAATTAGTACCTACATATTAACCTAGTTGGGGCAAGAAGAGTAAATTTGGGAGTTGCTACCTAGCCATAGATTGAAAATTCAAATTTGTCCTGACAATTTGGTAATTGATAAACAATAGCAAAAGCTGCACCTGCCAAGCCTCGTGCTGTGGACATCCGATACTTCTGTTGGCCACGACCGACCGCACTTTGCAATGGCAGTGCCGGGTCGGGTTTCCGAACCACAATCAGTATGACGTGGTCTCGATTGATCTAGTATTAGTATGATTCATCCACTGCTCATTGTTTTGATTTAGAGATTCCTTTAAATAATTTTGCGCGTTAAAAGATTGAGCCTGTTGCTGATGAGGGTTGGAAGAATGTAATCATTAACAGACCGATAGGTCTGCAAATTTTCGGGCTAGAATCGATGTGAGAGACGTTCAAAATTTATAAAATAGCGCGTTTTTAAGTTGACTTTATTAAGAGCTATATTTAACAAAACTTATAGAAACGACTTTGATCATACGATCTGGCCATTTTGACGATCGGCCAACGACACATACATTATTTACTTTCGCAAAAAACTTCCAAATTACATACAAACATAATTTTACGCCTGTTCCCCGAAGGCAGAGGAATATTATGTACCCACATTTCGTCAATTAAATTGTTGGTCCCATGTAATAGGTGGCGAGTCTATTGACGCTTACACAAAACACAGATATAACTTGATACCCAATATTCTTTATAACCTTATGTTTGTTTACATCTTCATTATATCATGTACTATCAGCAGCGTCAACGAACATAATCCGTCATGACAAACTAGATTCTTATTACTAGGTGTTTAGATTGTGTATGGGCTTTAAAATGTTACATTAGACATGTGGCTGTCCGTACTTTTAATAGGTGTTTAAGAACACACGTCACAGATATGAAGTCTTAACTCGTATCTTATCGAAAGTGAGTAAAGGATAACAGGTGACCATTAGATTATTGACATAACAAAGTTTACAAGAATTTATATAGCAATGAAAAAGTAAACCAATACCGAATTGATAGCTTTTACGTTATAAATAAAAATTAGCTTCATCATTGTTCAGTGTTAAATTTTTGGATCATACGTTCAGTTGTTATTGCGTAAAAGATTGGATTTAATAAGGAGGATGTGAGCTGCTGAAAATTCACAAAGAAATTAGTTAAATAATTTTTCGTAGAAGGGACCAAAAAATGTATGTGTATGTTTTCACTGAGATAGTGGTTTTCACAGTTACTTAATAGCCGTCTATTGCTGGACATAGGCCTTGTGAAAGAGCGCCAACAATCCCAATCTTCTTCAGAACGCATCGGAAATATGTTTTAAATGAGACACGTCATAATGACTACACCCTGCCTGATAGTAAGCAGTCGACGCAGTCCAAAAAAAATTAAGGTGCTTCTAACTGTGGAAGAAGAACGGTACAAAGCGCATCCACTGATGACAGCCTGCTGAAATGCCTTTTCAAGCCCCCGCTTAAAAGACCCGGGGTTTTAGGAACTAGGAAACATATTAGCAAGTAGTGAAATACAGAGCTTAATGGTTTTATATAGGAAAGACCTTTTAACTTTCTTAGTTCGAGTGATAAAAGTCTGCAGAATATGTGGATAGTTCCAAAGACCAGCACGTGTTGTTCGGGAGAGGAAAGAAGAGGGCGGGATGAGTAGTTCCGATAGAAGACACTGAGAGATGCAATGTCCGGACGTAGCTGTAGATCCTCGAGAGAGGCTGTAACTTCAGCGTCCCCTATAATGCGAACCGCTCGCCTTTGCTGTCTTTCAAGTGCGACGAGGAGGTACCTACTTAGCAGAACCGTCCCAAAGAGGGGAAAAATACTACACACTCGAGTCTTGTACAACAAACAGCGCTACTCGGAATTGAAAAACCGCCTCACCTTATTAAGGATACCCAACTAAAGAGAGGCAATTGAAATAACACCATGTTTAGAATTGTGTCATAGAATGTTTTATTTCAAAAACTATATGTGTATAGGCCCAAGCCAATCTCACCTGCAAGGGGTGCACCTGTCGATCAACGGACGAGGCTCTGGCGAACATTACAGTACCCGGCAAGCGGTAATAGGCTCGCCACCTATTGCGTAGGTGTAACTATATAATAGGCGAAGTGTGGGCATATAATATGCCTCTGCCTACCCTTTCGGGGAAATAGGCGTGAATGTATGTGTGTGTGTACCATCTTTATTATATATAACTGACGACCGATATGGCGTGGAGGCGAGTATACCCGCACTCCACTCCTGAGGTCGTGGGTTCGATTCCCACACAGGACAAATATTTGTGTGTATAAATATGAATATATATTCTGGTCTGGGTGTTTTCATATGTACATTAAGTATGTATTTATAAATAAAAAAAAGTATTTATGTATGTTTATCCGTTATTTAGTATTCATATCACAAGTTCTTACTGATACTTATCTTGGGACTAAATATTTTGGTGTAGGTGTCAGAAATATTTATTTATTTATAACCATACCATAGCATATACTCAAAAAGAGCGAACAAAAAGGGCACACAGTAAAACTTGTGCCCTGACATCGAAACGGGGCAAAGGTTAAGTAACAGTTGGTGTATATTTATTTCAGTGACGAGGTTCGGCCTCCTCGGGGAGTTACGAATAAGAAAAAACCTAAAAGAAACTTTCATAAAGCTGCCGAAGTTTGGATAAAAGATCTCTTCTGTAAATAATAACTCCATTGGGTTATAGAAATACTAGGCACGCCCTCGCTTCGCTCTGGTAGCTATTTATTACATACTAGCGGTCGCCCGCGACTACGTCCGCTTGACCTACATATAAACCTTCTTCTTGAATCACTTTATCTATTTAAAAAAAACCGCATCATAATCCATTGCGTAGTTTTGAAGATCTAAGCATACTTCCATAGGGACACACAGGGGAAAGCAATTGTTTAAATACTGATACAGTGCGTAGATTATGGGTGTGTAATGTTTGATATAATAACAAATGCTCTAATTTCACTTGAAATAACGTTCATATGTTATAATTTTCATATGCTATAATAACAAATAACCTAATTTCATATGATCTAATGTTTTATATGATATAATCTTTCTTTGATATAATAACATTTAGTATAAAGTTCATATTATATAATTTTCATAATGCATAATATTCTTTTAATATAATGTTCATTTAACCTCATGTTCTTTTAACCTAATTAGTCGACGGTAGTTATATAAAAAAATAACCACGAAGGGAATGGCGGGGTCGTAGACCTAACCTAACCTAACCAAGTTATGAATATTATAGCAAATAAATAATATACTAAATGAATATTATGTCAAATGTGCATTATAAGAAATGTTCATTATATCAAAAGAAATTAGGTGAAATGAAATTATAACTACAATTCATTATGACAACTGATCGTTATATTAAACAAAATTATATTAAGTGAAATTATGTCAAGTGAACGTTAGATTTTTTGTTATTATATCAACCGTTACACACCCGTAGATCATAGACAGAACAGTGTTAACCCTTAATTGGGTAATATTACATATAAATATGAAATTCTGCTGTTTGTTGGTGATCTAAATAAATTTTAACGCTCTACTGCAAAATTTACAAAATTTAAGTTTTGTCTTGATGTATAATTAATTAAGCTGTCTTGACTGTAATCTACGCGCGGCCTTTATCTTAATGGCATTTCTTGAAGACAAACAGACAAGAAGACACTAGACGCTACGCTTAAGTCTGGCAACCGGAATAATGCTAGGGTATGATGACAATTTAGTGTGTGAAAAAACTAAAAACAAGCTGCGAGATGCATTTGATTCTTAACGTGACTCTTCATACGGACCACGTCCTGGCTAATAGTTAGCAGTTGATGCAATTTAAAAATTGAGAGCATTCAATACTGTGGAATAAGCACTGGTAACAAGCGCAAAGGGTGTATAGGGATCCTATCAAGACCAAGGAGCCCAAGCCAACCTCACCTGAAAGTGGTGCACCTGCCGATCAACAGACGAGGCTCTGGAGAATGTACGTAACTAGCGCATCCACCCATGAAGGTTCGTAACGCCCGGGACTATAGGATGAGAGCTACGAGAATTACCTAGACTATTATCTTATTTTTCGTTAGGTTTATCTTATAGTCAAATATGTTTGAACCAAAACTGCAGTGAAATTTGATAAAGCGATAAACAATGTATGTGCTATCGTTATCAGCTACTCTCGATACATTTGCATATGCACAGTAGATTAGTCCACAATTCTGATTTGCAAACCTACTTATATAACTTTTACTTTAACTTAACCATTGCCGGTTCTATTTGATGAGTGCATGTGCATTTTGTACTGACCGTCCGATGGGTGACCTACAACGTTGAAGTAAAGGCGATCGGGTTAGGTTTTGGATTACATAATAAGGTGGCGTGGCAGTCAAGCCATGATCGATCCCAATCATAATGCGCTGTAATCCGCTTACCGCCCTCCGGCTTAGTACTCCGGGGCGGATTACTAATTCGTCTCCTAGGTTCAATGTCGACAGCTTATGGAGTTCATTATCTTCTCAGCTTATTAATTTTCCACAGCTGGGCACACGAATACTCACGAATCAAGATAAGATTAAGAATTGTTCTCAGAGGTCAGTCCTTCAAATTCAGAGAGTCTTGGGTTTCAACCTTGGTGAAATTTGTTAGTACTGCAAGAGCGAGACCATAGCCCAGAGGCGAGACCCATTTACTTCTAAATCAGTGGGCCTAGGATTCAAACCATGGTGGCGCACCTTTGACTTTTCAAAGTTATGAGCGTGATTATCTCTTGCTCCGTGCCTGGGACAGCACGTTAAGTCGTTGGTCGCGGCTGCCATGAACATCTATTGATTAAACAAGGCAGTTGATATTAGGAAGAGTGCCTTCTAACATCCTAACAGCTGTTTTTAACCATATAATGTTTCTCTCTGGATTGCGGAGGTCAGACGGCAGTAGTTTCGTGTAATAACTGAAATTCAGCCAAATCTGATAAGACCAGTGAGCAGAGCGGTAACAAAATGCATTTACGCACTGCCTCTCGGCCAAAGAAGACCGAGACGGGTAGTGGGACTCACCACCGGCAGACAGGACCGCCAGCAGTAATACCTACCCACTAAAAATGTTTCTGAAGCGCTCGTAGCTCTGCGGCGCTAGGTGATCGGAAACGATCACCGAAGTACAGCAGAGTTTACGGAGGTCAGTCCGGTCAGTCAGCTTGATAAATTTTAACAGCAGGACGCCATAAACCTGCCTCCGCCAATCCGCACTGGGTCAGCGTGGTGGAGTATGACCCAATACCCTCACACCTTGATATGTGAGAGGAGGCTCGTGCTCAGTAGTGGGATGTTAATGGGCTGAGATGATGATAAAAAATCTTTCGACGACGCTTGTTGAGAAAGGGGCGATGGGCGAGTATCCAGATTTTAGCGTCTGACACCCTCTCCCGCGGCCAGAACCGGAAGGAGCTCCTCATAGAGGCGCAGTAGACGCGCCCCTCTTTCCTCCGAGTGCGACTATAGCGTGTGTCGACTACGTCAAGGTGGTGACCAGTCCGAGGGGGAGTGAACTGACCCTGGGCCCTAAGCTAGGGCAACCGGGATAATGATAGAATTTAATGAAAGAGGCCAGTCCTTGGTTGAGGGATCGTTTGTATGGTTTTTCATAATGAGTGTTTCCGGGCTTCGAATAGCACGTTAAGTCTAGATCTCGGTTTTTACTATTTTATTTAGATGGTTGAAAGTTTGACGTCACACATCTGCCTCCGCCAATCCGCACTGGGTCAGTATACCCTGATTTTTTTCATTAAAACCAATGTTGTTTTGTTATCAAGCGCAAAATATGCAACTGTTATAACATCTATTGGATAATACTACTCCAGGATATCGTCACAAAACTCCTCATCAAGTGTTCTGTCAAGTCACAAACAAATAACATGCACGCATGCACAATGCATGCAAAATTCAATTTGATAAAAACAAAATCGCCTAATGACGTCATACTCAAGTATGCTGACGTCCCAGAATACCGTGGCAAGGGGATTGATATGATAACGTTACCAATAAACACTCCAAGTAAGTGTTATTGAAAGGTATAGAGCGTAGCAGTAATAATCGATAACGATAACTTTAGGGAGCAGGGGCGGGGGCCATACACGCTATGGTCGTACACAAGGAGGTAGGAGGGCCGCGTCCACTACGCCTCTCTGAGGAGGTTTTCCTGGTTTGTACCGGGAACGATGGCCGCGAGGGGGTGTCAGACGCTGAAACCCAGGTACGGTCCTCGCCCCTTTTTCAACAAGCGGGCGTAGTGGGAAGATTTTAGAAGGTATTAATGCCGGCGGCAGTCGTGTCTGCGGGTGGTGAGTCCCACACACCCCGCTCGTTCCTTTTTGGCCGGAAGGCAGTGCGTAAATCTATTTAGTTACTGATGTAAAAAAGAAAGAAACAAAACCTTAAGTGTCAAACATCATTTTTCTATTGGTAAGAAAATAGAATGATATACACTGGACAGCAAATAAACCGGGCCACCCGCTACCTTAAAACTCTGATTCGATTTTCTCAAAAAGTATAAACCTCACAACTATCAAACTTACACCTACAAAAAGTGCGTATATAATACTCTCTGACGTCGATCACTTCCTTGTAGACTCACCCTGGTCTCATCAGTAAAGAGTACATTGCGCCACTGCTCTAACATCCAATCCCTATGCTCTCGAGCAAATTTAAGTCGTGCTCTACGGTAGGCTACGGTTAATTTTGGGCCTGTAGCAGCTCTCTTTGGAGCCAGATTTCGTTCAGCAAGTCTCCTTCTAGCGGTATCTGAACTTATGACCACTTGGCGTTCGTCACGCAGAATTCGTTGGACTTCAACTGCGTTGAGGCGGCGATTTCGCAAAACAGTAAGTTGGATATAACGATCATCTGCTGCTGATGTAGCCCTAGGTCTGCCCGTACATGGTCGGCGATCGAATGCTCTAGTCTCTAAGTATCTTCTGTAAGCCCGTTGTACCAAAGATCTGCTGATTCGAAGTCTCCGAGCAACTTCACGTTGCGAAACGCCTGCTTGAAGTAGTGCTACAGCTTGAGCTGCTTCTTGAGGCGTCGTATCCATAATTGACCTTTGAAAATAGCAAAAATACACGCGTCTGAAGCAATTAATGGATGGCAACTAAAGAAACCATAAGAAAAATCCGAATATCCTCATTTAGAAAAAAAGAACGCTAATCGCAAACTCTAGTCAAAACAGAGCAAATCGTTGGTATTGTGTTTGTTGCTTGATTACAATGTGAATTGATTTGGATAAATTTGTGGTCATTTCTCAAACAACATGAAACGCACTTTTTGTAGGTGTAAGTTTGATAGTTGTGAGGTTTTTACTTTTTGAGAAAATCGAATCAGAGTTCCAAGGTAGCGGGTGGCCCAGTTTATTTGCTGTCCAGTGTAGTCATAATGGGTCTTTTTACATTATGCCATTAGAGAACATAGTACCCATTATTTAATAATTTAACACAGTAATAGTACATTTGGCAAAGATAATGGAGCACCACTTTGTAGGTAACATCTTTATATACTTTTACACATAGTTATCTTATGTAATGTAATGTACCTATTCTTTCAATTTCCAACTCCCCGAGGGATTATTACTATCCTATTCCAGGGTTTCAAATACAACACCAAATTACATCCGAATCAGTTCAGCGGTTTAAGCGTGAAAAGGTTATTAACTTTGAAATGAAAAAAAAATATTGACTCGCATAAACCATCATCATCTCAGCCCATTAACGTCGCACTACTGAGCACGAGCCTCCTCTCACATACCAATGTACGAGGGTATTGGGTCATACTCCACCACGCGGACCCAGTGCGGATTGGCGGAGGCAGGTGTATGTCGTCCTGCTGTTGGAATTTTTCAAGCAGCCCAATTAGGCCTCTAACATGGCTTGACGACTACCACATTTGGTGATAACCGGGACCAACGGCTTAGCGGGCCTTCCGAAGCACGGAAGCGCTCGATATCAAATGCCACACATACGGTCACCCATCCAAGGACTGACCTCTGTAAATTCTGCTTTACTTCGGTGATCGTTTCCGATTACCGAGCACTGCAGAGCTACGAGCGCTTCAACCACCATAAACATTAACGCGCATAAACCATACTAGGAAGATAATAACAAGGAAAAGCGTAAATCCTCCTTTATTTAAGTCTACATAATATTATCAACAACATTAGCCAGAGTTTGACATACAGTTAAACCTATCATCGTTATGTCAGCTTTATAAAGTCCACTGCTGAACATTGGCCTCCCCAATAGATTACATTCTATTTGGGTTATTTACCCAGAATCAGAACGCTGGGCAAGCGGGTTGATGATCGCAGTATAAGCTAGAACGCAGGATGACGCTTCTGCCCATCATCCGGTAACATTTCTCTTCGTCGACTCTTACGACTCCCCGTGAGATGAGAGGGGGTGGCACTATTCTGGACCGGCACCACACGACACGATAAATATATATGCAATTATCTATTTCAGTGACGAAAAACAAGTGATTTTGATGCATGTCTCATTGAGCTTTAGCCAAAATTCGTTAGCATGTTCTGCCAAAACTAATAAATAACTTCCTTTTTTGACCGTTCTATTCAAACCAACGCGATAGAAAAGCTAGCGATTCTATCTTAACAGTCGACAGTCTACTAGTTTATCTAACGTAAGTATGTTCACACAATGCAGAGGGCCTATTTTAATTCAACGAAAATTTGTATCTTAACAGTCGATAGTCTACTAGTTTATCCATCTCTTTCACTCGATAATACTCGATGATGATATATTAGATACTAGCGGTCGCCCGCGACTCAGCCCGCGTGGATGTCGGTTACCGCTGCAAAATGCCTACCCAGGAAAGACACGGTCAGCAAAATGATTCCCAGGTCAATTCACAGACACCGACACTAACATCGACGACGCAGTCATTATCCGCAGGCTGCTTAGATTGTCTCTACGGACTTTACTATCCAAAGTTGTTAATGACGAAAATATTTAAATGTAATTAATACTAAGTTTTCACTCCTACCGGCAGTCCCGGTATGCAAACCGTTGTTTAGGGATAAATAACTAAAGCGATCATTGTAGAGCTTCTCTTTTTAAACAACATTTGACGTTAAATATTTGTATATGTGTCGCGGACTTTTGAGTAGATATTTATAAGATCTACAATTAATTAGCGCATTTTGTGGTTCTATCTTTTATAATTAAGGCAGCGTACGCAAAATAAGTAACTGTTCCGGTTGATTTTTTACACTTTGTGTCCGAAAAAACCAAATATCTTACGGAACCCTATTTTTTTCCAAATTTAAATTTATCCTATGTTACTCAGTGATAATGTAGCTTTCTAATGAGAAAAGAATTATTAAAATCGGTCCAGCACTTTTTGAGTTTATTCGTTACATACGAAAATACAAATCTTTCCTCTTTATAAAATTATTGTGGATATACCTAAAAAGTAAAAGAGATAAGTATAACGAAGTTGTTTTTAAATTAGATTAGGCCCACAGATCTTTTAAAGTTTTTCCGGAGGATACAAGGTTGATTCCTAGAATTATTCGTAGGGCTAGTAAAATCAAAAAACCGACTTATAGAGAAGAAGGTTAGAATGTACCACTAGCTTTAGACCCGGTATTTCAGTTACTGAAGTTAAAGACCAACTAAATAGTACAATATGCTAAGACGTGGTGAGCTTATTTTATGTAAAAAGTGTGTAATAATGTTTTTAGTAAAGGTAGTTTTAAAATGGTTACATTTCAGTCTGCCCGTGACCACGAACCACTATAAAGTATTCGAAACGTTCTGTATAAACATAACTTATCAACAGCGATTAATAATGTGTTTTATTTACAATCGCGTATATAGAAGAAAACTTTACTAGTAGTACTAGCGATTCATGAGTCATGTCAATAACTAACTACCAACGGCTGAGTAATGTAATCTCAATCTTGATCGTCACATGTAACGTGCGCAGGCGCCTGTGACATAGTCGACATACAAGCAGTACTCGAACTTCATACATTGACTTATCGAAGTTGTTAAATGATTTGTTACAAAAGTTTGCACGTGACCAGCAGACATTCAAGTTTGCAAAAGAACTGTCTCTTAAAAGCTGGTTAAAACATAAAATGATTATTCGTTCCATGTCATAACGGAAATTCAACTAAATCTAGTTAAGCCAGTGAGCAGGCCCTACCAGAGGTTGCCTAGGGCAACCAGGATAATGCTAGAATAAACTTAATTTTTTTTATTTCATAAACGTCTACGTTACGTTAAATTACGTCAACATTTTATGTAAATAAAAGGACATGATTACACTGAAATCACGAAGCTTAGATTTACTTACAGGCTGAACTGGCAAGACAATTACAATCTTCTTTTGTCTATACGCTATACAATGCAATATAATACAACATTAGCAATATTCATGTTTTAAGTCGTTCATATTAGAATAGCCTGTAAGAAACGGCAGTTTAATCCCAAGCATTTTTATCTGCCATATAATCTTTGATATATAATTTATTTATTTTAAATAGTACAACCACATCATACATATTATTACATTAAATTTAACAATTTTTTTATAAAGTATTATATCTGATATGAATGACAATAACGGTGTACATAGCGTTCACTATAGTGTAGTAGGAGTATTATTACAAATATATATATATATATTAAATTAATAGAATATATAGGAATAAAAGGTTATTGTTATTATTTTTAAATTATTATATAAAATAATTATTTATTATTGAAATAAAATTACCTAGTACTAGAGAGGGGACTTAAACTGTCACAAAATAACATATGCAAGTTGTTTTTAAATAACACAAATGAATGACCAAAGATGTCAATGTCAGGATTGCGAGTTTGAATACTATTGTATTGGTCTAGTATTCGATTCATTGGCGACTGACGACCTAAATTAGTTCTCGAAAATTTGACATGGAATATTTTATCAACTCTATGTCTAGGATATGAGTAAGGAACAGCCAAAGATACTTTATCCAACAGGTTGCTGCATTGCACTTGATTATTAATTAACTTGTGGAGAAAACAAAGATCAGCAATACATCTACGATTAGAAAGAGTGGTCATGCTAAACTTTGCCAAACGTTGGCAGTATGGATTCCTATGAGAAAAGCCGGCACAGGAAAAGGCAAGATTTCTGGTAAAGGCTCGCTGAATGCCTTCTATCCTCTGAGAATGGATAACATAGTATGGTGACCAAATAACACTCGCATACTCCAGATTGCTGCGGACAAGAGCATTATAAAGTAATATTTTGGTTTCCAGTTTCTTAAATCCTAATGTGTTTCGTCTAACAAAACCGAGCATCTGTGCAGCCTTAGTTACTATTTTGTCAATGTGCGCTGTAAAAGTTATCCTTGTATCAATAATAACGCCTAGATCACGAATTTCGTCGACCTCTGATAAATATGCTCCGCCAAGCTCATACTTTGTAACAAGTGGCTTCTTTTTGCGAGTATACTTAATGTGGAAGCACTTATTGGCATTAAGGATCATGCCATTTTCTTTGCACCATTGTAGAATATGGTTGAGATCGTCTTGAACTAGCCTAGAATCATTATCTGTTTTGATTGTGCGGTAGATCTTTAGGTCATCGGCAAATAGAGAAAGTTTACAGTGCTTTATACGAGTTGTGATGTCATTAACAAATATTAAAAACAGCACAGGCCCCAAATGAGAACCTTGGGGTACGCCTGAAACTGCATAATATTCTTGTGACTCAAATCCATTTACAACTACTCTTTGAGATCTACCGAGTAGATATGATTTAAACCAGCTCAAAAGTGTACCACCTATGCCAAGTTTGCGCAACTTCCGTACAAGAATATCGTGATTAACCTTATCGAAAGCATTACTGAAGTCCGTGTATATAGCATCCACCTGTGATCCCGCGTCCACTTCTAGAGATATTTCAGAAACGAAGGCCCCTAAATTTGTAACAACAGACCGACCGCTTCTAAATCCATGTTGATGGTCAGAAATATGATTATCTACCAAAGTCGTTACTGTAGGATACAAAACAGATTCAAATAATTTAGGAAAGCACGAGAGTATGGATATCGGTCTGTAATTTTTTACATTAGCTAGATTTCCTTTTTTAAACACAGGCACAATAAGAGCTCTTTTCCATTCATTGGGAAATGTTCCCTCAGCAATGGAACGATTATATATTATAGAAAGTGGAAGTGTGAGTGATCGACCGCACTTTTTAACAAATATTGGTGGAATCTGATCAGGCCCGGCACCCTTCAATCCGTCGAGTTTGTTTATTGCGCGTTGAATATTAAGTTCTGTAATTTGTAGTGTGGATAAATATTTGTTATTGGAAACCGTTGTGATATCCATTGAAAAGGGATTAGAAACATAGTCAGAATATACAGAACGAAATTGATCAGCAAATAAGTTTGCGATATCGTGACCGCCCTGCGCAAATATGCCGTCATTGTGCATTTTGGATGGTAAAGTACACCGTCCTCCACGCTTATTTTTAATGTAACTCCAAAATGCTCTAGGATTAGTTGTTACATTTGCCTCTATAGTGGTTTTATATGTATCGTAACAAGTATTAAGAAGTTTATGGCAGCGATTACGGAGTACTTGAAATTCAATCTGGTCACGAGGGTTGCCGTATTTTCGAAATTTTCGACGTACTTTATCCTTCTCTTGCAAAAGTTTGATCAAGGAATTACTAAACCATGTTGGATAATGCGATTTGGAAGCTTTTTTAACAGGTACATATTTTGAGATCAGTTGTCCCAAAATCACATAAAACTCGCTCACCATTTCATTAACATCTTTGCATTGATTAAAAATACATTGCCAGTCAACGCCCTTCAATTCTTTATTAACAGCCTCATAATTGGTCTTGTGAAAGTTAAATTTGTCTACATGTCTAGGCTCAAGACATTTAATCTTATCCTCGTAGGGAATATTTACTAATAGACTTGGATGTATTGGATAACTCTTACCCAAAGATGTCAAAGGTCTTGTCACATATGTCTTAGTAATGTTACCGAGAATTAAATCTAAATGACGATCATCACTATTTTTAACATTATTATATTGGAGTAGGTTATTTGACGTCATAAAATCCACGAAAGAGTATCCTAAACTAGAGCCATAATTAAATGGAGTGGTATGATTGCAGCCATTTTCAGAGCGCCAATCGATGAAACAATAGAGTTTAATATTTTTGAAAGTTGGTGAATTTTAACCGGTGGTGGCAGATAAACAGCGCAGATTAACAATTTGCGAAAAGTATTGTTGAAAGGAACCTCTATAATTATCCACAAATCTTCAGCATCATTAGTCTCCCAATTTTCGACTCTAACGGAATGTAACTCGTTTGACACGGCTATCAAAACCCCACCACCATCTTTTTTAGTGGCTTGTGAGCATTTACGGTCTTTACGATGAACAGTATATCGATTGTCAAATATCTCAGTACTAGAAATGCCTGCATTTACCCATGTCTCCGTGAAAACAATAATTTTATGATTAGAATTTAAAACATTCTTATATACATCAGCAGTTTTCGTCCTTAGCCCTTGAACATTTTGGTAATATATATCAAGCATTTTAATATCAGATCTCTATAACATGCACAATTAAAATTTTAAAAAAAAAAACTATTTAATAAGATTAAGACTATCTTCACTTTTAATGAGTATTGCTTGGTGGTTTTCATCCTTACGCACATAAACACGTCCGTTACGAACCCATGTAAACTTATACAACAGTTCTTTAGCCTTCTTACGTGTAGCAGCATGTAAGTGCTTATTGCTCGGGGTCAGGTGCTCGGTGACATAAACTGGCGAACGGGTACCGCCTATCCCAAGATGACTGGTATTCAGTTTATCCTGAGGGTTCTTCTTATTGAATTTGGTCACCGCAGCAAGAACTGCATCTCGGGTACGTGGGTTACGTAATTTCACCACCATAGCGCGTGGTCTTTCATTATCTCTGGACAATTTTGCGACTCTGGTACTATGGTGGATATCATCAGAGGTTAGAGGACAGTCTATTATTTTTGATAACTGTGTGATGGTGTTGACGATGTTTTCCGATCTATTTTCTGGAACCCCATTAACTTCTATATTACTGTCTCTCATATGTAATTCTACTGAACAAAGTCGCCCTGTTAAGTCAGTAACGGTAGCTTTCAGTTTTTCGTTTTCCTTTTTCAAGCCATTCATGCAGATAGTTATGTCATCGAGGTGTATCTTCATGTCTTCATACTGTTTACTTAAAAATGCCATAGAATCCTGATAGTTCGATATTTTATCGTGAATGGTTTTGAACTCTGAAGAAATCAATTTATTTATGGTAGATTTTATGACTGACGAGAATTCCTCATTTATTATTTCGCGCAGCCGTGTTTCAGAGACGTAACTTGGCGGTAAGATTGGAGACTTGACTGATTCCGTTCGCAAGGTAACTTTTGCGCGGTCCTCCTTAGAGACATTAATACCCGAAACGGATTTAGAGTCAGTACTCTTCGCATTATTTGAGTCACTTTGCACCTGTCGTATTGGTGTGTTAGCATTGTCACTCTTTGGCATTCGAGTGGTACACTCAGGACATTTCCAATTATTCTTCCATTCATTACTCAATGATCTGAAACGCTTTTCGTTTATATTAGCGCACAGTAGGGCAAATGAAGAATGACAAGTTAAACATTGCAAACGATCTTTACTAGTAATCGTTACCAAACATCCTGCACACTTCATCGAAGACATTGTGATACTTTATTTTAAATAATTTACTATATTGACAGTTTAATGTCGTTTTTTAAAAACAAACGTTCAATAGAGATGTTTCTCAAACGATAAATGTTCTAGTAACAGTAAATTTAAAGTTGACTTTCCTGTAGAGCTGCGATGGAGCGAGCCGCTCGCTATGTCGGCCGGTGAAGCGATGTCGCGCCCAAAGAGACGTAAGCGCCAGGGAGTCCGCGGCGCTTACGCGTTCGGCTTAGCACAAATGCGTAGACACTGATTCACTTTAAATTTCTGTTGTTTAAAACTATTATTATTGTTTTTTGGTATAATTAACACTTTTATTCACTATTATTTGTATGTAATTACGTTCATGAGAGTTATATAGTTTAGATATGCTAATATTATTTGACGAAGAAGCACTTTAAACCAGATAAAACTAAAATAATATACGGAGCAAAACAAAACACTTCCTTACCTTCACCTTAGGTATCAAGTAATAGTATCCCTTTGAAGACAGCTTCCGTTCAATTGTTCATTTAAAGTTTATATAGGCTTAATTGATGTATATTCTTCGGATTTTTATGTAGAAACGCACACATTCATATGAGATGATAATTTAATATTTTCTGAACATTAAGATTCATTCGCAAAGAAAGTCACCGACTAGAATTAATGCGTCCGGCCTTACGAACGACAGACGTTGCTTTGTTTTGTCTAGTAATGCACCTAGGAGTCAGGACACGTAGCCTAACTGCTACCTGAGATTTAAACAGCTAGTATTGCTTTTGTGGATAATTACTCGAAAGGTATTCCAGATGGTGTGACACTGTGATACGTACCAAACCTTTTCTATATAGTACGTAATATTGAAATGTTTAAGGGCCCTAAGACATTTATTTTATAATCCGTAATGTTACTGTTATTTTATAATTACATATAGGTAAGCGATTTTTTAAACGAAACTATTGAATGGTTTAATATTACAATGTTTCCTGCAAAAGATGTCCTGCAAAGTTGCAAAGCATAATATATTATAATTGTTGAGTAAGAAAATTTGTTATACTGTTATTACGTTCACTACAGCATGCGCGGGCGCCGACAGAGCGCCCCATAATAGCTATGTTTTTGCGCCATTATTTCTCATTTGCGCAGTAAAAACCGTCCACCAGCTAAGTAAGACAAAAGATCAGTCAATAAGCGTTATACAGTTCAGCTACTGATTGCGCTTTCGATTCCTTGGCGATCTGCCAATTGCCCATTTATTATGCATACACGGACATAACGGTTGGTCTTTCGTTTATTTAATAGGACAATGAAGAGTACATTTATCGACATTAGCTAGTGAACGAAAATGCACTGTTGGACATCTTTACAGACAGCATTAAAACGCCATAAAGATCGACATACGTCTCTATTTAGGACCTTAAGGACGTTCGATATATATTGACAGACTGCAACGGCGAGCGGTTCGCATTATAGGGGATGCTGAGGTAACAGCCTCACTCGAGGATCTGCAGCTACGTAGAGACATTGCATGTCTCAGTGTCTTTTACCGGAACTACTATGGCGAGTGTTCTGAGGAGCTTTTCTATCTCCTTTCCTCTCCCGAACAACACGTGCTGGTCTTCGAAACCATCCTCATACTGTGCAGAATATCAGCACTCGAGCCAAGAAATTTGGGAAGTCGTTTCTGAGCAAGACCACTAAGCTCTGGAATTCGTTGCCGGCTCATGTGTTTCCTATTTCCTATAATCCCGGGTCCATTAGTGGATGCGTTATATATCGTGCTTATTTCACGTTATAAAGCGCTTTCATTTCCTTATTGGACTGCATCGACTGCTTATCATCAGGCAGGATGTAGTCATTATGACGTGTCACATTAAAAAAATAATAATATATATATGGCGGGTTGGTTGCTACCAACTATTGGTGACGCTGAATGTACATAAACCAATACAGGAGGACGCCTGCATACCTCTGCTTTTCTATTTCAATAACTTCTAGCCTTATTTTTCTGATCGTAGAGCAAGGTATCAAATGATTCAACTCAGAAAACGAAGCGTACAACGACCAGGCAAGTGGCCAAACTTTTGGCCATTTATTTAGCGAAGATTCATCCATTGTCGTAATCAAAAAGAATTATCAAATTCAATAGATATAACTAGTTTTAGCAGATCTGAATAAAGCCACATGATCGCCAATGTTCCACTGTACAGATATGGCTCATATTTATCTTTTAAATTCAACATTTTTGAAAGTTTAATATTCCATTTGTAAATTATAGTGCACCAATCTCAGTTATATATCGAAAACAGTGTTATTAATACACTGATGCGTTGACTTCACTATATTACCTAGTTGTAAGCAGAAAATGTCCAGATACGCTATAAAGCCAATCTACAATCAAATCAGCTTAACTTGTTATTAACTGTACATTCCAGCAAATAATAGGCTAAATTAAATTCTCGGAAGCAACTGTTACTTTTAGATGCCAATGAAAATCATCTGACACGTGTTTACTTAAAATAATCTATATATTTACGATACTAAGAATCCTCCATGGGGGAAATGTTTCCTCCCCCCAGGTACTTGAATCCCTCCGAAGTTACATTTTATGGTATCAGTATGTCATCCTTTTTTATACATCCTTTATTTCTTATTTTATTTTTCTTTAAATAAATTGTTCATCTACCCGTCTGAAATATGGTTTTTATGTACGAACACATAGTCTGAAGTGTAACTTGGTATATAAATTTATTTAATTTGTTTTTTACTTTGTAAGCATAAGTTGCAATTGTTTTTGAATAAATAAATAAATATTGTGACTTTGGCCTTGATCTTTAAAATTTTAAAGCATACATTCACGCCTGTTTCCCCGAAGGGGTAGGCAGAGGCATAATATACGTCCACACTTCGCCAATTATGTAGTTGGTCCCACGTAATGTGGCGAGCCTTTAGCCGTTAAAGCATCATTATTAAGCAAAAATTATACAGCATCACTTCATAGTTTGGACAAAATACTTAGTAGACATCGCTTAAGGATTGTGTAATCTACTCCCGTTATAAATTGGGTACTTCTAAAGGCGTAGTGGTGCTATGGCTAACCAATATGAGTCACCTAAGCAGGCCTTGATTGGCCACGAGTGATTCACGGATCGACTTGTCGCCACAAAACGTTGGTCATAATGATATTCGCAGAGAAGACGGTATGGTAATCACTTACTGCGTGTTCAGCATGGATATGGATGGATAATCAGCTTAGGCAGTTATCTTTCATCAGATTACAAATTAACAAGTTGTAGTGTTGCGCACCAGAGAAGATGAGTCATAAAATAATACAATAGTTGAAAATGTTTTAAATTGTTTTGTATTAAATTAATAGAAAATTGCAAATATGATCATAATCTAGGAGTCTGTACTCCTTTATTTTCTAATTCTATTAAACAAATTACTGAGTTGCAACGAATTATAAATATTTTGATATAACATTTTGTAAAGAAGGAAGGACCTAGTATGCCTCCTCTCTCCTAAGTTTGCCCTGCCCACCAGGGTCCATAATTGTAACTTGTGTAGATGTAAGAGACCTTATGTAAAACATTTTGGAAAGCAATAAACATTGAATTGAATTGAATCTTCAACATATCGCTGGCTTAATGGAACATAAACCCATTAGTAGACAGGTCATATTTAAGTTACGTACAGATAGTCTTTTTCTATTTCACTGAGATCTCATCAATGTTGAAAAGAAAAGAAGCATGATTAAATAATATATCACTTTTGCATGTTATGCGTCAACAAATATGATAAGACCTCATAACAAGATCCTCTTTAAAGATGTCCCAAAAATCATCTCTTCGAATCAAATCAGTATTCCATTAAGCCAACGATATATCAATACCATTCCATTAATAAAGTTTCTATTAAAGTATATAGGGAACAGTCAAAAATAAATGTAACAATGATAACAATAAATCAATACGGGGCGACCGCCGAGTCAATGATGAATCACTGTCTGGTGATGTATGAAACGATCTCACAATCAACAGACAAACTGCTGGTGCTTGGGCGTCGAAATGTTAATGGTACACTTAGCTGCTCAATAGTTGACGGCAACCAACCCTGGCCTTTAGAACAACTAAATATTTGGACGTTGCTGCTTTTCACACTATTATTACCTTGTTGAAAAGACAGATACAAATAAAGAAAATCTTCTAAGACTCTTAAAAGAAAACTCGGATAGAAATTTCATGAAAAAGGTTTGCTCGGCATCTCGTCAAAGGCTTGCATGATGTAGTCGGGTAGAGAATGCCGCTACAACGAGATACCAGGCGAAGACGATATAAATAACACACATCGAGCGCATCTACAAATCACTCGGAATACTTAATTAGGAAATCTTGAGTGCACATTTTGCGTACAGTAAATTATACTCGAGCGTACCGCGAGTGGTTTGAACGACACATTAAATTAATTATCGTAAAAATGTGCTCATTTTGAACTTTCTTTTTATAACAATGTAAAATACTTTATTTTAAAATCTTGAACTTACATCAAAGAGTCTCTATTCATCAAAGATTACCCTAAAGAGTTTGCCTTTTAGTGTTATAGTAATGTAATGATGAATCTTTCCAGAGAATTGGAAGGCTTTTCACGTATCAATTCTATATTAGATTCTCAGTGACCATACCGGTTTTTAGTATATGTCTAACTAACAATTCGAGTTCCCAGTGGTTCGCCGATAAATTGCAATAAAAGCTCGGCACATAGAATCCAACACTCGACTGCGAACAATAGTCTGGATCGTGGGCGCGCCTGTTGTCCGTTCCGATAATACAAATGGGAGTTTCGCCTCACCAACCGCAATAACTTACAGCGAGACACACGACGTGAAAGCTATCTTTAGGCTATTTAATTGCAATTCGACCCATGTAACGTACATCACTGCGCCGGTCAACAACAACACTTTTGCTATTTAATGTTTTTCCAATTGGAAACAAATTGGCTAACACAATCTTTGCTTTATATCTCTATTTAAAAGTTAATCATCATGTAAATATGAATTAGGAAAATAATTTATAATTATGTTATTATTAAGTAGGACCAATAATTGTCAGTTTATTGGACTTTAGTTTTAATGCTATGAATTATTGTAGCTAAATAGGCATATGAATTGCAATAGTTAAAATAACATCCACAACTCAGATCACTGAGTATAACGTATCAACGTTACCCTATGGATAGAAAATATTTGATTCAGTATTTGTATTTTATTTCAGAAAAATATTATGTGCACAAGTAGGGCTGTCATTACCTAAATTGTCAACGCCGGATAAATACGGTATAGATCCCGGATATTCGGAAGAATTATGATTATTTCTCCGGACACCCCTAAAAAATATTTAATTGTAACAAAATAAAAACATCGTTATAATTGCTTGTTAGGTTATTGTAAATGTATTATTAACTAAGATTGATTTCACTTTATCGTTTATCTTCAAAATAATGGTTTTTCCTTGTCGACTAAGTGGATCAATTTTTAAATCCCCTGCCGGACAGACCCCGGACGCCTTTGAAACTAGTACAAATCCAGGAAGTTCCGGACGGATGACCGCCCTAGCTATTAGTAATTATTAGGACAAAACTACTTAACTTAGAATGTTCGCAACAAAACACCGTCCCCGTGAACACCTGTATTTGACTGATGGTCCATTATTTCCGTTTAACAACATTACACACGCTACACTGAGGTATATTAACAGCATTCCATTGTAAAGTATCGGTTGTCAACAGTTTATTAAAATCTATTTATAGCGAGTATACATGGGATAGAAAATTTTGCTGCTAAGATACTTAGTGGAAGTTATCTGTTGAAGTACTGAAACAGAAGTAGTAACTTTGTTCCTCCAGTCACGGTTGGAGCTTATCATCGATTGAGCATTCGCTTAAAACTTAAATACATACTAACAAATATAATACTCAAGTTAGATAATACAATTATGTATTTGTTTTTATAATTCTGGGAGTATTCGAGTTGCAAACATATTGCACATCTAGATGTAAGTTTTTAAAAGTCGTAAATGTTGAAAAATTGAGTCAAATGTTGTATGCTATAAGTTTCCTTTTAAGTAGAGTGTAGATGCAATGAGTGCTTTTAGATCTTTTTTATAATTCGTTAATTGTGCAATAGAGAGCCAAACACCAAATCGCGTATTTACAACAAAAAAAAAAAATTTAACCGTTCTACTGAAAATTGAGTAAATTAACATCTAATTACGTATTTTAAAAGAGCATAAATAATAAAATAAAATAAAATAAAAATCTTTTATTTCAGGCAATTTTCTGAAATAGCCCATATTTAAGTGTTAGTAACAATAAACAATAACAAACAAAGGGGGTTAGTAAAACGGCAAATTAACACTACAAATTAACACTACTTACAACAAACTAACATCGAATCTAGGACAGTGTAGGACTCTCCGACACCCGAACACTGCCTACGCTAAGCAGTGGTGTGAAGCCCCATCCAGTGTCCCAGTATCGGCGAGTCCCACCTGTCCGTCAGTGTGACCAGAATGCTGTTGGTGCCGCCGCGAAGGCGAGACAGTAGCGAAGCGCATCTCTTTCTGATGATAGCATGAAAGCCATCAATTTGCGCTTCTGCAAACATGCCCGACGCGCTACACCAACGCGGCAGCCCCATCAACATTCTGTACCCGTTATTATATTGGACGCGCAGAACACTGTACGCCCGCTGCGTATAGTTGGTCCATAGGCTGCTAGTGTAGAAGGACTGACAATAGGCCTTGAAAAGAGTCTCCTTAACGTCTCGGGAACAACGTGCAAACCTACGAGCCACCATGTTACAGCGGACGGACAGCGCCCTGCGTTCCCTTTCAATGTCAACATTGTCTCGCAGGTCCTCCGTGACCCAGTGACCCAGATACTTAAACTGGGAGACCCGGATAAGAGGAGAACCATTGAGAGCGACTGGAGGCGCATTAGGACAATTTTTAGAGCCTGATTTGAACACCATGAACTCACTCTTTTTCTCATTGTACCTTAGCCCATGGGACTCTGCGTATTTTTCACATATGTTCAGAAGCTTACGCAGCCCTCCAACCGAGGGACTCAGCAGCACCATGTCATACGCGTAGCTGAAATTGTTGACGCATACGCCATCTATATGGCAACCGATGTTGGTGCTGCTGAGCTCCTCGATTAGACGGTTCACATACAGGTTGAAGAGCCTTGGAGACGTTAGCCCCCCCTGCCTCACCCCGCACTCCAGCCGGTACATGTCAGAGTACGAGCCTGCCCATCTCACACTATTGGTTTGGTTGTTATACCAATAGTTAAATAATGAAACTAACTCGTGTGGTACTTGTGTCTCACATTTCAGCTTCTCCCATAGTATATTATACGAGACCAAATCGAATGCTTTTGACAAGTCCAAAAAACAAGCGTAGACCGGCGTTTTTCTAGCTGTGTAGTAGTGAACAGTCTGCTTGAGACATAGAATAGCGCTTTCAGTAGACAAACCTGGCCGAAAACCAAATTGTGCGTCGCTTAAGTTAATATGTTTATTCAGATGTTGATCAAGCAAACTGTCCAGCACCTTAGCAATAACAGTGGCCAAAGATATTGGTCTGTAGTTGGACAAGTCTGAGGCATCCCCCGTTTTGTTTTTTATTACAGGTACAACTATAGTGCGCATTAGGTCGCTAGGCAGGTAAGAGTGACTCATACATAGATTAAAAAGTAATGCCAGTACCCTCGGCAGATGGAAGCCAGCGCACTGCAAATGCTCGATGCTGATGTGGTCGTGACCTGGCGATTTTCCACGTACCATACCAGCGATCACGCGAGCTACATCCTTCGAAGAGAATCTAATACTCAGGTGTTCTGACACACACCCTGCATCGAGCTCCACAGCCGCTGGTCCAAGGGGGGAATCTACTCTAAAGTATTTCAACCTGTGAGTTTCTTGCCAGTTCTTCTTACAGAGCGGTGGCTCGGAACTGGCACTTAGATTCACTTACACTTAATTATTTTTTATTTTTAAAATGTTTTGTTGCATGTAAGTGAATCTAAGCTTCGTGATTTAGTGTAATAATATTTCGAATGTTTTTTTTTTAATTACTTATGACGTTTTCAAGTACTATTTATAATAGTTTATGAAATAAATATTTTTTTACTTTTTACTTTTAACAACTACATGTGCGATATGTATATCGCCAAGCCCTTGTGGTTTAGTCCAAACAAAAAGCCGCGATTGGCCGGCCTACGCAGCAATTTGCACGGCAGCTGTTGACTGAATTTATCGTTGCCTTCAACTTGATCTGCGGCGTATTCGAACACCTCGCCAATGCCGCAACGTTCATTACAATCTGATCTTTATTGCCACGACTGCAAGCGATGCTGATCACATTTCGTGCCATAAAGATAAGGTAATGGTTCTCCGTTTTAAGCCAGATTTCTTAGAGCCTTTTATGGAAAGTCGTCTGGTTATGCTCGGCGCTAAGTCCATATGCAACAAGTATCGGCATAGAGGTTCCTGTATGAAGAATAGGTCTTTGAATATGAATATAAATAGAATTGAAAACTTCGTCGTACGCATATTTAAAAGGAATGGGAAAAAAATATCTCTTGTTATTGTAAAATTGGGTAAATACGTAACAAATTGCTTTCTATAGGACTATAGATCAAACCTTATTTAAGGAACGGAATAGCAGATTTTTTAATAACTTTATTGTAATGGAAATATTATCAAAAGGAAAATCAGGATCCTATTATCACAATTCAATCACTGCGTAATCTTTAGAAGTAAAACACATAGAAGTGATAAAATTTATGACCGCTGATTGAAAATCTGCTACATCTTATGCATCGATACTGGGTCCACTGTGGTTTGTCAGGGAAACATCGTCAAAAGTTGGACGTTATTGGATTGAGCTACTGTGAAAATGGAAATAAAGTTAATGCGTATTGAAGAAACTTATCGCATTCCTGATTTCCTGTCTAACATTCAACCTATTGATGGAAGTAAGAAATTGAGCAAAGTTAAAATAACATACAACTTGGTTGTTATTGAGAATAAATCTGATTACATTTAACTCTATCATTATAAGTATATTATCACGCTATCAGTATGGTGTTTAGATCCGGTGAGCGATTCTGATCACGGGCCATTGGCTGCACTCAATGCCATTTACTTTTGACTGAACTGGCCTATGATGACGTAGATTCTTGCGTGGTGTTTATTCAGCTTTGGATTATATAATCTTCAGTTTAATTTTTATTAATTATATCAACTGTCTTATTTATAAGGAGCTGATGTGTCTTTGTTGTTGATTTACCATCTTTACACAGACTAATTTTAATGCTTTACATAATAATATATTTTGAATATACAAATATTAGGGCAAAACTTTTGCGTTCCTTTTTATGTCATTGACAATATTTCTCAGCTTTTAGATATTATTATGTTCTTACATTTATTCGCCTAGCTATATTCGAAGCAACTCGTAGTTTTTTAGGATCGTGTTTGCATTCCGAACAATATAAATATTTCAGTTTGGCTTAAAAATGGTGGATATTGGAGGTCGTAAATATTATGAAGCTATTTTTCAGTTTTTTGATTCTGAGAAATAACTTTAATATATTTTCTATAAGAACTAAAGTAATTCCTGATAGTGCGCTTAGAAATACTGGCCCAGCTATTATGGGCGCTAGTCGTTCAAGTCTAATCGCCTCGTGTTAGCATTCCGAACATGAGTACTCTATCACGACTCTAATGGTAATGACATTCGCGTCGCAACCAGCTTTATTTAGATCGGACACATTTTTCTTGGTAAATATAGACATGTTTGCATTTTGCTGTAAGGTATTGACAGCTAATAAGGAACGAGGAGCTTGGTATAGTCAATCCTCACTTTAAGGGTTTTCTACTCTTCCACGTGAATAATACAACGATTACTGACGTGGTAGTTTGAGGTTTGAGAGAAGTAAGTGTTCTGCCAGTAGCTTTTATTTGTAGACTTATATCTATCTTCGTCAATTGCTGGCTTTAGCACATAGGTCTTTTCAATGGCACGCCACTTAATGTTAGTTTAATTAAAGTGAAATAGCAGAACATATTCGCCTGTCCAAATTTTATAGAAATTGGCGTTGTGGGTACTCGCATTTCGCACCGTTGGAATTCATTTGCATTTAAAATACTGAAATATAAAGCAAGGATAAGGACACAAATCAAAATAAATGTTAATTTTGTTCCTTGGAAATTCCTCGCTCTTAGTGGCGTAATGGAAACTGTTGAGGAAATGTACCGATTTAATTATACTTAGTATTTGTTTGGCTTCAATTATGTTAAAAGGAATTGATGGAAGGGCATGATATTGTTACAGTTCATTTATATTTACAGTACTTATTTGTAAAGTAGTATTTCTTCACAAATAGTACAGGCGTTTCGAAAAGTGTTTTATTAATCCAGTGATTGCAGAACACAACTTTTGAAAGACTTATCACATACAGTCTTTAAAATCAAGAAATTTGCATACTGGTTGGAACACAATAAATAAAGGGTTTCTTGCGCAACTCTTCACCAAGTGACTATGACCTAAATCCATGTCATCTGTATGGAGAGGAGACCCATGCTCAGTAGAAGGGCGTTATTGGGCTGCTCATTATATCATATCATCTCTTATGGATACAAGTTTGCCTTTGTACATGTGTTCCCAGAGCCATGTTTGGTTCAAATTAATAAATAGGTCTTTGAACGCCAAATGACAGAAAAACAACAGGTTTTCTATTGTGTAGGGACCGATGGCCGCCAACGCATCAATTACTTTTTCATTTTTCTGAAAATTGTTGCTAAACTTAATTCTCCTACAGTTTCCACTCAAAGGTGCGAAGACTTCTTCGCATATTTTTTCAGGTTTTATATTTTGTTCATTTTGTTTGCAATTAATTCACCGTACAGATACCATTTAAAAGTGTACAGTATTACGTAAGTCTGCAAGCTTCCCATTAAAATTTCCAATTGCAGTTTACGGTCCATTCGTTTCTCAAAATTAATAATCAAGTAACTTACTGAGGCCGAGATTGTTGCTTTCGGCGTCTATTTGATAACTATCCTAAACTGATCCTTTAATCCTTTTTTTAATATGGTAATCTGTAGTTTTTAAGTTTCTTGGCCAATAAAGAGTATTCTATCTATCTATCTATCTATCTGAATATGACTTCTCTTACGGTTACCTGGCCGAGATCTGTTAGGCGATAAGCTTACTTCTTGTACACGTATTCACAGGTTTTTTTTGCTGCAATAAAAAGTGCTCAAGTAATTACTTTCTCATTATTCTAAGAAATGTTGCGAAACTGAATTCACCGTACAGTTACCATGAGTGTACAGAATTAGGTTTGCGTCCAAAGTCTGCAGGCTTCCCATTAACGTTTCCTATTGCAGTTTACGGTCCATTAGTTTCTGAAGAGTAATAATCACGTAACTTACTGAGGTCGAGATCGTTGCTCCCGGCGGCGGTTGAGTCACAAACTCACTGCCTGCCTTTCTCTTGTCTGCCGGCCGTCTGGCCTCGACTCCTACACGCGGTACCCACCGTGCGAAATAGACGAAATGCAGAAGGCTACGTTTACACAAGCATAGTGAAAACTGGCGCTATAGATGCTACACGTACGGCAGCCAGTGCAATAAAAAATTAACTTATCTGGTCAGCACAAAAATCTATCCACTCTTTATTTTAGGTTGGTGTCAAACAATGTATTGTAACTTTTTTCGGTTACACATTATTTAAACAAATCTTTCACGTCAGCAAGAGTCAAAGTCAAAATCATTTATTCAAGTTTTGCTCAATAGAGCTCTTATGAAAGACAAAACTTAAAACTAGCGCGTCAGCAAGTCGAGGAAGCTCCGAATATTGTATTCAACGCGAATCTAAAAAAAATCAATTGTGTAAAATTAATATTATTAAAAAAAAAATGTTTCGTAAATCTTGTCGATATCAATAAAAGTGAATTCTCGAGAAAGGTATTTCATTCTTCTCACTTCCTATTTTTGGTTTTAAATGATAACCTGTGCCTTATTTATTTTTACAGGTTTTCTTTATGTATATCTGTGTGTATAATAATAAATAAATATAAAGTAGGTAAATATTGCTAGCGACTAGTACTTAGTTTATAGAAGAATATCTACATTTTATATTTTCCTAGATTACTAAAATGGAGATATTATAAAAACCAAGCTAAAGCTGAGCTATAAGTTTTAAAATATCGTGACTAAAAAACGTAACTAACTATTAATTTTGTTAGTACTAGTTGCGTTTGTTCTTACTATGTAGGTTTATTCCACCTTTGCACAAGAAACTAAAATAAATTGTTAATTTATGGGAGTCGACAACTCGACATCTTCAATGCGAATATATTAGAATATTCCAAAGTAGTTATTTGGTTAAAAGTGTATTCGTTTGTACTTAGGGAATACTTCAAAAAACTAACTTAACTAAACAGGTTATACTAACTGTATATTTTCATTAAGTTCAGGATTCACAAATCACATATACTAATACTTTTGCTTCACTTTATTTATTATTAACACACACTTTGAAGGAACATACCAGTAAACAAATAAGTCACTGTCTTATTGTAAAATAAAATGGAAACGATTGCGCGATTCAAAGTACAAGTAGCGACTTCTCTTGGTGGTTATGAAGAAACAACTATTAACATGACATTATTTTTGTTGACAATAAAATTAAAAAATTGTTTATTATTTAAACACCTAAGTAAATTAGACATACCGCCCACCAAGGACGAGTCCTTTAAAATAACAACTTAAACATTGAAAGCACCAACATAACAAGAATTCTTATCATAATAAAATCATAACAGCAAACTAATGCTGGAATCTAAAAAAATAAACAATAATATAATTAAAACCTACCATAAACCGCCCACTGTGAATAATCAATTTACTTTGGCAATATACATATTTTACTGAGAGGACGTTTCATAAAACCGTTTTTACATTTGATAGTAACTACTCGAGTAACATTGTCATATCCAACGTGTTTATTTACAATAATACCCATGATCCATTTACACGGTGGAATATTTTCGTCTCTTATAAGTACAACATCATTAACATTCGGCTCAGTTTGCTTAGAATTCCACTTGTATCTCTGATTTAACGTAACTAAATATTCTTTTGACCATTTTTTCCAAAAAGTATTAACCATTTTTTGTACTAATCTCCATCTATCTAATGCAGTAATATTACATTCTGAGTAATTCTCATCATTAATGTTAAGTATTGGTTCTCCAACCAAAAAATGACCTGGCGTCAATGGGAGTGGATCGTTTGCGTTTTCACTAAGTACCGACAAAGGACGCGAATTTAAACAAGCTTCCACTTGTGACAATACTGTTGCTAGCTCCTCATATGTAAGCGTACAGTCGCCTATAACTTTTCTTAAGTGACCCTTTACACTACGCACACCTGCTTCCCATAAACCTCCGAAGTTAGGTGATTGAGGTGGGATAAAATGCCACGTCGTTGATTCTAATGTAAGCATTTCCGCGATTTCATTTGGCAAACTAGATTTGGCTTTATTGAACATCTCTCGCAACTGTTTATCAGCCCCAACGAAGTTTGTGCCATTGTCACTAAAAATATCCTTACAATGGCCACGTCTTGATGTGAACCTTCTAAAAGCAGCTATAAATGCTTTCGCTGTCAAATCAGTAACGGCTTCTAAATGTATTGCGCGTGTGGACATACAGACAAAAAGACAAATATATCCCTTATAAGATTTCGCACCGCGACCTGGAGAAAACTTAATGTTGATTGGTCCTGCGTAATCAACACCACTAGATGTGAAAGGCTTAGCTGGCGTAAGTCTGGCTTGTGGCAGTTGCCCCATTAATTGAGTTCTCGCAGTTTTGGCATGCCTAGTACACATGGTACAGTCCCTGTAATATTTTTTAACCTGTTCGCGAGCCCGAACAATCCAATATTTAGACCTCAGATAATTAAGCATAATTTGTGGTCCACCATGTAGAGTTTTTATATGAGAATCCGCTATTACGAGCCGTGTAAGATGATTTTTAGCAGGCAAAATAATCGGGTGTCTTATGTCATAACTCACATTGGCCTTATCAATGCGTCCACCGACTCTTAAAATTCCTGCTTTATCTAAAATAGGACAAAGGGTATGAAGAAGACTCTTCTTAGGCAAATATCTTTCTTTCATAATTATTTTGATCTCTTCTTTAAATTCAAAATTTTGCACTTGTCTGATACATACTTCTAATGTCTTGTTTATTTCTACCACTGTAATAAATTCTGGATATTCCTTAAGTTCGGTCTTTGTCAATAACACTCTTCTACAATAAGATAATACCTTAAGCATTCTTCTGAGATTCGAAAATCTTTCCCACTCCAAATGTTCTTCTTTATTCTGTGTCACTTTTAATGATGTTACTCTTTCTTCTTCATGTGTTTCTATATCTTCTTGTTCTGTTATCTCTATTTTAAATTTTCGTAACCAATCAGGTCCGTTCCACCATAATGCGTGATTATCTATTGCAAAGGGTTGCAAACCTCTTGATGCACAATCGGCGGGGTTGGTATCAGTAGAAACATGTCGCCATTGATTGTGATCCATTATAGATAGTATACCTGATACTCTATTACTCACAAAGGTTGTCCATTTGCTTGATCCGCCTTTAAGCCACGCCAATACTATTGTGGAATCAGTCCACCCATACAAATTTTCCTTTTGTATATTCATGACTTGCGATATTTCGGACAGCAATTTCGCTGCAAGATGAGCGCCACACAATTCTAAACGAGGAATAGACATTTCTTTTTCTAATGGAGCTACTTTTGTCTTAGCTGACAACAACGTGACTTGAATCTGTTGATCTTCATTAACGACACGAACGTACACTACTGCGGCGTAGGCTACTCTAGACGCGTCTGAAAACGCATGTAATTCTAATCTGCTTGAATTTGTCGACTTAATCCATCTAGGTATTCCTATTCCCTTGATTTCTTTCAATTTGTCGCGAAAGCTCAGCCATTCTTTTCTCAATTCTTCTGTCAAATTATCGTCCCAATCTAACTGTGCTTTCCAGATTTTTTGTATTATAAGCTTTGCACATACAACAACTGGTGCAATCCAGCCCATCGGATCGTAGAGTCGAGCGATGTCGGAGAGAACTTGCCTTTTAGTTATTGGATACTTTGGTTCTGGTAAATTAACTGTATATTCAAAATTATCGGTATGTTTATTCCATTGTATCCCGAGTACTTTTAGAGTGTCATCAATCTTTATTGGAACTTCATTGTAACGCTGTCTACTTTTATCAATATATTGAAGTACTTCTTTGCTATTACTACTCCACTTTTGCACTTGAAACCCTCCGGAATTCATTAATTTATTCATTTCTTCGTAGATTCTTTTAGCTTCTTCTTCTGTGTTACAGCCTGTCATCATATCGTCAACGTAAAAATCTCTTCTTGCTATTTCTGCTGCTACTGGAAACTTAGCTTCTTCTTCTTCCGCTAGCCTCTGTAGGGTTTTGATTGCAAGGTAGGGTGCACACGCAGTACCAAAAGTTAAAGTTAGTAACTTATAATGTTGAATGGGCATGTCTGGACGAGTTCTCCAAAGAATTCTCTGGAAATTAGTATCATCGTCATGCACACGTACCTGTCTGTACATTTTAACCAGATCTGCAATTAAACATATGCGATGAACTCGCCATCTCATTATTATATGGCGCAAGTCCTGCTGCAGTTTAGGACCTACCAATAGGTTATCATTTAGAGAAACACCATTACTACCCTTACTTGATGCGTTGAAAACAACGCGAACCTTTGTTGTTTCCCTATCCTCACGAACAACTGCATGGTGAGGGAGATATACGGCCTTTTCATTGTTCAAATCATTTGACATGACAAGATTCATGTGGTCCAAGCTCACGTACTCAGCCAAAACCTTTTTGTATTCCTCATAGAGATTAGGATTTCTTCCCAGTCTCCTCTCTAAAAACACTAAGTTTTTTCGTGCTCTTTCCACCGATTGACCATATTGAACTTCAGGATCTTCGTCTCTGAAAGGCAATCTTACTACAAATCTCCCATCTTTATTTCTTGTAGTTGTGGCTTCATAGAAATTTTCACATTTTTCCTCTTCCTTCGATAGCTTTTTCTGAATACTGTCTGGTTCAGCCTCTAATTCCCAAAACTTTTTGAGCCAATTTTGTTCTTCTATGACTTTTAAATGCATGCTTGTAACTTTATCTTTCCCTGCAGTATCACTTAATATTTTTCCTGATAAAACCCATCCAAAGACCGTATTTTGTGCTATGAGATTTCCTTTGGGGTGTTTAATCAAGCCGTTCAATAAAACTTCGCCATGTACTTCTGCGCCTAATAAAACATCTATCTTTCCTGGTAACTTAAAATTTGGATCAGCTAGCTCCAATCCTTTTAATTCAAGCCATTCAGGGTCTTCGAGTTTGTCACAAGGAAGCAACGAAGTAAGTGAACCTAACACATATGCAATTACTTGAATACTAATTTCTGGATTATGACGCGATTCTAAACAAAATTTAACAAAATGTTTTATACGCATTTGTCCTTCTCCCAGACCTGACACCACACCATTTACTGGAGTGCGTTTAAGACCAAGTAATTGAACAGTAGCTTCGGTCACAAACGAAGCTTGTGATCCCTGATCTAACAATGCACGAATTAAACATTTATTCCCATTACTAGAACGAGCCTTTAAAACTGCTGTTGCAAGTAAAACATTGTAACTGTGATGCTCCTTCTTTGAAAAATTTACAACTATTTTTGGTTCTGCTGTTGATGTACTAGGTTGATTTGTGTGTTCCTGTTTCAGTTTTATGTTCTCTGTGAATCCTTCTCTTTCATAATGTAACATCGTATGATGTCTTCGGCTGCATATTTTACAGCATATCGGTTGACGACATTTTCCAACCACATGACTCGATTTGAGGCAGTTAAAGCATAATCCTTTTGTTTGAACAAAGTTCCGTCTATCTTGAACTGACATTTGGCTAAATTGGTTGCATAAGTTGAGATAATGATTTCCACTGCACTTAACGCATGTTAATTCGCTCTTCTGGTTATCATCATGAATAGCTGCGTGGAATGTCTTTGGTTTTCCTATAGATTTCTTTGGCTGCAATAATGGTTTATATAAGTTCTTGCCAGAATCAACCATTTCTAAACTTCTAAATCTTGCCTCTAAGAAATCGACCAATTGAATCCATGCAGGCGTCTCATCGATCATCACACTCATTTGATTTTCCCATTGTCTATGGGACTCCACATCCAGTCTTGAAATCACCATATAAATGATAATAGGATCCCATGATTCCGTACTAAATCCCATATTTGTTAAAGCCTTCAAGCATGACGTCGTAGTATCAAGTAACTGCTTTATAGCCAGTGCATTCTCCCCAATGACTTGTTTTTGAGAAAATAAAATTTTAAATACTGCATTCGAGTTATATCGTTTGTTGGCATACCGTCTTGTTAATTGTTTCCAAGCCTCATCATAGTTTTGTTCAGTTGTCGAGAAATTTCGTAAAAGTTGTTCCGGTTCCCCAGAAACGCTACTTTTCAAATAGTGTAATTTTTGCACCTTTGATAATTTTACGTTATTGTGTATTAGTGAAACAAACATATCGTAGTACGTTTGCCACTCCTCATATTTCCCGTTAAAACTAGGCAATTGTATTCTTGGAAGTTGAATTTCAGCACATGTAGACATATTTGCTGCCTCATTTCTATGCACGTTCTCCTTTAACTTGTCTAGTGCATCTTTGAGATCTGCCATGTATGACGTATATAATTCTTCAAACCAATCATATTTATCTTCTGTAAAATAGGGTAAAATCTTTATTTGTTCTTGGGGTAAGTCTTCAATAAGCTTGACATGATTAGTTTGGAAAGCCTCACATAAACTTTGCAACGTTTGTATTCTTGTCTCTATATATGATTTAGTTATTCTCACTCTTGGACTCTTCTTAAAGTTTTTCTCTGCTTTTTCTAATCTCGAGCAAAATTCTAATTGCGTCTTTATTCCTTTATCTGTCATAATGAATTATATTGACCAACAACTGCTCTTAAGTAACGAAGAAAATGTTTTAGTATAATGTATCACTGTTTGCTAAGTGTTTTTCCAATGAAATTTTTCTAAGTCCATAGAATGAGATCATAAAAATTTTACAAGTCCTTTTTCGATGTAAATTCTTTTAAGTCTATAGAATAAATCGAAAAATTTTACAAGTCTTTTATGATGCAAATTTTTCTAAGTCTATAGAATAAATCGCAAAATTTTACAAGTCTTTTTGAATGCAATTTCTTTTCCAAATATTGAATATATCGAATTTTTTATAAGTCTTTTTTTATACACTTCACATCTAAGTTCTAATATCACTCACGATTACAAGTCCATCTTCATTCCATTCCCTGGTTTCGGCACCATGTATATTTTCATTAAGTTCAGGATTCACAAATCACATATACTAATACTTTTGCTTCACTTTATTTATTATTAACACACACTTTGAAGGAACATACCAGTAAACAAATAAGTCACTGTCTTATTGTAAAATAAAATGGAAACGATTGCGCGATTCAAAGTACAAGTAGCGACTTCTCTTGGTGGTTTTGAAGAAACAACTATTAACATGACATTATTTTTGTTGACAATAAAATTAAAAAATTGTTTATTATTTAAACACCTAAGTAAATTAGACACTAACTAAAAATATAACGACACTTTATCTTTTTGTTCCGCAAAAAAATAATTGTTAGTAATTTCTTCTGATTAGAAAAACCCTGTAATAAAAATAACCCAAAAGTATATATACTATCTGCATTTCAAATATTTGAAGATAAATTTTGTTCACCACTGAATATTGTTGTTGAAATACAATTCAACTGTTCTCTGGCATCTGTGGACACCAAATATGGCAAGAGAAGACCTTCTGAGGCTATCTATTTCGCGGCACTAAGTACAAACGCATTAAGAACGTCTCATAGAGAGAAATTACCAGTTTTCTCTCGGCGAGGCTGTTCGCAGATCTGCTATTTTTCGTCATTAACTGTCGCTATTGTCTGTCAAATATTCGGAAAAAGCGAACAAATTCAGTTTCGTATTCTGAATATTATATTACACTGGCTCGTAAGACTAACAACTACACTTTCAAAGTAAAATTTTAATCTAAACTATAACAATTAAAAATCTTAAATAAAAATAATGTTTTATAGAGAAAATTCTATCAACTTTATTTTTAACTGGTTACCTTTATTAAGTAAACTTTTCGAGTTAAACCAAGAATATAAAACTTGTTATAAGTTATTACAAATTTTTATTAGACGTTGAAAGACAATAGATTTCCATTTATTTGAAGCAAAGTTTTCGCACTGATTCATTTGTTAGTTGTGGACATTAGTTTGGGGTTGTAATTTGAACGTTATAAATTGTATATAAAGAAAGAAAGATACATTTATTGACTGCAGACAACAAGAATAACCACATAACAATGTACACTGATTTCACACTTATTTCTGCAGTCAAAAATATAAGCAAGATTGACCCATTGACGTACTCAACAATCAATTATAAACAAATATTATTTAAAGTGCTAAACATTATTAGGAATCATTTATATAACCATAAAAGTTATTTAAATGTTTCTTTTTGACCTCACTGTGTAACAGGGGATTAAGTTTCAAAAGTATTGGCAACTCGAAACAAACTTTGCTATTTCCGTCAAATTCTACGAAGTTTAAGTTTAAGTTAAACAATTGGAAGGGATGATGGGCACATCGATAAATGTACTTGGACGTTCCACACAACGATTCTAGTCCCCAATTAAATCCTCAGAGAGCTTGTACTATGGATCTAGTTCTCACAACTACAACGGATAAACATTTTATTTTATTTTATTTTCTTTGGGGGGCTTACAGCTAACACTGCTATATAATTTTAAAACATATATTCTAAAAGCCAATAACAAGCCTCCACATATAACAATTGGCTAACATTAACTAGAAATGTACATTATAATTTAGAATAATAATCAATTTAAACAGTTAACATAAAAATTCACTAACCTATACTAAGTGAAGTAGTCTGCAGACAGAATTTTATTAATTATAGATATATTGCTGCAGTAGATATCGAGGGTATCAGAATGATTATTATGAGTTGAATTAAAAAGCTTGCTAACGCGAATTAAGTAGGAGTTGCCACGATAAACACTACGGTGGGTTGGAACATGGAGTAGATATCTCGGACGACAATGTCGGGGAGGTACATTAATATACAGTTGACACAGAAGTTCAGGACAATTAACTTTGGATTGAGCAATTTTCAACAAATAACGCAGATCAAAAATGTTTCTACGCACATCAAGAGGAAGTAAATGAAATTTCGCACAGCGCCGTTTATATGAAAGATATGGAATTTTAAATTTAAAACCTAGATACCTTGTAAATTTTTTCTGTAATTTTTCCAGCCTTTTTGAATGCACAGCATAATTAGGATTCCACACTTCACTGGCGTACTCCAAATGACTTCTTACAAGAGCACAATAAAGTACCTTAATGGCCTTCATAGTGGTAAAAGAAGAGCTACTACGGATAACAAAACCCAGGGATGAGGAGGCTTTTTTGGCTATTTTGTCAATATGATGTTCAAAAGTGAGCCGATCATCAAGAATAACACCTAAATCAGAAACTTTATCCACACGACGCAATGGCGAATTATTAATAGTGTAATAGTGTATAATTTTATGTAAATATATCATCATCTTAGCCCAACGAATCAGCCAATCGCCGTCCTCAGCTAAACGTGGTCCTCCCAAAGAGCACCAACCATACTGGTTCTCTGCAGAACGCATCCATTTGCTACCAGCCACCTGTCTCAAGTCGTAGGTCTACCTTGCCTCAGGTCGTCCTACACTACGTTTTCCCAAACGCGATCTCCACTCCAACACCTGCCCATCTCCATGCTCCAAGGTCCAGTAATTCGTCTGAAGAGATATCCGGCGCACTTCCACTTAAGCGTACTGATCTTATGCGAGATGTCGGTAACTTTTGTTCTCTGGCGAATGATTTAATTACAAAATCTATCCGCCAGAGAAACTCCAGCATCACGCGCTCCATCGCACGCTGAGCGACTTTAAATAACGACGAGGCCATACTGCTGAAATGAGACCTTCTTTTATAAACAAAAGTTGATTTAGGTGAGACTTGCTTTTACTTGACATGCATTACCTTAAACATAATAACGACAGTAACTAGAAAGAAAGAAAGAAAGAAAAATAATTTATTCTGTGACAACATCAAAAGAAAACAGATACATTATATTTAAGTAACTATTTGAAGAGTGTCACAGAAAAGGTATACAAGTAACTAGAAAGAAAGAAAGAAAGAAAAATAATTTATTCTGTGACAACATCAAAAGAAAACAGATACATTATATTTCAGTAACTATTTGAAGAGTGTCACAGAAAAGGTATCCACTCAGCATAAAGCCGAGGTGTCACGAAAACGCCTCGACGCTGGTCTTCCGTAGATACCGTTTGTGAGAGCACTCGTATAACGTAGAACGTATGATACCATCAGGACAAGAGATAGGCAGTCTGTTTCTGACCCACTCATACTTTAAGAGCAATGATCCTTCCTTAAATTACGTGATTATCGTTAAATATGTACTTTTTAACTAAATACTCTTTGGAAACTAATGGACCGTTAGCTGTGATAGAAAAGGTTAATAGCGACCTGCAGATTTTGTGAGCAATTCTGATTATGTTCAACATAGACTTTTTGGTAAAACTGATGATAAAGTCTACTAGACTCAGCCATTTTTCATGATTATAAAAATATATCTAAAAAGTACTTTTACGTTGCAGTTACAACTAATTACCTATATAAAGTACATTATAAAACATTTCAGGATTAGATAAAAGTTCCTACTTACCATTAAGTACGCAAGGTTATTTTTCAGTCATTCTGTTAGTACCTATATTTCTATGCCTCCTGTGATACATATCATAATTTATCTTACAAGATTGATTTTTCATAGTGGTACACAGATTTATTTCTCCGTGTCGACAAAAATCTGTAACATTGACGGAGAAAGAAAAGTGTTCGATCCAAATGAACTGCTCTTAGGAGACGGCATCCAAACAACGACAGGATTCGAATATCATTTGTGTTAATTAACTCCTCGTTCCAAAAATACCGATCACTTTGTCAAGGGACCTCATTTAGCTTTGCTTATTAAAATTGTTCAATCAAGCTCCTTGCGGAGATAAATTTTATTAGATTTATGAGTAAAATTCTAGTGATTTTTCAACCGTGAAGAATAAAATACATTTTGCTAAGTTTTCGTTAAGGCACGCTCCTCAGTCATTCATTGAACATAGCATTCAGCAACTTCCTGAAGACATCATGCCTAGTTTTTATAAGTTTTTTCTTCGAATGAAAGATTGTTAGAAGAATCTGGCTAAGGAAACTGATGTTCTTCCTCAAACGTGCATCTTATAAAAGCCTGGGGCCCTACCGCCGAATGCGATGAATTTCAATTTTATCTAGCTCTAAATTTTCTGAGGTTTTCGAGGAATTCATCGATCCGTATCGGGGAATCTGCTTTCAGACAACTGAACCAACCAACTCCTGCATGTAGAGAACGGGAACGGAACGGCATTAGTCTTATGTGTTATCGTCATTCTTAATTGCTCCATCGGAACCCAAATTTAATAAGTTCTGAGTTCTCCAACTTCAGCTCGATGCAAATTCCCGCCCCAGTAACGAAGCGCTTCTAGACTTAAGTGACGGGTACAAAATTTTGTGATATTATAACAGCATAACGACAGCATAACAGCATGACGACCGATATGGCGGTCGGCGGTAGGAGAACACCCAGACCAGAACAAATATTCATGTTCATGCACACAAAGATTTGTCCTGTGTGGGAATCGAATCCAGCACCTCCGGAACGGCGAGTACACCCCTCCAAGCCTTATCAAACGCAGCTACCAGGTATATTGCGCCTCGTTATCTATGGTCGCCTGAATAATATTGTTTTATTCATTACAGATATTACTCATTACCATTTATGAATATTAAAATATTAAACAAACTAGATATAAGAATTTGCGAAATGTCATTAATAAGCGGGTTTGGCCAGGCCAACTAGTTAAGATATTTTTGTTACTTTTTTGTTATGTTCAAATTTAATAATAGTAAGAGGTACATATTAACATTTTACTTTCGTTTTTATGTTACCTTTCCTCGCCTAAACCCCTAAACAGATTTGTACGAGTTTTATTCTTGAAATCATATCTTGAAGGAGGAAAATCAAATAGGGGTCTGATTACTTGATTAGGAATCTGCACGACATTACTAGGCTACTTGCTTTTTATCCCGAAAATGCGTAGTTCTTATGATGTATGAAGGTGAAGCGTAGAAGTAAGTTCATTATAGGCGAGCTAAGTACTGTGCAAATTGCAACATATTTAAAGCCTAGAAATGTCACACTGACTCCACCTACTAAAGCATCTAAAATATGGTAAAGCTTTCACTGCAGGCAAAACCTGATACGCGACTCGCAAAAACCGCTGTACAACTTTCTTCCTACAAAGCCGTCGCATCTTATGTGGAGTATTTTCACTTTCATACAAAAAAAAAAATTATAGATAAAAAACCTCTACGTATTTTACAATAACTATGTCACTGACCTTCGGACGAAAGTGGTGGAGTTAGCAATCATAAATGATTTAGTTTATAAAGTTTAATTTAAACTCTATTGCGTTGATATAAGATTCTTAAAGTATGACAGGCAAAGTGAGCCGAGTATGATAGCAAAAAATTGAGACATATTATTTTATGATTGATGATGAATAAGTCACTGTATTGTGCGGGATTGATGTCTTAGAGAGGAGGGTTTTCGAAAATGGTTCCTCAAATGATTAGCTTCAAGACTGTTTTTTCATTGACTTCAGACTTTGCTACATAATATAATAAAACAAAGGCCCCGTCCGAAGTCTATTTACTTGTTTGTCTGAGGGAGATATCTCAAAAACTATTGAAAGTATTTTTATACGGATTTCACTAACAGACGAAGTATTTTATGATAATGGTACTGTGATAGAGATCAGATCATGCCAGTACAAGCTGAGCCAATGAGCCAGCTTTTTGAGTAACTTGTAATGTATTTTGTATGCTTACACTTTGTACATCGAAGTATAACGATTTATTGTTAAAAAAAACTAAAGATAAGACGCACAAAACAGCATCTTATTGAGTCTAGGTATTTAAACCGAAGATGCTTAGAGCGGAGAGCAAGAAACTAAGTTTTGTAGATAAATGGTTTCACGGGTTTAATCTTGGTTTATGATAACATTAATACCTAATTGAGCCTGGTAATATAAAGTGATGTTAATTACATAAACGATCATATGAAATAAAGCAGGTAAATGACTACGCAAATCATTTAGCTGTCAATATCGCTAGACGCACGGAATGTCCCATTATCGGATTATGGATTTTTGTGCGTACAATTTATTCAGAAAATGTAATAGCCGAGAATGGACCGCAACGCCCAAATAATAATAGTCTGCGGCGAATCTACCTAGACTGCGGGTTTCTTACTACACGGCGAATTTATTTTAGCTTTAACTCACATTGAAGTGACTTAAAGTAAGACGACGGGATTATCACTGTTGAATGTAGGTACACAAACAATATTTAAGAAAATCTTCACAAAGCTGATGCATGATTAAACAGATTGCAACTTGCACAGATTGCAACCTGTAATTTGTCTAATTCCAAGGTACTCTTCATTAAAAATCCGGACTATAAGGGATTTGAGGTAGTAGATACTATGTATTCCGAAAAAATCGATAGTCCGACAGTGCCCAGCAACACGTTTGTCGAATTAACGGGGGTCCACTGTAATACAAAATAAACTAACATGTATATAAGATTAAATGCGGTTTTACGTTGCTTATCGTCTCAGGGTCCAATTTAAACCCAATAAGGTCTAATATCTTTATGTTTATTTAAGTTTAGAACCAAAACAGTGTTTCGATACAAGGGGCTTCTAACACAAAGTAAGATTAAAATGACAAACAGAAGTTTGATAAGTACCTAAAAGGCTGAAATTTGACATCTTTAAATTGTTAGAACGGCGCATGAGTTGAATGACCTTGCAGTCTCAGCTACACTTTACCGGGTCTTAATCAAAGTGCGGCATGGGGGGTGGCGGGGGGGTAGTGCATAGTTGTACCTAAACTTGGCTAGGCAGGCACCAGGTATACGTAATTTGCCTCCCTGTTACAAACTCGCCTCGATCTAAACTAATGAGACTTCAAATATGCTATTACTGGGCAATCGTACAACTAGACCATTTCCCAGCAGAATCCGCTACTAGTGAAGCGTGTCAAGGAAACTTGCTTCTGTGATTAAATATTATACTTTTAATGAAACTATGTAGTCCTACTGCAGAGCAAGGGTCTTCTTCTGTTGTTTTTATTTCTTTTTATCGTAGTCTGCCCCCAGTCTAAAAAGAAAGAGACAGTGTTGTATCGCCATCGCTTTAGGAGCTTTATGTCTGTTGCCGTCTTCTGGCGCCAATTCTTTGCTAATTTAGCAAAATTTTGTGACTATACATATTATCAGGCTTCGGAAGTGATGGCAGATATAAATTTGAATTAATTGATATAGATAATGACCCAAATGTTCGAAAGCTTAGGCCTAGAAAGCGATAGTGTTTTCGGTTGCGCAAGAGTCGAATCTTGACTCTTGAGGACGTTGACCGGCGGGGGGAAAGTGGCGAGGTGAGTGAGTACTGAGGCTGCTTATGTGTATGCGTAATTTACAGTATAATATGAAGCTTATATGCGCAATTTGCGGGTACGGTACTCTCTATAGTCAGCCCCTCATGTCTGAGGATCGTGGTTAGCATCAGAGTAACATCTGGAGCGGATGATCTGCTTCCACCGGTTCCGATCCAGCGCGTCTTTCACGACCGCGTGGAATTTGGAGGACGATGAGTCTTTCACTTGATCGTTCCATCTGGTTGGTGCACGACCACGCGATCGTTTGCCTTCTGTGTTTTCAACGACAATCAGTTTTTTCAGGCTTTCATCGCCTCTGCGCGCTATGTGGCCAAGGTATGAAAGAATACGGTACAATCAGCATCAAATTGTGGGTAGCACCCACAGCGCCGTAAGTGGAACTGGATCGGCCACACGCTCCGGAGGGCTCCCGATCATATAAATTAAGTAAAGTATCAGTTGGTTATGAGCTTTTATTTATGACATTAAAGTACAATACCACAACAAATAATTAGCTGCCTCTGCCTGAGGCCGCACAGCAATGATCGACAAATGTGATTTCCAAATACTTGAGTGGCGAAGAAAGATATGACAGTATGTAGTTGTATTAAAAATTTTGTAAGATCACATGCTAAAATAAAATATACTTTATTGTCTTTAAGATCAACATGATCATTTAGATTCGTCAAACATTCACACACA
This sequence comes from Musotima nitidalis, assembly GCA_949126915.1. NCBI lineage: Eukaryota > Metazoa > Arthropoda > Insecta > Lepidoptera > Crambidae > Musotima > Musotima nitidalis. The sequence goes on from OX421416.1 coordinate 20,598,368, forward strand.
AAATGGAAATCCAGCCACAGACATACAATTGATAGTAAACTGAAGGTGATAATAGATTTCCCACAGATAACTTTTTGTAATATCTAAAGGTTCCAGTTTCATTGTTTATAAAACTACTGTTAGACAGTTTATCTTAATTTATATTGTTTTTGCATTAAATGCAAAAACAATATAAATGGGATGAGTTTATTTTTTGTAGTTAATAATTTAAAATTTAAAATATTATATTACTGGAGGATTTATTTATTATTAACTACAAAAAATAAACTCATCCTGGGTAGGAATCGAACCTAAGACCTTTGGATAACCCTTACACTGCTCTAACCACTGAGCTACCGGGGACTCTGATTGATGCATTTCTGCTAAACATACTTCTAATGTTCTAAAAAGATAATATACTCTCATGGCTAGTGGTACGTCGGTCTTTGTTCTGTAAGGTAATCTAATAATATTTTAATATCAACTTGTTAATTATATACAACAATAAAGAAGCCAATACATGATAATGGCATTAAATTTAGTGGTGGAGATAAAAATAACTTAAGCAGATGGTTAATCAGTTGATTGGGTATGAAGTAAAACTATAATTGAAGCTCTTCACTTAAAACTCCATCTAGAAGCCATACAACAAATATTCATGTTCATGCACACAAATAATGGTATTCTCGCCACTACACCATATCGGTCATTACACACTTTATTATTATTACATTACATATAGAGGTGTTTAAGATACACATTAATTGCCTACTTTGATAATGGTTCTTTCAGTTTGATTACAAATTTTTTTAAAGTTTTCAAATAGACAGATTACCTATATCGAGGGTTCCGTGCTCAAACCTGATAAGTGACAAAATTTGCGTTTTTGGGCTTAAAGCAGTACTTAAAAGAATTTATCGGATAATTAAAAAAAATTTAACTTAAAAGGTTTACTTATTGGATTATGAAGTCCTCAGTTTTCAGTCTTTTTTTCTGAAATCGACTTATTTGATAATATCACAAGAAAAAGCGGCAGAAATTATGTATCTGATACTGTCACTTATCGCGTTTGAGCACGGAACCCTCAATATGCTCTAGGCCTAATAATTTTGGGTACATCCAGTCATAGAGATTGAAAACTCAACACTTCATAACTTAAAAAAAAAAAAAAAAAATATTAAAACAAATACTTAATCAATTTTTAATGCTGCCTGAGGTCGGACAGCAATGGTCATCAAATGATTTCCAAACACTTAAGTAGCGAAGATATGGCAGTAATTTTATTTAAACTTATGTGACATTACATGCTTATTAAATTTAAGAGCCATTTTCATATTACGTTTTCTTAAATGTTAGAATTTATTCACATAATTATGTATAGTATATTGTGTGCTCAGTGGTTTATGTTTCAAATTCTAACAAGTATAACTTTCTAATGTTGCTATAAGTTATACCAAGGATTGTCTTAATTTCATTAATCATTATATCAACCTTATATAGTCCACGTTTGAACACTGGTCCCCCAATAGATATGCTGTCCCAATCCAATTGCACAAAGTTCGATTGAAAATGTGAAGCGTAAATCTACATACCCGTCTAAACCCATTTCTGATATATACAAACAAGTCTGCCAAGTTTTATTGTCATGATTTCAACACTGTAATGTGTGCAGCATAAAAATAAATTCTATTCTATTAAAACATTTCAAGAATTTTGAAAACATATTGTCATAATCATAAATTTTGTGCTAAACTGTTTGAAGTTTAGGTTTAAGTGGAACTTAAAAGTCAGCTAGAGGAAGTTTCTTAGTCACACATTTAATGACTTTAGATTACAGAGGGCTATGCGAGCTCCATTAATCATCAATCATTACTTGTTATTATTTTTTTATTTGTACCACCGAAAAAATATTTATTTTGTCTTTGAAATGGACAATTGTTGTACTCTATTATGTATTAGATAATTAGTATACACTCAAATCTTATCCTGCTGAAATAAAGCTAAGAACAAGATATTCACACATTCTAACAGACAAAAGAATCATACACAATTGCGTCGCAATAATTTCCAAAATAAAGAGCTAACCTTCTAAGTCAGCTGACAGACTTACATATTTTATGCTGCATTGGTTTATTATCTAATTAATCGTCTGATTACTGAGAAATGTTGATGAAAGTGAGACTTACCTCTTCTCGTCGTTTGAGCCACCGTCCACAAGGACTTTCTTCCAGAATTTCGCTCTCATCCTCCGAATCCTCGCCACTTTCCCGGGGCGACTTTCGTTCCTTGTCAATGCTTCTACCACCCGACATAACACCGATTAAACAACACCACTACGTAGAACAATACCACTACACAGTTAACTTATATCTCACAGACGTTTTCAAGCAGAAAACACTGGATATATTTTCAAAATACACCTTTTCTCGTAACCATATTAACCAAGGCTGAAATGAGAGACGTCACTAACGTTTCATCCCAAAGCATTATTCGTTACACAGCACTAGGGAGAGTACATAACACAATAAAATGGTATACTATTCGTTAAACTCTTCTAATATCTATATAACACAGGCTCTGTAACAGGCTTACACATTAAAATAAAAATAAATTGTTCACCGGCGTAGCACTAGACGTATTTCTGTCCGTCCGACACAAAATAAAACCATAGAGCTGGCCACAAACTTTTTTTTCTCGATAAAATTCATAGACAGTTTCGCTCTTTGTCTTTTCTAAGTGTCATACAACAAAGGTAACAAATTTACATATTTAATTTTTTATTATTATTATAAATTCCTCTTTAAATTTATACCTTTTTATGAAAAAAGTGTCATAATTTTCCACAAACCTTTATTTTTATTAAAATAAAATAAAATGTTTCAACAGTAGCGCCACCTCTGAATGTTTGAAACTAACAAATGCTACAGCAAGTATGCTCGGAAAGCAACGGAAAAAATAAGCATGTGACTAATTCTCAAGATAGTATTTGTCTTAGTATATAGATGGCGTGCTTATAAAAACAGCTAAAGTGACCTTACATTATTTTGTGTGTATTTGTTTCACTAAAGAATCCATAACTTATAACGTTAATCGTTATTGTATTATTTGTATTTCTTAGATGTGCATTCACTCGTTTAGAGAATTTGCCAGTGTCAAGTAATTTAATAAATCAAGTTTCTTTGCAGAGGCTGCTTTTTCATTTAGTCACTGTCAATTTGTCAAAAGTCCGTAAAGTATTGGAAAATTTCAATAATAATAAAAATGGTATCGCAAAACTTATTTGACTGCGTGTACAATGTCACACTAGAAAAGACTTCTCACGATTTGACACGTTTCCTCGTGAACTTTTTTACCATTTTGTGATACTTAAAATATTCGTAGCAAATTATTGTTCTGCCTGGGCGTCATATTACATATGCACCTATGTAGCTTACGTCTTGGAGATCAGTGTACCCGTTACAAGAAATTCCGTTAATTTTTAGAAAAATACAGAAATATCTATCTTATACACAAATTTTTAATATGAATACTTGTAAAAGTATTGAAATGTGACTAAAAACGTGTTTTTTAACTAATTAAAATCTGCAATGATTGTACCTCCCTCATTTCATGATACAATAAAAATACAATATATACTTACAGATTACCATCGAGTTACATCAAATTAAAACTTATAATTTACCAGAGGTCGCCCGCGATCTGGTCCGCTATAAACCTTTCTTTTGAATCACTCTATTTACAAAAAAAATCGCTGAAGAATACGTTGCATAAAGATCTAAGCACATATAAGGCATACACAGAAAAGCGTCTTTGTCTTATACTATCTAGTAGAGACTTACTTTTTTTGAGCAATTCAAATATAGCAATACAATAGCTGCAAAACAAAAGCCCCCAGACACTGTTCAAACAGCTGAGCGGCTTCTATTGAAACATAGCTAAGATCAATCTCGATCCAGCCATCTTCCAAAATGTCAACAACAAATTTGTCTCCTCGTCTGCTATTAATGGCTTGGCCACAAATAATTCGCACAAACACGCGCGGCTGAAACCAAATATTCTAACTAATACCTAACCAGTACAGTAAGGTTACAGACAATGCCTGTGCAGGTAACGTGATGATATTATAGCAGCGACAGCTTACTAGACTATAATTCAGAGGGTCTAGGGTTCAAATCCTGGTAACTTTTCCAAGTTATGTGCGTAATTATCGCTTGATCCGTGACTCGGAAAAAAAAACACGTTAAGCCGTTTCCGGCTGTCGTAAACATTATTAAGAAGTCAGTGCCTTCTAATATTCTGTCAGCTAGTTTAACGATTAATGATGTTTCCATCTGGGTTGTTGAGATCAGATGGACGCTTCGTGTAATAACTGAAATTGAGCCAATTCTGGTTAGACCAGTAAGCAGATCCTGTGTCCTAAGCGGAAGTCCAGTGCACAACTGCCAAGGCTTGGATGTTGAGGCATACTGACAATATAGCATCGATTAATTAAATTCATTATTATTACCAAGACCTAGTGAGCCCTTCCGACGACGCCCACCGCTGTTGAAGAAGGGGCGGGGGACCAGCACCAGGGGATTTGTAGTTTCTGGCACCCCGCCCGCGGCCAACGTCCCCCGGATCAGAACCGGGAGGACCTCCTCAGAGAGGCGCAGTGTGTCGCGCCCCTCCTACCTCTTTTTGCGGCCATGACGTGACTGGCCGACTTCTGGGGGGTCTATAGCTAGACGGAAGGGGCCCTCTGCCCCCGCCGCCTAAGACCCCCAGGCGCGGCCGGGCGGACCCTCCTTGCCCGCCCGCTGCGCCAACGGCGTAGCCGGAGAGAGAGCGGGTCCCGCTCCCTCTCCCGCTCCGCGGCCTCCTTCTGCGACATCACCACTTCGCAGAAGGAGGCCATCGCCTCCCATGCCGTCTCGCTGTCGACCATCTTTTGCATGATGGTCGGCAGCGAGAGAGCCACTCCACCCAGGGCCGCGGCCAACGTCGACCGCGGCCCCGCCCACGCAGGGCACGCCACCAAAGTGTGGTGCGCGGTGTCTTCCGCGCAGTCACAATGGTGGCAACACCGGGTCGACTCCCCCCCGGCGACGTCACACAGATACTTCCCGAAGCACCCGTGCCCGGAAAGTACCTGCGTGAGCCGGAAGGTCATCGACCCCCACCGACGGCCGACCCATCGCTCCAAGATGGGCCCGACCGCCTCGAGGATACGGCGCCTCGATCCTTCGGCACGAAACTCGGCGCTCCGAAAAAGCTGCCGCCGCCATGCGCCCAGAGCCTGCCTCTGAGCGTCTCTACGCCACCGCACCACAGTGTCCGGTGCGGGGCGGAGACCCTGGCTCCGGGATTGCGCGCCTCGCCAGAACACCGCCGAGAGAACCAAGGCGTCGAGGTCCCACGGCAGTGACCCGGCGAGCGCGCAAGCCACCTCCACAGAGATGGTGCGATACCCCCTAACGACACGGTTCGCCATGACCCTCTGCGACTGTTGCAGGACCTGTCGATGGCGACCCGATACGGAGCTCGCCCAAATTGGGGCCCCGTACAAGGCTATGGATCGCACCACCCCCATGAAAAGGCGACGGCAACTGCCGCCACTCCCCCCGAGATTGGGGAGCAGGCGAGATAGAGCTCCCGCCGTGCTCACCAACCTCGGTGCTAGGTGCTAGGTGCAACCTCACCTGCAAGTGGTGCACCTGCCGATCAACGGACGAGGCTCTCGCGAACATAACAGTGCCCGGTAAGCGGCAATATAAATATAACAACTACATAATTGGCGAAGTGTGGGCGTATAATATGCCTCTGCCTACCTCTTCGGGGAAATAGGCGTGAATGTATGTATGTATTATTATTAAAGTCAGCTACATCTGAAGCATATACTTAAAACCTCAGTATTATAATGTAGGGACCTCAATGACCACAATGATTCAGACTGACCCCCAAGAAAGTCAAAGTCCAAATCATTTATTCAAGTTTGGCTCAAAAGAGCTCTTATGAACGTCAAAACTTAAAAACTAGCGCGCCCATTCACTGCGGGCGGGAGCTTGATCGTAAAAGAAGGGCAAGAAAATCGTCAAGGTTAGTTTTTTCTTCCGCCAGTTAAAAGAAAATGTACTTACTTAGTAGTAAAACAATTTGACAAGTCTACAAAACCTGTGTTCTGCGGTCACAAAATTCAAAATAAAAGAAGAAAATAACTTTTTTTTAAGTTATAAGAGCATGATATAGTAGACATGAGCAGACCAGTCCCCAATGGCGTTCACGAGTATGACGCATGAACCAGCTATCATTACGCTCAACCATATTTTAGGGAACGTAACAACCCAACGCATGACGCCACCACCGCAAAGACTTTTAAGTGAGCATGACATACAAGCAACATGATAAAATAATTTTAACAAAATAACATTATGTTGATAAAATGTGCTGCAAACCAGAAATATTTTTAGTCTTATGAAAGATATCATTTACAGCAATTCCGTCTTACATCTATATAATCATACTATGCCTAATCAAAACAAATTCCCATCAGTACAAAATTTACTTCATATTACACAGTAGATTTAGGAAATGACAGGACTACAAAAGTTGTATAGTGCAGTTATTAGATAAAAAAAAATGTAAAAGTTTATTTATTCAGTCAGCTGAATTTTTAATTACAAATAAGAATAGAAGACAGGAACAGACCAGTCCCCACAATCAGCACTCACGAATATGACGCATGAACCAGCCATCGTTTCACCCAACCATATAGATAAACTGCGAGGCAGAATATAAAGTACCAATTTCCTGAAACAACTCTCTAAGGGTTGATCTAGATTCTAGACCGTAGTTTATAAATAAAACGTATAGCTCGTTTCTGTAAAATAATATAGTAAGTAAATCGTGTCGTAACACAGTACATATTTATATTTAAAACGCCTCTCTCCCGCCCTGTATGCAAATGGCGGCATGCTCAATGAATGCGACACCTTATTCCAAGGAATTTTCCTCACACGGAGCCTATTTTCAGTCGGTCCACGCGGGGCCGGCTTTGGACGCAACTTGGCCGTCCTGAGCCTCCGATGGGCTAACTTTGCAACCCCTGTCCTGCATTTTTATTGGACGTCTCTGTCACTGGCTTACTTCGTTTAACTGCTAGCGATCGATAGGGAATAAATTTTAATTTTTTTGCATGTTTGTATAATATTTCTTGTGTTTAATTTGGCAAATACAAAATAAACAGGTATCATACTTAAATAAAACAATTTTGTTATTATTAACCATCAAAGGAACATATATCGCTAAGGTATTTGTGATTGCAAAATATTTTAATACTACTTAAAAAAAATGCTTACAATGGATTTCCGCAAAGTAACGTCTGAATCAATAAATTATAGTTTACATACATAAATCGCTCGTAGCGCTCGTAGCTCCGCGGTGCACGGTGGTGGTCGGAAACAATCACCGAAGTAAAGCAGAGTTTACAGAGGTCAGTCCTTGGATGGGTGATCGTTTGTTTGGTATTTTATATCGAGCGCTTCCGTGCTTCGGAAGGCACGTTAAGCCGTTGGTCCCGGTTATCACTAAATGTGGTAGTCGTTAAGCCATATTAGAGGCCTAAATGGGTGGCTTGAAAAATTCTAACAACAGGAAGCCACACACCTGCCTCCGCCAATCCGCACTGGGTCAGCGTGGTGGAGTATGACCCAATACCCTCGCACCTTGGTATGTGAGAGGAGGCTCGTGTTCAGTAGTGGGACGTTAATGGGCTGGAATGATGAAATGATGATACATTAATGACATGAATGTGGTTTCATTAAATAATTATGAATAGATAAAAGTTCTCTTAACAACTAGTGATGCTCCTGGTGTTGCAATGACGATGCGGTGACTACTTTTCATCAGGTGGGCCCACATGTCTGCCCTTCGGGGACACAGGCGTGAATGTATGTTTATATGTTAGTACAAAATAGACTTAAACGAGTTAATTTTGTCACTTTATCAGCACAAACATATCGGTACCGTATGGTACTGGACTAAAATAGTGCCACCCCCTCCCATCTCACAGGGAGCAGAAAGAGGCGACGAAGAGAAATCCTACCGGATGATGAGCAGCGGCGTCATCCTGCGTACTTGCTCGACCTGCAATAACCAACCCGCCTTTTTTTTTTTTTTGTTTTACGTCGTTTTGTTAACAAAATGCATTTACGCACTGCCTTCCGGCCAAAGGGGGACCGAAAGGGGGTGTGGGACTCACCACCGGCAGACACGACCGCCAAGTAATACCCACTTAAAATCTTCCGACGACGCCCGCCGCTTGTTGAGAAAGAGGCGGGGGCCAGTACCTGGGTTGCAGCTTCTGGCAACCCTGCCTGCGGCAAACGTCCCCCGGACCAAAACCGGGAGGACCTCCTCAGAGAGGCGCAGTGGACGCGCCCCTCCTACCTCCCCGTGCGACCATAGCGTGTGTGGCCGACTTCCCGGAGGGTCCATGGTTAGACAGCAGGGGCCCCCTGCCCCCACTGCCTAGACCCTCCTAGCGCTGCTGAGCGAGCCCTCCTGGCCCGCCCACTGCGCCCTCCATAGGTCCCTCTTAGTTTCCCCCCCGGTAGTCAGTACTAAGGGCACCCAGAGTCGTCGGTCTCTGGGTGTTACCTTTTCCCTAGCGCCTCCTGCGCCCTACCGGGAGGTACTCAGCCCCCCCACCACGACAAGGTGGAGACCAGTCGGGGGGGAATCACCAACCCGCCTGCCCAGCGTGCTGATTGTTGGCAAATACCTCTAATAGAATGTAACCTATTGAAGTGGTTAATATTTAGCAGTGGATTCTATGTGGCTGTACAGATCGCATGTTTAAAGAAACATTTACCCATTAATAGATAGGTCAGGTTTGAGTTACGTACTAATAAGTCTTTCTATTTGTTACTGAGATCGAATCAATGTTAATCAAACGTTCAAAACACAAGTAGAATTACTAATTAATAATTCAGTGTTAATTTAATGCGCCTACATGTAGGACAAGTATTCTTTAGAAGAGCATCTTTTGTGATTTCCCAAAAATGTTCTTTTTTCAGTATGTCTATATTCCATTAAGCTTGCGAGATGATCAGCACACAGCTGACGGTCTAAGGGATGGCCTACCAGCACTCGTATTTCTGCAGCTCTTCTATACGCCATCTAAAAGCACATATTCAAAAAATTTGTTGTTCTTGTTTGTGCATAAAATAACATTAATTTCGCAGACAGCTTCTCATACAGCCTGTCCTAAAACCCGTCATGCGGATGAATGAAACACAGAACAAAAATATTTCACTTTCTAATGTTATGTAAAACTTCACCGTCTGTCTAAAAATCTGTTGGAATACCTTACTTTGTTTTGTCTTTCTTTCAAACGTTTCAAAGTAAGACTTGTTTTAAAATTCCGCAATAATATTTTGCTAGAGTCTAGCTGGTCTATTTTTAAACTACGTTTTCAGTATTTCACCTACTTTGGTCAATTTACATAATACTGTTATTATTCGACTTTTCTTTGAAGAGAATTCTTGTAACTTCATCTGAGTACCCTTTCCTATAGAAATAACACAGATAATATAATACGTTGCGATTGTTGGAAATTCGTTTCTTTGTACACTGTGAGCGTGTAGTGTAACTCGTAAACATACAAGTGCAATTTACGTGATTTAAAATAGTCGTTGTTTTTGTTACTACTGACTAAAGTCCTAGTTTTAAGCTACTAGCCAATAGATGGCGTTATGTAATTATGTACATATTTTATATATCAGTATTAAGAAATTTTTACTGTTATGTGTAGGTCTCAAATACCTATCCTGAGCTGTGCGAATTCAAGGCTCGTATTTCAAGCTAATGAGCTATCGAGCTCATTACTAGAATATTATTCCATCTCCGCCTATTAGGCAAGAAGGAAATAACGGTAGATCGTAAGCCCAATGAAATCCCTACTACTGAGCTCGGGCCGTCTCACACGAACCGAGGTGAGTGGGACTCAGGTAATTTTCCACCTTACTCACCTAGTCCAGAATTACGGATGCAGAGGGACTTTTTTTATTTTGACGTACGTCTGTAACAAATTGCCTTTACGCAATGTCTCCCGGACAAAGGGAAACCGAGAGGGAGTGTGGTGCTCAGATGCAGTGTAACGCGCCCCCCCTACAACCTTATGCGACCATAGCGTATGTGGTTGACTTCGCGAGGGATCTATAGTTAGATGATAGGGCCCCCTGCCCTCTCCACCTAAGACCCCCCTAGCGATGTGTGACGGGCCCTTCTGGCCCGCCCGATGCGCCAATGGTGTAGCCGGAGAGAGTTCGCCCCCCCCTTTCCCACTCTGCGGCCTCCTTCTGCGACATCACCACATCGCAGAATGAGGCCATCGCCTCCCACGACGACTGCTGACCATCATTCGCACGATGATCGGTAGCGAAAGAGCGACTCCACCTACGCGCCGCGGCCCTGCGCTCTATAAGGCCTCTAACATGTTTTAACGACTAAGTGATGCCTCATACGTGGTGGAGTGTGTTATCGGCCTAGAATATTGCCACTGTGCCATCCCCTCTCATCTCACGGGGAGCCGGAAGAGTCGACGAAGAGAAATCCTACCGAATGTTGGGCATCATCGTGATCCTGTTTACTGGCTTGAACTGCAATCATCAACCTGCCTGCCCAAGGTGGTAATTGATTAAGGACTAAGACGAAGGACTAAGACGAAGGACTAAGACGAAGGACTAAGACGAAGGACTAAGACGAAGGACTAAGACGAAGGACTAAGACGAAGGACTAAGACGAAGGACTAAGACGAAGGACTAAGACGAAAGACTAAGACGAAGGACTAAGACGAAGGACTAAGACGAAGGACTAAGTGATTAAGGACAAACTCCTACTCCTTCTTAACAAATAAATGCTTTATCTCAGCCACACAAAAATTCCATAAATTTTTATAAAACAGTGAATTTTTTCTGGAAAATTTAATATTATCCAAACCAAACAAATCCTACAGGCAACATTAGCTCTGGTTGAATCTGGTAAGAAGCTTGCCAAGTTAGTTTTCTTGGCACCTACAACTTCCATAAATTATAGAGCTCCGCCCACTTGCGGTTGAAAAATTTAAGTAATTAATTCTACTTATAAGTAACCAAGTTCTGCTGCGTACAGGAAACTCACACCGTCAATTTGTTGATCCCATCCTCTACTTATTGACAAAGAGATGTTTTAATTGAGTTACATTACATATTATAGCATTTAGAAAGGACCTCTTAGGTTGACCCGCTGGGTTTGGTTGAGTTGCTTAAAGGCGTCCCCGATCCGTTTCAACTTGGGTACCAAACGTTCTCGTTGAAGTTCCACCAGTTGCCGAGGACAATTCCCATATACTTCATCGTTGAGTCGACGACACCGATGTGAACATACCTCTAAAACCTCTAGTACCTAACCTCTAGTACCTACCTCCTACCGCCAGTCGAAACCCGACGGTCATCATCATTCATCATTCATTTCAACCTCGAGACCCAGTTGCCGGATGCTCTCCACGTCTATCGCAACCCCGGGTGTCATTCGGCCGACGGCTAGAGCGACCCCCCCCCCCCCCAGTACAAGTCGTCAGCATAGAACACTATACTGACGCCGCTAGGGAAGGCGGCACGCAGCACCCAGTCGAACCCGATGTTCTACAGGAGCGGCCCCAGGACCGATCCCTGCGGAACACCGCACAACATCTCTATAATTATATACTTTCCCTACGAATATTACATGTTTTGCGGTGTTACCTGAGTTCAGCAGTGGACATCAATCAAATTTGTTAGTTTCTATTAGATTTTTCGGCTATGAAAAGCTCCACTACTCTAAAAGTATAAGCTAAAAATCAAAATCAAAAATATTTATTCGATAACAATATTACATTTAGGTTAACAGTGTTTGGGGACCCCTTTTAAGTAAACATATACCTGTGTTAGGGGAACCCGCTCTTCCTGGACATATGTTTGTAACATTTTATCGATTAAGATACATGCTTAAATTATTAAATATAATGTGAGTTCGTTTTGTGTGTGAGTGTGTGTACGTGAAGTGTGCGCGTGCGTGTGTATGTGCCTGAGTGAGTATTTTGTATCTATGTTGCATTGTAGTGCTAAAAAAATGAGTTTAATAATTTTATATAATATACTGTACATTACAGATTTTCTTGCATCTAACTTTTATATAATGAGCACCAGTAACCATTCTGTTTCCTCATATGTCTTCAATTTTAGCCAATTCATCAATAGTACAAGCTATATTTTAATTAATGAGATGACCCTTGAGGAAATTACTAATTATACAGAACCTGGATTAATATAGAAAGGCCCACTCATTCTGCCGTTTGACTTTCTATAATAGCCCACTCTTAGTACTACGTTAATTAGTTTTGGAGCTTGGCCCTTGTCTGAAGTGGACTCGGTCTAGTAGGTTCGGAAAAGCCTCCGTATAGCTGATATTGTTGTAGCCTGTCTCGACTAGGTTTTGTTCGTGATAATCTATATAAATTACTTATAAATAAAATTGAAATGTCTGTGGATTGTCCAGACAATGATAATTTAAAATAATAAAGAAGGTATTCCAAATGATATCTACTTAAAGGTCTTAGAGAATAGGATTTAAAATTTTATGTGAGCCAATATGGACACGGTCACACAATCTAAGGACTAACATTCTTCAACTGACTGGCAGAGGTTCTTCAATGGCAACCACGTGCCCATCTGTACTAAATGAAGAATAAACGTAATGAATTAATTGCCCAATTATTCTCCACCCAAAGTCTTAATTATCCATAATTGTGTGGACATTTTTAAGTGATCTAAATTGTATAAACCATTTCAAATTTCAACGAAGCTATTATCATCAGAAAAGATATTTTAATTTTAGAAATTATATTGATCTTTTTTATATATATAAACGAACGAAGTAACGGGACAGCTATTATTTATGTAAACATAGAAAAAGGTATTTACTTGTAAACTAAATATATCGATGTATTGAGAGCGTGATTAATGTTAGGCACCTAAGTCAAGTAGTGCTAGAGTCGGAACTCAATGGCTACTTAGATAACTTAGTCTCTTCACTAATACATCTCAACAACATTATTTAGAAAGACACCTAAATAGGGGCCTATCCCTATAACCCCATTTTCAATTCCAATAAATCCCCTGAAGTATTGGAATTTTGTAACTGATTTTACCTTTTACCAGCGATGCATCGATTTTTGGTTTTATACATTTTCATAAAGAAGATAAGGTGCACACTTACATGGTATATCTACTGCGTTCGTTATATAAACGTTTTATTTTGCGTATTATGTACATGTTTTTTTTATTATCATTTTTAAAATTATCTAAAATTTAAAAGTAGACATCTTTTAGTTACCTTTATTTTACTATGAACAAGTCGCCTCTCACAAACTAAGGTTAGAGGGATACGAGTCGCCACGCAAACCCGTTGGGCATAGGCGGAGGCCTAGCTATTAATTACAAAAACGTCGATTAGGCGAAAAAATATTTGTTCGTAAGAAGATTAACCCAAATGAAATTAGAACACAGATACAATTGAACGCGAGCTAAAGGGCCTAACTTATGAAGAAATATGGAGAGACATTTTCATTTTAAATATTTGTATAGAATTTATTAGTAAATGCTATTTCTTTAAACACACTGATATAAAAAGTCAAAATCATTTATTCAAGTTAGAGCTCTTGTGAAAGTCAAACTTGTGTAAAAATATGTGTGTTATGGATACTAAATAACGATTAAACATACATACTATTTTTGTTAATCCTTTGTAAGTAGTACAAGCTCCGTTAAGCTTAGAGCCAGGAGCACGGTATTAGATTTCAAATAATATTTACTATTACTACTGACTCAAAAAGAGGACACAGGTTTACATAGTATTAACTCTATGAAGCTATCCTATTCTAAGCCTGCTATTCATAAATTACACTAAGGGAAACGAGCTACAACGCGTCGCGGTCTGTGAGACAAGGCAATTTCACGGATCATCGGAGAGGGGCGGTCACCCGACCTGACAACGTGATGCATGTGTCTCTCGCTTTTCCTATCTGATTTGACTTTAGCTTTAAGCCCTTGGGTATGTTAAATCATCATAGTAACTACTAGTACCATTATTACATAATACCTACTGTTTTTTTCTGTTTTGCCCTGTGATACGGGTCTAGAAAAGTGCCCACCCTTTTCATATCACGAGGAGTCGTAAGAGTCGACGAAAAGAAACATATCTAATGATAGGCAGTCAATCAATCAATCAATCAAAATCAATCAATCAAAATAGTTTATTGCGAACACAGGTTACAGGATAGGTGTTACAGTACAGGTTTAGAACTAGCTGTGGTCTGCCTCTTGGGCGTACAATAGTTGCGATTTCATATAACACGAAATCAGATTTTATGGATTTTAAAAGTAATACTAACAAGTCGGACTTTGTCAAAAGTTTATAGTGATGAGTCGTTTAAATATTCTTTGACATTATAATAGCATTTTTCTATCAATAGTTCACGTAATTTCAACTTAAAGAGATTTTGGGAAGGCAGCAGACGAATTTGCTTAGGAAATTTGTTATAGATATGAGTAGCACTTCCAATAATCGATTTTTTTAATAAGGCAGTATTGTGTGGAATGGCACTTAATTTATCTTTATGACGGCAGCAACGTCATCCTGCGTTTTGAAGCCTTTGTGGGACGCCTAGCGGGATGATATTGTGATGATAATATCCCTAAAATAATGTAATCTATTGGGGAGGCCAATGTTCAGCATTGAACTTTATAAGGCTGATGTGATGATTATGATGAAGTTTTGTTCACAGGTAGAATGATATCATATTTTTTAAGTATCAGCTTTGTGCCTTCACAGCACACATTTATAAAGTACAGTTAATAATCGTAATTAAATTGGATTGAAAAAGTAAGGTTTTTAAGTAAGAAGTTTTTATTACATAAACAAATTAAATTAGTAATTATATATTAAAGTTGTGTTGCTGCGCCCTAACAGGGTATCATGTATGTACCTTTACCTCTTATAACATCCTATGTATCTACTCATGATCGCAATAAACATTTGAAGTTTGAAGTTTAAACTGTTACATAGCACTTGAAAACGTCAAAAAGAAATATATAGATTCACTTACATGCAAAAAAAAACAAAAATCGTGAAGTGAATCTAAGTGCCACTTCCGAGCCACCGCTCTGTGAGAACTGACAAGAAACTCACAGGCAGGGAAGATACAGTAAGTCTAGCCATTCCAATTCTATATTGCATTCCAAGTTTACATTAGGTATTATTACGCGGGAGAAAAAACTAACCTTGACGATTTTCTTGCCCGTTCTTTTACGATCAAGCTCCCGCCCGCAGTGAATGGGCGCGCTAGTTTTTTAAGTTTTGACGTTCATAAGAGCTCTTTTGAGCCAAACTTGAATAAATGAATATGAATTTGAATTTACGTATTCAATCAACCATACATAACAATAACTATTGCTTAAGCAAGTGATGGATTAAAAATATATTTGTAACATTCCCACCATAAGATAGGAACCTCAGAACAACGATGTCTTCACGACCAACGCTGAAACGAGATTCTTGTTTCTGCGTCTCAGCGATTTCCGCAAAGTAACGCCTGAATTAATAAATTATTGGACTATTTCTTTTTTTGATAATGATCAGTTTACGTTTATTTGTACTAATATTTTTTTTACTCATACCTTTCTTTTTAAGAAAAAAATACCCCATATCGACTACAATCTGGTCTAAGTTAAGAGTAATAAGTTATTTTCTTCTAACCGTTCTTCTAACTTCTACATATTTAAAGTAAGAATTTGCTCAATAACACTATTGTTATTGTCTTTATTAAGGCGAAGACACTTTCATAATGTGTTCTAAGTCACAATATTGCACTACACTGACACTACACTGAACTAACTCAAAAGGTTTTGTCCTTTTGATTCTTGTACCAATGCTTTAAAAAAAATGTCCAACTGTCAAACTGATTGATTGATTACGACAAAGAATGACATGTAAAATTATATGATGTGTTTTTATAAAACTCTAAGAGTTTTATAAAAACGAATTACAAAACGAGATCTAAAGCAAAACTAGTGCTGACACTGTCTTCATCTTCAAAGCAGAGGGGTCATGTCACGAACCAAAGTAAGAGGGAGTTATTATCATTCGTGCATCATCATCATCATCTCAGCCCATTAACGTCCCACTATTAAGCACGAGCCTCCTCTCACATACCAAGGTGTGAGGGTATAGAGTTATACTCCACCACGCAGACCCAGTGCGGATTGGCGGAGGAAGCCGCCCATTAGACTTCTAACATGGCTTAACGACTACCACATTTTAGTGATAACCGGGACCAATGGCTTAGCGTGCATTCCGAAGCACGGAAGCGCTCGTTATCAAATGCCACACAAACGGGTGATCCAAAGAATGACCTCTGTAAACTCTGTTGTACTTCGGTTATCGTTTCCGACCACCGAGTACCGCAGGGCTACAAATATTTAGTTAATCAAACTTAAAGCTCTGTAGGTCTTCGAGCATTGTAACATCAGCGCTAGACTCAAAAAAATTGTCAATTATATTTTGAGTCCTGCCCTTTGAGAAGCTTTTTCGAGTATTTCGAGCATTATTTTTAGGTCAAAAAGAAACTCCCCTTTAACCACTATATCGTTAGCAAAACGAGGGTGAGTCCCAAGGGAGAAGAGCCATTTATATGGACAAACACATACTGCAATCACGAACTACGTCACAAAAAGCGAATCTGGCATATTTTACGTGAAACGTCCAGGAAACACGACGAGGCCCTCGCTGTGGTGTCGCATCGATCTCCAGACCCTTTCTCATATGCCCTGTTGACACAAGTCGTAAGCAAACGCGTTGAGCAAACACCGGGAGATCACTAGTGTATTGCGGGGGGATATTCCGCAAAGATACAGCTTGGTAATCAGCTTACACGTAGTTAATATTGGACGATCTGTGACCCCACTTGGGTCTCGCGAGAAAATAAACGTACACGTGCTAGCCCTTTAACAGGCAGAGCACGTTGAAAATATTCATTGTTTTTCCACCTTAAGTTAACAAAATAAGGTTCAATTTATGGTGGCCATATATTGACCACTTCCTGGTAAAGAGCTAGTAAAACACAGAATATATCGTATGTTTCATTCATTTAGCAAGTCTAACTGATTAAAAGTGGTGCTTGCAACGCCAGCGAAAACACTACCGCGTTGATAAAGCTTTAAAAACAGCTTCACGCCCTTTTTGAAAAGCTCTCGTTGGAAAAAATCAAATAAAGGCGCACTAGAGAATTTATTCCACAAACCAAAAGAATAAGGTTTGTCTATTGCTAAAGAAGTCTTGAAAATAAAGAGATATTTAGTAAAAACAAATAATAAGGATGTATTGGAATCCTACTAACATCTAAGGAGCCTGCAATTGGTGCACCTGCTGATCAAAAGACGAGGCCACTTGAGGCTTCATACTCAGCTTACGATCGATCGTGATCCCTAGGTACTTGACCTGTGACGACCACGCGATCTCTTGTCCATGCAGGCGGAGTGGTGGTGGGAGTATCTTGGTGTGGGGGACGACTATGGTTTAGGTCTTCATGACGTTAACCGATTGTCGCCACTTGTCCAGCCATTCTGGCAGGAGGTCAAGCGTCTCTTGGACTCTTCTCGCCGCGAAGTTCCTCCTGTACGACGATGAGAAGTACGCTGCGTCATCGGCGAATAGCGCTAGGTTTACTCCCTCTGAGACAGGCAGGTCGTCAGTGAAGCGTGCGTACAGGGACGGCGAGCAGCAGCTATGTAATAGCTTATGAAATAAAGAACTTTATACTTTACTTTTCCTTTTAGATCCCGGCAAGCGGCAATAGGCTCGCTACCTACTACGTGGGACTAACAATGTAATTGGCGAAGTGTGGGCGTATAATATGCCTTTGCCGACCCCTTCGGGGAAACAGGCGTGAATGTGTTTATAAATGTGAACAAATCCTTAATATGTAAGTACTATCTGAAATAGTACCAAATAGGATTATCATTAATGCCCTCCACTAAGCACGGGCCTTCACTCATGATCTATGGTGAGAGGGATATAGGTCACACAAGCCTTAACTGACTGTGCTTTTGGAAATATTTCACATAGTAATGAAATTTCTTAAAATTGTTTAATGTTATCTGGTCATAGTTTATTTTCTTCTCTTTCATCATCGATTGCTAACCATCGTTTCAGCGATGGTCGTGAAGACATCGTTGTTCTGAGGCTCCTATCTTACCTGAAGATGCTCTGTGTAAGAGCGAAACACGTATCGTGTTGAATAGTTTCTCGATTTTTCGGGGAATTGTTACAAAGATATTTTTAATCCATCACTTGCTTGCTAACCATCAGTCAAGATGAGGTAATTATGATAAGTAAATTTTAAAGATAAACCTTTACGCAAGTGATGGTTTAAAAATATCTTTGTAACAATTCCCGCGCTACTATAATTTCCCGAAAAATCGAGAAACTATTTAACATGACACGTGTTTCGCCCTTACACAGGGCATCTTCAGGTAAGATAGGAGCCTCAGAACAACGATGTCTTCACGACCAACGCTGAAACGAGAGTCACTCTTTAAAGGATCTTCAATGAACTCTACAAAGGATTTCCGCGAAGTAACGCCTGATTCAAAAAATACATTTACATTTATCGTATATATTTTTGTTTCAATTTAAATAGATACTTTTTGTAGTCAACCCTAACAAAATTCAGTATGGAATTATTACTAATGGTAGTTGCTCAGTTTCAGAATTTTAATAAATATAATGACAAAGCGCTTGTGCTGAGGACGTAGAAGAAAACTTTCTTAACATTTTAAATGAAACTTACGAAGCAACAGTGAAATATGAAGCTAGAAAGTGTGAATGCAAGTGAAATTGATGGATCCGCGCGCGGGCTGCCCAACTTGGCTTACTTACTGAAGCAGGCGTACTTTATGAACATTTTATACCCCTTTTTACCTTCTGCTTTTTAGGTCAAGTTATTAAATAAATGAGGGAGTGCTCAATGTCTTATTTAGTTAGTTTAGAAAACTTTCAAGATGTATTTGAGCCAACATAGTATTTACAATTTTCCGTTATTACAAAACTGTGGCGACTATAAACGCTTTGTAAGCTAATTATGATTTCAAAGTTTGTGTTAATATATCTTCATTGAAAATCCTTTTGTTTCATTCTTCTATGTCTATGAAAAATGTTGGTCTATGAAAAAAGGTTCGGCTTTCAGGTTGTGGGTTCGACTCCCACACATGAAAAAAATGTGGGTGAATTTAACTTGCACTTTTGATTTTTTACTTTAAGTATGTATGTCTGTTTTAACTCTTCTTAATTTGAGGCTAGAAGCACTCTTACTGTAGTTTTTGTAACTGTAAGTAAGATCGATAAGTTTCCAATGTTCTTAAATTTATTACCTTACGAAAGACATTTTAGCTATTCATCATCATCATCATCATCATTTCAGCCATTCGAAGTCCACTGCTGAACATAGGCCTCCCCAATTGCTTTCCACGTAGATCGATTCTTTGCCGCCTGCATCCACCGGCTCCCCGCCGCCCTGACCAGATCGTCGGTCCATCGCGTTGGGGGCCGCCCTCTACTACGTTTGCTGATTCGTGGTCGCCATTCAAGAACCTTAACGCCCCATCGGTCGTCGGTTCTTCGAGCTATGTGCCCCGCCCATTGCCACTTCAGCCTGCAAACGCGCTTCGCTATGTCGGTCACTCTGGTTCTCCTACGGATTTCCTCATTTCTGATTCTATCACGTAGGGACACTCCGAGCATAGCTCTCTCCATTGCACGCTGAGCGACTTTGAGCTTCCTTATGAGGCCCATAGTCAGGCACCACGTCTCAGTCCCATACGTCATCGCTGGCAACACACACTGGTCGAAGACTTTCGTCTTGAGACACTGAGGTACTTTGGACGAGAAGATTTTGCGTAGTTTCCCGAACGCAGCCCAACCGAGCTGGATTCGACGATTGACCTCTTTCTCGAAGTTGGACTTACCTAATTGGACTTTTTGTCCCAGGTATACGTACTCGTCGACAACTTCGAGGGCCGAGCTTCCCACTATTACTGGGGTAGGCACAACATGGATATTTGACATGATTTTGGTCTTATCCATGTTCATTTTAAGACCTACCCTTCGGGAAGCTCTGTCGAGGTCTCCGAGCATTGTGCCCAGATCCACAAGCGACTCCGCTATGACCACTATGTCGTCGGCAAATCGAAGGTGAGTCATATACTCGCCATTAATGTTGATGCCGTAGTTTTCCCAGTCCAGTAGCTTGAAAACATCCTCCAGAGCAGCAGTGAACAGTTTCGGTGAAATGACATCACCCTGTCTCACGCCTTTCTGCAAGAGGATAGGATTCGTGCACTGGTCCAGTACTCGTACGGACATGGTGGCGTTTCTGTATAAACTCCTCAGAACTTCGATATACCGATGATCAATGCGGCATCGCTGCAGGGACTGAAACACTGCCCAGCTCTCGATCGAATCAAAGGCTTTCTCATAGTCCACAAACGCTAAGCAAAGTGGCTGGTTATACTCCTCGGTCTTCTGTATAACCTGCCGCAGCGTGTGAATGTGGTCTATGGTTGAAAAGCCTTTTCGGAAACCGGCTTGTTCGGGAGGCTGGAAGTCGTCAAACCTTTGACCGAGACGGTTCGTGATGACCCGTGAAAACAACTTATAGACGTGGCTCAGTAGCGTGATTGGCCTATAATTCTTCAAAAGGGATTTGTCACCTGTCTTGAAGAAAAGGACAACCACACCACTGGACCACGCCTGTGGCGTACGTCCCTCGAAAATGACGGTATTAAAGAGCTTCTGGAGTACCTTAAGTACTGGTGTACCACCCGCTCTCAGAAGCTCTGCTGTCATCCCGTCTTCCCCCGGTGCCTTGTTGTTTTTTAGTTGTTTCAGGGCCATCCTAATCTCGTACAGGCTGACGTCCGGGATGTCTTCGGTGGTATGTCGAGTTAGTTTGGCTCTAGGGTCTTTAGCCAAACAAGTAGCGGGATCTTGCGTACTGGTATACAACTGTCCATAAAACCTTTCGATCTCCCTCATAATCTCAGGTCTCGACGTGACTAGACTGCCTTCGTTGGTCTTCAGCTGTGTCAACTGACTCTGACCAATAGACAGATCCCGTGCGAACACTTTTGAACCCCTGTTCCTCTCTATTGCATCTTCAATACAATTTGTATTGAATTTGCGAATATCGAGTCGCAAGGATTTCGAGATCTGTCTATTGATGAGCCGGTAAGAAGACGCTTCCGCTGAAGACTGCAATCGCATGTCTCGTCGCGCTTCCATGAGATTAAGAGTTTGAGTCGACAGTTTATTGGTTTTAGTTTGTCGGGTCTTATAATGTTTGGACCCGACAACGTGGACAGTCTCAATCAGCCCGCCGCTTATATCGTCAACGGTTACGCAGTTCTCCAGACCTGCGAAGCGATTTTGAAGCTCGAGCTGAAAGTTCTCGGGGTTTTGAATATGGGCAGCTGAGGGTCGGAGCGTAGACCTCATCAAACGGGACCTTTCAAGCTTTATATTAATATTCAATGTGCCCCTTACCATTCGGTGATCGCTACCGGTTTTCACCCTGGCGATCACAGAGACATCATTGAATATTTGTCGCTTAGTGGTCATGATGAAGTCTATCTCATTCCTCGTGAAACCATCGGGGCTCAGCCAGGTCCATTTCCTGTGTGGTGGCTTCTTGAAGAAGGAGTTCATCATAAAGAGGCCCTCCTTTTAGCTATTAGCAGAGATTAATTAGTAACTATTATTAAAACTGATTACAGTTTTAAAAGTCAAGGTTTCTTAAGGTTGAAAGCAGATTTCTGGGTGCAAATAGATACATCTGCTTGTTCCAGAGACAAGTCAGCGAAACTGTCCCTCTGCTGAGAGACGGCAGCCCGCGTGCAGCAGTTCTCTCGGTGGTCGTGTCTGATGATCCAGGGTCTTGGGGCAGAAGTCATTTTGGTTAACCAGTTGCTTTTTGGTAAGGTGTACTTCTCTGGAACATTGATCTGTAATGGTAAAGCTCATTAAGGTGGTTTTCAGAATCAGAATCAGAATCAGTTTTATTGTCAAATGTGGGTACAATATCAGATGGTACAGTCAACATGTTATAAAAGTTCCATTCACATTTTTATCCCTTTGGGATATGCAACTATTGTAACAATTAGAGAAATACATAATAAATTATTTTTGTGATTTTAAATACAATATGAATTTTTAATAGATTTCATCAGTTTCCAACTTGTACAGTTTAACCCGCTTAGTTGTGTCATGTGGCATTTCTTTACAAACCGAAATATAAAGTTAGACTTTTCTGATTGCAATAGCAAAACCGCCAGTGTCACACTACTGGACACGGCCCTCCTCATGGCCCTCCTCTTACAAATCAGGATAAGACTTGATTAAGAGGTAGTGCACATCCTGCTTTAAGATATTATTAAGCCCCTTAATCGGATCTTGGCTTGAGATCTACCACATTTTTAATGAAGCGTGAATGTGATAAATTGTGTGAGTGTGTCCTTTTCACCAAATGAAGCGTATGCTTGCTGTCATCTTCGGGTATACAAAAACATGCAATGATTAAATAGCACCAGTTTCAGTCGTTGTGCCGGAAATTCACGGTCCATAAACTAAGGACTGTCGTAAATGTAAAAAAAGTGTTAATTTCAACATTATCGACGACCGATATGGCGTGGCGTGTTTTAATCCAACCGGGCTTAAGGATCGTGAATCTTAACTACGGTCTACGGGTATATCTAGGGCTGCCATCACCCAAATTGCAGACGCCCGGATAAATACGGCACAAATCCCGGACATTTGGGTGAATTATGATTATGATATGACCTCTAAAAATATTTTTTACAAATCCCCTGACGAACAGATCCCGGACGCCCTTTAAGCTAGGACGAATCCGGGGAATTCCGGAAATATGGCAGCCCTAGCGGATAGCCCCTTATATTCCGTATGATAAAAAAAATTGTTAGGATTGTTTCAAAAATATAATCATTGAAATCTTTTTTGTGTTAAAAGTATTTTTCGCTCTCCTTATACAACAACAATTGTGTAGTAAAAATTAGGAGCATAAAATTAAGTCGTCAAAAGAGTATGAGATTGTGATGTAGTAATCGTCAGTACTTACCAATTCTGTTTTCTTTGCAGATTTATAAGCAACTGAGGGTAAAGTCACACATTCCTTCATGCTAGCTGCTTCTGTGGTTCTTAAAGTCTTTTGAACCCCTTTGAGGGATGGCAGGGAACCTATAGATTTTGCAGGTCGTACTCTCGTCATTATAGGCGCTACGGGGCAGTGATTTATATAGAAAGCAATAGGACTTGCCACATGGTTAAATTCATTGATTTTCGAATTCTTTGTCGTAAAAACGGAATCTTTTTTCCGGAATACAGATTTTGTAGGAGTTTTGAAAATATTATCATTACTCTTACTGATATCTGGTGTTTTTAAATTTTTATCGTGACGTTTCTTTGCTGATTGTTTAATATGCTTACATATATTGCCAGTAGTAGGTGATTTAAGATTGTTATTAATATTATTTGTGTGTGCATTTGATTGAGATGAGCTTTTAAGTTTTGCGTCTATAGAGTTATCAATCTTTGCCGAAGTATTATATTGCTTTTTAGTGTTACCAGAAGGAATGTTTTTCAATATATAATCAATGACTTCTAAAGTGTTATCTAATTCATCAAAACTTTGTGCCTTTTCAACAGGAGTTTCGCCTGAATTTAAGCTTATATCTTCCACACTTAAAATGCCATCTTCCACAGCTGCTTTTGTCGCATTCCAGTAAAATTCAGGTGTTTTTGAAAAAAAGGAAGTGTTAGAAATACTTTTTGTATGGTTTTCTAGTTTCAATTCTTTTGAGTTTAGGTTTGGAGCAGAATTTGTTCTTATAATCTCTATACTATTGTAGTCTTTCCTATAAAAGATTAAAAGTAATTTTAAATTTAGTCTTCAATCTGCAAACTGTTCTTCGTGCAAATTGACAGGGGCGTTAATCATCAAGTAAAAAATAAATAAAATAAACAAATAAATATTTCTGACACTTACACCAATTATTTAGTTCCAAGATAAGTATCATTAAGAATTTGTGTTATGGATATAAAATAATAATACATAAATACTGTTTTTTTTTGTAAATACATACTTAATATACATACGAAAACACCCAGACCAGAACAAATACTCATGTTTGTGCACACAAAGATTTGTCCTGCGTGGGAATCGAACCCACTACCTTAGGAGCGGAGAGCGGGTATTCTCGCCACCACGCCATATCGGTCGTCAAACGTCGTCGGACGCTGCAACAATATGCAATCTACGGATGCCTTAAAAGTTAAAGGGCAAAATTTACTAATCCGTGATAGAACCACTCGTTTTGTATTGATCATAAAGCTGGGCCTTTAAGGTGAATGGAAGAAGATTGCTTTCGTGATGATGATGTGATGTATTAGTCAAGTGACTTAAATCAGTATGATTATGTACTCTCTGTCTCTGACATATTCAGTACTGAATATGTCAGAGATAATATGAAAGTAGCACCTGTGACTGAAATAATTAAAGGCAATTTTTATTCAGGAGTAAACGAGAATCAGGCTTCTGCCCTTAGTGAATGGGTGTATTGTTTTCAAAGTTATCTTATCATTCATAATTTTTTGCTCAAAAAACTTAATTGAATTTAGCTTAGTACCATTAATTTAAAAAAGAAGAAGAAAAATGTAGTAATTTTCATTATCAGTAGTAAATAAGTCTACGAATTGCCTTTACGTCTAAGACCTGCCTTTACTTACTTTGCGATTTGCCTTTTACTTAATACCATTCTATGAATAGCTTCAAGTGATGATGGTATTTTAAATCGTACATCGTCTGTGCCCGTAGTAGAATTATTGCTTGAATCCATAACAGCTATCAGTTGCATAAGTTTCGTGACTCGACTTGGTACTCGGACTCTCAATCCATAAAATACGAGAATGTATTTTATGCATACACTATTTGACAACACTACTTATTGACTTGTTTGCAGACTTTGCTACGGTTGCCATGCCAAAACGTCCATCAAAAGAGTTTGTATTTACAGTAAAAATACCTGAAATAAAATTTTATTACATAAAAATTCTGGTAAATAAAGTTGCTTAGTCTTTATAAGTTTACCCCAGACTCGAAGAAATAAATAGATAAATACATACAAACATAAAGTCACGCCTGTTTCCACGAGAAGGTAGGCAGAGGCATATTATACGCACACACTTCGCCAGTTATAGTTGATTTCATGTGGCGAGCCTATTGCCGCTTACCGGACACTTTTATGTTTGCCAGAGCCTCGTCCGTTGGTCGGCAGGTGCACCACTTGCAGGCGAGGTTGGCTTGGGCTCCTTGGATCTTAGTAGGATCCCTATACATATATAATTTGATTTATTTATTCGACAGTAAGATTATCCTTCGTACGTGATTATATATGTGAAACTATAAAATTAAATATACTTTATTGTCTTTAAGATCAACAGGATCATTTAAATTCGTTAAAATTTTACATACAAAATGGAAATTCTATTTTTTTTCTTCTTAGCAACCATGAAAGAGATATGAGCGGTACCATAATCAAGAAATAAAAGCAAACTGATTCTTTTACAGAATTTGTCAAGGTTTGTCAGTTTATCTGTCTGTTGTGGTTATTTCTTAAGATTTGTCAGTCTGTCGGTAACTCTTATAGGGGGGATCTGTCAGTCAGACTGTCGTGATTCTTAAGGGGGGAGGGGATTGTTCGTCAGTCAGTCAGTCAGTCTGTCGGTGAGTCTAACAAGGCTTCCAAAAAGGAACCAGATTGAAAAGCCTCAAAAACTCATCTCAGCTTTTTTTTTTAAATTGTGTTATTCATAATGTTGTGGCTATAGGTAGAAGTCATATTTGACCCACACCACACGCGATAGGCGTGTTCTTAATAAATGATTTCTCGGTAGAAGCGATACGTACGTTCCCTTAAGCCGGGATTTGCATAGTTAGTGGGCCGGGAAACCCATAGGAGCTGTCAGAAATTGCTGCATAATATCGAGAATTTTCATTTAAATTTCAGTCCAATAACTTGTGGTTTTGGTATTAATCAATTTATATTAATATGTTATTAAATATATAGTTATTATGCTGTTTAAAAAAAGATTACTAGTTATTATTCCGATGCTTTATTTTTAAAAATCTTTAGTTTCGCAAAAGAAATATGTTTCTTGTGTTTGCTTAGATTATCAAATAATCATCATCATCATCATCATCATCTCAGCCCATTAACGTCCCACTACTGAGCACGAGCCTCCTCTCACATATCAAGGTGTGAGGGTATTGGGTCATACTCTACCACGCTGACCCACTACGGATTGGCAGAGGCAGGTGTGGCGTCCTGCTGTTAGAATGTTTCAAGCCTCCCATTATGCCTCTAACATGGCTTAACGACTGCCACATTTTAGTGATAACCGGGACCAACGACTTAGCGTGCATTCCGAAGCACGGAAGCGCTCGATATCAAATGCCACACAAACGGTCACCCATCCAATGACTGACCTCTGTAAACTCTGCTGTACTTTGGTGATCGTTTCCGGCCACCGAGCACCGCAGAACTACGAGCGCTTTAATCGAATAATATGAAAGTCTTAATATAACTTAGTAAATTGGGCACAGGTACCAATATATATAATAAGAGTTGAAATGAGTGGGTAAACATGTTTTTCTTAAGTACTCTAGCATTCTTTCTTGACATGAGTTCAACTTGCACCTTGCCCCATTTTTTATAAGAAGCAGTTAACTTAATGTACCTATTATTTATTTATTTCTTGGATCACCAACATACGTAGTATAAAAATAATTAGTTCTCACTGCATAATAAGAGGCGTCCACATCATGCATTAAATACAAAACTATATAACAAGAAAAAAACCTTATATAAAACAAAAATAAAGAAGTTGACAAAATAATAATTAAAAAAAAATATTGAAGTAATTTCGCTTAAAATTATGACATTTGTACATTAAAATTAAAACAAGACTTAAAACAAATAAACTATCAGCTAATATAGTAATATTATTATTGCAATAAAGAAGATTGAGCTAGTATCTGTTGTAAAGTGATTAAATACTTGAGGAGGCTCATAAAATTTATGTCGAGTTCGGGTAGATGTTTGACGAGACAAACGAAACAGGGGGGCACTGCGACCCATTCCGGTCCTACAAAATTCCCATCAGTACAAAATTTACTTCATATAATTACACTCATCTGGAACTAAATTTTGTATATCATATACCTTCAAATGCCGGAAAATAACTTGTCACTACGGAAACAGCCATAGTTAATAAAGAGAGCAGTCACTAGCCCCCAAAAACGGAAAAAGCCTAAAATCAAACAGAACCTAGACTGTATTCATCTCCGTTCTCTTCTAAGCTAAGCTAAAAAGCAAGCTAAGTTGAAAACACAACAGTGTCACAGAGTTTGTTTGGATAAGGTCTGAAGTGGCATACAGGCATCAACCGACGCGTGGCAGCTGGGTTGTGTTCGGTCGGAAGGGCTGTCATCTAATCACGAAGTGGTAGTAGGGTTGTCAACGCCCTTTGGGAGTTTATATGTTTTAACGATATAAGGTTAAATGTAATAACGTTTGTAAGTCTACTAAATGGTTTGAAAAATTTTGTTGCGTTAAAAAATATTTATAGAACTTAGATTAATTTTAATAATAGAGGTGGTTGAGTGATTCTTACTAAAGGGATTCTTCCAGCGGACAAAAGGAAAAAGATTTTTTATAGAATCTATATATTTTATTTCAATAAATATTTGCTCGCAATGAATAAGCTCACAAACTTCTAAACCGATATTTGAAATTATTTTACTTATAGAAACATACTAGAAAAAATACATTCTTCGCGCTCAGCACACTGTATATATATTACTTATAATAGATTTTTTTAATGTGACACGTCATAATGACTAGGTACATCCTGCCTGGCAGTTCAAATAAGCACGGTACATAGAGCATCCACTCATGACGGCCTGTTAAAATGCCGTTTCGCAGAGCAGACCCTGGACCCTAAGCTTAAGTCTAGGGCAACCGGAATAGTGCTGGGGTATGATGACCAGTTTAATTTATAAAGTTATTAACCCTAACAAAGAAATATATCGACATTTATTCAACCGTTTTGAGTTTTCTGAGAGCATTTAAGGTTCAAATTTATCATTGAAGGGTTCTCGAAAAAGCGTCGAAGAAAACTCGAGTGAAGCATGTAAATATTGAATTTATGTGTCTGCAGGCAGCGGCGCGACGCTTGTATACAATATTGTTTTTATAATAGCGTTTGACACTGTACGGAATAAAGTATTCTACTTTTTCGGACTTTATAGCCTCATTTATGGACACGCGGAGCGTCTCGCGTGGCGGTAGGCGGCGCATGCCGCTTTGTATTTAAATGTTTGGCTCAAGATTGTTATTTGTGTAAGATCTTTTACAGTGGGAGAAAAGTGATACTCAGTTGCGGCCGCTGAAGTGACATTTGAAGACCGATATGGCTTAGAGGTCACTATACTTGCACTCCACACATGTGATCATGAACAATTAATATTTGCTCTGGTCTTAGTGTTTTCCATATATATTAAGTATTTCCGATATTCGTCCGTTATTTCATATCTATGACACTAGTCTGGATATAAAATACAGTCAACCTTTTTTTAATGATACTTATTTTGGAAGTAAAAAATTGGTGTGATTGTCACAGAATTATTTATTTAAAGGCAGCTGCCTGCCTTGGTCAGTTTTGACCATAGCACTTCATGTGTTGAGTAAACCCTGGACGTCGAACTAGGATTCGTTAAGATTGTGGTGGCTTGCCTTTGACGTTCGTAAAAACAGTGACGTTCAACAAAACTGCGCTGACCATCGACACGACCCTCTGCCATATTGACAGATGTCAAATCTCGTTCCGAAGTATTTTTTTAAGGAGGCGCTACCAACGTGCTGTCATATGTATAGCAAGACAGGAGGAATTTCATACATTAATCTCCATCACCTTATATTAACAGTCTCGGTTGCTCATGCTTAAACATATTGCGTCTTGCTTTCTCAGATGCAATCATCGCTGTCTTAAGAAACGCAAATATTTTACCTGCGATGTTAAGGTCTGTTTTTGTACCCATGCAGATTCGACGTTACGACATAAGAGCCACAGACAGACTGACAAATCTTGAGAAAAACCACAACAGACGAATAAACTGACAAACCTTGACAAATTCTGACAAAGAACCCATTTGCTTTTATTTCTTTATTATTGTACCGCTCATATCTTCTTTCCTAGTTAATATTCCCAATAACGTCACACTTTTATGTATACATTTAAATATAAGATCATTAATTAAAAACTTCTCTTCCCTTGAACAATGTATTCACTCTTCAAAAAAAACCATTGACATAATAATGCTAACAGAAGTAAATATATGCGATTCCCTATCTTCTTTGTATAATCTTAAGGGCTACGAAATGTATGTTCAACTTCGTAAAAATCAGAGAGGCGGTGGTATAATAATGTATATAAAAAACTCTCATAAGTTTTATATAAAACCATATAGAACACATCACTCTGAATGTATCCTGGGAACACTAACCTCTTACTTTGATTATACTGCTATTATATGTTGTGTATACCGTCCACCTAGTACCAGTAAGCACTTGTTTGTAAAGGAGATAGATACTATGCTTGAAACTATAGGTAATAACCACGATTTATATCTGTTGGGAGATCTAAATATGGACATACGATCAAACTGTCCTATAAAACATATTTACAATAACACTATGTACAACCATGGCTTAGCTTGCGGGATCACTGAGCATACGCGAATACAAATTACTAAGAACGGACTTAGTAAATCTTGCATAGACCATATCTATGCACGATCCCGCTCACTAGACCTGTACACTGCGGCGCTCGGGACTGCACTGGCCGACCATCGTACCATTGCACTAGCCGTCGTATGTCCCGAGTATTGTGTCTCCCAGGCGGTAAACACACGGGTCGATTCTAATTACATTACATGCTATAATAATAAGAAACTTGCGCAAAATTTAAAAGATATAAATTGGATGCCAATAAATCAATTAAGCGATCCTTGCAAAATTTATTCCGAGATAGTCTCAAATTTCAAACAATGTTATGAAAATTCTACTATAAAAATAAAAGTAAAGAAAAATCGAGTAAATAATAAATGGATTAATAACAAAATAATTAAAGCCTGTGAGTTTAGAGATAGTCTTTTTTTAAAATGGATTTCGGACCCAACTGACAAAATATTAAAACAAAAATATAACTCCTCGAGAAATCATACAAATAAATTAATAAATAAAAGTAAAAATAATAAATTGCGAGAGGAAATAATGAATCATAAAAATAATCCTCGAGCCCTTTGGCAACTATTAAATGAAATAACTGGCAGGTCTAAAACTCTTGCAGATACTATAATTAAAAATGCATTCCTTAAAAATAATAACACAACTACTGATATCGCAAACCAATTTGCTGACTCTTTCTCAAATAGTGTTAAAAATATCGTTCCCAATTGCAGCATAAAACTATTAAATAAAGAATTGTACGCTACGTCTGTTAACGTGACTTGTAGATTTCAAAAAGTAAATTCAAAATCAGTTCTTAAAGAGATCCGTAATTTAAACAATCTAAAAGCTCCAGGAATGGACAGCATAAGAGCAAAAGACCTTAAGTCAATTGAAACAAAAATTGCTAATATTGTCGCACAATTAATCAACACTACCATTAGGGAAGGTAAATATCCTAACGCACTCAAACAAGGAATAGTCAGACCTATTTATAAAAAAGGAAAGCAATGCCTACATGACAATTACCGCCCTATAACTATACTTTCAACTGTAGATAAAATTGTAGAAAAAGCTATTTCAAAACAGGTACTAACATTTTATAAAAATAATAACATAATTAACAATAAACAATTTGGTTTTCAGCCCGGTAAAAGTTGTACTCAATTACTTTCTATATTCACTGACACAGTTAACAACCACCTCAATAATAAAAAACAGGTACTTATATTGTTCATAGACTACAGTAAAGCCTTCGACACTTTGAATCACGCTACATTGATCCAAAAGCTAGACGATTGTGGTATACGAGGCCCACTTAATAGATGGTGTATGGACTATCTGAATGACAGGACGTATGCGGTAAAAATTGGAAACGAACACAGCAGAATGGTCAGTGTCTCGGAGGGCACGGCACAGGGATCTGTGCTTGGTCCTCTTCATTATATAACTTATGTAAATGATGCATGTAACGTTGTCACTAACTGTGAAATGTACCAATTTGCTGACGACACCTGTCTGATATCCGCAAATAAAGATGTTAATACAGCACTACAAGAACTTCAGGCTGATTTTACAGCAATATTGAAGTGGTCACATGATGCTGGTTTAGCTATCAATGCTGATAAGACTAAAGTTATGTACATTAGCTCAAGCCAAAATAGGAAAGACGCGAGTCTTAAACTGATAGCCCACACCCATGATTGTCTACACTCAGACCACCTCAATTGTGCCTGCGGAAATATAGAAGTCGTAGCGAAGCATAAGTATCTTGGTCTGATTATTGATAATCGATTAAAGTGGACGGAGCATATAATTCACGTATGTGACAAGCTAAGAGCTATGCTGGCAAAATTCTGCATAGTTAAAAGAAAAATACCATATACTGTTCTCCTACAGCTGTATAAAGCGTTAGGTGAAAGTATAATATATTATGGACTCGGTAGCTATGGCAGAACGTTCACTTCTCATCTTGATGCAATTTACAATCTGCAGTTAAGAATAATAAAAGCAATTGTACCTGAAAGAGTAAAATTTCAGTTTCGAGATAATAATGAGGCACTGTTTTATTACACTAAAATATTACCAATTCACGTCCAGGTAAAGTATATTTTATTAGCGGAACATTATTTCAATGAAGATTTTAAACACATAGTTTCTCGTAGGAAGTTTACTCGCAACGCGGAAAAAGTGGTCATGCAGGTCCCGCGGTACACTAATAATTATGGAAAGCAAATGTTACAGTATCAAATACCTAAACTGATAAATAGTTTGCCCTCTATTGTAAAAACAAAAATAAATAAATTAAATATAAAAAGTATTCTGAAGAAGCATTACCTGTCAGTACTTCATACTAATTAACTTTGTATCTAAAGATTTTGCTAAGTATTGTATGTTGTATGCATAAATAAATATTAATAATAAATGAAATAATAGCGAATAAATTTAAAAATAACTAAAATAAATAATAATTTAATAAATGTTTAAGGGATCATAATAAATGAGTAATAATAAGAAAAATAAAAATATAACACTACAAAAACTCGACCCGTGTGTAACGACTCGGGCGGGTCGTAGGTCCGTATGGTGGGGCAGCGATTCGCCGGCTCGTAAATACAAACCAGTTTTTTGCCTGCAACTTCCTACAATGTGTGCGTGGACTTGTTGGATCTAACACAGATATGAATGACGGACGTAATTACGCATTGCGCGTATTTGTTTTTTAGTTTTTACTTATTTTTGTATTTTTCCTTTTTACTTTTGGTGTAATTATTTGGTATATATCTTTTGTGTTAAAAATTGTACTTTTGTCTTTGTTACTTATTACTATTTTTTTTTCTTTTTAAATATATTCTCTTGTTTACTATGATTATAATTATGTAGGAATCTTTCATGTTTTGAATTTGTATATTTTAATAACTTGTTAATAATACCATATTTATGAAATGTATAGAAGAATGGCAGTGCACGGAAAAACCTCGATTGGTTTTTGTTGCACTGTTTTTATTTTAACTTATATTTTAAATTGTAGTTTATTATACAAATAAAAAAAAAATAAAAAAAAAAAATATCTCTTTTATTGTTGTTAAAAAAATATATCGAACTTTAATTTTGTGTCTGAATGTTTGACGAATCTAAATGATCATGTTGATCTTAAAGACTTTTTGCACTTATACAAAAATGTTTGTGACCACTGTTAGCAGGCAAAGAGCTCATTGTACGAAATTCCCCCTTCTTCGCGACTTAATTATAGATATCAAGCAACTCGCGACGCGCGACGCCCCGCCTGTCCGTAAACGAGGCCTAAAGGAACGCGGCGGCAAAACTAAGCTGCACACCACCCTTTAATAAAACCTTCTTTCTGAATGTAAATAAGAATTCAAGAAATATTTCTAAATTTACGAGGGCAGTGCTTATAAACACAAACTTTGTGTCCGTAATTGGGCATAAAGTATGCACGGCGCATTGTTCTGTCGTAGACGTTCGTTTGGATTTTTGTTCTTAATATGTTTTGTTGCTCTTAAAATTAAGTTTCTAATGCGTTCATGCGTTCTAATTCGTTCAAATATTATAATAGCTTATTCTTTTACCATTTACGTCGCAAAGATTGAGAAGACGAAACTAAGTATAATGTAGTAAGATTAAGCTTGAGTTAAAATATAATAATAAATATTTTAGATCCAAGATAAGAACAACAAGAACTAGTGTTATGGATACTAAATAACGGATAAATATACATAAATACGTTTTTTGTACATACATACTTATTACATAGATAACTACCCAGACCAGAACAATAAATATTTATGTTTATGCATAACACAAAGATTTGTCCTGTGTGGGAAACGAACACACGCCACCACGCCGTCGTTGGTAAGGTAAGTTCGCTCCTTAAATTATAAACAAACTAGCAGCGCCCTGCGGTTTTACCCGCGTGGTCCCCGTTCCCGTGGAAATATCGGTATAAAGAGTGTCCTATATGTTAGTCCAGGACTGCAGCTATACACGTACAAAGTTTCATCACAATCGCTCCAGTAGTTTTTACGTGAAAGAGTAACAAATATCCATCCACACATACAAACTTTCACGTTTATAATATTAGTAGGATATTTATTCTGAATGTAAGATAATGATAGGACTCTGCTTTAGTCGGACTTATCTGTGGTCATATAGAAAACAACATAGTACTAAGTTTAGCTTTTCGTGAATAATTTCACTCTTTTGCGCGTCAACAGTGCGTCGAGAACGTTTTCCCAGAAAGTTGTAGTTCATTTGCTAGATATGAACCCCTAGTAATAAGCAGGGCGCTTTTACGCTTTAGAAGTCTTCTTTGTATGCGATTATTGTAGATATTTAAGTAAGGTCAAAGGGTGATTTATAAATTTTCTAAGTAAATAAAGGAGTACTGTAGCATTTTGTTGATTAAAGGAAATCCAAAGTCTACATCATTTATTCAAGTTTGGCTCAATAGAGCTCTCATGAAAGTTACACTTAAATACTAACGTGTTTTTATATATTTTGCCATTTTAATCAGATAATACAAAGGAATAACTTAACTGTGTGACAATTAGAGCGCAACTGTGGTCTCTCGAAAAAATCAAGGAGAAACTCCAACAAATACTAGTTACTATTAGACTATTTGACTATAATATAAGAACTCCTTTTAGTGTAAATAATTTAAAATTGTAATATTGTTAATGTCATCATCTCAGCCCATATACGTCCCACTACTGAGCACGAGCCTCCTTTCACATATCAAGGTGTGAGGGTATTGGGTCATACTCCACCACGCTGACCCAGAGCGGATTGGTGGAGGCAGGTGTATGGCGTCCTGCTGTTAGAATTTATCAAGCCGCCCATTAGGCCTCTAACATGGCTTAACGACTACCACATTTTAGTGATAACCGGGACCAACGGCTTAACGTGCCTTCCGAAGCACGGAAGCGCTCGATATCAAATGCCACACAAACGGTCATCCATCCAAGGACTGACCTTTGTAAACTTTGATTTACTTTGGTGATCGTTTCCGACCACCTAGCATCGCAGAGCTACGAACGTTAATGTGCCAATTATAAATGAATAAATACTCCTCATTTCAATATTTTTACCTAAAGACGCCCTGAGATGCAAGTGGCTCTGATGACCCTTCAGTAGCTGAGTACTCCAGTGTTTATTTTCCTGTCCAAAAATGTGTATTTCCTAGCCCGTAACAATATCTTCACTGATTGATTACGTAACAGCACGGATGCAGGTGCGACTGACACGTCTCGATCCTCTGCAGCGTGCATCTGTCGCTGTACGCTGACAGGTCCCTGTCATCCTCAGACAAGCAGGTTGACGTCACTGCTGAAGTGGACACGCCTTCCGGGGATAGTTTCCTGAAATTAACTGACAAGATGTAACGTCCGTACCAGTCGACCAAGTTCGGCACCCAATGTGTAATTACAATTCGGTGTAAACAGTGCTGGTACTGAGGCCATAAAAGTACGTTAAACATCAATGAAAGTTTACACACGAATTATTTTTATACATTTATTTATTTCATACAAATTTTTCGCGTAAAAAGGAAATATTAATTATTTGGCTCCGGTGCACATAACAGTGCCCGGTATGCGTCAATAGGTTCGCCACCTGTTACGTGGGACCGACTATATGACTGGCGAAGTGTAGGCGTGTATTTTGCCTCTGCCTACCCCTTCGGGGAAACAGGCGTGAATGTATGTATGTGTAAATTATTTTATATATTTCTCTCTCTCTCTCTCTTTCTCTGTATATTGAAAAAAAAACCAATACGAGCCCCACTTCGAAGTATGATGTTCACCTACTTAAGGTATATTTTTAGACGACCTAACCAACGGCAACTAAACCGAAAATTTGCTCTATAATAAACAAAGGAATGCAAGAGCAATAACTTCCCGTCCGTCTGTCACCGGGACAGCTCTCGTCAGCCGTCGGTCCGTCAACCTGCGCTTGCGCAACATCTCCGCGCGAGATCGTCGGTTTATTTCGCTGTTTCTCCACAAACAATCATCTATTTCGAGATGTTAGAGCATCTATGGACGAGCGGAATGCGCTGTGTTCGAGTTTATTTGTAAATAATAAAATAACAATACACCTGTTTTCTCTGAACTTTATCGTCGATAGGTTAATTCTTTATATAAAAGTTTGGGTCGATCAAGAAACCACGTGTTTGACACGAGGCTCAAGGAAAGATGACCGCGTGGGCTGGTCCTCTCTGTCTGTCTGTCTGACAGAAAAATTACTAAAAAATGATTCAAGCTTGGGAAAAAAATGGGGAAACAAAAACAATACAACTATATAAATAATGCTACGTACTCCTATTGTAAAGGTACTTATACATACCCAATGGGATGCCTTTGTTCCAATACATCGTAAACAAGATCCTGAATTGAAAAACCCTAAAGGCTGTCCCTCTTATTACTCGAAAAATTACAGCGAATCGCAAGAGGTCGTCTTGTAAGATTTTTTTCATTATGTTATATTACAAACCAGAGGGCATTTTATGAAAACTTTTGACTAGTACAGAACTATACTCATTATTTCTAGAGATATCAGTTGTTATGTTCAATATCTCCTCAATGTTATTATAGCACCCATCAAACCGGGGTAAAGTATAAAAGCACACATAAAGTACAAATATAGCACACAATTAGTACACATAAAGTATTATTTATCCAACTGCTAGCTGGACGACGGTACTTGGATTACGACTAATATGAAGGTTGATGATGAATCTTCTGCAACAAACCAATGGATACATTACAGTGCGGTTTCGGTTTAACACGGCCGAAACAACAGGTAGGCGAATCCCAAGGTAAAATTTCTGATAACATGTTAGCGCAGGAAACACCGTAAAAGAATTATGTAAAGATGTATCAATGCTAAACGAAAAGTGACTAGAATCGTGCCACCTTTCTTATCACACGGGGAGTCGTAAGACTGTATGTATTAGGAAGGCAAAGGTTCAGCAATGTTTGAATATAAAGTAAAATATAAAGTAAGCTCATTCTTTTACGATCAAGTTCCCAGCTCGCAGTGAACGGGCGCGTTTGTTTTTAAGTTGACTTTTATAAAGCCTTTATTGAGCCAAACTTTTGAACCAACTGGTCAGATCGCGCTCGTTCGAGATTTGTAAGTCGGTCCACAATATGCGAAATAGGCTCGTGCACCACTCGTGTTGGGCTCTTCTAGCGTAGGCGTACCCTTAAAGTTTATTAAAGAATTGTTAGATTATAAAAACAACCCTACGTGAAAAGTTTCTAGAGTAAGCCTTGTCTATTGGCTTCCCGCAAGTTTAACTAAGTCAAAGCCAACGTCAAACGTCTCCGCGTGACCGAGAATGACTTTAAGTATTCGAAATGTCGGTATTAAAATCTGTTAAATATAATACGTTTTAAATTCATAAAATGTGGTTTATTTGACACATGTCACAAATGCGTAAATAGAAAAAACTCTCCACCAATCCGCACTGGTACAGCGTGGTGGAGTATGACCCAATACCCTCGCACCTTGGTATGTGAGAGGAGGCTCGTGCTCAGTAGTGGGACGTTAATGGGCTGTGATGATGAAGGTACATTAAGTTATAAATGTTAAACTGTTCGAAACGAGAACACGATGAATTAAAGATTATTTATATCTGATATCTAAAGCGCTCGTAGCTCCGCGGTGCTCGGAGGTCGGAAACAATCACCGAAGTTAAGCAGAGTTTACAGAGGTCAGTCCTTGGATGGGTGACCGTTTCTGTGGCATTTCATATCGAGCGTTTCCGTGCTTCGGAAGGCACGTTAAGCCGTTGGTCCCGGTTATCACTAAATGTGGTAGTCGCTAAGCCACGTTAGAGGCCTCAATGGGCGGCTTGAAAAATTCTAAAGCAGGACGCCATACACCTGCCTCTGCCAATACGCACTGGTACAGCGTGGTGGAGTATGACCCAATACCCTCGCACCTTGGTATGTGAGAGGAGGCTCGTGCTCAGTAGTGGGACGTTTTTTCTATGTATATTAAGTATGTATTTACAAAAAAAAAGTATTTATGTATGTTTATCCGTTATTTAGTATCCATAACACAAGTTCTTAATGATACTTATCTTGGAACTAAATAATTGGTGTAAGTGTCAGAAATATTTATTTATTTATTTATTATTTAATGGGCTGAGATAATGATGATGATGATATCTGAG
The DNA here is from genome assembly GCA_949126915.1 of Musotima nitidalis. NCBI lineage: Eukaryota > Metazoa > Arthropoda > Insecta > Lepidoptera > Crambidae > Musotima > Musotima nitidalis. The sequence goes on from OX421416.1 coordinate 20,636,516, forward strand.
AAGCAGTGTGAGAGAATTCCTTCTTTCCTCCAGGCAGGTTAAGACGGAGGTCCGGGATATAACAACGCGTGGTTGTCATTAAGCCATTTACAATTTGATGAATTCTACCACCCGCGTCCCACACACCTGCCTCTGAAAATACGCGTGGTATATCAAAACCAACTTAAGCTTCAACCTTGTAGGTGTTTTTTTGTCAACTAAGGTATTACGTTGTAAATATTATACTGTCCGAAACGAGAACACGATGAATTAAAGATTATTTGCCATCGAGCTTACATGAGGATCTTGGGAAAGGTATTTGATGACGTTTGATGTGTTTGGTCGAACACGAGACCAGTAATTGCTTTATTAATCTGGCTGACATTTTGTGAACACTTTCTTGTTATGTTGTATTTGTTTGTTTTCATTTGTTGGACTCAAACAATTAACCATTGGCAATAAACATGTTGACTTTGAAAACACCTGTGCATGTTATTTTGTGTTATTTGATGAGTGATCCGTCCCGGACCCGTGTACACATTCTGATCTCGATTGTTTGTTGGTTCTATTCTCATAAAGAACAGTGTGCATTGGCGGTAAAAGATGTGGCGTACAAACTTAAGAAATTATCATGCCGCCAAATTTGGATTTACACCTACATACATACATTCACGCCTGTTTCCCGGAAGTAGGCAGAGACATATCGCCCACATTTCGCCGATTTTACTGTTGGTCCCACGTAATAGGTGGCGAGCATATTGCCGCTTGCCGGGCACTGTTAAGTTTGCCAGAGCCTAGTTTGTTGATCAGCAGGTGCACCATTTGGCTTGGGCTCCTTAGATGTTTGTAGGACCCCTGTGCACTTTATAATAACACCTCCTTTATATTAATTGCCGAGATGAGTTTCTTGAGGCATTCTTCTCAATCGCGTTGCCTTTTTGGAAGCCTCGATAGAGTCACCGACAGACTGACTGACTGACAGACAATACCCTCCCTTCTTTAGAATCACGACAGGCTGACTGACAGATCCCCCCGATAAGAGTCACCGACAGACTGACTGACTGACAGACAATACCCTCCCTTCTTTAAAATCACGACAGGCTGACTGACAGATCCCCCGATAAGAGTCATCGACAGATTGATAAATCTTGAGAAAAACCACAACAGACAGATTAACTAACAAACCTTGACAAAGAACCCATTTGCTTTTATTTCTTTATTATGGTACAGAAGTACAGAAGGCCCCTGCTGTCTAACCATTGACCCTCCGGGTAATCAGCCAGTCAGTATGGTTGCAGAAGGAGATAGGAGGGGAGCGTCCACTGCGCCTCTCTGAGGAGGTCCCCCCGATTTTGGTCCGGGGAACGTTGGCCGCAGGCGGGGTGTCAGAGCTGCAACCCAGGTACTGGCCCCCCGCCTCTTTCTCAACAAGCGGCGGGCGTCGTCGGAACATCATAGTGGATATTACTGCTGGCAGTCGCGGCTGCCGGTGGTGAGTACCACACCCCTTTTCGGTCCCCCTTTGGCCGGAAGGCAGTGCGTAAATGCATTTGTTACCGACGTAAAACGAAAAAAAATGGTGAGAGCCTCGTCCACTTACTTTGGTCTCGAGAACGTGATGGAATTGATATAAAACAGTAAGTAATTCGGAAAATTAAGATGAAAAATGCTTTATTTAATTTGGACTCCGATCGAGCACTTACGAATGTCAAGATAACTTAATATTAACGCGTTTTATTCAGATTCGCTGAGAGCGGGAGATTGAGTGAACATGAATTTTAAGCTTTTCCAGTTTATATTAAAAAAAGGTGGTAAAACCAGTCATTTTAGCATTTTTGTTTTATTTTTTAAAACTTGTGATATTTCGAACATTAATGTGTTATAACGGTGGATTATTTACCGGTAAGTGTTTGTGAATGTATATGAGTGTTGGTTATTGAAAAAAAACAGTGCAACATCACTTTTCCAATTTTCTCAAGAAGTCCATATGAGACCTCAGTATAGTCCCACATCTTTACTGAGGACTCAAGGGGGGTACTTAGGGGAGGGTATCTCATTTACCATTTATCATATATTAACAGTATATTGTTACTTGGCAATTGCCAAATGAGATAACCGCACGACGACATTATTTATTACAATAAAAATAAAGTTAAACAGGATCATTGGGATTCGTAAAGTTTTACAAACAAAATGGATGAATTTGTCAAGGTTTGGCAGTTAATCTATTCTGACCAGCCTATTGCCACTTCAGCGTCAGGGACGCGACAAAGTCTTCGAAGCCACATATTGTTCCTTCTAGTACAAAGTATTGTTACAGTTTGCGTTCGCTCGATGATTTTAATAGCACGTTAAGCCGGTGTTCCCAGCTGTTAAAAATAAAATTAAATATTTTCTGACAATTACACCAATTAGTAGTTCCAAGATAAATATCATTACGAACTTGTATATCATACATACTTTTTATTTTTAAATACATACTTAATATACATAGGAAAACACCCACTAATTAGAACTTGTGTTATGAATACTAAATAACGGATAAACATACATTTTTTTTAGTAGTAACAAACGTAATCTCCATAGGAAAACACCCAGAACAGAACAAATATTCATGTTTGTGCACACTAAGATTTGTCCGGTTTGGGAATCCAACTTACGACTTCACGAGCGGAGTGCGAGTAGACTCTCCTCCACGCCATATCGGTCGTTATAAATATCTATTGCAGTCATTACTAGGAAATAAGTGCCTTTTAATATTCTGATAATAAACAATAATATGATTTTTACTTCTGGGTTGCGGAGGTCAGACGGCTGTCGCGCCATGTATTAACTGAAATTAAGCCGAATCTCGAGACCAGTGAGCTGATCCTGAGTATTCCTGAGCTCTTAGCTTAAATTTAAAGCACAACCGGGATAATGTTACGGTGGCGAGAAAGAGTTGTCAAAACTATGGTGACAGGACTATAAAAAAACGGCTTCCATACTTTTTAAATAGTATACCTGAAGCCATTAGAATGGAAACAAAAACAAAAAAAAATGCAAAACAAATTTTAAAAAACACTATTGGTGTAAGTGAATATTTATAATTTATTTATTTATAAAATTAGTTGTAATTAGTATAAAAGAGACTGTGACCCACAGACAAACCAGTCAAACGGTTTTATGGGATATGTTTTTATGTAACTTGTATTATTTAAAGGAAATAAACGTTTTATCTATATATCTACCTAATGTACATATTTTGAGAATGAGCTAAAAAACAGAACTTTAACAATACATTTTTTATTTTATCAATGAGCTCCTGTAGGTGTGCTACGGCGCTACGGCTCGCGCGCTACGAGGCTACGATTGTTCGGCGACTACAAGGCTTAGTCGCTTCGACGCGCTCGGCCGAGTAGGACGCGTCTCGGTCGCTCCCGAAACTTCTGTACTCTCGCGGAACTTTGTCCGGACTATAAAGTTGTAGTCTACTTCTGTTTGTGCTGTGTTTCGTGTGCTTTGAGGTGTAGCATCTGGCTATTTGGTGAGTCCTTATAATAAGAATGATATAAAATTGATACTACCCTTTTAATAAATTAATTAATAAGTTCCTAATATTTTGAAAACAACAGATAAATTTTTTCCTAAATTTTAAGTAGATTCGGGAACTTTATCTATTTGGTAGTAGGCTTCATTAGTAATGAGTGACACCTCAATTATAAGAGAAATTAGTAAATCAACTTCTCATTTTTAATAAAATTAAAATAACTTTTTCGCAAACTTTTTTGTTTGTAGTTTTGAAAACTATTCTTACCGTAGACTTCATTGGAAATATCAATTAAAGAAGTAATTAAATAACAACTTGTCGTCTCGTCTTTTTTGTCCTATATTTAAGTCAATTCGATATGCAGGATTCAAATTCGCTACATATTTATTTAGAGCTATTTTAGCCGCTGCCACCTGCTTCATCTATAGATAAAAATATATTATTTGTACACTGTTTCTACATTTTTTTGGTCGACGATTTCCCGCGTCTCACAAGAATCACTTATTATTACGAGAACAGTGATGTCTAACTATGTATGCAATTATTATTTCTAGTGATCACACCTTTTAGTATACAATATCGTCTCAGTTATGGCGACGCGTCGTCATAGCATTTGTTCAAATGTAGGTCTAGAGAGATCAAAAAAAAGTTTGAGCTCTAAATATTTTGGCGATTATTAAAAACCTGCGTCGTTGTTCTTCTTTCTAACATTTTAGCATTATCTGTAGGATGAAAGCCTTTATAATTAAATAAAAATATATTGTAAGCACATGTGTTTCTAACTAATTAATTGAAATATAACATTAAGAACACCAAAAAGATATAGTACCTAAACAATTTAAATAAACTACCTTAACTTAAAACTATAAATAGAAGATGTCTTCCAACTGTGGGCCCATGGGTACGGTGCCAAGAACGCTGGCAACATTTCCTCTTTGGATTGCCAGGCTAATACGCTGGCAGAAGTAGCTGCCAGCCTTCTTGTCACCGGAGGCATCAATAAGGCGAGTACTTAAATGCCTGACAAGCTGTTTTGCCTCCGGCCCCCATGGACCCATTGTCTCCACCGCAAACGGAACAAATAAATAATTAGTTCCTAGATTCGCGTACTTGTTTCTAACTGTATAAGTATATATATAAGTGTATATACGATATTTCTTTTTAATTTACTAATACTACTCTCTCTTACTCGCTCAGGTAATAAATTATCGGAAACGATTACCTAGGTTAAGAAGATTACAGTAAGGAGATCAGTCCTTGGACGGGTGACCATTTGTGTGCTTCAAAAAGCATACGTGTAAATTAACAGTTGAATAACGTTAGAGGCACAATTGGGCGGCTTCTATGTTCTATGTTAGTGGTGGCGGTTTCCGCACTTAGTCCTTGTTATGGACCATTGTGCGTGATACTGGCGGCTTGGGCGGCTTAGTAAAGTCTTATAGAAGGGCGCCACTACTTGCATCGCCAATCCTCCATGGGTCCGGGTGGTGGAGTATTATGACAATCTGTAATATATATTTAAACATCATATTATAAATGTTTGTGGAGAGCGATAGATATGGTTTGGAGGCGAGTACACCCGCTCCTGAGGTCTCCTGAGGATTGATTCCCACACAGAACAAATATTTCAAACCGTTATTTAGTATCCATAACACAAATTTTTAATGATACTTATCTTGGAACTAAATTATTGGTTTTGTCAAAAAATTGGGTGTATAGGGATTCTACCAAAATCTTAGGAGCTCAAGCCAACCTCACCTGCAAGTGGTGCACCTGTCGATCAACGGACGAGGCTCTGGCGAACATAACAGTGCCCGGTAAGCGGTAATAGCCTCGCCACCTATTACGTGGGACCAACAATATAATTGGCGAAGTGTGGGGTATAATATGCCTCTGCCTACCCCTTCTTGGAAACAGGCGTGAATGTATATATGTATATATAGTTAATTACAAGCTCTCACAAGTCTGTATCATGATGAGATTATCAGTTATCAGACAAGGCCCAGGTCAAATAGTGTACGACTCATTAGGTCTTAGTAGGATCCCTAAACACCCATTTTTCTGACAACAACAATTATTTAGTAATTAACTATGTATTATAAAAATATAGCTGTATATATAACATGTGAGTTGTAATATATAAATAAATCATAATCATATAATTTATAGACATAAAATTATTATCTCAGTCCATTAGGGCGCTGCCCTATACGATTCATAAACTAAAATAATTTAAAATGACAAAAACCAGATTAGCATCGCCTTCAAGTCGAGTCTTACGTGCCAATGGCTAAGTCCCTATATATTTCTTATTTTAAGTGTTGTTTGTAGGTGTCTGTGGATGCGTGCTTTCGAAGTAAGGCTTCAGAGTGCTTTGATATCACTAATAGCCAATTTGACTGGGCTTGATAAGGTTAGCAGCAAAATAATTAATGTGATAACACTGATAAGCAAAATGGGTTGAGTAAGGAATTATGAAAAATCTTTTTTATCAAAATCAATCAACAGGAACATTTAAGAAAAGCTAAAATATGATATATGCTTTCATTTATTTAGAATTGTTTTGTCCTGTGTGGGATTCGAATTCACAACCGTAGAAGCGGAATTTTTCGAAAGGATTAACGCGGCATATGGACTCAAGAAGGGAAATATATGTTCTTTAGTCAGTAAAAGTCTTACACGCCCCTTTCCCACCGACAGATGCGACCCTGGGGGGACGGGGACGTACAGGGGGCCAGTACCTTGGTTGCAGCTCTAACACCACCCGACTTCTCGGAGGGTCCATGGTTAGACAGCAGGGGCTCCCTGCCCCCGCTGCCTAAGACCCTCCTGGTGCTGCTTGATGGGCCCTCCTGGCCCGCCCGCTGCGCCCACCACAGGTCCCTCTTAGTTTCCCCCCGGTAGTCAGTACTAAGGGCACCCAGAGTCGCCAATCTCTGGGTGTTACCTTTTCCCTAGCGACCTCTGCGCCCTACCGGGAGGTACTCAGCCCCCCCACCACGACAAGGTGGAGACCAGTCGGGGGGGATAAATACAACGCCTCTACTATGAGTTCTCAAATTTCACATGTGGTAATATCTGTACAGAAAAAATCGTTTTCTATTCCTTGGGACGTATCATATATTTAGGATTCAGGTTATATTCTACACGTATATATGTGCCAAATATCATGTGAATTTGCTTCATGGTTTCTGCTTGAAATAGCCCCAAATATCTTTGCATCACATTTATTACATAAGTACCTACGATTCCCTTTCGTGCGATCAACGACTGACCATTAAAAGTTAGAGAGCGATGTGCCCGTTATGATTTGACAAAATGCAAGCCGTTGAAGCGTGAGTTGTAATTAATCTGATCTGGGAATTGGTCGGAGTTTCGAATGCTTTTTCGTTAAATATTCACTTTCAAAGTATAACTTCAAAAATCTCTTTCGAAGCACATTTTTAAGTGGGCACATATCTGAAGACAGATATGGCGTAGTGGCGAGAATACCCGCTCTCCGCTCCTAAGATCGTAGGTTCGATTCCCACGCAGGACAAATTTTTTTGTGCATGAACATGAGTATTTGTTTTGGTCTAGATGTTTTCTTATGTATATTAAGTATGTATTTACAAAAAAAAGTATTTATGTATGTTTATCCGTTATTTAGTATCCATAACACAAGTTCTTCATGATAATTATCTTGGAACTAAATAACTGGTGTAATTTTCAGAAAAAATATTTATTTATTTATAAAAATATTTATTTATTTATTCCATTAAGGAACATAGACCCATTAGTACACAGGTCAAATTTAAGTTACTTACGGATATTCTTTTTATCTTTTAATGAGATCTCATCAAGGTTAATGAAACATTCAAAAGACAAGAAGCATGATATTTTTTTTGCATATTATGCGTCAACAAATGTGATAAATTCCCATAAGATCCTCTTTTATGATGCCCCAAAAATCATCTCTTCGAGTTAAGATTGTTTTTATAAAGCCAGCGATACGAATAAGAACTGATGGCAAAGGTAACCAGGCTACGTGTTAACTGTCGGCAGTAGTGCTGCGTTTCCTCCACAGATGTGCGCGGATGCTTTGAGAGGGAAGTGTTTTAGAATTGCTTCATTTACCTAGCATCGCTCAGCGCAGTGATTTTGCGTCTTCTAAACTATTACGTAGTTTAACCAACACGCGTGGTCTTTTTATTTATTTCCATGAGCGATATTAACATTATATATATTTTTTTTAATGTGACACGTCATAATGACTACATCCTGCCTGATGGTAAGCAGCCGATGCAGTCCAATAAAAATGAAAGCGCTTCAAACCGTGAGAAAAAGCACGGTACAAAGCGCATCCACACATGACGGCCTGCTAAAATGCCGTTTCACGCCCCGCTTAAAAGACCCGGGATCATAGGAAATAGGAAACACTTGAGCCGGCAGCGAATTCCAAAGCTTCTTAGTGGTCTTGCTCAGAATTGAATATTTATCATACATTCGTTACAATTTATCAAACTTATAAACATACCAATTATAATTATCGACATCATTCTGATTATAGAATACAATTTCCCATCGTTTTATAAGTATTTTTACATTAATAAATAATTGACATCATTAAAAAAAATTTTTTTTTGTTTGTTTACGGGCTTATCGCGCACTCGGTATGACGGAATGCGTTACTGTCAACCACACCATGTCTATGTCGATGAATAATGGTGGGCAGCCATCATCAATAGAATTGACATATGTGAAAAAATGGAGAACAATTAAGGAAGGCTCTGGCCCTTCGCCAGTTTGGACCTAAGTCTAGCGTTGTTCGACTCATGTGGTGATGATATTAATATTATTATCATACATGAATACAAAATTTATATATGAATACAAAGTTTATCAAGATCAATTGCGTTCAATAACATACCTCATGTTTTTCAGGACATTTTCAATCACCGTATTACACTATTACTAGCTTTGTCCGCGGTTTCATCCGCGTTAATTTGAGGAAAATACTGCTGAAAGTTTTTCCAATTCTTTAAGATTGTTGCTTAGTATCTAAATTACTTCAAGTGCCGTGTGGTAGCCGCACCACCTAAGAATTCTACCACTTAATGTCATGTCCGAGAATGTTCTAGAAGACGACTGACGAAATGGTGTCTCGTCCAGTGTATTGTGGCCGTGGGGCTAGTCACATCCTACCATTTGATTTTATTCAACGTTATAATTATGATACTCATTATCATCTCAGCCATATTACGTCTACTTTGATCGATCCTGAGTCGCCTGCATCCATCGGCCTCCCGCCGCCTTGACCTTGATCATCGTGGGAGGGTGTCCTCTACTATGTGTGCCGGTTCGCGGTCGCCATTGACGGATCTTATATTATAATATTAGTAAAGAATAAACTTACCTACTATACGAAAGTATAAAAGTAATTATATGAAGCGTACTTCAGGTACCTACCGCTGCCCTTAATGGAATGGACCGTAATTACCGCCCACCATCAGGTGGGTTAAATGAAATGTCTGCCTATTTAATTAACATTTTCCAAGAAAAATGTGTTTTATATAATTTTATTGGAAATTCTTATTTTCTTACGAAAACGTCTACCTTTAAGACAGGGATTAAATTACACAATAAATAATTAATTATACCTTAAAGTTCTTTAAAGAACTGACCCAAATATTTTGATTCGAGAAATTTATTTAAGAGGATTTTATTTCACAGTGTTTTGATTATTCAGAAAATTTATTTTTAGAGATCCCTATTCTAATTGTAAGAAACTTTGAGGCCCCTAAGTTTATGTAATCAGCTTATTGAGTCTTTGACTTTGATGAAGAATTCAAGACGTTGCTATAAGCCGAAAGCAATCACTGAAGGTTACTACTAATATTGTGAAAGTGTGAATGTTTGAATGGGAATACGACAGCACAAATCAAAAAAATCTTTAATATTATAAACACACTTATAAAATGAACATTTACATTCAGTCAACAAAGTATCGGGAATTTATGTTTTGTTTATGGTTCCAAATTCAAATTTTTGTTTTTTTTTGTTGTTTTTGGATTGGCACTATTGTTTTCCATTTTGGCGCGTAGTTTGAGTGACATCTGTCATTTATACTATATTTTTAAAAACAGTGCTGTTTTGATTACGAGTATAATGTAGTTGGAAGACGACGATCGACTGGGGCGTTTAGGTCTTTCAATAGCGACCATGAACCAGCAAACGTAGTAGAGGGCAATCTCCTATCCTATGATTTAGTCAAGGCGACGGGAAGCCGGTGGATGCAACGTAGAAAACAATTGGGAAGACCGATGTTCAGAAGTTGACTGTGGTTGGCTGAAATTATGATAATGCTCCCGCATCTTTCTTCAAGGTTTTAAGCCGTTGTCTGCGGGACCGTCCGAAAGGGTTACCGCGGCCTCGGGACGTAGCAGGCACAAGAAGGAACATGGATGGTTTTAGCCAGTAAAAGTCTGACACACCCTCCCGCTCCACCAACAGCGGGAGAAGGTCATTACATCAGAAAAAAAAGGTTTTAAGCCGTTCATTTGAGCCTCTGCCTCTGCTTAAATACTATCAAATTTAGCATATAAAGCAAATAGCATGGCTTATAAACGTGCTATCCGAAGCACGAAAGAGCTCAATATGAAATACCACACACGCGGTCAACAATCATCATATCAGCCTTATAAACTCCACTGCTAACCATTAGCCTCCCCGAAAGATTACATTATATTGGGGGTATTTGTCCATAATCACCACTCTGGTTAGGAAGGTTGGTGATCGCAGTTCCAGCCAGTACGCAGTTTGACGCTGCTGCCCATCATCCGGTAACATTTATCTTTATTGACTCCACGTGAGATGAGAGGTGTGACACTACTCTAGGCCGGTACAACACGGTACAGCTTCCAATCAAAGGCCCGAATTATGTAAACTTTACTAAGGCAGGTTTCAAAGCAAACATACCCTATAATAAATACAAATGCTACGCCATCAAAACTCATTAATTCTCCCCATAAGGGCATAAGTTCGCACGACTGTGTTTATTTACTTCTCTTTGATATGGCAGGCAAGTTGCGGGCGACCGGCGAAACTCACTAGCTCACTATCCAATACGTGCTGAATATTCCGACTCGCTTGCCTAGAAAATGGCGCGGCAGGCAATGAATATCATATTATGTTATTTCATCATTCATCATCATCATAATTTCAGCCATTTGCAGTCCACTGCTGAACATAGGCCTCCCCAATTGCTTTCACGTAGATCGATCCTGTGCCGCCTGCATTCATCGGCTTCCCGCCGCCCTGACCAGATCATAATTCTATCGCGTGGAAGTCCGCCCTCTACTACGATTGCTGATTCGTGGTCGCCACTCAAGAACCTTAACGCCCCATCGGTCGTTGGTTCTTAGAGCTATGTGCCCCGCCCACTACCACTTCAGCTTGCAAATGCGCTTCGCTATGTCGGTTACTCTAGTTCTCCTACGGATTTCCTCATTTCTGATTTTATCACGTAGGGACACTCCATTGCACGCTGAGCGACTTTGAGCTTTCTAATGAGGCCCATAGTCAGGCACCAAGTCTCAGTCCCATACGTCATCGCTGGCAACACACACTGGTCAAAGACTTTCGCCTTGAGACACTGAGGTATTTTGGATGAGAAGATTTTGCGTAGTTTCCCGAACGCAGCCCAACCGAGCTGGATTCGACGATTGACCTCTTTCTCGAAGTTGGACTTACCTAATTGGACTTTTTGTCCCAAGTATACGTGCTCGTCGACAACTTCGAGGGCCAAGCTTCCCACTATTACTATTTCATCACCTCAGTCCATAAATGTCCCACTACTGAGCACGGGCCTCTTCTCGCGAACTAAGATTACAGGGATCCCATCTTATGTGGATTGGTGTAAGTCCTCAATGTCATATTCCATACAACCGGTCACCCATCCACGGACTGCCTATATAAATTCAACTTAACTGCATTGGTCGTTTCCGCAAAAAATAAGCTTATATACATACTATCATGCCTGTTTCTCCGGAGAATTTGGCAGTGACATACTATACGCCCCCTGTACGCCAACTGTATTGTTAGTCCCATGTAATAAGTGGCTAGCTTATTGCTGCTTATAAGGGGCCATCCATTAATAACGTCACACTAATTTCGTATTTTTTGACCTCCCTCCGTCCTTGTCACAGCTTGTGCGACTCCCTTCTCCTTAGTGTGAGGTCACATATTTTGCAATTGTACAGCAAGGCATAGTTACATCAAAACAGCAGTTCCAATATTTTCATAGGAACTGGATTTTGAAATGTGACGTCACTCCCATCTCCTTGTCACACCATGTCACACTTCGTCAACCTTCTACCACCCCTTTAAAGTGTGACGTAATTTATGGATAGCCCCTAAGGAACTGTTATGTTAGTCTACTATGTCTACTATGTTTATCCGTAATTATGTTAATATTGGTAAAAAAAGAGTTCTGTCTCCCTTTTTTTTTTCAAATCTTGTGACTGCAGAACACAATTGTTTTAATATTATGTATTTTAATTGTAACTGGCGGGAGAAAAAACCAACCTTGACGATTTTCTTGCCCGTTCTTTTACGTTAAAGCTCCCGCCCGCAGCGAATGGGCGCGTTAGTTTATAAGCATGACATTCATAAGAGCTCTATTGAGCCAAACTTGAATAAATGAATTTTTAATTTTTTTTAATTTTAATAATTTTTTAAAGAACCTCGTCGGTTGATCTGCAGGTGCACCACTAGTAGGTGATGCTGGTGTGGTCTCCTAATATTTTGGTAGTGATCTCCATTCCTCCAGTATCAACTATGGTCTGATTATTCAAACTCACTTGCCTAGATAATGACGCGACAGGCAATGAATAGCTTATATGTCATTAACATACAACAATACGGGTAATTCGGGAATGGTATTGTTAATGAGATCATCGAAACGTAACTAGTTATACTAACATAGTTATAGGTAATTTGTATTCAGTTCTAACTGAATTATTTGGATTTGAATATCGTTCAGCAATACGGTATCGGCCTCCCACGCAACGGACCGATCATCTGGTCAAGGTGGCGGGAAGCCGTTGGATGCAGGCGACTCAGGATCGCTCAATGTGGAAATCTATTGGATAGGCCTATGTTCAGCAGTGCATATGGCTGAGATGATGATACGGTATGTCTTCAGTTTAGTATGTGATCATAAATAGGAAAAGTAGTTCCGTGATTATATAGCGAAAAATGCAAATATAAATCGACACGAGGTGATCAAAGCGTACAATTTTATCGGCCAATGTAGAGCTGCTATAATGTAATAGGGCTACAATCAGAAAACACCACAATCTTAAAATCAAACGAGAAAGAACCATTTCGTTACCATAAAGACTTCCCGAGATAAAATGATTATAAAATCATATTTTGGAAAACTTCAAAAATGTTCTATACATTATTGAACTTTATCAAAATCGCTTTATTTCCAAGGCTGCTCATATTGTGATAACATATCATCATCATCATCATCACAGCCCATTAACGTCCCACTACTGAGCACGAGCCTCCTCATACATATCAAGATCATACTCCACCACGCTGACCCAGTGCGGATTGGCGGAGGCAGGTGTATGGTGTCCTGCTGTTAGAATTTTTCAAGCCGCCCATGAGGCCTCTAACATGGCTTAACGACAACCACATTTAGTGATAACCGGGACCAACGGCTTAACGTGCCTTCCGAAGCACGAAAGCGCTCGATATCAAATGCCACACAAACGGTCACTCATCCAAGGAATGACCTCTGTAAACTCTGCTGTACTTTGGTGATCGTTTCCGACCACCGAACACCGCAGAGCTACGAGCGCGTGATAACATATAGTACTGATTGTATGTGATCGCACAAAAACTTTATTGGTCATATATATATGTACAAGTATATACAAATATATACATCTAGTACTTAGGTCTATGTAACAGCTTTATTTATTTACTCTTCTTAAAATAAACTTGTCAGTCCTACTTTAAACTCCTATTGCGGACACATTTTTCAATCAAATTTAATGAAATGTTTTTTTCTTGTCTACGGAGGATAATCTGCATAACAGCCAACCAGTTATTTGATGTGATATTTTATCTCAAATAGAATTACACTTAAGTATGTCCATTATTATTATTTCATTAGTAGTAAAGAAAATGACAGCAATATAAGCACGTACTCCGGCGATAATCCCTCTTATCATAAAGGGTTAAAGTTAAACCGTATAGGATTAAAATATGGGTCAGTTTTATGAGGCACATCAGCAGCCAGGCGGCACTTGAAGGCTGTATACGCCCTTTACGACCTTCACACGTCTTCAGTACGTGACGTTGCTGGATCCACACTATCTCAGCTACCCAGGACAGTGTACGTTAGATAGGAATGATATTTAACGGAATAACTGTTTAAAATCATTGATGTTTGTGGCCTATGATTGCTGGGAGACAGCAAACAATATACTTTTAGTTGGGTTTTTAAACATTTGTAGATTGAAAGATAGTAAAATATACTTTATTTAAATTAGAGTTCGTTGAAAGTCGAAATCTGTTAACGCTGAAGCGCCCATTTTATACGCAGGAGCTTACGTAAAATAGATGTGGGGCCCACATCTATTTTACTTTTTGCTTTTACTTGCTTTATGCTCCTGTCTGGATACAGAATGCCACACTGCGAACCTATATAATCACGAAACATCAGATGTCAAACCGAAGAATCCAGTAAGGAAGGACTTTCCTAGGCTTCCTTCGCCAGGAATGAGATATTAGCGAATCGCTGCGCATGCATCATGCCATCATGATTAAAATAGGACACTTATGGTGTAAAGTTTATTTCATATAGGCTTTATTGGGTCAAATTTAAGTAAATACTATTTTGACTTGCATCAAAAGGCACGTTAAGTTATTGATCCCAGCTAAAACTGTGTGTAATAAGCTCAAAAGCAGTTACTTGACACTATAGATACATTCCTATGCTAGTGTAAATTAGGCGTTTCTCCGTCCACTAAACTCTCAGGAATAGTTCCTGTGCAATCAAACTGTCCCGGAACTATAACCAATCACGAGCCATTAGTTCCCCTAATCCTAATGGCGCTCCTATTGCATCCTCCAAGTTAAAATCCAACGGCGCCATTTTACTGCAAACTCGCCGACGTTGTAACGACCGGGGGGTCAATTCTTGTAATTTAGTTTTTTTAATTTATTTTATTTTTATAACAATAAAGTGGCATATAACATAGCATTAATGCGCCGACCTCAGGCATACAAAGAGTACCACAAGGAGGTAGGGGGGGCGCGACACACTGCGCTTCTCTGAGGAGGTCCTCTCGGTTCTGATTCGGGGGACGTTGGCCGCGGGCGGGGTGCTAGAAGCTAAAAACCCAGGCACTGGCCCCCTGCCCCTTTTTCAACAGCGGTGGGCGTCGTCGGAATTTTTTTAGTGGGTAGGACTGCGGTGGTCGCGTCTGCCGCAGTGAGCCCCACACTCCCCTCCCGGTCTCCCCATTGGCCGGGAGACAGTGCGTAAACAGCATTTTTGTACCGACGATAAAAAAAAAAGAAAAAAAAGGCATACAAAGAGATGACATGAGAATGATGAAAAGGGTGGTGGCTATGACATACGTTTTCAAAAACGAGAGCAAACCGTATCTTTAAAAAACAGTTAGTGAAGAACTCCAAGCGGTAATCTGTAGAAAACCCTAGAATCTTTTATTCAAGTTTGGCTCATTGAAGCTCTTATGAACTTCAACTTTAAAACTAAAGCGCCCATTCGCTGCGGAGCTTAATTGTAGAATAATCAGGTAAGAAACTCGTCAAGGTTAAATTTTCTCCCGCCACAGGCAGTTCATTCCAAACCTTAAGTTAGATAGTGCCTTCAATGAATCCGAATCGCTTTTTTTAATATAACACGTCATAATGACCACATCTTACCTGATAGTAAGCAGCTGCTATACTTTAAAAAAGCGGTGACAGCCCAGTGTCGGGACCACAGGACTGGGACACATAGACTTCAAATTCAGTTAAAATAAAACTAACGGCTAAATAGCCAAGGACTGAATTCGTAAACGGTGACCGTTCCTGACCGGGGTGTCATGAGCGCAAGTTAAGTAAGATAAATAAGTATATACGGGACTGTGATGTCCCCGACCCTTCAGACTGGTTGATGAGCAGAATCGGCGCTGATTTCGGACATACGTCCAATTTCCTTAAAGCCGTGTAGGCGATTTAAGCGGTCTATCGCAGGCGGGGGCTCGGAAGGGGGAAGGGTGACCACGCTTTTGAAACGTTGTGAAACAAGAAGAAGCAATTAAAACACTTCTGACCGACATCGACGGCGTTAATTCCTGCTTTCATTTATCCCCTTTACAAAGTATTAAAAGGATTTACTAATTGCAATTTGTTTAATTTTGATGTCCAAATTTTTTACACAACTTACTTTGATCTACTATAAACATTGTTTTAAATTGATTTCCTGCATTCTCCATTATTTTATTTTGAGTGTATGGTGTACACAGGGATCCTACAAAGATCTAAGGGGTCTTTTTTATACGTCGGTAACAAAATGCACTGTCTCCCGACCAAAGGCGGACTGAGAGAGGTGTGTGGGTCTCACCACCGGCAGGCACGACCGCCAGCAGTAATACCCACTAAAAATCTTCCGACGACGCCCGCCGCTTGTTGAGAAAGAGGCGGGGGGCCAGTACCTGGGTCGCAGCTCTGACACCTCGCCCGCGGCCAACGTCCCCCGTACCAAAATCGGGAGGACCTTCTCAGAGAGACGCAGTGGACGCGCCCTACCTTTTTGTGCGACCATGCGTGTGTGGCCGACTTCTCAAAGGGTCTATGGTTAAATAGTAGGGGCCCCCTGCCCCTACTTCCTAAGACCCTCCTGTCTCTGCTTGACAGGTCTTTCTTAGTTTCCTCCCCGGTAGTCAGTACTAAGGGCACCCAAAGTCGCCAACCTCTGGGTGGCACCTTTTCCCGGCCTCCGGGAGGTACTCAGCCCCCCCACCACGCCAAGGTCAACAACGTATCAACGGTGTATCAACGGACGTGGCTCTGGTGAACATAATAGTGCCCGGTAAGCAGCAATAGGCTCGCCACCTATTACTTGGGATCAACAATATAACTGGCGAAATGTGGGCGTATAATATGCCTCTGCCTACCCCTTCGGGGAAACAGGAGTAATATTATGTTATGTTATTTAATGAACACATTAACATTTATCATGGATCTTAAACCCATAATATATCACAGAGATTTGTCAGGTGTGTGCTGAGAAATTGAGTAATTAAGAGAGTGAGAGACCTCAAAGTAAAGTAGCTACAAAAATACATGCATCATCATTTAAGGTATTTACGCTGAATCATATATATATATATATATATCATCACACCGTCTATAACCGTCTCCATGTTGCACAGAGAAAGTAAATCATACCAAAGTATAGCCATTTGTTTCCCCGTCTAATAACCCTCTGCTTTGAATCTAATTTAATGTTTTCAAAAGCTACACCTTTTGTTAAGAGATCACTTGCTCATAAACATGAAATATCAAGGATTTCTAAACTATCTGTTCAGTGTTATGAGCGAAGATCGGAATTCGTGGAGTGATTGGGAAATGTGACTATTTAGTTTATTTTAGTGTGGAAAATATTCGTTGATTTCTGAATATGTTTTTGCTTCATTTTAATCAAAATATAAAAAATATACGTCTAGGTCCAAAACAATTATTGAAAACAATTATAAAACTGACTAATAGTGTCGTCGCTAACCAATTTTAACTCGTTGAACGCCTTAATCACAGACTGGTAATGTTGGACTCCAAGATACGGATGATGCTAGTTATTTGAAACAAATTAGTATTTAATAGTATTGGTATAGGTATTTTCTATATATAGGTATATTAGGAAGATATGTAGTTAGATTGCTATACATATTCAAATATTCCTTACCTTTAACTTCTTTGGTTATGCAATTATGAAACTTCTCATATCAACTTATGTTTCACAGAACAACGCAGTACACCGCCAAACATTATTCACTTGAAAACAGTTAAGCGTGTCATGTATCGTCAGATGAACCACTCGTTTCCTGATCACTTTTGTCAATTAAAATAGAATTTGAGTCCGCTTTTTGTAAAGTAACACTTAATCAAAATTTTGGTGTCGCAAGAATGAAAAGTCGCATCGATTTAATTGAGTATATTTTAAGTAAATCGAAAATGGTTTGTATTTATCAATAATCGCACCACCTATTCCGTGCTATGAACCTCTAGTTCTCATAAAGCTCCTCAGAGGTCGCCCGAGTCGTTGCAATGACAATAAACCTTCTTTCTTCTCGTTCTAATTAGCTGTTTCAAAACGTGAAAATTAAGCTTACTTATACCAGCTGTAGTAAAATAACTGGGTTAAAGTCTTAACGGTTGATTAAGTTTGCAGTTAAGTCTTTATGCATATTTGTTATGATGAGATAAACGCTCGTAAGCGCTGCAAAATAAAGTTTGCTTGGGGTTTAAGTTTATTGTTTTTAATTAGCTCATTAACGTCTCGCGACTGAAAATTAGTCTTTACTCACAAAGCACACCTTGATCATTCACAACTTAGTACAAATTAACTCATTATCATTATTTCACCCTGCCAACGTCCCACTACTCAGGTCGTACCGAACTTGCTGGTAATCGATTATTAGGCAAAATGGATTTATGTCGATTATGGCTTTTGACAGATTTTCCGGTACGGATTAATGAACCTCAGAATATTTAGATCTAGATAAAATAGCTGAAATTTATCGAATTAAGCGGTAGGGCTTCAGGAGCCCGGGTGTCCACTCACTAAGGTGATAGCGATTCAGTTCATGCAGAGGCAGCTGTGTGGCGTCCTTTTGTTAGAATTCTCCAAGTTTCAATGAATTTCATAGTTAATAATTAATTTGGGACTAGAAGCTTCCCACACAGAAAAAACATGACATGTGTGTATATTATATGGAGTTATTTCAATAGGTCTGGGTATTTCGTTAAAACTCGGTTAATAAGTACTATGATCATCATCATCTCAGCCATATGACGTCCACTGGTGAACATAGGCCTCCACTATAGGTTTCCATAATAAGTGATCCTGAGTCTCTTGCATCTATCGGCTTCCCGCCGCCTTGACTTGTCCATCAGGCCGCCCTCTTCTTCGCATGCCGGTTCGCAATTCCCATAGTACTATACATTTACAACAAGTATTTAAGTAGGGGTGGTATGTTTAATCATCCAATTAGTCCAATATAATCAAATACCCAGTATAATTTGGGTACAAATATTACGTCTACTTATTATCGGCATAGAGCTGTTAAAAAAAATTGATAAACTCGTCACCCTGACACATCAGTTTTAAAGTGTTATAATATGTTCGTTACGTAGGACCAACAATATCATTGGCGAAATTTGGGCGTGTAATATGCCTCTGCCTACCGCTTCGGGGAAACAGGCGTTATTTTATTGTCATAGGTAATAATATAACTTGTGAAGCAGCTTGTGCATTGAAGCGGAGCGAGTATGCGGAGCGGAGAAACGGACAAAATTAACCAATAAGGTTGCATACAATCTTTGCTCATCTCCCGTCCGCGAATTCCATTGGCTAATATTCCTCCGTTTCTACAGTCCGCTACGCTTGGGTGGACAGGCACTAAGCTGTGATACATCGGCATCAAACATATGAAATAAATAAATATTTTCTGAAAATTACACCAAATATTTAGTTTTAAGATAAGTATCATTAAGAACTTGTGTTATAGATACTAAACAACGGATAAACATACTTAAACACTTTTTTATGTAAATACATACTTGATATACATAGGAAAATACCCAGACCAGAACAAATATTCATGTTCATGCACACAAAGATTTGTCGTGTGTGGGAATCGAACCCACGATATATTTATTATGTTTCATAAACTATTACATAGTACTTGAAAACGTCAAAATTAAAGATAAGCAACAACCGACATATTATTATGATTACACTAAAATCACGAAGCATAGATTCACTCACATGCAACAATAATTAAATTAAGTGTAAGTAAGTGAATCTCAGTTTAAATCCGAGCCATATGTATATACTGTTAATATTTCAAATGGTCCTACCACGAAACCTGTAAATGTCTATTTAGAGGCCGAATGTCTGACACTCCAGTGGTACACAATATAGAGATGTATAGGGATCCTACCAAGACCTAAGGAGCCCAAGCCAACCTCACCTGCAAGTGGTGCACCTGCCGATCAACGGACGAGGCTCTGGCGAACATAACAGTGCCCGGTAAGCGGCAATAGGCTCGCCACCTATTACGTGGGACCAACTATATAACTGGCGAAGTGTGGGCTTATAATATGCCTCTGCCTACCCCTTCGGGGAAACAGGCGTAAATGTATGTATGTACGTATGGGTCCATTATCCCGGAGAGAATTGTGACGTATTTTTAAACTTTTATAAAATGTCAGTTGTATGTATGTTTCTCCTTCTGTTTTATGAAAAGCTTACTGATATATTGTATGTCTATTTTAAAGCAATCTAGCCTAAATATAATCAAGGGAATCTTGTCTTGTGATATTTATTTGAGCTCTTAATTGTTTTTACTATTTTTTTAAAGTTGTGTACTTATTTTATTCTTCCTCAGATTTATTATTTTAATTTGATATTCTCGAAACAATTAACTTTTAATTATGCGAAAAGACATCTCTTTAAAAAAATTTTCAGATTAAAATCGCAGTTGATTGTCTTAGAAAAGTTGTTGACCCTAGCTCTATATTTGTTAGCCTCAGGCCAAATAGAGTACAGTAAGTTCTTATTAAGTATAAGTTGGAGAGTATCGCATTACTTACTATGTAAATAAACAGATCTCGGCCGAGCAAACAATTCCAATTCAATTTGCAACCCTTTGTGCTGCCGTCTCAAGGTTTCATTACTTAAGTAGTCGAGTTCAGTTCGCCAACTTGTCAACTCGCTGGAAATAACCAGATTAATTCGTGTTGTATCAAAAATTAAGTGCCTCTAACTTGTTGGATGAAGCTGTTATGAATTCTTACAGTTTACTTTGTTAACATGTATTTTGTGTAATTTAGCTTTCATATGAATTGTTTTCTTTTATTTACGCAATTATTTCACAAACTAAGTAAAACACATGTCAGAGACAGAAGCATAGAAGTCCGCGTAAAAAAATAACAGCTAACAAAAATTACATTAGATGAAAGCTCGTGTAAACATACTGTAGATAAAACGTATTAGGATGATAAACCTTTAATTTACGCAAACGAAACTCGTTTTGGTTCAATAAATATCCTAATTTTAAAAAGAAAACATGGTTGAAAAGTACAACTTCCTAATTGTTCTCGTTTCTGAAGTCTAAAGTCTGGTTTACCAACGAGTTTCAGATCTCAAGAGTTATTCTAAGCTCAAGACGTAATAAACTTGTTAAGCGTTAATCACAATAATTGATTAGCAAGTTATGGATTAAAAATATCTTATCTAGTATAGATAGGGTATAGACTCTCGTTTCAGCGTTGGTCGTGAAGACATCGTTGTTCTGAGGCTCCTATCTTACCTGAAGATGCCCTGTGTAAGGGCGAAACACGTGTCGTGTTGAATAGTTTCTCGATTTTTCGGGAAATTATAGTAGCGCGGGAATTGTTACAGAGATATTTTCAATCCAACACTTGCTTACAATGGATTTCCGCAAAGTAACGCCTGAATCAATAAATTATTTACAATAATTGATGTTTTAGTGACGATACTTTTAAATTTTGTGACTTTGTCTATGTAGACATTTGTCACATTCACACTTTCTCATGCAGGAACAAAGCAAGCCCGTTTTTGCACCAATGGGGATAAATACACATCGCTTCGGTATTTTATTTACCTACACTAGTGTAAATTCAGGTGTGTAAATATAGTGGCTTTTTAAACTACTTCAGAAGTGTGGGAATGTGGCATTTCACAATAAATTGTGATTTCTCATATTGATTTCGTAACGCCATAAAACCTCTAGTAAAGTTTCCACTACTTTACTGGGGTATGACTTTGACTTGACTAGACTATGACTGATTTAACTTGAATGGGACTAAAAACGAAAACACTGTATTTATGCAGATAATATACATACATACATTCACGCATATTATGCGCCACGAAAACACTGTATTTATGCAGATAACATACATACATACATTCACGCCTGTTTTCCCCAAGGGGTAGGCAGAGGCATATAGTACGCCAACACTTCGCCAATTGCATAGTCCCACGTAATAGGTGGCGAGCCTATTGCCGCTTACCGGGCAATGTTATGTTTGCCAGAGCCTCGTCCGTTGATCGGCAGGTACACCACTTGCAGGTGAGGTTGGCTTGGGCTCCTTAGGTCCCTATACACCCAGTTATCAGATATGCAGATAACTTTATTTATTATAGTACTTGACACTAGCAAATATTCTAAACGAGTGAGTTCATATACAGAAAAGATAGCAAGCTTTTGTAGCTACAGACCGGTATGAGTCCAAGGTAGAAATTACCCACTTGGCGCCCACAAACCGTGCACTAATGAATCGGAACAACTTAATACTTAAGAGGCCCTATTAATCCTCGTATCGGCGGGGTGCACTCGGTAAATAGCAATTGACCCACATGATTCATTGCTTGTAAATAGATCGATAACCCCATTGCAATGGAGAGTTATTACGAGAATTGACAGAGAAATACGCCTTCAGTATATTGCACCTGTAATATTATTAATATTGATCTGATTACAAATATGATGTGAAGTCAAATGTTAATCATGAAGCCTGCGTTAAATCACTGATAGTACCTACCTTTGTTTTTTTTTTTTTTCAAATAATGGGTTCGTGTATTTAGCACATTTAGTCAAGTAAGAGATATATTAATAACATCGTAAGTCATAGTAAATGACAATGAGTGGTGATAAAGATGATAAATAGTAAATGAGATGCCCTCCCCTTAAACCCCTTCAGTCATCAGTAAAGCTGTGGGACTATACTAAGATCTAACATGGATTTCTTGAGATAATTTGAAAAGTTATGTTGCACTTACAAACTGTAGGTTCAGAAACACTTAACAGTTAATAATCCACCGTTATGAAACATTAATGTTCGAAATATGACAAACTTTTGAAAATAACTCAAAACTGCAGACATGACGCTTTACTTTCCCGCCAAGAAGTCCCTGATAGGATCTTAAAAGAAGCATCCCAACTGAAAATGTTTTATTTGACAACGTATATGTCATGGATGATCAGTTTTATGATTTTTCAGTTGTTCGATTTTTCATTGGTTAAGCATGAACAAATCTCAGTATTGATTTTATGTATTAATAACACACAAAAAAACCTATATTCCTCTATCCATTGGGCTGATCCGGGACTACTGCGAGCCTCCTAGCTGGATTGCCGCCATGGGATCTGAAGGTAGTTCTTGCGCACCTTTATTATTTTCTTCGGCAGTGGTCCATTTCTTGTTTGAGAAAATATCAGTCCTCATTAAAAATTAAATGTTTTCGTTTCCTTTTTTTTTAATCAAGATTTTTCTAGATTCATCATCATCACCTCAGCCATCTGATGTCCACTGCTGAATAGGTCTCCCCAATAGATTTCCACATTGAGCGATCCTGAGTCGCCTGCATCCATCGGCTTCCCGCCGCCTTGACCAGATCATCTAAATTAAGCGTGTTAAATAGTGACACTACACGAGTACTCATTTTCTTAGTGGCCTTCTAACCCTGGGGCGAGCCATGGGGGTGGTAGAATCCTTTGGCAACCCTCTTTAATACCACATGACACGTTTTATAATGTCAGTATAGACAAAGATTGAAAACAGCAGTTGTCTTTTAAAGGCCACCGACCCATCGCGTGGGTAACATTTCATATAAAACCCGTAGAAATGCAAAACTGCATCAACATTTAGTGTTCCACATTATGTTCTCTGTCATTGTTCTGTTGTTCTCCGTTGTTATGCGAGTTCAAGTACTACGTTATTGTGGCATGTTGCATTATAATTTTATTCGTCTTTCTCTGTGAACGGGTATTTGAAATATTTCCATGTTGAATTGTAATAAAAGTTGTAATTTTTTGTGTTTTATTATTCAGATGGTATAGTTTTGCATCAAAAGAAATATTTTATAAATATAAGCAAGTGATGGATTAAAAATATCTTTGTAACAAGTCCCGCGCTACTATAATTTCCCGAAAAATCGAGAAACTATTTAACACGACACGTGTTTCGCCCTTACACAGGGCATCTTCAGGTAAGATAGGAGCCTCAGAACAACGATGTCTTCACGACCAACGCTGAAACGAGAGAAAGATATTTTTAATCCATCACTTGCTTACAGTGGATTTCCGCAAAGTAACGCCTGAATCAATAAATTATATAATATAATAAATAAATAATAAATATTTCTAACACTTACACCAATTATTTAGTACCAAAATAAGTATCATTAAGAACTTGTGTTATGGATACTAAATAACGGGTAAACATACATAATATATTTTTTTGTAAATACATAAGAATACGCCTAGACCAGAACAAATATTCATATTTATACACACAAAGATTTGTCCTGTATGGGAATCGAACCCTCGACCTCAGGAGTGGAGTGCGGGTATACTCGCCATCACGCCATATCGGTCGTCAATTTATTCTTATAATAATAACGAAATCATTTTATTTATGCTAAAAATACAGAAATCTTAATAATATGAAAAATCTCACGGACCTTGTCGCAGAACTTTTGAATACATTGCTGTTTGCGTACCGCGATGCATCAGTGTACTGTGTTAAAGATTAATATAGATGGTACATTTTTATGGTACTCAGCCCCTTCGATAATTTAAGTAGGAGCTAGCAGGAGTAGGATTCGCAATGTGCCATGGTATCAGACGCCTTGTTACATAATGATCATTGACGATGAATGAATATTTGTTCTGGTCTGGGTGTTCTCCTATGTATATTAAGTATGTATTTACAAAAATAAAAATGTATGTAAGTATGTTTATCCGTTGTTTAGTATCCATAACATAAGTTCTTTGTGATACTTCTTGGAACTAAATAATTGATGTAATTGTTAGAAAATATTTATTTATTTATTAGCCTATCTTCGTTCACTGCTCGCACGTCATTGAGTTCGATTTTCCTTTTTTCGCCTACAACCGCTGCCATTCATTTCTCTCGTTCCACCTAGCTGTAAGTCCTACATTACGCTTCTCATCTCCACTGTAGGGCTCGTCTACCCCAGCGGCTATCGGTCCTATTTTTTTACTGACTAACCAGCCATGTTTCTTCTTGAGCCTGCTACATCCTGAGCCGACGGTAACCCTTTAGAACAGCCCCGCAGCAGCGGCTCGGTCTTACGGCTGATATGACCCACTTTAGCTTACTAATACAAATATACCTAAATACATAATATTTGCTTGTATTATGCTAAATTACATTCCAGTAGCAAGGAAACCGCCCCAACCCTCAGCTATATGAGCAGAAAATAATGTTTTGTTATATGGTTGCATAGAATAATGAATTGGCTGTTGTGGCGACTCATGAATAAATACGAGCAAACCGGCCGCCTCCAATATGTATGCTGTGCTAATGGACAGCAAACACGACACATTAAAAAGTTGAAAACAAAGTACCAGTTGTAAATACTTTCTTGTTCCTTGACATTAATATGCATTGTTGTTTTATTTTAAAAAATATTAAAAAATTTATAACATAAATTATTAGGAAACTTCTCTGCTGCAAAGTAAGTATACTCTATAGTCTATATATAGTAAATATAGTAAAATAATTTGTCTGTGTCACGTTAACACCAAAATATCTGATAATGATAAATTTTGGCGTGTGGCGTTGATATTTAAATAAGCAGAGATAAAAACTTAATCTAACTACTATCACACGCAGTGAAAACTATCAAACCACGGAAACGTTATAATCATTCATAATATTAAGCCAGTTTCCCCGAAGGGGTAGGCAGAGGCATGTTATACGCCCACGTTTCCCCATTTAATGTAATGGCGACCCTATTGCCGCTTATCGGGAAATGTTCTATTCGCCAGAGCTTCGTCCGTTAATCGGCAGGTGCACCCTTGCAGGTGACGTTGGCGTGGGCTCCTCAGATCTTGGTAGGAGCCCTATATACCTATTTTATATTCAATGCCACAGAAACGGTCACCTAAGGACTGAATTCTGTGAACTTAGTTATATTACGGTATTCGTCATCATCATCAATGCGTTATCCCGGTTGCCACCTCAAGATCCCGGTTTACTTTCATACTTTTTCGACTACACTTCACCTTACTACGATTACCGAATCGTACCGCAGAGTATTGTAACCCTACGAGCGCTCCATAAATACTTAGGAGCCGTTCAAATATTACGTAAGCAGGTTTATTATTATTATTTATCCCCCCCACCCCCTTATCAGCAAAAGTAAGCAAATATTCTCTTACAAATAAATATTCTCTTACAATCACACCAATTATTTAGCTCCAAGATAAGTATCATTAAGAACTTGTGTTATGGATACTAAATAACGGATAAAAATACATAAATACTTTTTTTTTTGTAAGTACATACTTAAGATATATAGGAGAACACCCAGAACAGAACAATTATTCATGTTCATGCACATAAAGATGTGTCCTGGGAATTGAACCCACGACCTTTCGAGTAAAGTGCAGGTATACTGACCTCCACGCCATATCGGTCAAAGCAAGCAAAGCTCTTAATCCCTCATAAATATCCCTCTTATTTATTACGTAAACATTTTTCAACTATAAATGTATTCTTTAATACTCGTATTATAATTATAATGTTATAATTATGATTGTAAAAATAAGAAAATATATTAAGGATAGAGATTCGATTTTTCTGATACTGCATTCAATACAGAGTAAGTGACAAAAAAGATTAAAGTAAAGTAAAGTAAAAAGTTCTTTATTTCATAAACTATTACATAGCACTTAAAAACGTTAAAACAAAATATACATAAAAAAGAATTAAATATTAATACCCTGAAATCACGAAGCTTAGATTCACTTCCATGCAAATAAATAAAAATTAGGTGTAAGTGAATCTAAGTGCCGGTTCCGAGCCCCCGCTCTGTGAGAAGAACTGACAAGAAACTCACAGGCTATGCTCTTTTACATTATTTTTTTCACAAAACACACACAGTGAAAATTTGAAGATACTGAAAGGGTCTCCCGAAGCTGTAACCAATCAAGTAGCACTAAGGGAACCTTCCATCACAGTCAAGTAAGTATGTATTGTGAAACTGAGCTGAGCCTGTACAATAGGGGATGGTCACGACAATGATCTGGTTGACTTTTTATTCTAATATACACATACAAGTTGAAAATGATAAGCCCAAGCTTGTTTATCCGATAAGTAGTCATTAACAGCATAATATCCCTTTTGAAGAAACTGCTTTTTAACTACAGTTTTAAAAGTTGCCAATGGTAGATCAATTATTTCCTGCGGAATTTTATTATAAAATCTGATACTATTACCCAAAAATGAATTTTTTGTTTTGTGAAGTCGACAATTTGGCAGAGAGAGCTTATTTCTATTCCTAGTATTAAAATTATGTACTTTTGAATTTTTATCAAATGTGTTAATGTTTTTGCGAACATACATTATATTATCGAATATATACTGTGATGCAACCGTTAATATGGTAATTCTTTTGAACATCTCATATTAACGAACATAAAAAACTTATTTTAAAATTTTGTTAATTTTGATAAAAAAGCAAATAACTAGCGATGACGTAATCATAATCTAGACTCTCCTACCACGTAATATTTGAACGGCCCCTTATAATAAGATTAAGTTAATTAAAACGTAGTAACTTGACCTTTGCTTAAGTCTTGACGTCAAATGAACTCATATATAGGCCCCAAATGCTCGTCAAGCTTGTTAAGTGATTGAAATTTAGAAACAGACGAATGCTAAACATCATTACTTACTTGTGTTACAATCAGATCGGATTAAGCCTTCTGTCGCACTGGGAAGCTGGATAAAAAAATTAGTTACTTAAAAATTGTAAGTACATACATACATGATGTCACGCCTCTTTCCCGTAGGGGTAGGCAGAGATCACATCCTTCCACTTGCTACGATCTTGGCACACACTTTTAGCTTCATTCACACTCATTAACCTCCTCATACAAGCCCGTCGGTTTAGGGTACTTTTGACTTACCCTTTCTCCAAAAATTTTTGAATTTGGTCATGGAAGGTCTTACGTGGTCTTCCCCTCCCAACACTTCCAATCACTTGTCTATCATAAATCACTTTCGTTAATCTACTTTCATTCATCCTTTTAATATGACCAAACCACCTGAGCATACCTTTCTCAATTCTTGTCACTATATCTTCTTTTACGCCAGCTTCTACCGTTATCACTTCATTCCTAATCCGATCACAAAAAATATATGTGCCGTGTGGTAGCGCCAGCTTCAAAGATTCTACCACCCTCCCCCCCCCTCTTGTTTTAAGGTGTCTTCGAAGACGACTAAGGGAGTTGGGATCTCGTCGCTCTTTCAGTAAATCTTTTGATTGATTGAATAGTTTAGCATAGCAAATTTTTTTTAGGGTACATACGGATTCTATCATAGGAGCACAAGCCAACCTGACCTGCAAGTGGTGCACCTGCCGATCAACGGACGAAGCTATGACGAACGAACATTTCCCGATAAGCGGCAATAGGGTCGCCACCTATTACGGGGACCAACAATATAACTGGCGAAACGTGGGCGTATAATATGCCTCTGCCTACCCCTTCGGGGAAAACAGGCATGATATTATGTACATCATCTCAGCTCATTAACGTCCCACTACTGAGCACGAGCCTCCTCTCACAGATCAAGGTGCGTGGGTCATACTCCACCACGCTGACCCAGTGCGGATTGACGGAGGCAGGTGTATGGCGTCCTGCTGTTAGATTTATTCAAGCCGCCCATTAGGCCTCTAACATGGCTTACCGACTACCACATTTAGTGGTAACCTGGACCAACGGCTTAACGTGCCTTCCGAAGCACGGAAGCGCTCGATATCAAATGCAACACAAACGGTCATCCATCCCAGGACTGACCTCTGTAAACTCTGCTTTACTTCGGTGATTGTTTCCGACCACCGAGCACCGCAGAGCTACGAGCGCTTCAATATATATATATATATTATGTACTCCGTGGTCTGATAGTTTCACTGCGTGTGATAGTAGTTAGATTAAGTTTTTATCTCTGCTTATGAGGCTCTGGCGAATAATATATAATAATATGTTTACATATGTGGGCATATAATATGTCTCTGCCTACAACCTGAAACAGGCATTTTTGTCTTTTTTTATTTCACATAGGAAACGACCAGGCCTGAACAAATATTCACGTAAATACAATACACGCATTATTGTCAATAGGGGATTTATTATTAATAATAATCATTCTTTATTTGATAAAAGTACACTGGAGAAATTAAAAATAAAACTCCCATACTAGGCTAGGCCTGTATCATGGGAGTTTATAAGTACATTTTATCTAAAACGACAGCCTTACGCTTATATAAAGATAATACATTATTAATCATTTAATCATTCAAAATATTCAGAACAGTTTCACATTACTTAATTGATCATGGTGGAAAGCTGCCTTTGCGCTTCTTAATTTGGTAATGGTATCTACCAGAACTTATCAATCTTTTAAAATTTTCGCCGTGTACGTTCTTCCATTTAAAGTATTTATTGGAACTGGCGGGAACAAATACTAACAGCACGCTAGTATTTAAGTTGTTTCTTTAAGAGCTTTGAGACAAACTTGACTTAATTATTTTTTATTTGACTTCATTAATTATCTCTTGATAGGGAAGTACTACGTTTAGCAGTGGACACCTTCGAGCTGATGATGATAATAGAATCAATATAGACCTTGTTTTAAGGCACCGCATTTCGTTATTCAGTTAGAGTTCAGTGTGACATGGCCCTTCGACACGGCTTTAAGGTTGATTACATATCGTGGAGTTTACGGGCGCGCATCGAGCCGGCCTAGTGACGCGCCTGATCAGCGGATATAATCGGATATTGGCACTCGGGCCGTAATCCCTTGTCCTGTCGCTTAATCACGAAGTCGGGGATAAACTTAAGACGGTGTTGTTTTAAAATTATGTTTTGGTTATAAATTTGTTTAAAATATTTGCATAATATATAAAAATGTTTGCGTTACTAAGTTCGTGACGTAGTCGCATTTTATTTGATCGTGTTTTTTGATATTTTCTTTTCTATTTGTTATAAATTTTTGGATATAATTCAATTCTATTTATATTTTGACAAAATTAAAATCAAAATTATAAAAAAATTAAAAAAAACAATTAAAATATAATTATACTAAAATCACGAAGCTTAGATTCACTTGCAACCAAACAATTAAAAAAACAAAAAACATTTAAGTGTAAGTGAATCTAAGTGCCAGTTCCGAGCCACCGCTCTGTAAGGAGAACTAGCAAGAAACTCACAGGCTATGCTCTTTTAAATTATCGATTGGTTAGTTACAATATTCATTTGTCTGTGACGCTATACAAATATTACTTACGCTATAAATTAAACTTGAACCAGTGAAACTGTTGGTTTCTCATTGGCTTCACCGATACATAGCAGATGTTATCTTTTATGTGCAAAAGAAGGGTTATCAGTGGAAAAGTAAAAACTTTTTAGGAAAACATCTAGTAAGCTGCTCACGCCCTTAGTAGCGTAGTAAGGTTAAAGGGGTAAACCATTGAGGTTTTGAACTCAGAACCAACTGCCACTGGAGCTTCGCTCAACCGATATACTTCGCTATGACTATCTCACGTAATTATGTTTTCACAATTTAATAAACCATCCTCATACTGTGCAGACTATCAGCACTCGAACCAAGAAATTTGGGAGGTCGTTTCTGAGCAAGACCACTAAGCTCTGGAATTCGCTGCCGGCTCATGTGTTTCCTATTTCCTATGATCCCGGGTCTTTTAAGCGGAGCGTGAAACGGCATTTTAGCAGGCCGTCATGAGTGGATGCGCTTTATAGCGTGCTTATTTTACGTTATAAAGCGCTTTCATTTTCTTATTGGACTGCATCGACTGCTTATCATCAGGCAGGATGTAGTCATTATGTCGTGTCACATTAAAAAAAAATATATACATAAGTATATTCCAAAAAACTAATAAGACGCAAAAAGTATAATGTAATTGTAAATGTGTCGCGTTTGCATACGTTTTTTAAATAAATCCGCTCATGTCGTGACTACGCACTGTTTTGAATATTGAAATGAATGGATAAATCAACACTTTACATACGTTCTTCAGGATTTCAAGTCATTTGAATTTCATTAGCCTGTCACTCACTAGTATAAAACAAAGAAAAGCCTCTTTACGGCGAAGTGTTTTTAATATAGAATGAAATGTCTGTGTTTTGTGGAAGACCTGTAATATCTTATTTATGAAACAACCAAATTAATGTCAACTTTTATGGAATTTTACATTCATTTTGATGTTATTATTATTTTGGTTAGGTTTCGTTCATAGGCTTTCATGGAAGACCAGAGACGTGGAATCTCGCATGTGCTGAGTGTTTACATTATTTTTATTTGTGTATCACAGAACAATTCCATTTTTTAGTTATAACATATCTTATGGCAAATATGGGCAACCTTTTATAAGACGTCTTGCTATATTAGTTCATAATATAACATACTGTTTCTGATGTAAACGTTATCTTCGTCGTCGTAGGTTGTCCTAAAGTGTTTACTAATTTAGTTCTGCTTAAAAAAACTATAGCTAAGAACTAGTATAATTAAATAACATACTCTGGATATCTATATAGAACAGTATCCGTCACATAAAACAAAACCGCGGACAGCACTAGTAGATAATAACGAGTAACAAGTAACGACTGGTGTTCATTAAGTCGATTGAAGGGCGAGCGATCCCGAACCGATGGATTAATCGAGACAGCGATGGGAACATGTTAATTAATTTTATTACAAACACTGGTCTACACCTCTAATACTTAACCTCAAGGTCGAGGTTTACTTAGGTTTAATGTAATCAGAGTTTTTTGACATCGTGCATTGGTTTTGGAGCAATAAGGTCGGCTCCTTTAATCCCGGGTTTATAAAGCGGGGCGGGAAACGTTATTTATTCAGGTCGGGCGGGAAACGTCATATGGGGGTGCGCTTGTCACCATGCTTACATCACGATAAAGGCAGAATCAAGTCATTATGACTTGTCGCATAACAAAAAAGCGGAATATGACATGAAGGTAAACAGACGAAGCAGTCTAGAATTTATACCGTGGAATCAGCACGATAACACCGCACCTAGCCCTTATCACGCTCTATATACATGCTATTTTACACCTGCAAAAAGCACAGAAGTACATGAGCTTGGGACCACGTATATCCCAATTATTAATTTCACTCACTGCTTTAACCAAATTTGGCTTAATTTAAGTTATAACACATTGAAGTCGCAACACATAAGATAAGCACATTGTATCTTAAAACAATATTACCTAACGTTAAAATTAATTACTTTTTTAGATATTCTTATTTATAACCTAAAATCATTGAGACGCGATAAAAATCTTCTTAACGATTAAAACAATATCTTTGAAATAAATCTTGGACCTCGTTAATTGAAATGTCTTATCTTTATTATTAAATCTAGTCTAGTCTACTATTTTAATTTGATTACATTTTCTGTCCGAGAATGTCTTCAATTAAGTGTCTATAAAGTACACTTTATTTTCAAGTGTAAAATAAGATATACTTTTGGCAAGATCATTTAAATAACGGGGCTCTGTTTTGTTTTACTTGACGAACCGTTTATTTTATCATTCCAGTGTTACTCCTTCGTATTGTTCCATTTAAGGATAATCTTGACTGGTGTTGCGCTCGTCAGCCTAGGAAACCAGGAGACACGTATATGCCATGTGTAAGATTTTTTTTCATTTAAATAATGGCTTTAAATGACTGGCAGTTTTAAGTAAAAGATATAGTAATAACATATAAATCATAATAAATGAGAATGAGTAGTGATAAAGATGATGAATGATGCCCTCCTCCTAAGCCGCTTGAGTCTTCTGTAAAGATGTGGGACTATACTGAGATCTCACATGGACTTTTTGAGATAATTTGGAAAGTTATGTTGGCCCGTTTTGTTTTATTTACCAAAACACTTAACGGATAATAATTCACCGTTATTACACATTAATGTTCGAAATCACAAATTTCAGAAAACAAAACAAATTGCAGACGACGCTTCCCTTTCCCGCCAAGAAGTCAGGAACATTTTTTTTTACTTCAATTCAGTTTTTCATTTTCTAGAAGTATTTTATCAATATATCACCCCATAGCATATAACATAGAGAAACATTATCATAGCCCGTTAACGTCCTATTCCTGATCACAGACCTCCTCTCATGACCCAAGGTCAGAGGGATTAAGGTCATATCTACCACATGGACTCAGTGTGTCGTATATAATATCTAAAGTAAGCTAAAAAATAAAAGCGGTCAGTCAAAATTCTTGGTCCAGCTTTATCAGAAAAATAACTATATTTTTTTCATTGTCTATAATCGTCCTAGCTAGCTCGTTTAGACTGAGTTTAACAATCGTCATAAAATAATTTATTGATTCAGGCGTTACTTTGCGGAAATCCATTATATAAGCAAGTGATGGATTAAAAATATCTTTGTAACAATTCCCGCGCTACTATAATTTCTTTTTCGAGAGTATTGGACTCTCGTTTCAGCGTTGGTCGTGAAGACATCGTTGTTCTAAAGCTCCTATCTTACCTGAAGATGCCCTGTGTAAGGACGAAACACGTGTCGTGTTGAATAGTTTCTCGATTTTTCGTTAAATTATAGTAGCGCATTTTTAATCCATCACTTGCTTAATCATCATAAAACATTTTATAGATGTAGCTTTTAAGTTTTTGTCAATAAATAGTGTATATATCTTTATCTAGTTATCTATATATAATAAATCGTACTAAAGTTATGTGTAGACTCTAACTATTATATCACCGGTGTCAGAATTCATACAAAATTATACTTAAAATTTAAAACAAATATTCACCTACGCGAAACCAAAAACATTAGCAAATGTATGTTAATATTTAATTCAAATGTCACAACTCTTGAGGATTACTGACAGACGAGTATGTGCTCACACAGTTTCCGAAAGTATCACGTCGCTAACAATTTACCACAACAACTTTTAAACAAACTAAAAACGTCACGTGTCGAAAATACTTTAATTAGTCATGATGTTTTAATGAGTCATGATTTATGATCATAGATAGGTGGTACTGAAGGTAACGCCCCACTGAAGTAAGTAAATTAATGAATCAAAAGTCGGGTTTGATTATACGGTTCCTAGTCCGTATAATGACGGATCATACACAAACACGCGAACGGGTTCGTTCAACGGAGGGGGCGTAAATGGAATTAAACTGTGTGTTGGTAAACAGTATTAATTGGAAGTTAATTATACATATTGTAAAATGTATTGTTTTAACGTAATCTATCTTTGTTGCAAATCCTGGCCAGCCGTCGTTTGCTAGATTTCTTACTAAGGCCAGCACTGAAACGTTAATACACTGAGATATAATGAAATGTATATAAAGCTAGCATTGTAAAGTAAGTCTTTCTTAAAGATGTTAATTAACTATAACACTGCACACTGCAAATTTTTCTTTAACAATATTATTAGCACTTATAATGCATATTCATTGCATTTTTTCTTGATTCAACTGTTATTGACATTATTAATTTGACATTATCAATTCCTAATAATATTGTGATTTATTTATTTATTTATTAATACAGACGACAAATTACAATTTTACAAATAAAAATCTTAAGAACTAAGGTACATAATCTAGATTGCAATTCAAATTTGTGTGTAATAAGCAGAACAGGATAAAAGACGTGTTACATCAAATACAAGACTTATTATAAAGATCACTTAAGACTAAGAGAATAGAAAAGTACTTGTACATATTATACCTAGTTATTTAAATTTAGTGACATGGGTACATACTATAGTAAGGTAAGTAAATAAATGATCTATTAAGTAACTACTTATTTAAAGTAACACAAAAAAAAAACAATTATGACCTTAAAGATAGCTGGATGAGACAGCCTGTCTGGATTTAATTTAATTTTAATAATTATATATGTCTTCTTTTCTGTGAAGTGTAATGTTGTACTACCAATAAATGGGTATTTGAGTATTTCATGTCAGCCGTATAAAGTACACTGCTGTACATTGCCCCCCCCAATATCATACATTATATTCAAGCAGTAAAGCTCGATAAGCAATTGCGTAACGTTGTAAGATCGCAAACAAGACGAGCTTAAAAATTCAACAGTATTATAATTAATATTTGCTCAGTTATCTTTAAAATAGATCTGAATCGCTGTCATACTGTAAAAAATCGATAAATATATTAGTTTCCAGGATGTTCAGGCCATTACTAACTCGTCATTATAGGTTCTGGGAACAGTACAATGCAATAACCGAATTCGTGCTGCCTTCATGTTTCTCCCCTGCATGTGGTGAATTTCAGTGTCAAATTATGTCAGAACAATGAATCATAATTACATTCGGTGAATTCCAATACCTGCATTATTGTTAAGCATATTGACAGCAAATTTCGATACAAATTTATTCATTCGTATGAAATGTAAGGTTTTCGTTAATTAACAACCCACATTGCGTTTTGTATTTTAATATATTTCCATATTTGCCGAATTTAATTTCAATATTTACGATATAAGATGGATGCGGCGATATGGACGATTTGACAAAGGTATGCAGAGAACCAGGATACTTGGCCTTTTTCGGGGAGGCTCGTGTTCAGCAGTAGACGGCATTTAACTAATATTTTTTTTAATTAATATGCTTTGTGAATAGGACCTACCTACCTCCTACCAAGATCTGAGGAGCCTAAGCCAACTTCAACTGCAAGTGGTGCACCTGCCGAACAACGGGCGAGGTTCTGGCGAGCATAAAAGTCCCCGGTAAGCGGCAATAGGCTTTCGATCTATTGAGTGGGACCAACAGTATAATTGGCGAAATGTGAGCGTAAAATATGTCTCTGGCTACCACTTTGGAAAAACTGGCGTGATATTATGTGTGAATGCATTGTGAGACTTAAAAAAAAAAAAAAATCTGACACTCACACCAATTATTTAGTTCCAAGATAAGTATCATTAAGAACTTGTGTTATGGATACTAAATAATGGATAAACATACATAAATACTATTTTTTTTGTAAATACATACTTAATGTACATAGAAAAACAGACCAGAACAAATATTCATATTTATACACACAAATATTTGTCCTGTGTGGGAATCGAACCCACGACCATAGGAGTGGAATGCGGGTATACTCGCCACCACGCCATATCGGTCGTCAACAATTTATTGATTCAGGCGTTACTTTGCGGAAATCCATTGTAAGCAAGTGATGGATTAAATTGTCTTCGTAACAATTCCCGCGCTACTATAATTTCTTTTTCGAGAGTGTTGGACTCTCGTTTCAGCGTTGGTCGTGAAGACATCGTTGTTCTAAGGCTCCTATCTTACCTGACGATGCCCTGTGTAAGGGAAGGAAACACGTGTCGTGTTGAATAGTTTCTCGATTTTCGGGAAATTATAGTAGCGCGGGAATTGTTACAAAGATATTTTTAATCCATCACTTGCTTAGATTTATTAACATCCCACACAGCGTTTTTAACCCTAATCTTAGTAGATCTCTGACTATGAGCACTATACAACGGGTACAGATACTTCTATTTTTTTAATTATATTCAGGCCCTGGTGTTACTTGAATACTTCCTTTAACATATTCGTACCGATAAACGTCTGCTTCCTAATACATACTTTTAATATATAAATATAATATATTCTCTTACAATCGCACCAATTATTTAGTTCCAAGATAGTATAAGTATCACTAAAACATGTGTTATGGATACTTAATAACGGATAAACATACTTAAATACTTTTTGTTTTTTTGTAAATACATACTTAATATACATAGGAAAACACTCAGACCAGAATAAATATTCATGTTCATGCACACAAAGATTTGTCCTGTGTGGGAATCGAACCCACGACCTCCGGAGTGAAGTGCTGGTATACTGACCTTCACGCCATATCGGTCGTCAAATATATATAACCCTATATAACCCTGATCTTTGAACCACTACAAGTATGATAATTCTAAATTCAGCAGTATTTGTTGACCTGTAAACAGCTTACAACGAAATTCTCAATTTCCCATCCAAGCGATATCGCAAAGAGGATATTGGGCACTTTTGACAGCTCTCCATTTGGCAACGAAATTCAAAATTGGACAGCATGAACTGCCAATAAGGCGCAGCTCTCGGAGCAGCGACATCTGGCGGCACTATTAGCTGGAACTGGACTGAATTGCGGGACTCGAAGCCGTATTGGAAACGCGTAAGTTAGTTGGCACTTGCTCGAGCTGTTACACGATTTGTGATGGATGTTAATAAATGGGATGGGATTTAAATTAACAATAAAACGCAAGCTGTCTTTAAAGGGATACTATTCTATTAAAGACTATATGGCTGATAAAAATGCTTGGGATTAAACTGCCGTTTCATACAGGCTATTCTAATATGAATGACTTAAAGCATGAATATTGTTATATTATGTTGCATTGTATAGCGTCACAGACAAATGAAGATTGTAACTAACCAATCATAATTTAAAAGAGCATAGCCTGTGAGTTTCTCGCCAGTTCTTTTTACAGAGCGGTGGCTCGGAACTGGCACTTAGATTCACTTGCACTTAAATATTTTTTGTTTTTTTAAATTGTTTGGTTGCAAGTGAATATAAGCTTCGTGATTTTAGTATTATTATATTTTATTTGTTTTTGTTATTTTTTAATAGTTTGGACGTTTTCAAGTACTATGTAATAGTTTATGAAATAAAAAGTATTTTGACTCTTCTGACTTTTGATGGGTTACTTGCTTGGAGCTTTAACAAATTATGTCTAAAATATATTATTTTACAAACAAGAACCTTCGTAACTGGTACTTAGATTCACATACACTTAATTTTTTTTATGCATGTAAGTGAATCTAACGATGACTATTTCAAGTGCTATGTTATAGTTTATAAAATAAACTTATTTACTTTATTTTACGTTTACGTAATTTAATAGATCTTACCTTACCCTGTTAGAATTTATTCAACTACAACGTTGTGGGAACTGTCTGTCATAACATTAAAAACTGAAAACCTTTATGTCAAATAAAATATAATATTTATTTTTTTCTCAACACAAACAATTGGTTCATTAGCAGTATGTAGATGATTATATTTATTACAAAGTAACAGTTTGTTTTCGTGAGACTGATGCCTGAGATAGGTATGAGTACATACCTGTTTTACAGGTCATCAGGCTCCCAAAAACCTGGGATCGCTTTGTTTAACAGGGTGATATCGAGACATGAGCACAATAATTGGCACTATACTAAGTACCACAACTGAAGTTGTAGAATTTACTAAGTATCTATAACAATACAATGAGAGGAAAAAAAACTAAATAAAAAAATATATATGTATGTTTACTTATGTAACACAAAATAGCTTTTCACATTGTTACATAGGATTTAGTCAGTCATAAGAGTTAACTCAGTTAAAGACAGTAACACTTGATTGATAGAATTAAATAAAATTAGTTTTGTTTATTTTTTATAGTTTGTTCCTCAACTACACGAAAATAGCTTGACTTATTGTGGTGAAATTTAGGGACGAGAATGGATAACAAAATAAAACTAAAAAAATAATACATTCAAAACTAATATGGCGAACATAAGAAATCTTCTCGTGTTTATAACAACCTCTATTTTATGTTTATTACATTATTCTTCCCCGCTCCAGGACACGTCCTAATTACTTTCCAAGTTTCCTGGAACTGGTGTCACCCTCGCTCCACGTGGTCGGCGTCCATAAACATTGCATATTTTAGTTTGTTTATGTAATCTAATGGAAGCGCTCGTAGCTCCGCTTTGAAGGAGTTCACTGTTATACTTAATAATTATATGGGTGACTGTTTCATCATCATCGCCATCTCGGTCCATTAACGTCCCACTACTGAGCACGAGCCTCCTCTCACATACCGAGGTGCGAGGGTATTGGCTCATACTCCACCACGCTGATCCACTGCGAATTGGCGGATAATATTATCCTTAAAATGCTGAACATTGGCCTACCCAATAAATTATATTATATTTTGACGACCGATATGGCGTGGAGGTCAGTATACCTGCACTTCACTCGAGAGGTCGTGGGTTCGATTCCCACACAGGACAAATCTTTGTGTGCATAAACATGAACATTTGTTCTGGTCTGGGTGTTCTCCTATGTATCTTAAGTATGTATTTACAAAAAAAAAGTACTTATGTATGTTTATCCGTTATTTAGTATCCATATTAACAAGTTCTTAATGATACTTATCTTGGAACTAAATAATTGGTGTGATTGTAAGAGAATATTTATTTATTATTTATTAATTAATTGGGAATACTTGCCCACTATCACGACACTGGGCGGGTTGGTGTTCGCAGTTTAAGCTAGTACGCAGGGTGACCATCATCGGGTGGGATTTCTCTTCTTCAACTTACGAGGTGAGAGTTAGATGGTGATTTACTCTAAACAACAGAATAAACTCATTTCCTTCAATAAGCAAGCATAGATGTTAACAATAAAGAATACAAAGCATTTGTAGTGCCATCCTTTGTCCTCGCTGTGTTTTGTTCCTTTGTGTCAAAACGCGATGCTTACGCCCACACTTCTTTCGATTGTCAGAATACACGCGGTATAGTTCGTTTCCCATCATACAATACAAACGAATATATACCGAGAGCCGGTAAAAGTGCAAGTGATAAAATTATAAATATATTTCTTATGTCATTTTTAATATCCTTAATAAGTTAAAGGGACTTTAGTAACGAGTTTTTAGTTCACTTTACTGACATGAAACTAACTCAAAAGATTTGTTCTTCTCAGTCTAAGCAAGAATTAAAAATATCTTTGTAACAATTCCCGCGCTACTATAATTTCCCGACAAACTATTCAACACGACACGTGTTTCGCCCTTACACAGGGCATCTTCAGGTAAGGTAAGGTAATCTCAGAACAACGATGTCTTCACGACCAACGCTGAAACGAGATTGTTACAAAGATATTTTTAATTCTTGCTTACAATTGATTTCCGCAAAGTAACGCCTGAATCAATAAATTATTCTTCTCACTAGGATGTGTTGTCGAATCGCTGGAATAGTCTCCAATTACAATTAACCACATATAAGGACATGAATTTAAATCAGTTTGCAATTAAGGAAGATATAAGTGAATATTCAAGAAAATAAGAAAACACATGTATAAGCATCTTTTTTTTTAATGTGACACGTCATAATGACAACGTCCTGCCTGATGGTAAGCAGTCGATGCTGTCCAAAAAAAATGAAAGCGCTTCATATTGTGAAATAAGTACGGTATAAAGCGCATCCACTCATGACGGCCTGCTAAAATGCCGTTTCACGCCCCGCTTAAAAGACCCGGGATAATAGGAAATAGGAAACACATGAGCCGGCAGCGAGTTCCAAAACTTAATGGTCTTGCTCAGAAATGCTTCTTGGTTCTTTCTTATTTTCCGAAGTCTGTTTAATTGTTATGTATCCGACCTCCTGTTGACATCTATTTCGCGCCACTCTGATTGCGTGAAGCACGTGAATGATACACCCTATCTGTACTTCCTCATCCGCCCCAGGGGGCGCGATTGCCAGTTATTAGATATAAATGGGGATCTTAGAACCGTTTCCTACATGTATCCCTCATATAGTTCACAAGCAGGGAAAGGAATAGGTGGATTAAAAATATATAATACTCTTACAATTACACCATTTTTTTAGTTCTAAGATAAGTGTCATTAAGAATTTATGTTATGTATACTAAATAATGGATATTTATTTTTGTTGTTAATACATAGGACTTTAATATACACGGAAAGACAACCAGACCTGAACAATATTGATGTTCATGCATACAAAGATTTGGTGTTGGAATCGAACCTACGACCACAGGAGCGAAGGTTACTGATATACTGACCTCCACGCCATATCAGCTGTCCATTTATATTTACCAACAACTAACAAGCAGATAATGCCAGTTAGTAATAAAGAATACATACATGATTGAAATACTACTTCACATACTACTACTGGCACTAATACTGGCTTTAAAATATAGTCTAGTTTGGCAGTTTGTATGTGCGATAGCGAATAATTATGAGACATTAATATTTCACTCAAATTTTGGCTGACTATTCTTCAAATGAAATAAGACATTTTAAACTAGTATCAAATGCATTGATGGCAGTAACCGCTCCATATCATGCCTTATCAAAATCTTGAATGAACACTACGGGACGACATGAATTTGTCTTTTATTAGACAATGCGCATTTTCTAATAGAACCTACATTTACTTAGCGTTTAG
Organism: Musotima nitidalis; assembly: GCA_949126915.1. Taxonomy (NCBI): domain Eukaryota; kingdom Metazoa; phylum Arthropoda; class Insecta; order Lepidoptera; family Crambidae; genus Musotima; species Musotima nitidalis. The sequence continues at coordinate 20,677,659 of OX421416.1, forward strand.
TAAACATTAAAACTTGCTTATGAAAGTTTGTGAGCTTATTCTTAGTACTTTAAAAATAAAATATTCTACTTAACTTAGCATTGCGTTCATTGGAGATATCGTAATGTCCTGACGAGAATTCCAGGTTAATATGGTCTGTCTATTCCTATCACTGTTCACAAGATCATTATAGCTCTATATCTCTCCGTTCTTTGTTCGAAGGGGATCTTAATCTCTGCCATTTGTTTGGTTACTTTTCACGTCGTTACTAAAAATGGATGACGTGAGTTTTCTCAGGGAATCGGTCGTGAATAAACTCGTATGTTTTTATTGACAGTCATTGGGTAGTCCTTACTAATTTCTTCTTTGAATAGGTTACTTATACTATAAAACAGAACTGACAGCAAATAAGCGCTGTCTCTTCTAGATGAGATATGTAAAGTAAAAAAATATTGATTTCATAAACTATTAGACATAGTACTTGAAAACGTCATAATTAAAAATGAACAAAAAAACAATCGAAATATTATTACACTAAATCACGAAGCTTAGATTTACTTACATGCAACGAAACAATTTAAAAACAAAAAATAATTAAGTGTAACTGAATCTATATGCCAGTTCCGAGCCACCGCTCTGTGAGAAGAACTGGCAAGAAACTCACAGGTACTTGAATTACAATCTTCATTTGTCTTACAATTTTCATTTGTCTTGGGCTTCATTTGTATGATCTTTAGATATTAGATGTTAGTAGTTTTATGAACAACTGGGGGGGAATCTTTATAATATTTTACTTTAAGAAATTTTATTAGAGTTTCTTAAAGCATTCTTCTCAATGTCATTGCCTTTTGGAAGCCTCGTTAGAGTCACCGACAGGCTGACTGACGGTCAACCCCCTTTAGAATCAAGACAGGCTGACTGACAGATCCCCTCCATAAAAGTCACCGACAGACTGACAAATTTTGAGAAAAAACCAAAACAGATAGATAAACTGACAAATCTTAACAAATTCTGACAAATATCGCTTATATCACTTTCTTTGTTGTTAAAAAAAAATATCGAATTTCCATTTTGTGTGTAAAAATTTGACAAATCTAAATGATTTTAAACATCAGAAAAGTTTTTTTTAATTTTTATCCTTAAATATGGATGGTTTATGGATTTCAGATTAGTTTTAAAATTATTTGACTGTTTGTTCCGCATTGGGTTCATGTGGTAAACTATGATCAATACCCTCTACCATGGTTCATCGGAGGAGGTCCGTGCTCGTACCTAACGTATGATATGATGATGATATATTTATATATGTATATTCTATTATATTCTATATTTCCTTAATAAAATAAAACTCACGGAGCCAAAGCAGATTGGGGTCGCACAACATGAACTCTGCTAGTTTCATATTTCACACTGCATGACAAATGGGCGACTGGCTTTTTATGTTTGGCTACGGAGAGCGGAATATACTGCTTCATTAGAGTGAACTACTGTGTGTCCTAAGTTATATTTGATGACCGATATGACGTGGTTTGTAGTATACTTTGTACTCGGTCCTAAAGTTAAAAGTACGATTCGCGCACAAGACAAATATTTGTGATTATAAATACGAATACTTTTCCTGGTTTGGGTGATTTCTACGTATTGTAAGTTTATTTATAAACAAAAAATATTTATGTATATGTACCCCAAGTACAATCTTATGTACATTTTCTTGTAACTGGCGGGAGAGAAAACTAACCTTGACGATTTTCTTGCCCGTTCTTTTGCGATCAAGCACCCGCCCGCAGTGAATGGGCGCGCTAGTTTTGACGTTCATAAGAGCTCCTTTGAGCAGAACTTGAATAAATGAAGATTTTAAAGAATATTTGTTATATAACAGTCAAATCACAAATCATTAATTACAATTTAAGTTTCTTTGGTAAGGTTGTAAACAATCAATTCAACAATTTCAGTCATAATTGCTCGCAGTGCGTATCCAATAAAACAAGATCTATTTGCGGACATAATCATTTCATCCCAAAAACATCTAATGCAGAACGAAGCAAAGACCACACTACATTTAGTTAATGAAATAGAAAACCTAACCAAGAATTGTTCCTACATTAGGAGCAAGGGAATATACATTCAAACAAAGCATTACATATAAAACGGTATTACATACTCCTGTTAGTAACACGTAACCTCAGTTTTAGCTAGTCTAATAAAGCCTTGAAAGAAATAAAAACAAAGCATTGTTAAAACGTGCTCGGCAGCGGCTCGGCCGTTGAGCGGCTGGCCGCGCGCCAACAGCCAGCCATCCGCTTGAGCACAGTGTTATGAGCTGCACTATAGCAGCACAATGTTATTATGTATCATTTAAGAGGCGTTCCCCAAAAATATGCTTATATTTTGATGCTGTTGCAAAACGCTTTTGTGCTTGAAGCCTCTTGTTAAGTAATACCTCTTTATATAGCATTATTGGTCCCGATTTTTTTATACCGGTTAATAGACGTTAGAGGCCTAACCTGACGTGAATCTTACCTTGTCTTAAGAGAGGAGGCGACATTCTAATAGTGGGATGTTATTATGGAGAAATTGGCTTAAAATTACAAAATAAGGGTATTATTCTTTATTTATTTAATTTTAATTGCATACTCAAAAGTATTACAAAATGCGAACTTAATGCCATAAGGCATTCTCTGCCAGGTAACCTTACAAAACTTTAACTTAGGTATTAGAGAACGGATGAAATACTTATTAGTTTAATTAATTCATGGTAATATTTATAAATACTCCATGTATATAATTTGCTACCTATTTGCGTAAGCCTGCAATGTAAGCGTGTAGCGTAGTAGATAATAAAAGTTAACAGAAGTAATATTTTATTCCTGAGAGATACTACCTCAATACTTTAGCCGAATACCGTAATATTTTGTGGTGCTCTATTCCGGTGAATTCACTTCTCAATAAAACACATTTTAGGGATTTAAATCCCTCCATCACAGTGAATCATGATCTTCTTATGTGGACACCACGAACCACTATAAAGCACTTATATATAAAGACATAAAAAAATTGTACAATATTAGTATACATAGGGATTTTTAGCAGTACCATTTGGTATATTGAGTTACTGTTAGTAAGACGACAATTTACAGACTTTATTATATTTATAGACAAACGGCTTATTAAAAAACTTTAGACCTCTAAAGTTAAGCTAGGTTTAAAACTAGTGCTGTCATTATGTTGTGTTATATATTCTTTCATTTCATAAAATTAAGACAGTGAATAGTTGCAATAGTTTTACACCTGGTTTAACTTTAGATTTTTTTGTAATACTTTAAATTTAGTTTGTAATAAGCACCTATAAATCTATCTTTGCAATTCCTATTAGATCTGAGACGTTGCACTAATCATATATATTACGTGTACGTTAGTAGTAAATCTTGGCTGGAACCAGGAGTCTCAAAGGCGCTGCTTACAATTTGCAATTATATTACATCGAATAATTATGAACGCAGTTTGTGGTATCTACATTACAAATGTATTTAAATTATGTGAGGAGAGGATGCTTCTCAAAACTTTAATTGAAAAATAGTGAAGACGAAAGACGATATGCTTGATACTCTAATTATATTAGATAGATAGATAGATAGATATACTCTTTATTGGCCAAGAAACTTAAAAACTACAGATTATAATATTAAAAAAAATATATTTAAAGCCAATCTAGGCGGTCTTATCGCTAAAAGCGGAGAGAACAGGAAAGCAGTAGGCAGAGCACATAAACTTTAAAAATAATAAACACAAAAACTATTTGTTAAATATGAATAAAATACACAAATACATGAAATATACATATACATTATATTATTTAAAAAACTGATACAAACAACTAATCAGATATATTCAAAAAGTAAGACTTCACCCGCTCCTTAAAAGAGTTTAATGTCTGAGCCTGTCTAATGGAAACAGGTAAGGAATTCCAGAGACGGATAGCCTGAATGGTAAAGGATTAATATATTTTTTATTATGAAATGAAAAAAGAAACGATTGTTGTAAATATTTCTTCTTTAAGCTAATGTTTTGCTTACAGCAATGTCCAAGGAATTTTTAGTTTATTTAAAGATTTGCTATGTTAATATTAACATAGCTCATAGGTAAGGAAAATAAAAATATAATACATTTGGTTTGTTACGGTAGTGCAGCTTTGTACATTTCGGAATTAGGATATGTAACTGTTTGAAAAAAGAATTTGTTTAATAATTATACCTATGGTCATTCTAAATTTGAATGACTAAAGAATAGCGATAGCAAAAAAGTTTTAAACGATGTCGTAACAAAAAATAATCGTACTAAAAATTTGAGTTTACGATTGGTAATCCCTTTGAACAATTGTATCAAAGTAAGCCATGCTGTGGTGAACTACTCCGTAAGAGAGACAACTGGAAAACAACTGTTGTTTAAAACATGGCGATTGCTCTGATTCTAGTCGAGGCGGCGAAACGCTATGAAAACTAAATAGTTTTAGATCTTTTTAAAGTATATTGATGGAATTACGCAAAACACAGTTAAATACCATTACGTTTAAGTGCTGCCATGCTTTAGGCTCTGCTCTTACACCCTCATTTGAAAGACGATGATCTTGATATATTGGGAAGCCCCAGTTCAGATCTAATTCTTGCATACAAATTGCGTTGTTCCACAACTTAAGGAGGTTACAACCGAGCTTCACAGAGATGACAGCTAACACTGAGGAGCCCCTCGGGAACCTTTCTGGTTTCTTGGGGGTTTTTTCAAAAGGGTTATCGCGGCCCCGAGACATAGCAGGCTCAAGATGGAACATGGAGGGCTTTAGTCAGTAAAAACCTGACACACTCATACGCTCTGCCCACAAAAAAAGCATTTTACATGTCAATAATTGACAGCAACTAAACAAAACAAGAAAAAGAATGCTACAAACTGAATACCACTCAACCTTAGCCTTAGCAACGAGATGCCAAGAAGCTGATTAAGACAGTCATGAGATGGTCCATCCATAAAAGGTTACACTGACCTCCACGCTATATTAGTGGTGTAGTTAAAATAACATCGGCTGAACTTATCTGTTATGCTTAATTATCATCATCATCATCTCAGCCATCTGTATAATATTCGTCTTCGTTTTGTCCATGTTCATTTTGAGACCTACCCTTTGGGAAGCTCTGTCGAGGTCTTCGAGCATTGTGCCCAGATCCACAAGCGACTCCGCTATGACCACTATATCGTCGGCAAATCGAAGGTGAGACATATACTCGCCATTTATGTTGATGCCGTAGATTCCCCAGTCCAGCATTTTGAAAACATCCTCCAGGGCAGCAGTGAACAGTTTCGGAGATATGACATCTCCCTGTCTCACGCCCTCCCGCAGGAGGATAGGATTCGTGTGCTGGTCTAGTACTCGTACGGACATGGTAGCGTTTTTGTATAAACTTCTCAACACTCTGTTATACTTATACTTTTACAAATGCTGCGGCTAGTAATACTAGAGTGTTTAGGTGTCCCCGGATGATCAGCGTGACATCATGTGGTGTCCGACAGTGTGCTGAGGAGACACTGTTTCAGTATGCTTACTCCAATGTCTTTAATTATGTATTTTTTTTGCACACCTGTAAATTCCATATATTTGATAATGTATACTTTGTTTAGTTGTATTGAATAAATATATTGTCTTTACTTATTTATTGTAAAGGGATCCTTTTTTTTTGTTTTACGTTGGTAACAAAATGCGTTTACGCACTGCCTTCCGGCCAAAGGGGGACCGAAAGGGGGTGTGGGACTCACCACCGGCAGAAAAAAAGACATAAATGCATACATAATGTCAGCCTCTTTCTCGTAGGGGTAGGCAGAGATCACATCCTTCCACTTGCTACAGTCTTGGCACACACTTTTAGATTCATAAACATCCTCATACACGCCCGTAAAAAAGAGAATAAGACATTCTCCTTCAAATCATCAATTTATCTTTCACAAATGACAAAGGCAATGTTATTTATACTAAAAGGTCTCATCTAAGGAAATATTTACTTTCCGTCTGCTAAACCATTTATCATTCGCATTAATGTTGTTTATACGAAATGGAAGATTCATTAATTCTAATGAGTTTCCCTTCATTAATATCAATATTGAGGAAACTATTGTATCTTCCTTGGGCAGCATGTAATGGACGTACATTGATTACGGAAATTGCTGACTTGCAGTTTATCGGGAGTTTACAACAATTTTCCTCCTGTTACAACTTTGAATATTTAAGTAATGTATAATGTAATGTGACATGCAGTAAATGATTTGATTTGAGACTTTTTGGTAGTTGTAAAGCAATGAAACGCTCATAGCTCCGCGATGCTCGGTGGTCACAAACGTTCACAGAAGTAAAGCAGAGTTTACAGAGGTCAGTCCTTGGATGGGTGACCGTTTGTGTGGCATTTGATATCGAGCGCTTCCGTGCTTCGGAAGGCACGTTAAGACGTTGCCCCGGTTATCACTAAATGTGGTAGTCGTTAAGCTATATTAGAGGCCAATTGGGCGGCTTGATAAATTCTAACAGCAGGACGCCATACACCTGCCTCTGCCAATCCGCACTGGGTCAGCGTGGTGAAATATGACCAAATACCCTCGCACCTTGGTATGTGAAAGGAGGCTCGTGCTCAGTAGTGGGACGTTAATGGGCTGAGATAATGATGATGATGCTGAAAGCAGTGGTTTATTAAAAAGTTGAAACAACAATTTAGCATTTTGATTAAAATTTTGTCGATTATCTTTTACAAGTTTCAAATGTTTTCAAATTTAGACCGTGACTTTGACCAGTATGGTTTACCGCGTTTCATATGATTTAGGGTTAAAAATTCTACAATTACCAGGGAGAGTGAAATAACAGACCTATTTTATAAAAATTGTAAACATAGCTTTCACTGTAAAGAAGAACGCAGTCTGCCTTTTATCTTTAATATTTAGATCCTCTTTAATTCAAAAGAGCTCACATATAAGGCATAACATTTGTGAAGTCACTTACGTGAGTAGTTGGAGTGCAATACGTGCTCATTGGCCAGCCGCCAGATCCACGAGAGCTTTGAAACCGCTTTAGTTTTGTCATAAAAAGAAAAAATAAATCAAACACGTTGAGGGCCTGTTTCACAATGTCTACTTCGCAGTTAAAGTTATAGGGGCTTATTATAAAACGCAATCTAAAGTTAGTCACTGTCTTTACCTTATCAAATGAAAGTGATAGCACTAGTTTCAAACCTGGTCTAACTTTGAATTTCGTCTTGTTATAATCCCCATAGTTTTTTATGAACTATCTGTCAAGCAAAGAGCGGCGATAGACTCATAGGGGTTATTATAAAACAAGATCCAAAGTTAAACCAGGATAAAAGAAGAGTAGGTATATAAGGACCTTACCAACATCTTAGAAGTTCAAACAAATGGAAAACCTGCCGATCAACGGACGAGGCTCTGGCAAACATAAATTCCCGGAAAGCGGCAATAAGCTCGGCACCTATTACGTGGGACCAGTATTAAAATTGGCGAAATGTGGACTTATAATATGGGCATTTTACAAATATTATTTACAGAACACCGAACACCACACACACACAGCTTATTATCACCATTTTTTTCTTGCACGCTCTTCAACTTTAATCGCATCCGTGCAAAATGTTTATCAGACACCCGGACGTTTCCTCCCGCCTGATTCTGTGAGGAACCTACCGAAGCAGGCATGCCCGGTTAGGACCTTTTTTTTATTTTATTATCGTCTGTAAAAAAATGCTGCTTACGCACTGTCTCCCGGCCAAAAGGGGGCGACCGGGAGGGGGTGTGGGGCTCACTGCGGCCGACGCGACCACCGCAGTCCTACCCACTAAAAAACTTCAGACGACGCCCACCGCTGTTGAAAAGGGGCGAGGCACCAGTACCCGGGTTTGTAGCTTCCCCCCGGATCGGAACCGGGGAGACCTCCTCAGGAAGGCGCAATTTGCAGCGCCCCCCCTACCTCTATGTGCGGCCATGGCGTAACTGGCCGACTTCGGGGGGGGGGGTCTATGGCGAGACGGAAGGGGCCCCCTGCCCCCGCCGCCTAAGACCCCCCGGGCGCTGCCTGACGGACCCTCCTGGCCCGCCCGCTGCGCCAACGGCGTAGCCGGAGAGAGAGCGGATCCCGCTCCCTCTCCCGCTCCGCGGCCTCCTTCTGCGACATCACCACTTCGCAGAAGATGCCCGGTTAGGACCTGAGTCAGGCGGTAGGTAAGCGCGCCGTGGCGCCTCTCAAGGCACTGCTCAAAGAGGGGACTTACCGCCACTATCGTGGTGAGCCCTGCACGGGGTTGCGACAGTCGTTCTCTCCATGACGCCATGAGATCGCGCCGAAAGCCGCATCGAGCTGCCGTGGCAGCGGAGTTTCTCCCCGACGTAGTATCTTCACGCGCCACTCATAAAGGCGCGTGAGAACTATCGCCTCGAGATCCCATCTATAAGATCTATCTATAGGATTCCTACCGTTTCGACAAGATCATCGGTCTATCGGATGGGAAATGTGTGTTTAGATTGAGATGCCACTTTTTGTATTTTAAACAATTTTATCCAGTTATTTTGTAGTAGTTTAAAAGTATTAGTAGGCCCGATCTTGGATTTTGTTGTGGAATTAAGATCGTCTTCTTCTAAGCCTGCTACGTCTACTTATTTATGTATATGTCTAGGTATAATCGTATAAATAGAATAAAACAATATAACTTACGTATGTTTCATAAGAACGGGAAGCAATGGCCAGTTGCCAAACACATGAGTCTTGTATCGTAAGTAACAACTAACTTGCTACTGGAGTCCCATCCCATGAGTCCGGTACCCATTCCTGACCGGCTAGTTCTGTAACGATATAAATCATTTTGGACGTCCCCTGATTTATAGACCGATCCCCAATTTCAGAGGGTTCTCGGTTCCGATAGACAATTATTGATGTTAATCTCGCTATCGGTCACGAAATGCGTTTTAAATTGTGCCTTTTTGATTCGAAGCGTTTTGGTTACTAAATGTTCGTTATACAATGGATATTGATGATGGTGACAGATTATGAATAAATAATAATTTACTCTTTATTGTATATCACGATAAAGATTACACATAAAAACAAAGAAAATTAAACCGGTTGGTAAATACAATGAGCGGTTTTGTCGCTTAAAGCAATTTCTTCCAGGCAACCTTTAATGGACAGAAAAATTAAGGACACAGAGGGGTACATCGTGATGTACAATAATAATTGAAAAGAAAATAAATAAATTACATTTTGAAGGAAAGAAATGGTTACTATCATAAGGAAAGGAAGTGATCCTTGACTAACGTCTTGAACGAATCCAGGGATTTTGCTTTTCTTATGTTACCTGGTAACGCGTTCCAAAGCCGAGCTGTATGCACAGTAAAAGACGAGTCGAAGAATTTGGTGGTGGTGAGAATCGCTAATATAAAACGAAAAAAGAAAATCCGACAACTAACAGACATTAAAATAGCTCGTCTAGTCTACTTCAGCTACTTCCACAGTGTTATGTATGACATATGGCATACTGCTGTGGGGTAAGGGTGCATACATTAATGTATCTTTGTGCTGCAGAAAGGGCCTGTTCGTACTATCTATGGTATGAGATCTCGCGACTCATTGAGAGATAAGTTTAAGGAAATATGCATAATAACTGAGTATTTATAAACATTAACTGTAAACTCATAAATATAAAAACCGTGATAGTCATAATTTAAACATGAGAAATAAGGATAAACTGGCTATGCCACTAATTATGCCAGGTAATTTATTGATTCAAGCGTTACGGTCGTGAAGACATCGTTGTTCTGAGGCTCCTATCTAACCTGAAGATGCCCTGTGTAAGGGCGAAACACGACGTGTTGAATAGTTTCTCGATTTTTCGGGAAATTATAGTAGCGCGGGAATTGTTACAAAGATATTTTTAATCCATCACTTGCCCCAAATTATAGGCTCTATAAAATGAAATATTGATAAATAGCGAATTTGTCAGCATTAATATCCGTCTATCCAGCAACAGGTAACCGAGTAGCACGTGCCGCGTGTTGGAGTGAACCGGTAAACAAGCCTCTCCGTCACCCAAGTAAACATTTACTCATCCTCTTCACTTGGGCACTCGCGGCCATTTCGCTAGTGTGCCGAATCAATTTGTCGGGTTTCATATTAGAAATTTGTTTAGGTTTTACTTGTAATTTATTATTGGCACTGTTCTCTAATATCATTATCATTTCTGCTCATTAACGTCCCACTGGTCCCACGATTGACTTCAGGCCTTCTTTATAGAACTTTGAGGTGATGATGATGATGATGATGCCGATCAGTGCAAATTGACAGAGGCAATTGCGTGGGGTACTGCTATTAAATCTTTTAAAAAATGCTCTATAGGCCGTATAGTTAAGCCAAGTTTGCAATAAATCTTAAATTTATTGTATGGCATAGATAACATTTTAACATGCCTTCAAAAGCTCGAAAGTATCGATACTTCCAAATACTATTATGAAAAATGCGAAAGTAAGTCGGTCTTAGTGTCTTTCTTTTCATGGCAATACTGAACCAATTTAAATGAACTTTGGTACTAGTCTACAGCCTGGGACATGGGCTACATTTTAATTGGAATGTACTTGTATCTATAGCTGTATATATCTGTCTATAACTGTCTATATCTATAGCTGTCACGCGGAGTCGCGAACGGCTGCTAGTATATCATATAGTAAGTAATATTAAAAAAAAGGCTTTAAGTATTCATTTTTTGTTTTTATTTCGATTATTATTCTATTTTTTAAATTTGATACAAATATTTAATTTCAACCTTAATTATAAGTTCTTAAGTGTATGTTGGTCATTTTTGTTAAGTAATTTTAGCTTAAGTAATTTTATTTCTGATACCCTTCAAATATTATTTTATTGTAAATTAGTTTTAATGTTTTAACCTGTGTTTGCCTTGTGAAATATTTTATTTGCATGCTGTGGTCTCCTATAATTGAGGGAGTACACATAATGTTACGGGTGTGTCACATATTATTGTATTTTTGTCGTGTATGTCCTTTGTTGGAGACCTATATTTTCAATAATTAAATAAATAAATATGAATACATAAATAATACCATAGTTGTTAATCTCCTCTGATCTAATTTAAATGTATCCTACTGCAACAGACTAACGATACTCGAGTAGTATAATATAATATAACATGGCTGATGGCAAACCCGGCCTCCTTGACGCTCCGGGCAAACATCATCCCGCCCGCTCGGGATCGCTGTCCACTTTACAAACAGCCTTTTGCTATGAACAGGAACTAATCCAACGGCTGAAGGTTTCTTTCGTTTACAACTCTTTCACTAAAATGTTTATTTACATGTCCATAATTCTCATATTTCTATAAGATGCAAAAAAGTTCACATTATGCCCATAGATCTCTGAGTGAAACGTATGATGTGGTGAGAGTTGGCTATCCTTCTCCCATATGAACACTAGATGGTGTTGCCTTCGGGGGCTGCATTGGGTGGTGGAAATCTCTGGTTCGCTACTACACTGCACTATTTGCTACAAAACTGCTTTTCATTTACAACTCTTGATAATTTGTTATTGCACGAAAAAGTCACTAAATTTCCTGTGTTTTGGTCCGGTTTATGCAACCGAGATTTATTTAATGTGAGATTCTTAAAGTCTATAAGAATTAATTAAAAATATGTTTGTTCTAGTTAAAGAACGAGCTATTTTTAGCTTTTACGCAATAAGGGTCTGTTGTTATTTGTCGCTTAGAAAAGAGTTTATGACAAGAAGTTTTGCAACAAACAACAAACACCGAAAAAGTTATGTGCTCTCAGTGCCCTAAGTCTGCGAGTGGTGCAGAGCGCGTAGAGCCTTGGCACAGTATTCCAAGCCTAATATTCTAAAAACTCGGACAAAGCGACTCGTAACCCTTTTTCATTTCCACTCCACAATATTTACACAGCAAAATTGAGTTGTCTTATATACCCGCTTTAAATATAATTAAGTACTTGTATGGTTCCCTTACCTCTCTGATCGTTTAAGGTTAATGCACATATAATATAATACTATACTAGTGTTAAGGTTTGGTACGCTTTTAAGAACATGCGCAAAATCTGGTAGATACTAATGACTTATTATAATAGCGTGGAAAATCTAGCAAAACCGTTAATAAGTAAAGAAGGTTTGATATATTTATTATTTCAGAATTAAAGTATATTATTTAATTTTGATAAAACTTTTCAAAATAGTTAGACAAACAAACCAATACTAAACTGTTTTCCGCGTCGATACTTACCTATAGAGTGTATAGGGATCCTACCAAGACCTAAGGAGCCCAAGCAAACCTCACATGCAAGTAGTGCTGATCAACAGACGAGGGTCTGGCGAAAATAACTGTGCCTGGTAAGCGGCAATAGACTCGCTTATTACGTGGGACCAACTGTATAATTGGCGAAGTGTGAGCGCATAATATGCCTCTGCCTACCCCTTTGGTGAAACAGGCGTAAATGTATGTATACATAATAGTCACTTACCTATTTAGAGTGCGTTTATTTATTAAGGACCTCTACAAAGGATACACAGTACATGCAATATTATATAAAGTAGTCAGAAGATTTGTGCTCCTTCAGTTTGAAAAGAACAAATCATGCATACATCATCTTTTAAACATAATTTTTAATTTAAACACAATAAAATACAATTCAAAATAAAGTAAACAACACAAGATAAATTTCCGTGGATGTTCTAATATATCTTTTAAAAATGCTATGCAAGAAAAAAATGCTATCCTCAAAGCGTTCATATTATTATTATATTTGTATAATTAAATAAAAAACATACTTATTAGTTCTTTTTAATGATGAAATTTGTACAAATAAGGTTTTATTGCAGTATTATTATTTTTTAGTCGAACTTATCACTAATATCAGTATAACTTTGGTTACAGGTAAACTGTCTTCATTGGTCTCACTTGTTATTCGCCTTCGGTCAGGTCCTGAGGGTAAGTGATTTCATTTTTTACTTCTAGAATATGTAACTGTTTTTTTCGTCCATATAACACAATATAAGAAGGTCCTGATCGAGGCCAGAGGCTACGCATTCCTAGACAAAACCAAAAAAAATTGTTATGTAAAAAGTACCCTAAACCGATGGGCGTGTATGAGGAGGTTAATGAATGAAGCTAAAAGTATGTGCCAAGATCGTAGCAAGTGAAATGATGTGATCTCTGCATAGCTCTAGTAAAAATTTGAAAATATTTTTAGTCTTCAGAGCCTTATTTCACTGTGTATTTTTTTGAAGGAAAAGACCTAATTAGAAATTGTGAAGGAAGAATTAAGGCTGCCATTGAATTAGTGGAGAAAAGGAACCTTCTATTTATTATACATTTTGAATAATTGTTCTTAGGTCGGGTATACAGACCGACTGACAATCACGTTAAACATATAACATCAGTCTGGGGCTCTTTCTTGAGGCTGTGATAAAAATAGTATGTCATTCCAGACCCTAAAACCGTTTAATTACACATGGCCGCGTTGCCTAACTCTCAATTTACACGTCAAATCAAACACAGATAATGTGGATCGGGAACAAAGGCCGGTAATTTCCCGTTTGCCGGTAAATAATTAACGCCGTACAATGGGCTGCAATTTCGCGCATTATGCCGGTTATGGACGACGCCTCTTCAGTGCCGGCTCGGATACGAACGGATATCGGATATGAAAGCAGTGAACACCTAAGATTTTCGGACAATTGCAGAAAATGCAGTGCATTTTACAACTTTTAATATTTATAGGGTAACGCAGCTTTACGAATCCGATATCCGTTCATATCCGATTTCAACAACGCAATACGATAACCGTTTAAACCCGGTGTACACAACGCGGCTACGGTTACCGGATCATATATTAACGGAAATTAGTTAATTAGTTATAGATTTGCACAAACAGTATTCACGCAAAAACGACAAACAGCGCGGGAAGACAAACATAAGATAAGATAGTATTATTAATTGGATAGAATACGTTGGCGACTCTGGGTGCCCTTAGTACTGACTACCGGGGGGAAACTAAGAAGGACCTGTAATAGGCGCAGCGAGCGGGCCAGGAGGGCCCGTCAAGCAGCGCCGGGAGAGTCTTAGGCACCGGGGCAGGACTAACAGGAGCTGTCTAACCATGGATAAGTGGGCTACATACTCTATTGTTGAACAAGGAGGAAGGAGTGGCGCATCCGCTTCGCTCTGAGGAGGTCCTCCCGGTTTTGGTAAGAGGGACTTAGGCCGCAGGTGGGGTGGCAGTTAGGTCTGCCAGCCCCACACTCCCTTTCGGTCCCCCTTTGGCCGTTAATGCATTTTTTACCGACATAAAGTAATAAAAAAGTATTATTAATACTCTCTCGGCCGGGGGACAATGCATAAAGGCATTATTTTACCGACGAAAATAAAAAAAATATATTTATAAGTCAGTTTGTATACAATTGAGCCGATTTTGTAAAAAATTTGTAAAAAAATTGTAAGACATTCGAAAACCTACTTTTCATATTTTTTTCCATGGTATTTTAGCATGAGATGAACTGTATGTCACGCCAGCGAGACCACGTCCTCTACGAGAATACCTAATAATAATTTTAACCTTCGTAATTTGCACTTATAATTGCAAAAATTTATAATCTCCCGTGTGGACATTCACTAAGGGAAAAGTTTAAAGAAATTGGTATTTTGACAGTGGCCGGTCAATTCATTTATGATAACCTGGTTTATGTACATAAGAATACTGATCAATTTAGTAAGAAAAGCTGTATACATAACCTAAACACAAGGAATAAGCATAAATTAGTTGTACCTGCCACTAGGCTCCAAAAGATAAACAAATCTTTTAAAGGTCAATGTGTACGATTCTACAATAAAATCCCAAGCAACATACAGCAATTGAGCCTAAATAAATTTAAATTAACCATAAAACACAAGCTGTCTTCAAAGGGATACTATTCTATTAAAGACTATATGGCAGATAAAAATGCTTGGGATTAAACTGCCGTTTCATACAGGCTATTCTAATATGAATGACTTGAAAAAATAAATATTGTTAAGGTTATGTTATATTGCATTGTATAGCTTCACAGACAAATGAAGATTGTAATTCTAGTACCAAACTAATGGACATATTTAAAAGAGCATAGCCTGTGAGTTTCTTGCCAGTTCTTCTTACAGAGCGGTGGCTCGGAATTGGCACTTAGATTCACTTACACTTAATTATTTTTTGTTTTTAAATTGTTTTTTTGCATGTAAGTGAATCTAAGCTTCGTGATTTAGTGTAATATTATTTCGAATGTATTTTTTTTTCATTTGTAATCATGACGTTTTCAAGTACTATGTATAATAGTTTATGAAATAAATAATTTTTTTACTTTACTTTACTTTACTTTAATGAATTCTTTTCATGTCATAAAATATACTTCATCACAATTTGGTCTGATTTTGAAGCAATATACATTTTCAACTTTCTCAAATTAAGTCTTTCAGGTGTGTGAAACTGAAACAGATGGGTAGTTCTTTTTAAATATTACAGATGGATATTCCTGAATATTATAAACAGTGTCAATATCACTCTCAAATGTTAGCAATTGGAATTCAAATCCAGTGCGTATACTCTCTGTAATGTAGTGTTGTATGTAACGGGCACGACCAACCGTAACACTTTAACGAGGTTACGCGATCGCAGATATATAGGTCGGTCCAGAAAGTTGTCTCCACATAAACTTGGTTTTAGTTGCATTTGAAAAGCTGATTTAGGATTAAGTAATTATATGGCAATTTCACATTGCTTGTGTGCTTTTTTCATTATTTTTAACAAAGGTGACGCTGAAAGATTGCTCAAAGAGAAAAAATATACATTATAATATTGCACGACCGCACAAATGAAATTTTTATCAACTTCCTACTATTAGCTAATAGAAATAACTAGATACCTGTGGCCTCGGAGTGTCAAGCGCATTGCAATGCTAATGGGGAATTTTCATTAAGTGCCTTGCAATTAATATCAATAAGCATAAGTAAATTTTTCAGTGGGCCTACCAACTGATGAACCCATAAACTGACATGGCGCGGAAAGTCGATGTCAGGTGGCTTCAGATCGATCGCTATTGAAAACATTCAAGGAGGTATATATATGTTCAGCAGTGAACTACTTCTAATTGAGATCACGACGAAACTTCTAATTCATCTGGTCATATAAGAGTAGGTACTTATAAAATAGCAATAAATAGAACGAAATCGACCTTCTGTACCTGCTTATGTCATATTGCAGAAGACTTGAGGGATTACTCGGCTGTTGAAAAACGCGCTCACTGAGCCCAGAGCAGATTATTTGAGCTTTAATTTGTAAAAATAGAATTGTTTGTTCAATTTTTATAGTTCGCGGAGCTCCAGACGATATTTAAAATATCGAGATAGAAATATTTTAATATCTCAGAGAGAAGTCTAGAGGGAATTACGATCATCGATATTATAACTGGTACCATTACTCTAGTTAGAGATTTTTATTAAAGTTGATTGGATATTTTCGGCTTTTCTTTGCAATAATCCATTGTTAATAACTCAGTAAGCCAGGTTCTTTAGGCTCTGTGATTGTTATACAATGTAGGTTCCATCATGTTTAAACGGCCAGTGCATTTGTTTTTGCGTAATTATAAAAACGTTCGAACAGTACTATTTTTGGTAATGGCCTTCTAACAACTTAATATTTGCTAACGTAAGTTATCTCTTGTTTACTAAATAGTACTTAATAGTAAATCACTAGAAAAGCCCTTACTCTTTTGCCTCAATCATCCTTTCACTAACTATGAATAAAAAAATCATTAAAATTCTATTCAAAAATTCGACATCAAAACAACATACTTCAGAAGCTAAATTTCAAACGAGAGTTGAATTCAATAAATGAAAGAAAATTTTCCATATCTGTTCAGCTGAAGTGTAATCGGGTATTGAATTCAAGCCACGTAATATACGGCTCGAATTCAAAGCCGCTTACGAGCAAACTGCTTTACGAAGCGTTTTAGATTGTTACCGAGTTTCCATTGAGCGTCGCTACGAGACAGCCTATTGTATGTTTCCGGTTTAAATATCAGATCCCGGACACGATTCCCTAAAAACTAATTACCGATTTTTGAGCTGGATGGCAATTAGGGCAGATTTATTGCGAGAGCGAGCCATTGCCTCTGGATCGCGCTACTTTTCGAAAGCGTTTTCATAGAGATGTTTATGATGCCAATGTGTCGTAAATACCCGATTTTATATTTCAAATGTCAGTGTAAAAAATAATCGTTATTTGATGTTTAAATAAATGGAGTGTTATACTTATAAATGTCAGGTAATTGATATTGAATTTGTATGGTGTAATGAAGATTTGACAATTTATATATATTGTAACGACTATGTATTCCATGTTTCATTGCATAAAAATAAAGTTAGAACTAAACTTTTAAAAAGTTGAAATTATATAAAAACAGTAAAAGCTACAGATCATATTTAATTTACAAAAAAAAAGTATGTTTATTCGTTGTTCATAACACAATTTCTTAATGATACTTATCTGGGAATAAAATAATTGGTGTAATTGTCAGAAAATATTTATATATTTATAAAATTTACGAGCATATCTATCGTATATACTCGTATTTCACTATGTGAATTAAGCATATCTTTACCTAAGCCAATAAATATAAATGGTTAGTTATTTATAACTGTGATTGTAAAATGTTAATTTCGTCGATAAAATTACTGCTTACAAACTAAAAAGATCACTTTATATAATCAAAAATACTAAGGGATACTCCGGATATGAAGTTCCACAGGAAATGTCCCCTCACTAAGTGCCTATGGAGTAATTATAACATCTTGACTAGCGGTTCGTTTCACTTCCGTTATTAGATATAGCATTGAAGGGTACCGTACTGATTCTATTATTCCCTAATTGATTTTGACCATTACATAAACATATCACAATAGCTGATCTCGTCTGCACATTCGGCTTGAGCTACAGTTTATAGAGTACAGCTGGTATTTCTAGTATATTTCATTTCAAAATTTGATCAATATCTTTGTGTACATTTTTATTTGAATATTAGAAAGTATTGACTGCCACTGGGTTATATATAGGGCTCCTACCAAGATTTGTGAAGTTCAAGCCAACCTCACCTGCATGTGGTGCACCTGCCGAACAACGGACGAGGCTCTGGCGAAGATAGAAGTTCCCGATAAGCGGCAATAGGCTCGCCACCTATTACGTGGGACCAACAATACAATTGGCGAAATGTGGGCGTACAATAAGCCTCTGCCTACTCGCAGGCCTGTGTTGCAGCAGTCAAAAAGAGAATAACAATTTAAATTACATAATGTAGTTATAAGAGCTCCGGTTCGACTGAGACTATGAAGTAGTTCGAACAATAAACTGATAAATAATAGAAAAGAAAACACTTACATAACAAAATATAAAAACAGAATAAAATGTGTCGTGTCTGCTTCTGTGTGCGTGTGTGTGTGTGGCAAATAATCGTAGCATGATTGCTGCCTACCCCAAACGGGATGTATGTCCCAGACCAGTGTAAATAGGCGAAGGTAGGTGTGTGGCATTTTGCTTTCAAGTCGCTGAATAACTTCAAACTTGTCTTAACGACAACCATACATAGGAACAACCACATCAAACGGCTGAACTTTCCATCCAAAGCAAAGAAGCACTTGGTATGAAAACAAACACAGAAAACTAATAATTTATCTACTCCTAATAAAAGTCCAATAAAGTTTTGTTAGTAATCTATATTTTATCTGAACATTGTAAACTGATTTATGCGTCCAATGGAACAGAGAGATTCTGAGAATTAGACATTCGGATTGATCATGAAATTCCTCTCTTATAACATTTTTCGGATTTTTGTTCGTATTTTTTATTATTTCATTCGTAGGAAATTTTTATATGTACCTTTTTTGTCGGTAGTCATATCAAATTGCCCAAATGGTTTTCTCTTACGGACCACTTGATCGAAATTGTAATATAAATAAACTCTTTTGATAAAGTACAATTTGGAACTGATGAGATGGAATCAACATTGTTTACTTTAGATATTCGTCATGTATTTTTTTATAGCTGAAATGCTTGTAACTCTGGGACTGTAGAGGGTTCGTAACGATTAACAAAATTAAGCAGTGTCAAAGGTCTGTCATTGGGTAGGTTTTTTATAAATGATACAATAAAGAATTAAATAACAAAAGGGTACATTCATATAAACCTCAACGAAAGCTGCACAGTGGTTTTATTGTTAAGGGTATAACTTAAATTAAGTTAACAATGTTTCCAGTGTATGTACTAGCTTTGTATGTACTGTACATATATACTATATATATGTAGTATATAGTAAAGGTGTAGAGTGTTGGTATATACTGCTGGTTTATAGTATAGGTATTAATTATTTGAGCTCAGATAATATTCTTTAAGTATATTTTTAAAAGCCTTGACATTGCTTTTATTTATCTTTTTTATTATCATTAGTTCGGTAGGTAGCTTGTTCAATATCAAGGGTCGCAAGTATTCCTAAGTTTTTTTCCCGTATATGTTTTTTTTTGAGGGAACTACAAATCTGGGTAAGTATGAGACACTACGAAGGTTGCTGTTACGTGAGCGCTTGATAAGTTTATTTATGTTACTGCTTTTATCGCACTAACGCAATTTTTAATTTGAAGGTGAATGCATTTTCATACCAAGTGCTTCTTTGCTTTGGATGGAAAGTTGAGCCGTTTGATGTGGTTGTTCCTATGTATGGTTGTCGTTAAGACAAGTTTGTAGTTATTCGGCGACTTGAAAGCAAAATGCCACACACCTACCTTCGCCTATTCGCACTGGTCTGGGACATATATCCCGTTTGGGGTAGGCAGCAATCTTGCTACGATTATTTGCCACACACACACACGACACATTGTATTCTGTTTATAAATTTCATTATGTAATTGTTTTCTTTTCTGTTATTTATCAGTCTTTTACGATCAAGCTCCCGCCCGCAGTGAATGGGCGCGTTAGTTTATAAGTATGACATTCATAAGAGCTCTATTGAGCCAAACTTGAATAAATGAATTTCAAATTTTTTTTAAAAATTTAATTAAAAGTTTATTGTTCGAACTACTTCATAGTCTCAGTCGAACCGGAGCTCTTATAACTACATTATGTAACTTAAATTGTTATTCTCTTTTCGACTGCTGCAACACAGGCCTGCGAGCCTAGTGCAGACAGACCTTGTCACATTTATTTTTCTGCTAATTAAGTTTATTAAGTATTATTTAAGAGTAATTATGTAGTTATAGCATAGTTCACTTTTCGCACAAATTCCTCTACACAATGCCTTGCAAAGCACCTCACGCTAACTAATCCTAAGACTGACCTATGTTAACGACAACAACGAAATTACGAACTTATACAAAAAAAAAAAAATTAATAAGTTATGACATTGACTTTAGACGAGACCCATTCCCGAAGACGATTTGATGGGACGACTTATTTATTTATTAATCTAATAAATCTTACAATACAGTTAGTTTTAAAGCTTCAGATAAACTGGAGGCTTCTAATAAATATCAATGTTAAAGAGTTTACCGCGCGCTTGGTTTCAGTGGAACCCGACCGGGGGCCGTTGTGTAAATGACTTACTAACGAAGTTTTCTTTAATTGAGTTAAGACTGTAAACGCAGCTGGTTGAATACTTCTCCAGATATTTGACTTGTGATTTAATTTTTAACTGACTTAAAAAAGCGAGAGCCCTACAACATTCAGCGATGTTCAAACTTCTGTGTGATATTAAATTTTAGTTTTAGTTACATTATTGTATTGGAAACATATATATATAATTTTATTATAGTTGTACAGAACTATTTAATACATACATAATAAAAAAAACAAAGCACCAATAACAAGTAAGTTTTCATTTAACTTAAAGTAGGCATATCGACTATAATGACAACACTTAAAGTATATTCTGAAAGACATAAATAAATAAATATTTCTTAACAATTACACCAATCATTTAGTTCCAATATAAGTATCAATAAGAACTTGTGTTATGGATACTAAATAACGGATATACATACATAATTGCTTTTTTTTTGTAAATAAATACTTAATATACATAGGGAAACCCAGAACACAACAAATATTCATGTTTATGCACACAAATATTTGTCCTGTGTGGGAATCAAACCCACGACCTTGGAGCGGAAAGCGGGTATACTCGCTACCACGCCATTACGGTCGTCGTCAGATATAAAGTGTTAAAACTTCTAGAATATAGCTTATAAGCCTTTTTTAAATCTTAGTTGCAGACGTAAATGTTCTACATAGGCGAACTTAATACGAAAGGTGTTCTTCATTAGTTGACCTTTAGGGTCATCAACATCATCAGCCGACAGTCCACTGAGCTTGATCTTCAGCTTTTCGCCTCCAACCAAAGCTAGTTGTTTTGCGTATGTCCTCGCTCCACCAAGCTGGAGGGCCTTCTATAAGCATACATACAAAATATCACGCCTGTATCCCCGAAGGGGTAGGCAGAGGCATACTATACGCCCGCACTTCGCCATTTATATTGTTGGTCCCATGTAATATGTGGCGAGTTTATTGCCGCTTTCCGGGCACTTTTATGTTCGCCAGAGCTTCGTCCGTGGATCGGCAGGTACACCACTTGCAGGTGAGGTTGGCTTGGACTCCTCAGATCTTGGTAGGTGACCTATACATACATATATTGATATAAAACAAATTAAAAACAAACATGGCTAATGGCAAAGCTAAAACATGTCAAAAACAAAATAATGTACAATGTACAACAAACAATGAATAAATGAATTATGAATGTACATCGTTTTATTATAAAGTTAGCCCTGAAGGCTTATTTAAATTTGTTTCATTAAAAAGTTAGCTGAGTTGATGCTTATTTGAGTCATTAGATGCCCTCAGGCCAAAAACGATTATGTTTTTTAAATCTAAGCACTTCAAAAGTTTTAATTAAATAGACTAAGTAAAAAAATAAAAACCCATTGTAAACTGAATTAATTATTAATGTTGATGATACTCCGAGGTGGTAGGAATAAAATAGCGGACTGTAAATATAGGTAGGTTCGTATATTAGAGATTCTAAGAACGCGCGCCTCTGGTCCGTGTCGTATGAGTGAATGTTGGTGTCAGCCGCGGCGGTGGCGGCGGCGAATGTCGGGTCCTCGTCCCCCGCTCCCCGCAAGCCGCTGTCGCCCTCCCGTCAGCGCTGTGGCTCACGGTGCGACGTTTTGTCGCCAACAATTAACTTAAACATTGCAATAAGCTAAATAAATTACATTTGGGGGTAAGTGAGGGAGAGGGTGCCGCCCGGCTTGCAAAACAATTATTAATTCAATTTTATTAAGCTAAATTTCATTTAAAATGTCATTGCATTTCAGGCATTTGTTTGAAGTTGATAGGGACAAAACGATATTTTAAAGAGAATTTGCACTAAACAGGATAAGCGACCGGTGTCCAAGACACCAATAAAAGTCGGTTCATTAAACGATGTTATCCCAGTCTTTCAGAATACTTTACAATGAATCGTCACGGGTAGACTGCAATAACAAATTCCAGCATTATGGGAGATAAATGTGCCTCTTTCTGCCCCTTAGGGTAAACAGGCGTGATTGTTTATAATATACTACACTTATAAAGCGTGCTATGAATATCGAAGCCTTTATTAAAATTTTCTTTTATTCAAACGTTGTCTTAACAAAAACACAAGACAAGAACAAACCTATAAAAAGAGTTTTTCAATTTTGCGCTGTCGTTCGAAG
The DNA here is from genome assembly GCA_949126915.1 of Musotima nitidalis. Classification (NCBI taxonomy): domain Eukaryota; kingdom Metazoa; phylum Arthropoda; class Insecta; order Lepidoptera; family Crambidae; genus Musotima; species Musotima nitidalis. Next base: position 20,700,512 of record OX421416.1, read on the forward strand.
GTTACGCTTTCATAAAGCGATCCATTTTCATGTATACATAAATATTTTATTCAATTTCACCAAATATTAAGTTTCAAGATAAATAGGATTAAGAACTTGTGTGATGAATACTAAATAACGGATAAACATACAAAAATACTTTTTTTTATAAATATATACTTAAAATACATAGGAAAACACCCAGACCAAAACATATATTCATATTTATACACAAATATTTGTCCTGTGTGGGAATCGAACCCACGACCTCAGGAGTGGAGTGCGGGTACACTTGCCACCACGCCATATCGGTCGTCATTATATAAGATATTACTATTTTACGTTATTATTAGAAGTGCTTTTTTAAATGGATTTAAAAAAAAAAAATTGCGTACCAATCTATACAAAACATTAAATCAAATGTTGTAGAGTTTGTCCCTATGTATATGGAAAATAACAAAAAACATGTACAAAAATATTGTGTTTATCCGTTATTTAGCATCCATTACACAAGGTCTTAATTAAACCTAGCTATCTCGGAAATATATAACTGCTGTCACAGAGAATTTATTATGTACTTAGATCAAAGTTCAAAATAGTGTTCAAAGCTTTACAAAAGGACGGTCAAACAAATAATTTCTTATGTAATTCAATACCCTAAATATTCATATTATTAATTCCACAGGCGTTCCTCAGTCACAGGCTAATGTCCGGCCCACTTTGGGCGTAGAAAGAAGTCTAGACTTAAATCTAAGTGATTGTGATGGGTCCTTATGAATTATGTAGCAACGGAGAATATTCTGTATATAAGACTCTTAGTCGGATAAGTAGGCTGGCAGTATATTAATATTAAGCCGTAAATTAGTTAATATCTAGATTTTTTGCTAGGCTTATTACAATAAGTAAAACTACGGCCTAGCAATATAGAAAAGTGCGTAGGTAGGTAACACTTTGGCGCCATTTAAACTGGCCTTTGAATTTTCAAAGTTGTTTTATTTTTGTTTTATGTTAAGAAAATACTTATCTCTGTAGATAAAGTTATTTGTTTTAGAGAAATCTGATAATATTTGCTATAAATCGTTATTTATTTTAAATCTCTAACTTCAATGGTTTGATAATAAAATGATTTTTAAAAGTGTCAGTACAGTCAGAGGCATGTAATTGGTAATATCAATAGCGGCATAAAGATCGACACCCGTCTACATTTTCAAGTGCATGATGATGACTGTACTTAGTACTGCAGGCCGGTGTAACTGTACTTAGTACTGCGTAGCGATACTATTTTCTGGACTTAAAATGGAGCTATATGTGTAGCTTTCGAGGTTACCGCGCATATTTTATGAGACTTAACAACAGAATTCCTGAGATGACAATTATAGTACAGTACGGACAAGTTTAGTTCAGTCCGTTTAGTATTTTCCTCAATAGACACTGCAGATGTTAAGTCCAAGGCAAAATGTTTAGTGCCAAATCTGTGTTGTATTTTACTATCCCAATAAAGTAAAGTAAAGTAAAGTAAATGTTTATTCGGAGCAATTTTACACCATGAATATTACAAAAAAAAGAAACTAAAACTAAAAGAGCACATTGCTAACGAAATGGATGCCACTCAGCTCATGCCCTGACAAAGAAATGTCAAGACGCTGATAGATCAAAACAATCGAATTGTACCAAGCAAATGAATCTATTACAGTCGGTCTCAAAAGTACTAGCACATTTGAGTACCATGTCACACTAACCAAAACGCTAATTCACTCTACTTTAGAAACGCAATAATTCTCCCGACAAAAATCTGCACGAAAATCCTTGCCAAATTTACCTCGTGTGTCTTCGTTGCCCTAAATCCATTTGTGGGGAAACTGTGGGTTTTGTGGGAAACAAAGTAGTTAGCTACCTCTGAGGTTACTTAAGTTACAAGAAGTTATGTACGATGGCGATGCCAAAATATATGTATAAGCTAAAGCAGTACCGAAACTAGGCCTTTTTGTTGAGATACATACCCATGCGTCAATTGAGCGTTTTGGGTTATCCTCTTGACCCTGCCGGGGTTTCGTAATTGTTTGACCGTGGTTTACCGCGGCTCTGGAACATAACGGATGTAAGGCGGCTATTATTTGATGATATTCCATCAAAAAAAAAAAGTTTGGCGCTGTACAAAATTGCATACACACTCATAGCATTTTTGAAAAGATCGCGTACAAGACACGCTATGCATTTAAACAAAGAGACGAGTGTACTGCAATGGTGCTTACGGGCGTTGTCGAACCATGTCTCATTTTGAGCACTTGTACTTAATTTATTTACTACGTTATATTATGCTTAGTATATATACTGTGCCCAAGGATTGGGGACGGAATGTGATCGCCGTATATCATTAGTCGGCCGTCCACGATGTCGTTATGATTCGGGTCCGATCGAATTCTATGCGAGATTTAACTTCACTCTTGGGTATTCTCCCAAAACATTATTAGCTCTTTCTTTCAATGGAAATGATTTACAGTTTCAACCTCTACACACGACTGCTACAGAAACTTCGTAAGTGATGCTTTATGTCATTCCATTGTATGCAAAGTAACACTTGAATAAATATCTTGACTGCTAATTGTTAAGATTGTACTTTCATTGATAAATCTGTTTATTTATTCAGCTTTAGTGATATAATCCAAAACTCTGACAATAAATAAAATAAACAAAATAATAATAAAATAAAAGCAATCGTTATTTTACGAGATAAGGCGGTTGTAGACCACCAACTGTAGTTTATACTGCGATTATAGAACTTTAGATAGTAGCTGAATTTGTGCACTTCAGTCTGGCATTTGATATTAATACTTAGCACCTCCATACTTCGGACGGACTGAAGCTAAAGCTACTAGTCAACATTGTATTTGGTAATTGCTAAGCCTATAATTCAAGACCTTAAAAAAATGTAACAACAGGACGCCACACATCTGCTTTTGCTAATCTGCACTGGCTCTAATCGAGTATCACACGAAAAACGTTTCATAAGAATCTGTGCGTATGCTTTAGTCAATCATGGTCTGGAATAATGAAGATAGTTATAAAAAATTTACAAATTTTAACAGTAAATATGAATTTTGTCTTCACAAGAAAGATTAATAAAGGAACTAGTAAATGCCTACCATAACTGTAATTGTTTAGCAGTAAATAGCAGCCCCACTCGCCGAAAAGATATAGAGCCGGCATATAAACCGTTTATCCGGTGAGCTGGCTTTTGCGAAGAGAATTTGCATTCAGGGTACAGATATTAATATTAGGAAAATTTGCCCCAAGGGAAAGGAGATCAGCGATCTGTGAATAAAAAATAGAAGTTGATTATTTTCTTAACAACTAACTAATATAAAAGTGTACTGGACACGAACTAAAATACACATACGCCCAAACATCTGATTTCGGGTGGGCAGAAATCGTACTATAACAATTCTGTATCAGCATAATTGTAGCAGAGTTCACCTTAAACACAGAGATCTCTAAGAGAAACATATGACGGGATCTCAATACTAAACTAGGATTTACTCGTAAGGCTATGTAATAAAATGGGTAGTTGGTGGGTGTATTGAGGGCCCTACCAAGATCTAAGGAGCTCAAGCCAACCTCACCTGCAAGTGGTGCACCTGCCGATCAATGGACGAGGCTCTGGCTAACATAACAGTGCCCGGAAAGCGGCAATATGCTCGCCACCTATTACGTGGGACCAACTATATAATTGGCGAAGCGTGGGCGTATAACATTATACGCCCACGCTTCGCCAATTACATACCTCTGTCTACCCTTTCTAGGAAACAGGCGTGAATGTATGAAATAGAATCATAAAAGTTGTTAGAAATGTAATTGACTTACTTTGAGTGGTTATGTCAGAACTAATTGTTACTCTTCTAAAGAGAGTGTGGTACAATAAAGTAACACAGATGTCTTCAAAAAACGATTTATTTCGAAAAAACGAATTCGATATTGATAATTTTAGGTATGCAGTACACATACCAAATTAAGATTCTTTAAAAGCACAGTCTCGTCTTCTGTCTTATCAGAAGACTGGAGACAACGCAGAAGCGTTGTCTTCGGTCTCATCTTGTGTCTAGTATTGTGTACTGTCTTGTGTCTTAACTTATGTCTTGTCTTCTATCTGGTCGCTGGTCTCGTCTTTTGTTTTGTCTAATGCCTTATCTTGTGTCTTGTCTTCCGTTTTGTCTTGTGTCTTTGTTATCTTGTCTTCTATCTGGTCTCCCGTCTTCTCTTATGCATTGTCTTGAATTTTGTCTTCTGTTTGTTCTTGTATCTGGTTTTCTGTCTTACCTTCTGTCTTAACTTCTGTCTTGTCTTCTTTCTTGTTTTCTGTCTTGTCTAGTGTCTTGTCTTCTGTTTTGTTTTCTGCCATGTTTACTGTCTTATTTTCCGTTATGTCATCTTTCTTGCCTTCTATCTTGTCTTGTATGTTTTTTTGTTGTCTCGTCTACTACGTATTGTTGTCGGCCCTGTTTATACACACATGTTTTTACACATAGAGATTAATATAGTTAAAATATCAGATGACATATCGCGATATTCCTGCGTTTCTTGTGCATTAAGTCCTACTGAAACACATCATTCTGTATAAACCAGCGAGGGTTATTGCCGCGCTACTGGTCCGGTTCTGGCAATAAAATTACATGTAAAAACTAAAAGGAATCGGTACTTTATAATTAAATGAAATAATTTTCATTTTATCGACCATTCATCATGTCAGTGATACCGCATTGAGATGTAATCTAATAAACAAATATTTCGTTTCGTGATGGTTGTGATCGCTCTGTGATTGATTTTTATGTTTCCTTTCGTGTATTTGTTGGGCATGATAGTGGGTCATATCGGATTTTTCAGCCGATATGACAGAGAGCCGGCAGAGCCCTCACCTGCATTTTTTCGATCGTATCTATTTCTTTTATATTTGATATATTATGGCAAGGAATATTTGTCGGGTTGGCTCTTAAAAAAATGTTTATCATCGTCAGTTTACCTGTAACTAAATTTGTGAGGGCAACTTCCAGTATATTATTATTAGTGTTTATTTATTGTCATGGCAGTTTTTCAATACATTGCTTAAATATGCATGTACTTTGCATTGTGTGTTTCGGATGTAGTATTTATTTAGTTTTCACTTGTTAATGCTATGCAAACAGCGTGGCGGGGTTAAGTCCTCCATATAAGTTCACTTTGTTACAGATATGATTATAAGTGAAAACTTGTAATTGGCCATGTTATAAACGTTAATCTAAGATATCATTGTTAGTAGCCGTAAGTTTTCCTAAAACTGTAAAATAAAATAAAATATTGAATACAAATAATTACATCGAAAGCGTGACCTAAACAGTCTCACAAAAACCGATGTTCTGAACAGTGTGACACTTTTTGTGCGTTTTAATAAAACAAAACACGGGTTTTGCGTGAAGTATTGTTCGCGTCTCTTATGATCGCGTACCTTCTTGGCGCTTAGGAGAGATTACAGCACAAAACTCGTGTATGTACTTAATTTATTACACACGGCGGCTGCCGCGCTAGGGTTATCAACCCGAGCTTGTGTAAAAAAGCTTGTTTATATTATTTAGGTAAAAAAATATATTTTGTTTCAATCATGTTTTATGCATACTTTATTGAACGAAAAAAAAAACAATAACGAAAAAAGAAAAAAATATTATAAATAATGTATTTTTTTTAATGATATCAAGAGCATTAATCACATTGAATAGATTATATTTCATTATATCTTCGTAGACATATAAATACTGTTTTTTACATAAGCATAAAATGAGCGATACATATAACTATAATATACAATATTTATACAATAATATATAATATTTATACAATAATAATAATACTAATATATTATTATAGTGACAAGAATTGAGAAAGGTATGCTTAAATGATTTGGTCATGTTAAAAGAATAAATGAAACTAAACTAACGAAAGTGATTTATGATGGACAAGTGATTGGAAGGGTTGGGAGGGGAAGACCAAGTAAGACCTTCCATGACCAAATTAAAAAAAAATTGAGAAAGGGCAGGTCAGAAGTGTCCTAAACCGACGGGCGTGTATGAGGAGGTTAATGAGTGTAAATGAAGCTAGAAGTGTGTGCCAAGATCGTAGCAAGTGGAAGGATGTGATCTCTGCCTACCCCTACGGGAAAGAGGCGTGACATTATGTATGTCTGTGTGTACATATAACTTCAAATAAAACGTGACTACCCTCAAATAATGAAGAACTCAGATTATATACATATATATATATATATATATTTTAATTACTCTGATAATTATAAGATTTATATGTATGTTTATAAGATTTATATGTATGTTTATAAGTATATATGGTTTAATGTATTTTTATAGATTCTTTTCTTTTACTTAGATCTGTAACTAAATTTAATCCCGTACTTAACCTAATTTACAATTTGGGTTGGCTGGTAGAAATTTCTCCTAGAGATAAGTCCACCTTGGTACTTAAGTTTTTAAATACTATTTTTATAATGTAATTATGTTTTTATGTACAATAAAGGATTAATAACTGCAAGTTAAGTAGTTATCGCATCAAACTGCAGCAACATAGCGTGAAAATGGTTCGCTTGTCGCGGCCGAATTGAATTCCGCACTAACTACCGCGTGCCGCCGTGTGAAGTGTTAGTCGCAGAATGTCCACTTCACAAAAGTATGGATGTTAACAAACATTTTTCCTTCACGCAAAAACTACCGAACTGATTTGAATTTGGCACACTGATAGTTTATAATCTGGATTAAAACAAAGGACGCTTTTAATCTCCACATACACATACATATACACACACCCATAGACACCACACACACACACAATATTGTTTTATCATTGCAGCCTTATATAGTGCAAAACATTAGCCAAGAGATTACATTCTGTTGGGGGTATCTGCCCATAATCAGTACGCTGGGCAGGCGGGTTGGTGACCGTAGTTCAAGCCACTGGCTGTCCGCTGATGTTGTTAGGATTCTTGTACACCATATATCCTTGTAGAGCCTCCTGCCACTGTACATGATTATTTTATTCTATTTCTGAGGTGGAATGAGTATGTAGGTTTTTGGACGGATGACTTGATGAAGGTCTCAGGAAAACGTCTGAATTCGGCCGCAATTAAAGTCTATGTAAAGAGGTCTTTTTAAAATTAATTGTTACACCAGAACCAAAAAACTTTTAATAAAAGACCTGATTTTATAATATATAGGTATTGTATAATAAAGAAAAAAAACGAATAAGAAGTCAAAAATATATAATTGCTTACAGACATTCATGAATACTGATTCAGAATGACGCTGCTGCCCATCATCCGGTCGGATTTATCTACGTCGACTCCTACGACTCCCCGTGAATACAGTGATCCGTGTAGATCTAGCAGGTAACAGACGGCACATATTGTTCATGTATTAATAACAAAAAAATACGTGTGGCACTCGGAAACTGCCGCGGTAAAGCTATTGCATAGCACTTTTATATCAACTCATGCATTTATAATTATGTATTTATTATATTTATGCAGTATTTTTTCTAAGCAAAACAAAAAGCTCTTAGCACGCCACCAGATTGCGGGGCGAAGAAGGGGATTACGCTTGCGCAGTAACGCCGATACAACCAATGCCACCTAAAGGCGGGTTAATGAACTAAAGAGACAAGCGTGATATTTCAAAAAGTCATTACAAGTTCTGCTATTTATCAATAGATGGAAAAAGTAAAAAGTATCACCGCTGTGCCGTTCGGAGTGCCCCCACTCCGAAGGTTAGGTTAGGTTTTTTCGGTAAAGAATTTCTGGATTCGGTCTCCACGTTCAAGGCCCGCGATAGAAGCTATGCAATAGATTAATAAATGTTATACAAATTACGCTTTGACAATGTTTATGACTTGTGTTAGCTAAGTGAGAGCGGCTTCTACTGATGCAGGCGTTTTCACGCTTAAAAGGGGATTATGTCCTGTATTGTTGTAATTATTCCCACGTCTATAAGTTGTTTTCACGGGTCATCACGAACCGTCTCGGGCAAAGGTTTGACGACTTCCAGCCTCCCGAACAAGCCGGTTTCCGAAAAGGCTTTTCAACCATAGACCACATTCACACGCTGCGGCAGGTTATACAGAAGACCGAGGAGTATAACCAGCCACTTTGCTTAGCGTTTGTGGACTATGAGAAAGCCTTTGATTCGATCGAGAGCTGGGCAGTGTTTCAGTCCCTGCAGCGATGCCGCATTGATCATCGGTATATCGAAGTTTTGAGGAGTTTATACAGAAACGCCTCCATGTCCGTACGAGTACTGGACCAGTGCACGAATCCTATCCTCTTGCAGAAAGGCGTGAGACAGGGTGATGTCATTTCACCGAAACTGTTCACTGCTGCTCTGGAGGATGTTTTCAAGCTACTGGACTGGGAAAACTACGGCATCAACATTAATGGCGAGTATATGACTCACCTTCGATTTGCCGACGACATAGTGGTCATAGCGGAGTCGCTTGTGGATCTGGGCACAATGCTCGGAGACCTCGACAGAGCTTCCCGAAGGGTAGGTCTTAAAATGAACATGGATAAGACCAAAATCATGTCAAATATCCATGTTGTGCCTACCCCAGTAATAGTGGGAAGCTCGGCCCTCGAAGTTGTCGACGAGTAAGTATACCTGGGACAAAATGTCCAATTAGGTAAGTCCAACTTCGAGAAAGAGGTCAATCGTCGAATCCAGCTCGGTTGGGCTGCGTTCGGGAAACTACGCAAAATCTTCTCGTCCAAAGTACCTCAGTGTCTCAAGACGAAAGTCTTCGACCAGTGTGTGTTGCCAGCGATGACGTATGGGACTGAGACGTGGTGCCTGACTATGGGCCTCATAAGGAAGCTCAAAGTCGCTCAGCGTGCAATGGAGAGAGCTATGCTCGGAGTGTCCCTACGTGATAGAATCAGAAATGAGGAAATCCGTAGGAGAACCAGAGTGACCGACATAGCGAAGCGCGTTTGCAGGCTGAAGTGGCAATGGGCGGGGCACATAGCTCGAGGAACCGACGACCGATGGGGCGTTAAGGTTCTTGAATGGCGACCACGAATCAGCAAACGTAGTAGAGGGCGGCCCCCAACGCGATGGACCGATGATCTGGTCAGGGCGGCGGGGAGCCGGTGGATGCAGGCGGCAAAGAATCGATCTACGTGGAAAGCAATTGGGGAGGCCTATGTTCAGCAGTGGACTTCGAATGGCTGAAATGATGATGATGATGATTCCCATGTATTACAATAATAGTTCCCGGCAAGCGGCAATAGGCTTGCCATCTAATACGCGAGACCGAAAATATTATTGGCAAAATTTAAGCGTACAATAGTCTGTCCTCTTGTCTTGAAATTTTTAAAAGAAGCCTAGCAGGTATTTACTTTTTAAACCAAGTAAAACCAATTCTATTGTGTTTAGAGATCCTAAAACACCTAAGGAGCCCAAGCCAACCTCACCTGCAAGTGGTGCACCTGCCGATCAACGGTCGAGGCTCTGGCGAACATAACAGTGCCCAGTAAGCGGCAATAGCCTCGCCACCTATTACGTAGGACCAACAATATAATCGGCGAAGTGTGGGTGTATAATGTGCCTCTGCCTACCCCTTCGGGGAATCAGGCATGAATGTATATAGTTTATGTGCATTATTGATATATCTCATAAAATTTTAGAAACAAACGTGGATTTTATAGGGGACTTTTGCGAAAGGGACATTCTGCGACCGAACCGCACTTCGGCACTCGCAAGTTTAACTAATTATTCTAATAAATGAAGCCTGCAGAGCCGCCGCCGTGCGCTACCGTAATGCGCAAGTGATTATTTAATTCTCATTCTCAGGTAAAATATGAATTAGAGTGTAGTAGATGTGATATTTGTTAAGGAATAATAACATAACATAACATACAATCACGCCTGTTTCCCCAAAGGGTAGGCACAGGCACTCGCCCATATATTTGCCAGAGCCTTGTCCGTTGAGCCGCAGGTGCAGCACTTGCAGATGAGGTTGGCTTGGACTCCGCTGATGTTGTTAGGATTCTTGTACACCATATATCCTTGTAGAGCCTCCTGCCACTGTTCATGATTATTTCATTCTATTTCTGAGGTGGAATTGGTATGTAGGTTTTTGGACGGATGACTTGATGAAGGTCTCAGAAAAACGTCTGAATTCGGCCGCAATTAAAGTCTATGTAAAGAGGTCTTTTTAAAATTAATTGTTACACCAGAACCAAAAAACTTTTAATAAAAGACCTGATTTCGACGTATTTTATAATATATAGGTATATATATATAATGCTTACAGACATTCATGAAATGCTTTCTATTAGAATATCGTATTTAGATTTCAGAAGCCATTATTTATCTTATAAAATTTCAAAATATAATAATACATACATAGATTCACGCCTGTTTTCCCGAAGGGGTAGGCAGAGGCATATTATACACTCACACTTAGTTAGTATATAGTTGGTCCCACGTACGCGTTGCCGCTTACCGGGCACTGTTATGTTCGCCACAGAGAAAATATAATAATGAGTAAAATAATATGTTTTTTAATCCAATATCACCACACGCCATCTTACTGAATAATTAACAATAATTAACCGCGTAATTATGATACTTTGCATTTTGTATTTGCGAGTTGTCGCTCAAATTCCAGTACACGTGTCGTATAGCTTGAAGCCCTGTATCCCTGATTATAAATTTATTGACTTACGGCACAAATATAATCATGTATCACGTACCACCTGCCATAATTCTGGGATGTGTTGATACGTAAATTATTACATTTGCATGAAAATAATCTGGGTGCCGTCCGTGGTATTAACACTGGAAACTCAGTACAAATCTAGAACGTTATGCCTGCTGTCACAATTTCATATTTATAACATATACTAGTTAGTCACTGAAATAATTAAAGGTAACCGTTTGTCATATTATGGGTATGTATATATATAATCTTTAAATGAAAAAAAGTTTATTGTGTTAAAAAAACTGCAAATGAAATATAAAGATATGCGCCCAACTGACCGCATTTCTGTGCAACCCAAGCGTGTTGACGTTATTTTAAGAAATAAACTAGAAAAATAATCCTGATGCTGGGCAGAAAAGGTAGCTCTCGGCTATGATCAGGGTATTTTTACAACCTGTGTTTACGGTATCACTTTTCACATCATTAACCATTAACGTCCCACTACTGAGCACGAGCCTCCTCTCACATACCAGGGTATGACGACCGATATGGCGTGGAGGTCAGTATACCTGCATTTCATTCCAGAGGTCGTGGGTTCGATTCCCACACAGGACATATCTTTGTGTGCATGAACATGAATATTTGTTCTGGTCTGGGTGTTTTCCTATGTATATTAAGTATATATTTACAAAAAAAATAGTATTTAAGTATGTTTATCCGTTCTTTAGTATTCATAACACAAGTTTTAAATGATACTTATCTTGGAACTAAATAATTGGTGTGATTGTAAGAGAATATTTATTATTTATTTATTATTTATTATTGGGTCATACTCCACTACGCTGACCCGGACCCGGGTCACCCGGTGCGGATTGGCGGAGGCAGATACCAAAGTGCGAGAGTATTGGGTCATACTCCACCACGCGGACCCAGTGCGGATTGGCGGAGGTAGGCGTCCTGCTGTTAGAATTTTTTAAGGCCCTTAACATGGCTTAAGGACTACCACATTTTAGTGATAACCGGGACCAATGGCTTAACGTGCCTTCCGAAGCACGGAAGCTCTCAATATAATTTTTTTTAAATACAAGACTTAAAAGACAGCTATTTAAATTAAATCATACTCTTTCAAAAATAGCAACCTCGCTGCCAGCCTCCTCTTATATAATATTTAACAATTTGAAGCCGCACTTTCCTCCTTTCAACAGCCTCAAAACACAAATGACAAAGAAAATACGTGAAGCACTTTTTAATTATTACAGCGGACAATGTAGAGTGAGGGAGATGAATATACCGGCAGTGTTTTTAATTATTACTGTCGACAGCGTAGAGTGAATGAGATGGGTATACAAGCAGTGATTTCGTAGCGAAGACTTGAAAAGACGGTAATAAAACGCCATTTTCTCGTTTCTATTGTTATATCTTTATGTTTATACTGTACTGGATTTTTATTATACGTAATGAATAAATAATCACAAGTAATATAGTGCATCTAATATATTTAAAGGGGTACCGCATCTTATTATTAAATAATAAATATATATTTTCTGACAATTACAACAATTATTTAGTTCCAAGAGTTATTAAGAACTAGTTGTACGGAAGACCATCGCCGCGGTGCCATAGTGACTCCTCGGCATATGCTAAGTATAAGCCTTTGCGGTGCCACATGTGTCTATTAATTTTTGTATTTTTGTAAACTAATGTATCATGTGTCACGGAATAAATTATTTTCTATTTTTCTTTCTTTCTTATGTATTTGTGATTGTGTATATGCCTCCCCTTAGGCTTTCTATGTGAGCGGTTGCAGGAGGCCTGCATCTGACGGGAACCTGCGACCTCGACGATTAGTGTTTATTACTTTTTGGTGTGTTGACAATACAAAAATGTTTTGATTACTGAGTCATTAATTGAAATTCCTGTACTCGCTGAATTAACAGCAATAATTTAAACCAACTACCAATTTCAAAATTGAATTCAGCAATTACGTTGCAGCTAAATACCTACAGTTGTTTAACTATAAGTAGTTGTACGTATGCGGGTGGCACGAATGCACTAATTGATAATTAATTAGTTGAATAACCGCAACAGTACCGAAATAACGGTCAGAATTCCCAGAATTGGTAATTAACCTAAATACGGACAGGTGAACGCGGGAAGGGTTAATCGTTAATTACATAAAAATTTCTTGTAAGTCAAATGCCGTTTCATTGTTATGACTGTGGACCGCCCACGACTTAATCATGAAATGTCTGTAGACTTATAGCTTTAGCCCGCGACTTCGCTTGAGTGACAAACAGAGCGTAATAATACTTGTGGTCCCAAGTAATAGGTGCCGTTTACCTAGCACTTTTATATTGCACGAACCTCATCCGTTAATCGGCAGGAGCACCACTTGCAGAAGAATTGTCTCGCTCTTTAGGTTTTGGTAGGTTCCCTAAGCAAATAAAATTAAGAACTTTGTTGACTCGAACCCTAGAAAAGGACATAGCCATATCTATTTGTGCTGTAAACTGTCGAAAAGAAGTGCAAATACGGTAATTAAAGATAGTTCATAAAAAATGCAAACCATTTTTAGTCATCTGTTATGTAGAAATTATGTAGGTAAATAAAAATCACTATAACTTACTCTGTAACTCTTTTAGTTTTACTTTGAGGTTTGCATGGAATGTATAAAATTTTCAATAATTTACAACCCTCGCCATGAGGCCGTAAAACAATTCCCACTTGATCTTAAAAATTAAATTTGAATACCGAATGTAATTTTGGGAAAATTGTTCGAAGCTCGTATAATTTAACGGTTTCCTACTTGTCTTGGGGCGAATAGCAAGATTCTCGTAGAATTAGGCAAAATGTATATCGTACTCAATTTTGTTCATAATTTAATTTACGAGTATCTCAATTAGAATTTACGAGGATTTTTGTTCGCATTTCTACATACTATTTAATTTATAAGGTGAAAAAAATAGTAGCATCATACGAGAAAATATTCTTATATACTTTTTATACTTGGACTTAATTGGTGTTTTTAACTTGGACTTAACTTACTTTAAAACCTATATAAAACCATCCCGTCTGCATTTGAAAGCTTAATGTGTCATATGTGATTTGCAAATTGTTTGACTGTTTCTCATAAGCGAAAATTATATCTTCGTTTCAAAAATTTATTTTAATTTTCGTTAATCAAAGGATTAATTTCAACAGTAGGTAACGTTTATTAAATTTTGACTCATTAAAATAAAATATTTTTTCAGAAATAAACTTTGTCTTAATTTATTTGATACACACACAAAGAGTGTATTATCATTACTGAATTAAAAACGCAGGAAGGATACAATAAATATATATCAATAAAAGCATGAGAAACCGTTTTTGATTAATTGCGCACTTGAGGCGGGGGTGGTCTCTCGATTATTGCCGTACTGATTTATGGCTAAGCATTATTTATTAATGATGCTTACATTTGATTGAAGACTGGAAATTTAATGATTGCCGTTTGAATTCATTGTAAAAAATACCATATACTTACGTTACAGAACCGTTTTTAATTATTTGCGCACTTTAGGAGGTCATTTTGATATTCAGAAGCTATATGATCTATCATATATTTATTAGAATTAGAGGTTTGCTGTGTGTATTCAATGCGAGATACGATACAGTAGAAACGTTAGAAGAATCGTAGCAGAATTCGGCGAGAAGCGGTTTTCGATTACTTGTCTACTCGAGGAAAAGTCACTCGACTATAATGGGACTGATTTATGGCTGAGTTATGTTGACCGTGCTATTTTTAATGAAGGCTTATATGTTGTATTCAATGCAGGAAATACTATATACGATACTATACAGAATCATAGCAGAATACGCAACAAAAATAGTTTTTGACCATTTCCGCACTAGAGTTGATTTATGAATATTGATTATTATGGCCAATCTGTTTATTAATTAAAATAGGGTTTAAATCATAAATCTTTATTGCATCAAGTAAACAAGTAGGTACCTAAGTAATACAATGAATACTGATACCCCGTAGGGGCACTGCAAATTGAGAGGGAACTTAAACATATTACAAAACTACGTTACTTATTCTATCAACTAACAAACTCACCAAAAAACAAATATGAAATCAACAAAAAACAATATTTATACAGTATTATTAATATATATAACATTGTTTTGAAGCTTGCTGTTTGTATTTAAAATAATTAATGCCGTATAAGGTATAGTACAAACGATACAAGAATCGTAGCAAAAGCTTTTTGATTTATGGCCCGTTTGCGGTAGCAGTTACTCGATCACCTCGCGACATCTCTGATTTATGACCGAGCAGTCCTGGCCGTGCTATTATGTTATTATTTGTTAATTTATAAAGGTGATGTGATGCTTTTTGTACTCAATATATAAACAACCTTATACATTATAGAAACGTCAGATGAATCGTTGCAGAATACGGCGCAGAAACTGTTTTTGATTATTTGCGCACTAGAGAAGAAAACTACTCGAATATTGTGTCACTTATTTTTAAAAACAGGGTTTTAAAGCTGGTTGTTTGTATTCAATATAAGTAATACCATACGATACAGCAGAAACGTTACAAGAATCGTAGCAGAAGCCGTTTTTGATTTATAGCCCGCTCGCGGAGGCGGTTACTCGATCACCGCGCGACATCGCTGATTTATGGCCGAGCTGTGTTAACGGGCTATTCATTATGTTGTTTAGTTTTGGTTAAGACCTGTTTATATTCAGAAATGTGTTTGAATACAATAGACGATTCTGCATTATGAGAATTGTTGTACGAAACATAAGTCGCTGTAACTACTTTTAAGCAAACGGGTTGCTAAACATAATATTATTTAGTAAGGATTGAAAATTATATAATGGATTTGAATCGAGGTTCGAGTCAGCTCCAGGTCTTTTGTGAAAGGTGTGAAAAGACATAATATGCAGGCTGCCATATAGTTTGAAATAAGAAGTGTTACACAATGCGCGTCAGCACAAGCTAAAAGTAAATTTATTTACTTAATAATTTTTTTGTACCATTTGCTGTTTTTAGCACCGTTCCTCAAAAACAATTTTTGGTTTTATCTCATGTTATGCTGTGTTGACTGTGTAGGCTTCTGTGAGGGACTCATCATGACATCCTGTATAGCAAATCAAAACGTACTCAAATTATGGAACGCGAAAAAACCACCCGACTAACGATTCATAATTGCGTTTTCGCACTTTTAAGACGAGTACGAATATTCGTGATTTTTAACAATTCGTGATCGTGTCAATACGACCATACGAGAAAATAAAAAGGAATCGTATTCAGTCACGTTTCGCAAAAAATAATGATACGTCGATGTGGGAATGGGCCGATCGGACGTATCGAAAAGAGACCAAATCTATTTTTGCTATACAATGAATTTGTGGCACGATCTTACTTCGATTCGGTAGCTACTTTTTCAATATATTATGAATTGTTTATTTTATATTTATTATACCTGGCAGGTTTACAGCATGTTCATTATAGTACTTACGCGATTAAATCTGTGGTGTCGAGGAAAAAGGAGATGAGTCAAAAAAATATAATAATAAGATTTTGCACCTATTGGTGAAACAAAACTTGAATATGTCTCACGGCAAAAAGGAGGTTAATCAATATTTTGTTTTTTATGATAGCTGCAAAATCTTTTTTTTTTTTTTTGACTCGTCTCCTATTTTTCTTGCCACTACAGAAATATACTTGTGAGGTGTTATTCCACAGATATATGTCAACCACACTATTAAACAAACGAGCAAGTCGTAAATCTATAAAAAACAAAATTAAAACATAAATAAACAATCACGTCAAATAATCAAATGACATAAAATAATTAAATTTAATTACATAGATACAATGAAATCTAAGCAAATTTTACACCCTTTTTTTAGTAAGTACAGTAGTTTTTTAGTTAATTCATAACAAAAATCAAAAAGATACAAAAATTTAAAAATATAAATCATTCCTCTTTATAATATTAAGTATGATATGAATGATGAGTTTGGTTTATAATACTAATATGCATACTTTAGACAAAGTACCTACTAGGTAACTAAAATGAAATCACACATAGACTTTTTATCAGACTGTAAAAAACCCTTAAAATATCTAGTTTTAAGAACCATACTGTAAACTTACAATTTTTGTTTTTCGAAAATCGTATTACTTATATCGTATCGTTCAAACAACTTTTGGAAAACAAAAATGTTTATAATAGGTTGGGGAAAAAGTCTTTTCGTATTTTTGTATGAAAAGTCAAGACATTTTTTTCAAAGTTTATTTACATTTATTTACAATATATATGTACCGTTTTGTTGAATAACTTTCTGCCATTTTGTGGGCAGAGACATTATCCCGTTACTGTAGAAACTTTGGGACTTCTGATCAAAAAAACGGGACAAATAGTTTTGGCAGTCCTCTCTTGAGGTCAACCTTACAGAACCTAAAGAATTCTGCAGAGACCGAAACAGGTGAAAATCTGAAGGCGCAAGGTCAGGGCTATATGATGGATGCACTAGGACCTCCCAGTCGAACTCTCTTAATTTTTGCTGAGTGGCTAAAGATGTGTGTGGTCTAGCGTTATCGTGATGAAAGACCACACCCTTCCTGTTGATCAATTCCGGCCGTTTTCTCTCGACTGCTTCCTTTAATCTCATCAGTTGCTGGCAGTAAAGATCAGAATCGATGGTTTTGCCGGGTGGTAAAAGCTCATAATAAACAATGCCCTTCCAATCCCACCATACACACAGCATCACCTTATTTCGTGTTAGGCCAGGTTTGGCCACAGTCTGTGAAGCCTGGCCAACTTTCGACCACGACCTTTTTCGCACGTTCTTGTCGTACGTGATCCACTTTTCATCGCCAGTTATCAATCTCTTCAAAAACGGTTTCATTACGTCTCAATAATGAATCGCAAATGAGTACACGGTTCATTAGGTTTCTTTGAGTGAGCTCGTGTGGCACCCAAATATCGAGCTTTTTTGTATAACCAGCTTTCTTCAAATGGGTCAAAACTGTTTTGTGGTCAATTCCCAGTTCTTCAGCTACATCGTAACTACTAATATGCCGATCTTGCTCCACTCTTTCAAAAATGGCGTCCATTTTATTCGTAACAGGGCGACCAGAGCGAGGTGCATCTTTAACATCAAAATTTCCGGACTGAAAACGTTTGAACCAAATTTGTGCTACTCTTACTGACACTGCATCAGGTCCATAAATATCACAAATTTTTTTCACTGCTTGAGTTGCATTTTTGCCTTTTTTATAATAAAATTTTAAAATGTATCGAATTTCTTCATTAGATTCACTCATTTTAACGGAGAGAAAAACAAATGAAAAATAGCGGGAAACAACTTTTTTTTATTTTTTTCTTTTCTTTATAATGGAACCTTTTTAATGTTACCAAAACCAGCCAGACACAAATAGTACAGTCAAAAAAAATTTATAATAAGTTTATACCTACGTTATGCGAAAAGACTTTTTCCCCGACCTAATATATGACATTTTAGTAGCCATTCTACGACCAGCCATTTGACGACCGATATGGCGTGATGGCGAGTATACCCGCTCTTCGCTCCTAAGGTCGTGGGTTCGATTCCCACGCAGGACAAATCTTTGTGTGCATGAACATGAATATTTGTTCTGGTCTGGGTGTTTTTCTATGTATATTAAGTATTTATTTACAAAAAAAAAAGTATTTAAGTATGTTTATCCGTTATTTAGTATCCATTACACAAGTTCTTAATGATACTTATCTTGGAACTAAATAATTGGTGTGAATGTCAGAAAAATATTTATTTAAATATTTATTCTATACATATAGTTACGACGCAACGCCTGTCAGCATTTCTTTCGATAGTGATTTGGCACATTCTTATAACCCAAGTTTTTTAACATCTAAGCTACAAAGAACATAACAATATACCAGAAACTTCAAGAAGCTATTAAATAAATAGATAGTTGTTGTATTTCGAAAGTGCTGTTTTGTACTTTGAACTGTTTACGGGAATGTAGGGAAAGTTTTAAAAAGACTTCTCCGGTTTACTACTCGTTTTAAATTATATTACTGTAAAATTTTCGTTGTTTAGTTTTGTATATTTTTGTCAATCGAATTTCCAACATTAAGATTTTATTTGTGGGCGAATAATACAAGTGAAACAAGTAATTTTTTAAGTATATTAAATGACTAAAATTAGTGCATATTCACAAAAGTTTAGAGATATGGAATCGAGCAATTTCGTGCTTCAGAAAGCACGTTAAGCAGATTGTCTCGGCAATATCTATGTGGTAGTAGTAACACTATATAATAGGTTATATTGTGCATGCACTGTCAGGTCACCTAACTAGTCCCCCCCCGACTGGTCTCCACCTTGTCGTGGTGGGGGGGCTGAGTACCTCCCGGTAGGGCGCAGGAGGCGCTAGGGAAAAGGCAACACCCAGAGACCGACGACTCTGGGTGCCCTTAGTACTGACTACCGGGGGGGAAACTAAGAGGGACCTGTGGAGGGCGCAGTGGGCGGTCCAGGAGGGCCCGCTCAGCAGCGCCAGGAGGGTCTAGGCAGTGGGGGCAGGGGCCCCTGCTGTCTAACCATGGACCCTCCGGGAAGTCGGCCACACGCGCTATGGTCGCAAGGGGAGGTAGGAGGGGCGCGTCCACTGCGCCTCTCTGAGGAGGTCCTCCCGGTTTTGGTCCGGGGGACGTTGGCCGCAGGCGGGGTGTCAGAAGCTGCAACCCAGGTACTGGCCCTCGCCTCTTTCTCAACAGGCGGCGGGCGTCGTCGGAAGATTTTTAGTGGGTATTACTTGGCGGTCGTGTCTGCCGGTGGTGGGTCCCACACCCCCTTTCGGTCCCCCTTTGGCCGGAAGGCAGTGCGTAAATGCATTTTGTTACCGACGTAAAAAAAGAAAAAAAAAAAAAAGGTCACCTAACTAGTAGTAAGCAGTACCGGATCTGCGTGGCAGAATATTACTTTAAATCTTAGTTTGTGATTGGAGGGAGAATGAGGTTGATTTGCTTATGATAAAATATCCTAATCTTGACAAACAACAAAAGGAGTATTCATTTAGTGATATTTTGAATATTTATATGTAATAACGGTGGATTAGCCGTTAAGTGTTTGTGAACGTACTGAGTGTTGATAAATCAAACAACACAGTGCAACTTCACTTTTCAAATTACCTCAAGAAGTCCATTTGAGATCTCAGTATAGTCCCACATCTTTCTTAGGACTCAAGGGGTAAAGGGAGAGGTTATCTCATTTGCATTTATCATCTTCATCACAACTCTTTCTCATTTACTATGATTTATATATTATTAATATATCTCTTACTTGACACTAGCTAACTGTGCTAAGCGCACGAAGCCATTATTAAAAAAAAAAAACTATTACATAGACCGCATAACCGAATAGACATGCATAAAATGATTTGACGTAATATTATTTCCTGTCACATTTTTTAATGCGATTAGGTCATAGTATAAAAATATAAAGCACAAATAGAAGTGAGAAACTTCTCCATATTTTGCCAAGCATTTTTCCCTTATTTTTAAATGTCTGTCGGGATAGAGGTGGTCTATGGTGGTCCTTATAGCTGGCGAGGATTAAATGAATAAGATGAATCGTTGACCACTTGTTCCAAAGGTAAGTACTCACTTACTTAAGCACTCAAGTACTTACTTGAGTGCTTCTTTAATGTTGTACAAATATATTTATCTGCTCATTTTCCTTTATATTAAACCAAAATATAAGATACTTTTGGTTATTTTCACTCAGCTCAAATAACAATTGGAGAATCACTTAAGTGTCCATCACGAAGGCACTCAACTTTAGTGTGGAGTCGAATACGTAGACATGTTCAAACAAAAACCTTTTAACTAGTGTGTAGTGTTGATTGTTGGGAAATTCGAGCTCTTGACGCGGCGCGCCGGGCAATCAACACTGCGCTAGGTGAAATATATCGCTGTAATACAGTTTTATTTATTCCTTGAGGTATACTGATTACATATATAAGTACATACATATATATATTCACGCATGTTTCCCCAAAGGGGTAGGCAGAGGCATATTATACGCACACACTTCGCCAATTATATTGTTGGTACCACGCAGTAGGCGAGCTTTTTGCCGCTTACCGGGCACTGTTATTTTCGCCAGAGCCTCGTCCGTTGATCGGCAGGTGCACCACTTGCATGTGAGGTTGGCTTAGGCTCCTTAGGTCTTGGTAGGATCCCTGTACACCTATAACCTGTACATATTATATAAGTACCCATGTCATAAATACGATAACATACCCTATGAGGTGTTTGGCGCTCTCTATCGGACAATTGTCGAATTTCAAAAAAGATCTTGAAGCACTCTATATAAAAGGAAACTTGTGGCATAGTTAATTAAATTTTGGATTTTTGACATTTACGCCTTTTAAGACCTAAATGTGCGATATATTTAAAAATAAACATACACGCAGCCGACTATGTTATTTAACAAAACACACTTTAATTGTAGCAAGTTTTGTAATAGAATCACTTCGATGGAATGAAAATTCCGCGAGATATGAGTGTTTGTAATCACATTTTCTGTGTTGTGAGTTGTGATGTATCATGCCTGTATTGAATGCTAGTTAGCCAAAAATAAAAAAAAACGATAAATGTTATTATCTTACTTTTCAAAACTTGTTTTTGATTGTAAAGTGACATGAATTATTTTCCGAAATATGACAATTTAAGAATAACCATTAAGATCTCAATCCTCCACACCTAAACGGCTTCTACTTATATTATAAATAAGTAACTTTATTTTTGTAGATTTCTTCAATTAAGATATTTTGATGGTAAATATTATTTATGTCATTATTATCAGAGTTTTGTTTGAACAAATTTGCCTATGCACCTGAACTGGAATTGTTCAGGTGCATAGGTATGCTGTCATAAGAATTGAATTGAAATTACTTATTTGCACAAAGTGTAGGTAGGTGTAGCAGTATTGTATGGACCCGTTTATAATATAACTTAAGGCATGCAAATTATGTTTATTGTAATATAAAATAAAGTCTTATTCTATTTACAATAATGACATTTCAAAGTATAGTGTACTAAAAGTAATAATTAAAAAAGGTGCGCGGCGTCCTTTGAAACGGCATTCATGACAGCTGCAAAAAGATAAATATTTATTTTTTAATAAATGTCACAATAGTTTATGAAGAAAGAAATTGCTAGATATAATTTTATATAAAAACTCCTTTAAATTAAGGTACGATTATTTAATGTGTTGCTTGTGTTGTGATGTCGACTGTAGCTACTTAGTCTTTTGTCTGGCTCAGTCTAGACGGGCTGAGTTAGACAATTTCTTCTGACAATATATCAAAGACGCCTCGCAATCAGTTTTGTGGAGGACCGTTTCTTATGATCATCGTCAAAGTGAGATTTAGTAAAAGCACTTTTTGGTAACTATGTTAGAAAATGGTTTGTAATGTTGTTGTTAGTTTGTAATAAAAAAATATTCTCGTCTCGTCTTATCCAACGTGCGGACCCATTCCGGAATATAGAAGGCAGGCTTGTTCCTGCTATGGGAGTTAATAAACCCGCTAACATAATCGTCAACGACTACCACATGTAGTGTAAACTGGGATCAACGTAAATAGCGTTCGCTGTCCTAAGCGCTCGATATTAAATCCTAAACAGTTACCTAGTATCGAGAACCTGCAAACACCCAATACAATTACAAAACTAAAGTTTTGTGGGATCTTATTTTTAATTGGAAACCAGCAAGCTATTAGATAAACAAAATGACGATAGAATTAAGTATAAGTGTGTTTGCTAGCCAGTAGGGCACAGAAAAAGTATTACAAACCAAACCCAAAGCAGGATTTGAGCTCGCGACCTTCTGAGTCAGTTGGCAGTTTGAACTTTGACAGGCTCCACTGATTTCTCACCTAAACTCCATCTAATAAGTGCCATAAAACACACGGCAGACCTTAAATTAAGGAAAATAAGGTTCGCTGTGTGCAAAAGACGGCTATGAATTTTTCATGGAACCTGTTGTGAAGTGGCGTTTCATAACAAAGGGAACCTTTTCGGGGCCCTCCAACAAATCCGAGTCCACATCAGCAGCTAACAATGGACGCTGGAACGTTGTGTAAGATAATAGCTTCATTTTTTTTGGAAAATAAGTAATGGGCTGTCATACTTTACTAAAAAAACTGTTTTATTATTAAGTATATAGTAAAACTGATTAAGTGCATGTCGGAATCGCACTACAGGGGTTGGGGTTCTTAATAAGTATTAAATTTGTCAAAAGATACAATGTGTAAAATTTTAGTCTACCTATCACAACTGTTCGTAACTACCCTATATGTATTAGTGATTATATATAACCTATAGTCGGCGGAAAGTAATTCGAACAGACGGTTGACTTCACAGGTACAATCATAAATGAAATAAATAAAGAGATAAAGTAACTGATCGCGTGCGTGCGAGCGCAGCGTCAACGCGCGTTGCTATATTTGTTTATTAAAATGATCACCAACATAATAAACATTAATAATACCAAAAAAGAATTAACCATAGCAGTATTTAGCTCAATGTCATTATAATTATAGGCGAAGACAGCATGCAATTAAAACATTATAAACGAAAATTCCTAATTAAAGTTATAGTTTAAAAACACAATAACAAATTAAATTACATTATTAAAAATGCTAAATTAAAGAGTTACATACACCCCCCATGCCGCACTTCGATAGAGACCCGATAAAGGTTTACTCTGCATTTAAGGTCACTGTTCAACTTATGTGCCGCAAATTATACTATAGATATCTTTCTACCGAATCTGTCAGAAGCATTACGAAGCGACCATAACTCAGTGGCGAGACCAGTGTTGATACTTCAAATTCGTCTCGGTTTCAAACCCTGGTGCCATACCATAGCTTGATCCGTGCCTCGAAAAGCACATTAGGCCGTTGGTCCCGGCTGTCATTAACACATATGGCAGTCGTTATTAGGAAGTCAGTGCCTTCTAACATCCTGTCAGCTGGTTTAACCATCCAATGATGTTTCCCTCTAGGTTGCGGAAGTACGACGGTGGTCGCTCCATATAATAACTGAAATTCAGTCCTAATCTGGTTAGACCAGTGAGCAGACCCTAAGCCTAAGTCAAGGGCAACCGGGATAATGCTAGGATATGATAATTTTTTTTTTTTGCTCTGGCAACTCTGAAGTGGTCGTACGTCAAAAGTACGGCTCCGTATTAAATTTAAAGAATTTATTTAATTTTAATGTTAATTGTAAAATAATACTTTGAAAAATAATAATAATCTTTTAAATAATCGCTTAATTGTATTAATCTGATAAAAGTGAAACTAAATTAAGTGTAGGCGCCGGCTCAGTGAAGTGCTCGTGACCAGAAGCAGCTGTTATAATTATATTTAAATTTGTTTTGTGCATATTTTCCTGGACTGCATTGTCATAAACCTGGGAAGTATTTTGTTTTTCAATTATCTAAGCTTTATCCACTAAAGGATATATTAATAATACTAGATAGGTAGATACTTTAAATCTATAAACACAGACTTCGCAAGCCTATTAATTCCTTAATCAGGGTTAAAACAGCTTTGTTGGTTATTTCTTTTCAATATATCAAAGAGTTCTAAGCTAATAAATGGTTAAAATCTAAATTTCAGTTAAAAATCTATAGTTTTATATCTATTTGTTACCTACCCTCTTATTTCAAATATAATTCTCACCATTGTAGACAATATTATTGACCGACTCTGTTAAACTAAATTTTTTATACTTATTAGTTTATTATAAGTATATGTCTAAGTCATTAATAGAATGGTGATTCATATTCAGTCATTATATCTCAATTATTAAGTCTCAAGCATTGTGTGAGTTTAATAATTAATCCTGAATTTTGCTGAATTGTTTCTCTTTTTGCTCGGTTAAGCCCAATAAAGTTAAGACCTGACCATTGAAAACACTAAACAAAATATTTAATTCTAGACAGCAATATTCTTGAATATTCTTTTTACTTTTACTCTAATAATTAATTTTTAAAAAAAGAATAGTAGTTTGTTTAAACATTGCCCTTTGTTATAAAGTCCTTTTAGTCCCAAATTATTAATACCACATTAACAGTGTCACATTGGACATTATTAAGTAGTTTCTGTTGTGTTCATTACAGTCTCCATCATGCTGACTAGGCGTGCAACAACCCAAAGTATGGAACTGAAACTAAAACAAACTGCGAAGGAATTAGAAAAATCAAAACTGCTGTGTGAACAGTTGTTGTCTGACCGGGATGAGTCTGAGCAGGAGATACTAAAGGTTGTAGACAAAAACTCTGAATTAAAAACTGAGTTGTCTGCATTATTTATAAAACACCAGGAAGTACTGGGGCAGCGTGACCAACTTCAGCTCACCTTAAATGATCTTGACCAATGCAGCGCTACATATGAAAAAGCTTTGAGTCGCATAAATGACCTAGAAGTTGAAATATGTGAGGCTAATAACACAATTAGAAAGATGTCCAAGAAGCGAGCGCATGAAGAGGTTAGGCATTCCAATAGTTTATTTGAGGAACTTGCTTCATCACCTGACAATAAAAATGTAATAAATTTAAGGCACCTTAGTCATAATAAAATTAAAAAGTATATTAATGTTAATAAATTTATAAGAAAAACTGAGAGAATGGTTAAAAACAGTAACTGTTTTAAGAAAAATGTCGCTTGGAAGAAAGAAAGATTAGACCTGTTAGACACTATTGAAATATATGCGAAGAAGTTAAACATAAGTAGAACTAGTCATGAAAGGGATATTAAACAATTACAGTCTGACATTTTGCATTTGCAAGCCTCTCTTGATAGTATTACAGAAAATTATAACTTTGCTCAAAAAACAATTCAAGAACATGTTTGCACCTTCAGTGATTTAGCGGTAACTAATATTAAGCCAACTAATATAGATTTAAAAAAAATTGATAGCACGGAAATAAAATTAAATAATGTCAATTCAAGCTATGCCTATACACAAAAGTATGTAATGTTTTCTGATGAAGCTGGAAAGGACATTGGTCAGTTATTTTATAACAAGTCCGGATCACATATAACAAACAATTGTATGCCAGGGGCTTCATTTAAAGTAATTATGGAAAAGATAATCAATAGTCAATTTTCAAGGGATACCAATGTCATAATTTGTATAGCTAATAGGGGTACAGTCACAAAAAAAACTGTTGCCTACTATATAGAAAAATTGTCTATGGTCACTTGTAATAAAATAGTTATCTTTTCTTTTCCTTTTAGTAAGAGCTTATCTCAAAAAGAAAATTATGTTAGATATAATTTAAATCTATCAATTGATAGTTTGACATTTTATTACAATAACAAATTTCATGTTATTGATATAAATAACTTAGGTATTAATTTCTATTTGACAAATGGTAATTATTACATACCTAAATATATTAAAAAACGATTAGCTTCTACGCTATATTATTACTTTTTTAACTTAGCCAAAAACTTGGCTGTGAAACCTGCTTTTATTGAGCAGAACATTATTAATAATTCAAACTTGGAATCAATTCCAAATAATTTAAATTTACTCATAAGACAATAGAGGAGTTCTCTTGCAATAGATTGACCAATGAAAAGCCGCTCTTAAATTTATTTCATCAGAATGTTCAAGGCATTTCAGGCAAAGATCTAGAATTAAGTTTGTTATTAGAGTCATTAAATATCCATGTAATGTGTATAACTGAGCATTGGCTAAATGTTAATGAGTCTCTACTGGGACTACAAAATTATAAAGTAGCTAGTGCATTTCACAGGAAACAATCTATAAGAGGTGGATCACTTATTTTAGTACATAATAGTTTAAACAATAGGGCTCGTAGGGATGTTGAAACATCTTCAGTTGAACGTGTTTTAGAATTGTCTTGTACAGAGCTTAACCATTTTATTGTTTTATGTGTTTATAGACCGCCTAGTGGCAATTATCAACAGTTTGAAACTGCAATGGAGGATGTTTTAGCAACCTTATGCAAAAGTAATAAAAAAGTTATAGTATGTGGTGACTTTAATGTTAATATTTTGGAATCTTCCTCAATATCAGTTAGGTTTTTGAATTTGTTCAAGTCTTTTAATTTACTTAATTCTTTTCTTGAACCCACTAGAATTACGCCTACGTCTTCAACATGCTTAGACAATATTTTTTGTAATTTTACTATTATACATAAATCAATTGAGTATGGCGTAACTTCCGACCACAGTGGACAGATTATTAGTTTTGAATATAATTTTCAAAATGTAACTAAAAAAATATTAATTAGACCAATAACAAAGAATCTGGTTTTGAAATTTCAAAGCAATGTCAACGAAAAGCTTACCACGTTAGAAAACAATTCCGCTATAAATTATGATAAATTGTTCGGAATTGTACAACAAGAATTTAAGAATAACTTTAAGCTGAAAAGTGTGGAAATTTCAAACAAAAGGAAGTTTTGTGATTGGGCTACTCCCGGAATTTATAAAAGTAGGAAGAAACTTTTTGATTTATATAGAGAAAAAAGTACTTCAACAGATTCAAATTTTATTCAATATGTTAGAAATTATTCAAAATTGTTCAAACTTGTTTGCACCACTGCTAAGTCAATGCATCTTAAAAATAAAATTATGAATTCCAAAAATAAAATTAAAGCTACATGGAATGTCATTAACCAAGAATCTGGAAAATACAAGAATAATCATAGCATGATAACTCTTAAAGTCGATGATAAAGATATTTTAGAAGAAGAAGAGGTGGCCAACGCATTTCGGAAATTCTTTGTGAATATACCATTAGAGACAACTCAAGCACTTGACTCCTCTACTCAGCGTGCAGTCTTTCTTCTTGAAGACAATGTACCTCTTTGTAGTGAATTATTTAGTTTTAGACATATTGATGGCTCTACAATAGTTAATACTTTTAATACAATAAATTTAAAATTAACTGAGGATTTATGGGGAATCTCAACCAACATTATTAAATCTATCATTAATATTATTGCTCCTCAGTTGGCAGTCATTTTTAATCAATGTATTGATGATGGTTCATTTCCAAGTTTAATGAAATACAGTAAAGTAATACCTCTTTTTAAAGCTGGTGAGAAGTCTGATCCTACTAACTATAGACCAATATCAGTACTCCCAGCTCTTAGTAAAATATTTGAAAAAGTTATTTTTAATCAATTACTTTGTCATTTCTCTCTGAATTCCTTATTTCATTCTCAGCAGTATGGTTTCACTAAGAGTAAATCCACTACAGATGCTGGTGTAGCCCTAATGAAGCATATATTTGACGCCTGGGAGGACAGGCAGGATGCGATTGGAGTATTTTGTGATCTTTCGAAGGCATTCGATTGCGTTGACCATCCTACTTTGTTAGCTAAATTGACATATTATGGTGTTAATAGTAATTCTTTAAAATTAATTAAATCTTACTTGAGTGACAGAACTCAAAAAGTAGTTATTAATAGAGTCGAGTCTTCTGGCGCGCCATTGCTTATGGGAGTTCCACAAGGTTCGATTTTAGGCCCTTTATTGTTTCTAATTTATATTAACGATCTACCTTTCTATACTAGAGATCTGTGCGAAACAGTTTTGTTTGCTGACGATACATCTCTGATATTTAAAGTGAACAGAGGCAAGGATCATTCTGACGTGATAAATAATGCTCTTGCGAAGGTTTTACATTGGTTTACGGTTAACAATCTATCTCTTAACGCAAGTAAAACTAAATGTATAAAGTTCTCATTGCCTAATGTTACAAAAGTCTCAACTAACTTGAAAATGAATGGCAAGAATATCGAGTTATTAAATGACACAAAGTTCTTGGGCATCAATATTGATTTTAAATTGCAGTGGAACCCCCATGTAATGGATTTGTCCGGAAGGCTTAGCTCAGCATGCTATGCCATCAAAAAGATAAGACTTATAACAGACGAAGAAACAGCTAGATTAGTTTATTTTAGCTATTTTCATAGCATTATGTCATATGGTATGTTATTGTGGGGATCTGCTGCGGACATACATAATATATTTGTACTACAAAAGCGCGCCATAAGAGCTATCTATAATCTTAAGTCCAGAGATTCTCTTAGAGAGATGTTTAAAAGAATTAACATATTAACGGTTGCATCTCAGTATATATTTGATAATATAATGTATGTTCGCAAAAACATTAATACATTTGATAAAAATTCAAAAGTACATAATTTTAATACTAGGAATAGAAATAAGCTCTCTCTGCCAAATTGTCGACTTCACAAAACAAAAAATTCATTTTTGGGTAATAATATCAGATTTTTTAATAAAATTCCGCAGGAAATAATTGATCTACCATTGGCAACTTTTAAAACTGTAGTTAAAAAGCAGTTTCTTCAAAAGGGGTATTATGCTGTTAATGATTACTTATCGGATAAACAAGCTTGGGCTTAACATTTTCAACTTGTATGTGTATATTAGAATAAAAAGTCAACCAGATCATTGTCGTGACCATCCCTTATTGTACAGGCTCAGCTCAGTTTCACAATACATACTTACTTGACTGTGATGGAAGGTTCCCTTAGTGCTACTTTATTGGTTACAGCTTCGGGGGACCCTTTCAGTATCATCAAATTTACACTGTGTGTGTCATGTAACAAAAATAATTTAAAAGAGCATAGCCTGTGAGTTTCTTGTCAGTTCTTCTCACAGAGCGGAGGCTCGGAACTGGCACTTAGATTCACTTACACCTAATTTTTATTTATTTGCATGTAAGTGAATCTAAGCTTCGTGATTTCAGGGTTGATATATATTTTTTTTTAAATTTTTATATTGTTTTGACGTTTTCAAGTGCTATGTAATAGTTTATGAAATAAAGAACTTTTTACTTTTACTTTACTTTAATGATGATAATGTCAGAAGCATTATGACGGAGACATTTTAAGATATGTAAGATACATTTGAAGACACAAATTATCCGAACTGTTCAAAATATTTGTTTCAATTAAATGTTTTTTTTTTAATAATGTGGTCCTATAATGTGATAAGTGTATTAAAAAAATCTCTACAGCAACAAGCATTTTAAATTAAAATTCGATTCCAGCTTGTACACCTTGTTGGTGTCCCGATGATCAGGGTAACGAAGGGTACAGCCAATTAAAACTTCGAATTTTCCACGTACAGTACATTGCTTAATACCAAGCCTCCCAGCCGGAGACGCACTCAGCTAACTAAGGGCTTTTACACACGACACGACGTCGTAACGTTTAAGTCCACGACGTACTTCGCACAAAGTCACATGTATATGAAACTCATCGTCGACGACGTCGTACCGTCTTTATAAAGTAAACATACCTTTATTTTTAAAGGACGAAATTTGTGAAATAATGTCGCCCTCAAATGTAAAAAAGTAAAGTAAAAGTAAAAAAAATTATTTATTTCATAAACTATTATACATAGTACTTGAAAACGTCATGATCACAAATGAAAAAAAAAACAATCGAAATAATATTACACTAAATCACGAAGCTTAGATTCACTTACATGCAACAAAACAATTTAAAAATAAAAAATAATTAAGTGTAAGTGAATCTAAGTGCCAGTTCCGAGCCACCGCTCTGTAAGAAGAACTGGCAAGAAACTCACAGGCTATGCTCTTTTAAATATGTCCATTAGTTTGGTACTAGAATTACAATCTTCATTTGTCTGTGAAGCTATACAATGCAATATAACATAACCTTAACAATATTTATGTTTTCAAGTCATTCATATTAGAATAGCCTGTATGAAACGGCAGTTTAATCCCAAGCATTTTTATCTGCCATATAGTCTTTAATAGAATAATATCCCTTTGAAGACAGCTTGTGTTTTATTGTTAATTTAAATTTATTTAGGCTCAATTGCTGTATGTTGCTTGGGATTTTATTGTAGAATCGCACACATTGACCTTTAAAAGATTTGTTTATCTTTTGGAGCCTAGTGGCAGGCACAACTAATTTATGCTTATTCCTTGTGTTTAGGTTATGTACACAGCTTTTCTTACTAAATTGATCAGTATTCTTATGTACATAAACCAGGTTATCATAAATGAATTGACCGGCCACTGTTAAAATACCAATTTCTTTAAACTTTTCCCTTAGTGAATGTCCACACGGGAGATTATAAATTGCTCGAATAGCCCTCTTCTGCAGCACAAAGATTGTTTGAATGTCTGCGGCACAACCCCACAGAAGAATACCATAGGACATAACACTATGGAAATAGCTATGATAAACTAGCCTAGCTGTTACAACGTCTGTTAATTGGCGAATTTTCTTTACCGCGAATGCTGCAGAGCTAAGTCTACTCGACAATTCACCAATATGTGGGCCCCACTGTAGCTTAGAGTCTAAAGTAATCCCTAAAAACTTGGTAGTATCCACAAGGGTCAACTCATCCTCCTTTACCATAATAGTAGGGTTTGCCTGTTTGACGTTAGGCGTCACGAATTTAATACATTTCGTTTTAGCCCCATTTAATAGCAAATTGTTAACGTCAAACCAGTGCACCACCTTCGAGATTGCACTGTTTACTTCGTCTAAATTCTGATTTCGTTTTAACTTAAACAATAATGATGTATCATCAGCAAACAAAACTATCTCGTGGTTTTCTTTAACAAAATATGGCAAATCATTCATATAAATCAAAAACAAAAACGGACCGAGAATCGAGCCCTGCGGTACCCCCATTTTTACAACAGACACCTGAGATCGCTTTCCATTAACCTCAACCCTTTGAATCCTATTACTTAGATATGAAGTGAGAAGATCCAATGCGGAGTTTCTTATTCCGTAATATTCTAATTTTTTTATCAATGCTTCATGAGGAACACAGTCAAAAGCTTTGGACAGATCGCAAAAAATACCTAAAGCGTCCATAGAATTTTCCCAAGCATCAAATATATGTTTTAAAAGCTCAACACCTGCATCGGTTGTAGAGCGACCCTTAGTGAATCCAAATTGTTTTGAATGCATTAATCCATTTTTATTGAAAAATATTAACATCTGGTTGTAAACAAGTTTTTCTAAAATTTTACTAAATGTAGGCAGCACTGAGATAGGTCGAAAATTTGTTGGGTCTGTTGTACTGCCCGATTTATATAATGGAATGATTTTACTTTCTTTCATTAGATCGGGAAATTTGCCGCAATCTACACATTTATTAAATATTAGAGCCAAACTGTGCGCCACCGAAACAATGATAGGCTTGGTAACTACTATGGAATTGCCCCAGAGGTCTGCAGCTTTCTTAACACTAAGAGTATTGAATGTCTTAATTATATCCATAGATGTAACATGACTAAACGTAAAATCTACTGTACATATACTCACGTTATCTTTCAAAATAGACTCCGCTAAAGTGGGCGAACAATTTAAATCTTTTGTGATAGACACTGGAATATTAGTAAAAAAGTTTTCGAAAGCATTGGCTACATCTAAGTCAGATGTAAGAGTTTTTTTATCAATGTTAAGTTTAAACTCAGTATTATAATTTTTACTTTTTCCCGTTTCACTATTAATAATATTCCAGGTCATTTTAATCTTATCATCACAATTTTTTATTTTAGAGCTTAAATAATAAGACTTGGCCGTATGACATGCTTTTCTAAATATTTTAGAATATTTTCTTACATAATTATAAAATTGTTCACTGTTGTTTAATTTTTTCTCATCATACAGTTCATACAGCCTCTTTCTACATTTATGTAGCCCAGGAGTAGCCCATTCACTAAAGGTAGCTTTATTATTTACCTTAACCGTTCTGGGAGTAAATATTGATTTAAATGTGTTAGAAAAGCTGCTGAAAAAATCATTATATAAAAAATTTGGGTCACAGCTTTCATCTATAAAAGGTAAACTATAGCATAATAATTTACTGTTAAACCTCTCAAAACGATTATTGGTTTTTGGTACAAATGTAATAGTTTTTTTAGCTACAGTTTCATTTTTACAAATAAAAGACATTTGTTGTCCGCAATGATCTGAATCTAATTGATTAATAATTTTTTTATTGTTATCACTTAGCATAATATTTGTAAAAGTGTTATCTAAGCAAGTAGCAGAAGTAGCAGTTATTCTTGTTGGCTCCAGAAACAAATTAACCAAATTATGAGATTTAAAAAGTGCCTTTAATCTTGTACATGGACTGGAACACTCTAACAAATTAACATTAAAATCTCCACACACAATAACTTTTTTATTACTTTTACAAAATTTTCCTAAGGCTTTATCCATAATACCTTCAAATAAATCATATGAAGCTGAAGGAGGTCTGTACACACTCAATACAATAAACTGCTGCATTTCTATACAGGCCATTTCTATAATACGTTCAACAGAGAGATTGACTATATCATGGCGCTCCTTGAATTTAAACTGTTTATTTACTATAATTAATGATCCGCCATGTATAGCACCACTCCTGCAAAACGAACTACCTAACAGGTGACTGTTGAAATTGAACATGAGCTGGTTACAATTTAGCCAATGTTCAGTAATACACAAAATATCAATATGATTATCGCTCATGAACAATTCAATTTCCAGTTCCTTGCCCAATATTCCTCTAATGTTTTGGTGAATCAGGTTGATAACATCATTTTGTTTCTGCTTTGTGTACTTTTTATTGCCAGAAAAACAGTTCTCTTTTGTCTTAACACCTAGTTTAAATTGTCAAATAATGAATTATTTATGTCGGAGTGCTCAATAGAAGCAGATTGTACCAAATTCTTGGTATTAATGTCAATTAAATATAATAGTGACAAAACTATTTGTCGTTTAAAATAATTGGAAAGGTAAAACCTACCTTTGGTCAATAAATAATTATTTCTAACAATACTGTTAGTGTCAATTATTCTACATTTATTACTATAGGTACATAGGTTGTACAAAGATAAATTTAGTATGTATCTTCGGTCATTTTCGGACTTTGACAAATGCTGAGAATAAGGAAAAGTGAACATAATAATTTCTTTCACTTTAAGAATGTATACTTAATATAATACTGTAATAATTATTAACCCAATGTAATTTTTTTTGTACAAGCATAAATTTTAACAGGCAATATTTATTTAAATATTGTTTTACAGTAACAACATAGAATGAAGATATCTCCAAATTCATAAGTCAGCCGAGCACAAATAATTTTTCTTACACCAGCTCTTCTCAGCATACATTCAAAATTACACTAATTATTTAAATAGTAGGTATTCATACATAAAGATTATTGTTATTTTTATTGTGATCCAACAGACAGACTATGTGTATAGTTTTGTTGGACATTGTTTTATATTCTAAGCGTCATACAACATACTTTTTAATTCGTAAATAATAACTTCTAATAGCACATTCCCGCTTCACAAGCGTGCAGTATTCGCCTTATTCACAAGCGTGCAGTATTACCCCTTTTTCTAGTTATAAATAATAATATTGCCTATGTCCCTTAGGATTAATGCAGCGTTCTACTAGTGAAAGAATTTTTGAAATCGATCCTTTAGTTTTAAAGTATACTCAATACAAACATCAAAAACATATATATATCTTTTCATTTTATTAAATTCGTATAACAATCATCATCATCATCTAAGCCAGTCTTTCCCAAAGTGGGCGATAACGCCCCCTTGTGGGCGCTGCAGGTCTCAAGGGGGGCGGGAAAAGACCCAGAAAGAAAATGGGGGCGTCGTGTAGAGGCCTGGGGGGTGATTTGTAATTTTATTTAGCTAGGAGGCATCTTAAAAAAATATTTATTCTCAAAGTGGGCAGTAGACAAACTAAGTTTGGGAAACACTGATCTAAGCCGTATGACGTCCACTGCTGAACATGTGCTTCCCCAATAGATTTCCACATTGCGCGATCTGAGTCACCTGCATTCACCGGCTTACCGCCGCCTATGACCATACGTTATCTTAATATAGACAGATGGCGACAATATAACAACAATGATAATAACAATATAACATATTTCCCTTTTAAGTAGTTGAAAGCTACCTACTAAACAGTTTTTTTTTTGGAGAAATATAAATTAGGTTACGACCCCAAAAAACCCAAGCGGTTCCTTACATCCTTAGTGTTAGACGTTGAGGAATAATTAAGAATGATTAACTTTATAAGGCCTAAGCTTTATAAAATAAAGCGTGGCTTAATGCGATCAGTTAAATTATTTTAAACTGTAACGCTAAGATATGAAAGTGCTTAACGATATAACACTTTTCCTTTCCAGTAGTTAAAATCTACCTTAGAAACATTTTTTTTTGGTTCAAACAAAAATATCTCGCAAGACAAGTTTACGACCCCAGAAAAGTCAAGCGGAACCGTTAAGCCGCTAAAATACACCGCACCCGTTGAACCGCTATTTTAGCGTTTAATCCAGAACTGCGGCGCGTTCACGGAGAAATAAATGAACCGAGTATTGTGCTGGACGCAACCAAAAGGGAGACGTTATGTTTTGTTTAGTAAGAATTGTAAGACTCATATAGCTAGGGAGAACATGTTTGGGTTTTTATATTAGAGTTCTATGCGTTAATCTGGCGGTTCGCAAGATTTTATTTCTATCTTCATTTTAACCTTCATATAGCTTAATGTTTGTCGGTACACATATTTAAATAACTGTATGAACACAACTTATGTTTTTTATCATCATCATCTCAGCCCATTAACGTCCCACTACTGAGCACGAGCCTCCTCTCACATATGCCCAGTGCGGATTGGCGGAGGCAGGTGTATGGCGTCCTGCTGTTAGAATTTATCAAGCCGCCCATTAGGCCTCTAACATGGCTTAACAACCCATCCAAGGACTGACCTCTGTAAACTCTGCTGTACTTTGGTGATCGTTTCCGACCACCGAACACCGCAAAGCAACGAGAGCTTCTTGTACGTTTTTTTTAAATAAAATGTTAGTATAATGTTATTTATAAAAATAATTAAATAACTATATGTTACAAATTTTAGTTTTATAGTTAGTTTTATATAAAAATATATCAAAGTAAGTAGTATGTACGTAGTCAGCATACTTTTATATTATATTCTCCTTTTTACAACTGGTCTATAAGAGACCGTTTTTGTCAACATTGCGAGAAATAATATCTTATTTTGTCTGCATAGAGTATATTATCTATGCTCGTATCTGTACACTTATTATGAACAGTCGACTTACTGGCAGCTCAACGACCCATTAGACAAAAATTCTTCTCTGTCTCTTAGTAGAAACAAAAAAAAATAAAAGAAGCATCACTTCACTCTTCATGTCAGTAACAATAATCACTAGAGCTTGTGAAACGAAATTATCATTGTTTTTAGGTTATTAATAGCAGCGGCGTGGAAAAACGGCTGACTCGCATCTTCGGCAGAACGGCCTAATGCCAAAATTAATTAAAGTCTGGCCTAAGATGACTGGCTTCAGAGGCTCTTAGGGCTTTCCAAAAGAAAAATATCGATGGTGTAAATCTCAATTGACGTAAGGGACAAAGTAGGACTGTACAGGAGAGCAAAAAAAAGCAAGAAAAAAAATAAAACAGCTATAACTTTTTTATTTGAAATCCTATTAACTTAAAGTGTTTGAGTCAAATAGTATAAATTTTAAGTTCTATTTAGTGGTACTTAAGGAGCTGTCCTAAATAAGTTATTTACGGAGATAGTGTTCCTTACACTTGGTAAAATTACCACCAATGTCCCTTACACTTGGTAATTTTACCACCAATGTCCCTTACGCTTAATCATAGTAATTTGTTTTCGGTAGTAAGGCTACTTTTTACCTTATAAATATATAAAAATGAGGTGTAAAGGCAATCAGTTTAAATTAAAAGGACGTAATTGTACGTTATTTGTATAGGATTCTATTAGTGTAAGATCTGCCATGTTTACATTTTTAAGGTTATAACTGTTAGTCAGAATAATTATAAATAAAATACTAGTTTGTTTTCGATGTAGTTTTGTTTATTAAAATTTATCAAAGTAATTAAAATTGCAATTGCAAACACTGTAATTATAAGTATAATAAGTTTAAAAAAATCAGTTTTCCGCTTTAACATAAAAAAAAATTGGCTTCACCTTAACCAGTTGTCTAATATTAGTAAAAATCATCTTTCAGATATTGAAGAAAGCACTTAAAACAGTGATGGAACAATATTGGCTTACCTAATTGTTTTCAATATTATTTTGTTTATTAAAAAAATCAATCAATCAGTCAATCAAGATAATTAAAATTGTGACCGCAAAAATTGTAGTAAGTAAAATAAGTAACAAAAAAGGGTAAAAAATCAGTTTGCACTGTCATCATCATCAGTTTCAGGTAATGTATCTTTAACGTCATTCGCTGCAGGAAGACTACAGTATAGGTCATGGAATCTTCGTGGAATTATATTTTTTTGGCATAAAACTTTTAAATCCTTGGATTTGGCAGCCGAAATGAACAATCTGCTTTTGTAAAGTGGTGTTAAAGTAAAATTTTCGATTGTTTCCTGGGTTTGTGGCAATGACTGCGCCTTGGCATTTCCTTTCCTCTCCCTTTACCTTTTCGAGTCGCTTTTTGAAATAATGGTACATTATGTATTTCGGCAGTGTCTTTCATGGAGTATTTAATTTCGAGGTTTTTTATATCCTTTTTTTTGAAAGTGGCCACACGAATATCTTTGAATCTTAATTGTTTTAATGTATCCGGCGTAAAAGTTTCTGTAGTTCTATTTTTCCAATTTATAAAATCAGAATGTTCAAGAACATTTACTGCGTATGGCTTGGGTCTTTTTCGCGCAGATTCTATAAATGTGGGCCATTGTGTAGGGCTCCACACTATCACCTTTTTGACTTCTCGTTCTATGACAGCATGAACAGAATCTACCGGCATATATGTATGCCCAGGCAATAGATAGTTAATTTGGATAACTTCAATGTTTTTTGACAAGTGCAAAAAGTTATTGATAGTGGCCAGCACAACCTTATTTTTGTTTTGGCCACTACATGAATCACAATAAAAAAGCACATTTTTTATTCCCCTCTGGTCTACTTCTTCTAAGTATTTAGAAAGGCAAGTCGCAATTTCGTTTGCTCCTCTCCTACCATCACATTCACCCCAGATATAGCACGAGACATTTTGAGTTCGATTTTCGTAGAGAGTGAAATTATAAACGGCATATTTTCGAGAGTAATATAACAACATACTCTCCCCATAGGGGGTATTTAAAACTTTTTGTAGGTCAAAACTGCAAGTAATAGTATTTTCGTCTACTAAATTTTGATGGTACTTAAATCTTTTATAGCCTGCTTTCTTTTCCTCTATGTGTACTTTAACTTTTTCAAGTTCTTCTGGTGTCTTTTCCGTATTTTTCTCGTCTGACATACATAAACTACATTTGTCCTTCTTCGGCGAATGAAAACGTATGTTATACTCCTCTCTAAATATATTTTTAAATAAAGCTTCACTTAAACGTTCTCGCGACTGCTTAGTACATTCAGTTATGTATATACGATACAAATTAGTAAGGTTTTTGAACTCTTGTGGCAAATACACACATGTACTATCTTTTCTGCAGTAATGACTTGGTACTGCGGGTAACTCTTCAATAAATTGTTTGGCAAAATGTTTAGTTACTTCGCTATAAATTGCAGGTACATTATTAGGGTGTCTATGTTCTTCTCCAGACATACCTTCCTTTGCGTGATT
Organism: Musotima nitidalis; assembly: GCA_949126915.1. Classification (NCBI taxonomy): domain Eukaryota; kingdom Metazoa; phylum Arthropoda; class Insecta; order Lepidoptera; family Crambidae; genus Musotima; species Musotima nitidalis. Next base: position 20,738,940 of record OX421416.1, read on the forward strand.
TATTGTGTAAAGAAGAAATTTTTGAGTGATATCTAAAGTTTTCAATAAAAATTGTTGACATACTTGTACATGGCCCTCGCCTTTATTCACAAAATATTCGTAAGTTTTAGTTCTACGACTGCAGACCATCTTTGTTTTTTGCCTCTTTATTGGGATAGCCCGTGCACAACGCACCAGCCAGTCACGCTGTCTTTGCGGTTCAAGGTCCCAAAAATATTCAAAAAGAGTCTTTCTTCTCTCTTGCGATATATTTTTACATTCTCTCACACATTTACCTTGTAAACACGGATTGTCCTTCAATGACCTTGCCGACTTCTCCTTTCCTGTTCTTGTTTTATATAACTTCCCACTGTCCTTTCGTTTTTTACGTAGCTTATTTACATTGTCTTTTTTGACACGCTTTTTCGAGATTTCTATCTCTTTTTTTTCGGTGTTAACTTTCTTATTCTTTTTCTTACGTTTAATATTTTGACTATTTTCGTCGCTTGAAGTTTCTGATTCTTTTACTGACCACTCTTCGGAGCTCCCAGCAGAAAAATCTTCACGTTCATCTTCGGTATAAAAGTCAATGCATGACTTTTTAAATTCGCTTCTATGTTCTTTTCTTCTTTTCTTTTTTATCTTTTTGTCTTGCATGTTTTGTTCAGCTTCTAGCCCATCACTAGGTATAACGGCGCCGATATCGAAGTTATCGAGAGTAACAAAAGATTTGTAGTTTACCTGGGGACCTTCTTGTGTTTCAGGCACAACAGCCAATAACTTGTAGTACCAGTAACTTGTGGTTCTTTTTGATCTTCAGTTTCAGCAATATTGACTAATACTTTCTGCGTGACACTCGTGTCGAAATTTAACGCAGTCCATTTAGTTGCTGCAAAATGGTCTAAAATATTATCGGAGTTGAGATTTAAGGCAACCTCCGGATTTTTTTTAATACTTAAAGCTAGGCTGAAATGTTCACCAGGTGCTACAGCAGTGTTATTTAACTTCTTCGGCGTGACGTAGGTGTCGAAATCTAACGTACGTCGAATTTCAGTAGCTGTAAGATCGTCCAATGTGGTGTAAGAATCCAGATCCAATACAACCTCTGGATCTTTTTGAATGGTATATGCAGCACTTGAAGCAGACCTCTGTCTCTCACCAGACTCAACTTTATCGTCTTTGGATATACTATCTTTGGCAGGATTGAGTAGTATATTAGACGTAATTATAACTGTATTATGATTTTTCAAGATTTTTGATGGCTTTATATCCTGGTAATTTTCATCAGATAATGATTGAGGTCTTTTTATATTCAACTGATTGCGGCAAGTACTTTGGTGTTTTTTATATTCTATTAATGCAACTTCCTCATCTTCATCGCTGTTTTCTATAATGCTACTCGTGATACTTTCGTTCGATTTGTTGTTTTTAACACCATCTTTCACGTTTTCTTTGTCTACGATGTGTTCTGGGATTCTGAAAATACGAATTAAAGTAAATTATTAATCTGCCTTACAATATTACTTATTTTAGCGACCCTAATATAAAATACGCGAAAATAACGGATAAGTTAAACATACACTGGTGATTTATTGTATTTTAATTGCTATCATCCGTCGGTGTAATAAAGCAAGGGCAAACGAAGTGAATTGTTCTCAAAATAAAAAGTTTGGTTTTATACAAATGCATTCTGTAGCAACCAGCTTTTGCCCGCGGTTTCACCCGCGTGGTTACTGTACCCCGGGAATACAAAGATGACAAGTATCCCATATGTAAATTTTATTTAAATTCTTTCACCTGTTAAACCGTCTTTGAATAACAAACAAACAATTTTTGCACATATAATATTTAGCCCGCGTTTTACCGTGGGGATACCAGGATAAAAAGTATTATTATGTTCAAGTCCGAGTGATGGTCTATTTATGTGCCAAATTTAATCTAAATCTAATCAGCCGTTTATGCATTATTGAGTAACAAACAAATAAACTTACAAACTTTGACATTTATAATATTAGTAGGATTGGTCGTAAAGGACTGAATTCTGAAAGTAACAGTCACAATTTATGGTCGTAAAGGACATGTTTATATGTACATGTCCCTTACAACCTAAAATAAACTTAGTTAAAGTTGGTTACCAACAAAATTTCCATTATAGGTATTTTTCAGTTTGTCCCTTACGACCTAAACAATATGTATTATTATGTCCGTTACCACACCTTAATTTTCAATGTAGGTATTTTTGCCCTTGTCCCTTACGACCTAATCAATATGCAATTTAAGCCCCACACCACCAACAATAGGTAATTTTTACTTCGTCCATTGATTCGATCTAAAATATTCAATTTAAGTCTTTATTCCAAATCGCTCTTGGGTACGAATTCTTTAAAATAGACTACACGACATAACTATAATTATAATTAAGTAAACTGCAATAGTATAAACTCAATAATGAAGCACGGTTTTACTTACCGGTTTAACATTCTCGATTGATATTGGCGTATCGAACTGATTGCAATTTTTCGGGTAGCAATGGAGTTTAATAGCACATTCTTCTGATTTTCCATCGCCGTAAAATAAAATCCACACAATTTATTACAAAAACACTATTTACGTCATGGTCGACTGCGAGTTGCGGCGCGAATGCCGGTAGGCAGGGTCCGGCGCGAGCGCGGGCCAAACTAACCAGTTCATACAGGTTTCGCGTATCCATAGGTGCAAAGAGAAAACAGTTTTACGTTACGGCGTTAAGGTTGTAAGTATCATGTGAATACCTTTTTAACAAATTATTTGAGAATAAAGATTGAACGTAAAGGTATACACTCTTTTGTGTATTAAACAAATATTGATGTAAGTGAATAAACTTTAAAACTCCATTTTCTTTAATTTGGTGTACGTGTCAATTAAAAAAATTAGAAAAGAGTGTAAATGTTTTAAGGGACCGTAACTTCAATTTATAGTTTCAATAAAAGAGTGTAAGGGACAAAAAGATAAAGCTAGAAGACTTACGTCACATTTTAATGTGTGAATGTTACTTACGCCACCGTTACAATTATTTATCGTATTAATCGTCTTTTAAGCCAAATTTCTGGTAAAACATATAACAAACGCCTCAATTTTATTAGGGTGTAAAGGAATATTTTTAAACGATAACGAAATATTAAATATACAGAACAATAGAGAATTTTTTTTTAAACAAAACTGCATATAAAACTTATTTTCGAGATTTTGTCCTTTACGCCAAATGAGATTTACACCATCGATATGTTCGTGCGGCGAAATGTTCTATAATAAATTGTTTCTCTTTTCATACTTTACGGTTGGATGTTCCTCAGATCGGCTTCTTGATGTTTAGTATTCAATCACTGTTCGATAACTAATAAATCTTCAACACGTAAGCGATTCTGAAAGTCGTAAGTGCTTTATATGTTGATTTTTATCATGTTAACAAAACAACTAATGACCTGTAAATGATGAAGTGATTTGAAACCTTTTTGTATTTTAATAGGTAAACCCTATATGGGAGCTTCTGTTAAGATTTATGTGTTCGATAATTACTGCCGAACAAAGATATTTTGGTCTTAGTAACCATCGTTATACTGTGCAATCTGCGGGGTATTTGAAATGCACAGAATGGAGAACCTTGTCTAAGCGCATACCATATTTACTTAACACTATACCTATTGGCATTTTGGGGTCTTCTAACAAGGTTCTGTTCTTATGCAACCAAAAAATCTTTGGTAATTCTTTAATTTTAAACAGTAATTTTATTTTAAATTTTATTTGTATTTTAATCAGTTATTTAGTATCCATAACACAAGATCTTAATGGTACTTATCTAGAAACTAAATAATTAGTGTAATTGTCAGACAATATTTAATATTAATATTTTAGAACATATCCGTACGAAATTGGTGAAAGTTGAAGTTATAATTTATAATTCTTTAATTTTAAACAATAATTTTATTTTAAAATGTCTAAAGAATACACTAATCTTTAAACTAGTATGAGATTGTTCTCGCACTCAAACCTACTTATAGGTTTTGCGAGACCATTTTAATTAATTGTAATACATGTACCTAAAATAGAAATTAATAATAATAGGTAACCGTTCCTTTGTAATAGATATCACGGCTTTGGATTTTTGTGTGTGTTTCACACACGGGGCGTGAAACGGCATTCTTGCAAGCCGTCATGAGTGGGTGTACTGGGCATATTCCACGGCATAAAGCGCTCTTCTTTGTTTGGACTGCATCGACTGCTTTAAATTGGGCAAGTTGTGGTCATGTTGACGAGTCACATTAAAAAAACCTAAGTCTATAGTCAATTACTAAAACTACCCATAAATTACTTTAAAATGGTTGTCCATTCTTATGGACACATTCATCAATGTCCCGACTTATCAACTAAGAAATATTTGAATAGACAACAGATTAACAAAAGCGTTTCTTTGTACCCATAGTAGGTATGAGTCAGTTTTGCTAGGTTTGAGCTTAATCCAGGGTCCAATACAACAATGCGTACAGGGTGCTGATGGGTCTGCCACGGTTCTGTAGCGCGTCGGGCATGTTTGCGGAGGCTAACGTAGATAGCTTTTCTGCAATAATGCGTAAACGTTGCGCCTCGATGCTTGGAAGGATGCGGGGCGGCACCAACAGCATCCTGTGCGTATTGGCGGACCGATGGGACTCGCCGCTGCTAGAGCGTTGGGTGCATCTACATGCGGTGAAGTAACCATCGGTACGTTATATTATATTAGTTAAGATAGAATATTTTTTACTAACACTAGATCTTAAGTCTAAGTTATAATAAACTTTTATGGATGTTAATCCAAAATAAAGACTTTTTTTTATTATTAATAAAATTTTGTTAGATTAGATAGAGGTCCAAGATTAATTTTCTTTGATACCGTTAAAAGTCGTTGATTGAATAGAGCTGTAGGTAGTTTAAATACGGGGAATAACGAGGAGAAATAACTTGTATTCTCTCGGGTCTTTTAATTTACTGATTAGACATTAAAAAAAACAGAATTTCTGCAGTCTATATTCGTACTTAGGTATCTTCGAATAAATATGAATAAATATAATTCGGAGTTACTCATATTTCAGCCAAAGTGGGTGATGAAGACACCCAACTTTGGCAATCATAAATAATTCTCTTCCACAATTATTTAGTTTGAAGATAAGTCTTGTTATGGATGCTAAATAATGGAGAAATATACGTTTATGCTTTTATGAGTAGATGCTTTTATTGAGGAAATAGGGTTCAAACTAAATAAGAGAGAAATATATATAGACGATATTCGACGACCGATATGGCGTGGAGGTCAGTATATCTACACTTCACTCCAAAGGTCGTGGGTTCGATTCCCACACAGGACAAATCTTTGTTTGCGTGAACATGAATATTTGTTCTGGTCTGGGTGTTTTGCTATATATATTAAGTATGTATTTACAAATAAAAAGTATTTAAGTCTGTTTATCCGTTGTTTAGTATCCATAACACAAGTTCTTAATGATACTTATCTTGGAACTAAATAATTGGTGTAATTGTCAGAAAAAAATATTTATATTTATTTATTTATATTGTTATATAATAATTTAGTAAGTTGGGTAACTAGCGCGCTAGTTTTAAGTTTGACCTTCATAAGAGCTCTTATATGCCAAACTTGAATAAATGATTTTGAATTGAATCGGTCGTCAAAAATATATTTATATCCAATCTCATATCTATTGTTACTAATATGACAAAAGGTATTGTTGCCATCTTCACGGCAATAATATTTTCCCAATAAAATGAAGCGACCCGAATTTTCCGCCGAGATGTTCATACAAACAAACAACCCGAGAGGTGAGGTCGCGGCCACCAAACAGTATAATTTTCCTGTATCTTGTTATTTCAAATTGAATATAATATACAAAAAAAGAAAAGTTCTTTTAGTCGACGTTAAAAAAGGGACATTTAGTACTGAAAATGAAATTGAACGTGTAGTCGTTGGCATTTTATTTAAAGAGCTACATTTTGATAAGCATATAGATAGACAGTGTACAAGTCAGTACCCTGCTGAAAATCAGTGCAGTGGGTTTGTTCACAGACTTACTGCAAATACGGAGCAGGGGCCTTTTTCGATATCATGCAACCTGTACGTGTCCTATTTATTGTTTTATTTCTTTATTATGTTGTGTGACGTTGAAAATATTATTTTTTTATTTTTTTTCAAGTCGATGTCTTGTATATTGATTGAATCCAGCATCAACGCCACTCCTTGTATAGTTATATACGTTCAAATGTGTATTAAATTTAACTACAATAAACAGATTACAAGCGTTCGTGTTGGATTACATTAATATTCTTCCTTCCTACTGTCGACAAAGCTATCTCCTATTACTACTGGTTGCCAGGCCGACCCACTAGTACAACATCTTATCCCTTTAGACCTAGTGCGAGTGGCGATCGCTTACCACCGCTTAAGAACTACTCGTACAGTTTACTATACGTGGCTTTGCTTACTCCTATAATTTTTTTTTGATTAATAGACAAGCAACGAATTAATGATTTGGCTCAAAGGGATTGGATTTGGTTTAACCATAGAATAATTTTTCCATCTGGGTTGCGGAGGTGAGACGGCAATCGCCCCATGTCGCTACGTACAACCTCAACACAAGGAATAAGCATAAATTAGTTGTACCTGCCACTAGGCTTCAAAAGACAAACAAATCATTTAAAGGTCAATGTGTGCGATTCTACAATAAAATCCCAAGCAATATACAGCAATTGAGCCTAAATAAATTTAAATTAACAATAAAACGCAAGCTGTCTTTAAAGGCATACTATTCTATCAAAGACTAATGGCAGATAAAAACGCTTGGAATTAAACTGCCGTTTCATACAGGCTATTCTAATATGAATTACTTCAAACATGAATATTGTTAATGTTATATTATATTGCATTGTGAGGCTATACAGACAAATGAAGATTGTAATTCAAGTACCAAACCAATGGATAAATTTAAAAGAGTGAGCCTGTGAGGTTCTTGCTAGTTCTAATATTTATTTATTTATTTATTATTATATAAGTGAATCTAAGCTTCGTGATTTCAGTGTAATAATGGTTAAATTTGTTTTTTTTTTATATTTAATGTTTTCAAGTACTATGTATAATAGTTTACGAAAAAAATAATTTTGAATTTTTTTGACGTGCTTCAAACAAGTGTGATTAGTCAAGTTAGCCAAGTTGACGAGACTAGCAGACTTTGGACCCATAGCATAAGTCCAGGGCATAACCAGAATAAATGCTTCAAAGATAACAATTTTATGGGGCCACAACCATGCATTTCTACCTGTGGCCTGTCATATCACCGATTATATCGACGACATGTAGTATATCCGCACTCCGCTCCTGAGGTTTTGGGTTCGATTCCTACACAGGACAAATCTTTGTGTGCATGAACATGAATATTTGTTCTGGTCTGGGTGTTTTCCTATGTATATGAAGTATTTATTTACAAAAAAAAATATATGTAAGTATGTTTCTCCGTTGTTTAGAATCCATAACACAAGTTCTTAATGATACTTATCTTGGAACTACATAATTGGTGTAATTGTTAGTAAATATTTTTTTTTTATATATCCGTAAGAAATTGGTAAAGTGGACGTCAAAATCTTTAACCCAAGTTTAGGTCAATTTATGAATGTCCATTTAAAAACTAACGCACTCATTTACTGCGGGTAGGAGCTGAATCGTAGAAGAATCAGGCAAGAAGCTCATCACGGTTGGTTTATACCTATATGTGGCTTCATACTAAAATAAATCAACTAAACAACACGTAATAATAAATGTTCTTACACAGCTTACATGAAGCAATTACTTACTGAACGTTTATCGGAAATATAAAACAAAGAAGGCGCGTTCCCGCGAGCCTGGCGACTCCGATAAGGGATTTGTGAGGAATTATATAAAAATGCCTCATGATTTAAGGCACGAGCAATAACGTTGGTTTTTAAAGACCTTTAAGGTTCCATATTAGTTAACAGATTGTAACTTTATATTAAAATGAAAGTAATACAATATATTACATACTTACAGACCGTCTTCAACATGACTAAGGGAACATTTAAATTTAATATCAATACTTTATTTAGAGCGGTTAATGCCCAGGGGGCCTACCGCCGAGTTCGATAGCAATCGATTATAAGGCAAAATGGATTTCGAATTGATTCTGTCGTACCGCCGAACTCATGGAAATCGAAACAAAATGGCGTTCTCCATTTACCTATTGGTCTGTCACGGACTGAAGGTCATGAATGAGAGGTGCCTGTCGGCAGATTCCCAGGTACGGAATAATGAACGCAAAACAAAGTTTGATCTAGATGGATTACCGGTAATCCATCGAATTCGGCGGTAGGCCCCCAGTTTAGAAAGCCTTATTTATTTAAAAATCAGAGGGTCTCAGGTTCAATCCTGGTCGCGCAATTATAACTTTTTGAAGTTATACGCGTAACTATTGCTTGCTCGTCATGCCGTTAGTCCCGACTGTCATAAACATCTATGGCAGTCGTTATTAGGAAGTCAGTTCCTTCTAATATTCTGACAACTGGTTTAACCATAAAATGATGTTTCCCTCTGGGTTGCGGAGGTCAGGCGGCAGTCGCATCATGAAATTAAGCCAAAACCTGGTTAGTTCAGTGAGCGGGCCTGGGCCCTTAGCTTAAGTCGAGGGCAACTTGGTCTGACCCCTATACACCTATATTATTTATATTATGAATATTTTTCTTCTGTTTTAATAATCATTTTAAACATATAAGTAAGTAAAGTTCAATACAAGCCCTTTATTTATTTCATTATTTGCAATGTAATATTTAATGAAGTAATATCATAAATAAAATAAAATATACTCAATTGTTTTTAAGATCAACAGGATCATTTAGATTCGTTATTTTTTTTAAAACAAAATGAAAAATTCATATCTTTTTGACAACAATGAAAGAGATAGGAGCGGTCCGCTAATCTAGAAATACATCAAAATGGATTCTTTGTGCTGTAATCTCGGTAGAGAGAAACCCGAATCAACATTTTAATTTGTTTCCAGGTACACAAGCAACAGTACAGAGAGCCCGAAGGCGGATTCGATCATATTTTGTAAGTGCCAATTAGTTCTATTTTATTAAACAAATATACAGTGTGTTCGGTCATGGACTAGCGATATTTTAGGGGCGTCAAATGTAACTAATATTACCTTCAAAAACACTCATAAGGGTGGTCAACGCCCTCTCTTTGTAAAATAGCGGCATTTTTTATTTTTTTATGTGACGTCTTTCTAAAGAATATCGATTTCTCTTTTTATATTTTAATGGATAAAAAATTAAAATGTAATTAAATGTAAAATGTGATATACCATTCTACTGCGTCTACTGTTATATAATTATTCTTTGAACTTATAAATTATTAGAATTGTGGCATTAATAGAAACTCGAGTTTTTGTCATGTATTGGTGCAAAATGGAATGAAACGGTTTTAATTGCAACTTAATTATACATTGCTATGATTACTTGTGGGTTTCAACACAGATTCCAAAGTACGGAAGCATAAAGTCAAAGCCAATTTAAGTTTGGCTTCATAGAGATCTTATGGAAATCAACTAAAAAACTAACGCGGCCATTCACTGCGGGCGGGAGCTTGATCCTAAAAAAAATGTCAAGAAAATCGTCAAGGTTGGTTTGTCTCCCGCTAGTTTGTACTTAACAAAAGAGGTAGAGTCGATGAGGTTTCTTGTTTTGGTTGCAGACAAAAAGCAGGCCATTTTTCGTTAGACACAGGATACTAACTGCTTCACCACTTTATATTTTAGAGATCGCAGTGTTTGTAAAGACGAATCTCGAACTTTTCCCGCGGAAAGCTGATACTGTAATGACAGAAAGCTTTGTCTACACTTTTATGCGGAGTAGCGATTTCTGTACGGCACGGCAAATTACTTTTAACCAATTTTTTTTAAGGTTGCACATTTAGCCAGTGTCATATTAACAACATATAAATTATAGAAAATGAGATTGAGTGGTGATAAAGATGATAAATGGTAAATGAGATACCCTCCCCCAAACCCCTTGAGTCCTCAGAATAGATGTGGGACTATATTGAGATCTGACATGAACTTCTTGAGAGAATTTGAAAAGTGATGTTGCACGGTTTTGTTTTATTCACCAACACTAATGCACGTTCACAAACACTTAACGGTTAATAATCTACCGTTATTATATATTAATGTCAAAAATATTACAAATTTTAGAAAATAAAACAAAACTACAGATATGACGCTTAACTTTCCCGCCAAGAAGTCTAGACAAATGTTACTATTACATAAGCGATTTTTGACAGATACATTTTAAGTGTGACACGTCATAATGATTACATCCTGTCTAATGGCAAGCAATCGATGCAGTCCAAACAAAAATGAAGGCGCTTTATACCGTGAAATAAGCACGGTACAAAGCGGGTACTCCTGACGGCCTGCTATAAAATGCCGTTCGTATATTTGGGCAGTAAATAATTTTTTATTTATAATATTAAAACAATTGGTTAAGTCTACCAAAAACTTATGTATTGCAGTTACCAGATTGAATAGAAAACAGTTACTCTTTTTAGCAAGATGAACAGTATATATTATGTATACGGCTAAAAATAGTAGATACGAACACATATTTCCTTAATGCAAAAGTTGAAAGAATTTAGACTAAACTTTATAAAAGTACTAACATTTAAGAGAGTCCTCTAATATATGACATCATCAATTTCAGTAAGCCAGTACGTCGATTGATTGAATAACGCTAAATGTGAGTCGGGGGCTCAAGAAGCCAAACGTGCGGCAACAATGGCGGCGAGGCTTATTGACAGCTGTCAGGCGTCAAGATGACAGCGCCAGGCACATTCCGAGATGATCGCTCTTTAGAGAATTATAGGCACAAGTTATGGGAGTGACAGCCGATGGAATATGCTCGGTAACTTAGTTTTATTGTTTATTATAACTTGAGAGAACGAGATAACTTCGTTTTGATTATATTGTGTTTACGCTAGGACCAAATATCATAATGGACAGCTTCTTTTGATTTTTAACCTGTCCGTTATTTGTAAGTGTGCAGCTCTCGATGTGTATATGTGTGCGTGACTAGGGATGTGAGTTGTGACTAGTATATCGATATAATCACTTGAATGTGGTGTGTACCTAGTTCGTTATTATAATTTATGTAGTATGTTATTTTGATTTAAATTTGAACTACGGTTGTAAAACTGTGCTCTTGACTCTTGATATTAGTAACTAATGATGTAATATAAAGAAAGAAAATTTAAGAAAAATTAACGACCATTGTAACTTTAATAGTGTAACCTTGTGGCGTTTGCCATAACTGTCAGTTGTTTGACGTCAGCGATTGACAGAATGCGCGCTGAGAGGGAGGGTAGGAGTAGGAAAAGGGTAGGGTTAGAGCAGGGAAAGGGAACGTCGCGAACGAATTCGCACCGGGCAGCTAGTCTGATATAAATAAAACATTACAATGAGAAAGAAAAATATTTATTTTGAAATAAGACAAGACTTAACAAAGTCAATGGCCCTTAAATAAAATTAATTTAGTGTACATATTTCGGACACTATTTTCAACTACAGCATTTTTCATTACAAAATGTATCCGAAGTTGCAAATATTTCTCACAAATCGATTTTATGAGAAGATATTTGTGATCTTCAAAAAAACTAAAATCTAACACGTGTTCATTTAAACATCGAAAAATATTTTTATATTTTGAGGAGTGCATAGTCTGTAGAATCACATCCTTGATCATTTTAAATACATGCTTGCTGCCTATTTTGCTATGATGGGTATATGACAAAGTATTGCGTAAAATTTTTTCACACAATTTACAAATATAATAAACATCATCGCTTGGATAGATCAGACCTCCTTTATCTTTTTTATTTGTTAATGAATTTCTTTTGGGACCTTCTAAAGCTGACAAACAGTTTTCACATACCAAACTCTATTTAATTTTTTTTATTACAAAGCCCGATATATAATAAATTACTTCGGCAACATATTCGGTAAGTTGGGTCGAATTATTTAAATATGAGTAACAGTGGTCATCATTATCAATAAAAAGATAATTTTCAGATATTTGGTCTAACTCTTCTATCATTCTGTGTTTAGCAAGGGACTGGTTGATAATATTTACAGAATTTGGTTTATTTGTAATATTTAAAATGGGAATATCTTCTAAGGGTATGCAATTTCCTTCAGAAGCTTTAAATTCGGCGTGTATAAGCAGCTTTTTATACGCAGACCTAAACTGCTTTGCAGAGGGGTTATTATTAAAGCCTCCCATTGATCTCACTGCGCCAAAGAATAATTCCAAGTGGTCCTGGGAAAACTTATAAGTACATATAAAATGCATTTTTGGTTGGTCTTGTAAAAGTAAATCTTCACAAACATTTTTAAGCGTTTGTAAACAAACAATAAAACCCAAGAACCCAACTTTTCTTTGCGACTCAATAACTAAAGTGTTATTACAAAATTTTAGTTTTTTTATGTATTCTATACCATCTTCTATAAGTCTGTAAGTTTTGCAAATATTTCTTGGTAGTATTGCTTGTTTAAACCCATATGAATTTAGATTTCTAGAATTCAATACATCAAATATATTGTTAAACATTGATATAAACTCGCAAGTTGCTTCACAATCTGCGAACTCTTCAAGTTTTATGTCATCTCTACAAAACATTAATGCATCACATACTGATTGGCTAAACATTTGGGCTGCCAATTTAACTTTCATTTTTTGTTTTATATAATCAATATGTGCTTGCCTTAATTTATTTGCCAAATGCAATTGTTCTTGAGTCTGCAGATTGTGAAGCAATTCAAAATACTTAAAACATATTTTTTTTCCTTCTCCATTATAAATTATTCCTTTATCACCCAGCGCGTTACGAACTAGTTTTAGGCAATGGCATGGATCAAGGAGTATAGAAATTTTTAAACCATTATGTTCAAATTGTGTATTCAAATTGTTTATATTAAGACTACAACCAAGGTGCTTTGTCATGGCAAGGTTGTTCGGCGCGCCATCAAAAGTTAACGCCACTATAGTAACACCAGACTCGGCCAACAAATCTAAACAAGTACGTACAAGTTCAGCTTTCTGCAAACCTGTTATGCCGTTAATTAAAAAATATCCCACAGGTATTTTAAATGACCCATTAACTGCAGTTATCATAAATGTAAGAGCTTCAGTGGCCAGTGGAACGGAATCATCGTCAACATTGTTTCCAACATTAACATAACCATGAGAACGCTGTCCATCCCACTCTACACACTTTCTGATAGCCATCTCATCTATACATATAGCACCAATAATAGGTTGTTTTTGTGATTTTATTTTGAGTGCTTCAAAAGACTCTTTGGTGAACCCAGGTTCACAGTCGACTGTCTGGTACCACTTGCTGATTGTTTTTGGGTGCGGTAAACAGGAATCAAAATGACTACGGACATATTTGTAAGCTTTAGGTGAAAGAAAGTGCAAAGTGAGTGCGAATTTTCGAAGTTGAGGTGAATATTTTTTTTGAAGTGTTTCACTATTACTTTTTCGTAATAACCTTACCAGTAAATCTTTGTTTTTGTCCGCTATGTTCGCTAACAAATCTAATGACTCTGAATCTATAAAGTTTTTTGATTTTAAATCACTTATCACATTTAGTAAAGTTGCATTCTTTTTTAAAAGTCTGCGTCCTTTTTCCCTTAATTTTTTAACCACCTTAAGTCTCCTAGCTGCTACCATTCGAGTTTTAGCAAGAGTAGTTAAAAATTTTAGTGCTCGCCTGGGTGTAGTAGGAATGTCTTCTGTATTGACACCATTCTCTTGCATCTTCTTCATTTTTCTAGGAGTTAACATTTGAACTTCATCTTGCCGCTGTTGGGATTTTCTCTTTTTAGGTACCTAAAACATTTTTATGGAAAAATTTAAAAAGTCGCGATCACAATCTAAAAAGCCTTTAATACTTCAGAAATCAACACATCATCATAACTAAGTGCCCCTTTGGAAGAAGGCCTATTTGCATTTACGGGCAACAGTGTAGTAGTAGTGACATCTACTAAACTTACCGATTGATAGTAAGCTGGATAACCTTCAAAAATGGTCGGCACTGCATCAGTATTAAGTTTTTTTATTAATAAACCGTCAACAAAGCAATATTTTTCAAAATGTTTGGAACAGAGCCTTGAATATTTTGTAGGCTTCCAGTTATCACGTCTAATAGCTTTAACCCATTTATGTCTTATTTCCGGGCATTTTGGGAACCTAAAACAAGAACAATAAAAAGAATATTAGTAATATCGATAAAGCTTTGATACACAAATACGGACATCACTAATCATTGTGCCAAAAACAAAGACTTTTAATTACGTTAAATTAAGGTTTAAAACCTGATTCTTATAAATAGTGCGTGTTATAGTATGATTTAGAATTAGCAAAACTTAACGCTTTGCCGTTTTTCTTATTAAAAAACTCATACTAAAGCATAAAAAATATTAGCAAAGACTTACGTATGAAATGATAATTCCTGGGCTTTCACTCCTCCTTTTGTTGTTCTTGACGAACAATAAACGGCTGAACAAGACATTATATCAATTGTATATTAAACAAATAACACAAACACTAAGATTTCCTAATATTTTACTATTATTTTGCACAATCTAGCAATGTTTTGACCGAGTAGTCGGTCATGAAATGACACATCTCACACCGACAGTGCGTCGCGGCCAAACTTACATTCGCTATCTCTTTTACTCATAGCACACTACAGTCACATAGACAGAGATACACATACTTTACTTTAATACACGTGTATAAAAGCGGCAACGTCTTATGACTCTGTCCATGTGATATTTGGTCCGAGTGTTTACGGATAAAAGACCTGATATTATAGGAACTAGGAAACACATTAGCCGGCAAAGAAAAGAGAGAGACCTTTCTCTGTATACCAAATTTCATTTAGTAGTTTTGACAATAGACGTAGATTTTTTAAAATTTTATTTCTTTTATTGTATGAGATCTTAAGACATAATTTGAAAAAAGCCGAGATGAGTTTCTTGAGGCATTCTTCTCAATCTTGTTGCCTTTTTGGAAGCCTCGTTAGAGTCACCGACAGACTGACTGACTGACGGACAATCCCCTCCTCCTTTTGAATCACGACAGGTTGACTGACAGATCCACCCGATAAGAGTCACTGACAGACTGACAAATCTTGAGAAAAACCACAACAGACAGAACTGACAAACCTTGACAAATTCTGACAAAGAACCCATTTGCTTTTATTTCTTTATTATGGTACCGCTCATATCTCTTTCATTATTGTTAAAAAAATATATCGAATTTCAATTTTGTGTGTAAATGTTTGACGAATCTTAATGATCATGTTGATCTTAAAGACAATAAAGTATATTTTATTTTACGTGAAGGCGAGACAGACAGACAGAGTTACATTCGATACATTAGTATTTATTACGTTATTGGAGTTTTTGTAGCTATCCTTAATCTACTCAATGCAAACAAACAAACAATCTAATTCTTTCTCCTTTTTAATAATAGTATTCAAATAATAGTATTCTTTAAAACTATAGATAACAATATCAATGACAATATCAATTGACTTGACAGCTGTCAAAGAATGAGCAGCTGATTTCGCTAGGTCCCTTATTTTTATTGTTATTTTTTATATAATTCGTGTTAAATTTAGACTATTACAAGTGTATTTAATAGTTTTTATCATAATCATATGTATACATATACTGGTGAAGTGCTTTAGTAACGTTTACAAGTGTCGTAACATTTCCGAATTGTAACCGTTGTAGGTTGTAAATTCGAAATCTGTGCTCAGTTTGCTTTAAAGTCAGCTTGTTTTCATATTAAAATTAACAAATAATAAAATTGGAACACAGTGTATGTTATTGTTGCGTTACTGTTTCACGTAAGTACCTAAATCATTTAGCTTGAGTAAGCAATTCCTTGTTACGTGTTGTTAAGTCGTTGTTTATCTTTAAACATTCATAATGCTCACTCGCAGAGCAGCCGTTGCAGCCCGCCAACAGGAGGCAGATAAATTACAAGTAACCTTATTAGAATTAAAAAATTCCAAGGAGTTGTGTGCTCAGTTGCTGACTGAGAGAGAGGACAGCGAGAAGGAACTGTTATTGGTACTCGACAGTAGAGATAAGTTAAAAAAGGAACTCTGTACGTTAGAATGTGACTTTAATAATTTAAATTGTGAACGGGCCAAGCTTTATGAGACGGTAGAAAGGTTTACTGAGTGTAGCACTGAGTACGAGCAGTCCCTAAAGGAGATCGACACACTGAAGACCGCACTGCATGATGCCCACGAGCAGATATATGAGCTCCAGGAATCCCAACGGGAAAGTACATCTGCTCACACTCAGAGCCTTTTCGAAGAGTTAGTTGGCCCAGAGCCTCAGTTGGTTATCGCTCCAATTAAAGACCCTATAATTTTTGCTGAACAAGATACTTTCTCCAAAACAAGATTAGTAAATTGCAGCGGTAAAAAACTAAAAAAATATATAAAAATTAATAAATGTATAAAACAAGTGCAAAAATTGTCAAAACAGAACAGAATATACATTAAAAAATTGAGATCATGCCAACTAAATGTAAATCTGGTGGATGAATTAGATTTGTATTCTGCTCAGTTAGAAAATAGTAGATTGAAATATGAAACTGACACACATATATTACAGCAAAAAATTCAAACTTTAGAAGATTCAATTATTTCATTACAAAAAATGAATGAAAGTTCAAAAAAAATTATTCATGAATATACGCTAGCAATGGATGATTTAATATCACAAATTAATTATAACTCAGAGCGGTTCCAGTCACTGACAAATAATCAATCCTGCTTATGTAATCAAGTGAATGATGGTTTGTCCACTAGTGTACTGGAACCAAGTGTGTGTGTTAGTAACCCAAATAAATCCAAAGACAGTTCCTTCCAAACCACACCAAGTACACCTAAACTTAAACCTAGTATTATCATGTACTGCGATGAGGTAGGACATGGCATGGGCTCACTGTTAAACTCATACCTAAAGGGACATAGCGCAATCAGCAATTGTTTGCCTTATAGTAGTCTTAAAAATATTTCTAAACAAATTTTAATGGACAGTAATATACATTCACAGGCGACACTGCTAATTCTTATTGGAAGTAGGGGAACAGTGAACAAAAGTGATTTAATACAATTTTATGAAGCTTTGAACTCACTTAAAGTGAAAGAAATTATTATGTTCACTTTCCCCTATTCTCAGCATTTGTCAAAGTCCGAAAATGACCGAAGATACATACTAAATTTATCTTTGTACAACCTATGTACCTATAGTAATAAATGTAGAATAATTGACACTAACAGTATTGTTAGAAATAATTATTTATTGACCAAAGGTAGGTTTTACCTTTCCAATTATTTTAAACGACAAATAGTTTTGTCACTATTATATTTAATTGACATTAATACCAAGAATTTGGTACAATCTGCTTCTATTGAGCACTCCGACATAAATAATTCATTATTTGACAATTTAAACTAGGTGTTAAGACAAAAGAGAACTCTTTTTCTGGCAATAAAAAGTACACACAGCAGAAACAAAATGGTGTAATCAACCTGATTCACCAGAACATTAGAGGAATATTGGGCAAGGAACTGGAAATTGAATTGTTCATGAGCGATAATCATATTGATATTTTGTGTATTACTGAACATTGGCTAAATTGTAACCAGCTCATGTTCAATTTCAACAGTCACCTGTTAGGTAGTTCGTTCTGCAGGAGTGGTGCTATACATGGCGGATCATTAATTATAGTAAATAAACAGTTTAAATTCAAGGAGCGCCATGATATAGTCAATCTCTCTGTTGAACGTATTATAGAAATGGCCTGTATAGAAATGCAGCAGTTTATTGTATTGAGTGTGTACAGACCGCCTTCAGCTTCATATGATTTATTTGAAGGTATTATGGATAAAGCCTTAGGAAAATTTTGTAAAAGTAATAAAAAAGTTATTGTGTGTGGAGATTTTAATGTTAATTTGTTAGAGTGTTCCAGTCCATGTACAAGATTAAAGGCACTTTTTAAATCTCATAATTTGGTTAATTTGTTTCTGGAGCCAACAAGAATTACTGCTACTTCTGCTACTTGCTTAGATAACATTTTTACAAATATTATGCTAAGTGATAACAATAAAAAAATTATTAATCAATTAGATTCAGATCATTGCGGACAACAAATGTCTTTTATTTGTAAAAATGAAACTGTAGCTAAAAAAACTATTACATTTGTACCAAAAACCAATAATCGTTTTGAGAGGTTTAACAGTAAATTATTATGCTATAGTTTACCTTTTATAGATGAAAGCTGTGACCCAAATTTTTTATATAATGATTTTTTCAGCAGCTTTTCTAACACATTTAAATCAATATTTACTCCCAGAACGGTTAAGGTAAATAATAAAGCTACCTTTAGTGAATGGGCTACTCCTGGGCTACATAAATGTAGAAAGAGGCTGTATGAACTGTATGATGAGAAAAAATTAAACAACAGTGAACAATTTTATAATTATGTAAGAAAATATTCTAAAATATTTAGAAAAGCATGTCATACGGCAAAGTCTTATTATTTAAGCTCTAAAATAAAAAATTGTGATGATAAGATTAAAATGACCTGGAATATTATTAATAGTGAAACAGGAAAAAGTAAAAATTATAATACTGAGTTTAAACTCAACATTGATAAAAAAACTCTTACATCTGACTTAGATGTAGCCAATGCTTTCGAAAACTTTTTTACTAATATTCCAGTGTCTATCACAAAAGCTTTAAATTGTTCGCCCACTTTAGCGGAGTCTATTTTGAAAGATAACGTGAATATATGTACAGTAGATTTTACGTTTAGTCATGTTACATCTATGGATATAATTAAGACATTCAATACTCTTAGTGTTAAGAAAGCTGCAGACCTCTGGGGCAATTCCATCGTAGTTACCAAGCCTATCATTGTTTCGGTGGCGCACAGTTTGGCTCTAATATTTAATAAATGTGTAGATTGCGGCAAATTTCCCGATCTAATGAAAGAAAGTAAAATCATTCCATTATATAAATCAGGCAGTACAACAGACCCAACAAATTTTCGACCTATCTCAGTGCTGCCTACATTTAGTAAAATTTTAGAAAAACTTATTTACAATCAGATGTTAATATTTTTCAATAAAAATGGATTAATGCATTCGAAACAATTTGGATTCACTAAGGGTCGCTCTACAACCGATGCAGGTGTTGAGCTTTTAAAACATATATTTGATGCTTGGGAAAATTCTTTGGACGCTTTAGGTATTTTTTGCGATCTGTCCAAAGCTTTTGACTGTGTTCCTCATGAAGCATTGATAAAAAAATTAGAATATTACGGAATAAGAAACTCCGCATTGGATCTTCTCACTTCATATCTAAGTGATAGGATTCAAAGGGTTGAGGTTAATGGAAAGCGATCTCAGGGGTCTGTTGTAAAAATGGGGGTACCGCAGGGCTCGATTCTCGGTCCGTTTTTGTTTTTGATTTATATTAATGATTTGCCATATTTTATTAAAGAAAACCACGAGATAGTTTTGTTTGCTGATGATACATCATTATTGTTTAAGTTAAAACGAAATCAGAATTTAGACGAAGTAAACAGTGCGATCTCGAAGGTGGTGCACTGGTTTGACGTTAACAATTTGCTATTAAATGGGGCTAAAACGAAATGTATTAAATTCGTGATGCCTAACGTCAGACAGGCAAACTCTACTATTATGGTAAAGGAGGATGAGTTGACCCTTGTGGATACTACCAAGTTTTTAGGGATCACTTTAGACTCTAAGCTACAGTGGGGCCCACATATTGGTGAATTGTCGAGTAGACTTAGCTCTGCAGCATTCGCGGTAAAGAAAATTCGCCAATTAACAGACGTTGTAACAGCTAGGCTAGTTTATCATAGCTATTTCCATAGTGTTATGTCCTATGGTATTCTTCTGTGGGGTTGTGCCGCAGACATTCAAACTATCTTTGTGCTGCAGAAGAGGGCTATTCGAGCAATTTATAATCTCCCGTGTGGACATTCATTAACCCTAGATAGCTAACCTTCGCGCATACCCCGTTTAAGCTAACCATCCGTCGAAATGACGGGTACATAAAAAAGTATTTTTTTCCCTGTAAATATAAACATTAGGTTATTTATTATTTTGAGGTAAATAAAAATGCATTTTTTGAATTGTGTTTTAATTATTTATTTTGTTTTTTTAACTAAATTAAGTAGTTTAACTATTAACTAAGTGAGATCACTTGAAAAAAAACAAAAAAATTTATTATCATAAACTTTGGCATGCAAAATCAACTAGAATATATATATAATGTATATATATATATTTAACAGTCTTAGGAACATTTCAATATATTATAAATATATAAAAAAATATTATTTTTCTTTAGCGCATGTGACACAAAAATCAATTTTATGTTCACCACATATCGCTACTTTACAATTTGCACACACACTTTTGGTCATACGCTTTTTCTTGTAGTGGCACTTCCCGCACGTCTTTCTTTTTCGATTTTCTCCTCCCGAAGAAGTAGAAGGCTCTTCTACATTATCCGGTGCTTGAGGAAGAGCTTGACTTGATGAATCTAGTGTCCTAGAACGTTCACCAGTGGAGGGATGCGCTGAAAGCACGTTCTTGATTTTATCTTTCACATGCACTGGCATCGTGGTTTTTAGCAGTCTTGTCTTTAGCCAAGGTTCTGCAAGTTGGAAATAGAGGGTCTTCATAAAGTTCCTTCGTGGAATTACCTTTTGCCCAGACGTTACCAAATTGTGACTCTGTATAATGTAGCTATTGATGCAAGCAATATTTATCATTCCATAAAAAACAGACATTGGCCATCTACTAGTTTTTCGGCTACTATACATGTTAGAACACATCTGGTCAAATGTATCTACACCTCCTTTAGTTGAGTTGTAAAACTCAATCATGAGTGGTTTTTTTGTTGATGAATTTACGGTACCCTCTTCGTCACAAGATGATAACAAATAAATAACTTTGGATGTCTTTGGTTTGAAGGAGACCAAAGTAAGTGGTCCGTCGTAACAAAATATAGAAGTGCCAACCTGCCTGGTTCTGTTATATTTCAGTTCTTCTGGAATTTCTCTTTTATTAGCACGAAGTGTGCCAACCAATGTCAATTTATATGGCTCGAGTTGCAAGCCTTTTGCTAAAGGGATAGATGTAAACCAATTGTCTGTTGTGACATTCCTGTTTGTACCATGAATTGTGCGCGTTAACTCTTTCACAAAATATTCTCCCAAAGGCAATCCACCAGTATCTGTTCCTTTCCCGAGGTAAGGTATGGCATCAATCATATAATAAGTACCACTGTCACACATCATCTGAATTTTGATCCCATATTTCGCGGGTTTATTTGGGATGTACATCCGAAATTTGCATCTGCCTCGAAAAGCCAGCAACTGTTCGTCTATTGTGACATTAGTCCCAGGAGTATAATTATTGCGACATTGTGTAATAAGCATATCCCAAATTGTTCTAATGGGTGTAAGAAGATCACTCTGTGATCGTTGCAGCCGGAGATCTCTGTCGTTAAATCGCAAACATCTCACGAGAAAGTCAAATCTTTCACGGCTCATTGCAGCGACATATCCAGAGCCACAATAATTTGAATTGAAAATCTCATCTGAAGTCAAATGGTTATCTTTCAGAGCTGCACACAAAATGAGAACTCCAAGCAGCGCTTTTATTTCTAAAATATTAGTGTCGCCTTGTGTGGCGGTAACAGTTTGATAAATCGCTCTTTTCACTGATATTTCGACGTTTGTCCATTTAACAATTTCTTCAATAATTTCCTTTGTGAAAAAAAGTTCAAAGCAAGATTCAGCATTTGTTATACCTCTGCATGAACGGTTAGGCCCTCTTAAAGTGCGCACGATATTCCTTGCAGAGGTTCTATTAGAAGTTTGCCCTTTAGTGGTAGCCCAAACATATCGGTTTTTACCCCGTATGTTTCGTTGAGGTAATTGAATGATACTGCTAGGAGAGGTTTCAGGAGCCAAAGTACTGGAGCTTGATGCATGATCATGAGGCATAGATGACGACAAGTCCCGATGTGTTGAAACATGACTTTCTTCGGAATCGGATGGTTGATAATTTTCGTCACTATGGACTTCATCTTCCTCCACAAAGTATTCGATTTCACTGGCAGAAGAATTCTCCCGGTCATCGGTCAGCTCTTGGCTTATAAGGTTCAATATAGCATCGTCATTTAACGAAGCCATTGTAAAAATCTATAACAAACACAATCTAAGGTCAAAAATATAAACTCTTAGACATACAAAAAAGTAACGTTAAAGCTAACCATCCGTCGAAACGACGGGCGAAACTCGCGAATCTCCAATAACTATAACACTTACCTGTCCGACGCATGCGCCACTGCAGAGGTGTCACTGGCAACTGAGTTGGCCCGCTACGACAAAACGTTCCGATGCACCGTTAGAAAGAGACGGCGATATTTCTGAACAATGCCCGTCGATTCGACGGAGGTTAGCTATCTAGGGTTAAGGGAAAAGTTTAAAGAAATTGGTATTTTGACAGTGGCCGGTCAATTCATTTATGATAACCTGGTTTATGTACATAAGAATACTGATCAATTTAGTAAGAAAAGCTGTATACATAACCTAAACACAAGGAATAAGCATAAATTAGTTGTACCTGCCACTAGGCTCCAAAAGATAAACAAATCTTTTAAAGGTCAATGTGTACGATTCTACAATAAAATCCCAAGCAACATACAGCAATTGAGCCTAAATAAATTTAAATTAACCATAAAAAACAAGCTGTCTTCAAAGGGATACTATTCTATTAAAGACTATATGGCAGATAAAAATGCTTGGGATTAAGCTGCCGTTTCATACAGGCTATTCTAATATGAATGACTTGAAAAAATAAATATTGTTAAGGTTATGTTATATTGCATTGTATAGCTTCACAGACAAATGAAGATTGTAATTCTAGTACCAAACTAATGGACATATTTAAAAGAGCATAGCCTGTGAGTTTCTTGCCAGTTCTTCTTACAGAGCGGTGGCTCGGAACTGGCACTTAGATTCACTTACACTTAATTATTTTTTGTTTTTAAATTGTTTTTTTGCATGTAAGTGAATCTAAGCTTCGTGATTTAGTGTAATATTATTTCGATTGTATTTTTTTTCATTTGTAATCATGACGTTTTCAAGTACTATGTATAATAGTTTATGAAATAAATATTTTTTTTTACTTTTACTTTACTTTTTAATGGCTAAGAAATACATTAAGAAGCGGAAGCTGCCACGAACCCTTGTACGCCCCTCCACTACGGACACAAAGTTCCAGATAAAGTTCAATATTTTTTATAACAAACTTTCCCGACTTAACCTACATACCCAGATCTTCCTTATTCACCTCTGAAGACTCCCTTCAGATTACCAAGTTTTCCTCGTTTTCACTGTTTGCACAAAATGTTTCACGAATAATTGTAAGTAAGTATAATAATTGTGACAACTACACGACTATGGGTGTCTCGCACAGTGTTTACTAATCCTGACTGAAAAAAAAAAATATTTTACATTATAAACCAAATTTTGCTTAAATCATATTGAAAGCTGTTGTACCTACACGCCGCGTCATAATGTTTAAATACATTCTGGCGTTTTATTAGAATATAGTCTTCTAATCAGAAATTTCTAAGAAAATACTAAATAATTTGGAACAATTATTTACATATTTGAGTTTAATTTAGTCTTCGATACGCAATATATCCCCTCGAGGGTAAAACTGGTATTTCCAGGAGGTAATGAGCTGGCTGCTGTGTGTAATTTCCGGACTGTATAGAATCTGACGACAACCACCACAGGTCAACTATGACATGGTCGCTAATTAATTAGTCTTGTTTAATTTTATCTATTGTATTTCGACAGTATTGGAACTGAGCAAGTGGTTCTCCAACGGGACTACCGCAGTACTTAACCTTACTTATATATGCTTCCTTATATATGCTTCAACGTTTGTGGCCACTAAAATCGGTAAATATAAAATGGGCAAGCCATCCACGTAGCAAATCACCTCAGCTGGGTCACTACGCACTGTCTTTGCGTTGTTTATTTAATGTTGGATAAAATTGGTCCCAGATCGCTACCTTGTGGTATTCCAAAACAGTTTTTATTTATTCATGTGTAGACGTGCTAAAATCTAAAAGTCAGGATTCTTCCTTAACACTAGGATCATCCTTTTGAATATAGAACGTTATAAATACAGTTCTGAATTTATTGTTGATCAATAAACCGGCTTATTACTAATATTATTTTACGATTTCTGCGGGTAGTCGTACAAAGTAGTAATATCGCGCCATAAGTGTTATGATGAAAACAATCGCCTATACATGAATCCGTCGTAAATCTTGTATTTATGGTTTACGACTGAGAAATCGTGTCACTCTTATATTGTTTTTGGAACTTCATTTAATAGCTCATTGGGGAAAGCAATAACGCGATACATTAATTTATTTACTGTCATTTTGTTTTCTTTTTCAATAACAGTGTGGCGTTATTAGCCATAAAAGTATTAGAAAGAAAATACTAGCATAAAAGTTCGTGTATTTTTTTCGAATTGTATTCATGACGTCAACTAACTGGCGGCTTGAAATAGAAAACTACGACAGCTCTGTTTTATTGGAAATATTTTTTAAAGGTTATGAATAATATTCGGTAAACACTACAATATACACAATAGTCCGGTCATTTTAGACATAAAAATAGTGATCAAATAAAGAAAATTCCGACAGAGCCAAATTTTCGTAGAGACCTTAGGTTTACCACAAGGAATAAAGTGTCAAAAGTCCCCATCAGTCCCATGTGAGCTTAGCGACTTATTCGGGGCCCAAGTTCAAAATTTTAGGTTTTTTGGATTTTAATCGAAAACGGTAAGTTTTATCGAAAAAATACCTCAAAGCAAAGTTGTAGATCTTAAAATTCTATATAAAAATGGTTTCTATGATTTTTTCTTTAAGACCCACTATTTCCCAGATACTGCGCTTGTAAGAATCACGCTCTATATAATATGCACACATTTCCACACCACCTGTGAGGTAGTGTACTCGGCGCGTTTTTTGATTTGTGATACCTGTATACATACATACATACAATCACGCCTATTTCCCCCGGAGGGCACAGGCATATTATACGTCCACACATCGCCAATTACATTATTGGCCCCACGAAAGGGAAGCCTCAGAAAGCACGTTAAGCCCTTGGTCCCGTATCATGAACATCAATGGCAGTCGTTATTAGGAAGTCAGTGCCTTGTAACAGACTGACAGCTGGTTAAACCAAATAATGATGTTTCCCACTGGGTTGCGGATGTCAGACGGTAGTCGCTCCACGTAATAACTGGAATTCAGTCAAATCTGGTTGAACCAGTGAGCAGAACCCTAAGCTTAAGTCTAGGGCAACCGGGATAATGCTGGGATATGATGACCGTGAGTCGATTTAACTGACGGATTTTACTTGACTTTACCTGTGACTAAATTACGAAAACGCTGCATTTATGCAAATAACTTGATTTATTTAATTATTTGAAACTAGCAAAAACTCCAAACGAGTGAGTCCATATCGGAAATAAAAAAGGAGTTACGACCCTTTTCATTGAGGAGGCGATGTTTGTATTATCGATTTGGCGCAAATTTGTGACATTTTTTTAAAATATTAATCAGCACTAACTTTAATAGTAGACGCTTGTAATAAATACGTATAGTCACTCGAACTGCTCGTTCAACACTAAAAGAAGCAGGTATACGTGAACGACACCACATGGACAAAAGAATAGGCAGATGTTATTCAAGTAGAGGGGATTCGGTAAGGGACCGGCGGTCATTTTAGAGTAAATTTTCTTAGAATGGTATAATGTATACATAAAAGAGACACGAGTAGGCATTTTTGCTTGCTTAAGTACCTAAATATGGTATATACGTGGCATATGTGTGCATATTATGTAGAACGTGATTCTTACAAGCGCAGTATCTGGGAAATAGTGGGTCTTAGAGAAAAAATCATAGAAACCATTTTTATATAGAATTTTAAGATCCACAACTTTGCTTTGAGGTATTTTTTCGATAAAACTTACCGTTTTCGAGAAAAATCCAAAAAACCTAAAATTTTGACCTTGGGCCCCGAATAAGTCCCTAAGCTCACATGGGACTGATGGGGACTTTTGACACTTTATTCCTTGTGGTAAACCTAAGGTCTCTACGAAGATTTGGCTCTGTCGGAATTTTCTTTATTTCAATTGTCTAAAATGACCGGACTACAATTGCAGTATTTATATTTTTATTTCTTTGAAACAATAAACAATTACATAATATTTGCTTAGTTCTAAATCTTAAGGTATATGTACTTATTATGTAACCAACAACGTTATTCACGCGTTTACAAAAATGAAATGAAGTATTTTACAATACTCATTATAAGTTCCTTAAATATTATTATTAATAATTGTCCATATCATAAGAAATTTGATAATATTCGCCCTTGCAAAAATGTGGGCCTGTTTAAGAGAGCTGTAAGATGTCATTACAAGACTGATGAATTATATCAAGTCATTGAGTTAGTAATCATTAAATTATATATAGCTTTAAGTACGATACTATGTTATCATACGTGGTAGGTTAATTTAGGTGGTAGTATATATATTGTTTCTTTTTGTTCCTTTTATTTCAATTGTTTTTTTTTACACATGTCGTCTACTTTTTTGAATGTTTTTTCCTTATTTCGGACTGCTGGAAGATTCCTTTTGGAATAAGCAGCTCCATTGTACATTGTTGTATATTTTTTTTCCTTTATATGTTTTGTGTGTACATAAATTGTTAAATAAATAAATATTTTTTTTAAGATTGATATCTATTTCTTTTATAATTTCTTCTATAGTCATTTATTATAGAAAAAGTTATATAAGATCTAAAATAAATTTTCATTGCTTTATTATGTTCATATATCTTTATGTTTCGATAGTACACTGTTTCTAAATTGGTTTAGTGACATTCTGAATAGATCAATATTGGAGCTATGCGTATTGTAAAAATGCATACAGAGGAGCACGCTCAGCAGACCAGGGGGCCTACCGCCGAATTCGATGGATTACCGGTAATCCATCTAGATCAAACTTTGTTTACGTTCATTTATTCGTACCGGGGAATCTGCCGACAGCCACCTCTCATTCATGACCTTCAGTCCGTGACAAACCAATGTGTAAATGGAGAACGCCATTTTGTTTCGATTTCCATGAGTTCGGCGGTACGACAGAATCAATTTGAAATCCATTTTGCCTTATAATCGATTGCCATCGAACTCGGCGGTGGGCCCCCTGGTCCTGCAAAACTTGGGCTTTTGGCACACGGGAGGGTATTTGGATATATGTATAATAACAGCCCACTAAGTTCATAGAAAATAAAATTTCACAATTTTGTAACGTAACATAATTTTCACTTGCATCCAGGCATTATATAATGACTGACTATTATTTATCTGAAAACACAGTACAGTTTTCAAGTTCAAAAAAAAGATAAGCTTTGCTCAAAGTGCTTATATACTGTATGTAATTATTTAAAATGGCCTCCGCTTCATGATGACAGATTACATTGATCTCATTGACTCCCTTAATATGCTAAGTACATTAAAGGGCTAAAAGAGTAGACAGCATCAAAATTAGTGATAGTGTTAAAAGCTCTTTCCCTTATTTCATTTTTTATTTTTTGTCGACCGATATGGTGTGTTTGTCAGTATACCTGACCTCTCCTCCTGAGGTCAATTCGATTCGATTCCCACACAGGACAAATCTTTGCTTGCACAATATTTATATATGTTTATCACCTATTTAGATACATACTCGTAACACAAGTTCTTAATGATACTTATCTTGAAACTAAATGATTGGTGTGGCTGTATGAGATTTATTATTATTATAATTTGAAAAAAGCCGAGATGAGTTTCTTGAGTCATTCTTCTCAGTCTCGTTGCCTTTTGGAAGCCTCGTTAGAGTCACCGACAGACTGAAAAATCTTGAGAAAAACCAGACAGATAAACTGACAAACCTTGACGAATTCTGACAAAGAACCCATTTGCTTTTATTTCTTTATTATGGTACCCTCATATCTCATTCATTGCTGTTAAAAAAATATATCGAATTTCCATTTTGTGTGTAAATGTCTGACGAATCTAAATGATCAAGTTGATCTTAAAAACAGTAAAGTATGTATATTTTTTTTAATTTTATTGAGCTAAAGCTCCATGCAAAAATATCATGTCTCTATTCTATTAAAACATTCCAAAAATAAAAATAAAAAATGCAAATAAATACAAATGTAGGGAGAAACAAAAATATTTTTTTTAGAAACAGACAAAAATAAGCTAACCGTAATCGGCACAAACTACACTGTGTACATAGAGCTGTGATAAGATTGGAGTTTTAATTAAAGTAACGCGTGTGGAGTGGCTCGGTATCAGCGGGTAAGTTGTCAAGATTAACAATGCTTGGCGAGGCCCCGCACCATCGTCAAACAGACGGATTCAATATCATAATAATACTCGTCATGTCAGCTCATAAACGTTTCACTGGTGAGTACGGGACTCTTCTTCTTCTTCTTCTTACGGGACCCATGGTGAGAGGGGTACAGATTATACTCCAAACTTCAAAAACTTTTTATTCCATGAACTATTACATAGTACTTGAAAACGTCAAAATTTATTACAAATGTAAAAAAACAATCAAAATATAATTATACTAAAATCACGAAGCTTAGATTCACTTGCAACCAAACAATTTAAAAAAACAAAAAATATTTAAGTGTAAGTGAATCTAAGTGCCAGTTCCGAGCCACCGCTCTGTAGAAGAAGTAGAAGAAGAACTAGCAAGAAACTTACAGGCTATGCTCTTTTAAATTATCAATTGGTTAGTTACAATCTTCATTTGTCTGTGAAGCTATACAATGCAATATAAACATTAACAATATTAAAGTTTTAAGTCATTCATATTAGAATAGCCTATTTGAAACGGCAGATAAATCCCAAGCATTTTTATCTGCCATATACAGTACAGGTTATACTTTACCACATAAACCCACAGCGGGTTATCGGAGGCAGCACACCTGCTATCACAGCAGCACCCAGGACACCTGTAGGACACAACCTGCTGTTAAAATTTTTAAGCCGCTCTATAGGGCTTCTAACTTACCAACCAACAATAACAAGTCGAACATTCGGTCTCGCAGAATAAGTGTACTCTATTTGTTATCTCCACAATGTCCGACTATGTTGGCCGTATGATGTACGATACTGTGTACTGATGTACGTTAGTAATTATGGTAAAAGTAAAAAGGTCTTTATTTCATAAACTATTACATAGCACTTGAAAACGTCAAAACAAATAAATAAAAAAAACTAAATATTACTACACTGAAATCACGAAGCTTAGATTCACTTACATGCAAATAAAGAAAAATTTGATGTAAGTAAATCTAAATGCCAGTTCCGAGCCCCCGCTCTGTGGGAAGAACTGACATGAAACTCACAGGCTATGCTCTTTTTAATTATCAACCACATACAACAATACGGAACACACACAGTGAATATTTCAAGATATTGAAAGGGTCCCCAAATAACGTAGCTAAGGGAACCCTTCATCACAGTAAGGTAATGTGGTGTCATATAATATGTTCCAGCTTTAACTAAAACTAGTGTTTCCTACAACGTGAGAGCAGCTTATTAGCTGGCTCGATGGACGAAGTTTCATGTGATTAGCTACCCAATTTACTATGATGGAACTATATTGTTTATGCACAATTTAGTTCCATCATAAAATGAACAGTTTATAAAGAAAAGTGTTAAATTATTAACACAATATAGAATGAAGCTTTGCTAGGAATATTTTAAAGAAGAAGCGATGTTCATGCTGATATAATTACGGTATAAATTATTTCAACAAAGCTTCGTTGAAGGAATTAAAAAGTGCAGATTTTTCATTAATATTCAAACAGTTATCGTAGAAATTTTCTAGAAATTTCACTCGAACCGCTCTCGATTTTTTAAAATTTAACTGTGGTTTAATCAGTGCACATACTTTGAACTTTTAATTAAAATTTATATACTGAAAAGAGTTTTTCGTGATTTATATGCTAGATATTTTAAGTTAGGTTAGGGTGTATAGGGCTTCTACCAAGATCTGAGGAGCCCAAGCCAACCTCACCTGCAAGTGGTGCACCTGCCGATCAACGAACGAGGCTCTGACGAACATAAAAGTGCCCGGAATGGGGCAATCGGCTCGCCACCTATAAAGTGGGACCAACAATATAAATGGCAAAGTGTGGGCGTGTAGTCTGCCTCTGCCTTTACCTTTGGGGAAACAGACGTGATATTATGTTTATATGTCTCAAGTTAGACCCGAATGGGGACCTTTTCTCGGCAATTGCAATTGAAATCGAGCGCTTCTGTGCTTAAACCCTTGGTTTAAAATAATTGTATAAGTCGTTACAACAAAATTGTAGGCAACAAAATCTTTGTGAGAGAAGACCTGAGGCCAGACTGAGGAGGTTAATATTCTGAGATGATTTATATAATTTTGCATATCCCTGATTTTTTTTTGATGATGCATTGGATATATACGACACATTCATTTTCGTACGTATAAGAAAATAGTTTTATTTGGGTTTTGAATAAAAATAACAAATTTCTTGCTGGTAATAACTTTGAAATTGTATATCCAGCGCAGTTCACATTTTACTGTCTTTGAAATATAAATGTCTCAATTCTCCAGAGAATTGATATAAACACATAAAACTAACGTCGGTTTATGTGAATTTCTGTTAAATAATGATGAGATATCCACTCGAGTTAATGACTGCGGGACTCAGGTGGTGAGCAAAGTTTAACGTCCATTTGGCTTTAGAGCTCAGACACGTTTTACGATGCACCACTGGGGGCTCCCTATTGGCAGACGATCGACATACAAATGTGAAGAGACACATACACAATCTTTGG
The DNA here is from genome assembly GCA_949126915.1 of Musotima nitidalis. Lineage (NCBI taxonomy): Eukaryota > Metazoa > Arthropoda > Insecta > Lepidoptera > Crambidae > Musotima > Musotima nitidalis. The sequence continues at coordinate 20,770,113 of OX421416.1, forward strand.
GAACAAATTTGCAAAGTACTAGAATGTTTATGAATGGTTCTTTAAAAGGAGGAGAACTGAGGAGACAGCCGCGCACGTCTTGCTGGAATGCAGGGTGGTGGCTGATTGCCGGGCGAGGTTCCTGAAGACACCAGGCAGCCTTCTGAAAGCGTTCAGCGACGTTAAGGCGCTGATAGGATTCCTGGAGGAACTGGGATGGCTGGAATAATCCAGCTCTCACTCTCCTACGCAAAATGGACACATGGGACATCTAATTGCAGAAAAAGCCTGCACGACGAAGAAGAAGGGGGTAAAAAGCTTTTAGTAGGATCTATCACGCACATGTAACACTTCGTATTAAGAATGTCAAAGCATTCTTGAAATGCCTTAGATGCTCCAAATTCATTTCTTACTTTCTTACGTAGGTAGGCAGTTAATTTTTTGTAACTTGCTAGAATACAAGTTACGAAAAATTTACTGCCTGAAGCTAACAATAACAGAGCAGATTCTTTTCGTCTTTATTTATTTATGTCTACTGTAGTTTTATAATTATAAATGGGAGCGGCGACAGCTCTGTGGCGAGACCCATAACCGGGGTAATGCTAGGATATAATTGAACTGTATGTTTAAAATAACTCAGCCAACGTTAAATGAAAAGAAATAACGCGGACTACAAAGGAACCTTTTACCATATTTCTCGTCGCTTAATATTTTGACGTCGACACAAAAAAGGAATGTTCACATCCTGTGGGCCTTAGGCTTGCTAACACAGGTTTGCCTTAACAAGGTAATCCCGGGATTGATTTCCAAATCCCTTTTACCATATTCCCAACCAAACTATCAGAATGTCAAGAGTTTTCCGATACAGTACAAAAATCTGTTTAACCTACCGAGAAATACTCCAATGTTTCAATCACATAATTGAGCCTGCCGCCAAATAAAACCTGTTTCGTTTTTTGTTCAGTTTCCCAACTCGATTCAGTGGTCTGTGTTTTTGAGTGTAGGACAAAAAATAAACCGTGAGTTGGATTGGGCAGTGTTCTCGTTTATATATTTTTTTCAAATTCGTCTGGATTGCTTTTTGGTAACATTCGATAAAATCGTGTCTTGAAAATAGCATACAAATAGAACTTGAATAGGTTAAAACAGATATGTATATTGCTTGAAACAAACAAGCAGTAATAGGACTTTTTTTTTACATAAACCTTATATAAAAAGAAAGATAATTAAAACGCATAATGTTGCAACCAACTCTTACGGCGCCAGTGTTTCCTTGTGTCTATCCTACGGGATTTTTTAAAGAAGGTGTGAAGCGGCATTCGTTTGTACTTATTTCAGAATATAGAGCGCCATATTTGTGAACACTGCTTTACATTCGTGAACGTTTCCAATCAAACATTACCGCGGAACTACGAGCGCCCTAAGCCCTATTTGATCCTGTAATCAGTAATTTAATAGAAGTTCAAACAACACAAGACAAACTGTTTATTTTGGTTGAAATTAATACGTAAAGAGCGCCGTTCGTCAGAATGCCATCATCTTTTATTACGATTATCTAAATAACTAGGGAGCGATCATGATCAATCAATGTGATTTCTTGATTAATATGCATGTTTATTTTTGTTTGTTCCGCAATCAGCTCGAACAAGGCCGGGATTATACTCCCAGTACAAATAAACAGTCGTATAAAAATATTTTCGTCGTACGTACAGATGAATCTAAAACCATATACATTATTACATACATACATACATAATATCACGCCTGTTTCCTCTAAGGGGTAGGCAGAGGCATATTATACGCCCACATTTCGCCAGTAATATTTTTGGTCCCACGTAATAGGTGGCGAGCCTATTGCCGCTTAACGGGAACTTTTATGTTCGCCAGAGCTTCGTCCGTTGATCGGCAGGTGCACCACTTGCAGGAGAGGTAGGCTTGGGCTCCTTAGGTCCTTAGGGTTCCTACCCTATACACCCAAATATTTTATTGAATCAGGCGTTACTTTGCGGAAATCCATTGTAAGCAAGTGATGGAATAAAAATATCTTTGTAACAACGCTGAATCGAGAGGTCTCTCGTTTCGTGAAGACATCGTTGTTCTGAGGCTCCTATCTTACCTGAAGATGCCCTGTGTAAGGGCGAAACACATGTCTTGTTGAATAGTTTCTCGATTTTTCGGGAAATTATAATAGCGCGGGAATTGTTACAAAGATATTTTTAATCCATCACTTGCCCAAATATTGTCAATTATCTGCATTAAATACAACTATAGATACTGGTTATTTATGTAATTGCTCATAATTGTGTATAGATTGTTTTCTATGACTAATAACTAGACTGAAATGGCATATTAATTCTATGAACTAACACTATAAAATCTTTAATTAAGTTATCGTTAGAAATAATAATTGCCATAAGTAGTTTTTTTATATAAGGTATTGATAAATATATTTATAATTTATGCGGCAACTTCTAGATTGTTTATAGCGTACCGTCAGCTATCTTCGGCATTATATAGCACCATATGTAATATATATATTAGTTCGGGGAAAAAGTCTTTTCGCATAACGTAGGTATAAACTTATTATAAATTTTTTTTGACTGTACTATTTGTGTCTGGCTGGTTTTGGTAACATTAAAAAGGTTCCATTATAAAGAAAAGAAAAAAATAAAAAAAAGTTGTTTCCCGCTATTTTTCATTTGTTTTTCTCTCCGTAAAAATGAGTGAATCTAATGAAGAAATTCGATACATTTTAAAATTTTATTATAAAAAAGGCAAAAATGCAACTCAAGCAGTTAAAAAAAATTTGTGATGTTTATGGACCTGATGCAGTGTCAGTAAGAGTAGCACAAATTTTGGTTCAAACGTTTTCAGTCCGGAAATTTTGATGTTAAAGATGCACCTCGCTCTGGTCGCCCTGTTACGAATAAAATGGACGCCATTTTTGAAAGAGTGGAGCAAGATCGGCATATTAGTAGTTACGATGTAGCTGAAGAACTGGGAATTGACCACAAAACAGTTTTGACCCATTTGAAGAAAGCTGGTTATACAAAAAAGCTCGATATTTGGGTACCACACGAGCTCACTCAAAGAAACTTAATGAACCGTGTACTCATTTGCGATTCATTATTGAGACGTAATGAAACCGAGCCGTTTTTGAAGAGATTGATAACTGGCGATGAAAAGTGGATCACGTACGACAAGAACGTGCGAAAAAGGTCGTGGTCGAAAGTTGGCCAGGCTTCACAGACTGTGGCCAAACCTGGCCTAACACGAAATAAGGTGATGCTGTGTGTATGGTGGGATTGGAAGGGCATTGTTTATTATGAGCTTTTACCGCCCGGCAAAACCATCGATTCTGATCTTTACTGCCAGCAACTGATGAGATTAAAGGAAGCAGTCGAGAGAAAACGGCCGGAATTGATCAACAGGAAGGGTGTGGTCTTTCATCACGATAACGCTAGACCACACACATCTTTAGCCACTCAGCAAAAATTAAGAGAGTTCGACTGGGAGGTCCTAGTGCATCCACCATATAGCCCTGACCTTGCGCCTTCAGATTTTCACCTGTTTCGGTCTCTGCAGAATTCTTTAGGTTCTGTAAGGTTGACCTCAAGAGAGGACTGCCAAAACTATTTGTCCCGTTTTTTTGATCAGAAGTCCCAAACTTTCTACAGTAACGGGATAATGTCTCTGCCCACAAAATGGCAGAAAGTTATTCAACAAAACGGTACATATATATTGTAAATAAATGTAAATAAACTTTGAAAAAAATGTCTTGACTTTTCATACAAAAATACGAAAAGACTTTTTCCCCAACCTATTATATATATATATATATATATATATATATATATATATATATATGTGACACGTCATAATGACTACATCCTGCCTGATGATAAGCAGTCGATGCAGTCCAATAAGAAAATGAAAGCGCTTTATAACGTGAAAGAAGCACGATATAAAGCGCATCCACTCATGACGGCCTGCTAAAATGCCGTTTCACGCCCCGCTTAAAAGACCCGGGATAATAGGAAATAGGAAACACATGAGCCGGCAGTGAATTCCAGAGCTTAGTGGTCTTGTTCAGAAACGACCTCCCAAATTTCTTGGTTCGAGTACTGATATTCTGCACAGTATGAGGATGGGTTCGAAGACCAGCACGTGTTGTTCGGGAGAGGAAAGGAGAGGGCGGGATGAGATCGAAAAGCTCCTCAGAACACTCGCCGTTTATTATTGTCAAAACAACGCAACAAGAAAAAACATTTAAAAAAGAGAAAAAAATAAAAACACAAACTAGCTTGCAGTTTGAAAAACGCTTAAAAAGAGAAGAATAGAACAAAAGTTTTCACGCCAGCTTAGGCAGCAAAAACATTTGTAATTTTTGCGAAATGTTAAATAGCGCGGGAACAGTGCCAAGATGGCGCCCATGCACAAAATGGAGGCGCAGTTTGGATTCTACAAATTGGACTTTAAGTAATATTGGCCACACTTTTACGACTCAGTTGGACTGCTCGCTTTAATTCTCACTTTATTGGTGTAATTTGTCTGGGTGATTTTTGATTTACGGTTTCAAGAACTTAAGTAATAGGTTTTTAATTAGGTTAATGGTAGACGATTGCTCTGGTGATGGCTTCATGGAATGGATGGATTAACTTTAATTTATATTGGTTCTGGCTTAAAGTTATATGCTATATTGGGAGTATGGATCCTATCAAGATTTGAGGAGCCCAAGCCAACCTCACCTGCAAGTGGTGCAACTGCCGAACAACGGACGAGGCTCTGGCGAACATGAAAGTTCGGTCGTGGGTCCAACCATATACTTGGCGGAGTGTGGGCGTCTAATAGTGATATTAATGTATGTATATATGTATGTTTTTCAGGCACACCAACAACATGTAGGTATGTTTGCGTCGGGACCTACATTATCCTTTTGTATACAGTTTTATAGCTCCTCGGTATTAGGTAGTCGAAAACAGTCACTGAAGTATGGCAGAGGTCACAGGGGTCAGTCTTTGGATGTGTTCCCGTTTGTGTGGCATTTATTCCTTTATCGCTATGGTAGTCTGGTAACTAGTTGAAAATCACGGTCAGCTTAAAACACTGACACATGCTAAACTAGATCCCTTTTGGTGCAGCTGGGACCTCTTGGTGTTTTATATTTACTTTTTTATTTATTGGAACCAAATGATAATCATGTGTTATTTTTTATATGAAAGGGGTTATTGTGCGGCTAAAAGAATTCTTAAAGCGAACGACACACATTTGCCTCTGTTCCGTACTGAGGTCGCATACTGAACAATGACCCAAATCACCCAGATACGTTAGATGAGGCCCGTTACTGGGCTAAGATGTTAAAATTTCTTATTTTTTTTCAACAAGCACCAAACAAACAAACCCTATCAATTACTTAACTCCACACAATCCATCTGAACCTAACACCTCATACGCCCCTCTGGCGCACTACAAGCTGGAATTCGACAATGTAACCTAAGATAGACACATAATATACTGAATAAAATTAACAAACATATAGTTTTATCAATTATCTGTCGGTTTCTAATGACATAAAACAACAGGCGTATTAAACAGATGTGACTGTTTAAATACATAATTGGGTTTTTAATAAACGATTTGACGACCGATATGGCGTTGAGGTCAGTATACCTGCATTTCACTCCAGAGGTCGTGCGTTCGATTCCCACACAGGACAAATCTTTGTGTGCATGAACATGATTATTTGTTCTGGTCTGGGTGTTTTCCTATGTATATTAAGTAATTATTTATATAACAAAGTATTTAAGTATGTTTATCCGTTGTTTAGTATCCATAACACAAGTTCTTAATGATACTTATCTTGGAACTAAATAATTGGTGTCATTGTCTGAAAATATTTATTTATTTAGTTAATATATTCAATACTTTATCTACATTTATTTCATATATAATGAAACCTATCACACAAATATAAATATGAAGTTACTGCAGTTTAGCAATAACATCAAGAACAGATGTCACTCACTGTATTATTAATAAATATTCTAGTATATGGTAGATAATATAATGTTTTTAGTATGACAAACCCCTTATTGAATAAATTGCCGCAGTTTTAAAACTCGCTTCAAGTAAAGTTCGAAAATAAGACTAACATGAATAAATGAATTTTAATTTTATTCATAACTCAACTAATGGACTTTCCTTAAGTTTATTTTCATATCTTTACTTATAAAGACTACTTAGTTCCTATCAACTTACTAAGAAGTCTTACTAATTAATTTATTATTCTTCCTATAATTATGGTAGGTATGGTTAATTTCATAAAACCGTACGAAACATTAGGTTTTACCTAATGTATTACCTAATAAATTTACCCAACCAACTAAGAGCGGTAGATGTCTTAAAAACTTAGATAATTTTAATTTAATTCAATAGAAAAATATATATTTTCATTATAATAACTGGGTGTATAGTGTTCCTACCAATGACCCCAAGCCAACTTCACCTGCAACTAGTGCACCTGCCGAGCAACGGACGAGGCTCTGGCGAACATACAAGTTTTCGGTAAGCGGCAATAGGCTCGCTACCTATTACGAGGGACCAACTACGTGGGACTGGGGCATATAATGCATTTGTGTACCCTTCAGAGAAACAGGCGTGAATGAATGAACTACCTTTTTTTAAGAACACCTTAAGAGACATACACCGAGGTGAAGTTAATATAAAGTATTCAGAGACCTGCAATCCCTTAGAGCTGTAAAATCGAGCATTTAATTCTATAACAACGCAATCCAAACAGCTATTTTAGCCTTATATTTTACCATTTTCCTGGGAAATGAAAACCAACAGGGTAAGTAGGTACTTCCCAAACTCAATTAACTCATGTGTTATACCTACATATTATCGGCTATGGAACTCTATTCCTTATAAAGACAAAAACTTTTTATTCCACATAAATATGGTACATAAGTGGTCTTAAAATTTAATACAGTCCGCATATTTCACCAGTACCTGGTACGCAAAAAAATAATCAGAGGATTCTAATATAACAATCATAAATTTGTTATTCAAAATATTCACTCAGTGAATAAAAACACTCATCAACAAGCCATTTTTATAAATGAATTTTAAATTTGTTCAATGGCAGCTTAAGGTTATTCTCGAGCCTATTATAGACTTTAATAGACATGACATAGCTGTTCTTCGCATAAGATGCAGTAGATATGGTTGGCAGAGTCAGGTTATTTGGATACCTACTTGTATCTCTACGCTCTTTTTGAGACAATTTGGGATGTGACCGACATATCAACAGATGTTCTTCTTTCTTTTTAAAAAAAATTATTATCGATATAAGCGGTAGTGGTTTAAGCGTTAGTATATTTAAGCACACACTTCGTTTTTGACAGTTTTTATTTAATTTTTTTATATCATTTTGCGGGGCTAAAGGAAGAATTTGTTTTAAAATTATTAGTCCCTGTACAAGTGTATTTTTACATGTTCTTTCCTGGAACTTAATTGTGTACCAGATTACAAAATAAGAATAAATAAAAGCTGAAATTAACATAAATATTTATGTTAATTTCAACTTGATTCCTCCAGGCGATAATTGGGTCTTGACAGTCAGACAGACGAAAAACAAAAGTACAGATCATTTATAAGATCTATAAGGGTTTATTTTATGTTAAGGACAGAACCCTAAACACAGAGACAAGAATAACATAAAGCAGGCAAAATAGATAATTAAACAGAAATATCGACATTCACAAGCGTGTTTCTTATTAGTTAATTGGGGATTAATTACTAGTACACATGACTAATTAACCCGAGTAACGTTATGCCTAACGAAATAACATCGTTTGATCTTCTTAATTGCCGTGTATCTGGGGATTAATAACACTATCTAGTTACGGGTTACCGCGGCAACGGGCCCATACCGCCTACTTCTGTAAATAGCTTTTTTCTTATCTAAATATATATCGTTATAGTTATATACTTTATATATTTGTAGGTGTATACATTACGACGACCGATATGGAGTGGAGGTCACTATACCTACACTTCACTTCAGAGTGAAGTGTAGGTAGGTAGGTGTAGGTTGTGGGTTCGATTCCCACACAGGACAAATCTTTGTGTGCCTGAATATGAATATTTGTTCTGGTCTGGGTATTTTTCTATGTATATTAAGTAAATATATACAAAAAAAGAAAGTATTTAAGTATGTTTATCCGTTGTTTGGTATCCCATAACACAAGTTCTTAATGATACTTATCTTGGAACTAAATAATTGGTGTAAGTGTCAGAAATATTTATTATTATACATGCCGTGTGTTTGTGTACCAGTCTAGAACAGTGCCACTCAGTGAGAGGGGTCTCATCTCACGGGGAGGCTTATGAGACGAGGAAGAGAAATCGTAGGGTGAAATAGAAATCGTGATTAGCAGCAGCGGTATCCTGCGTACTTGCTTGAACTACTGCCAAATCGCCCACATGGACACTAGACGCCTTTTACGACACCCGCGAGCTAGTATAAATGTGTTTATTGTAAATCATTGAAAATTACTATTACAATAAACCCCTTTTTCGGTTTATTGTAACTCAATTACAACCAACCAACCACCTGGTTGTCCGACCTGGTGGGACCAACTATATAATTGGCGAAGTGTGGGCGTATAATATGCCTCTGCCTACCCCTGCAGGGAAAATGGCGTGAATGTATGTTGTATGTATGATCCTCAATTATACACTAAATTTAAACTAAGTTTACAAATTGTTTATATATTTGCAATCTATATCGTTTCCAGTGGTACCCTACTTAAGCAAAGCTTGGGAAACCATTTTGAGTTATATAATTATATGGAAGCTACCTACTACCCCTACCTGCCGCCACCGACTCTGTGTGTGTTTCATCATCATCATATCAGCCTTTTAAAGTCCACTGATGAACAATAGCCTCCCCAATTGATTACATTTTGTTGGGGGTATCTGCCCATCACTCATAATGGCGGTATCTGCCCATCACCCACAAGGCGGGTTTGTGAGCTCAGTTCAAGCCAGTACACCTGATGACGCTGCTGGCCATCATCCGGTAGGATTTCTCTTCGTCGACTCTTACGACTTCCCATGACATGAGTGGGGCACTATTCTATGCCTTGTTTTTAGTAATGTATAAAATCATCATCATCATCTGATCGTTATGCTGGTTGCAACCTTACGGGGCCGAGTTCCGCTTAATATTTTTTTAAATATGACACGTTATAATGTCTACATCCTGCCTGATGGTAAGCAGCCGATGCAGTCCAATAAAAGGTGAAAGCGCTTCAAACCGTGAAAGAAGCACGGTACAAAGCGCGTCCACTCATGACGGCCTGCTGTCGTTTTACGCCCCGCTTAAAAGACCCGGGATCATAGGAAATAGGAAACACATGAGCCGGCAGCGAATTCCAGAGCTTAGTGGTCTTGCTCAGAAACGACTTCCCAAATTTTAAGGGTTCGAGTGCTGATAGTCTGCACAGTATGAGGATGGTTTCGAAGACCAGCACGTGTTGTTCGGGAGAGGAAAGGCGAGGCCGGGATGAGATCGAAAAGCTCTTCAGAACACTCGCCATAAATCTGTAAAAACAATGTTACAATGTTAGTAAAGAAAATGTCATGGATAATGGCAGAACACTTATGTAAAGTAAAATAGTTCCGTATTAAACAGATAGGAGGGGCGATAGCGGGCTGGCGGTGCCCGGTGCGGCCACTCGTAAATATAAAATATTCCTTATCTTTTCCGGTTTCCTGACGTTTTTCGTCCAAATAAAAAAAATAAATAAAATAAAATTCGTTTATTTCGGACCAAAATCCATAGTGTTAGTAACAATAAATCTTAAAAACTATGTTAGTATTACAATACAATTTTATAATTAAGTACATAACAGGATACCACCATTACACATACCAAAGGCGGACATGTTTTGTTTGGCAAAGTTTTTGGCTTTTGTTTTGTTTTAGTCTTATTTGTCATACAGCTGGTATAGAACTTAGGTGTTGTTTGAATTTGAAACTTATTGCTTAAGTGTAATTGAATTTTTTGCGTTTGATTATAAATTGTTATAAATGTGTTAATTAACTTAGTTATCTATTTTTTGATGTGAATGGTGATATATATTGTCTAAAATGTAGAAAAAAGAGTAAAGTAATGTTGCGGAGTATAATTTTAAAACTGAACAATAATTTGTTATAACACTAATAATAATAAATCTTTATTGCTTCATTTGGTACAAAGGATCTTAGACTTATAAAGGTATCAATCAAATGAGCCCTGCAAGGACATTACAATATAAAATGAAACTTAAAAAATAAAAACCTTAAAATAGTGGCTGACAAACACAAGTATTCAATTTATACATTATATATATATTGTAGTATTTTATACCAAAAGCTAAAGTTGTTTTAAACTATTAGGCAACAAATATTCATATATATTATAAAAACATTGGTGTATTAAATATTTTTTTAGCTCCCTAATAAAATCTATGTGTTATTGAATTTCTTTTATATAGTTTATTCTTTTATAGTTCACAGTATACAAATTCTTCGCAAAAAGAACCGACTCAAGACGAACTTAAGTAAAGTTGAAAATGATAGTTTCAAAAACAAACTAAGGTTTGTATATAACAGTATACCAATTCCGTCGCAAAAAGACATGCCTCACGAACCCACTTAAAATTCATCTACACTTGCGAGCAAAAGTATGGAATCACTTGCTTGAATTTGATTCCACGCGATCTTGAGTACTTAATAACTAAATAATAATAATAAAAATGATACCATTTTAACCTTTAAAATGGTATCATTTTTATTATTATTATTTAGGAGATGTGTACCGGTCAAAGTGTGAAAGATGACTGTTAAAAAAAACCGGTAACACGTTTTTTTATAGGGGATGAAGGGCGCGCAACTGGTGACGGGTTAAACAATTGAAACGCATCTTTTTTCACTTAGCCCAGGATAACTTCTGAAGTACTGGCGTTATCTGAATAATATTGGTATCAATTTAAAGTTAATTAATGAACCTTTAAAATGGTATCATTTTTATTATTATTATTTAGTTATTAAGTACTCATGATCGCGTGGAATCAAATTCAAGCAAGTGATTCCATACTTTTGCTCGCGAGTGTAGAAGCGGACACCACTAAAACTTGACTTCATCATCCAAGTTAGCGACTTAACATTAAAATTGCCACCCGTCTGGAGCGATTCGTTTATAACTCAGAGCATTCACGTGTTGCACTTGGGAAAGTCTAGACAAGATTGGCCCCGTCCCCAGGCTGTAATGGGGCAAGTTGACGCGATCGAGTGCGACTTCCGAACTTCAATTGCACTTCTTCATAGCTTAGATATGATGGTGATGGTTGTCTTTAATAGGCTTTATTGTTTTTTTTTGTTTAATGGATACCAGCCAGCTTAGTTTTTAGAAGACACATTGGCGTGGTTGCCCTGTGGCGACACCCCTTGCTGTTAATTCAGAGGGTCTCGGGTTCAAACCCTGGTGGCGGGCGCATCGACGCAGCAATGCATTCATTATATACCTAACACGCTCCTATGACTTTTCAAAGTTATGTGCGTAATTAACGCTTGCTCCGTGCCTCGGAAAGCACGTTAAGCCGTTGGTCCCGGCTGTCATGAACATCTATGGCAGTTGTTATTGGGAAGTCAGTGCCTTCTAACAGACTGGCAGGTGGCTTAACCATAGAATGATGTTTCCCTCTGGGCTGCGGCGGCCAGACGGCAGTCGCTCCACGTAATAACTTAAATTTAGTTAAATCTGGTTAAACCGGTGAGCAGACCCTTGGCCCTAAGCTAAATATAAGTCTAAGGCAACCGTAATAATGCGAATATGATTCTTCCTAATAACGACTGGCATAGATGTTGACAGCCGTCACCAACAACTTTATGTGCTTTCCGAGGCGAATAGCAGGCAATCATTATGCACAAAACTTCGAAAGTCATAGATGATACTCTCTGAATAGCAGTCTATTGGTCCACTGGGCTATCGCTTAACTCGGTAGATATACGTATTCCCTGGAGCCTGGACGGCGTAAATAGGGCAAGTGGACTTCTGAATTTTGCACTCCGCTCCAGAGGTTCGATCCAGGAAAAAGGATGTATTGAGAACGTGAAGAATGATATTATCTATAAAAGGGTGGATGAGTCAATGATGACAAACAACCGAGTTGAATAGAAAAAAATATGATACGAGAAAAGTATTGGCAATAATCAGTTCAGTCGCAGAATGTACTTTTCGCTTAATGCCCCCGTTTCAAAACCCAGCCCGGAGAGCCCAGTTAGTTTAAATTATTTTTAAAACCAAGTGAAAGCAATTTTTTTTTTTAATTTACTAATATTGCACAATATTTAGATTTGAGACATAGACCGGTTTTCTTGGAAAGTTCCCTACATTCTGCAACTTAACGATTAAAATCGTAAAAAAAAAAGTAAAAGGATCTTTATTTCATAAACTATTATATAGCACTTGAAAGCGTCAAAACAAAGCTCTCCTCCAGGAAAAATCTTTGCGGCATGAACATGTAATATATAGGAATATTTTTTCCGGTCTGGGCGTTTTCTATGTACGATTATGTATATATTTACAAAATTAAAATTATTTATGTATGTTTATCCGTTATTTAGTATCCATAACACATTTCTTATCTTGGAACAAAATAATTAGAGAAATTATTATTATTATTACAAAAGTGTACGTTTGTATATCACCCGAAAAATTAAAGAGGCATGAAGAGGTAGTTTCATACTTGGATTTTAATATTATATTGTTTACTATCACTGCCCTGGTAAAAAACACAGTTTATCTTATCGTAAGTGATATTAAAAAGACTCTAAAGATTCAATTTAATTACTAATAACTACAATATGTCATAAAACTTGAAAGAATTTGTAACAAGCCAACGACACTACACCATCCATCACCCAAACAACTGAAGAACTTTAACTAAAAGTTGAAAGTCAAGTCGATCTTGTCAAACTTGCTCCATCCAACCTGGGGCCTGGGGCCAGAATCGTCTAGACTATATTCCCAAGTGTCCCTGCAATAGAAGGTTACTTTGGGTAGTTAGATTCTTTTAGAAACTATTGACAGTCAAAGAACGAAACTTTTGCACGCAGAGCACAGCTTAACTGTATGCGCTATCGCATTCATTCATTTCAACCTAATTATCTAAGAGAATAAACTAATGTATTTATTTTGTTAGTTTCTTATCATCTAATATATTTTAATGAATACTTGTAATAAATCCTCACCTGAAAACTAAGAAACGAGATGCAAAGTTTATTTTTCCACTTAATCTCATCCTTTCGTAACAAAATATATCCCAATGAAAGTAATTTTCGTAACATTCAATTTCAACAATAAAAAACCACATTAATAAGTGCAACTAGTGTCCCAGTCAATGGTGAAACGCGCCAAACACATAGAAAACTATTTTCTTGACATATACTAATCAAACAATTAAGGAACAAAATTTCTGTGGCAAGATCAAATATAGAAAAAACTTCATGAATTGCTAAAGCAAAACTATTTTGATTTTGTTATTCAAACAAAATGTCAACTGTTTTAACTGCCTGTGAGTTCTAAAGACATGTTGAAAATCCTTTGATAAAATAAATTCAAATTACAGAGCTATTAAATCTCCTGGTGACTTACTGCGTGTGACGCGTCTTTAGGTGCAGACAGTGCGCATGAGCCGGCAGCTGCCGCGCGCATTATTACCCGAACTAGTACACAATGATAAAAATAAGAGCCAATTTTCTGTGGCAAGGTCAATGATAAAAATCAATTTATAGCTTGCAATGAGGTTTTTTTTTTCGTTTAAATAATAGCTTCGTGCGTTTAGCACATTTAGCCAGTGTCAAGTAAGAGATATATTAATAACATATAAATCATAGTAAATGACAATGAGTGGTGATAAAGATGATCAATGGTAAATGAGATGCCCTCCCCCTAAACCCCTTGAGTCCTCAATAAAGATGTGAGACTATACTGAGATCTCACATGGACTTCTTGAAAGAATTTGAAAAGTGATGTTGCACTGTTTTGTTTCAGTTACCAACACTCATGTATGTTCACAAACACTTAACGGTTAATAATCCACCGTTATTACACATTAATGTTCGAAATATCACAAATTTTAGAAAATGAAACAAAACTGCAGACATGACGCTTCACTTTCCCGCCAATAAGTCTGAAATCAAGTTATTATTTTATTTATTTTTGTTTTCGAACAAAGGTAAGAACGGTTTATACTGCCTTTGAGTTTTAAAGACACTCTTTTAATCCTTTGGTATAATATAATAAAATAGGTATTAAATCATCTGGTAATTTACTGCGTGTGGTTTAAGAAGCGTCGTGAGGTGCAAACAATGCGCATGAGTCGACAGCTGCCGCGCGCATTATTCTGCGAATTAGTAAACCAGCGCGCACGCTCGTAAACTAAGACGTATCAATGTTTGTTGTGGCACAAACAGACACACCGGCTGAATTCATTATTAGTGGGAGCTTTATGCTCTCGGTTTCGCTGTTAAAATTTATAGTCTCCGTCAGATTCTGAGTAATGATGTTTTTGGAAAACGTGTACTTGTAACTTGAGTTTAGTGTTTATTTAGGTTATTGGCTCCTAATATAGCAGCTGATTAATGTATTATTAATGACAATACTGCAATTGCGTGAAAGTGAACAATTTCCACGGAAAACACGATGGAAAACGAAGAAAAAATTAAGATGATATGCACAACGAGAAGTTGAAATAGCAATCTGATTAATCCGCTAATAAGATCAATATCACCAGCTTGAAATATTCTAGATGGTTCTAGAAATTTCGTATTAGGTGCTGAAAATACATTCTCATAAATAACAATATCTAATGCTGATGATTATTGTAGAAAAAGTAGTTACAACATCTCCGTTGATGCCTTGAACGTTAAATAGGCTACACCGTTAAACTCATTGTCTTAGAACATAATTAAACTTTCAAAGAGTCGTAAAACCCCAGAAGTAGTAAGCCGTTAAAATCCACGCGAAGTATTTGGGGCCCGAGTTCTGTTGTGCCTATATACTAACTAACTAAAGATTTACTTAACTTATTCGTTACAAGAGCCATAAACCCCAGAAGTAAACACAAACTACAAGTAGTAGGTATGCAAGTTAACAGGGAGATATTCGACTGAACTTAATCAGATAGGCTTTAATGTGCCGCTATAAAGGTTTATTACTTCATCAAAACTATTCACTGGAACCAGCCATCAGTAATAACCGTAACTTATATATATATCTTTTTTAATTTTATTATATTTAGGACAACAAACAGTTACATAATGTTTAATATTAAAAAGGCTGAAACTAAATGTGTTTCATTGCGTAACCAGCGACGTTACACACGACAGAATGTTAAACATATGAAACGAAAATTAACTTAATCAATTATAGACATATTGCATAATTTAAAGTACCATAGTAATAAATATAATAATATTCATATATCCTGGGATATAATAAGGTTGATAAGATAAGATTGACATATACATTTAATGAAAAATAAAAAAAGTAAAAAAAATTGTGTGCTTTATTGTACTGGTGCCAGTGCCTTCAGTTTTTCCCGCTTCAACTTATGTGGAGAAAGTGCAAACATAATAATAATAATAATAATACTTTATTGATACTTTCACAATTTCACTATAAATTACAGACACTGAATCCTATGTTAGGTTTCCTTTGTATTGTCATTGAAAGAATTGACGACACGGAAGAAAGGCGCGTTTCCCTGCATTTGTAATAAGTAATAAAATTAAAATAGGCTATGCTGACGAGATTCTCTAATTCGTTGAGAAAAAATCGGTGTGCAGTATTTTATATTTCCTATCAAATCTATAGCATCAATATATTATTTCAAAGAAACACGAACATTAAAAAATAGGAATAATTAGAATCAAAAGTAATAAAGACCTAAAGAGTACATTTGTTATGCCTGATTCCGAAATGATGTGTCGTTTCGTTGAAATCAGATCAGTTGTTATGTGTTTTAAGCCAAATAATATCACTCGGCTCAGCACACACAACTATTACATACACAACTATTTAAGAAATTTCTGGTACGGCGGTTGTACCATAGTTTTTATAGCCCAAGGTCACCCAAGAACACAGCTATCACTAGCGTATTGCTTTATAAAAACCGCTTCATGCCCCTTTTGAAAAACCTCGCCAGGCACTCATTACAAAACACGGTGGATTTTTTTTTAAAGTATCGTACACGCTTGTCATGTCTCGGATGTGAGGTATAACCGTAGGTACTTAGGTACTATAGGTAGGTAGGGAGAGAACTACTGTCAAGTAAAATAACGTTGACGACCGATATGGCGTGGAGGTCAGTATACCTACACTTCACTCCAGAGGTCGTGGGTTCGATTCCCACACAGGACAAATCTTTGTGTGCATGAACATGAATATTTGTTTTGGTCTGGGGGTTTTCCTATGTATATTAAGTATGTATTTACAAAAAAAAAAGTATTTAAGTATGTTTATCCGTTGCTTAGTATTCATAACACAAGTTCTTAATGATACTTATCTTGGAACTAAATAATTGGTGTACTTGTCAGAAAATATTTATTTATTTAGCAGATTATCTATCATTTGAATATCTTACATTCAAGCACGGCTGCTTGGGAAAAACCGGAAAAGTATACACTAGTCGGTCCTCAAAAAATAAAATAAAAAAATAATGCGATAGGAATCATCCAGTTGTTTCGCGTGCAAAAGCTGTGACTGTCAATAGTTTCTTAAAAAAATTAACTACCGAAAAGTTACCTTCTATTGCAGAGACACTCGGGAATATAGTCTAGACGAGTCTGGCCCCAGGCCCCAGGGCGGATGGAGCAAGTTTGACGAGATCGAGTTGACATCCAACTTTAAGTTGCAGTTCTTCTGTTGTTTGGGCGATAGTTTCTGTAGTGACGTTGGCTTCCTCTAGAGTTAGTTTAGTGGTTAAGGATTATTAATGTGAGATTTTAGAAACATTATATTATGTTAGTCAAATTGCAATATACTTTATTACGGCACTGCCAATTTATGCTTCCAATTTTATATTTGTAGACTACAAATAAAACCAATGTTTGTTCTAATACTGAAATTAAATTTTATTTTTTAAAGTTGTTTTGTTACATCACATAGTAAAAATAACAAAGAATAATAATATAACAAGCCATCCTAACAGAATATAACCGCAGGCAAACATGAAATGTGCTGATATGAGCAACGGTAACTACAGAACCCATTTCTTTGATAAGTACGTTAAATTTTATACCAAGCAATGGGCTTCTCTAAAATAATTTTTTAAGTAAAGTAGGCTATTAAATTTTGTGTCGCCGGATCACAGTAAATAATCGCTTCATATCCTCTATAAGTCCACTGCTGAACATAGCCCAACCTATTTGTTTTTAACGTCAGATTTGAGTCATCTGCAGCACCACCATCTTGTCGCCTTGACTAGATCTCACGCCAGGCGTTATTTCACGTCACTACATACAATAACCTGTGACGCGATATGTAATTGAATCACTAGTTTTCACTAGTACTTAAAAGCAGTAATTTTTGTAAATTCGTTATTCTCAAACGCGTGATGCCGTATCACGGTATGACACCAGTGCAGCTAGATCGTGGGTAAAAAGTACCCCCTCCAAGCGTTCCTATTACATTCGTTTCTACAATGTCTTATGGAAAAGGGACGATTAGATGGGGGTACTTTTTACCCACGATGTGGCTGCACTGGCTGAATAAAAGATGTAATTTATTTAGTATTAGTTGTAATGAGGACTTAATGTAAAATGTGATTTATTTAATTGTAATGTAAACCGGAATGTACATCTGACATTTCCACGCCGACGGTGGCAGAATATGCCGATTATCATAATTTCGTAACACCATATTGTATACCATATTCTTGGAAATAAATGAATTGAATTGAATTAAAAATAACAACTTACAAAAATCACTAGTTTTAAAACAGGTGACACCGACCAAGTAACTGGTTTCGTTAGGTTTCTTGAAAATGACGTAACGACCCACACCTACGCCAGACAGAAAAAGTCCTACCACCAATCAACCTTAAAGCCAATCTTAAAACTGCTCGCGGCTAAACAAAAAGCGTACAATTTAAGTAAATGCATACAAGTTTTTAGTTTTATTCAAACTGTAGTAGAGCTGTATGTTGATACAATGAAACCTTCAAGAGTTTGAAGTTCAGCTTCCGAGCACCCTATGTTTCTGACTGACCGCAGTGGCACGTTGCGAGCCCTGGAGCGTGTCCGCCCACGCACTGGTTTGTTATTTCAACGGCGTCGGATGACGAATCACGTGGATCGTTATCAAGGTTACGGTTGAAAATCAGCCGACCTTACGTTGTGCAAATATTTTGCGCTGGGTTTTAATCTGTTTCTAGGATACACTGTTGCAGAGTATGAGTATGAAGCTATGAAAAATGTTGCCCTGAAATATGATATGACCGGAACTGGCACTTATAAATGTTTTGTTGCATATAAGTGAATCTAAGCTTCGTGATTTCAGTGCAATCTTAATTTGATTGTTTTCTATGTTTATATTTAATTTTAACGTTTTCAGGTACTATGTAATAGTTTATGAAATAAAAGTTTTTGAAGTTGGTTTATATATAATATTATTATAGTGTAGTGATGCCCTAGTGGAAGTCGGTATGTTATGCAGTCATTAAAACAAGAATTTATTAACAGTTAAAAATAGATAGATAGAAAATTCTTTCATTTCAGCCCATCAACTTCCCACTACTGAGCACGAGCCTCCTCTCACAAATCAAGGTGTGAGGGTAATGGGTCATACTCCACCACGCTGACCCAGTGCGGATTGGCGGAGGCAGGTGTATGGCGTCTTGCTGTTAGAATTTATCAAGCCGCCCATTAGGCCTCTAACATGGCTTAACGACTACCACATTTAGTGATAACCGGGACCAACGGCTTAACGTGCCTTCCGAAGCACGGAAGCGCTCGATATCAAATGCCACACAAACGGTCACCCATCCAAGGACTGACCTCTGTAAACTCTGCTGTACTTCGGTGATCGTTTCCGACCACTGAGTTCCGCAGAGCTACGAGCGCTTCAAAATTCTTTATTCTATTGAAAATTCTTTATTGTACACCAATTTAAAATAAAACAATTGCAAAAGAAAAGCGATACAATTGGCGGCCTTATATCTTTGTAACAATTCCCGCGCTACTATAATTTCCCGAAAAATCGAGAAACTATTCAACACGACACGTGTTTCGCCCTTACACAGGGTATCTTCAGGTAAGATAGGACTCAGAACAACGATGTCTTCACGACCAACGCTGAAACTTTTTTTTTTTTAATCCATCACTTGCTTACAATGGATTTCCGCAAAGTAACGCCTGAATCAATAAATTATTTAATCTTAGGATATAGAATCGCAAGTCAACAACCTCCCAGATGTGTAAAAAGTGAGATGTGTAAAACGTGACCTTTACTACCATTCTCAACAAAAAGGGTTACATTATTTGTCGCATAGTTTCTTTCAAGCCTAACCCAAATGAGAAGAACGGGCGTGAGATCGTGTATGTATGTGTCATTGAGCCGTAACCAAACAGCCTTCCTTTGAAACAGTCTGTGACTGGGCGCGTGACTGCTCGTTCGATACGGGGCTTTGTCAATGCGCATCTGTCAATATTTTATAAACCTGTCCTGCGACACGTCAGACATGAGATACGGCTGTTCACTCACTCATATATTTACTGACAGATAGCATTCGCGGGAAACGGAAAACTGTGGTTAGATTTTTGTGTAAAATATAATCAAAATCTTGTTTTAATAAAAACACAGATAATAATATGCACATGCACGTAACACACTGAACAAAGCATGTCGATGTTTAAAGTTGACCTACATTACTGAAGAACTTTTCGATTTAATTCCGACCGATTTAAATCTGACCGTCCGAAGTCATGCCTTTGCAAGACCATTCGGCATTTAAATACTGGTGCATGTGTTGTTTTCCCGCTCTTATAATCCGGAGAATATTTGATATGAGTTACCAAAATGGCCTGTCTAATTTTACAGATACTATGCAATCCCCGCAATGAAAGCGTGCTGAGGAGCGCTCACATCCTTGATGGCCTACATAGATGCTCACTTGACTTTAAGACCCTGTCATTAAGAAGTAGGGAATCTATAAGGTGAAATAGAATTCTAAGGACGGATCGTTCGGCAGAGAAAATGTTCTTTTGTTCTGAGAGCTGAGCAAATCCTAAATACATGATATTTAAGTAGCAATTTGAAGAGTGTCACAGAAAAGGAATCCACTCAGCATACACACGGTGTCACGAAAACACCTCGACGCTGGTCTTCCGTAGATACCGTTTGTGAGAGCACTGCTATGACACATTCATTTTATACATGGTAAAACACAATACATACAAACAGTTACAGTAAGACATAAGCATACAAATAAGACATAAGCATACAAACAAGACATAAAAACACAAATAAGACATATAGATATAGATTTTCAAGTCTATCTCACGGCATTCTGTCGTTGAAAGCCGGGCTTCATTCACAATTTTTGTTTGGGAAATTCGACAATAGCAGCTATCAGCCGATATGCAGTTTTGATAGCGCGATGTCCGAACACGATATACGGTTGCAGAATATTTACGACTACTTTCAAACTGCATTGATGCGATATTTCGGGCGGAAATGTTCAGCTGTGCGGTCTGCGGCCGCGAATAATGCATCGTGTTCCTGAGGTTTGGCTGTGATTGCATTGCATTTTGTTTTGTGTAGAAATAAAAGGCCAATATTATATTACTAGCTGTTACCCGCGACTTCGTCCGCGTGGTAAAGTATCTTTGGGTAGGTTGGTTGGCTAAAACAAATGTTCAATTATTTCTCATCAAGTGCTTAAATATAAAGTTTTATATTTTAAAATTAAGAAATCCCATACAACTTTTATCCCCCTTTTTAACCCCTTACAACCCCCTTTTCGCAATAAAAAGCCTTTGTCTTTTCTCAGGGTCTAGACCATCTGTATACCAAATTTCATTAAAATCTGTTCCGTAGTTTTGGCGTGAAAGAGTAACAGACAGACAGACAGACAGACAGACAGACAGACAGACAGACAGACAGACAGACAGACAGACAGAGTTACTTTCGCATTTATAATATTAGTTAGGATTAGGATTCTTTCTCTCTCTTATTTATGGAGGGGCAATTAACATGGCCTTTATCTAAATTTCTTAACGTAATGTGTCTTACCATAACGGAACTTTTAAGCGTGATAGCAATGGCTTATGAAATAAAAACATACATACATAATATCACGCCTGTTTTCCCGGAGTAGTAGGCAGAGGCATAATATTATACGCCCACATTTTGCCAGTTATATTGTTGGTCCAACATAATAGGGGGCGAGCCTATTGCCGCTTACCGGGCACTGTTATGTTCGCCAGAGCCTCGTCTGTTTATCGACAGGTGCACCACTTGCAGGTGAGGTTGGCTTAGGCTCCTTTGGATCTAAGATCTTGGTAGGGACCCCATACACTTAAAAAAACTTTGTTTTGTAAATAAAAATAAAACGGTGCATTTAGATGACAATAATTCCTGTTTTTATTATAGTAAAAAGGCAAGGTTCGGCAATTATAGATATAATAATATGCTGCCTTCTTGGACTATCCAAATAAAACAAAGACTTGCGTTTCTCTGTAGACAAAAGATCATTTATTTATTTAATATTTGTACATTTTACCATCTAAACATATAATTTATCAGTAAGTTCAAACACTTCATTTACCTGTAGACAAAAGAAACAACATTTAAAGCCTTTTTTTAGGTTTAGATTTATATCTTCGCACAAAAACAATCATGTTCTCTTCTTCTTCTTCTTTTTTAAATGAATGGCACTATGTCATCAAGGGTAGTGACGACAATTCAGCCAGACTCGTATGATGACTTCACATGTGAATAAAGATAAAGAAACAAAAGAAAAGCTTTGCTAAATGTTAAAAGAGAATTAAAGTTAAGTTACAATTAAATCATGTTCTCAGGTTGCTTTCAATATATCCTAATTCATCAAACGTCACTGTCACTCACCGACATGAAGAATAGACAACACAAGAAGTATACTATGAGTGTTTCTTTACATAGATAATAATGATAATTACTTTTAGTAGGTGCCTTACCTACCAACCCTAACAATCCTCAACAATCGTTAGCTTTTATGCTTAACTGCATACTTTTATCATTTTCTAGATGATAGTTGAATTTATAACAAAGAGGACAAGTGGAAAGCTGTTTGACGTCCTGATTTAAGAATGAATAAGCCGTACAATAAGACCTCTTGACTTATTAGTTATAAAATATGAGACGACTAGTGATCATTCCGACCAACAATGAAATGAACTTTAAGGACGTTCATTTCAAAGCACGAAAGTACTACACAAACGATTTTTATTCTAGTACTGATCTTATCCCATAAACATCGGTAATCATTGCGAAAGAGTACAGATTCAGGGTCAAACTGCTGACATATTTTAGTCTCATATTGTCCCATCAAAAATATTTTATAAGTTCAATAAAATGTTATGTTCGCTACAACTTATGATATTTTCCGATTTTATTTCCGGATCATCCGCGTTTCTGGCATGTACGGTATTTTGATAGTGTGCTGTCCGATCACAGATAAACCGCACTCCATTTTGCTGCGATTTATGTGTTCATCCTTCACCAATACTGCAGGAGGTATTTGTATTTTCACATTCCCAAATTGTTATTAATTGATGCATGCGTTTTGTAATTGCTGTTAATCGTATAATTTGGTCCTTATACGCAAGCAAGTGGACGCAAGCAGCTTGAGATCGATTTGGTAAACAATCGTGGAAGCCTTTGTTCAGCGGCGGACTTCTGATGACTGCGTGATGATGATTGATTGAATGATTTACGTAACGTGTGCATGTTTTACCATAAAGCATATTATAGCGTTCATTTACGAACGTTAGTAACTCCGTGAAATCAGGAGTTCAGAAACGATCACCGAAGGTAAGCAGGTTTTACCGAAGTTAGGATATAATAGTATTTAAGTTTATTGACAAATCATCATTATCATCATTTCAGGCCATTAACGTCCCACTACTGAGCACGAGCCTCTTCTCACTTATCAAGGTGTGAGGGTATTAGGACATACTCCACCACGCTGACCCAGTGCGTATTGGCGGAGGCAGGTGTTGGCGTCCTGCTGTTAGAATTTTTCAAGCCACCCATTAGGCCTCTAACATGGCTTAACGACTACCACATTTAGTGATAACCGGGACCAACGGCTTAACGTGCCTTCCGAAGCACGGAAGCGCTCGATTTCAAATGCCACACAAACGGTCACCCATCCAAGGACTGACCTCTGTAAACTCTGCTTTACTTCGGGGATCGTTTCCGACCACCGAGCACCGCAGAGCTACGAGCGCTTCAATTGCTTCGCTTTTGTTGACAAATATATAACACAAAACAAAAATAACAACTAGTACTGGGACTGGCTCAGTACAGATGCTGCTGATATAACACTTTGCAGCGCTGGTTTTGATATAGCTAGTCCTGAACTAGGTGAATGTAAATGTGCAATTTGACTTTGAGTATTTCACTAATATTATTTATTATGTCGTTAAAGAACAGTGTAGTGCAGTGCTTATATGTTTCTTAAACGTTACTTTTATCAATACAAGTAAGTTACTTCCAATCGGATAAACAGCTTATAAATCTTTGACATAACAACACAGTTTGACATACTCAAAGTACCTTCATACGTCATGTTTTCCTTTTATATCCTTACCGAAAAGATAAACATTCCATAAATTAATTTTCCTGCCTAGCTGTCAATAAAAATAGATACACGTGGCATCTCCCATCTATAACAGTATCGGGTTAATTTAAATACCAAAAGACTTTTCCGTAACCGTACAAGCTATTGACCTTTACAAACGACACACATATCCAAGGTACAGCGATAAATAAACTCGAACAATACACAAATATGTAGTGATCCGTATCATCTATTCAGAAGGGGCCATTGTCAGACAACACAAAAGATACATAGCCAGTCTTAAATGAGCTGTAAGATGTAGAGCTAAGGATCATGTTGGGAGATAAATGAATCTGACTTTACTTCGAAGTGTCACTCTCTCTGTAATACATTTGACCTTGTATGTGACTATCAGCACTCGAACCAAGAAATTTGGGAGGTCGTTTCTGGGCAAGACCACTAGATCTGGAATTCGCTGCCGGCTCATATGTTTCCTATTTCCTATGATCCCGGGTATTTTAAGCGGGGCGTGAAACGGCATTTCAGCAGGCCGTCATGAGTGGATGCGCTTTGTACCGTGCTTATTTCACGGTTTGAAGCGCTTTTATTTTTTATTGGACTGCATTGGCTGCTCACCATCAGGCAGGATGCTGTCATTATGACGTGTCACATTAAAAAAAATGTGAGAGTTGTCAGGCGATTTTAAAAATTAGTATATGTATGTACAATTCTCTAAATGTGATAAATATGCCGCTTGAGTTCTGGTAGTTGCTTCAATCGCAAAAACACCAAGTGGCTATTAATTGAAGAATTAAATTAAACATAAAATTAGAGTAGTATTTCCAGCACTAACTTAACGGCCCTACATATTCTTCATCCTGGGTCGCTATCGCCTATAGAACTAATGATACCCAATTCCTACTCCTAATATTCATATACACAGATATGTTTTTTGAGTTAAGATATTTCAAAAAAATTTAAATAAGGTTGCATTTACGACTCAATGGCTTACTGATTTACATTAGAAAACCCCCCTTATTCTAATTACAAACCACGGCATACATAGGTAAATGTGCAAGCCGACTCCAGTTGGATATACATATCATTTAAGTAGAGAAACCTTGCGTCCTCACTCAGTTACTGCCACTCATCTTCAGACGTCAGATGGAATGGTGTGTACGCACGTGCTTAGAAACTATTATCCTCCTTTACACAAAGTAAAGCCGTCTCAGAATTGTGACATATGGATCGTACATATTCTACACCGACAGTCGGATCTAGCGGATAGACGTGACTTCGTTCGTCGGACAATCGGGTTTAAATAGTGGGTCATAGTGTGTTTGCAATGCCTTTGAAATATGTGCATTGATGTTTTATGTACAGAACATCATGAGCAATAATTTTATCATCTCATTCTCGCTGTGGCCAAGAATAGTGTTTAAAACATCGATGCGTATGTGTACTATCACACACACGCAAAAGCGTGTATAGAGTAGCGTTCATAGTCGACAAAAGTTAAGTATCGTTTCAATACTAATATAGTTATTTGATTGAGTATTATTGTTCGCTTTATTCTATTTTTGAGTAAGTGTTGACTTAATATTAATTTCCCTCTCTTGTGACAGACCAATAATAATTTCAATACGAGTATATTTAAAGTTTGTACAATGTTGAAGCCAGTTTACTTGTCATACAAATATTAAAGTTTGTGACGATAGATCAAAGATTTTTGTTACTCTAACTCCTGACAACTACTGAATTGTTTTGATTAAGATAAAACCACACTGATCTCTTTATCTCAAAGAAGCTTGAGAGATCTTCGCAGACTGGTATTGGAAACTGCCCCAAACACCAAAAAGTATTTGAAAAATAGCTTTGCCATGTGTAAGACCATTTACAACAAACTACCAAATAGCTTCAAAGATCTCAATATTGGTCGTTTTAAATCATCCCTGCGTAGGTGGTTATTGGATAAGGCGTTCTATTCGATTGACGAATTCATTAAGTATAAACACATCTCATGATGTGCAAATGTATGTATTTGACTTTGACTGTTAGTAATTTCAATAAGATTTTTTAACCCTTAACCATAATATTTGACTTTAACAATAAAATAAAATTTAAACAATACTTTTAAATTTAACAATTATATTTAATTTTACTAATGATATTGTAATAATAACAATGATATTTTAATTTTAATAATAATAATCTAATTATGTTTAAGGTTTGCATGCCTTTTTATGAGGCTAAATAGGTTAAGCTCCTGAAATTTTAATTTTAAGACCAAATTTGTATACCTACCCTATTTAAAGCAAATAAAGAAATTTGAATTTGATATATCATGGCATAAATTAACGCATACTTATAATTTTTACCGCAGAAAAATTCCAAATGCATTCATTAATATACTAAATAGAACAATATTACCTAAAACAGAACTCTGCTCGATGTGAAGATTCTTGTGCCGAGTACCTAGTATAAAAGTAATCATTAAGATTAGAAAAATATAATGACATAAAAAAATAATCGAGCCTCTTTACGCCCTGACGTCACCTTCCACGAGTCATAAACAGGAAAGAACAATTGACTCTCCGAAGTATAATATCTGTAATCGGAAAATAAGTCCGGGGTGTACGTATTTGGCTGCCCTTCAGCGAGGTGTCAATTACATCGGGTGTTTTGATGAGGATTGGTCTCCCCGAGGCGAGGATTTCGTTTACGTCAACACACCTTTTGTTGGTGAATAAGGCAGCTGGTTGAGGTGGGCGTATATTGACTTTTTATTTGACCCAAAGTAATGCTTTCTGTGATTTAGTTTGCTAAAAGTAGCAATATTTTGCCAACCTATCGTTGGGTTTTCATATACAGCGGTCCGACGTAAATTCGTGTTCAGAATATATTCTAGTTGTTTTGAGAATAAACATATCTTTTGGAGATATCACACAACGCCATCTAGCTCCAGACAAAACATAGCTTGAGGTAAAGAGAATTGAAAACCGATAAACATACCAAAAAACTTTTTTTTTGTTGTTTAAAGACAAATATTTGATATGTGTTGAAATTTAACCCACATTGGGTACGTTTACTAACAAAGAATATTTTTTTAACAAATACGGAAATCTAGGGCCTAACTTTCTTTTTGTTCCGTTTGCGGTGGAGACATTGGGTCCTTGGGGGTCGGAAGCAAAGCAACTCGTGAAAGAGTTAAGTGCTCGCCTCATTGCTGCTTCCGGTGACAAGAAGGCTGGCAGCTTCTTCTGCCAGCGTATTGGCCTGGCAATCCAAAGAGGAAATGTTGCCAGCATTCATGGCACCATACCCATGGGCCCACAGTTGGAAGACATCTGTTATTTATAGTTTTTAGTTTTTATTTTTAATAATTATTTAAGAAAGTAGATTATTAAGAGTTATTTTTATTTGTTGTTTGATAAGTAATAATATATTGTACGTTTACTTATCTAACATAAAATCTACGCAAAACATTGTAAATTTGCAACTCAAATTCAATGTTTTAATTTGTAAACATGGGGCACTTTTATTTGATAAGATGAAGACAGTGACAGCACTGGTTTTAAACCTGGTCTGACTTTAGATGTTGTTTTGTAATAAGCCCCCAATTGTTCCATTATTATTTGTAAGCGAAAAACGTTTTCATTTCAACCAAATTTTTCCTTTAGCTTAAACAAACAAGTTGAACACAAAATAAATATCCCCTTCATAAGAAAAAAGTATTCAAGGTTACAACAACTAATTGAATGAAACCAATACGACCCAAATTGTGAACCTACACCAACATCGACGAATCAGTAAATACGGCCGAAATGAAAAACATACAGCCTGCGGGCGTCTCATCATTTCATCCATTTGAAGTCCACTGCTGAATATAATCCTTTGCCGCCTGCATCCACCGGCTCCCCGCTGGCCAGATTATCGGTCGATCGCGTTGGGGGCCGCCCTCTACCACGTTTGCTGATTCATGATCGCTATTCAAGAACCTTAACGCCCCATCGGTCGTCGGTTCTTAGAGCTATGTGCCCCGCCCATTGCCACTTCAGCTTGCAAACGCGCTTCGCTATGTCGGTGACTCTAGTTCTCTTACGGATTTCCTCATTTCTGATTCTATCACGTAGGGGACGGGCAACTGGTTGCAAGTCTGATCAACTACACAATTATCTATCCGCAAATAAATATATCTTAATTAACGTCCCACTTCTATGCACGGGCCTCTTCTCACGATTCTGTTCTGTTGTCAGGATTTAGCGTCGTGGAGACAGCAACGACGCAAACTCAGTGCTGATTGACTGAGGAGTTTGTACACACATAATCTTACGCCCATGAAGATGAATGAAAATGAAAAATGCTTTATACAATTTGGGTCCCAATGGAGCACTTATGAATATCGATATAACTAATAACTAACTGCGGGCAGGAGCCTAATTTCCTGAGGAAGTCATAAATTTCCTAATTAAGTAATCGAAAACCTATAAACGTATACCTTAACCTTTAGTTCACTTATAAATAGATTTAGCAAAGTTTTTGCCTACCTGAAATAGATTAACGGACATGCATCAATTTTTTTTTTAATGTGGATTGTAAGAAATGTTCAGGAAATGTTGAATGCTTATTGGAATAAATTCCGTCTATCTCTTTCGATATTATGGCTGTTGTAGTTTCCAAACAAGTAGAAGTGCACTTTCGAATCGTCAACAAGCCGGAGACAATCCCTGCATAATTTCCCGAGGACCAGAGGCACTGAGGCGACAATTTATATGCAAATCGAATCCTTCATGCTTTGTGATGGATTCTTGATCTGATTGCTTTTGTAGCAACTAGCCAATCGATGTCACCGGAAGGTCTCACCTCTGTGGACATTATGATGCAAGGGTTTTGAGGTTGTTGTTTTCTTGATGACAGAGAATGTGATGCTTTCTGGTGGATTCTTGATCTTATTTCTTTAATAACAATAAAATCCCAAGAAACATACAGCAATTGAGCCTAAATAAATTTAAATTAACAATAAAACACAAGCTGTCTTCGAAGGGATACTATTCTATTAAAGACTATATGGCACACAAAAATGCTTGGGATTAAGCTGCCGTTTCATACAGGCTATTCTAATATGAATAACTTGAAAACATAAATATTGTTAAGGTTATGTTATATTGCATTGTATAGCTTCACAGACAAATGAAGATTGTAATTCTAGTACCAAACTAATGGACATAGTTAAAAGAGCATAGCCTGTGAGTTTCTTGCCAGTTCTTCTTACAGAGCGGTGACTCGGAACTGGCACTTAGATTGACTTACACTTAATTATTTTTTGTTTTTAAATTGTTTTGTTGCATGTAAGTGAATCTAAACTTCGTGATTTAGTGTAAAATTATTTCGATTGTTTTTTTTTCATTTGTATTCATGACGTTTTCAAGTACTATGTATAATAGTATATGAAATAAATAATTTTTTACTTACTTTACTTAAAAAAATAGGCACTAGCCAATCGATATCATTGAAATGTCTCATCTCTGTTGTCATTATGTTGCGAGTGTGTTTTGTGATGTTGTTCATTATTAATGCAGAATATGTGATGCTGCATGATGGATTCTTGATGTGATTGCTTCAGAAGCAAGTAGTCAATATCACCACTTTTGATATTATGATTCAAGATCTGAGGTATTTGTTATGGTGGTTTTTTTATTGATAAAGAAAGTTGATGTCATGACAGATAATCTACCGTCAATAGGCATTAGACTTTAAATTCCAATATTCTCAACAATAATTCAATATTATTATTTATGCCATGGGCATCCATCACAGACTGAGGTGAGTGGGATTCAGGTCGTACTCCAGTGTCCACCACGCCGACCGAATGAAGATTGATAAAAACTGGAGTGTAGTATTCTGATGTAAGTTTTTCTTAGGGATTAATGACTCTTATATACATGACTACCACAAACACTTTAGGCCGTTGTTGGTCCAATTTATCAACGATCTCGATATCAAATAACAAACTTATGGTCATCTATTCAAAGAATTATATGACGCCACACGTAAACAACGCTCAACTTCAATGATCATTCTACCACTTAGTTTTGTAGCGTGTCTAGCGAAGAGATAAAGTAGCGCCATGATCACGTCCATTTGTTCGCGACTCGTTTAAAGTATTCCATTTGCAAAGTGTCTATCATTATTCCGTTAATTTGGATAGACAGCGCACTAATGTGTTTAGGCTGGCGTCCTAATCTTTCTACGGATTTATAAGAACTAGCTCAGTTTAGCTAGACATGTTTACGTTAATTTACAGTGGTCTACTGTGGTGGTATATATTAGAGATTTTTAAAACGATCGATCAAAGCACAGATCAGTTTTTCTCTCCGTGATCAGAATAAAAAATAATGTTGTAATCCGCGGCACGGTAACACATTATCGCTTCGCTCGCGCTCATGCGATTTGTTCAACTTTCTATTCCTTTATTTCTTTCTTTTGATTTGATAGTACCTGCGCCGATAGCTGCCATTTTTGTGCCGTGTATTACCTAAACGTAGGTTTTACTAAAAAGCTTATTCGGATAGTTCATATAATTACATGCAGGTCGAAATGTTAATTCTTCACCAGCAATGAAAGCTGAGTGAGCGCAAGGCTCAGATTAGGAGAAGATTCGTCTAGCCACGATGTCGTATGATGCCAAGTTGTTAGTGGTCCCGGTGGGTTTAATCCAGGATATCAGACAGGTTGTCAGTCTGATAGTTTCGTGGGATGTGCACAAATGTGCGCGTGGTTTACGATATTTGCAAGCGCTAACATCAGACCCACTTGGCAATTCACAAAGGCTTCAACACGGTACAAGTTGTATTTCCAAGCTAATCGCGGTCGTAGCGTTACTCACGTAGCGAGGGGCGTCCAAACGCCTATTGCATGGGGTCGGATTATGACAGATGGGATTGTGACTGAGTGCATGCTCCATGGTTGCTTAGGTAATTAGTGAGGCCATAAAGATCTTCGAAACGGCTTACGTATCTTTTTTAGTATTAACTGCTTTACACATCAAAGTTCTCCACTCTGTGAACAATCTTACACGAAAAAAAGTCTCGTGTATTTTTTTATGCATATACATGGAAACATTTTTCCAATGCTATTTGTATAACATTTCCTGGCTTCCACGAGAACAAAGTCGCCGATACAGCTAGTAATAACTGAAAAGATATTTTCTGAGCGCTTAGCGGATACTTGGGAAGCCCACAAATATTTGTCAGCTATGGTCCTGAATTCCGACGTCGTGCGGAGAGGAAAGTGGTCAAGGATTTCGGACAACTATGCCGTTGTCTGTTGTAACATGGTCTGAAGGGAATAAATTCTTTACGAGTTTGGGAACTGCTCGAAGAAGCGTTCCTGAGTTTAAGTGCTATGAATATAAAATAACTGGCATCAGTCGGTTTTCATGACCTAAAACTTACTATGACTTTTTTTTTGGACAAAAAGATTGCCTTTTCTGTTTTCAAATTTATGAGAAGGTAACAAATGAATGAACAAAATGGCTTCTGTATTTATAATCTTGGTAAGAAATTAAACGTATTTACGGATAAGTAGCCTATAATTGTTGGCCTAAGGAACTTTACGTACTATATTTACGCTTGTAAATCATTTTGAAAATGTTTCTGATGGTATTTTAAGGGGATTGTTTAAAAATTTTAGGAAACTTGTACTTGGGATTAAAATAATGTTGCTTAAAGTTATAGTCTCCATAAATATGAAAAACACAGAAAACATACAAAAGTTCTTGGAACTTGCTAAAGAACATCCCACATTGTAATTAGGAATCATGCCACTTGCAAATATTTTCAACAAAACAGGTTCTGCTTAAGCGTTTCTCCTCGTTAAAAATAAGCTGTAAGTTCCCTGTAAGAGTTCCATTAAGTAGATTTAATGTGCCCCCGGCTGGGACGGCCTCTTAAACTTGTTATGGAATAAACAAGGGAAAAATCATAAACATATTTTGTGACTCTCAGTTTAGTGCGTATTATTTTGTAAACAGTTCGTGGTGAATCGTTTATTTGTTTGTTGCAGAGCTTCCATCGACGAGCACAATTACTGCTTCCAGTTCACAAACAGGTAAGTTATTGTCAATAAAAGTTTATTGCGATATGAAATGTTCTGTTGTAATGGGACGTAGGATTTTATTGTTAATAGCAATGTTTAAAGGGATGTGCCTACCGCACGTACGGACGTTATATTATGCTGTGATAACCAAAATTGGGTTTGTTATAAACGAGAAGCAAAGAAATGATTTTAATAATAGGAGGATTCTTTTTATCCGAGATCATGTCAAATTTATAATACGTCTGTGTTGTTAGAAAGCAATCACTGAAGTAAGCGAGTAGCGACTCTGCTCCACGCCAAAACATATACTTCGCTATAAAGACGTGAGGACAATGATGTTTGACAATATTTGGAGTAGAATGGGTCAGGCTTTTGTACCTTATGATTAAGATTTACTTCTGTTTAACAAAAATTTGGAGAATGATATCGATAGAATGAGCCACAGACTGTCACTGAAGTGTTGTATTATTAAATTCATCTTCTTCTCAATTCCTTTAAAATGATGAGCATATACATACATATATACATACATAATGTCACGCCTCTTTCCCGTAGGGGTAGGCAGAGATCACATCCTTCCACTTGCTACGATCTTGGCACACACTTTTAGCTTCATTCACACTCATTAACCTCCTCATACACGCCCGATTTATGTTTAATTGTAGATGATATGCTCATCATATCATGTCATCAGGAATGTTTAGCGTCACCTTGGCTGTTCAACCAATTTTTGGCCTTACTAGTTTCAAAGAAAGTGTGCTAAAGGGTTGAGAATGAACGAGTCGCTCATCAAATGCCTTCTATATGCTGACGACCAAGTTTTGCTTGCGTCGTCGGCTGAGGAGTTGCAGGAGATGGTGACGAAAGTCCAAGAGTCTTTAATAGCGAAAGGACTGAAAGTAAACGTTAGTAAGACGAAAGTTATGGTTTTTGAAAGAGAAGACATAATGATGTATGTATGTATGTATTAAACATAAATGATAACAATGCTCTCGAACTAAAAATACGATTACATTAAATGGGTATAAAAAGCAATCCCCGGTTTTCGGGTGAAACGCTCTGGTATAAAAAGAAGTTAACGTGTATTATTTTATGCTTTCCGCGGAAGTGATAATGCAAATGCAATCAGTAATTTGGCGACACGGAAACTCCTGCATTTGCATAACGCGTTTTTGATGGTAACAACAAAGAAGCGGCGGCGGGATCTACCTAAAGTATCACTTGAATGTCTTTACGTATGGAAGAAAAACAAAAGGAATATAAAAATATTTTCAAAATCGAATCTTTAGCAATTCATAGATTTTTTTAATACATAGGTACACACATAAAATCACGCCTGTATCCCCGAAAGGATAGGGAAAGGCATATTATAAGCCCATACTTCGCCAATTGTGTTATTGACCCCACGTAATAGATGGCAAGCCTATTGCCGCTTACCTGACACTTCTATGACACTTCTATGTTTACCTGAGCCTCGTCTGTTGATCAGCAGGTGCACCACTTGCAGGTGAGGTTGGATTGGGCTCCA
This sequence comes from Musotima nitidalis, assembly GCA_949126915.1. Classification (NCBI taxonomy): domain Eukaryota; kingdom Metazoa; phylum Arthropoda; class Insecta; order Lepidoptera; family Crambidae; genus Musotima; species Musotima nitidalis. The sequence goes on from OX421416.1 coordinate 20,803,593, forward strand.
AAAACGATGGTAGGATCCCTGTACACCCATGATCTACCCATGTATCAAATCAAATCAAAATTCATTTATTCAAGTTTTGCTCAATAGAGCTCTTATGAATGTCATACTTATAAACTAACGCGCCCATTCACTGCGGGCGGGAGCTTGATCGTAAAAGAACGGGCAAGAAAATCGTCCATCACATTGGAGATAACAAAAACCTTGCCACAATTACTTCAATAGGAAATAAGGAATAAGTTCCAGCAAGATGCACTTTTAAGTATAGAGATCTTCAGATAAAATGTGTCAAATGGCGACAAGCAGCTCTAGCCCTTCGGCTATACGGACAATACATATTTCTCATTCACTTAGGTTTTTGAATTATTACTCGAATTGTTCTTGTGCCTACTTAATGTTATTTTTATTCAAATAGTGTTGAAGCGCTCGTAGCTCCGCGATGCTCAGTGGTCGGAAACAATCACCGAAGTAAAGCAGAGTTTACAGAGGTCAGTCCTCGGATGGGTGACCGTTTGTGTAGCATTTGATGTCGAGCGCTTCCGTGCTTCGCAAGGCACGTTAAGCCGTTGGTCCCGGTTATCACCAAATGTGGTAGTCGTTAAGCCATGTTAGAGGCCTGATTGAGCGGCTTGAAAAAATCTAACAGCAGGACGCCATACATCTGCCTCCGCCAATCCGCACTGGGCCAGCGTGGTGGAGTATGACCCAATACCCTCGCACCTAGGTATGTGAGAGGAAACTCGTGCTCAGTAGTGGGACGTTAATGGGCTGAGATGATGATGATGACATATGAAACACTATTAGTAGGCGGCAAAATACAGGGCACTGGATTGGTAAACCACGAAATTAAAGTGACTCAACTTAACCACAAATACTAAATATGATATGAGTAAAAAAAATTTTACAGAGGTGAATAATTTAAAGCTTAAAGACTCTAGAATACCCTTTGAAGTCGTACAAAATACGAGTACCTCATTAATCGCTCCAGATCCCACATTTACCAATTGAAAGCCCGAATCACATAAGCTCGAATAAATAATAATTTGGAACCCTCTTCACGCGTCAAAAGGGTATTAGATCATTTTACAAAATTAATTGGTGAACTCCTATTCAGATTACGATTAATCTTTGAAGTATAAAAAAAATCAATTGAAGATTACATTGTTTGCTTCCGATTGTTATTAGTTCATATTATGTATAGAATTAGAGAAAAGCAGACCAACGAGTATGATTAACTGTCAATATTGTAGAACATCAAATAAATAACAAAAAATTGAGATTCAAAAATAAAATAATACAGAACATGTACACAATTTGTTTGAAATTATCTTGAGTGTAGCCTTTCTTATCTTATGTTATATAATCGGGGGGGGGGGAGCACAGACTGTCCGTGGCGCACTTTGACCCTTATGTTGGATCTTTTGTGCATCCCCCTCCCTCCCCCACTCCAAATCTTCAAATATTGTTACCATCATCTTAATGACAGTCTCAGATTGGAGCCCATAGTATCTTGGTGTGTCTCGAGTGTCACCTTTAAATTTGTTTCCCTATAATTTATTATGGTTCAAGACCTTTAACCGCATATTTACCTAGTGAGACAGGCAGATGGCAGAAGCTTAGATATAGAGCAACAGAGCTTCTTTTGGAGACGGAATCCTGACAAAGGCGCTATATTTCCACATAAAACAACTTCAGGTAGATAGGTTCAAAGTTGAAAAGAATAGTTTAAATTCCAGCAGATTGCTGGCAATCCGGGTCTCAATCATAAATAACCGGGTGTAATAAAAGCCGAACCGGCCACAATGCGCAATCAAAACCAGCTCGATACATCAGCCTTATCCGGGCTACGTACAACAGCGTGCTCACTGCGGTTTGCAATCGAAACATGGCCTTAATCAAAAACTGAGTAATAAGTTGATATTATACTTTGTGGGGTAACGCTTTAAATGGCCATACTATAATCATTATTGTATGACGATAAAGTTATTTCTTACGCCATATATGCTGAATGATGTATGCACTATCTCCACGGGTTTGTTTTCAAAATCTATAACTTCAAAATAAAACATACTTTACCAAACACACTTCAGAAACTGCAAGAAAAATCAATGCAATTTCTGAAGCGCTAGAACTAATGTGGAACTAATATTTCATTGCAAATTTCATATTTTCAAATTTTCATTTCATATTCATTTATTCAAGTTTGGCTCAAAAGAGCTCTTATGAACGTCAAAACTTAAAAACTAGCGCGCTTTTTGTAAATAACGTGACATTTTTCTGTATTGTTAACAAAAAATCAATGAGCGTGAAAACAAATGTACCAGTAAATACAAATCTCAACACCAGTTTACTGACATCTTATACATCGATTATACTCGTTTCATTATAGATGGTGTACTTGCCTTCCTTATATTATTCAGCAAGACTTAAGATTTCACTTCCGAGTAAGTACCTGGTTGTTTGGATTGGATTTTTATATGGGTGTTATTTAACGTGTCTTCAAAATTAATAAATTGCCAACCTAACCTAACCTTTTTGTGCATCAAAAATACTGATTGAGCACCTAATCACCTCATTAGGTGCTCACTCAGTATTTTTGATGATCAAAAAGTATTTTTTAGAGGTTCAGTTTATTATATTCCTTTTTATATTTATCTCGCACTTTTAACATCATCACGCACTCAAACGAAATAACTGTTTTGTAGTGACTGTGGTGGCGCCATTAATCAGTGTCACAGATGTCCGGGACACGGCAAATACTTCGTGTTTATTGTGTTGGCAACCTTCGAGCTGCCCATCTTCACACCAGGCCGGTGCCCCACTTTCACTGACCCTTTGCCGTCCTGCCTGCTAATACATACTGCTGTTTTGTTTAGGAATTTCACAATGATATATTGCGAATGTCACATAAAATTACAGGGAAGTAGTTATGTATGTGATAGAAGATATTCGGGTACAACTCATCTTAGTGCCAAATGTAGTGTTTTCACAGGATTAGTTTTTCCGTGGTTGTTCAGAATTCTTACCTTGAGGGCCTTGTAGAGGGAAGGGGGGGACGTGGTCAGTTATTTCTCGACTTTTCCGGACATTACAATTTTGCAGATATTAACTCCAGTCACCTTTTTATAAGTGGCATAACAACTAATTATATCGATTTTAAGCCAAAACGTAATTGTCGTATAATGTGTAATAAATATATGACAGCATAACGAACCCCCAAAATGCAGAAATGCTTTGTAAATATAAAAATGTCACTCCAATAGACACTCATCCTAATTTTGACGGTAATGAATACTGCCAGTTTACGGTTCATACGACCACTTTTTAAGACATGCTCTATTAGCGTAGAGCGCAAATTTAATTGCAATTACAGACTATTTATTTTATCATCAACATCATTTTAGGGTATTAACGTCGGAGCTCGGCCCTTCTTCCACGAGCCAAGGTAAAAGATGTACGGGTGGATACTCCACTACGCAGACCCAGCGCGGATTGTATGGCGTCCTGTTGTTAAATATTTCTACTTATTTAAAAACGAATTATTCTCTGTCTCTATAGTCGGACCCTCATGTCTGAGGATCGTGTTTAGCACCGGAGTAACATCTGGAGCGGATGATCTGCTTCCACCGGTTCCGATCCAGCGCGTCTTTCACGACCGCGTAGAATTTGGAGGACGATGAGTCTTCACTTGTTCGTTCCATCTGGTTGGAGCACGACCACGCGAAGCGCGCAGAGGCGATGAAAACCTGGAAAAATTATAGTCGTTGGAAACACAGAACGAATTCAACACTGTTAAATAAATATTTTGCACAACGTCCATCAATCTTGAATTACACATAATTCCGTTGAACATGAATGCTTTGTGTCAGTCAGAACATCTCCATTGTAGGATGTACGTACGATGTGTTTTCTGTCATAACTCGAGAGTAATGTAGTAGAAGGATATGTCACACATAGTACAATGAGAACAGTAGGACTTAGGAGACACAAACAGCATATTTTGTGACTGCCCATGTTTAGTTAGAGTCAATGAGACTAAATATTTAGGAGTGATAATTGATCAATTACTCTCCTGGTACCCTCACCTTGAGCAAGTGATAAATAGGGTTAGAAAATTTAACTGGATGTTTAAAACATTACGACACGTAGCGCCAACAAAAATGAGATGTAATAAAAATCAATCCAGGAATCTCCTTAACGAAATTTACATTTCACTTGTACAGTCAGTTTTGCTATACTGCATACCCATTTGGGGTGGCGCAGCTAAAACTAGATTTATGGAAGTGGAACGTGCCCAAAGAGCTCTAATAAAAATTATGTATTTTAAAAATAAAAGATACCATACCAACGACCTGTATTTACTGAGCAATTTGCTTTCAGTCAGAAAACTGTACATAACACAAACTGTTTTAAAAAAACATCGCTTCGTCCCATATGACTCTAATAAAAAACCTAAAAGAAGAAAAGACATAATTGCAGACATTCCCTTTTATAAAACTAAGTTTGCAAACAGACAATTTCACTTTCGTTCAGCCAAACTTTACAATAAAATAAATAAAATAATTTATGTACACAATAGAAACTATAACGACTGTAAAAAAATGATTACGAACTGGATTAAGACTATTACCTATGAAGAAACAGAAGCTTTATTGGAATAGAAATAGGAAACACCACTCCACACCACACCACACCACACCACACCACACCACACCACACCACACCACACCACACCACACCACACCACACCACACCACACCACACCACACCACACCACACCACACCACACCACACCACACCACACCACACCACACCACACCACACCACACAACACCACACCTTAACTTTAATTTATATTGCAAATATTGTCATGTAATATAGTATTGCAAAACTTGTAATTTTTTAAATTAGATATAGAAGAGCGGAGCCTCCTAACACAGGCATTGTTTGCCTAAAAGGATGCTCCAAACACATTTGTACAATGAAATTATAGATAAAATAAAGATATTATTATTATTTATTATTATTATTAGAAGAATAAGAGAATAGCTTTATTGCATAAATTTTGTACACAGTATACCAACCTTCATTACATTACACAAAAGTATGGTAAGGCTAAATGCATTATTTTTAACATTATTTTGTCAAGATTTATAAACTTTAAACATAATTATTACAAAAAACACATTTTTTGAAATGAAGCGCTCGTAGCTCTGCGGTGCTCGGTGGTCGGAAGCGATCGCCGAAGTACAGCAGAGTTTGCAGAGGTCAGTCCTTGGATGGGTGACCGTTTGTGTGACATTTGATATCGAGCGCTTCCGTGCTTCGGAAGGCACGTTAAGCCGTTGGTCCCGGTTATCACTAAATGTGGTAGTCGTTAAGCCATGTTAGAGGCCTAATGGGCGGCTTGAAAAATTCTAACAGCAGGACGCCACACACCTACCTCCGCCAATCCGCACTGGGTCCGCGTGGTGGAGTATAACCCAATACCCTCACACCTTGATATGTGAGAGGAGGCTCGTGCTCAGTAGTGGGACGTTAATGGGCTGTTATGATGATGATGACACATTTTTTAAGATTAATGAACAAAAATATAATTGAGGGTATACAGACAGATTTTCTTTATCTTCCGTGCTAGTCCGAAGACTGTGTTAAAGCAAGGTAAGATTATTGAACATTCAATAAACTTAGAGATCAGTAGGTAATAGAGAACAGATACTATTCCTCTCACACACGACATATTATTATAGTTGTGTGCACAAATCATATGAATGTGTTTACTAAAATACATATATGTATTGTACCTTTCAGTATATAGTATATATTATAGTAATAGGGGCCCAATTCGAAAAGGTATGATTTTTTGGAAAACTTGTTTTAAGATTTTATACCTATATATTCACAAAATCGATCATAACAAAATTTAGTATTTTTTTGAGAATTACCCCTATAGCAGGAAAGCTGCGATATGTGAATAACAAACCTTGACAAATTCTGACAAAGAATTTATTTGGCCTTTATTTCCTTATTATGGTACCGATAATATATCTTTCAATTTTAATATAAAATTTGTTGAATTTCCATTTTGTTAGTGAAAATTTGACGAATCTAATTGAAACTGTTAAACTGAAAGATAGTAAAGTATTTTTTTTAATTACAGTCAGTAAATTATAGAATGAAATGTGTTTATGTTGCGTCCAAATCGTTTACAATTCAAGCGGTCTTACATACATTAGGTACATAGAGTATTTTTTGAACTAACAAATAACATTTTGAAACTTTAGATTTACACAAATTGTTACTTGTTTGGTCCTATTTAACTATGCATCTGACGGAGGGATGAATGAGTGTCGACTGTCGACATGTCCCGTCTCAACTCCCTTCCGCCTCATTACTCGGATCTCCTTTCATTATACTACGTTGTGTGGTGGGAATTTTCAAACAGACTAAAAAATATGTAGAAAAAAGGATCTCTCACAGAAAAAAATATATTGAAGAAAAGGGCGTATAAGAATTTTACCAAAATCATCGGAGCCCAAGCCAATCGCACCTGCAAGTTCTGCGCTTGCATTAACGGATAAGACTCTGGCAAATATAAAAGTTCTGGGCAAGCTCGTCGTCTGTTACGTGGGAAAAACAATATAGTAAAGTAAAAAGTAAAAGTAAAAAGTTCTTTATTTCATAAACTATTACATAGCACTTGAAAACGTCAAAACAAAATATACATGAAAAAAAAAAATTAATATCAACCCTGAAATCACGAAGCTTAGATTCACTTACATGCAAATAAATAAAAATTAGGTGTAAGTGAATCTAAGTGCCAGTTCCGAGCCCCCGCTCTGTGAGAAGAACTGACAACAAACTCACAGGCTATGCTCTTTTAAATTATTTTTATTACAAAACACATACAGTTTGCACAACGCTGGCATATATAACGCTGTAACAGACGTGAGAGTTTGAATGTATGTGATTTCAAGAATGCCAATTCACCTTAGTAATTATTATTTCTCTCATCAATCATTTATATAATCTGTAAAAGTTACCTTTCTGTTTTCATACTATCGGACTAACACCTTCGAAACTTACATCTTAAGTCAGAGAAAACATTATATTTTCTTAATATATCAAAGATCATGAAGCTTTAATAGTTTCAAATAGCGAAACTTGTAGAAGTTATGACATCATAGCTTACAGCGAAGCCATTTTCACTTTGCTGTAGCTATAGTATCACAACTCTAATAGACATGTAATTGGCCAAAAATGCTCAATGTACGAGGAGCTCGAAAACTTCAGCGCGAGGGGCTGGCTGAGCAGGTCACGATTAATGACAGCCCGATGAGACACATAAAAGTAAACAAACCCTCATTGTTTTGGCAGACATATGTCACTTGTTATTGGTGGTTCCACGTCTATAGTTATAGTTGGTCTGTAGTCATTTAGTGCTAAAAGTTTAAATAGAGAGTTTTGGTGCCAACGCGAAATGACACATCGTGGCAATATTATCTTTTCCGAAACTAGTGTAAATTTGATTATTTATATGTTAATATAGTGGATTTTTAGAAATAACTTTCATAGCAACCTATACAAGTGTAGAAAAGTGGCTTATTACTGTGAAAATAATGACACCAAAACTCCACAGACGCCTTTAGTAAAGTCTCCAGTACTTTGCTGGGACATGACTTTGACTTGACTCGACTATGGCGGACTTCATTTGACTTTTACTGTAACTAAATGACGAAAACGCTGCATTGATAACATGTTTAATTTCTTAAGAAAAAGAGGTTCAAATCATGGTTAATGCTACAAAAAAAAAGTATTTTATTTATTAACTCTCCAAGGAACTCCAACAAAGGATACACAGTTCATGCAATATTATACAAAATTCTCAGAAGATTTGTGCTCCTTCAGCCACAAGAGAACACATCATGCACACATCATCTTTAAAACATAATTTTGAAATAAACAGTTAAACACAATAAAATTCAAATCAAAGTATACAACAAATAGCAAGATAAAATAAAATTAAAGTTAAACATTTTAAATTACATTACGAAATAGAATCTTAAAAAAAAATTCTAAATACAACTAATACAATGAAAGAGGAATCGATATAAATAGTAATAGTATAGCGTCACAGACAAATGAAGATTGTAACTAATCGATAATTTAAAAGAGCATAGCCTGTGAGTTTCTTGCTAGTTCTTCTTACAGAGCGGTGGCTCGGAACTGGCACTTAGATTCACTTACACTTAAATATTTTTTGTTTTTTTTTTTAATTGTTTGGGTGCAAGTGAATCTAAGCTTCGTGATTTTAGTATTTTATTTGTTTTTGATATTTTTTTATAATTTTGACGTTTTCAAGTACTATGTAATAGTTTATGAAATAAAAAGTATTTGATTTGATTTGATTTAATAGTGCCTACAAATATCTTTTTAATTATTTTGTATTATTTCCACTTTATAATTATCACCATCACCTCCATTTGAAATCCGCTGCACTTAAAGTTAGCTGCTGAACTATTAGGAATAAAGTTGTCTTCCAAAGCTTGGAAACTATATTATTAAATTCATTAGGTTCTCATAGTGACAGAGGATGTGAAAGTGGGTAATACTGGGGACTTAAGCGGCAATAGCTGGGGAGCAAGCTATAACTAAACTCGTTCGCCTCAGAGATAACAAAAACATTTTGTAAGACATACAGTGCTGTTTTTATTTATATTCTACGCAAGTATTTATATTCTTGCTAAGCTTACAGATTTTTTTACAAGAAAGATTTGTAAATAATTCTAGCATAAAAATATGTAATTTAGTATTGAACCGCTGCACTAGACGCAGGCCTGCATTTGATGATAATGTCAGTCTATTAATATTCCCTTGTCCTTTGGCAGTAGACATAATTAGGCTGATGACTGTTATGAATGATCTCGGACATTTTGTATCGATTTCATAGACAGCTCCATGACATACCAGGAATATAGTTCGAGCAGTTTGCAATTCGATAGTACCAATTAATAATGTCGTAAGTGAAAAGTCTTTTCTTTTATTAGTATCATAAGTGATCAGTTGTTACTTTTCACTTACGACATTGTTTAAAGTAACGGCTTTTCACTTACGACATTATGAATTGCTACCGTCGAATTGGTTATACGCTGCCATTCGCCACTCGCACAATATGACGTATGAAAGGTAGGCTAGGAGCCATGTTAATGGCATCGTGTAGAGAGAATCATCACATTTCATCACCATAATTATCTCAGCCTATTATTAATGTGCTGCTATTAAGCGGCCTCCTGTCACGAACCAAAGCGACATAATCATATAGTTCAATAACTATATCAAAAACCAAAATTAGGCTTGTGATAAATTACGAGCTAATTTAAACTGCGCCGTGGTTAGCCATGATTTGAACCATTCGAATCTGCGCTCAATTTACAGGCGCCACAGTAAAAGCACCTCTGACCAATAACTGGGGTAAATTGGGATGATTACTGAAGTACGCACGATCAATATGACTAACTTCTCACGAAAATGAACTTCACAGAGATCCAAACTTATATGGCGACACTCTTCTGTCAACAGTTCAGCGTGGATATCACTTGCATGCTTTTCACTAGACGCTTTTGATGAATTTATATTCATAAGGGGTTTGTAAAAAGTACTTACACTCGATTGGAGCGGATGATAAGGTTATAATAAGTGTGAGTGAAGCGTAGCAAGTGAAATGTAGCATGGGAGATCTCTGTCTACTGCTAAGGAGAAAAAAAGCCTAACCATATATATAATATAGATTAATAATATAAATAATAATTAGATAAATAAAAAAATTATAACCAAGACTTTATCAGTAATGCCATGTTACATTGCGCCGTGTGGCCACCCCTTTACATCTCACGTCGAGTAGTAAGAGTCGACGAAGAGAAATCATACAGGATGATGGGCAGCAGCGTCATCGTACGTACTGGCTTGTATTGCGATCACCAACCCGCCTGCCCAGCGTGCTGATTATGGGCAAATACCCCCAATATAAAGTTACCTATTGAGGGGCCAATGTTCAGCATTGGACTTTATATGGCTGACATAATGATGTTACATTTTAGTAAATTGATATCAGCTCATCCTTTAATTGTAACTATGATTTCATTGTTGGGCAGCATTGAAGTTTACATGAATATGACATGGGATCCTACCAAGACCTAAGGAGCCCAAGCAAACCTCACCTGCAAGTGGTGCACCTGCCGATTAACGGATGAGGCTCTGGCGAACATAACAGTGCCCGATAAGCGGCAATAGGCTCGCCACCTATTACTTGGGACATATTATATGGTTGGCGAAGTGTGGGCGTATAATATGCCTCTGCCTATCCCTTCGGTGAAACAGTCGTGAATGTATGTATGAATATGACAATGATAGTGCCCATGATTTTGTTCTTGGTTCTTTTGTTGATTGATCGCGTTAGTTTATAAGTATGACATTCATAAGAGCTCTATTGAGCCCAACTTGAATAAATGAATTTTGAGTTTAAATTTGATCAGATCGTCCATATAACTAAAATTATAACTGCGCTTGACTCTCTTTAGATATAATTTTATAATGCAAACAGGAAGAAATACGTTGGGCAACATGTCCTGAAATTATAACGCCTTACGAAGGCCGAGGCATGCTCTCTCTGAGTTCGCCTACACTACACTAGACGCTTGTGGTTTCATCCCTGTCCTCATATATCCGACTGCCATAATAACAGCTGGATTAAATAACTGCAGTATACTGCTGTCGACATATTTTGGACCACTAAATTGAAATTTTAGTCCGCATTGCAAACTGTGGCAACCTTTAATTAAGATGACACTTAGTTTTAAGTTTATCTTTGAGTAATTTATCTTTATACCAGTCGGTTGTCACAATAAATAATATAAATATCAAAAATAAGTATAGTTTAAAATTTCTTGGCGGGAAAGTGAAGCGTCATGTTTCGTTTTATTTTCTAAAATTTGTGATATTTACAACATTAATGTGTAATAACGGTGAATTATTAACCGTAAAGTGTTTGTGAACATACATGAGTGTTGATAAATCAAAAAAAGCAAGCTTTTCAAATTTTCTCAAGAAGTCCATGTGAGATCTCAGTATAGTCCCACGTCTTTACTGAGGACTCAAGGGGTTTAGGGGGAGGGTATCTCATTTAACATCTATCATCTTTATCAACACTCATTCTCATTTACTTTGATTTATATATTATTAATATGCATGCTTAATGGAATATAGACATAACTCAAAAAGACTATTTTTGGGACATCACATCCTACTTGTAAGCGCATTAAATTGATATTGATTTAGTCATTAGTAATTCTGCTTGTGTTTTGAACGTTTGATTAGCGTTGATTTGATCTCAGTAAGAAATAGAAAGACTGTATAAGTACGTAAGTCAAACCTGACCTATCTATTAAGGGGTCGATTTCCTTTAACCATGCGATATAGCAAAAAGCTAAAAGTAAGCACATAACTGTGAAATGTAATTGGTTTAAACATTGAAGTTTAAACACAAGTGAAAGTAAAGTAAAAAGTTCTTTATGTCATAAACTATTACATAGCACTTGAAAACGTCAAAACAAAATATAAATAAAAAAAACTAAATATTACTTCACTGAAATCACGAAGCTTAGATTCACTTACATGCAAATAAATAATAATTTAGTGTAAGTAAGTGAATCTAAGTGCCAGTTCCCCGAGCCCCCGCTCTGTGAGAAGAACTGTCAAGAAACTCAAAGGCTATGCTCTTTTAAATTATCAATCAAATATAACAATACGGAACTCACACAGTGAATATTTGAAAATATGGAAAAGGTCTCCAGATGCCCCCCATAAGGGTTTAAACTCTAGCCATCTTTGAACGTGAAGTCTGTAGGTCGGTCCACTGGGCTATCGTCGCTCTGAACTAATCGTAATGATACGGTGTAAATGGCTTACGGTTTACGGTGAATAAGTTAACAAAGGCATCAGTTCTGTGCTTACGGCTGACATCCACCAATGCAGCGTTGAACGGCAGGCCCTCGAGCCGAGTGGAGGCATTATCCGAGGCTTCACGGAGTCGAGTGTTTATAGCACGGCTACATGACTCGCACTTAGTGAATCAAAGAACAGTAGAACACTCCTGCACCTTTGAAAATATTCTTATGCAACATAACTGTTTTTTTAAATAATGTTAGGTTGATCTTTTCGATATAAGTATAACTTTTTTTTTTGTGAATATTTCTTCATACTATGTTATTATCCTTAAATTTTTATACAAAGTTTATAATAAACAGTGAAATCTTAGTACTATTTCCTCGTAAATTTTATACAATGAAAACTTTTTATAATATTTTCTATAAATTATAATTTTACCGTACAATTATCGTACGGCTTTCAGTATTTGTTGAACTACTATTTATTTGTAAGTGTTTTAATAATGGGCGAATAGGGATCCTATCAAGTTCTGAGGAGCAAAAGCCAACCTCACCTGCAAGTGGTGCACCTGCTGATTAACGTATAAGGCTCCGGCGAACAGAATATTTCCCGGTAAGCGGCAATAAGCTCGCCATCTATTACGTGAGACCAACAATATAATTGGCGAAAAGTGGGCGTATCATGTGCCTCTGCCTACCTCTTCAAAAAACAGGCGTGATATTATGTGTGTATGTATTTTATAATTCACCTCGTACTACAGTGGTCAACACACTTAACACAAGTGTCTTGTGAGGTTGTAAGTTGGTAGACGACTACCCGTATCCAGCAAGCATATTAAATAGTATAATAGATTATTGGATGTCTCTTCTACTAAATATAAATAAAATTATATATAACATTTATATAAAAGGAATCTTTTCATGGGGCTTATTCGAAAGTAAAACTTAAGCATTGCTTATAGCTGCCCTTCTATAAAAACGAATATACCAGTTGATAGGTGGTTTGGTTAAGTGAATGTGAGGCAATGTTATACTGACTCGTTTACACTATGTCAACTCAGCCAGTTGAATGCATGTCTGTTTAGGCGAGCAGTACGACTTCACTATGCATTGTTAATAACTTGGTCAGTTAAGACCTGAGTGGTCTATATGGTTTAGGAAATGTATGTCGCATGTTCCTTTAAGCATGCGATATTATTGAATATTCTGACACTTGCACAGCAGTTCTCTCGATATAAGATTAAAGTTAAGAAATTATAATTCAGAAAGTTTGAATGCATTTTTTTTCCCCCAGTCTATTTATTAAACGTCTTCTATGCCGATTCAATAAAAAAAATCGTCGTTTGTGAAAGCCACTTCTTATAAAATGCAATTTTTTCGTCAGGTTCACCTGAGAGAAAGTGGTAGTACACTCTATTTGTCAACGCTATGCCTTATCGTCAAGTTTTTTAAACAGTCGGTGTTGAAATTTGTCCTACTTACCATCACGAAAACTTACTTGAGAAGAGACTTTATTAACCATCTTTATTACCTAATAATGATGGTTAATAAAATGGAGATTTCAATGACACATTTTAATAGGTTACTATTTAATAAAAAAACCCACAATTCAAATACTTTAATATTGTTAGTAAATAGGAATGTATTTTTTGTATCAAAATAAAGTTACTAGCATCTTTTACCTACTACTAACACCATCTAGTGAGTAAGTATTATAATAACTTTGGAATGTATGACTATTGTTCTCGTTATAATAAAGTTAGTCTGTGGCGAACATCCAACGAGTTTTAATAAAAATGAAATAGGGTTTAAAATTTACTTAAGGCAGCCTAATAGAATATGAGAAAGGAAATAATTTCTCAGTAAACGGATGCTCATTTTCCTCTAAGGTATTCAGGTATTCAATAATTTTAATTTGATTCACTCGGCTGTGCAGCCTTGCATTGACTTAGACTTAATATGAAAATTAAATTATTAATAGAATGAAATGCTTTTGCATAGTGGTTGGTTCTACATTCAGTATTAATTTAAAATCTTTTTGATTTCACCAAGAAATTGAAGCGAGTGTTTATTTATTTATTTAATAATTATTCCTTTGCATAATTTTAATAATAGAAATAGAAATAAGCTCTATCTGCCAAATTGTCGACTTCACAAAACAAGAAATTCATTTCTGGGTAATGGTATCAGATTTTATAATTTAATTCCATAGGAAAGAATTGCTCTACCATTGCCAACTTTTAAAATTATAGTTAAAAAGCAGTTTCTTCAAAAGGGGTATTATGCTGTTAATGATTACTTATCGGATAAACAAGCTTGGGCTTAACATTTTGAACTTATATTTGTGTAAATTAGAATAAAAAGTCAACCACATTATTGTCGTGACCATGCCCTATTATACAAATTCAGCTCAGTTTTACATTACTTGACTGTGATGAAAGGTTCCCTTAGTGCTACTTTATTGGTTACGGCATCTGGGGACCCTTTCAATATCTTCAAACATTCACTGTGTGTGTTCCTCTCAGAAATAAAATTAATTTTACAAGGCCTGCTTATGGGACTGTCATATTATTTTTAACACAATAATGCAAAAATTAATATGACCATACCATCTCTAACCAAAAACGATTCTACCTTCATTATATTTTTCAAAAAAGACGGTACTAAATTCTACTACGTATTATTTATAATACTTTTTGTAAAGATTTTTTAGATAATCGGAATTTGAATTAGGTTAAAACTCTTTTACACGAGTGTCTAAAGAAATCAAAATAAACTTGTTGGCTGGGGAACTCTCGCTCGCAACAACAGCCACTTCAGTGTTAACCAATTTTTATGGAAGTGCTCTAAAAGGGTCCTAACATAAACTTACATTTACCGCTAAGTACACCGTCTTCAGAATTCAATTTGGCAATATAAATACAGTTTTTAACTCAACAGTTTATATTTTGTTTGGTGGACGTTTGACAGCGCACTGGCTTTTAGTGGCTTGAGCGGTCTTCCTAATGTATCAGGTTCATATCTGCTCTTAGGTATACTTCGTGATAAGTCTTTTATGTGATCCACCAGCTGAAGGAAGTTAGCTGGAAGTTTGAAAAAAATGTTTTAGATTCATGCAAAACCTACATCTTTTAAATCCTACTTTTGATATTTTAAGAGCATTGCCTTCTGTGTGGATGTGATCTCTGCCTACCCCTACGGGAAAGAGGTGTGACATTATGTATATATACATGTATGTATGTATAGCCTTCTGAAAAAAGTATTTTTATGCTCGAAAAAAGACTCTCCCTGTTACCTTGTTACTTCTTTTATATTTTTTTTAACTTCTCGAAACTATTGAGAAATAATAAAGAATGTACCGTAACCGTCACACAATATATTTTGATATACCAGTTATATAACATTAAATTATATTATTAATTTTAATTTAATTATTACCTATAGAGTGCACTCGAAAGTTGTTTGCAAGACTTTTTATTTTACATACATACATACACATTCACGCCTGTGTAGGCAAAGGCATATTATACGCCCACACTTCGCCAACCATATAATATGTCCCACGTAATAGGTGGCGAGCCCATTGCCGCTTACCGAGATCTGTTACGTTCGCCAGAGACTTGTCTGTTGATTAGCAGGTGTACCACTTGCAGGTAAGGTTTACTTGGGCTCCTTAGAATGTAGTAGGATCTTTATATACATCATTATCATTTCAGTCCAATTCTGTCCCACTACTAAGGATGGGCCTGCCTGCTCACACGAAGCAATGTAAATAAAACAATTTAAAAAAAACAAGGTGTAATTTATAATAATTGACCGTGAATTTCGGCGAAACAATTGTGTTCCCTGGCAAAGGGCCCGCAGCGCTGATGCCGGATGAAAGTACAAATTACTTCACTTTACATTACATTACTCACCTTTACCATTTTCCATGAAACGCTTTTCATTTGGAAGTATAAAAGCCTACGAAAGTTGTTATAATGAAAATTTTACATGCCGATAAAATTATGTTATAATTACTTTCCCTGTGGAATTCTGTGCCAATATTACGAATCGAGTTTGATGACAATCATTTTAAATGTGTTTTACATAAAAAGTATTTGTTAACATATACCTATTGAATGTATATTTATTAATAAAACAATATCAAAATGTAATTTTCAAAGTGATTTGCGTAATTATCGCTTGCTCCGTGTCTCGGAAAGCAGCTAAGCCGCTGGCATCTGGTATGAACATCTATGGCAGTCGTTTTTAGGAAGTTAGTGCATTTTTATATCCTGCCAGCTGGTTTCATCATCATCACAGCCCATTAACGTCCCACTACTGAGCACGAGCCTCCTCACACATATCAAGGTGTGAGGGTATTGGGTACGCTGACCCAGCGCGGATTGGCGGAGGCAGGTGTATGGCGTCCTGCTGTTAAAATTTATCAAGCCGTCCATCAGGCCTCTAACATGGCTTAACGACTACCACATTTAGTGATAACCGGGACCAACGGCTTAACGTGCCTTCCGAAGCACGGAAGCGCTCGATATTAAATGCCACACAAACGGTCACCCATCCAAGGACTGACCTCTGTAAACTCTGCTTTACTTCGGTGATCGTTTCCGACCACCTAGCATCGCAGAGCTACGAGGCGGCAGTCGCTCCATGTAGTCTAAGTCTGAAACAGAGCCGGTGAGCTGACTCTGGGTCCTAAGCCGGTTACCTATTGAAACGCAAAACGTTTTTGGCCATAAACTGAAAATGCATAATGTTGATTACCATAATCGTCACTTGCCAAACCGCTATAAAGCATAACGTTATAACGCATAACATCATATCACCGAATTTTGATACGCAGAATTATCAAAAGGCATAATTTAGATAAGCATATATAATGAAAGGCATATTTATTGTTGGACATAATTATACTAAATTGTCAGGTGGGCAATTTATATATGACTATTATAAGAAAATATTTTTTAATGATAAGAAAAAAAAACCTCAACCTGACCCAAAAAGAGAAGTAAGCTGCGTTTGAAAGTATGCTTTATAAAAATATGGCACATGATAATATAGATTTATATGATTATGGCTTTTATAATTATGCCTTTCAACAATTCTGCATTATTAGGGTTATGCGTTATGAAAAAGAATATTATGCTTTTGGTTCTTTATGCCATATGATGTATGTCTTTTGAAATGATGGCAAAGAAGAATACAAAATAAAAGTGTTTGTTAAAACATTCGTGTATATCTTAAATAATAAAAACTCGAAGATAACTCCAGGGAAAACTGGCTGAACATTATGATCCATTTGCCCGAATTGGTGGTTGTATGTATTTGTATATTCTGATACATGTTATTGATCTTAAAAGAAATAAAACTCATTCTCTTTCAATGTCAAACAAAGTTGAGCTGGCCTCCTGGGGTTACGGGGTTTTTTCATTACTTACTTTTTCAGCTGAGTTACACTGAATATGAAAACTATTTTGCAGCTAGTAATATCTAAGTGTTTTTTGGAACAATTCAAATATTTTTCATTTCTGGTATAATTATATTATACCTACGTTTCGTGAGTTTTCCTTCTTAATATATTTATTTTATACGTAAGTACCTAAATAGGTGTCTTTCATATTTATTTTAAAAACGATTTGAACTTTATTCTTATTTTAAAACTATATTAATTGTAAATTGTTTTCAAAACAACCTTCAAATAAAATGCAAAAGTCACAAATTACATTACCTCTAGTCTAGCACCTGCCTCATAGAGACTATTTCATTTCTCCATATTCCATTTGTCCGATGTCGTAAAAAATGAGCTGATGCGGGGGTATTCAATAACTTTCGTCTCGATCACGAGTATGTGGTCTTCGTCTTATTCTAAGGGATGCAAGACTTTTATTGAAATTGTGAATCACTGGGTACAGGACTCCGAGCTAAACTGAAACCTAATACTTAGAGGGGAGGACTTTATTTTCTACTTTTATTTTCGACAAGTGATATACGGCTTGAATTATGCTTTAAGTTGAGGGGGCAGAGTAGGTTTTTCTGTAGATCGTTGTGAGTTATTGAAGGGTGGAAGTGGTTTCAAACTAGATAGATCAAGCGCGGAGGTATAGTCTGGTTGGTGACAGGCTGAGGTCGTTCGCCTCGTGTTTGTGGACATAATAACATTTTCAAATGGTCGTTAAGTTTTTTCTAGGAACAAACTTTGGCTATTCAATTGTGTGATGTGATTTTACTGATGTGTGGAACGCTCTCGAACAGGGTACATGATACAACTATTTATGCTTCAGCTGATATTGTATTACTGAATTACAATACCTACATTATTACAGTAGGTAATATGTTTACGTTTCTGTAGGACGCACACTGTTATCAGTTTATGACTTATTCGCAATTTTTTGTTCTAATTACAGTTGAAGTTACCATTTTCTTATAACAACTTGTACAACAATATAAAGCTGGCTGTAAATAAATAACAATATTTTGTCTATGTTTCCGTTTACACTTAGATTTGAATGCAGTACAGTTAAGAATGATGGCGTATAGGACTCTTATCAAGTTCTGAGGAGCCCAAGCTAACCTTACCTGCAAGTGGTGCACCTGCCGATTGATCGAGGCTCTGGCGAACAGAACATTTCCCGGTAAGCGGCAATAAGCTCGCCACCTATTACGTGGGACCAACAATATAACTGGCGAAATGTGGTTGTATAATATGCTTCTGCCTACCCCTTTGGGGAAATAGGCGTGAAATTATTTATGTACATACAGTTAAGCATACGGACACAGCGAGAGGTAAAATATAAAATATATCTTAGACCAAATATCGTGATCGTGTGGCGCCCCGAATAGTGTCACCCTCTCTCATCTCATCTCACGAAGAGAAATATAACCTAACTAGCAGCGCCCTGCGGTTTTACCCGCGTGGTCCCCGTTCCCGTGGAAATATCGGGATAAAGAGTGTCCTATATGTAAGTCCAGGACTGCACCTATACACGTACAAAGTTTCATCACAATCGCTCCAGTAGTTTTTGCGTGAAAGAGTAACAAACATCCATCCACACATACAAACTTTCACGTTTATAATATTAGTAGGATGATGGGCAGCAACGTCACCCCGCGTACTGGCTGGAACTGCTATTAGCGGCCTGTCTGCCCAGCGTGGTGATTATAGGCAAATACTCACTTTGAAACCTGTTGGGAAGGCCTATGTACAGCGGTGGAATTCTTAAGGCTGTAATGATGATGATGAGAAATATCAGAAAAATATTTATAGCATGAGATGTAATATAATTTGTATTACATCCCTTAGCTAGCACTTCCCTCCCTCCCTTAGCTTCCACTCTATTTACGTTCCCGTGTCAATGTTCTTCCTCCCACTTCCCGTCCAAAACGTTCCTGTGTTACCAAAACCCTTGTGTATCCTAATTTTAATACGAAATTTTTTTGCAACTCTTTTTCGGCTCGTGCAGTACGCATGTGGAATAAGTTACCGTCCGACATTACCAATAGCCCATCAGTAGCGTCTTTCAAACAGAATCTAAAGAATCACTACCTGTTGCTTTTAGAACAGAGCTAACACTTATTTAGAATGTATTTATTTGTTAATATAATTATGTTATTTGTATATGTTTACATTATAATTGTATGTATATATTTTTTTGTCTTAGTTTCGTTGTTATTATTATTTTTCCCCCCAATATTATTATATTATTTTTTATTATGATCCCACACACTAATCTCTGACACTTCTGCTAGGGTTGGCTGGAAGAGATTTCTTATAGAAATAAGCTCACCTTTGTACATGTTTTTGTTACTGTGTTTTTTATGAATGTTTATGTGCAATAAAGGATATATATATATATATATCTCGGACCTTTACTTTTTAACTTATTTGTTAATGATGTTGCTAAATGTTTCGTAAATTCAAAATTTTTATTATTTGCAGATGACACAAAAATTTTTACCGTGATTAGATTAATTGCTAAATAACTATTGAAGACTGTGAGAAACTACAAGACGATTTAAATCGTCTTAGTTTATATTGTATTAAAAATAATTAAGCATATAATTAAGCATTAATAAAAATAATTAATAATTAAAAGCTTTAATTAAGGTATCTGAGGTGAGAGATCTTGGGGTTACTCTGGACAGCAAACTAATACTTTCTTCACATGTTGAAAAAATTACAGCAAAGGCTTACAAGATGTTGGGGTTCATTTTCCGTCAAAGTACCGAATTTAAAGAATCTAGTACCTTGGTGTTACTTTATAACAGTCTCGTAAGGTCGCAACTGGAATATGCTTCGACGGCGTGGAACCCCCTACACTTGGTTTATGTTCAGGCTTTAGATAAAATACAAAATAAATTTACTAAACGAATGATGTATAAATTTAGTGATTTTCGCAGTGAGGACATTGTGCCTCTTTCTGTGCGGCGCGAACATAGGGATCAGATGTTGTTGTTCAAACTGTTACATAATCACGTCGAATCGCCATATTTGCTGAGTGTATTATTTCTAAATTGTCCTAGACCAAATCTGCGCTCTTGTAGGTAACACTTTCAGCCCCACAATTAGTCGTGCCAGGTACGCGGGAAACCGCTTTGGGAATAGAGCAATGAACATCTATAACTTGAAGTACCGTCACATTGATATCTTTATATCCAATATTGCGCAATTCAAAAGGAATTTGCGTAACACGTAGTCCTATTGATATATGTATGTAGATAAATATTTATACGTATATATACATGTATATATATATATTTATTTATGTATGTTTATATTATGTATGTGTATTTAAGTTTTAATATATTTTTTAGTTTAATTACCTGAAATACTTATTTCAGGAAATCAATTTAAGTTGTTTATGTTTTCTGTGGAAACTGTTTTGGTATTGTGTGCTATTTACTGTTAATTACTTTTGTGTTACTTAAATACTGTATGTTTTCCCTTGTGATTTAATAAAAAAAAAATTTAAAAAAATATAATTATATATATATATAGTTAGTGAAAAGCCAGCTTTATTAATAGGCGCACTGATATGTAGACATGAGCGCTGATGACGGCCAGTAACTTGTAATTGTAATGCAGTTACCGCTTTTCCAGTTATCGAGTGACAAATATCGAGTGCCTCAGCTCATTTGTCACGTCGTATTCGCCGCACAGCTGTAATCTAGTTATCACTGAATTCTGTGCGATTTATTAACACTATCAGTGTTTTTACGTTAATTTACAAATGGCGCTGATTTATGTTTCAGCATTTTTATATTTGTTGATGTTATATTTCGCCTTATGTATATTAATTATTTATACATAAAAACATAAAAGTTATTAAAATCGTAATACATTTCGCATAACGTCCTGTATCCCCATACTAAAAGCTTGTAGTAATCAGCTAATGATTAAAATTTTTCATACTAATAGGTATTATATGTAACTTGGTTGTAGCGTGGCCAGCTAGGACACATTTTTCATAAAGCATCTCAGGGAACCTGGGTGGCTGAAAACCAGCGCCGTCTACACCAGATGAGCCATCGCCTTTTTCTCTTTGGTCACTTTTAGTATTTTATTTATTTATTTATTAAAAATAGTACAACCACATCATACATATTAGCACAATCTTAAATTAAAAAGCACACAACATAAATTACATCTGATATGTACGACAATTACGGTGTACATAACATTCACTATAAATTTGCGGAAAGGATATAATAAGAAATTTATTAAAAATATAAGATATTAAAAAAAGAAATCTACAAAGAAATTAATAATTCAGTAACATGAATTTACAAAAATAATCTTATTCTAGGACTAAAGACTTAAACCGATTCTAAATATGTTTTAGTAAAACAAAAGTATGTTAATAACCTGGTATACGTTAAATCGAGTTAAATTAATATTTGTAAAAGAAACCAAGAAAAGTTTTATTGATTTTTTATTGATTTACATTTTAAACGTAGAATATAACCATTGTAATATAAATATTCGACGAATATTTGACGACCGATATGGCGTGGTGGCGAGTATACCCGCACTACACTCGGAGGTCGTAGGTTCGATTCCCACACAGAACAAATCTTTGTGTGTATAAATATGAATATTTGTTCTGGTCTGGGTGTTTTCCTATGTATATTAAGTATATATTTACAAAAAAAAAGAAAAAAGAAAGGATTATGTATGTATATCCGTTATTTAGTATCCATAACACAAGTTCTTAATGATACTTATCTTGGAACTAAATTAAGTGTCAGAAATATATTTTTTTTATTTTTTATATTATTGTGCATTTACATAAACAACGAGATCAGAGTATAGAGATAAAAATTTCAGCGCCATATTATCGTCAATATGAAAACATTATGCAACGTATTTCACGTCATAAATTACCTTATATAAAGGATTCCTATGTACACACACTTTGACGGTGAGAAATATTGACAGAAAAATAAGACACGCAATAACACATAAGATTTACATAATAATGCACAATCGTTCTCTTATCACCTTTCATATCTCTACCGGTGTGTCGATGTATGTTGCCGGGAAAAATGATGCTCTGTTTTTTTGTTATGTTAATGGCGAACGACTGCAGGGGTACAAAATAAATGCATACTAGTGCTCGTGACTTAAGAGGTGTAAAAGGTAAATTCTGATATCTTCCGACTGACAAAGGCTAAATCAGTAACATTTATTCAAGTTCTTACAGGACAACTTAAGAACTAACGCGACCATTCACTGCGGGCGGGAGCTTGCACGTGATAGAATTGGCAAGAAAATCGTCAAGGTTGGTTTTTTCTCCCTCCAGTTACCAGATATCGCTACAACGCTAAACCTTACCCTAATGATTATTTCCGAGTGAAAAGAGGTCCGACAACTCCGGCGCATATTTTGCTGATTTCTGAAATAGTATACTATACAAAATTTATAATTATGTATTTATAACAGAGTATTTAAGAATGTTTATCCGTATTCTAGTAACCAAACAAGCTTTTCTTAGTGTGGATCTAGATGGCACTGTGTTATAAGTTTGAGGATATTGTTATAACTATTTCCTTTTCTCTCTCTTATTTTTTAGTTTTCTCTAAGTATATAGATTACAGACGATCTGATTTGTCAGCGTTTTGAATAATGACTTCCTTGTCAGAAATGTATACATATTAATCTACAGACTATCACTATAGCTTCACACTGCTAAAGTAAGCCACATTACTCTCTTAATCGCTAACTTTTAGGCTTTATTATAAAGTCACAAATAGTTAAATACCTATATGTTCTGCAATGACATGAATATACTATTAATTTTGTGTATGTATGTAGTTTATTAATAACACATATTTAATTCTATGTAAGTTTATATGTTTTCTTATTCGTACTGCCTCATACGATGCCTCATACATTTCTGCTAACCCAAAGGTTAACTGGTAGAGAATGCCTTGCAGCATTAAATTCGCCTTTTGTACATTTTAATTTTAATTTGTGCGATAAAGTTTAAATAAATAAATAAATAAAATGGTCTAACGCATTGTGGGTAGACAATACATTGCGTTGTTTATTGAATTTTGCCGTGAGTAGCCTGTCGCTTTAAGTAATGAGCATTAAAAGTACACTAAACTTTTATTTCGAATACTAATTAATTAATTTACTTAGGGACGATTCGATTGTTCTTTAACACCGAATATAAATCACAGTAAGTACAAAACAAATTAGTCTGGAGTTAAACGCAAAACTGTTTTATCAACTACTGAAAATAAGAAAAAAATCCCCTATACCTAGATAAAATTTACAAAACGACATCTTGATGATTGATTTGTAGTCATCTCTTACATAGAAGATCTTTTATTTCAGTGCCTGAGTTTAAAGCTTACACTACTAGGTCTGCGTCTTGGAGTAAAATCTGAATCCCTCTCATTCGTGAGTTGCGTTGTCAAGTCCCGTGCAGAATGTTAATCGGGTTAGGTGATGAAATTGTCCCCTTTTTATTATTAACGTCATTTCACTAAATTACTATTCTTTATTATTTTATAAATGTAGCATGATACAATTTTGTTATATCAGTATAGCAACAGCGCCACTTTTAAAACATTACGATAAAATAATACTGAGCACGTGTAAGTGGTAGTTAATGTTTGTGTCAAAAATAGTGATATCAGATTGATCTGTCGACCTTGGTGTTCAGTCTGACGTCTGGTAATCAACTCTCAAACACGCTTTTAACAGAAACATTAAATTGAGCATTTATTATTGTTTATTGTAACAGTCGTACCAAAATATATTCGCTATTTAAAGAGACATTTTATTACACTAAGAACTTAGTAATTATAAAATTTCTACGGTTGATTAAAGGCACATGTGATGGCTTGTTATTTTCCTGCATAGGTGTAAGTGTCAATTCAATTTTTATTTTACATTTTACAAAACAAAACATTGGTCTCGATTGTCAATTTATTTTAGGTAGTTTAATAGTACTATCTAGTGTATAGAGGCTTGAAAATTCTAATAGCAAGATGCACCACTCCTGTCTCCACAAATCTGCACTGATTCCGAGATGGTGGAATACCGTATGTACCTTTTTTTGAAAGAAGAGCTTCGAGTCCTAAATTGAAAAGTTTGTGTCATTCTATTACAAAGTGATAAAGAAATTGATGCATTGTTTAATAAGGAAACATTTTATCAGATGTTCATTTCAAAGTATGATATGAAGAAATATCTCTAAGAAAAGCAGTTTGTATTTAGACTGTATTTAATAATAATCTGAGCAAGCAATGAAGTCTGGCCGCAAATTTGCGTCATAAGACAACAGAGATAGCATTCCGTACAGTTCCGCGTTTGCTATTGTTTCTCCTCGAGTCTTTGTGATCTCCGCGGTTAGTTTGTTGTAGTGGTGCCAGTGTGTGGTAATTGAGATTAAATTCGAATAACTAGTGCACAGTTTGATAGTTCCACATGGCCGATTCGGAGTGACTTTTTCATCAGCGTAATGTTAGTTTTACAAAGAAATATTGGTTAATTGGGTGTATAGGGATCCTACGAACATCCAAGGAGCCCAAGCCAACCTCACCTGCAAGTGGTGCACCTGCTGATCAACAGACGAGGCTCTGGCGAACTTAACAGATCCCGACAAGCGTCAATAGGCTACAACGTAATTGGCGAAGTGTGGGCGTATAATATGCCTCTGCCTACCCATTTAGGGAATCAGGCGTGGATGTATGTATGTACATTTGTTAACCTGATATTTATTATGTGATTTCTTTAAACGCCGTTGTCTCGAAAGATTGTTCAACGTTTTAAGCAGATAAGCAAGCATTTCGACGGTAGCAATTAACAATGTCGTAAGTGAAAAGCCGTTACTTTAAACAATGTCGTAAGTAAAACGTAACGACTTATCACTTACGACATTGTTAATTGCTACCATCGATTTGATTGTAAGGGGAAACTAAGGAGACTATAGACATTTCTTCAGTAACTATAGTCTTAATAAAAATTTCCACATTTGTTATTTTGGTTAGAAATTGTAAAAATTCATTCTGAAGATCGGTTTGACAAGCTCGCTAAAGGGAGAACCACTCGTTACTTCCACCACCAATCAACCACATCTCCCAAAGATGTCAACGTCTCTGATCCGTTACAATATAGAAAATATATGGACGAAAGCATTGAAATCAGATGAAATACCTTGTTTATTAAATCCTAATTTTAGTGTTTATTTGTGATTGTAGTTTTTTATATTCTCTACATAATAGGTTGGGGAAAAAGTCTTTTCGTATTTTTGTATGAAAAGTCAAGACATTTTTTTCAAAGTTTATTTACATTTATTAACAATATATATGTACCGTTTTGTTGAATAACTTTCTGCCATTTTGTGGGCAGAGACATTATCCCGTTACTGTAGAAACTTTGGGACTTCTGATAAAAAAAACGGGACAAATAGTTTTGGCAGTCCTCTCTTGAGGTCAACCTTACAGAACCTAAAGAATTCTGCAGAGACCGAAACAGGTGAAAATCTGAAGGCGCAAGGTCAGGGCTATATGGTGGATGCATACCTCCTCCGTGACCTCCCAGTCGAACTCTCTTAATTTTTGCTGAGTGGCTAAAGATGTGTGTGGTCTAGCGTTATCGTGATGAAAGACCACACCCTTCCTGTTGATCAATTCCGGCCGTTTTCTCTCGACTGCTTCCTTTAATCTCATCAGTTGCTGGCAGTAAAGATCAGAATCGATGGTTTTGCCGGGCGGTAAAAGCTCATAATAAACAATGCCCTTCCAATCCCACCAT
Source organism: Musotima nitidalis (assembly GCA_949126915.1). Taxonomy (NCBI): domain Eukaryota; kingdom Metazoa; phylum Arthropoda; class Insecta; order Lepidoptera; family Crambidae; genus Musotima; species Musotima nitidalis. Next base: position 20,829,798 of record OX421416.1, read on the forward strand.
ACACACAGCATCACCTTATTTCGTGTTAGGCCAGGTTTGGCCACAGTCTGTGAAGCCTGGCCAACTTTCGACCACGACCTTTTTCGCACGTTCTTGTCGTACGTGATCCACTTTTCATCGCCAGTTATCAATCTCTTCAAAAACGGCTCGGTTTCATTACGTCTCAATAATGAATTGCAAATGAGTACACGGTTCATTAAGTTTCTTTGAGTGAGCTCGTGTGGCACCCAAATATCGAGCTTTTTTGTATAACCAGCTTTCTTCAAATGGGTCAAAACTGTTTTGTGGTCGATTCCCAGTTCTTCAGCTACATCGTAACTACTAATATGCCGATCTTGCTCCACTCTTTCAAAAATGGCGTCCATTTTATTCGTAACAGGGCGACCAGAGCGAGGTGCATCTTTAACATCAAAATTTCCGGACTGAAAACGTTTGAACCAAATCTGTGCTACTCTTACTGACACTGCATCAGGTCCATAAACATCACAAATTTTTTTCACTGCTTGAGTTGCATTTTTGCCTTTTTTATAATAAAATTTTAAAATGTATTGAATTTCTTCATTAGATTCACTCATTTTAACGGAGAGAAAAACAAATGAAAAATAGCGGGAAACAACTTTTTTTTATTTTTTTCTTTTCTTTATAATGGAACCTTTTTAATGTTACCAAAACCAGCCAGACACAAATAGTACAGTCAAAAAAAATTTATAATAAGTTTATACCTACGTTATGCGAAAAGACTTTTTCCCCGACCTAATATTTCGAAAAAGACTTGACTTCTTTTCGGTCTTGAGAAAACAATCACATTATTAATATATCTACAAGATTGACAATATATTATTCGTTCAATCAAAAATAATTACGTTCAGTAATTTTTTTTTAAGTTAAATTTTAAAGAATTTATATAAATCACAATAAAAGACTGAATATATAATGGGAAATTAATATACTTGCCAACTTTATTACATAAAATGTAAGTAAAAAGAATAATCTTTAATAAATGAACTAAACAAAGCTGAAGAGTTCGTTTGGTTGGACTAACATATTGTTACCAACTAAAATTACATGTTTTAAGCCAATAAATCAATTAGATTTTATCTTTAATTTAAGCCCGATTGGAATCGCGGGCACAGCTAGTTAAATATATAATACATTATTTTATAATGTAAACAAAGGAAGCACCTTATAATATTAATTAGATGCTCCTAAAATGACATGTTTTAGGCCAATAAACCAATTAGATTTTATCTTCAATTTAAGCCCGAGTGAAACCGCGGGCAGAGCTAGTTAAATATATAATATATTATTTTATAATGTAAACAAAGGAAGCACCTTATAATATTAATTAGATGCTCATATGTTAGACGCAAGCATTTTTGACGTAAGTAATCTGTAATATGTTTTCCCGAAATTGCTACAGCGGTTAGGAAAAGCTTTACATTACAGCTGCGAGCGTCGATTTTCGCTGCGTCGAGACTTGAATGAATGAATGAATGAACACTTTATTGTACACTAAAAATAAAAATAAAGTAATAAAATCACATAAACAAATATATGGTACAATGGGCGGCCTTATTGTTAACAGAAATTTTTTCCACGCAACCTTGTGAAGGGACTTTGTTGTTCCCCATTTTATCCATTACTGCCTTACAGTTCGTTTGCAATTCAGATAACTGTCTGATTTTGTAACTTTTCATGGTCTGAGAAACAGGCTTGTTAATGTTATAATTTTCTTGTTTACTAAATAAAAGTTTGGGTCTGAAAACAAAAAAATAAATTATACTTGTTTCGAAGTCCTAAGTCAACAAACCGACGATTTCCAGACTACCCAATTAGAAAGTTCATTTGTTATAAAAAAGAATGGAAAGTAAACGTGAATTGGCAAAGCTAGGTGGTTAGAAATAATCAGCAAAGTTAAGCAGAGTGTTGTCTCTGGGAATGTGTGATCGTTTTTGTGTGGTATATGATAACAATTACGTGCTGCGAAAGGTCCGGTTGTCACCTCAAGTGAGAGTCGTTATGCCAAGTTACAGGCCTAATTTGCGACTCGAATTTTTTTCACGACTTCACGCCACATACCTGTTCTTGCCAATAGTCAATACGCACTTGGTGTTCGAGATAGAATATGGCCTGAATATCAAATAAGAGCACTTATACACGAGCAGCAGTTTGCTGTCGACGTATATAATGTCGCTGGCAGCTGGCAACAACTAGCCAAAGCTAGCTAAAGATAGCGAGCTGTCGACACGTCGACATCTGCCGTCGCCTTGTTTGTTAACTATTGTTGTGTATTTAAACTGTAACTTTACTTTTTTTGTTTATAATGTTTTAATTGCATGCTGTCTTCGCCTATAATTATAATGACATTGAGCTAAGTACTGCTATGGTTAAGTCTTTGATTTGTATTGTTAATGTTTGTTATGTTGGTGATCATTTAAATAAATAAACTACTTGTTTGCCTGCTGCAGGCATGTTAACATCTGCCGTCGCCGTGTCTACAGCCTGCTGTAGGCGGTCGTCAATGTGCTGCTCGTATATAAGAGCCCTAAGAGCAGGTTCATGCTAAGTAACTTGTTGTGAATGTGCTGAGATAATAATTAAACGTTAATAAGAAAAAGGATGATTTTTGTAGTAACGCTGGACAGATTAGGGTGAAAATTTGTATTTATCAATGTAAAGTTACCAACAAAATCAACGTTACTTAGAAACAGGGGAAAATATTATAACAAAACGAATCGCATTCAAATAGAAAGAAACATTACGTCCCTACCTACTCACGAGCAATCATAAATAAAGCAATTCGCTTCAAAAGTACAATTCCAAATGAAAATCAAGTAAAAAAGGACTGAACAGCGAGTGGAGTCGTCAATAAATGGCCCAAAACAAGCGTCACGGCGCGGCTCTGACGAATCACTGCGCCCCGGCCTACAATTGTCCCAATTGAGTTATTTCGTTACGAATTGAATTTCGTTTCTTTCGAGTCGCGATATTGTAGCATAGGTTTAATTAAATTATGGTCAGTAGACTACGTTTTACTATGGAAACCTTAATCGTATTTTAGAGGCAGAAGAAATCATTTTAACACAGACCAACTCTGAAAGAATTCGATGCGATAAAAACTATTAAAGGATACAAAAAAATATATCCTAAATGTTAACTTAAATCATGGTCTCTCTGTGCGTCAAACTTCAGATGATTAATGCTTTACTCTGAATTAGAAATTTGTTAGGATATAATCTCCTTAAAGCTCATATTAATCTGCACTAGTTGTTGCGCTTGTACCCTTTAGCAATGGATTAAATTATAACAACACTGTACAAGTCTACATCTCGTACAATGGGCATAGCGTCTGCATCAGCAGCTGAAGCAGCGAGGCAACCCTAAACCACAGTTTCCTGCACCATCTGCAATTCACGCCGACATCATCAGCCCGGCGTGTCTCTTTTCCGAGTCGGCAGTATGTACAAGTCTATATCTTGTACATTGGACTCAATTCCTCTCTCTGCATCTCCTACTGTCGGTCGGGGCTACACCCCGGTACAGTTCCTTCCCTACCTGCTGTTGGCCGGGGTACTCCCTGGTACAGCATTCCCTTCCCTTCCTGCTGGTGGCCTGGGCGAACCCCTGGTACAGCACGCTTTTCCCCTCCGCTGGTGGCCAGGGTAGCCCCTGGTACAGCATCTCATCCCTCCTTCCTCTTACTGTACGAGTGGCGAGCGGCGGCTTACAACTGCAAGCGGACCACCGTACAGACACCGACCGTAGACTATGCGTCTTTGCCCTTTATTGACACAAAAACATACATCTTAGCGAACATGACATACTGTATACGAGTTACACTGTGACATATTTTGCCTTTATACCTATTACATTATAACGACTACAACGAATATTAAAGTGGGGAAATTGCCTACTTTTTCCTTTCAAGTCAGCTGGCGGGGCGGCTTTCTCAATTTGTCTCATCTGTACAGTACCAACTTAATGCTTAATATACTTTACTTTCATTCTGTCTTCAAATTCAACATATTTTTATTTCATAAACTACTTGAAATAGTCAAAATTAAATATAAAAAACTATCGAAATATAAAAATTCTATCACTGAGCTTAAATTCACTTACAAGAAAAAAATAATTAAAAAAACCAAAAATATTTAAGTGTAACTTAATCTAAGTTCCGAGCCACCGCACTGTAAGAAGAACTGGCAAGAAACTCACTGGCCTGTCATATTAAATTATCAATTGGTTAGGTATTTAAATTACAATCTTATCACTATACAATGCAATAGAAAAACCTGTAGGAAACGGCAAATAATCACAAGCATTTTTATCTGCTATATAATCGTTGATAGAATAGTATCCCTTTGAAGACAGCCTCCGTTTTATTGTTAATTGAAATTTATTTAGGTTATTAATAATATATTAATTTTATGGTTATGAAAATTTTAAATTTTATGAAAATTTACCAGGATTTCAAGAAAAATTAAATTGTCAAAATAACAATTTAATTAAAAAATCCCTTAGTGAATGTCTACGAATTTATTTAGGCTTAATTGCTGCATATTGCTTGGGATTCTATTTAGAATCGTACACATTGACCTTTAAAAGATTTGTTAATTTTTTGGCCTAGTGGCAGGTACAACTAGTTTATGCTTATTCCTTGTTGTTACTAAATTTATTACTTAATTGATCAATATTCTTATGTCCTACATATACCAGGATTTCATAAACGGATTGACACACCACTGTCAAAATACCAGTTTTTTTTATGTTTCCCTTAATGAATGTCTACATGGTAGACTATAAATTGCTTAAATAGCCCTCTTCTACAGTACAAAAATAGTTTGAATATCTGTGGCACAACATCATAGAAGACTACAATACGACATAACATTACGCAAATAGCTATGATAAACAAGCCTAGCTTTTACAATGTCAACTGAACTTCCTTTTTTTGAATAGTGGTGTTTACTTGTCTGACGTTAGGCGTCATGAATTTTATTAATTTCGTTTTAGCCCCACTTAATAACAGATTGTTGATGTTAAACCAGTGCACCACCTTTGAGATCGCATTGTGTATATCGTCTGAATGCCGATATTCTTTTTATTTTAATAGTAATGATATGTCATCAGCGAACAATACCATCTCTTGACTTTAAATTAAAAACAAAAACGGACCGAGAGCTACCTTGCAGTACCCCCATTTTAACTACAGAACCCTGAGATCGCTTTCCATTAACCGCAACCCTTTGAACCTTATTAGTTAAATATAATTTAAGTAATAGTATTCAATTAATACTTCGTTTTCGTATCTGCAAGTAATATTTTATCAGCCAGTTTAGTTTATGAAGTTTATAAACCTTCTTTGTTCTATCGACGAATTATGATACATACATAAACATTCTAACGTTATCCTTTTTTGTTATACCCACTGATCACGACTTCTCAATATTTTTTTTAAACGAAATTGGAAAGTATTATTATATAGAGTAAATATTGACTTAATTTCTAGCATAGTCTTTATATAAGACTGGCATAGTAATATGCCAGCTAAAGCTCAGGTTTTTTATTTCATTTTTGTAATAAATATATAAAAAAAACAATTCTACCCACGTATCGTACCGTGACCTCGTCATGAAATTGATTAAGGTTAAAAAAGAGTAGTAAGCTTCTCAAGTATTTAATCATTTCCAAAGTTCTAACACAATTTAAGTAATATTAGTTGTAATAATTAGGTTAAATGCGTTGAGATATTAATAAGTTTTTAATATGCTCTATATATTTCTATTGATTATATTTAGTGGTGATATCTTTATATACATTGAAAATTAATTCTTTGTTTCAGATGTTGCCATGATGGAACCTCTCCTGCTGCCCTTTGCTAGGTAAGAGACTGACTACACTAAAGCGAAACACGGTTAAATCTAAGATGGACTTCGTATTGCCCTGTGCTATACAGTGTGACTATAAAATGGCTTACTGATTATAATAAAAAAATACTTTTTTTCATCTAAATCGTCGTGAAGCCAAACTTGCATAAACCATTTCTTGAGAGCGATTTATTAATATATGCCATAGTATCTTTAGGTCTAGTCTTTCCATTTTCAACTACATAGAAAGCCCCACTCACAGCAATCCCAAACAATAGTTCTCTCTCACGTAGAATGTTAAATATTCCTCGTACGTTATCTCGTTGTCGGCCATATTTACTCGGCTCGTGCCTCGTGCCCACGCGCCTTACGAATGTTTACAATTTTCACGGACGCCTATAAACAGTGAGCGGTTATTGCAAATATTGTGGGTAGTAAGCAAAAACATTCGGTACTCTGATCACAACTAATGAAGTAATAAGCTGTATTATTAATAATATAAATGTGAGAGATTGTTTGCTACGTCTACTTTAAGGGCGCTTTTAGAGTCTCTTTGCTAAGTTTCTACATGATTCGGCTTATATGCTGAAGCCAAGTTAGATAGGTTATCTTTGATCAACAGGGAGACGTCAATGGGCTGAGATGTTGATGATTCTTATTGGAATTGAGAGTAGTTTCATGTGGAAACCATCAGGTGAATGTAACGTGTACATTAATATGAATAACAAAAAAACATACTAAACATTATTCAGCTTGTCAAACATATAAAATAAACCTAAATACTTCGTTCATCATCATTTCACGTACATTACGAGTAATTTGGAGCGTGTGTGGGCCATCTCACGCGAGGAGTCCCTAACGATATATTCAGGCGAAGTTTCGTGTGCAAATCGAACAGAAATAAATGGATTTTGGATTGATTGGTGATTGACGCGCCTGCGTTCGGCAGCCGCTTTCCGACAGAAATACTTTCACATTCTTGTTCAATACAAATCCGAAGCTATTATTTTGTACAAATTACTATGTTTTTTCGTTTAATTTTGCTTTTGAAGTATGATTTATCATCATTTCAGCCGTATTCACTGCAGAACAAAGGTCTCTCCGATACTTTTTTTTAATATTTGGGGTACGTCCCCATATAGTCACCACACTGGGCAGGTGGGTTTGATGATAAAAACAATAATAAAAACGTTTATTTGGTACATTATAAATTACAATAAAATAAAGTACCAAGAAGGCCTCCGCTCAGTCTAATGTTGCAACACGGGTTGTCACGACGCTGGTATTCTGCGGATGCCGGTAAGATGAGGTACTGACTCCATGATCGCAGTTGGATCTAAAAACGGAGGTGATAAACAAGCACAGAAGTTCTAAAAGTTATAGGTGCGCCACCAAGATTTGAACCCGAGACCCTCTGAATGTGAAGGCTATATAGATTACGCCACTTTTTTTTATCGTTGGTAAAAAATGCTGTTTACGCACTGTCTCCCGGCCAAAGGGGGAGACCGGGAGGGGGTGTGGGGCTCACTGCGGCAGACACGACCACCGCAGTCCTACCCACTAAAAACTTCCGACGACGCCCATCGCTGTTAAAAAGGGGCGAGGCACCAGTGCCTGTGTTTGTAGCTTTTAGTACCCCGCCCGCTATATAGATTTCGCCACTGGGCTAATGCTGCTTAAGAGGTCTGCCCATGATTGGGTGGCCGTTAGTGCGTCTTTGAACATCGAAATGGTCCTTCGAAATATTCTTTAAGCTTCTGCTTCCAATTATATACCTACATGTTTTAATAGTTAAGCCAAGTTATACTTTCACCTTAAAAGTTTTATTTTATTTTTACTGTTTAAAACGTTCTATTCTAGCTTATTTTGAATTCGTAACCTATTGCCTTTAAAGCAAGGTGTTTGACTACTACATAAGCATGTTTATTTATTATAAAGATTGATCATAAAATAAATAAAATATACTTTATTGTCTTTAAGATCAACATGATCATTTAGATTCGTCAAACATTTACACAAAATGGAAATTCTATATATTTTTTAACTACAATGAAAGAAATATGAGCGGTAACATAATAAAGGAGTAAAAGCAAATGGGTTCCTTGTCAGAATTGATCAGTTTATCTGTCTGTTGTGGTTTTCTCAAGATTTGTTAGTCTGTATCTGTCAGTCAGCCTGTCGTAATTGATAAATAATTATAGCTTAAAACAAATTAATATACCTACTTTTTACAATAATATTTCAACTTTCAGAGTAATATGTAAAAGGCTTTTATCGACAAGTATAAGATTAAATCAATTTACCTGCTCCTTTTTTTATGGAAATTGTTTTCAAATTCAATAATATATTATTCGATTTTGCCTCAGACAGAGGCCGTCTGATGAATGTCAATATAACTTAATATGAACGCGCCTACTTACTGCGGCTGCTTGAGGAGATGGGGCAAGAAACTCTTGGTTCGTTAAAGTTTGAATTTTGTTTACACAACGTTGTCAATAGATGACGCTGTACGATTGTGACCAGTTTCTGATTCGAGCTATGATTATTTGTTTTGTATATTTAATTCGTTTAATTATCCTGTATTCTAACCTGATTTATTTTCAGGATGAAAAGTTTTTTAAACTTTATTATTATTACTATTTAATTAAATAAGAAAATCATAAACTAAATAATAATATAAATACCTAATGTAATTTTTGTTGTAATAGTTAAATATTACAAAACTAATATTTTTCTAAATTTACAAAACTAAGTTATAATTAAAAAAATTATTAGTACTAACGCACTAAACCAGTGGACGATCCCAGAGAGCGCATTATTTACGTCGTCAAGTTCACGTTGTCCACGATTAACTTAAAATTAATGCAATATAATAACATATTATGTTACTAAAAGATCATTGTTATCGCCAGCAAACTGTCTTCAGTATGGCAATTTATGTATTACATTTTAAATGTATGACCATTAATGTTAAATATGAAAGGTATGCACAATATATCATATTGTTTTCGTTAATAATACGAACTAAACAATAAATAATTTTAAGACAGATTTTAAAAGATAAATTAATAGGTAATTGATATTAACTTTTGAAATTAAACTAACAGAGACTGGCTCTGCCTGCCTGTAAAAGTATACCTTATTTTATGTTAGCCTGTTTCATATAACAACATATAATATTTAAAAGAGCATAGCCTGTGAGTTTCTTGCCTGTTCTTCTTACAGATCTCCGGTGGTTCGGAACTGGCACTTAGATTCACTTACACTTAATTATTTTTTGTTTTTAAATTGTTTTGTTGCTTGCAAGTGAATCTAAGCTTCGTGATTTAGTGTAATATTATTTCGATTGTTTTTTTTCATTTTTAATCATGACGTTTTCAAGTACTATGTATAAGTTTATGAATTGCTTGTAAGTGAATCTAAGCTTCGTGATTTAGTGTAATATTATTTCGATTGTTTTTTTTCATTTTTAATCATGACGTTTTCAAGTACTTTGTATAAGTTTATGAATTGCTTGTAAGTGAATCTAAGCTTCGTGATTTAGTGTAATATTATTTCGATTGTTTTTTTTCATTTTTAATCATGACGTTTTCAAGTACTATGTATAATATGTTTTTCAAGTACTATGTATAATTTATGTTTATGAAATAAATATTTTTTTTACTTTACTTTACTTTACTAACATACAATTCCGACAAGCGGAAATAAAATTCACTTAAGATGAGTTTTATACGGGTTCAAATCCGGTATATTGTCAGATTGGTGAAAGTATTTTTGCTGTGCTAATGTGGCTTGCGTCCACCAGTGGACTGAATACAAGCCTGTAATTAGTCCACTGGTTCAGTCCCCAAGTGTTTTCTACGTCGATCGATCTTGTGCCGCCGGCATCCACCGAATTCCCGGTTCATTGCGGGAGGCCGACCGCTGCTACGTTTTCAAGGCCATTCAAGAGGGGAAGGATGTCGCTGACTTTCAAAAGCCTAGCAAGGCGTCCCCTATCTACTGTCAAAAAGGCGGCAGAGAAGATTCCAGACGGATTTCGTGCATCGATTGCATTTAATAATTTTAAATATATTAAATTCAAATATTGAAATAACCTTATACAGCCCTACATGAATAGTTATATAAACTACTTGACTACTCATCTGTATTGATCAAATCATTCGGTATTGTAAACAGCGCGCGTTGAGTTATGATTCTTTTGATAGAAGCGAGCCCTGGAATGTTTCTAAACATACCCATTCATCAATTCAACATAAACTTTGGGAAAAAATAGCAGCACGGGTTTAAAAATTATCATAATTATGTTATGATAAAGTCCTTAACCGACCCCCGGTAATGGCGGAGTAGTATCATCATTTCAGCCATTTGAAGTCCACTGCTGAACATAGGGCTTCCTAATTGTTGGTGGATGCAGGCGGCACAGGATCGATCAACGGATCCTGTGCCGCCTGCATCCACCGGCTTCTCGCCGCTTAGACTAGATTATTGGTCCATCGGGTGGGAGACCGCCCTCTACTTCGTTTGCTAGTTAGTGGTCTCCATTAAAGAATTTTAACGCCCCATCGGTCGTCGGTTCTTCGAGCTACGTGCCCCGCCCACTGCCACTTCAGTTTGCAAACTCGCTTCGCTCTGTCACGGAGTAGAATTTGCGATACTAAATGATCGGAAACGATTACTTAGTTAAGCAACGTTTACTAAAGTCAACTAAATAAACTTAAAAAGTGTCTCTTCCATTCACTATAGGGGAGAATTAATTGCTTAAGAAGAGAAGAATTGGACAAGAAGTTAGGGATACCAACCTACCAAGACCTTTGAAACCCAAGTCACCAGTAAGTGATGCACCTCCCGATCAACGGACAAGACTCTGGCAAACATTAAAGTTCCCCGTAAGCAGCCATATGTATATATTTTTGTTCCCATTCAACTTGTGTTGGGTATATGGATACTCATTTCAGCCATATAAGTCCACTGCTACAGATTTCCTCATAGTGTACGTTATATTGGGGATTTTTACCCATAATTACCACTCTGGGCAGGCGGGTTGGTGATCGTATTTCCAGCCAGTAGTCAGGATGACGCTGCTGCCAGTATCCATTATTATCCACACTCAACGCACTTAATGCCATCCTGGATGCAGCACCCGACTGTGATTTATTTGCGGATGGATGGCCTGAGATTTTGTTAGTGTGTCTGAGGTATTGTAAGAGAATCAAATAAGAAATAAAAGAAGTGTAATTGGTGTATTCCGTTCTGATTAAATAAATGGTTTTTTGTCATCGACTTTTACGTTTCCCCGTGACATAAGATGGAGGTGGCTCTATTCTAGGCCGGTATCACACGGCCATAGATACGTGTATGTATATAAATACATTGCATATTCGCTTCCACAATGCACCTATACATCACATAGCCTAATAAATCTCACCATAAGACTTAACCTACGTGTATGTGTCAAAATTAATACAACAATAGATAAATCAACTGAAGCGTTCGTAACTTCACAAAAGCGATCGTAGCTCCACGATACTAGGTGAAGCAATGTTAGTTTTTGGATGGGTGACCGTTTGTGTGGCGTTTAATATCGAACGCTTCCAGCTTCCGAAGCCGTTGATCCCGGTTATCACAATGATAAGTGGTAGTCGTGAACAATCCGCACTGGATCCGCGTGGTGGAGTATGACCCATACCCCTCTCACCTGGTTGGTGGGAAGAGGCCCGTGGAAGGAAAAAGAGGTCAGTATTAGGACGATAATGTTCAGAGCTGGTAATGAACGCCCTAATAATTCCTCTGATAGATAAATCGACTGTATAGGTGGTTTTTAAAGTTCCAACAGCAAGAGTAACACTCTTTTATCTGCGATGCTGCACTGAAATTTTAATCGCAATCTTTGCCAGCTAACCTAAAAACCTTACATATAAAGTTTCATACATGTTATAAAAATAACGTGAATGAATTAACACTTTATTGTACACCAAAATAAAGAGAAATAAAGCAATAGAAAATAACATTACAACGAATTGAACAATTGCCTTGTTACTCACAGTGTTTTCTTCCAGGCAGCCTTGGGATGGACAGGACGTGATAAGAAGTATACATGAAGGGTAGCGCAATAGAGTGCTCTAATTATCAATAATTATTTTAATGTATATCTGTCACCGTAAGATTGTAAATAACGTTAAATTATAATCTATCCCGCGATATTGTAATCTGTCGAAAAATTGTGATCCGAAACAAACTGCTCACAATTTAACGCATCATTTTTCGATAGATTATAATCTATCGAAGACAAACCGTTAAATCACAATCTGTCGCGCGTTAAATTGTCAACTGTTTAAAGCCTGTCCATGATTGGCTGGTCTTGCCATCAAGAAGCAGTTTGTTTCGGATCACAATTTTTCGACAGATTACAATATCGCGGGATAGATTATAATTTAACGTTATTTACAATTTTACGGTGACATATCCAAACTATAATATTTAAAAATGCGAAAGTAACTCTGTCTGTCTGTCTTTTCTTCACGCCTAAACTACTGAACCATTTATGTGAAATTTGGTACAGACATAGTTTGGAACTCGAGACAGGACATAGGATAGTTTTTATCCCGAAAAACCCGCGGGAGCGGGAACTTCTCAAAAATCCCGCGAGATCGGAAACTATGTGGGTAAACCCAAAAATCTGCCGGAAGTCACTATTCCACGCGGGTAAAAGCTAGTACCTATATACATTACACTTAAAGAGAACCACGAATTCACAACGTGGTGTAGGTACTCACTATAATTTTATTATAGTGAGTCACGGGCGGTCCACCAGCGCTCGTATTGTTCGCGCCCGCAAATAGTTCCCCGTGTTTACTGTACGGTAACTCATCTTAAGAATAGGGCTGCTCAATCATTTCTTACTGAATACATTTTAGGCGGATTAGGCGGATGCTATCGATGATTGTATAATAATAATAATAGTGCCACTGGTGCTCTCCAGTACCGGAGTTATACCCAAATATCTCCTACAATCATTAAAAATATACCACAAAACACCTACATGACTATGCAGAAAGCCGCTATCCTAAACACATGTCGAACTGTAAAAAAGTTTGTTCAAGAAGATTCTTAATAAATGATTCTCACTTGGCTTAGGCCCGTGAGTCTCGTTAAACACCAGAAAGAAAGATTTGTGAGAAAAAAAATATATTCCAAAATAATAATAATAATAATATTTCTTTATTTTCTCCCATACAAAGCAAAGATACTTAAAGCTACTTAAACGTATTACAAAACAACTTAAAATAAGAGGTGTACAATTTGGCCAAAGCTTGATATTATATGGGAGACTGATGCCCAAACTAGGTAAGTCCTGTGTCTTGGGTCAGCAGGTCTCATCCCTGTCATAAAGACTAAATAAAATAATTAATACATTTTCCAAAATCAATTTTTGAAATTATGAGTATATGTGTGTGTTTATATGGGAATATGTGTATATGACTGCGGGTGTGTCAGCATGTGTGTGTGAGCGAGTGCGTGTGTGTATGTTCAAATGTGTCAAAAGAGTTTATATAGCGATCAATTTCTCCGTCTCCCAATAATCCAAACTTTGTAGCCAGTAATGGATAATATGTTTACACTGGAATTTGTTTTCGCATATATCCTCAGATTTTTTCATTAACTTTGTTGAACAGCCTACCTCCTCGATCTTTGAAAAATCTTCTGTACAGTTTCGTATAGAGATTCTTTACTATGTAGCGTCGCTTTACATAATGCTTGGTCATTATGCTCCTTTGGCTTCTTGATGTTTTGTGCATATATCGAAAGTACAACTATGTACATCATTATAATAATTAATAAATATTTTCTTACTATTTCACCAATCATTTAGTTCACAGATAAGTATAATTAAGATATTGTGTGATTAATATTAAATAACGGATAAATATACATTTTTTTTTGTTAGTGAATTCAGACTAGGACACACCTAGACCAGAACAAATAGTCATATTCATGCACGCAAAGATTTGTCCTGTGTGGGAATCAAATCCACGACCTCTAGAGCGGAGTGCTAGTATACTCCACGCCATATCGGACGTTAATTAATTATCAAAATGTTTATTAAGCATGGTCGATATTAAACCCATAATAATCGCAATGAAGTGTGAATGGCTCATCTGGTTAGAATCATGACTTACACGCAAAAAGTATTGAATGAATTGTCATAAAAATATTGAAAAATATATCTTTCACATCAGAATGACGACCGATATGGTGTGGTGGCGAGTCCCGGTGGCGAGACCCGCATTCCACTCCTGAGGTCGTGGGTTCGATTCCCACACAGGACAAATATTTGTGTGTATAAATATGAATATTTGTTCTGGTCTGGGTGTTTTTCTATGTATATTAAGTATGTATTTCCAAAAAAAAGTATTAATGTATGTTTATCCGTTATTTAGTATCCATAACACAAGTTCTTAATGATACTTATCTTGGAACTAATTAATTGGTGTAAGTGTCAGAAATATTTATTATTATTATTTATTTATTTAGAATACATATAAACCAGCTAGTGTTCAAAGATGTTTACCTTAAAAATAATTATTGATCATTATCATTAAAACTTAGGCCAGTCAGTAAAACTTTCAAAGAAGGATCTCAAAACATTGCATCGTTTCGTGTAGCGTTCAAGAAAAAGACATAATGTAAAATAACTAGACCAAAGCCCAAGAATGACATATCTAAAAATGATCGTTGGGAAACGATTTTAATAGTAGTATACAATGAAATGCGCGCAACAGACAGCGCTTTTACCCAAGCGTGCTGGCGTTATTTAAAAAAAAACTTAAAAAATAACACTTACCTACATTGTTTGAATCAAAAAAACATGAAAAAAGCCATGGCTTTCAATAACTTTAAAACTATTGATTTCCCAGGTACAGTCGCAGAAAAATTACTTTTTTGACATTATGTATATGAATAAACCATATCTGTCTATATCTCCATGTGTTCTACTTTGTCGCGACGTTTTAACAAACAGAGATCACGTAGTCACAAGTAGCATCGCCTCGCGTAATTTTCCGTCAATCTAAGAGATGCCTAGGACTCAAGGTGACGTAGGCTAGCAGCTGATTATCTATAATTTTGCCTTTTATTTTTAACTAGCGACCCGCCCCAGCTTCGCACGGGTGGTATGCTAATATGAATAGTGACGTATAATACATAATTACAGAATGTCTCTATATAGGCCGCGAATACCTACCACCGCTGCAACCATAATTTTTCGATTTAGCGTAAGTTTATTCGTTTGATATCTTGTAAAGTACTGATCGAAATTACATGATGTAAGAGACAAATTTAATCTATGTCTAATGTCCAAGCTTACTAACATGTTTATTTAGATAAGAATTAATGTCATACATACTTAAAATGGCTTCGTTAATAAGCCATTATTTTTAGTAAAAAGTAAAAGATAAAATTGGTTATTGTGGGGTATTCTTGAGAGGTAGACATATACCATTGCGGACTTTTTTAAAGAATTTTATAAGTTGTACAATATTGTAGTATATTATTTTGATTAATCTCGTAGGGTTTGGCCAGCGTTTGCAATATAAGCGCAAAAAAGTGAGTTGAATTACGACATCACATTAGAAATCTCAAAAATTGACAGTGTTCCACTACTATATTATGCATGTATTATACATATAAACCTTCCTCTTAAATCACTCTATCTATTGGAAAAAACCGCATCAAAATCCGTTGCGTAGTTTTAAAGATTTAAGCGCACATAGGGATATAGAGACAGAAAAGGCGACTTTGTTTTATACTATGTAGTGATGTGACTCGCTATAGTCATACTGCAGTCGATGCAGTCAAGAAAAGTAGGAGCGCTTCGTCTTATATACCTGAGTCTCTTACAATTTCCTTAATTTGATTAATAAAATGTTCTGTCTTAATAAAATTACTTTATATGCAATATTTCAAGAAAGGTTATCCTAGGGCGTGTATTTTAAATCCTTTTACAGTGTTATAAAAGCGTAGCGAAAGATCCTTCTCTCGGATATTAAATCGCACCGTCTTATAATAATAATAATAATAATAAAGCCATTTATTCCACATCTCATTATGCAATTACACTTAAAAAAAGTTGTTAGTTATAGTTAGTATTTTCACTTATAATAAGGTTAGTATGAGTGTTATTTTGTTGCTGAGTTTGAGATATGGACCCCTATTTGGGTAGCGGCCTCCTCCACTTCCTTCCACAGCTCTCTATTTTTCCCCTTTTGCATCCAATCTTTTCCTGCTATTTGTATAATGTCATCAGCCCACCGTTTTACTGGTCTTCCTGCGTTTCTTTTTCCCGATGGTGGTCCGACCCATCTTGTAGTTTCGATAGTCCATCTTTTGTCGATATACCGTGAGATGTGACCAGCCCATTTCCACTTCAGTGTCAATGCATGTGTAAGTGCATCGGTGACCTTAGTTCTTCTTCTTATTGTGTCGCTTCTTATTTTGTGAATTTTTCTGATCTTTAGCAAACTTCTTTCCATAGCCCTTTGTGTGTTTCTGATTTTCAGTTTTACTTTATCTGTAAAGGTCCAGGTTTGGCAGCTGTACAATAAAGATGGCAAGACACAAGTGTCCATTACGACTTTCTTTATATGCAAGCTATAGTCACCTTTTAAAATTTCTTGGAATGACCAAAACCTTTTCCATGCTATTGCTGTTCTTCTTGACACTTCTTCTTCGTTGTTATTCTTATTGAAAGATACCGTTTTACCCAAGTATATATAGTGGTCAACATACTCTATGATTTTTCCTTTTATTTTTATGGGATTCTTATGAAAATTGGTCATTATTTTTGTCTTGCTTGCATTCATTTCTAAGCCAACTTTTGCACTTTCTTTGTCAAGTCTCTCCATCATAACTTCTAAGTCTTTAGACGTTTCGGCTAATATTGCAATATCGTCTGCAAACCTTAAGTGATTTAGGTAGCGACCTTGTATTTTTATGCCGTTTTGTGTCCAGTCTATGTTGCGAAATATGCTTTCAAGAACAGCAATAAACAGTTTTGGTGATAAGGGGTCACCTTGTCTGACACCTCTTTCTATATCAATGGGTTTTCCTCTGGTTTCAAGTTTTACATTACTTTGGCAATATTTGTATATATACTTAATAATATTTATATATTTTTTATCTACTCCAAACAAATTTAAAGCTGTCCAAATGGAGTGGTGGCTAATAGTATCAAACGCCTTACTGTAGTCTATGAACGCGACGTACAGTGGGCTATTAAATTCACGATGTTTTTCCATTACTTGTTCTAGAGCCTGGATGTGGTCGTTCGTGCTAAAACCAGACCGAAAGCCTGCCTGTTCTATTGCTTGTGAACTGTCTATGTCTTTAGTTATTCGTTTTAGTATAATAGAAGAAAAAAGTTTGTACACACTTGCTAGTAGACTAATCGGCCTATAATTTCCTATGTCTAATGGGTCACCTTTCTTAAATAACAATATAATGTCAGATTTACACCATTGTGACGGTACGGACTCTGTATTTAATACCAAATTAAATAGTTGCGTAAAATGATATGTAAGCATTGGTGCTCCTATTTTAATTGCTTCGTTACTAAGCCCATCCGGGCCAGGGCTCTTATCATTTTTTAGCAGTTTTATGTGTTCGTATACTTCTCTTTGTTTTATTGGCGTGACAGAACTTGTTTCAGATATCCAGTCATTAAATGTTGATTCAATTATTTGACCATTGTCTCTGCTTTGGTAAAGATTCTTGTAGAAGTTAGTTGCATGGCTGATAACATCTTGTCTTGTTTTAGTTTTTTGTGATTCATGTTTAAGTTTTTGTATCCATGGTTTACTAACACTTAGTGCCTTAAAGGCTCTTTTGGTACTTCTGAATTTACTTAAGTTTCTAGTTATTATTTGTTCTCTATGACTTCGATAGTCCTTTCGGATTGATTTATTCGTTTCTTTGTATAGTGTTCTTAGTTCGTGTTTCATTTCTGTGGTTTTATGTTTCGTTTTTGTGAGTTCAGTGCGTCTTTTTATTAGTTGTTTAGTATCTTCGCTAAATATTCTATGTCCCTTTTCGTGAATCTTTTTTGATGTCATTGAACTTTTAAGGATTATACTTTCTAGTGTATTATAATAGGTTTGCATATCAGAAATGTTATTTAGGCTATCATCCAAGTCATTCATATATGATTTTAGGTTTATGATGAAGTTCTCAGTTTCAACTTCTGTCTTTGGGATGCTTGATGAGGTATTAAAGTTTTTCCTATTAATCTTTGTTGATTTCAGAATGATGGTGCCTCTGATTAGTTTGTGGTCCGAAGGGAAACACGTGTTGAGAACCTCGAAGTTCGTGAATAGTTGGGGCTTGCTTGACATTATGAAATCAATTTCATTCTTAGTCTTTTTGTTAGGAGACAACCATGTCCATTTACGGCTTTGCTTCTTTTTAAAGTAGGTGTTTATTACGGATAGTTTGTATTCCAAGGCATATTCTATTAATCTTTCACCCCTTTCACTGCGTTGTCCATAACCATATCTCCCCATAATCAGAGAGTCTTCATTTCTTGGAACTCCTATTTTTGCATTGAAATCCCCCATTACCATTATAATTTTATCATCAGTTAAAGAATGAGCCAAATCTAGATTTTTGTAAAAATGGTTAATTTTTTCTTCGCTTGAATCCTCCGTTGGTGCGTAGGCTTGAATTATTGACATAGAAAGTTTGTCGAATTTTAACTGCAATAGGGCTACTCTTTCGGAAATTCCCGTAAAGTTGGTTATGTTTCTTTTATATGTTTTATTAATTAAGAACCCTACTCCATAAAGCCCTTTTGTTTCTCCGATATAGCACAAGATATAGTCTTGGTATTCTTCAATACTGCACCCTAATCTTCTTACTTCCGACAGCCCCAAAATGTCACATTTCAAATTCTTAAGTGCATATGTGAGCTGTAAAAATCTATTTTCATCTGACAACGATCTTACGTTAAAACTACAAATACTTAGCGCTGTTAGGTTGTTTAGTTTTTGTTTGTTGTTTACAGTTGGAGGGTAGTGGTCTAATTTCCCACGATGACCGGTCGGCTTGGGAAATGTTTCGTTTTGTTGGTTTTGTTTATTTGTACATGTTGTGTTATTCCGGTGGCTGATGACTATTTCCTATGGTTTCTGTTCGCTTGAGGATGGTGTCGAGAAGGAGTTGGATCTTCCTCTCATCATATCAAATGCATTGATTCGGTTTATTTTATTAAAGGAATTCTGTTTTTTTGGTTGGTTTGTTGTAGCAGGCGAAGTTGAATCATCTCTCTTCCGTTTTTCATTTCCAGGTGGTCCTTTTCTTATTACTAGTTGGTCATACTTTAGGACAGCATAATTACCATTTTTTTCTTTCTTCAATAAGTTTCGGTTGTAACTCTTTTCTTCGGTTTATGACTTCTTTAGGGTAGTCTTCAGAAATGTGAATATTTTTAAGTTTTTTCTTATTGCGTAAAATATCACATTTTTGCCAATTGTTTACAAATGAGACTAACACTGGTCTTTCCTTTCCACTTATATTATTTGGCGTCCCAATCCTACGTGCTATATTTATATCTCTATTGTTGAGATCGATATTTAGATCTGATTTTATTTTGCTTTTTAAGGTTTCTACGAGTTCAGACGAAGATTGTTCTTTTTCTTTTAATCCATATATAATAACGTTGTTTGCTCTGCTGTTTTTCTCTAGGGAGGACACTTTTTCTTTTAAATATTGATTTTCGGACTTCAATTGTTCTATTTCTCTCGTGAAAGGTGCTAATTTTTCATCTATTTGCGTTATTATATCTTTAGTTTGATTCGCCATTTCTATTTTCATCTGATCAAAAAATTTCTGCATATTCTCCATTGTTATTATGGTTTTAAAACGTTTGTGTGAAATAAAACGTAAAGACGGCTGGAATATTGAGTGAATTGGAACGTTCTTGAATGAATGCTGCCGTTGTGTTGGTACCCCAGTTGTTTCGGTGAGTCAAACGTCACTTGCGTAACTGCCACTGTCAAGTGTCAATGCCACTTTATTTTGTCACATATGTTGGTAGGTAGTTTGGTAATTTTTGGCAGTTAAGTTCACCTTAATTTTAAGAAATTCAGTAAATTAATACTTATGTTTGTTGTTATATCCCTCGGTGAGTTTAGTTTTCGATGCGTTTTCACACAAAGAAAAGAGTTTGCACTTGTTTTTGTTGAATTTCACAATGATTTCACAGTTTTCGATTAATTTAGCGGAGAGCACTACAGCAATGAGTTTACGTATTTACAGCCGGAACCGGACCGTCTTAACCTAATTAGAATTAACAATCTCGAGGCTAATTAAATCATAATATTCGTTTCGTTGTTTCAGAATTACGACAGTCTCCTTTCGCGATTTGGGAAATGAAATCCTTGAGCAAAATGTGAGTAAACTTGGACATTAAGTCATCATTACCATCTCAGCTCATTAACGTCCCACTACTAAGCACGAGCCTCCTCTTACATACCAAGGTGCGAGGATATTGGGTCATACTCCACCACGCGGACCCAGTGCGGATTGGCGGAGGCAGGTGTATGGCGTCCCGCTGTTAGCAATTTTCAAACCGCGCATTTAAGCCTCTAACATGGCTTAACGACTACCACATTTAACGTAACTGGGACCAACGGCTTAACGTGCCTTCCTTATATCAAATGCCGCACAAACGGTCACCCATCCAAGGACTGACATTCTTGCCAAGGACATTAAATAAATAGAAAAATATTTATAAAAATGTTTATTATAGCAAGTTCTTTCATCATCCTAGCAACCTGGTTGTGTATTAGACTTACGCTAAGAATCTAGGGTCTATTCACTGGTCTAATCAAGATTTGACTGAATTTCAGTCATTAGAAAGCACTGCATTCCTAATAACGAGTGCCTAGGATCTTCATGAAAGCCGGGACCAGGGCTTAAATTCTTGGTTACCGAAGCACGAAGCTAGCGTTTAGTACGCATAAAACTTCGAAAAGTCACAGGAGCACAATTTGCTATATTCTTCAAACTATAACAATATGGCCATGTTAATTTTGCGATGGTTCAAATTTTGGCAATGATAGTAACGTTCATAAGAATTAAATTGAATTCCTTATGTTCAACCGCGCGGTCGACCTTGTGGACCGGACAAAATGGTTAATTTAAGTTAAACAAATGCATATCGTAAAAGTAGGCGAAAACCCCAGGCTCATAAGGATCCGCAAGGCAACGGGGATTACGCTCTGATGTAGATAATAATGATGTATCACATTCTTCAACTTTTTACGACCCGGGTACACAGTTTTTAATGTTTGGCTCAATAAAGCGTCCACTTAAAAAGTAACACAGCCATTCACTGCGGCCAGGGGCTTAAGTAGAAAAAAAATATTGGCAAGAATCTTTTACTTTCTGAAACTTTGTTCATGCCTTGAACGTTAAAATAAGAGAGAATTTTCGTAGTGACCGTTTGTGA
Source organism: Musotima nitidalis (assembly GCA_949126915.1). Taxonomy (NCBI): domain Eukaryota; kingdom Metazoa; phylum Arthropoda; class Insecta; order Lepidoptera; family Crambidae; genus Musotima; species Musotima nitidalis. The sequence goes on from OX421416.1 coordinate 20,851,170, forward strand.
CATTTAATGAAGATGATATAGGTTACAATGCTCTACAATACTTTTTGTACAAATTGCGTCCTGCACTGCAACCTGTATTGTAACATCGAGGCAATAAATTTGAAATTAGCTTATGGTTATAACTTACGCAGACTTGTCATTGCAGTCATGTATTGTTTTTGCTGATATAAGTCGGTTATATGTTTTCTCTCTCTCTTGTTGCAGCCGATCCTGCCTATCAACTGACGTCTTAACCTTTTAGCTGAGCTGACTGAGCTGTCTTTTCCTTCAAGATGGAACTCGAAGACCTGGAGATGTTCGGGAACGGGAACCACTCGTTGTACAACTCGTCATATGGAAACGACACGTTCGAGAACTGCCCCAACGTGAAACTACCCGTCGTGTCCGTGGTGACGCAGGTGCTCTACGCGCTCGTGTGCGTCGTGGGCCTTCTCGGGAACACGCTCGTCATCTACGTCGTCCTCCGGTACTCCAAGATGCAGACAGTCACCAACATGTACATCGTGAACCTCGCCATAGCCGACGAATGCTTTTTAATCGGAATTCCGTTTCTCATCGTGACCATGTCGCTCCAGGCCTGGCCGTTCGGAAGGTTCATGTGCAAGGCTTATATGATCTCAACGGGAATCAACCAGTTTACGAGCAGTATATTCCTATGCATTATGAGTGCGGACAGATACATCGCAGTTTGTCATCCCATAGCTGCCCCGCGACTCCGAACCCCTTTCGTGTCGAGAGTCGTATCTGCTGCGGCCTGGACGGCGTCGGCGCTCGTCATGACTCCAATCTTCATGTACACCACCCTAATTCCGACAGAGAACGGTTTATCCTGCAACATCGTCTGGCCGGAACAGGACTTCAGTAAAGGCCAAACGTCCTTCACGCTATATTCCTTCGCGCTCGGATTCGCGGCACCGCTGACGCTGATATTTGTCTTTTACTGTCTCGTCATTCGCAAATTAAAAACTGTCGGACCGAAGAATAAGTCGAAAGAGAAAAAGCGTTCCCACAGAAAAGTGACAAAGTTAGTCCTGACCGTCATAGCAGTGTACGTATTGTGTTGGCTGCCGTACTGGGCGTTCCAAGTGGCCCTGATCTACTCTCCTCCTAGAGAGTGCGCCAGCCGAATCACGATCACCGTATTCCTCGTCGCAGCCTGCTTCAGCTACAGCAACTCCGCGATGAACCCCATTCTCTATGCATTCCTATCCGACAACTTTAAGAAAAGTTTCATGAAGGCGTGCACGTGTGCGGCGGGAAAGGACGTGAATGCAACTCTGCACGTGGAGAACAGCGTGATACCGAAGAAGAGAGGCGCCGGGGCAGCGCGGGCGCAGGCGCGCGCTATAGAGCAGTCCAAGGGGAGGCTGTCGGTGGCGGCGGGCGCGGCGGGCGGCTCGGAGGCGTCCACGGCGCTGACGTCGCGCTCGGCGGCCCCCAGCGAGGCGCTGCCGCTGGAGGCGCGCCCGCCCACGCTGACGCCGCTCATGGCGCCCAACGGCCTGTCGCACACCCGCCTCTGAGCGCGGCCCGGCCGACCGCGTCGCCGCTCCGGCTCCCTCCCCGAGGAGCACCCCCTCGTCGCCCCCCTCGACTAGAGCTCTAAGACTGTTCGCCCGACGGCGGCCGCGACACCTGAGCCCTGTATCGCGCGCGCCGTCGGCCAGCGGGTCCACTTTTATACCTTAGGTTTACGCAGTTAGGGGTGGACCATTTCTTCACAAGTCAAAATTGTCATTTTATTTTCCTCGTACAAAATTGAGAAAAGGAAACGGTTGATTCGGCCTAGGGTTGTAACGATGAATTTATTAAAATATATAATTTTTTTATCGCATAGCGACTCTAAGGTGTTTGTATACCATTAATTAAATATTCTGTAAAAATTGTACATATCGTGTAAATATTATTCATACAATTAGTTGTCACAATGTCACAGTTGTAATAAAATTACTTTCGTGAAACTCATGTATTTTTTCTCTCTCAAAAAATCTGATGTACCTATTAGCCAGGCAAAAAAAATCTTACTCGCTAATATTCTTTTTAAACATAGATATTCTATTTTTGGTCATCATTACAAAAGTGGCCACTCATTGAGTATTAGTAATACCGACCCACATCATAAAAATATATCTCTGATGAGCAGCCATTTTCTGTCCATTCTTTACGCCCTTATAATGTGAAGTAATGATGACCGGAGATTTTTCAGCGTTATGTAGCTGTCAGTTCTGATGAGAACAGTTTGAGTAATGTCGGTGTGGTAATATCATACCTCGAGCGAGGGAATCAACATTGCTTCTTAATAAACGAAAGATTCCGTGATTTGATAGAGATACATCAAAGGGGTAAGATAAGAACCACTGGGTTCTCGTTACTACCAAGTAACGAGTTTCCTTTTACAAGTGATATTAAAATAAATATGAAGTTATACTAATTCTAAAGAGCGTGTATAAGACTGTTTTTGTAAATGAAAGCACTAAATTAAGAAAATGTTTCTTTATCGCAATCACTGACCATTTTCTACAGAAAGGTCTTGAAAGGTATCATGTTTCAAGTTATAATTCTTTATGGAAATCTTCTGGCAAATATCGTGGATTATTTCATTAAGAATCTACTCTATGGATAACACAGGATGTAGCTATTTACAAAATGCGTGTCTGCTAGCCATTAATTACCCCTCAATGGAAATAAAGGCTGGTTATGGCAGAAGAGACATGAAAGTAAGATTAATGCAGCAGAGATGAGAGCAATCAGAAGTAGTCTAGGTGAGAAATTGAGGGATAGGATTAGGAATGAAGTGGTAAGGGCCGAAGCTGGTGTTAAAGAAAATATAGTGACAAGGATTGAGAAAGGTATGCTTAGATGGTTTGGTCATTTTGAGAAGATGAATGAAAGTAGACTAACGAAAGTGATTTATGATGGACAAGTGATGGGAGGGGAAGACCACGTGTAAGACCTTCCATGACCAAATCTAGAAAATTTTGAAGAAAGGGCAGGACAAAAGTACCCTACACCAACGGGCGGGTATGAGAAGGTTAATGAGTTCAAATAAAGCTAAAATTGTGTGCCAAGATCGTAGCAAGGATGTGATCTCTGCCTACCCCTATGGGAAAGAGGCGTGACATTATGTATGTAATATAGCGTCAAGTGAAGCGCTCGTAGCTCTGCGGTGCTCGGTGGTCGGAAACGATCACCGACGTACAGCAAAGTTTACAGAGGTCAGTCCATGGATGGGTGACCGTTTGTCTGGCATTTGATATCGAGCGCTTCCGTGCACGTTAAGCCCCAGTTCCAGTCCCAGTTATCACTAAATGTGGTATTCGTTAAGCCATGTTAGAGGCCAAATAGGCGGCTTGAAAAATTCTAGCAGCAGGACGCCATACACCTGCCTCCGCCAATACGCACTGGGTCAGCGTGGTGGAGTATGACCCAATACCCTCACACCTTGATATGTGAGAGGAGGCTCGTGCTTAGTAGTGGGACGTTATTGGGCTGAGATGATGATGATGATGAATATAGCGTCAATCAACACTTGTCACTCTACAGTAATGGAAATGACCATTGGTATTGGCATATAATGTCAAGTGCTTCCTTGCTTCGGAAAGCATATTGAAGCTGTTGGTCTCGTTTATCACTATATCAGCTTTATAAAGTCCACTGCTGAACATTAGCCTTCCCAGTAGGTTACATTCTATTGGAGGCAATTGCCCATAATCACTACGCGGGATGGCGATCGCAGTTCAAGTCAGTACGCAGGGTGACGCTGCTGCCCATCATCCGGCAGGATTTATCTTCGTCAACTCTTACCAGACCTTGAGACCAGAGGGCACAATCCCTACACATTAGTCTTAGACTCTAACCTTCCTGCTATCCCTTATGTCAGCGCTACCAAACCAGTGGGTTGCTTCTCACTTTGTATTCAAGCGGAAGACGAGCAGTTTGAGCTGATCCAGATGGTGAAATTGATGTGATAATATGTATACGATTTCATCATTTAATTAAATAAGTGCAGGCACAATGCTAACTATTGTAATATAACTATTTTTATCGTTGACTGGACAAGATGGACTTAATATTGAAGCATAAAGATGAATTGACGACCGATATGGCGTGGTGGCGAGTATACCCGCATTCCACTCCTGAGGTCGTGGGTTCGATTCCCACACAGGACAAATATTTGTGAGTATAAATATGAATATTTGTTCTGGTCTGGGTGTTTTTCTATGTATATTAAGTATGTATTTACAAAAAAAAAGTATTTATGTATGTTTATCCGTTATTTAGTATCCATAACACAAGTTCTTAATGAAGAAATATTTATTTATTTATTAATAAGACTTCTAGGGCAAAACATTAGAAATCTGAACTTTTTGTAAACATGTAAATAAACAATATAATACGATATCAAATATAACATCAAAACCCAGCACTTCAATAGCAACGAAACTCAACTTAGTATGTTACAAACAAATTACACACATTCATAGAAGTACGAAACTTTTGCAATACAAGACGAAGAAACGGCACTGAGCGCGGGTGTATTGTTCCGTTTGGTAGTCACAAACCCGATTATGACATAATACATAATAACTAACTCCACTATGGAGCCGGCTATGATATAGGCCAACTTGGAAAGTGAACGAAGTTGTCGACACCGGTTTGGCTGTTTGTACGGGCTTAACCGTACAATGAATATCGTAATGTTTAGGAAACTAATAACTGAAATTCTGCCAAATTTGCCTAGACCAGTAAACAGACCGCAGTTAGGGCCCAGGCCCTTAGCGTAAGTCTAGGGCACCACCAGGATACTGCCAGGATGATGTTCAGATTCCTACGGGCATAAGGGCCCAGGGTCTGCTTACTGGTCTAACATCATTCGACTAGTATGTGCATTATAGTAGCTCGTTCCGTCGTCTCATGCCATGCGCCAAGTGCTGACGCAATAATGACGTAGGGGGGACTGGGCATTTACACTGCCTCAAGTGGGGTATTCAATTTGACCCGTGGGGGGTTCACGGCGCGGGTTCGGGGCAGTGCCCCCTGGACGCTGTGTCTTCCGGCGCCCGTGAACACGGGCGCGTCGTTGAGTGGGTTATTCAGCCGATAGGTAAAGTGCGGAAGTGTCATGTCCGGTAATGCTGCGATCAAGCCCTGGGACGATTAGCGAGTATGGTGTCTTGTTCAGTGAATGGTGTCCGGTCACGTCCTAGGTCTCTCGAGGGATTAGGCTTCGGGCATAGGCTTTGGCATTCGGTGGTCGAGCGTGCAGCGGCGCCAAGCCACGGAGGTGTTCGTGACTTGAAGCATCCGCTCGAACATCGGTCCCGCCAGGCGACCCACGAATGCTTCAATGCTCGTGCAAATCCCTTGCGATCAGTGCATTCCTCACGAAGCGTGAGGTTAGAACGATGCGGCATAAGGTGGCGCTCTGCAGCACCTCAAGCTTCTTTTTACCTACACAGCCTCTTCCACGCGGATGCTTCTTATAGCGCTGAAGAGCGACGAACGCGAGTGCGGTGGAAGAAAAAGTTTGCAGATATATCTTATTCAGACGAAACGTACAAACTACATACACACCTACAAATTACAAAGGTTTGAAATTATGTATACTGGTCCTAGAATCGCTCTAAGCTAAAAACAGAGTTGACAGGCTTCTGTCTTCTGTCAGTTAGTTCTTGGATTTTAATTTAGCGAATTGTGGTTTACAAGACACTCTAAAAGTCAAAACTAATTCGAATAAGATTATTTAATTTTCATTTATACACATCTCTCTCTCATATCATGTGGAGTCGTAAAAGTCGACGAAGAGAAATATAACTGGATGATGGGCAGCAACGTCATCTTGCGAACTGGCCTTTACTGCGATCATCAACCCGCCTGCCCAGCGTGGTGGTTATGGGCAAATACTTAATGTACGTAATGGGTAAATAATAGAATGTAATCTATTGGGGAGGCTAATGTACAGCAGTGGACTTTATAAGGCTGATATGACGATGGCAGATTTTTTTCGTAGATTTCGCTGCAATGCCAGGTCGTCTCCTCTAAAGTAGTGGTGCTTTACGCAAAACCTTCTGTTCTTGCTTTAAGGTTGATAGCTGAATTTATAGTACATGAGTCTTGCTTGAGTGGTGATGGCCTTATTCTCGCTCACCCTGGTTCGTAAAAGGAGGCCGGTGCCGGCAATGGGCTGAAATGAAATGAAAAATTATTTATTTCAATATAAACATCATAAAAACAAAGAAATAGAACAATACACAGGACACGTACAGGATGCATTATATCAAAAAAGGTTCCTGCTCAGTATTTGCAGTGAGTGTGTGAACAAACTTACTGCACAAATTTTCAGCGGGGGCCAGATTTAATATCATACACTTACACTACACATACACTATGACGACCGATATTGTGTGGAGATCAGTATACCTGCACTCCACTCCATAGGTCGTGGGTTCGATTCCCACACAGGACAAATCTTTGTGTGCATGAACATAAATATTTGTTCTGGTCCGGGTGTTTTCCTATGTATATTAAGTATGTATTTACAAAAAAAAAAGTATTTAAGTATGTTTATCCGTTATTTAGTATCCATAACACAAGTTCTTAGTGATACTTATCTTGGAACTAAATAATTGGTGTGATTGTAAGAGAATATTTATTTATTTATACACTACCTCGACAATAAAATAGGACGCCAACAAAAATAAAGAAAATTTTACACTAAACAACTCATAAACACTTTATTTACATTAAAAGTAAAACAATCACAAAACTAAAAGAAACACCAAAACACTAAGTAATAAATGAAAAAAAAATATAAAAAATATAAGCTTTAAGTATTGAGTTTGATTCCTGATACCATTATTGAAAATAAAAGATGTGTCAAAGTCATGTCGCAATGCTACATTATTAACTTGTACACGGACTTGTTGGCGGGAAAGTGAAGCGTCACGTCTGCAGTTTTGTTTTATTTTCTAAAATTTGTGATATTTCTTACATTAATGTTTCATAAAGGTGGATTATTAACCGTTAGTGTTTGTAAACGTACATGAGTGTTGGTAAATGAAATAAAATAGTGCAACATAACTTTTCAAATTCTCTCAAGAAGTCCATGTAAGATCTCAGTATAGTCCCACATCTTTACTGAAGACTCAAGGGGCTTAGGGGGAGGAGATCTCATTTACCATTTATCATATTTATCACCACTCATTCTCATTTACTATAATTTATATGATATTAATATATCTCTAACTTGACACTGGTTAAATGTGCAAACCGCACGAAGCCATTACTTAAAAGAAGAAGAAGAAGAACTTGTACACGTAAGCAAAATTACAGTACACGCGCATGACATAATCTCTCAAACATAGAAATCAATCCAAACTCATTCATCAAGAAATGAATATGATATATATATTTGAACTGATTAAAGTACCTAGTAATATTGGTATTTTAAACTGTTCAAAGAAAGTTGGTACGTGAAGACATTTATTTATGTATATAAAATAAAAAGTTTTTTTAAGTATCGAGCAGATAAAAGATAATCCTTAAAAGCATGACTGTAGTAGTATTGTTCCAGCACAACGAGTGGCCTAAAAAGAGGACATGTATGAGAAATAATTACTATTAAAACCTGATTTGAACCTCATAACTTCAAATAACCGAAACAAGACTTCTAAATCGAAAAATAACACCGACTCTCTACTTTATTCTTATTACTTCACACCTTACTTCGGAAATTCATCCCTGCAGTATTATTATATATTGCATAGATACATACATTCACGCCTGTTTCCCCGAAGAGGTAGGTACACTTCGCCAATTATATTGTTGCCACCTAATAGGTGGCGAGACTATTGACGCTTATCGGGTACTATTTATACCAGAAGTCCCGTAAGGAGGTCCGTGAAGAAATCTATAGAAGAAAGAGTGTCACCGATATAGCTCACATAATCAGCAAGCTTAGTGGCAGTGGGCAGGGCACATAGCACGAAGAACTGACGACTGTTGGGGCCGAAAAGTTCTGGAATGCAAGATGGACGGATGACCTGGATAGAGTTGCAGGATCACTTTAGATGCAAGCCGCCTGCAATCGGTCATATTGGAAGCTAATGGGAGAGTTCTATGTCTAGCAGGGGACCTCTTTGGGCCGATGATGATGACACACCAGAAGAGATGCTCATTTCTAAAAAAATAACTTTTATTCTGTTTACTTACTCTAGCATTGAATGAACTTGAATTACATATATTAAGTACGTATTTACAAAAAAATAATTGCTTGCCTGTAAAGTCGGTATACGGGCGAAAGTTTTACGTGACAACGACTTTGAGTGGTAAAATAATTTTAATGCGAATATTCATTCGTATAGTAGGAAGAAGGATGAAATAATAGTAACAATTTAAAACATTTATTTATACAAAGAATTATATGTAAAACATTAATTTATACAAAGAATCTCCCACTGAATTTCATATTAACAAAATTTTATTTTTACCTTTACACATACATACGTATTTATATACAAATATACATACAATAACTTGCAATACATTTGCGTACAATTGGTCGTCTCGGTTTGAATGTTTGAAAGTTTCGATTTGACAGGTTGGAGGTCAAACATTGTTATTTCAATTTTTCTGTCTCTCTCGCTCTTAGGCGGGCTAACCATGCCCGAGTGGAAGGGACGCGTGCCTCTCACTCGCTCTCATTGTGAACGCATAACGTGAGCGGAGCGTAACGCAGTTTCTTGAAGTGTCACCCGGCAAACCAATTTATAAGACGTTGTCACGTCAAAAAGAAAGTATTTATGTATGTTTATCCGTTATTTAGTATCCATAACACAAGTTCTTAATGATACTTATTTTGGAACTAAATAATTGGTGTAATTGTCAGAAATATTTATTTATTAAGAAAAAATCAACAACACATTCGTGAGCCGTCTTACCTCAAAAAATTTAATTATGTGACAGGATTCATAAAAACTTTTCATTATGTTTTTTGTCACAGAAAAGACGAAAGCATTTGAAATGAAAAACACTATGTCATATAAAACAGCTAAAGTTGGGTAACATATATATTTTCTAGAAACAAATATAATGTACAGTACCCGGAAGTAAATCATATATATCGCAAAATTGAAATTAAATTTCCATGTTCATCAATATTATTCGATTTATCGTTTATCAGAATTTTAATTTTGGCACTATGCAGTTTATTGTTGTTTGAATACCTACCTACTTAAAACTCTACAAGTATTTCATGTTTCACAGGTCAAATGCTGTTTTTTTGTATATTAAAGCATTATCAAAACCTAAATGCTATTAGACGCGATGTAACAGTATATAACATATGTTATATAAGCAACCTCTTTCGATCAAAAGGGGTTAGTCCAGAGCTGGACAACAGCCACAAACCATCTTTCAACGTCCATATTCCCCATCTATGCTCACATTAATCTATTCCTGAAATATCTGACGGCACGTCAAAACAAGTCGAGAAAAAATATTATATTAATTGCAGTAATAAATTAGGATCGGCACACAAAGTTCCGTTATTTATCCGGGTCGCCGTCGATAGGGTGAGTGCCGTCCGACAATATGTTTTAATTAGTTTCCACGCAACTTGGTGAAAGTTGATCGGGCCGCGTGACACACAAGCGATTAGGGTATTTTTAGCTTCGTTTAACATTCACGACTATTCAATTGGCTAAAAAACCCTTCCTTCGCCTTTATGGGAAACGATTTTTACGCAATGAAATGCGGGAAACAATCCGCCTATCTGTGTAAGTGTAATTCACGCACGTGTAAATTCAAATTAGATTTAATAGAAAAAAAATATCTTAATGCTGAGGATTAAATGTAGTCCTCAGCTATATACAGGGAGCTTTTACACTCCATATACATATACATACATACGTATGTACATATACGCAAAACCGCTCTGTCCTGATAGCAAAGAATGCAGTAATCGACATTTTTGAGATTTTTACTTTTATCCAGAAATTGCATAAAAACTTAGTTTTTTGCGTTTATCTTGTAACCGCCATTTTGCGATTACTGCATTCTTAGTTATGACGGCAGAGCTGGCATCAATTGGAGGCGAAGAGCTGTAGATCGAGTTGTGTGGCGTGCCATTGAAGAGCAATGGCTTAATATGAGATGATGATTATAAACTAATAATTTATTTTTTACTCGTATTATAAGTGTGACAAACCAGGATTCGGCCGGTGATAAGCATGTGGCTCGGTATTGTTAGAAAGACTGGGGCAAGAAGTTTTTTGCACAGCCAATGGGAACTAGGTCTGCATAGTCAATTCAATTCAAAAGTCATTTATTTAAGTTTGGCTCAATAGAGCTCTTATGAATATCATTGTTATAAACTAACGCGCCTATTCACTGCGGGCGCGAGCTTGATCGTAAAAGAACGGGCAAGAAAATCGACAAGTTTGATTTCATCTCCCGCCAGTTACAATAAAAATATCTAATATTAAAACAATTGTGTTCTGCAGTCACAAGATCTAAAAGAACAGAAGACAAATCTCTCTTTAGCAATATTAACATAATTAAGGATAGTCGATAAAAGGACTCAATGTTGAGACGTAAGCGAATTGCGTCGATTCTTATGACAGAGCACGGGCCTTCTTTGACGATTCACCTGAGAGGAAGAGTATAAATATAGTGTTAAAATGAATACAACATACATACATACATCCACGCCTAAAGCATATTATACGCCTACACTTCGCCAATTGTCTTGTTGGTCCCACGTAATAGGTGGCGAGCCTATTGCCGGTTACCGGGCACTGTCATGTTCGCCAGAGCCTCGTCCGTTGATCGGCAGGTGTACCACTTGCAGGTGAGGTTGGCTTGGGCTCCTTAGGTCTTGGTAGGATTCCTTTAACCACTACAAAATGAATACAAGGCACTAGTATACCCCGCCATTTTTAATCTAGTCAACAGTGAGTCCAGTGATAATGAGTGACGCGGACAGGCGGGCAGTCCTTACGGAACGTTCGACCCGTCTCCGGACACGGGCCGGCCGGCGATAAGCCTGATTGATGGCCCGGCACCACGAGCGGCTATTGTTTGAAGAAGACATCCCCCATTCGACTGCAATTATAACTTTATAACCACTACTCTTGGAATTAGAATTTTTTTTCGAAAGAGTTGACGATTTTGTGGGCCTCGAATTTTAAGTAGCACACTCATTCCATGTGACCTAAAATTCTCTCTTAGTTTATAAGAGCCTGAACACGTGCTCAGGTTACCGTAGACTAGGTTAGTTCTCGTATTTGGTTTCGGTTTGAATGGCATTAGATGTCGAACGTTTGTGTGCTTTAAACTAAACGTTATTTTAAACTGTTATCTTTGAGGTACAGAGTACTACAGTAGTATAACTATTTATCTACATACCTCACTCATCATCATATCCTAGCATTATCCCGGTAGACCCAAGGATAGGGTCCAGGGTCTGCTTACTGGTTCAACCAGATTTGACTGAATTTTAAGTTATTACGTGGAGCGACTGCCGTCTGAGCTTCGCAACCCAGAGGAAAACATCATTCTATGGTTAAACCAGCTGTCAGTCTGTTAGAAGGCACTGACTTCCTATAACGACTGCCATAGATGTTCATGACAGCCGTCACAACGACTTAATAGCCAGCCAATTAGCCAGCGATAATCTACCTACCTCACTCAATCCGAACCAAATCCACGTGGTGAAGTATATTTAAATCAATATTCCCAGTCTTGAGGGTGTTTTAAAGAAGGCTGTCTGGGAAATTAAATATTCGTGTAGCTAGTTGAAAAATAAAAACTTATATTTAATAACAGTTTTTATAAAAGAGACTTGTTGTTATATAATAAACTTATTCTTTTATTCAGCATCAGAGACTTAATTGTAAGAGTTACGTAAGTACATAAGGACTTAATACATAAGTAATACTACTTACTAATTACATTGTTATGATTTGAAATTACTGGACCATGGTTTACCTTCATCATCATCTCAGCCATCCGACGTCCACTGCTGAACATAGGCCTCTCCAATAGATTTCCACATTGAGCGATCCTGAGTCGCCTGCATCCATCGGCTTCCCGCCGCCCTGACCAGATCATCGGTCCATCGCGTGGGAGGCCGTCCTCTACTACGTTTACCAGTTCGCGGTCGCCATTGCAGAACCTTGACGCTGCAGAACCTTGACGCTGGTTGGTTTCCCTTAGTTTGCTAAAAAAATTATCAATGAGTGATTTGTTTTCTAATCATACATTATTCAAATACAAATATTTTAATTCACTACAGACACAACATTCGAAGGCAAAATCCAAACCTTACCGCTCCTAAAAGATGGTGAATAAACCTAGGTTTCAATGGTAGGAGCCACCAAACAATCAAGGAAAGAACTTGGAAGATACTGATCTCAAGTTATTGGCGCTCTCTATAATAGGTTTACATGGGGTTAAATACGGCATCACACGCAACACAGCTACAACTATTACTCAATTGCCATTAGTGAATCATGTTTTAAAGATATATTCAGGTATAAGTCTGTTTACTAATTCAATGCTTTACTACTATTTCTGTTGAAGTTAAATATACATACAAACAATAGTGTGTAGATGTAAAGTAAACAAGGTTTCTCAATCGTGCCGACTATATATTTCTAAAATGGTTTGGCATAGGTAATGAAGAAGATTAATGAAAGCAAAAATGGTGGACGAGAGAGTGAAAATACTGGTAGGGGAAGGCCGCGTATGATTTTCAATATACATAGGATTTCAAAGAAAGGTAATGGGTAAGTGATAAATTATTATAATGTATAAACAATATACATCTTTGTCACAAATATCAATTATATGTGGGTTGGTTCGAACTTCTTCGAAAGCTTCAAAATTATACGTATTTTACTAATATTCGTTCTTTATATTTTTTTTCTGTCTTAAATAGGTACTTACTATTTTCTGAGGATATGTTTTTTGTGCATATCATTAAACATAGATAGAATAAAAATAAATGACATTACACATACATACATACATTCACGCCTGTTTCCCGAAGAAGTAGGCAAAGGCATACTATACGCCCACAATTCTTCAATTATATAGTTGGACCCACGTAATAGGTGGCGAGCCTATTGCCGATTTTATGTCATACATTAGTAGATTAAACTATTTATTTATGTTATGGATTGTATAATGTTTGAATTTGTGTTAGTGTGTGACCGTGACAGTGCACTTAGGCCCCTTTGAAATACTAGCGGTTTCATAACCATAGCTTCGAGCTGGGAAGGGGACCTTTTACTGGTCTACGTATTCTAGTTGGGGTTTTTTTTGTTTTCTGTTAGCATTATAATGCCTTTAAAACTATATCAATAAATATAAGTACCCAATTGTGTAGATAGACCAAATAAATAATTTTATTCTTATTCTAGATTAAATATGTTACTAATACTTGCTGCATTTTATAGTAAGTCTTTTTTTAAAATTATTATCACCTGCATACTTTGTATTAACATACCTTCAGTGACGAGAGAAATCAGCGAGAGTTATGAAAGCCGACTTTCCGGCCCTCTATGAATACCATTAGCATTCGAACGGTTTTACTAATCGCTCGAAAAGTTTTAATTGATTCGATTCTGGGGCGCGGGCAGACGCGTTTTGTTTATGTATTCCCATCACGAGTCCATTTTGTCGGAGATTAAAACGCTCCGCAAGTTTGGCCGATTATGCCGCCGATGATGACCCTCCAAAATTTTCACCATTTTGTTCGCTGATGAAATTCACTTCGGAATGAGATCGATTGTCGAGCGAGTTGTGAATACGTTCCAAATGAGTTTTAGTGATTTTCACGAGTTTTGGGCCAAAAGTGGATAACTTGGTTTCTATTTTTGGAACCAGCAAATTATTCCATTTATGTTCCGATTAGGATTCAGTTTATATTATCTTTCAACGTCCATAACTGGCTGACTTTTGTTACTGACTTGTATTTTCATACATTGTTTATCATCTCAACTTTAGTAATTATGGTGTGTTATATAGTAGTGTGAGTGCACAATGAAAAATTTTAGACGAGCAAATTCACAACGGGATAAAATTAGAAGTTACAGTTTGAAAACTTCTTAATTAAATGTCAAGCACGCTATAGAGCACTTAACAGTCACCTGATTAATTTTTAGTTTGATTTTTATTTGCATTTACAATGCTTTATTTATTTATTACATACATACATACCTACACTAAGTCAGGAGTCATAAATGCTTACTTTAGGCATAAGAAGAACCCCCCCGACTGGTCTCCACCTTGTCGTGGTGGGGGGGCTGAGCACCTCCCGGAGGCCGGGAAAAGGTAACACCCAAAGCCCGACGACTCTGGGTGCCCTTAGTACTGACTACCGGGGGAGAAACTAAGAGGGACCTGTGGAGGGCGCAGCGGGCGGGCTAGGAGGGCCCGTCAAGCAGCGCCAGGAGGGTCTTAGGCAGTGGGGGCAGGGGGCCCCTGCTGTCTAACCATAGACCCTCCGAGAAGTCAGCCACATACGCTATGGTCGCACAAGGAGGTAGGAGGGGCGCGTCCACTGCGCCTCTCTGAGGAGGTCCTCCCGGTTTTGGTCCGGGGGACGTTGGCCGCAGGCGGGTTGTCAGACGCTGCAACCCAGGTACTGGCCCCCGCTTTTTTCTCAACAAGCGGCGGGCGTCGTCGGAAGATTTTTAGTGGGTATTACTGCTGACAGTCGCGTCTGCCAGTGGTGAGTCCCACACTACCTTTCGGTCCCCCTTTGGCCGGAAGGTAGTGAGTAAACGCATTTTGTTACCGACATAAAACAAAAAAAAGGCATACGAAGGAAATGTTAGATATAAAAAATATAACAACAGTACGACACATACCTGCCTCTGCCAATCCAGTCTGGGCACGTGTGGTTTAGTCAAAGTCAAAGTATTTATTACCAAAACTATGTTGTATATTATACAGATGTTTAAGAAAAGGTAATATCAAATGTAGACCCGGATAGGGCACAGCAAAATAAATAAATTATTGTTATTATCAACAAATTGAATTATATAAAATTTTAAAGCAAAATAAAATAAAATATGAGAAAAAAAAAATATCAAGTCAGAATCCCTCTCTCCCTGTCTTAGTGAATGAGCTGAGATTATAAGTCTACTTTTTATACAAAAAGCAATAGAACTTATATTAACGTTGTTGTTGTAGTTGTTGGGGCGATACCACTCTAAAACTTGTGCATCTAGTCGAAAATAAAGTAAATCCAAGTTTCTAAAACTGAGTAGAAGTTGTACGTCTGTTGTGAATTGATAAGTCGAAACGACTTAACTTAAAATTTATTTTAAACCAGTGCGTGAGGAAATATCTTTGTTCACAATTAATCCAAAACTTCTCAGTTTTAGAACTGTGAAAGTCTTTTAGGCATGTCAAATATTCTATTATCTATACTAATATTATAAAGAGGAAAGATTTGTATTTTCGTATGTAACGAATAAACTCAAAAAGTACTGGACCGATTTTAATAATTATTTTTTCATTAGATAGCTACATTATCACTGAGTAACATAGGTTATATATTAATTTCGAAAAAAATAGGGTTCCGTAAAATATTTGGGTTTTTCAGACACAAAGTGTAAAAAATTCAACCAGAACAGTTACTCATTTTGCGTACGCTGCCTAAGCTATAAAAGATAGAACTACAAAATGCAGGATTGAATTGTAGATCTTATAAATATCTACTAAAAAGTCCGCGACACACTATACCTACCTATATCGAGTGAGGCACAACAACCATTTTTTTATTTAAAAATCTTAAATTTTTTTTGGGCTACATTGAAACGCATTTTACTTAATTATGCTATTAATCCTTATCAAAATAAATAATTTCATCACTAAGTGCAGTTTATGTAGATACTATTTGGTTTTGGAATGATCAAAATTGGACGTTTGTTTTTGAAGTTATGGCGAACTTAAATTTATTGTTACAAAGATATTTTTACCAAAACTACAGGTTGCTCTCCGGGTCTGCCAGTAGGAGTAAAAACTTAGTATTAATTAGATTTAAATGTTTTCATCATTAACAACTTTAACATCCACATAAAGACAATCTATGCAGCCTGCGGATAATGACTGCGTCGTCGATGTTAGTGTCGGTGTCTGTGAATTGACCTGGGAATCATTTTGCTGACCGTGTCTTTTCTGGGTAGGCATTTTGCAGCGGTAGACGACATCCACGCGGGCGGAGCCGCGGGCGACTGCTAGGTCTTTATTACTTCATCAGAGCCTAGCCAAACGAAACTCATACTCGAAAGCATGACACATAAACACACTATTACATTCATAATTTGACGACCGATATGGCGTGATTGCGAGAATACCCGCTCTCCGCTCCTAAGGTCGTGGGTTCGATTCCCAAGCAGGACAAATCTTTGTGTGCATGAACATGAATATTTTTTCTGGTCTGGGTGTTTTCCTATGTATATTAAGTATGTATTTACAAAAAAAAAAAAAGTATTTGTGTATATCCGTTATTTAGTATCCATAACACAAGTTCTTAATGACACTTATCTTGGAACTGAATAATTGGTGTAATTGTTAGAAAATCTCAATTTATTATTTCTTTATAATATATATTTTAAGACCTAATTGTACACCAAATGAATCAATAAAGAATTATGATTATTCATTTATCGGCATTCAATATGTCAAATAATATGACACTGATGGGTGTCTAATGTGACATCGTTGGTGAAGAACAAAAGGTCAATCAACAAGCAGGAATTACCATAGAGCTCGGTCAATCACGACATTTAGATGCAAATCCCCTAACTAGGGCGGCAGATCTAATTTTGTCGGAGACGACGTGACTATAAATTACTGGAACTAATAATTATGTAGGTAGGTGGATTTTACTAAGTTAATCATATTTTGGTCAGGATTTACGCAGTTCGTAGTTACGCAGTTCTAGGTAGTTGAAAACGATGAAGATTGTAACTAACCAGTCGATAATTTAAAAGAGCATAGCCTGTGAGTTTCTTGCCAGACTTCTTACAGAGCGGTGGCTCGGAACTGGCTCTTAGATCCACTTTCACTTAAATAGTTTTTGTTTTTTTAAATTGTTTGGTTGCAAGTGAATCTAACTTTCGTGATTTTAGTATAATTATATTTTATTTGTTTTTGTTAATTTTTTGACGTTTGAGTTTGAGTTTGAGTTTATGAATTAAAAAGTATGTTGACTTTGACTTTGACTTCTTTATTTAATTATATTAGGGTAGGTACACGGACAGATTACTATCATTAAAAATTAAATAACACTAAAAAAAAAGCCTAGATAGTAATCCGCAATTAGCAGCACATATCCTTTGAAGTGAAGCATTGACAGAGGTCAGTCCATTGGATGGGTGACCATCTAAACAGCATTTAAGAAGCGTGGCCGTGCTACCAAGTCACAAAATGTTAGTTTTGGTTATTATTTTAATATATGTGGTACTAAATCGTTATGCCATCTTATTTCAGTAACAATATAGTTATAATTATATCTATGGGTTTTGCGTTACTATAGAAAGAAAATCGTAAAAAATTATAAAACACTAGGCGGAGAAAAAAACAGGTCGCTATAAGACAAATCAAGTGCGTTAAGTAGGTTTCACTCTCATATTTCACTTCAATTTAGATAATACAGAAGTAAATTGTGATGCACTTCAATTATTGAACATCTTAACACTATATTAACATAAGAGCCTTTACGCTGAACATTATAATAGTTAAGATTATCTTGTCGCAATATAAAATAAAAAATATTAACTCCTTTCGAAGCTTATCTGACGGGCTCAAAGGGCCCTTCATCGCCAGTCCTCGGATTAATTAAAGACACTGCTTTAGTGGGTGGATAAGTGATCAGAATCTATCATCACTGTTCAGCAGTATAACATTAATGTCAGTGTTTCGTGGGAGCAATTATTTAAATATCAAGTTATTAAACGAATATAGCATATAATAAATTGATCCTTCAAAAATGTCTAGTTTGCACATACAAATACTGAGTGAGCACCTAATATTGGCCGGCTAAATTAGTATGTCTGATGTACAATAAGGTTAGTTTGGCAATTCAAATACAAACCAATTTTTTTTTATATGTCTTAGTTATATATTGATGCCAGAGCTTTAGTGGGGATTAATTAACTACGCTAACAAGTTATTTAAAAAAAAACATTTTGTATAAATATAAAATTTTGTACGACGAAACCCTGAACCCTACGAATGGCTACAGGCTCCTTTTATCAAGAAAATGCGAGATTCCTGTCACGAACAGTAAACAGAACTTAGTCTCATATAAAATGACACTTCAAAAAATACGCAGGAAGTTATTTCACAACCCGTATATGGATGGTACAAAAGTCGTTCGTCACTAAAGAAGAAGTTCCGCGTCTGACAGTTCTCACAGACCCTCGATAAATCACTGTCGGGCGCTTTCAAACCAGAAGTTTCCAATTGAAATTCCAATTGATAAAATATATTTATTGACTTTACTGGTGGGACGAAGGGATGGTAATTTCAACAACTATGTTAAACTATTATTGACATTGAAATGACCGCCACAGAATACTGAATATCTTTATTGGTCACCGTAATAGACAAATAGTTTATAGTTTTGACAAATTAGCTCGTTGGCGCAGACTTATATTTTGTGGGTTTTCGAGCAAGGCAATCTTTAGATTGCGATTGTCATCAAAGTATCATAAAATATATATAAAAAAGGCATCATACCCACAGTTAGAAAACATCTTTTATTATTAGTTTTTATTACGTAAATAAGTAGGTAGTTTAGATTCACAATTGTTATAATTCAAATAAGGAATAAAAAGATCTTATATTTAGTATCTTAACTCACACATTTGTTTTACATTTATAGTTATTTAAGTTAACGACTCAAAAAATCTAAAAAAGCTTGACAATCTATAATTGCTTCTTTTCTCACACACCGAGGTGGGCGGGACGCCTGTCTACTCCAGTGGCGGCAGGATAGTGACGACCTACAGTAAAGCTTAAAGTGTTTCCTAAGGCATAGAAGCTTGTACATAAGCGTTGAATATCTTATACATCGTTCTTTAATTTAGATCGTGTTTCGTTTCAAAATAGCCAATCTGTATGTGGTCCGCAGACCAAGATAAATTTATATATTAATAAAATAATGAAGATTCATTTACAATGTAATTATACCAATAGTAGTCGCGTTTGTCATATTAAAAATTTACCCTGTGGATTGGCTATTTTGGGGACGCAATTTGATATAGTTGTGCCGCAATTTGATATTCTGTGTATAAAGCTTCCTACACAAATTAAATTGATCGTGGCTTTAGTTTTGATACTGTAATATTGATTTAGTCGTAGATGGCTGACGGGTTCCGCGATGCCCATGAGACGGGCCCTACAATAAATATTTATTGAGGGTACGTTTCACATTCACTTTATTGGTTAACTTGATAGTTTAACTATGATCATTTGTTATTTGTGTTACTATCTACTATTATCTTCCGCATTCTGTGCCGCTTGTGACTTATCACATTCCCGAATGAGCAAATACAGCTTCTTTTGCATTTATAATATTTCTTTATTCTGCCGTCGATATGGAATATATGTGTCGAATTTTCTAGTAACGAGTTTCCACGCAAGGTTTTTTTTGAATGAAACTTGTCGTAATGACCCATTTTTGGTTGATGGTAAACAATTGGGACAGGCCAATCAAAATTGAGCCTGGAGTACAAGCAAGCACATAAGCAAGAAAAGCCGCATCAGACCCCGCTTCAAAAGACCCGAGACAGTACGAATTGTCGAACGCATACGCCAACAGAGAATTCCGAAGCGAAATGAATAGAGGAACTTTTTTTAATTCAACCAGAACAAAACACAATGAAGCCTATCAATATAGTATAATGTTAATAACCGTGAACGAATATTTAACGTGCCTTCCGAAGCACAGAAGCGCTCGATAATAAATGCCACAGATCAGATCGGAGACCCGAGGATTTGCCTCTGTAAACTCAGTTTTACTTTGGCCTCCATTTTAGACCACCTAGTATCTACTACCAGAGCTTCCCCAAACGATAAGGTTCAAAAAACTTTCTATGGTCTGAATTTCGATGGATCCATTATGAAGATGCTAGACGAGGCCCCAGAAAGGGGAGAATTTGCATAAGGACTGGTCTTAGATTCTTGTTATAATTTGTCGGGGTCAAGCAACGATCCGCAGCAGAGCTAAACGCGGGGCTGCGGACGTACCCCTAAACATTTCGGCCATAATAACTCTTCGGATTGGTATATGCCATGGGTTGAAGGTGGGATCCATTATGAAAATTTGAAGCATCATTACTACAAACAAAATAGAGAAAAGAAGGACCCAACAACATACTCTTTAATGTTATTCTTTCTTCATGACACTTGATCAAAAAATCTTAAAGTACTTGTGAAAAAGGAATTGACAGCACATACTTACAGAAAGTTAAGTCAAGTACCTGCTACCTTTGTAGAAACTTTTTGTTAAGGCCTTTGTGTTGAGATAACTCGAGTTAATAACTTTAGATAGTGCCATCGTATTCCTGCTGTCTTCTTTAAACAATTTCTAGCTACAAAACAAAGCTAAGGTCAGAAGCTAGGCTAAGCGTCACAATATCAGCCCGGATCAAGCCCGGAAAAACAGACTGTTAGAGTGATCATAAAAATAATTATATGGAAATAGTTTCGGACCTACAAATACGTTTTGTAGCGATACAGAGAAAAAGAAACACTACATTGCGGCTGTCTTGACATACATACATTCACGCCTGAGCAGAGGCATATTATATGCCCACACTTCGCCAATCATTGGTCCCACGTAATAGGTGGCGAGCTTATTGCCGCTACCGGGCACTGTTATGTTCGCAAGAGCTGTTTTTGAATACATAATAAATGCATATTTTTCGTGATGTATTCGCATTACGCTTACTGGCTACATAGTGAAATCGGTAAAGTATGATGTGAGACCTTATAAGATGTAAGAATTTATTTACGTTGCTTATCTTTGAAAGGTGTAAGCTTATGCACGAGTCGGAGTGACTTTTGACATTCAAGCTAATGCAACGTAAGTATCAAATTCAATAACATTTAGTCAAATTTGGCTCAATAAAGTTCTTATGAAAGTCTACTTCAAGCGCGTTTAATTTTAAGTTTGACCTACATAAGAGCAAAATAATTTATTCTAAATAGGCTCATACTATTTAGAATAAATTATTTTGAATTTTGAACTTAAAAAATAGCTTTCATTGCGGGCATTTATTTAATACACCAGCATCATTCATCAATACAATAAATCAGAACAGGAAGATTTTCTAATATACTAACTAACTCTTTAGGCAGTACAGCTAGCTATATACAAAATAAGAAAGAAGTGATAAGATGCTTTACCATTAAAACCCTAGCCACCAGCATGAACGGAATTTCACTGTACCAGGAAGTAGCTCCGGCTTGGGAAATGTAGAGATAGTAATATGCCTATTGCAGTTAATTGTTCATTACATTAAACAACAAACATACATACATTCACGCCTGTAGGCAGAGGCATATTATACGCCCACACTTCGCCAATTATATAGTTGGTCCCACGTAATAGGTGGCGAGCCTATTGCCGCTTACCGGACACTGTTATGTTCGCAAGAGCCTAGTCCGTTGATCGGCAGGTGCACCACTTGCAGGTGAGGTTGGCTTGGGCTCCTTAGGTCTTGGTAGGATCCCTATACACACCACATGTCGAGTTGTCTGTTGTTGTTAGTTATAATTGTAATCATGAATTAAAAAGTCAAGTAGTCAAATTAAAGAGATGTTTCACCACTCAAATTGCACTACCTTCCCACAAAAGCGCTCTAGTAATACATTCAAACATTTAGCTATTTCTTGTCCATGACTTCCGTCCAAATAAAAGTAAAACCAGCCGTTAGCCGGCATTGTGCAGAGAGAGAAATAAAATAACATAAAACACAGCACTGTCGAGGGATTACTTTTAATATTTACAGACTTTTTGAACAACATCAAAAATCTGTTCCTAAAAATTGTAACTTAAAATAAATGATATATGCAAATTATTTGTGAACTAATTTAAACTCAAGCATTGCATATCCTAAAGTTCTTCGTTTGATGTAGTTTCGTCTTATGTAACCGGTTAAAGACTCGATTTCAGGACATGTATTGTCACCCTCCGGGACAGGTCTCACACCTGGCGTGGTGGGGGGACTGAGTATCCGCCGGTAGGGCGGAGGCCGGGAAAAGAAAACACCAGGTTGCCGACTCTGGGTGCCCTTAGTACTAACTATTGGGAGGGAAACCAAGAGAGACCTGTGCAAGGCGGGCCAGGAGGGTGTTAGTAGTTGGCCACACACGCTATGTCGCACAAGGAGGTAGTAGGGGCGCGTCCACTGCGCCTTTCTGAGGAGGTCTTTTCGGTTTTGGTTCGGGGAACGTTGGCCGCAGGCGGGGTGCCAGACGCTGCAACCCAGGTACTGGCCCCCGCCTCTTTCAAGCGGCGAGCGTCGTCGAAAGATTTTTAGTGGGTATAACTGCTGGCAGTCGCGTCTGCCGATGGTGAGTTCCACACCTCCTTTCGGTCTCCCTTTGGCCGGAAGGCAGTGCGTAAATGCATTTTGTTCCCGACGTAAAAAAGGACATGTATTATCTCCTCCTACCTTCGCAGAGGGCCTTACACCAGCTGCTTCCTGTCTCCCAGATGAAAGCCTTTGAATGTTTAAGCGTTGGTAGCAGCTGCTGTTCCGATAGGTGGTCCCGATAATATTTAAAACTATTATAAAATCAATATGAAATACCCATGCTCTGAACTGTCTGCTTTACTTTGTTGATAGTGCCCGAAAATTTACCGTTTACAGTGTAGAACGGCCAAGAATACCACCCACTCCCATCTTACGGGGAGTTGTAAGAGACGACGAATAGAAATCTTACCGGAGGATGGGCAGCAGCGCCATTTTGGAACTTCGATCACTAACTTACCTGCCCAGCGTGATGATTATGGACCCGCAATGTTCGGCAGTGGAGTCATAAGGCTGTGTGATGTTCGATTACTTAGGACCATGTAGCTATGAGCTTTACTGCCGAATACTCAAACGCCACTCAAATATTTGAGGGCTGCTTAAACCATTGAGCAGCTCTCAAATATCCGAATTGGCATACTCAAATGCAATATGTAAGCAGCCGTTACATTTGAGAGCTGCTCAAATGTAGGAGGCCCTCAACTGAGTGGACGATTTGAGTAGGATTATAATTAGTAAAAAGCCACACCTTTAGTTATTTACACAAGTTAAAAGAATAAGATGAATATCGTTTATAATGAAGTGGAAAATACTGGTAAAATCCTGCAAGGCTTCCCCGCCAAGACTGCCCGCGATCAGCCAACTCTCGCCCTTTGTTCAACCCTCTTCTTGGGGGGCTTCTCCCGGTTCACCTTTGACGTTGAACAATAAAAATGGTTTATATTTAGAATGTTTTTCCAGCGAAGTTTTTTCTTCCATTTTTAAGGTGCAGGTTTTTTTTATAAAAAGTTAATTTATGTCTCGCCGTGCGTAAAATGCGACCAAGGGATTGATATTTCATTTGGTGTCAATATGGACGAAGGGCTAGACCTCTTACTATTTGACAGGATTCATATGAACTCTGCTGTAACCGTATAGAACTCTCTTAAATACTCGTAAAATAAAAAAAGTCTGTTGTCAGACAGATTCGGGTTGCCGAAGGTATCTCGGCCAAAGAGTTGCTTACACGGCAGTGGCTGCCGCCTCTCTCACTCATGGGCGCAGTTGATTGACAGATAAGGGCAAGTCGTTTGAGCTAGCTGCCATTTTGGACGAAAAGAGAAAATAGATTGAAAGTCAGTGCCAAAAGTTTACAATTGTAAGGTAAGGTGACTAGGCGAATCAAAGGAAAGACAAACTCAGTCGACTGTTCTTGTATTAAGAGGATTATATTTAATACTGTACTGTGTACTGTGTACTATAGGTGTACAGGGATCCTACCAAGACCTAAGGAGCCCAAGCCAACCTCACCTGCAAGTCGTGCACCTGCCGATCAACGGACGAGGCTCTGGCGAACATAACGGTGCCCGGCAAGCGGCAATAGGCTCGCCACCGTATGGGCGTATAATCTGCCTCTGCCTATCCCTTTGGGGAAACAGGCGTAAATGTATGTATGTAGTTGTATGATATTTAATACAATCTAAAATTAAATACTACTTGATAGCTACGTATATGAGGTGAGGTATGTCACATTACACTATTTCAATCATATATTTGACGAATCTAAATGATCCTGTTGATCTTAGAGACAATAAAGTGTATTTAATTTTATTTTATGCAAAGCCATTATTTTCTTGCAATCAGTAATAATAAAACGATAGTAATGACTGACTTACTAAGCTACTTTTAAACCTTTAAAAGTTATCGTTTTGATTTTCGTTTCGTTTCGTTTTGCCACACAGGGTAAATATTGGCCTGGGTGTTGTCTATGCATATATGGAAAAAATATGTTTATCTGTTGAGCATCACACACAATACAAGCCCTGCATAGTTTACTAGTTTGAGGGCTATGTGAATTATATTAAGATATTTATATTTTTGTAATATTAATAAATTTTGCTTCAGTTCCAAGATAAGTATCATTAAAACCTTGTGTTATAAATCTAAATAACGGATAAACATATATTATTCTTTTATGTAAATACTTAGCTAATATATGTAGAAAAACACTCAGATCAGAACAAAGATTTGTTCTGTGTGGGAATCGAACCCTCGACCTCAGAAGTGAAGTGCGGATATCCTCGCCACGACGCCATATCGGTCGTCACAATGTACAAAGTGAATGCAATAGCGAAAGCTTTTCCGTATTAAAACAACGAGTTGATGTTTTACCCTCCATTAAATCCCGGAAACACTGAGCTATAACAAACAAGACAAGTGGAGGTTCCTACTAAGGCGTTCACTTTAACCAACTCTCGAAAAAAAAACAAACAAACTAATAAGTTCGATTGTTTACTAGTAGGGGTCGCTGGGAGCCGCAATAAAGGGCGAGCTGCGGGCCGCGGTCCTTCCGCCCTTGTCTGTAACTTTCCTGAATATATTATGAGAAAATTCTTGAGGAAACTTTCATAACACGGGATGAATGCCGGTGGTTAACTTTATCAGTTTTTGCAAATATACGTGTGAGAATGGTTTATTTGTTGTTGTGAAATTTGTAACGGAGGTCGCATCATTGTGTTAATAAACATTGACAGTGACGCTTATGTCACGCTGTGTATGTGTCACCGTAAAATTGTAAATAACGTTAAATTATAATCTATCCCGCGATATTGTAATCTGTCGAAAAATTGTGATCCAAAACAAACTGCTTACAATTTAACGCATTATTTTTCGATCGATTATAATCTATCAAAGACAAACCGTTAAATCACAATCTGACGCGCGTTAAATTGTCAACTGTTTAAAGCCTGTTCATGATTGGCTGGTCTTGCCATCAAGACCACACAACCACTCTCTTATTTATTATTTAACTGCACTTCTTTAGGTTATCACAGGTCCGTTAACACTCCCTACAACTTATTATAATACAATGCGTTATCATTATTAACACGAAATCTGTTTTAAATCACCAAAACACTGTTTGTTTACATTTCACAACAAATGAATTTGACTAATAACAACCGAAGATGGCGACGACGGGCGGCTGAGCGGGGAACATGAAGTTCAACCAGTCAGAGCGCGAGGTGCGTTCTGTCGCATGCCATTTTACAATCTGACGATTTGTCTTCGATAGATTATAATCTATCGAAAAATAATGCGTTAAATTGTGAGCAGTTTGTTACGGATCACAATTTTTCGACTGATTACAATATCGCGGGATAGATTATAATTTAACGTTATTTACAATTATACGGTGACATATGTATTGGTCGTATACATTATAGTAAAAACTTGATGTCAATTCAAATGTCACTTTGATAGTATTGTCGCCTTTTGTTTTTTGATTGGGTGAGAAAACTGACATGTAAGTACGTTAAAATTTTTACAGTTTGGAACTCCATAAGATTAAATGAGATGATTATAATTTTATGATGTAGCAGATACAAGTTTTATAAAAATGGTAAATTTATTTTTATTTTATTTGCTTGATATAATTTATTCCCTCAACAAAAATTTTAATGACCGATAAGCGGCAATAGGCTCGCCACCTAAAACGGAGGACGAACATTATAATTGGCGAAATGTGGGCGCTTAAAGGCGTGATTGTATGTATGTATGTATAATACTTGTATGTTATCCTGTATACACCATCATTCGCCAAGTTCCCGACACATAATACGTAAGGAGCCATTACGTAATATGTGCATACATCGCCCGGAGACCTCCCGCCCTAGAGCCCAGGTCTTGCGACGGGACCGAAATAGAAAGCAAAGGTATTAGCGATTTCACGTAGTTGTGACGATATTCGATTCGTCTTTACTTTTCCTCATGTATTATGTATGTTTTATCTATGAGCTGGCGTATCTATTTTTACTATACCAAAATATACAATTATTTTGGACCAGATTAGAAATAAAGCTCAAACTTATGTAAAATATTAAAACGATTGTTTAAAGCGTTTTCGAAAAACGTCAAGAAATATTGCCTCACATTATTGCGATAGGAGTAAGTGAAGATCATATCCTTCCATTTGCTATGATCCCAGCCCACACTTTTAGCTTCATTCACACTCATTAACCTGTTCATACACACTCATTAACCTGTTCAAACACACTCATTAACCTGTTCGTACAAACATGTTTGGTGCCGGCCTAGAATGGCGCCACCCCTTTCATTTCACGGGATTATGTGCAGCACCGTCATTGTGCATACTGGCGTGAACTGTGATCACCTACCCGCCTGAAGCCCAGCC
Source organism: Musotima nitidalis (assembly GCA_949126915.1). Classification (NCBI taxonomy): domain Eukaryota; kingdom Metazoa; phylum Arthropoda; class Insecta; order Lepidoptera; family Crambidae; genus Musotima; species Musotima nitidalis. The sequence goes on from OX421416.1 coordinate 20,878,122, forward strand.
CGCCCAGCGTGAAGCGTGTTGATTATGGGCAAATTCCCCTAATAGAATTTATTCTATTGGGTAGGCCAATTTTGAGCAGTAATAATAATAATAATAATAAAAACGTTTATTTGGTACATTACAAATTACAATACAAATAAAAAATCTTAAAGCTAACAGTATCTTAAATAGTACCAAAAAGGCCTCCGCTCAGCATAATGTCGCAACAAAGGTTGTCACGACGCTGGTATTCTGCGGATGCCGGTAAGATGAGGTAATGACTCCTTATAAACAAACTAAAAATAATAAGATATTGCATTACTTGACTGCCATCTTAACTTATAGCATCATTATATAAAATCTAATTTATTTATTTAACTATAGCAGACTTTTGCAGGCTCAATAGATGCATCCTATATTTATATTTAAAACACTGAACACTAGACAACTTTCTTATTGGTGGAGGAATGTTGTTCCAGCACATCGAGGCACAGTATCGAAAACTACCACGAAATGACGCTGAGTGGTGTGCAGGGACCATAAGCTGATCCAAAGAACGAAGGCGTTGTGTAAATTTTAGTTTATTGTATAAATATTCTGGCCGTTTACTTTACGTAGACTTTATAAGGCTGACATGATGACACACCCGTAGGCTTAGGGTACTTTACACATACCCTTTTTTAAAAACTAATGCATTTGGTTATGCCCAGTTATTCCGTTTTCTCCCACTGAAAACCATTTTAAAGGTAAAATCAATGGCTGAAGGTAATAATTTATTTACTGATTGCTTATAACTCTTTACAAACAGCCACTGTAAAGGCCATTCATAGCCCGGCTAACTGCAAAAGTTGAAAAGGCGTACTAACTCTGAAAACTGCCGAAGTAGCGAGTTCTATTCTTTTGTAGCTCTACTACGAACGAGACCAGCCTTATTATATAAATCAATTATTTAAACAAAACAGTACGATGAATGTGTTACTTTCCATAGTTAGTGACTCGTATTTTAAAACAAAGAAATTACAAAATGAAATATTGTAATTTGTAATGTACCAAATAAACATTTTTATTATTATTATTATTTAAATATTATCATCGACAAGATGTGTAAAGATTAATTGACCGGCTCCTGCCTTAGTACTCTAAAATTATGTGATTTACTTAACGAAAAGTGTGCCAGAATAAATAAAAATAAAATAAAAAAATAAATAAAATAAAACTATAACGAATGAATGATTTGTAATCTCATTTATGACAAACAATTAAATCTTTTAAAATTTTATTTTATCCTATCATAAAATTTTATAAGATTTCTTTGTTTCTTTACATTCAACGGGCTCCGAAACTACTGGACCGTTTTGAATAAAATTTAAATTTATATAAATTAGGGATCCCTACTAAAACTCTAATAAAGTATCCCAAAGTGTATTTTAAAAAAAAAATCTACTAATGCGAAGTTAGGGCGTGCTAGTACTTTGAAATAACAATAACATATTTGTGTAATACCCATGGTAGAACTGTAGAGTCGAACATAATGTTAAGCTAAGATTGTCGCACACTGAGCGGCCGGCAGTTCCGTTCTCGCCGCTCACTGGGACGTGTTAAACGACTTCGACAAATAGGGCTGCCACCGCTAGAATATCGTCCAAACTTAATATTCCAGAAACCGGCGACCTCGATCGAAATCCGGAGTGGATAGCAACCCGGGCTATTCCGTTAATAAAGTCGGAAGAAATTTGTTACTAACTAAACGGGGGTTTCGCGGGAGTGTGTAGACAAGGGTTGTCAGCTTGTCACTACTTATAAAGTTATAATATTTTCGTATAAATTGAATGAACTTTGGTTAAATTTTATTCAGTTGTATCTTATAATTCGTCTATTAACGTAAGGAGACAAGATACATGACATACCTTAACTAGCTACGGTTTGGGCTTCTTTGATGTTACAACTTTAACTTGAATACATGACTACTTGTTTGCCGAAATACAGTCAGTCATTGAATAGAAGCAGGTGACCATCGCCGGGCACTGTTCTTTAAATAAATACTAACACATCATAAGTATCAAATTTGGGACCCGTCGTGGTTTTGATAAGAGGTAGACTAGCTAGAGTGAGGTGGGATGTCTAGAAAGAAGTGGGATGGTCGCAATGGCTCACGCACAATCTATGGAATGCGGAAACCACCACTAACCTAAGTAAGGGACTAATCACCAGCCACTTAGGCACATACATTTCTACCACTAACAGGAAAGCGATCTGTACACGCGGACCCATATATTGATAGCAATGACTTGAGCTTGTATTAAGATAAGATAGGATAAGATAATAATTTATTTGAATCACAAACACACACATGCAGAAATATACAGTATAGACATAACAATCAAATAAAAAAATAAAAATATTTAAAAAAATAAAATTAAAAAAAAAATCCACATAATTAAGAAGTTTGCCTTCCATAGCATGTGTGCAGCAGTGACGCAAAGGGACCAAAGCTCAGTGATATTTTGCCCTCGATGAGAGCAAACACTGATTTTCAGCTTTCACCCAAGGGAGTTGCAGCTTTACGCAGAGTTTGAGCGAACGCGACAATCCCTTGCAAAGAACATCAAACAGCGGTAACAGATTCATAATCCACTAACAACCACAAAAATCTCAGCTTGATTAAAGTAAATATCACTCTGTAATTTATTGGCTACCATATGTAATAATGCATAATTAGCCACAGTAATAAATTCATGTGGCGTACTAATAAGCGTTTGAATCTAAAGCAGTCGAATCACTATCAAACAATCGACTGACAAAATATACGAATGCAAACAAATAATTTGAATTTTTATAATACAATTAAATTGTACATATTTACAAACGTAATTCGATAGTGGCAGCCCTGCACGTTGCATAGTGCGGCACATTGCGTTGGTATTTCCCACTCTACTCTTAATTAAGTTAGATTCGGAAATCGCTTAGCATTCCGATTTTGGGATGAAAATCCAAATATTGTCTGATTCACAATTTGAAAATAAGATTCTTCGAAAATACCATTGGCAATTTTATGTAAATTTATTTTAAATACTGCGTTGCGTGTCGCTTTCTAAATATGAAGCACAGACTTGCTTAGATGACCACGATTGTATACTACGAATGTCTATTAGAATATAGTCTACAGTGATGTTTTCCTATGTAGATAAAGTATATATTTACAAAAAAAAGTATGTTTATCCGTTATTTATTATCTATAAAACTAATTCCTAATGATACTTTTCTTTGTATTAAACTTGGTGTAACCTACGTATATTATGTATGTTATTTAGAATCCAAAAATGTGTAAGTATGTTTATACGTTCTTTAGTATCCATAATACAGGTTCTCAATGCAACACTTTTGTTGGAACTAAATAGTTTAAGTGATTGTTTAATTGTAAAACATGTTGTTATTTCAGGAAAAGAAATACAGGATGGATTAATTTAAAGGAAGGCAATGTATTTCGTTTCTTCATAAATACAAATTGAATTTCCCAGAAATGTCTTCATTCTCGTAGACATTTTCTATTTCTGTGGTTTCTAGGAAAAACAATCATAGTGATCATCAGTGTAGGCGAGGTGCATTTCGTTCATTAAATTAGTAGCTTTGCCTTTAAATGTAAATCGTAAATCATTAATGTGAAATTGCAGATTATTTGATGCTGATCCTTTAGAATAGTTATACATATAGTATGTTGTAAAAAAATTCTTGTAGTGTAATCTAATATGAAGAACGGATGACCGGGCGTGGGGGTCCGTCAATAGGGACCGCGTATCGGTAGCACAGTGGTGAACGGACTTTCATCTAATGGACCGATGATCGAGGCCAATGTGAAAATCTAAAGGAGGATGATGATGATGATGATGTAGATGAATGAATCATTTGATATCGATAGCTCCCGTGCTTCATTAGGCACGTTAAGCCGTTTGTGTCTGTTATCACACTTATCACGAATGTACATCCAACATCAACGTTATAACACCATTATGCTGTTGGCTTAGCATTCAGCCACTTCAGTAACATCAGTTTTCTTATTAATTTAACAAATGTATTGTTATTATAGATACGTATGTAAAAATAATTTGCCAAGGATATGTGCCGTGTGGTATAGGCCTAATGGAGACACCCTCTCTCGTCTCACTCCCCGTAAGAGTCGACGCAGAAGGGCCCTCCTGGCCCGCCCGCTGCGCCAACGGCGTAGCCGGAAAGAGAGCGGTATTTTGCCCGCTCCCTCTCCCGCTCCGCGGCCCTCCCTCTGTCGGCCATGTTTTTCATAATGGCCGGCAGCGAGAGGGCGACTCCACCCAAGGATCGGCAGATTTGGGGACTTCCCCTCTTCCGCCAGACATTCCGTCCGCCCTCAATGCGATGAGCATGCCTCATTGCTCCATCGCATTGGCTTCTGAGGCCATTCGCCGCGAGGAAACGCGGGCCGGCCGAGTAACCTCCTTTGCAGCGGCGGTGGGAACCACCACCGCGTCCGAAACCCTTACAGAGGGAGGGCTACAGAGATCCTCCCCATCACATGGCCCGAATCGCGGCCAACCTCCGCGCAGACCGCGCATTTGGCCTGGGCCCTGCAGTCTGCCCCCTTGTGGCCCTTGACACCGCACCGGAAACAGAGTCTGGAGCGGTCGACAGACGAAGGGCAATGTTGGCGCGTGTGCCCAAGCCCCATTCACTTGAAACAGCGCATGGGACGGTCCTCCAGCACCTCCACCCTCGTTGAGCTCCACCCGAGCAAAACCCGCCTAGCCTCCGCCAGAACTTTGGCCGCTGCTATGGGGTACCGCACAAAAGCGAGCCCCACTCCTCCAGGACCCTCCCGGATTGCCCCCGCCTTAATCTGGTCAGGAGGGCAACCCGCCTTGTGGGCCAGAGCCCACACCAACTCCTCCGCGGGCACAGACTCGTCGATGCCCGACACCCACACGACGACCGACTTCTCGGGGCGGGAGACCGTGGCAACCTCCGCCAAGGCCTCCCTTAATTTACCCGCGAGCTCGTCCGCTTTAGCGCCCCCATCTGGACCCGACACCTTCAAAAGCCTGGCACCCGTTGCCGACCTCCGGATGTCGAGTCCATCCTCCAGCCCCATGTCCTTGATGGGGATCGCCTTCCTAGCCCTCCGCATCACCTCACTGTAAGACACTTTGCCCACAGTGCCAGTTCCGAGCCTCCGCTCTGTGAGAAGAACTGACAAGAAACTCACAGGCTATGCTCTTTTAAATTATTTTTATTACATGACACACACAGTGTAAATTTGATGATACTGAAAGGGTCCCCCGAAGCTGTAACCAATAAAGTAGCACTAAGGGAACCTTCCATCACAGTCAACTAAGTATGTATTGTGAAACTGAGCTGAGCCTGTACAATAAGGGATGGTCACGACAATGATCTGGTTGACTTTTTATTCTAATATACACATACAAGTTGAAAATGTTAAGCCCAAGCTTGTTTATCCGATAAGTAATCATTAACAGCATAATACCCCTTTTGAAGAAACTGCTTTTTAACTACAGTTTTAAAAGTTGCCAATGGTAGATCAATTATTTCCTGCGGAATTTTATTAAAAAATCTGATACTATTAGTGTAATAATATTTCGATATTTTTAATTTTATATTTTAATTATGATGTTTTTAAGTACTATGTATAATAGTTTATGAAATAAATATTTTTTTTACTTTTATAAATTCAAAATAAAACGCAATTTGCAATACTTTACTATTTTTTTAAAATGTCCGGAGAGACAAGTTTTTTAGAGAAATACGTTAATAAAGTCCATTTGACAATGAATTTAATAATTTAGTTTACTAATATTACATAGCGGAGTAAACGAAGTTGTCCCCAAGTGGACACTAGTCGTAATGAGCGGGCGAGTCAGGTGTCCTAAGGCTTTGTGCGGCGCCCGCGTCTAATGGACGGCCACTACGTGCTAACTGGCCGCTGCTTTGTGTGGCACCCAATTACTACCTGGGACATTAGCAGACGATTGTTTCCCCCATTTGTGTTAAATTTGGTCCGCCTTATGGAAAATGCTCTATACTTGCGCCATTACAAACGTGCGAACTGAGTTATAAATCATTTTTATTTTACTTGTCGCTCACATTTATGGGTATATCGGAACTCTCGCTCGCATCCTTAGTGTTTGTGTATGACAATAAAATAGGGATTAGTCGATAGTTATTTTTTCCGGGTCACTTTTTGATTCGTTAAACACTGACATCACATTTGATCACATTATGAATAACCGAACGAGTTTAATATCTTTCTTGCATTTTAGCAAAGGTAAGGTCTGTCTTATAACAACTAACACAATGTTTACAAAAACCTGCAATTTATCTTATTTATAGTCAAATTCAAATGTCTTTATTTGCTTTACTGTTTGTCATCAACAACGTGAAACCGAGCGGCTTGCGCGGCATGGTCACCATTCCTTTAACGAATTAATTTATGCCTCAGTTCGCACGTTTGTAATGGCGCAAGTATAGTTTATTATTTTATAAGTTGTCCAAGAAAGAAATGTAACTTTTTCAGAGTTCCTATTTGGGGAATCGTTACATAATCACAAGTCACACTGGCTGTTAAAATGTTAGCGGCTGTTTAGTATGATTTTTTTAATTTTGGTATATTTATGTCTGATCATTACTAAACTAAGCCGTCTGGCAGTGGCACCTCGTGGGTGTCATAGAAGGCGACTGAGGAAACGAAATCTCATAGAGTGTTAATGTGGGTGCAGTGATCGCCACCTCTCAGCACATTGACAAGCCGACACGTTTCTTTTATAGATCTCTTTACATTATATACTTTACATATAATCATGCCTGTTTCCCCGAAGGGGTAGTAAAGTAAAGTAAAAAGTTCTTTATTTCATAAACTATTACATAGCACTTGAAAACGTCAAAAAAAATAATTTTAAAATTTAAAAAAATACTACACTGAAATCAGGAAGATTAGATTCACTTACATGAAAATAAATAAAAATTTGGTGTAAGTGATTCTAAGTGCCAGTTTTTAGCCCTCGCTCTTTGAGAAGAACTGACAAGAAACTCACAGGCTATGCTCTTTTAAATTATCAACCAACAACAACAATACGGAACACACACAGAATATTTGAAGATATTGAAAGGGTCCCCAGATGCCGTAACCAATAAAGTAGCACTAAGGGAACCCTTCATCACAGTTGAGTAATGTGAAACTGAGCTGCATTTGTACAAAAGGGGATGGTCACGACAATGATCTAATATAAGTAATCATACATACATTCACAGAAGCATATTATACGCCCACACTTCGCCAATTATATTGTTGGTCCCACGTAATAGGAGGCGTCCCTATTGCCGCTTACCGGGAACTTTTATATTGCCAGAGCCTCGTCCGTTGATCGGCAGGTGCACCATATGCAGGTGAGGTTGGCTTGGGCTCCAAATATTTACATCTCTGTGCTAAAAGTTAAGTTAATAATAGCAATGTTTCTACCTACCCTAAACGGCCTAACCTTGTGTATAATAAATTTAGGTTTTTATTATTGTTTTTACTGTATAGTTTTTATTTATGTTTTCGCATTTATAACATAAAAATAAGTAATTATTTAAAACAGGGTATGTGTGACACCTGATCAGTATGCTCCATTGAAACTACTTCCAGACCGATAGTGTTACCCAGAATGTGTCATGGGTGTGTGTTTTTGGGGCTGTGTCAAGGCTGGCCCAGTTTGCCGTGCGGCGTTCAATCATAGTCCTCAAACACTCGGCGTGGGCCGGCTGACGCGCGACGCCTACAATAAGGGACTCGTAAATTAATACTATACATACACGACTCCATTCTGTTCGTTTCAATCTGGTGGGGTGATCGGGGCCATGTTGTTCTCTAGATTTGTAAACTTGTAGCAGTGTGTAGTGACTTTATGGCACATACACTTATTTCAGATTATTCTTTTAACTTTTGCCTTAACTATTTTTCTTATCCATATTAGTTATACAAAAACAATATTAAAACAAGGTATAAAAACGATGTATTTCCGTCGAATTATCTGCCACCGGCTGCCATTAGTGTAGGAAATTCTCTCGATAATCTCATACTATGGGGTCCTGTGTCGCCCCACACGCTTCCGGCGTGGTAACGAAGGTAAGTGAGTAAGTAAATGCACTCTGCCGGCATTAGACAACGCAGCTAATGGCAGTGGTCGGGCCCCGCTGATGCAGGGATTTGGCATAATAAGACTTATAGCACTTGTGTTAGTGTGTATCTAGATTTTCGTCATAAATTTTAGGTACTTATATAAAGAATTAAATTACGTCCTATAATTTTACACATTTTTTGCATATTTCTGCGTTAAAAGTAGGCTTCCTAACACATATCCTTTGGTTTCTTCAACAACTCATAAAGCAGGTGCAATTATAAAGGCGGGAAAATAGCGGTTGGCTGATGCGATGATATATCGATGGCTCCTAATTATACTGAGTCAACTCTATTTCTAATAACTTTACAGGAAGACAACATTAAGAGAGACGTAATGTAAGGTTATATTTTCAATGTTATCAAACTCAAGAAATCATAACAAATCATAGTAAATTACTAATAATGAAGGCCTTTTCTAATAACTTTACAGGAAGACAACATTAAGAGAGACGTAATGTAAGGTTATATTTTCAATGTTATCAAACTCAAGAAATCATAACAAATCATAGTAAATTACTAATAATGAAGGCCTTTTCTAATAACTTTACAGGAAGACAACATTAAGAGAGACGTAATGTAAGGTTATATTTTCAATGTTATCAAACTCAAGAAATCATAACAAATCATAGTAAATTACTTATAATGAAGGCCTTACACAGCAAAAAATCAATATCATATTATTTACGTCGATTATTTCTATTTTATAAATGAGTCAACTACCACTTAGATTTGTATACGTCGTATTATGGAATCTACGAATTGTGTAAATAAATAGTAAGAGTGATAATGTTTTATTTACTCTCCAGTTTTATTTTAAAATTATTGTATCTAATTTCAGCAAAGATCACATTTGCGTTCCGCGTATACTAGTGCGGTGCACTTGACGCAGTGTACTATGTGCAAAATAAATAATTCCAACACCTGATCCAGTATACGTCATTATGTTTTAGATATTATTAGCGATATAATTTTTTTTTTCAACAGATAGATAATAATAGTTGTAAATATCACTAAAAGCCTTTTTCCTGAAATTTCAAAATCACCATATATGCTATGAAATATATAGATGTACAAAGATCGCAACACATATTCTTCACAATAAATGGATAATGAAATGGATGAAAAACATGGCGCTGGCACATTTGAGATCAACAGAGTAAGCCTCTTATGGTTGTTCTGTAGTAATGTAACAATAATAATATTATCTCGAAAAAGGTATGGAGATAATCCGTCTTCAGAAATCCGTAGCGCACGCATTATATTATTCTACTGAATTGTAAAGAATAATACGAATATTCTTCTTGCAATATTAATAAATAAATAAATATTTTTGATGTGACTTGTCATAGCACATAACACATCCTGCTGAATGGAAAGCAGTGAATGCTGGTTTACGCTCCGCTTAAAAGACCCTGAACTGTAGGACTTGTCTTAATAAGCTTTGTACGGGGCCCCAATTTAGGCGAGCTCCATATCGGGTCGCCATCGACGGATCCTGCGGCGGCCGCAGAGAGTCATGGCGACTTGTGTCGCTAGGGGGTATCGCACCATCTCCCATGAGGTGGCATGCGCGCTCGCCGGGTCCTCGGAAAACCGAGGAAATTTCCGGAGCCAGGGTCTCCGCCCTGCACCGGACACTATGGTGCGGTGGCGTAGACACGCTCAGACGCAGGCTCTGGGCGCATGGCAGTGGCAGCTCTTGAGGAGTGCCGAGGGTGCCGAAGATTCGAGGCGCCGTTTCCTAGAGGTGGGGGTCGATGCCCTTCCGGCTCACGCAGGTGCTTCCGGGTATGGTTGCTTCGGGAAGTATCTGTGCGACGACGCCAGGTTGATTTCCCACCCGGTGCTGCCACCACTGTGACTGCTCAGTTAACACTGCGCAGCACACGTTGGTGGAGTGCCCAGCGTGGGCGGGACCGCGAGGGATGATTACCGCGGCCCTGGGTGGAGTAGCTCTCTCGCCGAGAGCGTCGAACGGCGTGGGAGGCGATGGCCTCCTTCTGCAAAGTGGTGATGTCGCAGAAGGAGGCCGCGGAGCGGGAGAGGGAGCGGGATCCGCTATCTTTCCGGCTACGCCGTTGGCGCAGCGGGCGGGCCAGGGGGGTTTTAGGCGGCGGGGGCAGGGGGCCCCTAGTGACTCATGTACGATCACAAACACTTATCAGTAAATAATCCACCGTCATTGCACATTAAATCGAAATATAAAGTTATTTCTAAAATAAAACGTAATTCGAAATATTGTTTTTTTTTTTAATAAAACATAACAAGACACGACAAGACGTTTCCATTTTCCGCCAAGAAGTAAGTCTTATGGAAAGTTCATTCCTATTTAAAGTTTAGTTTATATTAATGTAAAGGTCCAAGTTTTTTATTTCTAATTATGCTTGTAATTTATGCATTCACAGATAGAATTGAATTGTCTAACACGAATGAAGCTAAACCCTCAAAGCATTAAGACAAGCATTTGTGCATGTAATTTGGCTTAATGCAGTAGCGCTCTTTGCCAAGTTTGTTCAGCATCACACTGCTGGTGTTTGGAGCAGTGCACACTGCGGGCTGCCTCACCAAATGAGACTGAACTCATTAATAATTGCAAGTGGTACTTATTCTCTGACTCAAAAACTAATTCATAACGTGGAGCACATTAGTTTGGTGCTAGAAATTAACAGAAACTAAATTATTTATTTGTATAATAATAACGTAGATACAGATGTTAGTTAGCGACCGCGAACCGGTAAACGTAGTAGAGGACGGCCTCCCACGCGATGGACCGATGATCTGGTCAAGGCGGCGGGAAGCCGATGGATGCAGGCGACTCAGGATCGCTCAATGTGGAAATCTATTGGGGAGGCCTATGTTCAGCAGTGGACGTCAGATGGCTGAGATGATGATGATGATGAGATGTTAGTTATATGACTGTTTACTTGTATGTATACTTTTATATTTCAACCAAAGGTATGTAAATAAATTTATCAAAAAAATTACTTGTAAGATATTAATTAACATAATAAAGTCTATACACATTTATTTGCTCGTACTATTTAAATGCTTACGTTAAGCCGTTGGTCCCGGTTATAACTAAATGTGGTACTCGTTAAGCCATGTTAGAGGCCTAAATGGGCGGCTTGAAATATTCTAACAGCAGGACGCCATACACCTGCCTCCGCCAATCCGCACTGGGTCAGCGTGGTGGAGTATGACCCAATACCCTCGCACCTCGGTATGTGAGAGGAGGCTCGTGCTCATTAGTGGGACGTTAATGGGCTGAGATGATGATTTAAATGCTTTTGCTGTTAATTATAAATTTAACTTCGCGATACCAATAATATAAATGTTAGGATTTTTGTTCCTGACTCACGAAAAAACGGCTGAACAGAATTCGCTTAAATTTAGTGCGTAAATTACTTAATCTGTGCGAGGTGGGAAATGTTAGCCGGAAGACAGAAAGCAAAAGAATTACAGTTGTGTAGTCGGCAATGTAAGCGGCAGTAGGCTCGCCACCTATTACGTTTGACCACCTATATAATTGGCGAAGTGTGGGCGTATAATATGCCTACGCCTACCCCTACAGGGAAACAGGCGTGAATGTATATATAATATATGTGTCCATTGGTTTTACTCAAAATAAAATATTTATAGTCATTTAAATAAATAATAATAGGTTGGGGAAAAAGTCTTTTCGTATTTTTGTATGAAAAGTCAAGACATTTTTTTCAAAGTTTATTTACATTTATTTACAATGTATATGTACCGTTTTGTTGAATAACTTTCTGCCATTTTGTGGGCAGAGACATTATCCCGTTACTGTAGAAACTTTGGGACTTCTGATCAAAAAAACGGGACAAATAGTTTTGGCAGTCCTCTCTTGAGGTCAACCTTACAGAACCTAAAGAATTCTGCAGAGACCGAAACAGGTGGAAATCTGAAGGCGCAAGGTCAGGGCTATATGGTGGATGCACTAGGACCTCCCAGTCGAACTCTCTTAATTTTTGCTGAGTGGCTAAAGATGTGTGTGGTCTAGCGTTATCGTGATGAAAGACCACACCCTTCCTGTTGATCAATTCCGGCCGTTTTCTCTCGACTGCTTCCTTTAATCTCATCAGTTGCTGGCAGTAAAGATCAGAATCGATGGTTTTGCCGGGCGGTAAAAGCTCATAATAAACAATGCCCTTCCAATCCCACCATACACACAGCATCACCTTATTTCGTGTTAGGCCAGGTTTGGCCACAGTCTGTGAAGCCTGGCCAACTTTCGACCACGACCTTTTTCGCACGTTCTTGTCGTACGTGATCCACTTTTCATCGCCAGTTATCAATCTCTTCAAAAACGGCTCGGTTTCATTACGTCTCAATAATGAATCGCAAATGAGTACACGGTTCATTAAGTTTCTTTGAGTGAGCTCGTGTGGCACCCAAATATCGAGCTTTTTTGTATAACCAGCTTTCTTCAAATGGGTCAAAACTGTTTTGTGGTCAATTCCCAGTTCTTCAGCTACATCGTAACTACTAATATGCCGATCTTGCTCCACTCTTTCAAAAATGGCGTCCATTTTATTCGTAACAGGGCGACCAGAGCGAGGTGCATCTTTAACATCAAAATTTCCGGACTGAAAACGTTTGAACCAAATTTGTGCTACTCTTACTGACACTGCATCAGGTCCATAAACATCACAAATTTTTTTCACTGCTTGAGTTGCATTTTTGCCTTTTTTATAATAAAATTTTAGAATGTATCGAATTTCTTCATTAGATTCACTCATTTTTACGGAGAGAAAAACAAATGAAAAATAGCGGGAAACAACTTTTTTTTATTTTTTTCTTTTCTTTATAATGGAACCTTTTTAATGTTACCAAAACCAGCCAGACACAAATAGTACAGTCAAAAAAATTTTATAATAAGTTTATACCTACGTTATGCGAAAAGACTTTTTCCCCGACCTAATATATAAGAATTAACACTTCTACTTAATTATTGTCCTCCTGTTTATTAATAAGATAGAAGGATATTATACATCGTTACAGTTAACTAACGATATATCCTCTAACATTATATTGCATTGTATAGCGTCACAGACAAATGAAGATGAGTGTGAGTGAGTGAGTTTCTTGCCAGTTCTTCTTACAGAGCGGTGGCTCGGAACTGGCACTTAGATTCACTTATCCCTAAATATTTTTTGTTATTTTAATTGTTTGATTGCAAGTGAATCTAAGCTTCGTGATTTTATTATAATTATATTTTAATTGTTTTTTTTTATTTTTTATAATTTTGACGTTTTCAAGCACTATATTGTAATAGTTTATGAAATCAAAAGATTTTTGATTTGATTTGATTTCAACATTTTACAATAGCAAACTAATTATATCCTGAGACATTTATCACACAGCGCCATCTGGCTGATCCGTAACCAGACATAGTTTTTATTAAATACCTATAATTGCTGTATGTCTTATAGAGACTTTTTTGATATTTTTTTTTCTTACTACTATCTTAGAAATTCGTGATAGGATCGTTTCTTCAGCTTGATATCTCCTCTAGATATGACAAGTTAACATTTTTAGAGTTCCGAAAAACGCTTCATTCCAACGGCTCCTAAATTGTGACGGCACATTATGCCATTTCATATGGACTGCGGAGGAACTTTGTCCAAAAGCTTTATGAAATGTTGCGTTTATTAAAATTGTTACTTTACAAATGTTGCTGTAAATTGTGTGAGTTTTCAAAATGTTAATCTTTTTTTATATGTATTCAATACTTTTGAAATGGACTCATTTTACAGACAATTTGAATTGTGATTTCACAAAGGTTTTTGATAATTTTGATAATTCTGTCTGATGAATATAAAATAACGTACAAAATTAAACATTGTCAAATAACCAATTGTACTTTGTTACGTAGATTACAATATAAAATATTAAATTTCGTTGTAAGAAAAATTAACATTAGTAGATACATTTGTATGCTGCCAGCTATATTGTTATTACGATATGACAAAAAACACATTTCACCATAAATATAGCAACGAGTTGATCGAGGAGCTTATTTATTCCATCGCCGTGATAAACTTGCGACGTACCTATTCATTGACGACCGATACGGCGTGGAGGTCAGTATACCTACACTTCACTCCAGAGGTCGTGGGTTCGATTCCCACACAGGACAAATCTTTGTGTGCATGAACATAAATATTTGTTCTGGTCTGGGTGTTTTCCTATGTATATTAGGTATGTATTTACGAAAAAAAAAAGTATTTAAGTATGTTTATCCGTTGTTTAGTATCCATAACACAAGTTCTTAATGATACTTATCTTGGAACTAAATAATTGGTGTAATTGTCAGAAAATATTTATTATTATTGTAGTCTGAAGATAAAAATCTCGTAATATCTTGGTGATAAGCGAGACCCAGGGCATAGTGAGAATCCGAAAAATAGTCCCATGAATACTCCATTTAGAACAAATTATATTAATGTAACCGTTCATCTTCAAAGCTTTCAGGAGCTGCCAAATATCTTCAACGCAGACATCAAAAAAACAAGCCCCAAGCAAAATCGGTCACTCCATTTTTTATAAAGCGCCGAGTAAGGTAATATTCATTCTGTAAATTGCGAGGTCGTTTCCGTCGTAAAATAAATATAGTTTAATATCCGTAGCGTTGAAATGACGCCGTGTTTATAGTCTGTAATCTTTGCGAGGCCTTCGTCTAAGTGGGGGCATAGAGTAGACGCGCTCAGAAGGTCGGCTTGGTGCTACGAATACCAGGCATACGCACCTGAGTGAAATCATCATCATTTTCATCTGAGCGTTATTCCGTTTGCGACTTCACGAGCCCGGACTCTAAACCTAATTAGAATTATTATATACAACTAAAGAACTAATCGATATGGTTTTTTAGAAAAAAATGACAGTTATTTTATTTATACATAAAATCAAAAAAATCAAAATTCATTTATTTAAGTTTGGCTCAATAGAGCTCTTATGATTGTCATACTTATAAACTAAGGCGTCTAAGTTAACGCGAATAAGTTATAAGAGACAGCATTTTCAGACCTGGTCATCATAATGACTATCATCATTCAGCCTTGTCCTCTATTGTGCATTGGCATCCCCAATGAAATCCAAAAATCTCATTCTGCTGGAGGTACTTGCCCATAATCACAGTTCAGGTTAGTACACAGAAATAACGTTATCCGGTATGATTTCTCTTCATCGACTCTTCCGACCCCCTTGAGACGAGAGGGGGTGGCACTATTAGGACCTGATAGTAATGACAATCTGATTGTTATTATAATAGTATGGCTTCGTCAAATGACTACACACGAACCTTAGGTATACTCTTGCAATATGAAAAATATAAATTGCAAGAAAATAAGCTTTTATAACTTTTTATGATGTTGCCTTACAATATTGGAATTTGGAACGAAGTTCCTTATCGCGCATTGTGAAAGGAAAATATTCTTAAGAAAAGTTGTCACGACACCTTTTCACGGTCTAGTGGATAGGATACCTGGCTTTCACCCAGGAGGCTCGGGTTCGATTACGCTTCAATTATCCCGGTACGGGAACTTTTTGTTTCCTCTTTTTAAGCGTTTTTTATTTGATTTATTGATTTGTTTGTATTTTTTTATGTTTTTTAAGAAAATTAAATTTTTTTTTCAATGTAATTTTTAAAATTTTATTACAATTTCTTCAATAATTAATCGAAAGGAACTTCGTTTTTTTTTTCTGGGGCGTTCAACGTGTAATATACATGATGAAACCGGCTTTCTGCGCTTCCTAATTCGTGGTGGGAGGGAGTGAAGCCATATTTTATGCCGAGCTGTAGAATAAAATTGTTTGTCACGGGATTAGTACTTGAACTAGATATGCAAACACACCAGCCCCACATGACAGCGTTTTACTAACGCGAATAAAAGATATGGTGTGATAAAATATTCATAGCGGCATTACAGTTATTCATTAGTAAAATTATTAAGACGACCGATATGGCGTGTTGGTGAGAATACCCGCTCTTCGCTCCTAAGGTCGTTGGTTCGATTCCCACGCAGGATAAATCTTTGTGTCATAAACATGAATATTTGTTCCGTTCTGGGTTTTTTCCTATGTATATTAAGTATTTGTTTATAAAAAAAATACAGTATGTATGTATGTTTATCCGTTATTTAGTATCCATAATACAAGTTCATAATAATACTTATCTTGGAACTAAATAATTGGTGTAAGTCTTAGAAATATTTATTTATTTATTAAGTATGTCTTAACCCTTTGAACTGAACCGACCTGATTTCATTTGTTTATCATTTCAGCTTTATAAACATTGGCCTTCTCTATAAATTATATCTAATTGGGGGTATTTGCCCATAATCACCACGCTTGGCAGGCGGGTTGGTGATCGCAGTTAAGGCCAGATGCAGAAGGCAGGATGACGCTGCAGCTCATCAACCGGGAAAAAACAAAATGTCTGTTTGTGTGTCTGCATATATAACATGTAGATATATGTGATATTAATGTCCGCTAACTATCACTTTAAAATATAGTTAAGGTACGCTGTAAGATATTTCTTAATATCCCACCTTTGTACTTGTTCCATAAAACAATTACCTAATTATATATTGCCGACCGATATGGCTAGGCGAGTACGAGCCCCGATGCGAATTAGTTCGTCTAGTATGAAAGATAAGACAATATGAAATAATGTAAAGTGTTTGTAGGTAAAGAAAATAAGAAAGTTAAGAAAAAAGTAACCCACAAGAGAGAAACGCTCTCTCTCGTTTCAGCGCTGGTCGTGAAGACATCGTTGTTCTGAGACTCCTATCTTACCTGAAGATGCCCTGTGTAAGGGCGAAACACGTGTCGTGTTGAATAGTTTATCGTTTTTTCGGGAAATTATAGTAGCGCGGGAATTGTTACAAAGATATTTTTAATCCATCACTTGCTTACAATGGATTTCCGCAAGGTAACGCCTGAATCAATAAATTATTCGTCTACCATTGGCTCTCACGCAAAATAGTTCGTCTACCACTTATTTGTGTCGCCTTTGCTTTCAATTACAGCTTTAATGCGAAGAGGCATTGTAGCAACTAACGCTGCACACTTGTCGGTCGTAATTGACTCCCACACAGCCAAGAGTTTTTCAAAGGGAATTTCAGGGAGTATGCGACTATTCAACAGTTCCCATTGGTTTTGCGAATCCATTCTAAAAGTAAATCAATCTAAGTAATCTGCACAATACGGACACTAAAGTACCGTATCTGAAACGTCGGCGATATCGAAAGCCGCGCCACGGCCCGCTTTGTCGTGAAATATCTATCTGTTTCAACTGCAATATTGTCCTCGTATATATCGGAACAGAACACCGGAATAAAGTCACCAATATTCCGTATACGTCGGATTTCCTGAAAATAATGCACCATTTGAAAGATTTAACGGCGTTTGAAAGTTGTCACGGTTCACGGCAGCTTGAAAGGTCGGTCTCGAGGAGCGTAAAACATTACTACATGCCGAAACACATCACTTTTGATACAGCTGTAGGAAATGTCTGTACTTATAGTTATATATATTATAGGGTCCCAATTTCGCAACAAATATATTTTATTATGTGAATGCGTTCTAGTCTTTATGCCACAAAAAGGTACAAGCCTTTGTCATTTACATGATTTAATTGTGTAAAATACTCGTAACGGGATGAACCGCTTCTGTTTCGCTTTTGAACCAAAAAAACACACAAAACATATTTACAAAGATATATTTTATTATTATTATTTATTTTTTATATACCTATATAAACCTATATATCGGATCGTCCCTGAGTAATACGAGTATTTTATTCTGGTCAGGATTCCTATACACCCTTGGACCTCCCAGGGTGTATAGGAATCCTGACCAGATCAGAGAAGCCCACACCAACCTCACCTGCAAGTATAAAAGTTCCCGCTAAGCTGCAATAGGTTCGTCACCTATTACGTGGGACCAAAAATATTATCGGCGAAATGTGGGCGTATAGTATGTCTCTGTTTACCCCTTCGGGGAAACTGACGTGATAATATGTAAATATGTATAAATGTTATTGTGCCTTAGTTCGTGAAAGGAGGATCAAGTTTAGTATGTAGAAGTTATAAGGCTAGGATGATGATGGTAATAGTGATAAACCATTTGAAGGGTCAAAGTCAAATCGTTTATTGCACTCATGGGCAAAATAGTGTTATTAGTGTTGTATAGACAATAGAGAATATTATTATACTGAACAGGTAAAGTATAGTAAAAGTAAAAAGTTCTTTATTTCATAAACTATTACATAGAACTTGAAAACGTCAAAACAAAATGTAAATAAAAAAAAAACTAAATATTACTACACTGAAATTACGAAGCTTAGATTCACTTACGTGCAAACAAATAAAAATTTGGTATATGTGAATCTAAGTGCCAGTTCCGAGCCCCCGCTCTGTAAGAAGAACTGACAAGAAACTCACAGGCTATGCTCTTTTAAATTATCAATATACCGAACACACACAGTGAATATTAGAAGATCTTGAAGGCGATAGCTTTACGATCATCTAATCACCCTTAGGCATATCAGTAAGAACTATAAACATTAAGTTAGTCGATATTAAATAACAACTAACATTTCTGTGACAATGCTTAGATATAGTTTATGAACTGTCGTTTGTCTAAACTTTGCTATATTTCTGAGTACGCTTCCTAAACTAATTCCATTTCAAAATCCTGACCTTCCATAAATATTTCAATATATCAAAATTATAATCTCTTGTTAAGCGATTTATGATAAACGAGAGGGGAATACTCCGTTAGGCCTTTCATGAACAAACCCAGAAGGTTCTAGAGATAGGGTAGGTAAAAAGTCACGATCGAATCAATATATTTCCGGACCATCATTAAATATACATAACACGAAAAATTTAAGCCAATAACTGTCACCAACTTTCGCACGTTTCCATCCAAAATAGAAATGAACAAAACAACGCTATACGCGGGTATTCGCTATAGTAATTGCTTTGGGACTTCAGCCTCGCTGTAACGTTAAACAACCGACTTCATTTCAAATATTCGGCAATGAAAACAATTCTATACCTCCCATGGCAATGTTTATTGGTACGTAAATGAGAAGTCAAAAAAGTACAAACAAAATACCTTGCCCCTAGCAAAAACTGCAGTTATTGCCAAGACAAAATTGCCTTTAAAAATTGGCAAATGGAAAATTGTAGCAACGAAAACAATCGCAATTTTGTTGGTGTTCAAAAACGTCGTTATTGAAATCGTTTTCAGGGAAATAACAATAATTAGTTTACTGAGAGAGACTTAAAGCTTTGAGTTTACTTTACTTCAGATATTTGTAGACAATATTATTTTTAGTACGCAGTTTTCATCTGTATTAAAGTATGTAATGGTTATTCCCCACACCTTAAAAATGACAGAAGCGCTTACGACACGTGTCAAAAGAAATTTTCTGTCGAGTTTTTCCGCCTTTTCCCGTGGGAAAAGTTAATACTTAATAACTATTTGTTCTAATTCTTTATTAATATTTTAGTCTTGATATAACAATTTACTTATTGTAGTATGAAACGTACCACCCACCCAACGCCTACGCGTCTCGGAAATTTTGTGTATAAAGGTACACGCACACTAATTCTAAACAAAGACGGCGAACGAGACGTATTTTAATTTTTTTTATATCAGACCTTGTACAATTTCAGTTTCGGACGATTTAAAGTGCTAGGTTTGCGAGTTTTCTTAAGATTTCTATAATTCATTTTTTTCGACTCGTTCGATTAAAGCAGTTCTACAGCCTGAACTTGTAGTCTCATTTAAAAACAACGTAACTAGCGACATACAGCCTCATTCTACTCATAAAGAATTAGACGAACTTAGTCCTACTGAAGGTAAGCGTTCTTCATAAGTTGAAGTTGACCAAAACCTTGCTGTAGCAAATTGATCTTTAAATAAAACGTTTTAAAATTGGTGAGAAATGTAACCCTTCATGAACACGAACACGATTTCCCAATTCCTTTTCTTAAAAAATAATTTTACCACCCCGGCTTTGAAGGAGCCTTTACCACACGACTGAACCTCATAGTTATGTAAGATCTTTTTTATTTTTATTTATTTGTTTATTAATCAGTTTAAAATGAGTAATTTTCTTCTAACATAAACTTCTACATATTTTTAAGTAAAAATTTCAAAAAGCACTATTTTTAATGTCTCTATTAAGGCGAATACACTTTGATAATGTGTTACTAGTCACAATATTGCACTTCACTGACACTAACTCAAAAGGTTTAGTTCTTCTAAGTCTTCTTACTAGGTCCGTGTAGTCTCCTAGTGTCCGAGAAGCTAGCCTCAACACTCACATGTCGATGAAGTCTTTTTGGTTCTGATTTAACAAGGTGCGACAATAATACCTCGATTGATGAATGTGTCGATTGTTTGTTGAACCTATAAAAGAACTTTTAAAAATATTTTATTCATTTACTTAGTGTGTAAGACCTAAGAAAGAAACAATACAACTTCTTGTAACTTAAATATTGGATTACAAGAATTGAATATTCCATCTGATGAATCGCAGGCTAATTCATGTCGTTTCGGTCAAGAGCCGGCGCGGGCAGTACCCGCTGTGATACAAAGTTATGATTAACTATGCAACCAGTCGCTCCAGCGAGAGCTTAGGTTACAGAAGGTCGGTTTTAAGTTCATTTAGACAATACTTATGCACATTGAGCTATTTATTTATTTAACAATTTATGCACATGAAGAACATACACGAAGATAGAAGTTTTATGTACAACGGCACTGCTTATCCCTAAAAGGAATTTCTTTCAGCAGATCGAATTGAGCTATCTTTCTTTTAGTTTTCACATTAAAATGTTTTATATCAGTATTATTGTTAGGTGAATCTTGTGCAGAGAGGTAAAAGAGACTTTCATTGATTGATTTCATTTGATATTGACGATTTCATTACTAACTGGGTTTGGTTCCTTATAAAACAGTTTGTAATGTTTTCTTGAAGAAGAGAAAAGACGACTTTTTTTTAGTTTTTACCAAAATTTTATGAAAATATATAAATTTTAGTGGAGGTCAGATAACTGTACACGTGTGATACAATTACTCTCTTCCATATCCTAGGAACATTATCCCGGTTGCCCTAGACTTAAGCTTAGCGCCCAAGGTTTGCTCACTAGTCTAACCAGATTATTGGATAAAAAAACTTATTACTTGGTGTGACTGCCGTCTGATCGCCACAACCCAGAGGGAATCATAATTGTATGGTTAAACCAGTTGTCAGAAGGAGGCACTGACTTCCTAAGAGCGACTGCCATAGATGCTCATGATACAACGTTCGTGGTATGTTCGTACGAAACCCTTGGGGGTTTCGGCGCGGGATCGCGGCAGTGCCCCCTGGACGCGGTCTCTTGTGGCGCCCGTAAATACGGGCGCGTCATTGGGTTGGCTGGCTTAGCCGATGATAAAATCGGGGGGTGTCACGTCCGGTAGTGCTGCGATCAAGCCCTGGGGCGATCAGCTAGCGTGGTGTCATGATGGCGATCCTAGATGGCGTCAGGTCACTTCCTAGGTCTCCCGAGGGATTAGGCTTCGGGCATAGGCTTTGGCATCCGGTGGTCGAGCATGCAGCAGCGCCAAGCCATGGAGGTGTTCGTGACTTGAGGCATCCGCCCGCTCGAACATCGGCCCCGCTGGCGACCCACGAAGGCTTCAATGCTCTCTATGTGCAAATCCCTTGCGATCGTGGCATTCCTCACGTAGCGTGGTGCATGAACGATGCGGCGTAGGGTGGCGCAGATGCTCATGATAGCTGGGACCAACGGCTTAAAGTGCTTTCCGAGGCACAGAGCAAGCGATAGTTACGCACATAACTTCAGAGTTTGAACCCGAGACCCTCTGAATCAGAAGTTTATGGGTCTCACCACCGGGCTATCGTCACTCTCCACTCCAGACTACACAAGAACGACTCTCTTCTCACTCCTCATACGAATCAAGCTTTCTGTCCACTCGTATTTAGTGCGTCAACTCTCGCTCAGCTGGCCTTATTGTCTGGTTCATGCTTATTTATAACAAAACTTCGGTACTTCTCCTTTATGTACATTTTAAGTGGAAATGTTTCAGGCGTATTTTTGAGCAGCGCTGACTTACATTGTCTTTGTGTAGACGGATAATAAGGCAGGCTTTATAGGTTTCGGATTTAAATTGTACTTTCATTTCTATATCTTGTTAGACTAGATGTTTAAAATGCTTGTTTCAGGATTAAGTTTTCGTTCGATCAGGATTTCTTGTTCGTAGCAGAACAGCGAGATTGAATCTCAGTATTTGGCTAATGTAAGATAAGAATTTAGTAAAATGTCATTAAAAATTATAAAACCAACTTGCACTAATATGTTTAGAGGAATATACCTACAATTTATAAAAAAGTGTTTAAATCATATATACTTATTTATAGACGTATATATTTTAAAATTATAGCGAAATCTAGTCAATCAAAATATTTGGTACATGATACAAGTTTTTGTATTTCAGTTAGAAATTTCATCTGTCTTAGTTTTATTTATACAAATGTCTTACAAAACATACATATTACTTTCGTGACTGTGATGGAAGGTTCCCTTAGTGCTTCTTTATTGGCTACGATTCCTAAGAGGATATCGTATCCGACCTATTTATGTGAATGTTGAGATGAAAGGCAGAAACTTGCCAATATACTGGGCCACTTCTTATTGAACAGCGTTATTTTTTACTAAAATAATTGCTCGCTTCTAACTGAAACTTGTTCCACCCATAGTAATGTGGCACTTATTTATTTATTTAATCTTTATTGCACACTTAAAAGTATTACAAAAGGCGAACCTAATGCCATAAGGCAGACAGTTAACCATAGGGCTAGCAAAAAACTTTAAAGGCCGCACCGCCTTTCGTTAATAAACATATATCTAACATAAAAAAGATAAACTACACTTACGCTTCTAAATGACATAAGTATATAAGTGATGTCAACCAGTGCTTCATAAATAAATGATAATAATAATAATAATAAATAATATTCTCTTACAATCACACCAATCTTCAGTTCCAAGATAAGTATCACTAAGAACTTGTGTTATGGATACTAAAGAACGGATAAACATACTTAAATACTTTTTTTTTTTGTAAATACATACTTAATATACATAGGAAAACACCCAGACCAGAACAAATATTCATGTTCATGCACACAAAGATTTGTCCTGTGTGGGAATCGAACCCACGACCTCTGGAGTGAAGTGCAGGTATACTGACCTCCACGCCATATCGGTCGTCAAAAAAAAAATAGAATTTAAATAAAGCTTGATTTTTAAAATGAATTATGTGCTAAAACATCCCTGTGAACATACTAATGGCAGCTAAACCCTAGTGGCCATTTTGTGGTCACATTAAAGCTTTGTTAGAATAAGTTAATCCCGAATAATCCTCCATGAATAAACAGTCGCTGGTCGCGTGATAACAGCGTGTATGTTGGTGGCATTTAAATTTTCCTGGCATACACAACATTAATTAGGAAAACACATCGCCATTGCAGGCCGAGTGCAGTTTATCGGATGAGCGTGTTTGTGGGCGCGCCTCGTTATAATTATGTGAGTGCGTGGGGCATCGGCTGTGTTGATAACCGGAATATTGTGTCATCCATTATTGATAAAAAAGAGATGTGGTTTAAAAGGTTACTGCAGTGAAATAAGAAGGTTTTATAATAATAACTGTTATACAAGATTTAATACTAAAACTAGAATTGTATTTTTAACTACCCAAATTCTCGCGAAAGAAACTCGGCTTTTCCTAGGATTATCCATGAGGTTATTCATATATATTTTTTTACTTAATATCAGTAAGAAGATGGTTGGAATAAACCGATAAATTAATAATATCCTATCTCATATAGAGTTTCTGCGAGACTCATGTTAAAAGTAAGATAACACGTAACATGTATGTACGTTTAATATTAAACAGCGAACAATGTCTAGTAAGGTTCAACTCAATATTGAGAGAGTTAACAAGAACTTATATAATGTTACAGATCTTACCGGAACACAAATTCTGAAACTCTCAGCAAATATTAATTTACTATTTATTTCATATTAGTTAAATAAGGTATCTTAATACTTTTCTCCATAAGAGGAAAGGGATTTGTCCTAAATTAGCAGTTCTGAGATGAATTAAAATTTATACAAGGTATGTATTTTAAACAGCTCAAGTATGTAAACTGATGTACCCAATGGTAGCCTAATATTTAACTTCGCCGTCAAACTCACTTGCCAACTGCAATGGAGCCAAACCTCATTTAAATCGGGTTGCACCGGCCACGGGGCTTCCGGAATGAGCCTCCGTCTTGGCTTGAACGAAGCCTTGGGTATATTGAGTAGTCAAAGCATTACGAGGGTATAAATGTAGGTCTCGCGTGTTGCATTGTATTGCCAAATTTGGTATGAGGTTGGCTTTTGAATGTGTAAGCAAATTAATATAATAATATATAATATAATAATAATCTATATATCAAAAAATGTGAAATTTTAGTTAAGTACTATTTTTATGTATTTAAACTACTTTTAACTCAACAAATGATCAATATCTACTTCAAAAAAATATGCTTAACGCAGCTTAAAACGGAACGTCACATTTGTCAGCTGCCATCCGTCAAAGTTTTAAGGTTAAACGCGTCTTAAACAAGCGCCAGACCATGTTTAAAGTTAAACTATGTCTAAGGAGTGTTTAACGTTAGGCAATCACTAAACAAAGTTTTGTATTAGAGTTTTATTGAAATGCGTGTTCAACATGTGCTTAACTTTTTTGTAATAACACCGTTAAAGTTTACTTAGTCTGTCTTAAATAAAATACATTGCTGCAGTCACGGGAAAAGTGATATAACTTGTGTCACAATGTAATCAATTTAAAACAACCACTAAAGCATAAATTCTCGCGTAAAACTATAAGTTTATGGGTAGACCTATGTTCAGCAGTACACGTTCTTGAACTGATATTGATGATGATAACTTACGTCTTGAGATCTTGCACTTGGTTTGTATTTTACTTACTGTAATAAGGTGGTAAATTCCAACCATATTTTTTTTAAGACCGATATGGCGTGGTGGCGATTATACCCGCTCTCCGCTCCAAGGTCGTGGGTTCGATTCCCACACAGGACAAATATTTGTATGCATGAACATGAATATTTGTTCTGGTCTGGGCGTTTCCCTATATATTAGGTATATATTTACAAAAAAAAATTATATTTATGTATGTATATCCGTTATTTAGTATCCATAACACAAGTTCTTAATGATACTTATCTTGGAACTAAATGATTAGTGTAATTGTTAGAAAATATTTATTTATTATTATTTATATTCATACAGATATTATGTAACATAAATATATTTATAACCTCACGGATAGTCCTAAGGAAAAGCCAAGTTGCTTTCGCGAGAATTTAGGGTTCATCTAATCTCATATAGCGGTTGGGTCTATCTAAGATATGTTTATACAATGTAGATCGTATGTGTTCAATGTTTCATGTCAGCTTGTGTCCTTTTACATAGAGGAACCTATGATCTATATGTCTTCTAATGACCACGAATTAATGAATGACGATAGTATATAAAACAAAGGCTTCTATAAACAGCTGTTTAAATCCGTAGAATAATATATTATTATGTTAATTCTTGGCTTAGTTAAGGAGCACTTAAATTTAGAGTTACCTAAGCTTAAGTGCATTAATTTACCAAGCGGGAGCTTGCTTTCAGACTTAGGCAAGCTTGTACCTCTCTCGTAGGTATATGATAATATTGAGATACAGATATTGCTTATATTCCACCATGCGGACCCGCACTGGATTGGCAGAGGCACGTGGGTGGTCACCCCCGAACAGGCCTCTACTTTGACGTGGTGGGTGGGCTGAGTACACAGAGAAAAGGTAACACTCAGAGGTTAGCGACTCTGGGTGCCCTGAGTACTAACTACCGTTTAGTGACGTTGGCCGCGGTAGACGCTGAAGTCAGGTACTCACCCTCCGCCCCTTTATGTCAACAAAAGGCGTTCGGAAGTTTTTTAGTGAGTATTACTGCTGGCGTGTCCCACACACCCACTCGAAACCCATGCGTAAATGCATTCTGTTCCTGACTTGAAGGCAAGTGGGTGACGTGAAGGCAGCCAACCAGGACGTAAATATAACATAACGCCTTAAGAAGGAAGCAATCGACTTCAAATCAAACGAACGGTCACCCATGCAGAGACCGACTTTTTTAAGCACTGTTGAACTTCGGTGATAATTCCTAGTTTACCGGTGCCATTAAAATTTTCAAAACCTAAATTAAACACTATAACAATGAACATAAATGGCTACTACTAATTTTTTCGTGGCCATTACGTTGTCAGATAAGTGAGAACGACGACGTCTAGTTAGACCACCGCCAAAACCATTCTGCCCAGAAACGATTAACCACCTTTTTGCATCGTATTTTGTGTCGGTAAGTATACAACTGACTTGCTCATGTTATAAGTTAAACATTTTCCAGATGAATAAGGACTTTTTATAACTACAAACGTTTCTAAAACTCCCTCTTTCATATTTGATTTAACTTGGAAACATATCTTAAAGAAATTGTGCATTATATTAAAAAGTGATGCGAAGATTGTGCAAACAAGCTGTTTCATATTTAAACCCCTCGTTTATTTTGACTCAATATAACATCCTTTGCGCTGACTATCTGCATGTTATATAAATTAAAAGAACAGTACTGAAACGATGTCGCTTCTAGCTGCTTGTATAGTCATGACATGCAACTAAGTCTGCAACCATCGCTCCATTTCATAGTTCCTCAAAGAGCCTAACTCTAATCTAAGAGCAGTATTATGTTTGAGTAGCAAACAAGATATGTTTGAACGTTCATCTCGCTCTCACTGCTCGCATCGCTGTGCTTATCGCTCAACTGCTCACGCTCAACTTCATATGTGAACCGATTATTAGATATTGAACAGATTCTCATAACTCTCTAGGTAAAAGTACTCGTAGTTCATTTGAATAACGCTATAAACAGATATTGCGGCTCAAACTTTTGAACGAGTTGTTTAATATTCCAGTTATAGCTTTGAAGCTTTTAAGGCGCCGAGAGATTTGGTGGTCGGGAACGATCATTTAAGTAAAGCATCGTTCACGAAGGTTAATCATGGGATGGATTCATGAGGCCTTTTATGTTAGTCCCGGTCATCACTGTAGGACATCAGTCACCTGCCTCCGTCAATTGGCACTGGGTTCCTATGGTGCCGTATTAATGATTTTATGAGAGGTAAACTGTGGTCAGTTGTGAGACTTTTTGCGTTTAGAGTTTAGATGATAATGAGAGGCCTATGACTTCAAACCAACCAAACATCGGACTCAGCAATTTGTAGACTTTTGGACATATTAAATTTTATTTCTTCGTTGAGATCTTAATCTGATCTGTTTGTGCTTTATTATTATACGTTCAAGTCGCAGAATAGCGTACAAATATTTTTTAGTACCGGGCATATTACTGATATGCCCGAACCATAATTCAGAGCTTACAGCTTTTGTCCTAGGTTTAGGTTTACTTCTCAATTGACTCATTACACAAAAAGCCAACCAATAGACCACGACTGTCGCACATTACCTTTATATAAAATCCCACCTGTTTTCCCCAAACTGTAGGCCGAGGTATGTTGTACGCTGATAATATGGTAAATTATATATTGCCTCACAATACTAGTCTTGAAACACAAAAAGAATCCTAAACTATGTTATTAATTATCTTGGATCTACTTTTTCTACACAAACTGGTCAAAGGTAAGGTGAAATGTAGCCATCTGCTGGAGAAGATCTCTCTCAGTGTACCCTACCGCTATCCACGTCATCGCTGTTCCAAAGTATTTAATATACCACGTTATAGGACAAATCTTGGTCTGCACCAGCCGCTCTCTAGAGTATGTTCAGGGTACAACAACATCAACACGAAGGTGTCTGACATTGATATATTTAATGACGACATCAACGCCTTCAGGAGTAAACTGCTGAAATATATTTGATGTGCGCAGCCATGATATTGCATTAAACCGAATGAAATATATTTAGGAATGTTATTAATTTTCAACATGCTTATAATTATTACATTTTAAACGTTGTGTATACCTATAATAGGCATGCATGTAAGAACAGTACCCTTTGCTAATAATTTTATATAATGTATGTGCATGTTATGCTGTTGGTGTACCTTATTAAATAAATAAATCAACATCTTTCAATTACAATAAATGTTTCACTTAAGATTACTTACACAATTTAATTCGTGAACCCTCTGGGCCACAGGGCTTAATTTGAAATACTTAAGTAGCGTGGGTTAGACTTGTACTCTGTCGAACTAAAAGCAAAAAGTTGATTATAAAATATATAGTTGTGTAATGTTTTACTAAGTCTAAACGGGTTTAGACTGACACGGACCACGAAATTATATCGAAACGGATTCTGACTGTTAAAGGCAGTTTGTTGAGTTCTCTGATATATTTTTTAATAATTTACACTAAAACCTATTTATGTTTATGCAAATGTGGTAACCAGTAAATATGTAATAAAATTCTAATTATAATATTACAGAGAAAATTTGACTTCTTGGCGGGAAAGTGAAGCGTCATGTCTGCAGTTTTGTTTTATTTTCTAAAACTTGTGATATTTCTAACATTAAAGTGTAATAACGGTGGATTATCAAGCGTTAAGTGTTTGTGAATATACATGAGTGTTGGTAAATCAAATAAAGCAGTGCAATATCACTTTTCTAATTCTCTCAAGGAGTCCATGTGAGATCTCGGTATAGTCCCACATCTTTACTGAGGACTCAAGGGGCTTAGGGGAGGGTATCTCATTTACCATTTATCATCACTCATTCTCATTTACTATGAATTACATATTATTAATATATCACTTACTTGACACTGGCTAGATGTGCTAGACGCACGAAGCCATTATTTAAAAGAAAAGAAAAGAAAAGAGAAAATTTTTATGTGAGATTTTGACACAAAGCAGCAATTGTTTCAACCTACACTTGCACGCTAGTTACCATGTTTTTCCAAGTCATGGGGCGCTATTATTTTTTCGGACTGCATCGACTGTCTGCCATAAGGCAGGATGAGGTCATTATAACATGTCACATTGAAAAAAAAACATTTTGTAGTTCCACTAAATATATTAGAAATTGACGACCGATATGGCGTGGAGGTCAGTATACCTGCACTTCACTCCAGAGGACGTGGGTTCGATTCCCACACAGGACAAATATTTGTGTGCATAAACATGAATATCTGTACTGGTCTGGGTGTTTTCCTATGTATATTAAGTACGTATTCATAAAAAAAAAGTATTGAAGTATGTTTATCCGTTCTTTAGTATCCATAACACAAATTCTCTAGCGATACTTATCTTGGAACTAAATAATTGGTGTGATTGTAAGAGAATATTTATTTATTATTTATTGAGATTTGAAAGCTAAGAAATACCCGTCGAAAGTAATCCAATATGCAATCCGATTTAGAATATGTACAAATTGTCAGTTCTCCAAAGAGCTAGGAATAGATTTCCCCTAGTTGGCACGCCAGGCACATGCGTAACTCCAAGTCGAAGCCTCCGGCCACGAGCGTCGGGAAGTTCTCAACTGAAGCCCCTTTAATTAACCCCTACAACAGGATCTATGGTTAGATTATAATTCAAATCAAGCACAGGGTAAGATATGGTTAGATATTACTTAATTTTTAGTTGTTAGAACGAATATATTTCACATTAATTAAGTTATTCAACTAACTCATAAGACGTGCAATCTGTAAATGGCAATCGTAAACTATTCGGCTAACACTATTATGGTGACATTGCTTATTAAGTCGAGGTATATCTACAATTATTGATTCAAAACATAAACGGGAATGGCGTGGTGGCGGGTTCACCAGCATTCCGCTCTTGAGGTCGTGGGTTCGATTCCCACAAAGGACAAATCTTTGTTTGCTTATGCATACTAGTTCTGAGGTGGGCGTTTATTATATTAGTTTTTTTGTGTGCATAACAATCAATCATAGATATACTTTTGTTGGAACTAAATAATGACAGTGATTTATAAGAGAATTGTTACAATCACTACATAGTATAAAACAAAGTCGCTTTCTCTGTCCCTATGTCCCTTTGTATGCTTAAATCTTTGAAACTACGCAACGGATTTTAATGCGGTTTTTTCAATAGATAGAGTGGTTCAAGAGGAAGGTTTATATGTATAATACATGCATTATATAGTAGTGGAACACTGTCAATTTTTGAGATTTCTAATGTGATGTCGTAAATCAACTCACTTTTTTGCGCTTACGTTGCAAACGCTGGCCAAACCTTACGAGATTAGTCAAAATAATGTGCTACAATATTGTACAACTTACAAAATTCTTCAAAAATGTCCGCAATGGTATATGTCTATCTCTCAAGAATACCCCACAATAACCAATTTTATCTTTTACTTTTTACTAAAAATAATGGCTTCTTAACGAAGCCATTTTAAGTATGTATATATGTAAATAAACATGTTAGTAAGCTTGCACATTAGACATAGATTAAATTTGTCTCTTACATCATGTAATTTCAATCAGTACTTTACAAGATATCAAACGAATAAACTTACGCTAAATCGAAAAATTATGGTTGCGGCGGTGGTTGGTACTCGCGGCCTATATAGAGACATTCTGCAATTATGTAATATACGTAACTATTCATATTATCATATCACCCGTGCGAAGCTGGGGCGGGTCGCTAGTAGTGTATAAAGAAGGGTCAGAGTCAATAGAGCTTACGCTGTTTAATCTTGTTATTTTCCGCTACGGAAAATTGTAAAGATGATTACGGTTTTCTAAGAAGTTACCTAATATATTTTTAATTAAATCTATTTGAATCCTTAAGACACTGGTATACAATTTAAATTTTAAATATATGTCTCCCGACCTTATAGAAAATAATAATTTTAAATTACATTAAAGGTGAAGTCACCGACAAAGGAAGGAGCCTGCTGGTATAATAAAGTCTGAAAAAAATATTTACTTTAACGACAAATATAGTCTTACTGGATAACCTTTAAATTGAGCAAAATTATTGACATTACCTGGTAGACATCAACTTCAATTAAACATTCTCTAGTTTAACTGTTTCCGCCAATCCGCACTGGCTCAGCGTGGTGGAGTATGACCCAATACAATACACCTTGATATGTGAGAGGAGGCTCGTGCTCAGTGGGACGTTAATGGGCTGAGATGATGATGATGAGTTAAACTGAACTAAAATTTTCAATTACAAAATATTCTAGTTAATATTTGTTCTTTGCGAATCCTTTCTTCTGAATATCAAATATTGCCAACGTTATTTGTAGTCAAGCACAAACTTTGGGATCAGCTTAGAGTTCCAAATTTTATAAAATGATGGTTTCCCTACTAAAAAAAAAGTGTCAGGCGATGCTACCAATAAAAGTCGTTTAAAAGATCTCGTCTAGTGTAAATAAATAATAAATAAATATTCTCTTACAATCACACTAATTCTTCAGTTCCAAGATAAGTATCACTAAGAACTTGTGTTATGGATACTAAAGAACGGATAAACATACTTAAATACTTTTTTTTTGTAAATACATACTTAATATATATGGGAAAACAAGACACAAAGATTTGTCCTGTGTGGGAATCGAACCCACGACCTCTGGAGTGAAATGCAAGTATACTGACCTCCACGCCAAATCGGTCGTCGCTAAATGTGGGCTAAAATCTACATTGATAACTCATTTCATTCTTTTATATATATTACTTAGCATAGCATGTGTGGCGGTAAACAGCAGGCGAGTGGAGAAATATGCCACGGGTTTTTTTTTATTTTATTATAATTGATTTTGTGGACTCGCACGGCTTCATTTAATGCTGCAGTAAGAGTACTTCGAACTCATATTTGGGGAGGGCAAAACCCTTCCTATAACTATTTAAGAGTTACAGTAAGTTGTAGTGTTCTTTCTGCAACGGGAAGTAAACATGGTAAAATCTCCGATGACAAAATATTAGGTCTAACGTAGGTATAAACTTATTATAAAATTTTTTTGACTGTACTATTTGTGTCTGGCTGGTTTTGGTAACATTAAAAAGGTTCCATTATAAAGAAAAGAAAAAAATAAAAAAAAGTTGTTTCCCGCTATTTTTCATTTGTTTTTCTCTCCGTTAAAATGAGTGAATCTAATGAAGAAATTCGATACATTTTAAAATTTTATTATAAAAAAGGCAAAAATGCAACTCCAGCAGTGAAAAAAATTTGTGATGTTTATGGACCTGATGCAGTGTCAGTAAGAGTAGCACAAATTTGGTTCAAACGTTTTCAGTCCGGAAATTTTGATGTTAAAAGATGCACCTCGCTCTGGTCGCCCTGTTACGAATAAAATGGACGCCATTTTTGAAAGAGTGGAGCAAGATCGGCATATTAGTAGTTACGATGCAGCTGAAGAACTGGGAATTGACCACAAAACAGTTTTGACCCATTAGAAGAAAGCTGGTTATACAAAAAAGCTCGATATTTGGGTGCAACACGAGCTCACTCAAAGAAACTTAATGAACCGTGTACTCATTTGCGATTCATTATTGAGACGTAATGAAACCGAGCCGTTTTTGAAGAGATTGATAACTGGCGATGAAAAGTGGATCACGTACGACAAGAACGTGCGAAAAAGATCGTGGTCGAAAGTTGGCCAGGCTTCACAGACTGTGGCCAAACCTGGCCTAACACGAAATAAGGTGATGCTGTGTGTATGGTGGGATTGGAAGGGCATTGTTTATTATGAGCTTTTACCGCCCGGCAAAACCATCGATTCTGATCTTTACTGCCAGCAACTGATGAGATTAAAGGAAGCAGTCGAGAGAAAACGGCCGGAATTGATCAACAGGAAGGGTGTGGTCTTTCATCACGATAACGCTAGACCACACACATCTTTAGCCACTCAGCAAAAATTAAGAGAGTTCGACTGGGAGGTCCTAGTGCATCCACCATATAGCCCTGACCTTGCGCCTTCAGATTTTCACCTGTTTCGGTCTCTGCAGAATTCTTTAGGTTCTGTAAGGTTGACCTCAAGAGAGGACTGCCAAAACTATTTGTCCCGTTTTTTTGATCAGAAGTCCCAAAGTTTCTACAGTAACGGGATAATGTCTCTGCCCACAAAATGGCAGAAAGTTATTCAACAAAACGGTACATATATATTGTAAATAAATGTAAATAAACTTTGAAAAAAATGTCTTGACTTTTCATACAAAAATACGAAAAGACTTTTTCCCCAACCTATTATTTACCTTAGTTATAAGGAAACAGATCACACGACCGGATAGGTGGCGAAGGTAGTTAGTTCAAAATAACTTGAGGAGAGCGCACATTAAGTAACAAATCAATATTCATATAAATAAATTACATACTATAAATAACGTTTTGATTAGCATGAAACAAAATAGCAAATACCTACTTAAACATAAATTAATTAAAAAATATAGTTTTATATTCTTCAGGTTAATAAGATGTTCAAAGTAAATTAACTTTTATTGTTATATGAAAAAGGCTCTAATTAAATTTCATAATGTGGATAACAGCTGAACAGATACTGTTAATACTAAAGCTTATGTACCTCTAGCTCTTTTTGAATTGACCTACAATTATGGAATAGAAAACCAGCAGCTGTAAGCGTCGGCATAGCTGGTGACGGCCCATTAATATCGGCAGTAATTTCCGTGGAGCGCCCTCCAGCCGGACGCGACGGCTGGCATTCAAACTTCGGTGCCACTGACCAATATTCCTTGTGCTCGACTTGGAATTAACGCCGTCCTCCTTGCACCGAATATCCAGCCTTCAACTAGAACAAGGATCAGTTAACGCGCACTTTATAATATGGAGCCGGTCCCATAGTAAACTTTCCAACTTGCAAAGGAACTTGTTTGTTCTTTCAAAAGGCATAGCTTCAGAATAATCAGCCATAACAAGCAAATATACTCGTAAAGCTGCACTAGTTTTCAAAGCAACGCCTTATGATAATGGCACATAATATAACATCCTTTAATTTTTGTACGTCGGTAGCAAAATGCATTCACGCACTGCCTTCCAACGACGTTCTGGGTTGCAGCGTCTGACACCTCGCCAGCGTGTGTGGCCGACATCTCGGAGGGTCCATGCTTAGTCAGCAGGTGCCCTTTTCCCCCGCCGCCTAAGACCCTGCTGGACGGGCCCTTCTGGCCTGCCCACTGCACCCTCCACAGGTCTCTCTTGGTTTCCCGGTAGTTAGTACCAAGGGCACCCAAAGTCGCCAACCTCTGAGTTCCCGGCCTCGTGGTTTATTCATACGAAACCCTTTTGGGGGTTTCGGCGCGGGATCGGGGCAGTGCCCCCTGGCCGCGTTTTCTTGCGGCGCCCGTGAATACGGGCGCGTCGTTGGGGTGGCTAATTTAGCCGATGGTAAATTCCGGGGTGTCATATCCGGTAGTGCTGCGATCAAGCCCTGGGGCGATCAGCTAGCTTGTGTCTTGTTCTGGATGGCGTCAGGTCACTTCTCAGGTCTCCCGAGGGATTAGGCTTCGGGCATAGGCCTTGGCATCCGGTGGTCGAGCGTGCAGCGGCGCCAAGCCACGGAAGAGTTCCCGGCTTGGGCCCTACCGGGAGGTACTCAGCCCCCCCCCCCCCCCCCATCACGACAAGGCGGAGACCTGTCTGGGGGGGATGTTAAATAACATCCTACCTCAGGGTTACCCTACGATGCGACGCGGTCATAATCCACGCGCGCCCAAAAAGCGGCCAGCTAATATTAAGAGGATCAAGCCTGCCGTGGTTACAGGACTGTTCGAAAGGGTGACCAGGCCCGGGACATCATGGGCTCAAGAAGGATCATGGATGGTCTTAATCCAGTAAAAGTCTGACATACCCTTCGGCTCCGCCCACAGTGGGACTGTCGTTTGATGATTTTCCATCTTAAAAAAGGGTTTCCTAACGATGGATATGACAATGCATTCAACGTGCGAATTTCCAATAATCATTTTACCGCGTGGGCGCGGCATGAAAAATCAAAGTATCCCGGCGCAATAATGGCGGAATTTCCCTTTGAGCCGGCACCTCGCGCGAGGGCCATCGCCGCTTTGATAGCCCCCTAACCAGATTAGCGGGAGTAATTCCGTGACGCACTGGCGCAAATAGCCCCGATATTGATGAGGCTGTCTGTAAATAGACCGCACTATCATACCAATCTGGGGCGCCAGTGATCCCCAGTTAAAACGCATTTTGATGTTCCAACAGAAAATTTCAGAGGGACTTTAGAGAAAATGTCGCGGTTCTGGGACCGCAAAATTGGAACTGTAACCTAAATTATGCAGGAATCGATCATGGAATCTGATGAAATAATAATGCTTCTAAATTAAGTTTCCCTTCTTTTCCGTTCGGGAGCCTACTTATATCTAAGGAGACCAAACCAACCTCACCTGCAGGTGGTGCACCTACTGATTAACAGGCTAGGCTCTGGCGAACAGATCGCGGCAATGGGATCGCCACCTATTACGTGGGATCAACAATGTTATTAGCGTGTGTGTATAATATACCTCTGCCTACCTCTTACGGGAAACAGGCGTGATTATGTGTATGTATGAAGAAAAATGCCTTTCCACATATCCAGCCTGCCGGGGGACCGCTTAGCTTATGTGGGCTTCCTGCGGCATATTGCAAAACACCGGCAGCATACCCACTAAAAAACCAGACGAATCCGGTTTGTCGAAGAAGAGCGACATCGTGGTAATTAAAAGGGTCACATCTTCGCCAGAAATTAAATATACCTGACCGGCTGTCCACCTTTTCATATAACAGTTCGAACCGGTACCAACAACATATGCGTTCCGAATCAAGAAAGCGCTTTAAATGCTATGCACACCGACGGTCACCCATTCAAGAATTGACCTCTGAAAACTCTACTTTACCTTGGTGATCGCGTGTTGATAGATTGCACAATATGGGAATGAGGATGCGAGAGAGTAAAGGAAAGTTTTACAAAACACTCCGGTACAAACCCGTTTTATTGCTTGAACTATGTACTTATACTTGTAAAACTTGACAGACAGACATATTCACGTTTTAATTCATAATATACCTACTTGCCGAAGTACAAAAATCAACCACATCCATACAACAAATTACAATTTGTTGAACAAACGTTACCTTAATTGAAGCCTGTTTGTAATAAAATACCGCTCAAAAGAGTAAAATATAAATTGTTTCCAATTTAGAGCTAACATTTTTTTGTGCTACTTCAATTGGTGAAATCGGTAAAGAAAATCATATTCGGCGAATATTCTCCGCCGATCTCCCAGCAATCCTCAAAGGAAAGTAATTGTACAAGCAAATCCCTTCTTTGATCCGCGGAACACAAAACAATCTTAGTTCATTATACTCGAATATATTTATTAACAAAAAATGATTTTCCAATGTATGTTAATTGAAAACTCTTTTTGATACAAATACAACCGTTTAAGAGTTCGAAGCGTTTAGTTCTAACTTATGGATAATTGGAAATGAATACATTGGCGCCTGTTTTCCCGATGGGGTAGGCAGAGGATGGGAGAGGCATATTATACACCCACACTTCGCCAATTATATAGTTGGCTCCACCTAATAGGTGGCGAGCTTACTGCCGCTTACCGGGCACTGTTATGTTCGCCAGAGTCTCGTCCGTTGATCGGCATGTGCCACTTGCAGGTGAGGTTGGCCAATTACGCCGTGAACGCACAAGGATGTAGGAGGGGCGTGGCACACTGCGTCTCTCTGAGGAAGTCCTCCTGGTTCTGATCCGGGTGACGTTGGCCGCGGGTGGGGTACCAGAAGCTACAAACCCAGGCACTGGTGCCTCGCCCCTTTTCAACAGCGGTGGGCGTCGTCGGAAGTTTTTTAGTGGGTAGGACTGCGGTGTTCGCGTCTACCGCAGTGAGCCCCACACCCCCACCCGGTCTCCCCCTTTGGCCGGGAGACAGTGCGTAAACAGCATTTTTTTACCGACGATAAAATAAAAAGATTTAAGCTTAGGGCCCAGGGTCTGTTTATTGATTTAACAACATTTGACTGAATTTCAGGTATTATTAGTGCCACTAGCTTGCAATAAAATAACGAACTAACAGGTTGATTGTTGATAACACTACAACTGACAGGAGAATAAACTTTGTCGAATTTCTTGTCCAATATTTTTAGGCTCTGGTTCGTTCGTTTTCAGTGACTGAGCGCGTTCATATTAAGTTATCTCGACATTAATAAGTGCTACATCGGCGCCTAAATTCAATAAAAAGTTTTTATTCTCATCTTCAATTTAATTATATTTATAACTAAGAGCCTTTCAATTTATTGTTATGAATTCTATCAAAAACTTAGACTTTTGCACCTATTTGCCCTCAAAACTTTTGAGACACATTTGCAAAGTTTTTAAAAACATTTCGCAAGAAATTTTTAAGTATCAATCTGTATCTCGCTAACCGTAATTGGATGAAAATACTTTATTTATTTATACTGACATCCTACTAATATTATAAACGTGAAAGTTTGTATGTGTGGATGGATGTTTGTTACTCTTTCACGCAAAAACTACTGGAGCGATTGTGATGAAACTTTGTACGTGTATAGCTGCAGTCCTGGACTAACATATAGGACACTCTTTATCCCGATATTTCCACGGGAACGGGTACCACGCGGGTAAAACCGCAGGGCGCTGTTAGTAACTTAATATTATAGAAAACATTAAGATAAGACAAATTACATAAGTATGCATTTTTCATGCACACAAATATTTGTCTTAAAGGAAATATTTAAGTAAAGTGGGCACCGTATACAGAAAATATTTAAAATAGGTTTATGAAGTGAGGTCCACTATATTGCTATAAAAAGTTGCTATTAAAATCATTAGAGACTGTGAAATATATAATTAAAAATAACTCACAATTAAAAGCAAAGTATTAAGATTGTCTCATCCAAACACTCATCCTAAAGAATAATTCTATCTCTTAAGTACTTTTTCCGAGTCAGGGCTTTAAAACTCATAATGAGTCACAAAAGTAAAACGAATTGTATCACTGTTAATACCGGTACTTAACCCCCTTTTACGTCAGCGAAGGTGAGGGGGGGGGGGGGGTGAGGGGTGTCATATTTTATGAGCCATTTCATTCATTTTATCGTCATCGTTAAACTCAGATTCCGGAGGTCGCATCTCAAGTGGTACGACGACTGAATAGGTTCAATAATGTTTAATCGAAACAATTTTGAATTTTTTTTGTTGTTGACAATTATTGTTCCATTTGTTATTCATTTCAAAATGTGGTTGCGGCATCTTCAAAGATTTGTACCACTCATGTCTTGCTCAAAAGTACCGTAGAAAGCAGCTAAGCGAAAGGAATCTTGTCTAATTTTCATGAGGGCAAAATGCTAGCCACCTCTCATCTTTTGAAATGCGCTTATTTGTTTTAAAGAAATTTGAAAAAAACACGAGTGTCTTAAGGTGCGTATCGTAAATGTACGGGGAATGCGCAGCTCGCGGCCGGCTCGCGAGATGCGCACACGCATGCAGTCAGTGCAATGACTGGGTGCGCCACTTTTAGCGCAACTCATGCAAATGCATGAATGCAGGAGGCGGTGCAGGTCACACGAACATAAAATGCACGCGCGCAGCTTCACATTTACCAGGTGGACGCATCCTCATCATCACAACCCATTAACGTCCCACTACTGAGCACAAGCCTCATCTCACATATCAAAGTGTGAGGGTATTGGGTCATACTCCACCACGCTGACCCAGTGCGGATTGGCGGAGGCAGGTGTATGGCGTCCTGCTGTTAGAATTTTTCAAGCCGCCCATTAATAGGCCTCTAACATGGTTTAATGACTACCACATTTTGTGATAACCGGGACCAACGGCTAAACGTGCCTTCCGAAGCACGGAAGCGCTCAATATCAAATGCCACACAAACGGTCACCCATCCAAGGACTGACCTCTGTAAAATCTGCTGTATTCCGGTGATCGTTTCCGACCACCGAGCACCGCGTCGCTGCATGTAGCGTAGCATGTAATACGAGCGCTTTCATTCTTATATGTATTTATTACAAATAACGCATTTTATAGTATTCGTTTATCAGGTAATTTTTTTTATTAATAGTGAACTATATTCTATCTTTATTCAATGTAATGACCAAATGATAAAGCCTATTGTATCTTTCGGTGAAATGATAGAACCCCAATAAATATGATCCCATAACCTGAGCAGATATTAATATTGTAGACCTAAGAATAGTAATAGAAAAGTTAACATTATCATCACATCGTGTCTTAAGCCTTTATTATCTTCAACACGAACAATAGGTAGTTTTTATTCTTATCACCACTTTTAACTTGCACGCTCCTCTACTCCAAACGCTTTAATATACTTTTTAATAAGATTGCTCGTGTCTATCTCAATCCCCTATTGGTTTCCACTGTTCACCAGCATCATGGCTATAATAACGCGGCAAGACAGCTATTATGTTAAAATATTTAATATATTGTACCTATAAATACAATTGTTCATTGTTTATGTAGCGAAATAAAAATGTTTTCTGACTTTCAAGAAAATGCCAAGTGTTATCTAACGCCATATACCTATGTGTCACGACACTCGTTGAAAAAACAGTAGGTCTCTTTATACTGAGCCCCACTTGAAGTGCGATCTGACGGGAAGATGACCAGGGATCATTTCCGAGTTTCCACCTGGACCGGTCCATGTTTCGGCACCTGACGTGTAGTGAGGTGTCCAAACACACATGGACTACCCCTCGAGATAATTCCTCTCAGCTGCTGACAGCTGACACCACATAATGCGAATGATCTCCATGGACTGATCCTGTTAGAGTAGGTTGGCTGAAAGAGGTTTTCAGAAACACGCACTTAAGATTATTTCACTCTGAAACAAACAAAAAATCATCTCAGCCCATTAACATCCCACTACTGAGCACGAGCCTCCTCTCACAAATCAAGGTGTGAGGGTAATGGGGCATACTCCACCACGCTGACCCAGTGCGGATTGGCGGAGGCAGGTGTATGGCGTCCTGCTGTTAGAATTTTTCGAGCCGCCCACTAGGCCTCTAACATGGCTTAACGACTACCACATTTAGTGATAACCGGGACCAACGGCTTAACGTGCCTTCCGAAGCACGGAAACGCTCGATATCAAATGCCACACAAACGGTCACCCATCCAAGGACTGACATCTGTAAACTCTGCTGTACTTCGGTGATCGTTTCCGACCACCGAGTTCCGCAGAGCTACGAGCGCTTCTAAGCAAAAAATATAAACGATAAATTAAAGTTTAAAAAAATTGGGCGTACAATCGAAAATTCTACACAATAAGAGATTTCATCCAGATAACCTTAAGGTAAGTCATATATTTCGTTGCACTGGTAGAATAATCGATGATAGAATAAGCTAGGGTTTCCCATCATAGTGGGTAGGAAGTTATTATTTTAGAAGACGTTATAAACATCTTCCTGCAGAGGATCTTGAATATTTTTTTCCGGGAAAATAATGGCAAACTTGAAGATAATAAAATTTTATCTTATTATATCCAAAGTTTATCTCATAAGTTCGGTCTCATAGTTACTTAAACTTAAAGATACTTATTGAACTTAGCGTAACAAAACAAGTGAGAAGTTTCTTGCAAATTAGCTGTTTCTGCAAATTAAAAGCAAAAAATATACATTATATGGATCCTATCAAAATCTAAGGAGTCCAGGCCAACCTCACCTGACGATCAACAGACGAGGCTCTGGTGAACATTAAAGTCCCCGATAAGCAGCAATACCGCGTTACCGCGGCCTCGGTACGTAGCAGGCTCAAAAGAAGGAACATGGATGGTTTTTGGTCAGTAGAAGTCTGACACACCCTCCCGCTCCACCCACAGCGGGAGAGGGTCATTTGATGATTTTCCATCCCTAAAAACAAAAAAGGCTAGCCACCAAAACACAAACCAAACCAACTATTATATATATCATTGGCGAGGTGTGGGCGTATAATATAGATAAAGATAGATAGATAAACTTTTTATTGCAACGAAAGACACACATACATATAAAACAATAAAAACAAAATTACAATAATTAAAAAAATATAAATAACAACAAAAAAACTAAAAGTAAAGCATTCACATAGTGTGCATGTGTGTCGCAGCGCTGCAGAATGGCTACGGCTCAGTGGGTTTTTTGCTCTGAGAGAGCAAAACACTGATTTTCAGCTTTTGCCGAAACAGTAACACGAGACGCCCCCAAAATACCGTGTATAATTTATAATATAGTATAATGTTATAGTATAATAAAGTACAAGTTTATAAATAGGTAAAGAGTTATATAAAAGTAAAAACATTTAAAAGAAAACACCATCATGACAGTTAATTAAACTATTGATCCTACGTATATAATAAACAAAGTCAATATTATCAACACTACCAAAGTCAATATTACCAACACTAGCAAAGTCAATTCTACCACAAAATATGACATCACGGCGGTCCGAGCACTGAGACACCGTCCCCAAAGTGATCATGCAGAAGTTCCGACTTTTGCCTATCCAGTAGTAAAATTTTAAGTTGTTTTTTAAAGTATAATATGCCTCTGCCAACCCCTTCGAGAAACAGGTGTGAATGTTTATAAACATTGCACAATGTATTTATTGATCTCACTCAACTATGAAGTCGATTACAAACTGTCACATGCGGCTTAACTGTAATCAACGTAATCACTTTTTTTGTACGATACTACCCGATGTACATACGGTGCCTACTATAGGTAACAATAGGTGGTGAGCCTATTGCCGCTTCCAAAAATATAAAACGCAATTTTTATTCAATCTAGGAAAAAATTCGGAGCGTCACTTAAATTTAGGAGCACCATTTCGCCAGAGCAAGAGTGCCCTTCCCATATTATTTTAAAGGAAGGAAATACTGAATAAATATTTGAAATCTAAGATATATCCCTATTCAGAAGTGTGTACAACTCACAGCCAGAAAACGGTTGAACGGCTGCAATAGACATATATTTTTCAAGTACGCGCGAATAAAAAAGGACCGTATTCCTTGTAAGTGACGTTAAGGAAACTGTCATCCTCAGTCTGCTATGCCGTCGGAGGCGGCCTCCTCGTTGTACTTTAATGGCATACCAATTAAGTTAAGCAATAAGCCTGCCCGATAGCATAAAAGGGATATTTTTAAATAGAAGTCTCACTTGTGAAGAAGGAAAATGTTTAAAAGGTTATTGAGTGTAAAAATAAAGGAGATTAAAAAATGCATTTAGAAATTAGTATCATGTACCTTTTCGTAGTTGTGTATGCGATTGAGGCGACGATAGAAATAAAGTTAAAATTATTCTCATATCATTATCATAGTTTCAGCCATTTAAAGTCCACTGCTGAACATAGGCTTCCCCCGATCCTTTGCCGCCTGCATCCACCGGCTCCCCGCCGCCCTGACCAGATCATCGGTCCATCGCGTTGGGGGCCGCCCTCTACTACGTTTGCTGATTCGTGGTCGCACTTCAAGAACCTTAACGCCCCATCGGTCGTCGGTTCTTCGAGCTAAGTGAATAGTTCTATTTCATATATTAGTATGTAATTATCTACGAAACTATTTGGTTTTAAGTATCTCATGTATTTGTATTTTGTTAATTTCTATATGTAACTGTTTGCTCTTTCATAAATATATTAATTATTGTTTTTGTTTGACTTGCATATA
Organism: Musotima nitidalis; assembly: GCA_949126915.1. NCBI lineage: Eukaryota > Metazoa > Arthropoda > Insecta > Lepidoptera > Crambidae > Musotima > Musotima nitidalis. Next base: position 20,921,149 of record OX421416.1, read on the forward strand.
GTATTATGTCATAAGTGTAAATGTATCAATTTATTAATCATTGCTCAGTCAAAAAGTAAAACCCAGCTGACAAATAAACGAATTAAAGAAATACGTGACTTTCACCCTAATTAGCATCACGCTGTCTGAGGTATCAGTCACTTTTGACAAACTACCTTTTAAAAATGGTTTGATACGCAACGTTAGTAACGCATTACCGTTAAAGAAGAACCATTCTTTACGTCGTAATGTTGGCCATCCAAACCCTCAAACGAGTTGGGCCCCGACTTATTAACCGGGGCCCACGACATGCTCACGTCATGTCGCTTCTCGGAGAGAGCCCTTTGTAACGGCCTCATTATCCCTTACAGTCAGCTTAACCGGGATGTTGCTAGTTTTCAATTTGATTGTTATTGTTATACTAAGTTTATTTTATAGGTTTTATTTTGCTGTACACATGGAAATCATATTCCTTTTAGTAATTATTATACTTACAATAAGACACGTACATTGCACACAGCTGGTGGGATTACTAAAGAGACACCGTTTGTGTGATTTCGACATCGAGTGTTTTCGTAGTTTGGAAGCAAAGATTGCCGCAAACTATATTCTATAATTATACTATTGTAACAACAAGACGTCAGGTGTGTCTCTGTTTATACGGACTAGGTTGGCGACAAGAGGAGTATGATCTAATAAAATTATAAATTTTAAATAATTTTATCTTTGTGCGGAATTGTCATCATCAATTACTGTAGAAGTTTCAAATTCGTCAGAATACGCATATTTAATGATTTATTAGCATAATAACCATCAACACATACTCACACGTATTGTGTTCAACTGAACAACAATTAGCTTACCAAATTTTTGTGACTAGTCCTATCTGAAACCTGAATAAACTAATTTATGACTAATTGCTCGAAGACAAATGCAGGTAAGCGCGTACCTCTCTCCCGCCTCTACGCTCCCGTATCGTCAATTCTTTTAATGACAATACAAAGGCCATTGACATATTTGCACTCTCTCCACATAAGTTTAAGCGGGAAATACTGCAGGCACTGGCACCTGTAGAAAGTTTTTTACTTTTTTATTTTTAAAAAAATGCATATCGTAGTCTTATCTTATCAACTTTATTATATCCCAGAATATAATATTCTTGTTTTTATTACTATGGTATTTTAAATTATGCAATATGTCTATAATTGATTAAGTTCGTTTCATTTGTTTTACATTCTGTCGTGGATAATGTCCCTGGTTACGCAATGAACCACATTTAGTTTCAGCCTTTTTAATATTATACATTATGTAACTGTTTGTTGTCCTAAATATAATAAAATAAATGAAAGTAGTAAGACGATTTTTTTACTAGAAAAAAACGACTTGTATGCGGTTTTATTTTTTAAAAGATACATACTACGTCTTTATTGATTGTTATATACTTATAAAAGTGTTTCTTCGACTGGGAGGATAATCTTAACTTTCACAGTGGCGGAATAACGCGAACTTGAAACGCAATGTATTGGAAATATTTAGCGTGTCCATTGAAGATATTTAGTCTAAAGTCTACCAGCGATAGACTCCTAAAAAACAGATAATTTTGATCGAATCATGCCCTTCTGACCGAGCTAACATTATCGAGTTTTCTGCAAATATCCGATACAAATATTGGTCGACATCCTTCTACAGCTTATCGGAGACTTCCGAGCCACTGGCCCCCAGCCACGCGGAAACGCACAGATTGCCTATTGATACCTGTTTTGTTTGCCGACTGTACACTTTTTATATATGTTTAGAGATAAAATCTATCTAGAATGGTACAACATGGGTAGTTTAAAACAATCAATATCATCGTCATCGTGTCAAATAATAAGAGTGATTCATACCGTGGAATAAACACGATAACATAACTCGTGACGGCCCGCATTAATGCCGTTTCACGCCCCGTCAGGAAACAGGAGCCAGGAAACGGATGCGCATTTATTGAGAATGAAGACGGCTTGGCGTGCCACTCGTCAAACTTTTGTTGTGCCAAAGCCTAGTTAGTAGTTTCAAAAGTTAAAAAGTAAAACACGGATTCTTTTAATCTACATAAGTATATTTATTAAGATTTCAGTTAAAACAACATAAAAATATACTTTCAAAATTGTTTACTTTAATAACATCTAATGTCAAAATGAAATAACAACCGTTTTTCAAACAACCATTTGGCCACTGGTACACGCGCCCTTTTAAATCAAACTTTTTCGCTCTTTTTTTATAAGTAAAGTGCGTGGGACCACGGTCGAAATATGTTTTTTTTTTATTTGTAAAGTGCGTGGGACTACGGTCAAAATATGTATTTTTTGCCCGAAACAAGGTTTTGCTAGAAAGATAATAAAAAGGTTCTTTATAGCGGGTGTTTATTTCAAATAACAATAGAAATTATATTTTATTCTTTATTTGACATAACTTATAAGTATCCGAACCATTTTAAATTCATTTTATGTTTTATTGAATACTAAATACGTAACCTCTGCGATCTAGCCTCGAAGCATGTCATAAAAGGAGAAAAAAACAGACGGTATTGAATAAGATTAATTAGTGTATATAAAGATGAAAGTGCCAGCATGGCAGCGAGTGGAAAGACGAGATCTCGGCTACCCCTACGGGATGAGGTGTGACTATATATTTCTGTAAGTACTATTATTATTGAATTACCCTAACTCAAAAATAATGATTTTTCTTTCAACCCCTACTTTCATACCCTCAATAGATTATACCCCGGGTAAATACTACCAGCTGTTCTTTCCAGGATTTCAAACAGTATTCAATTAAAACAGTTAGGGCAGCTCAGCGAGCTAAGCGTGACAATTTAACAGATCGAGATTAGATTTTAATAGGCATTAACACGTATATTTGTATTAACATTAATTTTGAATCCATACCAGCTAAAAAATAAGGTGCCATACATTTTTTTTTATAAATCTGGGAAATTTACCAGCCCCAACTAATCCGAACTTAAGCCGATGTTAAAGGTGGGTCAACATTACAATGTACATCATTATCTTAAATTATATCCTATACTTTAAGTCATAAGTAAATTGTTCGTGATATCATTTTATATTTGGGAATAATTTATTATGTATATTAGTTAGAGGTATCGTATTGCTGGAAGGTCATTGTTACTATCATAGCCCAATAACGTCCCACTATAGAGCACAGGCCTCCACTCACAAGCCAAGTAGACAGGGATTTAGGTCATACTTTATGTAAAAAGGGGCAGGTTGACATCCCTAACATGTAGTCAGAAAAACTGTCCATATAGCAATGAAAGCATTTGTCGGCAAGGTTGGCAAGGTTGGCGAGGGCGGCGACCACAAATCGCGCTAACCTGTCGCGAGCAGCTCCACATTAACATTCAAAGGGTGCCCCACGACGACTTGTGGACGAATCGCTCTCCAGCCAGCCCAGCACAGGCTAAACGTATCAGTTTATTCACTTATTCAGATATTTATTAAATCGATCAAACTTGATTTTAAGCTAAGTAATTTTTTTGTAGAACAAAACATTTGTTAAAAAAATATTAGGAAACGCTTAGAAAGATGACGTGCAGCTAAATAAATTTTAAAAACTACCTGCATGATCTAGATCAACACGTTATATGCTGTAATATATAGTAGCTATAAGTTTTGTTTTATTTTCTAGAATTTGTGATAATTTGAACATTAATGTGTAATAACGGTGGATGATTAACCGTTAAGTGTTTGTGAACGTACATGAGTGTTGGTAAATTAAACAAAACAGTGCAACATCACTTTTCAAATTATGTTAGATCTCAGTATAGTCCCACATCTTTACTGAGGCCTCAAGGGGTTTAGGGGAGGGCATCTCATTTAACATTCATCATCATTATCAATACTTATTCTCATTTACTTTGATTTATATATTATTAATATATCTCTTACTTGCCACTGGCTAAATTAGCTAAACGCACGAAGCCATTCTATAAACGAAAAAAACACGTTATTTATTTTTGCATCTTATGTATATGTAGTGTACTTTATTAGTATTTAAGTAAAAGGCATAATTTAATAAAATAACATAAGTCAACACGACTTATGTAATTTTATTAATATATTTTTTTTTAGTTTGTAACACCGCCTTGACCCCTATAGTTCACTGGTAGAGAATGCTTTCGGCATTAAGTTCGCCTTTGTACTTTTTTGTGTGCAATAAAGATGAAATAAATTATTAACTCTGACGGGAAAACACGCTGTACATAGAACGCTGCGGGCGTAGGCTAGCTAACACAGATATTTAAATGAAAGTATCATATTATTTTGATATCAATATTAACAGTCTTTACAAGTTCTTAAATTACTTTTTGTCATGCATCATGCTACGAGTAACTAATAATTCTTAATTTTACATACATATATTCACGCCTGTTTCCCCGAATATACTTGTAATTATACGCCCACACTCAGCCAATTATATATTTGGTCCTACGTAAGTAGTTGGCAAGCCTATTGCCGCTTACCAGGCACCGTTATGTTCGCCAGAGCCTCGTCCGTTGATCGGCAGGTGCACCACTTGCAGGTGAGGTTGATTTGGGCTTCTCCTTGGTAGAATCCCTTTACACCTCCTAAATAAATAAAAATAATAATACAGTGAGAACATAACATTTTGAAAACAAAAAAGATACAAGTGTAACTTCAATCATGCGGTACTTTCTAGCCTGTGGCCGCGTACCTTTCCCTTACGGCCGCAGGTTCTGGAAGTGCTTAGCTGGCCGTCCATTCGCTCCCTATTCTCCGATGTGCTTTGGAGGCTTCCTTTATTTTTATTTATAGCCTCCCCAACTTCATCCCTTTTCAAATTCAAAGGGTGAGCAAAAACAACGCTATGAACATTCAATTAAATTCAAAATCCTTCCTTACTTTCATCAAGTTTCATCCGTTTATCTCCCGTTGTCCCTCCGTTATATAAATCAGGACAAAGTGTTAATTTGACTAAGAGTTTAACATTCATTAATTAACTTCAATAAATCAAAGTGAGATAGGGTTACACGAGTAATTAGCTGGAGGCTTTATTAAAATTTATTTCTTACACGTTAGCAGGTCTATATATTATTTTCTTTAATTTATTGAGGGTAAAAGCAGCAACAGCTGTAAAAGGGGTTACTGGTATAAGAATAATAATGGAATAGAATATAAGAATGAATTGAACCAAATAATAAATAATGTTGAATTATACCTTTTGGCGCAGCTGAAGTAAATCTTTTTCTTTTTTTTTGTATATTATTTAATGTCTCAATAAGTTTGTTGCATTTGTGTATATTTATGTATCCAACAAATAAATCTGACTTTTGGCTTCAGATCCTTAAAAAGGGAATTTAACGGAGTAGGACAATGTTTCAAAGAGGTGTGAGGGAAAAAGATAAAATATTACTTAATTAATCAAATATTGGAAAGGTATAGGGTGTATAGGGATTCTACCAAGATCTGAGAAGCCCAAGCCATCCTTAACTGCAAGTGGTGCACCTGTCGAACAACAGACGAGACTCTGGCGAACATAAAAGATCCCGATAAGCGGCAATAGGCTCGCGACCTATTACGTGGGACCAACAATATAATTGGCGGGGTGTGGGCGTAAAATATGCCTCTGCCTACCCCTTCGGGGATACAGGCGTGATAGTATGTGTTTGTATATACACACATTGCACTTTGGTAGGGGCCCTTGGTGTAAGAGGTAATCAATATAGCTTAGCTTTGCGATAGTAGGTAGGTATTTTAGAGTGATCACCGAATTTCATTGGATTGGTCATTGGATGTGTGAAATTTCTTTCACAATCGAATAGTGTAAGGTAATTCCTTAATTATATAGCGTATAGTGGATTATCTAGAAATTAACAACTTTTATTTAATTATGGAGGTCATAAGGCGTATTTATTTTCTACATTGAACTTTGAAACGAATGAAACTAAATAAAATAAGCTGATATTTACGCTACAAACTCCGTGATTCATCATCTCTGTTAAATAATTTGACAAGTTTAGGTACTGCACGTGATCACGACTTACCGAAACGTATTTCAGTAAACTATTTACTTATAAACTAGCTATCGCCCCCAATTTTGCCCACGCATTTTACAAGAATAATTTGAAGATAAATAAAAAATTGGTTATATTGCAATAGGGATACTTGTAATTCTCTAGATTCATCTAGAGAATTACTTTAACTCGAAAAGAATTCTTACTAACTTAAAAAGTAACGCTTCGAATTGGGTTAAAAAAAATCTTTGTTAAATTTATTTATATGTGAGGTTAATAACTTTAAGGCTAGTGATGGATGCAAAATATATTTGTATCAATTCCCGCGCAACTATAATTTCCCGAAAACTCGAGAATCAATTCGACACAATTGAGTGTCTAGATTTTTCAGAAAGTTATTTTGAATTCATCACTTGCTTACAATGGATTTCCGCAAAGTAACGCCTGAATCAATAAATTAACGAACTTAATGTAGGCTTTTGAGTTCCCAAGTATATAAATCGGTATATGTAGCATCATCACGCGCCGGGTCATCACCCTGGGGTTGCAAGTGACTATAGGGTGCGGTGACCACTTTAAATCAGGTGCCACCTTAATAAAAAATGTCTACAGGATTGGTCCGCTTGAAGGAGATTGACCGCTCATCTTGTTTTGTAAAAGGCATAGGACCAACAATGGGACGTAACTATAGTAAGAGAAGCATTTTCGGTATAAGTAATGCTATGTTATCATATTATCACTTTTTTTATTATTGCATCAAGATTACAAAAAATATTTAAAATCAGAAAGAGAATAAACAAAAAACCTTTTTGGAATACCGGACATAGTACATTTAAATGCATGGCGTCGGAATACTAATTCAATTCCATTATTCCACCCAGCCGTAAATTTCAAAAATGTCACCAAAAATTCATTATAAAAATCTCTGAAAGGAAAGTTATTTAGCGTTACGTGACAACCCTAACGCGCCCAAACCAGATCACCGCCGTAACGAGTGCGATTATCATTAGATTCGTATTTGGCGATTCGCGACAACTTTTACACAAATGTAATATTTATGTCCCCTACCCCTAGAGCTCAATTTCCTGTACGGCGAATTGAAATAGTAGGGCTGTCTGAATCAGTACTTACACAAAGCAATTGCACATCTGTGCTAATTGGGTCCGTATTGCTAGGAAATAGAGGCGGATTTTCATCACGTTAAGTGGAAAGCCAATTTCCTCGTTTATGCCCACTGGTTTAGTTCTGGAAGCTTCCCTAGTTCCAAGATTATCCAATAACGACACTCGTAATTGCTAATTATTATTGTTATCGCCAGTTACGAATTAGTGACATACAGAAAGTGATATTACAGCTGAGACAATAAAATAAAACGCTTTGTAACACAAAACGAGGAAGAAATTATAGTCACTTAAATAGTTTTTATAACTGGTCTTTTATGTAAAAACAAACGCATTAATGTAGATGGGCTTCTCATCATTCATCATTCTGTGTATGTCAAAGAGTTTCTTTGTGATAAAAACGAAATGTAATTTATAGGCTGTCTAACTAACGTTCTTAGAGTTGATAAAATATCTTTAAAAATACTTTTACGTTGGCTTCTAACATCAATTATACCCTTAACATAACCTAACGTTTTTTTTTCCTTTTATTGTGAAATTATTCGATTGAAGTATTTGACAGTGTCAAGTAATTTGTAAATCAAAGTTATTTGGAATTTATTTCGTTTCGTCAGTCGCAGTTTAACCCTTCACCACGCAGTGGTCAATAAATGACCACCATAAATTGAACCGTTTGCGGTTAACTTAAGGTTGAAAATCAAAAGGGTTAAGTCCGTCACAGTCAAGTCAAAGCCTTACACTAATAAAGTATATTTACTTTACCATAGATTTCATTGAGATTTAGAACAAACTCTGAAAATCACAATCCTCTGTAAAATATATCACTTTCCTACATTTGTGTGCATTGCCCAAGAAGTTATGTCTTAAAATCCACTATATTTACACTACTTTTGAAAAAAAAACTGCCTCTATGTGTCTTTTTCCGCGTTCGCGCCAAAATTTTGGTCAAATGCTAGAATTGGAAATGTCGCCCAAGAAAATCTCATATTGTATAGAGTGTATAGGAATCCTACCTAGACCTAAGGAGCCCAAGCCAACCTCACATGCAAGTGGTGCACCTGCCGATCAACGGACGAGGTTCTGGCTAACATAACAGTGCTCGATAAACGGCAATAGGCTCGCCACCTATCACGCGGGACCAACTATATAATTGGCAAAGTGTGGGGGTATAATAGGCCTCTGCCTGCCCCTTCGGGGCACAGGCGTGAATGTATAATGTAAAATCTCATATTGCATTTACTTGTTTAACTTTGAAAATTGTGAGACGATTTACATTAAGCTGGTATAACATTAAGTTCTATTAACGGTTATGGGCGCTTAGTTAGGTGCAAATGCAGTGCGAGATAACGTTCAGCCAAACGTTAGCCACTTGCGCGATATTATTTTCAAACGTTGTCGTAAAGTTAAAGACAAGATAACCTAAAAAAACTGTTTTGTGAAAATAGTAATCATAAATCAATAGCAACAATTTGTATTTTAAGTAAATTTATATTTGCATACATACAATCGCGCCTGTTTCCTCGAAGGGGTAGGCAGAGGCATATTAATGCCCACATTTCGCCAATTATGTTGTTGGTCTTAACTTTTATGTTCACCAAAGCCTCGCCTGTGGATCGGCATCATCACTCGCCGATGAGGTTGGCTTGAGCTCCTGGGGTCTTGGTAGGACCCCTTATATGTATTAATAGTAGGATATTTATATAAATCAGAGTACGGATATATAAAAACTCCACTACACGTTTAGCTTTGGCGGATGACGTCACTTCTTGCATTTCGGTCCCTCCTCTTTCATTTCACGTATTCGCTTAGGACCAGCTTTACAACTTACATAATTTTAAAGTGATTATTTGGTGTAATATTACACATATAGAATTTTTTTTATTGATTCAGGCGTTACTTTGCGGAAATCCATTGTAAGCAAGTGATGGATTAAAAATATCTTTGTAACAATTCCCGCGCTACTATAATTTCCCGAAAAATCGAGAAACTATTCAACATTCAGCGTTGGTCGTGAAGACATCGTTGTTCTGAAGCTCCACACGTGTCGTGTTCAATAGTTTCTCGATTTTTCGGGAAATTATAGTAGCGCGGGAATTGTTACAAAGATATTTTTAATCCATCACTTGCTTACACATATAGAAGTCAAATGATGTATCGAGGTAATGTCCCTTTTATTTTTGTCGTATGTTATTGATGTCAATATCATAATTCAGACGTTTAGTGCTGTGCAAAGGCTCCCAAATCCTACGTACACTTAGATGATTAGAATTCAGGGTAAACCCGCGACCTTTATAGGTCATCTGACTATCTTGCAATTGGACTCGTGTTATATATACGATGAGATTTGAAATCGATGCTTACAAGCTTAAATCCAAATCGCTTATACATTAAGCGACAGCCTCTTAAAATAAATAATCATGTATCCAGGATATGTAGCTGAACAAGTTATGCAATTATTTCATACATAAAATAACTTACAATATAATAGTACATAAACACATAATAGTATCAATATATACAAAAATCAATTTCTGCAGCCACTATAACAAAACTTGTAGGTGACAACCCTATTTAAAATCCTAGTAATTTACTGTCTCCATTACGACACCGTGACGAAAGTTTTCCTCCGCTTTAGAGTTCAAGGTTGCCAGTTCAGCTACTCCAGGCCGTGACGTCACGGGAGAGGTCTCAGAAAACATCGATGAATCAAACCTGACACAGGCGGCGGAACTTTCTGATTTGTGAGGATTTTGAGATAATGGGGAAGTTATAGCACTTTTAGAATACCTTTAGTGCTTTGTCATCGTCTTATTAAAGATGGAAATTCTTTAAGCCACTTTAAGGCATATAGATGATTCAAGCTTTTTTTAAAATTTTAATATCTTCGCTTAGTATTCCAAAGAAAGACTAAATATTTAACAGTTACAGCATTTATAAATATAATAATATAACTTTTTATTATAAATAGTAAGCCAGTTACAATCGTTGACACTTTACATTTAAATGGATAAAACAAATTGCCAAGAAGGTAAGCAAGGTAGGCACTGCAGTAGCATAATAGTCAAAGTAGTCCTGTATTTTTGAAGCGTGGCGTGAAACGGCATTTATGCCACGAATCATGAGAAGGCTCGTTTGTTACCGATTCCATTCCACGGAACGGAGCGCTCTCATTTTTGGATTGCATTGACTGCTTACCATCATCATAATAAAACAATGTCTTCACGACCAACGCTGAAACGAGAGTAAGCAGCTGAGCGTATTCAAGCGTATTTATACCCTACGGAAGTGGGTAAGGGTAGGAATAACGAGTCGCATTAAATCAAGTATATAGTATTTGAATCAATTTAATCTGGATACGTAGTAGAAATCACTTAGACATTACACTAATTGGCTTAACCTATCTATGAACCATGATGGGCTACACAAACTTTCCAAAGCTTATTGTAGGTGTCACTACAATCACCCAGAGATTGGCGACTCTGGGTGCCCTTAGTACTGACTACCGGGGGGAAAACTAAGAGGGACCTGTGGAGGGCGCAGCGGGCGGGCCAGGAGGGCCCGTCAAGCAGCGCCAGGAGGGTCTTAGGCAGCGGGGGTAGGGGGCCCCTGAATACGGCCCCTGAAACCATGGACCCTCCGAGAAGTCGGCCACACACGCTATGGTCGCACAAGGAGGTAGGAGGGGCGCGTCCACTGCGTCTCTCTGAGGAGGGATGGTTAATTGAGAGGGTTAATAGCAGTGCTTTAAATTTAGTATTACCTTACCCTTAAGTAGACAATGATTATGACATATGCCTTGACACGGTAATGGCATGGCTTATGTGATGTAAATTTTATACACGCAGTATATGAAAGGTGAATAGTAAATGGTAAGTTATTAATTTGAAGTTAGAAATTGAGCTACATAATTCGCATGCTAGGAACATCGACCCATTAATAGATAGGTCAGGTTTGATTACGTATTTATACAGTCTTTCTATTTCTTACTGTGATCGAATCAATGTTAATCAAACGTTCAAAACACAAGCAGAATTAGTAATTAATAAATCAGCATCAATTTAATGCGCTTACAAGTAGGACAAGTATTCTTTAGAAGATCTTCTTTTGTGATGTCCCAAAAATCGACTTTTTTGAGTTAAGTCGGAATAGTGACTTAACTCAGACTCAACTAGTTCATCATCTCAGCCCATAAACGTCCCACTACTGAGCACGAGCCTCCTCTCACATACCAAGGTGAGAGGGTATTGGGTCATACTCCACCACGCCGACCCAGTGCGGATTGGCGGAGGCAGGTGTAAGGCGTCCTGCTGTTAGAATTTATCAAGCCGCCCATTAGGCCTCTAACATGGCTTAACGACTACCACATTTAGTGATAAACGGGACCAACGGCTTAACGTGCTTTCCGAAGCACGGAAGCGCTCGATATCAAATGCCACACAAACGGTCACCCATCCAAGAACTGTAAACTCTGCTGTACTTCGGTCATCGTTTCCGACCACCGAGCACCGCAGAGCTACGAGCCCTTCTATTCCATTAAGTATGCGATATTTCGTTCAACCATCATGAGTATGTTCTGAAAGAAAAACATTATTTGAAGTGCTTTCAAATAAATTGGGCATCACCTAGCCTAAATCTATTACGTTCATATTTGATTTAGCGGAGTTTAATTAAATATTTCATATTCCGGTTCCTTATAGTTTTTTTAAGGTACATAACCACATTCATGTAATCTTATTGGTTACATAGATTCCACTTTGTAGACATTTAAATGTGGACTGTCAGTGGCAGCAACATTCAGAATTATTAGTGAAGATAGTGTTTAATATAATCGTAAATGAAGTAATAATTAAAAGTTTATCTCTTTTCTCAATAAAGTATCGACAGCGTTCGGGATTTACGACGGTAGTTAGTAAAGATCTAAATCTATAGTAGCTGTACTTCCCCTTCCACAGCCCCTGACGTTAGTTGAAACAATATTTATTAAGTAAAACAATAATTCTCCCTTTCATATAGCTTTATTTAGGGCGACGTTCGCGAGAGTCAAAACGGTTTTTGGATCTATTATCCGGTTTACGAGGTCCTATTCAATCGTAAAGACGGAGTTCTGACGGGATTACGCTCCCTAAAGTTTTTGCTCACAAAATCTGAGCCGTTTCTGAGCGATAAAAAATGAGAACGCGTTTTAATACGGTGTTCAATAGCGAATGAATATTATGGGAGTACGCATTGTTCTATGGGATTTGTACGGATTCTATTGTTTGTTTGTGTTACTTGTGTAAGGACGGTTTCAAGTTTTATGACAATCATTTCACAAAGGAGAAATAAAGTAAGAGCATTAAATGGATTTTTTTTTGGAGTTGTTCTATCGACATTGATATGTATAGTTATTGTTGGATATAATTTTACGAACTAATTTTATTTCTCTTATACTAAAAACAATATATATCTTAGCTGGTTATTTAAATTTAAGGTTAAAAAAAATCACTTTAAGTTATGGGTAAAGAATTATGAGGACTTCTTGGCGGGAAAGTGAAGCGTCATGTCTGCAGTTTTGTTTTATTTTCTAACATTTGTGATATTTCTAACATTAATGTGTAATAACGGTGGATTATTAACCGTTAAGTTTTTGTGAACATACATGAGTGTTGGTAAATCAAACAAAACAGTGCAACATCACTTGTCAAATTTTCTCTCAAGGAGTCCGTGTGAGATCTCAGTATAGTCCCACATCTTTACTAAGGACTCAAGGGGCTTAGGGGAGGGTATCTCATTTATCATCTTTATCACTCATTCTCATTTACTATGAATTATATATAATTAATATATCACTTACTTGACACTGGCTAAATGTGCTAGACGCACGAAGCCATTATTTAAAATAAAGAAAAGAATTATGTGTCGTATTACGATCACATCCTGCCGGCATGATGAAGGTTTAATAAGCGCTCGGAGAGCTGCAAGGTTTGGATGACATCGACGATTATTGCCTTGAATTCTGATGCCACTCAAAACCGTTAGGGTGTCAATTGATATAAATCGCTCTCGTGTCTGAGAAGACAAAGCCAACAAGACACAATATACATGCTTCTGCCTAGCCGTTAAACCTACATACTGTGAAACCCTTGCTTAGTAGTAGGACATGAAAAAAAAACAACAACAAAAAATCAATACGTATTTATTCAAGTTTGGCTCAATAGAGCTCTTGAGAATGTCATACTTATAAACTAACGCGCCCATTCACTGCGGGCGAGAGCTTGATTGTAAAAGAACGGGCAAGAAAATCATCATGGTTAGTTTTTTCTTCCGCCAGTTACAATAAAATTAAGGATGTGGTGTTATACCTTACTCTATTCTCAAATTACTAGATCATTACCAAGTCACTTCACACCTTTACGACCAACAAGGAGCCAACCATTTAGTGGAACTTGCACGGATTCACGTTCGTTCTACATAAATCCTAAACAAATTCCACATGGGCCCTGACAAGTTATTCGCTGCAGAAGTAAGTCGTGTGTTGGCATTAAATATAATGTACCCGCGGGCTACACACGTAGTACCGTCACAAGGCGTCACACAATTTGTTTGACGACATTTTGTTCTCGTCGCATTTACATTCCGGCAACATTTATTATTTTGGAGATAAATTACATTTAGATGAGACTGTTCTTTGTTTTTTGGGTTGAGCACAGATTAATGGCGGTACGGTCGACCTCTAAAGTAGCTGAACGGTTCAGTACTGTGTTGCGCCAATGGCTGCGTGTAGATTTATAAGGCTACAACTTTTAAAATGTTGCTTAGGTTGTATGACAAAGTATTAAACTGGGTAGCTATTTTTATAAACAATTGTTTGACCTAATGTAACTTAATTTTTTTTTTTGCCTACGCTATTGTTGTTATCGACTTCCCGCCGCCTGGAACAGATCATTGGTGTATGGACCAACGATCCAACCGACGTTGGAACGACTAAAATCACAAGTATACACATTTAATTTCACCTGATTTTAAATTAATTTATTTACATCTACACACCCTCTCATATACACTCACACATCGAGGGGAATCAAAAATAACTATATTTTTATGTAACTAACATCGGCTTACTATAATTCTGTTGTGACTTTAAATCATGTAAATCACCCCTTTCGAAATTAGATCTGAAAGCACATGTAGGCAACTAGGCCGCAAATTTTAATATAAGTAGCATTTAAGTTTTGACTTGGTGTCAATTAATTTAGTTTCTGGGAAAATATTTTTTTTTATACAACTAAATGGCATTTAAACATGCTGCCCATCTGATGAAATGTGTACTTTGTCACCACATATTTAAATGAAATATTACAATTAAAAACCATAACATATCTAAATAGTATACTTATTAGACGTGAAATCACACCAGAATTATGGACCCGCCGCGCATACAGTAGGCCGGGGAGAAAGGAAGCATATTCCATGCACGTAATTTTATAGGTAAAGATATATATATGCGCCGCTGGTATTACTTACTTGACTGTGACGGAGTGTTTGCTCAGTGCTACTCTATTGGTGACATTTTCTAAGACTCTCTCCGGAATTTACTGAACCTGCACATAATACAACTAAATAAATTACGTGATTATTTTAAGCACAGTTCAATACGCAAGATGAATCGAGTTTAAATTAAACAGACGTACCTATATATAGTTTACACAAGAAAAACATTATTAATTTCCTACCTATAAAAATGTATCCCTCAAGTGCTTAAAGTTGTCCGTAATTTCAAAGGGCATTTGATTCAAAATTAAGGCAGAAAAGAAGTATTGAGGATATTCGTCATAGGCATAAACGCGAGCTACATCCAATATTTCATATTTTTATTGTAGCCTAACTGCCCTCTTACTTACAATTGAGAATGTAAGATTCATGTGCTTCGGAATCAAAGCTGAAATAAAATCAGCTACATGAAGTCCACTGCTGAACATAGGTCTCATCACCAGCTTTCCATGCTAAAGGGTCTTGACCCGCCTGCCCTCATCTGCTTGTCGCCACTTTAGTTCCATCAGTTCATCTGGTAGAAGGCCGCCCGTTGGCTGGTTCGCAATCGCCGTTGAAGAATATTAACACCTTTCTTGTCCAAAGAACCGACTTCTTTGATTTATGTCACTGTTCGTTTTTATTGACTTCCATCTAAAATAAGATTTAAAACTCATATAAGACAATTAATTACTTCATTTCACAGAACAGAATGGCTTATCTCTGTTCTGTGATTAATTTAAAGATATCTCGTTTGTTATCAG
Organism: Musotima nitidalis; assembly: GCA_949126915.1. Taxonomy (NCBI): domain Eukaryota; kingdom Metazoa; phylum Arthropoda; class Insecta; order Lepidoptera; family Crambidae; genus Musotima; species Musotima nitidalis. The sequence goes on from OX421416.1 coordinate 20,936,556, forward strand.
GATAATCGCATAAAAAAATCAATTTGAGAATAAGGCGAGACCACTGGACACCAGCCCGCTGGGATGTTGAAGAGATAGCGGAAACTCAGCAGATAAAGTGTTTTTTTATTCCCCATAAGAGGCAGGCGTGTAACAAATAGGGGGTTTATGCGGCGTCATCGATCACACCCGCACCTTGGCAGGATGATTTTTCAACTGGTCACAATAGTACCCTCAAATGAATTGTGAATACTATCTAACTTGATTTTCCTTCGAGTTTCCCAATTTTGTTACAGATTTTAGATATGAACATCTATAATCTTTCTGTTATTTATCATGTACGTTTATGATTTACCCAAGTCAATTCTCAATTCTAATGTGCTGCTTTGTGCACACAACACAAAATATGTAAAATTATACGCGGGTGTATTGAGATCCCACGATGACCTTAGGAGCTTGAATTAATCTCACCTGCAAGTGGTGCACCTGCCGATCAACACACGAGGATCTGGCCAACAGAAAAGTTCGCGGTAAGCAGCAATACCAATAAATTTACACCTATTACGTAGGACCAAAATTGGCGATATGTAGGCGAATAATATGCCTATGCCTACTCTTTTGAGAAAACAGGCGTGATTGTATGTGTTTATATTATACGTAACGTATGTAGGTATGATATACGCAATGAAAGTGATGCTGCGTCACTTACACAGATCTGACTAGGTTTCTAAGATATTACAACGCAAAACAATCTGTTTCTAAATCCCGCCAAGTGCTTTATCTCAAGAAATACAATAAAATATAAAATACAACTATAAACTCTGCCAATGACAATATACGCATGGTACTCAAATGACCTAGGTGTTGTATAGGATAATGTGTGATTCCGATACGTTATAAGAATGTACTTATTTGTATTAAAAAGTGTTTTTGCATATTTATCCGTTGTCCAGTACCTACCTACAGTAGCACTACTTCATTTGGAGCTAACATCAATATGTGAGATGTTGAAGTTTAGATTGAAATTAAGACATATTGTAGAAAATATTCCGGAAAATATTCTTTGAATTTTTCTCTGAAGACTGACAGGCTTATAGTTTGTATATTTCAATAATTTAATCTAACCTATAACCTATCTAAATCTATGTAAAATTGTGGCAAAAAAGAGCTAAACACCCTCAAGGTTCAAAACCAGTGAACTATGTAATAGCTACTAAAGTTAAATAATACGTAAAGAGAAATCATCTACATTCAGTAAACAAAATGTATCTGGGATACTTCGAATAATACAAATTTGCGCAAATCTGCCCCTTACACATTCGGTGTTATTACATTGTTATTAAAGCAGCAGAATCAGTTTCATATACTTAAAAAAGCCACTAACATTTAATAACAGTGGACAACAAAAGCCGCGCGTGATATGACGCGGTCCTTCGAGCCGGATAAACAACGCAGTGGTCGTTCACCCGCCCCGCCTGAGTCATTAATTTCATTCAACTCATTAATTCCCCACACGCTGGATTGGCTTTAGTGATGTATCGGGCCCACTTGACAAACTTCTCGGCACACATTCGATTTCAGTGGTTCCTTACACTTATAATAACAAATATATGACATAGGTCAATCAATGTTTGCTTCGTGATTGTCATTTGTATAGATTTTGTTTTTGTAGTAGTTACTACACTTTTTCGATCTGATCCCGCCCTCTCCTTTCCTCCCTCGAAAAACAGCACTTGAACCGAAAAAAATGTAAGTCGTTGCTCTGTAAGATTTTGGAAGTATCTACCGGCGTATGTGTTTCCAAGTTCCTATAGTCTCGGATATTATAAGCGGGACGTATAACGCCAGTGATGCAGGCTGTCATGAGTGGTTGCGATTTTCCACGATACGGGGCATTTTATTTTTTGGACTGCATATACTGCTTACCTTGTTTGTTTATGAGGAGGCTCGAGCTCAGTAATTGGACGTTAATGGGCTAAAATGGTGTTGGTAATGATCCACTGCTTACCATCAGGCAGGATGTCCCCGAAACACAGATAGTTCCCGAAAATTCATTATTTCTCGACAGCACACTGGGACGGAGTAAGTAAAAACGTAACTGTCGTTCAATAAGATAAACGGTAATTTCTTAAAAAAATACTCGAAAGATCCTCTTAGATCATGCCTGTATTAAATAATATATTAGGTCGGGGAAAAAGTCTTTTCGCATAACGTAGGTATAAACTTATTATAAAATTTTTTTGACTGTACTATTTGTGTCTGGCTGGTTTTGGTAACATTAAAAAGGTTCCATTATAAAGAAAAGAAAAAAATAAAAAAAAGTTGTTTCCCGCTATTTTTCATTTGTTTTTCTCTCCGTTAAAATGAGTGAATCTAATGAAGAAATTCGATACATTTTAAAATTTTATTATAAAAAAGGCAAAAATGCAACTCAAGCAGTGAAAAAAATTTGTGATGTTTATGGACCTGATGCAGTGTCAGTAAGAGTAGCACAAATTTGGTTCAAACTTTTTCAGTCCGGAAATTTTGATGTTAAAGATGCACCTCGCTCTGGTCGCCCTGTTACGAATAAAATGGACGCCATTTTTGAAAGAGTGGAGCAAGATCGGCATATTAGTAGTTACGATGCAGCTGAAGAACTGGGAATTGACCACAAAACAGTTTTGACCCATTTGAAGAAAGCTGGTTATACAAAAAAGCTCGATATTTGGGTGCCACACGAGCTCACTCAAAGAAACTTAATGAACCGTGTACTCATTTGCGATTCATTATTGAGACGTAATGAAACCGAGCCGTTTTTGAAGAGATTGATAACTGGCGATGAAAAGTGGATCACGTACGACAAGAACGTGCGAAAAAGGTCGTGGTCGAAAGTTGGCCAGGCTTCACAGACTGTGGCCAAACCTGGCCTAACACGAAATAAGGTGATGCTGTGTGTATGGTGGGATTGGAAGGGCATTGTTTATTATGAGCTTTTACTGCCCGGCAAAACCATCGATTCTGATCTTTACTGCCAGCAACTGATGAGATTAAAGGAAGCAGTCGAGAGAAAACGGCCGGAATTGATCAACAGGAAGGGTGTGGTCTTTCATCACGATAACGCGTCTAGCGCACACATCTTTAGCCACTCAGCAAAAATTAAGAAAGTTCGACTGGGAGGTCCTAGTGCATCCACCATATAGCCCTGACCTTGCGCCTTCAGATTTTCACCTGTTTCGGTCTCTGCAGAATTCTTTAGGTTCTGTAAGGTTGACCTCAAGAGAGGACTGCCAAAACTATTTGTCCCGTTTTTTTGATCAGAAGTCCCAAAGTTTCTACAGTAACGGGATAATGTCTCTGCCCACAAAATGGCAGAAAGTTATTCAACAAAACGGTACATATATATTGTAAATAAATGTAAATAAACTTTGAAAAAAATGTCTTGACTTTTCATACAAAAATACGAAAAGACTTTTTCCCCAACCTATTATTATATTCACTGGAAGGGCAAACAAGATTATACAACAGCGAAGAATAGTGAACGGCGAACACGCCCAAAAGTAGCATAAGAAATATGGTTTTTCGGCGAAAATGGGTCTGATAAATAATTGAATGAAGATGTTCAGTTGAGGATGTATTTAAGGCATGGCAAGATAATGTCGAGCTAGATGGCATAGCGATGGCACCCAGGTAGTCAAGTATGCACACTTTATTGGCTGTCAGGTGGGTCAAATTTTTAAGTGCTACCCTTCAGATATAATTATATTTTCTACTTAGTAAATATTTAATTAAAATTATAAATATTCAAATTTATATTATATTCAAATATATGAGACTTCATAGTCTCAGATAATTAACATTCTATACTTGGCTCTGACACAAGAAAAGAAAACAGAATTCAGGTCATATTTCATCACGTGACCTTGTTCGAATTAGTGGAGGCAGGGGTGTCGTCATTTTACTAGACTTTTTAAACCGCCCAAAAGGGCCTCTACCTTGGTGTTACGATTTTCACATGTAGATATAGCCGAGACCAATGCCTTGGCTTGCCTTCTGATGTTAGAAAGAGTTCCATGTCAAATTAAAAGAGTGGATACTTCCAAACTGATCTATATACACTGATGAATCAGGCCATTGACGTCTCAGTGTGCACGGGTCTGCTCGCAGGAATTCAGGTTATGATCTGAATTCCACCAACGGACCAAGTGCGTACTTCTTATCTATACATACACATAGATGACATAAAAAAGATTTAAGTAATTGTTTTCATAGTTCTCAAGATCGCCTTCACTAGGTGTAGCAGGTCTTTTTGAAAGAGTTCAAAAGAATTTGCCAGAGACGGTGTCTACATTAGCACTCTGAATTCAACTCAATCAACCGCACTGTGGACGTGCTATCAATAGTGTCTCTTTGTGAGAGTCTTCCCAAATATATTGAAACGAAATTGGTCAGGTGTAAATAGGTAATTGAATGGTACAACTGCCAGATGTGCCTTCGTTTATTTTATCTTTGGGATTACTAGTAGTTCCTAAAAGTTGCTATTACAAAAAAAATATTGAATTATTTTATTACTGTACTCGTTCTATAAAAACTGGCTGGCTCTAAAATAATTTATCACAAATTTTCATTTGATGTGGCATTAACTTTTTACCTACTGCCACTTAAGTAGCGCTAGCACAGTCTCTGCTCCTTCCCGCTCTTGATTGATCTCACGGAGGACCAGCTAAATAAACTTGAGTCTCCAAAATTTTTGTGTAAGATTCATATTTGTTTTGCGCAAATATGATCATGTATCTCATTACCATTCTATACTCAAGTGGCTTCCTATTCGTCTTCGCTGGAATACTCACATTCTATCTCTTCTTTATAACATATTGCACAATCCCACTTACCCTCACTATCTTAAAGATAACTTTAACTTCCTTCACTGCTCACATCCGCGTTCTTTGCGGTCATCAGGGAGCCTGAGCCTTGAGATTCCGTCACATGTCACTTCTATTTACGACTCGTCTTTTACTGTCCAAGCTACTCGTCTCTGGAATTCTCTTCCAGTTACTATTAGAGAAGCGCAATCACTAAATGTTTTCAAAATTGGAGTAAATAGCTTTTTCTTTCACAGAAGTAATGTCCTGCTGCTCAATGTTCCTATGCCTTGTCCCATGTACGTATTTATGTATGTAGGTTCATTTTATGTTATGTGAATAATAGTATTTATTTGTATATGTCTATTAAAATAGAATTATATATTTGTTATTATTTTTTACACCCCCGGTTCTTTTTTTATTTTAATCACTCTCCATCCTAAGGTTGCCTGGAAGAACTCGCTATAAGGCCGCCAATTGTATCACTTTTCTTATGCAATTCTTTTCTTGTTTTATTTTAATTTGGTGTACAATAAAGAATTTTCTGTCTATCTATATCTAGCCTACGATTTTTACTTATAGTTTGCCGTAGTTTTGAGACGTGCGTAGGTAATTCCTTATTTATTCTGTATTGTTTATCGTCAATAGATCTGTCTTACTCACACGTCTTCGGCTTGTAATGTAGATTTGGCGGTAAAGAGCTATCTACAACGGTTTTAATACGAGTGCGATAGAAGTGCCTGCAAAGAGATCGTTTATTAAACTCGTAATGGATAAAAGTAGTATTAGTCATATTATTTATCAAAATTATAAATGAAATATTACCAAGCCCGCAAGCTCGGTAATTCACAATAACTCGGGATGCTAAGAAATGCTCATTTAAACCGAGAATCAGTCAGCGTACATTATTAATGGTTCTTAGAAGCTTATCGTCTTTGACAGAGGAAATAATGTGTTTTTAACCCCGACATCGTTTTCTTACCGTTTTCGTAACGTCCTTGTAAAATTAACATTGACTTTATTATGAACATTTTTATTTTGCAAGTAAATAATGAATAAACAAAGGTCACGACCGCGGCCATCACTAATCGCCGTCTGTGCCACATCCAAACCGCTTTGTAAAGCTGTTTGGGACAAAAGCACTGGAAGTGATGTCCCAGACAGACGTTGACACACAAACGACTGTGCTTTAGTACACTCATCTACATCTAGATACATTACTTAAACCACGAGAGAAATAGATATTAGAAAGAGAGAAGAAAGCCTAAATAATACACATTTTATGGGTTTAAATCGCGGTTTATGAAAACATTTTTATTTCGTACAACCAGCGCCCCGCGTTTTCACCCGCATGGTCTTTATTCTCGTGGGAATTCCCGGATAAAAAGTATCGTATTATTAATTCAGGTTATTTATTAAATGTGAGACAAATTTCATTCAAATCCGTTTTGTAGTTCTTGCGTGAAAGAGTAACAAACTTATTGGCGAAGTGTGGACGTATAATATGCTTTTGCCTACCCCTTCTGGGAAACAGGCGTGAATGTATGTATGTGCAGTTCATAGTCCATCCCTCGCCTTGTAGGACACCCAAGAAACACAATAATATTTATTAATATCTACACACCAATCCTCAAAAATTGTCATAAAATAACACAGGTTGCATTATCATTTTGATTATCATAGTTAAATGTCTTTGATTATTATCTAATAGTTTAGTAAGTAGGTATCTTAGCAAAATGAACGAATTAAAAACGAGCGGCGGGCGTGAGCCTCGCACGTAGGTATATTACACTCTGCTTACCACCGATGATAATTATTATTATCATCTGCTTATTGGCATACCTGGACTATTTTGTGATCTATACTAATATTATAAAGAGGAAAGATTTGTTTGTTTGTTTGTTTGTTTGTTTGTTTGTAATGAATAGGCTCCGAAACTACTGGACCGATTTCAAAAATTCTTTCACCTTTGGAAAGCTACATTATCCCCGAGTAACATAGGCTATATTATATTTTTTTGAAAATTAGGGATCCTTACTAAAAATCCAATAATGTAACCCAAGGTGTAAAAAAATTACCTGAAAAATTCCTTACATAGCGTGCGCAGCGAAAACTATTGATGATAGAACTAAATTATGTACTACGACTTTGCAGTACTCATCATTATCTACAAAAAGTGTTGCGACAGCATATGTCTAAATATTATAGTTACGTCACAGTAAGCGGTTTTTTATTCTAAAAATTTAATTTATATGCCGCCGCTTGAAAAGGCTCTATATTTGTACCTTGGTATTAATCCTTATCAAAAAAAATTACTTTGTATTCAAGACGGCTTCAATACCTTTTTATAACTTTTTGAATTATTCAATTCGGACATTTCATTAGGAAAATATCACGAGTTTAAAAATGCAAGTATTAGAAAAAAGTCGCGTGGTGCCGCTCAGCTAGCCAGCATGCGATGTAGGCTCCATGTAAGCGTCACTAGGGTGGTACGGGGGGGGAGTCAATGTAATCTATACTAATATTATAAAGAGGAAAGATTTGTATTTTTGTATGTAACGAATAAACTCAAAAATTACTGGACCGATATTAATAATTCTTTTTTCAATAGAAAGCTACATTATCACTGAGTAACATAGGCTATATTATAATTTCGAAAAAAATAGGGTTCCGTAAAATATTTGGGTTTTTCGGATTCAAAGTGTAAAAATCAACCAGAACAGTTGCGTACGCTGCCTAAACTATAAAAGATAGAACCACAAAATGTATGAATCAATTAAAGATCTTATACCACCTACTAAAAAGTCCGCGACACACTATACCTACCTATATATGGCGAGTGAGGCACAACAACCCTTTTTTTTATTTAAAAATCTTGATTTTTTTTGTACTATATTTATACGAATTTATTTTACTTATGCTATTAATCCCTATTAAAATTAATTATTTCATCACTAAGTGCAGTTTATGTAGATAATATTTGATCTTGGAATGATCAAAATTGGACGTTTGTTTTTGAAGTTATGGCGAACTTAAATTATTACGATTTCTGCTGCACAGCGCCCTATCACGGGTCGGGGCTCCAGACCATCAGTTTATTTTGTCACCTAAAAATAATTTAATGTCAAATGTTGTTTATGGGGAAGATTTACAATAATCGCTTTAGTTATCTATCCCAAAACAACAGGTTGCTCTCCGGGACTGCCGGTAAGAGTAAAAACTAAGTATTAATTAGATTTAAATATTTTCATCATTAACAACTTCAACATCCACATAAAGACAATCTATGCAGCCTGCGGATAATTACTGCGTCGTCGATGTTAGTGTCCGTGTCTGTGAATTGATCTGGAAATCATTTTGCTGACCGTGTCTTTTCTGGGTAGGCATTTTACAGCGGTAGTCGACATCCACGCGGGCGGAGCCGCGGGCGACTGCTAGTATTAGATAAAATAACAAGAACAGATTTGGTCTTAAAACGGTGCAAAACAATAACTTAAATATTTTCAACTCAGCATTTCAAATGTTTTGTCGGTTACCTACATAAAATTGTTGAAAAAAACAATACTAACGTTCTGTGGCTCTCTCTCTTATTGATGTGTATAAAAACATAAAGCACATTAAAACAATTTTTGAATTTCGAGTCACGAATTACGAGTCCACGAACAAGTCACACAACTGATGCAAAATATCGTCACGTACTCTAGGTACGTCACTAACTGAAGTATTGTCGGTAGATAGTGCAATAGTGAGATATATCGATTAAACTCTTTTCACTTATTTATACATTTTGATATAATAATGAGACCTTTATGTACGTAGGGGATTTTAAATAAAATATAAAATGTATTGACTTATCTCCTTTTTGCCGTGATACATATTAAAGTTTTGTACCAAAAGGTGCAAAAATGTTATTTTTATTTTTTTTGACTCATCTCCTTTTTCCTTGACACCACAGATATACTTACCCACCTACATACAAACTTACGCATTAATAATATTAGTAGGATACATTACAGTTGTTCGTGGTCATGGGCAAACTGCATAGCCAAGTGACTATAATGATATAGCAACATTAAGACATTTAAAAGTACTGTCACTAAAACATTAATTTATTACATACGTTTAGATACATGTCAGATGAATAAATATAAATATAAATACTATAAATATTTTCTGACAATTACACCAATTATTTAGTTCCAAGATAAGTATCATTAAGAGCTTGTGTTATGGATACTAAACAACGGATAAACATACTTAAATATTTTTTTATTGTAAATACATACTTAATATACATAGGAAAACACCCAGACCAGAACAAATATTCATGTTCATACACACAAAGATTTGTCCTGCATGGGAATCGAACCCACGACCTCTGGAGTGAAGTGCAGGTATACTGACTTCAACGCCATATCGGTCGTCAATAAAACAAATTACTATGTGTTGAGATCTTGTACCAGTGGTTTTTGCCTTTGAACTTAACCTCTTCTCTATTGAAATTGGGATGTTTCATGTTTCAGTCTCACGAAACATATAATATGATATGCGTGTTCGCAGACATTGAAGATATTAATATAGTCAGAAAACTTGTTGTGATGCGCGCTGGGTGGCATTCACAGTGCGTATGAAAAAAGTGACGCCATAGCTCTTAAATCATTGATCTGATTTTATTGTTATCATTCTTGAAAAAAAATGGCAGTGTTAAATTACAAAGTGGAAGAAGCAATGAGGGTATAGAAGGTGTTAATGAAGACGGATCCAGTCGATCAACACTGACACTATAAAAACTCTTTTTAAAGAGCACCATTCTGTAATCTCCTATTCAAACGCTTCATTAAACGAACGGTCACCTACTCAAGAACTCGACTTAACTTCAGTGATATATTCCGAGGACCTTGTGCCACAGATCTATCACCCCAGCTCCTCCTCCTCAGCCTCCTCACACATACTAAGATAAGAGGAAACACAGAGCCACAAGCTCTTTATAAATAAGTTAGTTAAATAAAATTAAATCTTGTCTTTGGGTTTTACTTCAGAGCAGTTAATAATTTTCCCGACTGCCGCAAGTCGGCTTCGGTTCGGGGTGTACATTCGTGGCAGAAGTTTGCTTGTTAATTATTAATTACTCCGTCAGAGGTATCTGTGTCTTGGCTTACAAGAGTTACGTTTTATATTGCGGTTAACGCAAAAATACACGATTAAACATATTGCTGCTACAAATAACTTGTTTAGAATATTTTGACATGCGTAATGTAGTGGTGTTGAAATTTGAAACCAATCCTAATGTTTAATAACCTATCTACTGTGTTATATTAATAAAGTTTATAGCATAAGTTAAAAAAAATGTAACTACAACCACAAAAATATTTGTATCGAAAATATTTTATTTTCTTGGATGGAAAATCATCAAATGAGTTTCTACACGAAAAACTAAAACTATTCAACACGACACGTGTTCCGCCCTTACACAGAGCATCTTCAGGTAAGATAGGAGCCTCAGAACAACGATGTCTTCACGACCAACGCTGAAACGAGCGAAAATTTATAAGGGCGAAACACGTGTCGTGTTGAATAGTTTCTCGATTTTTGGGAATTTATAGTAGCGCGGGAATTGTTACAAAGATATTTTTAATTCATCACTTGCTTACAATAGATTTCCGCAAAATAACGCCTAAATCAATAAATTATTTCATACTACTAATCTTTATGATATGTAATTGAAAAAACGAATCCTCCGTCTGTTATTTTCTTTTACCAATATAATCCCAACGTGAGTAAGTAAGATATAATAATTCCCTGTAGGTAGTTAGTTTGACGCGAGACGTGGGGAGTGCGAACTCGTGTCTGCCTCCACAAATCACTCCTGAACTCTGACTGACAGCCGCGCTCCTTTCAGCAATATGCCTGCTATAATACCTTTATATCGTATAAAACATGATTGCCATAATTACAATTGCCACAGCAGCGATGACCAAGTGGTGCCAGGTGTAGTCTTCAATACAGAGGGTTTTAGGTATGCCTTTCCAAGGTTATATGCGTAACTATCGCTTGCTCTGTGCCTCAGAAAGCACGTAAAGTTGTTAGACCCGTCGTGAATAATAACCGGCGTAATTAAAAAGTCAGCGCCGTCTAATATTCTGACAGCTGGCTTAACCATAGAATGATGTTTCCCTTATGGTATCATTGATGATATTAACAGAAATTCAGCGAAAAGAGGTTAGACCAGTGATCTGAGAAAATAACTGAAATTTAGCCAAGACCAGTGAGCAAATCCTGGGGCCAAGCTTAAGTCTTGAGCACAACCGGGATAATGCTAGAACGTTAATACTACACAAATTATCATTTACTTAGCTACTCTTGAATAAGCGTTGAGATACGCTAAATAAATAATTTACTGATTCAGGCTTTACTATGCGGTAATCCATTGTAAGCAAGTGATGGTTTAAAATAACTTTGTAGCAATTCCCGCGCAACTGTAATCTCCCGAAAAATCAAGGAACAACGCAACACAACACGGAGTTCGCTTCCACACAGAGATTCTTCAGGTAAGAATTTGAAACGCTCTCTCCTTTGATACCATTATTTTGTTCTCAAATTCAAAAATATTGTGACTGTAAAACATTAGAAAAAGTTAAAATTATAAAATACTTAGGAATCATTTTAGACAAAAATCTTTCATGGCAACCTCATCTCGAGTTAGTAGGTAATCGCGCGAGAAAACTTATTTGGATTTTAAATATTTAAGAGACATCACAGACAAACAACTAGTATACACTGCACTAGTACAATTCATTTTACTTTACTGTATAACGATATGGGGTGGTACTCACAAAAAAAAATTATAAGTATTGAGAGGGCGCAAATTCTAACATGAGCAAGGCTATTCTAATATGAATGACTTAAAACATGAATATTGTTAATGTTATTTTATATTGCATTGTATAGCGTCACAGACAAATGAAGATTGTAACTAACCAATCGATAATTTAAAAGAGCATAGCCTGTGAGTTTCTTGCCAGTTCTTCTTACAGAGCGGTGGCTCGGAACTAGCACTTAGATTCACTTACACTTAAATATTTTTTTAATTGTTTGGTTGCAAATGAATCTAAGCTTCGTGATTTCAGTATAATTAAATGTTGATTGTTTTTTTTTAATTTTTTAACAATATTGACGTTTTCAACTACTATGTAATAGAAGTTTTTGTATTTTAAATTTGTCTTGAATTAAAAATGCATTGACGGCCGATGTTCGCACTTGCAAAAGTATTTCAGTTAAAGACGGCAGTTAAGTCCTTTCTGCCTACAGGAATAACTTTTTATTGGTTTAACTTGTTTTGGTTGTTTGTTTGTGAAAGTATTTTGTGAATACGTCTACTTTATAATTTGTTTTTTCCTTCTTCGACCTGCCGAAGGAAATTTCTTGAGAAAGTGTTTATTTAATTTTTTTAAAGTCAATTGTTTTTATTTATGTTTTGCTCAATAGAGCTCGCATAAACGTCAACATAAAAATATTAAATCTATTCACGGATTTCATGATTAGGTAAAAAGTTTTTATTTCTGATAATGGCTAATGAGATTTCACATGGACTTCTTGAGAGAATTTGAAAAGTGATTTGTAGAGTGTTTTGTTTAATTTACCAACACGCATGAACGTTAGGTGAAGACATTAGGTGTAGTCTGTCACTTACTAACATGCAAATATAAATTCAAATTCATATTCATTTATTCAAGTTTGCCTCAAAAGAGCTCTTATGAAGGTCAAAACTTAAAAACTAGCGCGCCCATTCACTGCGGGCGGGAGCTTGATCGTAAAAGAACAGGCAAGAAAACCGTCAAGATTAGCTTTTCTCCCGACAGTTACAAGAAAATGTACTTAGTAGTAAAACAATTTGACAAATCTACAAAAACCTGTGTTCTGCAGTCACAAGAGTTAAAATAAAAGAGGAATAACTTTTTTTTTAAGTTATACGAGCATGAGTACGAATAAACATAGTAGACATGAGCAGACCAGTCCCCACTGGCGGCACCCGTTCACGAGTATGACGCATGAACCAGCCATCGTTTCGCTATACCATATTTTAGGGAACGTAACGACCCGACGCATGACGCCACCACCGCAAAGACATTTAAGTGAGCATGACATACTCAAACTACAGGATAAAATAATTTTAACAAAAATAATATTATATTGATTAAATGTGCTGCAAACCACAAATATTTATGGTCTTATGAAAGATATCATTTATAGCAATTCAGTCTTAATATCTATATAATCATTCGAACTATGCGTTCCTAATCAAAAACATCATTTAAGAGATTACAAAAGTTGTGTGTGCTGTTATTAGATTAAAAATAATATTAACTTTTTTCAGTTAGCTGAATTTTTAATTACAAATAAAAATAGTAGACAAGAGCAGACCAGTCCCCACAAGCAGCACTCGTTCACGAGTATGACGAATGAACCAGCCATCGTTTCACTCAACCATATTTTAGGGAATGTAACGACCCGACGCATAACGCCGCCACCCCAGAGACATTTATTATTATTTATTATTTATTTATACAGTAAGTACAGGTTATAACAACTTATTTATAACATAGTCCCACAAAACCGTGAGTACGGTTTAACTGCGAGGTCTGATTCTCAGTACATTTTTCGTTTATATATTAATTAAGTGTGCATGACATACTCGAGCCACAAAAAAATACAATTAATTACTAAAATCTAGCCATTCTTATTTTACAATTATGATTAAGTAATATTATAATTATATGTATTAATAAAAATCTAACAAGTAAAAATAAAACAGAACGTAAGTTTTCACTATTTTGTTATTATTACTAATACAAGAGGCTTGGATGACGATCGATGATAGAATGACGTCCTTTGGATGGAAGTCGAACGCCATTACCAAAATCATGTTGTGGTAGGGGATCGGAAACGACGCGCATTTCCGTTTCCCACTATTTATATTTTAGATTGTAACATTTAGTAAAAGTATTACTATTTCTTATAAACAATAATTTTAATTACACATCAAGTATTTTCATTTAAACATGAATTTGTCGTTTCACACCCAATTTCTATAAATTCTCACATTTTTGTCGCAACCAATAATTCAATGAAAGTTATAATTGAGAATCGAACTCTGTAACTTAGGAGTGGCCGCCTGTTGTAAGTTAGTTTTAATAATGTTTGGAACACCTGCATCACCTTTAATGAGGCTGTCAGTCATGCACAGCGTTACCCTGGCGACGGAAATGAGGACTCGTGTTCATGAGGCAACTTTAACTACCCACTGTGGTAAATGATAATTAAATACATATTCTTGGATATATTTCTTGCTGCTAAACTAAGCAGAGTTATGGGTACTAGACAACGGACAAATATACATTAATACCTTTCATAATTTCTGGAAATTTTTGCATGTTTGTAATTAAAATACAGGGAAACTGAAATCCACCTTTGTTTCATTTCCCTCTGATTTATAGCAATCACTCAAACCAAGAGAAATATGTATAATCATGCTTTCCGAGTGAAAAGGTTGAAAAAGAATCTTCTGCATACAAATATTTGTCCTGTGTGAGAATGGAACTAACGACCTGAGAGGCGTACTTCAGGCAATATCAGCCATCTAATGGAAGATCAAACTATGATTTAGAGAATTCTTCCAGTTGTTGCTGAAAAAACTAAGGTGTACTTCACACTATCTTGTGGGTGCAATGTCGGCTTGACAATGTCGATTTAAGAAACATCAAAGTAATTGATACGCCACTTTCCCGCAGTGGTAGGCAGAGATCATATCTTTTCACTTGATACGATCTTGGCACACACTCTTAGCTTCATTCACACTCATTATCCTTTTCATACTTGCCCGTCGGTTTAGGGCACTAATGATCTGCCCTTTCTCCAAGACTTTCTGGATTTGGTCATGGAATTTCCTACGTGGTAAAGACCACACGGAAAGCCGTATCAACACAGCTAAAACGAATGAAAGCATGTGCTGGAGGTTGTGTGTACCCTGATTAAGATTGCATATTTACATATTTAACAGTGGACACTCAAACCTGCTTCTTCAGCTCCCAAACAGACAAACGCAAACGAAGCATCCCTAAAAAACTTACAGCTATTCTTTGAAATAACCTGCGCTTCGCAAAATCCCGTTGAAATAACATAGCCTCTCGATACTCTTGCTTCTGTTTGCTTTCTGTCGAATTCCGCTATATCATATAACTCCTTGAAATGTATATGAATGACTGATATATGCCCCACAAACGCACTCATTCAGAAATGTAAACGCCGAAGATAAATCCAAGAACAGCGCCAGCTCCGCCGCAAGTTGTATTTAACTTTGCTGAATAAACATATATTATATTTTCACTGTCGATCGGTGGGTGCTATGTTACTAGGCTTGTGTTCTGTGAAACCTACACTTATTACTACTTATTTACAACTCTGTACTCTATTGTAACAAGTTACTTCTTAAGTAAATAATGTAATAATATAAACTGTACACTGCCCAAGTAGACTGCTCCCAATTTTTTTTATTTATTTTTTATACCTACGCGACAGATATGTGCGTGCGTGCCGTGTGGCGCCGGCCTAGAATAGCGTCACCCCTTCTCATCTCATGGGGAGTCGTAAAAATCGACGAAGAGATGATGGGCAGCAGCGTCATCCTGCGTACTGGCTGGAACTGTGATCACCAACCCGTCTGCCCAGCGTGGTGATTCTGGGCAAATACCCCCAAATGGAAAATGGCACACACGCGTAAACGGCCCCCAGTCCCCGGCGGCCCCGCTATTCCAGATTACGGTAGCGGTCTTGGTAACGGCGGGGCAGGGGGTGCTAAGAATCACCGGCAGAGATCCGGCTACCACCCAAAACGACGACTTCTGCACCTGGCAACTTATAACACGCGCACACTGAGGACCGACGAGAAGATTGACGAGCTGGAGGAGGAAATAGAGCGGTTGCACTGGGACATTATCGGGTTATCCGAAGTCCGTAGACAGGGAGAGGATACGGTAATCCTTAAGTCCGGCAACTTGCTCTACCACCGGGAGGGCGATCGCCTGTCCCAAGGTGGTGTCGGTTTTATCGTCCGGAAGTCTATCCGTAACAACGTCGTGTCTATTCGGAGTGTATCGACCAGGGTAGCGTACCTAATACTCAGAATCACCAAACGGTATTCGTTGAAGGTAATTCAGGTTTACGCACCGACCTCGGCACACCCTGACGAGGACGTGGAGATATTGTATGATGACATTTCTGCCGCCATTCATACTTCACCGACTCACTACACGGTTGTTATGGGAGACTTTAACGCAAGGCTAGGCCAACGAAGCGGTGACGAGCAGAAAGTGGGGCAATTTGGAATAGGGCGAAGGAACCATAGGGGACAGCGGTTGGCTGACTTCATGGAGAAGGAGGGCCTCTTTATGATGAACTCCTTCTTCAAGAAGCCACCACACAGGAAATGGACCTGGCTGAGCGCCGATGGTTTCACGAGGAATGAGATAGACTTCATCATGACCACTAAGCGACAAATATTCAATGATGTCTCTGTGATCGCCAGGGTGAAAACCGGTAGCGATCACCGAATGGTAAGGGGCACATTGAATATTAATATAAAGCTTGAAAGGTCCCGTTTGATGAGGTCTACGCTCCGACCCTCAGCTGCCCATATTCAAAACCCCGAGAACTTTCAGCTCGAGCTTCAAAATCGCTTCGCAGGTCTGGAGAACTGCGTAACCGTTGACGATATAAGCGGCGGGCTGGTTGAGACTGTCCACGTTGTCGGGTCCAAACATTATAAGACCCGACAAACTAAAACCAATAAACTGTCGACTCAAACTCTTAATCTCATGGAAGCGCGACGAGACATGCGATTGCAGTCTTCAGCGGAAGCGTCTTCTTACCGGCTCATCAATAGACAGATCTCGAAATCCTTGCGACTCGATATTCGCAGATTCAATACAAATTTTATTGAAGATGCAATAGAGAGGAACAGGGGTTCAAAAGTGTTCGCACGGGATCTGTCTATTGGTCAGAGTCAGTTGACACAGCTGAAGACCAACGAAGGCAGTCTAGTCACGTCGAGACCTGAGATTATGAGGGAGATCGAAAGGTTTTATGGACAGTTGTATACCAGTACGCAAGATCCCGCTACTTGTTTGGCTAAAGACCCTAGAGCCAAACTAACTCGACATACCACCGAAGACATCCCGGACGTCAGCCTGTACGAGATTAGGATGGCCCTGAAACAACTAAAAAACAACAAGGCACCGGGGGAAGACGGGATGACAGCAGAGCTTCTGAGAGCGGGTGGTACACCAGTACTTAAGGTACTCCAGAAGCTCTTTAATACCGTCATTCTCGAGGGACGTACGCCACAGGCGTGGTCCAGTGGTGTGGTTGTCCTTTTCTTCAAGAAGGGTGACAAATCCCTTTTGAAGAATTATAGGCCAATCACGCTACTGAGCCACGTCTATAAGTTGTTTTCACGGGTCATCACGAACCGTCTCGGTCAAAGGTTTGACGACTTCCAGCCTCCCGAACAAGCCGGTTTCCGAAAAGGCTTTTCAACCATAGACCACATTCACACGCTGCGGCAGGTTATACAGAAGACCGAGGAGTATAACCAGCCACTTTGCTTAGCGTTTGTGGACTATGAGAAAGCCTTTGATTCGATCGAGAGCTGGGCAGTGTTTCAGTCCCTGCAGCGATGCCGCATTGATCATCGGTATATCGAAGTTTTGAGGAGTTTATACAGAAACGCCACCATGTCCGTACGAGTACTGGACCAGTGCACGAATCCTATCCTCTTGCAGAAAGGCGTGAGACAGGGTGATGTCATTTCACCGAAACTGTTCACTGCTGCTCTGGAGGATGTTTTCAAGTTACTGGACTGGGAAAACTACGGCATCAACATTAATGGCGAGTATATGACTCACCTTCGATTTGCCGACGACATAGTGGTCATAGCGGAGTCGCTTGTGGATCTGGGCACAATGCTCGGAGACCTCGACAGAGCTTCCCGAAGGGTAGGTCTTAAAATGAACATGGATAAGACCAAAATCATGTCAAATATCCATGTTGTGCCTACCCCAGTAATAGTGGGAAGCTCGGCCCTCGAAGTTGTCGACGAGTACGTATACCTGGGACAAAAAGTCCAATTAGGTAAGTCCAACTTCGAGAAAGAGGTCAATCGTCGAATTCAGCTCGGTTGGGCTGCGTTCGGGAAACTACGCAAAATCTTCTCGTCCAAAGTACCTCAGTGTCTCAAGACGAAAGTCTTCGACCAGTGTGTGTTGCCAGCGATGACGTATGGGACTGAGACGTGGTGCCTGACTATGGGCCTCATAAGGAAGCTCAAAGTCGCTCAGCGTGCAATGGAGAGAGCTATGCTCGGAGTGTCCCTACGTGATAGAATCAGAAATGAGGAAATCCGTAGGAGAACCAGAGTGACCGACATAGCGAAGCGCGTATGCAGGCTGAAGTGGCAATGGGCGGGGCACATAGATCGAAGAACCGACGACCGATGGGGCGTTAAGGTTCTTGAATGGCGACAACGAATCAGCAAACGTAGTAGAGGGCGGCCCCCAACGCGATGGACCGACGATCTGGTCAGGGCGGCGGGGAGCCGGTGGATGCAGGCGGCAAAGAATCGATCTACGTGGAAAGCAATTGGGGAGGCCTATGTTCAGCAGTGGACTTCGAATGGCTGAAATGATGATGATGATGACGCGACAGATTAATCCTTACCCACATTTATTGTAAATTTCTCATATAAGTGACAGTATGGTTTTTAATGAGAAAATAAATATTCTTTAAACCCAATTACCATTTCACGCTTAAACTAATCCATTATCTTCATCTAAGCCTAATAACGTCCCACTATGAGCTCGGGTCTCCTCTCACCAGCCAAAGTGATAGGGTAACATTTCTTAGCTTAACCGATCAAATTTTGTATGGAAATAGTTTGACACTTTGTAAAGGACATCGGTTATTTTTATCGAGGAAAAGGGTAAGGAGGAGAATCAATCATTTCTCAAGAAAGGTATACAACTCAGGAGTATAAGAGGTCTCACATCACAATTCTGATTGACATCAACTTTTGGAAATATATTTAAACTTTATTAATGAAAAACTTTAAAGAAACAGGTAAATATAGGTAAATTACTTATCCATATAAATATACTATATGTAGATAAATATCTAGGCATAGATAAATAATATAGGCCTATGCCTGAAATGATGAGTGAAAATAGATTGCATAGATTCAATAGATATACTCTTTATTGACCAAGAAACTTAAAAACTTCAGATTATAATATTTTTAAAAAAATAAGGCCAATCTAGGCGGTCTTATCGCTAAAAGCGAGAACAGAAAAGCAGTAGGCAGAGCAATAGTAGATAATAGATACAATAGATTGAAAATATATTGAATGGGATGGGATATCTGAATGGGTTAGTCTGTTGAGATGGATGTGTGGAGTAACCAATTTACCAGTTAATAAAGGAATAATTAGTTAGAGGTAGTATAAAAGTAACAGCTTTGATCGCAACAAGAAAAGGACACCGTTTGTCGTGGACATCAGAACAGAAGAGAACTGAGTGTACCTACCAAGATCTGAGGAACTCAAGCCAACCTCACCTGCAAGTGGTGCACCTGCCGCACAACGGACGAGGCTCTGGCGGACAAAACAGTTCTCGGTAAGCGGCATTAGGCTAAAATGTGGGCGTACGTGCCTCTGCCTATCCTTTCGGGGAAACAGGCGTGATATTATGTATATATGTATGTAAGAGAAGAGAAGACGGGTATGTGATGAAAAGAGCATGTAGACCATGTAGTATTAACAGTAGTAGGTGGAGGTTGAAGAGGAAGAGAACAACCGCGTCGATTGATAATTAAATTAATAAATTGTAAATTAAATTAATGGTAATACCTATTGATAATTTAAAAGAGCTTAGCCTGTAAGTTTCTTACCAGTTCTTCTTACAGAGCGGTGGCTCAGAACTGGCAATTAATTTCACTAACACTTCAATATGTTTTTTGTTTTTAAATTGTTTCGTAGCATGTAAGTAAAGCTTCGTGACTTAAGTGTAATCATATTTTGAATAATTTTCATATTTAATTTTTTTACTTTTTTAAGTGCTATGTAATAGTTTATGACATAAATATATCGTTTATGGTTTAAAGCGAAAATTAGTTATTTGTTATTTAGTTTTAATCTTTGACAACATTTCTTGCATATTACTTAACATCTTAGCTGGATGAGTGGAACTCATAAAACGACATTTTCTCATGTAGAAAAGGTACAAAGATCGAAACGTGAGCAATTCCGTTTTCCAACTCCTTGCAGTTTTTTGCAATCGCAATCTACCTCTCTGCGCGTCAGCCATTTCTTTCTCCGTGAGGGTTCCGGGTATTATAAAAGTAAATTTTTTCGAACCATACCATTTATTACTTTAAATAAATAACAGAAGAGCGTTAGGCGTAAATCAATGAGCAACGATATTTTTTTTTTTTTATTTGGCTTATAAAACTGGGTACAATTATTTACATACATTTGTGTGAGCTTAAATTATAACACGTACTTCAAATTGCCCTTACTAGTTATAAGCACAGCATGCAATAATTATATTCTAATATTCGACAATTACTTATACTAAATCTGCAGTAAGTTACAATTGAAATAACATAAACCTTTAAGAATTATGTAACCTGTTTAGAAATTATGCCATTAATACACGGAGGCCAGAGAAGAGAACCGTTAAATTTATACTTATTTACTTTATAAAAGTATATTACCAATAATACAACAATATTAAAGTATAATGATATGTCGTGGAGGCTCACACAGGACCAATCTTTTGGTGTGTATATTAAGTATATATTACAAAAAATAGGATATAGAATAGAATATAGTTATATGTTACATATAATATAAGTAACATGCCCTATTGCTGTCACCACTCCAACTTATTGGCACTCTTAACAATTATCAAAAAAATAAGAAAACCAAATATATATTCCATTATCTACTGTGTCCTGTCGAAAAAATCCTTTGGTCTATGGTATTTTTAAGTTGGCAACACTAAACGTCAGTTAATTTAAACAGGGGTCAAACTTTAAAACTTTAATCAAGCCGCAACAAGTTTTCTGTCACGTGGGTTGTTTCTTAAGATTTTGGTAAGGTAAGTAAGTGGCTTTCTGTTTCTTATGTTACAACAAATCTACGTGTTTTTGGTGAAATTTTGCTGTTTAGTCTGCTAGTTTTTAATTTATTGCTATGCCAATAATTGGTAAGACAATTAAACCTGATTCTAATTTATTGGCACAACGCCAATAATTAATATATTGCTTTTAAACATTTTATTGCATCTTTTATCTTTTTTGAAAAATAGAAATATAGTGATAATTTCAGCCCTGTTATGACACAACCTAGCAGTTCCACAAATATTAGTAATAAAGATACTTCAAAACAAGAGCAAAAAATAATGAGCTAGAAAATCATAGTATTCTTGATTATAAGACTGAAACAGATAGTGAAACAGTAGATTACGAACCGAAAAATATTAAACGAAGAAGAACTAGTAAGGTTTATACCACTGAAGAGCTGGAGATGATTCTTTCCGAAATGAACGATACTTTAATGAAAAAAGTAATTCAATTTGTTACCTGATTATACCTAAGTGTTTTTATCTGATTAAGATGGTTTTGTTCCTAATTTTGTGTGTTAATACATAATAAGAGTAAAATTTACTTTGTTTCGTCGGCAAAGGTTTTATTTTGTTAAAATTATCATCCTATAACTTTTACTTTCGGGTACGGCCTATGTTTGATTAACATAAAATGTCTTGTTACTTTTTTGAGAATTTTACAGAATCTAGACTTTTTAATGGGCTCTAAAATACCCACAACCTTTTTTTTTACCTATACAAAATACTTTCCTTTTTAAGGAGGTATCTTATATCCACTACAATCAAGCCTATCTAAAGACTAATTAGTAACTTTCTTTTATCATAAACTAGTACATATTTCAAAAGTAAGAATTTGTCCAATAACACTATTCTTATTGTTTCTATTAAGGCGAATACACTTTAGTAATGTGTTCTTAGCCACAGTAGCCACTTCACTGACACTACACTAAACTAGCTCAAAAGGTTTTGTCCTTCTCAGTCTTCTCACTAGGTCTGTGTGTTGTCGAGTAGCTGGATAGCCTCAACATTTACATGGTGATGAAATCTTCTTTCATGAGCTTCTGCACATTTTCTTATTATGCTAACAACCAGATCCACTTTGAGGTCCCGATGTGGATCGTCGGTTCTGATGTACCAAGGTCCTACTACCTTAATGCGAATAATAAGATTCAATGATTCCTAATATTGCCACAGGTATGCAAATAATAGGTGGATTAAGTGCCAACAATATGTTTAAAGGTGACAATAAATGGGCTACCGGTCTATTTTGACAAAAACGTGTATAAGTGGCTAATAGTGCACCAGATGCAGTGAAAAGTATAGTCGATATGATCCTCACAATATGTAGATTAATCTAATCAACAATTCCTAAAGTAAATAATTACATATTCGAAAAGGTTTCTTGAATCATATTGCTTAAAGTGCCAATAATTGGGTGGTTTACCCTAATTATGAATGTTTAATTTGTCAGAAAAAATATTTCACTCAATTACTTATGTAAATGAGATACTTAAAATATTAGAAAATAAAACAATTCCTATTAAGTCTACACAGAAACATCTGTAGTAGCTGTTCGTATAATTAAATGTTATACTTTTTAACATAAAATGTGAGTTCGGCCAACGCCCGAGGAGGTTTTCTAACATGAAAGGAAAAAAATAAAACTCACCTTATTTTGTTTTTCTGTTGGCAATAACGAAAATAGCGGAAGAACGTTGCAAAATTATATATATTTACTAGCTGACCCAGCAAACGTTGTTTTGAATGGTGAAAATTTAGGATTGTATGTATTTTTGTATGTTTTATCATAAAAAAATTGTCTAAAAAATAAAAAATTTGGAGTGGACTACCCCTAACATTTAGGGGGATGAAAAATAGATGTTGGCCGATTCTCAGACCTAGTCAATACGCTCACAAAATTTCATGAGAATCGGTCAAGCCGTTTCGGAGGAGTATGGGAACGAAAACTGTGACACGAGAATTTTATATATAAGAAAAAGTAATAATATGTCTATAAATCAGAATACACTATAATTTCCCACTCTATGGTCTGATGATCTGGTCATGGCGGCGGGAAGCCGATAACGAATAACGAGATTATTTCATCTTGTATGGCGTAACTAGGAGAAAACAATCATATACCAAAATAACACTCGATACGAAACTCGAACCAAAAAGATGTATAAAGCAATACTTTGCAAGACTTTTGTGTTTCCCAGCTCATTATAGTCCTTTGTCTTATAAGCGTCTTGTCTTGTCTTGTCTTGTTTTGAAGGGCGTGAAGGGATTATTTACAGTACAGGCCGTAATGTGAGAGTACATGCTGTTTAATTTTTTTATAGTGTCTATAAAGCGTGGGGATCGGGGAATAGGCTGACTTAATTTCGTACTTTTATTTTTACTTTTTCTCTTGTATGTATCTAACTTAGTTTGTTAGTCAAATTGTTACTAACAACATGGACAACTGTTAGTCTGAAATAAAAGATTTTTTTTAATTTTTTTATAATGTGAAATATCCAGATATACCAGAGTGATCTAAGTGACAATTTTGTTAAAAATGGTTTTTATACACAATTGCACAGAAAATACATAAATCATATCATCAACTGTGACGTCAGGCAATATGTGGTCATTATATCAAGTCACATAAAAAAAATAAAGAAGCATAATCAGCGTTACATTGGGGCACCTCAGTGCAGCAAACATGCGACATACAGACTGCTGCATCTATTGGGGACTGCGAAGTCCTAATATAGAGTATAGTACTCGAATATGAAATCTATCAGCCTAAGTCTTGCCCGCGTGCGTCATAGAAGGCGACTAGGAAATAATCTAGTGGCCCACAATGACACTACCTCATAACGGCTAGTCACCTCTCAAAATTTGACTCATTATAATAAAACTTTTTTACTGCGCTAAAAGTGAACTTTGTTACTCCTTTAAAGAACCCTTTTAAATAGTTATTGCCAAGTTTCTGTCTACCCTAGAATATGTTGACGAGATATATATTGGCGTTATGTAATTTATTTATTTATTTATGTACACACAAAAGGAGCGTATAATTTAAATTCCGAATAAAGTACCTACGCGAAACTTCTACCAAAAAGTTTACAAGTAATTTTGATTGAAAACTTTACTTGTAAAGTTAATTTGTAAACGAGTTTGAGGTGCCGAAGTTCGTTCGTGTCGGAACGCAATCATGACCGACACTTCGATGGCATCAATGAGTTATTTGATTGATATTGAGAAAAACAATATTGCTGAAAGGCAAATCTAATACAATCTTTTTCGTAATGTGGTGAGAAATTGGATGGTTCTCAGTTGTGTATTTTATTGACGCTTTTTTTTGTGATGATGATTTATTTTATTCCTTTTCTATACTTCTTCTTTTTCCCTAATGCTATACAAAATGTTAAAGTAAAAAATCTGTCATTCAAGGTTGGCTTATTAAAACTTTATCAATGTCAACTATATTTATACAACAACTCGATTTTATCAACTATATGTATATTTGACGACCGATATGGCGTTGAGGTCAGTATACCTGCACTTCACTCCAGAGTTCGTGGGTTCGATTCCCAGACAGGACAAATCTTTGTGTGCATGGACATGAATATTTGTTCTGGTCTGGGTGTTTTCCTATGTATATTAAGTATGTATTTACAAAAAAAAAAAGTTTTTAAGTATGTTTATCTGTTGTTTAGTATCCATAACACAAGTTCTTAATGATACTTATCTTGGAACTAAATAATTGGTGTAATTGTCTGAAAATATTTATTTAAATATTTGTTATTTATATTCTCTTCTATCTGTTGACTTGACCAAATTTTCTTAAGTCTGTCGTCAAATATTATAATTGGGTCTTTCGAAAACTATTATTGTTACAATAAAATAAAAGTCTATAGAAGAAAACGCTTCCTGACTTTCTCCAATTTATCACAATCATCTCAGGCCATTAACATTACATTACTGTTCTCACGAAACACGTGCCTCATCTCACGAAGCACGGAGAGAGGGATTCAGGTAACACTCCATATAGATAGTACGCCACGCAGACTCAGTACGGGTTGGCCGAAGTTGGTTCTATTCATTTAGGACACAATTCATTAAATAATACCATTTAGTCGAAATTTTCAAAGTGGGCGCCAAAACTCCATTTAACTTTCTTTAAGTATAGCATAACCAAATCTATAGCTCTCTTCTTACAGCTATAGGTCGGACTGCACCCTTACACTAGTAAACAGAACCCACAGAATGTGCCGTTTCACTGTGCAATATTGAGCCCCGCACCAAAGTATTCAGCACCGCTTTTTACTGCTAAGTATTTTCTACTTGCCCTGTTTTACACATGACGCTGACATTGCTAAAGAGAGGAAAGTGTGTTAAGTTGTTTTTTTGTTATTAAAAACCTTTCAAGCGGCAATTTCAGGCTTGCTTTCAAATCTGTGTGCTTTCTATTTATGAATAAAATTGCAGCGTCTATTTCATATGAAATTATTTTGTACCTACCTACTTTATTGTGCATTGAGGTCACTGACGACTTAGGTAATTGCAGAAATAGGTTTTTTAAAACCGGCGTGACAAAGGATTGGTAAGGCACTAGTGCTGCTTCTGGTGTTGTTAACGTGACTGCAAGGTCAGAAAGCAAAAGTTAATCCTTGGGATTTAAAACATATACATACTTGCGTGACATTGCTGATGCCACGTACTGCCGCTTTCTGGGATCTTTTATACTCGCCAGAGCGTCGTCCGTTGTTCGGCAGGTGCACCACTTCCAGATGGCGGGTTGGCTTGCGCTCCCCAGATCTTGGTAGGATCCCTATACACCCCTTCCGACTGGTCTCCACCTTGTCGTGGTGGGGTGAGTACCTCCCGGTAGGGTGCAGAGGGCGCTAGGGAAAAGGTAACACCCAGAAATTGGCGACTCTGAGTGCCTTTAGTACTGACTACCGGGGGAGAAACTAAGAGAGACCTGTTGGGGGCCCGTCAAGCAGCGCCAGGAGGGTCTTAGGCAGCAGGGGCAGGGGGCCCCTGCTGTCTAACCATGGACCCTCCGAGAAGTCGGCCACACACGCTATGCTCGCACAAGGGCGGCGGGCGTCGTCGGAAGATTTTTAGTGGGTATTACTGCTGGCGGTCGTGTCTGCCGGTGGTGAGTCCCACACATCTCTCTCGATCCCCCTTTGGCCGGGAGACAGTGCGTCAATGCATTTTGTTACCGACGTAATTAAAAAAAATTAAAAAAAAGGATCCCTATACACCCTATATGATATATACAGTTCAAACATAATGCGAGCATAACTTTTTTTTTGTCTTTTCTATTAATTGAAAGTATTTTTATAGTATACGAGCTGACCCGGCGAACTTTGTTCCGCCTTAATGGCAATAAATAAGCAGATTGTGTTTTTATTTTATTGGAAAAATTACCAAAAAATTAAATACCTAACTACATTAATCATTCATTATTATTTCTGTATTTTAGTACAAAGTTGCTCTTCACTTAAGTACTTTGTGATACACGACATTTTTTTTATTATTATTTATTGAGAAGCACGAAGTCGAGCCATACTATTGCGGCGATGTTCACGTGCAATTTCTTGTTCTTCTTCAGTCCTTTCATTTCCAGTATTTCGTATTCTTCTTGCATTACGGCTTTGTCGGTAAAGATTCGATAGTCTTGTTCGCGGCATTATTAATTAAACTTCACTTCAATTCAATTCACCTAAAAAATTATTTCAAAACTCATATTCACATTCCCGCCAAGAAGTCAGAAATAGTTTGAATATTAATTTCTTACAAATATCAAATTGTCATCCATACGTCATTACATAGCTGTCATTTTCTTTTTGTTATTCCAAGTCTGATTCTTTTTTGTTATATCACGTTTTATAGTGACTGACGTTTTATGTCAAGTCACACGGGAACGCTGTCGAACGGGATAAAAAGTATCCTATGTCCGTCTCCTGGCTCTAAGCTGCCTCCCTACCAATTTTCATCCAAATCTGTTCTGCCGTTCTTGAGTTATAAGTGCTGTAACTAACACGACTTTCTTTTATATATATAGATTTATTGCATTTTTTAATATATGAAAATAGTTTACTACATGAAACGACAAAGAATATTGTAGAATTGACAAATGTATTGCAAATTTGTTGTGTATCTATTTAATAGAAGTATATACAATAGTAGCAATAAGAGCAACTCAACAATAAAGTTTCCGGGTCGTTGCCCGCCCGCCATACAGTCCACACTCCCAGGCACTCCTTTGAAGCGAATGTTGTCTTTCATATTTTCCCTGACTTGATATCGCATTGAGAAATATCGGATATACGTTTAAGACGTTTTTCCAAGTCAGCTGTTATTTATTGAATATGGTTATTCACTAGAGATTTTTGTGCTAAAGTGAACTCAGCTACGACTAATTTTTGCTCTTTTAAATAGCGTAGCAAGTTCGATTCAAAATGGGATGTTTTGACTAGATTATGTAATACAATCAAAAATGCTTCATTCTATTTGGACCTAATAACTGTCGTATTAATGTCGATTTTAATTTACTACCGGCAGGAACTAAACCTGGACGAATATTACCCTGTTAATGACTTCACCCGCGTGCTATTTAATGTCTAATCTAATATAACCTAGCATAATTAAGATGTTTTCTAGTGTTCATATATATCTTATTTGTAATTCTGGTGTACGAACAATTAAGGTATTTAATTTCATGACTATCCGTCAAGCAATATTCGCGTGATTGCGGAACATACATACAACCAATTCCATTAAAAATATTAGTAGGAGGTAGAGTAGTTGGTAGGTTAACAAATAATGTATTAAAAAAAAACAACCAGCGACATGCTTAACTATATTTTGAAGTCGTAAATATAGAAAGTGCCTGTAGTAGTGTTTGCATCGATAGTCGGCCATTTTATAAAGTGCGTCCGACCCACGACTGATTTCACAATGCTTTTTGGGAGATTGGATGCTATTTTAGTGGACTTTATTCCCTTCAGGAATGAATGTACTAATATGCCACCGATTTATTGAAGCCCACCCTAACTCGTCTTTCAATTATATAAAACGACAACGTGGTTTCGGGAGAATCTAATGAAAATTGATCTATAAAAAGCAAAATTTTATAAAACGCCCTGTTCTATCATAATCTGGCTAACGATAGGGAACCGACTCGGAATAGGCTTGAGTAACACTCATAGCATATATTTCACTTAGCACTCCGCTCCTAAGGTCGTGGGTTCGATTCCCACACAGGAGAAATATTCGCGTGTATGAATATAAATATTTGTTCTGCATAGTCATGTACATATAATAAGCAAAACATTGTTGAAGTCTAAACTCAAGGTTGTACTGCTCGGCAAAGGAGACATTGCCGTCAGTGAGGTTCATTCCCGAGGGAGAATGGCCCTCACTGATGGTTAGTCCCTTCGGTGCAGTCCAATAATATATATGTGTGTGTGAGTGTATGTATATGTATGTATGTGAATATATATATGTAAAATGTATTTATAATTGTATAGTATATAATGTTATTGTTTGATTAATGTTACAACATTAATTTATATAAAGAAAGAAAATGTGAACGTGCGTATCTCGCCCACAAGCTTTATAGCTTGGCGAGGAATATATGTAATGTCTTTACTGTATGCTTTAAAATGAATAAATGATTACAAAAAAATAAAAAATATTATGTATTAATTTACAAAAAAATATGTTTTAGTATGTTTATCTGTTCTTAGTTTCCATAATACAAGTTCTTTATTATACTTATCTTGGAGATAAATATCTGGTGTGATTGTAGAAGGATATTTATTTATTTATAAGGATATTGATTTTCGAAGTGACCCTACTCAAAGAAAAATGATGTCAATTCTGTGCAGAACACGTAACTCTAGGATTTAATAATAATAATAATTTTTTTTTAAATTAAATTCCATATTTTGTTAGTAACAATGTTCTTAGCCTAGTGTTAGTAAAAATGAAAAAAAAAAATAAGTTACAGGTCTCGCATGTAGACCTATCCAGTGTGCTACTAATTTAGAGTCCCACCGGGTGATACAGGCAGTCAGGATGGCGCTGGCGCTGCCGCGTACGCGCGTCTGCATCGAAGCACAGCGCTTACGCATGATCGCGTGGAAACCGTCCACGCGTGACTCCGCGAACATACCACTTGCGCTACAGTACCGCGGCAACCCCATCAACACCCTGAAAGCGTTATTATATTGCACACGCAGGGCGTCACATGCTCTCTGCGTGTACTTAGCCCACAAACTGCACGTGTAGAAGGTCTGACAGAAAGCCGATTTGGTCAGGAACTTTATACAACCATTATAATTATATTAACGAACCGCACTCAACTGTAGGTGCGCACTTCAGTTGTCATATAAAGTGTTGTTTTACCGCAATTATCATACTTCGTTTACTCCTAACTTAACATACCGATTACCAGGGTCACTTAGGCGTTAATTTACATCTGAGTAGTTAATGTACGTAACTGCGTTTCAATAACAAAATTCTTTTTAGCAGTTGAAGCTTGAGTTATATTCGCATTAAAGCGGATGATAAAGACGCTTTCAAAAAGCTACCTGATTTAATGAAGAACAAATAACACAATTCCTATTCTGTTCTGTAGCTTCTTTCACCCTATTATAGTCTGATTGAACTTCCTCTAAGAACTGCGCATTTTAACCGACTTTCGCAACATAAATGAGAGCAAAAACTCAAAATCTCATAATCTATTCTGTTTATGCTTATACAACAAATAAAAACATTTAAGGCCTTTTAAGAATTTCTATAGATATTTGCGAATACAAGGCGATTTATAAAAGAGATTTTTTAATGTAGCCCTTTTTTGTGAACAAGGGCAGCAATTTATCTTTTCTTTACGTGAGAATTGTATATCACCTATTATCCCGGCAGACTTAATAGAGAATCATAGATTGAGTTCATGAACCGACCTAGAAGACACGATGCGCATAGAGAGATAGAGCCTACGACTTAAGCATAGGGCCCAGGGTCTGCTTTATGCTACCATAAGCTACCATACGTTAGCTGGATTTCAGTTATTACACAGAGCGGGTGCCGTCTGACCTCCGCCACCCAAAGAGAAACATCATTCTATGGATAAACCAGCTTTGAGAATATTAGAGGGCATTGACATCCTAATAATGACCAAAATCATAACTAACAATTAGTTACTTGAAACTTACCATACGTGTTCATGACAGCCGGGGCTCTTAACATGCAGTCCGAGGCACGAAGCAAGCGATAACTAAGTATACTACATGCAGTATAATACTAATAAACATTTCTGACACTTACACCAATTATTTAGTTCCAAGATAAGTATCATTAAGAACTCGTGTTATGGATACTAAATAATGGATAAACATACATAAATACTATTTTTTTGTAAATACATACTTCATATACATAGGAAAACACCCAGACCAGAACAAATACTCATATTTATAGACACAAATATTTGTCCTGTGTGGGAATCGAACCCACGACCTCAGGAGTGGAATGCGGGTATACTCGCCACCACGCCATGTCGGTCGTCAGTATGTATATGTTTTAGCAGACATGTATAATATTTTAGTCAAATGGTGACACATGAATAGCCCTTCCCCACATTGACACTCGAAGGAACTCCATTCCCTAAGACGATACTCTCGTGCAAGTATTTTTTGAGAGAACAATTTATTAGTTTTTTATGCAAGTATAATTCATGAAGGCTGCACAACGTCGTTCTCGGCGAATGTTCGCCAGCTGTCTACTCAACTTTTAACTACGCTAGAACTTAACACCTGCATACTAGAGAGTCTTGCAGTGTATCAAAAAGTATATAATGCAATATTTTACGAATAATGCAATTGTTTAAACATTTCAATTGTTTATACGTAAAACACTGACCTATAATTAAATTAGTTGATTACGTAACGAAAATTATTTTTTGGCGAGTACCCATGAGCTCTGAAATAAGCTTTCTAAAGAGGTTTCCCATGATATTACTCGTCAATGAATAGGGATTCTACCAGCACCTTAGGAGTACAAGCCAATCTCAGCTGTAAGTGGTGCACCTGCCGATCAACAAAGGAGGTTCTTGCACACATAAAAGTTCTCGGTAAGCGGCAATAGGCGCGCCAGGTGGGACCAACAGAAAAAGTGGCGAAGCGTGTGCTTATAATATGCCTCTGTCTACCCCTTCGGGGAAACAGGCGTGGCGTATGTATGTGCATATTTGAAGGTACCGCTGGTATTGCAAGCATATATGGCCTGGATTCCTAGCATTACCTTGGGTACCAGTATTTCACTGCTGTTACCCTATTAAAATTGGTGTTTCGAGAGGTCAATAAGCTAAAATGCTGAATGAAAGCCCACAAGGCTTAACGGACAAGACATCTCAGCATTTCTAGACACCAATCTAGAGGGGGTCAATCAGAAGTGGCATAGCTCACAAGGATAGCGGATGTCAAAAAGAATGGAACCTCTGATCTATGGGCTGCTGTGATCACTTTCATTGCCACATTAAGGTAAAAAAAAGTTAATAATTATGTTAGCAATATTATTGTTATGTGATAAACACAACAAACGATTGAGATCGCGAGCGAAAGCGTAAGGAATGTTTTTAGTAAAGCAGTTGGTCTTTTTATATTTCCACATTAAAATAATATTCAAACATATCTCAACTTGTTCAAACTTGAATAATAATTATTTGTGGAAAACAGAAAACCAAAAACAATGCATAAATAAGATGTAACTATTGACAAAAACAAGCGCTCATAGCTTTGCGGTGCTCGGTGGTCGAAAATAATCACCGAAGTACAGCAGAGTTTACAAAGGTCAGTCCTTGGATAGGTGACCGTTTTTTTGGCATTTGATATCGAGCGCTTCCATGCTTCGGAAGGCACGTTAAGCCGTTGGTCCCGGTTGTCACTAAATGTTATAGTCGTTATGCCATATATTCTAACAGCAGGACGCCATACACCTGCCTCCGCCAATCCGCACATACCCTCGCACCTTGGTATGTGAAAGGAGGCTCGTGCTCAGTAGTGGGACGTTAATAGGCTGACATGATGATTGACAAAAGTATCACTCAGCCTCGCTCACCACTTAGTATAATTAGTAGTTACTCATTGTATGTATTACTGATAATATACAGTTGAAAGAAAAATACTAAAAAAATAATTTATATTATTAAACTTACGTTACGTACGAGAAATTAAAATCTTCGGTAAGTGAAACCTTCTTTAGTTTCTAATTATTAACTGTATCTAAGGCGTATATTTTACAAAAACAGTAAAAAAATGCGTTCTAAGAAACTCAACTGTATTCAAAGTTCACTAAGAAATGAATAAGATTTAAAATATTCATAATTTCTTAAAATAATGAGTTCCAACAGAGTTCTTAAAAAATTTTGTGTTCATAATTAAGGAATTCTAAGAACAAAATAATTTATTTAGTAGATACTTTCTTAGATTGCTAAATGGAGTTCACAGAATTCAATTCTGCGACACAGCTTTTGACCGTATTGTCATCTAAGTCTTCTAAAGTCCCCATAATACCTACTACCTGTGGGTTCTCTTTATAAAATGTGTATGAGACCACCTAATACTATTGTATATTTATTACCATAAAAAGGAAATATTTGTTTTTTTTGGTTGCATTAAACTGGGTCCGAAACTACTGGAACGATTTGTGAAAAGCTTTCAGTAATAGAAAGCTATATTTTTCGTGAGTAGCATTGTTATAAATGAATATTTAAAGGATATGATATAATGCAATATTTTTATAACAATCAATTAATTTCTTTCAATTCACTTTGCTGATCAATATTTGTACACCAGTTATAGTAAAATGCAAAATGCTAATATATTTAACTAACACCTTAATGTACTGTATTTTGACAAATAAATTATCTTTATTTTTTGAGATTTGAGTCAAAATAGTTGATAGAAATAATAAACTCGTCCGCGCTGGCCCGGGTCGGAATCGAAACTACGACCTTTCGATATCTTACTAGCAAAAATTTCTTATGATTAGTATAATATATTACCAATTGATTTATGTCAGGGATCCCTATGAAAACTCCAATAGTGTAAACAATATATGGCAAAATAGAGGTCCGGTCGGAAGAGAGAAGCTAGCAGACTATAGATCTGTTGGTCTGATAATAAATAATTTTTATTTATAATAAAAGTAAAGTTAACTGTGGCACCCGAAAGAGTTTTAGCAGAATTCATACGAGCTAAGTAGCGCTAGCAGACGCATCTACGTCGCGGCGCACTGCCAAATATGAATATCAAACTTTAAGCATTTCAATTACTTTTTGTCTGAAGGAGCGGGAACTCATTAGTTCTGAAGTTATGTAGGTGTGAGATGAAATTTATATGCAAATTTCTCTTTGTTCTGTTCTGTTTACTTCATCTGTTATAATACTTAATATCCCTTACCGGTTGAATGAACCAGTTGTAGCTCGATGAGGCGTTTCTGAACTTACCTAATTGACATAAGGCATCAGCCATGTTTTTCTTGATACATTTACTGTGAATAATATATACGAGTACGTCTAGTTACCTTCAATGAAACCAAATCGTTTATTTTATTATTGCATGTTTACCTTTCAATAATAATGATGTTTTCACCTGACAAAGCCAATATTTATAGCATTTCTAGTTTGAATACAAGCGTAGTCTATCCTTTCAAATTCAAACTTCAAATACTTTTTATTTCATAAACTATTACATAGTACTTGAAAACGTCAAAATTAAAATAAAAAAATTACAAAACAAATAAAACATAATTATACTAAAATCACGAAGCTTAGATTCACTTGCAACCAAACAATTTAAAAAAACAAAAAATATTTAAGTGTAAGTGAATCTAAGTGCCAGTTCCGAGCCCCCGCGATGTAAGAAAAACTGGCAAGAAACTCACAGGCTATGCTCTTTTAAGCATTTCTTGGAGCATTCAATTAAAAAATCAGAGTCACCGACCGACTCCAGACCTATCTACTTCTCTCAACGGAGTTTACATGATGATAGAAGGATGAGAAGTGGAAATTATCTAATGAAAAATACTCGCTCTGCGCGTGAATAAAAATACATTCTTTCCACGTAAGCTTTTTAACCACAAAACAATAATGAAAGTGCTACATTATGATAGACCTTCCTCTGGCCGCTCTACTGGCTGATAATACAGCTGTCTTTTATCGAACAGAACACTATTTTTCGATATAGCGTTTGTATAACTTATTATGTATGTAGAAGTGGCAGTTAGCACGCCATAACCACGGCGGAATGTTCCCTCGGCCGCGATAGTGCTGAGTATGACGGACGGCCTCGTCTTGGGCGCTCAACGGCCGCCCGGAGTGCAATGAAAGTGAAATACTGCCGCACAAACACGCCGGAATGGGGAACTAGGCAGCCCTTCGTGCGGGGGGGATCTATATTGCTGTATTTTATTTCAATTTGGTTTACAATATTCTTGTAATGTAATTAACGAATGAATGGGAATGTTGTGAGGTAAGACCCCCCCATGACCAAATCCAGAAAGTTTTAAAGAGAAGGGGTGAGTTAGGTTACACTAAACCGACGTGTACAAAACCGGACTTGTTTAATTGTAATAAATGAAGTTAGACGAATGTGCCAGAATCGCAGCAAGTGGAAAAAATACCTCTAAGATGAAATTACGTGAACTATTGATAGAAAAATGCTATTATAATATCAAAGATTATTTAAACGACTTATCACTATAAATATTTGACAAAGTTCGACTTGTTAGTATTACTATTAAAATCCATTAAAATCAAATTTCGTGCTTTATGAAAACGCAACTCATTGTACGCCCATGAGGCAGACCACAGCTAGATCTTAATCTGTACTGTATTTTATGTACACCTAACCTGTAACCTGTGTTCGCAATAAAAGATTTTTATTGATTGATTGGAAGGATGCGATTTCCTAATTATAAAGAAGTCAAAATATTTCATTGAATAATGGCGCAATAAAGCTCTAATGCGGTAATTTTAAAAACTAATGCGCCACCCTTACACCTCAATCTGCGCTTATCACTTTCATTCTAAGATAAAATAACTTAGATAACATCTTCAACTTAAAACGAGACTAATCGCTGTAGGCAGAATCTTACAAAAAAGAATTAAGCAAGTGATGGATTAAAAATATCTTTGTAACAATTCCCGCGCTACGATTTCCGCAAAGTAACGCCTGAATCAATAAATTAAAAAAGAATTAGTCTAAGCTTGTGACCTAATTAAACTTATCTTGGAACTAAATAATTGGTGTAATGTTTGTAACAGAATATTTATTTATTTACAACAGGGGATAATGTGACTAAATCTTTATAAATTTTTATATTGTTTTCTTACACAGCTCTTTAAATTTCTTGTATATTCGCTCATTTAAAAACAAAATATATACATACATTATGATTAGTAGTTAAAGGTTTCTCGTGTTCATTAAGACATAAAGAAACGCGTCGGGAGGGCTTATTTATTTCCTATTATAACTGTTTATATTCCCTGACCCTATACGTTAAATTTTAAGCTGTCCACCTGAGGTCATATATATATATATATATATTATTCATGTGTATTACTTCAGGAAGGTTTAAGCAATGTACCAAATGTGAACTGGTCGCCAAACCACTCTATAACTAAGCTTTAAACCTATTTTCTTGTTATCCCAACAAACATTTTACACAAAGAAAGGTCCTTAAACCTAAAGCTCATCGCGAGCGTCCAACGACGAGAAAACGCGGCTTGATGAAGCGGAAAAAGCGGAAAGCCATTTGTTGGCTCCAAACACGGTCTGATCCTGTTTACAGTGGGACGAACTTACAAATAAAAATACCTAGGTTCAGCTATTTCTTTAATCTTTATTTTACAAATATCCGTGTGATAGTATGTTTTAACTAGTTCTTTCTCTAAACATAAAGTAGGTACTAATATATCCATACAATCGTATTATCTTTGAGAAAAAATAACTCGTTCTATGGCTCTAGTAAAAGTGGACCAACTATCCAAAGGTCCTGGATTCGATTTCTACTCAGGCCACCGCGGATGAGTTGATTTTTTCTAGTAAACATTCGTCTCACAAAAGGTTTCTTATTCTGATAACTATAGTAAAAGACATAAGTAGTGGACATAA
Source organism: Musotima nitidalis (assembly GCA_949126915.1). Taxonomy (NCBI): domain Eukaryota; kingdom Metazoa; phylum Arthropoda; class Insecta; order Lepidoptera; family Crambidae; genus Musotima; species Musotima nitidalis. The sequence goes on from OX421416.1 coordinate 20,972,770, forward strand.
ATTGTTTTATGAAATATATATTTTAATTTAATGTATAATAAACATGTATAACGTGATGTTTTTATTTATAATTCAGTAACAGGCACAAAATAATATAATAATAAATAGATTAATAAATAATTTTTTCTGCCAATTACACCAATTATTTATATACTTAGAACCTTCATGTTTTTTTCAGAATTTGCTTTTTTTTTCAGCCGTGGCATCGTGCATCACTATGCCGATTTATCGGACACATTTATCTTTTTCAAGTAGTGAGGTGACGGGCCCTCACTCAGTCTCACGGACGATAGCTCGGCTGCTACATACTGAAAAATAGATTACAGCTGCTGCACAGACTGCTGACTAATAAGCGTATAGGGATCATATTTGGAGCCCAAGCCAACCTCACCTACAAGTGGTGCACCTGCCGATCAACGGACGAGGCTCTAGCGAACATAAAAGTGCCCGGAAAGCGGCAATAGGCTCGCCACCTAATACGTGGGACCAACAATATAAGTGGCAAAGTGTGGGCGTATATTATGCCTCAGCCTACCCCTTCGGGGAAACAGGCGTGATTGTATGTATGTATGTACTTTTTTAAACGGGCTAAAATTCACGCCTGTTTTCCTTTAAGGGATAGGAAGAATCATAATTATTATACGCCCACATTTCGCCAAGTATACAGTTGGTCCCACGTAATAGGTGGAGAGCTTATGGACTCATAACTTAATAAATCTAATATAGTAACAACTTTAGAGCGTATAGTCGATTAATGACGTAATTTTTATCCTTTAGTTTTATGCACAATTCTAACTTATTACATAAAACCAGTAATTAGATATCAAAGATGTCTTATAGCAGTGCACTGCAGAGTAAAATTATAGATTTTATCAATAGATTTGTCTTAAATAGACTTTTCCGAAAGGCAGGATTTTAAAAATGCTAGTCAGAGCTCATTTTGAGATATGAAAAATACCGTTATGATATGTAAATGTATTTTATATCATATTAGGTCGGGGAAAAAGTCTTTTCGCATAACGTAGGTATAAACTTATTATAAAATTTTTTTGACTGTACTATTTGTGTCTGGCTGGTTTTGGTAACATTAAAAAGGTTCCATTATAAAGAAAAGAAAAAAATATAAAAAAGTTGTTTCCCGCTATTTTTCATTTGTTTTTCTCTCCGTAAAAATGAGTGAATCTAATGAAGAAATTCGATACATTTTAAAATTTTATTATAAAAAAGGCAAAAATGCAACTCAAGCAGTGAAAAAAATTTGTGATGTTTATGGACCTGATGCAGTGTCAGTAAGAGTAGCACAAATTTGGTTCAAACGTTTTCAGTCCGGAAATTTTGATGTTAAAGATGCACCTCGCTTTGGTCGCCCTGTTACGAATAAAATGGACGCCATTTTTGAAAGAGTGGAGCAAGATCGGCATATTAGTAGTTACGATGTAGCTGAAGAACTGGGAATTGACCACAAAACAGTTTTGACCCATTTGAAGAAAGCTGGTTATACAAAAAAGCTCGATATTTGGGTGCCACACGAGCTCACTCAAAGAAACTTAATGAACCGTGTACTCATTTGCGATTCATTATTGAGACGTAATGAAACCGAGCCGTTTTTGAAGAGATTGATAACTGGCGATGAAAAGTGGATCACGTACGACAAGAACGTGCGAAAAAGGTCGTGGTCGAAAGTTGGCCAGGCTTCACAGACTGTGGCCAAACCTGGCCTAACACGAAATAAGGTGATGCTGTGTGTATGGTGGGATTGGAAGGGCATTGTTTATTATGAGCTTTTACCGCCCGGCAAAACCATCGATTCTGATCTTTACTGCCAGAAACTGATGAGATTAAAGGAAGCAGTCGAGAGAAAACGGCCGGAATTGATCAACAGGAAGGGTGTGGTCTTTCATCACGATAACGCTAGACCACACACATCTTTAGCCACTCATCAAAAATTAAGAGAGTTCGACTGGGAGGTCCTAGTGCATCCACCATATAGCCCTGACCTTGCGCCTTCAGATTTTCACCTGTTTCGGTCTCTGCAGAATTCTTTAGGTTCTGTAAGGTTGACCTCAAGAGAGGACTGCCAAAACTATTTGTCCCGTTTTTTTGATCAGAAGTCCCAAAGTTTCTACAGTAACAGGATAACGTCTCTGCCCACAAAATGGCAGAAAGTTATTCAACAAAACGGTACATATATATTGTAAATAAATGAAAATAAACTTTGAAAAAAATGTCTTGACTTTTCATACAAAAATACGAAAAGACTTTTTCCCCAACCTATTATTTTTATACGACAGATTCTATGGTTAACTAGTGCACCTGAACGAGAAATTATTAATTTTATATAATTTGATAATTTTTAACTAATATTAATAAAAAAATGTCTTAATTTACGCTATTAAATACACTGTTTCCATTAGAAATAGTCGATTTTATTGGCCATATATATTATTACTATATGAACTAGGAGTTAAAAATGGTAAAATTATATTTTTCGTTAAGCGATGTTCGATAAATCAGTACGCGCCGTGTCATCCCAACGTGAGGCTGCATCGCTCGTTCTCCGCGCCTTCGACGTCGAAACCACTACACTGCCGATATGACGCTTCACTTTCTCGCCATGAAGTCGTCGACGACGGTGGTACGCCCAAGATAACCGTATAGTGCGTACCAGTACTTCTTTTGATTTGATTCTTGCTACGTAATATTTATTTAATTTCCAGATATATTTTTGTCTAATAACGCTATTTTACTAAAAACTTATAATGTTTTAGTCATGGGTAACAAACGCAAAAAATATAGTTGTAGTAAAAATGCCAAGTCTGCAGCGAAGGCCAGGCAAGCGAAAAGGTATCAAAATTAAGTTTATATTTTATGAAGCTTTTTAATTACTGACCGTCTGTCACAGGGCTATTGAATTACCAGGATTCATATTACCATCAACTCATTTGCTTTGTACTAATGTGTCGAATTTTAGATTAAAAAGTAGGAAATTAATTATAATGAAATGTTTTTCCAGGTAAAAAACTGAAACCAAAAAAAATACGGGTACAAAACAACGTTAAACCACGTTTAAAACGAATGCTGTCTCTTTTATTTGATTTAATGAAGATTTAGGTTTAACTTTCGATCTTGCTTTGTAATAAGCTCCAGAATGTTTAAATTAATCCGCAAAGAATAGCGATTCCTATGTTACTACGAAAAATTATCATGATGATAGTGTAAGTACCTATATGTCAATAGATAATGAAACATTTAAAAACTAATTACACATAAATATGTAAAAATATCCCTCTGAATTCAATTCAAATGAATTCAATTCAATGAATTAAAATAATTCAATTCAAATGACTTGAATTATATTTTAATTCTGGGGGATGAATGTACTCGTCAATATGAACATTTGATGAAAACAGATTGAATGTATAACAAGCCAAAACGTACCTTTGTCAAAACCGTGTATAATAAATGTTGAATCATGTTCTAAAAAAGGAAGAAAACAAAATTCTGCTCTACATACGAAATGATCGGCAACTGCAGCAGCAGGAAGGCATCGTTGTGGAAAGGTGTGAACTTTCATAAGCATAGAACACAATTTTTGAAAAGTTTAGTTGAAAAATAAAGTTTCATTATTCTGAGCGCAAAATGGATGAAGATAAAGTGATAGAACGGCACCGTTAATACCAACCACGATTGGTATTACCAAATTCAGGGTCTGTTTCACTACAGGTATTGAGTCGTGATGATTATTTGTATGTAACTAAATTATTGATCTTAGTGGTATAGTGCTTAAAAAGTGTGTGTAAACTTTTACAGCCAAAATCTCACTATGTTAAAAGAGGCCGACTAGAGAATTCGTTTGTGTCATCTCTTGGTGGCACTTTACTATTTTGGACTTCGTAATGATACTAATAAAGAACTTATCTTTATTTTTTTTACCAATAACATATTTTTAGCACAATTTCAAAACAAATTCATTGTGTTGCGTTGAATCGACTATCGTCTCGCGTACATTTTACGCGTTAGATCGCGTAAATTTGACTGCACATCATCATCATCTCAGCCCATTAACGTCCCACTACTGAGCACAATCCTCCTCTCACATACCAAGGTGCGAGGGTATTGGGTCATACTCCACCACGCTTAACCAGTGCGGATTGGCGGAGGCAGGTGTATGGCGTCCTGCTGTTAGAATTTTTCAAGCCGCCCAATTAGGCCTCTAACATGGCTTAACGACTACCACATTTAGTGATAACCGAGACCGAAAGCTTACCGTGCCTTCCGAAGCACGGAAGCGCTCGATATCAAATGCCACACAAACGGTCACCCATCCAGGACTAACCTCTGTAAGCTCTGCTTTACTTCGGTTATCGTTTCCGACCTCCGAGCACCGCGAAGCTACGACCGCTTCAATAGCTTTGGAGCCTACGCGGACATTACGTCTCTGACAACGTACAACGTGAAGGAAAGAGGTTTACTGCAGTGAATTGTGATTTTTCATGTTGATTTCAAAACTCCATAGAACCTCCAGTAAAGTCTTCATTATTGTAATGGGGTATGGCTCTGACTTGAATTTAACTGTTACTAATAGACTAAAATGCTACACATTGTTGCAAATATCTTGAATTATTAAGCTTAAAAAAAATGCAATAAGTACACGTCATTGTATGAGAATGTATAGTTGACTTATGTCAGTCGTGGTTGAATCATAGAGCTGATGTGAACATGTGGACTCTTATGCATGATGCTGCTCGTTGTTACAAGATAAGAGTAGTCCCAGATACCCGACGTGCTCCACCCGATACTTTAATACATTTCACATTTCGCGCTTCAACAAGTCTGTAGATATCGTTTTGCGAATTCACTTTTGAATCTGATATTTGTATGCCAATAAAACGCAAGCTGTTTTTAAAGGGATACTATTCTATCAAAGACTATATGGCTGATAAAAATGCTTAGGATTAAACTGCCGTTTCATACAGGCTATTCTAATATGAATGACTTAAAGCATGAATATTGTTATATTATGTTGCATTGTATAGCGTCACAGACAAAAGAAGATTGTAACTAATCAATCGATAATTTAAAAGAGCATAGCCTGTGAGTTTCTTGCCAGTTCTTCTTACAGAGCGGTGGCTCGGAACTGGCACTTAGATTTACTTACACTTAAATATTTTTTGTTGTTTTAAATTATTTGGTTGCAAGTGAATCTAAGCTTCGTGATTTTAGTATAATTATATTTTATTTGTTTTTGTTATTTTTTTTATAATTTTGACGTTTTCAAGTACTATTACATGTTTATGAAATAAAAAGTATTTTGACTTTTAACTTTTAACGACTTATTGCTGTCTACGTCATTTAGACATATTGTTTTTTTTTAAATAATGGCTTCGTGCGTCTAGCACATTTAGCCAGTGTCAAGTAATTGATATATTTACAATATATAATTCGTAGTTAATAAGAATGAGTGGTGATAAAGATGATAAATGGTAAATGAGATCCCCTGAGCCCCTTAAGTCCTCAGTAAAGATGTGGGGCTATATTGAGATCTCACATGGACTCCTTGAAAGAATTTGAAAAGTGATGTTGCACTGCTTTGTTTGATTTACCAACACTCATGTATATTCACAAACACTGAACGGTTAATAATCTATCGTTATTACACTCAATGTTAGAAATATCACAAATTTTAGAAAATAAAACAAAACTGCAGACATGACGCTTCACTTTCCCGCCAAGAAGTTTGACATATAGTTTTATAGTTTCCGATAACTGATTATAACAGTAATGTATAACTGTATTAAATTAATAAATAATAATTATGAACGATAAATGATTTTACTCATATAATTTTATTATCTGTGCAAATTGAAATCTCGCGCATTCCTTTTGTATTTACATTGTTCATAATATAATATTTGTACTGTTGTACCTACTTTCCAAAGTTTTTGTTCAATAAATTTAATTGGAAAATATTGAGACATATACTTATCATACTAGCTCTTAAGCCAAGATTAGATTCAGTCATGCAGGAAAAACATATCCTTAGTGGGGAATAAAATCACAGTTAAAAGAGGATCTTTGCTAAATATCAGACCTAAAAGGATATTAAAATGTTCACAATAGAAACCGTTAATACTTTTGCTAATATCGCGATAATGCTACGAATTATACAAGTAGTGTGTATATGGTAACACCCATCAGCCAAGTGCTCCTTTTTTTTTTTTTTTTGTTTTACGTCGGTAACAAAATGCGTTTACGCACTACCTTCCGGCCAAAGGGGGACCGAAAGGGGGTGTGGGACTCACCACCGGCAGACGCGACTGCCAGCAATAATACCCACTTAAAATCTTCCGACGACGCCCGCCGCTTGTTGAGAAAAAGGCGGGGGCCAGTACCTGGGTTGCAGCGTCTGACACCCCGCCTGCGGCCAACGTCCCCCTGACCAAAACCGGGAGGACCTCCTCAGAGAGGCGCAGTGGACGCGCCCCTCCTACCTCCTTGTGCGACCATAGCGTGTGTGGCCGACTTCTCGGAGGGTCTATGGTTAGACACTAGGAGCCCCCACTGCCTAAGACCCTCCTGGCGCTGCTTGACGGGCCCTCCTGGCCCGCCCGCTGCGCCCTCCACAGGTCCCTCTTAGTTTCTCCCCCGTCAGAACTAAGGGCACCCAGAGTCGTCGGTCTCTGGGTGTTACCTTTTCCCGGCCTCCGAGAGGTATTCAGCCCCCCCACCACGACAAGGTGGAAACCAGTCGGGGGGTAGCCAAGTGCTCTTACCACGTCTTGTGCAACTCCTTGGGCCCTCCTAGCCCTGCTGCTGCGCCCTCCATAGGACTCTCTTGGTTTTCCTCCTGGTAGTGAATACTAAAGGCACTCAGAGTCGACCACCACTGGCTGTTACCTTTTTCCGGCCTCCGGCCTACCGGGAGGTACTCAGCCCCTCCACCGCGGGCGGAGACCAGTCGGGGGGGATTTAAAGATATCTGTCCTCAACTGTTAATTAGTTGTAGCAAGATTACCCTCCACCCCAAATGTGACTGAATAAAATTATGTATGTGTGATATTGTATAGAGACAAGTTATATTACATATTTGTTACATTATTAATAATCCTAGACTTATGAGATAATTTATCATAGTTCTGGTAAATATGACTAGACTACTATTTATAAAGTCGTGAGTTCCGTCGGCCCGCGCGGCCCGACTTTGCATACGCTTAGCGGAACTTTTGTCAAATATTTTAACAGCGTCGACTCTGCCGCGCTCTGCTTTGAGAGTAAAATCAATGAATTTTAAAAAAGCACCTACCATGTGTTCTAATTATAATGTATGTTTTGTCGTCAAAGTACTAGCTTCTCTTGTTGAAATTATTATTAGTTATTTCTGTATAATAAAAGCCTAATCACATAATTCATTCTTCAGGGTTCATACTGCAGTGTATGTATAATAATACTATAAGTGTATATGTGTGTATGTGTGTAGCATTCCTTTTCATTTAAATTATTGAAACGCAACAAACAAAAAAAGAATCAAAAATGTCTGTCAACAGAAACCCGAGGACCAATTACAAAGTTCAAAAATCATTTTACAATTTAACTCTAGTTCAGTGCATGTAGGTATATATGTAATTTATTTATTAATATTTTCTTTGTCTGTACGAATTCAACTTATACACTCCGCGGTACTAGGTGGTCGAAAACGATCATAGCAGTATAAAAGAAGAGTTCCCTGAGGTCAGCCCGCTTTCCGTGCTTCGGATTGCCCCCGAGGTCTCTGTCACCACTGTATGTGGTAGGCATCACGCACGACACACCTGCCCCCGAGGCGCCTCACTACGGCTCTTATGGTAATAATAATAATAATAATTCATTTATTTCAGATGTCAAAGATCCATAGGTACAAGCAAAACAAAATAATAATAATTCAAAATACCTCATGACTCAAGACAGATCAAAATAAAAATTATATTCAAATAGATAAAACAGGAACAAAATAAATAAAAATTGGAACAAAATCAAATTGAAATAAAATATAAATAAAATTAAAATTCAATTAAAATTTAATTATAATAATTTGAATACAATTAAATTAAACTGTCACATGTCACAAATACAATTATAAAGACTATATGTACCTTCTCAGCGGCATTGGCACTGCGACATGTCTGTCACAGCAGTGCCGAAGGTACGTACAGTCCAGTCGGTCAGCGATCATCTTCAGAATGACATTGGAGCTGGCCCGCACTCTGTGCACCAAGGAGGCTGCCCGCTTACGCATCGTTGTATGAAAGCAATCTGTGTGGGCTTCTGCAAACATCCCCGAGGCGCTACAGTACCGAGGCAACCCCAATATCACCCTGAAGGCGTTATTATACAGGACGCGGAGGTCACTGTAAGCCCGCTTGGTATAATTCACCCACAGGCTGCAGGTGTATAGTGATGTACAGTATGACCGAAAAAGTGTAATTTTAACTTCTTGTGAACATCTTGCAAACCTGCGGGCAATCATGTTAGCTCTGATCGACAGAGCCCTCCGTTCCCGACCAATGTCAGCATTATCATCAAGACCGGTAGTAATTACATGACCCAGGTACTTGAACTGGTCGACCCACTCTAATGCTGTGTCATTTATTTTTACCGGCGGCACACTCTGAGGTACCCTCGTACCGGCCCTGAAGACCATGCATTGGCTTTTCTTTACATTGTATTTTAGACCGTGGCCACTCGCATATTCCTCACAAATCCGTACTAGCCTCCGCAAACCACAGACTGACGCACTCAGCAGCGCCATGTCGTCAGCGTAACTAAAATTATTGACGCACACACCGTCAATGTGGCAGCCAACATGCTCGCCGCTGAGCTTAACAATCAACTGATCAATGTATAAGTTGAACAGTGTTGGTGACGTCAATCCGCCCTGCCTTACACCACATTCGAGCCGATACGGATCCGACATTGTTCCCGCCCAACGTACATTATTGGTTTGATGCGCGTACCAGTATTTAAATAATTGAATTAGTTCTACTGGCAAACCCGAATTCCTTAGTTTCTCCCATAACAGGTCATATCGAACTAAATCAAAGGCCTGTGACAGGTCGAGGTAGCAACCGTAAACCGGTGTCTTACGATCTGTATAGTATTTAACGGTATGCTTAAGGCACAGTATCGCACTCTCTGTAGATAATTTAGGCCGAAACCCAAACTGGTTATCGTGCAGTGTTATATATTAGGTCGGGGAAAAAGTCTTTTCGCATAACGTAGGTATAAACTTATTATAATTTTTTTTTGACTGTACTATTTGTGTCTGGCTGGTTTTGGTAACATTAAAAAGGTTCCATTATAAAGAAAAGAAAAAAATAAAAAAAAGTTGTTTCCCGCTATTTTTCATTTGTTTTTCTCTCCGTTAAAATGAGTGAATCTAATGAAGAAATTCGATACATTTTAAAATTTTATTATAAAAAAGGCAAAAATGCAACTCAAGCAGTGAAAAAAATTTGTGATGTTTATGGACCTGATGCAGTGTCAGTAAGAGTAGCACAAATTTGGTTCAAACGTTTTCAGTCCGGAAATTTTGATGTTAAAGATCCACCTCGCTCTGGTCGCCCTGTTACGAATAAAATGGACGCCATTTTTGAAAGAGTGGAGCAAGATCGGCATATTAGTAGTTACGATGTAGCTGAAGAACTGGGAATTGACCACAAAACAGTTTTGACCCATTTGAAGAAAGCTGGTTATACAAAAAAGCTCGATATTTGGGTGCCACACGAGCTCACTCAAAGAAACTTAATGAACCGTGTACTCATTTGCGATTCATTATTGAGACGTAATGAAACCGAGCCGTTTTTGAAGAGATTGATAACTGGCGATGAAAAGTGGATCACGTACGACAAGAACGTGCGAAAAAGGTCGTGGTCGAAAGTTGGCCAGGCTTCACAGACTGTGGCCAAACCTGGCCTAACACGAAATAAGGTGATGCTGTGTGTATGGTGGGATTGGAAGGGCATTGTTTATTATGAGCTTTTACCGCCCGGCAAAACCATCGATTCTGATCTTTACTGCCAGCAACTGATGAGATTAAAGGAAGCAGTCGAGAGAAAACGGCCGGAATTGATCAACAGGAAGGGTGTGGTCTTTCATCACGATAACGCTAGACCACACACATCTTTAGCCACTCAGCAAAAATTAAGAGAGTTCGACTGGGAGGTCCTAGTGCATCCACCATATAGCCCTGACCTTGCGCCTTCAGATTTTCACCTGTTTCGGTCTCTGCAGAATACTTTAGGTTCTGTAAGGTTGACCTCAAGAGAGGACTGCCAAAACTATTTGTCCCGTTTTTTTGATCAGAAGTCCCAAAGTTTCTACAGTAACGGGATAATGTCTCTGCCCACAAAATGGCAGAAAGTTATTCAACAAAACGGTACATAAATATTGTAAATAAATGTAAATAAACTTTGAAAAAAATGTCTTGACTTTTCATACAAAAATACGAAAAGACTTTTTCCCCAACCTATTATTTGTTTAACTGTGCATTAAGCAGACCGTCAAACACCTTGGCTATGATAGTGGCCAAAGAGATAGGTCTGTAGTTACTTCCGTCCGTGAGATCACCCGTTTTATTTTTAACCACAGGCACGACCACAGTTTTCATAAAGTTGTCCGGCAAGTAAGAATGGCTTTTACACAAGGAATAAAACATAGCTAAAACCCTCGCTATGTGGGGCCCGGCATGCAACAGGTGCTCAACACTGAGGCCGTCGTGTCCTGGAGACTTACCACTGGATATAGACTTAATCGTTTTAGCAACATCTTTGGCTAGGAACGGGGCTCCCATGTCAGTATTGTTTAAGTCAGCTTCGAGGACCCTTTCAACCGGACCCAAAGGGGAACTCACTGACAAAAAACGATCCTTAAAGTTATTGGCAATACCTTTGGGATCATTCACGCCGCCGACACTCACAGGAAGTCCAGGTCTAACATTAATTTTGCCCGTGTCTTTCCAAAACCCACGAAAGTTACCATTCGAATGTTTATGTGCCAAGGAGTCCATTTTTACTTGTTCCTGATTATCCTGGCACCATTTTAATCGAGATTTAAAAATTCGTCTGCTATCACACATTAGTTGATAGACTACCCCAGACTTAGGCCTCCCACACAAGACCCATTCCCTAAATCTAGACCTGGCCTCCAAGTGAGCCCCAGCGACATGCTTGTTCCATCCCGTCAAGCGCGGACCCTTCCCACCCTTCCTATTACTACCCCGACATTCCACCGATGCGCTTTGTAGTGCAGCTACAATGTCGGAATACAGCTTATTTAGAGTATGCAAGTGGCCACGGTTATTACAAAATGAATTAGAACAATTTTCACATTCGGGAGGAAAGTCAATTAATTTTAATCGTTTATTACATTCCAATGTATATCTTTTAATTTCTTCCTCACTTTTAATTCCCCAAATAACATTCTTGTTCATGTCGTGTACTTTTGGCAACATTTTTGGAGACAGTAGTTGTAAGTTACATTTTAATATAAGTGGGAAGTGGTCAGACCACTGAGTACTGTACAAAACTTCAACATCAGTTACCGATTGCTTAGCCGAGTGAGTTGCAATACAGTGATCCAGCCAGCTCGTGGTCCCATGCACTTCACTAATAAAATAAATAAAATTAAGTGGTATTGTAATACGTCAAACGTTTTTTTTTCACAATCGACAAACGATGGTACAGCCAAACTTCTCAGACAGTCTGTTTCGGAAATATGTAGAGAGAACGAAAAAAGGTAAAAAAGAACCAGGTCCGAACTCAAAGCTTACACCGACACCAATGGCCACACCAATAGTCCGGGCTCACTGGAGGGATACAGATAAAGTTCATTCCATTCAAATGTAACTCTCAAATTTCTTCACGTTTTATTTTCTCAGATAGTATTATCAACATCAGCCTTTCTCTGTTTATTGCTGGAGGACTCGCAAACTCCGCGACACTGAGCTCAATCTTTAGCTTTTCGACTCCAACCGGTGCCATCCGTTTTGCGTATGACAACCACTAACTATATATGTGTCGCACATCCGCACTGGGTCCGCGTGGTCGAGTATGACCTGAATATCTCTTACATTGGACCGTGAGAGCAGACCTGACGTGCTAACTAGTGTGACGCTAATATGCCGAGATGACGTAAACTTCAATAATACATTTGTAAAAACATTTAAATATGTAAGAGATGATTATAGTAAATAAAATCTGTTGAATATGTACTCGGTCTCGTCAATACAAGTTTGTTGTACTTTTAATTCCATAGTATTGTCTGGCACCGAGACAAATGAAACTAATTGTTTCAGATAGACAAGTTAATTACTTAGCAAGTTAATAAGGTTACTTTGATAAGCTCATATACTTTATGTTACTATATCGCAAAGGTGTAATCAGAAGTTTTAAAGTGGGAATAGGTGGGCCAAAGCCAGGGCTCACCCACAGGATGAGCTACAACATGCTCACAATTAAACTGAGTTCCTTTTGCATTTGACTTCATCATCTTAGCCCATTAACGTCCCACTACTGAGCACGAGCCTCCTCTCACATATCAAGGTGTGAGGGTATTGGGTCATACTCCACCACACCGACCCAGTGCGGATTGGTAGAGGCAGGTGTATGGCGTCCTGCTGTTAGAATTAACCAAGCCGCCCATTAGGCCTCTAACATGGCTTAACGACTACCACATTTAGTGATAACCGGGACCAACGGCTTAATGTGCCTTCCGAAGCCAGGAAGCGCTCGATATCAAATGCCACACAATCGGTCACCCATCTAAGGACTGACCTCTGTAAACTTTGCTGTACATCGGTGATCGTTTCCGACCACCTAGCACCGCAGAGCTACGAGCGCTTGACTTGATCAATCGCAAATCTCACTTACCATTTGCAGGTAAGTCTCTTAAGAACAAATAACAAGAATTTGAAAGAGCGGAGTTTCGTATTTGATTTTGACTTTATTGAAGGATAGCCAAGTCGAACTGCTTATTGCCTTGCGAGACGGCCGCCTGGACGGATCCGAACAATAGTTCATTGTCTAGCTGCAGTCGGCCGACATATTTCACAATAATCGAAACGCTGGGTGGCTCGGATGTTCATCTGAGGCGGTCGGGGCTGTCTTGCATTATTGCAATGTTCATCGGGGCCCTAACTTGCATAGCAAGGAATATTGCATTGTTTCGTGGTATTGATGTGAGTCGTCAGGCTTCGATGAGACTCCTCCGAGAGATATTGGTGAGATTAAAAGCACATTAGGGGCTGAGTTAAGCTAAAATGAAATTTCGATAGAGATAATCGAGATTACTTATGCAAAGAAGGATTTATTCTTAAAGCTATTAGCTTAGTTTTTCCTGTTTATTTAGTCCAAAAACTCCAGGTACAGTAGCCCGAGGTCACCCGAGTTCGTAACCAATAACATTTTGTTAAAATACAGAAGTATAGATGTATAGCGATCCTAGCAAGACCTAAGGAGCCCAAGCCAACCTCACCTGCAAGTGGTGCACCGGCCGATCAACAGACGAGGCTCTGTGAACAGTGCCCGAAAGCGGCAATAGGCTCGCCACCTATTTAGTGGGACCAACTATATAATTGGCGAAGTGTGGGCGTATAACATGCCTTTGTCTACCCCTTCAGGGAAACAGACGTGAGTGTATATATTAACGTAAAATACAGAAGCAATAATGAAAACCAAAGCATTAAGTCGCCTACCTTCTTTCAGAGCAATTACACGCATTGCTACACTAGAACCTTGTTAAAAAGGTCATTTATAATAATTAATTGGTACAAAATCTACGACATGATATTGAATAAAATATAGCTTAAAACTCCTATTCAACAAGCCAATATAAAGCAATATATATACAGAAAACTCCTGGTATTTAATTTAAAAAAATAAGGACTTTGAATCTGTTTTATATTAAACCGATATAACACAGGGGAATATTAAATCGCCCGCTGAAGTGATGAGAGGTTATGCAAATATTTTGCGTGTGTTATTTGCTAGGAGTTCTCTCCGTGCTTATTCGCTGTACGTTCATCTGCATTTGGAAACGACGCAATCAGCTGTGTACATACACGCGGTGCACAAGTGATGCGGCAGTTGTATTTAACAATTATTGAAACGGCTAGTTAAATATTCCTCTTTGTTGAACATTCAAAGCAACACCACCTTTTAGTTTTAAATATTTATTGAAAACTAAAACTATTAAATTGTTTTTACACACAGAAAAATAAACAATAACATATATTAATAAATGGGTAGGTATATATATAGGCATAGATTATTTCACAATTAAATATTTTCCATTTGGAAAGACTTCAAAGTGTGAAAATAAGTATATGAAACACATATGAAGAAAAAAGAAAACAAAGAAAGAAAGAGAACGACATAATAATATCAATAACAAAATGGACACCTCATAATTTATTATTATGTATAAATAAATAAGAAATATGACTCACAGATGACACGAGTAAGACTATGTATAAATGTATGCATTCACAAAAAAAAATACCTTGACCAATACACACGTATTCGTAATTCCGATGTTTAGCCTCCATGATAATGCAAGCTAAATTTTTTCTGGCTTAAAGTGTTTATTGTGGATTTAAAACAAAGTGTACACTTTCAGAAAGTTTCCCGCCATGCGAGGTTTTGTCTAGAAGCTCGCAAACTTTGCTCCAAATTAGCATATAAGGCGGATAACACCACTCACACACTGCGAGTACTTTTATCGCATTGGTGGTTGTTTTCGCTTTGTTCCGACAAAAGAGCCGAGGACGCTCCCAACTGGTGTGATTGCATAATGTCCTGAAGATTATCTATTTTGTAAAAAGTTTAACTTTCTTAAGCCTTTTGTTGCTGGTTCCAAGTGATGTGTTACTTCAAAATGTTTGTAAAATTTGAATTTCAATTGTAGTTGCACTAAAGTTGACTTGAAAAGAAGAAACGGCAGTCGCTTCATGTAATAACAGAAGTTCAGCAAAAGTAAAAGTAAAAAGTTCTTTATTTCTTAAACTATTACATAGCACTTGAAAACGTCAAAACAAAATATAAATTAAAAAAAAAAACTAAATATTACTACACTGAAATCACGAAGCTTAGATTCACTTACATGCAAATAAATAAAAATTAGGTGTAAATGAATCTAAGTGCCAGTTCCGAGCCCCCGCTCTGTGAGGAGAACTGACAAGAAACTCACAGGCCATGCTCTTTTAAATTATTTTATCAAATATAACAATACAAAACACACACAGTGAACATTTGAAGATACTGAAAAGGTCCCCCGAAGCTGTAACCAATAAAGTAGCACTAAGGGAACCTTCCATCACAGTCAAAGCTGGTTAGACCAGCGAGCAGACCCTGGGCCGTGGACTTAATTCTGGGGCAACTGGGATAATGCTAGGATATGAGATGAGAAAAGAAGAATCTGGCTATAAAATATCGCTATTGTACTCTTTAGGCAGCAGCGCAAATACATAAAAGGAGAAAACCAGTAGTGAAATAAATTCACGAAAAAGATGCGTGAATACTTTATTCATTCAACATATAAAATATGTGCAAAAGTAAAATAATGTTTAAAAAGAAACTTAAAAAATATTTGTTACAGAGCTTTATGTCACAAAAAGATGTTCCGAAATGAATTGTTGCTCAAATGATTATGTGTCTGTGTAGTTCATAAGTAAAAAAGTAGCTGTAGATAAGTTAAGTATTAATTAATGTTTTTCTTTAAAATGTGTACCTAGAAATTGGGAGCGTACGTCGCCAACAAACTGTCATGCAGTTTGGGGATAACAATACTTAAGTTATATATGTATTATGTTATTATGAGAAATAAATGAAAAATATATATATATTTTGTTTAAAGGCATAAGATTTTAACGATATATTTATACAATAAATAGCGGCCATAATATTGGCCATTGATTGTTTTACCCCTTTTAAGGTAGCCAATGTGTGTTATGCCGCGTGCATCCCAAAAAACGGTCGTCATGACTTTATTGGCTGACAAACCTACTTGGCCTTCTTTGGCGCCAATTCACCCCGAGAAACCAATTGTTTCGACTGCTGTTTGGTCTCTGTTGTTGTGGTGGATCCACGTTTCGTCCACGGTTTCGAAACGGCGCAAAAACTCGTCCATATTGCGGCTGAGCAACGAAGTTGTCACACGTTGCGTTTGTGGTCGATTGTGAGCAAACGCGGCACCCATCTTGCGGAAAGCTTTTTCATACCCAAGTGATCATTCAAAATTGAAACCACTGAGCCATGTGAGATGCCTATGGCTTCCACAATCTCTCGCACTTTCAATCTCCGATCAGCTAACACCATATGGTGAATTTTTTCGATTGTTTCGGGTGTAGAGACCTCAACTGGGCGTAAAGAACGTTCGGCATCTTCCGTGCTTGTACGGCCACAACGAAAATCAGTAAACCACTTTTTTACCATTGAAATTGATGGTGCAGAGTTGCCATAGTATTTATCAAGCTTAGCCTTCGTTTGAGTGATGGTTTTTTTCCGCAAAAAATAATGCCTAATGAGAACAAGAAAATCACTTTTCTCCATTTTCTCCGCAAATCACGCGATAATCTGCTATCAATAGCTGTTAAAAACAAATGAAATTACGCACCTTGTTAAATTTTGACAGGAGTCAACTGAACGATGCCTGTTTACCATAAGCAGTGTTGGCCTTCCATCAAAAGGCGAGAAATTCAAAAAGTCACGGACTTATTGACCCGCCCTCGTATCATCGGCTATCTGCAATCGAGCGCTTCCGTGCTTCGGAAGGCACGTTAAGCCGTTGGTCCCGGTTATCACTAAATGTGGTATTCGTTAAGCCATGTTAGAGGCCTAATGGGCAGCTTGAAAAATTCTAACAGCAGGACGCCATACATCTGCCTCCGCCAATCCGCACTGGGTCAGCGTGGTGGAGTATGACCCAATACCCTCACACCTTGATATGTGAGAGGAGGCTTGTGCTCAGTAGTGGGTCGTTAATGGGCTAAGATGATGATGATGATATATAGTATCCCTTAAAAATCAGTCCTGGTGTCTAGAGACTAGCCACACCATAAGTAGATAAAAAAATTGTGAAATAATTAGTATCTTCTTATTCACTTTTTTCTTTAGACATTACAGACTTAGATAAATCAAATATCCGACTTGAAAAGTGATAGAAATTCTGTAAGCCTCGTGAACAATAAGACGCCTCTTCCATCCCCAAGCGCGCCGCCATCCTTTTTCCTTTTGGAAGAAAATATGCAATAGCAGCAAAATGTAAACAAGTGTCCCGTGCGACAGACGCGCGGGAACCGGGCGGAAGACGGCCGGCAGACGGATGGCAATAAAACGTAATGCGGTCTGCAGCTGAGATTGCATGAAGGCCCTCGGCCCGCCCGCGCTGCCGTTTTGCAGTCTAATGTGGGGCCACTAAATTGCAGTGATTACTCTGAATAATGTTATTGAGTACTTAACAAGTATCATTCAATTGCCTTAGATGGGCAAACTGTAGAATGAACGTACTTTGTAGGAACTTTTGTAAATAGTTTTTGGTAATAAACGATTACCTTATCTTATCTCAATAAAGCTTAACTCTCTACTCTTCAACTTGAATACTAACGAGCCTATTTACTGCGGACTGCGGAAGTTTGGGTAGAAAAGTATTGTGCAATAAACTCGTAGATTTTGTGCTTACATAGTAAAGTAGCTTTCATCATCATCATCATCACAGCCCATTAACGTCCCTCTGAGCACGAGCCTCCTCTCACATATCAAGGTGCGAGGGTATTGGGTCAGACTCCACCACGCTGACCCAGTGCGGATTGGCGGAGGCAGGTGTATGGCGTCCTGCTGTTAGATTTTTTCGAGCCGCCCATTAGGCCTCTAACATGGCTTAACGACTACCACATTTAGTGATAACCGGGACCAACGGCTTAACGTGCCTTCCGAAATACGGAAGCGCTCGATATCAAATGCCACACAAAAAGTAGCTTTAGTAGCTTTTAAAGCTCTGAAGCTTTTAGCCCTTTAGGCTTCATGCAAATCAGGAAGCTGAAGCTGTTGCATAGTATTTAATTCGCAGCTACTTCAAGCATGCATTAGATATCTGAATATTTTTATGCATTGATTACGTTACTATGGAAACGCAAACTCGTCGAGTATTTCACTCCCTATCATAACATAATCGCATTTGTATGCCAACTAAGATAAAGAGTCCTTGACAAATCAAAACTTATCTAAGCAACAGACAAAATTCGAGTCTGCAGCATCTGACGTTTGGGATAATGTTTCTTATAAAGCTGCCATTGACTCGAAATGACATGCTGAGATAGCTGACTCAGTGTTCAAAATAAATCTCTGTTCTCCTAGCCCCATCTAGCGCTAGCAAGCTAGTCTCGTCGCGAGCGGCCATTATCCACAGCGTGAAGCACTCGACGGACGTCCACACGACGCCTGCGCTTGTGCCGCGTTTTTTCCACGTCCTGTATCTTAATATTGGCCAATCGAGACGCGGGAATAGCCTCGCCAGACCGCCAAACTCAACCCAACCCTCCGCTGCGGTGCTTAGAATAAAATTAGTTTGGCCAAAGTTAGTTTACATACTCCGATACTGCTATTCAACTGTGTTGTCTCACAGTCGACGCCGTTTTGCCTGTTTGTGTAAATTAAATCCATTCTAATATTAGAAAAACAAAAACAAATTAGTTTGCATGAGACTTTTTCTCCAAGTCTTTAATAAAATTTGATACGAGAAATGTTTGATTTTGGACAGCTCGTATATGTGAAGTTAGTTTCTGAAGTTTGTTTTGATCATTGTCATCATTGCGGTCTACTCATGCCCAGGCAAAAACCTATTCAAATAATAATTGTATATTTATCGAAAACATTGAAGTATGAGTAAGGAATGTTTATGTTATGTAGAAACTTTACGAATAATGTACAAAAAAGTATAAGATTTTAATTTAACCGACTCCTGGTGGCAGTGAACAATCACGCGCTTGCTCTGAGAACTGGATTAATACGCGCCTTGGGTGGGTTTGGAGTATAACATTATTTGAGTCAAATAGGCTAGCGACACCGTCATACTTAAATATTACGCTGTAAGTATTGTTATATTCCGACAAAAAAATACATAGTAAAATTATTTTCACCGTTAGGTGGGTTGCGTGTTATCTGCTAGCTGTAACAAATTTGTATAACCACAAAAGTGGTTGAAATAGAAAATATTCATAAACACACATGTGTCCAGCTTTATCGCTCATTTGAGAATATCCTCCAGTCTCCGACGCCGCGCGCACTTAAGGGTTCCGCTGGCAAAACTATATTGAAAACTTCTACCAAAATATCTAATCGAACACTTGAACGAATGAAATGTGTTCGAAATTTTAGGCAACGCACAATAATTAATGGTCGTCTGATACACCATCGTGTCGGATCTGCGAACCTCTCTACACAGTAATCTGATTTCTTTAAGCATAAAGTTTCTTTAAAACGGAATATCTCTTGTAAGGAAAGCTGGTTTAGGTAAAATAAATATAAAGATATTCTGAGAATTACACCAATTTTTTTAGTTCCAAGATAAATATCATTAAGAACTTGTGTTGTGGATACTAAATAACGGATAAACATACATAAATACTTTTTTTTTGTATATACATCCTTAATATACATAGGAATACACCCAAACCAGAACAAATATGTTCATGCACACAAAGATTTGTCCTGCGTGGGAATCGAACTCACGACCTTAAGAGCGGAGAGCGGGTATTCTCGCCACCACGCCATATCGATCGTTAAAAAAACTCAAGTTCAACGGTAAAAAAAAATTTAATATGTTCAAAAAACTAATTCTATCAATTACTTATTGAACTATATGTTTGCTTTGTGCCAGCTTTTCATTCATATTTCTTTATTGTTATGTTCAGTAATGATAGCAGAGATGTGTCCTGTTTTACCCAATTTAATTACTTCCCACTGCATCATCATATTATTTAAGAAAATAATGAACCATTCACTGAAAAGAACCATTCAAGCCCGCCACAGTTTTTAATTTACTTCAAGCGCTGCGGTTCAAAAAAGAGAAAATAAACAAAAAATTTAAATATGCAGCGCCTGAAATGGCTGAGTGGAATCTGCTCTCTCAATTGGCTGAAGTGCAATTTTATTTCGTACTAGCGGCCAACATATATAAAATATTTTCCATACAAACCTACCCCTAAATAAAAGAATTTATAAACTGAAATTAGCCTTAAGGACTTTTTAAATCAGCTATCTGAAAGTGAAAGTCCTTTTCCACTTTTATGAACTGCATCGACTGCTTTCCATCCGCCAGGATTTGGTCATTACGTCGTGTAACATTTAAAAAAAAAGTACTAAGCAGTTATTTTATTGTTACTTGCGGACACACCAATTATATTTATCTGTATAGATGTTTAATGTGTATCTACATTTTTGAAAAGCGAACACATTAACAAAGCTTGTAAGCGCCGACGCTTGATTTAAATTAATTATTCCCAGTGCAAGAACAAGTAGAAAGTTAGTTTGACAGGGTAATTAGCTGCGCTGACAGCTATAATTAGAACGGACGAGAGTTAACTCCTTTTTTATTGTTTTAATAACTAACGGTAATGGATTGACGGAGGTGATTTTATAAAATATGAATTCTAAAGATTTATCCATTCTTTGTACGGAATGTCTTTACCATAGAAATCTTAAGTGTTCTATTATTTTCATATCTATGAATGAATGAATGAATGAATGAACACTTTATTGTACACTAAAAATAAAAAAATAAAAGTAATAACATCACATAAACAAATATGGTACAATGGGCGGCCTTATTGCTAACAGCATTTTTTTTCAGGGAACCTTAGGATGGACAGGAAACAATGAATAAAAAATAATGAATAGTCTATAGTAAATACTCTATAGTAGGCACAACAGAGTGCTCTTGCTTACTTATAAGTAAATAATAAATTCACACATAAATATTGTTACATGAAATATATAATTTAAAGTTACATACATAATATAACATATTTAAAATTACATACTATGGTTCCTTCCTTTGGAACTTCAATCAGTACAAATATGATGCAAGTCTGTTTGCTAGTCCAGTACTCTTTGCCGCGTACACCAGTAGTCTGATTGTGATGTTTGATAAAAGAAAAGTTGAAACCGCGGAAAGGAAATGTAATGCTACTAATATTAATTTTCTACAGAACCAGTAAAGTTCTAAAGCAAAATGTAGATATATGTACATACATCTGAACATACCACCATTTGAATACCTAGGCAACCTAGACAATACCTAGATAACGTCAGACAAGTAAACATTATGATAAACGAGAATGAGTTGGCCCTTGTGTTTACCAAGTGTTTAGGTGTTACTTTAGACTCTAAGCTACAGTGGGGCCAACACATTGGTGAATTGTCGAGTAGACTCAGCTCTGCAGCGTTCGCGGTACCTAATACAATTACAAAAAAAGAAAGATTTGTTTCTTTTATTAACAAATGAAAACTTTTTTATAACATCAAGCAGTTACCTATCTATTAATATCTGTTTAATTAATTTGTAATTTATATTGTCATATTTTTATTTTTGGTTAGTATCAACATTTTTTTTTTGAAATCATTTTTTCATTTTAAAGTATACAGTAATGACATAATATATATTTGTCGCCAAGCTATAAAGCTTGTGGGCGAGATACGCTCGCTTAAATTTTCTTACTTTAAATAAATCAATCTAGTAAAATACTACAATATAAAAGTTTAAGTGCTTATGTATGGCACTGTTAGAGTATACTCAAACAGTAACATTATATACTATAAATTAAAATATGAAAAACATATATATTATGTATATTAGTGGACTGCATCGAAGGGACTACTATCAGTGAGGGAAATTCTCCCTCGGGAAAGATCCTCACTGACGGCAAGGTCACCTTTGCCGATATATTATTTTAGTTCAGGTATCTTCGGAAGACCAGCGTTGAGGCATCACTTAGATGCTATGGCACATGTAGGTATCATCAGTTTTATATATTTTTTTCTTTTTATTTTTGTATATGGTTATAAATAAACGTATTTCTTTCTTTTTTACATATTGCTATAGTGCTGTGTAATACGTTTCATGACATTATTTGTGAAGCCTATTGTAATCTTAGATGTTATACATCCGGCTAAACACCTTCCACCAAATAATATTAAACATGAATAAATTTATTGCTGGTCTTGTAAAAATAACGAAAAACTTTGATATCAGCAGTCCATCTGTACTAATAAACAAAGAAAAGACAATTTGTATATTATAGAAGCGAAAGGGTAGTATCTTCTCAAAGTTGTGGTAACGAGGGTCCCGCACTTGGGGTCCCTATTTATCGGCGCGTCGTGGGCCTCTGTGGGCCCTTCACTGGCCTGTTTAATGACCACATTATATTTAATGATGCCTCTCATATTTTGCATTATGTTTAGTTTATTCTGTACATGAACCTCTACGTTTATATCGGCCGGTAAAGGCAACTGGCCCACCAGTCCCAGAAAATCTTTATAAATAAATTTGACTTTTATGGCGTGAAGTTTTGGTGACATTGATGCTCAAACAGTCTGAGTCCCTCAGGTTATTAATCTTGTTCTAGACATTTACTAGATAGACTGATGTCGGGGCACCAAAGTATGTGTGTGTGCAGTGAATGGGCGCGTTAGTTTTTTAAGTTTTGACCTTCATAAGAGCTCTTTTAAGCTAAACTTAAATAAATGATTATGAATTTGAATTTTTAATTTATGACCGACTAAGTGTACGCTAACCGTAGCACCTGTCGGCTTCGTAGCACGTAGCGTCGTAGCAAAGGGCTACCGCCTTCAGATCCTACCTTTATTCTTTTGAAAACTCACGACATAGGTAGACCGGTTCTTACCAGTTATTACCGATTTAGCTGAAATGGGGTACACTTATAAAATATATTGAGACTTTGTATTAAATGTGCACTTGAGAGAGGACAAGAATATTTTATTCGACTTTACAGTCATCAACAAATGGGAATATTTTTTGAAAATATAATCAGTGAACTTATAAAATATATTCTGTAAGGTCAATGATGCAGCTTACCAGATGGAAAGTGATCATGGCCGCCAATCAATCGTTGCAACACAGCAAGTATCACTAGCTCGTTGCCGAACATATTTTGCCAAAATTATTTGTGATAAAAATTACCAAAATTTGCAGGTAAATATTAAGTAATATCAGACACAACCTTAGCTAGGTTGTCTGTCGCGTAAACAAGTAACTCTGATTCAGGTTCGACATTGTTGAATCCGCAGTAGGCGACAGTTCGGAGTTGTCGGAACTTGCCGACTACTCATTAGGGTGCAGGTATCTGAGCATCGATAGCTGAGCACTGAACTTCGTGAAGTTTCACTCGAATGTATTTGTCTCGTTTATACGTAGTTACCAACTTCAACAAACTACTGACTCTTCTAGTTATAGAATGAAATTTATGGGGCCATTAAATATTTATGGGGCAATATAACTCATGTAATAAAAAAAATATAAGCAGTAAAAAGTTAACACACAACACCGATCATTATATTTTTAGTCACCTTTCAAGTAATCAGAATCAACATATTAATTATTTATTTATTATATAATTAATTGTGGAACAACTTTTAATCGATCTGCATATAAATAGCCAACTTAATGAATGTGCAGATCCAACTGCTTCTTAAATTTAAAATATCTGCACCTTAAAACCTCACTTAAAACTAGAAGCGCCCCTTCAATAGAACATATACGCTTTATAAGATAACCATTGATTGTTAAAATGAGGACGTATATCCACTTTCGTAAGCATAACAGTTAATTAAAAAGCCAGTTGTGTTCCAGAACAAACGTAAATGAGAGCCAGCACTCGCAGTTTAAATCTAGTGTAACAATAGTTGCAATATTCCGCCTTTGTTCTTAGCCAACGCGTCGAGAACGAACCGCGTGTGTTCCTTTACTGTACTGGACTCAACTTCTGTTTCATTGTTCCGAGAACAATACGGAGCTATCCGCGTGTGGCGCAGACTGGAAATGATAACACTTGTACCAGGCGGTCTTTATTTTATGCGTCGTGGGGTAGTAAGAATATTGTGGTTTTGGCAAAATTCTAGGATAATAATCGTGAAATTCCAAAACTATTCAAATTTACTGTGGGATCGCAGATGTCAATCGGAGGATGGGTTACTGTTTGTGTGGCGTTTAATATCAACCGCTTCTGTGCTTCGAAAGGTTCGTTAAAATGTTAATACCGGTTCAGCGCAGTTTACATTGCCAGCGGGCTAGTGAGAGAGCCGGATGGCAAGCGAAACTGTACAATTTCCATCGCTTCGCTTTCGCTCGCACCGCTAAGGTAGGTAGGTATCTGTAGTTCGCGGTGTGAACCAAAGTATTAAAGGAGTTGAAAAAGTTGCTGGCTTGGTTCGCTCCTCTCAAAATTTAAGTGATTATATTTTTTTAATTATGCAAGATTATGCTGAGTTGTTTGCTAGTTTTTTTGTAAGTAGCCCCGGCCCATCGGCGCCCTGAACTTGCGCTCCTTGGTTTGAACTACCTCACAAATGCTTCTTAACGAAGCCGAGCCTGAGTAAATAAATTTTAATCTTATTAGCTATTACGGCGACGTTGCTTCGCCGTTCAGGCCAAAAGTCTGAATAGGTAAGGAGGCGACTTTAAATGAGCCTTAAAAAGTATACTGCTGAACATTCGCCTCCCAAATATATGTTATCTATTGAGGGTTTCTGCCCATAATCACCACACTGGGTAGGCGGGTTCGTGGACGCAGTCCAAGCCAGTACGCGGAGTGACGCTGCTTCCCATCATCCGGTAACATTTCTCTTCGTCGACTCTTACGGCTTCCCGTGAGATGAGAGGGGGGGGCACTATTCTTGGCAGATACCACATGGCACAGAGGGCGACTAATATATTTAAATACTACTAAATATAAGTGACCCCTCGCCATATATGAGTATCATAATTTTGAATAGACCTTAAAATAAATCTAATCTTATAATAAATATCTATCCAACGTTATCTGCAAATAAATTTAGTATTTTTCACCATATCTAATTTCTATATAACTACGACCTGTATGGAGGAGATTAATACAATCCAGAAAAGTGGGAGTGCACCTTTTAATTTGCGGTTTCATTATTAGAACCGGGACAAAAAAATAGGTAGGAATACATGCAACTCAATAGGTTTTTTAACAGTTGAATAGTCTTCAAAAGAATTTTTTATCCATTCCAGTTCTAAAAGGATTTGAGTACGATCTCGTACAGGACAGATGTGCATGAACGTAGTTATTTATATTGGTATGGGTGTTTTCATAAATAATTATTAACAGGGTATGTTAGTTCGTCGTCTTACTTAAAGTAAAATATTTGTTTAGTTTTGACTAGACAATATTTAAGGTCATTACTATCTTATATAAATAGACTCATTGAAGATTCTCATATTAATTTAGTAAACTCTACGTAGTTTTTCTAGAACATTCTATAAAGTCCGTTTTACTCGATTGTCCTTCGACAAAGCATGCATTATCTCTGTCTGTATCTAGTAATGAAAAATAAATAAAGGGTTTCCATTCATCCATTCAGTTGTGCACGGCGGGTCGTTGTGGGCATGTCCACTGCATTTCTACATATGAATGAAACCATTTTCCAGGGAAAATAAATAAAATGATCATTGTCTGGATTTGTGTGACAGACTTGTTTACCAACTCAACATAAATGAATACAAAATGTTGTCCATTTTATAGTTTAATCCTGTAAAAACATGGCTAGAAAACAACATGCCTAGAGATTTATTGCGAGAATAAGATTAAATTATGTTTTTGAAATGGTTACCTTAAAACAAATTATTCTCCAAGTAATTTGCTAAGTTAGCAAATCTAAACATCCTTTTAATCGTAACGCGATCAAGTCATTTAGTTATCATATGTATTATAATCTCTGTATGGTCCGGTTTTATAAAATAAAGAATTTCTGACATTACCATTTTAGTTGCTCTCTTGGTCATTTACATTAATATTTGTGAATAACTCAGATATACTATAAATAAAGGCCAAATCACACAAAGCCATATGTTTAAATGAAAAACAAATGGTTGCTAGTACCTGATGGGTCATTCACTTAGTATGTATAATGTCATAATGGTAAAACTAAACGCTTACGCGATTGAAAACCGTACAGTGACATCTATCCTTTAGTCACTAAATAAATTTGATTTTTTTCCTGTACAATTTAATATTTTATTGTCTTGCTTAAGTTATATCGAAAATTAAACAGACATATATGTTTCTGTAAATTATTAATATGATCATAATCAACATTAAATATTTATACTCATAATACAATTTCGGAATGGAAGCGCTCGTAGCTCTGCGGTGCTCGGTGGTCGGAAACGATCACCGAAGTACAGTAGAGTTTTCAGAGGTCAGTCCGTGGATGGGTGACCGTTTGTGTGGCATTTGATATCGAGCGCTTCCGTGCTTCGGAAGGCACGTTAAGCCGTTGGTCCCGGTTATCACTAAATGTGGTAGTCGTTAAGCCATGTTAGAGGTCTAATGGGCGGCTTGATAAAGTCTAACAGCAGGACGCCATACACCAGCCTCCGCCAATCCGCACTGGGTCTGCGTGGTGGAGTATGACCCAATACCCTCGCACCTTGGTATGTGAGAGGAGGCTCGTGCTCGGTAGTGGGACGTTTATGGGCTGATATGATTAATATAATTTCACAGTAGTCAGTTTTTTTTCTGCATAAATATTGCCAGAAGGCTCTGCTCTTAATACAACATGAATGTAACATTTACTAAAAGTCTTGACAGGAGACAGAACCTTGCCGAGTTTCTTGACAATTTATTTTCGCAGCAAGCTCCTCAGTGGTTCAGTGAAGTGAAGCTCTTAGATTTCACCTGAGAAGTAATTGGAAATGAAGTAAGCTAGAAAAAAAATTGAATTTTTTTAAATAAAAAATCTGTGTAATTCTTTCGTGACTGAAATGACCATATCCAAATAATAAATCTGAATCAAATCTTTATTTGCTTGCTAACTTGTTGATTTCAGTATCTAATATTAACAAAATTTTATTACTATTATTTCATTCATAAATCACGTTCCCAAAACACATAAAGACCAATTAGAGGTACTTATTACTAGAATTTAACAAATATTTTACGCATAATTTATCATTGTAATATTCCTGAAGTGTATAATGTGCCTTGCCATCAACCAGTTCTTAAAATGAGTTCTAAAATTTGTGGAATCTAAAGACTTTAAAATTGTGGGTAAGGTATTGTTAACCCGAGCGGCAGATACGTAGGCACTTTTGTGAAAATCATACATTTAACCGGGGGTAAATTGATGGATTTGATAATTCTTCATAAATACACAGACTTCGAAAATACAGGACAGGGTTTCTCTAAAAACGACTCGAAGCGACTCACGACAATGCATTCTGTAGATAATACGCAGTCAACTTTTTTGAAGTAATAAAGTACTCATAATAATAAAGTATGATAATAACTTTGCACCAGGAGTTATATGAAAGAAGATATCTTCTTCCTTATTGAGATTGCTTATTATGAGTAGATACTTATATATTACATGACATGCACGCGCCAGACTGTGTGTCGGGTCACTGTCGGGCGACTGGGGCCGCGTAAAACACGACTCAGGTGCAAGCATTTAGAGATGGGATAACAATTATTCGACTGCAATCGATATAGTAATTTGAAATGTGATAACTTCTATTTTTCTATTTTTTTCCATAATCATGTTAATACATGTTCCTAGTTAATATCAGTTTAATTATAACAAAAATATATATCGGTACAAATGATGTATTCGTTATAAATAATTGATCAATTTGAGACCTTTGTCTTCAACGTTTTCGTCTTGTAATTACATCTTAATGTTAAGTGAATTTAATCACGCAACATTTATTGGTTTAATGGACGGTGCACTGCAATTCTTCATTATGTTTAACGGCTTTAACGTTTCAATCAAACCCTAGTTTGCATCTTTCTTTTATCCCGTACTGCTTAATTAAAATCAAAATCAAATTTATTTGTTATTTCCATTTTGTACATAAGTGTTACTTATAACTTAATCTCAAACACAGACCCTATTAGGGCCCAGAAAATTGAATATTAAATGTATTTATTAACATTTACAACAATAAGAAATAATAAAATATAATATAAAAAATAAGAAATACATAAAATACATAAAATTACATAAACTTATATTCAGGCAACGACTGGAAACTGTGAAGCCTCAGTTAAAATTCTCAACCTATTCTTCAAATGCGTCATCAGCTGTATTTGTATAGCTAGTTCCTAGGTGCTAGGTTTGCTTCCTACTAAACTACGATCTTAGTAGTACTTATTAAGAATCACTATCGATATATCGATGCTCGTTTTTCTCATCACTAGCGGGTATAAATGCAAAATCACAAGGCTTACCGTGTACAGCACAGGGAACACGACTACTCACCACAAACGTCGACACCGCAGTCGTCTACCTACAGTCTACACGTTTACAGAAGTGAGATTTACTGCTGATTATTTTGAAACCGGGAACATTATATTAACTTGGCGTTACCTCCGCGTGCTTCTCTAGCGTGCTATGGACGAAAGTCGTAAATTACTTGTGTCTATAGTTAAAAATACTTCAGCTATCGTATACATAATTATATGTAGACAACCGATAGTTCTGTCCTGCGTGGGAATGGGTTTGATTCCCACGCAGGACAGAACTTTGTGTGCATGAACATGAATATTTGTTCTGGTCTGAGTGTTTTCCTATGTATATTATATACATATTTACAAAAAAAAAAGTATTTATATACGTTTATCCGTTATTTAGTATCCATATCACAAGTTCTTAATGAAACTTATCTTGGAACTAAATAATTGGTGTAATTGTCAGAAAATATTTATTTATTTATAGTATCCGATGAACTCAACTAAATTTAGTCAACTTCCACGCGTGTTGCAACATAGGACGTAAACAGTTTTTAAAGAGTTGGCGACGCACCAGTGATGCTCATGATGTGCAAACAAGCGTCTACTGGCTGCGGTAACCAATTGCCATCAGGTGGGCCGCCTGCTTGAGTGCCTTGTGGAATAAAACCTAAAGCTAACCTTGCGAGACTTGTGAGACATTACATTATGATGGTTCAAGGGCCAGTTTTGTGTTTTATAAATTAAAAAAATTTAAAAAAAAATTTAAGACTTTTATTTCTAGATTGCAATTAAATTTGAATACATTCCGCCAAACTGCATAGCCGTTTGTTGGAAGAAAAACACTCCATGTTTATATTTACATTGCATGTTTAAATATAAAATTATAATATAATATTAAATTATAGTATGCCTCTCCGCCGCCTTCAGGAAACAGGCTTATCTATATACATTCAGATATATGTACGCGTGTACTAATATAGTCTAAGACAATTTGATAACACTATATGAACATGAATATGAAATAACTGCTATTTTAATATATTACTATGTTTTTTATGAAAATAAGTTGATAGGATTAAGTTACGCAAACTCATAAAAGTCTTTAAACTGAAGCCGTTATACATGATGCTGGATTAATTGGCGTAATTAAGAACTTAATACTGCTGACTGGGTAATTTACACTTAAACATTATATTTTAATGAAGGAGAAAATGGGATCCGAATGAAGAATCACGTAGCGGTGGTGGGTGCGCGATGACGTGCTAATTATAAATGTTTTACTTTTGTTGTCGGCTCTTAAGTTAAGTGCCTACCCGCAAAGCTGTGAAATAATAAATTTGCAATTATACCGAAGCGCTCGTAGCTCTGCGGTGTTCGGTGGTTGGAAACGATCACCAAAGTACAGCAGCGTTTACAGAGGTCAGTCCTTGGATGGGTGACCGTTTGTGTGGCATTTGATATCGAGCGCTTCCGTGCTTCGGAAGGCACGTTAAGCCGTTGGTACCGGTTATCACTAAATGTGGTAGTCGTTAAGCCATGTTAGAGGCCTCATGGGCGGCTTGAAAAATTCTAACAGCAGGACGCCATACACCTGCCTCCGCCAATCCGCACTGGGTCAGCGTGGTGGAGTATGACCCAATACCCTCACACCTTGATTTGTGTGAGGAGGCTCGTGCTCAGTAGTGGGACGTTAATGGGCTGTGATGATGAATTATACCGATCTCGTTGTTATGAAAAATGTCGCACAGACAAACTCATATTTTTTGACATGAATGTAGAAGAAAGATCTATTTACGAGTATTTTCTAACAAACTATTTAAATTTAATAGGGCCTATGAATAGAAATCTTCTGTATCACAAAACTTTTGTTTGAAAAAATCGCCACTCACAATAACTTGAAAGTACTTAACGTTCTTGCAATGGAAATTGTGATGTACAATTAATGTGTTACTTGAAATTTCTATATACGCATAATACTACGGTACAGCGCGGTATGCATATATCGAATCCATTAAACTATTATTAAATTATAGTTTATAAAAGTATTTATTTATCAAATAGATCTAACATATTGAATATAAATAATGTATACATCGTAACATTTCACATCTAACATAGATACTGCTCAAAAGTAGTTTTTAATATTTAATACTAAATTAAGAAGGCCACACAGTCTTCAATGGTCAGTCAACAACAAACTGTAAAGAGTACTTTGTGATATATAGAATTTTTAAAATAAGTAAAGTAAAGTAAAGCTTTATAAATATCAGTTATTATCACAGAATCATTTAAAAATTTAATTATTCAACTTTCAACTTGTTCTAATAATAGTATTGTTATTTGAATTCTTTACATATTTTGAGCTCAG
This sequence comes from Musotima nitidalis, assembly GCA_949126915.1. Classification (NCBI taxonomy): domain Eukaryota; kingdom Metazoa; phylum Arthropoda; class Insecta; order Lepidoptera; family Crambidae; genus Musotima; species Musotima nitidalis. The sequence goes on from OX421416.1 coordinate 21,003,657, forward strand.
AAATCGCTTGCTTTCACTTCTGTGCAGAATTCCCCATCGTGATCCATAAAAGTGTTCCTGCAGTATAATAAAATAAAAAATAAAATATACTTTTTTGTCTTTAAAATCATTATGATCATTTAGATTTGTAGTGACTTGATTTCTTCACAGTTAAATTTACACTATTATATTTTCATTTATGTATACAAATTATGTATTAAAAAGAAAATTAAATTAAACTTAATATATATGTATTTACAAACCTAAAATTAACTTACATTTAATATTATATAACATCAAATAAATAACTTAAAATATTAACATAAAATCATAAGAAAAATTATTTACAAACAGACAAACATTTCAATATACTTACCATATTAGTATTTCTAGCCGGCCGCTGATAACAGTCCTATTGTTCTCGCGGCCACCGGCTCCTGCGCATACGTCACAGCGGCGCGACCGGTTTGCGAGCGAGAGGCGAAGATAGCGAACAATAGCGCGCCCGCTCGCACCCGTTGTCGTTATAGGGAGCCAGTCGTTATTAAGATTTTATGAGCGACGCCGCGCCGAATTCTCAATTATTTTATATTTAATTAATTATTATCCCGTGTCATCGCGCCGTGTTTATTTATGTACTTTCTTCGTTTTATATATCTTTCTCAATTCTCCTTCTTTTAAATAAACTTTTGTGTTCGTGAACTACTTATTGTGTTGTTAAATATATATACTTTACAAGTGTGAGCAACGTTTGACTTTTAATTGTATTCACGTCCCACAATACTACATTGGTGACCCCAAAAGAGCACGAAAAATAGAGAAAATGAGCCAGAACGGAGATAACGGCAGTGATGAAGTCAAAACGGTGGCAGCGGAAACTTTTCGCGTTGGTGTGCGGGTCCCGCCATTCTATCCGGAGAAGCCAGGCCTTTGGTTTTGCCAGATGGAGGCACAGTTTATGCTATCCAATATCAAGGCGGACGAAACAAAATTTTACTTTGTTATTGCTAATTTGGATGCACAATACGCCGCAGAAGTGGAGGATATAATCGCCTACCCACCACCAACAGATAAGTACAACAAAGTGAAAAGTGAGCTCATAAAACGACTTTCGGCGTCACGTGAGAAGAAAGTTAAACAGCTTCTTATGCACGAGGAGCTTGGTGATCGAAAGCCGTCACAATTTTACCGGCATCTGCTCAACCTCGCTGGGCCAGGGGTACCTGAGGAGTTCCTGCGGACAATATGGACGAGCCGCTTACCCGCCGGTACTCAAGCTATCGTTGCGTCACAATCGCGGACAGACCTAGCTGAGTTAGCGGAACTGGCGGACCGGATCCACGACGTCGTTGGTACCCAGGCATCAACATGTGCCATCAAGACCTCCACAACTTCAAGTACGCCAGGGAGCAGTACCAGTGTGCACATGGAGATAGCTGAACTCGCCAAGCAGATGGGAAAGTTAGCAGAGAAGGTCGACAGAATGTCTCGACCAGGTCGCTCTCGAGATCGGTCCAGTAGTCGCAATGGACGTAACCGGTCACAGTCTTCGCGGTCAGAGTCCAACTACAGAAGATTCCCGCAATGTTGGTACCACCACAAATTCGGTAACCAGGCGAAAAGGTGCATTAAACCTTGTGACGGAGCTTCGGGAAACGGGCGGGGCAATCAGTGATGGCGACCAATGATTGTCCGAGTGCTGGTCGCTTATTTGTCACTGACCAAAGGTCGAAGGTACAGTTTTTGGTTGACACCGGCAGCGACCTCTGTGTCTACCCCCGGTCAGTGATTAAAAACCGTGTGGAAAAAACTACATATCAACTGTGTGCGGCTAACGGATCAACAATAAACACTTACGGTTTCATAAATGTTAACCTGAACCTAGGGTTACGCCGTGACTTCACTTGGCGATTTATTGTGGCCGACGTAACAAAGGCGATAATAGGTGTGGATTTTCTTTCATTTTATAATTTAGTGGTTGATTGCAGGAATCAGCGCCTAATTGATAGCTATACAACCCTCTCCACCCCGGCTTCGCTTGCCCGTCGTTCTGAGGATATTTCCTCGGTGAAGGTAAGTCTTGGTGATTCCGCATACACACACATACTACGGGATTTTCCCGACATCACTCGCCCACCTGGTAAACACCGCACTCTCAAGCACCATACAGTACACCACATTCGTACTACACCAGGGCCACCAGTATTTTGTTCACCTCGCAGATTGGCCCCTGATAAATTAAAAATAGCCAAAGCTGAATTCGATGCCATGTTACAGTGTGGCACCTGCCGCCCTTCAGAGTCTCCTTGGGCATCACCTCTTCACCTTGCGCCCAAAAAAGATGATGGGTGGCGTCCCTGTGGTGATTATAGGATGCTTAACGCACGTACCATCGCTGACCAGTACCCTATACGACACATCCAGGACTTTGCACATGGTTTGTCTGGCTGTACCGTCTTCTCACAAATTGACCTGGTGAAGGCCTACAATCAGATCCCCGTTCATCCTGACGACATCCCGAAGACCGCGATCACTACGCCGTTCGGCCTCTTCGAATTTCCATATATGACTTTCGGACTTCGAAATGCCGGACAGACGTTTCAGCGCTTCGTAGATGAAATGCTCAGAGGTCTGGACTTCACGTACGCGTACTTGGACGATTTCTTGGTCTATTCAAAAGACCAAAAGACCCATGAGCTTCACTTACGTCAACTCTTCACCAGACTTCGAGATTACGGTATGATCATAAACAGTTCAAAGTGTATCTTCGGTGTGTCAGAGGTTAACTTCCTAGGCTACCACATCTCAGCCAAGGGCACAAAGCCAATGCCAGCTAAAGTGGAAGCTGTTCAAAATTACCCAGCTCCAAAGACAGTTCGAGAATTACGCAGATTTCTGGGGATGCTTAATTTTTACCGTAGGTTCATGCCTGGGGCAGCTAAATTCCAAGCACCATTAAATGATCTTCTCACCGGTTCTGTTAAAGGTTCACATCCCGTAAATTTTACACCCCAGGAGTATGAAGCTTTTCAGGCATGTAAGAACAGCCTATGTCAAGCAGCACTACTGGCCCATCCTGACTGCAGCGCTAAGTTGGCGTTGGTCACGGATGCTTCCGATAAGGCCATTGGAGCGGTACTGCAGCAGTTGACTGATGAAGCATGGGAGCCCCTCGCATTCTTTTCGCGTAAGTTGACTTCAGCACAGGTTAAGTACTCTCCTTACGATAGAGAGTTGCTTGCCATTTATGAGAGTGTTAAATACTTTCGGCATATGTTAGAGGCTCGTGACTTTGTGATTTACACGGACCACAAACCTCTCACGTTCGCTTTCCACTCTCGTAAAGACAATTGTTCTCCACGACAGTTCCGTCATTTAAACCTTATTGCTCAATTTACAACAAATATCCAGCACATTTCGGGTAAAAACAATGTCGTGGCAGATGCTCTTTCACGTATAGAGGAGATTACTCAACCTGTGCCTACTGAGAGGATCGCTGCAGCTCAACTTGAGGATCACGAACTGAAACAGCTGTTAGCCGGAGACACATCAATGCAGCTAAAACAAGTAAGTCTCCCTGGATCTGCCAATCAGTTCTATTGTGACATCAGCTGTAGCACTCCCAGACCATACGTGCCGAAAATCTTACGTCATGCAATTTTTAACAGTCTGCATTCCTTAAGCCATCCAGGGACAAAAGCTTCTGCAAAACTGGTCTCTGATAGATACGTTTGGCCCGGTGTTCAAAAAGACTGTCGTGAATGGGTTCGTTCATGCCTCGATTGCCAGCGTTCAAAAACGACACGACATGTATTTGCCCCTATAGGTACTTTTCCCATACCACAATCAAGATTTGCTTTTGTGCATATCGATCTTGTTGGTCCATTACCCCTATGTCAAGGCTTTCGCTATTGCCTCACCGCCGTCGATCGTTTCACACGATGGCCTGAGGCAATACCATTACCCGACATGACAGCAGAAACGGTGGCAAAAGCTTTACTAAGCGGGTGGATAGCGCGTTTCGGATGTCCATCCGATATCGTTACAGACAGAGGTAGGCAGTTTGAATCAGCCCTCTTTAAAACTCTGTCTGCAATTTGTGGCTTTCGACATCGCAGGACAACGGCCTATCACCCTGCCTGCAATGGACTGGTGGAAAGATTTCACCGTCAGTTCAAAGCTGCGATCACCTGTCACGCGAACAACAGCTGGGTGGAATCTCTCCCACTTGTTTTGCTAGGCATTCGCAGCGCTTTTAAAGAAGACGTACAGGCTTCTGCCGCTGAGCTGGTTTATGGCCAGCCAATGCGACTTCCAGGTGATTTTTTTGATTCACAGGCTGATGAGACTGTTGACACGACAGATTATTTGTCAAGGCTTAGGAATCACGTCAAAAACATGCAACCAACACCTGCATCGCGACACAACTCTAACACAAAAACCTTCATTTTCAAGGATTTGGCAACAGCCACTCATGTTTTTCTCAGGGACTGCACTGCTGGTGGTAGTTTAAAACCGGCATATTTTGGTCCCCATAAAGTCTTAGAAAGAGGTGACAAGGTATTTACAATAGTGGTAAATGGTAAGAAGGTTACGGTATCGATAGACCGCATAAAGCCGGCCTACATACTGAGTGACCCTGACAACACACAATCACCACCTATCACTAACGTTCATCATAACACACCACAGTCATCACCTAACATTACTACTAATCCTCATCACTACACGCAAAAAGCGGATAACCAGAACTTACCTTCTACTGACGATGACGTCATCAGGACGACTCGGTCAGGACGTCGCGTTAGGTTTCCCGACTATTATCGCCCTTGACGGTCTCTGGAAGGGGGTGATGTAGTGACTTGATTTCTTCACAGTTAAATTTACACTATTATATTTTCATTTATGTATACAAATTATGTATTAAAAAGAAAATTAAATTAAACTTAATATATATGTATTTACAAACCTAAAATTAACTTACATTTAATATTATATAACATCAAATAAATAACTTAAAATATTAACATAAAATCATAAGAAAAATTATTTACAAACAGACAAACATTTCAATATACTTACCATATTAGTATTTCTAGCCGGCCGCTGATAACAGTCCTATTGTTCTCGCGGCCACCGGCTCCTGCGCATACGTCACAGCGGCGCGACCGGTTTGCGAGCGAGAGGCGAAGATAGCGAACAATAGCGCGCCCGCTCGCACCCGTTGTCGTTATAGGGAGCCAGTCGTTATTAAGATTTTATGAGCGACGCCGCGCCGAATTCTCAATTATTTTATACTAGCAGCCCGCGGTTCCGGCTTCGCTCGGATATTCGACTTTTACAGCTGTAGTTATGAAAATAGAAACTCCTTCCAATTCAAAGTGATAATAAGTTGCCAATTATTATATCTGACAGATGGACAGACCTAGGTTCTTTATTAATTACGGAAAACTAATAAATTACCGGTATGTAGTTTAAAATTGAGTTTCTTTAAATATTTTTTATATTTTAAAGAGAGTAAGAGAATTGGACAAAGTAAGAGAGTTGGTTGGTTGGTTGGTTGGTTGGTTGGTAGGTTGGTTGGTTGGTAGGTTGGTTGGTTGGTTGGTAGTTAAAGCACCACAGGGCCCGTGTATCATGTGCCTTTGAACGATATCATGAAGTATAGGATCGTCTTCCTTGCTCGGGATCTGTGCTAATATAATTGTGTCAATTTGGTCTGGTCGGATTTTATTTTTTAACCATAGCAGAAGATGCATGTGTGGCAATCCACGTTTCTGCCATTCGACAGTATACATGTGACACTGAAGTGTTCCAAATATGTGCGCTTTATTAAGTAGGAAAAGTAATTTTTTAATTTTCAAATTGAAGACCCTGTTTATAATATCATACCTATCTTGAGGTGTTGCATTTGTATGTATATTTTCTTTAATCTCTAACCAGTTAGGATTACATGTAAATGTAATAAATAAATCTGGTTTTCCGTAAGTTCTTACATACGTCATGGCATCTTGGGTTTTTTCATGCAAATACCTTGGCCCGCCGGTAAATGATGAAGGTAATATCATTACCTGTCCGATACCTAAGTACCTACTTATTTATTTTAACCGAAACTTAACTACCTATTTTTTACCTATTCAAGGTTTCTTTGTACAAAATTATTATTTAAAATGAATCACATACATTAAATTTTAAAAATCCGTGCCGCACTGAAAATTTTATAATTCGACATCAACGTTGTCTGATGTCTGCCCTCACGTGTCTGCCCGTTCGGGTCGCGCACCTCAACATGAGCCCACCCCCACCACCGCCGTCGCAGCCGCCGCCGCCGCCATCTCTGCCCTCGGCATTGTAAATGCATCTTGTGTATTAATATTAACATAAAAGTGTTATGATATGTATATATTCGGAATCCTCATTTCATCAGCTTTAATTTGATATCCATTTTGTTTTATGTTTATTGGTCTATGTCGGTAGGAACGTCGAGTAATTGAAAAATAAGATATTTCGTAAATTAAACTTGAACTCCACTAAAATCGTTATTGTGGCTAAACCTTAAAGGATAGACATATGCTATCGCAGACTTTTTTATAGAACTTTTTGAGAAGAATAATTCCCCCATACATTGTTATTCTGTATTTTGAGTTATTTCAGCAGCGCACGCAATGCAAGCCTCCAAAAAGCTCATTTTTCTTCCGTCCGTCTGATAACTGTTACGATTACTCTAATAATTTCTTAAGTAGGTACACCTAAATTATACACCTATAGAATCCCTGGAATGTCTTCTTTCCATTATTGAAAACCGCATAGCTATTGATATAGTAGTTTTTGAGATCCTAGGTAACAAACACATTTTGGGCGCCCTTCGCAACTTCATTTTATACTATGTATAGATTTAATTAATTATTATCCCGTGTCATCGCGCCGTGTTTATTTATGTACTTTCTTCGTTTTATATATCTTTCTCAATTCTCCTTCTTTTAAATAAACTTTTGTGTTCGTGAACTACTTATTGTGTTGTTAAATATATATACTTTACAAGTGTGAGCAACGTTTGACTTTTAATTGTATTCACGTCCCACAATACTACAGATTCGTCAAACATTCACTCGACCCGAAAGCGCTTTTGACTCAGAACACTTTGCCATTGTATTCAAATCTAATTTTCTTGCGCAATTTTGAATAATGGTTAATTTTATACTTCCTGTAACACAAGTGAGCTTTCTTTGAAAAACTTTTTACATACATAACATCACGCCTGTTTCCCCGAAGGGATAGGCAGAGGCATACTATACGCCCACACCTCGCCATTTATATTGTTGGTCCCATGTAATAGGTGGCAAACCTATTGCCGCTTTCCGGGCACGTTTATATTCGACAAAGCCTAGTCCGTTGATCGACACGTGCACCACTTACTGGTTCACGTGTCGAGGTTGGATTGGGCTCCTCAGATCTTGGAACTTGGATCTTTGGCCTATACATCTTAAATTTTTTTTTTTATACTGTTATCACACTGTAGTTCATCCCTGAGCTGAAGTCTGTGGCAACCGGGATAGTGTTGGGACAAGATAATGATGATACTGTAAGTCTTCATCGTAATATTGTGTATACTTATACTGTATCATATAATGATTCCAGATATAAATAACTTTTGATTCTCCAAAGTATGAAGACTTTGTAGAGAAGCAATCCGTCACAGCACTAAGTTTGGCTGAAAATCGGCTGCACCATGAAGCAACGCGTAACTAGAAAATAAAGAGACACAACATGAAAGAGGCCTATGTTCATTGTTTTACTTAAAATTACTGTTGATTGATTGTATTAGTTTCAGATAGGGTAAATACCTAATAGGAAATCTGACCTACAAAAACCTGCACAACGTTGACTGTTATTTTGCTACGAAGAGGCTCTAGCAATCCAAGTCCAATTAGTAATTTGGTTCTCTCTGCGCTACCAGACAGCACCATCTACATGCAGACGGAGGGCAACCCTAGGATGGGTGACCGTTTGTGTGGCGTAAGAAGACTTAACAACAGCGAAACGAGCGCAGTGCTAAATTGTATTTGTTTCTAATAACAATTTAATACATACAGGGTTTAAAAATACCGTTAAGCTAGTGGCTGAGCATTCTTAACATTATAACAAGACACAAACCCAACATTTTTGTGTTTGGAAATTATCTTTATTTTTTAGCACGCACTGAAATGCGCTACACACCGTGCCTGTGTGTGCGTGGCCTAAACGCGCTAACCAGTTTTCCTAAGCGCATCCATACGTATATGAATCTTTAACAGAGCAAGAAGAGACTCCGCCGGACCGGACGCCTGCGGTATGAGCCGGCTGTCACCGTCCGGCTAACGAGGACCTGCGGCCGTCTGTCGGACGGTTCACGTGTCATCCAGTGCACTATACTCCAGTATACTCAAACAATCTTATTGTCAGTCATACCATGTACTGTTATTTCTCGTCAAGAGTTTTCATCCACGTTAATAAGAACTAAATGTTGAGAACCTTTTTGCGCTGAATTGAATTCTTTTTTTTATTCGAACGTGTTACACAAATCCATCATTGTCTCAAAATGAGCAAACAATTTCAGATGGAATTAATGTGAGTTAGGTTATTTTATTACATTAAACAAAGTTTCTTTCATTACGCGACTGGTTGCAAAGATAATTTAGATTTTTTTTCCTATAATATTTACGAAATACGTCATTTCACATTATCCCTTACATTAGAAGCACTATAGATATCCCCTTTCAATCACACCAATTATTTAACTGCAAGATTTAAAAGTCAAAAAGTCAAAAATACTTTATTTCATAAACTATTACATCCGTACCACGCGTGAATACGTTGACAACTCGAGATGTCGTTTTTTTTTTTTTTAGCTGAAACGCTTCTGTGACCTTATACCCTACCGGTATTAAAAACTCAACTCGAAATACTCAAAAAAAATCAAATTATTGCTTTCGTACATAAGTGAGTATCTACAATTATGGCAATAAATATTTGATAAAACAACATGTCAAATTAATAATACTTAACTGACAGCGTTTATATTATTGCATTTCGATTTATTAACATAAGTCAGAACATGCATTAGTTAATATATCAACATATACGTTTGTGGATTTGCAAGTGTAATATGACAAAATCAGTTATCAAGTTATGAACGTCTTTGAGTACGAAACACACACATATATATCGAGTTCACTAAGCACTTGTAGATTAAAATGTTCTGAACGATTTTCTGAATTGGAAAGGAAACAATGTTTTGACGAATATTGGGCTTTGGGCAGTAGAGATCGGAGAGCGATGTACGTAGCTAGTCTTATAACAATATTACCAAAGAAGACACAAAAGACTGATAGCAGAACAGTTCAGAGAGATTATTATTGCAAATATAAACTAATTATAAATAATGAACACAAACCAATTTGTAAAGAATGCTTATGTAAAACGTATGGGGAAACCAAAGGATTTGTAAATATTATAGTAGATAAGAAAAAACACTCTGTAAGCGGAGTAATAACTGCTGATAAGAGAGGAAGGCAACCACCTAAAAATAAAAAAACGATTGACGATACTACTACAGCTATAAACCAGATATTGTCATTTCCAAATTACGAGAGTCACTACTGTAGGAAAAGAACGAACCGAAAATATTTGTCTTCAGATCTGTCCATTGCAGCTATGTATCGTTTATACAAAGAAAGATGTTCAAACCCCGTGTCATTGAAATTGTACTCAAAATGTTTTCATGACTTAAATCTATCCTTCAAACAACCGGCAAAAGATACTTGCCATACTTGTGATTTACTTAATACAAAGATTTCGTTAGCTCAAGGACAGGAAATCCAGGCTTTAAAAGCCGAACTTGCTGCACATCATACATTAGCTGAAAAAGCTTATTCCGAAAAGAGGAAAGACAAAGACGATGCAAAACACGACTCATCAATTCGTGCCTACACATTCGATCTTCAGCAATGCTTACCTACTCCTTACCTCAAAACTTCAGTTTTTTTTTATAAAAGGCAATTGTGGTCCTTCAATCTAACAATTCATAACTTAGCTAATGATCAAGCTATTTGTTATATGTGGGACGAAACGATTGGCGCACGAGGTGCTAACCAAATCGCTTCTTGTTTATGGGATTTGCTTCATAATTTACCTGCAAATGTAAAACAGGTCACATTTTATTCGGACACATGTGGGGGGCAAAATAAAAACAACACAGTTGCTATGATGTTCATTTTCTATTGCATCAACATCCAACATTGGAAGTGATCAACCATAAGTTTCTTATCAGCGGACATAGTCATATGGAATGTGACTCGGACCATGCTATAATTGAGAGAACTAAAAAGAAGACACAGATTAAAATTAACCATCTTAATGATTGGATACAACTGGTTCGGTCTTCCAAAGTTAAAAACCCCTTTGAAGTGATACCTATGAAGCAAGAACAGTTTCTAAACTTCTCTGCATTAAGTTCAAAAAAAGGGCCGTTCACAATTAAAAAGAAAGACGTCTCTGGAAGCAAATTCCTATGGCAACCTGTGAAGTGGTTGCAATATAGAAAACCCATTGGAGAAATATACTTCAAGACAAACCTTGACAGTGACACTCCATTTAAAGCAATAAACTTCAAGAAAAGAGGCAAATACATTATAGATAACATACAGTTAGAACCAGTGTCCAGAGAGCAATTGCCAGTAAGTCGAGAGAAGAAAAAAGATTTGCTGGATCTATTACCTCTAATAGATCCAGTATTTCATGAATTTTATAGAAATATAAAAACGGATAATGATACAGAAAATATCGACCCCGATCTCGACGAAGAAGATCCTGATAAAGAAGAAAATACAGAAGAATAAGTAATTTAAAGTGTTTTTTCTTTTCATTTGGTTAAATTTCATAAATTTAAAAAAGAATAAAGGATCTTAATTTGTTTCTGTGATTAAACTTTGATATTACTACATTTGGTTTTTATTTAAATTCAATTATGACAGTTAGAATTTTTATCTTCCTTCTGGGAATAAGTTGATAAGTCGTCGGTGAACAATTGGATAAGTCTATTTTTAAATGCATTAACAAATATTACATTTATTTTGTAACGTAGACTTAAAACAGCTCCTTAAAGAACCTAAATTCAACTATTAAAAAAGTAATCATCATTATTTTCGATTTACCAGAAGATCGTAAACTTTAAATTGGCTGCCCTGAAAAGTATGCATAAATGACATATCAACTTATTCACGCCAGGTACGGACATAGTACTTGAAAACGTCAAAATTATAAAAAAATAACAAATAAAATATAACTATATTAAAATCACGAAGCTTAGATTCACTAGCAACCAAATAATTTAAAAAAACAAAAAACATTTAAGTGCAAGCGAATCTAAGTGCCAGTTCCGAGCCACCGCTCTGTAAGAAGAACTGGCAAGAAACTCACAGGCTATGCTCTTTTAAATTATCGATTGGTTAGTAACAATCTTCATTTGTCTGTGACGCTATACAATGCAACATAATATAACAATATTCATGCTTTAAGTCATTCATATTAGAATAGCCTGTATGAAACGGCGGTTTAATCCCAAGCATTTTTATCAGCCATATAGTCTTTAATAAAATAGTATCCCTTTAAAGACAGCTTGCGTTTTATTGTTAATTTAAATTTATTTAGGCTTAATTGCTGTATATTGCTTGGGATTTTATTATAGAATCGCACACATTGACCTTTAAAAGATTTGTTAATTTTTTGGAGCCTAGTGGCAGGTACAACTAGTTTATGCTTATTTCTTGTGTTTAGGTTATGTATATCACTTTTCTTACTCAATTTATCAAAATTTTTGTGTACATATACTAGGTTTTCATAAACAAACTGACCCGCCACTGTCAAAATACCAATTTCTTTAAATTTATCCCTTAGTGAATGTCTACATGGTAGATTATAAATTGCTCGTATGGCCCTCTTCTGCAGTACAAAAATATTTTGAATATCTGCGGCACAACCCCACAGAAGAATACCATACGACATAACACTATGAAAATAGCAATGATAAACAAGCCTAGCTGTTTCAACGTCTGTTAATTGGCGAATTTTCTTTACCGCGTATGCAGCAGAGCTGAGTCTATTTGACAATTCACCAATATGTGGGCCCCACTATAACTTAGAATCTAATATAACACCCAAAAATTTGGTGGTATCCACAAGGGTCAACTCATCTTCCTTTATTTTAATAGTGGTGTTTACTTGTCTGACGTTAGGCGTCACGAATTTAATGCATTTCGTTTTAGCCCCATTTAATAATAAATTGTTAACGTCAAACCAGTGCACCACCTTTGAGATCGCATTGTTTACATCGTCTGGGTTCTGATATCGCTTTATTTTAAATAATAATGATGTATCATCAGCAAACAATACTATCTCGTGATTTTCCTTTACCAAATGTGGCAAATCATTAATATAAATTAAAAACAAAAACGGGCCGAGAATCGAGCCCTGCGGTACCCCCATTTTTACTACAGAACCCTGAGATCGCTTTCCATTAACTTCAACCCTTTGAATCCTATTACTTAAGTAAGAAGTAAGAAGATCCAATGCGAAGCCTCTTATTCCATAATAATCTAATTTTTTTATCAATGTTTCATGAGGAACACAATCAAAAGCTTTGGACAGATCGCAAAAAATACCTAAAGCGTCCAAAGAATCTTCCCAAGCATCAAAAATATGTTTCAAAAGCTCAACACCTGCATCGGTTGTGGAGCGACCCTTAGTGAATCCAAATTGTTTTGAATGCATTAAGCCATTTTTATTAAAAAATCTTAACATTTGGTTGTAAATAAGTTTTTCAAAAATTTTACTAAAAGTAGGCAGCACTGAAATAGGTCTAAAATTAGTTGGGTCTGCTGTACTGCCCGATTTAAATAGTGGAATGATTTTACTATTTTTCATTAAATCTGGAAACGTGCCGCAATCTATACATTTAAACATAATGTGTATATATAGTTTATTGATTTTTATGGTTGTTTAATTTATAATGTATTTAATTTCTATAAATAATATAAGGAAGAAATGTTTTCCTATTTTAAATTGTGATACCCTTGCAGGGTTCATTTGAGGACAAAATATTATTTTTAAGATCTAAGTGTACACCAAATGAAACAATAAAGAATTATGATTATGATTTATTAAATATTATAGCTAAACTGTGCGCCACCGAAACAATGATAGGCTTGGTAACTACGATGGAATTGCCCCAGAGGTCTGCAGTCTTTTTAACATTAAGAGTATTAAATGTCTTAATTATATCTATGGGTGTTACATAATTAAACATAAAATCTTCTGTACAAATGTTTACATTATCTCTTAAAATAGCCTCCGCTAAAGTAGGCGAGGAACTTAAAGTTTTTGTAGTAGACACTGGAATATTAGTAAAGAAGTCTTCAAAAGCATTGGCAATATCTAAGTCAGATGTAAGCGTCTTGCTATCAATGTTGAGTTTAAACTTATTATTATAATTCTTATTTCTTCCCGTTTCACTATTAATAATATTCCATGTCATTTTAATCTTATCATCACTATTTTTAATTTTATAGCTCAAATAACAAGACTTTGCCGTATGACATGCTTTTCTAAATATTTTAGAATATTTCCTTACATAATTATGAAATTGTTCACTATTGTTAACATTTCTTTCGTCATACAGTTCATACAGTCTCTTTCTACTTTTATGTAGCCCAGGAGTAGCCCATTCACTAAAGGCAGCATTATCATTTACCTTAATGGTTTTGGGAGTAAATATTGATTGAAAACTACTACAAAAGTCGCTAAAAAACATATTATATAAAATATTAGGGTCATTGCTTTTATCTACCATGGGTAAACGAAATGATTATTGGTTTTTGGTATAAATGTTATTGTTCTTTTAGCCACAGTTTTATTTCTACAAAGCAAAGATATGTGTTGACCACAATGATCTGAATCTAATTGATTAATAATTTTTTTACTGTCATCACTCAGTATAATATCTGTAAATATGTTATCCAAGCAAGTGGCAGTAGTGGCTGTAATTCTTGTTGGCTCTAGAAACACATTTATCAAATTATATGATTTAAAAAGTGCTTTTATTCTTGTACATGCACTCGAACACTCTAGCAAATTAACATTAAAATCTCCACAAACAATAACATTTTTGTTAGCATTATAAACTTTTCCCAGCACTTCATCCATAATACTTTCAAATAAATCATATGAAGCTGATGGAGGTCTGTATACACTCAATACAACAAACCGTCCATTTCGATACAGGCTATTTCAATAATCCGTTCGGCTGAGAAGCTTACTATATCATGGCGCTCCTTGAATCTAAATTTCTTATTTACTATAATTAATGATCCACCATGTATAGCACCCTCCTTGCAAAACGAACTACCTACCTGGTGATTATTAAAATTGAACATGAACTGGTTACTTTTAATCCAATGTTCAGTAATGCAAAAAATATCAATATGATTACCGTTCATGAACAATTCAATTTCTAGTTCCTTACCCAATATTCCTCTAATATTCTGGTGCACCAGGTATATTACATTATTTTGTTTAGTAATTACTATGCCAGAGTTTGTCTCTGTTGTCTTAGATCTTAATTTAAATGATTTTCTATATTAGAAATAGAATCAGAATAATTAATGTCAACACAACAATTATTATCTACACTACTGCTTTGCTCAATAGAAGCAATATGTTTAGCCAAATTCTTGGCTGTTATACTAAAATAATAGGATAGCGAATTTGCTATCTGTCGCTTAAAACTATATGAAAGGTAATTTGTTATTTAGTATCCAAAACACAAGTTCTTAATTATAGGAAATATTTAATTATTTTATAAGTGTTCATATTTTTTTTGTAAATACATACTGAATATACATAAAATGCACCTAGACCACAAAAATATTCATGTTTAAGCACACAAAGATGTGTCCTGTGTGGGAATCGAACCCACAACCTCAGGAGCGGAGTGCAAGTATTCCTACTCTACTACTCTAGTGTTATGACAGAAAACTTGTAAACTGGTTATGCTATATATTAAAGGTTAGTGTTTATTTATATTTAAGCAATAAAATAAAGCAAGTCTTATGGCAGCAAAAGGTGAATCGTATAACGAAAAAGTGATGTCATCTAATTTTTTTGTCGTTGTATATTATATGTTACCGGCCAAACCCGATTTTAGGACAAACTTATATGGCCTAGTCCAAACTAATTTAGGTGGGCTGCATAAAATGTTTTTTAATGGTAAGAAAAAAAAATCTCAGCCTAACCCAAAAAGAGATACTTATACTTCTCTTTTCTTACCATTAAAAAACATTTTATTATAACAGTTGCTGCCCACCTAAATTAGTTTTGACTAGGCCATACTAGTTTGTCCTAAAATCGGGTTTGGCCGGTAACATATATATCAATACTATTACGTACTGGGGATGAATATTCCCATTTCTCCTATCGAAACAGAAAGAGGACACGACCAATGACCACACTAGAGGACAACTACGCAGTTAGCGGTGAGTAGGCACAAATACGTTTACAAATCGTTTGTTCGGCTTGCTTTCATCTGAAATATTTTGCGTCAGTTATTTTGTATGTTGCTTACGGAATTATCTATCAGTATTAGGTTAAGTATATTCGACATATATGGTATCTGAATCATTCCGCTCCTAAGTTAGTTTAGGGCTAGAGGCGTTGCTATAAGACGGAGTTTTATATTTCTACAACAGCTTATAACAATTGAGAATTAAAAGTAAATAAAGCACTTTGATTGGCCGTACATCATCTAGAAATTACTGGTGGGTAATTAATGAAAGATCACGTACTGTTATAATGCTTTATTACCAGACCAAAATAGTAAATTGGTAAAGGTAGATGAGTTTCAATCATACAAGCAAGTAGTCATATCGGTAATAAAGTAAATTTCCATTAAAAATACGACATAACACGATTAACAGGTAAGGTACTTTTAATAATTACTCAAAGTGGGTACAATGAAAAAAATTGTTGTAATGATTCGCGTCTTGTCTATTAGGTGCATTTCTTTGTTGATTGATTCTCATTGCGATTTGCGCGATGTTTGGGATATTAATTAAAATGTAAAATAAAATATAACACAAAAATATGCTAAACGGCCCGCTCGTCATTGATTTAACAGAGTCCGATAAAACAATGGATAAAAGGAACAATCATATTTTTTGTACGGTTTTGGCGCGCTCGGATTCACACTCCACTTAAACCGGATTGTTTCCAATACCTGTACTATTTTCAGGTGACCGCCTCTATTTATTTATTGCCAGAGTCCCTTTTCTTTACCGCGTCCGAGCGCTAAATGCGAGGATCGCTGATTAAATTTCGCGCTGGCAACAAGATGTATTGCCGGAGCCCCGACCGCGCTCCACCGCTCAGCGCGCTCGCTGGAAGGATTAGCTTGCTCGTTTCGCTTCGTGCGCTTGTCATATTGGATGCGACAAACATTGTCTTGTTCAGGGTTGGCAACAGGTAACTGTTTAATTGATGTATAATATTCTACAAGCCACTGATTGCTTATTGGATACGGTTAGGACATGAGTGAACGGCATGAACTTTTTTTTATAATACGAGTAAACAGGTTACAATCGTCTCACTTCCTTGCACAGTATTACAGTTCTTCGTCTCTCATTCTTTCTGCTGGTTGTGCGCGGGCTACTCCTTAGTGTAATTTTCTTCCATTCCTGCTAATGGTCAGGGTGTGGTGTTTCAGTATAAAATTCCTTAGTCAGGGTGAATCTTTGGTAATTAGCACGGCAAGGAATGTTGTGTTGATAACCAGGGATCTTGATCTTCGTTTTGTTTTTCTTCAGTTTGATACAATACGTAACAGTCGCTGTGAAGTGTATAATTAAAACGCTTACATTCGTATACGGAATAGAGACTTTGAATCAGTATGAATACATAATATCATCATCATCATCTCAGCCCATTAACGTCCCACTACTGAGCACGAGCCTCCTCTCACATACCAAGCTGCGAGGGTATTGGGTCATACTTCACCACGCTGATCCAGTGCGGATTGGCGAAGGCAGGCGTATGGCGTCCTGATGTTAGAATTTTTCAAGCCGCCCAATCAGGCCTTTAAACATGGCTTACCGACTACCACATTTGGTGAAAACCGGGACCAACGTCTCAACGTGCCTTCCGAAGCACGGAATCGCTCGATATCAAATGCCACACAAACGGTCACCCATCCAAGGGCTGACCTCTGTAAACTCTGCTTTACTTCGGTGATCGTTTCCGACCGCCGAGCATCGCGGAGCTACGAGCGCTTCCTGAATACATATACGTCGCTTTAAATGTAAAACAATAATACAAGGCTACAATAATGCAGGGCGGATGGTCGGGCGCGTCATGGAAACGGCTCCACACGCGCCGCTTCATTTGTCGCACCACTTGGCGTGCAAACAACCATTTGTATATCTCTTCAGTGTCCATTATTACTACTGTTTTAATAGCTTTAATTGCTTCTGTTAATTTATTGAATATAAATTTGTTGACAAATATTTGTAACTTATTTTTGTGTTTATTTTGACGAATGATATGGCGTGATGTTGGGTAATCCTGCACTCCACAGTTAAAATAGGAGACACAGGTAGACATTTGGTTTTCTTGTTTATTTTATGTATCTCAAGTATGCATACAAAGAGTATACTTAAACGTGTATTTACACAGCCGCCCGCAGTTGTATGTTATTTAGTACTAAGTACGCAATAGTAAATAAACACTGTACTGTGCCTTTATTATGCTCAGCACATTGTCAGAAATCGACAATGTCAATGTCAAAAATGCAAAAAAGGTTGATTTTCCGTGAAAACCGGTACAAATAACCTTTATTACATGTAAAGATTGTATGAAACATTAATATTATAGTACAACTAACTTATCAGAAATCTTTTGCCAGCCCTAGGTGTATCTTAAGCTAAACTTAAATAGATTACAGTTTTTCACGTTGTTATTGCGATAATTACTTTTGTTGATGTTGCCGCTCGAGACAAGCGCAATTTGTTGTTAACTATACTATATAATACAAACACATTTTCTAGAATTTTCTGTTACAATTCTAAGGACAAAAACTCTTAATTAGAACCTATAATCACATTGTTTAGTTATAAAAAATGTCTCTATGGAGAAAATATATTATTACTAGTCGTTCGCCCGCGACTTCGTCCGTGTGAAATTGGGTTATATTGCGAATCTTGTTAAAGTAACTTTAAATAGCATATTTATGTTAGCTAATAATAAACCTTACAACATAGTTTCCCGTCTATAGCTTAAAATATAAACACTTCCCATACAAACGTAGATCTATCCCCTATTTCTACCCCTTCAACCTTTTTTCATAAAAAGTAATGTCACATAAATTGGTTCAATATGTTTTGGTGTGGAAGCGAGACAGACAGACTTTTCATAATGTTAGTATGGATTTTTTTCAATTGCTACTGTACAGTAACGTCTGAGAAGCCCAAAGATCAGCACATTAAACGTACAAAAAAACAGACCACAATTTTAACTTACCATTAGGGGCTTTATGTCAAGTCTACATAAATATAACATGAAAAAAATATATTAATAGAAAGATTGTACTACGCCTTGAACGGCAACTCCAGTCAGTTGTTTAAATATTAAGAGACATAACACTAAATTCGTCGTCGCTATAACCTCGTTCATAGAGTTGACATCTAATGAAAATAAACAAGTGGGAGGGGAATGTGGTTAAAACCACTCAGCCGTAGTGTTTTCTTTAATCATTAATAATATATTCAATTAAAATTCCCTCATTTTCAAGTAAGTTTCCAGATTCAATTTTTTTTAAATATTTCCATGTTGTCACGTCCCCCGAGTACGGGGTAGGTAGTAACCTACACTCATTCTATACGTTAACTTCACTTTAAACTATGGATCTATCTCGGGCTTGGATCTGCAATAATGAGGAGTCACCACTTCACCCACACCTTTGTGTTTGGTGCTCCAATGAGGAGCAATAGACACGGCAGCCAAGTTTAACTAGGTACTATCTACACAATAATGGACAACATTGTAACGATTTAACTCATGTATGTGATAATTAATGAACTAATTTTTGAAAAATAATAATTTTAGTAATAGCACTAGTAGGGTTTTACGGATTAACTTGGTATGTGCCCTTGACCGGAGTCGTATTTTTTGCTCACAGATAACTTATTATCTAATTTCCAAGACATGATATACAGAACGAAGACGTCATATTGAGCTGCATTAGAAGTCCGTCCAACTAAGCACTCCATTTCATTTACTTGCTCTCTTAGAATCCTAGAACTCATTCCAGTGAGGGTGCTCAAGTATTTATAACTATTGCGGTTTCTGTTTTCTCATCTAGATTTTTAATAAGGTTTATACAGCTGTGGCTGGTTCACTTTAACTTGTTAAGTTGCATAGTGAAACGATGCTCTTTCTAAGGTCAAAAATTTAATTTTCTTTAATATTATTTATTCAGTAACTCAACCGAACAGTTGCATCAACATTGCAAGCGCTTAGAAGGTTTTTTCGTGCTAATTACCCGTTGGATATATACTTCAGTCGTAAGTACATGTTCCCACAGAGTTGTTTGAAAGAATTCATGACAAATCTCCAAGTGTTTCGTTGTAGCCATGCGGATATTTCAATTAAGATTTAGCCACTGGCCCGAAAGCTCGTATAGCTGCTCCTCTTAAACAATTTTGCTCATTTTGCGTTAAGAAAACAATTATCTATTTATTCTTTTGTGAACTAAGCAGAGTGTTTTAACGTAATGTATTTTACAATTTCTAAACGTAAGAATTTATATAAAGATATTTCTCAAAATTGAATGTAGGCTGTTATGACCCATACTGAATTTTTATTTTTATTTTCTTATACTTTTTCTGTGACTTTAGTAAATAAATATTGCAGCAGTCGTTAAAACTACCACGAATGCCTTTCGAAATTATGATTTAATCAACGATGGTCAAAATTAAACGCCTTTGTCATATCGATAAGCAATGATTAAAACTTGAATTTTAAATTTGAATATCTTGTTTTATTTCTTGACTTTGTCTTAAATAAGTTAGTACAAATTAATTTGGGTACTGTTTATCATACCAAGATTTCTAATCAAATAATTTAAGTAAATTGTCTTTTACGCCTTAGCCACTGAGCCGAAATATGCTACCAACGAAGCGTGTAAGGTCGTGGGCCGCCCACTAGGATCAATGTATGTTTGAAAGGTGCCTTAGTCGTCTTCATAATGTTAGTAAAAGCTGAGACTCTGTCCACAATAACAGAAGTCTCATCCATACTTGTTAAGTGTGGACGTGTAGAAAAAAAAAGGCTCACTTTATTTTTCTACACGTCCATATTTAACTCAATATGATATGCAAGTGATGGATTAAAAATATCTTTGTAACAATTCCCGCGCTACTATAATTTCCCGAAAAATCGAGAAACTATTCAACACGACACGAGTTTCGCCCTTACACAGGGCATCTTCAGGTAAGATAGGAGCCTCAGAACAACGATGTCTTCACGACCAACGCTGAAACGAGAGTGAGTTGTTACAAAGCTATTTTTAATCCATCACTTGCTTACAATGGATTTCCGCAAAGTAACGCCTGAATCAATAAATTATTCAATATGATATGTTAAACTCAATATATTATATCTCAATATAAAATGTAATGTTAATAATAATTTACAGAATTAATGTTTATTTAATTTTGCATAAGTTTCACGTGTTCATGCTCTTATAAATTGGTTTGACTAATGCCCATAATTTGAATGCTAAGTTAGAGCGATGTTTCATATAAGCCTTGTCTGAGTCGACGACTCCACCTGGCTCGGAGATTGATGACTTATATTCATAACTTGCTAGAAAATATAAGTACTTTTAAGGACTTGGAATAAATAAACATTGCCATGAACAATTGTAAATACATAAATAGGAGAGCGAGCAAAGCAGTGTTTATATGTATGGCCGTTTGTTGGTTAGAGGCATTTGCCTTTGTGCTTCATAAAAAATATTGGTGAACACAAATACTTGTACTGTGAGAGAATCAGAGAAACCCCTTGTTTTGAAAAAAAATTACATCTTTTTTTCGCGGCTTGTCTTCAACATAAATTGAACACATAAGGTGAATGACAAAATCATTTATTCAAGTTAGACTCAATAAAGAACTAACAAACGTCAGCTTTAAAACTAACGCACCCATTCACTGCGGGCGGGAGCGTGGTCGCAGAAGAATCGGGCAAGATACTCGTAACCAGTACGGTTATTCTCCCGCCCGTAAAAAAAAAATACTGAATATAAAAACTCTTATGTCACGTACCGTAATGTAAAAATATATATTAGAAAGAAAATACCAAAATTAAATCAGATGAAATATTCTATTTATGAAGATTGCTTTGGCACATAGGACATAGAAGTACGACGGCGTTGCAGTGAAACGAGAACTCTGCGCTTAAATGGAAACATAATATCTGGCCACTACATTCGCAGTGTGCGCTAATTGCATATAAACATGCCGGCGTACAATTGAAAGATACAGCCACTCCCGGCTCCACGCCACCGAAGCCACCAGCTATGGAAAATAATGGTGGAACCAATTCACTTTCACATGTGCCCTACCAAATTGATCTTTATTGTGAAAGTAGCAATGCAGGTATTGAAAAGTCGGTGAAAAACTCAATTATTGCAGTAGAGTGCTAGGGCCAGTAACTCAGGTACCTCAGAAATGCAATCTGCGAAAATATTATAGAGAAACTCAATTCTTCTAGAATTATTAATGTCAGAAGGAGTGTGCAAAATGAGAAAGTTCTATAATACGAAGGTAAATAAAACAGTATATAATATAGTGTATAACCAAGACCTAAGGAGCCCAAGCCAACTGCACCTGCTGATCAACGGACGAGGCTCTGGCGAACATAACAGTGCCCGGTAAGCGGCTATAAGCTCGCCACCTATTACGTGGGGCCAACTATGTTAGCATAGTCTGAGCGTATAATATGCCCCTGCCTATCAGAGATCAGACTATCAGAGGTCACACTATCACAAGTCATTTAGGAGCCTATCGAATTCCACGAGACATCTATCATCAGTAAAGGACGCCGAATGAATGAAGGTAGTACAAACAGATTAGCCTGGCTCGTAGTGTCTGCAGCCTGTGTGCGCTGCGGCGGGTTTGCTTTATAGCCGCCAATCCCGGCGGACGGCGCTTTTTCACGGCGACGACGCCGCGACAATAATGGATGCCAGACGATCGCGGCGGGACCCCGCTGAGCACCCACTAAAAAGTTGACAGGCTCCCAGTATACGGTGCGCTGTCGTAGGCGGATAGGGAACTGTGATTCCGATTCGTTTAATCTCGTTAGTCGTAAGGAATTTGGCAATGAATATTGAGGAACGTAACCTGCATTCTGATATTTAGTTCAGAAATGAAAACATTTTTTTCGTATTGCTATCCGTAATTATTTATTTATTTAAACTTTATGGCACAAATTAAAGTTAAAATGTACAAAAGGCTAACTTAATGCTGCAAAGCATTCTCTATTAATAATAATTATGAAGAATACAATATCAAGGGAGTTCGCTACACGTGAACAGATGACAATGAACCTCCTGGTGTTCACCTGGTCATAAGTAATAAAAGATCACAATCAATAAATCACGATTGGGACTTTATTGCACTCGTCGCCATTTAACATCTGTTGTAACATATGTTATTTAGTAATTTAGAAATGTTAGAAACTCACTTACTTTTTACTTCGACTTAATGAAGCTGAATGACAGTTGTGTGAGCGTGCACGGTACGCCTAAGCCCAAAACATAGACTTTAGGGGTCTGACAACCAGTAACCACACGGATGTACCGGGTAATAACGAGGGCCGACTGTCTGGCGGCGGAGGAAATTAAAGTTCAATACACTCTTGTAAAAAGCTGAAAGTAGCATTATATAGCTTGGATATTTTAACATGCTAAGCCTGATTCAGATCACAGATTGAATAATGTTTTTAAGGTGATATTAGAGGTACCTGATTAAACAGGCCTGCAAACCTAAGTGGCACTTTTAAAATTTCAATTTAAAATATCTGCTTAAACCTTTTTGAGTACATTTTTCTTTCGGGAGTAGGTATTATGTTGTGTTTCGAGACTTAAAACAGTTGCACTTGAACAGTTACAAACTGAAAAGGGTGATATTTGGTTTCCTCGGCTAGTTTATTAGCAGTGAATAGTTTAAAGTTTAAGAAAAAGCACATTATGAAGTATCACATCTTATTACCCTCGATATAATCAAGAAAATCAATTAAATTCAAAATCATTTAATCAAGTGTGGCTCAAAACTCGTAAGAAGGTCGAACTAAAAATTTAACGCGCCTATTCACTGCGGGCGGGAGCTTGATCGTAAAAGAACGGGCAAGAAAATCGTCAAGTTTTTAAAGGGATGAAAAAAAAAAATTAATAGTCCCTACTAATTGAAACCTAAGTTCAATAAACCCTAAAAGATTTCAGACATTGATAACTAAATTTGACTGACTGTTTACTCTCTCTACTAGTAATTCATTATACAAATTATAAAAAGGAATTACGACTAATTCATTAAGCTTAACAAGCTCGTAATAAACTAAACCAAATGTCGCAGATTAGCATACTTAGTACAGTCACTATCAAAATAAAGAGTGATTTATTTAACTGTTATAATTGTTTGTAATTATTAAAAGTCTTCAGGTAATCTGTCACATTTTGCGTAGGTATTTATATAAAAGAGAAAGATATATCATTGACAGTTGGTTCAAACTCACGCGCGAGATTAGGAAAGCATACTGCGCCAAGCCGTAGGACCTAGGAATCACCATTAAATGAAAGTCGTGAAGCCAGCCAGAATACGACTCCACACACCTGGGTGATGGAGTAGCACTCAATCCTTGTCACCAGCCACCAGGCTAGGGCCCTAGCCTTTCCTCCTTTCACATTAAAGTGTATTTTAGTTTCCTTTCCACTTAATCATACATTACATCGACGTATTTACGTTAGTATAGTAAAAAGTAAATAAAACTCAGTGTTCAACTTCTGGCTAAAGAACATTTATTACTGTAACATTTCAAATCATACTCCGATTATGCTGTTTATATGATTATAACAGCAGAACGCTACACTGTAGCTTCCGACTCTCTTCAATAAGTACTTATAATAAATCTGAACTTATAGTGGGTTAGTAATATTCTGAAATAAATATAATCTTTACAGAAAATGTGTACCTTTCGCTTGCTCTGTTGACTGTACGGAACTTCCAGGTAAGATATGAGGCAGTCCCGCTCCGCCGGAAGACTCGCGGCGGGCCCCACAACTCACACCAACTACTGCACTAAGCGGAATGCTTACTATTGCAGGAAATATTACTGAGCGAAACACTTAGCACCACGAATTTTGGGTACTTCCACTACTATTACTTAAGACCGCACCTGGAATGTGGGCGGCACTGCGTATTTATTACTATACTTCAAAAACTGTTTATTTCGTTAAACTAAAACATAGTACTTGAAAACGTCTAAATAAAATATAAAAAACAATCGAAATATTACTTCACTGAAATCACGAAGCTTAGATTTACTTACATGCAACAAAAAGTGAATCTAAGTGCCAGTTCCGAGTCTGCGCTCTGTGATAAGAACTGGCAATAACAGACAGGCTATGCTCTTTTAAATTTATTAATTGGTTAGGTACCTAGGTACAAACTTCAAATGTCCGTAGCGCTTTAAACATTTATGCATGTATACGGCGCACTATGTTAATAAAAAATAAACTGAAAAAGTAACTATTCAAATTTGGTTGCTCAATTTGAAAAAGTGTTTTTGTTTAAATTGTTACACCGAAAGTAATCAAGAAGAAGTAGAACATTACTTTTATTATTTCAACAAGCCACCTACAATTTTCCTTAAAGTGACTTAAAGCTTGTTTTGTTTTTAAGTGTATGTATTAAAGGTCTTATGTTATATATATCCAACTTATTCAAAGTCAAAGTCTTTTAAAAGTAATCAAAATCAATCTGTCAAGTAATACCTTTATTCGAGTTTGGCTCAAAAGAAACTCAATAGAAACTTAAAAACTAACTTTTGTCAAAAATACATACCTTATACGTAGATCCTTTGCGTAGTTTGAAACTTAATTATTTGCTGAGCCGTCATGTCAATTATTGGCTGAGCCGAACATAATCAGATTGACTGAGATGACGTAGCTTGACCACGCCGAAATAATGGGGCTACAGCGGAGGGCCGCTTGGTCGCTTGCAGCACTACTCTTACGAGGCACTACTGCGACCGAAAAATAAAATGCAAATAAATAAATAAATATTCTCTTACAATCACACCAATTCTTTAGTTCCAAGATAAGTATCACCAAGAACTTGTGTTATGGATACTAAAGAACTGATAAACATACTTACATACTTTTTTTTTTGTAAATACGTACTTAATATACATAGGAAAACACCCAGACCAGAACAAATATTCATGTTCATGCACACAAAGATTTGTCATGTGTGGGAATCGAACCCACAACCTCTGGAGTGAAATGCAGGTATACTGACCTCCACGCCAAATCGGTCGTCAATACAAAATACAAACGTTTTTATTTGATTCAAGGCATATAAAAATAAATTTAACGTAAATGTGTGTCATACAAAACAAGCAGCGAAAAGGTACAATAACTAAAGTCAATTTTATGCAAAAAGGTATAAAAACTACACTAAAAACAGATAAAATATTAAGTGCAAATCATCTTATTACTAAATGTAACTTTGATCTTCATCTTTAAGCAAATTCGTTTCAACTCTGTTTGAGTTGGATTTTCATGTAGTTAAAAATTTATGATCTTATACTTATGTAGATACCCTCCCAGACGATCTCGCTGAGTAGATTTAAGAGTATTTTTTTAATCTTTCAAAGGCCTTAAATCAAGTTAGTAAATATTTTTTGTCGCTTCTATCTTGTAAGTATCAATTTCAATGTAGCTTTTTGTCGTTATAACTTTTGTGATCGTTATCTTAACACTCTCATATTACACAGTGAACATCATACTGGTTCAGTTTAGGATAGTTGTTTCAATCAATACAACCAAACAAACCAATTGTTGCATAAAACATCAATTTATGCATAATATTTCACATAAATTGTAGAATATAATTCATTTATTTATTTGCTCTGATTACCTATGTGTCTTTTTCCTTTTCTCACCTCAACTTGCTGTATAGTAAATTTGGTTTAAAAGGGACCTATAAAAGGGCATAACATTCTTTTGATTTCGAATTTCCTGATGATTTTTGCGTGGTAGCGCAGACCTACAGAACCGCGACACTGACGCTTTTCTCAAACTCATGCGCATTCATCGCGCCTCTTATAGTTACTTTCCGTCCTTTCTTTCTTTTGTCTGCGTTTGTTCCTCCCCATACTACCACCACTTTTATAAACTTACGTGCCCTCGTATCCCCAATCGGTCAAAAGAATATTTGACCACTGGGTTTGTTTTCAAGGCAAGCTACTAAAACCGTTTAAAAATAAATTGGGTCATTCTTTGCAATAAGTCATGGTGCGGCCGCCATGTTTGTGTCGTCACGCTGTAATAAAGCTTGTCATCATTCCGTTTACTGCGGAAATGGCGGCGGCTTCCTGCCCGTAAATTATCATTATTACGCCTTTCGTACTGACAACTTTTTCAATAAACCACACAGTCATAATATAATAATAGTATTAGGTGTGTCTCGTGAAGCAGTCATGTAAAAACAATTGTAATGGCGCTGGGGTAAGTTTCTATAAGATTGCCCATTTTCCTGTTATTCGCATCTGTAGTGCGTCGCATTAGTTGGTTGCAGACCAACTTGTCCTCCTCAACTGTCGGAATGAGACAAGTAAAGTAATAACTTGTTTTTAATATGCCTCGTAAAACAGTTTACTTACAGAACAGTATGTTAGACGTTAAGCATCCGACGCAGTCTTCAAAGTGAGAGCGGTTATATTGCGATACTATGTTGCTGAATAAAACGCTTTATACATTTATCGTAGGAAGTTTGCAAAGTGTTTTTCATAATTCTCTTTAAGGGGACGGTGGATGTCGCTTTACTTTCAGAAGCCTAGCAAGGCGTCTCCGCCCGCAGCAGAGGGGATTGCAGATAAATTTCGTGCTTCGATTGCATATAAAAATTCATCAAAAATGGTTGCCTGTAAAGTCGTTTTTACGGGCGAAGATTTTACGTGACAACGTCTTTTTCTCGGTAGAATATTTATTGATATGAATATAATTAAATTGCACAATAGGAACAAGGAATTGAATGAAAATAAGAATTGCACAAATTTTAACTATAGAAATATATTTTGTTTACTAAAACATTGTACACTAGTGCTGCGCGCGCGGCAGACCGATCATAGTTGAGTGGGAGAGAGACGCAAGGCATTCGCCGGGCCTCTCTCTCGTTCGGTGACTCATCGTAACGTTACCGAGCGTTACACTTTTTCATAAGTGACTCCCAGCCGCAACCTAATTTAAGACGTTGTCACGTCAAAAAATAAATTGAAAAACTTGCAAAAACAACCAAACGTTCTCTTCGGTATTTCATTCACTAATAACGTGAAGCCAATTCGAAAAATACTTAAATGAAGTAAAATGCCGAAAAAGAAAGACGAGACGTAACTTTACGTAATAAAATGTAATATTGAGAAACTAAATGGGTTATTTTATTTTTAACCACATGTTTAATGTGTTGTATTACGTTTTTCCCCACCTTAAGAAACTCCGATTAAAAAAGGTTGGGAACTTATAATTTTTTTAAGTTATATCTTAAGGATTAAAGTAAGTGTAATGAACAATGGCAACTATATTCCTCCCGTAAAATGGACTTGATGTTTAGGTAGACACATTCAACCCACATTGGTGTTATTAGTTTATTCAAGTGTAACCCAATATAGCACTTATGACAACACGTTCAAGTAAATATATGTAGTACTTAGATCATACTTGTGCATATGTGACATAGGAAACCTCTTCCATTCTAACAATGTATTATACAGCTGTCGTTACATAAAGTTGGCTAGGGATGCAAGTTCCAGAACATTGTAAGGCCTCGGTGATTAAAGTAATCCACGACGGACCATGAAAGCCTTTTTACATCTCCTCGTAAAGCCTGGTGCTGCCGCTTCACCGATCCGGCATAGCTTACGGTTACTTATTGTGTACAATGTCACAGCTCTAATCTGCCATTCCATTCTCGCTTAACGATATGCAATCAAAATGAAAAGCTGCTAAAAAGTAAGCTCGTTTTAATGTTATCTCTCAAGCGACATTAAAATATAATTGTATGAAATTTTTCAGCCATTAGACTTTTTTAAAGCTCTGTCTACTTTTTATAAATTTCTCAACATACTACACTTCGGGGCAGAAAAAACTTACTTATAATTTTGGCAAAAAATTACTTTATGATACTATTTTGCTCGCTTTATGTGATCCGAATGTTACATATATATTCAGAATTAAAACTACGAAATTATGAATTTCTAAGAGCTGACATATTTCGAATTTGTTGAGACAGTAGGAATCTGAAATCTTTGGTAGTTGGCTATAAAACCAAGTGTGAATAATAAATACAGTTCTTAAATATACCTTCAAAAAAGTTTGGCTCAATATAACTCTCATGAAAGACAAAATTAAAGACTTAAAAACTAACGCGCCCACTCACACCGGGCTGGAGATAATATAATCGTTACAAGAAAAAGTACTTTATCTTTTAAAAATCTCTATGTAACAAGTTGAAATTACATAATAAAATATTCGAAGAACCAGAAAATTAGCGAATAATAAAAGAACAATGAGGGTGAAGGAATAGGAGAGGACTTAAATTGTGTAAGCGATAAAACCAAAGACAGGCAGCTGAATTCCATAAGTCTTTTTTTCAATTCAAATTCCAACTTTAGCAATTTGCAAGCAAAAAGAATTCTGCAATCTTTGACAATAAATTGAATAAAAACAAATCAGAACCTCGCAAAGAAGATGACGCCGATGACAAAGGTCTACTGCGTGCTATTACTGAAAGAAAAATAATTGTTTTATCGTAAGGACAGAGTTATTTCCCCGAGCACATGTGCACCAGGATTTATTGATATAAGTATTTATAATAGAGACAGTGGAAAATCAGTTTTATTGTTTTTAAAGAAAACTCTTTTTAACTTTTATGTGATCGCTACGGATTGTTTCGTTTGAAAAATATACTTATTTTTTAATTTGATCAATTTATATTTAATTAATAGGTGCCTTTAATTTGTTGTTTGCAATATAACTTAAAGTCATAATAATGAAATTCCGTATGGACGACTATTGTGAAAAATGTGTTTACATTGACATACAAACCCACATACTGATATCTTTTTAATTTTAAGTAAAATTTTTGTTTTTATATTCAGTGGATACCGCAATTTACCAAATTACCGCAAATTACCAATAATATTATTTATTAAATTTAAACTACTGCTTTATCATCTCATCTCAACCTAATAGGTTGGGGAAAAAGTCTTTTCGTATTTTTGTATGAAAAGTCAAGACATTTTTTTCAAAGTTTATTTACATTTATTTACAATATATATGTACCGTTTTGTTGAATAACTTTCTGCCATTTTGTGGGCAGAGACATTATCCCGTTACTGTAGAAACTTTGGGACTTCTGATCAAAAAAACGGGACAAATAGTTTTGGCAGTCCTCTCTTGAGGTCAACCTTACAGAACCTAAAGAATTCTGCAGAGACCGAAACAGGTGAAAATCTGAAGGCGCAAGATCAGGGCTATATGGTGGATGCACTAGGACCTCCCAGTCGAACTTTCTTAATTTTTGCTGAGTGGCTAAAGATGTGTGTGGTCTAGCGTTATCGTGATGAAAGACCACACCCTTCCTGTTGATCAATTCCGGCCGTTTTCTCTCGACTGCTTCCTTTAATCTCATCAGTTGCTGGCAGTAAAGATCAGAATCGATGGTTTTGCCGGGCGGTAAAAGCTCATAATAAACAATGCCCTTCCAATCCCACCATACACACAGCATCACCTTATTTCGTGTTAGGCCAGGTTTGGCCACAGTCTGTGAAGCCTGGCCAACTTTCGACCACGACCTTTTTCGCACGTTCTTGTCGTACGTGATCCACTTTTCATCGCCAGTTATCAATCTCTTCAAAAACGGCTCGGTTTCATTACGTCTCAATAATGAATCGCAAATGAGTACACGGTTCATTAAGTTTCTTTGAGTGAGCTCGTGTGGCACCCAAATATCGAGCTTTTTTGTATAACCAGCTTTCTTCAAATGGGTCAAAACTGTTTTGTGGTCAATTCCCAGTTCTTCAGCTACATCGTAACTACTAATATGCCGATCTTGCTCCACTCTTTCAAAAATGGCGTCCATTTTATTCGTAACAGGGCGACCAGAGCGAGGTGCATCTTTAACATCAAAATTTTCGGACTGAAAACGTTTGAACCAAATTTGTGCTACTCTTACTGACACTGCATCAGGTCCATAAACATCACAAATTTTTTTCACTGCTTGAGTTGCATTTTTGCCTTTTTTATAATAAAATTTTAAAATGTATCGAATTTCTTCATTAGATTCACTCATTTTTACGGAGAGAAAAACAAATGAAAAATAGCGGGAAACAACTTTTTTTTATTTTTTTCTTTTCTTTATAATGGAACCTTTTTAATGTTACCAAAACCAGCCAGACACAAATAGTACAGTCAAAAAAAAATTATAATAAGTTTATACCTACGTTATGCGAAAAGACTTTTTCCCCGACCTAATATTATCATCTTGTTTTGTGTGCTTATAGCAGACATGGTTTTAAACGGATAGGCAACGTGGGGAAGGAAACCGGGCAGTGAAGTGTAGAAGTGAAGTAGTGTAGAAGTGAAATATTGCAAGCGTCTCAATCGTGTCAAGGCGGCGGTGATCCGGTGTCCACCAGGCCGCATGGGCCGCATGGGCCGCATGCTCGAGTGTAAGTGCTTTATGGTATGGAAAACCGGCCGTAACATAATTGTTTTTTTTTTATTTTCCTTGGGACAACAAACAATTGTACTATATGTGTTAATAGTTACTTATTAAACATTTAAATGTAACATTGCACAACCAGCACCGTTATCCACGAGTTACTAATAAAATGTTACCACAGTGCACTTATGCAAAAGCCACTTATAAAACTACAAAACATGTTTACACACACCCACACGAATATGACAATAGAAATGTTAAAACGAATAATTAAATACTACTAATAGGCTGTTTTAGCAACATAAGTACTTAACGAGTACTTGTTTTTTAAGGGACTTAACGAGTACTTGTTTTTCAGACACAAAGTGTGAAAAATCAACCAGAGCAGTTACTCATTTAGCGTACGCTGCCTAAACTATAAAAGATAGAACCACAAAATATTCGAATTAATTGTAGATCTTATAAATATCTACTAAAAAGTCCGCGACACACTATACCTATCTATGTCGAGTGAGGCACAACAACCATTTTTTAATTTAAAAATCTTGAATTTCTTTGGACTATATTTTAACGCATTTATTTTACATATGCTATTAATCCTTATCAAAATAAATTACTTCATCACTAAGTGCAGCTTATGTAGATAATATTTGGTCTTCGAATGATCAAAATTGGACGTTTGGTTTGAAGTTATGGCAAAATTAAATTATTACGTTTTCTGCTGCACGGCGCCCTATCACGGGTCGGGGCTCCCGACCATCTGTTTATTTTGTTACCTGAAAATAATTTAACGTCAAATGTTATTTATAGAGAAACTCTACAATAATCGCTTCAGTTATCTATTACAAAACAACGGGTTGCACTCCGGGACTGCCGGTAGGAGTGAAAACTTAGTATGAATTAAATTTAAATATTTTCATCATTAACAACTTTAACATCCACATAAAGACAATACATGCAGCCTGCGGATGATGACTGCGTCGTGGATGTTAGTGTCGGTGTTTGTGAATTTACCTGGGAATCATTTTGCTGACCGTGTCTTTCCTGTGTAGGTATTTTGCAGCGGTAACCGACATCCACGCGGGCAGAGCTGCGGGCGACCGCTAGTTTATTATAAAGTAAATATATCACTAAATATTTAAAGCTTCTACCTGTTGCCGTTATATCGAGCCAAAACAAGCAAAAAAAAATACGTTTCTTTATTTAATTTATTTAAGTTTATAAGTTTATTTAATCGTTTGTAGTATTTGTTTTTATAGCGGCAACAAAATTCAACTATCTGACGATCACGGTTCATGAGATACAGCCTGGTGACAGACGGACGGACAGCTGAGTCTTAAGGTCCCGTTTTTACTCTTTGGGTACGGAACCCTAAAAAGTGTAGTAATAATATAACATGGATAAGTCCCGACATCTCTAAACTGAGTCGGAGTGAAATGTGGGGCTTGTTAAAACTTGTTTCTGTCATAATTGGCAGCCGCTGATGCCTCGCCCGTTATTATTGGGAAATATTATTTTTATTTTAGTGGATCCGGCAGATTCTGGCGTTCTAGACGTGTACGTACTTTTTACTTTTTAAGTATTAACTGTAATCGTTTAAAATAACTTTTAGATACCTTAGTATTGCCAATAGATAGTCGCGATTTGTTAGATTTCTTTCAAATAATATCATTACTAACATGTAAATAATTATACCTCAAATTAGTGTTACATATAATTATGTTCTCGGCTTGGTTTGTGATATGGTTGGTTAATTAGTAATATTATGTCTATTTCACAAAAAATATAGACAACGAACATAGATTGAATGAAATGGAAATTATCTTTTTTTATAATAGGAGCATGATTACCTACTTTTTATTTGTATGGTATTTTGATTAAGAATAAACTCAACACTCTTTAAAGAGTTAATGAGAACGAGAAATATTGCGACCAACATTATGTAATCAAGCATCCATTAAAAATAATATATTAGGTCGGGGAAAAAGTCTTTTCGCATAACGTAGGTATAAACATATTATAGATTTTTTTGACTGTACTATTTGTGTCTGGCTGGTTTTGGTAACATTAAAAAGGTTCCATTATAAAGAAAAGAAAAAAATAAAAAAAAGTTGTTTCCCGCTATTTTTCATTTGTTTTTCTCACCGTTAAAATGAGTGAATCTAATGAAGAAATTCGATACATTTTAAAATTTTATTATAAAAAAGGCAAAAATGCAACTCAAGCAGTGAAAAAAATTTGTGATGTTTATGGACCTGATGCAGTGTCAGTAAGAGTAGCACAAATTTGGTTCAAACGTTTTCAGTCCGGAAATTTTGATGTTAAAGATGCACCTCGCTCTGGTCGCCCTGTTACGAATAAAATGGACGCTATTTTTGAAAGAGTGGAGCAAGATCGGCATATTAGTAGTTACGATGCAGCTGAAGAACTGGGAATTCACCACAAAACAGTTTTGACCCATTTGAAGAAAGCTGGTTATACAAAAAAGCTCGATATTTGGGTGCCACACGAGCTCACTCAAAGAAACTTAATGAACCGTGTACTCATTTGCGATTCATTATTGAGACGTAATGAAACCGAGCCGTTTTTGAAGAGATTGATAACTGGCGATGAAAAGTGGATCACGTACGACAAGAACGTGCGAAAAAGGTCGTGGTCGAAAGTTGGCCAGGCTTCACAGACTGTGGCCAAACCTGGCCTAACACGAAATAAGGTGATGCTGTGTGTATGGTGGGATTGGAAGGGCATTGTTTATTATGAGCTTTTACCGCCCGGCAAAACCATCGATTCTGATCTTTACTGCCAGCAACTGATGAGATTAAAGGAAGCAGTCGAGAGAAAACGGCCGGAATTGATCATCAGGAAGGGTGTGGTCTTTCATCACGATAACGCTAGACCACACACATCTTTAGCCACTCAGCAATAATTAAGAGAGTTCGACTGGGAGGTCCTAGTGCATCCACCATATAGCCCTGACCTTGCGCCTTCAGATTTTCACCTGTTTCGGTCTCTGCAGAATTCTTTAGGTTCTGTAAGGTTGACCTCAAGAGAGGACTGCCAAAACTATTTGTCCCGTTTTTTTGATCAGAAGTCCCAAAGTTTCTACAGTAACGGGATAATGTCTCTGCCCACAAAATGGCAGAAAGTTATTCAACAAAACGGTACATATATATTGTAAATAAATGTAAATAAACTTTGAAAAAAATGTCTTGACTTTTCATACAAAAATACGAAAAGACTTTTTCCCCAACCTATTAAAACATAATTTGTATATAAGTTGTTAAAGTTTTTAAATAAAGAGTGCTGCCTTTCTGACTTAGTGTTTCTAAAAATAGTGTATAATTATTGTATTGATTTTATCTGAAATTAAATGTTTTATTTTGAATTTGAATCACTCAAGAATCTAGCAGACATATATATATATATGCATAAATTCTAGCTAGAAGCTATATACATGAGAACATATAGCAGACTGCACGTGCATAAGTTCGTTAATTATCGTTGTTATAAGACTTTGTTAAGAGATTATTTGTAAACAAAACGCCTTATCCCGGCCCGCCACCTTCCAGCATGAGACTAATCAAAGGTGGCTCTTATAAATGCTAATTCAATGCTGCTCCCGTCTGCCGCCGTCGGTCGGCTCCTTGCATACGAGAGATTTCACTATCGATAATTCTATTACCTTCAGACTTTGTGTCAACAAAAGCAGTTTCTTTAACGTAGAGGGCAAACGATTTGTGTTAAGCGAGCTCATTGTATACATTTAGAGATCTAGCCGTATTTGCTTTAATTAATCTAGCTTTAAAACAGCTTTTATTATTAAAATTAAATGCGCGGCTACTTATGATTAAAATGAAGTTTTATTTCATTGTATTTATTGGTATGACATACAAAAATTATCAAAAATTTCATCTTGAGGCATTGAGTCGTTTTTGAGTAACAGAAGTGTTATCATATATGAACAAGTGCGAAAATTATTGTGAATCATTTCCTACAAACATTTCTGATTTATTTTACTTTCAGAGACTCAGCGTATATGTCATAATAGGTTGGGGAAAAAGTCTTTTCGTATTTTTGTATGAAAAGTTAAGACATTTTTTTCAAAGTTAATTTACATTTATTTACAATATATATGTACCGTTTTGTTGAATAACTTTCTGCCATTTTGTGGGCAGAGACATTATCCCGTTACTGTAGAAACTTTGGGACTTCTGATCAAAAAAACGGGACAAATAGTTTTGGCAGTCCTCTCTTGAGGTCAACCTTACAGAACCTAAAGAATTCTGCAGAGACCGAAACAGGTTGAAAATCTGAAGGCGCAAGGTCAGGGCTATATGGTGGATGCACTAGGACCTCCCAGTCGAACTCTCTTAATTTTTGCTGAGTGGCTAAAGATGTGTGTGGTCTAGCGTTATCGTGATGAAAGACCACACCCTTCCTGTTGATCAATTCCGGCCGTTTTCTCTCGACTGCTTCCTTTAATCTCATCAGTTGCTGGCAGTAAAGATCAGAATCGATGGTTTTGCCGGGCGGTAAAAGCTCATAATAAACAATACCCTTCCCATCCCACCATACACACAGCATCACCTTATTTCGTGTTAGGCCAGGTTTGGCCACAGTCTGTGAAGCCTGGCCAACTTTCGACCACGACCTTTTTCGCACGTTCTTGTCGTACGTGATCCACTTTTCATCGCCAGTTATCAATCTCTTCAAAAACGGCTCGGTTTCATTACGTCTCAATAATGAATCGCAAATGAGTACACGGTTCATTAAGTTTCTTTGAGTGAGCTCGTGTGGCACCCAAATATCGAGCTTTTTTGTATAACCAGCTTTCTTCAAATGGGTCAAAACTGTTTTGTGGTCAATTCCCAGTTCTTCAGCTACATCGTAACTACTAATATGCCGATCTTGCTCCACTCTTTCAAAAATGGCGTCCATTTTATTCGTAACAGGGCGACCAGAGCGAGGTGCATCTTTAACATCAAAATTTCCGGACTGAAAACGTTTGAACCAAATTTGTGCTACTCTTACTGACACTGCATCAGGTCCATAAACATCACAAATTTTTTTCACTGCTTGAGTTGCATTTTTGCCTTTTTTATAATAAAATTTTAAAATGTATCGAATTTCTTCATTAGATTCACTCATTTTTACGGAGAGAAAAACAAATGAAAAATAGCGGGAAACAACTTTTTTTTATTTTTTTCTTTTCTTTATAATGGAACCTTTTTAATGTTACCAAAACCAGCCAGACACAAATAGTACAGTCAAAAAAAATTTATAATAAGTTTATACCTACGTTATGCGAAAAGACTTTTTCCCCGACCTAATATTTGTTATATTTTCACTTCGATACAAAGTGCGACCATAAAATTGTCATGTTCACATCAGTTTACTAAATCACCATTCTCCAGCGAGTACAGCACATAAAACTTCAATATACTTTCGTGACCAATCGTCGCTGTAAACCAACTACAGTCTCGTCGAGAAGTGAGTGCAACATTTTATCGCGCACTAAAGCATCGACATCGGCCGGGGACATCACTATTTATTGACCATCACACGGGAACGTGTCGCAGCTCGGCGTGCATCGGCGAATGGCTAATACATGCACATCCCTACATGATCTGCAGTATCATATGCATGATGACGTGCTATAGTTATTGTGTCTTTAAAGTGGGACGTGATCCAATAAGAGTGCAGCGGGATCCACGTGGCTTAGACAATCACCAGCGTTGCTGCACTGGTATTACAAAGTAGTCGCTACGGAACAAACACGGAGCAAAACAAACTGAATTTATATTATATAGCTTATATTGAATAATTTAAATGGTAACATAGGTTATGCAGCGGTTATAGAAAAGTGGCGCGACCAACAGGCTTTCAAATTCGGAGGGTCTCGGGTTCAAATCCTGGTGATCCTGACTTTTCGAAGTTGTGTGCGTAATTATCGCTTGCTCCGTGCCTCGAAAAGCACCTTAAGCCCGGCTTTTATGCACATCTATGGCAGTCGTTATTAGGAAGTCAGTGCCTTATGACATCCTGACAGCTGGTTTGACCCTATGGTTAGAACTTAATATTACATAGAAAAACACCCAGACTAGAACAAATATACATACTTATATACACAAAAATTTGTTCTGTGTGGGAATCGAACCCACGACCTCGGGAGAGGAATGCGGGTATATTCACCACGCCATATCGGTCGTCATAACACATGAGTTTACAAGATCTTCACATTGACAAAGCTGTTAAGTCATAGGTGGTTTGCTTTTCAGCGAATATTTCACATACACCGCTTGTGTAATGAAGTGTGTTCTGAGGAACTATTTGAAATGATGCCAGCGGCCTTATTCTATCATCTCACCGCTCGCCATCGGCAGGGAGTTTATTCTCACACATTAGCAATGACGGATGCGCGGACATTGCGTTTTAAAAGAAACTTTTTTCCGCGTACCGTTGCGTTGTGAAATAAGCTCCCTGGCGAGGTTTTTGCTAAAATATTACAGCATTGGGCTCTTCAAAAAGGGCGTGAAACGGTTTTCGGGATCGCGCTAGTGATGCCCCTGGTATTGCAAGAGTTCACAGGCTGCGGTAACCACTTCCCATCAGGTGAGCCGCATGATTGAGTGCCACTTCAGTGTTTAATGGTATATAAAATAATACTATTATCTTAGTCGTATCTGTTTTAAAAATCAATTTTAACAATTCGCTTGAAAGCGATTTTGTTGAAAGTCATTCTAAATTTAGTGCATTACCTCAAAATTCACTAACGCAATAAAAATTAAACGTCCAACATATGGCCGGTGTTTTCAAACTGCATACAATAAAAACTCAATTGAATCGCTAGTGTGGGTTTTATTTCCCCGCTCGTGTTTGGCGATAGAAGCAAATTGGAGCTAACGAGTGGGTGCTCAGTATTCCACTATGCGACGCTCTAACGAGTTTCACCATTTTTTTGCGCTTTGAAAATTAGCCAGATATTCTGTAAAGGCTTTGTTGTGAATTCATTATTTGTTGGACAAGTCGGTGCTTCAGTTCGTTACGTAGGTAGTCGATTACGTATTACTTTTTTATGTGAAATACAATTTATTTTACTGGTTCCTATTGTTTTAATAACTAATGAATGAATATTTTATTATACACAATACAAAATTTAGTTGCAGTAATAAAAACAACTATTGTTAAATAAACAGTAGCTGCTTGGCTGCCGAAGTGGCAGTGGGCGGGGCACTCACCTGTAGATCATATTATGATAGATGGATGATGGGTTCCCACTGCAACGTGGAATGGATCAATAACCTGATCAAGGCGGCGGGAAGCCGTGTTGGATGCAGACAACTCAAAATCTGTCGATGTGAAAAACAGTTTGTGTAGTCACTAATATGTAATGACTGAAATGATGGTAATAATGAAAAAAAACTGAATATTACTTCTTACCTTATCGCCTTTTTTATAGATACATTATTGCCGATGATCCTGGCATGTAGGTACGATATAACATTTTATATCAGTTTTAGCTCTGTTGTTTAATGGAGGCAGCGATACAAGTGTTAATGCTTGTTTTATAAACAGATTAAGTACCTGACGCGAACGATAAATTTAATGGAAAAGTGTATAAAGGAAAGTGAAACGCTGACACGCGCTGTTAATCTGCGGATCAGCGCGATTCAGCGTGATCCGACTAGCGAACAGGCAGGGAGGCGAGGAGAGAGGATATTTCGAGTAAGGAAATTGCTAGTCACGACACGGAAAAAATGCAACGAAGAGCGTAACACTATGCTTGGATACTATTCATACTGTCGCTTGTTTGAGACCGCCTAGTTTGTCGATTTTTACATAATATGTCGTTATTCATTGTAATCTGTATTCTTTATGTTTTTCCGTCAATACAGCAGAGTACGAGTATAATAATAATAATAATAATAATAAGCCCGCAGGGCAGCTTGTGGCGAGCTGTTGGTGAGTGGCGACACCACGGGCGTAAATCCGAGTGCTCCAGAGGGTCGGACTGCGGTCTCGTCTCCGGTTCGCCGGAGTGAGCCCCAAGAGGCTAGCAGGACCCTCGCCCCTGGCTTGCCTTCATTGGCTGTCCAGGGTGGAGTCGCAAGAGCTACATGCTCGCAGGGTGGAAGTGAAAGATGCGTAAGTCGTGAGTTGGCGCACTGTCCTCTTGGGCAGTGAGTAGAAAACGGTGTACACCTCTCGACACCCTGAAGCCGAGGATATCTATGTTGCGCTCCTGCCGTTGCACTACGGCTATTTTGGAGTGCCCATTTAATCCTCTGGCTAGTCACCGCCTGCCATTTACAATCATTTGAGACTGATGATGACGGCAGGTGTCTGGTAGTCTCCTCTATCCATAGTCCAATTTACCCAGTCCTTTAGCTTTCAACCCAATATCCCGGCCATAGTAGATTCCATCTTATCCTAATAGTACTGCACCAACCGGGGATTGTCCTTAGGTGTATTTCTATAATGCACATAGGGATAATCGCCGGTTGGTGTCACATAACCATTAGATTAAAATTGTCTAAGGGGCCTCTACGTGTTGGCTTCGGCCCCACGCATGCCTTCCAAATGTCCGGGTCACCATTGGCCCGAGATTGGAAAAAGATAATAATAATAATCATTTATTTCAGAATAATAATTTCCATAGCATAACAAAAACATAATATCAAATACATTAAATTAAATCAAATCATATAGGTACATTAAATTAAATCAAATCAAATACATTAAAAATAAATTAAATACAGTAAAATCGTTAAAAGTAAAGTAATATAATAGGCTCATCCAACCAGCACAGTCGTCCAATGGTGGCTGATAGGACACTCGCACTTGCCACTCACAGCTCTCAAGATACTATTGCGGCTGCCGCAGGTCCTGTTCATCATAGAAAATACTTTTTTGCGCATAATGGCATAAAAGTCATTGGTTCTTGCCTCTGCAAACATTCCAGATGCGCTGCAACGCCACGGCAGCCCCAACAGCATCCTGAAGGCATTATTATATTGCACGCGTAAAGCGTTGTAAGCCTTCTGCGTATATCTCACCCAAAGACTCGCGGTATAAAATGATTGGCAAAATGACTTAAAAAGCGTAACCTTTACTTCCTTCGTCGCCCGCGCAAATCTACGGGCAATCATATTGCTTCTGACTGCCAACGCTCTACGCTCACGCTCAATATCTAGGTCATCCTTTAGGTCTTCCGTCAATATGTGACCTAAATATTTGTACTGCTTGACTCGAGACAAGGCTGTACCACTGAGGCTAACCGATGGCACAACCTCCGGATGGCCGTTGCTAGCCGCGAAAATCATGAACTCGCTCTTCTTACAATTGTACTTCAACCCATGAGCCAGCGCATAGTTCCCGCACACGTGCAACAACCTCCTGATACCGCTGATAGACGGGCTAAGCAGCACCATATCGTCCGCGTAACTGATGTTATTGACATTGACGCCATCTATTGAACATCCCGCATGCATGCTGCTGAGCTCGCGTATCAGTCGGTCCACATAAAGATTAAAAAGCCTAGGAGAGGTCAATCCCCCTTGCCTCACTCCACACTCAAGCTTATACTCATCAGAGCACTCGATACCCCATCGCACACAGTTACGCTGATTCCCGTACCAGTGCCTGAACATTTCAGTGAGCTCAAGTGGCACACCCACCCCAGTCATCTTATCCCATAAAACTGGATATGACACCAAATCGAAGGCTTTGGACAAATCCAAAAAGCACGCGTACACTGGCGTACTTCTGTCCGTGTAGTACCTGATGGTGTGCTTGAGTGCCAGGATGGCACTCTCAGTTGAAAGCCCCTCCCGGAAACCGAATTGGGCGTCATGGAGAGCAATGTACTTCCCTAAATGTTTATCAAGCACACCATCAAGCACCTTTGCTACAACTGTAGCCAAGGAAATCGGTCTGTAGTTAGACTTGTCTGCCGAGTCTCCAGTCTTATTTTTAATATCTATATATATACCAAATCATAGATAGTATATCTATCTATGATTTGGTTTATTGGTTGCCAAACACGAAGACATCTTCAGCAGCATTTTTTTGTGACTTTTCTGCCATATTTGACGACCGATATGGCGTGGAGGCGAGTATACTCGCACTCCACTCCTGAGGTCGTGGGTTCGATTCATACACAGGACAAATATTTGTGTGTATAAATATGAATATATGTTCTGGTCTGGGTGTTTTCCTATGTATATTAAGTAAAAAAAAAAGTATTTATGTATGTTTATCCGTTTATTTGTATCTATAACACAAGTTCTTAATGATACTTATCTTGGGACTAAATAAATGGTGTAAGTGTCAGAAATATTTATTATTTATTTATTTATATGTAGCTCAGACTGTCTTGAGCAGTACACAAAGATGTTACGAGTAAGGACTAGCTAGACTAAATGGAAGTAGTTTCATGGAGTGAACATTATATAATTTCTGGGTCACACGACGCCAAATTTCTTGGTCTTGACATCCACTTCTGGACTATTAGGGTCTTGTTAGTACCATTTAGGCAGTGGCGTGGAAACTGTTCATGCAAATAATCACTGCATACCCTCAATGAAATATCTGCTTTAGCTCCACCATCAGGTCTCACGAAGCTACTAGCATCACTCAGTGCAGAACCCTATCCGAAATCTCTATGCAGGGCCGTTTCAAAGCCAAAATCATTTATTCAAATTTGGCTCAAAGCTCTTATAAACTAATATTTTAGTAATACATACATACATAATATACCGCCTGTTTTCTCGAAGGGGTAGGCAGAGGCATATTGTATGCCCACATTTCGCCAATTATATTGTTGGTCCCACGTTTTAGGTGGCGAACCTATTGCCACTTTTCTGGAAAATTTGTGTTCTCCAGAGCCTAGTCCGTTGTTCGGCAGGTGCACCACTTGCAGGTGAAGTTGGCTTGGGCTTCTTTGATCTTGGTAGGATCCCTGTACACCCTTTATTATGTTACAATTTTAACTATGCTGCAACTTCACAGAAATGAGTAATCAAAATGATTAAGCATTGCAAGTCGTAAAGCTTTCAATAAACTCAATTGATTCGTTCAATGAAAATATACCTTTCGTAAACACAATAATGTGTATAGTAATCCCACGATACCAACTTTATTATATCCTATAGCTTGGCTACGAATATTACTGGTGAATTTATACAGACAGAGACCAAAACTGAAAAAGATTCTGCATCATTACAGAAACCTCGGATTGCGAACGGATATACGCGAAGACGGTTGGAAGCAATAACATAATGCTCTGAAATTCCGAAGACAACACTGCGGAGTAGTTTTATTTGGAAAGCGTATGATTGAGACAACATGGAGATATATTGCGTTACATTTTCACCGCGCAGCCGTGACGACTTCAGCAAAATCCGAGAAAAGGGTGGATTTTCCAATAAAAGTCGTTATATAAGTACACCTGAGTTGGAAGCTGTTTGTAGCACGAAATATTTAAGGTTATGAATAGTTATATAATAATGTAGTGGAACATAAATTCCAACTAGAAATATTTACTATCGCTAACCAGAAGTCAGGTGGGACCAACTTAAGTAAGGTTATTAGCAACAGAAAGTTAAACAAAAAGTTTTACCGAAAATTTAAAAATCTACTTTAGCCGATGTTTTTCATACAATTAAACTGTTTTATTTGCTTCAAACGCATTACGTACTACGTACAACGTGTCGTGCCATGGCCATTGGTACCGTGTTATACCGGCCTAGTATAGTGCCATCACCTCACATCTCTCGGGGAGTCGTAAGAGTTGATGAAGAGAAATCTTACCGAATAATGGATAGCGGCGTCATTTTTCGCTGCGATCACCAACCCGCCTGCGTAGTTCGATTATGGACATATAATCACCACTACGCAGCGGATTATGAACAACTGTGTACTATTTATGGCTGATATGACGAATATAACTTGCTTAACAAAAAATACTGAAGCATACCATTAAACCATCAAAGTAAAGTGAGTCTATATCAAAGTGAATTAAATTAATTATTAATCAGTTGCAAACTGTGTTAATTAATATCTCAAAACGACTAAATAGGAACTGAACTGATTCCAGTTTACTATGATCATGCTCAGTTCTGGGATGAGATGGTTATGATGGTACATTTAAAGAAAATAAACACTTTCTGCTTTCTTTATACAATTGTGGCAGGTACTTCTCCCTCCCCGTACTCGAATGTTAGAGTTTTATTCCAGACTAATCAAAGATAACTCCTCGTCTGGAATGAGAGTGAACCTATTTGGTAAATGATATTAGCTCTTTTTTCTTA
Organism: Musotima nitidalis; assembly: GCA_949126915.1. NCBI lineage: Eukaryota > Metazoa > Arthropoda > Insecta > Lepidoptera > Crambidae > Musotima > Musotima nitidalis. The sequence goes on from OX421416.1 coordinate 21,047,029, forward strand.
TCTACAGCCACTGCAATAGGAAGAACAGAAGGTTGGCTCCACACAAGACCTCCCTTCCCCTTTTTCAACAGCGGTGGGCGTCGTCGGAAGTTTTTTAGTGGGTAGGACTGCGGTGGTCGGCCCCACACTCCCCTCTCGGTCCCCCCTTTGGCCGGGAGGCAGTGCGCACAGCGTGCTTACAGCATTAAACGGCATTTTTTTACAAACGAAAAAAAAAGGTTTAAAACTATTGCTATCACTTTTATTTTCATTAATTAAGACAGTGACACCACATATATACATATGTACATATATATTTTTCACATCCGTCACAAACGTTAAAACTTCCGGATCAAAATAGTAAGATATAAATCTATGAAATGTGTTTTATTATAACAACTCAGTTCTGCTTCGTTGCAGAGGGAACAGCTATTTAAATTCGTGTTCCAATTGGCTTATGATTGGTATTGATAAATTAACCAGTTAGTTTAAGAGAATAGGGGAAACAGGTCAGAAGTTATCATCATATCAGTCTTATAAAGTCCACTGCTTAAAATGGCCTCCCCAAAAGATTACAACACCACGCTTGGCCGGCCAGTGGGTGATTGCAGTGACGCTGACTCCCCGTGTAATGAGTGGGGTTGGCACTATTGAAGACTGGTACCACACGGCACAGGAGTTATCACTTTAACATTAAATAGATGATTCCTAATCTATCATAAGGGCATGTTAGCAAATTAATGGATTATCGTAGACATCTAACCTTAACCGAAATGAGTTAACAAGTAAGAAAGTGATGGATTAAAAATATCTTTGCAACAATTCCTGCGCTACTATAATTTCCCGAAAATTCGAGAAAATTTTCAACGCGACACGTGTATCGCCCTTACACAGGGCATCTTTAGGTAAGATAGGAGCCTCAGAACAACGATGTATTCACGACCAACGCTGAAAACGTGAATAGTTTCTCGATTTTTCGGAAAATTATAGTAGCGCGGGAATTGTTACAAAGATTTTTTTAATCCATCACTTGCTTACAATGGATTTCCGCAAAGTAACGCCTGAATCAATGAATAAGTTACCAAGTAACAGACACAATAGGAATGATATAGTTTGTCGGTCAATTGGTGTCAGAGACCTAAATAAATTTTAGTAGAGCGTTCCTTCTGCCATAAAGCATGCGTCGTGTACCTCTCCGACCCCTGATCGAATGAGTTGGCTATTTGCATATCAGGCGAGCTGCGAGCGGTAATGGATAGTGGGTGAGCGCTCGTAACGCTCGCCGGGCAGTGAGCAGCTAATGAGCTCCTGCCACAACGAGTTCTTACTAGTTATTAGTTGAAATTATCCAATCTAATTTTTACTTTCATTCGTTTAATAACTAAGATAATTATTGACAGCTCCAGGTTATTTGTGATAAAATATTTATACAAGATAAATAGGCAGACGAGTTTTGTGGTTTCTGGATTTTCATTTTTTACTATATTGTGTACTTATTGTGCTAATATTGCTGTTCTGCACTATGCGCAATATTGGACCAGAACATTAAAACAATAATTTGTTTACTAACAGACGACTATCTCTCAGGGTAACAAATAGGTCTCCGCACAGCATAATGTTGTGACATGTTGCCACGACCCTGGTTTGCTGCAAATGTAGACTACGTTTGTTGAAAATAAAGTTTCACACGTTTAAAAATACAAAGGTGGATTATGGATCTGAATCCCTCTGATCCCCTGATCTTGGTTTTTGAGAGAAAGATCTTTTATGTCTTAAAGTAAAGTAAAAAAAATATTTATTTCATAAGTACATAGTACTTGAAAACGTCATAATTAAGAATGAAAAAAAACAATCGAAATATTATTACACTAAATCACGAAGCTTAGATTCACTTACATGCAACAAAACAATTTAAAAACAAAAAATAATTAAGTCTAAGTTAATCTAAGTGCCAGTTCCGAGCCACCGCCGCTCTGTAAGAAGAACTGGCAAGAAACTCACAGGCTATGCTCTTTTAAATATGTCCATTGGTTTGGTACTAGAATTACAATCTTCTGGGTGATCTTTATCTGTGAAGCTGTCTCTTTTTATTACTTTGGAAATTCTGTCGTCATAAAGTCAATAAACGAATACATGCATCAGTCATTATAATAAGGTTTTTTAAGTACTTGGGTCTGAAGTAACTGCTCAGCCTCTTTATATTGGATATCACTTTATAGTATGACTTTTCGAGTCTAGACTTCAGCGCGTATTTGTCACAAGCTCTCTGATAACGCACGAGATGAGCCCCGAAAAACCGTTCGATTGAGCCGGTGTGGTGCACAGCCGCACCATTACGCGGACATCGGGATAAAGGGCGTCTGAAAGCTCCGTGAATAGGACTTTATTTAATTAGCCTGGTTCACGCGAAATGCTTTTAGTGAGCAATGTCACCGCGCTATAGAATTTTCATACACTTTTGGTTGTGCCTAATCTCATTTCAATATTACGAATGACTAGCTGTTTCCAGGGAATTGGATTTGCTATCATAAGTATCCTATGTTACCAAGGTCATAGGTAATCTGATTGATAAACTTAAGATTATTACGTTAAGGAGTTTCCGGTTCGCGTCCGCTATTGAACGAACTTAACCTTCAGCCCTCGCCCTCTGCCATTTCAGCTTGCTATGTCGATCACTGCAGTTCTCCTACGGATTTTTTAATTTCTAATTACATTACGTAGATACAGAGTGTCTGAGTGTCTGGGCGTAGATAGACATCTATCTTCTTTGCACGCTGGGTATATTTCTTAATAATAATGTACACAATTTTTTACTCGAGATTAACAGCAATTATCAAGAAACACAAACTAGCCTAATAGGTTATTGTCAAGATCCATCTCTCTCTCAATAATCTTCAAAACAAAATTCATTAACATTGAGGCTTTTCAGTGAAAACATGTCATATAAACAGATAGTTCGGGTTATTACGCTGTTATAATATGCCCGAGTGATATGGATCAGTATAGTGCAAAACTAGATTAAAATACTATAGCTTTGCTCAGAAAGCTCAGGTTAACTTAACTCATTTTGAGACATAGCGCCAATTCACTGTGATACGGAAAAATGGGGAATGCCTTAAATAAATGGAATGCTCTGGCGGCGCATGTTTTCCAACGCCTATTGTACGGTGGTCCGCTTGCGGTTGTAAGCCGCCGCTCGCCACTCGTACAGTAAGAGGAAGGAGGGATGAGATGCTGTACCAGGGGGTACCCTGACCACCAGCGGAGGGGAAAGGAGTGCTGTACTAAGGGGTCGCCCTGGCCACCAGCGGAGGGGAAAGAACTGCTATACCAGGGGGTACCCTGGCCACCAGCGGAGGGGAAAGGAGTCCGCTGACCACGCTGATGCCAAGTCCAATGTACAAGATGTAGACTTGTACACCTATCGTCCCGGGTCTTTTGAGCGGGGCGTGAAACGGTTTTTAGCAGAGTATCATGAGAGGATGCGCTTGTTACCGTGCTTTTCCTACGGAATTAAGCGCTGCTACAATTCTGAATGCATCGACTGCATATTATCAAGCAGGATGTGCTTATTAAGACGTGTTTCATTAAAAATAAATTACAAATTCCTTCTTCCGTACAAACTTATTATTAATTGAATTTAATTCAACAAAATTTTCTTCAAAAAAGCTGTCGTCTCATATTTTGCTAAAAACTTCTGTGACCGGGTCTAGTGATCTTTAGGTCATCTTCTGCTACCTTCAGCGATGGCTGTGTTTTGAAGAAGCACATTGACTTTGTGATAGCCATCTCGGCATCCATACATGTTTTGCATGTTCATACATGTTCTTTTTGTTTTCAGATGCAGGTTGCTTCTGATTGCTTTGACTTGCTGATCTATGATGACATGGCTTTATTGGGTTGGATTCGAGGACCACATGGAGGAAATAAACAAACTATGAATAATATCTAAAATAAATGTGTATTAAACTTTCGGTAAAATCGCTTAACGACCAAAGCACAGATTATTAAATTTATTTATTTTATATAGGCAACCTACCAAGACCTAAGGAGCCCAAGCCAACCTCACCTGCAAGTGGTGCACCTGCTGATCAACGGACGCAGCTCAGGCGAACATAACAGTGCCCGGTAAGCGGCAATAGGTCTGCCACCTATTCCGTGGGACCAACTTAATAAATGGCGAAGTGTGGGGGGTATAATATGTCTCTGCGTGAATCTATGTCATCATCATCATCTCAGCCCATTAACGTCCCACTACTGAGCACGAGCCTCCTCTCACATATCAAGGTGTGAGGGTTTTGGGTCATACTCCACCACGCTGACCCAGTGCGGATTGGCGGAGGCAGGTGTATGGCGTCCTGCTATTAGAATTTATCAACTTCCACATTTAGTGATAACCGAGACCAACAGCTTAACGTGCCTTCCAAAGCACGGAAGCGCTCGATATCAAATGCCACACAAACGGTCACCCATCCAAGGACTGACCTCTGTAAACTCTGCTGTACTTCGGTGATCGTTTCCGACCACCTAACACCGCAGAGCTACGAGCGCTTTCTTCTTTGAATCTATGTATGTATGATTATTTTTGTAATTCACCTTCGGTTATGCTACAGTTGCTTATTTTAATCTCTAGCGGATTATTGATCTATAAAATGAAGCTATTATTTTTATATCTTTAGTGGAAAGCGATGTGTTCACAATAAACAAACTAGATGGAGAGCAGCGCCAACGGCACCCCGGGCGCGGAAGCGCAGATCCCGGCGACATTAAAATAGAACCCTTTTTATATTCAGTCGTAAAGGATTACGGCCATAAAGCAGGAATATCATCAGAGACACATAAAACGGTATACGGCGCCAATAATATCTGCTGATAAGTGATTCAGAGATTGTCGCGCAGGAAACTTTCCAACTCGCATCTGGCTTCTGAGGGGACATCAAACTTTGTTGCTTCTATAAAATATAGTAAGAGTGAAAGTTATGGCTATAACAAAAATATATATTATAGCTTTTACCCGCGACTTCGTCCGCGTGGTATAGTATCTTTGGGTAGCATTTTTATATTTTAAAATTAAAAAAATCCCATTCAACTTTTCATCCCTCTTTTTAAACCCTTACAACCCCCTTTTCGCAATAAAAAGTAGCCTATGTCTTTTCTAAGGGTCTAGACCATCTGTATACCTAATTTCATTAAAATCTGTTCAGTAGTTTTGGCGTGAAAGAGTAACAGACAGACAGACAGAGTTACTTTCGCATTTATAATATTATAGTATAATAGTAAGGATTAATGTATGTTACATAATAACAACAAACACATTTAATGGACAATAATAATAAAATAATAAATATTTTCTAACAATTACACCAATTATTTAGTTCCAAGATAAGTATCATTAAGATGGGTGCGTCATAAAGGTGATTAAAAACTAAATACTGATAATAAATACCAATACCACCACCACCCATCGCATTTGCTAGGCCAATTTCCTGGTTGGAAAATAACTTGAGTGTAAATGCTTGTTAATAATTTAACTGCATAAAAGATCAAATTGAAATAGCTAACATTGTAAATAATTTCTTTATAACTGTAATACACATAATAAAAATGACTATAAACCTACTTTTACAGTGGGTGTACAGGGCTCCTACCAAGATCTGAGGAGTCAAAGCCCACCTCATCTGCAAGTGGTGCACCTGCCGGTCAACGGACGAGGCTCTGGCGAACATAAAAGTGCCCGGTAAGCGGCAATAGGTTTGCCACCTATTACGTGGGACCAACTATATAATTGGCGAAGTGTGGGCGTATAAGATGCATCTGCCTACCCCTTCGGAGAAACAGGCGTGTATATGTGTGTGTGTGTAATATCTCTGTTCAAATAACTAAAGCATGTTTAGACTATATAGCTGAATAATTAACATATCTAATAAATATAATGTAATAAAACTGGCGTATTCTCTAGTTCCTTGAAATTCGCACTTATAAAACCACTTTATAAGAAGGGGTTAAAGGATGAGCGTATTAATTACTAGACCATCGCTTTAATTCGTAGGATACTTAAGATATTCTAAAAGGTTATTTATAACAGACTCCTATATTTTATTGAGAAAAATAATACACTAAGCAACCATCTTCAACAAATGCTATCCAAAATGTTCTAACGTATGTGAATTAACTGACAAGTATTTGATCGTGTAAGCATTTTACTATTTTAATCATTTCAAACCATATAGGTACTGCGCTTGAGCTCATTAAATCTTATCTCTATGATAGACCCAATCTACAGTACTATTAAACTACAGCTGCCAACCAAATGCAGTAGAACAAATTACTTCATCTTCTCCAGTATCAATGCAAGGTGTTCCTCAAGAACTCTGCACTCGTCAAGCAGTCTGGAGGCATCTCTTCCATTAACTTTTATGTAAATATAATGAAAAAGTGTTTATGTTAATTCAAAAAATTATATTACAGTTTTAAAGGTAGATGGCATGCCCAGAACGTCTTTTACAGCCTTGAGGACTTTTTGACCTGATGTGAAGGTGTAAGCGATTGTATCGAATTAATAATCTCTGACTTTATATGTAAGTAAATAATTAGAGGAATTACAATTTAAATTGTTGTTATTTTTGTTAGCAATAAAAGCAGAGTTATTAATTTATACGAAATTTACATCTTCAATTAAGTACTTATATAAACATTTCTTGACTCCTTTATATAATTTTAATATTATTGAATTATGTGATTTACTCTGATGATTAAAAAGTAGGTATCGAGTGAAATTTTTAAGAACTGTATCAAAAATAAAACTAAAAACATGTAATATTGTATGCCCAGATTTAGCGTCGGCGACAAATCACACTTACATTGAACATGCTCAGACATCTGGCTGAAATTGTAAAAAACGGCTTTGACTATAGAGGATTTCTTGTTCTTGTTCTGTTACCTATTTACTTCAAGTAAGCAAGACACGTATGGGTTTATACATAGATAGATAACCTTGAATTGCAACGAAAGACACACATGCATATAATACAACAGAAACAAAATTACTATACGTAAAATCAAGACGAAAGTCTTTGACCAGTGTGTGTTGCCAACGATGACGTATGGGACTGAGACGTACCTGACTATGGGCCTCATAAGGAAGCTCAAAGTCGCTCAAAGTGCAATGGAGAGAGCTATGCTCGGAGTGTCCCTACGTGATAGAATTAGAAATGAGGAAATCCGTAGGATAACCAGAGTGACCGACAAGCAAGCTAAAGTGGTAGTGGGCACATAGCTCGAAGAACCGACGACCGATGGGGCGTTAAGGTTCTTGAATGGTGACACGAATCAGCAAACGTAGTAGAGGGCGGCCCCCAACGCGATGGACCGATGATCTGGTCAGGGCGGCGGGGAGCCGGAAGATGCATGCGGCAAAGAATCGATCTACGTGGAAATCAATTGTTCAGCAGTGGACTTCAGATGGCTGAAATGATGATGATGATGAAACCTAAAATATTTGCATAGTGTGCATGTCTGTCGCAGCGCTGGCTACCTCTTCGTGAGTTTGGTCCTAGTCAGTTGTATATTCCGACATTACCTATCAAAATGAACAATAATAATAACTATCATAATTAATTAATCTAAAGTTTTCATAAACTTCTCCGTTGAAGTGAAGTGAAGGATTAATAAAACTTTCCCACGAGTCGTTAGAAAGTAATTAAAAGGGAACGAGGCTATAAAAGAAACATTTTGTTGTAAAAATATACTCTAAGTCATTAATTTGGACCTATTTAGTTTTTTTTATCTGGAATTCTTACATTTCATTCGGCCGAAATTCGAATTAGATAGTTGTGTAAAATGAAATGTATTCATTTCATATTAAATTAAAATACTTCTGATTTACAACGTTAGAAATCTTCATTTTCACATTTTACTGATTTAAGGAGCAAATACAAATTTATTTAAATACTAGCGGCCCGGAACGTGCTTCGCTACGTATAAGGCATAGTAATAAAAAAAATGTTTATTAAGTTCATTTATTCAAACAAAAAATATTGTAAATTGCTAGCTATTTAAAATTCCAAATGACCCAAATGATATATTGTTTATATATTATATTTATCAGCAAAGAGTAAAAAATAAAAAAGAATTGGTTACTCTTACTATGGTGGGTTTATAAGGGTTAGTCTAAAACATTTGGATAAACAATATTTTTGTTTTCCTATTTTGAGCATGAATAAATAAACAGTTGGGGGTTCTGAAACAGGCAACATAAAGTTGGCCATGTGAAAAATATTTTGCCATCACCAATCTCTAACAATTGTTTTGAAAACTCATGGGCAGTTGCATCATTATGTAGGTGAATGCGCATATTAATGTTCATTGTAAATTTTCGTACATATCTCCAAAGAACTGATCACTTCAAACAGGCGTTTATTTCATCAGCAGGAGTTGATCGAGAAATGACAGGCAATATTTAACGAAAGTCCCCTGACAGCAATATCAGAGCACCACCAAAAAGCTGTTGATTACCGCGTAAATCTTGCATTGTTCGATTAAATGCTTCTATTAATTTTTTATTCGCCATTGTGCACTCATCCTATAAAATAATTGACGTTAATCGCAGAACTTTTGCCATAGCAGAATTTCTCGAAATATTCCATGTTTGAGTTTCAATCACCTGTACATTCAAAGGCAATTTTAATGCAGTGTGCGGTCCGACCACCTTCTAATAATGTAGCAGCAATTCCCAAAGATTCATCCAAAACAGCACTACGTATTCTTGATCGCCGTGCAATCGCCGGCCTATGTTTTGTCGTCTTGCTCATGGCATTTTACCTTCACTCAACAACTCAATAATATTTTGGAAAAATAAACACAAATCAATAACAACAATATTTTTGAAAATATAAACACAACAAAGCAATAATTATCGCTGATAAAATGAAATGACATTAAATTTTTTTGATATAACTAACGTCACTTTTGACATTCAATTTGTTTGATAAGGTTCAAATTGGCTTTTAAGTATTAGTACAAATTGTTTGTATATGGGAGTATAGAAATATGTTGATTTTACACTTTTTCAAGATTTTTTTTTATTTTCTCTACGTACAAACCTTCTCTGGACTTCCACAAATAATTCAAGACCAAAATTAGCCAAATCGGTCCAGCCGTTCTCGAGTTTTAGCGAGACTAACGAACAGCAATTGATTTTTATATATATAGACTAGCAGTCGCCCGCGGCTCCGCCCGCGTGGATGTCGGCTACCGCTGTAAAATGCCTACCCAGAAAAGACACGGTCAGCAAAATGATTTTCAGATCAATTCACAGACACGGACACTAACATCGACGACGCAGTCATTATCCGCAGGCTGCATAGATTGTCTTTATGTGGATGTTGAAGTTGTTAATGATGAAAATATTTAAATCTAATTAATACTTAGTTTTTACTCTTACCGGCAGTCCCGGAGAGCAACCTGTTGTTTTGGGATAGATAACTAAAGCGATTATTGTAAATCTTCTCCATAAACAACATTTGACATTAAATTATTTTTAGGTGACAAAATAAACTGATGGTCGGGAGCCCCGACCCGTGATAGGGCGCTGTGCAGCAGAAATCGTAATAATTTAAGTTCGCCATAACTTCAAAAACAAACGTCCAATTTTGATCATTCCAAGACCAAATATTATCTACATAAACTGCACTTAGTGATGAAATTAATATTATTTTGATAGGGATTAATAGCATAAGTAAAATAAATGCGTATAAATATAGAACAAAAAAAATCAAGATTTTTAAATAAAAAAAACTGTTGTTGTGCCTCACTCGCCATATATAGGTATAGTGTGTCGCAGACTTTTTAGTAGGTGGTATAAGATCTTTTATTATTATATTCATTCATACATTTTGTGGTTCTATCTTTTATAGTTTAGGCAGCGTACGCAACTGTTCTGGTTGATTTTTACACTTTGTGTCCGAAAAACCCAAATATTTTACGGAACCCTTGTTTTTTCGAAATTATAATACAGCCTATGTTACTCAGTGATAATGTAGCTTTCTATTGAAAAAATAATTATTAATATCGGTCCAGTAATTTTTGAGTTTATTCGTTACATACAAAAATACAAATCTTTCCTTTTTATAATATTAGTATAGATTACATTGACTCCCCCCCCCCGTACCACCCCAGTGACGCTTACATGGAGCCTACATCGCATGCTGGCTAGCTGAGCGCGGTGAGCGGCACCACGCGACTTTTTTCTAATACTTGCATTTTTAAACTCGTGATATCTTCCTAATGAAATGTCCGAATTGAATAATTCAAAAAGTTATAAAAAGGTATTGAAGCCGTCTTGAATACAAAGCATTTTTTTTGATAAGGATTAATACCAAGGTACAAATATAGAGCCTTTTCAAGCGGCGGCATATAAATTAAATTTTTAGAATAAAAAACCGCTTACTGTGACGTAACTATAATATTTAGACATATGCTGTCGCGACACTTTTTGTAGATAATGATGAGTACTGCAAAGTTGTAGTACATAATTTTGTTCTATCATAAATAGTTTTCGCTGCGCACGCTATGTAAGGAATTTTTCAGGTCATTTTTTTACACCTTGGGTTACATTATTGGATTTTTAGTAAGGATCCCTAATTTTTAAAAAAATATAATATAGCCTATGTTACTCGGGGATAATGTAGCTTTCCAAAGGTGAAAGAATTTTTGAAATCGGTCCAGTAGTTTCGGAGCCTATTCATTACAAACAAACAAACAAACAAACAAACAAACAAACAAATCTTTCCTCTTTATAATATTAGTATAGATAAACACGCAAATAGAAAAAATATCTAATTAAATTTTAGGTTCGACGGAGGACTTGCTGTCGATATAACTTACAACGAAACGAGACAGTTTTAAGCAAGTTTGATTGGAGAATATTTAACCAAAAAAATAATATGAAAACAACAATAAAGTTTAAATAAAAACAAAAGTAACTAAAATACTTAGTATGCCTAACATTTTTATACTATGAAATTTAATGAGAATAACAACTAATAACTACTCGTAGTCAAAAATGAGCAAATAATTATGAATTATTTAATGAACAACTAGATTTAACTAACTAGTAATTAAACAGCGTCCTTCCTCCTCTCTCCTACACTATGCTGTGCCCGACAGGGTCCACAATGTATACTTTTGTACCTGAACTACCATCTTGTAAAACACATTGTTGGAACGCAATAAAGTATTGAGTATTGGTCAGAAAGTCATCAAGTTTGTCCCGCTAGAGAAAATCCGCAGATTAATTCATAACAATTCACATTGAATATATTAACTACATAACGTGTGTACGTTAAACTTATAGCAAACGGTATTTTTGCGTCAAGGATCAAAAAGGAAATCCGAGTAAGTAATGAATCTCGTAGCCCCCGCCCTTTTGCGGCATTTGGTGCCGGTGTCAATATTTGACATTTCTATTATAATTCAGTGCCGCGGGAAGGTCAATTGGCAATAGCTGTGCCACTCTGAAATTCGACACGTTCCTGTTATTTCTGTGCTCATGTATAATAAATGGAAAGGTCAGCCCAAATTAAATCTTATCACAAGGCGTGGGTAAGCTTTGGAAAGCGCCTAAAGCGTACAAAAGTCCAATAGTTACTCAAGTATATTAAATAAGAAGGAAAATAAGCGCCATAATTATCAACATATTATAACATGGTATAGTAATGGTAGGGCACATTTGTTTTCGTATAATACAAATGACAGGCGCCTCTTATATATTTAACTGTTTCTCTTATAGTGCAGACGTTAATTATTACTTAGTTAATTAACCACCGTTTTTGTAAAAGAAAGTCTAACCCCAGCTCGATTAAAATAATTTATACTGTATACTGTATACTGTGCTAAATAAAAATAATCTATTGAAATAAATCACATGAAAAATCTTTACTCTATATTACCAATTGAATCAGGTATTTGTGATCGTGAAAAGCTTGGCGAAATTAATCTTTTCAGATGGTGAAGCGGGCGTGCCCTTTCAAACAGCCACAGAAATCCGCGCCATCTTAATTCTTTGAAACACGCTATTGATTAGTTAATTACAACTGTCAGCCTTCACGTTCTGCCAAGCCATTTACCTCCACAACGGCTTTTCCATCTTGCTGAAAAAATGTAGATCTATGATGAGTAGTAACTACATTGCAATCCATATTAAATATTAAAAAAACAATTTCATAACTGTAATAAAGAAGAAATTATTAAAAAAATCTAATGCATTTCTGGGGATCCTTCCTAGATGTGAGGAACCTAAGCCAATATCACCAGATCAACGGACGAAACTCAGGCGAACATAAAAGTTCCCGGTAAGCGGCAATAGGCGCGCGAACTAATATGTGAGACTATCAATATAGTTGGCGTAATGTGGGCGTTTAATATGCTTCTACCTAAACCTCCGGGCAAACAGGCGTGATATATGTATGTAATTACTTAAGAAAGGGAATATTGAATATTACTTGTCAGACCAACATATGTAATGGAACTTAATATTTTTCGCAGTGTTTTACAGCAATATTGAGAAAATACTACAAGGTGATTATTATGACAACCGCCTCTTAGAAACATTAGCTCAGTTTTCTGTTACTTTTTGATTGTAATGGAAGGTTCCCTTAGTGCTATTATATTGGTTACTGTTTGTGTAAGAAAACTTTAAATGTCTTGGCGGGTGATAGAACCTTACCAAGTTTCAGTGAAGTGACACTCGTAGATTTAAGTGATATTCACATGTGCTACGGAATTAAGGCAAGCTTGAAGAAATGAATTAAAGTTGAAAAGCTTTATGAAAGCAAAGGATAAGAAGGTACTATTATTCCATGATAGTACTCGTCACTCGTCGTACTAGCCTGCTTGAGACTAGTTCGTCTGAAATAATTCTTCAACGCTATTAGAATATTTAGCTGTCTGTGCTCAGGGTCCAATCTGTAGTGCTATTTTTTTCTAACCTTTATAGTTGTGGCTTTATCAACATTAATTTGTCTGAGACATTTCATTCGAATATTCCGTGCTACGTGTCATTTGTCAAAACTGTTTCGAAACGAAACTTAGTACTTTCAAATGTGTTTCAAAACGAATCTTGTACCTACAATTAAATAATATTTTGTTGCTCATAACTTTATTTTGCTTGTCTATACCTAACTGTATAATTGTAGTTATTAAACAACATCACGCCCAATATCCCATCTGGGGTAAGCAGAAGTTTTGCTTTAACTATTTAGACAAAGTTCTCTTTTATTACCGTGACGGAAATGTCACAAACAATAAGAGGTGGCTAGTCTTTCACCCATATTTACACTAGACAAGATCATAGTTCCTTATTTCTAGTAGATTTATTTAGATGTGCTAATTTCACGCACCTTTTGAATAAATACCAAAGGTTAACTACAGTTATAAAAGTAAAACAAATAAAAGTTTTGTAGATACTTCAGAGTTGGTGCTCGTACATAACAAGACATCGTTAGTCGAAACAGATTCGAGGCTCGGACTCCCCTGTTCTAATTGCTACAACGTTCTTATAACAAAAACTTTTTGACATAGGTAACTAAAAAGAGAGTTTTCAGTAATTTTCCTTTATTTATATTGAACAACACAAGACGACAAGTTTCGACCTAAGTAATTAATATATAACAAAGTGAGCTACTAAAATAAACAAACCTGGCCACGAAATACTATTAATTTCCCAAGTAAAACAATAAAATTCTAGACCAATATTTGAGTAACTTTTCAGAATTATATGGCTTGAAGATATTATAATTTTTTTGAGTTAAGAACGGGCACGAAAATTGTCAAGGCTTCCCGCCAGTTACAAAAAAAATTACTTAATATGAAAACAATTTGAGAAATCTGAAAAAACCTGTGTTCTGCAGTGAAAAGATCTTCATCTGTCTGTAATAAGCGCACAGATCAAGCCATTACGCAGGATGTCGCTGCTGCCCATCCCAATACAATCAAAGGTCAAATAAAGAAAAGGAAAATAAAAGTCCGGGCAACGTTATATTTTTAATTCATCCTCAAAAGTGAACTAACAACCAGAAATAACGTCATTAAAAATTACTCCCAATTAAAGTAAAAATAATACACAAAATATGCTTCAGGCGTGACTGCGTAGCCTGCATACTACTACTACTACCTAAAGAATACAATAAATATACTAGCTAAAAGAAATACTACTATACTATAGCTACTAGAAATACTAGCTAAAAAAGCCAAGAAAGGAATGCAATCAACTGATACTAGACTATATTGTGCAAATTTAAATTTTGATTTATTTATTTATTTATTAAAATGATCACCAACATAATAAACATTAATAATACCAAGTAAAAATTAACCATAGCAGTATTTAGCTCAATGTCATTATAATTCTTCTTCAGTGTTACCAGAAGTAAAATATTATCTACTGTTTTTGGGAAGATTAATGAGGATCTAGTAACGGGATAAAAGCATATATTTATATTATATTATATTTTATTTCCGTTTCGAACATGAAATACGCTTGTTGTAAATCCACAACAGATGGTGCTAGCGGTACGTTAATATGTACACGTTGTAAACAGAACTTTCATGTGGCTTGTATATATTCTACAGATAAGAAAAAAACAATAAGCACTGAATTTAAGCAGACCTGGGTTTGCCCGGGCTGTACACAAAACCAGCCAAGAGTAGTAAACAAGGATAACACTCCAGTTCGACTAAACCCTGGCTCCGTACAATCTCTACAGGTCGAAACAGACAACATAAACACCCGTAGAGGCGGGTCACGGCCTGAATCTCCACCTTTACAGTCTCAAACCAGCTCCAATTCTTTTGTATCTTCAGCAACGAACTTGGAATCAATTCATAATGTTATGACTCGTGAAATGGCAGTTCTGAGGTCAGAAATGCGGAAGACAATCACTGATGTTATTTCAAAAGAAATGAAACCTATTCGTGATGAAATTTCTGTTATCAGGGAGTCACTAACATTTATGAACACCCAGTATGACGGTCTTTTGAAAAGGGTCACTGATCTAGAAAAGGAGATCAAAGTTTTATCTAAGTTTAAATCTGAGGTCGGGGTCTTGAACGAATCGCTTAATGAGAATAAGTTGCAAAATAATGAGAGGGAGCAGTGGTCCAGACGCTCAAATGTGGAAATCTTTGGCGTTCCCGAAAGAAAAGGGGAGAATTTAATGAAGATAATGACTGATATTGCTAATTGTGGTCAAATTTCTGTAAACCCTTCGAACGACATTGATTTCATTACCCGGGTTGCACCGAAATCTAATGAAAATAAAAGAATTAAGCCAATAATAGTACGCTTTCTATCACGCTGGAAGAAGGATGAATTTTTATCAAAAACGAAGAGGTTACGGCTTAAAAGTAGTGATATTGGCATTCCAGGAGAGTCGTTTATTCATTTAAATGATCATTTAACTAAGGCAAACAAAACCCTTTTACAACGCGTTAAGACAATTTCAAGGGAAAAGTCTTTTCAATATGTGTGGGTGAAAAATTGTTGCATTATGGCTAGAAAATCCGATATATCTCCAGTCGTACATATTTCAAATGAAATGGATTTAAACAAAATAAAATAAGGGCTATATTTTTAAATTATTATTTTTCCTTTTGTTTGTTTTGTGTATTAGCGTATCTGCTTTTTGTGTTTAAAATTTCTTTTGTTATCATAGAACTTACTTTTCCGGGTGCTCCGACTAACGACGCTGACAATTTTTTAAATTTATTTATAAAATATATATTTTTGATCTCTCATTTGCGACTATATATAGCTTATGGTGAAAACAATATGAGTTATACATACTGTTTTATTGATGTTTAATAAGAAGTTATCAGTATACTACCAGAACGTTCGAGGTATGCGAACGAAATCTAATATTTTTTATCGTAATTTGATGCATGCAGAATGTGACATTATTTGTTTAAGCGAGACATGGTTGTTACCGGGAATATATGATTCAGAGTATTTTGACAGTAGGTACAATGTTTATAGATGTGATCGAAACTACGTTTCTCGGGGCGACAGTCTGGGCGGCGGCGTTCTTATAGCGGTACGTCGTGAATTCTCAGTGCGTTCTTCAAACATCATAACCATGCCTGGTGCTGCGGCGGAGGCAATTGAGGTTATTTTGGAATATAGTAGTAATTGTAATTCTAAGTTGTTGCATATTTTTTGTGGCTATTTTCCACATTGTTCATTGCAGTTTGATTGCCTGTGCAGTTTCTTTGAGGCACTGTCTGATGTTACTGTCGAAAGTTCTGATGACGGTCAACTGGTGGTCGGTGATTTTAACATTTCAACTGCGCAATGGAATCGCACTGGGGGTGCTGTTACTCTATCAGATGGTAATAGTTTTGCCCTGGGTAGTTTAGAGTACGCTTTACAAAACTTTTTGTCATTTAATGATTTGAAACAGTACAATGATATCAGAAACCAAAATAACAGGTTGTTGGATCTGGTAATCAGTAGTTGTGAATGTGAGGTAACACATAGCAAGGAACCTTTAATAGACGAGGATGGTCACCATCCAGCACTAAATATTCAAATTAAATCATCAATACCCAATACTTTGCGCCCCGTGTCGCGAACTGTTCGTCTCTTTAGGGTAGCTGATTATGAAATTATAAATAGTGAACTCGCTTCTATCGATTGGCACGACCTGCTGGAAGTCTGTGATATAGATTTGGCTGTTAAATTATTTTATGATAAATTGAACTCTATTATCACTAAACATGTTCCAACAAAAGTGATAAAAAGTGGGCTCAGATACGCTTCCTGGTTCTCTGCGCCTCTTATTAAAATCATAAAGGAGAAACTTAAGTTTCATAAAAAATGGAAAGTGTATGGTAGCCGCAAGGATTTTGACACGTTTAGTCTGTTGCGGGAACGACAGAAAAGAGTTCAACGAGAATGTTATGACAGGTATATTTGTAATGCTGAAAATATGATAAAAATTAACAGTAAATTTTTTTGGTCCTTTGTTAAATCAAAAAAATCATCCTCCGATATACCTGATACTTTATATTTTAACAATAATTTTTCAAGCGATGGTGAAAGAATTTGTTCTTTGTTTAATGATTTTTTTAGCTCTTCTTTTGAGGACCGTTTGAACATAACCCAACACTCATCACAAGTTAGAGAACCAGTGATCGAATCAGGTGCGACTTCTTTGGGAAGCATTAATCTAAGTGTATCATTAATTCAAAAATACTTAAAGAGACTCGACATTTCAAAGGGTAGCGGACCAGATGATGATCCCCCGGTGTTTCTAAAATTATGTCATAAGTTGGCTGTCCCACTGTACCTATTGTTCAAACTTTCTTTGGAATCGGGAAAAATGCCTTTGATTTGGAAGCAAAGCCACATTGTTCCTGTGCATAAAACAGGAGACAAGCATAATATTGAAAATTACAGGCCCATATCCAAAATTAGTGCTATTCCTAAGTTATTCGAAAAAATTGTATACGATTGCATGTTTCCTTTGCTGAGACACATAATTGTGAATGAACAACACGGTTTTATCGATAGGCGTTCCACTGAAACTAATTTGTGTGAATTTGTGCACAGAGTAGCTACAGCTATGGATAAGGGTTGTCAGGTTGACGTCGTGTATACTGACTACTCCAAGGCATTTGACAAGATTCCACACTCTATTTTAATACGAAAACTTGGTGAAGTCGGTATACACGGTGACCTGCTGCGCTGGATGGAGTCCTATCTCAGGGATCGTAGTCAGGCCGTAACTGTTAAGGGTTATTGTTCAACGTTCATTCCGGTCACCTCAGGAGTGCCGCAGGGTTCACACCTGGGTCCTCTCCTGTTTAATCTGTTTATTAATGATGTAGTCACAACTCTTAAGCATTCCAATGTACTAATATATGCTGACGATATGAAGATATTTAAAACTGTTTCTACTCGTCTTGACTGTTCCATGCTTCAGAATGATCTTGACAACCTTTATGATTACTGTCGCAGAAATTGTCTTCATCTTAATTCAAAAAAATGTAATGTAATAACATTTACCCGTAAATCAAAGGTCGTTAGATTTAACTATCAGCTGAGCGACATTAATATTAAGAGAGTAACTGAGATAAGAGATCTTGGGGTGATTGTTGATAGTAAACTGACGTTTGAGGCGCATATCAATAGTATCTCGGCCAGAGCATATCGCATGCTTGGTTTTATAATTAGATTAGGCAGAGATTTTAAGCATGGCTCTACTTTGGTGCTTCTCTTTAATTCCTTCGTCCGCTCCATTTTGGAATATGCGTCAACGGTCTGGAATCCGCAGTATGCTGTGCGCATAAACTCATTAGAACAAATAAATTATAAGTTTATTAAACATCTAAATTACAAAGCACATAAGCTGCCTAACGAAATTATTCCTAGTGTTCCTTCTTTAGAGGATCGTCGTATTGAGAGAGATCAAGTTTTTCTTTACAAGGTTATGAAAAGTCTAGTCGACACTCCATTTCTTTTGGAGAGAATTGGTCTGTGGTGCCCCCGGTCAAGTTCGCGTCTTAAATATTTATTTAGTCTACCCTCTACGAGAACTAAGTATACTGGCAATACGTTTTTGTTCAGATCTTGTAATGAATATAATATAAAGTTCACGTCAATTGATATGTTCAATCTTTCTCTTTATCAGTGGAAAAATTGTATTCACGAGTTAGTAATTAATATTGGTAAATAGTTAAGGGGGTTATTTAGTAAACATCTTCTTTTTTTTTTTTAAACGATTTGTGTCTGTTACTTGTGTGTGTTATGTAATGGTGGAAACTTTATTGATATATGTATTGTATTCTAAGATAAGCATATATAAGTAATAATACATTGTATGTTTCCCAAATAATAAATAAATAAATAAATAAATAAATAATTATAGGCGAAGACAGCATGCAATTAAAACAGTTTATAACGAAAACTCCTAGTTAAAGTTATGGTTTAAAAACACAATAACAAAATAAATTACATTATTAAAAAGCTAAATTAAAGATGAATAACACATTTACACGTTAAATACAAGGCGTAAAGAAACAATGTAAACATTTGAAACGACTTATGCGGACGTTGCAGTGCTGCCAGTCTACAGGGCTACGTCTTTAAGTTTTATTGTATGGCGTGCGCTGTTCGCAATCTTTTTGACAACTTTCCGATGAAGCGTAGCTATCTCAGTAAAGACCTATTTTGCTAAGATACACAGTAAATTAAACAAAAAAATAACAGGACAATTTTGACGGTCAACAGCCAATAGACGGTCTTTAACTAAACTAGTTTCCTAGGTCAGCCTTCAGCCTAGTTTCGGTACTACTTTAGCTTATATACTGTGTAGTCTGCAAGACGTCACGCCTGGCGGGCCGGGCCCATCGATCACAGTCGGCACACACGCGGAGTGAGGCACACACACGCGGTGTGGCGAGCATTCTCCTGATTGAGTATCAATGCCTGTTTACTTTACTGGTGTGTTTTCGGCAAAGGGTTGGTGGAAACCAATCAGGTGTATCGAATTAATAACATAAACAAAATATTGGATTTCTTTATCTATCTATTAAAAAAACACATCAAAGTCCGTTGCGTAGGTTTAAAGATGAAAGTATACA
Organism: Musotima nitidalis; assembly: GCA_949126915.1. Classification (NCBI taxonomy): domain Eukaryota; kingdom Metazoa; phylum Arthropoda; class Insecta; order Lepidoptera; family Crambidae; genus Musotima; species Musotima nitidalis. Next base: position 21,066,646 of record OX421416.1, read on the forward strand.
TAGAAACAGACAGAGGAAATAAGCGACTTTGTTTTATACTATGTAGTGATGATACGTTGTTAATGGTTAGTTTTTGCGCATATCCTACTTCCTATACCTATTATTCTCACTAATATAATAAATTTGATGTTTTTTGAACAAGAGAAATCCACTCGGCACATACCTTATTTTTTTTTTTATTTACGTCGGTAATAAAATGCATTTACGCACTGTCTCCCGGCCAAAGTAATACCCACTAAAAATCTTCCGACGACGCCCGCCGCTTGTTGAGAAAGAGGCGGGGGCCAGTATTGCAGCTCTGACACCACGCCCGCGGCGAACGTCCCCCGGACCAAAACCGGGAGGACCTCCTCAGAGAGACGCAGTGGACGCGCCCCTCCTACCTTGTGCGACCACAGCGTGTGTAGCCGACTTCTCGGAGGGTCCATGGTTAGACAGCAGGGGCCCCCTGCCCCCGCTGCCTAAGACCCTTCTGGCGCTGCTTGACGGGCCCTCCTGGCCCGCCCGCTGCGCCCTCCACAGGTCCCTCTTAGTTTCCCCCTCGGTAGTCAGTACTAAGGGCACCCAGAGTCGCCAATCTCTGGGTGTTACCTTTTCCCTGGCGCCTCCTGCGCCCTACCAGGAGGTACTAAGCCCCCCCACCACGACAAGGTGGAGACCAGTCGAGGGGGACTCGGCACATACCTAGGTTAGCTAGGTAATAAACTTTTTGTTTCATCAAAAAACTGCCTCCCGCTGTGACTTGAGCAAGAAGGTCAGACTTTTATGAACTACAAATTAACTGCAATAACTCTTTCGTATAGCCACCCCGGCAGGCTTCAGGTCAGAGAGGCAGACAGAGATTAGGTCCTACTCCACTACGCAGACCCGGTGCGGGTTGAGTAAGTCAGACATGTGGCATCCTGTTAGATTAGACTATTTAAGCCGCCCAATAGTCCTAGTATCGCAGAGGTACAAGAGTTTTTATGTTTACAGTAATAAGAAATATACAGTTTCACAAAATTTACTTACCTAAGTAACAAAAACAATCTTAAAAATAACGAAGCTATCAACCAATCCACTGTTGACACTACGACGATACATAAACACGACGAGGAAAATTATTTGGAATTTACCTTTCATATTTATTTCAGTTCAGCCTAAAGCGGGAAAATAAATAATCTTCCCGACATTCGCGTTGTAGGAAGATCGTTTTGCTTTTCCTAAACGCGACCAAATCATTTTTGGGACGAGTTTTTTGATAAATAAGGCGCCATGGAGCAAAAGACATCGGGCTGTAGCGAGCTCGTATATTAAGCCTCCTGGGAAACTATTTCATTTGCTGACACAATAGAGTGATAAACAATTTGTTTCTTGAGATATGTGTGGTAAGTGGCGTAAAGAATCGCCAGATCGCTGAGAGACCGAGAAAAAGCAAAGACGACGCGTACAGACCACTAAAGGAATAAATAAACTATATTTTATTTTACTTCATTAACTTTAGTTGCATTACACACTAAAATAAGGCATTGATTACTTAACCAAGCTACGAAGCCTCCGCTCAGCACACCTAACACATGATAAACTAATATTCAGAGTATTATCATCATTACAGAATTTTGTTCCATGCACAACTCCTACTTTATTTATGTTTGTCAACCTTCATTCTCCAAAGTCTCTTACTATTCACTGAAACGCTCGCATGTACTACTTTCTAATTATAATAAGTAGCTACCCCCACTCAGTAAGTATATATTTGCGCCGTGGCTAGACCTGACAAAGTCCATTAAATTTTCAGAACAATCACGTTAGCCATCGAAATTTTGTGGGTGTGTCGTTGTTTATTGGAGGAGCGTGCAATCTAACAATTTTCCCCAGTTCGGGTGAGAATGACGTTCTATTAGCGCCGACCGTCCGTCCGTCCGACTCGGACGCTCGGACAAACGGCATCTAATAGGAGACCCCTAGGAGACCCACTTCCGGACATATCCTTTTATGTTACCTACGTAGTTCTCGTCCGGTATAGAAGACTGATTGAATACATCTCAGTTGCAAATCAAGCTATGAAATATTTAACAGTTTGGTGGAACAGGGATTTTTCAAATACCATCAATTGTTATAGCTTTCTTAGAGAAATAAAAAGAACTAGACGTTTGCTTGATAGTAGGTAAAAAATAATAATTTAAGAAAAAATAGACGATTTTGTTTTTAAAATCGCACATACCTAATAATAATTCTTCTGGAAGCTAAACTTCCATATAAAAAACATAAAACATCATCCCCTATTTAATTTATTTATTTATTTAATCAGAACGGAATACAGCAATTACACTAATTATCAAAAACAGTAAAAGTTAAATATAATATTAAAATCTTACACATTAAAACTTATTTTATCCTATTTCTTACAATACCTCAGACACACTGACAAAATCTCAGGCCATCCATCCGCAAACAAATCACAGTCGGCTGCTGCATCCAAAATGGCATTAAGTGCGTTGAGTGTCTAAACTTATTTCCCATGATTGCAAATATTAGTTAAAAGTGATATGATTTGTTATCGCGTAAAAACAATTTTATAAAAGCGGTGTCTTAAACTGCATAAGGTCCTTGGAAGACTGTATTCTAATTCGACACGATTACATAAAAGGTACCATTGCTCTGTATGTATTTTTTTTATAGATATAGAATCTTTATACAGGTGACAAAATTAAAAGTTCGGCAAAGGGGAGCCGAACAGACTGCTTCATAATAATCTCACAAAGTACCTCTCCGCGGCGGCCGCCCCGGGTGCTATCGCCTAATATTCATTCCTTTCAGCGGTTTTGGAAACTCGCGGATAAAAACCTTCCTACCTACCCTTTGTGTTTACCCGTAATTTTCGAACCCCTGATTTGAATATGAAAGATCACAAACAATAGCAAAACCCTTGCATACAAATTTCAATGTCATAAAATGCTACCCAAATTACGTAATAAGATCCCGACAGAACATATCAACATGAATATTTATAATTTTTTCCGTCAATTCAAACAAATGCCGTTAGAATTTAAATGAATTGAGTAGGCTTCTGAATAACATTATTTTTTTACAGACGAACATGTACTTATAGTTGTATATTATTTGACAACCGATATGGCGTGGTGGCTAGTATACCCGCATTCCACTCCTGAGGTCGTGGGTTCGATTCCCACACAGGACAAATATTTGTGAGTATAAATATGAATATTTATTCTGGTCTGGGTGTTTTTCTATATGTATATTAAGTATATATTTACAAAAAAAAAAAAAGTATTTATGTATGTTTATCCGTTATTTAGTATCCATAACGCAAGTTCTTAATGATACTTATCTTGGAACTAATTAATTGGTGTAAGTGTCAGAAATATTTATTTATTTATTTATATATATTGATATTAACCAACACGATACTTCACATTATATGCAAAAATGAGTTTATATCTTTGTTGTGCTTAAACGTGCGTAGAAAGCTTGAAGTTTGGAATTCGTACCTAAAATTTGCATAGATAGAACCTGAAGCAAACCTGCGGCGGAAGCTAGTTTAAATATTAGCACAGATATATACAGTTAGAAAGAGCTCCGCGCTAATAATGACTGCCAATCATAAGTTCCTGCTGAAGTTTGAGGGGCTCCACAAATCAACTTATTTCAAAACAATTTTCATAAGTATGTTTGTGGTGCAACTAACTTGTAATTCCTTCCGTTTAATACGGAGGCGTCTATTCAATGCATTGAATTTTGAAACCTTTTTCTTTCATCACGTTTTATTTTTAATTCAGATTTTCTTACTGATTCCTTATGATAATTATATTATAATTGTACTTATATTTTTTCCAGTGAGATTACGTGTAATCCTCGTGACGTACGCGTACCGTAACGAGGGCGTAAAAGCTCTCCTTCGCTTATCCGAGACAATGTTGTCTTATTTCGGTATTATATATAATTATTTCTTATGTGGTATATGATAAGTGTAGTTTGTCTTTTTATTTTAGTTTATATATATACTACCGCACCGCCTTTAAAGATGTCTGCTAACCCTAAGGTTAACTGTCAGAGAATGCCTTATGGCATTCAGTTCGCTATTTGTAATAATTTTAAGTGTAAATAAAGATTAAATAACTGTCATAAAATTGCCGTCACTCGCCTCTTCATAAGTTTTTGTCCGATATATATTTCTCTTTTTTTTTGCAGAAATTTTAACTTTGGAAATACCAGGGCACTGACTTCTGCGCCATATTGGTAGCACTTCATCGATTATTACAACATCGTATTGTACAGATCGACGTAAAGCTGAGTCCACAGAGGACAGTCCTTGTATGGGTGACCATTTGTGTGGCGTTAAATACCGTGCTTTGCAAGGTACGTTATTCACAATATATAGTAGTGCCAGCCTAGATAGAGGCCTAATTCGGCAGGTTTAAAACATAACGCTATACACCTGTTTCACTTTGGTTCGTGAGAGAGCTCGCCCGTGCTCAGTTGTGAGACACTTATGGGCTCAAATATTTTCTGACATTTAGACCAATTATTTAGTTCCAAGATAAGTATAATAAGAACTTGTGTTATGGATAATGAAAAATATACATTCATACTTATGTTTTTTGTAAATACATAGTAAAATATTCAGACCAGTGTATATGATTTGTCCCGTGTGGGAATTGAATCCACTACCTCAGAAACGAAGTGCGGGTATACTCGCCACCACGCCATATCGGTTGTCCAAATAAACCTGATAATAGTGTCAAGTTAGGTATTAATCAAACTTTCCTAGAACTCTTTGATTTGTTGTAAACTGATTAAAACGGCTTGTATATAAACTACTTAGAAGGAAAATACTTTGCACTATTAAGGCTCCAAAGAAGCACTTCCCTAACTGTTTGTCCGCTAACGTGCCCGTTCACTACGGTATGAAATTACGAGTAGAGTGGAGAACAATTGGGTTAAAACTAGTTATATTTGTCCTCTCACCTGTACCTGTACAAAATGTAATAATTAGATCACTGGTTTACCTTAATCTTTCATGATGATTTACAATATATACATAATTTCTACCTTCCTTTCAAATCTTGTGACTGCAGAACACAAGTTTTTGTAGGTTTATCAAATTGCTTTAATATTACGTACTGTGTCTTGCACCTGGCGGGAAAAAAATTCCTTGTCGATTTTCTTGCCCGTTCTCTTACGATCAAGATAGTTTTTAAGTTTTTTTGCTTGACTTTACTTGATTATTATGCCATGAAGACTTATTATGTTTCCCAAGAAAATTTTATGGTGATAAAACGAAATGCCTTCAGCCTAAATTATAACTATTTAAATAATTGTATGATTTTATTTACAAAATTTTGCGCTTACTTCATTATTTTTTTTTGTTTCTCCGACGTACTAAACATTTTTCAATGTTACAGCAGTGTCTAACAAAAAGCGTTTTTTCGTACACTGCTGGAATATTCGTAGTATATCGCAATCTTAATTAGCTAACTTAGACTAACAAGGTATAAGTGTTCACTACGCCGCAATTAACCGTTCAGTGAGCCGGGTAAGTAAGTTATCCGGTAATTAACGTAATAGAGCATCGTGTCCGATTCCGGCCCAAATCCGGGACACGTGAGTGAGTACAGGTGCGGATATTCAGCTAACTACACGACGAGATCATAGTGAAATATAAAGTATGAGAAAGTATAAGGTAGTTTGTTGTAGTTTCACTTTCAGTGGTTCGTTTATAGGTAGTTTTTTTCTTTTTATCATTTTGATGCCACATAACCTTGCTATAATAATAATGCACTAGCTGGCTGCGTTATAGATCTAAAACATACAATCTGTAGTTGATTTCCTTCTAATTATTATTTGCCTTAAGGGTAAGTAGTAAAACAAATGTTACTATGTAGATATGGATAAATATTACTTCCAATTTTAAATCATTTTGTAACAAATCCTTAACTGTACAAACAAAAAATGAAAATTGACATAATATGGTGATCCATCGGCTTTGTACGTCACTGAAAGCGCAGGTTTCTGCCGGTGAGGGGTACATACGTACTTACAGACGAATTTTATGACGTATTGCCGATGGAAAATTGAATGATATCCCCATACCATTTCTGTGGCCCTAGATAGGAGGTCGACTATTTATTTTTCCGAAATCTTACCATCTTATCTTGATAACCGGTACCAAAAGCTTAACGTGGCTTCTGAGGCACGGAATCGCTGGATGCTCAGTGATAATTAAAGGAGTGAGAGCATGAGACAGATTTATAATTATAGAGAGTGACACTCAGTCTCCGACGGAGAGAGCTTGAACAATTTAAGGATTGCCGATGATATTGCTCTGGTTGCAGATAACATTGATAAAATGAAGTCAAAATAGGATTAAAACAGACTAAATCAAAAACTAAGATTATGACAATCATCCCAGAGGCGGAAAATAGCCAGCTACCTGTGGAAGTCGACGGTCAAATCACTCTTGGTCTAATCAGGTGGCAGAAAACGGAGACAAACAAGAGACAGACCACCACGGAGATGGGTGGATGACATCCGTCAGCAGGCGGGTGTAAACTGTATGCAGACGGCGATAGATAGACATGCGTGGAAAATTGGAGAGGAGATCCGAAGGCAGGAGCATCACGGGACACCACAGATAAATAGAAGGCAGAACAGTAGGAAAGCTGACTCCAGGCCAGTAAGGTCGCAACCGGGATGACGTCTAGATCGTGCCTGTGTGTTTTCTCCCAAACCCCAAGTGCTGGTCTAGGAACCATCCACATAATGTGCAGTATCCTGCCAGTGGTTCGAGTGCTGAACTATCAGCAGCAGAAATTTGGGAAGTCGTTCCCATGTAAGACCATTAGGCTCTGGGCTTCTCTACCGACTCAGGTGTTTTAGTCCCTTTAATACTGGGTGTTTAAGCGGGGCGTGAAACGGCATTTTAGCAGGCCGTCATAAGTGGGTGCACTTTGTACCGTTCTTATTCCGCGGTACGTAGCGCCTTCCCTTTTTTTGGACTGCATCGACTAAATATAATTTTGACGACCGTTATGGCGTGGTGGCGAGTATACTCGCTCTCCGCTCCAAGGTCGTGGGTTCGATTCCCACACAGGACTAAAATTTGTGTGCATGAACATGAATATTTGTTCTGGTCTGGGTGTTTCCCTATGTATATTAAGTATTTATTTACAAAAAAAAAAAGTATTTATGTATGTTTATCCGTCATTTAGTATCCATAACACAAGTTCTTAATGATACTTATCTTGGAATTAAATGATTGGTGTAATTGTTAGAAAATATTTATTATTATTATTTATTTATTTATTATATAATCATTATGATGTGTAACATTAAAAAAAAACGCTTGTATGATCTGACACACAATTCTTATATATAAAATTTTCGTTCCCATGCTCCTCCGAAACGGCTTGACCGATTCTCATGAAATTTTGTGAGCGTATTGAGTAGGTCTGAGAATCGGCCAACATCTATTTTTCATCCCCCTAAATGTTAGGGATAGTCTACCCCAGTTTTTTTTTTAATGTACTAACTTGAAATTTATTTATATGGCAAAACAACGTTTGCCGGGTCAGCTAGTACATAAATAGAAAACGCTGATGGGGCACTTGTGAATGTTCAGATAACTTAACACTAACGCGCCCATGCAGCTCAAGGAGGAGATTTTTAGCGAATTACTATAATATAGGTATAGATGAGAATATCGGACAGATGTTCTCTGAATATTATGGGTGCGGTCTGTAAGTGTTGAGTGCTGCTAATTACCTATTACATGCATCCCCGCCGGGTCTACAGACGCTAATGATCGTACGAGTACTTAACTTGAATGCAAATACAATAGTAGATAAACCAACGCGTCTGAACATAAGATGTAATCTATATGATTGTATTGACAGAATCAATTTGAAATAAAACTGGAAAACGGTCCGCCGGGTCAGCTAGTATGTAATATATGTCCATCTTTCAGAAATCAGAATTATGTCGAAACTCTTGCTAATTACTTATAGTTGAAGTGGCGCTATTAAAGTTACGTTCACAAGTGTTTTGGAAAGAAGCCCAATAAATAAATTATTTAAAAATAAATAGTGAATTATCAGTTTTATCGATTTAATTAAATTGTCATCAATCAACTTCTCTAAGCCAATATTAAATAGCCATTTTTCATTCGACGTAACGGGGCATCCGTGACTTTTATGCTTACTCAATACCTACTCGTATACAAGTTATGTACTTATAAAACACTAGGTAAACACATATTTTTTTATTTCTATATATGCAAGTCAGCAAGGCTCATTAAACAGGAAGGCTCATTAATGAGGAATCGGTTTGTAAACACATTTTTTTTATTCTAAAATAGTGTTTATGAAACGATTCCTAGACATTGTGATATAGACCGCTACATGGTACAAACAGAAAGTAATATCTATGATAACCGCGGTTATAGCGCTACTTAAGAAGTCCCGGGCAGGTCGACGACGGCGAGGTGAAACAGATTTCCCAGGAGGGCTGCGGCCGGGGCCAACGGTGGCACCAAAGCGGGCTATCTGCCAGATACCTGTGCCTTGCCGGTACAGCAATACCAGTTTACATTTTAGTTTAAAATGTTCTATATGTGTTTTCACTCTCTCCTTGGTTCCCGTGGAGGCCCGTGCTCACTAGGGGACGACAATGAACTGAGATGATGATGTGTTTTCTTTTCCTACCACATTATTAAGCGATCGCAAGTTCGATCAAGATCACTTATAATAAATACTTTAAATCCTTACTAATATGGTAAATGAGATTGTTTGTATTTAAAAGTTTACCTCAATTGGCCAATTTTGACAAAATTTGATACATATATACCGAACATACACTCCATGAAATATAGGTCTTGTTTGGAGTGCGTTTACCCACAGCCCCGCGATTGATGGCAGCCAATTACTTTGTGTAAGAGATGTTCCTCCATCACAAGTAATTTGCATTCTGATTAACCAATTAAAACCATGAAACGTTGCGATGCTCACGGAACGATCTTCTCGATACCCTTTTCATATTCGTAGCTCGTGCGTATGAAACTGGAACTGTTGCTATTCTACGCCTATTCGTGAAAAACGTGACTTGATGAAGTCTTAAAGCCTACCTACTTTTTCTCTTTAAATGAGATGTACGATTTTTTTATTGCAATATGACTTGGCTTTGATGAACATGGTAAATCTTGGGTTCTTTCAACTTCACAATCAATGAGTGAAGTATAATAAAAACTGTAGTGGTTTTATTTCATCAAGGATCACAAACTTTCGACGGGATTGGAAAATTATTTTCATGGGCATAATTCGCGGCCTAGTTTTGTGCGCGGGCTGTCTTGCTCGAATTATACACTCCTCTCGGTGGATTCAGCAGTGGACCTTTGTTTAATAATGATGATTATTTCGCCACGATATTAAAACGGCCAACATTAAATACTGTACAGCTGGCATTATAAAATTTGGCCAGTAGTGTTACTCACTCATTTAGTTCAATTAGTTCATTTAGTTCATTTAGTTCATTTAGTTCATTTAGTTCATTTAGTTCATTTAGTTCATTTAGTTCATTTAGTTCATTTAGTTCATTTAGTTCATTTAGTTCATTTAGTTCATTTAGTTCATTTAGTTCATTTAGTTCATTTAGTTCATTTAGTTCATTTAGTTCATTTAGTTCATTTAGTTCATTTAGTTCATTTAGTTCATTTAGTTCATTTAGTTCAAATAGTTCATTTAGTTCAATAGATCTCAAGACTTCCAACTCACGCACTGTTTCATTCAGCTCAATTATATTTCATAATTTATGCATCATGGGTAGAAAGATCTATTACAATCATAAAATTATAAAACCGAAAATATTACATACTGATCGCGCCTAGTGTCGGCGTATACGCGAAACTGGCTTGTGCGGAGTCACCGAGCCGTACGACTGTCATGCTCTTACAGTCATTTCATCACCTAGCATAATCCCGGTTGCCCCAGAATCAATCCTAGGGCCCAAAGTCTGCTCACCGGTCTAACCAGATTTGGCGGAACTTCAGTTATTACATAGAGCGAGGTCCTCCCGGTTCTGATACGGGAGGCGTTGGCCACGGGCAGAGTGCCAGAAGCAAAATACAAAGTCGGTGGGCGTCGTCAAAAGCTTTTTAGTGGGCAGGACTGCGGTGGTCGCGTCTGCCGCAGTGAGCCCCACACTCTCCTCCCCGTCCCTCCGTTGGCCGGGAGACAGTGCGTAAACAGCATTTTTTTACCGACTATAAAAAAAAAGTTATTACATAGAGCGACTGCCATCTGACCTCCACAACCCATACATCATTCTATGGTTAAACCAGTTGTCAGAATAGTAGAAGGTACTTCCTAATAACGACTGCCATAGATGTTCATGACAGCCGGCACCAACGGCTTAACGTACTTTCCGAAGCACAGAGCAAGTGATAATTATGATAATTACTTTGATAAGTCACTGCCACAAGGGTTTGAACCCTAGACCCACTAAATTAGAAGTCTATGGGTCTCGCCTCTGGGCTATTGTCTCGCTCTTGCAGTACTACCTAATATACCCGTACGTTTTACCCTCATTCACTTCTCATATTACCGAGTTAGTGAACTAAATGAACTGCTTTGGACTATAGTGAATAACTGATACATATGAACTAAATACGTTAAGTACTTCAATTGTGTCATTCATTCAGGAACTACCCATGTCTACTAGACACCATATTGCTAAGATGCAACAAAAAAACAACCCACCGCATACGAATACTGTAATTTATTAAATGCTTCTGAAAGTGACTTGCAACTCTCATAAAAATATAAAAAAAGTGTCAATGGTTCATTGGAAAGCCATCCATAGTTAGTGGAAACTCGGTCAATTCTAATAGATATGGCGGGTGCAGCGAGCGGGGGGCGGGGAGGGGCACCACGACCCAATTAGGTGGTCCCGGCTGTTTGATGACAAATAATGTTTGTGGACATTCGGCGTGCAGCCACGAGCCTCGCGCCGACTGAGCTGGGCATCATGGGGATCTTTTGGAAATAAGTTCATCTGTATACTTGATCCACAAACATTAGGCTTTTTATTCATATGTATATGTACAACAAAGGACAATATTATAATAAGGTTTATTAAAGGTTTAGGTAAGTTTAAGGACCAACTGATTAGCGGAATACGTGGACTTTTGCAACATTTGCGAAATTATGAGTTATCACAACAATGGGGTGTGTCTAAAAATATATACAGGTCAAATTGGGAAACCTCTTTCTTATTTTAACTATATCTTTCCCTGTAGGGAAACTGTAGTTAGGTTCGGCTGGATGAGATTACTTTTAAAGATAAGTCCATCGCTGTTCTTGATCTAAAAAATGTAAAGTATTTTTGTTTGAAATTGTATGTACAATATGATAATAAGGTTAAGCAAAAGTAACTCGTTCTTTAAGGATCTTCAATGGCGACCGCGAACAGGTAAACGTAGTAGAGGACGGCCTTTCACCCAATGATTTGGTTCAGGCGGCGGGAAGCCGGTGGATGCAGGCGACTAAAGATCGCTCAATGTGGTTATCTATTGGGGAGGCCTATGTTCTAGCAGTTGACGTCGTATGGCTGAAATTATGATGATGTAGTTACTCGTATAAGGATCAACTCATAAATGGAATTCGTGGGCTTTTGCAAAACTGTAGAAATGCGACATTATGTCTTATCACACCTTTATGCGTCTACATTTTTTGAGCTACCAAAAAAGGTGTGTTTGTATTATTCCACAACAACTTGAACCCCCACCCACAATCGCATTCATACATAGAAGTGATAATTTATTAATTCAGGCGTTACTTTGCGGAAATCCATTGTAAGCAAGTGATGGATTAAAAATATATTTGTAACAATTCCCGCGCTACTATAATTTCCCGAAAAATCGAGAAACTATTCAACACGACACGTGTTTCGCCCTTACACAGGGCATTTTCAGGTAAGATAGGAGCCTCAGAACAACGATGTCTTCACGACCAACGCTGAAACGAGAGTGAAACGTTAAAACGTTAAAATAATAGTAGCGCGGGAATTGTTACAAAGATATTTTTAATCCATCACTTGCGTACATATAAGAGAGCATACCGTGCTGTTTCATTGGAATTCGGAAATATAGCGTATTGTGTTAATTTCGGATATTATCGCTCTAACGGCGTCATTTAACTGATTGCATGACAGTTATTACATATTAGTTACCTCGTTTGCATGTAAGAACTCATGTAAGAACAGTTCAGCTGCTTATCTGCTTAGACCAGTGAGCAGACCCTGAGTCCTTAGCAAAGTCTAGAGCATACCCGGGACAAAATTCTAGAACGATGATAATGAGATACCTGGTCTGCGTACCATTGTATTCAAGTTTGGCTTCCTGACAGTCGAGTTTCCGTTTTCTTAAACTAACTAAAACAATACTTTTATTATCTTAATCGATATAAACATGCCATTGACCAATCAATCAAAGGCTGTATTTTGAGAATAATTAACCGAGAACCTTATAATTTTACGCAATTATCTTTCTCTTTTAGCCGTTTTTCCAATTCATTTAAATTCATATTCATTTATTCAAGTTTGGCTCAAAAGAGCTCTTATGAACGTCAAAACTTAAAAACTAGCGCGCCCATTCACTGCGGGCGGGAGCTTGATCGTAAAAGAACGGGCAAGAAAATCGTCAAGGTTAGTTAGTTAATCGTTTTGTTTATGTTTTGTGTTTTGTTTTGTTATGACCTTTACCCAAACCTTATAATAACGCCTCATATGTTCCAAAACCCAATTCACACCTGATTAAAATATGAAAAACTTCAAAGACGATAAAGGGTCGACCGAGTTTATTTATCCTTAAATATAATTTTAAATAAGTATCGGATAAACGTGATTCTGAATTTTATGGAAAATTAAGAGTTGATTCTATAAAAATATCTGATTGGCATTAAAATATTAGAGAAGAAAGACTGTTTAAACGGGGCCATGAAGCAGGCATTTGTATTTACTGAAAAGTTCCTTTTTGTCTCAAAACAATTCGTGGACATATATGGTAAACTTTGAAATTTCTCTGATATTAACCAAAAATATCTTATCTGTTGCTCTGCGATTTCTTTGAAAGTGTTGTACACATAATTTAGAATGGCTTTTGTCAGCAATTCAGTGCAGAAGTTTAGGCTATACTAAATATATAATATATCACTCGTATATAAATTCAATGATAATTCTATTTATGAAACAATATAACAGAGCAAGAAACATACCTTTAAAATATTTCAAACATTAACTACATACTAACATAATGTCACGCCTCTTTCCCGTAGGGGTAGGCAGAGATCACATCATGCAAAAGATGGTCGACAGCGAGACGGCGTGGGAGGCGATGGCCTCCTTCTGCGAAGTGGTGATGTCGCAGAAGGAGGCCGCGGAGCGGGAGAGGGAGCGGGATCCGCTCTCTCTCCGGATACGCCGTTGGCGTAGCGGGCGGGCCAGGAGGGCCCGTCAGGCAGCGCCCGGGGGGGTCTTAGGCGGCGGGGGCAGGGGGCCCCTTCCGTCTCGCCATAAACCCCCCCCCGAAGTCGGCCAGTTACGCCATGGCCGCACATAGAGGTAGGGGGGGGCGCTGCACATTGCGCCTCCTTGAGGAGGTCTCCCCGGTTCTGATCCGGGGGACGTTGGCCGCGGGCGGGGTACCAGAAGCTACAAATCCAGGCACTGGTGCCTCGCCCCTTTTCAACAGCGGTGGGCGTCGTCTGAAGTTTTTTAGTGGGTAAGACTGCGGTGGTCGCGTCTGCCGCAGTGAGCCCCACACCCCTCCCGGTCTCCCCCTTTTGGCCGGGAGACAGTGCGTAAGCAGCATTTTTTAACAGACGATAATAAAAAATAAAAAAAAATAAAAAAAGGCAGAGATCACATCCTTCCACTTGCTACGATCTTGGCTCACACTTTTAGCTTCATTAACACTCATTAACCTCCTAATACATGCCCGTCGGCTTAGAGTTTTATTGACTCCACTTTCATTCATCCTCTCAACATGACCAAACCATCTAAAACCTTTCTCAATTCTTGTAACTTTATCTTCTTTTACACCAGCTTCAACCCTTATCACTTCATTCCTAATCCTATCCCTCAATTCCACACCTAGAATACTTCTGAGTGCTTCTGCTTCTGAGTAGAGATGAGCTCTACTGCATTAGTCTTACTTTCATATTTCTTCTGCCATAACCAACATTCGCTTTCAATTAATAAACATTAACTAAAACAAAATTATTGACAGCTCTGTAAGTACTAAACACGCTCTTGTCTAATACCTGAAAATATTTATTAAAAGCATTTTTTATAAAAATAATGGACACAAAATATGTGTGCTGTGTTTCGTATAAAAAATTAATAATAATTAGAATTAATACAGTTTCGAAAATTAATATATAAATAATGAACCTCCTGAAACTTGGCTTGCTTTTGATTTTGACTTTGAAACTTGGCAGCCTCTCAGCACCACCCTCAACACGTCACCCAAAGGGCGCGGCGCGTCGGCTCCAACGTGGAAATTTAAATGTCAGGTCATGCAAAGAGCATCCCCATCTCGTAATCGAATAAAATGTCACAAGCAAGTTTAGGAAATAATGCAACAGGTAGGTTTGTATTGGCATTTATTTTACGGACCTAGTGGAAAGTATAGATGTGTTTTTATTTCCAATATGAGTGACCAATACAAAGGGTTGAGACGCGGTCTAATTACGACCAAAGGAACACGTCGTTCAATTGTAACTGTACATTTCCTTATATAAAAATATATTGAGGAATTTCAACCAATAGAATATAAAAGAGTTACGTAATAAATAAGTTTGTTTACACAGAGTTGCCTGAAGTTTGGAAAATGTACAGTTAAGATGTGTCTATCGTTTGTTATAAAATAATACATATCTTTTTTTCAATCTAGGCCTTGATGGATCACTTAGGTATGTCAAGATAAATGAATACTAACGCCTGTTCGTTTATACTATTTACTTTAACATATAATAGTTGAATTATTATTTATATTTCACACTGTGTTACAGTTTAGCTCTGTCCTAGAAAAACTCTTTTATATTGTAATAACATTTTTTGGTCAAGTATTTTTTCAATTTATTCTAGAATATATTGAAGCTGCAGGTTTCTTTTAGTTGCTGTGGTATTTTATTATATATCTTAATACACATTACATAGGGCCCAGAATGAGATATAGACAACTTTGATGTCGGTAGAGCTAGTGAATTTTTATTTCTTATGTTACGAGATTGTGAGTAATGGTCTTTCTTTAATAGCGAACCATATAAGGAAAAAGAGATGCATACAGACGAATATACGAGAGGTATAAAAGGTGTAAAGTTTGCTTAGATTATTAAGTTAAGAAGACATTGATATGATGTCTTGTTCTGCAGCCATCTGCACCATTTATCAGAAGGTGCAACATTAACACTAAAGTAGACACAAGCAGACCAATCCCCTCTTTTACTACCACTAGTTATCGTGGAATGTGTCCTCGAATTACTCGCACTTATATTTCATACTAATAAATACCTACAATACACTAATATTGGACTAAATCGTAATTAATTTATTTTTATTGGATTGTCAGTCCATAATTAAATAGTGACTTGGTCTCAACAAATAAATGGCTGTATTAGTATCTTATTTTCCAAAACTAGTTTGAAATCGTGTTCTAATGTGTAAATATAGTGTATTTTTAGACAAACTTCTTTGGGAATGAACACAAATGTCAAATCACAATTCACGGCAATATGTCATTTTCCTACAATTGTGTAGTAAGTCCATATTTATAAAATTGTTAATAAATTAACCGAAATGCCATTGCCTTAGAGGGTCTTTATTAATTTGCTATTGTGTTGTGTAATGTTATATTATCCAATGTTAAAAAATACTTGGTGTGGTTAGAGTAAATAAATAAATAATAATAATAATAAATAAATATTCCATTACAATCACACCAATTATTTAGTTCCAAGATAAGTATCATTAAGAACTTGTGTTATGGATACTAAAGAACGGATAAACATGCTTAAATACTTTTTTTTTTGTAATTATATACTTAATATATATAGGAAAACACCCAGACCAGAACAAATATTCATGTTCATGCACACAAAGATTTGTCCTGTGTGGGAATCGAACCCACGACCTCTGGAGTGAAGTGCAGGTATACTGACCTCCACGCCATATCGGTCGTCAAATGACGTGTGAGAGTGTATGGGGATCCTACCAAGATCTAAGGAGCCCGAGCCAACCTCGCCTGCAAGTGGTGCACCAGCCGAGGGCGCGCTAGTTTTTAAGTTTTGACGTTCATAAGAGCTCTTTTGAGCCAAACTTGAATAAATGAATTTTGAATTTTGATCAATGGACGAGGCTCTGGCGAACCCAACAGTGCCCGGTAAGTGGCAATAGGCTCGCCACCTATTACGTGGGAAGTGTGGGCTTATAATATACCTCTGCCTACTCCTTCGGGGAAACAGGCGTGAATGTATGTATGTAAAAAATACTTATTACGAATAAACTTTATCTAGGATTGGCTGCCAGAGATTTTTCATAGAAATAAGTTCACCTTTGTACATCTTTTTTGTTCCTATGTTTTCTGATCTATGCTTATGAGAAATAAGGGATATATATAGACAGCTGATATCATAACTTCCCTAACCTTTGGAATAGAGTTAAGGTCACTCTAATGTGACGCATACACCTAAGTACCTTTCCTTCGTCACAGCCACTAAGCCTGCGACTGGAAGAAATCATTGTGGTTCCTGCAACCCTCGTCAGGATTGGATCCCGGAGCAGCTTACGGTGCGCCGCTGGGTCTATTTAACTGGTGCTTCTCATGTATTACCGAGACATACAGATAGATAAGCAATTTTTTTTTAAGCTGTGTTTTCATCATTTTCGCAAAGAAAACAATCCATAAATTTTTTTGCATCTTTCAGACTTTAAGTGCGATCTGCTGTAAAGATAAATAATATACAAATAAATTTTGAATTTTTACAATAACCTTTCATTTTGTTTTAAGATTAAGAACTTGTTTTCTAAATAATAAGTTACGGAAACACATTTTTATTTTGATGTAAATAATACATAGTGGCCACTCAAATATTCATGTTCATTAATACAAAGATTTGTCTTTTCCTCTGTTATTGGACAGTTCAGAATGTTTGTTCCTTTTTTAATTAATTGTTGATGTTCTCTTACAGAATATATATATATTGAAAGCATAGTCAGTCCGTATGTGACGTGTTTGTTCTTTAACCAAACATGGTCTGAGTTAACTTTACTATTATAGCTATACCTTAAAGGCTTTTTTTTTATAAAATAACGCTATCAGAGGCGATCTTACACATATCCATAAAAGATACTTCTGAGTTCTAAAACTTCCACATGTACGTATCATTCTCCTCGTGTCTGAACATTAAAACGTCCCCGCCGCGTCGCCGGCACTTCACTAAAGCTGCGACATTTTATTTGAGCTGTCCCGCCGAAGCCACGCTCATAAAATGGCCGCTTAATGCCAGTTCAAACAGTTCCTGGCTAAATCTGGGCCCGGAGCACGAACCTCGCCAACTCCTTAATGGACCTAACTTCCAATCGATTTTATTTACACTGTTGTTTGAAACTCGCGACTAAATCTCAAAAAAGTTTCACATGCACGTAGTTTGTATTCGTAGAGGGGCTTTGGGTAGTCTACGTCGCCCATTAGTCTTTTCGTACAAGTTTTAGGACGAGTAGTGTTGCTAACAATATTTGTAACCACTTGAAGCCGTCTAGTATAATACTCGAGTCGGCGCGAGCTTCGTTATTGTCACGTCAATATATAAAAGGGTCGCAACCTTTCTCGTCCCTCTAGCTGATACGGAAAATATTGTGTCGGGGAGGAGATGCTCAAGTAAAATGTAATAGCAGGTCACACATAGTTGCGGGATTGTTCGAAAGGGTTACCGCGGCCTTGGTGTTACAGGCTCAAGAAGGAACACGGGTGGTTTTTAGTCAGTAGAAGTCTGACACACCCTCCCGCTTCACCCACAGCGGGGGACGGTCATTTGATGATTACAGTACAGTACATTTTAAAAAAGAACTACTGACATTCCTTATTGACAAAGCATACTAGACTGTTTCCGAATACTTAAATGACATTTGTCTTTAATTAATACATAACAAATTGTTTCGGGTTGACTTGTAATTGCAAAATTCACTAATCAAGTTTGTTTTATTTATTGACATGCTATTATATTTAAGTAGATATATATTAATTAGAAAAAAATAGTTATCGTAAATCCTAATATCTAAGAATCTATATTTTAATTGCATTGTTTTTCCAGACTCAGTTGTACCATATAGTGATTTTATTTTTGACTTACTCTTTGATGAATAATTTTATATGCGTAGTACTCCAATATGACATTTGTGTACCTTGTAAAAAGTAGAAATATAGTGATACTCTAATTTTATCTGTTAACAACATCCAATTATGTAACCTATATTTCACAAATAAATGAATTCTATTCTATTCTACGGTAGCGGCCGGGCGGCCCTGCGAAAAATTTTCATATTTTTGTTAACCTTTTTATTGCGTATAACTTATAATTTTTTTGCGTTATTTTGTTAGGGTCCCTAGAATATATGCCGAAGCACATTTTTCGAACAAAAACATTTACCTAGATTGATCGAGCCTTCAAACATCGTTATACAAAAATAATATCCAATAATAACACACCAAAATTACATTTAAAAGTTTCCGTCGAGGAAATATTTTTACTTATTGCAATAATTTGATCTCTCCGACGCGGCGATGATTTGTTGTAAAACTCGGAAATCTGTTTTTGTTTGATAAAAGTTTATCCTTATTGAACTTTCATTTTCGACCCGGATAAATAGAAGCCGATAGAGAGCGAATGAAAGTGGGTCAGCTCGCTATCTTTCACACCTGAGATGACTCTTAGTTCATTATATGGGACACGGATCTCCCCTCAAAGACCAAGGGTAGGATGGAAAACCAACTCCACCACATGTGTCCAATATGAAGAGACGCTCAGATCACAGAGTCCTGGGATGGGGTACATTTTGTGGAAAATAATACGGTCCTTACTCCTTACATATAAAATTGATGTTCTACATGAAAAAAAGAAAAGAATTTTTTCTCTTACAATTTGTTCCTTATATCCATGAAAGTATGTACCGTTCTTAACTATATTTCAGCTAATAGATCCTTAAGGATCTATCCTTATGACGGATCTTTAAAAAGGTTTTTTCCAACTAAGAATTTATCA
Organism: Musotima nitidalis; assembly: GCA_949126915.1. NCBI lineage: Eukaryota > Metazoa > Arthropoda > Insecta > Lepidoptera > Crambidae > Musotima > Musotima nitidalis. The sequence goes on from OX421416.1 coordinate 21,085,956, forward strand.
AAAATTCCAAAAAAGAGGTAATCAGATCTGGGAAGTATGGTGGGTGACACATTCCAATCCTTTTTTTTTTTGATTTACGTCGGTAACAAAATGCATTTACGCACTGTCTCCCGGCCAAAGGGGGACCGAGAGAGGTGTGTGGGGCTCACCACCGGCAGACACGACCGCCAGCAGTAATACCCACTAAAAATCTTTCGACGACGCCCGCCGCTTGTTGAGAAAGAGGCGGGGTGCCAGTACCTGGGTTGCAGCTCTGACATCCCGCCCGCGGCCAACGTCCCCCGGACCAAAACCGGGAGAACCTCCTCAGAGAGACGCAGTGGACGCGCCCCTCCTACCTCCTTGTGCGACCATAGCGTGTGTGGCCGACTTCTCGAAGGGTCCATGGTTAGACAGCAGGGCCCCCCTGCCCCCGCTGCCTAAGACCCTCCTGGCGCTGCTTGACGGGACCTCCTGGCCCGCCCGCTGCGCCCTCCACAGGTCCCTCTTAGTTTCCCCCCCGGTAGTCTGTACTAAGGGCACCCAGAGTCGCCAATCTGGGTGTTACCTTTTCCCTGGCGCCTCCTGCGCCCTACCGGGAGGTACTCAGCCCCCCCACCACGACAAGGTGGAGACCAGTCGGTGGGGACACATTCCAATCCTAGCTCATCTAGTTTCGCCACCGTCTGTTGTGCAGTGTGTGGTCTAGCGTTGTCCTAAAGCAGCAGTGGGCTAGAGCAGTTGACCAATCTCGGTTGTTTAACGGCTAGCTTTTTCATTATGGTTTCCAGTTGTTGGCAATACAGATCTGCCGTAATCGTCTGACCAGATCTTAGAAAGCTATAGAGGATGACACCAAAGCTTGTCCATCATATACTAACCAGCACCATTTTTTTGGTCAACTTTCGCTCAGGGCAAGATTTGGCCGGTTCACCTGGGTTCAACCACTGTTATGAGCGCTTTCAAATATCGTATAGGATCCATTTTTCATGTCAAGTGATGATAAAATTCAAAATGCTCTCGTTATTTTGACGGTTGAGTAACTTGACGCAGCAGTTGATGCTTGTTTGTTGTTTTGTTTCACTTCATTTATATGGTACCCATTTTTCAATCTTCTTCAAATTTCCAATTTATTTCAAATGAGCCTTGATAGTTTTATCATTCACACCGAAGCTTGCAACCAATTCTGACGTGGTTTGAGATGGATCCTCTTCCACCATCGCTTTCAATTCATCATAGACTAGGGTCTCCGGCCGTCCACGAGGTTTGTTCTCTAGGTCAAAATTTCCAGAACAAAAGCGTTGACACAAAAAACGTACTGTGTTTTCTTTAACACTTTAACAGTATTCATAAATAATGCTATATTTAAAAAAAATCATATGGAGCACAAAACGATGTCAAAACAAAATTAAACGGTGTGGAAACAAATGAATGATAACTCAGAACACGAATAGAGAAGCTTCCAGTTGTTGAGTCCCAAGTGGCTAGTTTGATGAAACGCCAATGCTATATGTAAGGACCTAATATTAATCCAAGTGGTGGAGTATAACCTGAATACAGTCATTATTTAAATCGTGTTTAAAATAATAATCAAGCTCTTTTGGAAATGCAGTTATTTTACCTGTTTGTAAAAAATATGAATAATTATGAAACATCCGTAATATGTATTGTATATGTCAAATCCGTTATTCGCTGTATGTTTTAGAATATACCTAAGTTTGTGCAGTTAGATTAAAAGCCAGAGTTTTTGAATAAGTTTGAAAATATGAAAAAAAAAACCGATTTATTAAAGTATAATTATGTAATTAATTATATCACTTGACACTGGCAAATACCCTCAACGAGTGAGTCCTTATGTAAGTTTATAAGAAAGCATATTTCATTTTATAGTGTCCCTATAATCGTGCGATATAATGATTCCATTGATCAGTCGGTTCAAATTGGGTCAAGTGAGAAGTTCTGGCACCTCGCCCGCGGCCGCAAGGTGGCAGCCGACGGCGGCGGCCATCAGGACGAGCGCGGTGAGCGATGGCTCCCACACGGCCACCACCAAGCAGCCACTGCTCAACAATATTAGCCTCATTCCGGAGACCTACTTACATTTGTAGACACTTTGTTATTAGGTAGGTAGGAACATTAAGATAACAAGCTCCATGATGTCCTATTGACACAGTATCAGTTATCTGTTCTCGAAACGTTGGGACAAAATTAGCCTAATAAACAATCGTTGCTTATTAAGAGCATCATGACCGGTTGTGAGGGCAGCTACTAAAACATCATATGGGTTAGAACATTGGTATTGGTATGCGCTGACCCGCGGCGGTCTAAGAAATCTCATGACGGATTAGAGAGCAAGAGCCTTAATGGATGGTCATCATTACAGTAGGACATCTCAGGCTCATAATCATATTTCAGAATCGACTGGCTGTAATGGATTCAACGCCCACTGGGAACAAAATATTTACGAGCTGAAAGCCAGTCGTGGTCGACGGCGTGGGCAGTCCTATCAACTATGTTCAATTCAGGTTACACAAGTTAAACATAAATAAATATTCTCTTACAATCACACCAATTATTTAATTCCAAGGTAAGTATCATTAAGAACTTGTGTTATGGATACTAATAAACGGATAAACATATATAAAACTTTTTTTTTATAAATAATTACTTAATATACATAGGGAAACACCCAGAACAGAACAAATATTCATGTTCATGCACACAAATATATGTCCTGTGTGGGAATCAAACCCACGACCTTGAAGCGGAGTGCGGTTGTCAAAGAAACATGTATGAAGATCTTTTATAACGGCTTTATAAATATATATATATTAGATTCAGATCATTGCGGACAACAAATGTCTTTTATTTGTAAAAATGAAACTGTAGCTAAAAAAACTATTACATTTGTACCAAAAACCAATAATCGTTTTGAGAGGTTTAACAGTAAATTATTATGCTATAGTTTACCTTTTATAGATGAAAGCTGTGACCCAAATTTGTTATATAATGATTTTTTCAGCAGCTTTTCTAACACATTTAAATCAATATTTACTCCCAGAACGGTTAAGGTAAATAATAAAGCTACCTTTAGTGAATGGGCTACTCCTGGGCTACATAAATGTAGAAAGAGGCTGTATGAACTGTATGATGAGAAAAAATTAAACAACAGTGAACAATTTTATAATTATGTAAGAAAATATTCTAAAATATTTAGAAAAGCATGTCATACGGCAAAGTCTTATTATTTAAGCTCTAAAATAAAAAATTGTGATGATAAGATTAAAATGACCTGGAATATTATTAATAGTGAAACGGGAAAAAGTAAAAATTATAATACTGAGTTTAAACTCAACATTGATAAAAAAACTCTTACATCTGACTTAGATGTAGCCAATGCTTTCGAAAACTTTTTTACTAATATTCCAGTGTCTATCACAAAAGCTTTAAATTGTTCGCCCACTTTAGCGGAGTCTATTTTGAAAGATAACGTGAATATATGTACAGTAGATTTTGCGTTTAGTCATGTTACATCTATGGATATAATTAAGACATTCAATACTCTTAGTGTTAAGAAAGCTGCAGACCTCTGGGGCAATTCCATCGTAGTTACCAAGCCTATCATTGTTTCGGTGGCGCACAGTTTGGCTCTAATATTTAATAAATGTGTAGATTGCGGCAAATTTCCCGATCTAATGAAAGAAAGTAAAATCATTCCTTTATATAAATCAGGCAGTACAACAGACCCAACAAATTTTCGACCTATCTCAGTGCTGCCTACATTTAGTAAAATTTTTGAAAAACTCATTTACAATCAGATGTTAATATTTTTCAATAAAAATGGATTAATGCATTCGAAACAATTTGGATTCACTAAGGGTCGCTCTACAACCGATGCAGGTGTTGAGCTTTTAAAACATATATTTGATGCTTGGGAAAATTCTTTGGACGCTTTAGGTATTTTTTGCGATCTGTCCAAAGCTTTTGACTGTGTTCCTCATGAAGCATTGATAAAAAAATTAGAATATTACGGAATAAGAAACTCCGCATTGGATCTTCTCACTTCATATCTAAGTGATAGGATTCAAAGGGTTGAGGTTAATGGAAAGCGATCTCAGGGGTCTGTTGTAAAAATGGGGGTACCGCAGGGCTCGATTCTCGGTCCGTTTTTGTTTTTGATTTATATTAATGATTTGCCATATTTTATTAAAGAAAACCACGAGATAGTTTTGTTTGCTGATGATACATCATTATTGTTTAAGTTAAAACGAAATCAGAATTTAGACGAAGTAAACAGTGCGATCTCGAAGGTGGTGCACTGGTTTGACGTTAACAATTTGCTATTAAATGGGGCTAAAACGAAATGTATTAAATTCGTGATGCCTAACGTCAGACAGGCAAACTCTACTATTATGGTAAAGGAGGATGAGTTGACCCTTGTGGATACTACCAAGTTTTTAGGGATTACTTTAGACTCTAAGCTACAGTGGGGCCCACATATTGGTGAATTGTCGAGTAGACTTAGCTCTGCAGCATTCGCGGTAAAGAAAATTCGCCAATTAACAGACGTTGTAACAGCTAGGCTAGTTTATCATAGCTATTTCCATAGTGTTATGTCCTATGGTATTCTTCTGTGGGGTTGTGCCGCAGACATTCAAACTATCTTTGTGCTGCAGAAGAGGGCTATTCGAGCAATTTATAATCTCCCGTGTGGACATTCACTAAGGGAAAAGTTTAAAGAAATTGGTATTTTGACAGTGGCCGGTCAATTCATTTATGATAACCTGGTTTATGTACATAAGAATACTGATCAATTTAGTAAGAAAAGCTGTATACATAACCTAAACACAAGGAATAAGCATAAATTAGTTGTACCTGCCACTAGGCTCCAAAAGATAAACAAATCTTTTAAAGGTCAATGTGTACGATTCTACAATAAAATCCCAAGCAACATACAGCAATTGAGCCTAAATAAATTTAAATTAACCATAAAAAACAAGCTGTCTTCAAAGGGATACTATTCTATTAAAGACTATATGGCAGATAAAAATGCTTGGGATTAAACTGCCGTTTCATACAGGCTATTCTAATATGAATGACTTGAAAAAATAAATATTGTTAAGGTTATGTTATATTGCATTGTATAGCTTCACAGACAAATGAAGATTGTAATTCTAGTACCAAACTAATGGACATATTTAAAAGAGCATAGCCTGTGAGTTTCTTGCCAGTTCTTCTTACAGAGCGGTGGCTCGGAACTGGCACTTAGATTCACTTACACTTAATTATTTTTTGTTTTTAAATTGTTTTTTTGCATGTAAGTGAATCTAAGCTTCGTGATTTAGTGTAATATTATTTCGATTGTATTTTTTTTTCATTTGTAATCATGACGTTTTCAAGTACTATGTATAATAGTTTATGAAATAAATAATTTTTTTACTTTACTATTATTAACCATTAATTCACCGGCCATATTGATTTATGCCATACAAGTTAGCAGACTGATACTTAGACATGAGTATGTCCACGATGGGGTAAAGGCATCTCAGGCCATTCAAGTCTTACTACCGGAGAAAACGTATCTTTTTTGAAAAAAAGCTAGTCACAGAAAGTCTAGAGCCTAAAAAGGACAAGCTACTTTTAGGTAATAGGTAGGCTTGAAAATAAGCTTGTAAGGGATAAATAAGGTTGCAATAGGGTGGTTTTCTATTTTTACTCATAAAATTTTATGTCATAATTTAACATGGCATAGTGCTACTATTCCAAACATTAGTTACGCATAATACTAATTTGCCATAACTTTTTAACCGTATTTTTTAAAATCATAACAACTTTAAGCATAATAATTAATAAAAATACTATCCCAAAGCATAAATTTACTTACGCATAATGCATAACTATTCATCAAAAGACATATCTTCTACCTAATCGTATATAAAACAGATTTATAAGGTTTAGAAAAAGAAAAGAAACTCGAACCTCGATATAAATTTATGACGAATTAACAATTTAAAATATATGTATTACATAAACTATTACATAGCACTTGAAAACTAAAATATTTAAAAAATCTAAATGTGATTGCACTAGAATCACGAAGCTTAGATTATGTAAACAATAGGATAAACTATATTAAATATAGTATAATATTATATAAATTTTATGCTAAATAAAAAAGTATGCCAAGAATTTATTACAGGCACATTAGTATTATGCCGAATAAAAATAAGCCCAACTCATTTTTAAATTTGCCAATTTAAAATTGGGGGGATAAAGGGATCCCAAATAGGGTATCAAAGCTTGTAAGTGTGAAATTATTTAGTAAGGTTAAATAAGATATTTGTAACCTATCTCACCTGAATACTACGTTGTAGTCCAAAACTTGATGACATGATGACATATTTATATATGTAAAAATAAGTAAAAGATACATTGTGGAAGGTATTAATTTGCCGGCTTCCTGTGGTTTATTCTCAGTACTTAGCATAAAGTTACGGTCTAAATATAAGAAAGTCATAACCCCGCGGCTGTAAACGTGGAAACCAAGAAAAGCTTTTGAGGCCAACACGGAGACGGGTTTTATGAGTTTGAGATCATTGTTTAGGCAGGGTTCGGGCGAGCTGTGATAAACAATATAGTATTATTTATTTATTGGGACCACCAACAGCATTTACGTTTTAAAATCACAAAAGTTACAATAATAAAGAGAAAAAATGTAATGAGAAGTGGTGGTATCATAAAAGAGTAATTATAGGTACTAAATCTTTGAAAAAAATGTATCTTGCTAGGTTTTGGTTTTAGACAGCCGAAGTGACATCGACCGCGTTGCCATCGCGACTGAGCGCTCCCGCGCTTACCACTTTACGCACACTATGTTTGACCACAGAAAATCATAGAGGGCGAATTATGAGATCTAAGGTTGCTAACAGGTACGTTAAATATTTCACAATTATTCTACTTTGTACAAGACTGATGGTTTTCTTCTGGGTTCCAGACAAGCGTGATATTGTATAAAAAGACAAGCGTGATATTTCAAAAAGTACTTACAAGTTCTGCTATTTATCGATAGATGGAAAAACTACAAAGTATCACCGCTGTGCCGTTCGGATTGTTAGGTTTTTTATTCGTTACGAAATTTCTGGATTCGGTCTCCACGCTCAAGGCCCGTGATAGAAGCTATGCAATAGCTTAAAAAGGTACTTTGTACAAACACTTTAAATAAGTAATGCAGGTTCAATAAATAATTATATAAACAAATTTAATTAGAATAGAAGAAGCGCATTGTAAGGGTTGCCGTCGTTTGACGGGCTATAATCCGTTTGACGTTTAAGCGACGCACGCCGGCCGGACCGGACCGACCGGACGGCTCCGGGCCCGGCGATAAGGCCACAGTTCCGCACTTCCTCATTCTGGATGCTAATTTTGACGATAAACCTGATATGTGGAAGGTTCCCTCATTAACCATTTTATCATTAACGGTTACGAAAGACCCTTCCCACAACTATTTAGAAGCGTTACGTTTCCAACAATATTAAAAATCAAAATGTACAATTGTAATATTTTTTCCAAATGTTTTTTTATTCTAATTCTCGACAATGCTAGTGCAAGGAAGTAGGCAGTGAATGGAAAATTGATGGCAAGCACTGGCCTCTCAAATGGTTCGCCACTGATCCCAGCTCTCCACCTCCAGTCGCTGCTAGCCGTCTTGCGTAAGTCGTCGCTCCATCTAGCTGAAGGGGGCTACGCTTCCCGAGCTGTGGTCTCTACTCTAGGACACGTCTACCCCAGATAACCACAGGTTATTTGCCCTGCGGCATTTGACTTGTATACGACAAACAAATCTTTCGCATTGTCCCGTCAGGGGTATGCTGTGATCACAGCCGCCACTTTGTAATCAACAGGTCGCATCGTCGTAGTTTGTTTGTATGCGAAAGAAAGTTTATAATGGTCGCATCACAAACTTCTTTATCTACTTTCATTGTCACATATGCTGATTTATTCATCCTTTAGCATAATGAAGAAACTTCTAAAGCATGATAACCTGGCTTAGTCTTCACCCTCGCGACCTGCAGGCTGCAGGCTATTCTATCAGTGTTCCTTCGTACATGGTAAACGCATCAAATTATCTTTCAAAGCAGAATAACTTTGAGAAATGTGACAATTATTGGTCGAAAGCCAATTCCCTTTCAATTGATTTCTATCCGATAATTAATAAAACAAAAAAATGGTCCATTTCTTTTTAACAATATTCACTTAGTTTTTACAAACTTTTTGCATGCATAACAATGTAATTCAACGAAACCTTTAAGAATAATACTTAGTTGTATAGTTTGAAATTTAATCTAAATTCGCTACTATTATCACAGCGAGAAGAGTTAGTATGTCATATTGCCTACACTGTTACCATTTATCCTTTTCAAACGACCCCAATGCCTCCCTTACTGGCGTGAACTGCCCTTAGGCCGACAACAAACTGAGAAAGTAAATTATCCATTTATATGCATCTTTCGCGACCACCTCGGCCATTCGGCCATATTTATGTGACAGTTATTTGCCACCTAACGCACGCTGTGCTATACGGCCGCTTATCAAACAAATAGGAATACAAAACAGTCGTATTTTACAGAAAATTTTCACCCCATATAGTATTTATTTAGCTTTGATTAACGATCGAGTGTAGAGTATTATTCCCATATGTGGGAAGGTTCAGCTAAGTACCTCCTCGACGCACTTGACAGACTGCAACGACGACCGGTTCGCATTATAGGGGATGCTGAGGTAACAGCTTCACTCGAGGATCTACAGCTGCGTAGAGACATTGCATCTCTCAGTGTCTTCTACCGGAATTACTATGGCGAGTGTTCTGAGGAGCTTTTCGATCTCATCCCGCCCTCTCCTTTCCTCTCCCGAACAACACGTGCTGGTCTTAAAAACCATCCTCATACTGTGCAGACGTTCAGCACTCGAACCAAGAAATTTGGGAAGTCGTTTCTGAGCAAGACCACTAAGCTCTGGAATTCGCTGCCGGCTCATGTGTTTCCTATTTCCTATGATCCCGGGTCTTTTAAGCGGGGCGTGAAACGGCATTTTAGCAGGCCGTCATGAGTGGATGCGCTTTGTACCGTTCTTATTTCACGATATGAAGCGCTTTCATTGTTTTTTGGACTCCATCGACTGCTTACTATCAGGCAGAATGTAGTGATTATGACGTGTCACATTAAAAAAAGGTATACATTTTTTTTTAAAATTATATGATACAAATGTTTAGGAAAATTGCATCTCTACCAATCTGGGTCCGCGTGGTATGATCTAGATAAATTTCGCCTTAGTTTTTGAGGAGGCCTGAGCCCAATAGAAACCAAGTAATTTGATAAGTCGGTCGTCTGCAAGACCATTCGGCTTTGGAACTCTTTTAAGCGGCTTTAAGCGGAGCCTAAAATAGTACTTATGCAGGTCGTCATGAGTGTTGTTTCCGTGCTTATTCCACGGTAAATGAAGCGCTGCGATTTTTCTGGACTGCATCGACTGCTTACCATCAGCAGGATGTGATCTTTATGACGAGTTATATTAAAAGTAAAGCGCAAAAAGAGAAACTACAAGGACGCAATCAGAGACTGTCTTCTAAAATAATTACAGAAAAGTTAAAGAGCTACTTGAAATTATAATTACAAACTTGTGGCAAGTTTTTAATTTCCTTGATAATTTTCGTAAATTTAACTAACTCCCCAACAACTGTAATCGAGAATTTACCCGAGTAACATTATAACTTTAAAGTAATTACATTTCATCCATAACTCTTTAACGAACGGAATCTCTATTAAGTTCTTTAATGCAAAGTGCTTATTCTAGGTCCCATTAGTCCACATTATAGAAGTTGGTACACTAATATAATAATGATATTACCATTTTGTGCGTTAAACATATCAGCTACCATTAGTGTGAGCACGTCGTTTGTTACGGCCATTGTAATCTCATCTCCTATGCCAGATTAATGCGTCTCGTCGGCGGCAGCGCCGGAGTACTGCTACCGCGTGGCTTACAACAACTCATCTATATCCAGAAAGCCAGCTCAATCATCAAGGTTTAGACTGATGTGCACAAATTGTAATGAGTAGGCCATTTTTTAAGCGGCTTCAAGAATTCTAACAGAAGGATCTGTGGAGTATGATGGAGTCTGAGTTCTTTAGAGCTTGGACACTAAGCGGAGTTTGATCATTTCTAGTTTCATGGGTGTATAAGGATTTTACCAAGATCTGATTTTAATTTTATTTTTTTTATAATTAAAATATTAAGTAACTAGTTGTAAGTTATATAAATTGCACGCTCGCAACGGGTACACTGTTGTTACTAATGTAATGCATGAACACCAGCAAAATGTACACAGTCTTAGCAATAAAGATCTATTTTAGTCTATTCTATTCTGAAGAGCCCAAGCCAACCAACCTCACCTGCAAGTGGTGCACCTGCCGAACAACGGACGAGGCTCTGGCGAAAATATAAGTGCCCGAAAAGCGGCACCAATTACGTGGGACCAACCATATAATTGGCGAAATGTGGGCATTTAACCTACCTACTCTGCCTACCCCTTCGGGGAAACAGGAGTGATATTATGAATGTATGGTCATTTCTAAAATTAACGCCCTGTCTGTAGTGGCAGAAAACGCTTATGCAGAAAGTGTCATATTTGGAACTGTACAACTGACTGAGCAACAAGTAGTGCATCAAAAATTGACGTTTTCTATTATCGAAATTATTATGAAATTACAGGAAAGACGAGATTGAACAGCTGATGACTCGGAGGAATGGCAATGTACACATTATGAGCATGCATTAAATACCATCGGGTAACTGAAGTTCCGCCAAATCTAATCAGACCAGTCCCCCAGATCCAGCAGACCTTAAGCTCTTTTTTTCACGATGTCTCACAGTGGCATACGAACGGAACTGTTTCTAGTGAAGTCCATTTTATTTCTTTTAAATAATAGCTTCGTACGTTAGCACATTTAACCGATTTCAAGTAAAAGATATATTAATTTTTAAAAAAACTTTAGATATATAAATTAAAAAAGTATAGTAAATGTAAAAAGTTCTTTATTTCATAAACTATTACATAACACTTGAAAACGTCTTAACAAAATATAAATAAAAAATATTACTACAATGAAATCACGAAGCTTAGATTCACTTACATGCAAAAAAATAAAAATTAAGTGTAAGTGAATCTAAGTGCCAGTTCCGAGCCCCCGCTCTATGAGAAGAACTGACAAGAAACTCACAGGCTGTGCTCTTTTAAATTAACAATCAAATATAACAATACGGAACACACACAGTGAATATTTGAAGATATTGAAAGGGTCCCAGGGAGCCGTAACCAATAGAGTAGCACTAAGGGAACCTTCCATTACAGTCAAGTAATAATATAATGTGAAACTAAGGCCCATAGCACACGGCGTATTTTAAACGCGCCGACGACGCGCAGATGACGCGCGTATACGCGCTTCAAACGCAATTCGAACGCAACCTAGTAACCTAAGCACACGGGGCGATCATGAAACGCGCCTCTACTGCGCTTATACACGCAGATACAGCGCAGATTTCTGTTATAAAGCGGTCCGTGTCGAAGGGTTCCATTTGAAAGTAAATACATGCGCATCACACAAAAAACTATTATTGCAACTGAGGCGCGGGCGGTGGTGGTGCAGTGGTGGCGTGAGCCCCCCCCCCCTACTCTTCTCCTTTGTACGCGCGTTTGTATCGCTTCAAACGCGAGTATACTAGCTTCATGCGCGCGCTTGTTTCATCAATGTAAACGCAACAAGCAGCGTCAACGGCGCCAAAAACGCGCGTTTCTGAAACGCGCGTCGTCGGCGCGTTTAAAATACGCCGTGTACTATGGGCCTAAGCTAAGCCTGTACAATAGGGGATGGTCACGACAATGATCTGGCTGACTGTTTATTCTACTTCACACAAATAACACTTGACGCGTCTTTACTTGTCACGGGCTTTACTGGACTAAATGGCGATAAAACGGCACATTATTGCAAATAACTTGAATTATTAAATTACTCGACAATTGTAAATATTTTAATCGAGTGAAAATACGTCTAAATTGTGCCATAGTTAACCTTCTGCACCTGCCTATCCTTTGTGCACCTAGCGTACAGACGTAGGCCATACGTCACCTCCAGGAGTACTCAATAACGGCCTCGTGTCACAAGAGCGTGAACTTTAAGATGCCTCTCCAACTAACACAAGCTTCAGGAGAAATATTGCCAATTTACTTAGTTTGATAGCTTAGAGAACCACCTCGAACAAGTAAGTATCGTCAGAAAGACCTTGAACAAACAAGTATCTCCAAGGCGCCCTTTAACAATTTAATATTTTTGAGACAACCTTGACCAAGTAGGTAATTACAATCAAGACGACTTGAACAGAAAGCTGAAAGTAAGTATTTTCAAAACGACTTTGCACAAACAAGTTTCTAAACGAAAACTTATATTTTCACCAATAACAATATTAATCAGTACAGGTGTGCAGGGATCCTACCAAGATCTAAGGAGCCCAAGCCAACCTCACCTGCAAGTGGTGCACCTGCCGATCAAAGGACGAGGCTCTGGCGAACATAGCAGTACCCGGTAACCGGCAATAGGCTCGCCACCTATTACGTGGGACCAACTATATAATTGGCGAAGTATGGGCGTATAATATGCCTTCGGGGAAACAGCCGTGAATGTGTGTATGTAACAATATGAATTATTTACTTTATAATGCTCTAAATAGTCATGAGACGAAATTTTCACTAGAATGAAATCAACTTGTACGCGGAGGGCCTGAGATAGAATCGAACCTACGACTCTTGGATAAGCGGTCCACTGCTCTAACCGAGTTCAGCAAAATTTATTTTTTTGGAGGTTATTATTCTTTAATACTTAATCAAATTGCCAAACAATTCTACTTTAGATCAGACTAAAATTAATTACCTTTATCATAAACATACTCGATCAGAATTTTAGATTCTGATTATTCGTGTAAAATATTGTAATTAGTAATGTAACTTTATATCTACGTTAAACAAAACGTCGACTGGTAATAAAAACTTTATAACAAGATATTTTTGTCAAGTTATAATTGGCGCGGCTGTATTGTTCGTGTCTTACGAAATATTTTAATTAATTGAAAAGGTACAATATACATAAGTATTGAGAAGTTTGCCATCAAGTTGGAGAATCATAGACGTGATGGAGGCAGTGTAGCCGTCGCCGAGTAAATCAAAGTAAGGAGTGTGTACGCGCCTTGAATTCTATTCCCGGGGGAGTAAGTGCTGAGTGATGTGTAGCTACGTGTCGGAGAACCTCTGATGAATTTGGATACAGCTTGTAAGTACCTACATACACACAAGTTACTTATACGCTAAATTCTAGAAAAACACAAAAGTACTGTTACTCCATAATTACTAGTTTCTGAAGTAACTTTCAACCTTCCAAACCACAGGTTATCTGACCGGCCTCTCCCTGTGGCTCTATAAAGTTTGGCCGCAGACCTCTTCTTACAAACCTCTCCTTGGATTGTGGAGTAGAGGCAGGAATTCAGTTCAGACAGGTAATATAAGGTTAAGGTTTTAAGTTAATTGTGCTAATTTCAAATGTGGTTTACGTTATCAGTGAAATTCGAAAACACGGCGCTTTTTGCTGCCTTAACTGAGTCTGAAAGCTCTATTACAAAAAATAAGCAAAGCCAAGCAATTAAGACTAAATAAATTTTAATTAACAATAAAACGGAAGCTGTCTTTAAAGGGATACTTTTCTATCAAAGGCCGTTTTATATAGGCTATTCTAATCCGAATGACGTAGAACATGAATATAGTTAATGTTATATTATATTGCATTGTATGGCTTTATAGACAAATAAAGATTGTAAGTAAATGACCAAAAAAATGGATAAATTTAAAATAGCATAGCCTGTGAGTTTCTTGCCAGTTCTTTTGACAGAAAGGTGGAAACTGGCACTTATGTGATTTATATTTAATTTTGAATTTCGTTTTCAAGTACTATAAAAGTTATAGAAAATATTTTATTTTGAAGTTTAATATGAGGTAAGCGTCGCCATCTATCGAAGTACCTCAACAACAACTCGTATCTTTCTTAGTGCTCTCGTTGAACGCACAACATACAGCAGGAACTTTAGCAACGTTTACATTAGTTACATGTTCAGCAGCCAGGTGGCGCTCGACGACACTTACAAGTATCGTATCCATTAAGTATAATTTTAAGGTTTTTGTAATGAAAGTGTTTACTGAGTTTATGGTATAGGCCAAACAATAGTCTGAAATATTTTATCTGGAATACATTTGTAAATTGAAGAAAGACATACATCACTCGTCACACCGCCTTTACCCGTTTTAAAGATGAAACTTCCATAATTTCTTCCTTTGTGAGTCATTATGTATTTTTTTTTTTGGCAATTGATTGTTATATTTATTAATTTTTAATTTATTTATGTATTATTTAGAACACTTATTTTTATTATTACTTATCTTAGAATACAATACATATATCAACAAAATTTCCACCATTACATAACGCACACAAGTAACGGACACAAAGCGTTAAAAAAAAGAAGATGTTTACTAAATAACCCCTTGACTATTCACCAATATAATTTACCAACTCGTGAATACAATTTTTCCACTGATAAAGAGAAAGATTGAACATATCAATTGACATGAACTTTATATGACATTCATTACAAGATCTTAACAAAAACGTATTGCCAGTATACTTAGTTCTCGTAGAGGGAGACTAAACAAACATTTAAGACGCGAACTTGTCCGGGGGCACCTCAGACCAATTCTTTCCAAGAGAAATGGAGTGTCGACTAAACTTTTCATAACCTCGTGAAGAAAAACTTGACCTCTCTGAATACGACGATCCTCTAAAGAAGGAACACTAGGAATAATTTCGTTAGGTAGCTTATGTAATTTGTAATTAAATGGAACAATATGTATTTAACCTAACTGTATTGTATTTATAGTGTTTTTTTGTTTTCTTTTCTGTTCGTGGGTATAATTTACCTGAAGTTTTCAGAGTTTTCGATGATAAATAATCATTAAGTTCTTAATGATTATTTATTATTGAAAACTTTTTTTTTGAACAACTTTTATTATTATTTAACGAAACTCAAGGTCCTAAGCCAAGTGAGAATAATTTATTGGGAATCTTCTTAAAGAAACTTTCCCACATGTGTTTAGGATAACGGCTTTCTGCATGGTTATGGCGTTATTATTATTTTTATTAAAAGACTTCGTGTATTTGAGCCTAATGTCTCTTTAAATGCCGTGGCGATGATAAGGAAGTTAGTTATTGTTTATTTACAAAGTATTTTATAATAAATAAGGTAAGTTAAAAAATGAATAGAATGGAATGGAATAGAAGGGTGTATAGGGATCCTACCAAGACCTAAGGAACCCCACCTGCAAGTGGTGCACCTGCCGATCAACGGACGAGGCTCTGGCGAACATAACAGTGCTCGGTAAGCGGCAATAGGCTCGCCACCTATTACGTGGGACCAACTATATAATTGGCGAAGTGTGGGCGTATAATATGCCTCTGCATACCCTCTCGGGGAAACGGCGTGAATGTATGTATGTAAGTTAAAAAATAATGTCCTACTAAACTGTTCAGTTTGACTGAAGGATCAAATAATATAAACTATGATTATTCATTACAAATTAATAAATTACTATCAGATTACATTATTTATAATAACGGGGAGCGTCTATGGTAGCGTATTAATTAAGTACTTTCGCAGTTAACGTTAAAATTTTATTTTGTGTAATTCTCTGATGTCTGCAGGTAAACTGTTAAGTATATAGGGGATATGTTTTTTTAAGAGTTCTATCCCCGTACACATTGCTAACTCTGTTTAGGTTAGGTCCTGTCATTTTATAAGTTTATATTTAATAAACGCTACAATATGTTCTTCTATTTGTTTATGGAACTATTAAACGAATCAGTAAAGTGACGTAGGCGTAAAAGCGTAGCAAACAAACCAACTTTTGAATTTATTTTTTAATGTACTAGATTCTTCTCGCAGCTTCGCCCTAAAGATGATTCGGTGAGCATTAAGGGATGGTTTTTAAATAGAAACTACCCTATATCAATATAAATATTAAATAATAAATATCAAACTTATAAAAGTAAACATCTCATTAATAGCGGCAGGTAATATAATGGAATAGTGCTTTTCCAAATTGATTTTCAATAGACGGTACTTAGATTAATAAAGGGAATGGTTTGTGTGCACGTGCATCCAATTGCGGGTCCCCGGGGAGCGCGTGACTCCGCGGGTCCTCCAGGAAAGTGGTCGTAGAACTAACAAATAACATTGTGGCATGACGCATCTGACAAACTGTATATCTTCGTCAAGATTGATTACAATGATTAAATGGTAAGTGTTTTAACCTCTGCCCGTGACTTTGTTTGTGTATAAATTGTCATCAGATTTAGGAATACCATAAAAACTAAAAACCGGAACGAAGTAGTATTGACTTGTTCATTGTAAAATACTATCAAACTAAGCAACACTATAATATTAAACTCTTGGGTAAGCCTTTATCATTATATATAACTAAAAATATTTTATAATAATAATTCTTTATTCAAGACCATGGGCCCAATTTTTGTTAGTAACAATATTTATCTTATATATTAATGTTAGTAGGGAATTTATACAATGTAATTAGTTTTTATATGCAAGTCAATGCTGCTCAATCCCACTTGAAACCGCGCAGCAGTGACCTACATATACACAGTGCAGCCTGCTAGCGATCAGACCCAGGATGCTGTTGCCGCTGGCACGAACCCTGCGCACCAGAGATGCGCATCTTTTACGCATAGTGGTATAGAAGCAATCTACGCGATGCTCCGCGAACATGCCTGATGCACTACAGAATCGTGGCAGCCCCATCAGCACCCTGAATGCATTATTATACTGGACACGGAGAGCCGTGTAGGACTTTCGGGTATATACAGCCCACAGACTGCAGGTGCAAAAAGATGTACAGTACGATCTAAACAGAGTAGTTTTAACTGCCATAAATATAAGTATGTGGGTCTTTAGCCATTGCTTATTGTGGCCCTTTATATTCGTCCAACTGTCTTACATTATCATTTGTATTAACATCAGAAGACCTTTGCACGCACAAATACAAGTTATCCGAAAATATAATCTAGTATGAACTAGAAACGTAAGTCTCTATTACAATCAATTAAAATGCTAATAATTTATATTTTTCTTTTTAAGCTATTTCCCAAAAGGTATGAAAATAAGTATATTATCCTCTGGCGACACCGCGGGGCGCTGCTAATATAAAATAAAATTAACCGTTTAAGTTGAACTCGTCTCCCAAGAGACCAGTGATAACATTTTGTAGTAAATCAGTTAATAGGTATCTTCGACTTATCGTTTTTGAGAGATACTGCCAAGTGTCGGTTGGCACCCGATACCCGGATCCCAGAGTGCAAGTGGAGGTCGCGGGTCACCTTCGATAACGGAGGCACAGCGCGACAGAGATGGCTGCCGAAGAGGTCGACACAAACACACTCTCACATCCACATGAACATCAGCAAAACAACTACATAATGCTAGATTTTAGATAACCCAGCATGTATATACCTAACATATATATGAAAAAATATTATGACTACTAATTAAGTAATATGTAAAATGAGTTAGTCCGTTGCGTCTAAGCCAATTAATCAATTTCGATAAACTTGTTGATAAAATTAAGATTGATAGAATCTTAAAGGATATAAATACATTAAGAGAAATAGTATGGGAGTATGGATCTTATCGCAACCTTGAGAACCCGAACCAACCTCGTTGCCTCGCCAACCAAGTCGTGCACCTGCTGATCAACGGACGAGGCTCTGGTAAACATAAAAGTACCCGAGAAGCGGCAATAGGCTCGCCACCTATTACGAGGGACCTAAATATTAGTGGCAAAATGTGGTTAATTACAATATTTAATCATATACCAAATGACATAAAAAATATAAATAATCTTCCGCTTTTTACTAAAACTTTAAAGCCATTCTTAATTAAAAAATACTATTTTAATATGCAGGAATTTGTCAATGATAAAATCAATTAATCTAATATTAATATATTGTTTTTGTTTAATGTCTTAATTTTTTTATATTCACTTAAGACGCAAGCACTTAGTAGGCCCTTTGTTATGTTGCTATGCCTTTACAGGGCGTCACATTGTATCTATCTATATTTGTTGTTACAACCTACTTCCATGTGACATGCAATAAATGATTTTGAATTTTTATTTTGTATTTGGCGTATAATATGCCTCTGCTTACCTCTTCGGGGAAACAGGCGTAATTTTATGTATGTATGGTCTATATAGATTTACCATAGTCAACTATTAGCAGTGAGATCTCAAGGTGAAACGTGTACAATGGTGTACAATGTACAATGGTGTACAATGGTGGACTCGCCCTTCGCACACACTTCGTTTTACCTTGCACATCTTCTGGCTAAACTACTATTTCCTGACGGATAGAAGGACGGATCCACGGGCGGTCGCTAGTGTACCTACTCATAAAAAATCTCTACCGATAGTGCTGGTGCAGTGTGGTGAAGCGTTATCAGGGGCGGCGGGGGCGGCGGGGGCAGCGGGGGCGGCTGGGTAATTACTCCACTGACTTATGGGTATTATTGAGAACGATTTGGTACTAGATGACTGATCTCATTATGTAGATCGTTGCACTATTCAGTCACTAATATTTATATGACACATACTACAATTATCATTTATGGCAGTATAGTAAACTACATCGGCAGTTCAAATATGATATTTTGTATGTTCATCATAATCTCAGCCCTTAACCTTCAGTCCCAACCAAAGTGACGGGATTTCAAGTCATAGTCCACGCGACTTGATGCGGTTCAGATGAAGATTAAGATAAATAGATTAAGCGGGTGTGTGGCGTCCTGCAGTTAGAATATTTGAAGGGGCATATTTGAAGGGGCCTCTTTCATGGCTTAACCAGGACCTAAATTGTAGCGTTCCTCTCGAAGGGATCATCCATAAATTACGTCACACAAATTTCGTGAAGATTTGACCCCCCCTCCGTCCTTGTCAAAGCTGATCACACTTGTCAGACTCCCACTCCTTAGTGTGATGTCACATATTAGGTCGGGGAAAAAGTCTTTTCGCATAACGTAGGTATAAACTTATTATAAAATTTTTTTGACTGTACTATTTGTGTATGGCTGGTTTTGGTAACATTAAAAAGGTTCCATTATAAAGAAAAGAAAAAAATAAAAAAAAGCTGTTTCCCGCTATTTTTCATTTGTTTTTCTCTCCGTAAAAATGAGTGAATCTAATGAAGAAATTCGATACATTTTAAAATTTTATTATAAAAAAGGCAAAAATGCAACTCAAGCAGTGAAAAAAATTTGTGATGTTTATGGACCTGATGCAGTGTTAGTAAGAGTAGCACAAATTTGGTTCAAACGTTTTCAGTCCGGAAATTTTGATGTTAAAGATGCACCTCGCTCTGGTCGCCCTGTTACGAATAAAATGGACGCCATTTTTGAAAGAGTGGAGCAAGATCGGCATATTAGTAGTTACGATGTAGCTGAAGAACTGGGAATTGACCACAAAACAGTTTTGACCCATTTGAAGAAAGCTGGTTATACAAAAAAGCTCGATATTTGGGTGCCACACGAGCTCACTCAAAGAAACTTAATGAACCGTGTACTCATTTGCGATTCATTATTGAGACGTAATGAAACCGAGCCGTTTTTGAAGAGATTGATAACTGGCGATGAAAAGTGGATCACGTACGACAAGAACGTGCGAAAAAGGTCGTGGTCGAAAGTTGGCCAGGCTATGTTCTATGTTCTATGTTAGTGGTGGTGGTTTCCGCACTTAGTCCCTGTTATGGACCATTGTGCGTGAGCCTTTGCGGCCATAGTTGCTCACTCCAGCCAGCCCACCTCTCTCCAGAAGCAGATCAGGTTTCCAAGTCCGCGCAAAGCTTCTCCAATGGAACTCGGCGAACCTAGGGTTACCTTTCGTGTGTCAGCCACGCCTGTGCATTCCAGGAGCACGTGTGCGACCGTTTCCTCGGCCACCATACACGCTCTGCACAAGGGGCTGTCTGTGACTCCTATAGTGTGTAAATGTTTGTTCAGTAAGCAGTGCCCAGTGATGGTCCCCGTCACCAGGCGCAGGCTATTTCTGTCCAGTCGCAAAAGTCGCCTAGTCAGCCTTGCGTCCAATGACGGCATGGCCTCCTTGGACTGCCTGCAACCTGGAGTGGAGGACCACCACTCTTGGGATTGTGTGTGTGTTATGCTATGTAGCCAATTGCGTATTTGTTTAAAGGGAATGGGAACAATGGGTTCAGGTCCGTAGACCGTCGCGATGGAGCCTCTCCTTGCCAGTTCGTCAGCTGCATCGTTACCCATTGATCCACTGTGTCCTTTGATCCACTGTAGTGTAATTTTGTTACGATATCGTATCGATGCCTGTTCTAGTGCATTGTGACATTCTAGTATCAATCTGGAAGTCGTGTAATTTTTGTTTAAGGATTGAAGGACAGACGCGCTGTCGGATATTATACGGATGTGAGTATTTTTAACCTGTCTAGCTATTACAGCATGCGCGGCTTGGGTTATGCCCACACATTCTGCCTGGTAGACTGTGTTGTGTTTTCCTAGTGATTTGGATATGGTAATGTTGAGATCATTTGAGAATACGCCGGCACCGGTGCCCGTGCCTATTTTTGATCCATCTGTGTATATTCTCAGCTCCTTTAGGCCAGAGTAGTCGTGCGCCTCTTCAGTGAGTTGCACGGTATAGTGTTTTTTAAAAGTGTGCGTTTTCTGGGTTCTGTCATTTGGTGCCATCAACATTGGTTGTTCTTTAACAGCATCATCTAATATTCGTATGTGTCTGACCCGGGAATCTTTCTTTAGTGTACCAGCTGTATGTAGTCTGAAAGCTGCTGTGGCTGCCTCCTCTCGTACGGTGAGGTGTAGGAGTGGCAGCCCCAGCATTGCCTGCAGGGCCGCAGTGGGGGCGGTTTTCATACTGCTGGTGATTGACACGCAGGCCAGGCGTTGTAGTTTTTCTAGTTCTTTTTGGGTTATACTAAGGTTGGTTCTAGGCCACCAGACCAGCGAGCCATATGTGACTATTGGTCGGATTACTATTGTGTATAGCCAGTGCATAATTTTCGGGCTTATGCCCCAGTTCTTGCCAAGTAGACGTTTGCACTGCCATAGGGATATACTGGCTTTCTTAGTGGTATAGTTGGTGTGTTTTGCCCAATTCATCTGTTTGTCTAGGTATACACCTAGGTACTTGGTTTCTGATGATAGGCTTAAGGTTGTGTTGAAGAATTTTGGTAGATGTAATTCAACTAGCTTCCTCTTTTTTGTGAATAGTATGAGTTCCGTTTTTGTTGGGTTTACTGTTAGTTGGTACTTTTGGCACCAGTCCTCAACTATTTTCAGGGCTTGGCGCATAAGGTTGCATAGTGTGTTTTCAAGTGTGCCATTTATTATAATGGTTATGTCGTCAGCGTAGCCCACTGTATAGTAGCCTTTGTCATTTAGGCGCTTGATAAGGCTGTCTACGACAAGGTTCCATAGTAGTGGCGAGAGCACGCCTCCCTGGGGGCAGCCCTTCGCCACTATGGCTCTTGTTGTGGTGTTGATTGAAGCTTGTACGGCTCTTAATCTGAGCATATTGGCAATCCAGCCTTTCAGGGTGGGATCTACTCCGAAATGTTCTAAAGCCTTGCTGATGCTATAGAACATGGTTTTATCGAAGGCTCCTTCTATGTCAATGAAAGCAGCCAGAGCCGAACCCTTGTGGTCTACAGCACATTCGATTTTTGAAACCACATTGTGCAGGGCAGATTCTGTTGACTTTCCGATTGAGTAGAAGGGGTCCTCGAAGGGGTCCGTCTCGGATGTGACGGTCACAAAGCCTTTCTAGGGTTTTCAGTAGGAAGGATGTTAGGCTTATAGGTCTGTATGCTTTTGGTTGTGTGTAGTCTGGTTTTCCGGGTTTCGGGATAAATATAACTTTCACTTCTCGCCACGCGAGTGGTACGTACATGTTTGCTATGCAGGCTCGATAGATCATTACCAACCACGGGGTTATGGAGTCGATTCCCCACTGTAGTAGGGCTGGAAAGATACCATCTAGGCCTGCTGACTTGTACGGTTGAAAAGTTATAATTGCCCATTTAATCTTTTCCTCCGTTACAATGTTGCGGGCTATCAGTTGGCCAGGCTTCACAGACTGTGGCCAAACCTGGCCTAACACGAAATAAGGTGATGCTGTGTGTATGGTGGGATTGGAAGGGCATTGTTTATTATGAGCTTTTACCGCCCGGCAAAACCATCGATTCTGGTCTTTACTGCCAGCAACTGATGAGATTAAAGGAAGCAGTCGAGAGAAAATGGCCGGAATTGATCAACAGGAAGGGTGTGGTCTTTCATCACGATAACGCTAGACCACACACATCTTTAGCCACTCAGCAAAAATTAAGAGAGTTCGACTGGGAGGTCCTAGTGCATCCACCATATAGCCCTGACCTTGCGCCTTCAGATTTTCACCTGTTTCGGTCTCTGCAGAATTCTTTAGGTTCTGTAAGGTTGACCTCAAGAGAGGACTGCCAAAACTATTTGTCCCGTTTTTTTTATCAGAAGTCCGAAAGTTTCTACAGTAACGGGATAATGTCTCTGCCCACAAAATGGCAGAAAGTTATTCAACAAAACGGTACATATATATTGTAAATAAATGTAAATAAACTTTGAAAAAAATGTCTTGACTTTTCATACAAAAATACGAAAAGACTTTTTCCCCAACCTATTATTTTGCAATCGTACAGCAAGAAATGATTACATTAAAACAGCAGTTCCAAATGTGTATAGGACCTGGATTTTGAAATGTGGCGTCACGAAATTTAGGATCCCTCCCATCCCCTTGTCGCACCATGCATGTCACACTTCGTCAACCCCCTCCCTCCCCATTAATGTGTAACGTAAATGGATAGCCCTGAAGCACGGAAACGTAGTGTAGGCTGACCTGGGGAAAGCTGAACCAATGACTTGATAAAGGTGGCTGGTTCTGCCGAGGACCAAGATATGTGGCGCGTGACCTATATTCAGCAATGGATAGCATTGAGCTGCTTCAAGTAGTCATGTTCCTTCAAAACCCTAGCCAGTGAGAGTGTAAGTAGGCAACGCGCCGCTGATTATTAATTTAAGTGGCATCGTTACATAATCAGTGCGTAATGAGATACTTTAACAATGCGGGTTTAAAGTTCGGCGCTTGTGTGATACGTGCTGTATTCATTGCGGGTGAAGTCGGCAATTGTGCACAACTAACATTATTTATTTCATATTTTTTTTGGCTATATGACAGACATTTCTTGTAAATGAATATGTCCATTCCTGGGAGATTTCCTTATCCTCGTGCATTGTTTTTGATCTCGGCATTGGTGGGTTGCATTTAAAAAACACTATCTTGTTAATGGGACGAAATAGTTTTATTTTTTAGGAGTTTGAGTGGAGCTTGTTTGGATATCGGAAAAATACAAAACTACGATGAAAATTATCCATCTTCAAAAGGCAAAAATGCTCTACTGTTCATACATTTTCCATATTGCATTTTACAATAAAACAAAAAGTTTACACAAAATAAGATTCTTCAGAAATCGCATTCTGTGATAATTCATTACTTTTTTCCCGTCCATTCGTCTACATCTACCGGCGCCCAGTACACCCTCCTATTCTATTCTAAACACATTGTTTTCGTCGTTCTTGACAAATGGTTAATAATATCGACAGGGTTACTGCAACTCTGAATATTTAACTGCCAGCCACAGGAATGTGGAACCTCATGCCTTCATAAAATAAGTTATAGTTTAACTGCGAGGCGACGGCCGACTACACGACCGCTGTATCACAGACACGTGTTGTCATTTTTAGTATCTGCGCGAATCGTATAGAATTATGAACTATGCGGCTTCATGTTTAGTACCAATTTCTTTTTCATTTTCATCAGGATAAACGGACATCAGGATCTGAAAACCTGTTCGAGTTTAATGCAGCCAAAACCCAGGTTTGTGCATTCTCGTCGAATTCCCTTCCTTACCTCCCACGGCATGGATATCGGCCAGAACCTAAATCCGAAATTCTACATCGAGGGTGTTTTTAACTGCCTCCCGTAAGTTGGGTATATTTCATAAGGTGAGGGAGATTTTCACTACCGAGCAGCGCTGTTTGTTGTACAAGACTCAAGTGCGATCGAGTGTAGAGTATTGTTCTCGTCTTTGGGACGGCTCTGCTAAGTACCTCCTCGACGCACTTGACAGACTGCAACGGCGAGCGGTTCGCATTATAGGGGATGCTGAGGGAACAGCCTCACTCGAGGATCTACAGCTGCGTAGAGACATTGCATCTCTCAGTGTCTTCTACCGGAACTACTATGGCGAGTGTTCTGGGGAGCTTTTCGATCTTATCCCGCCCTCTCCTTTCCTCTCCCGAACAACACGTGCTGGTCTTAGAAACCATCTTCATACTGTGCAGACTATCAGTACTCGAACCAAGAAATTTGGGAAGTCGTTTCTGAGTAAGACCACTAAGCTCTGGAATTCGCTGCCGGCTCATGAGTTTCCTATTTCCTATGATCCCGGGTCTTTTAAGCGGGGCGTGAAACGGCATTTTAGCAGGCCGTCATGAGTGGGTGCGCTTTGTACCGTGCGTATTTCACGGTATGAAGCATTTTCATTTTTTTTGGACTGCGTCGACTGCTTACCATCAGGCAGGATATAGTCATTATGACGTGTCACATTAAAAAAAAGTCGATCAAAAACCAGAGTTTCATTAAAATTTTGGATTACATATGGTCCCGTCGGGCCACACTTGATCCCATCGATCCATACTTAGTCCCGTCGGGTCACAGTCGGTCTCGTGAGGCCTTGACCTGAGGAGCGTTTACGATATGTTACGCTGTGTGTTTTGCTGTGTATGCGTAAAGTTTATATTACGTATGTAGATAGCTAGAGCGACTTTGCGAAAGTAACGGATCTGCGAGACCATCTGCATTACGTGATGACGTTGTTTGGTTGTGTTTTATCGATTCTCGAAATCGAAATTAATCTGTTCCGAAGTTCGTGCGATGAGAGTTCGATTTTCTCACCGGACATTGTGTGCGTTCAGCGTCGGGATGGGCTGTCCAGTACCTATAGTACAAACATTGCAGAGTTTGAGACTAGAAGGTTCTTTTTTCTTACATATATTAAAATATGTTTATTTAGTCACTGTACTACTCGTGCAAGCTCTGCCTAGCATCGGGCTGCCTGGCGCTCGCGAGGCTGTGAAATATACTAAATTATTAATATACCTCATCATTAATCATCATCATCATTTCAGCCCATTAACGTCCCACTACTGAGCACGAGCCTCCTCTCACATACCAAGGTGTGAGGGTATTGGGTCATATTCCACCACGCTGACCCAGTGCGGATTGGCGGAGGCAGGTGTATGGCGTCCTGCTGTTAGAATTTATCAAGCCGCCCATGAGGCCTCTAACATGGCTTAACGACTACCACATTTAGTGATAACCGGGACAAACAGCTTAACGTGCCTTCCGAAGCACGGAAGTGCTCGATATCAAATGCCACACAAACGGTCACCCATCCAAGGATTGTACTCTGTAAAATCTGCTATTCTTCGGTGATCGTTTCCAACCCTCGAGCACCGCAGAGCTACGAGCGCTACTCGCTTCTTCTCTTTAATATACATAATAATAATAAATGCGGGCACGATAGTTAATGTACATACATCGGTTCCCACATACTTAAAAGAAGCAATTTCTTTTAACAATGAGTAATCGTGAAACATCATTGAGCGACAAATATGTCCGCCAAGTGTCCTCAATAGATGCGATCGGCGACGGGGAGGGTGGCCGCGCCGCCGATAACGAAGCTTATCGCGCCGTGCTGCTCCAATGTTGACACATCATCAGTAATCGGCCCAAGACGCCGATAACTGTGGCTCTTAACGCGTCGCCGCAGGGGCCGGTATCGGGCGCCGCGCTAACGTGCCGCGGTATCGGCGCCCCCTGACCCGCGGCTCCTCGGATAAGACAGTCTCCCGGGGCACGGGGGTCGCGGCCGCCGCGCCTTATCTCTATCGAAAAATCATGGAAAATTTTGGAATTTTGTTTTGTGCCAGCTCGACCTCATCCCTAGAATAAGAATATTTCTTTGCTGCAATACTGTTACAAATGGTGATACTTCCCTCCTACCCTCTGACTGAAAGTAGCCCATAACCTACTCCACTTATCTCTATACTAAAACACATCTTAATTGGTTTACCGAAGACAACGAATATACTTCAAAGAATTCTGTTCGTATTTATGTAATAACTAACTGTTGCCTGCAGGTATTTTAGCTCCTTTAAAGCATAGCATTTTCTTATAGACCAGAGAGAAACTTTATTTCTAATCAAGAATCATTTTAATTCGAGATATTGTTAGACGTTTGTTTTTTTTTGTGTGATAGACGTTTGTTTGAAGACCGATATAGCGTGGTGGCGAGTATACCCGCACTCCACTCCTGAGATCGTGGGTTCGATTTCCACATATGACAAATTTTCTGTTTATAAATATTGTTCTGGTATGGGTGTTTTCCTATGTATATTAAGTATGTATTTACAAAAAAAAAGTAATTATGTATGTGCATCCGTTATTTAGTATCCATAACACAAGTTCTTAATGATACTTATCTTGGACCCAAATAATTGGTGTAAGTGTCAGAAATATTTATATTATTTATTTATTATTTATTTTAACCTGACCGCCACATTGGAAAAAAATAAAATTGTTGTATTCCTTCGTACAGTTTACAATGCTCCAGAAAATAATTTGTATTATTTTGTTGTTTTCAATGACCGTGTCATTTGTCATCTTGATTTTACTACAGAATTATAGACACATATGGGTGTATAGGGTCCTACCAAGATCTTTGGAGCCCAAGCCAACCTCACCTGCCGATCAACGGACGAGGCTCTGGCGAACATAAAAGTTCCCGAAACCGGAAATAGGCTCGCCACCTAATACGTGGGACCAACAATGTAATTGGCGAAGTGTGGGCGTATAGTATGCCTCTGCCTACCCCTTCTGGGAAACAGGCGTGATATTATGTATGTAATTATAGACACACGTTAATGTTTTAGGAGTGCTTAAGCGGGAAATGACGTTCTAGGGTGACGGAATATATAAGGTTTTCGTTCCTGCTATTAGAATACTGAACCCTAAACTACCTTATAAAACAGTAGCCAACTAAATATCAATCAAATTGACAAACATTGGCGTGGGCTGTTTACTTGCTGGCATTTTTTAATACCTTAATAGGGCTAGGGGCGGGAGGAGAGGAGAGGGCCGACAAGGGGGGGAGAACGGGCGATCGTACTTGACCTAACAACGGCTCACACACACCATTACCCTATTTTCTGAACAAACCACCAACATCTGTGCAATCGTCCACAATGCATGTCCAATCAAATTCCTAACTGATATCTATTTAAGAGCTAGATACAATTTGATGATTTACGAAATATAAGTTTTCCAAGTTTTGAAAAATTCCTCTCTTGGCAAAGGATAAAAAGTAAAAGTGACATGTCGTGCCTTACCTACTATTTCTAAGCACCTTCCCGTGCGCGTGCCAAGTTAACTTTCTCGCCATCGAGCCGTAATACCAATTAGCTAGTGGGAGCATACATTTTTTAGTTGCTAATCTTATCAGCAAACATATATTTAACTTTAATCTGGACCCCTCAGACAATTCTAACAAAACAAGAAGGCTACCTTTGATTGTTGTCCTAATACAATTACTGTATAACAATTAATGTTAAATCAGTAAACCGAAAAATCTCAACAATTGTCTTGTAATCTTATTCTTCAATTCATATCTCAGCCTTGTTATACAGAACTCGCTCTGTTTACTGGAAAGCCATAAAATATTTTATCACTTTATTACCACTGGGAGCAGATAATTATGATTATGTTTAAAGAGATTTCCAATCACTTTTAAAACACAATGCTCAGCTCCAACTCGGTAAGTCCTGCTCGGTAATTCCGTTTCACATTACTTTTTATAGTTTTGATTTTGTATTTTTTATACTTAAGATAGTATCAGTGAAATGTTTATATCTTGGAACGGCCAAATCGCCGATACACGGCTAACGGCACTCGCGCATTCAAGTCTTACTATTTATTAGCCACAGATTGGATCTTAATGCCATACCAGATTTCTTTCTGTTATAATCAAATCATTGGTGACTTATATAGCTGGTATAAACATTTAAAAGTATCAAAACTTTATGCGTTGGGAAGCTTCGCCCCATAATTTAATATACAACTTAATGCCAGAACTTTTTTATGGTTTGAGAAAATTAGATTCACATCATTTACATTTTGGTGTTAGACCACTCCGCGGGTCAAAACGTCTGGTCTATTTTAAGTTTGATATGATCACGTATTTGAATATAGTCATATTAACTGCAGTGTTACGACCGATACGGCGGTGAGGTCAGTATACCTGCACTTCACTCCAGAGGTCGTGGGTTCGATTCCCACACAGGACAAATCTTTGTGTGCATGAAAATGAATATTTTTTCTGGTCTGGGTGTTTTCCTATGTATATTAAGAATGCATTTACAAAAAAAAAAAAGATTTATGTATGTTTATCCGTTATTTAGTATCCATAACACAAGTTCTTAATGATACTTATCTTGGAACTAAATAATTGGTGTAATTGCCAGAAATATATTAATTAGTGTTTGGCGCCCATTCTCGTTCTTATAGATAAAAGGTTCTTAGATTCTAGTTAAATAATAGTCCTTTTTTGTTAATTATTTTCTGGTGGAGGAACCAACTTGACTGATTTCTCTCCATTCAAGCCATGTATATTTAAAAATGCTCAAAAACTAAAAAAATAAATCATAATTATGTTTTTAACTGTCTCAAATTAATTTACTACACGTAGAATCAGCATAATAATTAATCTTCAGGTACACTTTTTCAAAATGTTTTGTTTATTAATTTCGACAGTAATTCGCTGCGTGGTCCGATATGTGGATTGTTCTCATATTTTCTCAAAAACAATTATTCGTATTGTCAGTTGATAAATATTGTCTGCGCCCCCCGAGCCGCGCGAGCCACTCGAGAGCAGCGCGATGGCCAAGCTCATTACATATTTATTGATCGATTTGAATTTAAAATTAACTCTACGTTATTTATGCACACCTACTGTCCGAATGTGTGTTTACTATATAATACTGTTTTGCAAGTCCCTCGTTCAGTTTTGACAAATACATAAAAAGTTGATAATTTTATAAATAAATAAATAAATATTTTCTAACAATTACACCAATTATTTAGTTCCAAGATAAGTATCATTAAGAACTTGTGTTATGGATACTAAACAACGGATAAACATACTTAAATACTTTTTTATTTTGTAAATAAGTACTTAATATACATAGAAAAACTCCCAGACCAGAACAAATTTTCATGTTCATGCACACAAAGATTTGTCCTGTGTGGGAATCGAACCCACGACTCTGGAGTAAAGTGTAGGTATACTGACCTCCACGCCATATCGGTCGGTATAGAAACCCCTAGACGCCGAAAAAAAAAAATATTTCTTAAAAAAGGGTAAGTTTCGATAATTATTATAACCTCATCTATCAGAGAAAGGCGCGTCAAAATCAATAAAACAAGCAGACAGACATTGAAATGTGTCATCCGAATTTATTGTTGTAAGAAATATCTTCGACATTTACGATCAGTAACTAATTGCAGATCAGGGGCCTTACCATGAGCTCTTATAGCAGTGTTATTGCAGTTGTGGAAAAGAGACGCGTGTAGATACGCCACTACACGCGTCTCGCTTTCTCAACTGCAATAATACTTCTATAAGAGCTCATGGTAAGGCCCCAGATCACTTCCATACTTTCCATTAAAATTCATTTTTGGGTAATAGTATCAGATTTTATAATAAAATTCCGCAGGAAATAATTGATCTACCATTGGCAACTTTTAAAACTGTAGTTAAAAAGCAGTTTCTTCAAAAGGGGTATTATGCTGTTAATGATTACTTATCGGATAAACAAGCTTTGGCTTAACATTTTCAACTTGTATGTGTATATTAGATTAAAAAGTCAACCAGATCATTGTCGTGACCATCCCTTATTGTACAGGCTCAGCTCAGTTTCACAATACATACTTACTTGACTGTGATGGAAGGTTCCCTTAGTGCTACTTTATTGGTTACAGCTTCGGGGGACCCTTTCAGTATCATCAAATTTACACTGTGTGTGTTTTGTAATAAAAATAATTTAAAAGAGCATAGCCTGTGAGTTTCTTGTCAGTTCTTCTCACAGAGCGGGGGCTCGGAACCGGCACTTAGATTCACTTACACCTAATTTTTATTTATTTGCATGTAAGTGAATCTAAGCTTCGTGATTTCAGGGTTGATATTAAAAAAATTTTTTTTTCATGTATGTTTTGTTTTCACGTTTTCAAGTGCTATGTAATAGTTTATGAAATAAAGAACTTTGTACTTTACTTTACTTTACATTTATATAAGTAGAAAGAAGCTAAGTACTGTGGGTCGTTTTAGCAAGAATACAATGTTTCCATACATGACAACGATAAATAAGAAGATTTTCTTTGTAAGACAAAACGATCATTTTTAAAGTTAAAATAATACAAAATAATATCTTCACGTCTGCAGAAGGTAAAGAACGCTAGGATCGACACATTTTTTTCTGTAAAATAATCATAGTAACCTTAACAAGCCCTTGAATAGTTGATGCGATTCGAGAATGCTCGTTTTTGTTGTAGTGACGAAAGTTGTTATACCTTTTTATGGCTTCCTCTAGCGCCCAAGGTACCGCAGCTGTCTTTTTGTTTGAAATTCAAATGTTATCGCACTTCCCAATACAAGTTCAATGCTAACTCAATAATTCACGTATAAACTGTATTCGGAGGCGCGATTAGCATGCCTGCATTATTCAGGGGCGCGGGTGTCGCCAGGCGGCGTTTCGGGACCACCACTTCTTACTAGTAAAAATATGTCACATTAATTCGCGAATATTTTGTAAAACAAAACAGTCATGAATTTAAAACAGCTCGTCAACTTCTTTGCCCACATGCACAGCACTATCTAGTAGAGATTTATGATTACTAATTATATTTACAGAAGTACAAAATTGTAACAAAATATTGTACGGTGTAAATTAAAGCACAAATTAAGATGAGTAACACGCGAAGTTAATAATTAAAAATAAATCCTGATCGATTGTATGAAATGTTGCAATGATAAGCTTAAATTATTTTAATTATATAATTTTAATCATATGCCTCGAGAAGGTACGGAGCCATCGGTTTGCAAATCCGCTCCCACTTGGCCGGTTTTTTGATATCGTGGCAGTGTGTTGCTTGGTGGCGCAATTGAATGCTTAATGAGCTTCACAGCAGTTTGCCAAACACCTTCCCTCGCTTTGTAAACTGCCGTGTGGTAGCGGCACAGACAAAGAATTCGAGCACCCCATGTCTTGCCCAAAGGGGGTAGCAGACGGCGATTAAGAGAATAGGACTTCGTCTAGTGTCAATTTGGGCGAACACCCTTTTACCATTTGACACAATTCATTTAATTAGACATATATGTGCATATAGAAGCGCTCATAGCTCCGCGGTGCTCGGTGGTCGAAAACGATCACCGAAGTAAAGCAGAGTTTACAGAGGTCAGCCCTTGGATGGGTGACCGTTTGTGTGGCATTTGATTTCGAGCGCTTCCGTGCTTCGGGGACGGTTTCGGAGCGCTAGTAACCTAACGGTGACAACCACTATCGCTCCGACTCGCATGCGCACGCACACGGGCTGATTTTGTTGAGCAAGCAAATTACTTCCCCTTTTCGTCAGAAAAGAGGAGCAATTGCGCCCAGGTTCGCCTGGAGGGACTCGCTAACCCTAACGCGCCTCCGGGGCGACGGACTACAACCCGTCGCCCTTAGCAGCCGTGCGCGCATGCACGTCCGACTCCCCACCCCTTTCCGATCCTTTGCACATCGTTTGTTTGTGGGCATACGCGCTCACGAACGAGCTGGTAGTACTTGGTGACGCGGGAAGAAAACCAGGAAGATACCAAGAGAAGATGGACACCTCGCCCAGAGATTCTGCAGGTGAAGAGCGAGCCGAGGAGCCGCGTACCCCCACCACTCATGGCCGACCCCATGCCGGGGAAGGGCATGAAGTGGGGGGGGGGGGGGGGGCGCGCGCCCGGCCCGTCGACGCCGACGCTCTCCGGGCACTATTACGTTCCGACGCCGGAAGAAAGCCCCGTAACGATTCGGGCCCCTCCAGCGACGTCGCCGCGATCGAGGCACGACCGCGACTGCGTCATGACTGCCAGACTGGCGGAATCGGGGTTTTTATCAGAAGGCCTACTCCGCTGGATGTCGGCATATATCCGCTTGGCCGAATTTGACCTCGGCTATACGGAAGAACTGTTGCCGATTGACAGCGCGGCCCTCGAACTCGCCGCCCAGATACCCTACATCCTCCCCCCGCTTAGGGGAACGAAAAGGAAGGAGATATCGCCCGCTTCCAGAAAGGAAAACGCCGACAAGAGGCGCCGTACCGCAACAGTACAAGGGCCGAGGTCCCGTAGTGCCAGCGGACGCGTGGAGGCCTCCACGGCAGCTATGCCGCCACCTGCAACCCCGCCGCCGAAGAGGAAACCGACCACGGCGACGCCGCCTTCGACGCCCACAGCTCCGTCGACGCCGGAGCTTTACGATGCCGCGCCGCTATTACCGACGCCGAAGCCGCAGCGCGCGCCGCGACACGCGCGACCGTTCGCGCCCGCGTATCCCCACTCCATATCCCCACCTCACCCCACCACTACCAGCGGTGGGACGCCCCCCTCCACCACCCCCCGCACCTCAGCGGGGGTTCCTTCCCCCTCTATCCCCACCCCTACGTATTACCCCCCAACCCAACATTTCCTACCCCCACCACCTACACCAGCGGCCCGCGCGCCCACCGGTACTTTCGCCGCCGCCACGACGCCCTCCGTGGTTACCGCCGCCGCGACGACCGCTACCGCGATAACCTACGCAGCGACAGCCGCCGCGAGGCGCTCGCCCGCGGCCCCGACCGCCGCCGCCGCCGCTGCCGCCACCGCCGCCAAAACAGCCGCACCTAAGACGCCCCGATACCCGCCCCTGGTGGTTGAGAAGCTTCCCAACTGGAGCACTCACTTCAGGGAGCTGAAGAAACGCCTGGGCAGAGCACCGAACGCGCGCCCCTTCCAGCAGGGCGTACGTTTCACGCCCACCGACGCCGAAGAGTACCGCATCATACAGCGGTACTTAACCGAAACTTCGAAGGAGAACAACTTGGCGTGGTTCTCGTATTCGCTCCCTGCAGAGAGGAGCTTCAAGGTCGCCATCAGGGGCATCCCGGCAGACACCGAGCCCCTGGAGCTGCAAGAGGAGCTCACCTCCCTCGGGTACACCCCGGAATTTGTACGGCCCATACGGGCTAGGCAGGGACGACCGGGGTGTATATTTTTCGCCCAGCTGAAGAGGACCGAGGGAGTAGCCAGCATCTACTCCATCACTGAGCTCCTCTGCATGCCGGGGGTGAAAATTGAAGCCTGGAGGAGTAAGCGCGGGCCGGCGCAGTGCCACAGGTGCCAACAGTTTCGGCACTCGTCGCACTGCTGCCACCGCCAACAAGCCTGCGTCCGGTGCGGGGAAGAGCACCCAGCGAGGGAGTGCCCGAGGCCATTGACGGAGCCTGCCACCTGCGCGAACTGCGGGGGCTCGCACCCGGCCAACAATTCAAGGTGCCCGGCCTACCTGCAGGAGGCGAAGCTGAAGCGCGCCGGCACGGTAGCCAGAGCGGGACGACCGCTGGCTCAGAATTCTGCCGTGCCGGCGGACGCTGGAGTGCCCCACCTAATGGCCCCAGCCAACGATAAGCCTCCCCCCTCCCGCGGGAAGAGGGGGAAGCAGAAGAAGAAGAAGAAAGGCACCAAGCCGAGCGAGCCTCCCGCCGCCGCAGCCACCACACCGGTGAACGCACAGAGTGCCACCACCGCGAGAGCCGCCCAGATCCAGATCCTCTCTGACGTACTGGCGGCTCTTCAACAGGACAAAGACCCCGTCAATGTCCTCCTAGGACGTATGGCTACCTTACTTCAGACTAATGGCTAATCTGAAGATTGTCCACTGGAATGCCAATGGACTTACGGGGAAGATCGGTCAATTGAAGATCTTACTCCAAGACTTCAACGTGGATGTGTGCCTGATTTCAGAAACACATCTACGACCAACCGACACCCTCAAGAAGATTAGCCATTACATCACGTACCGACAGGACCAGGTCACGACCTCGAACAGAGCTTATCGCGGGCTGGCGGTCCTGATCAAGAGAAGAGTCGTGCACCAATTGATTCCGTCACGGCCAGAGCCACCCACGTCACTCTACTCACTGGGTGTAGAGCTCTGCCTGAACGGGAACCCCGTCCGCGTGTTTGCAGCCTACAAACCACCTCAGTATCCGCTGGATGTGGGCGACATACACCATCTTATAGACGCCCCACACCCCACCATAATAGCGGGTGACCTGGGGCCTTACCATGAGCTCTTATAGCAGTACTATTGCAGTTGTGGAAAAGAGACGCGTGTAGATACGCCACTACACGCGTCTCGCTTTCTCAACTGCAATAATACTGCTATAAGAGCTCATGGTAAGGCCCCTGAACTGCAAGCACGCGGCGTGGAACTCCAACATCCCCAACGCATGCGGTCGCCGACTCTTCAAGGACGCCGAGACCAGAGGATACTATGTCCATGGACCAGAGACACCCACTCACTACCCGTACAACGCGGCGCACACACCGGACGTACTGGACATAGCTATCCTCCACAACTTTGACTGCCAGCTGACGCAGGAAGTCCTCTTAGAGGACATCCAATCTGACCACCTCCCGGTACTGATGGAAATATCAGTGGTCCTGACTGCAGCGAAGCCACCGGCACCCAGACGCTGCACTGACTGGGGCAGATTCTGTGAGCTGATCGACCACGGTACACCGTCGTACCCCACCGAGACTCCAGACCAAGTGGAGAGTTTAGCTGCCGACCTGACGTCTTGCATCCAGGGCGCCCTCTCGGCATCATCGCACACCATGCCCGCGCACAAGGGACGTCCCCCTGTTCCCGCGGGCATCAGGAACTTACTAGCGAGGAAGAGGCGCCTCAGGAAGGATTGGCAGCGCACCCGCTGTCCAACCATCAAGACGCAGCTAAACTCGATCTCCGAACGTGTGAAGACTGCCATCAGCTCACACGAATCGATGACATGGGACAGACACATAGAGAAGGCGGGAGAGGACTGGACGGGCATTCACCGTCTTTGCCGCCAACTCTCCAGGGCCCGTCCCCCAGTCAGACCACTGAAAGGATCAGACGACCTTCCGCGCTACCGTGCAGCAGACAGAGCGGAGATATTCGCAGAGCATCTCGAACAGCAGTTCCGCCTGAACGCAACCACCAATGAGGACCACGAGCGCCACGTCATGGAGAGTAACGCCGTATACTTCCCTGCACCGATGGCGACCAACGAGGATCCCATTGTCTTCTCGCCGGGCCAGGTGCAGAGGGCTATCAGGCGCTCCAAGCCCAGAAAGGCACCGGGCGCCGACGGCGTTACGAACCTCGCCTTACAACACCTGCCTCCAAGGGCGGTAGCCGCCATGACCAGAATCTTCAACGGCATCATGCGCACTGGTCACTTCCCGGACACATGGAAGTCCGGAAATATTATTATGTTGCCCAAACCCGGGAAGAACGTGCAACATGCCGCGAGCTACCGCCCCATCTCACTGCTGTCCGCGACATCGAAGCTGTTCGAGAAGCTCCTGCTCGCCCACCTGACTCCTCACCTAAAACTGCGTGAAGAGCAGTTCGGATTCCGTGCCGAACACTCGACGACGCTGCAGCTCTCCAGAGTACTGCACCACTTCACCGTGGCGAAAAACAAGAAGGAGCACACAGTCGCAGTACTCCTGGATATGGAGAAGGCATTCGATCGTGTTTGGCACGAAGGTCTGCTGCACAAGCTGACGACGTCCAGCGCGCCCAGAAGAGTCCTGCAGGTGATAGCCTCATTCTTAAGGAATAGAAGATTCCGAGTAGTGGTGGAGGACGCCGTCTCCACCGAACGGAGAGCCGAAGCCGGAGTTCCGCAGGGAAGCTGCCTCTCCCCGCTCCTGTACGCGCGATACACCAACGACATTCCTGTCACAGAAGGAGTACAGCTGGCGCTGTACGCTGATGACGCCGCGTACTTCTCGTCGTCGTACAGGAGCATCTTCGCTGTAAGAAGAATACAGGAGACCCTGGATGCCCTGCCAGCATGGCTTGAGAAGTGGAGGCTCAGAGTGAACGCCCCGAAGACCCAAGCCATGGTGACACGCCACACGCACAAGCGTAAACACCCACCACTACTCCACCTGCAGGGACACGACGTCGAATGGTCCCATCAGGTCACTTACCTCGGGGTCACGATTGATCGTGGCCTAAGCATGAGCACTCACGTAGCGAAGATCATCGCAAAGGCCAAGTCCGCGCGATTCCTCCTGCGACCAGTGCTCAACTCCACGCTCGCATTGAGGACGAAGCTCGGGGTCTATAAGATCTACATTAGACCCCTGATTACCTATGCAGCGCCAGCCTGGTACGCATTGTTGAGCCCCACAGGAAAGAAGAAGTTGGAGGTGCTGCAGAGCGCCACCCTACGACGCATCGTTCATGCTCCACGCTACGTGAGGAATGCCACGATCGCAAGGGATTTGCACTTAGAGAGCGTTGAAGCCTTCGTGGGTCGCCTGGCGGAACTGATGTTCGGGCGGGCGGATGCCTCAGGCCACGAACACCTTCGTGACCTGGCGCCGCTGCACGCTCGACCACCAGACGCCAAGGCCTATGCCCGAAGCCTTATCCCTCGGGAGACCTAGGGAGTGACCTGACGCCATTATATCAGATCAGAACACCACGCTAGCTGATCGCCCCAGGGCTTGATCGCAGCACCACCGGACTTGACACCCCCGGACTTTTATCATCGGCTGAGAACAGCCACCCCAACGACGCGCCCGTATTCACGGGCGCCGCAGGACACCGCGGCCAGGGGGCACTGCCCCGATCCCGCGCCGTGACCCCCCTACGGGGGCTCACGTAGAAGACAGCACTACCGTGCTTCGGAAGGCACGTTAAGCCGTTGGTCCCGGTTATCGCAAAATGTGGTAGTCGTTAAGCCATGTCAGTCGTTCAAGCAGAATGCCATACACCTGCCTCCGCCCAACCGCACTGGGTCTGCGTGGTGGAGAATGACCCAATAACCTCACACCTTGGTATGTGAGAGGAGGCTCGTGCTCAGGGACGTTAATGGGCTGAGATGATGATATGTGCTCAAAGAAAATTTATAACTTAGCCTCAAATGGAATAAATATATGAGCGAGAGATGATGTAAGACAGCCAGGAAAAAGGTGACCCCTTGTCAATTTCAATTGTTTCTGTATTCCTGTGGCTTGAAAGGTGAACCACTCGCGAAGCTCGTGAAGCGGTCGTAGACATTGGTAACGATCACCGAGCGGCGTTCACAGATGTCAATTCTTGGATGGCTGACAATTAGTGTGTCATTAGATATAGAGCACTTCCAATCATTTAATTTTCACGTAATTGGCATATAATTTATTCGTTTCACAATACAGACAGACAACCTTTTACATGGGCATCTTTATTTATAATTTTCAATAAGACTTAAGCATTATGTTCCGTGTGTCCATTGATCTTGACTTCTCGTTGACCCCTATTAAGGGGTCACTAGGGGGTAGATGGGGCAGTTGGGGGCGGGCAGTATTCGTTAGTGGGTGGGTGGTGGTGGTGGTGGTGGTCTGGAGGCAGGGTGCGGCGGGCCTGCGACCCACCTGTAGCGCTCCCCGCTGGCTCGCCGCCGCTTGTTAATGGCCCTCCCACGAGTGCATTGCTAACACTACCAATGACAGCTTGTGGTGGTTCATAAATAGGTTTGAGGTACTTCAGAGGGCATACTTCATCATTATAAAAAATGTAATTGAGGGTTATATTGCTGTTGTTATAATAAAGAAAGCATCAGGAATGCTTACGTACAATACAATTCAAAAGTAAGTTGATTTGACAAGCTTTCCCGCAAACGGACGATTTTGATGAAATCGCATATCGATAAAAGCTTAAAAGTTAGATGAGAACTCTAATGAAGTGTTGTTTAAACCAACTAACACGACAATCGAAACAATAGTTACTGATCACTGGAATAGGTTATCAGAAATGTGAGGCGAGCTTCACGCAGCCCCATTAAAAGTGACGGGGCCACAGGTGCACGCAACAAGTCGCCGCGAGCGAAGGCTCCTCAGAAACATTTCATTTGTCACTGCAAAGAAAGTGTTCAATGAAATATATATACTAGTAGGTATGTAACTATACTAAAAGTGCCGTCCGGTCTGTTATAACTCTTTGTGATAATTGAATAACTAGTTGCTGTCTACGGCTTCACTTGCATGATCTACACTTTATCCCGTTTCAAAAAAGTCCCAAGATTTCAAAATGTAACAAACTAACTCAGTTTTACATTTACAATATTAGTCGAGCGGTAATTGCTCCATTTCAGCTAAATTGCTGTACCTATCTACAATATTCTTAAAGCATGTGTCAATAAACTGTGGATATTTTAATTACCTCTGCTAAGCTTCGGAGCACACAGCTGACATAAGATGGTGTTTAACATTAGTCAGTGCAACATTGAAGCCGGCCAGTCAGTTGGCCAATATCCAAACCATACGCAGGTCGAGGAAAATCGCCACACTCTGCTGGCTCTCCGCTGTCCAGCTTTGTCTACCTATATTTTTCTCTATAATACGAATCGATCGATTTTCTCACTATGATCATAGTCATGTTGTTGGAGTTTCGTACAATTCCATAAAAATGTATGTAACCAATATTTTAAAAAACCACACTATGACGAAACCCGGAGAGATGTAACATTGTTAAAGTTACGTCTATCTCCCAACCAAATTTTTCCAAAATTGATCGCCAGAAGTAAGAAGAAGTATCGTAAGTAGTTAAGGTGCGTGCGTTTTAATTAATTTACTAGTATTCTATGATAATTCATGGAATTGAGGAAGTTAATTGCTATTACAGTTGTGGGCTTCACCTCCTGTAGTGTAGTTTGGGAGTGCGTATGATCGATGGGCCGTGGGCGCGGCTGGCGTGCCGCGCGCCCGTTCGAGTCCCGCGCGAGGCTCGCTAATGGCCGCCCAATTCATTAGCCGCCGACCCGGCCCGCACCCTCGGGACCGCGGCCCCCAATGCTGGCCACCACGCAAATACCGCGGGATGGATGACACGACGCCAACGGCTGGACTACGGGCGTACATCACGCCACTGCTCTACATTTAATGGTTCTTTGAACTCTTGTTATACTAATAATAAAATATTAGGAGCGTATTACATTACAAGATATAAAGTTAAACCAGGTTTAAGACTAGTGCTGTCACTGTCTTCATTTCATCAAATAAAAGTGACAGCTTTAAACCTGGTTTAACTTTAGACCTTGTTTTATAATAAGCCACTAAGATTTTTGTAGCTCAATCACATAAAAGATCCAAACGGATTTGGATTAAAGATGTCGCGAATATAGTATTATATGACCTTCCCGCAACGAATCCGTGAGCTCAGCTTGTGTACAATATTTATTACAACATTGTCATCATCATACCCTAGCATTATCCCGGTTGCCCTAGACTTGAGCTTTTTGACTGAATTGCAGTTATCACATGAAGCGACTGCCGTCTGACCTCCGCATCCCAGAGGAAAACATCATTCTACGGTTAAACCAGCTGTCAGGATGTTACAAGGCTTTAACTTCCTTATAACGAATGCCATAATTCATGATAGCCGGGACCAACGGCTTAACGTGCTTTCCGAGGCACGGCGCAAGCGGTTATTACGCACTTTAGAAATACAGGAAACAGGCAAATGGAACAAGCCAACCTCACCTGCAAGTGGTGCACCTGCTGATCAACAGACGAGGCTCTGGCGAACGTAACAGATCCCGGTTAGTGGCAATAGGCTCGACAACCATTTTTTTTGGCGAAGCATAATATGCCTGTGGCCCTTCGGGGAAACAGGCGTAATATTATGTATGTATTTACATTACAAACACTTCAATTTCATTTATTTGCATAGATTACATATAAAGCAGTCTACTAGTTCATTGTACATAGGTACGTATGCATAATGTTCGTGTAGACTCGCTTGTAGCTTAACACTTGAGTATTTGGTGGTTGTGATGAATGACGAACAATTGGGAGTAAGAAGAACTAATGACCGGACTATACATCATCGGTGATTTAAAGGCACACTGCCATAATTGACTCGGCCATCATGAAAGAATATCAGAGGGTGAAGCGAGCATATGCGGGAAAACAAAGCGACCTGTCAGCCTCCTTGGGTATCGCTCGGGAGCAGTGGTCCAGAAAGAGCTGCTAGATCCGGGCCCAAAACTGACAGGACTTGGCGCAGGACAGACCGAAATGATGACCCTCATATTATTGGCGTCCAATTGTAGGTCACTGCGCCATTATAAGTGAATGAGGAGACTGATGACGATTTAAATAGTGATGTTTCATATGGCAGTGGAACCGCGAACGCAGGTCCGTAGCGTGTCGGCCGCGCGCTGTTCCGATTTTTTGTGACTCGCTAATTAATAATTCATTATACAAAAACAGCCGTCGCGGCGGCCCCGGCCGCGGCCAGAAGCGTGATTCCACAAATTATACGATCATGAAAAAATTAAGTAAATGAGGCAGTTTAGCTCAAATGGTAATTACGAGTAGATGTATTATTTCCTTCCCTTTCATTACAATTAGAAAGCCAAAACTACAGACTTATCTATAAACAATGTGTTACTTATAATATTATTGACCACGTTAACCCCTTATTATTAAAGCTTATCGCGACAGTGCCTAGTACAGTGAGGTTTGAACCCGGGCCCAAGTGGCTATATAGCTTACCTGCTTTCTAAAGTTATAATTCCATTTTTTTTTTAAATAGAAGGTTTTTAAATTAGATAGTTTAAAAACACTAAGTATAATGTCGTTAAAATGTATGCCCAGTGAAGTTACAGCTCCTTAGTATAGGCGTCGGTTACTAAAGAGTTACAATGCGAGTAGCCCAGCGGCCACAACCGCGACGTGCTCGACAACGGGGAGGAAATCACTCCGGAATGCGGGGTCCAGCCTCTACTCAGATATTGATTCCAAATGCATACTTCCTACTATTTCCTAGACCCACAGCTGGCAATAGACTACATGAAAACACCTTATCAAGCCCTATATTTGTGGTAAAGACATACTGACGCATTTGTCCTACGTAAGAAGTTAATGCCATATCACATAGCATAACAACAGTGTCGGGTTCAGTTCATATTTAAATAATTGTATAAATTGAACTTCTGTAACTATATTCGAGGCTAAGTAGCTTGGAAGACTGGTGTATGTAAATTTATCAGTTCCTGTGTCAGCCACCAGATGCCGCCGGATTAGCCTTAATTATACCCAAGTTATTGAAGCTCTAATTAAAACTGCCAACATGTGGTTACAAAAAACGGCCCGAATTAGCCGGGGCCTAGCGCCGAGCGACAACAGCGCAACTACTCAATTAAATAATGCTTACTTCGGAACATT
The DNA here is from genome assembly GCA_949126915.1 of Musotima nitidalis. NCBI lineage: Eukaryota > Metazoa > Arthropoda > Insecta > Lepidoptera > Crambidae > Musotima > Musotima nitidalis. The sequence goes on from OX421416.1 coordinate 21,127,838, forward strand.
AATTTCGGAGCTGCGCGTTCATTCATGAGTGAGCGACTGATGGTTTCCTTAGTCGATGTGTAGTTTCGGGCAGACGCACGGACGCACTGAGCGTTGCAGAAGGACGAATTCGTACTACATGCGGTAACTGGGACTCGGACACATTTATAGGTAAGCTGCGATATAAAAACGGGTCTAATTTTACAAGATAAATATGTTATGGGTTCCTGATGAGATTTTTTCAAGGGAATACAGCATGGAGTTCTAAATAAAGGGCGTGAAAGGGTTTCGAAAGGGTCGACAACTAGATAGTGAATTCACTCCTATGAAGTGTCCACCTTCTATCAGATAGGCCTACTTTAATAGATGGAGAAGTTGCTGATCGTCGCTTGCCAATATTTCTTCACCAGGTCCAAAATAGTTCTGTACAAGGCTCGTGGCGTCCAAGTCCTTTTGCCTAGAGTTAGGTGTCGTTTCCAAGGCTCGCCTCGTTCGTACGGCGCTCGACGCCACGGCAGTCATTTAGCTTCTCTCTTGTCTTGAAGCTTGACACTCAACAAGGGCTCGAGGCGAGATTGCAGATGAATTTGAAATAGCCCAGGTATGCAAGCAAAAAACTTTATTTAGACACTAAATCTTGATAAGTTGTTATTTCATAATTAAAATTATCAGTTTCGATACTTTAATAAAAAATATTAAAATGTGGGTATGAAGTGAAAAATATACTTCCTTTAAATTGTAACTAAAATTTTGTACTTTAAATAAAATATTAAAACAGCAGACTTTACTTAAATCTTAATAAATCCAAACTCTCAACTTTTGTAATAAATAAAAATAAGTTATACTTAATGATCTACACCTACCTACCTACTTTAGCTAAAATCGGCCTACAAAAACAACAAAATAGGAATATAAATAGAAATACTCTTGATATTTGCTTGTTGTGTGATATGTTGACTTGTTACTTTTTACGGCTCGAGCTTTTTTTTAAAGCCTCGTGGAGCATATCATAGATATTGCCAACATATCTGCCAACCGTCGCAACCAAAAGTCTTAGTGTAGTGGCTTTTTAAATGAATTTAAAAAAAAGCAGATACTCACAGATTTGCGTCTTGATGGTCACCATTATTTTACGTTGGTTCGTAAGACGAGTCTCGTGCTCAATTGTGGTTCATAAAGGGCTAAAATGAGAATGATAACGTATGCCTCAAGTTGTAGCTGTGGCTAGGCAGAGTCATAGTACATACATACATTGGGTGTCCTGTCTGCTGTACGGGAGCGGCGGCGGCCACGTGGTCGGGGCGGCGGCGCGGCGCACGTGGCACTAACCTAGTCACACGCATGCGTCTTCACTTATTTATTCAACCATAAAACTTACAGGCACCAAACCTAATACGATGTAGTGCGAGATAGTATTGAAACTAGCTGAGTTTACAGTAAGTACCTGACTAAAAACTTTCACATCATTCTTATCTACTAATCATTAAACTACTATTAGTAGTATTGAAACTAGTTATATACTGTACCCTAATCTTGTTTAAGTAGACCAGTCAAAATATTGTACAATACGCATTTCTGTTTTGAACGATACATCTGTATAGCGGTTTTTGTAACAGTTATGCTGGTTTCAATTATTATTATAAATGTAATGCATATTTTTCAGCGTCACTCGGCCCTAATTAAAGAGTTGTACGGGTAACATTGATATTATCAATAAGCATTCTTTTAATTGTAGTGTATATGGATACTTATGTTAATTTAGATGTATAGGGCTCTTACCAAGGCCTGAAGAGCCCAAGCCTACCTCACCTGCAAGTGGTGCACCTGCCGACCAACGGACGAGGCTCTGGCGAACATATAAGTTCCCGAAAAGCGGCAATAGGCTCGCCACCTATAACGTGGGAACTGTTGTTGTTGTTGTGTTGTTGTTGTATAACTGGCAAAATGTGAGCTTATGCCTCTGCCTACCCCTTCGGGGAAACAGGCGTGATATTATGTATGTATGTATTCTTTTAATTTTCCCCCTTGTCCATTTAACTCTAGGTAGCATACTATATGTAAACTTATGTGTAAAAATTGTTTACTGTTTTGAATACTGTTTATTGTTTATGTGTATTTATGTCTAAATAAATTTTATTTCATTTCATTTCATTCTAGCGTACTATTGGGTTGTACTGATCTAATCTGTAATGCAGTCATGCTCACAATTTAGTGTCAATTCACATAATTATGCGAAGCGTAATTCACTTTTCATTACCATCTGGGCCGATGTAAGAATCTCATTGTTGTTGTAAAAGTATCAGTCATTAGAAGAATAGCATATTGCATTATATAACTAACGTCTCCTAATTAATTAATAGTCTCCAGCTTACAAAGTAGCGAGTTCCCGCCACGAGGAGTGGTTAAAAATACCGCGTGATATGCACTTGACAACTGTGATATTCCTGTTCAGACTAGCCACTCTAAACTTTAGCAGTGTGGGGTTAGGGTTTGGTTTCGCTTGGTCTGGTGCAGGTCTCCCGCGGGTTATCGCGCGACCCCTTATCACGTCCTCCCGCACACAGACGCGCGCGCACACAGACGCGTCCGCACGCACTCACGCGCCGGCTATCATCCCAAAGTCCCAAGGAGCCATCGCTGTGACCATCTAGCCATCACTCTCGCGTTATAATACAAATATAAATAAAGAGGATAGATTTGATTAATAGTTGGTTTGTTTGTTTGCATTAAATCGGCTTCGAAACTACTGGACCAATTAAAAAAATTCTTTCACTACTAAGAAGCTACATTATCTGCGAATAAAATAAACAAATTCATTAGGCAATCAGAATTAGGGATCCCACAAAAACTCCAGTAATGGAAACTATGATCATAATTTATAATTATTATAACTTAACCGAAGCGAGCGCATGCCACTTTAGTCTTCACACTGGTTGGTATGGGGAGCGTCTTAAGTGACTCGCTGCACTTACTGGCGGCGCGTTAACGTTCAGCTTCTGTCGGCACTATCAGGTCGCGGAGTGGCGGCCTTTGGCAGAATGTGGGCTGTAACCGGGGGCGCCACTTGTTGTGCGTTCCAAGTACAAGAGTCATGTTTTCACTATGTATGTACGTACGACAAGGTAGCACTCAAGAATACTACCCACCTGTAACCTTTGGACGCTTGCAGCACCAGGAGCTTCACTAGCGCGTTGCCGACCCATTCATTAACGTTTCACGCCCTTTTTGAAATGCTGCAATCTCTTAAGATAACGTCAGTGGGAGCTTATTCTACAACACTATGGTACGCGGCAAAAACTCGAAAAATAAAAATGTCACATTCCTTTTCTATTCAAAAGAGAAAATATATTTCATTGCCAAAATCTACCAATATCTTTAATTTGTTGTTAAAATCAAATAAAGAGGACTTTACCTTGGCTTAACTACCTCATCTGGTGATAACCGGTTTAAGTGTCTTCCGTAGCACGGAAGTGATTGATGTCACATGTCACACAATCGGTCACCCTTCTAAGATGCTTAGCTTGGGTGATCGTTTTGAAACACCTGATCTCACACCACAAGTAATATGTCTCTGCCTTTAATGCAATACAACTCTCATAATGCAAACTCATTGTGCAAAAGCTTTTGAACGTCTAACATCTAGTTTACCATACAGCGCTTACAATTATGCTAATTCAATGCATAAAAAAGTTAAAAGTTCTTTATTTCATAAACTATTACATAGCACTTGAAAACAAAGTGACAATCACATAGTGAATATTTGAAGTGGGCTTCTTGGCGGGAAAGTGAAGCGCCATGTCTGTAGTTTTGTTTTATTATCTAAAATTTGTGATACTTTGAATTGATATTTCGATTATTAACCGCTAAGTGTTTGTGAACGTACTCAATTTCAAATTCTCTCCAGAAGTCCATGTGAGATCTCAGTATAGTCCCACATCTTTACTAAGGACTCAAGGGGCTTAGGGGAGGGTATCTCATTTATCATCTTTATCACCACTCATTCTCATTTGCTATAATTTATATGTTAATAATATATCTCTTACTTGACACTGGCTAAATGTGCAAACTGCACGAAGCTATTGCTTAAAAGAAAATAAAATATATATTTGAAGATATTGGTAAGGTCGCCCAGAAGCCGTTACCAATCAAGTAGCACTAAGGGAACCTTCCACCACAGTCAAGTAAGGATGAAATGTGAAACTGAGCTGAATTTGTTGAGTAGGGGATGGTCACAACAATAATCTGGTTGACTTTTTTTCTTATTTATAAAAATACAAGTTGAAATCGTTAAACCGAAGCTTCCCCCTTCTTCACAATACCCCTTTTGAAGAAATTGATTTTATTTAACCACAGTTGTGAAAGTTGGCAATGGTATATTTATTTTCCGTATTATAATAGGTTGGGGAAAAAGTCTTTTCGTATTTTTGTATGAAAAGTCAAGATATTTTTTTCAAAGTTTATTTACATTTATTTACAATATATATGTACCGTTTTGTTGAATAACTTTGTGCCATTTTGTGGGCAGAGACATTATCCCGTTACTGTAGAAACTTTGGGACTTCTGATCAAAAAAACGGGACAAATAGTTTTGGCAGTCCTCTCTTGAGGTCAACCTTACAGAACCTAAAGAATTCTGCAGAGACCGAAACAGGTGAAAATCTGAAGGCGCAAGGTCAGGGCTATATGGTGGATGCACTAGGACCTCCCAGTCGAACTCTCTTAATTTTTGCTGAGTGGCTAAAGATGTGTGTGGTCTAGCGTTATCGTGATGAAAGACCACACCCTTCCTGTTGATCAATTCCGGCCGTTTTCTCTCGACTGCTTCCTTTAATCTCATCAGTTGCTGGCAGTAAAGATCAGAATCGATGGTTTTGCCGGGCGGTAAAAGCTCATAATAAACAATGCCCTTCCAATCCCACCATACACACAGCATCACCTTATTTCGTGTTAGGCCAGGTTTGGCCACAGTCTGTGAAGCCTGGCCAACTTTCGACCACGACCTTTTTCGCACGTTCTTGTCGTACGTGATCCACTTTTCATCGCCAGTTATCAATCTCTTCAAAAACGGCTCGGTTTCATTACGTCTCAATAATGAATCGCAAATGAGTACACGGTTCATTAAGTTTCTTTGAGTGAGCTCGTGTGGCACCCAAATATCGAGCTTTTTTATATAACCAGTTTTCTTCAAATGGGTCAAAACTGTTTTGTGGTCAATTCCCAGTTCTTCAGCTACATCGTAACTACTAATATGCCGATCTTGCTCCACTCTTTCAAAAATGGCGTCCATTTTATTCGTAACAGGGCGACCAGAGCGAGGTGCATCTTTAACATCAAAATTTCCGGACTGAAAACGTTTGAACCAAATTTGTGCTACTCTTACTGACACTGCATCAGGTCCATAAACATCACAAATTTTTTTCACTGCTTGAGTTGCATTTTTGCCTTTTTTATAATAAAATTTTAAAATGTATCGAATTTCTTCATTAGATTCACTCATTTTTACGGCGAGAAAAACAAATGAAAAATAGCGGGAAACAACTTTTTTTTATTTTTTTCTTTTCTTTATAATGGAACCTTTTTAATGTTACCAAAACCAGCCAGACACAAATAGTACAGTCAAAAAAAATTTATAATAAGTTTATACCTACGTTATGCAAAAAGACTTTTTCCCCGACCTAATATCATGTTATCATGAGTGAGGGCCTTGTCGGGCCAATTAGCCATTTACCATCGAACAGCTGGCCGGACAGGAATGAGACATTCATATCTCATACTAGAGCTTACTTGAAGCTCCCCCGTACTGTAGGTATAGGACAAGTGGCATGCACCCACTTTTAGCACAGCCCCACAAGGAAATAACCTTTGGAAATGCAGGCGAGAAAATGCTTCAATGTAATAATAATATATCTGAAGTACCGCCTTTATGGATTGTCTTTAAATTATTTTATTGTTTTTAAATACACATGAATAAGGAAAGTGTGCGTTTTATGTAGAATTGTTTAGCGTAAAAACCATGCGTCAAAAAAATAGCTTATAATCATTCTCTCCACGGATACCAATTAAAATTCTACTGTTACCTGTCCCCCAGCAGTCATCTGCCACCTCGCAGATTAATTGAAGTATCGAATTCATTAATTATCATCCCCATCAGCCTCGACATCATTTGCCCACAGCTGGGCATAGGCCTCAACATGGGCACGCCACTGCTGTACATATACCTCTTTATGCGCGCGACTGAGTTCAATCTTTTACTCTTCGCCTGTAACCGCTGCTAGCCGCTTACCGAGCTGTGGTCTTCATTGTAGGACACTAAAAGTTATCGGTTTGATTATCGAATTGGTTTATAGTATTTTGTTCCAGACAACTCAGTGGATCATCTGGACCTGCACTTTAGCATATCAATAACGATTATAATATTTAGCGAAGAGCGGATCGTCGGTGTTTACCCGGTGTGGGTCTGGTGGCACGTGGCGAGGCTCTAATGCCTTCGTCCAACACTGCGGTAATAGGACGATCAAACTCGCGGGTCATCGGCCGGAGCCAGCACGCCGGCTGGTGGACACTTGTGTAGCTCGGCACCCGGACGTTGGTGGAAGTGACCGACATATCGAATTAGCACAAGTGTTTCTAAGTTTTAGGACCAAAGAGGGCTGTGAGAAATTTCCATGAATAATTATTTAATTCTGTGACTTTATTAAAAAAATCTATCTTTTAATCTGTTGTTATTGTTTGTTACCTAGTTCATAAATGCACATAAATGAGACATAGTAAAAAACTTTTCATATAATGAGTATATTATAATTTAAAGAGAAATACAGGTAGCCGTAACATAAATAGATTAGGAAATGCGGTCGCCCTGCAAAACCAACATAATATTTGAAATACTTCGAATTGGCTACGAGAAAGGATGTAGTTATGGCTAGTTCTGTGAATGAGGCGGCGGCTCGGGCTCCGCAGGGCGCGGCCCGGGCTCCGTGGAGGGTGGAATAATTGTCACAATAAACAGCCCGTAATGGAGCAGCGCCGCGCCCGACGAGTTAATTAGTGGAATGACACCCCCCCCTGCAACCCTCCCCGCACCCCGCAGGCCGCGCCCGCGCCCGCGCCCTGCTCTTATCAGACTGCTTATAAATTTTTTGGCAAGTTCATCCATTTGTCAACTTTAATTAATACACTCTAGGTCGGATCTACCCGGGAAACTAATAGCACGTCGGGGTCATTGCCTGCCAACAATAAAACGTACGACGTACGTACGTATATGTAGTTAGAACTCTGAGACCCTCCAAAACTTACTGAAAGCATCCACAATGCAACTTTGTAGTACATACATAATACCACGCCTGTTTCCCCGAAGGGGTAGGCAGCGGTGTATTATACGCCGTCATTTCGCCCATTATATTGTTGGTGTGGGAACAGGTAGCGAGCCTATCACCTTTATGTTTGCCAGAGTGTCGTCCGTTGATCGGCGGGTGTACCACTGGCAGATGAGGTTGGCTTGGGCTCCATGGTAACAAAGTAATACAAAAGCTTCGTAAAACTATTTCAAACCACGTGTGTTTAAAACTCATTCTTGAGACGCCTACTCATTAAACTTTTAAATTAGAGGTTACATGTTGATTTTGTATCGAAGACAACCTCATGGAATCAACGAAAAATAAACCCTATAATGAAACCATCAGACGCTGTTGGTAAGATCTATGATAAAAGTTTGACCAGAGACTCCTTTACTCAACCCAGAGATCACATGCTTCATCTCCCGCCAATTATTGAGTCACAGCCGACTGTAAAGGTGCTAATTATGGTACAACTTTTTACTTTAGTATGTGGGTCAAGTTTTTGTGTGCTGAATGTTCGGAGTTGGGCATCGCGTGCAGGCTCTCGCTTAAAGGTTTTAATTTTAATGATACAGCTGTTTCAGCGAGTGGCGACCGGCGGCCTGCGACCATGGGAGGTGCCGTTAGGTGCCCTCTTAATAACCAGGATAGTTGACAAACCACACGTCACCACCACACGTGTGCGGTTTGAAAGAGACAGAAGGTCTTATGATTTGAATAATTTGGCGACCACTTTCACAAAGTAGGTCGTAACTTAGTCCCTGTATTATAGTGGTTTCAAAAAAAACTTAAAGAAATATAAGCAACGTAAAGTGCAACCCAAGCTGGCTGTTTTGTCTCACAATGTCTATACATATTTATTATGAAATCGTTGTCATGTGTCGTAAAGATGAAATACACTTGAAGCAACTCCATCGACTAAAGCTATGTGCCCATTTCCGCATATAACCAGAGTACCTGATTGCTCTACGGGCTGTGTACATAAAATATTTGTTGAATCAATGCTTTCCCAACAGACACATGCCACTTACCCCAATAGACAAGAGACAATTGGACAATGTCCCCTGACATGTCATTAGTCGCGACCCAAAGTCTCATTCGATGTATGACGTCACACGTGTCCGATGTGTGGACCTCTATTTTGTAGTTTACTAGTGTAACTGTGTAGATTCAACAACGGCACTCGCATACGTTTTTATCGATGAATTTGGACCACTAGCTGTTGCTATAATCCAAATTATAATACTTTATGCACCCAGGTTAAATATAGATAGTAAAGAAATAAACACTACTTACCTATATTAAATATTTCTACAAAAAAGTCGAAGTGATATGATTAGAAAAAGGAACAAGATTTACTTATTCGAATGAGACATTTTAGTCAGTGCGTACTAAATCATTTGTCAATTTACAGATATTTGCTAGGATGAACAACAGGATTTACAAACGAGTAACGTGGCTCAGACAGACTAGACGGCAGTAGAGTAATCCTTACAATCTTCCTACTGTTTAAATAGATAAAATACAACCCGCTCCAAGATTTTTAACTAAATAAAAACAATAATAAGCGAACCCCAAGCCGACCAGGTCACAACCAGGACAACGCGTCGGTAATGATTATATACAGACAAATTTTACGATGCGGAAGTGTGTTAACACACGTGTGTAGCTGCAGACAGATAGACAGGCAAATTAATGTTTGCTAACAGCATAGAGTTCCAAAATAAATTTGACCAATGATTACTAAAACTAAATACTTAGTACAGTTAAGTAAACCACCGAGAGGCTAGAGGCCACATCTATAAAACGGCACTCGGACTTGGCTGCAGTGCACTCCACGAAAGGGATCCACGCTTAAATGGTTTCCTGTCTTCAAAAAGTGCCTTTGGCGAGACTGACGATATAGGATCGGTTTTCCAACTTACTCTAAATAATGTCTCATCCAGCTATCTTTAAGGTCATTATTTTTTGTGAAGTTTTTTTTTGTGTTACTTTAAATAAGTAGTTACTTAACAGATTTTTTATTTACTTACCTTACTATAGTATGTACCCATGTCACTAAATTTAAATAACAAGGTATAATATCGATACCTTCGATCTCAAAGGACGTAAAGGACATAACACTACTTTTCAGGAGAGCAAAAAAACAAAATAAATTTGACTAATGATTACTAAAACTAAATACTTAGTACAGTTAAGTAAGTCACCGAGAGGCTAGAGGCCACATCTAGAGCAAAAAAACAAAACAAAAATAAAATAATGGGCTATAGTTTTTTTGTTTTCAGCGCAATTCCAATGTGCTCTAGGGATAAAATGCTTAGGATTTCTAGTAGTTTGACGAGATAGCTTCCAAGATCGTCCTGTCTTGATAGTTTCTATGAAAAAAATCCTTTACGCCTAAATGAAAAATTCTATGAAAAAAATCCTTACGCCGAGCCATAAATTTATTGTTTGTAAATAGGGCGTACAAAACAATTGGTTTTTTCCTCTCATAAAGGACAATTAAAACTTTTCTAGAAAAATTTTAGGGGGTAAAGCACAGCTTAGTTTACCTTTAAAATAATGTAAGGGCGTAAAGGACAGTTTATTAAAATTAAGCATTTTACACCCTAAGACTTTTCGTAAAGTCAATGTTTACAAACCAAGCAACTTTGGTATCCTAGGTTAATGCTGTTTACGTCCTTATTTTGCATAGATTTTGTGTGTAGCTACTAAAAAGTCATGGGTAGTAAAGGTATTTTTTTTGCGAATTTCGCTACGTGTAGTATACAGATCGATAGAGAATGAAAAATGAATCAGGATGGTGTAAAAAGTGCCTTTACGCCCAAATGTCCTTTACGGCCTTTGAGATCGGAGGTATCGATATGTACAAGTACTTTTCTATTCTCTTAGTCTTAAGTGATCTTTATAATAAGTCTTGTATTTGATGTAACACGTCTTTTATCCTGTTTTGCTTATTACACACAAATTTGAATTGCAATCTAGATTCTGTACCTTAGTTCTTAAGATTTTTATTTGTAAAATTATAATTTGTCGTGTGTATTAATAAATAAATAAATGAATAGAAAGCTTTTACTACTAGCGACGTATCTACTAAACTAAACTTCACTTAAATTAGAAGTTTCTTAAAAGATTGAAATAAAAGAATAAACTCGACCTATCGGAGCACTCGTCGCGACGCGAGCAAGGTGTTGCCAGACGAGGTGGTCGGAGACTACTCCCGAAATTAAGCTTCAGAGGATTAAGCTAGTATAGGTGACCGGTTGTGGGATATTGGAAATCGAGTGCTTCAGTGTTTATGTTTCCGTCCGTTACTGCTTGCGGTTAACGTTGTCTATATTAGTGAAAAAGACAAGTTAGACGCCCTGGCCGGCTTGGAAATTATAACAGTAGTCATATCACCTTGTCAAAGGTGGCCAGAACCCATCAGTGGGGCGTTCGTGGACACGAGTAACCTTCACCTCCAACGGACGCACTTCATACACGCTAATTGATGTTTAAAAAATAAGGCGCTCCAGTTTGTGTTACCTCGAGGGGCCTGGTTCAGTCGCACAGCCTTATACGCGGCGGGTCCGGTCCACCTGCCCGCCGCGTCCACTTCTCCTTAAGAGCACTTTCCAAAATGATATGCGTATCTACATATTGATACATAATCGCAGGTACATATATCCCATTTGAGGTAGGCAGAACCTTGCTACTTATATTTAAAAGGGTACCTAAAAAGTTGTAACAAACTAAAAAAATTTTTTTTTTTGCACTGAGATATTTAGACGAAACCTGTCAAATGGTACAGCGCTGCTAGCTCATCGCCCACATTGACAGTAGACGAGATCTTACTCCCAGTCGCCAATCCATTATAAATAGATATATATAGTTCGATGTGTCAATCCATTATAACTTATTATTGACTATTAGCATTGTTTCACCAGTGAAACCGTTTTATGTGTATAATAATATGACAAATTAGGTGTTCTTCTTATAAAAGTACAAAAAAGTAAATTACTTGTAAATATAGAATAAAACAATAAAAACTAGAAACAATAGTTATTACTCCCTTATTGGGAGACATATAGGTCATGCACTCCTCCCAGCGGCTGCGTGAGGTTTGACGGTCCATTGTTTGTCCCTTTTCAGTAGGTACTGTAAGTATTTGTAGATTTTATACATAACTTTTGACATGTATACTTCATAGTAGTTTGTTTCTTGTTAGCATAATCAATGAGAAGTTTATAAAGATGTGCACGGCATAGAACCAGTCTAGCACATTGTATTACAATAATTAGTGTTCTGTAACAGTGAAGAGCGCATTGCAACATGTCCACGTAACCATTATATGTTTACGAGGCCCCGGCTAGAATTGGAACCCTGTTCCTAACGCACACTGCAACATTATGAAATTGGCTTGGGCCTATCTGTCCAGTTCGCTAATGGCCAACCGCCGGTATCACACTCATTTTCCTTCTACTTTCTATTAACAAAGCATCAAATATTAATGCGATTTAAATAACGACGTTCCGAGTGGTTTGTTGTCTCATTACCATTTAAAGCTGCCACACGAATGCATAAATTCAAAAACTTTCGGCACAAAACACGTTCTGCGAGTGTCTCCATAATAGGAATTTTAGTTCACTTCAGAATGTTGAATTGATTCCATTCACAAGATTCGCATTATCGATTTTATTTAGATAGTAATTTGCTCTTTTTTTACTTGTTGTTTTTTCTCTCTTCTCCCATTTGTATCTTTCAATGGTATGGAATGGGTACTATCCTACAAATGTACGAGTAAAATCAAAATTGTCTGATCATCAGCAGACCTCGTTTAGCTGTAGTTAGCAGTTGTTATTGAGATCTACGTTATCTGGTGGGAGCTGAGAACGTTTTATAATTGAGTTGTGTGCGGTTTACGTCCGTCTTAAAGCTACTGTGCAACATATTTGTTTTATATTCTTGAAAACGATTACTATAACGGCGATGCTTCTAATAATATAATTATGTTATAATCAAAAATAGCTTATTCAATTACAAAGTCGGCGAGTCAATAAATTCAAAAAAATTAAGCATATTTTCATGTGATTTTTTAAGAAAGCGGACATTGAAGTTTCAAGTGGTCTTTAATATTTTCTGCAAATATCCTAAAATATTTTGTAATAAATGGAAGCGAATACTGGCAGAACAAACATGAAAGTAAGATTAATGCTTCGACGACCGATATGGCGTGGAGGTTAGTAGTCCTGCACTCCGCCCATGAGGTCGTGGGTTCGATTCCCACACAGGACCAATCTTTGTGAGCATGAATGTGATTCGTACTGGTCTAGGTGTTTACTATGTAAGTTAAATATGTTTTTAAAAAAAAAAAAGTATGTTTATCCTTTATTTAGTATCCATAACACAAGTTCTTAATGATACTTATCTTGGAACTAAATAATTGGTGTAAGTGTCAGAAATATTTATTTATTTATTATGTACATACTAAACATGTGTGAGTTATGGTTCAAAAGTTGATTAGCTTCGCCATCGTTGTGGTGGTTGTATGTCTATACATCCTTTTTTTTGTAAATACGTACCTAATATACATAGGAAAACACCCAGACCAGAACAAATATTCATTAACAAATACAAATACACACAAAGATTTGTCCTCCCTCAGGAGTGGAGTGCGGGTATACTCACCACTATGCTAGCCACTATATTGGTCGTCACGTATGTAGCCGTCTTATCAGTCGAAACACCTCTGCCAAATGTATAGATAGATATATCACTTGATAAGGAGAGCTACTGTAATCAAATAACACGCGTTATCGATCGCAATATTATTTGAAGAGGAAATGACTGGGCGGTGAACAGCCGCGGCCGCGCTCCTCCGCGGCAACTTTCTCCAGAACGAGGTTTCTTTTCCACTTCGGCCGGCGACAGTGTCAGCGCTATAAATTAAACTGACCATCATATTTATGTCACTATGCACGACGGCACATATAGCGTGAGAACCATACAATCGCATATTTCAAATTCTTTCTTATCGAAACGAGATTTATGATTAAAATTAAATTTCCTCTATTTCTCCTCTCAATTCTAAAGCTGAGCAAAACAAGTTATTGTAAAGATTATACATCTATAAAACTAATATAAGAACATAGTATATTTATTTATCTACATTAATTGTTTTACCACTGTCTTAAAGGAGCAGGGTGTATATGGATTCTACCAAGACCTAAGGAGCCCAAGCCGACCTGACCTGCAGTGGCTCTCATACTTTTTACTGCTAAAAAATTACAAATAAACTTAGATATGAGGATGGTCGCCTAGTAGCGGTCAGACCAGGGCTCATGGTCATGGTGGCGAACTAACAGTGCCCGGTAAGCGGCAATAGGCTCGCCGCCTATTACGTGGGACCAACTATATAATTGGCGAAATGTGGGCGTATAATATGCCTCTGCCTACCCCTTCGGGAAAACAGGCGTGAATGTATGTATGTTAAACGAGCAGAAAGAATTGTGTGGGAGGATGCCCGGCCTAAAAGTAAAAACTATATGAAAACTTTTTATTCTTAAAAAAGGTGCGACACTTTCTATACATAGACATGATTCGATTGCTTCTACTAATTAGTTAAATTAGCAGGCACCACGCGCACCTGGGGCATATAGCGCGAGCACGGCGGAGTAGATACATTTTAACAGTAGCATGCATATCATTTGGCGATAAAATTTATAAGTAATGGTGCTGTAGATAAGACAAATATAATATTTTGTAGGTGTGGGTTACTTCATTTACAAGAAACGTAACGAAACCAATGACTTGGTCGTCGTCACCTGTTTAAAACTAGTGATTTTTGTGACTATGTAGTTATTTTAATTCAGCCAGTACAGCCAGATCGTGGGTATAAAGTACCCTCTCCAAGCATCCACTTTCCATTAGACATTCTAGAAAAAAATGTAAAAAGGTCGCTTGGGGGGGGTACTTCTTACTCACGATCTAGCTGCACTGGTGTCATACCGTGGTACGGCATCACGCGTTTGAAAATAACGCATTTACAAAAATCACTACTTTTGAGTACAAGTGAAAACTAGTGATTCAGTTTCACAGGTTATTGTATGTAGTGACGTGAAATAACGCTCACGTCTAGTATTTTGTAAATTCACAATGAACAGGATAATATTAGGTCGGGGAAAAAGTCTTTTCGCATAACGTAGGTATAAACTTATTATAAAAATTTTTTGACTGTACTATTTGTGTCTGGCTGGTTTTGGTAACATTAAAAAGGTTCCATTATAAAGAAAAGAAAAAAATAAAAAAAAGTTGTTTCCCGCTATTTTTCATTTGTTTTTCCCTCCGTAAAAATGAGTGAATCTAATGAAGAAATTCGATACATTTTAAAATTTTATTATAAAAAAGGCAAAAATGCAACTCAAGCAGTGAAAAAAAATTGTGATGTTTATGGACCTGATGCAGTGTCAGTAAGAGTAGCACAAATTTGGTTCAAACGTTTTCAGTCCGGAAATTTTGATGTTAAAGGTGCACCTCGCTCTGGTCGCCCTGTTACGAATAAAATGGACGCCGTTTTTGAAAGAGTGGAGCAAGATCGGCATATTAGTAGTTACGATGTAGCTGAAGAACTGGGAATTGACCACAAAACAGTTTTGACCCATTTGAAGAAAGCTGGTTATACAAAAAAGCTCGATATTTGGGTGCCACACGAGCTCACTCAAAGAAACTTAATGAACCGTGTACTCATTTGCGATTCATTATTGAGACGTAATGAAACCGAGCCGTTTTTGAAGAGATTGATAACTGGCGATGAAAAGTGGATCACGTACGACAAGAACGTGCGAAAAAGGTCGTGGTCGAAAGTTGGCCAGGCTTCACAGACTGTGGCCAAACCTGGCCTAACACGAAATAAGGTGATGCTGTGTGTATGGTGGGATTGGAAGGGCATTGTTTATTATGAGCTTTTACCGCCCGGCAAAACCATCGATTCTGATCTTTACTGCCAGCAACTGATGAGATTAAAGGAAGCAGTCGAGAGAAAACGGCCGGAATTGATCAACAGGAAGGGTGTGGTCTTTCATCACGATAACGCTAGACCACACACATCTTTAGCCACTCAGCAAAAATTAAGAGAGTTCGACTGGGAGGTCCTAGTGCATCCACCATATAGCCCTGACCTTGCGCCTTCAGATTTTCACCTGTTTCGGTCTCTGCAGAATTCTTTAGGTTCTTGAAGGTTGACCTCAAGAGAGGACTGCCAAAACTATTTGTCCCGTTTTTTTGATCAGAAGTCCCAAAGTTTCTACAGTAACGGGATAGTGTCTCTGCCCACAAAATGGCAGAAAGTTATTCAACAAAACGGTACATATATATTGTAAATAAATGTAAATAAACTTTGAAAAAAATGTCTTGACTTTTCATACAAAAATACGAAAAGACTTTTTCCCCAACCTATTACAAATTGGGTTTACTGGGTGATAGAGAGGTATTTTCTACGTAGCGGCGGGATCGAAAGGGGCGGGGCGCACAGCCTCTCTGCGTTGAAGTCTAATGTTTGGCGTCTCGCCGCCGCCTAAACACTTCTCTGATATTATTTTTCAGTACAATTTAATTTTATTTCATAATATTTTTTGAAAATATCAATTGACAACGACATGATAATTATAATGAAGATGATTTCAATTATTAAAACAATAAAACTTATACAGGTACATAACAGGTGCTGTTTCGGAGAACAAGCGCGGTGAAGTGTAAATAAAGATTTGCTTTAAATGCCACTGTGCTGAAAAGGGGCAGGCGTATCACTTGCCTCACAAAAACATCTCGAACTCTAATAAAACACAAATAAAAAGGTGTGACGGCGATGCAGAGCCGCAGCCTCGGCTGGTGTTGACTCTGCCACTTTTACTTAAGCGTGCGTTGTGTTTGACAAACAGCCAGTGATTTGACAAAAGCGCTGTTTACAGAAACACGGCGCTGACATCAATTTTAATGTTAATGATACGCCGAGACGGGTCGTGGGGCCAGCGGGCCAGCGGGGGCGCCCGCCGGGGGGGGGCCTGCCTTACATAACTTGGTGCTCATTGGTATATAGCTCATAGCAAGGCGATGGTAATGAATAATGGAAATTGCCGCCGCACATACTCAATCTTTTGGCGAAGTTTGTTTACTTATGACCTCTTCTGTTTTATAGTTATCTGAACTGTTCGACTGTTCGAACCCTTCCTGGTGTAGTAGTTCTTTTTAAATCAGTAGACCACGAGCCCTGGTCTGACCGTTACTAGGCGACCATCCTCATACCTAAGTTTATTTGTAATTTTTTGGCAGTAAAAAGTATGAGAGCCTGGTTAACCTGTGTATTTTGGGCTTGAGGGTTTGGTCACGTTCCTACTGCCTATTGTACTTTTTAATAAAAGCAGTAATAGCTGCATGCTTATATTATATACCTATCCATAAACAGACGTGCCGTTAAAACTTTGTGGAGGAATAGTATTTCTTTTGGTATTTGAAATTCAGGTATTTGAGAAAAGTAAGGCTACTACTATATCTCAAAATAAATATTAATCAATATTTAGTGACTCAAAGTAGTCCAAAGCTTTTAAGTTCTTAGATGAGGAAGCTCCAAATGGAGTGAGTAGCGCCAGCGACGACAGGTCGGTCGGCATCTTCGCCGGTCACTCCGCCGTGTCGGCCTTTCAATTATCGCGATACACTGGTACTCGCGCACATTATCGCGATATAAATAACCGCAGAGGGAAGCTTCGCTTATCGCCTTAGAAGCTGACGGTTGACGGCACTCAGCGGATTGCTACAAAACGTTCTTAGCTCATAAGGTCGTGAGATCGATTTACTTACGGATCTGTTATCCTTGTAATATTATCCTTGTATTGGTCTAGGTGTTTTATTTGTGTGTTCAAACAGCATTAGCTATGTTCATGCATGTCAGTGCTAATGTTATGACACTCACGAGTAAAAGCTCTGCTTAGTCTAAGGCTTAATAACGCTGGTTGAGATATAAAACAAAACCCACCCTTCCCGGTAGGGATCAAGTATCCTTTTTGCATACCATTCAGTTGTCAAAAAGCATCAAAGTCCAAAGAATATACTGGTATACACCCTAGCTACCCATTAGGGGACCATGGGACTCAACACGTGTTATATCTAATAAGTTACAAGACATTAGGAACGTACTTTTTGCTGACAGGGGTCCAGTTAGCCTCAGATACTGCTTCGTTATTATAATTAAATTCGTTATTACAAATTTTGTCATGAAATAACAACACCAGAACGAGTGATTCGCACATTTATTTAAAGCATGTTATGTAGCTATAAATGAAGCTATTTTGAACATTTCTTTTCTTATTTTTACATACATAGTTTCCCTGCCTAAAGCCGCCCGATTCCCACTCAGACATTAGTGTTTACATAACGTGATTCTTGTAGAGCCATTGTTTAGTTTAAGGCTACCTGGCGCTGTGCGAGGTGCCCAAAAATCACTAAATAAGTGAACACAGATCAATAGATAAATACTGACTTACTGATAAACAAGTTTATTCTCTAGATTTACAGCTATTCAACTTGTTTTATTACTAAAGAATACACAAAGTAAGCTAACAAGGATTACGGTAAATACCGGAGCAATAACAACAATTCCGCAAACAGCAAACAGAAGCCCCGAGCCGCATTGCTACATAGATTCCAATAACATAAATAAGTGGTTCGTCATAATGGCTGCTACATAGTTATCGGTTCAGTGTTATCCGACCAGTATGTCACATTATTGCCAGTGACGACACATTAACTGACATTAATGCGAAAAAAAATGCACTTAGTGTACCAGTAGGTACAATTCTTTGAGTTAGTTCCTCATCTTTATCTATCTTTATCACTTTACAGCACACAGCCCTTCATTAACCTAACCTTATTAAGTACACAAATTTAACAAACGCAATAATGACCTAAAAACCTAGTCATTAGTCGTAGTACAAAGTGTACAATAACACGATAATCAGTTGAATATTGGTTGATTACATAGAATAAGGACGTGCTGATATGATAGTGTACAACACGGCTTTACTTGTTACACTAGTCACGCACCACTTTAATATTGTACATCGCGGTTACAAATAATCGTCTAACTGCTGAGTCGCCCGTCGTGTGTGGATGGCAGCGGCCGGTGTGTGACCTTGCGGCGCGTCCGGTGCACGCTGGATGCAACTAGCTGCCTTTGCAAATACCAATACCAATATAACTTAGAGCTTTTTTGAACCATACATGAGCTTAAAGGTACATGAACTCCATACTAAGCTAAACATGAACTCCATACATAAAGCTGCCATTTTCCTTCATTCCTGTAATACAGTTTCATATAAAACAAATTTGCCTTTATTAAACACATACAATAAACATATTTTTCGTACAATAGTCAAAATTCATCACATTCTAACTGATTTCAAATTATTCATACGTGGCTAATTCGTATCAAATCATATCAAATTCATATTAATGGTAATTCAATTAACTAAATAATAGAGCTTACAACACAAGGCTTGGTTCTGAAATAGACAAAGGGCCCTTGTTATAAAAGTTCCAACTACAAACTACCTCTTTTAAACCGGACCTGCAGTTGGCAGATAAACTACTTAGTTGTCAAGATGGCATAAGTCACTGTCAAATAACTTGTTACACAATATAGTGGGCAGTTTCCCTGCAACATTGTAGCTTGTAGTGGTAGTTTGTGATGCGGGCCCTTGAGACCGCAATCGTGCTTTCTCTGCTATTTACTTATATACTTGCATATATACTTTAAAGCTATGGCTTAATACCACCATATTAAATTATATATACATATATACACCATATGAAATAGAAAACAATACAAAATTACCAAATTTCTCTTTATATCATACATTCAATAGTAAAATGCATTCTACCCTATGTACAGATTGTAATAAAAAATCACTATCAAACGAGGTTGTTGTTGTTATTATTTAGATTTTTATGATTATTATATTAAAGATACAAAACAACATTATTTTCTATCCTGGATATTTATTAAAATTAAGAATAAGGATTAAAAATATTAATTAGTATCAGTAATTCTGAAAATGTATTCAAAATTACTTAAATACGTAAAAATATATAATTACTAGCTGTTACCCGCGACTTCGTCCGCGTGGAATAGTATCTTTGGGCAGCATTTTTATTATTTAATAAGAATCATTAGTAGGTATAGTAGATATCAGCGGCCGCGATGCAGAGAACTCGTTAAAAGGAACTTTAACTTCAAAAGCCAAAATATATTTTAAACTTGATACACCCAAAATTTTTAAATATCATGTTTCTAGAATAGTTTGGCGTCGTAGTTCCCGTGCCGAATCCGTTCCGTTCCGTTCGAATTTCAAGAATTCCGTTTATAGAAAAACTCTGCACATCCTAAGAGACCTACGTACCAAGTTTCATGGTTTTATCTTCAAAAATGAAGAACACCTATAAAAACATTCAACCCCTATTTCACCCCCATACTGGTAAAAATTTCAAAATGCTAGAACAAACGATTTTTTGTTTATTATTTAGTGCCTAAATACAAAATGTTATATTTTTATTATCAAAAATGACGAACTTCATACAAACTTGCAACCCCTATTTCATATCTCACAGGACGAAATTTCAAAAACGCTAGAACAAATGTTTAATTATTTCCTATCAAGTGCTTAAATATTAAGTTTCATGGTTTTATCTTTTTAAATTAAGAAATCCCATACAACTTTTCACTCCCTCCCTTTTTTAACCCTTTACAACCCCCTTTTCGAAATAAAAAGTAGCCTATGTTCTTTCCAGGGTCTAGACCATCTGTATACCAAATTTCATTCAAATCCGTTCAGTAGTTTTGGCGTGAAAGAGTAACAGACAGACAGACAGACAGAGTTACTTTCGCATTTATAATATTAGTAAGGATTTATATATCTGATCAGGTGTACCTACGAGATTCTTGAAAAAGAAAAATAGTATTTACTTTTTATAGAAGTGCACACCATATATTTGTAGGAATCGAACACATGACTTTAGGAGCGGAGTTAATGTAAGTATACCTATATTTTTATGTTATAACTTTAAGTTTTATTTGATAACATATTAGGTCGGGGAAAAAGTCTTTTCGCATAACGTAGGTATAAACTTATTATAAAATTTTTTTGACTGTACTATTTGTGTTGGCTGGTTTTGGTAACATTAAAAAGGTTCCATTATAAAGAAAAGAAAAAAATTAAAAAAAGTTGTTTCCCGCTATTTTTCATTTGTTTTTCTCTCCGTAAAAATGAGTGAATCTAATGAAGAAATTCGATACATTTTAAAATTTTATTATAAAAAAGGCAAAAATGCAACTCAAGCAGTGAAAAAAATTTGTGATGTTTATGGACCTGATGCAGTGTCAGTAAGAGTAGCACAAGTTTGGTTCAAACGTTTTCAGTCCGGAAATTTTGATGTTAAAGATGCACCTCGCTCTGGTCGCCCTATTACGAATAAAATGGACGCCATTTTTGAAAGAGTGGAGCAAGATCGGCATATTAGTAGTTACGATGTAGCTGAAGAACTGGGAATTGACCACAAAACAGTTTTGACCCATTTGAAGAAAGCTGGTTATACAAAAAAGCTCGATATTTGGGTGCCACACGAGCTCACTCAAAGAAACTTAATGAACCGTACTCATTTGCGATTCATTATTGAGACGTAATGAAACCGAGCCGTTTTTGAAGAGATTGATAACTGACGATGAAAAGTGAATCACGTACGACAAGAACGTGCGAAAAAGGTCGTGGTCGAAAGTTGGCCAGGCTTCACAGACTGTGGCCAAACCTGGCCTAACACGAAATAAGGTGATGCTGTGTGTATGGTGGGATTGGAAGGGCATTGTTTATTATGAGCTTTTACCGCCCGGCAAAACCATCGATTCTGATCTTTACTGCCAGCAACTGATGAGATTAAAGGAAGCAGTCGAGAGAAAACGGCCGGAATTGATCAACAGGAAGGGTGTGGTCTTTCATCACGATAACGCTAGACCACACACATCTTTAGCCACTCAGCAAAAATTAAGAGAGTTCGACTGGGAGGTCCTAGTGCATCCACCATATAGCCCTGACCTTGCGCCTTCAGATTTTTACCTGTTTCGGTCTCTGCAGAATTCTATAGGTTCTGTAAGGTTGACCTCAAGAGAGGACTGCCAAAACTATTCGTCCCGTTTTTTTGATCAGAAGTCCCAAAGTTTCTACAGTAACGGGATAATGTCTCTGCCCACAAAATGGCAGAAAGTTATTCATCAAAACGGTACATATATATTGTAAATAAATGTAAATAAACTTTGAAAAAAATGTCTTGACTTTTCATACAAAAATACGAAAAGACTTTTTCCCCAACCTATTATATAATCACGCCTTTTCCCCCGAAGGCGAAGGCTGAGGCATATTATAAGCATACATTTCGCCCAATTTTATTGTTGGTCCTACGTCATAGGTGGCGAGCCTATTGCCGCTCACCGGGAACTTTTATGTTCGTTAGAGCCTCGTCCGTTGATCGGCAGATGCACCACTTGCAGGTGAGGTTGGCTTGGACTCCTAAGTTGTTGGTAAATAAATTATAACCTAATAAAAGCACTCCATTCATATGCAGACCGTGCTTACTTCTATGGAGGACTCAAATTTGTTAATGGACTGCTTATGTATGGTTAAATAAAAAGTAAGTTAAATTAAGTATAAACATGATTAATGTAGAACGTGACTTGTTTTTTTTAAGGTAAATTGTTCTTTAAGTAAAGCTTATTCGATAAGTAACTCGATCAGTGGATTGTGCTAGTTGTGCAATGACATATTCCGTTTTTAAATAAGTTACTATGAACATATTTTTTACAACTAAACAAAGTGAATGAACTTGCCGGTGACTTTTTTCGTGCGATACCGGAGCGGTGTCGGTGCTGTGCGGGTGCGACGCGGGTGCGGTGAGAGTGCGGTTCCTCGACAGACGGCCGCTACCGCGCTACGCTCCGCGCGGTGGCGGCGCCGGCCGGTAGCACGCCGCGCCGTTCACTTGTTAATAGTAACAACAAAATGATAGTATGTTGTTGTGTTTTGCTATCTATGTGTTATCTATGAGAAATATAAGTATTGACTAGTGTAGAAGTAGTAGTAGTAATGTATGGTAGTATGCAGCAATTGTAACTAACTATTATAAGTATGGTAGGATATTGATGACAACATTTATGAATTATGAAAACGACATATAATTTTGGGCTTTGATGGAGCAGACGAATGTCGATATAACTTACACTATTACTTAATTAATGTGAGCATGTACGCAATGACATAATTAAACGAAATAAATTAATGATGCAAATTATATGGGAAGTACATTCGGCTAAGTGTAACAAGTATATTTTTAGCATTTAATGAATTTGATAAGTTTCAAATCGTAAGTGCAATGTGTAATGAACTATCACATTAGTGTTTACATTAAAAATAATCAAACACATTATCATATTTAAATAATGATGTACATGAACAATGTAAGGATAACATTGATGATATGTCATACTCTATTACAAACATTCTAAAAAATATTTAAATGAAATAAATGTCAAACTACAGACAACAATGGCTTAAAGTTAAACTAAGTGCAGACTTAGTTTTCATTATTTGCACTCTATACAGTTTTTGAAACCTAATCGAGAGCTGTTATCTCATTATAGAGAGGTCAATACATTGGTTTACATTGTAATTGAGATAATATAAACAATGTGGTCTACAAATCTTCCAAAAGTTATAACGATATCAAAATACCAAGGAAACAAATTACTGAACATTTTGATATATGTTCTATGTCAGGTCAAAAAGCTCTCCAGAATTGTGGTACTTATAAAGAGTTGATAGGTCTCTTAACTATATATCCTTCTTCCCTTGCAGGCCGATCTAATAACTTAAATAAAGAGCTTTAAATGGGAACTTTGTGAATATAACATACAAATAAGGTTCACATAGATACAAAGTTCTGGCTAATGATTCTATTGAAATAATACCAAAATTTGCTAAATATGCTCAAAGCATACTATCTATTATACAAGTTCGCAGAACGGTGGCGTCGCTCGTGACGTCACGCGCTCGTCTGGTTTCGCATCGGGTTCTGTTTTTCTCATTGGACCATCGTCGCCTCTACATTCAATTACGAGCTATTGAATTAGCTAATTATTTAAAGTAATGGAATAAACACCGCTCTGGCCGCTCCGGCGACACCGCGCGGTGCAGCCGATCGTTCACATTTACCCCGCCTTTTATTTCCTCCAACTGTTAGAATTAATTAAGCAATTATTTTTTTATTCAAGAGATGATATAAAATACAAATGCAATTCAGGCCGGTGAGATTAGTTCTAGCCGTTATTTTAGTAGAAACAGTTATATTTTAGAGGAATTATTGTTAAACCTATGTAGATTGTATTTTATTACATTCCAGTCACGAGGCGCTGGCGGGCCGACGACATCAGGTTGTAGTCATTTGAATAATAATGTTTCTTTTAAATACACACATAGGTACTACGGTTTTTTAAGGTTATATTAATAAGTATATCCTTGAGAGCTCGCCGATAGGATTGCGATAAGATTTAACATTACAAATTTTATCGTTGATTACATCCAATGTAGGATCGAATGCACCGGTCGGGCGGCTCGTCTCTCGCGGTCAGCGCGTTTTAAAACAAGAAGCGAGTGCCGAACAAGATCTTGAAGCAACAAATGTAACGGGACTGGACATAACCTGCCGCGGCGGTCCGTGCGGCCCGGCGCGGGGGCACGGGCGGGGGCACGGGCGCACGGGAGGGGGCACGGGAGGGGGCACCGGCGGCGGGCAGCGGCCGGTCGCCTGCCCACACCACATGTGTGGATCGGAGTTATCGCGCAACGCGGCGCGGGGTCGCCGACCCGCCAACACCCGCCGACACTCCCGGCATCAGTGTCACCAGCACAGCTTCGGAAGGACCCTTGCTATCGATCACCTATTCATCCTTTGTTTCTAAGAACTCAATACAAGAACAGATAATTCCAAACTTGACGAATATTTCGAGTCATTTACATTATAACGCAGGTTATCGATAGCTACATAGCTCATTAAACTAATGATCTATTGAGCAAATTTTACGAATGATGTGGTCGATACCCGGAGTGACGTCACGTCTCTGGAGCGGCGTGCCTTATCGGGTGGAGCGGCGTGTGGACGCGGCCGCACGTGGCGATAACCGCGCCACGCAGCGCCGCCACATAACCTCAATTCATACCCGCCTATCCACATCATTTTTTCACCAAAGCTGTTATCATCGAGGCCGATAAAGAATTGATTACTGAATGATTTCTGTCGACGGGCAGCTCCAGGCGGCGAGGGTCGCACACCGATAGCGCGGCTGTCGCTAGGTCACCGCGGCGCCGAGCGACACATATGCTCCGTTCCACACAACCATTGCATGTACCGCGTATGTATTTGCCGGAAGCAAGCTGAATTAACATTGCGATTGTAATTTACATTACATAAGCATCGTTAATGCCGTTCAAAGTCTGTTTACGCGGCGCGCGTATAGAAATACGGTCGCGATGGCGATGGGAAGGAATGTAGCGGGGGCGACCTTGGGAGGGCGCCGGGCCGCGCGCCCGCGCATGGTGATAGATAGTGTGCAGCAATGCGCAGGTGCGCGCGACTGCTGACCTTTGCCGCCGCCCCCCCCCCCCCCGCCTGCTCCTGCCGCCGCCGCAGGGTCCTGTCCCGTTTCAGTGCTACTCGTCCGTTACTGGTGATTGCCACCTCCCTAGCCAAGGACAGCCCCCGCGCCGCGCCGCTTTGCAATACCAGTTTTTGCATAGCTCCGAGTCTCATAATTGCAAATTGTATGCATTAATTCTTCAATGCTCATAAATAAGTACATCTCTTTGAGAAACTGGTGACCACCATTTTTAAAAATGTTGCAGCAATGGACGAGATTTTCTTGCGTGATGTAATCGAGATCAATCATATCACGCAAGAAATACGCACGATAAGATAACTTCATGATTAATTGCAAAAAATGTCCTGTGTAGAAATCGAACCTTCGATATTGAGAGTGGAGTACCGACTTACGTCACGTCAGTCGTCCAAATGGGACATTACTCAATGTGATTAGTTTTCTAAGTATAAATAGTCGAGCTAATTATAGAATATTTACGAGGAAATAGTTAAGTAAGACTTAATGAGGTTAATTTAACTAGGTGCCGGGAATCGCTGGCTCGCCAACGTGCGCGATCTGCGCTGGTTGTTGGATACTTGAGGCTCAACTCTACATCTGAATTGACTTAATTCACAAGACTGCATGTAGCATTTGGCTGACATAACAGTACATTGATAATGTATATTGGACAATATAACAACTAAGCATTTGTCGATGTATGAAGCAGATTTAAAAAAATATATATATTCGAGGAAAAATAATCGCAGCCAACTGTGAGTCAGAACGTGATAAGTTGTGTTGTGTCCATCTGTAGTGTACTATACTGATGTTGCTAGAAAAAAATTGAAGAGTATAGCTAGTGTCTCTGGTTTCAGGGTCGGGCTGTGCGCGTCGCCTTGAACTTAGCGCGCCCGGCACACTGCCCAGGCCGCTCGAGTCGCCGACGCTGCCACCGCCGTCCACACACCGCACGCTGCCACCGCACGCTGCCACCGCATGCTGCCATCTCACGCTGCCACCGTCGGATGCTGGCTACATACATAAACAATTACGATCCACATGGGAATGTGTCGCGTGGTGGAGCTGGGACGACCGTCGCAGGCGCACGCTGGTCGCGCGTATTTTTAACGCTCAGCCGACGACGCCACCTCGCGGCGAACACAAACACAACAATGTCGTCTATAAATAACTTCTCTAATAATCGTCTCACCGGAGCATCGCGGACATTTCAACTGTCAGATATCTGTTGCTATTTACGTTTGCAAGAATCAGTCGAGGATAGGGAACCGTGCGTGTAGGTGATAAGATCGATAATTGCATCGTCGGCCCGAGGATGGTCGGTGCAGAACGTGGCACAGGCGATGGGGACGGGTGAGTGAGCGCGGAATGACGCCGTGGGCACAGCGGACAGGTGACTCCAGTGTCGAACACATGAGGTGCTTGTCTAAACTGGCCCTTAAAGTCACCACACGCCACCTTAACCGCTTCAGAAGATGATTCCTTTTGCCAATTAAGTAAACACAAAGAAAATATAATGATTCGATAAACAGTCCAGTTAGGAAAATAAAGATAACAGTATATAAATAAATACATATCAGTAATTAGTGAATTGCAAAAGGAGGCCGCCATCGCCATCCCGCCGCTTGGCCCACTCGGCTGCCACGTTATCGCGCTCGCAGCGACATGGCTGGAGACCAGTTTGGGACGACACGAAAGCGGCTGCTCCGCGCCGAGCCGGTTGTGTCGACGCGACACCTCGCCCCACAACATTACACCGAAACAATCTATGAAGTAACTATTAAATATTACTTGAAATGAAATGGTTAGGTTCGCAATGAGTGCGGATGGAAGGCGCGCGTCGCCCTCCGCGGCCCCGGCCCGCAGCTGATCAAACACCGGCTGCGCTGGAGCTGCCTTCGTCTAGAAGACTCTAACCGATACAAATCGATTGCGACTATTCTATACATATTTTTTTGTAACGATGGAATGTGAATTTACCTTATACAAGCGCCGTTTAATCGTCCTTACCAATGTTACTAATTTTTTAATTTAAAAGGTATATTATTCAATACTAAGTAAAGGCCTTTTCACCATCTCAACTTTACGAATAAACTAGTTGGTAAACAAGTAAAGTTAAAAATATTCGCCGACTAGAAATTAATAGGTTTTGAAACAGCGGCAACAAAAAAATTAATTTTCATACGCAACTTATATTAAAAATTCAAATATGAACACCAATTCCTCCACATTTGCATATTGTCGTAAATACCGTGAGCGGCCGCTGGGAGCTGCGCCGACGCCGCTCTCGCAGCCAATCAGTCGCCTCCTTTCGGATACATTTCAATATGACGCCGGTATATTTGTGCGAAGCATATTTACAGTTCGCCGACATGGCACACGAGTGGTTGCAGTGCGGGCCGCTGGGCTGCAATACTAATTATCGCGTATCATATATTATGTATGAGCCAAACCAGTAATTGTATCTTTTCCAAATATTTACGACATAAATAATGGAGTAATGATGTTTTAAATTAACAATCTTTGTTCAACATTAAAGGTACATTATTAAATTATCGGATTACTAACTTGACCTCCTACATATAATAATATAGAATGAATAACAATTTTGACCTACTGTTCACAGTGTACAGAAAGTAAAAAATGGAAAAGTGAGGCGTCGTTGATGTCTATTGGGAGGTCCGGGCCCCGGGCGGCCGCGCCACGCCGCCACTAGACATCAACGAAATCCGGGAAATTGTGCACAACATTTTAAGAAAAAAACTAAGAATTATGATAGATAAATATTTTCTAACAATTACACCAATCATTTAGTTCCAAGATAAGTATCATTAAGAACTTGTTTTATGGATACTAATAACGAATAAACATACATAAATACTTTTTTTTATGTAAAAAAATACTTAATATACATAGGGAAACACACAGACCAGAACAAATATTCAGGTTCATGAACACAAATATTTGTCCTGTGTGGGAATCGAACCCACGACCTTGAAGCGGAGAGCGGGTAGTCGCGCCACCACGCCATATCGATCGCCGATATAAAGTTATATTCATTGCAGAAAACCATATTTAATAATTTAATGTTTATCTTCAGCACTGCCAAAGTCAAAGTCAAAATAATTTATTCAATTTTGGCTCAATAGAGCTCTTTTGAAGTTCAAAACTTAAAAACTAGCGCTTTTCGGTAAATACTCGTATTATATTACTTTTCTTTTATATTTCTGATGAGATTTTTAGCGGTTTTGTAAAATAATTTTGACCAATAAGCAGATTACCTTACGATTAAGTATTCCCTTTACATATTACTACAGGTGTATAGGGATCGTAACAAGACCTGAAGAGCCCAAGCCAACCTCACCTGCAAGTGGTGCACCTGCCGATCAATGGACGAGGCTCTGGCGAACATAACAGTGCCCGGTAAGCGGCATTAGGCTAGGACCAACTATACAATTGGCGAGGTATGTAATATGCCTCTGGCATCTGGGGTAGGCCTTCGGGGAAACAGGCGTGAATGTATGTATGTATGTTTTCATATTACAAAATTTGCCAAATTAATATTTAATAATGCTAATATTTTGAACAATTTATGAGATTTTTTTTTATCAGATGGAGTAGTATGTTTTTTATTTTGGCACAAACAGTCGTAACAAAAAAGTACAATAGTTAATTATAAAATGTGAACAACAACGAGTGCCTAACCAAACCTTAAAAGAAAAATACAAGTTATAAAATACTGTCATAATTAAGTTGATTGACGGACTTCTTGGCGTAAAACCTGCAGTTTTGTTTTATTTTCTAATATTTGTGATATTTCGAACATTAATGTGAAATAAAGTGGATCACCGTTTAGTGTTTGTGGACGTACATGAGGTAATAAAACAAAACAGTGTAACATAACTTTTGAAAAGTCCATGTGAGATCTCAGTATAGTCCCCAGATCCTGACTGAGGACTCAAGGGGCTTAGAGGGCGGCATCTCCTTTTCCATTTATCATCTTTAATTAACTATTATTAATATATGTTTTACTTGAAACTGACAAAATGTGTTAACAGCACCAAAGACAATACTTTCATTTTATGAAATAAGTTAATTGTTAGATGTTAAAAAGTTAACTGACATACTTAAGTCATCAAAATTTATAACCATAGAGTTTTATTATCTTTTAATTAGCTAGTTTTTTTATATAGCTTCTCGTCGCTTGTCGTTGCTTTGGATATTTGATTAATCGCAGTGTGAGAAACTGGGATGTTTTACATATTTAGGATAGTACAATATTATGTCAAATGTAGAAATATAATTTGTAACCAACAAATGAATGCATCACTAAATGTGAATACACCAAATCCTAACTTGTCAGAGGTAACTTTAGGTTTTGGCAATACAATTTTAAATTTTGGCACCGAAATAGAAGAAGATTTTAACAATTAGTGGAAAAGAACATAAGGGTTTTAGCTGTGGAGTGAAGCCACATTCGGGGGTCAGCTGGTGGCGATAGCCGGTTACCCCCTCCCCCCGCACCCCGCACCCCGAACCCCGCGCCGCCGAGATAACGTTATCGCTGGACGCCACCGCCCGCAGCCCTCAGCTCTCTGTACTGTCCGGCTACCCATCCACTATTCGAACGCGCTCATGACAGCCCGACCGACACACTTTAGGAACAACTTCAATACAGGTTACTCGACAACTGAATCAATCACTTTAATAAATAAAATTTCCAAAAAATGGCATGCTAATTTTTATTTCCTTAGGTCACTAACTGGCGCTCTGTTGCGAGACAATGATAAATCTTTGTCACCGCCGTCTATCATTTGGTTAATTTCAAAATACATTAAAAGGATAGCTGCTAGACGAATTCTATCTACAAGTAATTGCATCCAATTTGCACTCAGAAATGGCACCCGTGGTCTGTGTTCTAGCGCATCATCTGTTAAATTGTAGGAACGTGTTTAGTGGCATAAAAGGTGGCATAAAAGAAATTACTGTGTATGTGTGACAGCGAGTTCATCCCGTGACGTCATCGCCTGAAATACGCAGTGGCGAGGCGGTGACGAGGCGGTGGCGAGGCGGTGGCGAGGCGGTGGCGAGGCGGCGGCGAGGCGGCGGCGCAGTGGTGGCCGCCCGCGGGCCGCCGGCCGCCGATCGCCGCTGCCAACCCGGGTCAACGACTCCCGAAATAGATGCACACACAGCGCACCTACATTATATAGGAAATTAAGAACCGGTCCTCGCCCGCCTTGCCGGCGACACTTCGATAAAAATTCAATTCGAAAGCGGAATCCACCTGAGCGATTAATTTACTTCGGCTTTCACCGGCGCGGCGTTTACCGAATCCGGTCGCCGCAGCTGGTCGCTACGATCCGCGCGATTCCCGCCCGTGTCCCGCTCGCTCCTCCCGCCGCTCCGACGCCACTCGACGCCGCGCGACCTGAGCCGACGCTGCGCCGATAGCGCACGACCCCGCCTTATCGCCTCGTAATAGATCTGTTGACTTTGTTGAAAGTCAGCAACTTATCACGATTTTATCCTCGCGTCATTTAACCGCCGGGTTATCGTCTTTCATTAAACTTAACGAGATAGCCCCTCTCCCCATGTTATGTTTGTTACATTATACATTCAAATTAGGCTCTTCTGATTTCTAACATAATTCAAAACGTCCGAGTGCTAGAAGCGGAAGTTATTATGGCTAATTAAAAAGCTAAAAAATTGAGGCTGCATCTAAATGACCAGAAAACAGGGTTGCCGAAAAGGCTGCGAGGCGCGGCGAGACGGCCCCAACTCGGGCCTTGGCCCACATCTTAATATTCGGAAAGTTTCTTTTCCACCGGGTGTTGAATAATGCACCGTGGCGTCTGCGCAGCCTCTGCGTGCCCCAAGGCTGCCATGCTTCCACCACATCCAACATCATCACACAAACTGACAACCACATAATTCAAACATGTATTGCTCAGCCCTATTCTTTGCCCTGCTAGGTTGCACAGTGATAAATCCAGCATGCACTGGGTCTTATTTCTCAAATATTTATTTGATCTTCAAATAGAAGTCTACTTAGAGAAAGTTTATCATGAATAATGATTCCTAACTTCTTAATTCAATTAAGTAAGACAATGCAATTTAAAAAGTGTTTGGAAATAGAAAAAAGGTTTTTATCAAACTGGAATTCCCAAACTTGACGGCGCACGTGGCGTAAAGGTCGGCGATAGTCACGGGGACTTCCCTTTCTTGCGATGCGCAGGCTTCGTACAAAGCAACGGTAAATGTATACATATACATATTTGATAGTTGTGTTTGGCATAGTTTATTTTTTCTTAGCCAAGGCAGTGTATTTTTAAGATACCGGCAATTGTCTTTTTTATGTAATTTAGATAAACCCACCGCTATACAAAAAATTTGTACATTTTTAGTTAGAAGGTAGGTACCACTTTGCTTTCTTTCTTAGTGACAAACAAATACCAGACTTTACTTTTTTTTAAATAATGGCTTCTTGCGCTTAGCATCTTTAGCCAGTGTCAAGTAAGTGATATATTAATAATATATAAATCATAGTAAATGAGAATGAGTGGTGATAAAAATTATAAATGAGATACCCTCCCCTAAGCCCCTTTATTCCTCAGTAGGTAAAGATGTGGGACTATACTGAAATCACACATGGACTCCTTGAGAGAAATTGAAAAGTGATGTTGCACAGCTTTGTTTCATTTACCAACACTCATGTATGTTAACAAACACTTAACGGTTAATAATCCACCGTTATTACACATTAATGTTCAAAATATCACAAATTTTAGAAAATAAAACAAAACTGCAGACATGACGCTTCACTTTGCCGCCAAGAAGACAAACTTTACTTTAGACTTTTGATTGAATTTTTGT
The DNA here is from genome assembly GCA_949126915.1 of Musotima nitidalis. Taxonomy (NCBI): domain Eukaryota; kingdom Metazoa; phylum Arthropoda; class Insecta; order Lepidoptera; family Crambidae; genus Musotima; species Musotima nitidalis. Next base: position 21,159,755 of record OX421416.1, read on the forward strand.
TTTAATTTCTTTACTGCCTTGTATTCAAATTGGTAACAGTTATATTTCATAGCTCCGTTTTGTTTTTTTTAATGTTTGTTATGATGATTTTACAGATGAGAGGTTTAATTTCAATACCTGGAATTTTTTGGCAGGAAAGTGACGCGTCATGTCTGCAGTTTTGTTTTATTTTCTAAAGTTTGTGATATTTCGAACATATAATAATATGTGTAATGACGGTGGATTTTTAACCTTTAAGTGTTCGTGCACGTACATGATTGTTGGTAAATGAAATAAAATAGTGCAACATCACTTTTAAAATTTTCTCAAAAAGTTCATGTGAGATCTCAGTATAGTCCCACATCTTTACTGAGGACTCAAGGGGTTTAGGAAGGGGCATCTTATTTACCATTATTATCATCTTTATCACCACTTAATCTTATCTAATATAAATTAAAACTTGACACTGGCTAAATGTGCTAAACGTACGAAGCTATTATTTAAATGAAAAAAGATTTTAGCTTTTGGGCGAGGCCTTTGTTCATCATTGGACGTCCGAGGACTGATGTTGATGCCGATTTAAGTCATTTAGGAATAAAAAAAACTTTCAATCCGAAGAACCAACAGCTGACTGACAGTACAGGTCTTTAAGGGATTGCTGTCATAACCTTAGCCACTAGTTCTATCCTATAGGGTGTATAGCGCTCCTAACAAGGCCTGAGGAGCCCAAGCCAACCTCACCTGCAAGTGGTCCACCTGCCGATCAACGGACGATGCCCTGGCGAACATTATTACCTATTATAGAGCAGAATAGCCTGCATTCCCCTAGGGATTGATTCTTACCCTTAATTAGAGAATGCCTTTGCCATTTGCATTTTGGTCTACTCATTCTGTTCGTTAGCCATGCTTTGTTAGATCAGACAGTTCGAGTCCATTCATAATAATTATTAACTTTCAATATCAGCAATCCGCTACATTTTACGAGTTCAATAACTGTCAGTTCATCATTTTACACAGTATTTTAACAGTAAAACAAATGTTAGTGACACTGACACCTGAGCAGAATTAGTATTTAGCAATGCAAAATAGACGTCGCAAGTATCGGGTGGTATTAAAATGACTTTTGACGATTCTACAAGGCAATTTTTAGGATCAGAGTAAATGGTCAGCTTTACGTAAACTGCGACGAGCCGCAGTCGAGCTGGTGCTGGTCTCTGGAACGGCATGTACTCGTACCTACGGAGTTAATGAGTTGAAAACGCGTGCTCGTGGCCGCCGCAAAGAATGTTAATTAGCCAAGTGGGTTACGTGGGCACCCGCGAGGAAACGCAGCCGTGCGCGGCCGCTCCGGACGCGTCCGGCGCCGGGAAGTGACCGACACGCCGGAAGCCGGCCGCGGACACGGACCGGCCTCTTGACGTGCCGCTGTGCCGCTCTGGGCATGCTCGATACGGGAGTTTTCTACAGTTGGACAGTTAAATAAGTTGTTTGATAATAACAAAACTAAAACCTCATGTCGCGCCAGTGTCGTCCCTCCAACGAACGACGCTCGGAACACGTGTCGCCCTCAGCCGGGCCGATGTCTCTACGTTAGCTGACTTTGAATTGCTCTGGGCAGGACATCTTCTCTCAATAATTATTCACACTGTGCGACGTTTAAAATCAAGTTTGGAGGTTCTCAACGGAAATGATGATTATTTATTCAACTCGCACTTTGATAATGATGTCGACTATAATATTTTTTTAGTTTGTTCATGATATTTTTCCGTTCCTTCCTTATCACAGCTGACGCCAATCGGTGTCATGAACTGTGGAACTCGATCATATATTTTTATCAGTTAACGGCTTAATGATAATTTTATAGCGACGATATTATATGAACACAGCAAATACTTAACGATCTATACTACATATTGAAAATCTACAACATGGTGAGTATTGACGTATCCTTGTGTACAAACAGTGTGAAGGAAAGGATCTTAGATGGAATGTCGTGAGCAGGTGGCACCTGCAGGCGGCAGGCGCCAGGACCGGTCGCGGCTGACGTCACGCGGACGTTACCCGCCACATCGGGCGACGTGGATGCGCCGGGCTCGCATGACACGGCGGCGGCACGGCAGCGGCACGGCGGCGGCCGGCGGCGGCAAGGCGGCGGCACGGCGGCGGCACGGCGGCGGTACCTGTTGCGCGCCAACGGCCGTGCTCCGCCAGGGACGGTCTCGACGTCTTCGGTAAATATAAACCGACGTCGCTCGACCGGTTCTGCCGGCAGCGCTGAATTCTTCACGTCGAACGTGGAGCGCGGACGACATCTTTACCTGACAGTATTAGAAAATAACGAAACGACTCTAATGCTGCCCGGTAAGATGCGAACCGCCACTCCGTACTCCTCGAAGCGGCGCTGGCGGCACGAGTTCACTGGAGCGCACACGAGGCGGGCTCGCACTGCGCGGTCGGCGGCTCGGCGGGCGCGCCACGACGCCGCGTGCGGCCGGCGCGGGCGCGCGGCGCGGACTGCGGACAGCCGCCGGCCCCGGGGCGGCGCCGCGCGCTCACGCCCCTCGCCGCACGCCCCGAGCGACCTCCCAGCGCCCCGAGGCCCGACTGCCCCCGACCCGACTGCCCCCGACCCGGCAGCACCCCGGCGGCGCCCCGGCAGCGGCAGCATATCGTCAATCGCCGACGCCGCTGAGACCCCGAGTCCAGTTGACTCTACCAAGAAGCACCAGAGACCTAACACACATTCCATTTGACGACAACACCTGGTCACAACACACGGAGCAGCTCGATTTCCCACTGTTCTTTGAAACCATTAATATTGCGACATGCTGTTTGTTGTCCAGCGCCATTTGGAAACAACCTGAGGTTGAATACTGGACGAATTATAGACAACCTCACATTGACGAATAAGGAAAGATCGTGATGTCGTGTCGTCAGACTAACCGGTCGGCGGGCTATCATTTTTGTATTAGGGATTGCTCTCAAATACATAAAAATACTGCATCGGATCTATCAGTGCCTTCGAATGTTTCCTACATAGTAACCAAACTAGAAAACCGAAATTCTTAGTTATAACTTTCTACGTAATTATGAAGTAATTATTTATGATAAAATAGTTTTAATGACTTTAATTTGGAACCAGTATTATAAGATCTAACCTCTTGTGCAACATGGATCGGATGGGTCTTTAAAATTTAAATTTTAGCGTCATTGAAATTTTTCATGAAGTGCACGAAGTTTGACGATGATCGGTAATAGGTGATCGAAAACAATTACCACAGAAAAACTTAGTTCAGTCATTGAAAGTCAAAAATGCTTTACGCAAGAAGGCCTAGCTAAAACCACTTGAAACTCGTGAAAATGTAAAGCGAACAGAGCAATTTATTGAAAAAATTACTAGGTATGAAGAGTAAAAACTTGTCATATATACCGTTTGTACGGCATGTAATGTCGAGCGTTTAAGCCTTTGGTCCCTGCTGTCACTACAAATATGTGATATCCAGTCATAGCAGAACACCTATTAAGGGGGGCTTTAACAGCACCATTGTGCAAATATTTATATATTTTACAAACATAACATGTGGCATTCCACACACAGTACCTAAAAACGTTAATGCAAGATCCTAAGTTAATAGGCGCGTTAGTTTTAAATGCAATTGACACTACTGAACTGACAAATCTGAATAAAGCTTTTTTTTTATTCAAATACAACTATAGAACGACGGGAAGGCACTTGTATTAGTATTACCATTTAAAATTTTCTATGAATCTTGCAAAATATATTAGAATCAGGATCAATTTCATGAAAATCGCAAAAATCTAGAAAGGTTTAAAAAAGTGTAAATTACATGATAGTGCTTTAAGTACTGCATTCTTTTATTTCAGACGTGGCAATAAGTACAATCCACTAGTTAATGTATAGTAAATGACTATCTAAGCGAAATTGCAATTTAGATATTTAAGAAGAATCAAAGTAAAACTAAAATTATGGAGTGCAATAAGAAAGATTAAATTAAAATGAATTTTATAAAGTTATGCATGATGATCCCACAACATTAACATTAGAAAAGAACTTACTTATTTAAAATTTTTGAAAAAATGAATAAATGATGTAGAGAATAACGAGCAAGTTTTTAAAAGCTTAACTTTAATTAAATCAGCGCACAATTTACTTACAATTAAGTTAGTAATCAGTAAATAGTTTCTATAAATATCTCGTTCCGATGGCCCTTCACCTCCGATTGATACCATCACATCGCTCGACATTGCTTTATTATCCAAGAATGTGACACGTGACCCCTGATCACCAGAGCTGCTCATGCGCCGTGATCTACATTATAATTATTTTTTTAAGTTAAATAGATAGAAACGTTAAGAAATATGACCTTCGATAATTTGATTTACCTACATACTTCAAGCATAAAATGATGCATGTTACGAACTTATTACTAATTTTAGATTACCTCTCTGTTTCTTTATCCAGCCAGAGGATCTGACTTTGTTAGTTGCTGTCCGGTACCAAACCAATCTGTTTTGGATATTCGACCCCAACCGTGTCGCGGTATTGCGCGGTCTGTAGTCTTGTACAGCCTTTCATTTGAACAATATCTATCAAGTGTTTCTTTTGGTCCAACCTTCCACTTCCATTCGTCAATGCCCGTCCCAGCAATCCAGGATCTGCCGAGTGGTCGTACCGAGTAGCCGTCCCAGAACTGGGCGCACTATGATTTTGGCTTAATCTTTATGGAAAATTATAACTTTCTATGAATTATCGTGGTGCGAATCAATTGTGTAAATGGTCCCAAATAATATGAAAGTGGAAAAATTTATTGTTAAAAAGAGAATAAATTTTCCTGAGAATTGGTAAATAAATATATGAAAAAAAGACGTGTGGCACTAGGAGACTGCCGCGGTAAAGATATTGCATTACATTTTTTTATTTATTTATTTAATTAGAACGGAATACACCAATTACACTAATTATCAAAAACAGTAAAAGTTAAATATAATATTAAAATCTCACACTTAAAAACTACTTTTATCCCAATCTCTCACAATACCTCAGACACACTGACAAAATCTCAGGCCATCCATCCGCAAACAAATCAATTTATCAACTTATGCAATTATAATTATTTATTTATTTTATTTATGCAGTATTTTTTTTCTTTGATATTAATTTAAGTTACACTTTGAGCGTGGGGACCGACAAGAAGACAAATTTTAGCCACCCGATACAACCAATGCCACCTAAAGGCGGGTTGCTGAACTAAACTACCTAAAAGTTCTGCTATTTATCGATAGATGGAAATACTAAAAAGTATCACCGCTGTGTCGGAGTGGGAGGTGTTAGGTTTTTTTTCGTTACGGAATTTCTGGATTCGGTATCCACGCTCAAGGCCCGCGGTAAAATCTATTCAATTGCTTAAAACATTGCTTTACCTCCCCATGGTTCTTATGGGACAGACCGTTTTTTTCTAGCTTTATTAGGAATCGTCAGAGTTAACCCTTGAAGTCTGACACCCTAAAGTGCCCATAAAGCTCACTACTCGCAGCGCCAGTGTGCAGTGGGTCACACCACACCTGACGAATAGTGCCACTTTGACATCGTATGTACTACCTACATAAAAGTCGTGCGTAAAGATCTTAGATTATATGTACTAATGGATTTTCTCAGTAAAATAATCAATATACAGCTTAATTTTTTTTAGCTTAGTATGTAAGCTGCATATTAATATAATAGGTTGGGGAAAAAGTCTTTTCGTATTTCTGTATGAAAAGTCAAGACATTTTTTTCAAAGTTTATTTACATTTATTTACAATATATATGTACCGTTTTGTTGAATAACTTTCTGCCATTTTGTGGGCAGAGACATTATCCCGTTACTGTAGAAACTTTGGGACTTCTGATCAAAAAAACGGGACAAATAGTTTTGGCAGTCCTCTCTTGAGGTCAACCTTACAGAACCTAAAGAATTCTGCAGAGACCGAAACAGGTGAAAATCTGAAGGCACAAGGTCAGGGCTATATGGTGGATGCACTAGGACCTCCCAGTCGAACTCTCTTAATTTTTGCTGAGTGGCTAAAGATGTGTGTGGTCTAGCGTTATCGTGATGAAAGACCACACCCTTCCTGTTGATCAATTCCGGCCGTTTTCTCTCGACTGCTTCCTTTAATCTCATCAGTTGCTGGCAGTAAAGATCAGAATCGATGGTTTTGCCGGGCGGTAAAAGCTCATAATAAACAATGCCCTTCCAATCCCACCATACACACAGCATCACCTTATTTCGTGTTAGGCCAGGTTTGGCCACAGTCTGGGAGGCGATGGCCTCCTTCTGCGAAGTGGTGATGTCGCAGAAGGAGGCCGCGGAGCGGGAGAGGGAGCGGGATCCGCTCTCTCTCCGGCTACGCCGTTGGCGCAGCAGGCGGGCCAGGAGGGCCCGTCAGGCAGCGCCCGGGGGGTCTTAGGCGGCGGGGGCAGGGGGCCCCTTCCGTCTCGCCATAGACCCCCCCCGAAGTCGGCCAGTTACGCCATGGCCGCACATAGAGGTAGGGGGGGCGCTGCAAATTGCGCCTTCCTGAGGAGGTCTCCCCGGTTCTGATCCGGGGGACGTTGGCCGCGGGCGGGGTACCAGAAGCTACAAACCCGGGCACTGGTGCCTCGCCCCTTTTCAACAGCGGTGGGCGTCGTCTGAAGTTTTTTAGTGGGTAGGACTGCGGTGGTCGTGTCGGCCGCAGTGAGCCCCACACCCCCTCCCGGTCTCCCCCTTTTGGCCGGGAGACAGTGCGTAAGCAGCATTTTTTTATAGACGATAATAAAAAAAATAAAAAAAAGGTTTGGCCACAGTCTGTGAAGCCTGGCCAACTTTCGACCACGACCTTTTTCGCACGTTCTTGTCGTACGTGATCCACTTTTCATCGCCAGTTATCAATCTCTTCAAAAACGGCTCGGTTTCATTACGTCTCAATAATGAATCGCAAATGAGTACACGGTTCATTAAGTTTCTTTGAGTGAGCTCGTGTGGCACCCAAATATCGAGCTTTTTTGTATAACCAGCTTTCTTCAAATGGGTCAAAACTGTTTTGTGGTCAATTCCCAGTTCTTCAGCTACATCGTAACTACTAATATGCCGATCTTGCTCCACTCTTTCAAAAATGGCGTCCATTTTATTCGTAACAGGGCGACCAGAGCGAGGTGCATCTTTAACATCAAAATTTCCGGACTGAAAACGTTTGAACCAAATTTGTGCTACTCTTACTGACACTGCATCAGGTCCATAAACATCACAAATTTTTTTCACTGCTTGAGTTGCATTTTTGCCTTTTTTATAATAAAATTTTAAAATGTATCGAATTTCTTCATTAGATTCACTCATTTTTACGGAGAGAAAAACAAATGAAAAAATAGCGGGAAACAACTTTTTTTTAATTTTTTCTTTTCTTTATAATGGAACCTTTTTAATGTTACCAAAACCAGCCAGACACAAATAGTACAGTCAAAAAAAATTTATAATAAGTTTATACCTACGTTATGCGAAAAGACTTTTTCCCCGACCTAATATAATTATAAGACTTATAAAAAGTGGTTGTGTTATTGTTGATATCAAATAAAGAACAACTTGTGTGAGATTTTAAAAACTTTCCTCATTAACCTCTCTCATGGAATATGTAATACACACTTTTTTCACATACCTACTCTTTTCTGTTGACAAATCAATGTGATTACGTGAAATCTGTCCGAATTATCTCTTGGTACTAATACAAAAATATTAGCAGGATCGAATACGGTACATTTCGAGCAATCTAGTAGCGTAGATGTAAATAACAAAACTCTAAACTTTTTTATAATTTGTTTTAATTTGATCACGTCCTGTCTCGTGGGTAAGCTGTCAAAGAACTTAAGCTTTCCATACCGCGGTACAATCACAGTAACTAACGCACTCACTCATGACGGCCTGCATGAATGCTGAGATCTCACATAGCTGTTTCACATCAAGCCTTCTTAAAAGACCCGGGACTATGGAAGCTGGGAAAGCCGGCAGAGAGCTCCAAAAGACCCCATCCCAAAGGTCCACACTCGATCGCCCTCGAGGCTTGAACAACAAACTTTGATGACCGATGTGGCGTGGGGGTCAGACAGAATACTTCCTCCATGAAATCGTCTTTGTGTGCATGAACATGCTTAACATTAAGAAATGTATTTGCAAAAAAATATTTATTTCAGTTTATTTATTGCCATCTAAACGTTATTAATAATTTACATTACAAATGTAAATCGTTTGGATGGTTGGATTCAATATCGAGCGCTTCCGTGCTTCAGAAGGCACGTTAAGCCATTGGTCCAGGTTATCGCTACAATGTGGAAGCAAGCCATGTTAGTGCCTTTAAAAAACTCTTACAGTTGGTCGCCACACGCCTGCATTCGCCGATCCACACGGTGGAGTATGACCCAAATCCACCATGTTTCTGAGAAGCCTGTGCTCAGTAGTGAAACGTTATTGGGCTAATATTAGGATGATGTTTTCACTCCATAGTAATGCTAACATTGAAGTTAATCGTATTGTCGACGATTCCAAACCGTATGATAAGAGAAAAGGGACGGATCGTGAACGACAGCACTAACTAGTAATTGAACAGCGTCCTTCCTCTCTCTTACACTATGCTGTGCCCGACTTAACGCCTTGGCAGTGAGAACAGTCGAAATGGTATACGTGAAAGAGCTAGAGCGCGCTGGTGCAGCATCTAGCACCTGTGGGAATTACAGCATTTGGGAAAGAACGTAAGAAACGAGTCCATGAATGATGAAGTGAGGTTCAGGTATGCGAGCTGGAATGTTCGAATGATGATTGGAAGAGCATATTATGGTGAAAAAAAATGAAGTGACGTGAAGGAAGAAAAGTAACCGGAAAAAAATGTCGTGAATTTGGTGCTTCAAAAAAAAGTGTTCTGAATGTCAGGAGGGTCGATGATAAATAGATAGTACTAAAATTTATGTCAGAGAGTGTTATGGCAATAGGGTGTTTTAGTGACTTATATGCTGCTGACGGGAGCCATAGCGGGAGAAGGTCATTACGATGATACGATTAGGTATTGACGACCAATAGGGCGTACCAATAAGGTCGTGGGTTCGATCCCCCCGCAGGACAAATCTTTGTGTACATGAACATTTATATTTGTTCTGGTGGGTTGTTTTCTATGTATATTATGATTTATTTAAAAAAAAGAATTTGTGTATGTTTATCCGTCATTTAGCACATACATTGCACAAATTCTTAATGATACTTATTTTGGAACTAAATTATTGGTGTACCTACTAGTCAAAAAAATTTTTTTTTTATTAGTACATAATATTCCATGCGAAAAATAAAAGGGCACTACACGCCTCCCGTGGATCACCAACCTAAATATTTTAAGCGCGAATACGCCAAACTTGGCATCTCTTTGACGAGATTTGTTCAAGCAGGAACATTATATTATTTTTATATTTATTATTTATCATTATAATTATAAGTTTTTCACAGATAGGCAATAAATAATGTGTAATTTTTATTCAGTTTTCAGTTTAAATATTTTATCTTTAAGTTGTGTAACTATTACGTAAAGCGATCTCTCTCAATATTTTGCAGTGCCTCTACGAGGTGTCATATGTATAAAGTGCCTTTGTCTTATTTGTGTAATACCTGTGAAATACCATGTCACAAGCAAATGAATAAATGAATATGAGTAATATAACCCTCGTTTTCACCAAGGTAGTATTAGACAAATCATAGACAATATTTTCGTATCTCACATAGATGTATGAAACATGTCGCATACACAACTTGTATATATTATGTGTTTTACTTTTCGTAAGCATACACAACTCGTATGAAACCATCTGTTTGTGAAATCCTACACGTTTTTTTTTCTTTTAAATAATGGCTTCGTGCGTTTAGCACATTTAGCCAGTGTCAAATAAGAGATCTATTATTAATATATAAATTATAGTAAATGAGAATGAGTGGTGATAAAGATGATAAATGGAAAATTAGACGCTTAAGCCCCTTCAGTCCTCAGTAAAGATGTGGTAAAGATGTGGTGGACTATACTGAGATCTCACATGGACCTCTTGAGAGAATTTGAAAAGCGATTATGCACTGTTTTGTTTCATTTACCAGTACTCATGTACGTTCACAAACACTTGTTAGAATTATTGATAAGTATTTAAAATATAACTAATTGATTATTACTTTCAATTAATATTTTAAGACTTATACCTTTAAAATTAATATATCTATTGTGTCCAAATAATTGCTATTCGGAAACGGAAGTTATATTTTGTTAATAGTTTTGATTTGGGTAATTTTGAAAGTTCTTAGAAGAAAGAGGAAAGGGGGAGAATTCAGTTTATAAGGAGAAGTTTGTGCATTTGGGAACGGAACTGTACTAGCCACTAGATAGGCAGTAACTCTGCCCGGTTGTAAAATTAAACAAATTAAATTATTATTTATTTTGTGAATAACTAAATTCGTATCATTTATCACTTGGTTCCTTATACACTTAACGGTTAATAATCCGCCGTTGTTACGCATTAATGCTCGAAATATCACAAATTTAGGAAAACTAAACAAAACTGTAGACATGACTCTTCACTTTCCGGCCAAGAAGTCCCAATCAGTCGTTTTTTTTTCTTTTAAATAAAGGTTTTTGTGCGTTTTTCTCATTTAGTAGATGTGAAGTAAGAGATATATTGATAATAAAAAAATTATAGTAAATGAGAATGAGTAGTCATGAAAATGATAAATGAGATGCCATGAACCCCTTGAATCCTCAGTAAAGATGTGGGCCTATACTGAGATCTCACATGGACTTATTCAGAGAATTCGAGAAGTTATGTTGCACTGTTTTGTTTCATTTACCAATACTCATGTACGTTCACAAACGCTTAGCGGTTAATAATTCACCGTTAGTACACATTAACATTCAAAATATCAAAAAATTTGGAAAATTAAACAAAGCTGCAGACATGACGCTTTACTTTCCCGCCAAAAAGTTCAGTCGTTAAGAAATTTCAAATATTATAAATATCTATTCAGTGTTGCCACCTTGTAAATATTTAAATTGCTAAGTATGGTTTCGAATGTACATGACAGTTTCTGTCACAAAAATAATCCCTTGAAATCATAGTCCTTTCCATAGGTGAATGAAAACAAATTAGACAAAATACAATTAAATTTCAGAATTAGTACGAAAAAAATTAATTATTAATTTAATTAATTCGTTAATTTTATCATAACCATAATTCTTTATTGGAACATTCTTTAGTTTACAATCGAATGAAATTTGACATTTCTCATATTAATTTTAGCTTTTGCTGATTTGCTTTAACTACATTCCTGCTCGTATTAATATTACTTTATTACCTATACTTCTAAAAATATCTTTAACGAGTGTTAATGATATTTTTAGTAGTACGCCATTTTTTAAAATATATTCCCCACAGTAACAGTAAGTAACACAATAATGGAAAATGATCTCTTAGTTTTTTATCACAAGTCAGTGGTTACATCATTCATGTAAATTGATGTTTTTTTATTTATTAACTTAGACATACTAGAATTCTAGGCGTGAATTTGCGTGATAGGATTAGGAGTAAGGTGATAAGGGTCGAACAAATAAAAAGCTGGTGTAAAAGAAGATATAGTGAAGAAGAGAGGTATGCTTACATAATTCGATCATGTCGAGAGGATAAATGAAAGTAGACTAACGAAAGTGTAGGGAGGGGAAGACCACGTAAGACAAATTCAGAAAATTTTGGGCTGGTCAAAAGTATCCAAAGCCGACGGGCATGTATGAGGAGTTTAATGAGTGTGAATGAAGCTAAAAGTGTGTGCCAAGATCGTAGCAAGTGGAAGGATGTGATCTCTGCCTACCCCTACGGGAAAGAGGCGTGACATTTTGTATGTATGTATGTACTTAACTACTATTTAAAAATAAAATGTTATAATTATGAAAATAAAAAGGAGTAGATGATAATTATAGACATAAAGAATAAATTATTTCCATTTAATAATAATCATACAACAAACAACGACACTAGCGCCGCCATTTTCTCCTCTTGCCTATGAAACAGTGCAGATACTTGGCAAAGACATAGAACAAGTAACGGAGGCCAGAAACTTTGGTGTTTTGATTGACGATCAGCTGCGTTATGATAAACACGTTTAAGATTGTTCTAAAATTGCTTCTTTCGGTTAAAGATCCTGTACAAAGTACGGGATTTTCTTACTGAAATTATGCGTATCGTTCTGTGTGAGTCACTTGTCTTATCAAATCTTAATTACGGAGATTTGGTTTACAGGCCCCGTTTGCTACATAAAACTAAGCAGTTGATACAGCGAGTTCAAAACGCATGTTGTCGCTTCTGTTTTAGGATACCACCAAAACCTTATACAATAACACATATCGCCTTATATAAACAATGCGGCTATGCTGCACATAGAGTCTCGGAGACGGTTGCATCTCGCAGCCCTGACGTATGATATAACTAAGTATAAACAGCCAGAAAACTTATATTCTAAGTTCAAGCCCGGGGCCGGGGCCGGGGCCCGCCCCAGGACCGGGGTTCGTAGATCAGTCCGTCCTCCATTAGCCTCCTACACACACAGAACTGTCGCTTTTACGACATCAGGCATCAGGCGACCAAATGCTGGAATGTTATACCCCCGCCAATAAGATTATTGCGGTCTAAATATTGGTTTAAGAAAAGACTTAAACACGTCTTATTGGAAAACCAAATGTCAGGTTTAGGTAGTAATGGTCGTCTGTGCGTCAGAGAGTAGTTTTGTTTATGTTTGTTTTTTGGCCCAAAAAAATTTTGGGACTGTCTAGGTTTGGTTTTGAAATTGAAGCTGACATTTTATAGTTGATAGTGGATTATGAATAGACTCTAATAGATATTTGATATTCTTTGCAAAAAAATGTCACATTCGCTCAAACTCGGCGTAAAGCTTCATCTTCCTTGGATGAAAGCTGAAAATCAGTGTTTGCTTTAGCGAGGGAAAATGTCACTCAGCTTTGCTTCAGAATAAATATCTATCATAAAACAATAAAAATGAACAATAAAAAAGGAAAATATTTTTTTATTTTGTCTATTATCTTTGATAACTTTTGTACTTTCTACTCTTTTCTTCTTTCTTTTAAATAATGGCTTCGTGCGTTTAGCACATTTAGCCAGTGTCAAGTAAGTGATATATTAGTAATATAATATAATTCATTGTAAATGAGAATTAGTGGTGATAAAGATTATAAATGGTAAATGAGATACCCTCCCCTAAGCCCCTTGAGTCCTCAGTAAAGATGTGGGACTATACTCAGATCTCACATGGACTCCTTGAAAGAAAATTTGAAAAGTGATGTTGCACTGTTTTGTTTGATTTACCAACACTCATGTATGTTCACAAACACTTAACGGTTAATAATCCACCGTTATTATACATTAATGTTAGAATATCACAAATTTTAGAAAATAAAACAAAACTGCAGACATGACGCTTCACTTTCCCGCCAAGAAGTCCTACTTTCTACTCTTTCTTTTTTCTTTTAAATAATGGCATCGTGCGTCTAGCACATGTAGCCAGTGTCAAGTAAGTGATATATCAATAATATATAATTCATAGTAAATAAGAATGAGTGGTCATAAAAATGAGAAATGAGATACCCTCTCCTAAGCCCCTTGAGTCCTCAGTAAAGATGTGGGACTATACTGAGATCTCACATGGACTCCTTGAGAGAAAATTTGAAAAGTGATGTTGCACCGTTTTGTTTGATTTACCAACACTTATGTATATTCACAAACACTTGACGGTTAATAATCCACCGTTATTACACATTAATGTAAGAAATACCACAAATTTTAGAAAATTAAACAAAACTGCAGACATGACACTTAACTTTTCCGCAAAGAAGTCCCTACTTTCTACTTATCGTAGGATGAGTTGCAGTCTTTCTTTTCTTTATTTTAAATAATGGCTTTGTGCGTCTAGCACATTTAGCCAGTGTCAAGTAAGTGATATATTAGTAATATAATATAATTCATTGTAAATGAGAATTAGTGGTGATAAAGATTATAAATGGTAAATGAGATACCCTCCCTTAAGCCCCTTGAGTCCTCAGTAAAGATATGGGACTATACTGAGATCTCACATGGACTCCTTGAGAGAAAATTTGAAAAGTGATGTTGCACTGTTTTGTTTGATTTACCAACAGTCATGTATGTTCACAAACACTTAACGGTTAAAAATCCACCGTTATTATACATTAATGTTAGAAATATCACAAATTTTAGAAAATTAAACAAAACTGCAGACATGAGTTGACATGACGCTTCACTTTCTCGCCAAGAAGTCGAGTTGCAGTCTGTGGCTGACTTTGGCTGTCTGTCACTGTCACTCCTCGCTTTGCTATAGCGAAGCAAAGCGTCATAATTTGTTTGTATTGTATTGTAAATTGTAATCTTTTTTCATTTTACTTTTCGTTTATTGTAATTAATTAAATAAACAATATTAAGTATGTTATGAAACATCAAGTAAATTAATACAAACAAACTTATTTCCGTGTAAAAAGTGCACTAGTTGGACCGGAAAGCGAACTGATCAAGTGCAGCCCAAGTGATGGATTTTAGAAGTAGGAAATAAGTGTAAAAGTTTTTGGTAGATACCAAAAACTTACAAACTAAACAAATAGAAAATAGCACAGAATAGAAATGGCACAAAGATTCCCCGCCGGCGGGCCAAGCCCGGCGCCGCCGCCGAGCCCGATGCAGCCGCAGCGCTACCCGGGGCCCGCGCAGCCGCCGGGCTCGCCCATGCCGCCGAGGCCTTACCCCGGACCTAACTTTCCGGTAAGTGTTGTTCCCGCAATAAATTATATAAAAACAACCCACCAAAAAGCATGTTCTTTGCTTTATAATCGTTAGGTAACTACTATTTGGATTTTCATATGGTTTCCACCAATAAGTGAAGTGTATACCTTTTAAGACAGCAGAGAACAATTTAATGTATATAAGAAAGGCTTCTTAGAGTTTTAAATTCTTTCCATGTACAATAAGCTGCCAGATGATGAAACAAATTTATTTATAAAGAAATTTAAAATGTAAATTGTGCCAGAAGGCTTATGATAAAATTAGCATAGATTATATGACTGACAAAGAAAGATGAGCAATTCCTGTCACTTCCAGGAAAGGGCATGAATTGCTCCTTTCTTTTTTAAGAAGATTTTAAAGGTTTGTAGTTTTAAGAACTATTGAGTGGGTAATCTTACTTTTTTTATTGCATTAGATTTCAAGACATAATTTGAAAAAAGTTTTCTTCAGGCATTTTTCTGAATTAAAATTTAGAATCACCAACAGACTGGTTTATGGACAGGGTGATCCCGGGGTGGGTTTCTTTAGAATCACAACTTTATGGCCCATATCTCTTTCAATGTTGTTAAAAATTACTATGTTTCCATCTTGTTTATGAATATTTGGGGAATAAGGAATCAAAAATATTGTGTTTTTGATCTTAAAGACAATAAAGTATTTTTTAATTTTCATTTTGGGCGGTCTCCTTACCATTTTACCTTTTGACGTGGTTCAAAGACAAGCTCAGACAATTGTTAAGTGTAGAGGAATACTATTTTCCATGTGTGTTTTATCTCTATATTCTATGTTCCAAAAGAACAAAAGACATAACTCTATCTCTAGAAATATTAACATAATTACAGACAAACACAGCAGACATGAGAAGATGGGTTTTGCTCAACTATATTTTAGGGAATGGAATGACCAGACACATGCACCAGCACCGCAGAAACATAAGTGAGCATGACATGTTCAAGCCACAGGATAATAAGATTTTAGTAAAAATTACATTAGTATTACAAGAATTAATAAAATGTGCTGCAAACCACAATTTTGTTACTGTAAAGTAGTATACCGCAGTCACTTCTGCAAATAATGTAATCTTCCAGGAGAAGCGTTTCAAAATTAAATATCCTGGTATAAAATATAGCTCTTCTTAATTTAAGAAATTAACTAGTTATATTTAAGCCTCTTTTTCAGACTTCATGTCAAAGTAAAACAAAACCTCTTACAATTTGGTACATTTGCATTTTTAGTCATAATCACATCAATTTCAACAAAATTGCATAAGTTATGTAGATGCAATATGGTATCAGTTAAGCTAAGCAGCCATTAAAACAATTTCCAATAAATCATCTATAAGCAGTCTTATTTAAAATTAAGATTATAAAATAACATAGACAATTTATGTGAGTAATCGTTATATTGTAAAGAGGGCCGCAAAACACAACTTTTATCATTGTAAATGTTACATCCAAGTTTTTTTGTCTTTAACGTAATCATTAACAGTGTAATACCCTTTCTTGATAAGTAATTTCTTAACAGTTTGTCTGAACTTTTCCTTCGGAAAATCTAGAATAACTTGTGGAATCCTGTTATAACATTGTATACCCTGCCCCATGAACGATTTACGAATTTTTGCAGGAGTAGAAAAGTTGCGATCATCACAGCACCTGGTATAGGTTCCAATGTTTTGTGTTATAAATATTATACATTTGTAAATGTATTGAGAGGCTACAGTCAAGATACCAATTTCTTTAAACTTCTCTCTTAGAATTATTGGCGAGCTTAGTCCATTTATAAATCTTATAGCCGGTTTTTGTAAAATAAAAAAAGTTTTCATATCTGCTGCAAGTCCCCACACAAGAATACCGTATATCATTAGACTTATCACTATGAAAATAACTAAAGTATAGCAATCTTGCCATATCAACGCCCGTTAGTTGGCGAATTTTGCCATAATGGCAAATTTTGCCATAAGCTGTGGAACTAAGATTGCCAGCAAGAGTTTCAAATAGTTTCAATATGGTAGCCCCACTAAAGTTTTTCACCTATAGTGATGTCTAAGAAAACAGTAGAATCTACTAAATCTAATTTTTGACCATCAATAATGATAATTATTAGATTTAACTTTTCTTACTTCGTTTTAGCATTAAGCTGTAAGTTGTTGATAGTAAACCAATGGAGCAGCTCTCAACAATATTTGATGGAAAATTATTGTCAGGTTACAAAATAAACTGATGGTCGGGAGCCCCAACCCGTGATAGGGCGCTGTTCAGCAGAAATCATAATAATTTAATTTTGCCATATTTATACTATTTACTTTAACATTTAATAATTGAATTATTATTTATATTTTACACTGTGTTACAGTTTAGTTCTGTCCTCGAAAAACTCTTTTATATTGTAATAACATTTTTGGTCAATTATTTTTTCAATTTATTCTTGAATATATTGAAGCTGGAGGTTTCTTTTAGTTGTTGTGGTATTTTATTATATATCTTGAAACACATTACATAGGGCCCAGAATGAAATATAGATAGCTTTGATGTCGGTAGAGCGAGTGAATTTTTATTTCTTAAGTTATGAGGTTGTGAGTAATGGTCTTTATTTAAAGGAAATAGATGAATATGCTTTTTGACAAATAGACAGATTTCAAAAATGTACATAGATGGTAATGTTAGTATGCCAAGTTCAATGAAATGTGTCCTGCAGCTATCCATTCCGTCGATGTTTGCGAGGATTCTTATACATTTTTATTACTTTGAAGGATTTTAAAATATCTACATGTGTAATATATCTAAATTTAAAGATGGAATTGCAGACTGGTACACATTCTACAGTTATATCGTTATCGTTAAGGACAAAGGTATCATCTTTGGGTGCACGCCTGCCAGATTCGCAGTTTATAATATTCCACGTTGTTTTGATCTTACTATCCGACGACTTTATTTTATTTTCTATGGATTCGGATTTTGCTCCAATGCTTACCCTTTTAAATGTCTAGAATATCTTTTAACATATTCAATAAAAACTGCATTATGATAGCAATTCTTTAAGTTGGACAATTCATGTATTTTGAGGATCCGTTTGGAACAATGCCAACAGGGGGCCTACCGCCGAATTCGATGGTTTACCGGTAATCCATCTAGATGAAACTTTGTTTTGCGTTCATTAATCCGTACTGGGGAATCTGCCGACAGCCACCTCTCATTCATGACCTTCAGTCCGTGACAGACCAATAGGTAAATGGAGAACGCCATTTTGTTTCGATTTCCATGAGTTCGGCGGTACGACAGAATCAATTCGAAATCCATTTTGCCTTATAATCGATTGCCATCGAACTCGGCGGTAGGCCCCCAGCTTATTTCTATTATCACCATTGCATTAGCAAGTTGTTCATCCTCACATTTAAGAAATTATGCTTGCAGTGTGTTTGAAAAGAAACATTCTGCTGCGGACCGGTGCATAGTGCTCTGCTGAACATATCGCCGAAACGCTAGTCATGATCTTGGGGGGCAGGCGTTCATGAGCATCGTTCGAATGTCATCTGGTGTCAGACTGAATATTAAACAATGGACAGAAATGATCTCAGGTACATAGTGATAATTAAATTATATGTCGCTTCCAGGCGCGGAGCGGCTTCCCAGCCGGCGGGGGAGCGGGGGCCGGGCCGGGCGGCGGGCAGCGCACGGGCTACGGGGGCGCGGGGGGTGCGGGCGGCGCGGGGGGCGCGGGAGGCCCGGCGGGGGTGGCCGCGGGCGGGCCGGCGCTGCCCCCCGCGCCGCGCGCGCCGGCCCCGCCGCCGGGGGGCGCCAAGCGCGCGGCCGCGGGCAGCCCCATGCCGCCGCAGCACAAGCCGCCGCTCTACAACAACGAGGCGTACTGCGGGAAGCGCAAGAAGCGCCTGTCGGACAAGATCCTGCCGCAGAAGGTGCGCGACCTGGTGCCCGAGTCGCAGGCCTACATGGACCTGCTGGCCTTCGAGCGGAAACTCGACGCCACCATCATGCGCAAGCGGCTCGACATCCAGGAGGCGCTCAAGCGGCCCATGAAGCAGAAGCGGAAGCTGCGCATCTTCATCTCCAACACCTTCTACCCAGGTACCGTGCCCCCCTCGACGCACCATCATGCGCAAGCGGCTCGACATCCAGGAGGCGCTCAAGCGGCCCATGAAGCAGAAGCGGAAGCTGCGCATCTTCATCTCCAACACCTTCTACCCAGGTACCGTGCCCCCCTCGACGCACCATCATGCGCAAGCGGCTCGACATCCAGGAGGCGCTCAAGCGGCCCATGAAGCAGAAGCGGAAGCTGCGCATCTTCATCTCCAACACCTTCTACCCAGGTACCGTGCCCCCCTCGACGCCCCCAACATGAGCTCCAGATCCAGGAGGAGCTAAAGCGGGCTAATTTGCGACAAATCTCAATCGAGTAAATTCATCATCACAGCCCATTAACGTCCCACTACTGAGCACGAGCCTCCTCACACAAATCAAGGTGTGAGGGTCGAGTAAATTACCGCACGTGTAATATAATAACAATTTTTTTCTCAAATTTAATAAGTCAACCTAACGCTAAGGCATACTCGTCATATGTACCTGCTGTACTATTTAATATTAGCGCTGCAAATGGCCTTATCAGACTTTGCAACAAGGGCGTTATTTTACTGAAGCCCAGTTTCGTCCGTCACTTGTGCTTTATGATATATTTATTTAGTTTTGTCATAATCAAAAACATTGCTATTTTCAGGGCAAGGCGACAACGCCGTAGCATCGTGGGAGCTCCGAGTCGAAGGGCGCCTTCTGGACGACTCCAAGAACGACCCTAACAAGGTGCAGTCATATCTTTCGACTCACTCCTCCATTATATCACATGAACACTGAACTGTTGATATTCATTGGATACGTTCCAGGTGAAGCGCAAGTTCTCGTCGTTCTTCAAGTCGCTGGTGATCGAGCTGGACAAGGAGCTGTACGGGCCCGACAACCACCTGGTGGAGTGGCACCGCACGCTCACCACGCAGGAGACGGACGGCTTCCAGGTGAAGCGGCCCGGCTACAAGAACGTGCGCTGCACCATCCTGCTGCTGCTGGACTACCAGCCCATGCAGTACAAGCTGGACCAGCGCCTGGCGCGCCTGCTGGGCGTGCACACGCAGGCGCGGCCCGTCATCGTCAACGCGCTGTGGCAGTACGTCAAGACGCACCGGCTGCAGGACCCGCACGAGCGCGAGTACGTGCTCTGCGACAAGTACCTGGAGCAGATCTTCGGCGCCGCGCGCCTCAAGCTGGCCGAGGTGCCGGCGCGGCTGGCGGCGCTGCTGCACGCGCCCGACCCCATCGTCGTCAACCACGTCATCGGCGTCGAGCCGCCCGGCGACGCCAAGCAGACCGCCTGCTACGACATCGACGTCGAGGTCAGTGCCGTCTAGACCCGCACGCGACGCAACTAGTCGTCAACAGCGTCATCGGCGTCGAGCCGCCCGGCGACGCCAAGCAGACCGCCTGCTACGACATCGACGTCGAGGTCAGTGCCGTCTAGACCCGCACGCGACGCAACTAGTCGTCAACAGCGTCATCGGCGTCGAGCCGCCCGGCGACGCCAAGCAGACCGCCTGCTACGACATCGACGTCGAGGTCAGTGCCGTCTAGACCCGCACGCGACGCAACTAGTCGTCAACAGCGTCATCGGCGTCGAGCCGCCCGGCGACGCCAAGCAGACCGCCTGCTACGACATCGACGTCGAGGTCAGTGCCGTCTAGACCCGCACGCGACGCAACTAGTCGTCAACAGCGTCATCGGCGTCGAGCCGCCCGGCGACGCCAAGCAGACCGCCTGCTACGACATCGACGTCGAGGTCAGTGCCGTCTAGACCCGCACGCGACGCAACTAGTCGTCAACAGCGTCATCGGCGTCGAGCCGCCCGGCGACGCCAAGCAGACCGCCTGCTACGACATCGACGTCGAGGTCAGTGCCGTCTAGACCCGCACGCGACGCAACTAGTCGTCAACAGCGTCATCGGCGTCGAGCCGCCCGGCGACGCCAAGCAGACCGCCTGCTACGACATCGACGTCGAGGTCAGTGCCGTCTAGACCCGCACGCGACGCAACTAGTCGTCAACAGCGTCATCGGCGTCGAGCCGCCCGGCGACGCCAAGCAGACCGCCTGCTACGACATCGACGTCGAGGTCAGTGCCGTCTAGACCCGCACGCGACGCAACTAGTCGTCAACAGCGTCATCGGCGTCGAGCCGCCCGGCGACGCCAAGCAGACCGCCTGCTACGACATCGACGTCGAGGTCAGTGCCGTCTAGACCCGCACGCGACGCAACTAGTCGTCAACAGCGTCATCGGCGTCGAGCCGCCCGGCGACGCCAAGCAGACCGCCTGCTACGACATCGACGTCGAGGTCAGTGCCGTCTAGACCCGCACGCGACGCAACTAGTCGTCAACAGCGTCATCGGCGTCGAGCCGCCCGGCGACGCCAAGCAGACCGCCTGCTACGACATCGACGTCGAGGTCAGTGCCGTCTAGACCCGCACGCGACGCAACTAGTCGTCAACAGCGTCATCGGCGTCGAGCCGCCCGGCGACGCCAAGCAGACCGCCTGCTACGACATCGACGTCGAGGTCAGTGCCGTCTAGACCCGCACGCGACGCAACTAGTCGTCAACAGCGTCATCGGCGTCGAGCCGCCCGGCGACGCCAAGCAGACCGCCTGCTACGACATCGACGTCGAGGTCAGTGCCGTCTAGTCCCCGCACGCGACGCAACTAACTATCTAGGTGGCGTACGTGCCTTTGTGGTTATTGGTGGATTTTTCAATCGTTTTGGGCCGACACCATTTCATCGGTCAGTAGTGAGTCCCCCCGCGCCCACGAATGTTTGACGGACGTTGAAGCTACATCCGAACAAATGCATTTATCACTTATATACTTATTTCATAAAACTGGTGCAACAAAGTCAGGACACTTTTTTTGGTTATGTCTTTTGTAGGAATTTTTTGTCCACAAAACCCTTCAATCTCCCTCATGATTTCAGACATTATAGCCCTCGGTAGTTCACGAGCGTCGACACTTTCGGACCCTCGTTCCTCTCAATCGCATCTTCGATACACTTCGTTTTGCACCTTGCTCCTCAATTGCACTTTCAATACACTTCGATTTGAATCAGCGAATATCGAATCGCAAAGATTTCGAGATTAGTCTATTGCAAAAGACTGAAGAATCCCCCAAAACAACCGTGTAGGAAGTCGGTGAAGTATTCCCGTCCAATTAATAACCCATCCTTCGGGCATAGTCAATTATCCCAACGCGGGCGTATAAAATGATGCCTCCCCTCACATTTTCATAATTATAACGTTGTGTTAAACTATTGTTTTGTTGCTACCACTATAATTGTAATCATCAATACCTGTAGTATGCGCCATATATAAACCAGAATACTGGCGATCTGTGGGATATGTCTGTAACAGTTATTAAGACTATTTTGGATTCTATTGCTCCTTATCTAGCAGAATTATTTAACAAGTGCGTCGATGAAGGGACTTTCCCCGATCTTATGAAACTTAGTAAAGTCATACCTCTGTTTAAGACTGGCTCAAAGGAGGATAAAAGTAACTATAGACCAATTTCAATTTTCCCAACTTTAAGTTTTTGAAAAAATTATCTTAGATCAGTTATCTGCATACTTTTATTTAAATGAACTTTTGCACAGTCAACAATATGGTTTCATGAAGGGTCGTTCTACAGCTGATGCTGGTGCTGCGTTACTACAGCATATTTATGATGCCTGGGAGAGGTCGCAAAACGCCATAGGAGTGTTTTGTGACTTATCGAAGGCTTTTGACTGCGTTGACCACAGTACCCTTATTCTTAAGCTTATTTTTTATGGCGTGTGCGATTTGGCTCAGAAGTTGATAGTTTCATATCTTACATCTAGATTTCATTTCAAAAAGTAGATATTATTGGCGCTAAATCATCTGGTTCGTGTATACAGATGGGAGTTCCTCAAGGCTCAATCTTAGGCCCATTTTTGTTTCTGGTGTATATAAATGATCTTCCTTTCTTTATTAGTAGAAAGTGTGAAATGGTGTTATTTGCGGATGACACATTAATAATATTTAAAACCAACAGAAATAAAAATATTTATGACTATGTAAATAGCGCACTTTCAGAGTTGCTTCACTGGTTTACTGTTAATAATCTTCAGTTGAATGCTAAAAAAACTAAATGTGTTAATTTTTCACCACACAATGTAAGAATTGAATTGAACCTCTGACAGGTTGGAAATGGTCGATTCAACCTTTTTTCTAGGTGTAACACTAGATAAAAACCTTCAATGGGGCCCACATATCGAAAGCCTTTCTGGTAAACTGAGTTCTGCCGCATATGCGATTCGAAAAATTCGTGAGATAACAGATGTCGAAACTGCTAGAATTGTTTATGTCCTACGGTATTTTATTGTGGGGATCTGCCGCTGAAATTGAGACTATTTTCATTTTACAGAAACGAGCTATACGTTTTATTTATAAACTACGGTCTAGATCATCCCTTAGAGAGTTGTTTCGGGAAATTGGTATTTTAACTACTGCCTCGCAGTTTATCTTTAACTGTATTTTGTTTGTACGGAAAAATATAAATAACTATTCTAAACGCTGTGAACGTCACAGCTTTAACACACGAAATAAAAATAAACTGTTAAATCCATTTCTAAGACTCCAAAAAATTCGGAAGTCTTTTATGGGGCAAGGTATGAAATACTACAACAAAATTCCGCAGGATATATTGGATTTGCCCTTACACAAATTTAAAGTAGCTATTAGAGAAACATTGATTAAGAAACCATACTATTGTACGCAAGATTATATAAATGATAAGACGGATAAGAATAAGGCTGTAAATTATATCTATCATAGAACAAACAATTTTGTGGTCTGCGGCTGTTTGATTTTTATAATATTATTGTTATTTCTCATTTGTACAAATCTTTTTATTTTGTGGCTTGAGTATGTCATGCACACTCAAATGTCTTTGCGGTGGTGGCGTTATGCGTCGGGTCATTGCGTTCCCTAAAATATGGTTGAGCGTAACGATGGCTAGTTCATGCGTCATACTCGTGAACGGGTGCCGCCAGTGGGGACTGGTCTGCTCAAGTCTACTATGTTTATCCGTACTCATACTCGTATAACTTAAAATAAAAAGTTATTTTCCTCTTTTATTTTAAATCATGTGACTGCAGAACACAGGTTTTTGTAGATTTGTCAAATTGTTTTAATACTAAGTACATATTCTTGTAACTGGCGGAAGAAAAAACTAACCTTGACGATTTTCTTGCCCGTTCTTTTACGATCAAGCTCCCGCCCGCAGTGAATGGGCGCGCTAGTTGTTAAGTTTTGACGTTCATAAGAGCTCTTTTGAGCCAAACTTGAATAAATGAATATGAATTAGAATATAGTGTGACCCCTCGGTCGCCCGCAGGTGGACGACACGCTCAAGACCCAGATGAACAACTTCCTGCTGAGCACCGCCAACCAGCAGGAGATACAGGGACTCGACGCCAAGATACACGAGACGGTATGCACCACCACCACACCACCACCACCACCACACCACCACCACCACCACTACACCACCACACCAGTATACACCAATGTATATACTGGCTGTTACACCGTGCACAGTTGTACAAGTTCAGGTTGCCTGGAAGAAATTGCTGTTGAGTGCTACAATTTGCCCGTCTAGGTTTCTTAATGTATAGACGACGCATTTTATATTCTATTATGTGCTTTTCAGTTTTCACGCTATTATCATCACAATTACAGAATTACAAATATATCTTATGACGACCGATATGGTGTGCGAGTATACCCCCACTCCGCTCCCGAGATCATTGGTTCGGTTCCCACATAGAACAAATCTTTGTGTGCACAAACATAAATATTTGTTCTAATCTGGGTGTGTTCCTGTGTGTATTTATGTATAAACATACACACATAACGGATAAACATCCGTTATGTAGTATCCATAACACAAGTTCTCAATGATACTTATCTTGAAACTAAATGATTGGTGTAATTGTCCTAAAATATTTATTTATCTTTTCACTGACATTATTCATGGCCCTTATAATTGTATACGGTGCAGCCAACGATTAAGTGTATATTTTTTGGTAGAGAAAACACTTATTTAATATATAATTGTTGGAAATAAATTTAGTTAGGTCTTTTGCGAATCGTCGTCGGCGCGTTCAGATGTGAAGGTTTATATGAAGCTGGCCTCGAAAGGAAAGACTCCATCACATCTAGCCTAAACGTATTAAATTGATTAATACGGTATCATTACTAATTTATAAGGTCAAAAAGAAAGTATACTCACTAAAGAAGGAACTTTTGATTCAATCCGCTAGGTATTCGTAAATCGAAGCTGTAGTTAGCGGTCGTTTTGTAAAAATTGCAAATGTGCGTTCTAAATCTTTTAACGGATAGACGAGTACAAAGTTCCGTTGGTTTTCTGGTTCGACTGCAGAAGTGTAGGTTGTCATGTGTATGTGTGTATGTGTATGTGTGTTTGTTTGTGTGCGGCAGGTGGACACCATCAACCAGCTGAAGACGAACCGCGAGTTCTTCCTCAGCTTCAGCAAGGAGCCGCAGCAGTTCATCCAGAAGTGGCTCGTCAGCCAGGCGCGCGACCTCAAGGTATGCACAAAAACAACTGGAAAATCCCCCTCTCCTGATTGAGGATACCCAACTTACGCGAGACAGTTGAAATAAAACCCTCGATGTGGCATTTTGATTTAGTTCCTGGCCTATTTCCATGCCAAGAATGCTGAGGTCCACCGAAATGGGCAACGGAAAGTTCTGAAGAGAGGGAGGAGTAAGGAAGTAACATTTGACGAGAATGCACAAACCTGTGTTTTAATGGCATTAAACTCGACCAGGTTTTCAGATCCCCACTGAGAGATACGATCGAGAGTCCGGTTCACCTCGGCAACCAGGTCTTGCCTCTGCACAAATTAAAATTTAATTAAAATAGTATTATGTCGCATAATTCTTCCGACAAGTTAAAATACGAACTCAAAAAGTACAGAATAAGCTCAACTACACAACTCAATAATTGAACCAGTCATCACATTAACTATTTTAAATACGTTCAAATTTTTTTAAGATATCTACTGCATTTCATTTATTTTTTTAGTCGCGACTGTGCAAATATGTCTAACTGTACAAAGTGCGTATTAAAATGTCTACTAGTTGACAAAGAGGAATTCGGCTCCAGCTTTCTTGTTCTACAACTAGCAGAGTAAAACAAACGGGGCACTCAAGTTCCCCTTTGCGCCACACCTTTGGTACGACGTAGCATAAACCGTTTGTAACAGACATACAATCAAAATAATTATAACATTAGTAGGTGACGTCT
This sequence comes from Musotima nitidalis, assembly GCA_949126915.1. Lineage (NCBI taxonomy): Eukaryota > Metazoa > Arthropoda > Insecta > Lepidoptera > Crambidae > Musotima > Musotima nitidalis. The sequence continues at coordinate 21,186,028 of OX421416.1, forward strand.
AGATTTCAGGCTCAAGGGTTCGTAGGCACTGTGTCAATATAGGTATTTAAGCATTAAAATTTAAAATTAAATTAAATATTCTTTATTTCAGACCATAGATCCATATTGTGTTAGGAAAGTTGCTTAATATCTATAGTTAGTAACAAGATAGGCATTTAAATTAAAAATAAACATAAAAATAAAAATTATATGCAAAGTGCCAAGGGTGATGATCACGCGAGAGGGTATGTTCCCATGTTCATCACTCTCCGCACAAAGCACTTCCAGAGCGGCGATGTGAATCGGTCCGCCATTGTCTTCAGGATGCTCTTTGGACTGTTTCTCACTCTAGTGATCAGGGAACTCTTTTTTTGCGTATATCTTGCAATGATTTTGTATTGCTTTCTGCGTACGAACTTTTTTGTACTACTTCAATTCTCTGTACGATTTTTATATATCGGATTTCATATTTGAATTGCGTATTCAAATTGTAAACGTATTTTATTTATTTCATCTATATTGCACACAAAAAAGTAAAACAAACTAAAAAAAATATATGAATAAACTTACATAAATCAACACACTTCAAAAAATACTATACTACAATACATGTACATAATACAGGCAGACTTAAACCGACAAGGACTTATTTAAATAGCAATCATGCAACATAGTACGTATTAATGTTTAGAACAAAAATCTAAAAGTAGAAGGACATTTAAACGCAACTGAGGACCGCATAACGAAACCAAACATGTGGAAGGGTTTTGTTAACAATACTTTCGACATGTGAGTCGAAATGTACCTTAAGGTCGAACTCAACACCGAGATCACGAATGCTGTTGAATTTATGTCAATAAATTTTTTCGAATGCTGTACATAATTGTATAATAATATATTTTTATTTATTTGAGATGGTCGAAGAGACTGCTGGTATTAGCACCCTTGTGTGAGACCGGTATAGGCACGCATAGACACGGCAATGAGAGCCCAACTCTGTGCGCGCCCAAAGGACAGGAAAGGCAGGGCACAAATGTCAGCCCTCTCGTACAAGCATACCCCAGCTCTCGCGAGGAAACGCTCCTCAAGCTGATAGCCGGGGAATTGCAAGGACGACGTGTCAGCAGGGCTACGAATTTGAGTCTCCGTCAGAAAAACAATGCAGGCCGCTCCGTCTTAAGATGTTGGTGGACGGCGGTGAGGTTAGAATGGAGTCCACGGATGTTAGTGAACTCCGGTTGCATGGTTGGCTGTTCAGGAACGCGACCTGCGCCGAGCACCGATCACTTGGCGGGAACACAGCCGCACACAGCCGCGCGGTGGTCGGGGGCGGGCCGAGTGTGGCTGTACCACCGATTGCTCAATTAGCACCACTAATTACGAATGCGAGCAATGATGTGGCCCGAAAATTTGGGAAATAGACTTGTTTTCTTACTGGGGACTTTTGCGAAAGGGACATTCTGCGACTGAACCAAATTCAAATATGGCGCGATTTGAAACTACATATCACTACGATATTTGTAATACAGCCAAGGCTCCGACCTTGTCTTATCAGTTATCACCCACCGCGGCTGACGATGAACCAAAGAGAAATCACATCGGTTACTCCGAGCAAATAATAAAGCTATCGCATAGCATTTTTTATTAACTTATACAATTATAATTATTTTTATTTATGCAGTATTTTTTTAATAATTAATTATAATAATAAATAAATTTAAAAAATGATTTAAAATAACGCTCAAGGCCCACGATAGAAGCTATGCAATAGCTTAAAAAATAAACAACTTTAAGATATTACAAACCTATTAAATTATATAAGGTTGTATGTTGTAAGTATGTTGACAATGATCATGGGGTGAAAATAATATTTTCATCGTTTTAATTCAACATGATATATTTTTAAAACGCTGTTGCGATTTGCAATACAGCAACTAATATCATATATATTTCTAGTATTTGCTGAAAAATAAATGTTTTGACGATACAGTAGTGTCAGTAGTAGGCCTTATTGTTTTACATTAAATAATAGTGGATCTACGTCATTTAGTTATCTACACGATTGCAGCCGGGCCTTAATACTAGAAGTATTTCTTAATGATGCGTTTACTTAACGCGTTATCTTATCAGTAAAGCAACTCCGCCACTTTAGAAATGATTACTGTGTTGATCTAGTTGTCGATTCCAAACTCCACACACGAACACAGATTGGGCGCGGAGCAGCGGCGCTCCCGGAGTTACCAATCACGCACATACCTACACAGCAATCACAATTTATCTGTCAATCAGAGAGTATATGTATAACTTTTGTAAATACTGTCTAGTTATTTCATGAATTCACAGTTATCTTACAAATTTAAATATTTTAAAAATAATTGGTAAATGCGAGGCTGGCAAAGAAGTCGAGCGGCCGCAGTCCTGGACGGCCTCTGACCAAAATGAAATCTTGCTGATATACTGCCGAAGTGAACCCACCCGTATTATTATAATCATTTTAACGTCTCGTTAGTTCTCCAATAAAAATGTACAGAATTGAAAAAGTATATCCTATAGATCAAATCAATAGTAGTAATTTAAAACTTTATGAACTTTTGAGTGTATACATTATTAAGTTAGCCATATAAAACCCAATAGTATTACAACAACAAACAGACCCCGATCCACTGTTGGGGCCAATGTAGCGGACTTGTGGTCAGCCTCCCCATGGCGGCCGATGCACATTAAATGGTTTCAATCGAAGTGCGACGGGAGGGGGGCGCGGACCCGGAGCCGTCTCTTTTTATTTTGTTTTTAATTGGGTCTGGGCCGACGACAGCCGTTTACTTCAGCGTAGGGGCAAACTACTACGAGAGGACAGCTGGATAGGGTTTTCGTTCTCACTCTCTTACTGAATATTTTTTCTGTACAGTCGATGAACGGCGGGGGAGCGGCCGCGGGTGGAGGGGCCGGCGCGGGCGGGGGGGCCGCCGTGGGTGGGGGGGGCGGCGAGGAGGAGCGGCTGGCGGCGCTGTACGCGCAGCCCTGGAGCGAGGAGGGCGTGGCGCGCTACCTGCACGCGCGCCTGGCCGCGCGCCGCCGCGACCTCGACCTCGCGCACGCGCCGCACGCGCCGCACGCGCCGCACGCGACACACGCGCCGCACGCCACGCACGTGCCGCACGCGCCGCACCCAGCGCACGCGCCTCACCTGCAGCGCCTCTAGGAGCGTCTCACCCGTCTTACAATATACCGCTTTCTCATAATTATTAGCCCAGGCCTTTCATTTCGCTCCCCGCGGCGGGCCCAGCTCGGCCGGCTGCGGGGGGGAGATCGCCGCTCTCGGACGACGCGACGTATCGCCCCGCCGAGACCTCCCCGCCGAGACCTCCCCGTTCGCTCGCTTTCCAGAAACAATTTTTGTCGTGTTCGTCCTCATTATACCCGGAAGACGGATTCGACTCTCCGAGTTGTTAAGAATATATCGACCTCGGACGAGTGATCCGATTGGGCAGATCCGACTCGGAGAAAAAAATCGATCGGCGAATCCGACTCGACCGGGCGGCGTTCAGGAATAAAGTATTCGGAACGAGAAGGCATTAGTCTTCTGAAACCTGAAGACCTGACCGGCGACGCGCGCCGTCAATCATCTCAACCGGCACACACACGGAAACTTCAACAGTTCCGTTGAATACCACATTGCCCACACTTATACGAAGCCCATTGAAATTGCGACGCACAGTCGACTAAACCTTCACTTAACAAATTTATGTATATACCTCCTGAATTCGTTTTGGAGTTCATTTTTCAAACGCTTCAATGTTACAAGAAGAGTGCTGACAACACCCTTCTGACGAAGCTCTTCGCTCATTGAAATTTGACGAGATCCCATTCCCTCAGTCGCCTTCTACGCTGTGGGTGTCGTAGAAAGCGACTAAGGGAATGGTCTCTCAGGACATCGAGTGGTATAATTTGGTGGAAGTTCCACGTAAATATTGCATTAATTATTATTCTAAATCGTGTTTCGTGATCCATTTGATGCTAATATTCGTTTTGTATATCAGTGTAGCATCAGAGATGTCTCTAAAATTTAATAAGACTTCTTTATGGAAATCCCCTGGCCAACATTAACCACATTAAAGGGCACTGGATCTTTTATATTACGACTATAATATTCTTTGCTAAAGCTTTTTGCTGCGATGTCGTTCAAATGAGACACGTGATGGGACTAGCGCGTACTCGGCAAAGATGACCTGATAATGGTTAGTTACCACAGTTTCGCTCTTGTCCGAGGAGCCGGATTTGTCTGATTTTTAGTGGGTAGGCTGCCGGGGTCTTGCAAGCCGCCGCAAGAGGCCCACACGACCCGACCGGTCCGAGCAGTGGACGAGCTGGGACATTTATTTTATTTCACTCATTTTGTGTTAACTGAATTACACTTATTTAAGTTAGCGCAGTTGCGTGGGATTTCCTCTACTAAGGCATGCTTTTTATAACAACACCATGGAAATATTTACTGGGGAAATATACATTTTTTTAATATTTAACTTGAAGTGAGAATAAATTGTAGTTAAAACGAATTCTAGATTCGGAATCTAGAAATTAAAATGTTACCTCTAGTTGTTGTGCTTTGATCTGCAATCAAGCACACTTCTTTAATTTAATGAAAATATAAACAAATATTGTCTCTCTGTGATTAATGATCTCAAGTTGTGCTGTGGGGAGCCATAACATTACAAACTTGCGTCAACATCTCATTATCTTATCATAAAAACGTTCTAGTTGACCAACTATTATCACAAACATGATAATTTCTAGAATAGTAGTGATAAATAATCAACATTTAGCAGTAAATGTGGCAGAATGTATATAAATAGAAGTAATGTCGCCTTGGGGTTTGTGGAGAATTGCGCGTCATTCTGTCGTTTTTATGCCTTTTTTTATCGTCGGTAAAAAATGCTGTTTACGCACTGCCTCGGGCCGACGGGGGGACCGCAGTCCTCTCACTAAAATCTTCCGACGACGCCCGCCGCTGCTGAAAAGGGGCGGGGGGCCCCATTATAGCTTCTGGCACCCCTGACTTGGCACTTATTTCTGAGGTGCATTTTTTTCTAAAACTGATGCATACGAACGAGCCACGTGCATTGTGCTGTCATCCAAGTTGACAGCCATGACACGCAGCGAAACTGATCTGTGCAGCGTCACGACACATTTTATACAACAAAATGTTACTTACCGCCCTCGACTTCGTGCGCGTGACTTACATATCGACAATTAAAAGGCTAATTGGTCTAAGCGACATTTTTTAAAAGTTACAGGAGAACAATTTGAAGTTTCTTTTTTCGAAAAAAAAAATCAATAAAAAACGACTTTAATTAATACAGTATTTCCGTAAATATATATTGCACCTTCCTAAATAGTTTTCATGAATATATAGGATTTTTTTATGAAATAAATGTCGCTGGACTCGAAATGTATCGTATTATTTTTTTTATAGAACAAGAAAAAAAACTGCCAGTGATTTATATTCAAGTTAAAAGTAAATTAGTTCAAATGTGGATATGGATATAAAACAGAACAAGGAAAAATAACATAAACTACACGCGTCCGTATGCATTTGCATATTTTTATGTTAAAAGAGTTTTAGTAACATGTGGACTTGAACTGAAGTAAAGTAAATTAATACAAACAACGACAAATGTTTAAACCGAATCAAGTGAAGTGAATGCTTGCTATCACAACATTAGACGTAGGCTCTTAAACCAATGATAAGATTGATCATGAATACGTAAAGATGTAATGATTAGAGTTCATTTTAAAACAAAGCCAATGTTTAAAATAGAAAAAAAATATTTGGACTATCCAAATCTTTTAACAAAAGTGAATGAAATTAACAAAATTTACCTAATTTTGTTAATGAAATGAAAAGCTTAAAACAATATACTTAATTATTAAGAAAACAGATTGCAATAATACAACTAGTACATTACATCATAAACTGGTTAATTTTGGGGCATAGAATATGCTTGCGAGTTAAATTTTTTTACTATTAGGAAAACATTTTTTTTTCTATAAATTATTATAATAAATTCGAAAGTGTTCGCACGGGATCTGTCTATTGGTCTTGGGAGTCTTGGTGGGACCAACGAAGGCAGTCTAGTCACGTCGAGACCTGAGATTACGAGGGAGATCGAAAGGTTTTATGTACATCCATAGAGCCAAACTAACTCGACACACCACCGAAGACATCCCGGACGTCAGCCTGTACGAGATTAGGATGACCCTGAAACAACTAAAAAACAACAAGGCACCGGGGGAAGACGGGATGACAGCAGAGCTTCTGAGAGCGGGTGGTACACCAGTACTTAAGGTACTCCAGAAGCTCTTTAATACCGTCATTCTCGAGGGACGTACGCCACAGGCGTGGTCCAGTGGTGTGGTTGTCCTTTTCTTTAAGAAAGGTGATAAATCCCTTTTGAAGAATTATAGACCAATCACGCTACTGAGCCACGTCTATAAGTTGTTTTCACGGGTCATCACGAACCGTCTCGCTCAAAGGTTTGACGACTTCCAGCCTCCCGAACAAGCCGGTTTCCGAAAAGGCTTTTCCACCATAGACCACATACACACGCTGCGGCAGGTTATACAGAAGACCGAGGAGTATAACCAGCCACTTTGCTTAGCGTTTGTGGACTATGAAAAGGCCTTCGATTCGATCGAGACTTGGGCAGTGTTTCAGTCCCTGCAGCGATGCCGCATTGACCATCGGTATATTGAAGTGTTGAGATGTTTATACAAAAACGCCACCATGTCCGTACGAGTACTAGACCAGCACACGAATCCTATCCTCCTGCGGAAGAGCGTGAGACAGGGAGATGTCATATCTCCGAAACTGTTCACTGCTGCCCTGGAGGATGTTTTCAAAATGCTGGACTGGGAAAACTACGGCATCAACATAAATGGCGAGTATATATCTCACCTTCGATTTGCCGACGATATAGTGGTCATAGCGGAGTCGCTTGTGCATCTGGGCACAATACTCGAAGACCTCGACAAAGCTTCCCAAAGGATAACTAGGACACAGTACACAGTTCAAAGATAATGAAGTTTCCTGAAGGGGCCATCTTTATTAGCATTGACCATGGTCTCGCTGATCTTACCTGTATGCAGTCCATTAAGTACCTACATCGAATCTGGCATGCAGAGCCCAAGCCGCTAGCCTAATCGAAGAACAACTGCGAACCGGCAAACGCAGTACAGGACGGCGGGAAGCCGGTTGATAATGACAGCAGAACATCGCCTTATTCAGCACTCACTCATAAGGCAGCAGTTTGTGTGTAGAGGAACTATAGGAATTAACTCGTTGTGCCCGCCGTGGCGCATGACGCACCGGTTGGATTCAATGCAAAAAAAAAGAATGGACGGCCCATATATATAGATTAATAAACCAAAGTTAAATCATATGGTTCTTACTTCCTACCTATAAATAGATAGTGTGTTTAGGTATTGATTTGTTTTTTGTGAGATCAATGTATTAAATATTAACCAACTAACAAAATTTAGGAAATTGGTTCGTCTGTCGCCAGCGCGGTATAGAGTTCACCGTGTTTCGCCACTCGCCACCGCAGCATCTCGGCGGCCCCCCCGGCACATCCTCGAGTCGAGCTGCGCTAAAAAGTGACACATACTTTAATTAGATGCTATCATTAGTCATTTCAAGACACATAGGTGTGAACATCTGTGTACATATTTATGCAACACGTGCTAAAAACGACGTTTAGAAAAGACCATAAAACCGAAATAATCCTTAGCATGTGTTGTCGTAGATATGTCTGTAGATTGAGCGCTCCGCAAACACGCTGTAATTCACACGATAACACCTGCCATATAAGACAGACGGCTGCCTGCGCTCGGTACAATCACACTGTCTGCTGCAAATTAGGGGCACGCGCCTCGTCCGGGAGCAGCCAGTGTCAGTGATCGCGGGCTATGGTCGGCACCAACCAGCGGCCCCAGTGTCCCCAGTAGCCCCAGTAGCCCCAGTGTCCCCAGTGTCCCCAGTAGCCCCAGTTGCCCAAGTGGCCCCAGTGCACACCGCCCAGCGGCAGCGACCTTATGTCGGACGAAGAGAGAGGCTCCCTCAGCGTCAGTAAGTCACTCCGAACATACAACATTGACACATTCGATTTGGACAACTTTCACTCGTCACAGTTGGCAGGTGCAGTGTTTGTTGGAAGTCTTAAAGAAATGATATAAACAATATAGGTACTAAAGTCAGAGTCAAAATCATTTATTCAAGTTTGGCTCAAAAGAGCTCTAATGAAGGTCAAAACTAGGTATGTGAAAACCTAACTGAGGCACCTGCTGCTGTGAGACTTCAACACATCACATGCCAAGGCCATAAATGTCAAGACCTGGTGACTCCAAACACGGCTGCACCACATCAACAGTTGGCGACAGGCACTACGTGTTAAACTCTGGTTGGAAAGATATTGCTTATTATATTAGGTAGGCTGTTTATTTTCCTCATCAAATCAACATTGAAGATTGTTTGATTGCCTGATTGTCTATGCCCACAAGGCAATGGCCTTGTTTTTTTTTTGAAATCATTTATTCATCTTAAAATATACAGTAATGACATTAAATATATTTCTCGCCAAGCTATAAAGCTTGTGGGCGAGATACGCTCGTTCACATTTTTTTTCTTTTAATAAATTAATGTAGTAACATTAATCAAACAATAACATTATATACTATAAGTTATAAATACACACAAATATTTATATTAGTGGACTGCACCGAAGGGGCTAAGTACCATCAGTGAGGGCCATTCTCCCGTTTTTCTCTTATTTTTCTAGACACTTTCAATAAAACATTTCGAGAAAAAAATAACAAAGCACATCTAGTCGATTATAGAATGCCTCGACCAATCCACCGCTGAACATGGGCCTCCCGAACTGCTTTCTACGTGTATTTGGTTGGGCTTCCCCCCTGATTGGCCCTGACACGTCTATTATGTTGGAGGCTGTCTTCTATTTCGTATAAGTTTAAACATGACAGCCTAATTTTATTTCTTGGTTTAAAGTATCTACGTCATGCATAATTAGGTAATATTAAATTGTTTGTGTCTATACCTGTCACTATCATACCTAATTGGTTATTTAGCCATGATTGTGCCGGCGCTATCAACAGGTTTGATAAACTACCGATGTGTAGATAAGCACAAATCAGGCTAATTTTGATTTATGCGATGTTGTAAAATATATATTGTATGAAGCCATTGCAATGCCGCACGTATTCCACGGTGCGTCTTGGCTTGATTGAACTGGAAAAGTTTTCATGTACTATACATATTAAACTCTTTTGGGTAGGTACCTAAGTATGAGTAACAAATACTCCACTGCTGCCTGGCCATCCTTCTGTCCGCGGGCTGAATCTCATGAAGCATTTATTGGTAGATAGACAGAATTTCTACGGTGTGCACTTATGTTTCTATTGTCGCTACTGTGTACATTACATAAGTAGTATTTCTAGGTGTTCATTACGCTTGGTTGCTGCTTGGGTACCTACTAGGAAACCAAAAAAATAAACGAATTTTAAAATAATCAATTAATTTATTTTAAGATTAAAACGATTTAAAATTTTTTAAAGATATTAAAATCGATTTTTCATTTAAAAAGACCAATCGATCAATTAATAATTGATTTTTCCGATCGATGTCACATCCCTAATAAGTACCTACTACCGACAGTAGGACCTACCTCTTCATAATTATGTGATTCCGGTTTGCACTCGATCGGTTTTTTAGATATCTATTATTTGTCAACTTTTTCTGAAACGAGTTCCAGAAACGAGTGTTAAGCGGAAGTCCAGAGCTAGAACACGTTTTGGGGTGCTCGAATCACCCCCATGTTTCGCGATGCCTTTTAGTTTTCGAGTTATGATTGCATGGTATATATTCATAAATTGTTCTTCTATAACAAAAAATATCAACATAAGATTTATTCAAACAACCATATTGACAGTACTTGGGGCGGTAAGGTCCCCCAAGGGCCATTCTAATGGCCGACATAATCATGATGGTGACCTATAGGTAAGTGGAAAACATAAAAATACAACTTTTAAAGCTAGTATTCTATATTTTACAACCAAAATACACACGTAGCCAAGTCGGCCGTGACCTGCAGTGTACTGCCGATGATGATGACACGTACACAACTATTTAGGCGCTGGAAGAGTAGGTACCGGAGGCGCCTGACGCCGCGCCGCGCCGCGCCGCCTGCCGGAGGCTGTCACTTGTCCTCCGCCCTTCGAGGACTTGGCTGTACGGTAATAATTATGTTTATGTTAATACGCACGAGGTTACTGAAAAAAACAATAACTACGCATTAAGTTACTAGTAGTGTAGAAAGTATCTAACAAAATTTTGAATGTTAAATGTCAAATGGTTGAAAGTGAAAAATTATATTAATAAATAAACTTGTTATTACCCAATACGATAGTGAGCTAGTGCACTATGATTTTTAAACAGTTTTGTTTAAACTCATAATGCACTAAATCTATGACGGCGATAGCCAACGCGTATAAATAACCGGCCGTGAGGGTCTGAGGAGTACGAGACGCAACGCAAAATGTCGAAAAACTAGAATCAACAGAGTACGAATATAATCTTGTATCGATCTTTAGCTATGGCGAAGCAACTGGTGGTACTACAGCCCTGATCGACCCCCTTAGGTATATCTGACTAAGTTAAACTTACGAAAATAGGAAAGAGAACGAGCAAAGCGGCACGACGACACGTGCATGCCAGAAAACAGGGAGTGTCAGCGGCGCGACGGACAGAGCGACTACTCACACAAGATGGCGGAGCTAGGTGCTTGCGTCTTGTTGTGGAAGGCCTCTTATTCTACCCGGGCACTGGTGCCTCGCCCCTTTTTAACAGCGGTGGGCGTCGTCTGAAGTTTTTTTAGTGGGTAGGACTGCGGTGGTCGCGTCGGCCGCAGTGAGCCCCACATCCCCTCCCGGTCTCCCCCTTTTGGCCGGGAGACAGTGCGTAAGCAGCATTTTTTATACAGACGATAATAAAAATAAAAAAATATAAAAAAAAAAAAGGCCTCTTATTCTAGTATAACAATCCACCACTAGCAGTTGGTGATACCGATTCGGAATATAACCTACATGATCAAACAGAACAGAGCCAACCAAATAATACGGTGCGTTTGTGGGAAAGATTGTTTCTATATATTCATAAAATTGTCTACAACTAGCTCACCCGGCAAACGTTGTTATGCCATACATTATTTTTAGAGAATTTCTATTGTAAAAAAAAAAATAACTTATTGTAAGTGTGTAAGGAGTTGGTATATGAGTGAAAGAAGTATAGAGCGCCGTGAACGATGACGGAATATAAAAATAGTAATATATATCAATGGTCTTATTTTTAAATTCTTTTAAACTAATTACAACGATAACTCTAACAAAAGATATCTATAACTGTGGAGGGAGTGAGAGAAGGCCGCAGCGCCTAGCGCATCATGCGCACGGGTGGATTTCGCAGCGGAGTTATTTTAAAATTATGGTATTTTCCAAGATGTTAATCGAAATTAAGTGATGTCCAGTACAATTTAGTTCACAATGAAATACTCTTAATCAACAACACATTTATTTGGATAAGGAATAATATTATGTTGAAATAAAGCTCTTTTGCAAATAATTGGCACTAATGCGTTTATTTGAACCAGATTTGATTGTCATAACAAAGGTTACAGTGAGTCAATTTTAAAAGATATAAATATGCTGTAACGTATTTTTTTTAGATCATTTAAAGAGGAATAATTCGCTCGCACGCAACGGAAGCCTTGATATATTATAAATATAATTTTCCCCATTTATTTCACATTTTTCACTGATTCTGCGCTATTGCTCGCAGCGTGATGTTCTATAGTCTTTTTCGATGCTCATTCATCGCCCAAAGAAACACAAAAAGTTTTTTTTTAATTCAAACCTTTATAGCTTTATATTAGCGAATCTCGTTAGCTTCATAATATTAGTATTAGTATAGATTATAATTAAAAGGGTTATTGAAGGAATCCGACTGAATAGACAATTACTACAGTACCATTGGTCGAGGCACACCACACACAATATAATATACCTATGGTATACGTGTTGAGGTAACATGAACGGGACAGTATATAATTATTTTTGAATTTTTTTTTTTTAAAAGCTTTTCTGTCTATTTATTCCTGTTGTTTTGATAAGCGATCCTTTTTGAAAGAACTATGTGTCTGTGCAAGAACACAGCAAAGTAAGTATGTACATCCTATAATAACAAATGTATTTAAAATGATGTATCGGTTAATTATTTTTGGTTTTTACCAAAAAATCATTGCTCGACCCCATCTACAGGGAAAATACTGTTAGGTCCGCAAGTAATACAGACGTGCGGAACAAATATTAAGAAAGAGTAATCATCAAGAGGGAAGCGCTCGTAGCTCTGCGGTGTTCGGTGGTCGGAGACGATCACCAAAGTACAGCAGAGTTTACAGAGGTCAGTCCTTGGATGGGTGACCGTTTGTGTGGCATTTGATATCGAGCGCTTCCGTGCTTCGGAAGGCACGTTAAGCCGTTGGTCCCGGTTATCACTAAATGTGGTAGTCGTTAAGCCATGTTAGAGGCCTCATGGGCGGCTTGAAAAATTCTAACAGCAGGACGCCATACACCTGCCTTCGCCAATCCGCACTGGGTCAGCGTGGTGGAGTATGACCCAATACCCTCACACCTTGATATGTGTGAGGAGGCTCGTGCTCAGTAGTGGGACGTTAATGGGCTGTGATGATGAATCATCAAGAGCATAACACAACTGTTTGCACTAGGTACTCATTACATTGCAATCTGCAATCAAGAACGATGTGATTCAAACCAATTATATAATCAGCGATCAATGTATATTTTTATGGCAGAATATTATTCGTATCACACTTCAATGGTTCGCAAACGACTGAGTTGTGATCAAACGTGATCCTCTGATGGAGGTCACGGCGCGGTGTCGGGGCCTAGGCCCCCTGATCGCGGTGTCAATTGTGAGAAGTGACAAATCGAAAACTGTCATCACACGAGTGTGTACTCTTACGTGGTGCGCGAGTACCGGTACAGACGCTACTAGCTTAGTACTGCTTTAATAATACCTAGCAGAACAGATTATTGGTACTTAGATAAATGCTGCCGACCGGTTTTTCCCGCCACCTGGAATGCATAATCCTTATAAACGTCTGTACATTAATCTTACAGTTTTTCCGTATAGAATGGTAGGACAGAACTACACAATTTATTAAGTGTCTAGACTTTGAAGGATCGGTACGCAACCTAATTCAGACGTTCTAATTCGGACGTTCATAAGAGCTTTATTGAGCCACTTGAAATATAAGAATATTACATTGATTATTTTTAGGGATATATTATAGATACATACATTTAAATAGGTGTGGATACATACGAGGGTAGTTGCAAGTGAAGTAGCGGGTCATATTGCTTATGAAAACCTGGTATATGTACATAAGAATACTGATCAATTTAGTAAAAAAAGCTGTATACATAACCTAAACACAAGGAATAAGCATAAATTAATTGTACCTTTTTTTTTTTTTTACGTCGGTAACAAAATGCATTTACGCACTGTCTCCCGGCCAAAGGGGGAGACCGGGAGTGGGTGTGGGGCTCACTGCGGCAAACGCGACCACCGCAGTCCTACCCACTAAAAATCTTCCGACGACGCCCGCCGCTGTTGAAAAAGGGGCGAAGCGCCAGTGCCTAGGTTGTAGTTTCTGGCACCCCGCCCGCGGCCAACATCCCCCGGATCAGAACCGGGAGGACCTCCTCAGAGAGGCGCGGTTTGTTGCGCCCCCCCTACCTCTTGTGCGGCCATGACGTGACTGGCCGACTTCTGGGGGGGTCTATAGCTAGACGGAAGGGGCTGTTTTTCATGATGGCCGGCAGCGAGAGGGAGACTCCACCCAAGGACCGGCAGATTTGGGGACTTCCCCTCTTCCGCCAGACATTCCGTCCGCCCTCAATGCGATGAGCATGCCTCATTGCTCCATCGCATTGGCTTCTGGAGCCATTCGCCGCGCAGAAACGCGGGCCGGCCGAGGAACCTCCTTTGCAGCGGCGGTGGGAACCACCACCGCGTCCGAAACCCTTACAGAGGGAGGGCTACAGAGAGCCCCCCCCATCACATGGCCCGAATCGCGGCCAACCTCCGCGCAGACCGCGCATTTGGCCTGGGCCCTGCAGTCTGCCCCCTTGTGGCCCTCGACACCGCACCGGAAACAGATTCCGGAGCGGTCGACAGACGAAGGGCAACGCTGGCGCGTGTGCCCCAGCCCCATGCACTTGAAACAGCGCATGGGGCGGTCCTCCAGCACCTCCACCCTCGCTGAGCTCCACCCGAGCAAAACCCGCCCAGCCTCCGCCAGAATTTTAGCCGCTGCTATTGGGCACCGCACAAAAGCGAGCCTCACTCCTCCAGGACCCTCCCGGATTGCCCCCGCCTTAATCTGGTCAGGAGGGCAACCCGCCTTGTGGGCCAGAGCCCACACCAACTCCTCCGCGGGCACAGACTCGTCGGTGCCCGACACCCGCACGACGACCGACTTCTCGGGGCGGGAGACCGTGGCAACCTCCGCCAAGGCCTCCCTCAATTTACCCGCGAGCTCGTCGGCTTTAGCGCTCCCATCTGGACCCGACACCTCGAGAAGCCTGGCACCCGTTGCCGACCTCCGAATGTCGAGCCCATCCTCCAGCCCCATGTTCTTGATGGGGATCGCCTCCCTAGCCCTCCGCATCACCTCACTGTAGGACACTTTGCCCACTGCGTCCGGCCGCAGCGTGACCACCACAGCGGCCGAACGCGGAACCGCCAATTTGGCCTTACGTTTTGGGGGAACTGAGACAGGCCCCAAAACAGCCTTCGGGGGAACCCCCGAGCCCACAGACTTCAGGGAAGAAGCAGAAGCCCCCTTCCCCTTTCCCACAGCAGGGACAACAACCGCCGAAAACTTGCCCTTAGCCAACGGAAATTAATTGTACCTGCCACTAGGCTCCAAAAGATAAACAAATCATTTAAAGGTGTGTGCACACAATGTGTGCGATTATATATTAAAATCCCAAGCAATATTTAGCAATTTAGCCTACATAAATTTAAATTAACAATAAAACGGAATCTGTCTTCAAAGGAAACTACTCTATCAAAGACTAAATGGCAGATAAAAATGCTTGGGATTAAACTGCCGTTTCATACAGGCTATTCTAATATGAATGACTTAAAACATGAATATTGTTAATGTTATATTATATTGCATTGTATAGCTTAACAAACAAATGAAGACTGTAATTCAAGTACCCAACCAATGGATAAATTTAAAAGAGCATAGCCTGTGAGTTTCTTCCCAGTTCTTCTTACAGAGCTCGGCTCGGAACTGGCACTTAGATTTACTTTCACTAAATATTTTTTTTGTTTTTAAATTGTTTTGTTGCATATAAGTGTATCTAAGCTTAGTGATTTCAGTGTAGAAATATTTAGATTGTTTTTTTATATTTATATTTAATTTTGACGTTTTCAAGTAGGGTAAAACTAGGTATAACTGGCCACTTTCAATAACTAGCCACTTGGCACTTTATCTATTTGAAATAAGAATATTATTTTATTTGCGCCATCTATGAACGTATCAAACAAATGCCTTGTTATTCAGCTATCATAGTAGTTCAATTTTTTTTCGCTAGGGATACTAGCGCCAAAGCAAACGGTCATTTTTTGACAGTTGGCGTACGTGTCTCGACATGTAATCTCCTTCACTACGTAAATGTTAGTGGCTAAGTTTTTACAAAATCTATATTATGAGTGATAATATTGAGTGTGGATGAAAAAATCGTATCTTTCTAAGTGTTTGAATGGTGAGTTACATGAACTTTTTGTTTGATTCTAATAAAATCATAAATAAGCCGTTATTTAAAGGTTGGCTAGTTACTGAAGTTTTTTTTTACATGTTTTTAGTTATTGGCCACGTATGCCAGTTACTGATATTTTACATATTATTCAAATTCCTTTAAAAATAACTCGTATTCATGATGTTTATAAGGTGTAATATTGTATATATTTTTTTTAGAAGAATTTGTCAACTCTAATCAGAAACTGGCATAGGTGGCCAGTTTGTGGCCAGTTACTAATCTATTTTGTTGTATTTTTTACAGTTCCTTGAAGTTTTATTAAAATGTCTAAAAAACGACAATACGATAAAGAGACTATAGATATAGCTCTTAAATTTATTGAGAATAAAGAGGGTTCAATTCGACAAGCGGCAAAACAATTTGGTGTGCCTAGAAGTAGCCTCCAATTTAAAATTCAAAACCCTGACACAAAATTTAAGTCTGGACCAGATCCAGTGCTAACTGAAGCCGAGGAAAATAGCTTATGTGACTTTATCATACAACTTTCAAGACGTGGCTTCCCGAGAAAGAAAGAAGATATTCAATTGTGCGTCCAGAATTTTTTGCAACAAAACCCGAGACCCAACCCCTTCCGAGACAATAAACCAGGAGATGTGTGGTTTAAATCTTTTCTGAAAAGACACCCTAATATTGCAATTCGAACATCAGAAGGAGTTACCAATGCAAGTGCATGTGTTTCTGAACAAGATCTTAGAAAGTGGTTTCAGGAAATACAGAAGTACATTGACGATGAAAAGCTAAATGACGTCATTCAAGATCCCATAAGAGTGTTTAATGCTGATGAAACTGGATTTAACATTTGCCCGAAAACAGGCAAAGTACTGGCTGAGAAAGGGTGCAAAAACGTGTACCAGATTGAAAAAGGATCCTCAAAAGAAAACATTACAGTTTTATTTACGTTTTCTGCTGCTGGACACGTCTTTAGACCGATGATCATCTATCCTTATAAACGTATACCTGACAGAGTCTCATTGAGTGTGCCATCTGGTTGGGGAATAGGGCGAAGTGACACAGGTTGGATGACTGCAGCGGTTTTTTATGATTATATTTGTAACTGTCTGCACCAACAAATTTTAGAAAACAATATCCCACTTCCTGTAATTTTGTTTGTCGACGGACACAAAACACATATAACAATAGAAGTATCAGAACTATGCCGTCGTCTTAAAATACATCTAATAGCACTTTATCCAAATGCAACTCGCATACTACAACCAGCAGATGTTGCAGCTTTTCGCCCAATAAAAGCTGCTTGGAAGAAGGAATTACGCGATTGGTACACTAGAAATAATTACCAGAAGAGTCTGACCAAAGAAACTTTTGCTCCATTGTTAAAAGCAGTTATAGACTCGTGTTCTAAGAAAGAGACATTAATAAACGGATTCAGAGTTTCAGGTTTATGGCCATTTGATCCAAATAACGTCGATTTTAGCAAATGCATTACAAGAGTAAACCAACCTGATGACACATCGACGTCAGTAGCAAATGAGCAGAATATGAGTGTGCTGACATATTCAGACTTTTGTGACATTATTGGTGAAACAATTCTTGAAAAATGTCGAACAGTCTCGTCTATTGTAGAGTCAGATGATAACTTTATTGCAATTTACAATTTATGGCAAAGATTTGAGGCAGCATCGGAAAACAAAAATAGTTATAGAACTAATAAAGACATGGTCCCTGAATCTTATGACCAACCGACCATGATCGTAGAAGATAATTATCTGAGTAATATTATAGAGGAAGATGAAAACCCTAGGATGATTCTTGATGAATTTACAGGTGAGTTAATAAATAGCACTAAAGGAAAAGAAGACGAAAGGAAAGAAATGTACAATGAGCCGACACTGCAGAATATTTTAATAGAACGTAGTCCCAGTCCGCAACCCAGTACGTCAAAACCAATCACGAATTCGAAGGTTATCCTAACGTCTAATGTGTCTCTTGCCGAATATTTAAAACAAAACTTACCAATATCACCTAAACGCCAAGGAAAGCGACAAATAGAAAAACTGCCATTTGCTTTAACTTCAGACCAATACGTGGAAAAAATAAAAGCAAAACAGTTAAAAAAAGAAGAAGAAGAAGCTGCCAAAGAAGAAAGAAAACGACTAAGAGAAGAAAAGAAGAAGGAAAAAGAGAACAATATACCTAAGAAGAAAATCAAGAAAAAAAGTGATGAAAAAATTAAAATAAAAACGATTAAAGAAGACATAAGTAAAGAAAAGACTGAAAATACGTATGAGGCTAATGAACAATTCGTTTTTTGTGATTTTTGTACGAATCTCATTACACGTAGAGTTATTGAATGTAACCAGTGTAAAAAACGGTTTCATTTAAATTGTATTCCGTCAGGTCACAGACTCCATGTACCTGTGGATGATGAGGATCTGTTTTTGTGCCACATTTGTTATCGAGAAAGTAACACTGACTCGTCTGACGGTGATTGTGAGGCCATGTTTAGGTCTGCTTGTGAAGAAGCACGAAAGCAAGGTTTCGGTAGTAACTATATTCTATAAAACTATATTAATATTAAGATCTGTTGATTTGTTATTCGTGTGAATTAAGAAAGTTTCTATGTCGTATTATTTTTGATCTCATATTAATAATAAGGGTAAATGTTGATTTGTTGTCTAACATAATGAATGTTATTTTGTTTAAAATTTATTTTTTTATGTTTCTAAATAGATAGTAGAATGAAACTGATACTTATTCCATGTGGCCAATTAATAGTTTCATGGCGGCCAGTTTCTAAAATTTGTGGCTAGTAACTGCTAAAAAGTGACAGTTTTTTGATTTGTAATAAAATTTGATACAAAATATTGTTTTTTTTACTTTTCAAACCCCGAATCACATAAAAGAATGTGCATATTATTGTGTGGCATTACAATAAATCTGATATAATAACGTATTTTGACATAATAAAAGTTTGACTTTGTGAAAGTGCCTAAGTGGCCAGTTACTGGTGGTTTTACCCTACTATATAATAAATAAATAAATAATTTTTGAGTTTGAGTTTGAAGTAGGTACTCGTCTTTAGTGCTCTTGAAATTTTATTGAATTTAAATTAATTAATTAGTTCTAAGTACCTACGTTTCTAAATGATCTCTCGTGCTCATTAGTATCAACATGGCAACACAACAGTCAACTAAAACCAATCCGAGACGGGGCAGGAAGCAGTTAAGCGGGACTCACTGAACTCTTATCTCTTTTCATTTATTTATTTTTTACATTTACTTTATATTAATGAGTTAACTACATTACATTGTATGTTCTCTCAACATTTGTTTTGTCTTTAAGGTTATCGTATGAAAAAGTCGGCAGTTGTGTATTAAGGTTTCTCTAATTACCTTCACTTAAATTTTCTTTCTGGGGAGCATTCCGTTTCTATCTTTCATGCTGTAGATTTTGATATCTTGCTCGGAATCTTACGTTCAATTAATTTGTCACCATCTGTATTAGATTGGTTTCAAAGTTATTTGCATGGCCGAACGTCATCAGGTTTGAATAGATAATTCCCCATCCTCGTGGTGTGACTCGCTTACCGAAGTACCACGGGGTGGAGTCCTTCCTCTTTTACTATCTTTATCAACTGCGTTTCAAATGTCTTGGCTTCATCGTGTCACTTTTATGTAGACGTATGTAGAATTTTTTTCTCAAGCTCCTGCTGAACATCTAGCAGCCGCTGCTGATAATATAAATGCTGATAAGGAACGAATTTCCAAAAGGAGTACGCTGTATGGACTTCGTGAAAATCCATCCAAGTCCCATGTCATTGTCATTGGTAGCCAGCGTATGAGGGCTAAGATTGAGTGGACCACTATTCCTCCTATATTATTTGATGGTGCACTTTTTCCACTTTTGGACAACGTTAAGAATTTGGGCATTTTCATAGACATAAGTCCCTTACTTGGGGTCGTCAGCTTCAAGAAGTTAGCAAAAATTTGTGCCTCGGCCGGGTCCTTAAGACGTATCCGTAATTTCCTCCCAACTAAAACTAAAATAGCACTTAGCATTATGCAGATGTCAGTTATTTGGATCTCAACCAGGACCAGCTCAATAAACTTGAGAGGCAACAAAATTTTAGTATTAGAATTGTGTTTGGCTTACGAAAATATGATCACGTATTTGAATTCCGATTAAAGCTTCAGTGGTTGCCTTTAAAACTTCGCAGAAATGCTTACATTCTTTTTCAATCAATCTTCTCTAAAGTGTTTTATTTAATTCAGCAGCTCCAAACTAACTTAAGGAGCGTTTCAAATTCCTCCATGATGGTTACTCTCGAAACATGAGGTCAGAAAATAATCTGACTTTAAAAATGCCAATGCTTGTCAAAAAAATTTACGACTCGTGGTTTACTGTACAGGCAGTTCGTCTTTGGAATGCCCGTCGGTATACGAAAAATATATACATTAAATTTATTTAACAAATCAGTCTGGGAGGATTACATACTTGTCTTTATAATTTTAAATATGTTATATAATGTATGTAACTTTAAATTATATAATAGGTTGGGGAAAAAGTCTTTTCGTATTTTTGTATGAAAAGTCAAGACATTTTTTTCAAAGTTTATTTACATTTATTTACAATATATATGTACCGTTTTGTTGAATAACTTTCTGCCATTTTGTGGGCAGAGACATTATCCCGTTACTGTAGAAACTTTGGGACTTCTGATCAAAAAAACGGGACAAATAGTTTTGGCAGTCCTCTCTTGAGGTCAACCTTGCAGAACCTAAAGAATTCTGCAGAAACCGAAACAGGTGAAAATCTGAAGGCGCAAGGTCAGGGCTGTATGGTGGATGCACTAGGACCTCCCAGTCGAACTCTCTTAATTTTTGCTGAGTGGCTAAAGATGTGTGTGGTCTAGCGTTATCGTGATGAAAGACCACACCCTTCCTGTTGATCAATTCCGGCCGTTTTCTCTCGACTGCTTCCTTTAATCTCATCAGTTGCTGGCAGTAAAGATCAGAATCGATGGTTTTGCCGGGCGGTAAAAGCTCATAATAAACAATGCCCTTCCAATCCCACCACACACACAGCATCACCTTATTTCGTGTTAGGCCAGGTTTGGCCACAGTCTGTGAAGCCTGGCCAACTTTCGACCACGACCTTTTTCGCACGTTCTTGTCGTACGTGATCCACTTTTCATCGCCAGTTATCAATCTCTTCAAAAACGGCTCGGTTTCATTACGTCTCAATAATGAATCGCAAATGAGTACACGGTTCATTAAGTTTCTTTGAGTGAGCTCGTGTGGCACCCAAATATCGAGCTTTTTTGTATAACCAGCTTTCTTCAAATGGGTCAAAACTGTTTTGTGGTCAATTCCCAGTTCTTCAGCTACATCGTAACTACTAATATGCCGATCTTGCTCCACTCTTTCAAAAATGGCGTCCATTTTATTCGTAACAGGGCGACCAGAGCGAGGTGCATCTTTAACATCAAAATTTCCGGACTGAAAACGTTTGAACCAAATTTGTGCTACTCTTACTGACACTGCATCAGGTCCATAAACATCACAAATTTTTTTCACTGCTTGAGTTTTTTTCCAAACTTTTTTATAATAAAATTTTAAAATGTATCGAATTTCTTCATTAGATTCACTCATTTTTACGGAGAGAAAAACAAATGAAAAATAGCGGGATACAACTTTTTTTTATTTTTTTCTTTTCTTTATAATGGAATCTTTTTAATGTTACCAAAACCAGCCAGACACAAAT
The DNA here is from genome assembly GCA_949126915.1 of Musotima nitidalis. Taxonomy (NCBI): domain Eukaryota; kingdom Metazoa; phylum Arthropoda; class Insecta; order Lepidoptera; family Crambidae; genus Musotima; species Musotima nitidalis. Next base: position 21,207,709 of record OX421416.1, read on the forward strand.
AGTACAGTCAAAAAATTTTATAATAAGTTTATACCTACGTTATGCGAAAAGACTTTTTCCCCGACCTAATATTATATGTAATACTATGTATGTGTGAATTTATTAATTACTTATAAGTAAGCAAGAGCACTCTGTTGTGCCTATTCTATTTCATCATTTTTTATTAAGCACTGACGACCGATATGGCGTGGAGGTCAGTATACCTGCATTTCATTCCAGAGGTCGTGGGTTCGATTCCCACACAGGACAAATCTTTGTGTGCATGAACATGAATATTTGTTCTGATCTGGGTGTTTTCCTATGTATATTAAGTATATTTACAAAAAAAAAGTTTGTTTATCCGTTGTTTAGTATCCATTACACAAGTTCTTAATGATACTTATCTTGGAACTAAATAATTGGTGTGATTGTAAGAGAATATTTATTTATTATTTATTATTAAGATGTTTCCTGTCCATCCTAAGGTTGCCTAAAAGAAATTGCAGTTAGCAATAAGGCCGCCCATTGTACCATATATTTGTTAATGTGATTTGATTACTTTTTTTATATTTAGTGTACAATAAAGTGTTCATTCATTCAGCCTGAACCAAAGCTGACTTGTTCGTGCAGAGCGCGGCGGGGGGGCTGGGTCGGGCGGGGGGGCTGGGTCCGGCTGGTCGTGGCGGTGGCGCGAGGCGGGGCTGGGCGCGCCGCTGTGGGCCGCGGCCGGCGCCGAGCTGCTGGGCACGGCGCTGCTGGTGACGCTGAGCTGCCTGCTGCGCGAGGTGGCGCCGCCGCAGCACCAGCCGCTCGCCAACGGCCTCATCGTCGCCATGCTCGTGCAGGTCCCACCTCCATTCCATACCTTTGCGAGCGCTCCTTCTACTCTCGGCCGAGGCGAGCCCAGATATAATATTATGAGGCCATCTTCTTATCTTATCTTATAGCGGGGGCCACAGACTAACCGTGGCGCACTTTGACCCTTATGTCGGATCTTTTGTGCATCCCCTTGCCTATCACTCCAAATCTCCAAATATTGTTACCATCATCTTTATGACAGTCTTTGCAGATTGGAGCCCATAGTCCCTTGGTTGTGGGTAGGCCACCCCAGGAGACTCATTCGGCAAGCAGCCAACGAGTCACAGGTACACAGCAAGTGTTCCATAGACTCCTCTTCGTCCCCACATCTACGACATAGCGGTGATTGCACTAGTCGCATCCTGTGGAGCATTTTGTTTGTGGTATAATGCCCTGTTAGAGCCCCAATTATCAGTCTGGCTTGATTCCTGCTACCTTCGCAGAGGGCCTTACACCAGCTGCTCCCTGTCACCCCGATGAAGGCCTTTGAATGTTTAAGCGCCGGTAGCAGCTGCCATTCCGATAGATGTTTCTCCACCATATACTTTATTAGCGTCGTGGCTATTGTACTCATAGAGAGAGCAATGCATGGCTCCGGTCCCGTGAATATCGATTCCGAGCCCTGTCTGGCAAGCCTGTCAGCGTGCTCATTCCCTTTAAATCTGGCGTGGCCTGGTATCCACATGAGGGTTACCCTGTTTGTCCGGCCCAGTCTGTTAAGGGTTTGAGCAGCTTCTAGTACCAGCTTTGAGTCAACTCGCACTGAGGCGATAGCCTTGAGTGCAGCTTGACTGTCGCTTAGTATGTAAATCACTCGGTCCCTGATGTTCAGGTCGAGGATCTTCATAGCACATATGATTATAGCTCCGACCGAGGCTACGCGTAGCATAACGTGGACCTGGGGAGCGGTCGTACGTTACGTGGAGCGGTAATGCAGTGGAGGGGGTGGCGTGTTGCAGTGCTTCGACCACCTGTCGTGCGCGTTCCTGAACCCGACGGTGACGCTGGCGGCGGTGGCGCGCGGGCGGCTGCGGCCGGCCAGCGGCGGCGTGCTGGGCGCGGCGCAGCTGGCCGGGGGCTGCGCGGCGCCGGCGCTGCTGCGGCTGCTGGCGCCCGGCCCGTGCCGGCCCTGCCTCACGCTGCCCGCCTCCGACCTGCCGCTCTATAAGGTACCTGCCTGCCGACACTCTTCCCCGCTTTCCTTTCTGCTAGATGCCGTGCTGCCTGACGACAGTGCGACATCTATCTATGTAATGTATCTACAAAACTGGCCGATATTGAGTCTTGTGTACAATTACTGTGACTTGGAAATTCAATACGAAATTGTTATTTTTTTTAATAGTGAGATGAGGGCTCTTTTGTTGTCTTAACCGACTCAGCTGCTTCCTTCAGGGGTATTTGTAATTTTCCAAGTGGCACTTGCCTTGTTAGCACAACTAAGTACTCATGGATCTAGCTTTTTCTCGAGAACTATCCCAGCTGAATAACGTCTTAATAATAATACGCAATTATTCAAGCAAACAGAATCCCAATTCTGTATGCTTAACGCTGAATAACATCTGAGTAGGAACTTTTGAACATTTCAATTAGCTTTATAACTTTGGAATAACAGCACACATTGTTATTAGGCTAGATCAGATTAGTTAGACTAATCAGAATTTATTAAGCACTTCATTTTGTAATAATATGTAAATAAGACCCTAATCAAGGCTAAAGGCTACGCATTCTACAGATACTACTATACAGATATTCTACAATAACAATAACAACCCCCCACCCACTTACGGCCGATATGAAATATTGAACACAATAACCTTTCCCGAGACGGAACGTAATGCAGTTAGATTACTATGCGCTTGCACGTAAACGCCACTTTTCTAATTTACAATAGTGGTAGTGGTAGTAGCTGTCTAAAAGTTGACTAGTGTTCACCACTTGCACCAGGCCTACGTTAGGTCACACTCGTATCCCCTGATCGATCGATCGCCCTCTTTAGGTACTATTCCTTTCGATCTAGTTTCATTACGAGTGATAAACTCGACGAATTTGCTCAATTGTGGAATGATTCTTGTAGTAACCAAATTAATGTCAAATATTAATTTTATGGTTATATATGACTAAAGACGAGTAAGAAATATCTTCTCCCGCAGCTCCGACATCAACTGCAGCCAGACTTATAGGACGGTAACTTGTAACATCATGTTCTGATTTACCTAGTTTGAGATGTGGATCATTATCACTAGAAAATCTTCTCTAAAGGAGATGGAGTTGTATCCCGGAACTTTTAGAAATGAATCTGAAGTTATTACACTGAAATGACTAATACTGTTTTGTTGAGAAAAACGCGTCCGCCTAGTCCTTTCAAAAATATCAAGTCAAATTTCGGATTCTTCGCGGAGTGCTCTTACCGCGGTGAATATGACGTGTAGACCAAGGCTGCCAGGCGGGCAATGGCTCGCGGGCCGCAATACGACCGACCAATCTTCTGTTCATATTGACGCTTGAATGTATATTTCAAATTTCTTTAAACCAATAAAAAGCAGATTCCCTAAAAATTAAAAATATTCTATATTTTTAGTATCAAAAAATTAGCTTGAAATATCGATAAGAAAAGTTGTAGAACTTTAACGTGTCCATGTCAACCCAATGAATAATTATTATTTTATACACTTGTCATGCCCTCGTAGTGTAATAATGTATGGGAGATGCCTTTAGGTTGTGTTCTGTTGGAAGGCAGTGTGCGTGGAGGCGGTGATGAGCGGCTGCCTGGTGCTGGCCAACTGTGCGTCGTGGGACGCGCGCAACCGCCTGCTGGCCGACTCCTGGCCGCTGCGTATCGGCCTCATCGTCGCGCTGCTCAACTTCCTCGCGGTACCCACCTCAAAGACATTACCCCCCTCACCCGACATTACCCCATCACCCGACTGCCTGCTGACCGACTCCTGGATTATTATATTTTTATTACTGATTTTATTTATATAAGAGAGCCTATGGTTAGACATCCCGGTAGTCAGTACTAAGTCGTCGGCTTCTAGATGTGAACCAATTCCCTGCAGCCTCCTCCGCCCTACCGGGAGGTACTCAGCCCACTCACCACGTTAAGATGCGGTGGTAAAGCACTGGTAAACAGCCAGTCCGAAGGGGAAACTGACACCTCCTTTTTCCTCTTTGTAAGTGATTTTTAAGAAATAATTACACTTATTTTAATATCATGATCAGAAAATGAGAGAGTGACCTTTCGCTTTTATAGATATAGATTGGTATGATAACAAAATGAAATGTATGTGTTTCCAGGGTGAGCTGACCGGAGCCAGCATGAACCCGGCGCGCAGCTTCGGGCCGGCGCTGTGGGCGGGAGACTTCAGCCACCACTGGGTGAGTGCCGCGCCGCGTTGCTCCACTTAATATGTATTCTATCTGAATCATCGGGAACGAGAAGTATCAAATAGAATGTACCCTATTCTCTGATAAACGTCCGTCACACACGCTGGTGATGGCGGCTGTGTGTTTGAGGATCAATATTGCTCGCATCCGTAGGTTTGTACCCTTGTGACCCCTGAGTGGTGCTAAATGAGTTTTTGGTGATAGAAACATTTCTCTTACGTCGGGAACTCAATGCATTTACGGACTGCCAGAGAGTGAACAAAAGGGCGGTGGTTCGCAAACGAGAACGCCAGCAGCAATACCCACTAAAAGTCTTCCGACGACGCCCGCCGCTTGTTGAGAAAGAGGCGGGGGGACAATACCTGGGTTGCAGCGTCTGACTCTCCGTCCGCAGCCAACGTCTCCCGGGCCGGTGTGTGGTCGATTTCTCGAAGGCTCTCTACGGCTAGACACCACGGGCACTCTTCCCCCGCCTACTACCGGCAGCATTGGCACTAACGAAGGAAGGACCAGCACCACAGCCACAAAATCATCTTCACCGCCTCACGGCGATTTCACTATACTCGGGCTGTGGTTTCTAATTATATGTACATATTAATAGGAGACGAATGACGAGGCCCCAGAAAAGGGGGAAATCGCGATTAGACTGGTACTTAAATTGTAAGGGATGAAGCAACGTTCGTGGCAGAAGTGTGATGTACGCGTCCCCCAAAGCATTTCTGCCATACCAACCCTTCAGTAACCTTTTTTCCTCGCTGCCCCCGCCGAAACAGTCACAACGTTCTAGAAGTAGTGAAGGGTCAAATAAAGCAGTCACAGATAACACCAGACTGTGTAAAGGTTGGTACTTCTGGAAAGGATCGATTCCGTCCTGTCGTAGTGCGTTTTGTTACTTTGAGGGTGTAATGTTGTGTGGAACTCAAAGACTAATATTTAAGTGTACGTGAATCTAAGTGCCAGTTCCGAGCTCCCGCTCTGTAAGAAAAACTAGCAAGAAACTCACAGGTTATGCTCTTTTAAGTAAATTATCAATTGTTTAGTTACAATCTTAATTTGTCTGTGAAGCTATACAATGCAATATAATATATCATTCACAATATTCATGTTTTAAGTGATTCATATTAGAATAGCCTGTAGGAAACGGCAGTTTAATCCTAAGCATTTTTATCAGCCACATAGTATTTGATAGAATAGTATCCCTAAATTATCCCTATAGTAAAGACAGCTTGCGTTATATTGTTAATTTAAATTTATGTAGGCTGAATTGCTGTATATTGCTTAGGATTTTATTATAGAATCGCACACATTGACCTTACCCTAAGGTTATGTATATCGCTTTTCTTACTCAATTTATCAATATTCTTATGTACATTATACTAGGTTTTCATAAACAAACTGACCCACTTTTGACAAACTAAAACACTTACTAATAAGCAAAGCTTATTATAGTATAGGCGAATATTTTAATGAAAAAATAATAAACAAATAAGAATGATAAATTTAACACAAAAATATATTATATGTATAATATTACATACAATGACATAATAATTTAAACATTATTATATATTGATTGATCGATAATTAGTAATAATATTATAATACTACTATATTAATAATAATAATATATATGAACAATAATTTAATTAATAATTAAAATTTGTCCCAAACGTGCATTATAGAAAAACAGTATTTCTTACATATTGAATCTAATAGTATAAAAATAAAAGAATATTTAACCGAAAAAATAATATGAAATAACAATAAAGTTTAAATAAAAACAAATATAACTAAGTATAGGTACCTAACATTTTATCACTAAGAAATTTAATGAGAATAACCACTAATAACTACTCGTAGTCAAAAATGAGCAAATATCTATGAATTATTTAATAAACAAATAGATTTTAACTAACAAGTAATTAAACAGCGTCCTTCCTCCTCTCTCCTACACTATGCTGTGCCCGACAGGGTCCACAATTGATACTTTTGTACCTAAACTACCATCCTGTAACACATTGTTGGAACGCAATAAAGTATTGAGTATTGAGACCCTGTTAAAATACCAATTTCTTCATTGGAGTTTGTGACGCAATCACGGCAAATTGTGTTCACTGCAGCTCGGAAGCACTTCGGTATCAAAAGCTTTTGGTCATCAGATGGCAACATAATGGTAGTTCTTCCTGGTAAAAGCAGAAGGAAGTTGACTTCACTAGCAGAATTAAATAAGCTCCAAGAATCATTTCCCACTCCTATAATAGCTAAGTGATTTTTTTGTTGATTGGTTGCGTGTCATTGTAATGATATTAAGCTTTGGAGTATTTCGATAATTCACTACATGCAGTAGGTAGATAAGATTTTTGTTGGATATATAGGGATCCTACTGAGATCTGAGGAGCCCAAGCCATCCTCACCTGCAAGTGGTGCACCTGCCGAACAACGGACTAGGCTCTGGCGAACACAAAAGTTCTCGATAAGCGGCAATAGGCTCGCCACCTACGCCTACGCCACGTGGTACGTGGGACCAACAGTATAATTGGCGAAATGTGGGCATACAATATTCCTCTGCCTACTCCTTAGGGGAAACAGGCGTTATGTATGTATGTATGTATGTATGTAGTTTCTAATAAGATGTTTGCAGGTATAACTTGATATTTGGTAGGGATTGTCAATAATAATACTATTTCAACTAAGATTAACAGATGTTTTTTTTTTATTACATCTTCGTACATTTAGCTAGTGTCAAGTAAGAGATGATAAATGAGATGCCCTCCCCCTAAACCCCATGAGTCCTCAGTTATTACACATTAAGGTTCGTAATAACACAAATTCTAGAAAATTAAACATAATTGCAGACATTCCCGCTAGGACTCCCACTTTCAGTCCTACCCTATTTCTTCTGCACATAAATGACATATTATCCTATACTCATTGCTATGCGAGGTATATAAGAGGTGGGTCATCCTGCTGTATAGCAAGCCGGTATACTGGTTCAAAGCGTGGTTGCCTAATTGAACCGAACTCTCGATGGCGTCTCTCAGAGAGGGTCTGAAGACCTGGTCGAGTTGAATGCCATCAAGGCCATTTCCGTCCGTTGGCCATTTCAGTGCACCTAAGCTTCCTTGGTATGGACATCGGCCGGGACTTAACCCCATTAGCCCGTCTCCTATAGACCCGGTTTGGTACACGGTACGGAGCGCTCCTACTTTTTTGGACCGCATAGACTGCTTTGTGTGCTGCTTTCTGACTAGTTGACGTTGAATTTGCAGGTGTACTGGGTGGGTCCGCTGGGCGGCGGGCTTGCGTGCGCACTTCTGTATGGGCGCGTGTGGGACGCGCCGCGCGGGGCGCCCGAGCGGGCCGCGCCTGTGACGTGCGGCGCCACGCATGGCCTGTGTGGGGCATCGCCTGGGCTGTGTAGTGCCGCGCCGGCCTCGTATGGGCCCGCGGCGTGCGTCTCGAGCCCGGCACCGCCCACTCTCGCCCCGTCGGAAGTCAAGACGCGCCCGGTCTCCTTCCACTGAGGATGTCAGGATGTGAGCGCCTGACTCGCCCGGTGGCATTTCCCATTTCAGTTCACTGCGAGTGAGGCGGTAATTTGACTTCTTTCATTAAATAGTCATTGAGATGCCTCTGCCTCCCCCTTCGGGGAAACAGGCGTGATATTATGTATGTATGACTGTATGTTAGTAAATAAATGATTGTACTTAGTTTGAACTATTTGTATATACATCGATATTATGGAAGTTGTTTGGCTAATTTGCGATTGTTATTGTATTATCGCTGCCGTGGAACAATAATAATAGTGTATGACGTGGATGGAGATAGCGGGCCGGGTCGGCCGGGGTCCCGCCGCCCCCGCCGCCCCTTGCACCGCGAGACCCATTCTCCCCCTCCGCGCCGCACCGCCGCGCGCTAACATCACTTCAAGGGTTATCAAACGGGTTACAATACAGGTTATGTACTTCACCCAAAATAATATACGCGACACTTGAAACACATAATAGACCAGAAGGTTTACTTCATAGTAACCGTCCAAAATAGATATACTCAGGTAAAGAACGAAGATGTGTGCGTGAGCTTATACCGAAGAGCGAGACCTCTTCGCTCCGACCGCGGTAAAAACTGGTTTGCACCGGCCCGGCTTAGTTGCCGTATTAACGGCAGGGGTGCCGCACGCCCCCCCCCGACTGGTCTCCACCTTGTCGTGGTGGGGGGGCTGAGTACCTCCCGGTAGGGCGCAGGAGGCGCTAGGGAAAAGGTAACACCCAGAGATTGGCGACTCTGGGTGCCCTTAGTACTGACTACCGGAGGGGAAACTAAGAGGGACCTGTGGAGGGCGCAGCGGGCAGGCCAGGAGGGCCCGTCAAGCAGCGCCAGGAGGGTCTTAGGCAGCGGGGGCAGGGGGCCCCTGCTGTCTAACCATGGACCCTCCGAGAAGTCGGCCACACACGCTATGGCCGCACAAGGAGGTAGGAGGGGCGTGTCCACTGCGTCTCTCTGAGGAGGTCCTCCCGGTTTTGATCCGGGGGACGTTGGCCGCGGGCGGGGTGTCAGAGCTGCAACCCAGGTACTGGCCCCCCGCCTCTTTCTCAACAAGCGGCGGGCGTCGTCGGAAGATTTTTGGTGGGTATTACTGCTGGCGGTCGTGTCTGCCGGTGGTGAGTCCCACACACCTCACTCGGTCCCCCTTCGGCCGGGAGACAGTGCGTAAATGCATTTTGTTACCGACGCAAATTAAAAAAAAAAAGGGGTGCCGCACGAATTTACTTACCAATGTGGAATTATTTAATTTTTTTTATAACACGTAATTGTAAATGGGTGTATAGGAACCCTATTAAGACCTTAGGAGCCCCAGCCAACCTCACCTGCAAGTGGTGCACCTGCCGATCAGCGAACGCGGCTCTGGCAATATAACAGTGCTCGGTAAGCGGCGGTATACTACTGGCGAAGTGTGGGCGTACAATATGCCTCTGCCTACCCCTTCGGGGAAATAGGCGTAAATGTATGTAATTGTATATACAATGCCAGGTTCGTGCAGTGTCTGCAGGACCAACTCAAAAAAAAATAGGCGTTTTTTTTTTCTTACCCCAAAAATGAAGTGAAGTAAGTACGATTACCTACCTACGATTTACGAATATTCATTAATATTGAATATTGTAGTAGGCACCCTACTACCACAGCTACTACCTTGTTTTAATAAGTGGATAGATAGAAAATTCTTTATTGTTCACCAAATTTAAATAAAACAAGAAAACAATTGCAAAAGAAAAGCGATACAATTGGCGGTAAAACTATACAATACTTGTTTATTACTTACATCTTTTATGTAATACATACAAGCGTTTAAATAATATTAGGTCGGGGAAAAAGTCTTTTCGCATAACGTAGGTATAAACTTATTATAAATTTTTTTTGACTGTACTATGTGTGTCTGGCTGGTTTTGGTAACATTAAAAAGGTTCCATTATAAAGAAAAGAAAAAAATAAAAAAAAGTTGTTTCCCGCTATTTTTCATTTGTTTTTCTCTCCGTTAAAATGAGTGAATCTAATGAAGAAATTCGATACATTTTAAAATTTTATTATAAAAAAGGCAAAAATGCAACTCAAGCAGTGAAAAAAATTTGTGATGTTTATGGACCTGATGCAGTGTCAGTAAGAGTAGCACAAATTTGGTTCAAACGTTTTCAGTCCGGAAATTTTGATGTTAAAGATGCACCTCGCTCTGGTCGCCCTGTTACGAATAAAATGGACGCTATTTTTGAAAGAGTGGAGCAAGATCGGCATATTAGTAGTTACGATGTAGCTGAAGAACTGGGAATTGACCACAAAACAGTTTTGACCCATTTGAAGAAAGCTGGTTATACAAAAAAGCTCGATATTTGGGTGCCACACGAGCTCACTCAAAGAAACTTAATGAACCGTGTACTCATTTGCGATTCATTATTGAGACGTAATGAAACCGAGCCGTTTTTGAAGAGATTGATAACTGGCGATGAAAAGTGGATCACGTACGACAAGAACGTGCGAAAAAGGTCGTGGTCGAAAGTTGGCCAGGCTTCACAGACTGTGGCCAAACCTGGCCTAACACGAAATAAGGTGATGCTGTGTGTATGGTGGGATTGGAAGGGCATTGTTTATTATGAGCTTTTACCGCCCGGCAAATCCATCGATTCTGATCTTTACTGCCAGCAACTGATGAGATTAAAGGAAGCAGTCGAGAGAAAACGGCCGGAATTGATCAACAGGAAGGGTGTGGTCTTTCATCACGATAACGCTAGACCACACACATCTTTAGCCACTCAGCAAAAATTAAGAGAGTTCGACTGGGAGGTCCTAGTGCATCCACCATATAGCCCTGACCTTGCGCCTTCAGATTTTCACCTGTTTCGGTCTCTGCAGAATTCTTTAGGTTCTGTAAGGTTGACCTCAAGAGAGGACTGCCAAAACTATTTGTCCCGTTTTTTTGATCAGAAGTCTCAAAGTTTCTACAGTAACGGGATAATGTCTCTGCCCACAAAATGGCAGAAAGTTATTCAACAAAACGGTACATATATATTGTAAATAAATGTAAATAAACTTTGAAAAAAATGTCTTGACTTTTCATACAAAAATTCGAAAAGACTTTTTCCCCAACCTATTATTAATTATGATTACTGGGCAACTATCAAAAAAAAGGTCACTTCGAAATTTGTACGAATAATCAATTTTGATATAATATTTTTTCAAACTCTTTATAATCTTCATATTTATTATGAACGTTGTTTTATTTTTACTTTGAATTTCATGCCATGCAAAAGGGGTCAACCCTATGGAGAATAGGTATGAATTCTTCATATTGTCCAGAGTAAACCCTCTGGTATAGGTACTTTGTGCTTTGAACCGAGATTGCAGATTATATAATTTTTAAAATATTTAATTTACTTTTTGGTAGGACGAAATAGGTCGGAATAATACCAATACCTACTCGTTAAGTCCCGCAAGAAAGTCAAAGTGACTCGCGCTTCTTACATATTTACCTAAGTACTTAATATTTACCGATAACACTTTACGTACAAATACTTTATCTGCACATTGTCGTTGTAACTTTTATTTAGGTACCTACTCCGAAAATCAGTTATTTGAAGGCCGTTAGCTCGTTTACATAAAGGTGAGGTCACACCCCGCCCGCCGCCCGGCGCCCGCGCAGCTCGCGTCAGGAACTACGACACTTACTAAACCATTTTCAAAATGCGAAAAATTGCGTGTAATATTCCTTGTTGTAAATGCGAAAACAAATAAAATGTAAGTCAAAAGTACATTATTTCATAAACTATTACATAGCACTTAAAAACGTCAAACTGAATTGTAAAATACTATGATTTTTTGTCAAAGGTTTTAATGTTTTTGCGAACATACATTATATTATCGAAGATATACCTACTGCAAAGTTATTTCTTTAAACATCCCTCTGAGAGAATCTCTGGACTTAAGATTATGGATAGCCCTTATGACACGCTTTTGTAGTACGAATATATTATGTATGTCCGCTGCAGATCCCCACAATAACATAGTGATAAAAGCCATTTGACGTAATGCTATGAAAATAGCAAAATCATAAGAATCGATCTGTTTCTTCGTCTGTTAGGAGTCTTATCTTTTTGATGGCACAGCATGCTAATCCATTATTATATATAGCAGTCGCCCGCGGCTCCGCCCGCGTGGATGTCGACTACCGCTGTAAAATGCCTACCCAGAAAAGACACGGTCAGCAAAATGATTTCCAGATCAGTTCACAGACACGGACACTAACATCGACGACGCAGTCATTATCCGCAGGCTGCATAGATTGTCTTTATGTGGATGTTGAAGTTGTTAATGATGAAAATATTTAAATCTAATTAATACTTAGTTTTTACTCTTACCGGCAGTCCCGGAGAGCAACCTGTTGTTTTGGGATAAATAACTAAAGCGATTATTGTAAATCTTCCCCATAAACAACATTTGACATTAAATTATTTTTAGGTGACAAAATAAACTGATGGTCGGGAGCCCCGACCCGTGATAGGGCGCTGTGCAGCAGAAATCGTAAGAATTTAAGTTCGCCATAACTTCAAAAACAAACGTCCAATTTTGATCATTCCAAGACCAAATATTATCTACATAAACTGCACTTAGTGATGAAATAATTAATTTTGATAGGGATTAATAGCATAAGTAAAATAAATTCGTAAGTATAAATATTGTACAAAAAAAAAATCAAGATTTTTAAATAAAAAAGGGTTGTTGTGCCTCACTCGCCATATATAGGTATAGTGTGTCGCGGACTTTTTAGTAGGTGGTATAAGATCTTTAATTCATTCATACATTTTGTGGTTCTATCTTTTATAGTTTAGGCAGCGTACGCAACTGTTCTGGTTGATTTTTACACTTTGTGTCTGAAAAACCCAAATATTTTACGGAACCCTATTTTTTTCGAAATTATAATATAGCCTATGTTGCTCAGTGATAAATAGTGATAATGTAGCTTTCTATTGAAAAAAGAATTATTAATATCGGTCCAGTAATTTTTGAGTTTATTCGTTACATACAAAAATACAAATCTTTCCTTTTTATAATATTAGTATAGATTACATTGACTCCCCCCCCCCCGTACCACCCCAGTGACGCTTACATGGAGCCTACATCGCATGCTGGCTAGCTGAGCGGCACCACGCGACTTTTTTTTAATACTTGCATTTTTAAACTCGTGATATCTTCCTAATGAAATGTCCGAATTGAATAATTCAAAAAGTTATAAAAAGGTATTGAAGCCGTCTTGAATACAAAGTATTTTTTTTTGATAAGGATTAATACTAAGGTACAAATATAGAGCCTTTTCAAGCGGTGGCATATATATTTAAATTATTAGAATAAAAAACCGTTTACTGTGACGTAACTATAATATTTAGACATATGCTTTTGCGACACTTTTTGTAGATAATGATGAGTACTGCAAAGTCGTAGTACATAATTTAGTTCTATCATCAATAGTTTTCGTTGCGCACGCTATGTAAGGAATTTTTCAGGTAATTTCTTTACACCTTGGGTTACATTATTGGATTTTTAGTAAGGATCCCTAATTTTTTTAAAAATATAATATAGCCTATGTTACTCGGGGATAATGTAGCTTTCCAAAGGTGAAAGAATTTTTGAAATCGGTCCAGTAGTTTCGGAGCCTATTCATTACAAACAAACAAACAAACAAACAAATCTTTCCTCTTTATAATATTAGTATAGATGTGCAATTTCAATCCATTCCATATTTCGGTTCTTTATTTTTTATATTTCATATAAACATTTTAAGTGCTATGTAAGAGTTTATGGAATAGCAAACTTTTAGTTTTACTTTAATTCAAAATCTAGTTTGATGCCCAACATTCATTTCAAAGTTAGTCGAAACTTGTGTAACATTTGGCAATGAGAACTTTACACATTTAGTATTACTTCCGTAAAGATCGAGATAGATTATTTACCATAAACCAATGAAAAACATTCGCAATAGTGTTATTCATGCTTCTTTGTACTTTATATATTTCTGCTATAGAAAGGTAGGTCATTAATATAAATGAAAATGAATAATAGGCCTAAAGTCGAACCCTGTGGGACTCCAATAAGCAATGGCGCCCCAAAGGATTCAACTCTATTCACAACAGTTTTTCAGTTCTGTCACCCAAGTAAGATTTTATTAACTTAAAAGAACTATTATCAACGCCATAACTTGTCAATTTAGCTAACATAATGGTCGAGTTGATTAAATATAACTTTTTGAAATATTTTACTGAGAGCTGGGAGTACTGATATCGGTCTAAAGTTAGTAGGATCTAATTTCTCACCACGCAATTTATTATTTATTTTAGGGAATGTATAGAAATCATTAGGGCTTAGGTCGGGGCTGTACACCGGATGGTCTAATAATTCTATGTCTTCTTGCTCTAAAAACTCTTTTGTTCTGTGCGCGGTGTGAGAACTCGCATTGTCGTGATGGAGGATGATGCAGCGATTGCAGTTCTACCTGTGGCAAACGAATGCTAGCATACCATATTTCATTAACCGTACTTTGTCTCTCAAGAGGAATAGTCGCAACATGGCCGGTCTTGGAGACAAACGTGGCCACCATTTTTTTTGCCACACTCCGTAAACGAACAATTTATGTTGGCTTTAACTCATTTTCCAACACCCAAACTCGTGACTGATATTTTGTTTTGGGTTCGTACGCGTATATCCAGAATTCGTCACCTGATTCGATGTTGTATACCTATAGCATTTGAGGATCCTGCCTGGAATCGATTCGAGAGTTCTGACGCACCATTAAGTAACGCGAGGCGCTTTTTGCTCTTCACAGAGCGAATGCTGTATCCATCGGAAAAACAACTTATTTAAACCTAATTGTTCATACAAGATTATTTGTATTTGACTCATGCCAATGTCTAAAGTTGTCTAAATTTCACGGTATGTCACATGTCAATCTTCCTCAATTAGCTTACGCACAGCATCAATCAACGTTTCCTTGGGTGACTGCAGTTTTTGGACGACCTTGACGGGGATTATCACTGAGCTTGACAAATTGTGGTTTTGGAAGGGGCTTCATCACCAAATGCAGAAATCATCCGGTCAATACACTGTTTTTATATTAAACCAATTCGAAAGTCATAATAAATCATCGCTCTTGAATTTTCTCGAGTCAATTGCATTTTCTCAACGACTAAACAAGTTTGACAAGACCTTGTGACAAAAGCGAGATTCTTTTTTTAAATAAATAAATTGTATTCGATATTTAAAATCAAGTTTTCAATTAAACAGATTTTTATATGACATGAACCGTGGGAATATTCCATTCCCGATACTTTTAGTGCAGCCCTCGTACTAGGTATAAGTTGCATTCAAATGCAACTTGGCGGAGTAATCTGCAGCATCAAAGTTGTCATGACTAACTATAATATAATTTGAAAATCAATTTTGAAATGTTTTGTAATACGTTCATCTCGCTGCGGCCAACCACGCCCTGACACAACTATTGTGTTTTATTAAATAAATGAAAGAGATTTTTCAAATTTACCTTTAAGTCCCTGAAATCGTAATGTAGCATAGTTGAGCTGGTAACTCGGCAGTGTAAGCAGCTATTGCTCGTATAAATATCAGCACCGGAACATCCAGCAGTACATCGGCATACTCCACGCTACCCGGAGCCAGACTGGTCTACTGTGCAGGAGTCGGAGCACTTGCCACCAGATATGGTTCGCTCAACCAACAGTACAGTCAGCCCCAGGTGGGGCGGGACATCGTTTGTTCGCACCTTTAGGCCTTGTTATGAGTTTATGAGTGAGAGTCAATTTTGAAGTGACATGGTACATCTGTTCCGAGGCCGGTCGAACTTTAGTTTTAATACAAAACTACATACGAAAACAATAGCGTTACGTAAAGAACATAAAGTTTTGTATTTAACGTATGCCAACAACACCGAAATGAACTTCAAGTAATATTTAAATAGATAGAGGTGCAGGTGACACTAAATTTGAATACAACACGTATGTTAGACATATTTTACTTTATATCGAATTATAAGTAGATAACATTACAAGTGATCCAAATGAATGTCGATGTCTAGTAATCTCTATGTCTGGTTGACGGCCCCAGCATAACTAACCCATTAGTTATGCTGGGGCTGGCCCGGGCTCCAGCTGAAGTCTGCTGGGCTGTGGGCGCTGGAATCCGATGTCCGACTGGCTAGCGACCAGGATTGTATTGGTATGTATGTAATTTAGTGTCTGTGGTATGACAAAGTATGAGAGTACATTCTCACTAGGGCTTCCTTATTATAACACCAGAGAATGTGCAGAGAAGTATGTACATAGAGATTATTTTTGCAAGACATGTTATGTAAGAGTATGTCTCAGTTATAAAAACATAAGCAGGAACCATGACATAGGCTTCTGAGAAGGTTATTTAGACATCTCTGGCTACATCTCAGCATCTCTGACTTTTCCTGAGAAACCAGAGTAAAAATGATTTATTTATATCTAGGAACTACACCCCGCCATCCCAGGGCGGAGGGGGGGGTTTCTTCTAACTCTCCATAGTTTCAAGTTATATCTGTCATTGTGGATAGTAGTGGTGCCTGGTGAACTGAGAGTACTTGTAGATTCGTACTCCACTAGTTACATTCGTTGATTCACCTGACCGGTTGTCTACAATCAGTCAGTCACACTGCAGCGTTAAGCCACAGTGGGGCTCGTGCCGCGGGGGCAGCAGCGCCAAAGGGTGGCGACGGCCGTCCATGGCGGTCCATCGCCAGCTCGCCAGCAGCGAGCATCCACCGCCGGCGGCAGTCGGCGCGCGACGACTGAGCCCGCCGCACGCTACGCTCTGAGCCACTCTCGCCGCACAGCCGCGACATGCCCCACGAACGGGATTCCGATGCAGCCGGTCAGTATTCAACCTCACTAATAAAATAATTTTTTTATCGGTTTATTATACAAACAAATTTACACCTTTAAACTTCCATATTTCCATAGCACGTTTTACACGGTGTAACTTGAAAAATAATTCGGTGAAAGTAAGAAATTAATAAGAGAATTTATTTATTAAATTATAAGTTCTCTTATTAATTTAGTAGCAGTTAATAATTGGTTATAAAATGAATATTTGTTTCTTTCTACAATTAGTGGCAAACAATCACTATCTTCAGGTTAGCAAGATAATTTGCCCAGTAAATATAAGTCTGTTTGTTGTTATCGAAGCGCGTATCGACACCGCGCGCCGACTCCCGCGCGACAATAAATAGATAGCTTTCATAAAACTACACACGGATGTGTCATTATCGCAATTCCATATTTAAAATGTTACGAAAATGTGTTAGAATGTGCGGTGAAGAGCGAGACGGCGGCGCGGGCCCTGCGGAGGAAAGCGGCCGCACCGCGCGCATTCATTAATATTTATTAAATACATTTAAAGGTAAACATTGAAATCGCAATCAAGCAGTGTAGCGAAGTGAGAAAGTAAAGACATTCTCAAACACGTAAAAATCGATCGATGGACAGAAGATCTGAAGATAATAGATATGATATGATGATGATGGATGTCCTCAAAAGAGGCTGTAACTTCAGCATCTTCAACAATACGTACCGTTCGCCTTTGCAAATTCTCAAATATTTAATATTGTGAACTCTTAATTTACTAATAGGTGATTTTTAAATATTCGTTTCCATTCGTGTCGATACTAAAATATGACTTTTATTTAACAAATCGAGTCGTTATAGAATAGTAAAGTAAAGTAAAAAAAAATATTTATTTCATAAACTATTATACATAGTACTTGAAAACGTCATGATTACAAATGAAAAAAAAATACAATCGAAATAATATTACACTAAATCACGAAGCTTAGATTCACTTACATGCAAAAAAACAATTTAAAAACAAAAAATAATTAAGTGTAAGTGAATCTAAGTGCCAGTTCCGAGCCACCGCTCTGTAAGAAGAACTGGCAAGAAACTCACAGGCTATGCTCTTTTAAATATGTCCATTAGTTTGGTACTAGAATTACAATCTTCATTTGTCTGTGAAGCTATACAATGCAATATAACATAACCTTAACAATATTTATTTTTTCAAGTCATTTATATTAGAATAGCCTGTATGAAACGGCAGCTTAATCCCAAGCATTTTTATCTGCCATATAGTCTTTAATAGAATAGTATCCCTTTGAAGACAGCTTGTTTTTTATGGTTAATTTAAATTTATTTAGGCTCAATTGCTGTATGTTGCTTGGGATTTTATTGTAGAATCGTACACATTGACCTTTAAAAGATTTGTTTATCTTTTGGAGCCTAGTGGCAGGTACAACTAATTTATGCTTATTCCTTGTGTTTAGGTTATGTATACAGCTTTTCTTACTAAATTGATCAGTATTCTTATGTACATAAACCAGGTTATCATAAATGAATTGACCGATAGATTTAACATACCTACCTACTCGAGGACTTTACCAGAGGGGTCGAGCCTTTCCAACTTCTGGTAATGCTTCGGGAACGCTGCTAATGGTCGGTGTCTTGTTTTCCCCTCCTATTGATTGAACTGTGTGTTGGTGTGGTGTGCAGGGGAGGAGAAGAGCGGCGGAGGCGGGGTGCGCGCGTGGTGCCGCCGCTGGTGTCGCCGCTGGTGGCGCGCGCTGCTGGCCGAGCTGGTGGCCACGGCGCTGCTGGTGGGGCTGGGCGTGGCCACGCTCGTGGTGCCGCAGCCCGCCGCGCCCGTGCCGCTCACGCACCCCGCCGTCACCTTCGGGTATGAGCCGCACCGGACGCTCTACTCACAGATGTCTCCCTCCACTTCTTGGCCACTTTAGTCAAACGGATGGGGTTCGTGGTGTGGGGTGCCGTGCGGGGGCGCCCGACGACACACCTCAGCTAACCCTCGAAGCTCCTCTCCGACCACGTCTCTCGGAGGTCTGAGGCTTCCAATAAACGCTTCCAGTATTTTGTCCAAATACTCGATTCATCTTATGCATTGATTTGATTCATCAACTAAAGTCAGATGTTACGTGTGCCATGACGAGGAAGAATCTCGTCTTATATCTATTTGATCGTGGCTTCAGGTGGCAAAATTTAATATGATGCAATTTCAATAACATAAAAAGTATAAAACAGACAGATAAAAAATAAGGACCAAAGCAATATAAATATTATCATTATCTACTTAGTTGGATATTGTTTGTTCAGTTCTATATTACTTTTTAAAAACAAATCAAATCATAATAGATTATTGCGAACACAGGTTATAGGATAGGTGTTACAGTACAAGTTTAGATCTAGCTGTGGTCTGCCTCTTCTTGATATCGAGCGCTTCCGTGCTTCGGAAGGCACGTTAAGCCGTTGGTCCCGGTTATCACTAAAATGTGGTAGTCGTTAAGCCATGTTAGAGGCCTAAATGGGCGGCTTAAAAAATTCTAACAGCAGGACGCCATACACCTGCCTCCGCCAATCCGCACTGGGTCAGCGTGGTGGAGTATGACCCAATACCCTCGCACCTTGGTATGTGAGAGGAGGCTCGTGCTCAGTAGTGGGACGTTAATGAGCTGAGATGATGATGATGTGGTCTGCCTCATGGGCGTACAATAGTTGCGATTTCATATAACACGAAATCAGATTTTATGGATTTTAAAAGTAATACTAACAAGTCGGACTTTGTCAAAATTTTATAGTGATAGTTGTTTTTTTACTGCTATGGTTTCCCTAGTGCTTCATCGTCGGGTGCGGTTTCGAGTGATTATGATTTCATGTAGATACTTCGTACGATACGTTCGGTACCCCCACTCCGAGAGACGCCCGAAATGTGGATCAATTTATGTAAATGTGTGTGTGTGTGTGCGTGTGTGTCGGCAGGGTGGTGGTGATGGCCAACGTGGAGGTGTTCGGGGGGGCGTCGGGCGCGCACATGAACCCGGCCGTGACGCTGGCGGCGGCGCTGAGCGGCGCGCTGCCGTGGGGCGCGGCCGCGGCCTACGGGGCGGCGCAGCTGGCCGGCGCCGCGCTCGGCTTCGGCGCGCTGCTGGCCGTGGCGCCGGGCCCGCTGGCGGCCGCGGCGGGCTGCTCCGCGCCGCACGTGGCGCCGCCGGCCGCCGTCGCCGTCGAGGCGGCGCTCGTCATGCTGCTGGTGCTGCTGTGCGGCGCGCTCGGGGACCCGGCCGGCCGCCCCGCCGCGCGCCCCGCCGCGCGCCCCGCCGGCCTCCCGGACGACGCGCTCGCCATCAAGCTGGGCCTCGCCATCACCGGCCTCGTGTACGCGGGGGTGAGTCGCCCCGCCCCGGCCCCCTCGGCCCGGCCGACCGCGGTCTGATCGATCCTCTCCTCCGCAGGGCCCGCTGACCGGAGCCAGCCTGAACCCGGCGCGCAGCTTCGGGCCGGCGGTCTGGCGCGGCTGCTGGAAGAACCACTGGGTGAGTGGACGGCGGGGCGGGCGGGGTGAGGGGGGCCCGACCGAGGAGCCGCGAGTGACGCGCGCGTCTGTGTGCAGGTGTACTGGGCGGGCCCGATGCTGGGCGCGGCGCTGGCGGTGGGGCTGCACCGGGTGCTGCGGACGCCGCCGCCGCCGCCGCCGCGGGAGGAGGCGCTGCCGCTCGACGCCAAGGTGTAGCCGCCGCCGGAGCCGGCCGCGGGATGCCGGCCGCCGCCGCCCGCTGCCCGTTGCGGATGCGTCCGGCCGAGAACCATGCTCCGTTCGCTCCCGGCGGGGGGGTTTTGTTGTTTTCGATACCTCGATGCGGCCTTCCTATGAATCGTCTGTCGCCCTACCTCAGAAAGCTGTTTAGATGTGCGACGAACCGAAGCGAGCCGGCAAAACGTGATACATTTCGGTGCAGACGGATACATATTATCGAAGTAGTAGCTGGATGTAGTGTGTTTGCAGCCTCAGTCCCGCTAGCTCGTCGTCGAGTTTGACATTTTGTTTCGTTCCATCGAGTACCGACGAAGGCGGAGGGTGTGAATAACTTAAAAGTGACTTTTTCTCCAATCTGAAGTTTTGTACTCTAGATTGAAAAAAAAGTCATCCAACTTACTTTGAATAATAACAGCAAGTGAAAAACCATTCCTCTTTTATTATAATTTCCCTGTAAACAATTCAGTCGCTCCTAGATCTAAGCGACGTTTAGGAGTGCTTCGAAATGAAACCAAAATTAAATTTGAATTTTTTGAAATCGCAAGACTTTAAGTATATGATAGAACTGCAGTTACTTTTTGTTGAGCAACACTCTGCAACAGGGTGACATTTGGTAACATATTGTAGGTTTTATACCGTGTTGTTTATAACTTCTTGTTGCCACAGCCACACTTCTTTTTTTTCTTTCAATACCACAACCGTTCTAAGTTGATAGTTTTAAGTGATGATATTGGTACCGATCTTAGTTCATTTTTGACACAACAATTTGGTTTAAATTGCTGCTCACATTACAGCCCATTAACGTCCCACTGCTGAGCATGAGCCTTCTCTCACATACCAAGGTGCGAGGGTATTGGGTCATACTCCACCACGCGGACCCAGTGCGGTTAGGCGGAGGTAGGTATATGGCGTCATGCTATAAGTAATAGGATTCTAACGGGTTAAGGTTAATGGACAGCGATCTCCGGGTTCTGTTGTTAAAAGGGAGTTTCCGCAGGGCTCGATTCTCGGTCCGTTTTTGGTTTATTTAAATGATTCAGCACATTTTGTAAAGAAAACCACGACATAGCATTGTTTGCACATGATACATTATTATTGTTTAAGTTAAAAAGGTATCAGAATGTTGAAGATGTAAACAATGCGATCTCAAAGCCGATGCACTGGTTTGACGTCATCAATTTGTTAAACGTCAGACAAGTAAACTAAAACAAGTGGTAAAGGAGGGTGAGTTGACCCTTGTTGATACCACCAAGTTTTTAGGTGTTCCTTTAGTTAGATTCTAAGCTGCATTGGGGCCCACATATTGGTGAATTGTCGAGTAGACTCAGCTCTGCTGCATTCGCGATAAAGAAAATTCGCCATTTAACAGACATTGTAACAGCTATGCTAGTTTATCATAGCTATTCCCATAGTGTTATGTCATAAGATATTTTTCAATGAGGTTGTGCCGCAAATATTCAAACTACACTCTGCGTCAAAAAAAATCTTCTTTAAAATTTAATTAATTTTATTTAGAGGATAGTGTTGGGATACTCATAGATAGATACTCAATTTTATTACCTTGGTCGGTCGTTGCAAAAAAGACACACTCTCGTCTCGTCTGAGGAGAGAACAGTACTCCACTGTTGAAAGCTCCACTCGACGTAGTCACGAGCAAACTGCAAGCGGGCTCGCCGATGCGCTGCAATCAATTTTGGACCCGTAGCAGCTTTGTGGGCCGCTATCTTCTTGTCCTTCAGTCTTCTTCCAACCGTAGAGACGCTTACAGTGCGTCTGCGAACTGCCTGGAGCTGCTGTTGCAACTTAACAGCGTTGGTGAAGCGTTTTCTTAAAGAGTTCCAGGAACTGGTCGTCTCTTTCCAAAGTGCAGCGACGTCGAAATTTTTTTTAATTTATTTACGTCGGTAACAAAATGCATTTACGCACTGTCTCCCGGCCAAAGGGGGACCAAGAGAGGTGTATGGGACTCACCACCGGCAGACACGACCGCCAGCAGTAATACCCACTAAAAATCTTCCGACGACGCCCGCAGCTTGTTGAGAAAGAAGGTTGCAGCTCTGACAACCCGACCGCGGCCAACGTCCCCCGGACCAACACCGGGAGGACCTCCTCAGAGTGACGCAAAGGACGCGCCCCTTCTACCTCCGCGTGCGACTATAGCGTGTGTTGCCGACTTCTCGGAGGGTCCATGTTAGACAGCAGGGGCCCCCTGCCCCCGCTGCCTAAGACCCTCCTGACGCTGCTTGACGGGCCCTCCTGGCCCGCCCACTGCGCCCTCCACAGGTCCCTTTTAGTTTCCCCCCGATAGTCAGTACTAAGGGCACCCAGAGTCGCCAATCTCTGGGTGTTACTTTTTCCATAGCGCCCTCTGTGCCCTACTACAGACCAGTCGGGAGGGAGCGACGTCGAACTGACCCATGTCTGCGGATGTAGTTACCGGTCTCTATGAAGCGCTGGTACACTCTTCGAACCGAAAAACGGCTCAGGTTCAGTTTCCCGGCTACAGCACACTGCCGCATTCCTGATTGCAGTAGTGCAACCACTTGCCGTCACAGCCACCCACATACCACAGCTGATGAAGCCGCCCGGCTTCATCATTTTATACCGCACATTGCGACTCTAACGGGTAACAAATTTGCATCAAAGGTTATTGGGCGTATCTGACCCGCTTTGCGAAGTGTGGCGGACATTAATCAAAATAGTTTTAAACTAAGGGGAATAATTTGAGCTTTTATTGTATACAGTTACTTATTTAAAAATCGATGGAGAAAAATGTACAGGATCTTTTAAAAAAATAAAAAACAAACGGTTTCAGAGGATTTTATTCCGTCATTTAAGAATTCCGGCATAAAACAATTCCGATAGCATACAGCATGGTGCACTTATTTGGAGGCATGTATACGTCTCTTTTGCCCATTAGTGAGGCCAAACTTATTCACGTTGGGCTCATAGAATCGCAAGGTCTTATTGTCACGAGCACAAAAGACCAAACGGGGATTATTTTATAGAAATGTACCTATCGACATCAACATTTAATTGATAATAAGATTTTGATCAGAGGGCGAATCCAGTCACGTCATATCCGATCGAAACAGTACTATACATATATTTTGTTAAAACCAACACAACACGGACGACAAAGTATAGAAGAGTACTACTGCTCATGTATACACGGCCGCCGAACTGTCGGGAGCTGCGCCCACATCGCTAGCATAGTTTATTATCTGTCTTGGGCCTGACATCAGGAAGCAACAGACGCACGAGCTGCCTTCTTAAATGGTCTTATGCTTGATTTGGATCAAATTGAATAAAAATATTTGAATGAACTAGCATTTTATTCATATCAGTTTATAACACCTGAATTTTTCAAGATTCCCGTGGCTCACATTAATGTGACTAATGATAATAATAATAATAAAAACGTTTGTTTGGCACATTACAAATTACATTAAAAATAAAAAATCTTAAAGCTAACAACGTCTTAAATCTAAAATAGTACCAAAAAGGCCTCCGCTCAGCATAATGTCGCAACAAAGGTTGTCACGACGCTGGTATTCTAATAATGCCATACTAAATCAAGAGCCTTATATCATTACACTCTACTAATTTCATTTGTGTCCACCATGGGTATAGTTTCCATACTAAGGTGCCCAATGACCTTTTAGTGATACTTTAGTAATGGAATTTTAAATATTAATTTACTTTATTACAAAAAAAACTAAGAGTGACCCTCGAAGTGGGCCTATTTAAATTGTAACGTTAATTATCCTCGATTATTAAATTATAATAAATTGTTCCCATTGTTTTTGAATATATTCAAATAATTTAGTTTAATTATGGACTTACTCGATTAGAGTACTTTCCAGTTTTCGTCGTTCAGTCACAGTTAAAGTATTGTCGAGTATCGTTCTTCACAATCACTGCAATATACTACTTTCCTACACTTGTGTACGTTGCTGAAAAAGTTATGTCAAAAAATCCACTACAAATACACATAGAAACTAATCTTCACTAGTTTTGGAATATAAAACATTGCCGCGATGTATCTTTTTCCGCGTAGGCGCCGAAACTCCAGATTCTTTTTTTTTAATTAACGCACGAAGTCATGTGCGTTTATCACATTTAGCCAGTGTCAACTTATAGATATATTAATAATATTTAATACATAAAAAAAGTAATGACAAAAATGATGAATGAGATGCCCTCCTCTAAACCCCTCGAGTCCTCAGTAAAGATGTAGGACTATACTGAGATCTCACATGGACTTCTTGAGAGAATATAAAAAGTGTTGTTGCACTGTTTTGTTTCATTTACCAACACTCATGTACGTTCACAAACACTTAACGGTTAATAATCCACCGTTATTACACATTAATGTTTGAAATATTACAATATTTAGAAAATAAAACTAAACTACAGTCATGACGCTTCACTTTCCAGCCAAGAAGTCTCCAGATTCTTATTTATATAAAATTTTCAAAGATGGCTGACAACTGTGACGTTCCGTTTTTATGCTCCGATACGCTCATTGTTTAGAGGTAATTATTTTATATTCCTAACATGACCGTTTGTATAGTTAAAAGTTGTTTAAATACATTAAAAAAAATATTATTTTATAAGTGGAGTATTTCTATTTTATAATAATGAACTCCGTTAAGTCGAACATGATTTGCTTAACACGGAATGTGAAATAACGAATGAAAGCCCATTGAATAAACGTATACGTTAATTCACGTTGAGAAGCGGTTTTAACAAAATGTTTGCTTAACAGTGTTTTGTACATAACTTATCATAACTTTATGGTTTTATTGGAAATAACTTTAATACCATAAAAAAAATATTTATTCTTTTTTATTTTGTATGAAAAATTATCAAATGACTGGCCAACTGAAGCCAAACTTGAATAAATGATTTTGATTTAGCCTTTGTGCTGATATCTTTTTGAGGCGCACGTGGAACTCGAACGCGCCGTCGATGCGGCCTGTCGCCTATAGAAGGCGGATGGGCAGCGAGTTACCCGTTACTCACCGTCATTAAGCCGCCCGCCGCCAATAAGTATTACAAAGGTTTTATCAGCAAAATAGACAATTTCACACATATGCTTTGTATAAAACAGCAGATCATTATTATTAATGAAAAATAATAGTAAACCGTAAGTTGAATCTTAAAGAACTCCCATGTGCATTGCGCGTCATACGAGTAAAAAATAATCAATCAAGTAAGATTTAATTAATTTTAAAGAGTTATTGTCAATACATAAGAATTTTATATATCTATTATTTTCAGATTTGATTATTGCTAACAAAATAAGGTGCTCAACACATTTAAATGTCTTTAAAGAGTGCCTCTCGGACATCCCGTCATACATCAGGTTGGCTACACCTGCATCACCAGCTCACCAGCCTTAACAATGCAATCCGACGTCTCTTGCACACCAGCCCCACTTTGCCGCGACTAGCCGCCGGTCCACAACGGGAAACGGGAAAGGTTCGACCTCTTGTACATATTATTTTAACTGATTGATAAAATATGGGTCGAGTTTATAAATGTATTCTTCTGGAATGGGGAGTACCCAACACTAGTGGGGGCATCCAACGGGGGCCCTCCTGGTTTGGCCTTACATAATTACTACTACCAAATCATACTACACATTTATGATAAGTATATTTTATTGAACATAATATTTACTGACTGACACTCCAAGACTTATAATAAACTACACTAGCGAGCTCGAGCCGAGCCTTCATAACCGCTTCAGAATGCGGCGGCGGTCCTTGTCCCGCGCCGCGGCCGCCCGAGCGGAGGCGGCCGGCCCGGCCCCGGACCCGGCGCTGCCTCCCGCAGGCCCGGCCCTGCCTCCCGAAGGCCCGGCCCTGCCTCCGGCCGGCCCGGCGCTGCCCCCGGCGGGAGGTCGCCGCTCGCGCTTGGCGCAAGGCCCATCCTCTGGGCCTACACTCCCGTCCGCCGATTCATTCTAAAACGACAGATTTATCACATAAACTTACATTTATTTAAAGGAAAGATAATGTAATACATAGCGAATGTGTTGCAATACTAGATGATGCATCATGATAGCCCAAGGACGTCTCCTTCTGAACATAGGCCTGCCACGTACATTCACTGTGGGACGCTTGACGTTTTCCCATCCCTTAAAGTAGAGTAGCTTTAAAACCCCAATTCTGTTATTTAACATCATTTACTATCCTTATTTTAAGATTACCCTCGTGTTTGCAGTTATTCATTAAGTTGTTATTGAACCAAGCTGGAGTAAGCTGGAATACCTAATAAGTCTTTCAGAGCATTAAAAAAGTTTCTTGAAATTTATAATAGGTTGGGGAAAAAGTCTTTTCGTATTTTTGTATGAAAAGTCAAGACATTTTTTTCAAAGTTTATTTACATTTATTTACAATATATATGTACCGTTTTGTTGAATAACTTTCTGCCATTTTGTGGGCAGAGACATTATCCCGTTACTGTAGAAACTTTGGGACTTCTGATCAAAAAAACGGGACAAATAGTTTTGGCAGTCCTCTCTTGAGGTCAACCTTACAGAACCTAAAGAATTCTGCAGAGACCGAAACAGGTGAAAATCTGAAGGCGCAGGGTCAGGGCTATATGGTGGATGCACTAGGACCTCCCAGTCGAACTCTCTTAATTTTTGCTGAGTGGCTAAAGATGTGTGTGGTCTAGCGTTATCGTGATGAAAGACCACACCCTTCCTGTTGATCAATTCCGGCCGTTTTCTCTCGACTGCTTCCTTTAATCTCATCAGTTGCTGGCAGTAAAGATCAGAATCGATGGTTTTGCCGGGCGGTAAAAGCTCATAATAAACAATGCCCTTCCAATCCCACCATACACACAGCATCACCTTATTTCGTGTTAGGCCAGGTTTGGCCACAGTCTGTGAAGCCTGGCCAACTTTCGACCACGACCTTTTTCGCACGTTCTTGTCGTACGTGATCCACTTTTCTTCGCCAGTTATCAATCTCTTCAAAAACGGCTCGGTTTCATTACGTCTCAATAATGAATCGCAAATGAGTACACGGTTCATTAAGTTTCTTTGAGTGAGCTCGTGTGGCACCCAAATATCGAGCTTTTTTCTATAACCAGCTTTCTTCAAATGGGTCAAAACTGTTTTGTGGTCAATTCCCAGTTCTTCAGCTACATCGTAACTACTAATATGCCGATCTTGCTCCACTCTTTCAAAAATGGCGTCCATTTTATTCGTAACAGGGCGACCAGAGCGAGGTGCATCTTTAACATCAAAATTTCCGGACTGAAAACGTTTGAACCAAATTTGTGCTACTCTTACTGACACTGCATCAGGTCCATAAACATCACAAATTTTTTTCACTGCTTGAGTTGCATTTTTGCCTTTTTTATAATAAAATTTTAAAATGTATCGAATTTCTTCATTAGATTCACTCATTTTAACGGAGAGAAAAACAAATGAAAAATAGCGGGAAACAACTTTTTTTTATTTTTTTCTTTTCTTTATAATGGAACCTTTTTAATGTAACCAAAACCAGCCAGACACAAATAGTACAGTCAAAAAAATTTTATAATAAGTTTATACCTACGTTATGCGAAAAGACTTTTTCCCCGACCTAATATATAAACTATGATCAACACCACAGCCCACTCACTGGTTCGTGCAACGAAATTATGTATTCTTGCCATGGGAGCGTTTACTGGAATTTCAATAAAAAAAGGGTGTACAAAATGTTATGGTACTTTTTAGATAAGTAATATTATTATTAAGTAATTATTGTTTGCATCAGATTGACACAGTAAAATGAACGCACACATTTGCCAACATTTGGCTTTCGGCAGGATGAGTAATTATAGTTTCTCGTCATCACCTGGGGTCGGGTGTCGCGGGCGGGGGCGGCGGACGCGGGCGAGTCGGCCGCAGCGGGCCGCGCGTGGATGTCCGCCAGCAGCTTGGCGCGCGCGAAGTAGTCCCCGTAGCGGTCGCGCAGCAGCGCCGCCGCGTCCGCGTTGAGCGCCGAGTCCGCGTTGGGCGCGATGAGCAGGCAGCGCAGCGCCAGCAGCGCGTGCGCCAGACCTCGGTCGGCGCGCCACTCGCGCCGCAGCGTGTCCACGCACACCTCGCCCGTGGCCCACGCCACGTTGGGGTGGAACACGCGCGTCAGGAAGAAGGCGCGCGGCGCCGCCGTCGGGAACTCGCGGCCCAGCACCAGCCGCACGCGGAACGACGCGCCCGCGTACGGCGTCTCCGCTGCGACCGAGCACTTCTTACGTCACTTTTACATACATGCCAGTTTGACTTAGGAAAAGTCTGCTTTTTAAATTGGCTTGTAATATAATTTGTAGGACTTATTTTCAAGTGGAGTGACTGATGTCTTTTCAATCAATGGTGAAAAGATGCTGCAAAACGCACTCATATAATGGTCAAAAGTCAGTCATCCAACGGTTCCTAGTTGCGACTGCTCAACCCTGATTTAGTCATGTATCCATAATAAGTCCTGAGTTAAGTTTGTTATATTTACTTCGAGATGAATACTTCGTTCATGTCGTATGACATAATACATTTCAACACAATTTCTCTTCTAAACAAGTAGTACAAAGATAAAGTAAAGTTACACAGATGACATAAAAGACATTTGATGTTGATTATTTGGGACTTCCAAAACAGGCAAACGTGTGTGCCAGCATATGTGCGTGGGAATTCCCCGTATTCAGCCATATGGTCTTCCAGAGGAAAAACAAATCAAATTTCTAGGTTCGAGTGCAGATGGGCTGCACTGCACAGTATAATGGTTAATGTTATTACAATTTCATTTCATTATCAGATATAGTTTCCTGTATTGACCGACTCAATTGGAGGTGACCGGCCAGGCATATGCTTTGTGCCAAAAACTAAAAATGAGGCAAATAGGTGACAGTTTGGTACCCAAGAGATGGCCTTAGAAGTAGAGGTTGTAAAGCGAGAAGATGGGATGATGACTTACATATGACTAGAGGAACTCTTGGGTAAGAGCAGAACGGAGGATAGAACATATTGGAAAGAGTTGGAGGAGGCTTTTGCTGTGAGGCACACTGAAAAACGAGACCTTTTATAACAAATATTTTCATATTATTAGAAATTTTAAAATTATAAGTTCTCAGAAATAAAAGGCTTTATTATTATTACACAAAATTTCAAAGTTGATTTTGAAATGTGCACAAAAACACAAAAAATGTTAAAGTTGACTACATCAAGCTCCATCTTGTAATTTTGCCAGTCTCTGACAATATGGAACAACAATTTTTTATAGTTTAACAAGAATGTAATTTTTTTATTACATTTGTACATTGGAAACCTTTGCTACAATCCAGTTGACTGAAAAACAACTGGTCTGCTCCAAAGAGCACTTTAATAATGTCGACAAATATGCTACAATTCTGACAGTACCGATCAGAATAGTTTGGGGAGTGATTCGAAAAGCACACACAAAATTGAGAAACCTATATTAAGATTATGCAGTACTATCTAGTTCAAAGATAAACATATGGCTCTCAGGGTGGCTCGGAATACTAGCTTGATCTAAAATATGTGAGTGAGTAGACTGAGCGCCTCATGCACGTACCGGGCCCCTCGATGATGGCGACCACGTCGGTGAGGTCGTCGTCCCGCAGCAGCAGCTTGACGCCGCTGGGGGGCCGCGCCGCCAGCCGCCGCAGCTCGAGCGCCACTCCGCGCAGCGCCTGCGGGCACACGTTCTCCACGTTCGACATCGCGCTCCGGGACGAGCCGACAGCAGAGCCCCGAGCCCGGCGCCGCACGCTCAGCTTCTCACGAGAGCCTCGGCCGGCCCTGCGTCAGCACGCATAACAGAGATGGGACCGCCTCCGAGACCCTCCAGTTGCGAGGCGACGAGATTTTCCTCGCTTTTAGAACAGATCGACTTGAACAGTTTCGTCGAAGTGTGAATTTTGATCAAATTGCCTTCCCGTGCTAAAGCACAAACAAACAATGATATTATTAATAATCAATCCGAATTATTTGTCAAAGTAACAGTTGGATTGGCGTTGATGATTGCTTTTCAAGTTTTTTTTGTATAGTTTACTTTTTTATGAAAAATTTGCTATACCATACTGCCTAGCTTTCAAATTAAAAATAAATATATTTTCATATAATTTTGATACATTTTGTATTATTTATATTGGTTGCTATCAATTTGTGCCATTCCAAGTTAAAATTTCTAACTATTTTAGTTAGAATTCGTTACGATATTGTTGTACCTACAAGTACAGAGTCGAGAATCATCCAGGATTATGTAGGATGAAAAATTAAAGACTAGGCTGCATACTTTGTGATCTTCGATCGTTTGATGAGGACGAATAACATCTAACGACTAAAAAAAAATTAAACTGTCTGTCTATTTATTAAGATAAAGGAGGCCGGGCGAAATAATTCGCGTAGAATAATCGAATAACTTACTTAAAAATTTGAATTCCGATACATGCAAAAAATAAGAGACGAATGATAATATTAGTACAATACCAAGGAAGAACAGTTCGTAATTACGGAAGTATAGAATGCGAATAATGCGATCAGTCGTCGATCAGTCAGTCGAAGAAACGGAGAACTCGGCAAACCCCGAGCAGAGTTTCCGAATCAGTGTTAGCTTGGATCGATTCTTCGACGACGAGAGGACGCGATGCTACCTGTCGGTGCCGAGGACGAGGCGCGTCCGCTGGCTGCGGCGGCGGCTGCGCGCCCTATTCCCGCTGCCGCGCCGCATCGCCCTGCTGACGGCGGGCCACCTGCTGCCGCCGGACGAACCGCTCGCGCTGCTGCGCCCCGATGATCGAGTAGAGTGAGCATACCTCTTTCTTTCCATCTTCTAATGACGATACTAAATCCTAATTGTGTGATTACAGCTTTAAATTATTTTTAAAAATTGAAAATTTTATATGCAATATGTATCATACAAAATGCGAAGTCTCACCACCACTTAATAAGTTGTTAAGCCAATGTTATACCTTTTGTATTATATGGGTGTAAATGAAGTTCATTGCAATTAAACCTAAGGTTTATAAAAACATATTATATGGGTAAAAGGAGTTCGATAATTAATAAAATCATTGTTCTAAAAAAAATTTTAAACCATTTTGTGTGAAAAATTTCTTAAAGACAGTACTTAAAGTATATTTAATTTATTTATTATCATAGTAAATTTTATTACACTTTGTTTCAGTGTGGTTCCAATTCAAGCCAGAGCAGACTCTGTTGATACTGAGGATACTTCTATAGACATGATTACCTCAAGTAGTTCATATCCTCATCAAAAGAAAAAGGCGAAGCTACAAACAGAATCCAATGACAATCAGAGTTGGTTGAATGGGCGTGATGAATTGGATTCCCAAATTGTCATAAATTTGGGTGAGAATAACAAAATTGATGCACCTACTACAGAGCATTCTAATGTAAATGGGGACCTGAACCTGGCCAGTTGTAGGAAAATCGATACACCAATTGCAATGTATTCAGAAATAGGCTTAGAAATAAATCAAAATAAAGAAAACAAAATAAAGGAAGCAACCAATGTCCATCCTGATGTCGAAATGCAATTCAATAAAAGCAAGGATTATAAAGTTAATCCACAAACTACAATGAATTCTGATGAAAAGCAATTAAATGAGTATAAGGAATTTGCTTTTAAGATTCTTCAAAAATTTGACCCTAAGACAGATGAAGAGCCACCACAATGGACACCTGTGGAGATAGAACAGTGGACACCCATTGAGCCGCGCGGCCAGCGCACCAGGCGCCGGGTGCGCCGCCGAAGGCCGCGCGGGCAGGCGTTGTCTTCGACTGTCGAGAGAGTCCCTGAGGCACAGACTTCTCCTACCCAGGGCAGAGACCCGTCTCCACTATGTTCTACACTCAAGAATTATACATCTGTAGCCCCACCTCCAGTAAGCTTGTTGTCCGTGGCGGCTCCATCTGTAGTGCAGAACAATGCTGCAATTCCCCGGCCTGCACGAGTGATCAAACCACTGTCTTCTGAACTGACGGGTGCATAACTAACCATGTCTCATTTTTTGTTGAAGTCCTGTACATTAATTAGTATCATTTTATAGAATTAAATGTCTTTTTAAGGGTTATGACAAAATTTCGTAAAATTACCTATTTACATGCTTATTTCATAATTAGAGGCATCCCCGCGACATTGCCGTTAAAAAAAACTGAGTAAAAACAACAACTATTTGTTGGTCAACAAATAGTTAAACATACATGGAAAAAACGAGACCAGAACAAATGTTCGTGTTCATGCACACAAAGATTTGTTCTGTGTGGGAATCGAAACCGTAAACACGCCACCACTGATATCACAGACGATCACCAATCCAAGGACTGACCTCTGCACACTCTCCAAGAAACAAGATTTTTTAAGACGGAATGTATAAATACCGAATTATAAAAATAAACAGCCTTACTAATAAACATAAGGTCAGGTGTATATATCCGTTATACAGGTGATGCAAGCCATCGGGCTACCTATTTCTGACAAATCGGTTGTATACGTCTGTTTTAGCGTAGAAGAAAATTTACTCAGGGCTTATTCACTCATGAACCGTAGTTTGTCTTTTGTGTAAGTGTTTGACAGGTATCCATTTTTGGTTCGTATCTTGGTTTGTGATATTTTTTGCTTTATACTGTTTATCAAATTTACTTAGATTTGCAATCTCAAGTTACGAGCAAACGGAATATATATAAAAGTTTCTCGTCAATTAAAGATTTATAATTATAAAGATTCGTAATTCAATATTATATTTTCCAAAGACACTACAACAAATAGTAGACTTATAAATAAAAAAAATCTTTTATATTTTTCTTTCTTCTTTGGTTTGTAACTTTAATCGCTTTAATTTATTATTATAATTAAATAATTAATTTATTGTTTAAATATAACTTATAAAATTTGTATGAAAAGAAATACAAACAAATCAATAAATCAAATAATAAAACACTTAAAAAGAGGAAACAAAAAGTTCCCGTACCGGGAATCGAACCCGAGCCTCCTGGGTGAAAGCCAGGTATCCTAGCCACTAGACCGTGAAAAAGTGTCGTGACAACTTTTCTTGTGATATTTTTCCGTCTAGCCCCTTTTTTTTGTTTGTTTACGTCGGTAACAAAATGCGTTTACGCACTACCTTCCGAAGGGGGACTGAAAGGGGGTGTGGGACTCACCACCGGCAGACGCGACTGCCAGCAGTAATACCCACTAAAAATCTTCCGACGACGCCCGCCGCTTGTTGAGAAAGAGGCGAGGGCCAGTACCTGGGTTGCAGCTTCTGACACCCCGCCTGCGGCCAACGTCTCTCGGACCAAAACCGGGAGGACCTCCTCAGAGAGGCGCAGTGGATGCGCCCCTCCTACCTCCTTGTGCGACCATAGCGTGGCCGATTTCTGGGAGGGTCTGTCGTTAGACAGCAAGGGCCCCCTGCCCCCACTACCTAAGACCCTCCTGGCGCTGCTTGACGGGCCCTCCTGTCCTGCGTGGGAATCGAACCCACGTCCTCAGAGCGGGGTGCAGGTATACCGACCTCCACAGTCTACACTACATCCGCCGTCATACTATATTTTATAGCCCATGTGCTATTCTGATGTATAAGCGACCTGGCAACATTTCACAGAAATTGATATCTTTAGATATTGCGTGAAACAGTAACAATATCCGTAGGTGCATATAATATTGAATATTTTCGCGTTTACTATGACACATATTATACAGGCATGTGCTCAAAAAGCGGTCATGAATTGTCTCGCATCTAAGTAGTTTCTTTGTAGTTTTTGTAGATGTATTTTTGAATTTCTTTTAATAGTCAACAGCGACATAGGCTCCCTTAGGGGTGGTGGTAAGTCATTCCATATCTTAGATGCGGCAAACTTGAAGCTTCCTCTAAAAGAAACAGTCTTGTGACGTGGAATACTGAGACTTGTCACTCTCTGCCTTCTTAAGTTACTTCGATCCCCTCCTGCCCAGGTAAGTTTCTCATACAGATAATATGGCTTCCTAAATTCTAATATCTTTGTGCGTTCGCTTTGGTATTTTATAACTGAAACGCATGCACGCATTTTGTTCCCGTTGAATAGGTGCACTAGTTTGCTTGAGGAGTTAAGCAATTAGAGCACTAGGGAATCTGTAATGTTAACCTGACTTTTTGTGACAACGAGTTTCTTTTATTTTGTACAGTGATTTTAGTCGATAAAATGCGTTTCGTATCTTTAGGTTAATGTGTTGCACAAATTGCATCTCTCCGTCCACCAACAGGTCCAAGTTTCTAGCCTCATCAACTTTCTCTATTGGTTCAAAACCCATAGCCACTGCCTCTCAATTTTCTGTCTCTGCCACTTGGTTCCCAAAATCATGTACTTTGATTTTGATGGGTTTAGTGCCAGGCAATTATTTTCTGACCACTTAGAAAAGCTCTAAGATCTACATTTATTTCGAGGACTGCCTGGTCGAGCTCTTGGGGCAAAGAAGATATATACAGTTGTGTGTGTATCATCCGCATATAGGTGGACTTGGCAGTGTTTTACATTTGACACCATATCTGCTGTGTATATTGTAAAAAGTATCGGGCTTAAGATTGATCCTTGGGGTGTGCCTCTTTCCAGCAACCTGACCGATGACTTAACATTTGCGCCGTCCCTTGACTGGATTTCTACATATTGCCAGTTGCCTTCTATCCTTGAGAAAATCTAGAAATCCAATCTAAATATTATCTAGAGACTTCTTGGCGGGAAATTGAAGCGTCATGTCTGCAGTTTGTTTTATTTTCTAAAATTTGTGATATTTCTAACATTAATGTGTAATAGCGGTGGATTATTAACCGTTAAGTGTTCGTGAACATTCATGAGTGTTGGTAAATCAAACAAAACAGTGCAACATCACTTTTCAAATTTTCTCTCAAGAAGTCCATGTGAGATCTCAGTATAGCCCCACATCTTTACTGAGGACTCAAGGGGTTTAGGGGAGGGTATTTCATCTTCGATTTATCATCTTGATCACCACTCATTCTCATTTACTATGAATTATATATAATTAATATATCACTTACTTGACACTGGCTAAATGTGCTAGACGCACGAAGCCATTATTTAAAATAAAGAAAAGAAAGAATGACAAAGCGAGGAGGTAGGTTGAGACTATGATAAAATAATCCAACTTATTTAAGATGGTCATCGACCAATACTATTTTCTCCTAGGGACGTTCTTCTTAATTTAGTTTCTTCACTACAAGTAGTTTACCGACTTGCGCGTACAGATGTCACTATGTGGTCATAATACCTCTAAAATCAACGAACACAAAGTTTATTGCATTTTATAATTGTGTCATTCGTGATTCGTGTAATGTTGCATAAATGTAATAAATGGAAAAGAAAGAAAATAAATGTTATTTAATGAAAAATATGACAGTGTTGTTATTATTTAGAACAAAAACCGGTCCTGCTTCCTAAGACTGTCTCAATTTGGCAGATACTGTTTAAAACAAATGCTGCATTTTTACAAGAGATGCAGCGTTGGTTTTAATCAGTATCTGTATCTATAAGTTTGAGAAGTCATTGAAATCAGTTTGAATTTTCCGCTTTTATTTAAAGTAGTTCCAACTTGTGCGAAGAGATGGCGTTGTTTGCCTAGGGTAGTACTAAAAAATCAAAAAGCTATCTCTATTTCCTATATATACAAATTACTCTATGGGGGACATACCCCTTACTATTGAACATCTTTATTTGTTGTAGGTTTTTTATGTTTCGTTTTACTGTGCTTGGCGCTGAGGGCACGACAACTGATATGAAGGATGGCGGTTAATAGTCAGAGGGAGTCAATCATCAACACGGAAAACCACGATTCACTGCAATATGTCCCTTTCTACGTTTGTGTACATTGCCAAAGAAGTTATAGGTATCTCAAAATCTGCTATATTTACACTAGGATTGGTAAATAAAATATTGCTGCTACGTCTTTTCCCGCGTTGGCGCCAAAACCTTTAAATATAATAATAATAATCATTTATTTCAGACTAAGTAAGGTCCATATACATTTTTTTATATAATTACAGCACAAAATCATTACAAAACCACAATAACAATACAAAAATAAGCTGAACAAAAACAAAAAAACATATGGAAATTAAGTCGATAAATTATTTTATGAGATAATATAATTATTATTTATTTATTTATACTTTAATTAAAACGGTGTACAGAACCGTTCGTTTTAATTTTATCCTCATTTCTCTGACATCATTTTAATTTAGATTTAAAAGCATTTCTTATTTGTCGCTTCTAGTTATAAACTGTGCCAGGTCTTGGTCTATCTATCATACAACAAACAATGTTGAAAAGCAGCGCTTGTTTGCAGGTGAACCTCGCTCACTTGCCAGTTCCATCCCACCACGCGCTTCAACCTCGGCCTTTATTCAATGCAAGTTGCAAGAAAAAAAAATAACATAAAATAAGTACAAAATATAGTTAACACAAATCAAGAATAATAAGAACTTATCTGAAAGAAGAAATCGAATTATATTGAAATGGTGCCTACTCAGCATATTGTCGAACATCACAGAGATGCCGCGACGCTGATCTTCCGAGGGCACCTTTTCAGAAGGTAATATCGACACCCCCATGCAATAACATTGTAACTAATTTTTTTGACAAATTGAATTACAATGTTGTTCCTACGTATTTTTTTTTACCAATTTTTCTGTCTTACCATCGTAACTCCACGTCTATTCGTTTTTGAATAATAGAAGTGACAAAAGCATTGTAACTCAATGAAAAAGACTAATTGTCCTGCAAAATCATTGTAATCCTTATTACTCGAACTAAATAGTGATGCATATTGTTTTAATAAAGTGCAACAAGATTGTAATTTTATTTACAATATTCGTACATGACAAGTTGAGAAGTTTGAAAATGGTACTGCATTGTAATTTGAGTTGCAATGTTGTTGCATGATTATTTACAATATTTTTTTACATGTCATGACCTGCATCTTACGTTACAATGTTATTGCACGGAGATTTGTATTCTTTTTTAACAAGTTATGACATGTATGATGCGTTACGGTGTTCTCGCGCGTAAATTTTGTCATTAGTGCGTCGTGACTCGTGCCGTTTTAATAAACAAAAGATAGAAAAATACCGTGTAGCTACTGTGTAGCTTTTTCAACGTCACTGTTGTTACAGTTAATAACCTATGAAAGTTTTTATTTTTCTTATTTTCAGTGAAATTTATAAGTATTTGTTAAGATAGGTAATAAAAAACTTTATACCAAACTTCTCTGGTCAGCAGTTCCTAACTAAGATTGTAATTTGTGATCTCTTTAGATTTAACTTTATTTTAAGATTAAAATGCGTGTATCACGCTAGATTGTACTGATTTTCAATAAATTGATTATATCCAAAGCTGCATTTTTATTCCTACAATGAAATATAAAGTATACACTTACTATTTGGTTATTTTATGACAATACTCATAGTTTTCATTTTATTTACATTCAAATACTAGAAGTTTACAATGAAAAGCATTTTTAGCTGTGTCAAATTTTCCCTGCAATATAATTGTATTTCGGAGTTACAATGATTTTGAAATATTGTGCGTTAATATCGACACCCCCATGCAATAACATTGTAATTCAGTTTTGTTACTTTTTAGTGAGAGCAAAAACAAAGTTTAAAAAATTATATCATTTGAATGTTGATTCGTACAATATTGTAAATCGTTGATATACGTTTGTGTTTAGGTGCACTATTTATACGTACTTTGAGATCCTAGAAGAAAACTCAGTTTCATGGTTTTTCATGACTTACGTGAAAAACAATCCATTATAAAAACATATAAGTTGCACTGAATAACATTGTATCTCTGAGTTACAATCTAGTTTTTAGCTAACATTCTTATTTTGGCTTGACAGATCATTGTAACTCCGAAATACAATTATATTGCAGGGAAAATTTGACATTTTCAAACTTCTCAACTTGTCATGTACGAATATTGTAATTAAAATTACAATCTTGTTGCACTTTATTAAAACAATATTCATTACTATTTAGTTCGAGTAATAAGGATTACAATGATTTTGCAGGACAATTAGTCTTTTTCATTGAGTTACAATGCTTTTGTCACTTCTATTATTCAAAAACGAATAGACGTGGAGTTACGATGGTAAGACAGAAAAATTGGTAAAAAAAAAATACGTAGGAACAACATTGTAATTCAATTTGTCAAAAAAATGAGTTACAATGTTATTGCATGGGGGTGTCGATATGTTTAAAAGACAAATAGTTTCTGTTGAAATATGTTAATACAATAAAGGTATTCAGAAAAAGATAAATAAGATGCGTATATAGAAAAAAATAAATGTATATATATACAATTAGGTAAATTATATAAATCTAAATTAAGATCAAAGACGCAACACAGAGCTGTTAAGACCTTTGAGAGTTTAATAGATACAGTTTGTATGTAGACTTGAATAAGCGGAATGTTTGACTATTTCTTATCGACGGAGGTATGTGGTTCCACCGTTCCAACGTTTCGTGGCAGTATATTGAAAACTACAACGAAATGCTGCGGTATTGTGTCTTGGAAATAATAAACAAGGGGCATATCTAACTTGCCGTTGTGAAAATTTCAATTTGGCATAAAGATAAAATGACTTTTGTATTCTTACTACTTCAAAGAGTAAAACAAGCGAAACGAAGTGAGCGTCGAGATTCCATGTTCATAAAGTTTCCTCGATTAAGGTAAGGGGTTACGTGGTCACGGCAGGGAATAACAAAACAAAACATTAACAATATTATAGTACATAGTATCAATTATCTTCTTATGCTTGAGATCATTACATATTTTGTCACAAAAATTTGAAATTTCTACAGGAAATTGATATCTGACTATGATTCATGAAATTATTATTGTTAATTTTCATTTTTTTCATTTAAAGTAAAACTGCATTTTAAAACTATTGGCAAATGATCCGAACATAATAAGTAATTTTCTATATATACCTATGTTATAGGCAAAGAAAACTATAAATCGAGAATACCAATTTGGTAAGAGACAACCAGCAGCACCAGTTTTATATTATTATCAAAAGTATTATGGATGAATTATATAATGTACATTAATCATTGTATGTTTGTGATTTGGGACAGTGTTGGAAACTATGGCTATCTCCATTCAACTTCAATGAAACAAACATTGTTTTATCATTTTATTTATTTAGAATGTGTAAAATGTACGCTGTAATAATGTCAATGGGTCTTGTACTGCACTTAACCTGGTTGGTTAACTTGGTTAACTTGGTTAACTTGGTTAACTTGGTTAACTTGGTTAACTTGGTTAACTTGGTTGGTTGGTTGGTTGGTTGGTTGGTTGGTTGGTTGGTTGGTTGGTTGGTTGGTTGGTTGGTTGGTTGGTTGGTTGGTTGGTTGGTTGGTTGGTTGGTTGGTTGGTTGGTTGGTTGGTTGGTTGGTTGGTTGGTTGGTTGGTTGGTTGGTTGGTTGGTTGGTTGGTTGGTTGGTTGGTTGGTTGGTTGGTTGGTTGGTTGGTTGGTTGGTTGGTTGGTTGGTTGGTTGGTTGGTTGGTTGGTTGGTTGGTTGGTTGGTTGGTTGGTTGGTTGGTTGGTTGGTTGGTTGGTTGGTTGGTTGGTTGGTTGGTTGGTTGGTTGGTTGGTTGGTTGGTTGGTTGGTTGGTTGGTTGGTTGGTTGGTTGGTTGGTTGGTTGGTTGGTTGGTTGGTTGGTTGGTTGGTTGGTTGGTTGGTTGGTTGGTTGGTTGGTTGGTTGGTTGGTTGGTTGGTTGGTTGGTTGGTTGGTTGGTTGGTTGGTTGGTTGGTTGGTTGGTTGGTTGGTTGGTTGGTTGGTTGGTTGGTTGGTTGGTTGGTTGGTTGGTTGGTTGGTTGGTTGGTTGGTTGGTTGGTTGGTTGGTTGGTTGGTTGGTTGGTTGGTTGGTTGGTTGGTTGGTTGGTTGGTTGGTTGGTTGGTTGGTTGGTTGGTTGGTTGGTTGGTTGGTTGGTTGGTTGGTTGGTTGGTTGGTTGGTTGGTTGGTTGGTTGGTTGGTTGGTTGGTTGGTTGGTTGGTTGGTTGGTTGGTTGGTTGGTTGGTTGGTTGGTTGGTTGGTTGGTTGGTTGGTTGGTTGGTTGGTTGGTTGGTTGGTTGGTTGGTTGGTTGGTTGGTTGGTTGGTTGGTTGGTTGGTTGGTTGGTTGGTTGGTTGGTTGGTTGGTTGGTTGGTTGGTTGGTTGGTTGGTTGGTTGGTTGGTTGGTTGGTTGGTTGGTTGGTTGGTTGGTTGGTTGGTTGGTTGGTTGGTTGGTTGGTTGGTTGGTTGGTTGGTTGGTTGGTTGGTTGGTTGGTTGGTTGGTTGGTTGGTTGGTTGGTTGGTTGGTTGGTTGGTTGGTTGGTTGGTTGGTTGGTTGGTTGGTTGGTTGGTTGGTTGGTTGGTTGGTTGGTTGGTTGGTTGGTTGGTTGGTTGGTTGGTTGGTTGGTTGGTTGGTTGGTTGGTTGGTTGGTTGGTTGGTTGGTTGGTTGGTTGGTTGGTTGGTTGGTTGGTTGGTTGGTTGGTTGGTTGGTTGGTTGGTTGGTTGGTTGGTTGGTTGGTTGGTTGGTTGGTTGGTTGGTTGGTTGGTTGGTTGGTTGGTTGGTTGGTTGGTTGGTTGGTTGGTTGGTTGGTTGGTTGGTTGGTTGGTTGGTTGGTTGGTTGGTTGGTTGGTTGGTTGGTTGGTTGGTTGGTTGGTTGGTTGGTTGGTTGGTTGGTTGGTTGGTTGGTTGGTTGGTTGGTTGGTTGGTTGGTTGGTTGGTTGGTTGGTTGGTTGGTTGGTTGGTTGGTTGGTTGGTTGGTTGGTTGGTTGGTTGGTTGGTTGGTTGGTTGGTTGGTTGGTTGGTTGGTTGGTTGGTTGGTTGGTTGGTTGGTTGGTTGGTTGGTTGGTTGGTTGGTTGGTTGGTTGGTTGGTTGGTTGGTTGGTTGGTTGGTTGGTTGGTTGGTTGGTTGGTTGGTTGGTTGGTTGGTTGGTTGGTTGGTTGGTTGGTTGGTTGGTTGGTTGGTTGGTTGGTTGGTTGGTTGGTTGGTTGGTTGGTTGGTTGGTTGGTTGGTTGGTTGGTTGGTTGGTTGGTTGGTTGGTTGGTTGGTTGGTTGGTTGGTTGGTTGGTTGGTTGGTTGGTTGGTTGGTTGGTTGGTTGGTTGGTTGGTTGGTTGGTTGGTTGGTTGGTTGGTTGGTTGGTTGGTTGGTTGGTTGGTTGGTTGGTTGGTTGGTTGGTTGGTTGGTTGGTTGGTTGGTTGGTTGGTTGGTTGGTTGGTTGGTTGGTTGGTTGGTTGGTTGGTTGGTTGGTTGGTTGGTTGGTTGGTTGGTTGGTTGGTTGGTTGGTTGGTTGGTTGGTTGGTTGGTTGGTTGGTTGGTTGGTTGGTTGGTTGGTTGGTTGGTTGGTTGGTTGGTTGGTTGGTTGGTTGGTTGGTTGGTTGGTTGGTTGGTTGGTTGGTTGGTTGGTTGGTTGGTTGGTTGGTTGGTTGGTTGGTTGGTTGGTTGGTTGGTTGGTTGGTTGGTTGGTTGGTTGGTTGGTTGGTTGGTTGGTTGGTTGGTTGGTTGGTTGGTTGGTTGG
Source organism: Musotima nitidalis (assembly GCA_949126915.1). Classification (NCBI taxonomy): domain Eukaryota; kingdom Metazoa; phylum Arthropoda; class Insecta; order Lepidoptera; family Crambidae; genus Musotima; species Musotima nitidalis. The sequence goes on from OX421416.1 coordinate 21,249,715, forward strand.
TTGGTTGGTTGGTTGGTTGGTTGGTTGGTTGGTTGGTTGGTTGGTTGGTTGGTTGGTTGGTTGGTTGGTTGGTTGGTTGGTTGGTTGGTTGGTTGGTTGGTTGGTTGGTTGGTTGGTTGGTTGGTTGGTTGGTTGGTTGGTTGGTTGGTTGGTTGGTTGGTTGGTTGGTTGGTTGGTTGGTTGGTTGGTTGGTTGGTTGGTTGGTTGGTTGGTTGGTTGGTTGGTTGGTTGGTTGGTTGGTTGGTTGGTTG